>OX637407.1:11125980-16930980 GCA_951799425.1 Ilex aquifolium | reverse complement strand
GCCGTGTTCGTGTACGGGTTTACATGTTTTCACCCGTCACCCGTCACCCGGTTAACCCGACACGTAACCGTTTAATCCGACACATTTGACATTCCTACATTCCACACCTGTCTCACCCACATACATTCTTTAATGATATGTATCATAGTTTCAACAACCTCTGCACATACACAACATACCCCATCCGGTCTAATTTTTCGATGCCACAAATTTTCGTTTGTAGGGAGAGCATTTAAGATCATCATCCACGCAAAAAATTTAACTTTACAGGGAACATTTTAAGTGACTAGAGATAGTCACGGCCATGCAGCTAGTGAGGCTTACTGCTGTACAGAACACTTGATCTATAGAAATGGAGCTTGATTGTGTGGGGTTTTGGTTCAAGAAGCATCTGAACATATGCTTAATGGCTATGCAATTCCAATGGCTCACTCGGTGCGGAAAATGGGTTTATGAATATTCTGTTGAACTCAGTTCCAGGTTTTGGATAGCTCTTAAGTCCTTTTGTTTTTAATTTTTATGTGATGAATATAATTTTAGTTTGTATCAAAAAGCCAACGTGGTTCTAATAAAAGTTTAGCAGATTTTGAAAATTTTCAGAATTCCATTAACCTTCTAACACTCTGATTTTGATCACACACCAATATCTGATTAGTTTCAAATACAATGAATGGTAGCAAATTGGGTTAATAAATTAAATTTCAATAACATTACTCCTTCTTTAAATTAAATTTTCTATATCTTTATGTAAGCTTGGTCTCTTGGATTGTAGAAGTTGTCTTTTTTTATAGACTAGGTGTTTTGCTTTGAGCACTTCAACTTTAAGAGCATACTCTGTGTGCTCCTTTGGATGTTTTGAGTTTTAATGTAATACCTATAGTTTTCGGATCAATAAACTTATTTACCTTCCAAAAAAAAAGAAACAAGTCATCAACAATTTTTATTTAAAATGGTATAGTGAAAAATTCCTAATACTGGTTAGAGATGTAGGAATCTAATTATTGATTAAAAAATGTAATTCTAATTTTGTGCCGTCTCACTTTCATAATTTAACCATGTCATTTTCTGAAATCTTATGAGATATATATGCTTGCCCAGAGAAAATATAATTGTAAATAAAATTTAATTTTTGCAGAAAAAAAGAGTATTTATTTTGGCAAATTGTCATTTTTGCGTCTATAAAGAGTATTTGCTTCGGCAAAATGTTGAGGCAAATAATCATTTCGCGTCTGTAAAGAGTATTTGTTTTTGTAAAGTGCCGAAACAAAAAAGGGACTATTTGCATCGGCAAAATGCCGAAGCAAATACTTACCTTTTGCTTCGATCTTTTTTACTTTGGTAATTTGACTATGCTAATATGTTTTTGCTTCGACATTAGGCTAAAGCTAACCTTTTGCATCGGACACTTTTTACTAAGCTCCCTTTGTCGAAGCAAAAGCCCCTGGTTCTTGTAGTGTCACTTGTATGATTGTAGGAGGATTTTTATTTGCACATGTAATGTTTTGGATGAATCTTACTTTAAACTTTTAAATAATAGGGTTAATTGTAAATTGTACTCTAAAAGATAGTTTGAATATTAATTTGTACCCTCAAAGATTAAAAATCTCAATTTGTACCCTCAAAGATAGAAATTTGTATCAATGTGCACATAAAAATAACAGCCGTCAGTTTGCCGTCTAAAATTAAATGAATAAATTATACCTAGGTCCTCTCATGCTTGTCACTTAATCATTTGGACCACTCACATTTAGAATATTACTCCTACACTTTCTGGCGTTTGTGCACGTGTAACACATAACTCGTTGTCATTGATATTTGTTAATATAACCGTTAAAAAATATGATTTCATCCTAATAAAAAAATATAATTTTCATACTACCCTTTATTTTGTAGGTCTCTTATACTCTAAAGTTTAAAATCAAGCTTACCATCACAATATAATGCAGGTATTTATATAAATTTTTTTATATCTAATGCAATACATCACTTAAATAGAATTATTTGGATGCCCAATTGGAGGAATATTTTTTGTCATATTTGAATTCTAAAGGGATGTAAGTGTAATATTTTAAATGTGGGGGTTTAGGTGATTAAGTGATAAGCATGAGGGGGTCTACCTATCATTTATCAATTTATGTTTAGACAGTAAATTGACGGCTGTTAGCTTGAGGTATGCATTGATACAAATTTTTATCTTTGATGGTACAAATTAAAATTTTTTATCTTTGAAGGCACAAATTAAGATTCAAATGATCTTTTAGGTTTGAGATTAACCCTTTTAAATATAAACCATGGAAACCTTACATATTTTAGTAAGAAATTTTAATGAAGAGGACCCTGCCCATGTGTCATATGGACGGGAGGTTTTTTGGACTCTCTCTCTCTCTCTCCTCGACTATATTTATTTAGGAGATATTTTGACTAAAGAAATGCTATTTGCAACTAATATACTAACTTAATTGAGTAAATTACATATATAACCTTCGAACTATGACGTTTGAGTCAATTAAGTTCATAAATTTTTGTGTGTGTCAATTGAGCTTCTAAACCGTCTAATTGTGTCAATTAAGTCATTCTGTTTGCATTCGTTAGAATTTGTCATTCACGTGACTATATGACACAAAAAGATAAATGACTCAATTGATATACTTAGATAGTTCATGGACTCAATTAATAATACAAAAAAAGTTGAGGGACTTAATTGACATAAGAGTCATAGTTATATGTGTGACACACTTTACTATTTTCCATTAGAAAATTTAACAAAAGTAAATAGAAGGGCTCAATTGACACAATTAAAGAGTTCAGGGGCTCAATTAATATAAAAATATTTAGAGGCTTAATTGACACAATAATCATACTTTGAAGGTTATACGTATAATTAACTCTAACTTAATTTATCATTACCGTGCTATTAGCAGTAAGTCTCCTTACACGTGATCCACTATGAACCCAATAGCGAAAATGAATAAGATTGACATTTTTAAAAGGACCAATTATAATTTGTACCTTGAAAAATTTATGAATTTTCACTTTGTACCCTTAAAAATAAATTTTTTTATATTGCATTCTCAATGTATTAAAAGTGTTATAGTGTGGTTCTACCATGTTTTCATTGCTCATTCCTTCAACGCTAATAGGATAATTTTTGACAAAATTAGCAACAAATAGGTCACATTGTAATATTTTTAATATATTAAAATTACAAAATAAAAATTTTAATTTTTCAGTCTGTAAAATAAAAAACTTGAAATCTTTTGAAGTGCGAAGTGAGATTCTCCCTTCTTTAAATGGAAAAGTGTCGGTCATGATGTATGCACATGACATTATACTCAATCTAGTCTCTCTTTTTTTGGTTGGGTGAACCGGTGAATTCAACTTTTTTGTCTTTTCCCTTCTATAAATGGGAAACTTTTTTTGTTTTTTTGGTTGGGTGGACCATTCAAAACATTAGCATTACAGTCTTTCAGTTGAATCCTTGGATTTCTATATAAAACGAAAATCTCCATGTAACTTCAGCAAATGAAAATACTTCCAACTTTGCGAGTTTTTGACATTGTACTACTCTCTTCATGGAATTCTCATCTTCTTCCAAAAGATAGAGTAATGTCCCCCTCATGATACCCAAAATATGTTTAAAGTTGAGCTCAGGTATTCAGCTCAGACCTTCCAAGCTTAGACCACGCAGCCCATCACGGATGAGTTGGGAATTTGAGGTCAGTACCTCCTCCTCAGCAACTGCACCTCCACAGGAATATCACAGAAAACAACTAGCTTCCACCCAAGTACCACACATAACGTAACGGTCTTATATTTGGACAAAGAAGTCGTAACCGTCTCAACGATGTCCATGACAATCGCATAAAAGGCGCAACCGTTACAAGAAGAAGGTAAAGATCACGTCTAGGATCATGCAAGACCTCTGAAGACTATAAATAATGGGCATTTCCCTCACAACAGGACACAAGCAACTAGCCTAAGAAAATATTTTTTGTAATCTTCCCCCCTTTTATCAATACAATTACCACAAGGAGCAAGAGACTCCCTTGAGAGTAGATTAGCCGAGCTCCCGAGCTAGTGAACCATAAACGCTTTGCGCACCGTTCGCTATCTCCCTTGTTCACATCTTAAGAGCCTAGAAGCTCTGATTGGGTCATTCAGCCCATTAACCCCCAAGGATCACAATCCCTGCTCGATTGTGCAACGTACACTATTATCCCAAACCTAGAAATACAAAGAGAGAATATTAGCTCTTCTTATCTCGACAGAACTCCCTCTTCTCCAGCTCTACCAGTACCAAAACTTTTGGTTCACAAATCGCTTTCTTGAAGGAGTCATGTTTGTTCAAGAACACTTTAGACCTCGACCGTCTGATATAATTTTGAGCAGTGCTCCGAAGACTGGCACTACTTGGCTTAACGTTTTGACTTTTGCCAATATAGCGAGAAACCATTTCGAAACAGAAAGTAAGCAAAAATCAAAACAGAAAGTAAATTTTATGAATAGATATATAATTAGATTATATATCTATGTGATGTAGATATATGTGATGTAGAAATCATGTATATATGTAGGGACCCAAATGATGCAGTTGTTTCTCTATTGTACTTCATTTGGAAGGTAATACCCATGGAGTCAGAACCAATTACCATAGAAAAAGCATTTTAGCAATTTTTGCGAAGACCTATTTGCTTATGGACCTTGCTAAGACCATGTATTGGGAGTACTGGAAAGCAAGCTTGGAAAGGCCCGACAAGTTCTTGTTCTTAAAATATGAAGATTTGAGGAGAGATACTGTGTATAAGCCCATCTCCAACATAATGATTAAAATTCCAAAATAGCTAAAATTTAGCTATTTAAAGGCAAAAAATATGCCCCAACAGAAGATGTTCAAAATAGTTAAAATATATTTTTGCTACGGTGATGCTCTATAGTTAGAGTATCACTGTAGCATTATGTATAAATGGTTTATAATATATTCTCTCTCCTCTTGTCATTTCCCACCTCTCTTTTCCACTCTTTGTCTTTCCCTCCATTTTTTCTTTCTCCCCCTTTAATAGTCCCAACAAAAGTACAAGTTATGAGAAATTATATTTAAAAGAAATAGTTAAAATATAGAAAATCAGGTAAAGTATGTATTAAAAAAGTGAGTAATTAAAATAAAAAAAAATACATTTTTAGATAGCTAAAATACAAAACTTTATTGGAGACGCTCTAATGTAAATACCTTGGCTGCATTTATAATCCAACTAATCTCTGGGGAGGAAGAAAAAGAAGGCGTGGCAGAGAAAATTATTCGACTTTGTAGTTTTGAGAATTTGAGCAATCTGGAGTTGAATAAGAGCGATACACATCATCTAGGGACCCCTCTTGTAATCAATAATAATGCATACTTCAAGAAAGGTATGGTGGGTGAATCGGACAAAGATTTAACACCTGAGATGAAAGAGCGTCTAGACAGGATCTCAAGTAAAACTTTTAAGTCATATTGGTCAATGTTTAGACTTTATATTTGATAAAAGAAATTAAGAGTTGTCAGGACCTTATGATCTCAGTTGGGATTGCTTTCAACCTTAAAAAAAAAACTTATGTCTAAGTAGCGCACCACATAGGCACATACCACTGGTTATGTATCATATTAGATGTCTAACTGCTGTCAAAATTATATGCACAGAATTAGCTTTCATGTAGTTATCTATAACTACATTTCCTCCAAGACTTGATAATTCATTTTATTGGTAAAATTTTTGGATTAACTAAATTCATAAACAATGATTGTATCACTTAGTAGAAGTTAGAAGCACTCCCTGGCACAAGAACTGATCTTCTAACATGTGCAAGTTCTATTGCAACTCATATCTAAAGGCTCGGTTTTGTTGCAGATTTTAGATATAATTTATGCTAAGCTTGAGATTTGTGTTGGGTTTGGATGGAATTTTTGTTGTTCAGTTATGGCGTAATGAATGAATGGGAGTAGATGGGTGTTGGCCACGCGTTGGACGAGAGAATCTTTATTAATTTGGAGGCATTTGGCTGACATGTTTTTGATTGGATACTAGTAAACTAAGAGATTTGCTGCTAGTCAGTAAAGAATTCAATCCCTTAGTATAAACAGGTCATCAATAGTGAGAAAATGAAAACCTTTTTAGTGTTTGTTGTTGTTGTTTTTTTTTTTTGGGTAAGTTTGTTAGTGTTTATTGTTAGTTTTTTCGGTCGATATGTGTTTGATTTATTGATTCGAAATGATAGAAATTATATTTAAGAAGTTAAGTCTGGGAGAAGAGATGGTATCAGAAAATCTGGTGCCATCTCTTCCCAAACTTCAATATTTCCACCTAATTTGATCTTTTGAGCCAGTTGGTGAGCTACAGAATTTCTTGAACATTTAACAGTAGACAAATAATAAAAAAAAATAGACAAAGGAACTGCTGCACATCTGCAATAATAGCGCCTATAGGAGAAAATTTTTCAGAATTATCGACAATCCTCTTTATAATTACAAAAGAATCCCCTTTCAACACAATCTCATCACACCCAATTTATCTAGCAAAAAACACAACTTCTCTTGCAACCATAGTCTCTGCAGTTTGCGCTTCTCCCAAACCAATTAACTTCTTAGACATTCCAGCGATAAACGACCCAGCTTCATCGCGTATAACCACCCCCACCCTAGTAGCACCCTCTTTGCAAAACACCGCCCCATCGAAGTTAACCTTAAAGGATCCATATCTTAGAAAAACCCAACGTTCTGGTGCACCTTCCTGACCAGCACCTTGACCAGAATCCAAAGCTTGCTCATACTACAAAATAAACTCCATTGCCATATGACAGAACACCATTTGGTCATTTCGCCTCTGCTGAAAAAGAACCTCATTCCTGTTACACCAAATATACCAACACAATACCAAGAAAATTGCACCAAGTTTCGGCTTAAGCTGCAAAATAATTTCCCAAAACCAATCAATAATGTTCCCAGCAACTCGATCGATTATATGACAAAAAGGACTCACATTTCACTAGGCTTGTCATAGTTCAACACAACACGAATAATCGACACGAATCGATGCGAATTAAGCGGGTTTGGGTGAGACTTTAATGAGTTCGGGTGATAAACGAGTTGACACGGGTCGTATTCAGGTGAGACATGTCAATCCGTTTATCCGTTTAAGTAAAATTAATATAATAATAAATTAATAATTATTTAAAAAAAATTTAGCCAAAATTTTTTTTTTAATGACAACCATAAAAAGTATATAATTATCTTTTTATATTCCCTAATTCCAAACCCTAATCCTCATTCAGTCTCCCGTTTCCTCTGTACCCTTCATCTTCAAGCTTAAACGTTGCACCTCCAAGTCTGCAACTAAAGTTCTTACTCCTCCTCCTCCTCTCTCTCTCTCTCTCTCTCTCTCTCTCTTGCTCGACAGCGACTCAGCAAGTAGCTGGTATCTTTGAGCTGCTGACGACTAACTTGGTTGGTATCTTCGATGACTTCGACGATTAACCAAGCTGTAGGTTTTTCTTTTCAATTTCTGTTGAGCAAGCCATCTTTCTCTCCACATTTCCGTTGAACAAGCTATCTTTCTCTCCACATTTCTGTTGAGCAATATCTAGAAGTCAACCCCCTTTGAAATTAAAACCCTACCCACCAACTCCCTTTGAAATTAAAACCTGGATTAAAACCCTACCCACCAACCCCTTTGAAATTAAAACCCTACCCACCAACTCCATTTGAAATTGAGTCCCAGAATAATTCAACAAATTGTCTGACAGAATATATGCTTAGGAATATAAAACAGAATATATGACGGAATATATGCTCCTAAATTCAACAAATTGCTTGATATCAGCATTCTGTATGGCTTAAGGCTATTGTGTTATTGTGTATTTGTGTTGGCTTGAATGACTTTATATATTTGATATCAAAATATATGCTTAAGGTTATTGTGTTGGCTTGATATCAAAACATATGGTTGAGTTTGATTAATCAACATTCTGTATTTGATATCAGCATCATGCCTATTTTTATTATTGAGTATCAGCATTGGTGTAATTGTTCTTTGGTGTAATTGTGTTATTTCCGATTGTATTTATAATTTGTAATATGGTTGTTAGTGGAATTTGATTGTTTTGGATTGTGGTTTGTACTTTGTAATATGGTATGGTATTTCTAAATATCATATTTTTTTGTGTTAGTTTGTTAGTTTTATAAAATTATATAGCATTTTTAAAAAAAACGGGTAAATGGGTCATACGGGTGGTTTATTGTGTTAACCCAACCCTACCCAACACGACTCGTTTAAAGCTAAACATGTTAAACGAGCCGTGTCGTGTTACCCGTTTATTAAACGGGCCATGTTCATGTGAAGGTTTTTCATCCATTTATTAAACGTGTCGTGTACGGGTTTATATGTTTTTCACCCGTCACTCGTTTAACAAGAGACGTTTGACACCCCTCCATTCCATACCTGTCTTGCCCACGTACATTTTTTAATGATATGTATCATAGTTTCAACAATCTCCCCACATACACAACATACCCCATCCGGTCTAATCTTTTGACGCCACAAATTTTCGTTAGTAGGGAGACCATTTAAGATCATCCTCCGCAAAAATTTTAACTTTACAGGGAAAATTTTAAGTAACTGGAGATAGTCACGGCCATGCAGCTAGTGAGGCTTACTGTTGTACAGAAAGTAGATAAAGATCAAAACACTTGATCTATAGAAATGGAGCCTGATTGTGTGGGGTTTTGGTTCAAGAAGCACCTGAACATAAATCCTTAATGGCTATGCAATTCCAATGGCTCACTAGGTGGGGAAAATGGGTTTGTGAATATTCTGTTGAGCTCAGTTCTATGTTTTGAACAGCTCAATAACATGTCCATTTCGTTGTGTAAAGCCTGGTTTTCCAACGAAATGGCGATCTCTATTTAAGAGTAATGTTATTTAGATCTAAATATTTGACTTAATGATGTGGTTTTATTAAAACCATTGAAATTGGATAAACACCAAGTTTCAACGTTTGATAAGATTTACAATCAATTCAAAAATCATAGAAAATTAAGTCAACAAATTAGGTCAATAAATTAGGTGCTAATAACATTACTTTTTCTTTAAATTAAATTTTCTTTATCCTTTTGTAAGCTTAGTCTCTTGGATTGTAGAAGGTATCTTTTTTTATAGACTATGTTGTTTTGGTTTGAGCACTTTACTTTTGTAACAATACTCTCTTTCCTCCTTTGGATGTTTTGAGATATCTATAGTTTTCGGATCAATAAACTTATTTATCTTCTGGGGAAAAAAACAGGCCCCCAACAATTTTTATTTAAATTACACAAAAAAAATTACACAAAAAAAATTACACTTGATAGCGTGCAAAATAGAATATGGATAGCGTGCAAAATAGAAATTGCATTGGGATAAGTCTTCGGCACCACAAGTAATTGTGGGTCCCATATAAAAGTTGATTAGGAACCGCAATTTTTTATTTGATTAATTTGTACTCATTGATTGTAAAAATAAGAAAAAATAAAACAATACATTTTTACGTGTTAAAAATATTATTAAAAGAAAGTAAAGTGACAGTAATAAAAAATTATATTTGGACACAGGAAGAAAACCCTGGACATTATTGTGGGTGGAAGTAGGGGCAACTATATTCTTAGTATTATTGAATCCGTGCAATGTTATCTGAATCTAATTTGTTGATTTAATTATTCATAACCATCATTGGATCGATAGTGGAGTCCCTTATTCGATGTATGTTTCAGCTTGGTTTCTCAATTATTGAGTTTCTTACATACACTAACTTCTCTTTAAATTGGTTTTAAGATAAAAATAAATATTTGACATAGTTTTGATCAAAGATGTTCAACTATATAGTATAACACGTTTTTATTGTGGGTAAATAGGTAGTGTGAAATAAATACCATGATGAAGGTGTAATGTGAGATGTGTGTCAATTAATTAAGGGGATAGCGTGAGAAAAAAAAAAGAAATAATTGAGTTGGTTAATATATAATTTGTTATAATTTTTATATAAAACGAGAATCTCCATGTAACTTCAGCAAATGAAATACCTCACAACTTTGCAAGTTTTTGACATTGTACTACTCTCTCATGGAATTCTCATCTTCTTCCAAAAGACAGAGTGATATCCCCAAACCCAGAGAGGGTGAGAAAGATGAGTGTGATAAAACCTACCAAAAATATAAAGAGAGAATATTAGCTCTTCCTGTCTGGACAGACTACCCGCCTCTTGATCTCCAGGTCCACCAATACCAAAACTTTTGGTTCAGGGATGGCTTGAAGGAGTCATGTTTGTTCAAGAACACTTTAGAGCTCAACCGTCAGATATAATTTTGAGCAGTGTTCCAAAGTCTGGCACTACCTGGCTTAAGGCTTTGGCTTTTGCCATTATAACCAGAAACCATTTCGATGATTCGATGAACCCTTTACTAACTATGAACCCCCATGATTGTGTACCTTTCTTGGAGGTAGATATTGCCAGAAACCTGCCCAATTGGCACGTACAACATCCTCTTATATCCACACATATTCCCTACACTTGTTTGCCAGAATCTATAAGAGCTTCTGCGTGTAAAATCATATATATATGTAGGGACCCAAAGGATGCATTTGTTTCTCAGTTGTACTTCATTTGGAAGTTAATACCGATGGAATTAGAACCAAGTACCATAGAAAAAGCATTTGAGCAGTTTTGCGAAGGCCTATCTTCTTATGGACCATACTGGGACCATGTATTGGAGTACTGGAAAGCAAGTTTAGAAAGGCCAGACAAGATCTTGTTCTTAAAATATGAAGATTTGAAGAGAGACACTTTGTCCAATGTAAATACATTGGCTGCGTTTATGGGCCAACCATTCTCTGTGCAGGAAGAGAAAGAAGGCGTGGCTGAGAAAATTATCCAACTTTGTAGTTTTGAGAATTTGAGCAATTTGGAGGTGAATAAGAGCGGAAAGCGTCATCCAAACGCCTCTATTGCACTGAATAATAATGCATACTTCAGGAAAGGTAAGGTGGGTGAATCCGACAAAGTTTTAACACCTGAGATGAAAGGGCGTCTGGACCGAATCATAGAGGAGAAGCTGAAAGGTTCAGGCCTAACTTTTAATATCCCATCAACATGAGTCAATCGAAAGTATTCTTAGCTAAATAAATGTCTGTTTGAGCTGATTAATTGTATTAGTCGAGCTGACATATACAATTATGAGTGTATTAAGAATACATTTATGAATGTATTCTTCTCCATTCATATAAATGTAAGCTTTGCAAATTTCAATCAATGTAGAAACTATGGGCCTTTTTTGTTATATTATCCAAGCTCCCTTCTTCACCAAAATTGGTTGCATTGCACCGGCAGCTTGCCCCCCCCCCCCCTCTCTCTCTCTCTCTCTCTCTCTCACGCACACACACACACGCACACACAGAGTTTTGGTGTGCATGAGTTTGTTGTTGCCATGGCTGTGATTGCTTGCTGTATTTTGTGGTGATTGTGGTTAGAGGTTATGCCTAATTTCCGATTTGAAAGTGAGAAAATGGCAAGTCAATGTGAGAGAGAAGAGTATAAAGGAGGATAAGAAATGGGTTGGCCAACAACAAATTGAACATTCTATTTTAGTATATACATGTCATCGAGAGGGAGAAAACGAAAACGTTGTAAATGTTTATTGTTAGTAGTTACTTTGTCGGTAGATATGTGCTTGATTAAGTGACTCGAGATAGTCACGGCCATGCTGTTGGTGAGGCTTACTGTTGTAGAAAAAGCAGATAAAGATCAAAACACTTTATTATTGTTGTAGAAATAGAGTAATGTTATTTAAATCTAAACATTTGACCTTATTTGCTGATCTAATAATATGATTTTAGTAGAATAATGGGATCAATACCAAGTTTCAATATTTAATGGGACCCACAGTCGGCCATAATAAATTAGGTCAGCAAATTAAATCAATAAATTAAGTCACAGTAATATTATTCTTTCTTTAAATTAAATTTTATATATCCTTTTGTAAGCTTAGTGTCTTGGATCATAGAAGTTATCTTTTTTTATAGACTAGGTTGTTTTGCCTGGAGCACTTTCCTTTTGTGAGAATACTAGGGGTAACCCGTGCCTGAAGGCACGGTGCAACGTAATTGAGAAGTGATGGATTTGGGAGGGTAGAAATTCAATGTAAATGGTTTTGAGAGTGATGTTGGAGGCCGTTAGATGAGTCTATTTAAGAACGTTGAATGGACTTATTGAAGTCTATCATATTTAATATTATAGATTTGACACAAATAAAAGTAATATTTTATAATATTTAATCTTCTTACAAATTTTATATTTTACTCATTTTTTGTTATATATTCCATAATTTTTGAACCAAAGGAATTTTCAACACTCTAAGGAATCAATTTTAGTTTGCTAATTTTAAGAGATTTGGTATGGAATTTTTTTTTTGTTTTGTTCTAGTACCCAACTTGTTTGACCCAATTAATTTTCTTTTTCATAAATCATTACAGCGGGCCCAATAAAAATATCCAAAAAAATATATAAAACATATATAACTAAAAAAAATAAAATTAGGGTGGTTCTAGACCCTTCCTCTATCCGCCACTGCCAGAGATAGAGAGTGTGTGTGAAGAGTGAGAAGAGAAATGTAAAATTTAATTTGAATGATTTTCAGAGAGATGTTACACTGCACAGATGATATTAATGGCAAGTTTGACTCATTTAATTATTATGCTAAAGAAAATCATGTGTTCCAAGATTAGTCATAATCATTGACCGATTGAGGGAAATATTAAGGAAAAAAAAGGTAATTTCTTGACCGTTAGATGAATGAAATTGAGACCGTAGGATCGGCATGTTGAAGCTTCCATATTTTATATTATAGATTGACTTAAAAAAATATTAATTTATATACATGTAATCAAAATAGAGTTAAATCTAATACAAACTAAAAATTTAATTTATCAAAAAGAATATCGCCAAAATATGTTCTATCAAAAAATTATCTATAAATATCATTTATAAAATATTATTTTTTTAATTAATACAAGCTATTACAAAATTATTAATTTATATGAATATATTAGCGTTGAGTTTTCTTAAGAGATTAAAAAAAAATTCATCTTGAACTTTTGATTCAAGATATGTATAAGACATGTTAGTTTGAGATAATTAATTAAATAAATAAAATTAAAATTAATTATGAGCATTTTTTAATCAAAATATTATCATTGTATCTTATACAAATTCAAAATGTTACACTACACAGATGATATTAATGACAAATTTGACCAATTTAATTATTATGATAGAGAAAATTTTGTGTTCCAAGATCAGTCGTAATCGTTGACTGGTTGGGAGGAAAAATATTAAGGAAAAAAAATGTTAATTTTTTTGACCGTTGGATGAATGAATTTTAGACTGTAAAATATGATCAAGATCAGCCGTAATCGTTGACATTTTATGGAGGGAAATATTAAGGAAAAAAATTATAATTTCTTGACCGTTGGATGAATGAATTTGAGACCGTAGGATGTGTTCCAAGATCAGCCGTAATCGTTGACTTTTTGGGGGGCATGAAATATTATAATTTCTTGACCGTTGAATGAATAAATTTGAGACCGTAGGATCGGCTTGTTGAAGCCGTCCTGTTTTATATTATAGATTATAGATATGAATATATTCGCGTTGAGTTTTCTTAAGAGATTAAAAAAAATTAATCTTGAACTTTTGATTCAAGATATGTATAAGACATGTTAGTTTGAGATAATTAATTAAATAAATAAAATTAAAATTAATTATGAGCATTTTTTAATCAAAATATTATCATTGTATCTTATACAAATTCAAAATATTACACTATACAGATGATATTAATGACAAATTTAACCAATTTAATTATTATGATAGAGAAAATCTTGTGTTCCAAGATCAATCGTAATCGTTGACTGGTTGGGAGGAAAAGTATTAAGGAAAAAAAATGTTAATTTTTTTGACCGTTGGATGAATGAATTTTAGACTGTAAGATACGATCAAGATCAGCCGTAATCGTTGACATTTTATGGGGGGACATATTAAGGAAAAAAATTATAATTTCTTGACCGTTTGATGAATGAATTTGAGACCGTAGAATGTGTTCCAAGATCAGCCGTAATCGTTGACTTTTTGGGAGGCATGAAATATTATAATCTCTTGACCGTTGGATGAATAAATTTGAGACCGTAGGATCGGCTTGTTGACGCCGTCCTGTTTTATATTATAGATTTGAGATAATTAATTAAATAAATAAAATTAAAATTAATTATGAGCATTTTTTAATCAAAATATTATCATTGTATCTTATACAAATTCAAAATGTTACACTACACAGATGATATTAATGACAAATTTGACCAATTTAATTATTATGATAGAGAAAATCTTGTGTTCCAAGATCAGTCGTAATCGTTGACTGGTTGGGAGGAAAAATATTAAGGAAAAAAAAAGTTAATTTTTTTTACCGTTGGATGAATGAATTTTAGACTGTAAGATATGTTCAAGATCAGCCGTACTCGTTGACATTTTATGGGGGGACATATAAAGGAAAAAAATTATAATTTCTTGACAGTTGGATGAATGAATTTGAGACCGTAGGATGTGTTCCAAGATCAGCCGTAATCGTTGACTTTTTGGGGGGCATGAAATATTATAATTTCTTGACCGTTGAATGAATAAATTTGAGACCGTAGGATCGGTTTGTTGAAGTCGTCCTGTTTTATATTATAGATTATAGATTGACTTAAAAAAATATTAATTTATATACATGTAATCAAAATAGAGTTAAATCTAATACAAACTAAAAATTTAATTTATCAAAAAGAATATCGCCAAAATATGTTCTATCAAAAAATTATCTATAAATATTATTTATAAAATATTATTTTTTTAATTAATACAAGCTATTACAAAATTATTAATTTATATGAATATATTAGCGTTGAGTTTTCTTAAGAGATTAAAAAAAAATTCATCTTGAACTTTTGATTCAAGATATATATAAGACATGTTAGTTTGAGATAATTAATTAAATAAATAAAATTAAAATTAATTATGAGCATTTTTTAATCAAAATATTATCATTGTATCTTATACAAATTCAAAATGTTACACTACACAGATGATATTAATGACAAATTTGACCAATTTAATTATTATGATAGAGAAAATCTTGTGTTCGAAGATCAGTCGTAATCGTTGACTGGTTGGGAGGAAAAATATTAAGGAAAAAAAATGTTAATTTTTTTGACCGTTGGATGAATGAATTTTAGACTGTAAAATATGATTAAGATCAGCCGTAATCGTTGACATTTTATGGAGGGAAATATTAAGGAAAAAAATTATAATTTCTTGACCGTTGGATGAATGAATTTGAGACCGTAGGATGTGTTCCAAGATCAGCCGTAATCATTGACTTTTTGGGGGGCATGAAATATTATAATTTCTTGACCGTTGAATGAATAAATTTGAGAACGTAGGATCGGCTTGTTGAAGCCGTCCTGTTTTATATTATAGATTATAGATATGAATATATTCGCGTTGAGTTTTCTTAAGAGATTAAAAAAAATTAATCTTGAACTTTTGATTCAAGATATGTATAAGACATGTTAGTTTGAGATAATTAATTAAATAAATAAAATTAAAATTAATTATGAGCATTTTTTAATCAAAATATTATCATTGTATCTTATACAAATTCAAAATATTATACTACACAGATGATATTAATGACAAATTTAACCAATTTAATTATTATGATAGAGAAAATCTTGTGTTCCAAGATCAGTCGTAATCGTTGACTGGTTGGGAGGAAAAATATTAAGGAAAAAAAATGTTAATTTTTTTGACCGTTGGATGAATGAATTTTAGACTGTAAGATATGATCAAGATCAGCCGTAATCGTTGACATTTTATGGGGTGACATATTAAGGAAAAAAATTATAATTTCTTGACCGTTTGATGAATGAATTTGAGACCGTAGGATGTGTTCCAAGATCAGCCGTAATCGTTGACTTTTTGGGAGGCATGAAATATTAAAATTTTTTGACCGTTGGATGAATAAATTTTAGACCGTAGGATCGGCTTGTTGACGCCGTCCTGTTTTATATTATAGATTTGAGATAATTAATTAAATAAATAAAATTAAAATTAATTATGAGCATTTTTTAATCAAAATATTATCATTGTATCTTATACAAATTCAAAATGTTACACTACACAGATGATATTAATGACAAATTTGACCAATTTAATTATTATAATAGAGAAAATCTTGTGTTCCAAGATCAGTCGTAATCGTTGACTGGTTGGGAGGAAAAATATTAAGGAAAAAAATGTTAATTTTTTTTACCGTTGGATGAATGAATTTTAGATTGTAAGATATGTTCAAGATCAGCCGTACTCGTTGACATTTTATGGGGGGACATATTAAGGAAAAAAATTATAATTTCTTGACCGTTGGATGAATGAATTTGAGACCGTAGGATGTGTTCCAAGATCAGCCGTAATCGTTGACTTTTTGGGGGGCATGAAATATTATAATTTCTTGACCGTTGAATGAATAAATTTGAGACCGTAGGATCGGTTTGTTGAAGTCGTCCTGTTTTATATTATAGATTATAGATTGACTTAAAAAAATATTAATTTATATACATGTAATCAAAATAGAGTTAAATCTAATACAAACTAAAAATTTAATTTATCAAAAAGAATATCGCCAAAATATGTTCTATTAAAAAATTATCTATAAATATTATTTATAAAATATTATTTTTTTAATGAATACAAGCTATTACAAAATTATTAATTTATATGAATATATTAGCGTTGAGTTTTCTTAAGAGATTAAAAAAATTAATCTTGAACTTTTGATTCAAGATATGTATAAGACATGTTAGTTTGAGATAATTAATTAAATAAATAAAATTAAAATTAATTATGAGCATTTTTTAATCAAAATATTATCATTGTATCTTATACAAATTCAAAATGTTACACTACACAGATGATATTAATGACAAATTTGACCAATTTAATTATTATGATAGAGAAAATCTTGTGTTCCAAGATCAGTCGTAATCGTTGACTGGTTGGGAGGAAAAATATTAAGGAAAAAAAATGTTAATTTTTTTGACCGTTGGTTGAATGAATTTTAGACTGTAAAATATGATCAAGATCAGCCGTAATCGTTGACATTTTATGGGGGGACATATTAAGGAAAAAAATTATAATTTCTTGACCGTTGGATGAATGAATTTGAGACCGTAGGATGTGTTCCAAGATCAGCCGTAATCGTTGACTTTTTGGGGGGCATGAAATATTATAATTTCTTGACCGTTGAATGAATAAATTTGAGACCGTAGGATCGGCTTGTTGAAGCCGTCCTGTTTTATATTATAGATTATAGATATGAATATATTCGCGTTGAGTTTTCTTAAGAGATTAAAAAAAATTAATCTTGAACTTTTGATTCAAGATATGTATAAGACATGTTAGTTTGAGATAATTAATTAAATAAATAAAATTAAAATTAATTATGAGCATTTTTTAATCAAAATATTATCATTGTATCTTATACAAATTCAAAATATTACACTATACAGATGATATTAATGACAAATTTAACCAATTTAATTATTATGATAGAGAAAATCTTGTGTTCCAAGATCAATCGTAATCGTTGACTGGTTGGGAGGAAAAATATTAAGGAAAAAAAATGTTAATTTTTTTGACCGTTGGATGAATGAATTTTAGACTGTAAGATATGATCAAGATCAGCCGTAATCGTTGACATTTTATGGGGGGACATATTAAGGAAAAAAATTATAATTTCTTGACCGTTGGATGAATGAATTTGAGACCGTAGGACATATCCTCACTTGTCGTGTAATAAGTTTCGAAATTATTAGGTTTTCATTCACAAAGACTATATTTTAATAGCTGCATTGAAATGTGTCACAACTTAATATAAGGAACTCTTACATGTCTTAAATTTTTATTGGACATAAAGTAGAGGTACGGTACTAAATTTTTTTTTTTCTAATACCATAGGATAGTGCAGTGACGATTTTTTACAAGGTCCGTTGCTCAACTTGAATTCATTAGGACACAAAATTTGAAAATGATGTGATTCACTGAATTAAATAATAAACATATTAGATTAATATAAACCATGAATAATTATTTTTGAACTGATAAAACGTTCAAATTGTATTGTATGAAGAAAATTATTATTTTGTATTGATTTCATTTCTTGATTCAATATTGTCTAAATTCTTTCATAACAAAATATTGTTTTAGTTTTATTGGTGTAGACTAAAGAGATTTTTAATTTATGCGTCAAGTACTTTTAGGATTTCTGGTTCAAGTGTTCTACATATCGACCAAAACATAAAACGTCCGAGTATAACATGACCCGAATATGACATGGATCCACCCATGCCAAATACGAGATAAGAGAACTTGATTTCTACACACAATAGCCAACAACTTGTTGAAGGTGTTGAAAATAAAGATGGAGAATCCCAGTTGTTTGATTTTTTTTTGTTTTTGTTTTTGGTCAGAGTCGTTGACGTTCATTGGATGAGAATTGCGTCCAAGTGTTTGGAGGTAAGTATACATATGTAAGATCAGCTTGTGCCCTCATATTGAGTTACTAGGGATAACTCGTGCCTGAAGGCACGGTGCAACTAAAAAAAATCGAACATTGAATTTGAACGCGAAACACTGAACTGAAAGCCTAAACTCGCCCTATATCACGTATCTGAAGGCACTATACATAGTTCTTAAATACGAAATAATCAAACAATGAATATATCGTTTGGTCATTTTTAATGTCAGGACTTTAGTGAAATAAAAAGGGTCAGAATATGGATACTCTATCAAAATGTGGATACTCTGTAAAAACTTTCAATTTTTCGGCAAAGTATCCTCTGAAAATATGATACCACAAATATATCAATCTGTTTACAAAACTTATATATTTCATAATCATAATCAAATCATGTCATATACAAACTGAAATCCAACTATGTACCAATTACCACAGTACCATTCTTCCTACACAAACAATTATATGCATATTTGTAAAAGTGACAAACATAACATAAGATTCTTAAAAAATTGAAATAAACCCATTTTGGTTATCTCAATGAATGAAAACTACTTATAAATCAGAGTAACATTCAGGACATGAGGATATTGAAATAAGAACCATTTATATGGTGCATGCGTGAGCTCAATAAGTAATCATTCACTACTTGTTCTGGTTTTTCCACCAATGAAAAGCTTGCGCCACACATCGGTTATTTCACAGCACGCATCAATAAAGATAGTTGCAATAATTAAAATGTGCCAAAAAATTAAATTAAAACTCGAAGAATACTACATTGCCTAACAGCACTTTACAACTTAAAACAAAAGGAAAAAAACATTGATCGTGGACACGTTAGGCTCAAATGCTTAAATTTCCCAAATGCTTAAATTGCATTCTCAACATATCTGCATGCATACCCAACAAAGCATTACCTACACATTTTAATTAGCAACACGATACATACCATTTCAAACTAAAACAATAATTTGGAATCTGTGTATAAACTAATTTTAATTAACCAAACAAAAGTAAAACAATAAGAGATAGAGAAAACACAATTTTAATAATCAAAGTCTCATATGTTTGAACTGAAAACTCATAAAATTTATGTCATTTGCAGAGAATTGACCACCAGAAAAATAAAATAGGATTAATGGTACGTAAAAATCACAAATACATGAACGTAGTTAAGAGGCCAACAAAGTCTTGAAGAAACTCTGAGTTTTGTAGACAGGTTGCTGGGGAGGGAACTCGTATAAAAATTCCATTAGCCACTATATGGAACTGAGATTGTACGTGGAACTCGTATAAAAAAAAGTGTGATCTAACACTTACTACTATCTCACCCTAAGAGTAAAATGCATTAAGAAAAAGTAAAGAAGAATAGTATTGTAATACATATGGAAATGGAACCCAACTTTTCAGATGTGTATGTACTTACACCATCCCTGGTAGCTGTGCAATTTTTGAAGTAATTCCAAGAGAAAATAAAGCAGCAAATGTTGGCTACACCTACAAAGTAGCAAGTTCTCATAAGACAACAGTGTAATTCTATGAATGCCATCATTCCCATAAATGAGAGATCCACTATCCCAAAACCATTTCTCTGGACCAAAGTTACTTATAACACCATTGCATTACCTGAATGGATTGCTGCCCATCTTGATGATAAACATATTTGAGCTCTTTATCATCCAAGACGTCCCTTAAACACGCTCTAGTATCTCTATTCGCACAAAGAAACATAATTTGACTCACTATAGATAACACATATCACTCTTAGTTTTGAACGACCACAAATTACACAGAATACACATGTTCATAGCAAGTGTATCATTCCAAGAAAAAGCACCATAAGTGTTGGAAAAGTTTAGGGCTTTACCTTTCATTATAGGTGTATGTAGTCTGCAATCCCATCCCATATATGCAACATCATAGATTGAAAACAGATTAACGAACAGTCTCAGAAATATAAAAGCTAATGATTCAACCTCAAAAAGTAATCAAGTTCCTAAAAAATCAGTAACACATGACGACGATTCAATAGAAATAGAACTTCGTACCTCAGGGAATTTGTGAGAAATGATAGCCTCAGGATCAATCACCGAATTGTCCCCCATGAAAGCTCCTAGAGTTCAAAGAAGAAACCTTAAAAAATCTTCAAAGTAGAGTTTCATAAGGTTAAATTAAAGGTGATTATAATAAATCGAAGAACACCAGTACTGAAAAAGAAGTGCAACGAAGAAAAATTATGAGGAATTTATACTAAAAAGCAGAGTAGAAGAGAAGACGATTCTTGACTTACTTTTGTCAAAACCACCATCATGGTGATATTGAAAAAACACACAGTAACACCTAAACCCCAAACCCTAATATTTTCTAGATCAATAAACAATATTGAGAGACAAATAAACTATAATATTCAGATTGATAACAGATATCTTAAGCAATTGAGCTCAACTGCAGTATAAATGAATCGCATCCGAAAAAATTAACCTTTAACTTTTCTTTCCAAAGGCAAGATCAGACTGTCGGGACCATTCTTAACATAATAAATTATACCTTCATGAACAGAGGGGCACAATCAGAACACTTGGGAGGCTTATGCGAGTACGGCTTGGCCAGTGGGGAAGACAATATAGACCCACTCGGAGATAGCACATACATATCCTCTGGCACCATTCTTTCCTTTTGCACACCTACCCATATACAAAATTCCACAATTTTTCACCAATAACAAAAATAAAATCAAATTACATATATATGTATATATATATATAACCCATCAAGCCTATGGTAGTACATGTAGATACTAGAAGGGGACATGATGATGAGTTGTTGGGGTTTAGGTATAGAGTCATCGTGAACCTTGATGGTGATGCTACCACCTGTACCGGAGACCCACCCCAGGTCATAGAATTGACGGCATAGCTCTGAAGAATTGAATTTCAAAAAACAAAGGCATTTATAGTTGTTTGTGTAGGAAAAATTATGAAGAATTGAATCTTACATCTAAGAAATAGCATACATGGGTACTTGTCTTGATGGACAGCCTTAGTGTTCTCAACCTCGATGGTATTGATCAACCGAATGGAAGCTGCCTTGAGTGACAAAGTCGTTCTTTAACTCCACAATCATTTCTCTGCCCACGTAGATCAAACAAAACCCAGACAATTAGAAAGAAAAAACTATATAATGGATTGTTTTGGAAGGTAATATACAACGGATTGTCTCTACAAATATACGCAAGGAAAAATAAAACGAACCGTGGAGCAAACACACACAATAAACCAAAGCTTGACTGCAGATTTCAGTTAACAATAAACAAAAATGAGTTAACAATAAACAATAAACTAAAGCTTGACTGTATCATGGAGCAAAGAACTCGGTGGTGATTGGGCCATTTTGACGAACACTTCATGTACACCCATAAAATTGGGGCATTTTGGGGCTGGGCTGGTAGAGGGGCAGAGAGAGATAGATAAATAGAGTGAGGAGGTGGTGGGAGAAACAGAAAAAGGGGAGGGGAGGGGAGGGGAAGAAGGATGGGGGGATTACCTGGAAATGGCAGTGGTTGTGGCTGTAGAACTCGGTGGTTGTGAAGAACTCGGTGATGTCTGCCTCGCTGTGAAGAAAGTTTGATCTGCTTCTTGTGTGTGTGTGTGAGAGAGAGAGAAGCGTGAGAGAGAGAGAGGCGTGAGAGATTGGGAGAGAGAGAAGCGTGAGATTGGGAGAGAGGCAGAAGTGAGAGATAAGGTTCTTCACGGGAAAAAAAAATTTAGGACTAACTGTAGACCATTGGATTAAAATTTTTTGAGATGATCTGAACCGTCTTTTATGTTGGGATTACGTTGTCCGTTAGATTTATCTCAAAACGATCTGGACCTCTCTTTGTCTTTTGGATTCAAACTTCGCTCTACTTTATTATATAGATGTAGGCTTTTCATGGGCTCTTGGGATAGCCATTGGCCTTTCAAACTCGTACAAATCAGGGCCTGCGCCAAGCAGATTGACCCATGGGCTAACCGACCTGAATCTGCACATACAGTTTTTTACCTATAAATATTTAGAGTAAATTACGTATTTGGCACTTAAACTATAATCTTTGTGTCAATTAAACCCTTGAAATTTTTTTTGGAGTCAATTATCTTCTAACGGAAGGGAGTGGAGTATGCTGGTCGCATGCCTTCTTCAGGGGCGTTTTAGGCAAACCCCACTAAAGACATGAGTAAATTATGTATTTAGCCCTTAAACTATGATTTTTGTGTCAATTAAGCCCCTCAACATTACAGATGGTTGGCCTTTCGTCTATAAATTTCGAAGAGCAACTCTCAGACCAAAAACCTAACCCACCACATGAAGCTTCTGTGAGCCTCTATTGTTCATATAATTTCGGTCAGCAACAACTCATCAATGGAGTGATTAATACGTGATGTAGATGATGTTCTGCATCTGGATCAGATATACCGTAAGTGCTCTATTTAATTTAGATTTTACATTTTTTGTGTACTTGAACATCTACACCATTGATGAGTTGTTAATGACCGAAATTGTATGAACAACAGAGGCTCAAAGAAGCTTCATGTGGTGGGTAAGGTTTTTTGTTTGAGAATTGCTCCTGTTGATTCACAAACAAAAGGCCAACCATCTGCAATGTTCAGGGGTTGAATTGACACAAGATTCATAGTGAGAGCCAAATACGTAATTTACTCATATCTTTAATGGAGGTTGCCTAAAACACCCCTAAAGAAGGCACGTGACTAGCACACTCCACACCCTTCCATTAAAAACCCTGAAAAAAAAGGCTTGATTGAATCAATTAGATAGTTTTGAGACTTAATTGACACAAAAAAAAATAAAAAATAAAAAAATTCAGGGGTTTAATTAAAACAAGGGTCTTAGTTTAAGGACTAAATATATAATTTATTCAAATATTTATATCTCATTCATTTGCAATTATTGTTAAGTTTAAAGTTTTAAATAGGGTTAATTGCAAATTGCACTCTGAAAGATCGTTTAAATTTTAATTTGCATCCTCAAAGATCAAAAATCTTAATTTGCATCCTCAAATATAGAAATTTGTATTAATGCGCATCTGAAATTAACAACGGTCAGTTTACCGTCTAAAATTAAATGAATAAATTATACCTAGGTCCCCTCATGCTTGTCACTTAATCATTTGGACCCCTCACATTTAGAATATTACTCCTACACCTCCTGACGTATGTGCACATGTAACACGTAACTCTTTGTCGTTGATATTTGTTAATATAACCATTAAAAAAATTGATTTCATCCTAAGAAAAATTTATAATTTTCATACTACCCTTTATTTTGTAGACCCGTTATACTCTAAAGTTCAAAATCAAGCTTACCATTTGAATGCCCAATATAATGCAGATATTTATATAATGTTCTTTATATCCAATGTAATACATCACTTAAATATAATTATTTGAATGTTCAATTGGGGGAATATTTTTTGTCATATTTAAATTCTAAAAGGATATAGATGTAATATTTCAAATGTGGGAGTCTAAGTGATTAAGTGATAAACATGAGGAGGTCAACTTGTAATTTATCCATTTAGTTTTAGACAGTAAACTGACGGCTGTTAGCTTAAGGCGCATTAATAAATTTTTTTTATCTTTAATGGTACAAATTAAAATTTTTTATATTTAAAGGTATAAATTAAGATTCAAACAATCTTTCAGATTTGAGATTAACCCTTTTAAATATAAACCATGGAAAGCTTACATATTTTAGTAAGAAATTTTAATGAAGAGGACCCTGCCCATGTGTCATATGGACGGGAGGTTTTTTGGACTCTCTCTCTCTCCTCAACTATATTTATTTAGGAGATATTTTGACTAAAGAAATGCTATTTGCAACTAATGTACTAACTTAATTGAGTAAACTACATATATAACCTTCAAATTGTGATGTTTGAGTCAATTAAGTTCATAAATTTTTTTTGTGTGTCAATTGAGTTTCTAAACCATCTAATTGTGTCAATTGAGTCATTCTGTTTGCATTATTTAGAGTTTATCATTAACGTGACTATATTACACAAAAAGATAAATAATTCAATTGATATAATTAGATAGTTCATGGACTCAATTAACAATACAAAAAAATTTGAGGGGCTTAATTGACATAAATGTCATAGTTTAAGGTTCATATGTGTGACACACTTTATTACTTTCCGTTAGAAAATCTAACAAAAGTAAATAGAATGGCTCAATTGACACAATTAAAAAGTTAAGAGACTCAATTAATATAAAAATATTTAGAGGCTTAATTAACACAATAATCATACTTTGAAGGTTATACGTATAATTTACTCTAACTTAATTGAGTTAACTACCTATTTAGCCCTTAAACTATATGGTTTATGTCAATTAAACCCCTCAACTTTGGTTTGTATCAATTTAGCCCCTTAACTTGTCAATGTGTGTCAATCAAGCCCTTCCATCCAATTCAGTCGTTTACTGTGACGGACAAACGCATGCATGGTTCACGTGAGGCAAGGTCCAGGGGTAATTAAGGGAAATGAACTATTTTGGCGCCAAATCTTCCACAGCTTCCCTCCTTTACAAAGCATAGAAGCTGTGTGTGTGCTGGGTTTTGCAGAAACAGAGCAATATTCAGGTTGTATTTGAGCAATCATCAACGACTGCGTAAAGCTACGTCTCAAATTTGTGTGATCCTCGTAAGCCTTGGAACAAAAAGAGCTGAGTCCAAACTGACGAGTAATGTCTTGAGCCGAGAAGAAAATCTGAATCCACAATCATCTAAGTCTACAGATCATCAAATATGGTTCCAGTTGCATCAATGGAGGGGCAACTGAAAAATTGCATTGGACCAGACAGAGTTTGCCATTACAGCCTACCATAACCCCACATGTTCCAGCCAAGACTTCAACCCACAATATACCACTCAAGTTAACATGGCCTGTCTCCACCGGTCGTCTGGTACTAATGGAGTAGTAGCAGAGCACTACCCATCATCTGCTTCCTATGATTACCTCACTTCCCACAGATAGCAGGGCACAAGGCACTAGCCATCGTCTGGTGGTCGAAACAAGTTCTAGGGCAAAATATCCATCACTTAAGAAAAAACTTACAAACAATAAAAATGCTCCACTTCCCTGCCCTCAAATCCACCTTTTGCTTCATGATTAACATCAGAAGCTAGTAGAGAATAACATGACTTCTTTGCAATAGAGTATAGACAGGTCAGTAGGAACCAATACTGCTTGGCATTAAGGACAGGCTTACAGCCAGTACTCGAGTTTTTGCTCAATGTATGAACATCTTATATCACACCTTAGGTGCAGTTAAAAAAACCAGCAATTGTCTAACCTTGTTCACGGCAACGTATCTGAGGTTGAAATACTGGTGGGTGTTGTGAGGAGGAATTTTGAAGTACTGGTGAGGTTGAAGTACTGGCAGAAATGCAATCTGTATTAGTATCCTCCAAGCCACATCATGAGCAATAACTATTGGGTCCACATCATGAGCAATAACTACCATTTGTGCTTTATTCTGCAAGAGTAAAACTAATCAAGATGGCTTTTATTTGAAAGACAGACGCAGTGGAAGAGAGCATTAAAAAGGAAGCATGTAAAGAAAAAAGAAAGACAACCTGCTCAATGACGTAGGTGACATGGTTAAGACCATATTTCACTACAATAGGCTTCTTAGCCTCAGGAGCCTTTCCCTCCGCCTCAGCCTGAGCTCGTTTTAAGAGACGTGGCTTTACACAGTGGTTCATTTTCCCTTAATTACCCCTAGACCTTGCCTCACGTGAGCCATACGTGAGTTTGTCCGTCACAGTAAATGGCTGAATTGGATGGAAGGGCTTGATTGATACACATTGACAAGTTGAAGGGCTAAATTGACACAAACCAAAGTTGAGGGGCTTAATTGACATAAACCATATAGTTTAAGGGCTAAATAGATAGTTAACTCAACTTAATTTATCATTATCGTGGTATTAGCAGTAAGTCTCCTTACACGTGATCCACTATGACCCCAATAGCGAAAATGAATAAGATTGACATTTTTTAAAGGACCAATTATAATTTTTACTTTGAAAAATTTATGAATTTCACTTTGTACCCTTAAAAATAAATTTTTTTATATTGCATCATCAATGTATTAAAAGTGTTACAGTGTGGTTCTACCATGTTTTCATTGCTCATTCCTTCAACGCTAATGGGATAATTTTTGACAAAATTAGCAACAAATGGGTCACATTGTAACATTTTTAATATATTAAAATTATAATATAAAAAATTTAATTTTTCAGGCTGTAAAATAAAAAACTTGAAATCTTTTGAAGTGCAAAGTGAGATTCTCCCTTCTTTAAATGGGAAAGTGTCGGTCATGATGTATGCACATAACATTATACTCAATCTAGTCTCTTTTTTTTTTTTTTTTTTGGTTGGGTGAACCGGTGAATTCAACTTTTTGGTCTTTTACTGCCTTCATTTTTATTATATTCATATTTTGTTTATTTATTCATCTTTTATGTTTCTGACGAAAAATGGTTTCACATTGCTCTGCCATTTTATAAAGAAATGAACAAGAAAAGGACTTGATTTGGGTTGATCAGCTAAGGTATCTTGAAAACGATTTGGTTTTAGGCGGACCATTCAAAACATTAGCATTACTGTCTTTCAGTTGGACCCTTGGATTTCTATATAAAACGAAAATCTCCATGTAACTTCAGTAAATGAAAATACCTCCAACTTTGCAAGTTTTTTATATTGTACTACTCCCTTCATGGAATTCTCATCTTCTTCCTAAAGATAAAGTAATGTCCCCTGATGATACCCAAAATATGTTTAAAGTTGAGTTCGGGTATTCAGCTCGGACCTTCCAAGCTTAGACCACTCAACCCATCACGGATGACTTAGGAATTTGAGGTCAGTACCACCTCCTCCTCAGCAACTGCACCTGCACAGGAATAGCACAAAAAACAACTAGTTTTCATCCAAGTACCACACATAACGTAACGGTCTTATATTTGCGCAAAGTATTTGTAACCGTCTCAACGATGTCCATGACAATCGCATAAAAGTTACAAGAAGAAGGCAAAGATCCCGTCCAGGATCATGCAAGGCCTCTGAAGACTATAAATAATGCGCATATCCCTCACAACAGGACACAAGCAACTAGCCTAAGAAAATATCTTTTGTAATCTTCCCCCCATTTATCAATACAATTACCACAAGGACCAAGAGACTCCCTTGAGAGTGGATTAGCCGAACTCTCGAACTAGTGAACCCCTATAAATGTTTTGTGCACCATTCCCTATCTCCCTTATTCACATCTTAAGAGCCTAGAAGCTCTGATTGAGTCATTCAGTGACCCATTAACCCCCAAGGATCACAATCCCTGCTCGATTGTGCAACGCACACCATCATCCCAAACCCAGAAATACAAAGAGAGAATATTAGCTCTTCCTGTCTTGGCAGAACTCCCTCTTCTCTAGCTATACCAGTACCAAAACTTTTGGTCCACTAATCGATTTCTTGAAGGAGTCATGTTTGTTCAAGAACACTTTAGACCTCGACCGTCTGGTATAATTTTGAGCAGTGCTCCGAAGACTGGCACTACTTGGCTTAACGTTTAGACTTTTGCCAATATAGCGAGAAACCATTTCGAAACAAAAAATTAGCAAAATCAAAACAGAAAGTAAATTTTATGAATAGATATATAATTAGATTATATATCTATGTGATGTAGAAAATAGATATATATTTAGATTATATTAAATTTTAAGAAGTCTAACTTATGTAATAATAGAATTGAACTAATATATGTCTATTGTTATATGCAACTTAATCAAAAGAGAAAGTAAGCAAAATCAGTGTACTCCCAATAACGCAAATCTGCATGAACAATTGGTGTTTTATACTTGATATAGATTTCCTCCCTCTTGGTGCTCCAGATTGATGAGCAACTGCCTCCCAAGATAGAACGAATTTCGTCTTTGTAGAAGTAACACTTCAATCTCCAAAGACCAGCAATTACAACTTGTGTTTTATACTTGAATCTTATAGAAATGCAATGCAAGTAGAGAGAAAGTAGAAAAATATGAATGAAGGCTTCAGGATTTTTGAGATGGATTGAAATAACTAGTAGACTGTCTAGTTATAGACTCTTGGTGGCTGTTCACATCGTCTGAAGAAGCATGGGTTGCCACTGTTCGGATTGAAGAGGCACACTCTTTTAATTCGATTAGCGACAAAGACAGAAGGCACCTTTCTGGAACAAATAGACAAGCTTTTTCAAATTCGATGCCAATCCCAAATCTAAATGGAATAACATTTAAAATCCGGTTGTTTGCCCAAAAAAAAAAAATTCTGTTGGACTTTAAATTTCTGTTGAAAGGCTGAGGCCGATCCACGGACTAGACGGTTCAGATTGACCCAAAACCCGCACCGCACCAAATGGATTTGTCCAAAAAGATTATACCTTATTTACCCAAGCCTGACCCGATTGGGTCGGGTTCGGTTGTTGTCGTGGTGTGGCGAGGTGGGCGGTGCATGTGTAGTAACCAAAGTAGTATAGGTACTCGCTTACCTCACAAAAGTGTGATATTCTTTGGGGCTCAACCCATGAAACCAACTAGAAGTATATTAACTCACCAAAGTATTGGTCTTCTTCTAATGTAAAATAAGTCTTATTCACTATACCTATCTTAGTTTATTTCATAACTTCAAATGGGTCACTTTGAGACACAATTTCTCATTCAATATTGAATGGTTTTAAACAAATAAATATACGATATTCATCTCCTAGCAGAAGAGAACGCATTTATACTTGGTCTCACCAATTTCAAGATGTGGGTCCCACTTTTATTTAAACTTCAAGTTGCTCAAATAATCTTATTTAAAAGTATTTTTTTTCAATACAATGAACCCCATGATTTTGTACCCTTCTTGGAGGTAGAAGGGTACAAAATCCTCTCAAATCCACACACATTCCCTACACTTGTTTGCCAGAATCTATAATAGCTTATGTGTGTAAAATCATATATATCTGTAGGGACCCAAATGATGCAGTTGTTTCTCTGTTGTACTTCATTTGGAAGGTAATACCCATTGAGTTAGAACCAATTACCATAAAAAAAACATTTTAGCAGTTTTTGCGAAGGCCTATCTGTTTATGGACCTTATTGAGACCATGTATTGGGGGTACTAGAAAGTAAGCTTGGAAAGGCCCGACAAGATCTTGTTCTTAAAATATGAAGATTTGAAGAGAGATACTGCGTCTAAGCCCATCTCCAATAGAATAATTAAAATTCCAAAATAGCTAAAATTTAGCTATTTAAAGGCAAAAAATATGCTCCAACAGAAGATGTTCAAAATAGGTAAAATATATTTTTGCTACAGTGATGCTCTATAGTTAGAGTATTACTGTAGCATTATGTATAAATAGTTTATAATATATTCTCTCTCCTGTTGTCATTTATCACCTCTCTTTTCCACTCTTTATCTTTCCCTCCATTTTTTCTTTCTCCCCCTTTAATAGTCCCAACAAAAGTACAAGATATGAGAAATTATATTTAAAAGAAATAGTTAAAATATATAAAATCAGTTAAAATATGTATTAAAAAAGTGAATAATTAAAAAAAATACATTTTTAGATAGCTAAAATACAAAACTTTATTGGAGATGCTCTAATGCCAACTATTCTCTGGGGTGGAAGAAAAAGAAGGTGTGACTGAGAAAATTATTCGACTTTGTAGTTTTGAGAATTTGAGCAATCTGGAGGTGAATAAGAGCGAAACACATCATCTAGAGACCCCTCTTGTAATCAATAATAATGTATACTTCAGGAAACATAAGGTGGGTGAATCAGACAAAGTTTTAACACCGGAGATGAAAGAGCATCTAGACAGGATCACGGAGGAGAAGCTGAAAGGTTCAGGCCTAACTTTTAATATCCCATCAACATGAGTCGATCGAAAACAGTCTTAGCTAAATAAATGTTTGTTTGAGCTGGCATATACAATTATGAGTGTATTAATAACACATTTATGAATGTATTCTTCTCCATTCATAGATGCAACCAAAACAATTAAAATCAATGTGTACTGGTAAATGTAAGCCTTGCAAATTTCAATCGATGTAGAAACTGTGAGCCTTTTATTGACACTATCCAAGCTCCCTTCTTCACCAAAGTTGGTTGCATTGCACCGGCAGAACAATACCACTGCCTGCTTGCTTCTCTCTCTCTCTTTCTCACACACACACAGTTGCAGTGTGCATTAGTTTATTGTTGTCTTGGCATTGATTGGCTTGATGTATTTTGTGGTGATTGTGGTCAGCGGTTATGGCTAGTTTTCGACTCGAAAGTGAGAAAATGGGAAGTCAATGTGAGAGAGAGGGGAATAAAGGAGGATAAGAGATGGTTGGCCAACAACGAATTGACCATTCTATTTTAATATAAACATGCCATCAAGAGAGAGAAAATGAAAACATTGTTAGTGTATATTGTTAGTAGCTACTTTTTAGGTAGATATGTGCTTGATTAAGTGACTAGAGATAGTCACGACCATGCTGCTAGTGAAGCTTACTGTTGTGGATAAAGCAGATAAACAGTAAGCTTGGTTTAAGTTCTTGATTAGAAATGGACATGTTATTGAGCTTTCCAAAACATATAACTGAGCTCAACAAAATATTCAGAAAGCACAAGCTTACGCACCTAGCGAGCCATTGGAATTGCAGTAACAATCCAAAGGGCATAGTGAATTACATCAATAAATTAGATCCTAATAACATTACTCTTTCTTTAAATTAAATTTTCTATATTCTTTTGTAAGCTTAGTCTGTTGGATTGCAGAAGTTATCTTTTTTCACATGCTTTGAGCACTTTACTTTAGTGAGAATACTCTATGTGCTCCTTTGGATGTTTTGAGCTTTAATGTAATATCTACACTGTTTTGGATCAATAAACTTATGTCGCCAACAATTTTTATTTAAATTGGTGTAATGAACAATTTATATATATATATTTAAGCTACTTTAATATATGAGTATATGTGAAAAATATTTTCTTCTACTTATAACCTTAAACAATACAATTTAGGGGTGCAACTTGAGCGGACTAATCCGAATTCAACCCTAAAAAAATCGGGCTTGAGTTAAAATTTTTAATACTTGGGTTGGGCCTGTGCTAAAAAATCCTAACCCGAATTGAATTTGGGCAGCCCTCGGGTAGATGCCTCGGGTTAGGATTTTTTCATACATATATATATATATATATATATATATATATATATGTGTATGTATATATATACTAGCAATGCACCACGTGCGTTGCACGTGAATAATTTTCGTATATAAAATATTAATAAAAAGTTTTAAGTATATGTGTACCTAAATTAAATATCATCTCAAGTTTATAAAAATTATGTTTTTATCACTCGTATTATACTATAGAATTCAAAAAATTTTGTCTATTCCCAACAATTCATTATTCTAACTATAAGAAACAATGATAAAAATAATTCATTTTAAAATTCATTTGATTATGTTTCAACTTATAATTTAGTGAATAAAATAATAATAATTGTCAATATCCTAATAAATGCTTATTTTTTAAGAGTAACATAATCAATTAAATTTTTTTATAGATATTGATATTTATACATAGATAATGATATTTATACATAGATAATAGAGAATTAAAAGAGATGTTAATGATAATTTGGAGATTTAAATACATAAGGATATGATGGTAATTTAGATATTTAACTATGCAAAGATAATGTGGTATTTAAAATTTTTTATAAGGGTAAAATAGTGAATCAAAAGTTTTTCATGTTAAGGTACTTTTATTAGTAGTATAGATATAGATATGTATCCTAAAGAGACACAATGCATTACAAATAGACCAATGACATCAGAAATATGTGAATCAAGTGAGCATGGAAAATGCATGAAATGATTCATCTTCTAATCCCTTGAATATTCATTGCACATTGATTATCTATGTAATAAATAGCCAAAAAAAACTTTGGGCTATAAAATTGAAATCTAGGAAAAACTGGAAGTAACCGGAACATAGAGACAGGAAGAGGTGGAGATTTGAAGGGATGAAGTAATGTGCATGTGTTAAAGTAGTCCAAGATGTTGTTTGGTAGCAGTAAAATATGGCTCAAAGGATAAGAATGGACTAATTGTATTGTTTAAGGTTATAAGTGGAAAAAAATATTTTTCACATATACTAATATCTTGGAAAAACTAGAATAACCGGAACAGAGGGATAGGAAGAGGTGGAGATTTGAAGAATTAACGTGCATGTGTTAAAGAAGTCCAAGATGTTGTTTGGTAGCAGTACAATACGGCTCAAAGGATAAGAATGTACTAATTGTATTAGGGGTGCAACTCGGGGCGTGAAGGGTCAACCCTAGCCCAACTCTACATATATAATCTTTGACCCGAGCCCGAACCTGACTTCAACCCGAGTACAACCCAAGTTGAATTCGAGCGGGTACGGTTTGATTTCGGGTTACAAATCGGATTAAAAAACTTACATAACTCAATCAGAACACAACACAAATAAATTAAACCAAAAAGTCCAAAATACCATAGCCAATGATTGTATAACTACATTTCGTCCAAGACTTGATATTTCATTTTATTGGGAAAATTTTTGGATTAACTAAATTCATAAACAATGATTGTATCACTTAGTAGAAGCTAGAAGCACTCCCTGGCACAAGAACTGATCTTCTAACATGTGCAAGTTCTATTGCAACTCATATCTAAAGGCTCGGTTGAGATTTGTGTTGGGTTTGGTGGGAATTTTTGTTGTTCAGTTATGGCGTAATGAATGAATGGGAGTAGATGGGTGTTGGCCACGCGTTGGACGAGAGAATGTAACTTGTTAAAGAGGGAGAATTATATGCTATGAGACTATGAGTGTTCTTGAATCTGGTGTATCTTTATTAATTTGGGGGCATTTGGCTGACATGTTAGTTTTTGATTGGATACCAGTAAACTAAGAGATTTGCGGATAGTCAGTAAAGAATTCAATCCCTTAGTATAAACAGGTCATCAAGAGTGAGAAAATGAAAACTTTGTTAGTGTTTGTTGTTTTTTTTTTGGGTAAGTTTGTTAGTGTTTATTGTTAGTATTTTCGGACGATATGTGTTTGATTTTTTGAATCGAAACGATAGAAATTTTATTAAGAAATTAAGTCTGGGAGAAGAGATGGTATCAGAAAATATGGTGCCATCTCTTCCCAAACATCAATATTTACACCTAATTTGACCTCCGAGCCAGTTGGTGAGCTACACAATTTTCTGAACGTCTAACAGTGGACAAAGAATAAAAAAAATAGACGAAGGAACTGCTGCACATCTGCAATAATAGCGCCTATAGGAGAAAAATCTTTAGAATTATCATCAATCCTCTTCATAATTACAAAAGAATCCTCTTCCAACCCAATCGCATCACACCCAATTACCTAGCAAAAAACACAACTTCCCTTGCAGCCATAGTCTTTGCAGTTTGCGCTTCTCCCAAACCAATTAACTTCTTAGACATCCCATCGATAAACGCCACAGCTTCATCGCGTATAACCACCCCCACCCTAATAGAACCCTCTATGCCAAACACCGCCCCATCGAAGTTAACCTTAAAAGATCCAGATCTTAGAGGAACCCAACGTTCTGGTGCACCTTCTTGGCCAGAATCCAAAGCTTGCTCATACTGCAAAATAAACTCCATTGTCATATGACATAACACCATTGGGTAATTTCGCCTCTGCTGGAAAAGAACCTCATTCCTGTTACACCAAATATACCAACACAACACCAAGAAAATTGCACCAAGTTTCGCCTGAAGCTGCAAAATAATTTCTCAAAACCAATCGACCCGTTTAATAAACGGGTTGTGTTTGGGTGAGACATATCAACCCGTTTATCACCCGTTTACCCGTTTAAATAAAATTAATATAATAATAAATTAATAATTATTTAAAAAAATTTAGCCAATTTTTTTTTTTAATGACAGCCATAAAAAATATATAAGCTATCTTTCCATATTCCCCAATTCCAAACTCTAATCCTCATTCAGTCTCTCATTTCCTCTGTACCCTTCACTTCAGGCTTAAACGTCACCCCTCCAAGTCTGCAATTGAAGCTCTTACTCCTCCTCCTCCTCTCTCTCTATCTCTTGCTCGACAGCAACTTAGCAAGTAGCTAGTATCTTCGAAGACTTCGACGATTAACCAAGCTGTAAGTTTTTCTTTTCAATTTCTGTTGAACAAGCTATCTTTCTCTCCACATTTCCATTGAACAAGCTATCTTTCTTTCTCTCCACATTTCCATTGAACAAGTTATCTTTCTCTCCACATTTCTGTTGAGCAATACCCAGAAGCCAACCCCCTTTGAAATTAAAACCCTACCCACTAACCCCCTTTGAAATTAAAACCCTACCCACCAACTCCCTTTGAAATTAAAACCTGGATTAAAACCTTACCCACCAACCCCCTTTGAAATTAAAACCCTACCCACCAACTCCCTTTGAAATTAAAACCTAGATTAAAACCCTATCCACCAACCCCCTTTGAAATTAAAACCCTACCCACTAACTCCCTTTGAAATTGAGTCCCATAATAATTCAACAGATTGTAAGACATAATATAGGCTTAGGAATGTAAAACATAATATCTGACGAAATATATGCTCCTAAATTCAACAAATTGCCTGATGTCAGCATTCTATATGGCTTAAGGCTATTGTGTTATTGTGTATTTGTGTTGGCTAGAATAGCTTTATGTATTTGATATCAGAATATATGCTTAAGGTTATTGTGTTGGCTTGATATCAAAATATATGCTTGAGTTTGATTAATCAGCATTCTGTATTTGATATCAGTATCCTGCCTATTTTTATTATTGGGTATCAGCATTGGTGTAATTGTTCTTTGGTATAATTGTGTTATTTCGGATTGTATTTATAATTTGTAATATGGTTGTTGGTGGAATTTGGTTGTTTTGGATTGTGGTTTGTACTTTCTAATATAGTATGATATTATTAAATATCATATTTTTTTTGTGTTAGTTTTATAAAATTAAATAGCATTTTTAAAGAAACGGGTAAATGGGTCAAATGGGTGGTTTATCGTGTTAACTCAATCCTACCCAACATGACTTGTTTAAAACTAAACATGTTAAACGAGTCGTGCCGTGTTACCCTTTTATTAAACGGGTCGTGTTCGTGTAAAGATTTTTCACCCATTTATTAAATGTGTCGTGTACGGGTTTACATGTTTTTCACCCGTCACCTGTTTATTCCGACACGTTTGACACCCCTACATTCCACACCAGTCTCGCCCACGGGCATTTTTTATTGATATGTATCATAGTGTCAACAATCTCCCCACATACACAGCATACCCCATCCAGTCTAATCTTTCGACGCCACAAATTTTCGTTAGTAAGGAGAGTATTTAAGATCATCCTCCACGCAAAAATTTTAACTTTATAGGGAACATTTTAAGTGACTAGAGATTGTCATGGCCATGCAGCTAGTGAGGCTTACTGTGTACAAAAAGAAGATTAAGATCAAAACACTTGATCTATAGAAATGGAGCTTGATTGTGTGGGGTTTTGGTTCAAGAAGCATCTGAACATAAATGCTTAATGGCTATGCAATTCCAATGGCTCACTAGGTGCGGAAAATGGGTTTATGAATATTCTGTTGAACTCAGTTCTATGTTTTTGATAGCTCAATAACATGTCCATTTCGTTGTGTAAAGCCAGGTTTTCCGAAGAAATGGCGATCTTTATTTAAAAGTAATGTTATTTAGATCTAAATATTTGACTTAATGATGTGGTTTTATTAAAACCATTGAAATTGGATAAACACCAAGTTTCAACGTTTGATAAGATCCAGAGTTAATCTAAAAATCATAGTAAATTAAGTCAGCAAATTAGGTTAATAAATTAGGTCCTAAAAACATTACTCTTTCTTGAAGAATTTGGAGCAGGCAATGGAAAAGGAGCCTGTGCTGATTCTTGTTTGTATTTTTGATCGAGTTTGAAGAATTGGTTTCATGCTCTGATTTTGTCTACAAATGTATTCTTGTCAACAATTCTATGGGAGATGTTCTTACTCAGGGCATCTCTTACAGACTTGTGTTTTGAGCCTTGACTTTTTTGGTTCTTTTAATATTTATCTTTGAACCCTACGTGACTTCATTGTGCATTTTGTGGGTGATTACCCTTGTATTTTTGTTTTATTTTAATACATTTTATCTTCCGAAAAAAAAACATTACTCTTTCTTTAAATTAAATTTTCTATATCCTTTTGTAAGCTTAGTCTCTTGGTTTTAAGATAAAAATAAATATCTGACATAGTTTGCATCAAAGATGTTCAACTATATAGTATAACACATGTTTTTATTGTGGGTAAATAGGTAGTGTGAAATAAATGACCATGATGGAGGTGTAATGTGAGAAGTGTGTCAATTAATAAAGGGGATAGCGTGAGAAAAAAAAATAATAATAATTGAGTTGGTCAATATATAATTTGTTAGAATTTTTATATAAAACGAGAATCCCCGTGTAACTTCAGCAAATGAAATACCTCACAACTTTGCAAGTTTTTGACATTGCACTACTCTCTCATGGAATTCTCATCTTCTTCCAAAAGAAAGAGTGACATACCTAGACCCAGAGAGGGTGAGAATGATGAGTGTGATAAAACCTATCAAAAATACAAAGAGAGAATATTAGCTCTTCCTGTCTGGATAGACCACCCGCCTCTTGATCGCCAGGCCCACCAGTACCAAAACTTTTGGTTCATGGATGGCTTGCTTGAAAGAGTCATGTTTGTTCAAGAACACTTTAGACCTCAACCGTCAGATATAATTTTGAGCAGTGTTCCGAAGTCTGGCACTACGTGGCTTAAGGCTTTGACTTTTGCCATTATAACCAGAAACCACTTCGATGATTCGACGAACCCTTTACTAACTATGAACCCCCATGATTGTGTACCCTTCTTGGAGGTAGCTTTTTCCAGAAACCTGCCCAATCGGCACGTACAACATCCTCTCATATCCACGCATATACCCTACACTTGTTTGCCAGAATCTATAATAGCTTCTGGGTGTAAAATCATATATATATGTAGGGACCCAAATGATGTATTTGTTTCTCTGTTGTACTTCATTTGGAAGTTAATACCCATGGAGTCAGAACCAATTACCATAGAAAAAGCATTTGAGCAGTTTTGCGAAGGCCTATCTATTTATGGACCATACTGGGACCATGTATTGGAGTACTGGAAAGCAAGTTTAGAAAGGCCGGACAAGATCTTGTTCTTAAAATATGAAGATTTGAAGAGAGACACTTTGTCCAATGTAAATACATTGGCTGCGTTTATGGGACAACCATTCTCTGTGGAGGAAGAGAAAGAAGGCGTGGCTGAGAAAATTATCCGACTTTGTAGTTTTGAGAATTTGAGCAATTTGGAGGTGAATAAGATCGGAAAACGTCATCCAGGGACCTCTATTGCAATCAATAATAATGCATATTTCAGGAAAGGTAAGGTGGGTGAATCCGACAAAGTTTTACCACCTGAGATGAAAGAGCGTCTGGACCGGATCACAGAGGAGAAGCTGAAAGGTTCAGGCTTAACTTTTAATACCCCATCAACATGAGTTAATCGAAAGTATTCTTAGCTAAATAAATGTCTGTTTGAGCTGGCATATACAATTAATTCAATTAATTGTATTAATCGAGCTGACATATACAATTATGAGTGTATTAATATTACATTTATGAATGTATTCTTCTCCATTCATATAAATGTAAGTTTTGCAAATTTCAATCGATGTAGAAACTGTGAGCCTTTTTTTTTTTATAGCAATGTTATAGAGACCTTATTTAGGGACCTAATGGTGTGGCTTCAATGTAATCAGTGGATTAGTTGTGAGTTCCAATGTTAGATAGAACCTACAACCAATCCAATGGTTGTACATCATTAGGTCCCTAAATAATGTCCACAAATAAGGTCTAAATAGCATTTTCCTTTTTGATATTATCCAAGCTCCCTTCTTCACCAAAATTGGTTGCATTGCACCGGCAGCTCTCCTCTCTCTCTCTCTCTCTCTCTCTGTCTCTCTCTCTCTCTCTCTCACACACACACACACACACAAAAACATGCACACACACACACACACACACAGAGTTTTGGTGTGCATGAGTTTGTTGTTGCCATGGCAGTGATTGCTTGCTGTATTTTGTGGTGATTGTGGTTAGAGGTTATGGCTAGTTACCAATTTGAAAGTGAGAAAATGGGAAGTCAATGTGAGAGAGAAGAGTATAAAGGAGCATAAGAGATGGGTTGGCCAACAACAAATTGAACAAACTATTTTAGTATCAACATGTCATCAAGAGAGAGAAAATGAAAACGTTATTAGTGTTTATTATTAGCAGCTACTTTTTCGGTAGATATGTGCTTGATTAAATGACTAGAGATGGTCATGGCTATGTTGCTAGTGAGGTTTACTGTTGTAGAGAAAGCTGATAAAGATCAAAACACTTGATCTATAGAAATAGAGCCTGATTTTGTGGGGTTCTGGTTCAGGAAGCACCTGGACATAAATGCTTAATGGCCAGGCAATTCCCATGGCTCAATAGGTGCGTAAAATGGGTTTAGAGCTTTTGCTTTATGAATATTCTGTTGAGCTCAATTATATGTTTTGGATAGCTCAATAACATATCCATTTCAATGTGTAAAGCCTGGTTTCCGGATGAAATTGCCATGGATTTGGCCAAGGATATTCAAATAAGCTTGAACAAGTGTGCACCAAAAGCTGATGGTCTGTTTGGTTTGTGTTTCAAAAATAGTTTTATGTTCTCAAACCAGTAAAAACTCTTGAGATGTTGTTTGGTTAGTAATTTCTAAAAATAATTTTTCAAAAAAAAGTGAGAATTGAGAACAAAAATTAGAGAACACCTAAATGATGTTTTCTGAGTTTTCAAGTCAAAATAGAGAATAAGGAAAACAACCCCTCCTATTTAATGAGGTCCACCTCTCAAGCTTGCTTAGCAGCAAAACACCATTTTTTGACTTTACTTATAAAAGCCCTCCTCTTTAACCCGACGAACTTCTTTGGCTCTCTTCTCTCTCTCTCTCTCTCTCTCTATCTCTCTCTTTTCCAGAAACACACACGAGCTGGGTGTTCTTCCCTCTCATCTTCTTCTTCTTCTTCCCACTCGAATCAATCGTTGAGTTCTTGAAGAAACTGAAGAACTTTCCTCTGTGAAACACACACAAGATCTAGGTTCAACATTTCTTCTATGGTTTTTTTTCGGTATCTGGCGTCAGATCTTGAGGGAGATCTTGGGTGAAACTAACACAGATCAAATCAGATCTTGATATGTCTTCTCTCTCGTCTGCTCTCTCTCTATCTCGTATCCTCACTGAACAAATATATATACAGATATATATACAGATCTGTGTGTATATATATGTATATATATGTGGGTTATCTGTGTGTGAGTGTGTGTATATGTGTGCGCGTCTGTGTGTGTTTTTACTGTGTGTATTTTTACTATGTGTGTGTGTGTGTTTTATGGAGAGAGAGAGAGGGGGGGGGGGGGAAAGAAAGAGAGATATGGGAATTGGGGATTTTGTGGATTATTATCCAAATAGGTTTTACAATTTTTTATTCTTTAAAACTATTTTCAAAAACATATAACCAAATAAGTTTTGTAATTTAAAAATTTTCAAAAACACTTCCTTAAAATTCTTCCCAAAAATTATTTTAAGATATTATTTTTTGAGACGCAAACTAAATAGGGTCCGAGAGTTCCTTATCTTCTTGGGAATCATCATGTGAGGCGGGCTCTGTTGTGCTATCCTTGGCCCAAGGTGCTGAATGGTCATTAAAAATGGATCCATTAGGTAATTCATCTCTTATTTCTTTAACGGATGGATGATCTAAAAGTAATGTTATTTAAATCTACACATTTGACCTCATTTGTTAATCTTATTATGTGATTTTAGTAGAACTATGAGATCAACACTAAATTTCAATATTTGGGGCCTGTAGTCAATCCAAACGTCATAACAAATTAAGTTAATAAATTAAATCCCAATAACATTACTCTTTCTTTAAATTAAATTTTCTATATCCTTTTGTAAGCTTAGTCTCTTGGATTGTAGAAGTTATCTTTTTTTATAGACTATGTGTTTTGCTTTGTGCTCCTTTGGATGTTTTGAGTTTTAATGTAATACCTATAGTTTTCGGATCAATAAACTTATTTACCTTCCAAAAACAAAGAAACAAGTCATCAACAATTTTTATTTAAAATGGTATAGTGAAAAATTCCTAATAGTGGTTAGTGCCTCTTTGTTAGATAGCCGACACGTGCTCCTGATGTGTGACCTTGAGGAGGATTACACCCGTCTATGGGTGAAGCAGGCTTGGTCGGTTTATGGCAGAGAGATGCGCATGTTTAAGTGGACTCCACAGTTTCGTTGTACTAAGGAATCACCCATAGTTCCTATCTGGATTTCATTCCCATATTTACCAGTCCATTTTGTGCGCTCACAGGATGCACTATTCTCGATAGCATCGGCGATTGGGACGCCTTTACGGGTTGATCAGGCCACAGCGAGTTTGAGTCGGCCTTCAGTTGCCAGGGTGCTGGTTGAGTACGATGTCACATGGCGGCGGGTACCTAGGATTATGATCGGCAGACAGGAGACTGGATTTTGGCAGGATGTGATTTACGAGGATGTACCACAATATTGTACTGGGTGTCGACGTTTGGGCCATTTAGTGGAGACCTGCATCACCCACTCCCAGGCCCGGGAGGGGGTCAATGGAGACAGGCCACAGCAGGGTCGAGGCGATGGCCAGCAGAGGACTAGACCACAGGAGGGTGCAGGCCCAGCCCGTATTGTTCCCCATAGGAATACCTCAGGGGGAGTGACAGATGCTGTTACCGTTGTTCCTTCCCCTAGGGCCGTAGTTGATACTGCTTTGGAGTCTGTTTCAGTTGCTCCTGTCCAGCTTGTTGAGCCGCGTAATATGGGTGAGCCTGTGATTGTGGTCAGTTCGGATACTATTCCTACTAATGTTGTGCAGGAGTAGTTTTTGTACCCCGATCCTTCAGTTGACACAGTTTTTGAGCTAGTTCGTGATGGACCTGTGACTACCCCGGCCGTTCGTCCGTCTATTCGTGAGCTTCGAGGGGTTCAGAGCACCCCGGTTGTCACAGTTTCTGAGAGACGTAGAGATAAGGGTGTTATGACTTCTAGTCGGCCCACAGATTGCACCACTTCGACTGATATTCGTCTTATCCCTAGATTGTCTGTTGGGGTTGAGAGTCATTCTACGGGAGATATATCATCTGATGAGTCATTGGGTGGTGATGTTGGATCCTTTTCTGACCCACAGGAGGGCCTTTCTCAGCCTGGAAGAGCTTTAGTTCCTTATGATGCGTCACAGTCCAGTAGGCAGGTTCCGTTACGTAGATCTCAGCGTATTAGTAGGGGAGGTAGAGCAGGCAGAAAAGGTAGAGGTGGTAAGCCTGGACGTGGGACGCTTAGTATGGTTCTTCCACTTCTTTCTGATGATTAGTACACTCATATGGAATATCAGAGGGATCAGCCAGGCCTCTTCGATTAGGAGGCTCAGGAAGCTGATCCGCTCACACCATTTATCGATGTTTTGTATTTTGGAGCCTTTTGTTGACCGGGATCGGTTGGAGTCTTTCAGGATTCGTTTGCATATGGAGCACAATTTTTGCTCTATTTCGGGGAAGATTTGGATCTTTTGGTCTTCCCCTTTTTGGTTGGAGGTTATTCAGGACGATGGTCAGGTGGTTCATTGCCAGGTGCGTCATTCTTCCTTACCGGATCCAGTTTTTATTTCTTTTGTGTATGCTAGTTGCGTAGCTTCTGTTCGGCAGGGTTTGTGGGATTCCTTGACACAGTTTGGGAGCATTCATGATGGTCCGTGGATGGTTGGTGGGGATTTCAACGTTGTTGAGTCCCATTCTGAGATTCGGGGGGGGGGGCATACACAATCTCAGTCTGCTATTGATGCCTTTTCCCTAGCTTTGTTGTCTAGTGGTTTAGAGGATGCTGGGTTTGAGGGTACTCCGTTCACATGGACGAATGGACGTACTTGGAGGAGATTGGATAGAGTAGTGATAAATGCTCAGTGGAGTTCTTATTTTTCTGTGTTTCGAGTGGCTCACCTGAACCGGACTTGTTCAGATCATTCACCATTGTTGATTTCTGGAGATCAGCGTCAGAGCAGAGGGCCGAGCCGGTTCAAGTTTCTTCACACTTGGACCAGGCACGAAGATTTTCTGGAGGTTGTACGGCAGAGCTGGACTATTCCTGTGTTCGCTTCAGGGATGTCTGCGTTTCAATCGAAGCTTATTCGATTGAAACAAACCCTGAAGGTCTGGAACAAGGAAGTGTTCGGCAATGTGTTTCAGCGAGTTCAGGAGGCAGAGGCCGAGGTTAGTAGGAGAGAGGTGGCACATGATCAGTCAGGGTCTCCATCAGATCGGGCTGCCCTTCATCAGGCCAGGGCTGAGTTGCAGCAGGCATTACAGTGTGAGGAGTCCTTTATGAGACAGCAGTCCCGTGTCCGCTGGCTTCGAGAGGGGGATTCGAACACCCGCTTCTTTCATGCTTCAGTGAGGAAGAAGCGGCATGTTCTTTCAATCCATCGGATCCGGGGTGATGACGGAGAGTGGATTACTGAGCCTAGGGCTATTGGTACTTCGGCAGTTTCATTTTTTCAGGGATTGTTCTCTCTGGGGGCTGGTCAGGTTGAGATTGCAGATTTTTCGGCTATTCCAGCTATTGTGACGGATGCAGATGATGTTGGGTTGTGTGCTATGCCGACTTTGGAGGAGGTGAGACAGGTCGTATTCTCTATTGATTCAGATAGTGCGCCTGGGCCGGATGGGTTTTGCAGTCGTTTTTATCAGTTTTGCTGGGACATTGTGGGAGCAGATTTTCTGGCTGCAGTTCAGGATTACTTCCGGGGTTCTCCTATGCCTCGAGGATTCATGAGTACGTTGGTGGTGCTTTTGCCCAAGAAGGAGTCACCTTCTACTTGGGCAGATTTTAGGCCGATCAGTCTATGTAACGTGAGCAATAAGGTGCTGACGAAGATCCTCGTTTCTCGTCTGTCGTCCTTGTTGCCGCGTATCATATCACCGACGCAGAGTGGGTTTGTGCGGGGCCGAGTGTTGCAGGATAGTGTTCTTTTAGCTCAGGAGTTGGTGCATGATTTGGGGAGAGGTTCCCGGGGTGGGAACGTCGTGCTGAAGCTAGATATGGCTAAAACATATGACAGGATGTCTTGGACATTCATTCTCCAGATGTTGCGGGCTTTTGGGTTCTCTGAGGGCTGGATTTCTTTGGTTCGGCCGGCTATCTGGGGGCCGTGGTTTTCTGTGATGGTGAATGGGGTCAGTCAGGGCTTTTTCCAGTCGCAGGGGGGGCTGCGGCAGGGTGACCCCCTCTCTCCTTGTTTGTTCATCATTGCTGCAGAGTATCTGTCTCGAGGTTTGGACTCTTTGTATGCTCGATTTCCGGGGGTGGGATATAGTACTGGAGTTGGGGTTTCGGTCTCCCATTTGACTTTTGCTGATGACATTATTATTTTTACTAATGGGTGCCGGTCGAGCTTGCAGCGAGTTATGGATTTTCTTCATCACTATGAGGCTGCCTCTGGTCAGTTAGTTAGTCAGGCCAAAAGCAGTTTCTATATCAGTTCGCGTGCCTCGCATTCTAGAGAGGTGATTGCAAGGCAGACCACTGGTTTTCAGAAGCGTGACTTTCCGTTTATTTATCTGGGGTGCCCTATCTACTTGGGTCATCTCCGGATCTCGTACTTTGATGAGATGATTCGGAAGGTGCGCGATCGGATTTCTGGATGGGCGAATCGCTTGCTCTCCTTTGGAGGTAAGCTCACTCTAATTCGGCATGTGCTCGCATCGATGCCAATTCACTTGTTTCACGTGCTGAGGCCTCCTGCGGATGTTTTTCACCAGTTAGAGAGGTTGTTCACACGTTTCTTGTGGGGTGATACAGCTACTCATCGGAGGATTCACTGGTGTCACTGGGCTGAGGTATGTTTCCCTGTAGAGGAGGGCGGCTTAGGGGTGCGTTCTTTTTCTGACGTAGCTGAGGCTTGTGAGGTGAAGCTCTGGTGGAGTTTTCGGGCTCAACAGTCACTTTGGTCCACTTTTATGAAGGCCAAGTACTGTAGATCCACCCATCCTGGGCTGATTGAGTTTCATTACCCAGCTTCCTGGCCACAGATGATGGCTTAGAGAGACGGGGTTTCCATGTAGTATCCCGGTGTGTGTGTGGTGGGGCTGTTGAGACTCTTAGACATCTTTTTCTGAATTGTCCGCTTGCAGTTCAGGTGTGAGGTCACTTTTATCGGATGGTTGGGATCAACTGTTGGCCGTTTCAGTCTCCTTATGCTTTGATGCTTCATTGGCGGCGTTGTGCTCCTTCTGCAGGTCACGTGCGAGTATTGCTACCGTGCTTCATTCTGTGGCACTTATGGAAGGCGCGTAATGCTTATAGGTTCGATGGCCAGGCCTTTCAGGTGACCGTTGTGATTCAGAGGGTTATGACCGATATACAGTTGGTGGGGCTGGCTTTTGGGTTTGCTCCAAGTCAGTTGCGTCGGGATGAGTCAGTTGAGTTTGTAGGTTCTCTTAGGGTCTTGGTTCCTCAGCCTCGACCTCTTCGCTTGGTTGCTTGGACTCGTCCTGCAGCGGGTTGCCTGAAGATCAGCGTTGACGGCTGTTCTAAAGGCAATCCGGGACTGTCTGCCGCAGGGGGTATTATTCGGGACCACCAGGGTCGGGTACTTAGGGCTTTTTGCTCGTTTCTGGGGCATCAGCCTATTCTGTATGCGGAGTTGCAGGCGGTATGTGCTGGGTTGGAGTTGGCCGCAGATTTGGGAGCTTCAGAGTTGGTAGTGGAGTCAGATTCAGCTACAGTGGTTTCTTGGGTTTCTTCTCAGGGTACTGGGTGCTGGGTTTATGCTTACCTGCTTGCTCGGATTTGGGTTCTGTGTGTTTCTCTCTCGGCTCGCGTCTGCCACGTCCTACGAGAGGCGAATCAGGCTGCAGACTTCATGGCTAATTGGGCTTGCTCTCAGCAGCTCAATCAGCGATTCCCTGATTCGTCATCCCTTCCTTCTGGGATTGCAGGCATCATTGCCTTGGACGCTCGACAGACCCCTCACGTTCGTCGTTGAGTTTTATTTTAATTGATGTTTCCTATTATTTTGTTCTGTGGGGAATTCCCACTTTGCTTTTCTATTTATTTATTTTTCATGCTTTTGGTGGTGAGTCACCTCGTTTTTGGACTTTCTTCCACTTCTGGAGGCTTGGCTTTATGACCTCCTCCCTTGTACATTTTTTCGTTTAGTTTTATATACTGGTAGGGGTCCTGCCAAACCCCCCACCCACATTGGGTGGTTTTGAGAAAAAAAAAAAAATATATATATATATATGCTTGCCTAGAGAAAATATTATTGTAAATAAAAGTTAATTTTTGTAGAAAGAAAGAGTATTTATTTTGGCAAAATGTCGAGGCAAATAGTCATTTTTGCGTCTGTAAAGAATATTTGCTTTGGTAAATTGCTGAGGCAAATAATCATTTTCGCATCTGTAAAGAGTATTAACTTTGGCAAAATGCCGAAACAAAAAAGGGACTATTTGCATCGGCAAAATGCCGAAGCAAATACTTACCTTTTGCTTCGATCTTTTTTACTTCGGTAATTTGATGATGCTAATATGTTTTTGTTTCAACAATAGGCTAAAGCTAACTTTTTGCATCGGACATTTTTTACTACGCTCCCTTTGCCAAAGCAAAAGCCCCTCGTTCTTGTAGTGTCACTTGTATGATTGTAGGAGGATTTTTATTTGCACGTGTAATGTTTTGGATGAATCATACTTTAAACTTTTAAATAATAGGGTTAATCGCAAATTGCACCCTAAAAGATAGTTCGAATCTTAATGTGTACCCTCAAAGATCAAAAATTTCAATTTGCACCCTCAAAGATAGAAATTGTGTATCAATGCGCACCTGAAACTAGCCACCGTCAGTTTGCCGTCTAAAACTAAATGGACAAATTACACCTAAATCCTCTTATGCTTGTCACTTAATCTTTTGAACCATTCACATATAGAATATTACTCTTACGCCTCTTGACGTTTGTGCACGTATAACACATAACTCCTTATCGTTGATATCTGTTAATATAACTGTTAAAAAATATGATTACATCCTAATAAAAAATTATAATTTTTATACTACCCTTTATTTTGTGGGTCCGTTATATTTTAAAGTTCAAAATCAAGCTTACTATTTGAAAGTCCAAATAATGCAGGTATTTATATAATGTTTTTTATATCTAATGCAATATATCACTTAAACAGAATTGTTTGAATGCCCAATTGGGAGAATATTTTTAGTCATATTTGCATTCTAAAGGGATATAGGTGTAATATTTCAAATGTGAGAGTCTAGGTGATTAAGTGACAAGCATGAGGGGATCTAAATATAATTTATGTATTTAGTTTTAGACGGCAAACTGACAGCTGTTAGCTTGATGTGCGCATTGATAAAAATTTCTATCTTTGATGGTGGAAATTAAAATTTTTTATCTTTGAGAGTACAAATTGAGATTCGAACGATCTTTCAGGGTGCAATTTAAAATTAACCCTAAATAATAATGTATGTTTCAGCTTGATTTCTCAATTCTTGAGTTTCTTATATACACTAACTTCTCATTAAATTGGTTCCAAGATAAAACTAAATATTCGACATAGTTTGCATCAAAGATGTTTAACTATATAGTAATACACGTTTTTTTATCATTGGTAAGTAGGCAACGTTAAATAAATAACCATGTTAGAGGCGTAATGTGAGAAGTATGTCAATTAATTTAGGGGATTGCGTGCACCTTGGAGTAGAGGTAATGTTTTTACTGTGTACTTTGGGCATAAGGGTTCAAGTAAGAGAATATCAACTTCACGAATTAGGTTTTTGTACAACTAAGTCGCTCTGGATTCTATAATGACATAAATCAAGTGTACTAATTTGTACCTCTGACTATATATCAATCTTAGTGAGCATGTACCTTTGACTATGTATCTATCTTAATGGGCGCTGGACCTTGCAGTAGAGGTAATGTTGTTGCCGTGTGCCTTGAGCGTAAAGCTTCTGAGTAGGAAAAGACCAATTTTTCTGTATGCAGGTATAAGATGTAACAATTTATTAACGAATTTTATATGAAATTTAGAATAATTAAATTATCAAATGAAGGGGCTGGCTCCCATTATTACACGTGTTATGGCATTAAATGAGCCCACGTGAGAATGAAAAGACAAGGCACGAGACAAAGTCATCAGTCACTCAGCCAACAGACTTAGCTGAACTGATCAATGTATTTAGCAAGCAATGAAAGAGCTCGGCTCTTACCGAACCAAATTGGCTCAATGAGCTCGAGAATAAATGAAAGAGTTCGGTTCTAATTATGACCGAGCTGTTCGAAATGATAAATGAAGAGCTAAGGGGACGCCTATAACTCAGGCATTCTGGCTGAACAAATTAGCAAGATTATAGGAACGGCAGGAGGAATTGCTAGAGAAATATCAGCAACTTCTCAACTAGAGCCACCTGATTGGACGAAGGTGTACCACCACGAATCGTAAAACATGGAAACCCTAATTGAACAATGATCTATAAGAGGCATGAGAAGCCAAGGTGAAAGGTATGCTGAACTCTCCTGGTCTTCTAACAATTCTTTGAATCCCATTACTGACTTAAGCATCGGAGTGCCTTCGATCGAAGCACTTCGATCTTGGGCAGTTTGTTCATTTTGCAGGAAAGGAAGACTGGGAGATCAAGTTCAGAGACATATCTTATACATAAAATCCAATCATTCATACCTGTGAGAGGATCGTCAATTTTTACCTCTTACATTTTTGGCGCCGTCTGTGAGAAAATTCTCATCACTATAACAAAAAGCAACAATGTTAAGACTCAGAAGTGCTATTGGATCTCCTGTAGGCAATTTTTCCATGGGAAATTCAGATCCAGCGTCGCTGCCATCTGATGGTAACATTAAATTGCATATGAACAAAAGCCCATCTGGGCCCCATGAGGATGATGAGGTATCCTCAGCAAGCTTCAAGCGAACCAGGAATCATAACTAGCAGATTGAAGATCTTGGTGAGTCCCTACGTGCCGAGGGGGAGAACCACTCCCTGACAAAGTTGGTCCAATCCCTGCAGGACCGTCTTGACGCTCATGACAACTTGTTCAAGAAATCATATGTCAGGGAGAAAAGCCTGATAAAAGAAAACGAGGAGATGAAAGCCAAGCTAAAAGAGATGACTAGGAAGGAGAAGCATGTGAGGGGAAAACGATGAGAAAGTCCCGAAAAGAAACACGACAAAATCAAAAGTGCCGATGAAAACAAGCACCAATAGAAAAAACCTCGAATCCAGGAGGAGGATACATGGAAGCAGTTCATCACCGAGGAACTCAACAACCGCTTGAAAAGGACGGAACAGAGGTCGGCTAGGGACCTATCCAGGAGAGCGACTGGGGAATACGGGAACGGCTCGGAGTCGTCACCTTTCACTTCATGGATTAAAAGGGGACGAATCCCGAGCAAGTTCACCGTCCCGAATTTCAAAATGTACGACGGAAAGACCGACCCCGCCTCACACATCAGACATTACAGGCAGTTGATGACCATTCACCGAAGGAACGAACCCCTGCTCTGCACCATCTTCCCTAGTAGTCTGGGGGAGTCGGCCATGAAATGGTTCGACAGTCTGTCGAAGGGATCGGTAGATGGATGGTCACAACTGGTCGAGCAGTTCACGACTCGGTTCATTACAAGCAGTAAGCAGCCAAATGATGTTGGGGCTCTACTGACATTAAAAAGAAGAACAATGAAACACTGCGAGAATATGTTCATCGCTATTGGGAAACGATAAATGAGGTAGAAGGATGTAATCCTGAGATTGCAGTAGCATCCTTCAAAATCGGGTTGCCAAAGGAGAACCCTCTATACCAATCACTCACCAGAAGGCCAGCCTCCGACCTGGAGGAATTGATGGCAAGGATCGAGAAGTATGCCAAAGTCGATGACAACTTATCCAGAGATGTGGTTAAAGAGCATCAAGGTAGAAGACAGTTCGGTCGTGACGAGCAGACCAAGCCGAGCAGAGAAGGCAGAAGGAAGAATGATAAGGAAGGTTATCCCCAGAAGTCCCTGTTTCTTAGGGTAAATACGCTATTCAAAGAACCAATATAGAGCATATTGAACCAGATCAAGGCGAGGCCATTCTTCAAGTGGCCCAATAAGTTAATAGAAGATCCCTCGAAAAGAAATCCAAACTTCAGATGCTCATATCATCGGGATGTGGGGCATATGACTGAAAATTGTCGGTCTTTAAAGCAGCATTTGGAAGAGCTGGTTCAGGCTGGGCATCTCTCTGAGTCCATCGAGGATGGAACAAGAGTTAACAGAGAAAGAGTCGAGTCGAAAGGAGACCAGACCACAGCAGCGGGAGTGATAGACGTAATCCACGCCACCACAAACCCACAAATAGCCACTAACAATGCTGCTAGAGCATACATCCAGAAAGCCGCGAAAGAAAAAGAAGTGTTCGAATTGCGATTGACCCCATAGGCGAGGTCCAAAAGAATGAAGTTTGAGAACACAGTGGAGATGATCTGTTTCTCCGAGCAGGATTTGATCGAGATTCATCAGCCGCATAATGATGCATTGGTGATAACACTTAGGATTGCCAACTACGACGTGAGAAGAGTACTGATCGATCCGGGGAGTTCCTCCAAGATCATGTACATGGATCTCTTTGAGAAGCTCAGTCTCAACCAGGAGAATCTGAAGCCCTCAAATACTCCATTAATTGGCTTTAGTGGAAAAACAGTCATTCCTAGGGGAAAAATCATGCTGCCTGTAAAGAGTGGTCCATTTTGTGTAATGGTCGAGTTCCTGGTAGTGGATACGGTGTCGGCTTATAATGCGATAATGGGGCGGTCCTGGTTACATGAGATGAAGGCGGTACCATCAACGTACCATCAGATGCTGAGATTCCTTTCGTCAGAAGGAATAGTGAACATCCGAGGAGACCAGGTCAGCTCCAGAACTTGCCTACTGGCCTCGGTAAAAGCCAAGGATGTAGTAGAGGATCGGGGGAGGAGTTTAATTGCCGAGGAGACAAAATAGCAACCAACGTTGGACAGCTCGGTTGATCCTTCTGACCGATCTGTCATGAAAAGTCCTAAAGTACTTTTAGGCACAGAAAAAGAAGTTATCGACTGAACGATCGAAGACTTGACTAAAGTACCTTTAGACAAAGGCGGAGACCCAGATAAGTATTTTTTGTTGGGGACGACTCTTAGCCCCGAACAACAAACAGAGATCGTCACCCTACTCCGACAGTATGCCGATGTCTTCGCATGGAGCACGAATGATATGCCCGACGTATCGACCAAAGTGGCATGTCACCAATTGAACATTGATCCTAGATTCAAACCAGTCAAGCAAAAGCTCAGGAGGTCGGCCCCTCAGCATCAGGAGGCAGTAAGAAAGGAAGTGGCACGGCTGCTGGAAAGTCGAGTCATCAAGGAAGTACAATACCCGACCTGGTTGTCAAACACAGTAGTGGTAAAAAAGAGCAATAGTAAATGGAGAGTCTGTGTTGATTTCACCGACCTCAACAAAGCTTGCCCAAAAGACAGCTTCCTCCTACCTAAGATAGACCAATTGGTCGATGCAACAGCTGGGCATGAGCAAATGAGCTTCTTGGATGCCTACAGGGGATACCACCAGATCCCCCTTGCTGAAGAGGACCAAGAAAAGACTGTCTTCATAACGCCTGGAGGAACGTACTATTACAAAGTAATGCCCTTCGGGTTAAAGAATGTATGTGCTACATATGAGAGTTTGGTAACCAAAATATTTCACACATGATAGGCAATACTATAGAGGTCTACATTGACGACATATTGGTTAAAATTCGAAGGGTCACTAACCACTGTTCCGACCTAAGAAACATATTCGATGTTTTGCGGAGGTACAAGATGAAATTAAATGCCTCGAAGTGTGCATTTGAGGTCGGGTCAGGGAAATTCCTTGGTTTCCTGGTTACCCACCGAGGTATAGAGATGAACCCCAATCAGGTGAAGGCGATTGCAGAGCTGTAAAATCCGGAAAAATTGGAATTTTTATGAAAAAGGGCAAAACAGTAATTTATCACTACGATGCGGGTTGAAAACCCTTAATTTTCTAGAGCTCGGATAACGAAACGGACCTCACCGTTGGATTCGTCTCGCGAAATCTAGTTACCCAGACAAATTTCGTCGAATTCCGAGATAGTCAGATTTTTCGAGTTTTACGAGGTGGTCGGATCTCGGGTGACCCCCAAAACGAAATTTTTATTAAAATTTTGAAAGTTAGAAAATAATTTAAATAAAGTTCATATAAAATATTTTGAGCTTAAACCGGTACGAAATTTAATCGTTTCGGGGCGAAAACAGACTCGGGAAAGGGGGAGCGTGTGGCGCAACGTGGGCCAAGCTTTAAAATTATAAATAGGGGTCAAAAATCTGACTTTTCAGAGATCTTTCTGCTGGGTTCTCTGCTGGGTTCAACATTGGAGAGGAAGAGAGGAAAAAAGAGAGAAATTCAACTTTCTCCCTACGATCTTCGGAGTTCTAGCGGTCGAATCCACTCGGGCCAAGAACGAAAGTTATTCTTCTCGTCGAGGGCTATGCCTACTTACCAAAAAGAGCTAATTTCACCGAAGTTTTCGATACGGGATTTTGGGAAATCAAGAGTTTTGGACTTGGGTGATAGTCTTGAAGGTTCTACCGTTGATTTTACGCTTCAAGAGATAGAGTTTTCATCCTAACTAGATTTATTTCCAACCTAGGATGAATATATGAAATGGGTGGGCTGTTTTGGATATTTTTAACACTTGCCTATTGTAGTTGGTTTAATGGAAATTGGTAAACTCAATTCTAGTGTGTATTGGTAATTAGAAATTGCTAGTTTGTGATTTCTTGGAAGTTTTGATAATTGGGTATGTGGAAATCACCTAATCTAATTTTTTTTTTTGAGTTATGTGATAAATTTGGACATTTTATGTGATCACATGATTTGGTGCATTGAAGGTGTTTGATAAAATGCCTATGTGAAATAAAGTGTGTTAATTGCATGAGATTATGTGATAACATGCTTGGATGGTGTGGTAAAGTGAAATCTTATGCTTATAATATGAATTAAAATTGGAAATTGTGTTGTAGGAATTGTTGATATATATACATGCTTGTGATATATTGGCATTGATGGGTTATGGAAATTATGTGCTTGGATATAATTGCCCATGGAATGTGTTAAAATAGTTCGTATGTCATTTATAGTATATTGGACATGATTGTTGTATTGCAAATGTACATTATATTGCATTATGCACGGAGGCATCACATTCATGAACATTGAGCATGAGTGGAGGTGTGTTTGCATGGTTGTAATCAAACACCACATATGGTGAATGATGGGTAGGCTCGGGAAGGTTGGATTGAAGATCTGATTGAGTGCGTAGTTGGGGTACGCACTCCCTTGGTTCGGTCCATAAGGTGTGTGGGTGTACGCGGAACTCTCGGTGGAAGTTCATAAATTTCGTGTGGGTTGGGTTACCCTTGGTGTAAGTCCATAAATACCCACCCCAAGAAAGACCCTGAGATTTTAAAATGGCCATTGGATGTACAACATCTATGGCGGGGCTTTCCGGTTTTTAAATACATGACATGGCATGTGTTGTGGGAGCTAGTGAGGGCTCGAGTTGGAGTTGCATGAGTGAGTCTCATCTCATTTCATGGCATGATATAATAATTATTATCATTGAATTGCATATTTTTGATTGGAATGATTGTTGCTTGTTAAATGTTGCGTGTGAACATTTCATATGCATCTAGGTTAGGGGGTAGCCTCTTTAGGAGATACCCTATTAAGCGTGGCTCATCCTTTATGAGAAAACATTTCAGGTGCGGGATACGCGTCGGTAGACGGCTCTCAATCGAGCCCCCATGGTTGAAGAAAAGCCGACATGTGGCTTTTAAATCTTATTTTTGTAAAACTTCAGGTAAATTCATTTTGGACAAGTAATTGTATGTAAAAGAATTATAATCGAAGTCATATGGACTATTTTAATGTGGCATTGCATGTTATTATATGAGTATGGATAAATGGACCCGGTGTGGTCAACATTTACTCATAAATGGACCCGGTGTGGTGAATGTTATATGATTGCACATGTTGTGTTTTTTAGTAGAGCTTCCCGTACAAAGGAGACTCTGCCCAAATTTTGTTAAATTAAGGACCCCCGGTTTTAGGGGCGTCACAAGAGCTACAATCACCTCGGACTATTAAAGAGGTACAGAAGTTAACTGGAATGGCAGCTACGCTCGGAAAGTTCATATCCCGAGCTTATGACAAGTGCAGGCCTTTCTTCCAATCAATCAAGGGAAAAAAGGGAGCACTTTGGAGTCAGGAATGCGAAGAAGCATTCCTAAATTTGAAAATATATTTAGCTTCCCCACCAATCCTCTCGACCCCATCGCCCGAGGAGGGCCTATTCCTCTACCTAGCTGTATCAGAACACGCGGTGAGTGGGGCTCTGATGAGAAATGATAGTGGAAAATTGAAACCTGTCTACTATGTGAGTAAGATGCTTTTAGATGCAGATTCAAGGTATACTCCATTAGAAAAGCTTGTGCTCGCGCTGGTTACCTCGGCTAAGAAGCTCAGGCATTACTTCCAGGGTCATCAAATCACGATGCTCACCGACCAGCCTTTGAGGTCCATCCTTCAAAAAGCCAACCTATCCGGACGCATCGCAAAGTGGGTAGTAGAGCTCGGGGAGTTCGACATTGTGTTCGAACCGAGAAAGGCAATCAAGGGTCAAGTAGTGGTAGACTTCATCGCCGAATTTCAATCTAAAAACAGTTCGGAGCGGAAAGAACAAACTAATAACAACCAAAATCCAGGACTTGATGGCAAATGGACCCTATCTGTTGACGGTTCTTCTAATCAAAAGGGCGCTGGCATCGGCCTCACTCTTGTAAGTCCAGATGGTTGTATCCTGGAGAAAGCCATCAGGCTCGGCTTCCAAGCCTCGAACAACAAGGCCGAATATGAAGCTTTGATAGCTGGAGTGAGACTAGCAACCGAGTTAGGGACAACGAGCCTCCAGATATTCTCTGATTCACAACTAGTGGTAAATCAGATAATAGGGGAGTATGCGACTAAGGATGAAAGAATGATGGCGTATCACGGGTTTGCAGAAAAGGAATTGACTAAAATTCCCGAATACTCGATCTAGCAGGTCGGAAGAACAAAGAATTCCCATGCTGATGCTTTAGCTTCACTAGCCTCGGCCATTGACCAAGAAACTGAAAGAGCTCTTAGCATTGAGTTCCAGTCCGAGCCTAGCATTTTGCCGAGCATACCTGATGAATTTTTATATAATGAAACCGAGCCAAGTTGGATGGATCCAATCATTGGTTTCTTGAAGAATGGTGACTTGCCCGAGGACAAGAAAGATGCTCATAAGCTACGTCTCAAAGCTGCTAGATTCTGGATATCCCCAAAAGATGAGCTTTACCGACGCTAATTCGGAGGCCCGTACTTGAAGTGCGTACACCCGAGAACAATTCCCGACTTTCTATCCGAAATTCATGAAGGAAGTTGCGGAGCTCATACATGTGGAAGATCTTTGGCACACCGAGCCATTTCCCAGGGTTTTTGGTGGCCATATATGTAGAAGGATGCTCAATAGTTTGTTAGGCAATGTGATAAGTGTCAGAAATTCTCACCAATTCCGAGAAAACCATCCCAGAAATTGCTTCCATTGGCGAGCCTGTGGCCATTTGCGCAATGGGGGCTGGACATAGTGGGACCTCTATCTCGGGCCCCTGGCAATAAGAAATATCTTCTGGTTGCAACGAATTATTTCACAAATTGGGTGGAAGTTGAACCCCTAGCCAACATCAGAGATACTGATACAAGGAAGTTCGTCTAGAGAAACATCATCACCAGATTCAGAATTCCACACACACTTGTTTCGGATAACGGTACACAGTTCGACAGTGGTCTCTTCAGAGCTTTTTGTCAGCAATATGGAATTCGGAACCACTATTCCACCTCAGCTTATCCTCAGAGCAATGGTCAAGTAGAAATCTCCAACAAGACAATCTTGGATGATATCAAGAAAAGTTTGGAGGACGCTAAAGGGAGATGGGTAGAGGAACTGCCGAGTGTTCTATTGACGTACAGAACCACCCCTCGGCGCTCAACTGGAGAAATCCCCTTCGCCCTAGCTTATGGGATGGAAGCAGTAATCCCCTTAGAGATCGGCTTACCGACCCTGAGAACCGATCTGGTTGAAAGCAATACTAACGATGCCATTATCACTCGAGATCTTGATCTAACATAAGAGAAAAGAGAACAAGCAGCTATAAGGATGGCCTCTTATCGGCAGTATTACGCCCTTGGAACTCAGCGAATTTAAGAAAGTTCTATTTTCTAAAAAGTGCATTTTTAAATAGAACTCTGAAGTGCCTTCGAAAACTTAAGGCTGCCCCTTAAGAATCAACAAGAATTTTGCAAATGTACTGACGAATTGGAGTTATCAATAAAGATCTTTTGAGGAGTCATCTCCTTGTTCTCATTCTACTTTTCTTGTTATATACGTCCTATTGTCAAGGCAGGGAGACAAAAAATCCTGATAGAAGTACCAACTTAAATCAGGCGCAGCCACCCGATCTGATCCAGGCCCACAGCTAGGCATGACGATGTAAGCTGATTTGGGATGGATTGGAGTCCAATAAGATTGGAGGGTCGGTGCGAGGTAGAAACTATCTCAGAGACGCCCAAGGGGATCTGAGAATAACTCTACCGAGATACCGAGCTCTTTGAAGAAGGGTCGAGGTAAGGCCATAACTTCTAGAGTAAATTATTTCTAAGTATTTTAAAGGTATCTGTTGAGATATCGAGCTCTTTGAAGAAGGGTCGAGCTAATGCCATAACTTCTAGAGTAAATTATTTCTAAGTATTTTGAAGGTATCTGTTGAGATACCGAGTTCTTTAAAGAAGGGCCGAGCTAAGGCCATAACTTCTAGAGTAAATTATTTCTAAGTATTTTAAAGGTATCTGTTGAGATACCGAGCTCTTTGAAGAAGGGCCGAGCTAAGGCCATAACTTCTAGAGTAAATTATTACTAAGTATTTTATAGATATCTGTTGAGATACCGAGTTCTTTGAAGAAGGGTCGAGCTAAGGCCATAACTTCTAGAGTAAATTATTTCTAAGTATTTTAAAGGTATCTGTTGAGATACCGAGCTCTTTGAAGAAGAGCCGAGCTAAGGCCATAACTTCTAGAGTAAATTATTTCTAAGTATTTTAAAGGTATCTGTTGAGATACCGAGTTCTTTGAAGGAGGGCTGAGCTAAGGCCATAACTTCTAAGTAAACTATTTCTAAGTATTTTAAGTTTTTGCTTAAAAACCATGCTCCGTGAAGAAGGGTCGAGCTGAGGTCATTACTTCAAGAGCTTGGATTTTTTCTAAGTATTTAAAAGGTCTCTAATGAGAGACCAAGCTCTGTGAATAAGTGACAAGAAAAAATCAATGAAAACGAAGAGTTACTTTCATTCAAACTTCAAAAGATTACAGCGAAAGGACCATTACATCAAAAATCGCAAAAAACTTTCTAAGTGTTTTCAGGAGGTTGGGAAGAACTTGGAAGGGAATGCCTAGAAAAGAGCTCGGAAGAAGGTGGAACCCCTGCAGCAACTAGGGCAGGATGCTAGCTTGTGCTGAAGTACGCATCTTTAAGTTGAGGGATCTGCAAGGCCATATCATTTTCTGCCTTTTCAACACCTTCATCGTATGCAGCGTCCTCCCTCTCCTTTGCCTCGGCTTTGTACTGATCAAGTTCCTCCAGAAGACTTGAGTAATCACGCTGGGATTGGGAGAGCTCTACATTCGCCTCATGCTCAGAATCCTTCAGCTTCCCAATCTCTGTTTCAAGCTTTTGGTTCTCTTCAGTCAGGCTTTGATTTTGAGCCCGCAGAACCTTGGCCTCTTCGCAGATCTTGGTAAACTCTTCATCCATGGATTCTTTTTTGGCCAAGGCCGAAGCTCAGGTGTGGATGGCATCCTTCATGGCCTTATCTTTCCTGGTTATCCTAGCCCCGACCTCATGAACTTTTTGCAAACCCTTGAATTTGGAAAAAGGAAGAACACTTAGAAAAAATTTTAAGAAAGGAAGGAATGCCTAAAGGAGCAAATGAAAAGTCTTACCAGAACCATATGTTGAATGGTTTGACGAGAAACTTCATCGTTAGTAAGAGCCTCGTTCATTGCCAGGTCCCGTGGCAAGATCACTCCCCGAGCAATTCCCACTGCAACGTTAAAATCCTCTATTGTAGAATCCTTTTCAGTGATCTCTCTCTTTTTTTCTCTAAGGATTGGTCGAAAAGGAGGATTGATAGGTTTGGGTGAGAGGCTCGCCTCGGACTCAGCAATCTTTCGTCTTTTTGGGGCAGGGTCCTCGGCAAGCTCAAAAATTGAGTTATCTTGAGGAATGGGAGAATGAACAGAATCAGGGGGATCTAAATCTACTGGAATCGAAGTTTCAATAGTCTGAACCTTATCTGCCTGGTCACTGTTCGACACACCTGCATCGATTAGGAGAACAGTCTCAGCAGGAACCTCAGCAGCAGGCTCGTCTAAAACAGCGATTGAGGGTAGAAAAGATGATGGAACAGGTTGTGGATGGGTTCGGCTCAACAGTTGATAAAAAATCCAAAAAATTCTTCACCATTCTACGTCCAGAGGCTGCAAGGGAAGACTTCTTCTTAGCTCGGGGAGTCTGTTCCCGAGCAGTCTGGATTGCCTCTCGATCTGCGGCCAGAGTGGCGTTGGGTCGGTTCGGCATAGCGATGAACAACTTATAGGTTGGTGTGTAACCAAGTAATGTATGAGCAGCTCGGCAGAACAGTGTCTCATTGTAGTCCCAAACTTTCTTAAGTTCATCAATCTTCACAGAAGACTCAGGAACTCGACCCTTTACAGTCTCTCCTTCATATATGAGTCTAATGTCAGAAAACGATAAAGCAAAAAATCCAATTTAGAAGAGCAAAGGATTTAGATACTTGGAGTGCCTTCTTCATAAGGGCAACGATAAGAAGGAGTGGCCCCGGCAGGATACTCCCAACTCCCAGAAACAAACACAATGTCATTTTCATGACCTTTGTTAGAATCTGGGAGATGGGTAACCAGATAGCAGTCCTTCTTCCTCACCGCCAGATAGTAGTTGTCTCCAGCAGGCTTGATGATTTAGCGGTACAGAATTTCCCATAAACCAAGGCTCAAGCCTAGAAGCTTGTTCAAAGTAGAAACCCTCATCACTATGCTGAAGAAGTTGGGCCAGCATTGGAGAGGGCAGAGTTTTGCAATAGAAAGTACCCAGATGAGGAGAGGATCAAGGGGGAATCGCACTCCACCCTCAGTAATGGCACGAGTTGGTATTGGGATCCTCTCCCTTGTGCCAATCAGCGGTTCATCTTTCCCAGCAACCTTCACTTCGACGTCGTCTGGGATATTATATTTTGCTTTGAAAGCTAGAATCTCAGAAGGTGTAAGAGGGGCCATGGCAGAAAAACATCGAAGGATGAAGAAGAAAAAAAGTCAAAAAGTTCGAAAAAACAAAGTGAGGGAAAGACCAAGGGAAATCGTTTTTATAAAGGGAGGGAACTCCAAAAGGCCACTTAAATACAAAGCATGCCACCAAATCAAGGGGGGATGGCACAAGTACGCGTAATGATGATGAAAATATATAAAATGACTGACAGACGAAAAGGCGTTTGTCAAATGTTTTATGAGGGCAAATGAAGGGGCTGGCTCCCATTGTTACACGTGTTGTGACATTAAATGAGCCCACGTGAGAATGAAAAGACAAGGCACGAGACAAAGTCATTAGTCACTCAGCCAATAGACTTAGCTGAACTGATCAATGTACTCAGCAAGCAATGAAAGAGCTCAGCTCTTACCGAACCAAATTGGCTCGATGAGATCGGGAATAAATGAAAGAGTTCAGTTCTCATCATGACCGAGCTGTTCAAAATGATAAATGAAGAGCTAAGGGGACGCCTATAACTCAGGCATTCTGGCTGAACAAATTAGCAAGATTATAGGAACGGCAGGAGGAATTGCTGGAGAAATATCAGCAACTTCCCAACTAGAGCCACCTGATTGGACGAAGGTGTACCACCACGAATCGTAAAACATGGAAACCCTAATTGAACAATGATCTATAAAAGGCATGAGAAGCCAAGGTGAAAGGTACGCTGAACTCTCCTGGTCTTCTGGCAATTCTTTGAATCCCATTACTGACTTAAGTATCAGAGTGCATTCGATCGAAGCACTTCAATCTTGGGCAGTTTGTTCATTTTGCAGGAAAGGAAGACTGTGAGATCATATTCAGAGACATATCTTATACAGAAAATCCAATCATTCATACCTGTGAGAGGATCGTCAATTTTTATCTCTTACATCAAATTTAGAATATATCTGTGTGAGTCATGATATTCGATTTTCGGGTTTTATTTACGGAAGGACAATGTCTTCTTTTCTTTTTTCAAAGCAATAACGACTCTCAATAAAAGACGGTCTGCATGACTATAAAGATAACGTAATAAAAAATTCTAGGCTCTATCACCAATGTTTATGAATGCCTTGGGAACTCGGTTGATGATGGAAGATATATGACCTCGATTATTTGACTAAAGTCAATACCATGAATAAAAATCTAAAAATAAATTTTTTTAGTTCTAAATTCATGTACAATGGCACTAATACCATATGTAAGAATTTTTATTAAAAATTCACATATGAAATTTACAACACCTAAATTACAAAGTTTAGAACATACATGTGCGAGCTATGATATTTGATCTCCGGATTTTTTTGACGAAAGGACAACGTCTTTCTCTCCTTTTTCAAAGCAATAGGCGGCTCTCAATGGGACAAGCCAAATTAGTTTGTAAAGTGGAGAGGAGACCTAACCTACTATTTATAATGAATCTAATAGTCTCTCCCATTACGGGCCGCAATTAGATTAAGATCTATACTTTACCGTACGTCTCAACCTTATAAATTAAAAGGATGTACATAAACCCATCAAAATAAATCACTTAATAATATTGAACTCATCTAATTGGACCATAAATTCAACCCGTTTTTTACAAATCTAAAATATATATCAATTAATAGAAGTCTAATATAAAAAAATTCCAACATAAGATTGTGTACAACTAAATAACTCTGATAATGGCAGAAATCAGGCAATTCATGTGATATGCTCTGGTGTCTAACAACAGGAATTTACACCTCCATGTGATAACACTAGGAGGAGCACATGTAGTTCTTGTTAGCACATTTACTGACAGAACCAAACATTAAACAAGGGAGCTGATTAATATTGTCCAAGTTAACCGGAGAACAACCATGTTCAAGTATACTATTTAGGTGAAAAAACAAAACAAAACAAAACAAAAGAATTGAGGCTTTAAAATCCGAGTAAAATATAGTAATAATAACCCCTAAAGTATGCACTTTGTGTCACTTTGGTCCTCAATTATTCTTTTAATCATGTCATTTTCATTCGTTAAATTTTTAATTTGTGTCACTTTATTTCAATAGAAAACAGTTGGTTAAGTTGACTAACCAATGTGTTCACGTGCGGGTCATGTGATGAAACTTTAGGGACCACTTGGGTCTCAAAAGTTTGCAAAATGTTTCATTTTGGTCCTTTATGCTTACAATTTGCATCCCTTTAATTCCGTACGTTTTTAAAAAATGCACATCAATTGTAGTCACGTGAGATATATGTGACAATCTTTGTTGATCAATTTAAACTTTTATTTTTTATTCATTCAAATTGACACGAATTAAATATTTGAATGACCAAATTCACATAATTAAAAAATTGAGAACCAAACTAGCACAAAACTCATAATTTTTTGCCTTAAATTGTTTACATTCATAAATTGAATATCCCAAATCTCCTTTCGTCTTAAAGTGTTTGTCTTCTGCATTTATGTGGTTATCATTCTTCTTTTAGAAAAAGTCTTGGGGCCCTAAAACACTCCACATCACATATCACAACAAACACTTTTATCGTTATCTCACTTGTATGAGTGTAGGAGGACTCTTATTTGCTCATGTAATGTTTTGGATGAATCATATTTTGACAAGCGCTAATTATTTATCTTTCTGAAGAATAAAATTGGGTACTTCATAGTAATGCTCCGTTTAGTAGGAATGATGAAAAGTAGAATGAATGAAAAATATGAATGATGCACTTTCAATCCTCTAATGAAGAAAAGTAAGAATGATATCATTTCTCTCATTTGTGTTTGGTAGGAATGATGGATAATATAAATAATTTTTTTTTTTTTTTGTTTGGTATTAATAAAAAATAGAAGGATGAAAACACTATACATGCATAATTTACTATTTTATCCTTATATGAAATTAGTGTACATATTATATACTATGTCACTATGGTATACACGTCATGTGTTAAAACAAACACGAATAATTAGTTTGGGTTATTGTAATTCGTTATAAAAAGGTAAAATAAATAAATAAACAATGTTTGCAGAATATGAAGTATAAACCAACTTGCCTCACTTGAGTACGATAACCTCATAGCAATATTAATTCCACCAACTGGTATGTGAGTTTGGGTTTAGGTGTTTAATGTAAATAATAATTAGTTAAAGATTAAAAAAGTAAATAACATATTTTTATCTAACGTGAGTATCATTTTCCTTCCCTTTCTACCCAATTTTAGAAGGATTGATTTTAGTGAGTTGGAAGGAAAGTTCATCCATCCACTTTTTCATTCTTCCTATATTCCTTCCTTACCAAACATGATATTTTATTTATCCCTCCAACTTTTTATCTTTCCAAAGAACCCATTACACGAAACAAATTGAAGGACAGGTACAAGTCCTGAAGATCATAATCCTCCCAAGAGTTTGATGCACCTGAGATAGCAAGATCTGCTCAAACATGAATTAGTGAAAAAAAAAATTCCTTGAAAAAGACAAGTTAGAAAAACATGCTCCATATTTCATTATTCTAATGTGCGCATGAAGTAGCACATTAGGAGCATAGATCCACAATCAACCAATTGAAAAAAAATAAATTTATGAGCTTGGATTAAAAACTACCAATCTTATCCGACCAAACATACATCATTCCTTGAAATGAATGTAAATGGTCATGGGCATGACATTGGGAAAAAAAAATTATTACCTGAAGTGTGTTAATCATGATTCTTAAAATAAGGACACTAAAAATGAAAGTTCTGAACGAATCAATATTATGTTGCTAAAAAAAACTTTATATTGACGATGTTTTATAGATCCAGAAGAAATCCACTAAATTTTAAAGGCATACTTCGTAATGAATATCACATTATCCCTTTTATGATTTGAAGCCATAAACTTATCTTAGAGAAACTTCTTGATTTTTATATATATGAGGTTATATTATGACTCTTGTTAAAATTCAAATAATGCAGAACCCAAGCGTAAGTTGTACCGAAGTAATAATAGACTGAGGAAGTCCGAGATCGATCCATAGGGAATTGAGAAAGCTTGGAACACAAGAAAAATAAAAGAAAATTATTTTGAAGATTGTTTGAGAATAATGGTTGTTCAAAAGAACGAAAATTGATTGGTTTGAAAAACAGTAATTTACTAAACCATCGGGCATATCCTTTCAATTCCACATAGTAATTATTAATGATCCAATTTTCAAACTCAATTGAGAATCAGATAAGGAGTGATCTCAGTCGAAATATTTAGTGGTGATAATATAAAAACATCAACAGTTATAACCAATAATTATCCGAATAAATCTAGAAATTTATATGTAGATTACAAGCATTCATCATGCATGATAAATCAAGTTCTATAATGGATAAAACCTTAAATTTATTTCAAATAATAAATCAATTACCTTACGAAAAATTCTAGTTAATTAATTTAAGCATGGAATAACTAGTTATTTAACTAGTAGAGAATCTCAAGCATCCGATGTATGTAGCACAATGGATCAAACAATTATAAGGAATAAAAACTTTACTAGAAGATCATATTAAAAGAATAAATCAAGTATTAAAAAATTGGATAAAAAACAAATACCGTGTTTTATTGAAAGTATATCCCCTAACTTTAGTTGGGCTCTTAGCCAGCCATAAAAACAATAAAATAAACTAGAAAAGATAAGACTAGGAAAAAGGTCAATACAATGTAAAACTACACCCCTTTATATAGGTAATGGGAAAGCAAAACCTAGTTTACATTAACAATCTTGGGGTTGTGGGCAAATCTCGAGCACGCGTCCGGACGCTTGACTTCTCCCGTCCGGACGCGCATGGATGTCTTGGCCAATAAGAACATGCGTCCGGACACGTGGTGAAGATTTCATACTTTATCTGAGTTAAGGTTTTTGAGATTTTATCTGAATGAATAGTTCATGTCTAAATTATGTAAATCTATACTAATTGTTTTTTTTCATGTGTATCTATATTGTGTCTCTTTCTCATCTCTCTCATCTGCTTTTCAACCAATGTTTGACTCACTTCACCTCATGTTTACACATTTCAACCACCGCCTAAAAGCTAATCCATAAATACCCAACTACTACATTAGTGGAACCACTCAGTACAAGAGGAGCTCCTTCCGATGTCATAAGAGACAGTGAGGTTAAAGCGAAGGAAATATGTCCAACGTTGGAAGTAAGCAAGGCTACAAGCCAATGTTATGGATCTAGGCTACCGCAAGTAGGTGAAAAATTAGGGGTGTTGATCTAGGGAGAACAGAGGAGACAGACGGTGGACCAACAGAGCAAGGTTCTTCCCAAGGGCTCTTGGAGCCAAATTTTGCAATCCGGCAACAGGGGAAACCAACTGGATGGAGACCAAACCACAAACAAACAACAACTATTGATGAAACTGAACTTTTACAAACCTAGTATGCAAGAAGATCGAATTGTTGTGGAGCCACCAAAGGAGATAAGCATCCAAGGTAGCCTTGAATGGAATAATTGCCTTGTAGGATACTTCATAGAGAAGAAATTACCCTTCTCTACTGTCAACTACATTGCACACAAGGTATGGGATAAAATGGGTCTGTTGGAGGTGTTTGCCAATGGAAGTGGTTTTTACTATTTCAAGTTCATGGATGACAAGTCTAGAACAGGGGTATTTGAAGTTGGACCATGGCTTTTCTCAGGGAGACCCCTGATTTTGAAGAAATGGGCACAAGACCTGTTAATCACGAAGGAGGACCATTCAACTGTGCCACTATGGGTCAAACTGTTCAATATTCCACTGCAATTTTGGAATGAGGATGGTTTTAGCCACATTGCTAGTGCAGTGGGCACCCCTTTGTATGTAGATACATTAACTTCTAACAGGAAAAGGCTCAACTTTGCTAGAATATGCATTGAAGTGGATGCATCCAAGGAACTGGTGGAGGCATTTGATTTGAAATTAGAAGTGAATGGAAGGACTGAGATAGTGGAAATAATGGTGGAATACCAATGGAGACCTAAGGTATGCCACCATTGTAAGGTGTTTGGACATAATGAAGCAATGTGCACAAAAAAGGAAATGAATTCCCACCATCCAGTTAAGGAGGCTTCTAAGACAATAGGGAAACCAACTAGCAACAAGGACAAAGGGAAGGCAATATTAAACCCCATGAGAGTGGTGGAACCAGTTATTCAGAATGGGGCAGTTGAGGAAGATGCAATGCATATTGGAGAAGCTGTTGACAACCCAACAAGTCAACAGAGGAATGAGATGGCCAGTACTAGCACTCTCCTCAATCCAGAAAATGAAAGACAATCAATTGAGTAGAGAGTAGAAGGAGAAGATCATGTAAGTCATTATTTCATTACTGCTATAGTTGACAATAATAATAATGCTAGTAAAAGGGTTAAACAACCAGAACAACTAGTTCAATCCCCAAACAGATTTGAAAGTCTAAATTTGGAAGGGGGAGAAATTATAATTGACTTATCACCTGCTAGAAAGCCTGATAATGGTGGGAAATACCTCAAAGCCAATGGACCTATACCAGAAGTTGAAGTACATCTGGGAGTGGTGAAGAAAAAGAAAGTTAAAAAGAAATCCTCTAAGCAAGGGAAAGCAAGGGTGACGGAGCACCTAAACTCCAAAAAACTACTTTACTCATGTTAAAGTTGGCTTGCTGGAATGTAAGAGGGCTGAATAAAACCTGGAGACAAGAGGAAGTCAGAAAACTGATTAATGAATAACAGTTGGATATGATTGGTCTTGTGGAGACCAAAATCAGGGGAATTAATAAAGAAGTTGCTATGAGAGCTGTGTTTAGACACTGGGAGTACATGGACAACTATAATAGTCATACGAGGGGTAGGATATGGATTGGGTGGAATCCAAGCATCCTTAGGGTGAATAAGATTGCTGAAATAGAGCAAATCATTCATTGCTCTGTACATAATCAAGAGACAAGGGAGGATTTCTATGCATCTTTTGTATATGGGTCAAATGATGAGCAAGAGAGAAGGCTTTTATGGAGGAACATTATCTATCATGCTAGGTTGTTCTCTTCCAACCCATGGACTGTCCTATGGAATTTCAATGCCATTAGGAACACTCAAGAATCAATGGGTTGTTCAGGCAGGTGGTGCCAATCAAATGAAGACTTTGATGAATGTCTACAACAAGCAGAGTTAGAGGACATAAGATTTTCTGGCTGCTTATTTACATGGTGTAATAATAGAATTGTGGAAGAGTGTATTGTCAGGAAGCTTGATAGGGTGCTGGTAAATGAAGCGTGGAACATTAATTTTCAACAATCAGAAGCAATTTTTCTACCTGTAGGTGCTTCAGACCACAGCCCTGCCATTCTCAAAATTGGACAAGAAAAAAGGAAAAAAAGGAGCCCCTTTAAGTTTTTTTAACTTTTTGGCAGAAAGGGAGGACTTTTTAACTACAGTGGAAGGGATCTGGAGGGTACCCATTCAAGGAACACAACAGTTCCAGGTTTGCTGCAAACTCAAGAGACTGAAGACCATTTTGAAAACTAGAAGTGAAAGGGTGGGAGAAGTTTCTGCAACTGCGAAGGAAGCAAATGAGGCTTTGGAAAGGTGCCAAAACAGCTTAGCTCTCAATCCAATGGATTATAGCCTCAGAGTCCAAGAAAGACAACTGTTAGCTGCTTCTCCAGTGCGGCTAGAAATGAAGAATCCTTTTTCAAACAAAAATCAAGAGTATTGTGGTTAAAGGAGGGAGACAAAAATACATCATACTTCTTCAAAACCATGACTAAGAGGAGGAACAGAAAGAAAATCATGTCTCTCCAAACAGAAGATGGGGTCACAATTGAAGGAGACAGAACAGTTAAGAGGGAAGTTATGGAGTTCTATCAGCAACTCCTCGGAAGTAAAAGCCCTACTGCTAGTGGACAAGCAAGGAAAAGAATTTTATACTCCATGGTGTAAAAAAAAAAATAAATGAACAGCAGGCAGAAGACATGATAAGAGAGGTTTCAGCTGATGAGATAAGAGAGATGTTTTTATCCTTCAATGACCAAAAAACACCTGGACCTGAAGGCTTCAATGCTTACTTCTATAGGAAGGCTTGGCTAGTGATAGGAGGGGATGTTATTGCTGCTATTAGAGAATTTTTTACCACTGGGAACATTTTGAGAGAATTCAACAATACCATCATCAGCTTGTTGCCCAAAGTACAAAATCCCACAACTATGGGTGAGTTCAGGCCTATTTCATGCTGCAATGTGATCTACAAAGCAATCTCCAAGATCATTGCTAATAGAATAAAAAAGTATTTGAATGACATTATCAACCCTAACTAGTCAGCCTTTATACCAGGGGGGAGGATTAGTGACAACATTCTCTTGGCACAAGAGATTATGAGGGATTATCACAAGGATAGGGGTTCTCCTAGATGTATTGTAAAGGTTGATATCATGAAAACTTATGATACCATTGACTGACAGTTCATGATTGACACATTAGAAGCTTTCAATTTTCCTGCTAGAATGAGGAGCAAAATATGGTCTTGTATTGCATTTCCTAAGTTCTCTGTGAACATCAATGGAGAACTTGAAGGATTTTTCCCCAGTGCAAGGGGGCTAAGGCAGGGGGATCCTTTGTCCCCTTACCTATTTCTTTTGGCTATGGAGGTCCTCACATTGTCAACAAAAAAAGAATCAGCTCCAGCACTCAGTTTAAGTACCATTGGAGGTGCAAAAAGTTGAATTTATGTCAACTCACATTTGCTGATGATTTACTGATGTTCTGTCATGGGGATATTCAATCTGTTACGACATTAAAGGAGGCGTTGAACCAATTTCAATGGCTTTCAGGATTACAAGCTAATCCCACGAAGAGTTCTTTATTCATGGCGACTGTTGATACAAAAGACTCGGAGCAAATTATTGATTTATTTGGCTTCCCTAAAGGCAACCTGCCCATCAGGTACTTGGGGATTCCTCTGATTTCTACCAGACTGAAGACTATTCACTGTCTCCCACTTATCGAAAGAATTGAAAACAGAGTCAAGAGCTAGACAAACAGGTTTCTTTCATATGCAGGGAGGATGCAACTGATAACATATGTGCTTGGTAGTATTCACATTTTCTGGTCATCCCATCTCAGCTTACCAATGCAAGTTTTGGATAAGGTTGAACAGATAATGAGAGCTTTTCTGTGGAAAGGGATTGAGTTGACAACATCTGGGGCAAAAGTAGCATGGAAGGAGGTTTGCAGACCAAAACAGGAGGGAGGTCTGGGTTTTAAATGTCTTAAGGAATGGAATGTTGCTCTCATGATGAGGTATATGTGGCTATTGTTCAATGATAAAGGGAACTTATGGACCAAGTGGATCCATGCTTATCACCTGAAGGGCAGAAGCCTCTGGGTAGTAAAAGGCTCTAGCACTAGCTCATGGAACTGGCAAAACCTACTGAAAGCAAGGAGCTTGTTCAGACCACACCTTACCCATTTGATTGGGAATGGAGAAAGCACTAGTCTTTGGTATGATAATTGGCATCCCAATGGGCCCCTCACAATGAATTGGGATCCCAGAATCATCGCAGACTCTAGACTACCCAGGGAAGCAAAAGTGAGTTGTATCATAACCAACAACCAATGGCATTGGCCTAGGGCCACAACCGATGAGATCAGGGAAATTGCCAACTCAATGCCAGCATATGTTCCTAATCAAGCAAGAGAGGATAGGGTTAAATGGAATCCTAGTACAAGTGTCAATGGAAATGGGCCTTTTCATGTCTCCATCATCTGGTGATTTCTTCCTTTCCTATGAAGTGAGGTGACTAAGGTGACTGCTAAAGCAATTGCTTGTGTGCCATGAAAGGTTTTTTGGGTCAAGAGATGCTCCTTTGAAATAGGATTCTGCTGGAAATATTGGCTCAAGGCTTTTATTTCCCTCGGAATTCTGTCTCGAATAGCATTTTCTTATTTCTTTTGTTGTACACTTTTGCTACACTAGGCTGAGCCTAATGTATTTTGTCAAAGGCCAGACCTCTTTGTACATTTTTTGGTTATTTATACAATATTTACCTTCCAAAAAAAAAAAAGAAGATTTCAACCAAAAATTATTAATAACTTTATTTGTAATAAATTGGAACATATTTGAATGTCAATGTAATTATATTTTTCTAGTATACAAAATAAATACATAAAGCTATATTTTTTTCATATTTCATAAATTCTAAAACAAATTATCTAAGGCAAGCTTGAAGCATTAAATACTTGTGTAGCCACATACAAGATTATCCAGAAGAGAAAAACACAAGAAATAATACACAATAAGTTGGCACTCCTGAAGAGAATCACATAAAATTTTCACAATTACAAGCTAACTCAAACAACTATTTATTATACTAAAGAATACTTCTGACTGGTTCATGCCAATGGGATAGTAAAAGTTAGACCATAACCTTTCAGCTTCTGCTCCACAATCCGGTTCAGACGCTTTTTCATCTCAGGTGTTAAATAATTCTTTGAATCTCCCACCTTACCTTTCCGGAAGAATGCATTGTTATCAATGGGAATAGTGCCCTCTGGATGATGCTTTCCACTCTTATTCACCTCCAAATTGCTCAAATGCTCAAAACTACAAAGACGGATAATTTTTTGAACCACACCATCTCTCTCTTCCTCCTCGGAGAACGGTTCTCCCATGAATGCGGCCAGTGTCTTCACATTAGTCAAAGTGTCCCTCTTCAAATCTTCATATTTTAAGAACAAAATGTTGTCTGGCCTTTCCATTCTTGCTTTCCAGTACCCCAATACATGGTCCCAATATGGTCCATAAATAGATATTCCTGCACAAAACCGCTCAAATGTTTTTTCCAAAGTAAGTGGTTCTATCTCCTTGGGTATTACCTTCAGTGAGTAGTGCCACAAAGAAACAAATGCATCATTTGGATCCCTACAGATATATATGATTTTACAACCAGAAGTTATTATAGAATTTGGTAAAGAAGTATAGGGAATGTGTGTAAACATGAGAGGATGGTCTAGGCGACGTTTAGACAGGTTTGGGACAAGATCTACTTCCAAGAAGGGTACACAATCATGGGGGTTACAAGTTAATAAAGGGTTCGTTGAATCATCAAGACAATTTCTGGTTATGATGGCAAAAGCCAAAGCCTTTAGCCAAGTAGTGCCTGTCTTGGGAGAACTGCTCAAAATTATATCAGACGGGTGAGCTCTGAAATGTTCTTGAGCAAACATGATTCCTTCAAGAAAGTAACTAGCGAACCAAAAGTTTTCATATTGGTAGAGCTGGAAACTAGGGTTTCTTCCACAACCAGGAAGAGTTGAGATTCTCTCCTTATATTTCTGGTAGGTTTTATCGTTCTCATCTTTCTCTTCCTCACTGGGTTTGGGGACATTAAATTGCCATTCGGAAGATAATGAGAGTTCCATGAAAAGAAAGGATCCAAGTTTGCAACAAACTTGAGGATGTTTGTGGAGTTGGTGAAGGTACCTAGGGGATTCTTGTTTTATATAGGAATTCAAGGGTTCAAAACCAAATAAATAAATAAGTAAAGATAAGACCAAAGTTTAATGTTCCACCTAAAACCATGTTATTTTAGAAATCTTTGGTGGTCAGTCCAAATCCAAGTCATTTTCTTCTTAAATTTTTGTTTGACCAATTATACGTTGCACCTTAAATCATAGCACTATCTCACATTGCCTCTTCTACAATTAATTTTTTTACATTGTACCTTCTATAACTTTAATTTGTTTCACACCCCCAAAATCGAAAGCCTATTATGTTTTGGGCAAAGAGGATCATTGTGGCATTAGATTTTAGGACAATGAGAAATAATTTGGCATAGTTTGGGAGCGATGTGCAACTTTCTCATTCAAAATATAAAGGACATCTGCAATTGAGATAACATGAAATTATAGTAAAAGAGACAATGTGAAAGAACTTGCATAGCTTAGGGGTTACAATTTGACTTTCTTTTTTTGTTTTTGCCCTTAGTGGCCCGAACCAACATGTCTATCCCTTGTAAATGCCCTTGTATGATTGTAGCTGAAATGTCACGTCATAGATTTCTTTAGAATCCATCCAAAATCAGAGTAACTACGTTTTACTTAGCAATCCATTATTTAATTGGAAAATAGATCCCATCAAATACATATTCTATCTATTTTTTTATTGGTGAGCTACTTACGGTGAATTCAAGTGGAATTTGTTGTGTACAAATTATTCGCTTACTCATTCATTGTAGATGATTATTCAAGAAAAAAAAAATGAAAGAAAAATATTTTGGCGAGGATCTAGATTCGTTTGTGTTCTGATATGAGCATAGGATGACTATTATTACCTAATAAGATTTTTTTTTTCCCGGTAAGTAAGATGATTTCTATTAACCAAAATGGGTCCACATACAAAAGATATACCCACTTTACTCAATCTATCTAATAAACAAGCTAGGACTTTAAATTTTGTCTTCATATATTTTTTTTTCGCTCATTTCTATCACATCACTCATTTTTATTACATGATAAATTATTTGATTTTTGATTAGTTTGTGACTAAATATAATTTTTATTTCAGATATTGTTCATATACGATAGTGTACACATATTTGTATGTTTTTAAAGTCATGTATTTTGAAAAACAATAGTCATTTTTTTTTATAAATAGTGGATAGAAATTAATTTTAAATTATGTAATTAAAGAAATGAAATGAAAAAAATTACTATTTGATATAGTTGGATCGATTTTTTGGGGGCTAAAATTTTATATTTCATCGTGTCTTGAGACACTAGTAGTTCACTAACAGAGAGAAAAAATTGAATATATTATTGAAAAATTTGAAGGTCGGTCCCTTTTATGGACTTTTTGGTGATAAGTTATCAAGAAAACTTGTTTAATATTAAATTCATTTTGATCTCTATTGTCCAAAATATCATCATTTGTTATATTTAATTACAAGAAATTTGAAAACTAACAACTCTAAAATTTTAGAAGTTTACCTAATATTAAAATTCTCTCTCTTTCTCTCATATCTATCTATATCCATATATAGAATATGACTATTTATTTATCTCTCATATAACATTAAAAATAAAAAATAGTAACATTCAAACACAAAAAAATAGTAACATTCAAAAATAAAAAAATAGTAACATTGAATGTTAATATTTAGAAAAAATAACATTAGTAACATGGTCAACAAAGTAACATTGAATATTGATATTTAAGAAAAATAGTAACATTTAATATTAACAGTAACATGCTCATAAAAAAAAATAGTAACATGCTCAACAAAAAATAGTAAGATGAAAAAAAGTAATAATATGCACAACAACAAAAAATAATAACTTGGAAAAAAAAGTAGTAATATGCATAGTAACATTCAATATTAAATTAATCATAGTGTTCTTAGCAAAAAAAAAAAATTTGAATCTATAATTTCCAATTGAGATCTGAAACAAGCCCTACAACATGGATCCATAAAATAATGAACTTCTCGATAAAATGAAATCAATGTCTGTGGGTCTTACATCATATTTTTGGACAATGGAGTCGAAAACTCCTGGGTTAGTCAAAATACGCAAGCCCATACTTCTGTAAAAATGTATATAACCTTCTTGATTTTCATGTTTTTTTCGAACCTTATCATCATCATCGTCGTCTCAGGGGTTGTAGTATCGACGACTAGACTTTGCATGAAGTTGTTGTAGGAGAGATTGTTGGGGGAGGATGAGTCCAAAAAGACAGGTTGAAAAAGATTTGGGACCGGGAGGCTATAGCATTTGGTCTAGAAACAATCTAGGTGCGAAATTTTCCAGGGAAAAGTCACTATACACAAGAGAGAGAGAGAGAGAGAGAGAGATGGTAGTGATGTCAAATTTAAATTTAATTTCAAATTTTATGTAAAACATCTTCCATTAAGAATGAATCAAGGATAACTTTTTAGGAAACTAATTTAATGTTAAAAATTATTTTTAAGTCATTAGAAGAGTATTTTGGAATTTTAAAAAAATTGTGGACTTAATTACTTATTAGTAAGATTAAAAACAGACTTACCCCTAAATAAGTTTCCTTGACAGACTAAACTCATTATAATTTTTAAATAGGAAATGTTATTTAAAAATTATTAATGCTTTGTAAACTTAAAAATTAAACCTAATTTATTGACCTAATAATGTGATTTCATTGTAATTATTGGATTAATACCAAATTCTACTATTTAATGGAACGTACAATCAATCTAATAGTTGCAATGAATTAGTCAACAAATTAAATTCAAATAACATTTTCCTTTAAAAATTAGTGAATAGGATCCTAAATCTTTCATTTCTTTCCACCAAGAATTCTCAAACACTAAACTTTCAACTTTAATATCCCAATTTATGATTTAATGGTTTAATAACTTACAAAGATAGTTATTTAATATGAATAGTGTTAGAATTTGGAAAATTATTGTATTGCCTTTCTTAAGGCAAAGAGATGGAAGATTGTTCCTTCTAAAAAAAAGTATTCCAGAATAAATAGGCAATAGTTAGGGAAAGCACGCCAACAAACAAAAGGGTTTTTTAGGTGTGGGTACAATTTTTTAGACTTATTTGGAAAAAAGTGTATGGATCAGTTGTTTATTCAATTAAGTACAATTTTTATAAAACTTTTTGTGTTTAGGTACAAAATTCAAATGAATTAAAATTCTTTTTACCTAAACACCCTCCCTTAAATTATGCATTCTTAATTGGCAGTTATATATCTAATCAAATATGTAAAGATTTCATTAGATTCTTTCACTATCTCTCCCCTATTTTCTCTCCATCTCTCTCTCTCTTTTCCCTTTACTTTCCCTATCTCTCCTCTATTTTCTCTCTATATCTATCATTGATAATTTCTTTTATTTTCAAATATGTAAATATTTGATTTATTTTTTCATCTATCTCCCCTTATTTTCTGTAACCATTTCTCTCTCTCCCTATTTTCTCTTTTTATTTATATCAACAATACAACAACATAATTACACTAATCAGTTACAATTGTCTTATAATACACCAAACAGTTATTCATGCATTCTAATAAACCAAACAGTTACACTAAACAATTACACAAATTTATAATATCAACTCAATTTGTTATTCAGTTGTTTACATAAACTTAATAGTTGCACTATTTAGTATCGCGACATCGTTACACCAATCATATATATCAAATTTAGTATAATGATAAAGTTTTTTGTGTAATGATAAACCCAATTTGGTGTATATAATTGATGTAACAATGTCGTGATACTAAATGATGTAACTCTTTGATTTATGTAAATACCAAAATGACAAATTGAGTTGATGTTGTAATTTCGTATAATTGTTTAGTATAACTGTTTAGTTTATTAGAACACATGAGTAACTGTTTAATATATTATAGGGTAATTGTAACTAATTGGTGTAACTGATTAGTATAATTGTGTTGTGTAACATTAATATAAGGAGAGAGAAAAAGGGAGAGAATAAGGAAATAAGGGGAGAAGGAGTGAGAGAGAGAGAAAAAAAAAATAAGGGGAGAGAGAGATGAAAAAATTAAATCAAATCTTTACATATTTAAAAAAAATTATCAATATGAGAGAGAGAGAGAGAGAGAGAGAGAGAAAATAGGAAAGAGAGAGTGAAAGAGTAATGAAGAGAGAGGAGAGAGAATAATGGAATAATAAATACCCTTTTAGTCTTTTTTCAAAAAAATACACTTAGGGCCAAATAAGTTTTTTTAATGTAGTTTAGCTCAAATAAGATTAAATTTTTGTACCGGCTTCTAAATTACCAAAAACAAAATTATTAGATACCTCAAAAAGACCGGCCCTTTCGGCACATGCAAGTTCCCTTGCAAGTGGCTCGTCTAAAATAAAATAGGAAAAATTACCAATAAATCCTACTTTTCTTCAAAAATAACTATTAAGTCCTATCATTTTTTCCTGTAACAATTAAGTCCTAGTTTTAATAATTTATTACCAAGAAGTCTAAACTCTATTAATATTTGTTTTATTCCAATTTTATCTTCCATGACCTCACAAATTACATTTTTTATGGTTTTATATTTAGTTATATTTGTTGGAATATGGTTTGTGTATCTTAAATTAATATCTAAGTAAGTCATACCTTTAATTATCAAAGCATCCATCCTATTGATATGTAAGAGTTCTTATGTGAATGAATCCTACATAGTATAAAAGTCATAATATCTCTTAAATACAATGTTGTAGCTTCGAATACTTGAATTTTTTTCCATGCCTTAAAATAATAATTCTTTTCTAATTAATTTAAATTGTGGAAGGAGAATTAAACAAAAAATTAGATGAGCTTTTCTCAATAATTGTATTTATAGATTAGTTTTTACATTTTTATTTTGTATAATTATATATCTTTATGGTTGAGATTTAATATTTAGAAAAGTCGAAATTCATATGCTTAAAAAATTTAAATATAAAAAAAGATAAAGTTGTACAATTTATTATTTCTAACAAGTTTGTGTTGTTAATTATGTGTTTCTGGTGTTATACATTAATTATAAAAAAAACTTAATATGTTTTGGGACACTAATGACAACTATTATTAGTAAAAATGTAATTATTGTATTGATGAAAATGATAAAATTGGAACAAAATATACTATTGATGAAGTTTAGCACTTTTTGGGAATAAATCATCAAAAGAAATTAATTGTCTTAAGATAAATATGATAGGACTTAATGGTTCTTTTGGAGAAAAAATAAGACTTACTGGTAATTTTTCAGATAAAATACCAGATTATAACCCATTTATGTCACATTAGGGCCGACCTCATGGGAAAGTTGTTGATGGGAACCAAGGTGGGCCTACTCTTAAAGATCATTTGTCTATCTCTAAGTCATGTCTTCATGTCTTCCACAGATTGGATCAAGTGAATCAAAATTGGTTCTCCTTCTTTCAAGCCCATCTTGAGTGTTAGGCTCTTGCTAGCTTCATCCCAGGTGGATTGCACCTTGGTTCCCATCAGTTGTAGACCGCCCTTTACTGGGACATGCTACTCTAATCTATTTAGTGAAAATTAGAAATAAGTATAGTTTAAGCATCCTTTTTGTCAATAAGTACAAGCATGTACTTTAAAAACTTTAAGTACAGAGATGTACAATATATGAGTTGTGTAGTCTCAAGTTGTTAGTTGTAAAATTTTTAACGACAATAATACTCTTTATCTTAATTATCACATTTATGAGTCTCACTTTCTCATTTCTGTCAATTATTATATCTCTCTTCTCTCTTCTCTCTTCTCTCTTCTCTCTGCTCTCTCCTCTATCTTCCATCCTACCATTTCTTCCTCCTCTCTTTTCCATACCACCCTTTCTCTCTCTATGTCTTCCAATCTCAATCTTTATATCTCATTTAAATCTATGACTCTTTCCTATCTCTTTTATCCAACTCTTTCTCTCTTCTCTCATTTCCTTCAATTATTCTCCTTAATTCCTCTTTTCTTTACTTTCTCTCCAAATTAGGACTCTTTTGTCTTTCTCTCTTTATATATATACATATTCATACATGATAAAAACACCTACAATGATAAAGATGACGATAAAGCCACTGTGACTGCTACAGTGATAGTAACACGATACATTAACAATAACACAACCATAGTTACATAGCGTGTGAGACCCGAACATGCATAATATTGCATTTCATAAATATGGTGGGTCAAATTATAATTTGTTAATATTTGTATGGTATTAAAATTGTAAAAATTAAAGCTTGAGTTGTTAAATATGCTTCTAATTAAAGAATTTAATTGTTGAATTGCAATGAGATAAAGAGTATTTATGGGATTCTGTTAAAGTGTTTGGACAATTGGGCATTGAATGTTGGAATAAATGAAACAAGGGGGAAGGTTAGCATTATTAGGGGAACTTTAGTGTAAATATGGGATTGGTGGAGTCGTTAAAATGACACTTGTGTTCCTTTTAGTTATGACTTAGACGATATATACATACTAGTTATTTCTCATAACTGAAGGCATGGAATAATAAAAAAAAATCAATAATAAACATATTTGTATTTACACCAAAAATCAAATCACAAACATAAATGAGAAAGAACAGAATTTAAGCACCGATTGTAGTGAGTCTAAGTGGTACTAGAGGTGGTGGGCGACAGTGGTGGTGGTGGGAGACGGTGATGGTTGTGGTGGGTGGCGATGACCGTGGTGGTAATGACAGTTGTGGGTGACAACGGTGATGGTGGTGGGTTTTTGGTGATGATGGTGGTAGTGGTAGCCATCAGTGACCTTGGTGATGGTGGCTGGTGTGGGTGATGGTTGGCGACAGTGATGGTGGTTATCAGTGGTGGTGGTGGGGCGACGACGATAGTGGTGGTAGGTGACAGTGGCGGCGATCAATGGTGGGCGACGACGGATGGTGATGGTTGCTAAAAGTGGGCGACGTGGTAGTGAGATGATGGTAGTAGTGGTAATAAATATAAGAATGAGATGACGATTGTGGTAGGTGGTAGTGGTAATAAATATAAGAATTAGATGACGATGATAGTAGGTGGTAGTGGTAATAAATATAAGAATGAGATGACGATGGTGATAGGTGGTGGCGGTGGACGACGATGATAGCAATCTGTGGTGGGGGCAGTGGAGGTGATAGTGGGGTAGTGGCGTTGGTGGTGGTAGGGGTGGTAGCGATGATGGTGGTAGTGGTTATGGTCATGGGGGGTGGGGGTAGGGGTGGGGTTAGTAGGACAGTGGCGACGGTGGTAGGGTAGTGGCATCGATGGTGGTGGTGGAATGGTGGGGGTGGCGACAACCGGTGGTAGTGGTGGTGGTGAGGTGGCAGTAACGATGGTGGTGACTATTGTTGTGGCAGTGGTGGTAGTAATGGTGATGGTGGTGGGGCGGTAGTGGGGGTGGTTATGTTGGTGGGGTGATGGTGGCGGTGGTGGGGGTAATGGTGATGGTGGTGGGGCGTTGGTGGTGGTGGTGGTGGTGGTGGTGGTGGGGCAGTTCTACACAATATATTTTTTTTTAAAGTACTTATGAGAGGTTATAAGTCCTGAAGTACTTTTAAAAAGTATCTCAAACACACTCTTAGGGGCATATTTTCCCTATTAAATTTGAGGTGTTAATATTAGCCGTCGGATTAACTTTAAAGTAAAATTTAAAGAGATCTTAACCGCGAAAAGTAAAAATCATTTTGTTTATCTTTTGAGATTTGAATTGTCTTATACTTTGTTATATAGATATACATGTGTTATAAATATATATATATATATATATATATATATATATATATATATATCTCTGTGTGTGTGTGTGTGAGTATGAGTCGGTTGCTGAGAGTGAGGGAGAGGGGATAAAAATAACATTAGCGAAAGAGAGAGAAGGAATGAAGGCCAAAGAAATTCAGCAAAGTGAAGGAAATTTGGAAGTTTGGAGAGGAAAAGGAAGAAGTTCTTCGAAGAGGATTTTCGGTACCGTGTCCGCAAAGAATGAAACCCTTTTACTTTTGTTTTCTTCAATTCGGAAGGAGATCTCTTGAAGAATTGTAGGAGGGTAACTCCTTTTGGTAAGGAATTTCCCTGAAAATTCATATATTTCACTATTTAAAAGTATAAAAAAAGAGTTGAATTTTGGATAGTGAATTTTGGTTGTGAGGGATAGTTTGGGTTTTAATTTTGATTTTAATGTGGGTATATTATCAATATAGATTTTCATGGGAAAACATGGTTATGATTGATGGTTGGAGTTTGGGAGTTGGGGGGTTGACATAAAAGGAAGAGAATGGAACTCGAATGAGTTTCTATCAGACCTCTACCGATAAGTGGAAACCTACCAATAGGATGATGTTTTGTTAAGGCTTCTACTGGTAGGGAGAGGTAACCTACCGGTAGAACAATATTCTGTGAGGTGTTCTATTGGTAGCAAGTGAAGATCTACCGGTAGGATTCGGCTCTGTCAGACTTTTGCTGGTACATAGTGGTGACCTACCAGTAGAATAACATTCTGTGAGATATTCTACTGGTACGACTTTTATTGGTCTATAGAAACATGAATTCTCATCATTTTTATTGTACCGTCTATATTAACTGTCCACTTAACCTCATCTTGACATACTTCTGATGAAAAATAAAAATCTCACAATCTGTCTAATTCACCTCAATCCCAAGGAAAAGAAGACATCGAGCTCATATTAGTCATCTAAAATTGAGAAATTATTGCCTCTATGAATTTCTCAATTAATTTCAGGTTATTTCTTGTGAAACTAAAATCATCCACATATAAACACATAATAAAAATATCTCCCTAAGAGTTAGTTTTGACATACAAATTATGTTCAAATGGACATCTCTTAAAACCATGCTCCAAAAAATAAGAGTCAATTATAGTGTGCCAAGCTCTAGAGGTCTGCTTAAGTCCATACAAGGCCTTTTTCAAACTGTAAACTTTGTCTTCTTGCCATTTATTTATGTAATCAGCAAGCTCCTCAACATAAATTTTATCATGAAGAATACAATTCAAGAAAATAAATTTCACATCTATTTGAAATATCTTCCAATAATTATTGGCAGCAAGAGAAATAATCATACGAACAATATAAATCCTAGAAACAAGAGAAAAAACCTCCAGATAATAAATGTCAGGCTTTTGTTTGTAACCCTTGGCTACTAACCTTGCTTTGAAGTGATTCATCTCTCCGTTTGGCTTGTCCTTTGTTTTGTACACCCAATTAACTCCAATAGTATTCTTTCCCTTAGGAAGAGAAGGAAACTCACATGTATTATTTTTCTCAATGGCATGAATTTTTTTATCCATTGATTTTGGTTAATGTTTTTCCCTTCAAGATTCACTGAAAGTAACAGGATTACAATCTACATATAAAGCAAAATTTATCAAGTCCTCATCTAAAGGATCATTGTCAGTGTCAATCACATAATTCTCCAATCAAGATGGCAAGTGTCATTCACACTATGAATGCCTCAATGATTCTAGCTGCAAGGATTGAATTGTTGGGGTATGTCCAACTGAATCACTACAAGCCTGCATATTCTGATTATCTATTGCATCATCAACACCAAAAGGAATAACTGTGGCTGACATGTTTTCTTTTTGGGACCAATCCCAAATACAGTCCTCATCAAAAGTGACATCCCTTATAATAATCATTTTTCACGTGATGGGATTATAAAACCCTTTGTAACTGAGTTGTACTCAATAACAACACATTTTTTAACTTTGTCCTCTAGCTTTTTCTTGAGTGGATCAGGAACATCGACATAGGTAATACAACCAAAGAACCCTCAAATGTTGAATACTAGGCTTCTGACCACTCCAAATCTCATAGGGAGTTTTTCCCTAAAAACTTCTAGTAGGGGACTTTTTCAAAACATAGACAATACAAACAACAACTTCAGCCCAAGAACCTTTAGGCATAATTTTAGATTTCATCATGTATCTAACCATATACATAAAGATTCTATTTTTCCTCTATGTCGCACCATTATATTGGGGAGTATACATTTTTGTCATTTGATGCTTAATACCATGATTTCTGAAAAAAATTATTACAGACCATATATTTTTTACCTCTATCAATTTTCAAAACTTCAATTCTTCTTCAACTCTGCTTGTTAACATAAGCCTTAAAACATTTAGATGTATCACATGCATCACATTTATTTTTCAAAAAATAAACCCTACCCCACCATGAGAAGGAACTTCAATATAGCACAAATCAGAGTGAATCAATTCAATAGACCTTTTTGCCTACAACACTTGTTTATCGGGAAAAGCGTCCCTATGTTTTTTTTACCCAAAAAGTAACTCTCACAAACTTGACTGGGAATAACATTCGTAAGCAAACCTAAAATCAATTTTTCTCTGGGAAAAAAAAATTTAAATAATGAAAATTTACATTCCCAAACCACATATATCATAACCAATTATCATCAGAAATCACAAAACTAAAGCAAGGTAAGTTCTGCCAATTAATTTGTAAATCGAACAAGCGATTGAGAGCCATATTTATTTTTGCTATTAGTCCTCTGCGACTATATTTGATAGTACAAACTATTAAAAGTCCCCATACCATACCTTTTTTCTGATAACTGCCCTATAGTCAATAAATTGTGGCTTAGACTAAGAACATAATAAACATCTGAAATAAAATTCAAAGACTCATCTTTTAACTTTATAAAAAATTTATCTTTTCTCTTTATTGGGATGATTGAAGCATTCCCCAATTTTTTGGTGCATATCTCCTCTGACCACACATGTGATTACTGCAGCCTGAATTCATGTACCACTTGCTCTTTTGAATATCATTCAAAACACTATCTACTAAAAATAAAGTCTCAGAATTATCATCATTGTCTTCTGCAATTTTAGCATGATAATTCTTATTTTCAGATCTCCTCAATTTGTGGACTCACTTTTATTATCTTTGTCTTTTCCTCCATCATATTTGTTTTTCCTTGTTCCTTGGATATTTGGATTCTGGTACTTAGATTTGATTGGAGTCTGTAGAGATTCTTGTTTTGAAATTTCTATCTTTTCATTCAATCTTTTTTCATGAGCTTGCAGGGAACCCATCAAATAATCAACCGTCAGGGAATCAAGATCCTTTACTCCATGATAGACGTGAAAATATACTCAAACCTCATTGACAAGGTTCGAAGAATTTTTCTCATAACCTAGAGATCTTTCACCTCCTTGCCGTTGGCTCTCATCTAATTAACAATAATCAACATCCGAGGGAAATATTTAGATATACTCTCTAATCTTTACATCTGAAGAAGCTCAAAATGTCAACGTAGAGGGTTTGCAAATGAATTTTTTTCACCTTGTCATGTCCCACATAACAAATGATTAGGACATCCCATGTCGCCTTTGCCGAAACATGTGAATCTTATCATATATCGATGAATCAATAGTCCAACAAATATACATCAACACTCAACTGTCTTTCTTTCGATTTTGTCCCAACCCATCTTTTTGGGCCTGCGTGAGATTTGCTTGATCTTCGAGATCTGTGAACCTGTTTGTCACAATATCTGAAAATTCTATGACCTTAAAGAACAACTCACATGTTCTTCAATGTTAAAAATTTAACTTCCCATCAAAATTTTCAACAAGGCATTGAACGAACTCGTTTCTAATTGTCATCTCTAAAATTGGCCCTAATACTAGATGTAGGATCTCAAAAAATATCAAACACTCAAATATCACACACCCCCAATTGATCAAAGATCCAAGAAAATAAAACAAGAAATAACTAAAAATTGGAGAGTTGGAAAATTTGGGTCAAACTCTAACACAATTCAATGTCTCAGTCACAAAATATGTTCTTTCAATACTCAAAATAAAGAGATAAAGCAGTAGGTTGATGATTGTTTTCAATTAGTATGGTTTACACGCCAATTTTTTTTCCAAAAAAGAATAATATGGATGGAACATAAACATATGATCTAATATTTTGATTAAATGATATGACATGTGATATAGTCACAATAAAAAAAATTCAACAATTATAATAATATTATTGAATTATATTAACTGTCATAATTTTGCTCTTTTAAATAGAAGCCACAATGATTGCCGTTTAGTTTTTTTATTTTTATTTTTGATCAAATATGACTGCTCGATTGCCGTTGGTTTTTACGATGGGGCATGATTTATGATGGTAGTCTAAACCATTGATTCAATGACTTTAGGTTCAGCTGGCCGTGCATAAAATGAATTTTGACAATGGTTCACATCACCAAACTGTAATGTTACGTTGATCAAATTTTGGGACCAAATTAAGAGCCCAAATGTCATGATAGCATATTATTTGGAGTATTTATTGGGGCTCAAATGACATGGCACCAAATAAAAAAGCCTATATCAACTGTCATATCATTGAAGCTCATAATTTGATCAGCATAGTACTACTGTTCACCAAACCGACAGTGTTTGAAGGTTTGGTGAGGAGAAACTCTTGGAAGACTGACAGACAAAGGTGCCAATTTGATTCTCTAATATTCTAGATCACTTTTGATGGGCCCAAAGTCTTTAACGTTCTCTTAATTGCTTGCAAGTTTTCCCTTGATTTACGTCAACTACCTTGTTAAAGTCCAATAATAATTGAATAAGTACGTAAATGAATTTCAAAAAATTTGGTAACCGCATTCCATGTAATGTAATAATTACTCATACAAAAAAGTTAAATTTACTTTATTTATTTTCTAAAACTTTATATTAATGATGACATGTTGAAGTAGTCTAACAGTCACATTACTCTCACCATGGGATCAAATCCGGCATCTCTACTGTGGCGAAGGAGAAGTGGTTCTTCATTTCAACCGGAAAGACCGGTGAGCTTTTACCTAGTGGAGATTTGTACGGACATATACCATTTTCAAACATCTATCAATTTCTAAGTAAATATAGTGATATCCTTTGAGATTTAGTAAAAATACATTTCATTCCATGTGATTTGAGAAATTACACTCAACCTCGTGAAGTTTTTGGCCAACTTAAAACCACGCTCTTTGTCGTTAATATACCAACCATTTTTCAATCAAATATCCACCATGCCTTTACAAAATTTAAAACAAAAAAAAAAAATTATCTATCCCTAAAACAGGGAAGTGTTGCTCTTTGATGCATGTGCATAGCATTAGAATCAATCTAACGTTATAATCAAATTAGTTATAATTATCATGAAGCCAATTATAACTTTGGGTTTAAGGATGGAGAAGATTTTTGGGTCATTTTAACTCAAATTTAAATTTGAGTTTAGATTTGAATCAAGATTGGAAATGTTCTTAGACCCAAACTTAAATCAAATGAAGACAAAACTTATTCTTGACCCAGATTGAGGGAGACTCCAATCTTATATCAAATTTCAATGATAACTTTTTATCTTATCCAAACTCAAAAGATTCCTTAGACATAACAAGCTCTTGTCTCTCATGCCTTTATCTTTAAAACCGCTACAATCGCTGTTGACCACGTCGCCTCTCCATGTCTCTATTCTTCGAGTGTAACTTTTTACTCTATGTACTCTATCTCTCTCTCTCTCTCTTTACCCTTTTTCTCTCTCATAAACACTCTCATTCTCAAAAAATATCTCTCTCTCTCTCTCCCATATGCAATTACTTTAGACGGAAGTTGCTTTAGATGGAATTGAAGAAAGGATACTATTAGTTGATATTGAGTTAATATTTTAAAAAATTCTCTTGTTTTAGACGGTAAAAAAATTCACGAATCTACCACTTAAAGTGGTTGGTATTCTTGATTTTTCTTTTGGTTAATATTGGTGAAGTTTGTAAGAAATATGTTTTAATATTGGGAAGCCTTTTCTTTTCTATGTGGGGATGGAATGAAAACAAGGAAATGAGAGAGGATAATATATTTTGGTGAAATTTTTTTTAAAAAATGAGCTTTGGGATAATAAGTGAATTTTTAAAAAAATGTGAGTAGATATTTGAAATTGTCCATTGGAGTGTTCTATACCAAATCAAACTTTTCCCTCAAATTTGAGTCTAAATTTGAGTAATAATTGGTTTTGCTCTTACACAAACCATTCTCCACAACCTGGTATTTTATAAATTATTTGACAAACTGTCTTCAAAATATTATTATTAAGATATCAAAACTGCAAAGCTATGAAATAAAAATTTAAGAAGTTAAGTGTAATAATACTATTGGAATCAGATTGAAACACATGAATTGTCTGTTTTCGAAAATAGCGGTATATTGCAAGTTTTTTTTTTCGGTAAGTAAGATGAAATTTCATAAACCGAAAAGGGAAACATATACAAAGTGAATCAAAGGGATGGATGATCTTCTAGACAGTTGGACAGAAGATCCTCCATCCCATTGCAAAAGGAAACAAAAAGAATTCAAAAAAGGAGCAAACAAAAGGATTGCAAAACAGAGAAATCTGCATCAAACAAAACAGAGCATTCCAGCACCAGTCCAGCAGCCGTATAACAGTAGTCCAGCAGCACCATCCAGCACCAAAAACCAGCACAAACAGCAACAACAAAAACCAGCCAACAGTCGCCGAATAGAGATAAGCAGCACATCACAAACAGCCCCAGCAGATCAACAAAGGCACCCAAGGCAGGAAACATCACAGCCAAAGAAAAGGATTACAAAAATAGAGAAATCTGCCAAAAACCCAGCACAAACAGCAACAACAAAAACAAGCCAACAGTCACCGATCAGTAGACACACAAGCAGCACCACCATCCAGCACCAAGACCCAACACAAACAGCAACAACAAAACAAGCCAACAATCGTCGATCAGTAGACACACAAGCAACACATCACAAACAACCCCAGCAGTTCAACAAAGGCACCCAAGGCAGGAAACATCTCAGGACCAAGAAAAACCTCAAGGAGGATAAAAAATTTCCACAGGCAAGGCCCATTGTTTTTGCAGCCACAGATTAGGAACAGTTTTTGGTAACCCCTGCAAGTTAATTGCAAGTAATTTCACAAACTTCAACCCTGTTAAAAATACTAAAAAAAAGTACTAGTCATGTAACATAAATATTTTTAATAACAATATATTTTCTTTCATTTTTTAAATTACTTTTAAAATCAATTTAGAACTACAATTTTTTTATTAAAAAAAATGACAGAGTTTCCTCTAAAATAGGACACAACAAAAATGTTTACCTTTGGAAACATTTATACTTTCCATAATCATATCCTACATGCTAGACGCACCATCACACCAAAGTCCTACTTAGACACAACCATTTACAAATACGACCAATTACCAAGTTTCTAGGTTGAAAGGCTTATGTTTGTGTTCGTATATGTGATTTAAAATTAAATTTACTGTCATATTAATAATTTCAGCTCCACATTTATTTTCTATTTCATGACTTTAAATATTTTAATTTTGATTTGTTGGAATTCTTTAAAGAGAGATATATAATAACTACATATATTATATCACTTCATTACCTATTAATACATATTTAAGTCATTTTGTAAAACCCGGGTAAATTTGAACTTTTTCCGAAAAAGGGGCAAAATGTTCATTTGCCACTATGATGCAGGAGTTAAAATACGTACTCTCTAGAGCTCATATTACACAACGGACTTCGCCGTTGGATTCGTATCGCGAAATCGAGTCACCCAGACAAATTTCGTCGAATTCCGAGATAGTCGGATTTTATACGTTGTTCGAGGCAACTGGGTGGCGGCTGATCTCACAAAGGTCCCCACAAATAAATTTTATATAATTTCCTTAAAATTTAATAAAAGTTCAAATAAAATTAATTTGAACTTAAACCGTGATGAAATAAATCGTTCCGGGGCAAAAACGGATCCAAATAAGTGAGGGACACGTGGCATGATGTGAGCCGAGTATTAAAATTATAAATAGGGCCTAAATATCTGAATTTTGGAGAAATATCTCCACAAATTCTGCTGGCTTGAACGTTGGAGAGAAAGAGGGAGAGAAAGAGAAAAATTCAATCTTCTTTCGTCGATTCTCGGAGTTCCGTCGGTCGGAATCCGTCGAGCCAAGAATTAAAGTCGATCACATCGACGAGGGCTACGCAACCACACCAAGAAAGAAGGATTTCACCGAAGATCCAAAGAAAGGATTTTGGGAAATCAAGACTTGGAGGTTGGTGTTGGTGTTCTTGAAAGTTCTATCCTTCGGTTTACGCTCCAAGAGGTAGAGTTCCCTTCTACTTGGGTTTATTCCAAACCTAGAATGCTTAGGTGAAATGGGTGGATGGATAGATTCATGTATCATTTGTCTATTGTTGTTAATTGGGTGAAATGGGTATTGAAATGGGTAAAAATCAATTCTAGTTGGATTAGTAATGGGAGTAGTTATGTAGAATATGTATACCATTTGTTTATTGTTATGAAAATGAGGGAAAGGGTGTAGAGTTTTGCTAATTTGGTTTGGTCTAAACTAGCAGCTCTGTGTGGTTTTCATTTGATTAATAATGAGTCTCCATTAGTTAGAATGATGAGATTGGTGAGGATTTTTAAAAAAGGCTCTTTGCATCATGCTTTGATGAGAGGTGTGTCAGTGACAGTGTACTGGATTCTTTGGAAGGAAAGATGTATGAGAGTTTATGATGAAGGCTGTTTATCTACTCATTCTATTTTTGTAAGAGTTTGTGAGGTTTTGAGAATGCAGGCTAAGGTGTTCAGGCCTAGTGCAGTAGAAGATGAAAGAGGAAAGGAAGTTTTACAGGCTTTGGGGATTGTATATGTTCAGAAGATCCAAATTATTGCTCTGTGGGTGAGATGGTTCCCTCCTTCTTTTGGAAAGCTGAAGATTAATGTTGATGGGGCTTCCAAAGGGAATCCTGGTAGAGCAAGGGCTGGAATGGTGGTCAGAAATCACTGGGGTAACCTGGTTATGGCTGCTTCATTTTGTTATGGTGATTGTTCAAATATGGAGGCAGAGTTAAGGGCTTTGAGTGATGGACTGATTTTATTGGAAAGGTATAACCAGCTGGGCTATCAGTTTCAGATTGAAACTAATTCTGAGGTCATGGTACAGATGGTGTTGAAAGGACATCATAGAGCTTGGAAATTCTGGGGTTTATTGAGGCAGATTTTGGAGAGTTTGGGCTGCTTAGAGTTCAGTTTGCAGCATGTTTATAGAGAGGCCAACTGCCTGGCAGATTATTTTGCTAATCTGGCAGTGCTGCAAGGTTATTCTTCTGTTTTTCTCCAAGATCAGATTGTTCCTGTGCAAGCAAGGCTGCTGTTATTGCATGACCAACAAGGGCTTCAGCTGCTGAGGAAAAAGAGGAAATTTATCTGAATTTCCTTTTTTGCAATTTTGAGATCTTTTGGACTATCATTGATATTACTGAGTATTTTGAAGGATTAAGCCAATTTGGTCTGATCCTCTTTGCTTCTTGTAAATTTTGTTTCATGAAATAAAACTTCCTTGCTTGTTTTTAAAAAAAAAAAAAAAAAAGGGAAAGGGTGTAGAAATGGCTTAGACCAACTTCTAGCTTGATTTTGATATGTGGGAGTTACTTGTGTAATCCCTTGAAAATTGGTTTATGTGGGCATGATATATGTTTATATTATGCCTTGTGATTAAGTGTGAAATTGTGAAAGGCCATACTTGAGCCTTGTGTTGGGAATAAATGTTGATACATGCTAGTTGATGTATTGACATGATAATGAATTTTGGTGTTTATATGCATATGATATAAATTGCCATGGTACATGTTGATGTGTGGTTTAAATTATCCATATGACATTCATTACATATGGGATTAGACATTGACATGCAATGGTTCATTACATTGCATTTGCACGGAGACATCGCATTAGGTGGGTGTGTGTGCATGGTATGATCAAACACCACACTTGGTGATTGGTGGGTGGGCTCGGGAAGGTTGGGTTGAAAATTCGACTGAGTCGCATGGTTGCATGGAAAACTTGTGTCGGGTATAGCAAGTAGGGCTAGACTCTCCCTCGGATGAAAAACCCGGCTACTTGGTTCACACACTCCCCTGAGGTCAAATTCCGGAAAAGTGTGATGGTGTACGGAACCGGCGGTTGTGATACCAAAATCCGTTGCCCAACAAAGACACAAGATTTTGTTTATAAAACACCCATTCAATGGGTAACATCCAACAATGATTTGGTTTTATAAATACATAACTTTTATTTCAAACAATCATTGGATGTATTTTCGTCAATTGATGGATTCATTACACATGTGCATTGCATTGTGTTGTGGGAGTCAGTGAGGACTCGGGTTAAGGTTGCATGAGTGAGTTCATCTCATTTCATAGCATGGCATAGAGATTCCTTTCATGGAATTACATAATCTTGTTTGGAATGTATGTTGGTTGTGAAATAGCATGTGACATTGCATGTGCATTTAGGTTGTGGAGTAGCCTCTGTAGGGGATACTCTATTGAGCGTAGCTCACCCTATACGGGAAACATTTCAGGTGAGAGATACACTCCGGCGGATGACGACCATTCGGGACCCCAAGGGTGAAGAGAGGCCGTTTGTGGCTTTGGTTTTGGGATTTTGTGTAAACTAAGTATGAGAACTTAGCTTTTGGATATGTAATTATATGCAAAGGATTGTAATAGAACGTGTATCAATCATGTTTTGATGTATAAATACATGGTGCATGAGTTTGGGTTGGTTTTGGCAAGGTTTGGAATGGATTGGAATTGAAAAACTGGTGAAAAGGACAATTATGGGCCAGGAGTACCGGTATGCGTACCGGTACGGTTGGGTCCAAAAGGTAGGGCGTACCGGTACACGTACCGGTACACTCTCTAAAACTCAAAAAAAAAATTATTCTTTTGCCAAGTCGTTGGGCTAAGTTTTCCTTCCTTCCAATGTTATAAATGGACAATAATAGGATACCAATGGTTGTATATTGGACCTCGGAGGGGTCAACCAACCAAAAGTAATTGGACTTGTATTTTTTTATAAATCCCGGTAAAGGGAATTTCGTGACGTGGTGTCGGGTTAAGCGATATTCACGGGTATTTTCGCGGGTTGATGAGTAATCATAGGTAATCATGGGTTGATCAACAGACCCCCTGATTTTGGGGCGTCACAGCTTGGTATCAGAGCCTAGGTATACGAATTACCTAGGGCTTGATGGGCATTGGGTCTAGACCATTGCATTCATTGTGCATTTCATATTATGTGCGTAATTTGCTACATGATTATGTGCTATGTGTTATATGAATTATATACATGGTAGAATGTATATGGAAAAGGAAACACTAGGGTTAGAAAACATAACCTTGGGAGTCCGAAAAAAAGAATGAACGGGATAGTTCAATGTGTAAATGTCTACTAGTGGTGGCATATGCACTACTAGTGAGACAGGGAGAGAAATCTCAAATGTTCAACTTTGATCCCTACTTTGGGATACTAAGTGAGTGCTCTATTGCTATTTGACATGTGTGTAGATGGCATATAAAGGAAGAAGATGCCGAGGTGGTAGGCGGAACAATGACCAACCACCATCGACCTTTGACCAACAAACCTTTATAGAGGTTATGGGTAAGATGGTTGCTAACCTAGCACAGGTCAGCGCCAATATGAGCCAAGGGGCTCAAGCCATCCAAGGGAGTTTGAGTTCCATGGACCACCAACGATCATGGAAAAAGCAGAAGACATCTAGCCCACAGGGATTACAGGGGCAGGGCCTAGCCCAGAGTAGTTTGCCCCAAGGGGGGAAGAAATTAAAGGGAACGTTTCAAGGAGGCCAGAAGACATGTTTCTACTATCGACAGCCAGGCCATGTGAGGAAGAGTTGTCTGCTTGGTAAAAACCTTTGTTGTTCCTAACCTCTTAACATCTCCCTCAATGATGTATATATGATGTATGGATGAAGGGAAGTGTCACTCTCCCTTAGGGATGATGTCAAAAGAAAGGGCAAGAAAATGGGGAAATGGAATGTTACAAAATGTGTGTGTGTGAACAAAAGTGCTCCCCAAGCGCAAGGAGTCTTTTGAGTGTCGTGTTTTACTTGGAAAAGTATTCCAAGGTCGTCTCCTCAGGGAAGGAAAGGTCAAGTTGTGTGAAAGTGATTTTGGTGAACAAAAAGGGAAAAGTATAAAATCTTTTGTTTGTGTTTTGGTGTTTGTGTTTGTGAATGAAAATGCAATAAAACAAGTGTTGGCTAATCCGAAGGGTTCACTCCAAAGGGAATGCCCAATCAACTCGAAACCTTCCTCCGAGGGTTTATAGATGAACGATTGATTCGTGGGAAGCTAGGGACGAGATTGAGTGAGGATCTAAGCATAAACCGTGACTAGGCCTACGGAATATCAAAGACTCACCAACTTATCCACCCTCAACCCAGTCAAACCGAACCATCGTATACCGAGAGAGGAAAGAAAATGAGTTGAATTGGAAAACCCAAGAGGAGGTCTCCCTTGGATTAGCCAACTAAAACTCTATCTACTCATGCTTAAGGTAAGTACAACAATATAACAAGAAGACATTATAAAGAAATAAATATTAGAGCTAACCGTAAAAGAATTGCATCAATATAACTTCGACATATTACAACAAGAAAGCCGATCTTCGACAAAGAATGAGTGAATCACGTTCCACCCTTCACGGCTTTGGTAAAGCTCTAGAAAAGTGGAAGAGTTTCACTCCTCTAAGGGAAGAAGGAAGCTCCAACAATGGAAATAAAAGGAAACAATACTTAAATTAAAAGAAAGCAATAATTACTTGGTGTTTAATCCACAACCAAGAGATGATAATACAATAAAAGAAAGCAATAATATAAAAGAAAACAATAACTACTTGATGTTTAATCCACAACCAAGAGATAATAAGAACATAAAAGAAAACAATAACTACTTGGTGGGTAATCCACAACCAAGAAATAATAATAACATAAAAGAAAACAATAACTACTTGGTGGGTAATCCACAACCAAGAGATGATAATACTATAAAAGAAAACAATAATGCAAGAAAGTAAATAAAGCAATAATACTTGAAAGATGATTCAAGAAAGCAATCAAGACCTTTGGAGTGTTTTCCACTAGAAAGAAATGCTCTTTACAAGAGAAATGATACAAGAGAAAGATTCATGATTACAAGCCTAAGGGGTTGTATTTATAGGCATTCAAAAGATGCCTTTTACAAATATCAAGAGAGTATATTCTAAAAGATGCCATTTACAAATATTAAGAAAATCTTGATTTACTCTTTGATCTCCCTTTGTTTTGAGCTTTAATAATTGACACCCTATGCTTTGTTAATTGGCTCCCCATGCTTTGATAATTGGCTCCCCAGTAGTTTGTAGTTTTGACGCATAAAACCCTGAAAAGAACAACAATCAATGCATTATCTTTAATTCACACATTAACCCAAATTAGATTTATTTTGACTAGTTTAACTTTATTTAATTACACAATTGACCTATTAACTTAATTACATTTTGCATTAATTAGGGTTAATCACACCCTCCAACCTAAACATTACTAGTCCCTAGTAATAAATAACAACATAACAAAATCACTTTCGTAGATAACACGATTGCATTTAGCATATGCAACAAGCCGTTAAACCCCTAGGTGATCCCTAGTGGACGAGTTTTGTCTCGTGAAGGTTTCCAGTGAAGCTACCTACAAACTCCAATTAAAAATATGTGTATATGCATTAGCACCATGATCGTTGAGACGCCGAAATTTTTTTTTTTTTTTTTTTTAAAGAAAAATAGAACACTTCTCTGTCATTGGTACATAATATATGCAAAAATAAACACTTGTTATATTGGTATTTGAAATTCCCTATATAGTAAGAATGATCATTCTAGCAACAAGAATTGTTATATAATAAACACCCCATTTTACTACCTTCCATGGATAGCTTCGATTTCACAAACCTCTCGTAGAATGCTCTCAGCAAAAGTTCGCTCCGATTATAGTGACTTGTCTCTCACGGAGCATGTGATCAGAGGGTGGCCAATCGAAAAATCACATGCACAATTAGGATGGGAGTGAAGTTTAAGGAAACAAACTAATCATGTTTGGCATAATCTCATGAAGGAATATTGATGCAATTTAAAGAAATACTATTTACCATACCCCAATTTTGATTAACAACACACGCATGTAACAGACTTGAGATCAATTAGGGCTTTTCATAGGTTGTAGCGTGGCCAGAGGTCAGTGGCTAATGAAATGACGTCAATGATTTTCAAAAGCTATCCTTTCATTCTGTAATGTAGCACACTTCTTTCTAGCTTTTCGACATTTTGCCCAGAAATGATTTTTTTTTTTTTTTTCCCCATTGATTCTCCTTGTCATCGAAAAGTAATCTCCACAGTTTTCCCCATTTCTTTGCATTTCTGTGTCATATTGATTTATAAGAGTGTGCAAGAAAATTAGATAGCAATGGTGTGTCCAGTATGTTTTCTTGTGGCTTGGTAAACATTTGGGTTTATCAAAGAAGAAATCATACATTGAGGGCTCAAACATGGCTGACTAGGGAAATAATTTTGTAGAAGAAATGGCTAAGGCTCAATATCAAATCAAAGATGGCCTAAAATCATTTCTCAAGTATGTGAACATGTATGTGTCGTATGAACAGATTTCTTGGGGATATGTCAACAGATTACCTTAGTTGCGTCAATCAAAGCAAATTTAATGAGATTATTCAAAAATAGAGAGTGAAAGACCTTACTTGAATAAATGTTAATTATCTCTCAAAAGTATGGTAAGGCTCAAAACTTACCATGGTATTCTTTGTCATCTCCACTGGTAATGTCAGGTTTTTTCATGGAATGTCGATTATATACCGATTCTATTTTCGAGTCTGGTCATTCTGTACCTTAAGAATAACAAATAGCAATGTACATTTGATATTTAAGCATAGAGAAAATACCATTTTTCAAGGAAATGAGTTTTTTTTTTTTTTTAAATTAATTATTATTTTTTTTTTTAATACTGGAATTCGAAATCAAACAAAATCACAGTTATTTACATACATATTTATCTATGAAAATTAAAAGAAGATAAAATGCACAAATTGAACTCGGAAATTTATGGCGTCTCAGGATCAGTCCCTACCCACGCTATAGGTTGGCATTTTAGGACATTCCTTACTCGGCCCACATTTTTATTTCAACAACAAGACTTTGTACAAAAACATTTTACAAAAGAGTTCGGACCCTTAACCTTCATCCCAAAACACATTTTTCCACAGCTTTGTCTTTATTAGTCAAAATCTAATCCGAGTCATCGCTTGTGTCTATATCAGTATTAGTGACCCTTCCAACTTCTTGTAACACATAACGTGTAAGTCCCGGGCTGGAATAGGATGGCGTGTCAGGAAAATCCTTGCTCTGCCCATACACTATCCAGTTTAATCGATCGGTTGCACGACCCGGAATTGGTTCAGAACACTGATTGTATTTTTTCATGTGAAAACACCTGCCACATTTTTTACAAGCCCCCAGTCGTTTGGCACGACGACGTTTAGAATAACTGCTTCTGCCACACAACGGTTTTGCTTGTGCTTCCCGGATTTCAATTTGTCTCACAACTCTTGCCTTCTTCATTATCACAGCATACACATCGGATGGAAAGGTGCGTAAAACGCCTAAACTGAACCAAAAAAGTTTATTATCCATGCTTGCTAAAATTAGAGACACCCTATCTGGTTCTTTAACGTCTGCCAGTCACAAAGACGATTGAAGCTGCATCCGATGTGATCATAAAATATAGGCACAAATACTGTAAAATTATGCAATCCAGAATAAAGATAAGCAGAACCTTTTTTTTTTTAAAAAAAAAAAAACTGGAATTACAAATATGAAATATGAAACTAGAGAAATGGAAACTAAAGAAAGAGAAAGTAGATCCACACCCCCCAATCTAAACTGAACATTGTTCCCAATGTTTCGAATTTACCAGTTTATGAGGTTTGGAAATGAGGTTATAGGGTAGAGATCTGTTCAGCTGTCGAACCCTGCAAACAAAATACAACAATTACTCAACTCGAGGAAGATCTGGGTTTCGCTGGAAACCCCTCATCCTAAGTGCGAGAACAAAAAGAGCACCCAGGTACAAATACAAACATATAAGGCAAATTATTAAACAAAGGACTGGATCGTCGGCGTATATGGTCATGGATTTCCAGGGTGTGAGTTGTTTTTACAGAGAACAGAGAGAATGACGACGAAGACGAAGAAGAAGAAGAAGAAGAAGGGAAGAAGAAAGGGGGGGAACAAACACCGGTGATGGGGGAAAAAAAGAAAAACTGGGAGGCCTAATAAAGGCATCCGTCTGACCCTTTTTTTTTTTTTTTTTTTTGTTTTTTTTTTTTTTATTGAAAACGAGTGTCGGCAGGCAGAAGAAAAGAAGAAAAAGAAGGTGGGAGGCCCCCCCCCCCTTTTTTTTTTAAAGCGAGTGTCAGCAGGCAGAAGAAAAGAAGAAGAAGAAGGGGGGGACAAACACCGGTGATAGGGGAAGAAAAAAAGAAAAGGTGGGAGGCCTAATAAAGGCATCCTCTGACTTTTTTTTTTTTTTTTTATAGGAAGTGTCGGCAGGAGCGAATATTCGCGAAATATTCTTTATTTTTTTATTTTTTTATTTTTTTATTTATTTTTTTTTTAAAAGGTGTCGGCAGGAGCTGGGTTGGCCCCTTTTTTTTTTTTTTTTTTTTATTGAAAACAATTGTTCAAAAAAAAAAAAACTCATGTCAATCCGGCTTCAATTCGGATATGAGCTTGCGCCCATTGATTTTTTTGATTTTAAAATTTTTTTGGTGTATAAATGCCCTTTCTAACCAATCTATCCAACAATACAAGGGATAATTATTCAAAAGTCTCAACCAAACCAAGATGTGGGCAAGTTTATGCAATACAAAAGATGGAGTATTCAATTTTTCTTTAAGAGTCTTTACATTTAACTCCATTTCAATGCCCTTCCCAAGTTGAGAAATGTGAATCTCAACACTACTTATAAATGGCAAAATAACCTTGGGCTCATTAGCCTCATGTGAGATAATAACTTCATCAAATGTTTCACAATTTACAGTAATGGGAGATTCAACATCAATTTGCATTACATTGGGATGATCATCCTCAATACATTGACTGTGCTCAAGATGTTGTTCTTCATGCATAGTACTTATAGCATTACTCAATGTATCAAGTTGATCTTCAATTTCAGAAAGTTGTTGGGCTACTTGGGCATTGCATTCCATTTGAGATTGAATAAACTCGTACAACGTATTTTCCAATTCTTCTTTGGTTGAGTTCCCGTAAGTTGGATATTGGAAAAATTCATTTGGTGGTGTGAGATTGGATGAAAAATTACAAGGTTCATTATCCCAACCATAACTCGAATAACTCGGTATATCATAATGGTTGGCGTAAAAATTTTCGGAGGCCAAAAATGAATTTGAACATTCGCATGCAAAGTCTTGAACCGGATAATTTATTGGGCACACACTAGTGAGGTGTCCATACTCGCCACAAATTTCGCAAACGTTTTCAAAATAAGGGGCATTTATTGGGCACTCACTAGTAACATGTCCATACTCATCACAAATCTCACACACATTTTGAAAACTTTGGGCATTATATACATTTTCATAAAAATTATAAGACATAATACAAAAACAAACTAAAACAACATATTTACAAAAGAGATGACATAGCTTGGCCCGTGATGAAAATCACGAGACTTACCATGCTGCCCAAAATCACCCTTTGAACTCAACGCTTTACCTTCCCCGGCAACGGCGCCAAAAATGCTTGGTAAAAACCTTTGTTGTTCCTAACCTCTTAACATCTCCCTCAATGATGTATATATGATGTATGGATGAAGGGAAGTGTCACTCTCTCTTAGGGATGATGTCAAAAGAAAGGGCAAGAAAATGGGGAAATGGAATGTTACAAAATGTGTGTGTGTGAACAAAAGTGCTCCCCAAGCGCAAGGAGTCTTTTGAGTGTCGTGTTTTACTTGAAAAAGTATTCCAAGGTCGTCTCCTCAGGGAAGGAAAGGTCAAGTTGTGTGAAAGTGATTTTGGTGAACAAAAAGGGAAAAGTGTAAAATCTTTTGTTTGTATTTTGGTGTTTGTGTTTGTGAATGAAAATGCAATAAAACAAGTGTTGGCTAATCCGAAGGGTTCACTCCAAAGGGAATGCCCAATCAACTCGAAACCTTCCTCCGAGGGTTTATAGATGAACGATTGATTCGTGGGAAGCTAGGGACGAGATTGAGTGAGGATCTAAGCATAAACCGTGACTAGGCCTACGGAATATCAAAGACTCACCAACTTATCCACCCTCAACCCAGTCAAATCGAACCATCGTATACCGAGAGAGGAAAAAAAATGAGTTGAATTGGAAAACCCAAGAGGAGGTCTCCCTTGGATTAGCCAACTAAAACTCTATCTACTCATGCTTAAGGTAAGTACAACAATATAACAAGAAGACATTATAAAGAAATAAATATTAGAGCTAAGCGTAAAAGAATTGCATCAATATAACTTCGACATATTACAACAAGAAAGCCGATCTTCGACAAAGAATGAGTGAATCACGTTCCACCCTTCACGGCTTTGGTAAAGCTCTAGAAAAGTGGAAGAGTTTCACTCCTCTAAGGGAAGAAGGAAGCTCCAACAATGGAAATAAAAGGAAACAATACTTAAATTAAAAGAAAGCAATAATTACTTGGTGTTTAATCCACAACCAAGAGATGATAATACAATAAAAGAAAGCAATAATATAAAAGAAAACAATAACTACTTGGTGTTTAATCCACAACCAAGAGATAATAAGAACATAAAAGAAAACAATAACTACTTGGTGGGTAATCCACAACCAAGAAATAATAATAACATAAAAGAAAACAATAACTACTTGGTGGGTAATCCACAACCAAGAGATGATAATACTATAAAAGAAAACAATAATGCAAGAAAGTAAATAAAGCAATAATACTTGAAATATGATTCAAGAAAGCAATCAAGACCTTTGGAGTGTTTTCCACTAGAAAGAAATGCTCTTTACAAGAGAAATGATACAAGAGAAAGATTCATGATTACAAGCCTAAGGGGTGGTATTTATAGGCATTCAAAAGATGCCTTTTACAAATATCAAGAGAGTATATTCTAAAAGATGTCATTTACAAATATTAAGAAAATCTTGATTTACTCTTTGATCTCCCTTTGTTTTGAACTTTAATAATTAACACCCTATGCTTTGATAATTGGCTCCCCAGTAGTTTGTAGTTTTGACGCATAAAACCCTGAAAAGAACAACAATCAATGCATTATCCTTAATTCACACATTAACCCTAATTAGATTTATTTTGACTAGTTTAACTTTATTTAATTACACAATTGACCTATTAACTTAATTACATTTTGCATTAATTAGGGTTAATCATTGTCCCCTGAGGCAAAGCTCACAGAGTTTCGAGACGCCTCAATCCCAGTCGTCGGTAGGACTCACACAAGCACACGTTGTTACTCCCTATCCTATTATGGACCAGGGAGATCTGTTCCAACTACAGAGTGTTGTCCAAGCCGCTAGTACTTCACGTGCGGGTACTCCGCAATTAGGCCGGAGGAACCAGGAAGTAGGCCAAGGCCAAGGTCAATCTTCCCAAGGCGAGAGAAAACATAGGTCTTCCTATTAGGCAGGTCAGAGGACTTGTTTCTATTGCCACTAGCCGGGGTCACATGAAGAGGGATTGTCCTCAGAGACAGGGATCTCAGAGTTATGAGGCGTCTCAGTCCCAGACATCGGTGGAGTACTCACATACTCACCTTGTTCCTCCCTACCCCACCATGGGCCAGGGAAGCCAGTGCCAGTTCCAAGGTGCTGCACAGGGCCCTACTACTTCACGAGCGAGGACTTCTCTATCAGGCCAGATGGGCCAGAGCATGGGTCGAGGTCGAGGACAAGGTTCACAAGCCGGGACTTCGGGGACCCAGGGGCGTGTCTATGCCATTTCACCTCAGAATAAGCCGATAGATCAGTCTGCGACCCACGGTACATCTCTTATTCCTTAATTATAGGTATACTTGTTATTTGATTTAAGCGTGTCACATACCATCATTTTCAAGTTCTTGTGTATGATATAGAATTAGATATTGCAACCCTAGAAGAGTCCTTATGGGTAAATTCAACCCTAGGGGCTAAGGTATGCTTTTGATCAGATATGTCGGTTGTGGGTTAGGGATCTTAGGGATTCTACTCACTGTGGACCTTAGGATCCTGGACATGTCAGAGTTTGATGTTATCCTTGGAATGGATTAGTTGGTGGCTCACCGACTTGTCATTGATTGTGATCGTAAGAAGTCACTGCCTACACACCGGAGGGTGTTTGTTTTAAGTTCCAAGGGGAAAAGTAGGATGCCTTACCCCAAGTAGTGTATGACTCATGTTGGCACGGGCAATTGATGGGTTGGCTAGTAAGCCTTACTCTGGAGGACGAGGCGAGACAGGAGTTTGGTCTACCTCTGGTGGTGTGTGAGTATGAGGACTTTTTTTCGGACGAACTACCAGGATTACCTCTACATAGGGATGTAGACTTCACTATTAAGTTGCAACCCAATACATCGCCTATTTCTATGACTCCTCATAGAATGGCACCAACAAAGCATAGGCCATAGGTCTTGTATGGGCCTTGGGGGAAATGAGTTTATCATCTTCCATTGCGAGAACGAAAGAGGGTTAGAGTTCATGGTATAGCTTAGGCTCCGATGACCATCACAGCTGTACAGTGTATTTTGATGCCTCCAAGGACGGACTTGGATGTGTATTGATGCAGTCCAGGAAGGTGGTGGCCTATGGTTCTCGACAGTTAAAGAATCACGAGCAGAACTATCCTACGCACGACATGGAGTTGGCGGCCATTGTCTTTGCCTTGAAGACTTGGCGTCACTATCTATATGGTGAGCAGTTTGAGGTGTTTTCAGACCACAAAAGTCTGAAGTACATCTTTACACAGTGGGATCTCAACATGAGGCAACGCAGGTGGATGGAGTTTCTGGAAGACTATTATTTCACTTTGCATTACCATCCCGGTAAGGCAAATGTGATGGCTGATGCACTCAGCCGGAAGTCACGGGGAGTCTTGGCTAGTGTGGCTTCCCGGGAGTGGCAGATGCTCGAGACTGTGGGACAGTTCGGGCTACGCTACGTGAGTCAGGCTCAGGGCATTTTGGGGAGTTTGGTGGCTATGCTTTCCCTACTGAACAGAGTGATTGAGTCTCAGGGGCAAGGCCCAGATATATTGTCTATTAAGGACCAAGCATGGTCGGGTACGGGTGACGAGGGCTGGACCATTCATATGGATGGTAGTCTTCGATTTAGGGGAAGGATTGTGGTTCCCTAGTCTGCGGAGCTGAGAGAGGAGATCCTCGTGGAGTTTCATTGCTCCCGTTTTGCTGTGTATCCAGGTCATGATCTTCATCGCCAGTATTATTGGAGCGGGATGGAGAGACACGTCGGAGATTTTGTTAGCCGATGTCTCACGTGTCAGCAGGTCAAGGCTGAGCACCAGAGGCCAGCAGGGTTACTCCAGCCTTTGGAGGTAGCTGAGTGGAAGTGGGAACATGTCACGATGGATTTTATGACTCACTTACCACAGACATCGCGGGGACATGACGCGGTGTGGGTGATAGTGGATCGGCTTACAAAGTCGGCACACTTTTTGGCAGTGCGGATGACCTTCACACTGGAGGAATTCTGTAGGTTGTATGTACGAGAGATTTTCCGGTTGCATGGGGTGCCCGTATCTATAGTATCGGATCGGGATCCCAGGTTTACGGTTCATTTTAGGGAGAGTTTCCAACGAGCCATGGGGACACAGTTGATGATGAGCACTGCTTTTCATCCCCGACTGACGGTCAGCCAGAGAGGACCATCCAGACTTTAGAGGACATGCTACGGGCATGCGTCCTAGATCTCAAGGGTAGCTGGGAAGAGCACTTACCCTTAGTGGAGTTCGCCTACAACAATAGTTATCAGACGAGCATATAGAGGGCACCCTATGAGGCACTATATGGGAGGCCTTGTCGTTCTCCGGTTTGTTGGACGGAGGTAGGAGAGAGACCCTCTACGGGTCCGAATTTGGTTAGGGACACCTTTGAGAAGGTGAACTTGATACGGAAGCGTCTTCTCACGACTCAGAGTCGGCAGAAGAGCTACGCCGACAGACGGCGGTGACCTCTAGAGTTTGAGGTGGGAGATCATGTCTTCTTGAAGGTGATGCCTAAAAGAGGAGTGGTCAGGTTCGGCAAGCGGGGAAAGTTGTCGCCGAGGTATATCGGACCCTTCGAGGTACTCGAGAGGATAGGTACAGTCGCTTACCGGTTGGCGTTACCGCCAAATCTATCGGATTTTCACGCGGTATTCCATGTCTCCATGCTCCGGAAATACACCCCAGATCCAACTCAGGTGGTGGATTGGGGCGAGCTTGTTGTTGATGTGGATGGAACCTTCGAGGAGGAACCAATGCGTATCATGGATAGCAGGGATCAGGTTTTGCAAGGCAAGACCGTGAGGCTAGTGAATGTGCTGTGGCAGCACCGGGGAGTGGAGGAGGCAACATGAGAGCGCGAAGACACTATACGTACCAATTATCCTTTTTTGTTCGAGAATGGAGGTACGTTCTTATAGTCATTTAGTATTGAATGACTGTTGCATATGCATGTGAGTTTATGTGTATGTGTATGTGAATTTCGGGGACGAAATTCTTTTAAGGGAAGAAGAATGTAAAACCCGGGTAAATTTGAACTTTTTCCGACAAAGGGGCAAAATGGTCATTTGCCACTATGATGCAGGAGTTAAAATACATACTCTCTAGAGCTCATTTTACATAACGGACTTTGCCGTTGGATTCGTATCGCGAAATCGAGTCATCCAGACAAATTTCGTCGAATTCGGAGATAGTCGGATTTTACACGTAGTTCGAGGCGACTGGGTGGCCGCTGACCTCACAAAGGTTCCCACAAATAAATTTTATAGAATTTCCTTAAAATTTAATAAAAGTTCAAATAAAATTAATTTGAACTTAAACCTGGATGAAATAAATCGTTCCGGGGCAAAAACGGACCCGAATAAGTGAGGGACACGTGGCACGATGTGACCTGAGTATTAAAATTATAAATAGGGCCTAAATATCTGAATTTTGGAGAAATATCTCCACAAATTCTGCTGGCTTGAATGTTGGAGAGAAAGAGAAAAATCCAATATTCTTTCGTCGATTCTCGGAGTTCCGTCGGTCGGAATCCGTCGAGCCAAGAATTAAAGTCGATCACATCGACGAGGGCTACGCAACCACACCAAGAACAAAGGATTTCACCGAAGATCCAAAGAGATGATTTTGGGAAATCAAGACTTGGAGGTTGGTGTTGGTGTTCTTGAAGGTTCTATCCTTCGGTTTACGCTCCAAGAGGTAGAGTTCCCTCCTACTTGGGTTTATTCCAAACCTAGAATGCTGAGGTGAAGTGGGTGGATGGATAGATTCATGTATCATTTGCCTATTCTTGTTAATTGGGTGAAATGGGTATTGAAATGGGTAAAGATCAATTCTAGTTGGATTAGTAATGGGAGTAGTTATGTAGAATATGTATACCACTTGTTTATTGTTATGAAAATGAGGGAAAGGGTGTAGAAATGGCTTAGACCAACTTCTAGCTTGATTTTGATATGTGGGAGTTACTTGTGTAATCCCTTGAAATTTGGTTTATGTTGGCATGTTATATGTTTATATTATACCTTGTGATTAAGTGTGAAATTGTGAAAGGCCATACTTGAGCCTTGTGTTGGGAATAAATGTTGATACATGCTAGTTGATGTATTGACATGATAATGAATTTTGGTGTTTATATGCATATGATATAAATTGTCATGGTACATGTTGATATGTGGTTTAAATTGTCCATATGACATTCATTACATATGGGACTGGACATTGACATGCAATGGTTCATTACATTGCATTTGCACGGAGACATCGCATTAGGTGGGTGTGTGTGCATGGTGTGATCAAACACCACACTTGGTGATTGGTGGGTGGGCTCGGGAAGGTTGGGTTGAAAATCCAACTGAGTCGCATGATTGCATGGAAAACTTGTGTCGAGTATAGCAAGTAGGGCTAGACTCTCCCTCGGGTGAAAAATCCGACTACTTGGTTCACACACTCCCCTGAGGTCAAATTCCGGAAAAGTGTGATGGTGTACGGAACCGGCAGTTGTGATACCAAAATCCGTTGCCCAACAAAGACACAAGATTTTGTTTATAAAACACCCATTTAATGTGTAACATCCAACAATGATTTGGTTTTATAAATACATAACTTTTATTTTCAAACAATCATTGGATGTATTTTCGTCAATTGACGGATTCATTACACATGTACATTGCATTGGGTTGTGGGAGTCGGTGAGGACTCGGGTTAAGGTTACATGAGTGAGTTCATCTCATTTCATAGCATGGCATAGAGATTCCTTTCATGGGATTACATAATCTTGTTTGGAATGTATGTTGGTTGTGAAATAGCATGTGACATTGCATGTGCATCTAGGTTGTGGAGTAGCCTCTGTAGGGGATACTCTATTGAGCGTAGCTCACCCTATACGGGAAACATTTCAGGTGGGAGATACACTCCGGCGGATGACGACCATTCGGGACCCCAATGGTGAAGAGAGGTCGTTTGTGGCTTTGGTTTTGGGATTTTGTGTAAACTAAGTATGAGAACTTAGCTTTTGGATATGTAATTATATGCAAAGGATTGTAATAGAACGTGTATCAATCATGTTTTGATGTATAAATACATGGTGCATGAGTTTGGGTTGGTTTTGGCAAGGTTTGGAATGGATTGGAATTGAAAAACCGGTGAAAAGGACAATTATGGGCCAGGCGTACCGGTATGCGTACCGGTACGGTTGGGTCCAGAAGGTAGGACGTACCGGTACACGTACCGGTACGGCCAGGACCAGTGAGCTCACCGTACCGGTACGCGTACCGGTACACTCTCTAAAACTCAGAAATTTTTTTATTCTTTTGCCAAGTCGTTGGGCTAAGTTTTCCTTCATTCCAATGTTATAAATAGACAATAATAGGATATCAATGGTGGTATATTGGACCTCGGAGGGGTCAACCAACCAAAAGTAATTGGACTTGTATTTTTTTATAAATCTCGGTAAAGGGAATTTGGTGACGTGGTGTCGGGTTAAGCGATGTCCACGGGTATTTCCGCGGGTTGATGGGTAATTATGGGTAATCATGGGTTGATCAACGGACCCCCGGTGGGGCGTCACACATTTACTACCATTATATGAACCTAGAGGTGTGGAAATCAGTAGCCATTGGTGTCTAGTAGGATATCCCATATAGCTTTAAAAGAATTATGCACATTTCATTACATATACATATAGATATATTGTGTGTTTGTTCTATCTTTACTTTGTAGAGAGAACTCCAGCTGAATATTTTTCCAAGCATACTTTAGTATATTCATGTGTTTTGTGGGAACTTGAGTGGTGATCATTCGCAATAGAGAAGTTCACGTTTGTACCGTAGCTTCTTTGTGATTGTTGTATCTTAGGAATAAAACGTCAAAATACTCTTTGCAAAGGAACCGTATCTCTTCTTAGGATAACGTTTTTGGTGTGCTCGATCCAGGTTATTCTAAACTTATCTTGATATGAATTTCTATTATGTTTACTTGATATATTTGTTTGTTTATATGATATTAAAATTTTCTTGTGAAACATAACTCTTTACCAATATTATAACTCAAATTATTTCCAACAATCTAAGAAGAGATACGATATTGTTGGTTTAGAATAGTATAGATATTTTGTTCCTTTATTTATTTGGATCTTACATACATTTTATTTGGAATATGAGTACCGTAGATGTAAGAATTTATTAACGATTCGTATATAAAATTTAGAACACCTAAATTATAAAGTTTAGCACATACATGTGTGAGCCTTGGTATTAGATCTTTAGGTTTCTTTTGTAGAAAGGTAATGTCTTCTTCTCCTTCTTCAAAGCAATATGCGGCTCTCAATGAGACAAACCAAATTAGGTTATGAAGTGGAGAGGGAACTTAGTCTACTATTTATAATAAATTTAATGGGTTCTTCCATTATGGGCTACAATTAGATTACAGTCTGCACTTAGCTGTCTTAACCACATCAATTAAAAACATGTACATAAGTCCATCAAAATAGAACATTTAATAATATTGAGCTGATCTTATTAGACCATAAATTCTGCCCATTTTTAACAAACACAAAATTAACTATCAATTAATAGAAGTCCAATCCAATATTCTTCCACTTGGGTAACATTAATTGTAGTCATTTAAAAAATAAAATAAAATTATTTGTTTGAAAAATGACTATCGGACTAATCAAACAAAAACTCAATGTGGCCAGAAAACAAATACGGTCCTGAGACAACATCTCAAACACAACCCGATCCAATAAAACTATTATTTTCCAACCATGGCAGTCCTTACGTCCTTTATTGACATATGACCAATCAATGATTGCAAAAAATAATAATCCTATTGACATGGATCAAGATGTGGCTGTGTAGCAAGAAAATAACATCTCAATATGTGATCTGATAAACATGTTATTTTCATTGTCTGTCCTCTAGAGAATTTCTCTTTAACAACATGTTTTAACAATAAGTTAGAGAAATTCATTAACTTCAACAATAAGCTAATATGTATCCAAACTTAAAATTTTGAGATTTTCTCAATTGTGTAATCAAAAACATACTCCATTGACAAAACAGTTATACTTAAGATGTACACCAAACCTTAAGATTTTTTGTATAAAATAGCATGCCATAAATATGCACATATATAACATATCAAGAATATCGTACTAACAATAAGGATGATCATCTAAATATCATCAAATAGTTGTTTATAACCATAATGAGTAGCAAATATCACATATGGAATTAAATCAATACGAAAATTCTTAACACATAATTGAACTCCCACTAACCAAGTACATCAAAAGACCTTAAAAATATCCATATTGTCAACAGTTTCTTAAAAGTTACATGTCTTAGTCTCTTGTTTAGAGGATCAAAAAGTATTGATTTTGTATCAATATGTTCAATCATAATGTCACTTTTCTTCACAAGATCTTTGATAAAATGATACTTAATTTCTATATGTTTAGATTCACCATAATTTTTGTTATTCTTTAAGAAGAACACAACTGCACTATTATCACAATAAATTGTTAGTGACCTAAAGATGGAATCAACAATCGTAAGCCCTGAAACAAAATTCCTTAAGTCAAATAGCCTGTGTTGCAACTCCATAACAAACTACAAATTCAGCTTGCATAGTGGAAGAAACTATGAGAATTGTTTAACACTCTTCCATGAAATACTCCTCCAGCTAACATGAAAATATATCTTGAAGTTGATTTTAAATCATCCGAACAACCAGTAAAATCTGAATCGGAGTAACCAATTACCTCAAGATTATCAACCCTCTGATAAACAGGCGTGCAATCTTTTGTCATTTGCAAGTATCTCATAATTTTCTTATTTTCCACCCAATAATCTAATCTTAGTTTAGAAAGATACCTACCAGGAATACTAACTGCAAAAACAATATCTTTTTCATAAAAGGGTTATAGATTTTGGCATCAGTAGAACAATCTCAGACATAAAAATAGTTAAGACTTGATTTTCCTATTGGTCTATAATTCAAAAATATTTTTGAAATAGATTTGCTAGGAACTCTATTAAGTATGTACAAAATTGTTTTACTATCTTCACCCAAAGGTAATTAGGTAAATTACACTTACTCATCAAGTTCTTCATCATGTTTCAAGGGTACAGTTACACCTTTCAGCCACATCATTCTACTCAAGACTACTAGGCATATATATTGGGCAACAATCCCACATTCTTGCAAGTACTTAGCAAACGATCCTAAATGTTGCTCAAACATATCATGTTTGCCATAATACTCACCACCACGGTTAGACCTAATAATTTTGATGATTTTTCCTAGTTGTTTCTCTACTTCAATCTTGAAAATTTAAAAATTTTTAAGAGCATCAGATTTTACATTAATTAAATAAATATAACAATAACGAGAGAAATCATCAATAAATATAATAAATTATTTATTATCACACAAAGTACGTGACTAAGGTTTACTAACGTCAGTGTGAATGATTTTTAAAAGATCTAAACTACGAGTTGCACTTTTCTTAGTCTTGGTCAATTTACCCCTAATACAGTTAACACAATTTTCAAGGTCTCCAAAATGAAAGGGATTGAGAATATCATTTTTTATTAACCTTTCTACTATTTCCCTGGAAATGTGACACAAACATTTAAGCCATGACTATAAAGACATTTCTTTAATTAGAGGACTTTTGGACATAACATTAACAATATTTGAAGAACTATATTCGTTATTGGCAGCTAAACATATACTATACAAATCATATAATAAAACATAATGACTAAAAAATTTAGAATTTAAAAACAATTGAGTTTTACCATTACCAAAATTAAAACAATATCAAATTTTATCAAGTAAGGAAACTAAAATCAAATTTCGACTAAATGACGACACAAGAAAAGTATTTTCTAAAATAAGTTAAAAAATAGTGTTTAAATTCAGTCTAATAGTTCCTATGAACTCAACATGAAATTCATTATTATTTCCTACTTTTCATTTGGTTTTCGTTTGCTTGTGAACCCCTAGAAAGTTATGACAATATAAACAAAAGCTCTACTATCAATCTACCAAGAATTTAATGAGACTAAATTGGATTCAAAGCAAACAAAGGCTAGTGAGTTTCCTTCTCCTTTATTAACCAAGACTTGAATCTGGTATACTCATTTTTGTTATGACCCCATTTCTTACAAAAGTAACACTTGACATCTTTTTGAATTGCAGGCTTAGGATCTCCCACATTCTGACCAGTACCATACATTTTGAAATCCCGACTATTCTTTGGAGCATTATGATTAGATTTTCTATTATTTTCTTGATACTCATCTTCGAAACTAAATTTAGGCTAGAAAACAAATAAGACAATTTCACTCTTTTCTTTTTTAAGTTGTTCTTCCTTAAAATCACACTTAAAGATAATGTCATTTATTATTCAGGACTCATTTTGGGTATTGTAGGTAGTTTTGATTTGGCTAAACTTAGAAGATAAAGAGTTAAGAGTATAATGAACAATAAAATCATCAAGAATATCAATTATGAATGTTTTGAGCTTGGTTTGAATATGGACCATTTTAAGTATATACTCCTTAACACTACATATATTGTCATATTTCATACTCGTTAGTCCATTTATTAGGCCCCCAGCTTCAGTCTTATTGGATACCTTATATCTCTCTCCTACAACGGTAAAGAACTTCTTGGCATTCTTGGTTTCAGGCAAACTACTCATAAGATGTTCAGAGATAGACCTTTTCATGGTAATTATACTCAGTCAAATAGATTTCTCCAACTTTATATAAAATTCTTTTACTTTAGTGGAGCTCTTACTAGCAAGTTTAGGAGGTTCATTCTCTTTCAAGATTAAATCTATATCAGTAATTTCTAGGGTAAACTCAATATCTTGCTTCCATCTTTTATAATTAAAACCAGTCATGACCTAAATGTTGACATTATTGTTATTCACAACAAAATAGACTGTTCGAAGGAACGAAAATATAAACATTCAGCAAAATTGACAATAAATAAATAAAATATGTTTTGAGCATAATAAGTCATATTTTATGAGGAGAGTCCACATATATCACTATAAACTCTCTTTTGGGCAAAGAATACTCAAATTTCGAAAAAATCTATCCTATTTAGACAAATAAACCTTCTACATTATTACACTTCTAACACAATGTTTCATAACATCTCCAAATTATAATACACAATAACTCTCTTTGGACAAATAATTGTATATTATAATTTAGAAACAATCTAATAACAAAAGTATAAGAAAAATCTACAAATTTTAATTAATTGATTACTTTGGTGGCAACCATCTATCTTAACTTATAAAATTTTTTAAACTGTGATATTTTTATAACATCTTTAAATTACAAATAATCCCCTTTGGGTAGGTAACCAGGATATTATAACAAATGCCTATAATTAAATATCATGTGATCAATCAATAAGAGATACTGACAGATATAGTACCTCTATAGATTACCCAACATCAATCGTTTCATTCAAATCTCAATTCTATTTTTACTATTAAAATTAAGTAATTCAAATTCACAACTATCAATACTAATAAATAATATGTAGATCATAAAAAAAAAATATTTTATCGTATAAATCACCAGAGACTAGAATTAGAGTTGTAAACATCATTTACAAATTATAGCAATTTAATTAAAATTGCATCAACATAAAAAAATAATTAATTGATATCAATAATTTGTATGGATAAAATTTATATTTATTCATTAACAAGACTCATAAATAAATATTAAAAAAATTATAAAATTGATCGAATATAATGTAATCAAATAAAATAGCAACCCCACCATTTGCAGAGAAAAAATAAAGAATAACAAAAAGTGAATGACTTTTCAACTTTAAAAGTAAAGCATGTGTACTGCCACTGACGTCCAAAGAACATGACATATAATAAAGGGAAATTCTATGGTGGGGAATTCTACGGTACCGACTTCGGTACTGTACCACCGATTACTATAATAAAAGTTCACATGGTCAGCTGCCAAGTTTGTGGACGCGTGTGTTTCAACAATGGCCATTGACAGCGACTCTGCGATTAAAGAAAAATCAGTGCCGTACATCACAAAAAAATTGACCTGAAATCCACAAATTATATTAATAAAAATATAAAATAAATTTCGTTGTATTTTAAATTCATATACGATAAATTCTGATATCACATATAAGAATTTATTAACAATTCATATATTGAATTTAGAACACCTAAATTATAAGATTTAGAACATGACTATATGAGTCATGATATGCGATATTTATGTTTCTTTTACGAAAGAACAAGGTTTTTCTCTCATTCTTCAAAGCAATAGGCGTCAATAGTTTTAAGTGCTCACTCTATTGAAATGATTAAATTTTTAATTAAGTTTTTTATTAAGCATATTATTGTTTGATGTTATTATTTTTTTGTTGAGCATGTTACTGTTTAATGTTATTATTATTATTATTATTATTATTATATATAATAAAAATTTAATTTTAATGCTAGCATAATTCTCAAGTAAGGAGCTTTAATATTTGAAAACATTGAAACTAACAATTATAGACAATATTTATAGACAATATAGGGGTAATTAAGTAATATAAAAAAAAATTGAAACATGTATTTAATGACAATAATTTGATTTAAAAGAGGATTTAATGGAGTATAAATATGGTTGTGATACTCAAAACTAAATAAATTCTAAAAAAAATACCTACGACTAAATATATGAATTAACTATCAATTAATGGAATTCTAAGTAAAAATTCGAACGGTAGAATCCATACTAGCAAACTTGTAAAGATTGGTGGGGCAGGTTCTGGACGTTTGGAGAAGGTGAGGAATGCAGGGTTTGGATAATTACAGAAAGATCTACTTAATTTTAAATATGTTATATATATGTTTAAATCATAGAGGGTGTAGGAAAAAAATATAGGGTATACTTGAAATTACTAGTTTAAGAAATTTTGGGGACGAAATTCTTTTACGGAGGATAGATGGTGAAAACCCAAATTTTTACAAGTAACTAATTTAAGCATGAAAAATTTAAGATGTAAAGTTATGTGGAGGAAACATAATTGATACTAAACTTTTGTAGCAGATTTCTAATCATAGAAACAAAGAGGAGCAAACTGTAATTAATATTACGTGTTGGTCGGCAATCATTCACGTGAATGATTAAAGCTTGTAAAAGAAAAAGAAGGAATAAAGAATGTATAAAAGAATGATAAAAGAAAGTTGTGCAGGTTGAATGAGTGCATGAGACGTTGTTACGATAACAGTTAAATGACCTCCATTCAAGATTAGAACGTTCACAGTTATGTTCTTTGATGAGGATTGTATAGATAATCTAATTATCAACAATAATTGCTTTACCAAATGGTTAGTTTTTATAGTAAGGTCCATCAAAATGGTGTTGAAATAAATAAATAGATAAAGCTTTGTTTCTATGCAATATATATTTTAAATAATGTGGGTGTTAATAAATTATGCTAAAGTTCCAAGTCATTTTCAGAAACTTGATAAATGTGGGGCTGATTGATATGTGCAACTTTATGTTAGAAAGTAAAATTGATTTTCTTGTTGTTTTCAATAATGATGAATTTTAATATTCAAGATGATCATTTTGTTAGAATGTGAGTTTGAAAACTTTGGAAATGTGTGGGTAAATACACTATCAATTTTTTCCGATTTATGACTCGATGCAATTCAAGACAGTGATTCCTAGTAGGTGAAAGACTAGTTATAAAATGGGTCCTAATAATTTAAGAACTACTGGTCATATTTGAAGATGAAAGACCACTGACCATAGTTATAAATGGTTCCTAGTAGTTTGAGAATTACTGTCCATATTTAAAAATAGGGTTAATTGTATTAGAGGTTCCCAAAATATGGGATTTGTCTCATTTTGGTCTTCAATGTTTCAATTATATTATTTTGGTCCCTAAAGTATTGAATATGTTTCTATATGGTCCTTCAAACAGACAACGTTCAAATTGCTAACGATTTTTTTATCATAAACTTGTAACGTAATAGTTAAATATGGATCAAAAATAATTTTGATAGCTCTTAAACAAAATTTGGGTAGCTCTTAACAAAAAAATGTGTAATATGGGTAGCTTTTGACCAAAATTTGGATAGCTCATGATCAAAACTGTGTAATTTAGGTAGGTATTTAACCAAAATTTGAGTAGAAATTTGATCAAGAGTTATCCATATTTAAGTATCATGTGACAACTTTATGATAAAAAAAATCATTAGCAATCTGGATACTGTGCATGAGGGAGCATATAGAAACATATTCAATACTTCAGGGATCAAAATGATGCAATTGAAACATTGGGGATAGAAATGAGACAAATTTCATACTTTCGGGACTTTCAGTACAATTAACCCTTAAAAATATTTGTTTCCTAGTAAGTGAGAGGTTACTAGCCACAATTTAAAAGTAGTGCCTAGTAAGAGACTATTGGTCACTAAAATTTTGTGACTCCTGATAGCAAGGCTACTGGCTACTTAGTGTAGGTTTTTAAAATCCGATAAAATCACTCGAATATGTTGTCTCGTTGGAAAAATTAGCCCATATTTGCTTGAGAACGTTTTGTGAGAAAACGATTGTCTCAATTATTTAATTTTGACCAAATAGTCCTTGTTGTCTATATTAAAATACAGAATTTATTATTGGGCCCAATTGTCGCGATTAATTGAGATTGGATCATAATAATGATATATTACTGGTTAAAGTGAGATGGTCTAATAGTCCTAATATCTCGGTGCTCAATGTTGCCTCCAAAATATATTTGGACCAATGTGTTGCCTCGATTAAAAAAAATACTAGACTCTATAGCCCGGACTATTCGTTGCCTCGATTCAAATAAAAAATATCCGTTTTATATTATGGATTCATAAACTATAGAATTTCGTGATGCTTAGGAAATTATGCACGTGTTATAAAATAAATATTTTTTTTCCTAAATTAAAAAAATAAATTACCAATTTTATCTTTCATCTTCCTATCTCTCTTTCTCTTTCTCTCTCCAGACTTGTAAATTCATTTTTGACCCATCAAACAACTTTGTTTTCTCAAATTTAAGGTCATTTTTGAACTTTTTGACCCCAAATTAGCTAGACTCAATCTTCCTTTTGAAGCTTTAACAAGTTTTTCAAAGTTTTAATTTTCAAGTTTTCAAACCCTCGTGAGTTTTTTAACCACACACATCTCAGCCATGGTTTTCAAGCACTCCAAGTATTACAATCCTATAACACAACTCAAGCCTCAATTGAGGAAGAAATGGTCATTTGTTATGTAACCTATTTAAAAATTCAATTATCACTTTAAGTTTCAAACACAAATTTGAGCACACACGCAACATGAAACTTAAATCTAATCACACCAATGAAATCCTCATGGAAAAATAAGCCTAGCCAAGTCATTTACTAGTTGTAGTTTTCGTTTTTTAGAGATTAAAATTTTACAATGATGGCATCACAAAAAAAAAAAAAAAAAATCGATTGCAATTAGTGGGTAGGTTAGACTTTTTGTACAAACTGTTAGCCCTGTTGATATTTGCAATTTGGTCACAAGTTAGAGGGGCTAAGTGAAACCGTAAAAGTAGAGAGAGTGAAATGAGGTCGAGGCTTAGAGCATCTCCAATGGGCTAACTATTTGGCATTTGTTAGCTAAAATAAAGAGCCAAACCACAAAATTGTACTCCAAGGGACTTGCTATTTGGCTAGCTATTTTACATTTTAGCTAAATGACCATTTACATTTGGCTAGCCTCATTGGCTAGCTATTTTGTATTTAGAGAGCCAAAAAACTCTTTTTGCACTCCAAGGGGATAGCCATTTTAAATTTTGATGACGTGTCAAGCTATGCAATATTTTGACTTAAAATATTAATAGTAGTTAGTTAAAATAGAGAGTATGGTTGGAACAACTTTGTAAAAATGACTCTTTAAAATAAAAAAATATAATATTTTAATATATTTTGAGTAATTATTTTGAAGAGTACTCTTGAAGATGCTCTTAGTACATAAGAGTTTTTTGTATTTTACTCTTTTTATTATCCTAAAATTGCAGACATGTTTTACATGTTGAAGGAAAATCCTTTCACACTGTCCCACAAAGTAAATTTCTTTCAAGTTGTCACAAAATTCAATGGCACGTGTATTATTTTGTTTCAAATCATAATAGCAATTTAATTTTTGAATAATGTATAAATAGTTCAAATAGTTGAGGGTACATGTGGAAACTTAATCATAAAAGGGTCAGTGTCAGATGGTGCCGTACTCTATAGGGAAAGTATAATACATCAAAAGAAATTAAAGGGAAAAGGACGTTGATGTGGATTGATCACCAAAGATCCTGCAAGAGAACATGGTTTTAATTAGGTGGAACATCAAAACGTTGATATTACTTCTTTTTTTTTTCTTTCGGTTTGATTACGTGTTTTCCAATATAAAACTTGAACCCCTGTGTACCTTCACCAAATGCACAAATCTCCTCAAGTTTGATACAAGCTTGGATCATTTCTCAGTATGGAATTCTCATCGTCTTCCGAAAGACAATATAATGCCACCAAACCCAGTGAGGACGAGAGAGATAAGAGTGACAAAACCTACCACAAATATGTAGAGAGAATCTCAACCCTTCCTGTCTGGGGAGAAGATCCTAGTGCCAAGCTCTACAAGTACCAAAATTTTTGGTTCAGTCATTACTATCTTGAAAGGATTATGTTTGCGCAAGAACATTTCAGAGCTCAATCGTCTGATATACTTTTAAGCAGTGCCCCCAAGACGGGCACTACCTGGCTAAAGGCTCTGGCTTTTTCGATTGTAACCAGAAATTGTTTCGATGATTCGATGAATCCTTTATTGACTAGTAACCCCCATGATTGTGTACCCTTCGTAGAGGTAGATCTTGCCCAAAACCCACCTAATCGGCACTCCGACCATCCTCTCATATCTACACACATTCCTTATACTTCTTTACCAGAATCTATAATAGCTTCTGGTTGTAAGATCATATATTTATGTAGAAACCCAAAGGATGTATTTGTTTCTATGTGGCAGTTCGCATGCAAGGTAATGCTCAAGGAGACACAACCAATTCCCTTGGAGATAGCATTTGAGATGTTCTGTGGAGGCATGTATCTGTATGGACCATATTTGGACCATGTATTGGGGTACTGGAAAGCGAGCTTGGAAAGGCCAGACATGATCTTGTTCTTAAAATACGAAGATTTGAAGAGAGACACTATGTCCAATCTAAAGACATTGGCCATGTTCATGGGCCAACCGTTCTCTGAGGAGGAAGAGAGAAATGGTGTGCCTGAGAAAATTATTCAGCTTTGTAGTTTCGAGCATTTAAGCAATTTGGAGGTGAATAAAAGCGGAAAGCATCGTCCAGAGGCCCCTATTTCCATTCCTAACAATGCATTCTTCAGGAAAGGTAAGGTGGGAGATTCAGAGAATCATTTAACACATGAAATGAAAAAGTGCTTGGATGGAATCATGGAACAGAAACTAAGAGATTCTGGCCTAAATTTTTAGATCCCATCCCCGTGAACAAGTCGGAAGCATTCTTTAGGACAAGAAATTGTTGTTTGAACTAGCTTGTATTTGTGTGATCAAACGAAAAAAAAAAAAGAAAAAGAAAAGAGCTACATAGCTTGTATTTCTGAAAGTTTTATGTGATTCAATTTCAATTCGATTGAATATGCAGGATCTATTCGAAGACGGCAATTATGCAGAGAATAAAAACCCCGGTTGTTCACATACTGAGGTAGCTGAACCAGTGAGCAGACAAATAGACTGGCCAGTACAGTGATGATCCAACCCACTTTAAAAGAAAAAGGTAATGGCAATCACTGAATTACAAGTGATAATTAAATTGAGGTCTTCGACTTGACAGGAACTATGTCTTAGTTTTGTTTCTTGCATTAAATCCTCGCCTTGGGCAAAGCTCGAACTTTGAAACTCTCAGTGAGTTTTGAGTGTCCTCGCCAACTTAGCTAACTCATGGGTCCAAACAAAAGTAACAATAAGTGATCTCACCTGACAAGTCTTGTAAAAATATCAAAGTAGTTCCCGTCAATACAAACAACATACTAAAATTTCATCCAAATCAGACGTTGATTAGTTGCTCAAATTTTGGCTCAAAAAATCCACCTACGCGAACAATCCCTCTGTTTTTCTCTCCTCGGTTTCGCCCCTTGCTTTTATTCCTTTTCCTGCCGCTCCACGAAGTGGGTTTTGTTGGAATAGAATCCTTCTACTACTTGGTTTGTGCATCAAGTAGTCCAAGTGAAGATAAAGTCTTTTATCAGCCAAATTTTTTTGTTTTTTAGGGCTTAACTATCAATAAGACTATATTAAATAAAGGGATAATTGGCAAGGGATACACCTATAACTACTTTGTTTATCTATATTTATATTTATATCTGCTAGTTATTGCACACGGCGTGCGTTGCACGTGAATAATTTTTAGTTATATAAGAGTTCTAATTCATACATCTAATTAAAATAAATTTATATATAAATCTATCTTCAAAGATCAAGTCAAATCAAATTAACAGAAAGTATAGGCACATAATTATATTTTAAAAATTAAGAACAAATATTGTAACTATCTATCATTCCATGTCTGTTGGTAGCTTGACCTAATCAATTCATAAAATTATGTAACTACAATAATTGGTAGCTTGACCTAATTTTATAATTATGTAACTACAATATTTGTTCATAAAATCAGAGATGATTAGGTCAAGCTACATAATAGGCCTCATTGGAGGTTGGTTGGAGCTTCAATTTGCTCTCTCATCTCTGTTGTTTATGCATCTAATGAGGAGCATGACAGGAAGGATTTATGGAGGAACATCAACTATCATGCAGGTGTCTTTTGTTCTGAACCGTGGCTAATTCTTGGTGACTTTAACACCATCAGAAGTCTCAACGAAACTAAGGGTTGTTCAGGGAGATGGACCAATTCAATGGAAGATTTTGATACATGTTTCCAAGAATCTGAACTCGTTGATTTGAGATACTCTGGATTTCAATTTACTTGGTCAGATATGAGAGTTATGGGAAGCAGTATTTCAAGGAAACTTGATAGAGCTCTCGTCAATGAAGCTTGGAACAATATGATCTAGCAATCAAGTGTAGAATTTTTAGCACCTGGAGTTTCTGATCATAGCCCAGTTGTGGTCAAAATTGGGGAAGAAATCATAAAGAGGAGAACTCCTTTCAAATTTTTTAATTACTTGGCAGATAGAACTGACTTTCTTGAGATGGTCAATCAAGCCTGGGGTGTCTGGGATAATGGATCATATCAATTCCAATTATGTTGCAAGCTCAAGAGATTAAAGGCAATAATTAAAGGAAAGAGTAAAGAACTAGGGGAAACAACTGCTAGGGCCAATGAAGCCAAATCTGCCCTTGAAATGTGTCAAGCCAAACTAGATGTCAGTCAAATTGATCCTAATTTGAGATTGGAAGAGAGACACCTCCTTTCTAAATACCTTGATGCTGCTAGGAATGATGAGATTGTCATGAAACAAAAATCTAGGATACAATGGTTGAAAGAAGGGGATCTAAATACCTTTTTTTTCTTTAAATCTATGGTTGACAGGTGGAACAGAAAGAAGATTATATCCTTGAAAAGAATGGATGGCTCAACTACTGAAGGTGTACAGGAGGTCAAAGATGAGGTAGTTGGTTTTTTCCAAAGGCTCTTGGGCTCAACTGGCTCTACCTATTCATCTAATGAAAGAAGAGAAATACTTTCTGAGATAGTACAAAAAAGACTCACTGAAGCACAAGCTGCTAAAATGGATCTAGAGGTTACTTATGATGAAATAAAGAACACTCTCTTCTCCCTTAAGGATATGAAAGCTCCTGGGCCTGATGTTTACAATGCATACTTTTTTAAAAAATCTTGGCCTATTATCGGGGATCTTGTATGTGCTGCAATTCAGGAATTCTTTACTACTAGAAAACTCCTCAAAGAGCTTAATGCCACCATTCTGGCCCTTGTCCCTAAAATTCCCAACCCAAGCACCATGAGTGAGTATAGGCCTATTTCTTGTTGTAACACCATTTACAAAGTTATTTCCAAAATCATTGCTTCTAGAATCAAAAGGTTTTTACCTAAAATTATCAATACAAACCAAGCTGCATTCATTCAAGGAAGAAGTATTGGGGATAACATTATTTTAGCCAAAGAGCTCTTAAGGAACTACCATAATGACAAAGGTTCACCAAGATGTGCCATCAAAATTGATCTCATGAAAGTATTTGATTCCCTTGACTGGAACTTCTTACTAGAGACGCTTGAAGCCTTTAATTTTCCTAGCAGGTTGAGGAAGTGGATTTTTGCTTGCTTATCGTCTCCAAAATTCTCTGTCTGTATTAATGGTGAACTTGCTGGTTTCTTTCCTAGCAAAAGGGGAGTCAGGCAAGGGGATCCCATGTCTCCTTACTTATTTGTCATTGCAATGGAGGTGCTTACTCTTATTGTACAAAAGAACATCTCTCTCCATCATTTTAAGTTCTATTGGAGATGCAAGAAAATCAAACTCAACCACCTTGCCTTTGCTGATGATCTTCTGATGTTCAGCCATGGTGACCTTGCCTCTGTTAAGGTTTTCCATCTTTCAATGTAGCAGTTTCAAGCCATTTCCGGATTGCAGATTAACCTGGGAAAAAGCTATGTCTATCACTGTGGAACTCAACCTGAAGTCAAATCCCAAATCTCTCATCTTATGGGCCTATCAGAAGGGGACCTTCCTGTAACGTATTTTGGCATTCCTCTCTTCACATCTAGAATCAGAAAGCAGCACTGTGAAGGTCTTGTGGAGAGAATCAGAAAGAGGATTAGAATCTGGACTAATAGATTGTTGTCTTATGCCGGTAGGCTTCAACTTGTGACTTCTATCATCAGCACCATTCAAGTCTTCTGGTCCTCCCATCTTGTTTTTCCGCAATCAGTAATTGACAAAATTGAATAGATCATGAGGGCGTTCTTATGGAAGGGTGTTGATTTGAAGAATACTGGAGCTAAAGTGGCATGGACTGAGGTTTGCAAACCTAAGGATGAGGGTGGATTGGGCATTAAGAGGCTCAAAGATTGAAATTATGCCTTGCTTATGAAGCATATTTGGAAGTTATTCACGGACAAACATGCCTTATGGTCAAGGTGGATACACTCTTATCACTTAAGAGGGAGAAGTCTTTGGGAAATTAGAGCTACCCCAACTAGCTCTTGGACATGCCAGAATATTTTGAAGTTAAGGGAGGTTATTAGACCTCTTTTGACTCATAAAATTGGTAATGGTCATGATAATTTTTTATGGCTTGACAGTTGGCATCCCAATGGTCCTCTGTTCCAAAGATGGGGTCATATCCCCATGCTTGCCTCTGCTTTCACCATGAGATCCAAAGTTAGCTACATCATCTCTAGGACTCAATGGTGCTGGCCTAACGCCTCTTCTCCTGCTTTGGCCAAGATTGTTGATTCTATGTCTGCTTATTCCCCCAACCATCTTGCTGATGACAAAGTATTTTGGTCTCTCACTACAAATTGTCGATTTCCTACCACTTCTACTTGGCACTACATCAGAGAAACTGGACAGAAAATCCCTTGGTCGAAGCTTGTTTGGCACACACATCTCATTCCCATGATGAGCTTTATTTTATGGCTAGCCATTAGGCAAAGATTAGCTCACTCTCTTTCCAATCAAGTGGATTTGGGATGCATCCTCTGCAGAAAATTCCCCGAGTCTCATGGTCATCTCTTTTTTGAATGCACCTTCTCCCATGGTGTTTGGAAATTCATTCTCACCTGCAGCCAAACTCAGTGGTTTCCTTCTCCTTGGCACTCCTTCATTAATTGGGCTGCTACCCATTGGAAGGGAAAATCTATGCTCTCTATCATCCTTAAGCTTAGCCTTGCTTCTACAGTTTATCATATATGGATGGAGAGGAACTTCAGAGTGTTCTCTAACAAATTCAGGGACCACAACTCTCTGATTCAAGTCATCAAACAAGCAATCAAAGACAAACTCATGTCTAACAAATTCAGGGACTCCAACCAGAATCTTAGGATGCCGCATCTATGGGATCTTCCTCTCAACTACTTAGTATGATTCCTTTTGAGGAGTTTTTTGTATAATCTTAGGACTTGAATTCTTGGGGAAGTGCTGAGTATCCTCTATACTTCCCTCTGAATTCTGATCTTTCTTCTCTATTCTAATGGACAACATTAGTTGTACTTTTATTTGCTCATGTATAGCTTCTTTTCAATACAAACTTTACCTTTCAAGAATTATTATAACTGTGTCAGTTCCAAAAACATATATCTTCAACAAGGGGAATAGTCTTTCACACTCTCAATTTGATTGGAGCATTGCCTTTGCCTATGAGTAATACAAATACAACTTTTAGTGTTTAATTGAAATGAATTCACTAACCAAAGTTAAAGTTGTAACCTTCATTTGTGCTTGAAGTTTCTCTGTGGAGTTTCAAAAGAAAGTGACAGATCAAGGCTTCAAGAAGAAGAATATTCAAAGGAGACATAACTGGAAAAAAAAAAAAAGAAAAAGAAAAATGTAATTAAACAGCCAAAAGTGGAGGTATTCATGAAGCATTTTATAATGGGAAAGTACGCCTTGCTAAGTCCCAATCGATATCTACATCAAAAAAACGGAGTCCCAATGTTTGGATAATTGAGCTTCTTTGCTTCCGGTTCTACCATTGCAAATGCCTTTATTGCCCTTGTGAACCATCTGCACCAATATCCAAAGTCAAATACCACTCATAAACTCACTCGCGAACTAAGAATATATTCTAATGAAATCACTTTTGTGGTTTTTCATAAGCAACCCATTTTTCCGCAACACCAAATAAACAATCTCAGTAGCTCCAAGGGTTGTGTTGTATTTACAACCATTAGTTTTTGTTTTTTGATTCTTTGATTCCATTCATCCTATAGTCATCCCAAAACATCCATGGACCAAGAAAAAGGAGATGTCTAAACATGAATTACAATTTTAATACCCACAATGATATAATCTTCCTGTATTTTGATATGGTCAATAGAATTTCCATATTGGGAACTTTCTACCTAAACCAGATCTGTCTATGTTCTCTACATTGAACAATACCAATTAATTTTATTTAATTGTTCCAAAATTAATAGACAATTATATGTCTGAGTTTGTAATTTTGGTTAAGGATAAATTAAAAGTAAAAGTTTTCTCAATATGTCCTTGCAAACATAAAAAACGTAGGGCCTCTAGTGTCTGAGTTGGTGACCACCATTGACATTGTGAACATCAATTAATCATGCCTTTGTGACTAATACTGAGTAATGTATGATAAAAATATTGAGAAAACAAAAATCAGTGTGTTGTGTCAATGTTGGTACACTAAAAGATTGGTCAGGTGATGATATCCATTGATAACACCTACATAGTACTCAAAGTAGTTGAAGCAAAATATTCAACCAAAACCTTTTTAGATCCAAGTCCATACATTAGAAGAACAAAACAACACCATGCAACATAGATTCATGTAAGAAAAATTTATGAGTGGATACTGAGAACAAAGTAAGTACAAGTATTTTTACTTTCCATTAAGTATAGAGTTGTTTAGTTTGGTCTCAATATAAGATAATATCCCTCTTAGCTCCTGCATAGAAGAATAGAAGAGATTGAACCAGATGGTTGTTGAGAGACCCACATTAGTTTTTTTTTGCCTTAACTATCATCATCTTTGAAGGAAGCCAAAGCATGAAAGCCCTGAATGGAAGCTCCAATAGGTGACTACTACATTGATCGATAATCGATTCATAGAATCTGTTGAGTCATAGTTCCTCACTTTCTGCTGTGAAAGAATGGACCTATCACACTGCTTATAAAATGCAAACTATGATTGTGAATGGGTCTGATTAACAATCAATATGACATGAAAGCTTTACTTAAAAACATCTCACTCAACCAATTCTTACCCTCACTTATACTCGAATTTCATGGAGATGAATATTCAAGAACATATTGCAAGGTCTTTTTATCTCCTCATTGGGAATCTTACTAGCAAGAGTATCACTACCATACCAAAGCCACCTGTGTCAAAAACTGAAATGTTATGCCTATATCACACAACGATTCCAAGAATTTGAATACACAAATACAATTGCATAAATTCCAAATTGCAAATGACCCAAATAAAGGAAAAGCCTAAAAATTAAGGAATCACAAAATTTGAAGATTCATCACTTAGCTAGTGTATGTCACATAACGGTTACTCTCCATGCCTGTAACAAAAAAACAAAATATCATCTTCCGTCAATCAGAAAATATGAAACCTCAAAGAAAATATTGAAGCCATTTGATAGAAACACAATTAATATCGGAGAACAAAAAGAAAACAAGAATACCCAATAACTTAAAATGATCTAAAGCTTGAATTCAATAAGAGAGCATCTGAACAGAGTGCAATCCAAGGTAAAAATATTTTTACAATACCCACAAGAAAGCTAAAAGTGCACAAATCCAACACAGTCAACAGGGGAGAGAGAGAGAGAGGGGAGAGAGAGAGGTGATGATTTGGTTTAGTGTGCTGAATTGTGAATAAACAGGGTTGAGATAGAGTAAGAGAGACGGCTTGGGGGGAACGTCTGAGAGGGGGGAACGTCTGAGAAGAGGAAGAGAGAGAGAAAGAGGGTAACGATTGAAAAGAGGAAAGGTATTGGGCTGAGGTGATTTAGGTTTATTGTGACATTAGAGTATCTCCAACCTTGAATTTGAGTCAAAATTGCTCAAAAAATTTCTCTAACATTTGACTCAAATCTATACCAAACCAAGACAAAACTTATTCTGGACCAAAATTGAAACAAACTCAAATTCTATATCAAATTTTTAATGGTAACTTTTTAACCTGTCCAAAACTAAAAGACTTGTTCGACGACTTATTCTCTGTCTCTTCTTGCCTCTCTATACTACGTTGCTTCCTTCATCGACCACCACTAAAGCTTTCACAAATCATTTGAAAACCTGTAGGTAAGTTTTTTCCTTTTTATCTTCCATCTTTTTGGTTTCTTGTATTTTTCGAAACTTTAATCTCACCCACCTTTCATACTATATAAACCCTAAGCTTACCTATCAAATTTTTCTTTGATATTTTCGAGTTAAACACTATCGGTAGTACAATTTCAGACTACCGATACTTCCTGAAATTCTAAGCATTCGCAAACCCACAAATTTAGAAAATTTGTCATTTTATTTCTTCAATCTTCCATTTTTGTTAAAAACGTATATTTTTATATTTTTCAGACCAGACACATGTCAAAATAGTTATATATTTTTCTTTTCTTTTTTTGGATTTATAAAAAATGATAAGGGATTAGAACAATCTTAAAATTTTGGGGTGGTTTCTTTATTCCCATGTAGTGTTACATCATAAATTGAATGACACACACAAAAAAAATTGAGTTTTGGGACAATAAGGAAATTTTTTAAAAGATTTGAGTAATTTTTTAAAAATTTGAGTCTAAATTTGAGTCATAGTTGGAGATACTCTTAAATTGAAGGATAAAGATAAGCATGATATAATTATAGTGTTAGAGGATAAAAGTGGAAAAAACAATGGTTTTCACATATACTGACATTTTAAAGTAGTATAGATATTACTTATAAATATCAACATCTGCAAAAAAATTTTGATTTCTTATTTTATCGGGTTAATTACAATTTGCCCTCTCCAACTATATCCTATGTAGCAATCAACTCCCAGTAGTTTTATTTCTAGCAATTTGCCCCCTTCTTGTATCAAAATTCAAATTAGTAACGAAAACACAGTGAAAAGTAACAGAAACATTGGAATCTTTTGTTTGTGTCAGAGGAAAAAATATTTTTAAGACAATTTTACCCTTGTCTTCCAACAGTTAGAAGTTTTGCTATTTAAGAGGAGTGAAGCTTTTTTTCTCTTTCCCTCATTTGAGACCACTGCTCTTTTTCTCTTTCCCTCATCTCTGCAACCTCTCATACACAGTGCCTTTCATTTCTAACCATCTCACCCGTATCCTTAAAAATAATGGCTTTGAGTGAAGCATCAACTCATGGAGAAACTAATAAACTGTATTATTGCGGATTGAAATGCAAACTCAAGATTTCATCACACCACTGCCATTCACAGTATCATCAGTTGGACCCTTCCCAGATTTTTTTCCAAAATCATGTGCTTGGTTGCCTATGGTTTTACTTGCAACAAACCTTGCTATCATCCCAACAACCCACTGACCCACATGATTCCCACTAAAATTTTACTTTTCAATAAACTAATACAACAAAAGGTGACCAAAAAAATCTATGATTCATCAGTTATAGCAAACAAAGCACACCCCATGTGTGGACCCATCATGCATAGACGTGAACCCAAGCGACAAAAACCCCACGGATAGAAAAATTACATCGTAACTTACCTATGATGTTGATTGCAGCGACTCAGGACTTCAATCAGCCTTTTATACATCCTGTACCTCAATCGACGACTTCAAGCATCGCAAAGACTAGTGAGGGTGGTTTGAGAGAATGGTTAAATGACTAAGGGTAACTTTTATACTAGGCAAAAAAACTAACTATGGTTAATATTTTGGCGTTACCATGGCTGAAGGGTTTTTTTGGGAAATTCCTCCTCTATTTGATGACCCTCAGCCTGCTTTTTCATTTTGACACAAGAAGGGGGCAAATTGCTGGCAATGAAACCACAGAGAGTTAATTGCTACATAGGTTATAGTTGGAGGGGGCAAATTGTAATTAATCTTATTTTATCTCTAATTATTATAATAAAGTTAATTATACTCACCTATCTATTTTTATCTAATTTCTATTTTTTTTTTACTTCTATTTGACTTTCAACTTGTTTTTGAATCTTTTATAAAAACTTCTAAATTCTTTTGAACTCATTTATTAATAGTACATTACATACAATCTTCTATATCTATATGAAGAAATAAAGTCTTATACATGTTAAATTATTATATACATATAATTATCAGATTGAATTCCACGATCAAATATATATTATATTTTATTTTTTAGTATGCAATAATATAATAATAAATAGCTATATTGTTTGTTTTGAACTTTTCGTGGCTCAGATCGTTTTGATCCGATGATCCTAATTGGACTTTCATTCTTTTTACAACTCTAAGACTTTCAATCTCTCATATAACTCTCTCTATCTATCTATCTTATACTCTCTCTCTCTCTCTCTCTCTCTCTCATACTATTATCTTTTTTTTTTCCCTGTGTTGTTTTTGTTATTATTTAATCCATAAAACAGATGAAACTACATGTTATGCAATTATTTATTCCATTGAACTAATTTAGAGTTTTTATATATATGACAGCATGTATTTTGTCACTTGTTTCTTAATTTGTAAATAACACTTAATAAAAAAAAAATAGAATATTGACTATAAACACCAAATAATATTCAAGACGAAATAAACATTATATTGTAAATTAATATATAATTTTATCAAAATTGACATTTAATTTTATCCAATTTATATTCAACTTTATCGAATTAATATTGAAATTCATTTAATTATTTTTTTGGAATACTATATTATATGAATTTTTGGGTACTAAATCAAATTTTATTTGATTTTATTAAATTTTTAAATTTTTTGTACCAAATTTGGAGAAGGGCAATTGTAAAAATAATAACATTTTTTGGGATGAAATTATCAATTTCCGTAAGAAACATTGACGGAAGGGAGACAGAGGGGGTCTCCGTGCAATGAATTCAAACCTTAAAGGGTCTGCATGTTATTTATACAATATTAGGAGATGTTTGTGTAATATTACCAAAATTCAAGGGATGTCCATGATTTTTACCACTTTTTTTATTAAACATTAATTTATTATTATTTTATCTTAAAAAATTCAATTATTTTTTTTCTAATAAAAGTAGTTATTGGTTAGGAGGGTTTGCTGGTAGCAAAAAAAAAAAATGTGTGTGGGTGTTTTTCTATTACATGTGGAGGATTGGACATTTGGTGATTAAATTTATAATTATATAGTGTCATTTGGGGTTGAATGGTGATAGTGGCAATAAATTTATGAGTTTTATAAATGCATAAGATTTAGTTGATTTTATTTATCGCTTAAAGATTGTGAATTTAATTGTGTTATGTTAGTATTTTATTTTTATTTTTTTGCTTGAGATATTTATTACATGGGAATATGGTGGATTGAAAATATGGTGGTTGAGTTTATAATTATTTTGTGTTATTGGATTGAGTGGTAATAGATGTGATAAATTCGTGAGTCATACAAATAAGCAAGATTTTATTTATTACTTAAAAATTAGGGTTAATTGCACTAGAGGTCCCCAAAGTATGGGATTTATCTCATTTTGGTCTTCAATGATTCAATTGCATCATTTTGGTCCCCAAAATATTGAATATGTTTCTATATGGTCCTTTAAACAGACAACATCCAAATTGCTAACGATTTTTTATTATAAACTTGTAACGTAATAGCTAAAAATGAATAAAAATTAATTTTGATAGCTCTTAAACAAAATTTGGGTAGCTCTTAACAAAAAAATGTGTAATATGGGTAGCTTTTGACCAAAATTTGGATAGCTCGTGATCAAAATTGTGCAATTTATGTAGGTATTTAACCAAAATTTGAGTAGAAATTTGATCAAGAGTTATCCAAATTATTTTTTTTATCCATATTTAAGTATCATGTGACAACTTTATGATAAAAAATCATTAGCAATCTGGACACTGCCTGCATGAGAGACCATATAAAAACATATTCAATATTTCAGGGACTAAAATGATGAAATTGAAATATTGAGGACCAAAATGAGACAAACTCCATATTTTGGGGACTTCCAGTGCAATTAACCCTAAAAATTATAAATTTTAATAGGTTATGGTAATATTTTTTTTTTCCAGAGGAATTTGTATATATGGTGTTATTTTGGAGAGTTTTTATATATTTTTTGACAGTTTCATTAATATGGAGAATATGGTCGACGCTATATTTTGAGTCATTTAAAAAAAGAATTTGTACGAATATTTTTAGGTCATTCCTTTTAAATTTGGGCAATTGTTTAAGATTTTTTGGTTTGTTATATAGTGTCTTCAGGTACGGACAATGACTAGTAATATTATAAGCAATCTAATACAATTAAACCATTGACTTCAAGAAGGCAAAGCTTTTACAAGACAATGAGTACTATTGAACAATTTTATAATACAATTAAATGTGCAAATGCCTAAAGGGGTCGGAGAGATACCTATATAAATTAGAGATTAGGTACTCAAATACCTATAGAATAAACTAATAACTAAATTTAATAGTAATTAAATAAAGATTAATTATTCAGCACCTAATTTATTATTTAATTTAATTATACATATAATTCTTTTTTATAAAAAAAATATTATTTAAATTTATTTACATGAAACGCACATTGTGCATTGCTAGTTTGTCTAAATGTACATACCTCAAACGTTTAAGTTCTCCTATTCCTAAATATTTTGTGACTAGGTGCAAATTTACAGGTCCTGTTTGGTTTGTGTTTCAAAAAATAGTATCCGAAAACAGTTTTTGAGAAGAGTTTTAAGAAAGTGGTTTTGATATTTTTTGAAATAAAAAACTTGTTTGGTTAGATGATTTCAAAAACAATTTTATAGTGCAGAAAATAGTAAAACCTGTTTGGACAGCCTAAATATATGTTTGAACAGTAATACAAAAATTAATAATAAAAAAATTCAATAAATCAAACATATTCAATAATCTTCATCAAAAATAAAATCAATATAAAAAAATACATCAATGATCTTCATCAAAAATAAAACCAAACATATTCAATAGAAAAAATATACAAACACCAATAATTTTTTTTCAAAAAAAAAAAAACAAATACACACACAGTTACACAATATATATATATACCCAACACACACACACACAATATATATATATATATATATATATATATATATATATATATATATATATATATATATATATACGCACACACATAGTCACACAATAACACAGATCTGAAGCAGATCCGACTTCGTTGCTTCAGATATGTGCTTCCGTGCTCCACCTTCGTTGCAGACAAAGAGAGAAAGAGAGAGGAGATGGAGATGCTGGAAGAAGACGCTGGAGAGAGAGAGGAAGAAAAAAAAAAAAAGAAGGAATGAAGACTTTTGCTGCTAAGAGGACTCGAATGGCAGACCTAATTAAAGTCCCAAAACTGTTATCCGTGTTTCCAAAATTTTCAAAGAAAACTCTGAAAACAAGCTACACTTGTTTTCTATTTCTTTGCCTCAAATCTCATTTTTTTTCCCAAAATTTTGAGAACAAAAATGCTAAACAAATAGGTTTTCGGTGTTTTTGAAATTTTGAGAACAAAAAACTATTTTTGAGAAGATAACCAAACACGCCCACAGTGTTTCATATTTTTTTCATGACATTATTGTCCTTACCTTAATTTATACCTATTTTATTTGACAGTTTATTTCTTTTTTCAATATGTTTTAAAAGATTATGGTTTTCCACATTTATGGATTAGAATCCCGTTTGAATGTGAAATTATATTCTCAGTATCTTTGCTATCAAATGTATCTTCTCTCTACCATCATCCACAAATATTTTTCTTCTTCTCCGACAAGTACTCGGATTATTTTCCTCCGTCAGCGAATATAGGTGGTTATTTTTTACGGTAATCATAAACCTAGGGTTGTCCATGGGCCGGACTCAACCAACTAATTTTTTTCGGACCGGGTTTGAGTAGTGTAGACCCAAGCCCTTACTTGGGCAAGTTATCGGGCGGGCCGGGCTAGGCTTTGGATAGGGGTAAGCTACCCGCAGCCTAACCCGTCACCTATTGGACGAGCTTTGCGGGCGGGCCTGACTAAGCGGGCTTCTTGGGCCTGTTTGGGCGGGCTTTGTTGGGCCTGTTAGGCGGGCTTTGTTGGGCCCTATTAAAAAAAATATACAACTTCATTTAATTTTTTTGTAAATTATATTTTTGAATTAAAAGTATAGTCAAAATCAAAATGGACAAAAATTAAATAATGAATACTTTTATTTATGAATAGAAGAGAAATTGCATTACAATAGAATGAGTACATCCCACTTATCGGGTTTCAGACTTATTTTTTTTGGGCCGGGTAATGGGACCCGTGGGTAACCCGGCCCATGAACACCCCTACATAAACTCTTCATTTTTTTATTTTTCTTAAATTTTCTCATAAACTTTTTCGAATTTCTTGATGAATTTTCTTGATTAGAATCCCATTTTTTATGTTAATCGTAAACTTTTTCTATTGATGAATTCCATCTTTACCGAAATTCATCTTCTTTACATTTCTTAAAACGACCAGCCGAAATTCACATTCTCTAAAAATTAGTCATCGAAATACAATTGTATTAAACGAATTTTACATTCGAATTTTTTAAACGGAGGAGCATAATATCAAGTATGAAGTTTTGATTTCATTGTTCTTTGTTTTTATTAACAAATTTAGTTTTTTTTTAATCACATACTTATATTTCCAATAATTTTTTTCTATAACAATGTTATAATCTTATATTAATTCGGCATTAGTTTTCATCCATTAGTTTTTTTGTGTCCATCTTTATTAAAACCAAGAGAATGCGTATGTTTAATTGAAGTATCCAAGTCTTATGTCAAAGATGTCACATTGGGTCGTCACACTATGATGTCACTTTATTAAAACCAAGTGAATGTGTGCGTTTAATTGTAGTGTCCAAGCCTTATATCAAGGATGTTACACTGGGTTGTCACATTAGCAAGTCATTTTACTAAATCCAAGGGAACGTGTGTGCTTAAATGTAGCATCCAAGCCTTATGTCAAGGATGTCACACTAGATCGTCACTCTATGATGCCACTTTATTGTTCCGCACTGGGTTGTCACACTATGATGCCCTATGTTCTTCTATTTTTTTCAAAACCTAGAAAACATGCTTCTTCAAATCCTTTTTTTTTTCTTGTGTTTGAACACCAATATTATTGGATAAATAAGATTTTGTAGAGGATTGTTCGGGGTCAATTTTTTTATTCCTTCAATCTTGCGATTCCATTTCGTGTTTAATGGAGATATGGTGGCAGTTGAAAGCGTGAATAAAGGAGATGGGATTATGAGTTTCCTAATCCGGTTAGGCAACTTGAGCATTGTTTTGAAGGGTAGTATAGTCTTTTTTCTCACTAGTGGACTTTTTGCCAAAATAGTTTCCTTGATGGACTTAAACAGTAGTAAGTCTAATTAAGTGCACCGGCCTTTGAATGACCCTTAAATAAATAAGGGAAATTTGGAGGCCGATCCCCCTATATGGACTTGTTTGGACTTAAGTCCGTCAAGGAAACTTATTTGTTATGAAGTCCGTTTTTTGTCAATTTTACCATACTATCCCTTCCCTTTAGAAATGAAATAAAACTAAAAATTAAAAATTTTTAAATCTTAGGAGTTTGACTAACATTAAAATCTTTTCTCTCTCATATCTATTTATATCCATATATAGGTTAAGAGTTTGACTAACATTAAAATTTTGCCTCTCTCTTATCTATCTATATCCATATATAGGTTAGGTATATATATATAGTAACATTAAAAATAAAAAATAGTAACATTCAAATACAAAAAAAGTTATGATTTGGATACAAAAAATAATATATTTAAACACAAAAAAATAGTAACATTTAAACATAAAAAAAAATTGAAACATTCAATATTAATATTTTTTAAAAATAACAACAGTAACATGTTCAACAAAAATTGTAACATACTTAACAATAATTATTTCTCTCAAATTCAAAAGCAAAAAATAGTACCATTCAAACACAAAAAATAGTAATATTCAAAAACAAAACAAATAGTAACATTGAATATTAATATTTAGTAAAATAATAGTAGTAACATGCTCAACAAAATAGGAACATGAACAGTAACATACTCAACAAAAGTAGTAACATGAATAGTAACATAATAAAAAAAATAGTAACATGAATTTGATATATATATATATATATATATATATAGAGAGAGAGAGAGAGGGAGAGAGAAAGAGTTTTGAATTTGATATATATATATATATATATATATATAGAGAGAGAGAGAGAGAGAGAGAAAGAAAAAGAGAGTTTTGAATTTGAATTTTAAATTTATGATGGAGATTTTATATATATATAGAGAGAGAGAGAGCGCTTTGAATTTGATATATATATATATATATATATATATATATATATATATATATATATATATATATAGAGAGAGAGAGAGAGATCTTTGAATTTGAATTTTAAATTTATGATGAAGATTTTATTGGCATATTTTAATTGACCTTGAATTAAGGGATAACAATTTCCAAAATAGGAAATTAATTTAACTTCCTTTCAAGGAAGGGTATTTTTGAGATAAAAAAAAAAAGTTGACTTAAGTCATTACATATAATTTTAAACATGGACTTAACTCCTTATAAGTTTCCTTGCCGGACTCATCTTCAAACAAGTACATCTAGGGGGACTCACTTCCAATTTTCACAATAAATAAATGGTTATGGACACATTAACTATGAGTTGGGCTGCCCCCAAGGGTTGGACCCCAAGCCCAACAATCTCCCTTTCCAGTTCATGTGGGGGGTTCAATCAAATCCGCTTTGCTTCGACAAATTTCAAGTTTCTCTTTAGGCAATAGTTTAGTCATCATAACATTCTCATAAGTATGGATCTTTTCAAGCTCCAATAACTTTATCTCCAATACATCACGAATCCAATGATATCTCACATCAATATACTTGGATCTTGAATGAAAGGTTGGATTTTTACTGAGATGGATAACACTCTAATTGTCACAATAGATAACATATTTCTATTGTTGTAAATCCAATTCTTGTAAGAATTTCTTAATCCACAACAACTCTTTGCTAGGTTCAGTGATAACAATATATTTAGCCTCTATGATAGATAAAAGCAACATTGCAATTTAGATTTTCATGACACTGCTCCCCCTAAATAAGTAATCAGGTAACCTGAAGTAAACTTCCTAGAGTCAATATCTCCGGCCATATATGCATTTGTGAACCCATCAAGCATAAGATTATCTTTATCGAAGCATAAACAAACTCTAAAAGTACTTCTGAGATATCTAAGAATCCATTTAGAGAGAAACTGACTGAAAACTCCGGCAGCATGAGTAATATCAGACCTCATGCACACCATGGCATACATCAAACTACCAACGGCTGATGCATACGGAACTTTCTTCATCTCTTTCTTTTCTTTCTCACTTGTAGGACTTTGCTTGGAACTCAATTTAAAGTGGCCTGCATGTGGAGTCATAGATTTTGCCTTTCCCATGTTGAACCTGTCTAACACCTTCTTGATATAGCTCTCTTGAGATAACCACAATTTTCCTTTACTCTTGTCATGAGAGATTTTCATACCGAGTATCTGCCTTGTCGGTCCAAAATCTTTCATAGCAAAGAACTTACTGAGTTCTCTTTTCAAGAAATTAATTTTACTAGTGTCGCCACCAACTATCAACATATCATTCACATAAAACAAGAGATGATAGATTCGCCATCTAAAAATTTCTTGACAAATACATAATGATCGGCAGTAGTATTGGTGTAACCATGGTCAACCATAAAAGAATCAAATTACTTGTACTACCTTGATGCCTACTTGAGCTCATACAAGCTATTTTTCAACCGATACACCATATCCTCTTTGCCTTTAACTATGAAGCAGTTTGCACACCCAGCTACTCAATCTCTAAATTCATACTCGTTGCTGAGCTGAGAACAACTCTGATAGAAGGCATGTTTACCACAGGTGAGAAAATTTATTCAAAGTCAATGCCCTTTTTCTGACCAACTCATTTCACAATCAATCTTGCTTTGTACCTAGGCTATGAGCTATTTGGTTCGACCTTCAAACTGAATTCTTACTTATTCTTGAGTTCTCCCTTACCCTTGGGTAGTTTCACCAACTAATAGGTATGGTTCTCATGCAAGGATTTCATCTCTTCTTGCATGGTCTTCTTTCACTCCTTGTCTTCAACTCATACATCTGATTCTCTCACAAATCATTCTATTCATTCTCTCTACTACCTCATTATGTTGTGGGGTCTTTGGAATAGTCTTCTCAATTCTGATACCATGGTATATGTAATACTCTTCAAAAAGTCCTCAATAATCACCTCAATTATCTGCTCGGACATATTTTAGTTACCTTTTTGTCTCCCTTTCAACTTTCACAAGAAAAACTTAGAATACATCAAGTACCTGGTCTTTAGTTTTCAAAGCAAATGTCCATACTTTTCTAGAGTGATCATCAATAAAATTCATATAATATAATGCACCACCAAAAGATTTAGCTTCCATAAAGAAGATATCAATATGAACTAAATCCAAAACGTTATCTTTTCTAGAGGGAGGGAATTTAACAAATGCAACTCTATTTTTTTTTTCCAATAAGACAATGAGTGCAAGGCTAACTGGCATACCTTTAATGTCAGGTAGGAACTACTCCTCAACAAGAACCTAAAATCCTTTCTCAAACATGTGGCCTAGTCTCCTATGCCATAGCTTTGTGGAAGAATCATGCTCAACTACGCTTATATCACCCTTGATTATATTTACCTCTATTTTGTAGAGAGTGTTGATCTTCTTTTCCTTCGCTAAGACAAAGAGAACCCTTGCTAAGTTTTCATTTTCCATGACCCAGGTGATTATGATAGCCTTCATCATCAAGTTTTCCAATGGAAATCAAGTTGAAGCACATTTCTGGAACATGTCTGACATCCTTAAGAAGCAATTTACACCCAATGTTGGTTTCTAATAATACATTTGCAACGCCCGTAATCTTGCACTTTAATTTGTGTCCCATTCTAACCTAACCAAAGTCATTGCTGGAGTAGGAAGAAAAGAAATCTCTACATGCAGTAATATGAAAGAAAGTTGTTGTATCAATTACCCAAGTAGAGTCCTGGCATGTGAGATTAGCATAGGCATCATAAAAAACAATAATTACATCAGCCTCAGATGCAATTGCTGCAGTATTATTTTTATCTTTCTTTTCTTTGCCTTTTTTCCTGAGTTTGCTCTCGTTTCCACTTTCTGCACTATTTTTTTTATAGTGTCCAAGCTTGCCACAATGAAAACACTTTATTTCCTTTTTGGACTCCCCAGTTTTTGACTTGGACCTTCCTCTTGACTTGTCATGATTGCCATCACCGAAATTTTTAGTTTTACATCTCCCCCGATCTTCTGTAACAAGTTCTTCTGAATTAAAAGGAATACCTTGCTCTTTCATCTAACCTCTTCATTAAATGTACTATCTTTCATTATATTGATAATGATCACACTATTCAGAGTCGAGTTACTAAGCGATACAACTAGGATTTCCCAACTGTCTGTTAAGGAACTCAACAAAAGTAATGCTTGCACCTCGTCATCGAGCATAAGCCTCATGGTGGATAGCTCATTCAACAATTCTTAAAAATTATTGAGATGCTCTACAACACTATGTTCATGCTTATACTTCAAGTTCTCAAGCCTTCGGATAATAAAGGTTTTATTATGTGCAGTCTTGCGCTTATAAAGACTCTATAGTTTTTGCTTAAGTTGATAAGCATCAGTTTCTTTGGCTATATGATGAAAAACACTATGATCGATCCATTGGCTGATTTGTCCGACGGCTTTCCAATTGAATTTCTTCCATTCTCCTCGATTCTAGTCAGAAATGGATTGATCCCATTCAATTCTATAGGTTCAAACAAATCTTTGCAATACAAGATATTTCCATCTTAGTCTTTCAAACGGAGTATTTTGATGTCGTTAATTTAATCATGGTACGTGAAGATTCCTCCATTGAATTTGCCCAAAAAATTCACACACTCTGATCAAGTAGCCGCGCTCTGATACTACTTTAATATGGTAAATTCATAAAAATAGCGGAATTAATTTTATATCCCTTTTTATGTAGATTAGATAGGTGTTGTACCAAACACAATCAACGAAAAATAAAGCAAATAATAAATTTAACCACAAGCAACACACAAAATTTAAGTGGTTCCCCAAACCTGGGGTACTGGACTTCGATCTCAACCTTCAACTATATTCCAATAATGAGTTTATAACAATTCTCCCTAGAACAATTCTCAGAGGCTATCCAAAATATCAATAATTCATCACCCGAAGATGATATCAACAAAAGTAACAAGAAAAGATCTCACATGATAGGTCTTACAAAAATATCAATCTAAGAAGGCTTTCGAGAAAAGAAATTGATCATTGCAGAGTCCCGTCAATACAAACAACATACTAAAATTTCATCAAAATTAGATGTTGACTGCCTACCTAAATTTTGGCTCTAAAGTCCACTTATGCCAACAATCCCTATGTTTTTCTGTCCTTGGTTTCATCCCTTGCTTTTGTTCCTTTTTCCTCCTCCTCCTCCACGAAGTGGGTTTTATTGGCAGAGAATCTTTTTACTACTAGGTTTGTGCATCAAGTATTCCAAGTGAGGACAAAGTCTTTCATCAACCATTTTTTAGGGCTTAACTATCAACAAGACTATATTAAATAAATAAATGGGCTATGGACCAGGGCCGGACTAACAGTGTATTCGATAAAGTCTTGGCTTTAAACCCCAAATTTTTAAGGGAAATTTGGAGGCCGGTCCTCCTAGATGGACTTGTTTGGAGATAAGTCCTGCAAGGAAACTTATTTAGTTATAAGTCCATTTTTTGACAAGTTTACTATTGTACCCTTATTTTTTAGAAAAACATAAACGGCATCCATTTTCCGTCAACTTCCCAGACGGTAAAACCCTCTAATTTCCTCACTGTAAACTGAAACTTCCCTTTTCTTCTAGCCTTGAAATCCGACAATATTCCTCAAATCTTCCATAGATTCCTTCTCCAAAACTGGTAACTGTCATTACCCAAACCAATCCTATTCAAATTTCAAACAAGTTACATACCATAAGAGCAAAATCCGAATCTACTCTTCAAAGTTTAATCTGGACTCCATTGAATAAATTACTGTTGTTGTCTCTGCATTCAAATCATCATCAACAATCTTTGGGATACATAAAAAGATTGAAAGGTATGTAATTTTAGATGAATGTTGATGTCTATTTTAGGGTTTTAGGAAACCCATTGCCTGATGTGTCGTTCTTACTGTCATCTGGGTTTTTTTTTTTTTTTTTTGGTTTTTTGCATTAATAACATTAAAATTGAGATTCATTGTTACTATAATAAAAGTGTTATGTATTTTATTTTTGTTATTTTTTTTATGTGTTTGACAGTTGAAATTCGTTGGTTGTGTTTATGTGAAATATAGGAGGTTACTGTGTGAGGAGTAACCTCACACAATGTGTTACAATTGAGAATTTTTTTAATTTTCAATTTTTGAATTGTATGTTTACTATAATCATTCGAAATTTGATTTTACTTTGAACACAATATAGCCTTTGGGATGGAAATATTCATGTTACTGTTACTAATTTAATGTTGGGGAATTTGGAGGCTGGTCCTCCTACATAATTACATGTGAACATTTTTTTTTTGTTTTATGCGTTGTTCAAGACATTCGAAAACCATTGTTTCAAAGTAACATGAAATATATTATGTTACTGTGTCTTAACATGAAAAATTGATTTGTTAATTTCAATGGATTGATGTGCTTAAGTACTGTGGATGTTACTATGAAATTGATGTTACTGCATATGTGTTACTCATCACAACCTTTGGTTTTTACTTTTAATGCACCATCTGTTGGTTACGAAGATGAAAATATCACAAGTTTCCTCCAAAAAAATGTTTAAATTACTTTTGAACACTGTTATTTACATTCTAAAATTTGTGACATGGGGACTCAATGGATTTCCAATGGAAGCAAATGTATAATGAAAAATGAAGTTACTGAATTCTGTTTAGTTGATGTTACTAAAATAATGTTACTGGGATTCAATTCATTAATTAGTGTTCCTGTGCTTCAGAAATTGAAATTTGAATTTGAATTTGTTAATGGAAAATTTTGATCTGAATTTGAGTTAATAGCCCAATAATTTTGACGTAATTCATGCAGCCGAATATGATATATTCTGTTTCCATAAAAAACTGAACAATCTGCTACCATATATATCTCAAAATATCTAACCTATAACTTTCCATAATTGTCCAAAATTAACACCGTTAGGGGTGTTTTTGAGATAAAAAAAAAAGTGGACTTAAGTCATTACATATAATTTTAAACATGGACTGAGCCCCGTATAAGTTTCCTTGCCAGACTTATCTCCAAACAAGTACATCTAGGGAGACTCACCTCCGATTTTCACAATTTTTAAAAGGCTCCATATTTGTTTATTCTCTCATGGGCCACTTTTCAGCTGCGAGCCTACTAAGTAGTAGAAGAAGAGTCTACAACCCTATCCTCAAGGTAATGGGCCAAGAATCAAACGGGCCTATAGCTCAATAGACCTCCGAGCTTTTGACCCAAGACCAATGTGGCTTTTGCCCCAGTATTGGGCCAACAAACCCACCTGGGGTGATTTTGATAATTCATCAAGAGCAATATTATTTGGACTTAATTTAGTGATTTAATCTATTGACCTAACGAATCATTGTTATTGGATTAGGTCCACTACCTTGTTAATTAGTTGTGATGCATTAGGTCCAAAAATAAAATTAACAAATTAAGTTCAAATAACATTTTTCTTTCTTTTTTTTTTTTTTGGTACATAATAACATTTTTCATTCATCAAAGCCTATTGCAAGGCCAGAGAGAGTAGGAAACGCACGGCAGCGACGGATGAAGATCCAATGAACCCATGTGTGGCACGACAAATCACTTCACTAGCATGGACTTAGATGATATAGAATGGGAGTGGGAGCAGGAGCGGGAGCTAGAGTGAAAGCAGGAGCGGGGGTGGGGGCGGGAGCGACAATGGGAGTGTGAAGCATAAAATTTTAAAAAAAAGTTAAGAGTGAAAGCGTCACTTAGAGCGTTAAAAAATGAGAAATAAAATTATTTATAAGTCTAATTTTTTTAGAAAGTGTGGAGTGTTGAAGTATAACAATGTATAAGAGTTGAAGTATTGAAGTATAACAATGTATCCCACATTGGTTGCTGAGTAAAAAAGTTGAAGTGCAGCAGTGTATAAGAAGGAGTATCCCACATCGGCGGCTGCTGAAGAAGAATTTCAATGAGTAGAGTGCTATTAATATGAAGTGTGCTGATACGATGGGTCGAGTGATTAATGGGCCTAAGCAATGGGGCCCTGTTTAATGATGTAGTTTAAATAATTTTTTGTTTGGGCTTTGTTACAATTTATTAGTGAATCTAAAATTTTTAAAAATTATTATGGGATTTACCCTAGAAATTTTTGGTATGCGAAATGGAGAGATTGAATTTACGAATTCAACTTTTTGAATTTGTGATTTTTGCTCAAATTCCCTATGGATTCACGAATTGGCGGTTTGAACGCCAAACTTCCAATTCGCAGAGGTAGTAGGACAAATTATGTGATCTAGGCATGGACAGACACTTCCTTGACCTAATTATGTTGGACAAAAAACTTAATCTTTCAAACAGGTTTGAACGCCAATTCACAGAGGTAATAGGATGAATTATGTGATCTAGGCATGGACAAACACTTCCTTGACCTAATTATGTTGGACAAAAAACTTTACCTTTCAAACATGGTCCGAAAGCAAGACACTTCCTTGACCTAATTATGTTGGACAAAAAACTTTTACCTTTCAAACGGGCCGAAAACAAAACATTTCCAAATATGGTGTGGATAATGAAAATAATTTGGTAAGATGAGATGATTGTGACATGTGTCTAAGCAAGTGTTTGGATGTCACACAAATGTCATCTCATGTACAACATAAAATATTTACTGCAACGGTGATACCACATCAATATTATCTCGTGATATTATCATCTAATAATATTTTAATAAATAGATAAGTGAATACCACACAAAACAATAATTATTCCTTCATGTAAATACAATAACTTCCAACTCTCTCTCTCTCTCTGTAATACAATAATTATCCGCATGTGCAAGAAATTGAGACAAAATTTTCACTGGGTGTACATCACTAATAAAAAATTGTACATGCATAATGAATAGCTGTACCCTAAGAACTTGATAGAATTTTTTTTGAAAAACTCAAGTTGTGTGTCCCAAAAGCTGTTTCAACCTCTCATCGAGTGTGCACATCGCATGACAGTGTCATAGGATATGTTCGATCTATTGAATATTTTTTCAAAAAGTGGGGTTTGATTTGCCTACTTATTATTTTATTAATAATAATAATATCACGTGATAATATTGAGGTAATATCAATGTTACACTAAATATTTACTCCATGTACACATGAAAATTAAGAACAATCACTCAGTCAAAGGCTCTTACCTTCTTTAAGGATTCTATTTAGGTAATAAATTCATACTTCAAACATAAGAGACATATTGACGTAATCTAGTTGGTCACTCTTAATTCTCTCCCTATTCTAACAATCAAGAGGCCACTTTTTATTAAGGCAATGATAAATTTCCGATGACATTCTTTAGCGTGTTTTGGCGGGGATACATTTGACCGTAATGAATATTACTTGAATTCATAGTGATTGGAACGAGTGATATTTTGCACCATAAAAGATCTTTGAATTCTGAATTTATATATTGAAAGATTAAAATTCTCATATTCTATCTTTAATTAAGTGAGAAAGTAGCAATGTATTATGTTTTAATAAAATTATATACCTAGTTTTCATGCAAAATACTTAAGAATTGAGTAACATACATATAATTGCATACAGAAATTTAAAAAAAAAAAATCAAATGTTTTGAGAATAAATTTATCGGACAAAACAACAGATGTTTGATTTTATACCACGTTACTATCATTTTACATGATTGTGGGTATAATGTAAAAACTTTAATTGTTTAGTATGTAAATTAAAAATTTTAAGATGTAAATTAATTTTTTAGCCGTTATAGTCAAACCATATTGTTTAACATGGGCAAATAAGAAAGTATTGGTGTAGTTTTCAAGGTAGATGAAAGTATTGGTGTAGTTTTCAAGGTAGATGAAATGCATAGATTTTGCAGTAAGAGGAGCATAGTTTTCGTACACGCCAAATATTGTGTTTGGAATGGTTCATGGCACGTAGCCATGTGGTGTACACAATAAACTTATAATTTGCCTCTTCTGATTGTTTTGGGTTGGTTTGACACGAATTCAAAAATACTACAACATCCTAATATGATAACAAATAAATAAAGTTAATCTCAAATATGAATAATTTGATTGAGACATGAAAAAACATATTTACCCAGTATAAAAACAATTTTGAGGTTCCTTTTATTTATTTTTTAAAAAATTTGATTTAATATTATAAACAATCATGTCAATTCACGGATTATATTTTCAACTCGAACCCAACAAAGTTGAATTAATTGTAAAAAAATTTAACGATTCGTATATGAAATTTAGAACACCTAAATTACAGGGTTAAATTATATATGTGTAAAACATGATATTCGATTTCGGATTTTCTTTTTCAGAAGCAAACGACAAGGTCTTCATCTCATTTTTCAAAACGATAGACGGCTCTCAATGGGATAAACTAAATTAAGTTATGAAGTAAAGATGAAACATAACCCGTCTATTTATAATGAACTAATGGGCCCTCCCAATATGGACCTAAGATAACATCTCAAACACGACTCAGCCCAATAAAATTATTATTTTCGAATAATAGCGGTCTTTACATTTTTTATTGACATAAGATTAATCCATAATTATAAAAATAATAATCTTATTGACATGGATCAAGGTGTAGTAGTTTATCAATAAAATAGAATCTCAATATGTGATATAATAACCATGTTATTTTCATTGTCAGTTCTCTAGATTTTTTCGTTTTAAGAACATGCCTCAACAATAAACTAGAAAATATTCAATACTTTCAAAAAATAAGCTAGTTAGGGTTGACAATCCTAGACATGACTCGTGAAACCGACACGAATACGACACAGATTTAGTGGGTTTGGATATAATCTTAACGGGTTCAGGTGATTAATGGGTTAACTTGGCAGACCCGCAAAATAAACGAATCGCTTTCTTATTTAACACATAAACTCGTTTAACCCATTGATAGTAGCATTATAAATTCAAAAAAAAAAAAAAAAATTTGTTTCTCAACCTTTATCTCACCTATGGTGATTTCTTTCACATTGGTTATTGTGCACTCACTTTTTTGTTCAGTTAAGATTTATTGTTATAATAAACATGTCAAACATATATAATGTGTAATAAGTTGATAATTTTTTGTGTAGACTCGAAAAAGTGTAATCAATTTTCTTATTTAGTGGGTGACATAAAAATTGTATTGGGTAACTCATCTAATAAATAGGTCGTGTATGGGCGATAGTTGGATTCTTTTATATAAACAAATGGGATATAAATTGAGTTTTTTAACACGAACCCGTTACACCCGACATGTTTGTCAAGCCTAAAGCTAGTATGGTTCCAAAGTTAAAATCTCAAGATTTTTTCAGTAGTGTAATCAGAGACATACTTTATTGATAAAACAGTTATACATAAAACAAACATCAAGCCTTAAGATTTTGTATAAATTGACATGTCATAAATGTGTACATATATAACATAGCAAGAATATGGTGCTAACAATAAGGATGATCATTTAAGAATTTATTATTCATCAAATAGATGTATCATAACCATTGTTAGTAGCAAAGAATGTGCTACTAACAATAACGACAAAGTCTTTCTCTTATTTTTCAAAGTAATAGACGGCTCTTAATGGAACAAACCAAATTAAGTTATGAAGTGGAAATGAGACTTAGTCAGTTTATTTATAATGAATCTAATGGGTCATCTCATTACGAGCCACAATTAGTTTAAAGCCTACACTTTATTGTCTCAACCACATCAACTAAAAAGATGTACATAAGCCTATCAAAATAGATCATTTAATAATATTAAACTTATTTCATTGGGCCATAAATTCAATCTGTTTTTTCAAATTCAAAATTAACTATCTATATAATAAAGTATAATACAATTCAAATTTCAAAAGATAAACAAAATGACTTTTGCTTTTCGCGGTTGAGATCTCTTTAAATTTTACTTTAAAATTAATCCAACAGCTAATATTAACACCCCAAATTTAATAGAAAGAATAGACTCTTAAGGGTGTGTTTGATGTGACTTTTTAAAAGTATTTTTAGAATTTATAACTTCTCGTAAGTACTTTAAAAAAAATAGTATTTAAAACTGTCCCACCACCACCCCCACCGTCGTCGCCACCACCATTGTTGCCACCCCCACCACCACCACCCCCACCACCATCACCACCCCACCATTATCACTGCCACTACCACCACCCCACCATTGCCACTGTCATTGTCCCACCATCACCCTTACCACCACAAGCCCCACTGTCTCATCACCATCCCCATAACCATCACCACTACCACCACCGTCGTCGCCGCTGCCAATGTCACCACACCACCACCACCATCACCATTGTTGCCCACTACCACCCACCACCACTTGTCGTCGCCCATCATCGCCATCAGCCACTGTCACCCACCCCCATCATACCTACCACCATTACCCGTCATCACCCACCACTATTGCCACCCACCCCCACCACACCTATCATCACCACCGCCATTTGTCACCACCCATTACACTATCGCCTAAAATCACCCGTCGTCGCCTACCACCACCATCGTCATCGTACACCATCGCCACCATCACCGTCATTGCCCCACCACCACTGCCAACCACCATCACCGTCGCCCACCACCACCCACACTCACATCCACTGCCACAATCGCCGTCACCCACTACTACTATCATCATTACCCATCATCACCACCACCACTACCACCATCGTCGCCCTACCACCATCATCACCGTCGTCTACCACCACATTGTTGCGACTCACGACTGCCACCACCACGGTCGTCGCCACCCACCACAATTATCACCATTTTTCATCACCACCATTGTCGCCCACCACCACTACCATTGTTCACCCCAATATAACCAGTGCTTAATTTATTTCTCTCCTCTATGTTTGTAATTTAATTTTGGATAGGAATACAAATATATTTATTGTTGATCATTTTTTTATTACTTCTTGCCTTCAGACACGGAAAATAACTAATCAATTGATAAAAGTCCAATATAAAAAAATTATAACAGGAATATCTAATCATTTGTCATGATTAATTAAATAACTCTGATTATAAGAACATGCCCTATTATTCGAATCCGAGAATCAATAGTCAGCATTTTTTGACATAGAATAGAGATAATTGACAGCAAATCCGCAGACTATACATGCTAATACGTAGTGGAGAAAGATAAAGACACGTGACAGGTGGACCGGTGGTGGAGGTACCCACGTAGTGATTGTAGGGGGCCGGAAAATACTAAAAGTAGACAGCTAACATGGCTGGCAAAGCATTATCAATAACCATTCCTTATCCGCCAATTGTCACCCCCCACCACACACATGCATAATAATGTACCACACTACAACATTGTTATCCACCACACACGTACACGCACACACCTTTATATATACTTTAGCATCATCCATGACTTAAACTTTGAGATTAGTTACCTCCGTTTGAAAAAGACACCATTGAACAAAGCAATTATTGTCATTTGATTAACATTTGATTAATGGTTATAGTTGACTTAATACACTCCAAATCATCACCAAAATGGGCCTCTCATTTTCTTATTTTTTTTCTCTCTGACACAAATATGATGATTTTGCTCAATCAAACCAGAAATATCATGCAAGATTGACAGAAATTGCAAGAGACTCCAATAGATAAAGAAGGGACAAAAAAGAAAAGAAAAAGAAACTAAGTGGTATACTACAAACTGTCAAATCAAAGCTAATTTCAGTGGAGAAAAAAAAAAAACTCATCCATTACAGTCCACCAACTTGCATTTTATGTTGATATGGTGTGATTCTTAAGGGAAACCAATCACCCCAAGAGAGAAGCAATGTAACATAGCACAAGACCAAAAGCAATCAACAAGACATCATCTCTTTTATAAATAATTTTATCTATTTGCAAACCCAAAACTTCTGAGGAGGAGGAGGAGGAGGAGCAGGGAAGTATAAGTTATCCAAACTACAATTGAAAATCGCCTCCCCAAAAATATGGGAAAGGTTAATAAACCCTGCAAGAAGAACCAAATGGGAGAAGCAGCAAGGAAGAAACAAACAGAATGAACAAACTAAACCTCAGATGAGCCACCAACAAGAACCCCACTGTCCATTGATTTTGTTTTTAGCTTCATCGTCCATCGGTGGATGTAAATGAATCAGCAAAACCAGATGGCCTAGTAGGTATGCTGGTTTGGGTGTTATCGCTGCTGCCAACATAAGATGAAGATCCATCAATGCCGCTCATTCCTTCAAGAGCCTTCCACTTATTCACAGCCTGTGGTAAGGTCATATCATAATCGATTCCATACACGTCTTCAGGATCAGGGTCTGCTGGTTTCCAGAGCTCAGCGAGAGATGAGAGCACATTGACTGCATGCCCCATATCGGGCCTCTGGTGGGGTTCCCTTGCACAGCAGTGGCCAGCCAGCTCAGCAATAGTGCTGATACTGGCAAGAACTTCCTCATCAGGATCAATTACAGGATCAATGGCCTCACGGAATGAGTCCTTGTTGATGGTCATTCTACGGAACCAAGGGACAAGATGGATGCTATCCTCCTGCTGGGTTTCATCTAGTGCTTTTCTTCCCGTAATCAGCTCCATTAGAATCACTCCAAAGCTGAACACATCAATCTTAGTAGTCACTCGTCCAGTCACTGTCCGTCCAGCCACAAGTAAATTTTAATCAATAGATTCACGAAGAGAATTCCTTTATTGACTACCACAAGCCATAAACACCATAATTTTTTATCCTTGAACTTGATGAGAATCTAGGAAAACCTCTAACCCGAGGAAGTCTTAACAGGTTAAACACTCAGAAAGCAGAAACCACTACAGCCTTTTATCAAAATGCTCAAAAACAAAATAGGGGCATTTTCCAAATAGTCATCATTGAGATATGATATGCTAACAAAACGATAAAGTCCTAAGGGTGATTGTTCTCCTCAAATACCTAGGTTCCTCAAAAAAGTTAAGAAGCCAAATTAATGATGTGAAATGCAATATAGTTGAAGCTGGAAGTCTTCAATAGTTAGCTCCACATTATTTTTAAGCAGCATGTGACAGTCACATGTTTAAGTTAAGCAACTGCACACCTGAAACCCACTCAACTAATATAAGCTCCATCAGCAAAAGTAGTATCATATCAAAAGCAAACATAAGGATAACCATTCAGTAATCCAATCTTGTGAAGGGAAAATAAATTGAATGCAACACGGAAAAAAATTGGCCAAAACTGCATAAGAAAATAATGGAGCCTATTTTGCCAGATAGAGCACATTCTACGGTCACAACTTGGTGACGTGGATCCCTATTTTGCAGTTCATCTCATCATCTCAATGGCCTGAATTCTATGCAATTAAATTATCTCCAATTTTTCCTAGTCTTGAAAGCTAAAAAAAAATCATGGCGTATTCACAATTTGCTGCTCATCCCCTGTGCTTTGACGGTACACAGTTTCTCACTTTCTTGTTTGGAGTGATGCTGCTTAATGTTCGCCTATTATTTATGGGTAAAGGATTTCAATTAACATTCTTTACTTCTTGTGTTCTGGTCATTTTATGCACAACCAACTTGAAATTCTCAAAGCATGAGGAGGAAGAGTACAGTAGCTTGGAAGTTCTAATTAAAAGAGGAGTTGAAACATGTTACCAGCATATTCAGGTGCAAGATACCCAAACGTTCCAGCTAGTCTTGTCACGACTGAAGCTTTCCCTTCGGGAGCAAGACGAACCAGTCCAAAATCTGCAACTTTAGCCCGCATATCATCTCCCAGAAGAATGTTGGATGGTTTAAGATCCCTGTGAATAAAACTTTGTTGGGCTAAACTATGTAGATATTCAACACCTCGGGCTACATCCAATGCAATGGTCAGCCTTTTCATCCATTCGAGGGGGTTCAATCCTTCTTGCTTCCAGTTGAACAGATGCTGGCTAAGAGTACCCTGGGGCATGTACTCATAAACAAGTAGCCTCTCATTTCCATCCAAGCAATAACCTAGAAGCGCAACCAAATGCCTATGTCGGACCTTAGTAAGAACCGCAATTTCAGACTTGAACTCATCCAAACCCTTCTCACTCAAGACCCCAGATTCCATCCTCTTAACCGCAATCTTAGTCCCATCATGCAGCTCCCCTTTGTAAACAGTTCCAAATCCACCTTTTCCAAGTATATTCTTTTCACTGAAGTTGTTAGTCACATTCTTTAGAACCTGGATGGAAATCACCATGTTTCTGGACTCAATGATATGAATGTCACTAGGTCCACTGCTTCCAAGACTGTAAGTTTCACTCGCCCCGCCATTAACACTAGAACCAGCCACCGTGATTTTAACAGCATCGTCAGACCCCGAATTACGAGGATGAATTACCACGGTATTTGGATGAGGTACACCACCAGGACGCTTATGTTTGGCCCTGTAAACGCAGACAAATAATCCAGCAAAGAAAACTGCAGCACAAACACCACCAACTACTGAACCCACAACAACACCAGTCGAAGATTTATTGCCACCATTTCCAGGAGCCTCTGGTGTATAACCCGTGGGTGAGCCTGGTGTATTACCTGTGGGCGAACCGGGTGTATTACCGGCTGGTGAACCTGGTGTATTTGGAGGAGGAGAATTCTTCCCAATATTGACGTTGCCATCAGTTTTTACAAGCACATTGCTCCTGAACGATGGAATTATACCATAAAGCTGATTGTTTGAAACATCCAACTCTCTGAGGTTAGGCAAATTTGTAAGCTCATTTGGAATAGAACCGGTAAGATTATTATTCGCAAGGTTCAATGTTTGCAATGATGTAATCGATGAGAAGTTTGGAGAAATCGTCCCTGTGAGTCCCTTACTTTGAAAATTCACCACAGTTATATCGCCATTAACACATGCTATCCCCAACCACTGTGCGCAAGGATCATTTCCCTTCCAGCTATCCGCAAACACAGTCGGATAACCCACATCTTCCACAACAGAAAGCAAATTATTCACACGAGAATCACAATCAAACCCAGGATCATTTAAACAAAAACTATTAGACCCAACATTCATATCCACTTGAACTGAAGGTTTAAACTTTGGAGTTGGTCCTTGCAACATATTATTAGTCAAATTAACAACCATAAGCGAAGGAAGATTTCCCACAGAGGCTAGTACCGGACCCGTAAAACTATTATCCCTCAAACTCAAATTCTGCAAATGTGTCAACCCAGAAAAGTCTGGTAAGGGACCAGAAAATGAATTCCCATGTAACCAAACTTCAGTCAATAGAGTCATGTTCTGTAGAACATCAATTGTGCCATTCAACTTAGAACTACTTTTCTGTCCATTTAACCATAGAGATTGAATTGAAGACCCTGAAAAACTCGAGGGCAGTCCACCTTCAAGATAATTGAAAGCTAAGTGCAAGTTTGTCAATCCAGGAAATGTGCCAAGAAAATCAGGGATTTTCCCGGAAATATTAGCAGAAGTGGCTGAGAAAGTTTGGAGAGCTGAAGCACTTTTGAGACTATCAGGTATAGACCATGAAGAAAATAAATTGTAGTCAAGAAAAACAGTTTGTAAAGTGGTCATACCATCGAAGAAATCAGAGGGTATAGCTGAGAAACTGTTGTTACTGAGTAAAGTGCTTCGGAGTGAAGTCAACCCGGAAAAACTCGGGAGCTGCCCAGTGAGTTGATTGAATTGAACTTCAAAAACCTCTAGAGCAGTGAGATTGTTGAGGTTTGGAGGGAGTGACCCCGTGAGCCCTTGACGCCCGATTTGGATCCGAGTGATCCGTTTGTCCTTGGAGCACTCAACATATTTCCAATTACATGGGTCTGAGTCAGTCCAGCCGAGTGAACTCGACGGGTTGAGACTTTTCTTCAGTTCTTGCATTACTGAGGCATCTGTGGCACTTGACTGAGAGTGAACAGAGAGAATAACTGAGAACAGACAAAGAAAGACAAAACCCAGAAAGGGTTTCTTCATCTTCGCAAAAAAATGCAGCGAAATCGTCAAGAAAATGCAAGAAAATTATTGGGGTTTTGTATCAGTTTCAAAAGAGTAAGTTTTTTTTTTTTTTTTTTGTGTGTGAGCTTGCTCTAGGGTTTTAAGCGAGCATTTGGGGAAGGAGCTGGGTAAGGAACATGGGTGTTTCAGGAGAGAGAAAGTGGGAGAGAGGGAATTTTTAAGGAGCAGATAGAGCGGCGGAGATGGAGGAAGGAGAAATTTAGACAGGAGAGAGAAAAAGGAGAAGTTACAGGCAGGGCGTGCGTTTTCATGGGGGTAGGGAGTATTGTCTGTGTGTGGAGAAGAGGGAAAGGAAATCGGAATACAGTTGGCACATGCGTGTGGGGCCAACTTTGTTTTTAATGCATGGACGCACATAGAGGCTTCCAAGGTAGTGCATGTATGCTAAGGAGATTTAGATTTATATGGTTACTTAAATAATTTCTTTGCCTTCCTTTTTGTTTTCCACTAATTGATATAATTGTGTCACATAGGACTAAAAGAAATAAGAAAAAAAAAAAGAGGAATTTTTTTAATACATTTTAATTTATTAAAAATTGTAAATCGTACTAATTATTCTTTTTTAAATTTATAATATACAATAAAATATATTTTAATAAGTCAATTTGACGGTTTCAAATAGACTCGTTCAATGAACACTAACATATCTCTTAAAACTATTTATATTGTATCGTGTCTTCAGGTATGAATTATTCTTAATTATTTTATACTTCCTTGCAGGATATGTTGTGCCAATTTTACTTTTTTTTTTTCTTGGGTCAATTTAACTTACCAACCTTTTACTTTTTTTGTAATCACTTTGAATTCATTCTAACTTTAAAAAAAATTTAAATTTAATAATTTAAAAAGCTGAATTGTATTTTACTCTTTCTTTGATAAATTATTCACTTTGTTAGTGTTGTAATAGGATCCTAAACTTCTAGATTTTTTTAATAAAGGAAGGTAAAGTGTAATAATTAAGAGTTTCAATTTTCTCATCATTACTTAAAAATATAATAGTAAAAGAAAATCTTGGATGGTTCATAAGACCAACCCTGTTTCAATATTGATAAGGTCAATCCTCTTTAGATGGTCATCTCTAATTTGATTTAAAATTTTACTCAAATTTAAATAAAAAACTTAATTTGATACAAAATATTTTAATCGAGAAATTTAAAATAAAAAAATAAATTTAAATTTAAAAAAGGATAAAAAAAAACAAGTATTATATATTTAAAAAATGGTAAAATCTGACTAATCAATTAATTTTAATACAAAAATGAAGGATAACCGTTAGAATTTGACCCAAACACTTTAATTGTCATGAATGAGAGTTTGTTAAGTAATCAATGAAAGAATCCTAATAAACCATGAATAGTTTTGTTAGTGACCTAATCAAATTAAAAATAAATTATAAGAGTTTTAATATACCATTAATAAATATATTAGACATGTAATAGAAAATGTAAAAATCAAGTTATATGGGTTATAGTGTTTTATCCATATAAGATGATTTGATTTTAGTGAATAATACATCGATATAGATTTTTGGTCCATGAATGTAGGTACGGTGTTCCAAGGTGGGTGTACTTTATTGAACTACGTTATATCTTTGTGTCATATTTTTATTATTATTTTTTTATTTTTAAATTTTTATCTTTTAATAAATATTATTTTAATTAATTATCTGTTGTACAAAATTAACAAAAACATTCATTTATTAGGACGATTTGTGTGGACCAGTAATTTTTGTTGATTTGGAGAATGGAGACAAATAGATAATGGTTGTTGGTATTTATTGTTTGATTAATATAAAATCTATGTTGCTGATTTGGCAATAATTATGGAGAAATTCGAGGGTTATGGAAGGGAATAAAAGGAAGTGGATCAGGCCTAACTCTTAAATCTTCAACATTCCCTACAATGCATCGGTTAGTTACATCATAATATCTGTTTGCCCATTGACAAATATGCCCCTCCATAATTTTTAAGTTACAGGAAAATTGGACTATTGAGTTTTTTTATAGTTCAAATGGTCTCTCAATCAATTTAAACGTATCTCGGTTATTAAGAAATTTACCAAACTGCCCTAATTTTTTCCATATTTGATGAACCTCTCCTAAAGTTTCTCTTAAGCTAAAAAAAGAGTTAAGGATATGACATTTCTATCACACCAAGAAAAATGAGGTTTACCGGCGTTTGTATAAATGTTGCAAACTTTGGCATTTATTATTAAACACTGGAATGTACCATGATCAATAAGGGTGTCAATCGTGTCGTGTCATGTCACTTTCGGACGTATTATTTTCGTAACAGGTCACTTTTGATATGTGTCGGGTTCGTATTAATATTCGTGTCAATAAAAAATTATTTAATTCCACAACAACTCATATAATATTATTTTAAAAATTATAAAACTATAAAATTTTTATTTTTTGTCTACAATGCTCATTAAATACTTATTTTTTATCTACAGTATCCGTTAATCGTGTTATTCGTGTCGAAACTTAATTTAACTCATTTATTATTCGTGTCTACTAATCATGTTATTTTCGAGTTTTGTGTCGACTCGGGTTCGTGTTAATGAATAAAATTGACACCCCTAATGATTAGTACCAAAAAAAAAAAAAAAAAATTAATTATACAGAATTGAATTTCGTATACCACAAGAATATTTAATTATTTTTGTAACTCAAACTGTGAGAAAATTAATAATAAACAGATCTAGTGATTTTAGTAAGTCGTCTTTTGGCTGTGCTTGCTTGAGCTGTAATCCAGATTTGCCGAGTTTTCACCAGCATGGTTTTTGGCCAAGTCTTGGATTTATGGAAATAAACTTGTACGGAAGTTAAAGTTTTAAATAAACTTTACTTTGAGATGGTCCCTAACAGAGTAAAGTGAGATTGAACACAATTTTCGGTATGGCAAGTATATTTTACCAAAGTTTCTCTGTTGTATTAGAGTTGTCGCCAAGCTTTGCCAAGTCTTCACGAACTTCGTTCAGGCTTAGCTTTGGACATACAGTGAGGATCCAGTTCAAATTTGAAAACGGTAATGCTACGCTGCCTAATGTATTTTCCCAAATTTAGCTTTTCAAATGAGCTGGCACTATCACAACAACTCATATAATGCTATTTAAAAAATTAAAAAAAATTAAAAATATTCTTATTTTTTGTCTACAATACTCATTAAATACTTATTATCTACAGTACCCATTAATCGTGTTATCCGTGTCGAACCTTAATTTGACTTATTTATTACTCGTGTTATTTTCGAATTTAGTATTGAATTGAGTTCGTGTTAATGGATAAAACTGACACCCCTAGTCTACAAGCTTTTATATTCCAAGAACAAGTAATGGAGTGAGATGCCTATTATCAGTAGAGTATAAGAGAGTGAGATCCCCTTCATATATTTTATGTCTATTTTTTTCTTCTTGGTAGGTTACTAAACATGAATTTTAATCGGACCATTATACATAAGTGGACTTCCCATTAATATACGGTGAGTGTTCTACCATAGAGAAAAATGGAGCAAAACAAGTATTTGAAAGGATCTAAATCAGAGTGTAATGATGTAGAATTAGAGGAATATGCTTTTAGGTATGCAACCTTTAATTCTTCCCCAAAGTCGGTGGTTGTGGGCTTAAAACTTTAATTGAAGTTTGACTCCTTGGCATTTGAAAATTTGATCGGGAAATCCCAGCTGCAAAGGCTTGACCAAAAGACTAGGTCCAGTGAATCTCAAATGACAAATGCGAAGCAATTGCATATATAGGCATCGACAATTATGTATAATATATATTTTTAACCAGGGGTATTAGTAGTTAGACAAACGTTTTTATTTTAAAGACGTTAGTTGGATAGACGTTTAAGGGAATTTGTGCTAGACAATTACTTTGAAAAATGTTAATTGAATTGACGTCTTCAAAGTTTAAAACGTCAGTTGAACTGACGTCTTTAAGTAAAAACATCCGTCTAACTGACATTTTCAACTCTACAGATGTCGGTTCAAATGACATTTTCAAAATCTTGTTTTCAAATTCTATTTATTTTTTCAAGTGTCAAAAATTATAATATAAATTATTTTATGAGATGACAACAAAGTGAGACATAACATTTTTTTTCAACTGTTCAAATGCAGCAGAGTACGTCTAAATTTTTCTATTAAAATTTCGACAATAATGGTAATAATAAGTTCATCGAACCATTATATTTGTCAACCAAAATTGTATAAACCATCTGCTATCCATTAATAATAATAATTGTTTGAAAAAAGTCAATTTGTTTATAACAAAAAAAATATTTATTGCATGACATTACATAAAATACAGTATGTCAATAATGTGGTTGATGTTCATAACAACATAGAGAATGACTGCATACACATAAATTTGAAGAAATAAAAGTGTCTGACGCATCATCGTCTATATTAGAGATATCAGAAAGTTCAGGATTGAAAACAAGAAACAGATCCTCTAAAATTTCAATCTCGGTATATTCAGGATAAAAATGTTTAATTTTTGCACACTCGATTGCATGCAAACGGTCAAGTCGACGCTGCAGCTGATCATTTTTACTTTCAAGCCTTGCTATGATCTCATCATGATTGTTTGAGTTTTGTGGATCGTAAATATCAATTGAACTTGCCTTCAGTACCGCTAGTCTATGTCATATATACTTTAAACTCACAACGTTTATCATATATCTCTCGTCATCTTAGTGTGGGTTCGATATGAGCATTTGGAGGAGGAAAGTAGGTCGTAGGGCCAACAATTATGTTTCCAACATGCCCGAATGAGTGAGAAGTATCGATGGGCTCATTGCGGAACTCACGTTTTTTCATACCACGTTACACCGCCGGAATCTGTATAGGATCCAATACAAAGAACTATTTTCCAAGATGTTGATCGATCAGTCGAGCGTTCACGTTCGTTGACTGAAGATAAACTATGTTGTTCATTGCGTGAAGAAAAACCTTTTGTAGTTTGGCTGGATTGTCTATTTGATGAGCGCCTAGACATTTTGTTTCTTACCATTTACACACTTATAAACCATGGTATATATAGGCGCGATTTTGCTTTTTAAAATTACAATAATATTAAAAAAAAATAGTAAATGAAATGACACTGCAAAGTTGGGACATGAATTGACACTGATGAAACAGTGAAATGACTTGACACTGTTAAAATTGTGATATGACAATACACTAATAAAATAATGAGATGACAATGAAATAGTTGTGATACGACAATATACTGAATAGACTGATAAATTATGAGATTGCTTCACATTGATTACCACTTACAAAGATATGAGATATGCACAACCATTTTGATACTGATTATATTTGCTAATCTTTATCAGACATATATTCATCTGATAGGTATTGTTCAGTAGACAATACAGTAGATTGCTCAATAGTTTCAACTCCCTTCCATATGCAGTTTTCACCATGTCTATTGCTAATTGGATCATATAATATCGGCACATATGCACCATCATCATATTATTCTTCTTTTGTACACTTTTAACTACTGATTCGTAGTCCACTCTATTCTTTTGCTACATGATAAGTGAAAGTCTATGTGGCACCGGTATGTCAAGTTCTCTTAAATCTGTGCATAATGAGTATAATTTATTAGTACGAAAAGCTAACTCTCGCCGTAGTCCGACATAATATTCTTTTAGATCGAAAAATATCTCACTCTTGTAATCATCGTTTCGCTCTTTTAACAACAAAAGTTGTTGGCGTCTATGATTGTTATTGACTATAGATGTTCTTTATGTAGACATAATGTTCAATCTCATGGGATATCAACCACCCCTTCATGTGTTTATTAGTGGTTTCAATGGATGATCGTATACTACTAGGACATGTTTGTTTTGAGTATTACTATGCATAGTATTAAGAAATGTATTCCTTACATTTTCAATACCAATGGAAATTAGTACCAGTAATAAAAAGTATTTCGATCATCCCTCATATTTGTTTGTTCAATAGGTATCATAGTGGGTCCCACAAACAACCATCTATTATATCACATCTTGTATAACAAATATGCAATTTTACCCTTAACATCATCCATTTCATTATTCTGTTTGTGGAATGCTTTTGCACAATGTCTAGTATAATATATGGTATGACAATCCATACCCAAAAAATTCCAGATAATGTAAAAAATCCACATAAAAAATAAGAATCTGATGCTATGAATTAGTGACACCGCAAATTTTTTTTTTAAAAAAATAAGAAAAAAATTCAAAATAATTTTTTTTAAAAAAAACTAATGTCTCCGTAGTCCGTACACTTAAACATAATACAAGGAACAAATTCAAAATAATTTTTTCAAAATTTTTTTTAAAAAAAAAAATCGATGACATCATACGCTTAAACATAATATAAGGAGAAAAATTTAAAATAATTTTTTTTAAAAAAAATTTTAAAAAAAACCAGTGACAACATACACTTAAACATAATATAAAGAAAAAATTAAAAATAATTTTTTTTAAAAAAAAATTAAAAAAAAATTTGTGACACCAAACACTTAAACATAATATAAGGAAAAAATTCAAAATAATTTTTTTTAAAAAAAATAACAAAAACCAGTGATACCATTCGTTTAAACATAATATAAGGAAAAAATTCAAAATAAATTTTTGATATGTGAACTCTACACAGGAGGGTATTTGTGTCATTTTCTTTGTTTGTACCGTTGATGGATTTATACCAGCAAATAATACTACCGGGTAGGTGGTATTCATTAAATCCATGTACAAGGGTTAAAGACTACTGTACAAATCGGGTCTGTATTGTAATCCGAAAAATAGTACTGCACATAAAATGTCAAACAAACAAGATAATAGGTGGACTCCATGTACTATTTATTCTATCCCACCTCCTAATACCTCTTATATTCGACAAACAAACATGCCCTTAGGGTTTTGTCATAGTGTTCAGCAATGAGATATGGTTACTTAAATAATTTCTTTGCCTTCCTTTTTGTTTTCGACTAATTGCTTTAATTGTGTCACATACTTGACTAAAAGAAATAAGAAATAAGAAAAACGGAATTTCTTTTAATACATTTTATTTTATTAAAAATCGTAAATTGTACAAATTATTCTTTAAATTCATAGTTGAATTCATTCTAACTTAAACAAAATTAAATTTAATAATTTAAAAAGCTGAATGATATTTTACTCTTTCTTTGATAAATTATTCACTTTGTTAGTGGTTGCAATGGGATCCTAAACTTTGAGATTTTTTTAATAAAGAAAGGTAAAGTGTAGTAATTAAGAGTTTCAATTTTCTCATCATTACTTAAAAATATAATAGTAAAAGAAAGTCTTGGATGGTTCATAAGACCAACCCTGCTTCAATATTGATGAAGTCAATCCTCTTTAAATGGTCATCTCTAGTATTGATTTAAAATTTTACTCAAATTTATATAAAAAACTTAATTTAATAAAAAATATTCTAATCGAGAAATTTAAAATTAAAAAAAATAAATTTAAATTTAAAGAAGAATAAAAAATAACTATTATATATTTAAAAAATAGTAAAATATGACTATTCAATTAATTTTAATACAAAAATGAAGGATAACTGTTGAAATTTGACTCAAACTCTCTAATTGTCATAGATGAGAGTTTGATGAATAATCGATGTAAGAGTCATAATAAACCATGAATAGGTTTATTAGTGATCTAATCAAATAAGAAATAAATTAGAAGAGTTTTAATATACCATTAATAGGTATATTAGACATGTGATAAAAAATATAAAAATCAAGTTGTATCTGAATAAGTTTGAGTTATAAAATTTTATCCCTATAAATAGGGTTGAGTATTATGTAATCAGTTATCAGATGATCAGATTTTAATGAATAATACATCAACGTAGATTCTTGGTTTGTGGATGTAGGTACGGTGTAACAAAGTGGGTGTGCTGTATTGAACCACGTTATATTTTTGTGTCATGTTTTTATTTTTTTCCTATTTTTAAATTTCTATCTTTTAACAAATATTATTTTTATTAATTATCCGATGTGCAAAACTAACAATAACATTCATTTATTAGGGCGATATATGTAGACCAGTAATTTTTGTTGATTTGGAGAATGGAGACAAATAGATAATGGTTGTTGGTATTTATTATTAGATTAATATAAGATCTATGTTGCTGATTTGGCAATAATTATGGAGAAATTAGAGGGATATGGAAGGGAATAAAAGGAAGTGGACCAGGCCTGATTCTTAAATCTTCAACATTCCGTATAATGCATTTGTTAGTGAATCATGCCCATTGACAAATATGCCCCTCCATAATTTTTAAGTTACAGGAATGTTGGACTATTGAGATTTTTTTTTATAGTTCAAATGGTTTCTCGATTAATTTACACGTATCTCGATTATTAAAAATTTTACCAAACTGTCCTAATTTTTTTCGTATTTGATGACCCTCTCCTAAAGTTTCTCATATGCTAAAAAAGAGTTAAGGATATGAAGTTTCTATCACACCAAGAAAAATGAGGTTTATCGTCGTTTGTATAAATGTTGTAAACTCTGACGTTTATTATTAAACACTAGGATGTACCATGATCAGTACCAAAAAAGAAAAAAAAAAAGAATGTGCCGTGGTTATTAATTTCAAAAAAATTAATTATGCATAATTGAATTTCGTATACCACAAGAATATTTAATTATTTTTGTAACTCAAACTGTGACAAAATTAATAATAAACAGATCTAGTGATTTTAGTAAGTCTTTTGGCTGTGCTTGCTTGAGCTGTAATCCAACTTTTCCGAGTTTTCACCAGCTTGGTTTTTGGGCAAGTCTTGGATTTATGGAAATAAACATGTACGGAAGTTAAAAGTTTTAAGGGTTAATTACAAAATGCCACCTTGGATTTTCGGTATTGTTTCAATCAGGTCCCTTTGGTTTAAAATTAAACAATTTACCCCCTATACTTTTAGCATTGCCTTAATTAGCCTATCACCATTAATTCTTACCGTCAAAAGTGAAGGAAGTTAAAAAGATAGATATTACAAGACAAATATACCCTCTTTTTCCTAAACAAATAAACCATTGGTTCCAAAAAAAAAAGAAAATTCCATCTTCAACCACGCCAACAAATATGTTGAATCTCTCACAATTCCTTACCAGCAACGGCCTTGACCATCAACAACCTGTAACCACCATGAAGAGTATTTTACAGTGGTGGTGTATTTTCGGTGGACTTTTTTAGTGGTTTGTGGCTAGGTGTGGATTGCGGTGGCTAGGTGGTTGGGTGGTGGTTGCGATAGTTTGTGGTTGAGTGATTGTGGCTGGGTGGTGGTTGCGTTGGTTGGTGGCTGCGATTGTTTATGGTTGGGTGATTGTGGCTGGGTGGTTGGTGATGGTTACGGTGGTTGGGTGGTGGCGTTGGAGCTTTTGTCTCGACTGGGCAAAGAGAAAAGAAAAGAAAATTGGAGATCAATGAAGGCTAAGGGTAGAAAAGTAATTTTAAAATTTCTGTCTACTTCATCAGTCAACTTGCTAATTTTAAAACTTGAAGGGAGAAAATTATTCAATTTTAAACCAGAGGGATCTAATTGAAACAAGACCCAAAGTTCAAGGGAGAAGTTTGTAATTGACCCAAGTTTTAAATAAACTTGGCTTTGAGATGGTCCCTAACAGAGTAAAATATACTTCTGTGTCCTCAATTATTAGCTTTTTCTCACTTGGGTCTATCAACTTCTAGTTGTGTTTCATTTCAGAACATATAAATTTATTTTTAGTCACTTTGTCATTTAATTTTGTCCAAATAATTAATAAAAATCGATACTTTGCAATCATTAAATTGAACCATTTAAAAAAAGAAAATTGAAATTTATGAGACAAAAATATTACTATTACAAATTTAGAGACTAAAGTGAGATTGAACATCATTTTCAGTATGGCAAGTATATTTTACCGAAGTTTCTCTATTGTATTAGAGTTGTCGCCAAGCTTTGGTTAGTTTTCACAAACTTCGTTTAGGCTTAGTTTTGGACATACAGCGAGGACCCAGTTCAAAATTTGGAAAATTACCGGTAAGTATTATTTTTCCCCACAATAATCTATTAGGTCTTATCATTTTTGTTTTATATCAATGAAGTCCTATTTTTGATATTTTATTTTAATTAAGTCATAAATTTCATTATATTCTAATTTTATCCTTACATTTTAGTTACCAAAACCTTTTCATTTTTTTGCATTCTTAAAACCAATTAAGAGGACAAAAATTCATTATTTACAAAATTAACATCGAAATCCCATAAAGAAAAAAAAAACTCAAATAACATAAATTTCATGGTAGGACGCAAAGAAAGCTCACATTTTCTTATTTTCTTATCTTATTAGGATACCTAATCTTAAAAATCGAGATAATATTTGTCAATTATTTGAATAAAATAAGAAAGATTAAAAAAATTACATCAATAATATTTGTCGATTAATTCCATTTTAATGTCGTTGCACAATAAATAAAATAAATCCTTAACTTAATCATTTTAAATTCAATATAAATTAATAGAATATGATTTTGGCAAGAATTTTCAATTAATATTGATGTAGAATCTGTAATATTCTGTTAATTGATTCTAAGAATACAAAAGAATGAAAGAGTTTTGGTAACTAAAGAGTAAGGATAAAATTGAAATATATTAAAATTAGAACTTAATTAAAATAAAATATTAAAAATAGAACTTTATTGATATAAAACAAAAATGATAGAATTTAATGAATATTTATAGAAAAAAGTAATATTTATTGATAATTTTTCCGTGAAAATATGAGAATCATATCATTAATGATTATAAAAGATTTGGCTTTGAAATGGTCTACAAGCTTTTATATTCCAGGAACAAGTAATGAGAAAAAACAAGTAATGGAGTGAGATCCCCATTATGGGTAGAGTATAACAGAGTGAGATCCCCTTCATATATTTTATCTCTATTTTTTTTGATAGGTCACTAAACATGAATTTAAATTGGACCCATCTATAATATACAAAAAGACAGATTTTAATAAGCCCATTTGACGGTCTCAAATGGATTTATCTAACAGTCACCAACATTCCTCTCAAAATTATTCACATTACACTGTGTCTTTAGACACAAGTTACCCCTAATTATACATAAGTGGGCTTCCCATTGACATACCGTGAGTGTTCTAGCAAAGAGAAAAATGGAGCAAAACAAGTATTTGAAAGGATCTAAATCAGAGTGTAATGATGTGGAATTAGAGGGATATGCTTTTAGGTATGCAACCTTTAATTCTTTTCCCAAAGTGGGTAAGTTATGGGCTTAAAACTTTAATTGAAGTTTGCCTCCTTGGCATTTGAAAATTTGATTTGGAAATCCCAGCTGCAAGTGCTTGACCAAAAGACTAGGTCCATTGAATCTCAAATAACAAATGAGAAACAATTGCATATATAGACATCGACAATTATGTATATTTTTTAACAAGGGGTATTAGTAGTTAGTGCCTTGAGAATAAAATATGATCAATCTATGCTTCAATTAGTCTGTCATAAATTTAAGACTCTAAATCTCTTTCTTTGGTGGAAAAATTAATTTTTTTTTTTAAAAAGAAGCAAAATCAGTTTTCTTATGAAAACACGTGAGAGGTTATTCATCGAGTGCTCATGCATCTAAACAATCCATCGGACAAAGATCTATGAAGCACGGATACTTCGAAATGGTCAAAGTATCGGTATCGGATACGTTTTGGATACGGATACGCCTCCGATACGGCCGGATACGTATCGGATACGGCTGAGAAGTATCCGAAAATTAAAAAAATAAATTTGATTTTCGGATACGGCCGGATACGCTTGGAATACGGATGGGATACGCTTAGGATACTCTTCAGATACGGCGGGGTATTACTTGAATTTTTTAAAAAATATAGGGACACAAGAGCAAATATGTTTGAGTTCTTATTTGCAAATATATTATAGAATCCTAATTTCTTTTATTCCACAGCCCCCCATCAGTCGATCGTCGACTGATTCTCTCTCTCTCTCTCAACGACTGACTGTATTTGACGCCGATCGACGACGGGTATCTCCATATATTATGCAATATGTATACAATATAGAATGTATGATTTATAAATGATAGAATGGTTAGTTATTATTATATATCTTTGGTAGATGTGTGATTTACTTTATAAATCATAATTATTACATTAAATATAATAATAAAATTTAAAAAAATATATATTTTATGGACGTATCCTAGCCGTATCCGTATCCGTATCCTATTTTTTTAAGTTTTACCGTATCGCCGTATCCTGTATCGCCGTATCCGTATCCGTGCTTCATAGACAAAGACCCATATTTAGGCACCAAGGCTACATAATAATGCGTACCACAGTATTCTCTCTTATCACTCTATGTCTTCTACTCGTTTCACAGTGGATTTGGTGCACCTCCTTATGTTTTTCCTTATTTTGGAATTTTTCACATCAATATTTGTGTTCTCCTGTTTGCATGCTGACAAGTCAACTCTGACATGTTCATACGAACTTGACACGGACGATTATAAAATTAATATGATTATTAAACATGCATAATAAATAGTTTAAACTAATGTTTAATAATCATAACCCACTAAATATATTTTTTTTTTCCGTGGGTTTTGACTCAAACACGACATGAATAATAATGACACGACACGAATAATACGATATGTGGATCATACGAACACAACACGATTGACACCTCTACATGTCACTGTTTATTATATACTATGTAACGCCCCAAAATCCACTTTGGACGGCATTACTATCTAAAACCATTCACATCATGAGAGCAACTAATAATTTCCATAAGTATAAAAAATTTCATTTATCATGCATAATATCTACAATATCTTCCAAAAGAATATGCTAAACCATGACAAGTACATTAAAAATCAACTATTATCTTGCAGCGGAATACACAAAATATCATGCATACATTGTCTCAAAATCATCTCATAGTCTAGGACATAAAGAGAACAACTCTATACATTCTCCTCGGGATCCACGCTTCCATCCAATTGAGTTTCCCAAGCTACCTGCTCATCAACTCCGAACTCTTCCTCTAAACAGAAATCTGAAAATAAATGTTGTTTGTAGGGGGGTGAGTACTAAGCTCTGTAGGAAAATCCTCCCAAACTCGAACAAGGTTTAGAAAACATATAAAACCGTTGGTCTCATTTTACAAATATAATATATAACTTTTGACATAAAACAATGACATTTCAACGGATCTCCAGTTTACGCAACAACAATAAATTAAATGAAGAAGTAAAACAAATTCCCAACAATAAGTCATTTCCAACCATAAACCATTTCCAACAAGTTCTTGTAATAAACCATTTCCACAACAATACACAATAACCCACAATGTATTTCTGTATCTCAGGTATGATGTATGACATCGCATGAATAAACACATTGAGAATATCCTGGCCCCCCACACACAAACTCAATCCTCGCAAGGATATACAACTTTAGGAAGGGCGTATATCGACGCATCGGCAGGGACGATCCAACCCAGGAATAGTATACTTACCCTCAGCCTTGGTACCACGTGAGCGAATAGTGGTTTGGTCCTCACAAGACACCAACCCCACTGTAGAGATCTGAAAACTGAAGATAAAATTTTCAGTTTTGCCGGTAGGGCACTATTCATGCATCATTTATGCGTAGGTCATGTTTAGGAGCATAATTTGAGTATTCCATAGAAGAAAAACATGCTTAGAATGTTAAAAGACAACTACTGTGTGAATTTGAGCCTAAACGGAAATAGTTTCAAAATTTGGACAAAAAGGGTATCTCGGGTGGCCTAGGTGGGACCGGCCAAACTCGGCCACTATCAAAAATATATTTTTTTGAAAATTTTCATTTAAAATAATTTTAAGAAATTTGGTTAAAATAGAATGTCGAATTGAGGCGTTTCGGGACGGGTTGTAGTGTAACGGGGTCCCGGATTCATCAAGGGCAAAAGGGTCATTTTGCCCCTTTGCCCTCCACTATAAATACAGACCTTTTAGTGAAAAAATATCAGTATTTGGCCTGAAGATAGAGCAGTACACGTTTTTGGAGGAAAAGAGAAGAAAAACCCTAAGTTCTTCAAGCTTCAAGCCACCAAAACTCATTCCTAGGCCAAGATTCTTGCAAGACTTCCTTCTAAGAAGTTGTTCCTCTCAACAAGAGCTAGATTCTCACCGATCGGTTCGGTAATAAAGCGAACACAACTCTCTTGGTTTGAGAAAAACCATTCTAGGTATGATGTTTTACTAAGTTGGGAATAGATTTAAGTTTCCTTGCCTTTCCATGTGTAGATTGAATGATTTAGGTGTTTACTTGATGTTAGAAAATCATTTAGTTGGTAGTTGCTTTGAAAACTTAGAGTTAATGGCTTAAGTACTTTTGTGTTCTTTGAATTTCTTGACAATTTGTTGCTATGATTAAGGTGTATATTGCTTATGTGTTGAATTATCATATTCTACCTTATGTTTATGTAGAGAAACTCTTGTGGTTTGAGAGTTATGATTTATTCTATGAATTGGTAATTTGTGTATTTGTATTTCTTTGAGAAATTGTGAAAGTAATGAACATGAAATATGATCACATGTTTAATTCATTGAATTGTGTCTCACATTCATGTAGATAAAGTGTTATGAATTTAAAGTTATGCTTTACTTTATAAAGGGGGCATATTTTAAGTTATACGCCAAGTGTTTGATGAAATGTTTCATAGAATTCACATTGAGAAAAATCATGGCATCTTGGCATACATGAATCCTTGGAACATAGTGTGGGTTGAGCACTTGGTGCTATGCATTATGAGGGTGTAGATCCTGTGGTGAAAAACCCAAAATCTGGCCAATGACAGTACTCGCGGGCTGACGGGGGCGGACCGTGAAGCGAGACATGGGTGGCATAGAGTTGCATGGATGTGTCATGCATATTGACATTGCATAGCATTGAGGGATTACGGAGTTGTAGCTTTTAAAATGTACACTTGCACATGCCACGCCTTAAATTTGTTCCTAGCATTAGTATTTTGTCATACCAGCGGTTGAGCTGATCCATTCGTGGGATATCATATTACAGATGAGGCTCCCGGTACTTGAGACTTGAGTAAGTCTTAAAGGAAGGAAAGAAAAGGGGCTTGAATGGATATTTGGCTCTTGAGACATATTTTGTATGTATGGGCATAAGTCCAAATGACTTGTATTTCAATTTGGAAAAGTAATAGATTATAGACCTTGGGTTATTTTAAAGTGTAAGGGTGTAAACCCAATTGATATGTTGGATGTCTTTATTTAATGAGTATCATATGTGTATATTGGGGCAATTAGATGTGTATGTTGAGAATAAGGGATGTAGGTTTAATTTACATGAATTGTGGCCACCGAGTGAGGGTGGGTTGTGATATATTTATGCATATGAAAATTGTGAATATTAGGTGGGAAAAAGGCTTGGAAAACAAAGGAGGTTATGTCGAAATTTTATGAAAAATTAAAAGACTTGTTAAGTGTGTAAAACACCTTTTAAATAGGTGGGAGTGGTGTCAAAAGGGGGGTTTAGAAACCTTGAAGGAATAGGCTAACAATGGAATAAAAATGGCTTGAAAAACTTTGGGAAAACGTGGGAAATGAATGAGAAATCAATTTCTCCAACCTAATGACATTTCATTTACTTTTCTTCTTCTTTTTCACTCACTCCCCGGGTTTGTGGAAATTCGGGGCGTGACACCCACTACGAGTGGTAGAAAAAATTCAAACCCGCACGGAGTAAGAAACGCATTTACCCACTCTACGATACCCGATCAACGGCCACCCATGTTCATCCAACCATCCACACAAGAGATACAATATCAACCAATTTCTCAAATCACAAATAAATCAAAAATCCCCAAATTTCACATGTATTATTTCAATAGAACAATTTAAGAAAATATGCAAGAGATCATCAAAAATACAATTTTATTGTTCAATACAAAGCACTAGAGTTTTGAAATCAAGAACAAATGAATATTGAGAGAAAAACCTATTTTTCTTGAAAACTAGGGTTTTCAAGACAAGAAGAAGAGATTTCATGACTATCCAACCATAGCTTCCTTCAAAACATGATAATATTTGCAAGAGTATCAAGAAATAATGATTCCATAACATATATCTAAGATTGAGAGTCAAAACATATACATATATAAGCCCTAGCCTCAATGAACAAGATTGAGAAAAAACTCTTACCTTCTTCCTTAGTGTTCTTGTGAAGAACTAGAGTTTTGATCCACTTCAAGGTGAAAATCCCTCTTCATCTTGTGTTTTTCTCCTTCTTTCTTCCTCTCTAAGACTCTCTAGGGTTAGAAATGTAGTATTGGGGCTAAGGGAAGCGGCCTTATGTATTTATAAGGTGAGAAAAGAGTCCAACCGACGTAAATTTGATACTCTGTTTCGCGACTCACGTTCGAACGTCATTTTGGCGTTCGAACGTTAGTTGCTCCCAGTACTTTTGTTTTTCCATCACAGAAGAATACTGGAACGAATTGTCGTTCGAATGGACTTTTACGTTCGAACGTCATCCCATTTTCAGCTGAACTTCCAATGAAGTTTTGGGCCATTTAGAAGTCGTTTTAGAAAATTTTCGTGAAATACACTTTTGTAGCCCTTGAAGTCTAGTTTCTACTGTCCAAAAATAAAATCAATCAGAGCTAGGAGTAAAAAGTTATAGTCCAAATACTAATGAAGTGTCAAAATCCTTACTACACAAATTCTATCTAAAATGTGTTTTAACTCCGGAATACTTCCTAACTTCTAATACACCCCATATTACCTCTCACAAGGTTTCTCGACCTTCCGGATTCAATGAAGACATTATCTTGACCTAAAAATATTTAGAAACTTACTTAGCCACACTTTTCAATCCAAACATCTCCAAAACTCAATTTATCTCAATGTAAATACACGCAAAACTCAAACTTTATAATCAATTTTTTTCTATGATTCTATGTTTTTACCATCATTTTATTCATCTTAGGAGAACTCTTAAAATAATATTATCCTTATTTAATTTTAATACGGGGTCTTACATACTAGGGGTAACCCGTACCTGAAGGCACGGTGCAACGTAAGTGAGAAGTGATGAATTTTTTTTTTGGAGGGGGGGGGGAGATTCAATGTGAATTGTTTTGAAAGGGATGTTGGTGGCCGTTGGATGAGTCTATTTGAGATCGTCGAATAGATTTATTGAAGTCTGTCATGTTTTATATTATTGATCTTACAGATCAAGTTTGGACTCTTTAAAATTTCACCAATTCTACTTGTTTTTTTTCCCATATTTGATGAATATCCCCAACTTTTCTCACAAGTTAAAAAAGGGCAGTTAAATCACGAGATTTTCGTAGTAGCGGAATTGGATAAGAATATATACAAAATTTTTCCGTACCTCACAAGTCACAAGGTACTAAAAAATAATTCTCCACATCACTAGTACTTGTAGGGTGGGTTTTTAAGGAGAATTTCTAGTTTTGAGAAATTTTGTATTAGTTTAACATATTATGTAGTATTGTTATGTGGTGTGCACACCCAATAAGAAGCTGTCACAAAAGCAGCTTGTGGTGGATTTTTCAAGAAAAGTTTTGACAAGAGCTTTTACCCAAAATCAAGTGGTTTTGGAAACTTATACCCAAAATCGGGCAGTTTTGAAACTAATTCTCAAACCCATAGATTTTTAAAGACGTCAATTGGACAGACGTTTAACGGGATTTGTGCTGGACAATTACATCGAAAAACTTCAGTTGAACTGCCGTCTTCAAAGTTTAAAATGTCAGTCCAACTGACGTATTTAAATAAAAACGTCCGTTCAAATGACATTTTCAACTCTAAAGATATCAGTTTAAATGACGTTTTCAATCTTTATTTATTTTTTTAAGTGTCAAAAATTATGTTATAAATTATTTTATGAGATGACAACAAAGCGAGACATAACATTTTTTTTTCAACTGTTCAAATGTAGCAGAGTGCACCTAAATTTTTCTATTAAAATTTCGACAATAATGGTCATAATAAGTTCATCGAACCATTATATTTGTCCACCAAAATTGTACAAACCATGTGCTATCCATTAATAATAATAATTGTATGAAAAAAATCAACTTGTTCATAACAAAAAAAATATTTATTGCATGACAATGCATAAAATATAGTATGTCAGTAATGTGGTTGATGTTCATAACAACATAGAGATTGACTGCGTACACATAAACTTGATGGAATAAAAGTTCTAACGCAGCATCGTCTATGATGATGTTCGTAACGCGACAAAGCAAAGTGTTGATTACACAGTGCACTGAATAATTTAGTCTGAGCTCCAAGGCTCTTGAGAATGGGATTAGGGGAATGAGATTATTACACAGAAGATATATAGTGGTTCACCAGCTCCAGAGCTCGGCTAATCCACTCTCAAAGGAGTCTCTTGCTCCTGGGGAATGTATTGATAATGAGGGATTTTACAGAGAGTATTTGAGTGAGGCTACAATTGCTTATCTTTTCGTTGAGGGCTTTGTCTCTTATTTATAGTTGACTCTGGGCCTAGCCTGATCGGTTGCCTTTATTGTGCAACTGCTGTGGTGGGTGTTGGGGCGGTTACGAATCTTGCGCCTGCATAAGTGACTGTTGTTATCGAGGGGGTACTTGGTGGAAGCTAGCTGTTTTCTACACCGCCTTCTTTGAGATGCAGATGCAGGGAGCTCGAGTTCTAAGATCGAGGTCTTCAGGCTACTGAGCTCCAAACCTACGAAGGCATGACTTGAGAAACCGAGCTCAACCTTAGGCATATTCAGGGTGCTATTAGTTGCCCCTCAGTCCCTGGTCAGGCTGAGTTATATGAGCTGAGACTGAGCTCTGTCTTGGGTGAGCAAGGTTGTCTAGGATTTTCCTTGAGATGCGTATGATGGGACGCTTCTTTGGCTGACACGGCGTTGCAAACGTGCAATCATTCTCGCCTTGTTTCTTGCACACGTCTCTTATTCCTCTATCTCCGCGTGTCTATTCGTACAATCGCCTTAAATGTTTTAGCAGATGAAAACCGCCTTTTCCATTATTTTGAAATCTCTTCACATTATTTCTCCCAGATTTTACTCCTTTTCTTCTTCCTTTGCGATTTCGTCTTCCCCAATCTGCTGGAGATCTTTGATAGTAAATTCCCAAATTCGTTACGAATATTCTGCGAGGTTGGATGGGTCTGTTCCTCGAATTTTAACCTGGGTTTCTGATTGTTGCTTATTCTTAGCTAGATACGTCTTTCACTTTGCTCCTCTTCTTCTCTTTAGGCCTCTATTCGCTCTGGATCCCTCATATTCGAGGTAGTTGCTTTATTTCTGGACCTTTCGTTTTTGTTTCTTTAGGAGTCTAGATCGTTCCTTATCTTCTCTTCCTATCTTCTTAGACCCTTATGCTACTGCTAGGATTTTCCTCTTTGGTCGTTGGAGCCTCAATCCCAGAGCTCTTGAAGATTGTTTCAGCAACGTTCCTCTTCTTTACGCTTCCTTTAGTCTCCCTATCCCATATCCCCATATTTATGCTTCCTCCGAAGCCACTGCATCGTCTGTGTCCCTTGCCATGGGGAACAATTCTCTCGAGTTGGAGGAATATGATCTAAGAGATGTGGGTAATGAAATAAAAAACTTTCCCAAGAGTTGACTCTGTTGGCACCGAAGAGGGGGCAGATGTGCCTTTATCTTTGCCAGGGTCTACCTCGAGCTCTAAGAGATCTCGAAAAGGGGAGGCTAAAAAAGGCGGGGCTGGGCCCTCAGACAGTGCTGAGGGCACTGAACCTGCCCCTCGTGCTTCAGACCTAGTAGGACATAGTGAGGTCACACATCCCTTTATGAGTGTCCTTTTTGTGAAGTTCGATTTTTCCAGATGCATGCGTTATTGGTGTCATTCTATAGACATCAAATACAACTCCGAGGTGCCTGAAAAGACTTGTTTCTTTGTTGCCTCTTTGGAGAACAGTCTCAGGTTTCCTATGCATCATTTTATCAACTGTTTCATTTTGGAGGCGGACGACTTATTACACCAAACTTCCACTACAATTTTGACCATGTTAAAGGAGGATTCACGAATTTTGATCTAAATAAACTGATTAGGGATTCAAGTACTCTTTACAATACCACTAGAATCAGCTCAATCGGAGATCGAAGAAAACGTTATGTCAGAAATACTATTTCCTTTCGGATGCGGATGACTTATAATACAAAACTTGTGTTACAATTTAGACCTTGCTAGAGGAGGATTCATGACTTTTGATGTGAATAAACTGATTAGGGATTCAAATATTCTTTAAAATTTCGCAAGAATCAGCTTAATCGGAGATCGGAGTAAAAAGTTATGTCATAAATACTAAATTTGGGGAAATTACTTTTCCTTCCCGAGGCGAATGACTAACTACACCAAACTTGCATCTCAATTTCGACCTTGTTAGAGGTGGATTCACGAATTTTGATCTCAATAAACTGGTTAGGGGGTCTCTTTATCTTTTTCAAGAAAAAAGAGCTTGGCACTCCTTCGGTCCCCTTGCTCATGAAGTACTTCAACGTCAAGTTCTCCCCTCTAATGGTTTTTTATATATTTCCAAACTGGTAATTACACAGTGCACTGAATAGTTCAGTTTGAGCTTCAAGGCTCTTGAGAATAGGATTAGGGGAATGAGATTATCACATAGAAGATATTTAGTGGTTCACCTGACTTTTGCTCATGTTACGTGTAGAAACCATCAATTACAGAAGAAGATCAGTATACTTTTAACAAGATTAGTATACTTTTAACAGGAATAGTCGTTCTCACAGACGGCGCCAACTGATGATGTTAGTAACCCGACAAAGTAGAGTGGTGATTACATAGTGCATTGAATAGTTTAGTCTGAGCTCCAAGGCTCTTAAGAATAGGATTAGAGGAATGAGATTATCACACAGAAGATATATAGTGGTTCACCAGCTCGGGAGCTCGGCTAATCCACTCTCAAATGAGTCTCTTGCTCCTAGGGAATGTATTGATAATAAGGGATTTTACAGAGAATATTTGAGTGAGGCTACAATTGCTTGTCTTTTCGTTGAGGGCTTTGCCTTTTATTTATAGTTGACTCTGGACCTAGCCTGATCTATGGCGAGATCCTTACATCTTTCTCGTAACGATTGTCTTTATTGTGCAACGACTGCGGTGTGTGTTGGGGCAGTTACGAATCTTGCGCCTGGATAAGTGACTGTTGTTATCGAGGGGGTACTTGGTGGAAGTCAGCTGTCTTCTACACCGCATTCCTTGAGATGCAGATGCAGGGAGCTCGAGGTCTAAGATCGAGGTCTTCAGGCAACAGAGCTCCCTACCTACGAAGGCATGGCTTGAAAATTTGAGATCAACCTTAGATGTATTGAGGGTGCTATCAGTCTATATCAGAAAAATCAGAAAGTTCAGGATTGAAAACAAGTAACGGATCCTCTAAAATTTCAATCTCGGCATATTCAAGATCAAAATGCTCTATTTTTGTTGCAAACGATCAAGTTGACGTTGAATTTGATTATTTTCACATTCAAGCCTTGCTATGGTCTCATCATGGTTGTTTGAGTTTTGTAGATCGTAAATATCAGCTGAACGTACCTTCAGTATTGCTAGTCCATAACACATACTTCAAGCTCACAACGTTGATTATATAACTCTCGTCATCTTAGTGTGGGTTCGATATAAACACCTGAAGGTGGGTAGTAGGTTGCAGGCCCAACAATTATGTTTCCAACGTGCCCGAATGATTGATAAACATTGATGGGCTCAATGGGGAACTCATGCTTTCGTTCATACCACGTTACACCACCGAAATCTGTATAGGATCTAATAAAAGGAACTATGTTCCAAGATGCTAGTCTATCAATCAAGTGTTCACGTTCGTTGGCTGAAGATGAACTATATAGTTCATTGCGTGAAGAAGAATCTTCAGTGGTTTGGCTGGATTGTCTATTTAATGTGCGCCTAGACATTTTGTTTTTTTTTTATCATTTACACAGTTATGAATCATTGTATATATAGATGCAGTTTTTCATTTTAAAATTACAATTATATAAAAAATAAATAGTAAATGACATCACACTACAAAGTTGGGACATGAATTGACACTGATGAAATAGTGAAATGACTTGACACTATTAAAATTGTGATATGACAATACACTGATAAAGTAATGACATGACGTGAACGACTCCAGCTAATTTACAACTAATCTATGAATAAAATTTACAAGTAATAAAATTTTCAAGTAATAACATTTATAACTAATTTACGAATAAAATGCTGTAGTTAATTGGTGAGAGAGACAGAGTGAGAGATAGACAGAGAAACAGAGTCAGTGAGATAGAGAGATATACCGGGATTAAGAGAGACCTATTGTTGGACTATCGTTTAAGCGCTAGTTGAAGTAGTGGAGGCAGTGGAGGAAGAGTGGTGGTTATTGGTGTGTAGAGGCGGACAATTTGTGGTGAAGGATAGGTGGTTGTGTAGTGGCGGCTCCAGTGAACTTCACTCAGTTGGGGGTCCTGCCGATTGGGGGTTTTAGATTGAAGGGTGGAGGTGATTGGGTTTCAATTGAAGGGTGGGTTAAAGATGGTGGGTTGGGTTTTAGATGTTGGTGGCTTTCGCAGGTGGTGGAGGTGATTTTGAATGGTGGTGGTGTTGGAGATTTCACATGGGGTGGTTGGATTTTGGTTTAGGGCTCAGAAACATCAAGGGGGAAAATGAGGGAGAAGTAAAGAACATAAAGAAGAAAGGTGGTTTAATTTGACGTTAAAAACGTCAGTCCGAATGACTTTTCTACGAAGATACTTTGGTTAAAATGACGTTTTACATTGTAAACAAAGATTAATCTCTTCTTAAAAATGTTATTCCAACTGACGTTTTTAAAAGTCCATGTATTTGAGAATTAGTTTCAAAACCGCATGGTTCTGGGTGTAAGTTTCCAAAATCGCCTGATTTAAGGTAAAACCTCATTCTGACAAGGTGATATGTGACAACTATTCATATATGACAACTATTCATTGGACATATATGATTTTTTTATTGGTAATGTACACCATATGACACTGTCATGTGTTGTATTAAACCCACTGAAAAATTTCTTGTTATTAAGACTAAATCTTTTGGCTGTACTCCCTTGAGCTGCAGTCAAGATTTTTAGAGTTTTCACCAGTTTGGTTTTGGGCTTAGTCTTGGACATTTTAAAGCAAACTTGTACGGAAGTTAAAATTTTAGTATACTTGCCTCTTAGATGGTCCTCAACAAACTAAAATATACTTCTGTTTACTGAATTATTGCTTGGTCTCACTTGGTTCTATCAACTTGTAACGAGCACATTTTAGTTTTGAAGGATATAAATTTATTTATTTAATCCTTATCCCATTTACTTTCTTCCAAATAATTAATAAAATTGACACGTGATACTCATCATCGAGTAATGAAAGTTAATTAGAAGCTGAACTACTTCAACAAAAAAAAAAAAAAAAAATAGAGGTTTTAAGGGTAAAAATGTCATAATAAAAAATTAAGACAACGTAAGATAGATGCATTTTTATGGACCACATGTATATTTCGCCCAAGGTTTTATATTGGATTTGAGCTGCGACCAATTTGGTTCGGGCTTAGTTTTGGATCGACAGTGAGGATCCAGTTCGAATATCAAAAAGACTTGGCTTTGAAATGGTTTCGAAGTTTTTATATTCCATGTCTACTTATACAAGAACAATTAAAGAAAAAGGAATCGGTCGGTGGTGTGTAATGAGAGGGAGTTACAGGAGTATAAATATAGATATGTATCCTTTAATTCCCTTCCTAAAGTTGGTGAGTTATTGGCTTAAAGCTTTAATTGAAGTTTGCCTCCTTGGCATTTGAAATTTTGATTGGGAAGTCCCAGCTGCAAGGGCTTCAACAATTGACCAGGTCCATTGAATTTCAAATAACAAATGAGAAAAACTTATATAGGTACCAGAAAGTGTAATCATTCACATATATTTTTAACTAGAGGGTTATTACTAATTAGTTCCATAAGAATGAAATATGAATCAATGCACCAATTAATTTCTATAAATAAAAGGGTTAATTGCGACGGTAGTCTCTGACGTCTCATTTTGATCCTAAATTTTATAATTCTATCACCTTAGTCTTTAATGTATTCAATTTGTTTTCAAGTGGTCTTGACGAATGACGACGTCTAGATTTTTAATAGTTTATGCTCATGTACTATCCATATACTCTCAAATGAAGGGCCTATTAGAGAAATCACTGTCTATTTGACTTAAAAATTGCAGCAATGGTCACCCAAGTATGCATTCTGTCTCATTTTGTTCCCAAACGTTGCAACGGTATGTACGTCGGTTTACTTAATGAATAGATGTACAACAAGGGCTTTGAAAAATCAAACTCCAATTGAAGCATGGTGTGGAAGGAAGCTGTCGGTGAACCACTTAAAATTTTTTGGGTGCATTAGTTTTACACATGTTTCTAAAGAAGCGAGGTACAAGTTTGATGAAAGTAGTGAAAAATACATTTTTGTGTTTTATAGCTCTAAAAGGTTATAAAATCTTTAGTTTGAGGAAAAACAAATTAATTATTTGTAGAGATGTTCTCTTTAATAAGAAGGACTCTTGAAATTGGAAAGAAAAGAATGTTCAAAACCAAATGGTTGTTGCAAATGAAGATTATGGAAGCTTTGAGCACGGAAATGAAAATGAAGAAGTTGAAGTTCCACCACAAATGTCTCCAACACCCAACTCGCCTTCATCTTCTTCTACTTTTACAAGTTCAAATACTTTATCTCCGAGTTTAGCTATAAGGAAAATGAGAAGTTTTAGTGATGTGTATGCTAGATGCAATTTTTGTATGGTTGAATCCGAAAGTTTTGAAGAAGCAATCAAAGAAGATGCTTGGAAGAAAGTAATGAAAGATGAAATTTGTGTGATTGAGAAAAATTGCACTTGAAAGTTGGTGGAAAAGCCAAAGAATAAAGAAGTCATTGGAGTGAAGTGGATTTACAAAATAAAGCAAGACTTGTAGCAAAAGGGTATTCACAACAACTCGGTGTCGATATCCAAGAAACTTTTGCTCCGGTGGCTCAACTTGATATAATAAGACTTCTTATTACTCTTGCTTCACAAAGAGGCTGGTTTCTTCATCAATTAGATGTAAAATTAGCGTTCTTGAATGGTGTGTTGAAAGAAGAAGTTTATACAGAACAACTTCAAGACTTTGCGATCAACGATGAAGAAGGAAAAGTGTACAAGCTAAAAAAAAGCTTTGTATCGGCTTAAACAAGCACCTCGAGTGTGGTATAGTGAGATTGATTTCTACTTCAATGCAAAAAGATTTTAAAGAAGTAAAAGTGAGCTAACCTTGTACATCAAAACACAAGGTAATACCGATATTTTCATTGTGTCTCTTTATATTGATGACTTAGTTTTTACCGGGAATGATTAACAAATGATTGAGAATTTTAGAAGTGAGATGATGACAAGATATAAAATGAGTGATTTGAGACTTCTATATTACTTCTTGGACATTGAAATTTATCAATAAGAAGATATAGTCTTTATTTGCCAAAGGAAGTATGCAAAAACTCTTCTTGAGAAATTTAGAATGAGAAATTGCAAATTGGTGGCTACTTCTTTGGTTGTGAATTAAAAGTCGTTAAAAAATGATGGAACTAAAGAAGTTGAAGCATCTTTTTAGAGAAGCTTGGTTGGAATTCTTTTGTATTTGACAGCTACAAGGCTAGACATCATTTATGCTACAAGTTTATTATCTCGGTTCATGCACAAACTAAGTCAAATTCATTTTGGGACAGCGAATAGAGTTTTGAGATATATTCAAGGAACACTTGATTTTGGAATTATGTTTGGAAGAAAAGTTGATATCAAGTTACTTGAATTTTGTAATAGTGATTGGGCCGAAAACATTGACGATATGAGGAGCACTTCGGGCTATGTTTTCTCACTTGGTTCTGGTGTATTTTCATGACTGTCAAAGAAGCAAAAAAGTGTAACAGAATCATCAGCTGAAGCTGAATATGTTTATATATCATTGGCTACTTCTCAAGTAATTTGGTTAAGAATAATCTTAGAAGATATTGGTGAAAAGTAAGGTGAAGCAACTCCAATTTTGTGTGATAATAAATCAGATATCGCCATGACAAAGAATCTCATTTACCATAGCCGAACTAAGCACATTGCAATCAAGCATTACTTTATTCGAGAAGCTGTGAAACATGAAGAGATTCAAGTCAAATATTAAAAGACCGAAGATCAAGTGGCGGATATTTTTACCAAAACACTTACTAAAGAAAAGTTCAAGTTTCTAAGAGACAGTTTGGGAATTCAACAACAAAGCATTAAAGGGGAGTGTTAAAAATAACATACTAAATAATACTTGGTTGTTAAGTGTATTTAGTTGACTTGGGAATACAAATAGTTGAGTCTTGAAACTTATTACATGGTTAATGTTCTAGATAAGTGAACGGTCAAGATGTATCTTACAACCTATATGTATGTTGAAATTATAGAATACATGTATAAAAAATTATTCCAAAAGACTAAGTTACATTATTTTTATTTTTTCTATAACAAATATATAAAAGGTTGAAATTATAGCCAACACAAAATCCTCAACCATTGATTGAAAAAATAACAAAGAAATAATAAATTATAAATTATAAAAACTTTGCACATGACGCCTTTTTATTGGATAAAATGTGAAAGTACGATGCGAAGAAAATAGCATTTTGGTACAGTAAGGAGACTCCCATTCTATATGGTTTGTACCCCCAATAAAAGCTTCACAAAGTCAGACGTGTTGTTCTATTTTAGCCATATCTGAAAGCTTCAATAATAAGTTCACTGAATAATTGGTAAACTTACCAATGGAGATGTTTGTTGAGAAAGACTCCATACTTTAGCAATCCCAAGCTTTGGGCAACAGTAAAGGGAACCCACTACATTGTTAAATTTAGGGTTAATTGCACTAGAGGTTTTTAAAGTATGGGGTTTATTTTATTTTGGTCTCCAATGTTTTAATTGCATCATTTTGGTCCTTGAAGTATTAAATATGTTTCTATATGATCTTTCAAGCAGACAATGTCTAGATTGTTAACGATTTTTTATCATAAACTCTTCACGCAATACCTAAATATGGACAAAAAATAATTTTGATAGCCCTTAAACAAAATTTGGGTAGCTCTTGACAAAAAAATATGTAATATGGGTAGTTTTTGGTCAAAATTTGGATAGCTAATGATCAAAATTGTGTCATTTAGGTAGCTATTTAACCAAAATTTGAGTATAAATTTGGTCAAGAGTTATCCACGTTATTTTTTTGTCCATATTTAAGTATCACTTGACAAGTTTATAATAAAAAATTGTTAGCAATCTAGACGCTGTTTACTTGAGGGACCATATAGAAACATATTTAATATTTTATGGATCAAAATGATGCAATTAAAATATTAAAGACCAAAGTAAGATAAACTCCATAATTTGAGAATCTCCGGTGCAATTAACCCTTAAATTTATGCTGAATTTGCATTGAGCTTTTTAGTTTTGTCTTTGTTACGCTAAAGCAAACAGGACAAAGACATGAAAAGGCTTAAGACAAGTGGCAGGTTTTCTGCTAAATTTGTCAGCCATGGGCAGACAGAAACCATTTTATACATATATCATAAGCAACCTCTTGTCCTTATGCTAAAAGTTATGTACTGAACCGGGCCATGGAAGGCCAACTTAAGGGTGCCACTTCACTAATTAAGTTAGGGAATTATGGAGATAGTGGTATGGCTTTTCAGTATTTTGGGGTACTGCTTTCCAATTCAATACTCTCTCTCTCTCACACACACACACACATAACGTGAGGCTGAGTTACTTAGGGTCACCTGAGATCATTGTACATCCAGGTTAAAGTTTTTTTGTACAATAGAGTTAGGTACACTTTATCCCAACACTCTGGCACTAGTTTCAAATTACTCCCTAGATTATACTTTTTTTAACAATGCCCTTTCAACTGTTTTAATTGATTGCACATTGTGCGACGTCAAAACGGTTATTTAGATTTACGTTACCATCACACGAGGTAATTTTCCATCCAAAATCTAACAGTCATCTAGTTTTTAGGCAGTGAGAAACTTGTTTGGTATAGTAGGATAATGTAAAAAAAAAAAATAGTGGCAGTAAAGGTGCTATGAATGAGCTGTATGTTAACTGAGGCAAATCAATAGGGTTACTTTATAGCATTACGTATTAAGTTGAAACAAATAAGAATATATTGGAGCACCAAAGCTACAGTGGTTAGCGTTTCAAAAATCACTGTTGATAATCAAAAGTTGAAGTTAGTGGATGATGATAATTGGAAAAATTGACAAGAAAAGTACTGAAATGGACCGATTCTTGTTCATTGCAGTTTCATATGATTCTTCAATCACTAGAAAGGAATGCCAAACACGGATTGAAAATGTAATCGAAAGATCAGTCAATACCGATACATCTAGGGTGAGTTTGTATTTAGAATAACCCGTTCCATTTTTAGGCTGTTATACATTATGTGCAAATCACGAGTCTCATTTAATTTATGATCGACTTGGAGACGTATCAACTAACTTAGTCGAGCCTCTGAGTCAAAGTCATCGAATTGCAGTGTATTGCCTAACACCATCCTATGACATTGAAATGTGGCATACATCTCCTACCATATCCAATTTCTTCGTTTATATTGCATTTCGAGTGTATTGCTCGGTACCATTTATGGATGTTACAACTAATGTGTCTCGGTGCACACCAAATCAACTGTTCATACCACGACTTCAACCACAATTGTAACACAGACAACTCCAAACAAACAATACAATCTAATCAGCGTGACCAATTATTGTCTGTCACACTAATCTTTTTGTATTCTAACATAAAGTATCTTAGCTGTGAACTTGATGCAATTGACCTATTTTTCTTCTCAATATGGTGCTTGATTTTATATCATATAAAGTTAAATATTGCACCTATGTCATTCTACTAGACATTTGTGGCCTAACTTGCAATAAAGAATTAGGGTTGTCGTGTTGACCTCAATCAGTATCCATGTTTTTGAAGCATTATAAATCTAGGGTTCCTGCCATTTCTAACGGAGGTCAGACATCTTTCTTAATTTCTGCAAATTCCATCAAAGTTTTGAAACACATATTTGTTAATCATGGAATTAGAACTATCATTGATGGAAACTGTAGGGCCATGTCCACAGCCCAATACGCAAACTATTGAGCTATCTGGCCTTGACAGGATATCACCAGCAATTCTCTATACTATCTTCTTCTATGAGTCTCATTTTAGCACCGAGTCATATTCTGAGGCAGAAGATGTTGTTGAGAGAGCCAAGAAAGCTCTGGAGAAGGTACTCGTTGCATGGTTTCCGGCTGCTGGAAGGTTTAGAATCAACAAAACGACAGGAAAGCTCGAGATCGACTGCAACAACGAAGGAGTCACCATGATAACTGCAGCAACCAATTCCAAGCTTGAGGAGCTTGGTAGGTTAAATGAATACAAGCCGTGCTATGAAAAGCTGGTTCCGCAGCTCCCTGAAGCTGATGATATTTCCAAAAATCCACTAGTTGTTGTGCAGGTTCGAATTCTCTTATATACAAAAGAACTCTATTCATCTTCTTGATGATCAATTATGTCATAATGATTTTTCCTTGGGAATTTGAAGTTGAAACCTACAATATCTTGTCTTGAAGAAACGGAGATTTATGCTTTCTTGATAGGTTTGAACCTTTTGGCTAGTATGACTAATCATCGATATGATGTTCGTTGTGCAGGTTTTAGGTTTATCTTATTAAGACAAGTTCGATAAATAGTATTTCCTGTGATATTTGGAGTTAGAAACTTCTAGAAAAACTCCTCTCTTATCATGGAAAATAACTAGGATGGTTGTCCTTCAACAACACAATGAAAAAATGTCTAAGTTTTCCTAAAACTTCATCAATACTTCAAGAGTTAGGCCCTTTTAAGATGGTGTTTGAGTTTAGATCATGAATCTTGGGTTATCCTGTGATTTTACGGGTTGAAGAAAAAGATAACCTCTTCTTAACTTAGGTCATCAAATTTAAAACCCTAGGTTTTATATATTTCATTTACTTATTTTTGATAGAGTTCATTGTTATCCTTCTCTTCATTGATTCACCTCCTCTTTATCAATAACTACCAGCTAATTATGTACCTGAGGATTTATTACAGCGTTTGTTTCTTGGTAATTCTTGGTTGTGTAAAAGAGTAACCCTAATAGTCAGTTCAGCTTTTCTTCTCCTCGTATTTCTACCTTATTTACCTCAATCAAAATCAAGTTGCAGCATAGGGCACAAAGAGGGAAATTAAGTTTATAACATATTATTATCAGTACTTCATGGTGACCATTAAAACATAAAAAAAATTGCATTGTATGGATTGTTACGATTTTGCATAATTTAATGAAATGGATTTAAAGTTCAAAAGAAGGAGTAATGCTATAGGAATCTAATTTGGGGATTTAGTCAGTGACCTAATTCATTGCAATCATTAGAGTCATTAGATTAACGGTAAGTTTAAGGTTTGATATATAGAATAAACTTTCAATCTAACAACTACAACTAATTAGGTCCTTTGATTACGTTCAAATAACATTTTCTTTTAGAGGAATATAGAATATAAAAAGATCGGATGAGGGTTTGTTTACATATCTCTCTCTCTCCCCATTCTTTTCTCACTAATTCTTTTCTGCAGATAACAAAGTTTGCTTGTGGAGGGATTTCGGTCGGTTTTGGTAGTAGCCATGCTTTGTTTGATGGTCGAGGAGCATTCAACTTTCTTGCATCTTGGGCTCATATATCAAGTGGAAAAGATGCATCAGATCTTCCTTTACCCAACCATTCAAGGAATGTACTCCTGCAGCCTATCTATTCATCTGATTCAAGCTCTACACCTGCTTCAATATATGAACAAGACCATATAGTGGCCATTCAAGATCTATACAGCATACCTATGCAAGCCATGGCATCTGATGATAGATGTTGGGAAAGTGCTCTTGCAAAATTCAGCCAAATTGATCCAAAAGGCGGACTCAAACTCCTTACTGTGTGCATTAGGAAGGAAGTTGTCGAGGCATGGAAGGGACTAGCAATAGAAAGAGGCAAGCTCTCAACGTGCTCTACCTTTGATGTTCTATGTGCACATATATGGAAGGTAAATGAAGATTACCTGGTTTTTCTCTTCTGCAATACTTTGTATATGTGGGTTAATGTGCTAATGCAATATTGTGACCTTATATTCGAGAAACCTCTAGGAATGTGAAAGGGCTAATTATCTAGTTTCTCTTCTTGTGAGAGTATTTTCTCTAGACTAGGTAGTTTGTTTCCTTCAGTATACATTTCTCTTGCGAGTAAACCTCCATGAGCTTTCCAACATGCCTTGAACTATATTCTATATCTAGTTTTTTCAGCAAAGAAATCATTTTTATCGATGCAAACATTATACTTTCATGCTAGCTCTACCAAGCAGTTTAATTCTATTCCAAAAGCAAATATTAAAGGAAAAAAGATAGTTTCAGTAAGTGAAGAGTGGAATTCGATCCTCTTAGTATATTTTTATTGTTTTTTAACATAGTTTCTATTATTCAGGCAAGAGTGCAGGCCCTTTGTATCCCTCCGGGCACAAATATATGTTTGCAATTCCCAGTCGATTCCCGGAGGAGGATTCATCCCCCACTTGGAGAAAACTTCACCGGCAACGCTTTTGTTCTTGCTTCAGTGTCATGTTCAGCCAAAGACCTACTAGAAGAACCTCTTCACACCACTATTTGGAAGATTCAGGCGGCAAAAGCTGTAATCACAGATGAATATATTAAACTATATGCAAAGGCGCTTGAGTCTACGGATAAGTTCTTCCCATCTATGCGAGAATTGACAATAGTAACGGATTGGTTGAAATTTCCCTTCCATGCACTTAATTTTGGATGGGGAAAGGTTTCTAGTGCAGCTCTTTTGGCAACTCCGGTACCGGAAACTGCTTTTCTGATGTTAAACCTGGAAGAACCTGATGGTTACTTGGTAAGAATGGGAATTGGAGCACAACATGCGCATAGTTTCATGACATACTTCAAAAACTCCAGCTACTAACGGCCGTACAAGTCCTGCAGTAATTATCTTCACAATATTGGGATTGCTTTCCTTTTTAAGCTATTATGTATGAATGAAGAAATTAAATAGTCGATGAATAACAAATTGTTATGTGTAGATACCAGTGGTTTGTGAAATGTTGGATAAATATGTAACGTGTGTAATGTAATCGCTTTAATTTTTGTAGAAAACAAGGTTGCGTGTTGATATGATTTGACATTCTATTTTGCACTTGTTTTTGGCCTTAGTCATTTGATTGTGATTAGTTAGTTATAAGTATCCATAGTATACGTGTATACATGTACATTCTTTTGGGTTTATGAAACACGCACACTCAAATTTCACTCACATATCCGTGTCCGACACGTATAAGATATGGCTAAGTGTGTGGTAGAGAGGATTGCCCCCTGGGTCGCTCTCAGGCCGCTCGAGAGGTCTTGAGATGGCTCGAGCGGTCTTGAAGTCGCTCGAATTCCAAATTTCATTCTATTGACCACAGCCTTCCGATTGTTCGAGCAGTCGTTCGTGAATTTGTGTTTTTTAGGACCCCAAGACAAACCTTATTCTGAGCCTATAAATAGAGGGATGTTTTCCCAACCTAGGCTACCATCTTGCAATTCTTATCCAATCTCACACATTAGAGAAAAAAAGTTTAGTTGGTTGAATCAAACCCATTGGAAGTGTGCACACCGGAGACCTTGGCAGAGAAGATTGCTCAAGGCCTAAACGAACTGTGCGCGCGGCGGGGAGTTCAAGTGAAACTATCCATAACGTAAAAAATGGACTTTCGACGGAGAGGTTTATTGAAGGAAATGAAATCATGATATTGGTTGACGAATAAGACTTGAGTACTTATAAACTGACTTTGAGATAGTGGCCAAAGTAGGCTTTGGCGAACTCTAGAGAGGTTCCCGCGATTTTTTCCAAAAAGGGTTTTTCGCGTCAATAAATTATTTGTATTCTTTATCGTTTTTGCATATACACTTGCAACTTGAGTACACATGTACAATGTGTGTTTGATGAATTGATTGATTAAATATTCATATTAGACATAGTTTTTTGATTGGGTTTGTTCCCATTGGGTTGTGATCATCGTAGTTTTATGGAACTATCCAAGAACATTGAGGAGAGGTCTAAGAGAGAGAAAGAGAGAGAGAGGAGAGAGAGAGAGAGAACCTAGAACTACCTCTTCAAATCAAAGGAGTTCTAGGTTGTGTTTTTGACTAGAGATATAGGTAAATTGTTGTTCTATCAAAAGCCTAATAATAGTGTTGTGTGAAAACTAGTCAACCGTTTATCAACCTGGGCTGAAACTTTGAGATTGTAGAAGCTTCCTTTTGATGGATAAGATGTCGATTCTTCTTTCTTTCCCTCCAGAGCCCTTGATTACCCAAACCCCCTGCCCTTGCCATTTCTTCATTTTTCTTTCCTCCTCTGTCACCATAACCGTTAACCCTGACCTGTGCCCTCTCTCTCTCTCTCTCTCTCTCTCTATCCCTCTTTTACCCAGATTTGACTCCTCTGGATCTTGCCCGTCCCTACCTTTGTTTCTTTAACCCTCACCCACACCCCTCTTTCTCTAATGGAATCTGCGAAAGGGTCCAACATGTTGAGAAAAAATTAGAGTACACAACTCTAAACTTACTAATATTGGACCCAAACAAGTAAACAAATTACTTGTATTATACCCACGATAAAAGACACTACAACACTTTCCAAAGACCACTCCCAATATGAAGAGAAATAGACACTCAATAGGAAGCTCACAACTTACACTCAAGACACCACACTAAGAATACAAAGATTTATTTTTTGGAGGATGCCTAACCCAAATGCAAGGGAGGGTATTTATAGTCCTCACCATGCAACCTACACCATACAAATATTAAATTGAGAAATAATCCTAGCCATACATTATTACCACATTCTACACACTTCTCCTAAAAATCTCATTTCTACATCCTTCTACAATTTTCTCTTAAAAATATATTTCTTCCACATTTGTTGAGAAGCTTCCATTGTCTTGAGTTTGGATAAAATGGTTTTGGGCTTTTATTTTCCTTGGGCTTTGTAATGGGCTGGGGTTGATCTTCAACACAACAACCCACTCTTTATTGCTCCACTAGAGATTGGTGGCCCTTTTGCAGGAGGAATTAAAGTCCTATTTAAAGCCAACCCAGAGATTGAGCAGAATCGTTATTGTTGGAGCTGGAGTTTTGGTTGAGGGTTCTGAAGCCTTGATTCTAGTAAAGGACAAAGCCTTAGATACCTAGGTAAGTAAGTTTCCTCTTCCCCAACCTAGAGATGTGAATGCAAATGAGGATTTCGGAGGTAGTAATGACCGATTATCTTAGTTAGTACTTGAGAATGAACTCCTAAAACATGTTGTGGAACTTAAGGGCCATCCTAAAAAGTCTGATCAAGGTGAAATTAGAGACCTTCGTGGAGGATCTAGTAGGAGATCCAATAAACGTGGAGGTCATTGTGGGTATAAAAGAATTCTTGCTTCTTACAAGTGGGTTAAATATAACATAATTCTCAAGTGTAGGAAAGTTATCGTGTTTGTAACTTGATCGATTACCAAGGTCATCTCCTCAGAGAAAATGATTGGTTCAATGGGTGATAGACAGAAGAAAATAAAAATCTTGAATTTTGAGAAATTTATTTGTAGAAATTATTGACTAAGAACAAACAATTAAAGGAAAGACTAGTTAATCGGTAGAGTTCATCTCACCATGAATAGGTATCTTGACTCAATTTCTATAATTTACTTGAGATTGTACTCAAACACACTCAAACGAAAAATATTCGATTAACACCCAATTAAAAATAACAAATGTGTATTCGATTCAATTGATTTGATTTTGAAAGAATTATATTCATTTCGATTGCAGTGATTCCAAGAATTACCCGTGCCAGACTTAACTATCTACGGGTAAGTAAGAAGATATATATATCGAAAGTGTTTTCAACTTTAATCATTCAAATAACCCAAAATACTTGATCATTGGAAAACCCTAATTTTGTAAATATCTCTATTCACGGATGAGACTCCCTCATCCGATCAAATCGGAGTACGACTACTCACTCATTATAAAATTGAAAACGAAAGATATTAAAGGAAACATCATTGTAATTGAAAGCAAATAAAACTTGAATTGAAATTGAATTGAATTGAAATTGAAAGCAAGTAAAAGTAAATACCTTGAATTGAATTGCAATAATGTAAATCGTTCACAATGTAAAACTTGAAAGGAATAGCGTTGCAAGAATTAAAGAACTTGAATGTAGAACAAACTTGTAATTGAAACAATGGAGAAGAACTCTTGAAAGAAGAAAACTAATTCTAAACCCTATGAGAGAATAAACGGTGAATTGAATAATGAAATTTTATTTTCTAACGATGACGCATTCTCTTGCTAGATTTGGGTATTTATAGGAGAGCATATGCTGATTTTTCTCCTTTTAATCCACCAAGCAAGGTCTTTAAAATAACTCAGCAGATTACCTTTCCAAAACTGTACTCGCAGTAGAATTATAGTAATCTATCGCTAAGAAGCACAAAATGATCTACCGTTAGAACTAATCACTATTTTGCATGAGCTGATCGATCTTCTCTTTCACTAGTAGAACACCTTTTTGTTTCAAGCCTACTGATAGCACAGTACTCACCTACCGGTAGAACAGATCTCTGTTTTACTTCTACCAGTAAGAGTGAGCTTCTACTGGTAGAATCAATTTTTACCTCCAGTTGAACTGGTAGAAGACCTATTGGTAGAACAAACTTTTTCTTCAATTATGCTTGTACTGCTCATGGCTCGACTCTTGGACCATCTAAATCATCCTCCAAATCCTTCATAGCATTGAAACATGTGCAAAACCTCACTTTTACATTAGTTCACTTGCAAACACAAATTTCCTTTATAAAATCTATAATATAAAATAGGGCAGGTTTCAATAAGTCCATCTGACGGTCTCAAATACACTCATCCAATGGTTACCAACATCCCTCTCAAAACCATTCACATTGCACTGTGTCTAGTACAAAACTAAATTAAAACAAAAGAATTAAGTAACGAACATAGCTTAGATGAATGATTGAGACTTATAATATGTAATATTATGCTCTCATCACACCCCCCAACTTAGACTTTGCGAGCCCCTCAGCAAACCGAAAATAAACAAACATAAAAATTCCTAACATTACACTATAAATTTCAAAGCATATTCCATCACAAAATAAATATCATCAAATTGAAATAAATATTCTTAAAGAATAAATAAATATGCTTAAAGAATAAATGGCACACCAATAGAATAAAAAAGACTTTATGCATATATACTTGGTGTGCTTTTGGGTATAAAAAGACAAAATGTAATAGTCTTCTACCTAAAGGTTCTTCTACTAGAATATCACTACCCAAAAGGAAACATCCTAAGGTTCTTGTAAATTCTATACACTAGCTAGACAAGAAAAATAGAAACAAAGTATAAAAGGTAAAAGAGTAGGTCCACAGATCAATTAGAAGCATCCCCCTCCTCCTTGTCATTCTAATCATCATCCTCCCCCAATCATCATCCTCCCACTTTGAGGTGTCATCCTCCTCACTACTCTCCATGGACACATTGATAGGTGTAGCAGGTATAGGATCAAACCCTGACCTAGCAGCAGGAGTAGGAGTAGAAACAGAAGTAGGTGTTGCAGTCCCCCTGGAAATGACTCTCCTACGAAAGCATCCTCAAATAACCTCCTCAAAATCCTCACACATATGTATACCTTCGACTCCACCCTCTTCGGAGCATGCCTAGCTACCTCCATCTCACTCTCAATGCCACCTAGTCTCTCCTCTTGCATACTCACTCTTTGATTCATAGTGGCTCGAGAGATAGGTGAAGTATTAGCAGCAGTAGAAGGAGTGACCTTGCCCTTTCCCTTTAACCCGCTAGCCTTTGACATCGTGGAGCTTTTCCTCTACCCCACACTGCTAATAGGGCCTAGCTTAGAAGGTCTCATGGTATCGGATGCCAACCTCTTCACCCCAGCTCTGAAACAGAGCTTGGTGATCATACTACAAAAGGGCATATTCCCCTTCAATTCAGTCTCCTAGTTGTGCAGTAGTTTCTGAACACTCCCCAAATCATCAGAGCAATGTCGATCCTCGACCCTGCAATGAACTCATGTAGCAACACAACCTTTGGCATCCCTAGTTTCTTCTCCTAGCCCTTGGGGTAGACATTATAATGGAGGATTTTGTTGAGTAAACGGTAATCGGCCTCTAGATGGCCATGGATGAAAGTACCTTTAAACTCCTTAGGCCTCTCGTACATGTCCTTGATATACTCAGAAGGGACTTTGACTACAAAATTCATGTGGGGGTAGTCAATCTTAGAGGTCTCAGACATCTGATAGCTCAAGTATTTAGCTATTGAAGTCGGAGTACATCTATCACTTTTCCTCAGACCTTTGTCCAAAACACCATCAAATCAACATCTACCATGGCCAAACCCGTGTAGAAATCCCGGCAAAAAGACAAAATAATCCCCTCATTTGGTTTAAAGAAAAACTCAAGCTCCCCATCAACAATGGTTCGAACTTCCGAATTCTTCCCCAAACTCTCCGCATCAACCATCTTTTCGCACATCACTCCCATTTACTCAAGAGTCTCCTTATACCTAGATTTCTTTTGTTTCTTGGGCATAGGAGGCTCATCCTCTTCCTCACTCCTCGAAACTGCCATTGGCCTCTTACCTTTGGCCTTAGCCGAATCCCTACTAGCCGAACCCTTGCCCTTAGCCGAACATGTGGCTTTGGTTTGGGCTTGAGTGCGCAGTATTCTTGGCATTCTTGCCACCACCATTGAGGTCATAGAGGCAAAGAGAAGCCAACATAAGAGTAGTGTGGCCCAAGAGAGCTCATCTAGATTGCATAAAGGCAAAATCTTACTTAGAGAAGATGAAGATTAAAAACAAGAATCAAAGAAGTATGGAGAAGATTTGAGGAATTTGGAGGCTTCCCTAGGGTTTTTTAGAACCTAGAGGTGGGTTTTGGACAGATGGGTCTTTGAGATTTGAAGAGAATGAAATATTTTTTTAACCGGTAAAACCCTTTTATTTTTTCAGATAGTACAGAGTTATACCAGTAGGTAGGAAGATTCGACCTACTTGCAGCTCAGTACAAAATTTGAAAGGTTTTTTGATTTTTTTTTTTCAAAACTAATTAAAAACCCAAAGTTCTAAGACTCAAAATAAAATAAAATAAATAAAGTATACCCAATAGAGTCCTTAATTAGATTCCAAAGCGCCAAAAATTCTAAGTATATGTAATTCAATTTATGATACAAATTCTAAGCATAATGATCAATCTAGGAAATGTAAAAATTAAATACAAAATTAAAAATAAAAAACCACTTTTGTAGGTAATATGAATGCAATTAGCCTATACACTAAGCGTTTAAACCCCTAGTGGACGAGTGTTGTCACGTGAATGTTTTTAGAGAAGATACCTACAAACTTTAATTTGTCTATCCTGATTTAAATTTATTATTTCCTAATCATGATGAAACTAAAGACACACCATATCTACTCAAAATTAATTCACACACAATTGTACTATAGACTTAAAGGCTATGTAAGAATATTCACAATCATGTTAGCATCCAAAACGTGAGTGTGTGAGATGATTATGTAATTCCAAAGATTTATCAAACAAAATTCATATTTCTATTAGCTATCTAAGGCTAGTTTCAATGTCAATCTCACCAAGGTTTTTACACTTAGAAAAGAATTCTCTGACTATAATGAATGTCCCATTCATAAGTATATGTGATGATTGAATTTATGTACTTAAAGCAAATTGTACTCACATATGTCTCAAGAATAAAAACCATAAGTCAAACAAACCGACTTTGGCATAATCTCGTGAAGGGATGGTAAAAGACATAGGAGCAATGTAGTTGGCATATCTCTTAGGCATTAAAGCATATACACTCAACCATACCTCCTAAAATCAAATAGGACTTTATCCGGTTGTAATGGAGCCTTGGGTGAAGGTTTAAGAAACGAATGAAATTAGGAATTCAAAAGAAGTTATTCCATGGATAAATTTTGTATTCAACACTTGCACTATTCTTTTGATACAACATAAAAGCTCATATCCCTCATTCTTTATTCACACAGCCTTTGGCTTTCACATTCAACGTTTTTTCACAATTTCATCACATTTTTCAATTTTGTTTTCTTTCTTTCATCTTTCCATCATCCTTCTTTTTTATTCATTCATGATTGGACATTTCACCTCAATCTCAAATATATATATCAAGTGGATACAAATATAGAGATAACCAAGGTAAGGTATATATATATTGCTTGGCTTGGTTATTATTTGAGGTAAAAAATGAATATTCATCATGGCTCAATCACAGATACTAGAGACAATGAGATGAAAGAACAGGCTTAAGGCTCAAATAAATTTCAAAAATGACCTAAAATCATATTTCAGAAAGCATGGGAAAGTTTTACTTTTTATTGAGATTTGGCCAACTATTTACTCTTATGCTCCTAACCCAAACTATAATAATGAGATTATTGAAAGACAATGGATTTTAAATGAATATCATCTAAGTAAATGTCATATAACCCTCCAAAAATGATACACACAAGACTCACAGCGTTATTCATGCATCTCAACTACAAGATGAAAAGTGATTGAAGTGGGATTTAACTCTCCCAAGCCTAACTGCTTGTAGATAGAGAAAGGTAGGAGATCCACACTCGCACCTAGCTCTAAAAGTGATTGTTCGACCCGACAGTCCCCAATAATAATAGCAATGGTGGGACAACCAAGATCTTTATACTTGGGTGGAGTGTTGGTTCGTAGGATAGTACTTACCTACTTTATCAAAAATGTCTTATTCTGGACATTTAACTTCCACTTGATGGTGCACAAGTCTTTAAGAACTTTGCATATGATGGCACCTATCGAATGATATCAAGGAGAGAAATGTTAATTTTCACCTGCTTGAATAAATCAAGAATCTCAGCATGGTTAGCTTGCTTAACAAGCATTTTCAAATGGTGAGGGTATGGAGCATGAATATGACATACTACATCGTTAGACTCAACAACCTTAAGCAGCTCAAGTGACTCACCATCCTTGGAGGTGCCCTTAGTCTCTTTTTTTTTTTGTAAGCTTATAGACTTTAGGCAGGATGATATTATCAACTTCTTTACCATTCCTGAGAGTGGTGATTGACTTGAATTGCTCTTCATTATTAGAACTCTCAATACCATGTTGACCTTTGGGATTCTCTTGGGGTTCTGCAGGAAGTTTTCCCTTCTCTTGTTATGTCATACCCATGGTGTTGGTCAACTTGTTCATTTGAGATCTTATGTTATTCAAAGCTTGGTTAGTCTGGTTGTTGATGGTGGCCTGACTTCGAATGAACTATTATAAAACATCCTTAATATTCCTTTTGAGAGGAGACTTGTATGGAGGTACACTAGTTTGTTCCTAGGGAGCAAACCCTTGTGATAATAGGTTCTGAACAAACCTTTGTTGTGGTGGGTGCATAGACTAGGGACCTAAAGACTGAATAGGACCAGAAACTGATTGACTTGGAGTGACATAAGACATAGAAGTGGAAGCTTAAACTGATGTGTCATTTCTCCAACTAAAATTTAGGTGTCTACGCCAACCTTGATTGTATGTGTTAGAGTAGGGATAATTTTGTTGCCTTAGTTGATTGAAGGCATTCACTTGCTCATGGAGGACCTTTTTATAGACTGGTAAGATTGGGCAATCTTTGACAGAATGCTCAACCGACTAGCATAAAGAACAAGGCTCCTCCTGAGGCACACTTACCACCTCATTCACCTTCCTTACCTCTAAGTTCTCCACTTTCCTTGACAGATGAGCAATCTAGGCTAGCAACTCATTTCTTAGAACATATTTTCCACCTTGAACAGACTGGGATGAAATAGATTGCTTCGAGCACTCAATAAGATCAGAAATGTCCCAAGATTGGGCATTCTCTCCTAAGCTCTCAAAGTAATATAGAGCTTCCTCGGGTTCTTTGCCTAAAAACTCGCCATTTCACATCATGTCTATGAATTGGTGATGAGCTAGTGTAATTCCTTCATAAAAGAAACTCACTAGCTGTCATGGTTCGAAGCCATGATGTGGAACGGTATTTAAGAGATCCTTAAACCTCTCCCAACAGTCATAGAATTGTTCATTAGATTTTTTAGAAAAATTTTGAATTTGTTTATTTAAAGCAGTTGTTCTATGGACTGAGAAAAATTTCTTGAGGAACTCTTTTTGCAAATTAGCCAAAGTAGCCATGGTTCGGGGTTTAAGAGAATTAAGCCAAGTCTTTGCCTAGTCTTTTAGAGAGAATGGAAATAGTTTCATTCTTGCTACTTTTTCACGCACATTTTTCTCAAGTAATGTGCTAACCACCTCCTCAAAATCCTTGATGTGGAGGTAGGGATTCTCCCAATCCATACTATGGAATTGTGGAAATAGCTGGAGCATTCTAGGTTTTACTATAAAATTTTGTGCTTGCACTAGTAAGAGTATACATGAGGGTGCAGAAGAGTGAGTGAGTTGAAGATATTTTCTCATTGTCCTCACAAGAGGAATCGGTGGGAGATTATCTCCAACATTCTTAGGATTATGAGCGAGAGGAGCTAGTAGAAAGTTATGATAGAGTTGTATACTAAAAGCTTATTTTTTATAGTGAAACTCGTTTTATAAATTAATAGAAGTTTGTTCTTTCCATTTTATTGAAAATCTATGTGGACAAAATATTTGCATTATATTTGATATATAGTATGCAAGTGTCTTATATTTTATATTGTAGATAATCTGGTGTGTAGAGTTCGATTTATGCATAGAATACTAGATTATCGGATTCTTGTATAATATGAATATATGTTCACAATTCTAGATGGAATTGGATACACCATCAGTATGATTGTAGTGTAATATTTTGACATAATCTGTCTTGACTGTAGGAGACTATTTGATGTATCGGATTATTGCGCTAGTACATTTTGTGTATTGAATAGACCCATGTTGAGGTTATTATCTTTTACTGATTCAATAAGATAATAAATACCTCATGATTATTATGATTGCTTATACTCTTAATTTCGAGATATTTAATCGCCACATGCATATAATAATTGTCACTTCAATTCATGAAAGAGTGAAATTCATATTGAGTCAATAAACTCGATGAATTGTGAGACGATGTTATTTGTATGGTGAAAATTAATTATTAAAGAAAACCACGTCCTAATATTTAAATGGGTTGATGATGTCCTCTTGAGGTGTAAAACCCGGGAAATTTGAACTTTTTCCAAAAAGGGCAAAATAGTAATTTGCCACTATAATGTGTATTTAAAATACTCATGTTCTAGACCCCGGATGAGTAAACGGAGTTCGCCATTGGATTCGTATCGCGGAAACGAGTCGCCTTGTCAAATTTCGTCGAATTCCGAGATAGACGGATTTTTGCACGTCGTTCGAGACGACTGCGTGGCGAATAATCTCACGAACGTCCCCATGAATAAATTTTACAAAATTTCCGTAAAATTGAATTAAAGATCAAATAAAATTATTTTGAACTTAAACTGGGATCAAACGAATCGTTTCGGGACTAAATCGGACCCGATTAAGCGAGGGACACGTGGCGCGACGTGGGCCGAGTATTTAGAACTATAAATAGAGGCAAATATCTGCATTTTAGGCAGAAAAATTCTGCCTTTGTGCTGGTCTTCAACGTGTGGGAGAAAGAGGGAGAGAAAAGAGAGAAAACATTGATCTTCAAGCTTTCTCCGGCGATTTCCCGGACTTCCGTCGCTCGGAATCCGTCGAACCAAGAGTCAAAGTCGATCCTCTCGACGAGGGCTACGCAACCACACCAAGAGCAAGGTATTTCACCGAAGATCCAAAGGAGAAGATTTGGGGGAAATTTAGTCTTGGGCTCGGGAAGTGTTCTTGAAGCTTCATTCGGGTGAATTACGCTTCAAGAGGTAGGATTTTTCCTACCTTGGTGTAATCTTTCCTTAGATGTTGGTAGTCTAAAGTTTTGTTATGTTATGCATATGATAGACCTTCATATATAGGTTTATGGTTATAGAAATGGAAAAGTGAGCATAGAAATGGTTTAATCTATTTTTTAGCTTGAATTTGGTGTATGAAGTTACATGTGATTTATTATGTAACTTAGTGAAATTAAGGCATGCTATGTGATTTATAAATTGTGCGTAGAAGGTGTTTGATAAAATGCCTTGCTTGAATGGAAATTGTTGTTTTGAGTGAATTGAAATAACATGCTTAAGTTTAACTTGTGGAATCATATGCTATTGATATGATTGGATGTGTTTGTTGATAGATGCATGTGTTGATATATTAACATTGAAATGAATATGGTATTTATATGCTTAGGATATAAATTTACCATGGACATGTTGAAATTGTGCATGAGTTGTTCTTGACATGTGGAACATCATGTGGTATGCAATGGGACATAGCATTGCATGTGCATGGAAGCATCTCATTACATGGGTGTGTGCATGGTTGATGTCAACACCACACTTGGTGATTGACTGTATGGCTTAGGAAAAGTTGGGTCGAAGACCTAGCTAAGCCGCTTGATTGCATGATAAATTGGGTCGGGATGAGCAAGAAGAGGCATGACGACCTCTCGGGTGAAAGACCCGGTGATTTGGAGGGTGCACTCCGTTGGTATAAGAGTCCATAAAGTGTACTGGTGTGGAAGACCATTGGTAGGAGTCCATGAAGTTTCCGATCCCAAGAATGACCCTAGTTTTGAAAATGTCATTTGATGTAAACATAAATGATGGAATGAAACATTTTGACATTGCATCGTGTAGTAGGAGTCGGAGAGGACTCGGGTTGAATTGCATGAGTGGGTGTCATCTCATTTCATGGCATGGTAGTATTGCATTCCAACTTAGAATGCATGTTCTTATGAGAAATGGTTGTTTGCAAATGAATGTTGCATGAGCATGAGCATCTAGGGGGAGAGTAGCCCTTGTAGGATTTACTCTACTGGGCGTTGGCTCACCCTATACGAGAAACATTTCAGGTGTGGGGTTTGCACCGGCGGATGGCTCACTTGGAGAGCATCAAGCATGAAGGGGGCCGGCTTGTGGCCTTAGTTCGAGTTTTTTTGTAAAACTTTTGTATAAATTCCATTTTGATGTATAAATTATGGAATTAATTGTAATGGAACTTGTATAAGTTATGTATTATATGGAAAATCTCATTAAACAAGTGTTGGATGAGTTTTGGGAGGCTTGGAATGGCTTGGAAACGAAAAACAGGTAAAAAGAGCAATTCTGGGCCAGGCGTACCGGTACGGTTGGGTCCAGAAGGTGTAGCGTACCGGTACGCGTACCGGTACGGTCAGGTCCAGTAGGCGTAGCGTACCGGTACGCTCTCCAAAATTCAGAATTTTTTTATTTTCTATTTCTTTTGCCAAGTCTTTGGGCTATGTTTTCCTCCCTTCTAATGTTACAAATGGATAATAAGGAGATACCAATGGTGGTATATTGGATCTCGGATAGGTCAACCAACCGAAAGAAATTGGACTTGTATTATTTTTTTATCCCGGTAAAGGGAATGTGGTGCCGCGGTATCGGGTTAGGCGACATCCACGGGTATTTCCGCGGGTTGACGGGTTGTCAACGGTTAATACAGGACCCCCGGAAAATGGGGCGTCACAGCTTGGTATCAGAGCCTAGGTATACGAATTACTTAGGGCTTGATGGGCATTAGGTCTAGACCATTGCATGCATTGTGCATTTCATCTTATGTGTTTAAATGCTACATGTTATGTGCTATGTGCTATGTGGATAATATGTATTGTAGAATGTATATGGAAATGAACACACTAGGGTTAGGAAACATAACCTTGGGAGTGGGAAAACAAATGAACGGGAGGGTTCATGGTATAAATGTCTACTAAGGAGAGGAATATGCTTCCCTAGTGAGACTATTAGGAAACTCTTTATGTTTGAATGTTGATTCCTACTTTGGGATGCCTTGTAAAACTATATTGCTATTTGACTTATGTAAATGGCATATAGAGGGCGAGGACGCCGAGGCAGTAGGTGGAATAACCAACCACCTCTGGCCTTTGATCACCAAGCCTTTGCAGAGGCTATTGGTGAGGCGGCGGCGACTATTGCACAGGCTAGTGCTACAGCCGCTACCATTGCACAGACAGGTGCAAATATGGGACAAGGAGGCTCGAGTAACCTCCAGAAGTTCAAAGCCCATCATCCTCCGATTTTTCTGGGAGGTGCGGATCCAATGATAGCCGATCGTTGGATTCGGCAAGTGGAGAAGATCTTGAGGGCTATGGAGATCACTTCCGATGCCACCAAGATAACTCTGGCAACTTTTCAGCTGGAGGGAGAGTCCCAACTATGGTGGGATTGGGTGAAGGACTCCAGAAATTTGGAGGCCATGACTTGGGCAGAGTTCCGAGAGCTTTTTATGGGAAAGTATTTTTCGGCAACTGCTCGACATGCAAAGACCCGTGAGTTCTTAGACTTGAGACAGGGAACGATGACGGTGATGGAATATGTGGCTAAGTTCACTGAATTAGCCCGTTTCGCCGACGATTATGTGGCCACAGACATGGCCAAAGTACGTAAGTTTGAGGATGGCTTGAAGTTGTCCATTCGAGGCAAGATTGTGGGACTTCTCCTGCAAGACCTCGATTCGATGGTCAAGACTGCAATGGCTATCGAGAGAGAGGTGGAGGACGCGCGTAACATCCGGGAAGCGGGTGTTAAGGACAAAAAGAAGGAGGGTCAATCCTTTTCTTCTGGTGCGGGAAAGAAGCAAAGGACTTCAGTTCTGCAAGGATCTCAAGGGCAGAGCCGCGGCTATCAAGGCCAAGGCCAGGGTAGATTTTCCCAAGACGGGGGAAACTTCAGGACCGCCTTCCAGACGGGCCAGAAGACTTGCTATTTTTGCCACCAGCCGGGTCACATAAAGAAGGAGTGTCCTCAACGGCAGGGATCCCAGAGCTATGGGACATCCCAATCCCAGTCTTCTGTGGGACAGCCGCAGACACAGTTTGTTCCTCCTTACCCCACCATGGGTCAAAGAAGCCAGTACCAGTCACAGGGTGCTGCACAAGGCCCTACCACTTCACGCACGGGAACACTGCAAGCTGGCCAGATGGGCCAAGGCATGGGTCGAGGGCGAGGCCAGGGTTCACAGGCCGGGACTTCAGGGACCCAGGGGTGTGTCTACGCCATTATGCCACAGACCGAGCCGGCAGATCAGTCGGTGATACAGGGTACATTTCTACTCTCTCGGTTATGGGCAAGAGTACTGTTTGATTCTGGTGCATCTCATTCTTTTATTTCTGCATCTTGTGTGAAAGATTTGGGTTTAGAGGTTGAGACCTTAGAAGAACCATTGCATGTGAGTTCTCCCCTGGGAGCTAGGGTGAGAATTGATCAGATATGTCGGGGTTGTGAGCTAGAGATCTCAGGGATTCTACTCACCGTGGACCTTCAGGTTATGGACATGTCGGATTTCGATGTAATCCTGGGAATGGATTGGTTGGCGGCACACCGAGTCATCATTGATTGTGACCGGAAGCGGGTTACTGCTTACACATCGGATGGGGTTTGTTTCATGTTTCAGGGGGATAAGCACGATGTTTTTCCTCAAGCCGTGTACGATTCTAGATGGCACGGACAGTTGATGGGTTGGCTAGCAAGCCTTACCCTGGAGGACGAGGCGAGACAGGAGTTCGGTCTACCTCGGGTTGTGTGTGATTATGAGGATATTTTTCCGGATGAACTACCGGGATTACCTCCACATAGGGATATATATTTCACTATAGAGTTGCATCCTGGTACATCGCTCATTTCTATGACTCCACATAGGATGGCGCCTGCTGAGTTACAAGAACTCAAGGTCCAATTGCAGGAATTGTTGGACCGGGGTTTCATTAGACCGAGTACCTCACCTTGGGGCGCTCCGGTGTTATTTGCAAAGAAGAAGGAAAAAACTCTTCGACTATGTATAGACTACCGGCAGTTGAATAGGGTTACTATCAAGAATAGGTACCCTTTGCCGAGGATTGATGACTTGTTTGATCAGCTGAGAGGGGCGCGGGTCTACTCCAAGATAGATCTCCGCACCGGTTACCATCAGTTGAGAGTTAGGGAGACAGATATCCCTAAGACGGCGTTTCGGACGCGATATGAGCATTTCGAGTTCACAGTGATGCCATTCGGATTGACGAACGCTCCAGCGGCTTTCATGGATCTCATGCATAGGGTGTTTCAACCCTACCTTGATCAATTTGTTGTAGCCTTTGTTGACGACATCTTGATCTACTCCAAGTCTGAGGAGGAGCATGAGGGTCACTTGAGGTTCGTTCTTCAGATCTTGAGAGACCACCAATTGTATGCCAAGTTCAGCAAGTGTGAATTTTGGCTTACTGAGGTGAAATTTTTGGGACATGTGGTGTCGGCTTCGGGTGTATCCGTAGACCCGGAGAAGGTTGAGTCAGTCATGAATTGGGAGAGGCCGAAGTCAGTCTTCGAGATACGTAGTTTCTTGGGATTGGCGGGGTATTACAGAAGGTTCATTGAGGACTTCTCCCGACTAGCTTCACCTATGACTAGGTTGACCCGGAAAGAGGTTAGGTTTGAGTGGAATGATTCTTGCGAGAAGGCATTCCAAGAGTTGAAGAGGAGGCTTACTTCAGCTCCTATACTGATAGTCCCAGAAAGGGGACAGAGGTACACAGTGTATTGTGATGCCTCTAAGGACAGACTTGGATGCGTCTTGATGCAGTCCGGGAGAGTGGTAGCTTATGGTTCTCGGCAGTTAAAGAACAACGAGCAGAGTTACCCTACACATGACATGGAGTTGGCAGCCATTGTCTTTGCCTTGAAGGCTTGGCGCCACTACTTATACGGTGAGCAGTTTGAGGTGTTTTCAGACCATAAAAGTCTGAAGTACATCTTTACACAGCGGGACCTCAATATGAGGCAACGTAGGTGGATGGAGTTTTTGGAGGACTATGACTTCACCTTGCATTACCATCCCGGTAAGGCAAATGTGGTAGCTGACGCACTCAGTCGGAAGTCACGGGGAGTCTTGGCTAGTGTGGCTTCCCGAGAGTGGCAGATGCTCGAGACTGTGGGACAGTTCGGGCTATGTTATATGGGTCAGGATCAGGGTACTTTGGGGAGTTTGGTGGCTACACCTTCCCTACTGAGCAGGGTTGTTGAGTCCCAGAGTCATGACATGGAACTATTGTCCATCCGGGACCGTGTACAGGCAGGTACAGGTGACGAGGGCTGGGCCATTCACTCGGATGGTAGTCTTCGGTATCGAGGAAGGGTTGTGGTTCCTCAGTTGGCGGATCTGAGAGAGGAGATCCTTAGGGAGTTTCATTGCTCTCGTTTTGCGGTTCATCTAGGGGGCACGAAGATGTATCATGATCTTCGTCGCCAGTATTATTGGAATGGGATGAAGCGACAGGTTGGTGAATTTTTTAGTAGATGTCTCACGTGTCAGCAAGTAAAGGCTGAACACCAGAGACCAACAGGGTTACTCCAGCCATTGGAGGTAGCTGAGTGGAAGTGGGAACATATCACGATGGATTTTGTGACTCACTTGCCACGGACATCGAGGGGACATGACGCGGTATGGTTGGTTGTGGACCGACTTACGAAGTCGGCACACTTTTTGGCTGTGCGGATGACCTTCACACTGGAGGATTCTGCAGGTTATATATACGGGAGATTGTCCGGTTGCATGGGGTACCCGTGTCTATAGTATCGGATCGGGATCCCAGGTTTACGGCTCATTTTTGGGAGAGTTTCCAACGGGCCATGGGGACACAGCTGATGATGAGCACTGCTTTTCATCCCCAGACGGATGGTCAGTCTGAGAGGACCATCCAGACCTTAGAGGACATGCTGCGGGCATGTGTCCTAGATCTCAAGGGTAGCTGGGAAGATCACTTACCCTTGGTAGAGTTCGCCTATAACAATAGTTATCAGGTGAGCATACAGATGGCACCCTACGAGGCACTATATGGGAGGCCATGTCGATCTCCGGTTTGTTGGACGGAGGTAGGAGAGAGGTCTTCTACGGGTCCAGATTTGGTAAAAGACACCTCGGAGAAGGTGGGTTTGATACGGAAGCGTCTTCTCACGGCTCAGAGCCGGCAGAAGAGCTACGCCGATAGACGACGGCGACCTCTAGAGTTTGAGGTGGGAGATCATGTCTTCTTGAAGGTTATGCCTAAAAAAGGAGTGGTCCGGTTTGGTAAGCGGGGAAAACTGTCGCCGAGATACATCGGGCCCTTTGAGGTACTTGAGAGGGTGGGTACAGTTGCTTATCGGTTGGCGTTACCGCCAGATTTATCGAGCGTTCACGCGGTGTTCCATGTCTCTATGCTCCGGAAATACACCCCAGATCCGACTCATGTGGTGGATTAGGGCGAGCTTGTTGTTGATGCGGATGGGACCTTTGAGGAGGGACCGGTGCGTATCATGGATAGCCGGGATCAGGTTTTGCGAGGCAAGACCGTGAGGCTAGTGAAGGTGCTGTGGCAGCACCGGGGAGTGGAAGAGGCGACATGGGAGTGCGAGGACACCGTACGTGCCAATTATCCTTTCCTGTTTGAGGATAGAGGTACGTTTTTATAGTCATTTACTATTACATGACTGTAGCATGTGCATGAGACTGCATGTATGTGTGTGTGAATTTCGGGGACGAAATTCTTTTAAGGGGGGAAGAATGTAAAACCCGGGAAATTTGAACTTTTTCCAAAAAGGGCAAAATAGTAATTTGCCACTATAATGTGTATTTAAAATACTCATGTCCTAGACCCCGGATGAGTAAACGGAGTTCGTCGTTGGATTCGTATCGCGGAAACGAGTCGCCTTGTCAAATTTCGTCGAATTCCGAGATAGACGAATTTTTGCACGTCGTTCGAGGCGACTGCGTGGCGAATAATCTCACGAACGTCCCCATGAATAAATTTTACAAAATTTTCGTAAAATTGAATTAAAGATCAAATAAAATTATTTTGAACTTAAACTGGGATCAAACGAATCGTTTCGGGACTAAATCGGACCCGATTAAGCGAGGGACACGTGGCGCGACGTGGGCCGAGTATTTAGAACTATAAATAGAGGCAAATATCTGCATTTTAGGCAGAAAAATTCTGCCTTTGTGCTGGTCTTCAACGTGTGGGAGAAAGAGGGAGAGAAAAGAGAGAAAACCTTGATCTTCAAGCTTTCTTCGGCGATTTCCCGGACTTCCGTCGCTCGGAATCCGTCGAACCAAGAGTCAAAGTCGATCCTCTCGACGAGGGCTACGCAACCACACCAAGAGCAAGGTATTTCACCGAAGATCCAAAGGAGGAGATTTGGGGGAAATTTAGTCTTGGGCTCGGGAAGTGTTCTTGAAGCTTCATTCGGGTGAATTACGCTTCAAAAGGTAGGATTTTTCCTACCTTGGTGTAATCTTTCCTTACATGTTGGTAGTCTAAAGTTTTGTTATGTTATGCATATGATAGACCTTCATATATAGGTTTATGGTTATAGAAATGGAAAAGTGAGCATAGAAATGGTTTAATCTATTTTCTAGCTTGAATTTGGTGTATGAAGTTACATGTGATTTATTATGTAACTTAGTGAAATTAAGGCATGCTATGTGATTTATAAATTGTGCGTAGAAGGTGTTTGATAAAATGCCTTGCTTGAATGGAAATTGTTGTTTTGAGTGAATTGAAATAACATGCTTAAGTTTAACTTGTGGAATCATATGCTATTGATATGATTGGATGTGTTTGTTGATAGATGCATGTGTTGATATATTAACATCGAAATGAATATGGTATTTATATGCTTAGGATATAAATTTACCATGGACATGTTGAAATTGTGCATGAGTTGTTCTTGACATGTGGAACATCATGTGGTATGCAATGGGACATAGCATTGCATGTGCATGGAAGCATCTCATTACATGGGTGTGTGCATGGTTGATGTCAACACCACACTTGGTGATTGACGGTATGGCTTGGGAAAAGTTGGGTCGAAGACCTAGCTAAGCCGCTTGATTGCATGATAAATTGGGTCAAGATGAGCAAGAAGAGGCATGACGACCTCTCGGGTGAAAGACCCGGTGATTTGGAGGGTGCACTCCGTTGGTATAAGAGTCCATAAAGTGTATTGGTGTGGAAGACCATTGGTAGGAGTCCATGAAGTTTCCGATCCCAAGAATGACCCTAGTTTTGAAAATGTCATTTGATGTAAACATAAATGATGGAATGAAACACTTTGACATTGCATCGTGTAGTAGGAGTCGGAGAGGACTCGGGTTGAATTGCATGAGTGGGTGTCATCTCATTTCATGGCATGGTAGTATTGCATTCCAACTTAGAATGCATGTTCTTATGAGAAATGGTTGTTTGCAAATGAATGTTGCATGAGCATGAGCATCTAGGGGGAGAGTAGCCCTTGTAGGATTTACTCTACTGGGCGTTGGCTCACCCTATACGAGAAACATTTCAGGTGTGGGGTTTGCACCGGCGGATGGCTCACTTGGAGAGCATCAAGCATGAAGAGGGCCAGCTTGTGGCCTTAGTTCGAGTTTTTTTGTAAAACTTTTGTATAAATTCCATTTTGATGTGTAAATTATGGAATTAATTGTAATGGAACTTGTATAAGTTATGTATTATATGGAAAATCTCATTAAACATGTGTTGGATGAGTTTTGGGAGGTTTGGAATGGCTTGGAAACGAAAAACAGGTAAAAAGAGCAATTCTGGGCCAAGCGTACCGGTACACGTACCGGTACGGTTGGGTCCAGAAGGTGTAGCGTACCGGTACGCGTACCGGTACGGTCAGGTCCAGTAGGCGTAGCGTACCGGTACGCTCTTTAAAATTCAGAATTTTTTTATTTTCTATTTCTTTTGCCAAGTCTTTGGGCTATGTTTTCCTCCCTTCTAATGTTACAAATGGATAATAAGGGGATACCAATGGTGGTATATTGGATCTCGGATAGGTCAACCAACCGAAAGAAATTGGACTTGTATTATTTTTTTATCCCGGTAAAGGGAATGTGGTGCCGCGGTATCGGGTTAAGCGACATCCACGGGTATTTCCGTGGGTTGACGGGTTGTCAACGGTTAATACAGGACCCCCGGAAAATGGGGCGTCACATGAGGAACTCATATGTTTAGTCCATGTCAAACCCTGCATGTTGATTTAATTATCCGACATGGAAATAAGTTGAGTGGTAAGGTCTCAAGGAATAAAATAAGTTAATTAAATATAATTGTCAGTAATTTATTTAATTGATGGACATCTGTACTCCTAAACGTGGGTAGATTATTAAGCATATAATTATAAGGAGCTCGAATATAATTTTGAGATAAGGCTCAGGAGATCAATAATAAGTTTTTAGTGGATTAATTTATTATTAATGGGTTATAAGATGTTTGTTCTGGTTTGAACATAGGAATCATAGGCCCACCAGAAGCTCGGTCCTTATTTATCCTTAGAGTTTCTGTCGTAACCTATATATAGACGTCTAGGTTCTCTAAATCAGCATCAATTCATTACTCACGTTTTGAGAGAGGCTAAGAGAGAGATCAGAAATTCGGAGGTTCTTGCAGCCCATACTGCAACCGAATTTTTGGCGTTGGGGGATATACGACAGAAAATCGTGAGGTTCAGGGAGCTGCCTTCTGCGTTTGTCTTTAGTTTCTGCGTTCGTGCTGAGACGAGATCAAACCAGAGCGATCTCGAAGGTAAACCCTAATTCCGCCTTGTAGGATTTTAAAAGAAATTTTTTTGTATTCGATACATACGCGCTGTTAAAAATTCTTGGGATTTCCGTTCCAACAAGTTATTCCCCTGGTTCCAAACATTCGATGGATTCTCTTTATTTACTCCTCCCATGTCAACAATGTTTGTGGGGTCAAGTGTTATAATTCTATTATGAACTGTGTCTAAACGATAAATAAAAAAAAATCAATAAACTAAAAGTAAAGTACAACAGAGAACACACCTGAACTCATAATGTGAATCACAAGACTTACTTGATGATCTCCGAATCACCTCTTGAACCAACGTTGCCTTCTTCGGAAACGGCGCCAAAAATACTTGCTTCTTAGAAGTGGGTTAAATATAACATAATTCCCAAGCTTAGGAAAGTTATCGTATTTGTAACTTGGTTAATTACCGATGTCGCCTCCTCAGGGAAAATGATTGGTTTGAGAGATTTTGTTGTAGAAATTATTGACTTTGAAATAACAATTAAAGAAAAAACTGGTTAATCGATAGAGTTCAGCTCACCAGGAACAAGTATCTTGACCCAATTTCTATAACTCAGTTGAGATTGTACTCAAACGCACTTAAATGAAAAATATTCAATTAAAACCCAATTAAAAATAACAAATGTGTATTCAAGTAAATTGATTTGATTTTGAAAGAATTATATTCACTTCAATTGCAATGATTCCAAGAATTACTCGTGGCAGACTTAACTGTCTACATGTAAATAAGAAGATATACATATCGAAAGTATTTTCAACTTTAATCATTCAAATAACCCAAAATACTTAATCATTAGAAAACCCTAAATTTGATAAATATTTCCATTCATGGATGAGACTTCCTCATTCGATTAGACAGGAGTATGATTACTCTCTCATTATAGATTTGAAAACGAAAGAAATTAAAGGAAACATCATTAGCAAATAAAACTTGAATTGAAATTGCGAGAAGTGAAATTGCAAGTAAAAGGAAATACCTTGAATTGAATTGCACTAATGTAAATCATTCACAAAGTAAAACTTGAAAGTAATAGCGTTGCAAGAATTAAAGAACTTGAATGTAGAATAAACTTGTACTTGAAACAATGGAGAAGAACTCTTGAAAGAAGAAAATTAATTCTAAACCCTAGGAGAGAAGAAACGGTGAATTGAAGGATAGAATTTGGTCTTCTAACGATGATGTCTTCTCTTGGTAGACTTAGGTATTTATAGGAAAACATGTACTAATTTTTCTATTTTTAATCCACCAATCAAGGCCTTCAAAATAACTCAGCAGATTACCTTTCTAAAACTGTCCTTGCAGCGTAATTACAGTAACCTACCGGTAGGAAACACAAAATGACCTACCAGTAGAATTGTTCATTGTTTTGCATGAACTGGTTGATTTTCTCTTCTACTGGTAGAACATTTTTTTGTTTCAAACCTACTAGTAGAAAAGTACTCACTTACTAGTAGAATAGACCTTTGTTTTACTTCTACCAGTAGGAATGAACTTTTATTGGTAGAATCAATTTTTGCCTCCAGTTAAACTGGTAGAACATTCTTTTTCTTCAATTATGTTTGTATTCTTCCTGGCTTGACTCTTAGACCTCCTAAATCATCCTCCAAGTCATCCATAGCATTGAAACATGTGCAAAGCCTCACTTTTGCATTAATTCACCTGCAAATACCAATTTTTTTTTCATAAAATACAAAACTAAACTAAAACAAAGGAATTAAGTAACTAATATAACTAAGATGAATGATACGAGACCTATAATATGCAATATTATGCTCTTATCACAGAACCCCATTGGAAAGTGGTGTGGAGCATGGTCATTCTATTGGAACGAAAGGGGATCATAACTTGACAACATAACGTGACTCTAGGTAGAGTCATATGTCAGATAGCTCCTCAAAGCAAATGGAGCAAATGGGTTTTGCAGGTAAGCAACAAACACCAAGCTATAAATTAGTAGGCAGACTTGAGCAAAGGTCTTGGGAGGATAGAGTGATGATGGACCTTAGAGCAAAGGTGAAAATGATGTTTATAGCTCCAAACAGGTCCAAGGGTAGGGTCTGTGTTAAACCACCAAAAGATGTGGCTCAAGTAGGGTTTTCTAAATGGGAAACAACTATGTTGGAGTACTTCATTGGGAAGAAATTACCTTTTCAATTGGAGAGGGTGTCAACTATGCGTATGTGGAGAACTAAGGGCCTTTATAAAGTCATGGAAAATGATGATGACTTCTTTTTCTTTAGCTTCTCTAATGTGGCTAACAAAAATGATATTGTTGAATGAGGACCATGGAAAATTGTTGGACAACCAATTATCTTGAGGATATGGCAACCAAGGCTTAAGTTGGTTAAGAATGTTGTACGTAAAATTCCTATTTGGGTTAAATTTTATAATATATCGAATGAATATTAGACTGTCCATGGATTTAGCTACATTGCTAGAGCCATCGACAAGTCTTTATATATGGACAAACTGATAGAAGAGGGGAGTAGAACCACTTTCGCGAGAATCTGTGTTGAAGTGGATGCAAGTGAGCCCCTTTGGAATCCTTTGACCTACTTATGAAGGGAGATGGGGATGAGGATGCCGAGACTGTTGAGATCAAAGTTATTTACCAATGGAAACCTTTTAGGTATGACATATGCAAGGTTTTTGGGCATACTTTCCCTAGAACTACCACTACTGAGGCAAAGCTATCAGGAATTGTTGATGGCTTACAACTCCCTATGGTGGGATCTTCCAATGAAACTAACACACCTCCCCCCAGTACCTAACACACCTTCCTATGTAATAAAGGAGCATGGAACACAGGTGAGAATGCAATACCAGCCTGAGACTACAGATGGAGGCCATATTTGTATAGATCTGTATGCAAGAGGAGACACATCTGTTGTGACTATTAGCAAGGAGATTGAACATATGCAATCTCCAAATAAGTTTGCAACACTAGATCAAATGGAGATCAAAGATTTAAGTGAGGCAGAATCATCTGAGGTGAATGGTTTGATGGAGAAGTTAGAGTTGTTGATGAAGTGGATAGACTCTTATCATCATCCATGAGGAAGAAATCCAAAAAAATGATGGGCAAATATAATCAGAATTGTAATGAAGGTCTTGATGTCAAGCTTGGGGGTCAGGAAAAGCCGTAAAATCTTGAACCCCAATGATCAATATCATATGCTGGAATCTAAAGGGCCTCAATAGCCCTTCAAAACAAGCTGAAGTGAGAAGAATGGTTAGTGAACATGGAGTAGACCTATGTGGTGTTGTTGAAACTAAAGTAAGAACCATTAATTGTGAAGGGACTTTTAGATCCATGCTACTGGGGTGGAATTTGCTAAATAATAATGAATCATCCCTCAGAGGGAGGATTTGGGTGTGTTGGGACCCTGCTACTATGGATGTTCAACTGCTAGAGATGTTTGACCATGAAATTCATTACAAGGTTCAAATACTTGCCCAACGAGTTTCTTTCGACGCAAATTTTGTGTATGCCTAGAATGATGAAATGCTTAGAAGAGTGTTTGTCCTCTTAAATATGTGTGTAATGTCGAATTGCTTCCCAAATGTAGGAAAAATGTGGTGTCGAAAAATCCGAGGTCGTCTCCACAGGGAACAAAGTAAATTCGAATGGTGATATGTTGCAAATAACATGAAAATTCTTGGATTTTTTAAGGTTGTTGAGAAAAAAACTATTATAATGTAATCAAATGGATAAATAATTGGCTAATCCTTGCAATTCATCTCACCATGCTCATTGATTCTCATTTTATAACTCATCTAAGTTCGTAATCAAACTCACTTAAATGAAAAATATTTAACTAAAATTGAATTTTAGAAAATATGTCTCTTTTAGGATAGGAAATGTTTGTTCGAAAAGTCGAAATCTTGTCAATGGTATACACTCCAAGCATTACGCATGCTAGAAAATCTGTTGACAGGAAATCAAAATGTTTACACATCACAAAGACAATACACGATTAGAACCCATTTGAAAATCACACTACAACAAAAATCATTTTTTGCGACGTTTTTTTTCGTCGCTAAATGTAAAAAAATCGTCGCCAATTGGTTTTTGCGACGTTTTTTTTTTCGCCGCGTGTTCGTCACAATAGCCTCGTCGCAGAAAACATTTTGCGACGTAAATTTATTTTCATCGCAAAAAAAAAAATTTGCGACGTTTTTTTTTCGTCGCAAAAACTAAAAAAACGTAGCTAAAATATATTCCACTAGGGTAACAAAATAAAAAATAATAATGTAATTAATTTTTCGCGACGTAAAAAAATCGTCGCCAATATTTTTTTTACAAATAAAAAAGTAAAAAAATAATACTTTAATTGATTTTTAGCGACGTTAAAAAATCGTCGCGAATAACGTTTTTAAAAATAAAAAAGTGAAAAATAATAATTTAATTAATTTTTTAGCGACGTAAAAAAATCGTCGCTAATAATTTTTATAAAATAAAAAATAAAAAATAATAATTTAATTAATTTTTCGCGACCTAAATAAATCGTCGCGAATAATTTTTTACAAAACTAAAAATGTAAAAAATAATTACATTTGCGAAGTATATAAATCGTCGCAAAAAAAGATTTTCTGCAATTTTTCGCGACTATTTTAATTTCGTCGCAAAAAAACAAATTTTTTTTTTTAAATAATTCATAAAAAATGATATTCCAATAGAAATTTTTACCTGTACACCAATAATACATGTGTTCAATAAAAAATAACACAATTAATACATTTCACATCTTTTTCATTCAACATTCATTCACATCTTTTTAAAAAAAAAATTAAATTTTATTTATAAAAAGAATGAATTACAAGAATCAAAGAACATGAAGCTCTAAAAATTGAAAAAATGGCTTTAATCCTTCAAGAGGATTTAAAGCATCTCTAATTACATTTAATGTCTCTTAAACTTGAACGGCTCCGGCAGTCCAGCTCCATGCATGTGTACATTCCAAGATTGTGGAATCCAGAGTATATCTCCTTATTTTCAGTCAAATGCATAGAGTTTCTGAACCATCATAAAAACAACAGAGGCCCAGACATAAATACAAATATTATAATTAAATAGTTAGGAAGCACATTTAATTTAGAAAGAGCAGCTTACTAGTCTCCTATTGGTTCTCCAATCTAAGTGCTAGCCCTTAGCCTGCCTTTTGATTCAAAAGATTGAGCAGCTTCAATCTGAAATTGTCTTATATAGAGATTTAAAAAAAAAGGCGGCAGCGTAAATAGTCTTATATAGAGATAAAAAAAAGGTGGCAACAATCAAAGACAAACACAAACTATTTTTCCAAATCCAAAGACTTCATTTCACACAATGAGCTGACTAACCTAGATCTTTAGCAATAAAGCTCAATACTCGATTGACAAAATTGCCTAAATTATTAAGCAACTCGTTGTTCAATTTTGCTTGCAAATCCCTCCATGTAAACAATGTATCTGATACCTGGCTATAGCAAACCCATCAGTATTAGCATTGGAAGAATAGACCATCTAATTTTTTACTTTTCTTTCGGTGTTGAGAGAGAGAGAGAGAGAGAGAGATTTGATACATAACAGTGTCAAACCAAGTAACAGGAACCTACCTCTGGCCTGTTAGTTAGCAAGTAATATCTCCATACGGCTACAGGAATGTTTGTGTCTTTTGCATCGTTTCCAAAAACTCCTATGCCCTTGCTCTTAGAGAACTTCCCTGCACACAACAACCAACATGACAGTAAAATAAGTCAAGATATTCCAGAGCAAAAAGCATTACCAATTCTTGAAAGGAGATGGGTACTCATATTACTTGTCCACCCAAAGATATTATCTTTCAGCCGCATTTGTTTGTTGGCTGAATGGAACTAAATTTTCCACTAACCTGCTTCATAATTCAAATATTCAGTAACACTAATAGTCTTCATCAAAGTCCAATTTTCTCTAGTTCCAAGAAGCGTAGATGGAAACATCACCTTGAAAAAATTTACAATGACAGTTAATGAATTTAAGATTTGCACCAAGGCAGACACAACAACCTATTAAAAGACCCATCTCAAAAAGAAAATTTGACACAGTTACTGTAAAGATAATTCAAAAAAGAAAAATATTCTAAATAAGCTAAAAGCATAAAGTATAAAGGAATAGGCCACCAAACTCCATTGGAGAAAAGCGAATAAGAGAAGCCATAACAAGGCATAACAAGGTGTTCTTAGCATTCTAGGTGCATCACCAACACACATTTCATTTGGAAGAATTCTCATAATAATGTTGTCTTTAGCAGCTTAAATCTTTGATCAGACAACTCATACCTCAACAAATATGGCACAAAATTAATCAGGCTAAGTTCAAGCAAGCAAACAGAATATCAGCTTCTAAGCTGAGTTATAAAAGTACACGACGCTTCTCATGCAATTTCTGACTAAGAAATAAAATCAAGTGAGAACCTTTTGGTTTGGTCTAATTGTGTTACAGGTCATAGTTGTGTCTAAACTATAAAAACCGATTGAAAAATGAGACATGCTTATATCTAACGGCATGCCTGTTTGACCCAAAGCGGCCCATTTAACATACACGTTACAAACCACTTACATCCCAATCCAAAAAAAAAAGTAGGATAAAAACTTGGGGGCATCTAGGGCAATTTCTAGTAGAGTGGGTTGATTGTGGCACCCTCCTCCAGAAGGGAAATGACTGTGTGGGAGCTGAGAGCCCTCCTAAGGTAGAAAATAAAATTTTGATTTCTATAAGTCTCCTCTAGGTAGCCAAGTCGCCTAAGATGAGTTTGCTGTCTTGAGATCACTCAAGCAACTCTATCCTCTCGCACTTTGCCGACTACCTTAGCAATAGATCTAAGAGTCAAAAAATTTGCAAATGCAAACAACACATTTTTTCAAGGTGATGCTCTTCTTTTTGTTACCATTCTTATATAAAATAGAAACTCAAACTCGAAGAAAAGATCACAGGGCTTCCCATTAACCTCCAGAAAATGATTCTACGAGAACCAGTCAATTTAGGGATTCTTAAAAGTTTTCTTCACCTTTTTTTACAGGAATATTCTTGCAGGGTTGAGAAAAAGACTAAGTTGTTCCGGTAATGGTGTCAAGCCAACCTACAATGTTTATATTTGTGTGTTGATTTATTTACTGTTTTCTACAGGTGTTATTCCAATATACTCTCTATCACAGCAATCAATATTTGGTGGCCTCATTAGGACCCAAAATCAAGTTGGTTCCCAAACTAAGGGGGATGATTTCCAAGCTAAATGAAGAACAACTCCATTATTACCAATCAAACTGCAGTCGCATACCCATGAGAGGGATTGGGGCTGTCAGTGTAGGAATTTCTAAGATATAGAGATATCTTCCCTTTAACTTGGCTCCTATTCTCAGCTTCGTTTTGTGAATGATTTCTCGATATTCCTTAATTTTTTTCTTAAGAGTGAATTCTTCATCTGTTTTAATACCAACTCTTTCCTTTTCAATACTTTTTTGGAACAGGTTTGCTTTTCAACACTTACTATTTTATTGTTTCTTCCATTAATTTATTTTTATTTGAACTCATTCACAATCTTCCAAAAACCATAGCAGCTATCTTCAGGAAGTGTTTTCCTGATCAAATTATTTCCATAGAAAGCTTTATAACTGCACAATGCCTAAAAGCAACTCCCCCAATAATTCTACCCCAAAAAATGACTTCCCAATGAAACATCGAATACATTAACCATACCAAAAGAAATTTAACACAACAATGAGAAACTTAGACCCCGAGCTCTGGTCCCACAATTATTTTAAAGACAACAATAGGGAAAACAAAAAAACATGGTCATACGCAGTAGCATGCCACAAATAAAACTAAAATATTTTTCGTCTGGCATTCATCAACCTTGAAATGTGACACAGCTATAAGAAACAAGTTAGTAAAACAAGATAAGTTTCACCGACATGCATGACCTAGATTTACTTCATATTCTTTATTGAACTTCTTTAGCAAAATGAAAAACATCTCTCATCCCTCACCAGCGTTCAAAATGCATCTACTGAGAATTGAATAGAGTACTGTTCAATATAGCATGAGATTAATAATACTTTGATATTCAGTGCAACAATTAGGAACTCTGTGATGCAATAGCAAAGATATTCTCAGCAGTGGAATTCAGCATCGTTGAATGAGCTTCAAGAAGAGATGAGTATGATTGAGCATGAGAAAGCATCACATTTATTTTTGAGCTCTTTCAAAGCTTGAATCTTAAAGTAAGCATGATTGAGCTTATAGTCTTGGAATAAGCAAAATTTAGAACATGATGTGATGACTAATTAGGACTCCATTTTCTTCAAGAGTTATATTTTTCATCCAACTGGGCTACTATAAAAAGGTTCATTGAATATCCCCAAGAATGAAGGATATTGAAATCAGGCCAAGAGTAAAATAAACAACTTACACAAGATTGGCTAGATACACAAACTAATAGAATTCCAAATACCCAAATCTAATACACAATCTAATACCCAAATCTGAAATCTGGTTCTTAGAATTCCAAATACCCAAATCTAAATACACAAACTAATTCCCATATGCTTTCATTTTCTTTTAAGCAGCAGTAATTCAATTAAAAAAAAAAACCATTCGAAAATAGTGGTGAAATGAACATTTTCGTGTCTCAGTCGGTTGCTTCAGACGGTGGAGCCAGTGGAGCCAGGCGGGAATCGCCTTTTCGTGTCTCAGCCTTCTCGGTGAAGCTTCAGACGGTGGACCCAGTGGTGCCAGACGGTGGACCCAGTGGTGCCAGACGGTGGACCTCAGCCTTCTGTTCGATTCTGAAGCAAATCTGAAGCAAACCCTTTTGCAAATCTGAAGCAGCAAATAGATCTTATGGGCTGAATGTCGGTGGAGCCAGTGGAAATTCTCGGTGAAACTTCAATGATATTTGGTGGAGCCTGCGATGAAGGCTCTGTGCTGTGGAGATTCAGTGAGACAAAGAGAGAGAGAGAAAGAGAGAGAGAGAGAGAGAGAGAGAGGGAGGAGGGGTCTGACGATGAGAAGGGCTGGGGAATCTGAGGAAGGGTTTTATCTAGGAAGAGTATAAAACACACAAAACGACGGTAGTGGAGTGAATCGATGGAGAGAGAGAGAGGAGGCGGCGACGATCGATGGTGAACTGACCTTCAGGGTGCTTGTGGCTTCACTGGCTTGTGGCTTCGACTGGCAGGGAGAGGCAGAGAGAGAGGGAGAGTCTGTGTGTCTGTGTGTCGACTGAAAACGAAGAGGCAACGATGGGGAAAGAGAGAAAGTGAGAAAAATTAAAAATTTGGGAGTTGGGCGAGGCAGAGAGAGGCGTGAGTCTGGCGCGAGGCAGCTAAATAAAAATTAAATTTTGACTTCTCTGACGATTTCTAAAAATGTCGCAAATAATATTAAATATTTCATCTCCTTCCCCGATAGTTATTTACTTAATTCATTTTGACTTCTGCGACGATTTAAAAAAACGTCGCTAATAATATTACTATTTCATCTTCCCACTCAGAGTTCAAAAATAAAGTTTTGACTTCTGCGACGATTTTTAAAAACGTCGCTAATAATATTAATATTTCATCTCATACTTATTTATTTAATTCAAAAATAAAAATAAAATTTTGACTTCTGCGACGATTTACAAAAACGTCGCTAATAATATTACTATTTCATCTTCCCACTAAGGGTTCAAAAATAAAGTTTTGACACTTCTGCGACGATTTCTAGAAACGTCGCTAATAATATTAATATTTGATTTAATACTTATTTATTTAATTCAAAAATAAAAATAAAATTTTGACTTCTGCGACGATTTATAAAAACGTCGCAAATAATATTAATATGTCTCTTCCTTCAATTTTTCGAGGCAACCACCTTTAAAATATTTGGGAGCCATTTCTCCCGCCACAAAAAATTTTGGAGGGAATCACTTTTTTGCGACGATTTATAAAAACGTCGCTAATAACTAGTTACCATTCAATTGACATTCAACTTCATCAAATTAACATGTAAGTTCATCAAATCGACTTTCAATTTTATTAAATTAATATTCAATTCATCAAATTAACATTCAAATTATCAAATTAACATTCAATTTCATCAAATTAACAAGTAATTTCATCAAATCGACTTTCAATTTCATTAAATTAACATTCAATTTATCAAATTGACATTCAAATTCATCAAATTAACATTCAATTTATTAAATGGACATTCAATTTCATCAAATTAACATGTAATTTCATCAAATCGACTTTCAATTTCATTAAATTAACATTCAATTTATCAAATTGACATTCAATTTCATCAAATTAACAGGTAATTTCATCAAATCGACTTTCAATTTCATTAAATTAACATTCAAATTATCAATTTGACATTCAATTTCATCAAATTAACATTCAATTTATTAAATGAACATTCAATTTCATCAAATTAACATGTAATTTCATCAAATCGACTTTCAATTTCATTAAATTAACATTCAATTTATCAAATTGACATTCAATTTCATCAAATTAACATTCAATTTATCAAATTAACATTCAATTAAACATTTAAAGTAATCAAATAAACTTTCAATTTCATTAAATTAACACCCAATTTATCAAATTAACATTCAAATTATCAAATTAACATTCAATTTCATCAAATTAACAAGTAATTTCATCAAATCGACTTTCAATTTCATTAAATTAACATTCAATTTATCAAATTGACATTCAATTTCATCAAATTAACACTCAATTCATCAAATTAACATTCAAATTATTAAATTAACATTCAATTTCATCAAATTAACAAGTAATTTCATCAAATCGACTTTCAATTTTATTAAATTAAAATTCGATTTATCAAATTGACATTCAATTTCATCAAATTAACATTCAATTTATGAAATGGACATTAAATTTCATCATATTAACATGTAATTTCATCATATTAACATGTAAATTCATCAAATCCACATTCAATTTCATTAAATTAACATTCAATTTATTAAATTGACATTCAATTTCATTAAATTAACATTCAATTTATCAAATTGACATTTAATTTCATCAAATTAACATGTAATTTATCAAATTAACATTCAATTAAACATTTAAAGTAATCAAATAAACTTTCAATTTCATTAAATTAACACCCAATTCATCAAATTAACATTCAATTTATCAAAATAACATTCAATTTCATCAAATTAACAAGTAATTTCATCAAATCGACTTTCAATTTCATTAAATTAACAGTCAATTTATCAAATTGACTTTCAATTTCATTAAATTAACATTCAATTTATCAAATTGACATTCAATTTCATCAAATTAACAAGTAATTTCATCAAATCGACTTTCAATTTCATTAAATTAACATTTAATTTATCAAATTGACATTCAATTTCATCAAATTAACATTCAATTTATTAAATGGACATTCAATTTCATCAAATTAACATGTAATTTCATCAAATCGACTTTCAATTTCATTAAATTAACATTCAATTTATCAAATTGACATTCAATTTCATCAAATTAACATTCAATTTATCAAATTAACATTCAATTAAACATTTAAAGTAATCAAATAAAAATTCAATTTCATTAAATTAACACCCAATTTATCAAATTAATATTCAAATTATCAAATTAACATTCAATTTCATCAAATTAACAAGTAATTTCATCAAATCGACTTTCAATTTCATTAAATTAACATTCAATTTATCAAATTGACTTTCAATTTCATTAAATTAACATTAAATTTATCAAATTGACATTCAATTTCATCAAATTAACACCCAATTCATCAAATTAACATTCAAATTATTAAATTCACATTCAATTTCATCAAATTAACAAGTAATTTCATCAAATCGACTTTCTATTTTATTAAATTAACATTCGATTTCTCAAATTGACATTCAATTTCATCAAATTAACATTCAATTTATGAAATGGACATTAAATTTCATCATATTAACATGTAATTTCATCATATTAACATGTAATTTCATCAAATCGACATTCAATTTCATTAAATTAACATTCGATTTATCACATTGACATTCAATTTCATCAAATTAACATTCAATTTATCAAATTGACATTTAATTTCATCAAATTAACATGTACTTTATCAAATTAACATTCAATTAAACATTTAAAGTAATCAAATAAACTTTCAATTTCATTAAATTAACACCCAATTCATCAAATTAACATTCAATTTCATCAAATTAACAAGTAATTTCATCAAATCGACTTTCAATTTCATTAAATTAACATTCAATTTATCAAATTGACTTTCAATTTCATTAAATTAACATTCAATTTATCAAATTGACATTCAATTTCATCAAATGAACACCCAATTCATCAAATTAACATTCAAATTATTAAATTAACATTCAATTTCATCAAATTAACAAGTAATTTCATCAAATCGACTTTCAATTTTATTAAATTAAAATTCGATTTATCAAATTGACATTAAATTTCATCAAATTAACATTCAATTTATGAAATGGACATTAAATTTCATCATATTAACATGTAATTTCATCATATTAACATGTAATTTCATCAAATCGACATTCAATTTCATTAAATTAACATTCGATTGATAAAATTGACATTCAATTTCATCAAATTAACATTCAATTTATCAAATTGACATTTAATTTCATCAAATTAACATGTAATTTATCAAATTAACATTCAATTAAACATTTAAAATAATCAAATAAACTTTCAATTTCATTAAATTAACACGCAATTCATCAAATTAACATTCAAATTAACATTCAATTTCATCAAATTAACAAGAAATTTCATCAAATCGACTTTCAATTTCATTAAATTAACATTCAATTTATCAAATTGACTTTCAATTTCAATAAATTAACATTCAATTTATCAAATTGACATTCAATTTCATCAAATTAACACTCAATTCATCAAATTAACATTCAAATTATTAAATTAACATTCAATTTCCTCAAATTAACAAGTAATTTCATCAAATCGACTTTCAATTTTATTAAATTAACATTCGATTTATCAAATTAACATTCAATTTCATCAAATTAACATTCAATTTATGAAATGGACATTAAATTTCATCATATTAACATGTAATTTCATCATATTAACATGTAATTTCATCAAATCGACTTTCAATTTCATTAAATTAACATTCGATTTATCAAATTGACATTCAATTTGATCAAATTAACATTCAATTTATCAAATTGACATTCAATTTCATCAAATTAACATGTAATTTATCAAATTAACATTCAATTAAACATTTAAAGTAATCAAATAAACTTTCAATTTCATTAAATTAACACCCAATTCATCAAATTAACATTCAATTTATCAAATTAACATTCAATTTCATCAAATTAACAAGTAATTTCATCAAATCGACTTTCAATTTCATTAAATTAACATTCAATTTATCAAATTGACATTCAATTTCATCAAATTAACACCCAATTCATCAAATTAACATTCAAATTATTAAATTAACATTCAATTTCATCAAATTAACAAGTAATTTCATCAAATCGACTTTCAATTTTATTAAATTAAAATTCGATTTATCAAATTGACATTCAATTTCATCAAATTAACATTCAATTTATGAAATGGACATTAAATTTCATCATATTAACATGTAATTTCATCATATTAACATGTAATTTCATCAAATCGACATTCAATTTCATTAAATTAACATTCGATTGATAAAATTGACATTCAATTTCATCAAATTAACATTCAATTTATCAAATTGACATTTAATTTCATCAAATTAACATGTAATTTATCAAATTAACATTCAATTAAACATTTAAAATAATCAAATAAACTTTCAATTTCATTAAATTAACACGCAATTCATCAAATTAACATTCAAATTAACATTCAATTTCATCAAATTAACAAGTAATTTCATCAAATCGACTTTCAATTTCATTAAATTAACATTCAATTTATCAAATTGACTTTCAATTTCATTAAATTAACATTCAATTTATCAAATTGACATTCAATTTCATCAAATGAACACCCAATTCATCAAATTAACATTCAAATTATTAAATTAACATTCAATTTCATCAAATTAACAAGTAATTTCATCAAATCGACTTTCAATTTTATTAAATTAAAATTCGATTTATCAAATTGACATTCAATTTCATCAAATTAACATTCAATTTATGAAATGGACATTAAATTTCATCATATTAACATGTAATTTCATCATATTAACATGTAATTTCATCAAATCGACATTCAATTTCATTAAATTAACATTCGATTGATAAAATTGACATTCAATTTCATCAAATTAACATTCAATTTATCAAATTGACATTTAATTTCATCAAATTAACATGTAATTTATCAAATTAACATTCAATTAAACATTTAAAATAATCAAATAAACTTTCAATTTCATTAAATTAACACGCAATTCATCAAATTAACATTCAAATTAACATTCAATTTCATCAAATTAACAAGAAATTTCATCAAATCGACTTTCAATTTCATTAAATTAACATTCAATTTATCAAATTGACTTTCAATTTCAATAAATTAACATTCAATTTATCAAATTGACATTCAATTTCATCAAATTAACACTCAATTCATCAAATTAACATTCAAATTATTAAATTAACATTCAATTTCCTCAAATTAACAAGTAATTTCATCAAATCGACTTTCAATTTTATTAAATTAACATTCGATTTATCAAATTAACATTCAATTTCATCAAATTAACATTCAATTTATGAAATGGACATTAAATTTCATCATATTAACATGTAATTTCATCATATTAACATGTAATTTCATCAAATCGACTTTCAATTTCATTAAATTAACATTCGATTTATCAAATTGACATTCAATTTGATCAAATTAACATTCAATTTATCAAATTGACATTCAATTTCATCAAATTAACATGTAATTTATCAAATTAACATTCAATTAAACATTTAAAGTAATCAAATAAACTTTCAATTTCATTAAATTAACACCCAATTCATCAAATTAACATTCAATTTATCAAATTAACATTCAATTTCATCAAATTAACAAGTAATTTCATCAAATCGACTTTCAATTTCATTAAATTAACATTCAATTTATCAAATTGACATTCAATTTCATCAAATTAACACCCAATTCATCAAATTAACATTCAAATTATTAAATTAACATTCAATTTCATCAAATTAACAAGTAATTTCATCAAATCGACTTTCAATTTTATTAAATTAAAATTCGATTTCTCAAATTGACATTCAATTTCATCAAATTAACATTCAATTTATGAAATGGACATTAAATTTCATCATATTAACATGTAATTTCATCATATTAACATGTAATTTCATCAAATCGACATTCAATTTCATTAAATTAACATTCGATTGATAAAATTGACATTCAATTTCATCAAATTAACATTCAATTTATTAAATTGACATTTAATTTCATCAAATTAACATGTAATTTATCAAATTAACATTCAATTAAACATTTAAAATAATCAAATAAACTTTCAATTTCATTAAATTAACACGCAATTCATCAAATTAACATTCAAATTAACATTCAATTTCATCAAATTAACAAGTAATTTCATCAAATCGACTTTCAATTTCATTAAATTAACATTCAATTTATCAAATTGACTTTCAATTTCATTAAATTAACATTCAATTTATCAAATTGACATTCAATTTCATCAAATGAACACCCAATTCATCAAATTAACATTCAAATTATTAAATTAACATTCAATTTCATCAAATTAACAAGTAATTTCATCAAATCGACTTTCAATTTTATTAAATTAAAATTCTATTTATCAAATTGACATTCAATTTCATCAAATTAACATTCAATTTATGAAATGGACATTAAATTTCATCATATTAACATGTAATTTCATCATATTAACATGTAATTTCATCAAATCGACATTCAATTTCATTAAATTAACATTCGATTGATAAAATTGACATTCAATTTCATCAAATTAACATTCAATTTATCAAATTGACATTTAATTTCATCAAATTAACATGTAATTTATCAAATTAACATTCAATTAAACATTTAAAATAATCAAATAAACTTTCAATTTCATTAAATTAACACGCAATTCATCAAATTAACATTCAAATTAACATTCAATTTCATCAAATTAACAAGAAATTTCATCAAATCGACTTTCAATTTCATTAAATTAACATTCAATTTATCAAATTGACTTTCAATTTCAATAAATTAACATTCAATTTATCAAATTGACATTCAATTTCATCAAATTAACACTCAATTCATCAAATTAACATTCAAATTATTAAATTAACATTCAATTTCCTCAAATTAACAAGTAATTTCATCAAATCGACTTTCAATTTTATTAAATTAACATTCGATTTATCAAATTAACATTCAATTTCATCAAATTAACATTCAATTTATGAAATGGACATTAAATTTCATCATATTAACATGTAATTTCATCATATTAACATGTAATTTCATCAAATCGACTTTCAATTTCATTAAATTAACATTCGATTTATCAAATTGACATTCAATTTGATCAAATTAACATTCAATTTATCAAATTGACATTTAATTTCATCAAATTAACATGTAATTTATCAAATTAACATTCAATTAAACATTTAAAGTAATCAAATAAACTTTCAATTTCATTAAATTAACACCCAATTCATCAAATTAACATTCAATTTATCAAATTAACATTCAATTTCATCAAATTAACAAGTAATTTCATCAAATCGACTTTCAATTTCATTAAATTAACATTCAATTTATCAAATTGACATTCAATTTCATCAAATTAACACCCAATTCATCAAATTAACATTCAAATTATTAAATTAACATTCAATTTCATCAAATTAACAAGTATTTTCATCAAATCGACTTTCAATTTTATTAAATTAACATTCGATTTATCAAATTGACATTCAATTTCATCAAATTATCAGTCAATTTATGAAATGGACATTAAATTTCATCATATTAACACGTAATTTCATCATATTAACATGTAATTTCATCAATTCGACTTTCAATTTCATGAAATTAACATTCGATTTATCAAATTGACATTCAATTTCATCAAATTAACATTCAATTTATTAAATGGACATTTAATTTCATCAAATTAACATGTAATTTATCAAATTAACATTCAATTAAACATTTAAAGTAATCAAATAAACTTTCAATTTCATTAAAATTAACACCCAATTCATCAAATTAACATTCAAATTAACATTCAATTTCATCAAATTAACAAGTAATTTCATCAAATCGACTTTCAATTTCATTAAATTAACATTCAATTTATCAAATTGACATTCAATTTCATCAAATTAACATTCAATTTATCAAATTAACATTCAATTAAACATTTAAAGTAATCAAATAAACTTTCAATTTCATTAAATTAACACGCAATTCATCAAATTAACATTCAAATTATCAAATTAACATTAAATTTCATCAAATTAACAAGTAATTTCATCAAATCGACATTCAATTTCATTAAATTAACATTCAATTTATCAAATTGACATTCAATTTCATCAAATTAACATTCAATTTATTAAATTGACATTCAATTTCATCAAATTAACATGTAATTTCATCAAATCGACTTTCAATTTTATTAAATTAACATTCGATTTGTCAAATTGACATTCAATTTCATCAAATTAACATTCAATTTTATCATATTAACATGTAATTTCATCAAATCGACTTTCAATTTCATGAAATTAACATTCGATTTATCAAATTGACAGTCAATTTCATCAAATTAACATTCCATTTATCAAATTGACTTTTAATTTCATCAAATTAACATGTAATTTCATCAAATCGACTTTCAATTTCATGAAATTAACATTCGATTTATCAAATTGACATTCAATTTCATCAAATTAACATTCAATTTATCAAATTGACATTTAATTTCATCAAATTAACATGTAATTTCATTAAATCGACTTTCAATTTCATTAAATTAACATTCAAATTAACATGTGAATTAAAGTTAATATTTTTTAAATTTTTTTTTATTAAAGTAAAATGTTTATTTGCGACGTTTTTAAAAAACGTCGCTAAAAGTCAATTAAATTGATATTTTTTAAAGTTTTTATTAAAGTAAAATGTTTATTTGCGACGTTTTTTAAAAACGTTGCTAAAAGTCAATTAAATTGATATTTTTTAAATTTTTTATTTAAGTAAAATGTTTAGTTGCGACGTTTTTGAGAAACGTCGCTTAAAGTCAATTAAATTGATATTTTTTTAAAGTTTTTTTTAAGTAAAATGTTTATTCGTGACGTTTTTCAAAAACGTCGCTAAAAATGAATTAAATTGATATTTTTTAAAGTTTTTATTAAAGTAAAATGTTTATTTGTGACGTTTTTTAAAAACGTCGCTAAAAGTCAATTAAATTGATATTTTTAAAATTTTTTATTTATGTAAAATGTTTATTTGCGACGTTTTTGAAAAATGTTGCTAAAAGTCAATTAAATTGATATTTTTTTTACAGTTTTTTTTTAAGTAAAATGTGTATTTGCGACGTTTTTTAAAAACGTCGCTAAAAGTCAATTCAATTAATATTTTTTAAATTTTTATTTAAGTAAAATGTTTATTTGCGACGTTTTTAAAAACGTCGCTAAAAGTGAATTAATTGATATTTTTTTAAAAGTTTTTATTTAATTGAAATATTCCTTTGCGACGTTTTTTAAAAAGGTTGCGAAAAGTCAATTAAATTGATATTTTTTAAATTTCTTATTTAAGTAAAATGTTTATTTGCGACGTTTTTTAAAAACGTCGCGAAAAAATTTACCAAAACTGAAATTTGCGACGAAATTAAAAAATCGTCGCTAATAGTAAACTATTTGAGACAAATTTAAAAACATCGCAAAAAAAAACGTCGCAAAAAATGATTTTTGTTGTAGTGTCAATATCACTTGATCATAAGTGGGAATCCTTACTTCAATTATGCCGAAATTTAGTTGGAAGCAACACCCATCAAACCGAAATCGACAACAATAGACATGAAAATCAAAGTAAAATAAATAATGATATTGAAAAGATTAACTCTACTAAGAAGTACTTCAAAATAGGAAGTTCAAATAGAAGAGCAAAACACACCAACTAAGCTTTCAAATGAAAAATGAAGATGCTCTATTTTTCCTCTCTGACTCCTGACTTTTTCTCTACACTCAAATAAACGTAAAAACTAAGACTCTAAAAACCTCTCCCTCATGAATGTGAGGATAGTCATATATAGTGATTCTCCTTTTCTTCCAATCTGGTCAAGAGTTCTAATTTGAATAGAATTCTACATATCATGGATAAGCTAAATTTAACAGCACGGATAATATCAAATTAACGTATAAAGATAAGGACATAATCCTTATCTTTCTATGATTGACTAGATCTTTAATCATTATCCCTACAAAAATTCAAATTGTCAGAACTCCTATAAATAAAGCTCTATTGATGTTCCAAGTATGCCGTCTTTAGCTTCTAAATGCAGTTCATACCTTTGAGTTATTTACTGACTTAGGCATCTGAGAGTCGACCCTCGGATCTCCTCTCTGGTCTCCGACTTCTTTTTCGAGTGATCGAAGCCTAAAAAACTGACGTGGAGGTCGTCCAAATTTTGATATCAACAGTATTAATTATAATTTTTTAAGGAAAAATTGGATTTTTATTTTTGATTTTATTTCAATAAATGACATAATAGAATATAAAATTTTATTGTAAAATTTAAAATATTTGATATTCTATCTTTAATTGTTTTATTTTTTGTTTAAGTGTAATATTTTAAACTTGAGGGGTCTAAGTATTATACGCTTCAAATTTCAAGGGTCTGGATAGGGGTTTGTGTGTAATATTTTAAATGTCAGGGTGTGGATATCTACCTATTGTTTAGAGTTTGAGTTTTTTTTTTATTTATACAAAATGGTAATTATTATATTTCATCAATTATTAAAACAGACTTGTTGCAGGAGAGGATATACAAACTCTGGACACTCTCTCCTCCAACTAAGGAATCAGTACATGTCAAAGCAAATTTAGTTAGATAATCAACAACATGGTTTCCAGAATGACGTGTGCAGTTCACTAAAAAATCTGTAAATAAATTCTTAGGAGATTGGACTTGTTCCACAAAGTTTTGCCTTCAATCATTACTCTGTCATATCCTAATTCCATCGGAGTTTGAGTTAAGAGTGCATTTGTATGGCAAATTCTCCTCCATAACAGTTCAGTTTTTTTTTTGGGGGGGGGGGGGGGGGGTATTGATGGAGCAATCACCTCTAAGGCTTTCTTTTTGGACAAGGACCAATTTTCAATTGATATGTGAAATTGAAAATTAACTTCTTATTATTGTGGGTAGAAAAAATATCCGTCAACCAATAGCATGTTTTGACCCAAATAGTAAAAATGGTTAATATGCCATGGTTTTGACATGTGTGGATCTTCTTGATTGGAAACACATACTCAGAAGCTTCCTTTGATTAAAAATATGGGTGACAATTTTTGACACGATACGATAATCCGTCATAAATACGATACGAATAAATAGGTTTTGGTTGACTATTTTTTGGCATGAACCCGTGTATGACATGACCCGTCAACACGAAGTGTTAATGGGTCGTGTTCGGGTTCAACCCGCTCTACCCAAAATTGACCTAATTAACCAGTGTATTTAATCGGGTTAACACAAACCCGCTTAACCCTTTTTCAACTCGAATAACCCGACACTATATAAATGCACTTAGTTGTTGGATCTCTAACCCTAAATTCATTTTACATCTCAGACCTCACATTTACTCTGCTTCTTCTCTCTCATCTCTCCATGCTCCGCACTGTCGATCACCACCGCCTCTGTCTCCCTTTCGTAGGCCCTCACTGACCACCGCCAGAGTCGCTAGACCACCAACCACACCAGGGACTCTCTTTCTCTCTCCCACTCCCTCGCTCTTTCTATCTCTCTCTCTCTCTCTCTCACACACACACACACGCATATTTGTTCATCTGCACTACTACATCTCTCTCTTTCACACACACACACACACACAGATCTGCACGAATGCGTCTTCACTACCTCTCTCTATCACACACACACACACACGTAGATCTGCACACAGATTTGGAATCGATCTTCGAATTGGTTCTTCTCTCTCTCTTTCTCTCTGTATATATATATATATGTGTGTGTGTGTGTGTGTGTGTGTGTGTGTGTGTGTGTGTGTGTGTGTGTGTGTGTGTGTGTGTGTGTGGAGTTCGATTTGTGTTCGATTTGGTTTGACTGTACTTATGAGTTAACCAAATGAAGAGATGATGTGGGAGGGGCTGTGATGATTATGTGTGATTGGTCTCGTTCGTCACAACATTCATATCTTTATACATGAAGATGTTGTTCCTTCTCTGATATGAGGTTGTGGGTGCTGCCAAAATGTTATATATGTGTAATTATATGTATGTATATCTATGTATGTGCTAAAAGTTGACATGAGGGGATCATATGATCATCAGAAGCATAGTTCAGATGATAATCTATACGATTATAAGTTTTGAATGCCTTTTGCTCCTACCTAATGAATCCAATTGTACGTATTGCTTGCACAAAAATCAAATTTTTAGTATTTGTCCTAGGGACACAATAGATTTGGTTTCTAACGAGTCTTTTTGTGTAGAATTTTACGGATTGGTTCGTGTCGGGTTGAGTTGTGTTAGGCGGGTGGGTCGTGTTTATCCAGACACGACCTGTGTAAATTTCGGGTCACGGGTCGTGTCGGGTTAGTTGTGTTTTGAATTAGGTCGTGTTCGTATTCAAATTACCCAACCCGTTTAACTCGCAGGTCGTGTTTGGGTTGATGTGTCTTGAACCTGAACCCGATGTGACACGACCCGAATACGACACGACACGATTGCCACCCTTAGTTAAAAACAAAATTAGCTTCAACCCAAACAATGTTCAGAAAAATGTTGGAAGATTGTAGCCGATCCTGATTATACACGTGGGACACCTTTTGGGTTCCAATTTACGTGGTCAAAGAATTCAATAAGATAACTAGTTCATGATTTGTTATCGAGATAATAAGCATTTATTTTTCACGGTATAGTTTAAAAATTCTTGCCCGGGATATGAATTCATTCTAAATTAATGTTGCTAATTAGACCATAGTGATAGACGTAACTACGATCTGGTGACAGGCATGAGATCTGAAGTTTTGTGAATATAAATTGTAAACATAACGTTTCCCACAGACGGTGCCAACTATTGATCCCAAACTGTCCACCATAAAGGTTGATTAAAATTGTGGTTGAGCCACCAGCAGGTGTGTTCCTTTTTTATAAAGGAATGATCATGGACCGGAGGAGCTCCGATGGTCAGCCATTCGATGATAAATTTATATAGAAATGATTGAATGTATTAGTAGTTAGTTGGAAGTAGTCAGCTTACCTCAATGATGCCTAGCTTGGTCTTTTTATAGGCCAGAAGATTGGACCGTTGAAAGATCCTACACTGCTATTTGAATGGGGAAGCACCAAAATAGAACAGATATGGTGCTCTCGAGCTTAGATATCTCAATTGGTTTGTGATGAGTCCTCGGAATTAATCTCCCAGGCCCAGGTCGATCTGGCCCTTTTGGGTTTTATGGAATAGGTTTTAAGGAAATTAAAGGCTATGATAGACAGCCAATGTAAGTGGTTCACCCTAGTCGAAGGACTTGGGCTACGTCCACTGTAATGGAGGTTCTTGCTCCTTGATTGTGTATATTGATTTCAACTGATTACATGGAAATTATAGGCGCAGGGCCGTAAACGATGCTCTCCCTTGAGACTGTTCTAGGGTTCTGGGTAAAAAACCAGGTAGAAGGCGAGGAAGAAGGCTCTGGCCCTCTCCCCAGTTTTTACTGTTCTATTTATATGGTGTCCCTCCTTAGGGTTTTTTGCCCTTGTTCGTCCTTTCCTTGACCTTGTGGGGACCGTTCGTCCTTTCTCTGCAAACCACTCTGACCGCCGGCGATACTGTGCCCACGACCACCTGGGTTCGTTCGACACCACATCTCCCTGTTTTTGCAGGGAGTAACTCTGAGAAATCAGAGTCGGTTTCCCTTGTCCTTGGGGCACGTGGCGCAACAGGCTTTACCTTGGGTCATGGGCTGAGAATCAAATGTGGGCCGGTTGGGACCATTCCCTTCTGGGCTTCGGAGTCCTCATTCAATAATTTCTGGAGGGCTTTGGGCTTGGTCGTAATGGCAGCCCAGGCCCAAAAACCTATCCTCATCAGTTGCCCCCCAGCCCCTGGTCACGAGGATGACGTCTTCTCTGACCAGGGGGTAGGAAGTGTCTTTTTTGAGTTCTTCATAGTCTCCATACGTGGCGGAATGCGTGGTCAGGCGGCTTTGCGCTGGTTTGGGCTGCTTCGGTATTCGCCGGCTGTGATGGGATGGTTTTTACGCGTGTCACAATCGGGTGAATCCAGCGGTACGGTTCCAAAGGCGCGCCCTGTCGTCTCGCCTTTCAGGGCATTAAATGCTTTGTATAAAAAGTGGGGAAAGTCTCTTCGCCTATGTTGTTTTTTCATTTTTTTTTGAATCTTCTTGCGCTTCCCTCTCCTCCATTGGCTCTCGAGGTGCTTTGTTTCAGACTCTCAGGCGACTCTTAGGGTTTCTGCGTCCCCGGTTATTTTCTGCATCTAGCGCCTTGACTAGGTACGTCTTTCCTCCTTTCTTTATTCTTGCTCGATCTGGATCCCTTCGACCCTCCCTGGTGGGGTTTTGGGTTTCGCTTCTTGATATGGAGGTTTAGTTACTTTAGGAATCGTTCCGACGACCTCTCCCCTCTCACGTGTTTCGTGGACCATCCTACTTCGCTTAGGGTGTCCTTCCTTCGTAGTTGGTGTCTGAGACCCCCATTTTTGACGGACTGTGCTTTACATTTGCCTTCCCTCCACTCCGGCTTACGGCCTGGACCTTTGATGGGGAAGTTGGTCGTTTCTTCTTCTGAATCGGATTCTGAGGATCAAGTAGGCGAAAAAGTCGAGGCAAGTACCTCAGGCTCTCAGAGCGGTAGTTCCGTTGATAGGGCCGCGTCTGGGTCCGCTCTTGGAGCTTCTGCCTCTGGGTCTGCCCTTATAGAAGAAGCTCGTCCTCTTTTGTCCCTTCCTCCTGCTTCTTTTGTTGCGTCAAAGACTAAGAGATCCAAACCGGCTCTTCCTCCAATTCCTAGGAAAAGAGTTCGTCGAGATCAAGCCGACTTCGCTTGCTGTGCAGCCACGACTCCCAGTTGTCTCAGTGATGAGGACTTAGATGAACTGAGGCGGGAGTATCATTTTCCTGACTCCGTTCTCTTACACTCTCCGGAGTTACACGAGAGGTGTAATTCTTCTATCCCTGGCCTGGTCTGTTTTTATGAGTCCGCTTTCCGTGCTGGCTTGCGGTTCCCCGTTCATCCTTTCATCCGGGTCGTTCTCGCTTTTTACAACATATATCCTGCCCGACTCTCTCCAAACGGCTGGGGTCTTCTGATCGGATTCCTCGTCCATTGGTTGAAAAGTGGAAACGACTCTCAGCCATCCATTAACGAATTTGCCTCTCTTTTTCAACTTAAGTCCTCCCCTTCCGCGGGTTTCCTTTATTTTTCGAAAAGGGTCAAAGCGAGGAATTTGATCACCGGGCTTCCTTCTTCCAACAAAGGGTAGAAACCCAAGTTTTTCTTTGTTAGAGGTGACTCTTGGGAGCTTTCCGGGAAACCAGGGGACGTTCCTCTCATTCCCAGGTTTTGGGGTGCTCTAAGGAACATAAGTAAGGCCTTTCAATTCGACTGCATCTTTTTCTTTCGCTGTTCTTCCCTTACTGACTTAACTTCTGATTTGCAGATTACCGCCCTGTCCTAGGAGTCGAGGAAACGACTAGAGTCGCTAGGGTCGAGGCCTTGGGGTTGCAATCATTCTTCGACCTGGTGACCGACGAGAACCTAGCCCTCTACGAGCTCGGGCCTCCTGTCGAACAAGCTTCTGCTCCGGAGTCGCCCTCTGTTCCTGACCCCATGAACCAGGACTTGATAATGGCGATGTTCTCGGATACCGATAGGTTGAGGAAGAAGAGGAAACTGGTGAAGGGCCCACAACGATTGCCCCAAGATGCATCGGTGTCTGAGATTCTACCTGTTCCTCTTACGCAAGAGAAGGTAGACCTTCATCCCCCCGGGGATGTGGCTCCCCCCCGCTCTCCGTTGAGGGGCTTCTGGGCGAATCTTTGACTGGTGGAGCTTCGAAACAAGAAGCCCCGGCAGCTCCTCCTCGTTTTGCCCATCAGGGAGGCAGGAAGGTGGGTGCTGCTCCCTCTTCATCCAAGGAGCAAGGGGACGGCTTCCTTCGTGACCTTGAGGTCGCTGTTTCCGCCTTGTCTGAGCTGATCTCCACATCTGATCCTAGGGAGGCCATGCGAGTCCCCTTTGATAGGAAGGTGAACCGCGCTATCCGGGGCATGGCGGAGGTATTTTCTTAGCCTTAGTTTCCTCGATCTATGATATTCCTTTTTCCCGAGGTGTTCACGGGTCTTTCTCTTACGTCTGACCCTATTTTCCTCTCAGTCACTCGCTTGTGTGAAGATGCTAGGCTTTCACTACAAAGAGGAGCTTTCGAGGGCAAATGAGTCCATCGCCACCCTGTTAGTGAGCAAGGAGGCTGCCGAGGAGAAGGTGAAGATTCTGTCCTCGGAGTCCATTGAACTGAAGAGGATCAACGATGAGATGGATGCCCGCCTTCAGGACTTTGCCAAGCTCATGGATTCAAAAGATAACAAGCTCAAGACCACGGAGGCCGACCTGGTAGCCAAGGATTCAGAGCTCAGGGCCAGAGATTCCGAGCTGTCATCTTTGCGGTCTCGTGTTTCGGAGCTCGAGAGAGAATGCGCCTCTGGTTTTGTGAAGGGTTTTCTGAATCTTAAGGATCAACTCGAGGAGGCTTACCCTGACCTTGACTTGGATCCTTTTGTGCCAATGCTGGATTTCAAGAAGGCGTCGGTGGTGGCTGAGGAGGCCGAGACCCCTGACCTCAACGAGGGTGTGGCTCCTGATGCCGAGAAGGAGCCTGGTTCCGTTGTGGCAGCGGCGGAGGGGCCATGTATGCTGGCAAGGGCTTCTGGTGAGGGAGCAGGTGATGAAGAGATCGCTTCTTGAGGTTGATGTGGGGCCTTCCTGCTGTTTCCAACTTCCTTGTGATTCTTCAAGTTGCTTCTTTGTGTAATGCTTGATTGTAACTTCTTTAAATGCTGAAATGAGAACTCTTGTGGTTTTTCCCTTTTTATGATTTTGTCGCGTGATGTCTTGCTATAGACTTCTTTGATTTGTGGTTGCATCGCTCCTTTCTTAGGCGCTGACTCCCGCTTTTTCACTGGTAGCCGAGCTTATTTGATTTAAGCTGACCTTCATGCTCCCCCCTTGGGTCGCTTGAGCTTCCTAGGGCTATTTTGGTCATTTCCAGTTTCTTTACTTGTAGTGGAGGTCCGACGGTTTCGTTCGTTCGAGAACGTGCGCCGTCAGAGGGTTTAGTGATCCCTCGATCGTGGTGCCCAGGAGACCCCCATGATGCCACGTGTCCCCTTCATTAATGGCAAGGGACGTGCATTAACTGCTTCCGGCGACAGTGACAAGGCCTGTCCTGTAGCGCCTACAAATAGACCTCCGGGGAATGATTGTTCTTTACCGAGCGTAGAAGAAATCCTCTATTTTTTGTTGCAACATACGTTTCTTTACCTGTTGCTCCTAAAAAAACCCTCTTCCATTCTTGTATTCATGGCTACTCCCTCTCCATTTGACGTTATGGAGCGAGTTTTCGGCAACGTCGAGGCTAGCGAAATCTATGAGGACGAAGCTCAGGTCCTTGCTAGGCGCTTCGACTTTTCCCCTGGTGTTGTCGTGCGCCCTGCAGGCTTGCGCAGGTTCCATAGCTCGGTTACTGGTGAAGCTTGCTTCTTCGAGGCCCCCTTCTTATTAGGGCTTCGATTTCCCCTACCTGGCTTGATACGAGATGTTCTTCATTTCTTCAGCTTCTGCCCCGCCATGCTCCTCCCATCTGGCTGGGCGGTGTTGCTGACCTTTACTGCGGCGTGGGGAAGGATGTTCCCTCAGGCCAGGGCTAATTTAAGGGAGTTTCTTAACTTTTTCCGCCCCGAGGAGGTGTCGGAGTTCTACCACTTCGTCCCTAGGCGAGGGGGAGAGATTCCCATCCGGGATCTCCCACCGACTCCTGATGGGTGGATAATGAGATATTTCTTCGTCTCCGGAGATGGTTGGGAGTTCGGTTCCCAATTTCTGGGGTCTGTCAGAGTTCCTACCGCCTGGGGGCGCCGCAGAAACCTAGGTAAGCTCTTGCCTTTATGCTTGTTGATGCTTGTGCTTGCCTACTAACGGCGTTACCAGTTCCTAATGCAAGAGAGCTCCCTCCCCTTGGTGCTTCCGAGCTGGCTCGGGTCGACCAAGCACGTGCTCACCTCCTTTTTTCCTATATTGAACTGATGCTTCCCGGGGTTCCCTCGGCGTCAGGTGATCGTGCGTAATCAATGTTTCTTATTTTTCTATTCCTTTACTCGAACCCTTGCTAAGCTTTTGATCTCGTTTGCGTAGTTCCTTCCTACCTGGTGACTCAGCGCCACATGATCATGGAGCGCGTGGACGAAAAAAGGCGGGATAGGGCCGTAGGACCCCCTGCAAAGAGGACGAGGTTGGAACAGGGCAGTTCTTCCGGCGAGGTCCCCGTTCCTGCTACTGAGGCTCCTGTTGCTGCGGCCGAGGTCCTCACTTCTGTATCCGATGTTCCTGTTTCCGCACCCGAGGCCTCGAGGTCGACATCAGAGTTGGTCACAAGCGAGGTCACTGCGGGTACTGTGATGCTTGACCCCGTGGGAGGGCCTGTTCGACGAGGCACTTCTGTAATTGCTGCTGCCGGTCCAAGCTCAGCTCTTGCCCCCCAGACCTTCATTTCTGGCTCTGAGGCCGGTCTACTTCGGGACGTGAGCCTGAGCAGTCGTGCTCTGATGGAGTTGATTCCTCGAGTTGACCTGCGTCGCTCTGTAGATCTTCCTTTTCAAGTCCGAAGCCGTGATGCTCTTCATGCCCTACTCGAGGTATACCTTGGTGCTTTTCCTTTGTTTCAAACTTCTTGGTGCCTTATAATGTCCCTTATGTCTCCAGTTGGCGACACATGTTTGTGCTCTTGGGAGGGAGATTTTTATGCTAAGGAATGATGTCCAAAGGAGGGGTGCCGAGGTCCTTGATGCTCGTCAGCACGACACCAAGCTGTTGAACTGGGGCCTGGCCACTGAGAGGGAGTTGGAGCAGGTTCTTGAACAGCGGGCTCAGACCTTTAGGTAGCTGATTGCCAGTACCTCGGCTGAGGTTTCTCTAAGGGACGAGTTGGCTCGTTTGAAGGAAGAGCGGGAGGCTGAGAAGGAGGACTTGCTAAATGCTGCTGTTACCCGCACCCTTCTGGAAGATCAGCTGAAAGAGTCCCGGGCTGCTGTTTCTGAGCTGAATAGGTCTTTAGCTGCTGAAAGTCAGCTCGTAGAGGATCAACGAAAAGATCTTGAGAAGGCGAGGCTGGAGGCAGCTAGGGCTTTTGTTGATGGGTTCTTTAATTTTGCTGATCAGGCGATGGAGAGATTTCCTGACTTAGACCTTGAGCAATTTCAGCCAAGGTTTGATGCTTCTTCAAGTGGTGGAGCACCTGACGTTACTCCTGCTCCCGGCGCTACTCCCCTTGCAGATCGGGCTTTAGTGTCTAGATTTTTATAGCTGATTTCTTTCTCTGCTGTTTTCATCATTTTTTTTGTAGGCACGCATTCTCTTAATGGAACTTTTCCCTTCTTGTTTCCGTGGTGATGTACTTGTTGATGTTTATTGTGTTGTGCTGTACTCCCCTGCCCCCCTTACTCCGAAGAGGCCTTGGCCTGTTGGGAGTAATGTCATTGCTCGAGATCTGGGCTTCCTTACTTTGGATTTGCTGCATGTACCATCTATAGGACATATACATATATACATACATATATATATATATATATATATATATATATATATATATATATATATTTTTTTTTACAATATACGATGTAGATTTAAGCAAGCTCCCGGGTGGTTTACCAACTTCTTCGTAAGTTGAGCCAGCATTCAATGCCATCTTGATTGCAAGACTCCAACAGTCACCCTTGGGTGCTATTTATACCCGTTTGCCTCATTGCTTTTCGGCAAGCCTCTCTTCTTTAACTCTTCGTCTCCTACTTGAACCTTGTGGCGATGGATTCTGCTGCACTTTTCAAGCATCGAGCCCGTGAATCGCTCAAGGGTGATTGGTGTTCTATCTTTCTCCTTCCCTCCCGGATGACGGCGGCGGATGCTGCTGGAACGAAGAGTCGATATGACCTTCCGGCGGATCTGAGGGTGAGGGCTCCCACTCCTGACGAACCTTGCAGTATGTCCATCTTAGGCGAGGTCTCTTTTTTCGAGGGCGCATTTGAGTATGGATTTCGGCTTCCCCTTCATCCAGATTTCGCCCGGATTCTTTCTCATCATGGCCTATGCCCCTCTCGTCTTTCCCCCGAGGGGTGGGCCACCATGGTGGGCTTCTTCATTTTCTGGCGTATGCAAGGTTTTGAGACTTTTCCTTCTGTTTCAGAATTTTTCTATTTCGTTGACCTCTCTTTCGACTTTCCACCGTTCTTCAGCTCTCTCTCCTTTAAATGGTATTTCCATCCTCCACTGATTGCCGATATTCCCTCTTCCCCCGAGGGGTGGACCCAATGCTTCTTTTTTGTATCTGGGGACTCCTGGGAGTCCGCTGTGGGGGAGGACCAGCATGTTTGGGTTCCTCGTTCCTGGACGAGCTTTCGGGAGAGAGGTAATCACTTCATCATTTTCAAGGCTATCTGATCCTTTGATGGCAGCTAACTGACTGAACTTGTTTGTGTTGTTGTTGTATTGTGCAGGTATTCCCGCTCTGACTCCATTGGAGGCGTTCCATGTCAGGATGGTCGAGAGGGTTTCCCCTCGTCCTTACTCTGCTCTCGTTACCCCTCAGAACCTTGTCCGTTATGGGATAGGGGGAAGTTCAACCAGGATTCAGCGCACACCCTCTTTTGCTAATGAGCGAGAGGGAGTTGACTTGGAAGATCCCGAGGTGGAGGTCCTGAAGAGGAAGTTGGCAGAGGTGGAGAGAGAGAGAGATGTTTTGAAGGAGGAGAATGCCAGGCTCAAGGCGGACGCTGGTCGGATGGAGAAAGTGGAGAAAGAAGTTCCGACGGAGGGGAAAGGGGAGGAGGTCCTGGTAGGGGAGGGAGGGAGGGCAGAACTAGAGCCCCTGTTTTCTTTTGTAACTTCTATGTACCTGTTGGCTGTGGCTCTTTTTGAACTGTTGGCTTTACCCCGCGATGAAATGAAATTTCTGGCTTTTATCTCCCAGTTATTTTCTTTTTTTTTTTTTTTTGCTGGGAGTGCGTTTATCTGTTGAACTATGAAGCTTGTTTGTTCTGAGTTGTCGAGCTGCTGAGTTTGTTGTCTTTCAAGCAGCAAAGTCTTTGGCCGGTTTTGAGCTTACGAGCTCTTAAGCTGAGAAGAATTTGCTGATGCTGAGCTGACAAGCTTTTAGACTAGAAAGTTTGTAAATCCCGAGCTTATGAGCTCTTAGACTGAAAAGTCTGTAAATCCTGAGCTTACGAGCTCTTAGACTGAAAAGTCTGTAGATCCTGAGCTTACGAGCTTTTAGACTGAAAAGTCTATAGATCCTGAGCTTACGAGCTCTTGAGCTTACGAGCTCTTGAGCTTACGAGCTCTTGAGCTTACGAGCTCTTAGACTGAAAAGTCTGTAAATCCTGAGTTTACGAGCTCTTAGACTGAAAAATCTGTAGATCCTGAGCTTACGAGCTCTTGAGCTTACGAGCTCTTAGACTGAAAAGTCTGTAGATCCTGAGCTTACGAGCTCTTGAGCTTACGAGCTCTTAGACTGAAAAGTTTGTAGATCCTGAGCTTACGAGCTCTTAGACTAAAAAGTCTGTAGATCTTGAGCTTACGAGCTCTTAGACTGAAAAGTCTGTAGATCTTGAGCTTACGAGCTCTTAGACTGAAAAGTCTATAGATCCTGAGCTTACGAGCTCTTAGACTGAAAAGTCTGTAGATTCTGAGCTTACGAGCTCTTGAGCTTACGAGCTCTTAGATTGAAAAGTCTGTAGATCCTGGGTAGAGCAAAATTTTCGGGAAACTTTTGTATCTCTCATTGATAAAATCTGGTCTTTTTACAGTAACCCTCCACTCCTCGTGAGAAACTCTATTGGTAATAACGCTTCAAGTGGTCTGCGTTCCATGAGTGCTGTAGGTCCCTGCCTTCCTCTGTTTGCAGCTCGTAGTTTCCAGGTCGGACAATCCTTTTTACCACGTACGGTCCCTCCCAGTTTGGTCCCAACTTGCCGTGAGCCGGGTCCTTCCTGGCTGGGAGCAATTTCTTGAACACTAGATCACCTGGCTTAAAGCCCCTCCTTCTTACTCGCTTGTTATAGTATCTTGTTGTACTCCTTTGGTAGGAGGAAATTCGTTGCAGGGCCTCGTCCCTCTTTTCGTCTAGGAGGTCGAGGTTGACCAATAGGGACCTTTCGTTCTGTGTTGGATTGAACAGTTCGGTTCTTGCGGAGGACACTCCTACCTCAACGGGAGCCATGGCCTCCGTCCCGTATGCTAGGCTGAAAGGCGTTTCTCCAGTTGCAGTTCGAGTAGTTGTTCGGTATGCCCATAACACTGCGGGGAGGTAGTCTACCCATTGGGACTTGGACGCCTCGAGCCTGGTTTTGAGCGCCAGTTTGATAGTCCGGATGGTCACCTCGGCTTGCCCATTAGACTGCGGGTGGGCTGGTGCTGAGAAGAAGTTTTTGATTCCCAATCCGCTATAGAAATTTGTGAACATCGGATTGTCGAACTGCTTCCCATTGTCGGAGACCACTGCTCTGGGGACGCCGAAGCGGCAAATTATAGACTTCCAAACGAAGTTCTTGACCTTCTGCGCTGTGATCTTTGCCAGGGGTTCGGCTTCTGCCCACTTGGTGAAGTAGTCCACTGCGACCACGAGGAATTTGCATTGTCCAACTCCTATTGGTAGGGGTCCTAAGATGTCCAACCCCCACTGTTGAAAGGGCCAAGGACTGACCACCGGGGTGAGGAGTTCAGGTGGGCAGTGCGGCAAGTTCCCGTGGACCTGACAAGCTTGGCATCTCTTCACTATCTCTTTGGCGTCTTTGGACATGGTTGGCCAGAAGTAGCCTTGACGTAGGGCCTTGCTGGCTAATGTCTTAGCACCGATGTGATTGCCGCACATGCCTTCGTGGATTTCCCTTAGGATGTAGTTTGCTTCAGTTCCTGTCACACATTTCAGCAAAGGAAAGGAAAAACCTCTTTTGTATAGGTTACCTTGGATCAGTGTGAACTTCGTCGCCCTGGCTCTGAGTTTGGAGGCTCCCTTCGGGTCATCTGGTAGTACCCCGTCCTGTAAGAAGGATATGATGGGGTCCATCCATGAAGCTTCTTCCTCAACTGGCATAGCCTGAGCTTCTGCGGCTGGTTCGTCGTCAGGCTGTATACTGGGCCGTGCTAGGACTTCGATGGGTGTTCGCCCCGGTAAGTCTTGACTGCCGATAGTGGCCAGTTTGGCAAGGGTGTCAGCCCGTTGATTGGCTTCTCGGGGAATTTGGATTAGCTCGGCCGAGATGAATTTCCTCAGTAGTCTCTGCACTTCTGTTAGGTATAGCGCCATCTTTTCGTCCTGGGCGGCGTATTCTTCTTCGACTTGCCTGACTACCAGTTGCGAGTCGCTATATACCACGATCTGTTGAGCTTCCATTGAAAGGGCCAGCTTCAGACCGGCTATGAGGGCTTCATACTCGGCTTCGTTGTTGGATGCCTGAAAGTCAAACCTCAAGGCATACTCTAGGTCATACCCTTCCGGTGATGTTAGGATGAGCCCGGCTCCGCTTCCCTGCACATTCGAAGCCCCATCTACGCATAATTTCCAGGTCGGAACGTCGAGGACACAGTCTTGGTTTTCCTCGTTTTCCTCGGGTGGAGAGGTAAACTCGGCAAGAAAATCTGCCAGGATTTGTCCCTTGATGGCGGTTATGGGCTTGAACTTGATATCAAACTCGCTAAGCTCCATCGCCCACTTTATCAACCTTCCCGAGGCTTCAGGTTTGTGCAGGACCTGCCTCATTGGTTGGTCCGTTGGGACTTCGATGGTGTGCGCTTGAAAATATGGTCTCAACCTCCTAGAGGCGACTAGCAGGGCCAGCACGAGCTTTTCCATCTTCGGATATCTTTCCTCGGCGCCTCGGAGGGCTTTACTGCAGAAGTAGACAGGCAGCTGGATCCGGTCTTTGTCTCTGACCAGCGCGGCGCTGACCGAGAAGTCTGAAACCGCAAGGTAGAGTGTCAGCACTTCTCCCTCTTGAGGGCTTACCAGCACGGGCGTGGATGCCAGGTAGACCTTTAGGGCTTGGAAAACCTCTTCGCATTTTTCATCCCACTGAAAGGCTGCCTTAAGGACCCTGAAGAACGGCTGGCATTTATCGCTGGAGCGCGATACAAAGCGGTTTAGCGCCGCTATTCTCCCGGTTAGGCACTGGATTTCTCTTGTGGTGGTGGGGGGCTTCATTTCGAGGACGGCTCTAACCTTCTCTGGGTTTGCCTCAATGCCCCGGCTGTTGACTATGAAGCCCAAGAACTTTCCAGCTGACACCCCGAAGGCGCATTTTACGGGGTTTATCTTCATTCGGTACCTCCTCATGATCTTGAATGACTCCCTGAGGTGCTGAATGTGGGTCTCGACTTTGAGCGATTTCACCAGCATATCATCTATATACACTTCCATGGTCGAGCCTAGTTTCTCCCTGAACATCCGGTTAACCAACCTCTGGTAGGTGGCTCCCGCGTTCTTCAGTCCGAACGGCATCACTTGGTAGCAAAAGGTCCCCTGCTCTGTGACGAACGAGGTCTTTTCTTGGTCGTTTGGGTACATCCGGATTTGGTTGTATCCCGAGAAGGCATCCATGAAGCTCAGGAGCTCATGGCCGGCCGTCGCGTCGACTATGAGGTCGATCCGAGGCAGCGGGAAACTGTCCTTTGGGCACGCTCGATTGAGGTCGGTAAAATCGATGCAGAGTCGCCACTTGCCGTTTACTTTCTTTACCAGGACGACGTTAGCTAGCCAGGTCGGGTAGTCGACCTCTCTAATGGCTGTGGCGCGCGAAAGCTTGGCTACCTCTTCGTTGATCGCCTTTTGCCGGTCCGACGCGAAGCTTCTCCTCTTCTGCCTTACCGGCTTGCTGTTAGGATCTACACTGAGACGGTGTACGATCACGGTGGGGTCTATCCCTTCCATGTCTTCTTGCTTCCAGGCGAAGACGTCAGCGTTTTCCTTTAGGAAGGAAATGAGTTTCTCCTTAATGACTGGTAACAGCGTGGAGCCCACAAAGACTACGCGCTCCGGGTCCTCACCCAGCTGCACTGGCTCCAACTGTTCCGAGGGGGAAGGTCGGGCTTCCACCTCATCCCTCATATCCAAGTCCTCCAGCTGGACTGACTCCACCTCTTTCTGCCGCATGGATGCCACGTAGCATTCCCTGGCGAGACGTTGGTCCCCCCTTACCGCTCCGACTCCACTCTCAGTCGGGAATTTCATCACCAAATGATATGCAGAAGGTACCGCCTTAATGGAGTTGAGGGATGGCCTTCCCAACAAGACGTTGTAGGCAGACGAGGCATCTACCACCAAGAAGCGAGTGGTGGTGGTGACCTGGCAGGGCGGATCTCCTATGGTGAGGACAAGCGGTATAGAACCGACCGGCAAGACTCTTTCTCCCGAAAATCCTAGGAGATGGGTTTTCACGGGCTCTAGTCTCGATCTTTCTATTCCGAGCTGCTCGAAGGCGGTTAAGAAAATGATGTCTGCCGAGCTACCGTTATCGACAAGCACCCGATGTATGGTTTTGTTTGCTATGATTGCTTTTATAACCAAAGGGTCGTCATGAGGGTGCTGACATTCTTCTAGATCTGCATCTGAAAAGGTGATCTCCATGTCTAGGCGGGGAATTTTGTTGACAGTCTGGACTGTGAGAAAGTCTTTTGATCGGGCTCTTCTGGCATGAGCTCTCCGAGCCGAGCTTGATTCGCCCCTGCCAGCGAAACCCCCGGAGATGACTCGGATCTCTCCGATGGCTTGTTGATGTTGCGGTGGCTTAGCGACAGCTCGGGCTTCTCGCCCTTGATTGTTCTGTGCTCTCTGTTCCCCTGCGATGTAGCGGCGCAGATGGCCTCTCTGAATTAGATATTCGATCTCCTTCTTCAACTGAATGCAGTCGTTTGTTTCGTGGCCTGTGTCTTTGTGGTAATCGCAGTATTTGGTGGCATCCCGCCTGCTCGGATTAGACTTCATCCGGGGAGGCCACCGGACGAACCTCTCGTTCTGCACCTCGTGAAGGACCTGGGCTATCGAGGTGACGAGGGGTGGGAGCCGTGCTGGTACGTACCGCTGTTGCAGTTCCTGGGGAGGAGGTCCCAGGCGGTCTCGAACGTTCCCCCTCCTCTTGGGAGAAGGCTCTCTCCCTCGTCTTGGGGAGCGGTCTCTCCTCGGAGATCGGTCGCGTCTTTTCTCCTTTTTGGGACTGTGATCCCTCTTCTTCCACTCTCCGTCTATGATCGCCGTACTTCCCTTCAGGCGTAGGGCCTCCTCGCCGTTTATGTACTTCTCGGCTTTCGCCAATACCTCGGCTATGGTGGCTTGAGGATTCTTTGCGATCGAGAAGAGGAGATCCTTGGATTGAACCCCGAGTCCGGACATGAAGGTGGTCAGCGCGAACTTGTCGTCCACGCTTTCTACCTTTAAACACTCTTGGTTGAAGCGCTGTACGTAGCTTCGGAGGGACTCGTTGGGTCCCTGCTTGACGCTCAGCAAATGGTAGGATGGCTTTCTATAAGTCCTTGCCCCGATGAAGTGGGACACGAACTGTATGGATAGTTCTCGGAAGGACGAGATCGACGCTGGTCGTATCTGGTTAAACCAGGCTATAGCCGACCCTTTAAGGGTGATGGCGAAAGCCCGGCAGCGGATAGGGTCCGGATATCCTTGGAGTTCCATTTGATTTTTATACAGGTTTAGATGATCGACGGGGTCTTTGGTTCCGTCAAATGCCTCTATTGAAGGGGTCCGAAATTTCTGGGGAAGAGGAAAATGGAGGACCTCTGGAGTGAATGGTGATTCCGTTTGCTGAACCAAGGCGTCCATGGTGTCGGGGGTTCGCCCCTTAACCATCTTCTTCATATTGCCTAGCTCTCGTTGGAGCTCACGGATTTCTCGCTCCCAGGCATGGTCATTTACGTTCTGGGGGTAGGGCTTATCTTCTTGGTAGGCGGCCCTAGCCCTACTGTGAGCTTCATCGTCATGTTCTTCGAGAAGTCTTCTCCGGTGGTTTTCGCCAGAATGGCTGCGCTCATGGAGCTCAGTCACCCCGTTGGGCGGGGCTTGGCGCTCTTGGAGTGGGGGAGTGACGTCGTGCTCTTCTTGGAGGGGAGGAGGCTCTTGTCGAGCCGGGGGAAATCGGGGAAGAGGGAGCTGATGAGTCTGTATCCAATCCATCAGCTCCTGGTTCTGTTTCATCAGATGTATTGTAGTTCTATGGTAAGTTTCCAGTTCGTTGAGAGGAGGGATGTTCGTCGCTGGGGGATGACCCTTAACGTCCTCCATGTGCGCCGGAAGGTTCTCCGGCAAGTTTTGGTGGCCCTGGGAATTGGCAGGAGCTTTACTCATATTCCGAGTAGAGACCATCAAGTATATAAGATTCTCAGGAGAACGATGAAAAACATTCCCACAGACGGCGCCAACTGATGAGTTCTCAGAATTAATCTCCCAAGCCTAGGTCGATCTGGCCTTTTTGGGTTTTATGGAATAGGTTTTAAGGAAATTAAAGCTTGGCTATGATAGACAGCCAATGTAAGTGGTTCACCCTAGCCGAAGGACTTGGGCTACGTCCACTGTAATGGAGGGTCTTGCTCCTTGATTGTGTATATTGATTTCAACTGATTACAAGGAAATTATAGGCGCAGGGCCGTAAACGATGCTCTCCCTTGAGACTGTTCTAGGGTTCTGGGTAAAAAACCAGGTAGAAGGCGAGGAAGAAGGCTCTGACCCTCTCCCCAGCTTTTACTGTTCTATTTATATGGTGTCCCTCCCTAGGGTTTGTTGACCTTGTTCGTCCTTTCCTTGACCTTGTGGGGACCGTTTGTCCTTTCTCTGCAAACCACTCTGACCGCCGGCGATACTGTGCCCACGACCACCTGGGTTCGTTCGGCACCACATCTCCCTGTTTTTGCAGGGAGTAACTCTGAGAAATCAGAGCCGGTTTCCCTTGTCCTTGGGGCACGTGGCGCAACAGGCTTTACCTTGGGTCGTGGGCTGAGAATCAAATGTGGGCCGGTTGGGACCATTCCCTTCTGGGCTTCGGAGTCCTCATTCAATAATTTCTGGAGGGCTTTGGGCTTGGTCGTAATGGCAGCCCAGACCCAAAAACCTATCCTCATCAGTTTGAATTATCAAAACGTGCGAAACTAAGGGGCTGCTAAGCTGGGTGAGCAAGGAACTGTAGGTTGGGCTTTTTCGAACTGTGGAGCTCCTCCTTCTAGGAGCAGGGCATGGTAATGGAGGTACGTGGTGGTTGAATCAGTGTGTTGAGGATGAGTGTGGCTTGGGGTGGATCCATTACAGTGTGTGTGGGCTTTGGTGGTGTGGTTGCAGTAGGTTGTAGATATGGTGGATCAAATTGTGCATGCATACTCCCAACACAAAAGTAAGATTACTAAATAACATATCAAGTTTAATTCTTCAACAGTACTGACTATTACAAATGGTGAAGTTTTCCATTTTTTTGGGGGGAACAGGGTGAAGTTGGAACCCGCAATCACCTATGGGTAGGAGTGAACCCTTACCACTCGGTCACCCCCTCACTTCAAAAAAAAAGAATGTTCACAACTTACTATTACATATTGTGAATTTTCTCTTCTTTGACATTAATCAAGAAAACAGGGACAAAATTGAAGCAAGATGATAGAAAAACAAACTCAGTAAGGTTCACTTGCCAGGACTGCACTACAAAAGAACCCTCTTTATTTAAATATGAAAGCGCCTACATGAAGCAAAAAAGCAAAAAAAAAAAAAAAAAAAAATACAAGAATTGTGTGTTCCACAGGACACTGCTGCGGGATATGGAAAAAAATTTCAATATCCAAGAGTCTACCCACTCATTATCATAAGCCTATCCATCTTTGACGCTTCATAGGCTGCATGAAAGGAAAAAGAAAAGAAACATAAATGGATAAATAATCTGACATTGGCGCCAAAGAACACTAAAGCAATGGACAAAGAACAATATCTTCTTTTTATTCCTAAAAACTGCGTACCTCTCAAAGTGTATGTTTATTTTGCCAGCATCCGGATTGGCAATGGAGGAAAAAGCTTCCTGTGATAAGTCGATGGTGCCTTGGCATCCAGGTGGTGGGCAGTAGTCGACAATCGTCACAACGACCGGGTTGCCGTTGCAGGGGTGGGGGTCGCCCTGGTTGGTCCCACTAAGGCAAGTGACACTATACCTTGTTCCACATGCACCACCATTGTCCCAGATTTCATCGCTTGCAGCCGCAATCATCACACCATCATCATTATATCCATTACAAGCAGAAGCTGCGTCACCGAAAGAAGAATTAAACAGAGTAATTCTCTTTCATTCCTTAACCCACATAGATGTTGTTACTTTTGAGAAATGTCTAATAGGAGTTAGTAACTTAGATTATCTTAACGAAAAAAAAGACTTAGATTATCTCATTAAAAAAAAAACCGTTTTTGGAGGAGGAGAAGGGAGGGGGGAAAGGACGAGATTTGAATCCACATAAAGTGATTTATTTCATAAGGCTCCCACATTGGGTGTTTTATAGTGCCCTCTTAATTCTCTGACTTATCTTTACCTCCTATCGGTGTTCTTCTTTCCGTTGTACACGTGCATTATTCGAAAGCTAAGATAGTTTATTATTCGTTATAATATTGATTTTTATTTGTTATATCTATATAATAAAGTAGTTTACAATTCAAATCTCAAAAGATAAACAAAATGACTTTTGCTTTTCGCGGTTCAGATCGTTTTAAATTTTACTTTAAAATTAATCTAACGGTTAATATTAACACACTAAATTTAATAGGAAAAATAGGTCTTTAAGAGTGTTTGAAGTAACTTTTTAAAAGTACTTCTAGAAATTATTTCTCATAAGTACTCTAAAAAAAAAAAAATAGTGTTTGAAACTGCCTCAGCACTATCTCTACCACCCCCACCACCACTGTCACCACTGCCACGGTCGCCACCACTATCGCCGCCGCCATCGTCATCGTCATCGCCGCCGCCACCATCACCACCATCGCCACCACCACCATCACCACCACCGTCGCCGCCGCCGCCGCAGCCACCACCACCACCACCATTGCCGTCGTAGTCACCACTGCCGCCACCGTCGCCGCCGCCACCACCACCACCACCGCTGTCGCCTCCACCATCGTCGCCACCGCCTCCACCGCCGCCGCTACCACCACCACCACCATCGCCATCACCTTCGCCGCCACCACCGCCGCCACCACCACCACCACGACAGTTTTTGCCACCCACCACAACCATCACTGTCTCCTACCACCACCACCTCTCACCCCCACTACAACCGATGCTTAAATTCATTTATCTTTCCTCTATGTTTGTGATTTGATTTTGGATATGAATACAAATATGTTTATTGTTTACCGTTTTTTATTATTCTGTGTCTTCAGACACAGGCAATAACCAGTATATATATATATAAAGGAAAAAAAGAAAAGAAAGAGAAGTAACTTACGAACGTAAGGAGGTGTGTAGAATGTTGCAGTCCCTTCATCTGCAAAGGCTGCTAGTGGAAAAAGGAGAAAGACTAAAGCGATGGCCCGAAAGGAAAAATGGGGTTGTGTCGCGATGGCCATCAGGTAGGTAGTTTCTTTTTTAGGAAAGCTAAAAATTGAAAGCAGTGAAGATTTGCACTAAACTTCCATATAAGAAAGAGCTATTTAAAGAAAAATCTCGTGCACAGTACACTTATGCATGGGCTCGACATGTGGCCGGCATTGCCCGGTCAGCCGGTCCAGGGTGATTGAAAACAACAAATTTTTTTAAGTAAATTTTATAATTACTTCAAACTTTTTATTTTCTAGTTAGAATTCTTCCCTTAAAACACTTGTTGAGAATATTCGCCTTCTAAGTTTGATCGTCACATTGTAAAACTTGTTCTTATATATAAGAACAAGTTTTACAATGAGTCAGCGTAATATATTCTTGCACTTGTTCTTATGCAAGGTTGTTAGCTTTGAGCATTTTGGCATTGTGAGCGTAATTTATATCCTCTTTTGGAAGTTTTAAAGTTCATTGTAATATCTTTATTATTATTTTTTTTGGTTGATTAATTTTTTATCCTTCGAGAGAACGAAGGATATCTACCGATTGTTTGATGTCAGTAAAAAATTGAAACAAATTTGAGTGAAGAGCGCATTTTGATTTTGTTTTGTGTGTGTGTGTGTGTGGGGGGGGTGGGGGAGCAATGAATATAGAAATTGATTTTTCCAGCCCTGCCCAATTTTCTAAATCTTGAGAGCGCTATCCACTAGTTTTCTCGAAAAACTAAGACTCTAAATCAACTCTCTAAGTACCAAGGGAGTAGATATTGGGTATAATGGTGACACCACGTCTTCATTGACACGTAGTGTCACTATCTAATAATAAACCTACAAATAAGTAGGTGGATCTCACATATTATAATAACCACCCACCCTACTATGTCATTTAATAACCACCCAAGTAGGGTTCACTTTGATCATTTGTAGGTTTATTATTGGATGGTGATATCACTTGTCAATGATAACATGGTGTCATTGTTACACCCAATATTTTTTTGTACCGAGGAATGTTCCTAGAAAACCTCCATGCAATGATTCATTTCAAAAATCATTTTCGAAAGTTAAAACCCTATAGTTTTAAAAATATTTTACATCAAGAAAGCATGAGTCATTAATGGATCAAATACTCAGTCTCTAAATCTAATTTTACATCCTAAGTTAAATAAAACTAGGACAACTAGGTATCTACGTCAACTTATCTCACCTAAGTTTAATAGGATCAAAAAAGTCTTCAAAATATTGTCATGTAGCTTGAGTTTCTTCATCATATATTTCTTCTATCTTCATTCTTTAATATCTTTTATCATGGATTTAGTTGAGATATAAGTTATTGATAATTGATGGAGCAATCACCTCTGAAGTTTTTTTTTTTTTTTTGGTGGACATGGAACCATTTTCAATTTCTGTGAGAAATGGAAAAATGAACTTCTTATTCTTATGGGGGCAAAAATATCCTTTAAATTAAACAATATCATCTTTTCAACTAGACAGTGAAAAATGGTGAATATTCCTTTGTGTTGTTATGCTTTGATCTTCTTAATTGGAAACACGTTTTTCCAACCTTTCTCGCTCCTTTATACATGGGCTCGACATGTGGCCGGCCAGCCGGTCCGGGGTGATTGCAAACAACAAATTTTTTTAAGTAAATTTTATAATTACAAGAAATTCATTACTTGTATTTTCTAGCTAGAATTCTTCCCTTAAAACACTTGTTGAGGATATAACAAAAAAAAAAAACTCAGAAGCTTCCATTGTTTAAAACAAAGTTAGTTTGAATCCAATCAGAGTCGTAAAAATGTTTGAAGATAGTAGCCAAATGCTGATTTGACATTGTGGGACATCTTTTGGGTTCTAATTTACTTGGTCAAAAGATTCAATAAGATAAGTGGTTCATGATTTGTGACCTCTAAGAGCAACTTGGAGTTGCTATTTTGGAGTGTCAAATTATTTATTTGTAATCTTGAATAGTATTTTGGTATTTCTGAATTATAAATATATTCCAATGGCAGGTGCCAAAATGGGGTGTCATTTTCATATTTTCATTCATCAATCTATATGAATGGTTGAATCTATATTCATCGTTGGATCATTCAGCAATTTAACGGATCTATATTCATCAACCTATTTGCAACATCTCTCTTTCTCTCTCCAGAGTTGCCAAAATTGTCACCCCAATAGCATTGTTGCCATTTTTCAACCCTTGATACCACCCCATTGGAGTGACAAATTTTGAATTTGGGGTGACATTTTGACAGTTATGGAATTGTCATCCCTGATGACACTCCCCTTTGAAGTTGCTCTAAGTTGATGGTTGGGTTTTATGGACATTGAAAAATTAAGAGTTTATGGTAATTACAAAAAAAAAAAATTAAATTTTTTTCTCTCTTTCCTATTAGGTTTCAAGAATTGTTGTAAAAATGTTATTGCTTATGTATTTGTTTGATGTGAAAGTATCCTCTCTATATCGTAAAACTCGATCCTTAGGTAATCACCTTTCTCCTTATTTATATGGGTGGGGGCTTGCAATTTTTCCAAAAAATAAAAAGAGCTTGTGGTTTTTCCTTGTATGTTGATGGTTGGATAATTACTTTCAACTTCAACTCTTCATTATTTTTTTTTTTTTCATTCTATCTCAGAAAAAATATTTCAAAAAATCTACAAAAGCATTGTACAACAAGTGGCTAGGGAAATAAGATTTTGTGATTCTCTTTTTCAGGTGAGCATGTCATGTATATGACATAACTGCGTGTTAGATAGTCTATCTCTTTATTTAGTGTATATTTATAATGCCAAATATAATTAGATTTTACAAAATAATGATCAATATATAGACACTATTTTATTGAGTCTAATCCTACTATTTTACTTAATGCATGTCAAATTAAGGTGTTAAAATTGCAATAATCACAATAATTTATCTGATATTTTGATTGAATTTTTGTGTCAGATGTTTAAGACAACTAATCTTCATTATGAAATGTCTAACATGATGAGATTACTTTAGTGCCACTTGGTACTCAATATCAGTTATGACGCTTTTATTAGGGTTCTTTTTTTAGTTATGGTGCGTTTGGTATGATGGATGAAAAAATAAAATGATAAAAAGTGGGAGCAATACACTTTCTATCATTTAAGGGACTCTTTACTTGTCTCCTGGGAGAAATCTTTCCTTCCCTCAATTAGTGTATCTGCCAACGCAAAAACGATTTGCACCAGCAATCATATTATTTGAGTCATATTGAACAGTGAAAAATCTGAAAAGGAATTGGTTTATGTACCTTTGAAAAACATTATTTATTTTGGGCCAAGCAAAAATAGATTGAAATTTTTTCAGCCTTTGATCCCCCACTCTCCAAAAAAAGAAATTAAAATCATAATTTTATTGTGCTTAATTCATCTATTTGTAATATTGAGATCACTTTTTCTAATTTTAATGCTAAATAAAATATTTTTAATGAGATTATTCACGTGTAAAATACGTGTACACCAACTAGTCCATAATAGAAGTGACTTATGAAGGTAAGGAGGTGTATTGAAGGTTTGCAGTCCCTTCATCAGTAAAGGCTGCTAGGTAGTTTCTTTTTTAGTAAAGAAAAAAATTGGTGGGCAGTGAAGATTTGCACTTAACTTCCTTATAATAAAGAACTATTTAAAGCAAATATCAAAAAAAAAAAAAAAAAGAACTATTTAAAGCGAATCTCATTCACGGTAAACTTATGCATGGGCCCCTCATGTGGCCGGCTATATGTTATTTTATGTTGTTTGAAGAAGGCCAATAGGAATGCCCGCTTGGCCAGTCCGGGTTGATTTCAAACTTCGTATTTTCAGAAATTCTTTTCTTAAACACGTGTTGAGAATATTCGCCGTCTACTTTTGATCGTCACATTGTAGAACATGTTTTTTGTGCTTTTCGGCTAAAGATTTATCGTGTGAGTCATTGATACGGAGAACTAGTTTTTTTATTTTCTTTATTCTTTTGGGTGAGAATGAGTCAACATAATATATTCTCGCACTGGTTCTTATGTAGAAAAGGTTCTTCGACAAACATAATCACGGGGCTACAAGAATGAACATTACTGTTAAACATTGTTTGTGTCCTTATGTTTTAGGGTCCTTTGTCATTTTCTAAGCCTAGTCCCGAGTTGTGAGAGTTAATTCTTATGTAGACAAGGTTGTTAGCTTTAAACATTTTGCCATTGTGAGCATACATTATATCCAATTTTAGATGTTTTGATCATCATCATAATATCTAATTTTTTTTAGGTTGATAATGTTGAATCCACTTTATAGAAGAGATACACAGAGGAGGAAAGAAAATATTTTTATTGATGTGGTGATATAAAACTTCACCTGATACAAGCCTTTTATAGGCAAAACTATCAACAGGAATAGAAATACTAAAAATAGGAATAGAAAGATAACCAGTCACTCTAAACGTGCTGCAACGACCTCCCTAAGACTCGGACAATTCCTAATTTATTGAAAAACTAAACAGATGCATATCTTTGACACAAAAACAGACTTGACTTGTTCAACACATCTTCTCAGTCACATGCTGATGTTGATAACTCTAACACTCTCCCCCAACATCAGCTTCCAAACTCTTTACCATACCGAGCTGATGACAAAAGCTTTCAAACTTGCTACCACTCAAACCTTTTGTGAATAAGTCTGCAACTTGGTCTTCTGACTTAATCTGCCTCAGCTCAATCTCTTCTTCCAGGACCTTTTCCCTGATAAAATGATAATGCACTTCCACATGTTTTGTTCTCGCATGAAAGACTGGATTCTCCGCCAAATGAACTGCCGACTGGTTGTCACAGTACAATGGAACTGCATAGTCCACTAGTTGATGTAGATCATTCATCAGCCGTATAAGCCACGTACTCTCTTGAGCTGCCATTGCTGCTGCTCGGTACTCTGCCTCCGTTGTTGACAAAGATACTGTCGGTTGTCTCTTGCTACACCAAGAAATTGCTCCTAATCCAAGCATAAACACATACCCAGTAGTTGATCTGCGGGTGTCGTGATCTCCTGCATAATCAGTATCACAGTAGCCAACTAGCTTGCAATCTTTACCTTTCTTGTACAACAGACCATAATCAATTGTACCATTCACATGTCTTAGAATTCGTTGAACTGCTTCCAAATGATGCTTCTTTGGATTTTGCATGTATCGACTCATCACACCAACTGCATAAGAGATATCGGGTCTAGTTAAAGTTAAGTAAAGCAAACTACCCACCAATTGTCGATACATTGTTGCATCTTTCAAGTCTTTGCCTTCGTGTGCACACATCTTGGCATTTGGTTCTATTGGTGTTGAGATCGGCTTACATTCGAGCATCCCGAACTTTTTCAACAAATCTTTGGCATATTTTTGTTGACAGAGAAATATCACTTCGTGTGTACGATCCACCTCTAGCCAAAGAAAGTGCTTAAGTTGTCCAAGTTCTTTCATCTCGAAACGAACTGACAAGTTCTCCTTTGTTCGGCAAATTTCTTTAACATCATCTCCAGTGATGATTAGATCATCTACGTATACAAGTACGATAGCTAACTTTCCTCCATTAGCTTTAACAAACAAGTCGGAATCTGCAGGTGTTACTGAATAATACCTACTTTGAGTTAGAAATTCAGCAATCTTACCATACCATGCCCTGGGTGCTTGTTTCAATCCGTAGAGTGCCTTCCGCAGCTTACATACATATTCAGGATGACCTTGACTCTAAAAGCCCATCGGTTGATTCATATAGATCTCCCGATCCAACTCTCAATGCAAGAATGCATTCTTCACATCCATCTGCCACAAGTCCCAATCTTTGTTAGCTGCAAGTGCAAGTAAAACTCGTACAGTTGTAAGTTTTGCAACTGGACTAAACGTTTCATCATAGTCTATTCCATATTGTTGAGAGAATCCTCGAGCTACCAAACGAGCCTTGTGCCTTTCAATTGATCCATCCGTGCGACGTTTTATCTTATAAACTCATTTGCAGGAAATAGGCTCTACATCTCTTGGCTTTGGCACGAGCTCCCAAGTCTGATTTCGTTTTAATGCTGCAATTTCCTCTTCCATAGCTTTATTCCAGTCTGGATTCTGAAATGCTTCTGCAAATGTCTCTGGTTCTTTTGCGTTTGCATCTTTTACTATGGCAGCATTGGCATATTTGGGATTTGGTTTCTTGGTTCTTGTTGATCTTCTGAGTGGAATTGGTGATTCTGTTTCACTAGGCTCACCTTCGTCGCTTGGTTGTCCATGCACACCAGTTTGCCAAAGACTTTGAGTTTCGTCATCTCCGATATCACCATCGGCTGCATTTTCAACTTCACCTAAGCTTAGTTGGATTCGAGCAAATTGCAACTCATCCTTAAAAACATCTGAATCTGGTAATATCTCCTTTTCTGAGGACCACCATGAAGATGATTCATCAAACACCACATTCCGAGATGTGTAACACTTTCCAGTTGTAGGATCGCAACATCTCCATCCTTTTCGTTGACTATCGTATCCTACAAAGACACACCTAACAACCTTTTTTTCCATCTTGCTGCATAGATGATTAGGTACAGAGACATAGCAAACACATCCGAAAACTCGAAAATAACTAACTGTAGGTTTTATGTTCCACAATTTTTCAAAGGGTGATGAAAAACTTAACCTTTGTTGAGGAATCCTATTGATCACGAAAGCTGCAGTCTTCATTGCTTCTGCCCAAAACCGTCCTGGAACATTCTTTGCATGAAGCATACTTCGACATATTTCTTCTAGGTGCCGATTCTTTCTTTCTGCTACGCCGTTTTGCTGTGGAGTGTTGGCACATGTGAACTGATGCCGTACTCGGCATTCTCGGAGGAAGTAAAAAAACTCATCTGAGGTATACTCTCCCCCATTGTCAGTACGCAGACAACGGATTCTTTTATCAACCTCTGCTTCCGTCATTTCCTTGAATTCTTTAAACTTTAAGAAAGTTTCAGATTTTTCTTTCATAAAGTACACCCCACACGTACCTGGAAAAATCATCAATAAAGGTCACCATGTATTTCATCCCACTAAGAGAGGCTTGCTTAACAGGTCCAAACACATCAGAGTGAATTAGCTCTAACGGCCCCTTTGCTTTCCATTTTGACTCTTCATACGGCAACTGATGCGCTTTGCCGTACTGACATCCTGCACAGATTGTATATTTTCTCACTTCAAGTTGTGGAAGTCCCTTCAGCATTGACTTTTTCATCATCACAGTCAGTTTGGAATAACTAACGTGACTTAATCGCATATGCCATAAATCGGCTGTCTCGTTCTTTCTGGTCTTGTCTACATATGCGGTTTCTGCAGACATCACATAGACTGACTCTAGTCTCCGTCTCTTTATCACCGGCTCTTCCATAATCTCAAGGTCATGATAAACTTGCACATCTTGAGGGCCAAACAGAACAAAATGGCCTGAAGACGTTAATTGTGCTACCGAGAGAAGATTTTTTTTCATACCTGGGACGTGATAGACATTTTGAAGCGACACATCATTAGTATTATATTGGGACCGTATTACCAATGTGAGCTATCGGTAGCTTTGAGTTGTTCGTTGTGACTACCATATGTCTTCCCTTGTACTCCGACAAATCCTGCATCTTTTCTTTATCACCCGTCATATGATTTGAGCAGCCTGATTCAATGATCCAATCCTTCTCATAGTCAATTTGTTCAGACGTTGTTGCAATAAAAACCGATTCTTCTATTGCAGTAGAAAATGCCTGAGCGTCCCACTCATCTTCGCTTTTGGAAGTAGCAGCATTACTTTCCACAAGCCCTTTTTTCGACCAACAATCTTTTGCCATGTGACCCTTCTTTCCGCAATTATAGCACTTCCCTTCAAAAAATTTTCTGGTGTCAGGATTCTTCGAATCTCCCTCAACACGAGCGCTCCTTTCACCTTGAATACTTTTTGCCTTGTCCTCATTCTTTTTATTTCTTCCGACGATGTGCTGCTTGGAATTCCACCTGCCTTTGTGGGCATAAAGCGCTTCCTCTTCACCCTTGAGTGAAACTCCTCCCATTTGTTTAGCCAAGGCTTCTTGACCAGCAAGCAAATTCTCAAACTCAACAAGTGATGGTTGATTTTGCCATCCCTGTACTGCAGCAACAAAGCCTATGAATTCTGGTCTCAAACCATGGATGATTATTCTCTTCATCCTGGTTTCACCGATTGGAGCTTCTAGATCCAACTCGGAAATTTCCCGGCATAACGTCTTCACCTTGTGAAAGTACTGAGCGATCGTCAAGTCGCGCTGCGCTACCGACAACAACTCGCTCTCTAGAAGTTGGAGCCTCGTGTCATTCTTCTTTGAGAACAGCTTGGCGAACGTATTCCAAGCTTCGTGAGGGGTTTTGGCATCTCGAATGTGCTCTAGCACATCTTCTTCGATCGTTGTCTTCAAAGCAAACATCCATTTGCCCGCTTTTATCTTCCATTTCCGCAGTATACCATTCGCATCCTCAGCCTCCGGTTGAGTAATTTCGCTTTCCGTTCACAACCTCCCACAAGTCTTGGCCTTGCATGTACGACATCATGCATATTGACCAAGTATTGTAATTTTGGTTGTTGAGCTTTTTTATTCCGCCAATGACTTGAAGATCACCCATTTCACTCTCTCTTTTCCTCACGTGTTTGACTCTCAAACACTCTGAAATTCCTCTTCAACCTAGCTCTGATACCAAATGTTGAATCCACTTTATAGAAGAGATACACAGAGGAGGAAAGAAAATACTTTTATTGATGTGGTGATATAAAACTTCACCTGATACAAGCCTTTTATAGGCAAAACTATAAACAAGAATAGAAATACTAAAAATAGGAATAGAAAGATAACCAATCACTCTAAACGTGCTGCAACGACCTCCCTAAGACTCGGACAATTCCTAATTTATTGAAAAACTAAACAGAGGCATATCTTTGACACAAAAACAAACTTGACTTGTTCAACACATCTTCTCAGTCACATGCTGATGTTGATAACTCTAACAGATAAATTTATTGAGAAAATTACACTCAAATATTTTGAAGTTTATCATTTAATCACTTATATCTCTATGACATTTGAAATATAATACACTGACCATCTGAAGTTTGTACACACGTAATACTTAAGATATCTGTCGTCAATGTCCATTAATATATCCATTATAAAGTTTGTAGACGTGTAACACTTACACCTCTCATGTTTAAAATATTATATTTAGACCCCTTATTAGTTACGGAACTAACGGAATCTATTAAGTGAATTAATTACATTAATTAAAGATAAAAGATATTGTGTCCATTACAGTTTTGATCATTTATTTAATTTTTTAGTTTTACTTCAATAGATAGTATAATTCTATACAAATAAGTGTTGAATTGAGTTATTTAATATATTTATACATATTATTTTTTTCTCCAAAAATTGGAATTTTGTTTGGTTTTGATGTCGATGGGGTATATAATGGAACTTGTAAATGTGTTGGTTAGACTTATTTCATATGTTCATATTTGATGATGAAAATATTGATTCAATGTGAAAAGTTCATTTAGTCCAAGTCCAACCCATCTTGTTAAGAGTTGTAATTTGAATAGGATTTTACATATCATAGATAAACTAAATTTAACCACACGGATAACATCAAATTAGCTTATAAAGGTAAGGACCTAATCCTTATCTTTCTATGATTGACTAGATCTTCAATCATTATCCTTACAAAATTCAAATTGTCGGAACTCCTATCAAAAAAGCTTTATTAATGTTCCAATTATGTCACTTCTAGCTTCTAAACGCAATTCATACATTTGAGTCACTTACTGACTTAGGCATCAGAGAGTCAACCCTTGAAGCTCCTCCTCTCCTATCTTCGACTTCTTTTTCAATTGATTGAAGCCTAATAAACTGATGTGGAGGTCGTTCAAATTTTGATATCAACATCACTAATTATAATTTTTTTTTTTTAAAATAGATTTTTATTTTTGATTTTATTTCAATAAAATTTTAGTTGTAAAATTTAAAATATTTGATATTCTATTATTAATTGAAGTATTTTTTGTCTAAGTGTAATATTTTAAACTTGAGAGGTCTAAGTATTACATGTTTCAACTTTTAAGGGTCTGGATGTAATTTACTAATTGATATACTAACGGACATCAACGACATAAATCTATGTATTATGCACATATAAACCTTAGGGAGTTTGTGTGTAATATTTTAAATGTCAGGGTGTGGATATCTACTGATTGTTTAGAGTTTGAGTTTTTTTTTTTATACGAAACGGCAATAATTATATTTCCTCAATTATTCAAACAGTCTTGTTGCAGGAGAGGATACGATAACTACGGACACTCTCTCCTCCAACTAATGAAATCAGTACATGTAAAAACAAATTTAACTAGATAATCAACAAAATGGTTTTCAGAATGACGTTTTTAGTTCACTAAAAAATCTGTACGTAGATTCTCATGAGCTTGGACTTGTTCCACAAAGTTTTCCCGTCAATCATTACTCTGTTATATCCTAATTCCATTAGAGTTTGAGTTAAAAGTGCATTTTTATGGCAAATTCTCCTCCATAACAGTTCAGTTTTTTTTTTTGGGGGGGGGGGGGGGGGGGGGGATATTGATGGAGCAATGACCTCAAAGGTTTTCTTTCTTTTTTTTTTTTTTTTGGGGGGAGATGGACCAATTTTCTATTGCTATGTGAAATTGAAAATTAACTTCTTTTTCTTATGGGTAGCAAAATATCCGTCAAACAATAGCATGTTTTGACCCAAATAGTAAAAATGGTGAATATGCCATGGTTTTGGCATGTTTGGATCTTCTTGATTGAACCCAAACAATGTTCATAAAAATGTTGGAAGATTGTAGCCAATGCTGATTATACATGTGAGACACCTTTTGGGTTCCGATTTACTTGGTCAAAAAATTCAATAAGATAAATTAGTTCATAATTTGTCATCGAGATAATAAACATTTATTTGTTACGGTATAGTTTAAAAATTTTTGCCCGAGATATGAACCCATTTTAAATTAATATTGCTATTTAGACCATAGACCTAACTAACTTAAGTAATCGATTCTATCATCTATGAAGCAGGAATACACTCCATTTAGATAGAAGTATGCATATCGCATATATATCGAATTCGATACAAATCCAGTACTCAAGGAATCTAGTGCATACTGTTGTCCATAGGAATACTTCATCCAAAATAGTGTATCCTTGCTTCATAGCATAATGAGAAAAGAATGTAAGAAAAGGAAGAGAGAGAGAGAGGATCACCACCAAATTTTATCATATTGATGAAGAACTCAGGGGTCGTTTGGTAACGTTTTTGTTTTTGCGTCTTTAAAACAATCAAAAACATAGACAATTTTTGTCTCAGTTTTGTGATAAACACTAAAACATAAAACATGTTTGTGTGTCATTTTTGTCTATCAAATTATGAGAATAAAAAACAAAACATGTTTGGTAACTACTTCACGTTTTATCCTAAATATGTTGTATAATATATCATATAATAAAATACAAATCTAAAATTTCCTTAAAAAAAAATTGGGACTAAATGGCAATTCAATCTCAAATGTTTTCGTACAATTCCAAATGGTAATTCAATCAATTTCAAATAAAAATTTAATCCCAAATAGCAATTCAATCAATCCTAAATTACAATTCAATCAATCCCAATTGACAATTAATTTCCAAATGATAATTTATTCCCAAATGGTAATTCAATCAATCTTAAATGGCAATTCAACACTTCCAAATCACAATTCAATCGGCAGTCAATCCAAACACAACACACACACACATAACACAATACACACACACAACACAACACAGACTGGTCACTCACTCACACACACACACACACACACACACACACACACACACACACACAGAGCACACAAACTCAGTACAACACATAAAGACAATCAGACTCATCACTCTCTCTCTCACACAAACACACACACGCACAAATCTGTGTACATTTGCACAGATCTGTGCATCACACAACACAACACACACATATTCTTCACTCTCACACACACCCACGCCTCGATCTGTGCATATATGCACAAATCCGTGTCTTCGTTTATGGGTTTCACAGATAGAGAGAGAGAGAGAGAGAGAGAGAGAGAGAGAGAGAGAGAGAGGAGGGAGCATCATCTTCTTCCACAGTGGCAAAAAGATCGTCTTCTTCCACGCGATCGGTTCTCTTCGTTCGTATACACAGAGAGAGAGAGAGAGAGAGAGAGAGAGAGAGAGAGAGAGAGAGAGAGAGAGGGAGGGAGCGAGAAAATGGGTGAACAGCGGCTGAAGTCTTCTTTTATACCTCCATAAAAAATAACACATTTTTGTTGGTAATGAGACTCGAATCCGAGACCTCATTAAAATTTTTAGCTGACTTGCGTGCGTGTTTTGTGTTTCGGGTGTTTCCTGAAACACAATTTTTTTTTTCCTATTTTTTTGTCTTTGTTCCCATTTTTTCCAAGACAAATAATATAAAACAAAAACAAAAAAAGTATCCAAACATATTTTTGTTTTCATTTTTGACAAAAATTGAAAACAAAGACACAAAACACAAAACAAAAGTAGTTACCAAACATCCCCTCAATTGATCAGTTTAGCTCTATTTGCAATTCATGTTTTTATTGGTCCTCTAATTTTATGCTTCCCAAGAGTTAATCGTTCCGGAAAGTAAAGGTATTTCATTTACGTGGATAATAGATGTACAAGGTATGAGCAACTACAACAGTGTTATCAGAACCAGACCGGACCGGTCGATTGGACCGGTTTAACCATGAATGGGGACCTTAGTCGGTCCGGTTGACTAATTAAACCGCATAAGGAAGAGAACCGAATAAAAACCGCCAAACCGGCCAAATTTTGGAGAAAATCGGGAAGCAGACGATTTTTTAAAACCGGCCGGTTTGAGGTTTGAAGTCCATAAATCTGCTTTTTTTTATTTGGGTTTGGGCCATTTTGATTTTGCTCTAAATAGGCTAAATCACAGAAGGGAAAAGGCAGAGAATGAGAATAGCTCTTCGATCAGTGCTCTTCGTCTCACCAGCTAAAGGGAGGCAGCAATCAGTGCTCACTGCTTAGGCGTCACTCAGGGGAACATCAATCGAGGCTATTCAAACTTCTGCTCCAGGAGGCACTCACTGCTCGGGCAGCACTCAGGCTGTTCAGACTCAGGCGGCACTCAGACTTCTACTTCAGGCGACAGTGCTCTTCTAATCATTATAATATTTAATTTTCTTTGGTTGATTAATTTATTGGGAAAATTACACTCAAATATTCCGAGGTTTGTCATTTAATCATTTAGATCTCCCTGATATTTGAAATATAATACACATACTCCCTGAAGTTTGTACGTGCGTAACATTTAAGATCTCTGTCGTCAATGTCCATTAGTATATATCCATTAGTAAGTTACACTCAAACCTCTTGAAATTTGTAGACGTGTAACACTTAGATCTCTCAAGTTTAAAATATTATATTTAGACCCCTTATTAGTTACAGAACTAACAGAATCTATTAAACGATTTAATTACCCCAATTAAAGATATAAAATATTGTGTCAATTACAGTTTTGATCATTTATTTAGTTTTTTAGTTTTACTCTAATAGACAGTATAATTCTATGTAAATGAGTGTTAAATTGAATTTTTTAATATATTTATACATATTACTATTTTTTGACTCAAAAAATTGGGATTTTGTTTAGTTTTTATGTCAAATGAATGATATAATGGAATATTTAAATGTGTTGATTAGTCTTATTTCATATGTTGGTATTTGATGATGAAAAAATTGACCTAATGTCAAAAGTCCATTTAATCCAAGTTCAACTCTGTTAGTTTTTATAAACTCAATTCTTAAAGGGTTGGTTGTGTATTTTTGGGTATTGAAAAGTCATGGTATTTGAAGAGGTAAACACTAGAAGTGTCCAAGCTATTTTTGGAGGTCTATTTATGGAGTTGTTTCATCAATGGTTGCATGGAAAAGTTGAATAGTTTGCTTGGGGAATAGCTGGTCATTAAGTGGCCAAATTTAGGGTGTTTTGACTAGGAAAAATGAGTTAAAAAGGGGCTGAAGTTACTGCCCAAAACAGAGTATTTCTGTGCAGAAAAAACAGAAAAAAAGAGAGTCTAAAACAGTGAGTTTGCTGCCAGAAAAATCAGCAGCCTGTTCAAGAGCAGAAGCTCTAGTTGATAGCTTATTTTGTGAGTTTTTCTTGCTGAAAAATCAGATTGTTCTACCCCTTTGTATTCCTTGATATTGTGATCATTTTGGTTGAAATATAGATGTGTTTATTGAGTGAAATTTGTGTGATTGTGTAGCAGAATTTTATTCTCTGTTTTGTGTTCTTTGGTGATCCATTTTGCTTCCAATTTCCAACAAACTCATCTTGTCAAGAGTTCTAATTTGAATAGGATTCTACATATCATGAATAAGCTAAATTTTACAGCACAGATAACATCAAATTAGCGTATAAAGATAAGGACTTAATCCTTATCTTTCTATGATTGATTAGATCTTCAATCATTATCCCTACACAATTCAAATTGTTAGAACTTCTATAAATAAAGCTTCATTGATGTTTCAAGTATGTCATTTCTAACTTGTAAATGTAGTTCATACTTTTATGTCTTTCACTAACTTAGGCATTGGAGAGTCGACCGTTGGAGCTCTTCTCCGGTCTTCGATTTCTTTTTCAAGTGATCGAAGCCAAACTGACTTGGAAGTTGTCCAAATTTTGGCATCAACAATACTAGTTATGATTTTTTAAAGAAAAAATTGGATTTTTTTTTTTGATTTTATTTCAATAAATGACATAATATAATACAAATTTTGGTTGTAAAATTTAAAATATTTGATATTCTGTCTTGAATTGGAATTTTTTGTGTAAGTGTAATATTTTAAACTCGAGAGATCTAAGTATTATATGCTTCAAATTTCAAGTGTCTGATTATGAGTTTATGTGTAATATTTTTTTCGTGTTTGGGCAAAAGTAGTACTAGGATGGGTGATGCCCTGAGAAGTCCTCGTGTTGCACCCTTTTTAGAAAAAAAAAAATTTGTAATATTTTAAATGTCGGAGCGAAGATTTCTACCAATTGTTTAGAGTTGGAGTCTTTTTTTTTGTACGAAATGGTAATAATTATATGTCATCATTTATTAAAACAGTCTTGTTGCAGGAGAGGATACAAAAGCTCCGCCCACTCTCTCTTCCAACTAAGAAATCAATATATGTCAAAGCAAATTTAACAACATGATTTCCAAAATGACGTGTTCAGTTCACTAAAAATATCTATAAGTAAATTCTCATGAGCTTGGACTTGTACCACAAAGTTTTCCCTTCAATCATTACTCGGTCATATCCTAATTCCATCGGAGTTTGATTTAAGAGTGCATTTGTATGGCAAATTCTCCTCCATAAAAGTTCAGTTTTTATTTATTTAATTTTTTTTGGGGGGGCGGGGGGTTATTGACAGTCCTCCATAAGACTTTCTTTTTTCATTTTTTTTTGGGACATGGACCAATTTTCAATTGATATGTGAAATTGAAAATTAACTTCTTATTCTTGTGGGTGGTCGACCATCCGATGATAAATAATATAGAAATGATTGAATGTATTAGTATTTAGCTGGGAGTAGTCAGCTTCTCTCGATGATACCTAGCTGGGCCATTTACTAGGCCAGAGATTGGACCGTTGGAAGATCCTCAACTACTAATCAAATGGAGAGGCACCAAAATAGAACAGACGTGATGCCCTCGAGGGTGGATATCTCAATTGATTTGAATTAGTCATAGTGTGTACAGAGCTAAGGGGCTGCTAAGCTGGGTGAGCAAGGAACTGCAGGTTGGGCTTTTTCGAACTGCGGACCTCCTCCTTCTAGGAGCAGCATTCCTCTACTGAGCTCGTGCCTAATTTACCATTATCAATGGGCATGGTAATGGAGGTACGTGGTGGTTGAATCAGGTGTGTTGACGATGAGTGTGCCTTGCGGTGGATCCATTACAGTGGGTGTGGGCTTTGGTGGTGTGGTTGCAGTAGGTTGTGGCAATGGTGGATCCAATTGTGCATGGATACTCCCAACACAAAAGTAGGATTACTAAATAACATATATAAAGTTTAATTCTTCAACAGTACTGACTATTACAAATGGTGAATTTTTTCATTTGTTTGAGGGGAACGGGATGAAATTGGAACCTGCAACCACCTACGGGTAAAAGTGAACCCTTACCACTCGGTCACTCCCTCACTTCAAAAAGAAGAAGGTTCACAATTGACTATTACATATTGTCAATTTTCTGTTCTTTGACATTAATCAAGAAAACAGGGATAAAATTGAAGCAAGATGATAGAAAAACAAACGCAGTAAGGTTCACTTGCCAGGACTGCACTACAAAAGAACCCTCTTTATTTAAATATGAAAGCACCTACATGAAGCAAGAAAGCCAAAAAAAGAAAATACAAGAATTGTGTTTCCACAGGACACTGCTGCAGGATATGGAAAAATATTTCAATATCCAAAAGTCTACCCACTTATGATCATAAGCCTATCCATCTGCTTCATAGGCTGCATGAAAGGAAAAAGAGAAGAAAGATAAATGGATAAATAATCTTACATTGGCGCAAAAGAACGCTAAAGCAATGGACAAAGAACAATATTGCCTACACGAGAACAGTATCTTCTTTTTATTCCTTAAAACTGCGTACCTCTCAAAGTTTATGTTTATTTTGCCAGCATCCGGATTGGCAATGGAGGAAAAAGCTTCCTGCGATAAGTCGAGGGTGCCTCGGCATCCAGGTGGTGGGCAGTAGTCGACAATCGTCACAACGACCGGGTTGCCGTTGCAGGGGTGGGGGTCGCCCAGGTTGGTCCCACTAAGGCAAGTGACACTATACCTTGTTCCACATGCACCACCATTGTCCCAGATTTCATCGCTTGCAGCCGCAATCATCACACCATCATCATTATATCCATTACAAGCAGAAGCTGCGTCACCGAAAGAAGAATTAAACAGAGTAATTTCTCTTTCATTCCTTAACCCACATAGATGTTGTTACTTTTGAGAAATGTCTAATAGGAGTTAGTAACTTAGATTATCTTACTTAACGAAAAAAAAGACTTAGATTATCTCATTAAAAAAAAAACCGTTTTTGGAGGAGGAGAAGGGAGGGGGGGAAAGGACGAGATTTGAATCCACATAAAGTGATTTATTTCATAAGGCTTCCACATTGGGTGTTCTATAGTGCCCTCTTAATTCTCTGACTTATCTTTACCTTCTATCGGTGTTCTTCTTTCCGTTGTACACGTGCATTATTCGAAAGCTAAGATAGTTTATTATTCGTTATAATATTGATTTTTATTTGTTATATATATATATAAGGGAAAAAAAAAAAAAAAAAGAGAAGTGACTTACGAACGTAAGGAGGTGTGTAGAATGTTGCAGTCCCTTCATCTGCAAAGGCTGCTAGTGGAAAAAGGAGAAAGACTAAAGCGATGGCCCGAAAGGAAAAATGGGGTTGTGTCGCGATGGCCATCAGGTAGGTAGTTTCTTTTCTAGGAAAGCTACAAATTGAAGGCAGTGAAGATTTGCACTAAACTTCCATATAAGAAAGAGCTATTTAAAGAAAATCTCAAGGACAGTACACTTATGCATGGGCTTGACATGTGGCCGGCATTGCCCGGCCAGCCGGTCCGGCGTGATTGAAAACACCAAATTTTTTTAAGTAAATTTTATAATTACAAGAAGTTCATTACTTCAAGCTTTGTATTTTCTAGCTAGAATTCTTCCCTTAAAACACTTGTTGGGAATATAAAAAAAAAATACTCAAAAGCTTCCATTGTTTAAAACAAAATTAGTTTGAATCCAATCAAGTCAGAAAAATGTTTGAAGATAGTAGCCAAATGCTGATTAGACATGTGGGACATCTTTTGGATTCTAATTTACTTGGTCAAAATATTCAATAAAATAAGTGGTTCATGATTTGTGACCTCTAAATGTTTATTTATCACGGGCTAATAGGGAAAATACGTCCCTAAGTAAGAATCTAATCTAAACTTAATAATGCTATTTAGACCATTATTGCAATCTAGCCCTGCAGTGAGGAATAAACTTAGCACCAGGAATAGATTGCAATCATTTAACCCACAACAGCAGCTGGAGTGTATACTCTGTAGATGGGTTCAGAGTCTCATAGTCACTTATTATTTGATTGCCAATAATGTCAGAGTATAAGGAGGAAGCTGATGCAATAGACTGGACTAACATGGTTCTTAGGACCATGGAATGATTTTATCAGTTGGGCAAGTCAGGTAGAAAGGGAAAGGATTGACTGTTGTGTTGCAAAAACTGAGCATTAATTGTACTGTTTTTGGAGGGAAAGAAACAACAGGATCTTCAAAAATCAGTTCAAGCACAGTGACACATTGTTTGGAATTATCATACAGATCATCAGAGAGAGGATAACTTCCCTCAGGTTCAAGTCTTCCCCCTTAAATCAATGGTTGATGGCTAAATGGCATCTACCAGCATACTTCTCTAACATTATGCCTAACATTATATTTACCAAAGAATTGGAGTTTGGAAAAATTGGTTCAGGCCCTTAGTTATGTACATATGCTAAGTCTTTCATGTATTCATTTCAACTTAGTTATTGATTTCAACTCTAATGATGTTCACTACCACCTTTTTGTTTCCCCACATATTAGACTCGGTAACTTTTGGTCTTCTAATTATAACCATATGAATTTATTTGAAGTTTTAATGTTTTTAGGCCAAAAGTTTTTTGTCACGACAAGAAAGTTTGAAAATTTTCTCCTAAGTTGATGTTTGGGTTTTATGGACAATGAAAAATTAAGAGTTTATGGTAATTACAAAAAAAATTTACAAAATTTTCCCTCTTTCCTACTAGGTTTCAAGAATTGCTGTAAAAATATTCTTGCTTGATATATTTGTTTGATGTGAAAGTATCCTCTCTATATCTTAAAACTCGATTCTTAGGTAATCACTTTTGTCCTTATTTCTATGTGTGGGGGCTTGCAATTTTTCCAAAAATAAAAAGAGCTTGTGGTTTTTCCTTGTATATTGATGGTTAGATAATTACTTTCAATTACAACTCTTCATTATTATTTTTTCATTCTATATCGGAAAAAATATTTCAAGAAATCTACAAAAGCATTGAACAACAAGTAGTTAAGAAAGTAAGATTTTGTGATTCTCTTTTCTGGTGAGCATGTTATGTATATGACATAATTGCGTGTTGGATAGTCTATCTCTTCATTGCGTATATATTTATAATGCCAATTATAATTAGATTAGTTATTTCTTGTGCCTGAAGGCACGCAGTAATAAAAAATATGGTCAACAATAAACATATTTGTATTCACACCTAAAATTAAATCACAAACATAGAAGAAAGATAAAGAAATTGAAGCACCGATCGTAGTGGAGATGAGTGGTGGTAGCTGTGATGAGCAGTATTGGTGGTGGTCGAAAAACGGTGATGATTGTGGTGGGTAGCCACGATCGTGGTGGTGACAACTGTGGGTCGCAATGGTGATAGTAGTGGTGGGTTTGGGTGACGATTGTAGTAGTGACAGTCATGGATGACGACGGTTGTGGTGGTAGGTGTGGGTAGTGGTGGGCGACGGTAATAGTGGTTAGCAGTGGTGGTGATGGGGCGATGACAGTGGTGGCGGCGGGGACGATGGTGGTGGTAGGCAATGACAGATGCTTCTGGGCGACAGTGTGATGGGTGGTGGAGAATGGCAGTGATAAGGGTGGGTGACGTGGCTAACGGCGATGACGAGCTACGATAGGTGGTGGTGGGTGACGGTGGGCAACAATGGTAGTAGTGGGTGTTGACGATGAGCGATGGTGGTAGTGAGATGATAATGGTAGTGATAATAAATATAAGAATGAGATGACGATGGTGGTGGGTGGTGACGGTGGTAGTAATCGGTGGTGAGGGGACGATGGTGGTGGGGCAGTGATCATGGTGGGGCTAGTGGTCGTGGTGGTAGGGTGGCAGCGGTGGCAGTGGTGGTGGTAGTGGTGATAGTTGACGGAAGAGTGGTGAGACGGTGGGAATGGTTGTGGTAGGGGTGATGGAGGGACGGTGGCAGTGGTGGTGGTGGGGTGACGGTTGTTGTTATTGCAGAGGTAGTACTGAGATGGCGGTGGTGGTTGTAGTGGCGATGGTGGTTATGGTAGTGGTGGTAGTGGTAGGGTGTCGGCAACGATATTGGTGGTGGGGTCGGTGGTAATAGTGGTGCTAGTGGTGGTGATAGTGTTGGTGGCGACGTCGATGGTGATTGTTGTGGTAGAGGTGGTTGTTGTGGTGGTAGTAGTGGTAATGGTGGTGGGGGGGGGGGGGGGGGTGGTGATGGTGGTGCTACGGTGGGAGTGGTGATGGTGGAACTGTTCCAAACACTACTTTTTTTTTATTTAAAATACTTATGTTCTCGAAACACTTTTAAAAATTCATCTCAAACACACTCTGAGAAGCATATTTTCCCTATTAAATTTAGAGTGTTAATATTAGTTGTCAGATTAACTTTAAAGTAAAATTTAAAGATATCTTAATCGCAAAAAGCAAAAGTAATTTTGTTTATCTTTTGAAATTTGAATTGTATTGTACTTATTATATAGATTTTACAAAATAATGATCAATATATAAACACTATTTTATTGAGTTTAATCCTACTATTTTTGCTTAATGCAGGTCAAATTAAGATGTTAAAATTACAATAATCACAATAATTTATCTGATACTTTGATTGAATTTTTGTGTCAGAGGTTTACGTCTTGAGCTTTATATTGAACAGTGAAAAATCTGAAAAGGCATTGGTTTATGTACATTTTAAAAATATTATTTATTTGGGCCAAGCAAATAGAGATTAAAATTTTATTGAACTTAATTCAGCTATTTGTAATATTGGGATTACTTTTTCTAATTTTAGTGCTAAATAAAATATTTTTATCAAGTGGATTTTATAATTATAAGGAATTCGTGATTTCAAACTTCGTATTTTCAGAAATTCTTTTCTTAAACACGTGTTGAGAATATTCGCCCTCTACTTTTGATCGTCACATTGTAGAACATGTGTTTTGTGCTTTTCGGATAAGATTTATCATGTGAGTCATTGATACGGAGAACAAATTTTTTATTTTCTTTATTCTTTTGGGTGAGAATGAGTCAACATAATATATTCTTGCACTGGTTCTTTTGTAGAAAAGGTTCTTCGACAAACATAGTCTCGAGGGCTACAAGAATGAACATTACTGTTAAACATCGTTTGTCTTATTTGTTAGGGTTCTTTGTCATTTTCTAAGCCTAGTCCCGAGGTGTGAGAGTTATTTCTTATGTAGACAAGGTTGTTAGCTTTAAACATTTTGCCATTGTGAGCATACATTATATCCACTTTTGGATGTTTTCAACATCATCGTAATATCTAATTTTTTTTGGGTTGATTAATTTATTGGGAAAATTACACTCAAATCATCTAAGATTTATCATTTAATCATTTAAACCCCCATGATATTTGAAATATAATACACAAACCCTCTGAAATTTGTACACGCGTAATACTTAAGACTCCTGTCGCCAATGTCCATTAATATATTCATTAGTAAATTACACCCAGATCTCCCGAAATATATAAACGTATAACACTTAAACCTCTCAAGTTCAAAATATTATATTTAGTCGCCTTATTAGTTACTTAACTAACGAAATCTAATAAATGACCCAATTACCCCAAATAAAGATAGAAAATATTGTGTAAATTATAGTTTTGATCTCTTATTTAGTTTTTTAGTTTTACTCCAATAAACAATATAATTCTATGCAAAAGAGTGTTAAATTGAGTTTTTTGATATATTTATACAAATTACTATTTTTTCTCAAAAAATTGGGATTTTGTTTGGTTTTTATGTCAATGGATGATATAATGGAACATGTAAATGTGTTGATTAGGCTTATTTCATATGTTCGTATTTGATAATGAAAAAATTAACCAAATGTGAAAAATCCATTTAGTCCAAGTCCAACCGGATCCAGATCCTTTCCATTACCATTTCCCTTCAATTTCACTCAATACACAACTAGATGAATGACATGTATCTAAATTTAATCCAACGAACTAAATTTCTGTAAAACAACCACACTATTTAAACCATAGTTAATTGGACAGCTGGATATTCATTGAGATAACTAACTATACACATTTACTGCATAACCTTTTTTTTTTTTTATAATGAAAGAGAAAATTTTAATAGATTTAAACCAAAGAATTGCAACCAGGACACCAGCCTCACTCTCCAAAAAAACACCCATCACAGCAGTGGGCCTTGCAAAACAGGGCACCAACCCGATTGCATAGCAAAACAGAGTTGTATGGTTCTTGATGCAATCCTTCTGTATATGATGCACAGGCGTCTGAGAATTTGGACTTCTTCAAGAGCTGGTTATCATTTGATCTAGCTAACGTGACTGCTCGAGCCCTCTTCACTAGTGCATTTTTCTCATTGCTTGAGTGAACTTGAGCTGCACGCTAAGCCATGGCCATAGCATCATCAAACCTATCAACTCATAATAATTTTTTTTAATAAGTTCACAATTCAACAAAATTGATGTCTTTTGCTTGAAAAAAATAGTACAAGGTATAACAGCATATGTATGATCAAGACTATGATAGATTTAATGCAAACATTCAACTAACCTATCGGCAGACATGTAAACCTGTGCCTGAATTGTTAACAAATAAGCACTACCAGCTGATCCATAGAAGCGGGTACAAAGTTCAGTGTCAAAATTGGTCCATTCTCAATGCTGGTGTAGGCTTCTTGGTGTATGCCGAGCTTCAGCAAGGCCTCTGCTTAGCATAGATCTTTATTTGAACAACCAGAAAATAACAAGTGTAAGCATGGTAATATAGGTCTGCTGAATAGTACAAAATACCACAAGGCTAAATCATTTTTGGTTTCGGTGGCAGCAAATAACGAATTAGTGATAGATGTCACCCTTGATTCAGTTGTTCTTAGTTAGAAAGGACATTTTTTATTTTAAAGAATAGAAAAAAATTTATAGATTGAAACCAAATATTACAAGAAGCAAATTTTTACAAGAATCAAAACATTGTAAAACTTAAAATACACTCATGGCTTTAATCCTTCAAAACTCCTCAAAAAATCTTGCAGCACTTCCCAGGCTTCAAGCTCCCTGCCCAGAAACAGTACATTAAGGAGGCAGTATACCAGTGTGCAAGATCATCCTCCTAGCAGATGGAGCATAAAGTTCAAAAACCCAATGAAGATCATCAATCTGTAACCAGACAGCCATTGCTTCAAAAACTGCACAACCTGTGGCCATCAGCTAAGCACAAAACAACCCAAATCATCCATGATCATAAAAAACAACCACATTTCTAGTTCTCAACACCGGCAAACACCTCTGATCTTGTATTATTCCATGAGCCACAGCAGCAAGAACCTGACTGGATCCAAAAAAATCAGAGGAAAAACCATTTTGCACTGCTTGATTAGCCAAGACATCAGCAACAGACATATAATCCCTTTTTTTTTGCTAATATAACCGTAGTCAAACTTGGAATATGAGATAAGAAATAAAATCAAGCTACATAATAAAATCAAGCTACATAAAAAAAAAAAAAAAACAAATTATAGCTTCCAAACATTGATGCCCCATTGGTATGTTGAGAACACTCTTCCAAAAAGTATTAGCGACTGTAGTAGTCTTTGAACAAAATATTGTGACTTTCTTGTGCACCCTGCACTTGGAAACCTGTATCTATTGTTTGCAAAATAAAAAAAAAAAAAGTTAGTCTTTGTAGTGCATATTGAAAATGCACAATATGAAGGTATTTAATCAGATGGATACTAACTCTTATCAGCTGAGACAAGTCTCCTTGAGGCAATACTTGAGATTGCTGAGAAATACAGCAAGGATTATAACCCGGTACATGAGTTGGAGCAGGTTGCATTGATGAAGCCTTCTTCTTACTTCTTGAAGCCTTTTCCAAGGAACTTTTCAGTCGAGTGTTACCACGATATTTTGGATCCTTTCTCTTTAAACCAGCCACCTTTGTAACATTTGAATTGTCAACAAAGACTTCTGCACCATTATTATTTAGTGAATCACCAAATCTGGTCGACAAAGTTACTTGAGCTTCGCATCTTGCCTTTGCGACATCTTTGAGCTTTGCAATTATCTCATTAGCGCACTCCGCAACCACATCATATCCTTCTCTAGATTCCGAAGCTTCAGTTGAAATTCAAACAAAAGTCGGACATAAATGTCTATACCTTTTGGTGGCTTCCAAGACTGGATCATCTTCCTTGTCTTTGGATATTTCAATTGGATTTATAACAGTAGTAGCCTTTGTCCATCTTTTCAAGATGTAATGGCTTGGGATAGTCTCTTTTATATTCATAACATCAAATATTTTTAAGGCATGCCTGCAAAGTATCCCAAGAAATTCAAATAATTTGCAGCTACAAGAAATCATATATTTCTGATGGGTATGAAATAATCATATGCTCCTGAGTACTTCCACAGACTCCAACCTTGTATATGCGATTCATTTCATCTTCACTACAATCCTTAATCGTAACAAGCAATGACTTCTCCCATTGATATTGAAACATATCAAACATAGCCGACGTACAAATATCCCTTGCATGCCTTAATAATGGAAATTCAATCTTCAATATTGGGAGTCATTGTGTCATGTCAAAAAGAGCATTCGACTCATTGTATCGTTTATTAGATTTTAAGTATCCCTTAAGAGTCCCATTGAAACTCTCACTCAGTTGGGTACTTCTTATGCCGGCTGAAAACCAGTTTCTTCCATATGCAATGGACCATTTCTCTCTCAAATCAAATGTCTTCTTTAACCATTCATTTTCCCTGACATTATACTTCGCAAGCATAGCATCCCAAGCATTCACAAATTCCTGCTCATCCTCATAGTGGTGAAAAAGCTTACCAAAATCACTGGTAAATGAATCATGACCTCTAAAGACATGGCTAAGGTGCATACAAGCATTTTTTTCTAAGTGTCATATACATAACCGATGATATGTCTCTGGCATTACTAGTGAAATTGCCTTAGCTATAGCTGGATCTTGGTCAGTGATAATTGATATTGGTTTTTTCCCAGACATTTCCCTTAAGAATCTCTCAAAAAGCCACTGAAACGATTCAACTGTCTCCTCATATAATAAGGAAGCACCAAAAATCACCATTTGTCTATGATTATTCATTCCAACAAACAATGCGAAAGGCCTATAATTTTTGTTTGTCCTGTACGTAGTGTCAAAGGACACAATGTCCCCATAAACATCGTAGTCCATCTTCATTTTTGCATCAACCCATAGTATATTTGTTATCAAGTCATTATCATCCAACTGAATCGAAAAGAGAAAAGCAGGATCTTCCGATCTTCGTTTTTCAAAATAATCTAGTATGCTACTTGCTTCCCCTCGCCTTAGATCATTTTTCTGTTTGTCACGAAGATAGTTCTTATGATCAGTGATAGTATAACCAAGATTAGCTCGACCACCAGCTTGTCGAATTGCAACCTCAAAAGCAGATTTAGGACATATTCCAGAATCATCTGCTAAGTCAATTTGATGTGCATGAACCTTATTTGTCTTCCTTTGAGATGGCAATATGTGAGCAATTGACATAGGAACAAGAAGATGATTATGCCTCGCTTCAAATGAAGTAACACGAAATTTTCCATTTGATTGACGACTAATAACAATGTGAGCTAAACAACCAGTTCTAGTCTCCTTTCTGTGCTTCTTCACCATGGAATTTCGCTTGTCATTCCCTCGAAAACCTTCTTTATAACATGTTAACTTTCTAGATGTAACGTAACCATGGACTTTATTCTTGTTCACATACTCCTTCCGAATACTAAAACCAATGGCTCCAGCATACTCATTGTAATATAGAAATGCTTCATCATCAGAATCGAATTTCAACCCAAGTTTCATTGGCACATAAGGCTTAGAATGTGGCACATCAACAAAGTTGTCTTCACATTCATTGACCATAGCTTCCATAAATCTGTTATTATTAATTATATGAAACAAATGTCAACACCCAAAGTAGAGATAAAAAAAGAACCATCATTTAGTCAATTAAACAAACAGTTCATGGGCATGAGAGATATGCAATGTATAATTGTGTATCACATCCAGAGAAAAAAAAAAGAGATAAGATAATGAACCTAAAGAATGGGAAGAAGGAAGAATACCTAATTGATCAACCAACAAAGTGTTTTGTGTAAATAAGAGAGATTATATATGAGAAACACAAACCTTGTCTCTTGAGTAGTGAGAGTAGAACTGAGAGTAGAAGTGGAATAAAATAAAATTCAAGATAAATTGGCTGGAAATTGAAAGAAATTTTAGCGCCAAAAATTGATGCTCGAATTCCCTCCATTATGGCTTAAACGTAGCAATAAAAGCAGTATGGCAACCGTTCAATTTAACTAATGGAGTAAGTTATCTCAATGAATATCCAACTGTACAATTAACTATGGTTTAAGTAGTGTAGTTGCTTTGTAGAAATTTAGTCTGTTTGATTAAATTTAGACACGTGTCATTCATCTAGTTGTGTATTGAGTGAAATTGAAGGGAAGGGGTAATGGAGAGGATCTGGATCCAGTCCAACCCATATTGTCAAGAATTCCAATTTGAATAGGATTTTACATATTATGGATAAACTAAATTTAACCGCGCGAATAACATCAAATTAGCTTATGAAGGTAAGGACATAATCCTTATCTTTCTATGATTGACTAGATCTTCAATCATTATCCTTACACAATTCAAATTGTCGGAACTCCTATAAATAAAGCTTTATTGATGTTCCAATTATGCAACTCCTAGCTTCTAAACGCAGTTCATACCTTTGAGTCACTTACTGACTTAGGCATCAGAGAGTCGACCCCTAGAGCTCCTCTTCGGTCTTCGATTTCTTTTTCAAGTGATCGAAGCCTGACAAACTGACGTGGAGGTTGTCTAAATTTTGGCATCAACAGTACTAATTATGATTTTTTTAAGAAATAAATTAAATTTTTATTTTTAATTTTACTTCAATAAATGACATAATATAATATAAATTTTAGTTGTAAAATTTAAATTATTTGATATTCTATCTTTAATTGGAGTATTTTTAGTCTAAGTATAATATTTTAAACTTGAAGAGTCTAAGTATTACATGCTTTAAATTTCAAGGGTCTAGATGTAATTTACTAATGGATAGACTAACGGACATTAACGACATAAATCTGTGTTACGTCCATACAAATCTCAGAGAGTTTATGTGTAATATTTTAAATGTCAGGGTGTGGATATCTACTAATTGTTTAGAGTTTGAGTTTTTTTTTTTTTATAAAAAACGCAATAGTTATATTTCATCAACTATTCAAATAGTCTTGTTGTAGGAGAGGATACAAAAACTCCAACTCTTCTCCAACTGATGGAATTAGTACATGTCAAAGCAAACTTAGCTAGGATAATCAACAACATCGTTTCCAGAATGACTTGTCCAATTCACTAAAAAATATGTAAATAGATTCCTATGAGCTTGGACTTGTTCCACAAAGTTTCCAGTATCAAAAAAATTTGGTTCATTACTACCCAAAGCATCCAATAATTTTTTTGAATCCCCTTCAATCATTACTCTGTGATATCCTAATTCTATCGGAGTTTGAGTTAACAGTGCATTTTTATGGCAAATTCTCCTCCATAACAGTTCAGTTTTTTTTTTTGGGGGGCGGGGTATTGATGGAGCAATCACCTCTAAGGTTTTCTTTCTTTTTTTTCTTTTTTTTTGGGACATGGACCAATTTTCAATTGCTATGTGAAATTGAAAATTAACTTCTTTTTCTTGTGGGTAGCAAAATATCCGTCAAACAATAGCATGTTTTGACCCAAATAGTAAAAATGTTGAATATGTCTTGGTTTTGGCTTGTTTGGATCTTCTTGATTGGAAACACATACTCAGAAGCTTCCCTTGCTTAAAAACAAAATTAGCTTGAACCCAAATAATGTTGATAAAAATGTTGGAAGATTGTAGCCAATGCTGGTTATACATGTGAGACACCTTTTGGGTTCCAATTTACTTGGTCAAAGAATTCAATAAGATAAATTAGTTCATAATTTGTTATTGAGATATGAACCCATTTTAAATTAATTTTGCTATTTAGACCATAGACCTAACTAACTTACGTAATCGATGTAATCATCTATGAAGCAGGAATACACTCCATTTAGATAGAAGTATGCATATCGCATATATATCGAATTCGATACAAATCCAGTACTCAAGGAATCTAGTGCATACTGTTGTCGATAGGAATACTTCATCCAAAATAGTGTATCCTTGCTTCATAGCATAACGAGAAAAGAATGTAAGAAAAGGAAGAGAGAGAGAGAGGATCACCACCAAATTTTATCATATTGATGAAGAACTCAGTTGATCAGTTTAGCTCTATTTGCAATTCATGTTTTTATTGGTCCTCTAATTTTATGCTTCCCAAGAGTTAATCGTTCCGGAAAGTAAAGGTATTTCATTTATGTGGATAATAGATGTACAAGGTATGAGCAACCAAGAGTACAAGTAAGCAATCGATATGGGAAATCATGATGTCCAGACAAAAGCACAATAAGAAAACAAGCAAGCAAATTCTGTAAGGGGTGCAAATGCTTGCTATGTACCCCAAACAAAATTTATTATAACCACATGATTATTAGACTACCAGAGGATGCTTCTCAATACATCATGTGAGACAATTGCTTGCCCTATCTCTAATGATTTGCAACAGGGATCTATAGTCCTTCGACTGGTTGAGATGTATCCTGGAGTTTCTCTATTTCTCTCCTTATGTAGTACAAGAACTTGACGGCATAGTTTTTATAACTCTCTACGAAAAGATTTGCCCCTCAACTTGTCCGTTGTAAGGTCATGAACTTGCTGCCAAGTGCTACTGTTCTCCATTCAGTTGCATTAGGTGTCACCAGATGTTGTAAGAGAATTGACACTCAAAAAACAAGTGGTTGTGAGATTCATTGGCAATCCTGCAGAGTGCACACTCTGTACCGATATGAGTAAAATAACTTTGGATCTTGTATGAAACTCATTCTAGGTATGGCGGAGTTTTCACCTCGGAGTCCCTCATCTTCAAGAGATTGAGCTAGGCCCATGAACATTTGTGGGGAGTTTTCACCTCGCCTAAGCTTCTCCCCCTTAAGTGATAGGTATGTATCCATATAGAGCATAGGCTTTGCTTATCTGTTTAAAAAAGCCACAAATGCCTGGTCAAATAGGCTGAGTTGCAATCCCTTAACCTTAGCCCTAGACACCCCCCCCCCCCCCCCCCCTTTTCCATATTAATTGAGAATCTAGGTGTTGTGATACAAACCTTAATCCATTCTTAATTCGATCAGGAAACCCATAAGCCTCCAAAGCATCCATTAACAAACCCTAATCAATAGTGTTATTAGCCTTCATGATATCTATATTTGTAATACACCTAGGAGGGCCTCCATTCTTGTGATAGTCTCTAACTAGCTCTTGAGTATGCAAAACGTTATCCCCAATCTTTCTCCCTAGTATGAAAGCTGCTGGGGTTGATTAAATCCTTGAGGACTTCATTAGCTAATATTTTTGTGATGATTTTTTATATCACATTGCAGCAAGAGATTGGTCTAAAATCCCCTATAGAAGAATGGTTTGGAAATTTGGGCACTAGTGTTATGAATGTGGAGTTTAGTTCCCTTTGGAGCCTCCCATTTTTGAAAAATTCTTTGATTGCTGCAACTAGTTCTCCCCTATAACAAGTCATGCCTCCTTAAGAAACAGGAGTTGAAACCATTTGGGCTTTGACCTTTCATGTCATTGAAAGAAAATCGAACTTGTTTTATCTCATCTATTGTAATTCCAAGATGTGAGGCTTGCATATCATTGATTCTAACCATTATAGGGGGACTACAGAGTGTTTTTTCTCCTGCCTAGGTCAACTAGTGTATTATTCTCCCCCTAGAGTCTTATAAGGTAATTAGTGGCCTCCACTTTTACTTCCTCCTCACTATTTATGTCACTCCCATCAGCAGCATTTAGGTTCAGAATAGTTTTTATGTTCCTTCTATTAACCATACTTTTGAAAAAACATGAGGTATTCCTATCTTCCTCTAGAACATAAATGTATTCAAGTTTCTAATTTTTAAAATTATTAGTTCTAATTTTTAATTTTTAATTGGTGCTTAGTGTTATGGATATGAAATTATTTAAGTCTTATGAAACTTAATATTTCTCATGGTTCACGTACAACGTACGTGTGTACCAACTAGTGATGTTAAAATACCACTCTATTAGTTGCAAAAGTAGTATAGCAATAACATTCATTTGTTTCCATTCATCTTAATAACCACAAGAAGCCTAAAGATTTCTAAATAACATATCAAGTTTAATTCTATATAACATATCAAATTTAATTCTACAGTAATACTAACTATGAAGTGTCGTGAATTTTTTTTTTCTTTTTTCTTTTTTTGTCGGGGAGGGGAATGTGATTATGCTAGACCCCATAACCACTTGCTGGCGGGAGTGAGTCTTTCCCAATGAAGAAGGTTCACACCAAAGTTGCAGCAAGGTTCACTTGCCAGTGTTGGATTAGAAATGACTTTCTCTTTATTTAACAATCATACATATATTCAATCGAAAACTAATAATTTATGGATACGTCTACATGAAGCAAATAAAGCAAAAACAAAAAAAGATATTGTTCCACATTGACACAGTGACAGGATATCTCCTAGTATTCTTATTATGTTTTTTTTTTTTCTCTAAGTATTCTTAAGGGCCTTCTTTATTCACCAAAAAAAAAAAAAAAAATTCAATATCCAAGATTCAAGCCACTTATGATCACAAGCGTATCCATTCTTTGACACTTCATACGCTGCATAAGAAAACAAAGAAAAAGAAAGATCAATGAATAAACAATCTGAAATTGGTGCAAAAGAACGATAAAACACATTCAACCGAGAAAGTACAAAAATATTGTCCACTGAGAACATTATCTTCTTTTCATAAAAACTTCACCTCTCAAAGGATATGTTTATTTTGCCAGCATCAAGATTGGCAATGGAGGAAACAGCTTCTTGCGACAAGTCGAGGGTGCCTCGGCATCCAGGTGGCCGGCAGTAGCCGACAATGGTCACGATGACTGAGTTGCCATTGCACGGTTGGGGGTCGCCTTGGTTGGTTGCACTAAGGCAAGTGACACTGTACCTTGTTCCACATGCACCACCGTTGTCCCAGATTGCATCACTTGCAGCCGCAATAATCATACCATCATCATTATATCCATCAGAAGCAGAAGCTACACCACCACAAGAAGGTGATTAACAGGGTAATTCTCATTGATTCTTTAATTTTCATGGATGTTAGCATGTAGTAACATAATTTATCTCATTCAAAAAAAAGCCTTGGTTATCTCTCTATCTTAATTAGTAAAGTATCTGTCTATAAATCCTTGGGATTACTCGGATGAGTGGGCTTAGTTGTATGATACCCCAATGTTCTAAGTTTGAATTTCGGTTAATCTAATACTCATGGTAAAAAGCTGGTTTCTTGTATTCGAAGTTGAGCGTAATTTGTATTGCAACTAAGAGCCAAAAAATAAATGGTTGAGACGATTCTCTAATTGAAAAAAAATATACGAATGTAATTCTTCGACTCACTTAATCAAGCTAATTGATGCAACTCGTTTAGGTTGCAGCAGCACAAAATGGGTGACATATAAAAGAGCGAGAAAAAACTTCCAATGGGTAAATTCCCCCACTTACCATGAACCATTACCCAATTCCTGACTTCATGCGCAAATGTTAATTTAGCTCTCTTGTTGAACAAAACACTAAAGATAATGATAACTGAAATCTATAAGTGACTTAACCAACTAGGCCTAATTTCTTTAGATACATTATTGCCTCAAAATTCTTTAGACTAGCATTATTCAAAAAATATGCTAGTTGATTATTCATTATAATAGCGATCGGTATCAATGTCTATACCATAAAAAAAAACAGAAAAATAAAAGTGACTTACGAACGTAAGGAGGTGTGTTGAAGGTTGCAGTCCCTTCATCTCACTACAAGAATTATGAGAAAATCTGACATTTAATTGTCGACGTTTAATGTAAAGGCCACTAACACCAGCGTTTGTGTTTAAACGCCAGAATTTTTTAATAAAAAATAAGAAAAATCTTTTTTTTTTTCTTTTGCATTTAATTTCTAGCGTTTACGTTAAACGCCACTAACAATTGTTAATTTAAAATAATAAAAAACTTTTTTTTTTCTCTCCCCAACATAAATGTAAATTTTTTTCCCCAATTTATTCGCGCCTCTCTCTCTCCGTGGACTCCTCTCTGTCGACTCCTTTCTCCGTCAACTCCTCTCCCCGTCGATCTCTCCGTCGACTCCTCGCTGTCCCTCTCTCAGTCGACTCCTCGCCGTTCCTCTCTCAGTCGACTGCTTGTCGCCCCTCTCTTTATGGATTTGTTGTGGTTGTCTCTTCTAGAATATTCCGTCAACTAATCTCTGAGCACTCATTTCTGATTGTCTTCTTTCTGTCTTCTCCTGATCAAAACAATGGTATGTAAACTATAGCTTAATTTGAAACTGTATGATTAATTGACTGGTTAGTTCCTTTATTGACGAATTCATCGTATCTTTGATTCTTCATCTTTTGCAATTGCGGTGTTTATTTGCTTGTTTAGTATTACCAGTTTATAAGTTTGGTTAATTCTCTCTGAAGTTCGATGTTAATTTCAATTTTGATTGGATGTTTGTTTGATTATGGGCATAATTTATTAATCTAACGGTTCTAATGCTAGATTACTTCTTGAGAGCTAAGGTCGAGATTTGTGGTTGCGAAAATTTCAATTTATTAGTGTTTTATTTGCATAGTTGAGAATTTGATGGTTATATTTAGTCACGATAACAATGCACCAGCAACTCACTGTTCTGTTTTTATGAAATGAGTGGTTAAGAGTTTTGAAACAGTAAATCCATGGAAGGTGTCAACATCAAAGAGTTCTTTTAGCTTCTCATCGCATAGTATTCTCCTCCTATCAGAGGGATCCTGCAATAATGTGGAAAAAATAGAGTGAGAGACTGGCTACATACATTTATGCACTGTGCTCAATTTTTTGAATTTTGAGAATATGCATTGCAGATTGCAGTCCTTTGGGGCTAAGCCTAAGGCTCCAGAAATTTTGGTTGGACAATAGATTTTGAGGGACTTGAAGGTGGAGTCCCATGAGAGGATTCAAGTGAGGGGCTTATGGATTGGTTGGTCTCCTCCTGTTGATGGTGTTTTAAAGATGAATGGGTCAGTTTTTTTCCCCCTCAAGAATGCAGTGTAAAACTTTAATTGTCTGAAAACTCTAGCTCAATAAAAAGTGGATCATTACGGTGTTGGTTTTATGCTGTTTGTGTTTTGATGTGGCAAAGTTGATAGGATACAGTTTTGTATGATCCTGGTCCAACAGTTATCAGAAAATAATTCATCTCTTTGGAGTTCAATTTGTCAGTATTGTGTTTAATAAGGGATGATGCAGAGCTTGCCAATAGGAAAGAGATATTGGGAATCTCATGTACAGCTCAAATTGGACCTTTCTTGAGTTTTGGTTTACCCTAAAAGTTTTTTTTTTTTTCCGTGTTAGTTATACCTTTAAATGTTAATGGCATAATTTTAATACGTGTTGAAGGATTTCTAGATGCTATGGACATATGCTGCAGCTACACAACATATTATTCCACTGCTTCAAGACTTGAAGGTGGAGTCCCATGAGGGCATTTGAGAGCCTGGAAGTACTGGACTTTGCTGAGGCAAATTTTGGAAATTTTGAGCAGACTGAAATTCAATTTGGTTCATGTTTATAGGGAAGCAAACTGTATGGAAGATTTGTTTGCGAACCTTGCTGTCTTGGATGGTGACTGACTTCTCACCATGCAAGCTGTTGTACAGCCGTCTTTGGCAAAAGCAAAAACAGGTAGTTTCCATCTCACCTTATACATGTTTCAGTGAGATGTTTTATGCATTGGGTGAATCAGTTTGCTTATAGTTGTCCAATTGTCAGCCACAAAGTGCCAAAGTTCTGTCCCAAACCCCAATGTGGTGATATGTTATTCTTTGCATTTTCCAACATGGTTGGTGAGCAAATGAGTTGCTACATCCATATTAAGAATTGGACAAGACAAAAAATCAATTCCAATCACGAGAGGCCTATGCCAAGCTTTGGCATGTGGAGCTTTTTTTTTTCTTTGGACTTGGACAATGTTACAAGTTGGTCCAAGTAAAAAGCTTATCTCTCTTTGCTTGATTGCTAAGGCCCAGATGAGGGAAAGTCTGTCTTGCTATTTTATTGGAGGATGATGTCCTAGGTAGTGCCAAATGACAAGAAGGATTTGTGGAGCTAATCAAATCATTATAGAGATAAGTTTTTATTTATTGAGTTGATTTGAGTTTATTAAGTGTTATATGATACCTGTGTAATGTTAGTTATGGGTCTTGTGACAGTGCATTCTTCAGGGCCATGTCCAGTCTGTTATATCTTGCTATTCATTTATTCTTGTTTCCTTTTCTTAAGACTTTGGGTTCTAGTGTGAGCATCTTGTAAGTCTTAGAATAAGCAATTCTTGATAAGGGTGTTCATCACTGTTCTGTGTCTTGATTGCACTGCTTCCCATCATGAGTTACTGGAATATCTAGTTTGCTGAGGTTCTCTCTTATCTTGGTATTTTATCCTCTGGGTGTTTTTCTGTTGCTGCTATTCTTGTGGCACTGCCTTTATATGATTTTAGTAATCTCACCACCACAGGCATTATGATGGTATAATTGAATCTTTACTTTTCGTCACCAACAGATTTTCCTTTCTTTTTTTTTTTTTTTTGTTCTTTTTTTTCGTGGGCCAAGCCGGGAGGTTGGAGAAGGTGAATATGTCTCAATCTACTGTCAAGTTTTGTACCATAAACATGAAATTATTTTACTTAACCCAGTTATATAATGGTTGGTGCGATAATGGAAATTAGAAATTTTAATCATGCTAGATGTTTTATATCATTGTTGACACAGTAAAACAAAGTTATTAGAATCTGTAATACTGACGGAGGAGCATGCAATTAAGAATTCAACAATTAAAAAAAAGTATCATTACGCGGAAACCAATTGTCCCAAAAATAATAATTACTGGCGTTTAAATAAATGTCATAAAATAGCTCTGGTCACCAAAATTTTAAAAGGAAGTCGTCGATTAAATAAGCGTCACTTAAACGTTTAGTAAACGTCACTTTAATTTTTGTGGCGTTTAATTATACACCGGTAATTTTTTCGACGGAGGTTTCGACGACGTTAATAACAAATGCCAATAATAATATTTTACAACGTTTATTTACATTTACCGGCATTTAATAAACACCGATAAATGTTTTTTTTCTAACGGTGACTGCAAAGGCTGCTCGTGGAAAGAGGAGAAAGACTAAAGCAATGCCCAGAAAGGAAAAATGGGGTTGTGTCGCCATCAGGTAGGTAGTTTCGTTTTTAGGAAAGCGAAAAATTGAAGGACAGTAAAGATTTGCACTGAACTTCCATATGAGAAAGAACTATTTAAAGCAAATCTCATGCACAGTACACTTATGTATGGACTAGCCATGTGGCCGGCAATCATACGTTGTTTGAAAACGACCGATAGGAATGCCATCCTGACCGGTCCGGGTTGCTTGAAAATCACAAAATTTATTAAGTGGATTTTATACTTACAAGGAGTTCCTTCAAACTTTGTATTTTCTAAAGTTCATTTCTTAAACACGTATTGAGAATATTCACCCTCTAAATTTAAGCCTCACATTGTAGAACTGGTTCATTGTACTTGTAGGCATTAGGCATTAAAAAACTAATAAATAAAATAATATTTATTAGTGAGCCCAAATCTAATAAATTTTTAAATTAAATTTTTATGGACTTAAATTCTATAAAATTGAATAAGACAAGTCCAAATTTAATTAAACTGTCTTGAGTTGGACCTAAATTTCATGAACCCAAATAATAAAAGTTTAAATTCAATTAAATTAATTTGAACTTAAATTCCATTAGCCCTAATGAAAAAGACTTCTAAAGATAAATTAAGTTGGATCTAAATTCAATAAGTCCAAGTAATATAAATCCACTAAAGCAAATAAATTTAAGTGAATATGGATGTCCCACTACCTAAAACTTGTATAAGGGTATTTAGGTAAAATATATTTTTATGAATAACTATTACAATCACTATAAATAGGGGTCAAAGGAAAGGTCAGACACGAGCAAGAGAAACCAAGAAAGGGGCCAAGGCAGTAAGTAAGAGAGGCCAAGGAAGAGAGAAGATCAAGAAGCTATGTCCGATTTTGTCTCAAGAGGAGAGGGGAAGATCAACAAAGAAGCTTTGCTGGAGTCTCTCTCCAATTGAAGTCTTGTAAGTCCATCTTTATCAGAGTCTCCCTCCAACTAAAGTTTTGCTAGTCCATCCCTAAGGAGAACAACAAACCAACAAGGTCTTCAAGAGATTCAAATCATCTTTCTAGTCATTCAATACAAAAGACAGTGAAAAGATCCAACAAATTCACCAAATCAAATATCGAAGAATGAGAATCACATCAATCCAACTCTCATCTTCATTAAATTCATTAATCCCACCACCATATCAAACATTGAAAATCATGTCAATCCGACACTCGTTATTATCAAATCCACTGAGAATTAGAGGACAATGCACGTAAGAAGTACACCAAAAAGAGTCAACTCCACTTTTCTATTCAAAAGTCAAGCAAATCAACGATTGTAATCCTGAAATTATTTTTGTATTACGTTACACACGAAATTTGTTACATATTTTTAGCACACCAAGTGGGACACTCTCTTCCTCTCATCTCTCGAGTCAAAAATCCAGCAAGCGTGGCAATAATGGCAATCAAAGATGTCACAATTCTTCTCACCGACAAGTCAGCAGACATGGTTAAGAAATCAATCCCAACAACCCACTCCAGAACAAAGACGGACAAATCTCAACTCTTACCACCGATGTAGCATCGCTCTAGACAAAGCAAAAGGAAGACTCTTCCAATAAAAAAGAGACAACATGTCCATTCTTTTGTCGTTTTGGAGGAAGAGAAGGATGATTCTCTGCCCGACAAGCACTCCAGCATGACCTTGATGACTAAATCTTATTCCAAGACTTCTCCTAAGTAGAAGTGGGGTGATTATTCCTCGGCCTCCAATAAACCAAAGTTTGTGATGGTAATGGAATTCACTTCATTTGAAGAACATCTTCAACAATTTATTGCTACGATCGAGAGATTGACCAAAGCTCTTGAAGGTAAAGAGATGCAAATCGTCGCACTCAAGAATCAACTTCAATTGCAAGAACCTTCCAAAGGAAGTAGTCAAGAAACTCCAAATCCATCTGGTACCAAAACGCTAAAAAAATCCGAAGTCTTTAGAACATCACCAAAAACAAAAATGATATGATTGAGCTGTGGCACGAAAGGTCTTGCGAGATTCTTTAAAAATGTCTATTGCTGCACTTTCTGTCCAACTACTTCAGCATATGATTGTAGATACCAGTAGAGCCCAATACACAAGAGCTCCGCCATCTTCGCTGGTATATGCCAAATTATATAGCCGACGAATTGACGAGATGTAGATTTCAATGAGCTACCAACTCCCAAAGTTTCAACAATTTGATGGAAAAGGAAACCCAAAACAACATGTTGCTTATTACATTAAAAAGTGCAATAATGCTAGTACCTACAGCGACCTGATAGTGAAAAAATTCGTCATCCCTCAGAGGTACTGCATTCGACTAGTACAATGATCTCACAGTCGGAACTATCAACAATTGGGACCAATTTGAATGAGAATTTCTTACTCACAAAAAGGATGAACCTATTATCGAATATATTGAACAATGGAGAAAATTTTCTGCTAAATTGCAAAGAGTGTATCAGTGAAGCTTCTTTAATTGCCCTGTGTGTCCAAGGAATGCATTAGTGATTACTCTACAGTCTCCAAGGTAACATGCCCAATACCGTTGAAGAACTTACAACACAAGTCCATGACTTAGAGATCCAAATTTTCAGACATGGAAGTCACTAGCTAAGTGATCCTTGTGAAAATAAAGACAAGAAGAACGTGAAACCCTCCATAACAAGGGAAACTATGGCAATTGTCGCCACACTAGTGAAGATCTTTGATAAGAAATCAAAGACAAACTTCAAAGTCAAGTTTACAAAAGATTATATTCAGAAAAAGGCAAGACAGAGTTTGAAAGAACTTGAAGAGAATAACTATCTCTTCTCTGATGCTGAAATTTTTGATATCTTTGATCAACTGCTTGAGTTAAAGCTTATTAAGTTTTCAAGTTCCAAATGGCCAGAAAAATCAGGAATGGTTAACAATCCAAAGTATTATATATATCATCGGATCATTAGTTCTCCCCTTGAAAGATGTTTTATCTTGAAGGAATAGATTCTTCATCTCCTAAATGAGAAAAAAATCAAACTCGATTACAGTGAAGATATGGCAGCTGCAAATGTGACAATGGTTCAAGTCTTTAAACCCTATACTAATCCCCAACAAAGGAGCACAATCATCGTCTCCCATACATCTTGATGAACCATGACAATAGATGAATTCTTCCACTTCCACGGAAGAAGAACCATCAATTAAAAATAAGGAACTCACGGTTTCCTTTCTTAAAAGAGTTGTGCAAGTGAAATTCATCGTTGATGATGAGGTGATAACGATTTATGCATACCTAGATATGCCAAGGCATGAAAACCCCAACATTCCAATTCTTTATGAGCTCATAACATATGATCTAGATGTTTGGACATCATCGTTTGAATCGGAAGATGAGATCGGAGATTGTTAGTCAACTTTCAAAAACAAAATGGATAAATACAAAACTTCGAGGGCTAATATGAAGTCATCTAATCTACCATGCAACACAAAACTCATGTTAGGGGCACCAATATTGGAACTCAAACTAAGTGGGTGACCTTCTTTGGATGATTATACGGCTATTGAAGAAGATATAGAGGAATGGACTATGGTGAAGCCTCACAAATGCCATAAAATAAAACATTTGTCTCTTTCATCTAATAAGCAAGAACACCCCAACATAAACAAAGGATCTCATTCTCGCTGAAATCGAAGATGCAAGACAAAAATAAAAGTTCATTCTCAACTAGTAACCATTGAAAATAAAGACTATAAATTGTCTTCTCGCACACCTGTAACTTTGTTAGAGTATTTTCCCAAGCAATTATTTGTAAAGGAACTAGTCACACCCACGAAGTCAAATAATAGTTGGAGTACCAAAAATTCACAAAAAGAAGTATTGACAGACGAAAAGATGATTGTAAAGTTGAAGGACATGCATCAAACTTGAGTTTGTGTGAGCCACTTGAATTAGCTGAAGAAACCCGTCAAGCGATGATACAAGCTTTGGTCAACCCAGAAAGATTCAAAGAGAAAATTCTAATTGATGTCGATCGGGTTATTCATGTTGATAGCATAGAAACAATCTCCTCCACTTATGAAGATTTACAACTAGGGTCTCGTCCACATAATAAACCCTTTTACGTCAATTGATATATATGTCATCGACTCCAAAACATCTTACGAGCTGCTGTTGGGACGACCTCGACTCCATGAGATAGGATTTGTGTCATCAATATTGTACCAATACTTCAAATATTTCCATGATGAAAAAGTGAGGCAAGTCATTGCTGAGATCAAAGTTTTCTCAATGAAAGAATCTCACTTTGTAGATGTCAATCTCTACTCTGGAACGGAACTTATTTCAGAGGTCCTTGCTAACATACCAAAGATAAAGGGGTTTTAAAATATATTATTTTTAATAAAATTTATTTTAAATACATATATTAAATTAATATAAGGTAAAAAAATTTAAAGATAAAGATTGAATAAAACAAATTATTTTGACATACCAGTTGGAGTGCAAGGTAAAGATGTCAAATGTTATATGTCAAATTGCCACATAAACCTTTAAATTTAAATTTGGCATATAACATTTGACATTCCATTGGAGATGCTCTTAATCTAAGGTTTCAAAACGACGTCGTTTTGGAACCAAAAAACTATTCCTAGGGCTCTAAAACGACATCGTTTTGCAAGATGCAATTAAAATCCCCTAGGTCCAAAACGATGTTATTTTTATCAATCAAAATAATTATTTTACATTACATGATTCTACAACCAAAATACTATACGTTGCCAAACAATTAAAATTAAATAATTCTTCTACAACAAACAAAATCGTCGCTAAGTTTATTTTTTTTTATTTTTCTATTCCCGATAAAAAAAAAATGGTTCTTCGGAAGCTGGTACAAGAAATTGAACTTAATTTTCAAAAAGTACATAGTCAAAACCCATAATAAATACTCTCCATTTTTTTAGGGATATGTTTCAAAGTTTTTGAAAAATTTTGAAATTTGACAACTAAAATTAAGAAATTTTAATTATCTTATTTTAGAAAGTACTAAAATGAAAGAATTTTGGTCACGTATATATATGTTAATAATATATATATATATATTAGTGGAAACCCTGAGAGTGGGGAGAGCCTTCTTAGCAGGAGTTGGTGGAGGCAAGGCTGTTGGAACCGCTACTGAGGTTGGAACCTTGACTGGGAACTCCTTCTGAACAGTTTCAATAATGGAATCATATTGGAATCTGGGCCACCATTTGACAGAGAATTTTCTGACCATATAGTGAGCAATAATTTTCCATTGCCATCTACAGATCCATGGGACTTTGTACCTGCAAATAAATGTTAGTAAAATAGGAATAGGAAACAAAGACTGCTGTTTACTAGTGTTAGTGTTGTAAGTATTGCCTTATTTGTAATTTTGGAATATATTTGATCATCTGTTTATATCTACAGCTTGTGATTCATATTCATCCGTTCTTCTTATCTTCCGCTTTTATTTTGGTATCAGAGCCATCTGACGACCTAGGAAAGTTATTCATGAAGTTATATTTGAACAATCTTACTTGTTTTAAATCTCTATTTCTTTCAATTCCAGTAAATCACTTATAAGTTTTTTCTTAACCTGATCACCTAGTCTTTGTCTCCCAAGAGAGGAAGTCGACCAGTCCCGTTTGTAAGTCCTAGTGAGAGGCAGTTTAGGGATAACAGACAGACCATGAGGGAAGTATGTTAGGGGGTATGCATCATGTGGTTAAAACTCATTTGTAATTTATAAAATTGAAAAATTTAGATTTAACAATGAGTAGATTTTTCAGATCTAATTCCATGGCTAGCTCATCTAGATCTTCATTTGACACTATACCTAATATAGTAAATGAAGAAGAACATGAATATCATGAGTCTAAGATAAAATGGAGTGATTGGAACATTCCAAAAGTACCCCATAGGAAAATTTACAAAACTAGTTGGCTCCTTTCAGCCTTTAATGCCTCATTACAAGTTAATACTATTGAACAAGTTCATCCTCTCAAGAATGAGGAAGAAATTTGCCAGCTCCTCAGTAAGGAAGCTCTAAAAAGACATAGATCTAGAGGATTCAAATTTATCCATTTAGGTCTAGTACAAGTTGCAATTAAACCATTATTAACAATGGGAACAAATACTTCAGTTTTGTTAACCCTAAGGGATGGAAGATTCACAGTTTATAAACCCATCATTTTGGGAATAATGGAAGCAGGCCTCCATCAAGGTCCTGTATATTTTAATTGTTTCCCAGACTTTACATTAAGTCTAACCTGTGATAAAACACTCAAAGCCCTTACTTTAGGTGTAAAACTTAATGGTGATATTACAAAACTTGAAGCTGGAACAGAATCCATAGTACTCATCTATAGGATCTATTACAAATGCATTACCACTAATTTGAATGTACATGCATTAAGTAAGAGTCCTAAAGAAAGTACCCTGTTAATGCAAACTAGTACTAGTGAATCCAACATGCAAGTCCCTAAAAGACTTTTGTGGAAAGATGTTGAACTACCAGAACACTGGATAGTTGAAAATGAAAATTATAACAAAGATACTAAAATTCAAACTACTAATGTTGAATATGTCCAACAGCTTACTGATGGCTCAGTAAGAATATCATTTGATGGTGCAAGATCCTATAGATCTAGCCTGTCATCAATTCCTCCAAGTTTGATTAATAAGCCTATTATGATTAGTGAAGGAAGAAAATCTGAATCTTATTCTAGTATATCTAGGAGAGATAAAGAAATTTCTGAAGAATTGGAAAAAAGATTTAAGTTGAAAGGAATAGATAATTCCTCATCCCAGATCAGTAAACCTTATTATACTCCCCATAGCACTTCCTATTCTAGATTCAAGGAACAAGAAGATAGGGAAAAAGAACAAGAAGAATTCACCCCATCTCCTACTGCCAGTGAACTAGAAAGTAATGCTAATGGCCCAATTAGTCCTCAACTCCTAGTGATTAAAAGGGAAACTAATCTTGTTTTTATGCCTAATATGTTTAAATTATTAAAAGAAATTGAATCTCCAGAAAATGAATCTAAAAGACTAGATTTTTTCAGAAGATTTAATTCCCAAGAAAGAAATGAAATTAAGATCCAATGGGTAAAATTAATGCACCAATTGGAATCTGAAATTCTATTTTTTGATTATATTGATTATTGCCATAGAGAAGTAAAAGTCATTACAAAACATAAATGGAAGACAACTGACTCAGGGACAGTATCTTCTAGTCACCCTCCCACAGAGACTTTTACTTTTACTCAAGTTAACACTGAAATCACTGCTTCTCCTTTCAAAATCCCTTGTAGTAAATCTGAAAAGAAGACAGCAGAACAAAACAGTTTAGCAAAATTTGAAAAGAAAATAATTGAACAAAACAATTTTACTAATCAAAATCTAATTACCATAGGTAAGCAGTTAGATAAAATTGAGATTAAAATTGATAAAATTGAAACGTCTTCAAGCAAAAAATTAGAGAAACATCTAGTCAGCTTACCTGAAGACAGATCTAAATTAGGGATTGCTGATAGTCTCAGAATCCAAAAGATTGACCAACTACTTAGGAAGTTAGATGCCCAACCAGAGACATCACAAACATCCCAAGTAACAGTTATTAACCAGACTTCAGATACTGAAGCTAGTAGTACCGATAAAAGTTCTTCTGATCCTAAAATTAAAGAATTGGAAAAAGCTTTTGAAACTCAACATATTAATAAGTTGACTTTTTCAAATGTAAATCCAACCAGTATCAGTAAAAATTGGTACCCTAGGCCGACACCGCCTGATCTCCAATTTGAAGAGAAAAATATTAGTAATCAATTTTCTGTACAGTCTAACAAACTCTATGAATGGAACATAGATGGTTTGAGTGAACAGGAAATATTGAATAAAATTCATCACATGTCTATGGTTATTAACAGCTATGTTAGTAACCTTGATAGCCCTGAACCTGATTTAGTTGACTTAGTCACCTCAGGATTCACAGGTGTTTTAAGAAGTTGGTGGGATAATTATCTTACCCAAGATTCAAAAGATGAAATTAGACATGCTATAATTCTTGATGATGAGGGAATCCTAGTCTTTGATGAAAGGATTGGTAGAGCAAAGCCTGATGGACTTAATACCCTTATCTTCACCATAATTAAACATTTTGTTGGCACACCTAGTAATATTGAAGCTAGAATCCATGACCAGCTTAGTAACCTCAGGTGCCCAACACTTAGTGATTTTAGATGGTATAAAGATGTCTTTGTATCACGAGTTATGCTTCGCCCAGATTGTAATAAATCATTCTGGAAAGAAAAATTTGTAAATGGTTTACCAAATCTGTTTGCCCATAAGATTAGAGAAGCCCTAAGTAAGGACACAGGAATCATAGAATATGATTCACTAACTTATGGCTAGCTAGTCAGTACCATTCAAAAGGAAGGTCTTAGGATGTGTATTGATATGAAACTTAAACAATTACAAAATGATAAGAAAAAGGCTAAATACGAAATGGAAAATTTCTGTGAACAATATGGTCTCCCTCCAGTAGCACCATCAACTAGCAGAAAACATAAACCCCATAAAATTTCTAAGCCTTATTCTAAAAGTAAATCTCACTACAAACGTAGTAAGAAAACATTCTCCAAACCTGATTTTTATAAAAAAATCTAGCAGAAAACCCTATAAATCTTCTAAGTCTAAGACTTATAAGAAAACTTCAAAAGGAACAAAGGGTAAAAGAAAAGCCCAAGATCATATTAAATGTTTAACTGCGGCAAAACATACCACATTAGTCCAGACTGCCCAGTTAAAAAACAAGTTAAAAAGTTAAATTTAGCTGAAAATGAAGAAGAAGAAATTCTTAGAATTTTTAGACTAAACAACCAACAGAATGAAGAAGACAGTTCAGACTCCACTAGTAGTCCAGAAAGTTCTTCAGATTACCAGTCAGCCCCTAGTGATTCCAATGAACCTGACATCAAATTATGATGTAAGGATAATTGCTGTAAAAAGATTAGGGTAATCACTAAACAAGCTGAAGAAGAACAAATCCTCATAGATTTGATCAGCAAAATTGAAGACCATGAACTTAAAATTAAATACATAAAAAATCTCAAAGATTTATTTGTCAAGAAAGAAAACAAACATCTTTCTAGTGAAAAACAATTAATTAGTATTCACAAAACTATGGAAAGATTTAGTAAAGAGAAAAAGAAAGAACTCACCTTACAGGATCTCCAAAGTGAAGTTAATAAGCTAAAAATTGAAATAAAAGACTTAAAAGCACAATATAAGATCTTTGCTGAAATTTTAAGTTTTTTATCCATGTGCAATACCAGTACTCTTGAGCCCTGTCCCCAAAAACAGCCTCAAGATAATGAACAATCTAATATTGAAACATCGACCAGGACATTTTCCCACCGGATACCAGTAACCTCCATCTCTACTATGGAAAATTCTGGTTTAACGAAGCTGTCATCGCAAGATGAGTGTCCGCAAACTGAAAATCAAATTAATTCTGTTAATAAGATTAATTTACAAAAATGGTATTCTCAAGTAAGAATTATTATTAATAATGATTTTATACTTGACACTATTGCCCTTATTGATACAGGTGTAGATGTAAACTGTATTCAAAAAGGAATTATTCCTACTAAATATTATGAAAAAACATTTGAAAGATTAAGTTCTGCCAATGGCAGTAAAATGAATGTTGCTTACAAATTGTCAAAAGCTCATATTTGCCAAGATAATGTTTGCTTCAAAACATCATTTATCTTAGTAAAAGATATGACTGACAAAGTTATTCTCGGATTACCTTTCATCTATTTGTTGTATCATTTTACTACAAAATATTGAAGGATTATCCACTAACCCGTTAGGGCAATCTGTAACATTTAAGTTTATTCTTAAACCTGAAGTTAAAGAATTAAAACAACTAAAAAATGAATCAATTTCTAAATATCTGAGAATAATTAATCAAAAGATAAAACAAGTGGAATTTCTTAAAGAATAAATTTACCATAAAAGAATTCACGACCAATTAACCAATCCAATCCTAATTGAAGAAATTAATCAATTTCAGAAAAAGATTGAAAAAGAAGTTTGCTCTAATCTTCCAACAGCCTTCTAGCATAGGAAAAAGCATAGTGTAAAACTTCCTTATATAAAAGGATTTAGTGAAGAAAACATTCCAACTAAATCTAGACCAATTCAGATGAACCATGAAATAATGGAAACTTGTAAAAAAGAAATCTCTGAATTATTGAAAAATGGAATTATTAGCAAGTCAAAATCCTCTTGGTCATGTCCAGCTTTCTATGTTGTTAAAAATGCAGAGTTGGAAAGAGGCACACCAAGACTTGTTATTAATTACAAACCATTAAATGTTGTTTTGGAATGGATCAGATACCCTATTCCAAACAAACAAGATTTAATTAAAAGACTTAAAAATGTTGTTATATTTTCAAAATTTGATTTGAAAAGTGGATACTGGCAAATATAGGTATCCCCAGAAGACAGATATAAGGCTGCATTTACAACACCTTTTGGTCACTACGAATGGAATGTAGTACCCTTTGGTTTAAAAAATGCACCCAGTGAATTTCAAAATATCATGAATGAAAATTTTAATGCTTTAAGTCATTATTCTATAGTTTACATAGATGACATTCTCATCTTTAGCAAATCTATAGAAGAGCATTGGAAACACCTTAAGACATTTTTAGAAACAGTGAGATATAATGGTCTAGTCATCTCTGCTAGCAAGATTAAACTGTTTCAAACCACTGTGAGATTCCTTGGATATAATATCCAACAGTCCACCATTGTTCCTATCAGTCAAGCTATTCAATTTGCAGATAAGTTCCCTGATGAAATTCTTGATAAAACCCAGTTGCAAAGGTTTCTAGGTTCCTTGAATTATGTTTCTGACTTCTATCAGAATCTCAGGAAAACCGTCAAACCTCTGTATGACAGACTCAAAGGAAAACTTACTCCTTGGACCTCTGAGCATACATCTATTGTCCAGCAAGTCAAAAAATACATCAAAACTTTGCTTTGTCTTGGTATTCCTTCGGTTGATTCTTTCAAAATCATCCAAACTGATGCCTCCGATATTGGCTACGGTGGTATCCTCTTTCAGAGAGAATCTCATAATTCTCCTGAACAAATTGTTTGCTTTCATTCCGGAATTTGGAACAAAGCACAAGCAAATTATAGTACTATTAAAAAAGAAATTTTATCTATTGTCCTGTGTATCTCAAAATTCCAGGATGATATATTGAACCAAAAATTCCTTGTTAGAGTTGATTGCAAATCTGCTAAATATGTTTTGGAAAAAGATGTTCAAAATATTGCTAGTAAGCAATTTTTTGCAAGATGACAATCTAATTTAAGTATTTTTTATTTTGACATAGAATATATTAAGGGCAGTAATAACTGCATACTTGATTTTCTAACTCGAGAATTTTTGCAGGAACCCCATGGCGGACAGGAAATCCAATAAACTTGGTACTTCCTCTAAAAACCCGGGGAAGGATGATAAGAAAAAACAGTTAGTTTTGCCCCTCCTAGTCCAAAACTAATTGCCCAATTTCCTGGCCCATCTAGTGCCATTGCTATTGCTAACCGCTCCCAACCACTTGGTAGACCAGTCGGCCCTCTAGTCTGACCTACCCTTGTTAACCCACTTACTTTCTCCCAATTGGCCCAACAAGAGCCACAAAAAACTGACCTCCTAGTCAACCCATATTACCGTTATGGACCAGGCCCAAAAGGCCCAAAAACGGAATACATTGATAAAAGCTCAGCCCATAATGTGTTTGCTATTGAGCCAACCCATGCTCACCTTAGCAACCCAAAAGATGTGGTTGATGCTTATCTTGGAGAAGGATGGACCTTTATCCCATCCGATCCAGAAAAACCATTTGAATTCTACCAAGATATCCTATTATTTACTAAGTCTATTTTTATCAAGCACATACCTGATAAGAATGACCCAAGTAAAACTATTTACCATTCTCTGTTCATCAAGAATATTATATCCCTCAAAGAATGGAGATCTCACCCTTCATTGCTCCGAGATCTTCAAGGATATAATAAAAAGTTTAGTTACTATGATTACATTGAGTCATGGTCTAAGCTTATGCTCTATCAGGACGAGTCATTGACTCATTCCTGGTTTATTCAGTTTGATAAAGATTTCAAAAGTCAGATTCCTTCCTGGTTTGTAAGGTGGTGGCAGGTTCACGGCCCCATTCCTGAAATCTTTCCAGCTAATCTTCAAGATCAGATTACCTACTTCTCATCTGCATATGTTCCTAGTAAACATCAGTCCTTGTTTCCTATTCCTATTTTACTAACATTTATTTGCAGGTACAGAGTCCCATGGATCTGTAGATGACAATGGAAAATTATTACTCACTATATTGTCAGACAATTCTCTGTCAAATGGTGGCCCAGATTCCAATATGATTCCATTATTGAAACTGTTCAGAAGGAGTTCCCAGTTAAGGTTCCAACCCCAGTAGCGGTTCCAACAGTCTTGCCTCCACCAACTCCTGCTAAGAAGGCTCTCCCCACTCTCAGGGTTTCCACAGAAGAAAACCTTAAAGAGCTCACAGGACCTTCCTCAACTAAGCCGAAGAAGTCCTCCTCTAAGGACTCCAGTAAGCCGTCTAAGCCGTCAGCATCTGAGCTCCTCAAGTTAGCTCAGGAACTAATTCAGCAAGCTGCTAGTCAGAGTTCTTCATCACCAGCCTCTTCTGTAGGATCCGTCAATCCATCCATGGACCCTTTCTAGGATGCCCAAGACCCATATGCCGGTTATGATGACCTTGATGAAGCAGATATCACCACCCCGTGATCCTTACCTTTACTTGTGATAGCTTCAATCACTACTGTCTCCACAAGAGATAGAAAAGCTGTCTGTCACATGTAACGATAAGATATCACATGATTTACCCGGCACTTTCCCCTAGTAAAGTAGCCGACAGATTCCCATCAGTCTGTTTTTCCCCTTAGTAAAAGCATTCTACCTATACTTTTTCACCGAAAGTGGATTCTCCAGACAACAGCAGGGCCCATTAGTCCCTTCAGTCAACAATTACCCTGAGTAAAAGTCATTTACTCCACCTTTTCCACCGAAAGCAGAAGGTGAAAGACTTTACCCAGAGTTAAAGCAAAAGAGAAATCATTACAACGATTCCCTCTGAAGTCCTTACCCCTATATAAGGCCTCCTTCATTTCATTTGTAAGCAAGTCTTGTTATACATTACTACAAGCCTTGAAACACTTTCCTCTCCCTTCTCTAATATTGTAAGCCTTATTCATGATGCAAAAGAAGAGCTTTATTTGTGCTACCTTTATTTCTGCAACCTTATCTCCACTAGCTCACTAGTGCTAGTGTTGTAAGTATTGCCTTATTTGTAATTTTGGAATATATTTGATCATCTATTTATATCTACAACTTGTGATTCATATTCATCCGTTCTTCTTATCTTCCGCTTTTATTTTTGTATTAGAGCCATCTAACGATTCAACATTAGTAGTTTGAATTTTAGTATCTTTGTTATAATTTTCATTTTCAACTATCCAGTGTTCTGGTAGTTCAACATCTTTCCACAAAAGTCTTTTAGGGACTTGCATGTTGGATTCACTAGTACTAGTTTGCATTAACAAAGTACTTTCTTTAGGACTCTTACTTAATGCATGTACATTCAAATTAGTGGTAATGCATTTGTAATAGATCCTATAGATGAGTACTATGGATTCTGTTCCAACTTCAAGTTTTGTAATATCACCATTAAGTTTTACACCTAAAGTAAGGGCTTTGGGTGTTTTATCACAGGTTAGACTTAATGTAAAGTCTGGGAAACAATTAAAATATACAGGACCTTGATGGAGGCCTGCTTCCATTATTCCCAAAATGCTGGGTTTATAAATTGTGAATCTTCCATCCCTTAGGGTTAACAAAACTGAAGTATTTGTTCCCATTGTTAATAATGGTTTAATTGCAACTTGTACTAGACCTAAATGGATACTAGTATCCATTTTTCAAATCAAATTTTGAAAATATAACAGCATTTTTAAGTCTTTTAATTAAATATTGTTTGTTTGGAATAGGGTATCTGATCCATTCCAAAACAGCATTTAATGGTTTGTAATTAATAACAAGTCTTGGTGTGCCTCTTTCTAACTCTGCATTTTTAACAACATAGAAAGCTGGACATGACCAAGGGGATTTTGATTTGCTAATAATTCCATTTTTCAATAATTCAGAGATTTCTTTTTTACAAGTTTCCATTATTTCATGGTTCATCTGAATTGGTCTAGATTTAGTTGGAATGTTTTCTTCACTAAATCCTTTTATATAAGGAAGTTTTACACTATGTTTTTTCCTATGCCAGAAGGCTGTAGGAAAATTAGAGCAAACTTCTTCTTCAATCTTTTTCTGAAATTGATTAATTTCTTCAATTAGGATTGGATTGGTTAATTGGTCTTGAATTCTTTTATGGTAAATTTCTTCTTTAAGAAATTCCACTTGTTTTATCTTTTGATTAATTATTCTCATATATTTAGAAATTGATTCATTTTTTAGTTGTTTTAATTATTTAACTTCAGGTTTAAGAATAAACTTAAATGTTACAGATTGCCCTAACGGGTTAGTGGATAATCCTTCAATATTTGTAGTAAAATGATACAACAAATAGATGAAAGGTAATCCGAGAATAACTTTGTCAGTCATATCTTTTACTAAGATAAATGATGTTTTGAAGCAAACATTATCTTGACAAATATGAGCTTTTGGCAATTTGTAAGCAACATTCATTTTACTGCTATTGGCAGAACTTAATCTTTCAAATGTTTTTTCATAATATTTAGTAGGAATAATTCCTTCTTGAATACAGTTTACATCCGCACCTGTATCAATAAGGGCAATAGTGTCAAGTATAAAATCATTATTAATAATAATTCTTACTTGAGAATACCATTTTTGTAAATTAATCTTATTAACAGAATTAATTTGATTTTCAGTTTGCGGACACTCATCTTGCGATGACAGCTTCGTTAAACCAGAATTTTCCATAGTAGAGATGGAGGTTACTGGTATCCGCTGGGAAAATGTCCTGGTCGATGTTTCAGTATCAGATTGTTCATTATCTTGAGGCTGTTTTTGGGGACAGGGCTCAAGAGTACTGGTATTGGACATGGATAAAAAACTTAAAGTTTCATAGTGTCATTATATATCCTGGAAGAAGGCTTACAATACTAGGAACATATGCAGATGAGAAGTAGGTAATCTGATCTTGAAGATCAGCTGGAAAGATTTCAGGAATGGGGTCGTGAACCTGCCACCACCTTACAAACTAGGAAAGAATCTGACTTTTGAAATCTTTATCAAACTGAATAAACCAGGAATGAGTCAATGACTCGTCCTGATAGAGCATGATCTTAGACCATGACTCAATGTAATCATAGTAACTAAACTTTTTATTATATCCTTGAAGATCTCGGAGCAATGAAGGGTGAGATCCCCATTCTTTGAGGGATATAATATTCTTGATGAACAGAGAATGGTAAATAGTTTTACTTGGGTCATTCTTATCAGGTATGGGCTTGATAAAAATAGACTTAGTAAAGAATAGGATATCTTGGAATTGGTTACTTATGTTTTTCTCTTCAAATTGGAGATTAGGCGGTGTTGGCCTAGGGTACCAATTTTTATTGATACTGGTTGGATTAACATTTGAAAAAGTCAACTTATTAATATGTTGAGTTTCAAAAGCTTTTTCCAATTCTTTAATTTCAGGATTAGAAGAACTTTCATCAGTACTAGCTTCAGAACCTGAAGTCTGGTTAATAACTGTTACTTGGGATGTTTGCGATGTCTCTGGTTGGGCATCTAACTTCCTAAGTAGTTGGTCAATCTTTTGGATTCTGAGACTATCAGCAATCCCTAATTTGGATCTGTCTTCAGGTAAGCTGACTAGAGGTTTCTCTAATTTTTTGCTTGAAGACATTTCAATTTTATCAATTTTATCTAACTGATTACCTATGGTAATTAGGTTTTGATTAGTAAAATTGTTTTGTTCAATTATTTTCTTTTCAAATTTTGCTAAACTGTTTTGTTCTGTTGTCTTCTTTTCAGATTCACTACAAGGGATTTTGAAAGGAGAAGCAGTGATTTCAGTGTTAACTTGAGTAAAAGTAAAAGTTTCTGTGGGAGGATGACTAGAGGATACTGTTCCTGAGTCAGTCATCTTCCATTTATGTTTTGTAATAACTTTTACTTCTCTATGGCAAGAATCAATATAATCAAAAAATAGAATTTCGGATTCCAATTGGTGCATTAATTTTACCCATTGGATCTTAATTTCATTTCTTTGTTGGGAATTAAATCTTCAGAAAATGAATCTAAAAGACTAGATTTTTCTTGTGGAGACAGTAGTGATTGAAGCTATCACAAGTAAAGGTAAGGATCACGGAGTGGTGATATCTGCTTCATCAAGGTCATCATAACCAGCATATGGGTCCTGGGCATCCTGGAAAGAGTCCATGGATGGATTGACGGATCCTGCAGAAGAGGCTGGTGATGAAGAACTCTGACTAGCAGCTTGCTGAATTAGTTCCTGAGCTAACTTGAGGAGCTCAGATGCTAACGGCTTAGACGGCTTACTGGAGTCCTTAGAGGAGGACTTCTTCGGCTTAGTTGAGGAAGGTCTTGTGAGCTCTTTAGGGTTTTGAATTCTATATGTATATATATATATAATAACACTATGAAACCTAGTTTCTTTTACTTCTACAATGTTTTGATAAAGTGTATTGATACACTTTAATGGGTTTACGAAATTAAAGTGTATTAATATAGTGTATCAAAACACTGTACGAGTAATAGAAATTAGAGTTTAACAATTACACAAATTTAAAATGTATCAAAACAGTATAGGATTAATAGAAACTAAGTTTTATAGTGTGACTTCGTAATATTGTATATGTATGAGAGATATGTTTAATGTCAAGGATAATGACAAAAAAATTTAAAATTCAAAATGGCTAAGATATACACAATCAACTTTATATGCAAATTTTGTGATAATATAATTCTTTCATTATATTAGGAAGTCTTTAATACAATAAAAAAAATCAAAAATTAACTTAACTTTGTCAAAAAAAATATGCATGATTTAAGGGAGGGCAAATATGTCAAAGAAAAATCACAAAAAGTCAAATTATGTACTTGTACAAAATTAAGTTCTAAAAATAAGGACTTAATGACTTAACATTAAGAATTATGTATTTTTTGGCCAATAACAACTCTAATTTCATGTATCTCCTTACAATTTTTCCTAAAAATTTGCGACCTACAAACAGTTTTTATCGACAAATAATTTTGTCTCCAATAAAATTAGCATTTAGAATTCATTATATGACTCTAGAGAGAGAAGCTCTGCCTTCTCTCTAGAATTCCTTTTCCAATGTGTTCATCACCAAACAACTCCCAAATACCACCAAAGCCACCAGATTTGAATCCAAACAATCCACAAGGTACCTTACCAACTTATGCTTCATTGTTTATACCTTCATTGAATCCCACAACTGGATCAGAACCTATATCCAAGATTGAGAAGCCTATTGTCTTTTATGAAGGAGAGCCTGCATTTTATTTTACTAATGAAGAAGTCCAAGCTTCTTGCCTTTCCTTGCAATATGCTCTTATTGGTAAATGCGCCTATGGAAGACCTTCGTTAGGAGTTATCAAGGAAGTCTTTAGATCAAAATGGAGTCTCAAAGGAGAGTTTGAAGTTGGTTCTATCGATCCAAGACATATATTGATAAGGTTCCAACTGCATGAAGACTATGTTAAAATTTGTTTAAAGGATGCCACCTTGATCGAAGACTATCTATTCAGATTTTTTAAGTGGTTCTCAGTTTTTGTCCTAGGAATTGAGTCGTCCATTGTTCCAATGTGGGTGTCAATGCCAGGCCTTCCCTTGAATTTTTTCAAGAAGCCTTTTTTGGAGCTCTTGGTGAAACCAATAGGTCGAGTCCTTGCATATGATCAAGCTACTCTTTCCTTGGCCAGACCAGGCGTGGCAAGGGTCTGTGTAGAAGTTAACTTACTAGCTCAGAATCCTTCAAGAATATGGATCGATATGGGGGATGAGGGTGCTAGATGGCAGTGAATAGTGTATGAAAGGAACAAAAAATTTTGCAAAACTTGCAGAAAGCAGGGCCATGGAGAGGCAGACTGCCGAAAGAAGAAGAGTCCAGATTTGGAAGTTGGTTTAGAAGGAAAGGATGCAGGATCTTTGGTGTCTAAATTGGATGCAATCTCTAGTGGGAAGAATAAGGAAAGGCCTGAACAAAAGCTTGGAAAGATGGCTCAAGATTCGCAAGAGACAACAAAGGGACAGCACACTAAAGTTAGTCACAAGGCCCATAAGAGGAATCCAGAATCTTCAAAGCAGCTAATCTCTGCCAATCAAGCAAATCAAGGGAAGGGTGTTTGGAAACAACTAAATGGAGGAAAGTATCCCACTAATTTGGGGACCCTACAGAAAGGTCAAACGGCTAATGTTGAGGTCTCTCATGGAAAATCTACATTTTCCAAAATTCCACACAAGGAAAGTTGCATCAGAATTTTGGAAAGAGGGAATTTCTCGGGGAAAGATTCTGAGAATCCATTGGTTTCTAATTCAGTTTTGGTCATGGAGGAAGAAGAACATGCAGATGATCCCAATATTTTAAACTCCAATCATAATACTCGGGTTGGAGTACAGGCTGAAGTTTCTCAACCTCCTTTGGTTGAAAACTGTGAGGTTCCTCATGTGGATCAATTACTTAAGAGTGGTGAAGCTGCTACTACTTCTGAAGATGTCTCGGACGATGGAATTGATGAGTCCTTATCCTTAATTCAGGTTTTGTCGGATTACGGTCCTTGTTCTTTGCAAGATTTTGAACCTTTGTCGGTGGATGTAGTGGTGGAATCCATTACTCAAGAAATGGTGGCAGAAGTTCATAAGAATATTCATAGTCAAGGGGATATTATTCCAAGCATGTCAAGAGAAGAGATTCACAAAGCCTTAAAGCTAAAGGGAATTTATTCCAAGGATGACTATGTTAAGGAGTCTTCTCTTCATGAGCACACAAGGGGTTTTTACTCCGATGGTGAGGAGGAGACTTTGGCTCAAGAAGGTGATTTTAATTATTTTATAGCATCGTCCAAAAAGTTACTGTCAACATTCAATAAGATTGAGCTAAAGAAGAAGAGAAAAAAAGAGGAGCTAGATGCTTTAGCGTTGGTGTTGAAAAATATCCCAGCCGTGGAAAATTTAGCAATAATGACTAGGTCCAAATCCAAGCTAGCCTTCAAAATTCCAAAGCAAAAAAATCCATACGGATTTAGGCGTTAAATGGAGGATATTCAGCTACTTCTTTTTGAACCAAACGTGGGTTTCATGGAGGATTTTCAGCTACGGTTTCATGAAGGATTTTCGGGGATATGTACAGTTCACTGTTCACGTTACTGTTCTTTTTTAGCTGGAGATGCTGCAGCTGGTTATTTGAGTTGGGATCGTTCAGTTGGATTTCTTGCAGCAGGCTTTCAGTTGGACTTCAGAATTAGTAGGAGCAGTTTCATGCAGGCACTGTTCACGTTACTATTCAGCTGGATTCTTTCAGCTGGATTTTCTGCTTCAGCCCGGTTCATTTTGTGAATTAAGGAGACTCCAGTGTGCCTCTCGCTAGAAGACTCCAACGTGATTCATGGGCTGAATTTCAAGAATCATGGTGGGATGGTTTTGGATTCCATAGCATAATCATATCAAGCATGCAATTTAGTCATTAAAAGGGACTCACGAATGGGACAAGAATGCATGGAGATTTTCTCAAAAGCAGTAGCCATTGTCCCTTGAATTATGGATTTTTGGGTATTGTAATATTTTAAAGGGGTAAGTTTAAATGTCCCCCTCTAGTTTCTTGTAATTTTGATTTGGTACTAATAATATTTATCCTCGTATTGTCGAGGTTTAATTAAAAATAAAATAAAATTAGCATTTAAATTTTTTGGATGGAAAATTTTTGCAAAGCTTTATGGCAACGACTAAAAAAAATTATAGCCAAAAATATCATAAAAAAAATTTTGACAATAAATTTTATTATTCGTCGTCAAAACTCAGTGTGACAAAACAATTTTCTTGTACTCATTGTCCGGGAGAATTTGGAATCATGTCTTACACTTATGTGGACAATAAATCCCTCAAACTGCTTGGGCCTAACCTTGCCTCCTGGGCTAGTGTTCAATAGAAGAGGAAGTCTCTACGGAGAATGCTACTCAAGCTGAGTCTTACATCATCTGTTTATTACATTTGAAGAGAAAGGGATAACAGAATCTTCACCAAACAGAGTAAGGATAACAACTCAATATTGTGCATATATGATAGTTCAACCTATAAACGACAGATTAGCATCTTTAAAGTTCAAACCTTCTCCTCAAAAATGGCAACTACGACACTTTTGGTGTCTACCCAGCAGCTGCAGTGAGTAAAATTATCATCTGGTGAATTCTTGAACCTCACAGTTGTTGCCTTAAGTAAACTTCATGTCATGTGGTTTTTGGATGCTTGAACATTTATCAATGCTTCATGAATTTGCATTATATCAAGTGATGCTCTTTCGAGGTGGGATGCAGTTGGGAGTACTGGTTCAAGGTGTTGGGTGTTGGAAGCAAAATAGATCACCAAAGAACACAAAAGTAGAGACAAAAAATCTGCTACACTTACCACACTAATTTCACTCAAGAAACACCTCTATTTTTCATTAAGAAATGATCACAATATTAAGGAATACAAAGGGGAAGTTAATCTGGATTTTTTAGCAAGACCAACTCACAAATAAGCTATCAACTAGAGCTTCTGCTCTTGAACAGGCTGCTGATTTTTCTGGCAGCAACACACTGTTTTTCTCTCTATTTTCCCTCTGTTTTTTTTTGCAGAAAACATTTTGTTTTGGCTGCAGCAGACCAGCCCCTTTTATACCTCTGTTTTCCAGTAAAAAATCATTGAATCTGCCCATTCAATGTCCAGCTGTCTTCATGCATGAAACCAGATTTTGTCCCTTCAGTTTTTCCATATAGCAGTGCATGAACACTCCTCCCAAAGACATGAACAAACTTCCCAAAAAATTTTGGACACTTCTTGTGACTATCTTTTCAACTTCCATGACTTTTTCAATATTAAATCATAAACCCAAAAATACAAAAACTACCATTTAAGAATTGAGTTTATAAAAACTAACATCCCCCCTTAAACTCAATTCCTTAAGGTACCGAAGATTTCCAACTAAACTTTTAAAGTAAGTTGGATCAACTTTTCCATTTTCACGGGTGTGTTCACCGGGTTGCAAGAATCCATCTTGAACATCTTGAGTATTTCCTTTGCATAACTACTTTGAGAAATAAAAATTTCATCTTCACTTTGCTTAACCTCAATGCCAAGAAAATGAGACAATAAGCCAATATCAGTCATTTCAAACTTCTTAATCATACTTCTCTTGAATCCATCAAACATCATTGGATCATTGCCGGTGAAGATCAAGTCATCAACATAAAGGCAAACAAGTAACACGCTTCCATTGCCATCCATCTTCATATATAATGCATGCTCATAATGACACTTTTGAAAACCATTCTCACAAAAATATTTGTCAATTCTAGCATTCCATGCACGCGGTGCTTGCTTTAACCCATAGAGAGCTTTTCTCAACTTGTACACTTTATCTTCATGTCTCTTTTTCACATACCCCAAAAGTTGTTCAACATAAATCTCCTCCTCAAGAAATCCATTCAAGAATGCCGATTTCACATCAAGTTGGTAAATCTTCCACTTGTTTTGTGCCGCCAAAGAAATCATCAACCTAATTGTTTCCAAACGAGCAACGGGAGCAAATACCTCGTCATAATCAATTCTGGCCCTTTGTTTGTAGTCTTTAGCAACCAATATTGCCTTATATCTTTGGACTTCACCATTTGCATTCTTCTTGGTTTTATATACCCACTTCACACCAATTGCTTTGTGACCTTGGGGAAGACTAACTAGTGCCCATGTATCATTCTTTTCAATTGACTTCATTTCTTCATCCATTGTTATTCTCCATTTCTCTTCTTGAACCGCTTCTTCAAAACATAAAGGATCACAATCCATAAACAAACAAAACAAATTCAAGTTACCTTCAAATTTTTTCGTAGATTCATAAATCTCTTGCAAACTTCTCATTTTCCTTGGTTTTTCACTTGAACTTGAATCCGATGATGAAGATGATGATGGTGATGATGATGATGATTCACCCATAGAATATGAGGGGGATCCATGTGGAGGTGTCTGTGGCTCTCTTTGGACTTCTCTTGGTTCTTCGGACTCTTTTTCTTCAAGCATAAGTTCCACTTCGGTGGCTAAATTTTTTTCTTTCCAATCCCACATGTCTTCCTCTTCAAAGATAACATCTCTAGTCATGATCATTTTCTTGGTAATGGGGTTGTATAACTTGTACCCCATTGTTCTATCACCGTACCCAAGAAAAATGCACTTTTCACCTTTTATCATCAAGCTTTGTTCTCCTTGCTTCGGGAATATTTGCATAAGCAATGCATCCAAAAATTCTAAGATGAGCTACACTTGGCTTGAATGAACACCAAGCTTCCTTCGGGGTCTTGAAACGAACACTTTTGGTTGGACATTGATTCAATAAGTACACAGCACATGCTACGGCTTCGACCCAAAATTCTCTAGGCAATCTCTTTCCTTTCAACATGCTTCTAGCCATATCAAGAATAGTCCTATTTTTTTTTTTCCGCAACTCCATTCAATTGAGGTGTGTAGCTTGGCGTGAATTGATGCACAATTCCATGCTCCTTGTAATAATCTTCAAATAAATCGGAACTATACTCACCACTTTGATTGGATTTCAACCTCTTGATAAAATAGCCACTTTGCTTCTCAATAAGATTCTTGAACTCCTTAAAAACTTCAAACACTTCGGACTTCCTTCTTAGAAAATACACCCAAGTCTTCCGGCTATAGTCATCAATAAAAGTAAGAAAGTAGCGATTCTTACCATTTGACATAGGCTTCAAAGGGCCACAAACATCGGTGTGCACAAGCTCCAAGGGTCGTGATGCTCTCCACTTGACTTCTCTTGAGAAGCTTAGTCTGTGATGCTTGCCAAGAATACACCCTTCACCATTTTCTTGCTAGATAAAAGTTTCAAGCCACCAAAATTAAGATGTCCAAATCTCAAGTGCCACAACCAAGAATCATCTTTAATAATAGCATTCAAACATCTCATAGCATCATGTTGAATATTCAAAGGAAACATTCTATTCTTGGACATTTTCACATTAGCAATCAAATTACCACGAGCATCTTTAATTGTAAGGTGAAGATTCTTCATGCTAATGTCATACCCCTTTTCTAAAAGTTGCCCCAAACTCAAAATACTATTCTTCATATCCGGCACATAATAGACATCGAAAATAAAATCATAATTGTCATTCTTGAGCTTAATAAGAATTTTACTTTTGCCTTTCACCGGAATGTTGGAGGAGTCGCCAAAAGTAACATTGCCTTGCGCCACTTCATCAAGTTCTACAAACATATGCTTCTTGCCACACATATGGTTGCTTGCCCCGGAATCAAGAAGCCACACATTGCCATTATCTTCTTCGGATCCGTCGTAGGCCAACAACAAAGTAGATGCCGCTTCATTACTTACTTTCTCGGCATAATTCACATGTTCTTAACGCCTTTATTTGCACTTGCCCAACACTCATTACTATAATGCCCAAACTTGTGACAACTGAAGCATTCAACATTTCTCTTGTCAAAACCTTGATTGTTGTAATTGTCTCTTGCTCTTCCTCGTCCTCTTCCTCTTGAACCATAAGAATTTTGATTTCTTGCATCATTAGTGAATTGGCCTCTTCCTCCTCTACCTCTATTAGCATAGCCTCTTCCACGACCTTTGTAGCCTCTTCCTCGATTGTCATAATCTCTACCTCGTGTTCCATTACCTCTTCCTCTTTGAGATGTACTACCTTGAAATTCTCTTTTTTCATCTTTCAAAGAAAGCTTGGATTGGAGAGCTTGTTCAAGAGAACTTCAAGACTTTTTATTAATACGTTGCAAATGTATTTCCAATGTCGCCATCAATTCATCAACGCTCGTAGTCTTGAAATCCATGGATTGCTCAACGGCAACAACAACATGCTCAAATTTTGAGGTTAAGGTTCGTAGTATTTTTTCCATAACTCGAACATCATCAATATCTTCTCCATACCTTCACATTTGATTCACAATCACCAAAGTTCTTGAAAAATACTCTGAAATTGACTCGACTCCATTCATATTCAACCCTTCAAATTCACTTCGCAATATTTGAAGACGAATCCGAATTGTTTTATCAATGCCTCTATGCATACTCTTCAAAATTTCCCAAGCTTGCTTTGAGTTGGTGGCGGAAGAAATCTTCTCAAAAGTATTATCGTCAATACATTGGTAAAGTAGGAATAAATCCTTCTTATCCATCTTCCTTGATTGCTTAAGCACCATCTTTTGAGCATCATTAAGCGCTTGCTCTTCCTCCGTAGTCGGCTCGATGTAACCTTTTTCAACAATTTCCCAAAGATCTTGTGATTGTAACAACACCTTGATTTGAATACTCTAATTCCCATAATTATATTTCCCCAATTTGGAAAATTGGGGTTGAAGCATTTTACTCATAGTAGTCATAACAACCAAGATCTGATACAACTTTTGTTGGGTGTTGGAAGTAAAATAGATCACCAAAGGACACAAAAGTAGAGACAAAAAATCTGATACACTTACCACACTAATTTTGATGATGCACAAATTGGTCTTCGTGCAAGATCAACAGTCAAGAATGTGTACGGGTATGATTAATAAGCAATTAATAGGCAATCAATGACAATCAATGGAAAAGCAGTAAATAATATATCAACACAGAGATTTATAGTGGTTCGGTCCGGTTGACCTACGTCCACTCTCGGGAACGGTAGCGGTGGCCTGGTGTTCTTTATTGATGAATAATGGTACTCCGGAGAGTTACAGTGCATTGAGGGAGAGGGACTTGGTGTAGAGAGACAAAGCTCTCGGTGGAGAGAGGTGTAGTGTGTGTAGAGAGCTCAAGGTGTAGAGGTCTCAAGGAGGTGATGAACATGTCACCGGACGGTGTATATCGAAGTTACAGTGCTTCTAGAGAGAGAGCAGTGTGTATGAGGGTAAGTGTAGGGGTTTCAAGGCGTGTCCTTCATATGGAGAGGACTTACATTATATAGGTTGGGAGAGGCGGTGAGGCGGTCACTATAATTTAGTAAGTACAGTTATGGTAGGACTCTACCATTTTGGTAAGTTCTATTTTGGTAGGACTTGATCTTCTCAATCTTCATCCCGGTATTCTCTCCCTCGTGCTCCTATTCAGTCGGAGGAAGATCTTGGACTGGTCTTGACCTGTCTTGACTTGAGTTGGAGTGGGCCACGTTCGTTTGGACTTGCATCAGAGTCATTCCCATGGCACTGAGGTGGACTGAGGGGAAAACAACGGAGGAGGACGAAGGAGGGCTCAAGGGGCTGCCTATGGGCGGCGCCCATTTGGGGACCTTGGGTGGCGACCTCCTAGGGGCCTTGGGCGGCGCCCCCCTTGGTCCTGGTGCTGGCCTCTTGCTTCATTTGGTGCTTTGGCATCCTTCTAGATGGGTTGACCCAGCCTTGATTTGGAACTTCCTTCAGGCTTTCTTGGTTCATTTAAATTGGGCTTGGCCCAGTTAATTTTGGACTCATCATTTGCCCCCCATGCCCCAAGTCTCTGACTTTTCGCGAGAGGAAGAGGTTGAGGGCATGTGCTTCGTCTTCATTTGAGCAGGAGTTTTCTTGCTCCCTATGGTATTTTTTCACCTTCAGGGACTCTGCTGAGTTTACTGATATCGGACCCCCCTTTTTTTTTATAAGTGGAGGTCAGGAGGTTGGCGCCCATGAGAGGCCATGAGGGCGGCGCCCATGAGGCCATGAGGGCAGCGCCCAAGGCGTGAGGACCGCTGGGCGTGGGCGCAGGTGTTGGCTAGGCGCTGGCGAGGCTGCTTGCACGCTGCGTGTCCATTTGGGCGAGGCTGCTTAGGCGAGGCTGAGGTGGGCGGCTGTTTCCTCTCAAGGCTACTGTTCATCACCTTTAAGGCTATTGTTTTTCACCTTCAAGGTTACTGTTCATCTCCGTTCCTCATGGTTTAACGCCATATTGCACTATTCAACCCCTTTTTTACTATTCAACTCCATTTTCACTATTCAACCCTTTTTTTTTTTTTTTTTACTATTCAACTCCATTTTCCCTTAGTCTTTTCCTTCCATACCGAAGCGAGGCAATGGAGACTAGGGGCTTGAAGACTCGCAGGGGAGAGGATCAAGGAGAGGGCGGCGCCCATGGGAGGCCAGGAGGTTGGCGCCCATGAGAGGCCATGAGGGCGGCGCCCAAGGCGTGAGGACCGCTGGGCGTGGGCGCAGGTGCTGGCAAGGCGCTAGCTAGGCTACTTGCACGCTGTGTGTCCGTTTAGGCGAGGCTGAGGTGGGCGACGCCCAAGGCAAGGAGGTGGGCGGCGCCCAAGGCAATGAGGTGGGCGGCGCCCAAGGCAAGGAGGTGGGCGACGCCTTTGTCAGTCAAGGCGAGAGAAGGAAAGGCGAGGCTTTCGGCTCCACGGGCGACGGGGACAGCTTGGGCGGCGCCTGAAGTGCTGTGGGCCCCACTTGGAGGCTAGTAGGGTGCTTTGGGTGACGCCAAGAGGTTGGCAGGGCGACGCCAAGAAGCCTTGGGCACTACTATGTTTGGGCGACGCCTTTGAGTCTTGTTATGGGCGGCGCCTCTCTGGTGCTTGGTCATTAGCTGACATTGTCTCTGATTACAGGCGTCCTGTTGATAGAGCGATGATCGAGACTCTTTGTGCTTTGAGGGTGGTGTCTTCTCCTCCTCCCAAGAGGGTGAGGTCTGATGCCCCCAGTGCTTCTCGGTTAGGTTCCGATTGCTAGGTTGCTTCCCGGGAGATGGGACCCGGTGGTGCCCCCACTCTTTCCCAGACTGTGGCTCATGTATGAACCAGAGCTAGCTGTTGTACTACTGTAGGAGTTGAGACTCCAATGCGGTCTTGCTACGGGGACTGCAGTCTGAGCTTCAAAAGTGTGCCTGGCAAAAATAATGTTATCCCAATATTAAAATATTTAACATGATTACCTGGAGAGAGAGGCAGACTGTTTGCATGAGAGCAAAGTTTGAGCTGTGGACGTCTCGAGAGAGGGCCACATGAGCTGAGGCTGAGCTACGTATAGCGTCAGTGGATGGTTGCCGTGGCAGAGGCTTGTAAGGTGACTACTTGCCCTAGAGCAGAGTCATAGAGGCCGAGCTACGTATAGTCTCGGGAGATGGCTGCCGTAACAGAGGCTTTCAAGGTGACTACTTGCGCGAGAGCAGAGTCATAGGTCGAGCTACATATAGTCTCGGGTGATGGCTGCCGTAGCAGAGTCTTATTAGGTGACTTGCGTGAGAGCAGAGTCATAGGCCGAGCTACGTATAGTCTCGGGAGAGGGCTGCCGTAGCAGAGGCTTTCAAGGTGACTACTTGCGCGAGAGCAGAGTCATAGGCCGAGCTACGTATAGTCTCGGGAGAGGGCTGCCGTAGCAGAGGCTTACTAAGTGTGTCCCGCATTCCTCTTTGACTTTGTACTTGACTTTCTTTCTTTATACTTTTGGCTTTGAATGCCTATAGGTGGCTGCTGTTTTGCCCTGCTTGTTTACAAATACGCTGAAGATCAAGGAGGCAATCGATGTCCAGGCAGCGAAGAGGCGGGCACATGAGACTGCTGAAGAGCAGTTAAGGTTTGAGCGACAGGCGCGAGAGGATGCCGTGTAGCTTGCACGGCAGGCACAAGAGGATGCCGTGAAACTGTTAAGGCATTAGCGGTAGACACGAGAGGATGCCGCTGAGAAGTTGAGGCTAGCGCATGAAAGGGCTGCTCAACTTGAGGCTAGCCTTCGAGTGGCACTTGAGAGAGCTACTAGGCCAGAGGCTCACTCCATAGAGATGGAGGACATGAGAGATGATGCTGAGGAGCTGGGCGCCTGGTGGGCCCCTGCTACTGGGTGCCTGGGATTGGGCGCCTGGTGCTGGGCACCTGCTGCTGGGTGCCTGGTGTGGGGCACTTGCTGCTGGACGCCTAAGATTGGGCGTCTGGTGCTGGGCACCTGCTGCTGGGCGCTAGCCACTTGCTGTTGGACGCCTGAGATTGGGCGCCTGCTGCTGAGTGCCTAGCGAGAGGGGGCGAGACCCCTAGTTAGCATCATGGGGGCGCCCAAGGTGGAGAGGGTGAGACCCCTTGTCTGGGCGGTATCATGGGAGGCGCCCAAGGTGGAGAGGGGGAAACCCCTTGTTGGCATCATGGGGGGCGCCCAAGGTAGAGAGGGCAAGACCCCTATCTGGGCGGCATCATGGGAGGTGCCCAAGGTGGAGAGGGCGAGACCCCTTGTTGGTATCATGGGGGGCGCATCTGAGACCCCTCGTCGGCATCTACTGCTGAGGGCGCCTGTTGCTGGGCGCTTGACGATGGTCGCCTTTTGTCTACCTTGTTGCTAGATCATGTTCAGACTTTTGTAAGCTGTCTGTTAATTTTAGGAAAGCACAACAATTTTGGACACAATAATCTTTGATGGTCGCCTTTTGTCTACCTTGTTGCTAGATCATGTTCAGACTTTTGTAAGCTGTCTGTTAATTTTAGGAAAGCACAACAAGTCTGGACACAATAATCTTCGCAGAAAGTTATTTCATAAAATAATAAATAACAGAATAAATAATATAAAACGATAAAGGATAGATGAGAGTCATTGGCATTCTCTCTCGTCCTCCTACGCAGGTACATGAGGAGGGGGAACGCGTGAGTTCCCTGTGCGCTGAGGAGGGACTACTGGGCGAGGTGCACCCTGGTGTGGCCTTGGGACGCTCTGGCGAGGCCTCCATGGCGGGGTGCTGCTTGGCTCATTGAGTGATTAGGTTGTTGCTCCTCTCCTATTGGAAGGAGTGGGGCTCCTCCCACAGGGTGAGGGGTGCCGCCTCCTTAGAGCAGTTGCATGGTCTGTAGGAGCTATTGCCCGACGATGGGGGTCGCCGTAGAGGAGCCTCCTCTCGGTGTGCTGGGTTGTTGTACCCCAGTTGTTAACTCATTGATCGGGTAGTGATTGTCATGGATTGAAAGAGAATAGGAAACTAGTCGTTCCCACAGACGACGCCAAACTGATGATGCACAAATTGGTCTTCGTGCAAGATCAACAGTCAAGAATGTGTACGGGTATGATTAATAAGCAATTAATAGGCAATCAATGACAATCATTGGAAAAGCAGTAAATAATAGATCAACACAGAGATTTATAGTGGTTCGGTCCGGTTGACCTACGTCCACTCTCGGGAACGGCAGCGGTGGCCTGGTGTTCTTTATTGATGAATAATGGTACTCCGGAGAGTTACAGTGCATTGAGGGAGAGGGACTTGGTGTAGAGAGACAAAGCTCTCGGTGGAGAGAGGTGTAGTGTGTGTAGAGAGCTCAAGGTGTAGAAGTCTCAAGGAGGTGATGAACATGTCACCGGACGGTGTATATCGAAGTTACAGTGCTTCTAGAGAGAGAGCAGTGTGTATGAGGGTAAGTGTAGGGGTTTCAAGGCGTGTCCTTCATATGGAGAGGACTTACATTATATAGGTTGGGAGAGGCGGTGAGGCGGTCACTATAATTTAGTAAGTACAGTTATGGTAGGACTCTACCATTTTGGTAAGTTCTATTTTGGTAGGACTTGATCTTCTCAATCTTCATCCCGGTATTCTCTCCCTCGTGCTCCTATTCAGTCGGAGGAAGATCTTGGACTGGTCTTGACCTGTCTTGACTTGAGTTGGAGTGGGCCACGTTCGTTTGGACTTGCATCAGAGTCATTCCCATGGCACTGAGGTGGACTGAGGGGAAGACAACGGAGGAGGACGAAGGAGGGCTCAAGGGGCTGCCTATGGGCGGCGCCCTAAGGGACCCTATGGGCGGCGCCCATTTGGGGGCCTTGGGCGGCGCCCCCCTTGGTCCTGGTGTTGGCCTCTTGCTTCATTTGGTGCTTTGGCATCCTTCTAGATGGGTTGACCCAGCCTTGATTTGGAACTTCCTTCGGGCTTTCTTGCTTCTTTTAAATTGGGCTTGGTCCAGTTAATTTTGGACTCATCAAATTTCACACAAGAAACTCCTCTATTTTTCATTAAGAAATGATCACAATATCAAGGAATACAAAGGGGAAGTTAATCTGGATTTTTTAGCAAGAACAACTCACAAAAAAAGCTATCAACTAGAGCTTCTGCTCTTGAACAGACTACTGATTTTTCTAGCATCAACACACTGTTTTTCTCTCTGTTTTCCCTCTGTTTTTTTTTGCAGAAAACATTCTGTTTTGGCTGCAGCAGACCAGCCCCTTTTATACCTCTGTTTTTCAGTCAAAAATCCTTGAATCTGCCCATTCAATGTCCAGCTGCCTTCATGCATGAAACCAGATTTTGTCCCTTCAGTTTTTCCATATAGCAGTGCATGAACACTCCTCCCAAAGACATGAACAAACTTCCCAAAAAATTATGGACACTTCTAGTGACTATCTCTTCAACTTCCATGACTTTTTCAATATTAAATCATAAATCCAAAATTACAAAAACTACCCTTTAAGAATTGAGTTTATAAAAACTAACACAAGACTTGTACTTCCTTCGAAATTCAATCTCGCAGAGCCTCGTTTTGTTCATATGGTATACATTTTATTACATTAAGTTGAGCCTAATGTATTTTGTTAAAGGCTTTGTCTCACATTTACTTTTTATGGTTAATATTTATACAATTTTTACCTTCCGAAAAAAAATATATTTACTCACCATAAAAAATAGGGCTGAATTATTTTTAAACAAGTACCAATAAATAATAAATTAATGTAGTCTTTCATGTATTTGGTCCTTGAATGTAGGCACAATGTGCCAAACTACTTATCTTTCAGTGATATGATCTTCCTTTGTTTTTATTATCTCCAATCTCTCGTGTATATTAAAATTCCTCAAGAAAGCCTTCGTTTCGTCACCCACATTTCCGCGCACCTTTTATCTCCTAAAGTTGTACAGGGAATTTTTTTTTTTCGACGAACATCTTAGAGGGATGCAATATCCGCTATTAGTGTTGATTCATGGAGATCATGCAATTGAAAGACTTCTGATTAAGGAAAAAATTACAGCACTATTTTACTGAATAAATATGAGAAAGTTATGACAACCACAATGACGGAAGTCTCGTGCACTGATTACGCCATTTATGACATCAGGGTCTAATTATGACTCAATAAGAGCATAGTTATAATTCATTGATGTCTAAATTTGAAATCAATCCTAACAATGTGAAATTGTTTTCAAGGTTTTAGATCAATCTTAATTTCTAGTGAATCATAACCTAGGCAGCACGGATACTCCTCGGGGGTTTGACGTGACGGCATCAAACATGTGTCCGACACGGATACGCATGGGACACGGTCGGACACGTGTCCGACACTTTCACAAGGGTAATGTTTTATATCCCAAATTTGTATCCCAAATGTGCATCCCAAATCAATGAGAACCATTGGATCAGTGGGTCCCACCAACTTTTTTAATTGGAACCCACTGATCCAATGGTTCCCATTGATTTGGGATGCACATTTGAGATACAAATTTGGGATATATAGCATTACTCCTTTCACAAATGTCCTGAACAGTGAAGAGGTATTTGTTATGGACAGATACAACTCAGATATGGGGGTGATATTGTGAGTATGGTCGTAGTCATGAATCTATGTTGAAATCAAAAAGGGGGAGGGCGGGGAGGGGGGGGGGGGGGGAAGAAGAAGACGATACAGACCTGATCAGTTAGCCACAATAATAGTCAGCCACAACAATAGATCTCCCCTTCTTCGAGTAGGTATGTTGTCTTCAGATCTCTCTTTAACCACTCTCTCTCTTTCTCTCATGCCAACAGATGAGATCTCTGCAATTTCTTTCGAACTGCGACTTTGCTCTTACGGCTTGCCCTATTTGCTAAAAACCAACGTCTTTTTCTTCTTTTCTTTTTCTTTTCAACAAGGGTCTGTCCTAATTGCTTTTCTGCCCTTATTATTTTCTTTTCTTTTTATTTGCCCTAGTTGCTAAATTACAATTTACAACTAACCCTTAAACTTCTTATAGTTTATGTTAAATTACAATCATTCCTTATTAGTTGTCACCCACTACCCAATTTGGTTTAGCCCACTGCCCATAACATGTTAGCCCACTACTCAAATTTAATATTAGCTCATTTGTCCAACTATAAAATAGTAATTAATTAATCATTGTTATTATTAATATTATTATTATATATATAAATATATTATATTATTTTAATTAACCACATCCTCGCCATATCCGTTTCTTATATTTTAGGATTTTGTCGTATCCCAGTATCCGTATCGTGTCAGATACGACACCCGTGTTCATATCTATACTTCCTTGATCAAAACGTAGCTTGTGTAATTCATAACTTAGAACTTATTAGCTAAGCAGCTAATGGTGTAATCTAATGGAGCACTGATTGAAGACCAGCAATCCATCTGGATTATACCCCTAAGCTTCTCCCATAGCTGCGTAGGTAGCTTTGTGATAGGTTTTTGCCTTCTTTTGTTCATCACATGAATTTTGTACATTCACAGTCATATCAATACAAAGTTTATTTACTAAAAAGGAAAAACTTAGAACTTGTAGGATTATAAAATTCAGTATCGTATCGATATCCTTGAAAATCCCAGATAATACATATTCGAGAACTGTAAGGAGATGAAGACATATGAGCTCGGTATTCTTTCTCCCTAATCAAAAGGTGTAAATTTTCAATTATTTCATGTTCACCAAACCCACAACTAGAATTGGTCTTTGCCAAACAATGCCCATAACTTCTGTGGTCCAGTCCTACTCATCTCCCATGCATGCAACGAAAACAATATTATTTTAATTAATCCAGTATCTCATATGCTTTTATTTTTATGATGTGGTTTTCATCCACCAATCAAATTGTTTCATAGACCATGCCAATGATTGGGACATTGAATTTATAAAGTGGTGGGTCACACATGTATAAATATAGCATACAAAACCATGTCTAGAAGCATCATACAGACATACATATTAGGCAATAGTTTTTGGATTAAACCAACTTGCATTGAAGGAGACAGGATGACTTGGACAGCTTTTGTAGCTAAATAGAACATAGAGAAGAAGATAAACAACATCACTGTACACTCCTCAGCATGCTTCATATGGGGTAAATAAATCTCTAAGTCTGAATCTTGATGGGGCTCGAAAATCATCTTGTGATGGCATCACTAATCGGTTTGTGATATGAATACGATCAAACCTCTCAGATAGGAAGAAGTTTTTATATCCTTTCCTTAAAATTGCTACCTCTGTTGTGAATATGGCCTTCACTGGTCTGTGATCAGACAGCTTTGATTCACCTCTGGTGTAGATATGTTGCTTTAGACCCTCCCCGTACCAAATTATCCGGTCGCACCTAAAATAAAAACTTATTTTTATGTAAATATTCTAAAAAGATGAAGAACAATACCAATGATATTCATGGATTACCATGCAGGAGCGCGTTTCTTTTCACTTTTTCTTCCACCAATACCACCGCTATATTCATCAGAATCGGGATAATATTTGTAAGTAGGAGCGAAATTAATTGTTCCTTCATGCCAGCCTTGAAATATTTGACCCTCCATGAATTCTGTCCTTAGCTTTATTTGCATGAAAATTTGATGCCAAGTTTAGAAGAATAATAGACATTTTTCAAAGAATGGAGAGATCTGCAGATTTGTTTCTTTGTCTACCTGATCATTTTCTAGCAAAGCATTCCATTCTCTTCTATCAACTAGTAATCGTGTGCCCGATTCAGGTAGGGAGATTCTGTAGTTCAAGTCTCCAAGCATGATTACCCGACTGCACCGGATCAAACGTAGTTAATTAGCTGATAGCAGCAATATATTTTAGGGTTAGAATACTAAAATCAGGTACCGACTAATGGTAATTTTTTCCGCCCAACCAGCACAAAAATTAAAAATTAACTTTGTGGTTTAGAAGTCAACTTGTTTAGTTAATGAAACAATTTTTTATAGCAATAAAAGGTTTACCAAGTGAAGAAATCTTTCCTTTTCAAGTAAATTTAACTCGTTAGGCACATAATATTCAAAATAATATTGTACAACAAACATATATGAAAGACAATAAAAAGATTACTAAAATAATCAAAAAAGTTTAATTTTATATGTTCGGCAGCATGAAAGCGATAATAACAAAAATCAAATGCAAAACAAACAATAATTTATGTTTAAGCAAGTAAATTACTAAGTGTGATTTGTCTTATTTGCTTGATTTGTGATTAATCAAAGTTCGTAGAAAACAAATGGTTGAATAGACAAATCAATAACGAATCATTTTGGACGGTTTTGACGAACTTATTTCACATACTCATGATCTAGGATCTTTCGAGGCAAATCCAGTGAAGGACCTCTAGGAAAGCTTGTCCGATCTAATATTTCGAGGGCGTTCGAATTTCGATGTCTCTCGTCACCTTCTCTACCCCCTGAAGCTAGATGACTGCACACAAAGCAGAAGCTGGTTTCATGTAATCGAAATCTAACCGATACAGAACCCTGCAAATGCCAATTTAACAGAAGAAGAGATGAGAATATGATCAGGTTAATAAGAATTTGGCGTGAGCTATGTCCTCCAACATAGTCTATAACACTTAGAGCATGAAAGTATGGATGCGAAACTCAACAACATCTTATCTCAACTATTTAGGATCGGTTACTAAAAATAATGAAGAAATATTCGAATCTGCCTTGAAACTGGAAAAAGTGTAATACTGCTTAAACTTGAACTGATGATAAGGTTTTAATTACCTTATTTCCTAGACACCCCATGATGCCACAGCCTACACATGAGACACTAGGGTTCCGAATATAACATCGAAGATCATTTCGAACCCAAACTGAGATCAATATTCCGACCATTTGCTTGCTAATAATACATCGGAACTCGGGAGTGATGTCAGTTGACTTCCCACCTTCTGCAAAGAAGTTATTTTGATTTTCTTTTAATGTGGCTTCTTTGTTTCTGTCGCGGCTGCAAGTTTTCTTGTTTAGGGTTTGTCTTATCAGAGAATTCCATTTCATAGAAATTCTATGATTCTCAGATCCTAGAACATTTGCAGCTCTTAGGGGCACAACTTCTTGAAACCTGAATAGAAAATATGATCACAGAAATTTGATCCCACTGGTGGTCTTAGTCTTATTTTTATCAAAAATAAAATAAAAAGTTAGAATATAGATTTTTAAAATTACCCAAGAACATAGATTTCGCAAGGGGTGTTGCATGTAAGTAGCAGTTCTTCCATATTTAAATCATCAGTTGGTGTAACCCCGGCAACGTTCCAAGTACTAACAAAAACCCTTTCAGCAGATCGAAAACCATATCAACAATATAGAAACAAAAGAAAACAATATATAACTATGGATGACAAATATAATATGGTGGATGAAGAATAAAAGCAACTTTCGATTTCTTACTTGTAATTGCGTGTCTGCTCATTGTGATGGAAGGTGATCTTAGAGCAAATAGATTCTTGGTCCAAACTTTGAGTTTCTAGGAAAGATTCTGTGTTGCTTGGAAAATCTGCCACAAAATTGTTGCTGCCCAATCTCTTTCTGAGGATCTTACTGGCTACCAATCTCGGCCACATGACCTTAAAAGAGCACATATATTAGCTTCTACCCAGGCATGCAAAATAATTATCTTTTAAAGGTATGGAACTGTTTGTGTATTTTTGTGTCTGTGTTTTTGAGAGAGAGAGAGAGAGAGAGAGAGAGAGAGAGAGAGAGAGATAGATACATAGATAGATATATAGATAGAGAGGGAGAGAGAGAGAGACAGAGAGAGAGAGAGCATGGTGCTTACTTCTCCTATTGGCCTGTCTGGCATGGAGAGAGTGAAATATACGGTAATGGTCTAGTAATGAAGTTGGAAAGAAATGGAAGGAGAAGAGTCAGAACTCAGGAGAACTGGATACAAAATGGCCAAATGGATAAAAAGAGATGGGAAAGATAATGCCGGGCAAGTGGAGATCTTGGCATACAAGTTGGAATGGAAGAAACAGAAGAATGACGTGGATGACGACGGTTCTGTACTTCCACAGAGAGAGAGATTGTAGAAAACATGGCTCTATACAGCCTTAAAATTTTCAGGCTTGTTAGCTGATTGGAAGACTGGTCATAACATTATGGTTATAAATGTTTTTTGGTGGGTCTCCGGAGCCTCATTTTTTTCTGTTTGTTGGGCCTACACCCGATTTGACAGATATCTTATGTTATGTAGGTATATTAAAATTTGCCACAAGTGGGAGGGTATATGAATTGAGGGAACTATTACCCTATCAAACTTGACATCATACCAAAATTTATAAAGTATAATTACAGTTCATTTGAAGTTACAAAATTCAGTCTAGTTAGGACCGTAAACAATTGCGATTGTTTTCAAAATGAGTATTAAAAACAATATCATTATTTCATGGCATCGCATGATTACTTTGTAGGCCTATTTTGGTAACCATAATCTTGTGCATCACTTGGAACGAAAAAAGTATTATAAGGCAAAACACTCGAGCTGTAATGCCTCAATCATAGGCAACCATCTGTTGCTGATATGATTAAGAGATTAGTCTCTCAAAAACTACCCAGGGAACAAAATGGACTTCGAAAACAATAATGCAACTTATACCTAATTTTTATAGTTAATGATTCGTGATTGTGTAGGGTAGTGTGAATAAAGAAACAAGATCAAACAACATAAATTGTAATATGTCGATTATTGCAATAATACAAGATTAGGGTCTTCAAGAGCCTTGTTGATTCACGGAGAATACCAAGTCAATTGGGAATTAAAAGAAAATTCGTCTCTAAGTTTTATTCAAAATAAACCAACATTGTTGAATCAGTTTTCAACATTATAGAAGTATGAAACCCTAATGATCCAAAATTACTAGAAAAATCAAGTAAATATGCAATATTTCAAAAATAACTCAAACAGCGGAATAAAATAGAAAAGTGCATAAAAAGCACCATAAACGTCATTTTTTGGCTGAAAAACGACATGTTATATGATTTTTAGTCTTGCTCAGATTGCCGAGAATTTTTCAGAATGGGGCCTTAGAAAATTTTCTAACACTCACCCAAAATCAGCCCTGATTGGTGTCTGATCAGCACTGCTTTCGACGGTCTTGATCTATCATATAATCTTTTGCTATACGTGTTGCGTCAATGATCATTAAATTAAGAGCAATGCTTTAGGGACTTTATTTGAAAACCTAATCTGGGGACCTAATAATGTGGCTTCAATGCAACCATTAGATTAGTTCTGAGTTTCAATATTAGGTGAAGCTCATAACCAATCCAATGGTTATACATTATTAGGTCCTTAAATTTGGTTCTCAAATTATGTCTAAATAGCATGTTCCATAAATTAAAAGTGGACTTCATTCAATATTGTACTCGCTGCTAATGCTCTTGCCACAACTTTTTATATCATTAAATTAGGTCTCAAATCAAGTCCCAATAATATTGCTCTACTATAAAAAATTACACTAGGGGTAACTTGTGTCTGAAGGTACGGTGCAATGTGAATGATTTTTAGTGAGTATTGGATGTGTCTATTTGAGATTGTTTAATAAATTTATTGAAATTTATTTTATTATATATTATTGATTTTGCTCCGATGAAACTTTTAGACTGTGGCAGACGCAGTGGACTGGATGGTATTGTTTGACTTGGGGGTTGGTTCGTCTTTCACCATGAGCATGAGGCTTTGTCATTTGACTTCTTCATCTTTGTCGATGCTGTCTCTGTTGTCGTCGTTGTGTTGGTCGTTTTTTGTTTTCGTTTTCTTTCTATACTATATCTATGTTTGTCCCTATTTCTAAGTTTTCTTTGATTCCAACCCATTTTTTTTTCTTTTTTTGGATCAGAAGATTCCAACCCATTCAAAACTTGTATTTGATGAGCCATTTGGTGTTGGATCTAGAGTGACGGAGCGACACGGCCGTCCCCTTAAGTTTGTCTAAAAACAACATAGTATTTGTTCAGTTAGTCTTAGGAATGAAATAGTTCGGCCCCTAAGTGTGTTTTCTTTTTTCACATTAAAACCCATTCTTTTGAAAGATTTGTCCAAAGGATTTGTTCCTCCTAAACCTAAGCCCTGCATCTATCTTTACACTATGAATCAAAGGCCGTGATGCATATTTTTTTTTTAATCAAGAAAAAAGGGGGAAGGGCAGGCAATAGGCAGTAACCCCCAAAGTGTGACCATGAGGGTCTCCGCCACTGTGGAATGTCAGTTTGAGTCATAACTACTAATCCGGAAAGACAACCCGTCACAACAGTACCATCAAGAATCAAGTAGTAAACCACATTACTCCCGTGAATCGAACTCTACTTGATAACCACATGGGAGACAAAGACAACCCTAAACAAGTATGACTTATCACTAGACCACTAACTCGGGTGATGGCCGTGATGAAATTTGTTAGAATTTGACACAAACTCTCTAATTATCATGAAGAAGAGTTTGTTGGGCAATCAATGTGAGAATTCTAAATGAAATATGAAAAATATAGTAACAGTCCTAATAAACCATAGATAGGTTTGTTAATGACCAAATCAAATAGAAAAATTGGAAGAGTTTTAATATACCATGAATATTTATAATAGACATATAATAAGAAATATAAAGATCAAGTTGTACCTCGATAGGTCTAAGTTATAGTATTTTATTCTTATAAATAGGGTTGAGTATTATGTAATCAGTTACTAGATGACCAGTTTTTTAATGAATAATACATCGATGTAGGTTTTTGGTAAGTGAATGTAGGTTTTTGGTCCGTGAATGTAGGTATAGTATACCAAGGTAGGCATGTTGTATCGAACCACGTTATATCTCTGTGTCATGTTTTTATTGTTTTTCCTATCTTTGAATTCCTAATTTACAAAAATATTATTTGTGTTAATTATCCGTTGTGCAAAACCAACAAGTGGTATCAAAGCTAGATTGATGATCCTAGTAGAACAATCAGAGCTAGATTGGCGATCCTTGTGCAGCAATCAAAGTAAGTTATTGGCGATTCAATAATCAAGTTGGTGTTTATATTGAAGAAGTCTCTCTTGCTATGTGTGTTCAACGGGTTGTGAAGATTGATTTTGTCCTGCGTACATTAAGGACATAATCTTGAAAAATTAGTTGATGCATATTTTTTGTTTGGATCCACAAGGAAAAATTTGAAGTTGATTGAAATCAAATGGGAGGCAAAGTTGCTTCTAGTTTGGATTTCAAGAATTACCACATGTATTGTATTGAAGATAATTTTTTTAGGATTTTTGGGCTCTTAGAGTTGAAGTCACGATGTTCTGATGGTTTGGGAGCTATTGGACTGACATAACCCAATAGTTATGATATGGTATCTCGTGGGTTACGAGTCATTGGGTTTTACCTTTGATGGTGAATCATTACTATTGAGACCTCCCAATAGCAAGTAAGACGTGGGCAAAGATGCACAGATAATGCAGGCCAAGGCGCAGGTTCTTGAAAGATAAAGATGATTGTGACGACTTAGAAAAACAAGTTTGCACATGGTACTTGAAAAGATTTGTGGATCAGAATCAATGGTGCTAAGCCCAATCTTGGGTATGACCAAATTTGAAAAGTTTGGTCCAAGGCAGGTTGTTGGAATTTGAATCAAACACTCTAATTGTCATGAATGAGAGTTTGTTGGGTAATCAATGTGAGAATCATAAATGGAATATGAAACATATTGTAAAGAGTCCTAGTAAACCATGGATAGGTTTGTTAGTGATCAAATCAAATAGAAAATAAATCAAAACAGTTTTAATAAATCATGAATAGGTATATTAGACATATAATAGGAAATATAAAGATCAAGTTGTATCTTGATAGGTTTGGGTTACAATATTTTTCCAAAAAAATAAAGAATTTGTATTGAAACAGAGGAAACATGGGTACAAGAAGAAGAACCCCATTGTGACCTTACAAAGCAACCAAGCTAAAACATGAGCCCATTGGCTAAATTTAAGGGGAAGCAAAAGCCTTGAGCTAAGACATCCAAATAAATCCACCCATTATAGCCATCAAAAGAGGGCTGCAAATGAAAACAAAAGCAGAACCAAAACATTGTTGACAGAACACATGCCCAACCAAAGAAAACTAGGAAAGACAATTAGCTTGTAAGATGCCATTGCTGAGCAATCTGTCTATTCCAGTGAGAATTCTTGAAGCGAGGTAAGCCTCTTCCTGATGGTTTGCTGGATGATTTGGCAAACTATATTGGGGTCCCTGAATTCATTCCTAAACCTTCTATTATACCTTTCCATACATATGTTGTAGATGGTGGCAACAAGACACAGCTTGTAAATCACTTTGGGCATAGACTTCCCCTTCCAATTAGAGGCAGCCCAGTCAATGAATTCCCCCCATGGTTTAGCCTGCTAAGTTTTTCCACACACAAGCAAGATAGAGCTCCAGACTCTAGTAGAATAAGAGCACTCAAAAAAAAAAGGTGAGAGTGTAATTCAAAAAATTCTCTACACAAGATACACCCATCTCCCACATGAGAAGCATAGGATCGCATTCTATCCAAGGTGCTAAGTTTAAGTCTAATAGCAAGCCAAAGAATAAAACTCATCCTAGGCACCAACTTACCAAACCAAACAAGATTATACCAATTAACTTGAGGACATGTAGTATGCACATGCTCACAAGTAGAGTGAGCTGAATAAATAGAGTTGGTAATTGGCTTCCATTTAACAACATTCTCATTTGCAGAATTAGGAACATAACTGGGCATAGAGCTTGCAATCTCTTGCAACTCTAAAGAAGAATAGCTTGGCCAATTCCACTGATTGTTACATATAATGGCATTAACCCTAGACTCCCTAGCAAGACCAGTTTCTTGTAGAATTTTAGAGTTATATTTTTGCAGGAGAGGACCTTGGGGGTGCCAGTTATCCGGCCACAGTTTTGTATCATTACCATTAGCCACCACATGAAGCAAGAGAGGTCTGGTGATTTCTCTAATCTTCAACATATTCTGCCAGTTCCAAGAGCAATGTCTAGAAGCCCTTACCTCCTAGAAGATTTTTCCTCTCAGGTGATATGTATGGATCCATTTCTCCCAAAGGATCTGCTTGTCCTTAAACAACAACCATATATATCTCATCATAAGCGCAATATTCCACTCCTTAAGATTCTTAATTCCTAATCCCCCCCCCCCCCCCAAACCTTGGGTTTACAAACGTCATCCCATGAGACCTTAGCACTAGCATTGCTAAGTGCAGTACCTTTCCGTAGGAATTTTCTCATAAGCTGCTCTAGCCTTTCAATCACTTGTAAGGGAAATTTAAGGTGAGTAGCCCAATTTACTTAAATGCTGCTTAACACAAATGGGACAAGCAGCAACCTACCAGCATATGATAGGAATCTGTTAGTCTAGAACCTAATCCTTCTTTCGATCTTAACAACAAGCTCATTACAGTGTTATGTTCTTAACCTTGTGGATATTAAAGGTATCCCTAAGTATCTCACATGTAACTGCCCCTCCTCAAACCCAAAGAACTAAGCTAATTGAATCTTCACCTTCGACTGCACTGCACACATGAAAATACTACTCTTGGACTGGTTAGCTTGTAGGCCAGAGATCTCATGAATTTTGTGCCACTGAATCCTTGAGAATTTTTGCAGAATTTAGGTCCCCATAGCAGAATAGAAGCAGATCATCATCAAATGAGAGGTGAGAGAGTTAAATTTTCTTGCATCTCCATTGGTATTTGAACCCAAGACCATGAGAAATATTGTATTGAAGGATGAGGTTAAGGGATTCCATGGCAATGATAAAAAGGTAAGGGGATATAGGATCACCTTGTCTTAAACCCCTTGAGTTCTCCATTGACATTAATAGAGAACCTAGGGGTTAAGATGCATGGTCATATCCATTTTCTCACTGCAAGAGGAAAATTCATAGCTTCCAAGACCTCCATTAAGAAGGACCATTCTAAAGAATCATAAGCTTTCTTCAAATCAACCTTTAAAGTGCATCTGGGGGAGCCCTTGTTCCTATGGTAGTCTCTCATAAGCTCTTGTGATAGCAGAACATTGTTCCCCAATCCTCCTCCCAAGAATAAAAGCAGTTTGGCTTTCAAAAATCAGATCAGGTAAAACTCCTTTACTTCTTGCAGCAATAATCTTGGAGATGGCTTTGTAAATAATGTTGCAACATGAGATGGGTCTGAAGTCATTCATAGAAGATGAGTTAGGCTCCTTGGGCACCAAAGCAATGATAGTTGCATACAATTCTTTAAGTAGCTTCCCAGTGAGAAATAACTCCTTAACAGCCTCTACCATATCCTATCCAATAACAGGCCAGGCTTTCTTGAAAAAGAAAACATTAAAACCATCTGGCCCAGGGGCTTTGTGGTCATTCATAGGGAAGAAAACTCATTTCACCTCCTCATTGGTAATTGCTCTAGTCATATCCTCATCTTGTTGGTCAGAAACTCTTCTTTGAACAACAGTAGCAAGCAAGTTTTTGACTAGTCCTAATGGAATTTCCTATCCCCTTAAGTTGTTGGTAATACTTTACAGCTTCTCTCTGAATTTCTTATTCTCCTTCAGCCATAGTTCCATCAGCTTTCATCAGAGAAACAATCTTCATTCTATTTCTTCTATTGACCATAGTTTTGAAGAAGAAACTAGTGTTTTGATCCCTTTCTTTCAACCAGAGAACCCTTGACTTTTGCTTGTAGATTAACTCCTCAGTTTTAGCGGCTGAAAGGTATTCAACAATGAGTTGTTTCCCTTCATGCCACATGTCTTGGTTGCTAGGATGCTGGTCAATATTTGTTTGGCATTCAACAAGTGCAGCTTTAGAATTTTGAGCTAGGACTAATGCAGGTCCCATCTCTTTACTTATGTTCTTGAAAACAAACTTGAGTCTTTTAAGCTTACAAAATACTTGAAACCTGTAGGAACCTTCAATCCTCTCTCCTCATACTTGGGATACAATATTAAGGAAATCAACTCTATCAGCTATGAGATTAAAGAATTTAAAATGTAATCTCCTCCTTCTAGACACAACCTCCATCCTTACTATAGCAGGGGAATGATCTAACACTCCATATGGTAGAATTTCAGCCATAGCTTGTTAAAGTCTCCTATTCCACATTTAACTTATTGATACTTCAACATTGCATTATTTTATAACTTAACAAATTGACTTTAGGTTTGCTAGCATACTATTTCACTTTATTTACTATAGTTTGCGTGTTAAGCCTTAATTTCTATGTTGCATGTATTTTAGGTGTAAATGTGAAGAATAAGCATTGATTTAATGGCAAGATTCGAGTTGGGATTAAGTTGCTTGGGAAAGGATGAAGTCGAGTCCTTGGATCTCAAGTTTGGAAGAATAATAGGAGTTCTACCGGTAGTAGAACCATGTTCTACCGATATAAAAATTCACAGTACTTTGCACTTTTTCATTAGAGAATTCCTACCGACAGGTGGAACATGTTCTACCGATAGAAAATGTTACAATACTTTTATCAGAGAAGTCCTACCAAATGTTCTAACGATAGCAAAAGCCACAGTACTTTCAGAAGTTTTATCATATAGATGTTCTACCGGTAGGTTTCACTGTTCCATATGTAGGTCGTGCTGCAGAAGAATGTTCTACCGGTAGATCGACATCATATTTTAGTGAGGACTCCTTCTCACAGGTGTTGACTAATCAAATATTCAAAGATATCTTCTAAGATCTTATTTGGAAGAAAAAAAGACAAAATAGAAAAAAAAAAAAGATTTTTGGCTAAATCTTAGAGATATTGTAAAAGATATTTTTGGAGATCTTTTAGGAATAAGAGATACACATAAAAGGAAAGAGAATCTCTAGAAAATCATCAATATCTCTCTCTTTCTCTCTCCCTGTTTCATAGAGGACCTAAAAAATACACTGGTTCTTCCTCCCTCCAAGAGGAGGTTGCTGAGAAATATTCAAAACCCAATTTAAAACTTGAAATGAAGAAAACTTAAAGACAACAATGGTGAAATCTATAATATGTAACTAAACTTGGAATGCAATTGAAATAGCTAAGATTAAAGTGCAAGAAATGAAGATTACAAGATATTTAAAGCTTACAACAATTGAAATGGAAAGGGAAATGCAAAAACATAAACTACTATTCATCTTCTTCCTTACTACTCCTAAGCTTAGGCAGCCACCTTTCAAAGCTTGTGTGAATGCTGAATATATGGAGTGTAGAGATTTCAAATTTCGTCCATGAGGCTCCCCTAGCCTGTGTGTGCAGGCTTCCCATCAATGGGAAGAGATTTGATGGCTTGGACAGGCTAGGAGCAGCCTACCCAGCAACTCTACAGGCAGCCCCCTTCTCTCCCATCCTCATTAATGTCCTTGCCTCCAAAGTCTTGAAATTGTGTAAGGATGGCATAGTTATGTGTAGAATATGTCAGGGTAGGCGTGGGAGAAGTGTAGGTGGGCCCCCCCAAGAAGTTGGAGAAGACTTGCAGGAGTTCTAGGCATTTTGGGCTGTTTCGGAAGAGTGTACCAGTACTGTGTAACGGTACCCCAAACTCCAGTAGGAAAATCGTACAGGTACGGCGTACCGGTACCCTTCTGCTTCGGACCAATTTTCGTAGAATTATCACTTTTGATTCAACCTTCCGATTGAGCTGAAATTTTGACACAATACAGAAGACATCCAGATCTACAACTTTCATGTTTTTCACTTTTTCAGATTCGAAGTGGATCATGGTCAAAAATGAGAAAAAACAGCGGTACTGTGTCAAAACTTTGGGAAACCAGTGGGCTAAACCTTCCAAATTTCATTTTTCTTGGTTTCTTCACCTTTAAGCCTCCAAATCCTCATTGAATGTATCCATCTCTTCACCACTCATTCATCCTTAGTTGAAAGGTTATAAAATCCATCATTTACGCTATAATTACCTGCAACATCGAAAATTCAACATTATTCATAATTTCGGCTAACTCTAAGTACTTCAATACAAAGTTGAGTTAAAATGCATGTAATGAGGCCATGAAATATGGAATATTTTGTGCTCATCAGTCTGCTCGACACTCCACAGGGGATGGATGTAGCCATGTAAGTATGTACTCATTAGCATTTCATGTGTATTATGAGACCTTAACATCATGTAAAAATGTGTTTACTTGATGAAAATTAAGTGTTTGAAACTAATTTAAGTGATTTTTGCCTCATGTCAAGCCTTTTTTTCCCTCCAATTTAAATTTATTCTTGTATAAATGGATGTTAACTCAATAAATATGTTGAATTAATCAATTATTTAGCTTATCTTTATAAATAAATGGATTGTATTTGTGTTTCCATGTGTTTTCATATTTTTTCTGAGTTTCCATTGCGTTTACGAAACGTTTCCATTTTTGAGCTGACCGAAACGGTACTTCTTAACGATATTTCGATCCTTACATCGGGGATACCCTTTCAAATCCATACGACAATTATTAATGATTTAGTTTTCAAACTCAATTGAGGAGTGATTCCAATCGGAATATTTAGCGGTGATAATATGAAAACATCAAAAGTTATAATTAATTAATTATTTGAATAAATATAGGAATTTACTTGTAGATCATAAGCATTCATCGTGCTCGGAGTCTACGATAAATCAAGTTTTTTAATAGGTAAACCTTATTTTATTGCAAATAATAAATCAACTATCTTATGAAAAATCCTAATTAATTAATTCAAGTATAGAATAACTAGTTATTTGACTCGTAGGGAATTTCAAGCATTCGATGTATATGGCACAACGAATCAAGAAATTATACAGAGCAAAAATTTTACTAAAAGACAAGAATTAAATTAAAATACTAAATCATGCATTAAAAATAACATTGAATCAAAAATAATATCGTGCTTCATTGAAAGTATCTCCCCTAACCTTAGTTAGGCTTTAATCAAGTCATAGAATAAGAACAAAAACTAGAAAAGAAAATATGGAAATAATATAATAATCATCCCCTCTCAATAGTTGAGAGCCTATATTTATACTAAAATAAATCTTAGGTATAAGTAGGAGTTCTAGGGTTGGTTTGGGCAGAATTCTTTTCCAAAAAGAAGTCTTTTGAAGTCAAATCTCGTGCATAAAATCTTGGGGGCGAGGGTACAAAATCTGCTCAGATTTCAAACTCGATTTTTGCATAATTAGAGGACGATTCATGAAATTTTCATGAAATATACTTTTGTAGCCCTTAAAGTCTTCTTTCCAACCCCACAAAAATCATGTCAATCAGATATCAGAGTCAAAATTTATGACCAATACTAAAGAGGTGTCAAATCCTTGTCTTCTAGAATACTTTTCTAATCCAACTTTAAATGAGTTTTCTTCCAACTTGAACTCTTATAAGGATTAAATTGCTGCATTATCTTCAATTCTTCCTCTTTTAATCTTGAGTTTTTAATCCTTATCAATTGTGATTCTTCCTCCAGTGATTGTTTCATTTGTCTTATTCATTATTACTTTAAATCAACCAATTTATCTGCAAAATAAACCAAACAACTAGAAAAACGTATCAAATTATAAAATCAAGGAATTTAACACATTTAATCACAAATAATATGCAATTAATCAATCATTAAATATAATAAAATAGTACTTTTGATGGTTAATCAGTCACCATTTGAATTTGTCCTTCGTTTTTCCTAAGGAGACAACCTCGGTAATCGAACGAGTTACTAAACGATATATTCCTGCGCTTAGGAACACATTTATTATCCACCCACTTTTAAGGTCTAGCATCACTCACTAGAACTCTATCCAATTTCCTTGTGATCAATCTTGCTTCACCCATATTATTGCACCAAGTGTACTGAATGCCAGAGTATCTTAGATTTCCCAACTCAGACTATTGTAAGCAATCTTCAAAGTCACCCAGTGTCTGAATCCATCTACTAGAGCACCCAACAGACTCTTGTGGGTTTATTATGGTATTGAAATCCCCCAGCACCACCCATGGCTCAGTAGAATGACACCTACCATTATAAATAAAGTCCCTCCACGGATGCTTCATGTCTTCTTAAATGACTTTCAAGATATTGAACATGACACTGTATAACTTGATCAAATTCAGAAATCTTATTAACCTCTACAGTATTAGGGTTCCAAGGTATAGTTGTTGCAATTATCAAGGTAATCCCAATGCCTATAAACATTCTACATAACTCCATAACAATTAATCCTCCTTACTTTAGTTTCATCCACTCCACACCTAAAAGATCAAGGTGTTGCTCTCAAATTAGTTTCTTCACCTCCTCCTGCTTACAAGGGCTATTTAACCCTCTAATATTCTAGTGGGCCAGATTCATCAAGATAGGAGAACTTTACTTAACTGCAAGTGCTCAGTTACCCTAGTCCTCCCTTGGCCATGGGGTTTTTTCTTTGTTTTTTTCTTCTTTTTGGGTGAGCCATTGATTCTCATTACTCACAACTTCCATCTCATTCATTTTGCCAATAGTCTCACTATTATGTTGCTCTTTATGTGAATGGTTCTTGGCAAGTGATGGACTAAGGTCAACTAAAATCGAACCCCTTTCTATTCTAATATTCTCCAAATTATTCTTTGAAGTGTTAATTTCAGAATGCTAACCTGAACTATTTTCCCTAACGGGGGTAGTAGTAACTTGCATTACATGTTGAACAACCTAGTTTGAAAGAGAAACCCCCTCCTTCACATTAGGGAGAGAACATGAGGTGCCCTCTCCCAATGAAGTTGGCAACTGGGAGACAGGACTTTGTTGTTGAATTTGAGCTCGATCCACAACTTCACACATGACGACTGATTTACTCTTGTCGATCTTGTGAGTATCATGATTTAGTGGGTCACTTTTGGCACTCCTAGAGTTAGTTTCAACCAATTTTGGACAGGAAGCTTCATTGTGGCCAAATGTTTTACATGAACAGCAAACCTTCGACTTCCATTGGTACTCCACCCCTATGGTAACAAGATTAGAACCATTATCCTTATCATCAACCTGGAGATCAAGTGATTCAATAAGGTCAATTTTTGCACTAACCTCAAATCAAATCCTTGCAAAATTAATTATTTTCTTGCTGGAAGTGAGAGAGTCAGCATATAATGGTCTACCAACCCGACTGGCTATGAAGCTTAGTCCCTCTTCAGTCCAAAATTGTAGAGGTATGTTATGAGCTTGATCCAAAGAGGGATATGGGAGTGATCTTCTTTGGTAACAAATTATCAGCTTCCCATTTCCTGAGAACTAATGGCATGCCCATAAAGAGCCAGGGACTTGCCTCAACTACCTTCATTCTAGCCTCCTCATCTTGGAATTCGAAGAAGAAGAAACCCTTGTCATTAGTCAGGACTTCCAATAAGCCCATATTGTCCCAAATCTTATGAGCTATATATTTGACAGAGGAGAAAGTGTAAAACCCAGGAAATTTAAAATTTTATTGTAAAGGGGAAAATGGTAATTAGTTGTTATGGTACAGGTTGAAAATCTAAATTTTTCTAGAACTTAGATGACGAAATGGATCTTACTGTTAGATTCATCTCACGAAATCTAGTCAGAAAGTCATTTTTTGTCAAATTTCGAATTAGTCCGATTTTTCACGTTTTACGATGTAATTGGGTATCTCGCGACTAAAATAAATGCGATCAAATTTTATTCGCCAAACCCAAAAAATAATTTAAAATTAGTTCAAATAAAATATATTGGTCATAACACGGGACGATATTTAATTGATTCGAAATCAAACCAGATCAGAAAAAGGAGGCATGTGTAGCACATTGTAGGCTAAGTATTTGGGAGTATAAATAGGGGAGAAAATCAATTTTTTCTCCCCATTACCATTAGATTTTCTAAACACAGATAGAGAGAGAGAGAGAGAAAAAAACAAGGGTTCTTCAAGCCTTTCTCCTTGCGATCTAGGACCAACCGTTCATTGAATCACTTCGGGCCAAGAACAAGACTTGTTCTACGCGACGAGAGCAACGTCTACGTACCAAAAATTATGGATTTCACCGAAGTATAAAGAACAAGATTTTTAGAAATCAAGGTTTGAAACTTGAGTTGGGTTTCTTGGAGATTCTTCTATATGTATTACGCTTCAAGAGGTAGGATTCTTTTCTTAACTAGGTTTTTTTCAACCTAAGATTTGTGTATGAAATGGGTAGCATGATAGAAATGAAATCTCATGTCTAAATGTATTCCTAGTGTGACTAGAATATAGGAAATGGTATAAGAATATATAAAACCAATTTTTGCATGAATTGGGTTTGTTGAAATTGCTTACTTGGTAATTTCATGAGAAATGTGATGAATTTAGCATGTTACGTGTTCACATGATTTTATGTCTTTTGGGTGTTTAATAAAATGCCTATGATTGATTAAGTATGTTATTCAAATGAAATTGATATAACATACTTTATCAGGATATTGGAATACAATTATATGCTTGATGATATAATTTACATTAAGAATTTGGAAATGTTGATAGACATTGAAATTGTTCGTTATGTGCTCATGACATATTGAACATGACAGAAAAATTGTAATTGTACATTACATTGCATATGCACGAGAGGCATCACATTTGTGGGCATGTGACATGAGTGTGGGTGTGTGTATGGTTTTGATTAAACATCATCCTTTGTGGATTGATGAGCGAGCTCGGGAAGGTTGGACCTAGGTTCGACAGAGTCACATGGGTTGCATTGAAAATAAGAGTCGGGGTTAGGAAGAAGGGCTAGATTATCCTTCGAGTGCAAGACTTGGTGATTTGGATACACACTCTGTTGGTATTGAGTCCATAAAGTGTATCGGTGTACGCGGAGCCGTTGGTGAAAGTCCATAGATGCTGTGTCGGTTGGGTGCCCATTGGTGGAAGTCCATAAATACCCACCTCCAAGAAAGACCTAGGATTTTGAAAATGGTCATTGGATGCGTAACATCAATGGCAGGGGCTTGGAATGCCCAAATTCATATGCATGGCATTGCATGTGTTATAGGAGCCGATGGAGGGCTCGGGTTGCATTGCATGTGTGAGTCTCATCACATAACATGGCATACCATTGTGGCATTCATTATTGAGTTGTATATTCTTGAATGAACGCTTGTTGATTGTTGAATTGCATGTGGACATTTCATATGCATCTAGGTTGGAGAGTAGCCTCTTTAAAAAATATTTTATTGAGCGTGGCTCACCCTTTATGGGAACAATATTTTAGGTGCGGGACAAGCGCCGATAGACGGCCCTCACATGGACCCTTGTTGAGAAGAAGCTGAGTCATGGCTTGTAAATTACATTTTCTATAAAACAATGGTGTAATCCTTTTGGACTTGTAAATTGTGTTATAAGGATTGTATAACGAACTCATATGTGCTACATTTTGGTTGTAAAAAGTGTGTTATGTAATTGGGGGTGAATGATGTATAAGATTGGATGAGTTAAAGTTGAATATTGGAAAGAATTGGGGAAGTTCTAGGCCCAAGTACCGGTACCAAAGTGACTAGACAGGGTACCACACTATCGAATGGCCCAGGTACCGATACTTAGACTTCTGGATACTAGTACCTGAATTTCAGTGGGCTCAGGTACCAGTATCAAGGCTTATGGTACCAGTACCTTGATGGACAGTGGGCTCAGGTACCGGTACCACGACATGTAGCTACCGATACTTAGCAAACAGTGGGCTCAGGTACCGGTACTCCGTCATCTAGGTACCGATACCTGACATCTGGAAAGAACCTTGAAACAAGGGGTCTAGGTACCGGTACCCCCATCACTCAGGTACCGGTACCTAACAAACAAAAGACTCGGGTACCAGTATCAAGTGAGAGAGGTATGACACCTTTTCTAAAATTTTCAGAAATTTAAATAAAACTTTGTCAAGCCTTCGGGCCTTGAGCCTTCTTATTTAAAGATTGAAATGGGTAAAATGCTAAGCAAAAATTGATGTATATTGGACTTTGGAATAGTTATGTGATGACATGGTGTCAGGTCAAACAGCATACATGGTCTGGAACTAGGCAATGCATCCTGCCTCAGATCTGATGACCTCAGGCCGCTGGGACTTTTCAAGGAGACTCTATTGTATGAAGTAGCATTTACCTCCACTGGTATGGTGGTGGCTGCTTCTTTGATGGTGAGAGACCCTTGTTTGGCATTAATAGCCTAAGAACTCTAGTTCTTTAAACAAGATTGTGGGCCAAGGAAAGAGCAGATTTGGAGTTATCCTTGAGGGCACAAAGGGGAGAAAGTGGCTAAGTGACTTAGAAAATTTACAGTGAGGAGAAAGGGGAGAAAGTGCCAAAAAAATTGAAGACATGAACGAAAAATGGGAGGAGGTGTGAAACCCGGGAAAATTTAAACTTTTTTTGAAAAAAGGGCAAAACGGTAATTTGTCATTATAATGCGTATTTAAAATACTCATGTTTCTAGAGCTCGGATGACACAACGGACTTCACCGTTGGATTCGTCTCGCGAAATTTAGTTACCCTGTCAAATTTTGTCGAATTCCGAGATAGTTTGATTTTTTGCGTTTTACGAGGCGGTCGGGTCTCGGGTGACCCAAAAAAATAAAATTTTAATAAAATTTTAAATTTTGAAAAATAATTTAAAGAAATTTAAAATAAAAATATTTGAGCTTAAATCAGAACGAAATTTAATCGTTTCGGTGCGAAAACGGACCCGGACAAGTAGGGGACACGTAGCGCGACTCGGGCCAAGTCTTTAAAATTATAAAAATGATGAAATATCTAATTTTCAGCAGATTTTTCTGCTGAAAATCAGTGTCTTCAACGTTGGGAGAAAGAGGGAGAGACAAGAGGAAAATTCAATCTTTTTTCTTCGATTCTCGGAGTTCTGTCGGTCGGAATTCGTCGGACCAAGAATTAAACTTCATCTACGCGACGAGGGCTACGCAACCACACCAAAAACAAGAGATTTCACCAAAGATCCAAGGAGGGATTTTGGGATAATCAAGACTTTTGGGCTTGTATTGGTGTTCTTGAAGGTTCTACCTTCATTTCTACGCTCCAAGAGATAGGGTTCTTCCTACTTTGGTTTATTTCTTACCTTGAATGTCCATAAGGGATGGTTAGGTGTATGTGGTTATATACTACTTGTCTATTGTTATGGAAATGAAGAATTGAGTATAGAAATAGCTTAGACTAATTTCTAGCTTGATTTTGATATGTGGGAGTACTTGTGTATTTTCTTGGTACTTGATGTTATGTGGACAATTTTGTGTGATAACATGATGGGTTCCTTTGAAGGTGTTTGATAGAATGCCTTAAATGACCAAAGTTACTATTTTGGGGAAATTGAAATCATATGCTTAGTGTGTGATTTACAATTGGAAATGGGTATATTCATATATGTTTTATGATATATTAGTATTATGATGATCATAGAAATTGTATGCATGTGATATAGTTTGCCATGATAGATGTTGACATTGTTAGGGATAATGGTAATTTTACACATATGATAGAAATTGTCATGGAATATGTTGATATGGGTTAAATTGTCCATATGACATTCATTACATATAGGACATGACATTGACATGCAATGGAACATTACATTGCATTATTGCATAGTGGGCATGGTGTTGGCATCACATTCATGGGCTTATGCATGAGTGTGGGTGTGTGGGTGCATGGTTTAATCAACACCTTACTTGGTGCTTGATGGGTGGGCTCGGGAAAGTTGGATTGGATATCCGACTGAGTCGCACGGTTACATGCATGGAAAAACTTGTGTCGGGTATAACAAGAAGGGCTAGATACTCCCTCGGGTGCAAAACCTGACTACTTGGTTCACACACTCCCCTGAGGTGAAATTCCGGAAAAGTGTGATGGTGTACGGAACCGGCGGTTGTGATACCAAAATCCGTTGCCCAACAAAGACACAAGATTTTATTTTCTAAAACACCAATTTAATGAGTAGCATCTATCAATGATTTAGTTTTATAAAAGCATAACTTTTACTTCAAACAATCATTGGATGGATTTTCGTCAAATGACGGTTTCATTGCACAAATGCATTGCATTGTGTTGTGGGAGTCGGTGAGGGCTCGGGTTAAAGTGCATGAGTGAGTCTCATCTCATTTCCTGGCATGACATAGAATTCCTATCATGGGATGCATATTCTTGATTGGAATGCTTGAATGGATAAATGTGTTGATTGTTGCATATATACATTCCACGTGCATCTAGGATGGGGAGTAGCCTCTGTAGGGAATACTCTATTGAGCGTGGCTCACCCTATACGGGAAAACATTTCAGGTGCGGGCTATACACCGGTGGATGCCTCTCATTCGGGGCCTCAAGGGTGAAGAGAGGCCGACTTGTGGCCTTTAACCTTGGTTTTTGTAAAACTTTTCTTAAAACAAAGATTTGGGCATGTAATATATGTAAAAGAATTGTAATCGAACTGTTATGGACTATTTTTAATATAACCTTACATGTTTTTATATGAGTATAGATAAATGGACCCGGTGTGGTCATTGTTTACTCATAAATGGACCCGGTGCGGTCAATGTTGTATATTGGACCTCAGATGGGTCATGTGATTATATATTACACAGGTTGTGTTTTAGGTAGAGCTTCCCGTGCGAAGGAGACTCTGCCCGAATTTCGTTAAATTATGGATCCCGATAAATGAGGCATAATGGCGTGATATCGAGTTACATGATATCCACGAGTATTCCTCGGGTTGATGGGTGATCAACGGACCCCCGGATTTTGGGGCGTCACAGGAGGTAAAAGAAAGTGAAGGCCTTAATTTACAGGCAAAAGAGACACTGATGAGTTCAACTGCAACCCACATAAAATCTCCCACTTTCATAGTCGCGTCACTTAGCAAAATACCTTCGGTCAACACGTCTGACCACTTGGTCAACACGACAGCCCACATACCCCAATATTTTGAACAGTAGCTTCCCTGAAGTTGGACCAACCAACGGACAAGTCACGTCAATACTAAGGAAGACAATAATATTGAAAAGCTTTTCATTTTTAGCAAGATAAAACTAGCCTGCAGTCAACATTAAATTAATGTCTTGGTCAAAGTGCCACACTTTCGTTTCATCTGTATCAGTAGAACAGACCACACTTTCGGCTGACAGTCGTAAGAGGTCAAAATTGGTGCTAGGAGTGCAGGACAACAATTTATATCACGTCAGCTCCATCTGTAAATGATCATTGATAGCTTGGTTAGTGTACTGACTACTAAGCCGTCAAACCCATCACATCAACAAGACACTCAGAGGCTTTGTTCAATTGAAAAGACAAAAAAAAAGGAGGCGCAATGCACAAAAGAAACGTGCAAATGGGTTTTGTCCTATTTCATGACTACTGCTTTTTCAAAAAGTGGGTAGGTAGAAAATTCTAAGAAGTTTGCTGCATTTTTCCAAACCTCTCCAAGTGGTGGGTCCCATGAAAATTTAAGAGAAAGATCGCAAAAAAAAAAAGAAAGAAAAATCATGCAATTACTTTTTTCCTATTCCATGGCTGTTATTTTTTCCAAATAAATGGTGGGTCCAAGAAACATGGAATTTATTATATTTCCTATGTTTTTGTGGAACTATTAAAAAAAATGAAATTTTTATTGGCAGTTTCGAGACGCCATAACAGTCAAGAGACGTTCAAGGCATCTCGACTCCCGAAGAGTTGCGGTTAAAAAAAAGGGTGAACACTTCATGCTAGGCACCATCTAGCATTTTACCAAGTTAGCCAGTGAAACAATGGGTCCCGAACTAAGCATTAAATGCTTGAGAGGGCAGCCATTCAGGAGGGTCCTTGCGCTCAGACATCCATTCTAGTCCTCGATCATCCGCTAAGGCACTCAGTCAACAATTGCCATCAAGAATGAAGTCTTAGTCCATGGTAATTGAAAAGGGGTGGGCCCAATGGAGTTCAAGAGAGATACGGAAATTTTAATGGAACACTTTCATAAAAACATGAAAACATGTGGACCCCATATGTTTATTATGAAAAGGAATATGTAATATGCAAAAATCTTTGTGCAAATCTCATGGAATTACGTTTTTTCAAGCGGTGGGCCATCACTTTATGGAGATATTACAGTATTTCGGCAAGGAGTTGGGGAAAGGACTTCGGCATCGGTATAGTCGCGGTGACTAATGGTTGGGGTTTTTTTTGAGGTACTGATTCACTATTATTTTTGAGACGGTCGAAGGTCAAGATTTTTTTAGGGCAATAATGGGTCATTTTATTGGCGATTTTCGAGGCTCAATAGCAGTTAAGGTTTTCGAGAAAAATAATGGGCTATTTTATCGACAATTTTCACCGCTCAATGGTAGTCAAGGTTTTCTATTTGCAGTGGTACAAGGATACAGAGATATACCTCAAAAAATTGCACAAGGACAAAAATACATAAGTCCTCGTGACCATTATGCATGCAAAGCCCATCAAAAGAAGATTCATGCATGTAGGGGGCAACTAACCACGACAATGTTTTTGGAAATAGAGAAATGACGGCAGAAGACTTGGGCCAATTTTATGAAAAAAAAATTAGTCATCAGCACCACAGTCAGCTCACAGACGATAGTTACAGTCAAACAACAAGTGCGGACAAAAAATGGTGTGCACGCACAGGACGCTTCCTACGACCTGGTGTGCGCAGGGGGCAAATGTAGTACTCGAAAAATTTCAAGACACATGTCTTCACCACAACAAGACAAGTGGCAACAATTATCAATCAGTATGAAAATGGCACCTGATAGCGTCAACTGGACTGGTGTAGATAACAATGTCATGCGTGACGCCCAAGGCACGACACTCATGCGCGACACCTAAGGTGCGACGCCACCTAGGCACGACGCCCCCTGGGCGCGACGCCCTCAAACACAATACTGCATCAGAGCGAAATACATCTCCACCGCATTGGAAGTGACAAAATGGACATTTCACCAAAGTGGAATTGCAAAAGTGTGGGGGCAACATCGGCGAGACTCGCCTCCTTCACTGCGGGAGTGGTATCCTCAGCCTATTAAACACCATTGCTCGACTGGCCCACTAGACTAAGAGGAGGTGTCCCCACCCAGGGGCACGGAAGTATGGCCCTCCTCAAGGAAGAACCGAGCAGCGAGGGCGGACGGGCATGATTGTCAATCTCGACCTAGGCCAGGGTCTCGAAGGTTTAGTCTATCCGAGCAGGTCTCCCAGTGTATGGCTCACTGTCCACTGGGATGTGCTTGACTGAGATTCGGATGGACTCCTAAGGTAACTGTGGTTACTGGTCCGGATCAATAAATGGGATGATGGAACATGTGGATTGGTGGCTGAAGGACCGAAACTATGTGAGTTTCCTTTATTGGGCACCTCGACAAAGGTCTCGAGGAAGGGTCTAGACAGGGAAAGAAGAACCCCGGGTATAAGCGCGCTGGGGGCATCGCAGACATGGTCCTCTCGAAGTCATGGTCCCACGGTGACCAATCGCGGTCATGGACCTTGGGAGCCCGCTCTCGCCTTAACTGTTGCACCTTCCTCAGGGCCACGTCTAGGTTACGTTTGGGAAAATATCACATCTGCCTAGTTAATGTTGGGACGCATGGCTCGTGTTAACGGCTACTGGTATTGTCGCAGTCGAGGCGGTTGTGGGTTCGCACGGGTGATAGAGGGGCACGGCGGGCAGCCCTTTGAGTAGTCCGACCTGCCCGGGCACTGTGCTATAAATGCCCACATTACTTGCCCATTGCGTAGGATGATTTTCTGACTAGTGATAGCATTTTTCACCTACTCTCTGCCCAACTGGTTCGTCCTTTCGTTAACAGGCTGCTCGAGTTTCTTCCATCTCATCCACTTGTCCTACTCACCTCCTTCGATTACCCTTGGCATAGACACGCGTGTCAAACCTCTTTTAACCCCCCACCTACAAAAAGGTTATGTGAATATTGAGGATTCTTTGAAATATAATATGTAATCTTGTATCTCAAAAAGCGAGAAGATTTTTAAATAAAATTGTAGTTATGTTTTTTTTTTTAGAATCAACGTTAAAATTTAATTATTGAGGAATATCAAAAAAAAGGAGAGGCATAACAAAGTCTAGTGTCTGCTACAACCATACAACGCTATTATTTAATGGTAAAACAAAACGAGCTAATTCATTAACTACTTTATTTCCATTGCGGCGAACCTCGGACACTTCAAAATAACGAAAGCTACTCGCTATGCTGTTAATATCCTACAAGATGGCGCCGAGAGGATCAAGATCCACCACACAACACCTAATAGATCGCATAATGTCTGTAGAATCCCCTTCCAATATGACTTCTGACAACTCTATTGTTTTGCGAATTGGATTGCTATCCTCGCTGCACTCGTTTATGCTTGACGAACATCACAACTTATTGCTATCCTTTTAGACAAAGCCCCTACAAAGTAACCCCGGTCATCTCTTATAACTACCCCTACGCCTAAGACATTTAGGTCTCTGAACACAGCTGCATCGAAATTCACCTTGAAGGTACCTACCCTCGGAGGACACCAAACATTATTGGGATTTGGCATTGGAGCAAGACTGGGTTGAGTTACTACCTCCATATACTGCTTGTGATATTCCACTGCCTTCTTCTGCACTTCAACAGGATCTTGGACCATGTTTTAAAAAATACAAGTATTTCTATTTCTCCACACAAACCAGCATTAAATAAGGAACATTGAGAAATCATCGGGTATAAGGGTCTGATGGATATCACGCAACCGCTGCCCAGGCTCAGAAGCTGAAAACTGAACGACTGTCTTTAACGAGCTGAGATGCCACACTGCCCAAGAGCAGTCCATTAGGCAGTGGATCAATGACTTCTCATCTTCTTGACACACCCCACAATTCCCATACACTAAGACTTTCCTTAGTCGTAGATCATCCGCTGTAGGTAGCGCATTGGAACACACCCGGCAAGCAAACATCTTATCTTTATTTGGTATTTTCTGATTCCAAATAAACTTCCAATCAAGATGTCCAGCAATGGAAGAAGGAGATGAATTGCTTGGGGCCGCTTGCACTAACTTTTGGTCCATGATAATATGATATGTACTACGTACCGAGAACCTCCCATTTGAGTTATAATGCCAAATCAATCGATCCTCCATGGAATTTCTGCTGAGTGGAATACTTTAATCACCATCGCCTCATAAGGCAAAAATATTTCATCCACCAACTGCCCATTCCAACTCCGCGTTTGCTCATTAATAAGATCTCCTACCTTTGCCGAAGAGTGTAAAACCCTTCTAGGAGAAACTGGCTTGAAACTTACAGGGGTGGGTATCCACCTATCCGGCCAAATATTGACTCTGGATCTGTCACCTATTCGCCATCTTGACCCTGTTATCACCACTTTTCTTGCTCCTAAAATACTTCTCCAAGTATAAGATGGTATATAGCCAAGCTCTGCCTCCATAAAAGATGTCAAAGAAAAATACCTTGCCTTAAACACTTGGTGAATAAGTGAATTAACCTCAGTGTTCAATCTCCAAGCCTGTTTCGCGAGCAGCGCCAGATTGAAAGCCTTGAGATCTCTGAAACCCATGCCACCCCGCTCCTTCCTTGTACTCATCCTACTCTAGCTAACCCAATGAATTTTCCTCTCCCCCTGATTTTGTCCCCACCAAAACCTGGCCGATAGAGCTTCTAAATCCTCACAAAAATTATCCGGAAGTTTGAAACACCCCATAGCATATGTGGGAATAGATTGCACCACCGCCTTAATTAATACCTCCTTCCCCGCTCTAGATAAGAGTTGGTCACTCCAACCTTGCATTTTATTCCACACTCTTTCCTTTAAATTGCTAAAGACCTCTTTTTTAGATCTACCCACCACAGCAGAAAGTCCCAAGTATTTATCATGTTGGAGAACACGATCTATCCCCAAGGTTTGCTGGACTTGACTTGTCTACGCCTCCAAAGTGTTACTGCTAAAGACAACTACAGACTTTTCCAAGTTGATTTTTTGCCCTGAAACAACTTCATAGGTTCCAAGAATTGACTTAACAGCTCCAGCCTCCTCATGTGATGCATTAAAGAATAATAGGTTGTCATCGGCAAACAAAAGGTGGGATATACGTGGACCGCCCCTCCCCACCGGGACCCCTATGATCAGGCCATTCATCTCTGCATTGCGTAGAAGTGTTGTTAAACCTTCTGCACAAATAAGAAACAAATAAGGTGACAAGGGATCTCCTTGACGAAGACCCTTTTCAGGATGAAAAAAGCCCCTTTGATCATTATTCAACATGATAGAATACGAGACGGTTGTAACACATTGCATTACCAAAGTAACCCATCTAGGATCAAAGCCCAACGTGAGCATCATTTCTTCCAAAAACACCCATTCCACCCTATCATAAGTTTTACTCATATCCAGCTTTAGAGACACATGTCCCATTTTACCCTAGTTTTTACACTTTAGGAAGTGATTAATTTCAAATGCAACCAAAACATTGTCGGTGATCAACCGCCAAGGAAGAAAAGCACTTTGAAAATCAGAAATGACCGAGGGAAGAATATGATTTAAACGATTAGCTAAAATTTTTGAAATAATTTTATAAATAACATTACACAAACTAATTGGACGAAACTCATGTAAAGACTCCACACATTTTTGCATTTAGGGATAAGGAAAATATTAGTATGGTTGAAACTTACTGGAAACTGACCACCATTGAGAAAACTCAAGACACAATTAGCAACATCCACCTCGACAATATGCCAATACTTTTGGAAAAAAAAGTGGGGGCATACCATCAGGTCCGGGGGATTTAGTAGGAAACATCTGAGATAATGCAGTAGTTACCTCATCAAGTCAAAAAGTCTGTAGGAGCCTTAAATTCATTCCCTCCGACACCTTGCGGTCCACCTTGCTTAAAACAGCCTCTAGCGCATGGGTTTGTGGTCTACTGGATGTAAACGGATTCTTAAAATACCCTACCGCAACTTGTTCCATTTCATCCGAATTCTCAAACCAGCCCCCTTCACTGTTTCTAAGCTTGATAATTGTGTTCCTTCTTTGCTGTTGGGATGCCTTGGTATGGAAAAAAGCTGTATTCTTATCCCCTTCCTTCAACCAGTGAATTTTTTATCATTGACGCCAATAAGTCTCCTCCATATCCAACAAAGAATTCAACTTCGTAACCACTTCTTGAGCATGTTGTCTTGAACTCTCTCTTATGCCACTTTCCTTTATACTTGTCAATTTACCTTTCAAATCTTCTATCTTAACTGGAATGTGCCCAATATGCACTTGTTTCCACTTAAGTAGCTCCACTCTACAATTTTTTATTTTCCTTGTGAACCCCTGGACCCCTAAAAGATGTTCACTACAATTCCAAGTCTCCTCAATAATCTTCTCACATCCCTCTCTCTTCACCCAAGCTGCTTCAAATCGGAACAATCTTTTTCTAGGACGCCTCCCTTGAGTTGGCAGCCCCATATTACTATCCAGTAATATTTTATAATGATCGGATTCCTTCGAGAATTTGTGAGAAACTCTTGAGTTAGGAAATCTCGTCATCCATGCCAGAATTGCACACACTTTGTCAAGTCTTTCCCACACAGTATATGGCTCCTTCCGATTGTTACACCAAATTAAGAGGAAACCCGTATATCTCAAATCCACCATTGCACAACTATCCAAAGCTTGACTAAAATCTCGCATTTGCCATTCCGCCTTTCTTCCTCTCCCTTTCATTTCATTTTGTGAAACTATTTCCTTGAAATCCCCAATACATACCCACGGCAAGTCATTTCGATTTCCCATATGAGCCAACAATGCCCAAGTATCACTACGCTTCAATGTCTCCAGTTCCCCGTAAATTCCCGAAAACCTCCACGACCCCTATTCACCCCTCTCATTAATCACGACATCGATGTGCCCACAGGAATAACTCTGCAGCGCCACATCAATATCTTTCTGCCAAAACAACACTAAACCACCTGCATTTCCTTGCGACTCTACAGCCACTCCACACAAGCCAAACATCATTTTCAAAAAATCAATTCTCCTAGCATTACATTTTGTCTCCGAAAGGAAGACAAAATCGGGCCGCTCTTTCTTTACGAAATTGCGTAAATCTTGAGCTGTCCGAGGATGCCCGAGTCCCCGATAGTTCCAACTAAGGATTTTCATGATGATTGGTGGGACTGGAGACCAGTTCCCACCGTTACATTTTCCACTTCTACCAAAGTTGAAAGCCTCAAACCATCACTTACCTTAGCTTTTTTCTTTGCACTCACATCCATTCTTGAACCTAGATCTTCAATTCTTTCTCCATACTTCTGTTTGCCATTGGGATCCTCCTGAGGTTTTGTTTGGCCAGATGATGCAAAACCCTTATCCTTTCTTCTCCACTTCTTCGTAATTGTCGAATTTTGACTGAGAACACTTCCTTCGTCAACGCCTATTTCCCCCAATTTAGGTAGACATCTGGTTTGGGCTAAGGAAGAAATGGGGATATCCATAAGGTCTTCATCAGCCCACTGGGCTTCCTTATCCCTAGTTGAGATAGGCTGACTACTCCATTTTTCTACAGTCTCACCCACTTCTTCCACCAACTTAGGGCCCATATTAACAACTCGTGTCCCTTTAAAGCTCCCTTCCATTTCCTTTGGATTATTATGCACGATTATTGTAGTTATGTTATTTATATCTTATGTTGAGTTTTATAAGGGGAGATTTGGCGAGAGGTCCACCTTGGACACTTTTAAGGCGAAAGGTCCATAAAATTTGTAGTTGATAAAAATACTCTTACTGAAGGAAGTTATTTAAAACTTACACCATATCCCACCACCACCACCCACCCACCTCCCCATCGACAAAGAACTAAAGATAGTAAACTATACGATAGTAAACTCACTGACATTGAACTTCACGACAATAAACTAACATCCATCACTTTAGACTAGTCTATAGTGTGAATTAAACATGACATACGCTAGTTGTTATTTTTTTGACACGGTCAAAGAACTCCTAATAATGATATGTTTTGAGATGGGTGGTATACCGGAATCCTTGCTAATTTAACACTTAAAAGACTCATTTACTCAATCATAAGTAGGGTCTTAGTCCTAACTTTTTAAATAACCAAGGACGTTTGAAATTGGTTCAGGGATCAAAGTTTAGAAGAGCTGGTGATTTTTTTTTTTCTTTATTTTTTTCCTCTTCAAGATATCAAATAACAGCCTCTGTTCTAAGATTCTCCTCAGTCGCCTCCTTCATCTGAATTCCAATAAGAACCAAGGATAGATCGGAAATCAACTTTCTGTTATTTCCAAACTTCTGTCTACTCCAAGTGGAAAGGTTATTTGCACACCATTGCAGCTTCCTTGCCATCACATACATCGGTGATCCCAACCCTTTGCTTTCCCAACTATTCAAAATAATCCCCTCACACATTGAGTCGTCCAGCCACATAGATTCAAACTTGAAATAAAATGGACTCTTTTTTAGTCCTGGCTCTAAATTAATGACAAGTGGGCAATGATCAGAACCCATTCTGGCTTCGTGAATGACTTGCATTTGAGGAAAACGAACACTCCACTCTGAATTAACCAGCACTCTGTCAATCCTTTCTTGAACATTGGCCCCACCTGGGCGGTTATTAGACCATGTAAATTTCGGCCCCGTGAAATCTATTTCCAAAAGATTGCATTCAAGAATTAACCCTTGCAGCTCCTCCATCTTTTTCATACTAGTAGCTCTGCCCCCTTCCTTCTCCCAAAGAGAACCAATCACATTAAAATCGCCAGTGACCATCCATGCCATGTGGGTTGATCTAGCCAAATCCTTCAGGTCTTGCCATAACCGCTATCTTTTGTCAAAATCAGTATTAGCATAGATAAAAGAACCCTGCCACTCTTCAGTTTGGTTGTGCCACGTACCTACAACATTGATCATATTTTTGTTTTTTTCTGTAATATGTAAGCATACCTCTGCAGTCCACCACAGTGCGAGACCACCAAATAATCCCCTCGGTTCTACATATTCACCATAGGGTAAATGAAGAGACCTCATCAACAATTCTAGTTTATTACTGCCATTCTTTGTCTCCATTAAGAAGACTATTGTTGGATGATGGGAGTTGATTATCCCTCGCAAGGTTCGAACTGTCCGGGGTCGTCCCACTCCCTGACAGTTCCAGGATAAAATTAACATAGAGCATGTGGCTGTTGTAGGTCAGCCACCACCACCTGTTTCGGTTTCAAAAGAGTATCCACCTCTAAAACTGGGGATTCTGGGATTTGGGAAACCCACTGGGACATGCAAAGATTGAGGTTATTCTCCCCAAGTTCCTCTTGTATCTCATTATTGACATGTTCTTCTTGCTCTGCCAGTGCAGCAAAATACAATTCTGAGTGAATTGGCTCCCTTGTGTCCCTCATTTGCCTTCTGGTTCCAGCTCGCTGCCCTAGCTTTGCCTTGCCTTTTGAGCTCCCCGTTTTATGTCTACAGGCTACTGGTTCACTTATCTGGATGACTTGGTTAATTCTTTCTTCCAGTTCGGATTGATGTTCCCTTCTATTCTTCTTTCGGACTATTGTATCCTCAATGGAGTCCTCTTCCTCCAAAATGGATTTCCTTTTGAGTGACATATCCTAAAAATTTCTTTGTAGCTTCTCATCGGCGATTACCTCTTTGGCAGATACAATAGTAGTAATAGACACTATTGTATCTGTCACATTGTGAAGAAAAAAAAAGTTCAATTACATTTCTTGACTCCTACAGTATCGGTAAAATGATATGTTTGTAACAATGTGATGTCACACTATGTGATGCATACTATTTAGATTGTGTATGAATCAGAGAATGTAATTGCACATATTTTGTTTGTAATTAAAGTGTTAATTAAGTTGTTACACTGTGGTGTATAACTGTCATGGCACACTGATTCATATGAATCATTGTGTGTCTAACAGTGTCATTTTATTCACACACCTGTGGTGACATGATTTTATCAATCCATAATAAGTTACTTGGACATTGTCGGCGATCACAGTTAAAAAAGTAGACGGTTGAACTTCAACGATGCTCCACTGTATTTACAGTCAATACACAGATGAATGATTTTTAGTTATCAGAAATTTTCAGGAGGTTGTTTTTTTTATTTGGTTGAAATCTCATGGATTTTATGGCATTTTTTGTTTGAATTTCAAACACTATATTTTGTGGGATATTGTAGTGGCCAGATTTCATAGGTATGGAGCTTGAGTTCCTGCAGTTTCCAAACACTGCAGTTGCACTGGTTGGTTTTTACTCGTAAGTATATTTGTCATTCACAAAAAATAAGGACCTCTCTAAAAATAGTTTTATCCAAAAGACTTTTACACAATTAAGTCCTATATTGTGTACCAGCATACAAAAATTCCTAAAAAAAATTTGTTCGGTTGTTGCTTGCAAATGTAGAAAAGTGGGATAGCAAGAGTCCAAGTTAGTTACTAAAGTCCAAGTGCGATAAATTTATTGAATCAAATATTTGTTTAATGTGTTTTTTGTGAGTCGGTATTTAATTTACTACTTAATTGTGGAAAAGTACTCGGTACAAAATATTTTGTATCAAAATACTTTTTTTGAATGACATAAATGCCCAGAAGGTAACAATTACCTAGCGCAAAGAGTGGGTAAGGAAACCGCCAGAAGTCATGCAACAATCCCATTAAATTCGGCAACTGTTATATCTCTCAAAACATGAGTTTTCAAATTTAAAAAAAAAAAAAGAAATATGCTACAAAATCCTTCAATTTTCAACCAAAAAAAAAAACACAAGTATCCGAAATTTTTTAGGAAGTTGAATCGTTCACATGGGAAGTGACAGAACAGACATTGAAGCACCATTGAAGACCAATCTTCCTTCTGTTCCAATTCAAATTACTGATAATATGGCATTTACAGTGATACATGATAGTGTAACACATTCATTAACACTTTAATCACTAAAAAATAGATGTAAAATTACATTCACTGATTCATACATAATCTAAATGATACGTATCACACAATGTGACATCACAAATATGACATCCATATATATTGTTTTTAATGAATAACAATGTTACATCACAGTGTAATATTGCAAAGTGACACTGTTGTTAGATATGAGAACAACTAGTGCTGTTTAACATTAAAAAAATAATATAAAAAATGAATTTCAACATGAAGTTACATTATAAGCGAAAATATGAATCCAAACTTGATAGTGTTATTCGATGTCTGATGTCAAAGATCCGTTGGAGACGTTTCTGAATAATGCTTGTAACAATATCTTAATTGAATTTACTGATTGGAAAATATGAAGATCAGACAATGATTCAATATGATGATATTTTTGCCTAATGAAAAACTCGATTATGACTTAAACATTGAAAAATGAAGAAGGTGTAGTTTATAATATCAAACGATAAGCAATGAAGAAGAAGATATAGTTTAAAATTTAAATTCACAGTTCCATTAAAATAGAAAACTCTTAATATAATAAATCAAATCTCATAAAAAATGGGACTGCCAGTCTAAAAAAGCCAATAAATATGAAAATGGGATTTTCTCACAATTAAATAGTTTTAAAGGTATCTCCTCACAATTTTTCATTGTTTAGTTAACAAATTCAAAATTATGAGAAAGGATCTTCTGTAATGGGCCCAACAAGTATGGAGCACTTTAGGGACCCACTGCGATCCAACGACAGGTAGGTCCAATTGACTAAAAGCAATTTGAGTTTGGTCAAATTTATAGATCCAATGAACTCTGGTTAACAAAAAAGGTGGAGCCACTAGAAAGTAACTCAATTCTTTTACTTACCGGGAAAAAAAAAAAACTCAGTTCTTTTACTGTGAAATTTTTTGAAGATACATATTTCAATTCAATAACGAAATTTAAAAATCAATTATTCCCTTTGGTGCTCATTTGGACGATCCAACGATTTTTGGAGACAATATTGTTGGAACTTGTATACAAATTCGACGTACTATACATCCTCAACTCATGTATTAAAACTTAACCGGACATATATGCATTAATGTCGATAACATGGTGTAGGGAAATCATAATGCAAGTATTTATCTAGAATGGCTGATTTAGGTACTGTTTGTTAACCTTTTTTTTTTAAGTACACTTGTTTCTTTTCTTCTTTTTTTTTTTTTTTTTGAAGACTTTTTAAGCATTTGATTTTGTATTCTTGGTTTCTTTTTTTTTTTTTTTCTTAATGAGATATACTCTCTTCTTATAACATTACACATACACTTATGTAAGTATATTATGTATATACTAAAAAATCTAGATCTCTTGAAAAATAGTTATTAAACATTTTATTTTTTTATTTAAAAAGAAGGGTTAATCACAAATTGCACCTCGAAAGATATCTTAAATCTCAATTTGCACCTTCAAAGATTAAAAATTTTAATTTGCACATTCAAAGATATAGATCTATATTAATGTGCACTTGAAGCTAACAACTATCCAGTTTGTCGTTTAAAATTAAATAGGTAAATTATATCTAGATCCCCTCATATTTGTCACTTAATAACTTGGATCCCTTCACATTTGAAATATTACACATATACCCCTTGAGAATCCAAATATGACTAAAAATATACCTCCAATTGGGCATCCAAATAATTCTGTTTAAGTGATATATTGCATTGGATATAAATAGTATTATATAATACCAGTACTCTTAAAAATTATATTTGTTTAGTAGGATGACATCATTTTTTTAATAGTTACATTAACGAATATTGACGACAGTGGGTTATGTGTTACACGTGCACGAACGTCATGGGGTGTAGGGATAATATTCTAAATGTGAGGGGGTCCAGTGGTTAAGTGATAAACTTGAGGGGGTCTAGGTATAATTTATCCATTTAGTTTTAGACGACAAACTAACGGCTATTAGCTTTAGGTGCACATTGATACGAATTTATATTTTTGAGAGTGTAAATTGAGATTTTTTATCTTTGAGAGTGTAAATTGAGATTTAAGAGATCTTTTAGGGTATTATTTGTAATTAACACTAAAAAGAAAGTTATAAAACCGTACGTTAGTCTTTTTTAATCGTCTTAAAATGTTGGACGTTGCCGCCAATGCACTGCAAAAGGACCAACAAATAGTGGGGCGGATTTGAGATCCAATGAATAAGAGGTCCAATGGACTGCAAAGATGAGGAGCTAATTACTGGCCCAGATTTTTAGATCCAATGCACTGAAAAAGGAAAGAAAAAACAAGTTGTTGAAAATAGTAATAAATATTACATATTATTGTGCACGAATAATAATGAATAAGAACTAGTAATAAGACAGTTGAAAAGTAGAATTATTAGCATCCGCCCATCTTCCTCTTCTACCCATATAAAGAATCCCTCAATATAAATGTGAAGTAGGAGTCAGCAATCGAGTCGTTTCGTGTCAGGTTATTGTGAGTTTGTGTCGAACATTAATCAACATAACCTAATCCATTTAATTAATCATGTCATATCGAGTTAACTTGTTTATCTTCGTATCGTATTCGTGTTTGTATTCGTATTGACCCACATAAATTTTAAAAAAAAATTAACGCTAATATTATATTTTCACTTAATTAAATCTATGCTCACACTGTTTCTACAAACTGAAAATTAACTTAATAAACATAATAATATATTAATAATGAATAAAAATATATTTTTTATACAATAATTATGTCGGTGCTTAATAACAGTTACAAAGAATTAATATTTTATTTCTATAATACTAGTTAAACATGTTAATTTCGTGTTACCATACAAACGAGAAAATAGAAAAAATGTTCATTCATAAATAAACGGGTTGATCGTGTCAATTTCGAGTTTGGCATATTGAATTAGAATATTACCCGTTTATATTTCGTGTTCGCGTGTCGGGTCATTTTTGAGTTCTATCGAGTTATAATCGAGTTCGTGTCATAAAATTTGTGTTGAATTCGAATCGTGTCGTCATGTTGAGTCGAAAATTACCACCCTAATAGAAAGTGCAAAAAAATAGAAGAATACCATTCTCTAAAAGTTGTCTTTCTCTCTCCCCCCCTCCGTATTATAAACTGATTTTTTTTTTCTTTTTTAATATTTTTCTCTTGTCCCCTTTTTACTATAGTTTTTACACCATACACATTGTATATTTAATTTTAGAGTTAATAGTACTCTTAGTTCCTAAAGTATGTATTTTTTGTCAATTTAGTCCTCAATATATTAATTTGGCCTCTAAAATATTAAATTTGTGTCATTTTGGTCCCCACTAACCGTTAATTTTTTTGATAGAAGTGGTCACGTGTCATTTTTTGATTGTATCGTGTGTCAAACACGTGATCATTGTGTCAAAAACTTAACGGTCTGTCTATATGATGACCAAAACGGCACGAATTGAATACTTTAGGAATCAAATTAATATATTGAGGACTAAATTAACAAAAAATGTATATTTTAAAGACCAAAAGTGCTATTAACTATTAATTTTACATCACTTTTGTCCAATTAAAAATGATGATTTAACTTAACTGACGGAGATGATCACGTGAATATCAGTTGATCATTTTTAGCGGCATTTTTTTAAACACGTAAAGGACTAAACTGATACAAACTATAAACGTGAAGGGCTAAAATGACACATTATAAACTTGAGATACATAAGTGACCCCTTAAGCATTGTCACGTGAGACACACGTGAACACTCCTCTTAGAGTAAACTTAAACTACTGTTTTCGACTCGTCCAAGCGATACAAATTAAAAAGTTAAGGGATTAAATTGACACGGTTAAAATATTGAGGACCAAAGTAATACATCAAGTTCAGAAAATGTATGTTCAAGTTATGTTGATAACTTGCAGTTTCAAGATATTTTAAATAATTGAGCATATCCAATTGTACTCAAAAGCAGATAATTAATTGGATTAGCAATATGTTTGGACCTAAAATATAAAATCTCAAGAATATGTAATGTATTGATATCTGACAAATTTGGATGCATTGAGAAGATGCCACGTGACAGAATTTGAAAAAAGGCGATAGACAATCAACCACAACCACATTTGAAAAGAAGAATAACTAATTAGAAATTACCGGTCAGATAACCCTCAATGGAAGCAAAAAACGTCGAGGACAAAAGACCCACGATCTGGGTATTTTTAGGAGTAGTTTTAGATTAGTTTTAAGAAACGGTTACTGCTGCAATCATGGCTAGTTATTCAGTCTTTTTTGTAACTGAAGTCCCTTCGATTGAATTAGAAAATGAATCATCTTTTATTAGTTCTCTGTACCGTGTGTTTTTCCATTAATTTCATACAAGGAAGCATTAAAACAAGACATTTGAACCTCTCACAAACAATCGCTTGAAAGCTATATATCGATTAAAAAATTTTCATCGATCTCAACAGATTTTAGAGCAACACCATCTCAACAATCCTAGACCCGAATCCTGTTGAAGTGGGAGTTCAATTAAAAGTCAGTGGAGCAACATCTAACTAGTAAAATAAGTGAAATATTACTGTGAGTTAATATTCTCTTCTTATTTTGAAGCACTCTCATTTCTTTTTATTGGATAAATAAACATTTGTTGGAAAAAAAAAAAGAAAAAAGATATCCAATAAAGTTTAAAATCTTTTAAGAGTTGCTCACCAGATACACAAGTCTGAAATTAAAGGATTTGTGATATATTCTCTCACATCTGAAAGATTTTGGGAATAACAGACGATTAAAACAAAAAGCACAAGGTAATCCAATCCAAGGCAATAACACCAATTGAAAATTTTTAAACAGACTTAAAAATTTGACTCGATGAATCACTATCATTGAATAAGTAGTGGGTTTTAATAAATACTGGGACCATAGTTAAATCAATGATTAATATAACAGTCACATCATCAAGTTAGGTTTTTAAGTATGTGTAGCATTTTGCTCACACCAATTTCCTAAAAACCCCGATGTATTAGGAATGGCCTACTTAAATTGTTGGATAAATTAAACTTGAACCCCTCAATTATGATTTTAATTTTATTTTTTCCCTTGAACTATTGTATTTTAGACATTAACCCCTCAATTATTTAGTTTTACATTGTCCACATAATTACTTGAAATGATTGTACATTGCTTCAACCGTAAAACATATGTTATATTGTAAAAGTAAAATGTCCCTTTGTCAAGTTGAAGTAAAATAAAATCACAAGTTTAGAGAGTAAATTGAGATAATTTTTTGGGTTAATAGTATTTTTGGTCCCTAAAATATGCGTTTTTTGTCAGTTTAGTTTTCAATGTATTAATTTTATCAATTTAGTCTCTAAAGTATTCAATTCGTGTTATTTTGGTCCCCACATAGACGAGCCATTAAGTTTTTTAACGGAGGTGGCCACATGTCATTTTTTCAAACAGTATCACGTACCCAACACGTGATCATTCTGTCAAAAACTTAACGGTTCGTTTTTGTGGGGACCAAAATGACACGAATTGAATACTTCAGGGACCAAATTGACAAAATTAATACATTAAGGATTAAATTGATAAAAAAATATATACTTTAAATGCCAAAAGTGCTATTAACCCTAATTTTTTTTTTGTCATATCAATTTGTAACAGACATTAATCATTTGGGCAATATATACCTAATAATTATGTAGAAGGTGCAATAGGAGAAACGGGCTATAGTTTAGGGATCAATGAGTAATTTGCCCTAATTATATATATGAACCCATTATTTCACTTATTATTTTATAAAAAGAAACTTGGTGGTGGGGAGGGAGAAAGGGCGGATGTTGCCAAAGTTGTTAGAAATTGAACCCCCACCAAGATTTGGATAAGCACTTCAGTGATGGGAATGCCCTATAAAGATGTCTCAAGCTTTTTTCTGCTGCCAAAATTGATCTATTGATTGAAGAATGGGCATGTTGTTGTACAGTTCACCCCACCTCCCATTGCATTGGAAGATGACAAGCTCCTGCTGTCTTGAATGAAAATTCTAATAAAGAGAGTGTGGACTGGAGTGGACCCCCGAAGCAGGGAGGTACCTACTGAGATAGATTATAACTATGGATGCAAGTTTTTGAAGCTAGTAATTCTATAGCCAACAGTTTTGTCTTCTCCAACTTGCAGTTTCGACAATTCCTTGAAAGCTCTGCTCTGCATCAATAAGCTATTACTGAGAGAAAAAAAAATACAATAAGTGCAATATATAACAACCCCAACATAACGTGGAAAAAAAGAAAAAAAGTGATGAAACAGGTGCCATTTATCTGAAACTCCACCAGAGTTATCTGATCATATATCGATTTAATATATTGTACATATACGAATATGATTATACGATATATTCTTTAGTACGCAATACAATATAAATAAACTTAGCAAGTACGTAATTAGGTTATACTTCACTTTGGAACTCTTATACGTATCTCTTTCATCATTATAAGAGATTATATATATTGGGTCATGCACACTACCACCCACCCGTATACGTGATTGTGAAGGAAAAAGTTTGGAAGAGGGATGATAGAGATATCCAAGTGACAAAATACCAGAAAATAAATAAATTATATGGGTAATTGATTGTAGTTGATAGAGAGTTATGAGTGTTTATGGTGTTATGAGTTGTAAAAATAAGAATATAATAGGAGCACTGCAGGCATTTGACATGTGGACACCAAACTCCTCTCTCTCCCTTTATAATAGCAATAGATTTTACATTCCTAGGCATTGAAAATTATTATAATTGTAGATTAATGATAAGAGTTCAAAAACAAAGAGTAATGCAAAACAATGTATCAATTAATGGTTCTGAATAATACAAGTTTAAAGATCAATAGAAAAAAAATATAAAGTATTAATTAGGGTTATATTTGGTGTATTTTTTATAATTTTGAACTACCTAGATCGTACGTTGATTTGGAATTGAAGTAACTATTTGAGATTATTTCTCGACGATTTATATGGTGAACCCATCCCATTTACAGTTAGTTGATACCGGATGGTGGGACGCTTTGCTTACCTGTGATCCCTTTCTCTCTGACCCTCACACCACCTCTAAAAAAGATAAAAAGGAAAAGATAGGGAACAAGGTGACGAGAGTTCTCAATAGTTTATTTGCTTGAATCAAATAATGCACAACATGTCATGTTCGATGTCAAATTGCCCCTCCCACTAGCCCAGCTTTGCATGAATAAAATATTGATGCTGCACATTACAACTTGTAAGTTCAGTAAAGCTACTTGTCAGGAAGCCTGATTTGGTTTGATAAAAAAATTCTAAATTAGTGGCCAATGTTGGAGATCAGAATCTGAACTTGAGTTCAGAAATGAGAAATCTCAAGTACCCTATCTCAACTGCCTCTCACCATTATCCTCACAGCTCGGTGTACTTACTTTCCTCTCCGGGAAGGTCCACAAAAGATAACAGAGAAAGTCGAAAATAATTATATCACCCACTTTTTTCTTTGAATTTTAAATTGTGCCATCTTTATTTTAAAGGCCAACTACACTTTAATACCCTTAACCATGGTTCTGTCTCTCAGTGCCCTCTCAATTATTATGTTTCTAATATTGCACCTTCAATTACGGTTATTAGTTTTGATGATGCACAAAGTTGACTATAAAAAATCAAATCAATCGAGTATATGGTGTAAAATAATTAATAATATGAATTAAAGATTGAGTGGTTGGGTTTGGATGACTTAAACACTGAAGGTGATAACGGTAGTCGAAAAACTTTATTAATGACAGAGTACAAGGTAGTTGGAGTGAGAGAGCAAGAGTACATGCAAGGTGAAGTGTGTGAGTAGGGATGGCAATGGACCGGGGAGAAATGGGTATTCATCCAAACCCGTTTCGTTTAGATCGAGGATAGACTATACGTATTAGACGGTAAACATATACGGGGATACACGTATAAACCAACACGGGGATGGAGGCGGGGATGAACTGACACTTACCCCCGCCCCGCCCCTGCGAACCAGTAAATATATATATATATATATATATATATATATATATATATATATATATATATATATAAGAGATCATAAACCCCAATCCCATTCCCACCCACATATAAAGTTAATTTCAAAATTCAGTGGCACACTTTTTTTTCTTTATCCAATAAGATATGATCCATTATCTTTGTATTCTTTTTTATGACTTTTGTTAGATCTGTGATCCTTTTTTTTCTTTATCCAATAGGTAAGATCTATTATCTTTGTAATTTTTTTGATTTTTTGGATTATTTACAATGTTGGATTATGTTAGGCTTGGGCTTTTGTGGGGGGTGACGGCGGAAATGAGGAGGAGGCGGGGATTACAAATTTAACCGCAAACGGGGATGAAAATGAAAATTATATCCATTAACGAGGGTGGACCGGGGATGGACGGAGTTTTTTTAAATGGGTATGGGGATGGAGACTACACCCCCCGCTTCGGTCCACTGCCATCCCCTATGTGTGAGATTTGTCCCATATGTAAGGGAGTTTACAATTTATAGACACACAACCCTAGCTGAGATGGTGACGTGAATGTCAAACTACTAATTTATCGAGGAGAATATGTACAATTGGAGATAGACACTATCTTAGAGTAATGGTTATCTCAATGATTACTCTCCACGTGAGTTGACTTTCCCTAAACTTTTGAGTTTTGGATTGGATTGAAGTCATGAATTAAGTCTGATCCGCCTTTTGATGATTTGAACTTAACCCATGGACTGGGCCCAACCCTAATCTGGATTTGGGCTCGTCAAGTTTCATATTTTATCACTGATCCGCTACAAAATTGACAAAACAAAATTGTCACTTTGACCCACTAACAATGAGATTTTGTGCTACTTTCCCCGAGAAATTAGTATTTTCCCTTCAAAAATTAAGACAAATGCCAGGAATATGAAACTTTGCAAGAATCTTTGCATTGTGGATGGGAATTGGCATCAGCTATTTGAGCCAAATGCCAGGAATACGAATATTGGAAGATCCAACTCAACAATTGAGTGGAGAAAATAAAAACTAACATTATAGTTTAACAGGATATATAAATCGTAATTAACTTAAAAAATGTTGGTTATGATTTAGGTCTAGGGTCGCATTCTAATATAGGACCCACAGTTGAGAGAGAGAGAGAGAGAGAAGGCCTGTTTGGTCATTTGCCAATTATTGGTCATTTGCCAATTATGAGTAGAGTAATGAGCCTGATCTATCTGTTCTAAGTTTTCCTACCTGTACGCTATTTATATCACAAGGCCTTTACGCCACACCAGCCAAGGAAGCTTCCTCTCTTGTCTTCCCTTCCCTTCCCTTCCCTTCTATTTCTCCCCACCCCCATCTCACATACACACAGCTTTGGTTCCAGAAGTCATGGCTATACAGTTCATCAAGCCCATGATAATCTCTCTTAAACTCACTGTTATTCTAGGGCTGTGTGCACTTCTGGCCATGGCTGAGCTTCAACGGTTCGAACACCAGGCCAAAGCCGATGGGTCGCTTACCGTTCTGGTCGTTGGAGACTGGGGAAGAAAAGGAGCCTACAACCAGTCTGAAGTTGCAGTCCAGGTCACATATCTCTCTTCTTTAACCCCTCTTCATTGTATTAGCAACTACGTTCTGTATTGGGCATCAAATATCATCACCAACTCCTAATTATCTCCTAACTATCATCTTTAAGACAGCCAAACCACTGTAAAAACCATAATTTTTTTGTGTTTCTAACACCTTGATCTTCGTAAATATGTCTTCGCCATGGATTATGCTATTAACATTTACCAACAAATAGAAATCTATAATAGGTATAGATAGATAAGTAGATTCATTCCTTTGAATGTATACATGGTTGGTTGAAGAATTCTTTCGTATTATATAAATATTTAAGTCAAATCTTCTTTGTTAGTTTAATCTTTTAGGCGAATTGTAACCACATGTATGATCACATGAAGAGACCACTCAACAGCTACCACGTGTGAGAGAATTAAAGTACATGTTGAGATTAATTCTCCGACGATCATCATAGATTTTCAAAAGAGTCGGTTGTTAGCATAGTATCATAGCAACACCTAGTAGAAAATACAAAGACCTATACGGAGAATCTAATAAGATGAGTTATGAAGAGCGTAATAGATTAACACACGTGTCACACCTCTTTTTCTTAAGTTTAAGATTGATGAGATTAACGGTCTGATACTTTGTTAGACCTTGTCGATGTTTTCGAAGGTGTAATACGAGAAAAGTAGTTTAAAAGGTATTATAATCATTAGTACAGTGTTAACTGGGCAGGACTGTACTGAATCACTTTGCCTTAAAAGCTTTCAACTGGTGAAGGTGCTAGCTATGCCTTTCAATGAGAACATGACAACACAAGGAATTATTGTGGGATTAGACTATTTTGTTGCACAGGGAGGGTATAATTCTACATTAGATTCTATATTCAGGGAATAATATTCCGTTTGGTAAGTATGATAGAAAGTAGAATGGATAGAAAGTAGGAGGGATACACTTTCTATCATTCAAAGAAGAAAAATATGAATGATACACTTTCCTTCATTTGTGTTTAGTTGGATGGATGAAAAATAAAAATGACTATTTTTTTTTTTTTTTGTGCTAGCTAAAATTAGGGGTAATAATCGAGTCGTGTCGTGTTAGATTCGTGTTGAGTTATTACGAGTTTATGTCGAACATTAGTCAAATCTAACTCAACTCATTTAACTAATTGTGTCGTGTCGAGTTGCGAGTTGACCTGTTTATTTTTATTTTTTATTTTATTTTATTTATTTTTTATTTTTAAATTTATTTTTAAAAATTTTTTAAAAATATATTTATAAATACATATTTTATCATTGTATTTTTATATGAAATTAATATATGTATATATTAAAAGAAATATAAATAAACAAGATACATTTCAACACAAATAATTAACTTTTCATCCACTTTCCTTCCGATTTTTGAGGGATTAATTTTAGTGAGTTAGAATGAATGTTAATCCATCCATTTTTCCATCCTTCCTATTTTTTTTCCTTATCAAACATGTAGTTTTATTTATCCCTCTCATTTTTCATCATTTCAACTTTTTTATCCTTTTATTTTTTCATCGTACTAAACGGAACATAAGTGTTGACGTTAGCAACTGATGGAACCTGTTGAGTATCGATCGCTTGGCATGTCATAGCCACCTCACTGACTAGAAGACAACTTGCCCAATGTCTTTGATTTATTGTCAACCACTCGTAAAAGTGGATTGGGAAGAAAGAAATAAAGAAAGAAAAAGAATAAAGGTGGTTTATCAAGAGATTATTTCTCTCTCCAAATATAAACCGATTGGATTTAGGCATAGTGGTTTAGATGGTGTTGGCTTTAACATGTCTAACTTATGTGTCTTTCTTTAATAATTGCTGCTTAATTGAACGAATTCAAATTCTTTATGTAAGGGTGTAAATCCGCTCCGGATCAAACTCTCCATCGAAGAATTCCGGCTGACCTCGGGCCTAGCCGAGTAGCCTTTACCTCTCTAGCCGACCAGGAGCTCGTCCCACATCGGAAGAAAGTTGTCTTCCCCTCCCCCTTATAAGCCTGGGCCCTGAAGGGGTTGGGTACCCACTAGCCATTGGATGATCGCCTTTTTGTAAGGGTGTAAATCCGCTCCGGATTGAACCCTCCACCGAAGGATTCCGGCTGACCTCGGGCCTAGCCGAGTAGCCTTTACCTTTCTAGCCGACCAAGAGCTCGTCCCACATCGGAAGAGAGTCGTCTCCCCCTCCCCCTCCCCCTCCCCCTTCCCCTTATAAGCCTGGGCCCTGAAGGGGTTGGGCTCCTGGTCGGCTAGAGAGGTAAAGATTACTCGGCTAGGCCCGAGGTCAGCCGGAATCCTTCGGCGGAGGGTTCGATCCGGAGTGGATTTACACCCTTACACTTTCTAACATACTTTTCATCGATTTTCTTAATTGGATAATCACCGGCATCATATTAGTTAAGGATGTGACTCGGACGGGTTGGACAGGTTGAAATATCAACTCGGAGTCAACCCAAATTATAAAATCCTAACTTGAGTTCAATCTGATTTTAAACGTGATTATGTCTTAATTGGGTTTTCTCATCTTAAATGTTTTAAGATGAGAAAATTTGTTTAAAATGTACTATAATAAGCACTATTAGAGGGTTTTCCAGCTTTGAACTAGTGAAGGTGCTAACTTTCCCTTTGAATGAATGCATGACAGCACATGGAATTAGTAGGGGAAATAATTATTCTTCTTAGACTCTTTTGTTGCATTGGGAGGGTATAATTCCATGTTAGATTCGATATTCTTCTCTGCATGAGTGTTGGGGCGCACATTAGCAACTGATGGGGGATGTTGAATATCGGCATATCATATCCACCACCCAACTGCCCATAGTATTTGTTTTTATCTTCAACCACTCACAAAACTACATTGGGGAAAAAGTAGAAAGAAGATTGATGTATCCTTCTTTAATAATTGTTGATTAATTAGACGGATTCAAGTTGTTTCCAACACACTTTTCTTTGATTTTCGATGGTTGATGACTCACAATGTATTAAGAGCAATGCTATGTATTTTAAATGTGTAATCCAAATTTACATCCCAAATGAAAGGGGACCGTTGGATGAGTGGGTTCCATCAACTTTTTTAAATGGGACCTATTCATCCAATGACCCCCTTTCATTTGAGATGCAAATTTGGATTACACATTTGAAATACATACTATTTCCCATATATTAATAAGGGGTGTACCTCGAAGAGTTCAATAAGAGTTTAATCCGAATTTCATCCATAATTTTAGATATTCTAATCCCTTGTATTTAACATTGGGTGGGTCTATTCTTACCCTACAAATTTTCATTCCCACCCCTTTAAATCATAAATAATAAAACTATTAAACTCATTTTTTTTATACCCACTACACTAATAACTAAGTCTAGCCCATTAATAATAAAATTTATCCCAATCTTTACTTTTAAGGTTTTCTTTCTGTACTCATCTTACACAGTCTATACACAAAATATAATCAACTGGATTCCACTCTGGATTTCTTTCATGCAAATTGTTTCAATTGTCGTCGTTCAATCTCTATTTTCTCCAATTTCATCGTCGAAATAGTACTCCAATTTCAATCTGCGCTTCTCTTTCTTGCTTTCTTAATTGTCAGTTGAAGGAATTCACAGAGAAAAAAATCTTCTTCACACGCAATTTCTCAATATACAGAAATAAATCTCTTAGAATTTTCGTTGTGGGTCGCATATGAAACTAAGTTTCTTGAAAAGAAAAAGATCATCAAGTCTCTCTCTTCGAATCACACAGTCTATAAATAATTGTTTGTTCAGTTTTAGTAGATAATCTAGTTGAGTATATTTTGTATAGACGGTGTGAGATAGGATAGAAAAATATACCCCAAAAATAAAAATTGAGATAAGTTTAGCTATTAATGGAGTGGGTATAGAATATGATGAATTTAATTATTAGTGGGATGGATATAGATGAAATGAATTTAATAGTGTCATAATTTATAGTTTAATAGGTGTGAAAACGAAAAGTTGTGGGGGTTGAAAGAGCCCTACCCTTCAACCTTTGACTCTAACTATGTTAGTTACTTCACCCAACTGGCTACAAAAGAAAATATCTCATCAGTAAAAAAAAAAAATACAAAAGAAAATATCAGTGAATGGTCGTCATTGGGCCAAAAGTTAGGCGTCTTTAATGCTAGAAACTTCAATCTCAACTTTTGTTGTTATCAATGTTCGATGTTTCAATCGCAATCTTTCTTACATGGAAAATACTATATATCTCAAATCTCTAACTCAAATTTTTATCCCAAATGAAGGGAGACAATTAGATAAGTGGGTCCCATCAACTTTTTAAAATGGGACCCACTGATCCAATGGTCTCCCTTGATTTAGGATGAAAATTTGGGTTAGAGATTTGGGATACATAGCATTGCTCTTCTTACATTTCCATCTATCAGTTTTCAAGCCACCAAGAAAAGCTTTTTGTTTTACTCTCTCTCTCTCTCTCTCTCTCTCAATTAAGCCATAATGTTTTTAGAAAAATGTTATATAACCCAAATAAAATTAAAAAGTTAAAATTCAAATACATATTACCCTTTGGATGACTGTGGGATGAGTGGGTCTTATTGAAAAATTTAATGGGACCCACTCATCTAAGAGATGATATACATTTGAGTTGTAATTTTTTGAATTTCATTGGATTTTATAGCGTTGTTCTTCCCTATATTTGGGGTCTGTTACATAAATTTTGTTATTCTAATGTGTTCAATTTTTAGAGTTTTATTTGGATTTTATAGTATTGCTCTTTTTTTTATTTGTTTCGTTTAAAGTTAATTTAATCATGTCTCAGCTTCTCGTATTATCATTAATATGTATTCAATTACTTCTTTTTTTCAGTGCATTGTCAAGTCTTCCATAAACATGTTTAAATAATTTAAATCAATTTTTTTTTTGGAAAAATTAGTAATAAATACTTCTTTTTCCTATAAAAATCTATTAAGTCCTATTATTTTTGTTTTATATCAATGAAGTCCTATTCTTAATATTATATTTCAATTAAGTCCTAAATTCCATTATATTTCAATTTTATCCTTACCTTTTACTTATAAAACTCTTTCATTTTTTTACATTCTAAAAGCCAATTAAGAGAACAAAAAATTCTTGCTTACAAAATTAACATCAAAACCCCATAAAAAAACTCAGATAACATAAATTTCATGGTAGGACCCAAAGAAAGCTTACATTTTCTTATCTCATTAGGGTACCTAATTGTAAAACTCGAGACAATATTTGTTGATTATTTAATAAAATAAGAAAGATTAAAAAACCTATATCGATAATATTTGTCGATTAATTCCATTTTAATGTTGTTATCGATTCAAACACAACAACTAAAATAAATTCCTAACTTAATTATTTTAAATTCAATATAAATTAATAGAATATGATTTTTGTAAGAATTAGCTTAAATTAATATTAATGTAGAATTTGCGATATTCTATTAATTGATTCTAAGAATGCAAAAAAATAAAAGAGTTTTGGTATCTAAAGAGTAAGGATAAAATTGGAATATAAGAGAATTAGTACTTAATTGAAATAAAATATTAAAAATAGGAATTCATTGATATAAAACAAAAATAATAGGACTTGATGGATATTCGTAGGAAAAAATAATATTTATTGATAATTTTCCCATTTTTTTTTAATTTATCTCCTACTACTGCACTTCTACTGCTCACGAATACATGTATTTCTAATGTAATCCTTTCTCATTTTATCACACAATCAAATTATACCTCTGAATTTCTATAGTATTTAGTTTTTGAAATAAGAAAAAAAAATATTTGAGAAAGTTATCTGAGAAAATTAATTTACATTTTATTTTATTATCATTATATGCCTTGCAGATGGGGATTATTGGGGAGAAGATGGGAATAGATTTTATCATTTCGGTTGGTGATAACTTTTATGAAGATGGATTGACGGATGAAAATGATCCAGCATTTGATGAATCATTTACCAAAATCTACACAGCCCCAAGCTTACAGAAGCAATGGTACACTGGTAAATTCAACCCCCAAAATAATTTACTTTTATTGTTTAATTCTTTATAACTGAAGTGATTTTTTTTTAATTAATTCGAACATAGTATAAAATTTAATGATTCTTGATATGAAAAGTATGACTTAATTGTCCCCTAAACATACGTCTATAATACAAAACAGGGCATGCTTCAATAAACTTATCCGAGGGTTTCAAATAGACTCATTTAACGGCCACTAACATCCCTCTTAAAACCATTCACATTGCATCGTGCTTTTAGACATGAGTTATCCTAGTATTTACTAATAAGGAAATAATTTGATTTTATTTATGTTTCTTCTTTATGTAAATTTGTGTTGCAGTTTTGGGCAACCATGACTATAGAGGTAATGCTTTGGCTCAACTGAGTCCCATTCTTACAAACAGGGATAGCAGGTGGCTTTGCCTCAAATCTTATATTGTCAATGCAGGTAATTTAAGTTTTGTTCAGCTAATTTTTAACAAAAATCTAAAACTTTTCGTATCTAGTTTACAAGACTCTTATATATCGAACAGCGTGTGAGTGCTATTTAATAAATAATTTTATGCTCATTTTGAAGATACTAATTCCCGGACCCAACCGATTTATCAAAAGCCTACTGGGTAGGAATAATTATCCTAACTCCATATGATTAAAGGCTAGTACAAGTAGTCAAGAAAATATATTCAGTTGTTTATATTCCTCATTGTTTTTTAATCTTTTTTTCATGTGGTGTAGAAATTGTAGAATTCTTCTTCGTGGATACTACTCCATTCCAAGATAAATATTTTACGGATCCAGGGGACAGTACCTATGACTGGAGAGGTGTGCTGCCTAGGGACCAATACCTTTCTAAGGTTTTAAAGGTTAGTGGATATATCTACATGAAAAATGCTACGCAATTCAAATGAAACCCAAAAACTGCACCCTAAATACTTGGATGAGTGTTGGATGAGTGTTGGTTACGGACCATTTATTGTGTGCTAGGATGTAGATTCGGCATTGAAGGAATCGAATGCAAAATGGAAGATCGTGGTAGGTCACCATACAATACAAAGTGCTGGGCAGCATGGTAACACCAAGGAGCTTGTAAAGCAACTACTTCCAATCCTCCAGGTACAGTAACTCCGTTTCAACTGAAACTATAATTGAAAGAAAGGAGAATTTTCTGCTACCAAATGGTAGGATTTTTATGATCAAACACACACTCTAGGTAGAGTGTCAATCGAGTCACATCATGTCATGTGTCTAGATCGTATCAGCATATATATCATTTTCAGATTCGTATCGAAAGCTAACTAATACTAATCCCATTTTAATTTGGCAGGAAAACAACGTTGATCTTTATGTAAATGGACACGACCACTGCTTGCAACACATTAGTAGTTCTGACAGGTAAATTTTACTCATCAACTATATATTCAAACTATCATACAATGGAATTGAAATTTCCAAAGCAACTTATGATCACCATATAATTGTCAATTCTATGTGCAGTCCTCTTCAATTTCTAACCAGCGGTGGCGGGTCGAAGGCGTGGAGGGGTGACATCAGCTGGTGGAACCCGGCAGAGATGAAGCTCTACCACGACGGACAAGGCTTCATGACGATGCACATTACTCAGACTGAAGTTGGGGTCGTGTTCTATGATATCTTTGGCAGTGTTCTGCACAAATGGAGTACATTCAAGTCACTTGACTCTGCAATATGAAGAAGTTTGCAAAGAAGGATGGTATTGTTGGGAATGAGAGATCTTAGATAAGGGATATAGTGCTGAGCATATAGTTGATACGTTATTCTATGGGTTGTTATGAGATGAGTGTGACAATTAAGAAAGATGAAGGTGAATGAAGATAAAATGCTAATAGAGTAAAGTTTATCTTGAACTGTTGTAAATTACTATAGTCTCTATGTTGTACTTTTATTGGTGACTGATGAACTTATTTATAAGCTGGGTGTTTATGTGGGTTCCACTAATACACTAATGCCCAATAAATTTTACGATTGATAATTAACTTCAGCCGAAAACGACTGAAGTTAGAAATGTAGAGGATCCAAATCCATGGAGTGCACTTAGTGAAAACTTACAGTAAGACTTACAGAGAATGTGAAGAAGCTGAGCCAAAGATAGAGAGAGAAAACTGTATTGATGTAGAAAATGATCAATCCAATCCATTACACGTGAATCTCTGTTATTTATACAAACCATGATGTATTAGAGAATCTAACTAACTCTATTTAACTAACTAATAGGATAAATACAGTTGTCTTAATTCTATAACTAATTCTGTTGGTTTTCACATGTGTTGGCCTGCAGCTGAGCTGCTATGCTGTGATGAGGAACAACTTAAGGACTGAGGTGAGTTGAGATACTATGATGTGAATAGGTGCAATTGAGCTGAGGTGAAGATCAGTAACCTTCTCTAACATCCCCCCTCAAATTGAAGGGAGGGAAACACCTGAAGTTTGCTATGCAAAGAGATAAACTGAGAAGAGGACAAGCCTTTGGTGAATATGTCTATTAACTTGATCAGCACTAGCAATGTAGTGAACCTGAATCTCTTCACGAGTAACTTTTTCTTTGATAAAATGAAAATCTATATCAATATGTTTAGTTCTGACATGGAAGACAGGATTAGAGAAAATGGCCAAGGCCAAGACATTATCACACCATAAAACAAGTATTTAGACAAGAAGACATGAAGATCACATAATAGAGTACGAAACCAATATAATTCAACTGCAGTGGAAGCTAGTGAACTGTACTCAATTTCGATAAAGGACCTAGCAACTATAGTTTGCTTCTTAGAACCCCAGTGGACAGGTGTGGAACCAAGGAAAAGGGCAAAACTAGTGGTGGATCTTCTATCATTAGGGTCCTTGCCCAGTCTACATCAAAGTAAGCAATATAGAAGCAAGGATCCAGGAGTGAAATGTAACTCATGAGTATAAGTGCCCTGGATATATCTAAGGATTCGTTTGATTGCAGCTAAATGGACATCAGTAGGTTGGCTCATATATTAACAAACATGGTCGACTGCAAAAGAGATGTTAGGTCTAGTAAAGGTGATATATTGTAGTTTACCAACTAGGCTCCTGTAAAGAGTGGGATTAGAAAGAATGGTGCCTTCAGTTTTGCTCAAACGAGTATTGACAGTACAAGGAGTAGATACTGGTTTGTCAAAGGACACATTTGCCTGAAGAAGAAGGCCATGGATATACTTAGCCTAGTTCAGAAATAAACCAGTAGCTATCTTTGTGATTTCTAGGCCAAGAAAATATTTGAGGGGACCTAAGTTTTTCATTGCAAATTCTGCACTAAGACAGAGAATGGGAGATTAAATAAAAGAATCATTGCCAGTGAGAAATGTCATCAACATATAATAAAAGGATTGTGTTTGAAGAACTAGAATGCCTAATGAAGAGAGAAGGGTTTGCTGCAGAGGGTTTGAATTTAGAGTGAGTCAAATAGGAGGTGAATCTTTCAAACCAAGCTCTAGATGCCTGCTTAAGGCCATAGAGTGCCTTATTGAGTTTGCAGACATGGGTAGGGAGAGTAGGATCTACAAATCCTGGTGCTTGAGCCATATAAACAAGTTCTTGGAGATGTCCATGTAAGAATGCATTACATATATCAAGCTGATGTAAAGACCAGTTGAATTGAGCTGCAAGTGCTAAAACAACTCTAACAGTAGCTAGTTTAACCACTGGAGAGAGAGTTTCATCAAAATCAATGCCTGTTTGTTGATGAAATCCTTTGGCCACTAGTCTGACCTTGTGCCTAGAAACAGAACCATCTTGGTTATACTTCAGTTTATAAACCCACTTGCAGCCAACTATATTCTGTGATGGTGAATGAGGTACAAGACTCCAAGTTCCTTATTTTTGAAGAGTTGTGAACTCCTCAAACATAGCAGTTCTCCATTGAGGAAGTTTAGATGCTAAAGTATAGGAGGTAGGTTCTGAAAGTTCTGAGGAAGAAGAAGAAGTAGTTATAAGAGCTTTCTTTTTAAAGATGCCAGATTTGGACCTAGTGTTCATAGGATAAGAATTAAGAGATAGAGAAGAAGAATTTGACCGTGGAGCATGGGGAGGAGAATCCATTATAGGAAGAGGAAAGGTTAAAGAATCAGTGGATGAGGGTCGTGCAGAAGTAGAGGATGGTAAGGATTTGAGAAAAGGTAGTAAAGTAGGATTAATTGGAGTTGGTCCTAGAATTGAAGAGGAATCAAGGGATGGAGATGTAAAAGAAGAAATAAAAGCGGTATAAGGAAAAGTATGTTCATAAAAAAGAATATGTCGAGAAACACTATATGTGACAGGATCAAAGCATAAGAAACCTTTATAGTCAAGTGTATATCCTAGAAAGACACATTGAGTTGTCTTCTGTTGAAGCTTATGATGATTATAGGGCTTGAGTAATGGTTAAAATGCACAACCAAAGATCCAGAGATAGCTTAAATTTGGAGAATGGCCAGACAAATTTTCATAAAAGGATTGATGAGACAGAGTAGGAGTAGGCATCTTGTTAATGAGAAAAACTAAGGTAGCAAAGGCATGACACTAGAAGTTCAGTGGAAGAGAAGCTTTAGAAAGTAGAGTAATGGCAGTTTCCACAATATGCCTATGCTTTCTTTCAGCTATACCATTTTGTTGAGGTGTGTATGGGCAAGATTTTTTACGAAGAATACCATTGGATGAAAACTAGTCCTACAAATATTTGCTGAGATATTCCCCTCCACCATCAGGCCTCGGGACTTTTAGTTTTTTGCTGAGTTGAGCTTCAATGTATGGTTTGAACTTGTAGAACACTATTGTTGTATCTGACTTGTTCTTTAAAGGAAAGATCCATGTATATCGATTGTGATCATCAATAAAAGATATATGACAATACCTTGTACAGAAATTTCAGGTCCTGGACCCCAAACATCAGTGTGAACAAGATCAAGTGGATGTAAATAGTGTGAATGTGAAATGGAAAAAGGCAATTTGGATATTTTACCATATTGAAAATGTTCACAAACATAATTAGTCTAAGAACTACCATAATGTAATTGAGAATTAGACAACATTTTTGCAAGAATTGATGGGGATGGATGGCCTAATCTATTGTGCCACAGAGAAGTAGAAACTTTCTGCCCCAGGTATGCCTCAACAGGAGATGAATTATGTGATCCTTTAATTGGATAATGACCATTCTCATTGCATCCTTGGTATAGAATCTTCCCCCATGGCTTAGTCCTGGATTTGAAATTAATTAGAGTCAAAGATAAAAAGACAATGATTATCTTGATAGAATTTTTGGATTGAAAGAAGGTTTCAAAACATAGCATAGAACTTGACTCAATTTCAAGGAATGAGATTGGATTGAAGAGTAGAATGACCAGTATGTGAGATAGGGAGATGAACACCATTACCTACTGCAACTTGATCTAGTCCACTGTAGTCAGTGAAGATGGTTAGAGATGAGAAATCTAGTGTGATGTGGGTAGCTCCATAATTAGTAATCCAGTAAGTATGATCTTAAGAGTTGGATCTAGTAGATGTTGCCATTACAGCTTGTTAAGAGTATTAGAGTAGTATGTGTAAATTGTTAAGAGTATTAGGGTAGTATGTGTAAATATAAGAGGGTATATTTGTCTCTTTCTGATTATTGTAAGTTAACTATAAATACAAGTGATGTATGAGAGGTAAGGTTAAGTTTTTAACCTCTCTCTGTTTCTCTCTAATGTTGTCTCTAATAGTAAGTTAATCCTCTCAACTTAATATGGTATCAGAGCAATTACGATCCTAAATATATTAACACTGTGAAACCCGGGAAAATTTGAACTTTTTCTGAAAAAGGGCAAAATGGTAATTTGCCACTACTGCACGTATTTAAAATACATATGTTCTAGACCTCGGAGGAGGAAACGGAGTGCGCCATTGGATTCGCAACGCGAAATCTAGTAACCATTAGAAAATTCGTCGAATTCCGAGAGAGTCAGATTTTGCACGTAGATCGAGACGACTGCGTGGCGATTGACCTTTTAAAGGTCCCCAAAAATGAGAAATATTAAAATTCCTTATAATTGGATTAATGTGCCAATAAAATTAATTTGAACTTAAACTGTGATCAAATAAATCGTTTCGGGACGAAATCGGACTCGATTAAGCGAAGGACACGTGGCGCGACGTGGGCCGAGTATTTAAAACTATAAATAGGGATAAATATCTTAGAAAATGAGATTTTGCCCATTTGTGTCTTTGTTTGGCCGGCCAAGAGAGAGAAAAAGAAAACCTAGTTTCTTAAGCCTTTCCCCTTCAATTTCTCCACTTTCCGTCGCTCGGATTCCGTCGAGCTAGAAGGGAGAAGTGATCACCGTCACCAGGGCTTCCTTTACATACCAAAAACAACGAATTCCACCGAAGGTGAAAAAAATCAAGAGTTGGGGAAAATCAAGGTTTTTGGATTGTTTTTGTGCCTAGAGGTTTTCTACAACCTCTACTACGCTTCAAGAGATAGGGGGTTTCCTACCTTGACCTATTCCATCCTTAGTTGTTGGTAGAGTTTGGGTTGAATGTACATATATATATGGGAAAGTTACATACATGATTCACTAGGTGACTTGGTATTATTGGAGGCATGCTTTGTGATTTATGGTTTGTGCCCATAAGGTATTTGTTTAAATGTCTTAGTTGATAAATGGGTGTTATTTCAATTATATTGTGATAACATGTTTGTGTGTATGGGGATAATTGAAATTATGCTCTATGTTGTCAAGATATGATTGTGATATGTTGACATGGTTGGGATTTGGTAGTCATATACAATTGATAAGATTGCCATAAATTTTAGATATGTTGAACATATGATTATGTTGCTCATGTGGTGGCCATTGCATTTTGAGCATGAATATATCATCACATTCGTTGGCATTGGGCATGAGTGTGGATTGAGTAATGCGTGGGTAAATCAACACCTAGCTTGGTGTTTGATTTGGGTGTAGACTCGGGGAAAATTGGATCGACGATCCTTTTTGGAGTTGCACGGTTGCATTGCATAAGGAAAGACTTGTGTTGGGTAAGCAAGAAGGGGCATGTCGACTTCCTTGGGTGAGAAACCCTAAACCACTTGGTTCAGCCACTTCCCGGAGGTGAAATTCCAGAAAAGTGACATGGCCCACGGAGCCGGCAGTTGTGATACCAAATCCGTTGCCCAAAGAAAACACAAGGGATCTTTGTTATGAAAACACCCATTAAATGGGTTGAATCCAAAGATGATCGAATTTTTATAAAACGAATGGTTTCTTATTCAAAACGATCATTGGATGTTTTCCGTCAATAGACGGGTTCACACATATTGGCATTGCATTGTGGTGGAAGCCACTAAGGGCTTGGGTTAAGGCTCATGGGGGAGTTCCATTTCATATCATGACATGACTTTCTTGCATTCCAACATAGCATGCACAATTGAGTGAAAGGATTGGTTATTATGTTGTATGTGATTACATGAGCATGAGCATCTAGGGGGAGAGTAGCCATTGTAGGATTTTTCTCTACTGGGCGTTGTGCTCACCCTATACGGGAAACATTTCAGGTGAGGGTCGTGTGCCGAGGGATGGTTTCCATGATGAGCGCCAAGTTTGAAGAGAGGCCAACATGTGGTCTCTAAGTGATTTGAAATGTCGTTGTAAAACATTATATTTTGAATCATGAATGTATGAAGTTGTATGTAATGACTTGGATGGACTATGTATAATGTGAGAATTTTCATTATATATGTTTGGTATGAGTTTGGAAGAGTTTAAAAAGGGTTGGAAATGAAAAACTAAAGAAGTGGGAAAAATCTGTCTTTAGCTACCGGTAGCCAACCGGTAGTCGTAGCTCCAGAATGTTTCGGCTACCGGTAGCTAACCGGTAGTTGTTTTCCAGTAGGAAACAGCTACCGGTAGCCAACAGGTAGTTGTTTTCCAGTAGGAAACAGCTACCGGTAGACAACAGGTAGTTGATTTCCAGAATGTTTCGGCTACCGGTAGTCGATAAACAACTACCGGTAGCCATTCCAAAAATCTGAAATTTTTAAATGTTTTGCCAAATCTTTGGGCTTTGAATTTCCTTCCTTTAAATGATCAAAGTGGACCCTAATGGGGTACAAACCACGGTGTATGGGACTTTAATTGAATCAAATGAATGTTAAACCGAATTTTCATTATGGGTTCTAATCCCGGCTTAAAGATATTCTTGATGTGGTGTCAGGTTGAGCGATATCCACGGAGGTTTCCGCGGGTTGATGGGTTATCAACGGGACCCCCGGATTTTGGGGTGTCACAAACACTGTTGTGGTGGTGTGGTACTGTTATTGTGGTGGTGTGTGGTGGTTCCTGTTGGTGTGGTTGCGTGATCGTTCGTGGTAGTGGTGTGGTCTATGTTCATTGTCGAGTAGCGTCGTTCGTGGTGGTGGTGTGGCTGTGGTGGTGTGCTGTTGTCTTCATCTTGGTGTGTGGCACCGTCGAAGACCAGAGGGTTCTCTTGGAATCCTAATCAACGAAGAAGAAGGGATCCAACCTGTGGATTCGGGACTGGATTAGATCGGGTCAAGCCCACGGTCTTAAATTGTTTTAAGTCCAGCCCAAGACCCGGTCCAGCCCACGGTCCAACTTAGACCGGATCAATCCCGGTTCATCTTCAGACCGGTTCAGCGGTCCAGAGAGCCTAGCTGGTCCGGTTCAGCGGTCCAACTAGGTTTTCCAACCCGGTTCTATCTTCCAACAAGTCCCGTCAGTCTGGTTCAGAGGTCCAGAGAGCCCAGCAGGTCCGGTTCAGTGGTCCAGCCCGGTTTTCCAGCCCGGTTCAGTATTTCAGTAGCTTCCTTCCTCTGGTTCAGCATTGCAGCAGCTTCTTGGTTGTTATTTGCTGCACTGCTATGGAACCCAAGCAAGGTGACAGCTCCCTGACTCCATCTTTGCCACCTACTTCTACTCCTCCTACTCTTCTCAATGGTCCCATGACTTCTGTTAAACTCAATGAGACCAATTATACTTTATGGTCCCGATCCGTTCAAGTTTTTCTTCGAGGCTAAGGATTTAAGAAATATTTGGTGGATCCTAAACCCAAGGAAGGTACTACTGGGTATGATCAGTGGGAACAAGAGGATGCTCAAATTATTTCTTTACTATTGAATAACATTGAGCCTAGTATTAGTTCTTCCCTGCTCTATCTTGACACTGTCAAAGAGATATGGGATCACTTGGCCACTATGTATTCTGGTCCGGGTAATTTTACCCGTGCTTATGAGGTGTGCAAGGAGTATTTCCGGCTGGAGCAGGGTACTCTAAGTCTTGAGAATTCTTACTCTCACGTCCGGGGAGTCTGTGAGGAGATGAAGACCTACCATCCATTTTCTATTGATGTAGCAGTTTGGTAGAAGCAACATGAGGATCTGAATGTCGTTAGATTTTTGGTAGAATTGAAACCTGAATATGAGGCTATTCGTTCTCAAATTTTGGGTGGTTTTATTCTTCCCTCACTACTTGAGGTTTTCTCTCATTTACAGTGTGTTACTTTGTCTACTCCTTTAGGTATTGATCATGGTGTCTCTACTGATCGCTCAGCTCTTGTGGTCCCTAGTAGCCACAATGATGGTCATCGAGGTGGACGTGATGGTCGTGGTGGTCGAGGAGATCGTATAGGTGGTCGTAGGGGCCGTAGTGGACCCCGTTCCTGTACTCACTGTGGTCGTGGAGGGCACACTGTTGATTTCTGTTGGTATTTACATGAAAAACCTTCTGGTGCTGCTAATCAGGCTTCCTATCAAGATGACACATCGGTTGTTGCTTCCATACCTCGGTCAGCTCCGCCAGACACGGGGTCGGTTACTATTACACTGGGTCAAGAGGAGTATGCCCAGTTTCTATCCCAGCAACAAGTTGTTCCATCTCCCTCCACTGCTACTTTTGCCCAGTCAGGTACTGCTTCCACTTGTTTATTGTTCTCTACTCGCAGTCCCTAGATCATAGACTCTGGCGCTTCTGACCACATGATTAGTGTGTCTGATGTTTTTTCTACTTATCAGTCTGCTACTTCCACACGTAGTGTTACTCTTGCTAATAGTACTTGTTCTAAAGTTTCAGGTTTGGGGACTACTCACTTGAGTCCTGATATGTCTCTATCCTCCGTGTTATTTGTTCCTCAGTTTCCTTTTAGTTTACTTTCCATTAGCAAGATTATTCATTCTCTCAATTGTTCTGTAACCTTTTGTCCCTCTTATTGTGTATTTCAGGATCTCAAGATGAAGAGGAAGATTGGTACGGGGCATGAAGTTGGTGGCCTATATTACTTTGATTTTGATTCATCTACTCGGGCTCTATAGACCTCGTTGTCTCATTTTCAATGACATTATCGTCTTGGACATCCCTCTCTCCAGAATCTGAAGCGTCAAGTTCCCCGTCTTAGTTATGTGTCATCTTTGTCTTGTGAAGCTTGTCAACTTAGTAAGCATCACCGTGTGTCCTTTCAGTTTAGAGTCAATAATCGTGTGTCTAGTCCATTTGAGTTGGTACATTCTGACGCATGGGGTCCAATAAAGAATATTTCATATAATAAATATCCTTATTTTGTGTCATTTGTGAATGAATATTCTCGTGTGACCTGGTTGTTTCTGATGAAAGCTCGTTCTGAATTATTCTCTATATTTGAGACCTTTCGCAAGGAAATAAAAACTCAGTATGGTTGTCGTATACGTATTTTATGTTCTGATAATGCTCGAGAATATGAATCTGATCCTTTTGCAGCTTATCTTAGTAAGACTGACATTATTCATCAGACTTCATGTGCTTACACCTCTCCACAGAATGGTGTTGCTGAACGCAAGAACCGTCATTTGTTGGATGTCACCCGTGCCCTGTTATTCCAGATGAATATTCCCCAATATTTTTGGAGTGATGTTATTCTTACTACTTGTCATCTTATTAATCGTATGTCATCCTCTGTGTTAAATGGGCAAAGTCCATATTCTGTCATTTTTCCTGGTAAGCCCTTATTTTTCATGATTCCTAAGGTTTTTGGATGTGTCTGTTATGTTCACAATCTAGGTCTTGGGTTTGATAAACTTAACCCTCAAGCTACCAAATGTGTATTTCTTGGATAATCCCGCACACATAAGGGGTATCGTTGCTATAGTCCTTCTCTGCGACGATACTTTACTTGTGTCGATGTCACGTTTGAGGAATCTGTTCCTTATTTTCCGGCACCTACCCAGCCTTTAGATCTGGACTTTGGGTTGTCTCTTGTACCACCATCTCTTCCCTCATCTTCAGATATTCCGCTTCCTACTATGTTACCATCTACTTTACCTCTTCGTGTATACTCTCGTCGTCCTCGCCCATCGACTGAGGTGTATGTACCGTCTTCCTTGCCGCCTTCTAATCCTAGTACATCAGGTAATTTAGACTTTTTACCTATTGCTCTTCGAAAAGTTACTCGTTCATGTGTTACTAATCATCTCATTGCTCATTTTGTTTCATAAGATGTCTTGTCTCCTTTCTTCTCTTGTTTTACCTCTCAATTATCTGTTATATCTATTCCTAAGCACTTACAGGATGCGTTATCTGATCTAAGTTGGAGGAAAGTTATGGAATATGAGATGGATGTCTTTCATCATAATGGGACTTGGAATCTCGTTCCTTTACCTCCTGGTAAAAGAATTGTTAGTTGTCGTTGGATGTATACTGTTAAATTTCATCCGGATGGTTCTGTGGAGCGTCTCAAAGTCCGACTTGTTGCAAAGGGCTTTACTCAGACCTATGGTGTTAATTATGAGGAGACCTTCTTTCCTGTTGCCAAAATTTCATCTGTTCGTATCTTAATTTATTTGGCTGCTAATCTTGATTGGCCCTTGTTTCAGTTAGATGTCAAGAATGTCTTCCTACATGGAGACTTGGTTGAAGAGGTATACATGGAGCAGCCACCTGGGTTTACAGCTTAGGGGGAGTATGGTAAGAGTGTATGTCGGTTAAAGAAATCGTTGTATGGTTTGAAGCAGTCACTGAGGACATAGTTTGGTAAGTTTTCAGATGCAGTTTTAGAGTTTAGTCTTCTTCGCTGTCAGACAGACCATTCTGTGTTTCATAGACAGATGGATGCTGGATATGTTTTATTGGTGGTCAATGTAGATGATATTGTGATTACTAGAAATGATTCTGAGGGGATTGCCAAGTTAAAAATCTTCTGGCAAGATCGATTTCATACTAAGGATTTGGAAAAACTCAGGTATTTCTTGGGTATTGAGGTGACTCGATCTAAATAGGGTATTTGTTTATCCCAGAAGAAATATGTGCTTAACATGCTAGAGGAGCAGGTTTGTTGGGTGGCAGACCGATTGATGTTCCTATGGATCCGAATCAGAAACTGTTGATGGATGATGGTGTACTGTTTGAAAATTCGGGTCGGTATCGCAGATTGGTTGTGAAACTCAATTATCTCACTATCACTCGACCGGATATTTCCTATGCAGTCAGTGTAGTAAATTAGTTTATGGGGTGTCCTAGAGTACCACATTGGGAAGCAGTTACTCGTATTCTGCGATATCTCAAACGTGCTTCTGGTCTTGGACTGTTATATCGAGCTATTGGACATCTTAGAGTAGAAGGTTTCTCAAATGCTGATTGAGCTGGCTCTCCTTCTGATCGGAGATCAACCACTAGTTATTATACTTTCTTAGGAGGTAACGTTGTCTCATGGAAAAGTAAGAAACAATGTGTGGTAGCAAGATCCAATGATGAGGCTGAGTAAAGAGTAATGACGCATACGACGAGTGAGTTGACTTGGCTACTACACTTCCTCCAGGAAATTGGATTTCCGGTTCAACCTCCTTCACAGTTGTTCTGTGACAACCAGACAGCTATCCATATTGCTGTCAATCTAGTGTTTCACGAGAGAACCAAACATATTGAGGTTGATTGTCACTTTATTCGAGACAAGATAGTAGTTAGGGAGATTACGACTCCATTTGTGAAATCTGAAGATCATCTTGCAGATATGTTTACCAAAGCATTGAGTCGTACACGTCTTACAACAATTTGTTTCAAGCTTGGATTATATGATATATATATATATAGTCCAGTTTGAGGGGGGTGTTAAGAGTATTAGGGTAGTATGTGTAAATATAAGAGGGTATATTTGTCTCTTTCTGATTATTGTAAGTTAACTATAAATACAAGTGATGTATGAGAGGTAGGGTTAAGTTTTTAACCTCTCTCTACTTCTCTCTAATGTTGTCTCTAATATTATGTTAATCCTCTCAACTTAACAAAGCTAATTGTGCTGGTGGATATCTGCCTTGATAGGCATAGTTCATACGATGGTAGCAATCTAAGGCTTAATGACCAGGTTTGTTACAAATTTGACATTAGACTCTTCCTTGGCCTCCATTGTTGTTATTAGACTGCATGTATTGAGTTGAAGTTGGAGGATAGATTAAGTCATTTTGATTTGGTGAAGTATTAGGAGGCTTTGAATGAAATCTACCTCCATTTCTATTTCCTGCACCAGATCTACCACCTCCATGGTTCCTTGAGTTGTTATAGTCTCTTCCTTGATTATGAGGTGAATAAGGCCTAAACTGATTAGTCATCATTTTTGCAGGAATTTAAATTTGTGGCTCTTGTTTCATTATAAGATTTAGGGAAGACTCTTCTGCATCAAGAAGGACATGTAATTCGTCAAGAGACACTAGTTGAGGCCTAGTGCGAATTGATGTTTTGAAAGGATTATACTCATGTGGAAGGCCATTTAGTGTATAAATCAGTATATCCTCATCATCAATTATCATAGAAGCAGCAGAGAGCTTATCTCTTATGCATTTGATCATCTAAATATACAGATCTATGATATCTTTTCCTTTGCTCATAGTTTGTAATTCACTTTTTAGTTGAAGAATGTTTGAACGAGAAGTAGAAGAGAAGCATAGTTCAAGAGCCATCCAGACATCGCTTACACTATTGAAACCAACAACATGTAAAATTGCAGTTGCTGAGAGTATTGCATTGATTAAAGTCATTAAGGCTTGATCATGAGTGATCCATAGATTATACTCTAGAGTCACTATAGAGGTGAGATCTCCTCTTTCATCTCGAAGGAATTTTTCTAGACACTTGATTGATCCATCAATATAAAGGAGGGAGTGAGCTTGAAGGAGAGTAGTAATTTGATATTTTCATTGAACAAAATTCGTAGAATCAAGTCTCAAAGAGATTAGGTTACAGATATTAAAGATAAGGTAAATTGGATTCCGAGTAAGTGAAGTAGTAGATTGTGTGAAGGTAGAAGATTAACATGGATGAGAGATTCACGAGCAAACGAGTGTATGACTCTCTGTTTGAGGTGAGGTTCTATAGTTTGATGGTTACCTCTGTTCTCCTCTCCCATTCCCCAGTAGTTAGGATAGAGTTCTCTCTGTCTTTCCTTCCATTTAGGGGCACTCTAAAGGCTTTGCAACCTTCATAGCTTGTTGACAATAGTCTTGTCAGTCCATCTCGCTCTTTGATAGACACCTTTCGATTCTCCGTCTTATTCGACGAACAACTTTAAGTCCTAATTCTCTGTTCTATCATTCCTTGTGGATTCCCTCTTTCTGAAGTTAAAAGGGAAAAGAAAAACTATTCGAGGCATTTTTCACTCGTTTACGACACCATACATACAAGTATTTACAAGTCCCTCACCAACAATGAAGAAGAATAGACCAACCGCATTGAGTGAAGATAAGCCCCCTTAGGAGCATTAAAGTTGGTTTATTCCATGAGGATGTGAGGTAAATCTAGATGCCTTAAAATAAAATTTTATGAGATGTTTTAGGCATGTCTTGAATTATTTTGTATATCTAATTTTTGATCAATAAAACTTTTTCTATCGATAAAAAAAATAATCATCATCTCCCTCTCTTCTCTCCTATGCATTTGTTTTGCTATGTCAATAGTCGAGACACATAAATCATTGATTATTCGGAAAAAATATTTTTAATCCTCAAATTATGAGATTTGTGTCAATTTGGTAACTCAATACTTCAATTGTATCAATTTAGTTCCTCAAGTGTTCAATTTGCTTCATATTAGTCCAATTAACAACGACGATTTGAATTGACTAATGAAGATGGTCACATGCATTTCATGTAACCATGCTTAAGTGACATTTTTTTGGCAACATCAGGGACTAAAAAAATGTTAATTGTATGTGTAAAGGACCAAAATAACACACATTTCAATTAGGAAGCACGGATAATTCTCAAGGCGTGTCGTTGCAGTGTCAGACATGACCGGACGCATGTCTAACACGACTAGAAGTGTATTGAATAGTGAACTCAGTCGGACACGGCCAAGACACGACCAGGATATGGCCAGAAACCGTCAAGATTTTTTTTTTTTTTAAATGACTGTTAACTATTACAAGGATAGTAATTTTTTTAATTTTTTTTTTAATTTTTTGTTATGTAACTTATAAATTATGAATGTTAATGAATATAATTATATTTGATGAAAATTGTTGAAGCTTATTTTGCTCTATTTCAATTTTAATCAAAAAATTAATATTTATATTTGGTCTTATTATTGATATTATTACGTATCTGTGTCTTATATTTTTAAATTTTGTCGTATTCCCTATCCATATTATACAAAATACGATATCCATGTTCGTATCCGTGTTTCTTAGCATTTCAAACTTAATGGACTAAAGTAACCACTTAAGAGTAGTCACATAAAAAAAAAAAAAAAAGAGTAGTCACATGAAACACATGGGAATACATTCGTTAGTCAACTTAAATACTATTTTTGATTTGACTAAAATAACACAAATTGAAAACTTAAAGACACCAAATCGACACAATTGAAAGATTTGATACTTTAATTTGGGGTTATTATTACATTTTATCCTCTTTTTTTTTGGAAATTTGGAGGCCGGTCCCCCTTTGTGGACTTATTTGGTAATAAATCTATTAAGGAAACTTGTTTAATATTAAGTTCATTTTGATCACCATTATCTAAAATACCCCTAGTAGTTAAAATGAATGTATTCAGCACTTATTAATTAAATCCGTTTGATAACCAAAATTTAAACTCTCTTAATATGTTAAGTGTTCCTTAAAAATAGGCTATAATATTAAGTAGGAGATTCCTTACTTAATTCTGAAAGCCGAAAACGCTCAGCAAAATCATCTTTAATAATATTTACAATATGACAATTATACCCCGAAACTCTAATTAGTCTTCTCTCCAAAACCCCTAACCTATCTATTTTCCTTGTTGGTCTTTTTTTTTTTTATTTCCCTTGTCTTCTACAACAAAAATATACATACATAATTATAATTACACACACAAATGCACACACTGCACGGACACAGTTGCACACAGACATATGCACTGCACACACACATAGTTACACACATGGACTGCACACACATACACCAGTGAATTATTTGATTATTTATTAGTTATTATTATTTTTTATCAAATGTTATTGTTCACTTATTGTGTTATTCAATTTGCTATTATTCACTTATTGTGTTATTCAGATCTTATTTATTTATTTATTTTGATCAAATATTTGTTAAATATAGACTACAATAATAGTGATTATGATTTATGTTATAACATATTTTATAAATATTTTCAAATTAAAGAGTGGAAGCGTAAAATTGTAAATTAATTTATTTTCAGACGTCAGCTCTGTGTAATTATTAAACAGTTTAGTTCAATTCAGTACTTAAATTTCAGTGGATACCAAACAGTCCACAAATTCAGCATTCAGCTTTCAGACTTCAGTTTTCAGCTTTCAGACTTCAGCTTTTAGTTTTATCAAACACCATCTAAGGGGCTGTTTGATAGTACCACTTAAGGTTTAAAACTGAATATTTTAAGCACTTAATAAATTAAACCCGTTTAATAACCTAAAACTCATACTACTTAATATTTTAAGCACTTCTTAAAAATAGGTTAAAATTTTAAGTAGCAAGCCACCTACTTATCACTTAATGCTGAAAATGTTAATCAGTATGGATTTTATCAATTTCTCATAATTGACAAATATACCCTCACTACCATTGTGTCATCACCACCACCACCAACACTATCACCATCACCACCACCACCGCCGCCGCCACCACTACCACCATTGTGTCACCGTCACCACCACCATCGCTGCCGCCACCACTACCATTGTGTCACCGCAACCACCACCACTGCCATTGCCGCCACCACCTCCACCACAACCACCGTCACCACCATTATGTCGACGCCACCACCACTACCATTATATCATCGCCACTACCACCATTGTGACATCGCTACCACCACCACCACCACTATCGTCGCTACCACCACCATTGTGTCACCGCCACCACCACTACCACTTCCATTGCCACAACCACCACCACCACCATCGTCATTACCATTGTGTCATTGCCACTACCATCATAGTGTTACCGCCGCCACCACCACCACCACAATCGTTATCACCACCACTACCATTGTGTCATCGCCACTACCACCACCACCATTGCCGCTACCACCTCCACCATCATTATGTAGCCATCACCACCACTACCATTATGTCATCGCCACCACCATCATTGTGCCACCACTACCACCACCACCACTGTCACCACCACCATCATTGTGTCACTGCCACCACAACTACCACTGCCATTACTACCATCACCACCATTGCCACCATCGCCACTACCATTTTGTCACTGCCACCACCACTACCACCATCGTCGTCACCATCACCATTATGTCACCACCACCATCATTGTGTTGCTGCCACCACCATCACCGTCGTCGCCACCACTACCACCACCATTGTGATTGTGGTAATAGGAATAAGGTAGTTACGGTAGTTAAAGAGAAGGGTAAAATTAAAATGATAATAATTTTTAAACTTCAGCTCCTTATATTTGTCAAACAATTTGATTAAATTCAATACTTAAAATTCAATTGATATCAAACAATTTGTGAATTAAAAAATTCAGCATTCAGCACTTCAACTTCAATATTCAGCACTTCAAATTCAGTATCAGTTTTCAGTGTTCAGCTTTCAGTTTAATCAAACACCACCTAACAATAAAATTTTTTCTCTATCTCTCTCTCTCTCTCACACACACACACACACATATATATAGGAAAAAATTCATCTACACCCCCTCTAAATAGGTCTATCTTCAACGACACCCCCTGCCTTTTCTGAAATTTCAATGCACTTCCTTCTAGTTTATATGTGCTCTTCACCTAGACCCCCTACCGTAACCACCCGTTACTGACCATCAGAAAAGTACTGATGTCATACCAAAATTTTTATTAAATGCCAATTTTACACTTCTTATTCCCCATGAAACCCTTATTTCACCTCTCTCTCTCTCTCTCTCTCTCTCTCTCTCTCATGCCTCAACAACCCAATCACCTAGCTGCAAAAACAACGTGGCAATGAACCCAAACCACTGGTCCTAGCATGAATCGGTGAAGAATAATGTAAAAAATTCACATAAAAAATAAAAAATCTAGTACTATGAATCGGTGACACCGTAAAAAAAATTAAAAAAAAAAAATTCGGTGACACCGTACGCTTAAACATAATACAAAGAAAAAATTCAAAATAATTTTTTTAGAATTTTTTTTAAAAAAAAACTGGTGACATCGTACGCTTAAACATAATATAAGGAAAAAATTCAAAATAATTTTTGTTTAAAAAAATCGGTGACACCGTACGCTTAAACATAATACAAGGAAAAAATTCAAAATATTTTTGTTAGATAAATTTTTTTAAAACAAACCGGTGACATCGTATGCTTAAACATAATATAAGAAAAAAATTCAAAATAATTTTTTTTAAAAAAAAAATCGGTGACACCGTACACTTAAACATAATACAAGGAAAAAATTCAATAAATTTTTTATATGTGAACTCTACAGAGGAGAGTATTTGTGTCATTTTCCTTGCTTCTACCATTGGTGGATTTATATCAGCAAATAATACCACCTGGTAGGTGGTATTTATTAAAGTCATGTACATGGGATAAATGTTACTGTACAAACTGGGTCGGTATTGTAACCCAAAAAATAGTACTGCACATAAAATGTCAACCAAACAAGGTAATAAGTGAGCCCCAGGTACTATTTACTCTATCCCATTTCCTAATACCTCATATATCCGACAAACAAACATGTTCATACTTACAAGAAATAGGAATATGTATTTATATATAGTTTAATGAAAAATAATTGGTGAATATGTAAATCTTTATAAAATTCATGGGTAAAATGGTAAAACGTTTGTTTCTGTCACGTTTGTTAGCCGACCAACACTGACAGGGGAGGACAGTGAAATTTCAGAAAAGGCATGGGGTGTCGTTGAAGATAGACGTATTTAGAGAGGGTGTAGATGAAATTTTTCCATATATATAGACATACATATAGTAACATTAAAAAAATAGTATTATTTAAACACAAAAAAATAGTAACATCTAAACACAAAAAAGTAGTAACATCAAAACACAAAAAAATAATAATGTTCAAAAAATAATAATAACATTGAGTATTAATATTTGAGAAAATAACAGTAGTAACATGCTTAACAAAAACAATAATATGAACAGTAACATTCCCAACCAAAACAGTAACATGCCCAACAAAAAACAGTAACATGGTAAAAAAAATTGTACATATATTATATATAGACAAAGAGAGAGAGAGAGTATCAGTTGTTCTTTGAATTTGAATTTCAAATTTATGTAAAAAAAATTATTGGCATATCTTCATTGATAGAGAATTAAGGGATGATAATTTCCAAGTTAGGAAACTAATTTAAAATTATTTTCAAAGAATGGTATTTTATAATTTAAAAAAAAATAGTGGACTTAACTACTTATTAGTAAGATTAAAAACAGACTAATTTCCTAAATAAGTTTCCTTGACGGAGTAAATTCATTATAAATCCATTAAAAAGAACTCAACTCTAATTTTCACTTTTTTATGGCTTGTTTATGCACCATTTGTTCTTTGTTCATGATCCAAAATACTCTGGTTTGACACATATGGCCGGCTGGAGCCTAAGGCCATCACAGCAATGACTTTAGGCCCCCATGAAAAAATAAGGCCCCAATTTTTGTATATACTATAGTCCATGTTGATATTTTATACTCGATAAGAGTCTAAGTTTAAATAAAAATAGTCTTATAGCAGTATATGTTCAAGGGAAAGAAATATAAGACCAAGCTCATATGGTCAAAATTCATCGACACATTTAATCTAACAAAATTAAGCCATCATCATTGTACTTCATTTTTTCAAAGAGCAATACTATTGAAACTTGAAATTATGGTCTAATAATTTGATCACATGTGATAATTGACATGACTTAATAATATTTTTATAAGTATCATTGTTATCAAAAAATTAATAGAAATATTTAATTATTAATTATGTACTTCAAAAAGTGAAAAAAAAAAAATTAAATAAAAAATATAAAATCTCTCACTCAGCTTTGCTTTAGGCCTCTAATTATCTGGAGTCGACCTGGTTTCACAAGTTAGGTTCACATGGACCAGTTTGTGTCTCGATCTCTACTCTTAAACAAAATGCGTCCAACATATTCCTTAGCATCAACTACTTGACCAAGGGGTTTCAAATCTTTCTTTTGTTTTGGACATAACCAAGGGGTTTCAAATCGAGGATAATTTTATGGGTTATTTACAATTTGTCCCCTTCAATTATATATCTCTTGTCGCAATCAACTCTTTGATAGTGGCTAAACACCTGAAAGAATCATTACACCCTCCGTTTTATACATTATTTTTTATATTTTTTTATTGAGATACTAATTTTGTCCTTAAAAAATAAGGAAACGGAAAAACCAAGACTAAAAAATAAGAAAATCTTCGCACCCACCTCATCATAGGGAATGGAGGGTTTCTACCAGAACGGAGAAGAGAATGAGAGTTAATCATCCGAGATAGGAGAGGATAGAAGGGTATAACGGTAAAAAGGACGTGTGTACATTTGGTATAAGGAAAAAATAGATGTAAGAGTAATTACCTCTTTTCAACAAAGTAAGGATCACATGAATTTAACATGTCTAACTTTGGTAAATTTTTATTGTCTAAAAATAACTATTGGAGTTAATTGAAAAATATTCAAACTTAAAGGAAGCTATTTGTTAAAATTAAAACCTGAGGGAGTGAATTGCAAACTACTCAAAGTTGAAGGGAGATATTTTGTAATTAACCCTAACTTTATTTTAAATTTTGGTGTTTCTGATGGAAAAGATGTGGCATTCAGGAACAGGGTTTTGTTAATCAAGCAAGAGTAGACCACTACCTTAAATATTATGGGAACAAAATGAAAATCTACAAGCAGAATTCAAATGTCAAACCAATTTCCAGAAGATATTCAAGGTGCTAGAATTTATTGAAGCCTCTCAATTTTCAGAACTTCTGGATCCCACCTCAGAAAAGTAATTGATAGTAAAAGTCGATCCTATTTTGGAGAGTTTATGAATCGGAATTGAACCATGATGTATTATTTGAGTAGATAAGCACTTGTCATTGCTTAATATGTATGCCTAAGTATCATATTTTGGAAAACTAAAATAGCATTCTAATATTAGGACTTTTGGCACTTTTTTATATATATAAAAAAATATATCAGTATTACAATAAATAATAACTATTATGGCAAAAGGCATATATTTACACTTAGAGCAGATGATACAGTATCCAAGATCTTATGACCAATATACCTTTTGCAAGAGTACTAATTGAATTACTCGACAGGTACATCTATGGGCACCCTAGAGTACGAAACTTCCGCCACTGCACGGCCTGTAGAGGGTTAATGTTGTTACAACTTCCCTCATGCCCAGTACATATCTCTATACTTAAACATTGACTCCTAATGCAAAGGTACAATCACTGTCATCTGTATAATGGGGTTTCTTACTTATGAATTATCATTTACATTCCAACATACATTAATATCTTCTGTATTGGTGTGGTAGTACCGTAGTACTAGTCCCCTTCCAAGGTTGATTAATTCTCAAACCTCTCAAATGGGGTAGAAGAAAGATCTTTGGACACCATGAATTTGTGCAAAACATTTCCAAAGACATCATAAAATACGAAATCAGCTTGGGTTTGAGTCAGTTGCACAGACATAAAACCTTGTCCATCATAATACAACTTCATTTCCTCTGGGTTCCACCATTTAACACCACCCCTCCATGCCTTGGAGCCACCCCCACTTGTTAAAAAATGAATTTTACTGCACAAGAGACCAGTGACTTTAGATGATTCAAACAATGAACAAATAAAACGAATAGCTCGGTATACGAGACTCCGACTCCGACTCCGACTAGTAGGGACTCTGATAAGAGAAATGCGTATGCAACTTTCACTTACATGAGGAGAGACTATTTTTATGACTCGAACTCCATGATGCACAGAGCACCCTGAAACAAATATGTACGAACATTGTTGCAGCGATGCATTTTCATTACCTGTCTGTACTGCTGATATGTTGCAAGCAGTGATCGTGCCCATTCATGTAAATGTCTACATCATTTTCCTACAATGGTTGTAAAGCATTAGAATAGAAGTTGTAATTCTGATTACTAGAGAAATCTTCCAAATGGAAACAAAGATTATTCTCAAAAAAAAAAAAAAATGTTAATGTCTTCGATATTATGAACTTCGATGTATGCATTGCATATTACCTGAAGAATTGGGAGTAAATGCTGAACAAGCTCTTGGGTGACGCCATGTTCTCCAGCACTTTTGATTGTATGGTGACCTACAACTATCTTCCATTTTGCACTAGAATTCCTTAATGCCAACTTCAAATCCTATTGCAAATTTAAAAAAAAAAAAAATGGGTTACTTTCTAAAAACATATTCTAGAAAATGAGGTTGTTTTGAAAGTATCAATTCCATTGCATTAAGAAAAATGAAGGGTAAATTACACTTTGAACTCCTAAACTATGTATTCGTTTTTACTTTGCCCCTTGAACTATTGAATTCTTTACATTACCCTTCAAGTACTTGAATTATTTTACATTTTCCCAATCACAAACGTCCGCTATCTTTTTGCACAGAAATTGAAAACGTGTCAGAGCAAAGTGAAAAAAAATTACATAGTTCAGGGCAAAATAAAATAACTTTCCGTTAAATATGTAAAGAACGTAAACAAATGAGGCAATGTGAAACTAAACAAATAGTTGATGGAATAATGTGAAAAATAACATAGTTGAGAGGGTAATGTGAAAAATACTCATAGTTGAGGGAGTTGAAGTGTAATTTATCCAAAAATAAATTATGCAATCTTTGGACCATTTATGTTACCTCCAAGAGATTCGATAGGTAAATATTCCGAGGCAATACTCCTTTCCAGTCGTAAGTATCACACCCTGGGTCTGTAAAGTACTTATCTACAAATGGGGTTGTATCTACGAAGAAGAATTCCACAATTTCTGCTACAAAAAAAAAAAAAGATTGAGACATCACTCACGTATACGTTGGTGCATCTAATATTATAATATGTTAATAGTATTTTTGATATCTAAAGTATGTATTTTTTGTTAGTTTAGTCATTGTTGTATCAATTTTGTCAATTTTATTCTTAAAGTATTTAATTTGTGTCACTTTGGACCGTACAGACCGTTAAGTTTTCGATAGAATGATCACGTGTGTTCGTGATGTTCATCATAGTAATAAACAAGGTGAGGTTTGAAAAAACAAACAAAAAAATAGAGGGTCGAGGTCCTACGAGTAGGGATGGCAGTGGACCGGGTAAAAATGGGTATTCGTCCAAACCCGTCCTGCTTGGATTGGGGATGGACCATACGTATTGGACGATGGACGTATACGGGAATACCCGTATAAACCCGTGCGGAGATGAAGACAGGGATGGACCGACACTTACCCCCGCCCCACCCTGCCCCTCCCTGCCCAGCTTTACCCGTTATTATTATTATTATTTTATATATATATATATACATGTTGCTGTGAATATAAATCTACACATTATTGAATGATTTTTTCTTTTGAAATTTTTTTTTTTTTTCTTATTTTTGTTCATGGTTTTGGCTTGTAAAAGTGTAGATCTTTGTGTTTTTATATTTTTTTTATGTTGGATTATGTTATGTTACAATATGTTGTGTTGCATGATATTGTGTTGGATTTACAAGGGAGACAAACTTTTAATTATATTATGATGGATTATGTTGTAGATAATGTTTTAATTATATTATGTTGTAAATGACAAACTTTTAATTATATTATGATATTCTCTAATTATGTTGGATTATTTAGAATGTTAGATTTATTTAGAATTTTAGATTATGTTAGCTTGGGCTTGGGTGGGTAAGGTGGACGGGGGTGGGGGCGGAGGTGAAGGCGGGGGACGGGGATTACAAATTTACCCGCAGACGGGGATGAGGATGAAAACTATACCCGTCAATGGGGATGGACGGAGTTTTTTTAAGCAGGTACGGAGATGAAGACTACACCCCCCGTCTCCGCTTCTGTCCATTGTCATCCCTACCTACGAGGTACCCACTACTCGGAGTACCCTCCCAAAAGGAAAAAAATGTGTTTGTCAAGTTCATTTCTTCTTAATTGGGTTGGGCGGGTTCGACCAAAAATGCTATGCTTACACACAAGACTACCCCCTCTTCCCGAAAGCTTCACGGGGACTAAAAAGATGGTGGTAAGCTCAATGAATTTACTCTTAAAAGCCACTTTCTGAAAAGTATCGTAGTTTAGCAAATATGTTCAAAATTAAGCTAGTTTGGTATGTTCTATTTACGGCAAGGGTGGATCCATCATAATTAAGTACTGATTTACAGCAATTTACCTGCATTAAGAATGAATGATCTCAAGCATAGCCACCTGCTATCCTTTTCCCTGAGGACTGGACTCAATTGTGCTTCAACATTTCCCCTATAGTCATGGTTTCCCAAAACTGTAACAATATAATTATAAATCAAAGTCAGTTGTATTTTTTTTTTTCTTCAAAATACAACCATTAAAAGTCTCATATATCACTATTCTAATACAATCTGTATAAATCAAAGTACTAAGGAAGAGCAGATTCAACTCTCAAATAAAAGTAAAATTTTAGTTACCCCAATTGGTCAAAATCAGTTGTTTTTTAGGAGTAAAAATCCCATAAAGTTGGATACTTTCTATTTCAAATTTGTTAATTCTCGTCATCTTCAATCATCCACGGTTAAATTTATATGTAGGTAATATTGTGTTTCTATGGAATCCATTGACACCTAGGACACCCAATAAATTTAACAACAGATGATTGTGTTTCATCGGAGTTAATAGAATTTGAAACGAGAGAGGATCTGGATCCCGGTTTGGTTTTTGGAAAGGATAAAAATTGTTCGATGGAATAAATGGCATGCACCCAGTGGATTTTCCTTTTCTCCCCTTCTTTAATGATAGGTAGAACTGTTAATCAAACTGAACTATTCGAACTCGGCTCGATTCGGCTCGTTTTTTAGACGAACCGAATTTGAACAATTTTTTAGGTTCATTTGGAAAACGAGTCTGACAGGCTCGGCTCGAACTCGAAAGACTCAATTCGTTTATATGCAAATACTCGGGTTCGGCTCGTTTTAGACTCGTTTAGAAAACGAGTTAAACTTGAACAATTTTTTAGACTCGATTAAGAAAACAAGCTTTTTATGTTCGGTTCTAACTCATTCGACTATCAACCTTAATGACAGGTAAGGACCAATTTTAGAGGCAACTATGAGAATTGGGTGATGAAAAATTTACCATTGTACCATTTCCTCTGCAAGCTCTTGGCAGTGTAGATAGTGGTAAAGGAGTCAGAAAATGCTGGATCATTTATGCTTTTCAAACCATCTTCGTAGAAATTGTCACCAGTTGAGATAACAAAATCGATGTCCAGCTTCTCTCCAATCACTCCCATCTACAAAAATCATCAAAGACAAAATAGAAATTTAAAAAAGGTTAAATTAATAAAATGCCACTACAACTCGATCCATTAAGAAATTTTTATTTGACGTGACTCATTTCTTTTACAAACTTAGAATTACCCTCGATAAATGTTAATTAATAAAGAGAAAGAGAAAGAGAAAGAGAAAGAGGAAGAAGGACAAAATTCTCGACACCCCGCTAGAGACCTACGAGGATTAAGTTCGAAATGAGATTAATTTTATTCCAAAAAGAATAGGAGAATAATGTAAGTGTTTTAAATATTATGTAATTTAATATTACTAGCGCTAATTTAAATCGGCTTCATGAATTATATACCTCCATTGTGCTCTATTAAGAATCATTTTTTATTATTAACTTTCAAAGTTAACTGAACAAAATAAAGTAAATATTATTAAAATTAATTTCTTCTTCAAACTAAGATAAGATATTTACATCATGTCTCAAATATCTGAAAACCTTCCTATAAGTTTATCAAAATTCATTGGTGCCCATCGAAATTTACCCTAACTTGCTGATATCCTGAGTCCTTTTATTTGTGTAGCACTATGACCAACTTTAGGAGTAGTACCGCCATTACAAATTTTGTGGTTATTTCTTTACAAAATTTGAGTGTCATTCACAATCTGTGGACTATCTGCAATCGATCCCCAAGTAGCCCACAAAAATTGTAAATAACCCACAGAAGTTGTAACTTTAATCATAAAAATTATGATATAATCTCAAAAATTATAATTTTTTTTTTGGTGAAAAATGACCCTTAAAAATTATAAAAACACCCACAAAAAATATAAATTTTGGAGGTACATAACCAAAAAAAAAATAGGATACCATAATCTTCTCCATAACTTTAATATCTTATGATAGGACTGATAAAGAACATGGAACATAAGCTTATCAACTTTTTTTTTTTATCAGGTTTAAAGTCACAAGGCACAATAGAATCAACTTGGAATATGCTCTGTACATTTCCCAAGCACAGTGCTTGTAGCTTCTTCTTTTTTTGGCTCATAAAGTGCTTGTAGCTTAGATGACAGGCTACCATTCAAAATGCTCTTCACAATTGGATCATTTTGGAATATGCTACAGAATTTGGTACTCCCCAGATATATAAAGTTGGTTGTATAAAATAAGCAATCTTTGGACTTTTTTGACAGTGACATGAGAAATTAGGGTAACCACATAAAAGATTTTATACACTTAATGATTAAACAATCCACCACCCCCCCCCCCCCCCCCCCAAAAAAAAATAAAAATATCCATCCTATTTGTTTATGATCCCAACATAAAAATATCCATTATATTCATGCATTTTTGTATTTTCTTCTTCATCATTCAAGCCGAACTTGATTACGTAGGAAAAGATAACGGCACCGGCGGCCATACCACACTAGAAATTATAATTTTTAGTGATCAATCATGAAAATTATAATTTTTGAAAATTAAATTACAACTTTTAAATGTCAAGTTATAATTCATAGAAATCAATTTACAACTGCTTAAGAGATTTTCAAGATCGGTATTCCCATAATCAATCCTGGATTTTCCTCAACAGTTGTAACTAGGGGTTCAGTCATGTTATGTTGGATTCGTGTCGAGTATTAGTCAACCCTAACCTAATCCGTTTAACTAATTGTGGCGAGTCAAGTCGACTTATTTATTTCCATATCGTGTTTCGTGTTAATCCATATAACTCGTGAATAATAAATTTAACACTTAGATTTAAGTCTAAAACCTAATTGTCACTTAATTGAATACATACTCATACTTTTTCTATAAACTAAAAATGAGTAAAAATATCTTTTTTTTTATAATAATTATGTCAGTACTTCATAAAATATAATAAAATATAATATTTTATTTTTATAATACTAATTAAACGTGTTAATCGTGTTAATTTCGTATTATTTGCATTGACACAAATCTGACTCATTTATTATTCATATTAACCGGCCGTGTCCTTTACGGGTTCGTATCAAAAAATGATCAATTCTAACCCACTAATTTCGTGTAGATTTCGAGTCATATTTTCGTGTCACATCAGATATTGTCACCCCTATCTTCACATTTTAAAGGTGTAACCTTCCCATTAAAATTAGTAATTTTTAGTACAGTACCAATTTTTTCCCTATACTCCCCGTTTATGTATGTTAGCTTAAGGGTGCAGAGCAGGGTTATACCACATATAATTGTGCTTATTATAACTACTTTGAAGATTGAGAGGACAAAACCTTAAAGTAAAAGAGAAAAATAAAAGCATGGTTTGCTTGAAATTTAGAAGAATCCTCCAAAACCATCAGTGGGAAGAAAATAATGAATGAACAAATGAAAGTAAAAGAATTTGGGAGAAAAACTTTAGAACCTGAATAGCAACTTCGGACTGGTTGTAAAGTCCTTGTCTTCCCCAATCTCCGACGACCAGAAAGCTAAGAGACCCATCGGCTTTCACAGGATGGTGAAAACGTGGAAGCTCAGCCGTAGAAAAAACTGAGCACCACCATAGACTCGCCGCAACAAGAAGACAGAAAAATAAAGGTTTTTTGAAGAAGGTGACCATGGCTGAGGAGAGAGATTGGAAAAAGAAAAAAGAAAATCAGCTTTGTTTTGTTTTGGTTTCAGGACTTGAAGGCAAGATTGGTGTGTTGTTTAATAACTCCTACTAAAGAACAAGGAGGCATATTGAACAGTGAAGACTCAAAAAGGTATCTGTATATATGAAAACTTTTCTTGTACGCCTATGTATACTAAATACGAGTGTTTGGTCCTCACTTGGGGTGACAATAAAGAAAGAGATTGTCCCTTTTCCTGTCCTTTTGCCCTTGCTTTTGTGATCCTGATTAGTGATAAAAAGGGTGGATTGGATTAATTTATTTTGGTATTAATTAATTTTAATTAATACCAACCCAATTCATTATTTTAATTTAACACCTAATATTACATGTAATAGGCTTAGTATTATTTTTAACAAGTTAAGTATTAAAAATACAATGACTGTATTATCATTTCAAATTTAGAGTCACACCTTCATATAAAAAGTTAAACATTTTGTAAATTTTTACCCTCAATCTTTGTCTTGTCATTTTTATTTTAATACTATATACACTATTACTTAATTCAAACATAAAATTTGGTATTATAATTATAGATTTGTATATTATCTCAATCTTGATCCAAAATCGTTATACAAGAATAAGATTAAATTGTACTCTTATTAACATCATTTTATTGATTGGATTGGAATTAATTATCCAATCCTAACCTGAACCAAACATGCAATGCAGTAAAGACCTTAAAACATTCAAGTTCAAGTATTATAAACTATGTTAATACTAAGGCTGAATTGTTATTAAAATAGTAAAATTAGTTTTATTAGCCTAGTTGTTGAGAAACTTAGTCCAGACCATCCTCCATCTTATTGAAAAAATGTTATTGAAATATTTTTGGAGTAGATGGCAAGCTAATAAGTTATATAAAAATGGTTGAGAGCAAGTAGAGAATTGTTTCTAAAAAATATGAAACAATTTATTAGATAGAAACTTAGATGTATTGTTTTTTAGTCCATATGTAGGGGTGATAATTGAGCTGAATTCGAGCTTAATTCAAGCCTAATTTACACATAAACGAGCTGACTCGTTTAACTATTTACACGTAAACGAGCTTAAAAAAATGTTCAAGCTTGGCTTGTTTAACTGCCCTATCCATATGACATGTCACATATGTTTTACATAATTCAAAATTTGTGCTTTGGTTTTTTTGGTACTGATGATGCACAAAATAGTCTCGTGCAAGATCAAAAGTCGAGTGTGTGATAAAGTGTAATTAATGGACAATTAATAGAGCAATCAATGACAATAATGTAAATATCGGGTCAACACACATATATATAGTGGTTCGGTCCGGGTGACTTACTCCACTCCGGGAAACAGCAACGGTGGCCGGGGGACCTTTATTGATAAAGTATGGTGATCGAGAGAGAGCAATTGTTAGTTCCGGGAGGGGTACAATAGCTAGGAGAGAGAGAGAAGTTATGTGCGTATAGAGAGATGTAGAGATACCCCTCTCAATGGAAAGAGCTTACAATTTATAGGCATGAAGCCCTTAGGTGAGGCGGTAACATGAGGATAAAGGCACTAGTCCTTCGGGGAGGATAGCTACAAAAGGTAAGTATAATTAAAGATTGTCTTGATCTTCGAGAGTAAGTATCCCGATAATTGCTTCTCACGTGCTCTAATCCTTCTGGACTCTTTGAACTCTGGACTGGACCGAATCTATGAATTGAGCTTGACCTGCCTTGTAGCTGATCTAGGCCTAGCTCATTAATTGGGTCTGACCCAATTAAATCTGGGCTCGTCAGGTATAATAGTTTTTGTGATGGAAGAAGAAGACGGTAGAATGCCTCTTGAAGCATTACAAAGCCGGTTTCTTTAAGATAATATTTGTTCCCGCCAATTTTGAAAATTAGTGTGCACCAAGTTACATTAAATTCGCCTCCAGTGAAGCCCAAAATCAATCTATTATTTGATTGTATTATGCAAACACGAAATTAAACTCAGAATATATTTGAATTTTTCTAATCTGTCAAGATACTAAAATTCTGTCTTTACAGAAACTAGATTCTAAGAAATGAAAACGAAAATAATAGAAAGTGTTTCAAGCGTTTTTACATAGAGGTTGATGACAAATTTTAGTGCTTTGGAATGAGTGATTCTTGGTATATTTATAGACCAATTAATGACTATTCAAGAAGCCATTGAATAAGTATGGTGACTGTTCAAGAGTAACAGATATATATATTAATTAACAAACATTTAAACTTTTAAAATTAAGAAAAATACTATTTGTACTTAAAAAGTTGACTTGATTTATTGACTTGATAAATTACAACAATTGAATAGATAGTGGGTCCCAATAAATACTGAGATCCACAACTAAATCAATAGTAATGATTGATCAATTTTTTAATTCAATTTTTCAAGCATTTGTAGTATTGCTTTAAAATTAACTGTGTCTCTGACAATCACATTTTAACAGCTACTTTCAAATTTAAATATAACCATCCGATCATATCTCTTAGCAATCTACAGTACAAATTTGATCATCAGGGTATTCAATTTGATCATTTATCACGATCAAATGATCAATCATGAAATCCACCAACCAATCTACGTATTTGTGAAATTGATCGTCCGATAAAAAATAATTAAAAAATAATGGTCATGATTTGATCATTTCTCACTACGAAACATACGTGCCAAGTGCCAAATGCGCCTCTAGCACTCTACAGCCCACACCACACGTGCAGATGGTGCCTCATGTAATACTAGCATTCTGAGCACTAAAATACAAGCATGTGATTTTTTTATTTTTATTTTTTTGGTCAGGAAAAGAAGTCATATTAAAAAGAAAAGAGTTCATCACGAGGATGTATTACATCAAAACAATCATCCCATCCCTACTCAAGACTCTCAGGATCTGGAGTGGTAGCTCTTCCACCCAATTGTTAGGTAACCTCCCAACTCTTGTGTAGTTGTACTATGTGCTGCCATATTTGCCTCTCTTCCAATTGCTTAGAATTGGACTTGTGAGATGTATTTCTTATACTCCCAAATATTTTGCAATATCGGCTCAATCTCCTTGGCTGATCATTCAACACCCTTGTTGATCAGGTCCACTACAATTCTGGAGTCAGACTCAACAACCACAGCATGGTATCCTCCCCTTAGGGCTAGTTTGCATGCTAGTCTAACAGCTTCAACTTCAGTAGTCAGAGGTGTTCTTGCCATTAAAGGCCTTGCTTCTCCATTTATCATTAATCCCTCATGGTTTCTAGATATAATTGCATAAGCCCCTTCCCCAGCATCCTCATCGTATGCCCCATCACAATTAAGCTTTGTCCACTGTCGTGGTGGGGACTCCCATTTCTGTTCTTTAGTTTCTCTGCCACTTTTTGGCTCTGCAATATCATTCATCTATTGGGTCTCCTCTATTGCCATTACAACTTGGCTTAGAACCCCTCTGCCTTTGGGTGGTCTTTACTGATACACCCATTCATTGTGCCCCTTCCATATAAACCAACATATATAAGCCAGTAGAGACTGGTCCCCATTATGTTTTAGGCCTTTGACCCTTTCTTTCCGAATATGTTCCTTCAGGCAATTTTCAATCCTACTCACTTTGTATCTATCAATGTCAATCTACAATGGGGATGTCCTCCAAACCTCACTTGCCCAAGAGAGTTAGATAGTTTCCTTCTCTATAGGTTCCATCTAGTTGCTAATGCCCCATTAGCTATACCTCCCATATAAACATCCTAACTTTTTGCCATACTGGTAAGTGTCATACCTTCCAGAGGTCTTGTGGGGCTCTATAGGATGTAGAAGCATGCATGTTTGTTCCCCTCCTCAATGCAGCTCAATTGTAGGTGATATCCACTCTTTACTGAGTACCACTCATTCCTCGAATGTGCCCATTTAACTCTATTTGTTTACTGTGTTTCACTAACGGTTATTTTCAGGATGTTCTTTGCAATATCAGCTGGAAAGGAAGTCATAACTAGCTCTCTATTCCACCTTTTGTTAGGGACCTGTATCAACTCTTGCACCCTTCTAACCCTGTTGTTTTGATTGTTAGTAATCTATTTAAGTCCCATTACCCAAGTATCCTACAGCAATCAACTTGGCTTCCATCCCCTATCTTCCAGTAACAACTTTTTTGCAGCAAATCTCTGCCTTGTAATAGACTTTTCCAGATCCAAGAATTTGTAGCTTTAGGTTTTGCTTGCCAAATGGATCCCTATGCAAAATGCTTTGCCTTGAGAATCTGCACTCGTAGTGTTCCTGGGTCTTATATCATCCTCCAGATTTGCTTTGCAAGCATGGCTTTGTTGAAGCTTTCCAATTCTCGGAAGCCCAAACCTCCCTCATTTTTTCCCTTAGTTATGTGCTCCCAGTTTCTCCAGTGTATCCCTCTTTCCCCTGTTGACTTTCTCCACCAGAATCTTCTGATACCTACAATTATTTCTTGGCAAAAACTTTTAGGTAACATAAATGTAGACATAGCATAAGTAGGTATTTCCTGCACCACAACCTTAATCAAGACCTCTATGTCTGCATGATTTAGAAACCTTTCATTCCATCCTGCTATCTTGTTCATTATCCTATCTTTCAACCCAACAAACACTTGCCTCTTTGATCTTCCCCACTCTGTTGATAGTCCCAGGTATTTACCTGTTTTCAGCAATACAGGTATCCTAAGCTCTGCTTCCAACTCCTGTTGCACATAGACTGGGGTATATCTGCTAAAAGTCACTCCAGACTTATTTAAGCTCATTAACTGACACGTAACATTGCAATAATGATTCGGTATGTCCATTACTACCTGGCATTGAGCCCTAGTAGTAGTGGATAAGAATAATGAATCGTCAGCAAATAGTAGGTGAGATAAACAGGGAGCACTCCTATTGATCTTCAGTCCTATGACGGACCAATTAACCATGGCTCTTTGCATCAAGGCTGTAAGACATTCCGAGATCATAATAAATAGGTAAGGTGAGAGGGGGTTCCCTTGCCTCAACCCCCTAGTTGGTGTAATTCTTATTGCTTTTTCCCCATTCACTAGTATGTTATACCTCACAATTGTTACACATTGCATCACTAGAGACACCCACATGTGCTCAAACCCCATTGTGAGGAGCATGTCCCTTAAGTGTCTATTAATAAATGCATTATGTTTCTTTTCATTTTTCAATGTGAAATTGTCTTTAAGGCTTTTCGTAATCTTCTATAAAAACTATCATTACTCCATTTTAAAATCCACCAAAGTACATAGTAAATATAACTACAATTTTGAAAAAAAATTCAACAAAATCGGGTGGGCAAGTACCTCCTAGTCCAAAGGTGGCACCGCCTTTGAATGCAAGTGACAATTTTCAACAGGAGACATCCAAGTGTTGTGCTACCGTAACCCTTTAGACTTTGACGTTAACCAAGTTGAAAATAATTCTCTCTCGCACTCTCTCTCAGTACAACCGTTTAAGTATGTATTTCATCTCAATTTTATTTCTATTTTTCAAATTTAATCTCTAAATGTTTAAATTTGTATTTAAATAATCTAATCAAAGATGCTCATTAAAATTGGGTAATGGAAATGACCATGTGTATCTCATGTACACAAACAGGATACTATTTCGAAAAACAATGAAAAATCACAAAAAAACAGACCCTCTCTCTCTCCCACCCCTCTCACCTCTCTCCTTCTCTTTCCCTTCCACATCGTCAAATTCTAAAAATCTACACATAACTTCATGGGTTTTGGGAAAAAAGTGTAAACACAGAGAGGTAATTAATTATTTCTTCAAAATTACTAGAAGGTATGCACATAATTTTAACAAAAGAAATGGGTAAAATACATTTTAGTTCTCAGACTATCCGCTTTGTGTCAATTTGATTTCCAATTTTTTAATTATGTTAATTTGGTCTCTAAATTTTTTAATTAGTATCACTTTTTGATCCAATCAACAATGGCAGTTGGAATTTACTAACGGAGATCATTACATGCATCTCATGTGATCACACTTAAGGTACATTCTTTGAAAATTTTAGGGATTAAAGTGACACAAACTGTAAACTTGAATGAGCAAAATGATATAAGTTACACATTTGAGGGAACAAAAAAGTGATGCCTCTAAGTGTAGTCACGGAGGCATCTCCATTAATCAATTCAAACTGCCGTTTTAATTGAACCAAATTGACACAATTTAAGAAGTTGAGGGACCAAATTAACACAATTCAAATATTGGAAACTAAACCAACACAAAACGCATACTTAAGAGACTATCAATATATTTTACCCAAAGAAATGGAAGTATCACTTGCTCAATTTATAGAACGATAATCTATTGTTTTGTCTAAAATCGGAGGTCTTGTGCAGATTCAAGCCCTTGAGCCTATCTATTACTGTTGTTAGTGTCATGCCCCCTCTTGTGTGAACTACAATTTCATCAATTTCACCCAATACAGATTACTAAAACTTCAAAATTTATCTTCAAATATTAAAAATAATTACACCCATTAAAATTGCCAACTATTGAAACCATTACAATAAATAAATAACTAATATTCCTTGATCCTCAACTGATTCGATTCTTTAGGGCCTTTCATCGATCATGTATCGAACCTCATCTGAGAGGGGTAAATGGGGGTGAACTTGGGTGGCCCAATAAGCAATTTATAATAAAATATACGAATCACAAGGTCACTTCAATCCCAACCTCTAACACAGATCTGATAGTAGATAGTTGTATGGCATATGTATTCCAAAGTTTGTCTTTAAAAAGGCAAATTGATGGCATAGGGTCAGAAGGGAGGCATGTAAAAGTCAGAAGAAGGGAAGCTGGGTATCTAGTCTTACTTCCAAATGAACCAGACACCCATCAAGTAGTATACGGACTGGGTATGAGGGAAGAAGATGAACTGGATGTAATACAGGAGGATGCAGTACAGCTTAAATCTGGTTATTCGCCAACACATAGATTAGTTCAAAAGTTCAGAGGGAGAAAATCAATCAAAAAAGTGCAAGGAGATGAGGTTGAAAAGCTACATAAGGTAAGTGTTGAATGGACTGAGGAGGTTTCTAAAATGGTTGAGGAGGCGGGCCTTACCATGCCCCCATCTGAGCCATGAAGCTAATAGCTTGGAACTGTCAGGGATTGGGGACATCCTTGACAATCCTAGCGCTGAAGGACCTGTGTGTCCTTTATAAGCCCCAATTGGTGTGTCTAAGTGAGACAAAAATGAAAAGTTATAGAGTAGAAGGAATAAGGAGAGAACTGCAATTTGATAAAAAGGTTACGGTGGATCCGATAGGCCTGTCTAGGGGTCTGACTATAATGTGGAGCAAGAGGCAAAGATTGAAGTGAATAGTTGTAGTCAATATCAGATAGATGTGACAGTTAAAGCACAGGAGGATGAAGGCCCATGGAATCTAAGTTTTGTATATGGTCATCCAGACTATGATATTAAATGCAGGCAATGGGACATATTGGGGGCATATGGAAGAAGTGTAGAAGTACCATGGCTTTGTATGGGAGACTTCAATGATATAGTATGTGTAGGGGAAAAGGAATTACTAGAGAAAGAGCAGTGAGGAAAATTATGTCTTTTAGAGCTTTCTTGGATAATAGTAACTTGATTGAACCCAAAAGCAAAGGATGCAAGTTTACATGGGATAACTACAGGAATGGGAACGCAAATGTCAAGGAAAGATTGATAGAACAGTGGCATTACTGGGTTGGAGGATCTAATTTTTAAATGCTATAGTATTTGCATATCCTCCAGTGGGGTCTGACCACTCCCCTTTGGTGGTGGACACAGAACCAATAGCAAAAAAGTTGAAATGATATTTTAGGTTTGAAGCATACTGGGCAGATGAAGAGAAATGTGTTGAAGTGGTAAAACATGGTTGGGGTACCTCAGTGAGGGGATCAAAAATGTACAGACTAACAGTCTGTTTGGTACGAATAATGCAAAATTTGAAGGATGAAAAATTGATAAAAAAGATTTTCCATCCCTAGAGGGAAGGAATATATTTTCTCTCATTTATGTTTGGTATGATAGATGAAAAATTGAAGGGATACCTTCCGAAAAAAAAAAAAAAATTGGAAGGATACATTTTCCTTTATTTGGTATTGGATTGAAAATTGGATGGAAAAGAAAAATATATATACCAAAGTTACCATTATACCCTCACATCTAAGAGGTGAATTTTTCTATAGTAATTATCATAGAAAGCTTGGTAAAAGGGTTGAATTGCAAAACACATGAACCACCTGTTCAGCATACATCCCCTCAAACCAGATTCCAAGCTTGGATCCTATATCAAATGTTTTTTTTTTTTTTTTAAGAAAGAGAAATTTTATTGAATAAGAATTACAAGAAGCAAAGAATTAATGAAATACACCTCTACATGTGGCTTTAAACCTTCAAAATGCTTAAAAAATATCAGCATTAATACCTACAAATAAGCTCCCTGTCCTCGTCTCCAGAACCATCTTCTTCCTCACAGTAGGCAACAAAAACTGATCTTTATTCAATAACAGTCTTCCAACAAGAGGCAATACACCAGAAGCCGAAAAAACAGTAAACCTCCCAATCTGCACAGCAAATAAAGCCATCAGAAATTGGCACAGAAAACAGATAATGGAACCATGAAATAAATATATGGATGAAAAAAAAAAGCAACTAAAACTATGACAACTAAAATTTTAATAAAATGATAATTTTCCAATCAAAAGCTAAAGTAAAGTCTGGCATGAATTAGGTACCAGATCATATGCATCATATCCATCACACTTGGAAGCAATATCTAACAAGATATCATCAGAGCATTGCAAGGAACGATTCTGGATTTCATGTTTCAGTAGAGCGCCACGTTCTGCAGCAACAAGAGCTGGCAGTTGCACATGAAAGTCAAATCTTCCTAAGGTGAAATCAAAATTACCAATTACATGGCTAAATTTTTGTAAAGGAAAACAATAGATAAACCTAGCACGGCTGTTTTCGATGTTCACTGCCACCTAGTATATGGAGGACTTCTACAAGCAAATGACTAACCAGAAGAGCTCAAGGCCTGTGGTATATTAGTGAGGGACTGAGCAATAGCTATGAATGCAATGGGACCAACTCCGCATGAGCTCCTTCGTTTCTCCTGTTGAATGTAAACTTGAAACTTGAAACGGTATTAATTAAAAGCATAGCACCAGAAGTTGAAACAGCATAGCCCCTTCAAATAAACTTTTGTAAACACAGCTAAAGGCAAAATGTCAGTTCCTTCGTGTTCCCGATTGAAAGAATATCCACATGGTTAAGTTTGTACCCAATCCAGCTGAAGCAGAAATAGCAGCTAAGTAGTAGTCCAGTTGAAACATAAATTGCAAACAACAGCTGAGGAATAGCAGAAATTGCAGTCCAGCTGAAGCAGAAACAACAGACACGTGAACAGTCACGTGAACAGTGGCGTGAACAGTGTTCAGTCCACTGTATCAAGTAAAAATGTAACAGAGTAATCACTGGCCTTTTATCAAGTAAATTGAATTCAAAATTTCCAAGCAAATGGAGCTAAAAAAGGATCAACTGCAACACATATATAACAACTTAAACGGTACAACACCAAGGACCCATCAACCTGTAGCTTATATAATATTAAGACCAAAAAGCAGATAGTTGTGTTTAATTCACACTTTACATATTTTCTTTCTAGTGTGTAAATCAAATCTTCTTCTAACAAAATTCACAAAATAATCTGCCAAAATATGGTAGTGTTTTATCACAACATGGAGACAAAAGTCAGATAAATAGTAGAGTACGCGCATACACACACATAAACCAACCCTATCATGCCCCAAAAAACATCTATATGAAAGGCCAATAATCTTTCAAGAGCTGTCTCATCTACACATAAGTTTGCTCAAAAGCTCCCAACGGCAGTTTGATGGGACTCCAAAGAATGCTCTCATGTTTGCCTTACTCTTGATCAAGAAGAGAAACGCATCCAGCTATAATGGTTCCGGCACTCCAATATTCAATAGCTCATCAAATATTTCGTCCTCATTGTAACAACGTGGACTAGCTCGATCTGCAATAGCTATTCCCCTCTCAGCAATAGCATTTCATTTCTTGATTGCCTCTACGACATTATTGATTCCACTATTGAGGATTTCAATATGCCTCTCAAGTACATCCACAAAGTCAGCCTTTCGTTTAGAGCTTTTGGATGAGGTAGTAGTTTGTGAGGTAACTTGAAAAAGTTGAGAAATGGGACAAGTTGAGTCAAAGTTGAAACTACTTTCATCAACCTCATCATTAAGATCAAAGGGGATACCACTTCCTTCCTTTTCCCATTGACGAACTTTTTCTTTTGCACTCATAGCACCTTCACCAGTAGCTCTATCCTTCGCAAAGAGATCATACAACTTGTCATAAATGGCAAATCTTAGTATGTCTCCATTTTGCAACAGTTGGTTTTACCTATGACATGAACCAAGTGCAAACCTACGAGTTACCCACACATGTACTTATATAAAGAGAGAAATTGCATGATGCATTAAATTTATTTCAATATACCTGTATGAGCTCCTTCCAAACTTCATTTTTTGCTTCCCACAGTTGTGTTTCCAAATTTCATGCAAATCCACTCATTGCCAAGCCATTGAATAGTTCATGACATACAAAAAAATTACTCTTCAGAGTTTCATGCGATTTTTCACATGGTCATTCTCAAACGGAAATTTGAGTTTTTCGGTAAGTGTTTTAAGAACATTATTAAAAGCAGTGGTTGACCAAGTGCCATTAGGCCTATTTCCTTTCAACTGCTCCTTTACCAACGCATCAATCAAAACTCCATCCCAATATTCATTCCACATCACATTATCCTTCTTACTATCCTCAATATTGTCGTTTTTCTTTGATTTTTTTCCCATCAGTCAAACTGCAAGTTACAACAAGATATGCTCGATAAAAATGATTGCTCATCACAATTCACAAAATCCACTAATTATTAATTTTAAATTGAATCAAATCACAAATATAACACAAATAACAATCATCAATGTTGGAACAAAGGACAACATAATAAAAATATATTTCATACAATATAATTCTCAAAACATAACTAAAAGTTTGACAACATAATAATAAGTGAAGTAATATCACCCCATCATTACTAAGTTGATAACATTAAAATTGCTAAATGAATAAAATAAGAGCATCATGACCTATGAAAGACGTAGTCTTGCCAAATGATAGCTGTTATGGAGTCCCTAATAATTGCGGCTTGCATAGCATCATGATCGTCATTACTTGTGGAAGAACCCTCCTCAATCTGAACCGCAACATGCCTAAGCTCTCGATCAACCTCCGCAATTAATCTTTCATCCGGATCAACTTCCATTAGATAATTATGTAGGATACAACAAGCTAGAACAATTTCAGTAACCGTATTAACATGATAATGGGCTTCTGCACCATTCCCAATAATAGGAAATCGTTTTTTTAGCACCCCAAATGATCTCTCAATTACATTCCGCAGTGAAGAATGTCGATGGTTAAATAGTTCTTAGGGATTTTCTGGAGCACATGTAGAGTATTCTTTCAAATGGTAGCGCACACTTCTATACGACGCAATTAATCCACTTCTTAACATGTACCCTTCATCTACTAAATAATATTTTCCTAGAAAATAAAAATTACCAATTAAATTTTTTAACACAGCTTAGATCTTGAAAGATATTATAACTATAATCTAAAATTACCTAGAGGGATTATAAGTTTATCTTCTCTAGTTAAAACATTCTTTAATATTCTTGAATCAGATGCAGTCCCTTCCCATCCTAGCAAAATATATGTGAATGTCATATCAAAAGCACATGCTGCCAATACATCTTGTGTCGGATAATTTTCTCCCTCGATATCTTAGTGCATCAACTTCAGACACTTTCACATGTATGTGTATCCCGTCAATTGCACTTATACAATCCTGGAATGTATATACTTTTTAGAGATTAATTTATAAATAGTAATATTTTTTTCCTATAAAAAGGTGCAAAATTGTATTTACCTTGAAGTATGGATAGTATCTATTATTGTGAAGTATTTGCGGAGGGACCTCTGAACCAGTGGGTTGTTGTAAAAATTGATATTCCAAACTAATGATGGCTCTTAAAACATCATGGAAATGACGACTTACAGTCTCGCCAGATCGATGAAAAAAGAACTGCATTTCACGGTTGGTGACCTTATGTGCAAGTAAATAAAGAAATTTGGCCAATTATTTTTCAACAAGAGCATTCTTGTTGTCATGAAGACGACCCATGCCTCGTAGTATCTCACACAACCTAGCAAAAGCATGCGGACTCATGCGTGTGATGTCACGGCATTTTTTATTACGGGTGAGTTATGTCATAAGTTCTTGCCTTTACCTTATCTCTTTCACCACTATTTTGGGTGATTGACCTATCCACATATTGTGAATGGTATACCATCTCAACTAAGTAGAATATATTGACCACATGCAAACCAACTTGAACCGCAGCCATACGTCGTCGTTGTTCCCAAATATTTAAAATTTGTGCAAGATGATCTCCACAATTACCTTCCCCATTATCTTCTGAAGTCACTTCCTAACTTTCTTCATTGTTCCATTCTGGACTTTCTTCTCTATCCATTTACTAAATTTATGTTGGGTAAAATAAATAGTCAATAGAAATACAAAATGTCGAAGTTATCGAAAAATAAGCATTAAAAAAATCAAAGTGAATGAAGAAATTGATTAGTTTGATTTTGACAACCAAAAGAACACCGAGTAGGTTAATTCAAGTTTCACAACAAGAAAAATTGATCATTTAGCTAGCTAACAATCAGCTCAAAAACTCTCCCCTTTACATATTAATAGGCATGAAAAAATGGAGAAGCAGGTCAACAAATATTGTGGGGCAGTACCCAAATTTGACCTCTTAGTGGGTATACTGGTGTGGGCTTATATGAATGTATAAAAGAAGACTTAAAATGGTAAGAAATTAAAAACTATTGTTCTTTGAATTGACAAAATCTAATTTTGTAGGAAGATGAACTTTCCTAGCACTTTCTTCTACATATACCCATCAAATATGGAAGCTCCTCACACCAGGTAATACGCCTCCCCCATATGGAAAACGAGAATCAGGTCAAAATTTGAAATAAAATTATTTTTCAGTCTCTATTCCTAAGAAAAATCTAGGATTTCATAAAAGTAGCCAAAAAAGTGTAATTTAGCAGGGTCAATAACATATATTTTTTTTAATTCTGCTCTTTCTCTCTCTTTCTCTCGATCAATTTTTTTCTCCAAATTCTTTGATTGAGATTGAAAATCAAAAGTTAAAGGAAAAGAAAATAACTGGAAAGGAAGTTCATGGATGGAAAGCTATATATACAACAACTTCATGGAAATATATATATACAACCATGAAAATAAGAAGAAGCAAATTGACCCAAGAAATTGCAGGAAGTTGGGGGAACCTACCTGTAAACGGGCAAAGAAATTCACGGGAAGAACAGAGATCGCAGGCTGATGAGATCGCAGACTACAGCACCTCTTACCCTGTTTTGTGAAGTTTCAGTATGTCAGTGGAAAGTGAATGGGTCTTTGTCTGCTAAAAAGGGTAAAATAGTCAATTCCCAAAAGATGCCATCTTCCCTCCACTTTTTCAGTCTATTTTCCGCCCAAAAATGGGGGAAAAGTTTTTGGCGGGCGCCAAGGAAAGCTTATGATCCCAACTTTCCATTCCCTCCCATTTTCCTTTCAAACCAAACAGTGGACAGCTCCTTCCCTCCCACTTTCCTTCCTCCATTTTCCATACTCCCTATTTTCACTCATACCAAACAGGGTGTAAAGCAAAAGTTGAAATGTTGCAGTAAGGAGCTAGCAAAGTGGAGTTCCTCACATTTCCAGAATAGTAGAAAGAGTATTGAAAGCCTCAAAGCAAAACTGGTTGATTTGCAGAATAACAAACCCACAGATACAACACAAGAGGATATGAGGAGGGTGAGAATAGAAATGGAGAATATGTGGAGAAGGGAATAAAAATATTGGGGCCAACATTCCATGTTGAAGTGGATTAAATGGGGAGACAGAAATACAAAATTCTTCCACACAACTACTGTGCAGAGAAGGCAGAGAAATAGGATTATCATGCTCAAGAATTCATAGGGGAACTGGGTGACAGAGAAAGAACAATTACTACAGTTGATTCAAGACCATTTCCAAGGGTTGTACAAAACAAAGGGAGTTAGGAATTATGACTATATCTTGCAGGGGATCCCACAAAAGGTCACTCAACAAATGAATAGGTACCTCCTGCAACAACCATCAGCAGAGGAGATCAAATCAGTTGTATTCAGTTTGGGGGCCATGAAGGCACTGGACCTGATTGACTACCTCGGTTATTCTATCAGAAGTATTGGGAAACTATCAAGGGAGAGGTATGTGCTGCTGCCCAATCCTTTTTCCTTTCAGGCTTTATATTGAAAGAATTAAATGAAACTGATATAGCCCATGTCCCAAAAGTTGCAAATCCTGATGAAATCGGAGAATATAGACCTGTAAGTAGTACTAATTATGCCTATAAGATTATTTCAAAGTTGTTAGCAACCAGGCTCAAACCATATATGCTGGTATCACAGAACCAGAGTGCTTTTGTTGGGGAAAGACAAATTTAGGATAACATAATTCTTGCTCAAGAGGTTATGCATTCCATGAGACAAAGAAAGAAAACTATGAAATACCACATGGAAATCAAATTGAATATGGCCAAAGCCTATGATAGGATTGAATGGGATTTTTTGAGGGATCTGCTAGTGAGAATGAGGTTTGACCAAAGGTGGGTGGGTCTTATAATGCAATGTGTATCAACTGTGCGATATAATATCTTGGTAAATGGAGAAAGGGCAATTCAAATCACACCAACTAGAGGAATTAGGCAAGGAGATCCCCTCTCCCCCTATTTGTTTATCCTTGTTTCAGAATGTTTAACAGCTCTGATGGACGCAGCTATGGAAAATGGTCATCTAAAAGGTTTTAAGCTGAACAAGGTCTGCCCCACTCTGTCTCATTTGTTGTTTGCTGATGACTCCATACTCTTTGCCTCGGCAACCAAAGAAGAGCGCCAAAAGTAAATGGATATCTTGAATAGATATTGTAATGCTACAGGACAGTTGGTGAATCTCAATAAGTCTGGGGTGGTTTTCACCCCCAATACCCCAATGCCACTGCAACAAGAGCTGGCTAGCTATCTCAAGATCCAACATATGCAGAAAATAGGGAAATATTTGGGACTGCCCACAGAGTGGGGAAGATCAAAAAAATAAACACCGGGATGGCTAAAGGAGAAGATTTTAAACAAGATAGCTGGGTGGAAGGAAAGGTTATTAAACCATGCTGGGAAAGAAGTGCTTATAAAAGCAATGGTTCAGGCCATACCAGCGTATGCTATGTCTGTGTTTAAATTTCCAAAATCTTTTTGTCATGAAATAACTGCAAGCTTCAAGAGGTTCTGGTGGAGTAAGTCCTCGGGAGAAAGAGGTATTTATTGGAAGAGCTGGGAAACTTTGACAAGAAGGAAAATGGAAGGTGGCCTGAGGTTCAGAGATTTGGAGAAATTTAATATAGCTATGCTGGCAAAGCAGTCATGGAGGCTTGTACAAAATCCAGAATCTCTATGGTCAAAGGTCCTGAAAGCAAAGCATTTTGCTAACAGGAATGTGTGGGATGTGAAAGCAAGACCTAATAATTCATGGATCTGGAAGGGTATAATGGAAGGAAAACAACTATTGGTAAAGGGAGGTATATGGAAAATTGGAGAAGGGAATCAGATAAGAGTGTGGGAGGACGTATGGATCCCAGGATGTGGAAATGTCCCAAATATGATGCAAAGTAGAATTAACAGAGTGCAAGAGCTTATTGACAGTCCCCAAAGAAGGTGGAACAGATCAATGGTGCAGCAGAGTTTCCCTGAAGATGTGGCCAAGAAAGTGTTAGCTATACCCATCTATGAGACTCCACAACAAGACAGATTTCAATGGGCCCATACACATACGGGTCTGTATACATTTAGAAGTGGGTATCACCTGCTTAATCAGAATGTAAGCAATACTCAGCAGAAGGTTGCACCATCTTCTTTTTTTCAAGTCCTAGAAGGTTTATGGAAAGTGATATGGAACCTAAAGGTAATACCAAAGGTTAAATCTTTCCCGTGGAAAGTGGTACATGAAGCTATAGCTCCGAAGTGGGCCATGCGGAAAAGGAAGATAGCAAGTAGTCCGATATGCCATATATGTGGGGAAGAAGAAGAGACTCTTGAGCATCTATTTTTGTTATGCCCTTGGGTAACACAGGTGTGACAGTTCTCCCTTCTACAAATCAACATTGACATATGTAAAATTAGAAGAATTAAGGAGTGGCTATTTGATACTATGCAAAAGGTGAAAGAGTTTGGTGAGAAAGATGGGGAGGGTGAATCTATACTAGCTTATATGTGCTGGTTCATCTGGAAAGCACGGAAGTGCTGGATCTATCAACACCAGAAACCAAGCAGTAAGGGAGCAATCAATCAAGCTCTTATGACAGTCTCTGAATATAAGCTAAATATGGAATCTCTGGAGCGGAGTGATAATAGTGCAATCATGAATACACAGTGGTGTGCCCCTCCTCAAGGATGGGTGAAACTTAATTGCGATGGAGCTTATCTATAAGAAAAAGGAAAGGGGGCATATGGAGTAATAGCAAGAGATCATGTTAGTGTGCTTCTGAATGGAACAGCAGCTAATGTACCTGCATCTTCACCGCTGGTTACTGAAGCTTTAGCTGTTAGAAGAGCTCTTAGACTAGCCATTGAGGAAAACTATCAAGCCGTTGTTGTGGAATCGGACTCTGAAGTCCTTATAGAGTCTCTCAGAAAAGGTCCTTCAGCTATGATAAGGAAAGTTTCAAACACCCTTTTTACTACCATAAGTAGAAATGGGAATATGGCAGCTCATGTAGTAGCTACTCAAGCAAGGCAGGGAGTTCTTCCAACCTACTGGGTATCAACCCCTACAAAAGCTTTGCAGGATATTCTGCTAAGTGAACTAAGATCAGGAATAGGTTAAATTCTTGTAATGATGCAGACAGAGGTGTCTTTTTTGAATGAAAATTTTATTTCATGACCAAATAAAAAATGTCCACATCCACTGATCCATGGCAATCACCCAAGATCTATGACCCACACATTTTCTCCCCCAAACGCTGAACCCCCTCTCTCCGGCGATGTATCAGACCCCCACCGTAGTCTCAAACCCTAGGAAAGACCCCATCTCTCTCTCTCTCTATCTCCTCCCCTCCACACTCACAGCAGATCATACCCCGCCACCCCTTACGCCCATCTTCCACCACCGCCGTTTCCCTCCCTCTAAACTCCAGCCCGAAGCCGAAAATAAGGAATTGTGAAGTTAGAAACGAATTGGGTTTGAATTTCGGTTTTAGTGTGTCATTGGGATTGTGAAAATCATGGATGATTAATTGCTGGTTAAAACTGATTGTGTTTGTCGACGGTGGTGGTGACCGTCGCTGTGGTGGTGGTGGTGGCGGTATAGGTGATGCTGCTGTAGTGGTGGTGGTGGTGGCGGTATAGGTGATGCTGCTGTAGTGGTGGCGGTGTTGTGGAGAAGAAAGTAGCTGTCGAAAGAAAGCTCAGACGGGAGGGAGGCGATTTGGACTGTTTAATGGGTGGTGGTGGTTGGCGTTGCTGTGGAGGTTAATGCAGTGCAGTGGTAGCGGTCTGTGGAATAGAAAGAGGCTGCTGGAAGAAGGGCAAGAAGGAAGGGAGGGGGATTTGGACGGGTTTGTGGCTGGCGGTGGCACCACGGATGGCGTTTCTGTGCAGGCGATGGCGGTGGCGGTGGCGGTGGCGGTAGGAAGGGGTTTAGGGATTTTGACCAAAGTTAATTGTAAATTCACTGTGTAAAATTAATTAAAATTCAAACTATAACTAAAAAATAATAATTATCCATAAAAATCATAATTTTAAAATTAACTAACTTTGTATCATTTAATTTCCAATAATCTATAAATTGTAATTATAATTGTCAAAATTTTATTTAATGTATATTTAATTTAAAAAGATTAGTGTGAAGAGCGGGTGAATTTGTCTATTTTTTTATTATTATGCAGTCATTTAATAATTAATTTTTTGAGTTATAATTCAAATAGTTATTAAAATAATTTAATTGAGGAAATAAAGAGAAATATATATATATTTGAATAATTATTTAATGAATTTTAATTAATAAGTTATGATCAATTATATAAAATTTGAAATATTAATTAAGTGAAAAAATAATGTTTTTAAAATGCACAGAAAGTGTAGAATTGATATTTCAAACATAAATTTAGCATTATGGTCTTGCCTTTAACAAAATGAGGGTATTATGGCAATTATAAGAAAATTTCTTGAACTTACCCAAAAAAAAAAAAAAAGAAAATTTCTTGATGATATCAGCATTTTTCGTAACTTTTCCTAGCGTTGCCGAGTGGAAGGGGTCTACATGTTAAACGTTTCAAATGTCAAGGGATTTTAGTATAATTTTTGAAATGTGAAGAGGTGTCCGTATAATAAATTTAAATGTCAAGGTGTCTAAATATAATTTACCCTTTTTAGATTTTTTGAAAATAAATTCTCATTTTTTTTTTACTTCTATTCCATTCTTTTTTGAAATATTTTTAAAACGTTTCTATTTTCTAAATGACTAAAAAAATTTTGATCCTTATTCTCTATGTGTGTGTTGAGCTTTGCCATGTGGATTGTTTGTGTGTTCTATGTGCATGTTCTGTCCAAAAAAAAAAAATCTACGGTACTAAAAAAATCGGCATTGTACTGTCATATAAAACTTTTTGGGGTATTCGATTATTAACATTTTGAGGTTGTGATCAATCTTAACAATTTAGAATCGATTCTAACATGTAGGATCAATGACTAATACCCTAAAATGTTGCAACTAGCTCTTAAAAGTATATAACTTAACCTTAAAAGTTATATTTTATTTTTAATATCGATCTTAAAATATTAAAAAATCAATCTTAAGTTTTTTATTATAACTTAGGGAAAATTTCAGTCACACCCCTCCTAGTTTACTATATCTTCAAGGACACCTCCTCTATTATCAAAAATATCACTGACACCCCTTCTAGTTTATATTTGGAAGCATGGATAAGGATACGGGATACGGATACAATACGATACGGATACGGCGATACGACAAAGTCTAAAAAAGTAGGATACAGGTACGGCCAAGATACGACTATAATAAAATATATTTAATATTTTTATTACTTTCAATTAACTTAATACTTATATATTTTTTTAGTTCTTTAACATATAATAAGAAAAATTAGTAATTCTTTTTAATTTCAAGAAAATATATATCGTGTCGTTGTGGTATATTCACAAATTGAAGTGACTAATTAAAGGAATCAAAGCTAATATATTTACCTAGTATTCAGAAGTAATTTTGCTAATATTATAATTGAATAGCTTTATTTTATGCTTTTTTGACATGAGATAATATTTAAAAAACACTCATATACCTTTACAGTAATATAAATTTTTTGTTAATGTATTGTATGGTATGTGAATTCAAAAAGAGATGTTAAAAGTTCAACTAAAAAATTATATATGTTGTTCGACTACAAAAGTATCCGTGAAATATCTTAATATTTAATTATTATCGGATACGTAGAATGTGTATCCGATACGTATCCTCGAGTATCCGACGAGTATCGTATCCGATAAGGTATCCGATACGGGTACGTCAATCTCAACGAAGTATCCGTGCTTCATAGATTTAAACATTACTAACACCCCCTACTATTAAACTACCATTTCTAACAAAAAAAATTAATCTAAAATACCAAAAATGCCCCTACATAAACCTTAAATAATTTTTTTACATAAAATTTTATTAAAATTTGAGCCGATTAAAATTTATTTTTCTACATATTAAAATTTGAACCAATTAAAATTCGATTGAAGCTGAATAAAATTTATTTTTTAAAAATTATTAAAATTCGAGCCTATTAAAATTTATTTATTAAAATTTGAGTTGATTTGAACTCTACCCGAGTTGTTAACGCGCGATTAAAATTCTCTTTCGAGTCGATCAAAATTTATATTTTTTTACTTATTAAAATTTGTGTCGATTAAAATTCGATTTATTAAAATTTAAGTCAATTAAAATTTATATTTTTTATGTATTAAAATTTGGGCTGATTAAAATTCAATACGAGTTGATTAAAATTTGATTTGAGTCGATTAAAAATAATTTTTAATCGGCTCAAATAGAATTTTAATTAGACCAAATTTTAATACGTAAAAAATATAATTTTTAATTGACTCAAATTTGAATATGTAAAAAAATAAATTTTAATTAGCTTGAATTAATTCACTCGAATTTTAATACATAAAAAAAATTAGAAAATAGAGGGGATCTCATTTAAGATATACTTACTTAGAGGGGTGTGGATGAAATTTGTCCTCAAATATATCATGGGCAATTTAGTAAAATTTAGTAACATTTTTAATCTGACAGGAGTGTCATTGAAGATTCAGAAAATAGAGGAGATGTCTTTTAAGATATGGTAAACTAGAGGAGGTATGGTTAAAATTTTCCCTATAACTTAAAAGGTCGTATTTGGTTACAACTTAAACCTTCTCGAGAAAGTTTGTTTCATAAAAACCAAAAAAATGTTCATTACTAACTCTTCACCGAAAAAGAACAAAAAAAAAAAAAAAAAAACCTCTTAACCAATTAAAACTTTCAATGAAAAATGAGCTAACAGTTAAATTGAGAAGGAGTTCATTGCCTAATAGGAGTTCATATAACACGAACAAAAAGGAACAGGAAGCAAAGGGCTTCAAAGAGAACTGATTTGTTACTCCTCTTTGCCCTCTGTGTGAGAAGTGTAGTCTCAATTTTTCGCCGCTCTTTACAGTTTGCTTGAAACTCATTGCAGTTTGCAGCCTACCCTTTTCCGAAAAGTATACATAATACAATTGACACCCCCCCCCCCCCCCCCCCCTTTCTCTCTCCTCTTTCTAAACTGCTCCAGCCAGTTTGCCAGCCATCATTGAATCAACACTTCGGTGCTGCTCTTCCCTCATCGTCAATCTTTCCCCCGCGAGTTCCATCGATGCTTTCATTGCACTCTTGCCCTTTCACTGTTCCATTTGTATTAACTTCTGGAGAGGCACTGTTGTTACCATTTGGTTTCCCTGTACCATTGGCCTTTTCTGACAGGGATGGTGTCTCCACGGAAATGCTTCCAGTTGCTGTAGTAGACAATAAAGATTGGGTTGACGAATTGCCAGAACCAGGTGGAGGAAGGAAAACTCCAGTGCCAGGGACTGGTGAGCGAGGTGGAGGATGCCTTGGCGGAGCTGCAGGCCATCCAGCTGAGGCTGGTGGAAGAGCTACTTGTGCAGGAAAAGACATGGCTGGTGCAACTGCGGTGGGAACAAAAATTGGCTGTATGCCATTTGTAGGTGAAAGCTGTGGACGAGCAGCTGGAGCTGGCAATACTCCTGTTGCCGGGATTGGCCCATAATGCTTGGGGCCCACATGATGGCGTATATGATTTGGTGACCTACTAGGAGGTGAGACCCAATGGGAGGGTGATGCTACTGCAGGTGAAGGAAAACGCTGAACATCACTAGGTGTGATTTTCTTTGGTTGTGACTTTGACAAGGTAACAAGTATGCGTTGTTTTCGGATCGAGGGAAGTGCATGTCTGGCAAAATCTGTGGATCTTCCTTGCATTACAAGCATAGATCTGCATTTTCATGGTGAGAAAATAAGGTGATGGAAGGAGCTGGGAACATTGATGCAGTAGTTTTGAAATAGTAGATACGAGCAAATAGTCGGGCATGGTTGAGTTAAAAAGTAAGTTTCTCAGTGATCAACAAAGAAACTATGCTCGAAAATATGGCATTCCTTAATTTTGATCCCATTATTGCTTGTCTGGGAAGTCTTTCTGCTTCATGCACCCCAATATTTTTAAGTGCATATTAACCCTTGTGAAAAAGCTTCTCAAAAACCAAAAGAGCTTAGAACAATTCATGTGTGTGAGAGAGAGGGAGTACCCGGGTGCAAGAGAAAGCTCCAAAGAGCCTCTATAATCCCCAGGATAGTCTGCCCGAATTACTTTACCAAAAGTCACATCACACTCGGTCAAGAACAGCACACACACAGGCCTTCCATACCAATGTGGCCACATGTGAGGTTGTGAGTGGTCACCCTACAAATATAAGGCACAATATTAGCTGCCTGGGCTAATGAACAATTTGCAAAACCTTAAACAGCAATACTGTCATTAGCAACCTCATTGAAGATGTCAATAGTGCAAGAGTCTGGCGTTGCAGTAACAATCTGCATAGCAATTATGCGTTCGATCACATCCTCCAGTAAGTCAGGGATGGGTTCGATGCTCCGATCTGCAAAATCCAGTAAAAATCCCAGAAAATCACATTTAAGAGAATGCCTTATATTTCCTTTCATAAAAAATAAAGACAGCAAAAGATATATTATTCCAGTGTTTGGCTCATAAGAAGAGCTCTTTAAAATTATGAGCATGCCTTTGGAGGTACCTGTTGCAATTTCATCTTGAGGAGGTGTATCTGCAACGGGGTGGCCCAATTGAATCATCTCTCTTCCGTGCCCTTTCATTGGTCGCTTTGACACAACAAATGTCTGCCCTGCTTCTCGTCAAACAATATTCAAAATTATTGCTAACACTTAAATGCAGGGGGCCAAACTCAATGAACAAAAACACTAGTTCATGTCGCTAAAATAGTAATCACAAAGAAAATCAATGTAGCAAAAGAATTTAAATTCAAAATAAGCACCTCATTTCAAAGCTCCCATTCATGCCCACACTCACGGAATTTGCAATACTTAAGGACAAATAGGAAATGACTAATTTAACATACTTTCTCAGAGCCATATGACTAGCCAGATGCAGGATGTTACATGCAATTTAACCTGTAGTTCACATAAAGAAGACATCTCTCATAAGTCCCCTCTGTAAGATATATTGAAGTTCCACCTTAATCCACAAGCAATAATGTAAATGCAGTCCTCACAACGATAAATAAATTTAAAAACAACAGACCCCATAAACAGGTTTTAATGTTTCTTTTGTACGAGAGAACTTTACATATTTGGCCTGCGCTGTAGGGTGAACTATTCACCAATAACTCAAGATACAGCAATCCCAATATACCCCAAAAGCTGGAGTCAATTCAAGTCAGTGCTGCATAAAATTATTTCCTATGTGGCTACGTCACTATATAACTAGAATTAAACCCACATTAAACATCACAAGCAGGGTCAATATGCCACTTCTACCAAGGACGCACAGCAAGTCAGCAACCAGCTGCAAAACTGAATAGAATTTAGTGTAGCTATACATCCACGTTAAAAATTTTACTTTACTCTTAAGTTATAATGACACCCCCTGACCTTAACTTAACTTATCTGGTCACCCTTGACATTTCCTGATTTCCATGTCACTGGAAACTCGAACCAAAACTTCTAAAAGAGAAATCAACTATTTGCTCTCTGAAATTAAACTTATCCTTAAAAATTCAATCAAAATTGGGCAAATAACAGAAAATTATGAGAAAGAGAAATCATCTTCCCCCACCCCCCGACCCCTTTCTACAAAGCCCCCATCTAATGCCAAATCCCTTCTTGGGTATCTTGGGCCCCCACAAACCCCCGCCCTCATCGACTAGCCAACCCCACAAAACCCCCTCCCTTGTAGACTAGCCAATGTTCTTCAAGCTGACAATGCCCTTAAATATATCCAATCATTTATGAAAATTTTTTGTGTTGATCGTGGAATTGTCCATCAAACTACTTGTCTACATACATCCTAACAAAATGGTATTGCCGAACGTAAACATTAGTATTTGTTTTGGGCTGATATTGTTCTTATTTCTATTTTTCTTATTGGTTCTAGCTGGTCAATAGAAATAAGAAAAACATCAGCCCAAATACAAATACCGGTCTTAAAGTTTGGAAATACTATTTTGTTAGGATGTATGTGGACAAGTAGTTTGACGGATAATTCCACGATCAACACAAAAAGTTTTCATAAATGATTGCATCAACTCTTTTCTTCTTCCTACATTTTGAACAACAAGTCTTTTCTCCTTACTATATCCGAATACATTGCATCAATCTAACCCCTTGTGTCTTTGGTTGTGTTACATTTTTCCATCTGATTGGTTCTAGTTGCGATAAACTATCACTTCGATCAGTCAATTGTATCTCTCTAGGATATTCCGATACTCAAAAAGGTTTTGGCTGCGATAACTATTGCCTCGCTCAATTAAGTGCATCTTTCTAAGATATTTTGGTATTTAAAAGGTTATCAGTGTTAGGATCACTTTCATTGTTACTATATCAGTATCGATGTTACCTTCTTTAAGTTATCTTCCTTTTTTTCTGCGTCGAGTCACAATCTTGGTGTAGATTTAGTATCTCCTAATGAGGGGGAGCTTTTGTTGCCTACTATCTCAGACAGTATGCATTCTCCTCCAATAGCGACACGGCTCCTCCACTTAGGTTTACCATCGCTCCATGGATAGACTGTCTATGCCCTATACTCCAGCTCCATAGCCAACAACGACTTCTACTGAGATCAAACCTCCTAAGCCATTTGTTACCCTATCGTCGTCTGATCTACCCATAGCATTACGGAAAGGTATTCATAGATGTACACATCCTATTTCTACTTTTGTCTTATTTCTTTAGTTTTCTCCATTTTTTCGTCGTTTTGTATCATTATTATCTTTTGTGTCTATTTTTAATCTTTCAAACAGGTCTTATCATCTCCTGAATGGAAAGTGCCGATGGATGAAGAAATGATAGCTCTTCAGAAGAATGAAACAAGGTATCTCGCTCCATTGATTCCCAGTAAACAACCTATTAGTTCTCGTTACATGTATAATGCCAAGTATATTTTCGATGGTTCTATAAAGTGCTTAAAGGTGCAATACGTAGCCAAGGGCTACATTCAGACATCTGGTGTGAATTATTGTGAAACATTTTCACTCATTGCTCGCCTTAACTCTGTTAGAGTGTTACTTTTTGTTGCAGTGAGTTTAGATTGACTTTTATATCAGCTAGATATAAAGAATACATTTTTACATGGGGATCTAGGGGAAAAAGTATATATTATTTACTAGCGTTGATGTGTTGTTTTTAGGACGGAACAATTAGTATGTTGGTTGAAGAAAACATTAAATGGTCTAAAGCAATCACCGCGTGCTTAGTTCGACAAATTTAGTGCAATTGTGCTTTAGTATGGCTTTCAGCGATCTAATTCGAATCATTATGTATTTACATGCAAAATTGTCGTAGCCTCAGCTGTTTGTGCCAATGATATTGTTGTATATGGTAATGCTGAGCTGGAATTGCCCATTTTAAGTCCTATTTGGAAAGAGATAGTTTCACACCAAGGACTTAGGTCTCCTTTAATGCTTTTTTGGCATTAAAATAACCTGATCTAAGGGAAATAGTAGTTTATGCTAGCTTAAGTATATGTTTGAGTTACTCTCTAAATTTGATACCCTTGATGCATATCCAGCTGATACATGGATCCAACAGGCAAATTAGATACTGAAAATGGAGTTTTTTTTAGGACTGGGGCATTATCGAAGGTTTTTTGGTAAGCCTATTTGTCTCATAGATACACGTCTTGACATTATTTATGTTGTTGGTGTTAGCCAGTTTATGCACATTACTTGTAAACCCCATTGGAAAGTTATTTGTCGTATTCTTCAGTATTTGAAAGGAGCTCCTACTAGAGGATTGGTACCGGCCGCCTTCATCCTTAATTGTTACTAGATTTTCTGATGTTGACTGTGAGTGGGCATTTGTGTTAATGGACATTCGAGTTTTGGTTATTGTAGATTTGTTGATAGTAATCTTGTTACTTGACATAATAAGAAACAAAATGTGGTGACACTTTTTAGGGCAAAGGCTGAATATCGTGTCATGGCTCATATTGCAATGAGATGTTATGTGTTCTCTTTTTATTTCATGAGATGGGTGTTGATGTGTCGTCTCCTGTGCAGATGCATTGTGACAACTAGGCAGCTATTTTTATTGTCGATAATCTAATATTTTATGAGTGTTATTTAACGCATAAAGCAAACTGAAGTGAACTAGTCACCTGATGCCTAGGCGAGAAGCAAGAAGCGAGAGGCGAAGCGAACAATTTAAAGAAAGCAAATATTTTAGTGTAATTATTTCCAAATATTCAAGTTCTAACTTCACAAATACTAAATATTCAAATGCAACAAAAACCATAATTCCAAAATATAATCAGACAGAATAATAAACCAGCAATCAATAATCCAAATATCCAATGATTCCAGAATATATGAGCAGAAGCAAAACAAATGAAAGAAAAACAGAAGCAAGATTCCAAGGGTTTTAGCATAAAGCAGAACAAATGACAAAAAAACATAACAAATGAGCATAAGAACAAATGACAGAAAAACAGAAAAATAGTTCCAAAAGATGAGTAGAAGCAGTAAAACCATCAAAGCAAAAAGAAAAAGAAAACAGAAATAGTATTCTAGCAGAAGCACAAAACCATCACATCAAAAAAAAAAAAAAAAAGAAATAGGATTCCAAGGGTTCCAACAGATGCAGCATCACAGCAAAAAAAAAAAAAACAGAAACAGAGTTCCAGTAGGAGAAGAAGAAGAAGAACTAGAAACATCAAAAAAGAAGAACCAGACAAATCAGAAGAAGAGTGGAAGAAATAGATGAGAAGGGGGAGAAGAAGTAAAAGAACCAGAAAATCAGAAGAAGACGAAGAAGAAGTGAAGAAGTAGAAGAGAAGAATCACAAAATCAGAAGAAGAAGAAGAAGGAGAAGAGAACATACCGTCAACGTCTGACTATGAGCTTCCCAGTCTGATGCCGGAGCAGTCTAGTACTCTGGTCACTGGTGATTGTCGCAAGAAAGGAAAGAATCAAAAGAAGAAGAAGAAGAAGAAGAGAACATACCGTCGGCGTCTGTCTGGAGAGTGGTTTCCCGTCTAATGAGTGGTTTCCGTCTAGTTTATCAAACCAATTTGTTGATTAGGGTTATTTTACATATATATAGATAAGGTTCAACGACCCATAATAGTTTAACACAGAAAATTACAAATTTCAGTCAAGTACTCGCTTCTTCGCCTCTTGGCCTAATCTCGTTTTTTCCTTGCTTCTATAAAGGTCGCTTCGCCTGGACTGTTCCAGGAGACCTGAGATCGCCTAGTCTCGCCTCTTGCCTAGACGAGCACCTAGGCTCGCTTTTCAAAACACTGAGCATACCAAACACATCAAAGTTGATTATTACTTTATTCGACATCTCTTAATGCGAAAGAAGATTATCACTCCTTATGTAAAATTTGGTGATCAATTAGGTCATATTCTTACCAAACATTGGTGCAGTCCACCTATAGTAGCCTCTGTTCCAAGTTGGGAAATTTTTATCTCTATGCTCCAGCTTGAGGGAAAGTGTTAAAAGTGTTATTTTCATATTATTCTACTTTCCTATTATGTTTTCTTTTCTCATTATGTCACTTTACGATATATTTTATTTTCATAATATTGTAATTTTCTTCAACTTCAATCTAATATAAATAGGTGATAGTTGTGTTGGCAACATACATTCTACTCACAATATTGTTCCATAATCTCTCTGTCTCCCTTCTCCTTCTCTTTCTTTTGCTAAACCTAATATTCAATAATTAATGTTAAACTGGCACGAAAACAAAGGTGCCACCCAGTATTACTTCCACCAAGCCTAATAATTTTAATATTCAAAAGAAGGTACTTGTTAAAGAAGGAAAGAAATGATGGAAAAAAATGTATTGAAACTGTAAAAAAAGTGAGTAGCAAATAAGATACTCGACACTCGTTCTTCCTGCTAAGACCAGCAAACAGCACCATATAGCTTCAGACCAGGTGATGCTACAACTGATCCTTTAGATAATAGTGCTATGTATTGCAAAAGATGTATAGAGGATGCAAGCATTATACGGAATAATTGGGCGTAATGTGTTTATAGGCCATCAAACAGGCAGCAACTAAAAGCATGGAACAATACAAACATTGAGAGAGAGAGATTCTTTTCTTGTGTCCTATAGATCAAAAACATCACAATCATATAAATGAAAACTCATGCATGCTATCAGACAGGGAAAAGATACACACGGAGAATGCCACCCATATGTTAGTGTAAAAAAAAATGCACAGATTAGAAAAGTTTCAGTTGAAGTTTTGCAGTTATGATGGTATGAAATGGAAGTCTGAACTCCCAAGCAAAAAAAATCCCTTTCCAAACAACCATGAACATAGGTCCATAAATTCAAAAGGAAAAGGAACAAAGACATGTGCCATGTCCAAATAGAGAGAATGCATTGGAGAACTTGCCTTGTAACTGTCCTCTTCTCCCCGCAGCTCTCAAATCATTTACCAACATAACAATTTTTGAAACTACTGATTCATCAAATAGTTCTTCGTACAGTTTCATTCCATCAACTACATTAACCTATAAAGAAAGCTGGGGCAGCTTAGAGGTAGAAATTTGAAAACAAAAGCCTAAAATTAGTAGCTTGTTTCAACTTAATTTTCAAGACAAATGCCCCCCAACAGAAAAATAATATTACCGTTTTTCCATCAAATATCTCGGTGCCAACAAAAGTTTTTGGAATAACTGTCAGATTCTGCTTCTGATGCGGACTTTGTATGGACTGGGAATCATTCTGCTGATGCATATTACAAGAACCTTAGAAAGAGAGGAATAAAGAATTAGCAATTTCAAAAGAGAAAAATAAGAATTAGCAATTTCATATTAAGTGCAAATACAATTCCAAACTGCAGCGAAGAGAGAGATATAGGATGGACAAATGCTTTTACAACTTCCCTGTGAACAAAATACATGAATTTTAAAAGCTATACTGCTCAGAACTATTGTTACAACCATGAGTCAAGACAAGGCATAAACAACCACCAAATGCTGCATGCTAGTATTAGTTAAAAGGGGATTTAACAAGCATTCTAAAAGGTACAACCACCTGTTTTGTTACGGAAACCTAGAAAGAACAGCTCACATCCAACGGGATCGAAAGAGAGACAGAAAAGATAAGAACAAAAACAAAAACAAGAACACGGAGCAAAGAACTACCTCTTGAGTTTGAGGTGCATGCATCATCTACATGCTTTGCCTCACATTCTGAATCACCAGCAATCATTACTTCTGAGTTTCCCGAACTCTTGACACAGCTCTCTACTTGAGGTTTTGCAACCACATCTGCTACAGCATCAAATACTAACAGTTTCTCAAATACAAGGGAAAATGCAAAATTGAAAAAGAGCTAAAATTTAATTTTAATGGGGGGCAAAACATGAATAAATTATTTACCAACTAATATGTAAATTTCTAAATATAAGCAAGAGAAATATATTACGATTTATAAATAAATTACTAGATAAAAATGAAAGTGATATCAAGCATATATTAACACAGAATGCATCGTGCTTTTAACTTTTCAAAATAGTCTATAATTGATTCTATGCGAAATTGTTTAGCAATTTCCTTTTAATTTATGCAATCAAACAATCAGTGACAAAATCATCATTCATTTTATTGTGAAATCTAATTGAAATCATCACATTTGATTGAGAAATTTTATTCTTTGAAACAATGGAATACATTGTTTTGTGTTAAGAGTCTTGAGACATTTTATCATTTACATCTAATCATATCTTAGTAATTTACGGACTACTAACTTGTTGAAAAAAAGTTGGGCCAATCTATTTAATAAAAGGGGGCATTTTCTTGACTTAGTATATAAAATTTGGACATAACATTTCACATCATTTCACATATGTGAATATAAAATATTTGTTTTATTGGATTAGGAAGGTCAATGGACTTCTGATTTACTAAAATGAAAAGGAACTAGGACTATTATATTATTTTCTAAAATAAAGGGGCTCAATGTGCAAAATTGAAAAGAATGATGCTTATTTGCTTCTATGCGTAGATCCGCCCGTGAATTTTAAAAGCTATACTGTTCAGAACTATTGTTACAACCATGAGTCAAGGCAAGGCATAAACAACCACCAATGCTGCATGCTAGTACTAGTTAAAAGGGGATTTAACAAGCATTCTAGAAAGTACAACCACCTGTTTTGTTACGAAAACTTAGAAAGAGCAGCTCACATCCAACGGGATGGAAAGAGAGACAGAAAATATAAGAACACAAAGCAAAGAACTACCTCTTGAGTTTGAGGTCCATGCATCATCTACATGATTTGCCTCACATTCTGAATGGCCAGCAATCATTACTTCTGAGTTTCCCGAACTCTTGACACAGCTCTCTACTTGAGGTTTTGCAACCACATCTGCTACAGCACCAAATACTAACAGTTACTACAACTTGAAAATGTTTCTCAAATACAAGGGAAAATGCAAAATTGATAAAGAATTGCAGCATAATTTTTATGATCCTGAGTCTTTTATGTTAGATCAAACATAATAGTAGTGAAACCAAAATCAAGAGACAGATAAAATTCTATCTGAAGGGGAATCACTGTTTGATTTTCCCTTAAGCAGAAACAAAATATAGAGCTAAATATAAGAGCAAGTTCCCGAATTTAAGCCTCATATCTTACACATGAACATAGATCTTGGCATTTATATGTGGAAATGAAATACTCTTGGCCAAGTAGTTCTTTTTTTTTTTTATTGGGGGTGTTGTGGTGGTGGTAGGGGGACTCAAAAGTGCATGAGGATTCAACCTTCAGACCTCATCTTGTGCTTCTAAAGAAAATATGACCTTTATAAGTTACAGAATTATAGTAGAATTAAATCCTGCATCTCATATACCCACATATGTGGCATCTTGTAACATGTTAAAGCATGTTTCTGAGTGGAGAAAAATAGAACATCTGTAAATGTGTCACAAGAAATCCATACATTGTCATGTTCTCATAGTTTTTTACTAATCAAAATAACATTGAACCTTTCACAAAATACATCTTGCATATCCTCTTATAAGTCAAACACAGACCCAATTACCCCAGGGTCAAACAACTTCATATGATTGCACAGCAACCAAACAGCAGTTCTCAACATTTCCCCAGAGTTTGTGCCATTATCACAAGGATTGCAGTTGAAGGTACACAAGCAGACAATTAGATAAGACATCCAACTTTAAAGGTCCTCTAGAACTATATGAATATTAGTCATTCAAAAATCACAAGTCACGCAAAAAAATGCTTTTCCTAGCCTTCCTTACATACCATCATGGAGAAAACATAAAAAGATGGCACCTGTTAAACATGCTTCATAAATAAGAAACAACCAACCTCGTCTTCAATAAAAACCTCCAAATTCAATCAGACCATTAAGACCCATCATTTATAAACTAAAATCCAATTACCAGAGCATAGAACTACAACTAATTATCAATTCCTGTCAGGGAAATTAAATCCGCATTCAATAGTTGCCTTTCTTTTCCTCCCCAACTCCGACATCCATATCAACCAATTTCTCAGACTCAGCATACACTTATCCTTCTTCCCTTTTTGATTCACTGTCTCCCCTTTCTCCAGTCCCATGGAATTCCCGAGTTTGTATATGCATCCAAATCTGAACTATGTGACTCCACCCTAAAATTCAGACCCAGATCCTCCATCACAACCTCACATCTCTATTGTCCAAAAGCCTATTACCCTAAACCACCAGGATTCCTAAACTCCTTCCCACCAAAACAGTAAACCACCAGGATTCCTAAACTCCTTCCCACCAAAACAGCTTTATCCCACTCTTCCTAACAAACCAATATAGAAAGAACACATATATAGCATACAGATAAACATGCATTACAAAGACAAAATAATCAGCCTCATTGCAACAAAAAGCTAAAAAGGCTAAATTTCCTTAAAGTACAAACGCCAATCACTAATTAGACACAGCTAAGAACAAATCCACTTCAGAAAAACTCTACCCACATTATATATTTACCTTTCTTCTCTTCCTCAAATGCCACACTCTTATCCTCCACTTTGGCAATCTCTTCTCCTTTCTCCAACCCTACCAAATTCTCAGAATCATTGGCATTCACATACTCTTCCTTTACAATTTCAACTCTCTGTTGTTCTTGCTTTTTATACCCACCTGCGCCACCCCTTTTAAACTCCTTCCCCTGCACCTTCGCCGGCTCAAAATACCTCTGCTGCCTCCTCCAACTAACCTGCTGCAGCGCATACAACACCTCCGCCATCGAAAAGTACTGCTGCATATGTAACACCGCGCTCCAATTACACCTCCTCTGCTGTATACACCCTACAACTCCATCGTACTCACCCGGCTCACCGATTAGTCTCAAATGGTTGCATAAAGCGTCAATTATCGCATTCGCCGCCGCAAATTCCCCGCGCAACCACGATATAAACCCATCTCTCTCATCTATAAACCACTGCCTCTGGTAGTTCACCATTTCTCCAACACCACCGCCACCATCACCACCGCCGCCCAACATTTTATCGGAAACAACCCCATTTCCTGATGGCATTGCCATATACGTCTATTTATTTATATATATAGGTAGGCTATATGTATAACTGTAGGACCTATATATTAGCTCATTCCCTGATATGGGTATGTAGATCGGACTGTAAATGACACTGAATTATGCAAGTGGGACTAGTAAAGTGGGTAGATCAGCGGAATTATGCGTGGAAAATGTGAGAAATTGATGAATTTGATGAATAATTTGCAATGTATGTTGAAAAGAGAGAGAAATGAGAGCTGCAAGCTCAAGTTCAGATCTGAAGGAGGTGTGAGAGCGACGTAAAGATGTGGAATTCAAAAATGGTTCGAAGATTTTTGTGGGTGCAATGTGTGAAGAACAAAACGGCTTATTGATCACGCATATATAGTCATAAAATGGTGGGGCTTTCTCTCTCTCTCTCTCTATCTCTAAGTCTGGTTTTCTATCCTCTGTAGAACTCTTCTGTGGAGAGGATGGAAATGGAAGTCCAAATTTGAGCAGTGTGGACGGACAAGGGAAGAATATTCTGGGAGATAGGGGTCATTTGCTTGGTATGCGAAGAAATTTTTTTTTTTTTTTTTTTTTTTTTTTTAACGATGGAAATAATTCTACTTTTCTTTTTCTTTTGGCAAATTACACTCACTACCATTAAGGTTTATCAACTATACACTCTCTTTATTAATCCCAAAAATTGTGCAGCGTTTGATTTTTTTATTTTTTGATAATTTTTTTTAAAATTTTAATTTTATTAGTTTTCTCTTAAAAAATGTACTCCTATTCCTATAAATGTATGTATATTAATATATATATGATTAAGTTTAAAAATTTAAGATAAATCTGGATTTAAAAAAAATATAAAACAAATTCTACTTCAAAAATGCTTCAAAAAAAATTAAGAAAAACCCCTTTAAAGTTGGGATAATTACATCCAGACTCCCTGAAATTTGTCGCTTAATCACTTAGACTCTTAACATTTGAAATATTACGCATAGAATTCTTGAGATTTATATACACGTAACACATAGCCCTCAATGTCCGTTAATATATCTGTTAATAAATTAAATTCAGACTCTTAAAATTTGAAGCGTGTAATACTTAGACCTATAAAATTTAAAATATTACACTTCCATAAAAAATACTCTAATTAAAGATAGAATATCAAATATTTTAAAATTTACAACTAAAATACATATTCTATTATGTCATTTATTAAAATAAAATCAAAAATAAAAGTTCATTTAAAAAAAAAAATCATAATTAGTACTGTTGATGTCGAAATTTGGATGACATTCCCGTCAATTTGTTGAACTTTGATCACCTAAAAAAAATTGGAGACCGGAGTAGAGCTACGGGGATCGATTCTCTGATGTTTAAGTTAATAAGTAACTCAAAGGTATGAATTGTGTTTAGAAGTTAGAAATGTCATACCTGGAGCATCTTGGACTAAATGGACTTTTCACATTGGGTCAATTTTTTCATCATCAAGTACAAAAATATGAAATAATCAACACATTTACATATTCCATTATATCATCCATTGACATAAAACACAAACAAAATTTCAATTTTTTGAGAAGAAAATAGTAAGAAATCAATTCAACACTCATTTTCATACAATTATACTATCTAGTGAAATAAAACTAAAAAATCAAACAATGGTCAAACTGTAACGAACACACTATCTTCTATTTTTAATTGGGGTGATGTAGTCGTTTAATAGGTTTCGTTAGTTCTGTAATTAATAAGGGGTTTAAGTGTAATATTTTAAACTTGAGAGGTTTAAGTGTTACAAGTTTATAAAGTTTAGGAAATCTGGGTGTAATTCACTAATAGATATGTTACACGCATATAAACCTTAAGGGTTCATTTGTTTAGGGGGAGAATGATAGAAAATGCAAGAAAAAGATTTTTTTTTAAATTTTCATGTGTTTGGTTAGCATGAAAAGGAAAATGATGGAAAAAATAATTTTCCTTAATGCTTGAATTTTCTCACAAATAACCAACTTTTTTTTCTTGTAAAAAACACAAGGAAATGCAAGAAAGTTGTGATCTATAACTAACTTCCTATTTTATCCTTATTTTTCTCAAAATATTTTATTGATTATTAATTTTTAAAAATTTTGGTATGAATTTGATTAATCATATAATTTAGTCCAAAGACTTTTGTATTGATGATTGTCTTAAAATTAAGTTTTGAGCCATTTTTTTAAATTTTTTTAACTTTCAACTATAATTACATATTTTTTTTTTCTTTTTTAGACCGATTTAATATAATTAAGGGTAATTTAGACAATTATAAAAAATTTCTTATAACTTTTATGTCTTTTAAACAATAGAATGAAATTTTTTTAAAACTTTCCGGTAAATTTTTCATTCTAGCCAAATACATTCATGAAAATATTTTTTCTATCATTTTCTTTTATTTCACTTCATTTTCTATCATTTTCATTTTCCATCTTTCTTTCTTCCTAACCAAACGGACCCTAAGGAGTCTATGTCTAATATTTCAAATGTCAAGAGATTTAAATGATTAAGTGATAAGTCTCAGGAGGTCCGGGTGTAATTGTCCCTAAAAAAGTTTTATAACACTTTAAGGGGTGTTTGTTTTCCAGGATAAAGGCAGACAATATGGGGGATTGGGGGCCCACATATCCCTCATTTAGGTCAATTAAAATGGTTGGGATAATCGTTGGGTGTGAATTTATTGGGTCGTATGAATTGAAGGCAAAGGTCCCATATAAATTGGATATATGAAACACATGGGGTAGGTGGATTAAAATTCTGTTAACATGATACATCTGTAATTTTACAAAACACCCTTGCATAGTAAATTTCTAAGGTTTTTACTTTTTACTCCTTTCACTCTCATTTTCCCCCATCTCATCCGCAGAGAAGAAGGCAACAACTTTTCTTCTGGGTATGGTTCTCTCTCTCTCTCTCGTCATCTATTCGTCTCAACTGAAACCCTCTTTGATGGGACATTTTGTGGAGACAGCAGATGATGACACGTGTCCTCGGGGACCACTGCGCCCGATGTCTATGATTATGACACGTGTCCTCGGCGCCATGTGTCCCCCAATGCTAAAGTGGTGACACATGTCCTCGGCGTCCTGGGGCCACTGGGTGGTTAGGATGGCGACACGTAATCTCGGCCCTTATCGGCGTTCCCCTCAGCTCACACGTGTCCTCGGCGCAAAAGTCTTCTCGGGACATGAAGACCCGACTACACGTCATCTCGGCTTCAAATACACCCTGACGCCTCCGGCTTATTGAAAATGAGTCACTAGCCTATCCTTTCCATCAAATCAGTAAGGCAGGGTGAGCAGAGTTGGTGACCAATGGGTCAAGAACACGTGGCGTTGTGAACAGAATAGTACATAGCTTTACACAAAGGTTCCGGCCATTACCCAGCTATGCAGGGGATCATTTAATAAATACTCAGGATGATGGGACGTCCTTAGTGACTAATGGAGCCCGGAAAGGGGCACATTAAGTGCCACAGAGATCAGGCATTCAATGCATTTGCATAGAAATAAGGGCATTTATTGCTCGGAGCGCCCAAGGAAGGGAGCATTGATTGCTCGGGGCGCCGAGCATTTAAGGACTAGCAAGTATTTCTGCAAAAGGGAAAAAACGTTTCCCCATGACTGACAGCCTACTACTCACTAGCCCGTAATGATTACCACCAACTAAGGTATAAATAGCCTTCTAAGAGGCAAAACGAAGGTACGCAAAACATAATACAAACAGTGTGCTCTGAATATCCTCCCTCAAAAAAGACTACTGACTTGTCCGTCGGAGGGGATACGCCGGAGACACTCCGGCGCCCTTCTAACCCTTCTTGTGATCTCAGGTTACTCTGGAATACACTGTTATCCGCCGGGATTGGTCCAAGTATCCTAGTGCTGAACCCTTCTGACGGACCAAGTTCTTTCTAGTTACTTCATATTTGTTTCTTTGCCACGAGATCGCTGAAACCCAAGGTAAAGACGAGTTCATCTGTGTCATGTTCTTACTCATATATCTATTGTGCAAAAATCTGTACGCACAATCTGGCGCCGTCTGTGGGAAAGATCATACTTCCCGAGGAATAGCGGCCATGGTGAATACTCGTCAAAAGGGGAAGAGCACTCAGCAAAGGAACGTTGAGTTCACGGCATCTTCCATGTCAAGAACGAAAGATCGTGTGGAAAGCGTGAATAGAGAATGTTCTGTTCACTCAAAAGAACGGACCCGCCAAACCAACATGGGTGTCAGACCTGAGAAACCTGCCCCGTTGGCGCGGCAACTAGCCGAGGTGATTGAGGACCAGTTTGGAGATCGCCTGAGACAATTGGAAGAGGACAACGTCAATGTCCTGAATCGACTTAACGAGGTCACACTCCCCAGCGGAGGATCTCGGAACCAGCGACGACTGCACGAGCCCCCCGCCAAGGGAATGGGGGCACAAGATCTGAGAAACCGCCTCAGTGGCGGATCCAACAAATCCAAAGCTCCGAAGCGCCCGAGGGCCAGAGAGGAGCTTCCGGAGGTCCCACCCAAGAAGACAAGGTCATTGGCTTGGGACGACCTCCGTCGGAAACTCTCTGGGCGAGGGGGCGTGGAAGAGTCCGAAGAGGGGTCTACCCTCTCCGTGAGGAACAACAGGCCCAACTGTGCCGACAGACTCCGAGATGAGCAGGAGGGTGGCCCCCGGCGCCAAGGGGACCTCCAGATGCAATTGAACTCCACCAGGAGGGACAAAGCCGCGTTAGAAGACGACACGGATGACGAGGTCATTCAGTCGCCCTTCACCAGGAGTATTGCGGATATGGAGGTATCGAAGAAATTCGTTGTGCCAAGGTTCAAAGTTTATGATGGGCGATCGGACCCTGAAGCTCATTTAAGACAGTATAAACAAATGATGTCTCTCTATCATTCGGACCACCGATTACTGTATCGGGTGTTCTCGATGAGTCTGGGCGACTCTGCTATGAAATGGTTTGAAACCCTTCCACCCAGCAGTATAGGGTCTTGGAAGGAGTTAACCAAGCAATTCTTGGCTCGATTCGTTACGGGGAGCAAGCGCCCAAAAGACGTCGGGTCATTGTTAACTTTAAGACGAAGGGAAGGAGAGGCACTCCGCCAGTATGCCACCCGCTATTGGGAGGAAGTAAACGAAGTGGATGGGTGTTCTGAGGTCATGGCAGCTGCCTCCTTCAGACTTGGCCTCTCACGGGACACCGACCTCTATAGATCCTTGACGAAGAAGACGCCTGGGGGCATGGGAGAGTTGATGGCCCGAATCAATAAATACTCCAGAATAGAAGACGAGATGCTGGGAGGCAAGGGAAAACTCTTGGCACCAAGAAAGAAGGAAGTTGAAAAAGGAGACCTCCCTCGGAAGGGGTTGATGCCCTCGCTCGGCAGCTCCTTCAAGGGGACCCATACCGTGTTCAAGGAGCCTATCTACAGGCTACTCAACAGGATCAAGAGGGAGCCCTTCTTTAAATGGCCACCTAAAATGCTAGGTGATCCATCCACCAGAAACCAGAATGTAAGGTGTTCATACCACCAAGATGTGGGACATCTCACGGAGGATTGCAGGGTCTACAAGTCTTTCCTGGAAAGGTTGGTGCAGGAGGGGCACCTAAAGGAATATATTGAAGGAGCGGCTCCAAGCGAAACCCATGTCGCCGGTGGACAGGCTAATGTCCAAGGCAACGTCATTGACGTAATCCATGTCTGCCCCACAGATCGTCCGACATCCAATACCCTGAGGTCGGATTTGAAAAGAGTAACTTTCACGAGAAGGGTGGATGAGGAAAAAGGGGATCGGCTTGGCAAGAGAGTCCGGACAAGTAACGAGGATATTACATTCTCCGACGCCGACCTGACGGGCGTTGTCCTCCCTCACGAAGATGCCCTGATCCTCACCTTGAAAATTGGTGACTTTGATGTTAGGAGGGTCTTGGTGGATTCCGGGAGTTCCTCCGAGGTGATGTACTACGAGGTCCTGAAGCGTATGGGGCTTGGCCCCCAGGATCTCGTCAAGGTGGACACACCCCTCGTCGGGTTTAATGGCTCATATGCTCTGCCCTTGGGAAAGATCACACTACCAGTCATCACAGGTCCGATCACGACTCACACGGAATTCGTGGTGATAGACTATGATTCGCCTTATAACATAATCATGGGGCGAGCCTGGCTGCATGCACTAGGCGCGGTGCATTCCACCTACCACCAGAAGTTGAAGTTTCCTACTCCGGAGGGGATAAAAGAGATCTGCGGGGATCAGGCATCCGCCAAGACATGTTTCTACTCAGCTGTGAAGGCAAGAGTCGCCTCCAAGGAGAAGGAACGGCCCCCAGAGGAATTGCTAAATAAATAGCAATTACAGTCCGGGCGGCTTGGGGTTGATGAGCCACGAGTCGACCCGGCTGACAGGTCCATGGAGGATCTCCTGAGGATACCTTTGGTGGAAGGGGACGAGGAAAGATACTTCCTCATTGGTTCCACCTTGTCCATGGGCGAACAAAGGGACATGACTGACTTTTTGAGAAAAAATGCCGATGTATTTGCATGGGAGCCCATGGAAATGAAGGGGATAAGCCCCAATGTTATCACTCACAGACTTCATGTCGACCCCGCCCATAAACCTGTCAAGCAAAAGCCCCGGCGTGCGGCCCCGCATCATGCCAAAGCCGTAAATGAAGAGGTAGAAAGACTCCTGGAAGCCGATGCCATTCGAGAAGTCCAATTTCCGGAATGGCTATCCAATACTGTTTGTGCAAAGAAAAAAGGGGGAAAGTTGCGCGTATGCGTGGATTTTACAGATCTAAACAAAGCTTGCCCAAAGGATGACTTCCCCCTCCCAAAGGTGGATCAGCTGGTGGACGCCACGGCAGGGCACCAGCGCATGGCTTTCCTGGATGCCAGGGCCGGATACCATCAAATCCCCCTCCATCAGTCGGATCAAGAGAAGACCGCGTTCATTACTCCCAGGGGAGTCTATTGTTACAAGGTCATGCCTTTCGGCCTAAAGAATGCTGGGGCCACATATCAGAGACTTATGAACCGAATGTTCAAGAGGCAGATAGGGGACACGATGGAGGTTTACGTCGACGACATGCTAGTGAAGAGTCGAAAGAAGGATGACCATATCAGGGACTTGGATGATACCTTCTCCACCCTTCGGGAGTATGGTTTGAAATTGAATCCGGCGAAATGCGTCTTTGGAGTTGGATCCGGGAAATTCCTGGGGTATCTAGTCAGCCGCTGAGGCGTCGAGGCCAACCCAGAGCAGATACAAGCAATCCTAGACGTTCGAAGCCCCCGGACGGTTCGGGAAGTCCAAAGACTCACTGGAATGCTAGCAGCGCTAAACCGCTTTATGTCCCGATCGTCGGACAAATGTAGACCCTTCTTCGATGCTATTAAGAAATCTGGGAAGGGGACTTGGAACAATAAGTGCGGGGAAGCGCTTGAAGGGATCAAGGAGTACCTTAGAGTTCTCCCAACCCTGTCCGTCCCGGCACCGGGAGAAATCCTATTCCTCTACCTGGCGGTATCAGAATTCGCAGTTAGTGGAGTACTAGTGCATGAGCATGAACGCGAACAAAAGCCAGTATACTATGTAAGCAAGGCCTTATTGGACGCAGAGACGAGGTACTTACCATTGGAGAAGTTGGCTTTAGCATTAATCACAGCTGCGAGGAAGCTAAGGCATTATTTCCAAGCACACCCAATCACGGTCCGCACGGACCAACCTCTGAAGGCTGTTTTGAGGAAAGCCGACCTTTCAGGGAGGCTCGCCAAGTGGGCAGTGGAGATGGGGGAACACGATATCCGCTATGAACCCCGTACTACCATAAAGGGGCAAGTGTTGGCGGATTTCATAGCGGAATTTTCCAAGGAGAGACCTCCTCCCCCTCAAGAAGAACCCCCCGGCGCTGTCAAGCAACCTACGTCTCCATCCCAGGAACTCTCCTGGAATCTTTTCGTGGACGGATCCTCCAACAACAGGGGTTCCGGTATCGGAACGTTGCTTGTCTCTCCGGAAGGAGTGGTCACGGAACAAGCTGTCCGGCAAGGGTTCAAGGCATCCAACAACGAAGCAGAGTATGAGGCTCTCATTTCTGGGCTCAAACTCGCCGACGCAGCGGGAGCAACGAGATTGACAGTCCATTGTGACTCCATGCTAGTGGTTAATCAGGTCAGCGGGGAATTTGAAGCAAAGGACCCTAGGATGAAAGCCTATTATCGTGAAGCCGTGACCTTGTTCCACAAATTCGAGAAGAGGGAAATCAAACAGGTACCCCGGGGCGAGAACACTCATGCCGACGCCTTGGCGAACCTGGCCTCGGCACTGGACTCCACCACAACACGGAGAATCACCGTGGAGTACCTTCCAGGCCCCACCATAGATCCAGTTCCTTGTGTGGCCGTCATTGAACAGGAGGAGAAGCCTCCTAGTTGGATGGATCCACTACTCGGATTCCTCCTCTTTGAGATACTCCCTGAGTGTCCAAAGGAGGCTAGGAAGATAAAGATGAGAGCCCCAAGGTTCTGGGCTTCTCCGGATCAGAAGCTGTATCGAAGGTCATTTTCCGGGCCGTATCTACTCTGTGTCCGCGAAGACGAAGTTGAACCGCTCTTGTACGAGGTGCATGAAGGCATGTGCGGGGGGCACTCAGGAGGACGATCCATGGCCCACCGCATCATGTCACAGGGGTACTGGTGGCCGCGAATGCAGAGGGATGCACAGGCATACGTTCGAAGATGTGACCAATGTCAGAGGTTCGCCCCAGCTATTCGACAGCCAGCCAGGGACTTGCATCCATTAACCTGTCCCTGGCCGTTCGCCCAGTGGGGGCTCGACTTGGTTGGACCCCTCCCTAGGGCTCCCGGCAACAAAAGGTTTCTGATAGTGGGAACTGACTACTTCACAAAATGGGTCGAGGCTGAGCCTCTGACTCATATCAGAGATGTGGACACCAAGAAGTTTGTGTGGAAGAACATAGTCACAAGATTTGGGATCCCCTGCGCCCTTGTATCAGACAACGGAACGCAATTCAACAGCGGACCTTTCAAGTCCTTTTGTGAGCACCTCAAGATTCGAAACTATTATTCCACCCCCGCGTACCCTCAGGGGAACGGGCAAGCTGAGTCCTCGAACAAAGCCATCATCAATAGTATCAAGAAAAGGCTGGAAAGAGCCAAGGGGAAGTGGGTGGAGGAGCTCCTCAACGTCCTATGGGCATACAGAACCACCCCTCGCAGGTCAACAGGGGAGACGCCATATGCCCTCGCATACGGGGTTGAAGCGGTCATCCCTCTTGAAGTGGGTCTCCCCACTATAAGGACACTGGCCTTTGACGCAGGAGACAACGACCGCCAACTCGGCTTGGACGTAGACCTCGTGGAAGAGAAGAGGGAAGTGGCAGCCTTGAAGCTAGCCAAATACCAAGAAGGGATGTCCAGGCTCTACAATAGAAAGGTCAAGTCTCGGGAATTCAGAGTAGGTGACCTTGTGCTCAGGAGGGTGGTGGCAAACACCCGGGATCCGGCGGATGGCAAGCTTGGGCCCAACTGGGAAGGTCCATACAAAGTCACATCAGTAGGAAGCTTTGGCTCGTATAAGCTAGAAGATATGGAAGGGAACAATGTAAAAAGGCCTTGGAATGTAATGAATTTGAAAAAGTATTACTTTTGATATTCTGATCTCATGTTAAATGTATTCCTAAGAATGGTACGACCCCGGAGGCGGAGTCGCAGACTCCTACCTCCAAATAAGCAGGCGGGGACATACCTTTCACAGAGGGCATGCCCCCGAGGGCAAAGACAGGTTCCTGCCTCCGAACGGAGGAACAGGAGCACGACTCTAAAAGCTACGATCCCTCGGAAACAAGTTGCAAAGGGACCCGACTCCGTCTTCTCGGGCCGACAAGATAAGAAGACGAAGTTAACCAAAGTGAAAAATACGACAAGTTATTAAGAGGGTACCAGACGACGAGGCATCGAACCCCGATGGGAAGGATCCCCCGACGTCTACTACATGGGCACGACATTTGGCCAGCAGCCCCGAGGTGCATTAAAGACTAATAAAGAAGAAGTTTGGTATGTAAAAACGAGGTTGATCTTTCATTTCCCAAAAGGGGCTTTGCGTCCCCGAGGCTACAAAAATTGGAAATGAAAAGTTACAAGAAAAAAGAAAGCCTAAACTACTGTGCAGGAGGCCCAGTCATGTCCCCGCCGATGTTGCCCCCTATATCTCCAAAGAGCTCATCAATGCTGCCAGAGAGAGTGTCCGCAGCAGGGGCGTCGACAGGAAGCACCGAGGCAGAAGCGGGTGCAGGAGGATTGGCAGCCGTCTGCTCCACATTTGGCACTTGAACCTCTTCTGCACCATCGGCAGCTACTTCCCCCGAGGCAACCACTATCTCCTCAGAAGGAACGTACTTGTGTTCCTGAAAAAGTGGGGAGTCTTCAGGCACCTCGGCAGCTCTCAGACCCGCATCCCAGCCAAGTTTGAAAAACTCTTTCTTTTGCTCTTCGAAGGCCACCAGGATGTCGTCGGCGCATTGATCAACGATCTCCTGCTGGGTCTTATTAGCAGCCTCAAGTGCAGCCCGAACTTTTTCTAGCTCATGTGTAAGGGCTGAACAAGTCTGCTCCGACTCCACCACCTTAGCCTCCGCTGCCGAGAGCTGCTTGGTGGATTCGGTGATTTTCTTTTTAGCATCGGCCAGGGCGGTGTTGGTCTTGTCAGCTTTCCCCTTCGCCACCTCGGCTTCCTTGAGGAGCGCGGCTATTTGAGCAGACTGAGAAGACAAAGTCTTATCTCTCGCTGCCACTTCCTCCTTTGCCGTTGCAAGAGCAGCCTGAGCCTCGGCTTTTTGCCTCTCCGAGTCCTGGAGCACATCCCTCTGGGAGTAGAAGCGATCAGCAATGGCAGAGACCTGTTGGGCAGTCTGCAAGCAAGCTGGAGTGTCAGCAAAGTTAATGAGTCAAGAAAATAAAAGGAGAAGGTTAACGAAGACACTCACCACCAACGAACTCTGAATAATGTTGCGAAGGAGATAATTCAGTGGCCTGCCTCGGTGCTCCTCCATGTCGCCATGAAAGAGAAGGGTTTCACTCACGGCATATGCCACGTAAGGAGAGTTGATGAGTGAGTCAGACTCTCGGATCGGATTACCATCACGATCCCGAGCCCGAGGGCGCCACTCTGCTGCTTGAGTCGTTGGCACCGGAGGAGGAGGTGGATTAGTGTCAGAGGCTGATGATGACGAAGGAGGGGCAGGAGTGCCCCTACCCCGGCCAACCCCGTCTTGTCTTTGCTTTACCCTCCTTTCCTCCTCTGGTTGTGGGTCCCTTTCGCGGCCCCTGCCATGCCCTGATGACCTGGAGGGGGAAGGAGGTGGAGGAAGGTTGGAACGAGAAGTTCCTCTGGATGGTGGAGGATGGTTGACTGGTGGAGTCCCTCTTGGCGGTGGAGGAGGGGGTTCGTTCGAACTGGACCCTCGGCCCCGACTGTCTTTAAGGGCGGCTCGTTTTTTGATCAAACCCAAGTTGAGGCGATAACTAGACATCGCGACCTCAAGAGCGTCCTCTGTGTTCAAGCTCTCAAGAACTTCAAAATTTGGCCAAGTCTCCCTCGCCGACGTGCTAGGTTCAGTGTCGGTGACAGTAGTAGGACCCCTTATCTCAACGACCTCGTCTTCCTCCTCTGCAGCTACACCTTCAGCTACCCTCTCTACCTCGGCTTCAGGAGCCCTATCGGGGTCGTTCTCCAAGTCTGCTGCAGCAAGCTCCTCTTCCGCCAAGGGATCATAGTTGTGAGGTGTTTGACTAAACTTCTTGTACCCCGGAGTGTAGTCAAGAAGGAGGTGGGCAGCACGGCCTAGGCCTCTGGTTCCCAAGAAGTTCCAGACGAAGCTGATGTCGCCGATGTTCACTTGGTTCCGAGGAAGGGCAGCTGTCTCAGAGTCAGGGATCCCTATCAATGAAGATAATCGTTAATTGGCAAGCAAAAGACGAAAAGTGGAAACTTAAATGAGGGAAAAAGCCGACGTACTCGTAGTCCTCCATTGCTTGGGGCACCACAAGTCGGTAGTGTATTCCGGACCGGGTCCTTTCTCCCATTGACCGCCGAAGATGAGGAGGTCATCCTTGTACCCCTTGTCGGAGTCCGGAAGGTGGGTGACTAGGTACATGGTGGGGTCCCGAGCCTTGAGATAGTACATCTGTTGAGGCATGACCCTCACCAAGGCATAACAAAAGAGAATATCGTCTAGACCGAGGTGAAGATTGTGACTCTCGTTCAAAACGACGACACCCATGATAATCCTAAAGGTGTTGAGGCAACATTGCCCCGGGAAAAGTCGAAAACGGTGAAGGAAGCGGAGGAGGATAGGATGAAGAGGAAACCTAATCCCACCCTCCATGATGGCCTTCGTATAGAAAGGCATCTCGGCCTCGGTGCCAACATCGGCCTTATGCTTACCTGGCTTGAACGCGTCTACTGTAACCTCGGGGGGAATGGAGTAATGGGTTCGAAAGTTCTTAATTTGTTGTTTGCCAGCTACGGTATACTTGCGGGGCCGAGAGGGGCCAGTCTCGTCTGCCTCGGGGACCTTCTTTGGACGACGTTTGGGCATGTCTCAGGGAAGGGGGACCCTAAGGGGTGTTTCGTCTAGGTGGTGGACTAACTAAGGCTCGACGGGAAGCGGGGCAACGAACGGGAAGCAGACGGACAAGGCTACTCTCGACACAGAAAATGAAGGAGAAGGCGACTGGTCGCCGGAGGAACAAAGAAAATAAGAAAATGGAGCAAAAGGTATAAGGAAACTCACTGGAACAAGGTGGAGAAACGGAGACAATGGAAACGAGTGGTCTTCGTCTTCAGAAGAAAGGGCAAAGCGAATCAATGACAGTGGCTCCGGCGGTTTTTCCGGCAACTGAAGGCTCCACAGGTAAAGGCTGGTTTTCGTAAAGGTGGGCAAGCAGAGGCTGAGTCCCGTTTATATAGGGCCTGTCTCCATCATTGCACACGAAACACGATGTTGGGCGCATTTAATGCGCACGTTCTCCGAAAAGGGGAATACGGCTGCAGAAGTGATGGGGTAGTTGAAGCCCTCTCGCCTCCTGAACGACACGTGTCCTCTGCCGTACGAAGGCCAAGGGCTGGGGGGCAGTTGATGGGACATTTTGTGGAGACAGCAGATGATGACACGTGTCATCGGGGACCACTGCGCCCGATGTCTATGATTATGACACGTGTCCTCGGCGCCATGTGTCCCCCAATGCTAAAGTGGTGACACATGTCCTCGGCGTCCTGGGGCCACTGGGTGGTTAGGATGGCGACACGTAATCTCGGCCCTTATCGGCGTTCCCCTCAGCTCACACGTGTCCTCGGCGCAAAAGTCTTCTCGGGACATGAAGACCCGACTACACGTCATCTCGGCTTCAAATACACCCTGACGCCTCCGGCTTATTGAAAATGAGTCACTAGCCTATCCTTTCCATCAAATCAGTAAGGCAGGGTGAGCAGAGTTGGTGACCAATGGGTCAAGAACACGTGGCGTTGTGAACAAAATAGTACATAGCTTTACACAAAGGTTCCGGCCATTACCCAGCTATGCAGGAGATCATTTAATAAATACTCAGGATGATGGGACGTCCTTAGTGACTAATGGAGCCCGGAAAGGGGCACATTAAGTGCCACAGAGATCAGGCATTCAATGCATTTGCATAGAAATAAGGGCATTTATTGCTCGGGCGCCCGAGGAAGGGAGCATTGATTGCTCGGGGCGCCGAGCATTTAAGGACTAGCAAGTATTTCTGCAAAAGGGAAAAAACGTTTCCCCATGACTGGCAGCCTACTACTCACTAGCCCGTAATGATTACCACCAACTAAGGTATAAATAGTCTTCTAAGAGGCAAAACGAAGGTATGCAAAACATAATACAAACAGTGTGCTCTGAATATCCTCCCTCAAAAAAGACTACTGACTTGTCCGTCGGAGGGGATACGCCGGAGACACTCCGGCGCCCTTCTAACCCTTCTTGTGATCTCAGGTTACTCTGGAATACACTGTTATCCGTCGGGATTGGTCCAAGTATCCTAGTGCTGAACCCTTCTGACGGACCAAGTTCTTTCTAGTTACTTCATATTTGTTTCTTTGCCACGAGATCGCTGAAACCCAAGGTAAAGACGAGTTCATCTGTGTCCTGTTCTTACTCATATATCTATTGTGCAAAAATCTGTACGCACACTCTTCAACCCGTCTCTTTCACAAGCACGAAACATATTGTAACAACAAACCCACCATTGCACCATTGAAACTCAACCCGTCGGAGATACCTCCACCTATCATAGCAGATCCTTGGCCACTAATGCTTCAAATCTTGATTCCAACCCAAATGGTGGAGCAGCTTTTGATAACGATTGGCGATATTGGTTTTGTCAGCAACTCATGACCAATGACTCTCTCTTTGTCTCTCTCTCACCATTTGTTCGTCATGTTCTTTTCATCTCTGTTGTCTCTCTCCCCACTGGAGATACCTCTCACACAGGGATTCAGAACACACGCACACGCACACACACACACAACGATTCAGAGTCACATGCACACAAACAGAATCTCAGTCTCTCGCACATACAGGTGTTTGATAGTGGGGAAAATTTATGAATCATCTGTGTTGTGTAGTGTGTTGTTAATTTGTTAGGTTTTGAGGCTTTGGATTTTTGTAAAATCACCATAAATTGTACTGGAATTGATTGTTTAATATACAAGTGATACACCAATTGATTCTCATGTTTATGAAAATTTGGCTATTGCATTCCTTTGTCAATATCTTTTGTTAATTAATTTCAATACAATATTTTGGGTGAATCAAATATATTTCTGGTGGACTATTTTAAAATTGTTTACAATGGAACACAAAAAACTTATTTTTTTATAATAACTAACTAGTTATAAATTTTCAATTCAATATTAAAGTGGTAATCAAGCATTGCCAAGCCAAATATGAGATAGATTTGAATAGGATTCAAGGGTAAGATGGTAAATTAATGTTAAAGTTATGAGATTTAACCCCAAAAAAAAAAAATTGGTTTATCCATGGCCCTCACAATATTATAAATTATTTATCCAAATCAAGGATTAGATAAAATTAAATTTTCTAATCCTACATTATAGTCAGCTTACATTGGATTTCATTAGATAGGTTTGAGATTTAAATCCAAACTAGTCCAATCCACCAGCAGGTTGCCAAACACCCCCTAACTTTATTAATCGCCCGATTAGAGCGATTAGAAACGATTGTTTAAAATCTTCTTACTCAACTATAGATAACTAATATTTGACTTTTTATGAATTATTTTTGTTTGTTTTCATTGGTTGGTTGCAATGAAATATTTATACTATTTTATGTTTCTTTTTGCTCAAAAAATTTTCATAGAAAGTGTGACATTTTTTTCAAGTTTCCTATAATTTTTTGGATTTATGTTGAGCTTAGATACCCTCTCTAATTCTTGGTAACATCATTGTCTATTAATCAAAACGGAAAAATCAATGAGTCAGAAATTTAGATGGAGAAGAACAAATATAAGGGATAGAGTTTTACGTAAAATTTAAACTTTGAGTTTTTAGGATTACCTAAACTAGAAAGGTTTTGTTAGAGTTTTTTCTTCTTTTTTTACGCTACCTTTAATCTTAAATGTTCACGTTTTTTGAACTATAATTTATGCCCCTAAACTTCCTAAATGAATTGTGTTGGCTAAGGTTGATAATTATGTTATCCTACCTAATTCGTACCACACAATTACCAATTTTATCCACTAATACAAATTAGGAAATAAAATCGTTTACTAAAGAAGACTAGATGTTTAGAGGGACTCGAGATATAAAAAATTTAGGTTTAGAGATGGCCTAAAACCTTAACATGTTTTTTCTTCAAAACTTCTTCTTTCTCTTTTCTTTTTTCTTTTGAAATAAATATCATAATTAGTTCTTAAATTTTGTCATATATTTTAAAATTATCCTTGAACTCTTAATTTCGTGTCAATTAAGTTCTTCTGCCAGTTTCAGTTGGTTAAAAAAACAAACGGAAGCACATGACGTAGACGACCACACAACAATTTGCCTACGTTTGTTCTAACGGGATGAAATATATGGAATGACTTTATTGACTCAAAATTGATAGTTGAGGGACTAAATTGAGACTTGAAAATTCAACGACAATTTTAAAATATAAAAACAAAATTTAAGAGCTAGTGATATTTATCATTTCTTCTTCTTTTTCTTCTTCTCCTGCTCTTAGCTATCTCAAAATAGTACAGAAACTTTTGTGGAGTTGTTTTCAGGGACAGTACGACGTTTGGCATTGGCATGGTTATTTGAAATGAGAAAGCGAAGTTTGTGGCCGGACTCGCTGAGAAAATCACCGTGGCGGAGCTAACGTTGAATTTGGAAGTTACAACCTTGAAGGAAGCAATCAAATTGGCGAAGCAAGAAGGTGGCAAATCTTTTGTGCTCAAAGGCGAATGTGTGAAGCTATTGCAAGATTTTCAGCAGTGGACGATAGACTCAGCATCACTGGAAAAGGTGTTCAATAAGCTCAAGGAAGATCTTAGACAATTTTGTAGGTATGAGATAGACATAATTAATAGGAATGACAACTGTGTAGCGCATAGACTTGCTATGTATTCAAGCGTTATCGATCAATCTTTGAGGTGGAAGGAGCAAGCCCCCGAATGTGTGACGCCGTTCCTTTTTTTAGATTTTTCCACATGAATAAAACAATTACAATTATACCTTAAAAATATAGTACAGATAGAGAATACGCAAAGGGAGAAAATAATTTATAGAGGAAAAGGAAAATGATTTTTAGATGGATGAAATGGGTAAAGGGATGGAGTATTTATAGTGGAAGATTACGGTTTGAAAATGCAATGGGCATAAAAGTCTTTTGTAATAGCATAATGGAGTGTAAAATATTATTCTATTTGTTAAATTTCAGCTAAAATTGTCATAAAGGTCATTGCACAAATTTTGTTCCTGTTAGTCGAGAATGTTGTGACAGATTAATTGGATAAAAATGTATCTTTATCATTATTTACACCAAATGATTCGAATTTATATCATCAAGATAGATTAAAATGATAAATTATCAAAATTATCATAAAATTTATGCATATTATACTCTGTCCCTCTATGATTTTGAAAAAATATATAGAATTCCTTGAAGTTCCAAGTCAAGTTACAATTAACCCTGTTTCGTGAGCTAAAGATTAGTTGGCCAACTAATTTTTGTTCATTTGATATAGTTGTAGATGTTCTTCTACATAACCGGTGAGAAAGAGTAATGTGATAGTTATTGACGATAATCAAATAGGTAAATAAAGACTAGTAAATAAAGATATGATAACTTATATTTTAACAAAAAGTATAATTATTAATAGAATGTAATGACTAAATAGAATAATCCATATTTTCTACAAAACCCCTGAGCCGTCCTAAAATAATATCTTCAATTTTATATTTTTCTTAACCTATTTGAAATCCAAAAAGATAATATTAAAAATTTAGAAAAAAAAAAACCCTAAGAAAAATCATGGTTTATATAGACAGAGATAGGGTTGAAAAGGAAAGTAAGGGGCAATATGGAGATGATATGTGAGCATATTACGAAATTTGACAAAAATAATATTTAAAATACTTTGAAAAATTACAATATTGAAAAAAAAATCTATAGGATTTTGCAAAATAGTTGCATGAAAGGTCCACTTGATGAGTAAATACTTTTACCACGTGACCTTTTTGCTTCTAAATGTGGCTGGTGGTCTACATGTCTTGTGGGGTTTCTAATAGAATAGAATTACATTTGTGTCCCCTTTTGCTTCACACACATGTTAAATGTGGCTTGCGGCCTCTAGACTTTTCTTGGACTAGGTTGTCTCAATTACAAGTTTCTTTTATGGTGCATTATTTCAATCATTCAATTATTGCATTAGGCATCACATGTGGGACCATCGTGTCATTACCACCATTAATAATGCGTATCCGGGTTTGAACAAAATCTAATTTGAAAATTCGATCACATCATGTTTGGATTATCTGATATATTTTATTTATTCAAATTTGTCAAAAATAAAATATATCAAGAGTTTATAATCAAAATTATTTTTTTTACTTATATTTACGTAACAAGTTTATAATAAAAAATCGTTAATAATTTAGATATTGTCTGCTTAAGGGATTACATAAAAATATATTCAATATTTTAGGGACTAAAATAATATAATTGAAATATTAGAGATAAAAATAAGACAAATCTTATACTTTAAGGATCTCTAGTGTAATTAACCCAAAGCTTTATAGAACTTTAACTTTATCAACCACCCGATTAGAGCGATTAGAACGATTGTTTAAAATATTGTTACTCATGACACTTGTGTACAATTTATAAGAGCATCTCCAACAACAGTAGCTATTTTAGCTACCCAAAAAACAACTTTTTCTATTTTAGCTACTCACTTTTTCAATACACACTCCAACAGATTCTCTATATTTTTAACTACTCATTTTAAATATTATTTATCATCCATTTTGTATTATATTTTTTGGGAATAGTTAAAGGGAGAAAGAGAGAGAATGGAAGAAATAAGAGGAAGAGAGAGAAAATAATATATATTTATGTTTACATATTGCTACAGTGATTCTCTATATTTAGAGAATCACTGTAACAAAAATGCATTATAGCTATTATGAAGAGCATCTGTTGGAGCATAAATAGTGACTTTGATTAGCTAAATTATACCTATTTTGATGATTTACAGCATCTGTTGGAGATGCTCTAATGGATTGATTTTGTATGCAACCAAGTGTCACTGTAACTTCCCTAATTTTAAACGTGTGACGATCAATTGAGGTGGATTGAAAATTCATTCATGGTAACTTTATGACACCTTTAATACTAAAGGTTCACACTTTTTGAACTATAATTGGTGCCCCTAACTTTCATAATTGAATTATGTTACCCTACCAAATTCATTCCACTCAATTACGGGTGTTCATGGGTCGGGTCTGGATAGGTTAGCTCAAAGTCCTTATTCGAGCGAGTTATCGAGCAGGCTAGGTTGGGCTTCGGATAGGGGTAGGCTACCCCCAGTCCAACCCACCACTCACTGGACGAGCCTTCTGGGCGGTCCTTTATATATATATATATATATATATACAATTTCATTTAAAAAGTTTTCAACTTAATATTTTTATAAATTATATTTTGAATTAAAAATAGAATCAAAATGAATAAAAAGTAAATAATGAATAATTTTATTTATGGATAGGGGATAAACCTAACTTTTTTTTTGAATTGAGCATTGAGTGCACCAAACTTTTTTTTAGAGGCATATACTTCCACCAAACTTTCAAAGTTTCAATGGTTAACTTTTTTTCAAACAATTGGGTGAAAGGGCAGACGGGCGGGCAAGTTCTTAGGCTAGGTTTTTGCAGGCAGTCTCATGGACTGGGTTTTGGGCCGGGTAATGGATTTGAGGGCAAACTCAAGATCTCTCTTGAATGATATTGGGCTCAGACAGGCCAATTATCGGGTCTATCGGGTTTCAGACCTATTTTTTGGGTCAGGTAACGGGACCCGTGGGCCAACCCAACCCATGAACACCTCTACACACAATTATCAATTTTATCCACTAATACAAGTTAGGAAATAAAATGGTTTACTAGAGAAGACTAGAATTTTAGATAGACTCGAGGTAGAAAGAGTTTAGGTTTAGAGATGGCCTAAAACCTTACACGTTCTTTTCTTCAAAACTTCTTCTTTTTCTTTTCTTTTTTCTTTTTGAGTAAATATCATAGTTCTTAAACTTTGTCATCTATTTTAAAATGGTCCTTGAACTCTCTATTTCGTGTCAAATTAAATCCTTCCATAAGTTTTAGTTCGTTAAAACAAACAGCGGCACATGACGTGGACGACTATATGACAAGCACGTAGCTTGCCTCCGTTTGTTCTAATGGGATGAAATAGATGGAAGGACTTTATTGACTCAAAATTGATAATTGAGGGACTAATTTGAGATTTAAAAATTCAGTGACCATTTTAAAATATAATTTATTAGCTAATTGAGATATTTAGCCTTTCTTGTTTTTTTTCTTCTTCTCCTACTCTTAGCTATCTCAAAATGATTTTTATATGGATGAATTGGATAAAGGGATGGAGTATTTATAGTGAAAGATTAGGGTTTGGAAATGCGATGAGCATAAAAATCTTTTGGAAGAGCAAAATGGAGCGTAAAATAAAAATTCAATAAAAATCTATTTGTTGAATTTCACCTAAAATTTTCATAAGGGTCATTGCACAAGTTTTGTTCCTGTTAGTCAAGAATGTTGTGAGTAGGTCTGGCAATTCTAGACACGACTCGTGAAATCGACACGAATTTAACGGGTTTGGGTGTAATCTTAACGGGTTCGGGTGATTAACGGGTTAACTCGGCAGACCCGTGAAATAAATGAACCGGTTTCGTGTTTAACCTATAAATTCGTTTCAACCCGTTTAACCCATTAACAGTTGTATTATAAATTTTTTTTAAAAAAGTTAGGTTTCTCAGCCTCTACCTCATTTCACACCTCCCATATCTTAGACTCATTCAAATTTAGTAATCATTTAATGTTTATTTTTTGTCTTTATTTTTTTGCTCAGCCATGATTTATTGTTATAGTAAACAGGTCAAACATGTGTAATGTGTAACAAGTTGATGATTTTTTGTGTGTACTTGAAATACTCTAACCTATTCTCTTATACAGCGGGTGACACACGGGTTGTATCGGGTAACCCGTCTAATAAATGATTCGTGTATGGATGTGATAGTTGAACTCGTTTATATAAACAAATGGGGTATGGATGGAGAGTTTTTTGACACAAACCCGTTCCACCCGACACGAAACCGTTCCACTCGACACGATTGCCAGACCTAGTTGTGAGGGATTAATCGGATAAAGATGTATCTTTATCATCATTTGCACAAAATAATTACCCTTCAATTCGAATAAATATCATCAAGATAGATTAAAATGATAAATTATCAAAATTATCACAAAATTTATGCATATTATACTCTGTCACTCTATGATTTTGAAAAATTATATAGAATTCCTTGAAGTTCCAAGTCAATTTACAATTAACCCTGTTTCGTGATCTAAAGATTAGTTGGCCAACTAATTTTTGTTTAATTGATATAGTTATAGATGTTCTACTACATAACCAATAAGAAAGAATAATGTGGTAGTTGTTAACGATAATCAAATGGGTAAATGAAGACTACTAAATAAAGATATGATAACTAATATTTTAATTATTAATAGAATGTAATGACTAAATAGAATTTATATAAACGACCCAATAATATTGGGATAAAACTTTGTTGAGTTGAGTACAATCCATATTTTCTACAAAACCCCTGAACCGTCCTAAAATAATATCTTCAATTTTATATTTTTCTTAACCTATTTGAAATCCAAAAAGATAATATTAAAAATTTAGAAAAAAAAAACCCTAAAAAAAATCATGGTTTATATTGCACTAAATAGACAGAGATAGGGTTGAAAAGGAAAGTAAGGGGCAATATGAAGATGATTTGTGAGCATTGTGTTTCCATCAAGTTTCCAAATAATATCTTGAGAGTCTCCTGGAAAATTTTCAAAGTATTTCTTAAGAATTTGTTGAAAAATAATTTCCTCAAAATTCGTTTCAACGACAGTTTAGAGTGCTATCCCCCCTTATCCCAAAGAAATAAATAAGTGATTTTCTTTAGAATGATGTACCCTATATATACACATAAAATAGTCATTAGCCAATGTTAATGATTAAATAATAATATTATATATTGATGATAATATAACATCACCAATACATTAAATTTTTTACAAAATAGTTGCGTTGAAAGGTTCACTATGGTGGTCTAGTTGGATACCGGTCAAACTTTTTACTCTAAAATTGGAAGTTCGAGTCTTGAAGTTCACATTAGGACTCGGTGGTTGACCGTTATACTAGCCTAACTAGATTCAATGTTGAGCAAAAAAAGATCTTACGATTCCACCAGTGAAAACATATCGAATGATTTCTGGATACATTTTTTTGCCCCCACCTCTTTTTTCGAAAAAAGATAAAAGTTTTAGCACGTGACCTTTTGGCTTCATACGAATATTAAATGTGGCTGGTGGCCTACGTATCTCGATTGTGATCCTTGGGGGGTTTCTAATAGAATAGAATTACATTTATGTCCCCTTTTGCTTCACACACATGTTAAACGTGGCTTGTGGCCCCTAGACTTTTCTTGGACCTAGGTTGTCTCAATTACAAGTTTCTCCTATGGTGCATTATTTCAATCATTCAATTATAGCACTAGGCATCACACGTGGGACCATCGTGTGAGGACCACCATTAATTATGCCTATACGTGTTTGAACTCGAGTCTAATTTAAAAATTCGATCTCACCATGTTTTGATTATCTGATAAATTCTATGTTCATTTTATCTATCCGAATTTGTCAAAAATAAAAATCCATTTGAAAGAGTTGATTCTATCTAAATAACATAAATAGGAGTAGCACATTACATTTTTTACTATAATTTAATATAATTTTTACCAAATAATCACTCAAACTACTTAGATATTGTCTATACCTAAAAACACTGTATACCGTTCAAAAAATCGCCAAATAGAAAATAAAATCTGTAACCTAATTGACCCCGACTTAATTTTTCTCTTAAAATATTGCCAAAATTTGTTGAGACTTGTCGAGGTTGAAACCAATATTTCTGGTAAGTGAGAATAATGACTTTGAATTTCAAAATTGGTTATCCTATATGCCATTAAAACTCATTTAACATGCATTCAATTCAAAAATAAACGAACCACGTTAAAGTGCGTGATTAGCGGAGACATTTTCATCAATCAGATCAATTTTGAATTCATCTGAGACGTCCTTATAATTTTATAAGTTGGACAATTCAAAAAACTATTTTGTTTCATTATATATATATATACATAGTACGGATCCAACCGTAATTAGATTGGATGTCGATTTATCTAAACCCGAATCTATAGATTATGATACGATTGTTGTGGCTTTGAAGTCAAAATAGTTTTGTATTCATCCTTACCCCTACATACGAAGAGATTATTTTTACGACTTGAGCCCTTTAGACCTAGGTTACAATGAAATAACCTTATCGCTGTGGTAAAAGCTTGCTCTCTTCTTTTATGTATTTCTCTTGTAAGGAAAAAAAAGATAGGTGGATTGATGACACTGCTTATCCGGGTGTCTCAAAAAAAAAAGATTCCAGTGAAAATATCCAACAATCAACACATATGTGGGGTTAGCACCTATCGGTCTCCAGTGGAGGTTAATAAACTCGAACTTGAGACCTCATACCTAACCCTAGGACCATTTGGTTTTGTGGTTCATACCTAGACTAGGAAGTTTGCATCATCATTTTACATTTGATGATACCAAGATTAAATCTATACAGAAAACTACTCTACTACACAATAAGAAAATTAGTCGACCTGAAGAGCAGACCGACTGACCTAATACGCGAGAATCCAGATTAGTTGGGGGTTGAACCATCTCGACCACTAGCAAAAGCTCGGTTTACCTGAAACAGCTCATCCCATAGTGGAAGAAATGGTAGAAGAGGAATTACGCTATCAAATCTTATTCAGGGGAAGAAGAATCTATTTTTAGAGTTTCACGTCATTAGCTTTTAGAATGTCACGTTATACCTGAGAAACATAGTCTTTAACGGCCAAATATTCCCTCTAATATCCTAAAACCAACTAGGGGACCACTCCATCATTACTTGAGGACCACACCTGATGTATAAATAGGCAAAAAAAAAAAAAAAGAAGAAGGAAGTACCAAAAAAATAAATAGGCAAACCCTTGCCTTGCCCAACCAATGCGAAAATTGTATCCTTAAAAGTTGTAACTATCTTTTTCTTCAAGAAATATAAAACCAGAGGGACAAGAGTCTCCATTAGAGTAGACTACGAGTGTGAAAGAAGTATAGCCTGCTAGCCTAGCTCTATCAGCTTGGTGAACAACTTAATTTCTTGTGTTCTTCTTTAATGTTATTCTGCACACACGCGCAGCTCGTTAACTTCACACAGAGCTCATTTGACACTCTTAACTCTAGTTTCTCGATCTCTAACACCATCAGTTTGGTGTCATATGTCCGAACGATCATGATTGTTCTACTATGAAACTTTCTAATCTTTGTTTGATTGATGGTTTTACCGAGAAGCATCAGTTAGAATTCAAAGGACCAGAAACGAATTCCCCCACCACTAGCTCCTCCTGCAAATCCACCCCTGGTGGAGGAACCTAAAACTTACCAGGATACCATGCTTCGCCTCCTCAGGCAAAACTAGGAAATTATTTCACTTCTCACTGCCCAACAACCTCGAAATCCTTAAAATTCTCCTCCACAACCTCTTGAAGTCATTGAGGAGGACCGTCGCAGCCACTTTGACGAAAACATTCATCCTCGTTGAGCCCAGACAGAACAGGAAGATGAGGCTCACAGTAGAGCTGGTGAAGAAGGGAGGCATATCCCTCAGTATTCTCTCCAGCAAAACCCTCTTAACCAATACTAGGAGCACTGCATTACGGAGGTCTAGGATGAGCTAAGCAACATGATAAACATTGTCAAGAACCGAACTCCAGTTTCCATGGAGGCTCTGGCTCAGCAAATGGAGTCTCCATTCATGCCAGATATCTAACACTTCCCTCTCCAGGCCAAATTGAAGATGCCTTAAATGGAAGCCTTCGATGGGACCAAGGACCCCTTCAACCACCTCAACATAGACAAGAACCAGATGGAGCTCCATGGTTATCAGGATTCTGTTTGGTGTAAAGCCTTCGCAATCACTCTCAAGGGCTCTATGTTGATGTAGTTCAACAAGCTACCGTCATCCACAATATTTTCCTTCAAGGATCTGTTAAAGTAGCTTGTCTCACACTTCATTGGGGCGAGGACTCACCGCAAATCGACCTCATACCTCCTCAGCATCAAACAGAAGCTAGAAAAAATTGCTGAGAAAGTACGTCCAATGCCTCAACCAAGAGTCTCTCCCGGTGGATGGCTTGGATGACAAAGTGGTTTTCGGTTTGAAGAATGCTAGAGCCACCTACCAGAATTTGGTAAACAAGATGTTCACAGAACAGATTGACACAACTATGAAAGTTTACATTGATGACATGCTTGGGAAGTCACTTAAAGTTGAACTTTATATTCAGCACCTTGAGGAGTCTTTTTAGATCCTTAAGAAGTATAGAATGAAGCTGAACCCTACAAAATAAGCCGTTGGGTATCAATAGAGATAATCTACTGAAGGTATTTTTTGTGGGGTTATGATTGGGGATGGGCAGGCTGTGGGCGTTAGGATTGTTATAAGAGATACCAATAGGAGCTTTGTGGCAGGGATGGCTAATAAATGCTTGCACAGTGAGGAGGCAAAGGACGTGGAGATTTGTGCTTTACTGGAAGCTTTGAGTTTTTTTCGTTCTCAAGGAATACAGTCTATGATTTTGGAAGGGGCTCCATTGAACTTTTGAGATCCATTAAAGCATTGGATGTTGAGGAACACAGGGAAAACTGAGCCACAAGTCTGGGTAGTGTGTTGTCCGGGCTTAAAGTCTTGAGTTATTACGAGATAACTATGGTCTGGATGAATAATAACAGAGCGGCGATAAGTTTAGCTAAATATGCAAGTTTTATGATGCCCCAATTATATGGAAAGAGTGTGCTCTGAATTTTGTAATGCCATTTTTATTTTATGATATTCAGTATCAATAAAACATACCACTTCTATTCAAAAGAAAAAAAAAAAAATAGTGTAGCTATTTGGGGCCTGGTAAAGTGGAGGCATCCTTTATTAACTAAGATTAGGCATGTCAATAGACCGAATTATAATTCAAATTCGATTTGGATTAGAATCTAAATTTTAATAATAACAAATTAATTAATTTTTTGATTGATTATCCAGATTCGAACTTGAATTTTTTATACCATATTTCATAGATAAGTATTTGGGTTTATCAATAGAGTGGAGTTATTCTTATCCTTTAAATTCCTTTTCCACCCAATTTAATCATCTTACTTTAAACTACTAAGTTCACCCAATTTATATTCACTCCATTGGTTACTAACACAAACTTATCAATCAATTAATATTCAATTCATCAAACTAATACAAACTTATCATTCAATTCATCAAATTAACATTTAAATTCAACTGGTGAACATTAAATTTATTAAATTAACATTCAGTTTGATCTAATTAATATTCAATTCAACAAATTAACATTCAATTCATCCAATTTATATTCAAATTTCTCTAACTAACAATCAATTCGTCAAATTAACATAAAAAATCATCCAATAAATATTCAATCATTAATGTTATTAGGACATAATTGATCCACAATCATTAACAATAAATTATATCTTATTAACATTCAATTTATTAAATTAACATTCAAATTCAACTGACTAACATCAAATTCATAGAATTAACATCCAATTTGTCCCAATTAATATTCAATTCATCAAATTTAAATCAAATTAACATTCTATTCATCCAATTTATATTCGAATTCATCCCATTATCACTAAATTTTGACCCAAAAAAAAACTCTAAAATCATTTGACAAACATTCAATTCGTAAAATTAACACCAAATTAACATTCAATTCATCAAATTAACAACTAAATTAATTTAATTAGCATTCAATTTATCAAATTAACAACAAATTATAACTCAAATTCATCAAATTAACATTTAATTTCATTTAGTTAACATTCAATTCATAAAATTAATACAAAATTAACGTTAAATTCATCAAATTAACAATCAAGTTTATCTAGTTATCATTAACTTCATCAAGTCAACATCCAAATTAATATTCAATTTAATCTGATTATTATTAAATTCATTAAATTAACACTGATTTAACATTTAATTCATTCAATTTATATTCAATTCATACAATTAACATTCAATCGATCAAATTAACATCCAAAATCATCCAATAAGCATTAAATTCATCAAATCAAAAATAAATTAACATGTAGTTTCATCAAATTAACATTCAATTCGTTAAATTGACATTAAATTAACATTCAATTTCATACAATTATCATTCAATTCATCAAATTAATATTTAATTTCATCCAATTAGCATTCAATATAACAAATATTTAATTTTATCCAATTAACATTCAATACTTCAAATTAATAAGGAATTAATATTTAGTTCATCCAATTAACACAAAATTATTATTTAAGATGAAATTGAATTTAATACAAAATTGAAGATGGATTTGGTGTTAATTTGACAGAATTAAATTTTAAATTGATGAAATCAAATGTTAATTTTGGTGTTGATATAGTGAGTTGGATCTTAATTGGCTTAAATTGAATGTTAAATTAATGAATTTAATGTTAATTTGGTATTACTCTGATAAATTGTATAAATTTAAATGTTAAATTCATGAATGTTAATGTTCATTTAATAAAATTCATGACCAACTTGGTTAATTTGATTAAATGAATTTGAATAAATAAATTTGATGGTGCATTTGATGTTGATTAATGAATTGGATCTCATTTGAATGAAATTTAATGTTAAATTCACGAATTTTGAATTGATAAGATCGAAGGTTAATTTGGTGTTAATTTAATGAATTAGATGAAATTAAATTTTAAATTTAGGAATTTCGATGTTAATTTGGTAAAATTGATGGTCAATTTGGTGTTGATTTAATAAAATAAAATTTAATACATAAAACTAAAGATGAATTTGGTGTTAATTTGAATTGATGAAATCCAATGTTAATTTGGTGTTGATTTAATGAATTGAAAAAAATTTGATGAAATTTAAAGTTAATTTGATAAAAAAAATGACCATCAATTTGATGTTACTTCGATGAACTTGGATTGTAATAAATAAAATTGAAGGTATACTTTGTGTTAATTTGATGAAATTGAATTTTGAATTGATGAAATTGAATGTTAATTTAGTGTTAATTTAATGGATTGGATCTTAATTGGATGAAATTGAATGTTAAATTCACAAATTTTTAAGTTAATTTGGTGAAATTGGTCATCTATATGGTGTTAATTTTATGAAACTATAAATAAATTAAACTGAAGGTGAATTTAGCTTTAATTTGAAAAAATTTAATTATAATTTGATGAAATTGAGTGTTAATTTGGTGTTTATTTTGATGAAATTAAATTTTAAATTTTGGAATTTCATTGTTAATTTGGTTAAATTGACGACCAATTTGGTGATAATTTGATGAGATTAAATTTTAATAAATAAAATTGTAGATAAATTTAGTGTTAATTTGATGAAATTAAATGTTAATTTGGGTTTAATTTGATGAATATAGGCAGTCAATTTGGTGTTAATTTTATAAAATCAAAGTTTAATAAATAAATTCAAAGGTGAATTTTTTATTAATTTTAATAAAAGTGAATTTTGAATTGACGAAATTGAATGCTTATTCGGTTTTAATTTGGTAAAATAAAATGTTAATTAGATTAATTCGAATGTTGTAACTTTTTGGCTCTTGCGATCTATCCCAAGAGTCTAGGATCTATGGCAAGTTTGCAGTAGTTTCCCTAAAAAATGGTTTCCTCATCCAAATTTTGTAACTTATTGAAAAATTGTAAGTTTGGGATCGATCACAAGGTTACTGGAGTGAGATTTAGTAAAATTGTGGGCAATTTATCACAATTAAAGGCAAATTTACCAACTTTGAGGGTCAGTTTATAACAATTGTAGATAAATTTACAAGTTTAGAAGTTATTTACCACTGTTCTGATTAATATTATGATTGTTTTGCTTAACATTACTATAATTTTGGATAAAATTATGAGGATTAAGGGTAAATTTACGACAAAAAGAGGTTAAGTAAAAACTATGGTGGATAAATTTACCACAATTGAGAAAATGTTACGACATCAAAGGAAAATTTTACTGTAGGTCAGGGTTAAATACAACGATTGTGGGTAAGATTACTAGTATATAAGATAATTTTACCATTAATTTGGTTAATCTTATAATAATCGTGGGTAATTTTACAAACATAAAAGTAAATGTACGACACCTATGGAATGCACTAGTGACATATTTACAATAAATATGGTTAAAAGTGTCAATCAATACTTTTACCATCAAATTGGCTAGATTTAATATCGTTAAGGATAGTATTACTACTGTTGTAATAAGATTTACAATAACAGTGACAATTTATCACAATTGAGGATATATTTACCATATTTGAGTGTGAGTTTACCACAATTGTGAATAAATTTATATGTTTAGAGTAGAATTTATGACTGTTTTGATTAATATTACGACAATTCTGAGCAACATTACAATGATTAAGGGTAAATTTATGAATAAAAAAGGTTAAGTTAAAATTATGGTGGATAAATTTACAACAATTGGGGAAATATTACGACATCAATGGAAAAATTTATTATAGTTAAGGTTAAATACAACGATTGTGGGAAAAATTACTAGTATATAAGACAATTTTACCATTAATTTATTTAATCTTACAATAATCGTGGATAATTTTACAAACATAAAGACAAATGTACGACGCCTATGGGTTGCACTAGTGACGTATTTACAACAAATATAGTTAAAGGTGTCAATCAATACTTTTACCACAACATTGGTTACATTTAATATTGTTAAAAATAGTATTACCACCGTTGTGATAGGATTTACAATAACAATGGAGAATTTATTACAATTGTGAGTATATTTACCACCTTTAAGTGTGAGTTTACTAGAATTGTGGATAAATTTATATATTTAGAGGAGAATTTACGACTATTTTGGTTAATATTACGACAATTGTGAGTAATATTACGAGGATTAAGGATAAATTTACGACAAAAAAGAGGTTAAATTAAAACCATGGTGAATAAATTTACCACAATTGGGGAAACGTTATGACATCAAAGAAAAAATTTAATATAATTCAGGGTTAAATACAATGATTGTGGGTAAGATTACTAGTATATACGATAATTTTACCATTAATTTGGTTAGCCTTACAATAATCATGGGTAATATTACAATCATAAAGGTAAATGTACAACACTTATGGGATGCATTAGTAACGTATTTACAACAAATATGGTTAAAGATGTCAATCAATACTTTTAGTACCATATTGCACTACAAGAAAAAAAAGATTTTTACGGCGGTAAAGTGCTGTCATAAAATGTCTATTTGCCGTCACAAATTCTTTTTGTGGCAACATTGTCTCGCCACAATAAGTGTGGTTTCAAAAGGTTTTTACAGCAGCAACGATCTGTCTCAAATTGTATTTACGGCAGCAAGATCCTGTCGTAAATAAGTTGTCACAAAAATTCTGACACTTTTGCTGCCTCAAATACCACATTTGGCTGTTGTCAAAAATAGAAGATTTTGTTGTGACGGTTAATATAGTGCCGTAAAAAGTATGAAATTTTTTCTACGTTAAATGAAATATATGTACGACGACAACGATGCCGCCACAAAAAAAAACAATTTTTTTTTAAACATTATATATAATTAGTAACCAATGTTATATACCCTATGCATATATACACTTTTATCACATGAATTTAAAAGTGCACATCTGTACAACTTTTTTTTTTTTGTTGGGGAAGGGGGGTTTGAACCCTTGACCTCAAGAAGGCAAAAACTTTCACAAGATAAGAAGTACCATTGAACCAAAGACCCATTGGTATCCGTACAACTATCCAATTCAATATATAGATAAACACAAAAGTAAATATGACCAATATTTCCAAAAACATAGCAATATTTTCATATCCCAAAAAAACAATCTCATGAGTTAAACAAAATGTAAAATATGCATTTTTACAAAACATAACGATCTATGAGTACAAGAAATTATCGCAAAAAGTTGAACATCCTTCCCGAACCATCTACTCTCTCAGTGACATCTGAAAAAAAAAAAAAATTATTGTTACTATACTGAAATATATATATATATATATATATATATATATATATATATATATATATATATATATAACTAAAAGAAGTTAGAATATACATCAACAGATGGTCATGCAATATTTCTCTGAACGATTTGTCCAATTATGTAAATGATATATAAACAAGTCATATCGTATACATTTCTTCTAATTGGTTTCACCAATACCTGATTCGTTTATAATCGTATTGTGTTGAGTCTACTCGTTTACTAAATAGTTGGCTTAAGGAAGACTTAAACTCACTAATTTTATGTCGTGTTAACTAGTCGTGTCATATGTTAACACCCCTAGTTTTGATATAAAAAAATTGGCTTTGTAGATTTTAATTTTTTTTTCTTTAAATTAGAAATTGTATTTTGATATAAAACTACGTAATTTTATAAAATATTAATTGTAACATGAAAAATAGTTGTAGCCAATATAAATTTTTTTAGAGTTTTTCTTCTTTAAACTATAAACTGTTTTTTAATCTCAAACAACATTTTAATGTTTTATGAAATATTATATACGACGGGAAAAATAGCTGCCAATAATATATATATTTTTTTTGAATTTATGAAGTATTATTTGCGACAAGAAAAACTGTTGTCTCAAATACAAAAATTTCTTTTGAATTTATGACACTATTTACGACAGAAAAAATAACTGCCACAAATATTAACAAAATATTAATACAAATAGACTCTTTGTGACAGCAAACACAGTCGCCACAAAAAATTGTATCAAACCCGTCTTTGTGCCAGCGAACACAGCCGCCGTAAAAAATTGTCACAAAAGGCCATTATTCTTGTAGTGTTGGTTATATTTAATATCGTTAAAGATAGTATTACCACTATTGTGATCAGATTTACCATAATAGTGGAAAATGCATCTGTGAGATCCGATCATACATTGCATGCATATTAGCATAATTATGTGAGCTAAATTGTAATTATGTGAAACTATTAAAGGGTTAATTTAAGTAAACCCTTTATAGTCATGATGTGTGTGAGCATACATCGAGTATGTGGACCGCGTTAGTGAAGTATTAGTGAGACTCATGTATTGGAATTTCATGTTTGAAAATAGTAGGGGGTCGAATTCGAAATCACTTAAGAACTTGGGGGGAGCCAGACATAATTACTCAATTAGGATGAGTCATCCTTACATGTGTTGCATTATAAATTGGGTGTGTTAAATTAAAGGCCAAGTGGCTGTGTGTGTGTGTGTATGCCGTGTGTGTGTGTGTGTTTGTTAAAGTGTAGAAGTGTGTGTGTGTAATTTAAAGTTTAGAAGTCTGTGTGTTTAAAACATGAACCAATGTGTGTGTGTGTTCTATTTTTGTTGAAACCGTGAGTGAGGGAGAGCAAGAGAGAGAGGAGAAAATATATGTGTGTGTGTGTGTCTCTTGAACCGAGAGTAAGGAAGGAGAGAGGGAGAGAGGAAAGCCGTGTTTCTAGCTCAAACCGAGAGGGAGAAGAAAGGGAATAAAAGGAAGGAACTTGGGGGAACTCCATGCCAGACCAAGAGTGAGAGAAGGCAAGGAAAAAGTGGGGAAAGAAGAAGAATAAAGCAAGAGAAGGTAAGGGTGTGTGTGTGTGTGATTAATTTTAAGCATGTGTGTGTGTGTGGGCTATTTTATTTTAATTTCAAAACAGATTTTGTCGGAGTCTAATTAAGTGTAAGTAAAGGGCTGTTAAGAAAGGATTTCAAGGGGGTGCTCAACTGGGTGCGAGAAAAGTGTGAAAAACGAACATTTGAGATGTTCAGGATGCTTTTAGTGGCTAGATTGAAACAGGAATTTATGGGAGTGAAATGGACGGTTTAAGGGTTCAATTAAGGGTCTGTTTTGCATGATTAAATGTGTGTGTGAGTTTAAGTGTGACTCTTTTAAAAGAAAAGTGCGATAGAGGTTGGAAATGGGTGCTGGTAATGCCAAAACCCTGATTTATAAATGTTATTATCACATGTGTGAATTTTGATCCAATTGACCCGAAATTTTGCAAGTTGCATTCTGATTTGATGTTGGATGTGATAATTTAAGTTTCGAATGCAAATGAATATAATATCCTGTCCGAAATGTGTGAAATGTCGGAAGTGCGATTTTTTAGGATACGAGGTCGAAATGTGTGAAAATGGGCCCGCAGTCAATGTGTTTGACCTACTTAATCCTAATTGTGATTAATGTGAGAGATTTTGGAGATTTGGGGAGAAATGTGATTCCTAAATCTAATGTGCCAGTGTGTGAGTGGACAGTGCCGTAACCGGGGTTACTAGACCATTTTGGGTTGAATCATCTTGCATGCATTAGTGCATGATTAATTATTAAATGTGATAAATATATTGATATTGTAATTACAAATGTGTTCGGTGGAACAGGTAGAACAGTCGATGTTGAGACAGATACGGTAACACCGAAGGGATCTATCGGTAGGTCCGAAGGCCCGTAAATCTGTACACTTGAACTGGTTATATATCTTTATATGTTTTGGAAATACTATTATAAGTTGATAGTAAATGATAGAATTTAATAACAATTCTCTAGGATTATGTGCTACGTGCTTCTATGATTAAATGATGTTTTGTGTTGTGTATTGTGTATTGTGGAATGTGGCGCACTATCTGAGACAAGAACGTCGATGCCTGATCACTGGGCCTGTAGTGGTGTGCTAACACTGTGGTGTTCCCGGGAGGTTTGGGAGACATGGATCCATGTGGGATCGATTACCCGATAAGGGGTAGTATGGATGTGTTGTAGCTTGTGAATTCTTTGAAATTGGATTGATGTTGTTGTTTGATACGTGTATCTACGTAGTATCTACTTACTTCTGTGTATTACTATCATTTTCATTTAATATACAACATGTTTACTCACTGAGCGCGTGGTTTAGCTCACACCCATATAGTTTCTCTTTTTCATGTACTATTGAGGGAATTGCAGATCAATCCATTGTCCAGTCGGTTGAGTATTATCTCGTGGAGTTGAATTCAATCCGGAGTAGTCCAACGAAGTTGGTGTGATATTACTCAGGTTGTATGTCTGTTAATTATGTATTTAGTTTTAATGAGTGAGTGATACAAGTTGAGTGTTTGTATAAATATTTGATGGGTTGTATATTATATTTGAGTGAGAGATTATTACAGTAGGTTAATGGTGTATAATTGTAAACATACTCAACAAGCATACTTTGTGACGTATGCTATGTGGGTGTGGGATTTTGTATATGTATATGACTTGGAAAAAAAATTGGTGCATGTGTTATATATGGTATAGGTTATGAGTCAGGTATTACCATCATGCTTAATGGCTAAGGTGATAGGCGGTGTTGTTGCACATATGAGATTATTTAGTGTTTTATTAATCCAGATTACATATGTAAACAGGTGTATCAAAAATCTAGTCACGTCTCATCTTTGGGAGACCGGGATGGGGCATGACAATTTAGTTGGTATCAGAGCTAGAGTTTATAATTCTGTAGACGAGTTGAGTCTAGTGTGACAGTGGACTTAGGGATTGGTCTGTTTAGGTGGGGTGTTAGAGGTCCGAGTGAGTGTGTGGAATATATATTGCATGCCATCATTACCTATATGTGATACTAACATTTGTTACAGCGATACATGGAGGCGGAATGGTCCTCTACTCAGGTTGGGGATAGGGGGAAAGGACCCCAGGTGGAAAAGGAATCGGGTGATTAGGGGGCTAGGCAACTGTGGGAGGCAGCATCTAACTATTTTGAGCAACACACAACGCGAGTGGAGACAGTGAAGCCCAGGGGTACATTGTACGAGCAGTTTAAAAAGCTAGATCCACCAATATTTACGGGAACCGCAAGTCCATTGGAAGCAGAAAATTGGTTACGGCGCATTGAGAAGATATTCAGGGTGATGGGAGTTGGTGAGGAAGATAAATTGTTGTTGGCCACTTTCATGCTAGCAGAGGAGGCCTAGTATTGGTGGGAGGCCACGGAGAAAACATTGTTGCCAGTGTGCACTGAGGGGGAGGCCAGTTCAGTTCTTAGAATTCCCACATGGTGATAGTTTACAGATACTTTCGATAAGAAGTATTTTCCCTTGAGTTATCGGTACCAGAAACAGAATGAATTCTTACATCTGTAGCAGGGGAATCAGTCAGTGATGGAATACGAGGGTAAATTTAGTACTTTGTCCAGATTTATGCCTCTGTTGTAGCAGATGAAGGGGAAAGATGCAGGAGATTCCAAATGGGGCTACACTACAATATTCGATCCCGTGTTTTGATGCTAGAGTTAACAACATTTTCAGAATTATACAACAAAGCCCTGATTGTGGAAGCCGATTTGAAAGAGATAGAAAGTGCAAGTGAACAGGCAAAAAGGGGAAGATATAAGCCAAGTGGACAGGGTTCCAATGGAAGTTTTTTTTTTAGCAGAGCTTGGAGAGGAATGTTTCCAAAGGGTACAAGTAAAAAGAGATCAGGAGTTCCATTCTAGAGTCAAGGATAGAGAATGGGTGGATCATCTCCATTTACACCGGGTCAAGAGATAGGACAATCTCGGGGGAGTGTAATTACTTGTTACTGTTGCAGACAGATTGGGCACAGTGTACGGAACTGTCCTATGAAAGGACCAGGACCTGATGTATCATGGTGTTGTTTTTTATGTGGCCAGGAGGGACATATGTAGAGGGATTGTCCGCAATATTCTACCCAGAGTTCATCGATGGGCAGTGCATCTACGGTGTCCCGAGGAGCAGCGAGTAACAGAGGTCAAGGACGAGGAGACAGTGCTGGAGGAGGCACTGGAGGTAGTGGTGCTAGTGGCAGTGGACTGAGCGGACCTGAGGCTGGAGTTCGTGTCTTTGTACTTACCCAGCGGGACGCTCAGGCATCCCCAGATGTGGTCACAGGTATGATAACTATTTTTGGTCAGCAGGCACGAGTATTTATAGATTTAGGTGTCACACATTCATTTATATCACTGTCATTCTCCATGCATGTTAATAGACCACCTACCATGTTAGTATGTGGATTGACTATAGCTACTCCCACGAGTGATTGTGTGACGGCTGGGGTAGTATATAGGGGGTGCCTAGTTGAGGTGGGTAATAAAGAATTACCTGCAGATCTGTTACCTCTTGAATTCCAGGATTTTGATTTGATTTTGGGAATAGATTGTTTGGCTGCATATCATGCCACTATTGACTATTTTCATAAAGAGGTGGTGTTTAGAATTCCACATGTTCCTTTGTTTCGGTTCTTTGGAGAGCAACACCCTGAGCCGAAGAATTTGATATCTACAATTAAAGCCAAGAAATTACTTAAGAGAAGATGTTATGGGTACTTGGCTTATATGAAAGATACTCAGAGAGGTACTCTTGAATTGAAAAATATTCTTGTGGTTAATGAATTCGCTGATGTGTTTCCTAAAGAGTTACTAGTTGATCGGGAGGTGAAATTTACTATTGAGCTTGTGCCAGGAACTAGTCCATATTCATTACTCCATACAAGATGGCTCCAACTGAATTGAAGGAACTTAAAGTGCAGTTGTAGGATTTGTTAGATCGGGGATTCATACGGCCTAGTGTATCGCATTGGGGTGCACCAGTATTATTTGTAAAGAAGAAGGATGGCACTATGAGGTTATGCATTAATTACAGACAACTGAATAGGGTGACTATCTGGAACAAGTATCCATTGCCGCGTATAGATGATTTGCTGGACCAGCTACAGGGTGACCGAGTGTTTTCAAAGATTGATCTTCTGTCAGTTTATTATCAGTTGAAAGTAAGGGATAATGATATATCAGAGACTGCTTTTCGGACCAAGTATGGGTACTATGAGTTTCTGGTGATGCCATTTGGTGTGACTAATGCTCTTACTGTATTTATGGATCTGATGAACTGGATATTCCAGCCATATTTTGATTCATATGTGATAGTGTTCATTGATGATATATTGATATACTCCCGTAGTAAAGAGGAGCATATGCAGCACTTGAGGGTGGTACTGCAGACATTGAGGGATAGGCAATTATTTTCCAAATTCAGCAAATGTGAGTTTTGGTTGGACAGGGTTGTGTTTTTAGGGCATGTAGTTTCTGGTGATGGTGTATGTGTTGATCCAGCTAAGATTGATACTGTAGTTAACTAGCAAAGACCGAGAACAGTGACAGAGATTCGCAGTTTTCTAGGATTTGCAAGTTACTACCAGAGGTTTGTACAAAATTTCTCTATTATAGATATGCCCCTGACCTGATTGACTCGGAAGGGTGTGAAGTTTGAGTGGTTTGATAGATGTAAGCAGAGTTTCCAGGAGCAGAACACCAGATTGACGATTGCACCAGTATTAACCATTCCGTCAGGTAGTGGTGTATAGTGATGCCTCACATCAGGGTTTGGGTTGTGTGTTGGTGCAGCACGGTAGAGTGGTAGCTTATGCTTCCAGACAGCTGAAACCACATGAGTGCAATTATCTTACCCATGATTTAGAGCTTGCAGCTATTGTATTTGCACTGAGGTTGTGGTGACATTTTCTATATGGGTTTACATGTGATATTTATACATGATGGTGTAAATTACGCAGCTAAGCAGTGTGGGGGAATCAAAGTGGTGATGTTGGGATTGGTTATGAGTCTCGTGGTCAGAGAACTCTTAACTTAGGGAATTAAGGGAGTGGCAGCTGGGCCTGACACAAGTGAAGTATCGTGGTTCACCGAGCTCGGGAGCTCGGCTAGTCCACTTTCTGAATAGAGTCTCTTCCTCCGATAGTCTATATTATTGGAGATTATTATTTACATAAAGTTTTTGTTACAGCTAGGGTCGCCCCACTAATGGAGGTATTGTACAGTATTTATTGTCTAGCCCCTGACTTGAAGGGATCTGCAACGAGATCTTCGCCCTTCATACGTTGGACTTCCCTTGATTTTGGGAGAGGATCTCGGTGGGTTGAGAGTTTTATGTCTTGGTTATAGCCTTCTGTTGCTTCGAGGGTATCTTCCATTACCCAGCTGTCACCTTCGTACTTTTCCTATTGCTTCACCTAAGGAGGACTCGAAGTCTGCTCGCTGAGCTCTAGAATGATCTGACCTCCCTGTCTGACCTCATTTCCTGAGCTCTTACTTATTTAAAGTTCACCCTAGGCATCATCAATACAGATCACCAGAGTTTGAAATATTTGTTTACCCAGATAGAGTTGAACCTGAGGCAGCGACGCTCGATTGTGCTTATTAAGGATTATGACTGCATTATTCACTACCAGCCAGGGAAAGCAAATGTTGTGGCCGATACTTTGAGCCGAAAATCATCAGGTAGATTGACCAGTTTGCGAGTGATACAGAGAGATTTATTTGTAGATTTGAAATTTTTAAGAGTGTAATTGGGGATAGGAGAGACTGCAGCTTTACTTGCTACACTGACTTTGAGACTAGTGTTGGTGGACAGGATCAAAGAGGCACATCAGTTTGATCTCCAGATTGAGAAATTGAAGAAAGAGATGAAGACTGGGGTGAAAATTGATTTTATGGTTGACAGTGTTGATGTTTTGTTATTTGGTTCTCGGTTATGTCACTACAACAATTATGGGCTTTAGTGACAAACTTTTTAGTGATCAAGTTATTTTCGTCATTAATGATACTTTTTTAGCGATGATATGTGAATTTGTCACTAATGGTCCAGGATGATTGACGACAATACTATTTGTCACAAAAAGTTAACTTTTAGTGATGAATAATTGTTCGTCATCATAACTTCGTCACTGAAAGTGTGAGAAATTGGATAAATAGTGATGAATTTTATTGTCGTCACTCAAAATGATAAGCAATTACTTTTAGTAATGAGATTAATCGTCTCTGAAAATTTCAAGGTTTTGGTGATAACTTTAATGTCGTCACTAAAACACTAATGGCTTTGGTGATGAATTTGATGTCGTCACTAAAACACTAATGGTTTTAGTGGTGACTTTGATGGCATCACTAGAACTTTCATAGTTTTAGTGACAACATTGGTGTTGTTATTAAAACTTTTATATTTTTAGTGATGATTGTCAAGTCGCCACTAAAACTTTCATATTTTTAGTAACTAAATTAATTATGTCACTAAAAATAATTTAGTTTATGCCACTACATTGTCTAATTTCAAATTATATCATATTGATATGTCATTTCTCACATCACCTCCTAACCTGAAAAATAAAAAACATAACGCTCTTCTTATTTTTAGACTAAACTATACCTTAATTAAACTTGTTAACAAAATTCTGAAACACCATTAATACATCCAAGTGGTAAAACTATAAATTTATTTAATTCAAATATCAATACTCATGTCACAACCTAATTAGTATAGTGGTGTAAGGTAAGTTGAAGTCAACTTGAGTTAAATCAAAATTTTTAAAACTGTCAAATTGAGCTTAATTCAAAATTTTCAATGTCATTCATGGTTAAATTTTGAAATTGGATGATATGCAAATAGGATGAAATTTGAATCAAAATCGACTTCAATTGAGGTTTGATTTTGAGGTAGATAACATGGATAGAAATTCGAGTTGAAATCCAATTTAATTAAAGTTTTAATCTCAAGTTATGCAACTAGGGCGTAAATTTGATTTCAATTTGGATTGGATCCTAAAAAGTAGAGACATAAATTGAGTATTGTTTGAATTTAAATTGGGTTGATAATTTTTTATCCAAACTTTGCTCAATATTGAATTTTTTTTGGTTGGCCTGCGTTGGATATCAAATTGACCCATCAAGTTTCACTTTTACCCCAAGTTTCACCTTTCATGAACCATCACCAAATCCCAAGGGAGTGTGACTCGAATTATGTTAGTTCGTGTTTGGGTTATGTTATATCTCGTTCGTGTCAAGTATTAGACAATATAACTCAATCAATTTAATTAATCATGTCAAATATTTAAATACTAACCTGACAACCCATGAATTAATTGTGTCAAGTATTGTGTCACTTTTGAGTTGACCCATATAACCCATGAATTAAAAATATTTTTTGGTCATGTTAAAAAAATTTAGATTTTATCACACATCTATATAATAAGGGACAACAAAATTTGAATTCTCAACTTATAAAATTGTTCGAACGTTCTAGCTTGTTTCAAAATTATTGATCCAACAAATAATATTGACCCTTAAAATATTTTATTTAATCTGATCCTATATTTGTTATCACCTAAAATCTCTTCCACCATGTTTTTCAATATGTTTTTAATTTAATCATATCCCCAATTTTAAAATCAAAATCCCTAAAACCCTATCAGCAAAACCCTCCCTCTTTTATTCGGTATCGCCGGCCACTGGTTTGACTACCCCCTCCCTCTCTTTCTCTCCATCCTATAACATGCACCGAAATCTCTTTCTCTGCCCCTTGCCTTTTCTTTTTTTCTTTCCTTCACTCAACTACACAACTTTGATTGAGATGCCTTACCTATTACTTTCTGATGTCATCTACTTTCACTTCAAGAAGCCAAGTGATTCAACCTGACTTTTAATATTTGAATTCAAGGACCATCAAATTTGACGAATGCAAATAATAATGGTTGGCTTCTATTCGGTCATATGGAAACATGATCCCTTGATCAACATGACTGTAAAGTTAAAATGTATGTTTTTCTGTTGTCTTACATGGAATAGTTTTGTTTTGATCATTTGTTTTGATCCTTTTGTCTTACGTGTTGTTCTTAGATGAAATTTCATTCAATTAATTAATGGGTCTGACTGTTCATTGAATTTCAGTATATGTAGTGTACTTTTAATCTATTTTAATCTGTACATGAGAATTCAAACTTTCAAAAATCGGTAAGAACACCAAAAAGTCACGGTTTTCCTCGAATTGGTCATCAAATTCAACTTTTATTGTCAAATCTTGTAGATTAATTACGATTTTAGGAATTGGGCTTTGGTTTTTCATGCAACATCCCTTGACCATTAAAAGATTTTTTGTTTTAATTCCTGAACTCAATTCTTTTGTCAGGACATTGAATTCACACATGCTCATATTATTATGTGAATATGTACTGCTTAATTTGTTGTTCTTTAAAACATGTTAGTTGTGGACCTTCGGGTTGGACCGGAGCTGAATTTTCCAGAATGCTATTTTCACAAAGCTTGACACTAGTCCATTTAGCACACTAGGTGGGGGCGAATCTAGCATTGGGGTAGTGGAGGCAACTGTCCCCTGTAAAATCAATCGAATTTTAATCAACTCAAATTAAATTTTAACCAGCCCAAACTTTAATACGTAAAAAAAATACAAATTTTAATTGACTCAAATTTTAATGCGTAAAAAACAAATTTTAATCGGTTCGAATTGAATTTTAATAGGCCCGAATTTTAATACGTACAAAAATATAAATGCTAATCGACTTGAATTGAATTTTAATCGGTAGTAGCAGCTCAAGATTGAGCTCAAATTGTCTTGAATTTTAATGCGTCAAAAAAGAAATTTTAATAGACTCAAATTTTAATACGTAAAAAAAATATTAATCAGCTCGAATATATTTTAATCGGCTCAAATTTTAATACGTAGAAAAACAAAATTTAATCGACTCGAATTTTAATACATAGAAAAATAAATTTTAATCAACTTGAATTTTAAATAAATTTTATGGTATACTAGAAAAGGTGTGATTGAAATTTTCCCTAGAATTTTGTGGTACTTTTTTTTCTTTTCCACAATCATACTATTTTGTGGAAATCTTACTTTGCACCGTTAAAGATGCTCTAATTTTCAAATTTGACCCTTAAAGAATTGGATTCTCAAATTACACCCTTGATGTTATGAAATAGATGCAATATAGCCCAATTCAAGGTAAAATTTAAGATTGAGGGTGCAATTTGAGCTTGAAATGGGGGCTACATTGCGCATGTTATATATAACATTGAGGGCAAAATTTGAGAATTCAATTCTTTAAGAGAATAAATTGAAAATTGATATATCTTTCTGGGTACAAAATGAAATTAGCCTACAATTTTTTGTTTAACTGATTAAGAATCTCTTTCATTCACGCTTATCCCTTTCCCACCAATCCAATTATAGGAGTTCAAGAGTCCTATTCTTTTAGTCTCCCACTCCTACGATCATGATCCCGCCTTCCCCACTCACAGTCACCACTCCTCCTTTCTCTCTCTGGCGCGCTCCTTTTCTTTCACAACCTCTCTCCTTGTGAAGAACAACCTCTCGCTTGCGAAGAATTTGATACGGCGCACTATTCATTGCAGCAAAATTCAGGTTAGTCTCATAATCTACCTTTGTCATTATATCTAGGTCTAAATGCATCCATGGTGCCATCTCGTTCTCTCTCATTCAAAACTCCCTTTGGTTGTACTTTCCCTATGTATTGTGCAAGTGTAACAGATGACCAAAACGGCCTTATAAAAGAGGGTCTCTGCTGCAAGGTCGTTTTAGTTAGTTAGGTGGTTAAAAGGAAGCTTGAGAGGCAAGATCTACATATAAAATTACGAAACTCATTTGGTATACATATAAAATATATTACGCATTTACTTTCTTGCATATTGGAGAATTGGCATTATTATAGGGTGTAAATTTTGTGTGTTAAAACTTATTTTATACAAAATGGTTCCTCAATTTATCTGTTGAGACTTTTATTGTGAAGATTGAGTAAAATGTGTTTGCTATGGGAAAATTGCAATATTTTTTTTCTTGTGACTTTTTTTTTTAAAGTGTAAAATAATTAGAGCTTATAAGCCTATTGAAAAAAAATTTCTTTTATGGTTGATTTTGATTAGTCATTTTTGTTGGTAGAGGTGTTGAAATATTTTGTTGTTGTCTTTTGAATTTACTTGAAGCAACATAAACATGGGATAACTAACTAATAGTTCATTGATGTGGACATAACATACACTATCATGTATACAACATAATATATTTCAAAGACAAATTGACGTTATAATTTATGGATCTAGTTATGTTTGCTTGAGTTAATCTAAATTAGCTTGGATTTGGATTTATCACATTTTTATTTAAAATTTTGGAGCATCTGTTTGGGTGTTGTCTTGATTCTTTTTCTTTGCTTTTATGTTATATATACAAAAGAACCTCATTTATGAGGTGTGTTTTTACAAAAGTTACACTTATCTTCAACTGTTTATGGATGTTGAAAACATACTAACATCATTTTATTTTGTTCTTATGTGCAGATTAATGGCTGGTGGTGCGAGTTGTTTACAACGGACAAAACCACACTTGTGCCTCTTTTATTTCTTTCTTTTCCATACTTATGTCTTTTATTTAGTAGTAAAACACTTGTTTGGTACACTTATTTTGTATTTGCTTGGATAATATTTTTATTTGAGAAAAATTAATTTTAAGTTATTTGGTTGGGTTATTATATTAATTGTCATATATTGTTTGGATGTAAATGACAGGACAATATATTATTGGGTTTGTAACATATCTCTTATCAGGTTATTTTCATGGGTCAATTTTTATGAAAAAAAAATATAAAAATATTTTTTGCAAGAGTTTGAGTAACAAAATGAGAATACGTCTCCAATCTCAACTTCTAGTGACAAATTTTTTTCGCCATTGACAGTCACACAATTAAGGACTCTATAATTTGTGACAACTTTAATTTGACACTAAAGGTCCACAGTTGGTGATGAATCTAAAATTCGTCCCTGAAAGTAGGCTTTTAATGACAAAAAACATTTGTCACTATAACATAACTTATAATGACAATATTTTCTCATTACTATATTTCTACTTTCAGTGATACTATTATTCTTTTAATGACAAATTTTTTAGATCTTTTGTGACCATTTTATTCGACACTAAATGTATTTTTTAAGTGATGAAAGAGTATTGTCACTATAAATTGTAGAATTAGTGACGATTATTCTAATTTGTCAATATAGACAATTAGCAACAAGATTCTAGTGACCACCTAGTGACGACAGAAAAATCATCACTAAAACTCTTTAGTGATGAAATACGCATTTATAGTGACAAAAAAAATATCACTAAAAATCTTAATTGTTGTAGTGTGTGTACCTAACGATGCAGTGCTAAAGAGAGAGATTCTGAAGGAAGCGCATAGTTCAGCATATGCTATGCATCCAAGTAGTACAAAATTGTATCTTGATCTGAGAGAACATTACTGGTGGCCTGGGATGAAACGAGAAATAGCTGAGTTTGTGGCTCGATGTTTGGTATGTCAGCAAGTGAATACTAATCATCAAAGACCAGCGGGGTTATTACAGCCTATACCGATTCTAGAATGGAAATGGGAGTTTATCACTATAGATTTTGTGAGTGGTTTGTTTCGAACGCAGAAAGGACATGAAGCTATTTGGTTGATAGTTGATAGATTAACGAAGGTTGCTCATTTTCTAGCCATTAAGATTTTCTATTCTCTTGACAGGCTAGCTAGATTGTACATTGATGAGATTGTTAGACTACATGGTGTACCTATATCTATTATCTCTGACATGGATCCACGTTTTACTTCAAGATTTTGGCCTAACTTACAGACTGCGTTAGGCACTACTTTGAAGTTTAGTATAACATTCCACCCCCAAAAAGATAGACAGACAGAGCGCACTATTCAGACATTGGAGGACATGCTGAGAACTTGTGTTCTGGACCTTAGAGGTAACTGGGATGATTATTTGCCTTTGATTGAATTTGCTTATAATAACAACTATCATAGTTCAATTGAGATGACACCATATGAAGCTTTGTATGGGAGGAAGTGTAGGACCCCAGTGTGTTGGAGTGAAGTGGGTGAGAGGAAGTTATTGGGTCCAAAGATTGTGCAGATGACTGTTGATCAGATTAAAGTCATACAGAAGAGATTACGGAATGCACAGAGCAGGCAGTAAAGTTATGCAGACAATCGCCGACGTGACTTGGAATTTGAGGTGGGTGATCGAGTATTCCTACGGGTATCACCTTGGAAAGGGGTCATTCAATTTGGTAGGAAAGAAAAGTTGGCTCCCAGGTATATTGGCCCGTACAGTATTGTGGAGTGGATTAGAGTTGTTGCATACCGGTTGAAGTTACTAGTAGAGTTGTCCAGGTTGCATGATGTATTCCATATTTCTATGCTACGAAAATACTTGCCTGACTCATCACATGTGTTGACTTCAGAACCGATGGAGTTAGCTGAGGATTTGACTTATGTAGAGCAGCCGGTTCAGATTTTGGGTTGGAAGGAGAAAATATTACGCACAAAGACGATACCGTTGGTAAAGGTTTTGTGGCATAGTCACTCAGTAGAAGAAGCAACTTAGGAGACTTAGGAGAGTATGCGGGCTCAATATCCTCATTTGTTTAGTGCAGGTAAGTAATTTCGAGGATGAAATTTTATTAGTAGGGGAGAGTTGTGAGATCCGATCATGCATTGCATGCTTATTAGCATAATTATGTGAGCTAAATTGCAATTATGTGAAACTATTAAAGGGTTAATTTAAGTAAACCCTTTATAGCCATGATGTGTGTGAGCATACATCGAGTATACGGACAGCGTTAGTGAAGTATTAGTGAGACCCATATATTGGAATTTCATGTGTGAAAATAGTAGGGGGTCGAATTCGAAATCACTTAAGAACTTGTATGGAGGAGAGCATAATTGCTCAATTAGGATGAGTCATCCTTACATGTGTTGCATTATAAAGTAGGTGTGTTAAATTAAAGGCCAAGTGGGTGTGTGTGTGTGTGTGTGTGTGTGTATGCCGTGTGTGTGTGTGTGTTTGTTAAAGTGTAGAAGTGTGTGTATGTTTGAAACATGAACCAGTGTGTGTGTGTGTGTGTCTCTTGAGCCGAGAGTAAGGAAGGAGAGAGGGAAAGAGAAAAACCAAGTTTGGTGGTTGTTTCTAGCTCAAACCGAGAGGGAGAAGAAAGGGAAGAAAAGGAAGGAACTTGGGGGAACTCCATGCCAGACCGAGAGTGAGAGAAGGCAAGGAAAAAGTGGGGAAAGAAGACGAAGAAAGCAAGAGAAGGTAAGGGTGTGTGTGTGTGTGTGATTAATTTTAAGCATGTGTGTGTGTGTGGGCTGTTTTATTTTAATTTCAAAATATATTTTGTGGGAGTCTAATTAAGTGTATTAAGTGTAAGTAAAGGGCTGTTAAGAAAGGATTTCAAGGGGGTGTTCAACCGGGTGATAGAAAAGTGTGAAAAACGAATATTTGAGATATTCAGGATGCTTTTAGTGGGCTAAATTGAAATTGGAATTTATGGGAGTGAAATGGAGGGTTTAAGGGTTCAATTAAGGGGTTGTTTTGCATGATTAAATGTGTGTGTGAGTTTAAGTGTGGATGTTTTAAAAGAAAAGTGCGATAAAAATTAGAAATGGGTGCCGGTAACGCCGAAACCTTGATTCATAAATGTTATTATCACATATGTGAATTTTGATCCAATTGACCCGAAATTTTGCATGTTGCATTTTGATTTGATGCTGGATGTGATAATGTAAGTTTCGAATGCAAATGAATATAATATCCGGTGCGAAATGTATGAAATGCCGGAAGTGCGATTTTTTAGGATTCGGGATCGAAATGTGTGAAAATGGGCCCTGGTCAATGTGTTTGACCTACTTAATCCTAATTTTGATTAATATGAGAGATTTTGGAGATTTGGGGAGAAATGTGATTCCTAAATCTAATGTGCCAGTGTGTGAGTGGACAGTGCGATAACCAGGGTTACCGGAGCACTTTGGGTTGAATCATCTTGCATGCATCAGTGCATGATTAATTATTAAATGTGATAAACATATTGATATTTTTATTACAAATGTGTTAGGTGGAACAGGTAGAACAGTCGGTGTTGAGACAGATAGGGTAACACCGAAGGGATCCACCGGTAGGTCTGAAGGCCCGCAAATCTGTACACTTGAGGTGGGTATATATCTTTATATGTTTTGAAAATGCTATTATAAGTTGATAGTAAATGATAGAATTTAATAGCAATTCTTCAGGATTATGTGCTACGTGCTTCTATGATTAAATGATGATTTGTGTTGTGTATTGTGTATTGTGGAATGTGGCGCACTGTTTAAAACAAGAACGTCGATGCCTGATCACTGGGCCTGCAGTGGTGTGCTAGCACTGTGGTGTTCCCGGGAGGTTCGGGAGACATGGATCCATGTGGGATCGATTACCCGATGAGGGGTAGTATGGATGTGTTGTAGCTTGTGAATTCTTTGGAATTGGATTGATGTTGTTGTTTGATACGTGTATCTACGTAGTATCTAATTACTTATGTGTATTACTATCATTTTCATTTAATATACAACATGTTTACTCACTGAGCGTGTGGTTTAGCTCACACCCCTATAGTTTCTCTTTTTCATGTACTATCGAGGGAATTGCAGATCAGTCCACTATCCAGTCGGTTGAGTATTATCTCGTGGAGTTGAATTCAATCCGGAGTAGTCCAACGAAGTTGGTGTGATATTACTCAGGTTGTATATCCGTTAATTATGTATTTAGTTTTAATGAGTGAGTGGTATAGGTTGAGTGTTTGTATAATTATTTGTTGGGTTGTATATTATATTTGAGTGAGAGATTATTACAGCAGGTTAATAGTGTATAATTGTAAACAGACTCAACAAGCATACTTTGTGATGTATGCTATGTGTGTGTAGGATTTTGTATATGTATATGGCTTGGGAAAAAAAATGGCACATGTGTTATATATGGTACAGGTTATGAGTTAGGTATTACCATCATGCTTAATGGCTAAGGTGATAGGCGGTGTTGTTGCACCTGTGAGATTATTTAGTGTTTTATTAATCCAGATTGCATATGTAAACAGGTGTATCAAAAATCTAGTCGCATCTCAACTTTGGAAGACCAGGATGGGGCGTGACATTATCATATTTGATGGTACATTTATCACCTTTGAGTGTGATTTTACCACAATTGTGGATAGATTTACAAGTTTAGAGTAGAATTTATGACTTCTTTGATTACGATTACAATAATTTTGGGCAACAATATGAAGATAACGGGTGAGTTTACCACCAAAGTGGATTAACTTAAAACTATGGTGGATGAATTTATTATAATTGTGGTAACATTACAGCATTAAAAGAAAATTTTACTACAGTTTAAAGTTAAGTTAAAATGATTGTGGACAAAATTATTAGTATATAAGCAAATTTTACTTTCATTTTGGTTAATATTAGGAGAACTATGGATGATAATATAAACTTAAAGGTAAATTTATGATATCAGTGGGATGCACTAGTGTCTTATTTACGACAAATGTGGTTAAAGGTGTCAATCGTACTTTTACCACTGTATTAATTAAAGTTTGCCCACTACTATTGTAATTTTGTTAACTATTGTTGTAAATTTTTCACTGATGTTGTAATTTTGCCCACTATTATTATAAATTTTTCATTGATGTTGTATTTTTGTCCACTATTATAGTAATTTTGCTCACTACTGTTGTAATTTTTTTACTATTGTTGTAATTTTTTCATTTATATTATAATTTTTTTCACTAGTGTTGTAAATTTTTCACTAATATTATAAATTTTCCATTAATGTTGTAACTTTGCCCTCAATTGGTATATAAAAACATTGTAAAAAAAGCAACCGGTGAAACCAGTCGTCTTACCTTTTGCTTTTACACGTAGCAATGTTTTGCAAATGACAACTTTTCGATATAATACCGAAAAAGTAAATAGGTACAGTAGACAAAGTCATAACCTGTAAATAATCATCTGAAAAACATTGAACAATTAATATCACGGTATGCATAAGAAATCAAAGCCGTACAAATTTGTGTAATAAATTTTGTGAAAGTTACATCTTTATGAATGCCATGATACTAATGGCAAATTTGTTTCGGTTATTTGCATGTAGGATTAGACGAACATAGCCATTGAGCCCCTCCTATCCCATGTTTGGTAACCCTATTTCAGTTTGGTTTGGGCCCGGTATTTCCTATCTTAGGCCTGAATGAACAGTACTCATAAAATCCACCCTATAAATAAACTATATAGATTTTCTATTTTTCTGAATTTTTAGTGAACTAAAAACTAATCCTTAATAACAGAGATGTTGCACGAGTCAAACCTTTCGAACTTTCTCATTTTCAGGCTCAACTCGAGTTACTATCAAAGGTTCGAACTTGGTTGCCAATCTTGAATCAAGCTCATCTCAACACAAGTTCTAGATCATATGCTTAGATTCGACTCAACTCAATTTACTTCTTTGTAATTTGAGATCATGTTCAAGCACATTCAAAAAACACACACTCAATGAGACTCAACATACTTTTGATTAGAAGTCATGTACTTTATTATCCATTTAAGCCCAGCAAGTTATTTTTTCCCACTAAGAAGAGTACAGATTACTTATACTTGTTGCATAAATAAATAAATAGTACTCAAAAGTCGAGCCTACAAATTCAAGTAACATTACCCTGACTTAGTTACATATTAGACTAGCTTATAAACTTGGTCATCTTTAGTTCATTTTCACACGTAAACGAGCTTGAATGAGTTAAATCGAACTGAATTTGAACAACTCAATTGTTTATGACGTTGGTATCATGTCATCAGTGATTCATAGTATCACCAACTAATAACAAGTTTAGGTGTAAAAAATAGTTATCATCTTAAGTATGCTATCTATTCCACGTGTTTATCTACATAATTAATTTGTGCACAAACAAAGTATATAATACACGTGATATATACTAGTAAGTAATAACGTGATATTATCATCACAATGAATATTTGACTTATTTTATGAGCCATACACGACAATCAAACTCTACATCCAAGTTGACAAAATCATAACAATCCTAATTTCACGGCAGTGCCATTTGTAGGGAAATTTTCCTTTTCCAAACAAATTTGCCTAGAAATCAGCCTACTCCATGGCAGAGGCGGCCCAAGATATTTGAGGCCTAGAGTGATAATATCAAATGAGGCCTTGTATTTTTAATATTAAAATTTTATTTAAAATTAATTTATTTTTAATTTTTTATGTGTGTGTGATAGAGGGACAATGAGTCAATGTTGCGGAGAGAAATATTTTAACTTTTATTTTTGTTTTTTACTAGAGAGAGTGAGAGAGAGTAAATGTGTGGAATAAATATAACTTCACTTTTGAGTAGATTTTTTTTAGAATAATGCTATTGGGATCTAATTTATTGTTAATCTAATTCATTATGATCTTTGAATTGACTGTGGACCCCATTAAATATTGAAATTTAGTGTTGATCTAATGGTTCCAATGAAGCCATGTAATTAAGTCAACAAATTAAGTCAGATTTTTAGGTCCAAATAGCATTACTCTTTTTTTATACTTTTAGTTGTTTTTTTAACTTTCGATTTTTTGGGTTTCTAATTTTATGGGTTGGATCATGGACACAAATTATTGAAATTAAAATTTTTGATTGAAATTAATTTTTTTGGGACCTTTTAGTAGGACTTAAGCTAACTAAATAACTATAAAGGAAAATTGTGAAAATGTACACCCTTTCATATTTAGTTGTGTAAAAGTACCTCAATATAAAACATGTATATAAGTATATTTATGTGTAAATGTTTGGTGAAGATGTACACTTTTGCTGAATTGTAATTTTTTCTCTTACTAAATTGCTTTTTTTCTTTATTAATTGGAGACAAATATGACAGTTATATTAGAGATCCAGTTTCCTAATTTTATGCTATATCTTTTTTAAAATTTTAAATTACCTATTCATGTGTGATTGACCAACCGTTTATTCAAACATTTCATACCTATTCCTCTATCATTCAAACATCTTCCTCTCTCATTCACTCTATTTCGTAACCGGGTTTTCAAACATATTCCAGTTAGTTGCAATGGAAGAAGTGCATCGGGTATATCGTCCATATGTTTTTTTTTTTTTTTTAAAAAAATCGTTACGGTCTATTAACGTCAATCATGTTCATGTGAGGATAAATGTCAACGATGATGACTCAAATGAAAATGATCGTAATAATCAAGATGATGATTCTGATTCGAATGATGATTTGCTGTCTCGCACGATAATGTCACAGTGCTACTAGAAAATGTCACACTGCTACAAACTAAATTCACACTGTTACAAATCAATGTCACACTACTGCAAGTCAATGTCACACTGCATACATTGACATGACACATGACACAATGTATATGGCCTTTTTGGTTTTTTTTTTTTGGCAAATGATCGAACACTTGGTATGCATGTAGTACCAAACACCAGAAGTAGAAAGGTAATTGAGGAAAAAAAAGTAGATAAAATAAAAAACGTTGGGAGAAATAACATTTTTCTTGAGTTATCAACTTCTTTTCCAAAAACTTCAACGATATTCTTTTTCAGCGATGAATTTCGGTATGGTCGTCACCGTCTAATACCGATATTTCCCCTTATTCACAGTGAACCCATAAAAAAATTCATCACTTATTTAAAGGGATTTTCACATCCTATTCGGCTATCAACATGAAGTTTTAAAAAGAAAGGAAGTTTTAGGGAAGGTTTCTCACAAAACATTGGAAGACTATATATTTTGCGGCGAGATTTCCACTTATTCACGGTGAAACAATCAAAAACCCCATTACTTGTGAATGGTGATTTTCACTTCTTCATCAACGATCAACATGAAGTTTTGAAAATCTAAAAAGAGGTTTTATGGAAGTTTTTGGAAGAATAGGATTTCCGACGATATTAAAGGGATTTATGTGTAATAGTTGAGATCCCTTAAGTTTCGGTTGTGGAGACAAAAATATAGGAATCGGTTCTCATTTTACTAAATGAGATATTTTAGAGATTTGTTAGGGGTTATGTACTTTTTGACATATGTTTTAAAAAATAGTACTTTTTGCCCTATAATTTCTAAAAAAGGTACTGCCCCCTTAAAACCTTAATTAAAATTATGAGACATTCTCAAATTATAGGCCTAAAGCCCAAGCTTTATTAACTATGAGTTAAGGCCGGCCCTGCTCCATGTAGTTTATTTTTACTTGGTCTTTTATCTTGGGTGAAATCTATTTTTACCTTGGAACCTTAGATTCTACTTCATGACACTGTCCAATTTCCTCTTCAGCTGTCACATCCAACCCCACCTTGGATTCCATCTTAGCCATTGACAAAATGTCAATCATCACTGCGACAAGTCTGACCTTAATGACTTAGCAGACCAACTGGCCTCATATTGTGGACATTATAAAAATCATAATAAAAACACAAACATCCTTGTTATTTTGTTAACATCAAAGACCTTTGAAAATTGGAAAAACCCAAATCCCACCACAAATATAATCGATACTTGTTATTTTCCGAGTAATTGGATTCCAGTTAGCTATTGACAAAATGTCCTTGAGACTCTGACATGGCTGACCTTAATGACTTGCAAGACCAAAAGAGACATCCCTATCAACATTATTAAACCCTTTGAAAATTGGAAAACTACACCCCACCACAAATATAATAATCACACCATGCAGTAATAAATTTTTATTGTAATCATGAGAAATTTATAAACACAAACACCAACAATGGGAATATGGCTTGGGGAACCCAAAGGTATGAATATATACATACCCTATCATGATCATGTCCCATATTTACCTATGACCCTCAATGACTCTATGCGCTCTCCTATTCTCTATTCACAGTAAAGAACTGACACCAATAAAATTGAAATGAAGAGTAATATGACAGTAATGAACATGTCAAGATATGGATGTTACAGCCTTGTCAAATGGATGTTGCCTCAGCCCGGCTTGATCGGTTCCGGTGGTGTCGCTTGCCATGATGGTGGCGGCCTCCACCAAATGTAACCGGATCAAAACCTCGGAGCCTCTCAGCTTCTTGGGGATCAATGACACATTCTGATGGAGGAGCCTTATATCGAGTCTTATCGTAGCAATAAGAATACTGCATGTGCTTCTTTCTGAAGTGCCCCATTTTGATTCTTTGCTCATGTGTGATACCAGTAGGGATGGCTTCAGAGTTTGGGACATTGTCGCACTTAGATGACTGTTCAATTGGATCAACTGCACAGCCATGAAGGACGAGGTCTGAGAATTTGGCAATATAAGGGGCATATTTGTAATTGACTTTGTATTTGCCTCCATTAGTAGCCCAGTTTGACCCATCCCAGATTGTAGCATACAAGGACATTGGCTTGGAGGGGAAGTCCCCACCCATTTCCTCTGTCCTTTTGATCTCTCTAATGGGAACATTGTCGACATAAAAACTGCACCAAAACAACATAAATGCATTCAATGAGCAAAACTTTGTCCTACTACTTACCATTCCAGAGTTGACTTACATGGAAGAGAAAGCAAAAAGAAAGATGTGAAAGGGTAGTGGAAATCCATTATTGTTGCAGTAAAATCTCTTCCGGCCCCCCCCTCTCCCCCTCTCTCTTACAGAAAACAAAGACATACTAATGCAAATAACTTATATTGGGTATGTATGCAGATCCTAATGTTACTAATGTAGTAAAAATGAAATGTTACTATGGTAATTGTTGACCTCTAACTAGAATAAACTGAGCTAAGCAATGAAATGTCATGATGATTGAAGAAAAAGGACATCTATCCCTCAATTTCCAACCGAAAAACACCAAGCCATTAATGAGCAGAACCTATATTACAACTGTTATTAGTTGATTTTAAAAGCAATACACCCTTGATGGGTATGAAAACCAATGACATAATTGTTTTAACTGGGTGTGTTGTTTTTTCAAAAATAAAAAATAGATTAGCCAGACATTTAAAATGATGTCCAATTTAGTTAGGAAACTCAACGACCCAGAAAAAGGGTTGGGAAAGCCAATTAAATAGGGCTACCTACATAACAAATCTGTGTGGGAAGCATTTTACAATTGTACTGAATGCATTTAGCTGAAGTTAAATAATTGGAAAATTTATTTATGGTAAAATACAGGAACTGGGTTCAAGTATTTCAAGAGAATGTAGTAATTCACTAAAACAGAGCAATTTCAATACAAAATGCCCAAAAAAGAAAGCTTGATGTTGTCCTACAACAGAGACATCACACCAAAACCACTAAAAACAGTAAACAAAAAGTAGTGCATAACAGATAATGAGATTATGTAAGACATGAAAGTAGCCAAGAATAGGAAAAAAAATTGAACCAGAGTATGCAACCAGGAAGAGGAAATATTGAACCAAACCAGCAAATGTTTCTTACATAATCTGATTATCAGTCCACAGGATACTGTATTGATGGAAATCTTCTGAAGGATCAAACCAGAGGCCATATCTTTCTTCTCTGCCAACGTTTGTGCTTCCATTGCCATAAACATTGGTCTGAATCCTCCAATCTTTGCCTCTGATATTCCCCAAGAACTCGAAGTCTAACTCATCGTGGTTTTTCTCAAATATGTCTCCATTTGACATCTGCAATCAAAAAAAACAAATTACAAACGAATCAAATTTCCAAGGAAAATTCAAGAGAAAGGGGGACTTGCAAGAAATAAATATGGACCCAACTAAACATTCTGTGAACCATTCATATGGGTATTACTGGCCTGAACAGCTTTTGGTATTGAATATAGAAATTTGTCGCAAAATGTATTGAATCGTTATTTGTTAAATTATATTTTTTCACTAGAATTTCAAAGAATGAAGAAACTTGCAAGGAAGAATCCAGCGGCAGTGATTTTTTTGTTTAATTTTTGTTCTGGAATAATACTAATTACCATAAATTAAAGTAATTTGAAAGGACTCTGCTTGGGATTGGTTGAAATATTTTGCATATAATCTAATAATTTCTTTACAATATATATACGATTCATAGAAAAAATAAGCAAGCAATCCACCACCTGTGTCTTGTGGATTTAATCAGTAACTTTGGCTTAAAGCATTTCATAAATCAACTTCACTTGTCAGAACCATCTAAGTGCGATCGATTTTTACCATAGTTGGAAAAACAAATTACTTATGGCCGGTACAAAGAAACGGTTTCCAAGAAACCCATCTCTGTCTGAGGGGTTTGATGAGATATTTAGAACGTAAATCCTTAATATGAAATGAAAATCAAGAAATTTAAGTGGTAAACCGATCTGGGTTTGATTGATTAGATTAGGGGCTAGAATCAGTATACTCACATAAAATGCAACAACAACACCAGCTGTGTAATCTGCAGGTAGCTTAATGGAAGCACTAAAGAATCCATGAAGGTAAAGGTCTTGAGAAACAAATCCAGAACCTGTACATATACGATCAAGAATCTCATCAAAACCAACCAATAAAGAAAGAACTAAATCAATACAAATTCCATCAAAGCAAGAAAATATTATATATATATATATAGGTGTATGTGCACATGTGTGTGAAAAGGTGACCTGTTCTTTCATCTAGAGAGATGTGAACCCTTTTTCCATCCTTAAGGACCATGAGATTATCATCACCGAAAAGCTGTGAATACCCTTCATCAAATGATAGAATTGGTAGGTTTTTTGAAGACCCAAAAGCCAAAACAAGAACAGAGCATAATACCAACAGACCCACATAGGCATTCACCATTGTTGAAGTAATCAGTGTTTTTTCAGCCTAAAAAATTAATCTGTGGTTTTGATCAGTTCTAGAGCACAATATATAGAGCCTTCTTGGCGTTTCTTGTGAGCTGAAGAGTCGTCTACAAGAAGGAAAGGAGAGGAGACGAAGCACGAAGAGAGGTGTCAATCACTCCAACAATGTGTTTATGAGAGAGAGAGAGAGAGAGAGAAACTGAAAAAAAGCTAATGAGGAGGAGGACAAGGGGAGGTCCTTTTATTGGTGATGTTGAGAAGTGTGAGCTGTTCATAAGATATACACAATTTGTGCAACGTATGCCTTTTCTTTTGGCTAATGATTCAATTGATATTAATTAGTTGTAATAATTAAATTTTTAAAAGTTTAGGGTTTTCTATGCTAAATGAAATGACAGAAAGGTAGCCTCTCCTAATTTGTCATTTTCATTTTTCACCCATCATTTTCATCACATATAAACTACTCGCATAATACTTGTCATATGCAAGATATTAAAAGATGATAAAAAATTTAAATAGAAGTAGATAGTAATGAGATTTTTTCTAAATAATACATGAAAAATATATAGTAATTAAATAAATTTTTATTTTTTTTATTTCTGCTACACTTAAAAGGATATATTTGTCGTATTGTAACAAGCGTTATATTTTAAGTATTACATAATGAATACAAATGCCATAAAACAATTTTGATTCATTAAATGCTTAGGGTTTATAAAAATACCACTTTGTCTGTCTTCTTGTGACTGGGTCGAGTCATTCTTCACTCCTGTTATAAGGAGAACCTCTCTTCACATACCGACCCTTCAGTTAGTTTCATTTCTGGGGCAAAGCTGAGCACTCAGGATTAGGGCTGTTAATCAAGCCAAGTTTGAACATTTTTTTAGGCTCGTTTATGTGTAAATAATCAAATGAGCCAGCTCGTTTATGTGTAAATTAGGCTTGAATTAGGCTCGAAATCAGTTCGATTATCACCCCTACTCAGGACATAAGACCTGCGATGATTATTAACATGATAAAACATAGCTATATTCCTATCAACTCCAACCCTCCCCTAAATAAACAAAATAAGAAACCCTTTTTTTGTTGTGGGGCTTGTGAGATAATGGGTTAAATTTTGGGTATTGATAAGTATATTGAATTTTTTTTTTTAAAAAGACAAAAATCATTTCCAACTCGTGAGTTCATAGCAATTGTTTTTTCTATTACATCATGTCGTTTTAAAAATCAACAATAAATTTTGTGTTGTATGTCTAGCATTCAAAATTAGGAAATGGCATTAGCCATGCCCTACAATTGCTAGTACATGGGGATTTCCTACCTCAAAATTAGGTTTGGTTTTTGAGTACAACCAGTCTTTCTGTAAAGCTTGGAGGGGCAATTCAATTCCGTGTTGAAATTGGAATGTAACAAAGTCATTGTTTTCATCAAACTTTTGCCAAATCATTGAAGAATTTGTTGCCATCACTAATTGCAATAAGGCTTCTTTGCCTTTAATGCACATACATGGAAAAACAAATGCAATTGTACTACTAATAGTTTTATAGTAAAATGAGTGATACTATATTGTATAGCAACATAATTTTAGAGCCTTATTGCTAAAATATTTATGGATAACGTTTTTTTTTTCAGTGTTTTATTTTTGAAGTTATAAGTACTAGTTTATGTATCGTTTGGGTTCCCAAAAAAAAAAAAAAATCTTTATAGGTGTCATTTTTTGATAAATAGTAACAAACATGTTTTTTTAATTTTTAAGAAATTACTTGTTTACTTAAAAAAGTAGTTAAAAGATATTGATCAATGGTTTCAGAGTTTTTGTTTTTTTAGAAAATATTATACAATCCAAATGAAACTTAAAAACTGCAACTTAAATGAATATCATCTTTTGGATGAGTGGATCCCACTGAAAAAGTTGATGGGACCTACTCATCTAAGGGATGATATGCATTTGAATTATAATTTTTTGAGTTTCATCTGGGTTGTGTTGTATTATTATTATTTTTTAAATCAACAAATAGTTAACATTTAATGTACTTGTATCAACCTTCCTTTGTGGGTTTGTTTCCATTATATTAGCTTCAAGCCCTTATTTTTTTATTTTTTATTTTATCAACAAGAATGGGGAAGAGGGTGATCAGTAGATGGCGACCACTCTGGACGTGACCGTAAGGGTCTATCTTGATGTGAAATGTTCGGTTGACCATAAATACAGATTTATTTGAAGTAGTCCTTATTCCACTAAAACAATGTGCATCTCAATCAAATACTCCATTCGTTCCTAAATAAGTGACGTTTAAGGTTTTTGCACAACGATTAAGGAAGCTATTAAATAGCTCTAATATGAGTAAAAAATAATTACACAAGACTAAAATACCTTTATTCAATACGTATTGAGAATGAAATGAATATGAAAGACACTTAGCCTACACCTAATCTGATGCATTGAAGAGTTAAGGGTAAATTTGGAAGAAAAAATATTAATTGTGATTTGGTTTCATTAAACGACAGATATTATGGAACAAAAAAAATTATGTAAAACGACATATATTTAGAAACGGAGGAAGTACTAAATATCCTATCTAATACATCAAGCAAGTCAAACATCTTAAATGACTGACCATATCATGTGTTGATATAATTTTCAAACTATAACAAAAACAAAAAACATTGAATGTGGTTGAATAATGAAATTTGTAGATCTCTTTTATGCACAATGATTCATCAAAATTATAATATCTTATTTACACTATATGCAAATATGTATCAATGTGAAAATGAACTGCAATCAATCTTATACGTCACGACTAAAGAAGAGATCAACTAAAGAGAGTAAAAAAATAAAAACACTGTAGGAGGACAAATGTGTAATTTGGAGAGACATTCCTAACTATGAATTGAAGACACTAATCATTATTTATTACCTTCATTAGTAGGTGGAGTCGAAAGATTACAAATTTAAGATATTATCTGGAGCGCATAACGAAAAGTTAAGTGATAATGTGTATTATATACTTCACCTGCTTTTTTTTTTCTCCCTCTTTCTACGATGAGTTTTGGCACTTTATCCCTCGCTTATGCCTGAATATGAATAAAGCACCAAATTCAAATCGTTCTGTCTTCAACAAGGGATAAAGTGTGAAAAATTATAGCAAACGCAAAGGTGATAATAAAAAGCCAAGGAGTGGGGGCAGGGGGGCTAAATTAAAAACGTATCCATCATTGGGGCAAAAAAGTAATAAACAAAACTTTAGGTCTAAAAAGAGGTCTCCCTTTCTTGAATTTATTATTTCTTAACTTGATTATCAAATATTTAAAAAATGAGGAAAAAAGGAAAAAGGACCGCTCGTTGCATTGGCAACCACGTACCAGCCCCAACTACCCTTCTTTGGGTTTGTATCTGTTTTTCCTAAAGTACCCTTCGTCATGTCCTAAATCTACGGATTTGCCACAGCAAAGAAGGAAGGTTGATCATTACGTGAAAAAGGGGGCATTTAATGGAACGGAAAGTGGGAACGCTCTTGTCAACAAGGAACGCGTAGCAAGCGCAATATAGCAGGAGCGTCCTTAACTTACCCGTAATGCAACGTGGCACAATCCTGGCGATAAATCGCCGATTAGACGCGGCTTTTCTATTCATAGTGTTCGTTTTGCTGCCGAAGGGACAACTTGTACCGCCATGTCATCAACACTAGCCGTTGCCTTAAATGGGTCCCACCTGACAAAAAAAATCTGTGGAGAGAGAAAATTTGCTGGAAAATTGTATTAGAGATAAAAAGTGAGTTCCTTGTGTCTGTGATGGCGAAATTTATGGGGACTTTACTGAGAAATTAACGGCGTTAATGTTGGGGTCAATTTCGTTGAAGTGGAATAAAGCTAACGGGGGAAGTTTGGGGGTCTTCACGTTCGTCTAAAACGGCGTCACATTTGGCTGGACCCCACGTTTTCACGCGTAGGAAAACAATGTCTTGATGTAACAAAATTGTGAGAATTCTGTGAAAATCCTTTGACTACTTGGGGAACATAGCATAGATATATTCGCAGTTGCTTTATTCGGTAATATGCTAGATTATAATTATTAAATTGATAGTGAGTCTCAATTAATAATAAAATTTATTATTAATTTAATGACAAAAAATAATAAGATTACCAAATAAAATTATTATATATTTTTTTATGAATAGGTACCCCATAAAAAATTTAAAAAAACGTATTATAAGTATATAACTATGTTTAGTAAAATTCATGTCTATAAAGTAAATGTCAGGAAACTAACACCAAAGGATGTGCAAGTATAAGTCTAATAGGTGCACTTGTTTATAACTCAATTTTAATAAAATTAACACCAAATTTATTAAATTCGTATTGATTTCGTGTTAAGTTCGTTGGTATGTCTAGAAGTATTAGACTTAAATCATGAAAATTATTTAATACAAAATTAATGAGAGAGATTAGTCAAATGTAGCAAGTAAATTGAAAATCTGCTATTAAAATATGAGAGAGATCCCTAGGTGTTGAGCTACAAAATAAATTCAGTGAAAACTACCTGAGTTTTGGCTCCAATTCTTAAATAATTGAATGATCATACAATTCTCTTTGAATGGAGAGCACTACCGATCATGGTGAATATTCTCTTCGCAAATTTGGTTAGACATCAATCACCAGCTAACGTGAGAACGAGAGTTCTACTCTAATAAGAAAGCTCTCTTAGTTTAGTTCAGTAGAATGTGGGTGTCCAAAATGTAATATCGTAAGTTTAAATTCTATCGAGTGTGATACCGTTCTTCCTAGATTGAATAAGACTTAAATAACTTTACTGACCTAAACAATAATTTGAATTTTGACCTTCTATGGGAGTTTAGGGCTACAACACAAATAAGTTTATTACCTAACCAACTCCTAGCATTTTCAAAATTGTAAGTATTTCAATTGGAGACTTTCATTAAAAATTAGCCAATTTTTCCTTCAAAATGGAATTCAATTAGCACTTAAATTTTAGACACAAGTTCTCTTTACTTTAGAACAACGAACTAATACCTTCAAAATCCTTAAGGGTGGTTGAGTCTAGTTTTTGGTAATTCAGAGATCTTATATTCAATCCCTTCCCACACTCCTTAAGGGGTTAGTCATCCTTATACTTTTAGGTATATGTTCTAACTCAGTTCAAGTCACGGTAGCTAGTCGTTGAGCTTGAAAGAATAGTCGGCGCATACTTAGATACCCTATAACCAAAAAAAAAAAATCAGACATGTTAACTTCACGATACTCATTTAAATGTAATTTTCACGCAACACTTCATAAAATTTACAATAAAATTTTTTATTAATAGGAGCAAGTGTATGATAGTAGGCTTAGAAATTCAAAGGCCTTACAAAAAGTCTTCATATAACGTGCATGAATTTTTCAAAGATCTTCAACTACCTCAACTGTTTGACAACAAAGACCCAAAACAGTTTTAGTAACAAAACCAATTGGTTAGCAGTTGCAGAATTAATGGTACATCAATTTTGTTGACTTTACTACAGTAGGTTTGGCCCCTCTGATGACCATTCACAATGATGGACAATTTTTGTCAATTTTGGCTTTTATTGGATGAATCAAATAAATATACGAGAAGTATTGAACAAGCTTGACAGAAGGGTTGGAGGTACCTTTGGTCGGAGTCTGACTCTCGCTCTGTCATTCAATGTTTGGCTAATTCATCTTATAACCCACTATGGTCCCTTAAAATTCGCTGGTTAAATTGCAGGTATTATTTGCAGCATATGAACTTCCGTTTTAGTCATATCTTTCGAGAAGGAAATGTTGTAGCCGATAAATGCGCAAATATTGGTTTATCCTATTTAGGTTTTCAATGGTGGCGGGTTGCACCTACAGTGCTTGCTACTCAACTCTGTAACGACATGTATAGCCTCCCTTCGTATAGGTTTAAACCATAGGGTGGTTTTGAGTCCTTTGTGAGCTGGATTGTGGCATTTTACAAGCTATCGGGACCAGACTTTTCTTTATTTTTCCACTTTATCCATGTATTCTCTTTTTCTTTCATTAATAATATTCAAGCCTATAGCACATGATTTGGAATTTCCTGGGATGCCAACCTAGTTGGAATGCTAGATAATCTTATGATGCTTGAAGCTCTATTTTATGAAGAAAAAAAAATGTGAATAAACACCAAAAAAAAAAAAATTTAATAAATAAATAAATGTACGAGAAAATAACTATTAACTCCTATTATACACCCCGAAAAATTATTTAGTCATATGAATTTCTAAAATGGATCAATAGATTCTAATTTTCAAAGATAATTTTAAATAAATACATAAAAAAATTTCTAGTTAGAAGGCAAAAACAAAAAAGGTTTTGTGAAGAACTTGGTAAAGTTACTAAGTTGAACATGATTTGAAATTTGTAAAAAATTATCAAATTAATGGAATTGAAGAATTAATTACGAACAAATTGAGAAAGAAGATACCATCAGCTTTTGAAAAATACTATAATTTTAGTTGTTGCAAATTAATTAGGATTTAATTTTAGAAAATTGTAAGCTTTAGGAAACTTCCATATTTAATAATGAATTATAGAGATCTTACCAAAATTGCCAAAACTTGAAAATTAGAAAGTCCCAATCCTTTTTTAATGGTATACTAGGGGTAACCCCGTGCCTGAAGACATGGTACAATGTGCGTAATTTTGAGAGGAATGTTGGTGGCCGTTTGATGAGTCTATTTGAGACCGTCGGATGAACTTTTGAAAATCTGCCATATTTTATATTATAGATTTAGTAGGACAGATGAAAAATAAAAAAAAATAAAAAAATATGATAGATATATTTGAGAAAAAAAATATTTTTTCCCTTCTTATTTCGTAGGATGGAGTAGGGACGGAAAAATAGAAAAATAATTTTTTAAGTAAAAATATAGTAATAGACCTTAAAATATGTGTTTTGTATTACTTTGATCTTCAATCTTTTAATTGGATCAATTTGGTCACTTAAATTCAATTTGTATTTCACTTTGGTCAAATCGATTAACGATGGTTTAAGTTAATTAACAGAGGTGATCACGTGCATCTCATGAGACAACACATATGAGATCACTTTGGCCCCTCAAGTTTGTAATGAAAATTGCTCTCAAATATGGTCACGTGAGATACATGTGACCATATTCGTTAGTCAGTTTAAATTATCATTTTCGATTGTACCAAAATAACATAAAATTGGCACAATTGAAATATTTGGGATCAAATCGACATAAAGTGTATAATTTATAGACCAATTATATATTTTGTCCTAATTTTTTTTATTGTTAAAAATAGAATTTATTTTCCCTGTGGAGAATCTGGGCAGGTGGGTTATATGAGTCACCTAAGATGGGTATTTCGGTCATAAAAGGACTTTGGGGGACAAAGTTGTCCAAAAAGAAAACATAGCCTTTCGGGATTGGGGGATGTTTGCCTGCCGTCTAAGAAATCGAGCTCTCTCTCTCTCTCTCTCTCTCTCTTGCTTTCCAACTTAGCTTTTTATTTCGGTGGGATTTGTTTCACCTTGTGGGGTCCACCCAATCATTTTCAAACACGTGGCAAAAGCAATCTTGATTTTGGTTGTCAGCTTTTTGATCGGTGACGTGTTTGACCGGATATGGATCGCCACGTCACATAAGCGGCTTCTTTTATAGTTTTAGCGCCGAATTCAGAGCTTATCCGTTTCACACGTAGGCCCATCCGCACCCCAAATTCGCTCCAAATGCATAGTGGGCTATCTTGGGGTGGTCCATGGACCACAATCCCTAGTTATATCAAAATACCAATGTAAAAAAAAAAAAGTTTTCGAAATTAATTCATAGTCCAAAATTATAATTAAAATAATAAAAAATTTATGTGTCACATTTTTATTAGATTAAAAGTAGAGATATGATAAGAGACAACCACCAATAATAGCATTTTTATTAAAAATGAGATTAATTATAGTTAGTTATAATTGACCTAACAAATTTTCATACTTTGAGAGTTTTGTTAGATGATTTCATTATTAATGAATTTCTAATAAAATTAATGCCAAACATGGACACACTTCGGACCTAATTCAATATAGCTATTAGATTAGTTGTGAGTTCTAATTTTAGATGGAGGTCATGTCTAATCCAATGGCTATATCATAGCAGGTCTCCAAATTATGTTTCAATAGTATTTTTCAAGAAAATAATAGGGTGGATGTAATTAGATATACTAAAAAAAAATATATAATACATAATAGTAAGACAACAAATTTGAGAGTGGGCATGTCCTTGAGTGGCTCTGCCATTGAATGGCCTTAGATACATTAGCATTCTTGGTTTAACTTTAGACGTAGGTTGGTTAGGCTAAAATAGAATCGGTGATTGGTCCAGTAATGACTCCTAAGTGTTCTTCACAAAAACAAAAAAATTCTAAACTTTTTTGTGTCTTGAAAATGTAAATTTGAGTCATTAATCGGACCCTACTTGAGCAATACACTTCAGTGATCAAGATGACAAGTTTTTGTTTGGTTTCAAACTTCAAAACCTGTACGGACCGCCCTCATCTTGCTTGTCTTTGACTAGAGTACTCTCTGAACACTGAGGGATAAAATTCAAGTGGAAAATATTCAAAGGATTGCAAATGTAAGGGGTGTTACTGTCGTTTCCCTATTAAACGGGGTATGTTCCAAATTTTTCCTCCAACTTTATCTTGGCATTTTTTTACTTTATTAACAAAAATAATATAAAGAATTATTTGGGCTTTTTTTACTTTATATTTCCCTATGCTTGTCATGTCATCTGACTGAAAAAACTAAAAGCAATGCTTGGGAGTTGGTACTCCATTATTGAAGTTAGACAAAAGGAAAGAAATGGAAAGAGAAGTATGGAAAATGACTCACCCATTTGTGAGTACATGTGGGATGATAAAGACGATACATATATGTGCAATTCATTTTGTAAAACGGTTGGTGAAATCTTTGGGATTAAGACCTAAAATAGGTCCAATAATAGAGTAGTAGGTTGTTTTTCTTTGGATGAAATGAAATGATGCATGTGGAAGGAGAATATTTTTCAATAATTACGGTAAAGAAAATCTTGGAAATGTACGATTAAAGAGTATAGAATTTTTCTTGGTATTTTCAAAGAAATTACGCGTGCCTAGCCAAAACCAAAAAGTATGTAAATGCATCAAACATTGGTCTAACTAATCGATGATCTATAATATAAAACACGGTAAGTTTTAACAAATTCATCTGACCATCTCAAATAGATTCATTCAATGACCACCAACATCTATCTCAAAACCATTCATATTACAATGTGCCTTCAGGCACGAGTTACCTCTAGTGAATTCATATTTGTAATTGATATCAAAATCAAGATTCATTTGTCAAATTTTTGATGGATCGAATTTGATAACATCAATATTCGATCTTATTTTGATCTAGTCTGATGTCTATATCATGATACTTAGAAAATATTAAATTGTGTATGCAGATTACATTCACCTTGATAAAAGACGGAACTAAATCTAATTCATTGACAGACATAGTTAAAAGTACGAATATATTTACTACATTTTCATGGACCTCCTTTTAGCTATGTTTGTGTGTGCATTCAAACGGTGTAATTTCAGTCATATTAACTCTAAGAGAAAATATTGGAGCATTTTGTTTGAAGCATACATTTTATAATCCTTGCCTATCTTTGTTCTGGTGGAAAACTCTAGTCTTTTGGGCATGTTTTGTTTGAGCACAAACAAATGATGAGATTGGATAATTGGTTCTCGTTCAATCCATACAAATGATATTAATAAAAGTACTATTTGATTATATCCTTTGTGTAACAAGCTTAGAATAAAGTTTGGATAAGGTATAAATCTATAATTATAATATCAAATGTATGTTTGGATTAGGAAATAAAGTATGGTATTAAATTAAAAATGACAAAATAAATATTAAGAACAAGAGTTTACACACTGTGTAACTTTTATATGAATGTTTGGATCTAGGTTTGTAAGGGTAATAAAATCATCATATTTTTAATATTAAACTTGTGTTAAAAATAAGAGCAATGCTACAAAATCTAAATAAAATCCAAAAAATTACAATTCAAATGCATATTATCCATTGGATGAGTGGGTCCCATCAACTTTTTAATGGGACCCACTCACTCAATACTCATTCAAAGAGTGATATACATTTGAGTTTTAACTTTTGGATTTCAGTTGGGTTATGTAATATTTTCTTAAAAATAATGCCACCTACCACATGGTATTCATTAATATATAATATTAAATTTTAAATGAAAATAATGAATCATGTCAGGATTAATTAGAAATTAATACTGGATCACTATAATCTAATCTAAACTTTGTATTGCATTATCATCAGATCAAATTAAATTAATACAATCTATCTCTTAATATATAAACCAAACAAGGGTTGAAGGCCAGGGGTCCCAAGTTCTTATAAGATTGAAATTTTTGTTGATCCTTTTTTTTAAATGTCCACAAAATTGAAGAAAGGCCTATGAATAATAGCAAGAGGATCTTTTAGCCACCAAACCATGGGGTGTGATCTCCTTCAATATATTTTCTCACTTTCTCTTCAATTCCGTTCATAACATATCATCTATCATACATTCAAATGAGACTCATTATATAAAGGTGGGTCATTCGCTCATTAATAATAAATAATGTGACAAGAAAATAATTAAAAAAATGTATAAGAGAGAATTTGAATCCCCAAAGGAGCGGCATCGTAAATAAAAGTAATGCTACACAATCCAAACGAAATTCAAAAAACTACAATCCAAAATAAATATTATCCCGTAGATGAGTGGATCCTATCAATTTTTTTAGTGGGACCCACTCATTCAACACTCATCACAAAGATGATATACATTTAAATTACACTTTTTGAATTTCATTTTGATGTGTGTCATTTTTTTTGTAAATAAAACATCAGAGACTCCATGGGAAAGAGCAACAAATCCAAAAAAACAGAAAAGAAAATATTCTCTCTGAGGATGGTGGGGCTCTCCTTCATCCATGGACCATCTACACTCTCATTTCTTAAAAAGACCTGGTCTTTTGTAGGTCCATTTATATTGTTTATTCCCTACATATCAAACATGTAAGACAAGTCATGCAACAAAATCTCCCCCCTCCTCTCTCTCTCTCACACACACACTCTCATACACCCTATCTCAGTAAAAGTATATATGGGTTCAAGCAAATGGGTTATGATTGTTTGGTTGCCAACTTGGCTTAGCAAACAAAAGTGGATAGATATCAAAGTTGGGGACAGTTAAGGCTGTATTGGAGTATTAGGGACCAAAACAGAGAGAAAAGGAGGTTCCTTAAGCAAGAAAGAGACTGTGGATGGCTGTGACATTACATGGTGTGAATGAATCTCCATTGTTTTAATAGGCATGGGGGACAGTAGGAATATTAGAGGGGCCCACAAACAAAATGTGGTGAGGATTAAGATGATGAATTTGGGGCCCAAGACATTAGTATTATTATTTATTTAGTGCAAAATGAGTTGAAATATATGTTGAAGTGGCGTCGTGGGTCTAGTCCCATGATTATACAGCTGAGCTTTGGGTTCACACATTGCCTCCACTAAATTTTGCTATTATTTGTATCCCTCAGATGCACATGGAATGCTTTTCACTAAGGTTCTGAATTTTTTTTTCCTTCATGAACCTGTTGTGATAGATCAAAATAGAAAACTAGTTCCGTCACTGGTTGTGTGATACTTCAAAGTAGGGATGGCAATTTTCACTCAACCGGACTACACAATTCGAGCTCGATACAAATTTTATAACATGAACTATTATAATTCGACACGAATTTGAAAAAAATTCGACGCGCGAACACGAAATATAAACGAGTCATATTTGGGTTCAACCCGTCAAACTCGAAATTAACACGATCAACCTGTTTATTTAAGAATTGACATTTTCTCTATTATTTCGTTCGTATGGTAATACGAACAATACGAAATTAACACGATCAACATGTTTAATTAGCTCGTTCAAAAAAAACATGTCTAATTAGTATTATAGAAATAAAATATTAATTATTTGTAACTATTTATTAAGTATTGACATAATTATTATATAAAAAATATATTTTATTTATTTATTATTATTATTATTATGTTAATTAATTTAATTTTTAGTTTGTAGAAAAAGTAAGAGCATTGATTCAATTAAATAAAAATAGAATGTTAGCGTTAACTTTTTTATTCAAAGTTTATGTGGGTCAATATGACACGAAAATGAACAAGTCAACTCGACGTGACACGATTAGTTAAATGGGTTGGGTTAGGATTGACTAATGTTCAACACGAATCCACAATGATCCGACACGAACTTGACACGAAACAACTCGATTGTCACCCTTACTTCAAAGTAAGGGTGACAATTTCTAACACAATATGAAAACGACTCAAAATCGACACAAAATTTGTAGGTTAGGGTTAACCATTTCTCAATACGAACTCGTATGTGACACGACCCGTTAACATGAATAATAAATTGGTTGGGTTAGTGTCACATACAAACAACACGAAATTGACACGATTAACACATTTAATAATATTATAAGAATAAAATGCTAATTTTTTATTATATTTTTTCAAATAGTGACTTAATTTTTGTACAAAAAAATTATTTTTACTCATTTTTTATTATTATGTTTATTAAGTTAATTTTTAGTTTATAGAAAAAGTATGAGCATATGTTCAATTAAGCAATAATGAATTTTTAGACATCAAACTGAGCGTTAAATTTTTTATTCACGGGTTATATGCGTCAATACGAACACAAAACAAAAATAAATAGATCGATACGATTAGTTAAACGAGTTGAGTTAAGGTTGACTAGTGTTTGACATAAACTCGAAATGACACTACACGAATATGACCTGACCCAACCGGATTGCAACCCTTACTTTAAAGTTTAAGTTTGAGCAATGGTTAACACCCGATAGCACACTATTTTGAAAGTTATTGTGCATAAATAAAGTTTGTGATGTAGTCACATGTTCAAAAGATTTTTGGCTAAGATCAAATATTAGAATTTTGTTTTAGTGTATAGTTTCAGTCAACTCGAAATCGGAATGTTTTGATAACATTTCAAAAACAGAATAAAAACAAAAACAAAAAAACAATAATAAAATATGCATTTATATTTTTTTCATTCTACCAATTACAAAAAAAATCAATTCTTCCAACTTTTCTTCTCTCCTACCTAGGATTGTTAGTTGAACGAGCCCGAGCCGAGCTTGAAAAACTTGTTTCTTAATCGAGCCTAAAAAATTATTCAAGTTCGGCTCATTTAGGAAACGAGTCGAGTCTGAATGAGCCAAAAATAAGTCGAGCCCGAACCGAGCTTGTAGGGCTTGTTTTCTAAACGAGCCTAAAAATTTGTTCAAGTTTGGGCTCGTTTAAAAAACGAACCGAACCTAAACAAACCAAAGCCGATTCGAACTCAAGTCAAGCTCGAGTAACGCAGTTTGATTAACAACCCTACTCTTACCAAACACACAATAGGGAAGGACGGATTCATTCTTTAGAAGAATAAAATGCATACCACTCCAACTTTCTATTATTCAATTTTTTAAGCCACTCTACCAAATACACCATAAGTATTAACCTATAGCAAATTTAACGAATCAATAGAGCCCAATTGCTTGTCAATAGCAAATCAATGTACATTTTTCTTAGAGGTAACTATCTATTTAGCTTTTAAATTATATTATTTGTGTCAATTTAGCCTATGAACTATACAATCTGACTCAATGTGGCCCTTCCGTCCAAATTCGTCTTTAACTTTGACAGAAAACCTCATTTGCACATCATGTGGCCCATAAAATATAACATAATCTCTGATTCATGTACACGTGAGAATTTTCATAAAATTGACGATGAATTTGATACAAATTGAGTCATAGATTTGTCGTCAATTTGATGGAGTCAGAGATTTGTGGTCAATCCTTGATACAATGTGACAATGGATTCAAAGTGATGGAAAGGCCATATTTAGTCAAATTACATAGGACTAATAGATACAATATATAGTTTAGGGATTTGATTGATATAAACGATATAATTCAAGGGCCAAATAAATAGTTAACTCTTTTTCTTAAGGGTTTTGTTTTTGAAATGTCAAACTTATACGTGTAATAGTGTATGTACACACCACTTGTGTGTGTTAAATAGTAATAGAAGAGGTTTTATTTTGTGAAAATTGGGGTTGAGTTCTCCTGAATGAACTTATAATGACTTGAGTCTGTCAAGAAATCTTATTGGGTGATAAGTCCGTTTTTTATCTTACTAATAGGTACTTAAGTCCATTATTTTTTTAAATTCAAAAAATATCATTAACAGTGTTATTATGTTCAATTATAGAAACTTTAAATACATTGAAAGTAACTTTAAATTAATTTCTTAAATTAAAAATTATTATCCCTTAATTCACTCATAAATTAAAATTCTCTCTCTTTCTCGTTATATATACAATTTTCACTAAATATTTTGGGGAGAGACTCTTTCGATGTCATCATGTACGGTAAACATTCACTTTGTGGAGAGAAAAACCTCCTATGTTACCATCTTGTAGGCAGTTTCAATTTTTTTATTATTTTTTTTAATTGACCATATTAGTATTTTTTTTTCTCGTTACTATTTTTTATTGAGCATGTTATTTATTTTGTTAGTGTTACTTTTTTGGTTGCTGAAGAATTCGAGGCTTTTTTCTCTGGTTATGGGTTTGAATGCTACTATTTTTATTTTCAATTTTGTTCAATATTTCATATTGCTATTTTTTTTGTTGAACATGTTACTATTTTTGTTGAACATGTTACTATTTTTGTTAAACATGTTACTATTGTTATTTTTTTAAAATATTAATATTGAATGTTACTATTTTTTTATGTTTAAATATTACCATTTTTATGTGTTTAAATGATATTATTTTTTGTATTTAAATGATAATATTTTTTTGTATTTGAATGTTACTATTTTTTATTTTTAATGTTACTATATATATATATATAGTCCTAACCTATATAAATAAATAGATATGAGGAAGAAAAATTTTTAATGTTAGTTAAACTCCTAAAATTTAGGAGTTTTTAATTTTTAGTTTTACTTCACTTCTAAAAGAAATGGATAGTCTGGTAAAATTAACAAAAAACGGACTTCATAACAAATAAGTTTTTTTGGCGGACTTAAGTCTAAATAAGTCCATATGGAGTAACTGACCTCTAAATTCCCCTTTTATTTTTTCAACAAGATTATTTTTTTACATGAAGGAGTACTTATTTATGAATATTGCCAAATGATTCCCTTGATTTTTATTTTTTTTTAGCTTTTCTACGACATTGAATTTACTTATCTCAACCTTCCTATGTGGGTTTGTTTCGTTTCTCTCAGCCTCAAAGCCTCTCTCTTATAACGGGCCGGGTCGTGCCCATATTGTATTTGTGCAATTAGGAAGAATCAGAAACATATGAAAGTTGAAGAGGTTAGAATTAGATAAATGTAGATGGTTAAATATACTTACAGGAAAAAAAAATTGAGTTTAAACGGGCCGGGTCGTGCCCATCATCTCTTGTTACCACCCCATGCCAATAGCATTTTCCAACTCGACTATTTGTAAATGAGTTTAAAGATAACAAAGTAAAGTTATCATCTATACCCCATTAAAAAAAGTTAAGCGATTATTTTTACTATACCAATTGACCGTCTCTTTTTTACATTTTACGAGGTGTTTTTGTACTTTATCCCTCTCTTACGCCTTCAAAATTGAATATGAATAAAGCATCAAATTCAAATCTTTATTATGTCTTCAACAAAGGATAAAGTGCGAAGAATTATCACAAACGCAAAGGTAACAAAAATTAAAAAAAAAAGGGTAATAATAAGGCATGTAGCATAAAAAAGTATGCATCAGTGGGCCAAAAATGTAATAAATAAAACTTTTGGGCATGGGAAGTGGGATCTCCCTTTCTTTGAGTTTACTATCTCTTAATTGATTACGAAATATGCGGAAAAAGTAATAAAGAAGAAAAAAGGAAAAAGGCCATGTAATATGCGTTCTTCCAAAAATACCCTTCATGTGTCTTAAATCTACAGATTTGCCAAGGCAAAGAAGGTGGGTTGGTCATCAGAGGCGAAACAAAGGGTATGCATAAGGCGAGCGCAATTTAGCAGGAGTGTCCTTAACTTACGCGTTAATCAACGTGGCGCAATCTTGGTGATATCGCCGATTGGACGCTGCTTTTGTATATAGTGGTGATTTTCCACCTGACGGGACAACCTGTCCCTCCACGCCCCAACTACTTAGCCGTTGCTTAAGTGGGTCCCACCAGACAAAATCTGTGGAGAGATAAAATTTGCAGGAAAATTGTCTGGGAGAGAGGAAGTGAGTCCGTGTGTCTGCGATGGCGAATTTTATGGGGAGTTTACTGAGAAATTAACGGCGTTGATGTTGGGGTCAATTTCGTCAAAGTGGAATAAAATTGAGCAATAAGGCTAGGGTGTGCATGGGTCGGGCAAAGCTAAGCTTGTGAATTTTTTTTGGGTTGGGTTTGTGTAGGATAGGTTCAAATCTTTATTCGGTTGAATTATTGAGCGGACCAGACTAGATTACGAAGAGTGGTAGGATATTCACAGTCCAACTTGTCACTAATTTTACGGCCTATTGGCGCTAACCTATAGGCCTATTGGTGACCCTACTGGACAAATTTTTTATATAAAATTTCATTTATAAATAATAAAATATTTTTATAACTTAATATTTTTATAAATTATATATTTGAATTAAAAGTAGAATTAAAATAGACAAAAAAGTAAATAATGAATAATTTTATTTATAAATAGGGGAGAAACTATATTACAATAGAATGAGCACATTCTAACTAGGTTAGTACCTACCCCACCTATCTATCATTTGCACAACTCTACCCTTTAAATCGTGTATATTTAAAACATGAAAAATAAAAAAATATATTATTTATAATATTTAAATTTCTAAAATTTCGAATTCCGTCATTGGGGAACTTATTTCCATATTTTGACTGAGCTAGGCGAGCGGGTGAGCCCATTGGGCTAGGCCGGGTTGAATAGGTTTTTTTGCAAACGGGCTATTGAGGGGTTTTGGGCGGAGTAATGAGTTGGGAGTAGACCCAAACCCTCTCTTGAAGGATCTTTGGCTCAGGATCAGACGGGCCAACTATAATGTCTATTGAGTTTCAGGCATATTTTTTTCAGACTAGGTAATGGGACCCATGGACACCCTTAAATAAGACTGACAACAAAAATTAAAAATAAAAATTAAATGATGTGATATTATCATTATAATATTATTGATCCATTATTACACATTTGAAAACTTAATTTTTTAATATAATAATTTACATCATATATTTCTTTAACCAATCAAACATTTTTCTTAAAGGTGAGTGGTTGGGTTGTTAATGTCCATCAAAAAGGTATCACAAGTAGGGGAGTAAATATTGTGTAAAGCTAAGATTCGATACTATACAGGGTAAAAATATTTTTTAGGGTCACCTTTCATAGATTTAACTCGTGCACGTAAAGATTAGGCTTTATGCATGGGATCAAGCTAACTATCAAGCACGGGTCCAAATGAACTCGGTTGGTGAGAGGTTTCTGGGTTATCAAAAACAAAAATAAATATTAGGTGTAACGGTGACACCACTCATCATTGTCACATGGTGTTACTATCTAATAATAAACCAACAAGTAGGTAAGACAAACTTCACTTGATAGTTATTTTTGGATATTGAGTGATTACCAAATGACATGCATGGGTCGTTACTATAATATTTGAAATCTACTTTCTTATTTGTTTTGTTCTTAATAATTGATGATATCATGTGACGGTTATGACGTGGTGTCATTGTTACACATAATATTTTTTTCACATGAGGTTGGGTCACGTTTGACGTGTAGGAAAAATAATATTTTGACATGACAAAAAAAAGTTAGAATTTTGTTAGGGCGGGGCTATTCCAACTTTACAAATATTCATTTCCATCCATTTAATTTTTTATTATCAAATTATTAAATCCACCATTTCAATATACATCCCATTAATAACTAAGTCACCCAATAATATATACACCCCTTAATAAGTAAACTATGCGGGTGATTTCTAACTTGAGGACCAATAGATTCTATTTTTTGAATTTCAAATAAGTACGTAATTTATTGGTTTTTAAACTTTTAACTATAATAATTTATTTAAACAAAATAATTCAACTCATACATTAAAAAAAAGCGTGCTTCGCACTGGGCACTACTAGTAATCTATATAATCTCAATGAAATTATATAGAGTAAAATTTAGTTATAGTTTTACATATTTAACTATGAATTTCATTTCAAATAATATTATACAGGCTTAATTTGTTTACTTAATCACTCATAATCATTAGATTTACACGAATTTCAGTATTTATAGGAATGTCAACTAATTCATTTAAATAATAATTTTTGATAAAGTACTAAAAAATTTCTTCCTACCATAGTGTATTGTTTACACTGAACCTTGAAAGCTAGAGTGGCCACTAGAAGTAAAATTTCAATTACACAAAAATAGCATCCAGATATACATAAGAAACCAACATTTTACTTCAACCGCTGTACAAAAATATAATCAGATATAAACAAATAAATCAGCCATTAAACTAACCCAGCTGAAATTCCAAAAAGATATACTATAACCCTAAACCCTAATTGGAAATTCCATCCACCAAAATTCAAGCCCACACGATCAAGAAAAATAGGGTAGCAAATAAAACTAAGGGAGTTACCCAAGTAGCTGATTTTCCGAGTGCCGCGAAAGCGAAGCAGTGATCGGGATTGTTGGCGAGCTTTGCATTGATGAAGAGAAGAATCGCTTGCTTCATTGCATCCAATCTGGTGAAGGGAAATTAGGGATTTGTGGGTTTTTATGAAAAAGGCAGTAGAACCGTCCGGTTTGACTAAACCGTCCGGTTCACGGTTTTTGTCAAAAATCGGCCGGTTTGACGGTTTTATTCTGGATTAACTCCTTAAGCGGTTCAATTCAAGAACCGGACTGCCTGAGGTCCCGATTCACAGTCTAACCGGCCGATCCGGTCCGGTTCTGATAACACTGGTTATACTAATCTCTTTTTTGAAAAAAAAAAAAAACTCAACACTGAACTACCTGTGTAAGTGCCTCTGATGGATTCTTTAGCATAACATTAAAGTCTTGTCATGTCATGTGACTTAACAAACTAAAAGCAATATTTGAGATTGCTTTTTTATTTAGACAAAGGAAAGAAAGGGAAAGAAAGGGAAGGAGAAAGGGAAAGAAAGGGAAAATTACCCACCCATTTAGTAAAGGAAAGAAATGGAAAGAGAAGTATGGAAAATGACCCACCCATTTGTGAGGACATGTGGGATGATAACGATGATACATATATAATGTGCAACAATTCATTTTATGGTTGGTGAAATGTTCACGTAAAATAGCTTTAATAATAGAGTAGTAGGTTGTTTTTTCTTTAGTTTAAGAGTAACGTTATATAGATTTAAAATGTATACTTGATAATCATAATTATTGATTTCAGTGTGAGTTCTAGCATTTATTAGGACTCACTACCTATTCAATGGTTGTGATTATGAAGTAGATATTTTAAATTCATATTTTGAGTCCAAATATCATTTCTCTTAGTTTAAAATTGTATCATGCATGTGGACAGAGAATATTTTACTTTAATTCTAGAAAAAATTGTGAAAATGAACCATATATATAAGAGTAGTGAATTTTTCTTGGCATTTTCAAAAAATAAAATAAAAAAATGCACATGCTCAACTAAAACTTAAAAGTACGTTTGTTTATGGATCGAATTTCAATACTATTTTGATTTATCAACTCTAAATTAATATTTTTGGCTGATGATCCAAACTGTAATTCATTAATGCATATTTTGCTGATTGAATTTAGAAATATAAACAAGTGATTTGATTGTGATTTAATTTGAATCTATCATATTATGAAACTCAGTGATAGTTATTGAAATTCAATTGTTGTTTGTTGAAATTTAGGTCTAATTGAGTTATTCGAATTAAATAAAAAAAATTTAATTTTAATAAATTTGAACATGGACTAGAAAATTAAGTCCATTGCATAAGGGATCATATCAGAATTAATCAAAAGCCGATTCATTAGCAGGCCTAACAAAAAAAAAAAACTCAACTGACAAACGAAAATATTTCCTAAATTTTCAGGGACCTCCTTTTGAAAATGACCAATATCAAAATAACAATTAGAAAAACAAGTACCTACCATAGCCTAAAGGCCTTACTCAAATCAATGCCTACAAGGTTATAAATTTTCATTAGATTAACTTTTGGAAAATATTAGAGCATAGTAATGACATTACAAATTCCAAGTAATTGCCTTTCTTTGTTGTGGTGGAAAACTCAAGCCTTTTGGAGGTAGAAAGCTTGGGGCCTCAAATCAAGTAGTTTGTAAGATCCCAAATTTTTTTTAAAATTTTTTTTATTTTTTTCCTTACAATATCGAAAAGCTACTTTTTAAATTCATGCCTCTTTTTTTCACCAAAACAAACATGAAATGTGTAAAGTTTTTATTTTATTATTTCATTTTATTTTGTAATTTTTATGATCATGGTTAGATATTAAACTAAGATTGATGAGTAAAAAAAAATTTTGTTCTGTGAATCATAGCAAGAGGATCTTTTAAGAAAATATTTTGAACCCAATTAAACCTCAATCTGTATTTTCAACCCATATATTTTCACTCAAAGTTAATTTACTAGTGGTTATGAATTTTGTGTATTTAGCCCTGGTAGGTTCGGATGGCCCCAAAAAAGCTCACTCTCCCCTTTCACGTTACATTGTAAGATCAAATCACTCTAAGGGAAAAAAAAAACTAGTTATATAACTTCTCCCTTAATGGATAAAAACAAAATTAACAAAATTATTAATAAATTAAATCTAAGTAACATTACTTTTGTCACATATTACAATAATAATGCCTATCTAAACCTCTATTTGAGGACATTGTAACCAAAAAGTAGTGTTTGAAACAACTTATTTTAATTACTTTCAAATAAGTCAAAAGTAGTTTTACCACTTAAATAAGTAAGTAAAGTGGTGGTTGATAAAATTGAAAGTTGAATACTAAAAACTAAATGCTGAATTTAAGTATTGAATGCTGAATTTTTTAATTCGCAGACTGATTAATATCCGCTAAATTTTAAGTATTGAATTGAATCAAACTGTTTAACAAATATAAGGAGTTGAAGTTTGAAAATTATTATTATTCTAATTTTAATCATTTTACCATAACTACCTTATTCCTACCACCACCATGGTGGTGGCGGTGGCACAATGGTGATGGTAATGATAGTGGTGGCAGTGATAGCGGTGGCACAATGGTTAGGGTAACAATGGCAACAATAGTGATATAATGGTTTTGGTGATGGTGGCAATGTTGGTGGTGTTGATAGTGACAGCGACAGTGGTAGTGGTGGCATAATGGTGGTATGGTGGTGGTGGTGGCGGCACAATAATGATGGTGGTTGTGACAGTGGCACAATGGTGGTGATAGCGACACAATGGTGGTGGTGGTTGTGGTGGCGGCAACGACGACATAATAGTGGTGATGGTGGCGGCACAATGGTAGTGATGTTGGATGGTGAGTATTGAAAAGTTAAGAGTGTAAAATACGTCGAGGGTATATTTGTCAATTATGTAAAATTTATAAAATCTTTACTAACTAATATTTTCAGCATTAAATAAAAAGTTGGTGGCTTGTTACTTAAAATTTTAGCCTATTTTAAGAAGCGATTAAAATATTAAGTGTTATGAGTTTGAGGTTATTAAACGAGTTTAATTTATTAAGTACTTAAAGTATTCAGTTTTAAGTCTTAAGTGGTGTTATTAAACAGTCTCTAAGTAAAAGTAAAAAAATAAAAATAAAAAATAACTTCTACTTTTTTAAAATCACTTCTCTGTAAAACATTTTATCACCACTGTCGCCACCCCATCATTCTCTCTGCCACAACAACCACCACAATGACCACCATCGCCACCACCAATCACCACCACCACTATAGTCACCAACTACTGATTGCTACCACTATTACCTACCGCCACCACCATCATCATCTCACTCTTATATTATTACCACTACCACCATCATCTCACAACCACCATCGCCCCCTGCCACCCACTACCACCACCCGTAATCGCACACCATCGCCGCCACCCACTGGCACCCACCTCCACCACACCTACCACCACCACCTGTCATCGTCCACTATCACCGCCACCTACTGTCACCCACCCCTACCACCAGGAGCGGCCCAAGGTCAAGCGAGGCCCCAGACAAAATTTTCATATGAGGCCATATTAATATTTTGTCCATTGCTATATTTTATTTTTAATTTATTATAATTTTTTTATGTTTTAAAAAATTATTTTTTATTTTTTTAAAAAAAATTTAAAATATTGATCAAGTTTTTATACTTAAGTTTTAACAATAATTTTTTTAATAGATAATATTGTTAATTCATTCCCTCTTAGTTGATTGTAAATAAAATTTCATCAATTTAAGTTTTCAACAAGTAATTTAATGATAGAAATGTGAGCAAATAATAATTTTAAGATAACAAAGAATCATTCTTTACCCATGGGTAATGTGCACGCATGAAATACAAAACTTTAATAACATAGACAATTTAAGTATAAATTATTTGGACTGAAAATTTATATTAAGACAAAAAAAGAACTAATTTTATAGATTTTCGCCACAAGAAATAATGAATATAAATTTTCTATGTGAGTGAGCGAAATACAACTATGAACACACCCAAAATATTTAGAAAAATTTAAATCAAAGCTCACACGAAGGAGTAATTTTGGATCCAAAAAAATTAGATATTGATTTGAACTATTAAATTTGAGCCCTAAAAATTTGAATCATATCTAAAATACAAAAAATAAAAATAAAAAGAACTATTATACTAAAGTGGTAAATTTTATGGTGGCCTCTAAAATTTGGGCTTAACCAAGTAGAGAGTAATTTTGGACCTAATAAAATTAGATACTGATTTGAATTAATAAAATTTAGGCCCTAAAAATTTTAATCATATCTAAAATATAAAATAAAGCATAAAACATTAGACCTACTATACTAAAAGGATAAATATTGTGGGGGCCCTCTAAAATTTGGGGCCCTAGGCAAGCAACTTAGTTGCGTAAGGGTTGGGTCGGCCCTGCCTACCACACCTACCACCACCACTACCGTCGCCCATAAGCACCCGTCGTTGTCCACCACCACTCACACCCACCACTACTATCATCACTGTCCACCACCGTCGTCACCCTACAACCACCATTGTCAACTATCATCACCGTCGCCCACCAACACCACTGTCTTCACCCATGGTTGTCACTACCACTATCGTCATACAAAACCCACCACCACCATTATTGTTGCCATCCACGGCTGCCCCCACCACCACGTTCGTCGTCGCTCACCACAACCATCACCGTCTCCCACTACCACCACTGCCGCCCAACACCACTATCATTGCTCACCCACACTACAACCGGTGCTTAAATTTATTTCTCCCTCCTCTATGTTTGTGATTTGATTTTGAATATGAATACAAATATATTTATGATTGATCATTTTTTTTATTACTCCGTACCTTCAGACACGAATAATAACTAATGTATATATATATACTTAAAATAAGTAATTCGCCTTAACAGTGGATGATCGAATTTGATGAAAAATTGATAAAATTTGAAATTGAGAGGATTGAGATCCTTAAAAAAATGAGATTCCACCGAAAGAGTCCAAAAATGAAAGAAAATATAATCTTTCGGCGGAATGGTGGGGTTATCCAACAGGTCTTTGTAGTATCATTCATATCGTTCATTCCCGACATATCAAACAAGCAATTTTGTAGTCATGCATGGACATCTCTCTCTCTCTCTCTCTCTCTCTCTCTCTCACACACACACACACACACTGGCACATGAACCAACGGGCACATACAAGTAGTACTCATGTTGGTTTCTATGTTATCTAAATGCCAAGCACCTATCATAAACATAATTGCTTATCTTTAAACCAATGATCGTTTTAATCATGATAAAAAAAAATCAAAGATCCTAGATCATCACAGCTTGGTTTGGTTAAAAGTCGATATTTTTTTTTTGGTAATTAAAAAGTCAAAATTCATGATACAATGATATGCAAGTATGGTGAAATGGTAGAGATATAGAGAAATAGCACCAGCTGCATTTTTGATAAGTTCGCATGGTCAAATCCATTGTGTTTTGAAACATGGGATAAAAGCAAATTGGGGTATGATTGTTTGGTTGCCAACTTGGTTTAGCATGCAAAAGTAGATACATATAACAGTTGGGGACAGTTCATGCTGTGTTGGACTATTAGGACCAAACAGAGAAAAGAAAGTTCCTTAAGCAACAAACAGAGACTGTGTTGGACTATTAGAACCAAACAGAGGCTGTGGATGGGTTTGACATTACAAAGTTTCAATTGCCATCTCCAAATGTTTGAAAGAAAATGATACACAATACAAATAAAATAAAAAAATTATAACTCAAATACATATCATTCTTTGAATGAGTGGGTCGGGATGATATGTATTTGAATTGTAATTTTTTGGGTTCTATTTGGATTGTGTAACATTTATGTTGTTTGAATAAGCATGGGAGACAATGGGAATATTTGGGGGCCCATAAACAAAATGTGGTGAGGATTAGGATTATGAACTTGGGGCCCAAGTCAGTGGTATTTAGTGCAATTGAGTGAGGATGTATATTGAACTGGTCTTGTGGGTCTAGTCCCATGATTATATATACAGCTGAGCTTGGGTTGCCATATTGCCCCCACTAAAGTTTTGCCATGATTTGTATCCTCATATACACATGCAAAGCTTCTCATTTATTTTAGAAATGGCTCCCTTTGGTTACAAAGTTATCAGATTTTAATCTTTTATGAATCTGCCAAGGATCATTCAGAATAGGAAGCTTTAAGCTATTTGATTGTTCAAAGTTATAGTTAAAGTTTTGATAAACACCCAACACATATGTTACTTTCTAGAAGTTATTGTGCATAAATAGCGTTTGTGTTGTAGTCGCAAGTTTAAAGGATTTTGAAAAGTGTTGCCATATTTGTGTGTGCGTGAGAGAGAGAGAGAGGGATAGAGATTGAAAACTTCTGTCATCCATTTTTACTTAACTCTCGTGCCTCTTTTTAACGTCGCCTGATTTTTGGAGCATCTATGAATTATCCACTAATCCTAAGATAAGTCATGATTATGTCGAATTTAAGTCAGCCTGGTCATGTAAAGCTCTAATTTCATGGAGTTGATCATAATTTTGAAAGAATTCTCTCAAGTTTGCATGAGTGTCAACCTATAGCAACTTTTTTGGGGAAGTTTAAATGCTTCCAAACATACCTATGCTTTGTAGGGTCTTTAATCATCCACCGTTAATTCTAGTGAATCTCATTTGTGGATTTTCGTGGATCCCACAATGACACTCACGTATCAAGTTTGACATTAAATAATTTAATTTAATCGAAATAATAAAATTTAAAATTGAAAGCATCCAAATCCGTAGTAGCACCACTGCCCTCAGGCCAACTTGTCATCGGTGGCGGCATGCATGCGTACCAAATACTTATACCGCCGAATGATGTGACATAATCACATCATTGGGATACAATTTTAGTGGATCCCACTAATTCAATTATTAACATGGATTTAGTGGACACAATTTTGTAAAAACAATTGTACGAGTACACTGTTTAACATTTTAGTTGTAGTTATTCCAAACCGTTTTATTAGTCACGTAGCCAAGTGGAGTAGAATTAGTTTATGACGAATTGTAAATTCAAATGTTCTGCATTCGACATTTTTCAGTGATTATCGGGTTTCACATATATATTGGATTAAACGATTGCAGACATCTGAAATTTATTAAAATCAAATCCAATTTTATTAAAACAAGAGTTTTAAAAATTTTGACATGTGAACGGGGTGGTGCCTTCTGTTCGTAGCTTTCTAAGTTTGAAAGGATTGGGGCCAAACATTGTGGTAGTAATATGAAGATTTATCCCTCATAAATATTTTATTTTCGGCGTAGATGACTCGACTTTGACCGGACCGGAGAGGAGATTAATCGAAATTTGAGTAATCTGACCTAAACATCCTGATCTTTGAAACAAAAAAAAAAAAAAGAACGAAAACAAACAATAGGATGTGTTGTAGACTCTTACGTTAGCTTGTAAGGTATTAACCTTATTTTTGGAATATACAACAAAAAATGGAAATGGTAGGCCTCTTATTGAACTTTATAGCAATACAATGTATATTGAAAGGACAAAATTAGGATTAGACATATCTTTTGGGGGTATTTAGAAAAATAGAAAGACGTTCAGAGAGAGCGAATTCAATAACAACTATGAGAATACTTTCATAAATTCTATATTTGGTGTTATAGTCCCTCGGGTCTAGAAAATTAACATTCTTACCATAAAGTTAATAAAATTATTATTTATCCCTTTAACTACTAATAATTTTAGCTTGATGGAAGATTTTTTTTTTGGGCAAGAGGTATAAGAACATCAATTATATGAGTCAGAATCGCACCCCAACTTGTTATTTGGGGTGGTACTCAAGACCTGGACCTATCATTGAAGAAAATCGTATACACAAATCAATCAAACTCAAGAGCAATAATTTCGATAAATTCCAATGGAGGTCTATTATAGATATTAAACTTCTAAATAGTTGTCATTTTAAATGTAGCCATCATTCCTTTTCCTCTAGGGGTTGAGAACAAATCCAAAGGGGAATTGATTCAAATATTGAGCAAAGGTCTCGCTATCATTGATGGAAGCATTAGTTTCTCTCTCTCTCTCTCCAAATTATATGTTAGAGTTTCGATTGCGTTGTCATTATTGCATGATATTTTATAATGGGATTAAAAACGAAAATCATCACTGTTACATAGTGGCTATCAGATAGACAATCTTTTCCAAGCTTTCCTCCTCCTTGGGATGTCTAAGTTGATGAAGACACTCATTTTGTGCCCTCACTTTCTTTCTCGAAAGTTAAGGGTTAGGTACGCGTAAACTGAGCTAAATATCTCTGATCGTTGAACTAAAAAAAAAAAGGTTAATCCTAGTTGTTGTTGCCAACGCTTAATATTTGAGTGGATTTTCAAATCTATTCCATCGCTTAATCCTAATTGTTGTCAAACATTAGAATGGTAATACACATTACATTTCATTCTTCTCATAATTTCATTCTCATCTTAATTTCATTCTCTTATAAAAGTATTATTGCGTACCAAACCAAACGTAGAGTGAACTCTTCCGTTTGATCTTCTCCTTTTGGGCTGGACAACGCCTTCGTCCAACAACAGCGACAGTCACCTCAAGGTGGACCAATTTAGAAGAGGAATGAGCCCAATCCAATTTACATTTGATGGCCCATGGGCCAGAACACTTGAATTGGCAAATGTGGTAGCCTTATCTTGTTCAGACCGATCTCAAGCTATATGTGTCCGGCACAAGCCCAGCCCTTGTGCATATCTCATGGCCTAGGTCCAAAATGGCCAGCCTGCAGTCCAAATCATTTGGAATATAATAAGTTTTGAAGCAGAAAAATGTAACTTGGTATTTTCCGTCATATACAACTGTTTGAGTGCCAATTACTGACATGCGAAAGCAGAAAAGCTTTGTCTATAATATGTACAATATGAATGTCTATTTATGGAATAGTATGTTGGGCTGGACCAATACAACAATATTTATAAATGGAACATTGCCTTGGCTGCGGTTGAACCCCACGCTCTATCCTTTCAGCCCGATCCAGCTAGAACTTTATCGGGGTTCAAGTTCCCCTACTACCGAGAAAATGACTCATATTCAAATCTGACTTTAAGCTAGATTGAGTGTGAGTTTTTATTTTTAATGACTTAAAAACATGGTGTCGAAACAACTCTTTTAATCAAACTATTCACTCATATACCCAATATATCCTTAGAACATGCAAGGAAAGGGAGATATATACATTTTTATGCAAATTCAACAATGAGATATAAAATAAATATTTATTAATTGTGGCACTCAACTCAACTTTCATATCCCCACCAAACTTAGATATATGAATCTTATTACTACTTGTTATAGTTAAAGGTCTTTGAGCTTATTACATTGACCATTCTCAACCTCTTGTTCTTGAGTCAATGTATTGAGCATGTCTTTTATCTCTTCAATATCTTGACTTATTTAGGCATTGAAAGTTAGTTGGGTTTGCATTAATTCGAACGTTCTGCATTCGACATTTTTCAGTGATTATCGGGTTTCACTTATATATTGGATTAAACGATTGCAGACATCCGAAATTTATTAAAATCAAATCCAATTTTATTAAAACAAGAGTTTTAAAAGATTTGACATGTGAACGGGTGATGCCCTCTATTCATAGCTTTCTAAGTTTGAAAGGATTGGGGCCAAACATTGTGGTAGTAATAGGAAGATTTATCTCTCATAAATACTATAATTTCGGCGTAGATGACTTGATTTTGACTGGACCGGAGAAGAGATTAATCGAAATTTGCGTAATCTGACCTAAACATCCCTGACCTTTGAAACAAAAAAAAAAACGAAAACAAACAATAGGATGTGTTGTAGACTCGCACGTTAGCTTGTAAGGTATTAACCTTATTTTTGGAATATACCACAAAAAATGGAAATGGTAGGCCTCTTATTGAACTTTATTAGCAATATAATGTATATTGACAGGACAAAATTAGGATTAGACAGATCTTTTTGGGCGTATTTAGAAAAATAGAAAGACGTTTAGAGAGCTAATTCAATAACAACTGTTAGAATACTTTCATAAATTCTATATTTGGTGTTATAGTCCCCCGGGTCTAGAAAATTAACGTTCTTACCATAAAGTTAATAAAATTATTATTTATCCCTTTAACTACTAATAATTTTAGCTTGATGGGAGATTTTTTTTTTGGCAAGAGGTATAAGAACATCAATTATATGAGTTAGAATCGCACCCCAACTTGTTATTTGGGGTGGTACTCAAGACTTGGACCTATCATTGAAGAAAATCGTATACACAAATCAATCAAACTCAAGAGCAATAATTTCAATAAATTCCAATGGAGGTCTATTTTAGATATTAAAAATCTAAATAGTTGTCATTTTAAATGTAGCCATCATTCCTTTTCCTCTAGGGGTTGAGAACAAATCCCAAGGGGAATTGATTCAAATATTGAGCAAACAAGGGCTCGCTATCATTGATGGAAGCATTAGTCTCTCTCTCTCTCCATCTCGCTATCATCACTGTTACATAGTGGCTGTCAGATAGACATTCTTTTCCAAGCTTTCCTCCTCCTTGGGATGTCTAAGTTGATGAAGACACTCATTTTATGCCTTCACTTTCTTTCTTGAAAGTTAAGGGTTAGGTAAACGTAAACAGATCTAAACACTTCTTACCGTTAAATAGAAAAAAAAAAAAAAAAAGGTTAATCCTAGTTGTTGTTGCCAACGCTTAATATTTGAGTGGATTTTCGATTCTATTTCATCGCTTAATCCTAATTTTTGCTAAACATTAGAATGGTAATACACATTACATTTCATTCTTCTCTTAATTTCATTTTCATCTTAATTTCATTCTCTTATAAAAGTATTATTGCGTACCAAACCAAACGTAGGGTGAACTCTTCCGTTTGATCTTCTCCTTTTGGGCTGGACAACGCCTTCGTCCTACAACAGCGACAGTCACCTCACGGTGGACCAATTTAGAAGAAGATGAGCCCAATCCAATTTACATTTGATGGCCCGTGGGCTAGAACACTTGAATTGGCAAATATGGTAGCCTTAACCTGTTCAGACCGATCTAAAGCTATATGTGTCCGGCACAAGCCCAGCCCTTGTGCTACTCATGGCCTAGGTCCAAAATGGCCAGCCCGCAGTCCAAATCGTTTGGAATATAATAAGTTTTGAAGCAGGAAAAATGTAACTTGGTATTTTACGTCATATACAACTGTTTGAGTGCCAATTACTGACATGCGAAAGCAAAAAAGCTTTGTCTATAATATGTACAATATGAATGTCTATTTATGGAATAGTATGTTGGGCTGGACCAATACAACAATATTTATAAATGGAACATTGCCTTGGCCAGTGGCGGATTTAGTATGGGGGCAGTGGGGACAGCTGCCCCCACTGAGATTTTAAAAAGTTTTGGGATCTAGGTGTAAATTTAAAAATTTCAAAAATTTCTTAAACTTGCCCCCACTGAAATTTTCTTAAAGTATAGGGTATATTAATATAATTTTCAACCCTTAAAAGCTAATTTTTGGCAGCTACTCCCCATTTTTCACGCCTAGTAGATGCCCTCACTGAAATTTTAAAAAATTTTGGGACCTAGGTGTATTTTAAAATTTTCAAGAATTTCTTAAACTTACCCCCACTGACATTTTCTTAAAGTATAGGGTATATTAACATAATTTTCAACCCTTAAAAGCTAACTTTTGACAACTCATTTTCATGCCTGGTTTTTTTTTTTTCCCTGTAAGCCTTCGTCTACTTCGTCCAGACCTAAGTATTTTAAAATTTTCTTAAAGTATAGGGTATTTTGGGACCTAAGTATATACATGAGTTGCGCCTCTAAATGGCATTCTTTTGATATAACTATGCTTATAAACAGTTTATCAAGAATACATATTTCGATGAAAACAATGTTACAATTATACTTTGAAATTTAAAAATTTAGGTTGCCCCCACTGAGACAAAATCCTGGCTCCGCCCCTGGCCTTGGCTGCGGTTGAACCAGGCCATGCTCTATCCTTTCAGCCCGATCCAGCTAGAATTTTATCGGGGTTCAAGTCCCCCTACCACTGAGAAAATGGCTCATATTCAAATCTGACTTTAAGCCAGATTCAGTGTGGCACTCAACTCAATTTTCATATCCCCACCAAACTTAGATATATGAATTTTATTACTATTTGTTGATAGTTGATGATGCACAAATTGGTCTCGTGTAAGATTAACAGTCGAGTATGTAAAGAAGTGTAATTAATGAATAATAAATAAAGCAATTAATGACAAAAAATAGTAAATAATGAGTTAACAAACAGATATATAGTGGTTCGGTCCGAGTGACCTACTCCACTCTCAGAAACGGCAACGGTGGTCAGTGGCTCTTTATTGATGAATAGAGTAAGAGAGAGAAAAGGCTCCGAGAGAGGTGTGCTTCGGAAGAGGTACAATAGCTAAGAGAGAGAAGCTATGTGTGTAGATGTAGAAGGGTGTGTTGGGAGATATCTAGGTGTCCCTCTCCATGTGGAGAGAGCTTACAATTTATAGGTATGGTGAGACGGTGAGTGAGGCGGTGACGTGAGAGAGAAGACACTACTTCTTCGGGGAGGACAGTTACAAAAGGTAAATACAATTAATGTAGGATTGATCTTTCTGAGTACGTATCCTGATAACCTCTCTCTCACGTGCTCTTATCCATCTGGACTCCTTGGATCTTGGATTGGGCCGGATTGATGAACCTGGCTTGGGCTGTCTTTTAACTGACTTGGGTTTGCTTGATTTATTGGGCCTGGCCCAGTTGGTTTTGGGCTCATTAATAGTAAAAGGTCTTTGAGCTTATTACATTGACCATTCTCAACCTCTTGTTTTTTAGTCAATGTATTGAACATGTCTTTTATCTCTTCAATATCTTGGCTTATTTAGGCATTGAAAGCTAGTTGGGTTTGCATTAATTCATTAAAAATATTCTCCGATCTATCTTCTTCTGGGTCATGGTATGAGGGATATTAGAGAGACTCTTGTGGTGGTGTCAAATATACCGGTAATTGATAATGTTCGTTCCCTCAACCAAATTCGGGATAAGAAATTTTAAAACAATGGTCGATGTAAGGTTGAAAAAAATTAGGCAATACAATTGATCATCCCTCAAAAACTGTCGAGCCATTGGAATTAAAGGGCATACCTCAGTGAGATACCCAAACACATCACAAATCCCACACAATTTCTCCATAGGGGAAAACAATTGACACCTTAGTAAAATAATCTAAAACATAAATAGTATGTGCAAAATAAAAATAATAAAAAATCTAACCTAAAGGAAAATAAAACAAATAAATAAAATAATATTAAAAAGATATGTGATGAGATTACTGAATTTATGATGAATTTCAAATCTAGCAAAAATCTAACTTTTAGCCAAATTGAGTGTGAGCTTTTATTTTTATTTGTAGATAGTAGTTAGATTTTATTTTATTTTATTTTATTTTTTGTTTAATTTTAGTTTCTTTTCTGTTTGTTTCAATTTATAGTTTTCCTTTTTTGTTGAGTCTTTTATTTTTAGGTTTTAAAGTTGTTGCGGCACCAGGTATTTCTATCCCTTTGATCTTTGTTCATTATTTTTACTGAGCATTAAGACATTTTATGTTTACATTGATGATAATGTTGAATTTAGGTTGGGGGTGTAGGTGTGTTTTGTGTTGTGACAATTTCTAATTTATTTAAATTTTAGTCTAATAAAAAATAATAAAATATAAAAAATAAATTTTTGATTGTTAAATATCTAAATAAAATGTTTGTGCATAATTTGACACCACAATATGGGGATAATTTGCTTAACTTTAAATTTACAACTATTTAAGCATCATACAGAACTTAATTCTATATTTTTGTATCTCATATCATATAGTAGAATGCATAAAAATCATAGTGAGTTTTGATTCAATCTTTCTTAGAGGGTTATTTACATTTACTCAAAATAATATTTGTATTCATCTAATCTCCTTCAATAGTCTCATTATTTTTTTTTTTATCAACACCAATATTGTGAAGTGTTTGCTTGACTTTAAATTATTTACATTGGGTAGTGTTTTATCAAGAGCTCTTGAGATATGATTTTAGATCATCTTTGACATCATTTGAGCCTTATTCTTTAAATATTATTATCCCTAGGAACCGTGACTAAGCCTTTGAAGCAAAATTTTATTTCTTATACCAAATATATAATAACCAAGCCAATTAAAAAAATAATATCCTTTTACCCTTGGTTATCCCGAGATTGAGCTATTATTATTATTTAGGTAATTTAGGAGATATTGGTTGAAAAAAGAAAAAAAAAAGATTTTGTATACTTGCGAATATCTTCATTAGATGGTTTGCTGAAAAAAAAAAGTATATACATTTAGTTGTCTTGAAAAAAAAAGACAATATATCTACCTGTGAAAAAACAAATTGAAAAAAAAAAGAGAAAAAAAATAGCAAGGATTGTTTTGAAAAAATATGAGAAAGTGTTGTAAATTGTGTTTCTAAATGGTGAAGAGTGAAAGGTTATGGAAAGAAGTTTGATTGTGTAATGTAAATGTTCTCTCGGGATAGTCTTTTGAATTCCTGAATATTTTTCGTTTCAAAACTCTACTCTCAGGGCCCCATTACAACTTTAGATAAAAATTTATTTGATCTCAAGAGTGTATCGATGGATGCATGACTTGTGTGAATAAAAAAGAGTGATTGTATACTTATTGTGTGTTGATATCCTTTCATGAGACTATGTAAAATATTTTTCTTTTGGATTACAATTATTTAAATGGAACATGTGACCACTATTTTGTTTTGATTTATATGTATCTTCTTCTAACATGTGCAACTTGAGAGAATAGTCACTATAAGCTGAGAGAATTTTTTATGACTAAATTATCTAGTGAAATTTGGCATTAAAACGAATAGTTGATAGTTGTAAATATGATTACCAGATAAATTATTAATTTTGTATAGTTAATACACACTACACAAGAGTTTATATAGGAACATGATAAGTGCATACATTTATATAGTATAAAATTTTATATTTTACTTTGCATGTGCTTATAAAAAGGCTTACAGGTTAGAATTTTTATATTATAGTAGCAATTTATGTTATAAAATTATTATTAAGATATTAGATGTTTGTGGGTATCATCTCTAAAAATATTCACGAGACTATACTTGTCCACTAGGTGGAACTTATGGATTTAAAGATTTGTTGTATATGCTAAATACAATCGTGAGTTCTATGAAAGTTGATTTATATTTTATTTTATTAGCTTATTTTGTTTTAAGTTTTAGATTTTGAGATTCATGTATTACTAGGGACTATTAATATTCAGGTAGGGGGTGTGATTAACCATTAAAAATGTTATTTTATTATATTAAATGATTGGTTAATTACATATTATTTGTGATTAAATGTGTTAAATTCCTTAATTTTCTAGTTTTATACTTTTTCTAATTCTTTGATTTACTTTGCAGGTAAATTGGTTAATTTAAAGTAATAATGAATAAGGCAAGTGAAGCAATCACAATTGATAAGGATAGAAGAGTCAAGATTAAGATATGAATATTTGAAGATAAAATAACAATTTAATCTATATTTATACTACTTATAAATGTCAGCATCTGCGAAAAACTTTTGATTTCCTATTTTATCCTTAATTATTATAATAAAGTCAATTATACCCACCTATATATTTGCATCTAATTTTTTTTATATCTCTTTGACTTTCAACTTATTATGTACTCTTTTATAAGGACTTTTAAATTATGTTGAACTCATTTATTAGTAACACAATTATCTATATCTATATGAAGAAATAAAGTTATATATCTATTAAATTATTATACACATGTAGTTACCAAGTTGTATTCTACAGTCAAATATATGTTATTTTTTATTTTGTTATATGAAATGAAATAACAATATTATAAGCGATCTAATCAATCTATTTAACAAAAATAAAAATTAACAATTCTATAATATAATTAGATGTGCAAATGTTTAGAGGGCCGAAGAGCTATCTAAATAAATAACAGATTAGTTACTTAAAAATTTATAAAATAAATCAATAATTAAATTTAGTAATAATTAAAATATGAATTAATTATTTGACACCTAATTTATTATTTAATTTAATTACACATAAAATTCACATTTTCTATAAAAATAATATTACTTAAATTTATTTATGTGCAACGCACGTCGTGCATTGCTAGTCCTAGATTAGAAGAAAACTCATTTAAAGTTGGATTAGGAAAGTATTCTGGAAGATAAGGTTTTAACACCTCTTTAGTATTTTGGTCATAACTTTTTATGTCGATATCCGATTGACCTGATATTTGCGGGGTTGGAAAGAAGACTTCAAGGGCTACAAAAGTGTATTTCATGAAAATTTCATGAATTGGCTTCTAACTATGCAAAATTCAAGCTCAAAGTCTAAGCAGATTTTATACTTGCGCCCCCAAAATTTGATACACGAGATTTGACATAAAAAGACTGCTTTTTAGAAAGGAATTCCTCCCAAGCCAACATTAGGTCTTCTATTTATACCTAAGATTTATTTTAGTATAAGTAAGGACTCCACCTGTTGAGAGATGATGATTATTATTAGGGGTGTCAGCTCTGATCCGTTGACACGAACTCGACACGAACGATTATAAAATTAACACGATTATTAAATACGCATAATAAGTAGTCTAGACTAATGTTTAATACTCAGAACACACTAAATAGATTTTTTTTGTGGGTCTTGACACGAACACGACACGAATAACACGACATATGGGTCACACGAACACGACACGATTAACACCCCTAATTATTATACTCTTCCCATCTTTTTTTTTTTAGTTTTTGTTCTTGTTCTTGTTCTATGGCTTGTTAAAAGCTCAACTAAGGGTAGGGGAGATACTTTCAATGAAGTACGGTATTTATTATTGATTCAATGTTCTTTTTAATGCATGATTTATTCTTTTAATTTACTTCTTGTCTTTTAGTAAAGGTTTTACTTTGTATAATTTTTTGATTCGTTATGTCACGTACATCGAATGCTTGAGATGTCATGCGAGTCAAATAATTGGTTATTCCATGCTTGAATTAATTAATTAGAATTTCTCATTAGATAGTTGATTCATTATTTGTAATAAAATAAGGTTTACCTGTTAGAAAGCTTGATTTATCGTAGACTCCAGACACGGTGAATGCTTGTGATCAAATAATTCATTAATTATAACTTTTGACATTTTCAAATTATCACCGCCAAATATTTCGATTGGGATTACTCCTCAGCTGGTTCTCAATTGAGTTCAAAATTGGATCCTTAATAATTACTGTATGGATTTGAAAGGGTATCCCCGATGCTTTAGTATTTTAATTATTGCTTTAAAACCAAATTTATTGTTTTCTAATTTCAAAATCTCTACAACTATTTTTTTCAAAGCAATTTTCTTTTATTTTTCTTTGTGTTCTTGTAACACCCCAAAATCCACCCTGAAAGACGTTATTATCTACAAACCATCCAATCATGAGAGCAACTAACAATAACCATTAAATAATAAATCATTCATCCATCTAACAAATAATAAATACTAAAGTCAACAAAATATTATTACTTCTACAACTTACAATTCAAACCAAATAGTATCTAAAAGCAGAATAATTAAAACTAGCTAAAACATTGTTTTATAGAAATCTCTCAAACTCAAAACCGAAAAGAAAACAATTTTATTCCTCTAAGATAAGGTCCATATCTTGATTCTCTAACGGCTCGTAATCAACTTGCTAACCCACATCGACATCCTCTATGCCAAAATCTGTAAGTGAGTTGTTGTAAGGGGTGAGCAAAAGCTCGTAGGAAATCCCTCTCAAATCCCAATAAGGTTTTAAAATAGCATAAAAAAAAAAGGCAAGTATCTTTTAGAAAATAACATATATAAATTTTTTATAGTAAAACCATGACAATTGTAATGACCTCATCAATAAATAAATTTAGAGGAGAGAGAAATAAATTTAATCACCGAATGTAGTGGGGTGAACGATGGTAGTGGTGGTGAGCGATAGTGGTGGTGGTGACAGCTGTGGGTCGCAACAATGATGGTGGTGGTTGATTTTGGGTGACGATAATGGTAGTGGCAGCCATGAGTGACAACGTTTGTGGTAGTGGGTGGGGGTGGTGGTCAGTGATAGTGATGGTGGTTGGCAGTGGTGTTGGTGAGGCGACGATGGTGGTGGGTTGCAGTGGTGGGCGGTGACGATGGTGGTGATAGTCAACGACGGGAGCTTTTAGGCGACAGTGTGATGGGTGGTCACGAATGACGGTGGTGATGATGGTGGTAGGAGTGGTGAGGGTGGGGGGGTGTCAGTGGTGAGCGACGACGGGTAGTGGTGGGCTGTGGTAATGTGGTGGAGGTGGGTGACAGTAGGTGGCGATAGTGGTGGGCGATGACGGGTGGTAGTGGGTTGTGGTAGTGGGTGGCAGTGAGTAGTGGTGGTGGGTGCTGACGGTGGGTGACAGTGGTAATGGAATGATCGTAGTAGTGATAATAATATAAGAATGAGATGACGATGGTGACAAGTGGTAGCGGTGGACAATAGTGGTAGCAATTGGTGATGGGTGGCGAAGGTGGTGGTGATGGTGAGGGTAGGGTGGGGGTGGAGTGCTACAACTTTAGAATTGATCACTCAAGTGCAGGTTATGTGAAGTAATATAATATTCGGAAGTCCGAGGTCGAACCACAGGAAATTGAAAAAACAAGAGACACAAAACAAATAAAAAGAAATTGGTTGAAATTTGTTTGAGTAGAAATTTATCCAACAGAACAAATATGGGTTGGTTAAAACAATAATTGAAATATTAAAGCATCAGGAATACCTTTTCAAATTCACACAGTAATTATTAATGATTCAGTTTTCGAACTCAATTAAAAATCAACTGATGAGTGATTCTAATCGAAATATTTAGCGATGATAATATGAAAATATCAAAAGTTATAATTAATTAATTATCCGAATAAATATAAGAATTTACTTGTAAATCACAAACATTCATCGTGCCTGGAGTCTACGATAAATCAAGTTTAACAACTGGTAAATCTTATTGTATTGCAAATAATAAATCAACTATCTTATGAGAAATTCTAATTAATTAATTCAAGCATGGAATAACCAATTATTTGACTCGCAGAGAGTCTCAAGCATTCGATGTACATGGCACAACAAATCAAGAAATTATACATAGCAAAAACTTTACTAAAAGATAAGAATTAAATTAAAATAATAAATTATGCATTAAAAAGAACATTAAATCAATAATAAATACCGTGCTTCATTGAAAGTATATCCCCTAACTTTAGTTGGACTTTTAGCAAGCCATAGAATTAGAACAAAAACTAGAAAAGAAAAGGTGGGAAGAGAATAATAATTATAATCATTATTCTCTCTTAATAGGTGAAAGCTCTTATTTATACTAAAATAAATCCTAGGTATAAGTAGGAGATCTAAGGTTGGCTTGGGAAGAATTCGTTTCCAAAAAGAAGTCTTTTAAGTTAAATCCCGTGCATAAAATCTTGGGGGTGTAGGTACAAAATTTGTGCAGACTTCGAACTTGAATTCACATATTTAGAGGCCGATTCACGAAATCTTCGTGAAATACACTTTTGTAGCCCTTGAAGTCTTATTTCTAACCCCATAAAAATTAGGTCAATCAAATATCAGAGGAAAAAGTTATGACCAAAATACTAAAAACGTGTAAAATCCTTATCTTATAGAATAGTTTCCTAATCTAACTTTAAATGAGTTTTCTTCTAATTTGGACTCTTATAAGGATTAAATTGCCACCTTATTTTCAAATCTTCCTATCTTAATCTTGACTCTTCAATCCTTATCAATTGTGATTCTTACTCTAGGGATGACTTAACTTGTCTTATCTATTATTATTTTAAATCAATCAATTACCTGCAAAATAAATCAAACAACTAGAAAAAGTATCAAACTGGAAAATTAAGGTATTTAACACATTTAATCATAAATAATATGTAATTAACCAATCATTAAATATAATAAAATAACACTTTTGATGGTTAATCACACCCCCAACCTAAATATTACTAGTCGCTATCCCAAAATCTAAAAACTAAAAAAAAATAACCTAATAAAATAAAACACAAAACTTAATAAAATAAAACACAAATTCACTTTCGTAGGACTCACGACTACATTTAGCATATGTAACAAGCCTTTAAACCTCTAGGTTTCCCCTAGTAGACGAGTATAGTCTCGTGAGGGTTTCTAGAGATGATCCCACAAACATCACCCTGTAATCAAATATCTAAATAATAATTTTATAATATAAATTTCTACCACAATATAAAAATTCTAAATTGTAACTTTTTTATAAGCACATGCAAAGTAAAATATAGAACTCTACCACTACAACAATTAAGGTTTTTTGTGACAAAATTTTTTGTCACTATAAATGTGTGTTTCGTCACTGAAGAGTTTCAGTGATGATATTTATGTCGTCACTAGGTGGTCACTATAAGCTTGTCAGTAATTGTCTATAGTGACAATCTAGAATAACCGTCATTAATTCTATGATTTGTAGTGACAACAGTGTCTCATCACTAAAAAAATACATTTAATGAAAAATAAAATAGTCACAAAAGACCTAAAAAATGTGTCATTAAAAAGAGTAATAACGTCACTAAAAGTATCAATGTAGTGATGAAAATATTTTGTCACTGTAAGTTATGTTTTAGTGACAATATATTGTCGTCTTTAGAGGTCTACTTCCAGGGACGATTTTAAATTCATCACCAACTGTGGGTCTTTAGTGTCAAATTGAGCTTGTCACAAAATATAGAGCCGTTAATTGTATGACTGTTAGTGACGATAAAAAGTTTGTCACTAGAAGTTGAGATTAGAGACAAATTCTCATTTCGTCACTTAAACTCTTTCGTCACTTAAATATATATATATATTTGTATAAAAATTGACCCATGAAAATAACCTGATAAGAGAAGTGTTACAAACCCAATAATGTATTGTTATGTCATTCAAATTCAAATAATATATGACAATTAATATAATAACCCAAAACCAAATAACTTAAAATTAATTTTTCTCAAATAAAAATATCATCCAAAGCAAATACAAAATAAGTGTACCAATCAAGTGTTTTACTACTGAATAAAAGACATAAGTATGAAAAGGAAAGAAATAAAAGAGGCACAAGTGTGGTTTTGTCCGTTGTAAACAACTCGTACCACCAGCCATTAGTCTGCACATAAGAACAAAATAAAATGACGTTAGCATGTTTTCAACATCTATAAACAGTTGAAGATAGGTGTAACTTTTGTAAAACACATCTCATAAACGAGGTTCCTTTGTATAGATAACATAAAAACAAAGAAAAAGAATCAAGACAACACCCAAACAGATGCTCCAAAATTTTAAATAAAAATGTGAAAAATCCAAATCCAAGCTAATTCGGATCAACTCAAGCAAACATAACTAGATCCACACATTATAACGTCAATTTGTCTTTGAGAGATACTATGTTGTATACATGATAGTGTATGTGATGTCCATATCATTGAACCATTGGTTAGTTATCCCATGTTTTTGTTGCTTCAAGTAAATTCAAAAGACAATAACAAAATATTTCAACACATCTACCAACAAAAATGACTAATCAAAATCAACCATAAAAGAATTTTTTTTTCCAATAGGCTTGTAAGCTCTAATTATTTCACACTTAAAAAAAAAGTCACAAGAAAAAAAATATTGCAATTTTCCCATAGCAAACGAATTTTACTCAATCTTTACAATAAAAGTCTCAATAGATAAATTGAGGAACCATTTTGTATAATATAAGTTTTAACACACAAAATTTACACTCTATAATAATGACAATTCTCCGATATGCAAGAAAATAAATGCGTAATATATATAGCTTACCATGACGTAGGAGAGCTAGCCAGATGCCCTGCAGAAGACATATAGACCTTAAACATATTTTCAAATTGGGTCTGTCGAATCCTCATTTCTTCAATTTGAGTCTGTTGGGACTCTATCATCTGATTCTGTGATTGTATCTTTTGATTTTGAATCTCTACTCGTTCAAGCAGCTCATGTTGAACTCTCTCAACCTCGTCAGCCCTCCTTATAGCCTCTTGTGAATCCAAAATAGCTCTTTGACTTGATTTGGCATATGTGTGGGGCTTTGGGCCATGCCCGAGACCACGTATATACCCCGACCTTGTTCCAAGTACAAGGTCGCATATCTGATCTGGATTTAACATGGTGCCACCCTCTGGTATTGGTTGGGATTGCAACTCCAACATCTGATTCTGCAATTTTAAAAGTGTAATGCAACAACTAAAAAATTTGTATAAAAACTAAAAATTGAAGTATAATATACTACTCAATCTTACATATTTCAACTCAGCTTCATCGCATGACCACCATTTCACTGGATTATAATGAGTGTCTTTGTAGAACGAAATTCGATCAGGCTCCTCATTAGTCTCTTCATTTCGCTGTATGATTTACAATTAGAATTAACAAATATAAACTTAACAATAATATTGTACTAAGTAACTTGAAATCATACAATATTTTATACCATTTCATATCGAGCCGCCACAAATGACTTTGTACCCATGAAGTGGGTAACTTGCAACTTGGCTCGATTTGCCTTGTTGACTTCACATCGTTTCTGCATTGAAACAATATTTAATAGTTTCTGCCAACGAATTACACGCTACATAGAACGATCTAATGAAAGATAGATTATGAAACCAACCTGAATTTGGCTGCAATGAACGGTGCGCCGTATCAGATTCTTCGCAAGAGAGATTGTTCTTGGCAAGGAGAGAGGTTGTGACAGAGGAGTGTGTCGGAGAGAGAAATGGGGAGTGGTGGCTGTGAATGGGGAAGGCATGATCATGATCATGGGAGTGGGAGACTAAAAGAATAGGACTCCAGAACTCCTATAATTGGATTGGCGGGAAAGGGATAAGCGTGAATGAAAGATTTTTAATTAGCTAAACAAAAAATTGTAGGGTAATTTCATTTTGTACCCAGAAAGATACATCAATTTTCAATTTATACTCTTAAAGAATTGAATTCTCAAATTTTGCCCTCAATGTTATATAACATGTGCAATGTGGCCCCCATTTCAAGCTCAAATTGCACCCTCAATCTTAAATTTTACCTTGAATTAGGCTACATTGCATCTATTTCATCTCACCAAGGGTGTAATTTTAGAATCCAATTCTTTAAGGGTCAAAATTGAAAATTAGAGCATCTTTAAGGGTGCAAAATATGATTATGGAAAAGAAAAAAAAAGACCACATAAAATTCTAGGGAAAATTTCAATCACACCTTTTATAGTCTATCATAAAATTCATTTAAAATTCAAGTTGATTAAAATTTATTTTTCTATATATTAAAATTCGAGTCGATTAAATTTCGTTTTTCTACAAATTAAAATTTGAGCTGATTAAATAGATTCGAGCTGATTAATATTTTTTTTACGTAGTAAAATTTGAGTCTATTAAAATTTCGGACTAAACGCATTAAAATTCAAGACAATTTGAGCTTAATCTTGAGCTGCTACCACCGATTAAAATTCAATTCGATTCGATTAACCTTTATATTTTTGTACGTATTAAAATTTGATTCGAACTGATTAAAATTCGTTTTTTACGCATTAAGATTTGAGTCTATTAAAATTTGTATTTTTTTTACGTATTAAAGTTCGGACTGGTTAAAATTCAATTTGAGCTGATTAAAATTCGATTGAATGGACACACGATGTTTTATGTTGGATTTAGAGTGCCCGTCTTTCATATGTGCTAGCATTACATCACTTTAGTGGTATAGACTTCATGTGTGAGAATGCCACATTAGAGTAAAATAATAAAGTGAATAAGCCGATTAAAATAGATTCGAGCTGATTAATTTTTTTTTACGTATTAAAATTTGAGTCTATTAAAATTTCTTTTTTGACGCATTAAAATTCACGACGATTTGAGTTCAATCTTGAGCTGCTATCACCGATTAAAATTCAATTCGATTCGATTAACATTTATACTTTTTTACGTATTAAAATTTGATTCGAACTGATTAAAATTCATTTTTTACGCATTAAGATTTGAGTCAATTAAAATTTGTATTTTTTTTTACGTATTAAAGTTCGGGCTGGTTAAAATTCAATTTGAGCTGATTAAAATTCGATTGAATGAACACACCATGTTTTATGTTGGATTTGGAGTGCCCGTCTTTCATATGTGCTAGCATTACATCAGTTTAGTGGTATAGACTTCACATGTGAGAATGCCACATTAGAGTAAAATAATAAAGTGAATAAGCCGATTAAAATAGATTCGAGCTGATTAATTTTTTTTTACATATTAAAATTTGAGTCTATTAAAAAAAAAAATTTGACGCATTAAAATTCAAGACGATTTGAGCTCAATCTTGAGCTATCACCGATTAAAATTCAATTCGATTCGATTAACATTTATACTTTTTCACGTATTAAAATTCGATTCGAACTGATTAAAATTCGTTTTTTACGCATTAAGATTTGAGTCAATTAAAATTTGTATTTTTTTTTACGTATTAAAGTTCGGGCCGGTTAAAATTCAATTTGAGCTGATTAAAATTTGATTCAATTTTTTTTAATGCTTCTGACTAATGCAGCCTATTTGGAATTCCAATTGAAAGAAACCAGCTGAAACCAATTGCTGAACCGTTCGCTGAGCTTGAACTGTTTAGACTGCTGAACAGTCATGTGAACAGTATCGTGAACAGTGACTGTTCAAGCTGCTGCATCCAGCTAAGGGATACAACAGTAAAAGGGGCAGCATGCAGCAGTTATGAGATGAGCTAATCACTTGTTTGTTGAATTTCAGAAACAATTTCAGAATTGTTTATGTTGAATTCATTAGTGGCTAGTCACTTGTTTGTTGGGTCAACTGATTTTTTTTTTTTTAATAAAAAAACCAAGCAATTTTATTGAATGAATCTCAAAACTTACAAGAATAAAAAAAACAGAGAAAACTGTTTACAAACAAAAACAGAAAACTATTACAAGCCAACAAAAATTATGTTACAAGAAAAACAGATTTTCTGTTTGCAAGAGTAACAAAAAATCTGTTACAATGAATAACCAACAACAAATTAAGAATAGGACTGTTTTTTATGAGAAATTTTAATTAATTAATTCAAACATGGAATAACTAGTTACTTGACTCGCAGGGAATCTAAAGCATTATGGAACAAGAACAATTATTAGATAAAAACATGATTTAATCAAGAATAGGACTTTAGAAATCAAGAATCCATGTATTTTTCACAATCAAACATGTATTTAACAAACTAGGGTTTGGGAAATTTAAGAACAAGTATTCTTTGAACCCAAACACGTATTTTGTTCAAAACTATGTTTCAATGATAAAGAAACCAAGAGCTCGACAAGAAGACAGGCCGACTCAACAGTATGGAAAAAAAAGCATGGGCTTTAGACCCCAAATTTTTAGAAAGCCCCATAATTTTAGGTACATCACTAGCCCACAAAAAAAATTAAATCCATTAAATTTTAAACCCTACAAAAAGCTCCAAAAAATTAAATCCAATCAAAATTTTTATTGCAATAATTTGGGCCTATAATCCAATCCATAACATTAAAAACTTAAAATTAAAAAAATACTCAAAAATTAACTCATATTTACTCCCATCCACTCTCTCTCTCTCTCTCTCTCTCTCTCTCTCTCTCTCTCTCTCTCTCTCTCTCTCTCTCTCGTAAAAAAAATAAAAAAATAAAACACTCTCTCCCTCTCTTTTTGTGGTAAAAAACAAAAACAAAAGTTGAAATCTCTTTCTCGACAATATTAACACGTCTTTCTTTTGTCTCCCTCTCACATAGAAAATTAAAAATAAATTAATTTTTTTAAAAAAATAATACTAAAAATAAAAAGGCCTCAATTTAATGTTTCCGCTTTAGGCCTCAAATTGGCTTGAGCCGCCCCTGCAAGAAGATTGAAAATATACATAGATAATACCCTAAGTCTCAATGAAAGAACTTAAGAAGAATCCTCTATCTCAATCCGATGTTTGAAGATAGCTCTAGCATGTTTGAATCAATCTCAACGCGAGAATCCCTTCAAATCTTGTGTTTTCTCCTTCTCTCTCACTCTTTAGAGTTTCCTATGGTTGAAAACTAATGAAAAATAGTCAAAGGACGTCCTTATGATATTTATAGGGTGAAAAACGGAGAAAAATCCTAAAACTGATTGTGGCCATTTTTAGGATAGAGTTCGAACAGTGCTTGGGCATCCAAACAGTGCAAATTCACTATTTTTGATGAAAAATAAGGTTGGATGGTAGGGAGTATTGTCTGGATGGTGCTTGGGGCGTCCAAACGGTGCTATCTTTCTATCTTGACTTCCGAAGCAATTTTCACCTATTTAGAAGTTGATTCGGGAAATTTCTTTGAAATACATTTTTATAGCCTTTGAAGTCTAATTTCTACTATCTAAAAATCAGCTCAATCAGAGTTCGGAGTAAAGCTTTATGGCTAAAATACTAAGGTAGTGTTAAATTCATTCCTACCCGATTTTTTTCTAAAATGTGCTTTAACTCCGGAATGCTTCATTACTTCTAATACACCCCATATTACCTCTCCCAAGGTTTCTTGACCTTCCGGATCCAATAGAGGTCTTAATGTGGTCTAAATATATTTAGAAACTTACCTAACCACAATTCTCAAGTTTAAACACCTTAGAAACTGAGTTTAACCCGAAAGACAATTCGTTTGAAACTCAAACTTCATGATCAAACTTTTAACAATGATTTAAAGTTTCTAAAATCCTTTTATTCATCCTAGGAGAAAATATTAATATAATATTATTCGTATTTAATTCTAGTACGGGGTCTTACAATTCTAAGTTTTTCTAATTCCACATGGTTCGTGTGACGCCCCGGTTTTCGGGGGTGATCTTGTGTGTTTTATGTGATTTATGTGACAAATAGACACAATTCATCAAATTAATTGAATAGTTCATGTACTTTGGTTTAGATTAGACAATCAGAGCATCTAACATACTTTCAAGTAACTTAGGTACAAAAGATTTGTAATTTGGGTATTTATTTAATATCATAGTCTAAGTACCCAAATTATACATTCATCCCAAAATTCGTCCATAATCGACACTATTACATCTCATCGGTTTTGAAAACACACAAAAGCAACAAAACACAAGTCACAAATATAAAATTTTTCCGAGCGTTAACATGAAATATAATATCCCAAAAACAACTGAGCACATATGTTCAAGATAGCTCTGGGAAGAAACCCCCGTCATCTCTTGGTCTAGTCCCTTCAAAATGTTAGGGTGAGCCAAAGCCCAGTAGGAAAAACAACTACTAAGTTTTAATCCCATCCCGTAAAATATGTGTCAATACCTATAAGTTCATATCAAATAATATTTACCGTAGCAACCTGCTTAAAACATAGCCTGAGGCATTATATAAACATTACCAATAAACACAAAACCTACGAATGATGGAAAATTTCAATTAAGCATGTAATCAATCGTACCCATTCATGTCATGGGTCGTCCTAAACTTTCACTCTTAGTCTTTATCCATTTAAGTCACTACACCGTTTGTTATGCACAAACACCTTGGGAACTCCGGGTCCCTTAGAGGGCTCTAACATCGGGTGTACCCCACCCCCTCGTCTTTAGATGCTTTCAATCAGGGCACGAGTGACCCCGCACCTCGACGGATGCTACGCTTGATCAAGACTTGTTTCGGGTCTTTCACCCAAGGGAGGAGCGATCCCTGCTTGCTTGTCCCAGTTTCATTTTGAGAATTATCATTTCATGTGTCTCAAAGTCGGTTGAGCACTCTAACCGGAATAATCACAAATGATGTATGTACCATCATGATAACAACTAAAATGCAAATAATATAATCATGAAGATGCATTTCAATATCTCTTCAATATGCTATCGTATACGAGTATATGCTACTCAAATCAATTATATATATATCATGATTAACATTCTAACTATGTGGAAGTGTACCACCCTTCACACATAATACTTATCTTATAAATTTTCATATATATATATATATATATATATTAGTGGTTTAACTTTCATAAGTACACTTTTACTTAAACAATGAATATATAATTTTTTTTTTATCACCATGGGAGTAGTTTACAACTCCAAGAAAATACCATCTTAAAGGCCACATGTGATTTGGTGGTTTTTTTTTTTTTCCACATGAGTATACTATTTTGGGTCCATTTATGAATATTTAGGAACTTCGTAGTGAAATTAGAGGCCAGTTTGTAATATTCAAAATTATTTCATACTTATTGGGGTCAATGTATAATTTCATAAACATTACCTAACTACTAAAAATACTGATTTGTTGCTTTAGTAGTATTTTATGATCTTCTGGGGTCATTGTGTAATTTCAACAGGTACCTATTTGTTACTCATGAAACATAAAGGGGGCTTTCTGTAACTGAACCAAACCTTGAACTTAACTTTATAATTTCTGCAAGTAGGTATATGATGTATTTGAAAACTAAAGGGGAAGTTTTTGAATTTAAGCCAACATTTCATTCATCTTCTTCAACATCCAGACCCCTGCATCGGTAAAGCCCTTCTCCCATTTTTTTTTTTTGTTGCCATAAATTGTTTCTTTTATTCATTTCTTTCAAATCTAAAACTCTCCACTCATCACCAAAGATCTAAATTACTTTTCAACAAATTTTCACCTCATTCCTTGATGAAATTCGAAGACCCATTCAACCAATTTCATTTATATGTATATATATATATCACTCTCAGAAACACGTGATCCCCAATCTCAAATGCCAAGGGTCTCCTCCGTTGATCTGCATAACTTTTTTGGAGACTTTGTGCTGCAAAAAGTCTCTGTCTAATTAGACTCACTTTTTCGGTGGTCTCCCTAACTAACTCTGGACCCAATAATGGAGTCTCCCCAACTTTGGCCCAACATAAAGGTGATCGACACGGCCTACCATATAGTGCTTCATAAGGTGTCATCTCTATGCTCGACTGATAGCTGTTGTTGTAGGCAAACTCAATCAAAGGAATATGATCTTCCCAACTACCACCGAAGTCTAGTATACTTGCCCTCAACATGTCTTCAAGTATCTGGATTACTCTTTCAGATTGGTCATCTGTCTGCGGGTGAAATGTTGTACTGAACATCAATCGAGTACCCAAAGCATCCTGGAAACTCTGCCAAAACTGTGCTGTAAACCTTGGATCTCTGTCGGACACTATTAACACCGGTACTCCATGAAGCCTAACTATCTCTCTGATGTATAATCGACTGAATGCGTCCAAGGTGTCTGTCATTCGAACTGGCAAAAAATGTGCTGACTTGGTCAGTCGGTCCACTACCACCCACACCGAATCGTGTCATCTAGTAGATTTTGGTAAACCAGTCACAAAGTCCATAGTCACATGTTCCCATTTCCACTCGGCAACAGGTAGGGACTGAAGTAGCCCTGCTGGTCTCTGATGCTCAGCTTTTACTTGTTGGCAGATAAGGCATCTGGCCACATAGTGTGCCACATCCTTTTTCATCCCACTCCACCAATACTGGCGACGAAGATCTCGATACATCTTTGTGCCTCCTGGATGTACTGCTAACCTGGAATGATGAAACTCCCTAAGCACCTCATCTTTCAATGACTCGTTATTGGGTACGAAAACCCTGTCTCAAAATCTCAAGCTCCCGTCTGAGTGTATGGCCCAACTGTCCATTCCTGCTCCACTGTGGACTCAAGAACGGATAGAGTCTATCTCTGAATCCTGACATTGTGCCTCTATCACCCGACTAAGGAGTGCTGGTGTGGCCACCAAATTATAGAGACAAGCACGGTCACTCTACTCATCCAACTGTAACCCAAATTGACTAACAATCTCCATCATCTGTCATTCTTTTGATGCTATGCGAGCAACTATCCCCCGTGACTTCCTACTTAAAGCATCAGCTACCACGTTTGCCTTACCAGGGTGATAAAGCAAAGTGAAATCATAATCCTCAATATATTCCATCCAACGCCTCTGTCTCATGTTGAGGTCTCTCTGAGTAAAAATATACTTCAAACTCTTATGGTCTGAATACACCTCGAACTTCTCACCATATAGATAATGTTGTCATGTCTTTAGAGCAAAGACAACGGCTGCTAACTCTAAGTCATGGGTGGGATAATTTTGTTCATGCGTTTTCAACTGACGAGAATCATATGCAACTACCCTGTCAGTCTGCATCAATACACATCCTAGACCTTCTTTCGAGGCATCACAATACACAAACATAACTTAGTCCTCGCTCTGGTTTCACCAAGATAGGTGCACTAGTCAACCTTTCCTTTAACTTACAAAAAGCCTGCTCACAAGTGTCATTCCACTGAAACTTCACTCCTTTCCTAGTCAATCTAGTCATCGGGGCTGCTAGTCGTGAGAAATCTTCAATAAATCTCCGATAATATCCAACCAATCCCAAGAAACTCCGAATCTCATAAACAGACTTCGGTCGCTCCCACTTTATCACTGCTTCAACCTTTGATGGGTCCACTGATACTCCAGATTCTGATACCACGTGCCCTAAGAATTTCACTTCAGATAACCAAAACTCATACTTGTTTGCTTTGGCATATAATTGGTGATTTCTCAGTGTCTGGAGTACAATCCTCAAGTGTTGCTCATGGTCCGATTCGATCCGTGAGTACACGAGAATATCATCCACAAATACCACAACAAACTGATCCAAGTATGGACTAAAAATCCTATGCATCAAGTCCATGAATGCTGCTGGAGCATTCGTTAACCCAAATGGCATCACTACAAACTCATAATGCCCATATCGGGTTCTGAAGGCAGTCTTGGGTATGTCTTCATCTTTTATCCTCAATTGGTGATACCCGGTCCAAAGATCAATCTTCGAAAAATAACGAGATCCTCTCAGCTGGTCGAATAAGTCATCTATCCTGGGCAAAGGGTACTTGTTCTTGATAGTCACTCGATTCAACTGCCTGTAGTCAATACACAACCTCAAGCTTCCATCTTTCTTCTTGGCAAACAGTGCTGGTGCTCCCCACGGGGAGGTACTCGGCCGTATAAATCCTTTATCTAATAGGTCCTGGAGTTGCAACTTCAATTCATGAAGTTCAGTAGGTGTCATCCTATAAGGGGTCATAGTAACTGGTGCAGTGCCTGGTTGCAATTCAATTGAAAAATCAACATCCCTTCGAGGAGGCAGTCCAGGTAGTTCCTCCGGAAAAATGTCGGAGTACTCGCACACAACTCGAGGAAGACCCAACTCCTTTCTATCATCATCAGTGATTACCAAACTGGCTAACCAACCCATCAATTGGTTACGCCAGCGCGAATCTCGCAGAGGTGGAGGTTTGCATGTCTATCCCCATGAAATTAAAAACAAACACCCTCTGTGGTATAAGCTGTCACCTTTTTTTGATGACAATCAATAGTGACACGATGAGCCGATAACCAATCCATTCCTAGAATGATGTCAAACTCTACCATTTCCATGACCTTTAGGTCCACTGTTAGTCGAAGACCCGAGATCTCCAACTCACAAGATCGGCAAATACGATCTACTTGAATTCTACCACCCAAGGGCGAGTCAATACATAGTGATGTCTCTAAGGGCTTCAACTCCAGGCCCAATGCAGATGCACATGCCGTAGATATAAATGAGTGAGATGCACCCGAATCAAACAACACACTAACCCAAGAACTATATAACAGAACATTACCTTGGATTACTGAATGATCAACGAACTCCTCTTGTTGAGTCAACGCAAAGACCCTACCCTGTGTATGCTGGCTATGTCCACCGCGTCCCTTGCCGTGATTTTGCCTCGTAGGTTGCTGGGACCCAAACGGGGCAGCAGAGGCATATGATGTATGTCCCATCATCGGGCCAGTTTGTGTCTGCTTCTGGGGTTGAGCCTGTTGTGGATAAGATGGCTGCACATTTTGTTGTGGTCTAGCAACATTCTGAGAGGGTCCTCGTTGTGGACAGTCGCGCCTGTAATGTCCCACCTGTCCGCACTCATAACATACTCCTTGCCCTTGAACAAACTTCCCCTTCTTTTGGTGCTTCTGTTGAAATGATTGATGACTCTACGCCTGACCACCCTGAGATCGCGGTGTTGAAGTTCTTTGTCTCTTACCGGAGCCACATCGGGAACGTGAATCTCTAGATCGTGAACTAGACTCTCTAATTTGCCTGGTGTCGTCCAACTCCCTTTCGACAACTAGTGTCGCCTCAACCACTTTGGCATATGTTGGAAGGCATAAGACCATTACACGACCTCTAATGGCAGGCCTGAGCCCCCATTCAAACCTCCTAGCTCTACTATCCTCATCTGGCACTATTGTGCTAGCATGTCTGGCTAGTTCAGCAAATCGAGCTCCATATTGCATCACAGTGAGATCTCCCTGACGCAATTCCAAAAATTCCTGCACTTTCACTCCCTTAATCACTTTGGGAAAATAATTATCCATAAACAAGTTATGAAACTCTTTCCACGTCATCTTCTTAACATCCTTGGTTTCCTTAATCATATTCCACCAGTGATCTGCCTCACCCTCTAATTGGAAGGCAGCTAAAGTAACTTTGGTTCCATTAGATCTAATCGCCATGGCATCAAGGATCTTCTCTATCTGTCTAATCCAGTTCTCTGCCACTGTCGGATCAGGCTCACCGTTGAACACTAGAGGATTTTGCCTCCGGACCTCCTTTAGTGCGGTCATGGAGTTCATCCCACTACCCTAATTCTGGGACATAACTCTAGCAATTTCTCGCATGGTCTGCATCAGGTCAGCATCATCAGTGCCTTGCGAAGAGGAAGCTGCTGCACCGCCACTAGTCCTATTTCTCCTCATGGTCTAATCAAAAGTCAGACAGACGGTAAAACTTAGCATTAGAATAATAATAATAATCATAGTCAGTCTCAACTTACAGCTAGAATACTCATATTCAATATGCCTAAGGTTTCCCCCCAAGGTCCCTTGTAAATCGTATACCTAAGCTCTGATACCAAGCTGTGACGCCCAGGTTTTCGGGAGTGATCTTGTATGTTTTATGTGATTTATGTGACAAATAGACACAATTCATCAAATTAATTGAATAGTTCATGTACTTTGGTTTAGATTAGACAATCAGAGCATCTAACATACTTTCAAGTAACTTAGGTACAAAAGATTTGTAATTTGGGTATTCATTTAATATCATAGTCTAAGTACCCAAATTATACATTCATCCCAAAATTCGTCCATAATCGACACTATTACATCCCATCGGTTTTGAAAACACACAAAAGCAACAAAACACAAGTCACAAATCTAAAATTTTCCCGAGCGTTAACATGAAATATAATATCCCAAAAACAACTGAGCACATATGTTCAAGATAGCTCTGGGAAGAAACCCCCGTCATCTCTTGGTCTAGTCCCTTCAAAATGTTAGGGTGAGCCAAAGCCCAGTAGGAAAAACAACTACTAAGTTTTAATCCCATCCCGTAAAATATGTGTCAATACCTATAAGTTCATATCAAATAATATTTACCGTAGCAACCTGCTTAAAACATAGCATGAGGCATTATATAAACATTACCAATAAACACAAAACCTACGAATGATGGAAAATTTCAATTAAGCATGTAATCAATCGTACCCATTCATGTCATGGGTCGCCCTAAACTTTCACTCTTAGTCTTTATCCATTTAAGTCACTACACCGTTTGTTATGCACAAACACCTTGGGAACTCCGGGTCCCTTAGAGGGCTCTAACCTCGGGTGTACACCACCCCCTCGTCTTTAGATGCTTTCAATCAGGGCACGAGTGACCCCGCACCTTGACGGATGCTACGCTTGATCAAGACTTGTTTCAGGTCTTTCACCCAAGGGAGGAGCGATCCCTGTTTGCTTGTCCCAGTTTCATTTTGAGAATTATCATTTCATGTGTCTCAAAGTCGGTTGAGCACTCTAACCGGAATAATCACAAATGATGTATGTACCATCATGATAACAACTAAAATGCAAATAATATAATCATGAAGATGCATTTCAATATCTCTTCAATATGCTATCGTATACGAGTATATGCTACTCAAATCAATTATATATATATCATGATTAACATTCTAACTATGTGGAAGTGTACCACCCTTCACACATAATACTTATCTTATAAATTTTCATATATATATATATATATATATATATTAGTGGTTTAACTTTCATAAGTACACTTTTACTTAAAGAATGAATATATAATTTTTTTTTTATCACCATGGGAGTAGTTTACAACTCCAAGAAAATACCATCTTAAAGGCCACATGTGATTTGGTGGTTTTTTTTTTTTTTCCACATGAGTATACTATTTTGGGTCCATTTATGAATATTTAGGAACTTCGTAGTGAAATTAGAGGCCAGTTTGTAATATTCAAAATTATTTCATACTTATTGGGGTCAATGTATAATTTCATAAACATTACCTAACTACTAAAAATACTGATTTGTTGCTTTAGTAGTATTTTATGATCTTCTGGGGTCATTGTGTAATTTCAACAGGTACCTATTTGTTACTCATGAAACATAAAGGTGGCTTTCTGTAACTGAACCAAACCTTGAACTTAACTTTATAATTTCTGCACGTAGGTATATGATGTATTTGAAAACTAAAGGGGAAGTTTTTGAATTTAAGCCAACATTTCATTCATCTTCTTCAACATCCAGACCCCTGCATCGGTAAAGCCCTTCTCCCATTTTTTTTTTTTTGTTGCCATAAATTGTTTCTTTTATTCATTTCTTTCAAATCTAAAACTCTCCACTCATCACCAAAGATCTAAATTACTTTTCAACAAATTTTCACCTCATTCCTTGATGAAATTCGAAGACCCATTCGACCAATTTCATTTATATGCATGTATACATATATACCGATATATATATATATATATATATATATATATATATATATATATATATATATATATATATATATACTAGTTATTGTATGTGCCTGAAGGCACAGAGTAATAAAAAATGGTAAATAATAAACATATTTGAATTCATATCCAAAATCAAATCACAAACATAGAGAAGAGATAAATGAATTTAAGCATCGGTTTGTAGTAGGGGTGAGAGGTGGTGGGCGACAGTGGTGGTGGTAGGAGACGGTGATGGTTGTGGTGGGTGACAATGACCGTGGCGGCGGTGGCGGCGACAACGATGGCAGTGGTGGTGGCGACGGCGGTGGTGGCGACGTTAGTGGTAGCGGTGGCGGGGGTGGGGGTGGTTGTGGTGGTGATGGTGGCGGTGGCAGTGGTGGTGATGGCTGCGGCGACGACGGTGGTGGTGGCGGCGGCGACGGCCGTGGTGGTGGCGGCGGCGGCGACAGCGGTGGTGGTGGCGGCGGCAACGACGGTGGTGGCGGCGACGGCGGCAGTGGCGGTGGCGGTGGCGGTGGTAGAGGTAGTGGTGGGGCGATTTCAAACACTATTTTTTTAAAAAAATATTTATGAGAAATAATTTTTAGAAGTACTTTTAAAAAGTCACTTCAAACACACCCTTAAGGGCCTATTTTTCCTATTAAATTTAGGGTGTTAATATTGGCCGTTAGATTAACTTTAAGTAAAATTTAAAGTGATGTCAACCGCGAATAGCAAAAGTCATTTTGTTTATCTTTTGAGATTTGAATTGTAAGCTATTTTATGATATAGATATATATGTGTGTGTATATATATATATACACATAGCTCATCCACATATATTATTCATTAACATGAACATCACATATATTAGATCAACAAGTTACAAAGCAAAAGAAAATTAAAACAGTAGAGAGATATGGAAGAAAACAAAGGAGTTGTAATTCCTACCTTTGTCTAGAGCTAGTAGTTGTAGGTTCAAAATTTCAGTCCTTAAGCTTCTCCTCTTCCAACAATGAGGTCCTCCCTCTCTCTCTCTCTCTCTGTTTTTTTTTTCTTTTCAGTAGCAAGACTGCCTGATTTCTTTCTCCCCCATTTTCATTTGTTTTGCCTGTATTTATACACTAAAGAGGGATGGCTTCAGTCTTCAGTCAAATAGTAATCTATGGTCATGGGCGGCAATGGCAGGCAATTATGCTTCATTGCCTTCCTAAAATGGTTAATGTCAGCTAAATAGTCATGGCAGACTGCCATGACTGAGCTATTGATCATCATTTTTTTTTTAATTCAATTAATTTGTTTAATTAATTTAACTTAAGTTAATTTGTCCTCGGTACTAAACATAGTCAATATTATACTAGTCGGACTCATTTTCATGAGAGGAATTCAACGATGAAGTCCATTTCTTCATTCGAGTTTTCTATTAAAAGTCAAAATTTTGATAACTCAATAGATATAATTATAAGTAGCGGGTTTTCACAGTTCGACCTTGGACTTCCGAGTATTCTATTATTTTGCACAACCTGCACTTAGGTGATCAATTTTAAAGTTGTAACATGAGCCCAAGTATGGAGCAAAAAATAGTTAGAGACTAAGTTGAATATTTCTAGAAACTAGTAGCCTGACCTATACTCAGTATATTGGGCATAACATTCGGATTCAACATCCAATGGAGCTGATTCTTGGATCCCAAAACACTTTTTTGGAAGAGGAATTACCCCTCCAAATTAGCTAGATTCCTCTCATTTCTCTTGTAGTTCATTTATTTTACTTTTTCTTGTATTGTTAAGCTTTCTTCTTCATTTAGAGGGATGAACTTCTCTCACCTTTCTAACTCTCTTATAGCCATGAAGGGTGAGTAGTATTTCATTCATTCTTTGTTGAAGAGATAAACTCATTTGTAGTTGTAGTCTTTATTTTTCTTCTATACATACTTTTGCTTTGACATAGCAATGAAGTGTGAGTAGTCTTCTTTTACTATTTAGTAGAGTGTGAAGGGTGTGTGTGAGTAAGTATCCATTGATTCATTTATGCAACATCCATTTATGCTTTAATGATTTATCTTTCTTTTCACTTGGTTGATTGAATGACTTTACAAAGCTTCTTATATCACTCTTTATTTGGAAAGTTATGGCCATAGAGATCAATGGTATGACTTATTAGAAAATAGAGAAATATGTAAAGAAAACAACTTTAATAACAACCGAACTTCAAATATACTTGAGCATCCGGATGAGGGTAGATGAACAGTGACAAGACAAAAAAAATCATTGAAAATTTTGTAGTTATTGTTGTCAACGATAGGTGCAATTTTTTGGGAAAGTTGGTAATATACACAACTAGAATAATTACTCGAAAAAAACAGTTTTTGAAAAGATTAGACTATTTTTTGAAAGGGAAAATACTAGAAATTATTTTACGTTATTAAAATTAAAAATTTTAAAGTACTTCAATTTTAGTTTAATTAAACTCTTTCAGTTTCCATTTTCATTATGAAAACTATCATGCTTTAAACCATGTATTATAAACTGGTAAAGTAGCTTGGGGGTTTTTTTATAATGAACTATTAGTATTTTGAACTAGGTAATTTTATAAAGTAAATACATTATCACAAACTTGCAAATGAGAGCATTAATTTGGCGAATGCACACTTATGTTCTAATTTCTTTTCAAACTTTTTCCAATATGTTAGTTGTAGTCGTTGACCATATATTTTTTAACAACATAATTGTGATTGTTTTATTTTCTGAACTTTAGAAGATATACATTAATAATCTTATCTGGACATAAAAATTTTCAAACATATATTTTGTGTATTCTACATAGTAATTGTCATAGAGGTCGAACGCTCTTGACTACTAATACACCTCACATAAAGTTGATGCATTGGGTAATCTTAATAATTATGCATAAGCAATCTTGTCCATTTAGACGATTGTATTGATGTGTCTTGTGTTTCCAAATTAAGAGTAAGAATAGGTAACCTTCCTTGTCAGAATAATTATAGGTGCTAAGTTTCATTTTTAAATATTTCTTGTACAATTTCACATTTTTTGAATTGTTTAATCATTGGCCATGTCATATCTATACGAGGAGTAATGCTTGGACTGTTTTAATATTTGATTACTCTGTAGTGTATATTGTGTCCTCTTAAATATAATTTATTTTTTTAAATATTCTACGTATAACGTGTGCACCAACTAGTACTTTTAAATAATAGCAGAAGCTTAAAATAACACTGATGAGCCCAAAACTAATTAGGTCAGACCCAATAAATCAAGTAAGCCTAAGTCAGCTAAAAGACAGACCATACCTACTTTATCGATCTGACCCAGTCTAGGATCTAAGGAGCCCGAGAAGATAAAAACACGTGGGAGAAAGAATATCGGGATAGACACTCATGGAGATCAAATCCTACCTTGATTGTACTTACCAAAAAAGTAGTGCCTATCTCCCTCACGTCACCGCCTCACCATACCTATATATTGTAAGCTCTCTCCACATGGAGAGACACCTCACAACATCTAGACATCTCTATATCTTGAGATCCCTCAACACATCTCTCTACACCTGCACTCATGTTTTCTCTCTCCAAACTAGTGTAACTCTCCCGGAGCTCTCTTCCGGTTACTTTATTCATCAATAAAAGTCTCCGACCATCACTGCCGTTTCTTGAGAGTGGAGTAGGTCACTTGGACCGAACCACTATATATCTTTGTGTTGCTTCATTATTTACTGTTTTGCCATTGATTACTTTATTTACAGCTCATTAATCACACCCCTTTTACATACTCGACTGTTGATCTTGCACAAGACCAATTTGTGGATCATCAAACACCATGAGATGCAATAACAAATCTACATTTCTAAAATTAACACGTCTACAGTCAGATACAACTACTAAACATCAACTAGATATCATGTTAAAACTCAAAATTCCCAAACCCGAAAAAAATATTTTTTAATATTTTTTTTAGCTTCATTACATATCTCTAGTAGGGGTGTCTATGGGCCGGGTTACCTACGGGTCCTGTTATCCAGCCCGAAAAAAATAGGCCTAAAACCCAATTAGGGCGATAGTTAGCCTGCTCGAGCTCAATATCCTTAAAAAGAAGGCTTGAGTTTGCCCCTAAACTCATTACTCGCCCCGAAATCTGGCCGCCAAGCCAGCCTAGCCCAGCCCACCCACACAGCCCCACCCATCATTCATTTGAAAAAAAATTATACTTTTAGACCATTAAATTTGAAACTTTGAAATAAATCTTCCAATGTCGGAATTTGAAGTTTTAAAAATTTAGATTCTTTAAATAATGTATTATTTTCTTTTCCATTTATTAAGCATACAAGTTTTAAAGGGTATAGTAATACAAATGATAGATAAGTGAGTAGGTGCCAACCTAGTTGAGATGTATTCATTCTATTAGATGTAGTTCATCCCCTAATCAAAAATAAAATTATTCATTATTTTATTTTTATTCATTTTAATTTTACTTTTGATTCAAAAATATAATTTACACAAACATTCATTATTTTTAAATGAAGTTGTATATAAAAAAACCCGCGAGCAGGCCCGCCCAATAGGCTCGCGAGTAGTTTACCCCTACCAAAAACTCGGCCCAACCTGTTCGATAACTCACTTGGGTAAGGGCTTGAACCTACACTACTCAGGACCGGCTTGCAAAAAATTTTGCAGGCCAGCCCGACCACGGACACCTCTAAATCTCTAGCTTGAAATGTTTTTTGACTTTTATTTTAGATTTTCATCCTCATTTTCTTTCTTCTTTTGCTTGAAGTGTGAAAATATTTAATCAAAAACTAAAAGCTTAAAAATAGAGTAAGAAGAAATATTTAAATAAATGAAATAAAAAAACAAATAGATATCTGTTTACACAGCTTATTACACAAAGGAACACTCTTCGGGCGCAGCCAAACAGAAATGCAGCAAACTCAACCACATGCGGCGGCAACGCCGGAGTCGAAAGAATCATCGACCGAAGCACCGCCCAAACAGGTGGCGCAGGCGATGGACCGACTGGCCCACGCTGGCCGACTCATCGCCGACATCAGGCTCGGCGCTGATCGCCTTCTCGAAGCTCTCTTTGTCTCCGCACAGCCTCACCAGTCTTCCAAACCCTTGCAGTTGATAGTTAAAGAAGAAGCCTCTATGCGTCAGTGCCTCCAAGACCTCCGTACCGTCGGTAAACATTTTTATTTTGATTTTTTGCTTAATTTTCTCGGCTTAAGGATTTAATGTATATTTAATTTTGCATTTAATTTTTATAATTTCGTGATCTTACATGCTGTTTGATATTGTGAGACAATCAGTGTAACGCGTTTCTGCAATATACTGATGCGACAAGCATATCAATGCTGATTTGTTGGTTTAGGGTTTGAAGTATAATCTGACTTGACCTGCGTTTTATAAACTATTTTTACTAATCCGTTCAGGTTCATTTGCCTTCTCTACTTTTATAAGTGTTGTGCTAAAGGCTGTTAGGTCGTGGGTTTGAATACGAGAGCCATCTCATTGTGGATATTATGCCAAATGATTGGTCTTTACTCAGCTTGCCCCTTTCAATACACTCGGTTAATGGAACCAGACACAGTAATGACCATTTACTTTTACTTACCAAATTGACAGCTCTATACTAATTCTTGAAGGGAATGTGATAGGCTTATAGCATCATTTTGATATTTGAGGTGTTGAGCTTTAGTTTGTATATTGGTTGGACTCACAACACTTTCAAAGGCTTTGTTTCATTGAATTAATGTCTATTATCAGTTGCAGTTCTTGAAATTTCTGTGTTTTGTTTTTGGTTTTCTTGGAAAGAGATTCTTTTAGGATGTTTTAATGAAAATGTATGAAATGTTTTGCTTATGTTTCAGTGCTTTTGATGCAAATATTGGTTGACCATCGATGTTTTTCTTGAGTTATCCAAAAAGGGAGCACACCCATTTGCTAGGTTGTTTTCTTATAGTCATTAACTGAACTTGCATTAAGTATGTCCACAGCAATAGAAGCTTGCATGTGGGGCCAGGCTTTACAAGGAATCAATAAGCGTAGGTGTCACAAAATCATAATAGTAAACTCCACTTCTACATTCACTCCAAGGAAGGTGTTGTGCTCGGTAAACTCATGTCAACTAGTCACCTGTATAGCCATTTGATCTCTTTACTTTTAAGAACTGCTCATCTCTTACATCGTAGAGGTGCTCTAGCCAATAAGTGGCATGGGTTCACAAGAGCTGATCAGGGAGGAAAGCGGATAATGAAACCAATTTCTAGACTTATACCTGATCTGAAAAGAAAATTTTTTAGGGTGACCATGGATTTGTTTGGGTACAAATAGACTGTCTAGGAGTGTAAGCTTCAATTTGACACTCATCATGTATCAACATTGTATTTGAATTTATTGATTAGGAAACAATTTTATTTTTTTCAAATAAAACGGTAGTGGCAGAACTAGAATTTGTTGCCAGAGAGAAAGGATATCGTTGGTTAAATTAAGGGAAAAAGTTATAGTTGTTACCATAACAGCAGATTGGTACAACACCAAATGATTCCCATTGTTGTCATAATAAATGAGATATCGTAAGTTAAATCAAGGGAATAAGATATTGCTGTTACCATAATAGAGGATAGGTATAACGTCAACTGATTCCCACCTTGTCACTTGAATCAATGGACAAGGCATCCTTGATGGATCGCCTGAACCAAGCCTCCGATCTTGTTGATACCATCAGGGTTGGCCCCAACCGCCTCGCTAGGGCCCTCTCCTTTGCTTCACAGACTCACCAGTCCAATGAATCCTTACGTTTGATTACCAACGAAGCAGCATCCATGCAACATTACCTCCAAGAACTCCGAACTATTGGTGAATATTACTTTTCCTTCTTGTTAGTTTTCAAATTTAACCTTGTGTTTCAAAATGTACAGGTTATTTAGCAAAGCTTGTTATTTTTTGAAAGAGAAAGAATAAAAGTAGATTCAACAGCTACGAGACTCAAGTTTCAAGTTCGAATGTGTGAAGCCAATTTATGATCATCTGTTGTGTTTTTGGTGTGTGTTTTGGTTCGGGCTATAACGTTTATTAGCGGTGCCTCAGTGGCAGGAACACTTGGAGTTCATAAAATTATTTAGCTTTGGTTCCTAGAAAAGAGGGATGCTTTTTGGTGGTTCTGTGAAATGAATGAGAGTTGATGTGTATTATTCTACTTTTCGATTGGTGATAATATGGTTGGATATGCAATTAGAATATATATTTCTTTCTAAGGAAACCTATATTGGAGGGAGGACTAAATTTTGGTGTCACATTGGTAAGAGTATGATAGTTTTGAATTAGGAAAAGCAGTTACAGCTGTAACAATTATGGATGTTTAGAGGAATACGTAATTCTTCAATCACTTCTTTGTGGAAGTAGGAATATGTGAGTAATATTTTCAGAAGATTTGGTTGAGATGATTTCGATGGGTTATAGAGGGATAACAATTATGCAGTTGGAAAGATAGTAATTGTTAGATATGGTCCATGTCTATGTTCTTGAGAAAGGAATAACTTTGAGAGGTGCTTCTGAAATTCCAATGGGGTATGATTTACTGTGGCAGACATGTGCATTACAAGGCGATTAAATTTTAAACGATCTTAGGAGTCTAGCAAATTGGATCAAGGTAGGTGATGGAGATTAGAAAGGTGTTGGATGAAGCTTGGCATTGAGAATTAGGATTTACTGAAATTAATTTCATTGTTTCGTGTCATTTGGGATAATTTATTTTTGTTCGAAGAATTGAGTACATATATTGTGCTGGGCTTCGAAAAGAAAACAAGTATGATTGAGTTTGACTACTTTTGAAACAAATTGGCAGGGACAATGGCAGTGGATGGATATAAATAGTGGACATTGAGCGCCTCCCTTTTTGCACTCATTATGGATAAATTTATCTGGCATATGGTGTATGCTAAAATTTTCAAAATGCTAGTGACTAACAAAACAATGAAAAGGTAAATTCTGTAATAGAATTACAGGAAGAATGCTTTGGAACCAAAAACGATTAGAATAAGCATGACTAATAATGAATTTGTGGTAAACAGCTCAGAGAGAATTTAATGGTGCAGATCAGGTGAAGAAAGAGCATTAGATAGTAAAGAATTAAACATAATATGTGATGATGGAATAAAAAGCTAAATGACTTCAGGAGTTCAATAGACTTAAGGGTGTGTCTCTTAGTTACAATTAGGAGGTCATAAGTCTTGGAAATTAGTCTAACATACAACTTGTCAAACTGACATGTATGTTTACATTTCCACTATAACCTTGTATTGTCTTAACGACGGAGGACATGCTATGTCAGGCTTAAATTCTCACATGGCTATCATATAATTGCTTAACTTTGATGGTCATATGATTACCAGAATACCAGGTGATGTGAAATGATTGAATGTCCTAATGACAATATATACTTGTGGCCTACAAAAGAAGAATCCAGAAGAACAAGAAGAGGATTGATTTGGCTGGCATTGAATTCTATGGATAGGCTTTGTTGCCTTGAGGTTATAGGTTAAGATGTGCGGGAAATGCTGTGGTTTAATGCTGGTATAATTCTAGGAATTCTCTCCTATTCCAATCCCATTTCTTTGACCATGTTCACCTCATCCATCAGCTTTCCTGCTGTTGCTCTTGCTTGAGCCGGGAAGTAGAGAAGGCACGTAGTGAGAAGATTTTAGATTAGAGATATGACGGAACGAATTGGATTTATCATGGGCCTTGCAATATATTATTTGTATGATATACATTTCTTAATAAGAAGTAATAACCACTTAGAATACCTGCAGGTCGAGGGAGAATTGATTTGATTTGTTTCCCAGTAAGGAAGCATAAAAGGAAAGCAGTGCCTTACTTTGTGACCCTTACCTCCTTGCCATAATCTGATCTTCCCCTAAAAGCAGTTCGCACTGGGTAATAGGACTTGAAGAAGGATTCTTTGCCATCGACTGGACCTTTCACAGGGACCAGAGACAAGAGCAGGACCCATAGGGAACAGGACTACTCTTTTGGTTTCTGATTTGAGTAGGTAAGTGCAGTGGAACCAGCAGCATGAACAATGGACAAAGCAAGCTATTGCATCAATTAGAAAAGCTGCAAGCTACGGGCAGGATTTTTTTGTTAGGTCAAGGGTTAGGGAGTACGTCACCTTCCCCTCTCCCTAGGGGCTTTGTCGTATCTTTCCTTTCTTTTTACTATAGCTATTGGCATAGGCACAACACAAGCAAAGAGGGAGAGAAGCAACCTACACGATCTAGGATAGAATTGCTTGCCTCTAAATAGCAATGAATGAAAACTCTTTCTTTGCCTCTGGTTAAACCGCTTATACGTAAGGCATCACAAGCTCCTTGCTTTCCTCCTGACAGCAAAAGCAGCGAGGCCATGAAATAGGTATTTAATAGGAATTTTCAGAGACTTAGACGTAGGACTCTTCACAGAGACCAAGTCCAGAACCTCCACCAGCTGACAACTCGAAAGACTCATTGGTTCCTTTTTTTTTTTTTTTTTTTCTGTTGTCCTCAAGTTCTAGGCCTGTTTTTCTGCTGTGCTCCTATCTCTCCTTTTTCATTCTCAAGGATACGCGGTTGACCAACCGAAAGCTACTAGGCTAAGAGATGAGAGAAGGGTGTGGAAAGGAATGATAGGGAGAGGAAGACGACTATCTAAACCGGTAGATCCTTGTACTGTGAGTGGTAGTGACTTGACCAATTGCTAAGGGAGTTGGGCAGGTCCGGAGGTATTACCTCCTAATGAATACGATAATAAGACTGCAAATAGTGATATTACAATTTCAACATACTAATGGTTAATATGCCTATGGTATCTCAATTCAAGCGGAGAATCTGTAAGTAAATCAAAAGATGGACTGTAGCTATTGATATATATTTTGCATGACTGATTCTTGAATCCTGTTGGTTTTTCCCCTTTATGGTTTAGTGCTGGTGGTTTTGCAGATGCTATTAACTGAAAGAAACGGAAATGCTTTATTTCAGAATCTTATAACCCAAAAGATTGATCTTCCAAGTTTTATTTGTTAAGGTGCATAATTCTAAATCTATTTACTATTGTTAGGAAAGGAGTTGGAAGATTCTGGTGTTCTTAATGAGTCTCTTCGGTCAAGAAGTAATTCTTGGGGCCTCCACATGCCTTTGGTTTGTCCGGATGGTGCTGTTGTTGCATATGCATGGAAACGCCAGCTTGCTGGCCAAGCTGGTGCATCTGCCGTTGACAGGACCAGGTGTGTTCCAAAACTTTAACACAGTGATGTCTTATTAGATTCTGGTCTTTTGTTGCCCCTATATTTGTCCTGCCACCCCTTTTTTTTGTGCTTGATTGACTCCGTTTTACTTGAAGTTTTTGAGGGGATTTAGTCATGGTTTAGGTTCAATTTGAACTGATTATGTTTTACATGTCAAAATCTGGTCAGCAGATTCATTTTTCTCAGAGGGGTTGTTTCTGAAACCATGGAAGTTCATTTCTGAGCGATGATTACCTTACTTTTCTTAAAGAGTTAAATTCGTTCTAGGTAATGGAAGAGAGTGCATTTTTGGGAGGCCTTTTGGATTGGGGAGTCATCCTTCGCATGTTTATATCCTTGGCTTTATAGCCTTTCTTGTTATTATCATGTTCATATTGATTCAATGATTATGTCTTATTCTCACTCGGTGTCACAGGTTTTTGGGTTTCATAGGAGAGTTCATAATCATAATATGGATACTTTGGAGTTGGTCTCACTTCTCCCTTTGCTTTGTAACACAACTTTACGTCATGGAGAAAGAAGACTCAACACACTTGTTCTCTTGCAAATCCTATTTTGATTCCTTGATTGATGATACTTCTTGCCCATTTTTTTATCCATCTTTGAATATCTATAAGGCTAAAGCGCTGCTCATGGAAAGATCAATACTAATAATTTGCTTTAAAAACAAAAGTCCTCACACATGCCTATACCCACACTGGTGTGTAATGTGCAAGAATGATTGCGACAATTTGAACCATTTATTTTTGAATTTCCTTATTGCGTTGTCTTTATGAAAAAAATTGTTCGAGATGACAAGGCATTCTTGGGTGGCTCCAAGTTTTATATCAACAATGTTTTGTGTGGGGTTTAACGGTTTTGGAAGGAAAATCAAAGGAATTACTCTTTCGGAATGTGCAATTTTTTTTGACTATTTGGGTGATTTTGTTGGAGAGAAATGAAGAATTGAGGATAAGTTTGAGGTGGTTGAAGGTTTAAGAAATTGAATCTACTTTTAGCAACTTTATGGACATTGGTCTTAAAGGAGTTTGCAAACATACATCTTTTTGGAATTTTGGCGAATTGGACTGCTGCTTGTGGCCGATACACTGCCGTTTACTTTGTTTTTTGTCTTTATGCGGTCCTTTTTGTTGATTAGCATTATTTTTGTGTCATTGGTCTCAATTTGTGCATCATTTATGTTTTAGTAGAATTTTTGTTTCCTATCAGAAAAAATAAAAATAAAAAATGCAGCATTCAATTTCAAATGCATGATAAAATTCTATACATAATTAATTGGAAGGGTAAATTACACTTTGACCCCCTCAACAATAGCTCTTTTTCACATTTACCCTGTTTTTCACATTACCCCTGAAACTATGTGATTAGTTTCACATTGCCCCAATAGTTAATGTGCATTAAAAATTTGATTAAAAATCATTTCATTTTGTCCCCTAAACTATGTGATTTTTTTGACACTTAAATCCGACACGTAGACAATTTCCATCTAAAAAGATGACGAACGTTTGCGTTTGGAGTAATGGGAAATAATTCAAATAATTGAGGGGGCAATGTGAAAAATTCATTAGTTCAAGGGACTAAGTGAAATTGAATCCATCGTTAAGGCGGTCAGAGCTTAATTTGCCCTAATTGGAAACATGTAGTTGTATGAGTCTCGAACTGTGAAACTTTGCATTTTTTTTCCCAACAACGAAAGGTTTCACTCCCAATTTTTCTGTGAAATATGTATACACTATACACCATGAATTCAACTATATGCCGACGGTGTTTACTGTGGGCACAATTTGATTGAACAGTATAGAAATTACTTTTAAGTTGCTGTGCATGCTCATTTGGCAGAGAAGTTATTGAATGCGTACTATCTAGGAAGCAAGGAGACATAATAAGCCATGTCTGGCATGAACAACACACTCTAAAGCGTGTCTTAGATACCCTTTGTATAGGTCCATGTGTATAATCAAATTCTCACATTCAGGCAGATAGCCAACACTTACGAAACCTTGTCAAAATGTAGTTGGCTATTAATTTTTTTTAGCACGAAGAAATCATTATTGGAACAAAAACAAATTTAAGGTTTTGACAAATCTCATTGAAAGTAGGACCAAAATAGTATTAAGACACAGTTTTTATCGAAGAAATGGACTTGGGAGGAGGAGAAAAATATCATTTGAGCATTATACATGTCTTCATACTAACATACAGAGGCTTTGTCATTGTCTATGCAAGACGTGTGATCATTTGCTATTATAAAGTGGGGTACAAACTTGGCGTTAAAGCTGTGGAATAGTAATTACTTATCATTAAATTATGTTGGTCATGCTTTTTACTTATTACATATAAAATATATTTTTTGTGCCATGTCCTTGTTGTGTCACCCTTCCTTTTTTGAGTGTCTGCATTTTGTGTCCCGATGGCCACTTGTTTTGATTGGGACAAAGTGCCAGCTTTGTAGAATACTATATTTGGTTAGTGATGAAAGTTAACTTATCTTGGGATTGGTTTTGCTTCTTTGTATCTAATTGGCATTTGAATGGGAGTGGAGGCATTGAAATGAACTAAATGATTGAGTCTAGGCCAAAATTTGAGAGGGATGTTTACATGGGTTTGGTAGGCCACCCCCTTGGGTCGGTCTTTTGTTGGGTTTTTTTTTTGGGTTGGGGGGGGGGGGGGGGGGGGGTTTGGTGGTTTCTTGGTCTTACCGTTTCTTCCTCTCCTCGTAAGGGTAGGTGGTTCGTGCATTGATATGAGGACCAACGACAATGAAAATAGAGTAGGAGGAGCTAATTTCGAATGATTACGAGATAGACAATGAGACAAATTCAAGAGGGGGAATGTAACTCATGAGACCACTATTCTAAATATAGTAAGGTAGGGAATTGTTGTTCATTGGACTGCTAGAGTGCGGATGTTGTTCCGATCATTGAAGTCAATATGCAATGTATGAAACACCAATCTATCTACTAAATATATGTGTGTATATATAATATTCGTTGTTCTCTACCTTATATTGGTAATACTTCTGTGTTAAAGAGGAAAAGATTTAATAAAGTTATCAAAGAAAGAGGAGAATACCTCTTCTATTGACTAGTTATCTGGTTAGCTAGCAGATAAGAAAGATATGTTCTGATCAAGAAAGAGTTAACTACCTGTTTAGCTCTTGAACGTGATGTGCATGTGAGGGTCTCCATCAAAATTAATGGCAAATTTTGATGGAAGGGCCACATTGAGTTAAATTGCATAGTTCAGGGGCTAAATTGATACAAACCATAGAGTAGGGGTTTTATTGACACAAACGATATGATTCAAGGGCCAAATAAGCAGTTAACTCATTAAGAAATAATTTCCTTCATAATTAAGCAACATCTTTTAATTGAGTTGGGGGGCGGCTTTGTGTAGTAGAGCTGTGTAGGCCACCGACGAATAATAGGTACCCCTAGTGAGTCGTGTAATAGGCGACCATTTCATGCAATTCGGGGGGCACTTGAGTCGGTTGCTGGCCTGACATCGACCTTTATCCAATTTTTGGGCCAATACCCCCTTTGCACTACCAAAAATGAGATTCTTATTTTTGAACAATTGTTTTGGTAGAATTCTAAAAATTTTAACCATAATTCCAATGGTTGCTAGTAAGTGCAAATTGAGTAGGAGCTAATGTAAGTTACTATTATTTGTGAACATAGTTATTAGTACGTACGTTACGCGATACGTCACAATACACCTGAAAAACGATACGTATCGTGTTTCTATATTGTTTTTGCACCGTATCATATGATACACGATATGATACGTACGATACGATACGTCCGATACGTGAAGATTTTGTTTTATTTTATTTTATTTTTTTGGTTTTTTGGGGTTGAAATGACATCGTTTTACCTTAAGACTTATTTTTAAACCACTAGCCAGTGAAACAACGTCATTTCAGTGGTTGTGGTTTAAAAAAATAAAATAAAGTATGTTGTTAATGTTATTCAATTGAGTTCAAAATTCCTAATTAATATTAAAGTTGTTCAAACAGTTGATGTTAGAAGTTTGAATTAGAGGCCTTTGCATTTTGCTATTACTGAACTATGTTGAGAATTTGAATAGTTGGTGGAATATTAATGAAATGCTATATTATTATGAGTCTATGTTTTTTTTACAAAGGTATATATATTTTATTAATAATTATTTTAAAATTAAAATTGCGCGTATCTTACGATACACGATACACGATTTTCGAAAAACGATACGTCTTCCGATACGCGATTTGACAACTATGGTTGTTAAGTTTTCCTTCCTAAAATGGCTTCATAATAATATATTCAAGAAATCGCACATCACCTTTAGATTCATGAGGAGTAAACGTTTCAGAAGCGTTTCAAAATCGTTTCAACAACACAATGCAAACAAAGAATAAGTTTAGAATTTTGATTCCAAAATAGTTCGAAAACTTGGTTGAAACGTTCTAAAAAATTGACTGAAACATTCCGAAATAGTTTGAAACATATCTTACATTTCTTAAAGTGAGAATTTCAATTTTCCATCACTTATTCGTTGTGGTTTCCGCGGAAATCGAAATGTATTGATCCTGACTTTTGCTTGTCCCTAATTTTAACTCATTGTCTTCTGTTTGCATATAAGTTCTTTTGTTTTCCATTTTTTGTTTTCTTCTAAGCATTCTGCTATTTTGGGTCCAGTGAGTGTAGAAAATCCTACCCGAGTCCATCGTTTCGTGGGTTGTGCCCATATCACTGTGTTCATGGCTTTGGCACTACTGTATTCGTTGGGATGATATTACTGTCTCAGATTTTTTTGGTATTTGTGGCTCTGTCATGGTGAATTTTGGCTGTTATTTTGTTTTTCTGTGTCAGTTCTGGTATATTCCTGGATTTAGTTAACCCATAGAAGTCTTACGATTTTAAATTAAGGGTCAGTTGCATCTAGACTATTTGTGGTTTGTCACTTAAATCAAACAGACCCCCTTTGGATTGTTCAACCTGTTTAAGTGGGGGTACAAGGCACAAGTTGCAAGTATATAAATGTGTCTGCATGGGGGCACAAAAGCACAAATTTCTAATTAACATTACTCAAGTCAAATCAGTGGAATAGGTGCTTTCAACTTAGGAAGAGAAGGATGCAAGGCTAATTACACTTTGCACTGCTACACCATAGGATATCTCCCATTTCCCTCAGCCGCTAACAAGTCTCACATATGTGGAGCCTTGCATTATCAGAATCCAGTTTTCTTTGAGTTTGCCAAAACAGCAAATGGTTAATTATGATATGGACAAAAACATCGTGTGACCACTGTACTTTACATCCATGGTGATCCCATCAAACCTCCAACTACTTCAATTTTTACAAGTTTTACTGGGAACTCTGCTCCGTCTGAAGAAAAATTTGTTAAGCATACCAGTTTATATATTAGTCCCAAGAGTCGTGTCATAAGGATTTGTTTCTTTTTTCTCTTTTTTTTTTGTGTGTAGATATTTTCACTACTTTCCTTGGCGACGATTGTGATTGAAGTCAAGGAATCTTGGTTATATTTGTACACTTAAAGAAAGGAGTATAGCTATTATATATAGCCTAGTTTTCTTTTATGCAAAGGCTTATGAGGGGTTTGCGTCGATTAATACTTCTCTTTTGCTCTCTTTTATTTTTATTTTTTTTTCAAATTCTTTAAAAGACACAAAATGCTGCAATTTTTTTGTATAAATAACTGAGTAATTAATATTGAATTTTGTTGGAGTTCTTATTTAGATTATTAGTAGTGTAGGGTAATAATGTAATTGCTCATAATGTCAGTTTATAAATAAGAGTATAGGGCAACATTGCCCATACAATAGATTATTCTTTTTCTTCGTCTCTTTTCTTCTTTCCTCTTCTCCTTTCTCTCCTCTCTCAAACCCTAATACCTTTTCTATAATCTTAACTTGGTATCAGAGCAATATTCTAGCAAGTAATTAAATAATCTTAACTTGGTATCCAAGCAATATACTAGCAAGTAATTAAAAGGAAACATAACAGAACCAACCTTAGGGTTACTGTCTAGTCTGACTTCAATCTCCGGCGACGACTTCAGCACATATAAAACAAACACTGCATTGCAATGGACTTTTCCATTTTTTTCCAGAATTTTTTGAGGCCATCTATAGGGACTTCTCCATTTTTGATTGATTTTCGGAGTTTTTGTAGCCAATTCTTCGATCTGATTATTGGACATCGTCTGGGAGTTTTTGATGGCTGTTTTTGCATTACAAGGGATCGACTAGGACCCTAGAGGAGATCTGTGACCTACCCAACTGATTTTGAGTTCGTTTTTGACGTTTTTTTTGCTTCAACAGTGACTTGGCAGTCGCTGTTTGTACCTTTACAGTGTGATAGTTCTGTTTTCTTGGCTATTACTGTGCAGATCTGGCCTTGGGTATATTTCTGTGTGATACCCAGTTGGTTTTGTGTGATTTTGACAATTTTGGGGCAGTTGAAGGTGTCGGCAAGGCCCATAGGAAACGTTTTTGAAGTGGTTTGGGGCGAAAACTTGGGTGTTCTTCTCGGTCGGACATTGGCTGTCCTCTGCACAGGTATCAATGCAAAGCTCGATTCTTCTCTCCAATCTTGTTTGCTGCACTCTGAAGTGTTCTGCTTTGGTTTGCTGCACTGTGGGTTGATTGATCTGGTGATCTTCAGCTCTGGTTCATCTCCTTTTCGCTCCTTGGCTTGCTGGAAGTAGTTGTTGCCGAGTTTAGTGTTCTAACTATGGACTGGATTGGAGACTTTGGCTGTGTACTGGGCCTTTGGTTTCTTTATTATATTGGGCTTCTCAACCTAATTTTGTTTGTGGGCTTTGATATTGGATTTGAGTTATTGTGATTTGGTCATGGCGAGTGGGAGTGACAATCGTGGTGGTGGACGTGGTCCACCCTATAGTACCAGTTGTGGTGGTCGTTCTGGCTGTGGTTATCGTTATATGTGGAAGTGTACTTATTGTGGTGGCACAAGACATACTGCATCTTATTGTTGGGGTAAGTATTGGAGACTAACATAGGCTACTCAGTGTTTTGGTGATACTTTGGGTTCAATAGTACATCAAACTTATACCGATAGCTCAGTTGCTTCTGGTACTTGAGTTCCTCTTTTGTGTTAGATTGCGAAGTTTGTCAACTAGTCAAGCATCACTGTAGTTCTTTTCCTCCTAACTCTTCAAGTTGCCAATCTAGTCTTTTTCATGTTGTTCATTCAGACATTTGGGGTCCTGCAAAAGTCAAAAGTACTTCAGGTTTTCAGTGTTGGGATATTTGTTGATGACTTCTCTTGTATGATTTGATTATTTTTTATGAAAGATCAAGTTGAGTTACTCAAGGTCTTTTCCACCTTTTATAATGAAATTCTAATTCAGTTTGATGTTCATTTTAAAGTATTTTGATCTGACAATGCCCTTGAGTATACTCAATCATTTATAAAAATCTTTTGTGCTAACCTTGACATTATCTATCAAACCACTTGTCCTCGTACCTCTCAACAAAATGGTGTTTCCGAACGTAAACATCGTCATTTGTTGGATGTTGCCCGCACCTTAATGTTTAATATGCTTGTGCCCAAACCATATTGGGTTGATGTTGTTCTTACTTCAGTATATCTTATAAATTGCATGTCTTCTCCCATTTTGAACAACAAATCTCTTTTCTCTTTGCTTTATCCTGATAAACCACCATTTGGTCTCTTCTCGTGTTTTTGGTTAATTTTGCATTTGTTCATTTCATTGTTTTGGGTAGGAATAAACTTTCACCTCGTTCGGTTAAGTGTCTTTTTGGGATATTCTTGAACTTAGAAAGGTTATCGTTACTATGACCCTATTTCACGTCGATATTATGTCAATTCTGATGTCATATTTTTTGAGTCATCTTCCTTTTTTCTATATCAGGTGATACATTTTCCCCATATTTAGTCTTTCCCAGTTAGGGGAGCCCTTGTTGCCTATTGTGTCAGACTGTGTATCTTCTTTCTCCCCGAGTCCTCCTCCGTTGTAGGTTTAATCATCGTTCCAAGGACTGATAAGTTGTTCCATATGTTCCAGCTCCACAGCCATCACCTGATTTTACGAAGGTCCTGCCTCCCGAGCCGTCAGCTAGTTAAGTATCTTTTGTTTTTCCTATTATATTGAGAAAAGATACTCGTAATTGATAAAACATCCCATTTCTAATTTTGTTTATCTATATCGGCTTTCACCATCCTTTCGTTGTTTTGCATCAACATAGTCTTCGGTATTTGTTCCTAGTTCTTTGCCGTAGGTATTGACATCTTCTAGTTGGAAACTGGCTATGGATGAGGAATTAAAAACCCTTAATGAGAATCAGACGTGGGACCTTCTTTTTTTTCTGGTAAACAGCCTGTCAGCTGTCGTTGAGTCTACACAGTCAAGTATCATCCTGATGGTTCAGTTGAGCATCTGAAGACCCGTCTGATTGCCAAAGGCTACACCCAGACATATGGTGTGGATTACTGTGAGATTTCTCTCCTGTTGCTCGTCTTAACTCTATTAGAGTTATTATTTCTGTTGCCGTGAGTTGTAATTGGCTTCTGTATCAACTAGACATCAAGAATGCCTTTTTATATGGAGATCGACTGGAGGAGGTATATATGGTACAACTTCCACGTTATGTTGTATCTGGTAAGGAACAGTAAGTGTGTTGTCTGAAGAAAGCACTATATGGTTCGAAATAATCATCACGTGCTTGATTGGATAATTTCAGTAGTATTGTTTTTCAGTATGGTTTTCGGCATTCTACTTTAGACTATTCAGTTTTTGCTCATCGTTTTTCCGCGGGTGTTATTATTCTCATTGGGCTCGTTTGATTGCCGTATTAAAAATGGATGGATTGGATAAAATAATACAGTCTAATACAATACAGATGGATAAAAGATAAGATTAAATATGACATTAGAATAATATATAATTTTATCTAAGTGTTTGGCAATACACAATATAAACATTGAATAGTAGTTATTTAATCCAATCGATTGTTTGGTTAGAGAATTATTTTATCGTATTAATGTTGAATTAACAAAAATACCCTCAGTCAGTGTTTGTTACATTGATGACAACTTGATTTTATCACTTGAGGGGTTATAATAGTAAATGTGTAGAATAATACGTTTGATTTGGATTATAATATCACCTCTCTTAGTGGTATTAAAAGACCTCCATAATACAAGTCTATCGTATAAAAAATATATAATAAGTATACGATTAATATACATTTTTAGTCGATGACATTATCATTACTGGTGATGACTCAAATGGTATTGCCCACTTTAAGATTCATTTGGGGAAGCAGTTCCATACCAAATACTTAGGTCTCCTTCGATATTTTCTTGGGATTGAAGTTGTTCGGTCAAAGGAAGGTAAGAGTTTGTGCCAACGAAAGTATGTAGTGGATTTATTGTCTGAAACTCTCGTGGACTCTACGGTTAAGTTGGATGCTGATAGTGGTCAAGTGTTTGATGATGTAGGGCGTTATTGAAGGTTGATTGGTAAGATGATTTACCTTACAGTTTAACGTCTTGATATTACCTATGTTGTTAGTGTGGTTTGTCAGTTCATACATGATTCTCGTAAGCTTCATTGAGAGGCTATTTGTCGTATTCTTCGGTATTTGAAAAGAGCACCGACTAAAGGATTATTATATCGTCCTTCACTGACTGGGCAGGTAGTTGTACTAATAGACGATCTATTTCAGGTTGTACATTTATTGGTAGTAATCTTGTTACTTGGCTCAACAAGAAATAGAATGTGGTTGCTCATTCTAGTGCAGACGCTGATATCGGGCCATGACTCATACTGCTTATGAAATTTTGTGGGTTTGTTCACTATTTCGTGATATATGTATCAGTGTGCCCTCTCTTATGGATATGCATTGTGACAATCAATCAACTATTTTCATTGCTAGTAATCCGGTATTCCAGAGAAGACTAAACATATTAAAGTGGATTGTCATTTTATTCGAGATCTATTGATGCATAAGTAGATTATCACACCATACATCAAATCTAGTGATCAGCTGGGTGACATTATTACCAAACTGTTGGCTCGATCTGTCTTCAACAATCTTTTTTCCAAGATGGGCATCTTTGATCTGCATGCTCCAGCTTGACTGGGGAGTGTTAGAGTTCTTATTTAGAGAGTTCTTATTTAGATTATTAGTAGTGTAGGGTAATAATATAATTGCTCATAATGTTAGTTTATAAATAAGAGAGTGTAAGGCAACATGGGCCATACAACAAATTATTCTCTTTCTTCATCTCTTTTCTTCTTGTCTCCTCTTTTATATCCTCTCTCAAACCCTAATACCTTTTTTATAATCTTAACTAATTTAACAATGTTTTAATTTACATCCCTCTGGCATATATATCACAAATCTAGATTGGAAATGTAGTATACTAATTTGGTGGAGTGAGAATACAAACTGAAAAGGATGAAGGAAATACTGTTAATTGTTAATTTAAATGTTGTAGCAGTCCCCAACTGTTTTGATGACTCAGAATGGATTGCACTAGCTAATGCAGGACTATTTTGTCAAATATGGGTGATGTTTTAAATGTCATGGTAGCTTCACGGTATCATTTCTTGATGGTGGTGCCTGAGGTCATTAACTGACAGCTAAAGCCATGGTGTTAACCACTTAAAGATATCACCGAAGTTGTAAAAAAAATGTATTGTAGTTCATATCATTTTTTTAAATTAGTGTATCGGACAGTATAGTATATCGTAAGATACGTATATGTGTTTTTGTGTGTGTGTGTGTATATGTATACATATATAATTCCAAAACAATATAGATATTTCAACCTAAAGTTCCATTCAAGATTGAAAAGGACTCTTAAGTTTCAAATCAAAATTTAGCAATTCAAATTTCCAACATAATTCATCAATCTCAAAATATTAAGATTAGCAAAGTCCACAATAATCCATTCTTATAGTCCAAGGAATCACATTTTCATCTTATCTTTAGGTCCAACTTCCAACGATATTAAGATAGATGCCAACAAGTCTTAACCTCTTATCTTTTTCAACCGTTTGTATATGTTCATCCTCTTAATTATTTATTGAACTACTTGCTTTCCTTTATTTTTCTTATTTGACAAGATATTTCTAGGCCGCACTGAGTCAACAAATTAAAAAATATATAAAATTATGTAAGACATTTATCTTTCTTTTTCTTTTTTGTTCCTTTCTTCTTTTTTAATCTAGACAAGGCTTATGGTAATGAATCGTGTATCGAACAATATCATACTATACGTATCGTGTATCGTAAGATGTAAAATGATATGCTTGTACAAAACGTGACATTTCATTATCTTCTAAGAAACCATCCTCATGTTAAGAGAATTCATGAATAAGTGCCAGTGACTTCCAAATATGTTGCAAGTGTATAAATGCTTTTCACGTTTGCAAGGACAGCTCTCTCTGTCTCTTTCTTGTTTTTGATTGCTAAATTTCCACCTTATTGTTGTTCTGAATGTTTGCAGGTTGGCTCTTAAGGCATTTACTGATCAGAAAAGGCGATTCTTTCCCCACCTTGATGATGGTTGTTGTATGGAAACTGCTTCAAAGAAACATTGCGGTGCATCAGCAGTGAGTCACCAAGAAGAGCTTAGTGATTTGAGAACCTTGTCAGATATTTTACTGCATCTAGAAAAAGAGGTGCCAAACGTGAACATTTTCACTTACCAACGGTTGGATTGGTTAAAACGAGCTTCCTTGCTGCCCTCTTCGGCCTATCAGAGTTCCATTGTATCATCAAAAGAACATAACTTTCATGGTGCAAACAACCTAAGACAAGGATCAGATGGTACTGTTGATGCGGATAAGGTTGCTGTAATCGAGTTGCTGTTTCCTTCTGTTTTTAGAGCTATAGTATCATTGCATCCAGCCGGTTCAATTGAGCCCGATGCATTAGCTTTCTTTTCCCCGGATGAGGTAATGTTATTTACCAGCTGCAACAACTTTCTTATTGTAGTCTATAGTTGCTTCTTTAATGGTCTCATTAGTTCTGCTACTCTACCCTTAGAATAGAGTTGCGAAGAACAAGTTGCTGCATAACATATCAGTATTTGGTAAGGCTAAAAAGTAATTGAAAACTTAAATGCTGAAAAGTAGCAGTGAGACTTGAGTTAATGAACTATAAGGGTAAGTCTATAGATCAGAATTTGATTTTTGTACTAATCTCCAATTAGATTGTTTAGTTATATGAATGGTCAAGTATCTCTGAGTCTCTGACAAATCAAGATACCTTTTAAGTGAAAACTCTTCTTGATGTAGTGACTAATAAGGCATCAGTAGATGCATTAAATGTAGAGTAGTTCGAAGGTTTCAGTTTATAGTGCTTACTGTGGTGGGAGGAGGGGTTGCACAGCAGGATTGGGATGAGCTGGAGCCGCCTCTGCTGGTGCCGTGGGCCTGCTATCCTCCAGGCCTGCGCATTCTTCCCGATACAAGAAGCTGCCCTCATAGAAAATAAAAAAGTCTAAGTAGAATTGCGACACAGGCCACTACTGAAACTGCAAGGCAAAAAATCAGCCACACACCACGAAGAAAATGAGAATGACTTATAGGGGTTAATGGCTTGAGATTGGATTTGGCAGGATACATGGTAGCGGGATGTAATGAAAGGGGGTGCCTGAACCTGTGTTGAATGCCTAAGGATAAGGAGGTGGTGGTGGCTTCTATTGTTTTCTCCTCTAAGAATGAAGTTTGACATCCCTTTCACAGGAATGCTTCAAGAGTGGCAGGTGGAAATTAGTTGAGATGGGAAAGGGTAAGAAATGTATTTTCTTTTCATGGTTTTGTGATATGGAGGCATCTTTCCTGTGGGAGGTGATTCGGAGGATGAGGACCTGAAGTAGTGGCTCTCTGCTAGGGAAGCGACACAGGCAGCTGTTTTAACAGGAGATAGCTTGAGGAGGAAGAAACAATATGTTAGCTGGCGTTTAAATGCAGGAATGCAGGACAATGTGTGTAACACCTCCTACTCAGGCTTGCAGTTGCTGGGAGTGTTGGAAATTCATATTGGCTCTCTTTAGAGTTGCTTAGGTTGTGCCGGATCAGTTGCAGATTCCCAATTAATTATTCTTTTGTCGAATGGGTGATTTGTTTCCGGAGGTAGATAGAGAGCTTTAGTATACCTAGTGTGTATGTGGGTTGCAGCCCTATTTTTTTCTACATCGAATTTCTAAGAATCGTACCTCAAGTTTGATTGTCAAAATTTGTTCAAACGAGGAAATCTGTTAATGTGATTGGCCGTGAAAGTGTTGACAATTTGAATCTTCTTCTGCATTCGGTGATATGCTGTGAATTTGCATATGTTTTTACATGATGTTGCTTAGCTATGTATTGGATGGTTTGCACTGAACCCATGTTTAAGCTTGATTTCTGCTCACGAAGCTTGGTTCAAGCAAATTATGGATTACACTTACTTGAGCATCTGCATACCTGATTGAGCTTGTTTATTTCCTCAGGTCTAACCAATAATTGCACTTTGAGTTGATTTCATGTTGGACTCGGTGTTGGTCTGAAATTTCATCTCTAACAGTGACCTAGAATTGGACAGGCACTCGTGTTCCAAATAGAACTATATGGGTTTGGATAGCTCATAGATGGGATGTTTGGATTAGACACTATAATGCCATTTTATGAAATACGATATGTCGCTTTATTGTTTACTCTTGTATGCATGAATGGACTAGTGTCAAGTTTGTGCATAACCCTGATTGCCACAATAAACATGTGATGTGACTGGTTTAATTCTGATTAGACTACAACTTCCAGCTCTGTCATACACTTTATATGAAAGAGCCTCCCGTATCAAGAGATGTTTTTTCTGGACACTTGATTTGTTGGAAAATTTACTAGCTCCACTAATTCTATTTTGTTAAAGGACTTAAGACACAAAATGAGTCACTATATCAGAAATTTTTTCACAAAATGTTCTAGAGAAGCAAAATAAAAGGTGTTTGTAGAAAATTGGGAAAAGATACATATTTCTGGTTGACGGCATCTTATTTCAGTTTCTTTATGTTATACGTTCTTGAATGGTCCATGTTGTATGGAGTCAGGGACTGGCCAGGTGTGTGCGGTGTGTGTCTAGGTTTCTGAGCCATCCAATTTCTAAGTTATAGTACATGGGGACACTCTGTCCACATGTGTGTCATAAACGAAAACTAGGCAGCCAGTACACATGGTTACACATGTGAAGAGAGAATTAGGCAGTTAAATAAAACTAAAAAGAAAGTTGACTGGTTATTTGGGTGAAATAAAGGGTAGTATTGATAGTTTATGAATGGAGAGGGTTAGATAGAGTTAAAGAGGGAGTTACGAGTACTTATTTAGGAAAAAATAAAGGATATTACGGACATGGACTCAAAGCCCCTCCTCTCCCTTTATTAGTAGGATATATTAATTATAAAACGAGAAAGAAAAGTGGGAGTGAGCACATTTAAAAGAAAACACTTGTTAGACTTTCGACTAATTTTGGTTGTTTGTGGGCATTTTAAGGGCAGGTCTTTCAAAATAAGAATTAGAGGGTCACTTGCAAAAGAGGTTTTCAGAATTGTCGGTGTTGAGACGGCATCACATCTAGTGCAGGTGCAAGACATGACATGAATAGCTGGTGTAACCCTGTAACACAGTGGAAGAAGAGAAGCTTAAAAGGGTATGCAGATAGTGGAAAGAAGAAGAAAAGGTAAACAGAAATGAGTGATGAGAAGGAAAGTTACTTACCTCTCGTGATTCATTTTTACTGGAGATTGAAATTAAGTTGGAATGGGTTGCTGGAGGCCATAGTCTAAAAGTATTATGAGCTGGGGTACTAGATACTTCATATAGGTGCACCCAGGAGAAAATAAAGCAAAGCATGGAGTCCTAATTGTAGCTGTACATAGTAAACCTCAAGTTCCCATCATTTCAAATAAAATGTTTGCCCTTTTACCCCCTTTTTTTTTTATTTGCTATAATGTCAAATAACAGGCTTAGAAAGTGGTATATTTTTCTGTTTATTACCTCTATGTTTGTTTCTTTTTTTTTTTAACTGGACATTCTGTTCCAGTAGACAGTTCTCCTTTTATAATTTTTTTAACTAGCGATGCTTTAAGTTTTAGGTCTGAAGCATGTCGAGGAAACGGGTTCTAGGATTTGAGGATTTCTGACTTTAACAAGCACACGTATTTGACATGTGTACCTATGGATGTCCCTAGGGACAGGCAACATGAAGACCACAGAAATTCCGTATTAATATGGTACTAGGTTCTGAATCTACTTGCACGAAATAGGGTTCTATTGGGAAACCATGAGTTTTTGAGTTTTCACCATTGGTTACTAGATGAGCAACTAGAATAGAATGAGATAAGAGTCGTTGGAGATCTTTCCTCTCCACTTACTCGTAATAGGCTCTCTCTTTGTAGAACACTTCTTCTGAATGACATAATTGTTTGGTTTTTTCCTCGATCCTCAAAGTAAACTGACTCCTCCTTGATCCTTCAGGATAGGATCGTCGTTGGCCCTTCTTTCACGAATGACCTCACCATTTTCTAGTAGTTTGTGTGAGGAACTATCATTTCCATTGCTTGCCCTTACTTGTCACTCTTAAGACAAGGATCTCTCTTCCATAAAGCGAAGCAAAGCGCACGGTGCTGAAGTGAAGAAAGCTTAATAAACACACATGAACACGATGCAGGCATAGCAAAAATGAAACCGTTGAGAAAGATATCTGCTCGACATTTCTCGATATTTTTTTTTTTTTGATGACTCACCAATCTATCCAACAGGGATCGATGATATATAATGTTAACAAATAGTCGCAAGGCGTAGCTTGGAGTGAGTGTAGCAGAGGTAAGGTAAGGAAAATGGCCGCCAAAGAGGAAGCCAAATAGGCCTATTAAGTGCAGCTAAACTAATATGCTCCAGAGAAAGCTGTTTCCCGATCTCAACCTTCCCCTAGCTCCTTCACTAGAGACTGCCCCCTCTTACATCACTTTTTGCAGAAGAACAAGACCTTCTAACGAAAAGGGAGCAGGTGAAGCATGAACTGCGGATACTTCTGAGAATTGGCTATGACCGCTGGGGTCGGTAAGGATCAAAATTTCATTTCAAAATGGTCGAAATGTCCAAAATGTTTTCGTTTCCAAGGAGACCGAAACGAATCAGTGATGAAATCAAAATTCTAATACTTCAAGTTGTTTCATAATGTTTCGAGGTGTTTTATAATGTTTCAATGCATTTGTACAATTATTTTGAAATGTTTCAATGTATTTCAAGATACTTTGATATATTTTGATCAATGTTTTGGAAAAATAATTCTTAAATTTTTTTTTTTTTTAATTTTATTTTCGAAACGGGTTCAAAAGTTTTCAAAACACGTCGAAATGTTTCCATTTCTTAGGTGACCAAAACAATGCATAGAAACTAAATTTTCATCCTTGGGGGTTGGAATGAGAAACTCCTCAGTGGGATTGGTATTGATAGTAAGGGGAATGCTACCTTCTTAGAGGAATAGATGGTCTATGCTATGAGTATTTTGCCGGGGGGGGGGGCACAGAAGACAATGTTATGATTGTCTTCATCCAGGTGTCGTAGGTAAGCTTTATTTGGCTCAGAGGATTGATTCCCCACAAGGAATAGACTATCTCTATCTCTCAATTGCCTGTCTTTTGCTTGAGAAGGTTCCTCAGAAGCACCTTGAGATGCATTTAGTTGTCTTACACAAGATTCGGGATATTCCCCACTCTATGGCATGACACCTTTCGTTCACCCATTCCGCCCACCCATCCAGATGCAACACCCTTTCTCATTATCATCTACCACCCTTTCTTTCCTCCTGGCTATTCACACATGAATATTTTTGTATGTATCCTCAACTTTAGTTGCCGGTGCTATATGTAGGAGTACATTATGGCGGGATCAATCATCCGGGAAAAAACAACCCTTCTCCAAGAATAATTTGTTAGTACTATGTTAGTATATACTAGCCAAGTGATGTACTAAGTAAAATTATTTTTTTCAGATCATCTTAGTGCTTTGGAAGTAAATAATTTCCACTCAAATTTCATTTCGAATCAAGTGCGCCTTGTCAAAGTTTAGTTTTATTTATCTCTTGATTCTTGAGTTTGGAATTGAGTTTTACATGTGGATACATGTATAAGAGAGTGAAGAGCAGCTCAATGGATGAAGCTCCTGCTACAATAAACAGAAATTAATTCTGGTCTGCTCGAAAATGCGGACTATAGCAAGCTGACTTTGAATAAGGGCTCTAAAGTCTGAGCGGGCTGTGTTGACCCTTGGGGATGACAATTTCCATCCCGACTGAGTTATGATGATCCCTGCCCAGCTCAACTGGGCAGGATTGATGGGCCTATACATATCTGGAGTTCAGTTCATGTGGAGTAAATTGAGATTCTTATTTTAATGCTGACGTGAACTTACTGACTTGTAGAAGTGATGATTTTTAGTAAACCATTGGTAACAATTTCGAAATCCCTCAAAAATAACCCAGACAATTTGATGAAGAACTTATTGATGGCCTATTAGCATGCTCAACTTATCAGTCAAAGTGATGATTGCTTATTAATTTGGTAATGGTTTTTTTACTGCAAAAATGCCTATGTCCACAGGGCATTGAAAAGGTTGAAATGACAAATGCAGGATAATCGATGTCAACATGTAGTGGCTGAAGAAAAACGTAAACCTGTTCTTGAAAAGATTGTAACTAGTAACCGATTTAAAAATTTTGGATGTAGCAGCAAAACCAAAAGAAATGAGGACCGGCGACACAACTGGTTTGTTATCTTCATTTTTTTTCCGGACTTTCCTATAACCCAGCTAGGCTTATACATATTGAAGTTTATGATATGGTTGGTTCATTTGAATAGGGCCCATAGGCTGAGAAGGCATGTTTTATGGCCAATTCTTGTTTCTTTTGCAAAAACAAACCTTTGGCAAGACCCTTTAATTTTTCAACTCACAGACCGCAGTCCAGTGTTCATTGATTTTTCAATCAATCTAAATACTAGAATACACATAAAAATCAGCCCACCCTAGATCAAAGATCAAACAGATTAAAAAGACAGGAATTGAAGAAGATACCAAAAAAAAAAAAAATCCAATGGGAGAAGCTATGAATAGGTATTTTTGTGATATATCAATCAAACATATCAGATTTGAGCGAAGTTGGAGCAAGCAAAGGTAGGATAAATCTCAAAGCTATATGTGCGAGGAAATAAAGAAAATCGCTCTTGGGTTTTGAGCTTCCCTCTTTAGGTCCTCTTTGACTGCTCCCCTTCTCTCTCTCTCTCTCTCTGGCTAAAGTTTTGTTTAGGTGTATGGGCAGTTGGACATCTGGCTATGACACCCAAAGACCCACTTTCTAAATTGTTTTGATCAAGCCAGTATGGTAATCCAACTACTGGCCTACGTGTTTTAATTATTATGTATGTAAAATTATCAAAATTGGGTGGTATTAATTAATTACACCACTCAATTTTGTGCAGCGCCGCCCTTGTGGGGGAGTCATCTTCACAATGTATCTGGTTATGAGGGTTGTCCTTGACTCTAATTTTGTAATAGTTGACTTTGTTTTGTCGACATGATTTTCCCATTTCCTTTGTTCTTTTTGGTTTTTTTTTTTGCATTTAAACTGCTGTTGTAAGATTCACTATTTTGGTTTGCTTGAAAAGGGTGGCAGCTACATACATGCAAGGGGACGTTCAGTTCATCGTGTATTTAGGCACATCACGGTAACATCCTTTTCTAATTTGTCAGAAATTGTAATATTATCATATGAGCTGTTGCTCCGCGTGTCATGTGTTGTAAAACTTTGCAGTTCTTACTCTTATTCATGCCTTGTCACAGGAACATGCTGCCATGGCTCTGCATTATTTTATGAAAACTGAAACAGCTTTACATTCTCTGCTGGTAAAATCTTATACAACTTATGAAGATGTACTATGTTCCAATAGTCATTGCATTCTCAGCATATAGAAATTCAAAATGTTCTGTTTTTGGTGTTGTAGCACTGGATCTGCAGCTACCAAACTCTGTTCACCAAAGTTTGCAGGTGAGATTTTCTCCTTTTTAAATTACTTGTGAGTTATGCCATTGCCGTCAGATATTTAGGAATTTTACAATATTTGTGGTGCAGTAAGTGCGGACGGTTGTTGGCCATGGACAAACAATCAGCTTTATTGTTACCTCCCGTTCATCGTCCTTACCAAACCTCTTCAGCTAATAAAATTTTAACAGACCATCAGAGTTCCTCAACAAAGGATCAGACCATAGATGTCATTCAGGCTTATCACATTGGCTGCTTTTCGGGGGAAGCATAGCCCCATCCTTTGATGCAGGTGTATTTCACATTTAGCTGATGTGTACACAAATCAGAAGTTGTAGTTCCTTAGGTCTCCTCTATAAATTCAATTTGTTATTGTAGCCGATGGATATGACATTGTCAATTATCATCAGAAACTACAGCGATATCTCAAGTTTATGTAGGGTTGATTTTTTTAACCTTTATGCTCTTTTTGTGGCACAGGGGAGAGGAAAGCAACCCACCTCCCCCGGGCTGTTTCGGGCAAGGGTTAATATAACTACATTGAATTTCGGTATCAGTATCTTATTAAGAATGGATATCTGGTTCTTCAAATTTCTTTCAGCTAGTATGAAATTTAATTTTGGTTATTTTCTCTATGTTTTGTTTTACGTTCTCGAGTTGAAGTTTTACTGTTCATTTTCTCTTTCTTTTTCAAGGAAGGTGTTATGTTTTATTTGGAAATTGAGATTCAGTAAACGTAAATGGACTTGCTAAAAATGAATCACAGGCCTGACCATTTTGTGTAGTGAAGGAGAATGAGATTCACCATTTTTTCTTATTCAGTTTGACTGTTCTACTGTTCCTTTTCTCTTTCTTTTCCAAGGAAGGTGTTATTTTTTACTTGGAAAATGAGATTCAGTAGCTGAAAATGGAGCCATTTTGTGTAGTTAAGGAGAAGCCTACATGGTTGGGTTATTGTTCTTCTTCATAGCTAGCTATGAGTTTTGAATCTTTACTCCTACCCAACATGTCATATCAACACTTACCAAAGTATTACAACCTGGTTTGGGCCATCAACTGCGTCATAGAACGGTTTTGGCTATCCCATAGGCTGAGTTGAGGGTTATTTATTTCATCACATACTAGTGTTTTTATCTTCATGCTGTTTACAATCTGTGATGCTACTGTAATACTCTTAAAAATAAGTAAATTATTTGTTCTTGATAATAATGTAGCAATACTAGACGATGCAACATGACGACTATGGGAGATTTTCCATTCTAATTTACAGAACTCATACGGTTTTTTGTGTTATTTATGAGTCTTGTGGGAAAGATATCTCAGTTTTGCGTTTGCTTTGATTTTGACAAGAGTAGAAAACTCAATACTCAAAAGCTATGGTGATTTGATATTAGTGTTGCTCTCAGTTAGCTCATTACACTAGCATGTAGATGTGGTGATTTAGGGGACTTTATCATGATCTTATAAATCTACAACTCTCTTTAAAGAGAGAGACTCTATTTAGATCTAAAGAATCTGCCAAAGAGTCATATTTTCAAATTCTCTTAAATTTCACTTGATATTCGAGGATTGTGATTTTGCTGCATTAGTTGTTATACAAACTTTGGTAAACTATCATTGTCGACATTCTCACATCTAGGGCAAATATATATATATCTATATAATAAAGTACAATACAATTCAAATCTAAAAAAATAAACAAAATGACTTTTGTTATTCGCGGTTGAGATTTTTTTTAATTTTACTTTAAACTTAATCTAACGGTTAATATTAACACTCCAAATTTTATAGGAAAAATAGGCCCCTAAGAATGTGTTTGAGGTGACTTTTTAAAAGTGTTTTTAATACTTATAATTTATCATAAGTACTTTAAAAAAAAAAGTAGTGTTTGGAACCACCTCACCACCACCCCCCACCACCATTATCACTACCGCCACCACCGCCACCCCACCCCACCACCAATGTCGTCACCCCACCACCACTGTCACTGTCCTACCATCGCCGTCGGCCCCACCCCACCACCACCTCTGCCACAACAACCACCACCACCGCCACTGCTCCCTATTATCACCACGGTCGTCATTACTATTGCCGTCATCCCACCACCACCCTTATCGCCCAACCACCACCATCCCCACTACCCCCTCCATCACCACCACCACCGTCACCTCCACCCCACCGCCACCCTACCACCACCGTCACTGTCCAACCATCACTACCCCTATCGCCCCACCACCACTCTCATGACCATCACCACTACCACCGTCGCCGCCGTCGCCACTACCACCCACCACCATTATCATCGTTCACTCCCACTATAACCGATACTTAAATTTCTTTCTCTCCTCAATATTTGTGATTTGATTTTAAATGTGAATACAAATATATTTATTATTGACCATTTTTTTATTACTCTGTGACTTCAGGCACAGACAATAACTAGTATATATATATATATAAAACCACTATTTTATAAAAAAAGAAAAAAACAACAACTATATAGTATGATTTCCATAGTTCTCTAACTCTTTTCTCTCTCATTGCTAAAAAGCATAAGCATTGTGTTTCGGTGAGACCTAGGAGTTATATAGGTTGGCAAATGGGGCCCTTTACCAAGTACTACACTCACGTGAGTCTTATCCACTTCCATGTGTTGCACATAGAGTTGTACCTCCGTCTATTTAATTGTTACTCTTTTTCTCAAAAAGAATGGTGGATTCAATTTTTCAAAATTTCATGCAATCAAGTGATTTCAGTTGTCCAATGAGGCTACAAACCTAGTTTTAAACGGGGATCGTGTGATCCAAAACCCTATTAATAAATAACAATATATTTCAACCAATTCCCAAAAAAAATATAAATTTGTATCAAATTAGAACTAACAACTAATCCCAAATGAAAGTACTAAAAAAGTTCATACAGAAGAAAAAAAATTGTAGTGTCCAGAAACAGAATCAATCATTACCAGAGTCCAAACTTTAGGAGAGAAGAACTTGTTTGAGAGAGAGAAGTTACTATTCAAATGATATCTAAAATAGTCAAGTTTTCAAAAACCCAAGAGGGCCCATAACATGTACTTCAACTCTTGAGCTATAATGTTTTAAGTGATTCATATACAGGGGCAGAGCCAAAAATATACTTCTGGGTGGGCACATAGTTAATTTTTTTCCCTATTGATAAAAGTAAAATTATATATTTACATTTACTATGGCATATTCGATAGTAAAAAAATCATTTGACACAAAAGATAAAAAATTGAAAATACACAAACAAATAAAAATAGTTTAAGTGCAACCCTTTAAAAAAACGACTAATTAGAACAATTCGGTTGCATAATTGATTTTCGTAACCTTTTAATTTGAATTTATTTGACAAAATATATTACGCGTATTATCGTTACATATTAAAATAGCAAAGTTATAGACAAAACAATCTAAGAATTAAACATAGTATACTATTGAAACTCAGCCAAAAAACATCAAACATAACATTTTATAGTCCTACAAAAATAGAGATGGTCATTTGCAGGAAAACAAAAAATTGTAAGTAATATGACTGTTAAATTAAGAACCTAAAACCAACAAATTCTAATAAAAAATTTAGGCCAACTAAAGAAAGCCCTAAGACAACAAAAATGACTAAACATGTACACATGGGCGGAGCCAGAAATTTGGTGTAGTGGGGACAAAACTTTTAACAACAATAATAAAACATTGAACTGAATTTGGAGACCTACTGCATTACTGTTGTTGGTTTAGGAAAATAGATTGCATTCAAAGTTAAATACCCATTGTTAATTCCATGATGACAATAGATTAGATTCTCAAATAAGATCTACAAACTATATCCCAATAGTCTTTCACTTTTAACAGTAGCAGATTGATTTTTTTGAACTAATAACCAGATCACATGGAGCGAGAGCGAGAGTGCAAAAGCGGTAAAAAAAATATTTGAGGGCGGGGCACCTTGAGAGCGTTATATTATATGTATCAAGACAAATATTTACCCATAAAAGTTAATAAAAATAAAATATAAAAAATTAAGTTTCATGCACAACTATGTGGGAAACTATTTAATTTTTAAATATATATTGATTATAAGGTCTTGAAATAGCAATTATAGGTTACAAATATCATTATAGTTTGATATGTATTTTTATAAATGGGTCAATATTTTTGAAATAAAATTTAAGGAATAATGAGTATATAAGTAAGTAAGAGTGCAAATTTGTGAATTGAAAATTTGAATTCGAGAATTTTGTAAAATGAAAGTGCGAATTCATGAAAAATTCGTTCTCAACGTAAATTCATGTGTTGAGCATGCACAACTATGTGGGAAACTGTTTAATTTTTAAATATATATTGATTATAAGGTCTTGAAATAGCAATATAGGTTACAAATATCATTCTAGTTTGATATGTACTTTTATGTATGAGTCAACATTTTTCAAATAAAATTTAAGTAATAACGAGTAAGTATATAAGTAAGTAAGAGTGCGAATTTGTGAATTGAAAATTTGAATTCGCGAATTTTATAAAATGAAAGCGTGAATTCATGAAAAATTAGCTCTCAACGCAAATTCGTGTGCTAAGCTCCAGAGCGTTGACTGTTTTGAAGGATTATATGACTAAGACTAATAATGAATGAACCAAAAAAAAAAAAAGTGACCCAGTGCATAGATTCCCGCTATTATAAGATTTAGGAAAGATTAAATTTCTGCAACCTTATCTCGTATGTGAAAGGATGCTTTTGTAACTTGAAATATTGACGCCTAGATGATAATTGAGAAATCTTACATTTGCAATTGTTCTTGTTTAATTTTTACATTATAAAAATAAATTACCAACAGTGAGAGAGAAAGGGGACAAAATACAGAGAGGGAGAACGAAGAGCTTCAGGACGTTTACTTAAACACTTTTTAAGGGACTAATTGAGAAGAGAAAAATTTAATCCAAATCTAAAACATAATTAAGTAAATTAAAATGTATAAGAGTTAAAATTTATTAGATTTTTTTTTTGTGGGGCTTTTGGACTTAAAATATCAAATTCTATAAATATTCAATGTATTGACATCTAGCAATCTAGATGAATTGAAAAGATGCCATGTAATAGAATCTAAAGAAAGACAAGAGATGATCAACCACAGTTACATTTGAAAAGAATAAAAACTAACTGGAAGTTACCAATTAGATAACTGTCGATGGAAGCAAAAATCGTTGAAGATAATGGCTATAAAAGAGCATGTAGTAAAGAAGATAATAGAAACACTTAAACCCCCACAAAACCAATTATCTGGGCATTTTAGGGATAGTTTTAGATTAGTTTTAAAAAACAATTACTGTTGCAATCAAGACTATTTATTTAGTCGCTTCAATTGAATTAATAAAGGTGTCATATTTTATTAGTTTCTTGTACTGTGTGTTTATCCATTAAATGCATCTAAGGAAGTCCTGAAACAAGACGTTTGATCCCTTCACAAACAAATGCTTGAAAATTGTCTGTCAATTGGGATTTTTCTATCGATCTCAATAGATTTTGAAATAATAATCTTTTGGCACGCCCGGAGAGAACATTATTAACTTAGATCAAGAAAATAGTTAGAACAAAAAAATAAGATGAGATCGTGTTTAGCACAAACGAAACTGTGAAAATGACGCCAAACAGTGGCAATCATGAGGCAAGTTGGAGTACCAATCTAGTGGAATCTGCAAATTCAAGAAATAGAAAATTTAGTGGTCAAGATAGTTTGCAGATGCAATAGTTTGTGCAGAATTTGAAGCATGTATGGCACAATCTTAATTCTGGCATTAGACAAGACTTAGTTAATGTCATGCATGAGTTAATAAATCTCTAGACACCAGTGTCATGACCAATTAATCAAAAATCAACTGCAGTAATTAGAAAATCAAACGGTAGAAGAACGAAACACTGGTCCTGTGGTGCTTCCTGTAGAAAATCAGATACCACCACCAATGGTGACCAATGAAAGACCAAGCCCATCATAACAAAATCATTTTAATATGGTGTTCGATGGAGAACCTATCGAAATGTTCCCTCGTTTCTTCCTAAGAAGGAAAGAAATGGGCCAATGATGGCCCCTGAATTTCCTAGAAGCGGTCGAGAAAGGCATGCCATGCCCCCATTGGAACCCATAGAGGAATTCAACCCAAGGGCAAGGGCCAACCCTTTGATCAATTTGAAAACTTAGAAGGCCACCAAAATATGGTTTTTAATAGGAATCAACTAGTAGATGTGATTTAAGACTTGTATGACCCTGGCCTTAGAAAAACTAAAAGGCACGTGTTCAGAAAACCATATCGTTGAGGAGGATCCAATTGAAGGAAGTCAGCTTGACTCTCGATATGAAGAATAGGGGTTGGAACGATAGAGTTTTCATAGGCAATCTCCTCAGGAATAATGGAGAATCTTGTCGAGAAGGTGTTGATTGACCCTCAATAGGCAAAAGAAGCATATATTGACTCACGGGAGTGGCAATTACTATAATTACCATTGTTGTGTCTCCATGATCTTTTGGGATGGTATTGTCTTATTACCTTGAAGGAGTTGGAAAAAAAATGTTTAGAACTGTTTTGTTTTGATGGTATAGTCAGCTTTTTATCCCCCCCCCCCCCCCCCCCTCTAAAAGAAGAAAGATTAAAACATTAAAAGGGCATTTAAAAGAAGAAGGAATGAGAAACATAAAGATGTAGTTCTTACCTTAGCAGCTACTTTAAACCTTTTGCCGGTTTGCTTTGCCATGAGGATGAGCTTGCTAATCAACATGTCCCTACTGTTAGATGGAGAAGGAATCATTTCCTTGTTTCCCTTCAAAGAAGGATCAACTGAAACCGGCGATGAAGGTTTCTTCATAGAAGTGGTCTCTTTCGATATATCCAAAGAAGATGGAGTATTTGTCTTTTTGCTGAAAAGAGGAGTTTTTTCTGTCTCTTGCTCGTCGATGGCAAGAATCATTGGCACATCAGTGGATTCTTGACAAGACTTAACCCTCTTTGAGGGATGAGCAGTAACATCATGAGCATCGATAGTAGATTGAAGAAGTTTTGGGGAAGAACCTCTTTGCCTTTTCTTCTTTTGCTCCTCAACCAAGACAACCTTACCCTTATTTGGATTACTAAGGGGAGAAGGGATAAGAGTAGGAACCTCAATTATTTTCTTCTTTTGACTAGCAGAAGTTTCATTTGCTTTTCGATTATTAAAACACAGTATGGATAAATATTCATACATATAATAGATAAAGATTAAGGCTGAAATTTTCTGCCACCACTCTATATGAAAGGAAGATTGGGATGGGCTGGAGACAAAATGAGAAAATCTAAAAGATTCTAGTGATTTCTCATAAGCTTAAGAGATTTGGTGGACTAGAACATCTAATTTTATTTTCATCCTCTCACCTGTAGGCTTGTCGATAGAGGGATGAATGTAGGGAAATGAATATTTTGAGTCAGACCAAATTGTCTTGCAAACTGACTAGGGTTGTAGCTTTTGAAGCTACAGTTGGAAAATTCGGAGGCAAATACAGAGCCTCCCACATGAAGGTAACGAGGTAGAAAGACATTATCTTAGAAGATACACCGCAATTCGTTAGTTTCTTTAGAGGCAGTATCTGGGTCAGCAAAGAAAAACTCAAGAAGGGAAGAAGAATAGAGAAACACAGAAAAAGGAGTGCATAAAGAATCTAATCTATCTTTGCTAAGAGTGAAAATGCTCTAAAGTAAGAATCAAAAGTTTTCTCTGCATATAAGAATGGGGAAGATCGATGACCATAGTTTAGGGGTTCATACTTGGGCATAGGCAAAGACTCAAGGGGCCAAACCTTAGGAAAATAGGCATAGAGCCAATCCTGAAAAAGCCAAAAGGATCCTCCACAGCTAAAAGTAATCCAATTTTCTGTCAAATTAAAAAGTCCTTTGAATAATGCCCCTAAAACAAAAGGGGCCAAGACAAGTTTCTTTCTTTTAGCCAATTGAATGACTACTCCAACATATTTATTGGTTACTTTAAAGTCAAGAATACAAAGAACAAATCAATAGAGCCAATTGAGAAGGAAAGCAACATGCTCTATGTCGCACCCCATCCCAAAAAATAGTACATATTGTCTATATCCGATGGGTGACCTTAACACTCCAATCAATAGCCACTTAGTCCAGGCTTGATAAATGAAAATCGATAACTTCATTAATAGCTAAACATAACCTCATACATACATAATCCATATATACAACATCATTGTTATACACTTACATGCATACCCCATCCCAAACCTTGAATAAACATTTAAACTTGATATTCGACAACTAGTTCAAATGTACATGACTAACATAACAAAAAGTGACATCAAAATCCAACTTTCGATACTTCGACTTCCTAGGACTTACCAATGGACTCCAAGATCCCCCTGATTCCCTAAAAAATCACAAACTGTGGGGGGTGAGCAGCTCAGTGAATGTGCAGTTTCAATAAATTGATAACAATAAAAGCATACTCCACACATCATCACATATTATATGCTCAATTAACAACGAAGTGACATATACTAACATAGAGCCTTACCACTCATCAACATACATTATATGTCATCAACTAAGCATTTGCAACAATTATAACCAAAATTGTTTTACACATTTATACATGTTTTTCACTAAAACTACATAACTGCCATTATGGCCACATACTGCCACAAAGGCGTAATCATATCACTATTGGCTACTTACTTGCCATTATGGCCTTACACTCGCCACAAAGGCGTATTCATGCCACTATCTGTTACTTATCCGCCTTTTAAGGCCGTAGTCTCACCACAAAGGCATATTCATGCCACTATCAGCTACTTACATTTGCCTTTAAGGCCATATCATCATATACATTCAATAATATCACATAAGTATTGATTAAAATCTGATAATGCTTTAGTTTGATGGGTAATACAAGTTATTTACAAGGGATATAATGTTAAATGTATTAATTTATTTGGGATTTGGTATGCTTTTAGTGATGGAATGTATGTTCTCATTTTGTAGGTAAATAATATAAATTGGAGGAGTATTGATGGACTTGAAATGGGCAAGAGTTGGAAGCTAGGAAGAAGGGAGACACTAGAACACGCGTCCAGACAAAGATTGCTATTGCGTCCAGACGGAATGTCCAGAATGGGCAATTGAAGATCTTGAAGGTTGGAGCTTACCGGAACGTGCGTCCGGACGGTATCACACTTGTGTCCGGACGCATGTTATTACTCACCTAGAATTTTGAAGTGGAGTTGCACCCTGACTAGGGTTGTTTTTTTGAGAGATATAAATAGAAAAAAATAGTTATTAGTTGAGGGTTGTTGATTTTTTTCCATTCCTTATGGTTGTGGCAACTATGTCTTAGCTAAGAAGCTTAACTAAAGCTAGGGGAGAAGCTTTCAATAAAATACGGTATTGTTATTAATTCAAGGGTTTAATTGTGTATGTAATTTTGTTAACTTTTGTTTCTTCAACGAAGTTTTTGCTCTGTAAAGATTCTTGATTCGTTGTGTCATATACATCGATTGCTTGAATTTTTCTGCGAGTCAAATAACTAGTTATTCACTGCTTAAGTTAATTAACATAGTTTTCACATAATAATATAATCAGAGGATTATGTGGTTAAGTCATGAATTGGTTTGTTAAGAGAGTTTGATTTGTTGTGGACTCCGGGCACAGCAGATGCTTGCAACCGGTAGATGAATTCGTAGACTTATCCGGATAGAATCTTGGTTATAGATATTGGTGTTTCGTGTTCCTATTGCCAAATATCCCGATTGAGACTGCTTATCAGCTTGATTCTCAGTTGTGTCAGAAAATTGAATTATTAATAATTACCGTATGGATTTGAAAGGGTATCTCTGATGCTTTAGTATTTTAATTATTGTTTAATCAGTTTATCTTAATCTTAATAAGTGGAACATCTTTCCAAGAAAATTCTTCAACAGTTTCTTTTATTGAATTTGTTCTATGACTCTTTTGTTTTCGCAATTCCCTGAGGTTCGACCTCGGGGAACCGAGAATATATTACTTTGCACAACCTACGCCTGGGTTTACATTTTCAAAGGTGTAGCAGTATACCTTGGTTATTATAAACCACAAGGAAAAAACCCACTCACCTCAAGTCCTGAAACACCACAATCTATTTCTCAGTCGGTGCCTTTGATGTAGACATTAACGTCTCAGTTCCTATCATATACTATAATATTCCACAAGCAAGTGTCTAGCATTTTCATTTAATTTTATCATGCATGTATGTATGTTTACCCACATACATGTTAACAATTTTCCTTATCTTCCCCAATGATGTATGTGCAACTCATAATACTCACAAAAAACCCATTTAAAGTCCATTGAATTTGTTAGAAATGTCTTAGATCAATTGCATAAGAGCCTAGAACATCACAACAAATTTTCCAAAGGTCACTCTGATGAACCAGTTGATAATTACCCTTCAACTAGTTGAAACCTTCCCAGTACTTTGATCAATCAGTTCAACACACCCTTCAACCGGTTGATGTGCAACCAGAACTCTGTTCAATCGGTTGAACCCTATTCCAAATTTTAGAACATGGTTCAAACTTCATCTTCTTCCACTTAACCTCAAATCTAATACTACCCAACATTTACCCAAGCCTCAAGGACATATTTAGAAGTAGAAAAACATAGAAATATAAGGATTTCTTACCTCCATTGTGACCCGGTTCCTTTGGTTTTCCTCCGAATTCCACCCAAAAGCTTTGAATCCTCTTCAATTCTTCAAAACAACTCTACTTCACTCTTTTGCACAATCAAAGATCACACAACTCTCAAAGAAGAAGGTTTCTCTCACTCAAGAACACATGAACTCCGGCGAATCTCGCTCTCCAAAACCCTTAAGCTTTTTCTCTTCTCTTCCCTTTGTCTTGTTTTTCTTTTCTTCTTCTCTTTCCTTACACTCACCGCCTGAAGCATCCCCCCCCCCCCCCCCCCCCCCCTCTCAAAGTTGGAGAAGCTACACATGTCGGATGTCCTTTTCATGCAAGAGTTATCCCAATTACACTAAAGTCCCCTCATGTTTTGCTTATCTCTTTATTTAACCTATCAATAATTCCCAATACTTTTAAAATTCCACTTTGTTCCCCACTACCTCGTAATTCCACAATTATATTCCTCGATTAAAACATGATCAACTTTTTTGAGATTATTTATCACAATTTAAACTCCATGTAAATATTCATAAATCCAACTTTAACCCAAACTTTTTATAAAATTAAAATATTACGCATGCTCGGGTTTCACACTCTACAAATGAAGGGTTATGGGATTCAGAGGCGAAAAGTGATTGATGAGTTCAATATACCCTATACTGGAAGGGATGTTGACAAAATTATGACCAGTGTCGATAGAAATGCAAGCATTTACCTCCATACTTGTCGATGGAAGTCCTGTTAGATAAACAATGTTCAGTATTATTGGGGACATTATGCCAACAAGAAGGAGCATGACATTGTATGACTGGGACCAGAAACATGTGACATCACCAATTAGCCACCGATTCATGTGCATTTCGCAAGTGGAGAACTTAATCATTTCAAAGATACCTGAGCGTCTCCATTAAGGGGAAAAATGAGGCTCTAACTTTGCAAAGCAATTGACCCAGCATTGATCAAGGATAGTCCATGAATAAAGAGGATTAGTTCCCTAATTCCAGGATTTCCATAGAAGTTAGGATTGATTCAGCGTTAGGGTTTCACCTTCGTGAATAGGGTAGTGGTCCAAGAATCCTTCGTAGACATATGACTTGAAGGAAGGACCAAGAGCAAGAATCCCACTAGAACTAAGGGTAGGAATCAGAATCCTGTGATCCACCGAATCATGTGTTATTTGCTTAATATAAGTAGGAAACCTCTATGAGAAAGAGATTTCAGATGAAGATGATGATGGAGGGTTTTGCTTCCTTTCAAGCACTAGAAAGAATGATCGTTGGAGGAAAATGAAGATAGGAAGCAGGTAGCAAACCAAGGAAAGTGAAATAAACAGTTCAACTGCCAAAACTCTTTAAATATGTGTTTTGAAGAAAACGACGATCGTGACTATTCATTCATTTGAGTATTAATTAAATCCAATTAAATGAGGAGGTATTGTTTGGACTTAAAATATAAAATTTCAGGAATATTCAATGTATTGACATATGACAATCTAAATATATTGAGAAGATGCCACGTGCAAAATCTAAAGAAAGATAGGAGATGATCAACCACAACCACATTTGATAAGAAGAAAAACTAACTGAAAGTTACTAGTCAAATAACTGTCGATGGAAGCAAAAATCGTTGAGGACAATGACTGTAAAAAGGCATGTGGTGGAAAAGATGAGGGAAACACTCAAACCCCTACAAGATTTAATCTGGGCATTTTAAGAGTTTAGATTAGTTTTAAAAAGTAATTATTGTTGCAATCAAGACTGTTTATTCAGTCTTTTCTTTAACTGAAGTCTCTTCGATTGAATTAATAAAAAAGTCATATTTTATTTGTTTCCTATATTGTGTGTTTATCCATTAAATTCATCCGATGAAGTCTTGAAACAAGGCATTAAAATACGTCACAAATAATCACCTGAAAACTGTCTGTCGATTTAGATTTTTCCGTTGACCTTAACAGGTTTTGGAGCAACTGGGGCAAATCCTAAATATATTAAAACCTGTACAACAAAGGTGTTTACAATGCACAACAAGCTTGAAAACACCTGTGTAGCTCCGCCCCTGCATGTACATAAACCTATCGTAACTCGTAGTATCAAAAAATATTATTGAAGTATGAGAGTGATAAGGTGGGCACAATGTATTATATGTGAGTAACGTCTAAAACATATACAACCATGCATATGTATAAAAAAAAATTAAAACTTTTTAGGGTGACCGTTAGTAGCTCCGCCCTTATTCACACAACTCCAGCTACTTGTTATTTATTTGTACTATAGCTGTAGCATCTTTCTTTGCTTTATTCCCTTGTGGGTCTTTATTAATTGATGCTTCTTTCTTTTGTCAATCCATATGTTCTTTCTTCTTTTATTTCTTAAATTTGTTTACAAAAGCTCATGGAGGTTCGAATCTTCCAAGGCTTGTGTTCATCACCAATTTATATTTCTAATTCAAAGCAATTGGTGATTAGGAATATAGTGAGGTAGCTATTGAACTTGCGAGAAATCAGTATCTGACAGGCCAATTGCGTGCTGTTAGACTATGATACCGAAAAATAACTTTTTGGTATCATACTTCTTTTTTTACCAATGATAAAGTAGTTTGTGTAGAATATTATTATTCAATTGTTTTACTTTAGTTGATTATTTTCAGATTCAATAACTACAAATAACCAAATAAAATCAAAAATCAAAAATTATATTTCGATATGATAACGAAAAATAAAATCTTGATACCATAAACTTATCCATAGCCAAATGTTTTCTTTGCAAGTGTTTTTCATTTTGTTTTTTGTTCTTTTGGGTGACACATAAGTGTTCCAATCATGCATCCTTCAGACTAAAATTTGCAATATAAAGCTTGGATGCACAAAATATTCATAAACCATATATACGTGCTTGTTAAACTTGAGTTTATGCCGTTAGATGAACTCAAACTCAGGAAGTGTGAATTCATTTTCAGGGCCGGTCCAATGGTATTAAAAATAAAGCTTGAACTTTAGGCCTCAAGTTTTTAGAAGACCTCATAATTTTATGTATATTACTAGCTCACAAAAATAAATTTTAAGCCTTAAAAAAAAGTTCCAAAAAATTCAGTCCAATCAAAATTTGTATTGCAATAATTTGAGCCCATAATCCAATCCATAACATTAAAAAATTAAAAATCTTAAGTTAAGAAAATAAAAAAATACTCCAAAGTTAACTCATATTTATCCCCGCCTATTCTCTCTCTCTCCGATAAAAAAAAGTAAAAAATAGAAATAAAAGTTGAAATTAAACTCTCTCTCCGGTAAAAAACAAAAATAAAAGTTGAAATTTCTTTATCGACAATACTAACATATTTTTCTTCTGTGTCTCTCACATAAAAAATTAAAAATAAACTAATTTTAAAAAAAATTAAAAAAAAATTAATTTATAAAAAAATTAAAAATAAATTAATTCTTAAAAAAATTAATACTAAATTTTAAAAAAAAAAAACTCATTTAATTTTTTCAATTTAAGCCTCAAATTACCATGAGCTGCCTGGTCATTTTTTTTAGGGGAAATTGGAAGGGGGTACACCAAATTAGACTTAATTGTAAAAAAGTACACAGAAAAAAATGTTGGATAATTAAGTCTTTAATTTTGATACTTATTTGTATCTAAGTACATTATTTGAATTTTATTGATTTTTTTGTGACATTTTTGTCCTCCATTGATCCATGTGTATTTTCTTTGGAAAGTGGTGCATTAAACATCTCCTACTTTTATGGGAAAGTGGTGCATTAAATTCGTGTCTATACTTGTTTGAATATATATACAAATTCAAACAAGTATATACATACACACACACACATATATATATACACGAATTTTTATATATATATACACATATAATTTATATATAAATTCGTATATATGTATATATATGTATATAATTTATATATATATATATAAATTCGTATATATGTGTATAAATTCGTATATATGTATATATACGTATATAATTTATATATATATATAAATTCGTATATATATATATATATACACACATATATAAATTCGTGTGTATATATATATATATATATATATATATATATGAGAAGTTTAATATTATATATTTGTATATCCTCTCTTGATTCATGCGAATTTTTTTTAGAACTTTAATATTCTATTTTTGTATATCCTCCCTTGATTCATGCGAATTTTTTTTGGAAAGTGATTTTATTTTCAAATTATATTTAATACACCTTTATTCATGCGGTTTTTTTTTTGGAAAGTAATTTTATTTTCAAATTAATTTAATATCCGAAATAGTATAATAGTGTAACAATAACAGTGTACCAATAACAGTGTAACAGTTATTGTTACACTATTACACTTTTATTGTTACACTTTGTACATGTGGTAATAAATTATAAACGGAGATGGACTGTTTTGAATGAAATTATGTGCAAATATATGTTTAACAAAATGTAATAGTACAATATTTTGTGTATATAGCTTGTTATACTGTTATTGTTACACTGTTACACTTTTATTGTTACACTGTTATTGTTACACTATTACACGATTCCGGATATTAAATTAATTTGAAAATAAAACCACTTTCAAAAAAAAAAAAACGCATGAATCAAGGTGCATTAAATATAATTTACAAACAAAATCACTTTCCAAAAAAAATTCGCATGAATCAAGGGAGGACATACAAATATAGAATATTAAAGTTCTCATATTTATATATATATACACACACACATATATAATTTTTATATATATATAAATATGTATGTATATATATATATATATATATGTATATATATATATATATATATATATATATATATATATATATATATTATATATATATATATATGTGTGTGTATATATATAATATAGAATTTATATATATATATATATATATGAATCAAAGTGCATTAAATATAAGATATTTTGAATTGTTAGTACACATGAATCAAGGTGCATTAAAGATAAGAGATTTTGAATTAAATGACCCTAAATGGGGTATTTAGGTCTTTGAATAAGACATTTTTTAATGTGTACTTTTTGCCAAATAACTCTAATTAGGTGTACCGGCTTCCAAAAACCCCTTTTTTTTATTTTTGTAAACAAGTTTCGATCCTTTGGGGCCTTAAATTTAGCATGGTTCCCTTCTGTTCTGTTATACCTTCCTAAAGCCCAAAGTTTCCTCACTCAAATACCAAACCCTGCAAACCAAGCAATCCCAAAGTACATTTTCGTTCCCTTTTAGCTTTTCAAAAAGCTATATATACACATTGAACACAACAGTCAGACTAGAAAGCAAATAAAATTTATATTAACTCCATCTTTCTTCCCCCTCATCTAACTCTAACACCCCCATTCCCAACTTGCCATGGATTCCGGTGTCCGTGTGGTGTCGTATCATCAGTCAGCCTCCCGTGTAACTTTGCTAGCAAACTTGTTTGGGATAATAGCTATTATTCTCATGCTTATTTGGTTGCTGCATTATCGCGGCGGTCTCGACCTTGATTCAAACAATGCAGATCGTATTTTCAATGTAAGAAAATTATTTTCTCAATCAGCTTACAACACTAGCCTTTGCTAATGTATTTGCACAATTTCATCATTTCTTGGAGTAAATAAATATTTTACTTGTTGGTTAATATTTTTTGTACAGGTTCACCCATTTCTTATGTTCTGTGGGTTCATCTTTTTTACTGGTCAAGGTAAAACTTGTATTATTTTTCTTTATGGAAAATTATATTTTGTATCTTTAAACTATGGTCTTATCTCACACCTTTCTGTTTTAAGGTCACATTGTTCGGGCGAGACAATTTTCTATTTAACTTATAACGGACATCCATGATAGGGGCAAGTTGGACCTAATAGACATGGTTGGAAATGTAATATGAGAAACATGATAATTCAAGCGTAATATGAGAAAAGAGGCATAGATAGTGGTCAAAATATAATTTACCCTTTTCTACGCGAGATTTTTCCTCTAAGTTTTAATGTTTGTTTTGGAAGGTAAAAAGAAAAGAAAACAGTAAATTTTATTTAAGTGCAGAATCTTGTGTAATGCTCAATTCCCAATTCTTTTCCTTTGTTTTTCTCTCATATACACTATTTAATTGATGGTTTTCATGCTGATTCCAAGAGCAGCCATGATGGCTTACAAGACAGTACCAGCAGAGAGGAAAGTGCAGAAGTTCATTCACATGTTATTCAACCTAATTGCAATTGTTGTTGGGATTGTTGGTATATGTGCTGTATTTAAGTTCCATGATAGGAAGAACATCAGGAATATGTATAGCCTGCATTCATGGATAGGCTTGGGAACCTTCTGCTTGTTTGGCTTGCAGGTAACAACCAAAAACTCTACAGTTATTGCAACTTTGTTCTAATACTCAAAGCCAGGGTCGCCAATTTTCTCCATTGACACAAAGACGATATGACATGAACTTGAAGATAATAACTGTTAAATATCAAAAAAAGAAGATAATAACTGTTAAATTGGTTCAATTTGGCCATGCAAACAATATTTGTTGAGCAATGTTATGTAACCCAAATCTGCAATCCAAATTTACATTCCAAATGAAGGGAGACCATTAGATCAGTGGGTTCCATTTGAAAAAGTTGATGGGACCCACTCATCCAACGGCCTCCTTTCATTTAGGATGCAAATTTGAGTTGCAAATTTGGGATACATCGTATTTCCCATAACTTGTTATGTTTGGGATAAAATACATAGTATTTCCCGTAACTTATGCGACAATCACGTGTTTCCATCCCAAACATAACAGAGTCTAGTTGTTTCGAGAAATTGACACTAATTCAGATGGTTGAGGGGATAACATGAGAAAATCAATAGTGGACGATCACATTGAATTTAAAACAATAGTTTTTAGGGGTGATAAGTGTAAATTATCCAAATAACAATGCCATGTGCTGATTTACTTATCACTTTTTTCAACTTGGGTTTTCCAGTGGCTGTTTGGGTTCACTATGTTTGTGGTTTCACAAGCTTCACTAGATGCAAGGAGGAGAGCTGCTCCTTGGCACATAAATGGGGGTAGGGCTCTTCTATACATGGCAATATGTGCAGCTGAGACTGGTTTGATGGAGAAAGTAACATTCATGGGACTCCAGCACAGCAGAGAGTCTCATTTGATCAACTTCCTCGGACTAGCAATCCTCCTCTTTGGCGTTACAGTTGATCTTTCCGTTGCTCTCGCTCGTTATATATAATCTTCCTTCTCTTCATATTGATTGCAAATTTGTTTTGTTTTTTTGAATATTAATCTATGTACTTGTGGAGGATTATATATCATTGTGGGTCCCGACATTTATTGGGACCCACTACCTATTCAATAGTTGTGATTATCAAGTCTAATTTTTAACTCTAATTTTTAAGTTCATGTAACATTACTCTATATAGTTTGATTTGAGTGTTACTCGGCTTTGTCATGGAATTTTTAGGTGTTAATAGTAATTTTGGTCTTTAAAATATATATTTTTTTATCAGTTTGATTCTTAAAATATCAATTTTATCAATTTAGTCTCTAAACTATTTAATTCGTGTCACTTTGGTCTTTAATTATCAGACAATTCGTTAAATTTTTTGACAGAAGTGACCACGTGCCACTTTTTCAGACGGTATCACGTGATCATTCTGTAAAAAATTTAACGGTCCATCTATGTAGGGACCATTTTGATACGAATTAAATATATTTTAAGAACCAAATTGATAAAATTATACTTTAAGGACAAACCGACAAAAAAATGCATACTTTAATGATCAGAAGTGTTATTAATCCCTTCTTGAGTGAAAGATTTGTATGTAATGTTTAATAGAAAGACAATGTTAGTTATGATTAGTGGAATCATATTGGCTAAAAAATAGTCCCCAGACATGGAGTGATAGTAATAGCTCATCAGTCCACCCATGGAGTGTTAAAATACTAATTGTAACACTTCAAAAAGAATTAAGTCAATTCCACCCATGGACAACTGATCTTGGTGAGTTTTCATACTTTGAAATTGTTGCACGATAACTTTATTCTCATTGTCATTGAAAATATTTTTTCCTTATATTTACAATTATGTTATTAGACATTCACTTATCCCCCATTCGAATACTTAACTTAGTCTTCACAATCTCCTTAGTTGAAAACCTCTATGTACAACAACATGCAAATTGATAAAATCAATGTCGAAGTCGCAAGAAATGAGTTAATGGATATACTACCATATCTCTGAGTCTCGAATAATTTTTTGGGTAAGATCACCAATTCTTATTAGGTTTCAGTGGTTTGTATGCGTGTTTTTTGTCTCTGCCTCCTAGTTCAACTGGATAAGCCCCTTCATGGTGCGACAGTGTGCTTATTCTACGGTGGAAAGAAAGTGTTCATGGGAACAAACAATTTCTAAGGACAAATATGAAAGTGAAGGTACTAAAGTAAGGGGTGTAGATTTACGTGGAATAATCATAGAGATGGACAGGCCAATGTCAGGGAAAGGTTGGACTGAAAAATATCCAAATGCTATGGTTATGGTTCCTCCTGTTGTGGGTTCTGAGCAATCTCCTCTGATTGTGGATACTGAACCAGCAACAGTTAAGCCAAGAAGAGGTTTTAAATTTGAAGCTTTCTGGACTGAATAGGAATCTTTTGAAAGAGATCCAGAAAAGTTGGCACCAAAATATTGAGAGTTCAAGACAGTTCAGGCTGCAGAGGAATCTTAAAAGATGCAGTCAAGATTTGTCTAGATGGAGCTCATGTCCTTTTAAACGTGGAAGAAAATAGATAGAGGTTTTGAAGAAAAGATTGACAATCATGCAGAATGCATCAGCTAAGGACTTCTCACATAATGAAATTGGGCAGGTTCAAAAGGAGATAGGGAAAATGTGGAAACAAGATGGGATATACTGGGGGCAAAGGTCCAGACTTAAATGGCTACAATGGGGGGATAGAAACACAGTTTTTTCATGCTACTACTATACAAAGGAGGCAGAGAAATAGGTTGGTTATGTTGAGAAATTCTGAAGCTGATTAGGTAATTAAGAAAGAACAGATTAATGGTTTAATCTAACAACACTTTAGTGATTTATTCTACAGGAGGGGTTAGGGATTTATGATATGGTTTTACAGCACACCCGAAGAATGGTTGATGAGGCAATGAATAGGAAGTTACTGAGGGTGCCAAACCTAGAGGAAGTGAGGAAAGCTGTGCTTGAGATGGGTGCTAACAAAGCACCAGGACCTGATGGACTTTCAGGATTATCTATCAACGGTACTGGGATGTGCTTAAAGTGGACATTGTGGTTGCTGTACAAGCTTTCTTTTTCACAGGATATTTGTTGAAGGCTCTGAATAAAACAAATGTGACATTGGTGCCAAAGTCCAAGCACCTGAGGAATTGAGTGAATATGGGCCCATAAGCTGTTGCAACTGTGTGTATAAGGTGTTCTCTAAACTGATGGCCAACAAATTGAAGCCTCTTATAGATCAAATGATAACATCGAACCAAAGTGCTTTTATGGGGGGAAGACAAATCCAAGACAACATTATTATTGCACACGAGATCTTACATTCACTGAGGTTGAGGAAGAAAACGAAGAAATATTTCATGACAATCAAAATGGATATGGCAAAGGCCTATGATAGGGTGGAGTGGGATTTCTTAAGGGATCTCTTTCTAAGGATGGGGTTTAATGAGCATTGGGTTGGTATAATTATGCAGTGTGTGACCACTGTGGAGTACTATATAATGGCTAATGGGGGAAAGAGTTGCAACTTTCTTCCCTACAAGGGGACTGAGGCAAGGAGACCCCTGTCTCCTTACCTCTTTATTATGGTTATTAAATGTCTGTCTAATTTGATGAAGGGAGAGATGGATTCTAGTAGGATTAAGGGAATACAAATAAATAGAAATTGCCCTAGTGTCACACACTTACTGTTTGCTGATGATTCAGTTTTCTTTGAAGTAGCTTCTAGGGCCAGCTGTTTTGTATTGCTTGATATAGTGAACGAGTATTGTTATGCTTATGGACAACAGAGCAATCTCAATAAATCTGGAGTTATATTCAGTGCAAACACACCTAGAGAGTTTCAGCAGGAGTTGGCTGCAATTCTCAGGATTCCTGTTATACAAAGTACTGGAAAGTATTTGGGGTTGGCTACGGAATGGGGGAGGTCAAAGAAACAGACACTAGCATGGCTTAAGGAGAGGATTTTTGCAAAAATAGCAGGGTGGAAAGAGAAATTTTTAAATCATGCTGGGAAGGAAGTGCTGATTAAAGCGGTTGTCCAGACTATCCCTTCCTACACTATGACAATATTCAAGTTTCCTATTGGTTTTTGCAAAGAGATAGTCTAGAATTGCTAAATTATGGTGGAGTAAGAGCTCTGGGGACATGAGGGTTTACTGGAAAAAGTGGAACATCTTAACTACCAGGAAGCAGGGGGGGGTTTAGGTTTTAGAGATTTGGAACTAATGAATAAAGCCATCCTAGCCAAACAAGCATGAAGAATGTTTATGAATCCAAATGCTTTATAGGTAAGAATGTTAAAAGGAAATATTTTCCTGATGAATCTTGCTGGAAGGTTAAACCAAAGGCTACTTCTTCTTGGGTTTGGAGAAGCCTAGTGGAAGGTAGAGATGTGCTGAATTTGAGATGTTTTTGGCAAATAGGAAATGGTGAAGGTGCTAGGATATGAGAGGATAGTTGGGTTCCAGGTTACAAGCAACTGCAAAATATTCAACCTAATTTCTTAGAGTGGGTGAAAGATCTAATAGTAAAGCCTTAGATGTGCTGGAACAGGGTCTTGGTGAATTCCTTGTTCACACCTGAGATTGCTAATGAAATTTTAGCTCTGCCTTTAATCCTTACTATACAGAAGGATGTGTTAGGTGGAAGGGAACTAGAGATGGGATGTATTCAGTCAGAAGTGGATATAATCTGCTGAAGGCTAGGAAAGTTGATCACGGTGTTCTAATGTTCCCTCTAGCTCTTTTATAGTTCCAGAAAAGTTATGGAAGATAATCTAGAACATACGTGTCCCTAAAAAAATTAGAGCAGATTGTCGGTGGGTCTCAATATTGAATGCAGTCCACTATTAATCCAATGGTCACAATGCATTAAGTCCCCAAATTATGTCCCGGAAAATCTCGGTTCAGGCTCTTGCTACTAATTGGAACTTATGGAAAAGAAAGATGATGAAATCTCTTGAATGCCCTATTTGTGGAGTTGAAGATGAGACAGTAGAGCACTTGTTCCTCCTTTGTCCATGGACTGAAGAGGTCTGGAAACATTCTCCACTTAACATTCAGATTAATAAGGCTGGGATTACAAGGATGGAAGTCTGGTTGCTAGAAGGTATGAATTCTGCACTTTCAAGACAAGATCTGTCTTGTAATGTTCAATCACTTATGGCCCTATTATTGTGGTACATATGAAAGGCTAGAAATCAGTTTCTGTATCAGCATAGGCCACCTGATTATAAGGAAGTTGTGAACCTTGCTGTGATGGCTTAGGAAGAAGGTTTGCTGGTTATGAATAAATGTGTTAAGCATACATTTAATCATAGTAAGATAATAATAGATTAATAAGGCTGATTGTTAGTGACCATAAAGGTGAGGTGATATGGACAGAACTTGGATTATTTGCAGCTAAACCAGTAATAACCGACCTACAAAAGTCTTCAAAATCTTCCGAAACAATATTGTTCGTTTTACCAACTTTTTACACTTTCTTTGTTATTTGTACATCATCTTAATGTGAAGTGTTAGATCAATGAATCCCACTAAGTCTTTTTTAAATATTCAAATGTTATGGTTGTGTCATGTCAGTCGATAAAAGTTAGATGGTGCATAAAGGTAGTTTACATGTCATTTTTCATTCTGAAATGATCAATTTGAGCTATAATCTTCCTTCACAATCTAAAACTTTCAACAAAATCTCAATAATTATCTTTTAGATTACCACAATACGCGTTGATAATTTGACCTCCAACTATCCCACTATATCTCTCCTTGTTCCCTTAATTGTCTATTTTCCATATTGCTCTTCTAATTATAATCATTCGGCTTCAAATCATTCGTTACAAATTATATATGAACTTGTATCTCATTATCTTTCAAACCACGTGATTTGTTTTATTTTTTCCTAAAATTAATGACACGTGGATATTTTTTTTCAGAAGATAACGAACATTTGATATTGAAAAATTATAAAATCAATGCAAATAATAGAGGGTGATGTTAGAAGCTCAATTACAAATGAAATGAAGTGAGATCGAACTCATCGGTTTTTTCTTTTTTTTGATGTGTCTCGATAGATCGGTATTATACTGAAAAATCAAGTATTACAACTTCGAATGATGCATTATAGAAGAGGAAAAAGCACTCAACTTGAGAGAACGAAGGGTAACCAACTAAGTTAGGTCTCATTGATTATCGAACCTCGAGTTTAAAGATATAAAGTAAAAAATTGGTCTCATAGAACATATAATAAAATCCCAAAAGAGAGAGAGACAAGGAAGAATGAAAAAAAGTCAGACATAGCACATAATAGAATCCCAAAAGAGAGACACATAAGAAATCAAGTCTTGTCTTTGACAGACACCAATATTTTGATCTGTTGAGAGAATGAATGATGACCAACTAAGTTCGATTCAGTTGATTATCAAACCCGGAGTTTTAAGATATAAAACACAAAATTGGTCTTTTTAAAATAAACAAAGAAGTGTGATAAAAAAAAATAAACAAAGAAGGCTACGGGCGATCTGATTTTATTTCCTACCTACTACTAACACTATTTTTCCTGGTTGTCAGGGGGCGGAGCCATGTAGGGGTGGCAATTGAGTCGTGTGGTGTCGTGTCGAGTTCGAGTCAGGTCATTGCGGGTTCGTGTCGAATATTAATCAACTCTAACTCAACTCATTTAACTAATCATGTCATGTTGAGTTAACTTGTTTATTTTCATGTCGTATTCGTGTTCTTATTCGTGTTGACCTATATAAACTTTGAATAAAAAATTTAACGCTAAAATTCTATTTTCACTTAAACTTTGAATAATTTTATATACAATAATTATGTCAGTGCTTAATAACCAATTGCAAAAAATTAATATTTTGTTTCTATAATACTAATTAAACATGTTGATCGTGTTAATTTCGTGTAACATACAAAAGAAAAAATAGAGAAAGTGTCAATTCTTAAATAAACTGGTTGATCGTGTCAATTTTATATTTGATGAGTTGAACCCAAACATGACCTTTTACATTTCGTGTTCGTGTGTCGGGTCATTTTCGAGTTCGTGTCAGTTATAATCGAATTCGTGTCATAAAATTCGTATCGACTTCGAGTTGTGTCGTCGGGTTGAGTTGAAAATTGTCACCCCTAGTGTTATGGCCCAAGGGGCCATGGCCGCCCTCAACTTTTGAAAATTATATATTGTATCCTTAAAATTATATTTTTGATTATATTTTATATCACTTGAAATTCTTAAAATTATGCCTTAAATTATAATGCTTTTATTTTATGCTCTCGATTGTTTGTTTGACCATATTGCACCATTAACTATTAAAATTGACATTTTGCATGAATTGTTAAAGTGAAATTAATGTCACAGTTAATAAACAAATTATAATATATTAAAACAATTTAAAATATGTATTTCAGTTAGTTGTTCTCTCTCCCCACTCTCTCTCTCTCTTCACATTTGCCAAAAGTATGATAAAATATAATTATACTCGAATAATTAAATGATAAAATTCAACTTATATAATTAATTATTTGATGAATTGATATATTTTTACATCTATTTATTTGACTTAGTTAAAATTAATTTTATTCATTTTATTGAAAAGTAATGATTATACTGTACCATATAAGGTTAATTCTGATATATTTTATGTATGTGAAAAATTATTGAATGATCCACATTAAATAAAAATATTATTTTATACAACTATTTGGTCCCAAGAAAAAATCCTGGCTCCGCCCCTGCCAATTGTGATGTGTCTTCTATTTGTGGTTATGGGTCAATTACTAGTAGAAATATCGCATTAAAAGACAGCTTCATTCGACATATCAAAACAAGTGGTGCCGGTGCACAATCAATGCTAATTTTGCACCAACAAATGTACAACGTTTACGTGTTAGCCTCGAAGGATCGAGTTTATTCTGGTTATTATTGCGACCGAGACTCCAACTTAGAGTCAACATTACATTAAGTTTCCATATTTACTCTAATAGGACCACCATCCTTGAACCTTACAACTTGCAAGTTATCAAAATAACTGTGGAACCCACCAATTGTGATGTGTCTTCTACTACTTGGCTCTTTGGATATGCATGATATTCTCCTCACCCTTACTAAATGAGGTCCAAGGACAAAAGTTTTGTTTATAATTAAAGATAATTGATATATAACTTTATATTTTTTTCGGAGGGATTAGTTTCTGAATTCAAACTCATAGAACTTAAATGAATTAGCTCTCGGCATCTTTTTGATCTGACTCCATACCAGACCTTATTTGTTATATACATTGATGAATCACTACAACCTTTGAATCAAATATCTATAGTAGAGGAGAAAACAGAGAGAGATGAAAGAGAAGCCAGAACACGGGACAATAGACCTTAAAAAAGGAACATAAAAAAAGAAAAAAAGTTGATAATTTAAATTTTTTGTTGGTAGAATGTAAAGATCATGGCAAAGGTTTGTCCCATACCCAATTAAATATGCAATATATAGGCAATTATATAGTCTATAGCCTTTGAAAAGATTCCCATGATTGATTGGGAAAGCAATTGTTTGGATTTTTATAGCCACAACCACAAACTCTGCCCGGCCGTGGAGGCAATGTGGTTCAAGCATTTGGCTGTCCAAAAAATTGGACAGCCAAGGTTTGTCATAGCCGGCCTGACGGTTTTCCCAAACTCCAAATCTGTGGCTATTTACCCCTAGGAAAAATTACACTTTGACCCCCTCAATTATGTCTCCTATCTCGCTTTGTATCTTCAATTATGATTATTAGTTTTATTTTTTCAAAATTTTAGACATTGAAAACGTGTACTTTTCTACATATGTGGACATATCCTTTCCTGTCCAAAAAAAAATGCATCGAACCGTATCAAACCAATTTTCAAGTAATTGAAACAATGTGACAACTCTATAATTGAGGGAGCAAAGTAAGACCAAGGTCATAGTTGAGAGGATCAAAGTGCAATTTGCTCTATCCTCTAACAAACAAGAATCTCTGTGCATTTCACTTTGTGTTTAACTATATTTTGAAGCTTTTTGGGAATACAGTTAGTGCGGGACTCGCAACTGTGTGCATTTTCACCTTCTATATATTGAATATTTCAAGGCCATCTAGTTATAACTCTCTGTATAACCACTTCCCCTTCTTGTAGATTGGGCTGCAAATGGCGTCTAAAAGTCGTTCAAGCTACCAACTGCCTGTGTTTCCAGTCACTGTGTTTGCACATCTGATTGTCATAGCGGTGACAATTCTTATTTCTGTTTGGCTCTTGCACTTCCGAGAAGGCCTCGCTTTCAAATCCCACATCAAAGCAAAGATTTTCAATGTAATTCCTATGCCTATTGCCTAATACTTACTGGATTGTTTCTATACTGCTTTGAGGTCTGATGTGCAGTGTTTTGATTTCTTTGGCTTTGTTTTACAGGTGCACCCTTTTCTAATGGTGATTGGATTTGTTTTAGTAGTTGGGGAAGGTAAGAAAGTGTTAGCTTGTAGGTTTCATAGAGGTTTTTTAAGAAGCTTTTTTCATCTAACTGAAGAAAGCCCACCAAAATATCAAGCACAAGCAGTCTTTTCTTGGGTGTTTCCACCATACCCCCTCTCCTCCTTTTCTCTTTCCCCTTTTTTTTTTTTTTTTGACTGTCTAGCTAGTCAGTGCTATGTTAACCTATCTCTGTTAAAACAAGATTTATGGTAAATATGAACTTGAAAATAGTATATTAAAGAGAAAGAGTTGATCAGAATAAACTCTGTTGCTGAGTGTTTGTAGGTTTTCCTTAGTTGTCAGAGGCTGTCAAGCTCTGTATTGTATGCTCTGCTTGTGATGAAACTCTCATGAGATAGAAACTTGTCAAACCAAATTGCATGACTTAAAAGAGTCAAAATACTTCTCTCTTTGTTTTTTCTAATCTTGTAGTCAAAATACTTTTCGGTGTATTTGGAAAATATGCTTTCGATAAAGGCTTCGTTGAGTTGGGTTGAATTTATTTCACTTACGAGGCTTGTTTATACTCTTTTCCTTGTTTTTTTTTCTTCATGTTTCTCCAACTTATTACGGACTTGAAATAGTTTAATCACCCAGCAATATGCCCAATAGCTCTTTTTGTTACCAAGAAGAAAAGGATGTATAGATTACTGTTTATGATACTGATACACTTAGCCATAACTACTTCTTCTCACATCACAAAAGGAATATTTCTTTGTACCAACAAATTGAATTGTTCTAGTTTTTGGGGCTCCATTGTGCAGAATAGATTTATGACTTCAAACGCTTTCGGATAAAATGGAATTACAATTACAAATCTATAAACTGCCTGAAAGGGACAACCAAAATGAACATATACCGTAAATTAACTGAACATGTTTTGAAACAGCTATCATGGGATACAAGACTGTCCCAGCAAAAAAAGAGGTGCAGAAACTATTTCATGCAACATTGCATTTTATTGCTCTCATTTGTGGAATTCTGGGGATTTATGCTGTTTTCAAGTTTCACCATGAGCTTGGAATTCAAGATATGTACACCTTGCATTCTTGGCTGGGCATGTCTACCATCTGCCTATTTGGTTTGCAGGTACCATCTCTTATTTAGTATATTAATCTTTTTGAAAAAAATTTATTGTGTATTCTTCATTTGTTGTGACCAAGTCCAAGAGTAGTTTTTTAAACTTCGACAAGTTACACTTTGACACCTTCAGTTATGCCCCTTATCTCACTTTGTCCCCTCAGTTATGGTCATTGGTATCATATTGCCCCATTTTTAGACATTAGAAAGGTGGATTTTACTATACATATGGACATTTTCTGTCCAAAATCATCACCGATGTTTGATAGGGCAATGTGCAACTAATTGAACTAGTTGAGGGGACAATGTGAAAGTCAATAGCTGAGGGGGCAAAATGAGACCAAAGTCATAGTTAAGGTGGGTCGAAGTATAATTTACACTTCAAACTTTGAATCCATCCTTGCAAACTGAAATCTAGCTCATCATCTTGAAAAATTATCACTACAAAAAAATCTAGAACTCACCATTCTTTTATCTATTGAACTTTCAATGCTAACCAAAAGTTTTAATTCTTTCTTAGTTTCTCTTGGCCACCTTCTCCTTCTTGTACCCGGGTACAGAATCCTCAACAAAGACTAAGCTCGCTCCATGGCACGTGTTGTTTGGTATCATCATCTTCTTCATGGCAATTCTGACTGCTGAGGCAGGTTTGGTTGAGAAATTCTTTTTCCTACGCCTACAACGCAGTCAAGAAGCACTCATAATGAACTTCACCGGACTGTTAATTCTCCTGTTCGGAATATCTGTTGGGCTCACCGTTCTCCTTCCGTGAGATTCTTAGTAAAGATTGTGAGAACTTGTATAATGTTCATGGTGTGTAACTTTGACTTGGTTATTTGTTTTGTAAAGTTCGATATTTATTCACTTTGTACCTCTATATTCATGACTTGTTTGATAAATAATATACGAATCTACATAGCCAAATTATTATTTGAAGTTTTCGAAAAAGAAATCTTTGAAGTGTGAATGTTGCTTCATTGATCGTGTGTCGTCTAATCGAATTTAATCCAAAATATTATATACTTTTTCTTTAAAAAAATGAAAGAAAGGATGACACTTAACCAGGGAAGGTCATTATGAAACAGTTAAGCCCATCTCATTCATTATTCTCAAAGCATACAACAATGCAATGCATTCGAATTATACTCCTCTGTGCTTTATGCTTAGCCATTGAGTAAAAAAAATTCGTGTTCCTCTCCCCCTCCAATAAATATCGTCCAATCTCAAGACTTCATTCGGCTCCTGCTTTGCAGGAAACAAAGCATTCGATGCCCCAACCAGAGGGCTCTGTTCTTCCTCAATTTCTGCTTGTAAAACTTTATATTCCAACTCCATGATTTTCTGAAAAATGTTGCCAAAAATTTCCTTGTTCCAGACCATTAAATGAAGCTTTAACATTTTTTGAGTTTCTGGAAAAGGTTTCTAATGGATTATTAGAATAAAATCCCATCCAAGAATACTCTACTATTTGCAAGAAATCCTCATGCTCAGTCCACATTTCTTGAAAGCCTTTGGTCCCACATAATCCACATCTTTCTTTCAGCATTAACATTTGCTAAATACGAAAACATATTCAGACGACAACTGATATTTCGTAATTTTGCAGAACTGCACAAAGGCTCGAGCAAAGAAACTAAACAAGCATCATGCATTCTTACTAATTTTTTAAGTCTACTTTGGGAAGCAACTGCTCCTATCCCTCTAATATTCCAAGAAATAAAACTAATCATTGAGATATGTTGAAAATTTTCTGTCAATCTATAAACAAGAATGATATTAATCATTTAAAATATCTTTCGACTCCTCAGCTTCCTCTCGGGGATCGGGTATCGGGTATCGAAGGTGATAAGGAACTCTCTACTAAGTCCACACTATTGCTTATTTCAGAATCCGACTGGAAACCACGATCTGGGGGTTCTTTATTCATGACTAATCCTCTGTCATCGTCTTTAATGATAACATTGGTTCCAGTGATAACGTAATCATGATCAATTAAGAAGGTAGATCCAACCATTGGAGGAGAGCATTCTTTGTTCAAATCCAACAGCATACAAGAAGTGGACTGCTGTTTCTGAATATTTTGAGGATTACCTTCTAGCACAGTTTGAAGGATTGGTTTCTGAATTCAAACTCATATGACTTGAATGGATTAACACTTGGCATGTTTTTGGTTCAAGCAAGGGCTTCCAAAACCCACAAAACTATACAAAAACGCATCAACGTACGGCAAAATCTTTGGACAGCCAAGCTTTGTCATTGCCGGCCTGACGGTTTTCCCAAACTACAAATCTGTTGCTATTTACCCCTAGGAAAAATTACACTTTGACCCCTCAATTATGTTTTCTATCTCACTTTGTATCTTCAATTATGATTATTAATTTCACATTTTAAAAATTTTAGACATTGAAAACGTGCACTTTTCTACATATGTGAACATTTCCTATCCAAAAAATGAATCGAACAGTATCCAACTTGATGATACCCAAATCATGGTTCAGGTTGAGCTCGGATCATTCAGTTCATCACAGATAACCAGGGGGTCCAGGTCGACACCTCCTCCCCAACAACTGCACCCCCATAGGACTAGCAAGGATGACAACTGGCTTCCACCTAAGCGCCACGCATAAATCGTAACTGTCTTGTACTTGGGCCAAGAAATCGCAACCACCTCAACGTTATTCATGACAATCACATAAAAGGCGCAATCGTTACAAGGAGGAGGCAAGGATCACGCCAAGGATCAGGCAAAGCCCTAGAAGACTATAAATGAGAGGCATATCCCTCACAATGAAGAACAAGCAACTAGCCTAAGCAAATACTCTGTGTAATATTCCAATTTTTATCAATAAAATCATCCCCAGGAGGAAGAGACTCCCTTGAGAATGGATTAGCCGAGCTCCGGAGCTAGTGAACCACTATAAACATTTTGTGTGCAATTCCTCATCTCCCTTGTTCAAGTATTTAGAGTCTAGGAGCTCCGACTGAGTCATTCAGTGACCCACTAATCCCTAAAAATCATAAGCTCTATTCAATTGTGCAACACACACTATCAGTTGGCATTATCTGTGAGAACGACTATTCCTGTAAAAAAATTCTACTGATACCTTCAGTAATTGATGGTTTCTACGCGCAACATGAGCAGAAGTCAGATGAACCCTCTATGTTTGCAGAACCAATAAAAAGTCGCCATTGGAAGACAACAGCTTAATCCTGATGCTAATCCTCCATTGGCGAACCCTCCTCCAAACAATGAACTCGAGGCCCTTCATCAAGCCAATAATTGTCTCCTCCAACAAAACGAGGAGTTGCTAAGCCTTATCCACAACCAACACCCTCACAGGGCACAACCAGCCCAGGATGATCTCCAATGTGGGGAACATCAGCACGTCAATCCCTTAAGGGAAACTGCGGAGAAAAATGAGCACAACCAGTTAGTTGACAATATCCGTCGTCAAATTCAAAGGAACGAAGAAGACGAGGAAGTGCAGAGCCAGAACAGGTGAACTCATAGGAACGAAGAAGAAACCTCATCAACAAGCTTTGATGCGAGAGGACCTCGTAAAGACAGAGCCAAAGACTCCAACGCCCCGACCACCTTTTTAATCAAGAAAGAAGTCTTCTTGAGCCTAGGTTTACAGGGGGCCCCACGTGCGACTTGGTGGCAGCAGAAATCTTTGGAGTAGGAGGAGTCTCCTCAGGAAGAGGCAATGGGTAAGAGGGTGTATTCTGGGAGGTCGTCGAAGGAGGTGGGGGCACTTCTACCTTCTGTATTTTTTATGGAGGTCCTAGGTCACCTCTAGACCTGACCTCAACCTTACGCTTCCCTGCTGCTGTCTTTTTCCTCATCTGGTCCAACTTGGCCTTCACCATTTCAGCATCTGGGGCCATCGAGCTCAAACCTGGGAGAGGAGGACGGCTGGTTAGGCAGACTAACTAGGAAAAGAAAGTAGAACAAAGGTCAAGGGGAAGAAACTTACCAACAGAGTCTCCTTCACCAAACACAGGTATTGGGATGGGAGTCTCAACTTTCACCTCGGGGGGACTAAGCTCGAATTGAGTGAGCACCGAAGGCTTGAAAAGCTCTAAATACCTCTCAGGTTGACAGTCCTCCAGACCCAGTAGGACTATCCTATCGTCTGCGCCAAGGTCGGGACGAATGCCTAAAACAAAAAAAGGAAACAAGGTCACTAGGCAAAACACCGAACCAAGAAAAGAATTCAGACCAAGTCACCTCAATAAGGACTTACCCAGATTTTCTGGGGTTGACCAAGCCCAAGGCACAGGAAGAGTATCGGTGACATCCCTCGGATTAAACTCTCATTCCTTCTCAGACACGAAGAAGAAGAGCTTTTTCCAACCCTTATGGGAACTCGGGAGGTTGGAGATCAGAGATCAAGTCTTCACCCGTTTTGAAATATAAAGGAAGCCATCGGAAGGGGAGAACTTAACATTAAAAAATTCATGAGCAAAGGTATCGTAGGGATACCAAGCTCGTTCTTATTAAAGAAAACCAAAAGACCCATCAAAAGACCCCAGAAATTGGGAGAGATTTGGGCTGGACAAACATCGAAGTGTTGGAGAACAGACTTGAGAAATCGGTGCAAAGCAAACCTAAGGCCATTCTCGAAGGAAACAACAAAGAGGGCAACACGATATCATATATGATTTCCACATGAGGACAACAGTAATGCATGCCCTTAGGAAAGCCAAACTTGGCAGAAGGACGCCTAGATAGGGAAGGGTAACTTCGATGAACCCTACAAGGTCTGAGGCCTGAGGTATGGCCTCAGCACCCTCATCACTACTAGAAGTCCCAACCCCGCCTTTCTTAGACTTCCCTTTTTGAGATTTCTTTGACTTCGGAGCTGGACTCGACAAGGCTCGAGGAACCTCTACCTCAACAACCTAGGCCTCGAGAGCTTCGACACCAGAAAAATTGTCTATCTCATCACCCATATCCCCTAGGTCATCCTCCTCGAGCTTGGGAGATCTGTCACCCATGGCCAGAGAGACAAATGAAGTAGTGGGAGAAAGGAATATTAAAGGAAGCGCAATGAGAAGGGACGTTGGTAAAACAGTCTTCTAGAGCCCTGGGGTCAAGGCTCCAACGACCAAAAAGAAAAACTCTAGTAGTAGAGTAAGGATCTAAGAAGAGGGGAAGAGAAGACAAGGAACGAATCTGGCGCCTAAAATAGCAAAAGCGAAAGGTCTAGAAATGAAGTAACCACCTAAGACTAGCAGGATCCAGGATATGCTAAAAATCTTAGGAAGGAGAGAAGAAAGGAAACAAGGCAGAAGATGTACCTAATCGAGGACAATAAACGATTGATGACCCGAGGTAGATTGGAAGGATGAGCAGAACTGGCTTCAAGTAAACTTCTAAACAAGCTCGAGCACTAACCAAGGAAACACAAAGAAAGAGGGAATAGGGAATGTCTGAATGAGAAATGCTAAAAGAAATCGAAATGATTGAAAAAGGCAGTTCCGCCTGCAAACGCATTTAAGGTGGGTGTAAGAACAGACACGTGGAAACAAAGGGTGAAGAACGTGCACGAGAAACGAGGTAGGATAGACTCCTCACACGTTTACAATTGGGAAACATCCCATCGTGCAAATCCCGAAGGCAAACTTAACTAGTTGAAAGGCAGGTCAAGTGACAAAATCAAGCTGACCTCGCCCACCAAAGTAGTAGTCAGCCCCAACCTATACAAGACAAAGCTTACCAGACTGGGGACTGGGGGGCAACTGATGATACCCAAATCATGGCTAAGGTTGAGCTCGGGTGTTCAACTCGAACCTTCCAAGCTTGGATCATTCAGCTCATCACAAATAACCAGGTGGGTTCAGGTCTGCACCTCCTCCCCAGCAATTGCACCCCCATAGGAATAGCAAGGATGGCAGTTGGCTTCCACCTAAGCGCTACGCATAAATCGTAATGGTCTTGTACTTGGGCTAAGAAATCGCAACCGCCTCAACACTATCCATGAAAATCACATAACAGGCGCAACCGTTACAAGGAGGAGGCAAGGATCACGTCAAGGATTAGGCAAGGCCCTAGAAGACTATAAATAAGAAGCATATCCCTCACAATGAAGAATAAGCAACTAGCCTAAGCAAATACTCTGTGTAATCGTCCCCTTTTTATCAATAAAATCATCCCCAGGAGCAAGAGACTCCCTTGAGAGTGGATTAGCCGAGCTCCCGAGCTGGTGAACCACTATAAACACTCTGTGTGCAATTTTCCATCTCCCTTGTTCAAGTCTTAAGAGCCTAGGAGCTCCGACTGAGTCATTCAATGACCCATTAATCCCTAAAAATCATAAGCTATGTTCAATTGTGCAACACACACCATCAAAACCAATTTTCAAGTAATTGAAACAATGTGACAACTCAATAATTGAGGGAGCAAAGTAAGACCAGGGTCATAGTTGAGAGGTTCAAAGTGCAATTTTCATTATCCTCTAACAAACAAGAGTCTTTGTGAATTTCAAATTGTGTTTAACTAAGTTTTGAAGCATTTTGGGAATAAAGTTAATGCAGGACTGGTAACTGTGTGCATTTTCACCTTCTATATGTTGAATATATCAAGGCCATCTAGTTAGAACTCTCTGTATAACCACTTCCCCTTGTACATTGGGCTGCAATGGCGTCTAAAAGTCGTTCAAGCTACCAACTGTCTGTGTTACCAGTCACTGTGTTTGCACATCTGATAGTCATAGCAGTGACAATTCTTGTTTTTGTTTCGCTCTTGCACTTCCGGGAAGGCCTAGCTTTCAAATCCAACATCAAAGCGAAGATTTTCAATGTAATTCCTATGCCTATTGCCTAATACTTACTGGATTGTTTCTATAATGCTTTGAGGTCTGATGTGCAGTGTTTTGATTTCTTTGACTTTGTTTTACAGGTGCACCCTTTTCTAATGGTGATTGGATTTGTTTTAGTAGTTGGGGAAGGTAAGAAAGTGTTAGCTTGTAGGTTTCATAGAGGTTTATTAAGAAGCTTTTTTCATCTAACTGAAGAAAGCCCACCAAAATATCAAGCACAAGTAGTCTTTTCTTGGGTGTTTCCCCCTCTCCTCTTCTTTTTCCCCTTCTTTTTTTTTGACTGTCTAGCTAGTCAGTGCTATGTAACCTATCTCTATTAAAACAAGATTTATGGTAAATATGAACTTGAAAATAGTATATTAAAGAGAAAGATTTGATCAGGATAAACTCTGAATGAATGATATTGCTGAGTGTTTGTAGGCTTTCCTTAGTTGTAAGAGGCTGTCAAGCTCTGTATTGTATGCTCTGCTTGTGATGAAACACTCTCATCAGATAGAAACTTGTCAAACCAAATTGCATGACTTAAAAGAGTCAAAATACTTTTGTCTTTGTTTTTTTTAAGCTTGTAGTCAAAATATTTTGAACAGCTATCAACCAAAATGTCTGAAAGGGGCAACCAAAATGAGCATATACCCTAAATTAACTGAACATGTTTTGAAACAGCTATCATGGCATACAAGACTGTCCCAGCAAAAAAAGAGGTGCAGAAACTATTTCATGCAACATTGCATTTTATTGCTCTCATTTGTGGAATTCTGGGGATTTATGCTGTTTTCAAGTTTCACCATGAGCTTGGAATTCCAGATATGTACACCTTGCATTCTTGGCTGGGCATGTCTACCATCTGCATATTTGGTTTGCAGGTACCATCTCCTATTTAGTATATAACTTACACTTTGACCCCTTCAACTATCACATTCCTTGCATTAAGACCTCCAACTATGGTAATTGGTCTTACATTGCCTGAGTTTTCAACATAAGAAAGATGTATTTTACTACACAAGCAAGGGCGGAGCAAGTTTGGTCCAGGATGGGCAAGGCCCCCCCCCCCCCCCCCCCTTGTGTCCACCCAAAACCAAAGACAGAAGTGGTACACCCACCACTATTCACCCAAAAGAATTAAAAAACCAAACCCACTTAAAACCATAAAAAGAAATTTGGGGCTACCACCATAACCAAAGACTCGCAGTGAGTACAGAACTCGGTTGAATGCATTTTCAAATTTTTTTTCTTAATATTATTTATATAATTTTTTATTATGTGTTCAATATTTTTAATTATGCCCACCCTATTTTTTTTTGGCACATCAATTAATGTACACTTATATCACATGAATTTTTTGACACATTTTGGATATGTTATGTATCTATATAGATAAATTTTGAATATACTAGAATCATTTTATACTTTCTAAGACTAGAAAAGACAAGATATACATATTAACTAGTTTACTTGTGATTTTGACATTTATTTTACTAATTACAATAGACATTATAGATTGCATATTGAACTGCATAATCAAATGAGTAATAAATACCGAAGTGATAACATGATTGTGTATATAAAGAATAATAAATTTGTTATGCAATGGTTTCCAATGATGAAAATTCGCCGGAGTCAATTCTAAAAGATTTTAATTGGCCTATATTTTGTTAAATGATATAATTAGTCTTTTTTTTTTATTATTGTTGTTTGTATATACTAGGTTTACAAATTTATAGTCTATTAGGTTTAATGAACTTTTAAGTATTAAATATAATGTAATTAAATATAAATTATTATCTTATTTCTATCGATTGTAAGAAAAAAATATATGAAAATATTTGTGCCCACCCAAACACGATTTTCTGACTCCACCCGTATATACAATGGGACATTTTTTTGTCGAAAAATATAACGGACATTTAATTTTAGGACAATATGAAACTAATTGAACTGATTGACGGTACAATCTAAGAAAATCAATAGTTGAGGGAGAAATGTGAGACCAAAGTCATAGTTAAGGGGGGTTTGAAGTACAATTTACCCTTTTACTTTGAACCAAATCTTGCTCATCATCTTGAAGAAATTGTTACTACAAAAAAATTTAGAACTCACCAATCTCTAATCAATTGAACATTCAATATTAACCAAAAGTTTAAATTCTTTGTTAGTTTCTGTTTGCCGCCTTCTCCTTCTTGTACCCGGGTACAGAATCCTCAACAAAGACTAAGCTCGCTCCGTGGCACGTGTTGTTTGGTATCATCATCTTCTTCATGGCAATTCTAACTGCTGAGACAGGCTTGGTTGAGAAATTCCTTATCCAAGGCCTAGGACGCAATCAAGAAGCACTCATAGTGAACTTCACCGGACTGTTAATTCTCCTGTTCGGAATATCTGTTGGGCTCACCGTCCTCCTTACGTGAGATTCTTAGTAAAGATTGTTAGGAATATGGTTTGTAGAGTTCGATATATATTCACTTTGCACCTCTATATTCATGACTTGTTTGATAAATAATATACGAATCTACATAGCTAAAGGAAAAAGGGGAAAAGTTTGTGTATTTGTTGTTTGGAGATGTTCTTGTTACATTTTAGGATTTAGATTATCTATGTAAAACAAATCATTATTATTTGAAGTTTTCGAATAAGAAATTGTTAAAGTGTGAATGTTGTTTCTTTGATCTTGCGTTTGCTAAATTTTATTGTTGATACTTCTATTGGCCCAAAAGTAACTTAAGAATGGGTAAATTAGGTTTTCTTCTAATATGACTTACATAAAAATCAAGTTTAGTATTTGTAAAATTGTTTTCTCTAGATGTATATGTATGAACAATATATGAGCAATGTGTGTGAATGTGAACAATCAATGTATATAAAATATTGAGAAAAAAAGAATAAACACACGATTTATAGAGGTTCAGCCCTCAGCTCACTTGACCTAAGTCCTCTCTACTTCATCCCCTTGGAGTTTCCTTTCACTTTCTTGAATCTCTTCAATGGATGAGAGTCAAACCCTTCATAATCTTATTGATACAAAGATAGCACTCATTCTTAGCTCACTTCAAGAAGTACAATAGATTCTCTCTCTCTCTTGGTAGATAGATATCTTACTCTATACAATCAAAACTCAAACACACGAGAGAATGAAGACAAAGATGGATTCTCTTTCTTTTTACTTTTGCTCAAGTTAAAATACTCAAAAAGTTATCCTTGAAAGCTCACAAAAACCCTATTTATACATTAGGTATCTTAAATGAAGAGAATGACTGACTTGTCAAAAAGAATCAACTTCTGACGTAGCTTCTAAAAGTCGATCCAACATACCGAATAGGTTATCTGATATAGTCGTTGCAGCCTCAACAGTCACATCTAACATACCAGATAGTCATCTGGTAGACCAAATAACTTCACACTTCTACCTAGCCTTTGCCCCATCATACTTCATCAAATTCTTAAGAGTTTTTGAACTTTGTCGGTTGCTTATCCGGTAGGCCGGTTCACAGTGTCGGGTAGAACAGATCCTTCAAGTGGTCTACAAATGAGCCTAGCCTTCTGACCTTGCTTCCCTTTGATTTCGGCATACCGGTTAGTTCTTCTGGCATAACGGTATAGCCTTTTGGATGCCTCAATAGACATACTGGTATAATCTTCCGGATACCTTTTACTGGTTGGGATATCCGGCATACCGCATATGCCTTTCGTATGCATTGTCCGATATACCGAATACCTCTCTGAATTTTCATTATTTCTCTATGTTCCTCCTTTTTCTTCATTTGCATGAACACCTACACTTCATCTACACACTAATGCCCACATTAGTCCATATTAGGATGTTTGTTATCATCAAAATCATGCTTAACAAAGTATTGGGACAACATGCTTGAAAAAGTTGATAAACATATTGAAAAGTGGATTTGCTAATGCTTTGCCATGAATATTCTTTCTCGGGAAACTTTTCAAAACACATGCAATATGCTAAGTTTTGTGGCTAGCAACATAAATATGTAATTAGGATCCATCTCAAATCATGACATTGCTCCAGAAAAAGAAAACCAAGAGCAAAAATCCAAAAATGAACTTGTACACAGTTCAAAAAAGAAAAAAACCTTGTCCCTTGCACCTTTGATCCAAGTTAAGTTTCATAGATGGTTCCGCTGGATATAAATAAATAGAGATGACACACGAAGATACAGAGCTAAACTGTCGTCCGTACCCTAAAACGAATTTGTTATCTTAAGATGATGCTTTTTCAGATTAAAGAATTTGTTATCTTAAGATGATGCTTTTTCAGATTAAAGAATGCTGGTCCTACTTTTCAATGCACCATGCAAAAGATCTTCGATGACATACTCAAAAAGAACGTGCAATGTGTTATGTAGACAACTTTATAGTGAAGACCAAGAAACGAGAGGATCACCTCCAAGGCTTGCGGACAATGTCCAACCTGTTGAGGAGATACCAACTAAAGATGAACCTGCTCAACTAAACACACTTTAATTTTCTTTATAATAGATCGCATTTACAAATCAAAATTGGAAAGAAAAGGGTTGAAGGAACACAGGGAGCAGGAAAGGGCAATGGAGCCTCCACTCAACATTTATACATGGGGTCTATATTATAAGCTCTTCCAAATTTGAAAATTATGTCCTGGACCACTTTAATCTAGTATCAATTTGCACATTAGGCTACTAGTTGAAAGGTAGAGGAAAATGAAAAGAAAATTCCAAATATTACAGCAAAAGCAACATGCAATTTCCATTTGAAGAAACAAAAAAAATTCAGAAATGGCAATAAACACGAAGTACAACAGTTGTCATCTCATTGTAACCAATCTCACTGGAAATAATTAAAGAAAGAAAGAAAGAAAATGGCTACACCAACTGCTGCTTTGTGGATTCCATTCTCTCCAACAAGCCTGCAATTTCAGCTTTCATTCTCATCTTCATCTTGTAATAGTCGCAATGCGAGTTTTCCAGATTTTTGAGCTCCTCCTGCTTCTTTCTGTGCCTTTCCTCAGTTTCCTGCAAACACAGCTTGGATAGCTTCTCAGCATACTCTTCTTCCAATTTATCACTCTTCATCCTAACCATGCGCCTGTAACCCTCTGCCTCCCTCCGTGCCTCATCTGCCCGGCTCTGGAACATTCTGGCTTCCGCTTCCTTAATCCGCACAATGCTTTCCAAGCTGTCAAAGCCATCTCTCTTTGGTTGCTTTACAGACCACTCATCTTCAATCATTTTGTCGCTCATGAGGAGAGCTTTTGGGATGTTCTGATGAAGATCAAGAGGCAGCAATTCCTGCCTTCCTCTTGAAGGGCTCATGTTGTAGAAGGAAGATTTTGTGGGGAGAGAGTTAGATGGTGGCAGAGGGGTTGCATCTTTTTTAAGGCTAGCTTGAGTTGCCATCAGGTCTTCTGAAGCAACATTGGTACAAGGAAAATCTGCCAAGCCATCTGTATCTGTGTCACATGAAACCATCAAGTTAGATGTGATTGTGCTATAAAATTTTGAGAAATAAGGCATACAAGATAGAAAAGGAAATTTATAAGCCAGACAGAAAACGAGATGAAAGGTCTTGTAAAGAGAAAGATTGTGAACGTTCATAAAAGTTACAGGTGTAAAGGACCCTTCGACATTCTTTGAGTGCAAAAAAATTTCTGATTGTATAAACATCACAATTAAAGGTTATTGTCATGTCGGAAGCTTTAAAGTACAAGGTAATGCGTCACTGGATGTAGCAGCAACATAGTATCAAGATGTGAATTATATTTTTTTCCCGTGAAATGAAACAACAATTTTATCAATAACTGAAATAAATAGATGTGAATAAGGTTGGATTTGCTTCGGTTTTCATATATTCAAAATGCTATCTTAATAGTAATTGCAGAAAATAGTACCAATGAAGCACTATTTTACTCTTTTGATTGGAGGTCAAAATAAAAGGTTGCATGTGGAACACTAAAACACAAACCAAAAAGAAAGAGTTTCTTGTTTGGAATGCTTTCCAGTTAATGTTGCCCGGCCACGAGAATTGCGAGCTCAAGAAGTAAGAAAACAGGCCCTGTTATGTCAAGATACAATGTGCCTAATTCACAGATCAGATGTGTCCACCCAGTGATAGAAGCTCATGCACACAATTGTCAGTCCAGATTTCTAGGGAGTAATGTACATTGTCAAAAAGGTTTAAAATATTAATAATTGACCTCGTAAATTGTCACAGCAACATATTACATTACTACTGTTTCCCAGAGGATCTGCCTGTACAATTTTCTGCTCATTTCAAACTTTCTTAATCAAAACATAATCCTCAAGTTAAATGTGTGAATCTTACAAATCAATTAAAGGAAATTAAATTGGAAATTTTCCCTACTCAGGGTAAAAGTCCCCCGCCCCATCTTTTACATAAACAAGTAATTACTGCATTACCATTTCTGGATCAAAACTGGCCAACAGCCCAGACTCCTGAAGAGAATAAATAATTGGTTTGATTGCCACACTTCCTACATTTTTTTATAAAGTGAGTATGACATCACGGTTACTACATGAAATTCAGCACTTACAAAGTTTACACACCTTAATATGATCCACTTAATGCATTATACACGAAGATATAGAAAAACATGCCTATCAAATTCAAAAACAAAAGCACAAGTCCACAAACCAAATGGCAGATATCTTACTTTAGCATTCTGATGAAAAGGTATCAATATAAATAAGTACCATGAGAAATAAAAATTTACTATGAGAAGAAACAACTAATATATCCAAGTGCCACTACATCATGAAGTCTCAATTTCAACATGCAGCATTAGATCAGTGAGCCTGGCCACCTTATTGTGAGTAGGCATCTATTCCTGCTAAAGCAACAAGATGCATAACATTAATACAAAGAATGGCATAGCTTCCCCCCAAATATGGTAGTAAATGTAACTAGGGATGACAATCTGCAAGACTGTTTGCCCTGCATTCTGTGGCCTACCTCCATGAGGCCAGGGACTCAAGGAGGCCACTTAGAGCGTGATTTCTAGTTTTGGTCAAATACTGAGTAGTGGATTCCTCGCCCCCCAAGCCTTTATACCTTCTTCATTGAAACTGAAGACCTAGCTGGCAATCGAAATTAAATGTCTTTCTTTGGCTGCCTCATCAAATCACAGGTTAAAGAAAATGGAAAGACAAGAATGCCCATCCCAGCCCCACATGCACATAGTATACTCAACAGTGATTTCTTTTGGGTAAATTACACCAATAGCTCTATGGTTTACCATTAGTTGAGCTTTAATATTTAAAGTTTTAATTTTGTCAATTTAGTACTCAACGTTCACACATTGCACAATGTGGTCCCTCACACTACCACTTAAGTCAGTGACACACGAGGCAATTGAGGGCATTTATGTCTTTATGTTTGCAAAATAAAGGGTGTAAGTGTAACATAAATATATTCAATATATACAATATTATACATGTATATTTACTAGCATATATACTTATATAAACACAATCTCTCTTCACATCTCTCTCTTCGGGTCTCTACTATTTCCCCGCCTCAAGGCAGATGCAAATGCTGACTACTACCAACTCCTTCTCTCTCGCAGTCGTTGATCACCATCGTAACCGCCCACCACCATAACCGACTCCTCTCTTGCAAAGGTTGTCTCTCTCTCTCTCTCACACACGCACACATGCATGCGGACACACAAAGCATTGCAGCATCACCACCCGCCCCCATATTGCCTCTACCCTCCACCACCACAAAGGACACAACAAACCCCCTCCCTCCCCCCAAGAAAAAAAAAACCCTGCCTAGTGCTAGCCTCTCCCCAACCCCCATTTTTTTTGTTTCAACCCCTATCCCACCACCGACCACTCTACCTCAATCTTAATTTTTATTTCAATTGTGAATTCAATTAGTGGTAAACCTCAGGAATCATTAGTGCAATTTACCATTTTTTCAGTCCTCTACATTCTTCAATCTTGTTGAAGTATAAATACTTAAGTTACACCATCTCCAATAGTTTAATTTAAAAAGCTCAAATTTTTGGAGTACATGGTTATTTAACATGATATCAAAGTAGGAAATCGTGTGTTCAAATCTCGCCGCCACCCTAATTATTAAAAAGATTTCCACGTGCTAGGCCCAAAATCTAACCAGCACGTGAGGGGGTGTGTTGAAATATAAATACTTAAGTTATATCATCTCCAACAGCTTAAATTTTTGAAGTAGATGCTTGTTTAACAAATCTCATTCTACCAGTTTAGTAGATGTTAATCAAAGTATGTCAAGTTAGTATTTCTCTCTCTCTAAAGGCTTTCTCAAAAATAGCTTTTTACTCTATCTAAAGCTGACCTTTTTTTTGGAAGGTGATGAACTTGCAACTATCTGAAGGCGGGAGTACCACTAGGCTACTCCCTAACCTCAATTTAAAGCTTGCCTTAACTATCTATTGGTTCTTCTTTGTAACTGGGATTTGTAGGACATGTTTTTAGGGGAATAAGGGAATAGGGCTACCTCGCTACTATCTCTGGCCTTGTGTATAGAAGATGTAAAGTAGAATTTTTCCCCAAGTGTATCAAACAATAGAATTGTCTTTTGCGTTCCTTCAAATTGAAATATTTTGCCAAAAATTCACCACTCTAATTTCATCTCTTACCATACAGTTACAAAATTGAATTATCAACTTATAAGAGCACAACAACGGTCAACATTAATTCAATTTTCATCTACTTTGATCCAACGGCATAAAATTCATCCCCAGATTTATTTTCTCGCTCAAAAATATCATCTCTACACGACCTCCAATGTCAAACAACTTAATCAACATACTTCCCAATACCAAACTATCTCATTAATCTACACCAATTGTTCTCTCTATTCACCTTAATTTTAAATTGTGTAAATAAAAAATAAATTATTATTTAAAATGTAAAACTTCCACGATGTTCGATTTTTTGTATTACAGAATGTCTTCAGCCACGCGCTTATTGCTAATAAATAGTTGAAAGAATATACCATGTAGCAGTTCCATGTCACTCTAATATATATATATATACACTAATATTTACTTGCTTTGCAGGCTTTTACACACAATTCAAAATATGAACCAGCCAATATTCCAAATTCTGATTTTTTATCAGAGAAATCTGATTGATTGACCCAAGAAATGGACCCTAGCTGGGCAGTTCGACCTACAGCCTGCAAAGCCCCTAAATCCTTGACTGAGCCAGAGGATACAGAGAGTGGAGAGGGAAACTCCACAGTGCATTATGCAACTTATAACATCTAATAGATTGCAGGGGAAACGTCATCCAATGGTCTTACAGCTAGCTATGGTTTCGATATCAGGCAATACATTTGAAGAAAAAGACTTCAGCTCTATACAGATCAGAAGAATGGATAAAAAGAGAAAAATGCAACTGTGAGAAGTTGGTTAGCAGCAGCACCAATTGAGCATAAGATTTTAAGAACAGGTTAATTGAGACAGTTCAGCATCAGCAGGATCAATGATTGATCAATATTGGTAAAGCAATTTTCTTTTAAGTTAAAAGGAAAATTGTGATAAAGAGGGTCAAAAGTTTATCCAGGCTGTGCAAAAGTGCCTTACGGGCTACTAAACACAGATATGACCCTGAACAGGGATAAAGGGCATAGTTCTATTTTCATATCAAAAAATTTGCATTTATGCTTTCACAAGTCTCATTAGTTTTAGTCAAGGATATGCAGAATTTAATGCCTATTATTCTAGTGGCCCTTTTTTCGTTGTTCTTCAAACATTTCATTAAAGGTAATTACCCAATTTGGTCCTCCTCAACAAAGGGGTCAGGAGGAATGAACTGAGTACATAGTTATTGTACATAGAGGTGTCTCTCATATTTGAACCCATCCAGTTACTAAGCTCGCAGACCAATATAAATCTTTCTCATGGATATATTTTGACCTCCTCGTAATGCCGAGTAGACAAAAGAAGCAGACCTAGATCTCAGATAATGAGGCACTATGATTTGTCTATTCGCATGTCAAGCCAGGTTCATTAATCAAGTCACTTACTCATCCAATACAGGATGAAACTATATATACTACAGTCAACAAAATACCAATATCTATTATTTTCAGAAAATGCTGATCATTTCAGTTGTGAAATATTAGCATTATCTTTGCCAAATAACAACTGTCATTTTAGCTTTCAGATGACCAGAATAACACATTAGCATAATATTGATGATCACCATAAAATATCATTTTTGACCCAAAAGTATATATTTCGGCAGCAAAGCCCAAAATGAAAACACAAAAAGAAAAATAAATAGACCACAAATCTGTTAAATTCTTATTATTCAAACAATTTGTTCAACTATCAACGAGAAAGACCAAAGCAATTTTCAAAGAAACTTGTAAGGAATCATTTTTTTTACCTGCTCAGATAAGAAGTGACAATTCAGTAGAAGACTAGGAGCAATAAGATATAGTCTGGGGACTCACAGTTGAAAAATTGGGAGATGAAACTGCAGACATCTGAAGGAGAAATCATTTTACTATCCAGCTTGGCCAGCATCTCATCAGCCTTAACATGCAACTGCTTGCCTTTGAAATCTTCACTACCCCGAAAGATTTTCCTAACACAATCAAGCTCTTTCATCAAGGTTTCTAGACCCCAGTTCTTTGCACAAGACATAAACACATCCTTAACGAACCCAAACATCTCTGAAGCATGATCACATCCAAGGCAGTGAAACTGCATCTCAGTTGTCCCTGAGGGCCCCTTTAAGCTTGGCCCGGGTCTTATGAGATTCCTCTGTATGCCACAGGCTGCGTGACACCAGTGGGCGCATACGTCACAGCCAACCCAACTGCAAGTGTTATTGGCACAATCGAAGTTCAAACAGACAGGACACATGCATTCACTGCAAAATCCCTTCTTTGTTGAGCAAATCTTGCAGTCACAATCATCAACAGGTAATAACCTCCTGCAATTACCATTTCGACATCGTTCGAGTAAGAATATCTCCACCAGCTCAATTGTGGGAAGTCGATTTTGGCTAGATAAGAAGCTCGCAAGACCCATTTTTATTGCAACCAAAATTTCAAGTTGGTTTTTATGGGACTTCAAGAGGGTCTCCTTGGTAAGGTCGGATCTTCTCTCTAGCCGGTTCCGGAGGCCCACTAATTCTTCTTTGTTCTCAGGCTTTGCAATGAGACTCTTCAGGTATTCTTTTGTTGAATCAACAGTTTCATCCGGAAGCTCCTGAATTATCTGAGCCATGACAGGAATATCCTCTAACACAATCTGTCGAAGGATCCTCTCAGGTCTAGAGAGCTTACGTGCTCTCCCTCCATCTAAACTCTCCAAACCTCTCAGTTGCTCAGAGCCTCTTCCTCTTGAATCACCCGAGTGCATGTCCAATCTCGGCCTAGCGGGCAATTCAGAGGGAAAAAATGAATGATTTTCCGAGCTCATTGTCCGATAAAGACTGTTATCCTTATTGGTTGAGTGATTAGCCGGCATCAAAGGAAACACTCCACCACCATGGTTAGACAAAGCAACACCATCTCCAATCGGCCTAAATCGACTATGAACCGACCCATTAGTCCCCTCCCCACCATTCCATATTTGATCACAATCTCTCCTATGACTTCCTACCGAATATTCATAATTCTCAGTCGAATTCCGGGTGAGCGAGCAACTAGGGTTGTGGGAAAACGGGTGGGAATAAGAATAAGACAGCGAAGTCGCCGTGAAATCATTAGAGTAAGTGGTTTGAGTATGATTATTTGATGGACCCAAGGACTGAACACTCCTACTAGGCCTAGACCGAGCTGGAGGATCTCCATTTTGCATTGGATTTGAAGCTGCTAGAGAGAGAGACACATCAGGCAAAGCTAGAGAAAGATTAAGAGTCTCTAGCTTTGGCCTTTTCTCCCGATTTTCCACATCAGTTTCTTCATTTTCGACCTCTCTTTTGGATGAATTCCCTCTATTATCATTCAATTGAAGAAAATCTCTCTCTACCCATCTATCGTTTTCTTCATTTTGATCCTCACAAACTACTTCTTTTCCTTTGTAACTCACTTTCTCAAAGGAATTCTGTAGAATTTTGCCGGAAACTTCTTTCTCCGGAAAACTCAGTTTGGAATTATCACAAAGATAACTCAGAGTCAGCTCTTGTGAGCCAGAATTACCTGTTTTTGAGGGTTTTGACTCAGATACATCACAACCCATCTCTGGTTCTCTCAGAAAATTGATACCCTTTTCAGGAAATCTGATTTTCCCATCTGGGTTCTCATCTTTTTCCTCAGAAATGTGCTCTCTAAGCTTTCTCTGGGAGTCGCTGGAATTTTCTCTCTCTTTCAACATGATCAAACAGGCCAACAAAAATTCAGAAAGAGAGAAAGATCAAAACTTACAGAGCCAAGGGCAGTTTGCAAATTCGATTGAATCTGAGAGTTGATGGACTTCAGTTCATTTTCTCTCCTCTATTTGCTTTGATTCTGCTAGGACTCCAATATCTCCTTCTCTCCAACCCTCTCTCTCTAATTGCAACGGCTGTATTTTTTTTTTTCTTTTCCCCACACTTGACACGGAGAGAGAAACAGAGAGGAAGCTTGTTGGTCAGCTTTAGATGAGATTACAGAAATGACCCATCTTTCGTGAGTGAATTACTCTTTAGTGGTCCATTGCTGTCATGCGTTATATGCAAATACAGTAGCTTTCCTCCTCTTCATTCGGGTCCACATTGTGTGTGTGTGTGTGTGTTTGACCGTAAATTAACGAACTTTTACATTTTGAACTAAAGTGTGTTTTACATTTCCATCGCGAAACTCTTCGGTCTGTTCGTCTCCCTGTTTGACTTTCTTTTGCATCCATTATTTCCAGGAAAAACTTTTCACAGAACCCTTCATATTTGGTCAAATCACAAGACGGTTCTTGACATTTCAATAATAGCCAGGATAACCCACTGAGTGTTATAAATCATAATACACACTCTTTTAGTCTAAGAGCATCAAACAATATTAAAATTAAGAGAGATTCTAAATCTTTATTCAAATCTCTAATGATTATATTTCATTTTTTTTTTAAATTTAATTGTCATATTTCACCTTCTTTTAAATTTGAATATGTCATAATTCACCAGTTACTAGACACAGTGGGTTAGGGACATACACTAGTTACTAGACATAGAAGAGTTTCTTTTATTTCTAGTTCAGTGTTGGATGATTTGGAAAAACCGAAATGAGTTGGTCCATTCTGGTTCTTCGAAGGATACTGCTACTATAGTCAAAGAAGCTAGAGAATATTTAGATTATTTTCAATTGTCAAACGATGCACGAAGACCCTTACCACCGATATCTATCTCTACGTCTTGGATCCTTCCTAGAGCTTGCCTGTTTAAGGTTAATTTTTGTAGTGTTGTGCTTTCGAAAGGCCAATATGCTGGTGTTGGAATTGTTATCAAATATAACAATTGTGAGTTTGTGGCTGGAATGGTAATGAAATTTAGTTGCAGAGAGATGAGCATGGACTTGGAATCCACTCCTATGAAGGAAGCTATTTGTTTTCCTATTCATCAAGGGGTGCAAGCTGTTATCTTTGAAGGGGATTCAACAAAGCTGCTGAAGTCTTTTAAAGCTATGGAGACACAACTACAAACTGGTTTGGTGTGAAAGAATCTAGATAATATCAAGATGAACTCCAAAGATTAAGTTACCATGAAATTACTCTGGTAAGGAGAAATGGTAATAGGGTAGTATTTAATTTAGCTAAACATGCTATATATATTGAGGGTTCTATTGTTTGGCAGGAGAAAACTCCGAATTTTGTAATGCCTCTCCTTTTTTATTATATTATGTATCAATAAAAATATCATTTCTATTAAAAAATAAAATAAAATTGAATGTGTCCTACTTCAAATTCGAGCTTGCCCTCTTTTCGATTTAAGTTTGTCCATCAGATTATTTTGTATTAAATCAATTTTTTACTCAAGATTGAAAATTTGAGTAAAAAAATTAAGTTAAAATGAGAGATGATTTAACAATATGTAGTAAAACTAATGGAAAATAGTGACTTACTTTATTGTTTATACAACTAGTTTTTCTTCTTTTTCCCTCTTTTCTATTTATGTTGTTACTTCTATTCCAATTAGATAAACATACACAGGATGCATTCAAATCTATAATATAAAACAGGGCAATCTTCAATCAGCCTATCTGACGGTCTCAAATAGACTCATTTAATAGCCACCAACATTCTTTTCAAAACTATTCACATTATACCACCGTACATTCAAACACGGGTTATCCCTAATCACTACTAAATAAGGAAATGGAAACTTTGGGACAATTTAGAATGTGCTATTTTAAATTGGGTTGTGGGATTTAAGTAAATAATTGTACAATTTCATCCTTTTAGTTACTTTAATGGTAAGATCACTCAAGTGTGTATAAGATATTTCAATTGCATCTTAAATAAGAGAGATGCAAAATTACTCAACCATTTAGTAAATAATTATAGATTTATTTTGGTCATTCATTTTTATATTCTGTCATATTTTCAAACAGTTGTTCGTTCGAAAAATGAAGTGCTAACTCTTATACAACATTAACCAGACAATGAATGTACTTTTCATACAAATAACTTTCAGAATGGATTTAAAGTGGTCGATTTTGAAATAATTGAAAGATATTGTCGATAAAAGCGCCATTAAATTGTATTGACGATTTTTTCTATTTTTTCTGAAAAAAAAATAATCTTTAAGTCATATATTATTTTTTTATTATGACAATTAAGTCCTACTTTTTATATTTCTTTTCCATTAATGATTATTTGATCAATTTTCAGTTTGGGCTCTTACCACATTTGTGTGACGTGTGGTAACCGATTATATTTGATTTAAGCCATTAGATTTGAACATTCTCTACCAAACAATATCAGAACCAAAATTGAGTTCTTCAAAAATTTCACCGCCCTCTCTCTTTTTCAAAAATTATATCTTTTCCCCCTTTTGGGTTCAACTTTTGATCACTTCACAAGAATGTGGTTCGTTGTTTTGATAAACAGTAGTAATCAGTATCCTAGTCAACCAAATCTCCTTATATATTAGAGTGGTGGATGATAGTGGAAGAAGTCACATTAAAACTACATACATCAGCAGTGCTGAAATTATTATCAAATCTACACACTTTTCTTTTCAGACTTCTGTTATCAATGGTGTAGGAGGAAGACATGTTTTTCGTACTAAGAGTACATGTGTTCTTACAATACTAGAGTCTATGCTACTAATAATGAGGGAGTGAGATAGAGGTAGTGGTGGAAAAAGATGAGAAAGTTTTAAGGGAAGCATGTACAATCCCACATCGGGATTGCTTTGGGTGTGTGTGTTATTTAAATATCTTCATTTGTACTTCCCCTTTTAAGAGGTTGTGTAAGTGTTGTGTTAAAAAAAAAAAAGTGGAAAAAAAGATAGGAATAGAGACATAGTGTATGGATAGTGAGAGGTTGATATACAGAGAGATAATTTTTTTTTTATAATGTTGTGGATACTATCTTTGTGTACTATTTTTCTTACATTACTTGTTGTGGCACAATCAGAGTCATTGGATATTAGTAAACTCTGTGTGACCTACCAATTTAACTGTCTATATTAAAGTAAGTAGGGTTGTTAATCAAACTGAGCTACTCGAGTTTAACTTGAGTTCGACTCGGGTTCGGTTCGTTCAGGCTCAGTTCGTTTTTTAAACGAGTTTGAACTTGAACAAGTTTTTAGGCTCGTTTAGAAAATAAACCCTACAAGCTTGGCTCAAACTAGATAGACTCGACTCGTTTATGTGCAAATACTCGGGCTCGACTTATTTTTGGCTCGTTTAAGCCTAAACGAGCCAAACTTAAACAATTTTTTAGGCTTGATTGAGAAATAAGTTTTTAAAACTCGGCTCAGACTCGTTCAATTAATAGTCTAAAAGTAATACACAAAAATGGTGTAAAAAAGTGATATGTGTAACATTAAAATTACCAAAAAACGAACACTTGTTTTTTGGGTCCCATTAAGTGGAGGACAAACCCTTACTCTCACTTTGTTAATAATGTACACGTGGCACAAGTACAAACAAAATAGGTGCCCACTGGAACCTATTAATCATATAACACACGAAAAAATTGGTAAAATTATTGATTAGTATAATAATACTATTGTTTATTCATGAGTAACTACCACAAATGTGTCCACTTGCCTAATTAGTCCGACTTGATGGTTTCCAACTCTAAAGTTAGGGATTTATCTCGCAGAGCCAGAAATTTTGTTTAGGGTGGACACTTTAGGTACATATTCTAACTTTTTTCTCCTAAATAATTATACTATATAATATATTTATATTTATTATATTATATTTGATACATGAAGTCCATTTAACATAAAAAAAAACTAAAAAATAATATATATTGTACATGTATTAAAAAAAAAACTAATTATCACCATTGTAAAAATGTGGAGCTAATTGTCATTTTTTAAATTCAAAAATATCAGTTATTCACTAACAATTCATTATATTTATCGTTTATTGCAAATATTATTGTTGAGATATTAGTATAGTAAAACTACTAAACTAAAATTTAAGAGATAAACATAGTAAAAAAATTGAAAATCGATTGACACATAATAAAGACTATAATCAATACTCGAATAGAAATAAAATCAATTTCTCATAGAACAAAAAAAGTCAAATGAAAATCAATTGCAATAACTTTCACTTGCAAAAAATCATAAATAATAAAATTAAGGTCATCTAGAGAAAACATTAATACAATAAAAAATAATAAACAATTAAAAAAAAAAACTATATTATGGGCACATGTAAAAAATATATATATAATTTTTAAAATATATAAATATAAGTATACATATAATATTTTTTTTAAAAAAATTGAGGTTTGGTCCGTGCCCACTCTCACCCCTATGTAACTCGACCCCACGCCACCGCATGTGACTACTATCTTAGAAAAAGCAAAACAAAATATGCTTTCCACCACTAAAAAAGTAAACATATTAACAAAGAATAATCCCACCCCAGTGCTAAACCACCAAAATTGAAAATTTTGAGTCTACTCCCCTCTCACATCCTAGTGGATAAGGATTCACCTGGTTGGGGTGAGAAGTTATGAAGGCCCGGATTACCCAACCTTTGAAATGGATAAAGGTAATAAAAAAAGTTTGTTTGAGTACATTAGATTTCCGTCTATGTAGAGTCTACAAAAAGTCAGATGTATACAGTTTTATTTTTATATGCATGAGATTATTTCTACGATTCAAGCATTTGACATTCAAGTTTAAATATAGCAATTTTACTATTATGCCAAGACTCACCCTCTCGGCATAAAAAAAAATAAAAATAAAAATAAAAAAAGAAATTCAAATTTCAAAACACATAGTTGAATTTGCCAAAAAATATATATATAATTTAATAAAGAAAAATTATGCTAGGTATGAAATGCAGTTTCTTGGCAAGTGGCTGTCCAATAATTTTGACTAAGGTGCGCCTTAACAGAGTGGTGGAATTGGTCACAGCCTATAGGTCGGCCAATTTCTAGGACTTGGTCACATCACCCTAATTTAGTATAGATGTCATTGGCCTGTATCTACTGTTTGAAAGAGACACCATTATTAGCAATTCTATAACCAAGGAAAACATAAAAAATAAAAAAAAATGTTTTTTTGACCTCTTGTTTAGTGGTCATTGAAGAATAAAGTTGTTGAATAATATGGCATGCCAACATAACTAAATCAAAACGAAAGAAACAGAGAGAGAGAAGTATACAACAAAGGGTTGAGAGAGAGAGAAGTATACAACAAGGGTTGCTATTCAAATCTCAAGCCACAACAATCCTCACCTCTCAGGAGGTGATTCCGGGTTCACACTAAGAACTATCGTTGTGTCATGTTATTTAAGATTTAAAGGTTTGGTACCCACAATATTTTTCTTTTTAAGTATTGTATGAGTAGTTGTTCTTCTTTTAAGTACGAGTTCTTTCTTTCCATGATTAGCGCAAGAACTTTCGGTGAAACTTGAGAAAGGCATTGTCTAAGAAACTCTTTACCCAATCCAAGTCTAAACTCCGAGTTCGATTTTCCCACTGTTCCCAACAATTACTGCAAGCAAATGTCCGGTGAAGTGTACAGATGTTGTGTTATCTCACAAATTAATTTTAATGTTCTATTTAGTAGGAATGATTAAAAGTAAAAAGGATACACTTTATATTCTCTAAGGAAACAAAATAGGAATGATACATTTTTAGACCATCAGAAAAACACGTCAAGTGTACAATTTTTCTTATTTTATAATTTTTTATTACTTTATTATTTTGTCAATCAATAGTTATAGATTGTGTAGTTCAAAATAGACGGCCGAGATTAATAGAGGCACTGTACCGAGCCTTACCCGCCAGGAAAAAAAATTGCAATTCAGAAAGTTTAGCTTATACATTGTCCTTTGTTATATCACTAAAAAATTTGTACACTCTTAGTAGACCACTCACTGGCCCTTCTAAGGCCCACCAGATCTTTCATCACCTTTCCACACGTATTTAAGCCCGTAAATTAGGCGTTATCTCCATTAAAGTGGATATCAGTGTACCTTATCACCTTTTTTTTTCTTGAGAAAATTTCAGTAATACCCCTCTTAGTTTACCATATCTTCAAAAATACCCTCTCTATTTTTTAAATCTTTACTGAAAACCCTGTCAAATTAAAAATATTCACTAGAATGCAATTTTACTGAATTGACCATGATATATTTGAGAAAAAACTTCATTCACACCCCCATTAGATAAACATATCTTCAATGAGACCCTCCCTATTTTCTAAATTCATTTACGTATTAAAATTCGGGCCGATTAAATTAAATTCGAGTTAATTAAAATTTATTTTTTAAGTATTAAAATTTGAGTTGATTAAAAATTATATTTTTTTATATATTAAAATTTAATCCGATTAAAATTCTATTTGAGTCGATTAAAAATCATTTTTAATCAGCTCAAATCAAATTTTAATCAACTCGCGTTGAATTTTAATTGGTATGAATTTTGATACATAAAAAAATATAAAATTTAATCAACTCAAATTTTAATGAATCGAATTTTAATTGGCATGGATTTTAATAAGTAAAAAAATATAAATTTTAATCTACTCAAAATGAATTTTAATTAGCTCTAACAGCTCAGGTAGAGCTCAAATCGGTTCGAATTTTAATACATAAAAAAGAATTTTAATACGTAAAAAAAAATTTAATTAGCTCGAATTGAATTTTAATTGACTCAAATTTTAATACGTAAAAAAATGAATTTTAATCAACTCGAATTTTAATATGTAGAAAAATCAATTTTAATTGATTCGAATTTTAATCGAATTTTATATAAAAAAAATTGTTTGGGGTTTGTGTAGGGGCATTTTTTGTATTTTAGATAATTTTTTTTTTTTTTGGTTTGATAATAAAAGGGTGTCCTTGAAGATATAGTGAACTAGAAGGGTGTAACTAAAATTTTCTCTTTTTTCTTTGGTTTGACGGTCAGGGGTGTTCGGACCAGTTTACTCACACATCAATTAATCCCCTCATCGATCCTTATCATCTAAATGTTCATTTTCTTACACTTTAAAAAATTACATGACAAATAAGATCAAGTGCAATTGTATAATAATACTATGGTAATGAAAAAAAAATTGTTGTACCATATCAAAAATTATTATTTTTTAAGATTAAGTTATATTTTTTAAAGGTAAAGTTACAACTATTTTAGATAATTCAATATCGATCATGAAATGTTGTGATTGAATATGAATTATTTCAATCAGTTATAACTTTTCTTTTATAAATTATAACTTGACTTTTAAAAATTATAACTTCATTGATCGATCATAATATTTTGAAATAAATTAAATTTTCTACAGTTTCATTCCAAATAATCGAATTGGATATTGGTGAAACTAAACAAAAGAAATACATATATTTCATTTATATATCGTCTATATACGATTCATACATGACACGAATTAATAAACGAATCAAATATAAGTGAAATATTTTTTAACACAAATCCACTTCACTCGACACAATTGATAAACTTAATTACAAGTGAAATTAGAGTTGGTTGTGTTTCTAGAGGTGGTTTGATTGAAACGATCTTGGATTTCATTAACGAGTATTAATGGATGAAATTCTTTTGGATCATAAATGTGAAATATTTCAATTGTAAGGGTACAATTTATAATTAGTTCAAACTTTCATAATGGCAAAATAGATGACACTTAGCCTCAGATACATATTAATACGAATTTATTTTATTTTAAGGTATAAATTAATATTTTTAAACTTTGAAGGTATAAATTAATATTTGAGTGATGTTTTGGGGTACAACTTGCTATTAGCCCAATTTTTTATTCTTAGTTTTCTCGGGAGAGGACTAGATGGTCAACGCGCGGCATATCTTTTGACTTTTGCTGCCTCCAAAACGCGTTCAATGTCTCTCTCAAATTCTCAATCACTTTCCTATCATATATAAATACCTTTTTGACCCTCTATTTCAATCCAAATTACTGCTAGACCAACGACTTGTTTTCTGTGGTAGCTGTTGGTTGGCCTCTCATTCTCCGTTAAAAGTCAGCTTGTGTGATTTGGAATCCATCTAAGTAGTTCAACAAATCATACATTTTTAATCAATGTTTACTTTGAGTTTCTGCCATTTTCTGAGACAGTGGTGGGGAATAAATACTTTAGGTTGAGAAGCACAGCCACAGAGGTTTTGTTACTTTTTTTGTTTTGGATGCTGCATTACTTATTATTTATTATTATTATTATTATAAATAAATAGAAGCTTTAGCCTTTGCCCCACCCAAAGGCATCACAATTAATTAACAGTGGTCTATTTTAAAAGGATATCATTCATTCTCAAGTGTTGACTACTCTAAAAATGTAAGGTCAAGAAAGATTGTAATAAAAGGTCTCAACTTTCCAATACCAACTTCATAATTTACTTGTCACTAAGACAAAAAAAAGTTATCGCTAGAATCACGAAAGTTTTACCTTTTAGCAATGAAATATATGGGTCGTTATAAATATTACCTGATGATGTGTGTGATACAATAGAGAAGAGTTTGGGGTTCAGTGATCACTGATTGATTCAGTCTGAGTTTCTAAATTCTTGAGAATTGGACAAGGGAAATGGGATTAACATACATAAAATTTACATTAGTTCATCAGTTTAGGAGCTCAACTAATCCACTTTCAAGAGAGTCTCTTACTCCTGGTACATATATTGATAAATGAGAGAATTACACAGAGTGTTTGATTAGGCTACAATTGCTTGTGTATCTCTGTTGAGGGTTATGCATCTTATTTATAGTTGCTCCTAGGCTTCGCCTGATCTTTGCCTCTTCCTTATAACGGCTACTATTATCATGCAACGGATGTGGAGAGTGTTGGAGCAATTGCGATTATTCTGCCTGGATATCCGCCTGTTTATTGTTGTTACTACTTGGGCGGAAGCCAAACTGTCTTCTGTGCCTAGGTGTAATTGCAGGGATGGGAGGTCTGACCCCAAATTTCTTGGCTATCCAAGATGAGCTGAATGTCTGAGTTGGGAAGGTCTGAGGTAAATACTTAAGCTCAACCTTAAGTATTTTTGGGTATTATCATTACCAATAAAGAACTGCTTGGTGCCTATATTGCCGAAAAAACACTAGTGGCCCTTGAAGTCAATAAATCTTGATCACAAAAAATAAAAAATAAAAAAAATTAATTAGTTTGCCCCTAAAGTCACGCATTCCTTTTACTTAGTTCCCAATTTGTTCGAATTGAAAATTAAAATTAGAAGAAAAATCACGATAGTGCAGGAAAAGCATGGTATTCAAAAAAGTGATGGAACATTGGACTTGGAATTCGATGGCCAACATTCATTGTGGTCCCAAGCTTTGCAACTGTTGAAATCAAGTGGTGAAGCTAACTTACGAACAACATTACACTGCCAAGTCTGGTTGTTGAATTCCAATGATTAGGTTTGTTACAACCGTTACTTTTCTTGAAATATTGAATTTGGGAGGCAATGACAAACATAGCTACCTGTCTAGTCAACTTGCAGGCTGCTAGACTATTTGACAAACGTTGGCTTTGTGCAGAGCTGACAAATGGATTGGTTGAATTGGCTATAAGTTAGTTTAAGATATATTTGGTGCAAAATAAATCAAATTTGTTTTTAACCCGTTTAATAAATGGGTTATAATGGGTGGAATTAAATTTATTAATCCATAAAATAATTAAAACTCTTAGTATGAACACATACTAATTTATATCTATATCTATATTACTTATAAATGTCAGTATTAACGAAAAAAATTTAATTTTCTATTTTATCCTTAATTATTTTGATAAAATCAATTATACATACCTCTATACTTTCATCTAACTTTTATATTTTACTCATATTTAACTTTCAACTTATTTTGGACTCTTTTATAAGGATTTCTAAATTCTTTTAAACTCATTTATTAGTAGTACATACAATTTTTATATTTATATGAAGAAGTAAAGTCTTATATATGTTAAATTATTATACACATGTAATTATCAGATTGAAAATCACAGTCAAATATATATATTATATATTTTTTTTTTTGGTATGTCATAATATAACAATATTATAAACAATCTAATCAATCTATTTAACAAAATAAAAAGTGATTCCTAAATAGATGACATATTAAGTACTCAAAAGCTTATAAAATAAAATAATAATTAAATTTAGCAATAATTAAAATACGAATTAATTATTCAACACCTAATTTATTATTTAATTTAATTACACATATAATTCATGTTTATAAAAAAATATTATTTAAATTTATTTATGTACAACGCATGTCGTGCATTACTAGGTACTTATAAATGTCAGTATTTGTGAAAAAAATTTGATTTTCTATTTTATCCCTTTTTAACTTCACACAGTATTTATAAAAATATAATTATATCCACTCCACTCTAAGATTTTTTTAATATTTTTCGCTTTCTCGCTCCTGTTCTCACTCCCACCTCCACTCCCCTTTAGGGTACAAATAGTTATATGGTTGGCAAAAATTATTTTCGCTACAACTTCTCTACATGTGGGGATAGGGGTGGAGCCTAGATCACATGATTTGCCTATATACCCCCAACAAATGTGCATACGGAGTGCAAATTGAACAAAAAATTGTAAATTTAAAAAATTATATTCGTGAATTTGATATTTGCAATTCGCGTGTTAGCCATTTTCTGGGTCAACTCCATAAATAAAAAAAAATATAATAATATATCATATATTTGTTTACAAAATTTAACTTTTGAAAATATATTTTCAATAGTTTTTATATATGTAGTATGACGCTCTCAAGGAGCTTCTGCTCTCAGAATTTTTTGAATTTTTGTGCTTTTGCGTTCCCGCTCCCGCACCCACAATATGTGATCTAGGGCAGAGCCAACAAATTTTTCTTGGATGGGCACTTCACTCAATTTATTTTTTTCTTGGTCGATAAAAGTTCAATAATATATGTACTTTATTTAAATTATATTTGATATATAAAAGTTTCACAAGTACAAAAAAAAAAAGGAAAAATCTGTGTATAGTGATACGAGCAAAAAAAACTAATTATAACCATTTACAAAGTACTAGGTTAGTTACAACCATTTACCATTGATCTTAATAAGTTTTTATATTTTAATAACATTGCGTGATATTTTCATTATTAATGCTTTTGATAATAACTTTTTCTCTATACATGATAATAATAACCTCATTATTAAAAAATATATTTATATTTTAACTTTTTAAAAATCAAATGATTCGTTGTATTTTGTCACTTAATAACCTTAATATTTAGACAATAACAAAACAATCTTTTATTTTAAAAAAATTACAAAATAACTCAATGAGTCAATATGACCAAATCTTATTTAGATGTGTTCAAAAGGTATCGAAAGATTAATAGTTATTCAATTATGAATCCATAATAATTGATATAATAAGAAAACTAGGGTCCCCTGAACATGAAACACTTAAGAAATTTGTTATATATGTACCAAATAATGTCAAGGAGAAAAAAATGAGGGTGTGCCCCAATGCTGGCTCCGCCAGGGTGTGGGGAAAAGGTTGTATTTGTGAAAGAAGAGAATAAATAATGAATAGCAAATGTATATTGTTTTATTAGTGTTTTATCATATACATGAGGAGGTTGATTTATAGTACAAGAGTGTAGTGAGGTTTCCTAATCTAACTAATGTTGGCAAACATATAAATATTAACATCTCCCTCAAACTCAAGGAGGGATCAAAGATGCCAACTAGAGTTTGCAAACCAAATCATGGCGGCGACCATGTGGATAAGACTTCGTGAAGATATTAATTAGTTGATCAACCAGAAGCAATCGAAAAAAAATGTAGAGAACCCTCTTGTAAGTGATGATGAAAAAAATGACAATCGATCTCGATTCATTTTGTGCGCTCATGAAAGACATCATTGTGAGCAATAATATTATGGTTGTCACAATAAAGATCAGAGGGTTGGAGGAGGATGATTGGGAGGTTGTTGAGGATGGCAGGAGCAAATCAGAACATCATCAAAAGAAGACCGAGGTAGATCGGAAAGTTGCTAGAAGATGGGCAGAGCAGATCAGAATGTCGCTGAAAGATGGTCGAAACAGATCTAAACATCGTTGGAGGATGGCCGGAGCAGGTCGGAACGTCACTGTAAGATGGCCAGAGCAGATCGGAATGTCGCTGGAGGATGCCCGAGAATATATGGGGACGTCATCAGATGATGACCGAAAAAGTCACTAGAGGATGGCAGGAAGGCAATCGAAATGTCGCCGGAGGACGACTGTAAAGTCGACGGAGAATAACTAGAAGAGGTTGTCGGAGGAGAGCCTGAAGAGTTCTGATGTGGAGGATCCCTTGCAGGGAAACCACAGAGCATACTATCTTTTGTCGAATAATTCACGAGGTTAGGCGTTGATACCATGTGAAAGAAAAGAATAGAGAATGAATATCAAATGTCTATTACTTTATGTATATTTTAGCATAGACGTGAGAAGGTTGATTTATAGTACAAGAGTGTAGTCAGATTTTATAGTTTAACCGATGTGGGACAAACATATAAACATTAACATGGTTGAAGCAAGTTGAAACGTCATCGTTGGATGTTAATGTTTATATGTTTGTCTTACATCGATTAGACTAGAAAACCTCACTATATTATAAATTAACCTCTTCATGTATATAGTAAAACACACCTAAAGCAATACATTTGGTATTCATTCTCCATTATCTTCTTTCATTGAATATATCTGGCCTTTCCCAACCACTTAGTAGGGGAGCCTTCGTGCATTGGTCAACTTTTTTTAGTTATGAACAAACTGATGTACTTGTTGCTTGAGCAGCAATTGAATTTGCCTTGCAATTTGATTTTTGAAAGGTGAGCGTATCTTTATTATTGCAGTTAGAGTTCCAAAAAAAATAAAATAAAAAAGTTTAAAAACTAGTTATTAAAATGGAATACATCCACTATCTGCCAGTCACCACAACCACATCATGTAAACGTTGGCAGTAAATCCTTCAGCATAGGACATCATTCCTATTCATTTTCCTAGCATGGGTCTTCATTCACAGTGGTTAAGATCTTTAACTGCACTAGTCGTTCGTCTTTTTGGTGGCAGCTTATTAGGGCCGACCCAACAGCGTACTTGGAAAAGCTTGGGTTTTAGCTCCATTTTTAATGAAGGTCCTAATTTTTTAAATACCATAAATAGCCCATGTAAAAAAAGTCTTATAAAAATATAAGTCAAATCAATCATTTAGGCCCATAATCCAATCTAAATATTAAATACTATCAAAAAAAAAAATTAACAGTAAAAAAAAAATTAAACTCAAAAGTCACATTAAACTAAAAGAAATTTAAAAGCTAAATCATTACAACTTAAGGCTCTCTCTCTCTCTCTCTCTCTCTCTCTCTCTCTCTCTCTCTCTCTCAGCTCTCACAATAAAGCCAAGTCTTCATTGCAACATTTGAGAGGCTGAGACCATCCATGATCCATCGTCGATTCTATTGCAACATAAGTGACATGATTCAGAATCAAAAACTAACATTTGAGACCATCCAAGATTCTATTGTTTCATAATTTTAAATTTTTTTGTGTTCTTTGCTTTCTTTTTACTTTCCAAAAAAAATAATTATGTTTTAAATTCAAGGTTGTATTATATATTTTAACTATACTATATATTGTGTTTGTTTGTGTTTATTTGTGTTTGTTTGGTTGTTATATAGTTATAATATATTAATAATATGATACCTAGAAGACAACCAAATGGATACGAAAATAAAAAATAAAAAAGAAAGAAAAATGGACCAACTAATAGAATCTCAAAAAGGATCTCTTGATAAATTTGTTACTAGTAACAAAAATAATGTAAGAAAAAATTTAGATAAAAATTTTGAAAATGAACAAGTAGATAATGAAATAAAAGAGAATAAAATAAAAAATATTGAAATAAAATAGAAGATAATGAAATAAAAAATATTGAAATAGAAAATATTGAAACAAAAGATAATAACATAGAAGATTATGAAATAGAAAATATTAAAAAAGAAAATAGTGAAATAAAAGATAATGAAATAGAAGACAATCAAAATCTTAATGAAAGAAGTGATTATAGTTATATAAATATTTATGATCCAAGTCAATGGAAAAATATTGATACAAAATTAAGAGATTTATTAGTAGAAAATGGTTCAATTACATATAATAATTTAGATTTTTCTCGATACGAACTCTTTAGACATTTTTTCATTATACATTATATTCGCAAATTAACAAATGGAGAAACACTTAATAGAAGATGGCTAGTATATTCAAAAAATTTGGATAAAATATTTTATTTTTGTTGCAAGTTGTTCAATATGAATCATTGTACAAGTAAACTAGCTAATGAAGGAACAAAATATTGGAGAAATGTTGGTGTTAAGCTTAAAAATCATGAAGTAACTAATGGACATATAACTAATATGAATACTTTGATTGAATTAGAAACAATATTGCAACTAAATAAAATAATTGATAAAAGTATCCAAGAACAAATTAATAGACAAAAAGAATATTGACAAAATGTATTAGTAAGAATTATTGTCGTTGTAAAGAATCTTGGTAAATATAATTTAGTTTTTCGGGGAAAAATGAAAAGATATATCAAGAAAATAATGGCAATTTTTTAAGTTTAATAGAAATAATTGTGGAATTTGATCCGATAATGCAAGAACACGTTCGTCGTATTCAACAAGATAGAATTCATAATCATTATCTTGGACATAACAAACAAAATGAATTGATAAGTTTGTTAAGAAATGAAGTAAGAAGAAATATTATTAAAAAAAGTTAAAGAAGTAAAATATTATTCAATCATACTTGATTATACTCCCGATGCAAGTCATCAAGAACAAATGTCTCTTATATTACGATGAGTAGATATTATAACAAGTTCAATAAAAATAGAAAAATATTTTTTTGAAGTTTATTAAAGTAAATGATACGAGTGGAAAATGTTTATTTGATAAACTTATAGACGTAATAAGTAATATTGAACTAGGTATTAATGATGTACGATGACAAGAATATGATAATAGATCTAATATGAAAGGAAAATATCAAGGTGTATAAAAAAGACTTCTCAATATAAATCGTAGAGCATTTTACACACCATGTGGTTGTCATAATTTAAATCTAGTACTTTGTGATACGACTAACTCTTGTCCCAAGACTATATTATATTTTGGAATAGTACAACGTATATGTTCATTATTTTCCTTTTCCACAAAACGATGAAAATTTTTACAAGATAATGTTCAAGGTTTAACTCTTAAGTCATTGTCAGAAACACGTTGGGAAAGTCGTGTTGAAAGTGTTAAAACAATAAGATTTCAAGCTACAAGAATAAGAGATGCATTATTGCAATTAACAGAAACTAGTGAAGATCTTAAAACAAGAAGTGAAGCTAATTGTTTAGCAACATATGAGATTGAGAATTTTGAGTTCTTATTGGGCACTACTATTTGGTATGATATTTTATTTTCTGTCAACTAAGTTAATAAATATTTACAATTAAAAGACGTGCATACTGATATTGCTATAAATCAATTAAAAAGTTTTTTTTTTTTTTAAAAAAAATACAGGAAAAGTGGATTTACAAATGCTATGATTTCATCTAAAGAGATTGCATGTGAAATGGGTATATAACTTATATTTCATGAAAAACGTAGAGTTCGTAGAAAGAAACAATTTGATACAAATGTTGATAATGAGGTAACATAATCTATTGAATAATCTTTTAAAATCGATTATTTTATATATATAATTGATCAAGCTATTTCTTCACTAAAGAGTAGATTTGAACAATTACAAAAATACGAAATATTTTTGGTTTTTTATTTAACTTAGAAAAATTAAAATTATTAACCAATGATAATTTAAAATAATATTGTTTGAATCTCGAATGTTTCTTAAAACACGAATTTTTTTTTGACATTAATGGCTTAAATTTTTTTTTAGAATTAAATGTTTTAAAAAAAATTTTACAAATGAGAGAGAAGCTCTAACTTCTTTCTAAAAACACTCAAATTGAGATACTAAATTATATAAAAATGTTATATTTTTTTCTAAATACATACATTGCTTATAAAATATTATTAACAATTCCTACAACAGTTGCTTCAGCGGAAAAAATCTTTTCAAAATTAAAATTGATAAAATCTTACTTAAGATCGACTATGTCACAAGAAAGATTAACTGAATTATCGATACTATCAACTGAAAAATATATGATAGCAAAATTTGAATATAAAAATTTAATTAGTACTTTTGCAACTCAAAAAACAAGAAAAATTAATTTTAAATAAAAAATATTAATACTAAATATAGAAGGCCTCGTTTAGAGCTACCATTTTAGGCCCCAAATTATCTTTGCCCACCCTTGCAACCTATATAAGGCTAGCCACCTCTACTCTTGAAACACAACGAAAAAATGCTTATGTCTTATCTCCTATATTTCTTCTACTAGTATACTATATTATACATTCTCGAAATTTTGGGCAATGAGATTAAGTCTTGATACTTTATCCCAATCGGAATGCCATTGTTGGGATCGACTACGAGCTTGGGGTTGTATTTTGGAGCTTTCATAGCCAACAATTTTATTGATATTTTTAAGAAAATAATAGGTAAAAATAAATTTTAAATGATGTAATCAAATAAATGAAGACAAAAAATTATTACTTAATGTAGTGAAATCGATTTTTTGACCACTCAAATTTATGTTTATTCGTGCCTTTACGCACGGGATATGACTAGTTTTAAACAAATGGATCCTTCTATTTTAAACTGTTAGGGGTGTCTATATAATTACGAGAAACTCATGGGTCCTTGTGATATTTACCCAAAAAAACAAATATAACTTTTCCTTCCAATTCTAATTTTCAAAATCCTTCCAGGGAGGGAGAGAGAGAGAGAGAGAGAGAGAGAGACGATGATGGGTGAGCTATGTCCATGTCTGCGTGGCCGAGTGTTGGACTTCCTCATTCAATCTGCTCATGTAAGATTCCAAAGCCCTCTCTCTCTCTCCCCCCACACACACACACAAAACACAAATGTATTGTTATCTATATGATTCGTTTATTGTTTGGAGGTGTTTGATATGTTCGTTTCATTATTTGATTCCTGGTTAAAGCAACTTGAAGTTCCTCCCATCGTCAAATACTCCGCATTAGCACTCTTCGCCGACAGATTTTACCCGTCTATTTCCTCCAGGTAAACAGTGTTCGTTCATTTTCTCGGCTGTTTCCACCTTGTTCCATGTGTTATTTCTACTGAAATAGTTGTGTGTGAATTTTATTAATCTATATTAGTTATGTTTGTAGATGGTAATGCCGAATAAAATGTTAATTTTGATGCCTTCAGAGTTTACTGTTAAGAAAATGTGTTAGTTTTTCAAGTAATTGGGGCTTCTCTAGTGCAGTGGTAAACAGATAGGCTAAGAATCGTGAAATTGTGGATTTGATTACGAGAATACCTACTGTGTGCATATAATGCTAAATTAGATTTGTATGTAATCCACTCCTTGTTGTCCCCGCAATTACCGCCGACGAATGTTGAGAAAAGAGCCAGAAAAAAGCATAAGGTGACACCTGTAGTAAGAAATAGAATACATGGTACCATAGGCAAAAGAGATGGTGTATGAAATCAAGACTTGGGGGTATGAAAGGAGGTTTATGAATTCAGAGGCATGGTTTTATAGTGTGTGTAGGACAAAAGGGGTACAAAGGACTGAATGGAATAGGTCATTGGCTGGGATATTGATGTATTCTACTGAATATTCCTGCATTCCTTGTCACGTGAGATTCACATGTAATCTTCTGTTAGAAAATCTGATGGATTAGGACAGAAGGTTGATATTAAGTCAATTTGAAAAAATGAAGAGGTAAATTGTGACAAAATTTAGTTTAGGGGCCTAATCGAAACTAGGGGCATAGGCAGGGGCCAAAAGTTGTAACAAAAATGTTAATCAAGGGTGAGATTTAGATGGCCACTTTATTGTGGAGAATGTAAGCACATAAGGGTTCTATAAATCTTGAACATTGGGAAATGCATATATATTGCCTATTTAAGAGTTATGTATATTAGAGAATGTGCTCCCTCAGATAGGAAAACATGATGCAGATTGGAACAGAAAGCTTTGCTGGATTGCTTAGATATAATTGTAAATGACATCCTTTTATGCTTTTGCAAGCTGGAGGGGTGGCTGGTTAATTTTTGCATAAATTATTTTCTCTAACCATTTAGTTGCAGACAAGGCAGTAACACGGGACACTGGCTCTTACAACCCCTGAGAGAAAGCAATCTGCAGTTATTTGTTCTTACTTCAATATGGATATCAAGCAAAGTAAGTAATCTTGCTTTATTAGACTGGGCTTTTGTCAATAATGATGTTGTTTCTTACATGCTTCTAGCTTCAACACTTTGCAGATGCATGAGTCTCATCCGCTATCTGTGAAAGTTTTGAAGTCTTTGGGAGACAAGATCATAAAGGAACAACATTTTACTAGTCGAGATTTTCTAGAAGCAGTAAGGCTGTTATTTTCAGCAATGTTTTCAGGGGTGTGTAGCTCCATATTTTATCAATATCACGGTGGTTAATGAAGATATTCTGCAGGAGGTGGTCTTAATGCAGGTAAATCTTGGAAGACTATTGACTTCTCTTTTATTGGATAGGTTGAGTTGTGATGATTTTTTTTTCTTTTTTTTCTATTTTCTTAAGGTATTGGATTTTGAGATTGGTACATCAAATATTGCCTTTATATTTGCTGAAGAGCTTCTCATTCAGTTGAAGTGAGTTTCTTTGCCAATACTAGGATTGCACTTTTCTTCATTAGACAATCATTTTGTTAGATATCCCTTCAATTAATATGTAATCCTTATAGGGTCACTTGTTTCATCTCTTCTATACTTTGTGTGAATTTAGGGGAGTTGCAAGGGTTGGGGAACACTTGAGCTTTGAAGCATGCATGGATATTATGGATATTCTCTATGAAAAGGAGGAGACGTCTGTTCTTTATAGTTATCCCCGTTCTCTAGCTGCATGCATATTGGCAAGTTTTCTGAAATTTTCTAGATTTTACTATAGTAATCTATGGCAGTTTTTTCCCTGTTTTTCTTCCTTTTAAAAGAGTTCTCAATCCTTTGCAGGTTGCATCTTATGTTATTACAGTTCCCAAACAGAAATGGGAGTTTCCTGTTCTTCAATGGGGTAAGATTCTATGCTATGTTGTTAGTTTCTTCTCTTTGATGTGTCTTTGAGCAGTTACACATAAACTACATGTTCAACCCCTAGTTCAAGGTAGTGATGTTGGTTGTTGACTCGGAGAGCATTGAAATGTACCGATAGTGACATCATGAGGGTTGCAAATGAACCGAGCTATTCATTAACAGCTCATGATCGGCTCAGACTAAAGCTTATTCGTTTTCGTTCTTCTATAAAATAAACCTAGCTCGAGCCCGATTTTAAAGCTTGTTTAATAAGTGATCCGAGCTTAAGAACGACTTGTGTGATTCGTCTTTCATTTTGTCTAGCAAGTGAACAAATTGAGCTCGTTATATATATGACCCACGCACATTTGTGATTACCTTAAATTTTTTTGATGATTTGGCATCGGAAACTTGTTTTGTTCTTCTCTATTGGCGATTGAAAATCAATTGAGTTTTACTCGTGGTACACTAATGCTAGTAAAAAGCTAGTTTAGTTACGAATATGAAAAACTCAATAGTTAGGAATCAAAGAGGGAAAGAGGGAATTAATCCGTTCTCGGTAAAGGGGAACAATCAATTCACATTGAAACACAGAAGAAAAGAGTCGGGGCGCTACATGAGCATTAAAGCCCATCTAGGTTAAAGTATGAAGAAAGAATGCAACATCAAATAGATGTACTTAAAGAGAGGCTAATGGTCTGCTATAAAAGGGACTTCAGTTGCTCTATTTCCTAGAACTTGCGTGTGGGGTGAACTACTTGGCTTGCTTACTTCGAATTGAGCCGAGCCAAGCACGAGTTTGGGTATACATTTTACGCGGTGAGTTTGATCAAATTGTTTGAGCTGATATTGGACATTTTTAAAAACATAGATGGATTGAGTCTCAATAGCATAGTATTCAGCTTGGTTCTGTTTATTTGTACCCTTGGGTAATAGGCAATATGCACGAAATGCTAGAGAGAAGAAAAATTGGACACAGTTAGAGAGAGATATATCATATCGTAGCGTCTTAGAACGGTATTAAGTGATACGCTACCATTCAATGACAATGACGTAAAAGACTTGGCCGTGTCAATTGAGATGTCTCTAAGTCAACCACTAGTTGAGGGATACCTATTGTTGACACAGAAACATATATCAATCTCGCAACAGGAGGTTCCATTTTGGAAATAACTTGGCTGAGTCGTATCGGTATTGGGTGATCCTTCGAATCATTCTTCAACGTAAAAATTGTTAGCAAAGCTCGTAATTATGATGATGTATATTTTAATGCAAAGTTATATTTTCAACAAAAGCGAATTGTTTCCACTTTTGAGTTCCATAGTAACGACAATTCTCTGGGCTCTTCTTCAGAACTTTCAATTTATTCCTGGCTGTAAACAAAGCAGATTTTTTTACACTTCAATTTTTAAAATGAGTTCAATTGAACAGAGCAATGCTCTAGTCTAGACAAATAGTGCCAACTGAGCTTGAAAATGTTTAAGTGACAGACACTCAAGCTCAGATATTCATCAATGTCCAAGTCAAATTTGAATGTCCAGTACTTGGCTTAGCTCAACTTGCTTACATATCCACTGTCAATACCTTCAGCTTTTTGGTGCTATTCTGGCATTTTGGGGGCTAAAATTTTGCTTATATCTGGCACGCATAATTTTAAACTTTGAAAAAATACATAGGTGTTTAATTATAGGCCGTTTTTTGTTTCTTTCTTCAAGAAATTGATAGACATTTATTTGGTTATACTTTTTGGAAATTGCTTTTGTGAAGAAAAACAAATCTTTATGCTCTATTGATGCAAGGATAATGTCAACAACCTGCTATGAAAATATATATACGCCTATCCATTATATTCTGAGGTAGTATAGGAAATCCATTTAGTTTCCTTACTTGTCATTTTCTTTTCTTTTCTTTTTGCTGCAATTATATTGTAAAATTATTGCTATGTTCATCTGGGGTGCAAAGAAAAAAGGCATGTGCAACTGTGGTATTGGAGTTGGTTGAAGTGGTGCTAGCAATGTGGGGCTTTTAGTATGTGATGGTAGCAGTTCGGTATCAAAAGTGTGGTTGTTGGTCGTGATGGTATGATTTTCAGTTGTGCCAACAACCTGAGAGATGGTGGTGGTGGTGCTGGTAGAAAGGTGGATGTGATGTTAGTTTTGCTGCGTAGATTTTAGAGGTTGTGTTATTGGTGAATGTGTTGCAGAATGTAGGTGAAACGACTACTTCCCACCAAAAATAATCCTTTCATTTCAAAAGGGTTATTTTTAATTTACCATATAGGTATAAGTTTTCTCTAGAATTCGTCTCCTTTTTGAGCGGTTACTTTTAAAAGCAAGCATTACATGGTGTTGTTACAGATGAGTGAAGTGGAAGTGATGTTGCTGTGGAAGTTGGAGTGGGTCAGGAAAATTGTGGTATCGTGACGAATGAAATTGTAGTTGCTGGCAGTGTTGATTGACGTATTGGAAGGTGTTGAGAGTATCTTATTATATTGTTTCTATAGTTGTAATAAGGATCCCTCAGTAAGGGTATATTAGTCCTTTATGTTTTTCTATATTTTCTTCCTTTTTTTTTTCTTTCTTTTCTCATTTTCTCTCTTGCTGCTCTTTTTCCTCTCCTCTGTTCCCGTTTACTGTGCCACCCATAGTGGTTAGATATTGGAGATGCTTTGGTGATGGGCCTCGATTACTATTGTTGTCCCTGTATGCCGAAAGATTGATTGTTGGAATCGTTGTTCTTGGACCTGAGGCTCTACTCGAAGTTGAGTGTTGATGATTGCTTCAGTTTTGTGGATGTTTCTTGGTCGCCGGAGGCTCTGTTGATTTAAATGGTGGTAGTCGCTGGTGGTTTGGTTTTCTCCGTTTGTGTGCCGAAGTAATCTCCAAAACTCAATTTCCCAGCCCAAGCCCCAGCCCATTTGGTTCGGATCCAGTTTAGGTGTTCCAGCCCAGACCCACTATTTTGATCCAGCCCAAGCCCATTCGTTTGGATCCAGTCCTGGTGAGCCCATCTTCCCCACCTGAACCGCCGGTTCTCACCCAGTTCAGGCCGGTTCTCACATGATTCACTCCGGTTCCTTGTTTCTCCTACCGGTTTCACACTATATGTCCCTTCTGCAGTCTGTTTCGTTGCACGCACAAGACTATTCAGCTCTGTTCAGCGCCTCTTTCAATCCGGTTCACCACAGATATGATTGGTTCAGCCCCCTCTGCCACTGTTTCAGCATTTTGCTCTCCAAATCTGTGACAGTTCAAGCTACTCAACTGCTCCTCTCTACTAATAGCCAATTTGTGGTATACATATGGAGCCCAAGACTGATACTACCCCTCTTACCTCCACCTTGCCACCCTCGCTTTCCCCGGCTACTTTTCTTCATGCTCTCATGACTTCAGTCAAACTTAATGTGAATAATTATCTTTTATGGTCTCAATTTGTTCAAGTTTTTCCTAAAGACAAAGGTCTTAAAAAATACTTGGTGAGAGCTAAACCAAGGAAAGTAACCCTAGATTTGATAAGTGGGAACATGAGGATCCACAAATTATTTCGTTACTGTTGAATAGTATTGAGCAACGAATAAGCTCTACCCTGCTTTGTCTAGATACTACTAAGGAAGTTTGGGATCGTTTGACAACCATGTATTCGGACACTGGTAATTTCACTTGTGATTATGAGGTATGAAAACAATATTTTCATCTTGAGGAGGATACCTTGAGTTTAGAGGACTATTTTTCCTGAGTTATGGGAGTTTGTGGGGAATTGAGGATGCTTCACCAGTTCACCACTAATGTTGCACTTATGCAGAGGCAGCGTGAGGATTTAGATGGTGTTCGCTTTTTTGTTGGTTTGAAGCCTGAGTATAAGCCAATCTGTGCCTAGATCTTGGGAGGTCCCAGCCTCTTTTCCCTTCTAAATGTATTTTTCCGCTTATAGCGTGCTTCTTTGTCAGCTGACCATCCTCCTTCCGGTATTGATCATGGTCTTCCTGTTGGCCTATCAGCCTTAGTTGTCTCTAATGACAACAATGGTAGTACTCAAGGTAGTCGTGATAATCGTGGTGCCCGTGGTGGTGGTGGTTGTCATCGTAGTGCTTTTCGCGCGCGGGGGGGAGGGTCGTGGAGGCCGTTCGGGTCCTCATCTTTGTACACATTGTGATTGTACTAACCACACTGATGATTATTGTTGGGATTTATATGGCAAGCCATTTGGCGTTGTCAATTAGGTCTCTTATTAGAAGGATTCTTCCCCATTGTTTGCATCTTCATCCTGTTCAGCACCTTCTGATTTTTGAGTGAGTTAATATTACACGAGAGGAGTATGTCCAGTTCATATCTTAGCAACATGCCTTTCCATCCTCCTTCATTTCTACTTTTGCCTGGTCAGGTACCACTTCCACTTGTTTATTGTCCTCTATTTGCAGTCCTTGGATCATAGACTCTAGCACTTCTGATCATATGGCTGGTTTGTCTACCTATCATTTTGTTGGTCCCCCTTATAGTGTTACTCTTGTTAATGGTATTTTCTCTGAGGTTTCAGGTTTGAGAATTACTCAATTGAGTTTTGATGTGTCCTTATAATCTGTTTTATTTGTTTCTCTTTTTTTCTTCAGTTTATTTTCTATTAGCAAGGTTACTCGTTCGCTTAATTGTTCAATAGCCTTTTATTCATTTTATTGTGTCTTTCTGGATCTCCAGACGAAAAGAAAGATTGGTATAGGCCATGAAGTTGGTCTATATTATTTTCACCTGAATCCATCTCCTCGAGCACTTTAAATCACATCCTCCCCATTTCTGTGGCACTGTTGCCTTGGTCATCCCTCTCTCTAAAATTTGAAGCATCAAATTTTTAGTCTTAGTTATGTGTCGTCTGTGTCATGTGTAACTTGTCAACTAGCAAGCATCATCATGTGTCTTTTCAATTTCAAGTCAATAATTGTGTGTCTAGTCCATTTTGAGTTAGTTTATTCTTATGGATGGGGTCCAACAAAGAATATTTTATCTAATAAATTTCTTCATTTTGTAACATTTGTGGATGATTATTCTTGTGTGACTTAACTATTCTTTATGAGAATTCGTTCTGAATTATTTTTACATTTGAGACTTTCTATAAGCAAATCAAGACCCAATATGATTGTCATATTCACATTTTACGTTCTAATAATGCTCGTGAATATGACTCTGATCATTTTTTTACTTATTTTCATAAAATTGGCATCGTTTATCAAACTTCATATGTTCACACACCCCAACAAAAAAGGTGTAGCTAAACGAAATAGTCATTTGTTGGAAGTCACACATGCACTTTTATTTTAGATGCATGTTCCTTGATGTTTTTAGAGTGATGTTGTTCTTAATACTTGCCATCTGATTAATCGTATGCCCTCGTTTGTGTTAAATGGGCAGAGTCCACATTCTGTTCTTTTTCCTCATTTTTCCTTATTTTCCTTACGTCTTAAGGTCTTTGTGTACATTTGTTATGTTCACAATTTGGGTCCTGTATTTGATAAACTCGTCATTCGCACCACAAAATGTGTCTTTCTTAAGTACTCTCACACACAAAAAGGGTATCATTGCTATAATCCCATACTTTACCAATATTTTACTAGTGTCGATGTCACTTTCACTGAATCGGTTCCATATTTCCAAGCTCTTGCTACTCCTATTGACCTTGACTTTGAGCAGTCCCCTTCACCCCCACTTCTTCCATTGCTATATGTGATTTCCTCGTCCGCTATACTACCTCCAATTTTACCACAACTGTCCTTTCTTGCTTCGCTCTGTGTATACTCTCGTCGTCAGAGACCATCGATAGAGGTGCTCGTGCCGTCTTCCTTGATGTCTTTTGATTTCGATCCTCTGATTCCATTACCCTTCGCAAAGGTATTCGGTCTTGTGTTACTGACCATCCTATTACTAATTTTGTCTCTTATGGTGCCTTGTTTCCTACTTTCTCTTGTTTTATATCTCAGTTATCTGTTGTTGTTCCTAAAACTTTACAGGATGCGTTAGCTGACCCGGATTGGAGAAAAGTTATGAAAATGGAGATGGATGTCTTACATCATAATAGGACTTGAGATTTTGTTTCCTTACATCCTGGTAAAAAGACTGTTGGCAGTCAATGGGTGTACATAGTTAAATTTAATCCTAACGCGACTCGAAGCCCCGACTTTTTGTCAAGGGCTTTACACAAACCTATGGCATTGATTATGAGGAAACCTTTTCTCCTGGTGCCCAAATTTCATATATTCGTGTACTGATTTTTTTGACTGTTAACCTTTATTAGCCTTTGTTTCAGTTAGATGTGAAAAATACCTTCTTACACTGTGACTTAGTTAAAGAAGTCTACATAGAACAACCACTTAAGTTTGTTGCTCAGAGGTAGTTTTAGAATTTTGTCTTCTTAGATGTCAGACGGACCCCTCGATTTTCCACAGACATATTAATGCAGGGTATATTATACTGGTTGTTTATTGGATGATATTGTTATTATTGATGATGATTCTGATGGTATTGCAAACTTGAAAGTCTTCTTGCTGGATTGATTTCATACTAATGACTTAGGCAAAACAAGATACTTCTTAGGAATTGAAGTCGCCAGATCTAAGCAGGGTATTTATTTATCTCAGAGGAAATATCTACTTGACATGTTAGAGGAAATAAGTTTATTGAATGGCAGACCAACTGATGTTCCTATAGATCCAAATGAGAATTTGTTGATGGATGATGACGCATTATTCAAAAATCTAGGTTGGTTGGAAAACTGAATTATCTCACTATTACCCGACCAGATATTGCATATGCAGTAAGTGTTGTGAGTCAGTTTATGGGATGCCCTAGAATACCACATTGAGATGCCCTAGCATACCACATTCTGATGCAGTCATTCGCATTCTTTGATACTTTAAATGTGCTCCTAGACTTGGGTCGTTGTATCGAGCCAATGAACACCTTAGAGTGAAAGGTTTTCCATATGCTGATTGGACTGGCTCTCCCTCAGATCGAAGATCAACCACATGATATTATACTTTCTTGGGAGGTAATGTAGTTACATGAAAAAGTAAGAAACAAACAGTAGTAGCTCAATCTAGTGCAGAGGTTGAGTATAGAGCAATGACACATACCACTAGTGAGTTGACATGGTTTCTACACTTTCTTCAGGAAATTGTTTCTCAGTCCAACGTCCCTTTCAATTGTTCTATGACAATTAGGTTGTTCTTTATATTGCTGTTAATTTTGTATTACATGATAGGACCAAACATATTGAAGTTGACTTTCATTTTATTTGAGACAAGATAATGAAGGGAGATATTGAAACACCATTTATGAAATCTGAGTATTAGCTTGTAGGTATGTTCATCAAAGTATTGAATTGTACTCGTCTTATAATCATTTGTTCCAAGTTTAGATTATATAATATATATACTCTAACTTAAGGGGGAGTGTTGAGAGTATCTTATTATATTGTTTATATAGTCGTAATAAGTATACCTTACTAAAGGTATCCTAGGCCTTTATGTTTTCCTAAATAACTATAAATACAAGTTGGGAGTGAGAGGTAGGTTATGTTTTACTACTCTCTGCCTCTCTTTTATTATTCTCTCTCCATTCTCTAAACTTAACAGAAGAGATGGTGTGGCAATGGTGGAAGTGGAGGGTATGATAGTACCATTGTGTGTGACTTTGTGGTGGTGGTGGTGGTGGTGGTGATGGTGATGGTGGAAAGGGGAGGAGGGTTGATGCAAAGGAGGTTGGTGTGGGTCGGAACAAGTGGTGTATGATGGCAATGAAATGGTAGTGTCAGGCAGTGGGGAGTAGGAAATTTAGAGAGATATTGTGGCAATGGTGGATATGGAGAAAGGTCCTCTTTTGCTTCCTCTCTCTTGTTTTGTTCTCTTTTTAATTTTTTACTCGGATCTACATTAAGGGTAGGAAACACCACCAGCATACTGGTTGCCTTTTTTTTTTTTTTTTTTTCCTTTCAAAATTCCCTTTCTTTTGATTTATAAGATTTGTGCTTTAAGTGAGATGTTTCCGGCCCTGTACCATCCATTTTAACCAACAGGCCAGTGATAAATCCGATATGAAGTTGGGCTTGTCTATTTCATCCTTGTTGGTTTGCAGCCAAAATAGAAACCATCACCTGGCATTCTAGATATTATAGTTGTACATATAAAGACCTTCGTTTTATACCATCCTGTAGATGAAATTCCTAATAAAGCTCCAATACATTTGGGCTTCGTAGTCAGATTAAGTGGCAAATCTCGAAAATTAATTGAGCTTCTCAGCATGCTTACTCGCCTGCTTAATGGCCAACTGGTTTTCTCTAATTTATAAAATTTTCATATGCCTTGAAATGTGAGGTTTGTGATTTTATCTCAATGTAGTGTTGCAAAATGAATTTAGCTACTTGGACTCAATTTGGGATTGGTTTGTCTGGGATTTGTTGAACATCTTGAGCTCAGCTCAAACGTTTGTTTCAATTTGACTCGTAAGATATCTGGTTCTCCTAGCAGTGGGACCCCTTTGGTTCTATTAGTGTACAGTATTGTAGTTGAAATGCATTTGAGTCATTGCTGATACAGAATCATTTGAAAGGGTGATTCTGTATGTAAACAGGCAGTTTCCCAGGTTGTGCTCTGCCTTTCATTTTTTTCCCCAAACTTTTTATTGGTCCTTTTGGATTCCCCTTGTTCATGGACCCTTGTACTAACTTAGCCCACATATGCCAAATGATGGGTCCTACCCCAGTCAATTTTGATTGTTCTTTTTCCTTTGGTTCTTGTACTTATCTCAGTCACATTGTTATGCGCTACTTTTTGGACATGTAATAACATGCCCAAAAGACCGTTGGACTCCTATAATCATATTTGGTTCTGTAGAGAAATAGGTTTATGGTATAATAATTTGTATTTTTTATTCAAGTGGGGATATCTTAGTGTTGTAATATCTCTACATTGTAAGTTCGAATTCTAAATTACCGGATGTTTGAGGTGTGCGAATGGTTGTGTGCATCTTAAGTTTATTTTGTTGTCACTAGTTCAAAAAACATGTAATTAGGATAGTTTTTCTTTATGGAAATTTTTTGTTGTATGGGTTAGACAAAATAAATTACATCTTTATATTTGCATTTTCATATAAATATATTTTAGCAATTAACAAATATTTCACAGCGGCTTACCTAATGTGATTGACCCGTGAATAGAAGAATATAATCGAAGCTAAATGGTAAAAGTTACCTTCGTGTTCATCAACTACAGAAGCCAATTATCAAAGACAAAATGTCTATCTTTTACTTGAGTTGTTAGTCTGCTGGAAATAAATGTGTCTCGCCACCTTTGGATTGGTCAAGTCACTCCACAACCAATCATTGAATCAGACACCCACTTTTCTAATTTGATGCCTAGATTGACATGTTTTCGAAATTTTCTTTGAAAATATAGTCCTTTATCCAAGTTATTTTTAATTTTGTGTTGTTTATTATTTGTTTAATTTTACATTTACAAACACCTAATCTACTTTTATAATTTTTTCAGCATTTGTAATCCTACTGAAACATAAAAACATGTATGACCTCATATGTATTTTCGCTTCGCTTTATTCTTATTCTTATCATGAATCTAGTGTTGCTTAGTGCTTTTTCTCATTTTTTAGATTTTTTTACGTAAATTTGTGTGTTCTTGTGTGTATGTGTGGAATTCTTACACATTTGTTCGAACCTGGTGGGTGACAAACTAAATGTCAATTGAATAGCCAAACACCCATCATTGGTATGTGAAGTTTATGTCCTATAATAATATTACTAGAGGTAGTGCATGCACGGTATTTATGCGCAGATATAAATTTTTTTTTGAATGATTTTAAAATAGATTCATATAAGTGGTTATGAAAATTTTGGGCCCTTAAATGCAGTTAATTATGTAATTGAAAACAAGAGTATTTTCACTGTTGGCTCAACAGTAGAGCAAAAAAAAACATGCGCTTTAGGCTCCACATGTAAATAAGACCCTAAGTTTGAGAGGTCAATTACAAGTCAAAGATTAAAACTCAATACAATTTAGTATAATAAAAAAACTCCTGAAGAGTAAGGTAACTATCGTTTTAACAGAAGTGCACTCACAAATAAAGGGATATTCTTTTCTATTTTACATATATTGGACCTCGTGTTAGGAAATTAATTCTTGATAAAGTTTGCTATTTTTTAGATTTTGTTATGTGAATTTGTGTTCTTTTATGTATGTGTGGAATTCTTACAATTATCTTATGTTCTGTCTTACGTATATTGGACCTTCTGTTCTGTCTTACAATTATCTTCTGTGTTGTCTGTAATATTTAGATTTCTTTAACATGAGATATTTATCATGAGTTTAAAATATGTTAATGATTTTTTGACCAGCACTTGGTTAGTCAACGTGCATAGTGATTGTGAATAACACGTGTTTAGTCCATAGCTTTAGTGAACGAAAGTATTATTTTTTTCATGAATCACATTAGACTTCTCAAGTAAGTCTGGAAGTCACCAATAAAAATCAACCTCATTAAGTTCAAACTTATATTTTGTTTCAAAGACGAGCCCACGCTGTGGGGTTACTGGTTTAGGGGTTGAATGAGAATAATATGAGTAGTGAAAGGAGAGTTGGAAGGTGTATGAAATGAGTGTGGTGTGCGTACAGGTGTATTGTCTCTCACAGGCTGTCTTTGTATTCCTCCTAATCTGAAACCCATCCACTGGACCAGTGCTGTCCAAATGACCCTATTGATGATCATAAAAGAACAGGAGGCTGTGCCAACTTTGACCTGCTATATATATCCTACTACCTTCCCCATTGGTACTTGATTCTCTTGTGCCTTTATTCTTGACCTACTACTCATCAGTTTGGTCCTGTACCCTCGTCATTATTATCTGTGATCAGCAGCTTCACCAAACGGCATCTCTCTCTCTCTCTCTACCTTCCATTTAAACTCAATTCCATGCTTTTATTTGCAATTCTTGGCTAATTTTGTGAAAACTTAGACTAAGTTCCCTGCAGGGTTATGAGAATGGTTTGTTCCCGTAAGAGGGATTAGTAACTTATGTGCTATCTAACATACTGTTAAACTATGAAACTTACTCCCAAAAATTATGTAGGATTTTCTTTGCAAATGGCCAATAGTTCAAGTTGGTATGGGGGGAGACCAAAAAAGAGTTGGTATTTGGGACTTTTGGAGGTTAATAATTCTTAAAATTGTTATTTAGTGTGTGTAATGATTATTGTACTGAGGAACATGGAAATGCGGGTTGAGTGACATTGGTCTTGAGAAATATCCTCAAGGTTGTTGGTTTCAACTTTCAACTCCTACACTGGGACAAATCCCATGAAGAGTTTCTCGGACTTGCTTGGTGCACATATGGTGAGGGAACATTTGGACACTCGGGGTTTTTCAAGCTCAAATATGAGTCGGGGTTTCTCTTCATCAAAAATACTTTTATGATGTTTACAGTTGTGTATTTGTGTATACAAAGGCAAACATGAAAGCTGAATCTTACCCTTCCAATTCTCTGAGATGTGGTTTTTTGACTTGTATATTGGTACTAATTTAATTTATATTTTGTTTTTAATTATTTTGCAGTGACGTTTGTTACTTCATGCAATGAGGAGGACATTGTAGAACTTGTCAGAGCCATTCTAAAGCATGTATTTCAACCTTAAGGTGTTTTGAGGAGATCAAGTGTATAGGTGTACACTTCATTCTAAAGGATTAGGTAATTCCTTGCTTCAGGGATACAACTTTCAAAGGTACGTGTGTTTTATCTGATAAAACTAGAGGGTTCCAGCGCCATGAGTTTGAGTCTCTGTTTTGGAAAGAATGTTTTGACACTTTATGATCTGTGAATTCTGCTTTTTGTTGTGGGAATCAATTTTGCACCTACCAGAAGGACATGAAATAATTCACCTTACTTTGGTTATCCCGGGATTGAGCTGACTTATATGTATACAAAGGGAAGTGATGTTGGTTTATAGAAATTAAAGAAAAAGGCGAAATTCTCATGCTGATAAAGATATGTGTGCTGTCTCTGTATGAATACAAGCCCTCATACAAGTTTCTTAAACTTCATATCATTTGAGGATGAAAATTTCTTTAAAATTCATATTATGTCATCACCATTTTCAATTTGATGTATTCAAAGGGCATAAAACATGCAGAGTGATCACAATATAAAACACGAGAACAACTAAGGTTCCAAAGGAGGTATTGTACCAAAAGTTACAATACTTTTTTGAGTTGTAAGTTATAATTTCAAACAGCATGAACGTTTACAAAATATTATGATTGACTTTTAAAGCCAATGTGACCACAAAATCATCAAAATTTCCCTTCCTTTGATTTATATGAGTTGTGCTGCTTGGGAGATGTTTGAAGCCGTGGACTTTCCATTTTAACTAACAAGCCATTGGTAAAGCCTATATGAAGTTGGGCTACTCCACTTTAGACTGGTTGGTTTGCAGCCCAAATAGAAACCATCACCTGGCATTATAGTTTTTTGTAGTAGCACGTATACAAACCTTCACTTACTCAATCTTGTAGATGATTTTTGTAGAAAAAGGACCAATACATTTGGGCTTCATTGACCAAATTAAGTGATAAAACTCAAGGACGTTGGTCAGTAAGCGGGGCATCTCGGCATGCTTACTCGCATCCTCAGAGGCCACCTTGTTTTTTTTTTTATTTATAAAATTATCAAACTCAACAAAATGTGATGTGCGTGATTTTATACCAAATTAGTGTTGAAAAATGAATTTAGCTACATGGGTTTGAGTTGGGATTGGTTTTTTTTTTTGGTAGATTTGTTTGAGATTTTCTAACACATTTATGAAAAACTTGAGCACATGTTCTAACGTTTAATTTTTTGTTTTAGTTTGTGATGGTGTATGGATTCAAAGTGATGAGCCACACTCGAACTGAGGAGTTTAAGGCGTTAAGTGAGGTGTGTGCTGTGAATGAAAAGGGGATGACACAATTTGCGGGGTTCAACAGCTTTTGAACTTGGCTAATCTCCTCAAATGGAGTCTCTTGCTCTCTTTTCCTTCATTTGAACTTCAGTAGTTCTGTTTTTCAGTCCCCTCCCTAGTAGGTCAGGCAGCCCGAGCTCTATTTTTGGTATCATCAATTCGATTTTTGCTCCATTGGCTAATTAATATCCAGGGACTAGTCAAAAACCGAAAAAAGTTAAAAACAACTCGAGGTTGGGCTCAGGTTTGTTTGGATTTAACTCGCATGATAAATGGGGTAATATCTGATGCCCCGCAGCAGTGGGCCCTCTTAGGTTCTACTGTTGTACAATAATGTAGTTGAAGTGCATTTGAATCTCTGTTAAAAAAAGAAAAGAAAGTGCATTTTTTTTTTGAAACAGAAGATGGGGGAGGGGAGCGACCAGCAGGTAGTGACTCCCCTGAGCGTGACCATGAGGGCCTCTTCCGATGTAGAATGTTCGGTTAGTCATAGCTACAGACCTCTTTGGAATAGTTTGTTACCACACTATCACTAAAGCACTAGTGAATAAAACATGGGGACCCTGTGGATCAAACCATGCTTTCTAACCACACGTGGGAGTCAGAATACGACCCAAAAACGGGCACGCCTTACCACTAGACCCCAGCTCCTGTGATAAAGAAAGTGCATTTGAATCATTGCTTGTACAGAATCATTTGAAAGGGTAATTCTGTATGTAAGCAGGCAATTTCCCAGGTTGGTGCTCTGCCTTTAATTTTTTCCCCCAAACTTTGTCTTGTTCCTTTTGGATTTCCCTTATTCATGGGCCCTTGTACTAACTTACCCCATATATATATCAAATGATGGGTCCTACCCTAATCAATTGTGATTGTTCTTTTCCTTTAGTTCTTGTACTTATCTCAATTCTGAAGTACAAAATTTAGATGTTTGGTATAAGATGATCATATATACTTCTGTAAAGTAATAAGTTTTTAGCATGGTAGTTTTTATTTCTAATTTAAATAGGAATACTCCAGTATCGTAATATATCTAAATTGTAAGTTTCAGTCCTTCACCCTTTGTCTATTTTACCCAAGTTATTCTTAATTGTTATTTATTAAGCACTAACAATTGAGCATTGATCATGTAATATTTATATTTTAGAATAATTGGTGGATGTCAAGAGCTAGCGTCGGTATCGAGACGGTTGTGTTTCCAATTCATTTCGATGACACGCCACTGGACCACTCGTGCGGGTTATGAATGAAAATAATCTTAGTATTGAAACAGTGAAGTTGAGTTGGAGTCAAACATCTCAGACTGAACGTGTGAACATAGAGCCAATGTGTATATGAAAGGAGAGGGTGGTGGGTGCAAGTGTATTGTCTCTCACAGCCTGTCTTTGTATTCCTCTCCTTATCTGAAACGCATCCACTGGAGACTGGACCACTGCTGACAAAATGACCCTATTGATGAATCATAATGAAACAGAATTGCTGTGCCAACCTTGAAGACCTACTATGACTATGTCCTCCATTTACTTATCTTCCTTTCCCATTGGTACTTGATTTTCTTGTGCCTTTATTCTTTGCCTACTACTCATCACTTTGGTATTGTACTCCCCACCATTTTTATCTGTGATAAATAGCTTCACCAAACCCCCCCCCCCCTCTCTCTCTCTCTCTCATTTGAACTCAATCCATATGGGTCCATCCTTGTGTATTTGCAATTCTGGTTTAAGTTTGTGAAAACTTAGACCAAGTTCCTTGCAAAGTCATGAGAATTGTTTGTTAATAAACTGGCCCATTAGAGGGGATTAAAGACCTGTGTGCTATCTAACATAAGGATAATAATGAAACTTCCAAAAAATATATTAGATTTTCAATGTAAATGGCCAATGGTTAAGTTGATACGAGGGAGGAACAAAAAAAATTTGTATGTAGGACTTATTTGGAATTAAGAATTCTTAAAATTGTTATTTAGTGTGTATTAATACTTTAGTGGCGAGACCCTCATATACTAGATTATTTTTTTAATATTTATAAAAGATTGTTGATTTCAACTCATATCATGAGACCAAACCCATAGGGAGTGTCTCTCAATTGCACCTTGGACACTTCCCGTAGGGTTGGTAAATGATTCGATCTGCTCAGACATGGCTTGGATTTGGCTCGTTAGCTTGAACAAGTTTTTATACTTGTTTAGAAAATGAGCCTTATAAGCTTGGTTCATTTTGAATTCGAGCTGACAAAGTTTTGCTCCTTTATATGTAAAATCGTCAAGTTATTTGAGCTCGGCTCGTGTTCGGTTCATTTTGGGCTCAAAACAAGCCAAGTTTGAATATTTTTTTAGACTCATTTTGAAAACCAAGCTCGCCAATTTGGACTCGAATTCATTTATTTGGCTCGTTGACCACCTATCACTTCAATGTATAATCGGCGTTTTTCATTATAAAAAATACTTCCATAATTGAATCTTCATTTGTTTGTGTTTATCTTGCAGTGAAGTTTTGTTACCTCATTCAATGAGGACATTCTAGAGCTTATCAGAGACATTCTAAAGCATGTGTTTGGAAGACCAAAAAAAAAAATAAAATTTGATTCAATGTTTTGTGGTGTCTGCACTAACTTATGCACACCTCGACTAATATCTTCTTTGGTCCGGTCAAAGACAAGTCATCCACGCTGAGATTAGGATATTTATAAAGGGTTAAATTTTTCATAACCTGACTCTAAGGGGTTGCCAAGATTAGAACTTAGTACGTCTGAATTTATAACTTGTCTCTATTATCACTCCAACTAGCTCGAGCTCGAGGTTATGAGAAAACCAAATGAATAGGTCAACATCTCGTTTTAAAGGATTGGGTACTTCCTTGCTTCAGGATACAACTTTCAGAAGTGTGAGCTGTCTTTTGTGATAATAGTAATTTAGAGGGGGTCCAACACCATGCCTATGAGTCTGCGTTTAGAAAAGTATGTTTTTGATACTTGATGATCTGTGAGGTCCACCACACGGCTTATATGATTGTGCCAAGAAACGTAAATGAATTCGTCGTTTGTTGTGGGAGCCAGTTTTGTATGAATACATACATGCCTTTTTTTTTTGCCCTTTTTTTGGGTATGTTCGGGTCAACTTAATTCATGTTTTCATGTAACTTCATTATATACTACTTATCATGTGAGAATTTTCACTTTGATATATTCTACTGAATATGCAAATATTTTTATGCTTTAGTAGTAGGTTCTTAATAACATGTTAACCACAATGTGATGGATAGAGTGTAGATCGAAAATAGTTTTGAATGAAATAGTAAAAGTGATTTAATAGCTCGTGTGGGATAAGAAAAAAACTTTTGATCTACTACAAGAAACAACAATTTTAGTGGCAATAAAAATCATCACTAAAAATCACGTAAATTTTTACTCATTAGAGCCAACAAACATTCGATTTTAATTGTCTTGTACTAATCTGTTTCAAGACATTCACCACTTTCAATGTGAAAGTGCTTCACTTTACTACTTATAGATATGAACTTAACCCAAATTAGTAGTTACTTTCCGCAAAAAACAAAAAAGAAAAGTCGTCACTAAAACTCTAAAATTTGTCACAAAAGCATTTAGTGGCGAAAAAAAAAATCACTACTAGGTTTTCACTGTAGATGTGTCACTAAAAGTGAATAATTATAAGTTACAAAAGTTGTCACAGATAATTTAGACGTTTCTATATCATCACTGAATCACTCCCAATATTGACAAAATTTGTTGCCACTAATATGGTAAACTTTCGTCACTAAAACGTATATTTCCACCACTTAAAAACTAGCCCAAAAAAAGTTTTTTAGTGTCAAAATATATCGACCCTAATTAGTATCTCTCAATTATTAGTGACAGATTTTTTTCTTGTAATTAATAAGTTTAGTGACAATTTCAAACTTTTGCCTCTAGTTAGGGTAAAGCTTTATTGCCACTAAATGATTGGTTGTAGTTATAATGTTTTAATTGTCACCAACAAATTTTGCTTATTTTTAGTGCCCAACTTTATAATCGTCACTAAAGGCTTGTTTAGTGATCATATTTTATGTTGTCACTATAAAATTTCAAAGTATTTTTGTGACAAATTTTATAGCAGTCACTAAAAAACCTCTATAATGACGATATTAGTGGTTGTCACTCACAATAACAATTCGCAACAACTTTTGTAAATCCTGTATAAAATTGACATGTAATTAAAATATCATAATCTTTCACTATTATTTGAAAAAAAGCGCAATCCAATCATATTTGATTATTAAATCAAAAACTTATGTAATTATCATAAAATTTTAAACAATTCGACGAAAATAATAAAAAAAGAAGAAGAAGTTTTCCTCAATAAACTAAATAAAAAATTAAAAATAAACTGTTGGTTTTCGTTCCTTCCATAACCATGAGAAGATCTAAAGCAAACTTTATGACGGGCAAAAAATGTACTTGGTGCTTCTAGATTAATTCTGGTCCTTTGAATACGGTCTTCTATTCTCATAAAGATATCGCAGAGATAACCACCCATGCTAGAAATTAAACACCATAATAACTGTCACAACTCTTTAATTTTAAATCACATAAAGTGGTAAAAGCTTGGGCAAAAATGTCATTATAGAAACCTAGACTTGGTAATGTCTAGATCTTATTTTCAAACTTATCTTCACTATATGCAATAGAAGAAACAATACTCCAACACTTATTATCAAAAGTTTAGACTAAGTGGTAACCAATCAAATGGTCCTTCTAATTCCTTATAACAATGTATTTCATTTTGCACTACTGGAAAATGTATTGGAGTACTTTCAGCATTGTTAAAGGATGTTTAACACGAAAGGCTATAGATAACCATCATTAAAGAATATTCAATTTCTACTATATATCATAAGACTAATTACATCAACTACTTCCCATTGCCCACAAGTAAAATTGTGCTTATATGATTAAAGAAAAAAGAATAAATCATCAAAAAGTATGAATCTTATGAAAAAATAACATCATGCCCGACAAACATAAATGATTTGTATTCGAATTTGAATAGTCTAAAATAAACTTCAATCTATTCAACTAATTAAATTTAAATTTTGTATACGAATTCGTATTCAAGTCAAATATGGATCTCAGTTCAATTTATTTATAGGCCTAATTTGTTTGCATTCTTATTTTAAATACAGGTAGGGTTAAGGTTCGTATAACAATGTTGTCCCTAATGATGCCAAAAGCGATTCTCCATACATCAAAAAGGGATAGTGGCTGAGACGGACCTCCAATTGCCCACTATGAGTTGATCTCGCTGGAAAATTATATATATGTTTTAGGGAAAAAAAATTTACACCCAAAAAGTTGTCTCACTAAACATTTTTTTGACTTGGAAAACTTCCCCCCTAAATTATATATGTGATAAACAAATTAGTGACAAATTCGAATCGTCTCTAATAATATTTTTTATTTGAAATTAGTGGCAAATTTTTAAAGTCATCATTAAAATGATATATTTTCCACCTAAGAAATACATTGTTATAAGTGACAAATATAAGTTTTGTCACTAATACCTTATAGTTCATAAAAATTAGTGACAATTGGATATGTGGCCACTGAATAGTTAGAATTAGATTGATTATTTAGTGACGATGTTAACAAAATGTCATCGCTAAAATGATTCCCTCCAACATATTTTGGCTCAAAATTAGCGAGAAAATTATTACTGACGAAGGTATATTTGTCCCTAGTACCTCCTTAATTTATGCAAAAAGTGATGTGGTTAGATCACCACTAAATAATAGGTGTTAGATTGATTATTTAGTGATGACTTTGAAAACTTGTCGCTAAAATGCTTCCCTCCAACACATTTTAGCACCAAAAAATTCCGCCTAAAAATTAATGGTAAAATTATTAGTGACAAGTTGGGATTCGTCACTAATAGCACCTTGGTTCATACCAAATAGTGACTAGTGGCTATATCATCACTAAATAGTTGGGCTATATTGTTTATTTAGCAACAACGTTAAAATAATTGCGGCTAAAAATGCTTCCGTCCAACACATTTTGGCGCCTGAAAATTCCCAGCCCCCAAATTAGTGATCAAATTATTAGTGACACCTTAAATTTCGTCACTAATACCACCTTGGTTCATAAAAATAGTGACGAGTAGACAAGTCGTGATTAAAGAGGTTATCGTTTGATTGATTATTTAGTGACGATATGAAATTAATTGCCACTAAAGTACTTCCCTCTATTTTTTCGGGGCCAAAAATCTCTCGCCTCGAATTTAGTGGCAAATGTTAGTGACAAAACTAATGTTGTCACTAGTAACATCCTATTTTATGAAATTAGTGACAATTTTTTTAGATTGTCACTAAATATTTTGTGCTGGTGGAAAATAGTTATTTTCGCCACTAAACATAGGTTTTAGTGACGATATAAGTTTCATCCTAATACTTTCGCCACTAATAAGCTTATTTCTTGTAGTATGATCTGCATCGGCAAAGGCAATGAAAGTCAAGGAGTTGCATTTATAGAAAAGACCATAAGAAGTGGTGTTTTTCAAATATCAAAGAATTCTCTTTACAGCCACCATATGAGTATTTGTTGGATTGTGTATATATTAACAAACACGATTAACAGAGAATGCAAGATCTGGGCGTATGAATGTCAAATATTATAGAGCTCCAACGATGCTTCTGTAGAAGGTAGGATCAACTAAAAGTTCCCCATCTATTTTGCTAAGTCTGGAAGAAACTGTGCAAGGAGTGCTACATGGTTTGCAGGCATCCATTTAAGCTTTAATAAGAATATTAATAGCATACTTTTGTTGTGAGATAAAGATGCCAAGAGTAAAATGGATCATGTCAAACCATGTTCCTCTCCTATGGCTACAAATTGTACTCTCTCGACGCATGAACATGAAGCCTTTGACGATCCCCACTTTGCACAGAAGTGTTGTGGGTGGTCTACAGTACCTATCCTTTACGCGGCCTGATATTGCCTTTTATGTTAATGTTGCGTGTTGATTTATCCACAACCCATTGGTTTCTCACTGGCAAGCTATCAAACAGATTCTTCGCTATTTAAAAGGGTCGGTCTATTTTAGTCTTCTTTTCTCATGGACATCTCCTATTCACTTGCAAGCATTTGTCGATGTTGATTGAGCAGGTGATAAAGACGACCACAGGTCTACGAGTGCATACTATATCAATTTGGAGAATAACTTAATTTCATGGAGCTGCAAAAAAGCAAGCCACGGTTGCCCGTAGCTCTACAGCAGCTGAATATAAATCTCTGGCAATGTTGTTGCTGAGTTAAAATGACTTCGTTCTTTGCTGTCAGAATTAGGATACATTCCTCCTAAACCACCTATTCTTTGGTGTGGTAACATTGACACAACTTACTTGTCCTCTAATCCAAATTTCCAAGCCCGAACAAAACATATTGAGTTAGATTTTCATTTTGTTCATGAGCATGTGTCCTCTAACGAGTTAGTTGTTCGCTTCATTTCCAGTAAGGATCAAGTAGTAGATGCTCTCACCAAACCCCTCTCTGTTACAAAATTTACTATATTGCATTCCAATCTCAACGTTCGTTTCCTCCCGTTGAGTTTGTGGGGACATATTGAAGATCAGATTCTATGTAACACTCAAGGGCCCAAGACTAATGGGAATACTAAACCAATGGATGAGCCCTTGCGAGTCTTTGGATCCAATACAACTTCTACCTGTGAAAGACTCACAACAAAATATAGTTTATGATAATTTCTCAGTGATCCTAGACGTGAATTGTGTATAGTTTGTTATACTGTGCTATATAAATATTGAACTTATGTACAATGAAGTGAGTGAGGAAGAATAAAATTCTATTCTCATATATTTACTCTATTTTATATTTCATAAGAATCAATTATGTTTCGTTGACCAACAGAGACACATATACACACAAGCACAAGATATTTGGAATTTGATGGTATGTTGTGAGACTATTCAATTTGTTTCTTTTTATATATTGTACAAAACCAAGTATTACATTTTAATTTGGTAAAAGTGTATCACACATGGTTGTAAAAGAACACATTTTCATGAAGAATATGAATCCAAATGTGATTTCTAACTTCTAAGCTAGAAGGCCAGTTTATACGTGTTTACACCCAAAAGTGTATGACCATAAGATAATGACACGTAACAAGAAAAATCAAGGGCCCAAAAATTGAACTCAACAAAGTAAGAAATGACGAAGGAAACATAGCTTAGAGTATCTTCAATTCTTATCATTTTTTAAACTCAAATTGAAATTTGAGTAAAAAATTTCTAAAAACATTTTTCAATGCTAGACTCATACTCATACCAAATAAAGGGACACTCATTTTTTTACTCAAATCAAATGAGACTCAAATCCATACTCAAATATTTAATGGTGAAATTTCATACTTCTTTAAAGATTCAATGGCTATATTTTACTCTTTTTAAAATTTGGGTTTGTCCTCATTTAAATTTGAGTTTCTCTTCCTTTAAATTTGAGTTCCTCCATTAGAAAGGTCTATACCAAATCAAGTTTTGTTCCCTTTTTTTACTCAAATTTAAATAAGAATTTGAGTTTCCATTGAAGATAATGCTATGTTGTCCTATATTTCAAAACCAAGTTTTTTACCCTTTTTTTTATTCAATTTTAAGTAAGAACTTGAGTTTTCATTGAAGATAATGTTATATCGTCCTATATTGCTGAGAACAGAAGTAAGAATCATCATCAATAGACGTTGATGTATGCTGACAGCTAGGATAGATAAATATATGTTAGTACAATTACAAAATAAAGTAATTAATGTTCTTAAACAGATAAGGCTGGTATGTCATATATAGATGGGATAACACTAGTAGGATATCTAAGTAATGTAATAGTCTTAACCACATAGACTTCTCAGCTCTCGAATCATGCAAACATTAGCTTAAGTTCATTTTCATGTTCATAGCCTTATCCTGCTAGGTTTCTCTAATCTAACTTTCCATTTTTGGTACATAATTAAGCATAGTAAAACATTTTGAGCTTATCAATAAAAGATTAGTTTAGACTTGTATAGTTGTTTTCTTCGTGTATACATCCAAAAGAAATATGTATAACCTCAAGCTTTTATAAGATGACTCTGGATTGAAACATAATGCACAATAGTTCATAAATGAAACCATTAAAAACGAAGTGTTTATTATCATTGTTGGAGGAAATTACTTAAAGAGCTCAAAGGAGACACCCATGAAACTTTGTGGAATATCAGTTCTATTTGGTTAAATGCATGTAGGAGTTGCACTTCCCATTTCTGCCCCAACTATTCTAATTGGACAATTTAGATTTTGTACTCACGGGATAGATGTTATTTGTTGGAAGTGGCTCAAATTTTTGTTTGAATTGGTTTGGTGACATTGGTTAGATGATGTCATTGCTAAAATCTGATTGGAAGATACAAGTGAAGCAATTTTATTACTTGAATCAGATGAGTTCCTTTGTAATTGGTTAGATGATGTCATTACTAAAATCTTATTGGAGGATACAAGTGGAGCAATCAAATGCATTGCTTAAATGCAAAGAAGTTCATCTGCCACCACCTTGAGATGCCTATAAATAGGCATGGGTCTCTTGGTTTTGAGATCATCCCGAAAATTATATTTGTTCAATTTTTATTCTCTTGTTGAGAGTACGAGATATTTTCTTTACTGGGGGTGTGAGAGGGTAAGGTTGAGTGAGTTGTACAAGGGGTTAAGAGCTTGGGTTTGAAATTTAAACCTAAGTGGTGAGGCTTGTACCATTGTACCCATTTTATCTCAATAGTAAAGAAAGGAGACTGGATCATGTCTCGTGGATGTAGGCAAAACAATTTTGTCAAACCACGTAAATCTTGGTGTTGTGAGTTGTGCTTTGATTTTCTTTATTCCGCTTATTTATTTTCTTGTGGTTGTACTGACCAAATTGATGCGAAGTTAATTCCCAACAAGTGGTATCAGAGCTCCAGGTTCATTCAGAAGGATTGTAATTAAGAACAGTGCGCATAGTTCTTGATTACCGACACTCAGTACGACGATGGGAAAAGGCATCTTGATTGGCAAATTCGAGGTGGAGCCATTTGATGGGAAAAACAACTTTAGTCTGTGGTAAAGCACGATTAAGGACATATTGGTGCAACAAGGATTGACCAAAACAATACTCGAGAAAGACAAAAAACCAGCGGACATGAAAACGAAGGACTGGGAGGAACTTGAGATGCAAGCTGTGAATACCATCTGTTTATCTCTCGCACCAGAGGTAAAATATAATTTTTTGAATGAAACTTCTGCTCCAGATTTATGGGAAAAATTGGAAAAGATTTATATGTCAAAATTTCTCACAAAAAAATTGTTCCTAAAGAAACAATTATATTAATTGCGGATGGTAGAAGAAACAAATATTGTTGATCATCTCAATCAATTTAACAAAATTGTTACTCAACTTTCTAGTATTAAGGTTAAAATTGTAGAAGAGGATAAGGCTATTCTCCTCTTGGCTTCTCTTCCATCTTCTTTTGATATACTTGTGACTACACTTTTGGTTGGGAAAGATATTCTCAGGGTTTATGAGGTGACGGCGGCTCTCTTGGAGACTGAGACACTTCGAAGGCCAAGAAACGGTTCCCAAGTAGAAGGGTTGATGGTCAATGGTGAACTTAGCCAACAACGAGGAAGAAGTAAAAACAAAGGCTCTGGAAATAGAGGGAGGTCATGCTCAAAATCAAAAGGGAAGAGTGGCAGCAAAATTAAGTGTTACTACTGCCACAAAGAAGGATATATGAAAAGGGACTGTTATCAAAGAAAATGAGATCTGGAGGACAATGGGAAATCTGCGAATTCAGATCAAGCAGACATTGCACAAGATGGTTCAGACGGTAATGGTGATTTATTGTCAGTCACCATAGGTATGAATTATCTTGCTGACATATGAATATTGGATTCTGGATGTTCTTACCATATGTGTTTGTATAGGGAATTGTTTGATACTTATAAACCCTATAATGAAGGAACTGTTCTAATGAGTAATGATGCAGTTTGCAGTATCGTTGAAATTAGACCATTAAAATTAAAAAGTTTGATGGTATGGTGAGAACACTAGGTGATGTACGGCATGTCCCTGACCTGAAAAACGAATTTAATTTCTTTAGGTACACTTGAGTCAAATGGTTTTACTTTTATGGCAACGGGTGGAGTTCTAAAAGTCGTTAAAGGGGTCATGGTCGTCATGACAGGGAAACGACAGGGTAACTTGTATACATTGGTAAGGAGTATTGTTATAGGTGGATCAGCTGTGACAACTCCGTTGGATCCACGTACTGATAACACTACTCTATGGCATTTACGTCTTGGCCATATGAGTGAGAAAAGACTGCAAGAACTTCACAGGCGAAAACTGCTTGATGGGGTAAAAGTTTGTAAATTTAATTTTTGCAAAAATTGCTTATATGGTAAACAGTGCAGGGTGAGCTTCAAGACCGGGAAGCATACAAGCAAGGATGTGTTGGAGTACATACACTTGGATGTATGGGGACCTGTGCCAGTTCAATCCAAATGTGGAACAGTATATTTCATGACATTTATTGATGACTTCTCCAGGAAAGTATGGGTCTACTTTATGAAGCACAAAAATGAAGTCTTTGAAAAATTCAAGCAGTGGAAAGCTGAAGTTGAAAAGCAGACAGGTAAGCAGGTCAAGTACCTACGAATGGACAATGACATGGAGTATAAACTCTGGGAATTCAAGAAGTTTTGCCAGATAGAAGGGATCACTCGACATTATACTACACTAGGTGGGCCACAACAAAACAGTGTAGTGGAAGGAATGAACAAAACCCTTTTAGAAAAAGTAAGATGTATGAGACTTCTTGCAGGTTTGCCAAAATTATTTTGGGCTGAGGTTGTTAACATGGCATGCTATATTGTTAATAGGTCACCGTGTTCATCTATTGATGCAAAAGTCCCTGAGGAGGTGTGGACAAGTAAACCAGTTGATTATTCTAATTGAAGAATATTTGGTCGTCCTACCTATGTTCACGTGCATGAGCAGTAACGATTGAAGTTGGATCCAAAGTCCAAACAATGCATATTTATTGGTTACAAAAAATACGTGAAAGGTTATAAACTTTGGGATCCAATTGCACGAAAGGTTGTAATTAGTAGGGATGTTGTCTTCAATGAAGAGCATATGTTGAACTTAAATAGGGAAGATGCTGATAAGCCGGTGGAGGCTCATGCAAAAAAGTTCTCAGTCCAGATAAAGCCAGATGAAACACAACGGCCCAATGAAGATGATGATATACCAACGTCCTCTCAGGAAGATACATCTGGTGGTGATGACGAGCAACAAGAATTCACAACTCTAGCTGCTGCAAGAGAGAAAAGAACACATAAGACACCAGTCAGGTATGGTTTTGAGGATATGGTTTCTTTTGCATTGATTGTTGGTAGTGGAGATCCATATTCTTTTCAGGAGGCTTTCAATGACAAAGAAAGTGAAAAGTGGATGATAGCAATGGAGGATGAGATGGAGTCTTTACACAAAACCAACACTTGGGAGCTTGTTGAAAAATCCAAAGGGACGAAAGGTGATTGGTTGCAAATGGGTATATCGAAAAAAAAGAACCTATAATAGAAAATGTAGGAGAAAAAAAAAAAAACTCATCTTGTAGCAAAAGGATATAGGCAAGTCGAATGGATCGACTATAATGAAATTTGTTCTCCTATTGTAAAGCATTCTTCTATTCGTGTTATTGTAGCCATGGTAGCTACGTTTGACCTTGAGTTACAACAACTTGATATCAAGACAGCGTTCCTTCACGGAGAGTTGGAGGAGGAAATATATATATGGAGCAACCAGAAGGATTCAAGGCACAAGGTAAAGAGAATCTGATATGTAAACTTAAAAGATCTCTTTACAGGTTGAAATAGTCTCATAGGCAATGGTATAGGAGGTTTGATTCCTTTATGGTGCATATTGGCTACATGAGAAAAAGTTATGATAGTTGTGTTTATTACAATAAACTTGAATATGGTTCTTTTATTATTTTGTTGCTCTATGTTGATGACATGTTAATTGCTTCAAATAATATGCATGAGGTAGATTTGTTGAAGTCCAGATTATGGAGTGAGTTTGACATGAACGAGCTAGGTGCTGCTAAAAAGATCCTTGGCATGGGAATCCGAAGGGACAGAGGAAAAGCCAAACTATGGGTTTCATAGAAGAAATATGTGGAAAATGTGCTAGAGAGGTTTAACATGGTTAATTCAAAGCCAATCCGTACACCTCTAGCTAACCACTTTAAATGATCTGCTAGATTATGTTCGTCTACAGGTGATGAGGTGGAGGAAATGTCCCAAGTTTCGTACGCTAGTGCAGTGGGAAGCTTAATGTATGTCATGGTTTGCAGTCTGCCAGATATCTCACATGCAGTCAGCGTTGTAAGTAAGTAGATGGAAAATTCGGGAAAGGAGCATTGGAATGCAATTAAATAGATTTTCAGGTACTTGAAAAGTACGGTGAATTTTGTCATCTTGTATCAGAGACAAGATGCGACAGGACATGTTGTGGGCTATATAGATTCAGACTATGCAGGTGATCTGGATAAGCGGAGGTCTACTATAGGTTGTATTTTCACTTTTGTAGGTGGACCTATTAGTTGGAAAGTTATGCTTCAATCAATCCCTGTTTTATCCACAACTGAAGCGGAGTATATTGCAACAGTGGAAGCTGCCAAAGAGGCTTTGTGGTTGACAGGGTTGGTCAAAGAATTATGATTGAAGCAGGAAAGCTTGGAGCTGTGTTATGATAGTCAAAGTGCTATTCACTTAGCAAAGAATAAAGTTTATCATGTCAAAACGAAACACATCGACGTGAGGTATCACACTATCAGAGAATGGGTGGAGGATGGCAAGATAAATTTTATGAAAGTACACATGGAGAATAATGCAACATATATATTGACAAAGGCAGTGACTACACAGAAGTTCAAGCATTGCTTGGGCTTGATCAATCTTTCACACTGTCAACAAGCCTTCATGGAGGCTATTGGCACGAAGATAGCCACTATTGCACAAACTAGTGCAAATGTGGGGCAAGGAGGCTCAAGTAACCTCCAAAAGTTCAAAGAACACAAGCCTCCGACTTTTATGGGAGGGGCGGATCCGATGGTGGCCAACCGTTGGTTCCAACAAGTTGACAAGATTTTAGAGGCTATGGAGATCATCTCCGATGCCACGAAGATAAGGCTAGCTGCATTCCAGCTGGAAGGAGAAACCCATCTATGGTGGGATTGGGCAAAGGCTTCGAAGAACTTGGAGGCGATGACATGTGGAGAGTTCCGTGAGCTCTTCATGAGCAAATATTTCTCGGTGGCTGTCCGACAAGGTAAAGCCCGAGAATTCTTAGACTTGAAGCAAGGGACTATGATGGTGATGGAATATGTTGCTAAGTTCACCGAATTAGCCCGCTTTGTCGACGATTATGTGGCCACCGACTTGGCCAAAGTGAGAAGGTTTGAGGATGAACTGAAGTTGTCCATCCGGGGTAAAATTGTGGGCCACTGCCTACAAGATTTGGACTCAATGGTCGAGACGGCAATGGCCATTGAGAGAGAGGTTGACGACGCGCGAAGCATCCGGGAGGCAGGTGCTAAGGATAAGAAGAAGGAGGGTCAATCCTATTCTTCTAGTTCGGGGAAGAAGCAACGAACTTCTTCTCCACAGGGACACCAGGGACATGGCCGCAGCTATCAAGGCCAAGGTCAAGGTCAGTTCTCCCAAGGCGGGAGACACTTCAAGGCTTCTAGCCAGGCAGGCTCATGGACATGTTTTCATTGAAACCAACCGAGTCACATGAAGCGGGATTGTCCTTAGAGGCAAGGATCTCAGGGTTATGGGACATCTCAGTCCCAGTCATCAGTGGGACAACCACAGACATATTTTGTTCCTCCCTACCCCATTACGGGCCAAGGAAGTCAGTATCAGTTCCAGGGCACCACTCAGGCCCCCACCACTTTCTGAGCAGGGACTCCGCAGTCAGGCCAGATGGGCCAAGGCATGGGCCGAGGTCGGGAACAGGGCATGCAGGCCGGGACTTCGGGAACTCAGGGGCGTGTCTACACCATCACACCTCAGGCTGAGCTAGTGGATCAGTCAGTCATTCAGGGTACATTTCTATTCTCTCGCTTATGGGCTAGAGTGTTATTTGACTCTGGTACATCGCATTCATTCATTTCTGCATCATGTGTGAGAGATTTAGGCTTGGAGGTTAAGACCTTGGAAGAGCCATTGCATGTGAGTTCTCCCCTAGGGGCTAGGGTGCGTGTCGATCAGATATATCGGGGTTGTGAGTTAGAGATCTCGGGGGTTCTACTCACCATTGACCTTAGGGTCATGGACATGTCGGAGTTTGATGTCATCATTGAGATGGATTGGTTGGCGGCACATCGGGTTGTCATTGATTGTGATCGGAAGAGGGTAACTACCTACACACCGGACGGTGTTTGTTTCAAGTTTCAGGGGAAGAAGCACGATGCTTTGCCTTAATCCATGTATGATTCTCGATGGCACAGACAATTGATGGATTGGCTTGCTAGCCTTACCCTGGAGGACGAGGCGAGATAGGAGTTAGGTCTATCTCGAGTGGTTTGTGAGTTTGAGGACGTTTTTCCGGATGAACTACCGGGATTACCTTCACATAGGGATGTCGACTTCACCATTGAGTTACATCCCGACACATCTCCTATTTCTATGACTCCGCATAGGATGGCACCAATTGAGTTGCAAAAACTCAAGGTCCAATTGCAAGAATTGTTGGACAAGGGCTTTATTAGACCGAGCACTTCACCTTGGGACACTCCGGTGTTGTTCGCCAAGAAAAAGGACAAGACCCTTCGGTTATGCATAGATTACCGACGAGGCATCCCAATGCGTGGTGATGGGCATCTCAAATTGAGATGTAGGCCTGAAGTTTCAGGTGGAGGTTATGAAATTTTCGCCAAGGTGGATATTTGTTGGCAATGACTTAAATTTTTGTTTTGATTGGTTTGGTGACATCATTGCTAAAAATAACCTATTTTAATTGGTTAGATGATGTTATTGCTAAAATCTGATTGGAAGATACAAGTGAAGCAATTTTATTGCTTGAATGAGATGAGAGTTCCTTTATAATTTGTTAGATGATGTCATTGTTAAAATCTTATTGGAGGATACAAGTGGAACAATCAAATGCATTACTTAAATGTAAAGAAGTTCATCTGCCACCACCTTGAGATGCCTATAAATAGGCATAGGTCTATTGGTTTTGAGATCATCCTGAAAATTGTATTTGTTCAATTTTCATTATCTTGTTGAGAGTACAAGAGGTTTTCTTTATTGGGGGTTTGAAAAGGTAAGGTTGAGTGGGTTGTACAAGGGGTTAAGGGCTTAGATTTGGGATTTATACCTAAGTGGTGAGGTTTGTACCATTGTACCCATTTTCTCTCAATAGTAAAGAAAGGAGACTGGATCACGTCTCATAGACGTAGGCAAAGTAATTTTGCCGAACCACGTAAATCTTGGTGTTGTGAGTTGTGCTTTGATTTTCTTTATTCTGCTTATTTATTTTCTTGACGTTGTACTGACCACATTGCTGCGAAGTTAATTCCCAAACACAGTTCCTCTAGTGTAGATAAATATATGTTCTCGAATCTTGCGAACCTTAGTTTAGGTTCATTTTCATGTTCATAGCCAAATCCTGCTAGATAGGGACGAATCTGAAAATTAGAGGATGGACGGACAATAGCGTAGAAGTAAGAATGTTCTATTGTGATTTATGCCTAATAGTTCTCGTTGTCCTCTAGGGCGTAGCATAGTTGGTTATGAGAGAGAACCTCTATTGGTTGGACGACCCGTATCCAAAGGTGGGAGTGAGTTGGATTTTCAACCCCTAAGTGAGTTTGTGATTTACTATTGCACGTGTTGTGGAGTCGGTGCATGTGACAACTTCTAAAGGGACTTATCTTCCAATTGATTAGAGTTAGCATGTAAGGGAGTTAAGTCCCTTGGAAGTTAACCCGTAATAGTTGGAGTTATAAAAACCACATCTTCGTACATGAAGAGAAAACTGCATATATCTTATTCTTCTCAAACTTTGTAAATATGAACCACATAAAATGGGACAATCTTTTATACAAATAAGAAATTAATCCCATGTATTTTCTGAGGTTATATACCTAATTTGCCCTCGGGACACATTATCATCAATTGAAGCTTGTTTAAGTACATAACAAGGTCTATGTAATTTACCCTTAAAGGTGTTTTATGCCACCTTTCCTTAGATTCATGATTATCATTTGAAGCTGGTTAAGTTCATAACAAACTCGGTAACCGTACCCTTCAAAGTGGTTTTAGGCTACATTTCATTTGATTGTGTAGGCTGCTAATAATTCTTAGTAACCAACCCCCACATCCTTTGTGCTTAATTATACTTCCCCCACCCAACCACCACTGTTGTTTTCATTAAGAAAAGTAGGCACCACTAATTTTATTCTCTCTCTTTCCTTTTTCTTTTCCTTGCACCAGGAATTATTGCTTGTTGAACTCCCTCCCTTTCTCTCTCTCTCTCTCACACACACCCCTCTAGAGAGCAATTAATGTGTCGAACTACTAATTTGGGTTAAGTTCATATATATAAGTAGTAAAGTGAAGTATTTTCACATTAAAAGTGGTGAACGTATTGAAACACATTAATACAAGACAATTAAAATCGAATGTTTGTTGGCTCTAATGAGCAAAATTTTACGTGATTTGATCCCATTATAGAGCAGATGTTAACGAGAGTCATGTTACAGAAGTAAAACATACACTTCAATTATATCTTATTTAACTTTATGGAACAAGATTCGAACACATCATTAGTAGGTACAGTAACAAAGTTCAATAATGTCTAGAGTTTCTCCTCTCGTCTCTTCCTTTTTCCTTGTACACTTTAAATCTTTTACAAAGTGAAAATAACAAAAGAAAACCAGTTGGGTCCATTAAGAAAAGTCATTGATCACTTAATCATCATATAGCATCTTCTTTCTATGATTGTTGTGGTTGATATTGATATTTGATAACAATTCAATGGACCCACCAATCCATATTGTCAAACGCCAGCTATAGTTCCTTTGTCTTTGCCTACATCCATCTCTCTCTCTCTCTATACATATATACACACATATACGTATGTATGTGCATTATTACAGTACATTTTTATATGGAATTATGATAGTCGTAATTATCGGATTCTTGTCAGTATTAGTTATATAATTTAGTTTGTTAATTTTATATTTTTATCAAATGATTAGGATACCTAACAAAAATATTACAATTTTATGTGATGTTTTTAATAATTAATTAAAATATTGCAACCTAATCCACCAAACTAACCACTAATACAGCTAAGAAGATGTTGTTGAGATAAGACTTATTAAATGTTGGCAGACCGACTGTCAATCAATCATTAATCAAATAGGGTAGTGGATTTTGGTGTAATGCCGTGATCACCATCTAATTAATCTCTAAATTTGCTCAAATTTGTGTTTTCATGAGATATGACTGACTATTAGAATGCCGTCTAACCTTCTATGTAGGTGATTAATTGGTTGAGTTAGAAACGTAATAAGGTTTAGTAAGGTTTCGTGTGGTTCAATACTTAAGCGAGTGAGGTGCTCGCTTAGGGCCCACCCACATGAGGCACCCACTCGTTTAGAGCTTACAAAATCACGCGAGTATTTTCAAAAAATAAAAAAAAAATGTTGTCCCGTATTGTAATAAATTTTAAAAAGATTTGTTTAAAACATATGAATGTGTGTCTATTGACAAAGGGCTGCCAATTTTGAATTGTGGTGCTATTCATATTGAAGAAGGTTTTCTCACATTTTCTTACAATTGCAGTCATGTTTGTCTTAGGTTAATATGTCATTTGGTCTCAAAAAAGAAATCACATTATTTTCCTCTACACAGACTTACAATACTTTACTCTTTCCCTTTTTATTTGAATTTCGACAACTCCCGCTTATTACTTCAAGTTATTTTTATTTTAATATTAACATTTATATGAGAAATTAATTTTTCATGTCAAGTATGTCTGCTAAAATATATGAATTTGGAAACAAAAACTTAAAAATTATAAAAATATATAATTTATTTATGAGATAACATCGTCGTATCTATATCTATATAATAAAATAGTTTACAATTCAAATTTCAAAAAATAAACAAAATGACTTTTCTTATTCGCGGTTCAGATCGTTTTAAATTTTACTTTAAAGTTAATCTAACGGCTAATATTAACATCCTAAATTTAATAGGAAAAATAGGCCTCTAAGGGTATGTTTGGAGTGACTTTTTAAAAATACTTTTACAAATTATTTCTCATAATTACTTTAAAAAAAAAAAATAGTGTTTGAAACCGCCCCACCACTACCTCTACCACTACCACCCCCACCCCCACTACCTCTACCACTACCGCCACCACCACTGTCGTCACCACCACAGTCGTCGCCGCCACCACCACCACTACCGTTGTCGCCACCACCACCATTGCCGCCGCCACCACCACCATCACCGCCGCTGCCGCCACAACCAATGTCGTCGTCGCCGCCACCACCACCACCGCCATCGTCATCGTCATCGCCGCCACCGTCGTCGCCGCCACTGTCGCTGCCACCACCACCACCACCACCGCCGTCACCGTCACCGCTCCCGCCATCGCCACCCACCACCACCATCGTCGCCACCGTCGCCATCACCACTGCCACCACCACCTCTCACCCCCACTACAACCGATGCTTAAATTCATTTATCTCTCATCTATATTTGTGATTTGATTTTGGATATGAATACAAATATGTTTATTGTTTACTATCTTTTATTACTCTGTGCCTTCAGGCACAGACAATAACTAGTTTATATATAAAATATGACAAACTTCAATAAGCCCATTCGACGGTCTCAAATAAACTTATCAAATGGCCACCAACATCCCAACAACTTGAATACTCCACTCCCTACCAACCAAGTGTGTTGTCCCTAATGATTTTTTGGTAGTAAAATTCCAACATCTAATCCAATTCCTGAAGGAAAGTTTTTCTTATAATTTGGTAATATTTTCTTAAGTTTTATTTGATATTTTTTATTTTAAAGTAGCGTATGTTTGTCCAAAAAAATGTACATCTATGAAATCACAAATCCAGAAAAACACTTATCTTAAAAGCAAATTTCTATCGTTTGAATTTGTTTTCTTCCCTCTATCATATTTGCATGCATAGCTATACATATACAATACTAAAAATCAAGCATTGATTGTGCAACATTTATATTTTAATTTTTTTTAATTACATAATTTAAAATTAGAGTAGACATAGTGAAAATAAGAAAGATGTAAGGGAGAGAGAAAATAAAAGTATGTGTGGGTTAGTGAGGTTGTTTGATACTAGGGACCGTGTTGATTGAATTGTTTGACATTGAGAGTCATGTAGAAAAGATGATATTTTGGACGAGAAATATTTTTTTGAATTGAATTTTTGTGTCGCCAGATGAAATTAGATACATATTTGATTAATGTCAACCATTGTTTTATTTTTTATAAATATATAATTTAAATTATTAGCTGTAATATTAGATAGATCATTTATGCATGAACCAAGTTTATTATTTATTTATTACTTTTTCAGTTTTAAAACTTCTTTTAAAAATCATTACCAAATGATGCCTTAGTTTGCAACTTTGCATAACATTAACCATATGATCTCCTGCTGCCTTTTAGGAAATTGAAGATTACGATTCTTAGCTGACAACGATTTTCTAAGACATATATACACGTGAAAAATAGTTAACTCCTCAGTGGTATTTAATATATAAAGCAATTCTGATAATTGAGTATCAATTCTAAGTCAAATGTAGTGTTTGAAGAAGCAAGAATGATGCGAGGCTAATAATAATATCCGAATCATAGAGCTGTCCTAATATGCTAGATCCCAATGAATGTTTTATTTGCTTATTTAATGTAAAATGATGGATTACTATTATAAGTAGGGGTTCGTAGGAGGTAGCTAGTAATTTTAGTTTATCACTTTTTTGGGTCAAAATATATTTTTTTAAGATTAAATACAACAAAAAAGTTGTTCTTGACACTAAAATGTTAGAATTGGCCGTAAAATTTTAGGATCAATTCTAACAACTTCATTTCGTTATAACTTAACCTTAATACTCCGTTTAGTACGATAGAAAAATGAAGTGAAAATTGGAGGTGAGTCCCCTTAAATGTACTTATTTGGAGATAAATCTGGCAAAGAAACTTATAAGGGGCTAAGTCCATGTTTAAAATTATGTGTAATGACTTAAGTCCACTTTTTTTTTTTATCTTAAAAATACCCCTAACAGTGTTACATTTGGTCAATTATGGAAAATCATATGTTAGATGTTTGGGATATATATGGTAACAGATTGTTCAGTTTTTTATAGAAACCGAATATATCATAATCTGATGCTTGAATTACGACAAAATCATTGGTCTATTAATTCAATTTCAGATCAAAAGATTCTATTAACAATTCAAATTCAAATTCAAACTCAAACATTATCTTCTGTCTTTTGTCTATTCCCATCCTCACGCACTCAATAGTGAAGAAACACACACACACACAAACACAGACTCTCTCTCTCGCTTAGCTCACAAATGAGGAAGAACAGTGAGATTTTTTTGGCCGACGAGCTTTGAGAGATGCAAAGAGCTTTCAGATTCAAGTGTATAGCTTAAATCTCTGTAGAATTTTCGGTATCAACACTTCTTATAATTTTCGAAATTCATATTGCACTGTTATGTACCGGAGTTATTTTTTATTTTGAAATTAGGTTCTTAGTTTATTTTTTTCATGTTACTGTTCGTGCTTTGGAATTATAATTTTTTTTTTTGGTTTTTTTTTCATTTGTTTTTACTGAAATTCAATGTTACTTACCGGTATTCATATCGCGACGTTCTTTACCGGAGTTTTTTTTTTATTTTGTTTTTGAAATTAGGTTCTAATTATATTTTTCATGTTACTGTTCGTGCTTTATTGGAATTAGTATTGATTTGTTAAATTGAATGTTTCATGTTACTATTTTTTTTCTATGTTACTGTTATGTTGCTATTTTTTATTTTTAATGTTACTATATATATATATATATATATGAGAGAGAGAAAATTTTTTAATGTCAGTCAAACTCCTAAGATTTATGAGTTTTTAATTTTTAGTTTTACTTCACTTCTAAAGGAAAATGATAGTCTGGTAAAATTGACAAAAAACGGACTTCATAACAAAGAAGTTTCCTTGGCGGACTTAAGTCCAAACAAATCCATCTAGGAGGACCGGCCTCCAAATTTCCCAAAAATGAAAGGACGAAAAGTTTGAAAGATGGAAAGTTAGAGGGATAGATTAATCATCATGTTTGGTAAAGAAGGAAATTGGAAGGATGGAAAAGTGGATAGATGAGCTTTCCTTCCAACTCACCAAAATCAATTCCTCCAAAATTAAAAAGGAAAGTGGATGGAAAGTTAATTATTTGTATTGAAATGTATCTTATTTGTCTATATATCCTTTGATATATACATATATTATGTATACATTAATTTCATATATAAATATAATGATAAAATATGTATTTATATTTTTAAAAAAAATTTAAAAAAAAATTAAAAAAATTATTTTTTTCATCTTACCAAGCACAAAAAAAATTAATTATTTTTATTTTCTATCCGTCCTACTAAATACAAATGAAGGAAAATGTATTATTCTTACTTTCCTTTTTAGAGGATAAAAAGTTTATCCTTTCTACTTTCCATCATTCCTATCAAACAGAGCATAAAAGGTTGCAAATTAACCCAAAAAATTACAGATTTTTGATTCGATAGCAAAAAAATAAACTTTTCGGTACAATAATCTTACCCCACAATGCAGAATTATTACAACGCAATACAGGTGAACTACTATAGCAATAAATTAGAGGAAAAACAAAATCTCAACTTCCATTTTTCCTTTCTCATAATGTGTGGCATATGTTTTACATTGCATAATGTATCTTGTGCTAAGACCCCATCAATAATGTATCTTGCACTATGTTTGTCCACATGAACATATCTATGAATTTAGCATAAAGGATTAGGAAGTATATAAGAGCTCATCTTTGAGAATTTTTACAAAATCTAATGACAAAAACTATACAGTTTGGGAATATTTATAACTAATAATAACCTAATAATGATTTTCTCAATTTTGTGGGACAATAGCATCTACCTATAGCTAGATCCATCACTCCTCATCCAATCTACAAGGAGGATGTAAGTTTCAGTCTTATTGTCTCATTTTCAAACTATTGTTGTAATTTTTACTAAAAGAATAAGCAAAAAGTTAAATGTACATACAAGTAGAAATGTGTCACAAGTAAAAAAAAAACAAAGAAGAAGAAGTTTAACAAAACTCTAAGTGAAAATTAAGGTAAGAATTCCTCATCTTGCATCTTACATCTCGGAGATATATAATGAGAAGCTCAAAAGATGACATCTAATATCTTGAGGATACACAACCACATTGAAGAAGTGAGAAAGAAAAAGATCAAATCAAAATGTTGTTTGAATCTTACGGACAATAAAATCATGTATTTTCGATTAATTATTTTGATTAGATTTCATATGTTGGATTGGATGGAAATGTCGTGAAATGGGTAAATGAGATAAAACGTTTGTCATAGAAAGCAATAGGGTTCTGTTTTTCTTTTCTTTTTTGAGAAATTGTATATTGAAAATCATCTATTAGAAGGAACCAAACAACGGGAGTGACAATTAAGTCATGTCAAGTCGGAGTTGTTGAGGTTTTTGTGTAACAATGGTTCACTCGCGTGCAACAAGTACATCTAATTATGATAAGTCACTTGACTCGAACACTCTTTGGTGTAACATATTTCAAATATGAGCACTTAAAGATTCCGAATGACTAAATATGCAAGCAGTAGTTCGGTATCAGCTGTCTCATCTAGTCAATCTCATCCCACACAAGAAGGATTTTGATCTAAGCATGTACTGTACCTGGAAGCGAAAGTGAAAGGAAATGTCGAACTCAAATAAAAAGTGGAGTGAAAGCACCTACCTTATGTTTAGGCGTGTTGGTTTCAGTGTAAAGCTAAAGAGAGAGTTTTGCGTGTACCTGCTTTAGTAAGGAAAAAACTTGAAAAGCGAGCTCACAGTTTTACAACAAATTATATTGAGCAGTATTCATTGGGCATACTATTTCACGTGTTAACATGTTAGGTCAAACAAGCTCATGAGTCAAAATGGAGATATATTATGAAACATAACTACAACTTATTTATTAAATGTTTCATGTGAATACGAGCCAGTTAATAATCGTGTCAGAATTTTTACCTTAAATCCATCAATTTCATCTTGGATTCATGTGGTATTAATGACACTTTGCGAACATTATCCCTCCAATTAAAAGATAATTTAGCTATATTAAAGTGATGACAAATTCACTATTTGAAAATTTCACTAGACAAGTCAAAATAAATAAATCAAAATGATTTAAATCTGTACCCCACATCATTAAAGAAGATACAAAGACTTGGGTTTAGCATCTTCACTTTTCATTGTTCATAGCTCACTCTTATCATTAATTGTTTAGATGCTTGGACCCCCAAGTTTAAAAAAAAAAAAGTATCTTGTACTTGTGGGGACAAATTTACATAACAAAATATATAACTATTAAATTTACTCTCATTCATGCCATGGTGAAAATCATTCCACAATGTTCTACTTTAGCTTTTAATAGTGGTTCAATTATGCCTTGTTCCTTTGTAAACTTTGCCTATGTTAGATTCCCCACCTTTTAAAACTTAAAACATTGTTAGCTCTCTTACTTTTGGTTATTCTAGAATTGGTTTCAAATTTGACTTTATTAACATACACTAAAACAACATAGAATTGCGCCATGTTTTGTTTATATAAGATCATCTTTTATGGTTACTTCAAATTTTACTCAAGTATAAGTAATAACTTGGGTAAAAGCATTATCTGATATATATGAAGCATTTTTATGACAAACCCAAAGTTTTATATTAGATCTTCTAAAAAATTCTCATCTCTTTAGAGTTTTTTCTTTCAATTTTTTCGTATGGGTTCGTTTGTTTAGCGGAAAAATAGTAGAAAATGCAAGAAAGATAAACTTTTTAAAATTTTTATGTGTTTGGTTAGCATGAAAAAGAAAATGATAGAAAAAAAATAATTTTCTTTTATGGTTGAATTTTCTCACAAATAATCAACCTTTTTTTCTTGTAAAAAAACATAGGAAATGTAAGAGAGTTGTGATATATAACTAACTTCTTATTTTACCATTGTTTTTCTTAAAATATTTTATTGGTTATTAATTTTAAAAAAATTGTTATGAATTTGATTAATCATATAATTTGGCCCAAAGACTTTTGTGTTGGTGATTGTTTTAGAATTAGGTTTCAAACCACTTTTTTTAAAAATTTTAACTTTCAAATATAATTACATATTTTTTTTCTTTTTTAGACCTATTTAATATAATTAAGGATAATTTAAACAATTACAAAAAATTCTTATAATTTTTCTTTCTTTTAAACAATAGAATGAATTATTTTTTAAAACTTTCCCGTAAATTTTTCATTCTAACCAAATACATGTATGAAAATATATTTTCTATCATTTTCTTTTCTTTCACTTCATTTTCTATAATTTTCATTTTCCATCATTTTTTTCTTCCTAACCAAACGGACCTATAGGACTTTTTTCTTACTCTCCTTTTCTACTTCTTTCTCTTTCAATGCTTAATGGTGGATTTGCAAAGGCTTTGATAGTGGGTTAGTGTAGTATGGAATTCTAATGATGACTTTATAGAGTTGAATTATACTAATGAAGCAAATATTGGAACAAAGTTATATCTCTTTTGCAAAATTATTTGTAACAAGAATAAAAATGAACTTATACCCATATGTATGCCAACCCTTTTGCTTCTTCCTCCATCCTCGTTCTTGCATGTGCTCGCTCATACATACACACATTATTAAGAGATGTAGAGAAGTGAAGAATGAATTTTGTTTTGCTACCTAGCGAGGTTGAGGAAAGACCTAACAACCAAAGTAAGAAGCTTGTGCATTTGGAAGAAGACCTAACAAGTGGACGAAGATTGCAATGATAGTGAGGGTGGGTTTGCGGAAGCAAATCTGTTGTAAGGTATTTGGTTGTAAAAACAAAAGAGGGGGGAGAGAGACAGAGAGGGAGAGAGGGCGAGAGAGATTAAATTAAGGCGGAACAAGATAGGGATGTTTAGAAATGGGATGATTAGAGTAAGGGGGAATAGATGGGGTATTTATATTTAGGGTATACATGGTTCTGGTCAAGGCGAGGCTAGTGGTTTTGGTTTGTCGAGGGTTGTCGCTGAAGGGTACAGAGGGAAAAGGGATGCGAGAGCTTGGGACCAATTTGACTTAATTTTGAATGGTAAACAAAATTAATTTGTAATGATAAATAAAATATTTCTTAGTTAGAAAAACTTTAACTACGATTCACGCCATATTTAAAATGTGATCGATTGATCAAATAATAAATCAAATTATCAGAGTGCCAATTTATTTTAACTTTGAAATGGAACGAAAAAGAAAATATGCTTTATCTTTATACAAATATCAATGCAATCACTATATTTACCTCAACTTGTAAATTAACTTTTCCTCAACTTTGGCTAAATAGAAGGTAGCAAAATGTTGAACCCTTTTCTCATCATAATGATGCAAAACATACTTACAACTCAACTAAGTAAGTAAACTTTTCCTCATCCCATCATTGATCACATTCCAAAGTTAAAAATAGTAACAGAAGCAAAAGGGGTTGGTGTAATTATTAAAGACTTTTGATACCTAAAAGTAATTAAAATTAATTATAGCTGTTTCACTGCTGGATTGATGGCACCTCTTTTTGTTCCACAAAAAGAATCCCTCATCTCACGCGCACATATAGTTGTTATGCTAACCACTCATTTGTGATTGGAAAGTGTATTACACGCGAAGTTTTATGGAGTGGGGAAATGTTTCCTTGTCACTGTATAGTGGAAGAAACCTCATTCTCACTTGACAGTAGACGGATTTTACTAAAAAATAATAAAGGAAGCTGGTGTTGTATTGCCAAGGACAATTTTACCCTTTATTCCTTTTGGGGGGATACTCCACTTCACTTTTTTTTTGGATGATACTTAGATTCCATAAATAAGTGATAAACAAAATGATAATTTCTTGATACATCATTAATGATATGTGGATTTTTTTCAATTTTTAAAAAAAATTGGAATTATCAACCACCTTTATAATGAAAAAAATAGTATTAGCAATTAATATTATCATTTTTTTTAAATAAACACACGTGTTTCCAAACTTATTGTTCTTTGGACTAATAAATAACCCTTATTTAAATAGAAAGCACTATATTCGTGCATTTTTTTTTTCTTCTTCTTCTCCATGCTTATTCTTTGTATGCTAAATAGACTCAACACACACATTATTAGAGTATAGTTTCTAAGGAAAGATTGTTTATTAGCTTAATCTTAAAGAGTGCTTTTATAATCTATATTTCCTTGAGAAAATAGGTAGACAAGGAAAAATCAAATATAGGTAGGATGAGGGAAAGTGGGTTTTAAAGTTGAAACTCTACCCTTTTGTCCTTTTGTTTCTTTTTGGCTCAAAATTAACATGCTTTTGAAAATAAAGGGCCAAGGAAGAGATGTTGATGGGGTTAAGGGACAAAGTACTCTAACAAGGACATGGAGTGCCAATAGCAATTCCAAGAAAGCATGCAATGTAATTTCTGTATTAAGGAATATAGGATTTATGCTTTACCTCCTGTTGAAGCGTCACTCACTTCCTTCACACAGAGAGAGAGAGAGAGAGAGAGAGAGAGAGAGAGTTAGCAAAACCCCAAGCCTAGATATCTGTGTCTGTGTTAATGTGCGCAGATCTGCTCTGTAGGCTCTCAGCTGCTTCATTGGCGCATATTAGCCCAACCCACAAACCCTAGAAACCAATTCTCTCTCCTGGTAGAAGTAGTTGGGGCACCTTGTTGTTTCTGCTACATTTGGCTTTTTCTGTACCTAATTTTCTCTCTCATCCCATCCTATTTCACTCCCTACAACAAACAGTTTCCTTGTGCTTTTCCTGCTTGTGTTTTCTCAAAATAAAAATTTGTTTCTGGAAAACCAAAGCAAATTGTGGGTTGGTGTGTGTTTTGTGGGGTTATAAGAGTGAAGAAATTTCAGATCTGTTACAAGAGATGATGACAATCAAATGTAGCTTATTGTTGATATCATTATTAGAAGTCTCTTCTTTTCTGACTTAAAGCTCTACAACCCACTTTCTTCTTTTCTCTGTTCTTGCCAAGACTTCATCTTTCTGTCTCTTTCTTTTTGGTTTGAGGGCTTTTTTATTTTCTCTCTGTTTTGGGGGGGAAAGAACTGTTGGTGTTGAAGTCTTTACATTGTTCTGCCAAAAGGGTCAACCTTTTTTTTCTTGGGTATTTTCTAGACTTGTAGAGAGAGTGAGAGGCTAGAGAGAGAAAGTTGAGAGATCATTAGCAATGCTGGCGTTGGGGAGTCCTACTACTAGTGTCCGCACCGGCATTAGTTGCAATGCTTTACTCAGAGAACTTCAGGTTTCTTTCTCTTTCACATTTGCTTGGCCTTTCTTTCCGTTTGTCATTTCATCCCTTCTCTCTCTGGGCTTCTTATTTACTCTCTCTCTCTCTCTCTGTAAGAAGTTGTAACTGTATGGAGCTCTGTTGGCCTAAATTTTTGGCTGATATTTTCTCGAATTTTGTTTTGTAGCTTCATTTTTGTGAGTTAGGATGAGAATTTATGCTATGTGGGTGGTTGAATTATTGTGGGTTCCTTCAAAATGTGATGAATTGTGGTTTGGGGAGAATTGAATTGAAGTGGATATTTTTAATTTTGTTTTGTTTTTCATTGCTTTTTTTAAATAAATAAAAAATTCGTGGCGGTTTTGTGGAGTTGGGGAACGTAAGAACTGACAATTGGTAGGTTTGCATGTAAGGTTGTTTTTGTTGGTGAATTTAGTTACTATTATGTTCAGAAACTTGCTTCTTTTGTGCTGTTTAGCAAATAAGTACTACCAACGGGGTTGAATTTTAAGAGGTTTCTTTTTGTTTTTGCTAATAATGGAAGTTTCTTTTACTCGATTGTTTTGTGGGACTTGAGGGGGAATATTAATATTTCTGTGCAGCCCTTGGGGTTTTGGATCAAGTCCATGTTCGTTCTTCTAATTTATGAATGTGTGGCATATATATTCCTTACCAATTTGAGAGATTTTGCGTTCATTTCTTTCATGTAAGAGAAAATAGTGATATCCCATACATAGTCTATATTTATTTACTTATAATCTTCATTTTGCTGTTCTAATGAGCAGCAAATTTGGAGTGATATTGGCGAGAGTGAAGCCGATAAAGATCGTATGTTGTCGGAACTGGAGAGAGAATGCTTAGAAGTTTACCGCAGGAAAGTTGATGAGGCTGCCAATGCAAAGGCACGTCTTCATCAGTCTATTGCAGCTAAGGAAGCCGAGCTTGCTACACTTATGGCTGCTCTTGGGGAACTTAACATTCATTCACCGGTAAACAATCAATCATCTTTAGGAACTGAAACCATCATTATTAATGGTTTTATCTTTTAAATTTTCCAGTCATTTATGTATCCTTTTCTTTATTCTGATTGATCTCTACGTTTATTCTTTCTTTAGTTTGTATAGCTCTAATAAACAAAGTATTATGCTAAAACTGATTTTCCTTGAACATGTGAATGTTACTTTCAAGATCTTTGATTATATATAGCATTGGATTATGCCTCTATCATAACGCCTATTGATAATGTTGATCATCATCCGGGTACAAAGTTAAGGTTGGTCGAAGTTAAAAAGTTCAATTTGGCTAAATTGGTACAATATTTTAAATGTTTTGCATGGTTTGGGTATTGCCTACTCATGCAACGTAGAGTGCAAAAAAAAAAAAAAAAGGCGGATGCAAATTTGTAATGCAGCAATATCCGTAGTACAACTTTCACTATTAAATGTCTTATAACTTTTTCATGGGGATGCGCATTGGGAGCAACATTGGCTGTGAGGTTTAATGCTAAGGGGCTAGAAAAGTAAATAAAAACTTCTTACTTGTGAGAGATACACAACTCTGGTTTGGTGGTTTTCTTCTCTATCCTGATTTATTTTGGCAAATGGATTTGGCTAGGTCAAGTGAAAACCTTTTAGGTTCAGCATTTTTGGTTTATAGCAATTTTTTCCATTTTTGGAATTTTCTCTTGATTTTGAGTTGAGACCATCTTAATCACTCCATTCCTTTCTGGGTTACACTAATCAAGACGTTTTGTTAAATTCTTTATCCTATCTTGGGATTCTCTCCCAGATTTCTTGCCATTGCTAGTTTAATCCGTCATTTTTGCTGGATATATGAGGTGAGACTGGAAGTGATCATTAACCTTCATTAAAGACCAAGGGCAATGGCTTGCTGATGTGTCATGTGTGGTGGTCCACTTCTAAACGTGTCTTTTTCAGATTTTCCTTATATTCTCACAACTCTTTTATTCTGCACACATTTGCCAGACATGATTTTATATTTTCATTTTCTTATTCTGAATTACTTTTTTGCCCATAGAAGTTTATTTGTACCATGGATAAGATGAGACTTACCGACAACGGTGCTCTTCTAATTCTGCTATTAACTACGAGTTAACCAAAACAAGGAAGAGATAGAAAGCAGACAGTAAAAATCAACATTCAAATTATTTTGATATATTAGATGGTCAAACAGGTGATAAACCTTATGATCATGTGCATTCTCCTCCCGAGAGTATTCACCTATAAATACTTGTCTTTTTTTTTTTTTTTGAAACTTTGGTTTTTATGGAATCTTGTGGTACTTTGGTTCATAGCTAAGTTGCTACTAGCCTGTGGCCCTTGCTAACTCTGTGTTTTACGCCCAAAATTGGAATGCCTTTGTTTATCTGAGTTTGTAGCTTTAGAACAAAAGTGAGAGCTGAGCTACAAATAGAAACTGTACTCACATTATTTGTCCACCTTGTTGCATAAGGTCTTCGATGTCTTGCTTTTTTGTTTTGAACTTAGTTACTTATTAGTAATGTGCCACTCTTTTGGTTAGTAATAATGTGCATAAAGATTCTACCATGATAGGTGAAGTAGGGTATCAGCATTTTCAATAACCGATAGAATTCCTAGGGCAGTAAAAATTTAAGGGTCAAAACTATAATTATCATTTGATATTGCTTGCTGACTGTACATATTCTGAAATGAACAGATCCAGTCAGAGAAGAAAGGAACAGCATTGAAAAAGCAACTTGCATCAGTCGCCCCACTGGTGGAAGATTTGAAACTGAAAAAAGAGGAACGAATGAAGCAATTTTCAGATATACAGGCACAAATTGAAAAGATATCCGGTGAGATTTCAGGATGTGGTCATTTTATCAGTGCTGTCAGTTCTTTGAATCTGGAAGAACAGGACTTGTCGCTAAGAAAACTTACTGAATACCAGTCACATCTTCGTGCTCTGCAAAAGGAGAAGGTATGCCTGCAGTCAATGCTTTCTCAGCCAATGTCTTCTGTTTGGAGGTCAAATTTCATTGACAGTACTCATGTTGTGACTAACTTGTAATTTTTAGCGGATTTAACAATATTTTTCTGGTGATTCATTGCATTTATGACCCATTTCTCAAATTTAGGTAATCATGAGAAGTGTTGATTGGTATTTAAAATTTAATAAATGAGAACACTAAGAAACTTCGTTAAGTTTACACTTGCAGATACAATTCATGATTGACCAAATGACCATTCTTTCCTGTTTCCAATCCGCGTAGTGGTCTAGTGGGCATTGTCTAAAATTGAAAGTAACTAGAAATAGATACCCCTCAGTTTACTCCCCATTAATGGAGGTTCAGTGGGGGTGGATTGGGTATAGAGACCTAACCTTTGGTATTGCTTGCACGAAGTGGTTGCCCTCATGTTCGAATCCACAACCAAAAATCTTATTGGCTTGAATTCTGACCTCTAAATCAGTGGCCCCCTGTTTCGAAAGGAAAACGAAATAGTCAACTACATGGTTATAGTGTCAGCAATGCTATCCAGTGTCCATTTTTTTCTCAATGTTTATTATGGAACCTGGATTATTATTCTGTTACACCTTTCCCCATTTGGCTTGTCACAGAAATGGAGTGATCCTCTGGTGTCCTATACTGAAACAATCCTCCATGATTCAAGATTCTTTTATGCTAGTATTGAAGAAGTAGACTTGTTCAACTGTTCTGAATGATGTAATTCAATTTTGTGATCTTCATCTTTCGTATTGATTAGTGTGTGAATTTTCTGTTTTGCAGTCGGAACGCCTCCAGAAAGTGTTAGAGTGCGTGAATGAGGTGCATTCCTTGTGTGGTTTGCTTGGCTTGGATTTTGGAAAAACCGTGAGTGATGTGCATCCGAGCTTGCCTGGTGCTAGCATGGAACAGTCTACGAACATCAGCGATAGCACATTGGAAGGCTTAGATCAGGCCATCCTTAGGTTAAAAACAGAAAGGAAAGTTCGGTTTCAGAAGGTATTGCAAGCTCCCATAGTCTTGTGTTAGAGTTTGTTTTTGTTGTGTACATTAATCCCTGTCCTGAAATGCAGTTGAAGGATATTGTTGCATCACTGTTTGATCTCTGGAATTTAATGGACTCAACAAAGGAAGAAAGGAGTAACTTTTCGAGGATTACTTCAATTCTTGGATCATCAGAATCAGAAATTGTGGAGTCAGGCGCTCTTTCAATGGAGATTATTCAGCAGGTTTGGAAGCACACTTAGTTCTCATATTTATCTTATGTAGGAGGGGATTTTCCCTGAGATATTTATTCTTGACAGGTATCCACTGAAGTGGAGAGGCTTACTAAACTGAAAGCAAGTAGGATGAAGGAATTGGTTATGAAGAAGAGATCAGAACTGGAGGATATATGCTGTAAGACCCATATCGAACCTGATCCAAGCACAGCTGCTGAGAAATCTCAAGCAATGATAGACTCTGGTACATATTGTCTTCGGACCACAAGCTGTCTCCTATGTTGGAAATTTCATTTGCAAAGTAATGAGATCCACATGTTTTTGTCTTTTTAGGTCTTGTTGATCCTTGTGAACTTTTGGCAAACATTGAAGCGCAGATAAGCAAAGCAAAAGATGAGGCCTTGAGCCGTAAAGAAATAATGGATAGAATTGAAAGATGGCTTTCTGCTTGTGATGAGGAAAATTGGCTTGAAGATTACAATCAAGTAAATTAAGAATGATTTTAGGCATATTTCCAAGTAATGTATGAAATGGGATGGGTCTAAGATCATGAAATTGCAAGATCTGGTTTCTAACTATTTTTGCTTCTAAAAGGATTGTTTTTTTGGTATTTCCCATTTTTGTTGTTCAGCATAGCTGATGAACGTAATTTGTTTTCTGAACAAAATGAACATTTGCAATTTCCCACATTACAGTTTATTGCGAGAGCTACTAGATCTTGGCTTGTTTTAACTTCTTTGTTGATTATCAGGATGAGAACCGGTATACTGCTGGAAGAGGTGCTCACATAAACCTAAAACGTGCAGAACGAGCTCGAATGGCTGTCAATAAGATTCCAGGTATCCTATTTCAGCCTTCTTAATGATGTGCGCTGTTGTCTGTGCTGGTATCATAATTTGGAGCTGACAAGCTTTGATTTTCAGCTATTGTTGGCAATTTGGTGAATAAGACACTAGCTTGGGAAAATGAGACTAAGAAGTTGTTTCTTTATGATGGAGTAAGTCCTGCAGCATGGGATTTCTAGATCATGCATTTTTCTGATGGTGCTGTTCTTTTAGTAAACGTGTCTACTCCATTATCTGTAGGTGCGCTTGGTGTCAATACTGGAGGATTACAAAATAACAAGACAACAGAGAGAAGAGCAGAAGAGGCAATTTCGGGTAATTTTTTGTTCAAGTTATTATGACATCAGGGAAACATGTAGAAATCAAAAAACAAAAAAAATTGACTCAAGATTTTTAGTTCTCGAGTTATTTACCAAAATGTTTTGATATGTAGTTATTGAAATAACATATCTTTCCTGTTCAAAAAAAAAATAAAGAAATAATATATATTTCACAACTCTTCATTGAAAGAAAACAATGTATACAAATTAGTCTAATTCTTTGAGCTCAACATTAAGTAATTTCCATGCTTTGTGAGAGTACACTTAATGGCATTACTGAGGATGTTGTGCTGCTATGCCATCTCCAACAGGACCAAAAGAAACTCCACGATATGCTACTTACAGAGAAGGAAGCCATGTTTGGTTCTAAACCTAGCCCGAGAAGAAGTACTAGCTTTAGGAAGGCAAATGGGTATCGTGCAAATGGAAACGGATCTGTGACTCCATCACCCCGCCGGAACTCTGTTGGCTGTGCAACTCCAGAGCTTCTAACACCCCGATCCTATTCAGGGCGTCAAAATGGGTATTTCAAGGAAATGAGAAGGTTGTCTACTGCACCACTGAACTTTGTGGCGATAACAAAGGAAGATGTCATGTCATTTTCATCTGTTTGTGGTTCTGAGCCCGAGTCTCCTCCTCAAGCCTGAATTTGAAACTTGTATAGGTATATTCTGCCTAATTTTACTTTTTAACTTTACTGTGCCATTTGGCATTAAAATTCTTTGATTTGGTGGCAATTGGACATCACTAAGAAAATGAATCATCACTTTTATGTCAAATTCCCTGTTTTTGGCAATGAAGCTGTTTATGAAAATGAGGAAGTTGGATCCAACGTGGTTAAAATCCCAAAAAAATGTCGAAGTTAAATTCCTCAAGAGGGTTTTTCGCATGGAACAAATTTGATTATGTTCAGGTAATGTGAAGACAAAGTTATTTGTATGCATCATAGTGAGTATTCCTGTTGGATGGGTGTTCAACAAAGATTTATAACCGAAGCGAAAGTAATAATAAGTACTTACCAAAAAAAAAAAGGAGAAAGAACAATTTATATTTTTATAAGCATTTCCTTTGATATCAAGGCCCTAAGAATTGATGCATGCCATGTTTGTTGAGTTTGTGGGTTGGTCATCCAACTAACCAGAACAGCAGACATGGACCTGAGTCTGGAGCAGTACACGTATACCTGAGCCTCTTGGGCTGTATAATAACAATGTTTATTTTCTATGCTTTTGGGGAAAATAGATTGGAATTCACTGTATGGGTCATGTAGAAGTAACTGAAGTTTTTGTCCACCAATCTTTTCAAAAAATTCATGGCCTAGCACAATTTTCTGTCCTTTGAACTTGTATTTTAAATGATTGTGCAGGGATAAGCAATCTTTTCTGTTTTCAAAGACAGTATTGTGGATTAGATCTGTGGAAAGCTTGTGAATATAGAAGGGAATGCTCACTACTTTATGACTGATATAGTAGGAGAACTTGGAAGGTGGTAACTCACATTTTGAAGACCTGTGTTTCCGTTTTGGTAAAATGCTGCAAGAAGCGATGCTGATGGATTATTGTGAATATACTAGTTACTTCTAGTCTTGTTGGTTGAAATAGGTTATACTGAGAATGTGTTTTGAGGATTTCATTGTGATTTACATCTGCATGTACATATTTATATTTCAGTGTGACGACTATGATTTGTAGGAGCCTTGATTTTCTTTTGTTAATGCAGACTAGTGTTTGAAAAGGATTTAAATTTTCTGGGTTCCATTTACTGTTGGCAGTGGATCTTCACGACTCATTTTATGCTTATGTATCTGGAAAATGGATGCCCTATTATAGGAGTGAGATCCTTTTCAATAGATTTTCTCTTCAATTTTCTTCTTGACGGGTTACATATCATTCATTCAAGTAAATCTCTCACTTATTAATGGTGGATGAACCGGCAAGAAAGAAATTGAAGAGAAAATGTATTGGAGGGGAGGGGATTTTGATCCCCCTATTATACTCTGGTAATGCACTATAATTAAACAATGGCGGTGGAACCATTTTGTTAGGTGGGAAGCAGTTATGGGTGACAGGCTGTTGGTTGTTATAATTTTAATAGACAGTGGTACAATTAAGCAACAAAATAAATGTTTTTATGTCGATTTTTATCGTAATTTGTATTGATTTAAACATTTACACTCAAATGTGAAGATATCTGGGTGCAGCTTGTACGTTGTTCTCTATTTTAGAGACCATCTCTTCTAAATAGAGAGTAATAGAGTATCTTTAACGAAAAGTTAAAGTAGAGTGAAATATTTTTAACAACTCTAATCGGACTCTCCTTTGTAGGACAAAAATAGTTTCCATGGTCAAAGAATGCAATGTACGAGTTAGCTTGACCCTTCAAATGTAGGAGAGTATCGATTTTTAGGTAGTTTAAAGATGCTTTTAGGGGGCCACTTAGGACATTGGTAGTTTAGATAATTTGAATCAACTATCCCTTTTAGTTCAGAAGTGTAACCATTGAGAATGGCATTTCGTCTGGTCGAAGGTTTTCCCAATAATTAAAGTCAGTAGGCATTTTGACAGAGCAATGTTGTGATTATTTAAAACTTACATGGAAAAATTAGGGTGTCAATGGTGAATTAGTTGCTAAATGCTTCCATATTGCTTTCAACCACATTTTCTAGTTGTTTAATCCTCATAAAAGTAGATAATGTCTAAGCCACCGTTTGGGAACTTTTTGCCAAAATACTTTTTAAAGTAAAAAAAAAAATTGACAATTTTTTACTTTTTACGTAAAAGTAAAAGTAAAAACAAAAACAAATATATTTGAAAAAGTATTTTGAAACATTTAATTGCATATTGATACATAAAAACACACTCTAATACATGAAATCACACACACGCACACATACTAAAAACACACCTACTAACACACAAAAATGATTGCTGTGACGAATCATTGTGAAGACAAGTAACACCTTATGAATTCTTGTTGATTCAACAAGCTTAGCCGATGAGTTTCGTTAGTAGGCCTAGATAACACATATCTTGTAGCATCACCATGTTAATCTGAGGATCATTTAACCTATTCCTTTTGCTTCTTTAAATAGTTTGGCTTTATATGGGTTTTTTTTTTTTTTTGCTATTCAAAAAAAAAAGGGTGGAGGCAAAGAAAAGTGCCCAAAAATCACTCTGATATACCTTTTTTGGTGGAATCATGAGGCCCCTAACCGTACTCGTTACTCCTCTCAGGAACAAACTTAGCTAAGCTAGCATAGTGGTCACCCACCGAATCCCAATATAGACTTCAAGACTCGAATCTTCAATCTCAAAGGGAAAAGTTTGGTCAGTACCCCACTGAACCACCCTACTCGATGGTGGCTTTATATGGGGTTGTTTGACAGTGTTGGTCAAAAAATACACATGGTTGGCATTTGTTTTGGTGCTCGACTATCTTGTGCGTGACTCGACTTCAAATATAAAACCTTTAGAAGACATAAATTATTATTAGTTCAAGTCTTATCTTATTATATTTAGTATCCGATAAATTTAGGACATGTGTCTACACCATAATAGGACAAGTGGCATGAGTCATCAATTGACCTAGAAATGGGGCCCAATAGGGTCTAGCTAGACTGATATGGATAACAATGTCATATGTGACACCCCATGTGTGACACCGCAGCAGGGCGAAACACATCCTCATCACATTGGAAGTGACAAAATGAGATTTAGATCTCCTCTATTATCTCTTCCATTCAATTCCCCTCAATACAATGTTAAATGAGTGATATGTGTAAGATTTTGAATTTTCAATGGATGAGATGTTTCCTCATTCATTTTGTTGTTGGTGGAGTGTTAATCATTATTAAGGAATTTTTTCACAAGGAAAAAATCTTGTCCATTGAAATTTAGAAATTTACACATGTCACTCATCTAGCAGTGTAATTAGGGGAATTGAAGGGAATGAGTAATGGAGGGAATCCGGATCCGACAAAATGGACCTTTCACCAAAGGTGGACAATAGTGGAACTGTAGAAGTCTGGAGGCAACCTCAGCAAGACTCGCCACCCCCATTGGGGGAGTAGTGTCCTCAACCTACTTGACGTCGTTGCTTGACTAACCTACTAGACTAAGAGAATGGGTCCCCACCTAGGAACAGGGCAACACGGTCATCTTTAAGGGAGAATTGAGCAACGGGGATGGACAGACATGATTGTCAATCTCGACCTAGGGCAAAATCTTGAAGGTTTAGTCTACTTGAGCAGGCCACCCAGTGCATGACTCATTGTCCACTGGAATGTGTTTGATTGAGATTCAAAGAGACTCCTAAGGTAACTGGAGTTATTAGTTTGGATCAATATATGGGATAATGAGACATGTGGATTGATGGTTGAAGGACCGACACTATGTAAATTTCCTTTATCGGGCACCCCGGACTCGTATCTAGGCTGCATTTGGGGAAATATCACATCTGCCTAATTGGTATCGCTGCAATCGAGGCAATTGTGGTTTGGCGCGAGTGTTAGGGAGTCGTAACGGGAAATCCGGTCTGTTCGGGTACTGCTCTATAAATACCCACATTACTTACCCACTGCGGAGAATGAGATTTTTTACTTGGCTAGTGAGAGCATTTTACTATACTTACTCTCTGCCCAATTGATTGGTCCCTTCGTTAATATGTTGTTCGAGTTCTTTCCATCCCATCCATTTATCCTACTCATCCCCTTCGATTATTCTTGACATAGACACGTGTGACTGCGTCTTTTAACTCTCCATCTACACTATACTATAAAACAATCAAAATTAGGGATAAAAAGCCTTGAGAATGCTTTTCTCCCTAAATGCTAATTTACTATAATTTTGTTCGAGTGACTTCGTTAATATGTTGTTCGAGTTCTTTCCATCCCATCCACTTATCCTACTCATCCCCTTCGATTATTCTTGACATAGACACGTGTGACTGCGTCTTTTAACTCTCCATCTACACTATACTATAAAACAATCAAATTAGGGATAAAAAGCCTTGAAAATGCTTCTCTCCCTAAATGCTAATTTACTAGAATTTTGAAATATTTAATTAACTCACTCCAATCAAAATACATGTGTCCTTTACATCAAAATTTAAACTTTCAATCATATTTCTTAATTATTTAAAATATAAATGAATCTTATTTTAATATTAATAGAAATTATCCAAAAATATTATGGTAACGAAGGATTTGGTAGTAAGGTAATAATAAGAAGAGATAATAAATTTCGTGCATCGTACAAGATGCCTATTATTATCTAATATTTGATACCAAATTTGGAGAATCTAATTTCTTAGGTCAATATTGAAACTTTATCTAATTTAAGAATTCTAGTCATGCCAAGTTATATTGCACCACTGTCTTTTTATTGTATCCTTGCAATATTCATCTTCATTTGCACACAATCACATGTATTAGGATCTGTATTCTACTTGTTTTGAAATTAATTAAGTCAAAAAAAAAAAAAACTATATAATGCATTATAAAGTTTATTACATCATAAATTTAAATTAAGCTTAATTATCGGTCATTAATTCAGCTGATACCATTAGGTAACTATTGTTTCAATCAATTCCAATAATCCATCATAAATTCACACAATTCAGAGGACTCCACCAAATGATATGATCTAGAGGTCTAGTGATGTGGTTCAATGAACATTATTCAATCAAGGATAAAATTATGACATACAATTTTTTTAATATCATCTTTAAAAATTAATATTCAATTGACTAATTTTATTAAAATTGTTTTAAAAAATAATCAAATAAAATAAAAAATTTCCTCAATTCACGTTGTTATTGATTAAAAAAATATTGGTATTTGTCGCATAATTAAACATTTCAATCAGTATTTTTGAATTTGAGAGGATCTAAATCTTTATGATAATAATACGAAATCAGGAAAAAATTTCAATCCCATATTAACAATTAATTGAAGAAAATCACTGAATTTTCAATATCCTAAGGGATCATTTCTAGTTGCGATCTTATACTATATAGGTTTGCTAAAAACGCTATGTATTATTTATTGACTTATTTTATATACATATAAAATACATTTATTTTCAATATTCTCTATCCATATTATGGAGTCAATTTTAATATCAACTAGAGAGATGATATTATAATTTAATTTATTAGTATTAGATTATAAATATATATTTTTCACTAAATAAACAAAAACACGTTAATTTAATTAAAAAAAATAGATATAAGTCTTGAAAAAAGGTTCGTAACCAACTAATTGGGCCAAACACACCGTACATAATTCTATGGGTTGGACTGAACTGCTACATATCGTCCCACGATAGTCTTACACTATGTTTGGTATAGTGAAAAATAAGATGAATGAAAAAGTGAGGAAGGAATGAGTTTCCATTATTTGGTTGGGGTGGAAAATAAGAGGGGAAAGAAAATGGAAGGACAAATATATCCCTTAAGCCTACAACAAATTTTCCTTTTAGAACTGGGCGGAAAGTGAGTTCAAAAATAAAGTCAAAGTTTTTCAAAGACTACATTTATTTTTTACCCTTTTACAGTAATCAATCCACTACTCAAACAAGAAAAATGCAAAGCTTTGTGAGGGTATAATAATAATTTACATGTAGATATTTTTTTGCTTTCCACTTCACTTTCCATCTAATACCAAACAATAAAAAAATTATCTCTTTTATTTTCTTCCATCTTACCAAACAAAAAGAAGGAAAAATACATTTCTTTCTTCTATGAATGAAAAATTTATTATTCCATCTATTTTTTTCGTCGCTTCTACCAAAGAGATTATTAAAGTTAACTATTATTATTCCATCGTATTTCACCTCTTGCCAATTTCTCCATTATCAACTATTATCTTACTCTTAATAAATTGTGTTATCAAATACGAGATTACAATACATAATATTTTTATTTTTATTTTTTTTTCGGTTAAACATTATTATATAGAGGAGATGATAAAGTTTGAAGCACGATTTTAAAATCTGAATATTAGTTAGGCTTGTCAATCGTGTCTAGTTTTAATAAATTTGTGTCAAAAGTACTTTACCAATATCTGATTCGTTTATTAATTCGTGTCTAAAAATTCGTATCATATTAGGTTCGTATCGTGTATAAATCAGTCGTGTCATATATTTTTTTTACTTGACTTCACTCACATCTTTATTTCTTTTAATTAATTTTATCTATACCCGATTCGCTTATTAATTTATCATGTTAAGTCTACTCATTTACAAAACAGGTAATTTAAAAAAGATCTACACCCTTTAATTTTATATCGTCTTTGTTTCATATTAAAGGGTGGTCTCATATTTTGAGACTCTATAGTGGTTATATCTATAGTTAGGATTTGACTATGATACCGGGAAAAAAAATAGGTATTATACCTTAATTTATTATATTTGTGGTCATTTTTATCACACTAGTTGATGCACACGTGCATCGCACGTGAACTATATTTTATAGAAAATCATATATATTAAAGTCATGAACCACAATTTTATAAATTCACTTGTTTGATAAACATTGGTAAATAATTAACGAAGAACAACTAAACCCATAAAATATACTAAAGAAAATAATATTTCAAGTCAAGGGTGGCTCAAAGCATTTTGAGGCCCAAAGCGATAATATCGAATGAGGCATTTTATTTTTAATATTAAATTTTTATTAAAAATTAATTTATTTTTTATTTATTATATGTGTGTGTGATAGAGGAAGAATCAATGTTATCGATAGAAATGTTTTAACTTTTACTTTTGTTTTTTACGGGAAGAGAGTAAATGTGAGGTAAATATAACTTGACTTTTGAGTAAATTTTTTATACGTTTAGTTTTTTTTTTTTTACTTTTGATTTTTTGATTTTATAATATTATAGGTTGAATCATGAGTCCAAATTATTGAAATTAAAAATTTTGATTGAACTTAAATTTTTTGAGGCCTTTTTATAGGATTTAAAATTTTTGTAAAATTAAATTTTTGATGTGGGTTAATTATATAACTCAAATTGTAGAGCCTTCTCAAATTGTGGGGCCTAAAGCCCAAACTTTATCTACAATGAGGTTGGGCCAGCCCTGTTTCAAGTTGACTCAAATACATGGGGCATTTGGAAGCCGGTACAATTTTTTAGACTTATTTAGGTAAAAATACAACTCAAAAACTTATTTAGGGCCAAGTGCATATTTTACGAAAATACCAAAATTGCCATTCAGTACCCAATGGAAACCGTATAACTTTTTGTATTCCTCCGTAGATTATGGGTATTATCATTAACTGGGCGGTTAAACAACAAATTTAATTTATCAAAAAACAGAATCTTCGGCATCCTACTTCATCGGCATCCTCTTTCTTCAGCATCCCTGATTTTATGGCAATGGGGTATCCATTGAAAGAATAACTGTGTTATTCTTTCATTTGTAACGCTTGAACATTCAACAAACAAAGAGTACTCCTGCGACTGTTCATATTCGACGACAACGTTCAGTAGTAGTTCATCATCGTATTCGGCAACTTCTTCTTCCAAAAATTGAGGTGACATTGTTTAACTGTTTTTTTTTTTGTTCTTTCATCCATTGATTAGTTTGTTTTTTTTTTTCTCATAAACTGGGTAAGTTGATTCAGAAAAATTACCAAATCTTAAAACCCTAATTTTAAGAAATTATTTTACGAATTTGCAGATTTATTATAGCATCTTCATATTGAAAATTGTTATGTAACTGTTTTCAATTTTGTGTAACTATTCTCCTGATTTCATGGAATAATTTATCATAAACTGTGTAAGTTGATTCAGAAAAATTACCAAAATCTTGAAAACCCTAATTTTGTGAAACTAATTTACGAAATTGCAGATTTATTATAGCATCTTCAAATGAAAATTGTTATGTAACTGTTTTCAATAACTATTTGAGATTCAAATCTACATAGTTCTTATTCAAAACTTGAATGGTTAAACTATGATGCGTAACTATTCTATTGATCTTAATGATTGATTTCTTGCTATTCTGCCATTTGCAATTTTATCTATTTTTGATTCTTTAATTCCTAATTGGTATGTAACTCACCTTCAATCCGATGACGATGTTTGGTATTTTCAATTCCTTTTTGACAAAAAATCACCGCCGGAAAAAGAAATAGTCGTTGAAGAAGAATAAGGTTGAAGAAGACAATCAGTTAGAATACATACGTTTGATTCAAAAAAAACCTTGTATGGTGTATGTAATGGATATTGTTTATCATATGGATACTGTTTGAGGTAACTGTTTAGTGTAACTCTTTGGTGAAACATGTACATATTTGATTATTTATTTGGAAACTGGCTGCTTGTCCTAGTCCAAGGATTTTGTGTTGCAAGATATATAAAAGATGCAACAGTTAGTTGATTCAAATTCTCAAAGGATTGAGGTGATGCTATTATGTATATGGTGGTTGATTGTTTGGCCAGAAAATTGATTATAGATAAAACCACTATACAATCATGTAATTTTGCAGTGGCATAAAAATAGTTACATGTATAAAAACAGTTACATCCATACCATAACAAAAAAGTTACATTCATTAAAATCAAAAAAGTTACACTCATTAAGATCAAAACAGTTACACCTTTTAAAAACAGTTACACCAATTAAGATCAAACAGTTACACTCAAAAACCTTATAATCTAACTGTCTTGTCATCTTTAAGCATATGAATCTATCAGCTGGTGTATTAACTGACCCATTAAAATTACAGTTAACTGGTTTCCATTATCAACCCAATTGTATAATACAAAAAATATTGATATCTTCATGTTCTGCTACAATATGAAAAGATAACCAATATGAAAAGATTCCTAAAATAACTGTCAAAATATCCATAAATTTCTCTCAAATCTGCTCATTCAAAATTCAAAAATTTTAAAAATAACAAATATGTAATCTTTAAATATTTGTTTCCTAAAATAAATGTCAATCATGACTGCATAAAATAAGGAAGGGTGTTTAAGTAAAAAGCATTTCACTTCATTTGAATTTTTGTACCTAAACATAAAAAGTTTAACAAAAAATGTACTTAACAGAATAAATCATTTACCCATACACTTTTGGATAAATAAGTATTAAAAAATGTACCCACACCTAAAAAACCCCAAATACATCATTATCGATTCCATCCTTATATATCTTGTCTCTCATCATAATTGGAGAAGATTAAGCTGCAATTATATGTGAGTAGCCACATTTCCCCCCGAATGGAAGCAAGAGACCAGCATTTTGTGCTTGCTTCCAAGCAAAATTGCAGGCTGGGAAAGTTGCTTCCCCTTACTACAATCTAGTTTCAAAGATAACATGATCAGACAAGTAGAAATATGATGTACCAACATGAGCAAAGGTAAACAACAAAACAAAAACATCAGGGGCAGAATCAAAAGATTTAGTTTAAATGCCTATTCTACAATCTGCTCTCCTCGCAAGGGCAGAGTCAAAAGATTCAATTTAAACCACTACTTATTACTCCAGCAAACCCCTTGCCTAGGATGTTCATTTTTAAGCAACCAAAGCATCAGTTCAGAAACCTATATCGAAACACTGGTGTGCATAGTCACTTTAAAAAAAAAATGTTCAAAGTTGTTCAGCTTGATGCAAACATCAAACTCCAAAATTTCAGTAGATAAATAAAAGAAAATTTATATAATAAAGTAGCTTACAATTCAAATCTCAAAAGATAAACGAAATGACTTTTGCTATTCGCAGTTAAGATCGCTTTAAATTTTACTTTAAAATTAATCTAACGGCTAATATTAACACTCCAAATTTAATAGAAAAAATAGCCCATAAGGGTGTGTTTGGAGTGATTTTTTAAAAGTACTTCGATGAATTATTTCTCATAAGTACTTCTAAAAAAAATAATAGTGTCTGAAACCGTTACACCACTACCTCTACCATCACCACCACCTTTACCACCACTGTCGCCACTACCACCATCGCCACTATCGCTGTCGTCTCCGCCACCACCACCACCGTCGCCGTCGCCCCCACCACCATCGTCGCCGTCGCCCCCACCACCGTCGCCACCGCCACCGTCACCATCACCACCACAACCGTCGCCACCACCACCGCCATTGCCGCCGCCCTCGCCGCCCTCGCCGCCACCACGGTTATTGCCACTCACCACAACCATCACCATCTCCTACCACCACCATTGTCGCCGCCATCACCGCCACCACAGTCATTGCCACCCCACCACAACCATCACCGTCTTCTACCACCACCACTGCCGCCCACCACCTCTCACTCCCATTACAAACCGATGTTTAAGTTCTTTTATCTCTTCTCTATGCTTGTGATTTAATTTTGGATATGAGTACAAATATGTTTATTGTTTATCATTTTTTATTACACTGTGCCTTCAGGCACAGGCAATAACTAGTATACAAATAAAGAAAGAACAATGGTGCGGGTCAAAAGGATGAACATCTACCCACTCTTAAGTTGCAATGCAAAGCAAAGCATCACATCCAATCAAAACAATATGGAAAAAGCCATCCACTTCCTTTGCAAGAACATCTAATCCTTGTGAAAGCTTCTCACTATTCTTCCCCAAATCTGAGATTGAATTTTGGAATGCTTCAACTTCAACAGGTCCCACCCCATTCTGGATCGTGGGGTACAATTTGTTGACAACTGTATAATTTGCCTCGAGCTCTCTCAATACTGTACACTTCCAGTCGAAAATATATTTCTTATCCCTCTGTTAACAAAAGGCTGCAGCTCGATAAAAGCTCCTGCCCACAAGCATATTTCGAGAACTTGGAAATCCCTCAACTTCTTTGCCGAACCTGAGAATGCAGCCATAAAGATGCTACAAACAAACAAAGTTACCACCTTAACTCCATACATTGCACGCATCAAAACCTTGGCTTTGGCTGAGTTTTTCACCTTAGGATGGTTAAGTGTTTTAGTAAGATTGTCTAGGATGGAAGAACAGTTCTCAAGTGTTGAGTTCTTTCAATTAATGTGTTGCCTCCAACCATCAAATGAAGCATGAGCATGCAAAAACTTTTTTGGAGTGGGGCACTCCAAGTTATGCAAGACACACTGAAGTAAGAGATGGCCTTGATTTAGGCGTGACAACTCAGACCTGAAAAGCAATGCAGCTATCAAGCAAATTCACACTATTGTCCAAATATACATCAATCCATTTCCCATACCAATTCAACACAGGGAGTTCAAGGGCGGTAATGAGGACTTTTATATTAGTGTGCGTGTCACAGAGGGACTTCATTACAAACCTCATCCATGATAGGCTAAGTACAACCTCCTGTCTTTTGGCTTAAGCTTCCTAAACCTCTCTGCCAAGGTTTCCTCAAACGTGTTCAACAGTTCATGGAACCATGGAGAGAGGTGTGGGCCCTTAGGTAACACCATGCGAAATGGATTTCCAAATGGGAATAATGGTCTATGTAGATCCCATGGAAGACTCATTCCAATGTGTCAATTGCGAAATATCTAAAACAACACCCAATACAACTGAATGAGAAGACAATTTCTCAAGTCCGATCATAGGTGCATGTAAAGAGTTCTTTTCTTTTCTCTTTTATAATAAAAATCACATATGTAAATATTTTTTTTCTGGCTTTTACCATTTCTCACTTTAAAAAATCGCAGTTCAACCAATTAGAGCCAAGTTAATACTATAATAAGGGTCGTATTCAGAGCAACAACTGTTATGATATAGGACGAGTTTCTAATAGTCTTCAATTCAAACCAACTTGACAAATCAAATTTAGATGCAATAATTATTTATATCTCACAACAAAATTATAAGATTCACCAATATATTTGGTTGTCGACGTGAACTAAATGCGTCAACCATTTGTTCTCATAGCTTCATGAAAATTGATTACCATATGGTAGCAATCATCACAAATTATGGCAAAAGGTCACAATACCACCAATTTCTCACATAAAGTGAAGTCTAATTGTTATTTCATAACCCCATTCATTCTAACAGCAGTTATGATAATCTTGCATCTAGCAGCAGTTATGAGAAGGATGAGGTATAACACATCTAATTTGGTTGTATTATTCTAGAATCCTGCATATCTTTTTTTTTTTTTTGATCAAAAAATCCTGCATAGCTGGGTAGGTGTAATTTAGTCTAATGCAAATGACCAAAGACCAGACTCAAGTTTCAAGGCAACAAGGTGTTAGATACTGAGTATGCTAGTTATGAACTCATTGTCAAACGAACAAGTTCAAACCTGTATGTTTGTGGTGAAGATAGTCCATTTACTTCTATTGGAGGTTTTCCTGAATACAACATTATTCTAAATTTGGTAGTATTTATATTTGCAGCACATTTTTGTGAGCAGATATGAAGGTAAGGGTTTCCAAGATTCACATAATTTTTTTTTTTTTGCTTTAGTAAATTCATGCATATAGCTAAAATATTTGCTCTTATTCGAAGTTATAGGTCTTTGTGTCAGGCAAAATTTTCCCTAATAAAGTAACTAATGTCCACTATCTTTTTTGAAGTTAGTAATAGCAGTAACATCAACTAATCCATTCTTTCAGACTACACCGATTCTAGGCACTTTAAATTAATTTCCTACCTCTAAAGTCTGCAGAACACTTCCGGTGCAAAGTTTTTTGTTGTTGCATGTTTTCATTATATTAAATTCATGAAGACAAACAACAAACTACAAACAACAAAAAACGCCATAAAAACGAAAAAAAAAACACAATTGAATTTCTATACAAATACTAACAACCAGAACTCGTTACGTAAATTCAAACCCAATACCCACTACAGCTACAAGTATCAAAAGATTCAAATTTATTTGACTATATAATAAAGACTTATATGCAAGCTTAAATAAAAATAAAAATAAATTAAAAGTTACTTCTATTTTCTCATTCCAAAGGTTGAATTTAATGAATAATTTTGACGCTCCATTACAGAGAAAATTATATTCTATACAAAATGTATAAAATTACAAGAGGATAATGACTAACCCCAGACATTAGAGGAATGATTTGTTAACAAAAAAATTGTTACCTGATGAAGCAGTACAGTGATGTTTGTGGAATACCAAAAAACAAAATACAGCCGACGTCTGACCGAGAAGGGCGAAGGCGAAGACTGTTGACAATGCGAAATATGAACTGGGAGGATGTGTGGGAAGTTGTGCAGTCATTTTTATTTTGGCCATTACTTCCTGTAATTTTGGAATTAAAAGAAACAAAGCGTGTGTTGCTAATTGATTTCCAGAATGGCAAAGGGTGCAAGGCATTGCGATTGTAACTGATTGTAAAATTGAATTAGTGTAATTAAAGAAAATTGGGGAGAAATAATGGGCGAAGGTGTAGAACCTGGGTTGTATGGAGAAGCCCTTTAAACCTGCTAATAATAAGTTGTAGGGACTCAAAGGCAGAATTAATGAGAGACGGAGAGGGGACATGACAGTTTGGTCTTCGTTGATGTGTGAAAATGCAGGAGAGAGAGAGAGAGAGAGAGAGAGAGAGAGAGAGAGAGAGAGAGAGAGAAATAAGGAGAGAGAGACATGACACGGATCAGTACAAGAGTAAAGGGAAGAGGAGGAAAGTGGTGATTAAGGTTAGTCTGCTATTAAAGATGAAGGATATGGATGATATTATTGTGTTTTTGGAGGACAAAAGTGAAAAGAAAATGTTTTTCATATATTATCAAATTTTAAAGTAGTATAGATTTATGAGTATTTTTATCCAAAAAAAAATGGTAAAAAAAATTATCACAATATTGATAAAAATATCCATAAATGTGGTAAAAATACTGACAAATATAATAAAAATATCCATAAATGTGATAAAAAATTTTATACCAAAGACAAGTGATAAAAATAATTACCACAAATGTAATAAAAATATTCACAACAGTGATAAAAAATATTTACAAAAGTAATAAATTACTCATAAAAATAATAATTTTTTTAATTATAAAATAACTCATAAAAATTATAAAACCCCTTTAAAGTGGTAAAAGTTATAGTCTATTTGGTAGAGTGGAAAACAGAGTAGATGAAAAATGAAAAAAGGAAAATGGGATGGATAAAAAAAATTTCCACCATTTGATATGAAGGGAAAATAGAGATGAAGTGGAAACTAGGGAGAAATGTCTTTTCCTTACGCCCACCAAAACTTTTCCCCCAAATATAGGCAGAAAAGGAGAGAGAATGGATCAACTTTTGGGCATGACACGAGCTTTTACCATTTAACCCCTTTTTTCATATACAACAAATGGGCCCAATCTTCTAGAAGGTCATGCGTTTCTGTCCAGGCCACACTGCCATGCGGCAGATAATAGTAAAATTTTTGGGAGAATTACACCCAGACCCCCTGAGGTTTGTCACGTAATCACTCAGATCCTTGATATTTGAAATATTACACACAGACCCCTTAAGATTTGTACGCGCGTAACACTTAGACCCCTACTGTAAATATATCCGTTAATAAATTACATCTAGACCCCCTTGAAATTTGTACGCATATAATACTTAGATTTCTTAAATTTAAAATGTTATACTTAGACCAAAAATACTCCAATCAATAATAGAATATCAAATATTTTAAAATTTTACAACCAAAATTCATGTTCTATTGTATCATTTATTGAAATAAAATCAAAAATAACAATTCAACTTTTTCTTAAAAAATTGTAATTAATATACAATTATACTATCTATTGGAATAAAACTAAAAAAGGAAACAAGGGATATAAGTCATTCTTAATAGAACATGAATTTTACAACCAAAATTCATGTTTTATTATGTCTTTTATTTAAATAAAATCAAATATAAAAATCTAATTTTTTTAAAAAAAAGCATAGTTAGTATACAATTATAATATCTATTAGAATAAAACTAAAAAATAAAACAAAAGGGTCAAATTGTAATGAACAAAATATCTTTTAGCTTCAATTGAGATAATTTGGTATTTTAATTTGGTCGTTTAAACGACCAAATTAAATTTCAATAGATAATATAATTGTATATTAATTACGATTTTTTAAGAAAAAATTGAATTTGAAAATTTTATTTTATTTCAATAAATGATACAATAGAATATGAATTTTAATTATAAAATTTAAAATATTTGATATTCTATATTTGATTGAAGTATTTTTTGTCTAAGTATAACATTTTAAACTTAAGAGGTCTAAGTAATATATGTTTACAAACTTCAGGGGGTCTGAATGTAATTTATTAATGGATATATTTACAACAGGGGTGTAAGTGTTACGCGCGTACAAACTTCAAGAGATCTGAGTATAATACTTCAAATGTTTAGGGGTCTGAGTGATTAAGTGACAAACCTCAGGAGGTGTGAGTGTAATTCTTCCAAAATTTTTTGTTGATCATGTGTGCTTGAGGTGAATTGACAGTAATTAATTTTTGGGAAAATTTCAACCACACCCCCTCTAGTTTACCATATCTTCAAGGACACTCCCTCTAGTTTCTAAATCTTCAGTGACACCCCTTCTAGTTTATATTTAAACATCACTAACACCTCCTACCATTAAACTATCATTTATAACAAAAAAAAAAAATCTAAAATACCAAAAATGCCCCTACATAAACCCCAAGTAATTTTTCTACATAAAATTTTATTAAAATTCGAGCCGATTAAAATTTATTTTTCTACATATTAAAATTTGAACCAATTAAAATTCGATTGAAGCTGAATAAATTTTATTTTTTTAACTTATTAAAATTCGAGCCTATTAAAATTTATTTTTTACATATTAAAATTTGAGTCGATTTGAACTCTACCCGAGTTATTAGCGCCGATTAAAATTTGCTTTCGAATCGATCAAAATTTATATTTTTTTACTTATTAAAATTCGTGTCAATAAAAATTCGATTTATTAAAATTGAATTCAATTAAAATTTATATTTTTTATGTATTAAAATTTAGGCTGATTAAAATTCAATACGAGTTGATTAAAATTTGATTTGAGTCAATTAAAAATAATTTTTAATTGGCTCAAATAGAATTTTAATTAGCCCAAATTTTAATACGTAAAAAATATAATTTTTTTTTGGCTCAAATTTTAATATGTAAAAAAATAAATTTAATTAGCTTGAATCGAATTTTAATTCACTCGAATTTTAATACGTAAAAAAAATTAAAAAACAGAGGAGGTTTCATTGAAGATATGCTTATCTAGAGGGAGTCTCATTGAAGATATGCTTACTTAGAGAGGGTGTAAATGAAGTTTGTCCTCAAATATATCATGGGCAATTTAGTAAAATTGCATTATAATTAATATTTTTAATCTGACAGGGGGTGTCACTGAAGATTTAGAAATTAGAGGGGGTGTCCTTGAAGATATGGTAAACTAGAGAGGGTGTGGTTGAAATTTTCCCTTAATTTTTTCATTTGAGTTGTATATACAAAATTCCACCTGGTAAAGGGGTAGAATAGTAAATTTAAGTTTAATACACTTTTCTTTCTTTTCACTTTTCTTCCAATACCAAACAACATAAAATTTATCCTTTCAACTTTCAATCTAGCATACCAAACAAAAAAAAAGAAAAAGTCTATTTTTTTGTTCAAGGGATGAAAAATTATTTACTTTCAATTTTCTTTCCTTTTATTTTTTATTTTTTCTTACCAAACCGGACCATTAGAATTATGGTATCAAATTTATTTCTTAGTAGCGTAATCAAGTCGAGTTAGTTAGCCTCATCATATTTGTATTGACTTCATCGGTATCAGTGCTCTGCAACTAAAGGTGCTGTCAGACCCTTCTTTATAGAGATTCGAGCAAAATAGCGCATAAAAAGGCCATCAACACACCACACCTAAATGGACGTAGTGACCTTTGGAGTCATCGTCGGCATAATTGTACTCTTCTTCTGCGCTGTTTGCTTCATCACCATCGAGGGCACTTGCAAAAAGCGCCCCAATTAATCCCCATCCAAACACTCCCTTAAAACCCCAAAACCACCGTTCAAACCACCCGAAAATGGTGTTTTCTAGTCAACAGATCTGTACTTCAGTTCTGGTCCTAGTCTTCTTAGTAATTGGGTTGGTTTCTGATGTGGGTTTTGGGCATGAGGGTCACCAGACCCACCACCACCATTCTGGATCTTGTGAATCGGCGGTCCATGAAAATGTTCATGCTCATTCTCATCATCAGTGTGAGCATGGACATGACCATCAGCATACCCGTCATCATCACCATCATGATGAGGGTGATGTGAGTGGGGTGAAAAAGTTACCGGAGGAGTTGGCTGAGGAGGAGGATTTGAAGCTGGCCGGATATGGGTTCCACCATAGTCATGACCATGGCCATGAGCAAGCTGGTTCGGAGCTCTCTGGTGTTGGTAATTTTTTGTTGACTTTTTTATGTTTGAGCTCTGAATTTACCTTGGCATTGTTTTTCATCTCTCTGTAAATTCTTTGAAGGTTTTTGCCATTTTCAATGCACTGTAAATCTGTCTAGGATCTTGATCTGTCATTAAGAAGAAAATAATAGTACCCTCATCGAATTCTTTAGTTTACCAACAAATTAAGTAATCAGATTATGTAACTCACATGATGCGTTTGCCCTAATCATATGGTGAGCAGTTCTGTCTCTTTTTACACAACTAGTATTTGCGAAAATAATGTTGTTCGGTTCGAGATTTTTTTGCCTAGGCTTAGGACTTGGCTCACAACAACATAATGAATTCTGGGCTGAGGTTTAAATGTGATAGTATTTATGTTCAAAATTTTTAGGTTAGAATTTTCATTATTTGAAATTTGGATTATAAAATAGTATGAATTTTTAGGGTTAGAGTTTGCATTATTTGAAATTTGGACTGAAATTATTGTGAATTTTAGACTGCAAATTTACATTCTTAGGGCATTTTATGGATTAAATATAACCAAATGAGGGGTAAGATTATGCCTTCTCAAATAGGTAGTATCTTAAATTATTATTTTTGTGGGTTAAGTTACACATTTTGGTGTCAACTTACTACTAAAAAAAAAAAAGAAAAAGAAGTTAGGATCCATCCTAACATTTTAGGACTGACCACAAAAGGTACAACTTTGAATTTTGCAGGTCAATTACAACTTTTTGGGGGTGATGGGCATCGATTCTAACATTTTAGCGTTGATCCTCGACACCTCAAAAGGTTGTAACTAGATGTATTTTGTGTTATGGAACAATTACCATATATTTGCCAACTAAATGAAAATGCATTATATGTTACCTAATTTGTGATGCAAGACAATTATTGTTTTAAAATATTTATATGATATTGTAAACACTTGGGATATGTAAAAGGGATACAGACTTAGTTTAGAGTCCTTGTATATATAGCCAATAAAAGTCACAATAAGGATAAAAAGGTAAAAAAGGAAAAACTCTAATAAACCCTAATAAACTAGACTGCTATAACTCCAACACTCCCCCTCAAGCTATGCGCAAAAATGTCAACTAAGTCAAGCTTGACAACGGAGTCCTGAAAAATGGATAGAGTGACAGGTTTGTTGAAAATATCTGTAACTTGATCACCGGTCCCCACAAACGATGGAGTGACAATACCACAGCTAACCTTCCCCCAAAGAAAGTGAACATCGATCTCTATATGCTTCGTCCTTTCGTGTAATACAGAGTCAGAAGCGAGCTGAATAGCAGATCGATTATCACAATATAATGTAGATGAAGAAGTCACTGGAAATCCTAACTTGCCAAGAATCGATCGTAGTCAGATAATCTCACATGTGCCAAGTGTCAGTGCTCGATACTTTGCCTCTGCTGACGAGCGAGAAACAACTGACTGCTTCTTGCTCTTCCAAGAGATAAGATGAGCCCCTCGAAAAGCACAGAAGTCCGTAGTAGATCGACCGTCATACGCTCTCCTATAATCTGAATCTGAATAACAGGCTAGAAAATCGGTCTGAGATCCTGATGCATAGAATAACCCAAGTCCAGGACAAGACTTGAGGTACCGAAAAATATGATAAACTGCATCAAGATGAGGCTGACACGGCCTGTGCATGAACTGACTAACTCGGCTGACAGCGAATGAAATGTCTGGCCTAGTGTTGGCTAGGTAGATAAGTCTACCTACCAACCTCTGATAGACAATCAGATCTCTCAACTCTTCACCTTCAGCAGTAAACTTCAAATTTGGAATCATGGGTGATGATGTCAGTTTGCACCCCAGCATCCCAGTGTCTGAGAGAGAATCCAGAACATACTTTCTCTGAGAAAGAACAATACCGCTGCTGCTACGGGCAACCTTAATCCCAAGAAAGTATCATAGAAATCCAAGGTCCTTCACATCAAAGGCCTTTCCAAGGTTTACCTTGACCTGTGCCTCAGTAATAATAAGATCATCAACATATACCAAATGGATGACACACTGTCCAGAAGTATTCTGTCGAATAAAACATGTATGATCAGAATGACATCTGGTGAACCCTAAACGTACAACTACACCGCTAAAGCGAGAGAACCAGGCTCGTGGTGACTGTTTCAGTCCATAAAGAGACTTACGCAGTCGACATACCTTTCCAGCATACTCCCCCTCACCTTTAAAGTTCGGTGGTGCATCCATATAAATATCTCGTCCAGATCACCGTGAAGAAATGCATTCTTCACATCCAACTGATGAAGAGGCCAAGAGTTCTCTGCAGCCAGAGAAATAATCAATCGAATAGTAGTCAATTTTGCCACGGGGGCAAAGGTAGCACCAAAATCACGACCTGGTACCTGAGTAAAGCCCTTAGCCACAAGCCTAGCCTTGTGATGATCAATAGTACTATCCGCAAGAAACTTCAGGGTGTAAACCCAGCGACAGCCAATAGGCTTCACCCCTGAAGGTAATATCCCACGTATGATTACGTTGAAGAGCGTTCATCTCCGTCTGCATGGTAAGAACCTACTGGGGCTCCCGCATAGCCTCTGAAATAGAGCGAGGTACCGGCGTATCTGATAAAGTCATACTATAAACTCGAAATGTAGGAGACAGATCATCACAAGAAACATAAGCAGAGATCGGATATAAAGTCCTGACGGTTCAACCATAACGAACAACTAGACGGCGATCACGCCGCAGATAACGACACTCTAAATCATCATCCTCCACTAACAATGTCTCATCAGGTAAAGTAACTGGCTCAGTACCTGCAATCTCATCAGTACTAACAACAGGTGCATTAATATGTTCATTGAATTGAGAAGTATTACTTGCATCGCCTGAGGTAGAGGGGACATCAGCAGGGGGATGAAAGCGAGGGCGACGAACATAAAGCTGCAAAGGAAGAGAAATTGATGATTCTGTACTGACAGGGATAAGTGGTTCTGGAGGAGAGACTGATGACTCTGTAGTAATAGTGACCAATGACAATGGCTTTGGCTCCTGTGGTAATGGAAAATCAAAAAGAGTATCATCAACTAAAGGGGCAGACACAGGACTGGAAGAAAAATAAGGAATATGTTCAAGAAAGGTAACATCTAGACTGTGATGCATACGACGCCTGATAAGATCATAACACCGATACCCCTTAGACTGATGACAATAGCCTACAAAGATACAACGAATCGTTTTATCATCAAGCTTATTGCAAGTAGGAGACCGATTCTAAACAAAACATATGCAACCAAAAACACGAGGGGGGACCGAAAAAAGTGTTCGCTCAGAAAATAAGACCTGTAAGAGAGCCATATGCTGAAGAACACAACTCGGTGTACAATTGCACAGAAAGGTAGAAGTCAAAACAGCAAAATGTCAATAAGATTTTGGTACCCCCATACCTCTAAGCATACAACGTACCATTCCTATCAGACTCCTATTTTTCTTTTCAGCAACTCAATTTCGTTCAGGATTATATGGACAAGTGAGCTACTGAAGGATACCATGAGAAGAAAGGTGAGATACTAAGGCATCAGACACATATTCTTTGGCATTATCCGAACGAAGAGCACGAACTATGACATCGAATTGTGTCTTAATCATTTGGTGAAATTGAGTGATGACATAGAGTACATCAGACTTCCTATGCAAAAGGTAGACCTAAGTATAACGGGTATAGTTATCTATAAATGTCACATAATATCGGGTACCTGACAGAGCAGTAACAGGAGAGGGTCCCCAAATATCGGAGTGTATTAGGTCAAATGGTTTGGGTGACTGGTGCATGCGAGGAATATAACTGGTCCGAACATGTTTTGATAGGGAACATATAACACAGTCAAGTTTATCACCAACACACTCATTGCTCAAAGTAGAAAATAACATACGTAAATATTTAAAATTTGTATGCCCAAAACGGTCATGTCATAACTGAACAGTTTGTGATGAAAAATCATAACAAGTACTAGGTAAAATACTAGTATGCAAGGTAGGAACAGATAAAGACAAAGCAGATGTAGGTGATGGAGTGGAGGAATTGGTGAAATTGGAGGTGGATCGCCTAGATAATACAGTCCATCTCTCATGTCCCTTAATAATAATCCTCCTAGTACTCAGGTCATGCAAATAACATGAATCAGATAAGAACACAACCGCATAGTAAAAATCTCTGGTTAACTGATGTACAGATAATAGATTCATGGCCAACTTTGGCGCATAAAAAATCGAATGTAATGTAAATCCATTTGGGAGGCGGACTGTACCCCTACTAGCAATAGGGGCATGTGTCTCATTTACTAACTAAACCTGTGTATGTAACTGCTCATCAAAAGTGGTGAAGTGATGAGCCTCACCAGTCATATGATCATTCGTACACGAGTCCAACATCCAAAAGGGAGATGGACTGACGCAAGCATGAAAGACACGAGGTATACCTGTAGTGGTGGCAGTGGCAGTAGTCGGACCCTGAGAAGTCAGGGCGGACATAAGTATATCCAATCGGGAAGTGACAACATCTATATCACTCTGCCAAGGAGGAGCAGGAGCAGGAGCAGCGGTAGTAGGTGGTGGTACCTCAACAATAATAGCAGTCCGGTCGCCAGGAGGCGGCTTAAGCTCCGATTGGAGCTTCCAGCAAGCAGCCCTGAGATGTCTTGGTCAGCAACAATAATCACGCTGACGAGAATTCCTCTGTCTACGCTAATCTGGGGCATCCTGATGGCTCTGGTTCGAGCGCTGTCCACCCCTTGCTGAGGATCCTGAACGAGATCTTGCAGCAGCTGTAAGGGCCATCTGGTCAGCCGGATGAGTCAAGGCCGCAACTGGAAGTGATGCAATACGGACGCGGCGCTCATGCTGCTCAATCATCGCATACACCTCATAAAGAGAAAGAAGCCTAAACATCGACAAGATTTGAGAACGAGGTCCCTCAAACTCATCACTTAGTCCCATAAGGAACTTGTGAATCCTATCCTCATACTATCAAGTATGCAAGAATACTGCTCCCTCGGACATTATCCTCGGAATAACAGTAAGAGGACGTAGAGTTTCATACTCAAGCTAGCGTTGGATCAAATAGTCATAATAATCCTGAGCGGTCATATCTCCTTTCCCAGCATATAAGAGCTCCTGAGAAAGCTCATAAACACGAACTCCTCGTTCTGATTGGGAATACATCTCTGATAATGCGTTCCATAACTTTGGAACAGAGCTATAAAACTGGTGAATCCTGCAAATAGATGGCTCCATCGAGCCAAATAACCATCTAAGAATGGCGCAGTTCTCAGAGAACCACGCAGAATATCGAGGGTTGTCATCAACTGGCTTTGGGTGAGATCCCTTCAGCCAACCAAGCTTTCCTATACGGCCTAAGAAAAGCTAGAATGAGTGAGACCACCCAGCGAAGTTACAACCATTCAACAACTGTGCCGTAACTTTCTGAGAGATCATGCCCGGCATTGCTGATAATGCAACTGTGCCAGTAGGTACTGTATACTGATCAAACATAAAAATGGTAGTACTAATAGATGTCTCAACGGTAGGGGTCTCAACGGTAGAGGTCTCAACAGTAGGGGTCTCAAGTCCCTCAGTAGTAGCCATATCAACAACAATACTAAGGCACCCGTGACAGAAAAACTCTTAAAATAAATAGAGGGACAAAATAAGGGAGAACAATATAATACCTCTAGTCAAACTGTAGTGACAGATAAAGAAGGTCCAGAAAGCTCCTAATCAAGTCACGGTGCCCATAAATTCAGTAAATATATAAGTGATCTACTGCATCAAAAACAGATCAGCGGAGAAGATGATCCGACCCCTCTTAAAAAGTCCTAGATACTGCACCCCTAGGAAAAAGAAATCAGTGGCGCGAAGAGATGGCAGCACTGCGACGAAGAACGCGAATCACAAAGGCATTACAGACTGGCGTTGGGACTGCCTGAGCGTGAGTTGGGTTGTTGGGTTGGGTAGTGGGTCGCTGCTTGGGTTACTGATTAGCTGGTTGGATCGCTGGACTTGGGCAGTGGGTCATTGGTGAGCAGTCGGTGGAATGGGTTGGTGGGTTGGGCAGTGGGTCGTTGCTGGTTGGAGTGCTGGGTTGTCGGGTTGGGTTATTGGGTGGCTTGGTTGGACAGTGTGTTAGTTGGGTTGGGCAGTTGTGTTGAATGGCTTTGTAAAGCATGGTTCGAAGTCGCGGTATCGACCATCGACTCGGGGGGTGTTGATACACATCGGTCGCGGTGTCGCGGCGCCGTATCGGCCGATACGCTCAAAACGCAAGACATAAGCTCCAAAAAAATTTAAAAAAATTATAAAAAATTATAAAAATATAAACATCATCATTCATGCATTATATGTCTACAATATATCCAAAAATACATTAAACATAATTAAAATGAAACATAAAATTGTTACCGAAAAATAATTATCATTATCAATGTTTAACATAGGCATTTAGGAACATATTAAGCCATAATCATTACCACATTGAACGACGATGAGGCTCAAAATCGTCGTTATTGTCTCTAGGATAATACAAATTAGGATACTGTCCACCATAAGGATAAGAGTAGAAGTGTGAATACGGGTTTGATTGGGTTGGTTGAGTTGATTGACTAGATGATCCATAATCAGAGTAGTGTGATTGTGGAGGTTGTACTGGCTGGTTTCCATGCTGATAGTACCCAAAATCACGATATTCATGGCCACTACTAGCAGAAGACTGATCATATCCATAAAAGTTGACACTATTCGATGTCCTGTTAGAAGATTCATCATGATGTCTCCTTGGAACACGATCATAGGAACCACCCGTACTAATACTAGTAGATTTCTCAAGATGTGTAGGGCGATGACCATAATGCGCAACACTATTAGTACTAGTAGACCTCGGAAGCTGCAAAGGGATACCATATCCATATGATCCATGTGCATAGTTAGATTCTATACCACTACTTTGATGATGTCCTTAAGACATGTATCCTTCATGTGATGCCAATCCCAAACTCTGCATATGATCATCAATATCTTGCCGACCAAGTGAATGATGGTGGCGTCGATTGAAATAATCATCACCAAAGGAAGATTTTAAATTCCTCCGTTGTTTCATTGCCCCTGGTCGATATCCATGGTCTGTATTCTGTGTGGTATAATAATTGTCTTGCCCCTGTGTCCATGACATACCGCCAGCTAGCTGAGTATCACCACCATCTCTAGTAGTCCCTCCACCACCACTCTTGTTGCCCTCATCATTATCTCCACCAGGATTACGACCAGCAGCACCACCACCACCACCACCACCACCGAATCACTAGAACTTACAAAAATTTTCATAGTCTTTTTACCCTTATTGGTTGGCCTCGTATCTTTTCCAGATGTTCTGGTAGTGGCATAGTTGCTACATGTTGGAGCCGTATTAGTGTCATCTTCATCAATTGCATCTCGTCCACTTCCAACTTCGTCAATGTCACGAATACCTTCATCCAGTCAACCTAAGTTATCAGGTGGTAAAATTGGTTCCTCCCCCTCTCTTATCCACTCATCTAATATGCCCTCATCATTAAAAATGTAGTTCAGATCAATTGAATTATAAAAATCATCATTTTCACGCTGATACGTCAAATTTCTAACTCGCAACCGCATATTGTAGTGCACAAAAACTAGTTTATGTAGCTTTTTCATTGCCAATCGGTTGCGAAGTTTTGTATGGATCAGCGATCATGTACTCCAATTTCTTTCACACCCTGATGATGAACATGTTTGACTTAAGACTTTGACTGCAATTTTTTGTAGATGGGGAGCTTCTTCACCATAATTGATCCACCATTCAGCTACAAAAAAAATGTACAATATTAGTATTTGTCCATAAGAATAACAAATGATACTTTAATAAATACATATAGTTTAAATAATAAACTTGGAAGAGAGGCACGTACAACTTTCCTAGTGAGTGCATTCCCAAACTCGCCATGCCTTCTTCCAAAAAAATGGCGTGAGTTCAACAAAGACAAGAAGAGGAAAAAAACAAGAGATATAGTGTCAAACCTTATTTTGACTGACCAATTTTGGAAGAAGGCATGGCGAGTTTGGGAATGCACTCACTAGGAAAGCTGTACATGCCTCTCTTCCAAGTTTATTATTTAAATTATATGTATTTATTAAAGTATCATTTGTTATTCTTATGGACAAATACTAATATTGTACATTATTTTTTGTAGCTGAATGGTGGAACAATTATGGTGAAGAAGCTCCCCATCTAGAAAAAATTGCAGTCAAAGTCTTAAGTCAAACATGTTCATCATCAGGGTGTGAAAGAAATTGGAGTACATGGTCGCTGATCCATACAAAACTTCGCAACCGATTGGCAATGAAAAAGCTACATAAACTAGTTTTTGTGCACTACAATATGCGGTTGCGAGTTAAAAATTTGACGTATCAGCGTGAAAATGATGATTTTTATAATCCAATTGACCTGAACTACATTTTTAATGATGATGACATATTAGATGAGTGGATAAGAGAGGGGGAGGAACCAATTTTACCACCTGATAACTTAGGTTGGCTGGATGAAGGTATTCGTGACATTGAAGAAGTGGAAGTGGACGAGATGCAGTTGATGAAGGTGACACTAATACGGCTCCAACATCTAGCAACTATGCCACTACCACAACATCTGAAAAAGATACGAGGCCAACCAATAAGGGTAAAAAGACTATGAAAATTTTTGTCAGTTCTAGTGATTCTTCTTCTGATGATGACGATAATGTTGTTGATACTTATGGTGGTGGTGGTGGTAGTGGTACTGATGATGATGAGGTAGTAATCATGGTGGAGATAATGATGAGGGCAACAAGAGTGGTGGTGGAGGGACTACTAGAGATGGTGGTGATACTCATTTAGTTGGCGGTATGTCATGGGCACAGGGGCAAGACAATTATTATGCCACACAGGATACAGACCATGGATATCGACCAGGGGCAATGAAACAACGGAGGAATTTAAACTCTTCTATTGGTGATGACTATTCCAATCGACGCCACCGTCATTCACTTGGTCGGCAAGATATTGATGATCATATGCATAGTTTGGGATTGATATCACATGAAGGATACATGCCTTAAGGACATCATTAAAATAGTGGTATAGAATCTAGCTATGCACATGGATCATATGGATATGGTATCCCTTCGCAGCTTCCGAAGTCTACTAGTACTAATAGTGTTGCGCATTATGGCCATCGCCCTACACATCTTGAGAGATCTACTAGTACTAGTACTGGTGGTTCCTATAATCGTGTTCCAAGGAGACATCATGATGGATCTTCTAACACGACATCGGATAGTGTCAACTTTTATGGATATGATCAGTCTTCTGCTAGTAGTGGCCATGAATATCGTGATTTTGGGTACTATCAGCATAGGAACCAGCCAGTACAACCTCCACAGTCACACTACTCTGATTATGGGTCATCTAGCCAATCAACTCAACCATCCCAATCAGACCCGTATTCACACTTGTACTCTTATCCTTATGGTAGACAATATCCTAATTTGTATTATCCTAGAGACAATAACGACGATTTTGAGCCTCATCGTCGTTCAATAACAACGATGAGCAATGATTATGGCTCAATATGTTCCTAAATGCCTATGTTGAACATTGATAATGATAATTATTTTCGGTAGCGATTTTATGTTTCATTTTAATTATGTTTAATGTGTTTTTGGATGTATAGTGAACATATGATGCATGAATGATATTCATATTTTTAAAATTTTCTATATTTTTTTTAAATTTTGTTGGAGCTTCTATTTTGCGTTTTGAGCGTATCGGCCGGTACGGCGCAGAGACACTGCGATCGATGTGTATCAGCACCTTCCGAGTCGATGGCCGATACCGCGACTTCGAACCATGCTTGTCGGCAACAGCACTAATTTCTCCACCCTCATTTCGAAGCCTCATTTTGTTGACGAAAAATCACTGTCGAAGATTGTTACGATCTTAGGGAAGAAAAAGCTCGCTAATGCTCCACAGTTTCTTTTTCCCTCTATGGATCAGTAGAAGCCTATTGGAGCGAACAATGGTGGAAGACGAGAGACAGAAGATGAGAGACAGAAGATGTATAATACAAAAGTTTTGCACTTCTGCCAAACCGCCCCAAAACCTGCTGGTTTTGGTTCCAGTTCAAAAAAAAAAAAAAATGAGGGTTTTGGTTGTGAAATGATAAGGATGCCGCCTGAAACTTACCTATACACGTGTTGTACTTGTATGGAATGTAACTATTGCTCCACAATTGTTTTGCAAAAAAAAAGTGGGCTGGGACCTTGATTAATTGGAAAATGGGTCTAGGCTGGTCAATTGGATTAAAATATTTTCTATTTTTTTATTGTTTTTCTATTAATTTTTTCTTTCCTCTTGGTTTAAAATCAGTAGAAAAATAAATTGTAAACCACTAAAAAACTATATATAAATATTTTTGAAGTTGAAACATGCATAACTTCATTTTTTAGTTAAAGTTGTGAATAGAAAATTAAAATTCACGACCCCGGTATCCGTTACGGTTATGTAACGTCCGTTACACCTCGCGTCCGTTACGACGTTACCGTTACTGTTACGATTACCGTTATCGTTATTCAGAACCATAGATCTTGGGGCTGTCGTTGGATGGGCAGTGAAGGATCTTCGGTTTGTCGGTGGACTGGTATGTGTTTTTGTCGCTGGGTTGTTGTCGGTGGAAAGCTGCTGGCTGACCAGTAGGCTGTTGCAAGGAACTTGCTGTCGGTGGAGTTGGGTGAGCAGCGGCTGTCTGGTTTGTTTCGCTGGTTGCGATGATTGGCAGAGGTTAGGTTTAGGGTTAGGGTTGGTGGTTCTGATACGAACTTGAGATATGTAAAAAGGATACAAATTTAGTGTAGAGGCCCCCGTATATATAGCCAATAAAAGTCACAGTAAGGATAAAAAGGTAAAAAGGAAAAAACTCTAATAAACCCTAATAAACTAGGTTGCTATAACTCCAACATAAACCAATGGACATGACAACCGAATTTTACACACCAAAGTTTTATTGTTGCATGCTACTTTGTGAGCTTAAAATGCTACTATTGCCATTATATAATATTAACAAATGGGACCCACTAAACTCCATAGATAATTTGATAGTATCTGTTGAAATTACATTCTTTAGTTCACTAGAGCATCTCCAAATTTAAATTAATATTTGAGTAAAAAACTTGATTTGATACAAATGGCTCCAATGGGCAAGCTCAAATTTATAGAAGGAGAGACCCAAATTTAAATGTGGACAAACTCAAATTTAAAAGAGAATAAAGATGACCATTGAACCTTTAAAAGAGAGTGAAATCTCACCATTATAGATTTGAGTCTCCCTTTATTTGGTATAAGTTTGAGTTAAATGTTGGAGCAAGTTTTTTGAGCTTTTTTACTCAAATTTAAATTTGAGTAGGGGTTGGAGATGCTCTTAGTTGTATGGTATTTGATAATTCAATATTTTTAAAATATTTGTAATTACTTTGAGGTAATTTCTAATGAGAACAACCTAGACTTTTTGTATGATGGACATCTAGGGGAGGCAAAGTCCCTCACTCCATTGTATATAGTGTTAGATTTGTACATACACATATGTACTTACGGATTTAGGAGCTCTATGATGGAGAGTATGAAAAAAGTGGTGGATAAATTTTACTTGCTATGTGTGAGTCAGAGGTGCATGCTCGTTTCATGCCTGTCATGCTTATCAAACCTGGAGAGATGCCACGTCAATACTTTGCTTCAAAGTTTGATATATATGATACTATGGAATTTGATTAGATGGATGAACGTGCATTAATATATGATATACTTGAAATTCAGCTAACAAGATTGCTGTACAAGGAGCTACAAATCCAATGGTGGATTTGGTATACTATGGGTGGCAAAAATGATTTTAGTTGTAAGAGTAAGGAGTTCCACCACTAGGTCTGACCATTGGAAAGTATCTTGCATTCTGAGTTTGCACTTGAAATATGTATCTTTATAGTCCTTGTATAAGTGCCTTTGAAGGAATTCATTGACTTTTGTTTCATGTTATCGTCTATTAATTAATATCTATCAGGAGTGGACCCAAAAATTTACCTCTAGGGGATCGATTTAAATATTAAGAGGATTTTTTGCCAAAGATTTTAGATGCTATGCATTTTCTTCAACTAAAGATGAAACATTTAAAGAGATTAGGAGTATGAACAGTGAAGTGATACTTGACCTACCTGGTACTCCTTAGGGCTGGAGCTAGACATAAAACCTAAGCTCCATAAAAGGAGATGCTTGAAGCAATATGCTGCAATGCCCATGACATAATATTGATTGATGAAACTAAAGTACCAATAACAATAAACTAGAAGTTTGGGGATAAATTTTTGGATTAAAATAATTTGGGATAAGTAGAAATGATATCAAACATATTGGATGTAGTTTTAGCAATCATAGAATTTCAAATAGGGAGGTGGTAAAGATTGAAGATCAAGACATACCGAATAGCATACGCTTTTGGTATTTGGGATCAACTATCCATATGCGGAGACATATTAGAGATAGAGACCATGTCAATCATAGATTAATGCATGATGGATTAAGTGGAGGTCATGCATCTGACATATTATGTAATGAACACATACTTCTTAGGTTGAAAGGTAAGTTTTATAAGACACCCATTCGACCAGCATTGCTTTATGGTATTGAATGTCAGGCAATTAAAAAATAACACACTCAAAAACTAAGTGTTGCAGAAATGAGAATGTTAATATGAATGTTTGAAAAACAAGGAGTACTAGAATTAGGAATGGGTATTTTCTTGAAATCGTAGAAGTAACACCAATAGGAGATAAATTATGAGAGAATCGACTAGGACATTTTTATAAATGACCTAGTGATGGACCATTGAGGAACAATAATTTGATACATATCGATGGTTCCGTGAAAGAAAGAGTTAGGCTGAAAATAACTTTGAACGAAATAGTGAAAAATGATATGAGTGTGTGTGTGGTGGGGATGGGGGGCTGTTGTTGAATTTGTGTAAAGCACCATAATCCAGGTACATGGTAATGTGTGCCACGTCCCCTCTGCTCGCCTTTTACCTGATATGCCCTTTTCGTCCTCCAGCACACTGCTGTTTATTGATCACATGTTTGAATATTACACACTATGCATGACGTTGAAGTTTGTGTTCCTTCTTCCCAAGGTTATCTTCGTATCATGGGACCAACATATCAGTGGACGCTTGGGCTGAGTTTTACTGATTTCAAAAACATCACCGTTTTCCTGTGGATTCTTTCTTATAGTGTTTGACCTTTCCACAAAATGTTATCCCTTATTTTCCTCCATCTTTCCCACTACCATAAGAGATTTCTGTTTTACAACAAATCAAAGTTGATCAGTAAAATACCAAAACATTGGAAACGATATGTGAACAGGGCTTGGCATCACCATAAGTGTTTCGAAGCTTGCTTGAGTATTCTTCGATCAGCTTTTACTTTAAAGACATGCAAGTATTACTGATATTCTGAGCACCTGGTTCTGATTATTTGTGCTACCTTATGTTTGCATAATGTATGTTCACTGATAGGCTATTGCTTGTGAGATTATTTATGTTTTCTATGTGTTTATTCACTTATTAAGTTAAAATTGATTTTCTTCTGATGAAGGTCCTCATGAGGTGGAGTTCCTTTGTCTAATTTTCACTTATTTCCTTATGTTTTATCTGGCTGGCGATACTAACCCCCTGCACTTTGTACTTGCATTACCATGTTTTAATCAATTGCTGAACATGCCTGAACCTATGTTGTACTTTTGTTCCTTTAATGTATTTGAGATTGCGTGCTGCTCATGTTTGGCTTTCTTTTGCTGTGGTTCTTGTTCAATATACTGTTGGCAAGTTGCTGCGCTCAAACTAATTGAATGATCGGAGTAATCTTTATCTATATTATGGAAATGGATCACATATCTATCTTATTGTTAAGGAATCCCAAAAATGAGGTTTACGTATCTCTGTTTGACTCTCTCTGACTTAGTCCTTCTTCATTGGGTTCATTTGGCAGGGCTTTGGATTCATGCAATGGGCTGCTCACTATTGGTGAGCTTGGCTTCCCTTATTTGCCTGATTTTTTTGCCTTTAATCTTTAGTAAGTAGCTTAAATATCAGTACTTTATTTTTTTGTTCTTGACCAGCAGTTTTCACCGAGTTCATATTACACCTCCATTTAGAATGCCCGTGCTAACAAAAATTGTACTAAATTTGATGATATATTGCAGTACAGGGAAAACCATCGAAGACCATTGTTGATTCATTGGCATTATTTGGGGTCAGATTCTCTATCCTTTTTTCCCTTCCCACTTTGGGTTGTTGTACTTGAATTTGCTTCTTTCTGCTGTAGGTTTCTGGTTGTTAAAATCTATTCGATGTGAAAATTACATATAATGGATGGGAAAATTATATATGTATGTTCTGCTGTTAGTTTATTTGAAACATACACACTACTTAATTCCTTTTCAGTGCTAATTCAGGAAAAACTATTTTTGTAAATGTATTGTTCTTGGTCCATTTTTCATTTGCAACCACATATCCTGATAGTTTGCTACAGAAATTTAGAGGGCAAATATTCCAATCTGCATAGTGTATTTGTTATAAACAATTATTCAGCTTCTGTAAACTCTCTCTATCTCTCTCTCTCCCCCCCTGTATATATATATATATATATATTTTTTTTTTTTTTTAATTTTTACATTTTGGGAGAGTTATAGAATTCTACTACAACTGGAAAACTATATCATTTTGTAATGTTTTGCCAGCATATTCATTTATTTTTGTATATGATTGGTGACAATGGTACATGAATAAATGCCTTTTAATACGTTCTAATGCAAGAGATGACTCATATAAGACAGCATTTACTCGACTGTTCCATGGGAGTCTGGATTTTTTATATTTTCTTAGTGTAATTGTTGAAATTGTAAAGGTGGTATAAGGTTTGTAAGAGAGAGAAGAATGAGAGAGGCAAGAGAAAGAATAATCTAGTGTGTGGGCTGTGTTGCCCTACACCCTATTATTTATAGTGAACACTATATTGAGTAATTATAGAATTATCCTACATAAATATAAAACTCAAAAATAAGAACTCTAATAGTAATATTAGCCACAACTTTTGTAAATAAGCCTAATTACGGAGGCAACCCTGGTTTTTTTGAAATGACATTGACACTCCTAGTTGATATTTCTGTTTCAGTCAATGACCTACCATGATTGGCCATTCCTTGTAAGCCGAAAATTGCTAAGGTCCTCTTCTTTGTAAGTCCTCTGCACACATGCGCGCGCTCACACACATTCAAGCACCTTTTTCCCTAGCACTGCCATCCACACGATTGCTATATCACCCACTCCACTCCACTCCCAAGCAAACATGCACAACCACCATTGAACCTGCTTGAACCAGCATTGCCACCACTACTATTGCCAACAACCCAACTTGCATAGCCGTCGCACACATTCACAACAACCAATTCATTGCCAATGAACCTTAATTCTTTCTCTTCCAATTGAAGTTTACATAATTCCAATTTCTTCATCGAAAATGAACCCACCAAAAGCACACAAAAAAAGAATAAATAGAATACCAAATATGCCATTGGATTAGAAATTAAATTTTAGAAACAAAATTGATGTCAATTTTCATTTTCCATCTTGATTTCAAAATCGAAATTCAAAATTAAAATTAAAAAATGGAAGTCCATCTCAATTGATTACAATTCAAACTAGAGAGGACTTCGAGTATCCATAAAAAATTAAAATCACTCCTAAGAGGATTCTGCTATGAATACTTCCTCATGTGACAATTCTTCAAATACTAAAACATCTTCTGATATTGGATTTATTTGCCAGAGCAGACTTGTCTGAGTCAATCGAGTCATTGTTTCACCTTGCTACAACATGACCTCCAACTCTTGCCATGTCTAACTTCTTTTATCTACATGCCGTGTGTATCTTCTGATACCATTCCGTAGTACCGCTACAGGTGTGTTTCGGTTTTTTTCGAATCAATGGCCGATACTATAACCTTGAACTATGGGAGGCCTTGTCTGCATCTGCGAGCAAGATAGTAAATGGAGAGAGAAAGTTGCATAGACAGGGAGGGGACTTATTGGAGCAAAGAGAACACCTCAGGATGGGTTCATGTGTGTGTGTGAGGGAAGGAAGAATAAATCGTAAGAGAGAGATGATATACTGGAGGTTTTGTAGGGGGGGAGAGGAGGGTGGTTGGTGGTGTTAGAGTATCTAACCCAAAATCAATTTGGTAATGAGCAGAGAGACCCCAAAAACATATAAACCAACCTTTGATGATCTTTATAATTCGATGTGGGATATAATCTTTTTTTACACCCTCCCTCACATGGGATTTGGACTCGCACATGGGGTTAACAATTAAATAGTGAAACATGTATATCGAGAAATTCAAATGGGTGAGAGACTTGACCCACTAACTACCCAGTGCTTAACTTTGATACTATGTTAGAGCGTTCAACCCAAAATCAATTGGCTATGAGTGGAGAAACCCCCAAAGCATATAAACCAACTTTAATAATTCTTATGTGGGACATAAGCTCTCTTTATAGGTAGTAAGATTGGTCATCAAACAACCCTTCTCTTTTTATTGTTTACAACAGTGTTATTAAAAGCGCGCCTAAGCGATTGATTAAATGTTTAGTTGCTTGACTTGTGTGTTTTCTATTTTCAAATGTTAGGATTTGGGTATTATTGGGTTTTTTTTTTATTTTAAATGTTTATTTTTGATTGCTGTTAAGGTTTGAGATATTATTAGTGTATGTTTGAATTTAAATGGTTATACTTTTGGTTGTCATAAAAATTTGAGATATTATCAGTGTATTTTTTCAATTCAATTTTTATTCTTTTGGTTGCATTCGAACATTTAATTTTTGAAAAGTTGGAACTTGAATATTTAGTAGTAAACTGAACTAAAATATTTGTGGGGTTTTTATACTATTCACCTCCTCGCTTCAATGAAGCTCTTGATTCACCTCTCGCCTAGGCCTCAGGAGATCTAAGCGCTTCGATTCGGTTTATGCCTTAAATAACACTAGTTTACATAAGCACGCATATAATAGATGCGATATATATTATATATAATAATGAGGGCAAGGATGTAAATGTACGCTTTTTGTTAATTAGACCTGTCTACTGGGTGTGTAGCCGTGGATATATGCTGGATGTGGCTGATACTTTGGAAAGGGAGGGGAGGGAAGTTGTATCATGGTGTTGATGTCTCTAGGATACTTTATAAAGCATATTCTACTGACATAACATCCTTGTTATATCAATTAAAGGCAACAATATGTTTTCGTTGATTCCCTCATCTAATCGCACTCTGGATCCTAGCAAATTCATTTCAAAATTTATTCCTTACCTGATGTTGTGGAAATTGGTAGAAGGATTCATGTACAATTGTTATTAATTAGAGTTTTGGATATTCCTGGCAGAGGAAGTTATGCAATAAATTAGATTCTGTGAAAAATATTTCACCTATTTATGTGGGGGCTTTGTTTTCTTGAGTTAGGTCCTTTCATTTTTTTTCCTTTTTACTTTGCTTTTCCAGTTTGTTGTGGAAGATTAGGCGGGAATGACGCCTTTCACTTGTAAGAAAATCCTATTTTGATTGTAATAGGATACTCTTAAGGGTCAGTTATCTTTTCAACAAGATAGTATTTTCCCGGGATTGAATGCAGATATTTGTCCCTCAAAGATCTTGTAGTCATTGAGGTTTCTCATTTTTGACCTGGTAAATTATTTTTTCCTTAGTTGCCTGATAGGGTGAATGGGGAACCATGTTTTACATTGGCTGTTTCTTTAATGAACTGGAAGCAGATCTTTTGGGTTCTGTTTGTTTGACTACTAATTTAGAATGGTTCTTTTGACCTTCTGTGACTTTGCTTGTACAGGCAGGAGCAATGCTTGGGGATGCTTTTCTTCACCAATTACCACATGCTTTTGGTATGAAATGGATCAGATTCATAGTTACTAGAATTCACTAAACCTTTGACAAACCACGATCTGGGTATATCAATCCCAAACGGGATTGGTTTGCGATCCAGATCACCAAAATGTACAATCCCAAATTGTACACATTGCACAAATATAAATACATATTAATTAACTACACGTATATAGATTTATAATTATATATTGTTTTAGATAATAGAAAATCGAGTCCAAATGTAAGCTAAATGGTATCTGACTTAGTGTTTATGAATGTTCTATAACATATAATGTTGTATAGTGGTGAAAACGATCTAGATAAGACTTCCAAAACGAATTGCGATCCAAAATATTGTACCAGTTAAGCCTACCCCTAGCATACCGCATACCTAACAAAGTGTCGTATTGCGTACCCGTACCTGTATCGCATACCAAAGCGAACTACGGTCTAGGTAACATTGATAAGATTTTAGCTTTTTATATTTTGTCAATGCTCCCATTTTTACGTCTTGTTTTAAATGTTGAATTTTCTTTAATAAGCAACCTTTTTGAAAAATAATCATTGATAAGCTATGGCCATTATTTTATCCAAAGAAAAAATGGGGAACAGGGGATTTCTATTGGCTGAGAGGTCTGGATTCCTACTCAAGGATTATCTCCTCATTTTGGAGGGGTTATTAAGAATTGAATAACTGGATCAATTTGCTCTTCTATCCCTAAAAATTGTCCAATTTTTTAACTTTAAGATGTCCCCAGTGTAGTGTCCACAATGAAAAGTCAAAGGGGAATATATTTGTCACATTTCTCTTGTGCCATTTATTATGATGCTACTTTAAAGTTCTTCACCCACAAAGCACCACTTACAACTAAACCATAGATCTGACAATTGAAAAATATGACTAGCTTTAATGCATCGAAATGACAAAAGCATTTAAATGGGCTTTCTAAAACCATGTGCGAAGTTAAATTAACCTCATTTTGGGTTAGGGGTCTAAACCATTTTCAGATACAAAAGACAGCGAGAGAAAAATGGTAGTGAAATCTAGAATAAAATATGAAAAACAATCAAAGGAGTTCTTTGGTAGACAAGAGAAGTTGATGGATTGAATGGAAAAATGTACACTTGTAGGAAACCTAAGGAAAAAAAAAAAAAAAATACTCCAGCCTTCCTTATATTGTTGCCCATTTTCCCTGGGCTCAAAGCTTTGAAAAACCCATTTGAATATGTTTCCTGTGTATCCATTTTTCAATTACAATATTTTCCCACAGTTATTAGGTATAGAGTATATTACTTGATTTATAATTAATTTCAACCAAATTGGTACTGGACAAGCAGTAATAACTAATAATTAACCTTTGACTTGTCAAACTTGACAATATTTTAGGGACATCCCTAACACACACACAATTAAAAAAAAAAAATTATGTGGAGACTTTTTCAGGGATGAAGGGAGTAGAACGGACTATGCAAATACAACTTTAGATATAACATATAAGGGTTTGAGGGATTGTGTACTTCATAAAATTTACACTCCAATTATCTGTTTCATTCATTGAGAAGGTCCTGGTTGACAGAACGTATCACAAGAATTTGTAAAACTTGAAACTTTACTTGATTATAAACCAGCTACGACCTTCAACCACTACACTATTATTTTGTCTAAAAGTAGCAGGCATTCCTCGTGGATACATACATCTTGCTTCTTCAATTTGTCAATGTAATTTAAAAATTCTTACTGTCTCTTCTTTTCCAATAACATCATTGAAGGCTATCTTTGATGAACAGAATATCAACAGAAATTATTGAGCTATAAATTGTGCCATTTGGTGATGGAGTCATATTGAGGTGTTATTTGCCCCATTATTAAAATGCCGAGTTAGATGGGTAAATTGGTAATGTTACTGTCTTGGTGCTTGCAAAACTTGATACTGAAAATATCATAATCTTGGGCTATTTTTATGGTTTCATTTTATAAATGGCCTTGAGGCAGAATTGTAGTAGTATATCATGTTTGTAACTATTGATGCCTAATGCTCTTTTAATGAAAATTGAGAAAATTTATGACCTCCGGTAATTGGTGAGGTGGTATATCATGGATTTCAGTATAATACTTTCTTGAAGTCATGTTTGCTTTTACAGTCGATATGTGAAGGTCCTAATGAGTACAGTTATTTTGTTGTCGACATACTCTGCAGAAGAGGATTAAAAAAGAATACTGCGCTGCATTTATACCTTGTTATATACACGTAATTTAACTAGGTCAACATGTTTGAAAAACCAGTATGATATCACCTATGTCCACCCGAACTATTTGCTAGAAGTCTTTTAGTTTTGTTTGAGCCATGGTGCGTAGTTCTACAATCATAGATGCTATGCAGCAGCTAGTAATTGAAGATTTTAATGGGATTTAATTTACTTTGTTTTCTGTATGCAATCCATTCTATAACAAGTATATTTATAACTTTCCAGAACAAGTATATTTATAGTACTCATTGGTAAACTAGCTTTTCAAACTAAAATATCTATCCCTACCCCGCACCCCCACCCACTGTTGGAGCTACCTTGGGGCCAGAGGGGTCCCTAGTCCACCCTCAACTTTTCATTTTTTTTGCATTATATCTATCTATCTATCTATGAATCAAACATTCTACAAATTATATTGTGCCCACCTTTGTATTTTTAAATAGACGCACAGTCGCACACCCACATGACTATAATCATGTTACGAATATGTTTTTGACATGTCCGAATAGGTTTTGGACATATTGGAGGTCAATTTGTTCTTTTTTTAATAAAATCCTTTTATAGGCACAAGATATTACCTAGGGTCATAATGGACTACAATATAGGGTCATTTTGTAATCATATGAATCGACAAGGTCACAACACAAAGTAGTAAAAACATTGAGAGTTGAAAAAATCATAAAAAAATACTTTCAATGAGATTACCAATCAACGACTATGCTATTCTCTAACGATTCTGCAATGATTACTAATTTTGTGCGTATTTATAGTCTATATAAATACATACAAAAATACCATTTTACTTCAACGATTTGGAGATACAAGTTAAACTTTGTGGTTAAAGTGCCCACCTAGAGTTCAATTTCTAACTCTGCCCTTGCCCCCCCGAGTACTAGTTATCAGTTTGCTTGATTCATTAGAATTAACTTAAAATGTTTCAGAATTGGCAGAAGATATGATAGTTTTCTAGTATTTATTGTTGTCATTATTTGTTAAATAATTAAATAATTTTGATCGTTGTAGGTGGAGACCACTCCCATTCACAGGATCCTCACATCGATCATGACCATCAACATGTTCATTCTGGACACGAGCATTCGCATTCTCTAAAGGATCTTTCTGTTGGACTGTCAGTTTTGGGTATGTGAATACATGATTTACTTGACAACTGTAATTGCATGCAACCTTCTGATAATTTCCGTTGACATGTTTGCAAAGATTGTTTCATTCTCCTTATACCTATGATAATTTAAAAATTGGATACCCATATGTGCATGTGTGTGTCAGAACCTATTTTTTTTTTTATCAATGTCAGAACCTAATTGACTTAGGTGAAAATGGACGTGTCTTGGTGGTACCTTGCACCAAGGCATTCCAAGACTTTGAAGCAGGGTGAAGTAGTTAAGGTGTTCGACAAAAGTTCTGGTCACTGTGCCCCAGGCTCTCATCATTATGCTTCCTTGGTTCGGATTACTATGCGACAGATGTCGAAGAGGAAAACATGGCTAGGGATGCAGGGGAACGAAGACGAATGATTTTAGAGATCGAGAATGGCTATTGTGATGCTTCGAATGTGATATTTCAAGAGGAGAATAGTGAAAACAGTGATGGCAGTGGAGCGAAGTGGGGGCGGGGGGTGTTGTCTCCATCTCCATACCCGCTTAAAAAAATTCCGTTCATCCCCGGTCCATCCAGTTAATGGGTATAGTTTTTATCTCCATCCTCGTCTGCGGGTAAATTTGTAATCCCCGCCCCTGTCCTGTCCCCGCCTTCACCCCCCCCCCCCCCCCCTCAAACCTAAGCCCAATATAATATAACATTGTAAATAATCCAAAAAATAAAAAAAATTGCATGTCACCAACTGAAAATTACAACATAATTCTTCTTATTAATAAAGACTAGCATTTGGTATAGTGAGTAGGTAAGAAGTCTATCCAGCACTTTTCAAGTAAAAAGTCTATTCAACAATTTTCAATGGGCAAAAACTATATTCAAATAGAATAAACTAAAAAATAAGCAAAAATCATATATAACACTATAATCAGAATTCAACAAAGACTATTCAAATAACATAAAATTAGAAAATTCAGAATATTGCATATCTAACACAAAATTAGATGTAGCACATAAAAATTACAAATTTAACACAAAAAAAAAACAAAAAAAATAAGAACAAGCAACGTCTAAATACCTTATATCTAACACACCATAGATACGAAACAAAAACCTTCAATAGCTAACACAACACATACCCTTAGATCTAACAAAATCCATCACAAATCTAACAAAAATGACCATAGATTTAACAAAAACCATAAAAAAGAACACAAATGTAATAGATCTTATCTTATTGGACAACGGACAACCACCAAAAACGTGAATCTCACCGGAATCGCAGAGAGAGACAAAGTTGAGGTGTAGACATCTAGTCTCGCATATCTAGTTTAGGGGATGGGTGAAATATGTCGCCTTTTTATTTGCTTTGGTGGAGTTTAAGATGAGAGAAATAGGTAGGTGGTGGGGGTTTGGGACAGAGAGATAGGTAAAAGAGAGAAGCATGGTGAGAGAGATGGGCAGTCGCCTGATCAACGAGAGAGAAGCATGGTGAAAAACATTGTCTTGTTCTGTTAGGTGGGCATGGGGAGGAGGAAAAAAGAAGAAAGGAAAAAAAAAAAAAAAAAAAGTGGGCCACTGAATTTTGAAATTAACTTTATGGGTGGGTGGGCATGGGATTGGGGTTTATGATCTTTTATATATATATATTACGGGCTAGGGGGCGGAGATAAGTGTCGGTCGATTTCCGCCTCCATCCCCGCACGGGTTTATACTGGTATTTCCGTATACGTCTACCGTCCAATACGTATGGTTCATCTCGGTCCAAATTGGGCGGGTTTTGGATGATTACTCATTTTTTTCCAGTCCACTGCCATCCCTACAATTCACTCGACTCATTACTCCACGCGATTTGGGGGAGAAGGCTGAGTTACATTTGGAGGAGTCTTTTCATTCATTCTCTCGGTATCGCAAATAAAGCCATTGCGACACCCATCAAAGGAGTTGTTCCCCATCCAGGAGCTACTTTACCATATTCCGAATTTAATGGTTTCAATAAACTCCCTACAATAGTTCGTTTTGGACCAGATCTAGAAGCGTTCTCAACAGTTTGTGTAGCCATAAATCCTATTCTATTCATTGAGATCTGTTGATTTTGTATTTCATTCCGTTGTATGGCAAAGATGTTTGAAATAGAGAACATGTATGGATATGATTATGAGAATCCATTGGTTGCGGTTCATCAGGAGGTTAGTCGAGCTTATGAGCTAATTGTTCATGCACCTTCTTGCATAAGGAAGGAACATGGTAAGTCTACATTTTCTTCAAATGGGGTTTTCTTTGGGGAGGGAGAGGTCTCATTTGTTCTGGGGTTCTTTTGGGGTGGAAGGGGGAAATGGGGTCATGGTCGGATCCTAGTCGGGGGTTTTTGCTGGTCATCTTGGTTACAAGGGGGAGAATGTTCGAACCTAAAAAAGGGTGTAGATGGAGTGTCTGATTTAGGGAGGGATATGTTGTATAGGGTTCCTGGTGAAATGGATTTGTTTTGGGAGGTTTGGGGTTCTTCTTATCGAGGTGGTTCTATGGATACTTTGAAATTATAGGATATTGTGATTAAAATTTGAGTACTGATAATAAATGTGGCGCTGTTGACCTTGCTCTTGGAAATCTAAATATCGTTCACACTAGGGAGAATTGTAGTGAAATATAATGAGTGTTTTCTGTTTGATGAAGAGAAGTGAATTGTGTTAAAGAATTTTTTAGAAAAGATCGATCTGTCATTAATTCTTGCAAAAAGAGAAAAGTAAGAAAAAAAGAAATGTAAGAGATAGGAGGAAGAAGGGGGAGTTAGAGAGCTTAAAAATCTACCATTAGGGATTTATTACGAAGAAGGACTAGTAGAAAGATTAGGGAAGGAGTGTTAGTTTGTTATGAAGATTGTTTGTTGGAATGTTAGAGGGTTAGAGTCATGGAGAAAGGGAATTACAATTAAGTAATTCTTAAAAAGAGTAGGACCAGAGATTGTTGTATTAAAAGAAATGAAGATGTAAGTCATTGATAGGAGAATTGTAAAAAGTGTTTAGGGTTCTAGGTTTATAAGTTGGGTTTTTTTTACCTTCAATAGGGAGGTTGGGTGGTGGTGTTATTATTTGGGATGAGAGGTCTGTAGTTGTGGAAGGCTTCATTGAGGGAGAGTCCACATTTTTTGGCAAGATTAAACATTGGGCCTAATAAATCAAGAGTTAGAATAAGACTGTGGGAAGAACTGGCGGGTTTGTTTGGGATTTGTAGTCCAAAATGATGTATAGGAGGGGATTTTAATGTCATTAGATACCCGGTGGAAAATTAAATGGGGGTAGGGTAACAGAGTATGAGGGATTTTGATATGTTTATTAGGGAGACTGAGTTTAGGAATGAGGTGGTTTGTAAGAGATTGGATAGGTTTTTGTATTCTATTGGGTGGGAGGATTGTTTTCCATGGGTTAGACAAGAGGCTTTGTCTAGAGTTGTATCTGACCATTGTTCTATAGTTCTTGGGGATTCTAGGTTTAGATGTGGTTCTTGTTTGTTAGATTTGAGAACATGTGTGTGGAGCATAGTGGATTTAAGGGGAATATTAGGGAATGGTCATCGGGGTGAGGTTCAAGGATGGGAAGAATATAAGTTTATGAAAAAACTTGAGTTTGTGAAACAGAAGTTGAAGGTGTAGAACAAAGAGCAGTTTGATAATGTTCATGAAGCTAAAAGGATTATTTTGGATAAAGATTGATGATATTGATAAGAAAGAGGAAGGAGGAAGCATAAATGACGAGTTGAGAAAGGAAAGGATGAATCTTCGGAATAGCCTGCATCGTGAAAAAAAGTGCAAGCAAAATGTTACCTATGACAGGTTTGTATCAGAGTGTGATCTTTAAGGAAAGATCAATCCATGGTTGGTGGAAACAATGCTGATTTGAGGGAACGAGTGGCTCCTTTGGGGGACTTTGTTTGTCCCTTACAATCTGGTGATGCTGTTGTGGTCCTCTCTATGCAGCTCGAGTTGCTTATACCGAAGGTTCGAAGAAATATGGGTGTCCCAAGAACAAATCCAGAAGGCTGAAGCTGATTATTTCAGCAAGGCAAAAATATGTTGGAGAAAGACAAGCTGTTCAACTTCATGAGGCTTTCAAACTTGGGCACAAGCTGAACTACGTTGCTAAAGGGTAAAGGATTTACCCGTTACTATAGCTAGAACAGATGCTTTGGTGGACTATAAAACGCATGGCAACCCTTCAGACAAGGAGTTTAAAAGGAAGGCTAAGTTCCAGAAGAAGGATCATATGAAGAAGAAGGTCGACAAGTCCAGTATTATAGATAAACAAACTGACAAGCCCTCTGTATGAAAATAAGGTGCTAACTCGGGTTGTTTTATCTGTGGTGACCTCTATTATACCCGAAATTGCCTCAAGAAGGAGAAACTCGGTGACTTAGTAACCGTGGAAGTTGTTGATCGTGCAAATGAGCCTCTACACAAATCAATCCCTTGTAGCTTGTTAATGCAATTTGTAAAGAGTAGCCTGTGGCCAAGAGGAGATTGATGTTTGTGTTAATTCGAATGAACAACATTTCCATCCAAGCAGTAGTTGATACATGCACAACCTATAATTTTGTTTTTGATCGGGAGGTCCAACGTTTTGGTTTGGCTTTGATAAATGATTAGTTAAGTTGTCAAGCTATTAGAGTTTTGAGAAAGAGAAAAATAAGAGAAAGAGAGAAATTGTGGAATAAGATAGTGTGGTAGGTTACATAACTACATCCTGTTTATTATTATTATTATTATTTTTATTTTTTATTTATTTATTTTTGTTGGAGATATTTCCTAATTTATTAAGGTTTTCCTTTCCTAGTTTATTAGGGTTTTCCTTTTCCTAGTTTATCCTTGTTGTACCTTTATTATTTGACTATATATACGGGGGCTCTACACTTAGTTTGTATCCCTTTTCATTCACGTTTATTTCAAGTTGGTATCAGAGCCACACCCTAACCCTTACCCTTACCCTAATCTTAACCTTCTCCCTTCATCCTCGCCGGCGATCAGTAGCCAGCAAACCACATCAAACCCCCATAACACCGAAAGCCGACTGCCCAGAACGCCGACTGCTCAAAACAGTCACCATAACACCTACTGCCCATACCCAATAAACACCGAACGCCCGATACTCTTTGCCTCTCCACCGACATACTACATACCCCACCGACATCATCAGCAACCAAAACCAGCCCTGCCCACCAGCAAAATCACTCGCAAACCACTCCAGCAGATCACTCCAAGCCACCAAACCAAGCCACCAAATCAAAGCCCAACAAACCGCATACCACCGACTGCCCACACCCACTGCTCCAAGTCTGGTCACCGACAGCAACCTCCACTGACTGACAAACCAAAGCAATAAGCCACAGCAAAGCCGACTGCACCCAAAACCCAGCCCACTTTCTGCAACCTAACCCAACCAGTAAACCAAGCCCAACTGACACACTGTCCAAGCACCGACAGTAACCCTCAACTCCTCACCACACCGACCCACTGCCCAAAGAAATCCAACACAAGCCTTGAATCATATACGAACCCGACTGTAAAGGTATATGACTATGACTTAAAAACAGAGCTGTACCCTGTTTTCTGGTTCTTGCTTTCCAATGTGTTTGGAATGGTGTTTGTTGTCTGTCTTCAGATAGAATCTTGTAGCTATTTTAATTTTCCAAGGTCTTATTCTCCAAGCATAAACCCAAACACCAGCTAGTCTGCCAAACCATAATGCACCGACCAGTCTACCAAACAAGTGGCCCACTGCCCAACCGGGGTCACTATCCAGCCCACTCATCAATCCACTGCTGGATCACTTTTTCGTTTTAGCTTCATTCTTCGCACACTTTGTCACAGTGCTGCCAAATTGCAGTATCTAGGACTTTTTTAGGAGGGAGCGAATCCTCTTCTCCGGTGATCTGTTTTTGATACAGTATATCACTTATTTATCTTTATTGGATTTCTTTATTGGATTTCTGGGCACCGTGACCTTGATTATTTGTGAGCTTTCTGGACCTTCTTTATCTGTCGCTACTGTTCGACTGGAGGTATATTATTCTCCCTTATTTTGTCCCTCTATTTATCTTAGAGTTGTTTTTCTATCACGGGTGACCTAGTATTATTGATGATATGACTACCACTGAGAGAGTTGAGACTCCTACCGGTGAGACATCTACTAGTGCTTCCACCGGGTATAGGGATCGACAGCACTCGGCCCAGCGCCGTCAGGGTACTCCACATCAGCGTAGACATGGAAATTCTCGTCAGTGTGATTATTGTGGCCGACTAGGACATCTCAGGGCTACCTGTTGGAAGCTCCATCCGGAGCTTAAGCCGTCTCCTCGCAGCCGTACTGCTGCCATTGTTGAGGCACAACCACCTACAGTCATTGCTTCTGCTACTACTGCTCCTCCTTGGCAGAGTGATATGGATGCTATCACTTCTCGCTTGGATATACTTATGTCAGCCTTGACTTCTCAAGGTTCGACTACTACTGCTGCGACTATTACAGGTATACCTCGTGCATTTCATACTTGCGCCAGTCCGTCTTCCCTGTGGATGCTGGACTCGGGTGCTAATGGGCATATGACAGGTGAGACCCATAATTTCACCTCTTTTGACGAGCAGTTACATACTCAAGTTCAGTTAGCAGATGGTACACATGCCCCTATTGTTAGTAGGGGTACAGTCCGCCTTCCAGATGGTTTTACATTACGTTCGGTGTTTCATGCGCCAAAGCTGGCTATGAATCTATTATCTGTACATCAGTTAGCCAGAGATTTTCACTGTGCGGTTGTGTTCTTATCTGATTCGTGTTATTTGCAGGACCTGAGAACTAAGAGGATTATTATCAGGGGACATGAGAGAGATGGACTGTATTATCTAGGCGATCCACCTCCAGTTTCACCAGTTCCTTCACCTCCATCACCTGCACCTGATTTGTCTTTATCTATTCCTAACTTGCATGCTACTATTTTACCTAGTACTTGTCGTTATGATTTTTCATCACAAACTGTTCAGTTGTGGCATGACCGTTTTGGGCATACAAATTTTAAATATTTATGTATGTTATTTCCTGCTTTGAGCAAAGCTTGTGTTAGTGGTAAACTTGACTGTGTTATCTGTTCCCTATCAAAACATGTTCGGAGCAGTTATATTCCTCGCATGCACCAGTCATCCAAACCATTTGACCTAATACACTCTGATATTTGGGGACCCTCTCCTGTTACTGCTCTGACAGGTGCTCGATATTATGTGACATTTATAGATGACCATACCCGTTGTACTTGGGTCTACCTTTTGCATAGGAAATCCGATGTACTCCCAATCATCACTCAGTTTCTCCAGATGATTAAGACACAATTCGATGTCATTGTTCGTGCTCTTCGTTCGGATAATGCCAAAGAATATGTGTCTGATGCCTTAGTGTCCCACCTTTCTTCCCAGGGTATCCTTCAGCAGCTCAATTGTCCATATACTCCTGAGCAAAATGGAGTTGCTGAAAGGAAAAATAGGAGTCTGATAGGGATGGTACGTTGTATGCTTAGGGGTATGGGGGTACCAAAATCTTATTGGCATTTTGCTGTTTTGACTTCTACCTTTCTATGCAATCGTACACCGAGTCGTGTTCTTCAGCATAGGGCTCCCTTACAGGTCTTATTCCCTGAACGGACACTTTTTCCAGTCCCCCCTCGTGTTTTTGGCTGCACATGTTTTGTTCAGGATCGGTCTCCTACTCGCCATAAACTTGATGATAAAGCGATTCGTTGTGTCTTTGTGGGCTATTGTCATCAGTCTAAGGGGTATAGGTGCTATGATCCTATTAGGCGCCGTATGTATCATAGTCTAGATGTTACTTTTCTTGAGCATATTCCTTATTTTTCTTCTAGTCCTGTGTCTTCCCCTCCAGGTGATGATACTCCCTTTGATTTTCCATTACCACAGGAGCCAGAGCCTTTGGTCACTATCACTACAGAGTCATCAGTCTCTCCTCCCCTAGAGCCACTCATCCCTGTTAGTCCGGAGTCACCAGTCCCTCTTCCTTTGCAGGTTTATGTTCGTCGCCCTCGCTCTCATTCCCCTGCTGATGTCCCCTCTACCTCAGGCGATGCAGGTAATACTTCTCAGTTCGTTGAGCATATTGATGCACTTGTTGTTAGTACTGATGAGATTGCAGGTATTGAGCCAGTTACTTTATCTGATGAGACATTATCAGTGGAGGATGATGATTTAGGGCGTCGTTATCCACAGCGTGATCGCCGTCCAGTTGTTCGTTATGGTTGGACCGCCAGGGTTTTATATCCGATCTCTGCTTATGTTTCTTATGGTGATCTGTCTCCTACATTTCGAGCTTATAGCATTGCCTTATCAGATACGCCGGTTCCTCGCTCTGTTTCAGAGGCTATGCGGGAGCCCCAGTGGGTTCTTGCCATGCAGATAGAGATGGACGCTCTTCAGCGTAATCATACATGGGATCTTGTCTCTTTACCTTCAGGGGTGAAGACTGTTGGTTGTCGTTGGGTTTACACCCTGAAGTTTCTGGCGGATGGTACTATTGATCGTCACAAGGCTAGGCTTGTGGCAAAGGGCTTTACTCAGGTACCAGGTCGTGATTTTGGTGCTACATTTGCCCCCGTGGCAAAATTAACTACTGTTCGATTGATTATTTCTCTGGCTGCGGAGTACTCTTGGCCTCTTCATCAGTTGGATGTGAAGAATGCATTTCTTCACGGTGATCTGGACGAGATTATTTATATGGATGCACCACCGGGCTTTCGTGGTGAGGGGGAGTATGCTGGAAAGGTATGTCGACTGCGTAAGTCTCTTTATGGACTAAAACAGTCACCACGAGCCTGGTTCTCTCGCTTTAGTGGTGTAGTTGTACGTTTAGGATTCACCAGATGTCATTCTGATCATACCTGCTTCATTCGACGGAATACTTCTGGACAGTGTGTCATCCTGTTGGTATATGTTGATGATATTATTATTACTGGAGATGATATTTCTGGGACTGCGCAGGTCAAGGTAGACCTTGGGAAGGCCTTCGATGTGAAGGACCTTGGATTTCTACGATACTTTCTTGGGATTGAGGTTGCCCGTAGTAGCAGGGGTATTGTTCTTTCTCAGAGAAAGTATGTTCTGGATCTTCTCTCAGACACTGGGATGCTGGGGTGCAAACCGGCATCATCACCTATGATTCCAAACCTGAAGCTTACTGCTGAAGGTGAGGAGTTGAGAGATCCGACTGTTTATCAGAGGTTGGTAGGTAGACTTATCTACCTAGCCAACACTAGGCCAGACATTTCATTCGCTGTCAGCCGAGTTAGTCAGTTCATGCATAGGCCATGTCAGCCTCATCTTGATGCAGTTTATCATATTCTTCGGTATCTCAAGTCTTGTCCTGGACTTGGGTTGTTCTATGCATCAGGATCTCAGACTGGTTCTCTAGCCTGTTATTCAGATTCAGATTATGGGGGAGCGTGTGACGGTCGATCTACTACGGGCTTCTGTGCTTTTCGAGGGACTCATCTTCTCTCTTGGAAGAGCAAGAAACAGGCGGTTGTCTCCCGCTCTTCAGCAGAGGCAGAGTATCGGGCACTGGCACTTGGCACGTGTGAGATTATCTGGTTACGATCCATGCTTGGCGAGTTGGGATTTCCAGTGACTTCTCCATCCATATTATATTGTGATAATCGATCTGCTATTCAGCTCGCTTCTGACTCTGTACTACACGAGAGGACGAAGCATATAGAGATCGATGTTCACTTTCTTCGGGAGAAAGTTAGTTGTGGTATTGTCACTCCATTGTTTGTGGGGACCAGTGATCAGGTTGCGGATGTTTTCACAAAACCTGTCACTCTATCCATTCTTCAGGACTCAGTTGTCAAGCTTGGCTTAGTTGATATTTTTGCGCCTAACTTGAGGGGGAGTGTTGGAGATATTTGCTAATTTATTAAGGTTTTCCTTTCCTAGTTTATTAGGGTTTTCCTTTTCCTAGTTTATCCTTATTGTACCTTTATTATTTGACTATATATACGGGGGCTCTACACTTAGTTTGTATCCCTTTTCATTCACGTTTATTTCAAGTATTTTTACTACATCCAGTTTATTAAACTCTCATGGTTCTTCACCTAAGTCGCGTAGGAGCTTTGGCTTGTTACCCATGAAGGGATGGTGCCATTTTGGTTCCTGATAAATCGTTGACAGAAGAGTGAGGGTAAGGTAGAAGACACTTATAGATAAATCATTATAGAACAGAATCATTGATAGGAAATGAAACATTTATACAACTATGAACACATAACTTACAGATCTACATATACATCAACATCAAATTTAAGCTGTCATATAATTTGGCTCTGATACCAATTTAAAAAGAGGATCGTAATAGAAATACAAACACTTATATTATACAGAGATACTCAAACAAACTTACAATAGAAATAGGAGAGGAAAGCTTTACAATGGAAGAAAGGAATTTGCAAAACACAGAGAGAGATAGAGAAAAGGAGAAAAGTTGAAAGAAAAGTGCTACCTCAACAAGGGTAAGGGCATTCCTTAAATAGACAAAGATTCGGATATGAAAATCGAGTTCCAAAAATTATAAACCAAAGACATTATGCGTGACATCACTAGTGACATCATGGATGACATAATTTCACAAATTGCATTGGTGGGAGATACGTCATGAATGATGTCATCTTCAATTATGGCTGAAAATATCCATTAATTATTTCTTTTTTTTGCCATATGATTAATTTGATTAATGCCCATTAAAGCAGACATTTCAAAATTCAAATCTTTCAAATTTTGGAACACTCCAAGGTGCAATTTCATGTCTTCATTTTCATTGAGATCCATTGGGATCTTGAGAATCTTCTTGATCATCCTCTTTGCATAATTTATGATTAGACGAGTAATGAAGAATAATCCGACTCGCACTCCTTATTAACTCAAATCTCATATGCTAGATTTGATGCAAAGACAGCTAATAGCATCTTTTCAAGTTCCTGAGGATACTAAACCTCAAGTTCTTCAATTACCATCTTCCTCTTTGAAAGGAAAAGAAATAAATGAAGAAAATGAAGATGATTATGAGAATCCAATGGATTATGCCGACAGTAATGAAGACATGGAAATGCACTTTGACGCGTTTCATTCTTTAGGAGATCTTGAAGATCTTGATTTGGAAATGTCAGACCTAATTGAGATTGATGCACAAGCTAAAAGCAACAAGAAATAAAGTTAGCCGATATTAGCACTGACATCATCACCAAAAACGTTAGCCATGACGTAAGCAAGCAATAATAATTGCAGACACCTACATCACTAATGGCGTCAAACTCTTATAGAGTATTTTGTAATCTAGCTTGAAAATTGGAATCTTCCTATATTAAGGGATGGTTTTACCCTTGTTGAGACAGAACGAAATTTGCAGTTTTCAGTTTCTTTTAAGTTTTTGGTTTTGTAGTAGTAAATCTCTTTGCAGTGTTTTCTTCAATCCTACTACTATTGTAAGTTTTCTTTGTATAATAAATTATGTTCTTCTCTATTAACGATCCTTTAATATTTTGTATCAGAGCCATTATAATGACAACTTAAATTTATTTTTAATGTATATGTAGATCTATGAGTTATGTGTTTTTGATGGTAGATCTGTAATTCTATGTTTCTAATAAGTGTTTCTATAGAATAATTTATCTATTTGTTTTTTCTATTCAATTTTCATGGTTCTTTACCCAAGTCGCGCTTGATACTTGGGCTCTTATCGGGAGAAAGACTAATGAATTTTGTTAAATTATTGATAGAAGTGTGAGGGTAAGGTATAATACACTCTATAGTAAATCAATGTAGTATAGGTCACTGTTGAATCAGAGTAGCACAAGTTACTATTAAAATACTATAAGAAGTAAAAATACATATGAATTAACATCATTATTATAGTAAAAATGCTTAGAAAATTCTTAAAGAATGTTGAGTTTGTTAAGAACAGCTCAGAAATTGAATTCTCTAATAGAGAGAACATTTTGCAAAATTGGCACCTTCCTGAAATCAATCTTAATAAGGTTTATAATATTAGATCATTTGACTTTAAATCAAGTCTAGCAATAAAAACAATTGAACAAACAATTCTATTGGAAAATCCAATGGAAACTTTACAATTGTTCAACAAACCCTTCATATAGTGATGTAGACTAGGAAGGGGATGAATTAGGGGATGAGAAGTGAAGAAGAAGGGGATGAGAAAATTAGAAGAAAGAGAAGGAAACTTGGGAGCAAGCAGTATCAATATTCAATAATAATTAAAGTCTTCCTAAGCAAATACGACATCCCCTATATATAGGGAGTACAAACTCAAACAAATAAATTGTCAAAATGACAAATAAGTCTCAAAAGGTAAAATGACAAATAACTCTTTAATATTTCTTATTTACCGTCTCTTGCTCTTGCTCTTTCTTCATTCCTCTTTCTCCTTCTATTTTCCTAGTTTAGGGAACCCTGTCGGGGTCATATGGTACCTAGGTTTTTTACACTTTCACTTCGGCTGTTTAATAGAGGGTTTAATAGTTGGATGTTGAAGGCCATGATATTACTTGGTGGGGCTGCTGACGATTGAGCTTTCATGGAATCATGTTTAAAAGAGTAGACTGAGCTTTCGTGGATCTTTTTCAGAATGTATGAAAGACACTATCTTGCAGTTAAGGAAATAACCATTCTGGTTGAGTTTTTGAACATGATGTATGAAATGAAATTACTTGTCATATTTCCTGAAATACCCACCTTGTTGCCAAGGATGTAACAGTGGTCAGGAATATGTTTACATTAAGTTTTTTATGAGGGCACCAATGAAGCACTTTCTGCATTCAAAGGCTAAAACTTGGAACCAAATCATATATCACTTGGTCAATGGGAATGGATCGATTTCAGCTTTTCACCGAGCTTGAAGTTGTAGCCTTAGTCTATAATTCATTTGAATGTCATAAGAACTTATATTTGACATATTTGCAAACTGGATTACAACAGCTTGAATTCTTATTTAATATATCTGATGTTGCAGCTGGAATTGTACTTTTCCTTCTCGTTGAGAGGCTTGTAAGGTATGTGGAAGAAATGTCTGGAGGAGTCAATGCATGGAATCATGGCCATCACCATCACCATCATCACAAGCACAGTAAAAAGTTGAAGAATGACAGTGACGCCCATGAAAATCTGCAGGAACTCTCTCTAAATGAGAAGAATGGAAGTACATCGGAAATATCAACTCAAGGAGAAGCAGTGGACAGAGTGTCTGATGATGCTCTCAATGGAGAAAAGCAAAGTGAATCTGCTGTTCTTCGGAAGGTAAATGAGGAGTTTGCATACTACAATTACTTCTACATTTCCTGTCAGGCTTAGACATATAATTTGGTCCTACTGCTGGGCAGGTTCTTATTTAAATGTGAACCTAGAATCAATGCCTGGTAGAATTAGAGGTAGATGTGCCTCGCCGCAAAAATATGCATGAGACACATATCAAAGATCTGTACAAATGCCCTCAGAAAAACAGATTCTTATGCTCTCATTCATTAGTATGCCTATGAGCTAAGTTCTGATTCGGAGAACAGATTATTATGTTGTGCTTACTAGAGTATGCCAATGAGCCGAGATCCTGATTGCACAATGGAAAAGATGGCACACTTGCTTCCTGACAAGTTAACTTCCCTGTCCCAGTAATTTGTTCTTATGCTGTATTCTAACTTTCCATTTGGTTCAAGTATCATAATAACGAATCAGGCCCTGATAAGAGAGAATGTTTGACAGACGGTATCACATCAAGATGCAAACAAATTAGCAAATATTCATAGTCGTGTAGAAGCTTGGGATTGTTCCAGATGAAACATGCTTCTATAGCGGACAGGGTACTTATAAAATCATGCTTTATCTTCTATTAAATGAGAAGATACTTGTAGGACTGCTTTAGTATGGATCCAAGATTTTGAAAAGTTATTCTATAAAGCTTCTCCCTTTTTTCACTGGAAGAAGGAAAAGGAGGAACAAAAGCTTCATTGATACTGCCTTCTAGAATAACTACCGCACTCTGTATTTTCATAGTTTAACATACATTCAGCTATTATACTTACTACTAAATGTAAAATTTTGGAAACTAATTTGATCAAGAGATGCTGGCATAGCAAGATTCATGTACAGGCAACATTTGTTATTAACCTTATCTAACATGTTTGCTTTTGCAGAGAAACACTACCAGCAGTGCCAGTGAAGATAGATCCGATTTGGATTCTGCAAATGGCTCCACCAGCAATATTAACTCTGTTTTATTAGTAGAACCCCATCAATCGCCAACTAATCTTGTGTTTGGTTATCTCAACCTCTTCTCTGATGGTGTAGTATGTGTTTCCTCAATTATTCTTGTTTTTCTTTTTGCTAGCAACATTTGTTTTTAAAGTTGGATATTTGGGGTACCTTGGAATTATGTCTTGAACATGTTTTTATAGTCATGCCAATTGATATATTTGATACAAAAAAATTGATGTATTTAAATGTAATATCTGTTAACCTGCAGCACAATTTTACTGATGGGATGGCTTTAGGAAGTGCTTTCCTCCTTTATGGATCTGTTGGTGGGTGGTCGAGAACTCTATTTTTACTTGCACATGAACTTCCTCAAGAGGTGTGAGTTCTCTCAGTTATACTTTGATATCATGTAGAGATTGTTTTTGGGGTTAAACATTGATAGAGATTTGGTTCAATATTTTTTTGTCAAATTAAAACCATTTTTTGACCATAAATTTATCTCCTAGAGAAACAAGGTAAAGATAACATATGTTTTGCTGAGTTTCCTATCAAAAGATAAATTGAGTAGCCGCAGCTAGCAAAGCATTCTTCACTTCTTCTAACCTCCTCCACCAGATCTCTTCTTGTGGAGGACATTAGACATCTCTCTCTCTTCTTTTTTGCCCTTCTGTGAGTGCCCAAGACTGATCAACCAGCTTTCAAGATCAATCATCACCAAAATCAGCATTACAAGATCAATCTGTTCCATTCTTGCTATTGTTTGGCAAAATTGAAGATTGATATTTAGCGGAGTAAAATCTTCAATTGCCAAAGATGCTGAAGTCAAGACATAGAAAGAATTGAATATCTTCTATTCTTCTCAAAGAGGCTGAAGACAACAATAGCTGAAGACACCGAAGCCAATCTATCAATTGCCTGTGACTGGGTATTTGGAGTAGTTGTTGGATTCGATTTTTTGGGTATTCTTGGGTAGTTACTGAATTCAAAGACTGGGTATTTTCGGCAGCTTCAAATTGGGTTCGAATTAATGTTACAAGCTGCACCCCTTTTTCAAAAAAGGAAGTCTGCAACTCATACGAACATGCTACAGACCTTTATGTGCTGGAGAGAGAGAGAGAAAACGAAGGAGAGAGTTGCTGGCTGTGACTGAGAAAATGTGTTTTTTCCTTTTTTTAAGAGTGCAAGGGTATTTTCGTGATTTAACATTAAAATTTGACTTTGAGCTATATTTTTTTCATACCCACTTTCTAATTAGACATGTGTCACAAATTCTGTCCAAATTGATGGAATTTGTGGTTGTAGCACTTTAGTCCAAAACTAAATGGGGGTTGTGTGCTTATTTTTGAACGATAGGGGTGAAGTGCTTGAAGGGCAAACCACAACGGGGGTTCAAAAGAAGTTTGCCCGTTATAATAATATCTTCTCCTTGTGCAGATAGGTGATTTTGGAATCTTGGTAAGGTCTGGTTTTAGTGTCTCTAAAGCCCTCTTCTTCAACTTTCTCTCTGCACTAGTAGCTCTAGCAGGAACTGCGCTGGTTAGTAGTGTTTTGCTGGTGAAAGCTTTGAATCTTTTCAATTTTTATCTTCATCAGTTAGAAGTAAACAAACCAATTTAATGCTGTTGCGATATAGGCTTTGATGTTGGGACAAGATCCAGGACAATCGTCTTTGATTGAGGTAAGACTTGTTCTTCCGGGAATACTTCAGTGTGTTCTTTAGGGTGTGATAATCTGAATAATTTTCATTCTGTTTCTGTTGGTGGCTTGCAGGGATTTACAGCAGGTGGATTTATCTATATAGCTGTTGCTGGAGTGCTGGCGGAAATGAACAATGGCAGCTCTGCCTTGAGAAGTACAGCAATCCAAGTTACCTCTTTGGTGCTAGGAATGTCTGTTGCTCTATGTATTTCCCTTGTTGAATGAAATTCTGTTTATAACTTAGTTTATAACAATGTCAGAAGTGGAGTTAAAGGTCAATGTGAGATAAAAAGTTGATTGTCTGTTTCGATCTCTTTGCCAATGCTGTTGTTTTCCTTAATTCAAATGTTTTCTAGACAACTAGCAAAAAATGGAAATAGGAGCACCTGATTACGGCAGTGGCTAATTAGATGATTTAAACGAAGCGCCACAATAACCTAGGTGCATTCCGAATTAAAATCAGCATGGACATCTCATTATGAAGATGTCAATTCTGTATTCTCATGTCCATGGCCCATCAGAAAAGGTATACATGCACAGAGCAGAAGTCCAAAGGGGGCCTCTATAGCTAGGATTGTTCAGTGAATTGGGCTTTCTGCTTGTATCCAAGTAAATGGCTTATGGTTTGGCAGGGTTTTTGTTGTTTTTTATTTTTTGGAGGGGGGGGGGGGGGTGGGGGGGGTGTTGTCAAGTCTTACACTAAATTCCAATGATAAGGCCTCATCATGTTAACTGGTTACCAAATTCATGCCTTATAATTTGTTATATATGCTACATAAAGGGTGGCATGTAGATATATTTGGTTTCAATATTCTTTCCTACTCTTCTTTTGGGTTACTTGATCATAGTGAATGCTCTCTCCCAAATTTACAAGTGATTGTTAAAATGGTTTCTCGAATATGAGAGTACTTCCGGAATATGAATCCTAATGGGTTCTTTTAATTTATAAGACTAAGATTTTGTTGAGAAGCTTCTGATCCCATTTTAGGCTTGCCAAGTTGGACCTATCAGTTGCTTGTGGTTCTTCTGTATTACATCTGTAGAACAGATCGGAGATTAGCAAACTCCTCATATGTATATACGTATAGGAGACTACTGTGTGTGTGTGTATTGCTATCTGTCATCTTCATGGCTGTGAAGTATGAATGTCTTCTGTTTCTTTTTTTTTTTTGTTATTTAAAAGAGTGGTCAGGGCCGACCAGACGTAGCAACCACCTCAAGACTTTACTTTGAGGTTTTCACTCGCTATAGAATGTTCGATTTGAGCCATAGTTACTGACCTGAGATGGTCGAGTCCGTCACCACAATACCATCAAGGGTAAGTTGGACATTCAACTCCTATAATAGTATCTGGTTTACAAAAATTATTATCGCAAATGAGTTCAAACCCATGACCACCGAAGGAGAAAGTGAATTAGGCTATCACCTCGGTGGTTAATGTCTTCTGTTTCGGCTCATGATGCTACCCGGCACTTTTCTCCTCATAAAGCAGGAAAATATGCAGTCAGTTAGTTTGACAGTGGATGGGGCATTGTTTGGAAACTAAATTTTAGTTTTTTTTTGTCGGTTACATCTAACCTAAGGTGTACCAAAAAAAAAACCAAGGTGTCCAACTATGGTTCTGGTTATTGTCTGATAAAAACTAGATACGTGTAAGGTTTTTTTTTAAATTTATTGATTTGTATTATTTTTATAATCAATGACTAAATCAAACTCGAATCAATGATTATGGATTAATTTTGGTACAATAGAATTTTTTTTTTTTTGCTCTTGGCTCCGTAGTCATCACCCGAAGTTAAAGGCATTACAAGGGATGTGTTCAACCATTTCAAAATGTAGCAATTGTAATATTAAGTTATCGATTCGTTTCAATTTTCATGAAGACATAAATGTTGCAGACGTTTCAAACAAAATTTAGTTCATTTTCCTCTTTATCATTATCAGTGCTAGATCCCCATTGTGTATCAAGCAAGAACCTACTTTAAATGCTTGTGGTTTCTACATGGATTTAGTTATTTAGAGAGAATCCCATATGGGGATGCAGTTGCTTCATTTTCAACAACTTCAAAGTTACATAATCCTACATAATAATTCAGCATTGGAGAATCCGTCAAAGCAATTCGAAGTGACTACATAAACCTAATGACCATGAAATATTGAGGAAGTCTATTTGGAAATTAAAAAAAAAAAGAGCATAAATTATACTTCGACCCTCTAAACTATAGACCCGATTTCACTTTGCCCCTTTAATTATTAAATTTTTCACATTGTCCTTTTAACTACTTGAATTGATCACAAACATTCACTATCTTTTTGGACAAAAATTGCCAATGTTTTGGGGCAAAGTGAAAAAATTTACATAATTCAATGGACAAATGAAATAACTTTCCGTTAAATGTATAACAACAGATGTTAATAATTAGGGCAATGTGAAATTAATCACATAGTTGAGGGTTCAATATAAAAAACATGATAGTTGAAGGGGCAAATGTAGAAAAAGGGCATAGTTGAGGGAGTCCAATTGTAATTTTTCCAAAAAAAAATAAAAAAATAAAAAAATGCAACTATGCCATAAAATGTAAATTTATAGAGCATGAATTACTTTTAACTACTCAAAGCAAAATATAATCTGTAAGAGTCTGAACTGCAAGAGCAGCATACAGCACATAATGATGAACTCTCTCTGAATTTCGGTTTTGAAGCATCATTGTCAAGGTGACATGGTTAATTTAGGTCTCAAACAAGTGCACCCATATGCGATAATACGAAGGATTATTGACTATAAATTACACAAATTACGCATGAGCTAATATTAAGCTTACATAATATACATTAACGGAATTCAAAAATTCTTACATAGTTGAGGAAGAATCCCTGATACATCTAGAATAAACCAGTTCTTTAGCCCTTATACTATATGTGAATGATCCTCATGACACCATAATGCAAAGAAATGGACTGAACTTGATGAAGAGAATGGGGATCACCTTAGGGATAATTGGTCACGATTCGAAATTGTTGAACTGCTGAAGCATATGGAAGATTGTAATATTCTGGGATGAAAGAGGATAGAAAGGTGGCATTCTCAATAAGGGGGTTACAGTATTGTCCGAGTGGGTAAGCGTGTGATGCCTCTTGCGAACAGCTCGAACTGGAGTCTCTGCAGCCACCACCACCATTCCTTCTTTGTTCATCACTGCTGGTTGTTCTGCTCTCCTCCTCAAGCTCTCTGAATTCCGTCCCTCCTCGTGCATTTTATTATCCTTTGGAAGTGCACAATGAGAAAGTCAGAAATCATATGGTTAAATTTATGTTCTGTCTTAAGTCATCATTGAATATATGTAACGAACGTTTAAAACCATGTTCAATATTGAAGCTACAATAGTCAAGAAAGTTGCATTTGTGATTGTCTGCTAGTAGGTGATGGGTCTCACTAATAGTTTCAATATGCAATAACATAGATGGGCATGCAAATCTAATATATTTGGGGCAGAGACATCCGAAAGATTAACAGCTCTAAGATAGTTGAGTGTGCTGTAAAATGATACGAAATCTCATAGGTTCTACCTTATAAACAAAATGAACCACAATGCCGTATCCCATAAAAAATACTGGTCAAAGCACCAAAAGTATCAAATTCCATATGAATAATACAGTTGACTTTGTAATCCCACTATTCACCCCTACAACAACCCCATGCCTATTTCCTATGCAGATTATGGGTGGATAACTGCTGGCTGGGTGGGGAAAGAATGGAATTTTACCAGATTCTGCTTGGTTCAATTCCCTGTTCATTTTGTTCTTTCTCTTTTGCCACCAGGAGGAGGGAGGAAAGAGAGGATAATGAAAGAGAAACTGTTTCCTTGGAGAGAATGACAGCAAGACAAGTTACCAATCTGCTTTAAACTATTGTATCTGCTAAGAACTTTAAGATGGTGAGGTGAAATGAGGGAAATTCTCATTTTACTCTTGTGGTCCTCATGCTCTAATTGCCTAATTTAGGAAGACTGAGGACCTCTTGCAAAGGGAGAACTTGTTCAAACAATTTCCATAGAGAGGAGGGTGGGAGGAAAAGAGGGGACGATAGAAGCACTACATTATCACGACCATCTATACCAAATCCTTTCTCATTTATAAGAAGGCCCATGTTCTGGCAATTCCACCCAATTTGATTAAGGGTAGCTTCTTTTTGTTTTGGCATGCTCGATTTTTTTTGGGAGAGGGTAGAACCCGCAACCACTTGTGGTTGGGAGTGACCCCTTTCCATTAGGCCACTCCCTCATCTCTGGGCAAGTTCTTTGGGGGCCTTAAATTGACGGGTTAGTGCGGGTTTATCTGCAGACTGTTGTTCTCATTTTCTCACTTGACAGTCTTAACCTTTAGCAAGCGGGTATGTTTTAATTGTGATGTCTCCTAGAGTTTCACATCTCCTATGTTACCTATGGACAAACCACTTCTTTGTTCATTGTAATTTGTGACGTCTCCTAGAGTTTCACATCTCCTTTAACATTTATGTCTCCTATGTTTTAACTGATTTTTAAAAATTTCACACAGTAGAGTCAAGTCAAAGTTTTAAAGGCTTGTGGATTTGGATGAAAATCCATCCAGAATGTGTAGAATAGACAATGCCATCATCAGGGGGGGTCAAGTTAGAGAGGCCTAAGTCTCACTATGGAGTTCAAAGCATGCTAAGGCCAAAAACCTTCTAGTTAAATGCCTCTATGCCTACCTTGAACTCAGCAGCAAAAACTCTATGACTTATGTATCTAACTGCACTGCAACCACTTCAGCCTAAAAGGGTTTTTTGGTAAAGCCAAAATAGCCTACTTACCAACTTTTACTTCTCAAGTGAAGTTGCTAACTGTTAGCCACTTAGCTCATTGGCACGACTATGGCTTGAGGGTGACTCGCCCAATGGCGTCTAGTGCCTTAGTCAAGGTGGCGATGTACTTGGATAAGCACTCTCGCATTGCAAAGATGGCTCCTTGTGGGATCGATGATCGGTGGGATCTATTGTTGGTGGAATCCCCATGCATGGCTGAGGGAGGCAACACATGTATGGGCACAAGCAAGCAAGGCATAGCCGTATGGGATTTCGATTGCGGTGTATTGCATGCTTGGAAAGATCAAGTCTTGGGTTGGGCATGGCTTGACACGTTGGCAAGGAAAATCAGATACTGTGGACTGACAAGGATGACATGTGCTGGTCATGTGGGGTAGTTGTGGACAGTTGATGGCTGACTCATACAGCAGTTATGAAGGCACAACTGCTCCAGCCATGCTAGGTGCTTCTAATTGGCTAAACAACATTGTGGGGGTGTGACAAAACCACTCAATCCTTGAGGGCGAATCTGATTGGTGCGAACAATCCTAGCAATTAGGGGATGTAATTGCTATGTAGGTTTAAATATAGATGCTAGGGTCTGCAGTATCTAAGAAGAGAGTTTGACATGTTTTTGTAATAGACCCTTAGCCGGATTCCTTTGTGCTTGTTGAGAAGTAAAAGATTGGGACATTGTCTTATAAACTCGTGTGCCTGCTGTGTGTTTGTGTTTGATTTTTGCTCATTACCTGTTTGATATATTATTTATGTGAGCCTCTCGTATGCGTTTGATTGAGATTGAGTGTGGGATCTCAATGTCATCACAAGACAAAAAATTCGTATGTAATTTGATCCCAGTGACACCAACCCACAACCATCACATATTTTCCAGAACTCTTATTTGACGATGACGAGTATGCCACCTCACTTTCGAAGTCAAATTTCATAAAAGTATTTGGTTAGCAACTCAATATAACTTTGATAACATGTTTAAACACAACTATATTTATCGGTAACTGTGTTCTTTCTTGAACATCATTTCTTCCTCCTAACACCTCTAAAATAAAAATGTGAAGAGGAATGAATTTATTACAAACTTTAACCTTTGGCATTATTGCACAAAAATTTTATAATTACATTCGAACCCAAAATAGTTGTGACAATGTGCTTGAGATAAAATTTAAAACCCGCTAAGACAATTATTCTCTCCCTTTTCAATCCCGGGTTATTCTAACCATCTCTACAAGTAAGACAAAAAAAAAAGTTGACGAGTGTACGAAACTTCTACCATTGCGAACTTAAGAGAGGATAAGATGAACTAACTTTACCTCGCAAGTGGAGGGCCACTACTGTAAAACACAACTCAAGGTATGTGAAAATCAGATAAGATGAGATAGCACAGGTAGAGACCCAAGTGAATGTAAAACCCACTTACATTTATGACAGAAGAGCCTGGCATTGGGCACTTCAAAGGGCGATCTTCATCCAGTGGCTCAAGGGGGTGTTCAATTGGCCAGAACTCAATGTCACTTTCGAACTCATTTAGATGGACATCCATACCACCCGTCTGTCTTCTCTCCCTGGTTTCATCTATCGATGGAATTATGCTTTCGTTCTTATCCTATAATTCAAAAACAAACCAAAGTTACACGAGCAAGCTTAAGAAATCTCTAACCAAAGCTATTATGTATATATGTATTTAGACACATATTTGTGTACATGGAGTAGAGAGAGAGAGAGAGTGGGTGGGGGGAGAGAAGACAAGGGGTCTTACACAATCCTCCCCACATGAAAAACCCATGTAGAGAAATGACATTAGATTATACAAGAAAATGACCAAGCAAAGAAAGACAAATATATCGAATAAACACACTCACACACACAGAGACAGGGAGGGACGAGAGAGAGAGAGAGAAAGAGAGAGAGAGAGCATGTGAAAAAGGGTATTACCACAGAGAGAGAGACAGATGGCATGGTGGGATCCCCTGAACAGTGAAAGATTAGAAAAGATTCCCCCCATTTCTCCACCTAGTTAACCTTTTTGTTCCTTTATTGGGTCCTTATCTCTCTCTTTTGGTGTCTATGTCGAGAGGGATCGAGAGAGAGGGAGAGCTTTTTCACTTTCTTTTGCTTTAAGAACAGTACCAGTTTGTTTGAAAAATATACCACTCTCTCACTTTTCATCTTTCTCGGTTTTGCAGAAGTTGGCAAGTTGCTTAACAGGGACAAACATGCGCGCTGTTACAAATTCTACAATGCATGCAGGCACAGAGAGAGAGAGGAGAGAGAGAGAGAGAGAGAGAGAGAGAGAGAGAGAGAGAGAGAGAGAGCACTGATAAAAAGTGAGCAGCTGGCTGTGCGGCTGTGCCACCCAAGAAAGCGACGATACTAGCGGAAAGCGCGAGACTTAAGCCCGTCTTTAGCCTTCTTTACTCGCCGCATTTGGTTTTTTCAACGAGAAATGATGTCGACACTTAATTTATTATAATTTTTGAATAGACTCTATCAAATATTAAAATTTAGTATTAATCAAATGACTCTAATGAAAACTATATTATTAGTCCAACAAATTAAGTCATTTTTAAGTCTAAATATCATTAGGAAAATGCTATGTATCTCAAATTTGTAACCCAAATTTGCATCCCAAATGAAGGGGGGGCCCCGTTGGATGAGTAGGTCCCATTTAAAAAAATTGATGTGACCCATTCATCCAACGGTCCCCCTTCTTTAGGGATACAAATTTAGGTTACAGATTTGAAATGCATAGCATTGCTCATATCATTACTCTTCTCGAAGTGATATGTACATTGGTGGAGATTATTAGCTTGAGATCATTGATTTCACATCGTGTGTGAATAACCAATGCTAATTAAACCCAATAATTATAATAAATTAAGACAAAAAATTATGTTTAAATAGTATTGGTCTGTACAACTTATGATTAATTACCTTTGTTTTGTATACATTTATGGACAAATTTCATTTTTACCTCAAAAAATTTTAAAATTTTTATTTTGTAATTTTAAAAATTAATTTTTTCATATTTTACCTTCAACGTATTTTTTTTTGGTCACTATTCATACAGGGGAAGGGGACTTGGTGAGCAAGGCGGGAAAAACACTAATCACTAAGGGTGCGTTTGGTAACGTTTTTGTTTTTATGTTTTTTTTATAAAAAAAAATGAAACAAAATTTTGTTTTTTTTTGTGATAAAAATTAAAAATATAAAACATGTTTGGTAGTCATTTATATTAAAAATTTATACAAACAAAAATAAAAAATATGTTTGGTATTATTCCAAAAATTTACCATCCAACATCTCCGCCAACCACCAACAGCCAACCACCAGCCACCCACCACCACCGAAAATCAGCCACCCAGCCACCACCGAAAACCAGCCACCCACTGAAATCCACCCCAATCGGCTGAAACCCACATCCACCCAACCCACCCCCACCCCCATCCCCGAAACCCACAACCACCCAACCCACCCCCACCCCCAACCCCAACCCCGAAACCCACAACCACCCAACCCACCCCCAACCTCGAAACCCACAGCCACCCACCACCACCCCATTCCCAGAAAACCAGCCACCCACCACCACCCCATCCCCGAAAACCAGCCACCCACCACCACCGAAAACCAACCACCCCCGAAACCCACAGCCACCCAACCCCACCCCATCCCCGAAATCCACAGCCATCCAACCCATCCCCATCCCCGAAAATGCACCACCACCACCAACCAACCCCACCACCACTAGCGAAACCCACTACCACTCCCCAAAATCCATCACCGCCACTTAAAATAAAGAAGGTTGAGAGAGAGAGTGAGAGCGACAGAGGGAGAAGGGGGGGGGGGGGGAGATGGCGTCTGGATTCCTTTCGTGTGGCTTCGGCTTCTCGTCGGCTTCTCGTCGTCTTCGATCTTCCTTAGCAGAGAGAGAGAGAGACAACAGAGATCTGAGAGGTGAAAGAGAGATGCCTCTTTATATACTCAAGAAAAACATTCATATTTTGTTGCTAAGGAAGATCGAAGTCCAGACCTCATTAAATGGACTCGCGCGTGTTTATTTTTTTGATGTTTCAAAAGCATCATTTTGGATGTTTCAACATTTGAGCCTTGTTTTTGAAACAGAGCAATTAAAAAAAAAATAAAAACATTCACCAAACATGTTTTTATTTTTTTTTGGGCCAGAAAATGAAAACAAAAACAAAAAAAAAACGAAAACATTAGGTTACCAAACGGGGCCTAAGTCATTCATCTTTGCTCTACCTTCAATATATTAAAAGCATTACAATGTGATCCTTTTTCGTTGCTCATTCCGTTTAACGTCAATAGGTGATTATTTACCGAATGAGTAACGAAAGTTAACAAAATAATCATATTATAATATTTTTTAATTCATTAATAATGTAATATGAAAAATTTAATATTTAAAAATATAAAGTGAGAATTCTTAAAAAATGTAATTTTTCGTAAATTATAATATATTTTTTTGGTCCGACACTATTACAAGGGGAAAACCACGGGGTGGGCGTCATTAGATAACCTCTTATAGGATGTTATTCAAACGTCAGAAAAACAAAGGATTCCAAGATACCACCAACTCCCACCAAAGGGAATCTCTTGAACCAGAATCTCATGTCAGTAGGGAGAATATATGAGGTCTAAAGCAATAAGTATTAATAAATTTTTTTTATTTTTAATAATATTTTAAAAGTTAAATTTTACTAATTAATTTTTCAAATTATACTAACATCTCTTTTTAATTGATAGTATGACTTTTGATCACAAATATTTTGCTAATATTATTAATTTTTTTATGTTCTTCTTGTTTGTTTTGTACATTCTTCATCGAAAGGATTCAAAATAAATCTTAATTTAATTTCAAAAATATATTTTTAATAAAGTTTTTGTTTGTAGCTAATAAAATATAATAAAAATTTAGGTAAAAGTTACAAATATAAACAAATAAATGATCCTAAAAATTTTGAAGATATTAGAATAATTCAACAAAAAAAAAATAGTAATGAATGTATTTGTAATAGCAGTCAATCATGTAATACCACAATTATGAGAATAAATAGTTTGGTTGATTTTTTGTGCTTAAAATCACAACAAAATCGAATTTGAGAAAAAGTAGAGAATGTGTTTGAATTTAATTTTACTTTTATACATGGAAAAGAGAGAGATTAGTGCTTATTATATATTTTTTTCTATAGGAGAAAGTTATATAAAAAAAAAAAAGATTGATAATGTCAAAACTTTCGTGTTAACCTTTTTTGTCCTTTAATAAATGTGATTATGTGAGATGGGTTCGACTTTTAAGCCTAAATTTTAAAATTATTTTTGTTGTCTTATTGTTTGAGGAGTATTTTTATTGGACTAAATTGTATTGAATTTTAATCTTTGATTTTTTTTTTCTACGGTTGAGCCGGCACCTGCATGTCACTGTAGCTCTTATGAATCAAAGTCAAATGAAAATCCGATGAGAAAACTCCCCAATAAAAGTTCCTTTGGATTGCACATCACTTCATGCTCCAAAAAAAGAAAAAAAAAATTTGGATATCATTTACAACCAAAAAGGACGGAAAGAAAAATGCCAAAATCAACTCCAAAGTAGTTCAAGTGGTAACAAGGACGAATTATAAATTTAGATGTTCTGAATTCAAATTGTTGACCCTATATTTTGTTAAACAACATTATTGTATTATTAATTATCTTCTTGTGAGTTTGGCTAAAAGTGTTTTACGGGTTTGATATGAAATGTGTAAGAATGAACAATGTACTACACGTGGTATGAAAAACTAAAAGAGAAGATGTGCATCAGTTGAATGCTTAATTGAATGATTGAAGATGTAAAGAAAGAAAGAGAAAAAAGCAACACTAATATTGTTTGAGTGAAGATGAGAAGATGCAACTATATAAAGAGAAATGAACATCATGGATATAGTGGGTTAAAGTAGTTGATTGAATGAGAAAAGTATGGCATGAGAATCTTCTTCAACAACTTTGTCAGTTTGATGTGTGTATGAGGATAACTTGGAGAGGTTAAAGATTATTGTTATATGATCATTATTCAAGTTAAGAATGTGACTATAGTAGTTGAGAAGAAGACTTGGAAGATCAAAGAAAATAAGTGAAAGAAACAAGCCAAGAAGTAAGAATGTTGAAATCCATAAAATAGGAATAATTTTTTATGGAGATCTCCAATTGATGTGATTTAAGTATGGATAGAAATAAGACTTCAAGAACTATAAGTTTGTGTGAAATAGTAATTTTGAGATTTGAATGTCTTCTAAGTAAAAAATGGCATGGAAGTTGGAGCTAATGCATTGAAGGCTGACAGTGAAAAATTTCAGACATGTCTCGTAATTTGGGACATAAATTTCTACTTTGATATCCAAATGATCTAATTCAAATTGGGTTGGAAATAAGACATCCATATCTACAATTTTATCAAATAGAATTATTCAAATTCTAACGTTTTGAGGGTCAAAATTATATTGGAAGAAGGTGGCAGTGTACAGAATCAGTATGCCGGATGTTTGAAGAGGCATACTAGTTGGATAAAGAGGTATACCGGTTGGTTGAACCGATATATCAGTTCTGGAAGTGACAAACCTAAATTATTCCCATCCCCCATTTTCAAAGGCTTGAAATGAACCGGTATGCCGGTTGTTTTTGGCTCATTTACTTGTCCAATTACTTCCTCTGTAAAAGAGGATTATGAGGGCTATTGAAGCAATACTTTTTGGAAAGTTATTGGACATCCAAAGTGTGACATACATATTCAGGAAAGATCAAAATTAGGAAATTTGGGCTATAAGACCAATTGTATTTTTCTCTCTCTTTGATTTTATTTGAGTGATTTGTTGCTTATAAAGAGAGGTGCAAATTAATGAAATTTGTATTGAGTGGACTTCAAGCTATATCATTTGAAAAGTGATATTGTAAATATGTATCTTCACCTATCGAGGAAGATAAGCTTGTAAGGATTTGACTTTCACCTGTGAAAGAGATCGAGATAATGAAAGGAATGCTCCGCGGAGGAAGGAAAAGAGGACGTAGACCATCGTGGTTGGGGTCGAACCTCTATAAATCCTGTTTGTTCTTCTTCTCCCCTATTACTACTTAATTGCAAGATTCACACTATATCACTTATCATATAAATTCCTTATCACACACATTATTTTGTTGATCATACAATCATTTACATTACATATTTAATATGAATTAAAAAAAAAAGCAAAAATTAGTCATTAAGTCACTCAAACTAATTCACCCTCTCTTAGGTTGCATTTGGGCCAACACGAATCTTGGTAATTCATTGGGGCTATACTACGAGAGATTTATCCCTCATAAATACCATAATATCAACGTAAATGACCTATCTTTGACTGAATTAAGAAGAAAATTAATTGAAGTGCGCGTAAAATGACTCAAACACTATTGACCGTTGAAACAAAAAAAAAAAAATTGCCAAGATCACTCGTAACATTTGGGCTCACTAGAAATCCTGATGGTCCATAAATAGCTTAATGGAGTTCGCAATAAAAGATTTGTACGATGTTCTTGCGTCTTTGTGTTTTCTAAGTAAATTATATGAGTAATGCTATATAATTTAAATTTGTAATCCAAATTTGCATTCAAAATGAAGGGGACAATTGGATCAGTGGGTCTCATTTAAAAAAGTTGATGGGACCCACTCATCCAATAGTCTCCCTTCATTTGAGATAAAAATTTGAGTTACAAATTTGAATTACATAATATTTTCCAAATTATATTATGACCCCAATTTCTCTCTACCATAACTCACTCAATTCTTGTCCAAATTTAGTGATTCAAATGCCAATCTCTTCCTTTCAAACCCTCTATCAATCCCGAAATTTGATCAAAGTTAAGTCAAAAACCATAACTTAAAACATGGTCAGACTTGCAATTTCCATTTTAACCCTTCAAACCTCAAAATTACTCTAAACTCGTAAATTCAACTTTAAGCACTAAACGAGGGTTCTTGATTTGTTCATCTATACACTACGATTGTTCAAATCAAGATCATATACATGTTGTATACATTGAATATAACATACTTAATACTTTAATTGCTATAAATGCATGCTAGAAATATGAAATCTAGATCACAAGCAGGGCCGGCCCAACTATAGAAATAAAAAAGCTTGGGCTTTAGGCCCCATAATTTTAGAAGGCCCCATAATTTTTGGTGAATAGTTGGCTCACTTTAGAATTTTAAATCCATGAAAATTATAAGTCCTACAAAAAAGTCTTAGTTAAAATTTAAGGCCAATCAAAAAATTTAATTTTAATAATTTTTTAAACTCATGATTCATCCCATAATAATAACAACTTAAAAAATCAAAATTTTATTAAAAAAAAAATTGATGGTATACTCAAAATTCAAGTCATAATTTACCCATATATTCTTAACCACATCTCTCCTCTCTCTCTCTCTCTCTCTCTCTCTCTCTTTCTCTCTCTCTCTTTCTCTCTAAAGCCCCCCATTCTCATTTTCATTCTCACTTACTCTCTCTTTATATCAATTTCAAATAAAGAATTTTTTTTAATTGTTTATTTAACTTAAAAAATAAAATTATTAAATGCTGATAGTTTTAAAAATTTTATCTTGATTTTGGATGTTTCTTAAAACATAACAATTTTTTTGACATTGATAGTTTAGATTTATTTTAAAAATAAAATATTTTAAAAAAGATTTTATAAATGAAAGAAAATACTCTAATTGAGACACTAAATTATATAAAAACATTAGATTTTTTTCTTTAAATGTATGCATTGCTTATAGAATATTATTATTATTTTTTTTAATAATTACTTCTACAAAAAAAAGCTTTTCAAAATTAAAATTGATAAAATCGTACTTAAAATCAACTATCACAAGAAAAAATAATTAGATTAGCGATATTATCAATGAAAAAAAATATGATAACAAAATTTAAATATAAAAACTCAATTATACTTTTACAACTCAAAAAATGAAAAGAATTAATTTTAATCAAATTTTTTAACACTAAAAATAAAAAGGCCTCAAAATAAATTACCGCTTTAGGCCTCAAATTGCCTTGAGCCGTCCCTGATCACAAGCTCTAAAAGCCTATGGTTTGTCTCTCACCACTTCTAGTTTCACTTCTTGTTTCACAAATTGAAGGGTATGGATGAGTTTCTACGTAAGAGCATCTCCAACAACAATAGCTATTTTAGCTACCCAAAAAATAATTTTTTCTATTTTAGCTACTCACTTTTTTAATACACACTCCAACAGATTCTCTATATTTTTAACTACTCCTTTTAAATATTATTTATCATCCCTTTTGTATTATATTTTTTGGAAATAGTGAAAGGGAGAAAGAGAGAGAATGGAAGAAATGAGAGGAAGAGAGAGAAAATAATATATATTTATGTTTACATATTGCTACAATGATTCTCTATATTTAGAGAATCACTGTAGCAAAAATGCATTATAGCTATTATGAAGAGCACCTGTTGGAGCATGAAAAGTGGCTTTGATTAGCTAAATTATACCTATTTTGATGATTTACAGCATCTGTTGGAGATGCTCTAAGTTTAGAAGCTTACCTAAGCTTTTAGTTGTGCTTGAAGTGATAGAAATATGAAATCTCCAATTTCTCCTTCACCTTCTTCCTTATTGTTCTTCCTTATTTTACTCTATTTTTTGATTATTCTCCGAGTCTTAGAAGCCCAAAGATGGTGGAGGTTATCCCTTGCAGAGGGACCATTGCTTTGCATGGGTTGAATATTAGCCTTCTACCACCGAGCGTTAGATCAGTTGGTGAGGGACTGTTTTAGCTTAACCAAGGTCTCGGGTTCGAGTCTTGGGAACGCAGCTGCGTTCGGTAGGGAGAGCTTTGCCGCCCTTGTGGTCCCACCCGGCTCGAATCCGGATTAGTCGGAGCCCAATGTGACTTTCGGATACCGGATGGTCTGACCAAAAAAAGAATATTGACATTCTCGCAACACCTCATCCTTGTGCCATGTGACGCACTTGGAGGTACAGTTTCGTAATTAATTCGAATTTTGAATTTTTTTGAACTTATTTACTTACATTAAAAAAAATCTCATCATTGTTCGATAAATAGGTATTTTTAAAAAAATTTATGTCCGCCTTAGATTGACTTACCCCGATAAATCTTTTTTTTGGACAATTTTGCCCTTTTCATCTAATTTGCACCATTTCGACGATTCCTTCGATTAATAGTATGCAAGACTATTATCCTTACCTACTTAACCTTACTAATTGATACTAACTGATCCAAGATTTAGTCAATCCTGAAACCCGATTATTACAATCTTCAATAGTAAAATGATACTTAATTTTCTTAAAATGGAACACATTGCTACCCTTTTGTTTGATTGAGAGTTAAATATGAGAATTTCAATCTTTCATGGTATAAACTGAGAATTTGAAAATGCATCGAGGTATAAAGAGTCATTTTCCCTTAGATAAAAAATATGTCGTTTTGACCGTTATTTTGTTTTATTCATGCGTAAAGTTAGAACAATACTATTGGGACCTAAGTTGGGACCCGGTGCATTTCTATTAAGGGATTAGCAATAGGTCATAACATTGAATATAGTTATTTGTCGATGTAACTGTAACTATGCATCAAGTCCCAGAACATACAATAGTATCATTACAAAATTTAATAAACACATGTACATTTTTTGCTCATAACATTGGTTTAGGAGTATTTTGAAACCAAATCAGTATTCTAGGGGATAGTATGAAAAATTAAGTAGCCAAAAAAGGGCGAAGTGTGATTGAAACTATAATCTAATAGGTCCAACAATGGTACAAATTTTTTTCGGTATTATACCTCTACTTTTCATTCAACGAAAATGTTACATGTGTAAAATTTTCTTCTTGTGTATTACTTTATTTTTATAATCAATAGCGGCAAATCAATCCGACCAAAGTCTACGACTATAAATTAATTTTGATACGGGACTAAAAATTTCTTCATCAGTAGTGTAGTATGATCCTAGTTTAGAACTGTTTTTTTTTTCCTTAGAGAAAAACATGAAACAGAGCAACTTATAATAGAATATTTACAACCAAGATTCTAGTTATCTCCTCAGTGACAAAGAATTTCAAGTTTGGATTGAGCTTCTTGATTCATCTGCCTTCTTTCCCTGATTATACAACGAAGAAGCATGCCAATGACACAGGTTTTTTTTTTTAGTTCAACGGTCAGATTGTTTAGGTCACTTTACGCGCGCCTTAACTAATTCTCTCTTCAGTTCGGTCAAAGGCAGGTCATCCACACTAAGAATAGAGTATTGATGAGAGATAAATTCCTCGTGATCTGATGGAAGGATTGCCAATACCAGAGTTTCAACACTTTTGTAATTAGCTCTGACATAGGCAAGACTACAATTATTGGTGTGGGGGCCCTTGGCCCAATGAAGAACTCTGTAGATATAGTATGATAACTCCATTTCTCCATTCAATTTGATACATTGTCCCTGGCTAAAATATTGAAAATTTACATACTGACCCCCTCAAAACAATATGTTTCATTATTTGAATGAGTAAAATAGATATGAAATATTTGATTCTTACATGTATTGATTATAGATAACATCTCTGTCCTTGAATGTTTAAAAACAATCATATAGACAAGTCTGACTCATTGTGTCAAATTCAACTATTTGTGTTTATAATTAATCAAATCTATAAACTATTGGTATCAGTAGATTGTTCCAATTTCGAATTCATGTATTATTGTCGAATTCACGTATCATCGGGGTCGACAAGTGTTCTAGGTTAGTTTGAAAATTTTCACCCATGTATTGTTGTTAAAACATAGAAAAAGAAGACATTTTTGTCTTTAGGAGACCTGTTGGGTTTCTTCATGTCTATCACTGGTGTATAAAGTCATACAATTAAAAAGGCAAAGTAGTAGTAATGCAAACTACTTTGTTGAGCCATGTCCAAGTCCTCATTCATCGGGTATACCCTGACATACATATGGAAACAAAGATTTACTTTAAAAAAAAAAAAGCATATGGAAACAGGCATCACTATGAGCTTGTGGCTATCAAGTTTCGTACACAATTGTTTGCATAACTCAATTTTAAGTATTTTTAATAGAAATTTGACACTTAATTTTCGTAAAATGGAACACGTTGTTACCTTTTTATTTGATTGAGGGTTAAATATGATAATTTTAATCGTTCAGTGTGTAAATTGAGAATGTGAAGATCTTTCGGGGTATAAAGAATCATTTGCCCTTAGATAAAAAAATTATGCCATTTTGACTGTTATTTTGTATCATTCATGTGCAAATATTTAGAGCAATGCTATTGTGAACTAAGTTGGGACCCAAGGAATTACCATTAAGGGATTAGCAGTAGGTTATACATTGAATACTGTCAATCGTTGATACAATGGTAACTATGCAGCGTAACGGGCGAGGTGGTTGAAGTTGGCGATGAGCACCCCGATGATTACGCTCTATGATTCCCTTCTTAAGATGGAAATCCACATGCGCTAGTAATATACTAGGTCTCCCAAGACGGTGGGCTTGACCATTGTTAGCTTGCACATGTGATCTGGGTCGGACCTGCACATGTGATCTGAGTCTGTCTAGGCCGGGCCTATCATCTGTGATTTGAACCTAGTCTGGGCCGCGCTCGTCAACTATCACAACCACGCTATTAAAAATTACAATTGAAACCAAAACAATAAAAACTTTCAAACTAATCACTTATTGGTTCACCAAGTCTCTAGGTCAACGACTCAACGTAAACCAAGATAGAAATCTAGTGAAGTCTTCAACATGCTCATCTTCAACTTGCTTTTTGGCCTGCTACAAAGCTTCAATCATCAAACTCAATTTTAGACCTATACAATCTTTTCTATCGATGTGACTCACAGAATCATGCCAACACTAAAATCTTGGAATATAGAAATTTTTGTTATGGGAAAGTAGGTGATATTCAGTAATTTAGGTCACAAGGCCTCAAATGTTGAAGAATTCTCCATCCTTGTTTAGAATGTATGATAAACTCACATTCTGGACATTGACCTTTTTAAAAGGAGGAGGCATCATCTCATCCGCAAAGAAAAGGTAGGATACCTTACATCAGCCTTATTTCAATCGAATCCTCTGTACAACCTAAGATGAGAAGAACTACTTCTAGGAAATTCCAGTTGACCCTATCATGAGCCTCTTTCATTGATACTTCACATACTTTGCCCCTTTTCTTTGTAGGTCTGTGAACTTCTGTACATGATGACAGTTGTTTTTCCATGTATCTAGACGAAAGCCTAGACTGATAGGTCTCAATTGAAAAGGGGGCATGTTTGTTGTTATGAAAACTCATGTAGAATTCACCCTCAAAACTGACTCAAACCAATGTGAAATCGTAACATTTGTCTTTACACCTTATTTATCCCTCTAACTTTCCATCTTTCTAACTTTTCATTCTTCCATTTTTCTATCATACCAAACGGAGCATAACAGAACTCCAGCCATTTCATTAGCTGAAAACCACCTCACTTCACTCGGGATATAGTTCTTGATTATTATTTTTTTCAACGGTTAGAGGTGTTTGGGTCAACTTATGCGTACCTCGACTAATTTTTTTCTTGGTCCGTCAAAGACAAACTATCCACACCGGAATTAGGGTATTCATGAGAGATAAATTCTTCGTGACCTAACTGCAAAAGACTGCCAACGTCCAAATCTAGGTGCTAATGATTTGGAGTCTGGACAGCAATACAAGTGTTATGAAGAGTAGTCAAAGCCGTGTGGTGCGGGCGGAAATCAAGCACTACCAAGTGTTTTCGCTTTTGATTTACCGAGTTTATGCAGCCTTTGGTTGTCAAAGAGAATTGACAAGCTGCCCAAACACCTAACACAAGATTGATTTGGATCCTATCAGTTTTAAATTTTTCCAATTTCAATTAAACTTAATTATTTATTTCTTTTTAGGGTGAATGACGCTTTATACATTGAAAGATATTTTATTAAACCAAACCACATTGCTACTTTTCTAAATAATTGAGGGTGCAATTTAAAATTTTTAATCTTTCAGGGTATGAATTAGGTGTTTGAGAATCCTCGAGGGTACAGAATGTCATTCGCCTTTAATATTATTAGATTACATTTACTATTAATATGACCACTTGTTATGGGACTAAAAAGTTTAAAGATAGCTGATAAGATGAGAATTGATAAAAGCTAAAATTGAGACGATTCGGATCCAAACAAGACTCATTTTGGTGACAATAAGAACTTTGACAAAGTCAGCTATTCTATTTTCCACCATATAAGAACTACACATATTTTTTATACTTGACATGAGAATGAAAAGGATACACCATAAGTTTTGATTTATTCAATACATTTTCTCTCAATATTTTTGTATAATAAGTTATTCATCACGAGAGTCGATTCTTATCAATTTACGGTCAGTAGTTTACTATAAATAGTTGAAAGATCGTTCGAATCTTAATTTGTATCCTTAAAGATAAAAAATTCTCAATCTACACCCTTAAAGATAGAAATTTGTATCAATGCACACCTGAAGCTAACAGCGGTTAGTTTGCCGTCTAAAACTAAATGGATAAATTACTCCTAGACCCTCTCATACTTGTCACTTAATTACCCAGGCCCCTCACATTTGAAATATTACACCTACATTCCTTGAGAATCCAAATATGACTAAAAATGTTCTCCAATTGGGCACTTAAATAATTCTGTTTAAGTGATGTATTGCATTGGATATAAAGAACATTATATAAATATCTGTATTATATTGGATATTTAAATAGGAAGTTTGATTTTAAACTTTAGAGTATAATGGACCTACAAAATAAATGATAGTATAAAAATTATAATTTTTTATTAGGATGAAATCATATTTTTTAACGGTTATATTAATAAATATCAAGGACAAAAGATTATGTGTTACACGTATACAAACATCAGGAGATGTATGAGTAATATTCTAAATATGAGGGGGTCCAAATGATTAAGTGACAAGTATGAGAAGATCTAAGTATAATTTATCCATTTAGTTTTCAACGGCAAACTGACGGTTGTTAGTTTCAGGTGCGTATTAATACATATTTTTATATTTGAGGGTACAAATTAAAATTTTTGATATTTGAGAGTACAAATTGAGATTCGAATAATCTTTCGGGGGTATAATTTGTTATTAATCCTATATATATTAGAAATGATTTGAATTTGTTCTCCTAATTTTGGGCAGGCCGGCAGTGGTGCGTTGTGATTGGGACTTTTTTAAGTGATTTCCACACGTCCAAATGTTGACTGATGAAATGTCCAAGAGAAAGAAACGCAAAGTAAGTTGAACGTTGAATATCAAAACCGTTTGTGAATCACAAAAATGAAAGCCCCATCAGGAAGGCCATCAAAACAGGAAATGAGGCTATGGCAAAGGGCCTCCGGAGCGCTGAAGGACCAGAATAGCATCTTCATCGCCGGCTTTTCACGGCGGACAGCACTCCGGAACCCCGATATTGAGGCGGCCGTCATCAGAGCCACCAGCCACAACGACTCCTCCATCGATTACCGGAACGCCCAGAGAATCTACACATGGGTCCGGATGTCAGCTGCTTTCCTCAAACCTATCCTATGGTCGATATCGATACGACTCGAGAAGACTCGCAGCTGGGTGGTGGCACTCAAAGGTTTGATGCTAATGCACGGCGTTTTTTGCTGTAAAGAGCCCGCGGTTCAAATGATCGGAAGGTTGCCATTTGACTTATCAAACTTCAAAGATGGACACTCTAATCCTGGGAAAACATGGGGGCATAACGTTTTCATTCGCGCCTATTATGCATTTCTCGATCGGAAATCTACCTTTCTGTTCTTAAATTCGCAGGAACGTAAAGGAAGGAGACGAGGATCAGAAGAATCAACCTTGATGCAAGAGCTTGTGAGGCTGCAGAAACTGCAAGGTTTGCTTGATATGTTGTTTCAAATAAAGCCACAAGCCCATGGAATGATTGGGACTCTTGTCCTTGAAGCCATGGACTGTGTTATCATTGAAATTTTCGACATGTATAGCATAGTATGCAATGGGATTGCACGAGTTCTCGTGAGGATTTATTCAGCTGGGAAGGTTGAAGCAGCCATGGCGCTAAAGGTGTTACAGAAAGCAACCGAGCAGGGCGAAGAGCTGTCATTGTATTTCGAGTTCTGCAGAGATATTGGCGTTATAAACGCCTCGGAATGTCCCAAGATTGAGCAAATTCCAGAAGAAGATATTCGAGAACTCGAGGACATAATCAATGGAGTTTCGGAGAAATCTGATATGAATCATTCAGTCCCACAAGAGGGAAAGGCCATTGTTTTGAGGGAAGATGAACAAAAGTATTCCAAGAGCTCTCTGAAGACTATTGTTACAGATAGTTGGGAAGTGTTTGATGAAGACTCAATGAAGATCAATGGAGAAAGTAGTTCTGTTGCCATGGAAAAAAGTATGGTGAGAGAAAACCCTTTTGCAGTCTCTTTGATTCCTTCACCTCACCACCATGTATATGCTAAAAGTGAAGATCTTCCAGATTTGATTAGTTTCTTATAGCTCAAATTGGATTTGCATTCCCATTGAGAAGCCTTATTGACTGCCCAAAATATACACATCTATTGATGGAATTAGAAGGAAATATCATATTTTTTTTAAATATTCGACAGACAATAACTATGTAATCATATTATTTTTATATTATGAGTAATTGTTCTAATATGTCAGATTTTGATTACCTCAATTATACTTTTTCTGTTTAGAAAAAGAAAAGAATACTTTCTCTTATAGGTAAGATCATCCACCGAGAATTCGAGTAAGACACGCTATATGTAATTAGATGGGCTATAGATATATGGTTGATGATCTATTATTCAAAAAAATTAATGGAATGTATACTAAAGTGAATCTGGATCCTCATGTACTCCTCAGGGTATACCTTAATTTGGCCATTGAGAATTTTTTTTTTGTAGATATTTAAGTTCCTGTGTTGTGCATTGAGCCCTTTCTGTTTTGTTATTCTATCTTTTTTTTTTTGGGCGGATTTTTCTTTTTTCTTGTCTGACTTTTGTGTGAAAGGATATCCAATTTTGCAAGTTGGTCTTATACATCCTTTTTTCTACTAGAAATGTCAAATTGGTTGTCGTGTGAATTTGTCCTTTAGTAGCATTGGTTCTTCTCTCTAACCCAATGTTCTTGATTCTGCAATTTTAGTATTACATCTTCGTTTTTTAAGTTAGAGGTTGACCTAATGACCACTGTTCCATTTTAGACCTTAAAATTACAAGTTGGAATCTTGTTGTTCTCCTCCCTGAAAAGCCCACTAGGCTAGGCCTGTGATAATTTGGATCTTATCCTCATTTGACATGTTTTTTGGAAAAAATGATCTTACACCTTGTTTTATCTCCTTTAAATGTTAAATTGATTGTTATGAATTTGACCGTTAAAGTCACTAGTTGATGCATACGTGCATTGCACGTGAACTATTTTCAAAAAGATAAATTGTACACCTAAACCTATAAAAATTATATTTCAAAAAAAAAAAAAATGCACTACAAAATAATTAGAGTAAAAATAATTCCATGCATTATTTGAATAAGCTCCTTGGGTGGGCGAGCAAGGGCAAAGGGTTAGACCATCAAAGCCAATTACATCCATAGTTTGGTGAAAAGATAAATACATCATAAGTTTGTTTTTGTGCATGAAATTTGTTGAAACATTACACAAAATAAATATTAAATTCAGCATAGACGCTACAACATTCCACCTTGCAATCTGAAAACACGAAAACACATTAGTAAAAATCTTACAATTGAACATTTGATTGTATACTTATCCTTGTCAAGATTACTCGATGCAGTTGAGTGTTCAGCCTCTAACTAATGAATAATTACTATGTTGATTACACTTAATATAAGATAAGGAAAATCACTGTCTTGATATGCTTAATAATTTATATCATCTAAATATTAAAAACGAAACAATTACAAATGTATTTTTTTAACAACATATGCTCATAGACTACAATTAATTTATTGAAATAAGTTTTCACATAAATGAAGGGTAAGTGTCCATTAGTCAAGATAACGCTTTCAAATGTTCATTTAGTTGTGTACCCTTTGACATTTGAAAAGTATAAAAGTTTAAAAGACGGAAGTCCCAAGATCACCATGTGGCCATAGAAGAGTATAATTCAAGGATGGAGAGTGCCTAGCACATTGAGAAAGACAAAAGGAAAATAGTGTGTCACTGACTCACTGTCCACATCAAATACAAGCCTCCACCTCCCCCAGCTACTTTGTGAAGTAAGATAAATTATTGGAAACCAATTTCAAAATTGCCTCAACTGTGATTGTCACCTTCAGAACTATCGTACCAAAGAAATAACAAGTACATTTAAAAAATAGGCATTGCACATTGGCCGTTTTGAGTTATTATTTTTGTTTCCTTATTTTGTTCTATGATATTTTTTTTCATTGTGTATAACACAAACATTGTATAATATTAGTATTGACAACTCAAGACAAACCCTTTAATATTAATCCTAAGGGGTAGCTCAACTGGTAATAGGGACGAGTTGTTAATTCATACATTTTGAGTTTAAATCTTGGTAATATTTTGGGGTTAGGCTATGAGAGATTTATCCGTCTTAAATACCTTAGTCCCGACGTGGATGTCCTACATTTGACCGGATCGAGGAGGAGATTAGTCAAAGTGTGCACAAACTAGCCCGAACACCCTGACAGTTGAACAACAAAAAAATGGGTAATCTGGAGAGAGAGAGAGAGAGAGAGAGAGAGAGAGAGAGAGAATGGATAATGGGAGACTATGACATAGACTAATGGGGAGTTGGAAAGGTCGGAGAGGAAGGAGGAAAGACGTGTTCAATGGGAAGTTGGAATGGTTTGACACTTGGGAGGTTTATATTACATTATGTTTTGAAAAATGGGTTATCCATTTATTAGTCATCTACATCAAAGAGTTATGTAAATAATTAATTTAAGAAGATAAAAGGTTATAAGAGGATTGTGTAATTTATTGAAAAATATGAAACAAAGATTAATCAATAGAATTAATTGTTTTGTTAAGATATTATAGTTAAATAAAAGTTTTTTAGTTTTGTTGATATTTTATAATAGTATAGATATAAATAGATAGGTTAGTTCATGTCTTGGAACTGAAGAATATCAAGAAGAAAAGCTAAAACACTTAACATATGATGGTGCTTGAAATTACTATACCCAAGTGTAGAACAGAGACTGTGTGAGGCCCAATTTGGGGGGGGGGGGGGGGGGGGGGGGCTTTGTGAATGTTGTGTCAATAGAGAAATAATTGTTGACGTTGGATCAAAGAACAAAATGGTAAGTGGTTCACCCTAGCTGAAAGAATAGGGCTACATCTACTATAATGAAGGCTCTTACTCTTTGTGATTTGTATTGCTTGAAGTAGAAGATAATGTTTACAATAGGTTTCTTGGCTTAGAGCCTTTTTACACTATGCCTTCTAGGTAAATTTTGGGACCCCTCATACAGTGCTTTCGTCTTCTATTTATACATGTGGTCCTCTAGGGTTTTTCTGTGATTCCTTCCTTTTTTTGGCTGATTCTGTGATCCCCTCTCCCTTTGTCCTGTAGCGGTGTTTGCCACCCTGACGCACATTGTGCCCGCGATCCTCAAAACGGTATGTGTACAAATATTCCCTTTACCAGAGAGTGTTTGTTTGTTAGGGGCTCCAGAAGCTGTCCCCCTGTCCCCTCGACACGTGGTGCGATGAGAGTGGCTTGGGATCTATTGCGTACTGAGCTCCTAGTTCCCGGGTTGGTCTACTCCGCCGAACTTGATATGACCGAACAGACATATACCGATCTGGACGTCATTGGACTCCCTTCCTTAGGTTGAGGTCCACACTTATAGCAGGGTATGCTACGAATGGACCGTTTAGGCTATCTTGTAATCAGGGAGCCCATCGGATGTTTTGGGCTTCTAATGGTCGGCCCAAGCCGAAATGCTTCATTATCGACATAAATGCTAAGTTGCAAAGGAGAATCTCTCAGCAAACCAGAGAGAAAATATTACTTGATCTCCCTCGTAATTTGTTTACATCATGCCTATTTATACCGAATAATGTAAGAGGATCACAATCTGTTAATCTTAACAGAATTAGTTAGCTAACTACATCCGATTTGATTATGACAAGATCTGAATTATTTATAATTTTTATATAAATAATAAAAAATTAAGTGATTATTTAAAAAAATTTAGTTGAAATTTAGGTATAATTTATTAAAATATAGTTAATTAAGCTATTCGAATCGGATCGGATTCCGGATTGTTAACAAATTCAGATATGGACCATGAAAATAAAATTCGTCAGATTATCGGACCGGCCTTTTAAATTCGGATTTGGATTTGGATTAAGGAACATTCAATTCAAACCCCCTGACAGGCCTATTTGGAAGCCAATCTATATAATTTTATTTAAGAACATGTCAAGAATCTATTCCATGTTCTGCTTATTTGTCCTTATTACACATGATTTTATTAGAGCATCTCCGACCTTTACTCATTTTTTAAACACAAATTTAAATTTAGGTAAAAAACTTTTAAAAATCTTCTCCAATGTTATAACCAAACCAATACCAAATCAAAGGAGATTTAAATTTTTACCACAATCAAGGGAGACTCAAACTTTTATCCAAATCACTAATGGTTAGATTTTATTCTCCTTTAAAGATCTAATGATCATATTCTATCCTCCTTTAAATTTAGGTTTGTCCTCATTTAAATTTGAATTTGTCTTCCTTTAAATTTGAGTATTTCCATTGGAAAAGTCTTTACAAAATCAAACTTTTTACTATTTTTTTACTCAAATTTGAATAAAGTGCTTGACTTTTCATTGGAGATGGTCTTATATATTTTTTCTGGTGTTTGAATATGATATATTTGCTTGGAATTCTCAATAGCTGTTTATTTCTGGTCAAATATTATTATGGGAGACTATGAGGTTCAAACTTGTAATTTTAAGATCCAACAGCGGGAACGATGACCATTAAGGCAACCACTCACCTAAGTTGTTTATGTAGTTGACTTTAAATTGTAGTTACTTTGTTTGGGACCAAGATATTTCAACTCTAAGCCGTCCACTTAATCCCATTTTACTTTCTCTGGTAAAACTCATTTAACAGTTATTAGTTTTTATAATGATTTGGATATTCAAGTACAAAATGATATATTAGTATTTATAATTTTTTATAAGCATATAAGAGTAATTTTTTTATGTTAATGTATTTTTATTAGTAGTATAGAGATAGATAATAGTGAACAATTTTTTCTTATTTTATTTATTCTATTAAGGAAAAATTACAGGTTTGGTCCCCTAGGTTTGGACCATTTATCAATATTGTCCTTGTAGTTTTAGTTCTGACATATAAAAGCCTGAACCATTGGAACTTTGGCAATGTGGTCACACTAACCTAGGGCTGTCCATGGGCCGGGCCGGGCTTGGCCCGTGAAATTTTTTTTCGGGCCGGGCTTGGGTAGTGTAGGCCCAAGCCCGTACTCGGGCGAGTGGCGGGCCGGGCTCGGGTAGGGATAAGCTACCCGTAGCCCAGCCCGTCACCTATTGGGCGGGCTTTGCGGGCGGGCTTTCTGGGCGGGCCTGTTTGGGCGGGCTTTGTTGGGCCTTTTGGAAGCGAACTATTTAAGTTATGGTGGTCATTTAATTATAAAAATTGGTTGAGCAAATTTAAAAAGTTAAGTTGTAATAAGTAATTTAATGTAATGTTGAACATATTCGTAGCATTGATAATTGATACAAATAAAATGGCTTCTAGTATTACCAATAAACATAACTAAAGAGGATTTATTAAAACTAAAACATAGAAGAAAACAAAATGAAAAGTAAGAGTTTGATAATATTATCCAAATTATATTAAAATAAATCTTATATTAAATAAAACTCTAGTGCATTTATGCAATTTCATTTGAAAATTCAGAAACTTGTCATCAATTAATGAAAATAGTTAGAAATAAATAATAATAAATTTAATTATTTTAACAATTCATTTTTATCTTTTAAAAGAAAGAATATGAAAGGCTTGACTATGTGTAATATTAATGAAGTTTTATTAATATAAATTCCATATTAATAATGTTAGTATTGTGACTTGTGTTAGTCAAGTTGTCCAATTAAAAGTTTAACAACAATCTAATCTTATTAATATGAGTTCTAAATTAAATAAGACTAGTATTGTCTTTATATATTGTTTTAGAGTTAAAGTAGTCAATCAAAAGTTTTTCTTAATAGTGTACTTTTATTATTAGTATAGATATGTATATATATATATATGGTACTTGGGCTTCGGGTGGGCTTCGGGCTTCGAGTATGTGGGCGGGTTATTGGGCCGGGCTTTGGGCCGGGCAGTGGGTTTAGGGGTAAACCCAAGCCCTTTCTTAAAGGATATTGGGCTCGGGCTCGGGCGGGCCAACTATCGGGCCTATCGGGCTTCGGGCCGGGTAACGGGACCCGTGGGTAACCCGGTCCATGGACACCCCTACACTAACCACACAATTATAAGGGTGCGTTTGGCATGGTAGATTGTGGATGGGCTTTTCTAAGCCAAAATCCATTTTCAGCATTTGGGATTTTTGGTCGGTCCACAATTTTCACTTTTTAGCACTAAAAGTGCACCAACTCGAGCTTGTTTGGATGAATTTTAGGGAGGAGTTTGAATTGGTTTCTTCAAACCCTTTCAAATCCAAACTTTTCTTTGCAAAGATGGTATTCAACATTCAATCAGGTCCATACTAATGTTTGATATGCAACACATACACATGTAAGGCCCACGGATATATTATAATTATTAACAACTATTTGTCCTGTAAATGACTACTTTTCTCTTAATCAATCCAATTCATATCCATGTTAAGGGGTACAATTGTCTTTTAGATTCTTAACCCCTTACCCATCTTTTCAAACTCACCTCCCTCTTAGGTTTGACGAAACTCATGATCATGGGTTTAATTTTCGGACCAGCTACGGGTCAGGTTTGAAAACCCAGGATTGAATTTTTATACAAACATAAAATTTGGGAGAGTTTTGGACTATTTTTCCCAAATCCATCTTGCAAAGCTCCCTCATACTCCCTTACCAAACAACCCCTTAGTGGTTTGCGATTCAGGTGAACCACAAACTCGATCATCTTAAGTTTGATCTTTTTGGTAATTTTGAATTTAACTAATGTCTATTATTAGGGTGCGATTTTCAAGTGAGACCAATGTGACCTACCATAAAGAAGTTTTTCGTTCCCCTAAAAAATACTAAGTGCATCCTTACAATGCATTTACTCGTTGTCTATTGGGTTTTTTTCAGCAAGGATCCAATAATGGCACCAAAAGTTTTTTTTTTTTTTTTTTTGTATTGTACCTATTTTCCACCAATCAAAGCAAGACACATGTAAAATTTTTATATTTTGTGATTTGATTTGATTTTATTATTTTCACAATCAATAACTACAATCAAATATAGACAAGATCTATAATTGACAATTAATTTTAGTATGGTACCACTTTGATACCATTGTGCTATGCTGTATGTAATTTAAGTGCATTCTCACCGTGTCCTCATTTTTTTAGGGTTCGTTTGTTTAACGGAAGAATGATAGAAAATATAAAAAAGAGAAATTTTTTAAAATTTTAGCGTATTAGGTAAATGTCAATGTTAACCCCATAACATGTGCGACAATCAACCCCGACAAAAAGGACGTTAATAAGAGGGTGATGTCCCCAATTTTAAGCTACAATAGAATTAAATGACTAATTTCAACTTGCACCTCGAAAAATCAGTCAAATTTTAGTTTATATCATCAAAGTTTTAAAATATTAATTTACACCATAAAAGATATAAATTTGTATCAATGTGCACCGGTAGTTAACTGCCATCCATTTTGCTGTTAAAAAAGTTTGGGATAATTACAAATTTCACCTTCAAAGTTTAAATATTTCAAATTTATGATTTTTATCTATTAATACTCATTAAATACCTCTCAATTGTGTCGTATCGTGTTATTTTGTATCATGTCGTATCATTTTCGTGTTGTGTTCGAGTCGATAAAAACATATTTTTAACAAAAAATATTTTCGTGTCGAGTTAATTGCGTTGTGTCGTATATTTTATATTTAAGACAAATTATATAATACTATTTAGTATTTTTAAAAATTATAAAAATACCTATTTTTTGCCTACAATACTAATTAAATAGTTATTTTTTCTCTATAGTTGTGTTATTCATATTTAACTTTAATTTGATCGAACAGTCAAAAGATTCGTATCTAACTGTAGACATAAAATAACTATTTAAGAAGTACTATAAGCAAAAAATAGGAATTTTATTTTTTTTGATTTTATAAATATTTTTTTATTGACTCGAACATAACATGAAAATATTATGACACGATAGAACTGAGAGCTATTTAACGAACATTAATTGAATAAATTCTTTTTAGATCATAAATATTAAATATTTAAACTTTAAGGGTGTAATTTATAATTAGTCTAAACTTTTTTAACGGAAAAATAAATGGCAGTTAATCTCATATGCACATTGATACGAATTTATGTTTTTGAGAGTGTAAATTAATATTTTTAAACTTTAAGGAAATAAATTAAAATTCAAATAATCCTTCAAGGTATAAATTTAGATTAACCCTAGAATCAAATGGTTTACATCAATTCTATAAATAAACAAAGGCCGCTCCACCTTTAAAAATTGCACCTATATCAAGTGTGATAATACCCAAAAAAAAAAATGCTCAGCTCATAGTTATTCCAGGTCAGGTCATTCATATGCCAACACAAAGGTCAAGGTCAACAGCTAGATAGGGTTTTCATCAAGTAACTCTGCCTTAGGTAAGAAGACACCACTCGTAATGAGCCTATAACCGTTAATGATTACCCCCAAATATTCCCTAACAAGTTTGTTAAGTCATCCAGTAAGTTTTTGGAATACGAATTGAAAATGGCACGTAGGCAAGTTTAGGTCTTTTTTTTTTTTTGGTTGGTAAACAAACGTAGAGAGAATTTGAAGTATTATCTTGAATAAAAATAAAGTGACTTGGACACGATTATTCAAATATTAATTAACAAATTTTTTTTTTGGTTTAATAGTCAAAGTTGTTCAGACTAGTTTACGCGTATCTCGATTGATCTCTTCTTCGGTCCAGTCAAAGACAGGTCATCCACGCAGGGACTAAGGTATTTATGACTCATGAGGGATAAATATCTCATAACCCGACCTCAAAGAATTGTCAAGATTCGAATTCGAACTCAGGACGTCTGAACTTACAACTCGTCTTTGTTACTACTTGAACTACCCTTTCAAATTAAATACTAATTAACAATCAAAATCCTGTGTTATTCATAAAATACAAACAAGGGCATATTTGTGGATTTATATTACAACTTGACACCAATGGGCCATTGGTCCAATGATACTCTTTGTCTTGTAAATGTTTTGTCTTCTTGGGATCAAGAGTTCAAGTCCTCATACCCTAAAATATATATATATTACAACTGGAGTATGACTAAAAATTTTCACATGTCAATTTTGAATTAAGCGTGTGTGTAACAATTTCTATCGTTTTGAATGGAAATCATAATGGCAATTTATTGCAAAACTCAAAAAAAATTTTTTTTTTTGCAAAACTACACGAGGGTTCAATGCTTATACTTGAGTTATGTTTGTTTAAGTGATATAAGGCTAAAACCAAAGGAAAAAAAGTTGGAATCAACCCTAAATTGAATGAAGTCAGACTTAAATTTTGTTTTTTTAGTTAAATATTTTTCAAATAGGATCATGCCACATGCCTTTAAACTTAGTACCTCATGGTCATTTAATTATAACTAACTAAAGTTTAATACAATGATTTCCCAATAGAGTAAGTCTTTCTAAGTTACTCTAAGCACAACCTGATTACCCGGCGGCCTACTAGGCCATGGATAGCTCGACAACAGCCCAAAGTACTCCTTGTTCAACAGTCTAATTGTCAAGGTCACCGAGTTATTAAACATTCTCTTGATAATTGATGAGCATAGTTTCTAAGTTGTGGCATTTCATAAGTTTCCTAAGGAATAAGCAATGAGTTATAAACTTTTGTGTTCTAAATTGCAATTTTAAGGTAAAATTTCAATATATAAAGAAACTAATCCCATGGACTGGCTTCAATGCCCAAATCTACAACTTGGTCTGGCTCTGTGAAAAATTTTCTCTCAAGTTTTGGCATATTGATGACCTAAGTCACCACCAACAGCAAACACCTCATCTCTAGGGTGAGAATTAGGCCGAGCTTTTCGAGTTTTGGTAGACTCAAGCTAAAGGAGAATTAATATTTCAAAGTCTATTATTTTCTCACACCTTGCACTATGAGAAGGGTCCCAATATATACACTTTACTGTCGTATATATTTGACTAAGGTTCCACAATTATTAATGAACATCAATTCTACAAATCTATACATATCTATATAAAATATACTATCTTGACTAGCTTGCAAAGTATGTGGGCCTCAATGTCGCGTTTGTCTCCAGATTAGATGCCTTCATTAATATCATCTTTTGAATATTTGTATTCACATGTACCAGCTGTCATAAATACTTTTCCAAGAACTAACAGACCTCACTAAGTCTTACCCAATGGGCACTTGTCACAAAAAAATCTTTTGCTATTTTACCAACAAAAGGTAAATTATTTTGAGATACAATAGACTTCAAAATAGGAACATCAGGATGTCCAAGACGATGATGCCAAATGTGGTGAGAAGCATGAACACCAATCAATGCAATAGGAAGATGTGAGTTATTCTGAAATTGAAGCAAATTGATTGGATAAAGGCCATGATCACTCTTGCCTTGGAAAAACGTCTTCCTCTTGGATTTGTAATTCACACAAAAACCATCAGAGTCAAACACAAAATAACGCTAGTTATCTTTGAAAAATTGATTAACAAATAGTAGATTGGCTAAAATAGAGGGACAATGCAAAACATTTGTGAGAGAAAAGTTGGAGGAGTTATGAAGAAGTTGAGAAAGATCCAACATGTGATATGTGCAAACTTGAACCATTTCCAACGACAACTTGGTCCTTGTTTGAGTGTTCATTACAGATGTCTAAATTTATAAGATTATAAGTAATATGGTACGAAGCTCCATTGTCAGTGTACCAAGTATTATTGCTAGTGTGCATTGGGAAGAGGCAACCATGGCTGTAAGCTGTTTTGTAGGAACACGTCCTTCACAAGAGTGGTTCATACGATGATAACAGTTTATGGTAGAATGCCCTGTACGTCTACATATCTGACAAGAAGGGCCACGATCGGAAGAAAACCTTGATTCATCATTAAAAATAGTTTGTTGAGTCTTGTTTGATGGATGTGGAGTATGAGACCACTGATTTATGGAATTTTCATGGCCACGGCCTCTACCGGGACTGCAATTTCGACTATATCCATGTCCACGAAAGGATAAACTTGATTTTTGTGAATATAAAGCAGTGTGTTGATTCAGTTGGTAAGACATCATATGCCTTAAGTCTCATTACAGTACTTAACAGGAGGGCAATGAGATCATCAAGAGATATTGGAGTATCTCATGCTTGTGCGGAATTCACTGTGACTTCATAGGCATGTCCAACATTATTCATAATGAGAGTGACTAAATCATCATCATCAACTGGTTTTCCTGTAAAAACCAAATTATTGGCAATATGCGTGATTTTTTCAATAAAATCAAAGATAGACATATCTCCCCATCTGGTATTTTGCAATTCTCAAATGAAGAATTTGAGTTTGAGATTGAGATGCATCTCGTTTTTCAAGAGAAAGCTAACCAACACGAGAAGTAGACAATCGTGCCACTATAGATAATATGGTAGGGCTAATTGTAGCATTGATCCAAATCAGAATAGTTTGATTTTGTTGTTGCCATTCTAAATAGGCTGGGTTGATTTTGGATTTTTTATCCTTACAAACCAAAAATTCATCTGGGCATGGTTTTGTATTGTCAACAAAACCAACCATATTCTTGCTTTTAAGAATAGGCAAAAATTGTGTCAACCATATGACGTAATTATTTCGATCTAATTTGATCGAAAGTAGGTGAGAGACATTTGAAATACTGGGTGCCACAACCTTAGTTGAAGAAGAAGAAAATGCCATAAAGTTCAAAAAAAGTTTAATAAAAGAGAATGAGAAATTTTGTCACTTGACTGAAAGCTCTGACACCATAAAGAAGAATTGATATTTCTGTACAAAGAGTAAAACAAGATATTTGAAAGTTTATTATTTTTCCACACCTTGCACTATGGGAATGGTCCCAATATATACACTTTACTATCGCATATATTTGACTAAAGTTCCACAATCATTAATGAACATCAATTCTACAAATCTATACATATCTCGATAATATATATTATCTTTACTGTCTTGCAAAGTGTGTGGGCTTTAATGTCACGTTTGTCTCTAGATTGGATGTCTTCATTAATATCATCTTTTGAATATTTGTATTCACATGTACCAACTGCCCATGCCTAGGATAAATGATGCAATGTACCCTCCTAATCCTCCAATTAACTAAAATGTGATAGGAAGGGTTTTAACTTCAAATCTTGAATTTGTAAGGGGAGTAGAGGATTAATGCATTTAGCAGGGTGACCTTACTGAGAAGTACATAGCTCTTAATTTGATTGTTGTTGCTAATTTAATGCCTCAAAGCCAAAAAAATAAAATCTATAAGGAGCGAGCTATACTTTTACATGCTTTTGGTGAGAGGCATATGATTGATTTGCCTAATCTTATTGTTGATCAAATGATGTTGGTTGTAAAGAACAAGAGGCCCACTCTGCCTTTTGGGATCCTTGTCACGGAGTTGTGTAAATAGAAGGGTGTTGTGATAGACCCAAGCTGGAAGGTGGTGGAGGCATTAGCCCAATTGGATAAGGCTACACTCCATAGGAGTGTTGGGCATGTAGCAGGCCAAGAAGAATGAGGAGCTGAATAGGAAATAAATATACCAGGTAATGTGTTTAGTGATGAGGATGTGATTAGGCAAGCTGAGGATGTGGTGCTGAATCATCTTCTTCGGCATAGTGACTGTTCCTTTATGGAAAACTTTGCATCATGCTAGCACTTTTGTGACTATGCTAGTTCTTTTGGCAACCCAAATGTTTATCTTACATTTACTGTTGGTATTAGTTAAATATATTTTAGTATTTGCGTAGTGTAGCTAGTTGAACTTTATTAGACTAACATATGGATGTTTTATTTACGTTTTTCTTTGAAGTTCGTTTAAAATTAGTAAGTTATGTTTTTGTGGTTTATTGAATTTATGTTAGAATTTGAATAGGATCTAAATATTTAGGAGGATGTTTGTTTTGGTTAGATTTTAGGCTTAATAAATTTCATGCATAGTTGGGATAATCTTGAAATCTTGGTTAAATATGAGATTATTATGATGGTTATCGTACCTTGACTTTATCTCCAAGCAATTTCATATGAATTCATTCTAAACTTGAGCATCATTTTCATCTTATTGTTTGAAACTCAATTTTTGCATATGACCATGCCTCTTTATCTTGTGAATAATATTCTTCCTTGAAAGCTTTAAACGCAAAGCGGAGATGAATAAAGTTATCCCGTTGAGCTTTTTTGTCATTCTTCTTTGGAGTGTTAACATACCTTTACTCAAGTAAGCTCTTTCTGTTAAAGATCATTGAATAATCTCATTTTTATTGTTTTGATTAGGACAAGTAAAGCAGTTGATTGTTATGTCATTTGAACAACCAATAAGGATAATGCACTTCCATATTCTCTATGAAATGATTATAGGCCATCTTTGAATTTTTTCTTGAGTCTTAAATCATTTTTCTTAAGAATTTTATCCGTAGAAACCACTTTTGAGCCTCAAAAGTAAATTCGTTTCTTAGTCGAAATCATAACCAAGCCGGTTATAACTTTATATATATTTCCTCACCTTGGTTAACCTGAATTTGTTATGGTATATTCTATCAAAGGGATGAAGGCTATTGAAATGAGAAATTGAAATGAGAAATTGAAAAGAAAAGAAAAAAAATCTATGCAAATAGAAAAGAAAAGAAGAAAATGTGCATAATTGAAAATTGAAAGCCATAAGCTAAAGGAAACAAAAAGAGAAAGTCATGAAAGGGATGTTGCTATCAAGTTGTGTCTGAAAAGGGAAGAGGAACGGTTTCAAGAAATAACATTCTCGGGTTAACCTCTTTTGAATTCTTTTTCACTCTTCTTTTATTTACCCTTCACCCAAAGCCACATTAAAATGTAACGATTAAGGGTTAATCACACCCCCTAACCTGTACATTACTAGTCCCTAGTAATCAGATAAAACTTAAATCAATATATAAACAAAAACCATTTTTGCAGGTGATGCGATTGCATTTAGCATATGCAATAAGCTATTAAACCCTTAGGTCACCCCTAGTGGAGAGTGTTGTCTTGTGAAGGTTTTTAGTGAAAATACCTACAAACTTAAAAAATCATCATAATTGAGATAGTCTGTCATGTTTAAAATAATTAGATTATAATGATATCTATCCGCACACTTAAATAAATCTCTATCAGCTCATTCATAAGTTTCCATGATAAACAAGAATATTCACTTATCACATTATTATTTAAAACTCTGTAAATGCGATGACCATGTCACTTCGAAAATGTAATTAACACCATTTCCTTTGAGTTGTTCATAATTAGCTTCAATGCCAAACCTCTCGTAGGTGTACACTCCAAAAGAATCACTTCAATTATACTGACTTTACACTCGGGTGTTCATTTGTGGCTTGAATCATGTATTTTGAAAGCCAGCATTTTAGTCACATATTGAAAAAAAAAAATCACAGAGTGGATATTTGAAACAAAACAATTTTGGCATAATCTCATGAAAAGATATTAGTCCAAAGTAACTTTGATTGTCATGTTCAATATCATAATATAGTTCCACACATGTGCATATTACCTGAGATAAATAGGACTTGTCATTAAAGCATGGTCAATTACATAAAGTTTTCATTTTATTTGTAAATAAATAATAAGGAATTGAGTAAATGGGTAGAGTGGAGCACTGACATGAAATGTAGGGCAAAATAGTCTTCACGGCTAAAGGAAAGCTTCTAGAAGGAGGCAGCATTCGAATGCCAGAGGAGGGGTTCGAATGCCTATCAAAAGTTAAGAGCAAATCTTGACAAAATTAGACAAGAAGCATAGTTTGTTGGAAGTGTTCGAACGACTAGCCCTAGCATTCGAATGCCCCCTCTAAAGTCAGCGACATCCAGACAGGGGTCTTCTCAGCATTAAATGCCATGGGCTGCGTTCGAATGCCCCAACTAGGGTTCGAATGCCTCTTCCAAAATGACAAGACTTCAAAATTCGAATTTTTGTGGTTACCTATCCTATAAATACCCTACCATATTGAAGCAAGGGCTTACCTTTTGGAAGTGGAAATACCCCTCCAATGTTTCTAGTTTTCTTCTACTTCTTGTATTACTTTTATTAGCTTCCATTATAAAGCTCTCTCCTTCACTTAGAGGAGTGAACCTCTCTCACTCTTCTAGCTCTCTAGTGGCTTTGAAAAGTGGACAGTGTTTAACTCATTCTTTGTTGGAGATAAGCACATTTTTTTGATAATCTTGAACTTGTAATTCTAAGTTCCTCTACTTGGAGGGATGAAATTCATTCACTTTTCTAGCTTCCTCAAAGCCATAAAGAGTGAGTAGTTTCTCATTCACTCTTTAGTAAGAGGTGATGGACATGTTAATTATTGTTCGGAAGTTATATTTGTGTATTTCATTTATGCTTAATATTTTATCTTTCCTTTATATGTTGAATGATTGAATGCATCTAGCAAAACTAAAGTGCTTTATACAATCATGGATCACTTATAGACAAGTTAAGTTTTGACATATGTGATTTCATTGATTCCCTGTAAGTACTCAAGCTATATCTTCATGATAATCTTTCAGTCTTCATTTACATAATGTTTTAGCTAATTATGGGATAACTCAACAGTTGCTGGATGATTTGTAGAATTGTCTGCTTGTTTATAGACGGGTTAAGTCTTGGCATAAATAGTCTTTGCAATTTTCTACCAGCCATTTTCTTAATTATACATTCCATCTTTATCCTCCGATTAATTTGCTCTAGAAGTAAGGGTAAATTGAGTAATCTATAATGCACAAATATAATGATCGAATGAATAAGTACATGTCCAGATCTTCAAGCTTAAGGGTGACTTTTATTTCCATTTAAGAGAATCTTATATTTTGTTTGGAAAGTCTATTACCATCACAATTTCAAATGTCAAGGGTTCCAGACACTGTTGTCTCTACTGCTCTTGACTTCAAAACACCAATATTAGATCTATGTGGATTCAACTCTGGAGATTATAACTACAACTTGACCATCTGCACTTGGGTGTACACATTTTGGATCAAGTCAATTATGAAGAAACATACTCAACTATAATGGATGCAATTACATTTTGGTATCTTATTAGTCTAGCAATCTTAGAAGGGCTCGACGTAGGTCTTATGGATGTTGTAACTGCATATTTGTATGAAATTTTGGATACTAATATTTATATGAAAGTTCTTAAAGGATTGCAATTGTTTGAAGTAAACACATTAAAACAACGGAACATGTGCTCAATTAAGCTAAGATGATCATTGTATGAATTGAAACAATCTGAAAGAATGTAGTATAACCGTCTCAGTGAGTACTTGGTAAAGGAAAGGAATGTTAGCAATCCCATATACCCATGTGTATTTATTAAGAAATTAAAATCTGAATTTTTCATCATTGCAGTATATGTTGATGATATGAATCTAATTGGAACTCTTGAAAGAGTTAATAAAAGTTGCTAAATATTTGAAAATGAAAGATCTCGGAAAAACAAATCAAGCATACGTTAAACGGAATTCTTATCCATCAAAGAACATACACCAAAAAGGTACTGAAGTAGTTTAAAATGGATAAAATATATCTGTTAAGTACTCTAATGGTTGTCTGATCCCTTGATGTCAATAAAGATCCCTTTCGTCCTAAAGAGAAAAATAAAATGCTTTTTGGTCTTGAAGTACTATACCTAAGTGCAATTGGTGCTTTTTTATAGTTAGCACAATATACAATGCATAATATAGCATTTGCAGTCAACTTGTTGGCAAGATTTAGTTATGCACCAACTTGATGACATTGGAGTGACATAAAACATGTCCTCCGCTACCTTCGTGGAACTATGGATTTAGGTTTGTTATACTCAAAGCAATAAGTCAATGGTCCACATTTAATTAGATATGAAAATTCTAGATACCTATTAGATACCCACAAGGTTTGTTTACAAAACTAGGTATGTTTTCACATGAAGTGACATAACTATAACATGACGATCTACCAAACAGACTTTGATCGTTACATCTTCCAATCATTCGGAGATACTTATTCTCTATAAAGCGAGTCGTGAATGTGTGTAGTTAAGGTCTGTAATTCATCACATCCGAGATACATGCAGACTCTTTTTGATTACAAATTCACCAACAATCTTATTTGAAAATAACGATGTTTTTACTACACAAAATAAAGGAGGGTTTATGAAAGGTGATAGAACCAAACATATTTTGCCAAAGTTCTTCTACACTCATGAACTTCAGCAGAGTCATAAAATTGAAGTAAAACATATACGATCTAGTGACAATCTTGCAGATCTATTCACTAAAGCTTTACAATCATTAACATTCAAGAATTTGATAAATGGCATTGAATGCGTCGGGTTTGTGACCAATCCAGTTGATTTCTTATCAGGAGGAGTATCCATATTAAGATACATAACATTATATATGTTGTACTCTTTTTCCTTTGCCTATGTTTTGTCCCATTGGGTTTTTCTGACAAGGTTTTAATGAGACAATAATAGTGCTTCCAACGCTATTCTAAGATTCATCTGAATATGTACTCTTTTTCCTTCGCTGAGTTTTTTCCCACAAAATTTTCATAACAAGGTTTTAATGAAGTATATTATCTTAGGATAGTGGTCATCCAAGGGGGAATGTTGTAAATACAATTACATTGTATTTATATTGTATATAAAATGGATGACCCCTAACCTAACAATTACTACATCAAGTAAATAGGAGTTAGTGGGTATTAGTGCGTTGGTATTTAACCCCTACCCATTGATATACTAACGTAATATTATATTTGATGGTCATTATGTTTGAGGGCTTATAAAAAGAGGTCTTGACTACATTGAGACATATACAAGCTGAGAAATTTTTTGCTCTAGCATTTCTATATTATTTTATCTCTTTACAATTCTATCCTCTATATTTCTTTAGTTTTACAACAGTAAATACCTTATTCATCTATTTATATACTACTCCTAAAAGTGGCTTAACTCAAAAAACTTTTAATTACCAATTTTTCCATTGAGTTATACTCTACTGTCATATTTATCCATCATCTGCAATTGAATTAGCAATTAGAAAGACTGTTGAGATACAAGCATGCTAGACCCTATAAATTCTTGAAATAAATATTAATTTAAAGTGGCTGCTTTAGTTACCATTTTGGAAGATGAATTGTCTCTTAAATTTTCATATTCCCTGAAATAGTTTCATACTGAACAATACAATTGCAGCTTATTTCAGTGGCTTTCTTCTTTCCATATTTTCACTCTATAGCTACTGCAATTTGATATTCAAGCCACAATTGCTCATTTTTCCATCAATGTTGGTAGCTGCAATGAACGTGGAACCGGAGTTGGATAGTGGAGATTAATCATGAAAGTGATGAACATGGCTTTTTTTAATCAATAGTGCTCAAGATAAGAGCACTTATTCGACTACACCCAATAATAAAGGTCCCAACAATGTCTTCAATTCATATAAAATTCATGCATACACATTTTTATGCATCTATGTGTGATAGTTTAGGGTTTTTTTTGGTTGCTAAAAAAGTTTAAGGAAACAAAAAACACTAACATCCAACTCGGCACTTGCAAGAAAGACCCGCTCAGTCTTAGCCTCTCCGATCCTCAAGGTGACATCGTTAATATTATATTTGGTTTTCAACTCGATTAAATTGTCCCAATTAATTGGTAAATGTCATAGTAAATCAATGTCTGCTAGATTTTATGATTTGTTTTTGAATATTTTTTTTTTTTTGTATGAAATGTATTAGATACCATATACTTCAATCTCAATTTATGACTAAAATTTGGTTTGAGTGAATTGAATTTATGTGGTTTTGATCTAAGTTGTGGCTTAGCATTTTTCTGCTTGATTCTTATTTCCATATCAATTGGGTTGGATGCCATCATGTTTTTTCTTGATGTTTGTTTAGAATGAAAATGTTTGTGCACCAATAGTTCGTTGCTTCATTGAGATGAGACAAATGGAATCTAAGAAATGCATACACTCTTTCTCCTTTGTCGGTATCCTACTTATTATTTGTGATGATGCACAAAATCGTCTTGTGCAAGATCAACAGTCAAGAATATGAATGGAGGCAATCAATGAGCAATAAACAGACAATTAATGGTAAAACAGTAAATAATGAGTCAACACAGGGATATATAGTGGTTCGGTCCGGGTGACATACTCCACTCTCGGGAAAGACGACGGTGACCGGAGATCTTTATTGATGAACAAGGCAACTGGGAGAGTAACTTCGGGAGTATTACAGTGCTTCAAGAGAGAGAGACAATGTGTGTAGGAAGGTGTAGTGTGTGTAGGGATTACAACTTGTAGAGGTCTCAAGCTCTCAAAAAGGTGATGCCCTCTATGTGAAGAGGGCTTACATTATATAGGTGTAATGAGGCGGTGAGATGGTCACTACAATTTAGTAAGTACAATTTAGGTAGGACTCCTCCACTTTGGTAAGTATAATAATGGTAGGATTTGATTTCCGGTGCGTATCCCGATATTTTCTTCCTCATGTCCCTATTCTGTCGGAGGAGGACTTTGAGCTAGGTTGGACTTGAGTTGTCTTCTTGAGCTGGGTTGGACTTGTACTGGAGTACCAAACTCAAGAGGAGTAGAGAAGTAGACGCCCAAGTGATGAGGTCCAAGTGATGACCTCCTAGGCGGCGCCCAAGTGATGGGTGAGCTCCAAGGCGGCGCCCAAGTGATGGGTGAGCTCCAAGGCGGCGCCCAAGTGATGACCTCTTGTTGGCGCCCCTTGGTCATTTGGCTTCCTTCTGGACTCCTTTAGGATGGGTTGACCCGACTGAATGGGTCTTAGTGACTTGGACTTCTAATATCTGAGCCTTTCTCGATTTATTTTATCGGGCTTGGCCTAGTCAAATTTGGGCTCGTCAATTTGAGTAAGTTTTATTTGTTGATTGTTCTTCAAGCTTTTTACTACGTTCGGGGGATTTTCGTTATACAATTTAATTTTATAATGAGTTTATTTGGAGTGCGATATTAGGAGAATTCGTTTCAATTAAATGCTAAAAGTGGTATTTGCACCACTTATTGGCAAAGGTGATGCTTTAATCAAATTGGCTGCATGGAAGTCTCTCACTCTTAATGAAGACAAAGGTGTTTTCAGAAAGTGATGCAGTTGTGGCAATTGGTTTGACACTGTAGATTACCTTCTACTTTGACATAGGGTTAACAATGTAGATTTGCATGCTAATATTATAGATAGTGAGGATATATAATGTTTATTTTTTTTTCTCTTGCAAAATTGATGCTTGCTTGATATTATTTTGAAGTGATGATTGAATTCTAATACAATAAGTTTTGCCACTTCGGATGTAACTAAGGGCCATTTGGTTTGGTCCCAATCCTTGGATTAAAAATTTTAACATTTATTTAAATCGCGGTTGGAGTTATAGGTGCTATATTGGTATTGTAGTTGTCATTATTAAATACTTCACTGTTTGTATCTATGGTGGGATCTCGTCCACCATTGTTGTAATTGTTTCTATATTTCAATAAGAGCGTATTTTTCATTAGGGCCAAGACTTTGGTTAGCGAAAAATACTGTTGGATTGGATAAAAAGTAAATTTATCGAGAAACCATAGATACTTATGAAGTACACTGAGAAATTATCAATGGGGTAGGAAAATTTCTTGAACTATGATAGACCAAACATTGCAAAGTTTTTCTTATAGGAACTTTTAGTAAGAAGAAGAATATGAAAAGAAAAACAAAGTATGTATTAATAAATTAATGCTGCCCAAAGACTAAATCAGCTCATGGTGGGCAATCCAACATCATTTTTAAACCTTTTGGGGGTGTCCCTCTAATATTTTTCAACTATTAGTAGGAAGAGTTGGGACCCTAGATGTTTGACATGGCTTAAGAAGTTGTCTATGGAGCCAAGGCAAACTTGAAATCAATGCCTTTACAATGTACTCTGTGTGTGCCTTTTTTTTTTTTTTTTTGGGGGGGGGGGCTCTCAAGTGTTTATCTATGCCTATATTATCAAACCAAGTAGTAATTTTTTTTCTAAGGCATTAGAAGATATAGAGGTTATGTCATCAGTCACTTACAATACCTAGATGCTCAACAATGGATGATTGATTATGCAATACAGTTAGAAATATCTTTTATCAGCTTTATTTAATCTTCATGACTCTTCCTACAAAACAATAGGAAAAAGGAAGAAGGAAGGCGGGGGTGAGATGGATTATTTCTTGATTATCGAGTAATATTGTAATTTCATACCTCTTGGTATGTTCCAAACATTTGAATAAAAAAATATTTGCTAACAGTCAAATCAATTATAAATAAGAACTTATCAAAACAAGGTTCACGTGCAACGTACTTGTGCACCAACTAATTAATATAAATGGTTTGGTAAAAAGAGAAATGGAGGAAAAAAATATTGAAAAACCCAAATCCGAAGTTGGCGGTGCTGGTGTTAGGGCATGGGGGCAGGCGCAGGTGGGGGTGGCGGGGAGCCTTGGGTTGAGGTTATTTATTTCCATTGCTATACCAGAGTTAATAGTACTTTTGGTTCTTAAAATATGCGTGTTTTGTCAGTTTGGTACTTTTTGTATCGATTTTGTCGATTTGATCTCTAAAGAATTTAGTTCGTATTGAAATAGTCTTTATATAGACGGTCTGTTAAGTTTTTGTTGACCATGTGTTAGTCACATGATACTATTTGAATGAATAACACGTGATCACTTTCGTCAAAGCACAGAATGGGCCATTTGGTTAAAGACTTTTTAAACACAAATTAAATACTTTAACAACTAAATTGACAAAATTCGTACATCGAAGACTAATTTAACAAAACATTCATATTTTAGAGACCAAAAATACTATTTCTCTATACTTAATTTGTGTTGCTGCTCACAATCCACTTCACTAGACATCAATTCATACAAGCTTTCATTCGGCAACAGAAACAAGACCCCAACACTCATTTTTTTTTTTTTAAAGTAGAAGATCAGAGAAATTAAAGCATTACTTCAAAGAGATACGTAGGAAAAAATTGAAATTGTATGCAACTACTGTTTGATTTGACTCACCACGGGGAGGGGTGAAGGTTAAAGTGAAATGACGCCAAACTATACGCTGTCATAAAATAGAGCAAGTTTCAATAAATCTATTTGATTGTCTCACATAGATTCATCAAATGATCATCAATATTCCTCTCAATACCATTCACATTGCACCGTACCTTCAGGCACGGGGTACCCCTAATTGATACATAAAATATACACAAGCAAAACACCAAACGCTGATTAACAACCAGACTGAACATCACAAGTGTACCCGTTCACTAGGAATAAGCCAGAGGCCCAGAAAGCAAGAGAGGAGGAGGAGGAGGAGGAAGAAAAAGATGGTAAGCAATTAGAAACCATAAGACAGAAATTTAAATAAATTTTTTTAAAAGAAAACATATCAACGGCTGAGGACCGGAGACTAAAAAGGCGAATAAAACGTGTTGAAGTTGTCACTGGAACTAATAATCTGTGGCACAATTGTAACAATTTCATAATTCAAAGGAGGAACCCATTGAAAATTCAATTATAATTACTGGTTCCACAAATAATGCTACACTAACATATTCACGTATAAAGCATCAACTCAATTTAACAAACAAGCAAGGAGACATAACAGAGCAAATCACACAACAATCATCATTTAACAAACAAGGTAAATGCACAGTCGATTACGTACCATCTGAAATACTAATGTACACTTGAGATCCAACTATTTCCACGAGGAACCTTTACACATTCCACATATATTCTGAGCAGCATGTGACACCACTTAGCTAGACTTGTATACACTACTAACGGGATTTATGCAAAAAAGTTAAAAAACGGATACAAAGCGCCACGTTCATCTAAACAAAATCACAGGTAATAGGAAATTCCCTCTTCACGCATGAAAATTGAAGTAACATAGAGAGAGAGAGAGAGAGAGAGAGAGAGAGAGAGAAAATGAAAAGAACAAACGAAAAACTGGAAAAAAAGTAAAGTTGTCAAACAATGTACATCAAGCAAGCAAAACGAACTATACAAGGTATGACAAGGAAATGTATCAACACCATTTATAAACAGGTATTTCAACATTACTATGAATTGCCATGTCAAATGAGTTGTATTGGGAAATAATGTTCATAGCTTTGAATGGGATTGTGTTTGTTACCTCTGCACGAGAAGGAAAAACTGGTTCAAGTGGAAATGAGCGTCTACATGTCTAAGGCAGAATGAATCACAGTTATTTAATAGATAGAGGAGAAAGTGACAGGCAATTCACTCCACACAATTGATTGAATTATATGGCTACAGCTAGGAGTGTCAACTCTGACCTGTTGATACGAATCCGACACGAACAATTATAAAATTGACACGATTATTAAATACGCATAATAAATAGTCTAATACTCAGAACACATTAAATAGAATTTTTTTTTTCATGGGTCTTGACACGAACACGACACGAATAACACGACACGTGGATCACACGAACATGACACGATTGACACCCCTAGCTACAGCTAACCCCCAAATATTAGAATAGCAGCTACTACTTACAATGCGAACTTGGAAGTGAGGGAGGTCCAGATAAAGAAGAGATAGAAGGATCAGAAGTCATTATGGCAATACTAAGTGAAGCTGGAAGTAATTTGGAGTTCAATCAACTACTTCCTCGGCACGTGGAATGAAAAAAAAAAAAGAATTAAGAGACAACTATTCATAAAGCGATGACAGAAATGAAAGTAGATAATGCTGAACATTTCTCCTTTGGTTTCTAGCCTATTGTGGTTTACAGAACAACTGTGAGAAGGATAGTTAGGAAATTTCTCACTTGGAACAAAAAGGGAATGACAGGCAATCTGTCATCCCAAAATTGCTGACAATGTAATGCAACCCGATTTCTTTCCTTCCACATCTAAGACTTAATTGGGTGCATCCTGCAGGATCAAGTAATTAAAAATAAAGCCAACATTATACTAACCAGCAAAAGCCCTTGCCTTTGGGCAGTAGACAATAATCCTGGTCATGTGTTCCCTCCCAAGTCAACAATGAGTAGGAGATTTAGCGAGAACATAGTAGAAGATATATCATCCTGCATACAAACTGGCAAAACCAGAAAGTTGATTTCTAGGTGTTCTAAAGACCCAATTCAACCCTAAACATGATTAAATGAGATCTGAAGGTAGCTCCATAGAAATTCCTAACTCTCTATCTTTATGCATCATCACACTTCTTTAAGGGAAAAAGAAGGAAAGAAGCCTGTTGAAGTTAGTTCATCTGAAAGCAAAATAGATGAATAAAGAGGAGAATAAGAAAGTTTAGGAGCACTTCTCTGAAACTATTCTGAAAATTCCCTTGGAAAGGTAAAGTCCTCACCAAAATCAGGAGTTGCTCTCCCCATTCTTAAGGCTTCAGCCCTTTGTGACAGGAAACCAAATTTCCAAACTTCTGTTTCACTTCATGTCTTTATGTCAAAATGGAATCAAAAAAATCAAAATGGATTTTGAATAAAAATGAAGAGGCCCTCAAATTCTTCAACAATAATGAAGCTTCTCAATTTCCTTCCCGAGTTTCCATTTTGAAGATCTCTCAAGGTTTTGAGGGCCCATTCAGTATAGCACATATTATTTTTGGCTCTGCCTTCTTCTCATCTTCCTAAAACTTTCTACCAACAATATAAAACAATGTTCTCATAAAATATACATCAGTCTCCAGACCAGAATGTAAGAACACTTTTCCAGATTTAACACACATCATTTATGGCCCTCTCCACATCTGCTTATCCTCCTGGACTATTCTAGCTAGATTAGACCGCCATCCACTGATCCAGTATCTCTGATATATTTGAGAAAGCTATCTTCATTTGTTTCCTGTCATCCAGTCCTCAAACGCAACAGTTGCAAGCTTCTTATGAGTATAACACCATCAAACTCCATATTTCCCTGTTTTGGCCTCAGCCATCTCTGAAATTTCATTTCAGCGATGTTAACAAAGAAGCTGCTGCCTAACTGCCCGAGGTTCTCTAACAAACAGCTTAGATGGTATCTATTCCGTCTTATCAAATTTACTTTCCAATCTTATAGTCAGGTGACAACTATCCAGCATCACAACAAATTCCTCCCACAAATGCAAGTTCTTCTTTTGAACATGAACAACTCCCCAAATAACTTTTAATTAAAGTTTGCCTGTACACTACTTGGTAAGTTCACACATAAATTATCAGATAACCACCAGGATTCAATGTCAATACTTAAAGACAACTGGTAATAGGATTGATCATATTATACATCACAAGGTAAGAATCAATCCATGCCTTCCCTCTTCTGCGAAATAAAGTAAGTTCCTTCAGAACTTGAATATGTGTGTAAGCACTTTATGATCATTCTACACAACATCAAGCAGGCAACATTATACTTATCAGGGCAAACTGCATTTCTAGAGCAAGTGGATCACTGAGAACAAGGGGTTCTTATACTGCAATCTGAACAATCACAAGACCCATCCATCATGTGAAACCATACATCCTTCCTTTTCCACTTTGAAACCCTTCATAAGTCTCTTATCTTTCTTTCAGCATTTGTGCTATTGCAAGAAATCTCTTCTCAAAATCCTCCAGGGAACAAGATATTTTTTACTTGATGGAATAACTTAAAATGAATATTGGGCAAGGAATAATATCTAAAAAATAAAGCATTCTGTCCAAATGCTGACTTAAGACCTGCAATGCAAGTCATCAATGTATAAAGAAATCATCACCATTTGATAAGCAAATCAGACAGTATTTGTCAGCATGTGCCTTGCACTTCACATGAATAATTTTTCGACTTTTAAGAAATACTTGCTAGTAAAACAATAAAACATTCCTCCAAAACCATAGCAATTAGTTGTATTCCTATTGAGTCTGCCATGGTTTTTACCAATACCCTAGAATATAAAGTATAGAATATGTGTATTTAAGAAATGATTTGGAAATATTATGTGGAATGCTATCCAAGTATGTCATGGTCTTATGAATATATATAACCTGGATAACTAAGAAAATTCAACATTAACAGTCAGTGCCTCCATAAACTAAATAATATACAACAGCACTATTTTGTTATATTTTACATACCACGACCAAGTACAACTAAAACAAATTTGTTCAAACTCTTTAACACGATCAACAGAAGGAAGAAAATCATAAAGTTTGAAAGCTAAGATAATTTTAAAGAAATATGGAATAGGATCAGTAGTTATGAGATCATACAGAATATATCAAGTTTGTGGCCACAATGGAAAAGCTAAGTACACTCCAAACTGCCAAAAATGTGACACATGCACGGCATATCTCCCAATCAATAATAAAGGTCTGAACCTTAAAAAGGTGAAGAATCCATTGGGATTCACCATAAAACTCTTTCTTCATTACTTAATGATTTTGTTTCACTTTCATTTTAAACTTCTTTTCTGACTCAAATACTCTTAATACTCCATAAACACAATCAAAGGAGAAAAGACACATAAAATTTACCCATTTCCCAAACAAAGCATGCTGAAAGCACAAATGGAATGACCAATCATTCATTGTATGAAGTTCTTAAGACCTCACTAAACAGACTTAAACTTTGTAGTTCATAAAATAAACCCCCCCCCCCCCCCCCCCCCCCTTCTACTACTAAACCATGGGGAGCCCCAACTAGTTTACCGGGGTGAAAACACATATACAGCAGCAGCTAAGGTTCTTCAGAAATTTAACAATCAGTTTCATTAAATCAGAAACACAATCAGTGCATACGCAGGCTTGCAGATCATGGGCAATTCTTTGAAAACCTATTTGGTGCAAGTGAGTAACAAGAAACTGTCATGACTGATAGACTAGAATTGCAATAAAAGGATAAAGAACAACCAATGCTATCTCAGAAGAAGTACAATACCACACACACACACAGACAGAGGAAGGGAGTTATGGCATGTCAGTAAACTGACAAGAAAGAAGTGAGCATTGAGCAGCTGGACTTTGACAGCAATTTATGGTAGAAATTTAAAAAAATGTATCTCAAAATCATCCAATAACTAAAGGCACAAAATCCGCAATCCTACATTCTTGGTGGCCAGACAACATTCATAGCCTTGAAACATAAACATAAACATAAACAGAAACAGAAAGAAAAATTAAACAACGGTTCTGGGAACCATCCAGATGTCTATAGGTTGAAGCATGTATCATGTGGTGAAAATTCCAGGACTACAAGTACCAAGAAAACCTCGGAAGAAGGCCACAAACATATATACAAGTAAAGCAGGACCCGATGCAATGGTAGTCCAGTAACAGCACCCACACTTTAAATCTACCTGATTGTGACGAATTTGTTGGTACCATGTTTGGCCCACTGAGTCCTCAGATCAATTGGGTTAGCAAAGTTATAACCTTCAGCTGCGAGTTTCTCCAATACCTTTTTGAATGCACCCTGACTCATCTTCCGCCCAGCTATCCTTGCTCCACGTCTTTTGGTGCTCATTGGCAAGGGATACGTCGATATGGTTGTGGTGCAACAAGCTGATTGCCAACCACCACAACCCCATCGATAACACTGCTGAGGAGTTCCAGTGCACGAGCAAACTGGTATAGGAATGCCTGAAAGGTCCATGTCAATCCCATTTATTACAAAATCCATATTCTTCTTTGCTGGTTTTGCCCGCTGAACAGAGGAGTTCCCATTATCCTTTGGCAGAGAAGGGGCTTTCTTTGTCTTCTTTGGTTTAGGGGTTTTAGGAGTGGCAGCACCAGGCCTTTTTTTTGCAGCACCAGCTTCCTTCCTAACACTTGGATCTTCCACAGCCAACCTGGTATCCTTTGGCGTATCAGGTTGCTGTAACATCTGCATGGGATGAGATCCAGAAGGTTCGGCAAGAACTGCATTATAGGGGTTTCCTGGTATCATGTGAAGAAATTTATCTCTATGGTTTATCCAACTGTCCCTCACATAATCCATGGGTACAGAGGCTTCTGAAACCATACAATCCCGAGGGTGAAACGCCCCATTGGCGCTTACCATAACTGCATTGTCACGCCCTGATATGAAAGTTTTTGGACCGCGCTCTGTCACAGATGACATGAGCTGCAGACCAAGATGCCCTTTAAAAGAAGGTTCATAATAACCCCAATTCCGCATATTCAATCCATCGTCGTCCATCACAACTACAGATCAAGGAAACCAACAGCATAAAGAATTAAATTTGAACTATGCCATCAATTTACATATCTTGTCATTGCAGTGTTCATAATGTGACTATCAAAACTCTTCAAGTCCATGAACCATACCCAACAAAAATACCTCAAAAGCATGAAATTCCAACAGACAAACACAGCAAAGGCTTTATACTCTGAAAACAAATATAAGGGGGACCAGATCCAAACAGCCTCACCAGAACCACATCCAGAAAGATCTGAATCGAATGAATACACTAATTCAAACATACCCATTACTGGCATTGCAAAAATCTGGTAGCAATTCTTCTAAAACCGACAACGATCCTGCAACTATAATCACGCGATAATCCAAAACAATGAAAACCAAAAAGAGATCACATAACCTAGATGATGCTTCAAACTGGGAAATCAAACACGAGGGTGAAAAATATCCAACCAACTCAGGAGAGAAAATCCAAACAGATCAATACACAGGAACCCAAATGCTCCGAATTTAGAAATTCACAGAAATGCAAATCACCCCCCCAAAAAAGAAAAGCAAAAGTCGAAATTTTTAGGGTTCTGAACGTAGATCTAAAATGAAAAGGGATAAATTCAGATCCATGTTATCAATCCAGATATCAGCTAAACATAGATCTAAATGGAAATGGCATCCAACACAATATAAGGGGGGCATGAGGCATGTATTCAAATTTTAGAGAGAGAGAGAGAGAAATGTCCAGATTTTAAACAGAGAGAGAGAGAGAGAGGGAGAGAGAGAACTTACTTGTGGGTAAACAGCTCTTTTAGGGTTTTTCCCCTTCTGGAGAGAGACAGACAGAGAGAGAGGAGAGAGGAGAGAGGAGAGAGGAGAGAGGAGAGAGAAAGAGAAGGCGGAGGAGAGAGGAGAGAGGAGAGAGGAGAGAGAAGACAGAAACCTGAGAGAGAGAAAGACAGAGAGAGACCCTTATAACTGTTTGATATCAAAAATATTTCCCCATTTAATAAAAACAAATCTACCCAAAATCTACTTGGGCACAATACGCTTGCCATGTGACACCAAACACCCCCTCCCCACCTCAAGTCTTATCCTCTATTCCCCACCCACTTGCCTTTTATTTTATTTTTACCATATTTTATATGAGCAATGCTAGAGGGACCTAATTTGAGGACCTTATTTAGGGACTTAATGATGTGGCTTCAATGTAACCATTGGATTAGTTGTGAGTTCCAATGTTACATGGAGCCCACAACCAATCCAATGGTTGTACATCATTAGGTCCCTAAATAAGGTCCCCAAATTAGGTTCAAATAGCATTTTCCATTTTATATACCCTAATAGTGTTATCCACTTCATTTTGTCCTATGGCAAAAATAACCTTTTTATGCTATTGAGACTTATATCTATTGTAGGATAAATTACATCTAAACCATCTTAAATCTGACTTTGCTTAATTTGTCAACCTGAATTGTTGAGTTTCTTACATCGTTTTTCCAGTTTTTTTTTTCTTTAAAAAAGGGGTGCAACACGAGGATTTTTCAGCAGGTCACTCATTTTAGTACTACTATCGCCCAAACATGCTTAACTGTAGAGTTTTGATGGAATCCGTTGCATTAGTGCTGGTATGATCGCACCCTTACATCGTTTTTCCAATTACTTCAGTTACTTTCACACTACTCTGAAGTGAACGTTTGAATAAAAAATTTATCTGTTTAGTAAAAGACGTGTTTAATTATGTTTTTTTCTTTTGACTTGGTGCATTGTTAGAACCAAAAACTTCAAAATGGGAGCGGTTGAAATAGAGAATACTAAGTAAAAACGTAAGTACTTTCATGACATTAATTCAAAATTACAGGAAATTCTATAGAAAACTCCATGTAGTTCTGTCTCTACTAGTAATATGTTCAAATATTGGTGTTTGGCTAGGAGAAAAATAAAGGGCAAAATTGAAAACATCTTAATTCAAGGATTTTGTTGGGAAATGCTGAGAACTTGAACATTCTTCATGGTAGTGATACATTCTCTTATGGACAAGGTTAGTGAAGAAAGTACTAAGTACAAAACTACAGCATCAAGACTCTCTCACATCCTACACAATGAATTAGGCACAAGCACTTCATAATTCCTTATTAGGCTTCTTATGATATAGCTTGGCTTGCTGTTTCTCCTTCACTTTTGGTGGAGGGTTCAATTTAAAATCGTATGAATGGACGAGTTACTCATAATTTATTTTGTTCTATACACTGTCACAAAGGTAAGGCAAGACATTGTTTAGCTCCAAATATAATGAATAACTGGTTAGAATCTCTTTTTTCTGCTTGTAAAAGAAAAAAGATTTTCTACCCTTGAATTTTTTTTATAAACCTCTCAAGCAGGAAGTCTAAAACATGTAGATTCTGGCCATCCCCAAGAGGTAGGAATACACAAATATTGTGCATTATGTGGAAAAAGCTACATTTACATTCCCATGAGTTGAGTAAATTGCCTTCTTTGTTCCTTTAATGTATTGTTTGGGAATATGATGTCGCATTTTTTTATTTTTTTTTGATTGATGCTTTGGACTAATGCTTGGCAATAGATGTTATATATACGCAAAAAGTTTTTTTCTACTTGAGAGAATATGGCTCCACCTTCTCAGTTTGGTCCTTGATAATACCAAAGATAAGTATAAGAATGTCTCAGTACCTCGTCTACAATAAGGGTTAATAGCAAAGTCTGACCCTCAACCTCCAATTGAATTTTTGACTTTCAGCAAAAGTATCCAGGTAGTTCACGTACAACTTCAGGATAAGGTGTCCAGGTCGTCCATGTCATCTCACGAAAAAGTTCAGTATTTCTAGCTCAGGTAAAGAGTATAGATCAAGCTCTTGTATTCACAAACTATCCAAAAGAACATGAGGTCATCCCATGCAGTATGACCTCTCATAGATATGGAAGATCACGGCGTATCCAAGCTCGTAGATAGGTCACGCTGCCATCTCAGCATGTTCTAGTAGGCCAGGTCAGCTTATTTTATAAGACCACGTCACACCTAGGAAATATAGCCTCTAACGGTCAAATAGTCCCCCAACAAAATCTTAACAAAATAGGGGACCACATAATGATGACGTGAGGACCATCCCTCATACAAGGTATGAAATGTAATCTCAATAGCTGTGACCCTTATCTTCTTCCTGTAATATAAAATCCCCCAAGAAGCAAGGGACTCCATTAGAGTGGATTAGCTAAACTCTTCAGCTAATGAACACTGCATTCCTTGTGTTCTTCTCGATTTTCTAGCTCGTTCTTTTACCTTACCCTTCCCATAGAATACTACAAAGTCTCCAGGCTCTGCTATTCACTGTTCACTCACTCACCATTCTTACCACAATCACTGTTCTATAGCTTTGAGCTTTTCAACTTAACCAATTAAACTCAATTCTTTGAGTTAAACATCATCAGCCTATTAATAATATCTAGGAATTTTATGCTTACACAGTGCATAACCAACTACACCCATCTCAAACTAAACCCCATTGAGCATCACCGACTCAAGAAAATCCCATTCGATTCAGTCATATACTTTGGGTAAGTCCAATTTTGTGGCCATGTCTTGAGTCCATCCTTTCTTCTTGATGTGCAGGTAATGATAGACCTTATTTGCAACTACAATGCTATCTTGGATCTGCCAGTGAGAAGCAAAGGCTGCTTGATTGGGGGATACTTTATGACTCAAGATTGATTTCATTTTATTGGCCATCACCTTCGAGATGACTTTGTAGAAGAAATTGCAAAATGCACCCCAAAATGGGTTATATTTTACTAAATCACATGTTTATGTCTTAGGAACATCACATGTAGAGTTTTTTGGGGGAGCATCACTTGATGCTGGGCCTCCCGTGTGAGGTCAGGTCAGGTGATGGTCAACAACTCAAGCAGGAAATGCTGAGAAGCGGCTAACGATGTCAGAACTTTTTTCTCTTTATACACTCTAAAAAAATGGTATGTCGGGTTTTTAGACCCTATGTTGAGTAAGGGTTCCAAACCCTCCAAAGAAAAGTGGAAATACCAAACGTCGTCTTACTAGTGCCGCCCCTCGTCGTACCCTAAAGGAACTGTCCCCTTTCTGTCTCCATTGAAAAAAGGTCCAACAGCTTGACATACATCTTGACTTACAAAGTACCAAGCTTCCATATGGACTTGGTGTATTGAGAGCCCCCGACTTCATTATAGCTTTGTGGTTCATGTCTTCATTCATCTTAATCTGCACTGCCCAAAAAGAATCGTTTAAGTTTCTTTGTCCAAATGTTTTTGAAGATATCCTAGTGCTATCCTCTTATGTTCATTTAATTCTTTTTCATCCTCAAGCCAAGTCTCATTCTCTGTCTTAGGTCGCAGAATATGATTCCATTGGCGTCTCTGTAGCGTTGTTAAATGACAAAATTTTGTATTTTGATCTCTTGCACTTGACTAGCTAATACGTGATATGTGTGACCATAATTTATCTTATTTACGTCAAATTGCATTGATCTGGGAGTTGATTTCGCTTCTTTGATCATAACTTCCTTTGATTCATCCTTCATATGAACTTTGGTTGGTTTCAGACGTAGACATTGGTCTGAACCAATCTTGGCTTTGATGAAATACTTGTGTAAAGGGAAATCTGGCTTTCCACACACAATTGACCAGAACTTCGTCCAGTAGTCTCTTGAACGTTAGCTCGCCCTGACGTATAAGTTCTTGTAATTCCTCAATTTTCTTTATGCCTTTTCTCTTTCCCCTGGCTTTTCCCAGACAGAGCTAGTAACATTAAATCTCCATTGATCATCTAAACATAATTAGTATTGACAAGAAGGACGTTTTGTTGCTTGTCATAGCCTCAACCTTCAAACAAACTCAGGTTTTTGCATATCAAAGTCCCTTGGAAGAAACATGATGGTTGTTGTAGAGTACAAAGCGCAAATGACACTTTGCACTCCAAAAGATCGTCTTATTTTCAATTTACACCCTACATGATTTAAATTATCATATCTGCACCCTAAATCAAACAAAAAAAATAGCAATGTGCTCTATTTTAAGAAAATTGAGTACCAAATTTTTATTAAAAATATTTAAAATTGAGTATTATGCAAAAAAATTACGTATAGAAATAGAATAATATGACAAATTCAACAAAAAGAATTTCTCAGAAAGGGAAACATACATTTACTTTTGGACTACATTGCTATATTTTTATTTGATTGAGAGTGTGATGCCGTAATTTTAATATTTTGGATGTCAATTGAGAATTTAAAAATCTTTTAGAGTGAAAAGTTTCATTCACCCGGGTACAAATTGCATTGTTCATATTTGTTTATAATGTCAATTTCCAATCGGACTTCCCCCTTCCACCAAAGTGTTAGCCCTCTAGATAATCCAATCATCTCATTTTTAGGTTTTATTTTAGTCTCCACTAGGAAAACTATTGGTGGGCGATGGGTACTTACTAACCCAACAACATGCGACACATAGATATGTCTCGACACATAGATATGTCTCGATGTTTAGTAGTAGGATCAAGACAGAGATACCCTTTGAAATCCATTGCATATCCAAGAAAAACATAGGGTTTTGCTTTGTACCGAAGCTTATGATGGTTGCATAGCTTGAGATAGGGATAACTGGCATAACCCAAATAATGTCAAGTTGTTGTAATCTAGCTTGGTTCCAAAGAGTAGTTGATAAGGGAATTGTTTAGCTGTATTGGGGCTAGGCCATTTGTTTATGAGAAAAGTTGTTGTGGCGAAGGCATTGTACCAAAACTTTCAGGGTGAAGCAGCTTTAGGAAGGAGAGCAAGGCAGTTTGAACTATATGTATGTGTTTTATTTTTGCATTACCATTATGTTGTGAGATATAAGGGTAGGACTTGAGATGTTGAATGCCATGCTTTTCAAGAAACTGTTGCATGGGGTTATTACAATATGCTCCACCTCCATCAATGTGGAGTTTTCTAATCCTTGAAGTTAGAATGTTCTCAACATAACCTTTGGATTTAGAAAATACTATATAGACTTCATATTTCAAATGAAGGGGAAAGATCCATGTGAATCTACTATTCTCATCAACAAACGAAACATGGCAATTGTAGCCATTCAAAGAAGTTTTAGGTGATGGTCCCCATAAATTTAACTATGAACTAGAGCTAAAGAAGAAAGAGATACAGATTTGGAAGTTTTAAAAGGAAGTTTAGTCATCTTGCCAAAAAAAAAAAAAACAATGCTCATAGATGCAAGGAACTGACTTTAATCTTGGAAGATGTGAAGTAGTTCAAATGTGTTGAATCACTGAATGAGAGGAATGACCCAATTTGTCATGCCAAGTTTGCTAAGAAACTTTGTTGCCAAAATTTGCCATTGTGAGTGGAAGTTTGAACAATTGTTTGTGATGGTTTGGTTCTTATTGGATATAACCCATTCCCAGTCTTGCCTTGGTAGAAGACTTTCCCAGAAACTTTGTCTTGGATTTGAAAATCATAGCATTTTAATATTGTAAGGATAAATGATATCCTTGTGTAGAAGGGATCGATGTGAGAGATTGAGTGTTAATCGATAAAAACGACAAATTCACCACCCTAATCTTCATGGGTTTCATGGTTGTTCATGTAAAGGGGTTCTCAAATTTTAATTTATTAATTCATTTTTGAGAAATAGGTAATTGTGGTAGATTATGTTATAATTTGGTGTTTGTTCAATTGAAATTAAAATTACACCCCCTCTAGGTAGTGTCCTCATCTCACGTGTGTAATCGTGAAGGACGATCCATTCCGTAGAAGGATATCATTTATCCTTACAATTGGTATTAGAGTGGGTCTCCGTGTAGGATTATGTTAGGCACATTGTAGGCATCCATTGCATATTTGCTTACATTACCTTGTTTTTTATTTTTCGGATCTATTTTGACTTCTACTTTGTTTCTAATTGATTCTCAAAAAGAAAGAGGTTCAGTAGCACGACCACCGATTTTCTATGGGATAGATTATGCTTATTGGAAGGCTTGGATGAGAGTTTTTCTTCAATCACTTGATGAGAGAGTATGGTTGTACATGCTAGAGGGTTGGAGCCCTCCGATAGTCAGTACCCCCGTTAAAGGTGGTGAGCCGGTCGTTGAACTAAAACCCCAAAATACTTGGATAGAAGCCGACTATGATCTGCCGAGGTGAAACTCAAAAGGCTTGAATGCGATATTCAATGCTGTGACACCAAACAAGTTTTAGACGATAGCTACTTGCAAAACTTCTAAAAAAGCATGGAACATCTTGCAAGTTTCCCACGAAGGGACTCAAATGGTGAAGATGTCTCACCTCCAAAGATGCACCTCTCATTTTGAGACATTGAGGACGCAAGAGGATGAAATTTTCAAATTACGCGTTATAATGAATCTTTATTTTGTTTTGTCTTTTATCATTTCGGTTCGGATTTCCCCAAATTTAGCCAAAAAGAAAAAAAGCTTTTGCGGGTGAATATTGACTCTTTAAATATCTATCTTTATGGGTTTCATGGGTCGTTCACGTAAAAGGGTTCTCAATTTTTAATTGATTAATAAATTTTTGAGAAATAGGTAATTATGGTAGATTACGTTATAATTTGGTGTTTGTTCAATCAAAATTGAAATTAACTTATTCAACCCCTCTAGGTAGTATCCTGATCCCACGTGTGCAATCATGAGATACGATCCATTCCACACAAGGATATCATTTATTCTTACAAATATGAGTCTGTAATTGTTATCCAAACAAAATTGATAGATTTAAAGAAATTTTGATGCTATGGTCAGAACATGAAGAATGGTGTTTAATGTGAAAGAATGTGAACCTGGACCTATGTTGGAGATGGGTAGCCCTTGTCCATTCCCTATAGCCACAGTATCTAGTCTAGAATACTCATTTGAGAAGGAAAGATTGTCCATATAAGAGGCCTTCATCATCTATTTGGACTGAAACTATTGCAAGCTTGTCTTTGGCCTCTTTGATTTTCTAAATGTATTTATCTATAGAATTAGATCTTTTACTAATTGTTTGCCGATGTATTTTCAATTGAAGAATATTTGACCGAGACAATGAGGAGAATCTTATCTCCAAGGCTTGCCAAACATCTCTAGATGTAAAAAATCCAACCACATATGAGAGTGTTGTTGACGATAGTGTGGCGTTGATCAAGTTTATAAGTGCTTGATCCTTTGTTGTACATGATTGAAACTCTTGATTGATACTTGTAGTTAATTGTCCTCTTTCATGAACCAGAAATTGTGTTGGACAATTTATCAATCCATTGTCATAAACGAGAAGAGTATGTGCTCTGAGAATTGCTGTGATTCGATACTTCCAGGCGATGTAATAGTAAGAAGATTGGAGAATGAGGTTCTTGAGAAGAGAAAGTTTGAAGTATTTGTTGATTGAGAAGAAGTATTTGCAGATGATATTGTTTCCTCCATTTATTTACTGCAAAGCTTTTACAACTACAACTATGGCTCTGATACCATGAAAGAAATTGAAGAAGAAGAAGAAGAGTTGGACAGAGGATTGAGAATAATAATCGATATGATGCCCAGACATAACCAAATGAAAAAAAAAAAAAAAAGGTAACAATGAAGAAGATCAACACTGCAAACCAACAAATCTAAAATTTTGTAGTATCAATCAACTATATTGCTGAAATTATGTCTTCCAATCATATGTGGTTCGCACATTGTTGCTCGATCATCGAGCAATGCCACATTACTTTCACAACAATTATGATAATTTTTTTTTAGGTTTTGGTAATGGAATATTATAAACTAAACACATTGCTTAAATCTTAATTTAAGTTGTCAAAAGAAATCGAATTCATGAAGTACGACTTTAAGGTTTGTTACTTATTTGACCACTAGACCAATTCAAGATTGGGTTTGTCATGAATGTTTACTGTTTTTTCTATCATTGACCATCACAAAATCTGATAGTAAAACTAGGGGTGCAACTCGGGCGGGTTGGGCGGGTTAGACAATCAACTCTAGCCCAACTCTAGGTATATAATCTTCAACCCTAACCCTAACCCTACCTCGGGTTGAGTTCCTCAACCCGAGCCCAACCCGAGTTTAATTCGAGCGGGCTCAGATTGAATTCAAGTTCACTGTAAGAGAGATAGAGAGAGGGGGGAATAATTACAAATTCATAAAACAATCCATATATTTCATTCATAACAGTGCACGATTATTGATCATCTACTTTCACACCAAAAAACTAGTGATCTCAAAGCACAATCCCAGAAAACATAAAAATTAGACCCATAAAAACATTAAACTTAAAACATCACACTATCACCACTAATCACGCATAACGCATAACAGAGTAGCAAGCAACAAGAAACAGAGGATGATGGAGTAAAAATGAAAAAAAAATGCTAATGCTAATGCTTTATATATATATATATAATTATTTTTTAATTTGTCGGGTTCGGGTTGAAATCGGGTTGCCGATGCCTCAACCCAAGCCCGGCCCAAATTGAAATCGGGTTGAGGTTTTTTGACCCAAACTCAACCCAAGTATTAAAAACCCTAGCCCAAGTCTTAATTTTTTCGGGTTGGGCTCGGGTTGAAATCGGGTTGCCCAACCCAAGTTGCACCCCTATAGTAAACTCCCATTAGCTAAGTACCCTTCTAGCATTGATGGGTCAAACCTCGACCGTTCATCAACAAGGAGAAGCCTTATCTGTTGATCAGGTTTCATTATATATCCAAAGCTTGACTTCTAACCCTTCTCATGATGGCTGAGAATACATCAATAACAAGGATGAGCATTTTTTTTAATGCTAACAAAGCCCCATTATTGACTACGAGCCCTCATTATAGATTTTGTCCCAATCCCTTTCATCCTTAAATATGAAGATGTACGAGTTTTTTTTCTCAGGGTATGACTGAAAAACCTTTTATTGTTTTTCATACTCCCAAAAGGACATTACTAACATCTTGTTTATTTAATATTGTCGTTGATAAGTTTTCCCAATCAAAACTGATAAGCCCAAATCTAACTGGGTCAAATCCAATAAATCAAGTAGGCTCAAATCAATTAAAAGGAAGGTCAAGCCTAGTTCGTAAATTCGACCCAGCCTAAGGTCCAAGTAGTCCAAGAAGATAAGAGCACATGGAAAGCAATTATCGGGATACTCACTCTCGAAGATCAAGACAATCTTTAATTATACTTACCATTTATAGCTATCCTCCCTGACAAGCTAGTACATTTGCCCTCACGTCACCACCTCACCTAAGGGTTTTATGCCTATAAATTATAAGTTCTCTCTACATGAGAGGACATCAATCTCTCTAACATGTCACCACACCTCTCTACACACACATAGTTTCTCTCTCCTATCTATTGTACCTTTCCCGGAGCACACCTATTCCGGAGCTTTCTCTCTCTTACTTTATTCATCAATAAAAACCCCCCGGCCACCGTTGTCGTTTCCCAAAGTGGAGTAGGTCACCCGGACTGAACCACTATATATCTGTGTGTTGGCTCAATATTTACATTACTGTCATTAATTGTTTCATTTATTGTTCATTAATTACACATTATCACATACTCGACTATTAATCTTGCACGAGACTATTTTGTGCATCATCAAAAACGAAAATTGGTTATGACATTGAATAGATAGGGTTTTGCCTCAAACTGACTTTTTTTTTTTGGTTTGGTTAGAATGATTAGTGGGACAAACTTTCATAGGGGATGGATAGTAATGATTTGAAAAAGTATTTGTTGACTAGGTTGGAATTGGCTTGAAGACTAGAAGGATAAATGGTAGTCCATGGCTATGGTTTCGCACTAAAATTTGTTGGTCTTAATTGGTGGTAAGGAAGGGACGGACTTGGGTGGTGAGTAGATGCTGCTTATTGAGACAATGGCTTATGAGAGGAATTCTAGAGAGAGTACGAAAACACTAGGAAGAGTAAAGAGCACTCAATGAGAGAGGTTACATATTGGTACTTAGAGAGTTCAAATACTTTGAAGTTTCTTACTGTTCTCACTATTCATTCCACAGGAATAATGAATTATTTGGAACTTTTTAGAAAGCATGGGATGACATATAGGCAAAGGGACCTACTTCAACCTTTTATACCCCCGCAATAAAAAGAAGGGAAAAATAAACTTTAGCCTCCTCAATTATATTTTCTATATCACATTGTACTTTAAACTATTGATCATTCGTCTCACGTAGCTCCCTCAACTATCACATTTTTTATATTACACTTCCAACTGTGGCAATTGATTTCAAATTGCCCCGATTTAGACATCAAAAAATGTGTATTTTGTTTCACATGTGGACAATTTTTTTACCTAAAACACAACATATATCTAATTTTGTAGCAATATGAAACTAATTCAAGCATTTGAGGGGTCAATGTAAGAAACTCAATAGTTGAAGGGACAAAATGAAACCTATGTCATAGGTGAGGAGAGTAAAAGTGTAATTTTCCCAAGGGAAAAAAAAAACTCAAAAACCTATTTCTAATGTTTTTAATTTACTCGTTTTGGCCCCTATTTTCGTATTCTCCCTCTTACAAAATTTGTATAGAGGAGGTTTTTGAATTAAACAACAGTTAGCATTAGATTGACTAAAATGATTATATTAATTGCATTTTGGAGATTTCATATGGAGAAAGCCACTTTTACCACTAGACAAGTCATGAAAGTTTATTCTTTCTACTTTCGCAGACTATTAGGGTGTTCAAATTTTCGACTTATAAATTTCGACCCTACTCTATTCTATTCTATCCGATTTTATTAATCGACTACCCAAAAGAATTATGTAGAAAAGCGATAAGATAGACAAAAAAAAATTATTGTATAAAATATCGGTTAAAAAAATTAAAATATCATAATTCCTACCAAAAGGTAGGGAACATCCAACTAGCCATCACAAAATCTGCCAGTAATTTCCCATCAGCCAAGTACCTTTCTAGTAGTTGTGGGTCAAACCTAGACCGTCCATTAAAAAAGATGAGCCTTATCTGTTGTTCAGGTTTCATTATCGAAAGCTTGCCTTTCCAACCCTCCACATGATGGCTGAGAAGACTTCAAAGGTGGTGCACTTGACCAAACTCCCTTGTTGCGTATACGTCATGTGGTTCGAGCTTCTTAGAATAAGAATATAAAGCACTTGGAACGCATTTATTCTTGGAAAATATCACAAGTGTCTCTTATCTGGGTGGGGGGTCCTAGCTTTGAATATATTCGTCTATCGAGCAATGGACTGGCCTTCAGTGCAGCCCCTGGTAGTTTTTTTTTTTTTTTATTAATAAATAAAAATATTATTTTGAAAATTCGGGGATGCACAATATAGTTCAAGAAATACCGAATAATAACAGATACTTAAAAAAAAAAAAAAAAATTCTTAGTCAAAGATATCATGACCCGTAATACTAATTAAAACTCGATTAAGAAATCTCGTAGTATAAAAATATTATTCTAAGATCAAGAGGAAGGAATCGTCTTCTATTGAATTGAGAATAAGAATACGATTCACAGAACGGGGTTCGTCCAATTTCTTACTGGAATTTTCGAACTTCAAACTGGAACAACAAGTAATTGTTGGACCAACTACGATCCTATTCTAAAGAAGGACGAGGAGTAGAGGGCTATAAGACAAACTTACATCTCTAACAGATTCCTTTTTCTGCTAAACCATCAACATATACAGGCAACCTATATCTTAGATTTGGTGATCACTAAGAATGTTTATTTTTGAATAGAAACAATATGCTTTATTGATACGGAATATAATAAAAAAAGAGAGGCATTATAAAATTCGGAGTACTCTCTCGCCATACTATCGAACCTTCAATAAACCTCGCATACTTAACTAAACTCATCGCCACTCTATTACCAGTCCTCTGGAGCATAGATCTCTTTAGTCCGGATATCACACTACCCATAATTACAGCTCTGTTTTCCTTGTGTTCTTCAGCATCCAAAATTGAATGGAGTCCCCTTCCAAAACATCACTAAAAAATTGGAGTGAAAAGTATATTTTGACCCCTCGCCTATGACTCAAATTGACTTCCCCCCCCCCTACCCTCTTCAACTATGGCTTTGATTTTACTTTGTCCCGTCAATTATTGAGTTCTTCACAATACCCCTTGAGGTACTTGAATTTATGTTACAATGCCTCATAATCAGATGTCCAACATAGTTTGCATGGGAAATGTACAAAAAGTGTAATAAAATACATGTTTTTAATGTCTATTATAGAAAAATGTCAGATTAATAATTATAGTTGGAGGCGTAATTAACGTGAGAAATGTGAAAAGTGTTAGGCCAATTTAATACCAATAACCATAGTCAAAGTTAAGGGACAATTTAAAACCAATAACTATAGTGAAAGTAAAGAGAACAACTTAAATTTAATAACCATAGTTAGAGCATCTCTAATCCAACTTTCCAAAATGGCTTGCAAAATATATTTAACTATTATATTATCTATTTTACCTAGCCACTTTTACAAATTTACTCCAACCACACTCTCTATTTTAACCAACTACTTCACCTAATTTTCACTAACTTCTAATAATTTAAAGGAAATAAAACATATATAGAGAGAGATAGAGAGAAAGAGGTTAAGAGAGAATTTAGAGAGGCTAAATGACTTTCCACATTTGGAGAGTCATTTGGGTGAAATGAGAAATAGAGAGTGGGTTGGAGAATGTTTTTAGTGTTTGACTAGCTAAAATAGCTAAAAGAGAGAAAATAGAGAGTGAGTTGAAGATGCACTTAAAGCATCTCTAACCACACTCAGCAAAATAGCTACTCAAAATATATTTAAATATTGAATTCTCTATTTTAGCTAGCTACTTTTTAAAATTCACTCTAACCACGCTATCTATTTTAGCTAACTACTTCAACTAACTTTAACTAACTTTCAATAATATAATTCAAAAATGCCACGTGACGTAACACGAAAGCACCATAATGATGACGGAGCATGATGACGTGTTGTGCCATGTCATCAAATTTTCAAATTTTAAATTTTACAACGGTCATATTTTCAATGGTCATATTTTTGAAAATGTATAAATAAGACATCCCCCTTCTCATTGTTATATATTTCAAATTTATTTTACTAGTATTGAACTCATATTTATTTGTTATGACTCGTGATGATAAATTGAAGATGATTCTTAATGATTCTGACTCCGATGATGAGTTGGAGATGTTAGCGGTTGCTGCTATGGCAATGGAGAAACTCAATATTGAGAACAGCTCTGCAATACGTCGTGGTTTTATTCAAGGTCATTATGTTATTTTTCGCAATCGAGTTGAAGGGCATGAGAGACTTTATCGCGATTATTTTGCTGAATCGCCTACCTATCCCCCAAATTTATTTCGGAGGAGGTTTCGAATGAATCGATCTCTTTTCGTTCGTATTCTATCCATGGTGGAAGCTTATGATCTATACTTTGTCCAAAAAAGGGATGCTGTTGGGAATATTGGCTTGTCTCCCCTTCAAAAGATGACTGCCGCTATAAGATTGCTTGCCTATGGAGTTGTAGCAGATGTTGTTGATGATTATGTGAGGATTGGCAAAAGCACCACAATAGAAAGTCTGCAAAGATTTGTATCGGTCATAGTAGCAATTTATTCTGATGAGTACCTCAGGTCACCAAACAATGCGGACATTGCTAGATTATTAGCAATTGGTGAGAGACATGAGTTTCCTGGGATGCTAGGTAGCATTGACTGCATGCATTGGAGATGGAAGAATTGTCCAACAGCATGGAAAAGTATGTACTCTGGTTATGTTCAAAAACCAACAATTATTTTAGAGGCGGTGGCTTCATATGATCTATGGATTTGACATGCATTTTTTGGGTTACCTGGATCCCACAATGATATAAATGTACTAGAACGCTCTTATGTTTTTACTCTTCTTTCGGAAGGTAGGGCTCCTTCGGTCAATTACTCCGTCAATGAAAACGATTATACTATGGGATATTATCTTGCTGCTAGTATATATCCAAAGTGTGTCACGTTTGTCAAAACAATTCTATCTCCAAGAGGCAATAAGTAAATAAATTTTGCACAAGCTCAAGAGTCAGCTAGAAAGGATGTTGAGAGAGCTTTTGGAGTGCTCCAAGCACGATTTGCTATAGTTCGTGGACCTACACGTTTCTGAAAATTTGAAGTGCTTAAGGATATTATGAAGGCATGCATAATATTGCATAATATGATTGTTGAGGATGAGAGGGACAGTAATGAAATGGACTTTAGTCATGATGCATCGGATGAAATTCCTAATCCTACATTGATATCCAAACGGAGTTCAGAACTGATTCAATTTATTCATACTTAACATCGCATTCGAGACAGAGACACTCATTCAAGACTCCAAAGTGATCTAGTCGAGCACCTGTGGATTATGCATGGAATGTTTTAGGCAGTAATATGCTACGAATATTTAAACATTCATTGTCTATGAATATTTAAGCATGCATAATATTACAGTACTTGTTTGTTGTACTACTACTCAAAAGTCGGTAGTCTATGAATAAGAAAGAACTACATTTTCTTTCCCATGATTTCCATCTGGCAGCGCTTAAAATATTCAACTTGAATCGGAGGTACGACACTAGTGTCCATCAACATTATTTTCTGTTCCTCTTTCAATTGCTTGAGTTGTATCTCCTCTTTATCATGAGCTAGTCTCTTGTTCAACAGTCAAAATTTTTTCTATGAATTCGACTTTCTTCTCCGCCAACATCTTTTTCTCCTCCTTCATTTCTTTAAACAGTTTCACGATATAGGTTGAACTTGAATTATCGCCTTCAGAGAGTTTTCTCTTTGACTTTCTTGCTCTCTCTTTCGCAGCCTTCCTTCCAGTTGGCCTCTCCAAGCCCCCACTGTCGTCTCCTATGTTTACCGACTCTGGTGTTGAAGGATTAGAGCTGCTAGGAGTTGCACCACCTTTTATTTTTTGCTTCTTAAACTGAGAATCCTCCATCCATTTTGGTTGATACCGTAACTCATTCCAACAATGTTCAAATGAAAAAGAGCATTTATGAAGTTCCTTGTACACCTTTTTTGCATCACAAACCTGAAAATTGTACAATAATACTATGTATCATTAAAGAAAAATGCTCTATTTTCACACTTGTGATTAAAATGCATTTATACCTTGTCTTTCTCAGTCAAACCACTTTGATTTAACCTTTTAATTTGGTCAAAGCAGCCACAAAATTTATTGGTGGCTAGTTGAATTGTTGACCAACGATTCATCAAAGAAACCGGATTGCGATTACAATCTGATTGGGGTTTGTATTCGTTGAAGTACTCCCAAACTCTTCACCAATACATTTTAGATTTTTGCTCATTTCCATGCACGGTATCCACGCTAATATTAAGCCAACCCGAAATTAAAACTAAGTCCTCATCAACTGTAAAGTTGCTGCCTCGAACCTTTTTTTATGGTGAATTCTATTTGAGGTGATATTGGTGAAGAATGACCTATTTGGTCTACTGATTGAGTATTAAACTAACCTAAATTTGCTCCGTCGTTCAAGAGATTGTAGTAATATCCATGTTCAAATGGTTCCATACTGCAGTTCAGGGAGCAAAACAAGGAGCAAAACAGTAGGGAGGGGAAGCAAAATTAGGGTCATTACTAATTTAAAGAAAAGAAAATTTGTGTAAGTTCAAATAAGATTGTGTCAAATAAGAGATTTTGATTTACATTTATCAACAACTCTGACATAGTTCAGCTTACAGTTCTTAATGTTATTGACAAAAGGTAACCAACTAATGTGGTTCTTTACCAGTTCTTACACAAATGTTATATTGGAAAGGTACCTAAGTAAAAGTTGATGAAAATATTGAGACTAATTGGAGGAATCATATCATGATACATGAATCATCAGTGGGGAGTCAATTCAGGTATTCTTAATTCAATATAAGCAGATAAAGAATTATACATAACAAAGCTTATATGATGAGGAAAAATGCTAACAGAACTCATGAATTGTGAAGAATGAAATGTGTACTTGCATGAGATTCCCTACCAAACAAGTTTTTGAAGCACCAAGAATAACATAAAGCATTCCATTGGCTATAATTAATTGTGACTCTTTTAAAAACAGGTAGAGGTATTGCCTAGTCAAGTAGTAATATGCTTGAGCTAACAACTGAGGTAATTGATTTAAATCTGAGGGCAACCACTTTGTGCAAATAATAACAAAGCTTAGGTCTATATCCAATCCACCTTTTCCAACACCCTCAGATGATAGAGATCAAACTAGTTAATGCCTTATTTTTGTTCTGATAATATTTCTTGTGAAATATATCTCAAAGAATTTTGAACCGATCTCCTTTGTTACTATATGGATAAAATAATATGTAAGCTTAGTATGGGCATACAAAACTGCTAGATGAGCAACACAAACGAGTCCCCATCCGGTCCTTGACTCATTCGTACAATGTATTACTAACGAGTTGTTCAGAATATATTTGCAACATAACATAGAATATATTTGCATAATATATTTGCAACATAGTAAAATCCTCTTGCAATACCTAAAGAATTCATACACAAACATAAGTAAATATCTCAAAATGCACTTTTCAACAGGAACTCCCAATGTGTTGCAATTCAATGTGTCTGCGTCATATGCTTTTAAATCATAGATGCAAAAAAAAGACACCGAGCACTAGAATCAATTAGCATACACAAAACTGAAATAATTGATCAATTTTCATAACTCAGAACATAAGGGCAGAAAGAGCAGAGATATTTGAGCTCTCTCCCACCAGCCACAACAGAATCTAACACACGATCTTTCACCCATTTTAGCTTCACATTGACCAGACCCTTTGTCTGAGATCTCTGCAACATGGTTCATTTCAACAAGAACAAGAACATTGCCATAAATATATATATATATATTATTTTGTTTCTTGATTAATAGCCAGTGCCTACACAAGAAAAAAAACAAGAACAACTATTTATCTACCAACACAGCAACATGGTTGAGCTGCATATCTCATTGAGGCAATTCATCAAACATATCGTGAACAATTAAAAGAAACTCATCTCAAAAAATTTCAAGAAGTCAGGCTATTCACAGAAAAGAAGGGAAAACATATATTGGAGGAAGGAAGACATACCTGAAGGAGGAAGGAAGACCGATTCACAGTGCAGGAGGAAGGAAGGCAGTGTGTCGTTGTGCAGAAATGGAAGGAAGGCAGCAACTGGCGAGTGGATTGCCCTTTCCAGATCTGGCTAGGATGAAGACCTCAGCTATTTTGGCGGGCTGGATAGCTAGGGCGTTGGAGAACACAATTTGGAAGTTTGCTTGCTAAAATGGCTAAAGAGGCTGGACTGGCGAGGGCGTTGGAGATGCTCTTAGAGGTACAGTACGTGATAATTTGGAGGGACAATGGAAAATAGTTGTTGAAATTGACGAGGTCTAATTTGTCTAAAATTCAAAACAATGAGACATTTTGCTTGGACCACGGAAATTCATGGGGTTGTTCAACATACACGGTTAACCTCCTAGAAGTTTGGAATATAGGTATAATTTGTTAGAATCTACTCTAATTGAGTTATCACAAGCAAAATAAACAAAATAAAAAAAACTCTAATTAAGTTATTCAAACCCAATCGGATATTCATATCAAATATTCAATTTCTAATGAATTTGGAAATGGACTGTTAAAATTAAATCTGTTGGATAATCGAATTGAATGTGGATCAAATGTTTCCAATTGGATTTAGCGATTTGTACATATTTAATACTGATATTTGAATCCAATTCATTGACATGCCTACCATGTTTGTATCTTTCTCTGTGTTGTCCAAAAGCCGATAGAACTCTTGCTGACTCCTCATTGCAAGCATTGCCAGTAAATTAGTAGTCTTGACCTAATCAACCAATTAACCAATTTTTGATCACAGGGATATGGAATAGGATGAACAACTTTCTTAGGTCTTGTTGATTTGTCTCAGACCAAAAATATTCCCAAAAAAAAAAATAGAAAAAAATCCTCAGATTAAGAACTCAGACTTCTGATACTCCATTAGAAGTCTACATGAACAAATTTTTATTAAAAAAAAAAAACTTATTAAATTAGGAATAGGCTAAACTAGAATTTTTTATTTTTTCTTGACCTATCCTACCCGATCAAGTGTACTATTCCTATCTAAATTCCATCTAAAACAATCGGGTAGGAAATCGGGTGAACACATATTTTTTAGTTATTAATTTTTAAATCATTTTAACAATTTAATTAAGTAACTTACACCAATTAACTAACACAATAAACCAATAAAACTAAAGACAATACAATAAGAAAGCCATAAATATCAATAAAGGGTTTATATATATATATATATATATATATATATATATATATATATATATATATATATATTACTTAGGATCGATGTAGTAATAAAATACTTTCTTTTATTTAATATAGATAAATTTACAAGATTTCCTTACAGAGGAAGTGGAGAAAACTGAAGAAGATGAAAGGAAATTTACAAGATAAGAGGATAGAGGTAGTCTGAAGAAAGAAAGAAGGGGTATGAGAAATGTGTGTCCAACATGCTGGACTTGCACCTCTATATATAGAGATCAGACATTAAATCCGGATTTCAAAACATAAAAAAAATTTACTATTCACAACTTTAAGTCTATTTACTAACGTCATTACGTGCATCATCATTACTGTTAGTGACATCATGGCTTACGTCACTCTTCTCAATAACTTTTTGGTGACGTCATGACATGCGTCACTCCTTAAGGCCGCCTTATCCGGTTACTCGTAAATCAGATCATATAATTCAGCATTATTGTTGTCCTGGAAATTTATCTTCATTTTCAAGAGTATAACCTTTAATTGGGATATATCCCCGTGAATCCATAAAGTCGTCATCAGAGTTGAGAGGAGTGTTGGATTTCCTATCATCCTCCTCAACTTTATTTTTTCCCTTATCTCTTATGGCAACTGTTGGATTATTAACGAGATCCATATTCTCAGTTTTGCCCATGCCAAATGTGGACATCATTTAAAGACGCATTTCATCCATTATTGCTGCTTTAAACTGCTCAGTTGTTAAATGAGGTTTTTCTTTAAGAAGTTTTTCTTTAAGAAATTCAATGGGATTAAATCCAGTGTTTATAATGGTGCTATGAACCATTTCTTTGGAGGTTAATTCCTCATTTTCCATGTCTTTAAGACATTCCGCTATAATTGGAATTTTTATATCAAGCGGATAATTATTCCAAAATCGGACTTGATATTCCCTGATCAATATGGGATGTCTATTGTGATTAAAGTCACCCAAATCCATGGAATAAAGAATTTGAGTGAGAAATTAATTATAGGTTTAACCTCAATTTTATTATCCTTTAAGGATTGACTTTTTTCTTTATATAATTCAAATAATTTTCTCATTCAGCAGGATATATCCCTTCAATGGCACTGTGAGTATCCCACCAGTCGTAAAACCAGTTAGGAATCTCAGTACAGGTTTCTGTGAATGTAAAATACCATGTGTGCCCTAAAGATGGATTATTATAAAGAAAGACATTATACCAAGCATCGATATAATCGAAGTAATTATACTCCGTATAAGGAGGTTTTCTTAAAGTTCTGGGAATTTTTAAATTTAAACCTTAGTCCCTTGGAGATATTAACCTTAATATGGATGCTTTACTATAAGATGAATTTTTAGGATCCTCTCTATTTTTATAGAATCTTTCGAATTCAATAGAATCCGTTTCTTTAAGAATATTCTCATAATATACTCTGGTTTTATTACCAGTGACCAAAAATGCTTTATCCATGGTCATAAATTGTTTCACAATATAATATAAATAAGTCATCCAATTAATATATTCACCTTCCAAAGTCATAATACTGCTATAAGCGGGCAGAGTATCTAACTCTGTGTAATTTAATTTTGGTTTGGCTATTAAGGCCTCCTTTATTGATTTTTTACTTCTTACGACGGTATAACCGTCATCATCAGTCTTACTCGTCTATTCTTCTTTAAGAAGTTGCTTACTTACAACTTTAAGCTGTTTAGATTTATTAAGTGGAGGGTAATAAGCATTGATCTGTACTCTTCCCCCCAGATCTTCCTCTTCTGCGACCTCGGCCACGATTACTACTCTGTCCTCTGTTAATGAGAACCCTGCAAAAAATCTCTTGTTAGAAAATCAGGGAGAGAATTTAATTCTCTTTTAAAATATTCAATCTTGAAATCGAAGACCGAAAGAATAGCTTGTCATCTTGCAAATATTTGTTTAGAAGCAATGTTCTTTATATCTTGTTCAAGAACATTTTTAGCAGAACTACAATCAATTCTTAATAAAAATTCTTGAATTAACAAATCATCTTGAAATTTACTAATGCATTTAACAATAGACAAAAAAAAAAATTTAAGTAGTAGAATAATTTAATTGAGTAGATCCCCATTTACCCAAGGTAAATCTAATAAATAATTATTTATTAGTATTGGGATCTCTTTGTTTAAGAATGCCTCCATAACCTTTATCTGAAGCATCAGTTTTTAACAATTTTATAACAATCTGGATTTACTAATGAAAGACATGATAAATGTTTAGCTTTAATCTTAATTTTTCTTACTGTTTCAGTATGAAGATTTGTCCACGAGGACGGATTCTTCTGAAGTCTTGAATATAAAATAGTAGTGTATTGAGCTAGATTTTTATAAAAATCTGTTAAATAATTTAAGCTTCCCAAAAATCTTTGCATTTGCTTCTTATCTTTAATTTCATCAAGAAATTTAGAAGCAAATTCAATACTTCTTTCAATCGGGACTATACTTCCTTGTTCAATATAATGTCCTAAAAAATAGATTTTTAATTGAAATAACTAAAGAAATATGTGATACCATCTCTATTGCAGTAGAGATGGTATCACATATTTCTTTAGTTATTTTATTTTTAATTTCTTTTAATTTGTTCTTAAATTCCTAAGTGTTAAATTTTTCAGATATTCTTAAGATTTTAACGTCTTCTTTTATAAAATTTAATTGATTTTTTTATGAATCAAATTTTATTTTATCTGATTTATCATTTTTATTTGTGGTGAGGTTATAAATTCAAACAATATTTGCTGCCCTTTTAAGGTAGTTAGAATTCCTTTGGAATCTATTCTTTCTATGGGTTTAATCATAGATAAGAATAGTGTTTCTAAAATTACTAATTGATTTAAATTTGCTATAAGCATAAAGGTGGTAGGAATACAAATTCCTTGATTACAAATGTAAACATTTGAAAGTTTAAATCTTATATTTAATTTTGAACCATCAGCCGTGTTTAATGACTGAGTTGTTTTCTCAAAGTATGTTGTAGGAATTAATCCTTCTTTAATGCAGTTCATATCTGCTCTGCTGTCGATTAATACAATTGTTTCAACAGTAAATTCTTGATTAATTACAAATATGATTTTAACATACCATTTTTGAAAATTTATTTTTTCTAATACGTTTAAGTATTCCTTAGAAGAGTTTAACCCTTTCAAATCATCAACATTTTCTTGAATAATTGGCATTTTTTCTAGTGCCAGAAGCCTTTGTTTTATTATTTTTATTTCAACTTTAATTTGGTTAATTTCTGCTTTAAGATCTTGCAACGAAGATTCATTTTCTTTAATTACCATAGTTTCAGATTTGTTAAGGACTTCCTTTAAAGAATAAGGTTGATATAGAGAATGTTTCTTCTTTTCTGGAGTTATTTCCAGATATTGTTCAATAGCTTTTCTTTTAGATACTGGATCTTGAATTTGATCTATAAGATAAAGGATTAATGTTTGTGACTTAGTTAAAGTATTTATGCTTAATCCATTCATATCTAGAATAGGTTTATAATAATTAGTTTGTGTTTTACAGTGTGATGAACAAGTTTTATCTTGTTCTGATTGATCTTCATCTGATGATGAATTGCTTATTTCATTTTTAATATTACATAATTCATCCTCGAAAAATGAATTATTAGAAGGTTCTCCTTCCTCACTTTTTGAATTTAGAACTATCTTTAAAATCTTGTCTTTAAGATCTTCATCGAGTATTAATTCATTTATTTTTTGTTTAGTTAGATATTTAGGAGCAATGTGTCCTAGTTTTCCACACTTAAAACATTTAATAGGCTTTTTAACCTTTGCTTTAAGTATTTTAGTAGGTTTATTAATTTTATAATTTTCATAATTTCTTTTATGGAATTTTCTCCTTTTCTTATATGGTTTAAAATAAGTTTTTCTTTTGGTTGAATATTTATCTTTTGAAATATCAAGATTATAAGCAAATTGATTACAAAATTATCCTATCTCTTTTCGACTAGTTAGTCTCTGTCTTTTAAGTTGAGCTTTGAGATTTAAACTATTACGGAGAACTAATCCCTCCGAAATACATTTAGAAATTAATTCTCTATAAGTGTAGTTCTCATAAGGGATTTTAAATCTTCCATGTTTTTGTTTTAAACGAATTCTTATTTTTTCAGCAAATAAGCTGGGTAATCCTGATATGAATTTTTCTTCCCAAAATTCATTATTAACGTCTGTTCTTAATAAGACTTTTGTCAAAAATACATCTTTATACCACCTAAAATGTGTTAAGGTGGGGCATCTTAAATTCATTAAAAGTTCTTTACTCTTATCTGTAATTTGTAAGATTGTTCTTACAAAGTGTTTTAATATTGTTTGTATTAAAGTATAAACAACATATTCTTGAGTGGTTATACTTCCATCTTCAACTGTTATAATTTTTACTGCATTTTATATTTCAGTTCTTTGAGTTACACTTAGATAGTTATCCCACCAGTCTCTCAATTGGCCAGTAAATCTTGCTGTTATAAATTTAGCATTAGTATGGTCTGTATTACGATTAGCTTTACAGACAGATGCATACATTAAAATTTTATGTAAAACTTGATGATTTAAATATTCTGACATACCATCAATATTCCACTCATAAATAGAAGAGGCATCATACCCAGTTTGTTCAATAAAGAAGTTTTCCTCATATAAAATACCTTGAGGTGTTGATCTCTGATAATAAGCCCTCATAGGAGGTGCCTGAGAGTATGTGTTAGTTTGTTTTTCATGTTTAGAATACCCAAGTTTATTTACTTCAGATTGTATTTGATGTAGAGAATCTTCAAATTGTTGAATTTCAGTTTCAGATTACTCTACACTCTTAGTTTGAGAAATTACATTTTAATGACAAATTTTTTAATTTCTTCTTGAGGTCATTTATGAACTCATCTTCAACTTTATTATGAAGATTAAATTTAGAGGTGTCAACTGATGGTTTAATATTAACCTTTTCAATTTCAATGGGTTTTTCCTTAAAGGATTTAGAAGACGAGACTTCTATTTTGTGTTGATCTTTAATTAGATTCTCAATCTTTGTCAAATGTTGTCCTACAACTTATAAGCAAATATTTGTATAATTACTCCATTTTATGGAAATATTTTTTCCTATGTCATTACTTTCTTTTAATGCATAACAAACATTCATTACAACTTCTCCGGAGCCATTTAGATCTAGCTTTACAGCTTAAGTGGTTGGGGGATAAAAACTGGTGATGTTTTTACCATCCAAAGTTTCTCATTTATGTTGGAATTTTTCGATCACATTTAATTGATCCACTGTGGGAGGAGCATAAAAGGTTAAAAACCATGTAACGAATGTAATTACTTTTTTCTTCCTTTCTATATAAAGATAAAACATTTCTTTATATCTTTTGAGATCTTCTTGGTTCATAGTTTTAAAGTACCAAGTTCTAAATTCCTCATATTTAGGAAGATAAAATTCTTTATTTATTTCTTTCTTATTTTTAATAAATTCTTTTGGGTTTAAATCCATAAAATTTACAGTTGAAATTCGATTTCGGATACAGTTGGATCTTGATCTTCCTCTAAGGAAGATTCATTATCTTGCCTGTAGATTCCATGTGGAATTTGATTATGTGAGGTGTGAATTCCTTCAATTATAGGTTCTTTTCCCCTTCTTCTATCTGGGATAGAAGAAGTGGATCTCCTACTAGGAGTATTATAGACTGATGAAGTGCTTGATTTATTAGAGATTTTTAATCCTAAAAAATTATCTCTGCCAAATCTTATCATTACATCACCCTGGCATGATTGGGCGATCTATGTTACATCTTGATTTACTTCTAGTTTCTTAGGAACCACAAATTCCAATTGCCATATTTCTAGAAACTGGATTTCTGACCATTTTATTGTTCTAGGAATTTCAATTTTATTTTTAATCATATTTGTTTTAATTAAAGTTGTTTGACCTTTAAGGTTATGGAGCCTAACTTCTGGAGATAGAATATTAATTAATTTTGTGACGCCTCAAAATTCGGGTGTCCGTAATTAACCCCTTGATCATCCATCAACCCATGAAATACCCGTGTAACTCGATACCACGCCGTTATATCCCATTTACCGGGATCCATAACTTAACAAAATTCGGCCAGAGTATCCTTTGTACGGGGAGCTCTACCCAAAACACAACTTGTACAATCATACAACATTGATCACACCGGGTCCATTTATCCATAGTCATATAACAACATGCAATTTTACATTAAAAATAGTCCATATGAATTCAATTACAATCTTTTACATACATTACATGCCCCAAAACTAATTGACATCTTAGTTTTACAAAAGTATAGTTTAAAAGTCACATTTCGATTTTTCTTCATCAATGAGGGCCCAAATGAGAGCCGTCCACCGGCGCATATCCCCCACCTGAAATATTGTTCCCATAAAGGGTGAGTCATGCTCAATAGGGTATCTCCTAAAGAGGCTACTCCCTAACCTAGATGCATATGAAATGCTCACATGTAATTCACAAGCAACAATCACTCCATTCAAGAATATGCAATTCAACAATGGAATCATCAATGCCATGTCATGATATGAGATGAGACTCACACATGCAACTCAACCTGAGCCTTTACCGACTCTCTCAACACATGCAATGTCAAGCATATGAATCTGGGCATTCCAAGCCACCACCATTGATGTTACACATCCAATGACCTTTTTAAATCTCGGGTCTTTCTTGGGGTGGGTATTTATAGACTCACACAAACAGACACCAAACTGACATGGCATAAGTGGACTTCCACCAACGGCTCCGCATACGCTGACACACTTTATAGACTCAATACCAATGAAGTGCATATCCGAATCACCGGGTCTTGCACTAGAGGGAGAATCTAGTCATTCTTGCTAACCTCGACCCTATTTTCAATGCAAATCGTGTGACTCAATTGAACCTCGGTCCAACTATCCCAAGCCCACGTATCATTCACCATGAATGGTGTTTGATCAAACCATGCACATACACCCACACTCATGTCAAACGCCCACGAATATGATGCTATCCGTACATATGCAATATAAATGTACAATTGCATTTCATGTCATTATGCAACTAGGATCTCAATTGCAATTACAATACTATGTTCAATATGTCATGAGCACATTATGAACAATTCAATATCCAACAATTTTTTTCATGGTAAATTACATCATAAGCATATAAACACCATAAATAACCTCAATGTCAATATATCATATGCATAGATCAACATTTCTCAACATCAAATTTCAAGTATGTTATAACATAATCAATGCAAATAACACACATAATCCACACAGACATTTAATCAAACACCTTCAAGGCACAAAATTATGTAAATACATTATATGCCTTCCCGTACTGCATCAAAACACAACCAAGTCCGTTCTTGGATGCATCACAATACACTATATACCTCTGTCCCCTTTCCAGAACTATTAGAATAGGAGCTGAAGTAAGTCTCGCCTTCAACTCTTGGAATACCCTCTCACACGAGTCATCTCATTAAAACTTGACCTCCTTTCAGGTCAATCTCGTCATAGGTGCAGCTAGTCGGAAGAAGTCATCAATGAACCTCCTGTAATACCCCACCAATCCCAAGAAATTGCGTATCTCGAAGACTAACTTCGGTCTCTCCCAACTCATAACCGCCTCAACCTTATTCGGGTCAACTAACACACCCGAAGCCGAAACCACTGTCTCAAAAATTTCACTTCTGTCATACAACTAATGGTCTCTCAAGTTCTGGAGAACTGTAAACCCCCACATCCGTATCTTGATATAGTAATATAATTATGTTTTGAAATACTAATATATGTGATGATGTATACATGAACTATGTAGATTTTAAGAGTAGAAATAAAAATGTTAGGTGAGGTAATAGGGTATGTATTGGAAGCTAGGAAGTATTCCGGAGTGAAAGCACACTTTAGAGAAATTTGGGTAGAAGAATTTTAGACACTGCCTTAGTGTTTGGATCATAACTTTTTATCCTGATGTTAATTTAATCTGAAATTTTTACAGTAGATAATAGACTTCCAGGGCTACAAAAATGTATTTCACAAAAAATTTCCAAATCAATCTCTAAATAGGCCAAAACTTCCCTGGAAGTTTCAGAAAAAACAGGAATTCCGTTCAAACGTGAAATGACGTTCGAACGTGAATAAACGTTCGAACGAAAGTGCGTTCCAGTACTCTTGTCTGATGGGAAAAACAAAAGTACTGGGAGCCACGACCGTTCAAATGCCAATGACGTTCGAATGTGAGTTATGAATCTGGGTTTCAAAAATCGCGCACAAGAGACCATTTCTCACCCTATAAATACATAAGGACGCCTCTCTTTGCATCATTTCAACATTTCTAACCCTAGGAAGACTTAGAGAGAAGGAAAGAAGGGGAAAACACAAGATCAAGAGAGGATTTACACATTGAAGAGGATCAAAACTTCAAGTTTTTCAAGAACACTAAGGAAGAAGAGGTAGGAGTTTTCTTCTATTCTCTTGCATTGAGGCTAGGGCATACATATATATACATTCTTTTGACTCTAAATCTTATATACTTGCTATGAAATTGTTGATTCTTGATATTTATGCAAATATGGTCATGTTTTAAACAATGCTATGGTGGAATCACCATTAAAACTCTTTTCTTGGTCTCAAACCCTAATTCTCAAGGAAAATGAGTTTTTCTCTTGATTTTTCATTGATTCTTGAATTCAAAAACTTTAGTGCTTGAAATTGAACCACAAAATGATATTTATGAGGATCTCTTGTATATTTTCTCACATTGTCTCTATTGTGCTACTTTATGAGAAATTTGGGGATTTTGGGGAATGGCTTGTTGTTTTTGAGAAATTGTGGATAATTGTATTTCTTGTATGGTTGTTTTGATGAACATGAGGGTGAGAGGTTCCTTGTAAGGATGCTCATGCCAAATAAACAAGACCTTGAGAGTGAGAGGTTCCTTGTAAAGATGCTCATGCCAAAGAAACAAGACCTTGAGGGTGAGAGGTTCCTTGTAAGGATGCTCATGCCAAAGAGAACAATATTATATCATGTGTGGGTTATTGGTTTACTTTTGGAAAATTTTATGGCTCCATGTTGGTAATTGGTTTCACCTCTCCGTTTAATTTTATTGTTGTTCGTAAACTAGAGATCTATTAAAATGTCACAATTTTCCTTCAAAAGTTATCTATATGATATTCGTGAAATGAGACCGACTTGTTTACATGTTTTCTAAACCTTGTTTGAGTTTGGGAGGATGTTGCTACAGAGCTTAGTGCTCACCCCTTACAAATAATATATTTCAGATTATGATTTAGAAGGAGGGCTCGGAGTTGACGAGCAGGTGCCTTGGGAAGCTCAAGCTGATGGGCATGTAGATCCAGAGGGAACTATATAGGATCGTTCTTATTACATTCTAGACGAGGAGATCCCTTTTGAGAATATTGTTCATATTAATATTTTTGTTATTCCGCTGCAAGTTAATAGTTGATTTTTGGAATGTAATTGCCATAGTTGGGCACATTCGTTTGGATGTAATGACCATGGTTTGGTCTATTCTTTTGGATGATGAATGAAAGTTTCTTTGTTGATGAAATTTATTAGTTGCTCTCATGATGTGAATGGTTTTAGATAGTAATGTCGTCCAAGGGGTATTTTGGGGCGTTACAAGAACAACCCTTAAGTGACCTTCATGCTCCTCCCCAGACTTGGAGTAGATCAGGATGTCATCAACAAAGACTACGACAAACTGATTTAGGTAGGGTTGGAACACCCTATGCATGAGATCCATGAATGCCACCGGGGCATTCGTAAATCCAAAAAGCATCACAGTGAACTCAAAATGCCCATACCGCCTCTTAAACACCGTCTTAGGGATGTCTATATCCCTAATCCTCAACTGATTGTACCCCGTGCGTAGATCTATCTTGGAGTAGACCCGCGCCCCTTTCAACTGATCAAGCAAATCATCAATTCTCGGCAAACGGTATCTACTCTTGATAGTAACTCGATTCAACTGCCGTTAGTCTATACATAGTCGAATGGTCTTATCTTTCTTCTTGGCAAATAACACCAGAGCGCCCCAAGGTGAGGTGCTTGGTCTAATGAGGCCTTTGTCCATTAATTCTTGCAATTGGACCTTGAGTTCTTTCAACTCAACAGGTGTCATTCTATGCAGAGTCATAGAAATGGGCGATGTACCGGGGTGCAACTCAATAGTGAAGCATATATCCCTATGTGGAGGTAGTCTTGGTAATTCGTCCAAAAAAACGTTCTCATACTCACAAACCACCCGAGGTAGACCCAACTCATGTCTCGCTTCATCCTCTAGGGTAAGGCTCGCAGGCCAACCCATCAATTGCCCGTGCCAACGGTAATCATATACTACCTGGGGCAAAACATCGTGTTTCTCCCCCTGAAGCTTAAAACAAGCACCCTCCAATGTATGAGTAGTGACCCTTTTCCGATCATAATCAATGACGACTCGGTGTGCCGCTAACCAATCCATCCCAAGGATGACAACAAACTCCGATATGTGCATGACCCTAAGGTCCACGGTGAGTAGAATCTCCAAGATCTCTAACTCACAACCCCGACACATCTGATTAATACATACCCTAGCTCCTAGGAGTGAACTCACATCCAATGACTTTTCAAATAGCAATAGAGCACTAACTTAGTATTCCAAGGTAGGGATCAAAGTTGTAACATTGAGATTTCTCTCCTTGTCTCACTAGTAGTGCATGCGCCACTTACTAGTAGACATCTACACCCTGAATCGTCTCGTTCATTTTTTTTTTGACCCGCAAGGTTATATTCTCTAACCCTAGTGTCCCTTTTCCATATACATTTAACCATGCATATTATTCACATAACACATAACATGTAGCGTTTAAAACACATAACATGTAATGCTCCATGGAAGTAATGGTCTAAACCCATGCCCCACAAGTCCTAGGTAAATCGAGAACCTAAGCTCTGATGTCAAGTTGTGACGCCCCAAAATTCGGGTGTCCATAATTACCCTGTTGATCACCCATCAATCCGCGAAATACCCATGGATACCGTGTAATTCGATACCACGCCGTTATGCCCCATTTACCGGGATCCATAACTTAACAAAATTTGGGCAGAGTTTCCTTTGGACGGGGAGCTCTACCCAAAACACAACCTGTACAATCATACAACATTGACCACACCGGGTCCATTTATCCATACTCATATAACATCATGCAATTTTACATTAAAAATAGTACATATGAATTTGATTACAATCATTTACATACATTACATGCCCAAAAATTAATTGACATCTTAGTTTTACAAAAACATAGTTTAAAAGCCACATTTCAGCTTTTCTTCATCAATGAGGGCTCGAATAAGAGCCGTCTACCGGCGCATGTCCCGCACTTGAAATATTGGCCCCATAAAGGGTGAGCCACGTTCAATAAGGTATCTCCTAAAGAGGCTACTCCCCAACCTAGATGCATATGAAATGCTCACATGCAATTCACAAGCAACAATCACTCCATTCGAGAATATGCAATTCAACAATGAAATCCTCCATGTCATGCCATGATATGAGATGAGATTCACACATGCAACTCAACCCGAGTCTTTACCAGCTCTCTCAACACATGCAATGACATGCATATGAATATGGGCATTCCAAGCCCTCGCCATTGGTGTTACACATCCAATGACCTTTTTAAATATCGGGTCTTTCTTGGGGTAGGTATTTATGGACTCACCCCAACGAGCACCCAACCGACACGACATTAATGGACTTCCACCAACAGCTCTGCGTACGCCGACACACTTTATGGACTCAACACCAACAGAGTGCATATCCGAATCACCGGGTCTTGCACCTGAGGGAGAATCTAGTCATTCTTGCTAACCCCAACCCTATTTTCAATGCAAACCGTGCAACACAATTGAACCTCGGTCCATGTAACGCCCCAAAAATCGGGGGGTCCTTAATTTAACAAAATGAGGGCAGAGTCTCCTTTGTTCGGGGAGCTTTACCCAAAACACAACATGTGCAATTATACTACATTGACCACACCGGGTCCATTTATCCATATTCATATAACCACATGCAATTTTTCTTTTACATTAAAACAGTCCATATCCACTTTGGACGACATTACTATCTAAAATCCTTCACATCATGAGAGCAACTAATCAATTCCATCCATAAAGAAATTTCATTCATCATACATGATATCTACAACATCATCTCAAGATTATGTCAAATCATGGTCATTGTATCCAAAAGAATATGTCAAACTATGACAATTACATCCAAAGGAATCAAACTTGTCTTGCAGCGGAATAACAAAAAATATTAGACATTACATTGTCTCAAAATAAACTTCCTAGGGTAGAACCTAAGAGCATGCAGCTCTAGGCATCAATCTCGGGATCCACGTTCCTGTCTATTGGAGCCTCCCATTGTGCCGGCTCATCAACTCTAAGCTTTTCCTCTAGGCCATAATCTGAAAAGGGATATTGTTTGTAGGGGGTGAGCACTAAGCTCTGTAGGAAAATCCTTCCAAACTCGAACAAGGTTTAGAAACATATAAAACAAGTCGGTCTCGTTTCACAAATATCATATATATAACTTTTGAAGGAAAATCGTGACATTTTAATAGATCTCTAGTTTACGAACAACAATAAAGTTAAACAGAGAGGTGAAACCAATTACCAACATGGAGTTATACAATTTCTCAAAAGTAAACCAATAACCCACACATGATATAATATTGTTCTCTTTGGCATGAGCATCCTTACAAGAAACCTCTCACCCTCAAGATTTGGTTTCTCAAGCATCTTTACAAGGAACCTCTCACCCTCAAGGTCTTGTTTCTTTGGCATGAGCAACCTCTCACTCATGTTCATCAAAACAACCATACAAGAAATACAATATCCACAATTTCTCAAAAACAACAAGCCATTCCCAAAAATCCCCAAATTTCTCATAAAGTAGCACAATAGAGACAATGTGAGAAAATATACAAGAAATCCTCATAAATATCATTTTGTGGTTCAATTTCAAGCACTAAAGTTTTTGAATTCAAGAATCAATGAAAAATCAAGAGAAAAACTCATTTTCCTTTAGAACTAGGGTTTGAGACCAAGAAAAGAGTTTTAATGGTGATTCGACCATAGCATTGTTTAAAACATGACCACATTTGCATAAATATCAAGAATCAACAATTTCATAGCAAGTATATAAGATTTAGAGTCAAAAGAATGTATATATATGTATGCCCTAGCCTCAATGCAAGAGAATGGAAGAAAACCCCTACTTAGAAATCAAAATTCCAAGCTTCTCAAGCCAAGCTCAAGCCCTAGAACCCTTCTTCCCTCTTCTTCTTTCTTTCTCTCCTTAGTTCTAAGATAGGTGAAGGAGTTTTGAGTGAGAGATGTGAGAAAAATGGAAGAAAAATGGGCTGAAATCTGGGTTTAAATTCAGCAGTCCCGTTTTTTACTGTTCATGGGCTGATTTGGATTTTCTCCAAAATTACGATTTTGCCACTACACATTCCAAATTTGATTCATATGACTATCCTAAGGTTTTTCGACGTTCCGGATTCATTTTTAATGTTATTTTAACCTAAAAATATTTAGTTTTATGATTTATCTCAAAACTAAAGTAAATTTATACCCGAAACACTAAAATTACTATTTTATTCCTCCGAACTGCTGTATGTGCTAAACGGCTATTCCAAGTTTTTCGGATCTCTCAGGTTCAATGATAATATTATTTTGACCTAAAAAAATTAATATTTTTACTTAGTTACCCTTATCAACCTTAAACACCTCCAAAAATTAAGTTTCACAATCAATTTGTCTCCCTAGTATTTATTCCTACTATTACAATTTATAGGGTTCATGCATACCTCATCACCTATGTTAGTATTTTCAAAAATAATTACTTGCTATATAAAGATAAGAGTGTGGGGGTTTACAATCCACCCCCCTTAAAGAAAGTTTCGTCCTCGAAACTTACCTTAAGTAGCGAACAAATGAGGGTACTTCTCTCGCATCTCCAGCTCGGGTTCCCAGGTAGCTTCCTCCATCCCATGATGTTGCCACAAGACTTTCACCAATTTGATGACTTTGTTGCGAAACACCTTCTCCTTGGCATCAAGAATCTTCACCAGTTGTTCTTCATATATTGCTCCATCTTGAACTTCTATATCTTCCAAGTCCACGACCCGCGTTGCATCCGATTGACACTTCCTCAGCATCGACACATGGAACACGTCATGTACCCCGGACAACTGAGCTAGTAACCGTAACTGATACGCCGCTTTGCCCACAACTTTGATCACTTCAAACACCCCACCCTCCACATGGCATAATATTGTCCGCTTTGGACCCACTAGCCCTCACGGTTTTGTTCCTCCCAGTACCCCTGGGAAAAGGCCTTATGCCATGTAAGGCAAGGGGCTTACTTATAAGCCCAACAACTTTCCCCTCCCTAACCAATGTGGGACACCAAGATCTCACCATCTCACCCCCTTAGGGCTGCACGTCCTTGTGCAGCAGCTCGCTAGCTACCTGCCCGCCCACTACACGCGAGCACGTCAGGGGCCCACACTCGATCCAGGCGAGAGTCGTCTCTGATACCAACTTGTAACACCCCAACCTCCACATGGCATAATATTGTCCGCTTTGGGCCCACTAGCCCTCATGGTTTTGTTCCTCCCAGTACCCCTGGGAAAAGACCTTATGCCATGTAAGGCGAGGGGCTTATTTATAAGCCCAGCAACTTTCCCCTCCCTAACCGATGTGGGACACCAGGATCTCATAGTCCAACTATCCCGAGCCCACGTATCATTTACCAAGAATGGTGTTTGATCAAACCATGTACACACACACACACACTCTTGTCAAACGCCCACGAATGTGATGTTACTCGTGCATATGTAATATAAATGTATAATTGCATTTCATGTCATTATGCAACTAGGATCTCAATTATAATTACAATACCATGTTCAATATGTCATGAGCACATTATGAACAATTCAATATCCAACAACCTTTTCCATGGTAAATTACATCATAAACATATAACCACCATAAACAACCTAAATGTCAATATATCATATGCATATATCAACATATCTCAACATCAAATTCCAAGCATGTCATAACATAATCAATGCAAATAACACACTTAATTCACATAGACATTTAATCAAACACCTTCAAGGCATCAAATCATATAAATACATAATATGCTTAATTTCATCACTTATCTCAAGAAATCACATCAATTAATTTCTACATACCCAATTCATGCTAAAATTGATTTTAACAATTCTTAATATCCATTTCCCACATTTCAAGTACCATATGTAAGTGCTAAATATAAGATTACATCTCTAACACCCTACTCTTTTCATATATATTCCAAGCATGTTATAACATAATCAATGCAAATAACAAACTTAATCCAAATAGGCATTTTATCAAACACATTCAAGACACAAAATTATGTAACACATATTATGCCCAAATGATCACATTTCTCAAGAAATTACAACAAGTAATTTCTACATGCCCAATTCATGCTAGAGTTGATTTTAATCATTCTTAATACCCATTTTTCACATTTCAAATACCATAGGTAAGTGCTAAACATGAGATTACATCTCTAACACCCTACCATTTTCATATATATTCCAAACATATTATAACATAATCAATGCAAATAACAAACTTAATCCAAATAGACATTTTATCAAACACCTTTAACGCACAAAATTATGTAATACATATTATACCCAAATAATCACATTTCTCAAGAAATCACAACAAGTAATTTCTACATACCTAATTCATGCTAGAATTGATTTTAATCATTCTTAATACTCATTTCCCACATTTCAAGTACCTATATTTTTCATGAATTTACCAAACAAGTAAATTCTACAAACCCAATTCATTCAAGATTGATTTAGCATATTTTTATACCCATTTCCTACACTTTATTTATGTTAGGAGTACATTAAACAAGAGAATTCATCTCAAGTCATGTTACCTATATCATATGAAACCCTAGGTTGAAAATAAACCTAATTAGGAAAAGAACCCTACTTCTTGAAGCATAACATAACAGTAGAAAGCTCCAAGAACCCGAAAAAAGCTCTAATCCAAGTTTTCCCCAAAATCCCGTCCCTGGAATTTCATCAAAATCCAACCTTTTTGGTATGATTTTGTTGCCCTCGACGAGGAGAACAACTTTTGTTATTGGCTCGTGTTGATTCGATCAACGTGGAGGCGTAGATCGTAGAGAAAATGTGGAGTTTCCCTCTCTTCTTTTGATTTTCTGAAAAATCTGATGGGTATGGGGAGAAATCTGATTTTTCTCCCCTATTTATACCCTTTAAATACTTGGTCCTCATTTTGCCACACGTTCTCCTTTCCTGGGTCCGGTTTTGACCTGAATCGATTAAATTTCATCTCCGTTCAAGTTCAAAATATTTTTATTTGAACTAACTTTAAATTATTATCCACTTTTTGAAATTTAATTCCCGAATTCATTTATAAGGTCACACGACACCCGATCGCCTCGTAAAACACAAAAAATCTGATTGTCTCGAAATTCGACGAAAATTGATAGGGTAGCTAGATTTCACGAGATGAATCCAACGGTGAGGTCCGTTTTTTCATCCGAGTTCTAGAAAAAATCGGGTTTTCAACCTCTACTGTAGCGACAAATTACCATTTTGCCATTTTTCATAAAAATTTCAAATTTACCTGAGTTTTACAACTTTATAATATATTCTATAGGTAAAATTCATTATATCTGTTCTTTCTTTGAAATTATATCCATAAGTCTTAATATTACATGTTAAAACATCCAATATATTTCTATCTGTTAAAGATACTGATAAACTGGAAAAACAGTTAAAATAAACTGGACTAGTACTTAAGCTGGATTGCATTACTCCCATTATGGATTGGTCAAAATATAAACATCTAGAATCTCTTAAGGCTAGGGTAAGAATACATAAATTTTGTAGGTATTCTGCATTCTTATCCGATTTTTTATGGAATACCAAAAAATCTTCCATTGGCCTACCCGATTCTTTCGGGTAACCAATTGATAGAGTCGATTAGGATAGGGTAGGGTCAAAATTTGTGGGTAATCAAAAATTTGAACACCCCTAATCACAACAACCATCAAACCATAGTCGAAATGGTCTTGTTAAGTTGGGCCAAAAACCCCTGACAGTTGAACCAAAACAAAAAAAAAAGAGAGGATTGAGCGAGTATCGATTGAAACCAACAATGATGATTAATATCATAAAAGTCTAGATTATTATATCATAATATCATACTTGAAGCGACTCCGTAAGATACACATAATTAGTATCAATCCCCCACCCCATCCCATCTTGAAATTGTATCAGTTTGTTTAATTTTTGAGGAATGATTAAGGAAGAACTCATGGAATGAAATTAGTAATGTACCTTCAAAATGTTCATGTGTTGGGACTTGATTTGAGCCACTTGAATTTTAATCACCTAATACCCCGAGTATTGGCTTACACATTTAATTGCAAGAAAATACTATTAAACCTAATTTCAAAACTTAATTTAAGTAATTAATCAATTACAACTGTTGAATTAAATGTGAGATCCATCTAAAATTGAAATTTACAACTAATTCCATGGCTATAATGAATTAAATCTCTAATTAGGTCCCCAAATTAAATTTCTCTAACGTTGCCCTTTCATTGTTACTTGTTCGTGCGCACACACATATATACATTACAGGTATCCCATGCCTGAAGACACGGTGCAATGTGAAAAGTTTTGAGAGAGATATTAGTAACCGTTGGATAAGCATATTTGAGCCCGTCGGATAAATTTATTGAAGTTTGTCCTGTTTTATATTATAGATGTATAGATTTGCCACCACATTTTCTGGTAGGCCTTATATTTCCACATTTTGTGTGGGTCAGGAAGACTTCAATGTATGTTTAAGCATTCGATATGGTTAGGGCAATTAGGTTATAGAGTCCAACAATGTTTGGACCAACAAGCTACTTTTTTGTTTTTATCAAAAGCCCATACGAGGTCTGCCCAAGCCAGGACAGGACCATGGCAGTTCACTGGGTTGGTTGTCCGAATGTCCTAAATTTTTTATATTTGGTTGGGTTGGTCAAACGAAAAACTAGTGAAATACTATTTTCCTATGAATTTTTTTTTCAAAAACAGCAACAATGGCTACGTCTTGAACATAAAGTAAGGTAAATTCAGAATAAAAATATGAGAGACATGAACACAAAGAACACCTGAAAATCAACCTCTAGATTGTTGAATTTTAAATCAACGGATAGAAACGGGAAGAATATAAGAACAAAGGAATATAATGAAGTTTGGCATAATGGTGTACATTCACAAGTTAGAATGTCTACGAGAAGGGATGGAAGTAAGATTTTATCTTGCGGAGAGCATACAATTCAATGGTTTTTGTCAATGACAAATTTATATTTATACAAAACCTATAAAAATTAAAATTGTTACGGAAGGGGGAGATATGAAGTGGATTTTCCCTTGAGATAATAAACATAGGTTACTAGACACTACCTAGAGGGGGTGAATATGTTAAAAAATTAAGCTCAGATGACCTCTAATTTTAACCTATGTTTACCTCAATTACTTTTTCACACAATGATATGAAAATTAAGTGTGATAACCTCTTTTCAACCACCAGAACCCAAAATATACACGAATATTAATGTATTGATTTTATCAATTTGTTGTTTAAAACTCAATCTCACAAGGCGATCCCAACCAAAGCACTAACCCAATCAAGCCACTATGAATATTGAATCAGTCATTATATAAAACACATAGTGCTCGTGTGTTCATTAAATTGCAATTGTGCACAAACATTAACCAGAATGAACACAAGCAATTTTTTGACGTGGAAACCCTCCTTGAAAAAAATTGTGGGGCACGACTCAGGGATGGTAGTGGATTGTTGTTTGTGAGAGCAACCACTATTATTCACGTAGGTTCGAGGTTGAGGGATGGTATACCTTTCTTTGGAAGGATTCGTCAGTGCCGTGGGATTGTGATTTGGCCCTGCGGGGAATAATTGATATTGTGTGGTTGTGATGGGTGAACGAGGTAGAATCGTTGTGTAGATTCCTGAGAAGCAACCTACATACATGAGAATGATGATGAACCAACATACATGAAAATGAGGATGAACCAACATACATGAGAATATGGAATGATGATACTAACTTATTTATTGAATGCTTTAATTTATTGCAAGTTTATTCTTGTCATTTATTTACTGTATTTCGTACACTTGAGATCATTACAACTGTCATGATTTTACTCTCAAAATTTTATATATACTATTTTCCAAAAGAGACTTGCATTCTTTTTATTGTTTTAAAACCTTGTTGGGATTTGAGAGGGATTTCCTACGGGCTTTTGCTTACCCCCTACAACACATTACATATTTTGGTAGCGAGGAGGATGTCAAGTTAGATGAGCAGGTTGATCTTGAGAATGGAGAGGGTCAGTATGAGGATCCTGAAGTGGAGGCTTAGAGATGCTTCGTCTTAGTCTAGATTATTTTATTTGAGAGATTTCTATGAAATAATGTTTTAGTTAGTTTTTATTATTCCGCTGCTTGATACTATTTGGTTTTGAATTGTAAGTTGGAGAAGTTACAGTATTTTATTGATTTTAGTATTTATTTATTTTTTTTATCAGATGGATGAATGGTTTATTATTTAATGGTTATTATTAGTTGCTCTCATGATTGGATGGTTTCTAGATAGTAATGCCTTCCAAGGTGGATTTTGGGGCGTTATAGGTTTGGTATTAGAGCTTAGGAATTAGGTCTTACATTGGAGCTGTAGGTTGTTGATTATCACTGGAGTATTAGGTTAGGTTGAAGAAACTCTAGGCTTGAATTCGTTTGAAATTATGTGTATAAAATATGTGTGATTTGTTGTTTAGTTAAGTTTTTGATTAATGATTTGTTCGAATTCATGGATTAGCTAACTTAGAGGGATTGAACAAAATTTTGATGGATATACTAGTTCTACATCATGTCGTTATAGATGATTCTAGGAGACGGATGGTAATTTGGTTTTGATTAGTAAATGATGCTAGACATGGATCTTTGTGCAAGTGATATTATGTATATTGAAGATTGGTATGTGATAGGATTTGTGATAAAAGACACCCAAACTCGAATTGGATAGCTGTAGCAGAATCATCAGTGAAACAGACTACTTTTCACTAATTGGACCATAACTCTTTGTTGGGAAGTCCAAATTGTGCACCGTTTTTTTTTTAGAAGCTTAACTCGTATATCTTTCCAACCATATAAGTCACACATGATAGAAATACTTGAGTTAAATCAGTTTATTCTCCGAAGTTTATCAAAAATCTACATTGTGGTATTCCTTGGATAGCAAAGTGTTGTACTTTCTTCTTAGACTCTGAAGGACTTATCCTTAAATGAATTTTGACCACTATTTAGACTTTGATTTAGAGACACCCCCATGTTGATTGAAGTCTAAGTTGACTATGATTTGGTGTCTTGTCAACTCTAAGTATTCTATTTTATAGTTAGTGTTGCTTATATTTTTGGAAGTGAAGGAGATTTGATAACCCAATTTGGATGTGTGGAGGTAAGGTCAACTTAGATTTTTTTAAGATGGACTAAGTTTTGAATAATAAGGTTATAAAAAGTTATGTGTGTTACTTAAAAGTCATAGAAATAGTTTTGATTTTACGATATGAACCATGAGAGTGTTATGTTTTCCTCTAGGGTGAGTACGATAGTATGAGATAGTATAATTTTCAATTATGATCAATTGAAGGAATACGGTGAAGTAACATCAAATGAGAGCCTATTTTGGAATAACGATAGGAATTGTGGTTATGGTTCTTAAATGAACCAGAGTTTGTTTCATAACCACGTACTTGAGGTTACTAATATTGGTTTGAAAATATTACGGAGAGTTGATTAAATTTACTTGGGAAGTATTGATGGTTTAGAAGGGTCATACATAACATACTCATTGAGGACCTTATACTTAGGTAATCTTATTTCGTTGTGGGTTTAGTTCACTACATTTAGACTCTCTAAAGTATTAACAATCAAGAATCTCTTGGTTGAGTATGAGGTTAATAGTTGACTTGTATTTACAACTTTTGATTGAAAATTAAGGTCAATTTATGAAAATGAACTTATAGACATTTAAAACGGGAAATCTAGGAAGCTTGATTAAGTTATAGTAGTTACCTTTGACCCAAGATATTGTAGGATTAAAGACTATAGAGGTTTAAAAGCTCGAGGTCAGATATATCAGACAAGTATTAAAATAAGGATAATATCCAAAGTTTGATATGAACCTCTATTGTTATGTGATATCTTGTAATGTTATTGGAGTTGTGTTGGGGGAATATGAAGTTCTTTTTCCTGTCTCTTTTAGTAAATTATTAAGATATGTTCGATTAGTTATACTTGAGGATTGTTGGTATGAGTATTGAAGATTTGAACTTTATGGTTAGTGGTGATAATTGGGAAGATGTAATTTGAGGAATCAATAATGATACCTATGCAGATCGGCTTTGACATAGATGTGAAACTTTATGTAATATTTGGGATAAATGATTATGGTTATCCTAGTAATTAGCATATCGTTATTATCCTGAGGATTGTGAATAATTGTTAAGACTATGACGACTGATGTGGTTAAATCGAGGAGCATTGGATTAATCATCGAGAGTCTTGTTTTTGACTATGATTATATTACTAGAAATCTGATTGTATTGAATTGAGGGATATTATTGTGATCCTTTGAAGTCTATCTTTATCTTATGAATCATAAATATATGTATTATGGATTGAATCATGTGAATTCAAGATTATATATAACGAATAGAAGGGAGAGCATGTGAAAGTTGCTAGAGATTGATTACATGAGTTATTGATTCTAGCTTAAGGTTAGAGATTGAGGAGGAATATTTGGAAGATAGAGAAAATGATTAGTGTTAATCGAGTTGGTGAATAATGTGGAGATATTAAGATTGATCTAATAATAGGAATTCGAATGTGTGTGAGTTATGAATGGAATTTTAAGCCTTATTGAGTTGAGCGCAAGATTGAGGATTGAAAGCAATAGTTTAGAGCTATAACTTGACCCATAGCCCAAGCAGTATATTTGTTTATTTACTAAAATTTCATTTGGAGGAGAAAGACAGATCATTAGTGAATACATTTTGGAAGTTATAATCAAAGAACATATGTGGCGAAACCTGATATATCTTCACAAAACTTTATGAACATATGAGAATTCTTATCTTGAGGCTAGTTTTTTACTTAATGATTATTGAATTATAATTTATATCAGAGTGCGCAGCAGACTATTGGAATATATTTAATATTAGTGGAAATAACCATTAGTTATTTGTACAGTGGTGAATGTAAAGAGTCTAAGCTTCAAGAGTGAGATTGAATCTCTTGGAAAACTTGGTGTATAGTTTGATGGTTATAATTGTTGGAAATCTTGCGGTGTCCACCGAATCATAGAAATTGATAAGTGTCCATAGGATGTGAAGTTATTATTAGATTTAAATATTGTGAATTTCTTTAGTCTAGTGAGAGACAAAGTCATTAAGAAGGACACATCTGTGAAACCCCGGAAAATTTAAACTTTGACGAACAAGGGCAATAGGTGAATTGCCACTTCGGTACTAGTTGAAAAACTGAATTTTTCTAGATCTCGGATGACGAAACGGATTTCACCGTTGGATTCGTCTCGCGAAATCTAGTTACCCTATAAAATTTCATCGAATTCCGAGACAGTCGGATTTTTCACGTTTTACGAGGCGGTCGAGTCTCGGGTGACCCCAAAAACGAAAATTTTGTTAAAATATAGAGAATTTGAAAATAATTTAAATAAATTTCATATAAAATATTTTGAACTTGAATCGGGTCGAAATTTAGTCGTTTCGGGATTAAAACGGACCCGGAACTAAAAGAGACGTGTGGCCAATTGTGGGCCAAGTATTCTAAAATTATAAATAGGGGTTAAATGGCTGGAAAATCAGATTTTTTTCACCCAACTCTCAGCTGGTCTCACACGTTAGAAAAGAGAGAGAGAGAAAGAGAGAAAACAAGGGTTTCTCAAGACTTTCTTCCGCCGATTCTTCGACTTTCGTCGCTCGGATTCCGTCGCGCTAGAAGGGAGAGTTGATCTACGTGACTAGGGCTACGCGTGGACACCAAGAACGACGGTTTTCACCGAAGGTATGAAAACCGAAATTTTGGAGAAGCTTGGAATGGGCTTGGGTTGGCTTCTTGGAGTTTCCTACGGGGATTCCTCACGCTACAAGAGGTAGGGGTTCTCCTCCCTTGGCATATTCTAGTCCTTGATGTATGTATATGTGTATATGTATATAAACATATGTGTACATATGCATGGTTCAAAGGGTTGAAATAAGGAAGTGTGATTAATGATGCCTCTTAATGAATTCTAGCTTGAATTTGGTGTCTATAAGTTACATGTGATTAGGTTGTAACTTGGGAAAATTTGAGGCATGTTGGGTGATTTATAACTTGTGCCTACAAGGTATTTGACAAAATGCTTGTGTGAATGTATGTGATTATTGTGATATACATGTATGTCTAGGGTTGTAGAAATGGAAGTTCTTGTGTGATCACTTGGAACTTGAGATGGTGGAGGCATGCTATATGTTATATGGTGCCTTGAAGGTATTTGATTAACTGCCTAGAATGATGATAATTGATGTGTGAGGGCTATACCTTGTGATTACATGACATTATGCTTATATGGCGTTTGATGAAATGCCTTAAAGGATTAAAGTTGTTATTTGGGTGAAAGTGGAATAACATATTTGGGTGGTGTGACTCACAATTAAAATTGTATGTTTTTAAGGAAATGAAGAATTGATTATAAGAATAACTTAAGCTAAATTTTAGCTTAGAATTGATACATGGAAGTTACTTGTATTCCTTTGTGGAAGTGAATGAAATAGTTGACTGGTTTATAGCCTATTTCGGGGCTGCTATATAGCTTAATTTGGGGACTGTTTTGTGGATAATTAATGGACTGTTTTGTGGTTAATTAGTGGAATGTTTTGTGGCTAATTAGTGGACTGTTTTGTGGCTAATTAGTGGACTGTTTTTATGGTTGTTTGGGGACTGAAATTGTGGTTGCCTTGAGGCTGAAATTGCGGACTGTTTTGAGTTAAACTTATGGGCTGTTTTGGGCTTATTTCATGCTATAATGTTTATGTGGAAGGGGTTGATGTAGGAGACTTTGTATAGGACTCTTACCCATGGTTGGTGACTTGATTAAATGGGGCTTTTACCTATTGTTGGTGACATGATTAAATAGATGTTGAAAGTGGATACAATATATTCTATCTTGAAATGGTGGTGTAGAAATTACTTAGAGTAATTTCTTGTGTTACACGATGACGTATAGGATTCTTCCTATTTGGGATTATTCCTCACCTTAGTTGCTTATCAAAAAGGGTGATATGGAATGGGTAGGTGTATATATATATGCATCACTTGCCTATTGTTATTGTTGGGTGAAATGGGTATTGAAAATGGGTAGAGTAAACTTTACCTTGGATTGGGTATGTAGAGAAATACCTAATGTGATTCTTGATCCATAGGATGAGAATTGGGCATTAAACCACTAGCGTAGATCATGTGTGGGGAAATGGGTACCAAATGTGCTAAGCAAAGCTTGTACAAAATGGGTATAGAAATTACTCATTGGGTAAATTTCATAAAGGAACTTGAAGTGTAAAAAAATGGATATGGGAAAATTGGTAAAGTGAATGTCTAAATGGAATTGACATTTAGAGGTGGTTGCTTTATAATTCTATTGGGAGATTATGATATGTGGATATTAAGGAATGGATAGAATAAATTCTATCTTGGTATAATGGTGTAGAAATCACTAGATATGATTTCTTGAGCTTGATGATGAAATTGAGTACATTATGTGATTACATGTTTTGCGTGCTTTGAAGGTGTTGGTTATATGCCTTGGTGAAAATGAAATATGTATTGATGGGTTTAGTATGTTAATTGCATGCTTATGTGATAATATGCTTGAAAATGGTTATTGGATGAAATGTTGATATATGCATGCTTGTTATGTGTTGGCAAGGTGTTAAATTATGATATTTATATGCTTATGATATGAAGTAAATTGGATATGTCGATTTATCCTGACATTGTTCATATGACACTCATACATATCGAACATGTGGTTAGGGTGCAATTGGTACATTACATTGCATTCTCATGGGTACATCACATTCATGGTTATAAGACATGGGTGTGTGTGTGTGTGAATTGGCATCGCATTCATGGGTCATGGACATGAGTGTGGGTGTGTGCATGTGTCGTGGATCAAACACCAAATATTGGTGGTTGATATGTGGACTCGGGAAAAAGTGGATCGATTATCCTCTTTGAGTTGCACGGTTGCATTGCATAAGGAAAACTTGTGTTGGGTAAAGCAAGAAGGGGCATGGCGACTTCCTTGGGTGAGAAACCCTAAACCACTTGGTTCAGTCACTTTCCGGAGGTGAAATTCCAGAAAAGTGACATGGCCCACGGAGCCGGCGGTTGTGATACCAAAATCCGTTGCCCAAAGAAAACACAAGGGATTTTTGTTATAAAAACACCCATTCAATGGGTTGAATCCAAAGATGATCGGATTATTTTATAAAACGAATGATTTCCTATTCAAAACGACCATTGGATGTTTTTCTCCGTCGAAGGCGGATCATTACACTTTGGCATTACATTGTGTTGTGAGTCGGTGAGGACTCGGGTTGAAATGCATGAGTGAGTGTCACCTCATTCCATGGCATGGCATTGTTGCATTCCAACATAGAATGCATATTAGCATGAAATGCTAGATTATATGTTTTATGTGATTATTACATGAGCATGAGCATCTAGGGGGAGAGTAGCCTTTGTAGGATTTTCTCTACTGGGCGTTGGCTCACCCTATACGGGAAACATTTCAGGTGCGGACTATACGCCGGTGGGAGACCCTCATACGGGACCCCAAGAATGAAGAAAAGCCGACTTGTGGCTTTTATGGTTTAACTTGTAAAGTTTTCGTATAAATTCCATTTTAATGTGTAAATATATGGAATTGTATTAAATGGACTTCCATAGACTTTTTATAATGTAGAAAACATGAATATATATGTTTGGGTGACCTTGGAAAGGTTTGAAATGAATTGGAAATGAAAAATTATTGAAATGGACAAAATCTGCCTTTGACTACCGGTAGTCAACAGGTAGTCGTGAACCAGAAGCGGGGCCTTAAGGGTGAAAGGGGGCCGACATGTGGCCTCTAACCAAGACTATTTTGTAAACTTATGTTAAAACTACATTTTGGCATGTAATGTATGTAGAAGATTTAAAGTTCTGAACTTGTGTTATATATGTTTAATGCATAAACTTGTGATATTAGAGTATGGATAAATGGACCCGGTGTGGTCAATGTTTTCTTATAAATGGACCCGGTGTGGTCAATGTTTTCTTATAAATGGACCCGGTGTGGCCAAAGATTTTATAAGAGACCTTGGATAGGTTATGTGTTTGCTTGGTGCACAGGGTGTGTTTGGGTAGAGCTCCCCATACAAAGGAGGCTCTGCCCGACTTTTGCTAAATCATGGATCCCAATGAATGGGGCATGACGTGTGATATTGAGTTACACTGTATCCATGAGTATTCCGCGGGTTGATGGGTGATCAATGGACCCCCGGATTTTGGGGTGTCACAACATCTATTTAAAGAATCATTATAGATCTTGTAGTAATGACATTAATAAGTTATGGATTATATCATTATTTGAGTATAGGAACGATGAGTAATCTTATTAGCGAAATTGAATTTGGTAGCTGTGAAATGTTTATGGATAAGCTACACGTAAGAAGCAAACATGAGATTTTTTTTTAAATGATTAGTGAATTCAAAAGAGAAGTGATAGCTGATAAACATGAAATAAGTTGAAGATCTAGTAATTATGCATGATATGGAATTAGTCTAGACAATCACATGAAATTATTGAGTATAAAGAATAATCAAAAGTAGTGAATGAAGGTAAACTTGGGGACTTCAATAATTGGAATGATGGTATAAGTTGAAGGGATGGATTTAAAATTTAGGATATGATATTCTATGTTAATCTTGGATTTTATACTTAAAAGGATGAATAGAAGTGGATAAATCATGGCCAAATGAGAATTAGATATATTAGCTCGACGATTAAGTTTCGAGGACGAAACTTTCTTTTAGGGGAGTGGATTGTAAGACCCTGTACTAGAATTAAATAAGAATAATATAATATTAATATTTCTCCTAGGATGAATAAAAGGATTGTAGAAACCTCGAATAATTGTTAAAAGATTGATCATGAAGTTTGAGTTTCGGACGAATTGACTTTTAGGTCAAACTTAATTTTGAAGGTGTTTAAGCTTGAGAATAGTGATTAGGTAGGTTTCTAAATATTTTTAGTTCAAAATAAGATTTCCATTGGATCCGGAAGGTCGAGAAAACTTGGGAAATGTAGTATGGGGTATACTAGAAGTTATAAAGTATTCCGGAGTAAAAACGCATTTTTGGAAGGATTTGTGTAGGAAGTAATTTGATACTACCTTAGTATTGTAGCCATAACTTTTTACTCATAACTCCAATTGAACCGATTTTTGGACAGTAAAAACTAGACTTCAAGGGTTACAAAAGTATATTTCATAAAAATTTCCTGAATCGACTTCTAAATAGGTGAACACTTCTGATGAAGTTGGGGCAGAAAGTTGGCACCGTCCAGACGCCCCAAGCACCGTCCGGACGCCCCTCCATTCCCTAAAATCTTATTTTTCAACCAAAACAATGAGTTTTCACCGTTGGGACGCCTAAGTACCGTCCGGACACTACGCTAAAAACAGCCCCGCTCAGTTTTAGGGTTTTTCTCCGTTTTTCACCCTATAAATACCTTAAGGACGTTCCTTTAGCCATATTTCATCAGTTGTTAACCCCAGAGAATCTTAGAGAGCAAGAGAGAAGAAGAGAAACACAAGATTGAAGGGGGATTGTCACATTGGAATGGATCAAACACGCTAGGTTTATATACAAAACTACAGAATCGAGGTAGGGGATTCTTCTCAAGTTCTTTCATTGAGACTTAGGGTATAATTATGTATGTTTTAAATCTTCTAGATTATTATATGATAAATATGCATGAGTTCTTGGTTTCTTTATCATTGGAACATGGTCTTGAACAAAATACATGTTTGGGTTCAAGAATAATTGTTCTTAAATTTCCGAAACCCTAGTTTTTCCAAGATACATGTTTTATTGTGAAATTCATATGGATTCTTGATTTCTAAATTCATATTCTTGATTAAATCATGTTTTCAATCAACTATTATTCTTGTTCCAAGAAATTACGATTTTTGACAAAACCCTAGAATTTTGATTATCGAAATTGTGAAGGTTTTCTTGATATGATCTCTTGCATATTTTAATTCTTTATTACTGTAGTATATTGAGAATTGTGAAATTGTTATACTTGAATTGTTAATGAAAATTGTGATTGGTTAAGATTGGGGTTGTTGAGAAAGTTGTTGTTTCATCTCTTGTATGGTTTGTTGTGATAGACTTAAATTGCCTTCGAGAGCTGTCGTAGAGTGTTAGAGGTTAGTCTATCCTAGTGGGAGTGAGATGGTTGCCTAACACTTGTAATGGATTGTTGTTTGTGAGAGCAACCACTATTTTTCACGTAGGTTCGAGGCTGAGGGATGGTATACCTTTCTTTGGAAGGATTCGTCAATGCCGTGGGAGACGGTATATGCCCTTCCTAAAGTGGTTTGTGATTTGGCCCTGCGGGGAATAATTGATATTGTGTGGTTGTGATGGGTGAACGAGGTAGAATCGTTGTGTAGATTCCTGAGAAACAACCTACATACATGAGAATGAGGATGAACCAACATACATGAGAATGATGATGAACCAACATACATGAGAATATGGAATGATGATACTGACTTATTTATTGAATGCTTTAATTTATTGCAAGTTTATTCCTGTCATTTATTTACTGTATTTCGTACACTTGAGATCATTACAACTGTCATGATTTTACTCTCAAAAATTTATATATACTATTTTCCAAAAGATACTTGCCTTCTTTTTATTGTTTTAAAACCTTGTTGGGATTTGAGAGGGATTTCCTACGGGCTTTTGGTCACCCCCTACAACACATTACATATTTTGGTAGTGAGGAGGATGTCAAGTTAGATGAGCAGGTTGATCTTGAGAATGGAGAGGGTCAGTATGAGGATCCTGAAGTGGAGGCTTAGAGATGCTTCGTCTTAGTCTAGATTATTTTATTTGAGAGATTTCTATGAAACAATGTTTTAGTTAGTTTTTATTATTCCGCTGCTAGATACTATTTGATTTTGAATTGTAAGTTTGAGAAGTTACAATATTTTATTGACTTTAGTATTTATTTTTTTTATCAGATGGATGAATGGTTTATTATTTAATGGTTATTACTAGTTGCTCTTATGATTGAATGGTTTCTAGATAGTAATGCATTCCAGGGTGGATTTTGGGGCGTTATAAGATTGGATTAGAATCACAAGATGATAGCCTTTAGATTTAAGGATCTAGGATTGTGGTTCAAGTTCTCAAGGTATAAGGTAGGCTGAAAATACTCTCAAGATGTCTACCTTAGATTGGAAAGGCATCCCTCTATTTATAAGCTCAAAATAAGATTTGTCTTAGGATCAATGAAAACACAAATTTGCAAACGACCACTCGAGCAATAGGAGGGTGGTTAGAGGACGGTGATCACTAGAATGAAATTTGGATTCAAACCAAAAATGAAGAGCAGGGATAGCTCGAGCAATCGGAGGGAGAACCAGAGGGAGGTCTCCACTGCTACACGCGTAGCTTTTTACCGTATTTTTCCTAAGTCTTTTAGAGACCGCTCTAGCGAAAGCTAGTGAACATAGGGCAGTCTCGACTGATTTTTTAGGCTTAAAACAAAGCAAAAAAACTTACCTTCTTGAACACTAAAGGGTGTTTGCTCAAGAGGGTCTGCTAATAATTCAATCTATGTTTTCAAAACACAAAAGAGGTTTAGAAAAAAAATTTCTTTGAAGGACACCTAGGAGCCATACACAGATCAATCACCGATTCCATTATAACACTAATCGTCCTAAGTCTAACAAATTAAGCCAAAAGTTCTTAGGTGTCTAAAGTCATTTACCTTTGTCCTAAGCATGGAGGTGTTTAGAGAGTTCATTTGATGTAGCTTGAAGCTTGATCTCCTCCCTTCCATTTGAATCTTTCGGATCTGCATCGTTGTAGCATCATGACTATGGAATAGATTGAGATTTACAAGGACTTCATGAAATTAGTCAATTATAAAACATGATCTAACAATCTTTCCCATTGACAATTTTATGACAAAATACATAAGTAAGAAATTAAGATTACAATCCTCAAACCACGAACAAAAAGAATTGTAAACAAATCTCAACACTAGCTAGTGTATAAGTCCCTAATCTCTAAGTATAAGAGTTATCTTTAGATGTAGATTTGAATATCATAATCCTGCACATCACCACTAAACCAATACCTGGTGAAAAACTTAATATGTAAGAAAAATATAACATAATCACAAGTATGGAAATCACTAAGATAAGAATAAGACATATTCATTTTAACATCATGCAAGTGAAAATATATAACACATGTAAGAACTAATTTACCCAATATGCTTGAGAACTTATAGATATAGTATGTCAATGCATAACAACTTCTCCCCCTAAATTGGTGTTCACAAGTAAAATAACAAGTGTAAAATAAACAAATGTAAAATGCAACATCTTTTGTGGGAGAATATTCTAACCATGATGGGTATAACTTGAACCATGAAGGTTGAAAGCGGCACAAATGAATTCTTGATTCAGATTTCGGATAATTTGACAGAATGCTCTGATAAGGACCAGTTTTGATATAAGCTCGTCAGATCTCATCGAATCAAAAGATACATAGTTGAACACTTTATAACTAGATACAAACATTGAATCAAGAATGTATAATAATCTATTGCTAAATATACTGAATAAAATAATACACTTTTTTTTTCAAATTAAAAAGATAGTCAACAATAAGATTGAATTAATAATATTACTAACTAGTTAATCAATAGAGGATAAAACAGCGACTGGATTTGTTGGGTCTGATCAATGATTTTTTTTCTTGTGTGAAAGACAGAAGAATGAGCTTTAGACTTATGAGCAATAACTGCTTCATTTTTTTTTTTTAAAGCCTAGGGCTTGTGGTGAGAGAAAGAATAAAAGAAATTGGAATGTGCTTTAATTTTATTGTTTTTCTATTTATTAAGGACATTTTTTATGGAATGAATGGGATAGGAATAACTTTTACTCTGCTAATTAGAAAAGTATAAAAAAAATATTTTAGTGCCTCTTAGTCTAAAATATTTTAGTGCCTCTTACTCTGCTAATTAGTCTAAAAATATTTTAGGAAAGGATAAAAAAAACCATCTTTTACTCTCCTACGTCAAGTTAACTAAAGGAGGGGCAAAGTCTTTATTTCATGTAAGACTTCTTTAGAAACTATACTACCAACCTAAGGATTATCCTAAATTTAGGGGGGCATGGCCAACCCCAGCCCCCAGGTCATGCATGAGCTCCGTGCCTGTTAATATACATTGATCTTTCTCTTTTTGTCTCACAATAGCTCTGAAATTCTCACTTTATATCTTCTTCTTCTTTCGGGTTTTTTATCCTTTTTTTTCTTTCTCAAAATCAGTTCTTCACCAAAAAAATATATCTTTTACCCAAGTCTTGTGTTGGTCACAGAAGGCCATCAGTCATAATCAATTGATGAATTTTGATATAAGGACTAAATTGAAACTCAATCAAAACTTTAGGGGTGTTGGATGATATGGTTGGACTGGATTAGAGATCTTAAAAAATATCATTTTATATCCAATCCAAACCCACCCATGAATCAGCCGGTTAGGATTTAATAGGTATATCCTATCCCTCTTGGTGTTTGGATAACACATGTGTACTTCTGTGGGGCCAATGAAGAAGGGTGATGCAATATGGTGTCTTTTATTGTTATGTCCCTAGCAATAAATTAAAACAATCAATAATATTAAAGAGCAAAACAATATGATTAAATTAAACAGAAAAATAATAAATTAAATTAATTTCATTATGGTGGTGTATGGGGGACAACTGAATACAAAACAATAAATTAAATTAAGAGCAATATTATTGTGACCTAATTTACTGACCTAATTTGCTGACCTAATTCACTATGAGTTTTGGATTGATTGTAGGGCCCATCAAACATTGGAACTTGGTGTTGATCCAATGGTTCTACTGAAGCCACATCATTATGTCAGCAAATTAGGTTAAATTTTTAAGTCCAAATAGCATTAGAGCAACATGTGTGAATGGAAAATGAGACAAGGCAGGTCATGAATCAGCAACCTTCTTCTGTGAATCCGTTTGTCATCACAGCGGCGGATGAATGAGACAAACCAATATTAGGGTTAATAAATGAAAACGGGTAAAATAGTAATTGTACTGAGATATCCTATCGGTGATCAAATTATCCCAGCTCCCATGGGTTTTATTTAACCCACATAGGTAGGTTAAAGTTGACTTTTCAAACTAGATCGGTATAAACTCGATTGGGATTTCTGATGCACTTTTTTATTTATCAAACGCGGGATAAATGAGCCCCACATATTTTTTTTCTTCTATCCTACTAGGGTGTGTTTGGATAATCGGTAAGGATAGAAATGTATTGGATTTTTTGTATCCTAACCCATCCCATCCAAACTCATTCAGACACTTAATTGGATGGGTTATGTATGCTATCTAATCCAAATTATTGTTTGGCAAGGAACAATTGAATTGGATGGACTCCACTTGACTTTTGTAGATATTTACCATTGTACCTATTGATGAACCAGACATGTATAGTAGTCGCCACCACCACAGCCACAATAGAAACGCCACCACCGCCACAATAGAATACCCACCACAACAGAAACGCCACCACCACAACAGAAATGCCACCACAACATAAACGGCATCACCACCACCATCACCACAATAGAAACACCCACCATTACCACCACAATAACACCCACCACCACTACCACCACAATAGAAACACCCACCACCACCACCACCATAAAAATGACTCAAATCTGAAAGATAGAGAGGAGAATTAGGGTTTCAAAATCACCCACCATCACATCAGATATGAGAGATAGAGAAATTAGGGTTTCAAAATCATCCACCATCGTGGTGGTGTGAGTGACTGTGAACGTGGTGATTGTGAACGGTCGAGGTTAGGGGTGCTGGTGAAAATCTCTTCTTCATTCGGTCCACTCAGGCACCCAAACCCATCCTAGCAGAAACGTTGGGCTTGGGCTTTGTCCCCTTCACAAAGCGAGAGAGAGAGAGGTCTGGGCTTCGTCGCCTTCACAAAGCGAGAGAGAAAGCTCTCAAGAGAGGAAGGTGGGTAAATATGTCATTACCCCTTCATAACCCGTCGGCTGGGATTGAAACCCATGGTAGAGGTGGGTTAATTTTAACCCATGTAGCAGGGTTAAAAAACACTGTAGCATCCGAGTCAATGATAGACCCGAGATTTATATCCTGGCTCAATTTTGGATTTCCAAACAAAGGATTTGTGGGACCCACTGTCTTATTACCCTATCCTTATGGATGTTAACCCACCTTAACCCACTACCCAAACACACCCCAGGTGTTATCCCCTTTAACCTGCGATCCAAACATACCCAATACTTTATTGTTGTATTTAGAACTTTAAAGACCAAATATAAATTAAGTGTATATTTTAAAAGTGTAAATTATAATTTACCCAAAAGTAATTTAAAAACACACACACATACTAATATGCCAAAAAACAAACACACACACACAACAAAAATACCCTACACAAACCAATACAACAAAATATAGACACAAAAATAAAGATTAATACACCAAAATACACATACTCACACAAACTAACTAATACCCCAAAACATACAAACAGATGATTCTAGTACCATTCAATGAGTCTATTTAAGGGCCCCAAACAATAGTAAAAATTGATTCTTGGCCTGCAAGTCCATGATTCTTTTTAAATTTTTTTTTTACTACTTTTTTTAAGTAGGCTTTAGTTTTGTGCAATTACTTTCTTGCTTTATTTTTTTGTCCCGACTTCTTTCTCACAAGTTTAAGCACATGTATATTAATATGTGTACAAGTATAAATGTAATATTTATATATATATAAATATCAAACTAAATTTTATATTGGATATTTATCAAAAATCAAGCATATGACATAGTTTTATGGTGATTAAATATGCTTATACGGTAATTTTTGTTTTCTTAAACATGACTTCATTGTTTATTTACACAAATAAACTATGGTATATATGAAGATTAATTACATCTGACATTCAATCCTAATTTTATTTTATTTATTTTATTTTATTTTATTTTATTTATTTTATTTTATAGTAAAGTGAGTTTTGCTGACACTCAAAAATTAACGACATGGATTTGAGTTACTCCATGGAGATGGAGGGAGGGGCATATAGTGAGCCCAGTTGTGGCCCAAAAGGCCAGGGTTACTCAGCAAACATGTCAAAATGCCATTGAAGCCATTTAAAACACGCATTTATGACATTATGTGACAAGTCTCTGGTCTTATTCCAGTAAGTAATGCTATATGAAATTAAAAAATAGAATTGATAATCACAATCATAGAATAGGTAGTAGGTTCCAATAAATGGTGGGACTCACAGTAAAATTAATGATTGTAATTATCAAGTCTACTTTTTAAATTTATATAACATTGCTCTATTACGGTGGGTTAGTCGGTGGGTGAGTAACCCGACTTGTGACGTTGAGGTATTTTGTTCGAATATCTCTGTATTGCTATTGAATTCTAAAAAAAAAAAAACCAAAAAAAAAAAAAAAAAAACCTTAGGGAACGTAGAGTAAATTGATTTGGAGTAATGTTCCAAATTTTTGGAAGTGTATGAACTTGGCAAAATTAAACTGAGAAACAAATGTAAAAATGCTTAGCAACTTGATTCAGAGAATTGAGTGCTCCGTGAAAAAGGGTAAACATTTTAGTTACACAGACTAGCTAAATGCATGCTTGAGCTATAATACCCCCAACATGGGGTTCAGTTATGGTACCGAAATACCACTTTTTGGTATCATATTTCTATTTTTCTTTAATAAAAACGTACCTCTTGTAAGTTTTTATATTTTATTATTTTTTAATTAATGACTATTGAAGATTCAACTAGGCTTAGACCCGGTTCGTAGATTAAGCCTAAATCATCACAAAATAGGCGAAGTTTAGCTCATGACTTCAGTCCAGTTCAAAGTTCAAAAGTTCAAGAAGAGTCAACGCACATGGGAGAGCAATTATCGGGATAGCCATTACTTCAGGATAGTGCCCATCCACAATTGTAGTTATCATCTCCGATAAATTAGTAACTTGACCCTCACGTCACCACCTCAACTGGGGTTATGCGCCTATAAATTGTGAATCCCTACACATGGGGACAAATCTCACACACCTCACCTTAAGCATACTCTCACTCTCTCTCTCTCCTACTACTGCCACTATGTACTCTCTCATTAATAGAATTCTCTGACCACCATTACCTCTTTTAGTGGTTAAGTCACCCAGACCCAACCATCAACTTTGTGCTTCATCAACTATAAATTATTTAAATCAAATATTTTCAATAAAAAAATGTCCAGGAATATTGGTACAGTACAGATTAGAGGCCGTTTGGTAATTTTAAGTCTGTGAGATGAGTACCTGAAGTGAGTATATTTGTCTCTGGCGACCCAAAAAGGAACTTGGGTGGACTGTGGCATCTATTGCCAGAAAGACCAATTGACTGTAAATGTAAGGGGCTATGTCTGTTTATGCATAGTACTGTTTATGATTTTGGAGGATTTATACAGTACTTTTGAGTGTGAAGACTCGATGCAAGTCCTAACCATTTTTTATTGTGCTCTGCCATTTCTCTCCTCTTTCTCAATTTTTGGCTGGTTCCTTCTTCATCTCTTTTTATCCTTTAGTGATTGCTCCATCCATGTTTTTTTTTTTCATTTTTTCATTTTTAGATTTGTTTCAATTATTGCTGTCAATACTTACTAGATATCAATTCTCTACACTTACTAACGCAAGTTACAACTACAATAAAGAATAAATCTGGATCAAATCTCCATAATTCTAACATTTTTTGGATTTAAAGCTGGAAAATTTTCTTCATTTTCTCTCAAAATTAGCTTAACCAACATGTATTGTTGAGAGATTTACTATGTATAATGGCTCTGACTTAAATGCATAGTGGACAAGGATCAAAATTTTGTTTCGGTGTATTGTTTCGGTCACCTAATAAACGGAAACGTTTCGACGTATTCCGAAAACGTTTCAACTTGTTTCGGAAATAGAATGAAAAAAAAAATAAAAATTTAAGAATTATTTTTTCAAAACATTGGTTGAAATATACCAAGATAACTTGAAATATCTTGAAACATTCTGAAATAATTGTGCAAATGTATTTAAATATAACAAAACATTTCAAAACATTATGGAACACTTCAAAGTATTAGAATTTCGATTTCATTACTAGTTCGTTTCGGTCTCCTTGAAAACGGAAATTTTTCGGATGTTTCGACCGTTTCGAAACAATATTTTGATCCTTGATAGTGGGTGATTTGTCAATGAAAATAATTGAGGGAAACATTTACTATAGGTAATGTAAGTCTCATCTCCTCCCCCTTGTTCTCACTTTTTATGTGGTTCCTTCTTTTATCTCTTTTTCTCCTTTAGTGATTCCTCCATCAATGTTTTCCTCTTTTTGTATTTTTGTATTTTTGCAATTGTGGTTGCCATTTATCACTAGATATCAATTCCACAATAACTAATGCAAGTTGCAAGTAGAAGGAGACATTGTTAATGGTGTGTTTTTTTGGATAAGTAACATCAGTGCAAAGCTACAATAAGAACAAGTTCACCCTCCTGAAATTTTTCTTCTTGTCCTTTAGCATTTTGTTAGTTTTTAAGCCAGTATTTAGTGAAGCACTCTCGAAAGTACGATCATTTCATTTGACTCTTTTTATTATTATTATAATAATGTTTCACTCTTAGTTCGTTATTTGAGCCTGAATATCAAATTGTTCGATTCACATAAATAGTCTTCCCGCATGTGAAATGAGGCTACATCCATTTTCCCCTCTTACCCGTCGTGCCAATCCCATTTACCCTTTAGCGGGACAAGACTCGGTCGTTCTCTAAGATAAAGTGTGATATTTATCAAGAAATTTTCATTGTCACACATCATTGTTGTGGTAGTCCCAAAGGAGAAAAACAAAAAGAAGAAAAATCAAGGCACACTAGCTTTTCGGTCTCCGACAGCAATATTCAATCTGTCGGCTCACTCCCTTCTCTTTTCTCTACAAAACAAAAAGGAAAATCCAGAGAAAACAAAGAGTCTAAAACAAACAAACAAATCGCCTTCAATCCTCACCTTGTAAGGAAGAGAGAGAAAGAGAAATGAGTGCCATAGGATCCTATATTTCGACTAGGATATGGCTACGGAATTGATGAAAAAAAATCTGGGAGAATCTCATTTTGCACCCCCAAAAAATTTAAAATTTTTCACTTTATACCCTCAAAGATTAAATTTCTCACATTACATCCTCAATGTATTAAAAATATTACAATGTATTCCTTCCGTTAGTTTTTGTTTCTTATTCTGTCAAAAACACACCCATTCTTGACGGAATGATTAACGAAAATTAACAGAAGAATCACATTACAATATTTTTAATATATTGAGGATACAATATGAAAAATCTAATATTTGGGTGTGAAAGTAAAAATTCTTAAATTTTTCAGAGTGCAAAGATGTGACACTGTACCAAAATTGATTTGTACGCTTAGATTTTGATTTGATTGATTTATATTCATTGATCGTAAAAATAATAAATAATAACATGAAAACACTTTACATGTATCGAGTTTTTATTGGATAAAAAGTATAGGTATGATACTACAAATTTATTTTCCACACCGTAGTTGGACCCATATTTTTTTTTGATCAACAGTCAGGTCCTGACCAAATTACGCGTACCTCGACTAATCTCCTTCCTAGTCCAGTCAAAGATAGATCATCCACGTCGAGACTAGAGTATTTATGAGGGATAAATTCCTCATTACTTGACCCCAAAAAATTACAAAGGTTTAAATTCAAGACGTTTAAATTTATAATTCGTTTATATTATCACTTGAGATACTTTCGTTAGTGGGACCCATTTCTACTGTTGCAAGAAGTGTTTCTGCTTTCAATGACAGCATTGATGCCATATTTTTATTCAGTTACTTCGATACCAACAAAAATAAACCAGACAAAGGCCTCCGCCTCAGGTGTCAGTGCAATTACAAATGGCCCATTATTGAGGTGCACATGCACTAATGCATCCAATATTTGTATTTGGAACAATGCCATACATATCAAAAGATTTATGAAAAAATATTTTTACTAAATGAATTGACAGCTTCTTATCACTCTTGGTCTTACAAAATGTTTTTATAGGACATAGAGCTGCCAATTCATTTGATAAAAATATTTTTTTGGTAAATTTTTTTTTATGCATAGCATTGATTTTGAATTGCCTTTTCAAAGTAAAACAAATGCAAGGGGAGTGGTGGAGGGGAGGGGGGGGGGGGGGGGGGGAGGCTGAGAGTGGCGGATGAGGTTGAAATGGGTGGAGGAGGTGGTGGCACAGTGGGTTGCGCCACTGTGTGTTTAGGGTATTGAGGGTAAGAGAAATGGGCGGGGTTTGGGGTTGATAATTTAGGTGAGTCCCTGAAGGGAGTGTATTTGTCTCTGGCGAACAAAAAAAGAATTTGGGTGGAAGGGTCCCTGTCTGCTTCAGTGTTTCTGCACAGTACTCTTTTTGATTTTTGGAGGAACTTTGTATGGTACTTCTGAGTGTGACCCAAGTCCTAACCATTCTCCATTCTGCTCTTCCATTTCTCTTCCTCTTTCTTATTTTTTGGCTGCTTTCTTTTTTATCTCTTTTTATACTTTATTGATGCCTCCATCAATGTTTTTTTTTTTTACTTACTAGATATCAATTCTACAGTAACAAATGCAAGTTCCAGCTACAATAGAGGGTAAAGTTGAATCAAATCTTCGTAATTCTCTTTCAATTTATACAACCGTAAATCTGTGATAAAATCGTGTTTTATCCTATTGAAAATTATTGTTGAGATCAAATTGTATAGAATATGATCGCCTTGTTCTCAGTTTTTGGGTGGTTTCTTCTTTGATCTCTTTTCATCCTTTAGTGATCCCACCATCAAATGTATCTTTCTTTTTATATTTTTCTATTTTTTTCAATTGTGGTTGTCATTACTCACTCGATATCAGCTCTACAGTAACTAATGCAAGTTGCAAACTAGAAGGAAACATTGTTAGTGGTGTGCTTTTTTGGGGAAAGTAACATCAGTGGCGAAGCAACATCACAATGGAACTCATGATCTTTGATTTTTTCTTCTTGTCCTTCGACTTTTTGTTAATGTTTAAGACATTATTTAGACCCCTTTTGAATGTAAGATCACTTCAATGTGGCCCTTTCTTCGTATTATAATAACATTTCATTCTTGTTATGTCCATTTTGATCTAGACATCAAAAATTCGAGTTGTAGAAATAATCTTTCCATATCTTGTAATGACGAGAGTTTTGTGCATTGAATTGCCTTTCTTGATTGACCATTTAGTTTTGGTTTTCTAGTTTAGTCCATGAATAACATGTCATAGAAAACAAAGGAAAACCAAATAATAAACTTGCTGGGGGTTGGAAGGCTTAGAGGAACTCTTTTTGGAATTTGTATGGCTTACATCCATGGTAAGGCCGTCCTTAGGGGTGGCTCACAGGCCGTGCCAGCCCTACGGCCCCTAACCAATCCTAAGTCAGCAGCCTGTGGCAAGTCATGGGTTGGGTTATTGATTGGTCAATGGATGTTAAAGTATAAATATTTAAATTACACCCTTTCCAATAACTTAAACTTTTGTAATAGATGATTGTTTAATATGGTATCAGAGCAGGAAGTCACGAATATCGCCGTCACTCTAAGGGGCTGTTTGGTAAGTGGGATTGGGGGGGGGGGGGGGGGGAGAGGGCTGTAGAAGATGGGTCGGAGAAAAATAGTTCAAATGACACACAAAACCCATGTTTGGCCAAAACTTTGAAGCCTGGGTTACCAAGCCCAGCCCGCTATTGGCCCGGACCTTAAACCCCAAATCACGGGTTTCATTAAACCCCGAGGGGAGGTGGGTTTCGGATGAGGGTTAATGGGTTCAAGATACAAAAAGATAAAATTATACCCCATACGTATACAAACATGAGTTTGGATTAGATTGATGAAGGGGAAAAATAGTCATTTACATACAAATATATTATCATAATAGTGATATATCCGTGGGTATATCAAAATGGGTATGCATTGGATTCAATATTGAATCTCATCTTTGTAAAGAGGAGTTTGAATTTAGAAGGTTTTGGGGAAGTTAATCCAAACTCTTCCCAAAAATCCATCCAAACAAGCCCTAATTATTAAAAAGATTTTCACTTGTCAGGCCAAGGGGGCGTGTTAAAGTATAAGTACTTAAATTATACCCTCTCTAATAAGTTAAACTTTTGGAGTACACATTTATTTAATAATAGATCATACCGAAAACGCCAATTAAAGAAATATATCTGTCATCATACCCATTGGGTTCGGGCCAATCCTATTAGCCCTTCAACGGGCCTAAGGCTGAGGAAGTTGTGCTCTAAAAAGAAAAAGTCGATATGTAACAAGAAATTTTCAACGTTACAAATCATTGTTGTGGTAGTACCAAAGGAGAAAAACAAAAAGAAGAAAAAGCAAGTCACATTGGGTTTTCAGTCCTCGACAGCAATACTCAAATCTGTCAGCTCACTCCCCCTCATCTTTCTCTAGAAAACAAAAATGAAAATTCATCAAGGAAGAGAAAAACAAGCAGCCTAAAACAAAGAAACAAATCCCCTTCGATCCTCAGCTTCTTAGGAAGAGAGAGATAGAGAGAGAAATGAGTCCCACTGGATTTTTGGTCGGTAAATTGGTAATAACTTCGACAAACAAATCCTATAATATGACTCAAGACAGGTCAAGGGCTACTTCACCATACTTAATAATAGGGATTTTTCTTTTTTTTTTTTTGTCAGAAATAATAGAGATGTAACAACACAAACCTAATCTACTAGTTCAAACATATGCTCTTACAACCCGAGAGACTAGGTTTAACGAGAATTCCTCCCACACAAAGAGAGGCCATAGGGATTAAGTGCCATGGGATTAACCATCAAGAAAATAGTACTATAGGATCCTGTATTATACTGTTCCAAGATGGAGTATTATTTCTGGTTTCAATGACTGCACTGATGCCAACTTTTTATTCAGTCACTTGGATACCAACAAAAATAAACCAGACAAAAAACCTCAGGTACCAGTGCAATAAAATGGGCCATTTCTTTCCACTACCCATCATGGAATTATTGAGGTGCACATGCACTAATGCACCTAAGGTTTTTCTTTCTCCTTTTGTGGGTTTATCTTTTCTGTGCATAGATCTTTTGATGCAATAGTGTTCGGGCTTTAAGTTTAATATTTCTTAATATGCAGCACAGTGGCTCCGAAGGCTCATAAAGCAGCGTCGACTACTATGGCCTTTGGGCGATGCGTTGCTAGTCCGGGGGTCGGCAAAAAATAGAAGGATTTTTTGAATGTCGGTATACCATAAGACACTTATTTGTGAAAAGTCCCCTCTAAAAGATGTTTTAAAAATAATTCAATCTATTAATGAAAAACACTGTTATAACCTTGTATACACTCTTTTGTAATGAGGATATTCCACCATTGATAGAAGCATTTTATGAGAATCAACGGAGATGATTTTCCTTTCAAAATTCAATCTTCAAAGAGAGCATTCACCCTTCCCCCCCTAATAGAAGGCACCACCGTTGATTAACAATCACCGATGATTAACATCAAAAAATAATATAAAAAATTGGTTATTGACATTAAATTCTACGCATTTGAAATCAACAAGTTGTTACATTAATATGGAAAATATATACCTAATCCTGATGTTGTTACTCGACTGTAAAATCACAAATCCGTTGAGATGTCTGTGAAACAACACTCGTAACAATATTTGAATAGAATTTCTTGAATAGAACGATGAAAATCACAGCGATAACAAAAGATGATATTGTTGACTGATGAAAAAATCGGTAATGGCTTAGTTAGAAAACCAGACGTTGAATATGAAGAAGAAGATGTACGTTTAAAATTTAAATGTCCTCATCCATTGAAATATGAATATGTTGATATAATAAAATCAAATCTCACAAATAAGATAACTGCTTAAAAACACTGTCCCTGAATTATGGAAAATGGTATTTAGGTAAATGAATTATTTAAAAAATTGCCAATGTGTATCTAGATACATTTATAATTAGGAGTACTTATCTACAAAAGAGTTTCCACATAATATTTTACCACAAATAAATAGTTTATATGGTACCTATCCACAAATTTTCAAAAATAGAATAGATGTATTGATTTGAATTGCTTACAAAAATTTAAAAAATGAATCCAGGGGGAAGAAAGTGTAATTTATCAATCCCATGGTTTGTCCACTTAGTTGATAGAGAAACGAGGTAGCGGATACCAACTCTTTCGCCGGTCGACGGTTGAGAGAAGAGCGCAAACTCCTATAGTGTGTATATATATATATATATATATATATATATATATATATATATATATATATATATATATATATATATATATAGAGAGAGAGAGAGAGAGAGAGAGAGAGAGAGAGAGGAAGAGAGTCAGTGGGATAATTATTCCAGTAACGAACATGATATTCCCAGATTAATCTGGGAAGTCTGTTATGATTAAAATCACAAGCCAAAGTCCATGACCAAATCCATGGAACGAAGAATTCGATCGAGAAATTGATAATGGGTTTGGCTTCAATATTATTGTCATTTAAGGACGGACTCTTGTCTTTATACAAGTCAAATAATTTTTTCATTTTGTCAGGGTATATCCTGTGAATAGCACCATGAGTTACCCACCAATCATAAGTGACCTAATGCCATTGCCCGACTAAACATACCAATAGTTACCAGATTCATATGAGCTATTGAGAAGCAATCAATGATCTTCTTAAGATCAATCTGTCTTAAAGTAATCGAGGAAGAATATATTATAACAATCGCGCTTAAGTAGTATAAATGAAAGGAGTGGAACAAAATGTCGATTCGAAAAACATGGGTATTAAAAATTTTAAAAACTCGTGAGTTCTAATATTAAAGGAATTCCTACCAAAATGACGGATCAACACTTTTGAGGAAGAAGAATATAAAATGATTTATACAAGTTATCTTTATTTTGGACTTCTAATCATCATGTTTATAATAAAGTGAAATTTAGTTAAAAGTATTGAAGACAAGATATAAATATGAAACTAAGAACCCAATTTGTATGTGGAAAAAGTGTAATTCATTCAAAACACCTTTAAATTACTTGATCTTGATCAACACCTTTAAACTCCACCAACAAACACAATATCAACTACACCAATCAAAATCAACACCTTTAAACTCTATGTAAATAACTCCCAAACTCCACCAATCAAAATCAACTACTTGATCTTGATTAGCCAACCTCTACGTAAATAACTCCCATCTGAACAAACACAATAAAAAGGGACATTAAATCTCTAGTGGTAGCTTGACCACTTGATAAACACATTAAGAAGGTGTAAGTCAAGAGTTTAAATATCTCACGGGTAGATACATATCTTAGACTAATCATCCTCAACATGGGCAGAGCCCCCATTGGACTGTGACCCCCTCCCCAGATATGTAATTTTTTAAATAAAATTTAATATTTAATTGTATCCACCCTCTTATTGTGTCCATGTAATATGAATTAGGATAAAAATGCCTACCTAAATGATTACTAACTTTTGATCAATACTATTGAAACTTAATTTCAGCACCTAATATATTGTGACATTAAATTTAAAAGTAAGTCTGAATGCTTAATAAATCTATTATCCATACAATGGTTAGAAGTCATGGAGTTCCCACCAACAAAATCCCAAATTAAGTGAAAGTAACATTATTCTTTAACTTTTAGATACGCTTCAGATATGTCTGAATAAGTTTTGGACATATTATGGTTATTTTGTAGATTTTAAAATTTTAAGATTATTTTATTATTATATAGAAATGAGTGTCATTATATAAGAACCTACAATGGAATATTGTTACTGATGATGATGAATTTAAGTCTAGACCCCCTCTAGAGCCCAAAACCCTCTGTGCTCATAGAAGGCGGCCCAAGCATCTCATCTAGACAACATTTATTGGGCTCGAGCTGGACCACAACCTAGTGCCATAGAGGCCTGAAGCAAACGAGCTCGGAATAAGTGTCAACTTGACGTTGACGAGCCCAATATAGGTACCAATTCGGGGAATGGAAGCACGACACCAGACCAATCTGTGAGAGCTGCAGCTTGACACGTGGATAGGAGACAAAGGGAGATTACCTAACAATTTTGATGAACGAAAACTCACCGGTAGTGGAGATGACTCACATATTATAGCTAGTGAGTAGTGGGTGCAGAAAGGCATTAGGGACCACAATTACTGTAACCAGACAATCACAGAGGAGACCACAAAATCAACAAATAAGGATCAACACAAAAATCCTAACGGTCAGATATATAAATATCTAGCGATACTACACAGAGACTTATTGAGGAAAACTACCCAACAGTAACCTAGGCAATACCATGTAAAAGGCTTTGAGCCAAAAACCTTATAACCGCAGTCTTCTTCTCCAAGCAATACATTTCTAAGGAGAAAGAGTCTCTTTTATAGTGGATGTACTCTTAGTCCTTCGGCTAAGGCGATCCACCCATACTGTTGTTTTCTTCTTGCATTATGTACGCATATGCATATACTCCTGCATACATACGCATCCGCTGGGCCACATTCCAAATTGTTCTGTAGTCCGGTCCAATCAATTTCGGGCACCATCGATTACCATGATTTTATATATAGAAAAAAAAACGTATTTGTTGATGGGGTTAATTTGTAACGCTTTCAAAAGATAAAAAAATTATTAGATTAATTATAAATGATAATAATTAGTCTCATTCTTGGTACTAAATTATAATTAATTTTTTTTTATACATGCTATGTAGATAAGTTTTTAATTTTGTACGCTTAATAAACTTTTAAGTATTAAATATGATTTCATGTATTTATAAAAAAATAAAATTAGAACCTATTAATGTGCCCATCTTAAACTAATTTTCTAGTTCTGTCCCTCATCATCTAATTTGAAACGTCATTACACAAAATCTAACTAGAATATCAAAAAAAAAAAGCAAATAGTGGGGTCGGTAAGCCTAAATGGGGCCTGCCGTGGGCATGTTGCTTTATTATTTAAATTAATCACGTAGTTAGACTTTAGACTAAAGTCAAATAAATTTTTAAACCTTTGTTTGTCATGGTTTGGCTAGGATTAAATTAATAATAATGATTTGATTCGAATCGGGAACACTTGGGAGAGATGATTGCCTACCAAGTGCCTTTTCCTGATGCAGCATGTGCTGAGAATCTAACTCCCATCATCCCCCCATTCCTTCCAACTCTATACAATAGAAAACTAAAGCATCTTCTTTTGTACTCCATTATTTTATATGGAAACCAGCACACCTCTCTCTCTCTCTCTCTCTCTCATGTTTGATGTTATCTTAAAAAGGCAACACACTTATGAGTAAAGAGATGCAGCCACGAGACCGACATTAGTATCCCTGGCCCCTTCTCTCTACCTTTTTTTTTCTCCTTATTTTTGAATTGTACAAATCTTTTGCGGTTTGTAGTGAGTTGTAAAAGTTCTTTAATGGAACCCTGTTTATTAATCATCACAGTTAGCTCGGATGGCCAAGGTTTTACTTTATAAATCATCAAATTTTGTCAAAAGGCAAATTTGAGTAGGACTTACCAAGGCTAAGATCTTCATTTGATTGCTAAAGGTAGCTTAGCGGCTCCCCTCCCACCTCCCCCGGTTGTAATTCTTTTGATCCAGAATGAATATGAATGTTTGGGTTAAGTCATAATTGCATTTCTGATGCAGCCCATAAAGCAGAAGTTTGCATGAAAGATCAAGGTCGTCGAAAACGGTCTTGTTCGAACAGATTTTAGCTATAGTATTACAAAATTGCTCAAGACCCCATTCGGAAAACCCCTTGTGCGTTCTACAAAACCCATTTTTAAGCCAACAAACAATGGTTAGACCATTTTAAAGATCCCTTTAGTCTTATTTCGATTTTAAGGGTATTGTTATGATTTCATGTGCTTAGAATCGGATTTTCAAGTAATTTTTTACTACTGGAGTTTCTTTTCTTTTATTTTTTTTAAAAATTGGATTGTAAAAACAATTTAGTAGCTTTTGATTATTTGCAAAATATTTATGAAATTATTTTTATCCCATTCAATTCGCTTTGGTATTGTAGGAATCAACAAATACATCGAAGAACCTCAACATGGTATTATTTGTCATAATTAAAAGGTCACGGTTACTGTGTTATTTCGGGTTTCATGCTCCTTGAATCATTTCCTGGTCTCTTTTTAAAATAAGGCTGTTAAGTAAAAAAAAAAGGCATAAATATGCTCCAGCTAGAGCCCCTTTGCTATATGAATAATGTTATTTAAAGGAGTCTTCCATCGATAATATGCTCCACTTCCATCAGTATGTCATGTACTTGCATTTCTGCAATCAAAACTTCCCAATTCTATATCTGGGATGAGTTTCTAAAATATGATATTTCTGATTGAAATGATCCATGCGTGTTCTCTACGGTTCACAAGCAAACTGAGGTTGCTATTTGTCGAAACAGTAGTACATTTCTTTATATTCCTTCATATTCGTTGCAATAATACAAATTCCAAATACATATAATCAGTTGTAAACAACACGCTTCAAGTAAACTATGAACTTAAACTTCAAACCTCGAAATATCACTACATTTAGACCTTCCCTTCCCAGCTACACGACAAATTCAAACTACTTAGAAGTTTCGTGGCACCATCTTCATTGATGTCCCAATAGAGTTATGGAGTTTTAAGATAACTAATACCTTTCATTAGGTTTGAGTATCCTCCTAGAAAGGTAAAGAAAAGTCAAGGGAAAGTTCAACCTTACTTAACCCAAAAATGACAAGGGAAATACTCTTAGGTTTGAGTATTTCTTGAAATGAATACATTTCCCAGAAAGTGACAAAAATTTACTGCCCTCCATCTTTTTTCAAAAGATACTTAGAAAGTAAAAGGGTAGCTTGGACTTTGGGGGAATGAAATATTTTTTTTTACCAGATACCATTTACTTTAGAGAGAGGTAAAAAAGAGAAGGGAAAAGTCACGTGACAGAGAATGGAAGTCACGTGTATTCAGGGAAGGACTTGCATTTATTCATGCAAAATACATTGGGATGAATAATGACTGTTTGTTTTGTTATGGTCATGGGGATGTTTTTTTGTTTCTCTGTCTGAATGCTGTGTGGGCTCAAGTTTCAAGCAATGTGATTGGATCGGCCACAGTCCAAACCTCACTCTACATTCTTCTCCCTCTCTCTCTCTCTCTCACACACACACACACTGTTTCAAGCTTTATATAGAAGACTTGGCTCAACCTTACCTTCTCAAGGTGGGGGTCAATGAGAGAAAGCAAGAAAGTTCATAGAAAAAGCTAAAAGCTTAAAGTTTAAAAGAAAGCTGATTGCACAAAGCAACTGCTTTTCTCTTTCTCTCTCTCTCTCTCTCTCTCTCTCTCTCTAAGCCTTCTATGGTACTGGAAAGCTGAAAGGAACAACACCCACTTCAACAGCTGTATAGTTGGGAATTTGATTATGCTTCTGGTTCATCTATGAGATATATCCAACAAAACCATTAGAATCCACCCATGTTGGACAACACTGCTCGTCCATCTTCTTCTTCTGATGCTTTCACTTCCTCCGAAAATGGGGTTGCTAACAAGAGGAAAAGAAGACCAGCTGGTACTCCAGGTATTTACCCCCGCCTTTTCTCCTTCACTCTCTCTCTCTCTCTCTCTCTCTCACACACACACACACCCCCCCCCCCCCCCCCCCCCCACAAACACGCACACAAACATCTTGATAGTACAATCTAATTTATGGGTTTGTTCCAAATTATGTTATAATATAGATCCAGACGCTGAGGTGGTATCTCTCTCACCCAAGACTCTATTGGAATCGGATAGATACGTATGTGAGATCTGCAACCAAGGGTTTCAGAGAGACCAGAACTTGCAGATGCACCGTCGACGGCACAAGGTGCCGTGGAAGTTGTTGAGGAGAGAGACGCCGGAGGTGAAGAAGAGAGTGTTCGTGTGCCCGGAGCCAAGTTGCTTGCACCATGACCCTTGCCACGCCCTCGGAGATCTTGTGGGAATAAAGAAGCATTTCAGGAGGAAACACAGCAATAATAAGCAGTGGGTGTGTGAGAAATGCTCAAAAGGTTATGCTGTTCAGTCTGATTACAAGGCCCATCTCAAGACTTGTGGTACCCGAGGCCATTCTTGTGACTGTGGTCGGGTGTTTTCCAGGTTTTTTATATTCTTGCTTCCTTTAAAGAGACTTTTAAGTATGTAAATTGCATAATATCCCTTTTCCTTTCTCTTAGTTGATGATAAAATGTCCTGTATTATTCACCATCCTAGAGTCATTAACTCTAAAAACATTCAATGGAAACAAAAAAATTTCCCCAGGTAAACATTTAGAACAAACATAAATCTTGATTTTCAGATCATTTCTTTAGGTTTCTCTATAGTTTTATCGAGCTACTTAAGATCGTTTTACTTAGATAATATGTTATAATTTTTCTAATTTTATGAGACGATTCCAATAATACATGACCTCATCTTAAGTAGATTTTGTGATTTAGGACAGCCAATGGAAGTGTAAGGCCTGTGATTCACCAATCCCTATAATAGCTTCCATTGGATGAATAAATTATGGTTACCCAAAACAAAAATTCTTCATTTACATACTTACATATCCCTTTAGATTTGTTTCATAATTTTATTGTCACTATCCAAAGCCTAGTCCCTTGATCTATTTTTACTGTTTTCTTAGTTGATAACCTACATGAAGAAGCTTTGATTTCTTCCTTGACTGAGCTGTTGCAACCCAACTTCGTGTAATAAATACTTCAAGGCCAAGCCACATTATCTCACACTGGAGCTCATGCACACCCCCGTTAAAAAAAAAAGATAAATCTATCAGATTATGGGGGTAATCGGTGGTTAAATTAAAAAAAAAAAAAAAGTATTATTGACATTTGTAAAGTTGAAACCACATCCTATCCTCTCCTTTTATTAATAGTGTAAATAATTTGTGTTTTAAGTTTTGATTCATTCTATACTTTGTCCTATCAGAGTTGAGAGTTTCATCGAGCACCAAGATGCTTGCACAGTAAGGCCGATCAGGCCGGAGTTACCGACATTTCAGCCGGCCTGCTCTTCTCTAACCGCCTCGAGTACCAGCCCATCAAGTGACACCAACTTGAGCATTAGAATACCAATTCAAACACCTGCTGAACGCAACAGTTCTGATAATCAACACAACTTGGAACTTCAACTATTACCATCATCAAACACATATTCATCAAGAAACAGGGATGACAATCATTCAGCTCATTTGAAACTCTCCATTGGGTCATACAGTGGCAGCCGAGTTAATGATTCCGGCCACCCCGAAAGCTCTTTCCGATTAGAGAATGCCACTGAAGCCGCATTGGAGGCATCAAGGTTGAAAGGAGGGGAAAATGATGGGCTAAAGTTGGCCATGAATGAAATGGCCTGTGCTGAGGAGGCTAGAAAACAAGCCAAGAGACAAATTGAATTGGCTGAGTTAGAATTTGCCAATGCAAAGAGGATTAGGCAACAGGCACAGGCCGAGCTTCAAAAGGCTCAAAGTATAAAAGAGCAAGCCACAAAGAAGATTAGCTCAATTTTGCTGGCAATCACTTGCCATGCTTGCAAGCAACAATTCCAAGCAAGAACAGTCACTGCACCAGCTGATGAGACCTCATTTGCCATGAGTTATATGTCCTCAGCCATGACAGAAGGAGGAGGGAAGTAACAGCCTCATCCTTCAACCTTGTAGAAAATCTCTCTCCCTCTCCCTCTCTCTCCTCTCCATTTGTTTGTATGTCATCTCTTTATTTTCTCAAGGAATATCATGTGGGTGTTTTGAGTAGTGTGATGATGATGATTAAACGAGTGTTATAACCTTCCTTCTTTTTTTTTTTTTTCTGTTCATATTTGTGTTGAAGATATCTTCATTTCTTCAAAGGAAGTATGACCCTGAAAAAGTTTAATTGTATTCTTGAAAGATTCTGGGGAAACCCATTAAACCATAACTATATCATTTTTGCTTATGGGTTTAGCTTGACATCGAATCTTAAATCTTTTTCTGTATTCTTAAAATTTATTTTGGAATTTCATATTTCCTTTTAGGGCTTGACTAGTGAGGAGATAAAGGTTCTGATAGGAAGATAGAATGGAGGGTCTAATTTTTTATTGTTGTTGTCAGTAAAAAGAAAGTTTACACCACCATGCATTTGAACGAAAGAATTGGTATATAGGGAGGGGGGGGTGCAGTCACACACTTTATGGACTCAAATCCTCAGCTCACTGCATGGAAAGGGGTCCAATGGCTAGGACTAGTTAACTGTAATACTAGGAAAGGTCTTTCATTGCTGGGTTATTTTCTTGCATTTCCTTAATTATAAAACCTTCTTTCATCTCCGTAACAGAATAGTCCGGCAGAGGAAGGGCTTCAAAAAGAAATTGCATTGTGATAGATGTCATGCTTTTAGGGTTCTGTTAACACACTATTATGGTTCCGTTTTTTGTTTTGGGAGAAAATTATATTTTGATTCTCTTAACTACTTGAATTGTCTCATATTATTCAAAAAATAAACATTTGTTATTTTTTAGACAAAAAATATCCATGTGATGGAACAAAGTGAAATATAATCACATAGTTTTGAGGATAAAATAACATAAATTTTTGTAAAATTTGAAACTGGTAGGTAAATCATTGGGGGTAATGTAAAACTACTAGCCATAATTTAAGGTTTAATGTAAGAAATAGATAGTTCATGGGGCAATAGGAGACCAAAATGACTGCATGGAAAGAGGTGGGAATGTCTCGGACAAGATAATTAACTATAATACGAGGAGGGTCTTTCATTGATCCGTTTTTTCTCTTGTTCCCTTAATTATAGTCCTATTTTTCATCTCCTCATCAACATAGGTCTACAGATGAAGGTTTTTTTTTTGGGGTACATCGGAAAGTTAAAGCAAGAAAAAAGACTAGATGGAGTTTCTAGCAAAAGCTACACTAGTCATATCTGCTAACAAAAAATTAGCCAGTTGAATAGAGGGAACATCAAGCTCAACAAAATTTTGCAGCTGTTGGACTCCAAGGTTAGCCAAAACATCATCACACTAATTTCCTTCTCTGAGAGTATGAACTATGGGAATGTGCTTCATCTCCATAATCCTTATGCAGTGAGTAATAACAGCTCTATTAGGGTGAGTAGCCTCCGGATCCATGGACAAAAGCTTGGCTGCTTCAAGTGAATCAGTTTCCACAGCGATATGAGTGATATTCCTCTTCTGCACAAGCTCCAGACCCTTAAGGATTGCCCATAACTCAGCTTGTAAGCTCGTGGAATCATCCATTTTCCCATAGAAGCCAGTGATCCATTTTCCTTGATCATCTCTAATAATTTCTCCCACTCCTGCTGGGCTTGAGTTTCGTTTTGAGCATCCATCCGTTTTCAGTTTATTCCAACCTGTATGAGGGAAAGACCATGCAATAAGACAGGGATAAGTATTAACATGCTCATCTTGGGCATTCTAAAAGGCTTTGACAGTATCCAAAGCAAGAAGCCACGCTTCCCTAGCAACAAATCTAGGTAAGGTAGAAATTTTAGAAATGTTTTCCCTATTCCTATCTTTCCATATACACCATGAAACACATGCACACATAATAGGCCAACTAATTCCTTTCCAGTCCTTGCTCTTTCTTGTTTTAAAATTCAAGTTAATCCAATTATGTAAACCTCCCAGCTGGTTATTATGTAAACCTCCCAGCTGGTTAGTTTCCTCTCCTTGGGGCAAGTTTAAAAAATTCCACACTCTTTGAGCTTTTGGACAAGCAAAAATCACATGCAAGGATGTTTCATCAGAATGTTGGCATCTAGCGCAAGAAGCATCACTAACCATGTTCCTTGAAGCTCTAAGATTATTAGTGAGGAGCCTATTATGTTGAACAAGCTACAAAAATTGTTTCATCTTTTGTGGAAGATTCAATTTCCAGATCCAATTCCAGTAGAGGGAAGGGGAACTACTCGGATTGGACTTAGAAATGAGATCAAAGGCTGCATTTGTAGAGAACTTTCCATTACAAGAAAGACCCCAACAAATCGTATCCTGAAACTCAGCAGATAATGGACACGGAGAGTGTAAAATCTCAAGTAAAGTGGAATGAGGAAGAAGAATACCTGCCTCTTGAAGTTTCCAGTTACCTCTATCATTGATGAAATCAACCACCTTCTTGTTGAGATTCAGATGCGCATAATGAGTAACCTGCTGCACTAAAGGGCCCTCTCCCCACCACCAATCAATCCATAAATTAATGTGTTTACCATCTCCTATTAGCCATTTTGAACCTAGATCCACTAAATTTTTAGTCTTACCAATTGCTCTCCAAGTTGGTGAGCAAGCAGACTTAAGATTCCAGTTAAGTTTCTCCTGGTCGACATATTTATTGTTGACGACTTCAACCCAGAGGGCTTTCTCTTTTTTCTTCACTTTCCAGCCCAGTTTAGATAATAGGGCTAAGTTGTTATCCATGCCCTTTCTTAATCCCAACCCCCTTCATTCCTAGGGAAACACACCCTATTCCAATTCACCAGGTGAACCTTTTTTTTATCAGGTGTGTCTCCCCACAGAAAATTCCTGTTAAGTCTGTCAATCTGGTCACAAGTAGCTTGAAGGAGCCAATTAGTTTGCATAACATGATTCAAGAGTGTAGAAGTAACAAGGGTGGTTCTACCTGCCAAGGAGAGGGATTTGGCTTTCCACCCACTTAGTCTACTTTGGATTTTCTTAATAATTAATCTAAAGTGCTCTTTAGAAGATCTTTTATGAAAGATAGGAATACCTGGGTATTTTCCTAGGTCATCAGTAAGAGTGACTCCACATTTTTTGCTAAGGAATAAAGTAGGACTTTTACTCACGTTAGGAGAGAAGAAAATCTTAGATTTATTAAGACTAATCTTTTGTCCTAACATCAAACAGAATTCTTCTAGCACATCTTTTATCATGAGACAGTCTCTTTCAGTGGCTCTAGAAAACAAAATAATGTCATCAGCAAAAAATAAGTTAGTAATTTGGGGTCCCTTTCTAGAGGCTTTTAAACCTCTCCATTTACCTTCTTGCACTTTCTCAAGGATTAATTGTCCTAGTCGTTCCATACACAACACAAAGAGATAAGGGGATAAAGGATCCTCTTGTCTCAAACTTCTTTTAGCTTTGATTGGATCCAGGGGAGAACCATTCCATAAAATGAAAAGAGTTGACCATGTAACATAACTCATAATGATATCAATCCAAGACTGGGGGAAATTAAAATGAAGCAGAGTTTTATAAAGAAAATTTCAGTTAACTCTATCATAGGCTTTTTCCAAATCAATTTTGATAACCATACCCCCAATCTTCCCTTTTTTCCTCTTTAGGGAGTGGATAATCTCTTGAATTATAATGACATTATCAACAATTTGCCTACCTGGGATGAAACTACATTGGTTAGGGCTAATCAGCTTATCCAGGAAGGGTCTTAGTCTAATAACTAGAAGCTTTGTCAGGATTTTGTAAGGAACATTGCATAGACTAATTGGTCTAAATTGAGTGATTTATGTAGGGTTTTCCACTTTAGGTATAAGAGTTACCCAAGTGTTATTCAATTCTCTTAGACATTCTCTACTTCATATCATATCTTTAATAAGATTGCATATTGATTCCCAAACAATATCCTAGTATTTCTGGGAAAAAAAAAGTCTGAAGTCCATCAGGACCTGGGGCTTTCATTGGTTTCATGCTAAAAATTACAAGTTTAATTTCATTATTAACTACAGGGGTTTCCAGAACTTCTTTCACCTCATCACTCAGTTCATTTTGGATTCTGAAAGACCTCTAGAGATAGGAATCAGGGCTTTTAGATCCAAACATGTTATAGAAAAAGTCATGAATAGCATTGACTATATCTTCAGTATTAGTCAACCAGTTACCTTCCAAATTCTTAAGGGTTTGAGGTCTACTTTTCTTTCTTCTTGTAATAGTAGATACATGAAAAAATTTGTATTTCTATCCCCACAAGTAATCCATTTAGACCTGGACTTCTGGTACCATAGGACTTCTTCTTGTTCCAGTATTTGATTATATTCATGTTGAAGTTCTTCCTCTAGTCTAGTCAAGTCAAATTATGAGAATAATGTGAATCCTGGGCTTTTTGAATACCCTCTAACCTTGCTAAAATTTTTCTTTTTCTTCTAAAAAGGTTTCCAAAGGAATCCCTATTCCATTCCATGGTAATATTCCCAAAATCAGCTGAAGCTTTTATGAGAGAGTGATTTTTAATTCTCCAGGTTTTAGCAACCAAATCTTTGAACTCAGGGTGTGTCGTCCACATAACCTCAAGCCTAAAGGGTTTGACAGAATGAGGGATAGAAGACATACCTTGCATCTGGATCAACAGTGGACAATGGTTTGAGTAGGTTCTAGGAAGATTCCTTATGCCTGCCTCAGGGAACTGCACAGTACATTCTGAATTCACCAAAGCTCTATCAAGTCTGATTCTAGTATTTGCAAGACCTTTCCTCTTATTGTTCCAATTAAGTTTGGGGCCACTGCATCCAAGATCAATGAGACCGCAATTGTTAACTTTATCCTTGAATTTTTTTATTCTGCTTGTATTATCCACTTGTCTCCCTCTTCTCTCTGATTGGTTAGAGAAATCATTAAAATCTCCAGCCACCATCCAAGAATTTCTATAGTTATCCCCTGTGCAGCTAAGTTCATCCCACAATTGATTTCTACAAACCGCGTTGGGACTCCCATAGAAAGTAGAGAACAACCATTCATCAAAATTCATTCTAGCAATTGTTGCATGGATGACTTGCTTAGAAGAGCCCCTAGTATTGATAGAAATATTTGATGGATCCCGGAATAACCAAATACCCCCAACTCTTCCTTCGAGTTCCGTTTTCTCGGATGCAGTAAGTCCATACTGGTCAAAAAGTTCCCTATCTGACTGCTTTGTATCTTCGTCTCCAAGAGCACAACAACATCAGGTTTATGGGCTCTGAAAAGGTCATTGAAAACCCTTCTAAACCTCTCATTTCCTGCTCCCCTACAGTTCCAAACAAAAATTTTCATGGCTGACATCATTAAATATTAAGGAAAAAGTTTGGATCTGTCCAGGTCAAGCTTATACCTTGCTATCTCACTAAACTCCTCTATTGGGATTGCAGGTCTCAGTGAGACAGCGATAGTCTGAATCCTTGCTTCCCTGAGGTTGCACGATTCCACCACAATAATAGTTGATTCCACTATCTAATGAACTAGGGCAACCCATTTGCTCTCCTCCTCCGGCTGGAAAAGTAATCCCATCAAATTGTTGTGAAGATGGAAGGTCTTCAACGGGGAGTTTTCCATTCCTTCTATCTCTCCTGCTATCACCTGGGTCTGGTGGTTTAGGGTTTAGAAGGTCTGAGCCTGGTTTGTTCAAGGGATCTTTTGAGGAGAAGAAGGGTTGAGGATGAAGGGAGGATGAAAGGGGAATGGTTTTTGTGTTGCAGGGTTGATATTGAGTGACGTTTAGGTCCTGCCGCCCTATGTTTCCTCCATAATTACACCTCAGAACCTCCAGATACATTGGATTTGAGCCAAATTCCAAAGCTTCAAGGTGGCCCTTCGATATCTGCAACGACTCTGACTCTTCAGGGATATATTCTTGGGGGTTGTGGATATTGGGTTAGGTCCTATCCGGTTTTGAAGACTGCTCCCAATTTCTTCTAGAACCCGTCTGTGATCATTTCTTAGGAACTGGGTTATATCTTTGGGTTGGGTTACCCTGGTCAGAACCATTTTCTTGTAATTGGGTTACCTCTTGGGTCTGTTTTTGTAGGGCCTGGAATCTGTTGGGGTGGCCCATTCCTTTCTGTGTTGTCTGGTTCCTATAACCATGTACTCTTTTTCTTATGGGTTGGGTTATCAACCAATGCCCAAATTCCGCATCAGCTCTCGAACCATTGGACCTAACCTGGGTTGACTCCGAGTTACCTTGTGACTGTTGTGAGTTCTCAGAATTAACGGCTCTTTCCTTCTGATTGTCCTCTCCGGCTGGAATTAGGTTTCCGGCAACCATCGGAGCGTTTTTACCTTGATTATGATGGCAGAAGGCTTCTATATGTCCTATTCTCCCGCATCCGAAGCAAATGATGTAGATACATTCGTATTCAACTCTGAAGATTCTCGAACTCAGTTTGTAATGAGAAATCAGTGGTTTGCTGAGATCTCTCTCCACACACACTTGAACTAACTTCCCTCTCTTTGTAGTTGTTGTCTTTATATCCACCTTAATCGGCTTGCCCAGAGCCTTAGCTATTTGAAACAAAGTTTTTTCATCATAATATTCAAGCGATAGTTCTAGTAGTCTTACCCAAATACCCGTAGTGATCTCAGAAACCCTTGAAGGGATGAAATCTGGTTCTCATTTCCTGACTGTGAGATAATGATTCATAATAACACATGGACCTCCTGTAGAAACTTTGAAGCTATCTTCCTTGGACTGGAATTTAAATAAGAAAAAACCATTATCCAAATCAATCGCCTCAAAGTCATTTGTCAGAGCCCAAATATTCCTGACCTTCATGCACAACATCTTATACGCAATGTTTTTCCCTAGAAGCTTCATCAGCAACCCATCTTTCCATCTATTCTGAATATGATCAAAGGTTTTTTGGGAAAGTCTGATATGAGGGCAGGACTCATTGGAGGTATCGATTATAACCTGTTTGGAAACCCCAGATTGATCATACTCTACATCCCCTGTTTGGCCTTTGTTGGTAACCTCCACATCTTCGTCATCAAAGGGCTCGCCATAGACGGATTCATCAAAATAGATGGCGTTTCTATCTTCCAACAGAGCGGCCATGTAATTCCTTGGCTTAGGGCCAGAAGGAGTTACTGGTTTATCAGGCATCTCATGCTCTTCCTCCAAACGAGTGGATGATGGATCCACTAACATCTCATCTTCAGTTGGTACCATATGATACTCCTTGATTTTCTTAGTGCTTCGTTGGGGATGATCTTCTTCCTTCCACGATCGAGGAGATGGGATCTTGAGATCCTCATCCATTGAGCAGAAAGGATTAGATTCAAGGGAAAAGGAACAAAAAAACAGGGCTCTCTCTTTCTCCATCTCAGATCGCTTTAAGAGAGAGAAAGTCTAGAGAAAAGTCAGAGCGTTCATTGATTCTATATTGTTCTTTGATTGACTTAGAGAAGTTCATCCTATCATTCCCCAGGCCACAATACAGATGAAGGTTTTGAAAATACATATATTAAAATGTGGTTTATGAGTCACGCTTTATGTTTGATTCTATGTTAAACATGCTTTATGTTAACTGTTAACACACTATGTTGGTTTGGCCTCAACTATGACTTCAATTTTACTTTGCCACTTGAACTACATTTAATTTAACGGGTCCAACTAAGAAGTATGATACGCGTATAAAGCTTTCTTATGTTATTGTTTTTCAATTCTTTATTTTTTTAAAACATTAATCAATGCAAATGAATTAAATAGATCTCTGACAAGAAATAATTTTTTGATATGCGATTTGAATTTTTTGGTGGGTCTCATAGCCTTATCCCTAACTTAAGGAGATATACAGTTGTTTTAATGTCATTTCTGATGCATATATAAATGCTTATAAAAACACCATGTTTTTCAGTGCCACAGTTGAATGGTTAGAAGATGCAGTCGTCCCTATCAGCAAAAGATACACCACAGACACAAACACAAATGCTTTCTCTCTCTTGACTCACTTTTATCAGAATCAGGACACGAGCCATTGCCACATTCAGCAGCCAGCAGGTACCACAGTGCCCTTTACATTAATTTCCCTTAGAGAGACCACCCTCCACAGTCCACAGCACTCCAGTGTGCAAAAATAAATGGTGAGCAGTAAATGCAAACTGTTGTGGAGGACAATGATAACAAAGGAAGTATCAAAGTTACAATTTTTAAGGTTAAATTATAATATTTTGTGACATAAAGATATAATTTTAACGTTATAATCGATCATAAAATATTATAATCATTTATGATCAAATAATATTTTTTAAAAATATAGTTAAAATTGATTGAAATTATTCATAATTAATATAAATAATTTTAGTTAATTATAATTTTATTTTTAAAAGGTATAACTTAATTATGATTTTTGAAATGATACGGAAAATATGACAGTGCTGCCCAAAACTGTGTGGAGGTTGGATTTGTTTCTATTCTTCAAATCGATGCAAAAAGCCAAAAGAAAACCATAGGGTTCACCTCCTGGGTTTTCTATTTACTGCTCTCCTCCTTTCTCTTGGACCTCGTGCGGTCCCTTTTACTACACTTTAATGCAGGACAGGACTCACTTTTATTCAGTGGATAGCTATGAAAAATGGCCGTAGAGTTTCAATACTGAAAGGGATATCTGAGTGAGAATATTATTTGTCTTTTTTCGCTTTTTGAAAATTTTGAATAACCTGACCCCCCAAAAAAAAAATATTTTTGAATAAAAGTATGAGTTTTGCTTTAATTAACCCTAAGTTTGTTATATTTTAATTTGGGTATTACATGGTCAAGTTAGGAAAATAGTTTTTTGGTATAGCCAAGTGAGGACCAATCCCCCGGGGGGATAGGCCCCATCATTAGATTTTTTTTTTTTAATTAAAATTACCCATATAGGTTTTAAGTATTTATTGATTACTTTAATTATGTCGACTCCATTAATTTGTTCATTTCAATTAGAATAGATTCATATCTAGATGACTAATAACTTTCGGTGAGACTTTGGACATGCTATAGACATATCTAGAACGATTTTCTAGCTCCGTCCATGCCCTTAACCATTACTCAAACCTAATGCATTGGACTATCTAAAAACTTTCTAATGTTTTGACTCCCGATAGAACCAAAGCATTGTTCCTTTGCCCACTCATTGATATATGTCTGTTTGTGCTGTGCATGTGTTGATGCTTATATTTAGTCAAAAGCTATGAGAAAGTGTCTCTGGGTCATATCTTTTTTGATGGCATAGCAAATTACTCTTGAATGGAGAGGTCTTCAGACACCAAGATAGAACATGCAGAAAGACTACTTTAACTTTACAAAGTAAGCAAAACAAAAATGTGTACATCACATGTATAAGTATCACCCAACCAAGACTTTTTCTTTTAAAAGAGCACTCCTCAAACTCAAAATTGTGGGGACTGAAAGAGACTTCCCTCATAGTATTAGTCTCTTCCCTCATAGTATTAGGCAGCAGTCAAACAAGAGAATCTGTGCTACACTGTTTACTACATAATACATCACTGAGGAGCTCACTTACAAAATTGCATCAAGTTTTACTTTGTCCTTTCATCAATCCGACACAAAATCAACAAGAAATAAATGGATATAAATTTTGTCTCAATGGTTTAGGTTGAACTAGGGTTCATCCGTCAGACTAATTACGTACTAAATGAATTGACATAAATTTGACTGTAAATGACACGAGCTTGTCTATACATGGTTATATACATACTATACATGTACTTAACTAGATTATCAATAAAATGTTTATAAATTTATCAACCAAGCAAAGAGATGTGAATCGGCTGATTCTTAGCGTTGTTGGTTGACCGGTGATCAACACCTTGGAGGTGGAAGGACCTCTAAGACGACCTGTCTGAAGATCCCATACTGATTATGGTATGTGACTTGGGTACCGAAGTTATTTTTCGTGTCTGAAGGCACGGAGTAATAAAAAAAAATGATTAATAATAAACATATTTGCATTTATACTCAAAATCAAATTACAAAGATAGAGTATAGAGAAAGAAATTTAAGCACTAGTTGTAATTGAGGCGAGCAGTGATAGTGATGGTGGGCGGTAGTGGTGGTGGTGGGATAGTTATGGGGTGGTGGTGGGGTAGTTGTGGGGTGGTGGTGGTGGTAGGGTGGTGGCAGCGGTGATGATGGTAGTGGTGGGGTGATAGGAATGGTGGTAGTGGGGCGGCGGGTGTGGTAGTGGTAGTGGCGTGGTGACAGTGGTGATGGTGGTGGTGGGGGTAGGGCTAGTGGTGGTGGAGTAATTCCAAATACTATTTTTTTTTTTAAAGTATTTATAAAAATTTATAAATTTTACAAGTACTTTTAAAAACTTATCCCAAATACACCATTAGGGTCCGTTTGGTTAGGAAGAAAAAATGATAGATAGTGAAGTGAAAGAAAAAAAATGATAGAAAATGTATTTTGATGCATGTATTTGGTTAGAATGAAAAATTTACGGGAAAATTTAAAAAAAAATTCATTCTATTGTTTGAAAGAAAAGAAAGTTATAAGAAATTTTTATAATTGTCTAAACTACCCTTAATTATATTAAATTGGTCTAAAAAGGAAAAAAATATATAATTATAATTGAAAGTTAAAAAATTTTAAAAAAGTGACTCAAAACCTAATTCTAGTACAATCACTAACACAAAGGTCTTTAGGCCAAATTATATGATTAATTAAATTCATACCAAATTTTTTTAAAATTAATAACTAATAAAATATTTTAAGAAAAATAAGGGTAAAATAGGAAGTTAGTTATAGATCACCACTTTCTTGCATTTTCTTGTGTTTTTTACAAGAAAAAAAGTTGGTTATTTGTGATAAAATTCAAGCATGAAAGAAAATTATTTTTCTATCATTTTTTTTCTTCATGTTAACCAAACACATGAAAATTTTAAAAAGTTTATCTTTCTTGCATTTTGTATCATTCTCTCGCTAAACAAACGAATCCTTATAGCCCTATTTTTCCTATTAAATTTGGGGTATTAATATTAGCCGTCGGATTAACTTTAAAGTAAAATTTCAAGAAATCTCAACCGCGAAAAGTAAAAGTCATTTTGTTTATCTTTTGAAATTTGAATTGTATTGTACTTTATTATATAGATATAAAAGTTTTTGGGGTTTAATTATAATTAAAAAAATTAAAAATCAATCCTAAGAAATCACACTTTATGAGGTCATGTTGCAACTTTTAGTATTCAAGTTATAATTTTTTAGAGTTTCTGGATATAGGATCGATTCTACATCACAAAAACCCTAAAAATTTGTAAATGACCTAAAAATTATTCAAAAACTCCAAAAAAAAAAAAATTCTCCATTGACGGTACAAACATGACATAGAAAAGTTTCCTCCAAGTTACTGACTTGTCGGAACCAACCAATTGTTCAAAGGGCTTGTTTGGATGAATTTTGGGGAGGGGTTTGGATTGGCCTCTTCAAACCCTTTCAAACTCAAACCCCTCTTTATAAAGATGAGATTTAATATTTAATCCGGTTCATACCTATGTTTGGTATGCAACACATACACATGTAGGATCCACGGATATATCATAATTATTAATAACTATTTGTCTTGTAAATAACTATTTTACCCTTGATCAATCAAATTCATACCTATGTTAAGGGGTATAATTGTCTTTTTGCATCATTAACTTATCTTCCCAAACCCACCCCCTCCCTAAATTTGACGAAACCCATGATCATAGGTTTCATCTTCGAGTCAGGTTTGAAAACCCGGGATTAAATTTTCAATCCAAACATGAGATTTGAGGGTTCTTTAGACTATTTTTCCCAATCCCATATTGTCAAACCTCCCATACCCCCTTACCATACAGCCCAAAAGGGTTGGGCTTAGATTGGGATACAGCAGTGTATAGCATTTACTATTACATGGCCATAAGTTGGGCTTTAAAAAGGTGCCCAGACTGAACAAAAGCCCAACAGTTTTCGCTACAGAATGATCGATAGCAAATTTTAGGGATGGAACTAAGATGGATTGGGCAGATTGAGATGTGTAATTAAGCTCAACCCAATTAACAAAACCCAAACCCTTCAACCTAAGCATTGTATATGTTTAAAGGTTTGAACTAGGGTTATAAAATTTGGATTGAAACTCGGGGGTTCATTTCAATTTTGATTGTCAATTTATGTAATTCAGGCTAGAAATCAGTTCTAACTTGGGTTGAACCCATATTGAGTCTCGAGTTTGCAACTCGAGCTAGAAGAATTTTTGAAAATTTATTACTTGGTTCGGGATCGAATTGGGTCTTGAGAACAGGAGTTTCTAACGGATTATTTTTGTATGTCTGCTTACAAACTGTGTACTAAAAATCTTCATGAAGTATTGAAAATTTTACGTTCGGCTTGGATTAGATTTATTATCGACCAGTTCAAATTGCAGACTTACAGGATGTTCAATTTTATGTTAGTAGGAAATTGAGTATTTTGTATTGATTTGGTGAAGCAGTTCATATAACATAGTGATGTAATTTGGTAGATAGAATATTTTATTAGTGGTAGATGGGTCATTTAACATAGTTAACTTGGATTAGCATATATAAAACCTACCTCCCCTAGGTTTAGCAAAACCCTTTTATACGAGTTTAATACTCCGAGCCACTTACGGGTTAGGACTACACTCCCTGACTTAAAAATAGTAACCAAACATGAATTTTAGTCGTTCATTAGACCTTTTTCTTTAAACCTATAATACCAAACTCCCAATAATCCATCACACAAACATCCCCCCCCCCCCCCCCCCCCCCCCCGCGGGGGAACCTTGAAAATAAGGGTGGGCAAAAATAGCATAAAGCTGGCACGAAAGCCCAGTGACTTGTTAGCCTAAAGGGAAGGGATGTGGGTCGTCTTTTAGATGCAACCTGGTCCATGAAAGCGATCATGGCCCAACCGACCGAGGAGCCAAAATTAAAATATTTTTTGGGTTTTTTGGTGCCCGGTCCCATGTAGTATACTTTTAAATATTTTTTGGAAGTTGGTACACTTTTTATAACTTATTTGAATTTAAATATAAACTTTAAATACATTTGGCAAAAAGTACACTTTGCAGCAGAAGGGCCAAAGTATCCATAACCATCATTACATCACTATTGAAAAAACTAGATAAGAAAATTAATTAATTTGAAAATTAAAACTCTTAAATTTTAAAGTTTTCTTATATTAGAAATCTTTCTCTCTCTTTATATCTCATATATATGTACTAAAAATTGCCCATTCCTGAATGCACTATATAACAACAACAAAAACAATAGCCCAAGCCGCATCCATCTTGGTGTATATCACAATTCTACACCACCTCTAATACACTTAGATCAAAATAACTATTATAACAAACAAAACTTCAATAGTTGGTATGTACCAACTATTATTTTTTAAAAATAATACCAACTATTATTTTTTTTAAATGTCGTCAAAATATATTTTGAAAATATTATCCTTGAACAATATCGACCTGTATATACAACTTATAAAATTGGATCTTTATGTAAATAAACATAACTTAAATCAATAATCTCATCGCATTACGTTAATAGTGCTATTAACACTATTTATCATACAAATATAAACTGAATTAACATCAAACTTAAACTAATAAGAATAAGTAAGTATATTCACTCATTCCATAGAAACTTAAACTAATAAGAATAAGTACATTCACTTATTCCATAGAAACCAAATAACCCTAAAAATCAAGCCACTATTCCTCTCCATCTTTGTACCCAACAGAACCGCAAACAATTGCTTATGTCTGTAGGCACTATATAATATAAAAAAAATTCACAAACTAAAAAAATTGAGAAGGATCGTCAATCAATATTGACCCACTATTTTTTTAAAAACTAATTGCCAAAATTCCTCTAAAAACATAACCATTGAATAATATCACCTAGTGTATATCATTTATATAATCAAATTTAGTAATTGGTGCAAATTTTTTTTAAAAAAAAATGCCTTAAACCAATGATCGACACATCATTGCACCACAATCCTGCTTTAATACAACTACTTACCAACTATTGCAATATCATAATTCAAACATTTACCAAAATAAGCAACAATGCAGTGTCCAATTGCACAAACCTAAACAAACACACAACAAGGGCTACACTAATTTCGACTAAACATATAGCTAGCAGCTTGAGCAAAGCAAACGGAAAAGTTACTGATTAATAGATGTTAGCCACCCAATCTTCTTCAAGTGACGCAACGTTAAAAAGCAATCCAAGAACCACCCCACTTGAAATTTGAAATGAATGAGTAGAAACAAAGAATGCATATTTAAACATTAAAGTTCCAAGAGGGAGGGAGTAAACAAAGAATGCATAATTTGGATGTAATTGTTGGCAAAAGAAAACTTACTAGATTGGTCCTTGTACCACTGTGTTACTCCACATGTCCATTAGACTGTCTAACATTTAGATCATCTTCAAAATGAAACCAACAAACGTAATTTAAAACAGTATAAAACTGTTAAAAAGTCAGAAATATTTTTTTTTTCTTTAATAACATTGCAACGTTATACGGAAAAACAAAGTAAGTTTCTTAGCAACAACAGAGTGATCCCCATTTATACGAAAAGTAATAAAACTTTTTCGCAAATTACCTATCAACAACAGAGAAGACAAACATTAAAGCAAATATATACCTCTAATTACTTCTGAATAAAGTGATACCCACTCAGAAGAAGAATTTGGCTTATATGAATTGATGCACTGTTGAAGCGCTAATAGATCGCATCCCAATTGTTAAAAAATCTATACATATAGAATCAAACAGAATCAAATTTCCAATTAACTTAAAAAATTCAGACCAAACCATAATAATTTCTCACAACATCGCAACAATTAACTTAAAAAGTGATAGTATGTGTGCGAGTGTGTCCAAATGACCCCATGATTTTTTTATTAAAATCACATCAATGAAATTCGTAAAAGAAACAAATATACAAATCTCATAAAAGGAGAGAAGGCGGTAGATTCTCTAGGGGTTTCGGGTTTGATTGGCTTGGGGTTGGTGGCAGTTTTGATTGGTTTGGGATTGATAGGTGGGGTTGTGGTGGTCGATGGTTATGTTTTGGGGTTTAATATGTGAAAGCATGTGGATAAAGTATTTACCTTCATAGGTTCCGTAAAAAAGAATTATTTAGCGAATCATTTTATTGCCATTGACCCACAAACCCCCAACAAATGTAGTCCTAATGAGCATAACAACAAATGGGTGGCAGGTATCCCTGCTTGGTTCCAAACAGATGTAGCGGTAATGACAGTACCTATAAATTAAAAAAAAAAATAATAATAATAATTGGTATAGAAAACTTGTGAATTTTAGCGTATATATACAATACCTATACACAGTGTGTCGATTTTGGGGTGTGTGTATGTGCGCCTAGAGGGGGTTGGTGCGTCTGTGACAGTGAGAGGAAGACAGAGAACGGGAGACAGAGAGGTGGGGGTGAGGGACAGAGAAAGGGAGATACTTGGATTTGGGCGATCTGGGCAGCGATGGAGCTCTGGATGTGAGAGAAAGTAGTGGGTGGCGGTGGCAGTCGTTTGGCGGTGGCTTTCCTTCGCAGAAGAGGGCAGCGTTAGATAGCTGAGTGTGAGAGATAGGGAGATGAGTTTGGGGTGAATATTGAGTTTGGAAGGTAAGGGATTCAGGGAATTGGGAGGGTGAGCGTAATAGAGATAAAGACGTGAGATTGACAGAATATTTGAGATTGGGAAAGAGAGAGGCAGAAGTGAGATTTGAGAAGATTTGAGATATTTCGGAGAAGAGAGAGAGGCGTGAGTCAGGCAAAGGAAAAGAGATTTGGGAAAAGTTAAAAGCTTTGATAGTTAAAAAAGGAAACGTTGTTAGGCGGAAAAATAAAATTCAGTATTCACTGTAGACCGTCAGATCAGTATTTATGAGATGATCTGAGCCGTCTTTTATATTGGGATTACGTTTTCTGTTGGATGTGTTTATGTTTTGTCTCATAACGATCTGGACCTCTCTTTGTTTCCAAAATTCTAACTCAGCTCCACTTTATTATATATATATAATTGTGACCAAAATAAAGTTAACGTAAAATCAAAATTCTTTAATTTTAAATAATTTTTAAGATAAGGACTATTTTCTCTCTCTCTCTCTCTCTCTCTCTCTCTATATATATATATACTAGTTGATGCACATGTGCGTTGTACGTGAACTATAATTGATAAAAAAAAATATCATATATATTAATATTTAAAAGAACCACTAAACCCAATAAAAAATCCTAAAGAAATTAATATTTAAAGAACCACTAAACCCAATAAAAATCCTAAAGAAATTAATATTTAAAGTTGGATCAAAATCATCATTCTTGATTCCATCCTTATATTTTGTGTCTCTCAACATAATTGGAGAAGCGTCAAGAAACATAACTGCACTTGGTGATTTTCTGGCAAAGTATCTTGAAGCATTAATTATATGTGAGTAGTAACATTTTCCCTTTTTCAGAACCAAATGGAATAACATGTGTTTGCTAGAACAAATAATAAATGAGTGTAGAACAATGAATGATTCGCTTCAAGACCTTCTACTAACTACCAAAGTTGTTGTCCATTCAAAATCTGCCCCCTTAAAAGTTTGTCATCCTGTATAATCCTGAGTTCAGTTAAACATCAACAGACCACCATATCATCTAAGTGTACGTTTGGTAACGTTTTCGTTTTTATATATATATTTTTTTTAAAAAAAGAACAAATTTTTATTTTTTCTGTGATAAAAATTAAAAATATGAAACATGTTTGATAGTTATTTATATTTAAAAAATTGTAAAAACAAAAATAAAAAACATGTTTGGTATTATACCAAACATCCACCACCCAACACCACCTAAACCCTCCACTAACAACCACCCAGCCCCACATCTAACCACTGAAATCCACCACCCATCACCTCCACCCCAAAAACCCACCTTGAAGCCCCCCACCCCTACCCCCACCCCCAAAAACACACCCTGAAACCACCCAACCCCACCAACGAAAACCCACGCTGAAACCCCCCACCCCCAAAAACCCACCCCTAAACCACCACCCCCACCCCCGAAATCCACCACCCACCACCCCCAAAAACCCACCCCCAAACCATCACCCCCACCCCCGAAAATCCACCACCCCCAAATCCCTGAAATCCACCACCCCCAAACCACTTGAAACCCACCACCCCCACATTGAAAACCCCCTCCCCCTCCCCCCCAAAAAAAAAAGACCCACCCTCTAACCCCTTGAAACCCCCACCCCCAAACCCCGAAAACACACCCTGAAACCTCCCACCCCCAAAAACGCACCCCGAAACGACCCAACCCCACCCCCGAAAACCCACCCTGAAACCCCTCGCCCCCAAAAACCCACCATCCCCCACCCTTGAAAACCACCACCCCTAAAGTTAGATAGCCTGCTAGAGCTCTTTGACGAAGAGGCAGAGCCCTCGGTTGGCGATGGCGAAGGTGAAGGGGCAGAGCTTTCGGTTGGGCAGAGACGTCAGTTGGAATTTGAGAAGATGGAAGAGAGTTTCCTTCATTTTGGCTTTTTATATGGTGAGGGAAAAAGAAAGGTTTTTTGTTGCTAATGTGGTTTGAAGTCTAGACCTCATTAAATGAGACTCTCTATCTTCCGCCTGTTTTTTTTGGATGTTTTCGAAAACATCATTTTGGATGTTTTTAAAAACTGGCATTGTTTTCAAAACGGATCAGCAAAAAAAAAAAAATTAAATAAAAACATTTACCAAACATATTTTTATTTTCATTTGTCCCAAAAATTGAAAACAAAAACAAAAAAAACAGAAACTTGTGGTTACCAAACGCAACCTAAGTTTTTATATATGCTAAACAGATAACCTTGCACTAGATATCAAATAGAGACTATTACAATAGAATGAAATAAGCAGCTTGTCTATGTGGTTTGAGAATTGTATTGATTTGATCAGATCCAAATCATAGGCAAGTTGTTGGAGTGGAAAGATAGATGATTTGTTTTCCGCATATGCCTATGTAGAAATAGACAGTGATAATGAGTTCAGAGCAAAAGTAGTATGCAAACAACCTATTTTAGAGAGTACATGAACATTATTCATGGGTGCAGCATATGGAATCCATTAGAATGAGATATTCCATAAAAAGGAATAGAGTGAAATGCCATCTATGATAACAAAAAAATAATGTTTAGAAATTACAAGGTCGGAGTCTCCATTTTTTTGAAAATAATTGCAAAGAAAGAAAGGCACTTTATAAATATTGGGAATATTCCATTCTTTTATTTCCATGTGGTATCCGGTCATTCTAATAAGACAAGTATCCATTCATTCATTTCCCCATAAATGACGCTATAAAAGGATTACTTGGCAACACCATAAATTTGTATGTTCAAGGTTTCCGATGTATAATAAAACACTATGATTCTGTTGTGCAATCCATTGAAATTATCCTCCACTGAAGATGGCTACCTTTTTTCTCATATAGTTTGTTCATGAAAAGTTTTGTAACACTGCCTAGTGGCAATTTTTGTTTAACGAAAACTAAAATGGCTACTCAGGTAAACAGCTTAAATAAAAATAGAAACAATGCAACCAATAAGGTAAAAATGAATGTAAAGAACAACATCTAGCAATATATGACTGCAATGACCAATTATTACCAGTCCATTCGTATTATTAAAATAATGCCTCCACAGTGGCCTCAGTTTCTCTTGTCCACCCACATCCCACACTGTGAAGACCACATTGTTATATTAAACTTTCTCTACATTGAAACGTACATGAAAGCATAAAAGATCCAACATTTGAAAAGTTCATAGGTCCAGGGCCACCAACTAATAGGTGAAGACTTATATAGCAAGCACACTAAAAAGGGTGCCGGTGTCAAATAAAGCTGTGAAATCGAATTCAACATTCGTGTTTAATCTTTTATTAAAAGAAAAAAGAAACAAAAGAGAGATTCAACACAAGGGAATACAAGAATTATCTCAAAACTGCTTACCTTTTCTTGTTCTGGATATTGGTTATAAGCTTTATAATGTCATGCAAACCCTTTCTTTAACATGGATTCCTGTATATGAGAGACCAGAAGACTTACTCAGAGGGGCTCAAAGACTCGATTGTTCACCTTAAAAATATAATCTATATAGAATTTCGGGATCTATGTTGCTTTGTTTTGTATCTATCCAGTTCATTATTACGTGTTTTTATTCAAGCCCACATGCTATCATAATCAGAAAACCTAATTTATAAATTACATCACTAACTAAACAATTGAATATAATATGCAAATGAGGTGTCAAAGTAACCTATCATTCATTACAATGAAACCAAACAAATTCATACCTTGATTGAATTTGAAGGCAAACCAACCATCCAAGGCATCACAAACAAAGCTGAAATAAAAAATTTAATCATTCAAAAATACAACTTCAACTTCTACAACAATCAAAATCCATAAAACTCATAAACATAGATTCTCACCTAATAAAATAGAGACATGAAAAAAGCTTTTTGTCATAAAAGCATATGGCAAAGGCAATGCAATTCATCAGAATTCTTATATATCTTGCATAGCCAAATAAGAAGAAATAAAGAAAAAAAATTAATAAACGCGTAGGTATAATAGCATCATTCGAAGAACTATACACAAGATTCTTATCCATCCTACCTGCCAGGTAGACATTTATCACCCAATTATCTTTTAGGAAAAATATTTATTGATGAGGCTAATTATCCAAGCAAATTCTTGTGTACCCATTAAAGCATTGTGATTTCCACACACTAACAAGATCCAACGACTAACACACTCAGGTTTACCACTGCAACAAGAAGATAAAATCATTTATCCTAGAGAATTCTAATCAATTTAAATTTGAGTACCAACTGGCTTTTGGTCCAATGATATTCCTTGTCTTGTAAAGACTTTGCCTTCTTGAGGTCAAGGGTTCAAACCCCTTCTCCCTCCCTCTCCCCCCACCCCCCCCCCCCCCCCCCCCCCCCCCAAAAAAAATCAAATTTGAGCAAATAGATCAACAAATTATTGTCAACATATAACAAGCAAACAACTACATTGTGCATACACATATAAGTATAATTATTTAATGAACTCATCAGAAGAAAAACAAGCTACAAAAATTGCAGATGATTTTTTTTTTCTATTTTTTTTTCTTGTATATATCACCAACGCTACGACCATAACGATCTTCTGCAAAGACAAGAACTCTCAAACACTTGCCCTAAACAATCTTAGTCAGTTCCTCCTTGGCCTCTTTTCCATATGACATTTGACTCTCTGGTGCATCTATTCCCCTGTTCTTTTCAGAAATTATCACCCATTGATCTTATAATGAAAAGTACAAATATAATGATTCTCCATCAACACTTTGCTTAGTTGGTTGCTTATACCTTAGTCGAATACGATATTTTCGAGCAAGAACTTCCTCATTTTGAATAGGTAGCACCCTGCATGGAAGACTACATTGATCAATAACTTTCCAAAGGAAAATGTTGCTAATTAAGCAAAATCAACCAAATGAAAATTCTTTTCTGGGAGAAGACAAATGACCAACCGATATCCTGCATCAATAATTTATTAGTGTAGGGCTACAAACCTTTGGGAAATTCCTCTCAGCTCGGGCTTTTGATCTCTGAACAGCTGCGATTTATATGTCTCTAGGAACGCACGTTGACTCCTAGGGATCTGTGGTACTAACATATACTATTATGGTATCTCCATCTACTACAACTTTTGCATCCATCTAATAACACAAATCATACATTTCATCAAGTTAAACCCTCTTCGCGAAAGAGGAATCCGATTTTCAAATAGTTTGGATAACATTGTTCTTACTGGAAGTATTTGTAGTTCAAACAATAGTCCTTCGGGACGCAATGGGGTAACCCCATTGGTAAGTTCAACCAGAGTATGTGGAAGATGGAGACCATATAAAGCCAATAGACCCTATAAAACAAAGAAACCAGAGACACTTAAACCCCACACCTATGTTTTACTTTGTTGTTCTAAGCATTTCCGAAGAATCTCAACAGTAGTTTTTTAGTATTTACCTCAACATTTACCTTTTGATGTCTCTTTATTTTTTTTTTTGGAGGGGGAGGGGGAGGGGAAAGGGGGCTTGAATCCTTGGCCTCAAGGAAGCAAAACCTTCATAAGGTAAGGAGTACCATTGGACCAAAGACCCACATCTGGAAGCTTCCTCAGGTGTTTTTGGTGGAGGTTTTGCTTCTCTCCATGCCACTGAAAGTTTCTTATACCTTCATTTGTTGCCCAATTTTACACAAATCAGTGGGAAAAAGTGAGTTTAGATTCCATAATTGAATTAACCAAAATATTTTCCAATTACCAAACCAAAACAATTCTTAAGTACTAATCATTTGGGGTCAGCTGTATGAGTCAGTCTTCGCCATTATTTACAACATTCAATTTACAATTACAACCACACAACAACAAAAAAATATTGTCACACAATTACCAGTTACCCTGAGCCTTCTTGGATGAGACCACATGCTTACTGAGTCCTTTAGGAACCTTGAAACAGACAAATTAAGCATAGTGTTGAAGTGGGTATAATAGTTAAGTTGGCCAAATCAATAATTAGCTAAAATACTTACGATTGTCACTCGACTTAACCACGACATGAAATCGAATTAGAAATGATGCAATAAAGGGGATGATACATACCTGATTGGTGATTTCGTAGAGATGGAGATCATGGGCAAAGGCTGGAACACCTACGGTGGCCGCGGTTACACCATTGTGACATAGGGAATCCAAATCTACGGTTAGCTTAATGACTAAGAACTCATTACTTGATGAAGCAGTACAGTACCAGCCGACATCTGACAGAGAAGGGCGGAGGGCAATGGAAAATGGGATTTCCAAGGATTATTTGGATAGAGATGGGGGTGGTAAATATGATTTTTGGAGGGTTTTTTAGAAGTTGTGCAGTCGTATGGATTCATAACTGAAATCTGCAATGGCAAAGAGCCATTTCGATGGTAATTAATTTCTGTAATTGAATACCTCTAATTAAACAAAATTGGGGAGAGAGAGACGGAGAGGGTGACGATGAAGGGGGACATGACGGTGTGCTCTTGGTGGCTGGGGAGAGAGAAAGACGGACAGGGGAAGATGAAGAGAGAGGCATCATGGTTTGTTGTTGAGCTGTTTGTGATTTCAGAGGGGAGAGACACCGACTTTGACAGAGGAAATAGGAAGAGAGAGATAATAGGGAGAGAAAGAAAGGATAACAGTTGAGAAGTAATGGAAAGCAATTAGAGATGATGATTAGGTTTAGTGTGAGACATTAATAATGATGGCATATTTGTAGTGTTAGAGGATAAAAATAAAAATAAAATGCTTTTCAAAGAGGCTGGTATTTTAAAATAGTATAGATATATTGTGGCAAAAAAATTGTGACATATACTATGACATCAATGTCATACTGTTTGTGGGTCACACTGTGGGTATCACAAATGTGGCATTAATGTCACACTATATCTAGACACCTTATACAGGATTTGCACATAGATGGTATCACACTGTAACTCATATAAAAATTTGAAAACCCATGGTGAGTATCATAGTGTGAATCCAATGTCACACTGGAACTACACATCATATGCATTGTTTTTTCATGGTGTGGGCATCAAAAGTGTGACTCCAATGTCACATTGCAAAACAAACATCATATGCAGTGTTTTGCACTGGGTGGGTATCACACAATGTGGCTTAAATGTAACATTGCATAAATAGAGAGAAAAAACAAAAAAGAGAGAGTCAGAGAATAAGGAGAGGAGAGAAATGATGGGAGAGAGAAAATAGTGTGAGAGAGAGAGAAAAAAAGAGAGATATTAACGGTAAAAGTCAGATATAGAGAGAGAATATGAAATCTTTTTAAAACTAATGGAATCCTCTCAAAATTCAAACGATTAATTATCCTTTAATTTAGGATACCACTTAGCCATTAAAATAGAATCAAAAAAAATAAGAAAATTGTCCCAATAAAATAGAAAACTGAATCTCACAATTAACTGCTTAACTTATATTCCACGAATAAAGGAAAAGGGTTTTTAAGTAAATAAAATCTTTACAAAAAGCCAAAGTTTATCTGTTCACAAAGTATTTATACAAAAAATGACTTATACACAGAAGATTTATATTAAGGTATTTTCTCACAAATAAGTAGTTTATGGTAAACATTTTCACAAATGTCCCTACTTTTAACTGATAAAGTCCATGTACTTTTCTTTTGACTCTTAAAGGACAAATTCATTTAAAAAAAAAACTCATTTATCCATTTTTAAATTAAAAAAAAAGTTTAATAATCTATATAATAAAGTAGCTAGAAAAGTTTGTTTTAAACTTTTCGCGGCTCAAATCATTTTTATATTATTGATTCAATGGCCAAAACTCATTCTTCAAAATATTTTTTTGCCCAACAATTTCAAGAGATCTATCATTCCCAAACTCTAAAGGACTTATCTCAAACTCAAATACATCTCTCTCTCATACCTAGACGACACTCACTCTAGCTCTCAGACTCTATACTCATAGTTGAAATACATCTCTACCATACGTATTCGTCTCTCATTATCTCTCACTCTTTCTCTTTCTCTCTATCGGTTCTCAATTTTATTTTGAATTGCGATTCCCTATTAATTTTTCATTTTTAATGATTTCAGATTCAACTTTGTTATAGCACGACGAACTTGCTTTCTTAGCTCTACATGAACCAGCAAAACCTCTACTAACAAGCTGGCGAACACCATGAATTGGTATAATTTCTAATTCAGTCATTTTTTGTGAAAGTACTGCTAATTTTGAAATTTTCCATGGATCTTTTTATAGTAAATTTTTTTAAAAATTTATTATTGTATATAATCGCAAGGTTTTGAAAATTTTATGCGCAGACAAACAAACATCGTCAGTGTAATTTTATGTGATGCACTAATACACATGCTTTTGTAATCTGTGGAAGAAAGTAAGATAGCTGCCCTTACATCGCTTCACATGTGTCTTTGTTGGTTTATGTGTTGTAATTGCATTAGATTGTGTGTATGCCATTTCAAGTCATTTTTCCAGTCAAAAATTGGTGAAATGAGGGGATTTAAAATTTTGATTCCTCACTTTTACTAGACTTTTTTTTAGTATGATTTGGACCGTTTTCCAGTATCTGGGGTGGCTGATGTGTTTGAGTTCATTTGAAGATCGTAGTAGTGGCTTTCAAACATATGCAAAATGACTTTTGTGATAACTGTTACAAGAGTTTATGCATTCAATTATCTAGGTCAACAATGTTGATGTATTCGATTAATTTTAGATGAATTGCTAAGTCAATTTTCTATAGTTCTATGATTTTAATCGTCATCGTAAATTGGTTCGATTGATTTACTAAGGTCCCGTTTGGTAACTCACAGTTTTCGTTTTTTTTTGTTTTTGTTTTCATTTTCTGGCAAAAAAAAAAATTAAAAACATGTTTGGTGAATGTTTTTGTTTTTTTGTTAATTGCTCTGTTTTAAAAACAAGGCTAAGATATGTAAACATCCAAAAAGATGTTTTTGAAAACATCAAAAAAAAAAAACAAACGCGCGATGGTGAAAGGGGGTTAATGAGGTCTGGGCTTCAATCCTCCTTAGCAACAAAATATGAATTTTTTGCTTGACTATATAAAGGCTATCTCTCTTTCACCTCTCATATCTGTCGTCTCTCTCTCTCTCTCTGCTGAAGACGAAGCCGAAGCCGAAGCCACGAAGTGAAGACGAAGGATCCAAATTGGTCTAGACGCGATCTCCCCCCCTCTCCCTCTGTCACTCTCTCTCTCTTTCTCTCTCTCAACCTTCTCGATTTTGTGGTGGTGATGGATTTTGGGAAGTGGTGGTGAGTTTTGCTAGTGGTTGTGGGGTTGGGCGGTGGTGGGTTTGGGTGGTGATGGGTTTTCGAGGATGGGGGTGGCCTTGGGTGGTGGTGGGTTTTGGGGATGGGGGTGGGTTGGGTGGCTGTCGATTTCGGGGTTGGGGGTGGGTTGGGTGGTTGTGGGTTTCGGGGATGGGGGTGGGTTGGGTGGTTGTGGATTACAGGTGATGGGGATGGGTTTGGTGGTGCTGGGTTTCAGCCGATTGGGGTGGTGCTGGGGCTGGGTGGTGCTGGTTTTCACGGGGTGGTGCTGGTGGGGGTGGGTTTCGGTGGTGGTGAGTTTCGGGTGGGGGTTTGGTGAATTTCAGGGTTGCTGGGTATTGGAAAGGGGTTGTGGGGGTAGTTTTCGGTGGTGGTGGGTGTTTGGTGGTGGCTGTTGGGTGGTTGGTGGTGGTGTTGGGTGATGAATTTTTGGTATAATACCAAACATATTTTTTATTTTTGTTTTTATAATTTTATAAATATAAATGACTACCAAACATGTTTTATATTTTTAATTTTTATTACAAAAAAAACAAAAATTTGTTTTATTTTTTTTTATAAAAAAAATATAAAAACAAAAACGTTACCAAACGCACCCTTAACTGTTTGATTTTGATTACAGAAAAAACATAGGGTTGTGCAGGAAAAGGGTCGTGGCTGCTGAGGGGAAGGCATACTAGGATCATTGGACATAGGCTTATTCTTTTTTTGTAGTGTTATGGTTCTGAGGTGAATTATGCAGTCATAAGGGCTCCTTGGGTCGGAAGTTTTCAAATTCACGCAATTTTAAATGAAGTGTGTTTTTTTTTTTAATTTTTTTGGTTATTTTATCTGTTGGTAGTAAGTATAACTGTGTTATCTTATATGAAATATGAAATTCAATTACCATAGTAAGCCTAGTTTTTTAATGGATTTTCGTTTTTTTCAATTGAGGATTTTTTTTTGTTATATAGTGTCTTTAGGCATGAGCATTTTACCGATTATTTTTTTGAATAGTGGGTGTATATTAATTGGTATTTTGTGACTTTCAAGTGTAATTAAGGCAGTAGCTTCAAGTACGGACAACAACTAGTATCCATATAAAATGCACATTTTAAAATTCAAATAAATACCAATCTCCTTCATTTGTAGATCTTTTATGATTAGAACTTTATCTCTCTCTCTCTCTCTCAAATAATCTTTGAAATTCAAAAAAAAAAAAAAATATATATATATATACACACACACACACACACAAACACACGCACATGCGAAATAAAGGAAGCTCGTACGATAATAAAAACAATGAATATACATACATATATATGTGTGTGTATCGAAAAGAGAGGAAGGAGTAATTTAAATTAGAAATACGAGAGAGATTGAGTGGGATGAAAGAGAGAGGAATTTAAATAAGAGAAAGGGATGGAAGGGAGAGGAAGAGAGAGAGAGAATTTAATTAGAGATAGAAGAGAAAATGGCTGAAATGAAAGAATAGAGCAATTAAAGGAAGAGAGGGGAGAGAAAAAGAGTGGAAGGAAGAGCGAGGAGAAATAAAAAATGGAAGGAAGATATTGAAAATAGAAAATAATGGGACGGGAAGAGAAAGAAGTGTGCGGGAATAAATCCACACAAAGAGTAATCACCTCATACAAACGGAGAGAGAGATTGGTAAGTCTTGAGTAACCTACAAGACAAGAGAACACCTAAATGGACCGATAGCCAGAGGCAGCCAAAGGGGATCTGATGCTTAAGTCAGATCGCAAGTCAAAGAAGAGTACGGAGTGAATAGTACCCGGGGGTCTATATTTATAGTGGTAAGAAGTTGAATACTAAAGGACCTCGAACTCTAAGTTGTGATAAGATAGACCTCATCACTAATTCCCAGATGTTCGGGGTAGAGTTAGACTAGGATTTTTGTTCCTAGGTCCCTTATCACCAACTCCTGGATGTTCGAAGTAGTATTTACTAGGACTCTAGGTCCTACGTTGAACCTTAGCTGAATAGGACTCGTCCCATGGAAGCGGACAAGCAAGAGGAGCCCTCGGGGAGTGCCTCTTGGCAAGAAGAGTGTTTGTCGATTAGCACTTTTGTCGGTTGGCAATACATTGGTGGCTACTACTTGTGCCTACCCAAGTGTGACCCACATGGCCTTGATGGCTACTACTTGTGCCTAACCAAGTGTGACCCTTGTGGCCTTTATGGCTGCCGTTCGAGGGAACTCCAGACTACTTAAGTGGTGGTAGGAAGGTCGTAGATCGGTCTCCACTGGTTTCTCCATTTTGTCTCCCTAAGTGTTTTAGAAATCGTTCTAGCGAAGGCTAGCAAACATATAATGATTCCTACTGCTTTTTAAGCTAGCAACCAAGCAAACATTTTACCTATTAAGAACTAAAAGGTGTTGCTCAAATAAGATCCGATAAATGACTCAAACTATCTTTTTAAAACACATTTAAAGTTTAGAAAAAATTTTCAACGAAAAACCCTAGGTGTCATTTTTCGGATATTCCAAATTCCATTTTGTTTAACTAATCTTAAGTCTAAAATTAAATCAAAGGATCTAGATCTCTAAGGTTATTACATTTGTCATAAGCTTGAAGGTGCATTAAAGTAGTCTTGATGTAACATTGTAGCCTAATCTCATTCCCTTCCTCTGTCGCTTACAAATCTTGATCTTTGAAGCTTGATGACCATGAAATTTGGTTGAGATTTATATAAACTTCACGAAATTAGTCAATTACAAATGTGATATAACAATCTCCTCCTTTGGCAATTTTGTGAGAAAATACATAAGTAAGAAATTAAAGATTACAACTGGAAAACCACTGAGAACAAAACAAATTAAAAATTAATTTCAACACTCATGTACAAGCCCTAAATCTCAAAATAAGTACAAGATCTAGTCTTTGAATATGGTTTTGAAGATCGTAATCCTGCACATCACCACTCAAACCAAATCTCGTGAAAAACATCATATGTTAGAGAAATATATAACATAATCACAGGTTTAGAAATTACCAAGTTAAGCATAGAGTATATATATGTATATATCATACAAGTACAAATATGTAACATGTTAAGAACTAACTTGCCCAATGTGCTTGATATCAATATGAATCACTTCAAGTTCTTCCCCTTAATTGGTGTTCATAATTAACATAACAAGTGAAAAAAAGTGACTTCATGCTAAGTTTGTAAATATACTTCCTTTAAGTATCAAAACAAACTCCCACTCACTATGTTCACATGTAACTTATCTAGCCTAGTCAAGGGTAATTCTCCCCGATTCTTGTCATATGTACTTAAAATATTCTCCTCCTTTTTGTTAGAAATGCCAACTCAAAGATAACATATAACAAGCATGGTACAAAATCAAGTTACCAAACATATTCATTCCTTATTTTTTATAAATGTCAACCCAATGATAACATATAACAAGCATGGCATAGAATTATAGTATAGCAAGAAGGTATGAATTCAAAACAACTATCTAAATCATGCATGTAAAGCAAACAAAGGACAAACAAGGAATGATCAAATAGAAAACAAAAATCAACAAATAAAAGTCAATAAAGTGGAAAAGTAAAAAATAAAATAAAAATAGAGCACTTAGCCAAGGACAATGAATAAATAGAAAAAGCTCTAAAGCTCACATAATATCCTAGATGTAAGTCTCAAAATCAACAGCTCCAATAGATGTATGATCTCCATCGTTACCATAATGGGGAACCTCAAACCATCATTTCTAGTCTTTGCCTAAGCTTTCTCGTGCAATAGATGATGGATAGGGTTATGAGGGAGTTTGGCTCATATTAGAAGGAAAATGCACCAAAAATGAAGTCTAGTGTCCTATCGCCTGTTCTTCAGGGAGACCACTCGAGCCATGTCATAGGCCGCCCTAGCAGTCCCTGAAGCTTGTATGTCCAATTGATAGATCAGCTCACCAATGGACTTCTACTCCTCCTCCTTTACTCCTTTTATCAACTCAATGAGCTCAAATGAAATCCACGAGTGTATATATAATCTAAATGCAACTATATGCACATGCATAGATGAAAAATGAATGCAAAAGTAATGTAATTCTCAAATTTAACTTTAAAATGGACCAAGTCATTAATAATGAAAATCACATATGTTCATAATATAGTAGATCCATCCAAATTTCATCATCTCATTTCGTTACTCTAAGTTATATTAAAGAATGTTGAACGCAATTTCATTCATCCTAGAGCAATCTTCGTTCACTTAGGTTGATTTCACTCACACATGTTCAAACTTTGTTCTTCTTGATCAATTCGTGTGTAACATGTGTGAAACCAAACTTCGACACCATTAGGATTCCGTCTAGGTCAAATTATTACTAAAGATATATGTGAAATCCTAATGCATCGTCTAAGTGCCTACATAGCTGGTTAATGAATGTCCTAATTATTTTCTTTTAGACAATTCCCCCTATCTTTATCCTTTCTACCCATTATGGCCTCAATTATCAGGATTGTGAATTCCGTACTTTACATAGTATGTTTCAAAACGTGTTTAGCTTTAGCTCTTTGAGCTTTGCATATGAGAAATGAGATTAAGTATATAGTACTCTCAAAAATTCAAGTGCAATTGAAACTAACCATTTATTTTTATGCTCACCTTTTAATTAGCCTCATTGGGCTCTTTTCTCACATTTGACTCTTTGGCATCTTCTAATGGATTAGGGTTTTATTAACCTTTAGCGATGTTCTCACCTATCACCAACACTTAAGAGTCATGTAAGGTCATTAATCATTCAAATTAGCAAGACTCCTAAGTATGAAGGTGAATGGTTGAGTGTGCACTTGATTTTATGAATTTTCTCAAGACTTGCACACTCCAAGCATGCAAGAATGAAAGAAATTTTGGTTTAAGGATCAAGCACTAGGACTTATAACCACTAAGTTATTTATCCCCTAATATGACTCACAGTAATGCACTTTTTAACTTTTACTTAAGGATGAAAAATCTATGACACGAATCAAATAATGACTTAACATGATCAACAATAAAAGAAAATCTTTTTAAACTTTTTCCTTTTTCAATGTTTTTGGATTTTTCATAAATAACCTAAAAAAATAAAATATGCACAACATGCAACAATAGGGAGAAATAAATCATTTACTAATAAATCATGAAAGTATGCCCAACTAAGCATCAATTTTTATTTTATTTTTTTGGGTTTTCATATACCAAAAGCACAATAAATAAATACAACAAAAAAAAAAAGAAAAATTTAAAATTCATGAACCTAGGATATAATATGCAATGCATGAGTATGCAGCTAGGTCCATACTCTCACTTTACCTAGCTTTTAGGTGACTCAACCTCCTTGGTAGCCCTTAGGACTTCCAACTTAGTTGAGGTGGTGAACTTCTCAAAGTCCTCACATCTCACCCAAACTTATTTTCCCTTAAGATCTCTCGGGTTAGCTCGAGAAATGGGTGGGTGACTCTCTCTCTTAACTTCACCTTTTGAAGTTTCTCTCGGGGATGAGGAGTGTGAGCCTATTACATCCATGAAACCTTCCAATCTTCACTTGTTGTTGACTCAGACTCACTTTTTCTCCTTTCTATAGGCAAATCTTTCTTATTTCGATTAGGACATTCCCAAGGCATGTGTCCAAACCCTCAACACTTATAGCATTGAGGTTCTTGCCCCTTTTTCCTCCTTCATTGGGAAATTTAGGTCTACTCGTATTGCTCTTCGACCCTAAAGACTCAACTCCTCTAACATTGCTATACTTCCTAAACTTTCTTTCAAAGTGGGCTAGATCCTTTTTTCCCAAATAAGGTGACTTGGATTCATCTCCATCTTCTCGTATTGATTTGAATATCACACCCCTTGGTTTCTTGGGCAATTGGAGATTTATCTCCAAAGTCAAAATAGACTCAACTAGGTCTTCTATAACACCATCTCTAAATTGACTCTTTGGTTTCCAAGGCCGTCACCTTAGTATGAAACCTCTCCAGTATAGATCTCAATATTTTTCATTTAATTGAGGAAACATTGTACTTGGTACCTAATTCAAAGGATGAATTTACAATATCACACAATCTAGTATAGAAATCGCTAAATTTTTCATCCTCTCATATCCTCAAAGTTTCGAATTAAGAGCTGTACCTTTGGAGATGAGACATCTTCACTAAAGGTATTCCTTCATGCGAAACTTGTAAGATGTCACAAGCCTCTTTAGAAGTCTCAAATTGGAGATCCTCTGGAACTCCTCAAGTGTCACAACATTGAATATCGTATTCAAGTCTTTCGAGTTCTACCATGCAGACTCGTACTCGGTTTAGACCAAGTCTTTGGAAATTTTGGTTCAAAAATGGCTTCACCACCTTCAACTAGTGTGATGGCCATCGGAGGCTCCAACCCTCTAGCACATACATCCAAACATGCTCATTAATCGATTTTATAAATGTTCTCATTCAAGCTTTCCAAATGCATAGTTTGTACCATCAAAGAGTGCCGGTCGTGCTATTGAACCTCCTTCTGTTTAAGACTCTATTAATAACCAACTGGTAGTTATAATGAATTTCAAATCACAAAACTAGGTCAATTAGGTAAATATGCAATGAATGCCTATGTTAAGTGCAATTCAAGGAAAACCTTGCTCTGATTCCAATTGTGAGGAAAATGCAACACTTCACGTGTAGGATCTTCTTTCCACTTGATTATACATGAGGAATTGCACGCTAGAATTAGATGGGGGTGAATAGGTTAATTTAAAATTAAGCTCGGATGACCTACAATTTTTACATATATCTACCACAAATAACTCTTCCCACAAAGATATGACAATTTAAGTGAGAACCCCTTTTAACATGAACAACCCATTAATAGTGTGCATGAATAAATGAATATGCAATCAACACCAACCAATTCACAATCTCATTTTGATCCCAACCAAAGCTACAATCACCAAGACCACTATTAATGACTTGAAAGATAAACAAATATTCATCAAACACATGGTGTGCATATGTGCAACATTGCAAGTGTACAAGCAAATTAAAGTAATAAAGAACACAAGCAATTTATTGACGCATAAACTGTTCTCGAAAAAAATCACGAGGAACCTTCTCGGTTTACCAAAGTCTAATCCACAAAACCCAAAATCAATCTAGATGATCCTTTCCTTCGTAGATTTCTCTACCAAAGGCTTTCATTCGACGTTATGGCTAGATTCACTTGAACTCCTCGCCACACAGTTTGTTTAGGTTTCAAGCAATCTTCAAGGCTTCACACTATGACCTCGGTATGCACACTTCTCCGAGTGGGTTTTGGTTGACACCAAGCATGATCTTCTTCTTTAATGTGTGGGATTGAATGGACGAATCAAGATGATTGGCCTTTGATTTTAGGGATCTAAGGTTGTTCTTTAAGCACTCTAGAAAGATTTTTGGTCTATTCTAGCTCATAGAGGCTTACCTTAGGTTTAAGACATAGCCCCATATATATAGGACACAAAATAGGGTTTTTCTTGGGATTAAGAAAACACATGTTCGCATCGACCGCTTGAGTAGTGGGAGGGCGACTATAGGGCAGTGGTTGCTGGAGTAAAAGATCATTCTTGACCTCCAGGTAGTAGACTGATCTCCAGATCGCTCGAGCGACCTCTAGACCACTTGAGCGCTTGTAGGGCGGTCATAGAGCGGCCGTAGATCGGTCTCCACTAGTTTCTCATGTTTTGTCTCCTGAAGTGTTTCAGAAATCGCTGTAGCGAAGGCTAGGAAATATAGAGTGATTCCTACTGATTTTTAAGCTAGAAATCAAACAAAAATTTGACCTATCGAGCACTAAAGAGTGTTACTTAAATAGGGTCCGATAAATGACTCAATCTATCTTTTCAAAACACATTTATAGTTTAGAAAAAATTTTCTATGAAAAAGCGTACGAGTCATTTTTTGGATATTTCAAATTCCATTTTATTCACCTTAATCATCCTAAGTTTAAAATTAAACCAAGGGATCTAGGTCTTCTCTACGGTCATTACTTTTTTTCTAAACTTGAAGGTGCATCGGAGTAGTCTTGATATAGCATTGTAGCTTGATCTCATTCCCTTCCTTTGTCGCTTACGGATCTTGATCTTTCAAGGTTGATGACCATGAAATTTGATTGAGATTTACATTGACTTCACAAAATTAGACAATTACAAAATGCGATCTAACATTCACATATTATCCTCATTGAATATTAAAGCATCATTATTATTAGGCCATATAATTATTGAACACCAGTCATAGATATGTCATAATTATTAGGTGATTATTGAATAATGTAGAGTTTGAGTAATTTGTTTGGTGGTTTTTTATTAGGAGTGATCCTATTTGACAGTATTGATTATTTTCTTGGTTTTTTAGCTGCTTAAATTAGAAAGACGAGGCACTTGGTATGAGAGAGAGAGAGAGAGAGAGAGAGAATGTGATGCGTGTCCAATGTAGTAGAGACAAATAAGACAGGTCTATTTTGAACCATTTGGACTTTCAGTTTGCGACCGGCCACTTGGCAATTTCTTACAAATTTGAAGGTGTAGCATCGATTAGAATATTCAATCACCAAATAAAAACCTTAAAGATACTATCGTAAAGTTGACATTTTAGAATCGAAAAGAAACTCAAACCAACACATACTATAGGGAGCATGAGTGCATTCCACCAATTTAAATTTTACCCTTACAATTTGATGAACTAATAAAAAGTACATACTTCATGGACTAGTTACGCGATAACACGGTTCCTTTATTGCCAATTATTCTCTTTTGGAAAGGGTCATTGAAGATATGACAGAAGAAACTCCAGAGCTTAATGTTCCGATGAGAAGAAAACCTGCTGACAAATAGGCCATGCTGAAGAAGTCCCCAAACTTTTCTGCATTGTAGGCCCTATCAAGATCCGAAGTAGCCCCAAACACTGCCCCAATTCCTGATGCCAATATAACTAAAGTAACCTGATCATATACATGAATTTAAATCCATCAAATTCGTTTGTTCTTGTTTTTTTTTTTCAGCACGAGCATATATTGCGTTTTTAAATAAGTAGCTAGGTAAACAGATTCACTGCATCATGAATTCCATCTAGGTTCAGATTCAGTCCGACTCATACTTAAACTAAAAACTTAAGCTTAAGTGCCATTGGTCCAGACAACTTGTTGGTAATAATAGCTAGAAGTTGATATGCTTAGAAAGTGTCTTTGGAAGGTAAAGGCCTCAGATTTGCAATTACTTCACTATTTCTAAATACAGCATGTTGTGCAGGTGTGTTAATATATCTAGGAAAATTTACATTCAGACCCCTTGAGGTTTGTCACTTAATCACACAGCAAACGTAAGGGCATTTTAGGAAATATAAATGGATAATATTATGCTATTATGCAATTTTGACGGGTCATTTATGGATACTAACGTTGTTGGGTTTATGTGTTACACGCGTACATAATTGAATGAGACCATGTGTAATTTCTTATACTTGAGGGGGTTTGTCTGATTAAGTGACAAACCTTAAGGGGTCTGAATGTAAATTCTCCATATATCTATACTACTATTAAAAATACATTAAAATAAAAAAAATTTGAATCTCTATTTTACTCTTTAGGATTGTCAAGACCACTATATCATTTCACAATTAAATATCTAAATTATCATTACATCCTTATGTATTTAAATTTTCAAATTATTTATAATATTTCTTTTAATTGTCTATTCTGTATAAATATAAGTTTCTATGGAACTTTTTGATTGATTATATTACCATTACAAAATATGCATAATTATATTTTTAATGAAATATTTAAAAAACTTTCAAAACTCCATCAATTTAATATTTCATCGAAAAGTTTAACCCTAATATGAAAAACTTTTTGAATCTTTAAATATATAAGTTACTATTACATCCTTATATATTTAAATATCCAAATTATCTATAATATCTCTTTTAATTATCTATTCTTTACGTATAAATATCAATTTCTATAAAAAAAATTGAATGACTATATTATCCTTAAAAAAATATGTATCATTATATTTTTAATAAAGTGCTTAAAAAACCTTCAAAAACTTCATCAGTCTAATATTACTCATATCTTATCCAAAGATAATATTATGCCTACATATGTATGGTTTTTTTTTAAATTGAAACGTTTAACCCTGTCATTTTTAAGATAAAAAATAATAGTGTATGTAGGTTTTTATAATTAATTTATGTTATATTAATATAAATCTTCAGTTATAATAAATTTTGTAAGTTGTAATAAGATTTTATGTAAAAATAGATGTTGTAGTGTATTTTTCAGTAAAACTTGAATTTTTTTAGAATTTTAATATTCTAGATAGTATATATTATAGCGTAGTATATTAAATCTTATCCCAATTCACCTACCTAATTCCTAATTACATTAAGGTTCCAATATGATTAGTATATTGACAATTACTTTTATTTTATTCAAGGAATTATAAGTTAAATCCTAATCAAATGAATTTCAAAAATTTTAATTTATCAAATATCGCTAAAAAATCAATATGTCACAAATTTCTAAAAAAAAATAGAACTTTAACTATTCTTTTTTTTTTAATCTTTTTTTTAGTTCGAACGAAGAATTTTGGGAACATACAAAGTTTTCATAATCTTAATAAAACATGAGCAATGAACAATTAAGTTTGGTAAATTTGTGATGATATTTAATTCAAATACACATATACCTATATATTTTATTAATTTTTGTATATAAAAATATTGACGTGCAATACACGTGATGCATTACTAGTATATATAAAAACATACATATGTGTATATATTTATATATAGAGATTTTTTTTTGGGGGGGGGGGGGGGGGGGGGGTTGTTTGGCAAATTAGATAAAACCATAGAAAAAATAGCAGCAGGGCTGATCATAACCTTATCGCCGTAGAAATCAAACTGGAGAAAGACGTAGCGGTTTATTAGGCGTTTCCCTGTTATTAGATAGTATATTGCAAAGGGAATTTGCAATAAACTGTAGGCAACTCCCACCACCATAGTAAGCAGCGCATACCTGTCAATGAAGAACATCAAAAAATAACACACACACACATATATAGACATACATACATATAGAGAGAGAGAGAGGGAGAAAGGGAGTGAAAAAAAGAAAGAAGGGTTGTTTAAGTACCGGTAGGAGCGTATATCCTTGTAACGAAGCCTGTATTGATCGGTGGTGGCGTTGTTAGTCTTCATGACGGCGAATGCTATTATAGCGGAAACCAAAGTCACGACTCTAGCCACCACCATAATCAGTCGCAACTTTGATCCAAGAGGAACATCACTCCGAGCTTCCAACATTTTTGTATAGCTTTTTTGTTACCTTGCTTGGATACCTTTGCCACTGCCCTCTATATATACTAAGTAGTTTGTGTCATTTACTAACCTTATAGTTGTAATTGAGTAATGACTTAAAAATAAAATCTAATGTGTTGTTGCCTTAGTCATGTGACAGTTGACCCATCAACGTTCCGGTTGTAACTAGGTGCGAATATGAAAAGAGACACTTTGTAAACAAATACGCGTAGTCAAAGGTCGGACTCTTCCAAAATACGCCTCCCATAGCCCTTACAGAATCTCTAATTCTTATCTTTTTTTAAATTTAAATTTAATTTTTGAATAAAAAATTCCTAAAAATATTTTTCAATCTTATACTCAAATCAATATCAAATAAAAAAAAACTCATTTTTTTAACACAAATCAAGGGTGACTCAAATTTGTACTCAAATATTTAATAGTGAGATTTCACTTTTATTTAAATATCCAATGGCCATATTTTACATTTTTTTAAATTTGAGTTTGTCTTCTTTTATATTTGAATTTCTCCACTAGAGAGCTCTATACCAAATCAAACATTTTACCCTTTTTTTTTTTACTAAAATTTGAATAAGGGTTTAATTTTTCATTAAAAATGGTCTTACTAGAGACTAAAATGGGTGTTTGGAACGTCATGTGTTCCAAAATTTTAGACTTTACTTGAATAATTCAACTTTAATTCTGGTGGGGTTTATTCTATCAAAATTTTAGGTTTAAGTCAATTTCGACTCATTCTACAATGTGGTTTCCATAAAATTTTAAATTTAGGTGCAATTAAGTTAATCAGTAATAGATTTTTTCGATTTAGAAATGGTCAAAACCATGTCACCATCTTATTTTATTCTCTAAGTTTTATATTCACTTTCAAATAAATTAATGGATGATAGATATGGTCAACTTAGAAATGGTAATAACCATGTCGCGAGATGGATGGAATCTCAGGGATAGCTTGTGGAGGAAAGAAAAGACTGGACGGGTGAAGCTGACCTTTCCATTCTCTCTTCGGTCAAATCAATTCATCTTACCACTCTTTCAAAGTTTGACCTTCGTTTTGTTACTTGTTTAAATTAGTGGTAATTTGTGTTTGAAAACACGGTATAAGAAGTAATAAATTTGGAGAATTTTTTTTTAATATGAATGATTTTGAGAGGAAAATTGATGGCTATTGTATGAGATTATTTGAGACCGTCAGATAAATTTATTAAATGCTACCCTGCTTTATTTTATAAATTCTACTCTATATATTTCTCTCTGAAATTTATTGAATCATTCGATATGAAGAGGGAGTCATTTCAAAAGAGCAGAACGAACCTCAAGTCATCAATATATTTCGGATTAATAGCTGACCAATTCTCCTCAAATTGAAAACAATTTCACATCTCCGCACATGGCGAACAAATAAATATTTACAGATATCTATGTATATAGATTTGGCTTTCGTATCAAAGGAGGTACATTACTGTGCGCGGTGAATTTCGCACAATAGTTATAAAAAACATATCTATCCCTTGGTGAGCTCGTACTTGCCTTGAATGTCGAAGATCACGTAGCAAAGAAAGGACTTCAAGGGTCAAAGGAGGTCTTAGGAGTGATGATGAATTGTCTCAGGAGGGCTGCTCGATCAACCCAGGCGAATTGAGGATGGTTCCTAGTACACAGAAGACAGGTTAGAAAGGGCGCCGGAGTGTTTTCTGGCGTATCTCCTCCGACGATCAAGTCAGTTCTTTGAGAGAGGGGAAGGAGAAAGCACTGTTGTGTTCTTGAGAGGTGATTTTGCGTACCTTTGCAATGTGCTTTTGAGGCTATTTATACCTTCCAGGACTCATTATTGCTGATAGTCTAGACAGTAGGTAGGATCCAGAGATGGGATAGTGTGCCCCCTATTTTGCATGGGGGAGACCCCATTATTAATTGCTCGGATCCCCGAGCAATCAATACCCTTTTTTTTATGCAAAGATATTAAATGTTCGGATCCCGGAACATTTAATGTTCTTTCTTCAATACAAAGGCATTAAATGTCCTGATACTGGAGCACTTGATGCTCCTCCTTCCTGACTTCTCGAGTCACTGCTGATGTCCCATCGACTGAGGATTCATTAAATACTTGCCTGAGACAGTCACATGTCACCAGGGTCATGTTTGTCTATTTGCCCCTCATTCTACACTTTATGCTACGCGTCTTGCTCCCCTTGGTGGAGTGTCGTGTTGGTCCTGCCATTCTGACCTCCTCGTGCAGAGTACGCTCATAACTCCTAGTCTAGTTGAGGCTGATCAGATGTCAATCAATAGCCTTTCTGGAAGTCGGAGTGACGGGGGAGGGCCAGAGCCCAAGTAAGTATCTCTGAAGCCGAGGACACCCAGGTGTCTTAGAGTGGAGGTACCCTCGGAGCCGAGGGTACGTGGTTTGTTTAATGGAGGTTCCTCGGCGCCGAGGGACCTCATCGTTCGAAAGTAACGTGCCCCGGTGCTGAGGACACGTATTCTTGTCAAAGAGACCACTGCCCTCGGTGCCGAAGACACGTGGCGTTTATCAGAGATAGAAGGATGTCCCCGAGGCCGAGGACATGCGTCACGATCTACTTCTTTCTCAGAGGTGTCCCATCAACTGCCCCCATCCCTTTGATCTTCTTACGAAGGGGATACGTGTCGTCGGAAGGTGAAAGGGCTTAACTACCTCAACTGTCCCATCGATGCTTTTAGCCGTTTTTCATCTTTTGGAGATCGTGCGCATTGAATGCGCTTGTCTTCGTGCTTTGTGCACAATGATGGGGGCAGACTCTATATAAAGAAGGCCCCCTCACCGCTTTTTCACTTTTCAAATCCTTCACCTTTTGTAGAGACCCTCGTCGGGGAACTTCATCGAAGTCCTTGGCCTCCTCAGAAAACTCTATCGGAGAACTTCCACTGGAGCTTTCAGCTGCTTGCCTGAAGAACCCTCTATTGCCTCATAGCCTTCTTTCGACAGAGAAAAAGCCCCCAAATCTTCAGTTCATCGTTCCAGTTCCCTTTCCGGTGAGTATTCGTTCTCTTTAAACCACTTTTTCTTTCTCTAGCTTTTTCATTTTTCCGGCGACTAGTGGCCTTACAGAATCTATCTCAATTCATTTTTCGCATCCCGTAGTGTCCCTTAAGATCCCCCTTTCTTTAGAGAATTCCTTGGAAACCTCTCATTCTCTTTCTGTAAAAAGAAATGTCGATGAGTCGTCGTCTTGTCGCCGAGGTCCAAGAGGCAGGGACCTCTAGGCCGAGGAAATATGAAGTTAAGGGCATCCAACAAATTACCAACTTCAAAGTCCACTATGACATCCCTCGCAACGTCGGCGTTGAAGACTTTGACAAAACTCGCCATCGCCACAACGTCGGCACCGAGGGTGCCATGACTTTTTAAACCAAGGCTATCATGGAGGGTGGGATCAGATTCCCCCTTCCCCTTCTTCTTCTTCAGTTCCTGTCCCGTTTTCGCCTCTTCCCCGGGCAATGTTGTCTCAACGTCTTTAGGATAATAATGGGGGTAGTGGAGCTTAATAGACTCCTCGGGGTCAACATTGGCCTCGAGGACATTCTCTTATGTTACTCCCTGCTGAGGGTGATGCCACAACAAAACTTATATCTCAAGGCTCAGGACCCCTCCATGTATCTGGTCACTCACCTCCCCGACTCCGACAAAGGATTCAAGGACGACTTGCTAATCTTCAGCGGTGCCTGTGAGAGGGGGGTCAGCCCCCAGTATGTCAGCCTAAGCTGCCCCAAGGAATGGAGGACGACAAGTATGTCGGTTTCTCTTTTTTTCTTAGTTTTCTAGTTTTCTAACGTTAACTCGTACAAGTCTTGATGCTCTTCTTTCTTTTGTGTAGACGTGTCAAGCCGAGAAGCTGCTCCCCCACCTCGTCACTTGATGAATTTTGCTGATCTTGTTACCGTCTAGGGGTATATCGGCGACGATTTCTGCCGAGCAGGTCACGTACTCCTGGGTTACAGACCAGGGTACAAAAAATTTTCTCAACTCCCCCAGCCCTACGATCCCTCTAGGTGGTCCGAGCTCTTTGACCAGACTGCGGAGCAGGACTTTGAGCAAAATTTGGAGGAGAATTCTGACAGGGCTCCTGAGGCCGAAGTAGAAGGAGTCGCCGAGGGTGGTGGAGAAGCGGCAGAAGTTGGGGAGCCGTCCACCACAGTCCATGCCTAGCCCAGTACGTCGGGAAGGGGTACGTGGCCAGACTTCCAGATTCTCTAAAGCCTAGACTTAGAGGACGCCCTTGAAGTAGCAATGTCTCGCCAACCGCGTCTGAATCTCAACTACCTGAATCAGAGGGCTGCTCTGGCCGCCGGGAGGGGAAGGGGATCCTCCACCAACGTTCCCCCTCTTCCCCTAAGGAGAACTTCCAACATCAACGCCCCTCCTCCCCCTGTGCCTCTGAGATCCACAGGAAGGGGCCTGGTCCGCGACGGGGATCCCCAACCTGAAGAAGAGGATAGGAGAACTAAACAAAGGCATGACGGCCTAGGCCGAGGCAGGGGCGTGCCCCCTAGCAACAACAACAACCGCAGCAACAGGATCAGCAAACTCCTCCTCCTCCTCCGCCGATGGAGACCGCCGAGGAGTGGCACCCCCGAGCCGTTCATCGGCAGGGTAGGCCGATCCTGGTCAACGACTCCATCACCCAGGATCCTCACGTGGCCTATGCCGTGAGTGAGACCCTTCATTTTGGTGCTGACATGGCGGAGCACCGGGACCGACCTACCAACAACCTCTTTCGGTCCATCATTCAGAACTCCTTGGTGGTAAGTTCAATTGCTATTATGTATATATTTTAGTGCCCTCCCGCCTCGGTGTAACCTTCCATTTTCTCCTTCGAACAGGCCACTCAGCAAATATTGGTGATCATTGCGCGTTACCATACTTCAAGGCAGAATCTTCAGCGAGCCGAGCGGGAGAAGACCGAGGCCGAGACGGCCCCAGTTGCTGCCAAGGAGGATGTGGCTGCCAGGGACATCACCCCGTCTTCCCAGTCGGCCCAAATCGAGCAACTGTTGAAGGAAGGTGAGTCGGCAAGGGTCAGCGCTAAAAAACTGAGTGTCGACCTTGCTGATGCCGAGAGGAGGATAACTGAGCAAACTCAGCGGCTATCTTCAGTCGAGGCCAGAGCAGAGTAGTCGGAGAAGACTCGCTTGACTATTACTCAAGAGCTTGGCAGGCTTAGGGCTCAAATAGAGGCGAACAAGAAGTCGGAGGAGCAGATCAGGGAAGAATGTGCCGACGACGTCCTGGTTGCACTTGAAGAAAACAAGAGGAAATTTTTCAAGAAGGACTGGGACGAGGCACTCCGGGCGGCGGATGTTCCTTTTGACTCTCCTTTGTTCCAAATGCATGAGTACGTGCCGTCAGAGGAGATGCTGTAGGCTATGGCAGAGACTGCTGCTGAAGACGCAGCTTACGCCCAAGTGCAAGACACGGGGGAACCCTCTGAAGTCGCGGCCCCGGTCCCAGTCGCTGTTGTCCTTCCTAAGGCTGACCCTCCAGCCCCTCCTACTCCTGCCCCTCCTACCGATGCTACCAATGTTGTCTCCTCCCCTAGCATAGAAGAACTTTTCAGCGAGGCTCCTCCTGCTGATGCCGGTGAAGTGTTCAGCCCTCCTTCTCCAGCAGCCTAGACTTAGGGTTTTGTCTTTTGTACTTTTTCCTCTTGTAGCTTGGGGACGCAAAGCCCCTTTTTCTTTTGGAATGAAAAATAGACTTTGCCTTATCAATGCACTCTTTTCTTGTTTTTGCTTGTAACATACTTCATCGTGTTGCATGTCTCTTTTTTGTGTTTCACGTATGTACTTGTTTGCAAATTCTAACTTTGAAGGTACTGACCTTCGGGGTCAAAGGTACCCCCTTCGGACAGAAACAACCCTGACATTCCTCAGTGTCGATGACCCACAGTTCAACTTGTTGAGCAATGGCACCGAGGGTGCGTTGTCTGTTCGAGGGGAGTCCACGCCAAGGTTTATTGACTCCATTTTTGGCATGGGGACAACGAATTTTCGTAACTTTTCACTCCGATTAGCTTCATCTTCCTTCTTTGTCGCCCCGGGGGAGGGGGGTTTCCCTTGCCTTACTGACACCGAACTTAGTCAACCTCACCCATGTACTTGTGCAAGCATACCCCAGGGGTCGGCCTCGAAGTTTTTCGAGGACTCTCGGGGGTGATCTTCGTTCTGAGCAACACAACCGATCTGCACCCTTCTGCAAGGGTCATCTTCCATTTAGGGGGCATGCCCTGCATATTAGTTGACGGTTGGGGTTCCCAAGTCTCAGCCCCGGGCCATGCTCTTCCCGGGAGGCTTGACCTTGAGTCTTATTAGGAATTTTTGAGTCCTTGAGACCGCTTTCAGGGCCGCGCCCTTTCCAAGAGGCTTGTTCCTACTCTTCATTCGGAGGCAGGAGTCCCTGAGACTCTGCCCTCAGGACCATGGCCTTTTTAGGAGACTTGCTCCTATTCTTATTCAGAAGCTGGAGTCCTTGAAACTGCTTTCAGAGCCATGCCCTCTTTCGGAGGCTTGCTCCTGTTCTTCATTTGGAGGCAAGAGTCCCTGAGACTCTGCCCCCAGGGCCATGCCCTTTCCAGGAGGCTTACTCCTGTTCTTATTTGGAAGCTGAAGTCTTTTGAGACTACTTCTAGGGTCATGCCCTCTCCAGGAGGCTTGCTTATATTCCTTATTCGGAGGTATGAGTCCCTAGGACTCTGCCCCTAGGACCATGCCATTTCCAGGAGGCTTGCTCCCGTTCTTATTCAGAAGCTGAAGTCCTTGTGACTGCTTCCAGGGCCATGCCCTGTCCAGGAGGCTTGCTACTGTTCCTTATTCGGAGGCATGAGTCCCTGAGACTCTGCCCCCAGGGCCATGCCCTTTTCAGGATCATCCATTCGGCATAAAAATGGGCCCTCAATTTTTAAACGTAGTATTTCTTTAAATTCATTACATTCTAAGAGCGGATTACAACATTCCCTTCTAGGTCCTCCAGCCTATACAACCCGGAGCCTCCTATCGTCGTGACTTTGTAAGGTCCTTCCCAGTTGGGCCCCATCTTTCTGTCTGCTGAATCTCGGGTGTTTGCCACCACCCTTCTGAGTATGAGATTGCCCGCTTGGAATTATCGGGGTTTGACCCTTCTGTTGTAGAGTCTGGACACTCCTTCTTGGTACTTGGCCAACCTCAAGGCAGTCACTTCTCTTTTTTCCTCCGCAAGGTCCATGTCCAAATTGAGCTGGTGGTTATTATCGCCAGTGTCGAAGGCTTGTGTTCTTATGGTAGGGAGGCCTACCTCAAGATGGATGATTGCCTCCACCCTGTACGCGAGAGCGTAAGGCGTCTCTCCTATCGAGCTTTGAGGAGTGGTCCTGTATGCCCAGAGGACGTTCAAGAGTTCTTCTACCCATTTTCCCTTGGCCTTCTCTAATATCTTCTTGATCCCATTGATGATAATCTTGTTCGAGGACTCGGCCTTTCCGTTGGCCTGTGGGTATGCCGGGGTGGAATAGTAGTTCCGGATCCCAAGGTGCTCACAAAAGGACTTGGAAGGCCCGCTATTGAATTGGGTACCGTTGTTCGAAACGAGTGCACAGGGGACTCCAAACCTTGTAACTATATTCTTCCATACAAACCTCTTGGTATCTATGTTCCTGATATGGGTGAACGGCTCCGCTTCCACCCACTTGGTGAAATAATCGGTTCCGACAATTAGAAACCTTTTGTCTCCAGGAGCCCTTGGAAGGGGTCTGACTAAATCGAGTCCCCATTGAGCGAACGGCAAAGGACTAGTTAGTGGATGCAAGTCTCCAGCCGGTTGTCGGATGACTGGAGCGTATCTCTGGCATTGATCACATTTTCGGACATAGGTCTGCACATCTTTTTTGCATTCGCGGCCACCAATACCCTTGAGACATGATACGGTGGGCCATGAACCGTCCACCTGAGTGCCCCCCACATATGCCTTCGTGTAATTCATACAGGAGTGACTCAATTTTATCTTCGCGAGCGCATAGTAGATAGGGCCCAGAGAACGACTTTCGGTATAACTCCTGATCCAGAGAGACCCAAAACCTCGGGGCCCTCAGCCTTATTTTCCTGGCTTCCTTGGGGCATTCAGGGAGTTCTCCGAAAAGGAGGAACTTGAGTAGTGGATCAGTCCAGCTGGGTGGCTTCTCCTCCTCCTGGATAGTCATCACCTAGCAAGTTTCATCTATGCTGGAGTTGGGAAAGTATTCCACTGTGATCCTTCGTGTGGTGTTGGAGTTCAGTGCCGAGGCCAGGCAGGCCAGGGCGTCGGACTGGGCATTCTTGTCTCGAGTAACTTGTTAACCTCCATTTTCCTCAACTTTTGGAGTAGAACCATCGCCTCATGGTGATAAGCCTTCATCCGGGAGTCCCTTGCCTCAAATTGTCCATTGATTTGGTTGACCACTAGCATGGAATCGCAGCGGACGGTCAGCTCGACTGCTCTTGATGCCTCAACAAGTTTGAGCTCGGAGATTAGGGCCTCGTAGTCTGCTTCATTATTGGATGCCTTAAAACCCAGCCGGACAGCTTGCTCCGTGACCAATCCTTCCGAGGAGACCAACATCACACCGATTCTGGAACCCCTGCTGTTAGAGGATCCGTCCACACACAGGCTCCAGGAGAGCTCTTGATTGCCCTCCGAGGGTACCTCTCAGAGGAGGGGGGCCCCTCCGGCCAAGGAGGCTCCCCGAATAATTTTGCTATGAAGTCCGCTAACATTTGTCCCTTTATGGCAGTGCGAGGTTTGAAATGGATCTCGTATTCTCCCAGCTGCACCGCCCATTTGGTTATTCCCCCCGAGAGGTCTGCTCTCCTAAGGATTGATTTTAGTGGCTGATCCATCCAGACAGTGATCGGGTGTGCTTGGAAGTAATGCCTCAATTTCCTTGCTGTCGTGATCAGTGCTAATGCTAACTTCTCCAGGGGCAAGTACCTCGTTTTTGCATCCAGTAGAGTTTTGCTTACATAATATACTGGCTTTTGTTCCTGTTCGTGTTCATGGACCAGCACACCACTGACCGCGAACTCCGACTCGACTAAGTACAGGAACAACATCTCCCCCTTAGTCGGGACATACAGGGTTGGAAGGATCCTAAGGTACTCCTTGATCCCACCGAGAGCCTCCTCGCATTTCTGATTCCAAGTGTCCTTCCCGGACCTCTTGATAGCCCCAAAGAAGGATTTGCATTTGTCAGATGAACGAGAGATAAATCGATTTAAAGTGGCCAGCATCCCCATGAGTTTTTGGACTTCCCGAACCGTCCGGGGACTTCGTACACTCATGATGGCTTGAATTTGTTCTGGGTTCGCCTCTACTCCACGCAAACTTACGAGGTATCCAAGGAACTTCCCATAACCAACTCTAAAGACGCATTTAGCCGCATTTAGCTTTAGCCCGTACTCCTGGACGATGGAGAAGGTGTCTTCCAGGTCCGTAAGGTGATCACTCTCATTCTTGCTCTTGACCAACATGTCGTCAATATATATTTCCATGGTGTTCCCTATCTACCGTTTAAACATCCAGTTCATGAGCCTTTGATATGTGGCCCCTGCGTTCTTCAGGCCAAAGGGCATGACTTTGTAGCAATAGACTCTCCTCGGAGTAATGAAGGCAGTATTCTCTTGGTCAGCCGGATGGAGGGGGATCTGACGGTAGCCAGCCCTGGCATCCAAGAAGGTCATGCGCCAGTGCCCGGTCGTGGCGTCCACCAGTTGGTCCACCTTAGGAAGGGGGAAGTCATCCTTGGGGCAGGCCTTGTTCAGATTAGTGAAGTCCACGCAAACGCGCTATTTCCCTCCATTCTTTTTTGCACAAAACTGTGTTTGATAACCATTCTGGGAACTGAACCTCCCGGATGGTGTTGACCTCCAGGAGCCTCTTTACCTCGTCATTTACCGCTTGGGTGTGGTGCGGTGCTGTTCACCGGGGTTTCTGTTTCACCGGCTTATGAGTGGGGTCGACATGAAGCTTATGAGTCATGACGTCGGGACTTATCCCCCTCATTTCCGTGGCCTCCCAGACAAACACATCTATATTTCTTCTCAAAAAATTGGTCATCTCTTCCTGCTCGGCCGGGGACATGGCGGAGCCAATTAGGAAGTACCTGTCCTCATCTCCGTCCGCCAGAAGTACCTTCCGGAGATCCTCCACCGAGAAGTCTGCCGGTTCCACCCGCGGCTCATCGATCCCCAGCCGCTCGGACTGTAATTGCTATTTTTTCAGGACCTCCTCAGGGTCACGCTCTTTCTCCTTGGAGGTGACCCCCGCCCTTACTGCTGAATAGAAATAATTTTTGGCGGACGCTTGGTCCCCGAGGATCTCCCTCACTCCCTTAGGGGGTGGGGAACTTCAAATTTTGATGGTAAGTGGAGTGCACTGCTCCAAGCGCATGCAACCAGGATCGCCCTATAATAATATTGTAAGGTGAATCAGAGTCGATCACCACGAACTCCATGTTAATTGTGATTGGCCCGGTGATAACCGGCAGTGTGATTTTGCCCAAGGGCAAGTTGTACGAACCATTAAATCCAACAAGGGGTGTACTGACTTTGGTAAGATCTTGACAACCCAGTCCCATTCGTTTCAAGACTTCAAGGTACATTACCTCGGAAGAGCTCCTGGAGTCCACCAAGACTCTCTTGACGTCAAAGTTTTCAATCTTCAAGGTCAGGACCAAGGCATCCTCGTGGGGGAGGACTACGCCCGCGAGGTCGGCATCGGAAAAAGAAATGTCTCCTTTGCCTGTCCGAGGCCTCTTTTCTGGTCGGCCCCCTCTCTTTCGTCTACCCTTCTTGTAAAACCCACCCTCTTAAGGTCGGATTTGAGAGTTCTGGACGTTGGGCGCTCTAGAGGGCAAATGTGGATAACATCGATCACATTGCCTTGGACAACGGCTTGGTCGTTGGTACCCTGAACCTCCACTGGTGCCGCCTCTTCAATGTATTCCTTCAAGTGCCCCTCCTGCACCAGTTTCTCCAAGAAAGACTTATAGACCCTACAATCTTCGGTGAGGTGTCCGAAGTCCTGGTGATATGCGCACTTTACTTTCTGGTTTTGGGTGGAAGGATCACCCTGCATCTTGGCCGGCCATTTGAAGAAAGGTTCCCTTTTGATCTTATGGAGGAGCTTATAGATGGGCTCCTTAAACAGGGTGTGGACCCCTTTGAAAGATCCTCCTCACGAAGACACCAGTCCGTCTTGGGAAGGGGCTGCCTCCCTTTCTCTTTCCTTCCTCTTAGGGGCGAGAGTCTTCCCCTTGCCCCCCATCATTTCATCCTCTATTCGGGAATACTTGTTGATCCTGGACATTAGTTCCCCCATATCAGTCGGCGTTTTCTTGGTTAAAGATTGGTAGAGGTTGGTGTCCCGTGACAGGCCTAGTATGAAGGAGGCAGCTGCCATGACCTCAGAGCATCCCTCCACTTCATTCACTTCCTCCCAGTACCGAGCTGTGTACTGGCGGAGTGTTTCTCCTTCCCTCTGCCTCAGGGTCAGCAAAGACCCAACGTCCTTGGGGCGTTTACTTCCTGTGATGAATATGGCGAAAAAATGTCTGGTTAGTTCCTTCCAGGACCCTACGCTGCCGGACGGAAGGGTTTCAAACCATTTCATGGCGGAGTCCCCAGGCTCATTGAGAACACTCGGCACAAAAGTCGCTGATCGGTGTGGTAGAGGGACATTATCTGATTGTACTGTCTGAGATGAGCTTCCGGGTCGTAACGCCCATCGTACACCTTGAACCTTGGCACCGTCAACTTCTTTGGTACCTCCATCTCTGCAATATTTTTTGTGAAGGGCGACTGAATAACTTCGTTGTCCGTGTCTCCCTCCTGACTAACCCTTTCCCTCCTTGTGGAATCCAATCGGACCCTGAGATCCTCTTTTTGCTTGGGGCGCACTCCTCCGCTTTCTCGGTGTCGGTCGGCCAATTCCCCTACTCCAGGGTGTCGGACGGATAGGGTCGAATCCTCCTCGGACTCCTCCAGACCCCCTCACCCGGACAGACCCCGACGGAGGTCATTACAAGCTAGAGGCCTGGGCCTCTTGGCTGGGACCTCAAGGAGCTGCCCATTGGCCCTCGGGCGCTTCGGAGCTTCCAACCTTGCTACTCAGGCGATTCCTCAAGTCCTCAGGTCCCACGTCCCTGACGGAGGGTTCACAGGACTACCTCAAATCCCGGGATCCCCCGCCGGAGAGTGCAAATTCCTCAAGTCGGTTAAGGACGTTCACATTGTCTTCTTCCAATTGCCGTAATTGATCCCCAAATTTTTTCTCGATCAATTCAGCCAGTTGACGGGCCAATGGGGCGGATTTCCCAGATCCAATACCCATATTAGTCTGACGGGTTTGCTCATTTGAGTGAACGGAAAGACCCTTGTTGACACTTTCGACGTGGTCTTTCGTTCTTGACGTAGAGGGTACTGGCAAATCGATATTCCTCTGTTGATGACCCTTCCCTTTTTGACAAGTATTCACCATGGTCACTGTTCTTCGAAAAGTTGAATCGTTTCCCACAGACGGCGCCAAATTGTGCGCGGTGAATTTCACACAATAGTTGTAAAAGACAGATCTCTCCCTTGGTGAGCTCGTACTTGCCTTGAATGTTGAAGATCACGTGGCAAAGAAAGGACTTCAAGGGCCAAAGGGGGCCTATGGAGTGGTGATGAATTGTTTCAGGAGGGCTGCTCGATCAACCCAGGTGGATTGAGGATGGTTCCTGGTACACATAAGACAGGTTAGAAAGGGCGCCGGAGTGTTTTTCGGCGTATCCCCTCCGATGATCAAGTCAGTTCTTTGAGATAGGGGAATGAGAAAGCACTGTTGTGTTCTTGAGAGGTGATTTTGCGTACCTTTGCAATGTGTTTTTGAGGCTATTTATACCTTCCAGGACTCATCATTGCTGATAGTCTAGAAAGTAGGTAGGATCCAGAGATAGGATAGTGTGCCTCCTATTTTGCATGGGGGAGACCCCATTGTTAATTGCTCAGATCCCAGAGCAATCAATGCTCTTTCTTTTATGCAAAGACATTAAATGCTCGGATCCCGGAACATTTAATGCTCTTTCTTCAATGCTGAGGCATTAAATGTCCTGATACTGGAGCACTTGATGCTCTTTCTTCCTAACTTCTCGAGTCACTGTTGATGTCCCATCGACTGAGGATTCATTAAATGCTTGCCTGAGACAGCCGCATGTTACCAGGGGCATGTTTGTCTATTTTTCCCTCATTCTACACTTTATGCCACGCGTCCTGCTCCCCTTGGTGGAGTGTCGTGTTGGTCCTGCCATTCTGACCTCCTCGTGCAGAGTACCCTGATAACTTCTAGTCTTGTTAAGGCTGATCAGATGTCAATCAATAGCCTTTCTGGAAGTCGGAGTGACGGGGGAGGGCCAGAGCCCAAGTAAGCATCTTTGAAGCCGAGGACACTCAGGTGTCTTGGAGTGGAGGTACCCTCGGAGCCGAGGGTACGTGGTTTGTTTAATGAAGGTTCCTTGGTGCCGAGGGACCCCATCATTCGAAAGTAATGTGCCTCGGTGCCGAGGACACGTATTCTTGTCAGAGAGACCACTGCCCTCGGTGCCGAAGACACGTGGCGTTTATCAGAGAGAGAAGGATGTCCCCGGGATCGAGGATACGCGTCACGATCTGCTTCTTTCTCAGAGGTGTCCCATCAATTACTAAAGTTTTTAACTTTTGTGAGCTAGGATACAAGTTTTTCAAATTGGTTACAACTAAAAATACTAGTACCGGTCTTGATACTAAAATATTAGGATTAATCCTAAAAAATCATGATTATTCGATATAATGTTGCAAATTTTAAGGTTCACCCCAAGGAGGCCTTTGGCATTTAGAGGTCACAGGCCGACAATAGAACCCTATTCAACAAGTGGAAGACATTAGTTGTTCGCTCTCAGATTGGGTAGTAAGGGTTAGAGAAGGGCAATCCCTCATTCTTAAAACCAGCGTTCTTAAGACCAAAGAGTCGGGGGGGGGGGGGGGAGGGGGAAAGCTCTCCGTTCCTGGATATAATTTTTGTCCATATATATATTATTGGGTTGTGTATCTATCTATATATAGGGAGCATGGGTGGAGCCAAGAATCTGAATGAGGGACGCAAAAAGTTCTAATTCAACTCCAACTCCTTATATGCATAAGATTCCTCATTCATAGATTTGTTCCTCTTTTCTTTTTCGTCATTAATTGCTAACAAATTGATGTTGAACGTCTTCGAACTGCTGGCTTTATAAATTATTTTTACTGAAGCGTTGATTACTCAAAATATATATATGCTTCACACTTATAATGCTTACATATTGTAATTTTTTGGACTTATATTTCACCAAGTCTTTGTAGATGATTTTTGTTGCGGAAATTACCCAAGAATCGAATTGGCATCGATATTGAAACTCACTTAAGTGGAAAAAAATAAATAAAAGAACAATCACACAACACAAATAAATTTACGTGGTTCGACGATTGCTTATGTCCACGACAACAACAATCGGATGTTTTCATTATGGAGCAAACACAGTAATACAAGATAATTATTTCAAATCTCACAAGTACTCACTCGAACAAAAAAAGATCACTTTGATATATCTCAGAAACCTCACAACTTGAATGTTTCTCTAAACACTCAATGCTTGGACTTATTCAAGACTCTGATACTTGAACTCTTGCTTAAGGGTTCGTTTGTTTAGCGGAAGAATGATAGAAAATGCAAGAAAGAGAAACATTTTAAAATTTTCATGTGTTTGGCTAGCATGAAAATGAAAAATGCTAGAAAAAATAATTTTCTTTCTTACTTGAATTTTCTCACAAATTACCATTTTTTTTTTATTTGTAAAAAACACAAGGAAATGTAAGAAAGTTGTGATCTATAACTAACTTCCCATTTTATACTTATTTTTCTTAAAATATTTTATTAGTTATTAATTTTAAAAAAATTTGGTATGAATTTGATTAATTATATAATTTGGCCCAAAGACCTTTATTGTTGGTGATTGTCTTAGAATTAGGTTTCGAGCTATTTTTTTAAAATTTTTTAATTTTCAATTATAATTACATATTTTTTTCTTTTTAAGACCGATGTAATATAATTAAGGGTAATTTAGACAATTATAAAAAATTTCTTATAACTTTACTTTCTTTCAAACAATAGAATGAATTTTTTTTAGAATTTTTCTGTAAATTTTTCATTCTAACCAAATACATGAATGAAAATATATTTTCTTTTCTTTCACTTCATTTTCCATCATTTTCACTTTTCATCATTTTTTTCTTCCTAACCAAACAGACCCTTACGCTTTTTTTTATAGTGAACAAAAGGTGTGAGAACACACTGGTGAGCCTAATATTGAAATTCGAATTCTGAACATAAAACAAACATGTTTTTCCTTTGCATGTGCACCGGGCACTTTTTGCTTGACTTCACATAGGTTTTGAATTCTATCCAGACATGCCTTAAATGGTTGGGAAACTTTTAGTGCCAAGCCTTAAAGACTTGCTTCATTTCACAGCCTGCCAATGTTCCTCACCAGGATCTACCCATGTACCTGCTTACCACATTGATTGCATGTGAAATATCTGGACGAGTGCATTCCATAGAATACATTAGGCTACCAAATGCACTCGCATATGGAACGTGAACTCTCATTCCTCCCTGTTACTTGGAGACATAACTGTTGAGAGTCTAAAGTGGGAAGCTAAACGAGTATTCATAGGTTTTAAGTTCTCCATACCAAACTGAGAGAGCACCTTTTCCAAGTACTTTCGTTGTGACAAACACAATCTACCCTTGTTCATGTCTCTCAGAATTTCAATGCCAAGAATTTTCTTAGCTGCACCCAAATCCTTTATCTCAAACTCTTTGCTGAGTTGAGATTTCAACTTGTTGATTTTATGTATGCTCTTAGTAGCAATGAGCATATCTTCAACATACAAAAGCAAATAGACCAATTAATCATCTGGTAGTTTCTTAAAGTACACACAATGGTCATACTTACTTTTGGTGTAGCTTTTCTTCAACATGAATTTGTCAAACCTTTTGTACTACTATCTTGGCTATTGCTTCAGATCATACAATGGTTTCCTTAGCTTGCATACATGAGATTCTTTACCAGCAACCTTGAAACCTGTAGGCTGAGATATGAAGATTTTCTCCTTCAAATCCCCATGGAGAAATGCAGTCTTGACATCCAACTGCTCTAGCTCAAGGTGAAATTGAGCTACGATAGCCAATAATACACGGATTGAAGTGTGCTTCACCACGGGTGAAAATACCTCATTGTAATCCACCCTTTCCTTTTGTGTGTAGCCCTTGGCTACCAACCGTGTTTTGCATATGATGTCATCTACTCCTGGAGAACCTTCCTTCTTTGCTTACACCCATCTACGCCCAATCTCTCGCTTTCCTTTGGCAATTTGATGAGCTCCCAAGTATGATTCTTGTGAAGAGAATTCATCTCCTCATTCATGGTATTTTTCCAATTCCTGTCATTACTATCGTTTATTAGGTCCTGGAATGGCGATGGCTCATCACCCACCATGGTAAGTGCATAAGATAGCATATCTTCAAAACTATAATGAACTGGTGCTTTGACTGTCCTTTTGGTCTTCCCAGCTACTAAAGATGGTTGTTGTGGTTGCTCTTTTGATGTCCCTTCGCCTAGAACAATTTCTTTTGGAGTACTAAGGCCATCTCCACTCCTTACTCAAAACCAAACTCAAATTTAAATTTAAGTAAAAAAAAGCCCCAAAACCCTCTCCAATCTTTATCTCAAACTTAGACCAATATAAGGGAAACTCATTTCTTAAATCAAATTAAGGAAGAACCAAATCTTTTACTCAATTTTTTTTGAGCCAAAAAATCCGTCTTCTTCACTGCAGATCTGAGAACCAGGTTTCCCCACCATCCATGTTCACTATAGATCTCTTTGCCACAGAAGCTGAAGATCTGATCTCAAGCTGCAGATGTGTTCCTTTCCGTGAAACTAGAGAGCTTCATTTCAACATAAAAAATTTAAAGAAATGGGTTTTGGGATAATATGGGAATTTTAAAAATATTTGAGTGTAAATTTGATTTTACTCATTGGAGAAGTCTATATCAAAACAAGCTTTTTACTCATTTTCTTACTCAAATTTGAGTTTGAGTTTGGGTCAACATTGGAGATGCCCTAAGCTCCACCTCCACAAGATCACCGTTTTACCCCTGTATCTAAATATCTTTATGCTTGCAGGAAGTTACCATATCAGACTCATCAAAGGTCACATCCCTACTGATCACAAAGTTGTGCAATTTCGGGGACCATAATCTATACCCCTTCATTCTAGTTGCATAACCGAGAAAGATTCCCTTCTTAGCCCTTGGATCAATCTTACTTTCTTTGACATGAAAATAAGCTGGACACCAAAAGATTCTAAGAGAACTATAATCAGCTAGCTCGTTTGACCATACTTTGTGAGGAGTTTTACACTCTATAGTTGTTGATGATGATTGATTGACGAGAAAACACACAATGTTGACAGCGTCAGCCTAGAATTCTTTACCCAATCCGACATTGGATAGCATACACCATGCTCTCTCCAACAGAGTCCAATTCATTCGTTCCGCGACTCTATTTTGTTGTGGCGTTCTCTTTATATAGAAGTGCATTGTAATACCTTTGTCCTCAGAAAACTTCAAGAATGGTTGATACATGTAATCACCACTATTTTCGGTTCTTAACTGCTTAATCTTTCTGTCGGTTTGCTTCTCGACCTTGGCCTTTCACTTCTTGAGTGTTTCAAAGACTTCATCCTTTGTCTTCAAAAAATATACCCATACTTTGCGGGAGAAGTCATAAATAAAGGTAACAAAATATTTGGATCCATCTTTTGAGACTACCTTAGAGGGACCCTAAACATTTGAATGGTTGCAGTTAAAAGTGTCTTTTGTACGCCGGATAGCTGTGCTAAACTTCACCTTGCACTGCTTGCTAGAGACACAATGCTCGTAGAAATCCAGCTTGGTCGTCTTAACGCCAACAAGCATGCCTCATTTACTTAATACTTCTAACCCCCTCTCACTCATATGGCCCAACTACATATGTCATAGATGAGTAGAGATCGAATCACTATCTCTTGATTTTAGACACCGATGCATCATCTGTCACTGTATTGCCAAATAGAAAATATAAATTTCCTATCTTGCTTCCTTTTAGCATGACCAGAGCACCTCGAATAACTTTCATAACTTCACATTGGGCCATTATCTTGCACCCATTGGAGTCCAATGCACCCAATGAGATAAGGTTCTTCTTCAACTCTGGAACATGTCTGACTTCTGTTAAAGTTCTCACAATTCCATCGTGCATATTGATTATGATAATTCCCTATTGCACCTGTTTTACAGGACATGTTGATGCCCATCAAAACAGTGCCACCATTAATTTTCTTGTAGGAAGAAGACCAGTCCCTGTTGGGACACATATGGTATGAACAATCAGAATCGAGAATCCATCCTTCTAATGCACTTATATTATGAGGCAAAACTAACAGGACATTTTTGGCATTATCCGAATTCTCTTCAGCAACATTGACAATGTCAGACACCTTAGCTTTACGTTTTGGACAATCAACTTTCCAGTGCCCTTTCTTTTGACAATAGTGACATTGAGAATTCTTTTGATCTTTGAATTTGGATTTTAATCGGGATCTACTACTTCTAGGATTTCTGTTCTTCATCATTTCTTTAGCGAATAGACCCTCCAATGCATATATTTAGGTTTACCCTCCAATGCTTTGTGTAGTCCTTACTGAATTATAACATCTTTGACTTGGACATGCCAAATCCCAAAATTGTTCCTTCCGTCAAATTTCTCCACCTCGAACTTATCATTTGAGATCTTTGAAAGTTTTGCAACCATAACTTCAAAACTTAATCCGGTGAGATCCAAGAAAATGGTGCAAATGATTACTATTCCTTGAATAGCACTATATAAATAGTACTCGATGAATAGTACCCAATGAATAGTATCAATAAATAGTAACCATATATTGTACTAATGAATAATACCGTATGAACAGCACCTCATATATAATAATTAAATAGTAACCAGAATTGGTGCTGGCTCGGATACTAATTTGTTGGGGAAATTACCCAAGAATCGAATTGGGATCAATATTGACACTCACTCAATTCGAAAAAATAAAAGAACAATCACACTAGACAAAGCAATTTACGCGGTTCAACTATTGCCTACGTCCATGAGAACAATAACCGGATGTCTTCACTATGGAGTAAAATAGGAGTACAAGACAGTTATTTCGAACCTCACAATCACTCCAACAAAAAAGGATAACTCTGATATCTCTCAGAAACCTTGTGACGCCCCTAAATTCGGGGGTCCTTTCTCAACCCCTTGATCAACCATCAACCCGCGGAATTACCCGTGTATGCCGTATAACCCGACACCTCATCATCACATCCCATTTACTGGGATAGTAACCACAACGTGGTTTGGGCAGAGTCTTCCTTGTACCGGAGCACTCCTAAATACATAACTTTTGCATGTACTAACCATTTGACCATTCCAAGGTCCATCCCCATTAATTAGGACTCGATTTTCTCAATTACATCATATAAATAAATGGGCTCAAGATCAAAAGGATTGGAAGAGTTATATTTAAATTTTGAAAATTTTGGAAGAGGTATCGGTATCTCATACATGTGGTACTGGTACCTGAGCCTTTTGTCTGCCAGGTTTTCCCATTCACTAGGTACTGGTAAGTATGGGTACCTGAGCCTACTATTTTCTAGGTACCGGTACCTAGCCTTTTATTTTTCCAGGTTTTCCCATTTACTAGGTATCGGTAAGTACCGGTACCTGAGCCTACTATTTTCTAAGTACTAGTACCTACATGTAGTAGTGCCGGTACCTGAGCCCACAATCCATCGAGGCACTAGCACCTGAAGCCTTGGTACCGGTAACTGAGCCCACTTGAATCCAGGTACTGATACTTGTATGTCGAGGTACCGATACCTGGGTCTTCCAACTGTGTGGTACTGGTACTCAATCGCTTAGTTACCGGTACCTGGGCCCAAATTTTTCTCTCAATTCTTTCAAATTTCCAACTTTAACTGTCCACTCTCTTCTCGAGCTCACCTCAACACTTTCCCAACATATATGCATGTTCATTTGGACAAATTTCAGTCAACCTACACAACCCTATATACAATATTATAAGTTCAAAATAATTTAAATCATTGTTTTACAAAATGTAAACTAAAAGCCACATTCCGGCTTCTTCTCAATAAGGACCCAAGTGAGAGCCATCCACCGACGCTTGTCCCACACTTGAAATGTTGTCCCATAAAGGGTGAGTCACGCTCAATATGGTATCTCCTAAAAAGGCTACTCCCCAACCCAGATGCATATGAAATGCTCATATGCAATTCAACAATCAATCAATCATCCATTCAAGAATATACAATTTATAATGGATTCTACAATGTCATGTCATGTCATGAGATGTCACTCACACATCTAATGCAACCCGAGCCTTTCACCGACTCCCATATCACATGCAATACTATGCGTGTGCATTCGGGCATTCCAAATCCCCCCATTGATGTTATACATCCAATGACCATTTATAATTCCTGGGCCTTTCTTGGGGTGGGTATTTATGGACTTCCATCAACGAGCATCCAACCGACACGGCATCTATGGACTTCCACCAACAGCTCCGCGTACACCGACACACTTTATGGACTCAATACCAACAGAGTGCGTATCCAAATCACCGGGTCTTGCACCTGAGGGATAATCTTGCCTTTCTTGTTAACCCCAACCCTTATTTTTCATGCAACCTGTGCGACTCAGTTAAATTTTGGTCCAACTTTCCTTGAGCCCACGCATCATCAATCAAGAATGGTGTTTGATCAAAATCATGTACACACCCACACTCATGTCACATACCCACGAATGTGATGCTTCCCGTGCATATGCAATGTAATGTATAATTACAATTACATGTCATGTTTAATATGTCATGATCGCATTATGAACAATATTTCATCTCTGCCAATATTCTAAATTGTTAATCATATCATAAGCATATAATTACAATTCACAACATCATCAAAGCATGTTATATGAATTTCATTCAAATAACATACTAAACTCATCAAAGGCATTTTATCAAACACCAACATGGCACCAAAATTATGTAAACACACAACATGCCAAATTCATCACATTTCTCATGAAATTACCAAACAATCAATTTCAACAAACTCAATTCATGCTAGAATTTCTTTTACCCATTCTTATACTATTTCACATACTCTAGTTACACTAGGAGTACATATAAACAAGAAATTGCATCTCTAATCATGCTACTCATTTCATACGCAAACCCTAGGTTGGAAATAAACCTAGTTAGGAAAATAACCCAACCTCTTGAAGCATAATACACGTAGTAGGAGCTTCAAAATACCTAAATCAAGCTTCAAACCTTGATTCCAAAAAATTTTGATTTTTTTAGACTTCGGTGAATTTCACAATTTTTGGTACGTAGAAGTAGTTCTTGTCAAGTAGAACAACTCTTGTTCTTGGCCTGAAGCGATTTGACGAACGGAGAGCCATAGATCGCAAGGAGAAGCTTGAGATTTCTTGAGTTTCTCTCTTTTCTTTCCCTCTCTCTCTCTACCCGGAAATCAGTTGAATAATGGGAAAAAAATCTGATTTTTCTCCCCTATTTATAATCCTAAATACTTGGCTCTCATTAAGCCACACGTGTCTCATTTTTCAGATCCGATTTCGCCCCGAACCAATTAAATATCGTCTCATGTTAAGTCCAATATATTTTATCTGAACTAACTTTAAATTATTTTTCGTGTTTCGCAATCAAATCCCAATCGCGTTTATTTTAACCGCGTGATGCTTGATTGCATCGTAAAACGCAAAAAATCCGATTGTCTCGGAATTCGACGAAAATTGGCTAGGTACCTAGATTTTTCGAGACGAATCCAACAACAAGGTCCATTTCGTCATCCGAGGTCTAGAAAAATTCAGGTTTCCAACTCGTACCACAATGGCTAATTACCATTTTCCCTTTTTAATAAATATTTTAAATTTTTCCGGGTTTTACAAATCTCACAACTTGAATATTTCTCTAAGCACTCAATGCTTAAACTTATTCAAGACTGCGATCCTTGAACTCCTGCCTGAGGTTCTCCTTTTATAGTGAACAAAAGGTGTGAGAACACACTGGTGCGCCTGATATTGAAAGCCAAATTCTAAAAAGAAAACAAACGTGTTTTTCTTTTGCATGTGCAGCAGCCACTTTTTACCTGACTTCACATGGGCATTAGATAGGCTTTAAATTCTATCCAGACATGCCTTAAATGGCTAGGAGACTTTTAGTGCCAAGCCTTAAAGGCTTCTAGCCACTAAATGCCAAAAACTTCACTCTCTATTATCACTTTGAGTCTCTTTGATGTTCAATGTACCTTTGTTTTGGATATTTGGATTTTGCTTCACGCTGGCGTTTATATAAGTAGGAAAATGTGGGGATGATTATGCAGGTAAACCCTCGCTAGCACATAAATTACTTAAAGCTTGTACTTTTGGGTTTCAGGTAAACTTTAATTCCTAGATTTTTGTGTGACAAGTGATGCATTGATGCTAATTCTAAATGCCACTAAGATATGATTAAGGGTGTTTGCCCCACCCTATAGGTAGGAAATATAGTCTTCCATCTTCTTACCCGATACTTTGCGGAATAATTTTTTCTTGGCCTACCCTACCCGATCAAGTGTAATATTCCTATCCGAATTCCGTCCAAATTAATCGGATAGGAAATCGGGTGAACAAGTTTTGTAGTTATTAATTTTTGGACCATTTGAACAATTCAATTAAGTAACCTGTACCAATTTAATAACACAATAAATCAATAACACTAAAGTCTAAAACAATTACAATAACAATTACAATAAAACACAAGAAAGCCCAAGGCATAAACATCAATACATCATAATTGTTGTACAAATACAATAACAACTATTTTAGGTTTAAACCATATGAAACACATCAAAAATCATAACTGCTCCAATAGATCACCTCAAATCATGTAACCGGCACAAAAAATAAGTCAATGTTTTAGCAACTCAAAAATCCACAACAATAACAATATTATAAATTATACCACACAAATAATCTTATAATTACTAAAAAAATATGTAAAAGTTAAATAGCAACTTTCTTGCTAGTGTCATTCACCTCTCTTCACTCAAGAACAATTGCAATTTTCTTTGCAAAAAAAGAGTAAGGAAAAAAATTAGATTCGAAGAACTCATCAACAAATAATAAAAAAAGTAACAATAAAAGTATAAAAACCTGAATCTAGTTTATAGATTTCTAAATCCTCCAAAACATCTTCAAAGTCAGAAGAAATGGGTCCAATTTTGTGCACATAGGAGACTCTCAACTGTTTTGGGTACCAGACAACTCCGAAAAGGATCTAAAATACGACCCCCAGTGCTAAAAGTCGATTCTGATGCCACCATAGAAATGGGAATAGCTAAAACATCACGAGCTATTTGGGCAAGGATCAGGAATTTAGAAGAATTAATCTTTCATCAATTCAAAATATCAAAATTGACACTAACTAATTCAACGTCCTCTATCAAATATTGATTCAACTCTCATTTGTTCTCTGCATTACCTCGCTCAGCTGTATGCTTCCGGTACCTATTCATGAAATTTGTAGGTACTTGATCTTGAACAGACATATCAGTCGAAGACACATTTTTCTCATGGTCAACACTTGACCCCACTCCACATCCCACACTAAATCTAGTGTACTGTTGGCATAACCGGTCAATGACCATTTTGATATTTTCAACTAGTTGAACCTTAACTACTTTATCTCATATTTATAATTGTCATTGAGCCAAAATTCCAAAACATCTAATTTATAGCGTTGGTCAAGGACAATAGCAACAAACAACATCGAATTAATATTAGAACAAAAAATGAAAAATCAGCAAATGACCATTTTGTGGTCTAAGTAATCAACATTTTATATACTATGATAATAAACAAAATCTCAGAAATCAAATACTATGATCTTAAAAAAAAAATCTCAAAAATTACTCGATCTCAGAAATCTACAGAGACAAACAGTTATACATAAAATCTCAAAAATCATAGTATATGACCTCTTTCTTGATCACAGAAATGCACCAGCACAGAGCACAGATTGCATACTTTGATCTCAAAAAACCACCAACAGCCCTGACTAAAACCACCAACCAACAGCCCTAATCAACAGCTATACATAAAATCTCAGAAATCATAGTATATGGCCTCTTTCTTGATCTCAGAAATGCACCAGCACAGAGCACAAAACCATAAAATCTCAAAAAAAAAAAAAACCACCAACAGCCTAAGCAAAACCACAAACCAACAACCCTAATAAACAGTCCTAAGCAAAACCACCAACCATCGACAGAGTACCACCTGGGACCATCGATTCGATGAACGGAGTACCTGTAACACCCCAAAACACACCCTGGACGACATTACATTCCAAAACATTCATATCATGAGAGCACTAAAATAATTCATCAATAAATAAGACTTCATAAAGTCATCCATAAAATTTACAGCGTTATCCCAAAAGAATAGACCCATTTTGGCCTTTACATCCCAAAAATCCCATAATGTAGCGCAGCGGAATTACAAAAGAAAACTAGATTTTACAAGGTACAAAATGAATATCCTAGTCTAGTACAAAAAGGAAAGAGGTCACTCTATGCGTCCACCTCGGGGTCCACCGTCTCGTCAAGTGGAGTCTCCCAAATAGCGGGCTCCTCGACCCTCAAGTCCTCCTCAAACGGGAAATCTGAAAAATGTTAGCGGTAGGGGGTGAGCACGAAGCTCTGTAGAAAAATTCTCTCAAACCCATACAAGGTTTAGAAAAGCATTTAAAATGGTCGGCCTCATTTTTAACATAACATAGATACATAATTTGAAATAAAGCAGTGACATTTAAAAAGGATCTCAAGTTTATGTAAAACCTTACTCAAATGAATAAATGAGTACCATATGCAAATAATCACCATTAATTGCCACAAACGATTTCCAATAATTCTTTCGGTAGGTGGCATACTTTAGGGTAACCTCCACCTCCCTATAGATCATCTTTGTTTCTCAAGCATCCTTACAAGGAACCTCTTGAGAATGGGTGAGCATCCTTACAAGGAACCTCTCACAATTCATTGCATGGCTTCCCAAGCATCCTTACAAGGAACCTCTTGGGAAGGGGTGAGCATCCTTACAAGGAACCTCTCACACTTCTTTAGGTAGGTGGCATACTTTAGGGTAACCTCCACCCCCATTCATTCGGTAGGTGGCATACTTTAGGGTAACCTCCACCCCCGTTGGATCATCTTTGCTTCCCAAGCATCCTTACAAGGAACCTCTTGGGAAGGGGTGAGCATCCTTACAAGGAACCTCTCACAATTCATTTGCATGGCTTCCCAAGCATCCTTACAAGGAACCTCTTGGGAAGGGGTGAGCATCCTTACAAGGAACCTCTCACAATTCATTTGCATCACAATTATCCCAACCAAGCATACAATTTCCAATATTGATTTCAATTTATAATCATCTATCCACAATCCCCCATAATAGATCATGTAATAATTTCACAACAAACAAAGAAAATACATGAGATCACAATAACATCCTTGTTCTACTCAACACAAAGCACTAAGGGTTCCAAAATATATAATAAAGAAAGCATTTAAGGAAGAAATGCATCACTCTCCAAAAATGAGGGTTTTAAAACTAGAGAAGAGATTTCATGGGTATTAAACCCTAACTTTGTTCAAAACATGTAATCTTTGTCAAAAGCCTAAGAGAAGATGATTTCATAACATATATATATACCATTGATAGCCAAAACATACATATATAAATACCCTAGTCTCAATGTAAGTGAGTGAGAGAAAACCCCTACCTTGAATCCAAGAGTTGTAAGCTAACCCAAGCTCCAAAGATCTCCTTCCTCCCTTCTCCTTCTCCTTCTTGTCTTCTCTTAGGGTTCTAAGAGATATGGGTAAGGGTGTAGTGAAAGTGTATAGGAAGAGAGGAGAAGAATGGTGTTCTTGAGGAATTTCGGTTTTGATTTCTATGAGGTGTGAATCTATCTTGATCTTGGTGTTTTTCCCTTTCTTTATCTCCTCCTAGGGCTCTAAGATGTTTGTGGTGAGGATGAGATGAAGAATGGGGCAAATAGGGCTTGGAAGGGGTGTTTTAAAACCCAAAATCCCGACTTTTTACTGTTCGGGAAGGCTCCAGCAAAGGGTACCGGTACCAATTAGCTACTGGTTCGGGGGTACCGGTACTGTTCGGTACCGGTACTGGGTACCGGTACTGTTTGGCTGCTTCGACTTCCAGGGTAGTTTTGACCCCTTTAGAGGTCGAATTGGAAAATTTCCAAGAGATGCACTTTTGTAACCCTAGATGTCTACTATCTACTGTAAAAATTTCAGATCAATTGGATGTAAGGATAAAAAGTTATGGCTAAAATACTAGAAGGTGTCCAAGATACTTTTTACCCAATTTCACTCTAAAGTGGGTTTTAACTCCAAAATACTTCCTAGCTTCCAATAGACCTCATATTACCTCTCCCAAGGTTGTTCGACCTTCCGGATTCAATGGAAGCATTATTTTGACCTAAAAACTTTTAGAAACTTTTCTATTCACCCTTTCCAAGTTTAAACATCTTCGACACGTAAACTTCCCAATCAAATTATCTCCATAGTATTTATTCCTACGGTTTATTCTTATGTCACTACATATATCTACAGTTTTAAAACAATTATTTACTATATATCTATATACATATATAAAAGAAAAATGTGGGGTGTTACAGTACCTGGGACATCGATTCGATGGCATCGAATTGCCCCCAAACAGTCAACTGTGAGAGAGAGAGAGAGAACACATAGCCATAAATCTCAAAAATCATAGTATTTGTAGCCCTAATCAACAGCCTTAAGCAAAACCACTAACCATCGGCGGACCTGGGACCATTGATTTGAAGAAATCATTACTTGGGACCATCGATTCGATGGCATCGAATTGCCCTGAAACAATCAACTAAGAGAGAAAGAGAGATAGAGAGAGAGATAAAGGGTATCTAGGAGACTAGGACCAAAGAGAGGCCAGAGAACACTCAGAGCAGAGAGGCGAGAAAGTCAAGTGACTGATCTAGGTCAACTAGCACAGAGAACAGAGAACAGAGAACAGAGAAGGCGAGAGAGGCGAGATGAGGAGACGTTAGGGTTTTTAGTTTATATATATAAATATGCGGGTAGGGTTGGATAGGAATAGGAAAATTTAAGGGGTATTTCGCATTCCTACCTGATTTTTTCGGTTAGCCGATCAATAGGGTTTGGTAGGGTAAGAAATTGCGGGTAATCGAAAATTTAAACATCCCTAGGTATGATTTAATGGTGGTTATTTTTAAGGAAGGTTAAAAGGGTAACGGCTTTGGGGGGGGGGGGGGGGGGGGCAAGAGAGAAGGTTTTACTCATTAGTTGGACAGTAAAATACCAATCCTACTTGAATTGTAAATTTGAGGAAAATCATTACAAGGAATCATTCACCAAATTATGTTCTATACTTCACATATATGTGTGTCCTTTTATGCATGTGTTTTGAAAATTTTGGTGGTTTGATTGTGATGATATAGGTTGATGCAACTCTAGCGGTAGCACCACCGACAAGCAGAGGTTGATGTAACTCTAGCTGTGGCACTAAAAGCATGGCTGTCTTTTTTTAGTTTCTTTTAGGACTGAATAAAAGGTGGTGTAATTACTTTCAGGTACGTTTTGTTTTCTTGACTCTAGTTCCTTTGTTTGTTTTGGTGCAGTTTTTATGTAGAGATCAAAAGGACACAGTAAATGTATGGGTACTTCCCTCTAAGACAATGTCTTTGTATGCCACAATCTGGGATGGGTCAAGCTAGGCTACCAATGGAGGCAAATACAAGTAAATTACAAATTGGGCAATTAATATACAGGAGGTTGTGCCTAGTGTCTAGGCTTTACCCTCGAAGAAGGAAGAAGAGTTCGAAGAAAATTCTCTATCTTTGTGCGCAGGGGCGGAGCCAGAAATTTTTTTGAGGGTGGGCACACTAATATGTCTTGATTTTTTTTAATTAACCGTAAAAGTTCATAAATTTATATTTAATATTTTTAAAACATAGAAGAATAAAAATCGATATACTCATAAACAAAAAAATAATAATTAAAACTTCTTATCGAAAATGCGACTAATTATTATTACTTACAAATTACAATTGACCATGATATGCTTTTATTATTTGAAAGTGTTACAAATTAATTTTATCAATAATATTTCTTTTATATATAAAATCACGGTAACAATATTTTATTTATGATCGTATAGTTTACTACATAACGACACACATTTTTATATAATAACAAAATAACCCTACAATTTTAAAAAAATTATAAAATAACATCAATATGTTCAAAACATATTCGGACATGTCTAAAAGTTAACAATTATATTAGTTGTACCTAATTTGAGATTTAATTGATGGAGACCCAATGGTTTGTGACCATTGGATAGACAGTAGAATTTATTAAATATTAAGACTATTATATTTAATATCGCAATGTATTAGGTCCTAAAATTAGGTTTCAATAACATTGTTCAAAAAGTTAACAATTATTTAGGTATGAGTCTATTTAAATCAATATCACCTAAAAACAATATTATGGTTGACACAATTAAATATGGTGGGCCAAAAGTTTTGTTTTTAATGTTGGGCCAAAAATTTTATTTTTTTAATAGGTTTGGGTGGATTGTGATAGGTCAAAATTTTGATTTTTTTAATAAGTTTGAGTAGATAGTGATGAACTCAAATTTTTTTTGTTTTAAATGGACTTAATTTTTTAATTTTTTTGAATAAATAATGCGGGCCTAACATTTTTATATTGGGTTTTGGGTGGGCACAAATAATATGCTATACAAATATATAATATATATACATAACTAAAAAAAAAAAAAAAATTTGAGGGGGGGCACGTGCCCACCCTGGCCCATGCCTCCCTCCGCCCCTGTTTGTGCGGAATTATAGTTATTATCACAAAAGGTGTATCCTAAGTTAGGATACACCTTTTGTGATAATAACTATAATTCCTAACTACAATATCAGGCAGTCCAAAAATAGTAGAATTCTATCGATATTCACCCTCCTGTGGTGGAACATTGTATCCAGAACATTGTATACAACCCAAATAAAACCCAAAAAGTTACAACCCAAATGCATATCATCCCTTGGATGAATGAGTCACATCAATTTTTTCAGTGGAACCCACTCATCTCACACTCATCCAAAGGATGATATGCATTTGAGTTTTAACTTTTGGGTTCTATAGCATTTTCCTTGTATCGAGGCTTTATTTCAATTGAGTTGGTGTTGAAGTCTTCAAGTGGGTGAGAAGTGTGGGTCCACTCTTTATTAGAGGGAAAAAATAAAATATAAAAATTTGATAATAAAAAAAAAACAAATTCTTGGCATTTATGTAAACGCTGGTAAACTGCTTCGACCGGCAAATATACAAAGGCGTTTAGGTTGCGCGTGTTCCAACATTTGATCTTATCTTGCTATCACATAGATAGAAATAGCTTTGGTAGAGTACAATCATACGTTTGTGTTTATCACATCTCTAAATTTTCCAATACAAGATCTTTATGAATTGCCTGTGTACCACAGTTGCTACAATTAATTTCTTTGCACTATATTGTGGGGAAGCTTACTAGTGTTAAGGGTTACATAACAAAACTAATCCAGTTATAAGTTACTAGGATGTCCTATTGGAATGAGATACTGGACGGTTATATTGCTTCACAAAAATTGTTGCAACCTCTCAATGTGTCATTCTTAAGAAACAATTATCTTCACTCTGAATGTATACCATTAGTTTGTTGCTGCAAAATAGTCTATTGTTTGCATCGGTGAAGATGGTTTTTCAGTATCACACTTGCAGTAATTCTTATTGTTCGTTTTCTTCAGATTGAAGTTTTTTTTTCCCAATTTCACCAAGTGGAGGTAAATAGAAATAAGTGCAAAGTAACCTTTGTCTGGGTTTTAGTTCTCTGAGTATGATGGGCGTAAGGTAGAGGATACATAAAATCTAGAGGAGATCTAATTCTAATTTATATGTGCAGGTCACAGAAAGTGCAGCAGGCGGTGAAGTTGACGCAGAAAAGATTGCACGCTTACCAATGCTTGAAATCTTACATTCAAATATCTTCTATAATTGATTTTTCTAAGGTTACTATATTGCTAATCCAATTTTGCTGTAAATAATAATATTAGGTTGTTGTGTACGACAGAGACCCAAATTGGGGACGCATTACTTGTGTTGTTGGCTATGCATGAATTCCCTTTGACCCAAACATGTAACACCTCAAAAATCTATCCTGGAATGCATTAACTATCTATACAACATCCAACCATGAAAGCATACTAAGTAATCATTAAAATAATAAAACCATCCATCTTCAATAAATAATTAAACCAGTCCCAATAAATATCAATAACTTCTTAAAATTACATCCTAAAATCTTTTACGGGCTTTGGATTCTGGTGTTAATATTCAAATTTAATTTGGGATTTAGGGTTGTTGCTGAAGTCATCATTTTGTGTCAATAAAAGTACCATATGAAAAATTCAAGTGGATGATGATTTTTTTTTATTTTTCATAGTTCATATCACTACCATGGGTTTGGTCGTCCGTGCCAATAAAATCAAAGATGGGTCTGTGTGAGCGTGTGGTAGAAAAATCATACCCAATAATTTAGCAGTTTTAAATTACTACACATATTTTAGTTTTATGAATTGTACATGCTTTGAATTTCTTGGTGGAGATGACAAAAATAGTGATGTTGTGGGTTAGACTTCAAAATAGATAAGGCCATCAGATGGGTGAATTTGGATTTGGCTATGCTTGGAGACTTGAATGTTGGTGACGGCACAACCTCCTCCTCCCTAGCTAGCGACGGTGCAACATGATATGCGACACCTTGAAATTGGATTGGGATATTGATCCTCATGCCCCAAAGGTACCAATTTTGTTCTATGATTTTAGGGGAAATTTGTTCTTTGGTTTTTAGTGAAACGATAAGATCTTATTTTGTGTATTGAATTTTTAATTGTGGTTGAGTGTTCTTCATTTTTTAACATGATATCCTCATGCCTTTTGGGACTTGGAATTAATGGATGTAGGATTTCGCATGCAACTACTAGATTTTCGGGTGGCAGTTATGGCAGTGATTGAGTTTTGGCTATTGTGATTGTAGTGGTGGTGCTTAAAATTGCAGTTAAACCTAACTGACTGCTATACGCCACTACAACGGCCTTATATATTGAACTAGGAAAAAGATGCTCTAAGAGGTATGTTCCTTACAAACAATTAAGATTATATCATACCTAACAGTGAAATTGGATTTGTTAATTGTATTAGAACATCTCTTGAACTAAGATTGTATGCCTTGGATATGAAACTTTGTTTACCATGACCATGATGTCCAATCAAATTTCCACCTATTTCATTTTTTTTGTTGATAAACCCTCATTCATTGATTGTGCATGAATTATATGGATGAGTTGCTCTCGAGTTTTCTCAGGTTTATGCTAAATTACAATTTTATATGAAAGCATAATGAAACATAGCATCTTAGAAGTTTCATGTGTAGAATAGTAATTTGTTTGACTTATTTGATACTAGATTTCCCTGCTTGAATGTTTTATTTAGTTTTAATGCATCCCGTGTGTGCGTGTTCAACTAATTTCTTTGCTAGACTACATTACCCTTGAATAGAAATAATCATTAAGATAAGTTTTAGACCAAGTCTTTAGTCAACATCGGCATTTTGTAATTTTTTTTGAGTTGTACAGTGCCTTCAAGTACGGGCATTATCTAGTATATATATAATAAAACAGAAGGGAGCTTGAATTTTATACCCAACATATTTTTCCCCTAAAATCATCCCATCCAACCCATCACCTCCCTCTTAACGTTACACTGCCCCTCACCTGCACCCAGCCGCCTAACACACGCATCCATCACCTGCACCCATCAATGCCCTTCACTTGCACCCATCACCTCCCTTCTTTTCCTCTACTCCTTTGCCTTCAATTTTTTTATTTTTTTTTTAACCTTCCTCTTCATTTCCTCTTCAAAGCCAGAACCACAGCCACCGACTTCGCTGCAATCAGAGCCATCGCCACCGCCACCGCTACAGCCAGTCACCGCCACTGCCACTGCTATAGCCAGGTATTCCCCCCCACCTTTCTTCCCGCTTTGCGCAACACCCCCCACTCTCTCTCACTCAGTTCGAGTTCGATGGCAACTCTTGAGGAGGCATTGATGCCCTTCAGAGTTCATTTAGAAAAGAGTGAGAGAGAGAGTCAATACTAAGAGCTCAAATCTCATCACCTGCTGAATTTTAAGCCCGAACTTTAGCATTAATTTTAATTTACCCAAATCACAAACCCTAACAAACCTTTCATAGGGCTCCTTTGGTTCTTCCTAATCGCATCATGAATCAAATTCCTCTTAATTCCAGCCCACCATAGCACAGACTTCGAGGTCCATCGCCACTGGTTGGCTCTCACCCACTCTCTCCCTCTCTCCCAATGGTACCAGCCCGTGGACTCTGGATTACCCACCATTCTTTTTCTCATTTCGAACACTTCGTCTCCCTTTTTACCCAGTTCATCGACCCCACCATGGTCCACCTCCGGCCTCAATTACAAGTCCCATCTCACCATTTTCTTCCAGAGAGTCTCAGTAATCGTCTTTGACATCGTTCTGATGTACGGAGTTTATTGTTTGACTCGAAATTTGGAGAGAAGAAAGCAAAATTTGGTCTGGGTATTGGTGATTTGGTCACATGGGTTGATGATTGTTGACCATATGCACTTTCAGTATAATGGGTTTCTTTTGGGGATTTTGTTGGTTTCTTTGGCAGCATTGCTGGAAGGAAAGGATTTGGTTGGTGGGTTTGCTCTGTTTTAAATCTCTAGCTTGCTGATCCAAGTGTACCCATTTCCTCAGGCTTTCATCTTCACTTGGCTTTCAAGGTTGTGGTTCTGGTACACATCCAAACGCAGGTTAATAAATTCTCTCTCTCTCTCTCTCTCTTCTATCCCAAACTTTAGCATTAATTTTAATGGTGTTTGAAAGGTGTAATTTTTTTTTGTTTTTTATGACTTATGTCGTATATCCCTAACACAGGTTTTTAGCATCATGTTTGTAGGCATACGCGGTACATGAGCTTTGGCCATATAGGTTCCTCCATATCTTCACCGACCCATCAGAGGAACAAGTGAAATGCAACCATCAAGGTAAATTGATATTTATGTTTTTGGGAGGCATTGGATATTTTTGATGATTTGTGTTGCGATTATTTTTCTTGATATCTCTCTATTCGTATCAAAGTTGTTTGCTTTGTTGCTAGAGGTCGATTTCATATTGGTATATTTTGATGTGGTGTACTTAATTATAGTGGAAGTTTTTACTACTTATATTGAATTTAGGAGTTTTTCATCTGATTTCTTTATATGTTTGGTTTTGCTAGATTTTGATTTCTTTGTTAGTTTATGGACTGAATTTGTATCAGAAAGAACTACGGACACATTGCCGCCAACATCACTTGATATTTTTCTATTTCTCCTGTCCAACATCAAGAGGGATTTCTTATTTTTTTTTTTCTTTTGCTCTTCTTTATCATTTTTTTGGTTAAAGTACAGTAACATTCGACATTGTGTGTTCCTCTCGGGGGGTGGATTCTATGTGTACATTTTTTTTTTGGGATTAAAGTTCTCTAAGTATGATTTTTGAATATAAAATAGGTTTTATACGTTGAGTGTGGCAAAACTACGGCTAAATTTTTGTTCTTTTGGTGTTTGTATGATGATGTTTGAGGACTACACTTGCAGAAGTGGGAGCATTTGCACCACAATATAAACTACGGCTAAATTTTTGTTCTTTTGGTGGTTATAAGATGATGTTTGAGGACTACACTGGCTCGGTGGCTTCTTGAAAGCAATGGAAAATTGAATTTGTTGATTTACATGGTGATGGCTTTTATTTTGTTATTTGGGTCCAGGTGAAAAATGTTAAGGCTGGTTTGATGGTAACTATATCACATGCATCATAAGTACTTTAATCATCTTTTGCACAATGCTACCATAATATGGTTTTTGCTGTCCAGGGGCGATCATTTCCACTACTAGCATGAATGGAATGGAGGAATTTATATTGGAATGGGTGTGTTGGATTTTTTAATAGCTTTCAGCTTGAACGGAATGGACGTGAGACTCGGATTCTGATACCTTTTCGTGGTGGTATAAGGCTAGCATAATATTTTTTGTTAAAAGACAATGAGTTCTAATTTTAGCTATTCTCTTGAAGCCCTTTACGCACATTAATATTCAGTGTTTGTTTATTTCTAACGTGTCTATGTTAAGTGTTTGATTGTTTTGTTTTCAAGAATAATGTAAGTTTTTTTTTTTGAATTGCACAATTTCAGGCACGGATTATGGGGACAGTTTAGGCTTTCAGCTTAGTACACGTCCGAGTTCAGTGCTTGATTATTTCATACCCAAATTTAGTGCTCGATGTTTTTTGAATTGCACCGTGCCTTTAAGCACGAGTTATCCCTAGTATATATATATTATAGAATGAGCTATAAGACCAGTGTAAAAACCTTCTCAAACCCAAAAAAAGTTTAGAAATCATAAAACCAGGTAAGTCTCAGTTATAGAATAACATATATGGTTTTGAGATAAAATAGTGACATTTAGTAATGACCTCGAGTTTAAGGTACAAAATAATAGAGTTCATAATAGGATAGAATCATTCACAAACCAAAACTCATAAGTCAATATCTCATATACGTTGGTTGATTAGCATGAATCTACACATCAAACATATCTGGTCCACACCACACCACAATAACAAACTATCCAATCAATCCTTGCAGAGCCATAATACTTTAGGAATGACGTATACCGACACATTGGCAGTGACGAATCCTTCTCAGGACTAGTATATTAACCCCCAACCTCAATCACCGTTAATAAATAGTTCGAATCATTGAACTTCACAAGGAACCAATTAATTTCACTATGACTGATAAGAAACCTTCAAACCCCTTGAGGTAAGAAAAAATATTTAAACACCGTACGATATAGATTCGAGTGAAACTCACGTTCATCGCACCTATCCATACAGGAGATATACTTTCATAAAAGAAAATTGTGTGTTCCAGCATCATAAATTCGACAATTCTCAAAGTAAAAGGGTAATTTCAATCAAAACATGCAAGATATCGTAAAAAGAAACGTTCATGTTCATAATATTCAAGATCTAGGATTTAATCAGGAACATAAGATTTTTGGAGATAAAATATGTAATTCGATGTTAATTATGTGTTTATTCAAGAATTTAAGCACATATTAAAAAGGAATATAAAATGTAGAAGATATATCACATAGATATGCTTGTAAATCAAGAACTAGGATTTTTCAATCAAGAATGGATAGATCTTGAAGCAAATCATGTATTTTATTCAAGAAACTAATCATGTATTCCAACAAACATAAAAACATTGTAGATATGTTATTTATACTATAATAAAGATAATAAAGATATAATTATATAACCCTAATTATCAATGAATGAATCTGAGAGAAAACATCTACCTTAATTTATGTAGATTGATGAGCCCGAAATTAACTGGGCCAAGCCCAACGAATCAAGAGAGGCCCACACCATCTCGGAGCCCAAGTAGCCCAAGTCAACAAGTTGAGGAGAAACCTAAGGGGAAGTCAAGGAGGAGTCCAAGGGGCGCCGCCCAAAGGAGGCCACCCCAAGGGGACCCCTCATCTCTTTTGTTCCATGCTCCATCTCCTTCACTTTGCCACTCCTACTCAAGTCCAACCTAGCTCAGAGTCCTCCTCCAACAGAATAGGGACACGAGGGAGAAAATATCGGGATACGCACCGGAGATCAAATCCTACCATACTTGTACTTACCAAAGTGATAGAAACCCTCTCCCTCACGTCACCGCCTCACCGCCTTTCTAAGCCTATATAATGTAAGCTCTCTCCACAAGGAGAGACAGGTCTTGATGACCTTGAAACCTCACACATATCTCCCTACACACATTGTTCTCTCTCTCTCAAAAGCATTGTAACTCTCCTGGAGTAAACTCTCCCGGTGACTTTTGTTCATCAATAAAGATCTCCGGCCACCGTTGCCGTTCCCGAGAGTGGAGTAGGTCACCCGGACCGAACCACTATAAATCTCTGTGTTGACTCATTATTTACTGTTTTACCATTAATTGTCTGTTTTTACTCTTGATTGCCATTGATTGATTGTTTACTGCTCATTAATCACACCCGTTGATATACTTGACTGTTGATCTTGCACGAAGACCGATTTGTGCATCATCATAGATTTTGATACTAACGCATTTTGATACAATTCCCCCGTGTTAATCCGTCAAGATCTCTACATCTTTCTTCTCCGCAACTCTTTTTGGCTTTCTAGGGTGCCTAACAGCTAGGGTATTTATAGGGTGAAAAAAAAAACACTGACAATTGTTTGGGCGAACTTCAGAGGCGCGTTCGGACGGTAATACTGCGTTCGAACGATCAAAACTCATTGCTCAGAACCTTATAGGTGCGTCCAGATGTTTACTAATGCATTCGGACGGTCAAAACTCACTGTTAGAATCTTCACAGGTGTGTTCAAATGGTGCTATCCACGTTTGGATGCAGCTGGCTTTTTGCTCCAAACTTTAGACTCGACTTACGACTCGATTTTGACCTATTTAGAAATTAATTCATGAACTGTTCATGAAATATACTTTTATAGCCCTTGCAGTCTAATTACTACTCTCCAAAAATTAGATCAATGGTATATCGTGGTCAAATTTTTGACTAAAATACTAAGCTAGTATCTAATTCCTTTCTATCCGCATTCATTCTAAAATGCGTTAACTTCGGAATACTTTCAAACTTCTAATACATCATATATTATCTCTCTCAAGATTTCTTGGCTTTCAGGATTCCATGGTAGCCTAATTTTGACCTAATAACATTTAAAATCTTACCTAACTACCCTTCTCAAGATTAAACATCTCCTAAACTAAGTTTGACCCAAAAGTCAATTCACGTAAACTTAAACTTCATGATCAATTTTTCAAAAACTATTCGAAGCTTCTATCATCCTTTTGAAAGTACTCTTAATGTGATATTATCCATCTTTAAATTTTATACGGGGTCTCACAAAATATGCTCCGAATATTACTCGGAGATACTTTGCTTATGGATAGTGGGCACCTCTTCCATTTAACAGGTAAGTTTAGGGCTTGGTTTTTCACTCGTATGTAATAGTTTGACACAGTAAGTCAGTCTTGAGTCCCACAAGTGTTTCAGCTATGGTTTACTTAAAAAAAAAATCCTAATGTGCATCCATTATTAGACGAGGGTCCATTTGCTTTGAAAACATTACTTGTGCTTCGTTCTTGTTGTATTCCATAGCATAAAAGTGCATCTATTAATTTTAAGGCCGATTTTTGCTACATGGTTAGGCTATATCTCACTGTAGTGCTGGCCTCATCTAGTTTACATGAGCTTATAGCTTTGTTTCACTTGGGTTTCTCGGATGCAAAATGTCGATTTTTTATTTTTTTTCTCATTTTGTATAGTTGCTGTTAGGATGGAGATTGCTGATGAGACCAATCGAGAGACAAGTTGTACAAAGCAAATTTCAAGTATTCCAATCTACCTCAGTATGTATCGTCCTAATGGTGAGATAGGATTGTTCGTCTTCGTTGTGCCATCTAGTTGTCCGTGCATGGTAAATCATAATTAGAATTAATATTGATTAATGCGAATTAGGAAAGGATGGAATGAGAACTAATGGCTTCGTGAGAGGTTATATTCACTTGTTGCTTTGTGGTATCATGAACTTGTGTTTTCGCCTCCCTCTTCTTTTTTCTTTCCTCTTCTCTAGAGATGATTGGATTCCTTAAGACAATAAAATATTCAGTATTGGTAATCTTGTTGGAACCTGGGATGTGCAGCTTTCTTGTTTTCATTTCATTTATTTGTTTATAATGTAGGCATAGGACAACCATACCTTGATACTTATAGGAATTGAACCTTGCATCTCTATCTAGGGGAGTAGGACTATTCAAGCTAAGAACTGGGTTTTGTCTATTGGTGCAGATAGATGGGTTTATTTTGACCCATATGTGGTATTCTGGTTTGTGAGGTGACTCACTTGATAATTTCTTACAAATTAGAGGATCCGTCATCGATTAAACTCCAAATAAAGACCTTGAAGATAATATTGCAAAATTGATGATGAAGAAATAAAAATGAAACTCCACACATACTTTTATGGAGCGTGATTACATTTTGCTAAAATAAATTTCATCCTCACAATTCGGACAAATAAAAAAGTACAAACTTCGACAGCGAAAATTAAGAGATAACATGTTTTTGTTTATTCTCCATTATCCTCTCTTTGAAAGGGTCAATGAAGAAGTGACAGAAGAAACTCCAGAGCTTAATGTTGCAATGAGAAGGAAACCTGCAGACAAATAGGCCATGCTGAAGAAATCACCAAACTTTTCTCCAGAATAAGCCCTACTAAGATCCGAAGTAGCTCCAAATGTTGCGCCAACCCCAGTTGCTAATATAATTGAATTAACCTGATCATATACATTAAATTCAATTTATGAAATTTGTTCAAGCAAGCCCAATAAGCAGAAAAATATACACTGGAGTCAGTGAACTTCGTTTTGGCTCATATGCAGTTGTACTTCAAACTTGACCTAATTAAGACAGTTTTGCCCTATTTTTGTTTATGAAACTTTCTTATTTTCTTGTTTAATTCTCTATATGGGATTGCTTTTCATGTGCTCACATGGAAAGCAATTCCACAAACTCATACTTTTATTTGCCAATCAAAGAAAAAACGTGTTTGCAACCTTAACTTTCAATGTAAAGCCTTGCAAAACATACTTTCAATGCTATTGATTTGGGACTCACAAGACTATTCTGCATAATGGTTATACTAGTGACCCATCGATTCCGTCCCCCAAGAAGTGATCAGTTGCAGAAACTTTAGAGTATGGCTAAATTTAGGGCTTTAAAACGTACACATTTTAGTTCTAATGTTAGGTATTATACACTAGTGTACTACAAGTTAATGTCTGCTCGAATGGCATTGGAAACACAAGGAATCTATCGCTAATTCACAGTACGTTTAAAAAGGGATAAAACACTATTGCTCTTATTAAATTTTTTAGGGTTAATTTCAAATTGTACCCCGAAAGATCGTACCAATTTTAATTTGTACCTTCAAAATTAAAAATCTCAATTTCTACCCTTAAAGATAGAAATCTGTATCAATGCGCATCTATAGCTAACAGCTGTCTAAAACTAAATGAATAAATTACTCCTACACCTCCTGACGTTTGTGCAAGTGTAACACATAACCCCTTGTCGTTGATATCTGTAAATATAACTGTTAAAAAATATGATTTCATCCTAATAAAAAATTATAATTTTCCTACTATCCTTTATTTTGTGAGCCCGATATAGTCTAAAGTTCAAAATCAAGCTTACCATTTGAATGTTCAATATATTGCAGGTATTTATATAATGTTTTTTTATATCTAATGCAATACATCACTTGAACAAAATTATTTGGATACCCAATTGAGAGAACAATTTTCATATTTGGATTCTCTCAAGTAATGTAGGTGTAATATTTCAAATGTGAGGGGTTCAGGTGATTAAGTGACGAGCATAAGGGGGTCTAGTTGTAATTAATTTTAGACGGTCGTTAGCTTCAGTTGCGCATTGATACAAATTTCTATATTTGAGGGTACAAATTGAGATTTTCTATCTTTGAGGGTATAAATTGAAATTTTTTATCTTTGAGGGTACAAATTGAGTTTTGATTGATCTTTCGGGATACAATTTGATATTAACCCAATTTTTTATTAAATTTTGCTTACCAAATCAATATAGAGTAAGGGGTCATTATGTTCTATTAACTTTCTTGATGGGCCTACTAGTTCAACCACACACATTCTTTTCATAAATAATATCTGATAAAAAAATTTAGTAAGCACATCTTCACTCAAAGGGATATGGTTATGGTACTAACAATGGTATCGTACCGAAATTGATCAAAATCGTAGATTTTGATTTAGGTAATTTCTAACCATTGATTGAAAAGATAAAATAATAATAAAACAAAATTACAGACATAACTTTTGCATTGGATGAAAAGTGAAAATATAGTATCAAAAAATTATTATTCGATACTGTAATAGGACTCATTTAAAAAATGTATATGGAAAGAAAAAGTTATGGTCTAACATCTAAAATTACTCACATTCGTCCAAAATATATAGTATGCACACAAACACATATATAATATATAGAGAAGAGAGGGGGGTTGGGGGGTTGGGGGGTGGGGGGGTTTAAAAAATAGCAGGATGGTTGATCATAACCTGGTCACCAAAGAGCTGAAACTGGAGAAAGACATATTGGTTTATTAGGAGTTTCCCTTTTCTTAGATAGTATATTGCAAAGGGAGTGAGCAATAAACTATAGGCGAATCCCACCACCATAGTAAACAGAGCATACCTGCCAGTGAGAAGATCAACAAATAAATACACAGAGAGAGAGAGAGAGATTGCTCCTATGAAATGAAGTTAAGAATTTTTTCCCCTAAAATCTCGTTTAATAACTAACCAATAACGACTAATAAACAATAAATTTATACGCTAAATTGACTCTCTTCACCCTGCATTCATGGTACAAAACAAAGGGTCTTGTTGAGGTTTCTAGGATGGCTTTCCAAGAATCAAGCCTCGTTCAGGCGAGAGTTAAAATAAGACGAATGTTCTTTTTGTGTATGAAAGAGAGAGATGTTTACCGATAAGAGTGTACATCCTTATAGCGAAGCAAGTATTTGTCGGTGGTAGAGTTGTTAGTCTTCATGACCACAGCTGATACTAGAGCGGAAACAAAAGTCACAACTCTAGCCACCACTGTAATGAGTGGCAATTTTGATCCGCGAGGAATATCATTCTGAGCGTCAGACATTTTTTGTGAAACTTTTTGCTACCTTCCTTGGGTACCTTTGCTGCTAACCTTTTTATTTATAGTACCTAGTTTTTGCCATTTACTAATCATATTATTTCAAATTTTAAACAGGAAGTTTCCTTGCACATCTCTTTTTATTTTTAATGAAATGTTTGGCTTTTCTGTGGTGATATATTAATAGTTACGATTCAATCAGATTAAATTATAATTTAATATAATTAAGTTAAAATATTTCACTTTCTACTTTAAAATTTATCAAATATGCTCTTTATTTAAAAAAAAAAATTATCTTTAAAATAGAAAGTATTATTGGAGATGTCGTAAGTTATTCAATTTTTTTTACCCTATGAATCGGAGAATAGATGTTTTGGTGAAAAAGACATGTTTGTCCTCAAAAGCAGGCTTGATGGGTAATGCTTTAAATAATGTCCAAGTTGCCCAAAAAAATAAAAATAAAAAACACTTTTCTGAAATTGATGTTAAAACATGAGTGGTTTAACTTGCCGGCAACAATGGGTAGTCCATGACCCAAGCATAAAAGAATAAGGAAAATACTATATAACTCAAATTTGTATCTCAAATTTACATCTCAAATGAATGAGAACCATTGGATGAGTGGGTCTCATCAACTTTTTTAATTAGGACTCACTGATTCAACCATCCTTATTGATTTAGGATGCATATTTGGAATATAAATTTGGGATATATAGCATTGCTCAAAGAATAAAAGCGACCTTATAAAAGAGAACATTCGAGACATCAAAGTCGATGTGATGTAATCTTGTCCTTAGTTGCCAAAGATAATAGAGGTTTCAATCTGACGGATCAACCTTAATTGGTAGGTAAAATGAGGCATCGGTGGAGATGATGGAATTGTGTCTACATCGTCAAACTTATATTCTAAAATACAATTATTGAGCTTCCCCTGCCTACAAGAAGGGGTCTCTCCCTATCTTATTCAACAACATATTCTTTAAAATAGGGTGTTAGTTCAAGAGTATGGATTACTATATCTCAAAAATTGCGTCTTGCTTAGGTTGGAGCCATTAATCAAAGGGACATGACTATTTTATGACTCGAATACAAAATAATAAAATTACTATTTGTCGAATATAAAATAATGATTGGTAGGGCTGATAATTGAGTCGAGCTATTTAGACTCGACTTGGATAGGACTCGATTGGAACTCGGCTTGTGTTCTAAACGAGCCGAACTTGAATAATATTTTAGATTTGTTTTCCCTCGGCTTAAGCTCGCAAAGATCGGATCGTTCATATATAAAATAGTCGAGCTATTCGAAGTTGGTTTAAGTTTGACTCATTTTTTAAACGAGCTAAACTGGAACAATATTTTAAGTTCGTTTAAAAAAAAAATTCGACAAACTCAGCTCGAACTCGTAAAATTTAGCTCAATTAACCGTCGTAATGATTGGGCACTTATCATGATTTTTTCTCCAACCTCTTACAAAGGGAAAATAAGAATAAATTTTTGTCTCACTCATGGATGTCAATTCATAAAGGTAAAATGACGATTTGGTCGATGTCACAACTTGGTTCATTTTGTTCAAGGAAAGACTTTGTCACTTGGTAGGTTTCCTAGAATTTGAGGGTAGGAAATTGAAGAAGACTTTAGCCCTTAAGCAAGGCCTGTATATTTTTTTGAAGATATGTACAGAATCAACACACAAGAAATCCAACTAATATGAATTAAGTGCAACTGAATAGAAGTAAGGAGGACTCTCTAAAAACAAGGCCTGTATACAGCAATGAATACGACAGTCTCTCTAGGTCTTACCGCCTGCAGGCTTGTCCATTTCGACACCACTTGCGATTGCACAACTTCTTGGTGATTTCTCTGGACAGAAAAAAGAATACAAGCCAGAATGGCTAAGGCTGGACTTAAATTTGGACTTCAGTGTTGACATTGTTCAAAAATTAGTTAAATAAAGGACTTATAATTTATAACACAATCCGTCAATCCAAATTCGTAATTAACTTGAAATTATCAGATATGAATTTAGAGTTAAAAGTGTGGAGCATAATTGGATTATGCAATCAAATACATTGAATAAATGAATCCATATGTAACAATTATACACGACTCATACCCACGAATATAAATATGACATAACTTACTACCATAAACAATCCCAAAAATCTTCATACCCCAATGTACACCTATTTGGGCCATATTTCGTAATCTCCAAAAACATACAATGGAATAATACCTATCTTTCTCTCTTGCTCAAGTCTACCAATTATTTTTCATCCAATAAAGTCATAAAACAAGGCAGTGAACCCCACCTAAATGGTTTCCTCGGAAGGAAAAACACCCGTCGATGCTGGTAGATTTGGACAAACAACACCCTATAATATTAAAATTTTCATATTGTACCCTTAATCAAATAAAAATATAGCGATGTGGTACAAAATCAATGAACGACAACTTTTTTTTTTTTTAAGATTTTTTTTAATCCCTGTATACAATTATTTATATATTATTCAATTTTAAGTAAATTTATGCCAGCCAGACACGTCAAAGAAGCTCGTCCATGACTTCTAAGGACCTAACAAGCTCCCAGTGGATTTTTCTTCTTGTTATAAAGGAAATGGCCAAGTTCTCAATGTTGGAGTAGTTATTATCATATCAATATGAATTAAATACGAAAGAAGTCTCAATGACATTGACTTGAACATTATCATATGCTCATTAATATTGCCGGCAAAGATGAGTATTTTGAAGAAAACAAAGGAATAGGACATGGAGCAGTATATTCTTTAGAAGTGATAGTAAAGTCATATGCAAGTAAAAAGCCATAACTCAAACCATGGAGTGAGAATATGCTGTCCCAATGATTTAAGACAATGATGCCACGAATTTGATTTGTATTCTAATATAGTAGAACAATCAAATTTACCTAAAAAAAATAGATCATACGTGAACTCATACAGCTTTAACCAAACTTAGACAATTGACAAGATACGACACGACACGATCAATTAAGACCTAGACACTCGTGTGCTTTAATTTGTTAACAAGGTAGCGTTGCTTAAAGCTGAAGTGTTCGTTGAAGCAACTTCGTATTTAGTTATGTAGATGGAACCACGGTCCTCAGTGAGATAAAATATATTGATGAACAAGCCTTTTGACCAGTTTATTATTTCCCCCAGCATTCCTGTTCAACTGCAATTGAACCCACTGGAACTTGTAATGTGGTTCACTTGAATCCATGGAAACTCTAACGAAAGCTTTCCCTAGGTTTTTTTAGACGAAATTAAACCCTAAATTTTTAGGGATGATTAAATCCTATATTCTCATATTGATAGTCGTTTAAGATTGATTTTGATGGAGAAATTTGGAGGTCGAGAAAAGAAGCTATAATCAACATCCGGCTCTATATAGCGGTCCTCAGTCAGCCCAACTTAGCTCATCAACATCCTACACAGACTACAATTCTAAACATCTCAACCTCGAAGGGATAAGGATCCAACTTAGAATCTTGAATAAACCAAGAGTCTAGGCGTGATGGAAACTCTGGTGCAACGCATGGAATCTCCATTCAACTTCGATGTCACGCATTATCCCTTACCTTCGTAGTTCAAAATGTCAGTCATTGAAAGCTTCAATGGCCTAAGAGACCTACTGATCACTTGGAGGCCAATAAGTCCTTTATGTTGCTTCATAATGTCCTCGATGAAATCATGTGCAAAGCATTTGCCACTATATTGAAAGAAACAACGCGCATTTGGTTCAACAAATTGAGACCCAGGTCCATCAACTTGGTCTCCAAGATCAGCACCTCTTTCCTCTCTCACTTCATGGGAGGAAGGACATACTAAAAACAGCCTAGTTAACTCCAAATAAAAAGGAGTTGTTGCATGGATGTGTTCATCGAGAATGTGGATGATAAGGTTGAACTAACAGCCTTTATGTTGGGGGGGATTACAACCCTCGAGATTATTTTTCTCACTATCAAAAGCCCCTCGTAGTACCATGGCCAACCTTTTGTCAAGAGTGCAGAGCCATATGAATGCTGAGGATGCACTCAATTCTCGGAAGAATCAAGGCAAAGACCGATCAAAGGAATAAAAGAAATAGGAACATACTGACAGAGCTAGGAGCTTCAAGAAAAGCCATAAAGATCAACCTAGTGTAAAGGATCAGTACCAGCGACATACTCCTCTAAACACACCAATCGACCAGGTACTATATGAAATTCAAGATGACCAGTCCCTGAAGTGATCGGGCAAGCTATGAACTGACCCCAACCGAAGAGCAAGGGATAAGTTTTATCTTTTTCATCATGACCACTAACACAATAGAGAGGATTGTAATCTTGAACGACCAGATCGAGGACCTAATCAGAAGAGGTCACCGCACTAGATTCATACAAAAAGAACTGAGTTGAGGAGAGAACAAAACTGACAGAAAAAAAGGAGGATGTAAACCACCAGTATCCCATAGGGGAGGTGAAAGTAATCTATGGAGGATTCCCTGCCAGTGGAGAGGGCAATTTGGCCAAAAATTCGTATGCTCGAAGGGCTTGAGCTAGCCTCGCCATATTTGAGATCAATTCAATCCATCCTAGGAAGATACAGGAGACTGGACAATATATCACATTTTCTAACAATGACTTGAGGGGAATTCAAGATCCACACGATGACCCCTAAGTCGTGACTTTGACTATAGCTAAGTACTTAGTTAGGCAAGTGCTAGTTGACAATGGGAGCTCAATTGATATTAAATTTTCCCCAATCTTTAATAAACTAAACATATGAAGACACAAGTTAGTGTCCATCAGCTCTCCCTTAGTCGAATTTTCTTGTGAGAAAGCATATTTGATTGGAGCTGTTGGCGCAAAATTTGCCCCCAACCTCCACGTAAGCTAAATTGAACTCTGTAGACCCCCAACTCCGCTTTCTGATGGTCCAGGTCAGTTTTCCAAATTTTGAAAATCCTGTAAAGAAGTCGAAGACAGGAGGGTGGATATTTAGGAACAGAGTTGCGTACCTTTTATGTTTCTCCTAAGCTCCTTTTTATAGTATGAGAATTAGTTTCCTTAGGGGAGTGGAATCTTGGCTTCCCTATCTTCTGTTGAGAAATTAGACTAATTATGTCTAAGGAGTCTGGTCTTCCTGACCATCCTTTAAGGTGGGCAAGACTTCCTTCACATGAGGAGATTTTGACTCCCTCTTCCGTTGTTAAGGAGGTTGAGACTCCTCTAGGATGAGGGGTCTTAACCTCTTTCCCTCCAAATAAAGATTGCAGAATTAGCTAAGGAGTCTTTTGATTTTAAAATTGCTAATAATCTTATCCTTTAGTCGTCGTCCATGAGTCAGTCTCGTGGAGGCAGCGCTAATTACTAGAATTGGCGCAGATAAAAGCTTTCCCCATCTAGGCTTGTGCTCCGTAGGCTTCCCAACAATAATTTTTTTAACGGGCTGCCTTCATCAGAGCTTTCCCGATGAAGTTACTGACTTTTTTCCCACATCAGGAGCTATCTTGGTAAACTTCCAAGCAGTAGATTGTGTGTCAGTCCTTAATACACGCGATTTTACAAGCTATCAAGCTAATATTCAATATAACGATGACATCACGTCATCACGGTTACATGGTGTGACCATCTAATAATAAACCTGTAAGTGGGGAACATGAACCCTATTTTTTCACGTGGGCAGTTATTTTCTGACATGGTTATGGTAGTTTTAAGTTATGTGAAGTCCACTTGCTTATATTTTAATTTATTATTGGATAATGACATTACGTGACATGATGTCGTGGTGTCATCGAAAGTGAGATTCACTCCAACACACATTTTCCTTCCCGGTAAATTATCTACTATGAATTCAAATGGGACACATTATATGTAAGTAGATCTCTCAATAATACATAGTAAGTGATTTGTCTGAAGTGAAATGAAAGAAATGTGTATAGGAGAAAATCTTGATGCATGTCACCTTTATATTAAATATTTTCTCCTACCTGGCCCCAAGATTTTTAAGATTATAATTTTAGATCATAGTTCATTTAGGTGTAGCTATTCTTTTTAGCCTTGAGTTTGGTTATGCTCTATTTTGTTCCCATGCCCCCTAGAAAGCCCTAAAAATGAGAACCCCTTAACAAGTGACGTTTTTATACAATGGTCCAAGTTTAAAGAAACCCTTATTCATGTTCATCCCCGATCATCTTTTCCATGTCAAGAAAAATAATTCCAAGTAATCTTTACTAGTGACTATTGACGGGCCGGCCCAGGTCCAGATTACAAATGATGGGCTTATATTAAGCCCAGATCAGAGATGCAGACCAGACCCAACTCAATTATACAAGTCAAGTCCACCATAGGATCAAGAAAGCTTAGTCGGGTCAGGCTCACCATCTTGAGAGACTCAGTCCACAACTAACATGCGAAAAGATCTTCATTAGACGCAATCATCGGGTGCACGTCGCCACCTCCACCGAACTAACTCACATATTACGAGAATAGCGCTCCAATCTGTTAAGAGACGCCTATAAATTGTAAGTTCCACCTACACAAGAGCGAGAGGGACGTCACTCACATCTGAGCAATGTACACTTCCTGAGTAATAAAACACTCAGACTACCATAACCCTTCATAGTAGAGTAAGTCACCCTTGACCGAATCACTTAATTTGTGTTTGCTTGCGTTGAGTCTCTTTCTTAATCACTACATTAAATATTTGACAAGTGGTGTATAAACACCAATTTATGCATCATCAACTTTCATTTTTTTCAAATCTTCCATTCACCAAGATAGAATTCTTTAGTCAAGTGATTGAAAATGAAATAAAACAAAGGGTAAATCCAATAAATGCCCCTGAACTATGTACTTTATTTCAAGGATAAATTATACTTTGACCTCCAAAACTATGGATTTGATTTTACTTTGTCCTTAAACAATTGAATTTTTTCACACTTATCCCGTCAACTACTTTAATTATTTTACACAGTCCCAATCGCAAATATCTGTTATCTTATTGGACAAAAATGACTGATGTATCGGAATAAAGTAAAAAAAAAGTTACATAGTTCGGGGTGTAAAATAAAATAGCTGTCCATTAAATATGTATTGGACGTTAACAATTGGGACAATATGAAACTAATAAGTTTGACTATATCGTGTTCAGTTCGAGACATAATTGAGAGAGTCAAAATATAATTTGCTCCTGTCTTGAATTGTGCATAAGTTTCTTTCAATTGTCAAAGTTTGCCACCCAAACAATGTAATTTATTTCAATCGATCCCTCCCGTTAAGATTAACTTTTAATTTATTTTACTTAGCAGTTAATCTTAAGGGAATATATCTCATTGAACAGGTATTATTTATGGAAATCAGTCTGATTTATTGATTAATTTTAATGGAATGGGCCGATTGAAATAAATTACATGCGTGTGACTATTCTCACACCATTACAATTTTTATAATTAAACAACTAAATTCACCCCTTCTATATCCACCCCATTTTAACTAAGCCCACTTCATGTGCTATCCACACCCCTTTAACAAGAAGTCAACACTCTATCTTCTCAAAGTTAGAGTTTCATTCACTATTTCCTCTCATTTACCCTACACGAAAGAGTTTTTTCAATATTGATTTTTTTAATGAGATACATGTTAGTATTATTTATCTGTTTAATTTGTTATTTGCATGTGTATTATGTGATTTCATCTTTAATTTTGTCAAGCTTAATTATTCATACATGTTTGCAACAAGAAGGAAAAAACGAAGCATTGTAAAATCTTGTGTTGATTATTTATAATTGTACATATAAATTATTCTCATTGGTATACTTAATAAATTTCTTTGATTGAATTTGTGTTAATTCAAAAAGAAGTTAATATTGTTGCCAACACTATAGCAACACAAGTTGCTGCTCCTCATGTTAATCTAATGGAGGTTGTTTTGACAGAAGTTAGAATATGTTTGAATAATATACAGATACAGAAAGTGATATACTCATCTTCCTTATCAATCAATATTGAAAAACTTATTTTGTATAGGTTGTATGAGATGAGATAGTGAATGAAACACTAGTTATGAGAAGATAGAAAGTGAACTTGTTATTAAAGTGATGTGTATAGCATGTGGTGAACTTAATTGAAATGGCGTGGGTATAGAAGGAGTGGATTTAGTAGTTTGATAATAAAAATTTAATGGCGTGGGAATGAATATTTGTGAGGTAAGAATAGCCCTAACCAAATTACATAATTTGGGACAGTTGAAAGTTTATAGGACAATTTAAAATAAAAGCCACAATTCAAGGGGCGTTTATGAGATTTATAATTACCCTAAAACAGAAGATACATTGATCAAGTTATGATTTATGAATATCCGATGTGATTGGACAAAGAGCAGAGGGTTGCTAAAGCTCAAGACTGTCTCTTTTTCATGCTTCAGATAATTTCAAGCTAATCTTGAATAACTTTTTGCTCATAAGCTTCGGCAATTTTGGCTCGTTCACCTCACAAACAGTATTAGGGAACTGTTAACCAGTTTAATAACAAACACTGCGGTTGCATTTAGAATGAACTATCGGTGGCAGGGTAAGAATAGTGCACAAAACTGTAATGGGTGAAGGCTGTCACAGAACTCCGACCAACACATTTGACTGCTCACTTGCTAGTCTCAGCCGATTTACCAAATACAAGCCTTAGATAACAGACCCAATGTCCATGCTAATTTTTGTCTCATGAACAATTGCATCTGCTCCTTTCACATCATAATTCGATTTTTTTCGGTTCAAACATAAATCATCCACGTACCTTTCGATTTATGTCTACAACACAAATCTGAATGCTTAAATCACATCATAGATTAAACCCGGGTTTTATGCGCTTAAAGAGACTTAAACTCAAGATTTACTAGCTTACACCTTGTCCTTTGCTCGGCCGATGAACCAATCCTTGCGGGTTAACATGACCAGCTATTAGGTAAATGTGATTGGCAAATATACATGTAATTTTTGGTGTTCCTACTTGCCACATGTATTTTTTTCAAGTGCAATAAAAAAGAAGAGCAGATGGTGTGAAGTAAATACAAGAAATTCTCAAATACCTGAACAAGAAAACTTACAAACCTTGTCTTTTACAGCATCAATCATAATTGAAAAACATTACCATTTTTCATGCACCGTTGCCTCCATTTCCACTTGCTGGCATAAGCTCTCTAAGCAATGCAACCACCTGTAACATATTAGGCCTTTTGGAAGGAAAATCTTCCACACACTGCAGTGTTATCTCCAAATACCTCACCATTTCTTTCACTTCCTCTGCTTCAGCTTCATCAGTTCCTTTAGTCACTGAAAGCAATTCTTGGTCTATTACTTCCATTCCTTTGCCTTCCCTCACCTTCATTTTCACCCACCCCACCAAGTTGGTGTCTCCGAAATCTTCCTTATCGGTTGGGCGTTTTCCAGTCAGGAGTTCCAACATAACCACCCCGAATGAATAGACATCGCCTTTGGCAGTGCAACGGAAGCTCTGGTAGTACTCGGGTGGGACGTAGCCCGGTGTCCCGGCTAGTGTGCTCACACTCAGATGTGTGTCAAGTGCACTTATCAACCTTGCCATTCCAAAATCTGAGACTCTAGCTTCCATTTCATGGTCCAATAACACATTGCTAGACTTCATGTCTCGGTGTATGATGTGTGGGATACAATTGTGGTGAAGGAAACAAAGTCCTTTGGCAGCACCTCTTGCAATTTTCTTCCTTTCCTCCCATGTTAGAATTCGCCTATCGCGGGTCTTTGGCTTTCCATGAAGCATTTCTTCAAGGCTTCCAAACTCCATAAATTCATACACCAAGAGCCTCTCCTCCCCAATTTTGCAATAGCCCAATAGAGGGACAAGATTTCTGTGCTTAATCTTCCCCAAAGTTTCCATCTCTGCCATGAATTCACGATCGCCTTGGCAGCTCAGCCTTATCAGCTTCTTGATTGCAACACTTGATCCATCTTTCAATGTTGCCTTGAAAACATCTCCGAACCCGCCACTCCCAATAAGTGCGTCTGCAGAGAAGCCATTGGTGGCCTCAATCAGTTGGGAGAATTTCAGCTTCCTCAATTGTCTTTGAAAAGTGGCAACGTTAATGCTCAAAGGCTCTTTTTCCTTGTCAATCTTCCATGTTGTGGCCCCATTTGATGCTTGCAAACTATTTAGCATCTTGACTTCCTCTGCTTCCCTTCGCCTTGCACGCATTGCAATGGCCCAAACAATCAAAATGCAGACAGAAGCGATGGAAATGAGAATCCCCAAGACAATGCTATTAGCCCATGATGTAGCTGTGGATCTGTGGACTCTTTTTCCACCATCCCCATTTGGATTCATGGCCGGTTGGTTGCTTATAGCCTGGCATTCGGGCAATGGAACCCCACAAAGTCCCGGATTGTTAGCATACTGGGTTACTGGAAGTGTACTAAGTTGCCCCCTTGATGGAATTTGCCCGGTTAATTCATTGTTGGATAGATCAATTTGCACCAAGAAAGAAAGATTTGAGAAGGAATCGGGGATGTGACCCTGCAGTCTGTTGTGGGATGCATCAAATACACCTAAATCCTTAAGCTGGCCAAGTGAGGAAGGAATTTCTCCTGATAGCTGGTTATGGGACAATACCAGAACTTGTAAAGCTATCATATCCCCAAACTCATCGGGAATTTTCCCTCGAAGCTCATTGTAAGAAAGATCAAGATACTCCAGAGTTTGATATCGAGTGAAGAGGCTTAGAACTGGACCAGAATACAATCTAGTGAAATCGCAACTTCTCAAAGATGGGACTTGTGACAACCTTTCAGGACGGATTCCAGCGAATTCAAGCAAGCCTCCAACTCCTTTGCATGAATTCCCAACATTTCGAACAAAGACCAAAGTGTTACCTGACAGAATTCCAAGCAATGCTTTTGCTCCGAGCTGCCTACCAAGCCGAGGTGGGATCTCCCCAGTTAGCCGATTGCTATTCAAGTCGAGCCAAACCAAACTGCTACAATTTCCAAGCTCCCTTGGGATCTCACCGCTCAAGCTGTTATTCGCGAGTTGCAAAACAGCCAGCCTCGACAAAATCCCAAATTCCCGGGGGATCTGACCAGTGAGTCCATTGCTTGTGAGGGATATCCATTCTAAATTACCACAGTTGAACAATTCTTTTGGGATTTCACCACTCAAATGGTTATTGTTGAGAATGAGATTTTTCAGTTTGTTGCAGTTCCCCAACTCCGAGGGTATTTTCCCCTCCAAGCCATTGTACCAGGCTATTAACTGCTCAAGATTCTCGAGCCTGCCAATTTCTGCTGGAATTGAGCCATTGAGGTAGTTTATACTGAAATCGATCTTCTTTAGCTGCGAGCATTGAGATAATTCAGCTGGAATCGACCCAAAAATGGAATTATCGGGGAGTATCAGCTCTTCAAGTGAAGCAGCCCCCGGACATATATCTGGTGGGATGATCCCAGAAAGCATATTGGAGCTGAAGTCCACAATTCTCAGTTTCTTACAGAATGAAATAGAAGCAGGAAATGCTCCAGAGATCCTGTTATTGCTCAATAACAAGCTTTCTAACGATCCAAAGTTTTGGAGAATCGAATCAGGAAAAGGACCAGTCAAATTGTTATTGGCCAAATCAAGAAATTGTAGCCAAGAACACGATTGAAATGAGACTGGGATTGTGCCTGTAATGTTGTTCTTAGAGAGCCTAAGCTCTAAAAGTGAACCACAGACATTACCCAACTCGGAAGGGATCCAACCAGTGATATGATTTTGAGAAAGATCCAACTTTTGCAAGTTGTTTAGTTCACCGAAAGATCGAGGAATGTCCCCGGTGAGTAAATTGATTGCTAAATTCAATTCTTTCAAACTCGTGCAGTTCGAAAATGAGGCTGGAATAGAATCCATTATGTGGTTTCCAGACAAATCAAGATGCTGCAAGGCCTTGCAGGTCTCGATTTTCATACCCGAAATCGAGCCTGTTAAGTTGTTATAAGAGATGTCAAGATACTGCAGTTTCTCAGAATACAACAAGAGATTCTCAGGTAGAGAACCAGTCAGATTGTTGAAAGAAATATCAACATAAACAAGATTGGGGCACTTGGTGAAGAAATTCTCAGGAACAAGACCTGTAATTCCAGCAAAAGATAGTTCTAATTGTTGCAATCCAGAAGGAAGTTGAAGCAAAGATGTTGAATTTACAGTGAATGGATTTGCAGACAGATTGAGAACAGTTAACATGTCTAAAGAAGCAAAAGGAGAGAAAGAGACAGTCCCAACAAGATTATATGATTGGCCAAGATCAAGTTCAGTCACCCTTCCAAGATTGCAAGTAACTCCATGCCATGAACATGTATCTCCATTGAGCTTCCACTCTGACAAGACTCCTTTTGGGTCCAAGTGGATCATCTTCTTGAACCTGAGAAGTGCCTCAGTATCGGTTTTGATCGACGAAAACCCGCCTTGATCTGCTGCAAGAACCGAAGCAAAAAACATGAAAATCAGTGTTTTAGCAAGATGGAGGGAGAGCAGTGATGAGTGGTTCTCCATTGCAGGAAGAAGTTTCAGAACAGAGCTTAGGGAGAATTTTTTTGTGGGTATGGAGAGAGAGTGTGTGCTTTAGTATGATGAGAATTTCTTGGTGCAATGCAGGAGAGTAGCTTTTGTAAAAGAAGTTCTTTTTTTGTGTTTTATAAATGAAAAAGGAGGGAACGTGCGGAGGAATAAGAAAAGTGGGGAATTGGATTGAAGTTTAGTGGTATAGGTACTTATACGGATCCGGATCCTTGCAATTTCAAAGTAATTTTGATACTTTTTGCCCAAATGTAACATTTTATTGTTATACGAAAAAAGGTTATTGTGAGACAATAAGCTCAGCACCCTTGGGCCTTAATTATATGTGAGATGATATAATTTTCGAGTTAGAATTAAAATAACACTACTGAACCATGTCAAACTTAGATATATGTCTGATGGTGTGAATGAGCTGAGTGTTGCGTGACATTTTAGAAGTCGGTAATGTGACACTCTCGAGATAGATTCTCCATTCCCTGAATAAGGTCTGATGATACAATCTATTTTTTGTCCTTTCCTCTACTATGGGATGGGTTGTTTCAGTAAACCGAACTCTTTTGATAAAACCACACTATAATTTTTTAAATTTTGAGATTACCAAAATAATTGGAATGAGAATAAATAATCCTTTGAAAATTTTATTGCAACATAACCAAAGCCACATTAAAAATCATGCAACCCAGCATAAATAAGAAATTCAGAAGTCCGAAATTACTTAACATTCAAAACTTAAAATGCTTAATTACCAAAATACCAAAAATTACAAGATGAAAAAGGAAAGTGCATAAAAAAGTAATCTAAAGTTAAACGATGAAATTTGCCATAAAAATGTTGGGTCAAATCTTTTTATGTTGAAGTCTTGAGGATCTTTTTATAATATAAAATAGAGCAGGTTTCAATAAAATCATTCGACCGTCTCAAATAAACTCATCAAACGATCACCAACATTCTTTTTAAAACTATTCACATTGCACTGTGTCTTCAGGCACGAATTACCTTAATTTTTCATATTATTGCTGAAATCTATTATGTCGATCAAACCGTTTTGGACGATGTGATCTGCCATTTAGTCCTCCTTTATAGGATTTGACTTGGGTACTAAAGTATATAACTTTTGTGGTTCATGGATAAATTTTTAGAGCCTAATTATAAGGAAAAAAAATAAGATTAATTTTAAAAATTTAAAATCGATCCAAAAATTATAATTTTTCAGGTTCATGTTATAATTTTAATGATTCAATTTATAACTTTTTATGAATCAAGTTATAATTTTTTAAAATTTTAAGATCGATTCTAACAATTTTAAAATCAATTCTAAAGTATTATGATGTCTCATTTAATATTATCTATTATATGGAATTGATTTGTACCAAATACGTGGTGTTAAATGTCCCTTTGATAACTTGTTGGCATTAAAATATATTTAATTACAACTTAATTGGACCCCGGAACAAACATGCTCTTAGGGCTCGTTTGGTAGACATACTATGAGGGGATTAAATATTGAATTGTTCTATTTTTTATTTAATCAGGTCTAATACTTTGTTTAGTAAGCAAATTTGATACCGTACTAATTTTAAAAACGTATACTAATTGCATATTTATCGTATATTTTTTATACGATAGACATGTATTATTAATGTATTTTAATACCACCAAGAGATGTGGTATTATAATCAAACTCAAACGTATTATTTTACATATTTACTATTATAACTCCCCAACTGATAAAATCAAGTTGTCATCAATGTAACAAACACTGATTGAAAATATTTTTATTAATTCAACATTAATACGAAAAAATAATTTCCTAACCAAACAACCGATTGTATTAAATAATTATTATCTAACGTTTATGTTGTATATTGCCAAACACTAAATAAAATTATGTATTATTTTAATACCCTATTTAATCTTATATTTTATCCATCTGTATCGTATTATACTGTATTATTTTATCTAATCCATCTATTTTTATTACGGCAATTAAGTGAAAGATGAATTTGACTTTTGGTCAAAAGGGAGAGGGCCCACAGACAGGCCTATCTAAGATCGTCGCTTTTGGAGAAAAATATTAGTCAAGCCCTTGATCCGAGGGTCAGTTCTGTCAGCAGGCGTGAGAATGTTCCCATCTAAAGAATCTAAGAGAGGCTACAATTAAGTGCTACTAATCGTAGATTACTGATATCTTTAATTGATCATGACCGTCCATTCTTCATCTCATATCTAGGGTTACATTCAATTGAAGAAAGCAAGAGGATGGGTGGGTCCAAAGCTTAAAAAACCTTAAATAACTGAAATTATCCTAATCACACGTTATTTGGTCTTGTGGTTAATTCTAGGATTCCGCAATCAACATGCATTCACTCAAAAACATTTTTTCCAGATTCAAACTTAAAATTTCTATGTATCAACCATTAGGACTCGATCTAATGAGTTATTTTTATATTTTATCAAAAACATCTGTGTTCAAAGTATTAACAGACGTCTTGCATAGATGTGGGTTTAGTGAGATTTGGATTTTCGTTGTTTCAATTTGAAGATTTTAAGAAAAAGTTAAAGATTGTGTAACGTGGGGCCCAAGTTATGAAAACGGGAAGACGAATCATTAGTATTGTTAATACGCTACACAAGATTTGATCCATCTCTTATGAAAGAAAATGAATAAGGGCCCCACAAAAATGAACATCATCAATGAACTCTGAGGGTAATGGCATAGGAGGTGATGATGCCACAATTGGTCCCCACCTTCTTTGGCTTTTTTTTCTTTCTTGCTAACCAGGCTGGGTTAAACCCCTTCTCTTTAAACCTGATCTCAACGTTAAAGTTGACCTTTTTCGGCTGGTCAATGGCCCACCCTTTTTTGTGTGGGTAAATCTAGAGAGATTCTCCATAATTTTTTAATGACCAAAAACTATATATGATGAGGATGTTCAATATAGTGTAGACCGTCTGATATGTGGTCCTTCCACTGTTACTATTTTTCTGTGCTTGGGTTTGTAGAATAATCACTGGATCTAGAGTGAGGCATGGTATCCACTGTATCTACCTAATGAGAGGTGAAGAGTGTTATTTTATATTCTAGGTTGTCACAGACATAGACACCCCCATGTTATAAGATCCTCAGACCTCATCATTCGAGTATGTGTTTTTCATTTTTGGGTAAGGCTTTTTCCCCCTTTTAACACACATTGGTGGAGGAGGAAGGATAGCCATGGTGCAGCAACAAGATAGTTTTTTTTTTATACTTATAAAAGGGTGGGGTAAAAGAGAACACTCAAAAATCATCCCGATAGACTCTCACTGGTGGGATCAGGAGGCTCTTGACCGTGCACCATTGTTACGGATCCAAATTGTTTATTTTGATCTAAGCATTACGGATCCAAATTGTTAGACCAAATTATAATTTTTGGTCAATTTTGAACTTCAATTAAAGTGGGGTTCACTTTTTATTTGGAGTCGTTCTGCATTAGAATATGTCCTTCACCACTAAAAGATTAATACAATATATTCAATTACTCAAACTGAGTAAGACGTGAATAAGAAAATGAGTTTCAAAAGAACATGTCAAATGTGGATGAAGAGTTTAGAACATATGTGAAAGAACTAAATCCCACACATTGATTGAATAAGGAAGCCAAGAAGAGTTTAATTATGTATTTCTAATTTGTTTAAGGGTTTGTGGGCCCTAGGGATACTCCATTTTTGTGTATTGGAAATGATCTAGATGGGTTTGAGCTCAACCATACGTGTGTACATCGTTCTCAAACTCGGGGACGGGTGTGGGATAAATATAAATTTATCTTTTTTGGACGAAATTTATTTGCAAACGGGTCCTTAAGTTCTTAACCAATTTTAAATTTTTGCTCGTTAGAATCAAAATTTTAAATCAATTCAAATTTCCTTTTCGTCCAAATCTCAATTTCGGGTTTGTTCATGAATGAATGTCGTTGGTGCCTTTTGGGATGCATGTGTTCACTAATGAATGTTCTAAATAGTCACATATGTATCTATAAATACCCAGTGTTAGACCCCGTGTATTAATTTTAATTTATAATAAATTACTAAGCATAACGTTGAGTTGTAAAATTGTTGACACGAAATGCATTACAAAATTAATGTGGTAGAAGTAATTGAAATCTTTGGCAGACTTGATATTTTTAGGGTAATTACTCGTAGAAGAAATTGAGTAAGTAAAAATTTAAAGATCCCTGGGTGAAAATAACAGTAAAAACGGATTCGAAGAGAACTCAAGTAGAAAGAAATTTGATATTATTTCAGCATTTTGCCCATAACTTTTCACCACGATGTTCGATTGAACTGATTCTTACGACATTAGAAAGAAGACTTTCAAGCTCTACAAAAATGTTTTTCATGAAAAAATCTTGAATCAACCTTTAATTAGGTCAAAATTGAGCTGAAAGTTTGGGGCAGAAAGTCACCCGCATCCGAACATAACTAGTGCATCCAGACGCACATTTGAAAATTTTAATAGTGAGTCAGGTCCGTCTAGATGGACAATATGCATCCAGACATGTGGATTTGTATTCGAACAGAAGATTTAGTCTGTTCGAACGCGCATGCGAGATCTGGTGCAATTAATTTGCACCATTTAACTCTTTTTTTTACCCCTATAAATACATAAGGATTAGTAGTTTAGGGTTTATTTGCACACTTAACCCTATGAAAACTTAAGAGAAGCTTGACGAGAAAAGAAATGGCAAATCGGTCTCGAACTAGAGGAGATCTACACATAAGAAATCGTATTAAGCACTTTAGGATTAATTATCTATGGAGTTAAGGTAGGGTTTATTCCTCATTCTTATGCATTGAGATTAAGGCTATTATGTATGCGGTTTTTGACTCGAATCCATATATCTATATACTACTAATAAAAGTATTTTGAATGAAAAGTTTTTGATTCACTATTTTACCCTTATAAAGAATTTTAAATGTCACACTATCTTTCCATAGTTAAATATCTAAATTACAATCATATCCTTATGTATTTAAATCACCAAAATTACCTCATAACATCTATTTTAATTTGCTATTCTCTATGTATAAATATTAAAAACTCTAAAAAAATTTAATTGACTACGTCGCCTTAAAAAAATATATGCATCATTATAATTTTCAATAAAGTATTCAAAAAAATTTTAAAAACTCCATCAATAAATCATTACTCTTTTCAAATATAAAGATAACATTATGCATACATATATGCATTTTTTTTTTATCTATACTACTAATAAAAGTACTTTAGCATGAAAAATTTTTGATTCACTATTTTATCTTCATAAAGAATTTTAAATACCATATTAACATTTCATAATTAAATATCTAAACTATTATCATATCCTTATGTGTTTGAATCTCCAAATTACCACTAACATCTCTTTTAATTCTCTATTCTCTATGTATAAATATAGTATATATGAAAAAAATTTAATTGACTATATTACCCTTAAAAATATATGCATCATTATAGTTTTCAATAAAATATTTAAAAAATCTTCAAAACCTCCATCAATCTAACATTATTTATTTCAAATATAAAGATAACATTATACTTACATATGTGTATTTTTTTCATCTAAAATTTCAATCATTTCATTTTTAGGATAAAAAATAATATTTCACGTAGTTTTTTAAAAAAAATTAGCAACGCACCGTGTGCGTTGCACGTGAAAGTTTTCGTTAAAATATTTGATAAAAATACATAAAAATTTAATTATATAGCTAAATTCAATATTATCTCATGTGTATCATACTTTAATTGTTTTGTGTTGTGGATGAAGAGAAAAAGATATATATTTCAATTTTTTTGCACCGGAGATAATATTATATCAATAAAGTTGTTGATGTGTATCAATATTGGGATTTTAGAAAAAAATAATATTTTTATATAAAATTTTTGCAAAGATAGAGATATACATGATATGCTAGAGGTTAGTTTATTATTTAAGTATGGAGGGATATAATGATAATTTGTATATTTAAATACAAAAGGACATATTAGTTTTTATAGTTTTTTATAAGGATAAAATAGTCAAAAGTTTTTCATGTAAAATACTTTTATTTGTAGTATAGATAATTTATGTTAAATCAGTATAATGCTTCAATCACAATAAATTTTTCATATTTTATTAAGAGTTTATATAAAAATAGATTATAATGTATTTTTAAGTAAAACTTGAATTTTAAAATTTTAATATTGTTTTAAAAAATATATTATAGAGTAGTATATTATATTTAGGATTAATAGCACGTTTAATCCTTAAAGTATGCATATTTTTTCAATTTGGTCCTCATTGATCAATTTGGTTCCCAAAATATTTAGTTAGTGTTTAAATGATCCATACACAAATAGTCTGTTAAGTTTTTAACAGAACTGATCACGCGATATTATCTGAAAGAATGTCATGCAGTCACTTCTATTAAAGAGCTTAATGAACTATCTGGTTAGTGACCATTTAAACAAGAATTGAATTTTTTTAGGGACAAAATTCATATATTGAGGATTAAACTGACAAAACACGCACACTTTAGGCATATTTTATCCCTATTGACCTAACTAGTTACTAACTACAGTAAGTATTGATTAGAATATTGATAAATATTTTTATTTTATTCAATGAATTATAAGTTGAAACCAAATCAAATGATTTTCAAATGAATTATTTTTTTCTTTTTTCTTATAATTAGAACAACGAATTGTTAAGAATAAACAAAATTTCTGAATTCTATAGCATAATACGAGTGAATACACCCACTGATGGTGTGTGTGTGTTGCACAATTGAGCAGAGTTATGATCTTTAGGGGTTAGAGAATCGCTAGAAGACCTAGTCAGAGCTCATAGGCTCTTAAGAATTGAACAAGTGCGGTGGGGGATTACAAACAGAGAGTTTATAGTGGTTCACCAGCTCGGGAGCTTGGCTATTCCACTCTCAAGTGAGTCTCTTGCTCTTGGGGAAGATTTTATTGATAAAAAGGGAGATTACACAGAATATTTGCTTAGGCTCAATTGCTTGTTGTTTATTATGAGGGATATGTCTCTTATTTATAGTCTTCTCGGGCCTTGCCTGATCCCTTGGCATGATCATTGCCTCTTCTTTGTAATGGACACGCCTGTTATGCAGTTACCGTGGATAGTGCTGAGGTGGTTGCGACTTCCTTGTCTAAATATAAGGCCATTGCGGTTTATGCGTGACACTTCGATGGAAGCCAGCTATTATCCTTGCTATTCTCATGAGGGCGTTATTACTAGGAGGAGGTGCCGACTTGAACTCCCCCAGTTATCTGTGATGAGCTGCGCGATTCGAGCTTGGAGGGCCTAAGCTGAACACCTAAGCTCAACCTTAGCCATATTTTGAGTATCATCAGTTGGCCTCTAGTCCCTAGCTAGGTAAGCTTTCGGGCTGGGGTAGACTTACGCTTTGGTGGGCGAGGTCAGCTCGGTTTGTCAGTTGACCTCTCATCATAACCAGCTTGGTTTGCCCTCGGGATTTGCACAATAGGACGTTTCCTAATTTTTATGCCATTGCAAGCGTGCGAGGAATCACTTCTGCCTCGTTTTCCGCACACGTTCATCATTCCCAGCTCTACGTGTCCGTCCATACACCCACCTTAAATGCGCTTGCAGGGGGAACCACCTTTTTCAATTATTTTGAATTCCATTTGCATTCATCTTTCAGATTTCCCTCTTTTCTTTTTCTTCACGATTTCGTGTTCTTCAATCTCCTAGTGGTCTAGGGTTTTACTGGTAAGCGCCCAAATTTGCTCTGAAGTCTCCGTGAAGCTAGCCCTGCTTGTCTCTTGAACTTTCCTCGGGTCATCAATTGTTGATCGTCCTCAATTAGGTACACCCCCTCTGTCTTGCTCTTTTCCTCCTTCTCCTAGGGTTTCCGTTTATCCTGGATTCCACGAATTCAAGGTGGTTACTTCATTTCTAGATCTTTTGCTTTTGTTATTTTAGAAGTCAAGGTCATTCATTGTCTTCTCTTCCTCTCTTCTTAGACCCCTACGTTATTGCTAAGATTTTTCTCTTCGGCCGTTGGAGTCTTGATCCCTGGGCTCTTGAGGACTATTTCTCAAACGTCCCTTCTCTTTACGCTTCTTTTAACCTTCCTTTCTCCTATACCATTATGTCTGCTTCTTCTGAAGCCACTACTTCTTCTGTTTCTCTAGCCATGGGTGACAGGTTGCCTGAGTTCGAGGTCTGACCTCGTCGTAGAAGGCCTTCTGAGGATCCTAACAAGGTAGACGACTTGGGGACGTGGGTGATGAGATAGACAACTTTGATGGAGGAGACGTTGGTTGGCTTAACGAAGGGCCTCGAGTTCGTTGTTTGGAGGGGGTCTGCCATTGGTGGATTAGTATCAGGATTAGGCAAGGGGTTTAGAGGATTCTCCTGCTGCCTTCCAGTGCCGATTTTTTTATTGGTTTTGCAAGCATAGAGGGTTCATTTGATTTCTGCTCATGTTGCGTGTAGAAACCATCAATTACTGAGGTTATCAGTAGAGTTTAACAAGAAACAAACGTTCTCATAGACAGTGCCAACTGATGGTGTGTGTGTTACATGATTGAGCAGAGTTGTGATCTTTGGCTCTTAAGAATTGAACAACTGCGATGAAGGATTGCAAACAGAGAGTTTATAGTGGTTCACTAGCTCGGGAGCTCGGCTATTCCACTCTCAAGAGAGTCTCTTGCTCTTGGAGAAAGATTTTACTGATAGAAGGGGAGATTACACAGAATATTTGCTTAGGCTCAATTGCTTGTTGTTTATTGTGAATGATATGCCTCTTGTTTATAGTCTTCCCGGGCCTTGCCTGATTCCCGGACGCGATCTTTTCCTCTTCTTTGTAACGGATGCGCCTGTTATGCAGTTACCGTGGATAGCGCTGAGGCGGTTGCAGCTTCCTTGCCTAAATATAAGACTGATACGGTTTATGCATGACACTTCGGTGGAAGTCAGCTGTCATCCTTGCTATTTTCATGAGGGCGTTGTTGATGGGGAGAAGGTGCCGACCTACACTCCCCTAGTTATTTGTGATGAGCTACGCGATTCGATCTTGGAAGGTCCGAGCTGAACGCCCGAACTCAACCTTAGCCATATTTTGAGTATCATCACCCGCGATATAAAATTTGCTCAATATATATCTTTTATAATGTTGGAGTCATTGCTCTATTCGTGGTTCTCCCATAAATCAGTTATGGTTTCGATAATTACATAAACAAATACATAAAAAAAAAAAAGAGAAAAGACATGACAAGTAGTTTGTGAAACAAGTGGATGCATAAAAATTAAGAAATAACAATTGAAATGTTCTTACCTACTGGGGAAAAAAGAAATTGAAATATTGTTTGTAATAAAGTAGTCATTGATCACAGCTGGCCATTGCAGTTTTTTTTTGTCAAGCTAAAATAGAAAGAATGGGGTATTTTAACAGGGCCAGGACCAAGTAATTATGGTTGGTGGTGGTGGTGCAACATGCCAAACGCCGGCATAGGAAGCTTAGCCCATTATAAAGTCAGAATTTTATAACTAATACTTTTTAATTTTAATTCATATCACTTTGGTCCCTAATTAAACAATTCATCAAGTTATGTGACCTAAGTGACTACGTGTCTTTTTTCAGACGAGCTCAACACGTGATCATCCCGTCAAAAATTTTAACGATCTGTTTATGTAGGGATTATTTAAACATGAATTAAATATTTTAAGGATCAAATTGACAAAATTGATATTTTAAAGACCAAACTAATAAAATATGAATACTTTAGAAACCAACAATGCTATTAACCCCACTATTTATTTGCATTATTTTCCCCTTTTTACATTTGCAAGAATTTTTATTCTTTTTATTGATTGTATTTTTTAGACTTGCAGTTGTTTTTATTATATATATATATATATATATATATATATATATATATATATATATATATATTGAGGAAATACATTAAAGGATCTTACGTGCCTCTTTTAGACGTATAGTGGACGTGTTACTATAATGTTTTTCTTGCATGGTACACTTCAAAGAACAATATTATCACTCATGGTTAGGGATGGCAGTGGATCGAGTAAAAATTGGTATTCGTCTAAATCCGTTTCTTTTGGACCGGAAATGGACCATACGTATTAGACGGTGGACGTATACGGAAATAGCTGTATAAACCCGTGTGGGAATGAAGGCGGGGATGGACTGACACTTACCCCCGCCCTACTTTACCTGTTATTATTATTATTATTATTTTATATATATATACATGTTACTTAAATATAAATCTACATATTATTGAATGATTTTTTTTTTTAGAAATTGTTTTATTTTTTGATTTTTTTTTCATGATTTTGGCTTGTAAAAGTGTAGATCTTTGTGTTTTTATATTTTTTTTATGTTAGATTATGTTATATTACATTATGTTGTGTTGCATGATATTATGTTGGATTTACAAGGGAAAATCAACGGGCCTTTGGTCCAATGGTACTCCTTACCTTGTGAAGATTTTACCTTTTGAGGTCAAGGGTTCAACTTCCCCCCCCAAAAAAAAAAAAATTTAAAAAAAAAAAAAAACAAGGGAGATAAACTTTTAATTATATTATGTTAGATTATATTGTAGACAAGATTTTAATTATATTATGTTGTATATGACAAATTTTTAATTATGTTATGATATTCTATAATTATGTTGGAGTATTTAGAATGTTAGATTTATTTAGAATTTTGGATTATGTTGGCTTGGGCGGATACGGTGGAGGGGGGTGGGGGTGGGGGTGGGGGTGGGGTTGGGGGTAGAGGTGAAGACGGGGGAGGGGGAAGGGATTATAAATTTATTCGCGGACGGGAATGAGGATGAAAATTATAGCCGTTAACAAGGGTGGACCGGGGATGTACATAGTTTTTTTAAGCGGGTACGGGGATGGAGATTATACCTCCCGCCCCCGCCCCTGCCCCCGCCCCCGCTTCGATCCACTGTCATCCCTACTCATAATATGGGTACGTCATGTTGGAGCTGGGGTCGACCTTGCACCAACTTCACAGTGGGGAGAAGGCCCCTTGGCATACTGTTGGACTTGGGGAATGGATACAGGTGCGAAGCTACAATGGGGGCAATGGAGCCACCGTAAGTTCAATAAATTTTAGGGTATGTTCAATATTTTAAGAAATTTTAATTTTGTTAGACTTTGCACCATAAAAAATTTACAAATGTTTAGGGGTATTTTATTTATTTAAAATAAGTTGGTTTTTTTCATAGATTTTAATGTTAAAAATCTTACATTCTCATCCAATTTCGGATTGGATTTCTACATTTATGTCTCAAAATTTTCTTGTAATAAATAGTATTGCTTTGATTAATTGCTTAACACGTCCTTGGTGTAGGCTCAAAACTATTTATTGGGCACCCTTGTTATTTTTGTACATCGCTAATATATACGAATTGCATCCCAAATTGACAATCTTTCAATAAAATTGCACTAGTAAGCATTTTGTGAAAACAATAATGGCATTATGATTTTGATTTACGAATTGAGTTTTAGGTGCTCCCACTTCTAGCTTCGATTTTGTGTGGATGCACTTAAACATATCAAAAAACCACAAACCCACTTGGCTCAATTGTATTATTTACATCCTTGATATGAATGGGCGGGGATTGAGCCTCATCTTGACCAATTATGCCCTATGTTAGATGAGTAAAAAAAAATCCCACAAAAAAAGCCTCAAAAGAGGTGTAGGTTTTTTATTGCAATTTTAGAGAAATATTATTTGGACCAAAAAATATTGAAAACATTTGCTGACTTTCTCCATCACAACTATTGAATAGGTAGTGAGTCCCAATAAATACTAGAACTCATAGTTAAATTAATTACAATAATGTTGGAAGTCAACAACCTTTCAAAAGACGTCTAATTAAATTCGGACTGGATGAGTTAAGGATTATTAAGTGTACCCCGAATTCATATTATAATTATAAGTCCATAAAAAGACTATTAGAGTGTGAACCACTTAAATATGGATTCAATTTCACTTTTCTCTTCAAATTATTGAATTTTTCACTGCCTTAAATTATTTCACATTATCCCAAACGGAACGCCCACTATCTTTTATTTCCAACGTGTTGGGGCAAATTTAAAAAAGAGTAATGCTTTATATCCCAAATTTGTATCTCAAATGTCTATCCCAAATGAATGGGAATCATTGGATGAGTGGGTTCCACCAACTTTTTTAATTGAGACCTACTGATCCAACCATCCTTATTGATTTGGGATGCATATTTGTGATACAAATTTGTGATATATAGCATTGCTCCACTACCTTTTTTGAGAGGACTAAAGTGTAATTTATCTTAACAAACTATGATGAACATTATTTTCGTTATTAAAAAACAAAAGTATGTACTGCATGAATATCTGCAAGAACAGTAATTTGAGGTTGTGTCTAGTTGACAAATATATACTAATTTCTCCTTAGAGAAGAAGCCATGTAGTGGGTTCACAGCAGTCAATCATAAGTTTAATGATATTAGTGGGGTTAATTATAAATTGCACCCCGAAAGATTATTCAAATATCAATTTGTACTCTCAAAGATAAAAAATCTTAATTTATACTCTCAAATATAAAAATATGTATCAATGTGCACTTGAAACTACCAGCTGTCAGTTTGCCATCTAAAACTAAATGAAAAAATTACACCTAGATCCCCTCATGCTTATCACTTAATTACCTAGACCCCTCACATTTAAAATATTACACCTACATCCTATGATAATCCAAATATGACTAAAAATATTCCCCCAATTGGGCATCCAAGTAATTCTGTTCAAGTGTCGTAATCCATTGGATATAAAGAACATTAAATACCTGCATTATATTGAATATTCAAATGGTAAGCTTGATTTTGAACTTTAGAGTATAACGAGCCTACAAAATAAATGGCAGTATGAAAATTATAATTTTTTATTACGATGAAATCATATTTTTAATGGTTATATTAACATATATCAATGATAAGGGGTTATGTGTTACACGTGCACAAACGTCAGGAGATATATGAGTAATATTCTAAATGTGAGGGGTCCAAATGATTAAGTAACAAACTTGAGAGAGTTTTAGGTATAATTTATCCAACTAGTTTTAGACGGCAAATTGACAGCGGTCAACTTCAGGTGCACATTAATACAAATTTATATCTTTAAGGGTACAAATTAAAAAAATTTATCTTTGAGGGTACAAATTAAATTTCGAGAGATCTTTTAGAGTGTTATTTGTAATTAACCCAATATTAGTGTATATAAAATATCACTGGCCGAGGTGGGAGACCAAAGCCGTTGATCACTCCGATGCAGTTAGCAATGAAAAGAACTTTCACGCTTGCAGGTAGGATGGGAAGGCTATTAGAAGATGATCATATAGAGTAGTACTATTATTAAAGAGGCACTAAAGATCAGAACTCTTCCTATGATTGTTGTGGATTACATTTTGACCGTTAAAAGGTGTTTTATATTTGTCATTATTAAATGTATTATTAGTGTTGAATTTAGTGGCCCATTGTATAATCATAGTCATACTCTGTCACTCTAGAGATGTCCATTTTCTCGGCTTCTATTCTAATTTTCCTACTTATAATATTAACAATAACCATGCGCATGAGTTGTGAACAGTCTTACACTGGACTAGCACATCATAAATCACTGTATAAACCACCAAGAAAATTTGAAATTAAAATTTTTAAATCAAAAAATAAAGAAAAGTGATGCTTCATTGGTATGCTATGGATAAGATGTTGTGATTACAAAAAGATCTTTAAAAGAAAAAGCAGACAGTTTTTTGACCCATCAATATTGTCACGCCTTGTAATTATTGGTTAATTACTGATCTCACGTCGATCTGATTCATCATAAAAGTCCGGTGGGTGGGGTGGTGACATTGGTGGTGGTGGTGGGGTGGCGACGGTGGAGGTGGTAATGGTAGTGGTGATGATGGTAGGGGGTAGTTTGATGGTGGGGTGGGGTGGCGGTGATGGTGGTAATGATAATGGCGGTGGGGTGGTGGGAGGTGGTGGTGGTAATGGTGAAGGTGGTGGGGCGATGGGGTGGATGGTGGTAGTGGTGGTGGGGTGGTTCCAAACATTACTTTTATTTTTAAAGTATTTATGAGAAATTATAAGTATTAAAAACATTTTTAAAAAGTAACCCAAAACACACCCTTAGGGGCCTATTTTCCCTATTAAATTGGAGTGTTAATATTAGCCGTCAGATTAACTTTAAAGTAAAATTGAAAGAGATCTCAAGTGCGAATAACAAAAGTCATTTTGTTTATCTTTTGAAATTTGAATTGTATTGTACTTTATTATATAGATTTGTTAATGGTTGATCACACACTGTGTATTAGTGAAACATATATATATATATCGGTTCTTACTTACATTAGTAACGGATAATCTATTACTTAAGAATAATCCTAATCCTAATTACATGTGCAACCATCTTGTCACATTATTCCTTTAATCTTGTGGGGTGATTGGATACATTTTCAACCACCAGTCAAAAATCAGAGAATAATACAGTGAGCAAAAGGAGAAGATGATCAAGCTAATGTGTATATGTACTTTTTGATAATTCAAAAGATTGAGATTGCATGGTTTACTTTGGAGATTTTTTGTCGTCCTTAAATTTTGGGGAATATAATTTGGTCAATGAGGCTAATTTGGTGGGTCTTTTGATGCAAATGTGTGATTAGAAATACATGTGAGACCACAAATGTCTTCTATGGCACGCCAAGGGGACACTCCATATCACTTCCCACTATGGGATATTTTGCCAAATCCAAATGATTGGTGATGACCCCCAAAAACTTCCTTTTTGTCTATCCAATCCCCATCTCTCTCTCTCTCTCTCTCTCTCTCTCTCTCTCTCTCTCTCTCTCTCTCACACACACACACACACTAAGCATGCCAATTATACTTTTCAAATGATGGAAGGATGAGTCTCTTGGCGTGCAAGCCTTTGTAAAATTAAGGTGTTTTTATAAGTTTTGAAGCTTTCAGGATAGGATTATATAGGTGTAAATATGAAGTTGTCAATGGTTGTGTTGGTCAAGCCTAAAAGACATTTGTCTGGAGGTACATTACTACGTTAGCATATCTCATTATAAATTCATTGCATGAGTCTCCTGATTCTGTAATGTCTCTTATCCTATCTTATATACCAAATGAATAACATCTGTAACATTCCAATTAAATAAATTTTTTTGATATTTTTCTCGAAATAAAGGGCCTTTGATTCATTTATGGTTTTTGAAGGCATAGGGTTTTAGGTCGAGCGAATAGGAGATCGGCAAGCGGGGGTGAAGAGAAAATGAGAGAGATAGATAAAACATCATATTCGATTATTAAAAACAAATAGATGACAAGTAGAGAGATTAGGCTTCCTTTCAATTCATTTATCCTATCAAACGGACTGATATTAACCGCCGGTGATACATGATCATGTACCCAAAAATCTTCAATCAAAATTGACCCAGATTCAAATTGATTTTCAAACTATTGTTTTTTGAATCATACAAAGTTAAAAACTGATGAAAGTACTTTGTAGGTGGGTATCAATATCATAATTGCAGTAGGCCATTTTCAGCCTGCCCAACAGGGAAAGGCTAACCCTTTCACAGAAGCCCAACACGCCTTTTGTGGCAAATGTGGTCAGCTACTATAAAAACAGTAGCCAATTATACTTTTAGTCTAAATCGGCAATACCAACTTATTGTACCAACAACGATTGAGAAAAATTGCAACCCAATGAGAGCATGTTTGGATTAAAGGTTAGACTCTCAGAGAGGAGAATCTGGGTTAGTTTCAGTGAGTACACAACTCTTATATCCGTCTCTCTTTTTTCTGACTATATACTTAGTTAGCGAGCTTTTCTTTATACTTTGAGGAAGTCATTCCTAACAAGTTGAGATCGACTCCTATTTTTCTGAATCAATCTTAACTCAATCTATCAAATCGTAATTTGATCTACTTGTGTCATATGATTTTCAATTTAACAATGAAAAGTTATCATAAAAAATCTCCTAACTCTACAAAGATTCAAAGTAATCGATTTTTCTAAAGTTGGGCAAATGAAGGTGGTATTTCTTTGGAAGTTTGAAAAGAATGGCATTAGCTAGTACTTTTCTTGCCAAAAGCCAAAGCTTTGAGAAAAGCTTTTCAATTCCTTACAGTGCAACCAATGAACTGGGCTCATTGTGAAAGCCTTATGATGGCCTTTGCGCATGCAATGGCCCCACTCCTCCTCATAGGATTACAGAAGATATGATCAATATATATATGCTTTAATTAACAATATGTTAATAAACTTAAAGTGTGGCCACCTGTCACATTAAGACACAAGTCAATGAGTCTCTACTCTGAAAGAGAAGTGGTGAATCCTAAGCCTAGGTTGCTTGAATCTTCTCTAGGATGATCAAATTTGGTGGAGCACATATAGATTTTATCTAGTAGCTTTTGGTTTTATACAGGTTGTCAACTAATAAGAACAACTTGCAACCAATTGGGCTCAGTCCACTAGGTCAAGTTGTATCAATTTTAATCAATACTTTGGGTATGCCTGACTTTTTATATAGAATTCTAATATCTTAAACCGATCTTACCTGAAATCGCTAATATTAAGTTTTTCATAAATACTTATAATTGATTTTTTTCTGCATAATAGTAATAACAAGTTACTTGACAAACTTTGTGTGAGGAGTAGTTATATGTAAAAAATGATAGATTTGGGGTAACCCGTACTTGAAGGTACGGTGCAACGTAAGTGAGAAGTGATAAATTTGAGAGAAAAAAAAAATTCAATGTGAACGGTTTTGAAAGAGATGTTGGTGATCATTGGATGAGTCTATTTGAAACCATCGGATAGACTTATTAAAGTCTGCCTTGTTTTATATTATAGATGATATACTAAATCAGTACTTAAATCAGACATCTAATCGTAAACAAACACCTTGCCCACAGCCACAAAAATGAAAAGAGAAAAAGATGCTTCGACCTCAACTTTCTCTCTTCTTTCATCCCTCAAACCATATTGTATCGAAGTTAATGAAAAATTTACCTTCCGATGCTACCATTATCACATGTTACTGTTTCGACCCATGAAGAAAAGTGATTGTTCCAATATGATTGAAGTGCACTAACTAATCCAGCTGGGCGTTACATTGCCATTGGAACTATTTTTTTCGTATACTGCATGGAATGAGCAGCACTAAAGAATCGAAAATACCACGACAGACCAAAGGATTAAAATCTTGTCATCTATCCGGAAAAGAGATCGACAATTAATTCACATTGCATGAAAGCTTATCAATAAGGAAAAATGTGTATTTCGACATAAATTAAAAAAGAAGAAGAAAAGTTTATGATGTAATTACTCCGTAAGAACCATGTTGATTCGAATTGTAGCATCATCGCTTGGAAATTATAAGAAAATAATATTGAGAAAAAAAAACATCTACTACTAGCCTAACACTCGCTAGGCCACTCCTGAACATCTAGCCCTGACTGTTCCATTAGTGAATATTAATGTGGCATGACGGACAAGCATTTATTGCATTGCTCGATGACTATAGGCTGTCAAGTCTAAGTTAAGCACTCGAGTGACTGTCATGTAATCACATTTGTAGGTATAAATACCCAATGAAACATAACACAAGTTTGTATGTTGAACTAGCTTTGCAATGTATACTTATCTTCTTAACTTTAAGCTCCGACTAAAGTAAGTTTCGAAAGGAATAAGCCGAGAACTCTGCCAGCCCCTTTCTGACTTCGTTTTCAAAAATCTCATTTGAATTCACCTTGAGATAAGTTATCACAAACTATTGTAAGAAATTACTCGTGCAAACACCTAAAAATATAGAACTAAGAGATGGTCTTATCCCAGAAGTCCTCCAAAGATTTATAAGGGCCTATCTTCGATACAAATTCGAGTCTATGATACACTTTCTGCTGAGAAATTTGATTGATCTTTCGGGATTCTTCCGAGCTTAAAAGTCCAATCAAATATCTCAAGATTTTCCTTCATCCTGAAAGCTTTTCATAACAACCACTACAAAAAAAAAAACAAAAATTCACTTTTAGCCGCTAGATTTAGATTGTAGCTACAAATATTGTCACTGAATGAATATGTTTAGTGGCAAAAAATTATTATTGCCATTGAAAGTATGATATTGAAATTATTTAGTTGCCATAATTATTTATCACCACTAAAGATATATAATTAGTGGTGAAAAAGTATTATTGTCACTGAAAATATGATAATAAATCTAATTAGTGACAATTTGAATGTTGTAGCAAAAATATATTACTAACTCGCCACTAATTCAAGATATTTAGTGACAATAATTTATATTTAGTCACTAATATGCCTTATTTTCAGTCACAAATTTTTCTTTTTTGCCACTGTTTATCAATTTTAGTGAATAAGTGCCACTGGTAAAAAAGGAAATACAAAAGATATTTGACCACCTCTCACTCGGTCACTTGTAAACGGATCTCAGCAAGTTCTCTCTCTCTCTCTCTCTCTCTCGATCGATCGATCTAGGATTGGACCAATCTGCCATGGACGACTACTAATCTACCATGGATAATCTCTCCTAATCCATCCCTCGATCGATCGATCTAGGATTGGACCAATCTGCCATGGACGACTACTAATCTACCATGGATAATCTCTCCTAATCCATCCGCTAGGGCACTGATCTTCGTCTTCCAGTCGATTTTTCTCTTGAGATCCATTTGAGTCTTAATCTCTACTACTGTATACACAACAATGTTGTGACTGAAAACAGATTTGGAAGAGTCAAATCCTGACAGATCATTCAAGAGCTTCTTCAAATCACAAGATTTGCTTCGTAAATGCAAAGCATAATTGAAGTTGTGATTTGCTTTGAGTCAACGTTCTCTAGAGATTTGTTCCAATCCATCAGAGATACATATGAGATCTCGATTCAATGATTAGTGATTGCGATTATTTATCTTGATTGAGCAATGTTCGAATGTGCTTGAGTTTTGTTATTGATTATCGTAGTTCTTAAATGACTAGTGATTCTGATTATTTGAGTTAGTTAAACGATATTTGTATGTGCTTGAGTTTTGTTATTGATTATCTAAATTCTTCACATTTTAAGATTACAGAGATGACTTGGTAGCTGGAAAATAGTGATAAAATCAGAGAACAGTTCACACTTGGAATTGAAATTGATAAGTTACTAAACAAATATGAGGTTGAGGAAACATTTAATAATATTTTTTTATCCTTTAGATATTGTCTGTTTGTTCGCTTCAATATTTTATTTTATCCTATAAAGAAAGTGATCAATACTAACTTGTCATTCTAAACCAAAAGATTGGGTTGGATTTTTGAGACCTCGATTTGTAACATACAAAACACAAGCCTGATAGTACTGATAGTTATTGGAAGACAAACACAAATCAAGTTTTTTCTTAGCAGTTATTGGAAGAGATTATCGCAGTGGTAATAGCCTGATAGTACTTCAGCTTTCTTTTAGAACATTTACCACAAAAATTGTCTTAGCAGTTATTGTAAACCCCCACATGTTTATATTAATATAGTAATGTACTTGTTTAGTGATTCTTATATATGTAATGACGTAAGAATAAACCATATATATATTGAAACCGTAAGAATAAATACTAGGGAGGCAAATTGATTGTGAAATTTAATTTTTAGTTTTGAAATAAATCATAAAAATAAATGTTTTTAGGTTAAAATAACATTAAAAATGAATCCGGAACGTCGAAAAACCTTAGGGTAGTCATATGGATCAAATTGGAGATTTTAGTGGCAAAACCGTAATTTTGGAGAAAACAAAAACAGACAGTGAACAGTATTTTTCGGGGTTGGCTGTGTTTAAAACACTGATTTCAGCCCTTTACTCCCATTTCTTTCACTCCACCCTCAACCCACACCTCTTGGAACCTTAGAGGAAGATTAAAAGAAAAAAGAAAAGGGAAGAAGGAGGTCTATAGGGCTTGGGCTTTCACTTGGAATCTTTGATTCAAGGTAGGGGTTTCTCTCACTCTTGTTCATTGAGGCTAGGGCTATATATATATATATATATATATATATATATATATATATATATATATATATATATATATATATATATATATGTTTTTGACTCTAAATCTTAGATATGTGTTAGGAAATCTTTGATTTTTGATATTCTTGCAAATATTATCATGTTTAAAACAAGGCTATGGTTAGATTGCCATGAAACCTCTAATTTCTTGTTTTGAAAACCCTTGTTCTCATGAGATGTGGATTTTTCTCTCAATATTCATTTGTTCTTGATTTCTAAAACTGTAGTGTTTTGTGTTGAGTAATAAATGATGTTGTTGTAATCTCTTGTATTTTTCCTTAATTGGTCATTGGAATTGTTACATGATAAATTTTAGGATTTGAGATATGCTTGTAAAATGAGAAATTGTGGATTTTGTATTTATTTGGAATTGTTGGTGAATTGAGAATATTTTGGTTTCCTCGTTTGTATGGTTGTTGTGATGGACTTGGATTGCCATTGAGAGATGCCGTAGAGTGTTAGAGGTTAGTCTATCCCAGTGGGGGTGAGATGGTTTCCTAACACTTGTAGTGGATTTTCATTTGGTAATGCGACTACTATCGTTCACGGGAGTTCGAACAAGGGATGGTATACTTTTCCTGGGAAGGGACTCGTCACTGCCATTGGGATGGTAGACGCCCTTTCCTAAAGGGTTTGTGATTGTGATGGTGATTGGTGGACTAGGTATAATCGTTGGGTAGATTCATGAGAAGCAATCAACATACATGGTATGTGGATGAACTAATATACATGGGATGATGGGTTGGATCGTCTTGGCCGGTGCATTGGTATGGGACAATGCATCGGAAGGCGCCCTTCATAAATGGTTTAAAGTTGGAAATGGTATATTGTTATGAAATTTACCTTAACCTTTCACTTGATTATTGTTATGGCTTAAACTTGAGATCTATTTAAAATGTCATGTTTTTCCTTCAAAATTGATATATGTTATTTACGAAATGAGACCGACCGGTTCTTATCTATTTTCTAAACCTTGTTCAAGTTTGGGGAGGATTTTTCTACAGAGCTTCGTGCTCACCCCCTACAGTTAAACATTTTACAGATTATGGACCGGAGGAGGAGCTCGGTGCTCACGAGCCGGGCCATGGAGAAACTTCATTAGAGGGGTACTTGGATCCCGAGTGGGACAACTAGAGATGTCGTTTATTTTTGTGCTAGACTAGGAACGATTATGTACAATCATGTAAGTCTAGTATTTTGTTTATTTCGCTGCTAAGTTCAAATGTAATTCTTTTGATGTAGTAGTCATGGTTTGTGCTTATTCTTTTGGATAATGTTGTAAATATTTTATGGATCAATGGACCCGGTGTGGTCAATGTAGTATAATTGCACAGGTTGTGTTTTGGGTAGAGCTCCCCGAACAAAGCCCGAATTTTGTTAAATTAAGGAACCCCGGTTATTTATGGATTTTATTAGTTGCTGTCATGGTATGAATGGTGTTAGAAGGTAATGCCTTCCAAGGTGGTTTTTGGGGCATTACAGTTATCTATTTCACTACCTGTGTAATCTAAAGAATTGGTTTCCTTTTTTATTTTTAGTCTCAGTGATACATGCTTAATTACAACTAAAAACTTCAAATACGAACAACATATTACAATGTCATATTGAGGAGGCCCTTATGTGTTTCTTTTTTTTTTTTAACTAAAAACTTCCTTTTTTTTAAAGAACATTTTTCTTGCATAATCAGTGTAATTCAAAGTATTGCAGGATAGACTCTGGACATGACTAGTAGGATCCGAGGGAGAGGTGGCCGAGAAGAAGGTTGCATAGAGCAAGCCTCACAAGTAGAGCAGTCTACACTAAAGTCGAGACCTTCTGAGCCTAGACAGGTTGAGACATCTGAGAAGAGAGGACAGGGGAAAACTAGAGGTATAACATTTGCAAAGAAAAGACGTGCAGGGGAGAAGGCAGAAGTGTATATTCCTCCAAAACTGATGCAAGCTGTCGGCAACAATGCCCAACAATTAATCACTGAGCTGGGCATTATTGTCAGGCAGATGACCCAACTTCAATTTCCCAAATGGAAGGCCATCCCAATTGATGATAAGAAGAAGATGTGGTATGCTTCGAAGGTAAGTAATTTAGATGATGAAGACACTATGTAATCTTGTGATTTTTCATTGGCATTAGATCTTACATCATTTGTTTACTTTCTTATGTAATATTGTACAGCAAAAGTTCACTCTCAAAGAAGACCCTTGCAGTGAGGAAGCTATATACCAGCAGCTAAATCGGCAATATAGGGACCATCGACACATGCTGCATAAGAATTATTATTGTAAATATGCCACTGATGAGATTAGACTTCAAAATTGTCCACCGGATGTGAGCCCGAATTGCTGGGCTACTCTTATTGGTTATTTTGGATCTGTGAACTTCAAGGTATGCACATTGAAACTAATTTAAATTAAGAAAAAACGAGTAGTGATCTCTCTCTCTCTCTTTCTTTCTCTCTCTCTCCACCCCAGATCGACTCTTTTCAACATTCTGAAAATTTTTCAAAAATCACTCTTTTCAACATATTTATCCCTATCTCTATTTCCAGAGGAGCAACTACATGTAAAAATGGACTGTGTTGTTTTTTCTTTCTTAAAGAACTATCTATTATGTGTTGGACTGCTTGTGTATTAAGTAATTATGGCTACTGTTATTTGGACATGTAGCTTAAAACTTGATTTTAATTCTTGAATGTAGAAAATTAGTGAAAGAAACAAGGAGAACTGAGCAAAACAGGACATGGGTCATATTGCAGGGACGAAGAGTTTCGCTCGAATTAGTTACGATAGCGTGAGTTGTTTTTTAAATGTATATTTCACTTATGTGATTAATTATATACATGAATACATGCATATTTATGTAAAATTTTTCTATTAATGTTTAATGCATGATAGCGTGATCCCGAGACTGGAGAGGAGCCTAACCGTATGGAACTGTGGTTAACAACCAAGTTTAGTATGAGGAGGAATGCTTGGGCTGGCAGGAGATCGGGAGAAGTCTATGTAATTTATCTTATCCTTCTCCATTTCCTTGAAATATCTTCTTACATAATGCTAAATTAATAGATTGTAATCTTTCCAAATGTAGAGCGACCTTAAGAGGCTAGAGGCTCAATCAATGGAGGAAGGAGCTACCCCCGTGACTAAGGATCAGAGGTTTGAAGCAGTGCTAGATCCGAAAAAATCAAGATATATACGTGGTCGTGGGGCTGGTCCAAAGCCCACAACATCTACAGCTGGACAGCGCATCTGTGCACAACTAGAGAAGGAGAATGAGGAATTGAAGAGGCAAGCTGAAACAAATAGGATGCGTTGGGAGTCGTTGGAGAAGGAAAACATTGATTTGGATTCGCGACTAGAGTCCTTAGAGTCCAATATGCATGTTGAGATACAAACACAGGTGCATGACGTGCTTCAAACTCAACTCACCACATTTTTTCAGCAAATGAAAGAGTCAGGGCAAATTCTTACCTCTCTTCATTGTGATAGGGTAAGATCTCTTAAATTGAAAAAGTTCTATTTCATGGGTTAGTAATCTTACTTTTATGTAGTCTTGATATATAATATCTTTACATTTAAATTGAGTAAACTAGTTATCTTTACATTTCAGTGACATCTCTTGAGCTGGTATAATATCTTTACATTGAGTAAACTAGTTATGTAGTCTTGATATATATTTGAATCATCTCCAATATGTCTTCTCTTGATTTTCTTCAATGAATTTCTATTAATGTTGGGTAATTTATGTTAGGTACAAACCAGAGGAAGCTCTGAAAACAGCTTTGGAAGGCTCGCCTCCGAAGACTAAAGACGAAAGATCTAATAACCAGTATGCAGAGGAGGTATTGAAGTGTTATCTTATTAGTTCAGTATTCAGTTTTTTAGATGAAAGAAAATTTTTTATGCAGAAGAAAGTTAATTTAGTGGCCTCGGTCTGTTTTCGTAGATCCCTAGTTGCTAGATGTTTCAAATGTGCTGCTAAATACTTTTTATTCATTGCCCTGAAGTTGCTGTGAAACTGTAAAACCCGAAAAAAAAATTATTATTAAAAATCCTAATTACAGGGATAAAATAGTAATTAATTGTTAAAGTACGGGTCAAAAACGTGAATTTTTATATAATTCAAATGACGAAACGGACATCACTGTTGGATCCGTCTCGCGAAATATAACTACCCAGTAAACTTTTGTAAAATTCTGAGATAGATCGCGTGTTACAAAACGATCGGGTGTCGCACGACTAAAATAATTGCGATCAGATTTTATTCGCGGGACCCGAAAAATAATTTAAGGTTAGTTCAATAAAAATATTATAAATTTAAAATGAGATGAGATTTAATTAATTAGGAATAAAATTGGACCCGTTAAAATTGAACATGTGGCGCAATGTGGACCAAATAGTTAAAATTATATAAAGTGGAAGACAAAAGTATTCCACATCTTCAGCAGATGTTCAGCGAGACAGACAGACAGAAAAAGAGAGAAAAAGAAAAGAAAAAGTAAAAATTTAGATTTTTTACTTTCTTTCTCAGATCTACAAAGATTTAACCGTTTAATCGTTTCGAGTCAAGAATTAAAGTTGTTCTACTCAGCGAGAGCTACGTAACGACACCAAAGATCGTATTTTTCTCCAAAAATATCAAGTACGAAAATTTAGACCTAAGACTTGAGAAGCTGAATTTGGGCTTTTTTTGGAGTCTACTACGTGGGCTCACGCTACAAGAGGTAGAGTTTCCCCTATTTAGATGTAATTTCAACCTAAAATATGACATATGAAATGGGCAGGCTAAGGGTATATATCACATGTTAGGTCTTGACTAGTGTAACTAGTGGGTCATATATAGGATTTATAATTAATTTTGTAATTAGTAAATTCCTATTGTAATTAACTTGGTGTAAGTTAATGTTAGTGGTTTAAAGTATGTTAATTGTAGATTAACATGACTTGATGTTTTAATGGCATATCAAGTTTAATAAAATTATTAGCTTGTTATGTGATTATGAAATAATATGTATGTTAAATGATTATTTAGCATATGATTATTGTGGTGGACTTGTGCTTATGGTTATAGAATTAATAAACATGTTGCCATGTTGGAAGTAATAAACATGCTAATTGTGTAAATTGATTGTGCCCTCTAGGTATTTGTTTAAATGCCTAGGTGAATACAAGTATGTTAGTTGAGTTGATTATCTTATATCACATGCTTGAGATTGTGTTGAAAATGTCATTATATTGCATTCATTATATAATGGACATTATAAGTGGTACCAAAGGCAATTGCGAATTGCATTGCATTATGCATGGGTTGCACTACATTCATGGGCATTGACATGGGTGGGAGTGTGTGCATGGTATGAAATCAATCACCACATAGGTGGTTGATCGTGGACTCGGGAAAGTCGTACCACGGTCTGGCTGAGTCGCATGGAAAATTAAATGGATAAATGTGTCGGGGATAGCAAGAAGGGCTAGATTCTCCCTCGGGTGCAAGACCCCCACTTACTTGGTTTATACACTTTCCGGCGGTGAAATTCCAGAAAAGTGTAACGGCGTAAACGAAGCCGCATGTGGGATGTCCTGAAGATCCGTTGATGGTTGGTGTCCCATTGGTGTAATACCATAAATCATCTCTCCACAAAGACGCAAGAAAATGAATTAATTAGTCATTGAGTGTACATAACACCAATGACAGGGGGGCTTGGAATGCCCGGATATAGACGCATGGCATTGCATGTGTTGTGGGAGCTCGGGATAGGGCTCGGTGTTGTAATTGCTTGCTTGAGTTGCATCTCATGGTTTGACATAATTTATGGCATTTGTTCATAATAGATATATTTGAATGAATGCATGAAATGATTGTTGCATGTGACATTTCATATGCATTTAGGTTGAGAGGAATTCTCTATAGGAGTTACCCTATTGAGCGTTGGCTCACCCTTTATGGGAACATTTTTCAGATATCGCTCAGGCATCCACTGAAGGCAAGGCCATGGGCCCGCTTTGATGACAGAGCCGGTCTGTGACTCTTATTTTGACCTTGTAGTCCCTTGTATATGTTTACTTTTAGCCTTGTATAATTTTTGTAAACAAAAACTTCTTTTATATTAAAAAGGCATGTATATGAGACTCTTTTACGACATTTATGCTTTTATGAATGAATCTACGTAGTGATGATGACTATGCTAGTATCCGATACTATGCATTTAAGTATGGATAAATGAACCCGGTGTGGTCAATATTGTATATTGGACCTCGGATGGGTCATGTGATTGTATGATTGCACAGGTTGCGTTTTGGGCAGAGCTTCCGGTACAAATGAGACTCTGCCCAAATTTTGTTAAGTTATAGATTTCGGTAAATGGGGCATAATGGTGTGGTATCGAATTACACGGTATCCACAGGTATTCCGCCGGTTGATGAGTGATCAACCGGATAATTACGGACACCCGGATTTTAGGGCGTCACAGCTTGGTATCAGAGCATAGGCTATAGATCTTATATGGGCCTTGTGGGAAATGAGTATATCATCTTCCATTGCGAGAGTGAAAGAGGTTTAGAGTCCATGGCGTAGCTTAGGCTCTGATGACCGTCACAACATGGTATCAGAGCCTAGGTTCTCGATTTACCTCGGGCTTGCGAGACATGGGTTTAGGCCATTGCATCCATTGTGCATTTCATGTTATGTGCTTTAAATGCTACATGTTATGTGTTATTTGTTATGTGAGCAATATTCATGGTTAAATGTATATGGAGGAAAGGCACTAGGATTAGAGAACATAAACTTAGGGGTCGAAAAAAGAAAAGGAACGGGATAGTTCAGTGTATAAATGTCTACTAGTGGTGGCACAAGCTCTATTAGTGAGACAATGAGAGAAATCTCAAATGTTCAACTTTGATCCCTACTTTGGGATACTAAGTTAGTGCTCTATTATTATTTGACTTGTGTGAGGGATTTGAGCTTAGAGGTTGGAACCTTGGAAGAGCCATTGCATGTGAGTTCGCCCTTGGAGCTAGGGTATGCATTGATCAAATATGTCGGGGTTGTGAGTTAGAGATCTCGGGAATTCTACTCACCGTGGACCTTAGGGTCTTGGACATGTCGAAGTTTGATGTCATCCTTGGGATGGACTGGTTGGCGGCACACCGAGTCGTCATTGATTGTGATCGGAAGAGGGTCACTGCCTACACACCAGACGGTGTTTGTTTCAAATTCCAAGGGGAGAAGCACAATGTTTTACCCCATGCTATCTATGACTCCCGATAGCACGGACAATTGATAGGTTGGCTTGCTAGCCTTACACTGGAGGACGAGACGAGATACGAGTTAGGTCTGCCTCGAGTCGTATGCGACTATGCAGATGTCTTCCCAGATGAGTTACCAGGGTTGCCACCGCATCGGGATGTAGATTTCATTATAGAGTTACAGCCCGGTGCATCCCCTATTTCTATGACACCACATAGGATGGCACCAGCGGAGTTACAGGAACTTAAAGTCCAGTTGCAAGAGCTATTGGATAGAGGCTTTATTAGGCCGAGTACTTCACCTTGGGGTGCTCCGGTGTTATTTTCCAAGAAGAAGGACAAGACGCTTAGGCTCTGCATTGACTACCAGCAATTGAACAGGGTCACTATCAAGAACAAGTACCCACTATCGAGGATCGATGATCTTTTTGACCAGCTGAGAGGGGCACGGGTCTACTCCAAGATAGATCTGCGCACGGGGTACCATCAGTTGAGAATTAGGGATGCCGACATTCCGAAGACGGCATTTCGAACGCGTTATGGGCATTTTAAGTTTATTGTGATGCCATTCAGATTGACGAATGCCCCGGCGGCATTCATGGATCTCATGCATAGTGTGTTCCAACCGTACCTAGATCAGTTCGTTGTGGTCTTTGTTGATGACATACTGATCTACTCCAAGTCTGAGGAGGAGCATGAGGGTCACTTGAGGGTTGTTCTCCAGACCTTGAGAGACCACCGGTTGTATGCCAAGTTCAGCAAGTGCGAATTCTGGCTGACGGAGGTGAAATTTATGGGACATATGGTGTCAGCTTCGGGTGTGTCAGTTGATTCGGAGAAGGTTGAGGCGGTTATGAATTGGGAGAGACCGAAGTCAGTCTTCGAGATACGTAGCTTCTTGGGATTGGCAGGGTATTATAGGAGGTTCATTGAGGACTTGTCCCAGCTGACTGCACCTATGACTAGATTAACCAGAAAGGATGTCAAGTTTCAGTGGGATGACTCGTGTGAGAGGGCATTCCAAGAGTTAAAGAAAAGGCTTACTTCAGCTCCGATTTTGATAGTTCCGGAGAGGGGACAGAGGTACACAGTTTATTGTGATGCTTCTAAGGACGGACTTGGGTGTGTTTTGATGTAGTCCGGGAGGGTGGTAGCTTATGGTTCTCGGCAGTTGAAGAGCCACGAGCAGAACTATCCCACGCATGACTTGGGGTTAGCAGCTATTGTCTTTGCCTTGAAGGCATGGCGCCACTATCTATATGGAGAGTAGTTTGAGGTGTTTTCGGACTATAAAAGTCTGAAGTACATCTTCACACAGCGGGACCTCAATATGAGGCAGCGTAGGTGGATGGAGTACCTAGAGGATTATGGCTTCACTTTGCATTATCATCCTGGTAAGGCAAACGTGGTGGCTGATGCACTGAGCCGGAAGTTACGGGGAGTTTTGACCAGTATAGCTTCCAGGGAGTGGCTGATGCTTGAGACTGTGGGACAGTCCGGGCTACACTACAGGGATCAGACTCAGGGCACTTTGGGGAGTCTAGTGGCTACACCTTCTCTACTGAGTAGGGTGATTGAGTCCCAGGGGCAGGATACTGAGATATTGTCCATCAGGGACCGGGTACAGTTGGGTACAAGTGACGAGGGCTGGGCCATTCATGCGGATGGTAGTCTTCGGTTCAAGGGAAGGGTTGTGGTTCCCAATCTGTAGATCTGAGAGAGGAGATACTTAGGGAGTTTCATTGCTCCCATTTTGTTGTGCATCCAGGTAGCACGAAGATGTACCATGATCTTCGCCGCTAGTACTATTGGAGTGAGATAAAGAGGCACGTTGAGGATTTTCTTAGTCGATGTCTCACGTGTCAGCAAGTCAAGACTAAACACTAGAGACCAGCAGGGTTGCTCCAACCTTTGGAGGTGGCTGAGTGGAAGTGGGAGCACATCATGATGGATTTTGTGACCCACTTGCCACGGACATCGCGGGGGCATGACGCGGTGTGGGTGATAGTGGACCGGCTTACGAAGTCGGCACACTTTTTGGTAGTGCGGATGACCTTCACACTAGAGGAATTCTGTAGGCTGTACATACGGGAGATAGTTCGGTTACATGGGGTGCCTGTATCTATAGTATCGGATCGGGATCTTAGATTCATGGCTCATTTTTGAGAGAGTTTCCAGCGGGCCAAGGGGACGCAATTGATGATGAGCATCGCTTTTCATCCTCAGACGGACGGTCAGTCAGATAGGACAATCCAGATTTTAGAGGACATGCTACGGGCATGCTTCCTTGATCTTAAGGGTGGCTGGGAGGAGCATTTACCCTTAGTGGAGTTCGCCTACAACAACAGTTATCAGACGAGTATACGGATGACACCCTATGAGACACTTTATGGGAGGTCGTGCCGTTCTCCGATTGCCACTCCGATTTGTTGGACGGAGGTTGGAGAGAGACCTTCCACGGGTCCGAATTTGATTAGAGACACTTCGGAGAAGGTGGACTCGATATGGAAACGTCTTCTCATGACTCAGAGCTGACAGAAGGGCTATGCCGACAGACGGCGCGACCTCTGGAGTTCGAGGTCGGAGATCATGTCTTCTTGAAGGTGATGCCTAAGAGGGGAGTGGTCAGGTTCGGAAAGCGGGGAAAGCTGTCGCCGAGGTATATAGGTCCCTTCGAGGTACTCGAGAGGGTTGGTACAGTCACTTACCGGTTGGCATTACCGCTAAATCTATCTGCTGTTCATGCGGTGTTCTATGTTTCTATGCTCCGGAAGTACACTCCAGATCCTACACAGTGTGTAGTACACACGTGGTGGATTGGGGTGAGCTGGTGGTTGATGCGGATGAGACCTTCGAGGAGGGACCAGTGCGTATCATGGACAGCCGAGAGCAGGTTTTGCGTGGCAAGACTGTGAGGCTGGTGAAGGTGTTGTGGCAGCACCGTGGGGTGGAGGAGGCGACATGGGAATGTGAGGACACTATCCGAGCTACCTATCCGTTTCTGTTCGATGATGGAGGTACATCTCTTATAGTCATAGAGTATTAAATGACTTTTTACATGTGCATGTTGTTATATGTGCATGTGAGTGTAATTTCGGGGACGAAATTCCCTTAAAGGCGAGAGAATGTAAAACCCGAAAAAAAAATTATTATTAAAAATCCTAATTACAGGGATAAAATATTAATTAATTGTTAAAGTACGGATCAAAAACGTGAATTTTTATATAATTCAAATGACGAAACGGACATCACCGTTGGATCCGTCTCGTGAAATATAGCTACTCAGTAAATTTTTGTAAAATTTTGAGATAGATCGCGTGTTACAAAGCGATCGGGTGTCGCACGACTAAAATAATTGCGATCAGATTTTATTCGCGGGACCCGAAAAATAATTTAAGGTTAGTTCAATAAAAATATTATAAATTTAAAACGAGATGAGATTTAATTAATTATGAATAAAATTGGACCCGTTAAAATTGAACATGTGGCGTGATGTGGGGCAAATAGTTAAAATTATATAAAGTGGAAGACAAAAGTCTTCCACTTCTTCAGTAGACGTTTAACGAGACAGAGAGACAAAAAAATAGAGAGAAAAAAAAAAGAAAAAAAAAAAAGTTAGATTTTTTACCTTCTTTCTCAGATCTACAAAGATTTAACCGTTTAATCCCGTCGGGCCAAGAATTAAAGTTGCTCTACTCAGCGAGAGCTACGCAACGACACCAAAGATCATATTTTTCTCCAAAAATATCAAGTACGAAAATTTAGACCTAAAGCTTGAGAAGCTGAATTTGAGCTTTCTTTGGAGTCTACTACGTGGGCTCACGCTACAAGAGGTATGATTTCCCCTATTTAGATGTAATTTCAACCTAAAATATGGCATATGAAATGGGCAGGCTAAGGGTGTATATCATATGTTAGGTCTTGACTAGTGTAACTAGTGGGTCAAATATAGGATTTATAATTAATTTTGTAATTAGTAAATTCCTATTGTAATTAACTTGGTGTAAGTTAATGTTAGTGGTTTAAAGTATGTTAATTGTAGATTAACATGACTTGATGTTTTAATGGCATATCAAGTTTAATAAAATTATTAGCTTGTTATGTGATTATGAAATAATATGTATGTTAAATGATTATTTAGCATATGATTATTGTGGTGGACTTGTGCTTATGGTTATAGAATTAATAAACATGTTGCCATGTTGGAAGTAATAAACATGCTAGTTGTGTAAATTGATTGTGCCCTCTAGGTGTTTGTTTAAATGCCTAGGTGAATACAAATATGTTAGTTGAGTTGATTATCTTATATAACATGCTTGAGATTGTGTTGAAAATATCATTATATTGCATTCATTATATAATGAACATTATAAGTGGTACCAAAGGCAATTGCGCATTGCATTGCATTGCATTATGCATGGGTTGCACTACATTCATGGGCATTGACATAGGTGGGAGTGTGTGCATGATATGAAATCAATCACCACATAGGTGGTTGATCGTGGACTCGGGAAAGTCGTACCAAGGTCCGGCTGAGTCGCACGGAAAATTAAATGGATAAATGTGTCGGGGATAACAAGAAGGGCTAGATTCTCCCTCGGGTGCAAGACCCCCACTTACTTGATTTATACACTTCCCGACGGTGAAATTCCAGAAAAGTGTAACAGCGTAAACGGAGCCGTAGGTGGGATGGCCTGAGGATCCGTTAATGGTTGGTGTCTCATTGGTGTAATACCATAAATCATCTCTCCACAAAGACACAAGAAAATGAATTAATTAGTCATTGAGTGTACATAACACCAATGATAGGGGGGCTTGGAATGCCCGGATACATACGCATGGCATTGCATGTGTTGTGGGAGCTCGGGATGAGGCTCGGTGTTGGTATTGCTTGCTTGAGTTGTATCTCATGGCATGACATGATTTATGGCATTTGTTCATAATAGACATATTTGAATGAATGCATGAAATGATTGTTGCATGTGACATTTCATATGCATTTAGGTTGAGAGGAATTCTCTATAGGAGTTACCCTATTGAGCGTTGGCTCACCCTTTATGAGAACATTTTTCAGGTATTGCTCAGGCATCCACCGAAGGCAAGGCCATGGGCCCTCTTTGACGACAAAGCCGGTCTGTGGCTCTTATTTTGACCTTGCAGTCCCTTGTATATGTTTACTTTTGGCCTTGTATAATTTTTGTAAACAAAAACTTCTTTTATATTAAAAAAGCATGTATATGGGACTCTTTTGAGACATTTATTCTTTTATGAATGAATGTACGTAGTGATGATGATTATGATAGTATCCGATACTATGCATTTAAGTATGGAATAATGGACCCGGTGTGGTCAATATTGTATATTGGACCTCGGATGGGTCATGTGAATGTATGATTGCATAGGTTGCGTTTTGGGTAGAGCTCCCCGTACAAATAAGACTCTGCCCAAATTTTGTTAAGTTATGAATTCCGGTAAATGGGGCATAATAGTGTGGTATCGAATTACACGGTATCCACGGGTATTCCGCGGGTTGATGAGTGATCAACCGGGTAATTACAGACATCCGGATTTTAGGGCGTCACAGAAACACACCCCAGTGTAGCTTTGCTTGAAACAAGGCCGTTTTAGCCTTTTTGGAGGCAAACCCCTCATTGAAAGTTCTGGGATTGGTTAAATATGCTCAACTGCTTTCATGGCTTGTATTTGGGACAAACCAGTAGGTGTTCAATGTGTTGCAGAGATGTGGAGTCTGTGGGTCATGTTTTTATTGATTGTGAAATTGCTGAGTTAGTCTGGAAGAAGTTAGCTGATTTTGTTGGTTTTCAGCTTGTAAGGAATGAAGGCCCTGTGGTGAGAATGTTGAGATTGGTTAGAATTTTTAGAAAGCAATCTCTGATCAAGCCAGGAAGCTGCAGCTGCTAGATCAGCAAGGTACCAAAGTTTTAAGGAAGAAGACTGTTATACTGCCTCTTCATGTCTCTGGATTGGGGTATTGAAGACTGTACATATTGGTTGATTTTTTTTTGGAGTGATTAAAGCTTTGAATTTTAGGCTTTTCATTGTTTTGATTCTTGTAATACTTGATTTCAATAAAAAAAAAAACAAGTACGTGAAATTTGAAAATATTGAAAAATAAATTCTTTCAAATATGCAATAGGTTTCTTTGTTCATTTTAATGTATTAATTAGTAACGACAATAAGTTATCAAAGAATCATATTTCAAATTTTAGTGGCAATTTTAATTGTGGGTAAAATGTATACTTTTACCGCAATTAATTGTTGTCATTAAAAGTCAGGTTTTAATCAGACTTTTAGTGGTGATATAGTATATTTTAGTGGCAAAATTTAGTTTACTTGATACAATAATTATGGCGGCTAAAAATTTCATATTTAGTGGCATTTTTTATGGTGCGCCTAAAAATTTTACTTTTAGTGGCAACAATTAAATGTCATAGCTAAATGATTTAGCCACAGACATATTGCCGCGACCTAGTGGCAATAAAAATATTGTCACTAAAGTATATAGTAACAATTTTTATGCATTTAGCCGCAATAATTTTCGCGACTAAAATACCAATTTCTTGTAGTGAACAGTCGTGCACCCATCTCAAGCAAGCAAGATCAATACAGTTATATTATAAATAAGTTAGTTCTCTGGACAACATAAACAAAATGCTGTAAATGTAGATAGCACATGAATTTCCAATGTCAAACTCGAACTAGGCCTATCAACGAGTTGAATTAGGGTCAAATTTTGATCGAATTGAGTATTTTAAATTTCAGCAAATCTTAAATTCAAATAAGTATTTTAAATTTAAAATAGATTTAATTTACGGACGTAAATAAATCCTCACCTGTAATTGATCCTTTAATTATTTTCTAATTAGAGAGGAATCAAACCCTATGATAAACATATATGGGCGCTCATCATTCTATATTTATACCAATAATTCAAATCAAATACTAGCATTTTCGAATGTCAATCTATAAACTACGATATCACACATTTAGGTTCGAATTAGAATAATTGGTCAAAATGTCTATCATTTTCCGGCTAATCAAATTCAAAGAATAATGCGGGTATTGATTAACAAGTTTGACTTGAAGTATGACACATGTCATTGTTACATTAGACATTGCCAACTTTACCCAATTTGGGGCAAGCCTTTTATCTTTTCTTTATTTGTTTCTTCAAAATTTTTAGTACTTGTTTTCCAAAATGTCGAGTAATTCACCCCATTGAGACAAGTTGATGTCGAAAAGTACAGGTCCCTTCCACTATTTTTTTCCTACCCCCAATTTGCATTTAACATGCCCCCAAACGAAAGATTTTTTTTTTTTTAAATGCAAAATTGATTACTAGTAGAACATTATTCTTGGCACATGTTTAGTTTAGTGGGAGGTTAGTTTTTTACAGTTTTGAGTGGTGGGTGGTGGTGGTGGCGACGGTGGTTTGTGGGGATGAGGATGGTGGTGATGTTGGTGGTGGAAGTGGGGCGGTGGTGGATTATGGTAGTGGGTTGTTGTTGGCGGCGATGTTGGGTGGTGAGTTAGCTTTTTATTGTTTTGTGTGGTGGATTAGTTTTTTACTGGTTTTGGTGGTGGATGAAGGTGGTTGGCGGCGATGGTGGGTGGTGGGTGGTGGGTGGTGGGTGGTGGGTTAGTTTTTTACTATTTTGGGTGGTGGGTTAGTTTTTTACAGTTTTTGGGTGGTGGATGGTGATGGTTGGCGGCGATGGTTGGTGTAACGCCCCAAAATCCACCTTGAAAGATATTACTATCTACAAATCATTCAATTATGAGAGCAAATAAAAATAACCATTAAAACAATCAACCATTCATCCACATGATAAAATATAAATACTAAAGTCAATAAAATATTATAACTTATCCAACTTACAATTCAAAACCAAATAATATCTAATAGTGGAATAATTAAAATTAGCTGAAACATTGTCTCATAAAACTCTCTCAAACTCTAAATCAAAAATAAAACAACTCAATTCCTCTAAGACAGGGTCCACATCTTGATTCTCCACCGCCTCGCAGTCAACCTGCTAATCCACATCGACATTCTCTTATATGCCAAAATTTATAAATGTGTGGTTGTAAGAGGTGAGCAAAAGCCCGTAGAAAACCTCTATCAAATCCAAACAAGGTTTTTAACAATAAAAAAAAGAGACAAGTCTCTTTTGGAAAATAACATATATATATCATTTTGAAAGTAAAATAATGGCAGTTATAATGATCTCAAGTGTACAGAATACAATAAATCAATGACAATGATCAACATGTCAGAACTAAAGCAATCAATTAATAATTCGGTAGCATTATTACATATTCTCATGTATGTTGGTTGCTTCTCGGGAATCTACACAACAATTCTATCTCATTCACACACAACAACCGCACAATCTCAATCATTCATCATAGGGTCAAATTATAAACCACATTAGGAACGGCGTATACCGTCTTCCACGGCATTGACGAATCCTTCCCAAGAAATGTATATCATCTCTCAGCCTCGAATTTACGTGAACAATAGTGGTTGCTCTTGCAAACAATAATCCACTACAAGTGTTAGACAATCATCTCAACCCCACTGGAATAGACTAACCTCTAACACTCTATGTCAGCTCTTGAATGCAATTCAAGTCCATAACACCTAAACCATATAATAGATGAAATTACAATTTTCTCAAAAACCGCAATCTTAACTAATCATAATTTTCATAAAAACTCAAATATGGCAATTTCATAATTCTCAATATACTACAATAATAAAGGAATTAAAATATGCAAGAGATCATATCAAGAAAATCTTCATAATTTCGATATCAAAATTCTAGGGTTTTGCCAAAAATCATAATTTCTTGGAAACAAAACATGTATTTGATGAAAACATAATTTAATCAAGAACAGAAATTTAGAAATCAACTATCCATGTATTTTTCACAATCAAACATATATTTAGCAAAATTAGGATTTTGAAACTTCAAGAACATATTCCTTAAACCTAGACATGTATTTTGTTCAAAACTACATTTCAATGAGAAAGAAACCAAGAACTTATAAGTATTTAAATTGTAAAGAAAGCCTTTAAAAACAGTATGTAATATCCAAGACTTACTATTCTTTAACTTATTTCGAAATTCTCTTGGAAATGGAGTCTTTGCTCGGATGATTATAGACTTTTGTTGATAACGTGTTGTGAAATCAACATAATATTAACAAACTATTAAGAGGGTAATGAAAAAAATTAAATATAAAAAAAGTCCTTCAGAAACTTAATACATCAAAATGTTGATCTTCAAAATCACACTACTTTTATTCTTCCTTTCGTTCTCATCTTTTATTCAAGCTTCAGAGGTCTTTTATAGGCCTCTCAGGGTGTGTTTGGTTTAAGCATTAGGAAGGATCGGATTAGATAATGTCGTCCATCCCTTACCCATCCATCCGGCCCTTATACTAATTATAGTGATAATGTATGCTCATCCCATGTTTGATTCAAGTATTAAAAAGTAGTGGGTCCATATTTATCCTATCTAATACTTTGTTTAGATGGAGTATTGAATAATGGTATAAATATTAAATTACTAAAGAACCCTCAAGTTAAAGACTAATATTAATATCCTAGAGATACTTGAGGATAAAAATGTCTTTTGGCAAAATACTTCCTAATTGGATTATTTAAACCCACCATAAAGGTGGGTTTATTTAAGAGGTTGTATGTAGTATTAAATACACTATTCATCCGGGTGGGTATTATTTTTAGGTGATAATACCGGGCCCAAAATATGTATCCAAACATGAGTATAAGAGGGATAAAGTGGGTCTGGCATTATTTTTTCCAATCACTCTTTAACAATAGTACATATTATCTTTATTTTGGGTAGTTGAGTAGTTGGGCAGGGAATAGGCTACGTTGGTCAATCATTACTTTACAACATAGTTCACATTGTTTCAATAGCTAACATAATAAAACTAAGAGATGTTCTCATCCCACAACTCCTCCACAATATTATAAGGCCCTGTCTCTGATGTGAATTCAAGTCCAGGATACCCTTTTTGTTGTGAAATTTGTTCAATCTTTTGGGTCTCTTCGGGGCTTAAATTCCAATCAAATATCTCAAGATTTTGCTTTATTCTGTCCTCGTTGAAGCTTTTCACAAGAACGCTCACTCCCTGCTCATACACCCATCTCAAGCAAACCTGCACATGCAGCAAGTTCACAAATGATTAGCCCTACAGAAAGGACCAACGAAATGTTGTAATCTTTAGAGAACACATTAACCTCAAAAAAAGAAAAAGAAATTCTCAAGTAAAACTCAAGGTATTAGACAATCAATTGATGCCAAAACTTTCCAATTGTGAACTTTAAAATGTAATAGTGCCAAGTCATTTATCTTTCTCTCTTTATTTCTTAAAATATATGACATAATATTTTGAAAATCTTGAAGGGTTAATTACAATTGCCCCTTCAATTTTGGATGTTTTTACAATCAACTTTCTGATGTTTCAATTTCCACATACATTTTGAGCATTTTTCAATTAAGTCTCTCAGTTAATTTTTAGTTGTGAGATGTGAATGATATTCGCCATGTGAAATACAAGTGATCTCTATGTTGTTTAAAAGATAAAATTACCCCTCTAAGATTTTTTAACCATCTCCTCTTACCTGAATCAGAACTAATTAATCACCCATCCTCATCCTCCTGCTTATCCGGATACCGAAAAAAAATGTCAGTGAATTATACACACTATATGTCAGTGTCAAGTAGTGTGCACATCCAATAAGAAGTTACAACAATATTAGTCGGTGGTACACACAAGTTGACTTTTAAAAAAAAAAAAAACATACAGTATTTTGTTAGTGATGTACACCACCTGACATTGCACGTGGTCTTTATACACTGAAAATTTTCTCCCTTGTGCCTAAGTCTAACTTCTCATTGGGTTATGTGTGCTGATTTGGGTGGTTGTAGGTGGAGGTGGTGCTCGGTTGTGTTAATGTGTGCTTGGCTGTGTTGTTTTTAAGGTTATGGAGGTAACAACAAAGATGAAGATATTGTTATGCTGGGTTTGTGCAGTTGTTATGTTGGTGGTTTGTTTAAGCTCTAGTAAATGGTTGTGCTGAGTGGTGTTTGCTGATTTCAAGTCGTCTTGGGTTGGATTGAATGGACGTTTTGTTTTTTTTTTTTATTGTTTTTAGGATTTTAGTGTAGTTATTTTTTAGGACTACTCTCACATTCTACCTTAAAAGATGTTTCGATTCTTAATTTATACCCTCAAATATTAAAAATCTTAATTTGTTCTCTCAATGTTATGAATTGTAGTAATGTGAATTTAATCCAAATTAACGTTCAATTTTTTGTCATAAATTGAAGCACATGAGTTTTAAGTTCTTCGGGCATGGGCTTATTTGTAAATTCACAGAATGTTAACGCCTAATGTGAGTTACACATAATTGGGGCAGCCTCTATTTGATAAGTGAAACCGTATCTTTGATACAAAAATGGTGTCAAATTGATTGCAGAAGAAGATTTACAGTAATAGACATACCTCATCCTCATGCTCGAAGCACTTGCACCTCACGTGTTGGATTAGATCCACAGTACTACCAATTCATAACTTTGAGGGCACAAATTAAGATTTTCAATGTTTGAGAGTGTAAATTGAAAATTGAAATATCTTTCAGGGTGCAAAATTAGATTAGCCCTATTTTTTATTACTTTTTTTGGGAAATTTTTAGTTTTTTAATTGTAGATTGGGCATTTCAAAAATAATTTGGGGAAATAATATTAAGCATTAAAGATATTATTGTACTTTCACGTTTTAGTAAGTTTGTTTGTAGCATGAGGATCTTAGGTTAGTGGCTCACTTAAACTCAAATCCTCTCCCATAACTGGAATATGCAATCTTTGCATTGCGATAGATGTGGTTGGTGTATATTTATTTGCATCCTCTAAGTTCATTTTGTGATCTTCATTGGATGTAGGGTGATAACACTCTTCTACCTGGTCGCTACTCTATGGATAAGTTATACTTTGACCTTTTAACTATGACACTATCCCCTTAACTACTTCAATTCATTTGAAATTGCCTAACTAAGAAATGATCTTAAAAAAAAATAGAAAGTTCTATGTATAAATTTTGTCAATGCTTTCTAATTTAGAAGAGTAGAAGCTTTCTATTGTTGAGTTGCATATTTCTACAATTGGATAAAGGAAACCAATTGAGAAACTTGCCTGGGGCTAGCTATTTGCTAACTTTTTTCTGGTAATGTGCAGTGTCGAGTAGCTAATTGTTTGTTTGACCAATCTATGGTGTGTTTTGACAAAGCATCGGGGGGTTGGTAAGGAGCATGAGCTAGCAGGGAGCTCAGACAAGTGGAGGACACCCGTAGCAAGTTTCTAATATGTACATACCATAGTTGGGTTTCCAATTTGAGAAACTTGATAGTTGAGGGTCAATGTGATATTACTGATAATCATAGTTGGATGTGGGAAACATGATAGCTGAGTAGCAATGTGAGATAAGGGATAGAGTTAAGGGGATCAAAGTATAATTTAAACCTATGTTATATTAACTTTCAATTGACTCTATATACATTTCTACACAATTGAAAGTATTGCGAGTTATAAACTTGAAAATAATAAAAATAGTTAGGCTATCAATTATTCCTCTAGCCACAATAGGGGTTTTCTTTTATCTTTTTCCTTTTTTTTTTTTTGGATATTTTCCAGTCTTGACTGGCTGTGAACCCTTCATGATGCCCTTTGAGTATAATGAGATTGAATGCCTCGACTAGAAAACAAAAATTTATTTACAAAAATATTAATAATAAAAAGTATTCACCTGAGCAACTGGCTTTCCTCTAGCCTCAGCAATCTCTTTCAGCACCTCACAGTCCAAGACTTGGTTAGTTCCCCACGGTGTCCCTTTAGCCCCTAAAGGAGAGTATGCTGTAACATGAATCTTCTTCTCCTTACAAAACTCCCGCAGCCCCTTCTGCTGCCAAAGCGGGTTCATCTCCACCTTGTGAAATCAAGCATATATAATATACTCATCAACTTTTCGTTCAAAATATCAATAATCCATGAAGATGAGAATGTTATGTATTCAACATGGAGAAAAAGTAAATGCGATCATAGTTTTTTTTAGGTAATGTTGCAACAGGACCCCTGATTTGAGTACTGAGGTAGATAATAAAGTGAGGAAAATAACATGACACACACAAATGGACACGAGAGATTTACTTGATTTGGTTATTGCCTATGTCCATGACAAATAACAATTGTATGTTTTCACTACGGAGTAAAACAACAATACAAGAACATCTGTATCTTGACTCGCAAGTACCCACTCCTACTAGAGAAAATGCACTATGACCTCACTGATATCACTCAATCTCATATGCCTCACAACTCTCTACAATCAGAAAGGCTTCTGGTATCCGATGCCTTCAACCCTCTGCTTGAATCCTTTTTATATAGGAATTCAGGAAAGGAAACGTCCAAGCTATCAGATGCGCAATCAAATCTGCGCGTGATTGATCCACCAGACAAGCCGCTTGAGAATTCATATAGAGAGAAATCATTTAAATCCTTCATCTAACCTTGACTTTTGTGTCATCTCCATTTCAGGCCACAAAAGACTAAGGCCTTTGGCCATTTTTTCAGTAGGTAAGTGAATGCGAAGATAGTTATTATCGTTATTCTATAGGATATTTTGTGATCTCATTTACTTTTACAGTTTAGTGAGAGAAAGGTGAGACTCGAAATCCATCATTGAATCCACGAGGAACAAAAAGATACTCGTAATCGATAAACAGTGAAGAGGACGAAGTCAGGAATATCTATGAAGGGGTAAAATATAACTGATACAAAAAAATATTTAGTCGAAATTGATACAAAAAAACTCAGTTCAAGAATGACAAAAAAGTAAAAATCAAGACAAAATTATTGTAAAATAATAAATTCAATTTTTATTTAGCCGAAACAAAATCCTAATAAAAATACAAAAAATAATTTTTTTAGTACATTTTAACCTAATTATATATTTCGATAAAATATAATTTTTTTTAAAATCTCTAAAATTTTGTATATGAATTAAATGTACATTAATTTTTCACTAATTTCTATCAATGCGCACAATCAGAAGTTCGCAATAAAATTATTTTTTATTTAGTTGCAAATTTTAGTTGAGATCATTATCGATTTTATAGAGAAATTTCTATTCGAAATAGCTTAAAATATTTTTTGATTACAATCTTTTGTCTTTTGTATACAATCGTATTTTATTAGATTATAAACTACTATTACTAAAAACATGGTAAATAAAAACTAAAAATTGTTCTTAAACAGTAACGAAGATTATGTTAGATAAAGAGAAATATTATATTTTTTATCAATATACAAATAGATCAGGATAGTTATATTTGATTGTTTTTTTTGGTCAAATAGTTACATCTGATTGATTCAATCTAAAACTAAAATATTTATTTTAGAGGTTTAGTGGACCACTTATTTACTGAAAAAAAAAAAGATTAGAACTATTATTGAAATTTTCAAAAATTTAAAAGAACAAATATAATGTATAAAGTAATTTTATGAGTCCTTATAATGTCCAAAAATGAGGAGGCAATTGCCCAACCTGGTCTCCATGTGGCTCCTCCCATGACGATGAACATCTTTTTGTTTCACTGTTAGTTCCGTGGTTTGACTGGATTTGTTATTCAGCAGGAGAATTCACGATGTAATGTTTTAATATGTGTCCGACAGTAAATCAAAAGTATGTCTTTCTTTGAACCCCAGATCAAAAAAAAAAAAAAAAACTCCCTATTTAAGGGTTAGAAGACTTATACCGGTTTCATAACTCTAGGAGTTATCTTTATCTTTACAAAGTGTTATCTTCTACTTTAGTTAGTATTCTAATAGTTCTAGGAGTGTATTCTGTTTGGTACACTTATCTTGTAATCTATTGATTAGTATAAATAAGAACCATATGCATTGGACTCTTATGATGGAAGAGAGGTCCACTTGATTTCTTATTCAGTTGGTTTATTCATCATTAAGCACAATGTAATCAGTTAGTAATACACCAACGTAACTTTTTAGTCCATTAATATAAGTACAGTGTGTCAAACTAAATATATCTTTGTGTTTTGTTTCGTTTTCTATCTTTAATTCGATGATAGGAGACTCACTTGATTTACTGCGGGAGGGATCTTTGCTGTAGCAAGTAACAGGTTGAGCTTCTTGCAGGAGAAGTTGCTCACTCCAATATATTTTGAGAGCCCTAATTTATGGCACTCCTCCATGGCTTCCCAAACTGACTTGAAATCCATTGGAAGAAGGTATTTCCCATCGAATGGCAGTTTGTCAACCCCTGGCTTCAAGCTAACTGGAAAATGAATTAGGTAGAGATCAAGATAGTCCAACCCGAGCTTCCTACATAAAGAAACATGACCGCAAACTGTCAACAAATTTGTATTTGAACAAGTAAAACTAATTTCAACTTGCATGATTAGTAGATGAGTGTGTGCATTCGAGATTTGTGTTACACTCACGAGTTAATAAAAAACAAGCAATTAGAACTAATTTTCTGTCACACCAAAAAGAATAAGGAAAAAACTAGTATGAGAAAGTGTTTGATACTGGAGGGTTTGTCGTAGGGCAGGAATGACGCGATCAGGATGTGCATTGCTGCACCAAAGCTTCGACGTGATAAACAGTTCTTCACGAGATTTGATGAGCCCTAGCTCTAAAGCTTCAGTTATGGCCTCACCAAGTGGCCGTTCCGATTCGTATATTGCAGCGGAGTCGAAGTGTCTATAGCCGAGTTTGATTGCATGCAGAATGGAAGTTTTCACGGTGTCGGATCCGTCAAACGGCCATGCCGCAGTTCCAAAGCCGAGCAGAGGAATGATAGCATCGGTACTTGAGCCCAGTGGTGCCTTAGGAATGCTTCCCATTTCTTCTGATCTAATATGCCTCAGTCTTCTTGCTAGACAAGTACATATATACTAGCTAATGAGAAGAAAAAAAACTCAAAACAAATGATGAATTTGTGGTTCATAAAATGCCACGTATGGTAGCAATGCCGTGTGGGTAACGGTATGTTAGGGGTGGATTAGACTGCTTTTTCTAATTAACTGTCTTTGGTCCAATGATATTATTTGTTTCTTGAATATTACGTTTTCTTAAAGTTACATATGACAATGATGACATTATATGACTTTTGCACTTAATAATAATATTACTTATACCTAGTTAGGTACTAAAAATATTATAATTTTCAAATTGATAATACATAAAAATTTATTATTAAAATTTACTATTAATCTAAAACTTACAATATATTATGTTTCTAATCAGATTCTCAATAAGATTGTTATGTGCTAAAAGATAAAAAAAAAAAAAGTTTTGGCGTTTACAAAAGGCCAAGCGTGGGACCCATTGAACCATAGGAGGAAGATGAGGTCCCCTTTTATTTTTGAGTGAATTATGTATATTGTCCTTAAATTATGACATTTGTGTTAATTAAATTTTTAAACTTTTTTTTTTTGGTGTCAATTGAGCGCTTGAATTTTCTAATTGTATTAATTGAATTCTTTTATCTTCATCCGTCAGATTTTTTAATGAAAAATTGGCGAAGTGTGGGACTCAAGACACAAATGAGTTATAGTCCGGTCATGTGAGTGACACACTCTGTCACTTTTCTTTAGAAAATCTGACGGAGGAAGACAAAAGAACTCAATTGGTACAATTAGAAAATTCAAACGCTTCATTGACAAAAAAAAAAGTTCAAGAATTTAATTAATATAAGGATCATAATTTAAAAATAATATATACAGTTTACTCTTTATTTTTTCTTGAATAACCCGAACACATGACTTGGGAGCAGCCTAAGTTCGTCTTGTTGTGTTCATCTGTGAGAGATAGTTGTGTTCATCTTCGAATTGAGTTTCTTATGTCTATCTGTCTAATATTGCAATTAAAAAACTAAGCTAATCAGACGCAAGTTCTTTCTGGGATAGATTTCTCTTTTTGCTCCTTAGTTTACGGGGTATTATCAGTCGTTTTCAACTGTTGTTTTCATCCCAAGGGTAGGTTTTTACGCGTTACTTAACCGTCCATCACCGAAAAACACCAGTTCTCGGACTTGCATGTGTTAAGCATACCACCAACGTACATCTTGAGTCAAGATCGAACTCTCCATGAAGTTCATAGTTCCATTACTTACAGCTTCTTTTAGTTCAGGATTCCCTCTCTATACCCATATCTATTTAGTCAAAAAAAAAAGAGTTCAATAGATCTGAGGAAAGTATTAAAATTAAAATTTTAAAAAAATATATAATAATAATTAAGATTGATCTAATTTTTTATTTATTTTAATCTATTGGTATAAAATTTATCTGAATTTTTTTTTCACTTAAAAATATCATTTTATCTACACGACCCACAATGTTAGACAACTTAACCAACATACTCTCTAATGTCAAATAATTCATTAATCTACATCTAACTCTCTAATATTAAACCTACGAACTTAAACTTTCAAATTATAAAAGTATAATAAAGGTTAAAATTGATTTAAATTTTTTTTTTTTTTTGATCTATGGGTATAAAATTTGTCCCAATTTCTTTTTCACTCAAAAACCATGTTCTTTGAACGGTCTCCAATGTCAAACAACTTAGTTAACACACTCCACAATATCAAACACTCTCATTAATCTGCAATACTTCTCTCTTAAATTTTCTCTCTTTACTTTAATTTTAAATTATAGAATTAAATAAAAAAATTTAATATTTAAAATAAAAGCATTGCACGATTAATATTCGATTTTTGGTATTGCAGAGTATATTCAAACACAGGATTATTGCTAGTTTATTTTTAACCAAAAAAAGGTACCTTATTTATCATATCAAGTTGAAATATTATAGTTCATCAATACTATTAGTATTTTATTATTATATCAATATCACATGTCAATAATAACATACCATCAGTGTCACTATTACATTGAACAATAAACAATATTTGTACCCATTGGGATTTTGGGATTAATACTTCAATTTTGTTTAATATTAAAACTCACCATTACCTCAATGATCAAAATACAATAAATTCTTAATAACATTCATCTACGTTTAATATTCATTCAGACCAAATGTGACCAGCTTCGGCGTGCAAAACGCCGAAAACACAAGCTTTGGCGTGCACGAAAGGCAAGAAAAAAAAAAAAAGGCTTTGTCGTGCACGAAAGGCCAAGTCCCATCCTCATTTGTGTGTCCATATGTACCATGTGGATTTTTTTGACCTTTCTGAGCTTGTTCGCTTTCTGTAACTGTAATCATAGGCATAGTACAATGCAACCGCATTGGGAATAGAGAGTGACTCGTTCGCATTAGGGCATGCTAATTTTAATGTGAATAATGTTTATTTAATTTTGTTTTTTGATATGAATGTATTTTTTTTTTTTATCAAAAATTGATGGAAGCGGTTCAACGGTACTATCATTTAATTGTCGGAGTCGAATAATAAGTTGACGGACGTGGAGAAAATCCCATGGTAGGGAATGCCCCGCGACGGGGAATACCTTCTGACAAGGACTGTATACATGATGATTTTCAATGTAATACTAGTAGAAGAGTTTTACCAAGATTGAGTAGGCTAGGAAATTTACTAAGAATTGATGTATCAATTTTACTAGTACTAAGTTTCTTAATTGTGTCAGGATTAGGGTTATTAACTGGTACCTATAAATATGTTGTAACTCTTTTGGATTATGATATAATAGTAAAGAATGGATTTTTTTGTGGATATAAGTAAGATTTCTACCGAGCCACGTAAATGTTGTTTTCTTGATTGTTCACAATATAACTACACATATTAAGATGCATCCTGTGGACCACCATTCCATATAGAAGTTTAAGGTGACAGAGAAAAATGTAATATAAGTATTTATTTGATACTCTCCCTCATGCGTGGTCTCTCTTTCGGTTTTCCAAGAGGAAGTCCGGTGAGATTTCAACTCAGATCTTCTAAGCTCTAATGTTGTGTTGAACTACTGATGGTGCTCGAAATCGAGTGGACCTGACTATAGAACAGTCTGGGATGTGGCTTAGAGAGTGTGTGAACGTGTGTATGTGATAAAAAGTGCACTAAGTGTTAAATGTAAGACTAAGACAATAATATGAGTGGTTCACTCTAGTCGAAGGACTAAGGTTACATCCACTGTAAGAGAGACTTTTGCTTCTTGAGAATTGTATTACTTGAGGAAGAAGATTGCTATTACAAGGTATTTGGCTGGAAGCCTTTTACAGAATATTGTTTAGGTTACTACTGGGTGGTATTTCTCTATATCTCTCTGTGTGGCATCATTAGCTATTTATACATATGGTTGTTAGGATTTCGTGGCAATTCTTTTTTGTCTAATTTTGTGGTCCCCTTTGTGTTTGTCTTGCTACGGGAGCTATCATTCCTGATGCTTTTCTACACCCGATACGCACTGACTGGAATACATGAACCATCTTCATTATCGGTGGATTTTCCTCCATCAGGATTGCCAGGTGTTGTCCCATTGTCTCCTATCCACGTATCGTGTTGCAATTTTTGCCAATTAGTCCGGTGCAGTACTCCCATTCCCAGATCTGGTACATCTAGTGGGCTTGTCGAGCTGTCATCTATTTCGAGCTGGTTTATTTCGGGCTTCTATGGAATTGGGCTGCGGTCCAGCTCAAGCCCAATGAATGCTATCTGGATGAGACGCTTGAGTTACCTTATATGAGCCCAAAGAGTTATGAGCTTTGGAGGGGGTCCAGACTTAAATCCATTATCATCACCATCTCATCTAAAAGCTTAAACTGATATAGAAGGGTATAACATAAATATTTATGTAATACATCTTCATCACTTTTACAAAATATCATGTAATATGTTTTGTTTTCACAATTTTTTTGTTTTGATTGTAAAAAGTTACATAGAAATACTAATACACGTTAGCTTTTTCGTCTATTTTTTTTTTTAATTCTCTCTCGCACACTTACTGACATACACCATCGAACCTAACACCTCCGTTTTCCATCCATACACCCCCGCACACAACGCTCGATTAAGGTTTGGCAAAAGGCCCCAGTCTTGATGGGCGGCATGACAACCCACCAACTTAATGAGCACCTCGACTCGCCACACATGTAGGCCACGGGTAGCCCTTTAACCCGGTGGGTAGGGTTTTGCTTTGAATGGAATGGCCGATTTTATGATATTTTACACTATTGCAGCCACGGTCGTGTAATTGAATAAGGGCTCAAATTAAAGAAGCTGGACAATAAATTAGCTCTATTGCCTTTTTCACAATTCTTAACTTTGCAAAAATTATGAAAATGCTGCCAACAATTAGATTTCCTTTTTTAGTTTTTCATGTTTGCTACATTTATAATAAGTCCCTCCATCGAATACTACATCAATAGGACCCAAAACTTTCATGTTTTATTGATGGTGTAAAGACTGAGATGTATGGTAAACGGGGCAACGCCCATGAAGCTTTGGCGGAAAGGGAAGGCTTGCTAGACCATATGCCCATGGGTGCAGGATTCTTTGAAAAAGTGCAGGCTGACTTAGAGACCTAGGACCTTGATATAGTAATGAATGAAGGGAAGCTCGAAGAGCTTTCCCCGCCAGCAGCTTATGTAGTTGTCAACATTCTATAAGCGACTTGTCAAGTCTACAAAGCTTTGCTTCTTATAGTCGTCCTGTAATCCCTCCCATCATTTGTTCATTCACTTGCTCAAAAGGTAAATACCTTACTCTATTCCTCTCCGAAGCTCCACCTTAAAAGGGACTCTTATGCGTTTGTGCTCCAATACCATGAAGCCTTCACAAACTTGAAAGAGCACATAAGAGTTTTTTTCTTGAGTGAAATCCGAGAGAGACTCATTCCTTACTATTTTTCAGGGCCGAAGCTTACAGTGAATGAGCTCTTGTTATGAAGTGTCAAGTGTGTCAGGTGAAATGAGAGTAAATGCACAAAGAATTAAGTGGTTCGCCCAACCAAAAAACTGGGTTACTCAACTGTAAGAGAGGACTCTTACTCCTTTGGATTACGTATAATCGAAAAGACGTGAGTGACCATTGCCCTATTGTTGCACAATTGTGTAGACATGGAGCATGTTTAGCGTTTCAATTCTCGAGATGTGCCTACTCCATGATGACTCGTGGCCACATGTGCAGGCAAATGCGTTACAAACGCATTAAACTTCCCCCTATGATGAAACACCGTCAATACCACCAATACCTCTTTAAACTCTCGCCTTCACTATAACTCTTAACTTCGTCTTCTTCATCTTTCTTGAGGCTCACAGAAAAAGAGATTCCTTAAAGAGATTTTAAGTTCCTCTAGAGAGCCCTATTCCTCGTCATCCTTTTTGTCAATGTCCTCTATCCTTGTTACTTCCAAGGTCCAATCGGCCCTTATAATGTTGTATTAGAGAAAGCTCCAGGAAATGCAAAGTATACGTCTCTTATGATCCAAAAATATATTTTGCATATTCTAGCTACTAAAGTAAGAGAAAAAATCCGTGAAGAAGTTGAAAATGCCAAGTTTTGTATTTTGGTTGATGAAGCAAATGATGCATCAAATAAAGAACAGGTGACAATTGTTCTGAGATTTGTTGATGTTCAGGGTTTTTTGCAGGAGAGATTTTTTGAGATTGTGCATGTTAAAGATACCACTTCTTTAACTCTTAAGAAGAAAATATCAAAAGTTCTTACTTGACATAATTTGCACATTCGAGATTTTCGAGGTCAGGGATATAATGGTGCTAGCAACATGCGTGGTGCATTTAATGGATTGCAAGTTTTGTTCCGCAATGATTGTGAGTATGCATACTATGTTCATTGCTTTGCTCATCGTTTACAACTTGCATTAGTTGCAACTGTTGAAGATGAGATTTCAATATGACAATTCTTTTCCAAATTGACATGCATTGTCAATCTTATTAGTGTTTCACCTAAGAGTCATACAGAGTTGCGATCTGCTCAAGCTACTGAGATTGAAAGAGGGATAGCTAGTGGTGAACGAGAGACTGGTAAAGGGGCTAATCAGATGGGTACTTTGCATCGAGCTGGTACTACTCGTTGGAGCTCACATTTTGAATCCATTTGCGGTCTGATAGATATGTATGATGCTATCATTAGTGTGTTTGAATGTATGGTTAACAAAGGATCTTCAAATACAATTCATGGGGAAACTGGTGGTTCTTTAATGACAATGAAGTCCTTTGATTTCATATTCATATTGCATCTTATGCACAAGATTATGGGGATTACAGATATGCTTTGTCGGGCATTGCAGCATAAATCATTAGATATTTTGAATGCAATGAATTTAGTCTCATCAACAAAATCATTGTTTCAAACCTTGCGAGCAGAAGGTTTTGATTATCTCCTTGGCCATGTGAAATCAGTTTGCATGAAATTTGATGTCAATATACCTGATATGAGCACTCAGTACAAAGGGGCAAGACGTTCATGTCAACAGAATGATAACATTACAGTTGATCATCACTATCACATGGACATATTTAATGCTACGATTGATCATCAGTTAAAAGAGTTACATAGTAGATTCAATGAAGAGACAATGAAATTGCTTATGCACAACTCTGCTTTAGATCCTCGGGACAACTTTAAATCTTTCAATCCTGATCGCATTTGTTTACTTGCTGAGAAGTTTTATGCAGCTGATTTTGACAGACAAGACATGCATCATTTGAAATGTCAACTGGATCATTATCGATTTGATGTGGTTCACCATGAGAGGTTTCAAAGTATGTCTACAATTTCAGAATTATGTCATGGTTTAGTAGAAACTAATAAGGCAGAGTCCTACAATTTGATTGATAGGTTGATTCGTCTTATTTTAACTCTTCCCGTTGCTACGACAACTTCAGAAAGAGTATTTTCAGCCATGAAACATGTCAAAAGTACTCTTCGTAACAAGATGGAAGATAAGTATTTGACTGATTCATTAGTTGTCTACATTGAAAGAGAAATAACGGAAGCAATCGAAACAAATTCAATAATAGATGCATTTTGTTCTGGGAATGATCGAAGAGTCCAATTTCATTAGTAAGTGTTTACGAGTTTACATTTGTATTATTGTATATATGTTTATGAGTTTACATTTGTATTTTGTTAGTTGTATGAATGCTTAGCTTAGCCCGGAATAAACAAAAATCCTGACTCCGCCCTTGGGGAGTGTCTGGGAATTTGAAGGAGAGGTCAGTGAACTTCTCTAGGTTCGTTGGCTCTGGCTTCCTCCCAAAAATACCAGTAAGTCTGATCATCATTTATTCTTGTTCATTTCTTGATTGAAGTGGCTTGATTCTTGATCTGTCATCGTCTTGGTTGTAGAACACATGCCTACACTGACCATATCCGAGTTGTTGCACATAGCTCAGGCTAAGAACATGGTGCTAGGCTCTGGTCTTAGTTGGTTACACCAGAGAAGCTCACATTGTACAAGTTAGCTCCTCATGTCGAAGAAGCCACTCCAATTGAAGAAACCACAGCTGGCAAGTATTTTTGTCTTTTTGCTCGATGGTTTTCCAAAACCACTTTTGCTCACTATTTTTTCTCTGCTTTCACAGCTTTTACCTCTTTTTGACTGGACTCTTTTGATAAAATACTACCAAAACCTATCAACCATCGATGCATCACGTAGGCCCAATTGGTGGAGCCCATATATTTCATCCTTTATAATCCAATAATCCAAATGAGGCATTGGCTATCCAAAATTGTCTTTCGTGGGATACATAGTTGAGCTCATGGGAAAGGGTTGGATGGAAAATTCCTATCTTATCCCATCCAACAATTTTTGCCAAACACGTCCCTAGGGTTTAGGAGCAATGCGGTTTAGGAGGAAAAGAAAGGAACAAACAAGTTCACTTGGCCAAACAATTCCACTAATGCGACCCTTTTGTGCCAACGATGTGCAATAATGCAAATTAATTTATCAATAAGACAAACAAGTTAATGATCATAAAGATGCTGATAGCATGAATCCTATCAGAAGCACACATGACACTCACTTACGCCCACTTTGCCAATCGTTACTACTTGATACCATACACAAGGAAAAACAATTTCTGCTAAACAAATATCAATGTTTTGATATGCTTAAACACATCGATGAACAGAGAACGAAAAATGGTGATAATTACTTCACTCAAGATTATAGGCACCAGAATTTTGCCAATATTATAATTATAGAATATCAATAGTACAATCCGAATTAGTAAAGATTATAGTTAGTTCAAATAAAGCTAGAAACCACCATGCCCCAAGAAAGGTAGAGCAACGAAAAATAGTAAGCTGCTAATTCATGTAACCAACAACAATAATACATTTTTTGATCTTTTGTTGCCAAAATTAGGTTCTACTACCATTTTCGTCAAATAGTTGGAGAGAAAAAACCATCCACACAACCACGATGCATTTTTGAATACCAATAGTATTTCAATAAACCAAACTCCTCCCAGTAATACCATCAAATACTTTCTGGGCACATCGAATAAACCCACAACCAACACAATTATCCACACAAACTTAGCACCCAAGTCCCAATTTGACAACCTAGAGGAGCCTTTTTATTCTCTCCGTCTGAGCTTTCAAAGATATATGGATCATAGGTATCTGACCAGTAGATATCGACAATTGTTTTCTAACATTAACATGAACCCAAATCCCTGCCAAATATGTTGATTTCATTGCACACAACATATGTCATATGGTGTCGTAAAGAAGGCCAGGTGATGGAGGTCTGTAGGGTTGAAAAGGTGGGTGAGTAAATGAAAATGAATAAAAAAAAATGAAAAAATTGGGCGAGCACATTAAATTCATAATAAAAAAGTGGAGAGAACACTTTATTGACAATGATGACAGAGAAATTTGCATACTAAATGGTAAGGATGTTAGTTGGCAAATTTTTACAACAATGGTCGGTTATATTACGTCAACGTACAACTGTGATATTGAATATTTTCTTGTCGATGGCTTGGGTAAAGGGTGTCAACTCTGACCTGTTGATATGAATCCGAAACGAACGATTATAAAATTGACACGATTATTAAATATGCATAATAAATAGTCTAGACTAATATTTAATACTTAAAACGCACTAAATAGATTTTTTTTTTCCGTGGATCTAGACACTAACATAACACGAATAACAATGATACGACACAAATAATACAATATACGAATCATACGAACACGACACGTTTGACACCCCTAACTTGGATCGACACAAAACGGCATGCTAGCACCACATATTCTGTGGCTGGCGAAAATCCCGTCCTACCTACCAGCGAAACCCGGCCTCTCAACATACCAATGTGCTCGCCCTTTCCTTTTAATTTCTAGCCATCGGGAGCAATGGTAAAAAATGTGCTAATTAAATTTTAGACCCTTTCTCAAAACAATAGTTATCAAAACTAGACTGAACATCAAATCAATAGAGGAATCAGGTTAATAATTCATTAGTTTAATTGTTTGGTCAACTGGTTGGATCAATCGTACAATAAAAAAATAAAAAATTTATAAAACAAAATAATTTAACTAAAAAAATTCATAAAATCCAAAGAACAAAGAACATAAACAAAAAAATTACTATTATCACAGTACGAATCAATTCATAACTATACTTTTCACAAATAAAGTAAAGCAACAAAAAAAAATGAAAATAATGATGGAAGAAATGCCTCGACTCAATTAAAAATAAGTGTGTGTGAGAGAGAGAGTAGTAAAGGATAATCAATGCCAACCAGTGGGATAGAAAGCAGAGGTTTTTCTTTGAAGAGTGTGAAAGGACCATTTGTCTTACTCACTTTTCATGACTAGCAGTCATAGAGAGAGAGAGGACTTAACAAAGAGAGATGGAAGATGTCATCATCTGAAGAAGGAAGGAACTCGTAACAAGAGAGATGAAAGATCGACTGATGTCGCCTTGCCTGGAGCTCGTCGTCGTTGTTTGCTAAGAGTTGTGCTAAGAGAAGGAATGCTTGTTCCCCGCCTGAAAAGGAAGGCTTGAACTTTGAAGGCTGCAATGGACAACCGAGAGAGTGAGACCCAACTGTCTGGTTCATCAGTTTTCATAAAAAATTGGCTGGTTTAATGGTTGGATGACGGTTCCCACGTCTATGCGGTTCAAATCAAGAACCAAATCAGTTTAGTTCACGGTCCAATCGGTCTGACCGACCAATCCGATCCGATTTTAATAACACTGCTCAAAACAACTATAAAAGGCTATATGATGAGCCTAAATTTGTATTTTTGGCAACGAAACCTCAAAAAGTCTAAAAGTCCAATTTTCATTCCAACTAAAGGTAATAAGTGGCCCAATTGAAGGGTCGATTTGGCAGTAACCCCTTGCCTGTTAATAGAATCCATTTTATTTCGATTCAACTTATTGATTTACAATCTCTCAGTCTCAAATCTCAATTGTTGTCAAGCTCTCTCAATTACTCTTAAGTGACCTCAATTGCTTTAGTAATCTCTCTATCCCCTGCAATTTTTTGGTGAGATTTTTTTTTTTTTGTACATAACTTATGAGTTTATTTTAGTTTCATAATGTAATTTACATAATGTCTTCATCAAATTCACTATATAGTTTGTACAACCCAATTTCCGATGTTGATTATAAGAATAATGGGATCAAGGGAGATATAATTTTTCACCGACTAACATGCTTCCGCCTTTGAGGCTATAGATGCTGCCTTTACAAAAAAAAAAAAATTTTGAGTCCAAAATTTGGAACGGACTAGGCACGATAAAGATTAAGGGTGCTAATAGAACAATTATAGATGCCAAGGCTATACGCAAGGCATGTAAAAAAAATAATTTAATGCTACTTGGACATAAAATATTAAATCTCAAAAAATATTCGGTGTGTTGATACGTGGCAGTCTAAAGTTATTGCATAAATGCCACGTGGCAGAAACTGAAGAAATGAGAGAAATGATTCAGTTACAACCGTGTTTAAAAAGAAGTTACCAATAGGTAACCGTCAATAGAAACAAAACCTTTGAAGACAATAACTATAAAAAGACATCTAGTGGAGAAGATAAAGGATAACTCAAACCCCCAAACGACCCACGATCTGGGCATTATTAGAAATAGTTTTAAATTAATTTTAGAAAATAGTTAGTATTATAATCATGACTATTTATTCAATATTTTTATAACTGAAGTTTCTTCAATTGAATTAATAAATGAATCATTTTTTATTAATTCCCCATTATTTCATTTTGCTTTTGAACAGTGTGATTGTCCATTGTTTTTTTATCTAAAGAAGTCATGAAGCAAAGCATTTGAACCCATTCCAAACAATAGCCTAAAAACTGTCTGTCGATTGAGATATATTTGTCAATCCCAATAGATTTTAGAGCAACAATCTTTTGGCACACCTGATGGGACAACATTATTAACTTGGATCAAAAGATGGTTCGAACAAGGAAGTAAGATAGATCGTATTTGGTACTAAGAGGAATGAAACTTTGGAAATGACGCCAAACAGTGATAATCATGAATCAAATTCAAGTACCAACCTAGTGGAATCTGCAAATCCCGAAAATGGCCAATCTAGTGGCCACGATAGTTTTTAGATGCAAGAATTTGTGCAAAATCTGAAACTGGTATTGCATAATCCTAATTCTGGCATAAGACAAGGCTAAGTTAATGCCATGTATTAATTAATGAGTGTCCAGACACTAATGTCAAGACCAACTAATCAGAAATCAACCACCAGCATTAGATATCAAACAGTGATAAAAGGAAATGTCAATGTTATGGTACTTCCTATGGAAAACCAGAGGCCACCACCAATGGTAACAAATGAAAGACCAAGCCCACCATACCATAATCACTTTAATATGGTGTTCGACGGAGAACCTATTAAAATGTTGAGTAATGCTTTATATCCCAAATTTGTATCCCAAATGAATGAGAACCATTGAATGAGTGGGTCCTATCAACTTTTTTAATTGGGACCCACTGATCCAACCATCCTTATTGATTTGGGATGCACATTTGAGATACAAATTTGGGATATATAGCATTGCTCTAAAATGTTTCCTAATTTCTTTCCATGAAGGAATCCTAGGGGCAGAATGGGCCAATGATGACCTTGAATTCCCTAAAAGGGGTCGTTAGAGGCATGTTATTCCTTTATTGGAACCAATAGAGGAATTTTACCAGGGCTAAGGGGAAATATTTTGACTAGTTTGAAAACTTAGAAGCCCACAATAACATGGCTTTTAACATAAACATGTTGGTGGAAATGATTTAGGATCTGTATGGTCCTGAACTTATAAAAACTGAAAGGCCTGTGTTTAGGAAACCACATCCAGCATGGGTTGATTTTGAGGAGTTCCCAAGAGGATATAAAATCTCAGAATTTCACGTTTACTCTGGTGAAGAAAATCAATCAACCATAGAGCACATAGGCAAATTCATTTTCCAGTGTGGGGGAAGTTGGAAATAACGGGAACTTGAAAATGAAATTGTTTCCACAATCTTTGACTAAAACAATCTTCGCTTGGTTCATCCATTTGCCTGCCAATTCAATTCAAACTTGACAAAAAATGGAAGAGTAGTTCCATGCTCAATTCTTTAGGAATGAACCATAAGTATCGATGGCAAATGCTTCCTCTTGGAAGTTGTAAACCCAAGTATAAGTTGTCAAGCAAGTAGTAAATCTTGGTAGAGTTTAAGGTTGATCCATAGGGAGTTGAGAATTTTTGAAGTGAGAAAAAGGATCAATAAAAGAAAATACGTGAATTTTTGAAATAGTGATTTGATAATTGGAATTTAGAACAAATAAGCTAAAATTGTTTAAGAAAAGTAATTTGGAAAAATATGAAGGCATTGGGTACTATTTCAATAACACTTACATAACAGATTAATCCTAATTTCCAATCTCAATTGGGAATCAATTAGGGAGTGAACTCAATTGGAGGAATTAGAAAATTCTCTAATGTATAATCAAAGAGTTAATCTAAATGAATCCAAACATCTAATCATCAATTACAAGTATTCAACATGCTCGAAGTTTACGATAAATCAAGCAATTGAATAATTAAATACCCAAATTCATAAAAATAAACAAATCAATTAATTAAAGGCAATCCCCAACAATTCAACCCAAGCATGTATATCTAGCTATTCAACACTGAGGGAATCTTAAGCATTCATCACATATACAACATAATAATTCAAGAGATTATATCGAGAGAAAGCTTTTCTACAAATAAGAGAGATTGAATTAACAAAGAAAACCTTAAATGAAGAACGTAGGATTTAATTAACATACCCAAATGTATTAAAACGTCCCCTAGCCTTAGTAAGAGAGTTTAGCCAGCTATCCAAGAAGAAGAAGACATAAAAATTAATCTAAGTACAGGAATTTTACCCAAACTGGTATAAACCCGAAAACTAAACTAGTAAGTACCAAGGTACGTTTCCCAAAGAGGAAGATGAATCAATTCTCGTGTCATTCAGGCTTTTCTGATTGGTTGGGAGCAAAAACACGTGTCTGAACATGATAGGCGGTTCAACACACGTCTGGACGTTAAATAAGTGACATTTGGATGTGGAATTCTGGGAGCTTAGCCTGTCTCTGCCTCTGATTGAGCACCTCACGTCTGGACATGGATAAATGACGTCTCGACGTGGCCTTCTGAAGTTCAATCTTCAATTTTCTCCTTTCCTTGGTGTAGTCCACTTCCATATTTGTCTATTTGCCTCCTAACACCAATTAAATCATGATAGAATCAAATATGACATTAATCTCCTACAATTAAGTCTAAACCTATGATAATTAGCCCACAAATTATAGGATAACTATGAAATATTTTGGGCTAATCACACCCCCCAACCTGGCTCTTACTAGTCCCTAGGAAGAAGTAAAGTAAGAAAATAAACTAAACCTATATGTTCATCCACTTTTGTACGACTCAGATTGCATTTAGTCCATGCAACAAGTCTTTAAACCCCTAGGTGATCCCTAGTGGAGGAGTATAGTCTCGTGAGGGTTTATAGTGATGTTACACACAAATATCGAATGTCAGTGAATATTAAAATTAGAATTTCATAATACAAATAAGCATCACAATCTACAAACTTAGAGTCATATACAATCAATAAGCATTTGCAAAAACAAGATATATAACACATTGCTATAAGAAAGTATACACCTATGAAGTTACCATGAAAACTCGTGTGCAGTGTGAAATGATTGTACCAAATCAGTAATCCATCACATGTTCACCCCTTCAACTACCAATCTAATTCGTTTCACTGCCAATCCTAACAAGGTATGCCTTCTAAAAGAATCTCTTAGATTATAGTGCCTCATCACTCATATGTCACATGTGAGTGGACGCTATTTAGCTCGAAGCCAGGTAATGCCCACATGTTAGATATAATAAAAAATAAAATGAGAGAAAGAATTTTGGCATGATCTCATGGCAAGATATCAACAAATGACATGCAAATAACCTCTATCTCTGTCCTTAGCCACACAATCATGCATAACTAATACATTCTTTGGGATAAAAAAGGACTTTACTAGGTTGTAATGGGGCCTTTGGGTTAAGGTTTTATGAAATGAAAGGTATTCCAGAATTCAAAATGTTATCCCAAGATAAAACATTACATTACGCAACCATTCTCAATAAAACTTTACAACCTTTCACCCTTTCGCTACTAGAAACACATTGTGTTGTTTATTTGTTTATTATTTTTTTTCCAATTCTCTCTCTCTCTCTCTCTCTGATTGCTCTTTTGCAAAGGTAATTTTTTATTTATTTATTTATTTTAAACAATAAAGAAAGAACAATTCATTCCCAAACCAATATCTTCCCTACAACATATATATAAGCATTCAATGCTCCAACTTGGGATAACCAAAGGTGTATGGTATTATTCCTATACTAAGCTTGATTATATATGATGTGACTCAAGAAATGAAAATATCTTATTATTAAGTTCAAACACGGCTTCTAGAGTCAATGATATGCAAAGAGTAGGGCGAAGACTCAAATGATAGCAAAAATGACCTAAAATAATTTTCAAGAGTTTCTTAGCAACACACTTTCTCATGCATGCAATTCAAGTTCAAGAAGTCTTTTATCACATCAAATGTTAATCAAATCAAAGATAATGAGATCATTCAAAGAAATAGCAGAAAAGATAGTCAATTAAAGAGTAAATGTACATAATCACTCTAACAATGATAAGCTAAAAACTCATTGAGGTCTTTGCATCTCCACTACGTCTCTAGTCTCCGGGACAATACACTTAATGAACTCCCAACTTGGTACAATATGGACATGTAAAAAAGTTGAGTTCTCAAGGTAAACCAGCGTAAGATACAAACATATAGAAATTAATTCTATCTAGTGCTTTAACACTTGCAAATCTCAAGCTTAACTCATCATTCTTTAATTGTGATTGCCATTTTCTCATAAAATTATTATTAAGATATTCAATGATCAACCCATGATGTAATAAAAATGCTCAAGAATATAAGTAACCATCTATATATATCACAAAAATTGGCTACAAGACAAGAAAAAGATGATTTGATCAAACCTAAACAACTAATAACCTAATTCTTTGATCAACCATTCCTAAATATGAACTAAAAAACATAACATAAAACATAAAAGAAAACATAGCATCAAAATGAAAAATCAGAACATAGGACCCTTGAAGAAACTAAGGAGATTGGGCCCTATCCCTCAGGCTCAACTCCGGCATCATCTAGTGCATCCCTCCCAACACTTCTACCTCCTACAACTCTCCCTCGGCCTCGACCTCAGCCTCTATCGCCCAACAACTGTCTGATCTTAGTTAGCTCTACATCTTGCCTCTTTATCCTCCTCAAAATCTCGAATAACAGCTGGCAGTCAGTGTGTGGGTCAGGCTCCTCATCAAAGGGATCCAACTGTGGTCCCATATCAAAATACTCTCCTATGTCCCCCACATCAACTTCAGGATCAACTGCCTCTGCACTCCTGGCTACATCCATCGTCGTCTAACTCTTGTGTATAGTCCCATAATTGATCTCTACCACTTTACTGAGCCTCGGGTAGCTTGGGTTTATCATCACCCTTTTGCAAGGACATAAGGCAGGGACCAACCCATGGAATGGAAAAGACCTCCTGCTAGTCCACTCTACCCCCGTGCCTAGTATCTGACAATATGCAGGATAGGAGATCAATAGTCAAACATGTGGAGATGGCATGAATAAGTAGGGCGCAGTCCAGATACACCTCATTATTACGCATCTGAGGCGAGAATCAAGATTGGGATATCAGATTAAGAATTCGATATCTCTCTAGAAAAGCTCCCTGGTCCAAGTACTTCTCCGCAGTCGGGTTCCAGACATAATCTGGATCACCTAACAACAACTGTGCACACTCGAACGGGTCCACAAGAAAGGAGAGGAACTAAGGTTGAGCAACTCTAGCCTACTCAAGCTGGGCCACCGTAGCAATGTCAACGATGTGCACTGCGAATCCCTACCCCCGCAACCAAGTCCTCAAACGTCTGATCTGGGGGTCCCAATGAGCGTTCCAGTAGAACTCTCTCATGATGACTGGGACCCCCTCCCAGATCATCTCCAAAAACTAGCTCTAGCGTTTGGATACCATAATCTCCTTGATGCCTATCCTGTCAAAATCATCTAGACGGACTGGCCTCTCTATTTGCATGGGCTTGGTCTCAAAATAATCATGAAACCGTTGGCTAAGCTTGTATGAAAAAAATTGGGCCCTATCATAATCAGGCTAGGGCTCGGGCTATAGGTTGACAAGTGGTGGTGGTTGTGGGTCCCGAGATGTAGAGGTGTGGGCACTCTTGCCTACGGTGCTCTTGGGAGGAGCCATAATAGGAAAATAAAGGCTAAAGTGGCTAAGGTATGAAGGATAAGGATGAAGGAGAGAAGAGAGGGGATATTTAAACTTTTAAAATAAAGGTGGGACGTCCACCTTTCGTAGGCACAATCCACAATTCGAGTCCAGACATGGGTCAAATGACGTCTGAACGTCATTAAAAATTAGGTAGTTGGGACATTGGCATTTAAGAGACATACATCCAGTCCTGGAATAAGTGATGTCCGGATGCGGTTATGCGTTTAAACTTCGTCCGAACGTGGAATAAGTGACGTCCAGATGCGGTCTTTTTAGGATGCCTCCTTTCTCCTGATGAAGTGACATCTAGACTTGACCTTTTTAAGTCTGGATTTGAGGTTCTGGGAGCATTTTTTCAACACTTATAAATTTTGATCCTCAAGAAAACACATCCCAACACTTATAAAAACAAAAAAACTAAACATCTTTTCTTTTCTTACTTCAAAAACAAAAACATCATTCAAACACCAAAATCATAACAAGATTGATGCAAAATTAAGATATAAACTAAGATAGATAAAACATCACATATATTGGCAGAAAATTTAGCTATAAACTAAGATAGACAAAACATCACATGAAGTGTGATCTCACCCCCCAACCTAAAGATAACACTATCCTCAATGTATGGTCAAGTAAAGAGAAATTCACATAAAGATGCTCAAGTATAAGGGAAATATTATACCTCATGCGCCATTGTGCCAACCTAAAAACAACAAAACTAAGACAAGAAGTTAGAATTATAGTACATATGTACAAAAAATGAGTTGTTTGACAAAATTACTCATAGTGGGGATCCACCAACTCGATGGATTCCACTTCTCGGATGACACCTTCCAAGAACGGTTTCAACTGTTGACCATTCACTTTAAAGACATTCGCATTCTTGGGATTTTCAATCTCAATAGCCCCATAAAGATACACTTCTTGAACAATTAAAGGACCCGTACCTTAACTTTCTGAGAAAAAGATGCAATCTAGAATTGTAAATGAGGACGTTATGAGATGGTTCAAAATATTTTCTTGAGATATGCTTGTCTTGAAAAATATATCATCCTCGCTTTACTAATCTTAGATTTTTCATATGCTTCATTCCGAAGTTCCTCAAGTTCATTCAATTATAATTCCCTTAGTGAGCTTGTATTGTCAAGGGTAAAATTAAAGGGCTTAATGACCCAAAAAGCTCTATGCTCTAGTTCCACAGGCAAGTGGCAAGCCTCACCATAAACCAAACGATAGGGTGAAATGCCAAGGGAAGTCTCAAAAGCAGTCCTATAAGCCCATAAAGCATTAGGTAACCTCAAAGACCAAACTTTCCAGTCCGGCTTTACCATCTTCTAAAAAATGTGCTTAACTTCCCTATTGGCAAGCTCGGCTTGCTCACTTGTTTGTGGGTGATAGGGAGTCACAACCATATGGGTAACACCATATTTATGCATCAAAATTTAAAAAGTTCGGTTGCAAAAGTGTGACCCCCTCATCATTTATCATGACACGAGGGATACCAAATTGTGAAAATATATTTTCCTTTAAAATTTTAAAAACCAATTTGCTATCATTGTTACGACATGGTATCACCTCCACCCATTTAGAGACATAGTCTACAACCACCAAGATATATTAATCACCAAATGATGGGGAAAAAGGGCCCATAAAGTCTATCCCCCAACAATAAAAGATTTCAATTACTAAAATGGGGTTTAGAGGCATCATATTCCTTCGGGTTATTCCCCCAAGCCTTTGACAATGCTCACAACACTTACAGAATTTAAACACATCCTTAAACAAGGTAGGCCAATAAAATTCGCATTGCAAAATCTTTGTAGTAGTTTTTCAATGTGAAAAATGACCACCACAAGCCTCTGTATGACAAAATATAATGAAACTTGTTACCTCATCATTGGGAACACATCATCAAATGATTTGATCCGGAAAATATTTGAACAAATATGGGTCGTCCCAAAAGAAGTTGCGAGCCTCCACTAAGAATTTCCTCCTTCCTTGAGCACTCCGATGCTTGGGTGTTTCACTTGTGACAAGAAAATTTACAAGGTCAGCATATCAAGGTAATGACGATGTAACAAATAATTTCTCATCTAGAAAGGTGTCCTAGATGGGGGTTGATTCGACAACCACATAGCCCACAAGCCTCGATAGATGGTCCGCCATCACATTTTCTACCTCTTTTATCCTTGATAGTAAGGTCAAACTCTTGTAGCAATAGAATCCATCTTAGCAAATAGGGTTTAGCATCCTTCTTGGTCAATAAGTACTTAAGAGCGGCATGATTTGTGAAAAAACAATTGGTGAGCCAACAAGACAAGGATGGAATTTGTCTAATGCAAGCACAACTGCTAACAACTCTTTTTCTATAGTAGAATATAATTCATTTGAGCATCATTCAATGTGCGGCTAACATAATAAATCACATGGGGCTTTTTATCTTTCCTTTGGCCTAGCACCGCCCCCACGGCATAGTCACTAGCATCACACCTTAGCTCAAATGGGAGGCTTAATCGGGTGGTTGCATGATTAGAGCGGAAGTGAGCATGCCCTTTAATTTATCAAATGTTTTTTGGCATTGCTCACTCCATTTAAAAACAACATCATTCTCAAGCAAATTACACAAAGGTGAAATGAGACTAAAATCCTTGATAAACCTTCTATAAAAATCGGCACGTCCTAAAAATGATCTAACATTTTTAAGGGATTTAGGGATGAAAAAATTAGAAATCAAATCAATCTTAGCTTGATCCACTTGGATGCCTTCAGACAAGATAATATGCCCAAGGACAATGTCTTTTTGTACCTTGAAATGACACTTCCCCCAATTAAGTACAAGATTTTTCTCTTCACACCTAATCAACACTTGCTCAAGATTAGTCAAACAATCATCAAAAGAATCTCTAAATACAGTTAAGTCATCCATAAATACCTCACTAAAGATGCTTAACATGCAATGTTGAAAAGTCGTGGGCACATTGCATAAGCCAAAGGGCATTCTCCTATAGGCAAATGTGTCAAATGGACATCAAGAGCGATTTCTATTTGGTTGTATCCGGAATAACCATGAAGAAAATAATAATAAAGATGAGCCATAACACTTTCAAGAATTTGATCCAAAAATGGTAGGGGGAAATGGTCCTTTCTAGTCACGACATTAAGCTTACTATAATCAATACACATCCTCCATCCAGTGATGACTCTAGTAGGAACAAGTTCATTATTTTCATTAGAGGCCATTGTCACACCGAACTTCTAGGAACCACTTGGGTGGGACTTACCCACTTGTTATTTGCGGTAGCGTAAATGATTCCCACATCTAAAAATTTCAACACCTCTTTTCTAACTGCCTCCCTCATATTTGGATTCAAACGTCTTTGCATTCCCCTTGTAAGTATCGCTTCATCCTCTAGATAGATCTTATGAGTGCACACACGATGGCTAATCTCTTTTATATCCGCAATAGTCCATCCAATGACTATTTTATGCTTAAAAAGTAGTTGGAGAAGCTTACCCTCTTGAGTCTCATAGAGATGAGATGAAATGATTACCTGAAAGGTGTTATCTTCTCCAAGGAAGGCATATTTCAAGTCCAATGGCAAGGGCTTTAATTTCAACTTGGGTGTTTGAATGCTTGAAGGAATTGGAGGGGTGCTTTTCTGGTGAAAGTTCTTCAAAGTTTGATTTCCATTCTCTTGTCTAAAAAATATGTGATGAATTTAACAAGTTATTAAGCTCATTAATCTCATCATTATCATTATCAAGTTCTAAAAAGGATCTAGCCTTTTCAAATAAACATGCTTCAAGAGGATTAGACAAAGAAGGACTAATAAGTTGGTCATGCACAATGGAATCAATTAGGTTAACATTCACGCAATTCATCACTCACATTACCTGGTTGCATACACACATTAAAGATGTTCAACTCTAATGTCACATTCCCAAAAGAAAATTTCATCACTCCATTTCGGAAATTAATCAAAGCATTAGATGTAGCAAGAAATGGGCGACCTAAAATGACGAGAATTTTTGCATTTGTGTTCACAACGGATTGAGTGTTTAGAATAATGAAGTCAACCAAAAATTGTCAACTTGTACCAAAACATCCTCTACCATACCCCTCGAAATCTTAACTGACCTATTTGCCAATTGGAGTGTGATGGAAGTGGGTTTTAACTCCCCAAGTCCTAATTGTTCGTAAACCGAGTAGGAAAACAAATTCCCACTAGCTCCTAGGCCAAGTAATGTTTGTTCAATTTTGAACTTTCCTATGACACATGCAATGGTGGGATAGCCCAAATCCTTGTATTTTGGAGGGGTATTAAGTTGGGTAGGCTTGAAAATTCTAGACACGACTCATGAAACCGACATGAACCCGACACGGATTTAGTGGGTTTGGGTGTAGTCTTAACAGGTTCGAGTGGTTAACGGGTTAACTCGGCAGACTCATGAAATAAACTAACCAATTTCGTGTTTAACCCGTTAATAGTGGTACTATAATTTTTTTTTTTAAATTTAGGTCTCTCAACCACTGCTTCATCTCACACCTCCCATCTCTCAGACTCATTCAAATTTAGTAGTCTTTTAATGTTTATTTTTTGTCTTTATTTTTTTGCTCAGCCATGATTTATTGTTATAGTAAATAGATCAAACATGTGTAATGTGTGGTGAGTTGATGATTTTTTGTGTGGACTCGAAATACTCTAACTTATTCTCTTATTTAGTGGGTGACACACGAGTTGTATTGGGTAACCCGTCTAATAAATGATTCGTGTATGAGTGTGATAGTTGGACTTGTTTATATAAATGAATGGGATATGGATGGAGGATTTTTTGACACAAACCCGTTCCACTCGACACGAAACCGTTCCACTCAACATGATTTTCTGGCCTAATGTTGGGTGATGGAGGACACTTGTTTAGTCAAAAAGGCTTTCTTTTGAACATTAAGCTTCCTCTTGATAGTACACAAGTCTTTCAAAAAATTAGCATATGATGGAATTTTCTTGATGGCATCTAGCAATGGAATATTAATCTTGACTTGTTTGAACACTTCCAAAATCTCAGAATTCACATTAGCCTTTGATGGTGAAACCGACCTTTGATGAAAAGGTGCGGGTATAGGACATCTAGGTGGCTCACTAGGCACATATTCTATGATAGGCTCAACATGATCATCACCCTCATCTTCACTAGTGAGTTTCTCACTCTCATTAGGTTCTTGAGCCTTCATGGGCCTTCACTTGTTCTTGGGTTACATCCAGTGTAGAAGAAAAAACCCCCACTTGGAGTTGGCCTTGTAGATTTAGTTGAGGTTATGCCGAAAAATTTCCTTTTTCTTGGTGACAAAGGGATGTGGTCAACTTGGTAAGTATATTCCAGATATCATTGATGGTTTATTGTTGTTGATTGAAGTTTTGGGTCAATTGGCCAAGGGCTTGACTGGTTTGGTTGTTCATTGTAGCTTGGCTAGTGATGAATTGTTGCAAGGTGTCCTCCAAAGACCTCTTGGGTGATAATGTATAAGGGACAAAATTGGACGGCCCTTGAGGAGATGGTTAGGGAGGAGGTTATTATATGGCATTGTCATTTCTTCAACTAAAGTTGGGGTGAGCCTTCCACCCCGAATTATAAGTGTTTGGGTAGGGGTTGTTATACAACTTGAAAAATCATTCACCGCATTGGCTTGGTCACTTAACACCTCCTTAAAAGCGAGGATCGTAGGACAATCACTAGTTAAATGCTCTTTGATCTCACAAATTGAGCACAAACTTCTTTTGAGGCACAATTTGGACCTCATTCACCTTTTTCATCTCCATCGCCCCAATCTTCCTAGCTAAAATTGTTATCCTTTCATTCAAGTCATCCTCCTCCTTCAATTGGTACTTTTCCCCTCCTAATGGTGCATTGAGGTCTTAAATTTAGACTTGGGGGATTGAGTGTCCCAAGTTTGGGTACTCTCAGACAAATAAATCAAAATAATCAAAAACCTCATCCGTTATTTAGCCATAAACTCCCAGTTACACATCATTTTCACAAATTACCTCATTTGTGAAGTTAAGTTCATAAAAAAAAACTTATGATCCGCCAGCTTTCATATCTATGATGACGGCATGATGCAAGTAGTTCCTTGAACCTCTCCCAACATTTGTAAATTGTTTTATTTTATTTTGAGAGAAATTCATTATTTGTCGCTCCAAAGTGTTTATTTTCGGAGTTGAATTTTTTTTTTTAGGAACTCTTCTTGCATTTCCTGCCATGTTCCAATAGACCTTGGCCTAAGAGAGTTTAACCACATTTTGACTTTATCCATTAGACAGAATGTAAAACCCGGGTAAATTTGAACTTTTGTGAAAAAAGGCAAAACGGTAATTTGCCACTACGATACAGGTTGCAAACCTGAATTTTTCTAGAGCTCGGATGACGAAACGGACATCACCGTTGGATTCGTCTCGCGAAATTTCGTGGAATTCTGAGATAGTCAAATTTTTCACGTTTTACGAGGTGGTCGGGCCTCGGGAGACCCAAAAAAATGAAATTCTGAATAAAATTTTAAATTTTGGGAAATAAATGACGGCAAGTTAAAATAAAAATATTTTGAACTTGAACCGGAGCGAAATTTAATCGTTTCGGGGCGAAAACGGACCCGGGAAAGGAGGGTCGTGTGGCGCATTGTGGACCAAGCAATTAAAGGGTATTTAAATGGGAGAAAATCTGATTTCTCACCCATTTTCTCAACCGATTCCAATGAGAGAAACAAGAGAGGGAAAACCCAAATTTTCTCCACCTTCTCTCTACAATCTACCCCTCCCCGTTGCTCAAATCCACTCGGGCCAAGAACAAAGATCGTTCTACGCATCGAGGGCTACAAAATCATACCAAGAAAGATGGATTTCACCGAAGTTCCAAAAATGAGCTTGGAGAAATCAAGGGTTTTGGGGCAAGATTGGCATTCTTGAAGGTGTCTACTAAGTGGGTTTACGCTCCAAGAGGTAGGGTTCCCTCCTACTAAGGTTTATTCCAAACCTAGAATGTTTTTGTGAAATGGGTAGGATGATAGGTTGTGTATCTCTTGCCTATTGTTGTTAATTTGGGTGAAATGAGCATTGAAATGGGTAAAGATAAATCCGAGCTTTGATTGGTAATTAGGAATTGCTAAATGTGATTTCTAAAATTGGATATGTGAATTACACCCAATGTGATTCTTGTGTTCTATGGAATTGTGGGCATGTTATGTGTTTATATATATGCTTTGAGAATTTAAAGGGTTGATAGCATGATTATGTGACAACATGCTTGGAAATTGTGTTATGTGAATTATATGTTTATGATATAATTTTGTCATGAAATATGTCAATATAGTTCATATTGTCATTCATCATATATTGAACTTATTATCATGTTGCAATGAGGCATTACATTGCATTATGCACGGGAACATCGCATATGTGGGTGTAGGTGCATGGTTGTTGTTGTCAACACCACATTTGGTGGATGACGGGTGGGCTCGAGTGAGCTTGGTTGAAAACCTAGCCGTGTTGCACGGTTTGCATGGTTGAAAGGGTTGGGGTTAGCAAGAAGGGCTGGAAGATCCCTCGGGTGCAAGACCCGGTGATTAGGATACGCACTCCTTTGGCTCGGCCCATTAAGTGTGTAGGTGTATGCGGAACCTTCGGTGGAAGTCCGTAAATTCTGTGTAGGTTGGATGACCTTTGGTGTGAGTCCATGAACATCCACCCCTACAAAGACCCTGGATTGGTAAATGTCATCTGATGTGATCATAGATAACTGGTTCATATACATTGGCACTTGCATGTGTTGAGGAGCCGGGAAAGGCTCGGGATGATGCGCGTGAATGAGTCTCATCTCATTTCCTGGTACGGCATGGTAGAGTCCAACATGGAATGCATATTCTAAATTGAAATGTTATGAATTGTTGATTTGTGGCATGTGAACATTTCATATGCATATAGGTTGGGGAGTAGCCTCTTTAGGAGATACCCTATTGAGCGTGACTCACCCTTCGTGGGAAAAATATTTCAGGTGCGGGATACACGCCGGTGGATGGCTCCCAATTCGAGCCTCGTGGATGAAGAAAGCCGGAATGTGGCTTTATTTTGAGTTTTTGTAAAATTATTATAAAAACTTGGTTTTGGTATGTAAATTCATATAAATGTTTGTAATAGAATTTATATGTATCATGTTTTATGGGAAAAACTTCATTAAACATGTGTTGGATGGAAAAGATATGTGTTGAATGGATTGGAAGTGAAAAATAGAGGAAAAAGGCAAAAGTGGCAGAACCGTACCGGTACGCGTACCGGTACGGCGACAGCCAGAAGGTAGAGCATACCGGTATGTCGAGGTCCTGTGGGCATACCGTACCAGTACGCGTACCGGTACGCCCTCCAAAATTTTTTGAAATTTTAATTTTGTTTGCCAAACCCTTGGGCTATTGTTTCCTTCCTTTAAAGGTTATAAATGGACAATAATAGGATACCAATGGTGGCATATTGGACCTCGGATGGGTCAACCAACCAAAAGAAGTTAGACTTGTGATTCTTTTACATATAATTATAAGTCCCGGTAAAGGGAATGTGGTGACGTGGTGTCGGGTTAAGCGACATTCACAGGTATTTTCGCGGGTTGATGGGTTTATTAACGGTGAATAAATGACCCCCAGAAATTGGGGTGTCACACAGAAGGAAAAAAGCTTCAAACGGATTATACCTTCCGTAGTCATCAAGTCTTGGAATGTGACACAAACCTCCTCAAAATCACGGATATGAAGGTATGGATTTTCATAATATAAATTATGAAATTTAGGCAACAATGCAATCATGCCTGATTTAAAGACAAAATGATGAGGTTACATGAAAAAAAATAATGCATGAACATGTAGTGTGGCAAGCGATATGTCAATAATCTCTCAATGTTCTAGTTTTATTAGTATGCCCATTATTCACATCCTCATACTCCTTATTGTCACCATGATTACTCCTAGCATCATTCCCTGGTGAATCCGCTTGTAGCATGAAATGATTGCGAACACCTTGTGGATTTTGAGGTAACCCGGGGTTTTGGACAAATTAGGGATGGAGTGGTAGCAAAGGATTTAGACCTATTGAGTAATTTTGTGTCATCCTAGGATGAGTATGTGCTCGTGGGGATGTGTCAAATAAATCTCTAAATAGTGAGTCAAAATCCTTTCTAATCAACCTTCCACAATCTCTCTGTGGCAAGGGTTCATACAAAAATGACCAACAAGTAGAAAAATAAAATACAATGCAAGAAATTAAATGAAAAATATGTAAAAGTGGAAAGAGATTACCTAATCTCTGCTTATGCAAAAACTGAGCAAACCTCGAATGATGATGTAACACTCCTCAATCGCGCCTCCTCCCCAACAATGGCGCCAAAAAATTGCTTTGTCTTGGAAGTTGTAAACCCAAGTATAGGTTGTCAAGCAAGTAGTAAATCTTGGAAGAGTCCAAGGTTAATCCACAAGGAGTTGGGAATTTTTAGAGTGTGAAAAAGGATTAATAAAAGAAAATATGTGAATGTTTGAAAAAGTCATTTGGTAATCGGAATTTAGAGCAAATAAACTAAAATTGTTTAAGAAAAGTAATTTGGAAAAATACTAAGGCATTAGGTATTATTTCAATAACAGTTGGATATCAAATTAATCATAATTTCCAATCTCAATTGGGAATCAACTAGAAAGTGACCCCAATTGGAGGATTTGACAATATTAATTAGGAAATTCTCTATTGTATAATCAAAGAGTTAATCAAAATGAATCCAAATATCTAATCATCAATTACAAGTATTTACAATGCCCAGAATCTATAATAAATTAAGCAATTGAATAATTAAATACCCAAACTCATAAAAACCAACAAATCAATTAATTAAAGGAAATCCCCAACAATTCAACCCAAGCATGTATATCTAGCTATTAAACTCATAGGGAATCTCAAGCATTCATCACATATATAGCATAATAATTCAAGAGCTTATATAGAGAGAAAGCTTTGCTAAATAAAGAGAGATTGAATTATCAAAGAAAACCTTAAATGAAGAATCTGGGATTTAATTTACATACCCAAATGTATTAAAATGTCCCTTAGCCTTAGTCAGAGAGTTTAGTTAGCCATCCAAGAAGAACAAGACATAAACATTAATCTAAGAACATGAATTTTACCCAAACTAGTATAAACCCGAAAACTAAACTAGTAAGTACCAAGGTACTTTTCCCAAAGAGGAAGATGAAGTCATTCTCGTGTCAATCGGGCTTTTTTGACTGGTTGGGAGCAAAAACAAGCATCCGGATGTGGCTTTATAACATTCGGACATGACAGACAATTCAACACGCGTCCAGACGTGGAATAAGTGTTGTCCGAACATGGAATTCTTGGCGCGTAGCCTGTTTTTGCCTTTGATGCAGCACCTCACATCCAGACATTGGATAAATGATGTCCGAACATGCCCTTCTGAACTTCAGTCTTTAATTTTCTCCTTTCCTTTGTGTAGTCCACTCCCATGTTTGCCTATTCGCCTCCTAATCTTTCTATTTCACTTACAAAATAGACAAACACCAATTAAATCATGATAGAATCAAATATGACATTAATCTCATATAATTAAGTTCAAACCCGTAACAATTAGCCCATAAATGGTAGGATAACTTTGCAATATTTGGGGCTAATCAGTAGATCTGTTAAGATTAAGGCAAAAATAAAACGAATTTGTATAGCAATATATTAATAGATTTAAAAAATGTAGAAACAAATGTCATGTTTACTTGCCTAAAGTTGAATTAATTAAACTGGCCTAGAATGGTTTAGACTTCGAATTAAGAAAGAAATTCTAAGGAATGCACTTTCGAGGTCTCTTTGAACTCGCATCTAGAGCTACTAGATATGAGATGTTGCTCAGGGAAGAGCAACAGAAGAAAAATAGTTCACTTGAGACTTATTTCTAAGACTTCGATGGAGAAGTAGAAATCGATGTAGCACATATCATAGGGAAGTCACCAATTATGTGTGATGCCTTAAAAAATATTGAAGATCCTGTTAATATGTCATCTAGTCATCCTTTCAAGAAGGTTGCACCCTCAACCTATGGATAATGTTCCTTTGATTTATCGATGGCTGCTGCTCTGTTTGATTAGTTAATCAACCAAACATTTATTTTCATGTCTCAAGGACATAATATCCCACCAGAAAAAGATAGAAAGGGGAAAGAATACTACAAATGACATAACTCATTTAGGCATTCAACCAAGAACTGCATTGCTTTTAGAAATTGTGTGCAGGATTTAATCCAAAAGAAAATCCTTAAATATGCTTCAAAAGAAGAAGAAACCATGGATGTGGTGAGAGAATTTATAAATAAATGTTAATATGGTGTCTGCTAATTTGCAGGAAAACAAGAAGATTGCCAATTTGGTGGTTGACAATGAGAGAATTTTTCCTAAGATGAGAAAGCCAGTCCACAGCAAGCTTGGTCCCAAGGAGGAAGAGCCATTGGTCATGTGCTTTAAGTGTGCCAAAGAAATGGCCAAGCTAGATGCTATACCACTAGATGATGTGGTGAGAGAATTTATAAATAAGGGTCATCAATTTAGCATTAGAGGAGAACGAGATGTCCATACCTAAAATAGTAATGAAAAAATATTTGATGGTACAGATCCAGGGATTTTCAAACTTCAAGAAAGATATCAGCATGGGCATGGTGCTTATTAATTTCCTAAGAATCAGAGCACTCCAAAAGGTACCAGTTACCAAGGACAAGCCAGAAAATAATGACTACAAAGGATGGACCATTTTGCTAGACCATCGATGGCTAGAGAAAGAGTTTGGCAAAAAAATCAAGAAAAAAGAACATTAGGAAAGGTAGAACTGGAAAAGAAAAGGGAGATTTGAATCATAATAAAAGCTGGATCTAGAACAATAGATCTTCCTGAAGTTCATGATGAAAAATGCACCATGTACAGCATCCAAAATTCTGTTTTGGAGTATGGCAAGCATTTAGTAGGACTTAGAAAATGAGGGAGCAAAGAAAGTTTGTTGGTTAAGTGAGTAGGTGAGATCCACCAACGGGCTTTTGGTCTAATAGTACTTCTTGCCTTGTGAAGGATTTGGCTTCTTGAGGTCAAGGGTTCAAACCCCCTTCGTCCCCCCCCCCCCCCCCCCCAAAAAAAAAAAAAAAAAAAAGTAGGTGAGATCCTACTCCTCTTAAGGCCTATTCAAAACCAGGTCCATCAACAAGGAAGAAAAACCCCACATGGACTATTGAACAACAACAAAAAAAAAATTTAAAAAATCAAAGAAGTCTAGACCTTTCAATACATCCTTGATCAAAAGATTGCCAAATTCAAAAAAAAAAAAATTTGGATATATGTTAAGGAGAACCAAAGAAGATACTGGAAAATCCATCAGCAAAAGGTAAAGAAAAAGTGGAAGAAGACAAAGATGTGCTTTCAAATGAAGAGTTTATGGATTTTGAGGATAAAGAGCCTCTCCTCATGGATGATGCAGCATGTAATGATTATGGCTCTGCCTGAGACATTTAAGGCTAAACAGGATAACCAAATCAATTGCTCGGAGATATGGAAGACAACATTGAGTCAATGGAAGTTTTCATAGAAACTGTGAATGAACCCAAACATGATGAAAGGTCTATAAGTGTAGAACAAGGAGTTTGGAGGTAGATATAGTAGTGTTACATTCCCTCAAGAAAGAACTGGTCAAGCACTTGAGACCACTATATAATAGGCCTGCATCGATGGTCAACCAGTTAGCAAATTTATGGTTGACAATGGAGCAGTGGTCAACATTCTACTTTCAAGGATGTTGAAAATGTTAAACAAAGAGATGATGACCTGCATCACACTAACATAACAGTTAGAAATTTTGCTAAAGGGTCATCCTCTGCAAGGGGAATATTGCCTATACAAATCCAAGTAGGCAATAGGAAGATCACAACAACATTATTTGTTGTGGATTCATCATCCAACTTCAATGCTCTTCTAGTAAGATATTGGATACATGATAATAGGTGTGTGCCTTCATTCCTACATCAAACATTAATCTTCTTGATAGATAGAGATGATGAAGGGGGATAAAGGGATTTAAGATGAAGATGAAGATGGAAGAGTTTGTTTCTTTGGAGCCATCTTGAGTTTTCAAAAGAGAAATCTCCAGAATCAGAGTAAGAAGAAAGATCGGAAACGAAAAATAAAATGAACAATAGAGTTGCCAAATTTTTTAAGTAGGCGTTTGGAAAACAACTATTACGATTGTTCATTTATTCAGGTTATCAATTAAACACAATTAAATGAGCGGGACATTGTTTGGACATAAAATATGTAACGCCCCAAAATCCACCTTGGACGGCATTACTATCTAAAACTATTCACATCATGAGAGTAACTAATAAAATTCATAAATAAATAAAATTTCATTCATCATACGTAATATCTACAACATCATCCAAAAGACTATGCCAAACCATGGTAATTACATCAAAAAAATCAAACTTTATCTTGCAGCGGAATAAACAAAATATCATCCATACATTATCTCAAAATGCATCTCCTAGTCTAGGACATAAAGAGAACAACTTTAGACATCCCCCTCGGGATCCACGCTTCAACTCCGATCTCTTCCTCTAAACTGAAATCTGAAACTGAAATCTGAATTCTGTAGGAAAATCCTCCCAAACTCGAACAAGGTTTTTAAAACATATAAAACAAGTCGGTCTCATTTTACAAATATCATATATAACTTTTGAAAGAAAATAGTGACAATTTACCCGATCTCAAGGTTAAGCAAATATTAATAAATTAAATGAAGAAATAAAACCAATTCCCATACAATAAACCATTCCAACATTAAATCATTTCTAACAATAAACCATTTCACCCACATTTATATCTGTATATCAGGTAGGAAGTAAGAATTCGAATGAATACACACATTGAGAATATCTTGGCCCACACACACACACACCCAATCCTCCCAAGGATACACAACTTTAGGAAGGGCGTATACCGACGCATCGATAGGGACGTTCCAACCCAGGAATAGTATACTAACCCTCAGCCTCGATACCACATGAGCGAATAGTTGTTTGGTCCTCGCAAGGCACCAACCCACTACGAGTGGTAGGGAACCTTCAAACCCACACGGAGTAAGAAACGTATCTACCCACTCTGCGATACCCGGTCAACAGTCACCCATGTTCATCCAAACATTCACACAAGAGATACAATACCAACCAATTTCTCAAATCACAAGTAAATCAAAAACCCCCCAATTTCATAGGTATTTTTCCAACGGAGCATTTCAAGAAAATATGCAAGAGATCATCAAACACACACATATATATATATATATATATATATATTTGTGTTCAAACAAAGAACTAGAGTTTTGAAATCAAGAACAAAGGAATATCAAGAAGAAAAATCTATATTTCTCGAAAAACAAGGGTTTTAAGATCAAAAACAAGGATTTTATGACTATCAAACCATAACTTCATTCAAAATATGATATGATTTGCAAGAATATCAAGAAAAAATGATTCCATAACAAATATCTATAATTGAGAGTCAAAACATACATATATATAAACCCTAGCCTCAATGGACAAGATTAGGAAGAAACCCCTACCTTGCTTTCGTAGTTTTGTAAGAAATTTAGAAGATTTGATCCACTTCAATGTGAAAATTCCCTTTGATCTTGTGTTTCTCTCCTTCTTTCTTACTCTCTAAGACTCTCTAGGGTTAGAAATGTTGAAATGAGGCTAAGAGAGGCGTCCTTATGTATTTATAGGGTGAGAAACAGTCCACCTATCGCGAATCTGATACTCAGCTTTTCGACCTCACGTTCGAACGTCATTTTGACGTTCGAACGTTCGTTGCTCCCAGTACTTTTGTTTTTCCATTAGAGTTTTGTCAGACTCAAAAGTACTGAAACGAACTGTCGTTCGAACGTATTTTCGCGTTCAAACGGATCTTTACGTTTGAATAGACTCCCATTTTTTAGCTAAACTTCCAATGAAGTTTTGACCTATTTAGAGGTCGATTTGGAAAATTTTCATGAAACCCTAGAAATCTAGTGTCTACTGTAAACATTTCAGATCAAACGGACATCATGGTAAAAAGTTATGGTCCAAATACTAAGGCAGTGTCAAAATCTTTCCTACCCAAATTCTATCTAAAATGTGTTTTAACTTCAGAATACTTCCTAACTTCTAATAAACCCCATATTACCTCTCCCAAGGTTTCTCGACCTTCCGGATTCAATGGGGACCTTATCTTGACCTAAAAATATTTATAAAATTAATTTGCCACCCTTCTCAAATTTAAACATCTTCAAAACTCAATTTACTCCGAGAGTCAAATATGCTTGAAACGTAAACTTCGTAATTAATATTTTAACAATTATTCTAACTTGCTACCATCATTTTATTTGTCTTAGGAAAACTATTAAGATAATATTATTTTTAATACGGGGCTTACAATCCACCCTCCTAAAGGAAAGTTTCGTCCCCGAAACTTACTCGTCGAGTTAGTCTATCTAATTCTAATTGACAACAGGGTCACAACACATATTAATCCCTTAAGCATCAAATCCAATATCATAACAGAATATCATATTCTAAATTTTAAATTCATCCCTTCCACTTATAACATCATTGCAGTTACGTAGAGTCCCCAAGATTAACTTCCTTAACTAGAATTCATTTATCACCTTTATTCTCAATAATTGTATACTTTTGTTCCAATAAATTTCTTATCATGCATAACTACTAGATCGTAGTACTTAATTGTCTACTCATCAAATATCACTTCTTTTTTGAATTTCACCAATTATTTCAGTAAACCTCATATTTGTTTCCTACATGTAGCTTATTCATAAGCATATCAAAATAATCCAAATGTAATTCCACTAATAGGGTTACTCATCTTTCCTATTCTAACATCATGGTGTAACACAAAACTTAGTATTGACATTACGGTAAGATTTATCTCAATTCTTGAAAATAGATACAACATTCTTAATGACTTTGTCTCTCACTAGCCAATGAAATTCATAATCTTTGAAATCTACAATAATTTCAATTCACAACTACACACTCCCACATAAGTCAATATTCTAGGATCAACTCTTAGGTTGCACATCCATTTGCAATTTCTTATGATACTCCTTACCTTCACCAGTGTAGTTATTACTCAAATAGTTCGCTGCGCACTCTGATATAAATTATAATCCACCAATTCACAAATCAAAATAAGCTACAAGATAAGAAATTCGCATAGATTTGAAAGTTCTGAGGAAATATGTCAGATTCGACCAAAGTGTACAATTGAAACCTAACCGCACTTGTTTTGCAATTATAGCTTCCAAAATGTGTATACTAAGGATCAAGTTATATCTTCAAGATATTTGCTCTCAACCTCCAATCTTGAGTTCAAATCAATAAGCCTTACAACCCCCTTCATAACTCACTTGTATCCGGATTCATATTTTTAGATCAATCGTAATCTCTATAGGTTCACCAACTCGATTAACACTAATCATTTTTTCCCTATCTTCCATGTATTTATTCTCAATCTCTAACATTGAGCTAGAATCAATAAACAATGTAATCAATCCTTAGTGACTTTCATTAACATCACAACTCTTTTCAGGAAACCTATACTTGTGAATCCCTAGGATACAGTGCAGTGCAATATACATCTTGTAATATACCAAAATGTGAAGATAAACTGTCAAGGATTCCAAAATGTCTCTCAATTCTCTATCACCAGATTTCTTAGATATAATCAAAACTAAAACAAGACTCTCAATGATTCACTTAATGTTCTTCAATTTAATTACACTAGTCATCATAGCCTTAGCAATTATTTATAATCCCATGATAATAACGATCTACTAATTAGTAGGATAACCATAGTCATCTATCCCAAAAAAAATTACATAAAATTTATACACTCATGTCAAAGTCAATCTTCACAGGTATCATCGTTGATTCCTCAAATTACATCTTTCCCATTATCACCACTAACTATAAAGTTTGAATCTTCAATACTCATACTAGCAATCCTCAGGTATAACTAATCAAATATATCTTAATAATGTACTAAAAGAGACAGGAAAAAGAATTTCATATTCCCCCAACACACAACTCCAATAACATTAAAAGATCTCACATAACGATAGAAGTTAACACCAAACATTAAAATCATCCTTCTTTCAATAGATGCCTACTATATCTGACCTCGAGCTTTTAAACATCTATAATCTTTAATCCTACAATGTCGAGGGTCAAAGGTAACTACTACAACTTAATTAGGCTTCCTAGATTTCCCGTTTTAAATGTCTATAAGTTCATTTTCATAAATTAACCTTAATTTTTCAATCAAAATTTGTAAATACAAGTCAACTATTAACTCCACACTCAACCAAGATATTTTTTATTGTTAATACTTTAGAGAGTCTAAGAGTAGTCAACTAAGCCCTCAAGGAAATAAGATAACTAAGTATAACGTTCTCAATGAGTATCCTATGCATGACCCTTTTAAACCTTCAAAGTAAATTTAATCAACTTTCCATAATATTTTCAAACCAATATTGGTAACCTCAAGTATGTAGTTCTGAAACAACCTCCTATCCATTTAAGACATATAACCACAATTACAATCATTATTCCAAAAATAGACTCTCATTCGATGTTTCTTCACCATATTCCTTCAATTGATCATATTTGCGAATTATACTATCTCATACCATCGTACTCACCCTAGAGGAAAACATAACACTCCTGTTGTTTACATCGTAAAACCAAAACTACAGTCATTCCTTAATTTCTATGACTTTTTAAGTAACACACCTAACTTTTCATAACCTTATTATTCAAAACTTAGTCCATCTTAAAAACATCTAAGTTGACCTTACCTCCACAAATCCAAATTGGGTTATCACATCTCTTTTACTTCCAAAAATATAAGCAACACTAATAGCAGAATAGAATATTTAGAGTCGACAAAACACCAAATCGTAGTTACATTTTATATTGTTATCTATCAAAAACACTTCAATCAACATGGGTGTGTCTCTCGATCAAAGCCTAAATAGTGTGGAAGTTTGCTTAAGGATAAGTCCTTCAGAGTCTAAGAAGAAAAGTACGACACTTTGCTATAAAAGGAATACCACAGTGCAAATTTTCGATCAACTTCGGAGAATAAACTAATTTAACTCAGGTATTTCTAGTATGTGTGACTTATATGGTTGGGAAGATATACGAGTTAAGCTTCTAAAAAAAATGGTGCACAATTTGGATTTTCCAACAAAGAGTTATGATCAAATTGGTAAAAGGTAGTCTGCTTGACTGATGGTTCTGCTATACCTGTCCAACTCGAGTTTGGGTGTCTTTTGTCACAAATCCTATCTCATACCCATCTCCAATATAGATAATATAACTTGCATAAAGATCCATGTCTAGCATCATTTACAAACAAAAATCCAAATTACCATCCATCTCCTAAAATAGTCTAAAACGACATGATATAAAACTAGAATATCCATCCCAAAATTTTCATCAACTCTTCAAAGCTAGCTATTCCATGAATTTGAACAAATAATTAATCCATAACCTAACTAAACAACAAATCACACTAATCTTCTAAACATATCACTTCAAACAAATCAAAATCTAAAGTTTCTTCATCCGAACCTAATACTCCAGTGATAGTCCACAACCTACAGCTCCAATGTAAGACTTAATTTCAAAGCTCTGATATCAAACCTGTAACGCCCCAAAATCCACCTTGGACGGCATTACTATCTAAAACCATTCACATCATGAGAGAAACTAATAAAATCCATAAATAAAAAAAATTATATTCATCATACGTAATATCTACAACATCATCAAAAAGAATATGTCAAACCATGGCAATTACATTAAAAAAATTAAATTTTATCTTGCAGCGGAATAAACAAAATATCATCCATACATTGTCTCAAAATGAATCTCCTAGTATAGGACATAAAGAGAACAACTCTAGACATCCCCCTTGGGATCCACGCTTCCATCCAATTGAGTTTTTCAAGCTACCTGCTCATCAACTCCGAGCTCTTCCTCTAAACAGAAATCTGAAAATAAATATTATTTGTAGGGGGTGAGCACTAAGCTCTGTAGGAAAATTCTCACAAGCTCGAACAAGGTTTTTAAAACATAGAAAACAAGTTGGTCTCATTTTACAAATATCATATATAACTTTTGAAAGAAAATAGCGACAGTTCATCCGATCTCAAGGTCAAGCAAATATTAATAAATTAAATGAAGAAATAAAACTAATTCCCATACAATAAACCATTCCAACATTAAACAATTTCTAACAATAAACCATTTTCAACAATAAACCATTTCACCCACATTTGTATCTGTATCTCATGTAGGAAGTAAGAATTCGCATGAATACGCACATTGAGAATATATTGGCCCATACACACACCCAATCCTCGCAATGATACACAACTTTAGGAAGGGCGTATACCAACGCATTAGCAGGGATGATCCAACCCAGGAATAGTATACTAACCCTTAACCTCGAAACCACGTGAACGAATAGTGGTTTGGTCCTCGCAAGACACCAACCCCACTACGAGTGGTAGGGAACCTTCAAATCCACACGGAGTAAGAAACGCATCTACCCACTCTATGATACCCAGTCAACAGTCACCCATGTTCATCCAAACATCCACACAAGAGATACAATACCAACCAATTTCTCAAATCACAAGTAAATCAAAAATCCCCAATTACATAGGTATTTTTCTAACGGAGCAATTCAATAAAATATGCAAGAGATCATCAAACACACACACACATATATATATATATATATATATATATGTATATATTGTGTTCAAACAAAGCACTAGAGTTTTGAAATCAAGAACAAAGGAATATCAAGAAGAAAAATCCATATTTCTCGAAAAACAAGGGTTTTCAGATAAAAAACAAGGATTTTATAGCTATCAAACCATTACTTCATTAAAAACATGATATGATTTACAAGAATATCAAGAAACAAGGATTCCATAACAAATATCTATTATTGAGAGTCAAAACATACATATATATAAACCCTAGCTTCAATGGACAAGATTAGGAAGAAACCCCTACCTTGCTTTCGTAGTTTTGTAAGAAATTTAGAAGATTTAATCCACTTCAAAGTGAAAATCCCCCTTGATTTTGTGTTTATCTCCTTTCTTACTCTCTAAGACTCTCTAGGGTTAGAAATGTTGAAATGAGGCTAAGAGAGGCGTCCTTATGTATTTATAGGATGAGAAACAATCCACTTATCCACTTATCGCAAATCTGATACTCAGGATTTCAACCTCATGTTCTAATGTCATTTTGACGTTCGAACGTTCGTTGCTGCCAGTACTTTTATTTTTCCATCAGTGTTCTGTCAGACTCAAAAGTACTAGAATGAACTGTCGTTCGAATGTATTTTCACGTTCGAACGGATCTTCACAGTCGAACGAACTCCCATTTTTTAGTTGAACTTCCAATGAAGTTTTGGCCTATTTAGAGGTCGATTTGGAAAATTTTCGTGAAATACTCTTTTGTATTCCTGCAAGTCTGGTGTCTACTGTAAAAATTTTAGATCAAATGGACATCATGGTAAAAAGTTATGGTCCAAATACTAAGGCAGTGTCAAAATCCTTCCTACCAAATTCTATCTAAAATGTGTTTTAACTCCGGAATACTTCCTAACTTATAATACACCCCACATTACCTCTCCCAATGTTTCTCAACCTTTCGGATTCAATGGAGACCTTATCTTAACCTAAAAATATTTATAAAATTAATTTGTCACCTTTACTTCGAGAGTCAAATATGCTTGAAACTTAAACTTCATAATCAATATTTTAACAATTATTCTAAGTTTCTACCATTATTTTATTCGGCTTAGGAAAACTATTAAGATAATCTTATTTTTAATACGGGGTCTTACAAAATATTAAATCCGATAAATATTTGGCCTATTAACACCTAATAGTCTAGAGTTATTACTATGGAAATGTCATGTGGCAGAAACTGAAGAAATGCGGGAAATGATCAGTTATAGCCATGTTTGAAAAAAAAGAGTAACCAACTGGGAGTTACCAATATGTAATTGTCGACAGAAGTAAAATCATCAAAGACAATGACTATAAAAGGGCATTTAGTGGAGTAGATAAATGATATACTCAAACCCTCCAAAAACCTACGTTTTGGGCATTATTAGGAGTAGTTTTAGATTAGTGTTAGTAAGCAGTTAGCACTGTAATCAAGACTATGTATTCAGTCTTTTTGTAACCAATTTTTTTTCAATTGAATTAATAAAGAAATCCTATTTTATTAGTTCTCTATTATTTCATTTTGCTTTCGCACTATGTGATTGTCCTTTGTTTTTTCATCCAAGAAAGTCTTGAAACAAGGCATTTGAATCCATTCCAAACTATCGCCTGAAAACTGCTTGTCAATTGGGATATCTCTGTCGATCCCAACAGATTTTGGAGCAACAAATGCATAACCCAAAAGTGACACTAGCCACTTACATAGAAGCAGAGAAAAATGCATACGAAAAGGTCAAATTGTTCGAGTTGATGACACCTAGTTAGAAAAATCTTACGAATCAGTCTTAATTATTTTCTTAAAAAAAATTCTCACTTCATTTGCCAAAGAGGTGTTATTAATATTATAAAGAAGATAAAATAATCTAATTCCTTATTTTCTAAATCATAAATCCTGAATTTGTTTGACTTCTGATTTCGAAACTTCTTTCCTACAATTATGAAATTTCTACTCATTTTATTGATGGTAATTGGGGCACACGTGGAAGTTCTCTATGGTCCATCTAGCTTGTGCGATATTTTCTTTTACCATTTTACAGAGTTATTTAAACTAAAATAAAAATTTTAGGAAATAAATCCATAAAATTGGAAGTTGATGGACCAAAATAAGGACAAAAAGCATACATTTGTCATTCCTCTAGAAATTTTAGTGCCCTTCATAGAATGCAACATGTCAAAGCAAATTGAAAACTTTAGCATCTAAAATGCTGCAAATAGAAGTATAAAAATAAAGTGAGATAGAGTACATACTTTATAGCCTTAGACTGTGACTAGTTCATAGTATTACAATGCATAACATAATTAACCTAAGAGATGGTCTCATCCCACAACTCCTCCACAGATTTATAAGGGCCTGCCTCGGATAGGAGTTCGAGTCCATGATACATTTTTTGCTGTGATATTTGTTGGATCTTTTGGGACTCTTCATGGCTTAAAGCCCAATTAAATACCTCGAGATTTTCCTTCATCCGATCCTCATTAAAGCTTTTCACAAGAACACTCACTCCCTGCTCGTACACCCATCTCAAGCCAACCTTCACAGGAAGAAGTATCAATACAGCTATATATAGTTAGCTTTTCAGATATGATCAATAAATTTTGGTAAGTTTTAGGTATAATATTAATCTTTAGGAAATAAAAAAAAATCGCAAAAATCTGATTGTATTACAGATTCCATTTACAGTAGGCATTTTCAATTGTGAGTTTTAAGGTGAAATATGGAGAAGTCTTTAATATTTGCTCTACAATTTCTTAGAAATATTTGGTGTGAGGTTATGAATTTCTTAATTGATTCATCCAAATTGGGACAAGTGAAAATAAAAGTGTAGTCTGACTTAATTAAAGCCTAATTTGAGGGCATAAGTTTACAGCCTAATGCAATGGTGCTAATAGATTTGCAGTGAGCCCACCATCGAATGAAGTCCATCATCAGTTCAATGGTCACAATGAATGAATTTTTCAAATTAGGTCCTCGAATTAGAAACCAGTAGAACTAATATTATTCATGTCTTTTTTCATCTTCTTTTCCTTTTGCATTTATACCTACGCACTCTCATTTTATTTAAGAACAATGCTATTGGGATTTAGCGGACTTAATGATTGCGGTCATTAGATTATCAATCAGTCATATCATTGAATGGAGTCTACTATCAATTCGATGACCACAATACATTAAGACCTCAAATTATATACTCAACTAATGTTCCAATAACATTAGTGATTACGAAACACAACATTCTCCGAACAATGGACAAAAAAGCTCCTAGGTTAACAGCTCACTTTAATGTTTAACCCGAACCCTCCCCGATGATTTGAATATACAATCTTTGCATCGCTGTAGATATGGTTGATGCTTTTTAATTTGCATCATCTAAGTCCATTTTATGATATTTACTAGGTGACGGGTGATATTACTCTTCTATCGAATATAGAAAAGTTATATTTTGACCCACTTAAATCTAATATTGTCTTAACTACTTAAATAAGTTTCATATTGCCTCGTCACGTTATAAATAGAAAAATGTCCCGTGTGTAGTAAAGTACTTGTTGCAGTCTATGACAATCTAAAACAAACAATCATAACAAAGGTACAATATGAGAAACCTGAAACTTGAGAGACAAATGCAAGACTAACGATCATAGTTGTAGGTACAATGTGTTAAATATTGAGGGAGTCATGCAAGAAAGGAGCATAGATGAGGGGGCCAAATTGTAGTTTGCCCGTACTAGAATACTATACTAACTTTTAGCCAACATTTTATACATTTCCACGCTATCAAATGAAACTTGATTTATACACTTGAAAATAACTTGGAAATTTGGGAATTAATTATTACAAAAATGCACTTTTAAAAAAATATTACAATTTTACTATACATAGAAACTTATTTATTAAACTAATATAGTTTTTAAAAGCATGTTTTAAACCCATACTTTTTAATAGAAAAAGTAATTCAAAAACATATTTTCTATGTAGAATAACATCTCCTTATATGAACACTCTCACCTTAGGTTTTCTATAGGAGTATTTTTCTCTTCCTCTCATCGAAGTCGCTTCCCCTTCCTGTCATCAAATTATACTTCTATATTTGGATTCCCCTTTAGTTTTATTTCCCGAGTCTCCAACACGACAATCCTTTGGTCAAATCTTTTCTTTTTCCATTCATTGAAACTTTTCCTTCATTCATGCAGTGAAGTTGTTTTTTTCCCTATGGATTTCTGACTTGTCCCTTTTATCAATTCACCTTCCCGTTGATTTTCTATGCCACAATGGATGAAGATATAATCAACAAATTTCTTTATGTTACTTTAACTGAAGAAGAAGAAGATGTCATATTAGATTTTTGCAATGAAGATATTGAGGAAGGTCATGTGGAATGTGAAAAGAGTGCTTTTGTAAAGGTTTTGGAAGACAAGGTTGTGAATCTGCTGGCCTTGAGGAACACTATGGCCTCCTTTTGGGATAGTAAAGAGTTGAAAATCTCAAAGGTTGCATCGAATACCTTCAAGTTCTTTTTTTGTGAAGAGAAAGATCTATGTAAAGCTTTTAATAAAGGATCGTGGTGCTTCGATAATACATTGTAATAATTACGAAATGGTACAAAGGCTCTAGTCGAGCATCCAGACCTTATGAGTGTATGTTTCTGGGTTCAAATTCATAACTTACCAGGAGAATGTTATACCAAAGTGATGGCCATCAAGATCATTGGGATCTTTACAGAATGGGATCTGATTGAAATTCGTGAAACGAATAGGAGAGCCAAATTCATGAGAGTTAGGAGTTTTTATCAATGTTCTCATATCACTATGGCATGGTATCAAACTTCAGGATATATTGTGGTGGATTAGGTCATATAGAGAAAAACTACTATTGGTTGAAGGTTGATGTAGAATAGAATTCGAAAGTAGAAAGCCAATACGGTATGTGGTTGAATGTCGTAATTGTTAAGTCTAAATTGGTTCTCCTACACCATAAATCTATGCCCCTCAATGAGGGTCGATCGATTAAGGAGGAGATGGTCATGGAGATAACTCATGGGCGAGATTATAGGCGTGATTCTAGTAATGATGAACGTGGTTATGATGAGATGCACAATTTGGGGGACATGGCCACACTCATTGCTAAATTAAAAGGAGTGGATTTAGATGTGGGAGAGGCTAATTACCCTTTGAATGAAGAAAGGTGGAAAGGTGGCGATATTGGGCTACATGATAAATTGAACCCAACTCATGGTGTGCATTCACCAACTGATAAGGATCTATTTGATATGGTCTTAGGTCCTATTAACACTGTTACTCCTAATCTCGTTATTAGCCCACAACCTGGTAACAAAGTGGAGAGGCCCAAAGGTGGAAGGAATGCAGTTAAAACCAAAAGGCACAAAGGTGGAAGGAATGTAGTTAAAACCAAAGGCCCGATTACTTCTACTACTCCTGTGTGTTTAAATGAAGGCCACAATCTGTATGAAGGAAGGGTTCCAACATCAACTGGGAAAGGCAAAGACAAATGGTCTCGAATGAAGAGGATTGCCTCTCAAATATTAAAGTATTAGAAGATGGATGTAAGCACCCAAGAGAGGTCGATAGGAGTTTGCTCGAATATGTTGAAGCTCCAAAGGAAAAGATACATGTTCAAACACTTGGCCCTTATATCGAATTACAACCGGTGAAGACTGTGGAATACTCCCGCTGGAAGCAATGATAGGCGTTTTGTGGAACTGTCGAGGGCTTGGGAACCTTCGAACAGTTCGAGCCCTTCATAATTTAGTGAAATGGAAAGCAAGCTAATCATAAGGGAGCTTGAACAAATTCAACAACGGATTGGTCTTGCCTAGGGGCAGATAAGGAGTTCTTGCATTATTGTGGAAAAAGGGTTTACATGTTAGTGTTAATAGTTTCTTAGATTACCATATTGAAATTGTTGTTAAGGAAGTCCCAGGTAATCCTTGGAGGTTTGTGGGTTTCTACTGGTATCCAATCACATTTCAGAGGAAGAATTTTTTGGCTTTATTGAGAAATTTAAGCCAGATGTGGAATCACCCATGGGTTGTGGGGGAGATTTTAATGAAATTGTTTGTAGTAAGGAGAAGTTGGGTGGTCTTGATAGATCCAATTGGAAATGAATGACTTTCGAAGGGAAAATGACGATTGCCAATTAAGGGATTTATGTTTCATAGGCTACCAATTTACATGGTGGAATGGATTGCTGAACCTCAGCCAATCTTGATTTTCTATGTTCCCAAATAGCAATGTCTAACATGTCCCGACTACAGAATCAGATCATTGTCAGTTGCTCCTTAGAAGTTCTTCAAGCCCAAGTTTAGGGAAGGGCAGACCTAGGAAAAAATGTTTTCGGTTTGTGGCAATGTGGGCTGACGACCCCTCTTGTTTTGAAGTTATATGACAGAACTGGAATAATAGATGGTTTGGATTCTTTGAGCAGCATTTCTTGCAAAATGTTCGACAGTGTCGGATGGATTTATTGAAATGGAAGACTGACAAGTTTGGGAACATTAATATCAAGTTACAAGAGTCTGGAGAGCAGTTGGCTAGGGTGCAAAGTGATATGATGACAGAGGAGAACATAAAGCAGTTTAAAGCACCACACCAATAGATTCACAGTTTACTAGATGTGAAAGAATCAATGTGGAAACAATGGGCCAAATCCCTCTGGATGAAAGATGGTGAAAGAAACACAAAGTATTTACACGCCCAAGCTGGCCTAAGGAAACAAAGAAATACTATTAAGGGACTTACCAACAGAGATGGTGTATGGGTGACAGACATGGAATAGATTGAAAACATTGAAGTTGGGTACTATCAACAACTCTTCGACACAGAGCATCCCTCACAAAAGGACTTTGAGGGAGTTCTTCAGTGTGTGGATCAGAAAGTTACTCCTGCTCTGAATCATGAAATACTCAAACCTTTTCATGTTTTAGAAGTTGCTAAAGCACTCGATCAAATGCATCCTAGTAAGGCGCTTGGCCTAGGCGGTATGGGATTTATATTTTTCCAGAAATACTGGAACATTGTGGGCTGTGACGTAACAAATGTGGTGTTGGATTTCCTAAACTTAGAAAACCCATGTCTTAGGCTCAATTATACACATATTGTCCTAATTCTAAAGGTCCAACATCCGGAGAGTATGTCTCAATTCAGGCAAATCAGCCTATGCAACGTAGTTCACAATTTGATTGATAAATTGTTGCCATTAGGTTGAAGGCCATCCTATCCAAGGTTATCTTAGAGTTTTATAGTGCTTTCGTTCTAGGCCGGCTTATCAAAGATTATGTTCTAATAGCTAATGAGTTGAACCATCAACTGAAATTGAAGAGAGAATGAGGTAAGGCATTTCTGTTCCTTAAACTAGACATGAGCAAAACCTATGATAGGTTGGAATGGAGCTTTCTTGAGGCTAATATGTATAAATTGGGTTTTGATGGTAAATGAATCCAGATGATAATGAGATGTGTGAAGTCGGTTTCATATTCGCTTATCATTAATGGTGAGTAGATGGGTTTTATCCAGGGATTAAAATTTCGTTTTGGGGTATTGTTTCGGTCACCCAAGAAACGGAAACGTTTCGATGTGTTTCGGAAACGTTTCGACCCGTTTCGGAAATATAATAAAAAAAATAAAAAATTTAAGAATTATTTTTCTAAAACATTGATTAAAATATATCAAAGTATCTTGAAATACCTTGAAATATTCCGATACAATTGTGCAAATACATTGAAATATTATAAAACATCAGGAAACATTATGGAATACCTCGAAATATTAGAATTTTGATTACATCATTGTTTCGTTTCGGTCTCCTTGGAAACGGAAACGTTTCGGATGTTTCGACCGTTTCGAAATGATATTTTGATCCTTGGTTTTATCAATCCAACAAGGGGGATGCGTCAATGTGATCCTCTTTCCCCTTATCTTTTCCTTATTTGCAGTGAAGGTTTATCTCGACTTCTAAGAAATAGAGAGTTTAGGAATCTTACCAGGGATATCCACTAGTAGAAATGACCCTTATTGCTCCCATTTATTCTCTACTAACGATAGTCTCTTGTTGTTAGAGCTACAAAAGAACATGGTCAAGTGATTAAGGTGTGTCTCCAAAATAAGTGATTGAAGAATTGTCTAATCTACTGCAAGTTTTAGTTGTTGATAGCCATGATAAAATATTTGGGGCTACCTTTTGTTGTAGGTAGAACAAAGAGGGCCATTTTCAGCTCTATTCGTGAAAGAGTGTTAGATCACATTTTATAATTGGCAAATTTCATAGAGTCCATTGTAAATTTCAACATTTTTCATGGTCATGATGCTATCAAGTTGAAGATTAGAAAACGTCATTGAAGGGAGGAGATCAAGAGTTAATGCAACAACAGTCAACCTCTATATGCACATTCATGCTTAGGACAAAGGTAATGACCTAAACACCTAAGATGAACCCTTAGTTACTTTTTCTTAGGATGATAATGTAATTGGAAGTACTCCATGTATGGCTCCTAGGTGATTTTAAAAGTAAAGTTTTTCTAAACAATTTTGTGTTTTGAAAATATAGATTTAGCTCTTATTGGACCCATCTTGAGCAACACTCCTTTAGTTAATTTTTCTTAGGATGATTAGGATGATAATGGAATTGGAAGCACTCCATATATGGCTCCTAAGTGATTTTAAAAGTAAAGTTTTTATAAACAATTTTGTGTTTTAAAAATATAGATTTAGCTCTTAGTGAACCCATCTTGAGCAACACTCTTTAGTGCTCAAGAGGACTAGTTTTGTGCTTCAAAAACTGGTTTTGTGCTTCAAAAACTGGTAAGGACTGAGCTATGCTCACCAACCTTGGCTACAACAGTCTCTTGATGACTTAGAAAATTAGACAGGAAAAAGCCACGAGGGAACAACACTAATCTCGCTCTATGAGTTAGCTTGAGCGGTCCTTCAAGGTCGCTCGAGTGGTGCTCATGGTCACTCGAGCAGCGCTGCTCCTCCATAGGACAAAAACGTAATTTTCATTCTAGAATCAACCGTTTTATGACTACCCTCCCACCAATCGAGCGATTGTTCGCGAATTTGAGGTTTCTTATTTATTAAAATTACCTTTATTCCAGACCTATAAATAGTGAGAGTCTTTTCCAAAGCTAGGTTGTCTCTTTTGAGATTTCTAAGAGAGAAAACACTTTTTCTACCTTGAGATCTTCCACCGCTAACCTACATCCGTAAATCCCAAGAATACCACTAGAAATTCTACCCAACCTCACAACTTGGAGTTGAATATCTTGATGGTTTGACGAACCCACTGGTATATGCATACTAGGAATTATTGGTGTGCCCATGATTGCTCAAGGCATAGATGAAACCGTGCAATGGGGAGGTCCAAGTGAAGCTATACTAGATGTTGAAAGAGAGCCTTTGATGGAAAGACAATAAGGAAATGAGCATCTAACCATGATATTCATAGAGGTATAAGGCTCGAGTACTTGTATGTTGACTTAACGAGTAGTGAATTAGGCTTTGGTGAACCGAGATGGTTCCCTGCTGTTTTTCCTTAGGAGGGTTTTTCGTGTCAACAAATCACTTGTATTCTTTATTATTTATCGTATACACTTTTGATTGTGAGCACACACGCACACTATGTGTTTGTTGGAATGATCATTTGAATATCTATTTATACATAGTTGTACATTGGGTTTGAAATTTGGGATCACCGTAAGAATGATTGTGAGTGACTTAATTGAAGTTAATTAAAATCAATCGTCATGTTTAAGTTGGGTAGTGGTGATTAAAAAGGGTTCTCACTATTCATTGACAAATTTGTGTTAGAAAAGGTAATTGTGGTTGATTAGATTTTTATTAATAATTAATTGAGTGTTAAATTGAAAAGCCTAGTCATCCCCCTCAAAGTAAAGTGTCTATAGCTCCACGTGTATAATCGTCAGAGAAGATCTACATCAGGTTCCCCTTCCCTGAATAATAATTGGTGTTAGAGCATGGTTGCCCCGAGTCCAAAGAAACTTGTAGGCATTTTTGTGTATTGCCACTACAACAAAAAGCATTTTTTGCGACGTTTTTTTTTTTGCGACGATTTTCAAATTGTCGCAAAAAGTGCACTATTCGCGACGATTTCATAAATTTGTCGCAAATTTCTATTTTCGAAAATTTTTTGCGATGTTTTTAAAAAACGTCGCGAAAAGGCGATTCCCTCCTAATTATTTTTGGCGAGAGAAATGGCGGGAATTGGCAATTTTTTTACGACAAAAATTTTTCGTCGCAAATAGTTTTATCTCGTCGCAAAAATAAATAATATAAAATTTAAAGTAAAATAAAGTCTAAATTTCTATTTTTGGCAATTTTTGCAATGTTTTTTTAAAAACGTCACGAAAAGACGATTCCCTCCTAATTGTTTTTGGCGGGAGAAATTGCGGGAATTGGAAAATTAAATAAAAATAATAATTTAATTAATATTTTGCGAATAAATTTTTACGTAAATAAAAAATTTTAAAAAATAAAGTCTAAATTTCTATTTTGGCAATTTTTTGCGATTTTCAAAAACATCGCGAAAAGACGATTCCCTACTAATTGTTTTTGGCGAGAGAAATTGCTGGAATTGGAAAATTAATTAAAAATAATAATTTAATTAATTTTTTGCGACGTTTTTAAAAAAAACGTCGCCAATAAATTTTTACGTAAATAAAAAATTTAAAAATTTTAATTAATTTTTCGCGACGTTTTTTTAAAAACGTCGCCAATAACTTTTTACGTATATAAAAAATTTAAAAAATAATAATTTAATTAATTTTTCGCGACGTTTTTTAAAAACGTAGCCAATAAATTTTTACGTAAATAACAAAGTTAAAAATTAATAATTTAATTAATTTTTCGCGACGCCAATAAATTTTTACGTAAATAAAATTAACAAAAAACATCGCCAATAAATTTTTACTTAAATAAAATTAACATTCAATTTCAACTATTTAACATTAAATTTATCAAATTAACATTTAATTTCATCCAATTAATATTAAATTTATAAAATTAATATTTAATTTCATCCAATCTTGATTTTCTAAAATGGGTTAACACACTTTTATCCCTAAATTATGAATATTTTATCAGTTTCATATCTAAAGTATCAGTTTTTTCAATTTTATCTCTAAAGTATTTAATTAACAGACAATTAGCAAATTGATATCACTTTAACATGTTACTTTGGTGTTAAATTGATGAATTGAATATTAATTACAAGAAATTGTATGTTACTTTGGTGTTAATTTGATAAATTAAATCTTTATTGTTTGATTTGGAAAGTTAATTCAATGAATTGAGTGTTAATTGAATGAAATTAAAAGTTTGTTTGAATAATTTAATAGTAACTAGTTGAATTTGAATGTTAATTTAATGAATTAAATGTTTATTAGAAAAAATTGGATGTTAATTTGGTGTTAATTTGATAAATTAAATTTTAATTGGATGAAATTACATGTTACTTTGGTGTTGATTTGATAAATTGAATATTTTTTAAATAATTTTGCATGTTAATATGATGAATTTGAATGTAAATTAGATGAAGTCAATATTAATTTGATTTTAATTTGATTAATTTAATGTTAACTTGTTGAATTTAATTGTTAATTTAATGAATTAAATTCTTATTAGACAAAATTGAATGTTAATTTGGTGTTAATTTGATGAATTGAATATTAATGAGATGAAATTGTATGTTACTTTGGTGTTAATTTGATAAATTAAATCTTTATTGTTTGATTTGGAAAGTTAATTAAATGAATTGAGTGTTAATTGAATGAAATTATAAGTTAATTTGATTAATTTAATGTAACTAGTTGAATTTGAATGTTAATTTAATAAATTGAATATTTAACTGATGAAATTGAATGTTAATTTGGTGTTAATTTGATGGTTTAAATATTAATTAGATGAAATTGTATGTTACTTTAATGTTGATTTGATCAATTGAATCTTTATTGGATTATTTCAAATGCTAATTTGTTGAATTGAGTGTTAATTGGGTGGATATAAATGTTAATTTGATGAGTTGAATGCTTATTAGATGGAAGTGTTAGTTTAGTGTTGATTTGATAAATTGAATTTTTATTGGATGTTAATTGGATATTTTGAATATATATATATACTTTTTTTTTTTTTTTGGAGAACCTCGACGGTGCGAGGAAAATCTTATTAATTAAAAATTAAATTACACCTAGTTATGGGGGAATATATGTACCTTACCCCTCGATGCAATCTAATTACAAGTGAAAGATTAAAATAAAAATGGTATGCATGCTTGTTACAGACTATATAAAATTAATAAAAAACTAAGCATACTAACTATAATTAAAATAAAGACTACTAATATATTCTGCAACTCATTTAACATGCAAGAAATTAGCCTAAATTAGCTGAGAGAGTCGCCAATAAATTTTTACGTAAATAAAAAATTTAAAAAATAATGATTTAATTAATTTTTCGCGACGTTTTTAAAAAACGTCGCCAATAACTTTTTACGTAAATAAAAAATTTAAAAAATAATGATTTAATTAATTTTTTGCGACGTTTTTAAGAAACGTCGCCAATAAATTTTTACGTATATAAAAAATTTAAAAAATAATAATATAATTAATTTTTCGTGACGTTTTTTTAAAAACGTCGCCAATAACCTTTTACGTAAATAAAAACTTTAAAAAATAATGATTTAATTAATTTTTTGAAAACGTCGCCCATAAATTTTTATGCAAATAAAAAATTTAAAAATTAATAATTTAAATAATTTTTCACGACGTTTTCAAAAAAACGTCACCAATAAATTTTTAAAAAACGAAACAATCGAAACGACATCTTTCGATTTCCCTTCTCAGCGCCACTCTCTCTATCTCTCGACTCCTCCTCCCTATCTCTCTCTTCTCTCTCTTTCTCTCTCTCGATTTCTACTGTGCTGCATTGAGATCGACCGAGAAGCATCCCTCGTTGTTGGAATCACTAAGCAATCGAAGTCTCAAAGTTCAAAGTTCAGCCCAAGGCAATCGAAGTCTCAAAGTCTCAAAAATATCCAGTGAAATCAGGCAATCGAAGTCTCAAGGCAATCGAAAATCGAAGTCTCAAGGCAATCGAAATCTCCAGTGAAATCAGGCTAGGCAATCGAAGTCTCAAAGTTCAGCCCAAGGCAGTCGGTCTCCCCTCTTTCTCTCTTTGTATATCCATCTTTCTATATCCTCATCTCTCGATTTCTCCGATTTGTTTTCACAATCTTACCTTCGATTAACGTACAAATACACCCTTCTTATCCTATTTTGATGTTCAAATTTTCATTTATTTTTGGTTTTGATTTAAGGGTTTTTGTGAATATTTATGTGTTGTAATTGGGTTGCTAGGAATAGTCTGGTTCGGTTTTGCTGAGTCAAGCTCGGCCACAGCTCTTAATTTTGATATACAGGTGAGGGCTTCCCTGATGTTTTTCTCGCTCTTGATTAGGGCTTTTGCTCCCTAACCATTCTATTTGTCATATTTGAGAAATAATTCAATACATGTATCGACAAGGTTTTTTGACATAATATTTTGGGTATTCTGCATTTTGCAGTCAAATTTGAGTTGGGTTTCTATCTTTCTTGTTTCAGAGAGCTTCAAGATTTGATTTCTGTGGGAATTATGTTGTGTGACAATGATGCGAAGAGTTCAGAGGAGGTTCTGACGCTTTTGTGTAAATGCTCGTATCAAGGTAAATTGATGTTGCACTTCCAAAAAAAAAAAAGGGTAATTGATTTTGGCGTTTGTTTTTCCCTTTTGAGTATTTGTTTGGCTGAATTATGTTTTAGTTACTGTCTTGTGGTGTATGTGTTTCGGATGTTACCCATCAAAGCATGGGTTAGATATAAATTCATGGCACGCCTCCCTAGCCATGGGTTTATATTAGATTGAGTGATTAAGATTTGGTTGCTTGCTTCTACATGACAATTCTTGTGACTTGTGCTATATTGCACTAGGGAGTTCAAAATCCATATTAGGAAGTGACATTGGAGAAAATAACTCGCAAAGTTTGAAGTAACATTGTCTTCAGCTTTAATTTCAATGATTATGTGCTGTCAAAAACATGGTTTTTTTTTTTTGTTGGGGGGTGGGGGGGGGGGGGGGGGGGGGGTGGGGAGGATGTTAGGCTGATCTACTTGATAAGGTTATTCGACGGACTTGTTTTTATTTTCCTTGTTTTTATTGTTTGTAGTTGGTACCAAAATCTACTTTTGAGGTATGGGATCTTATTCAATTCTATGAAATAGTAAATTGAAAAAAATGCAAAAGATAAAGACTTAGAAGAGTTTCCTTCCTATTGCTACATTTCTAACACAATCTTAGAGTTGGTTTGTTGTGACGGATTCTTAGGGAAGATGGTAATGATAGATGTTGAACTACGACCATTAACACAGGAGAACAGTGATCCTATTTTGGCCCGGTTTTCTGAAACTAATGTCTTTGAAGCTTGATACAGAAAATGACTATGTTTATAGTCTTCATAAAAACCCCGTGGGATAAGCTTACGTGGCATTAAGTAGACTTAAAGGTTTTTTTTTTTAAAGTTTACGTGCCATTAGGTTGACTTGAAATTGAATTCTTTAATGGGATCAATGTATTTTCCATATTGGTAGTTTCTTTTTTATTTGTTATACATTGTTTTTTTCCTTTCCAGGAATCCAAATAACATAATTCGTCAGGTGAGGTTATTGATTAATTGTTATTTTTCGATCATTTTGTTTTTGTAAAGTGATGTCAGCACAGGATGAGGTCTCTGTCGTTGTCAAGTGCTTGAAATTTGGAGCTGCTGACTATCTTGTGAAGCCTTTACAAACTAATGAGCTCTTGAACTTGTGGACTCACATGTGGAGGAGAAGGCGAATGGTATATGTATTCCATTTGTCTGTTGTTTAGTTGTTTTAAATTGCCCCTTTTCCAAGTTTTCAAACTTAGTAAATTTGTAGCGGGCGCTAAGCTAATTTTTGAAAGTACTTATAAATTATAATAGAATAGATATGTAAGATTCAGATGTCAGGGAATTAGGAAAATTATTACCTGGAGTATTGGGAAATCAAGTTATAAGATGTTATGGTTTTTGCTTATAGACATTCTTTGCTCTCGTCATTTTACTTGCACAAATTTTATGTTCACGCAGGAGAATGTATATGTTCGATATTCTATATCCAAAAACAAAGGCCATCTTGCTGGTTTTTTTTTTAATAGATGTCTCAATGCTTTCATATGGATTTACTTCTAACCATCTTTATACCCCTAAAGCGAAATATTTATATTATAATTTGCGGGTTTATCTTTTATGATGTGGACAACTTGGACTGGCAGAAAAGAACATCTTGAGCTATGACATTGATTTGGTGGTGTCAGACCCCAGTGATCCTAACACAAACAACACTACTCTGTTCTCAGATGACACAGATGACAAGTCCCGGAAGAGTGCCAATCTAGAGATGTGTTTTTCAACTCAACAGGAAGATGAGGTGAGTAAAGTGTGGATAAAAGAAATTTTGGATACTCAAGGAAAATCCTTGGCCATGGTGACACCAGATTATGCAGAAAACATGTTCATTTATCAAATAGCTATCTAGATATGTCTTTGAAAAAGTATCTTTTTAGATGCCTGGAATATAAATTAGTTTTGAACATGAAAAAATAAGTTGCAACATAGACTTTGGGTAGAAGCATTTGGATCTAGCTCTATCAAACATGAGGCACCGTAAAAGGGCACTAGGGACTGATTTTCACAATGTGCAAAAGATCTGAGAGCTAACAATTGAAAAAGAAATATAGGTTATTGAATTCTGAATTAAATGGATAAGTGGGTGAGCGTAAAATGGAGTAATCAATGCCCAGTGCCTACATGATGTTAATCAATGTTGGTTCACCTGGTTTTTTTCTCTCGTTGTGTTCAGATTTTATATCTTTATTGTAACTGTTTTATTTTTTCTTTATTGTTAAATAGTTCGATTCCTTGTCCGCCATTGTTTTACTTCTCTTCCTATTAATAAAAATTTCATATCTTATGAGAAACAAAACTTAGATATTAGGTGATTAAGCAGCCCAAAATTAGATGCCCATATCTAGGCACAGTTATTTTCAGAAAGTACTTCTTCATTTGAAAAATCCATCTATGGGAAATGAAATCAGTTTTCTAAAAGACCTTTCTTGATCATTAGTTGGTCACATGAAAATTTAGAAGTGCTTGGATGATGATTTCTTGGCATATCTTTTGAATACAGTTTGTTTTGGAACTATTTAATTACTTATGTTCATGGGTTTTAGGTTGCTTGAGACTTTTTGCCAAACGAAATGACTGCACTGTAGGAGTGTATATCAATTTTATGCTCATTCAAAGAGACAGGAAAAAAGGGCACACTTCAATGATTTAGATATGCATTATATTTTTATCTTATTTCTTCTTAAGACCTTTTCATGTTTTTAATTAGTGTTTATTTGTACGGACATTTAGCTCAGGTTTTGGCATCTGGATTGCAGATGAAGTGATATACCAAGTGTGCATTCCGTACCTCCCTGACATTCAAATTGCTACCATAATATTTTACTTATTTTTATAGCTTTAAAGTTTAATTGGGATTTGTATAAACTGTTAAGGACAAAGCAAATGGAGGAAAAAAATGATGCAACAGATATTCTTATGTGCATAGCTTTGCAAACACCCAAGCCATAAATTTGTTTTCTAAATGAAATTATTGACTGTGATAATGAAAAGTAGAAATAAGTTTTCCACTTCTAAAACCATGACAACCTCATTAATTCACATCATTCTCTTTAGATTTTGGCATACTAAATGTAGTCTCATATTTCCTTTATTTGGACAGACTGACACAGAAGATATCAGCGGTCTCTATATTTTTTGAGACCATGCCATATAGATTGAATGAGAGCACTGGCTATATTGATTATGACCAGGTAGCTTCTGTTTTTTTATCATGCTTCTTTCTGTTTCATTGATGTGCTATTTTCTGGGTCACGTTATAAAGCTATTGTCATGGGAAGTTGCTTTCGTTGTCTAGTTTTTTTTTGCTTTCCCTAGCTTATTGAATTTCAGAAACAAGGCTACATTCTGGGGAGTACGTGATTCAAACTTTGTTATTAGTAAAATTTAAAAATTAAAGGTTAATGGATGGCAATAGATTTTAGTGACAGTAATCACAGGGCAATGTAATCATTCAATACGATAACATGTTAGAGAGTGAATGTAAAAATTGATGCATGCCATCTATTGCTATGTATATTGATAAGTGGTTCAACGACTTTAACAATTGCATTCCTGAATTTGCTTCATAACCAGTGGCGGAACTATATTATGGACTGGGCCCCCAAGAATCAAATTTATTTTGCACCATTGAGCCCCAAAGTACAAAAGTATTCTACTTGTCTAATGGTCATGTGTGATGTTTGTTTGAAGTGATATCAAGACTCCATCATTGTAATGTGGTACCTTTGCTTGGCTACTGCTCAGAGTACCAAGGAAAACATGTTAAGAGGCTGCTAGTATTTCAGTACATGACCAAAGGTAATCTGAGACAGTGTCTGAATGGGGCCTCAGGCATATGCCTAGATTGGGGTGCTCGGGTTGCAATTGCACTTGGAGCTGCAAGGGGCCTGGAATATCTCCATGAAGCAGCTGCTCCAAGAATCTTGCATAGAGATGTCAAATCTACAAACATTCTTTTGGATGAGAACTGGACTGTCAAGGTAAAACAAAAACTTATCTGGTACTGATCTGTTGAGCTTGGAGATGGTATTTCAAGGCATGGAGCTGGACTGCTGGAGCTGTTTAATTTTAAGAGACATTAAATGTAATTAGAGATGGTTTAAATCCTCATGAAGGATTAAAGTCATTTTTTCAATTTTTAGAACTTCTTGTTCTTTGATTCTTGTAATTCATTCTTTTTGGAAATAAAATTTTGTTTTTTTTTTAAAAGATGTGAAATAAATGTTGAATGGAAAAGATGGGAAATGTATTAATTGTGTTAGTTTTTTATTGAACACATGTATTATTGGTGTACAGGTGAAAAATTTTATTAGAATATCATTTTTTATGAATTATTTAAAAAAAAATGAACTTTTTAGTGACGAAATTAAAATCGTCGCGAAAAATTGTAAGAACAATCTTTTTTGCGACGATTTTTATACGTCGCAAATGTATTTATTTAATTATTTTTTACATTTTTATTTTTGTAAAAAATTATTCGCGACGATTTTTTTACGTCGCCAAAAATTAATTAAATTATTATTTTTTACTTTTTTATTTTGTAAAATATTACTCGCGACGATTTTTTTACGTCGCGAAAAATTAATTAAATTATTATTTTTTACTTTTTTATTTTGTAAAACATTATTCACGACGATTTTTTTACGTCGCGAAAAATTAATTAAATTATTATTTTTTACTTTTTTATTTTTGTAAAAAATTATTCGAGACAATTTTTTTACGTCGCGAAAAATTAATTAAATTATTATTTTTTACTTTTTTATTTATGTAAAAAATTATTAACGACGATTTTTTTACGTTGCGAAAAATTAATTAAATTATTATTTTTTATTTTGTTACGCTGGTGGAATAGATTTTGGCTACGTTTTTTTTTACTTTTAGCGACGTTTTTTTTTTCGTCGCAAATTTTTTTTTTTAACGATAAAAATAAATTTACGTCGCAAAATACTTTCTGCAACGAGACTATTGCGACGAACACGCAACGAAAAAAAAACGTCGCAAAAAATAATTGGCGACGATTTTTTTTAATTTAACGACGAAAAAAATCGTCGCAATAAACGATTTTTGTTGTAGTGTGCTTGCATACCTTGTTAAAAATGGTTGCATCATCGATACATGAATTGTGTTTTATAGTTCACACTGCCTTGAAAACCCAAGTGTGTAATAAATGGTACTTTAAAGGCATATGACTAGATAGAAGTCCCACTTTTGTGTATTAGAAAAGTGTAGGTGGGACTGTTACATTTGGAGACGGTAGTATCTCCAAGGTTGTTGGAAAGGGTTTCGTTCAACCATTAGGAATGCCAAAGTTGGATAATGTCCCCTATGTGGAAGGATTGAAAGTCAACCTTATCAGTGTTAGCCAATTGTGTGATAATGGTAATGTTTTACATTTCATGAGAGACAAATGCACGATTTTGAATGATAAAATGGATTGTCTTTTGGAAAGGGTTAGGTCGGGAGATAATTGTTATTAGATATCTCCAAATCCTTCACTAGTGTGTCATAGGGAGGGTGCTGATGAAGTCACACTATGACATCAAAGATTAGGTCACATGAACTACAAGGACCTGAACCGAATGACGAGCAAGGAATTTTTAAGGGGAGTACCTAAGTTGAGTAAGTTGTCTACCAAAGTGTGTGATCCATGTCAATTAGGGAAGCAAACCAAAGGCCCTCACAAGAATTAACGGCCATCACAACTCTGAGGCCCCTAGAGCTCATTCACATGGATCTCATGGGTCCTACACAAACCAAGAGCATAAGTGGTAAGAGATAAATCTTAGTTATGGTAGATGATTACTCAAGGTACACTTGGGTTGCCTTTTTGAGAGATAAACCTGAGGATTTTGCAAGTTGTAGAAATGTTTGCAAGAAAGCACAAAATGAGCGAGGTAAATCCTTAGGTAATGTTGTTAGAATTCGAAGTGATCATGGTAGAAAATTTGATAATTATGATTTTTGTGCTTACTGTGATAAACATAGCATGAACCTTGAGTTCTCTATACCCAAGACCCCACAAAAAAAATAGCATTGTAGAGAGAAAAAATAAAGTGATTCAAGAGATGGCTAGAGTCTTAATTCATAGCAAGGGGTTGTCAGAAACGTTTTGGGTTGAGGCGGTGAAGACCTCGTGTTATACGATAAATCGAGTTTACCTTAGGCCAAGCACATGTCAGGCCCCATATGACCTCTGGAAGGGAAAATGCTATATTTTGAGAGATAGAGAGAACTTACAAGACTCCTAGAGTGATGAAGGGATATTTCTAGAATAGTCCACCAACAGTAGAGCCTTAGAGTGTTCAATTTGAGAACATCTATTGTAATGGAATCCATTAATGTTGTCATTGGTTACACAAGAGAGGACCTTGTGCATGATAAAGAGGAGGATGAGAGAATGATTGATTCAATAGGAGACAAAGCTGAACCGAAACCTACTTCTACCCCTCAAAGAGAAAATGACCTTCTTACCAAACCAATAGCTTTGTGGATTCATACCTAATGACATTCTAGGAAACCTGAAAAAAGGGGTGAGGATTAAGAGACAACTTATTCATGAGCTGGACCAAAACTGCTATGTTTCTTTGTTTGAACCTAAGAATGTAGGTGAGGCACTTGAAGAAAAAAAAATTGGATAATCTTCATGCAAGAAGAGTTAAACCAATTCACATGAAGTGATGTTTGGAACTTGGTACCTAGGCCTAAATACACCAATTTATAAATTTAGACAAATAAATCAGATGAAAATGGTGTAGTTGTCAAAAAACAAGGCTAGGCTAGTGGCACAATGATACACCCAAGTAAAATGAATAGACTTTGATGAGACTTTTACACCGGTAGCTAGGCTAGAGCCCGTGAGATTACTTTTTTCCATAGTTTGTCACATGAAATTTAAGTTGTATCAAATGGATGTGAAAAATGCATTTTTGAATGATTTCCTTCAAGAAGTCTATTTGGAACAATCAAAGAATTTTGAAGATCTCCATTATCCTAGGCATGTATTTAAACTAAAAAAGACACTCTATTGTTTAAAACAAGCTCCAAGGGCTTGGTATGAAAGACTTTCTACTTATCTCTTGAAAGAAAGGTTTTCTAGAGGTAGTGTAGATAAGACTTTATTTGTGAAGAGTGTTAATGGTGAATTGTTAATTGTCTAGGTGTATGTTGATGATACTGTCTTGCTCATGAATTTAGTGAATTGATGAAATCTAAATTTGAAATAAGCATGATGGGTGAAGTAACTTACTTTTTAGGCTTGCAGGTTCAACAAATGGATAATGGGATTTTTGTCTCACAATCTAAATATGCAAAGGATCTAGTTAGGAAGTTTGGGTTAGAGTCAGCCAATCACTTATTTACTTCGATGAGTACCATCACAAAATTGAGTAAAGACACTTTAGGCAAAAATGTAGATCACACAACGTACGATAGTATAATAGGTAGTTTACTTTATCTCACTTCGAGTTGACCTAAAATTGCCTTTAGTGTTGGTGTATGTGCACAGTATTAATCCTACCCTAAAGAGTCACATTTGTTTGCGGTTAAGTGCATCATTCGTTATGTGAATGAGACTGCATGGTATGGTATTTGTTATACTTTTGTGACTAGTGTCGAGATTGCTAGCTATTCCGATGCCGATTGGGTAGGGAATGTAGATGAACATAAGATCACTTCCGGTGGGTGTTTTTACAATGGGAATAACTTAGTCTCTTGGCAAAGTAAAAAGCAAAATTCCATATCATTGTCTACTGCCAAGGCTGAGTACATTGCAGCAGGGAGTTACTGCATGCAATTGCTTTGGCTAAAGCAAATGCTATTTGATTACAGGATCTCTCATGATACCTTAACTGTGTATTGTAATAATTATAGTGCTATCAACATCTCGATATATCCCGTACAACACTCTAGGACAAAGCATATACATATACATCACCATTTCATTCGAGAGTTTGTTGAAAACAAGGGAATATCTTTAGAGCATGTCCAAACTCAAGACCAACTTGCCAATCTTCTCACAAAACCCATGGATGCCCCTAGATTCGAGAATACTAGAAAATTCCTAGGTATTTGTGCTCTTGAGTGAGTGTCCATTGAATTTAGCCCTACGAGTTGAAAGACATATCATGCAATAAGGACTAAGTTGTTTGTAGATATATTTTTTGTGTTATTTGTTGGTTGTTTTCTATATGAAAATACAAAAACAAGAGAAATAAAAAAATTCAAAAAGAGTTTTGATGTCAAGTTTGACTTTTATGGTAATCACTTTATTTGTTTTTCCTTGTTTAATGCATTTTCATGCATATGTTTTTTGTGTATATGTTTATTTTAAAAATTCAAAAAAGTTGAAAAAGAAAACGCCAAAAAGGTTTTTTTTTTTTTATGTTTGTTTTTCCTTGTTTATGATCATGGTAGTTCACACTTTGGTTTGCATTGTAATGATTTCATCCTTTCAAAGTTAAAATGTGCATTGCTATGAGTCATATTAGGGGTTAGAGAACTTAGTGGCATAAATCTTATTGCATGATTAATTAGCGTAAGTATCTTTCACTTTAACATGCTTTGTATAATGTTTACATTTGAAATATTCATAAACCAAGTACACGTATGTCATTCACCTTCACACGTAATAGTTTGAATTATTAATGATCTTAACAGACTCTAAGTGTTGGTGATAGGTGAACACATGACTAAAGTTAGTTAAACCCCCATTCCTTAAAAGATGCCGAAGGGCAATTGTGATAAAAGAGCCCAATATGGCCAATTCTAAAAAGGTGAGGCATAAATAAATGGCTAAAAACAATTCTACTTGAATTATTGAGAGTACTTATGCTTAATTGAAAATTTCTAATTTGTAAAGCTCCTAGAGATCATGCTAATCTTGAATAGAAGCATACATTAATTAGTGAGGAATTCAGAATCGTGTTAATTGAAGTCAGAGTATAAGGGATAAAAGAAAGAGACAGTTGTCAAAAAGAAGATTATTAGGACACTCACTAACCGGTCATGTATTTACTTAGACAATGCATTAGTATTTCATGTTGAGCTTATTAATGATTTAAACTAAGTGAAATTCTAGTTGTATTGGAGTTTGGTTTTATACACGTTACACTTGAATTTGTCCAAGTTGAACAAGATTTGAACACGTGTGAGTGAGATTGAATCAAGTGAGAAAATATTGATCTAGGATGCATAAAATTGTGTTTCATATCTTTAAATATGTCTTACAATAATGGCTTGAGATGATGAATGTTGGATGGAGCTATTATAATGCAAACTTGTGTAAGTTTCATGATTTTTGAACATTGAGCATTTATTGTTTAATGTAAGTTTCATGATTTTTGAACATTGAGCATTTATTGTTTAATTTAAAAATTGCATTAATATAGATCCAAATTCATCCATGCATGTGCATATAGTTGCATATAGGTTGTACATACATTCATGTATGTTTTTAAAGGCTAAAGAGTAGTTGAGAGCTATTGAGAACACATGATTGAATCCCTTAGGCTATCCAATCACTTCTTTTGACCTAGCACTTCTAAGAAGAAGTCCGAGCCACCCGATTTGGTTTTTGGAATGTGCTTACATCCATTTGAGTTGTCATTTTGTAGAGACTTTTAATTTAGGTAATATGGGAGATGAGAGTGTTTATTCATTCATGGCCTGTACTAAAGTACTTTTTACTTTTTTGTTGTTGACTTTTAGGTTTTGTTGAATTTTTATTTGTTTAGTTATATTTTCGTTTGTTGTGACACACTCTTAGTCCTAATTTTGATGTTTTTATCATATTTTACTTTGAGCTATATGTCTTGTTTGTCTCGTACTTATTTTACTTGTATGATTTGGCTAGTTGATGTACATTCATACCATCTTGTTATACTATAATTCTATGTCATGATTTTTATATGTTGTTATTTGGTTGACATTGATAGCAAATAAAATAAAAATATATTGGGTTACTTGATTTTGTACCATATTTGTTGCACGTTGTCATTGGGTTGCCATTTGGGACAAAAAAGGGGAGCATATTTTAGGTACATATGAAAAGAATCAGAGAGATTTACTCTTGATAAGGCAAGATATGTTGCATGTGAAAATAGAAAGAGCGAGTTTGTTCAAAATCTCAGGGGCAGTATATTTACAAACTTGGCATTGCGTCACCTTTTTCAAATTTTTTTATTTTACATTTGTTATTTTACTTGTGAACACCAACCTTTCATATTGATATATTAATAGGTTCTCAAGCATATTTGACAAGTTAATTCCTAACATGTTACATATTTGCAATTACCTGATGTATATGTACTTGTGCCCTATACTTAACTTGGTGTTTTTCAAACTTGTGATTATGTTATACATTTCTATAACATATGATACTTTTCACGAGGTTTTGGTTTGAGTGATGATTTGCAGGATTACGACAAAAAGGTTTTGATTGCGAGCACACTAACGCACTATGTGTTTGTTGGAATGATCGTTTGAATATATATTTATACATAGTTATGCTTTGGGTTTGGGATTTGGGATCACCGTGAGATTGATTGTGAGTGAATTAATTGAAGATTAATTAAAATCAATCGTCATGATTAAGTTTAGTCGTGGTGATTAAAAGGGGTTCTCACTATTCATTCACAAATTTGTGTGAGAAGAGGTAATTATGGTCGATTAGGTTTTTATTAGTAATCAATTTAGCGTTAAATTGAAAAACCTATTCACCCTCTCTAGGTAAAGTGTCTATAGCTCCACGTGTATCATAATGCGAGAAGATCCACATCAGGTTACCCCTCTTAGAACAACAAAAAAGAGTGGCAAAATATTCAAGGGTGGCAGGAGAAGATGCTCTTAAAAGTAGGTAAAGAAATCCTTATCAAATTTGTGGCCCAAGCAACCCCTTCCTACACTATGTCATGTTTTAAACTCCCCACAAATTTATGTTCGGAACTCAATAGCCTCATGGCCAAATTTTGGTGGGGAGGAACTGACACGTCAAGCAAAATACACTGATCTATCTGGGAGAGGCTATGTCAACCTAAATCAAATGGAGGTATGGGTTTCAAAAATATTGAAGAATTTAATCAAGCTCTTCTAGCCAAGCAGTTCTGGAGATTAATACAAAACCCTTCATCTTTGGTTGGTCAAGTCTTCCGGGCCAAGTATTATCCAAATTCTTCTATTATGGACGCACATTTGGGTAGCAATTCATCTTAGACTTGGAGGAGCATTTTTTCCAACAAGAAGTCATAGCTGCTGGTACATGTTAGAGAATTGGGAATGGGGCAAAAGTCCGTCTAAAAGGAGAGAATTGGATGACTAGACCCAGATATTTAAAGCAATTAGCCCTCTTAATAATATGGATGATGATATGCGGTTATGCTTTTTAACAGATCCCATTTTCAGGAGCTGGAATGTTGATGTGCTTAAGAATCTTTTTATGAGTTTTGAGGTGAAGAATATACTATCCATTCTAATATGCCAATATTTACCTAGCGATTGACAGGTTTGGCATTATCCAAAGTTAGTGCAATTCAATAGTCAAAGTGCATACCATATGATCATGGAAAATAGGAGAAAGGAAGAGGCGAGTAGAGTGAAAGTGTATGGGATAGGAAGTTCATTTGGAGGTGGAATATTCCTAATAAAATCAAACACTTTATCTGGAGAGTGTTTCATGATATTCTTCCAACGAACAACAATCTCCAGATGATCTCTGCTTCTTGTGTGGATCTGCACCCTTCTCCCAGCGAGAGATATACAATTCAGGAGTGGTTGGTTTTTGTCTCTGATAATCTCCATCCTCCAGAGGTAAGCTTGTTGATGATACTGGCATGGTGATTATGGTATAACAAGAACAAATCGCGCCTTCAATAAGAAGTCCAATCTCCTAAGAAATTTGTTGATTTTTCTGTATCTTACCAAGCTCACTACCTAGAAGCCCAAAGTCAGAATTCACTGCTCCCAGACCCAGATGCACATAACGACCATAGTTTTAGGCAATGATCAACACCGCCTCCAGGAGTCAAAATTAATTTTGATGGTGCTACCTTGATCTCAGAGTAGTTGGCAGCACTGGGGTGGTTATTAGGGATCATTTTGGGAATTTTGTGGCGGGTTCGAGTGAATCCATAAAAGGTCCTCTTCGTCATGAGCATGTTGAAGCAATGACAGCTCTTTCTGGAGTACTAAAGCTTGCCATTTGAGATGAGATAAAATAAGGTGATCTTTGCAGGAGACTCGAAGAATGTCATCTCTGCCATAGAACGAATGAAACCAAACTACTATTATATTGGGACTTTTGCTAATCAAATTCACAAGCATGCGAGCTTGTTGACAGATTTCTCTACTGGATGGATTAGAAGCGATGGTAACTCTGTTGCTAATTGTCAAGCAAGATTTTCTTTAAAATGTAATGAGCCCAAGTGTTGGAGAGGAAATTGTCCTAATTTCTTGTATCCTCTCCTTCACAAAGATGTTTTGCATACGGGTATTTATATGTGAAAAAAGTTTATATATGTGATAAGTCATACGGGTATTTACCTGAGCAACTGTCTTTCCTCTGGCCTCAGCAATCTCTTTCAGCACCTCACAATCCAAGACTTTGTTAGTTCCCCACAGTGTTCCTCTGGCTCCTAAAGGAGAGTATGCCGTAACATGAATCCTCTTTTCTTTACAAAACGCTCGAAGCCCCTTTTGCTGCCATAGCGGGCTCATCTCCACCTTGTGATATAAAGCATAAACAAACTCATCCTCTTTTTTTATGAATGTAACAATATAATGGAATTAAATATAACAATCTGTGCATGAGAAAAAGAAATTCATCTTGATGACAAAAAAAGAGTACATGCAATCACAGTTAATTAGTATCGTTTTTCCATAGGATAGTTTACAAATCTCATTGGGTATGGAAAGGTAAGGCTCGAAATCCATTGGTTTATCTAGGGAAACTTAGATACTTCGGAATCAATGCGCATAACTTGAGTCTAATTCATCAAGTATTATTACTTTAGAAATTAATATTCTATTTACAAACTATGATGAATACTTTGCTAATGTTTTGGTAAGAAATGAAGCTTTTTTTTTTTTTTTTTGGGGGGTATCCAGAAGAAGTTTAACAAGAATGCTATTGGGACCCAAAAAATTGGTTTAATTTGTTGACCTAATGATATAGTTTCATTGTAACTATTAGATTAAAACAAAGGTCCTATGTTTGATGAGCTCACAGTTAATTCAAGAGTTATAGTGAATTTGGTCAATAAATTAGGTCCCAATAGTATTGTTCCACATTTAATGTCCAAAAAACACTATTGTCATTTGATGATTTGATTTGAATCTAAAAGTAATGTTATTTGGATTTAAAAATCTGACATAATGATATGGTTTCGTTGGAATCATTGGATCAACACCAAATTTTAATGTTTGAGAGCACCCACAGTCAATCGAAAGATCATAATAAATTAGATCAATAAATTATGTGACAATAGCATTACTCGTGAATCAATTATTCAGTTGCAGAATCTTCTTACTTGCCGAAAAAAAAATTATTCAGCTGTATAAAACAAAAAGGAAAGTCTGCTAATTCAAAAGAAAAGCTGTAAAATCAGATGATGATGTAAAGCTATACAAAGTGTACAACATGGGTTCAGTTCTACCTTAATGAATCAAATGAAAGGTAAATGAGTTAACTAAATCAAGAATATATGTTCCTAGTTCCATGGTTATACATAACTTATTAAATGTTGTTTTTCACGTACGTTGCAGTGATGATGCCGAAAACAGAAGACTCACTTGATTTACTGCAGGAGGGATCTTTGCGGTGGCAAATAACTGATTGAGCTTCTTGCAGGAGAAGTTGCTCACTCCAATATTTTTCGAGAGGCCTAATCTATGACACTCCTCCATGACTTCCCAAACGGACTTGAAATCCATAGGAAGAAGGTACTTCGGATCAAATGGCAACTTGTCAACCCCTGGCTTCAAGCTCACTGGCCAATGAATTAGGTACAGATCAAGATACTCCAGCCCCAGCTTCCTACATAAAGAAACATGGGACTGTGATGCAATTACTATTGTAAAGGAGGCCATTCATGGCAACCATACAATTTCTTACTGATTCAATTCTTTTTGAAAGGTAACTTTCAACAGTTATAGTTGGTCAGGGAAATCTAGTATGAACCTGGATGGCTTGGTTTAGCAATCAAGCAAGGAAGCGAGGAGCAAACTTGTATACATAAAACCCAATTTAAATATTGCACATGATAGTGGATAATTACATGTATATAAAATTTGCATAATCATGAGTTTAAAAATACGTAATTAGAATGATTTTTCGGTCACCAAAAAAAAAACAGAAAAAGAAAAACAAGTTGGAGAGAGTATTTGTTACTGGAGGGTGTTTCTCAGAGCAGGAATGACGCGATCCGGATGTGCATCGTTGCACCAAAGCTTTGACGTGATAAACAGTTCTTGACGTGATTTAATGAACCCTAATCCTAAAGCTTCAGCTATGGCATCACCAAGAGGCCGTTCGGATTCGTATATTGCAGCGGAGTCGAAGTGTCTATAACCAAGTTTGATTGCCTGCAGAATGGAAGCTTTCGCTGTGTCGGATCCATCAAAAGGCCATGCTGCAGTCCCAAAGCCCAGTAAAGGAATGGTTGCATCAGTTGAGCCCAGTGGTGCCTCAGGAATGCTTCCCATTTCTTCTGTTCTAATGCTTCTGCAGTCTGAGTCTGCTAGCTAGACAAATACATAGCACAGAAAGACGGCTTTGGCCTGCACAAAGGCCGAGGCTGGACCATATTGAATTTAACCATATGAAAAGATATATAAAAATATTTAATTTAAATAAGTATATAGAGCATAATCAAAATGAATGGTAAATACGAACTCATACAACCGACCCAAGTAATTAGGACATAAGACATGGTTGATTGGTTGGTTGCTTGGTTGGTAAGAACATGAGATGATGTTTAATTATTTTTGGGTTAATAGCAGTTTTGATCCCTAAAATATATAATTTTTGTCAGTTTATTCCTCAATATATCAATTTTGTAAATTTGGTCTCTAAAATATTCAGTTCGTATTATTTTGATCCCTACATAGACAGACCATTAAGTTTTTTTATAGAATGATCACGTATTGGGTACATGATACCGTCTGAAAAATGACACGTAACCACATCCGTCAAAAAAAATAACGGTCCGTCTATGTGCGGATCAAAATGACACGAATTAAATACTTTACAGACAAAATTGACAAAATTGATACATTAAGAACTAAACTAATAAAAAATGAATACTTTAAAGATCAAAAATGCTATGAACCTATTATTTTTCCTTAATAAATCTAAAAGCAGGAGAGCAGCCCAAGTTTTTAATTATTTTATGACGCCAAAGTCTCATCCTCATATGTTTGCCGATTTCATTTAACCATATGCTTGGATTACTGTGGTGCAGTTGATTGATGAAGAACTTATCCCCCACCCTTATCGGCATGTTGAAGTCATTTATGCATAAGCTTCGATAAATGTGGTCAAATAGATTGATGAAAATCTTTTTTTTTTTTTGGATAGTTCTATTGATCAAAATTTGGATTATACAAAAAATACATACGGCTCTGCGTATGGTGACAAAACTCATAAGACTATCGTAGTAAATTCGATAAAATTTAACGGTGTATAATTGAAACCCATCAGAAATTATAAAAAAAAAAATTTAAAAACTAAAATCTTGATTCATATACTCAGAATTTTGGACTAGCTTTGGCCTGTACAAAAGGCCAAGGCTGGACCCTATTGAATTTAACCGTATGAAGAACATGAGATGCTCAATTATTTTTCCTTAATAAATCTGAAAGCATGGGAGCAGCCCAAGTTTTAATTATTTTATGACGCCAAAATCTCATCCTCATCTATTTGTCGATTTCATTTAACCATATGCTTGGATTACGATGGTATCTCGTACAACATTTTTATAATTTTGAGATATATTATTAGTTGTTGCACACGTGCGTTATACGTGAATCAATTTCAGTTGTATCAAATAAGGAAATATTGTGGGGGTCGGACAACGAGATAGAGTGAAAGTAAGAGATAAATTGTGTAGGAGAGGGAATAAAGTCGTAATACAAAAATAAAATCTTGCTCTTGCAAGGGTAATGTCACTTTCCATTCCCAACAGCCACATGCATCAACAGAAGAACAACCATACAAAGGGACAATATATATGAGAACTAATTGATGATGCATAAATCGGTATTGTGCAAGATCAACAGTCAACAATATAAATAGATGTGATTAATGAGCAATAAATAGGCAATCAATGGCAAAATAGTAAATATAGAGTCAACACAAAGATTTATAGTGGTTCGGTCCAGGTGACCTACTTCACTCTCGGGAACGGCAGCGGTAGCCGGAGATCTTTATTGATGAACAATGTTACTGGGAGAATAACTCTATGAGTATTACAATGCTTTGGGAGAGAGAGAGAGAGAGAGAGAGCAATGTGTGTAGGGAGGTGTAGTGTGTGTAGGGATCTCAAGGTCTAGAGGCCTCTCAAAGGTCATGCCCCCTCACCCTCCTTGTGGAGAGAGCTTACATTATATAGGCTTAGTAAGGCGGTGACGTGAGAAAGGGGGTTTCTACCATCTTGGTAAGTATAATCTTAATTGGATTGGATCTCCGTATCCTGATATTTTTTCCTCGTGCTCCTATTTCGTCGGAGGAGGATCCTGGGCTAGGAGGAGAAGTCTGGGCTTAGTCTTGACCTTGGACTTGACTTGGCTTTGACCTGCATTGGAGTCAAGAGGACAAAGGAGGAGAAGCCAGGAGGGCCAGGCCATGGGCGGCACCCAGGCTTGGTGACCTCCCATGGGCGGCACCCTCTTGATCCTTGCTGGGCGTTGACCTTTGGCTTGAGCTCCATTTGACTCCGTATTGATTTACGAGCGGGTCCAATACCCTCCGTATTGATTTACGAGCGGATCCAATTCCCTCCATGTTGATTTACGTGCGGGTCCAATTTCCTCCGTGTTGATTTATGAGCGGGTCAAATTCCCTCCGTATTGATTTACGAGCGGGTCCAATTCCCTCTAGGCTCCCGTGACTTGGACTCTTGGGTTACTTCAGCTCCGATTGGACTTTCTTTTGAGCTTTATTAGTTTAGCTAGATTGGGCTTGGCCTAGTCAAATTTGGGCTCATCACTAATAATTGCAAACTCTTGGATAGAATAAAGCCACATCCATCAACAGAAAGACACAACCATACAAAGGTATATGAGAACTAATAATTGCAAAGTCTTGGATAGAATAAAACCATATTTTTCATGGAATTCTATACATGTTAAAATAAATGGTTATGTCCACTTTTGGTAGACAAACAACAATTTGTATATCAACTAAATTATCCCTATAATTTTTTCTTATTACTTAATAACCAGTTAACCACTATATGCAAGCAGCTCAACAAGAACTTTAAAAAAATTGTTAGGAACAGTTTATTGTTTTATATGTATTTGCACAAACTGTATTCCTATGTACAATAAAAACCACAATATCCTGAGTAAGTGAGACCAATAACAGATGGATCTTAAACAAAGTTCATTGGAGGTTGGTTTTTTCAACATTGAATTGATCTAGAGTATCATTCAAGAAGTTGGTACCTGCAAATAATATCAACCATACTATTTTTTTCAAGAATCCTCTCACGTATAAATCACAATGACACTGAAGTCTGTACAATACAATTTTCCCAACTTTTATTGAATACAATCTTGAAATTGGACTTCATTGATTAAGAAACCAAATCCATTCTCACTTTCCACTAACTACTAAACTTGTGATTCACACATCTATATTATTCATAATTGATTCAAGGCATAAACAAATAATAGAATGATATGCAATTCTCACAGAAGGCCATTGCTTATGCTACCAGTGGACCCATGACAATCTGGCTATGGTGATCATAGAATCTCTAGTCCTCTCATTCAGCTCTAGAACCCAAGCATTTCACTTTGTTCCCTACGAAAATTTAGAGAGTTTGATCAATAACTGAAACTCTAAATTCATGCATGCAATCCTCACTTTTATTACGATTCAATATACTCGATTCTAAATACTGTTAAATTCAATTGTATTTGAAATTATTTTGTCAACAAAAAGCAATAGTCCAAGGTTTAAACATACCAAAACCCATGATGCTATGTCAATGGTGATTAAACAATCTCTAACCCTCTTATTCAGTTTTCTAAACTACAAAGTACATTATATAAGATACTAAAATCAAGAATTTTACTTTGATTCCAGAAGTAATGCTATCAGTAGAGATATGAAAATATGAAAGATCCATCTGTTGATCAAGGTTATACACACAAGCATAAACATGTAATGATTTTTTTTAATTTCATAAAACAACCATACTTTTTCTAAAAAAATAAAGTACGAATAATTGTCAAATAAAAGAATTCAACCTTAGTGTGAAAATTTGTTAAACACTTCTCTGTGATACAGCCAAGAAGCTTTTCGGTATGGTACCGAAAAGCTTATAGCTAGTGAAGGCTGCAGAAACTGACACATGTAAAAGCCAAGGTAAGGCAATCGGAGTCACCGATTGCTTTTTTAAATTCTCCATACCAATTGAGGGCAAAATTATAACCTCGATGGAAATTTTATAATAATAGTGAAAAATTTATAACAATAGTAGACAAAATTATATCAGTGAAAAAATTACAACATTGAAAAATTTACAATAGTAGTAGGAAAAATAACCACAGTAGTAGATAAAATTATAACATTAGAGAGAAATTTACAACAGTGGAAAAATTTACTACAGTATTGAAAAAAATTATCACATTAGTGGAAAAATTACAATATTAGTCGCAAAATTATAATATCAATGAACAATTTAAAACATTAGTGAAAAATTTATAATAGTAGTCGGCAAAATTATAAAGCGAAATGGTGTATTTCCAACATAATTGGGTAATTTAGAAAAACATCGGTCAACTCAATGGATGAAAATTTACAACAAAAGGGGATGAAGGTACCAATTACCACATTGGGGATGAGTTAACACAATTAATGGTATATATATCACTGTTGAGGCCGAGGTTACAAGAATTGTGGACAAAGTTAGTAGTTTAGAGTATAATTGGCTACCTTTAACTTAACCCACTAATGTGGTAAATTAACCCATTATTTTCATAATATTGTCCAAAGTTGTTGTAATTTTAACCAAAAAAAATCATAAATTATCCTCTAAACTTGTAAATTTATCAAAAATTGTGATAAATTCACCCTCAAATGTGGTAAATATGTCCTTGATTGTGGTAAATTGCCCATAGTATTATAAATTTTACCACAACAGTGGTAATATTATCCTTAATAATATTAAATATAATCAATATGATGGTAAAAATATGATTGACGCCTTAACTACAATTCTCGTAAATACGACACTAGTGCATGACACTGATGTCGTACATTTATCTTTAAGTTTGTATTATTATCCACAGTTCGCATTAATCAAAATAAAAGTAAAATTGGTCTATATATTAGTAATCTCATCTATTATAACTTAATCTTAAGTTGTAGTAAGTTTTTCCTTTGATGTTGTAATGTTACCTCAATTGTGGTAAATTCATCCACCATGGTTTTAACTTAACCCATTTCTTTGGTAAATTTACCATTTATCTTCATAATGTTGCCCAAAGTTATCATAATATTAACTAAAGAAGTCGTAAATTTTCCTCTAAACTTATAAATTTATCCACAATTGTGGTAAGTTGACCCTCAAATGTGATAAATCTGTCCTTAATTGTGGTAAATTGCTCACAGTTCTTGGATTTAATATCATTATGCTTAATGATATTAAATCCAATCAATATGGTGGTAAAAATATGATTTACACATTTAACCATAATTGTCGTAAATACGACACTAGTGTATCCCATCGATGCCATATATTTTCCTTTAAGTTTGTATTCTTATCCACAATTATCGTAATATTCACTAAAATGAAAATAAAATTGGCTTATATATTAGTAACCTTATCCACAATCATTCTAACTTAACCCTAAACAATTGTAAATTTTGTGAGATCCCAAATGTTTTGTGATAGGTCACCAATCCTCGAAGTTTCAATAAGATTCACTTCAATGACCTTGAGATCGATTATAGGCGTTTGCGATAAATCCTAAACTTACTTTTTTTTCGATAAGATTGTTGTACGTTACCAGATTTTGGTAAGAAAATCACATTTGGGGAGACTACAATAACTTTGTGATAGATCTCAAGTTCTTGGGATAGATCACAAATATTTTGGAGATAAAAAAAATATTAATTTCACCATATTCCAAATAGTGCTAGTAACACCAAAACATTTTATTTTATCAAATTAACACCAAATAAATATTCAATTTCGTTAATTCAAAATTCAATTTCACTAAATTAATAAATAAAAAAATTCACCTTCAATCTTATTATTAAATGATTTCATAAAATTAATACCAAATTGACTGCCAATTTATTAAATAAACATTAAAATTCATGAATTTAATGTTTACTTTCATCCAATTAAGATCTAATTCATCAAATAAACACCAAATTAATATTTGATTTCATCAATTTAAAATTCAAATTTATTAAATTAACACCAAATTTACCTTCAATTTTATTTATTAAAATTTAATTTCATCAAATTAACACTAAATTAACTGTCAATTCTATCAAATAAACATTAAAATTCATGAATTTAATATTCAATTTCATCCAATTGAGACCCAATTCTAACATTCGATTTCATCAAATTAAAACCAAATTCACCTTCAATTTTATTTTTTAAACTCACCTTCGACTTTCTCTCCTCAGGTTTCCCTATAGCAGTCTTTTCACTTTCCTCTCATCTATCGAGATGAATCTGGTTTTTGTGTTCTACTTTCAGCAATGCTTCTGGATTTGATTATGAACCGTTGTATTCTTGATTCAGTTCTATTCTAGGCATCGGTCTATTTTTCTTTTCCTTTTCGTCATTTTGTCGTATCAATATAATTTGAAAACAAAATCACTTTCCAAAAAAAAAATACGTATGAATCAAGGTGCATTAGAGATTTCGAATTAAATGACCCTAAATTTCAGCGCTTAAGATAAATATCTTGTTACAGTTTTTAGGAAAGAAAATTTTACAAAATGGGCATTTACGTTTTTGAATTTCAGCTGTGTACTTTTTTTCAAAACATTTTGTTCTGTGTACTTTTTTTTAAAACATTTTGTTATGTGTATTTTTTTATAATTATCTCTAATTTGGTATACCGGGTTTCGAATGACCCATTTTCAGATGATTCCAAGCTAATGGAAGTGGGTTGATCCAGGTAGGTGCCACCCAATTGAAGTTGAAGGCCTAAGGAAATGTAAATTGAAGCCTAACAAGCAAACAAAGCCCATTCTTAAAGTTCAAGCCCATAGTCCAGTCTATTATAATGTGGACTCAAGTGCTTTGATTTTGCAGAATATCTACGAAAATCAACTTCACGGACTCTCATAGAAAACTACAGAGACATCAATCAAAGATTTCGAAACACAAGCATACATGCATGCCTTGTCAATCGTATCATTTTGACACTAATCAGGGATATCTCACAACCGTGAATTCAGAATTTCTTTGCAAACTCAAGACCGCCTCTATTAGAGAGCAAAGACTTCAGTTTTGATCACCTCAAGCGATTGATGACATCCTTATAAATTTCCACAACCGAGGCGTCTTTGTTCCGTAAGATGATAAACCTAGGAGGTATACGAAGCAAGAGAAGGGTAAATAGTGAAGTAGATCGTCTGTTCCATCGAGGGTGGAGAGTTGGGAAATTCTAGAGGTCTCAGTTGAGGAAAAGAGGAAAGAACTCGAAATTGATGCATATGGTCCAAGTGAATTAGGTTCAATCACTAAGAAGAGTTTTTCCCAGTATGGCAATGTGGCTTTTTCTACTATTTCTACGGCGGAGACTGTTTTGCAGTCCTATCAAGCGTTATGATTGGTGTTATGTGGAACTATCAGGAGCTTGGGATCCCTTGTTTAGTTCGAGCTCTCCATGATCTGGTGAAGAGAGAAGTTCCCCAACTAGTTTTCTTAATGGAAACTAGGTTAAGTTCGTTTGAGTTCGAATATATTAAATGGAGAATTGGTTTTCCCCATGGTCTGATGTTGATTCAAGAGGAAAAGCAGGGGGATTGGCCCTGCTATGGTAAAGAAATTTTCATATTGAGGCTGTTTTGAATGAGAACCTAAGATAATTTTTAGAGATTTGTGGGATTCTATGGTCATCCAAAAGTGGCCAATCGAAGAAAAGATTTAGGTTTGAATCTATGTAGCTTATGAAGGAGTCTTGTGAAGAGCGAGTTGGGTTAAAAGACTATGCTACTTGTGGCCTCTACAATTATAAGAGAGAGGGGTTTTTCCGAAAGGATATCAACGTTTACGTATATAGATATAATGAGTGTATGTGCGGGGTATAGGTATACCACTTACAAGAAAGAACGGCAAGTCAATAAAGAAGTTAACCAAACACAATTCAACATTGTTGGGAACCCAATTCGGGGGAGACCAGTAGATCAGCATTTTATCCATAATATAATGAATTTTCAGGTGGGTTTGTTGAAATGGAATACAGATAATTTTGGAAATGTGTATAAACAACTGGATGTAAATAGACCAAAGATATATCATCTCATTAAAGGAAGTATATCAGAGGATAATAGGGACAGATTGGAAGCGGTTCAGAATAACATGAATCATTTGCGGGAAGCTGCAGAATTATTTTGGAAGCAATGATCTAGGATCACTTGGTTGAAAGAAAAGGATAGGAATATGAAATTCATCCACTCTCATGATAGTATCAGAAGGGAGATTAATAGAGTGAATGGATTGTTTAAAGATCAAGATCAGTGAACTTCGAACAAAGGGTATATTGAAGATATAGCTGTAAATTATTTCAAGGAACTGTTTAATTCTTACTCTCCTGTTGATGGTGATGTTGAGGAGTTCTCAATTGTGTTAATTCCAAAGTGACACCGGAGATAAATCAGGCTCTGACAATGTAGTTTAACAGGAGAAATTATTGAGGTTGTGAATAATTTTCATCTTTCAAAAAGCCCTGGACCCGACGGTATGAATGCTTTATTTTTCCAGAAGTTTTGACATTGTGGGAGAGGATGTCTCTAAGGTTGTTCTGGATGTTCCAAATTCTGGGGGTTCGTGTGATAAGCTCAATTATACTCACATAGTCCTAATTTCGAAGGTAAAGGCTCCTCAGAGAATGACTCAATTCCGGCCTATAAGTCTCTGTAATATAGTCTAGAAAATTGTTGCTAAGGTTTTGGCTAACAAACTAAAGCGAGTTCTTCCTCGAAACATCTTAAAGAGTACCAAAGTGCATTTGTTCCTGGTCGTTTGATTATGAATAATGTACTTATTGCTTATGAATTGAGCCATTTCCTAAAGAATGAGAAATTTGATAAGAGTTTTATGTCTCTTAAGTTGGATATTAGTAAAGCGTATGATCGAGTTGAATAGAATTTTTTGGAGGCGATCATGAGGAAATTGGAATTTGCCGAAAGTTCGGTTAATTTAGTTATAAATTGTGTCACCAGAGTCTCATATTCCCTACTTTTAAATGGGTGTCAAATGGGTTTCATCAAGCCAAAAAGGGGTTTGAGACAGGGAGATCCACTATCCTCATATTTGTTCCTCGGGAGAATTTCAGTCACATCCATTCTAATTTTTTATATCTTCAATAATGTTTTTTCTATTATCAAAAATATCACTAACACTCCTTCTAGTTTATACTTAAATATCATTGACACCCCCTGCTATTAAACCATCATTTCTAACCAAAAAAAAATCATCTAAAATACCAAAAATACCTCTACATAATCTCCAAATAATCTTTCTACATAAAATTTTATTAAAATTCGAGCCGACTAAAATTTATTTTTCTACATATAAAATTCGAGTTGATTAAAATTTATTTTTCTACATATTAAAATTTGAGCCGATTAAATTCGATTCGAGCTGGTTAAATTTTATTTTTTTTACGTATTAAAATTTGAGGCTATTAAAATTTCTTTTTTACATAAATTTCGAACTAATTTGAACTCTACATGAGTTGTTAGGACTGAAAAAATTCGCTTCAATTCGATTAAAATTTCTATTTTTTACTTATTAAAATTCGTGAAAATTAAAATTCGATTCATTAAAATTTGAATCAATTAAAATTTATATTTTTTTGTATCAAAATTCAAGCCGATTAAAATTCAATACGAGTTGAATAAAATTTAATTTGATTTTTAATTAGCTCAAATTTTAATACATAAAAAATATAAATTTTAGTCAACTCAAATTTTAATAGGTAAAAATAAATTTTAAAATCGAATTTTAATCGACCCGAATTTTAATACGTCAAAAATTTTAGAAAACAGAGAGGGTCTCATTGAAGATATACCTATTTAGATGAGGTGTGGATGAAGTTTTTCCACCAATATATCATAGGCAATTTAGTAAAATTATATTTTAGTTAACATTTTCAATCTGACAGGGGTGCTAGTGAAGATTCAAAAAATAGAGTGTGTCCTTAAAAATATAATAAATTAAAAGGGGTGTAGCTAGTCCGGCAAAAAACCTAAGGTAGATATTCGTATCAACAAAAGAATGCATTAAATGTTTCGGGTTTTCTTGACAAAAGAATCAACTGATTTGTTTACGACTGTAATCACTAGCAACAACTGACACTATTTTCAACAAATTAAAAAGAAGGAAAAAAAAATCTGAATCCATCCTTCTAAATGCTGTCTCTATCTCAATGTAATGGTAAGTTCTGCACCCACACCCACTATTAAAAATATTGCTCATAAGGTTTAGTGAGCAGCAACATGGTTAGATCCATAGACCAGACATTTCGGCTATGAGCCAAGGGCAGGAACCATGTCTAGAGCTGTCAATATGAAAGCATAAGTGAAAGCTTCTTCTTCGAGCTTCTCAAACCTGCAGCCAATAAACATGAAATATGATGTGGTGACAAAATTAGGACAGAAAATGTAGGCAGTAGTGCCTTCGTCCTTTGTATCTTAAATAATCTAGATGTTTGGCAATATGGTTACATAATTACAATTTGTGACTTATGCTCATCATTGTGCCATCAAAAAATAAAGATCATAGAGAGATGAAGGACTGCAGGGACTTGTAGCTAATGAATAAACACAGAAGGTTTGAAACAAGCAATTAAGGCCACTACAAGTATCAGAACAATGCAGCAGTAACAAGATTGACTACAAAGAATAAATATTCATTAGAGAAAGTAAGGCAGTCCGATAGAAGTGCTATTCCAATATGAGATGAAGTTAACGAATCGATGCAGACCACAGAAGGTGCAAGAAAGAGTAACCTTGAAGAACACATTTACAGGCAACTTGGATTGATCTCAAAGCATAGCCCTTTGGAACCTTGCACTACTAGGTTCAGGTCACAGTGCATCTTATTTTACATTTTTGTCCAGTTACTACATAATTTTTATCTATATTGAGTGAGCTTCATAATTGATTTTTAGTACTGTACAACTAGACTGCAAGGATAGGCTTTAAGTTGTGGGCTTTTGTAATTTCATAGGTCCCAAGAAGAGTCCAATTGTTGTACACAAATTTATTTTCTTCTTTTGTTGGTGAAAAAGTCTTGTAGTCAAGGTTGGTCCTTTCAATTGTCAATAATATGATTCATTAGTTCTTTACAGTGAACATGATTGACACCCCAATATAATTACAAAGAGACCCCTCATTTTCTGAATTAGCACGGCACACCCTTGTAATTCAAGTATCCCTTTCAGAAGATACCCCATGCTATCAAAATCATTACCAACCACTTCAAAAAGGAATGACACCAAAGATTATTTTATCCATAATCCCCATATTACCCTTAAGACATTACTGCCACCATTTTTTCTCATACCCCTCTCCCCCACACTAACACCCCAGCCACTGCCATTGTGCACCACTACACTAGACCACACAAACACCACCACCGCTACAATTACTCACATCCACACACTATACATCTCTCTCCAAGTCCGAACCCACATCTCCAAAAATCAATCAAATCCTCTATCACAAAAAATCCACCAAAAATAAAATTTAAGTACACAATCACTAACTCGTTACCAACACCTCATTCAAGCCCAATATTATCACCAAATCAATAAGCCAACATTTGAGATTGAGAGATAGCAATCAAAATCAAAATCAAATTTCATTTCTTCAAAAATCCAAGTTGAAATTTCCTAAACTTTGATATGAGCATCATCTATATTAAGCAACATAGCAAGATTCAGCTGGAAGCACCACCATGAAAGCTAACCCGAGCTGTATACCCCATGGTGGAGCTTGTAGACATTCTTCATCAAGAAACATGGCCACTATCCAATGAGCACCAAAATGTCATAAATTGGGACCTAAGAAGCACGGACACGGGACACAAGACACGAATACAAAATATAACACAGGCCTGCAGACACGACATTTCTCAAAAAAATAGGACACAGACACGTTAGGGGTACGTTCCAAAAAATTATATTTTCTATATATAACATTATATAATTTATCGCAATATGGTGATAATTATATGGAATTCATAAAAGATTCAATATTTTATGATAAGTAAATCTTATGTGTAGTCATCTGTGTGAATTTTTAGACTACAGCATCACCATAATAGTCAATAATTATCAATTTTTTTTGTAAACAATGTGTACCTAATATATAATGTCTAGTATTAGTAATTATATGTTCTCAAAATTTTAAACTTTGTTAACCAAAGTTCAACAATTGTTTAGTAGTAAAGAATTGTGGAACACGTCACCAAAGAAGTATCGGACACGTGTTCGAAATTAAATTTTTATCATTTAATTATGGACATGGATAAAAGAGCATCAGACACGTGTCCGACACGGATACATCACGTTCTCGAGAGTGTCCGTGTTTCATAGATTGGGACCTTGAGTATGTAACACCAAGAGGCGTGAAGATAGTAGGCGAGCACTGGAGCTGTTGTTAAAAAAAACTTGGTGGTACAATTATGAGGTCCAAACTACAGTAAAAACAAAAAGAATGTTACAAAATATAACAAAAAACTTAAAAAATAATATTTTTTTAAAATGATATAAGATTGCAAAGAAAGAGTTAAAAAGAATTGTAAGAGAAGTCAAGTATAAATGCTATGATGAATGTGGCAAAACCAGAAAGTATACAATTAGAAATGAGTATATTGTGAAATTATTAAAGTAGCACCAATAGAAGTTAAATGAAGAGAGAATCAACTTAGTCGGTGTGGATGAATTTATAAGAGACATTACTGCACTAGTGAGTAAGAATGATGTGAACTCTGAATCTAATGGGGTGAGTGTAGGTATATTGAAATCTATGTTAAATGATAGAGTAAAAAATGATATGACAAAGTGAAGTTTTAACGAAAAAAAAAATGACATTGATAGTGCATAACGGCGGAACATGATACGAGCCAACCCCAAATAGTTTAGATAAGACTTTGTTGATTTGAGTTGAGTTAAGTTAAGTGAGCTTACTTATTGGAATGGAATTGCGATTACTACAAGGGTAGGCAAAGAAGTTCAAGCCACTCAACTTGACAACAAAATATCTAACCTTCACTTTTTGAAATTGATTTGACAAACAGTTTCCCAATGATTTTCTCTAAGAAGAACCATTTTGTTTTGCCTTTATTTTCAGCAATATCCTATTATTCAAAGCTAGGTGTCTGTCTTGCCTGGATAATATCTATCTATATGAATATAGGTCAGCCAATACCTCCTAATTCTGTAATCAGCAGACTAATGGAACAATTTAATCAGCCAGTGGAGGAAATCATGCATTAAGTTTTAAGTTAACCTAAATCAAAAGATAAATATGATCATTACCTTCCTGACTTTGAAAAGTGTCCCGCCCCAAGTTCACATTTGAACAACAGTAAATTATTGTCAGTTTTTGTATCTCTCAACTTCGCCACAAACTTAGCTGGCTCCGAGTACATAACCCGTGGATCTGTCACAATACACCAGAGTTCAGATTCAACAGTACGTCAATGAATTCTAGCATCATATATGAGAACAAAAAACCCATTTTCCATCTTTCCTAAAATGGAACAAAAAGCCCATTTTCTATTGCAGATAGAAAAGGAAAAAAACACAATAGAATTTGGCAAGAAATGTGAAAGCCACAGTAAAGTATGTAACTTCTAGGACTGATACTAGCGCTCCTATTGAAATGTCATTTTGGATCATTACCCCTCATAGGATGTTCTAATTGACACATTTGACTAACTACATTTTAGACGAACTCCTACTTGATTCACCCAAAAGTGGTATAATGCTTAACACTTGGAAAGTTGCATAGAAGCCTTAAACTCCTCCAATTTCAGCATCAATGGTAATGATTTAGCAGCAGAGTTTCAATTAATAGTTTCTGACAAAATGTCGTGTTCAGAATCTTCAGACCAGACTTTATTTTTAGTAAGATGTTCTATCTGGAATCCACTGGACATATATTTAAGCAGCTTCAGGATGAAGGAGTGATTTACCCTAACCAGTTAAGCTCCTATATTCAGATAGCTGTGTTAGTTTTCACCTTTTCACTTACCATTCAAACCAGCTGTAATAAGAATGGTCGGATAATTTTGCGCCATAATCTGGATAAAATAAAGTTGTACGTCAGTTCATAAATCCAAACATCGGTCTCTGTTTCCTTTGCCAAACAATGAATAACTTATAAATAAAATGGAAATAGAGTCCTTTAGTACTCACATTATCAACTGGGGAATATGACTTCATATAGAAGTAAAACTCTTTTTTACGAGGATCACCCCATTCCTGCAACAGCAGAAACAAATCAGCTGGAATGAACTGTCTTAATTGCAGTTCATCAAAAAATCAACCTCTTATTTCAGAAGACAGAGAATCAGACTTATATTAAGCTCTGAATGCAGGTCAAGATTTTGGTTAAGGAACATAGTTGAGATTGTTCAGGCAGACACCACAAACTTCAATGGACCAGTTGGTAGGGCATCAAATTTGATTCAATCAAATCCAGTAATGTAAAAATAAATAGATATGTGGCATTAAGGCTAAGACTTGAGCTACTTGGTACCTTTGGTTAACTTGAAGACCAAACCAAGTCTGATTGAAAGGCTGGAGGCCCCCCAACCACACCTGACTCATAAGGTCCTTGGATGTGACATGTTTGAAGAATTATACCTTTTCCTTGAGAAACCAATATAATAAATGAAATAGCTATTCATATTATCAAATTCTTCCACAGTAGAAATTCAATTCATGATATGTATTCTATTAATACAGGACAGTGAAAAAACAAATGTAGCCATGTCAATCCGTCCAATCAGAAAAGCCGCTTTTCCAACATGTTCAGTCCAACTACAGAAGAAGAAGTAATATTCATGTACAAATCCAAAATCCAATCGAAATGGTACATCTACAAGGTAATCAATCTATTCACACCCAATTTGTCGAGAAATTTACTAGCATATCTATGTAATGAGTCTTAACATCCAATTTAATGCATGGACCATAGCTAGAGGAAGTCATCCTTAAGTAATGGAATCGAGGGTCATCTATAGTGAGAAATGAGCAATTAAGCATCCAAGATCTGGCGTTGCCTGACAATGTGAAATCTTAGGCAAAAAGGTGATGAAATCAGGTTTACATCATCTATTGTCAGATTGTTTCTTCATATGCCGTGAATTATGACAATATGACCACAAATAGATTGATAGTTCTGCCATTAAATCAATCAAGCTTTCGTGTTAATCTCCTAGACAAATCTTCCAGGTAAAGGACCAAATTTCCAGCCAATATTCTGTCATCTAAGTTCTATTTGTTTGACATGAAATAAGGTTTATGAGTCGTAATTTTCAGAAAGTGAAAGAGATGACCTCCCACTCTGAAGTTGTAAGAGGAATGGTTGGATCAAGCATTGTAGTCAAAGCATCAACAAAAGGTACTCCAGCTACAGCAGCCTTAAACAAATCAGGACGCATGTTAAGAACAGCTCCAATAAGCAAACCCCCTGCACTTCTTCCATTGATGCACAGCTTTTCCTTTGAGCAGTACTTCTTCTCTATCAAATACTCAGCACAAGCAATAAAGTCTGTGAAAGTATTTTTCTTCTTAAACAGTTTCCCATCTTCATACCACTGCCTCCCCATTTCACCACCCCCACGAATGTGGGCAATTGCATAAATGAAACCCCGATCTAACAAAGATAAACTTGATGCCTTGAAACTGGGCTCTTTGCATGCCTGTTGGAAACATGAGGTTTTCAGCGTTCACCAAGAAAAAGTTTAAACATGAACATGGAGGTACAAATGAGACAAGTAGCATGCTAGATTTTTGGAGAAAACCATGCATTCTGAGACAGTCACTCAGCAGTTGGTTCACACAGTCAAAAGAAAGTAAAATCTATTTTTATGGATGACACAATTATCGAAAGAAAATGATTAAATGCAATAACTTCGCCAGAAATCAATTATGGAGGATGATCAAAGAGGAGGCCAGCCCCTGTATAGGTTGCTCAACTGTTTAAATAAGATTTGCCAATATAGGAAAAAGAATAGTAGAAAATATACTGTTACTATACACGCTACATTTCCTTAAAGATGATAATGATATGAAAAGCCACAAACTGGGAAAAATACTTACATTAATGAACATTCTAGATTTCAACTGGAGCTGTCAACATATGAGGCACTAAGATGGAGCAACACTCCACCTCAATAGCCACAAAGTTGTATGACCACAACCTTCTAGAGGAAAAATATTGAATTTTAAGAAAAAACGTGCATATAAATATATATATGTGTGTGTGTGTGTGTGTGTGTGTGTGTGTGCTAATGCAAGACCATAATCATTTCCCATTACTGGAAATATGTTCTCTTCCAGCAAACAGAAAAGAAGTTTCTTCTGCTCAAGTGAGAGTGATTGACAAATAAAATCATGTATTACCTCATATGAACCATAACCATAAAGCAGAAATGGATCAGACCCATCAAACTTCACAAGATTCTTTCGATAGACAATTGATATAGGTATTTGAGTGCCATCCGGAGCAGTAGCCCATTGCCTCTCCGTTACATAATTTAAGGTATCAAACCCTCCCAATACCTGAGTCAAAGAAAAAACAAAAATTTACAAGTAATATTCAGATTTTACCAATCTGGCTTTAAAAATGTAAATAAAGCATAGATGAAAAAGAAATAATTTTGTTGCCAATCAGACACAAAAGGCATCACTCTTTCTAGAATGTAAAACTAAGAACATAGTGACATTCTCATGTAGATTCTTTTATATAAAATTGGTCAAACGAAGCTTCCAAAAGTATAGTTGAGAATATTTCCCTGGAGCTACAAGATTGCATACACAAGTTACGCTTTCCCCGACCACATTTTTCCCACAAAAATGGGAAGAAGATTACCATGTTATTAACAGTGAATGAGAGATAGAGGGGATTTTCCGAGAGGAGAGAGGAAGGAGAAAATGTTAGAGTCTACCGTCTCTCACAACCCATATATATTTTATGCAAATAATAGTAAAAAAATGAATATACCCTTGGGGGATATACTTATTCCAATTGTGCCACTAATACTATATTCCAACACTCCCCCTCAAGCTGGTGAATATATATGTGCTGGTGAAATTCCATGGGTCATAAGATAACGTATGTCCACTAAATTCAGAGATTATGATGCTTACAAAGTTGAAGACAGAAGAAACATGGGAAGAATAGATTCAAGCTTCATTGCAACTTTAAGAGATTTTCCTAGAATCCATCAAGCTTAAACAAGATAAGAGATTTTAGGTACATAGTGAACCATAACACTTGGGTCTAAAATGTGATGTTGTATACTTTACTTAAATATGTAGCATGATTCTCACAGCGTTTGCTAAAAAATATTTTTAACACTTGAGAAAAAGATTTTGAAACACTATAAAAATCATAATATGGTGCCTTACTGAGTAACACTCCTTGATACCCGAACAGTAAAACTAAAAACTAGTTTTGTTCAGATTAACCAGTAGTACCGCCGTCTTAGCGCTCTGCTAACGCTCAAGCTGTCCTTGGAATTGGAGGGAGCGAGACTTTCAACCCAAAATCTATGCTCACTTAACACTTGAGTAACGCTCAGTCGTTCGTGTTGGTTGGCCTCTAACAGATTCAATTCCACATACCAGCACTCTCTCAACCCTTTCTCAAGGCCTGATAGGTTTGTCGAGATCCTGCAGATTGTAGTTACCTATTTAAACTCTAATTTCGTTCCTGTATAAATTGGGAGACTTTGTTCGACCATGAGAGATAGAAAATCAAGGATTTTTGGACAGAAAGTAATAGAGAGAATAAAACCTAGCCCACCCAAACACAAGGCACAATCTACTTAGTTCAATCTAGAGATTCTTCACGATCTAGAGAGTTACTTAGTAGAGCTGTACAAAACCTTCAGAAAAATTGTGTTGGTAGATTCCAATCAAGAGTTCAAGGAGGAGGATTCCGAGTACAAGCATAAGGCGGATTGTGGGCTCGATTCGTAGCGGGTCAATTAAAAAGTGTTCAAGAGCTTGCAATGGATTCCAAAGTGAAATTTCAAGATGGAAAAGCATCTAACCTAAGGCATTGGTTGAGGTTTAAGTCTTTGAACCTTGTAAACCTATATTGAAGCTTTAGTGGATTCATTAGAGGGACATTGTAAACCTACATTTAGTCGAGTAATATTCAATGACTCACCAACATATCAACAATTTGGCCCTTAGATTTCACAAATAGTGTAATAATGTCTCCACACAAAACTTTCTCAAACAAGTGGCAATCCACTTTAATATATCTCATTCGTTCATGAACCATAGCACTAGAAGCAATAGGTTAACAACTTGATTGTTGTAAAACAATAACAGCGGAGTTTAAGGTTGAAAACCAATTTGTTGAAAAAGTGTTGTAAATGTTTACTCAGTACATCCGTTAGTCATTTCCCATTATTCAGCTTCTGCACTAACCTGTGCCACTACTATCTACTTCTTACTCTTACACATAACCATATTACGTCCCAAAAAATGCAATATCCTACTGTAAAATGGCAATATGATGTGGAACCTACCCAATCACACGAAGGTGCCCATGCGCTCGATACAACAATCCGAGTCTTGAAGCTCGCTTAAGTTATTAGATACGACTAATAGCATCCCAATGTGATACTCAGGGAGCTTCTATAACTGACTTAATACACTCATTGCATATAAAATATTCGATCATGTAATAGTGAGGCAATTCAACTTCCCATATGAGCAACAATACTATCCAGGATTTGAGAAATGTTTGACTTTAGTAACTGAGAGTTTATGATTTGAATTCATAGGAGTATCAGTTGGTCGATCACTTAGAAGTCATCATTCCTCCAAAAAAGATCAAGCATATATTTTCTTCCGGACAAACTAATAACCTGTTTGAATCTAACAACTTCAATGCCAAGAAAAAATCTAAGTTTGAATAGATTTTTGGTATGAAACAGATGCTACAAAAATTGTTCCACTCAGCAATACCCACAAGAGTCCTCACCAGTAATCATAACGTCATCAAAGCAAACTACAAGGAGAATATTGTCAAAATATTGATCAGAATTGGCCGAAGTACCTTTTTGGTATCTGTTCTTTCATTTAAAAATAAAATACAATCGTTCTAGAGTTACAAAATTGAATTTGAGTCTAACTCAACTACTTGACTTTATCTTATCTAAATATGTACAACATGATTTAAATACAAGATAGGAGACTGCCCATCTTAGTTAAAGAAACCCCTAGTTTTCTTTGATACCTTCTCTCAAATTGATGCTAGTGAGTCGACTAGCAGCAATTTGCTAACTAAGTATTTGATGTCGTTGTCGAGTCAGAGCTTTGGTGAAGATATCAACTACTTGGTTTTCAGTGGGCACATGAGGGAGACTGATGGCTTTAGACTCATGAGTATCTCGGATATAGTGACAATCAACTTCAATGTGCTTCGTACGTTCATGAAAAACTGGGTTGGCTGCAATCTGAATGGCACTTGTATTATCACCATGAAGAGGCGTGGGATGTGTCTGTGCAAATCCGAGTTCTAAAAGAATACCATGCAACCACATAATTTCTGAATAGACAGCAGACATTGCCTATATTCAGCTTCTGTAGATGATTTAGATACACAATCTTGCTTCTTACACTTCTAAGAGATAAGAGAGTCCCCAAGGAAGACACATCATCCAGTAGTAGAACGGCGAGAGTCCGGACAACCAGCCCATTCTGCATCACTGTAGGCAATCAAGTGAAGAGAAGAACCCTTAGGAAAAAATAGTCCACGATTAGGAGTCCCAAGTAGATAGCAAATAATCCGACGAACCGCTACAAAATGGAGATGTCGGGGAGAATCCATGAACTTACTAACAATGTGGCTAGCATAAGAAATATCAGGACGCGTGATTGTGAGATAAATAAAGCTACCAACCAACTTACGACATAAGGTAGGATCTGGGAGAAGTTCGCCTACATCTTTCCTATGCTTAACATTCACCTCCTGAGGTGTATCAACTGGAGTAGTATCTTCCAATCTCCCTAACTGAATTAAATCTTGAATATACTTGTGTTGATTGAGAAATAAACCATGTGGCAGAAACCTAACTTCCAACCCGAGAAAGTAGGTAAGATCCCCAAGATCTTTCATGTGAAATACGTAATGAAGATGTTGTTGAAGTTTTTGAATCAATGGGCCATCTGAACCAGAGATTATAATATCTACATATACCAACAAAAATACTACTCCAGCATCCCCCTTGTGCAAAAATAAGGAAGCATCGTACTTACTTTGCTCAAAAGAAAACCCTAGTAAAGTATTGCGAAATTTCTCAAACCAAGCTCGAGGAGCTTGTTTGAGACCACATAAAGGCAGACTTCTTCAATTTACAGACAGCTGTAGGGGATGAAATAGGCATACCAGATGGGAGTCTCATGTAGATATCTTCCTTTAAATCCCCATGCAAGAAAGCATTCTTGACATCCATCTGTCGTAATTGCCAAGATTTAGAAGCAACAAAAGCAAGTAACAGATGAACAGTAGTCATCTTAGCAACCGGAGCAAAGGTCTCATCATAATCTATGCTATACTCTTGGCGATTCCCCAAAGCAACCAATCAGCTTTGTATCGTTCTAGTGAACCATCAAAACGAAGCTTGACGGAGTAGACCCATTTGCTACCAATTGACTTGATCGAAGGAGGACATTGTACCACATCCCAAGTCTGATTATCTGCAAATGTATCAAGTTCTGTTTGCATCGCTTGCTTCCAGCACTCATGTTCCATAGCCTACTTGTATGAAGATGGGATAGCAATGGAAGATAATATAGCAGCCATAGAAGTACGGGAAGAAAAACCATACCGATCTTGTGGATGGGAAACACGAGTAGATTTCCAAGGAACAGGCACAATAGGAGCTATGGTGAATGTCAGATTAGGTGTTGGAGGAGGAGAATCTTGAGAAGCCATAGAACGTCGAGTGTAGACAAGACCAGGTTTAAACCGAGCCACTGGAGTAGAAGATGTAGCAGAATCTGGTATAGGTAAGGACTCGGGCTCATCATGAAGAATTGAAAAACTAGGTGAAACAGGATCGACATGAGAGAGAAAAAATGGCTGCTTCTCAAAAAATAAAACATTCCTGAAAATTCGAATTCTTCAAGTAACAGGATCGTAACAAATAAATCATTTTTGAGTTGAACTATAACCAAGAAAAGCACACTTAACAGATTGAGCAGTCAATTTATGTCTCTCATGCGGTGGAAGATGAACGAAACATACACAACCAAATATATGCAAATCAGAATAATTAGGTGTGTGACCAAACAGTATGGAATAGGGAGAAACATTGTGTAAAACCGGAATAGGCAATCGATTAATTAAATGGACAGCGGTAGCTAATGCCTCACACAAAAAACGAGGTAGAACTGATGAGTCAATAAGAAAGGCCCGAACCATATCAAGTAAATGCTCGTTCTTATGCTCAGCCACCCCATTTTTTTTTGGTTAGGGGGGGGGGGGGGGGAGTAGAGGGGCAAGAACGATGAGAAAGAATACATTTTTCTTGAAGAAAACTCAGAAATTCATTAGACATATATTCACCCCCAGAATCAAATCGTAAGACCTTGATAAAGGAAGCAAATTGTGTCTGAATGAGTGCAAGAAAGGCCTTGAAAACAGAGAATATTTCACTTTTAGTACGAAGAAAATAGATCCAAGTGAATCTACTATAATCGTCAATAAAAGTAACAAAGTATTTATAGTGAGCATGTGAGATAACAGGAGATATACCCCAAACATCGCTATGAATTATGTCAAACACTTGAGAAGCGTGAGAACCATGTTGTGGAAATGGTAACACTTTGCTTTTGGCAAGTTTGCAAGAAGTACAATCAAAAGAACTCATTTCTATCAACTCAAAATTTTTATTATCAATTGCACCAGATTTAAACAAATTATGGAGTACATTAAGATTGGGATGCCCTAAACGGCGATGCCAATCTTTAATACTTATTTTGACAGCATTACAAGAAATAAAAGGACTAGACTCAACAACAACTGAACTGGGATTGAACAGAAATAGTTGGGTCTTAGGACCCCTCGCAATCATCCTCCCGGACACTTGATCCTACACAACACAACCAAAAGATGAAAAAGAGACATTACAATTATTGTCAACAAGTTGTCCAATAGAAAATAAACTGGAGGAAAGGTGAAGAGAAACCAAAACATTGCGAATGAGAGGGGACACATCACCCACGGCAAAAATTGGTAGTGAACTATTATTTGTTGTGTGTATTTTGAGAGGACCATCATAAGACTGAAGATTATGTAACTAACTGCGATTATTAGTCATATGATTTGATGCACCAGAATCTATGAGCCAAGAATTAGGAAATGACTTTGGTTTACCTGAGATGCCTAAAGCGGAAAAGGCAGAAATAATCATTTGTTGGACCATATCTAGAGTAAGAGTAGTGGAACTAGAACTAGCAGGTACTAAAGCATATGTGGGGGCAGCAGAAGTTGTAGACGAGGATACACCTGAGACTTCAACCAAGGTGGAATAGGCACGCTCTTGTTTTCGAGGAGGTCGGATTGTGCAATCTTTGATAATATCGCCAGATTTTTTACAATAGTTGCAAAATTTCTTTGGACAGTGAGTAGCAATGTGTCCAAAACCCTTACAACTATAGCATTGTGTAGTGCTATAGTCTCGGCTCTTGGATTTTCCTTGTAGTGTAAACGCCACCTAAGCAGGAGATGGAACCTGCTATTCCATTGTACTCCGAGTAAGTAACTTTTGCTCCTCCCGAAGCAAATCGCCCAAACAATCATCAAGAGAGGGCACTGGATCTCGATTCATCAACTTAGTGCCTTTTTGGTATTTGTTCTTCCATTTAAAAATAAAATACAATCGTTCTAGAGTTACAAAATTGAATTTGACTCTAACTCAACTACTTGACTTTATCTTATCAAAATATGTACAACATAATTTAAATACAAGATAAAACATATCCTATTAGGAGATTGCCCATCTTAGTTAAAGAAAACCCTAGTTTTCTTTGATAGATATTACTTGCACCAGCACGTAGGTGAAATACCAAATGATTTGTCTAACACGAATGAAAACCAAAATCTAATACTATAGCTTGAAACATCTCAAAACAAAAAAATTAATTATATCATTTTGCAAGCAAACGAGTTTTTAAATGACCCACAAAGAATTTCATTGTATATACCCAACAGCACCCAACAACCTACTTACTAGGTGGCAAAGGAATCAAATCCCAACTATTACTGTTTTGGAGTGCATCCATCTCTTCATCCATAACTTTCCTTTAAGCTTAAAGACAAATTTACTGATAGGAGGGTTGGCAACACAATAAAAAGTACCTTTTCACAAAGTAATAGGTAAAGAATCCAATATAACTGAGGAGTCCAGATCCGAAGATGTCGAGGAAGCCAATAGTGAAGTAGTAGTAGGAAGCCTTGATTGAGAAGATTATGTAAACATATAAGGGAGGAGAGGGCATGGGAGGAGGATTTGGAGGGTGCGAAACCAAGAATGGTGACGACGGAGGAGCGGGGTGGTAAGGGGACCAAAGCCAAAAATAGAACAGGCAAGTAAGACCGCTAAAGAGTTCAATCATGAGGAAAGGAAGGCATTGGAAAAATAGGATATGGACTCCCAAAAGATAACATTAGCACTGATAAAGTATCGACGGAAAGTAGGGTCATAATTCAATACCGCAGTATCGGTCATCAACTTAGAAAATACTGAGACACATGAGTCACGAGTCACCGAATGGTGTCAAGCGAGTAATACACAGTTAAATAAAAGACAAGCAAATTTCTAAAACAAAAATTTTAAAATTCTAAAATATATGAATTACCCAATCCATACATAATATATGCAAAGAACATCATCTATCATAGTTAAAATACTGAAAATAAAATGCAATGCCCTACCAGAAATGTCAATAAATTGTAAAATTAGGAATTACACTATATCCAACAATATTGCATTTAAATATGTTTATAAATCTAAATGCAAGGTAATTTTAGTATTTAATTCCAAAATTCAAAAAAAAAAAAAATTTGGTCGGAAAATTCAAATTTTAAAAATAAAAAAAGTTGTATGTAAATCAATGTATTTTTAATATAAATAAGTTACTTGTAAATCTGCTAATATGTATATCTAGTTATATGTTGTTAGAGTTCTTATTTTATGTTTTTCGTAGTATATGGTAATATTGTAATTAATCATAATATCAGTTTGTTACAAATAAGTGAGGGACAACATAGCATATACAACTAATTATTCTCTCATTTTCTCTCCTTCCCTTGTAACCTTAATATTATTTTTACTGTTTCAACTTATATAAAAAGACAACTTAGAGATTCATTAATGTCATAATAAAACACAATAAATACAATTTAAGAGGTCAATCGTTAGTTTCAAGGTGTAAAGAGCAACTTTTCAAAACCCCTAAGGAGGCTTGCAATAATTAAATACCACTTGTACCAAAAAAGTAATAGACTAGTAGAACAAGGACTCTCACCAAGCAAGTCTTCATAAACCAATTACTCTAAGGGTTGATTGAACCGATAGGAAATTGGTGAATCTGTTTTGTGACTTTCACAGTGGTTGTGAGGTCTTCCCTTCTCTCTCTTGTTATTCCCTCTTTTATTCATATTTGTCTTGGTTCTGTCTAATTCCTAAACCAATCTCGCATTTTGGTGATAACTAGACCATTTCGGGCGATTTATACCAACTCGGGCCGAATTATGATCAAGTCTAGTGAGACATAGGATTTATGTGAAGCACGTGTCGTTATTGAAATGGGAATTGTCGAATTGGATACGACTCAGCTGTGTCGAATTGGATACAACTCAGCTGAGTCGTATCAAATTCGGCTAATATTTTGAACACTAAGTAGAGTTCAAAATTGTTGTAAACTCTCACAGCACGAAAATAACAAAGAAATGTAGACCTAGACGCACGAGAATCAAGTTTATCAAAACTGAGGACCAAGATTGTGGACATAACATATGCATCCAAAGACTTATAAGTGGAATAGGAAAACATGGAGAGCCAAGAACCAAAACAAAATAGAGAGATGTCCCTTGTAAGACAATAAAAGGTAGACAACTAATAAGATATCAAACCAGCATCCTTCAAAAACGATTAGGAACATGCATATGAAATAAAAGTGCTAGGGGTCAAATCCAATAATGAGGATTCTTTCACTTAACTACACCACTTTGTTGTGGCATATGAACATAGGAAGTTTGATGTACCATGCTAAGTGTGCTCACACTACTTGCCCATACCATTTGAATATGGATCGGAGGAAGGAAGCCCTTCTTGTAATGGAATATTGTAAGAAATCTCCTGTTAGTGTGTTGGAGAGTCGAGGTGCTAGGTTAAAAAAGGTGGGGAGGGGTTGGAACATAATGTATTAAGAGGAACCAGAGAAAAAGAGACAACAAATAAAGCAAACAAATAATAGAGGCAAAAAAAAGGAAAACAAAACAATTTTTCTACACTATGGTTATACCCTAATAGTGCAAACTAATATTTAGGGGGAGTTTTATCTCCAGAGCTACATTATCAATAATTTCGTCAAAGCCATATTTTTGTTCACAATCTCAATATCTACACTACTGTAGGCCCGACGAGTCTTGCTCAAATCCGAGGGAGCTGCTTCTAATGGAATCAAAGAGCATTAGAATAATTCTGACAACCACTCAATTTTTTTGTTCAAGTTGGGCACTTTAACTCATCTTTTCAGTGCAACAACTTAACAGGTAGATCAGAGATATGATAATATCCCAAAAGATCAATCAGAATCTACGTAGTCTAGATATTTAGATGATGATAAGTATGGGTGATATTTTATCTTAATCTTACATCTTTTGTTAGATCATGTTTTTTAATTGGCTAATTTCGTGGAGTTTATTGTAAAATCTCAACAACTTCCATGGTCATGATGCTATCTAATTTAAGATCCGAAATCTACATTTAAGGGAGGAGATCAAGCGTCAAAGTTACATCATTTAACCTTCATATGCACCTTCATGCTTAGAACAAAGGTAATGACCTAGACACCTAAGATAACCTCTTAGTTATTTTTAACTTAGAATGATTAGGATGAAAAATAGAATTGGAAGCGATCTGATTATGACTCCTAGGGATTTTCAAAGAAAAATTGTTCTAAACTAATTTTGTATTTCTAAAATATAGTTTGAATCACAATCAGACCCCTATTTGAGCAACACCCTTTAGTGCTCAAGAGGATAAGTTTTTGCATGGTTTTAGGCTTCAAAACTTGTAAGGACCGCCCTATGCTTACTAGTCCTTGCTAGAGCGGTCTATTGATGACTTAGTAGAAAAAGGAAAAAAATACCACAGAAGGTAAAACAGGGCTTGCTCTATGAGTTTGCTTGAGCAGTCTTCATTGTTGCTCGAGCGGTGTTTGCCTTAGTCGTGTTTGAAACGCAGTTTTCATTCCAATGACAACCGTCCTATGACCGTCCTCCCACTGATCGAGTGATTGTCGCGAATTGAAGATTTCTTATTTATTAAAACTACCCTTATTCTGAATCTATAAATAGGGAGTTTATTTCCTACATCTAGATCAAGCCTCAAGAGAGCCTTTAGAGAGATTGTTGAAAAAAAAATCTATTTTTCAATCTTGAGAGCTTCTACCACAACCTAGATCCCTAAGAATCCAAAGGCTACCACTAGTAATTATTTCCATTCTCACAACATGGAGTAGGAGAGCTTGTTGGTGAACAAACCAATTGACGTATGCATACCGATTATTGTTGGCGTGCCCATAATCGCTCGAGGCCTAGACGAACCTGCGGCGGGGAGGTCCAAGTGAAGCTACACCAGACATCAAATAGGAAGTTTCGGCATAGAGACATAAAAAGGAAAGGAACAACTAGCCATGGGTATTAGTTAAGGTATAAGACTCGATTACTTGTATATTGACTTGGCGTGTAGTGAATTAGACTTTGGTGAACCCCGATGGGTTCCCAGCAGTTTTTTCCGAGGAGAATGTTCCGCATCACCAAATTGCTTGTGTCTTTTATTGTACACACTTGAAACTGTGAGCACACACACGCACTGTTTTTGATATTTTGATTGTTAGATTTCATATTATCCATAGTTGTGCAATTGGATTTATGAGTTTATTGGGATCACCGTGAGATTGACATGAATGAATTAATTGTAAATTCATTAAAATCAATCGTCATGATTCAAAGGGTTAGTGGTGTTTGAAAGGGGTTCTCACATTCATTGTTATATATTTGTGAGAAGAGGTAATTGTGGTAAATATAGTTTTAATTTGTAATTGATTTAAGCTAAAATCAAAAAACCCATGCACCCTTCTCCCTCTAGGTTAAGTGTCTTGGTCTCCACGTGTATAATCGTGAGAAAAGATCCGCATCGAATTTCCCCGCCTGAAACAACATCTTTCTCATCTTATGAATAGAGATGAATTCCTTGTATTCAATCACATTAAATAATACATCAGATACTGGAGCTTTTGGTCCGTGGATGTAGGCACAATGTGCCAAACCACGTATATCTTGGTGTTCTTATTTTCTTTCCCTTTCCTATCTCATATCTCTCCTGTAATATGATGTTCTTCAACTATATTCAAACATGTTAACGCAGGAAAGGAGCTACTGGGGGAATGGGCAGCATTACTGCAACAAATTATCCAACAAGGGTTCAAAGATATAAGGAGAAGGAAAAAAGAAAGCTTCAACTGAATGTCCCATAATTATAAGAAAGGAAGTCTTGGTTCCTTTCTCAGTGGTAAATTTTGCTAAAATTCCTATCAGACTTGTTAATTCCAAATTCCAAAGAACACTGGTTGGAAAGTAATAAAGATGTGTTTAAACATCATTATTCAACAGAATGCTAAGATATTGCAACCTGTAACCTAAAAAACAATAGTTCTACATCCATAATTAACACATTCAAAAGTGTGCTAAGACTATGGTTTTGGGGTTGGAATCATAAATCATAAGCAAAGGCAAGAGTAGAATGGAACATGGCAAAATAATTTGATTGGTCTAGCTCAAGAGTACGGTCTTTTCACCACCTTTGTCCAAAACCAGTCCTTAAAACTAGGTGGCACAATGCAACAATTAAAAGCTAGCTGTCTGTCAAAAACTAGTGTCGAAAGCTTTAGTTATTGCCGGCAACAGTTCAGATGACAAGAAATGGCAAAGCAGTGCAAAAGGCAACGGCAACGACAACAATAACAATCAACACCAACTGTGATGATGGATGACAATAGATATGATCTTCAACCCTAACTTTCCAAACTCTGGCAACAGTGAGCAAAATCAAGAAAAAATACTCAACAAATCGTGACCAGCGACGACCAACACTGACAATGAATTCTTAAAACGAAGATCTAATTTAATCACAAAGTTCTAAAGCACCAACTGTCTCACAGTCCCTTCAAATTCAAAGCAGCAGATGACGACGTTGGGGACATTTGTGATATCTGAACATCAAAGGGAATGCAAATCAAAACTGTGATCTGACCATGAAAACTGATCATACTATGCAAAGAAGTAGAAGAGGAAGAGAGAAGAAAACTATCTGCAGCTATCTCATTCCACAAACATTAAAATTTAGTACAAGAGAGAATATAAACCCCGACAATAAAAAAATATAAAACTGCAATAAAATAATATAAAACCATACAATCAGAGAAGACTAAAACTACCCTATTGAGATATAATACATAATCTTAGCAGAAAGGATGCCACTAATGAAGCCAAATTCTATACGAGTTAAAGGCATAAAATAACATCCAAATTGAAGTGCTACTCATTGTAGTAACCTCTTACCATTTCAATCTTCTTCAGAACTGAAGTCCCAGTGTTCATATCATAATCATATACAGAGCGGGGCGTCTTCAATGAGCTATAAGAAAACCGTAGAATGCTGGAAGAAAATTGTGATTTTGATGGATCCACCGAATATATTGGATCAACAAAATCGACAGCCTGACCATCTTGAAGGCTTTCAAGTGGTTCTCCTACTGTTGGAAGGCGGTATATAACTACTCTGAGGAGACCATTTTCACGCTCATATACAACAACATGATCACTAAAGAGCTGTATGTTCTGGATCTTTACCCTGATCAAAAACCAAAAGCAAGGACGAATCAGTAAGATGCCCATCAACTCATTCCAGAAAGTTGGCAGAGTTGTAGCTGGGGAATTATTGCATGATCTCCACAATAAATAAGCAAATTTGAAAATGCAAATAGAAATTCATTGTTTTCCTCAATAACCTAATGCTGGATTGTCAGACTCACCGCATCATGGCCAATCCCTTGATCTGTGGGGTTACTAAAGTTGGTAGCATCAAAAAGTTAGTAAAGAATAGGATTGCTGAACTTCGTAGCTCATTTGAACATACATAATGGATGCATTTCAGCAGATATGATTGAAGAGCATACATAACAGGGCTGTAACCAAGTACTGAAAAAAGATTCAGTAGGGACTTTGGCAAATGAATTAAAATGAGACTTTCACATTACCCTTATTTATATCAGAGCTGCCAAAGTTACCATCAAATTAGCATTACAATGTAGGCCCTATCTTTGTCGAGTTCAGAGAGTAAAATTCCCTTTCACAGTATGGCAATTTTCTGCAGTGGAGTGCCCAAATGTATAACAATTTTCCAATATAAACACGAGTAGACAACCAGTGGTTGGTACATAGTGGGTCTGCCATGAGACTTGAGTATAGTACATGAGATCACTTTTTGCTGGCTCACTGGTAGATTAAGTGCATGAAAATAATCTTTAATTTTTAAAGAATAAATAATAAAGTCATGTTATTATAGATATGCTTTCATTGTCTTTCACTTGTACAAGATGAAAATCAACACATAGTAATGGGATTGACTGAAAGAAGCATGATTCTCAAAATAGACCAGTGCAAGCAACATAATAGAGAACTCCAAATCATTCTTTCTTTCATGTGCTTCATATCTATATTTTCACCTGCTATGATAATATCAGGTTACAGGCATTTTAACTTTGCAATCGGTACAGTACCAGAATGGGGAGATGGAGGTTGCAAGAAAAAACCGTCAAGGAAAGATTGCATAATTACTTTTAGAATATTACAGCAGTTTCTTTCCAATAAATAGAGACAAAAGAGAGAATTAATTTTGCCACAAATTTCAGAATCGTTAAATGAATCAACGTAGGAAGCTAAAGGAGGTTTGCCAGGGCATTAAAAAAAATATAATTACTTTGTACTATGACTACTCAGTATTCACTATGGAACTCTGGGAAACACAAACAGGTTCGTCAATTATTTAGAGAACAAAATTGTTAAATGTACTGAAATAGGAAGCTAAAGAAGCCAGCAAAGGGATTACAGAAGTTCAAAGTAATTTAGGCAATCGAATTAGCTCTTAGTATTTTAACCGAAGTCTAGAAAACAAAGAGTCTTATATCTTAATTGCTGTGTCAGGCAGTAGTTGGACCAACGTTTGCAATGACAAGTTTCCATATAAGTTAGTGGCAGTTCCCGTGTCATACGTAAAAATCCATTAATATAAGTTACTTTTTGAGCTTCAGGGCTTCTTATTGTGTTCTTTTTCAGCACTATAAGTGCTACTTCTATTTCTAGACTGGGAATGCACATTATAGTCAACGAAAACCCCCAATGTTGAAATAAGGGAAAAACCATTATGTCTATAGAACTTAGCAAGTATTAGAACAATGCCACTTATAGCATTAAGACGGTCAAAATTAAAATTTAGCATTACCTTGCCCGGTGAGGAAGAAGAACTGTGGTTGCAGATATATTGTCAACTGGACAGGCTAGTAGTTCTGAATTGAAAATTTCCTCACTCCGTCTCTTGATGAAAAAATGGTTTCCGCGATGGCTGACTGAGATGTCAATGCCCTCTACACAAGGTACCAAAAGCACAACCCCATTTTCCGGCTTTGATGTGTCCAGATAGAAGACAAACCTTGTAATTTTACTTTTCGAACTAATAAACAAAAAATGCTTGCTCTCAGAAGCCTTAAGATTCAGAGAAAACATGTTATCCTTTTCATGGTAAAGGCATAAGTCATTTGATTGGTCTGTGACAAGTTTATGTAACCATACCTGCTCAATGTAACAACAATTATTCACATAAAAAGCCAACCAAAAGATTTTAGCAACAGACAAACATACAAGAGAGAGACTTACGCCGCCCGCAGGGGGGGGGGGGGGGGGGGGGGGAGATATGAATGATAGTAACAATATAGTTCAAAAATCAAGGAGAGAACAAAAGCGGAGATGAAAAATCAAGATGTTTCCGAAACATAATGAAACTCCTCGAAATATTAGAATTTCGATAATACATAATGTTTGATCAGTTTCGGAACTGAATGAAAAAATCACGTTTCGAAAACAAAATAAAAATTTAATCACTAATTCGTTTCGTAATATTATGGAAATATACTTCGGAACATTATGGAATACCTCGGAGTATTAAAATTTCGACTCCATTACTAATTCGTTTCGCTCTCCTTGAAAATGGAAACATTTCGGATGTTTCGACCATTTCGAAACGATATTTTGATCCTTGGACTTAGATAATCCCACAATAATGGAGTACCCCCAGGGTGAGTAGGGATAGTGGATGTAAGCCATGCAGGCCAAACCACTCAAACATGGGGTGTTCTTGTGGATTAATTGTATATCTATTCTCTAGCTTGCTTTATTGTACTTAAATTCATCATGCATGGAAATTCCATGTAGAGATTTGATTTATGCATAGTTATATTTGAGCTTTATTCAAACAAGTCCCCATGCTTTGATTGATTCTACCACCATCCACCACCAACCGATGTCGTCACGGCCACCACTCGTCATCACCACCACCCCTAGCACCATCTCCCACAACCAGCCCCCGTCACCACACACCATATGTCACCATCACCACCACCATCATCACACCAATACCACCAACTACCATTCGTTGTCGCCGGCCCGACATCACCACACGCCACCACCCATCAATCACTGTCGCCACCACCACCCCATTGCTTCCAACGTCACCACAATCACCACCCATAATTGATCGTCACCACCACCACTCGCCATCACCACTAACACCACCCACAACCCACTATTGCCAATAATACCACCCATCATTACCACACCATCGCCACCTACCACCTATCATTGCCACACCATCGCCACCTACCACCCATCATTGTCACACCATCCCCCACTTACCACCCATCATTGCCACCACCACCCCCACCTGTCATCGCCACCACTACCACACACCACCTGCCATCGCCACCACTACCACACACCACCTGCCATTGTCGCCGCCGCCATCTGTCATCGCCATGTGTGTGTACGTGCATGCATTTGGAGATATATTAGTAATTGTAACATAGGTTACTTTTCTTTTCTTTTTTTATCCACCCAAATGCAATTTAGAAAAAACAGTGCTTATTTAATGAAAGTGTTTTCCTAATATTGTACTAACTGAAAAACATTTATTTAAGAATTAATTTTTAAGTTTCATAAGTCATCCCAAATGCCACCTTAATTTATGGGCTAATCAAATGTTGTTCTTCATTTTTCTGCATGAAGCTCACATGACACACGTTGATAAGATTAAACTCAAAAGATCAATAAGTTAAACGTGTAAAATGACCAAATCGCCACTATTAAGAATCAATGAAACAATAACCACAAGAACTCAACCTTAGAAGATAATTCGCAAAAAACAAATTATATAGTCCTATTCACCCCCTCTAGGATATTTTGGGACAAGTTGTAGAAAGAGAGGGTTATGTGTGGTGGATGAGCTACAAGTTCCTGATGTTGCTGCCTCTACTACTGATTTATATTTTTCCATTTGAGTTTATAGTCATCTCCTTTTTATTTGTAATATTCTCGTCTTGATCATATTTCTCATTCTTGTTTAAAAAGTTTAGCTTCTACTGGTAGTTTGGGTTGTTTAGAGTGTCATGACCTAGGAAGTATAGATACGAACACGGGAATACGATAAAATTCAAAAATATAAGACACAGAGATATGACAAAATTTAAAAATATACGACACCGGAATATGAAAAAGTTCAAAAATATAGGATACGGGTATGGTAAGGATACGGCTATTAAAATAATGCAATATATTTTTTAAATAAGAATAGAGTTGTAATATATTAAAAATAAAACATATATTATAATAATAATAATAAGACCTTGCAAATATTATTTTTTTGATTAAAATTGAAAGAGATCAAAATACATATCTTACCATTTTCATTAAACATCATTACATCAATTAATATTCATAGTATATAAGTTATATAACAAAAAATATATTTAAAAAAATACAAAATCACAACCCTTTTAATAGTTAACAATTTTTTTTAATAAAAAAATTTCTAATCGTATCCTAGACGTATCCCGATCGTATCCTAGTCGTATCCTAACCGTGTATGAATGAGTTCATTATTCAGGATACTTCTAGCCGTGTCCGACTAAGTTCATTATTCAGGACACTTCTAACCGTGTCGAACATATGTCCGGCCGTGTCCGACACAGACACGTGTTCGACATTGGCACAGCACCCCACCAGGAATTATTCGTGCTTCCTAGGTCATGACATTTCAAATTGTAAGGGATGCAAGTTGGTAACATTTACTACACTAACTTTTGATAATCATTCTGATATTTAGAAACCTACTCATATTTGGTTCAGATATTATATCTATTTCAATGATGATTATACCAAGTTTTGTTGGGTATATTTAATAAAACGTCGATCTAAATAGTTTTCTATATTCATTATTTTTTGTGTCATGGTACATACTCAATATTCCTATCATTAAATGCTTATGATGTAATCAATGAGGAGAAAATTCTCTCACTCCCTTTCATGTTTTGTTGAAATGTGATAGTCCTGGTTATCAATTCTCTTTACTAACACATGTGAGCAAAATGGTGTGACGGAGTGAAAACATTGCATATTATACAGACAACCCATTCTCTTCTGTTGTCGGCAAATGTCACCGGTACCTTTTTGAGGAGAAACAATTCTTGTATCAGTTCATTTGATTAATTGCATTCCAACTATTCTCACCTATGGTGTCTCTCCATTTAAGAAATTGTGTGATAAGCCACCTTATTATTGCTTCTTACTCCCTAGTTTTCTTTGTACTAAACTTTCTGCTTAGTCAGCTTAATGGATTTTTCATGGTTCAATGACGAATAGAAGTGGTATACCTACTATAATCCTAGGAAGGACGGATACTTGTCAGAGGTGCATCGTGATAGTGTCGAACATCGCCGGACACATGCCAGACTCAGCTAGAAATAGCCTGAATAGTATATTTGTTTTTGCCAGTCAAACACGACTAAGATATGGGCAAAAAATATTTTAATGCTATCAAGTTTAGGCACTATAATTTGTAGCGTATAGTTCTCATTCTAGGTACTAAATTGACCCGATAAACCACTACCATAGCTGTTAGAACCTTGACTAACCTCCGACATCTTATTGCACGTCTAGATGAACACCAAATCATAGCCAAATTGAAGCTAACTGATTGATGCTAAACAAGATGCAGGTCCAAACATGAAACAACTCCATTGTCGAGCCCTAAAGAGCCTTTTACATCAAAGAAACAACTTGAATGGGCATGGCCTTCTACGTCACAAAAACAACTTGAACAGGTATGGACCTTCTACATCACGAAAACAACCAAATTAGAGTTGGTCTTCTCCATATCTTTCTTGTACTTCTACCTTTAACCAAGGATTAAAATTTTATTTCAAAACGATCGAAACATCCGAAACGTTTCTGTTTTTAAGGAGACCGAAACAAATCAGTAATGGAATCGAAATTCTAATATTTCGAAGTTTCTCAAAAACTCAAACTCTACAAACCGATCATTTACAGTTTTATTGGTTCCCTAAAAACATTACCATAAGTTACTTGTGTATTCTAAGTGATTCTTTATCAATGAACCACCTTATGTAAAAGATTCAAAGTGATAAAGAACAACAATTTTTTTGTTGCTCTTACCAATATTGTTTAACATTCATGCCACATATATGTAGAAAAAAATACCATTATAGTTTCACAAGTACAAAGGAAACGAAATACTACTATGCTCAAGAAGATGGAAAATAGAATCGTTAAACATCTGTTTTTAAGGTAAATGTTCTCAAGATGAAATGTGAATGCAGACAAAGCGACTATGATAACACCCCTTCGATAATTAAAGTCGAAACGGAAAATTGATAGTGAGAATTAATTTTTTAAAGCTAGTCAACCAACTGATGTGAGCATTGACTATCCAAGCTTGTTAACTGCATGATGACTTTAGTTAAGAGAACTGTTATTTTTGCAATTTGCAAATATTATGGAAGATAAGGTTGTTAGAGCATCTAACCCAAAATCAATTGGCAAATGGGTGGAGTGGCCCCTCAAGTATATAAACCAACCTTAGTGATTCTAATTATTCGATATGGGATAAAAGTTTTTTTAACAAAGGCAACATTATATCTAAAGATCTAAATAACTCCAATTATGACAAGAACCGTCCTGAAATGAAGAGTATGTCATCAAACAAGTACTCATCGCTTACGCACTCCGAAACCTATATGAAACAAATTAAAATATTTCCCCCCTTCTAGTCAAGAAAGTGAGAAGGGGGAGTGGGAGTTTTGCAAGTTGTTACTCATCATGAGATAGTCAATTATTCGCAATACCAGCAAAGATACATACTGAGTGAGGCCTTGTTAGTTAAACAATTATAAGTGTAGAAATCACCTTCACATCTCAGAATAATTAATGCAAATTGTAACAAAGAATAACCAAGAAGTCTTAATTTTCATAACAAAAAACCATGGGGTCCTATTAAAAAATTATTAGGACAATTAAATCTATCTTTGGTAATTTCTTCCACATTAGTTCAAAGCTCCACCAATCCTATCCTTATTCCAGTCTTACCCTTTCTCCTTGAAGCATCAATTAAACTTCCATTCATTATTTTTTAATCAATGATACTTTAAAATTTTAAATAAAAATAAATAAATTAACAAACACTAGATGAATATAGTATTATAAGATATTTTACAAAATAACTAAATCAACCATTTTTAGTTAAATTCATATTAATGAAATAAACTTTAACTCTAATAATCCTTCTAATTTTCTCACAAATTTTTTTTGGAAACCAAATCGTATTAGTGAGTTATAGAGGAAGATTTTTCTATTCATTTTTGCATTCCATGAAATTTTCATAACGCCATTTTTGTCATTAAAAGCTAATTGGCAAAAGATGAATTACAATAAGTTAGGACTTTCTGAAATTATGCCAAAAAAAAAAAAGACTTTGTTGTCCTAGTAAAAAATCGATAGGGCTCCATGGCATTTGTCCCAAAAAATAATATTGGTTATTTTCTCAAAATGGTAAGCAAGACAGAGAAAATCAGCTGTGAAGAATCAGAAAGAAAATCATTTTCAAGCATATGAGTTCAACCTAAAAATCTATTATACCTTGTCTGGACGAAAAATTTCATCCCTTGAGATGTAAACCAAAACCTCGTCCCCTGCCCATTCAAGATATGATGTTACACCAACTAGGGGCTTTCCAACTGGTGCTTGAGTTTCAGCATCAATGACATAAACAGTATAGACCTCATCTCCTTTAGTGTCTTCTGCATATGCTATTAACTTGTTATTTGGACTAACCTAGAGGCAAGAAATACGAGTGAGATAGAGAGCAGAAAACAAAAGGCACTCAAAGTAGAATAAGGTACTAGAAAGAGAAAACTCTTGACAAAAAGAACAAAAGAGGAACTGCTCTTACTTTAAAAGCACCAATGCTATAATAAGCATGCTCTTGAGCCTTAATATTCTCGTCCAGGATTACATGCTCCGGAGGAGCATCAGGGCCGGTGGGCATAATATCATAAACAGAAGGTGGAGCCCCATTATCACAGACAGGGCGACGACAATGCTGAACATATTCCTTCCCTTCCAAGGTTCTTTTATAGTAGTAGTAGGACCCTCTTCGTATAGGTGCTGATATGTCATCCTCCTTGATTCGTCCTCTCATCTCGGCATAAATCTCATCTTCTAAGTGTTTGGTCCCTGAAAGAATCATGGAACATTATAAGCTACCCAATCACACCAACAACGCCATCCCATCAAATTCCGGAGATGCCTAAATAAATAACAGATTAGAAAAATGACAAGAATTAAAATAATAATGGCTCCTCTGACACCCTATGCATATAAATTTCGCATATACCCTATGCATATACCCTATGCATGTGCAAATTGGTATGCTGATTATAAATTTCGCTGCTTCTCTTGATTTTTGCCCAGAAAACTTCATAGTGCAACAAAAAAAATGGCTAAATATGATAATTATAAAAGCAATGATAGACTTATATATACCGGACATGAAGAAATCGGTGTAAGCATTCTCCTCTTGGAGATAAGAGAGGACCTCCGGGTTGGAACGAGAGTCGTCTCGAAGCCAGTAGTAGTCGTCGATTCTAATATCGCCGAACATCTCCATCACATGCTTCACCTTCTTCGCCACCGGCGGAGTCATCGAATCTTGAAATGTAGTAGCAGTCATGGTTAATTCCGATGATGATTGTGCTGAGACAAATATCCGGCGGCGAGTAGAAGAGAAGGTGCCGTGATGGTGATGTGTATGTAGAAGTAGAAGTAGAAGTGGGAAGAGTTCTTGAGGACGAGGTGTTGTGGGGTTGACCGGGAGCGGCTCCTCTACGGTTTGGCGCAAACCGCATACCAAGCGGTTAAGTAGAACGGTACCGTTTGGGTACTTGTTGTAATTTTTTTTTTTTAAATTCATTACCAAAAACGACGTCGTTTTTGGTTATTAAAATCCAGCCTTGAAATCTCCTCTTTTCCTCGCCTTCTCTCTATCGAACAGAGAACTTTTCCCGCCTTCTTCTTCGGCAAAGTCATTAATTCTCTATACCAGTTGATGAGCCCGAAATTAACTGAGTCAAGCCCAATAAATCAAGAAGGCCCAAGTCAATAAAAAGCGATTCAAGCCCGATGAAAACAGAACTGAGACTGAGAAAGCCCAAAGAAGAGTCCAAACAAAGAGAAGGCATCAAGAGGCCAACGCCCAAAGCAGGAAGGCATGGCAACCCTTGGGTGCCACCTAGGCAGGCCCTTGGGCGCCATGCATGGTTGCACTTGGGCGCCGCTGGGCAGGTCCCTGGGGCGCAGGTCCTGGGGCAGGTCCCTTGGGCGCCTACTTCTCTCCATTCCTCTTGACTTTGGAACTCCGATACAAGGCCAAGTTCAAGAAGACAACTAGGGGTGTCCATGGGCCGGATTACCCATGGGTCCCGTTACCCCGCCCGAAAAAAATAGGCCCGAAGCCCGATAGGCCCGATATTTGGCCCGCCCAAGCCCGAGCCCAATATCCTTTAAGAAAGGGCTTGGGTTTACCCCTAAACCCATTACCCGGCCCGAAGCCCGGCCCGAAATCGAAGCCCGGTCCAATAACCCGCCCAAATACCCGACCCAATAACCCGTCCACATGCCCGAAGTCCATACCCGCCTATATATATGTTTATTTATTTTTTTTTTTATCAAACATATATGTTTATGTTAAGAGGTGGGTAGTGGGCTAGCTCAAGTTCATAAAACTCGGCTCATTTATATGTAAAATATTCCTACTACTTGAACTCAACTCAAATTCAACTTGTTTTGGACTCAATTTGAGGTGAACAAATTTTTAAGCTTATTTAAAAAAATAAACGCGATTCAAACTCGAACTCACAAAATTCGACACAATTATAACTTTTGATTTTACTAATTAGATGATCTTTTTATTTTGATGTCTTCCCCAATGCCTAAAGGCCGGCAGTTGAATGAGGGTAAATATTTTATTATGCTCCGAATACATGACCAAACTGACATCAGCATGCTGAAAAATCACTATACTTTATGAGATGAGTGTTATGGTATAAAAATATATATATTTTTTATTTTTTGACTAATAAAAATACGTCACGTTATATTTTTTATTTTATAATTTTATTCTTTTTTCAATTACTGATTACAGACCATTCAATTTGAAATAAACGGTCAGAATTATTTTTTAGCATGATCATGTAGCCTTAGTCAATTTATGAAAGTTGACATTGGAAACATTACATAATGTCAGGTAGACACTTTTGTTCAAAAAAAAAAAAAAAAGATTTGAATGAATGGTTGGTGAGATTTTAATTTGGGTAGGTGAGAGTTAATTTTTTTTTTTGGTCAAGTGAGAGTAAATTTCAAAGTCAGACTTTGAATATTGGGTTGGTGAGAGTTATTTGGGTTGGTGAGAGTAAAGTTTTAAAAAATTTTGAATATGAGGCAGACTGCAGTGCAGAGGCTCCATTTCAGCTGGTCAGTGTGACAGTCAGACTTCTAGCCTCATAGGCTATGCTGTGCAATGTGCATTGTCTTTTCAACTTCGGAGAGATAGTCAGATACAATAAATTTGTAGTCTGTGATTGTGAGTACCGGCTATAAGTCTGAGAGAGAGGCAGATGTAGTCATTTAATTGAGCCAACGGTCGATTTTTTTTTAATGATAAATAAACGAGTAATTTTATTTCAACCCACTCAGTCATTTGTTTACATTTCATTGCAAAAAAAAAAACTCTCATTCTCACAAGTGTTCTGTGTTCACTGTTTTCTGAAGCTCAAGTGTTCACTGTGTTCTGAAGCTCAAGTGTTTTGAAGTTTTGAAGTCTCAACTCTCAAGTGTTCAGCTGTCTCAAATACTCAAGATTGTTAAGTGGTCACATTTGGTGAGAAAGTTTTTTTACATAATTTAAGTATTTATTTTATTTTTATAGTTTAATTTACATAATGACTTCATCTCATTCACAAAATATTATTTATAACGAAATTCTTGAGTCTAATGATAATGAGAATATCAATGAGGGTGAAGGGGATGATCTATTTTCAACTCCTGAGATGAATTCTACTGAGAATGTACCATCTAATAAAAGAAAAAAGTCCAAGGTTTGGGATCATTTTGAAAAAATCCAAATTAAGAATTCTAATGGGGTCATTACATCAGAAAAGTCTATATGTAATTATTGTAAAAAAGATTTTGCTGGAGGCTCTAAAAATGGAACTAGTCACTTAACTAGACATCTAAATGCATGTTTATTAAGAGGTCAAACTGATATTAGACAAACAATGTTATCACAATCTGCTAGTACCGGTACACTAAGCACTTTTAGTTATGAACCTGAATTTGCTAGAAAAACAATTGTTAGATGGATTGTTATAAGAAATCTTCCATTTGTTCTTGTAGATGATACTGAATTTGAAAGAATGTTACAAAGTAGTTTTAATCCTTCATTCTGAAAGTTTTCTCGTCAAACATGTCAAAGAGATGTTATTAAATATTATGTATAAGAAAAAAATAATTTAATTGCTTATTTTGGTAATCTTAAAAGTAAAATTTGTTTGACTTCTGATATTTGGACTTCTTGCCAACAATTAGGATATTTATGTATAACTGCTCATTTTATTGATGATAATTGGGTTATGCAAAAAAGAATTATTACTTTTACAAGGATTGAAGATAATCATAGTGCACAAGTTATTTTTGAAGTTATTTATAATCAGTTACAAATTTATCATATTCAAGATAAGATTTTTATTATTATTTTAGATAATGCAACAAATAATAGTGGGGCTGTAAGTCATTTAAAATGTTATTTAACTTTACCATGTGAATGTAGTTTTTTTCATATGAGATGTATGTGTCATATCATAAATCTCATAGTACAAAGTGGTCTCCATGATATTAGATATATAATTGATAAAGTTAGACATATTATTTATCATATAATAGGTTCTGAAAATAGACTTAGAACATTTGGAACTATGTGTAAAAAGAATAATTTAAAATGCAAAAAAATACCATATGCTGTACAACATAGGCGGAACTCCACCTATAAAATGCTAGATGTGGCAGTTAAATATAAATCTGTCTTAAATGACTATTTTAGTATAGATATCACTGGTTCATTATCGCGTCCCACCGAAGAGGAATGGGATGTCACTGATAAAATGAAAGATTTTTTAAAAGTTTTTTATGAATCAACTATGGCTTTATCTGGTAATTATTATCCAACTATTACACTTGCCTATGTTCATATAGTTAGTATCAGTGATCTTTTTGAACTATATAGTAATGAACCCGAATTTTCTACTATTTTACATAATATGCAATCTAAATTTAATAAATATTTTTCACCACTTCATATACTTATTGGTTTTGGTATGTTAATTGACCATCGATTTAAAGAATTTGGCCTTACAAGTGTTTTTATGTCTTTATATGGTGCTAACTTAAATGATGAGCACATGAACCACATGAATAAAATAAAATATTATTTTGAAATTTTTTTTAATGAATATAGTGTAACATTTGGAAATAGTGGTACACTTAATACCCCCTCAGCTTCTAGTGATATTGTTGGTAGTAGTAAAGGTAAATGTAAAATATCTATGCTAGCTTCAATTTTGAACAGAGGAGGTATTTCAACATCTAGGGGGTTAACTGAACTTCAACAATATTACAATGCTCCAATGGTAAGTGTTGAAGATCCCGATTTTGATATTTTGGCTTGGTGGAAAGGATATGAAAGTAGGTTTCCAATTCTTTCCACCATGGCTCGTGATATACTAACAGTTCCTATGTCGACTATAGCATCCGAATATGCTTTTAGTACAGGTGGACGTGTCATTGATGAGCATAGGAGTTGCTTGGATGGAAAGACAGTGGAAGCCCTTATGTGTCTTCAAGATTGGTATGCCGCTGAAGCGAGAGATCAAAATATGGAAATAAATCCCCCAATGCCAGAATTTGAAGTTTTAGAAATTTAGATATTAAGATTGATGTATTTTTTTCATGTATTAAATATTCTAGCTTTTCATGTACAAAAGCCTTTAATGGGTAGAATTGTGCAAATGATAGATAGGTGAGTAGGTGCCAACCTAGTTGGGATGTACTCATTCTATAGCGATGCAATTTTTTTCTATTCATAAATAAAATTATTCATTATTTAATTTTTATCCATTTTTATTTTAACTATACTTTTAATTCAAAAATATAATTTACAAAAAAATTAAATGAAGTTGTATTTTTTTTAATAAGGCCCAAGAAGCCCGCCCAAAATAGGCCCAATAAAAGCCCGCCCGCAAGCCCGCCCAATTGGTGACGGGCTGGGCTGCGGGTAGCTTACCCCTACCCGAGCCCGGCCCGGCACTTGCCCAAGTACGGGCTTGGGCCTACACTACCCAAGCCCGGCCCGAAAAAAATTTTCTCGGGCCAAGCCCGGGCCGGCCCATGGACAGCCCTAAAGACAACTTAAGTCCAACTCAGCTCAGGATCCTCCTCCGAAGGAATAGGAACACGAGGGAGAAAATATCGGGATGCGGACGGAGATCTATTCCTACCTTAACTGTGCTTAGCAAAGAGATCTATTCCTACCATGATTGTACTTACCAAAATAGTGGAAGACCTCTCACTCACGTCACCGTCTTACTAAGCCTATATAATGTAAGCTCTCTCCACAAGGAGAGGGATGTGGACAACACCCTTGACACCTCTACAATACATTCTCCTACACACACTACACCTCCCTATACACATTGCTTCTCTATCCTCCTAAAGCATTGTAATACTCTCGAAGTTACTCTTCCGGTAACATTGTTCATCAATAAAGATCTCCGGCCATCGCAGCCGTTCCCGAGAGTGGAGTAGGTCACCCGGACCGAACCACTATATATCTCCATGTTGACTCTATATTTACTGTTAATCCATTGATCTGTCATTGATTGCCTACTTACTGCTTATTAATTACACCTGTTCATATACTTGACTGTTGATCTTGCACGAAGACAATTTTGTGCATCATCACTAGTGAATGCCAAAAGCAAGGTAATTCTGAGCTGATCGGGTTTGGGTTATAAGTCTTGAGTCGCCAGGTAATTCACGTTTTATGGTTTTTTGTGGTTTTTGGGAGTTATTATGAGGCTGTTTTTTTGAATAATGAGGCTGTTTTCTTGAATAATGAGGCAGTTTTTTTTTTTTTTTTGGCTTATAAGTTAATCGGGTTTGGGAGTTAATGAGGCTGTTTAATGTTCTTGTGGTTTTATTTTGGTTGTTGGCTTATAATAATGAGGCTATTTTTTTGAGTTTGTTGGCTTATAAGTTAATCGGGTTTGGGAGTTAATGAGGTTGTTTAATCATGTTCTTGTGGTTTTTTTTTTGGGTTGTTGGCTTATAATAATGAGGCTGTTTTTTTTGTTTTGTTGGCTTATAAGTTAATCGGATTTGTGAGTTAATGAGTATGTTTAATCATGTTCTTGTGGTTTTTTTTTGGGTTGTTGGCTTATAATAATGAGACTGTTTTTTTTTTTTTTTTTGGCTTATATATGAATCGGGTAGTGTCATGAAGCCAATTTTTTTGTACCTGTTTAGGCTATTTCTTGTTGGCTTATGCATATATTATATGTGTTTCATTCACCACAAAATGTAATTTCAATTAAATTTCTTATTGTAGGATACTATGATGGATGATTTGGGAGTTAATGAGAATATACCTCATACTAGTATGCAATTTGATGTGGAGAAAGATGCTTATGCGTTTTACAATAGTTATGGAGGGTCTGTGGGATTTAGCGTGAGAAAAGATTTTCAGAATAAAAGTTTGAAAGATGACGTTGTCATTTACAGAAAATATGTTTGTTGTAAACAAGGTCAAAGGGTTCGTGATAAAAGAGAGTGGCAAATAAGGAAGTCTCGAACAGAGACACGAACAAATTGCCAAACTCATTAATGTAGGGTACTACGACTGATTCAACATATGTGTATTCTTTAAATGATGCTGAATCATTTTTCATGAATGGGGGATTCAACTTGTAAGGATGCTTGGAGGATTCTTGTTAAAAGGATGCTTGGAGTTAGATGGAGGCTAGTAGTTGGAACATTTTGTTGCAGTTGTAAGGATTATTTTTAATGAGACTACTAGCAGTTGTATTTTTAATGAATGTGATCTTTTTAATGAATGTGATATTTGTAATGAATGTGATATTTTTAATGAATGTGATATTTTTAATGAATATGATCTTTTTTTTATGAATGTGATTTTTTTTTTATGAATGTGATCTTTTTTTGATGAATGTGATCTTCCAAGTCACAACAATATACAAAACCCACAATTTCATTCAAATTAAACGCACAAGTTCATTCACATCTTTTTTTTCATCACTACACCATTGCTCTTACAGCTCTACTTCACTAGAATCACAAATATAAGAATCACCACTAGTAACGTGACTACAAACATATTTGACTTCATTGTCATTACATTGTCTTCAATTCGTCGTACATTGTTTTCAATTCATCGTACATCCATCCTTTCATTTGTAATTTCCGAAGAGGGGAGAGTAATAGGAGTCATTCACTTAAAAAAGTGACTGGAATCATCTGGACATCTGCAATATAGCTTCCCAGGATTTTTTTCAGATTCGAAAACTTTGATAATCGCTCTTTTGGTACAAATGGGACAAGTGTTATTGCGGTATCTTAACCCTTCATTGCTTGTTGCCGTGCTTGAAGATGCCATTCTTGAACCAGGTAGAATTGCTTGAACCAACTATCAGGTAATGGATGAAAGCTGTTGGACATACACATAAATAGATCATGATGTGAATCATCAAGCCTGATTAAACATGAAGCAAAACATTCAAAGTGCAACAAACCAGAATGAATGGACATTATACAAAAATCATGACATATAGTTTGAGATTCTCTTGAATCATGATTCATAGGCCATATAAAACAGTAAACTGTACACAAAAAACATAAAACAGAATATCAGTCCAGTGCAGACATGAAGCCTGATCAAGCCAAAACAGGCTAAATGCACAGACCAAAACAGGCTAATACTGTTTCTGCATGGACTGTGCCTGCTTTCTTTGCATTCTGCTGCTGCATTGGATTGACTGGTCCATTCCTGGGGTCTGCATTGTGCTGGATTGCATTGGACTGCATTGGCCTGATTGCAGATGACAACATTGTGGATTTCATACTGTAATTAGAATTGGTTTAATCCATTGAAGGATTAAAGCCAACTCTCATACTTTTAGAACATCTTGTTCTTTGTTTTAGAACATACTTTTAGAACATCTTTTTCTTGTGCTTTTTATTTCCTTCTTGTTTTCATTCTGCATACCTGATGAGTTGTACAGGAGGCACCAAATGATTTTAAATGTCTGCAATCCAACAGATTCAAAACTGAAACTACCTTTATGCCACCAAAATAATAACAGAAAGAAAAGGTTAATTACAACATAGAACTAGCCTAACAACTCTGCAAGCTACCTGACAGTATACACAGAGTTCCATTTTAGGCCCAGAGAAATCATCTAAGACTCAACAATTTTCAAAGATGATTTATCTTATCCTCAATGAAAATGTTCTTAATAAGTAATACTGCTCTGACAAATTCAAGCCCACACACAACCATCACAATAACTCTATAATCATGATTTTTGCAATGTATTTGCAGTTGAAACCAAAATGGAACGACTGCAAACAAGATGTGCATAACTGAATAACTGACTAGGAGAACAGAAAAAGGTAAGCCCAAGTAAATATCCTCCAACAAAGAATTTATTTTTCACTTCCATGATTCAAAATTCGATATGTCGAATTTCTCATATCTTCAAACAGCTATAAATACAATGCTCAAACGATTCAAGTAAAGATATTATAAGTAAATTCCAGGGAAAAAATGAAAATAGACGAAAAAGGAACCTCTTTTATGACGATGTTTCAATCTCTTCACATACTATGCTGATCGTGGTGGAGATACGTAGCTGATTTCGAATTTTTCAACGATTCAAGTCTTGATGGAGATACGTAGGATGGTCTTGGATATGCTGATCGTGGTCTTGGAGATACGTAGGATGGTTTAGGGTTTTGGTTCATTTTGGGGGTTTTTTGAATGAAGTTGGGTCTGATCTGGGAGGACAAAAAACGGTGCCATTTTTTGTGTACGATTTTCAAAAAAAAAAAAAAATCCAAAATGCCGTGAAATGGTGACGTTTTATTAAACCGCATATGGTGCGGTTAATTCCTTACCGTAGAGGAGCCGGACCCGGGGTTGAAGAAGACTAGTGGGAGGTGGAAAGGTCCACCGATGCCCAGACTCTGCCGGACTCTCTGAAGCACTTTTCATTTCGTTCTCTTTTTCTAACAAATAAATTTTTTTTGGCAAATTATACTGATGTCCATGTGAGTTTCACACAATACACACGTTATTATATTTAGAGCAATGCTACAAAATTCAAATAAAACGCAAAAAGTAATAATCCAAATGTATATTATCTTTTGGATGAATGGGTCCCATCAATTTTTTTAGTGGGGTCCACTCATCTCACACTCATCCATAGGATGAAATGTATTTGAGTTATAACTTTTTGGTTTCATTTGAATTATGTAGTATTTTTCCTATATTTATACTAAAGTATCTTTATTTTAAGGAATCTATATTTCTCTATATCTATATCTACACGTAATATTAATAACTAGTTGTCTATGCCTGAAAATATTATATAACACACAAAAAAATCGCAAATAATTGCTCAACTTCAATAAGAATAACACAAAGACATTTATTCCAATTTTTTAAAAATGACTCAAAATATACTGTCAACTATATCCTCCATATTAATAATTTCATTAATGTTGTATAGAGTGGTGACAGATTACAAACCGTTTGAATGGACTCTAGGAGCTGTCACATATCTATATTACTAATAAAAATACCTTAAGTGAAAATTTTTTGATTTACTATTTTAACCTTACAAATAAGTTTAAATACCACACTATCTCTCCATAGTTAAAATATCTAAATTACAATCATATCCTTATGTATTTAAATCTCCAAATTATCCTTTAACATCTCTTTTAATTTTCTATCTAAGAAAATTTTTAATTAACTATGTTACCCTTAAAAAAATATATGACTTACTATAGTTTTCAATAAAGTGTTCAAAAACTCTATCAATAGATCATTAATCTTTTCAAGTATAAAGATAATATTATGCCTATATATATGTATTTTTTTACATCTACTACTAATAAATAATGAAACTTTTGCCTTAACATGAAAAAATTTGTATTCAGTATTTTATTCATATAAAGAATTTTGAATACTACACTATTCTTCTGTAGTTAATTATCTAAATTACCATCATCAACTTATATGTTTCAATCTCCAAATTATCTCCATCGTCTCTTTTAATTCTCTATTTATTATGTATAAATATCAATATCCATAAAACTTTTTAGTTGACTACATTACCCTTAAAAATATATATGAATCAATATAGTTTTCAATAAAACGTTCAAAAAATCTTCAAAAATTTCATCAATATAATATTACTCATTTCAAATATAAAGATAACATTATGCTTACATATGTGTATTTTTTTCTTCCAAAATTTCAATCATTTCATCTTTAAGATAAAAAATAATCTTTTATGTAGTTTTTTTTTAAATAATTTATGTTAAATCAACATAATTCTTCAATCACGGTAAACTTTTCAAGTTTTATTAAGAGTTTATATAAAAAAAATTATACTAAATTTTTAAGTAAAACTTGAATTTTAGAATTTTAATATTCTTTTAAAATATATATTATAGAGTAGTATATTATATTTTAGGTTTAATAGCACTTTTAGTCACTGAAATCTGTATATTTTATCAATTTGGTCCTCATTGCATCAATTTTATCAATTTGGTCCCTAAAATATTTAGATAATGTTTAAATGATTCATATACGGACAATCTATTAAGTTTTGAACAAAAGTGATCACGTGCTGGTCATGTGATATTATCTGAATGAATGACACACTTTCGTCAAAAAACTTAATAGACTATCTGGTTAGGGACCATTTAAACAACAATTGAATATTTTAAGGACCAAATTGATAAAATTTATATATTGAGGACTAAACTGATAAAAAACACATATTTTAGAGACCAAAAGTGTTATTAACTCTATATTATATCCCTATTGACCTAACTAATTCATAATTATAGTAAGCATTAATTAGAGTGTTGACAATTATTTTTATTTTATTTTATTTAATGAATTATAAGATGAAACTTAATCAATTGAATTTTAAATGAATTATTTTTATCTTTTTTCTTATAGTTAGAATAACGTATCGATAGGAACAGACACTATTTTTCGAATTCTGTAGTATAATATGAGCAATAAAAATATAATTTCGATAAATTTGAGACGATATTTAATGTATGTACATATATACCTAATATTTTTTATTAATATTTTATATACGAAAACTATTCACGTGCAACACACGTGGTGCATTACTAATTATTAATAATGGCTTCATCTATTTAATCTCACATACCATTCAACAGTATCCCAAAACCAAGAGCTTACTTATGCTCCAACCGACTTTTGGTTTCCCAGCCAGTTCAATGTGTATTCCGGCTTAAGAACAACTCCAACCCGCTCTGTAAAAGCCATTTTTTTGCTATTTTGAAGAGCCAATCCAAAAAATTTCTCTCCAATCAGCTCTCCATTCCACTAGCTATTTTACCTCCCCCTTTTTCACTCGTTACTTCTGGCGAGCAAGGCTCCCTCACTATTTACTCTTTGCGCCAATTTTGGGGTTGGTCTTCTTGCACTATGGCTTCGTCGTCTTCATCAGAGCTCATCTTCATCCAAGTTTGGATCTCTCTCTCCCCCCATGTGCTTGAGTCGACAGAAACCCTAACGCCCAAATAGAAACCTAAGATGATTTTGATACCCCAAATGATGAAATCAAGAACTCAGAAGACCACTATTCTGTTCTGCGAAGGGAGGTGAAGAGTTTTGGGAGGAGGAGATGTGTTCAATTTTTATTTTTTCTGGAATTTTTTTGGTTTAGCTATGAACTAAAAACACGATCTAATTTGCATTGATCCTGAAATTTTTATGTATTAGTTATGAATTCATTTTATACCTATCCTTTGGCATTTTATCAAACACTTTGTTGGCATATATTATTGAAAGTTAGTTGAAGTAGTTAGCGAAAATAGAAAGCGTGGTTAGAGTAAACTTGTAAAAGTGGCTAATTAAAATAAAGAATATAATATTTAAATATATTTTGACTTACAATTTTTGGAGAACTGGTTCGAGTTGCTCTAACAACCAAATGTGTTCTCATTAAACTTGGCGTAATAGATACCAAATGTCGAGGTCACCTACAATTACAACATAGTCAAAGGCGACGCTTTGATTGGTGTGCTTGAATCAATCTCTTATGTGGTCAAATTTGAACCCTCTGCTAATGGAGGGTCAATCTGCAAAACCAGTAGCAAATACAACACCAAAGGGGATGTTCAGATCAAAGAAGAGGAAATTAAGGGTGGCAAAGAGAAAAAGCCATGGGAATATTCAAGATTGTTGAGGTCTACCTCTTGGCAAATCCTGATGCCTATAATTAAAATGGATAAAATTGTCTACACCTTGACCCTAAATCGATTCACTTTGGGATTAATTGACTATGTGTATATAGATTTATGATTATATGTTGTTCTAGATAATAGAAAATTAAACACAAATATAAAATAAATAGTAACTGACTTAGTGTTTATAAATGTTCGATGATATATAATGTTAAATAGTAATAAAAATGATCTAGATAAGAATTTCAAAACAAATTACGACCTAAAACACTGGAGCTTTTACCCCAACCCATAGGGTTTTCAAAAAAAAATACCCAAAAAAGGGTTGTTTTGAAAGTATTTCCCAAACCAGGTTGTTTTAAAAATGTTAGTTGGACTGACGTTTTTAGACCAAAAGACGTCAGTTGGAGTAACGTTTTTAGGCTAAAAACGCCAGACTAACTGACTTTTTTGTTCAACACTGTAGGCGAGACAGGACCTAAAAGCGTCATTACAATTGATGTTTTTAGCCAGATGAATTTTCTGATTTCCTTTTTTCTCTTCGTTCCTTCGTTCCTTTTTCTTTGTTATTTCGATTTTCTTCCTTCTTCTCCCAAATTAGTTGAGCCCTAACCTCCTTCAGGCAACTAGACAGCAGCACCACCAATGTCACCACCATCCCAAACCCACAACCCCCTGGACCACCACCATCGGTAACCAACAGACCTAGCACCACCAACATCCCAAACCCACAGCCCCTGCACCACTACCATCCGAAACGCCCATACCCATTGCCACCACCATCCGAAAGCAAGACTGGACCGAACAACAAGCAAGACAGATAGTATTTTGTCATTCTTTCCCCCATTGATTCCTATAATTACACTTTGACCCCTATTTTTTTATTGTACTTCATAAATGAGACCGACGTCAAGAAAAAACTATTGTCACATACGAAGGACAAAAATATGTTATGATTTTCTTTAAAAAAATTAGATTTTTATTTTTGATTTTATTTCAATAAATGACATAATAGAAGATAAATTTTGATTGTAAAATTTATGTTCTATTATGAATGACTTAGACTCCTTGTTTGATCTTTTAGTTTTATTTCAATAGATAGTATAATTGTATACTACTTATGTTTTACATTGTATAATTTATTAACAGATATATTTACAGGAGTGCATAAAAATTTTAGGGGTTTATGTGTAATATTTCAAATATCAGAGAGTCTGAGTGATTAAGTGATTCAGACAATAAAATACTTGGGAGGCAATGATTTATTGCAAACGTAATGTTATTCAGACAATGAAATACCCTCAATTACATATTTGCTTCTTTTTACATTTGAAGCAATTCTAAAAGCTCCATGTGGCGAGAAATATATGTAAGTGGCATTAAGTCCAGAAGTGTTAAGTATCTACAGAATGAAGAAATACCTTTAGAAGATCTGTTCACTGTAGAATAAAGGTCATAGGATGAGGAGCACCCAACATTTTCATTTTAGTGAAGTACAATAAAAATAATGGAGGTCAAAGTGTAATTATAGGAATCAATGGGGGTAAAGAATGACAAAATACTATCATGTCTTGTTTGCTGTTCGGTCCAGTCTTACTTTCAGATGGTGGTGGTTGTGGGTTTGGGGGTTTCAGATGGTAGTGGCAATGGGTATGGGGGTTTTAGATGGTGGTAGTGTAGGGGTTGTGGGTTTGGGATGTTGGTGGTGCTGGGTCTGTCGGTTACTGATGGTGGTGGTGCAGGGGCTGTAGGTTTGGGATGGTGGTGGTGTTGGGCCTGTGTAATTTCGCCTGGTGGAGGTGGGTTTTAGGTGGTGGTTGAGTGGGTTGCAGACTCTGATGGAGAAAGGTGGTGGTGGAGTGGGTTGCAGATTGTGGTGGACAAATGTGGATGTTGGTGGTGCTGCTGCCTAGTCACCTGATGGAGGTTAGGGCTCAACTGATTTGGGGGAAGAAGGAAGAAAATTGAAATAACAGAGAAGAAGGAAAGAAGAGGGAAAAGGAAATTAGAAAATCCATCTAGCTAAAAACGTCAGTGGAACTGACGTTTTCAATGACAACGTCAATTGCACTGACGTTTTTAGGTCCTGTCTCGCCTACAGTATTGAACAAAAAAGTCAGTTGGTCTGACATTTTTAGCCTAAAAACGTTACTCCAACTAACATCTTTTGGTCTAAAAACGTCATTCCAACTGACGTTTTTAAAACGACTTGGGTTTGGGAAATACTTTCAAAACAACCTTTTTTGAGTATTTTTTTTTTTTAAAACCCCATGGGTTGGGGTAAATGTAAAACCCGGGTGAATTTGAACTTTTTCCGAAAAAGGGCAAAATGGTCATTTGTCACTATAATGCGAGAATTAAAATACGTACTCTTTAGAGCTCGTATGACACAACGGACTTCGCCGTTAGATTCGTATCGCGAAATCTAGTTACCCTGTCAAATTTCATCGAATTCCGAAATAGTCGAATTTTTACACGTTTTACGAGACAACTGGGTGTCGAATGACCTTACAAAGGTCCCCACAAATAAATTTTATAAAATTTCCTTATAATTGAGTTAAAGTTCAAATAAAATTAATTTGAACTTAAACTGGGATGAAATTAATCGTTTCGGGGCGAAAACGGACCCGGACAAGTGGGGGACACGTGGCGCGACGTGGGCTGAGTATTAAAACTATAAATAGGAGCAAATATCTGCATTTTAGGCAGAATTTTCTGCCCAAACCAGTGTGTAAACGTGTGAGGGAGAGAGGAGAAGAAAAAATCAAAAATCCAATCTTCTTTCGTCGATTCTCGGAGTTCCGTCGGTCGGAATCCGTCGAGCCAAGAGTTAAAGTCGATCCTCTCGACGAGGGCTACGTAAGCACACTAAGAACGAGAGATTTCACCAAAGATCCAAAGGAGGAGATTTGGGGGAAATCAAGTTTTGGGCTTGAGAAGTGTTCTTGAGGTTCTATCCTTCGATTCACGCATCAAGAGGTAGGGTTCCCTCCTACTTGGGTTTATTTCTAACCTAGAATGTCCATAAGGGATGGTTAGGTGTAGGTGGTTATATATCACTTGCCTATTGTTATGGAAATGAGAAAATGAGTATAGAAATGGCTTAGGCTAACTTCTAGCTTGATTTTGATGTAGGAAAGTTACTTATGTAATTTCTTGTAACTTGGTGAACTTTTGAGCATGATATGTGTTTAACATGATTGTTGCCTTGAAGGTGTTTGATAAAATTCCTTGAGTGATTTGAAATTGTTGTTTTGATGTAATTGAAGTAACAAGTTTAGGCATTGTTGTTGACATGTGGAAATATGCTTCATGATATGTTAGTATGGTGATAGTTCATGGAAATTATGATATAAATTGCTATGGTATATGTTAACATGTGAAAATTGCTCACTTGGTAATGCATTGCAATTTGGGCATAGCATTGGCATCAAATTCATGGGCATGAGTCATGAGTGTGGGTGTGTGAGTGCATGGTTGATCAAACACCATACTTGGTGATTGATGGGTGGGCTCGGGAAAGTTGGGTTGAAAATCCGACTGAGTCGCATGGTTGCATGGAAAACTTGTGTCGGGTATAGCAAGTAGGGCTAGACACTCCCTCGGGTGAAAAACCTGGCTACTTGGTTCACACACTCCCCTGAGGTGAAATTCCGGAAAAGTGTGATGGTGTACGAAACCGACGGTTGTGATACCAAAATCCGTTGCCCAACAAAGACACAAGATTTTGTTTTATAAAAAATACCCATTCAATGGGTAACATCCAACAATGATTTGGTTTTATAAATAACTAACTTTTATTTCAAACAATCATTGGATGTATTTTTGTCAATTGACGGATTCATTGCACAGGTGCATTGCATTGTGTTGTGGGAGCCGGTGAAGGCTCGGGTTAAGGTGCATGAGTGAGTGTCATCTCATATCATGGCATGGCATGGTAGAATTTCAACCTTGAATCACATATTCATGTTTGAAATAGATAAATGTTGTTGATTGTTGCATGTGTACATTCCATATGCATCTAGGTAGGGAGTAGCCTCTGTAGGAGATACTCTATTGAGCGTGGCTCACCCTATACGGGAAAACATTTCAGGTGCGGGTTATACGCCGGTGGACGGCTCTCATCCGAGTCATCAAGGGTGAAGAAAAGCCGAAATGTGGCTTTAAATGATGTTTTTGTAAAACTAAACTTGTAATTTAGTTTTTGGCATGTAATGTACGTAAAAAAGTTGTAATTTAAACTTGTATTAACTATGTTGATGCATAAATTCGATGGGTTTATAAGTAGTTGGGTACTTGTCACATTGGCACAATGACACACGACAATGTCACAGTGTTACACTAAAATGTCACAGTGGTACACGACAATGTCACATTAATATAAGTCAATGTCACACCGATGTCAGCCTATGTCACATTGATACTAGCCAATGTCACACTGTGACAAACCAATGTCACACTATTACAAGTCAATGTCACACTGCATACATTGACATAGGATCCCCGGTTTTAGGGGCGTCACATGTATGGATAAATGGACCCGGTGTGGTCAATGTTGTATATTGGACCTCAGATGGGTCATATGATTATATGATGCACATGTTGTGTTTTTGGGTAGAGCTCTTCGTACAAAGGAGACTCTGCCCGAATTTTTGTTCAATCATGGACCCGGTAAATGGGGCATAACGGTGTGATATTGAGTTACTCGGTATTCACGGGTATTCCGCGGGTTGATGGGTAATCAACGAACCCCCGAATTTTGGGGTGTCACAGTAAAAGCTCAAAATACTAAAACCAATAAAATATTGAAACTTCTCCAACTTACAATTCAAAACCCAAAAACAAATATCTAGCAGCGGAATAATAAAAACTAGCTAAAAGAATGTTTCATAAAGATCTCTCAAACTCTAAACCAAAAATAATATAAATCTATTCCTCTAAGTTAGGATCCACATCTTGATCTGCCAATGACTCGTAATCAAACTACTCATCCACATTGATATCCTCCTCTATGCAAAATCTGTAATTGTGTTGTAGTAAGGGGTGAGCAAAAGCCCGTAGGAAATTCCTCTCAGACCCCAACAAGGTTTTAAAACAAATAAAATAAGTCAAGTCTCTTTTGAAAAATACCATATATAATTTTTTCAGAATAAACTAGGATAGTTGTAATGATCTCAAGTGTACGGAATATAGTAAATCAATGCCAAAAATGAACTTCCAAGAAACTAAAACAATCAATAATTAACTCAATAGCATCAGCCCATATTCTCATATATGTTGGTTCATCCCCAGTCTCGTGTATGTTGGTTACTTCTCAGGAATCTACACAACGATTCTACCTCGTTCACCCATCACAACCACACAATCTCAATCATTCCCCGCATGACCAAATCACAAACAACTTTAGGAAGGGCGTATACCGTCTCCCACGACATTGACGAATTCTTCCCAGAAAAGGTATACCATCCCTCAGCCTCGAACTTACGTGAACAATAGTGGTTGCTCTCACAGACAACAATACACTACAAGTGTTAGACAACCATCTCACCCCCACTGGGATAGACTAACCTCTAACACTCTATGACAGCTCTCGAAGGCAATTCAAGTCCATCACAACAAACCATACAAGAGATGAAACCACAATTTTCTCAACAACCACAATCCTAACCAATCACAATTTTCATTACCAATTCAAGTATCACAATTTCACAATTTTCAATATACTACAGTAATAAGGATTTAAAATATGCAAGAGATCATCTCAAGAAAACATTCACAATTTCGATATCAAAATTATAGGGTTTTGCCAAAACTCAAGATTTCTTAGAACAAGAACAAGTATTATATAAAAACATGATTTAATCAAGAATGAGAATTTAAAAATCCGGAATCCATATGAAATTCACAATAGAACATGTATTTTGGAAAAACTAGGGTTTTGGGAAATTCAAGAACAAGTATTATTTGAACCTAAGCATGTAGTTTGTTCAAGACTATGTTCCAATGATAAAGAAACCAATAACTCATACATATTTATCATATAATTATCAAGAAGATTGAAAACGTACATAAATATTACCCTAAGTCTCAATGAAAGAACTCATGAAGAGCCCCTACCTCAATTCCGTAGTTGTTTGAAAACCTCGCGTGTTTGATCCGTCTCATCATGAAAATTCCATTTAATCTTGTGTTTCTCCTCTTCTTTCTTGCTCTCCAAGACTCTCTAGGGTTAGAAATGATGAAATAGGGTTAAGGGAAGACGTTATTGGGTATTTATAGTGTGAGAAAACAGTCCAAACGACGCAAACCTGATAGTCAGAATTGTGACTCACGTTCGAACGTCACTATGGCGTTCGAACGTCAGTAGTTCAAATTGATGCCTCACGTTCGAACGTCATTATTGCATTCGAATGTTATTTTCTCCTAGTACTTTTAAGTTTCCATCAGATTTCTATCAGACACAAAAGTACTGGGACTCACTGTCGTTTGAACGTAGATTCACGTTCGAACAGACTCCCAGTTTTATCTGAAAATTCCAGTGATGTTTTGATCCATTTAGAAGTTGATTTGAACAATTTTCGTGAAATACTCTTTTGTAGCCCTAGAAGTCTAGTGTCTACTGTCAAAATTTCAGATCAAACAGACATAAAAGTAAAAAGTTATGGTCCAAACACTTAGGCAGTGTCAACTCAAATTCTATCTACAACATGTTTTAACTCCGGAATATTTCTTAGCTTTTACTCGTACAAGCTATATAGTTCATGATTACATCTTCACATATATGAGCATTTACCAATAAAACATTATATTTCTATATAAAAATAAGAATATGGGGGTTTACAATCCACCCCCCTTAAAGAAAGTTTTATCCTCGAAACTTACCATAAGTAGAGAACAAATGAGGGTACTTCTCTCGCATCTCCAGCTCTGGTTCCCAGGTAACTTCCTCCGTCCCATGATGTTTCCACAAGACCTTCACCAGTTGGATTACTTTATTGCGAAACACCTTCTCCTTGGTATCGAGAATCTTCACCGGTTGTTCTGCATATGTTACTCCATCTTGAATTTCAATTCCTTCCAAATCCATGACATGCGTTGTATTGGATTTGCACTTTCTTAACATTGACACATGGAATACGTCATGTACCCCTGACAATTGTGCTGGTAACCTAAGTTGATAGGCCACTTTCCCCACAACTTTAATCACTTCAAATGGTTCGGTGTACCTTGGGGCTAATTTCCCCTTCTTGTCAAATCTAAACACTCCCTTCTTGGGTGACACCTTTAGGAACACATAGTCCCCCTCTTGGAATTCCAATGGTCTTCTTCTTCTATCCGCATAACTTTTCTGCCTACTTTGTGCCGTGCGTAGTCTTTCTCTAATTAGTTGAATTTTCTCAGTAGTTTCCCGAACAATTTCTGGTCTAAACAAGCTACTCTCTCCAGCTTCTAACCAACAAGTCGGGGACCTACATGGTCTTCCATACAATGCCTCATAAGGAGCCATTCCAATACTTGCCTGATAGCTGTTGTTATAGGCAAATTCCACCAATGGAAGATGTTCACTCCAACCCCCTTTGAGGTCAAGAACACATGCCCGCAACATATCTTCCAAAATTTAGATCACCCTCTCTGATTGTCCGTCTGTCTGAGGATGAAATGCTGTACTGAAATGAAACTCTGTTCCCAATGCCTTCTGTAAGCTCTGCCAGAATTTAGCCACAAAGCGACTATCTTGATCAAACACAATCGACAATGGTACCCCATGTAACCTCACTATCTCCCGAATGTATAACTGACTCAAAGTTACCAGGTTATCTGTAGTCTTAACAGGTATAAAGTGAGCAGTCTTGGTCAATCTATCCACCACCATCCAAATCGCATTATGACCCTTGACATTCCTGGGTAACCCTGACACAAAATCCATAGTAACATGGTCCCACTTCCATTCAGGAATCGGTAAGGATTGTAGCGAACCTCCCGGTCTTTGATGCTCAATCTTTACCTGTTGACACACTGTGCACTTTGCAATATACTTAGCCACGTCTTGTTTCATTCCTTTCCACCAATATTGATGTTTTATGTCTATGTACATCTTAGTACTACCCGGATGTATGGAGAATTTTGAACGACGACTCTCATTCAACACTTCTTCCCTTACCTGGTCATTGTTTGGTACACATAGCCTTCCACGAAACTGGAACTCATCATTATGTATAGACCAGTTCTCAAAAATTTTAATCCTCTCCAATCTACCCTAGATAGTTCCCAACTCCATATCTAATCGTTGCAACTCTACAATTCTTTGTCGGAGAATTGGTTGAGCTACAAGATTAAATAAGCATGACCGATCCTCCTGTCTATCCACCAATAGATCAAATTCCTCCAAAGCATTAATCATCTTCCACCTATTAACAACAAGAACATTGATTCCACCCCGAGACTTTCTGCTAAGTGCGTCTACTACCATATTAGCTTTCCCGGGATGGTAGTTGAGTGTGAAATCGTAATCTTCTAGATATTCAATCCACCTTCTTTGCTGAAGATTCAAGTCTTTCTGTGTGAATATATATTTGAGGCTCTTATGATCTGAAAACACTTGAAGCTTTTCTCCATACAGGTAACACCTCCACAACTTAAGAGCAAAAACTACAGCAGCAAGCTCCAAGTCGTGAGTGGGATAATTCTGCTCATGAATCTTTAGTTGTCTCGAGCCATAAGCAACTACCTTATCTCCCTGCATTAGCACACATCCCAAGCCTCGTAAGGATGCATCTGTGTAAACATCGTATCCTTCCCCACTGCTCGGAACAATAAGGACAGGTGCTGTTGTCAACCTTTCCTTTAATGTGCGGAAGGTCAGTTCACACTCTTGAGTCCACAAGAATCTTTCCCCCTTCTTCGTAAGGCGGGTCATTGGCATAGCCAACTTTGAGAACCCTTCCACAAACCTCCTGTAGTAAGCTACTAAGCCCAGGAAACTACGTATTTCTGTCACATTCTTCGGTGGTTTCCACTTCATCACTGCTTCAATCTTTGCGGAGTCAACAACTACACCCTATTCCGACATAACATGACCAATGAATTTTACTTCCGTCATCCAGAACTCACATTTGCTCATTTTAGCATATAACTTATGCTCTCTTAATGTCTGTAGCACTACCCGAATATGGTGTTCATGTTTCCCTTGTGTCCGTGAATAGATTAGTATATCATCAATAAACACAATAACAAACTGATCTAGACACGGTCGAAATACTATGTGCATCAAATCCATAAAGGCTGCGGGAGCATTAGTCAGTCCGAACGGCATTACAATATATTTGGAATGACCATACCTAGTACGGAAAGCTATCTTAGGAATATCCTCCTCTTTTATCCTCAGTTGATGGTACCATGTACGAAGATCAATCTTGGAATAATACTTAGAACCCCTTAGTTGATCGAATAAATCATTAATTCGAGGTAATGGGTATTTATTCTTCACTGTCACTCGGTTCAACCTCCGATAGTCCATGCATACCGAAGTGTTTCATCGTGCTTCTTCACAAAGAGGACCGGAGCTCCCCAAGGTGGAGTGCTTAAACGAACAAACCCAATTGCTAGTAGCTGGTCTAATTGCTTCCTTAGCTCCTTTAACTCCAAATGTGCCATCCAATAAGGTGCAATAGAAATGGGTTCTGTTCCGGAATACAAGTCAATGGTGAACTCGATCTCTCTTCGAGGCGGTAAGCCAGACAACTCATCTGGAAATACATCGGTAAAGTCTGACACCACCGATATCGACTCTCGTGGAGAGTTAACTCGTTTCTCTCCCATTAAGCTAGCAAGAAAGCTTAGACTACTTCCTTCCTTAGCCTGTAAGAACCGTTTACCCATCATGGGAAAAGGGTGGAAAACATTCCGCTCATTTGTGAAGCTGAATACTACTCCCTCTGTTGATTGGAACATTACCCTTTTTCGGAAGCAATCCATCACCGCATGGTATGCAGACAACAAGTCCATTTCAAAGATCACATCATACCCCTGCATGTCCAGCACTACCAAATCTACCATTAGCTCTTGTTCCCCTATCCAAAATGTGCAACCCCGACACACCTTAAAGGTTTCCAATTGTTCACCAGTGGGTAAGGCAACATTCAATTCCTTGTCTAATATTTCACATTTCAATCCTAGTGTTTTAACATATGCCAAACGTATAAACGAGTGAGTAGCACCAGGATCAAATAATATGCGTGCCCAAGAATTATACAGTAAAATGATACCTTCAACCATAGCATTGGCGAGATCATCCTCCGTTTCAGTTATTGCAAAGACTCGGCCTTGAGTGGTACCAGTTGGTACAATTGCACCAGTTTTCTTTTGTGGTAGCGGCCTCTGAGGTGGGGGCTTGTTCGCATTTTGTTGTCTTGTTGGCTGATTGGTCTTTGGTGGAAACGATGGACAGTTACTTCTAAAGTGCCCGAAACCTCTACATGCGAAGCATTGACGTGGGTCAGTGCCTGCTTTATTCTAAGTAGCCCCAGCCCCTCGAATTGCTTGATTCCTTTGCCCCGAAGCTTGATCAGGTCGGCGGTACGGAGCTGCTGATTGATTGGAAATGCGTTGTTGTTTCCTAACCTCTAAACATCACCCTCACCCTCAATGTGTGTATGGCTTATAGTGATGGGTGAGTGTCACTCTCACTCGGAATGATGCAAAAGATTAGGCAACAACGGAATGGTGGTGGAAATGTGGAATGAACAAAATGTGTGAAATGAAATGGAATGCGTGTGAACAAAAGTGCTCCCCAATCGTAAGGAGTCTTTCATTGTCGGTGTTTTACTTGGAAAGAATTCCAAGGTCGTCTCCTCAGGGAAGGAAAGGGAGTTGTGTGAAAGTGATTTTGGTGAACAAAAGAGAAAAATGTAAAATCTTTGTTTGAGTTTTGTGGTTGTGATTGAAAATGAAAATGCAATAAAACAAGTGTTGGCTAATCCAAATAGGTCATTCTAATGGGAATTCCAACTCAACTCGAAATCTTCTTCCAATGGTGCATAGGTGAACGATTGATTCAGGGGAAGCTAGGGACGAGATTGGTGAGTATCTAAGCATAAACCGTGACTAGGCCTACGGAATATCAAAGGCTCACTAACTCGTCCACTCTCAACCCCGTCAAACCGAACCACCGTACACCGAGAGGAGGAAGGAGAAGAGTTGAAATGGAATCCCCAAGAGAAGGTCTCCCTTGGATTACCCAACTTAAATCTAACTACTCATTCATAAAAGAAAGTCAAGCATAATGTAAATAGACAAGTAAAGGAAAAGAAGATTAAAACTTAACTAGATGCAAGAAATCTTAAAGTAAGAAGAAGGAAATACAATACCCAATTTAAAGCATGAAAATGAAGAACTTGAAAGCATAACAATGGTGAAATGTAAAGTGCAAGGCTAAACTTGAAATGTACTTCTAATAAATGGCATTAAAGACAGTAAAGGAAGCTTACAATATCCTTACAAGAGGTTACAAGAGAAATGGATGGAAGAACATGTAAAAATCACAACTTTACTATTCATCTTCTTCCTCACTAAAACTACTCTAAGCTTAGGTAGCCAACCCTTTTCAAAATGAATGGAATGCTGAATATAATGGAGTGTAGAGACATGCCAAAACATCCAAGAGGCTCCCCCCTAGCTGTGTGTACGAGCTCCCATCAAGAGAGGGCTGAATGGATGGCTTTGACAGGCTAGGAGATCATAGCCTGGGCAGCCCACTTCCCCCCATTCCTCCTTTAATGCATTGGCCTTTTAAAGTCTTCCACTTGAGTGTAGGAGGCCTGTAAATGTGTAAGGAAATGTTGGGATAGGCGTGGGAGAAGTGTAGGTGGGACCCCCAAGCCTCAAAGTTGAGTTACAGGCTGTTTTCGCGACCAGAAGGTCCGGAGTACCGGTACCGAGTACCGGTACTATTTTTCTGCACTGGACCACCTTCGGTAGAATCGGCATAACTCTTGATCTAACCGTTGGATTGGGCTGAAATTTGGATAAAAAATAGAAGACACCCAGATCTACAACTTTCATGTTTTGCACTTTTTCAAATTCTGAGTAGATCATGGTCAAAATGGAGGAACTCAGAGGCAGTACTTCCAAACGATGTGGCTGCTGATGCCCTTGTTCCCAAGCACCAATGCCTTCTTGATTTCTTCACTTTTAAGCCTCCAATTCTTCATGTATTGTGTCCATGCCGTCACCACACATCTATCAAGGTTGCAATGTCCTAAAATCAATCATTTAAACTATAAAAGGTTGCAACATCAAAATATCAACATTATAGTTCAAAACGGCTAACTTCTAAACACTTATATGCAAAAGTTGAGTTGAAATGCTTGCAATGAGGCCATGAAATATGCAATATTATGTGCTCATCAGCTGCCCTTTGTGTAATTCCACTGCTGCTACCTGCTCTCAAGGGACCTCCTCTAGCAAAAGTTTGTCTTCGTCTGGCCTCCTCTGTGTCTCTCTCCACCAATTTCACCCGTTCCACTAAATCCTTGTATTCTTGAATCTAGAGTGCAACTAACTTCTCACGGATGGAAGGCCTCAAACCTTGTTCAAAGCGTTTAGCCCTCTTTGCATCAGTGGCCACAAACTCGATTGTGTAGCGAGACAACTCATCAAATTTGATTTCGTATTCAGTCACCGTCATGCTGCCCTGCTTCAAAGCCAAGAAGTCCGCACTCATCCTATCCTTCACAGACTCAGGGAAGTATTTATCTTGGAAGATCTGATCAAACACCTCCCAATTCATGGTATCCACAACATGCATTCGCTTCACCGAATCCCACCAGTGATCCGCTTCCCCTTCGAACAAATAGTCACTAGCCCCAACCGAAGATTAGCAGCAATCCCCATGCTATCACACATTTTCCGCACTCTCCTAATCCACTTATCCGCCTCCATTGGATTAGAGCTTCCTTGGAATGTGGGCGGGCGCTGTCGTAAGAATTCTCGCAACACCACCATTCTACGGTTTTTATTGACATCTCCTTGTCCCACCGTCAGTGGTTGTGCCGCCCCATTCTGGTTGTGGTTTTGATTCTGGTTCTGTACCAGAGTGGTCAACTCCTGTAGCCATTGGTAGATACTATTCATAGCATCCGGAGGAGGTGGTGGAGGCGAGTTCACGAAACCTCCACGTCCTCGTCCTCGTCCCCTTCTACCTTCCATTCTGCACAACAAGGTTCAATTTAGTTTCCTTAATATACAAGAAACCTTAACTAACACTAGAGTCTAAAGCCTAAGGCATGTTATTAGACTCAATTCTATAATCTCATTCTTCCTAATCCTAACTTTCTAGTGGTAATCCATAATCTACAGCTCCCATATAAGACCTAAAACCTAAGCTCTGATACCAAACTTGTAACGCCCCAAAATCCACCTTGGACGACATTACTATCTAAAATCATCCAATCATGAGAGCAACTACAATAACCATTAAATAATAAACCATTCATCCTTTTATACAAAGAATAAATACTAAAACCAATAAAACATTGAAACTTCTCCAACTTACAATTTAAAAACCAAAAAAAAAAATCTAGCAGCGGAATAATAAAAACTAGCTAAAAGACTGTTTCATAAAGATCTCTCAAACTCTAAACCAAAAATAATATAATTCTATTCCTCCAAGTTAGGATCCACATCTTGATCCTCCAACGGCTTGTAATCAACCTGCTCATCCACATTGACATCCTCCTCTATGCCAAAATCTGTAATTGTGTTGTAGTAGGGGGTGAGCAAAAGCCCGTAGGAAATTCCTCTCAAACCCCAACAAGGTTTTAAAACAAATAAAAGAAGGCAAGTCTCTTTTGAAAAATACTATCTATAAATTTTTGAGAATAAACCAGCATAGTTGTAATGATCTCAAGTGTACGGAATATAGTAAATCAATGCCAAGAATGAACTTGCAAGAAACTAAAGCAATCAATAATTAACTCAATAGCATCAGCCCATATTCTCATGTATGTTAGTTCATCCACAGTCTTGTGTATGTTGGTTGTTTCTCAGGAATCTATACAACAATTCTACCTTGTTCACCCATCACAACCACACAATCTCAATCATTCCCCGCATGGCCAAATCACAAACAACTTTAGGCAGGGCGTATACCGTCTCCCACGACATTGACGAATCCTTCCCAGGAAAGGTATGCCATCCCTCAGCCTCGAACTTATGTGAACAATAGTGGTTGCTCTCACAGACAACAATTCACTACAAGTGTTAGACAACCATCTCACCCTAACTGGGATAGACTAACCTCTAACACTCTATGACAACTCTTGAAGGCAATTCAAGTCCATCACAACAAACCATACAAGAGATGAAACCACAACTTTCTCAACAACCACAATCCTAACCAATCACAATTTTCATTACCAATTCAAGTATCACAATTTCACAATTTTCAATATACTACAGTAATAAAGAATTAAAATATGCAAGAGATCATCTGAAGAAAATATTCACAATTTCGATATCAAAATTATAGGGTTTTGCCAAAACTCAAGATTTCTTGGAACAAGAACAAGTATTATATAAAAACATGATTTAATCAAGAATGAGAATTTAAAAATCCAGAATCCATATGAAATTCACAATAGAACATGTATTTTGGAAAAAACTAGGGTTTTGGGAAACTCAAGAACAAGTATTCCTTGAACCTAAGCGTGTAGTTTGTTGAAGACTATGTTCCAATGATAAAGAAACCAAGAACTCATACATATTTATCATATAATTATCAAGAATATTGAAAACGTACATAAATAATACCCTAAGTCTCAATGAAAGAATTCAAGAAGAATCACCTACCTCAATTCTGTAGTTTTGTTTGAAAACCTCGCGTGTTTGATCCGTCTCACCGTGAAAATCCCCTTTAATCTCGTGTTTCTCCTCTTCTTTCTTGCTCTCCAAGACTCTCTAGGGTTAGAACTGATGAAATAGGGTTAAGGGAAGACGCCATTAGGTATTTATAGTGTGAGAAAACAGTCCAAACGGCGTAAACCTGATAGTCAGAATCGCGACTCACGTTCGAACGTCACTATGGCGTTCGAACATCAGTAGTGCAAATTGCTGCCTCACGTTCGAACGTCATTATGGCATTCGAACGTTAGTTGCTCCCAGTACTTTTATTTTTCCATCAGATTTATGACAGACACAAAAGTACTGGGACTCTTTGTCGTTCGAATGTAGATTCATGTTCGAACGGACTCCCAATTTTTTCTGAAATTTCCAGTGATGTTTTGACGCATTTATAGGTTGATTTGGAAAATTTTCGTGAAATACTCTTTTGTATCCCCGGAAGTCTAGTGCCTACTGTCAAAATTTCAGATCAAACAGACATCAAAGTAAAAAGTTATGGTCCAAACACTCAGGCAGTGCCAAAAATCCTTCCTACCCAAATTCTATCTACAACATGTTTTAACTCCGGAATATTTCTTAGCTTTTACTCGTACAAGCTATATAGTTCATGATTACTTCTTCACATATATGAGCATTTACCAATAAAACATTATATTGCTATATAAAAATAAGAATGTGGGGGTTTACAGTACCGCGTACCCATTAATTATATTTATATCACGTACTAAAACGACCTACGATCCAAAAGTATGCAATTGATTATAATGTCACCCTTATTATACCAAAAGTAACCGAAATTTGGACTACTCATCAGTCAAGAAGATGAGTTCTTGGTAGAATTTCAAGCGAAGCATGCAATTCATTTGGAGAATCCCATCATTCTTATAATAGAGAAGATTAAAACAAGAAAAGTCATACTTAACTATTACCATTTTGGCAATATAGAAAAGTGTAATTGGCTTGATAGATATGTGATTCTTTAATTTTAAGTCCGATCTTTCCACTTGTGTTTTCAAACAAATGGTCCAAACATATAATATACAATATTTCATATGCAACATCGTTCACATACAACATACGTGTACATCAACTAAATATAGATAGATAGAAGTATATATATATATATCCAATTTATTGTCTGAATCTTTTTTTTTTTTTTTGGTTACAACAGAACAATATATTACATAACTTTAGTAAACATCATCATATAGAGACAGTTCTAGGATAGCATACTCTCATTATATCTGTTAGAAGCTGCATACATCTTGATTCATAAGCATACTAGATATAACTCGTGCCCGAAGTCACGATGGAATATAAAATTCTACGCACCGTGGTACCGGTTTTCCACTGAACAGAAATCACCAAACTCGATCTACACACCCACCTTCACTCTTTCTTCTACATCTAACCACTTATATATTTTAGACCACTCTCACCCTAACATCTAGTAACCCAAAACACATGAGTGATAGAATCAAAAGAATACCCACATGAATACTTTTCTTCGTTCTTTGTCGGAGTTTCGCTGGAATCTTCGAGTGATTCAACCCAAGAAATCTTGAGCTCTAACTCTACCCAAACAACCCATTTATCACCCAATTGTCCTAAGTACTTAAGCCTAGCCAATTTTCTTGAGACCATAAAGGAAGAGGAGATGTCCTTACCTTTGAGTAAAGTCCCTCACTCAAATCATCCAAGTTCTTGTATTTAACTATTTCCCATGAAGTTTATGAAGAGTGAGAGAGGTTAAAGGAGATGATTTACCTTGGCGAAGCTATCTCCCACTCCCAAGCCAAAGCTCCCCACCGATTCTCTTGAAGCCCTCCTCCCCTTCTCTTCTAACTCCTCTGTAACTCTTATCATGGCTACATGCAAAAGTGGAGAGAGCCTTCACCGGCTTCTCTCTTGATTGGAGCACCTTGATCAAGACAAGTGTCCTCTTGCATGCCTCTACTAACCCTAATTACACTATCCTCCCCTTAATTCCCATTAAATCATAATTCCACATTTAGATTCCATCGACTAACCATATCACACACTACCTTTTACATTGTCCTAATCAAACTCAAGTTTTAAATTTCGAAGTTCATAGTTTACATTCCCCCATTCTCTGAAAATTTTCCTCAATTTTTGCCTTATGAATAATATCAACTTTTCCTTTAAATACCCGACACTTATAAAATATAATGGATGTATATTCAGGTTTCACAACTCTTCCCCTCTTTAAAGAATTTCGTTCCCAAAATTCACTTACTACTCTAATATCAATAAGTACTTTGCTTACATAACTTTTGTCATTGAAATCAAGTGAAACCATAATTATAACACTATTCCAACACAATTACTCAATATCTTACTAAACTATCTTATATCAAATTCATAATACTACTTAAATCTTTGAGATTATAATTAAATATTATTCATGTTTACTTCCACGTACAAATGCTTTTGCCTAATTTTACATTTCCTTTTCTGCTCTATTAGTCATAATTTTCACATAATCCTTTCAATCAACAATATGCCAGCATAATAATCTACTCATTGAGTAGTTTATTAAACACAACATTTCACATCATTGCAGCATCATGGATTACAACTAAAAGTGTAATCGATTGTCATAAAAACTACGTCATTCCTCACAAATCACACACATAGAACAAGTCATCTCACAAACATGATTTCAATAACTCACCCTCAATTCAAAATCATCAACTATAAAGACAAATCAGTCATATTTCAAGTACAACTGATTATCAAAGAATTTCCAAGTAAACAAATAAAGTCATTGCACTCACAATAAAACACTAATGTAAGTATCTTCTCACACCCTACTTATTTCAAATCAAGAATAGGATTAGTAGCAAAACTTTAAATCCCAATACCATGTCCATGATTTTTTTTTTAAAAATATTCCAGTACAATCTTTTGCATTGCCACAACTGAACTTCCACTATCGGTATCTAGTCCTAACATCACGGCCTACATACTTACTTTTGATATTGCGCCTCGAAATCACGATTACATATTTTCTTCCGATATTCCACCTTAGAGTAGGGATACAATTATACTATATTGCGCTTACAATTTCCCTACTCTCATCTAAAAAATCGCACTTTGTTTAGTTAATATTCACAACATACAAACATTGCTATTACACACAACAAATTCCCATTATTCACTTTTATCATTCTTCTTTTTGGAATAATTTCATCTCAACATATTTTAATCAATTGCACCTATCTACCCTTTATTCTATATTTAATCATATGTTTTATGTATTCATTATGTGTATAGTATGCCACCACTTCATACTTATTATTATTATTATTATTTTTTTCATAAAAACATTTCGAGATCAAAGGTACTCAAAATGAATCTTAAGAATTCCTGATCAAACATAAATACGATTCCCAAATATTACATAGCCCACATCCACCTTAACATATTCCTACATTCTCTTTTACAAAACTATTTTAACTTGTCAATATAGACTTCAGTAGAAACACATTCCACCATTACCAAAGGGGTTCACACTCTAAAAGATAATTTAGAGCCGGTATTGCAATTAGTAACACCCTTTTTATTTGATCAGACAATTATACCTCCCTTATGTACTCATCATGCTTTCTCATACTAGCAAATCAAATTTTCAACCCTTGTATCATTACGTATACATCTATCCCATATTTATCTTTCAATTATTTACTTGGTAGCACTTTTCCCCTTATCAAAAAAAAAAAATTTCCCATCAAATTAGCTATTCAATACACACCAATACTTGTAACCATAAAATTCAAAAGATACAAGAGTATGTCCCTTTATATGTTCGCTTCAAATACCAATTATTTAGTATTTCATCAAAATATTTATTTTCCTCTCTTATGATATTTCCACCCCAGTGTTTTCTCAAGTCCCAAACACATATTTGTGTTAGATTTTTCATAAATCCACTATTCCCTTTACAAAAATTTTTGTTTCAATGAAATATATCCACTAGTTTCCACAATTTTCAAATATTTCAAACTATATCCACCCCCGCTTAATCACACCACTTAATTTTATTACATCACCATTGTCACATCGGTTTTTATTATACTAACTATAGTTAATCATTGTATTAGTTCTTATTATTCCATTTCACCCATACCATATAGTATAGTACAATCACCCATAATTTTGTTCCTTCATGACCTAAATTTATCATAACACTCCCGTCGTTAATTCTCATCTCTAACCAAAGTGTTTTACCCTATCTCACATACAAACGATCATCCACAAGAATACATTTTGTTCCTTCATAGGTAACATATCAATCGTTTATTGAATATCATGGTACCATGATTCATCCATAACACTACAGAAAAATTCTTCACTATAAGAATTGTATTCATACCATAGCAATTTATACAAATTCATATTGGTTATTACTCATCAATATTTGATAGGTTAACACTCATAAACCATCTTAGATGGTCTCCACAGACACATATTCATTCACAAGCCATCACACTTGGCATTCAGACATGTATATCAATTATATATACACATTCATAAGCTATCTAGTATGGCAATCACGTAATCTCTCTATTATGGCCATTTCAAATATAACAGTACACCCTAGCGGCTATAACAAGTCCGTCAGTTTTGGCCATCTCCAATATAATCATAACGCCCTAACGGCTATAATGAGTCCACCATTTATGGCCATCTCCCTTGACAAAGGCATAATCATGCGGCTATTGGCTAATTATTCACCATTTTAGGCCATATTCCCGCCACAAAGGCGTCTCACCACAAAGGCGTAATTATGCCACTATTGACTACTTACATTTGCCTTTAATTAGGTCCATCCCATAACTAACAACGATTTACCACACAACTATAATCTCACACAATTACCAAATAATAACTTTGAACAACCAAATTCCACTTTAAATATACATAACACAATGTATCACCTCCAATTCCTCCAACTTGTTTTTAAACCTCTAAGTGTAACTGCCTTTAATATCACCGTTTTTACCATTAGCACATAGTTTTTCAAGTCTCATAAATAGTTTTTCCTACGTGCCAAATATATCACATAAGCATGCATGATTGATAAATTATCTCATTTCTAAACCCTTTATCAAATGATATATTTAACCACTTAAACATTTCTTGCCAATCATTCCATCTTTTCCAACCTAAATTTTGTTTTCAAAATCCATAACCACACATGAGTAAACCACGTGTTCTTAGCCGCCCGAACGCACTCAACAGTGTGTCAAACCTCTCCTAGTGAATCCCTTCCGTCTGAATGCGTGAAAGGTATCATCCAGACACAGTTAACAGAATGTCAATCCTCGTTTTTAAATTCAAAATTTTTTGACATGGAAAAATTCTAATCCCTAGACTTAGAAAATTTTGCTATGATCTTTGAAACAAGTCTACCATGAACATAATAAAATAAAATAAAAAATTCTATTACCCTATATAGATTACTACATCCTAAACACAAAAATTGATGCATACAACACATAAAATGTGATTCACCCCCCGACCTAAATATTACATTGTCACCAATGTATGATCAAACAGTTAAATAAAAAATAAAATGCATAAGTTTGGTAAGGAAACATACCTCCTGCAACATTGCATCGCCCTAAAAAAAATTGAACTAAACAAAAACAAAAATTGTGAATGATAAGTAAAATAAGAAAATAAAAATAAAAAATAAAAAATAAAAAAAATAAAGTCCAACTACCAATATACAACACATCCATGTCAAGTGGATCAATCTGCATTCAACTCAAAATTAATTCTCTTACCACCACATACCAATGGCTTAATCTTGCCAGGTGGTAGCACTTTCTTAGTTCTCACCATTCTTCCATCATCTTCTAAGTCCTATGAAGAATTAAAAAAATTATTAAAGTATGTAGACTCAGAATTTTTAGTACATCCTAACCCAACCTATTTAGTTAAACAAGCCTGAAGAGGATCTAAAAACATTGATGAATCAAAATTTTCTTGTGGAATTGAATCAATCATATCCACTTCATAAAATCAGAGTCATTATTAGGTTGTTTGCAAACATTAAAAATATTTAATTTCAAAGTCATATTGCCAAAGGAAAGCTTCATGACTCCATTCCCACAATTTATTAAAGCATTAAAAGTTGCAAGGAATGGACAACATCATCCACAACTCCTCACGGTATCTTCATAGGATGGTCGACGAGTTGAAGAGTTATGGAAGTTGGTTTTAACTGACCAAGACCCAACTGTTCGTATACCGAATAGGGTAAAAGATTTACATTGGCCCCTAGATCAAGTAAACCTTGTTCAATTTTAAAATTTTCAATCACACAAGAAATAGTGGGCAGCCAATGTCCTTGTATTTTGGTGGAGTGATCAGTTGAATGATTGCACTCACCTGTTCAGTTAAAAATGTCTTCTTTTGCGCATTAAGCTTACACTTGATAGTACATAAATCTTTTACATTTTTTGCATAAGAAGGTATTTGCTTGATTGCATCGAACAAAGGAATGTTGATCTTAACTTACTTGAAAACTTCTAAACTTTCAGAATTTACAGATGCCTTTGATGGTGGTTTCAATCTCCGGGGGAATGGAGTCGGGATAAGACTTCTTAATGGCTTTATAGAATCAGGCTGGTCAAGTTTATCACCCTCATCCATAGGTTTTAAAGATTCCTCAGGCTTTTGGGCCTTTATTGGAATTGTTTTATCAATTATCTTTCCACTACGGAGCATGGTAATAGACTTGACCTGCACATGTGCAGTATCAGATTTAGTAGATTCACCCATATGAAATTGACCCTGCGGATTAGGGTGTGGTTGTGCCGAAAACTTAACTTTTTCTTGATGGTACGGTGCAGTGGTCAACTTGGTAAGGATGCTTTAATGACATTCAAACCATGAGTTGTCTAATTGTTAAAATTGGTCTGACTTTGCACAAATTGTTGCAATAACACAATAGCATCCTCAAGGTTCCCCTTTGGAGGTGGAGTGTAAAGAACAAAATTAGAGGGACCTTGAGGAGGTGGTTGTTGTGCATCATTATCATTCCTCCAAACTAAAATTAGGATTATTTTTTCAGCCCGGATTGTACGTTTCAGAATAGAGATTTTAGTAAGACTTATAAAAGTTATTCATAGCATTTGCCTGGTTATGTAAAACTTCTTTGAGTGCATCAATAGTGGGGCACTCCTTTGTGGAATAACCTTGAACCACATAAATGCTACAGATTTCTTCTTGAGGAATAGCCTATACCTCATTGACCTTCCTCACTTCCACTGCCTCAACTTTTGTAGATAATGTGGCAATCCTAGCACCAAGGTTATCATCCTCCCTTAATTGATATTTACCACCTGATGAAGCACCTGATGATTTATTTTTAGAAAAAGTATTAGGGGATGAAGTATCCCAAGAGTGTGCACTTTCAAACAAATGATCAAAATAATCAAAGGCTTCATCAGGTTCCTTGGCCATAAATTCACTATTACACATCATTTCAACAATTTGGCACATCTAGGATGATTAATTTCATAGAAAAAATTTATGATGTGACAACTTTGATAACCATAATGTGGGCAAGATGCAAGCAGGTCCTTAAAACGTTTCAAACACTGATAAAAGGTCTTATTATTTTTTTGTGAGAAATTCATAATTTGCCTTTTTAAAGAGTTCGTGTAGTGTGTGGGAAAAACTTTTTAAAAAATTCTTTCTGCAACTCTTGCAAGGTGCCAATTGATCTAGGTCTAAGAGAATTTAACCAAGTATTAGCTTTTTCCTTTAATGAAAAGGGAAAAAACTTAAACCTGACTGTGCTTTCAATCACAGTCTGATCATGAAAAATGACGCATACTTCCTTGAAGTCTCTAATATGCTGGTAAGATTTTCAGAGTCTAGGCCATGAAATTTATGGAGTAATTCTTTCATCCCTGGTTTAAAAAGAAAATTTGTAGCCTGCAGAGGAAAGATAATGCATGATGGTGCAGTGTGTCGTGCAGGTTGCAAATACTAACGCAAAGTCCTACCCTGATTAGAATGCACATTATTAATTTCATTGTCATCTTGATTACTTCTTACATCATCATCAACCATCGTGTTTGGTGTGTAAGATTGTACATGGGTATTAAATAAATCACCAAAAAGCACTTCTAAATCCTCCCTAATTAAAAGTCTACTTGAACCATGATGCCAAGAACTCATACAAAAATTAAAATAGGAGGGGTAGAAGCAGAAAACAATAAATAAAAAGATAAAAAATTAAATAACAGAAAATAAAAAATGGAACGAGGTTACCAGATCTCCGCTGAATCGTAAATCAAGGAAACCTAAATAGATATGGCGGTGTGCTCCTTGTCTTCCAACAAATCCCAAGCAACGACACTGAAAACTTGCTACAACTTAAAATATGAAAAACCTAAGTATAGGTTGTCGTGAAGTAATATATAAACTCAGAAGTCTGAGGTAGTACCACAGGGAATTAGGAAAATTTAGAGCACAAGGAAAAATAAAAGAAAAATCTTTTGAAAGTAGTTGTAGAATTTGTTTGTTCGAAAGAACAGAAATTGGTTGGTTTGAAACAAGAATTTGAAATACTAAAGTATCAGAGATACCTTTTCAATTCCACACATTAATTATTAATGATCCAATTTTTGAACTTAATTGTGAATCAACTGAGAAGTGATCCCAATCGGAATATGTAGCAGTGATAATATTGAAAACCTCAAAGGTATAATCAATGGATTATCTGAATGAATATAGGAATTTACTTGTAGATCACAAGCATTGACCATGCCCGGAGTTTACGATAAATTAAGCTTTCCAACAGGTAAACCCTAATTTTATTGCAAATAATAAATCAACTATTTTATGAAAATTCTAATTAATTAATTCAATGACGGAATAACCAGTTATTTGACTCAAAGGGAATATCAAGCATTCGATATACGTGGCACAACGAATCAAGAGATTTTAAAGAGCAAAAACTTTACTAAAAGACAAGAATTAAATTAAAGGAATAAATCATGCATTAAAAGAATATTGGATCAAAAATAATAATGTGTTTCATTGAAAGTATTTGCCCTAGTTTTAGTTGGGCTTTAGCAATCCATAAAAAGTTTACAATAAAACTAGAAGAGAAAAGACTGGTAAAAGAATGAATACTATGAATAGCCTATGCCTCTTTCAATAGGTTCTAGGAAGCTAAAACATAATTCTCATAGGACTCTAAAGAGACTGGGCAGAAATCGTCATCACGTTCGAACACGTGTTTCCTATCGTCCGGACGCACCTTAAAATGTTGGCCTCTTTGTCCATCGCGTCCGGACGCGTATTTTGGATAGTCCGGACGCACTTAGCAGTGTCCTCTCCTTGTATTCTCTGGAAGTACCATACAGAGGCACTTGATGTTTCGTCCAGAAGCATGTCTTTTGACTTTTTCTTGAACAGCCTCTGGACCTTTCGTCTAGATGCATCGTTTGAACACACGTGGCAGAAACTTCCTTGTTGCATCCTTGTTATTCTGGATCTCTTCCTCTTCTTGTACCTTGTCATCCAAGTCATTGATTACCCATTTTACCTGCAAAATCAGACAAACACTACAAAAAGAAGATAAAAATCCAAAATTTAATTAATTAATCACAACTAATGCCTCGCCCAATGTAATTAGCCAATAATTAATAAAATAATAACATAATATCCAAGGCTAATCCATTCCTACTGATAACATGAAATATTACGAGAGTAATGCACAAAATTATATATAAAACAAGTCCTTCAAGAACTTAATATGTCGAAGTGTTGATCTTCAAGATCACACTATTTCTTTTTATTCTTCATTTCCTTCTAATATTTCATTCAAGCTTCGAAGGTCTTTTATAGGCCTCTCAATGAACAATAATTCAGAGTGTCTTTATTTTGGGTGGTTGAGTAGTTTGGGGGGGGGGGGGGATAGGATACAGTGGTCACTCATTACCTCACAACACAGTTCACATTGTTACAATATGTGACGTAATAAAACTAAGAGATGTTCTCATCCCATAACTCCTGCACAGTTTTATAAGGACCTGTCTCTGATATGAATTCGATTCCAGGAAACCCTTTTTGCTGTGAAATTTGTCCGATCTTTTGGGATTCTTCAGGCTTAAAGTCCAATCAAATATCTCAAGGTTTTGCTTTATTCTGTCCTTGTTGAAGCTTTTCACAAGAATGCTCACTCCCTGCTCGTACACCCATCTCAAGCAAACTTGCACATGCAGCAAAATCAATACGCAAATGATTAGCCCTCTAGACAGGATCAACGAACTGTGGTAATCTTTAGAGATCACATTAACCTAAAAAAACCAAAAAGAAAGTCTTGAGTAAAACTCAAGATATTAGACAATCAGTTGATGCCAAAACTTTCCAATTATGTGTTAGCAGTGTTCCCAAAGATCAATCGCACAGATGATATTAGGGTTATACTAAAAACATTCATTTATTAATCAAATACAAGGGCAAGTTAATTTATCATGTTATTGGCTAATTTTATTTTAACATGCATGATAAAGTCCATAGAGTATAAGTTAAGAAGATAGTTTATCAATGTGTTGAGAACATGATACCTATACTTCTTAGAACTTAACTCTTACAACAAATACTTACTATATATCTATATACATATATAAAAGAAAATGCGGGGTGTTACAAAATGACAATTAGAAAATAGTTTCTAATTGATCATTAAGAGTCATAGTCCTACGATCAAACACATAAGATTGAGTTAGGTGTTTGACAGTAATTTTATATCCTAGTAATTAAATTGGGGCATTGTGTAATAGAAGAATTGAATTGCATGACGACTGTAGACTAAATTGGTTCTTTACCTTCTTCGTGTTATCCGGAAGTTGATCATAATATACTGCTAGGTGTTACTCATGATTAGTAAAAGCCCAAAAAATGAAATTAATATAAATATATTAATTGTTCTTCCTAAAGTAAGAATTAGAAAAGTTCTAATTCAAGCTAAATTAAAAGAGTTCTAATTTTAGATGTTACAATCGAGTATACTTGAACCTATAGGATTACACATAATAAAATTGATTGGAAACTAAAAGATAAATGTGAGAAAACTAATTAAGAGTTAATTGGGATAAAAATGTAATTAACAGTTAATTAAGAATTTTATTATAATTAATAGTTAATAAAGGGGTTATATGTAATTATAAGATAATTGCAAGATTAGATTCTTCTAAGGCTTTATAAATACCTTCATATAAGAGGTAGATATATGGGATAACAACTCTCTTGCTTAAACAAGAAAATCCACCCAAAATTCTCTCTCTACTAGTTTATCAAAAGTTAAAGTAGATCCTTCAAGTTTATCAATTTGTGTGGATACCGATAGAGACCAAACAATTGCGAGGCTTGGGGTAAAGACCAAATTCAGATTTGAAGAGTCAAATTTTTTGAGAAAGCTTGAAGATCGTTAAAAACACGTTTCAAGATATAATCCTTAATCATATATATAGATTTAAAGTTGATTGATTTATATTAAATATGAATAGATCTTGGAATGAGGATCAATTTTTATTATTTTTTAAATTCGGTTGTGTTTATTATATGGATCCTTCATCTGTGTGTGTGGAAGCAAGCAAGTATTTGAATGAGTTTCAGCGTTGTTCGGAGTATGAGATTCGCCCACATCAGCCATGCCGTTGGAGAAGTGGTCTTTCCCTACAGCCAGCTCACTAAAAGTAAATTTTGATGGAGCGCTGTTCACATCAGAGGGGACTATTGGCATGGGTGTGGTAATTAGGGACGACAGAGACAAGTTCATTGCTGGCTTATTCAGAAAGCTCGCTTCGGTTTGTGATGCGCAGTCAGCAGAGTTACTTGCTGCTCGTGAGGCTGTCCGTTTTGCTCTGCACATCAACTGGGATGAGGTCATTCTGGAGGGAGACTCAAGGAACGTTATGGAGCTGATAACCACGCCTGATGTCGATCTCGATCCTATGGGCTCAGTATTAGCTGATATACGGAACCTATGTTGCAATTTTCGAGTCTTTCGTGTGTCAACAGTTCGTAGGAGTGCCAATGGAGTGGCTCATCTATTAACTAGAAGTGCTTGTCATATTACTAGTTTTGGTGTACGGGAATAAGAGGCACCTGACTTTGTCATGCCTCTCATTCTTTCGGATATTCATGTCTAAATGAAATTCTACCGTTTCTTTCAAAAAAAAAAAAAATTGGTATTGTAAAAGATTATAATAAAGTCCCAAAAAAAAGAAAATGACACTGCTACGCCAAGATAAAACAGCCTGTCATTGTACCAGGTAACTGACACAGAGTAGGAAAACGTGTTTTCTAAACACATTTATCTTTTAAAATCGTGTTTTAGGACCAGGCTTAATGGAATAAAAACGTGGGTTAAGAATACACTTACAAAAACTAACAGTAGTTTGATAAATAAGGTTTAAAGTACGGTAGAATAGTAATATTATTTTACAACTGCGGTAATGTAATAATTAACTTAGAAATTCGGACTATGAAGTATACATGTGTTAAGGTAGATGATTGAAAAAAGTTCATATGTGGGATAAGTCATATGGGTATTTACCTGGGCAACTGTCTTTCCTCTTGCCTCAGCAATCTCTTTCAGCACCTCACAATCCAAGACTTTGTTAGTTCCCCACAGTGTTCCTCTGGCTCCTAAAGGAGAGTATGCCGTAACATGAATCCTCTTTTCTTTACAAAACGCTCGAAGCCCCTTTTGCTGCTATAGCGGGCTCATCTCCACCTTGCGATATAAAGCATAAACAAACTCATCCTCTTTTTTTATAAATATAACAATCTGTGCCTGAGAAAAAGAAATTCATCTTGATGACAAAAAAAAGTACATGCAATCACAGTTTAGTATCGTTTTTCCAAAGCATAGTTTACGAATCTCATTAGGTAGGGAAGGCAAAGCTCGAAATCCATTGGTTTATCTACGGGAAACTTAGATACTTCGGAATCAATGCGCATAACGTGAGACTAATTCATCAGGTATCATTACCATAGAAATCAGTATTCTATTTATGAACTATGATGAATATTTTGCTAATGTTTTGGCAAGAAGTCAAGCAATTTTTGTTGGAAAGGAAAAAATATTTTTCAGCTGTAGAAAACAAAATGGAAAGCCTGCTAATTCAAAAGAAAAGCTGTAAAAATCAGATGATGATGTAAACCTAAACAAAGAGTTAGGGGTGGCTCAAGATAATTTGGGGCCTAAAGCGATACTTCTAAATGAGACCTTCTATGTTTAGTATTAATATTTTTTATTTAAAATTAATTTTTCTTGCTTTTTGAGTTACAAAAGTATTAATTAAGTTTTTATATTCAAGTGTTGCTACCATATCTTTTTCAATTGATAGTATCGCTAATCTAATTGATATTTCTTGTGACATAGTCGATCTTAAGTCAGATTTTATCAATTTTAATTTTGAAAAACTTTTTCCCGCAGAAGCAACTGTTACATGAATTGTTAATAATATTATATAAGTAATGCATTCATTTAGAAAAGAATTTAACTTTTTTAATATCTCAATTGGGGTATTTTTTTTTGTTTGTAAAATTTCTTTTAAAACATTTAGCTCTAAAAATAAATCTAAACCATCAATATCGAAAAAAAATTCATGTTTTAAGAAATCTAAGTCATCAATATAAGATTGTTTTTGTGTTGGTTTACCGAGAGAGAGAGAGAGAGAGAGTTAAAAGTAAGGTAATGATTTGATTTTTTTAATTTTTTTTAATTAGATGTGACTTTTGAGTTCAAATTTTTTTTTTTTTACTGTTAATTTTTTTTAGATATTTAATATTTGAATTGGGTTATGAGCCTAAATGATTGATTGGGCTTATATTTTTATAAGACATTTTTTACATGAGTTATTTATGGTATTTAAAAATTTGGGGCCTTCATTTGAAATGGGGCCTAAAGCCTAAGCTTTTTTAAATATGCTATTGGGCCGGCCCTGCAAAGTGTACAACATGGGTTCAATTCTACCTTAAAGAATCAAATGAAAGGTAAATGAGTTAACTAAATGAAGAGTATATGTTCCTAGTTCCATGGTTATACATAACTTATTAAATGTTGTTTTTCACGTTGCAGTGATGATGCCGAAAACAGAAGACTCACTTGATTTACTGCAGGAGGGATCTTTGCGGTGGCAAATAACTGATTGAGCTTCTTGCAGGAGAAGTTGCTCACTCCAATATTTTTAGAGAAGCCTAATCTATGACACTCCTCCATGGCTTCCCAAACGGACTTGAAATCCATAGGAAGAAGGTAATTCGGATCAAATGGCAACTTGTCAACCCCTGGCTTCAAGCTCACTGGAAAATGAATTAGGTACAGATCAAGATATTCTAGCCCCAGCTTCCTACATAAAGAAAGATGGGACTGTGATGCAATTATTATTGTAAAGGAGGCCATTCATGGCAACTACATACAATTTCTTACTGAGTCAATACTTTTTGTTTACCTTTCAACGGAAAAAAAAAAAATCGAAACTGAACTTTCAACAATGTTATATATAGTTGGTCAAGGAAATCTAGTATAAACCTGGATGGCATGGTTCAGCAATCAAGCGAGGAAGCGAGGAGCAAACTTGTATACATAAAACCCAATTTTAATATTGCACATGATAGTGGATAATTACATGTATATGAAATTTGCATAATCATGAGTTAAAAAATACGTAATTAGAATGATTTTTCGGTCACCAAAAAAAAGAAAAAAGAAAAACAAGTACGAGAGAGTATGAACCCTAATCCTAAAGCTTCAGCTATGGCATCACCAAGAGGCCGTTCGGATTCGTATATTGCAGCGGAGTCGAAGTGTCTATAACCAAGTTTGATTGCCCGCAGAATGGAAGCTTTCGCTGTGTCGGATCCATCAAAAGGCCATGTTGCAGTCCCAAAGCCCAGTAAAGGAATGGTTGCATCAGTTGAGCCAAGTGGTGCCTCAGGAATGCTTCCCATTTCTTCTGTTCTAATGCTTCTGCAGTCTGAGTCTGCTACCTAGACAAATATATGGCACAGAAAGACAGCTTTGGCCTGCACAAAAGGCCGAGGCTGGACCATATTGAATTTAACCATATGAAAAGATATAAAAATATTTAATTTAAATAAATATATAGAGCATAATGAAAATGAATGGTAAAGACGAACCCATACAACCGACCCCAAGTAATTAGGACATAAGACATGGTTGATTGGTTGGTTGCTTGGTTGGTAAGAACATGGGATGATATTCAATTATTTTTGGGTTAATAGCAGTTTTAATCCCTAAAATATGTAATTTTTGTCAGTTTATTCCTCAATATATCAATTTTGTCTCTAAAATATTTAGTTTTGATCCCCACATAGACATACCATTAAGTTTTTTTTATAAAATGGTCATGCATTGGACATATGATACCGTCTAAAAAATGACAGTGACTAGATTCGTCAAAAAGATTAACGGTCCGTCTATGTGCAGACCAAAATGACACGAATTGAATACTTTAGCGACCAAATTGACAAAATAGATATATTGAGGACTAAACTGATAAAAAATGAATACTTTAAAGATAAAAAATACTATTAACCTATTATTTTTCCTTAATAAATCTAAAAGCAGGAGAGCAGCCCAAGTTTTTAATTATTTTATGACACCAAAGTCTCATCCTCGTATGTTTGTCGATTTCATTAAACCATATGCTTGGATTACTGTGGTGCAGTTGATTGATGAAGAACTTATCCCCCACCCTTATCGGCATGTTGATGTCATTTATGCATAAGCTTCGATAAATGTGGTCAAATAGATTGATGAAGATCTTTTTTTTTTTTTTGGATAGTTCTAAAATCTTGATTCATATACTCAGAATTTTGGACTAGCTTTGGCCTGTACAAAAGGCCAAGGCTGGACCCTATTGAATTTAACCGTATGATGAAGAACATGAGCTGCTCAATTATTTTTCCTTAATAAATCTGAAAAGCATGGGAGCGGCCCAAGTTTTTAATTATTTTATGACGCCAAAATCTCATCCTCATCTGTTTGTCGATTTCATTTAACCATATGCTTGGATTACTGTGCTGCAGTTGATTGATAAATAGCTTAATAATTTATAAATGATAAAATTACAATGGTATCTCGTACAACATTTTTATAATTTTAAGTTATATTAGTTGTTGCACATGTGCGTTATACGTAAATCAATTTCAGTTGTATCAAATAAGGAAATATTGTGGGAGACGGACAATGAGATAGAGTGAAAGTAAGAGATAAATTGTGTAGGAGAGGGAATAAAATCGACATACAAAAATAAAATCTTGCTCTTGCAAGGGTAATGTCACTTTCCTTTCCCAACAGCCACATGCATTTACAGAAGGACACAACCATACAAAGGGACAATATATATGAGAACTAATAATTGCAAACTCTTGGATAGAATAAAGCCACATCCATCAACAGAAGGACACAACCATACAAAGGTACATGAGAACAAATAATTGCCAAGTTTTGGATAGAATAAAACCATACTTTTCATGGAATTCTATACATGTTAAAATAAATGGTTACGTCCACTTTTGGTAGACAAACAACAATTTGTATATCAACTAAATTATCCCTATAATTTTTTCTTATTACTTAATAACCAGTTAACCACTATGTGCAAACAGCTCAACAAGAACTTTAAAAAATTTGTTAGGAGCAATTTATTGTTTTATATGTATTGGCACAAACTGTAATCCTATGTACCATAAAAACCACACTATCCTGAGTAAGTAAGACTAATAACAGATGGATCTTAAACAAAGTTTCTAGAGTATCATTCAAGAAGTTGGTACCTGCAAATAATATATATCACAGCCACACTAAAGTCTATACACTGTATTTTTCCCAGTTTTTATTGAAATACTATCCTGAAATTGGACTTCATTGATTAAGAAACCAGACTCCATTCTCACTTTTCACTAATGACTAAACTTGTGATTCACACATCTGTATTATTCATAATTGATTCAAGGCATAAACAAAGAATAGAATGAATATGCAATTCCCACTTAAGGCCATTGCTTATGCTACCCGTGGACCCATGACAATTTGGCTTTGGTAATCATAGAATTTCTAGTCCTCTCATTCAGCTCTAGAACCCAAGAATTTCACTTTGTTCCCTACAAAAATTTAGAGAGTTTTATCAATAACTGAAACTCTAAATTCATGCATGCAATCCTCACTTTTATTACGATTCAATATACCCGGTTCTAAATACTGCTAAATTCAATTGTATTTGAAATTCTTTTGTCAACAAAAAGCAATAGTCCAAGGTTTAAACATACCAAAACCCATGATGCTATGTCAATGGTGATTATGCAATCTCTAACCCTCTTATTCAGTTTTCTAAACTACAAAGTCCATATATATAAGATACTAAAATCAAGAACTTTACTTTGATTCCAGAAGTAATGCTATCACCTGGAGATATGAAAATATGAAAGATCCATCTATTGATCAAGGTTATACGCACAAGCATAAAAATGTAATGATTTTGTTAATTTAATAATTTTCATGGAGCTAACTGTAAGGTGCAGACTAGGGAATAGGGTATCCAATTGTTTAGTGAAGCATGCATCTTTCATTGAGAATATTGTTATTTGGCGGGAGCAGGCACTTGAGTTTGTAATTTTTTTTTTATTTTCTGATATTCTTTATGAATAAAACAACCATACTTTTTCTCAAAAAAAAAAAAGTACGAATAATTGTCACATAAAAGAATTCAACCTAAGTGTGAAAATTTGTTAAACAAGCACTTCTCTGTGATACAACCAAGAAGCTTTTCGGTATGGTACCGAAAAGCTTATAGCTACAGAAGGCTGCAGAAACTGGCACATGTAAAGGCCAAGGTAAGATAATCGGAGTCACCGGTTGCTTTTTAAAATTCTCCATACCAATTGAGGGCAAAATTATAACATCGGTGGAAATTTTATAATAATAGTGAAAAATTTATAACAATAGTAGACAAAATTACAATAGTAGGGGGCAAAATAACCATAGTAGTAGACAAAATTATAACATCAGGGAGAAATTTACAACAATAATGAAAAAATTTACCACAGTAGTGAAAAAAATTATAACATTAGTGGAAAAATTACAATATTAGTGGCAAAATTATAATATCAATGAACAATTTAAAACATCAGTAAAAATTTTATAATAGTAGTCGGCAAAATTATAAAGTGAAATGGTGTATTTCCAACAGAAGTGGGTAATTTAGAAAAACAGCAGTCGACTCAATGGATGAAAATTTACAACAAAATGGGTTGAAGATACCAATTACCACATTGTGGATGAGTTAACACAATTAATGGTATATATACCACTGTTGAGGCCGAGGTTACAAAAATTGTGGACAAAGTTAGTAGTTTAGAGTATGATTGGCTATCTTTAACTTAACCCACTAATGTGGTAAATTAACCCATTATTTTCATAATATTGTCCAAAGTTGTTGTAATTTTAACCAAAAAAAAGTCATAAATTCTCCTCTAAACTTATAAATTTATCAAAAATTGTGATAAATTCATCAACAAATGTGATAAATCCGTCCTTGATTGTGGTAAATTGCCCATAGTTATTACAAATCTTACCACAACAGTGGTAATATTATCCTTAATAATATTAAATATAATCAATATGATGGTAAAAATATGAGTGACGTCTTTAACTACAATTCTCGTAAATACGACACTAGTGCATGACACTGATGTCGTACATTTACCTTTAAGTTTGTATTATTATCCACAATTCGCATTAATCAAAATAAAAGTAAAATTGGTCTATATATTAGTAATCTCGTCTATTATAACTTAACCTAAGTTGTAGTAAATTTTTCCTTTGATGTTGTAATGTTACCCCAATTGTGGTAAATTCATCCACCATGGTTTTAAATTAACCCATTTCTTTTGTAAATTTACCATTTATCTTCATAATGTTGTCCAAAGTTATCATAATATTAACCAAAGAAGTCGTAAATTTTCCTCTAAACTTATAAATTTATCTACAATTGTGGTAAGTTGACCCTCAAATGTGATAAATCTGCCCTTAATTGTGGTAAATTGCTCACATTCTTGTAAATATTACCATAACAATGGTAATATTATGCTTAATGATATTAAATCCAATCAATATGGTGGTAAAAATATGATTAACATATTTAACCATAATTGTCATAAATACGAAACTAGTGTATCCCGTCGATGCCATATATTTTTCTTTAAGTATATATTATTATCCACGGTTATCATAATATTCACTAAAATGAAAGTAAAATTGGCATATATATTAGTAACCTTATCCACAATCATTATGACTTAACCCTAAACAATTATAAATTTTGTGAGATCCAAATTGTTTTGTAATAGGTCACCAATCCTCGAAGTTTCAATAAGATTCACTTCAATGACCTTGTGATCGATTATAGGCGTTTGTAATAAATCCTAAACTTACTTTTTTTTAATAAGATTGGTTTTACGTAACCAGATTTGGGTAAGAAAATCACATTTGGGGAGAATACAATAACTTTGTGATAGATCCCAAGTTCTTGGGATAGATCACAAATATTTTGGAGATAAAAAAAATATTAATTTCACCATATTCCAAATAGTGCTAGTAACACCAAAACATTTTATTTTATCAAATTAACACCAAATAAATATTCAATTTCGTTAATTCAAAATTCAGTTTCCTAAATTAATAAAAAAAATTCACCTTCAATCTTACTATTAAATGATTTCATAAAATTAATACCAAATTGACTTCCAATTTATTAAATAAACATTAAAATTCATGAATTTAATGTTTACTTTCATCCAATTATGATCCAATTCACCAAATAAACACCAAATTAATATTTGATTTCATCAACTTAAAATTCAATTTTATTAAATTAACACCAAATTTACCTTCAATTTTATTTATTAAAATTTAATTTCATCAAATTAACACCAAATTAACTGCCAATTCTATCAAATAAACATTAAAATTCATGAATTTAATATTCAATTTCATCCAATTGAGACCCAATTCTAACATTCGATTTCAATTTTATTTTTTAAAACTCAATTTGACAAAACTAACACCAATTTTTAGATGACTCCAAGCTAATGGAAGTGGGTTTAGTATCGAATGGTCCATTCACGTTTGATCTGGGTAGGGCCACCCAATTGAAGTTGAAGGCCTAAGGAAAAGTAAATTGAAGCCTAATAAGCACACAAAGACGATTCTTACAGTTCAAGCCCATAGTCCAGTCTATTATAATGTGAACTCAAGTGCTCCGATTTTGCAGAATATCTACGAAAACCAGTTTCAAGAACTCTCACGGAGAGCTACAAAGACATCAGTCTGAGATTTTGAAACACGCGCATACATGCAATCGCATGCCTTGTCGATTGTATCATTTTGACACTAATTGGGGATATCTCACAACCATGAATTCAGAATTTCTTTGCGAACTCAAGACCGCCTCTATTAAAGAGCAAAGACTTCAGTTTTGATCACCCCAAGCGATTGATGACATCCTTATAAATTTCCACAACCGAGGCGTCTTTGTTCCGTAAGATGATTGATGATACCGAAAAAAAATACATGAGGCAGCAAACAATAAAGAAACTACTAGAAGGGGCAGAAAATGGTTTTTACCATCAAACCATATCTTGGACAATAAGCCACATAGAATATTCTCTTAATATTCCCTGAATATTCTCTAAATATTCCTCTAATATTCTGTTATAAAAGGCAATGATCACTATGTAAAAAGTGGGCCTCAAGTAAGGAAAAAATCATATTTGTACTCTTCTTCAAAAAAAAATAATATACAATCCAGGAGCAAGAGCCTCCATTACAGTGGATTAGCCAAGCTTTTCAGCTGGTGAACCACTTATTTTCTTTTGTATTATCATTCATTTTTACACACACACGACACACCCACCAAGAGCTCATACAGCTCTCCGCCTCATGCCTCTCAATTTTTTAGCACCATCAGTTTGACACCGTCTGTGGGAACGATTTTCATCGTTCTAAATCAAATCTCTAATGATTGACTGATGGTTCGAGACAGAAGCATGAGTCGAAATCCCAAAAATCAGCCACGCACTTTTGGTGTGCTCCAAGCAACTTCAAGTTGTCTTCTCAGATGCCCAAGAAGAAATTCTACAGAAAGGAGTAGCACCATTAATAGTTGCTGGCACAATCACCCATCAGATCTGTGACAATCTGCTAAAGTCTTACTTATATAATTCGGGGTTGGGGGGCAACTTGGCCGATATGGCTCTTCAGCCAACTTAACTTTTTAGCCAAGAAACGATGTGACTCTTCAGCTGACCTGGCTTTTCAGCCAAGGAACGATCTGGCTTTTTAGCCAAGGAATGATGTGGCTCTTCAGCTGACCTAGCTTTCCAGCCAAGGAACAACCTGGCTTTTCAGCCAAGGAACGACCTGAATTTTCAGCCAATGACCGACCTGGATTTTCAGCCAAGGAACGATGTGGCTCTTCAGCCGACTTGGCTTCTCAGCTAAGGAACGATGTTGCTCCTCAGCCAACCTGGATTTTCAGCCAATGAACGACCTGGCTTTTCAGCCAAGGAACGATGTGGCTCTTCAGCCGACCTGACTTTTTAGCCAAGAAACGACCTGGCTCCTTAGCTGACCTGGCTCCTCAGTCGACTTGGCTTTTCAGCCAAGGAACGATGTGGCTCTTCAGCCAAGGAATGACCTGGCTTTTTAGTCAAGGATCGACGTAGCTCTTCAGCCGACTTAGCTTTTCAGCCAAGGAAAGACGTGGCTCTTCAGCCGATCTGGGTTTTCAGCCAATGAACGAACTGGCTTTTCAGCCAAGGAATGACCTGGCTTTTCAGCCAAGGACCGACGTGGCTCTTCAGCCAACTAGGCTTTTTATCCAAGGAATGACGTGGCTCTTCAGCCGACTTGGCTTTTCAGCCAAGGAACGACCTAGCTCTTCAGCCAAGGAATGATCTGGCTCTTCAGCCGACCTGGCTTTTCAGCCAAGGAACGACCTGGCTCTTCAGCCAAGGAATGATCTGGCTCTTCAGCCGACCTGGCTTTTCAGCCAAAGAAGGACGTGGCTCTTCAGCCAAGGAATGATCTGAAAGGAGCGACCTGACTCTTCAGCCAACCTACTCTTCAGCCAAGGAATGATGTGGCTTTTCAACCAAGGAATGATCTGACTCTTCAGCCGACATGACTTTTCAGCCAAGGAACGACGTGGCTCTTCAGCCAAGGAACGACTTGGCTCATCAACCGACCTGACTCTTCAGCAAAGGCATGGCATGGGTCTTCACTCAAATATAAAGAGCTCTTAAATCTCAGCATTGTCAGGATCATCAGCCTTAACCTCGAGTTTTTCAACTTCAACATGATTAGGTTATTCAGCTTCAACATTGTTAGGCTCATTAGCTATATCGATCACATCCAATCAAGCTCGGCATTGACATCTCGAACTTACTCGACTGACAATAAGCCCAAGGCTCACTCAAAAGCACAAAGTTTGGATTGCTCAGCTACAACAATTGAACTCGGGTTGGTCAATCCATCGTAATCTCCTTAGGAGACTTCTTAGCTTTAAAGCTAGTCAGCTCGGCTTGGCTCCTCAGCCTAAAAGAAGAAGTTAGCTCAACCAACCTAAGTCAAAAACAGAACAAGGTTTTCGGAACTCGTGGAGCTTCTTCGATAAACCTCTCAAACTCCCGAGCATCTTCGATTCGATCTGAAAGGCTCTGCCCCAACCAATGGATAACTCATATCAATCCTTGCTCGGGGCTGGGGGACAACTGATGATACCGAAAAAAAATACATGAGGCAGCAAACAATAAAGAAACTACTAGAAGGGGCAGAAAAGAGTTTTCACCATCAAACCATATCTTGGGCAATAAGCCACATAGAATATTCTCTGAATATTCCCTAAATATTCCCTTAATATTCTTTTATAAAAGGCAATGATCACTATGTAAAAAGGGGGCCTCAAGTAAGGAAAAAACCCTATTTGTACTCTTTTTTTTCAAGAAAGCAATATACAATCCAAGAGCAAGAGCCTCCATTACAGTGGATTAGTCAAGCTTTTCAACTGGTGAACCACTTATTTTTTCTTGTGTATTCTCATTCATTTTTACACACACACGACACACCCACCAAGAGCTCATCAAACTCTCCACCTCATGCCTCTCGATTTTTTAGCACCATCAATGATAAACCTAGGAGGTATATGAAGCAAGAGAAGGGCAAATAGTGAAGTAGATCGTATGTTCCATCGAGGATGGAGAGTTGGAAAATTCTGGAGGTCTCAGTCGAGGAAAAGAGGAAAGAACTTGAAATTGATGCTTATGGTCCAAGTGAGTTAGGTTCAATCACTAAGAAGAGTTTTTCCCAGTATGGCAATGTGGCTTTTTCTACTATTTCTACGCCGGAGACTGCTTTGCAGTCCTACCAAGCGTTATGATTGGTGTTATGTGGAACTATCAGGAGCTTGGGATCCCTTGTTTAGTTCGAGCTCTCCATGATCTGGTGAAGAGAGAAGTTCCCCAACTAGTTTTCTTAATGGAAACTAAGTTAAGTTCGTTTGAGTTCGAATATATTAAATGGAGAATTGGTTTTCCCCATGGTCTGATGTTGATTCAAGAGGAAAAGCAGGGGGATTGGCCCTGCTATGGCAAATAAATTTTCATATTGAGGCTGTTTTGAATGAGAACCAAGATAATTTTTGGAGATTTGTGGGATTCTATGGTCATCCAAAAGTGGCCAGGCGTAAACAATCATGGGCATTGTTGCGGCAATTAAGCAGGCGATAAGATATTCCATGGATTTGTGGTGGAGACTTCAATGAAATCATTTCAAATGAGAAATTATTGACGAATGCCAGTTGATGGATCTCGATTTTAAAGGAAATCAATTCACTTGGTGGAATGAGAGTGTTATTCCTTTTTCTGTACATGAGAGGCTGGATAGGGTGTGGTGATCTTCCTCTTGGGTTAATCTTTTTTCCAAAGAGTTATGTTCAGCATATATCCCTACTTCAGAATCGGATCACTACTGCTATGTGGTTTTCCTTGCTTTAAAAGCTCAAGATTTTACAGAGCCAAGGTTTTCGAAGAAAAGATTTAGGTTTGAATCTATGTAGCTTATGAAGGAGTCTTGTGAAAAGCGAGTTGGGTTAAAAGACTATGCTACTTGTGGCCTCTACAATTATAAGAGAGAGGGGCTTCTTGGGTCACAAAATTAGTCAAATTAGATAAAAGTTAGTGAAGATTGAAAGTGAGTCCCCCTAGATGGACTTATAATGACTTGAGTTATAGAAGAAAACTTATTTGGGAGTAAGTCCATGTTTAAACTTATATGTAGGTACTTAAGTCCACTTATTTTTTAAATCTCAAAATTACCCCTAACGGTGTTAGTTTTGTCCAGTTATGAAAAATCACATAGGTTAGATCATTGAGGTATATATGAAAATCCTGGATTGAGTTATATATGGAAACCGTTTATTAAATATTATGATAATTAAAGTAAGTTTTATATGGAAGTTATATATTCTGATAGTTATATATGGTAGATTGATGCACGAATAAATCGTTGGTCTATTAAGTCAAAATCATATCACAAAATTTCCTTAACAATTCAAAATTTCCTTAACAATTCAAAATTTCCTTAACATTAGTGTTACTATAGTGATACGAATGAGATTGTTTTCCTTAAAATACTAAATACCCAAAATGAAGAATTCCACCATTTCAAATAGTAACACAAACCCAACCCCAATTTCGATTTTACTCTTCAAGTTTACTGTGGAATTCATTGACAAAGTTACAGTTGATTCTTTGCATTCAAAACATCTTCACAACTTTAGGATTCAGAAATAGAGTTAAGGTATGTGATTTTACATGAAAGTTGATGTTCATTGTAGGATTTTAAAAAACTTCTACATAATATATAGTTCAAACTATCCGTTTTTATTTTATTATTTTTTTTGCATTCCTAATTTAAAAATTGAGATTCATTATTACTAAATTAAAGTGTTATATAATTTGATTTTGTTGTTTTCTTTGTTGTGCAAGACATTCGAAATACTTTGGTTGTGTGTCTGTGAAATAGATCATGTTACTGTGTGATAAATGAAAAATAGATTTCAGAATTTCGATGTCTTGATGTTCTTGATTGTTGTTGAGTGTCCTAATTCAATTGTCAACAGTGTGTTATACTAGAAATTTTGTAAATTTTTAATTTGTGGATCGTATTTTCACTATAATCTTTCAAAAATTAATGTTACTGTGAAAACTCTATTGCCTTGTATTTTATACAAGTTTATGTGTTACTGAGCACAAACCTTTGATGTTACTGTGAAAATTAAATATGTATGTTATATAATATATGTCTAAACGTTTGCAATTAGTAGTGTAAGTAAAAATTGAGATTGAGTTTGTGTTACTATTTGAAATGGTGAAATTCTTCATTTTGGGTGTTGAGTATTTTAAGGAAAACAATCTCATTCGTGTCATTATAGTAACATTCGTGTCACTATAGTAAAATTAGTGTCACTGTAGTAACACTAATGTTAAGAAAATTTTGAATTGTTAAGGGAATTTTGTGATCTGATTTTAACTTAATAGACCAACGATTTATTCGTACATCAAGCTTCCATAGATAACTATCAGAATATATAACTTCCATATAAAACTTCCGTTAATTATCATAATATTTAATAAACATTTTCCATATATAACTTAATCAAGGACTCTATTACCAATCTATGGCGAATTTCTAACTTAAAAACGAATCTACTGCTGTTTTTAACATATTTACCATACTACAGCTGTTTTAAAAGCGGAATTAACAATTACGATTTCTTTTAAAAGCAGAAATATCAAGTCCGACTTTACAGTGTAAAGCGGAATCAAGAAAACCGCCTTTTTTGGTAAAAGCGTATTTGTTAAAAACGATTTTAACAAATAATTGTACTGTTCAAATGAGTTTTTAAAATGAAAAGCGTATTTCGTAACACCGCTTTATCAAATGAAGCGTATATAATGAATCCGCTTTCATTTGAATAACTTCCATCCAGGGCCCCTTTCTGTTATTGAACGAGTGCGCCTCTCTCTCCTCTCTGTGGAAGGTTATAGGCAACTGATTCCTCTCTTCTCTATTCTCTCTACTCTTATTCCACCTCTTTCTTCTATTATTGTGTATGATTTCGCCACCCCTAACCTCAGCCCTTGAAATGTAGACAGCCTACTTCGTAAATCCAAGCGTAGCCCTAGCTTGTTCGAAGAAGACAACTGAGGTGTGAGATTCGGCTAAGGTGTGACATTTTGCTGTGAGATTTGCCTGAGGTGTGACATTCGGCTGTGAGATTCCATTCCAAGCCCTAGCTTACTCAGTGAAGTAGTAGACTGGTACACACCCGTGGGCTAGGTCTGAACCAAGGAGAAGACAGGGGTTCACGTGTTGAACCCAAAACGTCTATTTAACCAGGTATGCTTCATTGAGTCTCTAATTAAGAAAAACCTCAAGTTTAGAAAAATTTCCCCATTGGCCAGTCCCCACGAATGTTGAATTCAGAATTCTGCTATGTGTAAGTGCTAAATTTCTATCCTCATTGCCCAATTACTGTGTGATTCCAAAAATCCCCAACTTTTTTCAATTTTCAATCCCCATTACTGCTTCGAGTAGAGTGAACTGCATCCTTACTTCAAAAATTTACAGTGTGAAGGTATAATTTTATTCAGAAATTTAATTTCAAATGCATCCATGCAATATATACTAATTGTTGTTGATTTCACCAATGCTGTTGTATGTTGAATTCACCCACTGATGTTGGAATTTTTTTTTGCACTTGTGAGTGCTTATTGTGTTATACATTTTGTGTCATGTATTAGTTTGGGGTTGGAAACCTGATTTGTTTGATATTATTGCATATTTGTGATCAATTCGTGGTTCAAGTCGTCTTATACAATTTGTTAGCAGTTGGCTTATACATTCTATTAGCAGTTGTGTTATAGCTGTAGTCTTTTACATTTGTATTCAATAAATAAAAAGCAATTGACAGAAATATTTGAGTGGTACTAAATTAGCAAAACCACCCGATGACAGGAAAAAGAATAATTTTAGTGTGAAGAACTAATAACCAAGGAAACAGTAATACTTGTCTCTTTTTTTCCATTCATATTATCTTAATCAATTCTCATTTTTTGTATCCTTCTATTAATCCCAAGCTAAGGTTACTGTCAGCAAATAATATTAGACACTTGTATAACAGCTAACAGCCAATTCCAACATTTTCACCCCCAATTCCTCAACCAACATCAAATCTCAATCCTATTTTCACCACAAACTAGAAAACCAATTTCAGTATGACATAAATCAATATAGACAAATACACTCACAAGATTCAAAAACTAGTATAATTAGCAGACTTTAAGAATATTACCTCGAATGAATTGAGCCAAAGTGCCACGACTATTAAAGGGATGAACTAGCAGCTTCTCAACCCTTGGCCCTGCAAAAAAAGCACATAAAGGCACCAAATTGGGATGCCTTAGACACCCCAACACCTGTACCAAAGTCACCACTTCATCAATCCTCCCAGTACAAGCAGGCCTCAAGAACCGAAGCACAGCAACCGAATTGATCCTCATGAAACTGGCCCTGTACAGAGTCCCATATCTGGAATTCCCAATAACTTCACCAGGACCATCTAGTATATCATATATAGTGAGATTTTCACCACCTTCATAAAGTCCTCTCTATCTATTTCAAGTGGTTCTTCACACTTAGAGATGGTTGCTATATATTTTCACACTTAGAGATGGTTGCTATATATTTTCACACTTAGAGATGGTTGCACTTAAAGAGTAATTTTATTGATTAACCAAAAGGATTTAGAAGCAAATAGGATAAGCCACAACCAGCATTAATCCTTCAAGACAAACAAAACCATCTATATATTGTAAATCAGAAAAATTACTATTCCTCAAAATCCAAGTATACCAGCAGGATTGGCAGCAGGATTGACTCATGTTTTACTGGCCTTTTACGGCACAAAAAGATCACAAAGAAAAGAAATGTTAAGATGCATACTGAGGTTAGTCCAAGAATGAGTATGACCTTGTGTTTATGTTGCATTTTTCATGAGAAGTGTACTTATTTTTCTTTTATGGCATATGAAATATTGATGGATTTGTGGGATTTTGAAAAGAAGAAGGACCCAAGATCTGGGTTTGTTCATAAAATAATTGGGATTGAATGGGAAATGTTATCATAGGGGTACATTTTGGTCGAAATAGAAGAGTAGAAAATGTAGGTGGAATTGGATGTGATTTTTGGGAAATGTAAGAATTTTTGGGAAGTAATGGAAATGAACTATGGAAGATCGACTTTCGAAACTGAACATGAAACTTACATATGTAGTTTTAGAAAGATTATGACCTAGTAAAAATTAATACATTGGCCCCTTAATTTGATAAAAATTCCTATAGTAATGTTATTACTTTTTTCTAATAAATTATCTATCATCTCCAAACCCATGAAAATAAATGTTTTACATTTGTATTCAATAAAATACATGTCAAATACCTTGATGCACAATTATATCCATTTGTATTCATTATCCTTACTTTTTGTTGCACAATAATATAGTTAACATCTTTTGAACATAGTCTAGTAGATCACAGTTAAATGCAACAGGTAAATAGTCTAGTAGATTCATAATTGACCTAAATGCGAAAATCCAATCTAAATCAGATGTTCAATGGGCATATAATGCAAAATCACCCTCCTATTCAACTCACTTAGTAACCACACAAACCCAATTATGATATTCACAGCCAAAAAATTCACACCATAAACAGGATTTCCATGCTTGTGACCCACAGATACATGTTTATTGTGTGGCAAGGCCTTAGCAATAGGTGAATCAACTCTACTTCTCAATGTGTGCGTTGTTTATGTTCTTTACTTCATGGCCATGTGTAGGGGAAGCTTATAGCAGTTTGAAGTGCTTCTAAGCATCACATATTCATCATTTTTCATTTCCTAAACTTTACACTCACTTCCATTCCCCAAGTTAAAATCGATGGCATGTCAACAGTAAACAAAGTTATGATATATACAATTGGCGGCATAGATAGTATGTAAGAGCCAATAAGAAATAAACAAATTTTAGCCTATATCGAATCAAATATAAGCAACTTTTGAGAATTAAACAACAAAATATTCAACTATGTCATGTTTAAAAGTAAAATATGTCATGGTATCCAAGGCAGTAATTTAAATATGAAAATTATTTTATAGTATATTGTATATTGAAGGTATAAACTGTCGAGGAGACGCGCCACAGTAATGTGCTATTGGGGAGGTAATATTATCTACAATGAAGGTTGTGTTATCGTACAACAGAATGCCTCAACATTGTATAAAATTAAAACACGGAACAACATATGAGTAATTGTCCATCACGTTGTACACGATAATGCAGTTGGACAGTTCAACATCACGACTACAACTACTGTGTCGGTTTCCAACATTTTTGGGGGATCGCATGCAACAGTACATCGAATTTGAAATTAAAAATGATGATGCTGTCACGACGATGGTAGATGCTGTATTTGAGAACCGAGCACTGAATAGTATTGACTTGTACATACAGGCAGAGCCCATCCAACAGTTTCCTCAGCCAATGGTGAATGAGTATGGCCCGTATATCGAATTGCTTACATAGGAGAGCATCAATCCGTGTCCCAGTCAACATGTGCATGACTTTATGACGGATGATACTTTTACAACAGAGTATAATTCGGGCCATGGAATTCTGCAGGCTGTGCCTTATGTGGCAGAATTGCATATAGGGTCTAGTACGCAGACGTCGATGTATTTGGGATACACCACATCTTCTTCCAATGTTGGTATCCAATGTCATGGTCAATCAAGGACTGAAGTCATTCAAAATTTGGTTCAGTCAGACGCTGATTTGTTGGCAGCCAATGGAATGCGTGCGGTTGATCGTGCGGAAAACACAGATGATGAGGACGAGGAGATTACATTGATGGACAATGTGGAAAACCTTAATGATGATGTTGACGAATGTGGCCCATCAGTCATACTGGAAGACACTGTTCGTATGCATGAGCCATCTTCAGCCTTCTTCACCAATGATGAACTTTCCCAATTGTCTGCCCCCACTAATCAAACAAGAGCTACATTATGGAATCCGGATCGCCCTGAGTTATCCATCGGCCTAATCTTTAAGGATAAACCGGAATTGCAAGATGCAGTGAAGATTTATTCAATCAACAATCATGTCCAATTCGAGATTATTGAGAGTGAAAAAAAGTTATTGGCTGTGCGGTGTAAAAAATATCAGAGGGGGCTTCGAGCTATTCAAAAGAAAACGCACGGGCTTTTTCAAATTACCAAATATGAAGGTCCACACACTTGTGTGCATGTGTCAGCCACTCAGAATCATGTGCAATTAGATTCCCAATTCATTGCATGCCGAATAAAAGACCTTGTCAGGGCAGATCCATCTCTAAAGGTTGTTTTGCTAATAAAACACATTGCCACTGTGTATAAGTACGATATATCGTATCGGAAAGCATGGAAAGCAAAACAAACTGCGCTAGCAATGATTTTTGGTGATTGGGATGAATCATATTCTATTTTGCCGAAATTCCTTGTTGCAATGCAAAAGTATAATCAGGGCACAATAGTCAGATGGCAGGTTGCCGACCTTTGAAATGGGACGGCTGTATTTGACAGAGTATTTTGGGCATTTAAACCGTGTATTGACGGTTTTCGACACTGTTGTCCACTTATAAGTATCGATGCCACATTCATGTACGGGAAGTACAAGGGGAAGTTGTTAATTGCTACGAGCCTCAATGAAAATCATCAGATTTTTCCTCTTGCCTTTGCAATCGTCGATGAGGAAAGCAAAGATACATGGGGTTGGTTTCTTTGGAGACTTAGACAAGATGTTGTCGGTGACCATGCAGGTATATGCCTGCTATCTGACCGCCATAAAGGTATAATTCAAGCAGTGGTTGCTCATGATTCTGGATGGCAAGCACCGTATGCATACCATCGATATTGCTTACTACATATCCGTAGTAACTTCAACAGTAAGTTTCATAACTCTCATCTTAAACGTCTAGTATGTGATGCTGGTTCTGCACATCAAATCCGCAAGTATGACAAGATCATAGCGAAAATCCAAGAAATCAACCCATTGGCCGTTCTTTGGCTTGAACAGATACTGATTAGCACAAAATAGTGTATATTCTTGTGTGCTAATCATCTCACTTCATTTGCTTTTGCAGTTTAAATGATGCGAATTGTGTTAGTTGAAGTATTAACAATGCTATTTGGTGTTTGCAGTTGCAAGGCCCTAAATAAGGCTTCTTAAGGCTTTCCCAAATGGATTGGGATGTTTGGGGGCGAAGGAAAGGTTAAAGTAAAGCTCAGAAGTTGAAAAAATCAGAAAGAAACAGAGAAACCGTACCGGTACGCCAAAGCTACTGGTGTTCGAAGTACCGGTACGGTACAGTACCGGTACTCAGTACCGGTACTGTCTGCTGAGTCTGCCCCGAATCTCTGCATTTCAAGATCTGCTACTCTGAGGGTCCCACCGTCAACTCTCCCTGACACGCCCATAATACTATTCACCACTTTTACACTTTTGATTGGATGTTGGAGGCTTGGGTGATCAATGAAGAAAGAGAAGAGAGGAGGAGTTGGGTGTGCAGACAAGCTCTACACTCCCCTGTCCAGGCCATCCCTACTGCACCCTACTGATGGGGGTCACTTCAGGGAGCTACAGGACCACTCCAGGCACGCTTTTGGGGAGGCCAAGCTCTCCAATGTTAAACATTCTAGAGTATTGAAGAGAGATCAGCATGAGAGGATAAAGAGAGAAGCTCCAGGCGTAGAAGAAGATGAATAGTAGTTTTAGAGAGAGAAAGTTATGATTTCTGCATTTCTTCTACTGCATTGTCTTGTAATCAATGATATAAACCTTTAGAATTTCATTGAATGTCATTAATGCTATTTACCTTGATGTTCCTAGCTAGTTTAATGCTCTTCAAAAGTTTCTACCATTAATGCTTCAAGTCTTTCATTGTCTTAGTTGTAAAAAATGGGATTGAAATGCTTTCACTTTTAGCTTGTGTTTTATTGCATTTAGTGACTCTAGAACTTCATATTTTTGCAATGCACTTTTTTTACATTGTCACTTTCATTTCAAGTATGAGTAGCTAAACCCTTTAGTTGGCAAGACCAAGGGGAATCTCCCTTTGGGTATACCATTTCAACTCCTTCTCTTCCCTCCCTTTAGAGTCCAATGGTTCGGTTTGACTAGATTGAAGGTGGATGATTCGGTGAGTCTTTGATAATCTGTAGGCCTAGTCACGGTTTATGCTTAGATACTCACCGACATCATCCTCGGCTTTCCATGAATCAATCGTTCATTCATGCTCAATCGGAGGAGTGATTTGAGTTGAGGTGGTATACCCATTGGAGTGACCTCTTGGAATTGCCAACACTTGCTTTCTCATTTCATTTTCACCAAAACACATTTCACCAAACAACTTTCCACCACAAGAGTTTTTACACTTTCTTTTCCCAAAATCACTTTCAAATTGGTTTACTTCCTTCCCCGTGGAAACGACCTTGGAATACCACCAAGTAAAACACGACCCACGAAAGTCTCCTTGCGATTGGGGACCATTTTTATGCATTCACATATCACATTTCCACCAACCTATTTCATTTCCCCTTGCCCTTTCTTTTGACACTATCCCAAGATAGAGTGACACTCCCTTTCGTTCATACACTTTGGCTTCTAAGGGATAGTATTTAAGGGGTTAGGAATAACACCGTTTTTGCTCAATCATTTTGGTGCCGTTGCCGGGGAAGACAAGTGTCAAACCAAGGAGGTGATTTCCGAACAACGGAGGTAAGTCCTGTGATCTTCATCACGGGCTGAGGTACGTTGTCTCGTGTACATATTATTGTTTGTGTATAATTTCATTTGTATATATCTTGTTGCATGTGGGAAAGGGACGACTATCACCGATTAGTTAGACAAACCTTAGGTCCCAACATGAACATTGACCAAGACCCACCCGAGGAATGCGAGTGTCAACCCAAACATGCAAGGGGGTGGAAACTTTGATAATGTCGGTGCAAATCCAAATGCTCAAAGGGGTGGGGGATTACCCGAACCTAGGATGCCTAACCCACGAATGCAATATCCCCCTCCCGATGCTTTTGATAATGTGGATGCTAACCCGAATATGCAAAAGGGTGGGGGATTGCAACCACCTAGGATGCCCAACCCACGAGTGCAATTTCCCCCACCTAGGAATGTAGGGAACATCCAACTTGACCCTCCGGCAAGGACAATGCGGGAGTTCCTTCAACCAACCCGTAGCACCACACCATCATGCATCATTCTTCCCGTCCAAGCTCATCTCTTTGTAATCAAACCATGGATGTTGCAACTACTCCCTAAATTTCATGGGATCGAGAATGAAAACCCGTATAATCATATAAGGTCTTATGAGGAAATGGTTGCAACCTTTATCCCAAATTACAACATGGAAGAGATAGCGAGGATGAAATTGTTCCCTTTTTCCTTGGATGGTAAGGCAAGAATTTGGCTTGATTCCATGGGGCCTCGGACCATGTTATCTTGGGACGAAATAGTTTCATTTTTAAAAAAAAAAAAAATTCCGGTTCGTAGAACCACTTCTTTAAAAAAAGAAATTCAAAATTTTTCTGAAAAACCCAATGAGCAATTCTATCAATGCTGGGATCGCTACAAGGATTTGATTCAATCCATACCACATCATGGTTTTAAATCATGGCAATTGGTGAGTTTCTTCTACGAAGGAATCACACCAAACCATAGACAATTCATTGACATGATGTGCAATGGTGAGTTCTTGAACAAAGACCCTAATGAGGCCCTCGACTACTTTGGTACCTTGGCTGAAAATGCACAATCTTGGGATGTTAGGGATCCAAATGATGTACCTAGGATATTGCCAGTTAGTAGTCAATCACAAAGGGGAGGGATATATGACTTGAAAGACCGGGAGGATCTACTTTCACAAATTTCCAAATTGTCTAGGAAAGTAGATAGCCTTGAGGTGGATAGGAGACGAGAGGTGTCTCATGTGTCAAGAACCGAGGAGGCTTGTTCTATTTGTGGTGGTGTCGAGCATTCCACATCGGAGTCTCCAAGCATTCCGGCACTTAAAGAAGCATACCATGAACAAGTCAATGCCTTCAACCAACCAATGCAATCATTTCCTTCAAATTCCAACACTTACAATTCGGGGTATCGTGATCACCCTAATTTCAGTTGGAGGAATGAGAACCTCATCCCCTATGGTTCAAATACATACACATCTCCTACACCTCCAAAGAAAGGTCAGTACCAATCTCAATATCAAGGCCAAGGGCAAGCTTCTAGCTCCCAATACCCACGGTCCAATCCGCAAGGGTACCAATCCAATCCTCTCCCACAAAATTTCTCTCAAAGTCCAAATTCACAAAATTTCTCCCAACAAGGCCCATCTAGTTCTTCCAGCTACCAACCACCTCATAAAAGAAGTTTGGAAGATGTGGTCCACGCCTTCATTCAAAGCCAAACCACCTTCAATAAAGACATTTCGGCTCAACTCACAAAGATCACCAATCACATAGGCTTGTCTCAACAAGAGAAGGGGAAATTCCCCTCTCAACCCCAACAAAATTCCAAGGGCCAAAATGTGATTGAATTAGTTGAGCCCACCCAAGAGAGTTGTGAGCACCTCAAGGCGGTCACCACTCTTCGTAGTGGCAAACAAATTGAAAAGACCATAGTGCCAAAGGTTCCACCCAAGGCAGCATTGCCAATAGAAGAGTCCATCGTGGGTGATTCCATTGAGGGTGAGGCCAAGGAACGTGTGGCCGAAAAAGGTGAAATGAGTAAAGACAAAGAAAATGAGCAAATTGAAAATGAACATGTGATTGATGATAGCTTGTGTATTCCTCCTATGCCTGCCCCTTTCCCCCATCGTTTGAAGTCACCTGTCAAGGTGGCTAATTACTCTGATATTTTAGACATGTTTAAGCAGGTAAAAATCAATATCCCGCTCCTCGATGCCATCAAGAAAATACCGTCTTGTGCCAAAATTTTGAAAGATCTATGTACGGTAAAGAGGAGGCTAAATGTCCGGAAGAAGGCATTCTTGACAGAACAAGTGAGCTCCATTTTGAGGACCAACACTCCTCCCAAATTCAAAGATCCCGGTTGTCCAACAATTGCCATCACTATAGGAAATTGCCGGGTTGAACAAACATTGCTTGATCTGGGAGCAAGTGTCAATCTCCTTCCCTACTCCGTGTATCAACAACTCAAGTTTGAGGAGTTGAAGCCTACTTCAATCACACTTCAATTGGCGGATCGTAGCATCCGCACACCAAGGGGAGTAGTGGAAGATGTGTTGGTTCAAGTTGATAAGTTTTATTTTCCAGTCGATTTTATTGTATTGGACACTCATTCTGTTGCTAATCTTAGTTCCCAAATCCCCGTGATACTTGGGCGACCTTTCCTTGCTACATCTAATGCAGTGATAAATTGTAGGAATGGTCTGATGAAATTGGCGTTCGGGAACATGACAATGGAACTTAATGTCTTCAATTTGGCAAAGCAACCAGGGGATGATGAGGAGGCAAATGAGGTCAATAGAATTGACACTTTGATTGAGGAACACTTGGAGTTAGAAGAGATGTTGAAACTCAAGGAGGAAGAATTGGTTGAATTGGAGAAGTTGGATGATCAAGAAAAGGTTGAAGAGTTGAAGGGGATGGAAAGGTGGATCCCCACATTTGAAGAGCTACCTAAACAAGAGAAGAAAATTTTCCCTTCGGATGAGAAAAATCCAAAATTGGAATTGAAGCCATTGCCCGCACACTTGAAATATGTTTATCTTGGCAATGAGGAGACTTTCCCGGTAGTCATTAGCTCTACCCTAACCATGGAACAAAAAGAAAAGCTTTTGGGGGTATTGAGAAAGCATAAGGGAGCGATCGGGTGGACTATTGCAGATATCAAGGGAATAAGCCCTATAATTTGCACCCATCGCATCTATCTTGAGGAAGATGCTAAAACCTCCCGACAACCTCAAAGGAGATTGAATCCGAACATGAAAGAGGTAGTGAAGGATGAGGTGTTAAAGCTACTTGATGTGGGCATTATCTTTCCAATTGCGGATAGCAAATGGGTAAGCCCCACACAAGTCGTCCCAAAGAAATCCGGAGTCACAGTGATTGAAAATGAGGAAAATGAACTCATACCTACAAGAGTCATTACCGGATGGAGAGTTTGCATCGACTACCGGAAGCTTAATGCTTGCACACGGAAAGATCATTTCCCAATGCCGTTTCTCGATCAAGTCTTGGAAAGGGTAGCAGGGCACCTATTCTATTGTTTCCTAAACGGGTACTCTGGCTACAACCAAATTGAGATCGCATTGGAGGACCAAGAGAAGACTACCTTCACCTGCCCATATGGTACATTTGCCTATCGCCGTATGCCATTCGGATTATGCAATGCCCCGGGGACCTTTCAACGGTGCATGATGGGGATTTTTAGCGATATGGTGGAGAAAATTTTGGAGGTTTTCATGGATGATTTTTTCGTGTTTGGTGATTCTTTTGATGGATGCTTAGAGAACTTGGAGAGAGTATTGGAGAGGTGTGAAGAAAAGGATCTTGTACTTAATTGGGAAAAATATCACTTTATGGTGACGGAAGGAATCGTGTTGGGCCACATAGTATCGGCAAGGGGCATTGAAGTTGACAAATCCAAGGTGGAGGCCATCTCCAACCTCCCTACGCCGACAGCCATCAAGGGAATCCGGTCATTTTTGGGCCATGCAGGTTTTTATCGCCGATTCATTCAGAATTTTAGCGCATTGGCCCGACCCCTGACCAATTTACTGTCTAAGGAGATTCCCTTTGAGTGGTCAGATGAGTGTGAGACATCGTTTAAAAAACTAAAAAGCATGCTTGTCACGCCTCTTATCATGCGACCACCCAATTGGGATCTACCTTTCGAGCTCATGTGCGACGTGAGTGATTACACGGTTGGCGCAGTGCTTGGTCAGAGGAAGGACAATCGACCGCATGTTATACACTACGCTAGCAAAACACTTAATGAGGCTCAAATGAATTACACTACCACTGAGAAAGAATTGCTAGTCGTAGTGTTTGCTCTAGATAAATTCTGTTCATATATCATTGGTTCGCCTATTGTTGTCTTTATTGACCATTCTGCCTTGAAGTACTTGTTATCTAAGCAGGATGCGAAACCAAGACTCATTAGGTGGATCCTCCTCCTACAAGAATTTGACTTGACAATTAAAGACAAGAAAGGAGTTGAGAATGTTGTGGCGGATCACTTATCCCGGCTGGTGGTGCAGGAGACTAATGAACATATTCCTATTCCTGACTCTTTTCCTGATGAACATTTACTCTCAATCCATTCAGTTTGTCCTTGGTATGCTGACATTTGTAATTACCTTGCAACAGGACAAATACCTCCACAATGGAGCCCGGAGGATAAAAGACGATTCATGGCAGACGTGAAGTATTTTTACTTCGACAATCCGTATTTGTTCAAATATTGCCCAGACCAGGTCATGAGGAAATGCGTGCCCAAAAATGAACAGCGGAACGTCCTTGCATTCTGCCATTCCCAAGCTTGTGGTGGACATTTCTCGGCAAAGAAAACTTCGGCCAAAAATTTTTTAGTCAGGTTTCTATTGGCCCTCTCTTATTAAAGACTGTGTTTCATATTGTAAGGCATGCGACAGATGCCAACGATTGGGTAGTGTGACCCGCAGAAATATGATGCCCCTTTCCCCTGTCCTTGTCATAGAAATATTTGACTGTTGGGGCATCGATTTCATGGGTCCATTCCCCATGTCTTTTGGTTATCTGTACATTCTTCTGGCAGTGGACTACGTGTCCAAGTGGGTAGAGGCTATCCCAACCAAGACTAATGACTACCGGGTCGTAGTCAAGTTCCTCAAAAAGAACATTTTTTCGAGGTTTGGGATGCCTCGTGCAATGATCAGTGATGGTGGATCCCACTTCTGTAATAGGCCATTTGCATCATTAATGTTTAAATATGGCGTTACACACAAAGTATCCACTGCATACCACCCACAAACCAATGGCCAAGCTGAATTAGCCAATAGGGAGATTAAGAATATCTTGGAAAAAACGGTTAACCCAAACAGGAATGATTGGTCAGTCAGATTGACCGATGCCTTATGGGCGTACCGTACTGCCTATAAGACTGTTTTGGGCATGTCTCCCTACTGGCTGGTTTATGGAAAAGCTTGCCATTTGCCGATTGAAATGGAGCACAAGGCCTACTGGGCCATAAAGACCTTGAATTTTAACTTAAGAATGGCCGGTGAGCAGAGGAAGTTGGAACTGAATGAATTGGAAGAGATCCGAAGAGATGCATATGAGAGTTCCAAAATTTCAAAAGAACGGGCTAAAGTTTTTCATGATAATTCCATCACACGGAAATCATTTGAGCCCGGGCAAAAAGTACTCTTGTATAATTCTCGTCTCTCCGTGTTCCAAGGAAAACTAAGATCCCGTTGGGATGGCCCCTATTTTGTCGAGGTGGCCTACCTCAATGGAGCAGTAGATATCACAAACCATAAAGATGGCCAAACATTCAAGGTCAATGGCCAAAGACTCAAGCCATTCTTTGAGGGTTTTGAAGGACTGGTGGTAGAGGAGGATTTAATTGACCCGGTGTATCCGGAATTGATGGAGGGTTAGCTAGCGTTTAACCCTTCTACTGTACAGTTACTTTTAGTTATTTATGTCATTTTTATTTTATGTCACTCACTTGATGTGGTTGTATAGATTGGGTTCTCTTAGATCCAGATCTTGGTGTTTTTGTCAAAAGCGCAATTGCGAGGTGTTCTCTTACCCTACTTATCTTTTTACTGTCTTCCATTGCATACTATAACTTTTTGTTGCATTGAGGACAATGCATGATTCTAGTTGGGGGGTGAGGTGCACCATTTGTATGATAAACCAAGGTTGCTTGGAAATTTTTGATTTTTGCCTGCATTAGTGAAAATAGGTGAAAATTTTGAAAATTTTTGATGAAAAAAAAAAAAAAATTATCTAATTGTTGATCTGTATTCCTTCATGATGAGTGCGTGAGTTTGATGACACACTACAAGAAAATGAGTTTTTTGCATCAGCAATTTGCTGACTCAAAAGATCACGTTGCCGTCGCAAATAGTATTTGCGACGGCAACGTGATCTTTTGAGTCGGCAAATTGGGGGTAGCAAACAATAGGCGATGCAAAAGATTTTGCATCGGCAATTAACCGTCACAAAAGCTTTTGCATCGGCAAAACCCGATGCAAATGCGTTGTCGCAAAAAAATCTTAAATCCGACATTTTTTGTTTGCATCAGCAATTTTCCGTTGCAAAAAAACCCATTTGCGATGGTTTAAATCTGTTGCAAAAGGTATTATTAACCACAGTTAGGGACCGTCCCAAAAAACCCCGTTTGCAATGGTTAAAATCTGTCGCAAAAGATATTATTGGCCACAGTAGGGGACCGTCGCAGCAAACCCATTAATAACGATTTTAATCCGTCGCAAAAGATATTATTAGCCATAGTAGAGGAGAGTCTCAACAAACCCATTTACGATGATTTTTAACCTTTGCATAAGATATCATTTGCCACGACAGAAGGCCGACGCAAAAAAAAATGATATTATTCTTTTGACGTTATTTGCGTCAGCAACTTGCTTTCATAAATATTTTTTTTTTTAAAACCTAATTTTCTCTTTCACATGCTTCTCTTCACCTGTTTACATATCTAATACATTACTCATAACATCATTTGATTAAAATAATAAGACACATCTCTCAAAACAATAGCATCTAAATTTAAAAATAAAAACATATTCAACATAAGTAAATAGCATCCGAAATTTTAAAAACAAAATATTCCAAACTACGCAATAAAAGTGTCAATGCATAATAAAAAAAATTTAGTCTCCCAATACACCATTTGCTCTCTACCCATGCGTCATCTACTCTCTGCGCTATCTACTCATTTGATAGCACCTGCAAAAGATACAATTTGTGTTATTATTGTCAATAATATGTTTGATTGCTAATTATATACATATTAATTAAGATAAAACATACATCACTAGATGGCAAATCAACACTTTTTTCCACTGCCTGCCCAACAGTAATTACACCAGGAAAAGGTCTTATCAAATAAGTATTAGGCACTATTACTTCCTCAACATATACGTTCGAAAAATCAGGTCCCAATGGTACTCTCTCTACTTCTTTCGATGGGTCCACACTAACAAGGATCCCCTTCGCCACTACTTACCTTGGTAAATGGGAACTAAGCAGGTCTAATTTTGTATGAACCTACAACCACAATTTGAGAAATTCCTCAACCCCTCTAAAGTATGGACTTGAAAGCCTTTCTGTTGAATCAATCCAACTCTTATCCATATTTATATTATCCTCAACTGTTTCATACATCCACATGAAGGTAACTTAGTTATCACGAAAACTAAATTTAATGAACACCCAATAACTAACATATTTATGTTAGGAGTGAAGTAGAATTAAAGATAGTAAGATGCACATGTGACTAAAAAAATGGATGAATTTATCAATAACTTACAACAAACCCAATTTAATTGAAATTGATGGCATGCATGCAAGAAAGTGAGAGAGAAAGTGAAAAGTAACTAAATTATCAAGATGAAATTTTACTATGAAGTACCACAACAGTTGTAAGAATAATTAATCCTGAGTATATGCCAGCATCGAGCAAACAATAATGGGTATTAGAAAGAATGCTGCTTTTAGAAGTAAAAGCGAAACCTGTTAGTACAGTGACAAAATGTATGCCCACTGTACCACAAATAGATGTGGTTTTGCAGTTCATCCTTGTGAAGACTTAGAATCAAAAAAATAAATTTGATACCTGAAAGACCTACAGTACAAAAAATGAGGTAATGAAAACAATCAACAAATTGCACCTTGTTGGTGATGATAGAAGATGGTGGTGACGCAACAGCAACAGACCATTCAAGTTTTAAAACATCGAATACCAAAGTCTCTGCATATCCTGAAGAGGAAAGATATATAAAAAGGGTTAAGAAGTTGGAGTCAGTCTGCAAGAGCAAAGAAAAATGTGCACCGAAGATTCCGGTGATAAGCTTAAGCACGATTAGAAAACCTATAAACATTTGTCCTCACTTAGCCAACTAATCAAAATGCAAGGTGGATAACATTGATATGTGCCTAACTTCAGGCACTGGAGAAGCACACCTGGTTCAAATTGTTAGATCTGTGTCCTGCATGGATAGAATAACCTTCCAAACTAGTACATGAACCTTGTGGGCCTCTCCATGCGTAGCCAAACTAATATGTGAAAAGAGAAAAGAATATAGACAATTTGGACCAAACATAATTTTGAATATTTGAACAACCATTCATTACCAAAAGTTTTCTTAGACCGTTTCTCAGTCCGGAGGTCAACAAAGCAACCATAGGCATGATTAGATGTACTTCAGCATTCAATTGGATCCAAAAGAAACAATTACAATATAGAATGATTGGTGAGACACCAGTGACCTGGAGAACAAAGCTTCTTGAATAAATTTTTTTTCTCTTACTTCCCAAAAAGGTGACTGCCTCCTAGGAGTTACCTTGGATACTCCCTATTAAGTCTTCTTTTATAGTTGCCGCCTTAGGCCTCAAAAGGACTCTGACCTCCCCTGCTTCAACCACTTTGAATACGGCAAAAAATTACACAACCTTCCTGATCCTAGCCTATTAGCCCCTTAGAATAAGCTAAACCCATCAAGAAATGGTAAAAGGCTAATGGAAAGCTTCATTGGGGAAAAAGGGAAAGAAACAGGAGAACCACCATATCTCAACACATAGTTCTCCGTATTATATTTCATGAGCACGAGGACAATCGATGGTTACTATCTAAATCTTTGGGGAGGCGAAAATATTACCGGAATGTCTCCCTTTGCTTCCATGAGTGACCAGCACTCTGTTACTGTGTCAAACGCCCATACTACAAAAGCAAAATTCGGAAAAAGTCCACATCATGCAATAAATCATACAGATCACAGAGGCAATTAAGACATTGTGAATAAAAAAAAAACAAACTTGAAACTCTGTCACTCATCGGGTCAGTTTTCCCTCCAATCAGGAGCACTTTCTTTCCCCAAGAAACCTAGGAAACATGAAAAACAAATATGAGTTACAGCAGAGGAACAACTTGAAAAATTTTGGACACGTCACAGGTAGAAAACTATCATTGTTCAGTCACTCCATTTAATTGAATTTCATGATACAGTTACATGCAACATACTCAACTCAGCGAAGATTATTGAGAAAAGTACATGTAGTGAGATAAGCAAACATGTAATATGTACTTGCACCTGTTCTTTTTATGATGACAAAGGGCTCAGCCTCCTCCTAGGTGAGACTCTTTTATTCTCATTTTTCTCACTCTATTTATTGCTTTTGTGAGACATGGTATTGAAGCCTGAGTATTATCTTGATGAACTAAGGTATTCCTTTGGCATTGGTGGCTTTATCAAGAGAAGGTATTTCTCTCAAAGAAGATGTGAAACAGATCTTTTTTGCTGAAACAGGGACATTAGACTGTTGACATGTTGACAGTAAAAGGAATTTCCGGGTAAGAATTTAGTATTTTGACCACTAGACTATTTTCAAAAAGTTGGCTTTTATAATGTTTCCAAGATTGGAGGTGATCTGGATAGAAAGTCTATGTCTAGGTTTTGCACCTCCATAGATGGCAATTTGATTACTTAGAGGAGAAAGAAATTGACAATATGGTGGCACAATTTAGTGTGGCAGCATGATACAAGGTAATCACCCATGTAGAATGTGATGTGGATAAGTGTGTGCACATTAGGAACGTGTGCATTAAAAGGAAAGTACAATAGGAAAATGTAGAAGCTGTGGCTAACAGTTACAATAGTAATTTACTTTTTATGGTAACAAGTTCTAATTGAAGGGCCAGAATCTAGCACATAGACCAACACTACCTTGTTGGTCTATTAATTCATGGTTTCTGTTGTTTTTAAGTTCATAGCATCACCAAAAATGAAAGTTTTTCCAACACCTTAGTTGGGCATAACAAATACCTAATCTCACGTTATGTATAGCACTCTTTTATGCAACAGTACAACTTCAGTGCAAGCCATTAATGCTAAACAAACACAATATGAAATATGAATGTTAAGTAGCACAAGCATACCAGACTATGACCCTTGCATGCAGGGATTTTTAGTGGCAGACTAGTCGGTGAAAGGTAAAGCTTTGATGAAGCTGTGGTCCAGGAAAATCTGTCAAAGTTAAGCATCTGAGAGGAAAAATAAAGAAATTACAGCAACTTCTGCATTAAAATGACCCACATTAAACCATACTGCACAAATTAATTAGATTAGTGAGATAAGCTTATTTAACAAATTATTTCCCAATATTTACGTAGAAGACATTTTCAAGAAGCAGATACTGTAAGGACTAACTTCCCACATAATATGATTTACATTTGAAAAAAGTAAAAAATCCAATTACCTGCACATCTTCTAACAATCCATTTCCAGATTCACCACCTACGACCATCATCCTGTTCCCAATTACAGCTGCTGCATGCTATTCAAGGAAAAACTGAAGTTCAATTTCTAGCGAAAATTATAGTGGTAGTAATTATGACAATGCACAACGTATAGCAAATTTAGTGCCGATGACTACGAATGCTTTTACATTGAATCGAGGTGTGGGCTTGTCCCCAGAAGTTGACAGCACCATCCAGTTCTCAGATTGCCCTGAAGTGCAGTTGCTAAGCTCAGGTGCCATTGACGAACAGTGGAAGCTGGTACAAAATTTCTATTTGCGGAGTGGTACCCTCGAAATCTATGCTTGCATAACCAAGAACAGGAAAAGACGGAATTTTTTTCTTTTATCATGCAATCTGCTTCAATGAAGAATCAAACTATCAGCCATACTCAAGGTTCTAAAAGGTAAGCATAACTTATGGACGAAAATATGGGAAAAATATTCTGCATTTCTGACTATGTCTTTCCTACTTTACCTGCCTACGACCCCCTTATCGTGAAACTAAATCCAATTAAATCAACACCTAATTCCAATTAAAAAAACTCAACACCAAAAATTAAGAGAGGTAATCAATTTTTGTGTGTGCTTTGTGAGAGAGGAGAGAGGAAACTCTTTGAGAAATTTTGTCGAACACATGTTGGTCGAGCTGGGTTTAGGGCTATGAATGGTTGTTGGATGTGGCAAGTAGTGCAAAATAGAAAGGGGGAAGAAGAGTCGTAGAGGATGAAAGAGAGAGATACCTCAGGATCGTTGTTGATGGTGTAAATCTACCGAGAATGAACTAGAGGTCAGATATGCGTGGAGTTAAGAGTGGTGTCTGAGCTACGAGGCTCGTGTCAGGCAATGCTGGTTGATGCTTAGGGGAATTGAGGATGGGGAGATAACACAACAGAATTATAGTGGTTCACCGGCCTGAGCTCGGCTAGTCCACTCTGGAATGGAGTCTATAGCTCCTATCTTCTTATTGATGGTACTGAATCTGTTACAATGTAGTCAGAGGGGAGTTAGGGTTCTTCGTGGCCCTACCGCCTCTCTATGGAGGCTTGCTCCCCTTTTATAGCCTCTTGCTTACCTCTAATCCGATTTTACTTCCTATAATGGAGGGATTTTCTCCCCTCTACTCTCCTCCGTTCCGGGGTTACCTAAACTCCTTTTGGCTGGATCAATGGACTCTATCCCGAAATCTTTGCCTCATATCGTGGGATCCTTCTCAATCTTCTGAGAGGATCTCAATCGGCTACGAATCTCATGCCTTGAATCCAGCTTGGTTATTGCTCTGGAGGTATTTGCTATTGTCTTGTTGTTCCCTATTTTGTTTTTACTGTGGGGAGCTCTGATTGCGACTGGATGATCTCTGCTGGTTTTTCCTGACCTCCCATGCTGAACTCATTTCCCGAGCTGAGGCTTGGGCTCTTTTTAGGTATCATCAGTTGCCCCCCAGCCTTTGCCTTAAGTTAGCTTAGGCAGGGGCTGAACTGCTTCCTCAAATCGAGCTAGATCCGCACGTGGCAACCCTTGGCTTCACACGTGACCGAAGCCTTTTGACGGTTTGCAGCACTCATGACTCTCCTCGATTCCCGCGCACGTTTCAGCCCACGTCCCTTAAGCTTTAAATACCCAAACGGCTACCTGAACCGCTTCTTTCCACTGTTCATCTTTTTTTTTTGTTCTTCTAACTTCTTGCCTCTGCGAATTCTTGACTCTCTGTCTCGAAACTTTTTGATTCTTGCTCAAAATCGGTTTTTCTGTGTTCGATTCGAGGACTCGCAGTGCTTTCCCCCTTGATTTGGCCCCGGATTGTTGTTCGTCGCTCTCTCCCAACTAGGTACGCCCTTTCTGCCCCCTTTTCGCATCTTCCCTCGTTCTGGATCCCTCGAGTTCGAGGTGGTTATTATGTTTTTGGTCTTTTCGGTTCTTTTATTGCTGGAATCGCAACTGTTGTCTATCCCCTCTTCCTTACTTTGTGGATTGGAGCTCCATTGTGCACCTACTTGCTGTTGGGAGCTACTGTGCTGATCCTAGGGTTATTAGGGAGAGTTTAATTAGTGTTCCCCCTCTTTATCGTTCCTTTAATCTTCCATTTTCTTGCCCAATCATGTCTGCCTCTTCCGGTGCCACCCGTTCTTCTGTTTCCCTACTAGGTGATTGGTCTGAGGACACTGATTTAGGGGACGTAGGTGATGAAATTGATAATTTTCTTGGTGCGGAGGCTGTGGAAGCCGAGGTCGGCACTGAGGAACCTCCTTCTACATCATCTCCCGTGCCCCCCAAGCCTGACAAAGGCAAGGGCAAGGTGAGTGGAGTTGGGGTTGAAGAAAAAACTTCATACTTAGGGGCTGCCTTTAGGTATGCCGAATCCGTGGGCTATAGTAGAGAGGCCCCTGCATTGATGAGAGCGTATAAAGCTCGCTATGGTTTTCCTCCTGGGGTTGAACCCTGGTACCCAGATAAATCCATCTACTATGTAGAAAAAGTGAGTAAGAGGGTCTGCTTCTTCCTCGCTGCCTTTGAGAACGGTCTTCGCTTTCCCCTACATCCCTTTATCAAGGCTGTTCTGCAACACTTCAACGTATGCCCTTCCCAGCTCTCCCCCAACTTCTATGGCATTATGGTAGGCCTCTTAGTCATCTTTAAGAAGCATAAACTCGGAGTTCCTAGCATTTCTTTGCTTATGGAACTTTTCAACGTCAAGCTGACCTCTTCCGAAGGCTTTCTGTATATTTCTAGGCGAAACAATGCTAGGAAGATCATTACCGACCACCCAACTTCTCACAAAGCGTGGAAAAATCACTTCTTTTTTATTGGGGGTACCAACTGGGAGTATAATCCTGCGGATAAAACAGATACTCTTGGTATCCCTACGGCCTGGACTAGACCAGAAAACTTGGGTGAGTCTTTACTCAAGCTGGCTGAGCTCTGATCTGGAACTTATGAGCCCCTTTCTTTGCTCTTACTTGCTCTTTTTCATTTTTAGGTGGTCGGCCTGAGCTCAGCCCCGAAGATAAGAAGGTGCTATTAAAATTGGGGAAAATCAGGCCAGAGAGGTACACTGATCTCATCGAGTCTCGAAATCTGGTGGAGTTAGGTCTGAGCCCTCCCTCCCCCCCCCCCCCCCCCGGCGACCTTAGCTATTCCAATATCTGCTGTAGGCACTGAAGAAGGTAATATCATTAATACTTTCCTTCTCTTCCTCTTTTTCTTTTATATTTCCTGACTCAACTCAGACCTTCCAGGTCCCTCCAACATGAAATCTACTCCCGAAGAGCTCAAGGCTAAGGTTGAGGAGCTGATGAAAGGTGGTAAATTCAGCAAGCGCAAGACCCAGGTCGGCTTTGGGAGCGGCCCTATTACCCGGGCTAAAATTTCGAGGCTGGAGATGCCTTCACACTCCTTATCTGTTAAAGAACCGGCTCCCACCAAGGCGTTGCCTTCCTCATCCGGCACTCCTCAAATTGCAGTCATCTCTTCCGCTCCAGAGGCTCAGACTGCGTTGGTAGCAGTCCAAGTGGGAGGTCAGTCTTCCCCTTCCTCATCTGAGGTCGAGAAGGCTTTGGGACTGATCCCCAATCTCCACCCCAGAACTTTCAAATACAGTGCCTCCGGGAAGATTGTTGATGGAGGGGGAAAATCCGAAGAGGAGGATGAGGATTCTTACTTCGACAACATGGATCTAGCTGCGGGAGCTATTTCTTCTATTTTTTCTGAGTCTGATGTCCTAAAGGCTGCTTCTGTGCCCCTTGAGGAATCCATCTCTTCAGCTCTTCAGGGAGCAGCCGCTGTAAGTGCTTAGCATTTTTTCCCTTTCCACTTATTTTCATTTCATAGTCTCACGTAATTTGCTGAACTTCCTTTGTGTCCTCAGACGGCTCTCCACGTGAAGGGTCTATTGCACCGGGTTCGATCTTATGAGCGCTCTGTCAAGGCTCTGAAGGCGTATGAGCTCAAGGTTGCTGAATTGTCCTTTGAGAATAAGGACCTTAGGACCCAGATGCAAGACCTTAAGGAGCAAGTAGAGAAGCAAACCTCTGACCTCAAACACACCCTAACTGTCAAGGTCCGAGCTGAGGAAGGGGAGAAGAAAGCTCGGGATGAGCTACGGATAACCAAGGAGGATCTGATGCTCAAGATTGAGGCATGGTCCAAGGCTAGTCAAGAGGCCTTTGATACCAAGAAAGAACTCAGCCAGGCAAAGCAAGATTACCTCACCCTCAACGAAGCAAACGACAAGCTCTGCGAGGAGCTCGAGGTGCAGAAAGACCTGGTCAAACAGAGGGCTAACGAGGTGGTAGAGCTGAAGGATGAGGCCACCACCTTGTGGGCTACTGGGTGGCTTGCCTTTAGGCGAAATGCTATCAAGGCTTTTCCAGATCTGGACTTCAACTTCCCTATCCCCACCGAGGAAGAAATGGAAGAATCTGATTCTGATAACGAGGAAGGTGCTTCGGTTCCACCAGCTGAAGCCTCGAATCAAGATGTACTTGCTTCTCCAGTTATTCCGTGTGCCACTCCCTTTTCTGCTGAGTTTTCTGGAGCTCTTGCCACCGGGACAGGCTCTCTTGCCGCATTTCCTGAGCTCCCAACTGTAACTCCCGAGCTCCCAACTGCTATTGGTGCCACTACACCATTCTCAGCTGACCTTGTGACCGAGGCCCTTGTTCAGAATTTGGAATCAATAGGAGCAGAGATCCGTGCAGCTGGCTCCCCTGGAAGTTCTTCTCTTTTGTTTGTTGCTGAGGGCTCATCCACGGGGTTGCAAACTCCTTCAATTATGCCTTCCCTAGATACTTAGAGCTCCATTTTGTGTTCATGTAATTTCTGAATCTTGTTTTGAATTGTGATGCGTTGTGATTTCGATTTGAGACATATATGGTTCTGTTTTACTTTGCATTCTTTCTACTCTTCTCCTTGTACTTCCCCTGCCCCCATTGCTTTGAGAAGCGCTTCAGTCCTTCTTGAAGCAAGATTATGGACTTTATGAGCTGCCAAGCTCTTTTGATGAACTAAGGAACTCATCAGCAACTTCATCATTCTGATGTGAGAAAGGTTCTTGGAACTGAAGGTCTCAAAGACTTGTTATGGAGATGCCAAGTTGCCAACCGAGCTCAGCTCAGCTCTAAGAAGTATGAGGGATATTCTGTTTACTTGAGGTCAAATTTATTTTCAACTGTTTTGAGTCATTGGGAGGGGTAATCTTGTGCTGACTCCTTTTCCCGCCTTTTCCCAACTGCTTTCCAAAACCGTAACCACCTTTATTAATTAGGAACTCAAAAAGACCGCCGACTATGTCCTTCGCGTGGCCCTTGGTTTCCTAAAAACTTACAAACTCCTTTAAGTCTCCTACCATCTGCTGAGTTTCTTCTCCCTTGCCAAAAATATTTCTGAGTTTCTTCTTGATCTTTCGTGGTTTTCCTCTGTTTTCACCATAACCTTTAATGGCTGTCCCCATCACTTCTTTGTTCAAGGAACGCACTTCCTTCGGAATCGAATGGAAGTGGCATTGTCGCTACTTGTCTCCTTCGACCTTAGAGCCTTCTGATTTGGTATCAATCAAGAAACGGTTTTTTCCTGATCTTGATTTGCTTCTGCGAGTCCCTACCCCTGACGAGCCCTGCAGCTACCTTTCTCGAGGGGAAGTCTGCTTCTTTGAGGGTGCAATGGACATGGGACTTCGCCTTCCCATTCATTCGGCTATCGGGCGAGTTCTTGCCTATTATGGTCTATGCCCTTCTCGCCTTTCCCCACGAGGATGGGCCGCTATGGTGAGCTTTTTTCTGTTCTGGCGCCTGTATGGCAACGGTAGGTTCCCCCATGTTTCCGAGTTCCTTTACTTCTTCGAGATCGAGGAAGATGATGCCCCTTGCTTTAGCTTCTTTCGTTGGAGGCACTTTAATTTACCTCGTTTGGTTCTAGGCCTTCCTTCCAATCCTGAAGGGTGGTCTAAACGTTTCTTTTTTGCTTCTGGGGAGTCTTGGCGGTCCCCTGAGGTTCGCTGTCGTGATGCCAGGATTCCGCGGTCCTGGAAGAGCTTCTCTCGCATTGGTAAGATCGAACTGAGCTCTCTTGAACATATTGTATATTGTTTTTTTTTTTTTTGAAGACATATTCTTATTATATTCCTGTTGCGCAGGTCCACCTGATCTGGACGTGCCCGAGATGACGAACATTGATGAGCTGTTGCTTGTGGAGCCGAGGACTTATTCTGAGTTGATGACGAGTGCCAACCTTTATTTGCTTGGGGCTGAGGCTACTGAGTATGAATTTTCCTCTGTTCCCTATTCTTCCTGGACCCCTTTCTCTGATTCTGACGAGGAAGGGGATTCCGACGAGGAGGGGGACACTGGTGCGAGCTCAAAGAGGCGTAAGAGGGATGACTCCTTTTCTCCTGACTCTCTTTCCACTATTTTTCTTACCCCAGCAGGTCAGAAGCTTCTTGATTCACTCTACAAAGCTGAGTAGGAAGAGGATGAGCTGAAGGAGGAGAATGCTCGCCTGAAGGAGGAAGTGGCCGAGCTGAGGTCACTGCTTAAGAAGGATTAGGAGTTCTGCCTCCCTGTACTTCCTCTTTTTTTGAATGATGCCAAACTATGTCTCTCTTTATATTTTTTGAACGCTTGTACTCTTGAATTCTTGGAATGTCAGATCTTTCTTTTTGAATGTGCATGTCCATGTATGAGCTGAGGGGCTCATCTCTTATGAGCTAAGGAGCTCATTCTGGATTTTGTAAGTTTAGGCGCTGAGCTTTTTCAGCACATTATTCGTGTTCAGAACACGAACGTGGATGGAAAACAGAAGATCATGTTTGCACTGACATCTACTGTACCAGACATGGAGCTGAGAGATGATCCTGAATGTTGGAGAAGATCAGGAACCACCGTGGCCTTCGTCAGTATTGGGGTCTTTGAGTGCGTGGGCAGCACATGAAAACTACTGGTCGTGGGGAAAAGACTGTTGGTGTCTCCAAGAAGAGGCCAGCTTGAATTTTATGAGTTGAGAAGCTTATCGTTTGCATATGAGCGGAAGAACTCATCTTGAATTTTATAAGCTGAGAAACTTATCGTTTGTATATGAGCTGAAGAGCTCATCTTGAATTTTATAAGCTGAGAAGCTTATCGTTTGTATATGAGCTGAAGAGCTCATCTTGAATTTTATAAGCTAATAAGCTTATCGTTAGTTGTAGAGCTCGTTCCATATGTACTTGTTGCACATTCCTTTACTTTGGAAATCATATGAGGATGAATAAAAGACTCGTTTATTTTTATTGAAAATAGCTCTATTACAAGGAAAACTTACTGAAAGAACTTCTTAAGGTGTTCGGCATTCCAAGAGTGAGGTAGGATCTTTCCTTCCTCTGTTTGCAACTCGTAGTTTCCTGGTCTGATTACCCTTGATATGATATAGGGTCCTTCCCAGTTGGGTCCCAGCTTTCCATGCGTGGGATCCCTCTTCGCAAGTAGAAGCTTCCTCAGTACCAAGTCTCCAACCTTGAAACTTCTGTGCCTTACCTCCCTGTCGTAGTATCTTGCAGTTTTCCTTTGGTAAATTTGGACGCGATGCAGAGCTCCATCTCTTTTTTCATCCAAGAGATCGAGGTTCAGTAGGAGAGACTCACTATTGTGCTCGACATTTGCAAACTCCACCCTAGGTGATTGAAGCCCTACCTCGACAGGTGCCACTGCCTCGGTTCCAAAGGCCAAAGCAAACGGGATTTCCTGAGTTGCTGATCTGACGGTGGTCCTGTAGGCCCACAACACTTCAGGGATGTATTCCACCCACTTGTCTTTTAGGTTTTCTAGTTTGGTCTTCAGAGCTGTCTTCAGGGATGTATTCCACCCACTTGTGACCTCTGCTTGTCCATTGGATTGAGGATGTGCAGGAGCTGAGAAATAGTTCTTTATCCCGAGCTCAGCACAAAACCTTTTAAATTTTGAGTTGTCAAACTGCTTCCCATTGTCAGACACGACTGCTCTGGGAACCCCAAACCTGCAAACTATCGATTTCCAAACGAAGTTTTGGACTTTTTGTTCGGTGATTGTAGCCAAGGGTTCGACCTCTGCCCACTTGGTGAAGTAATCCACCCCTATGATAGCAAACTTGCATTGTCCCATACTGGTGGGAAGGGGTCCAAGAATGTCCAAACCCCACTGCTGAAAGGGCCATGGGCTTACCACCGAGGTTAGCAGCTCGGGTGGACAATGGGAAATGTTGGCATGCTCTTGGCAAGTCTTGCATCTTTTGACCAATTCGGTGGCATCTTTGAGCATGGTCGGCCAATAATATCCCTGCCTTAGTGCTTTTCCTGCCAAGGCCCGAGCTCCGATGTGATTGCCACATATTCCCTCATGTACTTCTCTGAGTATATAATTGGCGTCTTCATCTCCTACGCATTTAAGGAGAGGTGCTGAAAATCCTCGTTTGTATAGATTTCCTTGCAGCATAGAGAATCTGGCTGACCTGGTTTTGAGCTTGGAGGCCTTCTTAGCATCGTTTGGCAAGGTTCCGTTCTGTAGGTACCCTATGATGGGGTCCATCCAGCTCGGCTGAGCTACGATTGGTAGCATTTCTTCTTTTTCAATGCTTATTGAAGGCTCTGGAAGGTGCTCAACTGGTATTAGCCTATCCAAGTCCTCTTGTGAGGCAGTTGCTAACCTTGCCAACGCATCTGCTCGTGAATTCTCCGTCCTGGGAATGTGTATGACCTTAACATGCACAAACTTCTTCATTAGTTCTCGTACCTTTCTGAGGTAAAGGATCATTTTTTCGCCTCTCGCTTCGTAGGATTCCTCTATCTGTTTTACCACTAGTTGAGAGTCACTGCAGATCTCCAGCTGTTCTGCTTCCATAGAACGAGCAAGATTGAGCCCAGCGATGATAACTTCATACTCTGCCTCGTTATTTGAAGCCTTAAACCCAAATCGAAGGGCATACTCAACATCTATTCCTTCTGGAGAGGTCAAGATCATACCTGTACCGCTTCCCTGAGCATTGGCAGCTCCATCCACTGAAAGCCTCCATATGGGGAGGTCTGGTATTGAATCTGTGGTCTCCATAGGGGCTGCTGCTGTGAATTCTGCGATGAAATCTGCCAAAATTTGCCCTTTGATGGCAGTCCTTGGCTTATATCTGATATCAAACTCACTGAGCTCAATGGCCCATTTAACCAACCTCCCCGAAGACTCTGGCTTATGTAACACTTGTTTCAACGGTTGGTCTGTTGGAACCTCGATAGTATGAGCCTGGAAATATGGTCTAAGTCTCCTAGCTGTTGTAACCAAAGCTAAAACGAGTTTCTCCATCTTTGGATATCTCTCCTCTGCCCCCCTCAGAGCTCTGCTGCAGTAGTAGACTGGTTGCTGAGCTCTGTCTCGCTCCCTAACCAGCGCTGCGCTTGTTGAAAAATCTGAAACTGCCAGGTAGAGGGTAAGGACTTCCCCTTCTAAAGGGCTTACCAAAACAGGGGGGGGAGCTCATGTAATTTTTTAAGCTTTTGAATGCTTCTTCGCACTTGGCATCCCACTGGAATGCCTTCTTCAAGACTTGAAAGAATGATTGGCACTTATCGCTTGACCTGGACACAAAACGGCTCAAGGCAACTACTCTACCTGTCAGGTGTTGTACCTCCCTTGTGTTGGATGGTGATTGCATATCTAACACCGCCCTAACCTTTTCTGGGTTAGCTTCAATTCCTCGGCTGCTAACTATAAAACCAAGAAACTTTCCTGCCGAGACCCCGAATGCACACTTCGCAGGGTTGAGCTTCATCTTGGATTCTTTTAGGATCTGGAATGATTCAGCTAGGTGTTCGATGTGGAGCTCTGCCTTCAGTGACTTTACTAACATGTCGTTGATGTAAACTTCCATGGACGTACCTATCTATTTTTGGAACATCCTATTCACCAACCTTTAGTAAGTGGCTCCAGCGTTTTTCAATCCAAAAGGCATGACCTGATAACAGTATATTCCCTGCTCAGTCACAAAGGAGGTCTTCTCTCGGTCGCCGGGATCCATCCTGATCTGGTTATAACCTGAGAAGACGTCCATGAAGCTAAGGAGTTCGTGTTCGGCTGTGGCGTCCACTATTAAGTCGATCCGAGGTAAGGGAAAACTGTCCTTGGGGCATGCTCGATTGAGGTCAGTGAAGTCGATGCACAGTCGCCACTTACTATTGGTTTTTTTGACAAGAACCACATTTGCTAGCCAGGTGGGGTAGTCAACCTCCCTGATGGCCTTTGCGTGGAGGAGTTTTCCGACGTCTTCGTTGATTGTTTTTTGGCGTTCTGGGGCGAAACTTCTCCGCTTCTGTTTGATAGGTTTCCAGGTAGGATTCACGCTGAGTTTGTGCGTGATGATCGAGGGGTCGATACCTTCCATATCTTCTTGTTTCCATGCAAACACTCCTATATTTTCCTTCAAGAACTGGATGAGGAGGTTTTTGTCTTCTCTGCTCAGCTTGGACCCTATATAAACGAGGTGTTCTGGTTCCTTGTCCAGCTGAATTGGCTCCAGCTCTTCTGAGGGCATTGGTCTTTTTTCCAGCTCATCCCTCATGTCGAGTTCATCCAATTGGATGTTCTCAACCTCTTTCATCTTTACAGACGCCATGTAGCATTCTCTTGCTATACGCTGGTCTCCCCGGACCACTCCAATTCCATTTTCTATTGGGAACTTAACGACCAAGTGATAGGCCGATGGGATTGCCCTCATAGAATTAAGGGATGGGCTTCCAAGCAAGATGTTGATGCAGAAGGTGCATCCACCACTAGGAATTTTACGGTCGTGGTGGCTTGGCAAGGTGGGTCACCTAGGGTGAGCACAAGTTGTATTGAGCCCAGAGGGAGCACTCTTTCTCCTGAGAATCCCAGCAAGTGAGTACTTACAGGTTCAAGTTTTTTTCTTCCTATGTTCAATTTGTCGAATGTAGGTGCAAAAATGATGTCTGCCGAGCTCCCGTTATCAATCAGAACTCGATGAACGGTCCTGTTAGCCACCACAGCTCGTACCACCAATGGATCATCATGAGGGTATTGGCATCCCTCCAAATCAGAATCTGAAAAAGTGATAGTTGTATCTATGCGTGGTGCTTTGGATACAGTGTGCACTTCGAGAGCTTCTTCGGCTCTGATTCGTCGGAGGTGCGCTTTCCTGGCTGAGCTGGACTCTCCACCTCCCGCGAATCCTCCAGATATTACTCTAATCTCACCTAGAGGTTGCTGATGTGGCGCAGGTGCCTGCTGTTGAGGTGGCGACGGTGGAAGAGCTCGGTGCTGGTTGTCATGGGCCACAAAGCGACGCAGCTGTCCTCGCTGGATTAGGAACTCGATTTCCTTCTTTAGTTGAATGCAGTCATCAGTGTGGTGACCATGATCCCTGTGGTAATCGCAATACTTCGTGGGGTCTCTCTTGGCTGGATCTGCCTTCATCCGAGGTGGCCACCTTAGGAACTTCTCGTTTTGGACCTCATACAGAACTTGGGATACAGCGGCGATGAGCGGGGTGTATCGCTGAGGTTCATATCTAGGCTGTAGTTCGGGCTGTATGGGGCCCAAGCGGTCTCTAACATTTCCTTTTCTCTTCGGGGAGCGATCTCTATCCCTCCTTGGGGACCTCTCTCGCCCCTTCTCTTTCCTGGGACTTCGGTCCCTTTTCTTCTCTTCTTTTTCCTTCTCCTTACGTGAGGATGTACTTCCCACCTTGGAAAGGAGTGCCTCTTCCCCATTTATATACTTTTCTGCCTTGGCTAACACCTCAGCCATGCTTGCTTGAGGGTTCTTTGATATAGAGAACATTAGGTCCTTTGACTGCATTCCTAATTCTACAATGAAGGCAGTTATGACAAAATTTTCGTCTGGGATGTCCACCTTCAGAGATTCTGAATTGAACCTTTGCACATAAGATCGCAGGTTCTCCTCGGGCCTCTGCTTGATATTTAATAAATAGTAGCTCAGCTTCCTGTAGATCCGAGCTCCAATGAAGTGAGATACGAAGGAAATGGAAAGTTCCTTGAAAGAAGAGATTGAGGCTGGGGGGAGCCTATTGAACCATGCCAAGGCCGATCCCTTCAAGGTAATGGCGAAGGCCCTGCATCGCACAGGGTCCTGGTATCCGTGCAATTCCATTTGGTTTTTGTAGGTGTTAAGGTGATCCACAGGGTCTTTTGTCCCATCAAAGACCTCTATCTAAGGTACTCTGAACTTCGGAGGAAGGGGAAAATGCAGCACCTCGGGGACGAATGGGGATTCAGTTTGTTGCACCAAGGCATCCATCGTCACTGGGGCTTTGACTTTCACTGCCTCTCTCATGTGGCTGAGTTCTTGCTGGATATCCTTGAAGCGGTGTTCCCAATATTGCTCCATTCTTTCATGTTGGAAAGGAAGGAAATTATTTCTATCCAGTCCTTCATTCTGGCCTTGTGCTTCTTCATTGACTCCCCTCCTAAGCGGCTGATGGGGTGCTTGGCTGCTTACTCCTCCTTTGTTTGCTTCCCTGAGGGGATCAAGGCACTGTCGTTCCCTAGGAGGAAGATCATTCGGCCCTTGTCGGGGTGGTCGCGCCTGCTGAGGATCTTGTAAGAGCTTCAAGAGCTCTTCATTTTGTTGAAGCAAATGTTGATTGACCAGGCGAAGGGCGTCCATCTCGTTGTTAGGGGGAGGATCCACCGTAGGAGGGTCGTTTTCATCAGTGGGGATGAAATCGTGAAGGTTTTCCGGTTGCCTCCCACTGGTGACCTCCTGGGGGTTCTGCACTCTTGGAGGATTCATCTGATTTTTACTCATGTTTCGTGTAGAGACCATCAATTACTGAGAAATCAGTATATTTGTAATAAGAAATGTCGTTCCCACAGACGGCGCCAAACTGATGGTGTAAATCTACCGAGAATGAACTAGAGGTCAGATATGCGTGGAGTTAAGAGTGGTGTCCGAGCTACGAGGCTCGTGTCAGGCAATGCTGGTTGATGCTTAGGGGAATTGAGGATGGGGAGATAACACAACATAATTATAGTGGTTCACCGGCCTGAGCTCGGCTAGTCCACTCTGGAATGGAGCCTATAGCTCCTATCTTCTTATTGATGGTACTGAATCTGTTACAATGTAGTCAGAGGGGAGTTAGGGTTCTTCGTGGCCCTACCGCCTCTCTATGGAGGCTTGCTCCCCTTTTATAGCCTCTTGCTTACCTCTAATCCGATTTTACTTCCTATAATGGAGGGATTTTCTCCCCTCTACTCTCCTCCGTTCCGGGGTTACCTAAACTCCTTTTGGCTGGATCAATGGACTCTATCCCGAAATCTTTGCCTCCTATCGTGGGATCCTTCTCAATCTTCTGAGAGGATCTCAATCGGCTACGAATCTCATGCCTTGAATCCAGCTTGGTTATTGCTCTGGAGGTATTTGCTATTGTCTTGCTGTTCCCTATTTTGTTTTTACTGTGGGGAGCTCTGATTGTGACTGGATGATCTCTGCTGGTTTTTCCTGACCTCCCATGTTGAGCTCATTTCCCGAGCTGAGGCTTGGGCTCTTTTTAGGTATCATCAGTTGTAAACCTTTGGGGAGTGAGTAGAAGTCATAAATTGTGTGGTAAGATGTCTAGGAAGGTCCTGAGTTGGAATGGAATGGAGAGGTATGCTCAGCAGGAGTATTTTGGCAGAAACAGAGAAACCGTACCGGTATGCAGTACCGGTACTGTACCGTACCGGTATGCAGTACCGGTACTGTACCGTACCGGTACGCAGTACCAGTACGCCTAAGCTACTGGTGTTCGAAGTATCGGTACGCAGTGCCGGTACGGTATAGTACCAGTACTCAGTACCGGTACTGTCTGCTGAAACAAAAAAAAAATTTAGGGCTTTTTAATTTAAATCCCTCGGTGACCCTTTCATTTCCCACCTAAATTCCAACCCTAACTCTCTCTCTCTCACTCGAAAACGTCCCAGGCATCCAAGACCCCCTTCTCCCCTCCTGCAATCCTAAATCCCTTCTCTTCTTCAAGCTTGGTTCTGTGCAACCCACACTCGAAACCCTAGTTGCCAAAAAAACCCCAAAGTCCCTCCAATTTCTCCAATCCTCCTGAACTTTCAAATTGCTCCAAGGAATCCCCAATGGCTCGTCGTTTAGAGGTATGTTCTGAAGCCTTTGACCCGATTAAGGGTCTCCTCCATTTTCTCTTTGCCTTGTTCTTGACTGGGGCAATGGTGCTCGGCATGGCTCGCACCAAGAGAGCTGGAACCAGTCCCCGACCACATGAGGAACCCATTCGCCGCAAGAGAAGCGGCGAAGGGTCAAGCGAGGACCCGAATGAGCAAAGGAAAAGGGCTAGGAAACAGGCACGACTCCAGTGGATTCAGGAGAAAAATGTGACCGGTGAGCGTCAACTTGATCGCATTTCACTCACCCCTATGCATCCGGTTGTGAAAATCATTGAAGGGCATGGTATGAATTTCTGGTTCAAAAAAGTTGAGGGGTATGATTTGGCATTTTGTAGAGAGTTCTACCAATCACTCAAGGTGGTTGTGGAGAAAGGTGGGGAGGTTTTGAGAGCAAACGTTAGAGGCAAGGGGATCTCGGTGACCCCTGATGTCATTGCCACCCTCCTAGGGGACTATCAGAGACCACCAAACTTCCCACATGTCTATCCTCACAACATCACTAGAGCCAAGACCAAAGCTGAGTTTGTTGATCTGATGTATGAGGATCCTTCTAAATTCAGGGGCACTGTTCTGAGTGGAGGGTTGAAGCATGTCTATGGGCTTCTGAATAAGCTGCTCCATTATAATTTATTCCCAAAGGCCGCGGAAAAGAAGCCGAATATGGAGAAGTTAGCCCTTTTGGACACTGTCGTGTCAGGCAAAACGGTTGACTTTGCCCTTTTTATATGGGAGGTGATGAAAGACTTTGCTGAGACAGAGAAGCCTATGACCAATTTGCCATATGGGAGTCTAGTAACCCGGATGTGCAACCACTTTAAGGTAAAGGGGTACGTGTCTGACAAGCTTACTCCTCCCGAGACAGGGGCTATTGGGAAGGCCAGTAGCAAGAAGAGAAAAACAATGAATCGGGGGAAGCAAGCTCTTTTGGATTCTGATGAGGAGGACTTTGCACCGACTACACCCACCATGCCATTCAAAGTCGTACCAGCACGCTCAGTACCTCGGCGTCTTGATGCACTAGAGATAGTAGTGCATGAGACCCAAGCTACTGTGCAGGGTATGTCAGCTATGATGAAAGAGTTGTATGTGCATACCTTCCCTGGGAGACCTATCCCAGAAGTTCCTGCTCCACCAGCTGCTCCCTCTACCTCCAGAGTGAATGATGATGATGATGATGGTGATGAGGAGGAGGAGGATGAGGATGATGATGATGATGATGATGAGGATGATGATGATGATGGAGAGGGTGATGATGAGTAGATTGTGCTAGTGTTGTGCTTTTGTTTAGGTTTGGAATTTATGTAGTTGGGATGGGAACGTAGACCATTTTGTACTCCAACTTCGTGCACATGAATGGAAAACCACAGTTTGTTCAATCTAATCCATGTTTATTTTGAAATTGCATTATGATTTTCACTTTGTGATTGATTGGATGAATGGTTAATAATGGATTGTGTGCATGTTGTGCCCATTGTTTTAATTTGGAGAAATACTCTTTTGCTAAGGGACTAGCAAAACCTAAGTTGGGGGGTGTGATTAGCACAAAATAGTGTATATTCTTGTGTGCTAATCATCTCACTTCATTTGCTTTTGCAGTTTAAATGATGCAAATTGTGTTAGTTGAAGTATTAACGACGCTATTTGGTGTTTGCAGTTGCAAGGCCCTAAATAAGGCTTCTTAAGGCTTTCCCAAATGCATTGGGATGTTTGGGGGCGAAGGAAAGGTTAAAGTAAAGCTCAGAAGTTGAAAAAATCAGAAAGAAACAGAGAAACCGTACCGGTATGCAGTACCGGTACGCCAAGCTACTGGTGTTCGAAGTACCGGTACGGTACAGTACCGGTACGGTACAGTACCGGTACTGTCTGCTGAGTCTGCCCCGAATCTCTGCATTTCAAGATCTGCTGCTCTAAGGGTCCCACCGTCAACTCTCCCTGACACGCCCACAATACTATGCACCACTTTTACACTTTTGATTGGATGTTGGAGGCTTGGGTGATCAATGAAGAAAGAGAAGAGAGGAGGAGCTGGGTGTGCAGACAAGCTCTGTACTCCCCTGTCCAGGCCATCCCTGCTGCACCCTACTGATGGGGGTCATTTCAGGGAGCTACAGGACCACTCCAGACACGCTTTTGGGGAGGCCAAGCTCTCCAATGTTAAGCATTCTAGAGTATTGAAGAGAGATCAGCATGAGAGGATAGAGAGAGAAGCTCTAGGCGTAGAAGAAGATGAATAGTAATTTTAGAGAGAGAAAGTTGTGATTTCTGCATTTCTTCTACTGCATTGTCTTGTAATCAATGATATAAACCTTTAGAATTTCATTGAATGTCATTAATGCTATTTACCTTGATGTTCCTGGCTAGTTTAATGCTCTTCAAAAGTTTCTACCATTAATGCTTCAAGTCTTTCATTGTCTTAGTTGTAAAAAATGGGATTGAAATGCTTTCACTTTTAGCTTGTGTTTTATTACATTTAGTGACTCTAGAACTTCATATTTTTGCAATGCACTTTTTTTACATTGTCACTTTCATTTCAAGTATGAGTAGCTAAACCCTTTAGTTGGCAAGACCAAGGGGAATCTCCCTTTGGGTATACCATTTAAACTCCTTCTCTTCCCTCCCTTTAGAGTCTAATGGTTCGGTTTGACTAGATTGAAGGTGGATGATTCGATGAGTCTTTGATAATCCGTAGGCCTAGTCACGGTTTATGCTTAGATACTCATCGACATCATCCTCGACTTTCCATGAATCAATCGTTCATTCATGCTCAATCGGAGGAGTGATTTGAGTTGAGCTGGTATACCCATTGGAGTGACCTCTTGGAATTGCCAACACTTGCTTTCTCATTTCATTTTCACCAAAACACATTTCACTAAACAACTTTCCACCACAAGAATTTTTACACTTTCTTTTCCCAAAATCACTTTCAAATTGGTTTACTTCCTTCCCCGTGAAAACGACCTTGGAATACCACCAAGTAAAATACGACCCACGAAAGTCTCCTTGCGATTGGGGAGCATTTTTGTGCATTCACATATCACATTTCCACCAACCTATTTCCTTTCCCCTTGCTCTTTATTTTGACACTATCCCAAGAGAGAGTGACACTCCCTTTCGTTCATACACTTTGGCTTCTAAGGGATAGTATTTAAGGGGTTAGGAATAACACCATTTTTGCTCAATCAAATACCAAAAGAGCAGTGGACACTTGCACATGACGGTGGAAGATGTTATGGAGTCATGACAACCAACATGTCTGAGGTGTTCAACTTTGTCTTAAAAAAAGCAAGGCATTTACCGATCACGTCATGCGTTAAAACAATATTTTACAAGGTTGTTCAGTATTTCAATGATAGGCGTGGTTCGGCGTCAGATAGCGGGTGCGCTTTCACACCTCACGCTGTGGAGAAGATGACGTATGTTTCAATTAAAAAATCCGGTCAAAATGTTACCACATTCAGTCGTACCACCGGTGAGGCATATGTTGTCACCAAAAAAGGCAATGCACAGGTACTAAACATTTTAGACCGCACATGTCCATGTGTAAAGTGGAACACCTATAAAATGCCATGCTCTAATGCGATGACGCTTTTTACAAAGAGGCATTTAGACCCGTGGCAGTACTTTGATGAGATATACACTGTTGCTGCCCATGATGTCGTTTGGTCGAGTGAATTTCATCCACTGCATCATGGTGACAATTGGGATGCGGTCAATGGTCCAATAATCTGTCCTAATCCGAATTAACTACGGACGAAGGGTCGTCCCCAATCTACTCACATCCGAAATGAAATGGACCTACGACAAGGTCGTAGTACATATCAATGCAGATTGTGTGGTCAACCTGGGCACGATCGACGCACATGCCCATCAAAAAACGGCATAAGATGTGCGTATGTGACAATGAATGTGGATACTAATGTAATGTGAGGCTGTAATAAATGAAGACTGTTCATGTAAATAACTATGTTCACATTATTTAATGATGAAAATGTAGTACTTGTGTTTATGTCATTACATTCCTCACCATTAAATTCAATTATGCTTCACATTTTGTACTTGTTGCAGATACTTAATTCAACTGAACTATGTCTACATCCCGAGGACCAATAGTTGGGAACAATCGCAGAAAGCAAAGGGTTTGGCTTTTGACAGAGCGAAACGATGATTACAAAACAGAGAAATTTACTGACCCAAAAGAGTATTATGCTGGAGTAAGACGAGAATGGGCGTTTCGTTCTACTGAATCAAATGATTTAAGCAATGAGTTAAGAGTACTTGATATAACGGTGTCACGCCGAAGATCTCTAATGATGCAAAGGAGGAACAGACTAGATTACGAATTAGCAGTTACTTAAGTTCGCAATGAGAATAATCGAATGTTGGTTCGTAGGCGATGATATTATATGGTTCAACTTGCAACCAACATGGTACAAAATGCATATGGGCGAGACATATCAGATGTAGAGCGTAATAATGTGTTAAATGATGAACAATACATATCAGATGAATATATGTCTAATGAAGAATAAAAAAGTGTAAACTTATTTTGAAGATGTACGTGTGGTTATTTGTTGCATTGTAATGTATTACATAATGAACAATACATATCAGATGCTTATATTACCTTATGTATTGAAATGTAATTTTATGTGTATGGAATCAGTATATGTAAATTTTCTCGACCGTTTTATCTTACAATAAATTCTATTAATGTAATTTAATGGAATTAAGGTATGGAACGTCAGCAGGCGCGTGACTTAGTACACTCGGGACCTGTAGACCCAACAATATTATACTTGCAGGCACGACATAGATCCACACAGATATGGGATGGACAGACACGTAACTTGCTGAGTACATTACGTATATTATCAAACCTTAACACACATATTCTAACATGTATGACTTTATTTAACTATTGAAGAAATTAGCACCATTGAAGTGTTGTCGGGCTGAGGCGAGTATGCGTCGATTACAACATCCCGATGATAGGGTATTGCGGCGTGTATTGACTACCGGTTTTTTTGGGATACATAGTATTGGGTTTATTAAGCTGGACCACCATTTGGTCACTACGCTTGTGGAGCAATGGAGGGTAGAGACGCATACATTCCATTTGCCCATTGATGAGGCCACGGTTACATTGCAGGACATGGCACTTCTCTCCGGACTCCCCATTGATGGTGATGCAGTTACTGGGGTTGACACACATCATACAGTTCTGGAGTGGCAGGATTACTGTGACCACCATCTTGGTATTAGACCTCTGAAGACTGCTATCTCTGGATCGCGACTTAAGATGACCACTCTGGCTACTATATTTGCTGAGCCTCTCCGAGATGATGCTGATGACATCACCATTGATCGATATGCCCGTGCATATATTTTGCTTCTCATCGGGGCTTATATTTTTCCAGACAAGTCGTAGAACAAGGTTGGACTTATGTACTTACAGCATCTGGAGGACCTAGATGGTTCTGGGAGATTGAGTTGGGGTAGTGCAGCGCTAACATGCTTGTACCGTGAGATGTGTCGCGCCACTGCCCCAGACGCATCCGATATTGGAGGACCGCTAGTTATATTACAGGTATTCATGCATTTACATGTAATTATAAGTTACGTTACATAGTAGTTACACTTACTATTAAGAAAAAAATTATTTTACCAAATAGTTGTGGGCATGGAAGCGGCTTACACATATCCATCCTGAGAGAGTACTACGTCATCAAGCAGCAGTCGCTGATATACACGATGTGTTTCACGTGCCGGAGGGGCCTGATGCTGGGATTGCTGCAGAGGTACCCGCTGCTGCAGAGGAGATGCCTGACAATCATGATCCATTACCTAGGGGTCCGTTGGGGTGCAGGTGTGTAACAATGAAGTAATAGTTGACAGTAGTAATTCATTTTTTAACTAATGAGGGAAATGATTTAATCTGTATATTGTAGGTGGAATGTGCGTATGACATCGTATATACACAACCCTAGACATGTCCTCAGACATTATAGAGATCAGCTAGACCAGATGCGCGACGAGCAGGTTCAATTGGTTCACCAACGTATACTATATTATAATGACATTTACGTTTTTAGACTTAAATGTAAATTGAGTATTTGTATTGCTGTAGATGGTGTGGATGCCGTATACTACAAAGGTCATAGCAGACTTACCGGCATATTGCACTATTCAGGGCAACTTATGGATGACGCGTGCACCACTGATTTGTTTTGCATTAGTTGAGTGACATTTTTCTGGTCGGGTCATGTGCAAGTTTGGTTTAAGACAGGGTATCCCTCAGGCATGCGACACTGGGACTGCTCTTCATGCTACTGATCGACGCGGCAAAGGTGGTTATGACTAGAGTATTGTACATTAATCTTCTGTAGATGTCTGGACCCACCGCCGAGAGCATCTTATCGCGGGGGAGGCATATACATCTGTGACCGATATGAGTTATCGTGCATACATGTTTTGGTATGGCCGTATCACTCGACGATTGATCGGACCTCCAGTAGATACTCCACATATCGGATTCCAGCCTATGGGTAGCATAGTCGAGATATTGGTAAGTAATACCTAAGTGCATTTGTCATTATAATCATGATTTACTAATACAAAATTTATGTTATCGTAATGTATGTGCTTTTTACATTTACAGGAGCATACAATTGTTTAGATTCACCAGCTCGCAGATGATGCCCTTGAGGATGGTACGGACGCAGCACATACACAGGCACTGTAGGCCACCCGATCTCTTACCTCCACTTGCCTCGAGGCGGTTCGAGAGGACCATCGTCTCCATCGTACTGTCCACACCGAGCCTCTACATATACCACATACTGCACTGCGTGCTCCGCCCAATGTACCTACGCGGCCTCATGGTATTGTTATACGACGGCAGAGACCTCCACATCACCGACCTGATATTCAGGTGGATGCCGGTGTCGACACAGTACCAGAGTCGAGGGTAGTTGAGCCTACAACAGGTGGACCTCAGGATCCACATACACCGTCCGTTGTACGTGCAGATACACCATCCACTTTGAGTCCCCACCATACATCAGCAGGACCTAGTGGACCTCAGCATCCACATACAGCAGCACATACTACACCCCATTCACCCCCATTGACCGAGACCTCCATACCATCTGAGTACCTCGCAGGGCATGTTTCTCCCATGGCAGGACCAGGCACATACACATCAGATGGTCCAGGAGTCACATTGCCTAGCCACCCTATCTGTCACGATGTATTGATGACGTCACCTCCGATAGATGTTCAGATTTCACAGGCAGCAGATGAGGTCACGTAGGGCCATGGTATAGGACTTGCATCGACTCCAGCAGTTGTACATAGGCCACAGCAACGTGCTACGACTCTACTGGCCCATCCAATTTTATTAGTTCGAGGTAGAGGTCGAGGTGGCAGATTGGGAGGTCTGAGAGGCCGCACTGGTAGAGGACGGGGTGGTAGAGGCATAGGCATAGGCAGAGGCAGAGATAGTATTCCAGATGGAGATCCGGATTTACAAGTGATCGATGGCGAGCCGTCACAGTTAGAGGATAGGCGTCACAAACGGCTCAGGAAGAAGCCATCATGTGGCACTTAGTGTTGTCCTGTTTTTTCATTTTTTGACATTTATTTTCACATGTATATTATAGAGTTGTTTATATGTATTGTTGTTGGCTGTGATGTGTGATGTTTGTGATGTTGTGGTTGGGTGTTGTTGGTGGTAGTTGTGGTTGGGTGTTTGTGGTGGTAGTTGTGGTTGGGTGTTGCTGTTATGATTGTGTTGTTGTCATTGTTGTTGTTTTCATATTGTGCATACAGGGCAAATTTTTTTTTGGTATGACAGAGTTTTAAGGGAAACTCTGCCGAAATTTTTTAAAATTCATTATGTTTCTATATATTATATGCATTATTATGTTTAGCGTTGTTCTCCACTTCAATGGTTAAGATAAAATAAGACAATAATAGGTACATTATATTTGCGCACTACATAATGACAATACAGATAAACTACAACAACATAGTACTACATGGCATATAAGCATGATTATAACAAACGACATAGATTCCTATTACAACCCCTGGAGGATAAACCAACATATTCGTAAATACGCCTTATTGATCAAGAAATCTCCATCATGAGAAAGTTTCTTCGTCTGACATTTCCACGTCAAAAACACTTCCTACTTCTGTAAACAACTGTAGACACAAACGTGCTTCTTCAACCAAACCTTCTGCAGCACGATCACCTGCAATTCGGCGAAGGTTGTACCGAGTTTGCCGTATTGTCATACGATTGTTTTCAGCACGAATACGCCACAATGCACCTCCCAACTCTTGTGGTGTTTGAATAGGCATATTAATGGCAACTTGTCGCGGCCTCCGTATGTTACAAATGCATAAATCTGCACTTAGAACTTCTCTCTCATTCAAACTATATTGACATTCCTCCCTCATTCTATTCACTGACCTCTGTGAGAAACGTAAACGAGGATTTATAGGATAGATGAATTCATCCTCTAACACCCAATGATAGCCCATAACTTCAAACACTGAGCATGGACTGTAACTCATGTTTCAAGTTGCTAAGTTTGGTAAGAGAGCAACACGTACAATCAATTTATAGTGATATTCTGATGGTAGCAGTGGTAATTGTTTAGCCAGCTGTGGCTAAATTTTTTAAAAAATTGTTGATTTGACAACTCGTGCAACACTTCTGATTTGTCTCATCGCTGCACGCAACACATCACTACCAGTGTTAAGTCGTCAGTGGTGATTTTACACAAGACTGTTTGTACAAATTTGTCAGTGTTATGTCATGTAACGCCCCAAAACACACCCTGGACGACATTACTATCTAAGACCATTCACAACATGAGAGCGACTAAATAAATTCCATAAATAAGGAAAATTCATTCATCATATTTCATATCCATAACATTATCCCAAAGAAATAAGCCAATTCATGGCAATTACATCCCAAAAGCATTAAACATAACTTAGCAGCGGAATAACAAAAGATTATATTTTACATGATTCCAAAATAACCCTTCAATCTAATACAACGAAGGACCGTCGAGATATCCCCCTCCGGATCTCCCTCCTCGTCTTCTAACTAATCCTCTTTTACAGCATCACCTGAAAAATGTGTTGGTTTGTAGAGGGTGAGCACTAAGCTCTGTAGGAAAATCCTCCCAAACTCAAACAAGGTTTAGAAAACATGTAAAACAAGTCGGTCTCATTTCACAAATATCATATATACTTTTGAAGTAAAATAAGGACATTTAATAGATCTCAAGTTTAAAGAACAACAGTAATTGACTGAATAAGTGGAACCACTATACCATTAACAAACCATATCCAAATATAATCCAATCCACCATACACTATTTCCACAAGTTCTTGCGGAATCCCATACTTCCCCAAGACTCTTGTAAAAACCGTCTATGGTAGAATGAACAATAACCAATATACAATAGATAATCCATTCCACCATAAACCGTTTCCCACAAGTTCTCGCGGAATCCCATACTTCCGGAAACTCTTGTCGAAACCATTTCTGGTACAATGCACAATAACCCACACCGTATGTCCGACACAACCCACGTTACTAATCCGTGATCATTAGTGATAGGAAAAGTTCGTACCCACACGGCGTACAAAGACGTCTACCCACTCCATGTGGTAGGAAAAGTTCATACCCGTGTGGCATACAAAGACGTCTACCCACTACATGATACCCGGTCAATAGTAATCCATGTTCGTATCGTACAACCACGCAAGAAATAAAATACCCCCGCTTTTCAAAAATATTCAACCATTTCATCACCATTTTCTCCAATTTTACCTTTTCGGAATGAGCATCCTTACAAGGAACCTCTCACCCTCAAGGTTTCATTCACAATTAACCAACAATTCCATAATCCCCAATTTTTCCATCCCACTTCACATGTAACATTTCAATAAAACAATTTAAGAAAAACATGTGAGATCATCGAAATATCATTTTATTACTCAACACAAAACACTAAATTTCTTTTTAAAACAAGACAAAAGAATATCCAAGGAGAATCCACACTTCATGAAGAAATAGAGTTTTGAAGTGAGGACATGTGAATGTTGGGTTAGGATATCAAGGGCCAATGAATATAAAGCTTGAAGTCAAGAACAATTAAACACAAGGTCTTGAAATTAAGAATAAAGGAATAACAAGGTGGGTCATCAATGACAAAAGAACAATCAAGCCTTGACATCCGTAGCAACAAATATCAAGCTTGGGAATCCAAAAGTGAAGGAACAATCAAGTTTTGTCATTTATAACAACAAACATTAAGATTAGACCTCATGAACAAGGGGGAAATCAAGAGGGACTCAATTTCCTTGCAATTAGAGTTTCGAAGGCACACCAAGAGATTTAGCGATTACCCAAGCACAACATAGTTTAGAACATGTAATATTTACGGTTAGGAATCAAGAGAAAAGGAGAAATCAAAAGAAAACACAATCTCCTTGAAAATTTGGGGTTTCAAAGGCATACAAGGGATTTATGGCTATCAAGCCCTAATTTCGTTCATGATATGGTAAGGGATTTCAAGAGTAACAAGAAATAGAGATTCCATAACATACATAAAAGATTTGGAAGCAAAACATACGTAAATATAAACCCTAACCTCAATGTAAGAGAAAATGAGAAAACCCCTACCTCAATGCTCAAGAGTTTTAGCCAAATACCCAAGCTTCAAGACCTTCTTGCTTTCCTTTCTTTTCCTTTTTAATTCCCCCTCCCTAGGGTTTTCAAAAGATTTGGGTGAGAGTGGGTGAAGAATGGAAGAAAAGAGAATGAGTAGAGAAGTGAAATCTTAGAAATCTAGGGTTTTAATCTTCTAAAATGGTGTATCTCTCCTTATCTTTGATGTTCTTCTCTCCCTCTCTTTCTCTCTAAAGGTGCCTAGGGTTTAGAAGGTTGAAAATGGGGCTCAAATAGTCGGCCTTAAGTATTTATAGTGGAAGAAATGGAGAAAGACCCGCAGTCGGATCGGGCTGGCTTTATCGGGCGTACCGGTACGCGTACCGGTACGGTTTAGCTACTGGAGTTCGGCGTACCGGTACGGTTTGACTGCCAGATTTTTGTTTCAACTTCCAATGCAGTTTTGACCCATTTAGAGGTCGAATTGGAAAATTTTCATGAGACATACATTTGTAGCCCTGGATGTCTACTATCTACTGTAAAAATTTCAGATCAATTGGACTTAAGGATAAAAAGTTATGGCCAAAACACTAAGTAGTGTTCAATACCCATTTTTACGCAAATTCTCGCTAAAGTGTATTTTAAATCCGAGACACTTCCTAACTTCCAATACATCCATATTACCACTCCCAATATTTTTCGACCTTCCGGATTCAATGGAATCATTATTTTGACCTACAAACTTTTAGAAACTTGTCTAATCACCCTTTCCAAGTTTAAACATCTTCGACACATAACTTCCCAATCAAATTGTCTCCATAGCATTTATTCCTACGGTTTATTCTTATGTCACTACATATATCTACATCTTTACAAATATTATTTACTCTATATATATATCTCTATAAATATATAAAAGAAAATTCGGGGTGTTACATGTCATTATCGTCTGTTTTATCACAAAACTTTAGTAGTGTCTAGTCGATATCATTGTTCACTCGTAACTGTATCTTCACTGCATTATTTTTTTACTCAATTCAATTAATGTAATTTTAAAATAATTTATGTTCCTGTTCAAATATAGCTACTTATCTGCAGTGTAAACCATACGTACACTATAATGTCAACAACATCACCAAATAGGTCCTCAAGTCAACCTAACGATTACTCATTCTCAACCAACCACTGCTATCATGAAACATTTTCTTCATTCAGTTCACCAGAACCCGGTAATTACACAGATCCCACAGGGATAACATTGTATGGAAAATTACGTTCCTTTAAGAATGAGCCAATCAACATTCATAACCCTTTTACCGAAGTCGGTCATGTGATGATTGGACATGCAACTATTGTTCCGCCTCTAGAGTTTTATTATCACTTACCGGGACCAAGTTGGTTGAAATTTTATTTCAAGCTTTGTGAGCTTGAAGTATATTGTCGTTGGCATGGATTACGAGTGCCACAAGCACGTTCAGCTGAAATGTATGTGGAATGGTGCACGAATAACTACAATGATATCATTGCAACACTGGCACTTGAGAATCATTAGATGGAACAACGGCTAAATCGATTACACCTTATTACAAAGGCAAAGATTGAACATTCAGACTCTGTAGAGCCTATTAATGCAATACTCTCTGATCAATCATTGGCTTTTGACAACGAATTTTCTGATTTTGACGAATCAAGTGATGATGATCATTGTGCAAAATTTCTCCCTGCTAGTCTTTGCTTACATGATAGACCACTATGCTGTTGGAAATATGATCGTCATTAGAAATATTTTTCACAAATATTTCTGTATTATGTCGTTTAAAATAAAATCTTATAGTTTTATTTCAAACATAATGTCTCTTCATTTTTTAATGTTTTTTTGTAATGTTTTTATCGCAAAAGAAATAAAATCTCTTTCTCTCCGGTTTAGGGTTTGTTGGTTGGGATTGGGGGGGACAATTGTTATTCTCTTTTTGGATAATAATAATTTTAGTGGACCGGGTTTTGATTGTGTGGGGTGAGGAGGGGTATGATGGGTAGTACTTTTGGAAATTAAAAAGGGTGAACTTAATAATTTTATTATTTATTGTTTAATAGGGGTGGGAATGAAATTTTCATTTGTGGGACTACGTACAAATACTCCCAAAAATACCGTACTTTCAAAAAGTGTGATAGCAGGGGGAAGTTTTAAAATCTCTTTTCCCCTGGTTTAGGGTTTGTTGGTTGGGATTGGGGGGGACGATTGCTATTTTTTTTTTTTTTTTGATAATAATAGTTTCAGTGGGTAGGATTTTTAAATGTTTAGGATTTAAGGTTTTGTTTGTGTGGGGTGGGGAGGGGTACTACGATGGGTAATATTTTTGGAAATTAAAAAGGGTGAAACTTATGAGTTTTATTATTTATTTTTTTAATAGATAAGGGAATGAAATTTTTATTTGTACAAATAGTCCCAAAAATACGGTAATTTCATTTTCCAATATGGTAAAAATTATATTTTAATACGTTCAAAAAGTGTGATAGCGGGGGTAGTTATTAATTTTTTTTCATGTTAACATTTTGGGCTGGGAAGGGTAAAAAAATAGAACAATCCCACTGAAAGCGGATGTGGTAAACACGCTTTCATTAGAAAGCGTTTTCAAGAAGTCCGCTTTCATTAAAATCAGAACTGGTAATTCCGCTTTACATCATGAAGTCGGAATTGGTAATTCCGCTTTTAAACTAGCTGTACTTGCTTCAGAACAAAAAACGGATTTGGTAATTTTGTTTTACACCATGAAGTCGGTAGTAGTAACTCCGCTTTACAGATGAAGTCGGTGGTAGTAATTCCACTTTACCTATGAAGTCGGTGGTAGTAATTCCGCTTTACCTATGAAGTCGGAATTGGTATTTCCGCTTTTAAAAGAGCGGTAGTTTGATAAATATGTTGAAAACGGCTGTAAATTGGTATTTAAGTTTTATATTTGTTGTATATTGGTAATAGACTCCTCAATCAAGAGTTTCCATATATACCTCAATGATCTAACCCATGTGTAGGAGACAGTAAGTCAGACGTCGGTTATTATTTTTCCCTTATTTTTCCAAAGGGTAAAGGTATAATAATAAACTTGACAAAAAATAGATTTAAAACCAAATAAGTTTCCTTATCAGATTTATCTCCAAATAAGTCCATCTAAAAGGACCGGCCCCCAAATTTCCCAAAGTTATAAAAGTGCACTTTGGTCCACAAATCACACGAAAATTATTGCAGCCTATGCATCCGTCTAAGTACCAAAAATGCTAGTCAGCTGATGCTAATCAACTGCCTCTACCCAACAAAAGAAAAAATCACTAAACATCGGGATCCACCGCAGTGACATCATTCAACCTAGTCCGGCAAAGAACCTAAGGTAGATATTCATGTCAACAAAAGAATGCATTAAATGTTTCGGGTTTTCTCGACAAAAGAATCAACTGATTTGTTTACGACTGTAATCACTAGCAACAACTGACTATTTTCAACAAATTAAAAAGAAGAAAAAAAAAATATGAATCCATCCTTCTAAATGCTGTCTCTATCTCAATGTAATGGTAAGTTCTGCACCCACACCCACTATAAAAAATATTGCTCATAAGGTTTAGTGAGGGGCAACATGGTTAGATCCATAGACGAGTCAGTTCTGCTATGAGCCAAGGGCAGGAACCATGTCTAGAGCTTTCAATATGAAAGCATAAGTGAAAGCTTCTTCTTCGAGCTTCTCAAACCTGCAGCCAATAAACATGAAATATGATGTGGTGACAAAATTAGGACAGAAAATGTAGGCAGTAGCGCCTTCGTCCTTTGTACCTTAAATAATCTAGATGTTTGGCAATATGGTTACATAATTACAATTTGTGACTTATGCTCATTATTGTGCAATCAAAAAAAAAAAAAAAAAAATCATAGAGAGATGAAGAATTGCAGGGACTTGTAGCTAATGAATAAACACAGAAGGTTTGAAACAAGCAATTAAGGCCACTACAAGTATCAGAACAATGCAGCAGTAACAAGATTGACTGCAAAGAATAAATATTCATTAGAGAAAGTAAGGCAGTCCGATAGAAGTGCTATTCCAATATGAGATGAAGTTAACGAATCGATGCAGACCACAGAAGGTGCAAGAAAGAGTAACCTTGAAGAACACATTTACAGGCAACTTGGATTGATCTCAAAGCATAGCCCTTTGGAACCTTGCACTACTAGGTTCAGGTCACAGTGCATCTTATTTTACATTTTTGTCCAGTTACTACATAATTTTTATCTATATTGAGTGAACTTCATAATTGATTTTTAGTACTGTACAACTAGACGGCAAGGATGGGCTTTTGTAGTTTCATAGGTCCCAAGAAAAGTCCAATTGTTGTACACAAATTTATTTTCTTCTTTTGTTGGTGAAAAAGTCTAGTAGTCAAGGTTGGTCCTTTCAATTGTCAATAATATAATTTATTAGTTCTTTACAGTGAACATGATTGACACCCCCAATATAATTACAAAGAGACCCCTCATTTTCTGAATTAGCACCGCACACCCTTGTAATTCAAGTATCCCTTTCAGAAGATACCCCATGCTATCAAAATCATTACCAACCACTTCAAAAAGGAATGACACCAAAGATTATTTTATCCATAATCCCCATATTACCCTTAAGACATTACTGCCACCATTTTTTCTCATACTCCTCTACCCCACGCTAACACCCCAGCCACTGCCATTGTGCACCACTACACTAGACCACACAAACACCACCACCGCTACAATTACTCACATCCAAATTCTATACGAGTTAAAGGCATAAAATAACATCCAAATTGAAGTGCTACTCATTGTAGTAACCCCTTACCATTTCAATCTTCTTCAGAACTGAAGTCCCAGTGTTCATATCATAATCATATACAGAGCGGAGCGTCTTCAATGAGCTATAAGAAAACCGTTGAATGCTGGAAGAAAATTGTGATTCTGATGGATCCACCGAATATATTGGATCAACAAAATTGACAGCCTGACCATCTTGAAGGCTTTCAAGTGGTTCTCCTACTGTTGGAAGGCGGTATATAACTACTCTGAGGAGACCATTTTCACGCTCATATACAACAACATGATCACTAAAGAGCTGTATGTTCTGGATCTTTACCCTGATCAAAAACCAAAAGCAAGGACGTATCAGTAAGATGCCCATCAACTCACTCCAAAAAGTTGGCAGAGTTGTAGCTGGGGAATTATTGCATGATCTCCACAATAAATAAGCAAATTTGAAAATGCAAATAGACGTTCTTTTTTTTCCTCAATAACCTAATGCTGGATTGTTAGACTCACCGCATCATGGCCAATCCTTTGATCTGTGGGGTTACTAAAGTTGGTAGCATCAAAAAGTTAGTAAAGAATAGGATTGCTGAACTTCGTAGCTCATTTGAACATACATAATGGATGCATTTCAGCAGATATGATTGAAGAGCATACATAACAGGGCTGTAACCAAGTACTGAAAAAAGATTCAGTAGGGACTTTGGCAAATGAATTAAAATGAGACTTTCACATTACCCTTATTTATATCAGAGCTGCCAAAGTTACCATCAAATTAGCATTACAATGTAGGCCCAATCTTTGTCGAGTTCAGAGAGTAAAATTCCCTTTCACAGTATGGCAATTTTCTGCAGTGGAGTGCCCAAATGTATAACAATTTTCCAATATAAACAGGAGTAGACAACCAGTGGTTGGTACATAGTGGGTCTGCCATGAGACTTGAGTATAGTACATAAGATCACTTTTTGCTGGCTCACTGGTAAATTAAGTGCATGAAAATAATCTTTAATTTTTAAAGAATAAATAATAAAGTCATGTTATTATAGATATGCTTTCATTGTCTTTCACTTGTACAAGATGAAAATCAACACATAGTAATGGGATTGACTGAAAGAAGCATGATTCTCAAAATAGACCAGTGCAAGCAACATAATAGAGAACTTCAAATCATTCTTTATTTCATGTGCTTCATATCTATATTTTCACCTGCTATGATAATATCAGGTTACAGGCGGTTTAACTTTGCAATCGGTACAGTAACAGAATGAGGAGATGGAGGTTGCAAGAAAAAACCGTCAAGGAAAGATTGCATAATTACCTTTAGAATATTACAGCAGTTTCTTTCCAATAAATAGAGACAAAAGAGAGAATTAATTTTGCCACAAATTTCAGAATCGTTTAATGAATCAGCGTAGGAAGCTAAAGGAGGTTTGCCAGGGCATTAAAAAAAATATAACTACTTTGTACTATGACTAGTCAGTATTCACTATGGAACTCTGGGAAACACAAACAGGTTCGTCAATTATTTAGAGAACAAAATTGTTAAATGAACTGAAATAGGAAGCTAAAGAAGCCAGCAAAGGGATTACAGAAGTTCAAAGTAATTTAGGCAATTGAATTAGCTCTTAGTATTTTAACCGAAGTCTAGAAAACAAAGAGGCTTATATCTTAATTGCTGTGTCAGGCAGTAGTTGGACCAACGTTTGCAGTGACAAGTTTCCATATAAGTTAGTGGCAGTTCCCGTGTCATACGTAAAAATCCATTAATATAAGTTACTTTTTGAGCTTCAGGGCTTCTTATTTTGTTCTTTTTCAGCACTATAAGTGCTACTTCTACTTCTAGACTGGGAATGCACATTATAGTCAACGAAAACCCCCAATGTTGAAATAAGGGAAAAACCATTATGTCTATAGAACTTAGCAAGTATTAGAACAATGCCACTTATAGCATTAAGACGGTCAAAATTTAGAATTACCTTGCCCGGTGAGGAAGAAGTACTGTGGTTGCAGCTATATTGTCAACTGGACAGGCTAGTAGTTCTGAATTGAAAATTTCCTCACTCCGTCTCTTGATGAAAAAATGGTTTCCGCGATGGCTGACTGAGATGTCAATGCCCTCTACACAAGGTACCAAAGGCACAACCCCATTTTCCGGCTTTGATGTGTCCAGATAGAAGACAAACCTTGTAATTTTACTTTTCGAACTAATAAACAAAAAATGCTTACTCTCAGAAGCCTTAAGATCCAGAGAAAACATGTTATCCTTTTCATGGTAAAGGCATAAGTCATTTGATTGGTCTGTGACGAGTTTATGTAACCATACCTGCTCAATGTAACAACAATTATTCACATAAAAAGCCAACCAAAAGATTTTAGCAACAGACAAACATACAAGAGAGAGACTTACGCCGCCGCCGGCCGGGGGGGGGGGGGGGTATGAGATATTAAGGACATATGAATGATAGTAACAATATAGTTCAAAAATCAAGGAGAGAACAAAAGCAGAGATGAAAAATCAAGATGTTTTCGAAACATAACGGAACACCTCGAAATATTAGAATTTCGATAATACATAATATTTGATCAGTTTCGGAACTGAATGAAAAAATCACGTTTCAAAAACAAAATGAAAAAATCACGTTTCAAAAACAAAATGAAAAAAATAAAAATTTAATCACTAATTCGTTTCGGAACATTATGAAACACCTCGGAGTATTAAAATTTCAATTTCATTACTAATTCGTTTCGCTCTCTTTGAAAATAGAAACGTTTCAGATGTTTCGACCATTTCGAAACGATATTTTGATCCTTGAACTTAGATAATCCCACAATAATGGAGTACCCCCAGGGTGAGTATGGATAGTGGATGTAAGCCGTGCAGGCCAACCACTCAGACATGGGGTGTTCTTGTGGATTAATTGTATATCTATTCTCTAGCTTGCTTTATTGTACTTAAATTCATCATGTATGGAAATTCCATGTAGAGATTTGATTTATGCATAGTTATATTTGAGCTTTACTCAAACAAGTCCCCATGCTTTGATTGATTCCACCACCATCCACCACCAACCGATGTCGTCACGGCCACCACCAACCACCACTCGTCATCACCACCACCCCTGGCACCGTCTCCCACAACCACCCCCCGTCACCACACACCATATGTCACCATCAACACCACCATCATCACACCAATACCGCCGACCCCGACATCACCACACGCCACCACCCATCAATCACTGTCGCCGCCGCCACCCCATTGCCTCCAACGTCACCACAATCACCACCCACAATTGATCGTCACCACCACCACTCGCCATCACCATTAACACCACCCACAACCCACTATTGCCAATAATACCACCCATCATTACCACACCATCGCCACCTACCACCCATCATTGCCACACCATCCCCACCTACCACCTACCACCCATCATTGCCACCACCACCCCCACCTGTCATCACCACCACTACCACACACCACTTGCCGTTGTCGCCGCCACCATCTGTCATCGCCATGTGTGTGTACTTGCATGCATTTGGAGATATATTAGTAATTGTAACATAGGTTACTTTTCTTTTCTTTTTTTATCCACCCAAATGCAATTTTTTCTATAAAGAAATTTTTATTTAATTGCTTTTCCTTGAGCATCCAAACAGTGCTTATTTAATGAAAGTGTTTTCCTTATATTGTACTAACTGAAAAAAATTTATTTAAGAATTAATTTTTAAGTCTCATAAGTCATCCCAAATGCCACCTTAATTTATGGGCTAATCAAATGGTGTTCTTTCATTTTTCTGCATGAATCTCACACGACACACGTTGATAAGATTAAACTCAAAAGATCAATAAGTTAAACGTGTAAAGTGACCAAAATGTCACTATTAAGAATCAATGAAACAATAACCACAAGAACTCAACCTTAGAAGATAATTCGCAAAAAAAATAAATCTATAGTCCTATATTCATCCACTCTAAGATATTTTGAGACAAGTTGTAGAAAGAGAGGGTTATGTGTGTTGGATGGGCTACAAGTTCCTGATGTTGCTGCCTCGACTACTGATTTATATTTTTCCATTTGAGTTTATAGTCATCTCCTTTTTATTTGTAATATTCTCATCTTGATCATATTTCTCATTCTTGTTTAAAAAGTTTAGCTTCTACTGGTAGTTTGGATTGTTTAGAGTGTCATGAGTCATGACCTAGGGAATACGATAAAATTCAAAAATATAGGACACAGAGATATGACAAAATTTAAAAATATACGACACAGGAATACGACAAAGTTCAAAAATATAGGATACAGGTATGGTAAGGATACGGCTATTAAAATAATGCAATATATTTTTAAAAAAAGAATAGAGTTGTAATATATTAAAAATAAAACATATATTATAATAATATTAATAATAAGACCTTGCAAATATTATTTTTTTGATTAAAATTGAAAGAGATCAAAATACATATCTTACCATTTTCATCAAACATCATTACATCAATTAATATTCATAGTACATAAGTTATATAACAAAAAATATATTTAAAAAAATACAAAATCACAACCCTTTTAATAGTTAACAATTTTTTTTAATAAAAAAATTTCTAATCGTATCCTAGTCGTATCCTAACTGTGTATGAATGAGTTCATTATTCAGGATAATTCTAGCCGTGTCCGACTAAGTTCATTATTCAGGACACTTCTAACCGTGTCGAACATATGTCCGGCCGTGTCCGACACATGTCCGGCCATGTCTGACACAGACACGTGTCCGACACAGACACGTGTCCGACATTGGCACAACACCCCACCAGGAATTATTCGTGCTTCCTAGGTCATGACATTTCAAATTGTAACGGATGCAAGTTGGTAACATTTACTACACTAACTTTTGATAATCATTCTGATATTTAGAAACCTACTCCTATTTGGCTCAGATATTATGTCTATTTCTTATTATACCAAGTTTTGTTGGGTATATTTAATAAAACGTTGATCTAAATAGTTTTCTATATTCATTATTTTTTGTGCCATGGTACATACTCAATATTCCTATCATTAAATGCTTATGATGTAATCAATGAGGAGAAAATTCTCTTACTCTCTTTCATGTTTTGTTGAAATGTGATAGTCCTGATTATCAATTCTCTTTACTAACACACGTGAGCAGAATGGTGTGACGGAGTGAAAACATTGTACATTATACGGACAACCCATTCTCTTCTGTTGTCAACAAATGTCACCAGTACCTTTTTGAGGAGAAACAATTCTTGTATCAGTTCATTTGATTAATTGCATTCCAACTATTCTCACCTATGGTGTCTCTCCATTTAAGAAATTGTGTGATAAGCCACCTTATTATTGCTTCTTACTCCCTAGTTTTCTTTGTACCAAACTTTCTGCTTACTCAACTTAATGGATTTTTCATGGTTCAATGACAAACAGAAGTCGTACACGTACTATAATCCTAGGAAGGACGGATACTTGTCAAAGGTGCATCGTGATAGTGCCGAACATCGCCGGACTCAGCTAGAAATAGCCTGAATAGTATATTTGTTTTTACTTTCAAACACGACTAAGATATGGGCAAAAAATATTTTAATGCCATCAAGTTTAGGCACTTTAATTTGTAGCGTATAGTTCTCATTCTAGGTACTAAATTGACCCGATAAACCACTACCATAGTTGTTAGAACCTTGACTAACCTCCGACATCTTATTGCACGTTTAGATGAACACCAAATCATAGCCAAATTAAAGCTAACTGATTGATGCTAAAAACAAGATGCAGGTCCAAACATGAAACAACTCCACTGTCGAGCCCTAAAGAGCCTTTTACATCAAAGAAACAACTTGAATGGGCATGGGCCTTTTACATCACAAAAACAACTTGAACGGGAATGGACCTTCTACATCATGAAAACAACCAAATTAGAGTTGGTCTTCTCCATATCTTTCTTGTACTTCTACCTTTAACCAAGGATTAAAATTTCGTTTCAAAACGATCGAAATATCCGAAACGTTTCTGTTTCCAAGGAGACCGAAACAAATCAGTAATGAAATCGAAATTTTAATATTTCGAGGTTTCTCAATAACTCAAACTCTACAAACCGATCATTTACAGTTATTGGTTCCCTAAAAAGATTACCATCAGTTACTTGTGTATTCTAAGTGATTCTGTATCAATGAACCAACCTTATGTAAAAGATTCAAAGTGATAAAGAACAACAATTTTTTTGTTGCTCTTACCAATATTGTTAACATTCATGCCACAAATATGTAGAAAAAATTACCATTATAGTTTCACAAGTACAAAGGAAACGAAATACTACTATGCTCAAGACAATGGAAAATAGAATCGTTAAACATCTGTTTTTAAGGCAAATGTTCTCAAGATGAAATGTGAATGAAGACAAAGCGACTATGATAACACCCCTTCGATAATTAAAGTCGAAACGGAAAATTGATAGTGAGAATTAATTTTTTAAAGCTAGTCAACCAACTGATGTGAGCATTGACTATCCAAGCTTGTTAACTGCATGATGATTTTAGTTAAGAGAACTGTTATTTTTGCAATTTGCAAATATTATGGAAGATAAGGTTGTTAGAGCATCTAACCCAAAATCAATTGGCAATGGGTGGAGTGGCCCCTCAAGTATATAAACCAACCTCAATGATTCTAATTATTCGATGTGGGATAAAAGTTTTCTTAACAAAGGCAACATTATATCTAAAGATCTAAATAACTCCAATTATGACAAGAACCGTCCTGAAATGAAGACTATGTCATCAAACAAGTATTCATCACTTAAGCACTCTGAAACCTATATGAAACAAATTAAAATATTTCCCCCCTTCTAGTTAAGAAAGTGAGAAGGGGGAGTGGGAGTTTTGCAAGTTTTTACTCATCATGAGATAGTCAATTATTCGCAATACCAGCAAAGAAACATACTGAGTGAGGCCTTGTTAGTTAAACAATTATAAGTGTAGAAATCACCTTCACATCTCATAATAATTAATGCAAATTCTAACAAAGAATAACCAAGAAGTCTTAATTTTCATAACAAAAAACCATGGGGTCCTATTAAAAATTTATTAGGACAATTAAATCTATCTTTGGTAATTTCTTCCACATTAGTTCAAAGCTCCACCAATCCTATCCTTATTCCAGTCTTACCCTTTCTCCTTGAAGCATCAATTAAACTTCCGTTCATTATTTTTTAAGCAATGTTACTTTAAAATTTTAAATAAAAATCAAAAAATAAATAAATGAACAAACACTAGATGAATATAGTATTATAGGATATTTTACAAAATAACTAAATCAACCATTTTTAGTTAAATTCATATTAATGAAATAAACTATAACTCTAATAATCCTTCTAATCTTCTCACAAAGTTTTTTTGGAAACCAAATCGTATTAGTGAGTTATAGAGGAAGATTTTTCTATTCATTTTTGCATTCCATGAAATTTTCATAACGCCATTTTTGTCATTAAAAGCTAATTGGCAAAAGATGAATTACAATAAGTTAGGACTTTCTGAAATTATGCCAAAAAAAAAAAAAAAGACTTTGTTGTCCTAGTAAAAAATCGATAGGGCTCCATGGCTTTTGTCCCAAAAAATAATATTGGTTATTTTCTCAAAATGGTAAGCAAGACAGAGAAAATCAGCTGTGAAGAATCAGAAAGAAAATCATTATCAAGCATATGAGTTCAACCTGAAAATCTATTATACCTTGTCTGGACGAAAAATTTCATCCATTGAGATGTAAACCAAAACCTCGTCCCCTGCCCATTCAAGATATGATGTTACACCAACTAGGGGCTTTCCAACTGGTGCTTGACTTTCAGCATCAATGACATAAACAGTATAGATCTCATCTCCTTTAGTGTCTTCTGCATATGCTATTAACTTGTTATTTGGACTAACCTAGAGGCAAGAAATACGAGTGAGATAGAGAGAGCAGAAAACAAAAGGCACTCCAAGTAGAATAAGGTACTAGAAAGAGAAAACTCTTCACAAAAAGAACAAAAGAGGAACTGCTCTTACTTTAAAAGCACCAATGCTATAATAAGCATGCTCTTGAGCCTTAATATTCTCGTCCAGGATTACATGCTCCGGAGGAGCATCAGGGCCGGTGGGCATAATATCATAAACAGAAGGTGGAGCCCCATTATCACAGACAGAGCGACGACAATGCTGAACATATTCCTTCCCTTCCAAGGTTCTTTTATAGTAGTAGTAGGACCCTCTTCGTATAGGTGCTGATATGTCATCCTCCTTGATTCGTCCTCTCATCTCGGCATAAATCTCATCTTCCAAGTGTTTCGTTCCTGCAAGAATCATGGAACATTATAAGCTACCCAGTCACACCAACAACGCTATCCCACCCAATTCGGAGGATGCCTAAATAAATAACAGATTAGAAAAATGACAAGAATTAAAATAATAATGGCTTCTCTGACACCCTATGCATATACCCTATGCATGTGCAAATTGGTATGCTGATTATAAATTTCGCTGCTTCTCTTGATTTTTGCCCAGAAAACTTCATAGTGCAACAAAAAAAATGGCTAAATATGATAATTATAAAAGCAATGATAGACTTATATATACCGGACATGAAGAAATCGGTGTAAGCATTCTCCTCTTGGAGATAAGAGAGGACCTCCGGGTTGGAACGAGAGTCGTCTCGAAGCCAGTAGTAGTCGTCGATTCTAATATCGCCGAACATCTCCATCACATGCTTCACCTTCTTCGCCACCGGCGGAGTCATCGAATCTTGAAATGTAGTAGCAGTCATGGTTAATTCCGATGATGATTGTGCTGACACAAATACCCGGCGGCGAGTAGAAGAGAAGGTGCCGTGATGGTGATGTGTATGTAGAAGTAGAAGTAGAAGTGGGAAGAGTTTTTGAGGACGAGGAGTTGTGGAGTTGATGAAGACTAGTGGGAGGTGGAAAGGTCCGCCGATGCCCAGACTCCGCCGGACTCTCTGAAGCACTTTTCATTTCGTCATCTTTTTCTAATAAATAAAATTTTTTGGCAAATTGTATTGATGTACAGGCTATGAAGCACGAATACTTCGTTGAGGTTGACGTACCCATATCGGATACTTTATCGGATACGATACTCGTCGGATACTCGAGGATACGTATCAGATACACCTTTTACGTATCCGATAATAATTAAATATTAAGATACTTCACGGATACTTTTGTAGTCGAGCAACATATATAATTTTTTAGTTGAACTTTTAACATCTTTTTTCGAATTCACATATTATACAATACATTAACAAAAAATTCATATTACTTCAAATGTACATGAGTGTTTTTTAAGTATTATCTACAATTACATGTCAAAAGAGTATAAAATAAAGTTATTACATTAAAATTTTAGCAAAATTACTTCTAAATACTAGGTAAATATTAGCTTTGATTCCTTTAATTAGTCACTTCACTTTGTGAATATACCACATCGATACGATATATATTTTCTTGAAACTAAAAAGAATTACTAATTTTTCTTATTATATGTTAAAGAACTACCAAAATATATAAGTATTAAGTTGGTTGAAAATAATAAAAATATTAAATATATTTTATTATAGCCGTATCTTGGCCGTACCCGTATCTTACTTTTTTAGATTTTGTCGTATCGCCGTATCCATATCGTATCGTACCTGTATCCCGTATTCGTATCCGTGCTTCATAGTGTACAGGTAAGTTTCACACAATACACACTGGGGCCGTTTGCTTCGAGTATAAGGGTGGTACAAGAGGATAGTGTTAGGAAAATAGTACGTGGAATCCACCTTATAACTTGTTTGTTTAGCATTTTACAGTTAGTACTATTTTTCGGGTCGTAATACCGACCCGGCATGATCAGTAGTCATAATGTCTTGTAGATGGTATTATTGAATACCATCTCCCCTGGTATTATTTTCATGGGTTAAGTACAAACATGCAAATTGACACAAATGCCCTCATGTACAATTGTCTTTTTACAGGTCATAGCCGTAATTGGTGACTTTTTTAAGTAGATATTACACAGATAATGTTTGTGACAAACAAACAAGGGGAATGATGGGATAAAGTTTAAGACCGGGTATAATATATCATTGGATAGGAGTGAAATGGAAATAATGTCTAATACCACCCAAATTTAATACTCGAAGCGAACGGGCCCACATTATTATATGTATACTGTAGTATCTTTATTTTAAGGAATCTATATTTATCTATATTTATATCTACGCATAATATTAATAACTAGTTGTCTATGCCTGAAAATATTATGTAACACAAAAAAATCGCAAGCAATTGCTCAACTTTAAAAAGAATAACACAAAGACATTCATTCCAATTCTTTTAAAATGACTCGAAATATTCTGTCAACTATATCCTCTATATTAATGACTTCATTAATGTTGTATAGAGTGGTGATGGGTTACAAACCCTTTGAGTGGATGCTAAGAGCTGTCACATATCTATCTATCTATCTATATCTATATCTATATCTATATTTATATCTATATATATACTGCTAATAAAAGTATCTCAAGTAAAAAACTTTTGATTCACTATTTTACCCTTACAAAGAAGTTTAAATACCACACTATCTCTCCATAATTAAATATCTAAATTACAATCATATCCTTATGTATTTAAATCTCCAAATTATCCTCTAACATCTCTTTTAATTCCTATTATCTTTGCATAAATATCAATCTAAGAAAATTTTTAATTAACTATGTTACCCTTAAAAAAATATATGAATTATTATAGTTTTCAATAAAGTGTTCAAACACTCTATCAATAGATCATTAATCTTTTTAAGTATAAAGATAATATTATGTATATATGTATATATATATGTATTTTTTTCCATCTATACTACTAATAAATAATGAAACTTTTGTCTTAACATCAAAAAAAATTTATTCAATATTTTGTTCTTATAAAAAATTTTGAATACTACACTATTCTTCTGTAGTTAATTATCAAAATTACCATCATAAACTTATATGTTTAAATCTCTAAATTATCATCAACGTCTCTTTTAATTCTCTATTTACTATGTATAAATATCAGTATCTATTAAACTTTTTAATTGACTACATTACCCTTAAAAATTATATGAATCAATATAGTTTTCAATAAAACGTTCAAAAAATCTTCAAAAACTTCATCAATCTAATATTACTCATTTCAAATAAAAAGATAACATTATGCTGACATATTTTCTTCCAAAGTTTCAACCATTTCATCTGTAAGATAAAAAATAATATTTTATGTAGTTTTTTTTCAAATAATTTATGTTAAATCAACATAATTCTTCAATCACGATAAACTTTTCAAGTTTTATTAAGAGTTTATATAAAAAAAAATTATACTAAATTTTTAAGTAAAACTTGAATTTTAGAATTTTAATATTCTTTTAAAATATATATTATAGAGTAGTATATTATATTTTAGGTTTAATAGCACTTTTAGTCACTGAAATCTGTATATTTTATTAATTTGGTCCTCATTGCATCAATTTTATTAATTTGGTCCCTAAAATATTTAGATAATGTTTAAATGATCCATATACGGACAATCTATTAAGTTTTGGACAAAAGTGATCACGTGCTGGTCATGTGATACTATCTAAATGAATGACACACTTCCGTCAAAAAACTTAATAGACTATCTGGTTAGGGACCATTTAAACAAGAATTGAATATTTTAGGGACCAAATTAATAAAATTTATATATTGAGGAATAAACTGATAAAAAACGCATATTTTAGAGACTAAAAGTGTTATTAACCCTATATTTTATCCCTATTGACCTAACTAATTCATAATTACAGTAAGCATTAATTAGAGTATTGACAATTATTTTTATTTTATTTAAGATGAAACTTAATCAAATGAATTTTAAATGAATTATTTTTATTTTTTTTCTTATAGTTAGAATAATGTATCGGTAGGAACAGACAATATTTTTCGAATTCTATAGTATAATATGAGCAATAAAAATATAATTTCGATAAATTTGAGACGATATTTAATGTATGTACATATATACCTTAACGGTGTTATTTCACGTGAATGAGCAGTGGGTTAGAGTGCAATTGCAATGAACAAATTTGAGCTACAAGGCTCGTGAATTGGTGGGTGAATGCTCTAGTTATCTGAGGTGTGGTGTGTGTAACACGTAGAAATATAGTGGTTCACCGGCTGATGAGCTCGGCTAGTCCACTCTAAATGGAGGCTCTGGCTCTCGAGATGTATATTAATTCAAGAGGTGTTTACAGATTGATCTTTGATGTCATTCGGTCCTCTTTTTTCTTGTTGGGGCAATGTACAGTACTTATAATGTCATTCCTAACTCTAAGAGATCTCTACCGAGATCTTTGCCCTCTATCCACGGGATCTCCCTTAATCCTGGGAGAGGATCTTGGTCAATTGAGTGTTTTACGCCTGGGATGCTGCTTGGCTATAGTTTCGGGGATGCCAACTGTCATCCAGTTACTTCCTTATCATTTCGGCTATTATTTCGCTTGGGAGGAGCTCGAGTTTTGGTCCACTGAGCTCTAGAGCTCCGAACTGACCTCCTGAGCTGAGCTCATACTTAGGATTAATTTTTGGTACCATCAGTTGCCCCCCAGCCCTTAGTCCAAGTGAACTTGGGTAGGGGCTGAGCTGAGGTTCAGTTAAGACAGATCTCCACTTGTCGACCTCGATTTACGTGCGAACAGGTTTTTGATGGTTAAAGGTAATCATTTACCCTCCTCATTTCCCGCGCACGTTCTCCACTTTGTACTGTTAGCTTTAAATGCCTTTGAGTTGATGGAAACGGCTCCCATTTCTTCCCTTTTGAATTTTCTTCCTTCAAGCTCTTCATCTTCTTCCTCTTAGCAGATTTCTGACTTCCCCAATTTTTCGGCGAATCTAGGGTTTTGTTGAATCTCGTCTCCCTTCGAATTAGTGTGTGAGACTTGCTCGCTTCAAACTTTGGCTTGCTACTCGCCCTCGATTAGGTACTTTCTTGGCCCTTTACCTACTTTTTCGTTTTGAATCCCTCGAGTCTGAGGTGGTTTCTCCATTTCTGGACTTTTCGATTCTGTTATTTTAGGAACCGAGGTCTTTCCTTGTCTCGTCTTCCCCTCTTTTTGGACCCCTATTCCACCGCTAGGATTTTCATTATCGGGCACAATTGTGTTGACCCCAGAGTTTCTCAAATAGTGTTTTTCTGAGGTCCCCCCCCCCTCTATAGGTCTTTTAAACTTCCCTTTTCCTACCCAACTATGTCTGCTTCCTCTGGAGCTACCCCTTCCTCTGTTTCCCTCTTCGGAGATCGGTCTGTTGAAGAGGATTCTGATTTAGGTGTTGTGGGTGAGGAGATTGACAATTTTACAGGCGTCAATTCTGTCGATGCTCAGGCACATGCCGAGGAGCCTCCATCAACTTCCTCCCCTGTGGTAAAAAACCCCGACAAGGGCAAAAGCAAGGTGAGTGGCGTAGGTGTCTCGGCTCCGAGCATAAGGTCTGCTTTTAGAAATGCAGAGCTCGTGGGCCCTAGTGTGGTCACTCATTCTCTTATGAAGGTTTTTAGTGCTCGTTATGGTTTCCCTCCAGGGGTTCAATGCTGGTGTCCAGACGAATTTACCCCATACGTCTCCCAGATTTATAAGAAGGTTTGCTTCTTCGTGGTTGCCTTTGAGAATGGTTTGCGCTTTCCCTTATACCCTTTTATAAAGGGTGTTCTTCAACATTTCAATATTTGTCCTGCTCAGCTTTCTCCTAATTTCTGGGGGGTCCTGGTGGGTCTCCTCGTTTTCTTTAAGATTCACAAGCTTGGGGTTCCCACTGTTTCCTTGCTCATGTATCTTTTCAATATTAAGCATACTGCTTTCGAGGGTTTTTTATATATCTCCAAACGAACAAAGGCCAGGGTAATTATCTCTGACCTCCCGAGCTCCCATAAGAACTGGAAAAACAATTCTTCTACGTAGGGGGCTCACAATGGGAGTACAACTCTGCAGATAAAATAAACACTCTTCCAATCCCTAGAGCCTGGTCAGCTCCCGATAACCTGGATAAGTCCTTGCCCAAACTAAGTGAGATCGGATTTGGTGGCTCTTTCTGACTCTGCTTTGTTAATATTGTTTCCCAGGTGAACGCCCTGAGCTCAGCGCAGAGGACGAACGGGTGTTGCTGAGGTTAGAGAAGTGTGCTTCAGAAAAATACTCTGAACTTATCAAACATTGGGTCTATGTAGAGCAAGGGTTCAGCCCCCCAGGGGTGATAATAGAATCTCCTACTTCTCTTTTTGTCGAAGCTCCCATTCCTCTTTCAGTTGTTATGGCCGAAGAGGTGGCAGGTAGCAGTTCTTCTCTTTGACCTCCTGGTTTTTAACTCTTCTCTCTTTTTTTTTTTACTTGCTCACTTCGAGTTTCTAGGTTCTTCTTCAATGGAACCCACTCCAGAAGAACTCCAGGCTAAGGTCAACCAGTTAAGGAAAGGCAGAAGTGGTGACAAGCTCAAGGCTGAGGTCGGTTCTGGCAGCAGTCCCACCACCCGAGCTAAGGCGCAAAGGATAGGAATGGCCTCCTCCACTCCTCGTTCTACTTGAGGAGCACTCACTCCTTTGCTGAGCACTCAGCAAATCACAGAGAGCTCTACCCCCGAGGGGTTCAATCTTCTTCTGGCAAGGCTTTTGAGCAAGGCCCAACCTCTCCTTCTTCACTTGAAGTAGAGAGGGCCTTGGAAGTGATCCCTCGAATCCCATCTATTCCTACTGCTCAGGGGCCACTGGAGAAGATTTCCCAGTTCCCCTTGACAAGCTCCAAGGTTGAGAAGGGGAAGCACCAGAAGGTGGAGAAGATTGAAGGCTCCTTTTTTGACAATGTTGAGCGTGCAGCTGGGGCTATTACTTCTATCATCCTTGAGTTCCCCTTGAAAGCTCCATCAGCTCAGCACTTCATGGAGCTGCTACTGTAAGTTTCTATTCTTGTCGTGTTACCGATTTACTTTGTGGTGTCATTTTATGCTGACTCTCGTTTCTAATCAAATTTTCCCGTAGTTGGCCATACATGTGAAAGGCTTAACGAGCCGTATCCGATCTCTAGAGAGCTCTTCCAAAGCTACCAAGGCCTTTGAGTGTAAAGTTACAGAGCTGGCATTTGCCAATAGTGACCTTCAAGCTCAAATCCAAGGCCTCCAAGAACAAGTGAAGAGGCAAGCTTCTACCATCAAGGACTTGGAGGTGGAGAAAAAAAGAGCTGAGGATGAAGGTGAAAAGACCAAGGTAGAACTTAAGAGGGTCTTCGAAGAACTCAAGCTCAAAACAGAAGCCTGGGTCAAGGCCAGCCAAGAGACCTTTGAGGCCTTAGGCTCCTATAATGGCATGAAAAGAGAATACGGTGTATTGGCAGAGGCGCACGATGCCACCCTGGTTGAGCTTATGGTGCATAAAATAGCTGTTAAAGAAAAGGATGATCTGATTGCTAAGCTGAAGGATGATGTTATTACTAGGTGGGCTAAAAGGTGGATTACTTTTCAGGACATAGCCGAAGAAACATACCCTGATCTAGACTTCAACTTTGAGATCCCGGCTGAGGGGGAGGTTCCAGCTGAAAAGGAGGCAGAGGTGCCTAGTTCAGTAGGGGAGGATGGTGCCTTGGCCTCTCTTGCCTCTGAGACTGCTCCCACGGGTTCCGACGTGCTCACCCCAACGGCAGAGGTCCCGGCTTAGAATGCTCCTATTCCACTAGCCACCTCTGAATCCATCACTACCACTTCTGAGGCTTCTTTAATTCATGTGCCTGCTGACCTTCCTGCTGCTGCCCATTTTTCTGCTGACCTAGTAACAAGGGTTGTGACTGAAGTTGAGGTCTCTACGCAATTAACTATTCCAGAGGTTTCGATTGTCATTTTGCCGGAAGCTTCAACTATTGTCTTGTCAGAGACTTCGTCTGCTGCTCCATCAAGCACACCGATTGTTGAGCTGCCATACTCTCCTCCCCCTGCCTCTTCAGGGTCCTAGGAGTCCTAAACTTAGGACAAATCTGCGTTGTCTTTTTGAGTTTTTGATGTAAATACTGAACACACTTTGTTTTGTTTTTGAAACTGTTCAATACAGTCTATTCCGTTCTTCAATGCAGTCTACTCTGTCATTGCCTATTCTGTTCTTCAATGCAGTCTACTCTGTCATTGTCATTGTTATGTTCATTGTTTTTTTTTTTTTTTTGCATTCCCCTTTCGCCCCTGCTTGGAGGAGTACCTTAGTTCTCCTTTTCAAGCAAGGTTATCAAACTTGGACGAATAGAAGAGCTGATGACATGCCAAGTTTGGGGTCATTTGTAAGGACTTGACCCTTCCCATAACAGTCTTGCCAAGACTAATGGAGAGCCAGAGCATAGACTCAAATGATGAGGTTTGATCCTTGGAGAGCTCATTGTTGTGCTCTGGACTCCCCTTCTCTTTTTTGTTTCGATGATACCTTTAGATCTCATATTCAGCTGAGTTTGCCAAAGGCTTCACCAAGGACTGCCGAGCTAAGAGAGCTGTTGGGACCGTGAGGTTTTACTTCTTGAGAAACTTCTTGAAGTTGGCCTCACAACTTATGATGCAGCTTATTGTACTGGTAATCACGCTTTTGGTTCCCTCCAGGGGGCATTGGGCAGTGGACTTGGCATTCCTCACGGCGACAAGAGATTTGCTGGATTTGGCAAAGAGAGCAAGTAACTTGATGCTTGAGTTCTTCCAAAGGCAGATCTGCTGAGGTCATGTTGCTACATACATGAGAACTTTGATGGCAGATGTGTCTGATGGTCTCGAAGAGATGTGCTGGAAAAGTTAGGTAGCCATTCGAGCTGACCTCAACCCAAAGAAATCTGAGATGAGTTTTGTTCAGGTTTGGTCGAGCTCATACTTGTTCCCAATTACGTTGATCGCATTAGGGAGTCACCCTATGCTGATTCATCTTTTTCTGCATTTATTCAACTGCTTTCCAAAACCGTAACTGCCATCATTAATTAGGAAACCAAAAGGACCGCCGACTCTGCTTTCTGTGTGGTTCTTGGTTTCTTAAAAACTTCCAATATCTCTTGGATTTCTTTCTCCTTTACCGAAAGATTTCAGAGTCTTTTCTTGAATCTTGGAGATCACATTCTTGCCTCGCTGTAGACCTGATGGCTGCCCCTATTTCTTCTCAGTTTAAAGAACACACTTCCTTTGGGATTGATTGGAAGTGGCATTTCCATTACTTAACCCCTTCAACGATGAAGCCTTCAGACTTGGAAGACATCAAAAAGCGATTCTTCTCTGAACTGGGCTTGTCCCTACGAGCCTCGACCTCTGATGAGCCCTGTAACTATCTTCCTCGAGGGGGAAGTTTGTTTTTTCGAGGGTGCTATGGACATGGGCCTTCGTCTTCCCATTCATCCTTCCATCGGGCGGGTCCTTGCGTATTATGGCTTGTGTCCTTCTCGTCTCTCGCCCCAAGGTTGGGCTGCTATGGTCAGCTTTTTCCTCTTCTGGCGTCCACATGGCAACAGTGGGTTCCCTACTGTTGATGAGTTCCTTTATTTCTATGAGATTGAAGAGGATGAACTCCCCTGCTCTTAACCTGATTCTTCTTTTGGCACTGTTCTGTTTTCCTCGGCAGGAGAGAAACTTCTCAAATTGCTCTCTGAGACGGAAAAGGAAAAGGACGAGCTGAGAGAAGAGAACGCCCGCCTAAAGGGAGAGGTTGCTGAGCTGAAGCAGCAGCTTAAAAAGAACTAAGAGCTCCCTTTTTTTTTTGTACCCTGTTTTGTTCAATGAACTACCAGGCTTTTATGTAATTTTTGTATCTTCTTTTTTCTTCTGAATGTTTGTGACTGTGAATCCTGGTTTTGACGAAGTTCCACTTTTTGCGTACCCGTGGGTTGGAGTTCTTTCTGCTAGAACTCTTCTGGTGTGTATGAGCTGGGGATCTCACCTCATTTATTATGAGCTGAAGAGCTCATCTTATATTTTATGAGCTGAAGAGCTCATCTCATATTTATAAGCTGAAGAGCTTATCTTATATTTTATAAGCTGAAGAGTTTATCTTATACTCTATGAGCTGAAGAGCTCATCTTTTTTTTTTTTTTTTATAAGCTGAAGAGTTTATCTTGAGCAGTAGAGCTCATCTTTCTTTTATGAGTTGAAGAGCTCATCTTGAGTTGTAGAGCTCTTTTTTATTTATGAGCTGAGGAGCTCATCTTGAGTTGTAGAGCTCATCTTGAGCTGTAGAGCTCATCTTTATTTTATGAGCTGAAGAGCTCATCTTGAGCTGTAGAGCTCTTTTTTGTTTATGAGCTGAGGAGCTCATCTGGAGCTTGTTGAGCAAAATTTTGAATATTTTGCCGAACATGACTTCACTCATATAACGAAAAATTATACGAGTTTTAATAAATGTAGGTTAGACCCATTCCAGATAGTATATATCCGTTAATTATAATATCTTGTTTCAAGAGAACACCATTTGATTCTAACGAGAAATTATCACACGTTACCATTTACACCACAAGGGCATCTTATTTGTGATGGTGGCTAGACCTAGGTTAATTGCCTAGGCTGCTCTACGTACTCGTTATCGGGATCAAGCCGATTCGTAGTTCGGGGTAGAAATTATAATTTATTTAAGAATGCGACTGTGTCCAGTATAGATGATGTACTTCCTACGTATACAGCAATGGAATCAAGTCGGACGTAGTTCGAAATGAATTTGGAATTTATTTGAAGTAGATTTGGACTTGCGACTGCGCCTAGTTTAACTAGACTGCCTACGTATCCGAAAGGGAATCAAGTCGAACGTAGTTCATGAAGAATTGAGAATTTATTTGAGAGTGTGACTGCGCCCAGTTATAGATGCTGGACTGCCTACGTATCCAACATATGGAATCAAGTCTGACGTAGTTCATGGAGAATTTTGAATTTGAGTGGGGTTTTAAATGAGTGAATGACTCATTTAATTTGGTTTGAAATGGGTGAATGACCCAAAATTTGATATTGAATTTGATTTGGCTTGAAATGGGTGAATGACCCATTATTCTTTGGAATGGATTTGAGTCGTATTTAAAACAACTTTAACTTATGTGAATTTTAGGATTCACAGAGGTTGTGACTTAAGATGGAATTAAATTCCATGTAAGATGATTGACTTTATGTTAGTTTGAAACTCAAAAATCTATTAAGAGTCGAAGACTCTTTTCATAAAGATCGTTGAGTTTTTAAACCTCCTAAAAAGTAGTAAAGAGTTAGAAACTCTTTAATTTAATTATGCACTATTTAATTTATAGGAGTTTGAAACTCCAAAATAGTGAAGGATTTAAATGATCAAATTGTCACTTAAGAGGAGTCATAGACTCCATATCAATTTAACCGAGTTATAAACTCTTTAAGTTAAATTTTCTTGTACGCCAACAATTTTTTATGGGCTGTACCAGTAGGTTTTGTTGAGAGAAATTGAAGGCTTTATTAGAGTTAAAACTCTATTCTTTGCTGAAAGGAGTCGAAGACTCCTTCACATGTTTCATGGGTGATTTGAGAGACTTGGTTACAAGTGGGTTGCCAAGTGAGGGAATTTTACTGACTCTAGAAACCATTTAGAGTTTAGAATTTTTATGCTTTGATCTTAGCACATTTTCTTTAGATGGGCCCAATAGCAGATTTTATTGAAAGAGTTTGAAACTCTAGCCAAATTGAATTCGGTCAATCCAAAGCTTTTTGATTGCCATTTTTTTTATGTATAGGGGAATTTGAATTAGAGCCAAAGACTCTTATTTTGCTAAAAAAAAAAGTAGGTATCTTTGGAGAGAGTTCCAAATACTTTTCATTTAGCAGTTTGGTTGGTTTGTGAACAAACTTTAGGAGTTGAAAACTCCTTAAATCACATCATAACCTTTTGTAAAGGGGAGTCGGAGACTCCATAAAATTTAGTTGAGGAGTCAAAGACTCCATATTTTTAGGAGTTAGAAACTCCATGCTACTTTAAAATGGTCTTTCAAAGACCAAAGCAGAATTTTTTTCTTTAAATGGCCTTTGAAAGACCAAAGCAGATTTTTTTAAACTGATCTTTGAAAGACCAAAGCAGAATTTTTTAAACTGGTCTTTGAAAGACCAAAGCAGAAATTTTTTTAAAATGGTCTTTAAAAGACCAAAACAGATTTTTTTAAACTGGTCTTTAAAGCAGAATTTTTTTTTAAATGGTCTTTGAAAGACCAAAAATCTAATTCAAGATAATTTTGAGGAATTAGAAATTCCTCTAGACTACATAGAAAGAGGGGAAAAGTTCCAAACTCCATTAGAGTCAAAGACTCTTAACTCGTGACCGCCCGAGGATCTTGCAGGTTACAAGATGAGTTTAAAATTCTCAGACTTTTGCTCCGCTTGGAGCTTTAGGAGTTGGAAACTCCTTGGCTTGTTATTTGGGAAAGGTTGGGATTGTGGACAGTGGGTTTGGAATCGTTGTGTTTTGGCATAGAGTCAAAGGCTCTATTTTCTTCACCTCCGAGGAAGATGGTGTTGGAAACTCCTTCGACTCAACACAATCTCTAAAGAGCCAGGGGCTTTTTAAATTTATGCGGCCGACTTCGGAATGGACAGGTTGGCTCATGAAATTTATGCCTGTTGAGGCTAATTATGGGAAGAGTTAAAAGAAATTCCTCTGTTCTGTTACACAAGAAAATGGACTGCGAAGAAGAAGAGTTATATTTTCTTTCTCTGCCCCTGTTCTATGTTCCTTAATTCGGCAGAAAATCTTCGGCAAGAGGAGTTGAATCATTGCCACAAATGGACTGGACCAAGATTGAATTTGCATAACATGGCTTCCTTTCTTTTTCGTATGTGTGGGTCTGTTCACACATGTGGACTTGGCTGAAAGAAATCAGAAAGCTTCCGAGAAACGCTTGAGACTTCTGCACTGTTTAGACTTTAGGAGTTGAAAACTCCTATAATCAGTAACTTTGGAGGGATTTGATCTTGCCGCAAATGCTTCGGATTGTTGTGGTTTTGAACCCACTTGCTGCGATCAAAGATTTAAAAGATTAAATCGACAAGGAAAAGAGTAAACAATTTTTTTTACCTGTTGCCAAGGCTTCAGAATTTTTTTCTTTGCCTTTCTTCCTTCTCCTCTCTCTGCCGAAATTTCTCTTTCTCCTTTGCTCACTGTTTTTTTTTTCTTCCTTTGATAACTGCCCGAAACTCCTCCAGATCTCCTCCTCTCCCTTTTTTTTTATTGATCTCAAGATCATGTCTATTTATAATAGCTTTTTGCATGCAAAAAGGGGGGCAGCTGGCACTCTTTTAGGAATCCCCACCAAGTCCACTTCCTCTTGCTTGTAGGCAATTGATGTAGTGGGGAGTTTGGGAACTGCCCAACCGTCAAACCGACATCAACTCTCGGCTTTCTATTTTTTTTTACAACATACAGCTTTTAAAATTCATAAGGATGAATTTTAGTGGGTCAAATTGAAATGTGAATTTTAATAATTGAGCTTGACGGGTCAAGTTAACGATCAATAATTCTATGGAACCACGCGTCGAATATGAACCCATCATTGACCTCTTAAAATAAAATTTTGCATCGAAAGTTGACAAATGCTAAATTTTTTCGTTTAACAGAGCTGTAGTGCTCTTTTTTGTTTATGAGCTGATGAGCTCATCTTGAGCTGTAGTGCTCTTTTTTGTTTTTGAGCTGAGGAGCTCATCTTTAGCTGTTTAGCTATTTTTGGAAGCCATGCAAAAATGAACCAAGAAGTTGCTATTTTTATTGAGAATAATTTCATTACAGGGAAAACTTACTGAAAGAACTTCTTAAGATGTTCAACATTCCAAGAATGAGGTAGGACATTTCCTTCTTCTGTTTGTAACTCATAGTTCCCAGGTCTAATTATTTTTGAAACGATGTAGGGGCCTTCCCAATTTGGCCCCAACTTCCCATGCGTGGGATCCCTTCTTGCAAGCAAAAGCTTTCTAAGGACCAGATCTCCTACCTTGAAGCTCCTATGCCTGACCCTCCTGTCATAATACCTTGCGGTATTTCTCTGATAACTCTGAATGTGTTGCAGAGCTCTTTCTCTCTTTTCGTCTAGGAGATCAAGATTTAGCATAAGGGATTCGTCATTGCGCTCAGATTCTACGAACTCAGTTCTGGGGGATGGGAATCCTATCTCCACAGGTGATACTCCTTCAGTTCCGAAAGCCAAAGCAAACGGTGTTTCTTGAGTTGCTGTTCTGGGGGTTGTTCTGTACGCCCACAACACCTCTGGAATATATTCTACCCATTTTCCCTTCAAAGACTCAAGCTTGGTCTTCAAGGCTGCTTTAATCGTTCTGATTGTCACATCTGCTTGTCCATTTGACTGTGGATGGGCTGGGGCCGAGAAATAATTCTTTATCCCTACCTCTACATAAAACTTTCTGAACTTAGGGTTGTCAAACTGCTTCCCATTGTCAGAAACAATTGTTCTAGGTACCCTAAATCTTCAGACTATAGACTTCCATGTGAAATTCTGAATCTTCTGCTCTGTGATTGTTGCCAGAGGTTCCACCTCTGTCCATTTAGTGAAATAGTCCACCCCAATGATGACGAATTTACACTGCCCTACGTTGGTGGGAAGGGGACCAAGAATGTCTAGTCCCCATTGTTGGAAGGGCCAAGGGCTTACCACCGATGTTAGGAGTTCTGGTAGACAATGAGAGATGTTGGCATGTATCTGACATACCTTACACCTTCTAACCAGATCGGTGGCATCCTTTAGCATAGTGGGCCAATAATATCCCTTCCTCAAGGCTTTTCCTGCCAGTGTTCGCGCTCCGATATGATTACCACAAATTCCTTCATGGATCTCCCTATGTATGTAATGAGCATCCTCATTCCCTACACATTTGAGGAGAGGCATCGAGAATCCTCGCTTATATAAGTTTCTCTGCAAAATGGAGAATCTGGCTGACCTTACCCTTATCTTTGCGGCCTCCTTAAGGTCTGCTGGCAAGGCTCTGTTCTAAAGATATTCCCTAATGGATTCCATCCAGCTCGGTGGGAAAAGAATTGGGAACACTTCTTCTGTCTCAACTCTTACTGATGGCTTCGCCAAATGCTCTACTGGTATCAACCTATCTAAGTTCTCCTGTGAAGCAGTTGCTAGTCTCGCCAGCGCGTCTGCTTGAGAATTCTCTGATCTAGGGACATGTATAACCTTGACTTGCACAAACTTCCTGATCAATTCCTATACCTTTCTGAGGTAAAGGATCATTTTCTCGCCCTTAGCCTCATAAGACCCTTCTATCTGCTTTACTACAAGCTGGGAGTCACTGCAGATCTCCAGCTGTTCTGGCTCCATTGAGTGAGCAAGACTGAGCCCTGCTATAATAGCCTCTTGGTATCCCACATCGGTTAGGGAGGGGGAGTTGTTGGGCTTTATAAGTAAGCCCCTCGCCTTACATGACATAAGTCCTTTTCCTAGGGGTACTGGGAGAAACAAAACCGTGAGGGCCAGTGGGCCCAAAGCGGACAATATTATGCCATGTGGAGGGTGGGGTGTTACAAAGTGGAATCAGAGCCGACCCTCGCCGACACCGAGGGTGGGGCCCTGCCGTGCTCGCGTGCATGTGGACGGGCAGGTAGCTGGCAAGCTACTGCACGGGGACGTGCAGCCCTGAGGGGGGTGGATTTTGAGATCCTGGTATCCCACATCGGTTAGGGAGGGGGAGTTGCTGGGCTTTATAAGTAAGCCCCTTGCTTTACATGGCATAAGACCTTTTCCTATGGGTACTGGGAGAAACAAAACCGTCAGGGCCAGTGGGCCCAAAACGGACAATATTATGCCATGTGGAGGGTGGGGTGTTACACACACAGAGAATACACCCACACCTTCATATATTAACCATGCACAAGTGCACCCCTTGCTATTACCATTAATAAGAAATAGCACACTTATGATACCAAGTTTAAATAGTAATCCACACTATCATAAACCAATAGCATTTAAAACATTATCATACTATTTCCAAGCACACATAGGTAGTACACCCACCTCAAGTCCTGATGTTGTATGATCCCCATTCTTGAATAAGATCTTAAGCATTCCTATTGTAAGAGTCGACACCTCCGTTCCTACCACACATCATAATTACCACATATAAATACCTTCCACATATGCATTTTATCTTAACTATGCATTTATAGCTATATGTTCATGCATGTGTTAGCATATCCTAAACTCCCTTCCAAATGGTGCACTCTTAACCATCCTAAACTTTACTCATCTTTTAGCCACCTTTCTCACCTCAATTCTAGTTTAAATCCTTATTCTATGTATTTTTAAGCCATTAACCCCATAAGGAACTCATAACAATTTAATCCATAGAGAGTTATTTTAAACTCAATTGGATCTCTTAGGGAAATTTGGGGTTAATTGGACGAAAGCCCTTCATTGCTAACACCCTATTTCCCTTACTAAAATTGGATATAACTCACTGGTCATGTATTTATAGAAAAATTATCCGGTTTGGGATTGTTTTTAACCTAATAGAATGTTTTGAAAAGTTCAAAGAATGGACGGTAAAGAATTAGAGGATTTGCAGCAAAAGTCATGATTTTAAGCTCACTTTCAATGTCTACCAGGTTTTACACACATAGAGGTAGGTACTGAAATCTATGTGGTTAGCAAGCTCTTTGAGTTTAGGTTCTAACAAAAAAATGATGCATTAATAGGAGTTTCCTAAAGAAAGTTATCGCGATTTTCCCACGGACACCAGTGTAATTCTTATTGATACTATGAGGTACCGGTTCTAACTTTGTACAACCGGTTCTACATAGGGCAGAACCCTTGGTACTGGTTCAACGCACCGTGGTACCGGTTCTCCATTGAACCGAAGTCACCAAACTCGATCTACACACCCACCTTTACTCTCTCTTCCCTATTTAACCACTTATATACTTCAGACCACTCTCACCCTAACATCTAGTGACCCAAAACACATGAGTGATAAAATCAAAAGAATACCCACATGAATACTTTTCTTTGCTCTTTGCCAAAATCTTCGAGTGATTCAACCCAAGAACTCTTGAGCTCTAACTCTACCCAAACAACCCATTTATCACCCAAGTGCTTAAGCCTAGCTAGTTTTCTTCATACCACAGAGGAAGAGGAGATGATCCTTACCTTTGAGTAAAGTCCCTCACTCAAATCATCCAAGTTCTTGTATTTAACTATTTTCCCATGAAGTTTATGACGAGTGAGAGAGATTAAAGGAGATGATTTATCTTGGTGAAGCTATCTCTCACTCTTAAGCCAAAGCTCCCCACCAGTTCTCTTGAAGCCCTCATCCCCTTCTCTTCTAACTCCTCTCTAACTCTTATTGTGGTTTCATGCAAAAGTGGAGAGAGCCTCCACCGATTTTTCTCTTGATTGGAACACCTTGATCAAGACAAGTGTCCTCTTGTATGCCTCTACTAACCCTAATTATACTATCCTCCCCTTAATTCCCATTAAATCATAATTCCACATTTAGATTCCACTAGCTAAACAAATCACACACTATATTTTACATTCTTCTAATCAAACTCAAGTTTTAAATATCGAAGGTCATAGTTTACATTCCCTCATGCTCTCAAAATTTTCCTCAATTTTTGCCTTATGAATAATATTAACTTTTCATTCAAATACGCGACACTAATAAAATATAATGTATGTATGTTCGAGTTTCACAAGGGGGAGAGCGAGAGACATGGGCAGTGGCGGTAGCAGGGTGTGTGTGTGAGAGAGAGAAAGAAAGGGAGATAGACATGGTTGGTGGGGTTTGAAGGCGAACAGAGAGAGAAAGACAGGCATGGTGGGGGGGTTTGGAAGTGAATAGAGGGCTGCGACTTTGGCAGGGGTGGCAAAGAGGACGAAGGACGGAATGAAGGAGGTAGAAAATTACTTGGGAATGGCAGTGGCGCTATGGCTTTGGCAAGGGGGTGTGTGTGTATGTGTGTTTGAGAAAGAGAGAGAAAGAAGATACGTACATGAGGGAGCTTGATAGATAGAGACGTGTGAGAGATGAGAGGCTAGATTTAGACATGAGATGAAACTCTTAGTCTAATTCTTGAGCAGGAAAATAAATTTAGGGAATAATTCGGATCGTTGGATCAATAATCTTAAAACAATCTCGGCCACGAAAAGTTCAAGAAAAATAATGCTAGCTCCCTTATTATATAGATAATACTATTAATAAACTTACATATCCATGAAAATTTTTTGATTACTAAAATATATTTATAAATACATCCTTATCTATATTTATATTTTATATCCATCTATATCTACTACTACTACTAAAACTACATATCCATGAAAAAGAATTGATTACCTAAAATATTCTTATTAAATCAATATAAATAAATAAATAAATATATATATATATATATATATATATATATATAATAAAATATAATGAGTTTTAAATTCTACGACAAAAAATGACTCAGATTGTTTTAAGATAAAACAAAGTCTCATCCGACGAACAATAATCTCAACTTATCTTAAGCTTTTAACATCTCAGATTATTTTGATCCAATGCATCAAGTGAACTCTTGATTTTTTTTGGCCGTCCAAAAATTAACGTCCCAAATTTAATTCCCCGAATAATTGATCCCCTCTCCTTCCCATTTTAAGAATAATTTATCCCCCAATTCCTACCCCAATATCCCGCCTCTCCTAATTGGTCAATATTTCCCAAATCACCTCTCTCTCCCTTCCTAATCTGAACTAATGCTGCTACTCTCTCTAGCCCTAAATGCTCTCTCTCTCTCTCCCTCCATTTGAGCCCTAAAATCCATATAGTAGATTGACATATACATACACACACGCAGCCAACACACACATACATAAACCAGCGACGAAGCCAATCAACACACCAGCTAGGTGCCAGCCCAGATCTATCTTCAAACTAGGTATACCCCATCTCCCTGTCTTCATCTATTTCCCCTCTCTCTAGCCCAGACCCAATGCATACACATACATATACACACTCAATGCACAAAAATGACACACACCTAGTCACACGTATAGCACAACTATGCACACACATGTTAACCCGATGCATGATTTTGATGATCACAAACATCCTAATATTGACTAACACTTGTAATTAGTATATGGATAAGTATAGGATCAAGCGGGACATTTGCTAAAGTTGAAAATAAAAGAAAAGGACAGATGCCTAAAGTAGAATCGTAATTCAGAAGAGGCATTTGGAATTCCAGATGTGTTAGGAGGAAGAGTACACTGAAAATCCGATTGAAAAGAAAGGGTTAAGTAAAAAAATGTGTTAGATCATGTATTTATAATTGGCTAATTTCATGGAGTCCATTATAAATCTCAACCATTTTCATGGTCATGATGCTATCAATTTCAAGATCCAAAAGTGTCATTGAAGGGAAGAGATCAAGCGTCAAAGCTACATCATTCAACCTCCGTATGTACTTTCATGCTTAGGACAAAGGAATGACCTATACTCCTAAGATGAACCTATATTTATTTTAACTTAGGATGATTAGAATGAAAATAGAATTGGAAGTGATCCAATTATGACTCCTATGTGATTTTAAAAGAAATATTTTCTAAATCAATTATGAGTTTTGAAAACATAGTTTGAGTCACAATCGGACTCCTCTTTGAGTAACACTCTTTAGTGCTCAAGAGGATAAGTTTTTGCATTGTTTTAGGCTTAAAAATCTATAGAGACCAATCTATGCTCCCTAGCCTTCACTAGAGCAGTCTCTTTATGACTTAGGAAAAAAACGAGTAAAGGCTAAACAAAGGAGGACTAGGGACCGCCCTTGAGGCCACTTGAGTGGTCTAAAAGGTCATTCAAGTGGTCCCAAGGTCGGTAGAACGATCTGCTCTTCCTAGGTCGATTTGAAATTTGATTTTCATTCCCGAGACCACTACCCTATAACAACCCTCCCACAGATCAAGTGGTCGTTCACGAATTTAAGTTTTTTTGTTGACCAAGATTGCCCTTATTTTGAACCTATAAATATGAAGTGCTTTTCCTACACCTAGGGTAAGCCTCTAAGAGTTAGAAAAGACCAAAACCTTTCTAGAGAGCTTCAACCACAACCCTAAATCCCTAACGCCAAAGGCTATCATCTTATGATTCCTATACAACCTAACAACTTGGAGAAGAAGAACTTGTTTGGGTGAAGACCAAACCCATTGGAGTATGCAAATTGATAGTCTTGGGTGTGAAGCCTTGAAGATTACTAGAGGCCTAGTGGAATCGTATGACGGGGAGGTCCAAGTAAAGCTAGCCATAACGTCGAAGGAGAGCATTTGACAGAGAGATCTACGAAGAAAAGAAGCATCTATCCATGTGGATTGGTTGAGGTATAAGTCTTGAGTACTTGTACATTGACTTTGATTTTAGTGGATTAGGCTTTGGTGAACCGAGAAGGATTTTCATGTTAACAAATCGCTTGTGTTATTTATTACTTTTACATATATATATTTGTGGTTTGATGCACACACAAGCACTATGTGTTTGATGAATTGATTATTTAAATCTACCTATGATATATAGTTTTTTTTTTTTGATAAACACATATAGTTGCTTGATTGGGTTTAAGTTACCTTAGTTGGAATTGTTTTGTAAGATTGAGTGTTGATCAAAAACTTGATAAAATCAATACACTAAACTTCATAAGATTTTTGGGTTATGGTGATTTAAAAAGGGTTTTCACTTAGATTGTCATATCATTGTGTGAAGAGGTAATGGTGGTCGAATTGGGTTAAAATTGGTATTTGTCTAAGCAAAATTTTTAATAACCTATTCACTCCCCCTCTAGGTCTAGCGTGTGATCCTCGTGTATAATCGAGTGGAAAGATCCTATATGTGAAGTGTTGTATTTTCCCCACAATTGGTATTAGAGCAAGGTTTTCCTTGAATTGCACTTAGTGTAGGCATTCATTGCATATTTACCTAATTGACCTAGTTTTTGTGATTTGAAATTCATTATAACTAGCGGTTGTTTATTAATGGATTCTCAAAAAGAAGGAGGTTCAATAACACGACCACCTCTCTTTGATGGTATAAATTATGCATATTTGAAAGCTCGAATGAGGGCCGATTGATGAGAGTGTTTGTTTTTGTGTGCTAGAGAGTTGGAGCCCTCTGATGGCCACCACACCGATTAAAGGTGGTGAAATCGTAGTTGAACCAAAATCCCTAAAGACTTTATCTAAAATCGAGTACGAGTCTACGGGGTGGAACTTTAAAGACTTGAATGTGATATTCAATGCCGTGACACTTGACGAGTTCCGGAGGATCTCTAATTGTGAGACTTCCAAAGTGGCATGAGATATCTTATAATTTTTCCACGAAGGAACACCTATAATAAAGATGTCTCATCTCTAAAGGTACAACTCTCAGTTTGAGACTTTGAGGATGCGAGATGATGAAAAATTTAGCGATTTCTATGTTGGATTATGCGATATTGTGAATTCATCCTTCGCATTGGGTACCAAGTATGATGACTCCGTGATTAAATGGAAAAACTTGAGATCTTTACCAGAGAGGTTTCATGCTAAGTTGATTGCCTTGGAAACCGGAGTCCATTTGGAGACTATGCCGATAGAAGACCTAGTTGGGTCTATTTTGAATTTCGAAATGAATCTCCAACCACCTAAGAAGTCCAAGGGCAGGGCTTGGTGCTCTATTAGAGAACAGAGCGATAAATCAAAGTCACCCCAGTTGGGAGAAAAAGGCATAGCCTATCTTGCACAAAATTTCAACGAATATGTTAAGGTTATTGGTGTCAAGTCCTCAAGGTTGAAAGGAAATCTAAGTAGACCTAAGTCTCCTAAAAGGGGAGGAAAAAATAAAGGGGAAATTAAAGAGGGGCAAGGACCTCAATGCTATAAGTGTCAAGGATTTGGACACATAGCTTGGGAATGTCCTAATCAAGAGAAGAAAGATTTACCCATAGAGAATAGAGAAAGTGAGTCCGAGTCGACAACAATTGAGGATACTTCCTCTCAAGAAGACGAGGAAGAGTTTATGGCTTTAGTAGGCTCACACTCCTCCCCTGAGAGAGACTTTAAAAGGTGAAGTCAAGAGAGAGAATCTTCTATCCATTTTCTGAGCTAACCAGAGAGATTTTAAGGGAAAAGAAGTGTGGGTGAGATGTGAGGACTTTAAGAGGCTCACTGTTTCTACCAAGTTGGATGCCCCAAGTGCTTCCAACAAGATCATGGCACCTAAGAGGTAGGTGAGGTGAGAAAGTATGGACCTAGGTGATCTATCATGCATTTCATCGAACACCCCAGGGTCATACATTGTATATATATTTTTCTTTGTTTATTTTGATTTATTTTTTTATGAGAAAAAATCAAAAACAATAGAAGAATGAAAAATTCATTTTTAGGATTAATTGCTTTATTTATTTTTTTCTTTATTTATTGCATGTTTATGCATATTTTTCGTTGACGGATCTACGAAGAAAATGAGCATCTAGCCATGCAAGTTGATTGAGGTATAAGTCTTGAGTACTTGTAGATTGAATTTGGTTTTAGTGGATTAGGCTTTGGTGAAGCAATTTTTCCCGAGAAGGATTTTTGTGTCAATAAATCACTTGTGTTATTTATTGCTATTACATATACACTTGTGGTTTGATGCACACACGAGCACTATGTATTTGATGAATTGATTGTTTGAATCTATATATCACATATAGTTGTTTTATTGGGTTTGGGTTACCTTGGTTGGGATTGTCTTCTAAGCTTGAGGGTTAATCAACAAATTGATAAAATCAATACACTAATCTTCGTGGGAGTTTTGGATTGTGGTGATTTAAAATGGGTTCTCACTTCGATTGTCATATCATTGTGACAAGAGGTAATTATGGTCAAATTGGGTTAAAATTGGTGTTTGTTTAAGCAAAATTTTTAATAACCTATTCACCCCCCCCTCTAGGTCTAGCGTGCGATTCCTCGTGTATATTCGAGTGAAAATATCATATACGTGAAGTGTTGTAATTTTCCCACAAAAGGGTATCAAGAAGACTGCCAGGAACTTCGGATGTGTTATCCGAAAGGCTACTCCAGAATTCCGGAGTACCTATCCGGAGCTCCAAATGTAAATGGACCATGAAGGACAAGATGTAAAAGTGAAAGGCATTTTCGGAATTCTAGATTGGTTCCAACCGGAAGTTCGATTATTGTTCATCTGGAATTTTGGATGAACATCTAGAGGCTCTCTAAAAATTTTTGTAATATGAAGACCTTGAAGAACCAAGACAAAGTTTTAGATAGAAGATTTTTTTGGCATTCCGGATTCCTATTCGGATGTCCGGATAGGCTTCAAGATGACTCAATTTTCTATCGGACAACTTTAAGCCCCCATGTATTTATTTTATATTAAATTAGATTATAATGTACCGCATTGATATAAAATGAATTAAGGATAGGTGTTATGAGATGTAATAGAAGTTTGGAAATGTTCCAGAGTTTGAACGCATTTTTGAGAGAATTTGGATAGAAATGAATTAGACACTACCTTAGTATTTTAGCCATAAATTTTTACCGCGATACCCGATCAAGCTGATTCGTGTAACATAAAACAGGAGATACTGTAAGGTCTGTTAGAACACGCTTTTCTGTTCACACACAAATCTTTGTTCGAATGGAGATGCGCATTTTATAGCGATCAGTTTTGCACCAACTGAACAGTTTTTGACCGTATAAATACCCTAACGCTATGTTTGGTATGCGGTAATGCCTTTAAGCAAGAATGAAATGAATATAAGAATGGAATGAGCTTAGGAATGGAATGAAATATGCATTACCATTGTAATGTTTGACAATTAATTGGGATTAAATCTTGGAATAGAATGTTCCATTCCAATGTTTGGATACAATAATTTCTATTGGAATTGAATAAAATTTAACCAAAATATATTTTTTATCATAAAATTTCTAACTTAATTAACATACTCCCTAGAACCTACATAACCTGGAATAAGTCAGTACTTTTTTTAATTACATACTTCTTGGCAATTTTATGTACTTCTGTTAATTTTTAAATGAGCAGTCAATACACTCACAAATAATCACATAACGAAAACATTCACCGAAAGAATAATTAAAATCAATAATAGACAATAAATGGGAAAAAACATAAATGCATTACTTTCATCAATGCCCTACAGTATCCTACATGTATATTATTCCATAGACCAAAGAAAGATACACATATCACCGAAATTGTGACGTTCCAAAATCCGGGGTCCTTATTATCTTTTAAACCTTATTAATTAACTTAAGGCTTTGATCCCGGAGGACCAATTCCAATAAAATTATGGCAGAGTCTCCTTTGTGCGGAGAGCTCCACCCAAAATACAACTTGTCTCTACTATGTGACAATGATCATATAAGGTCCAATGTAAAATATTTAATGAAAATCCCATGCATTAAACATTAAGTCAAAAATCCATAAGCCAACATGTAAGGTCTTTAAGTTAGAGGTTACATGCCCAGTTTTACAAGTCATTCACTAGTCAAAAGAATTGATACAATTTTTCCTGTATCACATGCCTTTACAAAAGAATATACATGTATTGTATAAACCAAAATACAAGGCTACCCAATTAAATACAAGTGGGACTTAGAAGTATATAATCCATCAAAATAAGAGCTACAACCCCAGCTCTATCCTCAAGCTATTGCATCGACCAAAAAAAAATTGAACTAAACAAAAACAAAAATTGTGAATGAGAAGAAAAATAAAAAAAATAAAACCTAAAATAAAATAATAATTACTAATATACAACACATCCATGTCAAGTGGATCAATCTGGATTCAATTCGAAATTGATCCTCTTACCACCATTCCTCTATCATCTTCTAAGTCCTGTGAAGAATTTAAAAAATTATTAACGTATGTAGACTCAGAGTTTTTAGTACATCCTAACCCAACCGATTTAGTTAAACAAGCTTGAAGAGGATCTGAGAACATTGATGAATCAAAATTTTCTTGTGGAATTGAATCAATCATATCCACTTCATAAACACCAAAGTCATCCCTAGGTTCTTTGCAAACATTAAAAATATTTACTTACAAAGTCATATTGTCAAAGGAAAGTTTCATGACTCAATTCCTACAATTTATTAAAGTATTAGAAGTTGCAAAGAATAGACAACATAATATGATAGGAATCTGAGTGCTAGCATTCAAAACTAGATATGTGTCAAAGACAGTAAAGTCAACAGAAAAATAAAAAATTATCGACTTGGACTTACATATCATCCACCACTCCTCACGGTATCTTCACATAATGGTCGGCTAGTTGAAGAGTCATGGAAGTTGGTTTTAACTCACCAAGACTCAACTGTTCGTATACCTAATAGGGTAAAAGATTTACACTGGCCCCTATATCAAGTAAACCTTGTTCAATTTTAAACTTTTCAATCACACAAGAAATAGTGGGACAACCAAGGTCCTTGTATTTTGGTGGAGTGTTCTGTTGAATGATTGCACTCACATGTTTAGTTAAAAATTCTTCTTTTGCACATTAAGCTTACACTTGATAGTACATAAATCTTTTATAATTTTTGCATAAGAAGGTATTTGCTTGATTGCATCAAACAAAGGAATGTTGATCTTAACTTGCTTGAATACTTCTAAAATTTCAGAATTTACAGATGGCTTTGATGGTGGTTTCAATCTCTGGGGGAATGAAGCTGGGATGGGACATCTCAATGGCTCTATAGAATCTGGCTGCTCAAGTTTATCACCCTCTTTCGTAGGTCTTGAAGATTCCTCGGGCTTTTGGCCTTCATTGGAATTGAAATCAATTACTTTTCCACTACGGAGCATGGTAACAGACTGGACATGCTCATGTGCAGTATCAGATTTAGTAGATTCACCCATATTAAATTGACCGTGTGGATAAGGGTGTGGTTATGCTAGAAACTTAACTTTTTCCTGATGACGCGGCGCAGTGGTCAACTTACTAAGGGTGCTTCTAATGACATTCAAACCATGAGTTGTCTAATTGCCAAAATTGGTCTGACTTTGCACAAATTGCTACAATGACACAATAGCATCCTCAAGGTTCCTCTTTGGAGGTGGGGCGCAAAATTAGAGGGACCTTGAGAAGGTAGTTGTTGTACATTATTATCTTTCCTTCAGGCTAAAGTTGGGAATATTTTTCCATCCCGAATTGTAAGTTTCAGAATAGGAATTTTGGTAAGGCTAAGAAAAGTTATTCATAGCATTTGTTTGGTCATGTAAAACTTCTTTAAGTGCATCAATAGTGGGGCACTCCTTTGTGGAATGACCATGGACCACACAAATGCTGCAAATTTCTTATTGGGGAATAACCTATACCTCATTAACCTTCCTTACTTCCATTGCCTCAACTTTTGTAGACAATGTGACAATCTTAGCACCAAGGTCATCATCTTCCCTTAATTAGTATTTACCACGACCTGATAAAGAACCTGAAGGTTTATTTTTAGAAAAAGTATTAGGGGATGAAGTATCCCAAGAGTGTGCACTTTCAGACAAATGATCAAAATAATCAAAGGCTTCATCAGGTTCCTCGGCCATAAATTCACTGTTACACATCATTTCAACAATTTGGAACATCTTGGATGATAAAATTTCATAGAAATTTTTTTATAATGTGATAACTTTGATAACCATAATGTGGGCAAGATGCAAACAAGTTCATAAAACATTTCAAATACTGATAAAAGGTTTCATTCTCTTTTTTGTGAGAAGTTCATAATTTGCATTTTTAAAGAGTTCGTGTAGTGCGTGGAAAAAAAAATTTCAAAAATTATTTCTGCAGCTCTTGCAAGGTGCCAATTGATCTAGGTCTAAGAGAATTTAGCCAAGTCTTAGCTTTTTCCTTTAGTGAAAAGGGAAAAAGACTTCAACCTGACTGTGTTTTCAATAACAGTCTGATTATGAAAAGTGGCACATACTTCCTCGAAGTCTCTAATATACAGGTAAGGATTTTCAGAGTCTAGGCCACGAAATTTGGGGAGTAATGTTTTCATCCCAGGTTTAAAAAAAATTGTAGCCTGCAGAGGAAAGATAATGTATGATGGTGCAATGTGTCGTGCAGGTTGCAAATACTTATGCAAAGTCCTACCCTTATTAGCATGCACATTATTAATCTCATTGTCATCTTAATTAATTCTAACATCATCATTTGCTGTTGTGTTCGGTGTGTAGGATTGTACAGGGGAATTAAATAAATCACCAAAAAGCACTTCTAAATCCTCTCTAATTAAACGTCCAATTAATCCACGATGTCAAGAACTCATGCAAAAATTAAAATAGGTGGGGTAGAAGCAAAAATAAATAAATAAAAAGACAAAAAATTAAATAACAGAAAATAAAAAATGGAACGAGATTACCAGATCTCCGCTGAATCATAAATCAAGCAAACCTAAATAGATATGGTGGTGTGCTCCTTGTCTTTCAACAAATCCAGAGCAACGACGCAAAAAACTTGTTACAACTTAAAATATGCAAACCTAAGCGTAGGTTTTCATGAAATAATATATAAACTCGAAAGTTTGAGATCATACCACAGGGAATTGGAAAAACTCATAACACAAGAAAAAATAAAAGAAAAATCTTTTGAAAGTAGTTCTAGGAATTTGTTTGTTCAAAAGAACAGAAATTAGTTGGTTTGAAATAAGAATTTGAAATACTAAAACACCGGGGATACATTTTCAATTCCACACAGTAATTATTAATGATCCAATTTTTTACCTCAATTATGAATCAGCTGAGCAGTGATCCCAATCGGAATATATAGCGGTGATAATATTGAAAACATTAAAGGTATAATTAATGAATTATCTGAATTAATATAGGAATTTACTTGTAGATTACAAGCATTCATCATGCCTGGAGTCTACGATAAATCAAGTTTTCTAACAAGTAAACCATAATTTTATTGCAAATAATAAATCAACTTATTTTATGAAAATTCTAATTAATTAATTCAATGATGGAATAACCAATTATTTGACTTGAAGGGAATCTAAAGCATTCGATGTATGATGTGGCACAACAAATCAAGAGATTTTACAGAGCAAAAAATTTACTAAAAGACAAGAATTAAATTAAAGGAATAAATCATGCATCAAAATAATATAGGATTAAAAATAATACCGTGTTTCATTGAAAATATCTGCCTTAATTTTAGTTGGGCTTTAGCAATCCATAAAAAGTTTACAATAAAACTAGAAAAGAAAAAACTGGTAAAAGAATGAATACTATGAATAGCCTATGCCTCTTTCAATAGGCTCTAGGAAGCTAAAACATAATTCACATAGGACTCCAAGGAGACTGGGCAAAAATGGTCATCACGTTCGGACACGTGTTTCCTATTGTCCGGATACACCTTAAAATCTTGGCCTCTCTATCCATCGCGTCCGGACAAGTGTCTTGGACTGTCCGGATGCACTTAGCAGTGTTCTCTCCTTGTTTTCGCTAGAAGTATCGTCCAAACGCACTTGGTCTTCTGTGCAGATGCGTGTCTTTGACTCTTTCTTGAGCAACCTCTAGAACTTCCGTCTAGGCATACCCATTATTTCGTTTGAACGCGCGTGGCAGAAACTTCCTTGTTGCATCCTTGTTATTCTGGATCTCTTCCTGTTCTTATACCTTGTCATCGAAGTCATTGATTACCCATTTTACCTGCAAAATCAGACAGACACTACAAAAAGAAGAAAAAAAATCCAAAATTTAATTAATTAATCGTAATTAATGCCTCACCCAACGTAATTAACCAATAATTAATAAAATAATAACATAATACCCAAGGCTAATCCACTCTTGCTGATAACGTGTTATGAAATCAACAGAATTTTAAAAAAAATATTGCGAGAGTAATGCACAAAATTATATATAAAACAAGTCCTTCAGGAACTTAATATGTCAAAGTATTGATCTTTAGGATCACACTATTTCTTTTATACAGAGTGTCTTTATTTTGGGTGGTTGAGTAGTTGGGGGGGGGATAGGCTACAGTGGTCACTCATTACCTTACAACACAGTTCACATTTTTACAATATGTGAAATAATAAAACTAAGAGATGTTCTCATCCCACAACTCCTGCACAGTTTTATAAGGGCCTGTCTCTGATATGAATTGGAGTCCAAGAAACCCTTTTTGCTGTGAAATTTGTCCGATCTTATGGGACTCTTCGGGGCTTAAAGTCCAACCAAATATCTCAAGGTTTTCCTTTATTCTATCCTCGTTGAAGCTTTTCACAAGAACGCTCACTCCCTGCTCGTACACCCATCTTAAGCAAACCTACACATGCAACAAAATCAATACACAAATGATTAGCCCTTTGGACAAGATCAAAGAATTGTGGTAATCTTTAGAGAGCACATTAACCTAAAAAAAACAAAAAGAAACTCTCGAGCATAACTCAAGGTATTAGACAATCAATTGATGCCAGAACTTTCCAATTGTGTGTTAGCAAGGTTCCCAAAGATCAATCACACAAATGATATTAGGGTTGTACTAAAAACATTCATTTATTAATTAAATACAAGGACAAGTTAATTTATCATGTTATTGGCTAATTTCATTTTAACATACATGATAACGTCCATAGAATATAAGTTAAGAAGATAATTTATTAAGGTATTGAAAAGAGGAGACCAATATTTCTTAGTACTTAACTCTTAAATGTTCCTAGTCATAAGATTACTCTGTGGACACGATGTAATCCTGATAGACTAACATATACTATGTTTACTCATATTTGATATGAGGTGACTCATCCAAGTCACTAGTGTAGATACACTGAAGCAGGTGTGTAGGTTCTTGTTAGAGAACAAGTACACTGAATGTGACCATTGGGTAACGTATGATTTTTCATATTGAGTTTTACATACATGTCAATGTTAAATCCAAAAATTAAAGTTATGCAACTGATCCTTAAAGTTGAGACACCATGGCTGTCTTGTGCATGGACTTGTATGCTTTAACTATACATTATATTCATATACTAACCATGTAACTTGAATATGTATTGTTGGACATAGTTAGACATGCATAGAGACTTATGAGTGTACAACATAGAATCTATCACCTTTAGTAAATAAAAAGAGAATGTCTTATGTGATCTTCTGGGATATAACTCAAAGAATCCATGACTGAGGCAGAATGACAATTAGAAAAGAGTTTCTAATTGATCATTAGGAGTCAGATTCCTATGATCAAATGTATAAGATTGAGTTAGAGGTTTGACAACAATTTCATATCCTAGTAATTTAATTGGGGCATTGTGTAATAGAATGATTGAATTACATGATGACTGTAGACTAAATTTGTTCTTTACCTACTTCATGTTATCTAGAGGTTGATCATGATATACTGCTAGGTGTCGCTCATGATTAGTAGAAGCCCGAAGAACGAAATTAATATAAATATATTAATTGTTCTTCATAAATGGAGAATTAGAAGAGTTCTAATTCAAACTAAATTAAAAAGAGTTCTAATTTTAGATGCTACAACCAGGTATGCTTGTATCTATAGGGTTACACACAATAGAATTGATTGAAAACTAAAGGTTAAATGAGAGAAAATCAATTAAAAGTTAATTGGGTGAAAACCTAATTAACAGTTAATTAAGAATTTTATTATAATTAATGGTGAATAAAGAGGTTATATGTAATTATAAAATAATTACAATTAGACCCAAACTAGAATTAGAGTGTTCTAAGGCTCTATAAATACCTTCATATGAGAGGTGGATATATGAAATAACAACTCTCTTGCTAACACAAGAAAATTCATCCAAAATTCTCTCTCTCTACTAATTTATCAAAAGTTGAGGTAGATCCTTCAAATTTATCAATTCGTGTGAGTATCGATAGAGGCCAAACAATTGTGAGGCTTGGGGTAAAGATCAAATTCAAATTTAAAGAATCAAAATTTTTGAGAAAACTTGAAGATCGTTAAAAGCATGCTTCAAGATATAATCCTTAATATTCTCTATAGATTTAAGGTTGATCGATTTGTATTAAACATGAATAGATCTTAGAATGAGGAATCAATTTTTATTATTTTTTAAATTCTGTTGTGTTTATTATATAATTCCTTACATTGTGAACTTTAAAGTGTAATAGGGCTAAGTCTGTTATCTTTCTCTATTTAGTTCTTAAAATATATGACATAAGATTTTGAAAATCTTGAAGGGTTAATTACAATTTCACCTTCAACTTTGGATGATTTTAAAATCAACTTCCTCGAGTTTCAATTTTGGCAAATTCCCCATTCATTTTGAAAAAATTTCAATTAACTCTCTCGGTTAATATTTAGTTGTCAAATATGAAGGATATTAGCCACGTGAAATACAAGTGATCTCTATGCTGTTGAAAATATAAAATTAGCCCTCTAATAATTTTTACCCATCTCCTCTTACCTAGATCCAAATTGGTGAAACCCCATCCTCATCCTCCTCCTATTCCTCGGTGCCCAAAAAAAATGTCAATCAATTATATACACTACATGACAGTGTCAAATGGTGTGCACACCCAATAAGAAGTTACCACAATACTAGCCGGTGGGCCACACAAGTTGACTTTTTCAAAAGAAAAAAATCTAATTTCTCCCCCGTGCCTAACTCTAATTTCTCAACATGAGAGAGAGAGAGAGAGAGAGAGAGAGAGAGAGAATTTGGTTTATGTGTGCTTATTTGGGTCATTTTAGGTGAATGTGGTGTTGGGTTGTGTTAATGTGCGCTTTGGCTGTGTTGGTTGTTTTTGTTTGTAAGGTTATGGAGGTAACAACGAAGGTGGTAATGTTCTTATGCTGGGTTTGTGCAATTGTTGTGTTGGTGGTTTGTTTAAGCTCTAGTATTTGGTTGTGCCGAGTGGTGTTTATTTGATTTCAGGTCTTTTTGGGTCGGGTTGAATGGATGTTTTGTATTTTTTACTGTTTTTAGGATTTGAGTTTTGTTATTTTTATTACCTTTTTTTTTGCAAATTTTTAGTTTTTTAATTGTAGATTGGGCATTTCAAAAATAATTTGGGGAAATAATATTAAGGATTGAGGATATTAGTGTACTTTCACATTTCAGTAAGTTTGTTTGTAGCATGAGGATTATAGGTTAATGGCTCACTTAAACTCAAATCCTCCCCCATAATTGGAATATGCAATATTTGCATTGCGATAGATGTGGTTGATGTATATTTATTTCCATCCTCTAAGTTCATTTTGTCATCTTTATTGGATGTCAGGTGGTAATGTTCTTCTCCTTGGTCTCTACCATAAGGATAAGTTATCCTTTGACCTCTTACCTATGACACTACCCCTTAACTACTTTGAAATTGTATAACTAAGAAATGACCTTGAAAAAAAATATGAAAATAAGTTCTTTACAAGCACCTTGTAAACCAATTGTACATAGGCAGCCAATTAAAATTTGACAACTACACAAACTTATTGGAAATCTTCAACACTAGTTCGTGTGTTTGTGTAGTGGTCAAATTTTAATTGCCTGCCTGTAAACAATTGGTTTACAGGTTGACTGTAAAGAATTTATTCTCAAAAAATATATAGCAAACTTTATGTACAAGTTTTCTCAATACTTTCTAATTCACAAGAGTATAAGCCTTTCTATTGTTGAGTTGCATATTTCTACAATAGGATAACGGAAACCGATTAAGAAACTTGCATGAGGCTGGCTATTCCTCACTTTTTTTGTGGTAAAATGTAGTGGCGAGGAGCTAATTGTTAGACAAACCTATAGTGTATTTTTGCAAAGCGCCATGGGGTTGGTAATGGGCATGAGCGGGCAGGGAGCTCACACAAGTGAAGGACCCCCATAGGATGTTTCTCATATGTACATACCATAGTTGGAATTGAAATTTGAGAAACTTGATAGTTGAGGGTCAATGCATACTAATAATCATTGATGGATGTGAAAAACATGATAGTTGAGTAGCAATGTGAGATAAGGGATAGAGTTAAGGGGATCAAAATATAATTTAGACTTACTATGTTATATTAACCTGCAATTGACTATGTACACATCTCTACACAATCGAAAGTATTGCAAGTTATACACTTGAATATTATAAAGATATTTGAACTGATGATACCTGAAATAAACCCTAAGCACGAGTTCAGGAAATGAACCCAGCTCGGGAGGTCAGGTAAGACACGAAGAGCTCGTCCAGCCAGAGTTAAAGCTCCTCCCCAAGCGAGATAATATGGGAAGCGATGAGGGGACAATAAGATGATAGCGAACACATCCGAAGTAATAGCCACGCTGAATTCAAGGCATAAAACCCTTAACCAACCAAGATCCTCTCCGAAAATTAAGGAGTGGATGGAAGGCAAAGATCTCGAGATAAAGTCCCCTAAACCAGCCCTATGAAGATTAGGTAACTCCTCCATCGGGGAGAGTAAGGGGGAAGGATCCCTTGATTATAGGAAGTAAATCTGGGTAAGAGGTAAGCAAGAGGCTATAAAAACAGGGTAAGCCTCCAATGAGAGAGAGGACCATATAGGCGATAGAGCCAAGAAGAACCCTAATTTCCCTCCGCGCTGCATTGTAGCACACCCAACGCAATCAATAAAAAAACATGAGCAAGAGCCTCCATTAAAGAGTGGACTAGCCGAGCTCCTAGGCCGGTGAACCACTATAATTTCATTGTGTTCGTCTCTTTTTCCTGAATTCCCTAAGCATTTATCAGCAATTTGCATGAGCCTTGTAGCTCAGACACCTACGTTTGATTACACACACACAATTATACTCTCTGCTCGTCCACGATAGATTAACACCATCAGTTTGGCGCCGTATGTGGGAACGACTGTTCCTGTTACAAATAAGCTGACCTCTCAGTGACTGATGGTATCGACTCGAAACATGAGCAGAAGCCAAACAAACCCACCACGGATGCAGGATCAACAGGAAGCCACCAACGGCAGACAACCCGAGAACGTCCCAAAGACTAATCCCCCCATGGGGAATTCCCCCACTAACAACGAGATGGAGGCCCTTCGCCTCGTCAACCAACGTTTGCTAAAGGAAAACGCACGACACTTGGACCCCCTCAGAGGGGTTAATGAAGGAGGAGAAAAAGCCAGACCAGGGGGCATGTTCCTTACCTACCCCCTAGGAACGGCCACAGCGAAGAGGTGCAAAGTCAGAACGATGAAGGCGAGAGGGACGATTTTTTCCCTTACCAGCAGGAAAGGAGAGAACAGCATTGGGAGCAGCGCTTTAAAGATATCCAATAAGAGCTCAGTCACACGAAGGAGGCTGTAAAGAGCAAGGCTCCGATTACAATGGATGCCCTGGTACAACAAACTGAGTCCCCATTCACCACTGGAGTGCTGCACTTCCCTCTCCCACCGAAGTTCAGAGTGCCACAGATATAGGCTTTCGATGGTACCAAAGACCCCATAGATCACCTCAATACTTACAAAAACCAGATAGAGTTGCACGGGTACCAGGACCCTGTGCGTTGTCGGGCCTTTGCTATTACGCTGAAGGGATCTGCCCTGGCACGGTTTAACAGGCTCCCCCCAGCCTCGATCTCCTCTTTTAAGGAGCTTTCTATATCTTTTGTGTCTCATTTCATAGGAGCTCGGACCTACAGAAAGTCGAGCTACCACCTGCTGAATGTGAAACAGGGACCCCAAGAGAACCTGAGGTCTTATGTCCAAAGGTTCAACTCGGAGTCTCTAAAAGTAGACGTCCCAGATGAGAAGTTCGCCATAACTGCCTTCATAGCTGGATTGGGAGTGCAGTCCAAGGACTTGATGTTCTCCATATCCAAGAACCCTCAGGCAAGCATGGCCGAGGTGTTGGCTAAAGCAGAGAAGTACATAAACGGTGAGGAAGCCCTCCTCTCAAAGATGGGGAGCTCAACCACGCAAAAAGATAAAGGGAAAGAAGAGAAAAAGAGGGACCGAAGTCCCAGAAACGAAAGAAGACGGGAGAGAACTCCAAGAAGAGACAAAAAACCCTCCCCCAAAAGAAGGGGAGACGTCAGAGATCGTCTGGGCCCACCGCGGCCCAAGTTGCAACCAAAATATGCACCTTGGTAGCTCCCTCAGCTCACCGCAACAGTATCACAGATCCTGTATGAGGTACAGAACGAGAAGTTCCTGAGGTAGCCACCCCGGATGAAGGCAGATCCATCAAAGAGAGATCCCTCAAAGTATTGTGAGTACCACAGGGATCACGGCCACCACACCGATGATTGCATCCAACTGAAGAAAGAAATTGAATTCCTGATCCGACGAGGTCAGTTACGCCACTATGTGGCCCAAGATAATCAGAATCGAGCTCCCCCGCCTCCACCACCTCAGCAGCAGGCCCCAGTGCAACATCAGCAATCCTTGGGGGATATCAGAGTAATATCTGGAGGTTTTGCGGGAAGTGGAGAGTCAAGCTCAGCCAAGAAGGCACACCTGCGAAGAATCAGAGCCGAGGAAGCAATGGAAGTACACGCCATATCCAAGGCACCTCGACTGAGTACCGTCATCACCTTCTCAGATTCAGATCTGGAGGGTTGCCAGTATCCCCACGATGACCCATTGGTGATAAGGGCTGTCGTAGCCAACCGAACGGTTCATCGAGTTCTCATTGACAACGGGAGTTCTGCAGATGTCATTTTTGCCTCTGCATTTGACAAGATGGGGATAGGTAGGGAAAAGCTAGAGCCAGTCAGCGCACATCTAATGGGGTTCTCAGGGGAAAGGGTGTTCCCCTTAGGATCAATCCAGCTAGTGCTCACTATGGGAGATCCCCCATGCTAGGCCACCACCACAGTAAAATTCTTGGTAGTTGATGCACCCTCTGCGTACAACATGTTGCTCGGGAGACCTTCCCTCAACGCAGTAAAGGCGATCCCCTCAGCTTATCACTTGGTTGTGAAGTTTCCTACAGAAAACGGGGTTGGAATGGTTCGGGGGGACCAGCGCATATCAAGGGAGTGCTACATGGCTTCAATGAAGCAGAAGGAGATCAAGAATATCCAGCTAGATGAGCTCGACATGAAGGACGAGCTGGACACAAGACCAAGGCCATCAGAAGAGCTGGAACCAATTCAGCTTGACGAGGTGCCAAAACACCTCGTTTATGTGGGGTCCAAGCTGAACAGAGAGGTCAAAAGCCTTCTCATCCAGTTCTTGAAGAAAAATATAGGAGTGTTTGCCTGGAAGCAAGAGGACATGGAAGGTATTGACCCCTCGATCATCACGCACAAGCTCAGCGTAAATCCTACCTTCAAACCTATCAAACAAAAGCGAAGAAGTTTCGCCCTAGAGCGCCAAAAAGCAATCAATGAGGAGGTCAGCAAACTCCTCCATGCTAAGGCCATCAGGGAAGTTGACTACCCTACTTGGTTGGCAAATGTGGTTCTTGTCAAGAAAACCAGTGGTAAGTGGCGATTGTGCATCGACTTTACTGATCTCAACCGAGCATGTCCCAAGAATAGTTTTTCCTTACCTCGGATTGACTTAATAGTGGATGCCACAGCCGGACACGAGCTCCTTAGCTTCATGGACGCCTTCTCAGGTTACAACCAGATCAGGATGGATCCCAATGACCAAGAGAAGACCTCCTTTGTGATTGAACAGGGAACATGCTGCTATCAGGTCATGCCGTTTGGATTGAAGAATGCGGGAGCCACATACCAACGCCTAGTGAATCGAATGTTCCAAAAACAGATTGGGACATCCATGGAAGTCTACATTGATGACATGTTGGTAAAATCGCTGAAGGCAGAGCTCCATATCCAGCACCTAGCAGAGTTATTCCAAATCCTCAGAGAGTAGAAGATGAATCTTAATCCTGCCAAATGTGCATTTGGAGTATCCGCGGGAAATTTTCTGGGCTTCATAGTCAATAGCAGGGGTATTGAAGCTAACCCAGAAAAGGTCAAAGCAGTATTGGACATGCGGCCACCATCCAACACTAGAGACATCCAACGTCTGACGGGAAGAATAGCTGCCTTGAGTCGGTTTGTATCCAGATCAAGTGACAAATGTCAACCCTTCTTTCAAGTCCTAAAGAAAGCATTCTAGTGGGACACCCGATGTGAAGAAGCATTCCAAGCCTTGAAGGACTACCTAAGTTCACCTCCTGTTCTAGTTAGCCCATTGGAAGGGGAGATACTGACACTTTATCTAGTTGTTTTTGATTTCTCTACCAGCGCAGCGCTAGTAAAAGAACGAGACAGAGTTCAGCAACCAGTATACTACTGCAGCAGAGCTCTGAGGGGGGCAGAAGAGAGATATCCTAAAATGGAAAAGCTTGTCTTAGCTCTGGCCACAACTGCTAGAAGACTTAGGCCCTACTTTCAAGCACACACTATCGAGGTTCCGACAGATCAGCCAATGAAGTAGGTACTTCATAAGCCAGAGTCTTTGGGAAGACTAGTTAAGTGGGCTATAGAGCTCAACGAGTTCGACATCAGGTACAAACCAAGAAATGCAGTTAAAGGGCAAGTTCTGGTAGATTTTATCGCAGAATTCACGACAGTTGCGCCTATGGAGGCAACCCAGTTAGTACCCGACCTCCCCACTTGGAAACTTTTGGTAGATGGAGCTGCCAATGCTCAAGGAAACGGTGCAGGCTTAATTCTGACTTCTCCGGATGGAATAGATGTCGAATACGCCCTCAGATTTGTATTTAAGGCTTCAAACAACGAGGCAGAATATGAAGCTGTCATCGCGGGACTCAATCTCGCTCATTCCATGGAGGCAGAGCAGCTGGAGATCAGCAGTGACTCCCAACTAGTGGTAAAACAGATAGAGGAATCCTACGAAGCGAGGGGTGAAAAAATGGTCCTTTACCTCAGAAAGGTACAAGAACTAATCAAGAAGTTTGTGCAGGTTAAGGTCAGACACGTTCCCAGGACAGAAAATTCACGAGCAGATGCGTTGGCAAGGTTAGCAACTGCCTCACAAGAGGACTTGGATAGGCTAATACCAGTGGAGCACCTTCCAGAGCCTTCAGTAAGCATTGAAAAAGAAGAAGTACTCCCAATCGCAGCTCAGCCGAGCTGGATGGACTCCATCATAGAATACCTGCAGAACGGAACCTTGTCGAACGATGCTAAGGAGGCCTCCAAACTGAGAGCCAGGTCAACTAGATTTTCTTTGCTGCATGGAAATCTATACAAGCAAGGATTTTCAGCACCTCTCCTTAGATGCGTGGGAGATGAAGACGCCAACTATATACTCAGAGAAGTACTTGAGGGAATCTGTGGCAATCACATCGGAGCTCGGGCCTTGGCAGGAAAAACACTGAGGCAAGGGTATTATTGGCCCACTATGCTAAAGGATGCCACTGAATTGGTTAAGAAATGCAGGACTTGCCAGAAGCATGCCAACATCTCCCATTGTCCACCCAAGCTATTGACATCGGTGATAAGCCCATGGCCTTTCCAGCAGTGGGGTTTGGATATACTTGGACCCCTTCTCACCGGTGTGGGACAATGCAAGTTTGCCATTATAGGGGTGGATTACTTCACCAAGTGGGCGGAGGTCGAACCGTTGGCAATAATCACCGAACAAAAGGTCCAAAACTTTGTTTGGAAATCTATAATTTGCAGGTTTGGGGTTCCCAGAGCAGTCATATCAGACAATGGAAAGCAGTTTGACAACACGAAGTTTAAAAGGTTTTGTGCTGAGTTCGGAATAAAGAACTACTTCTCAGCTCCGGCACACCCTCAATCCAATGGACAAGCAGAGGTCACCATCAGAACCATCAAGGCAGCTCTGAAGACCAAACTAGACAACCTAAAAGGTAAGTGGGTAGAGTATATCCCTGAGGTGCTGTGGGCTGACAGGACTACTGCCAGATCCGCAACTCAGGAAACCCCGTTTGCTTTGGCTTTTGGCACTGAGGCAGTAGCACCTATCGAGGTGGGGCTCCAATCACCTAGGGTGAAATTTTCAGACGCTGAACACAACGATGAATCTCTCCTATTAAACCTCGATCTCCTGGATGAAAAGAGAGACAGAGCTCTGCACCGCGTCAAAAGTTACTAAAGGAAAACAACAAGGTATTATAACATAAAGGTTAGGCACAAAATCTTTAAAGCTGGGGATTTAGTGCTCAAGAAACTCTTACCTGCGAGAAAGGACCCCACTCATGGGAAGCTGTGACCCAATTGGGAAGGACAGTACATGAAAAATGAAAATAGAATCATATGAACACAAGGAGAGCTCTAAGTGTCTAAGGAAGGCGTGATTGAAGGACTTTGCAACTCAGCGGATGAGCCCTCAGTAGCAGGCAGAAAAGGAGAGCTTCCAGGGGCACCAACTACGCGCGTCTCCGCTCCTATTGATTCCGAATTTTAAGCAAGGGCCTCAGTCACAAGGTCAGCTGAGAACGGTGAAGTGGCAGAAACAGTAGAAGTTGCAGCTGGGAGCTCGGGAATTGCAGCAACAGAGCCTATCCCAGTAGGAAGAGCTTCAGAAGTCTCAGCAGGAGGGATGGACATCTCAACACCCTCTTGGGTAACATCTGGAGGAGCCAAGTTGTCCCCCTCGCCATCTGTATCAGTCTCCTCTAGCTCCTCCTCGGTAGGTATAGTTAAGTTGAAATCAAGGTCTGGATAAGTCTTTGTAGCTCGGCGCTTGAAGGCAAGCCATCCAGTGGCCCACTGGGTGGTGACGTCATCCCTCAATTCAGCAATAACATCGTCCTTCTCTTGGACAAGGGTCTTCTGTGCCTCGAGCTCGGTGCAGAGTGCAGCATTTGCCTCAGTCACAGCAAGATAGTCCTTCTTTATGCTCTGCAAAGAGCTCTGGGCTTCAAAGGCTTTCTGGCTGGCCTTAGCCCAGGCCTCGGATTTGAGTTTCAGCTCTTCCCTGGCTATTCTCAGCTCATCCCTGGTTTTCCTCTCTCTCTCCTCAGCAGCATCTTTGGCCGTTTGTAAGCCCTGGAGGGAAGAAGTCTGGTTCTCCAACTCCTCCTTGAAGCTTGCCACCTGAGCTCGGAGGTCGTCATTGTCAAAGGTGAGTTCAGCAACCTTAAACTCGTATGCTTTTAAAACTTTGACAGAGCTCTCGGAGGATTGGATCCTATTCACCAAACCTTTTACGTGGAGAGCCAGCTGAGGACATGAGAGAAAACAAGAAAAGATAAGCTTAAGGTTACGACATAAAAGATAAAAGAATGTATAAGGATGCTAGAGCTTACCACAGCTGTTCCCTGAAGAGCTGAGCTGATGGTCTCCTCAAGAGGCATGGAAGAAGCCTTTTGAACGTCAAATTCGATAAGGACAGAAGAAATGGCCCCATCAGCAAGCTCACTGTTCTAAAAAAAGGAGTCCTCATTCTCCTCCATCTTGGGACGCTTTCCTTCATCAGACCCAAATTCCTTCGGAAAGGATTGAATAATTTTCCCTGAAGGACTATAGGATAAATTACAGGGTTGAAGGCCAGGGACCAACCCCAAGGCTTCTTGGACCTCAGTTGAGGAAGGAGAAGCCTCACTTGGCTCATTAGTTTGACTTGAAATGGGTTGGACCCCTGTTGGCAGGCAGATCTCAACGACTGTTGGGGTGTTCAACGATTGAACCTGCTTTGACGAAGTTGAAGCTGCGGAAGAAGAAGGCACCCCCAATTTTTTAATCTTAGCCCGAGTAACGGGGCTACGTCTAGAGCTGACCACAACTTTCCGTTTGCTACCTTTCCCACTCTTCGATAGCTGGTCGATATTGGCCTGGAGTTCTTCAGATGAGGGTTTCATTGTGGAAGACCCTGGAAGATCTAAGCCAAACTAGTTACGCTTATATGAGGAAATAGAAAGGAAGGCAGCACAACTCAATGGAAAAAGGAGTTACCTGCTACTTTATCAGGTTTGACAACAGAAATGGGAGGCGGGGATTCTATCATTATCCCAGGAGGACTAAATCCTCTCTCAATCAGAACCCAGGGTTGGATGAGCTCGGAGTACCTTCGCGGGTCACACTTGATCAATTTCAACTTCACCTCCTCGTCCTCAGCACTAAGTTCAAGTCGGGTACCTAGATACAACGCAAGCATAGCAGAGTCAGAAACTTATGATTCTCAAAACAGAACTCAGTCAACTCCAACAATGACTCACGCAAGTTCTCTGGAACAGTCCAGGCCTTAGGGATACCAAGAGTGTCCGTTCTATCAGCAGGGTTGTATTTCCAGTTGGTGCCCCCAACAAAGAAGAACGTTCTTTCCAGTGTTTATGGGAGGATAGAATATGAGAGATGATCTGCCTAGCGTTGGCTCGCTTGGAAATATACAAGAAACCCTCAGAAGAGGTCAGCTTGACGTTGAAAAAGTCCAAGAGTAGGGAACCCCGAGCTTATGGTCCATAAAGAAGACCCACTAGAACCCCCCAGAAGTTAGGGGAAAGCTGAGAGGGACAAACGTTGAAGTATTGCAAAACATTCTTGATGAATGGGTGAAGAGGAAAGCGAAGGCCATTCTCAAATGCGGCCTCAAAGAAACAGACCCTCTTGTGAACTTTGGCAACATAAAGGGTGGAGCTGTCTGGACACCAGCAAGAAACCCATAGCGGGCGATGAAGATCTTCACAAAGGAATGGTCAACTTTGCTAGGGCCCACGAGCTCGGCATGCTTTAGGGCAGCTCCTAAGTACAATGAACCACCAGAGATGTGACACCCCAAAATCCGGGGGTCCGTTGATTACCCATCAACCCGCGGAATACCCGTAGATACCGAGTAATTCGATATCACTCTGTTATGCCCCATTTTCCGGGGTCCTTAATTTTAACGAAATTCGGGCAGAGTCTCCTTTGTACGGGGAGCTCTACCCAAAACACAACATGTGCAACATATATTCAAATGACCCATCTGAGGCCCAATTTAAAACAATGACCGCACCGGGTCCATTTATAAGTAAACAGTGGCCACACCGGGTCCAATAATTCATACTTATACAAAACATATAAATATCACAAGTGTTTTACATTTCAAACCCATCCAAATCACTTCCAAATTCATCCCAAATATGCATAATGAAATTCCTACACTATACAAAGTCCATGGAAATCCATTTCATACAATTCCATATATGTACACATCCAAATTATTTGGAATTTATATAAAAGTTATACCATTTAACCATAAAAGCCACATTCTGGCTTCTTCAACTTTGAGGCCCCAAATGAGAACCTCCCTCCCACGAATGATGCGCACCTGAAATGTTTCCCTTATAGGGTAAGCCAACGCCCAGTAGGGTGTTTCCTACAGAGGCTACTCCTCAACCTATATGCATATGAAATGTTCACATGCACAACCACAATTCTCATAACCATTCCATCAAGTAATATGATTAAATGATGTAATGCTAGAATGTCATGCCATGAATGAGGTGAGACCCACCCATGTGCATCCAACCCGAGTCCACTCCGACTCCCTTTACATGTCAATGCCATGTATGTTAAACCCGGGCTACCCAAGCCCCATAAAATGAGATGAGACTCATGTACTCAACCCGAGCCTGCCCCGGCTCAACATGAAATGAGATGTGACTCATTTACGCACTCACCCCGAGCCCTTCCCAGCTCGACAACACAATGCAAATGTCAATGTGTCGTAAAATCCGCCGTTGATGTTATCCACTCAACGACCATTGATAAATCAAAACCCTTGTGTCTTTGTTGGACAACAGATTTTGGTATCTCAACCGCCGGTTCCGTAAACACCAGCACTTTTCTAGAATTTCACCGCCGGACAAATGCCTGAACCATGTAACCGGGTCTTGCACCCGAGGGGGGATCTATCCCTTCTTGCTATACCCAGACACAAGTTTTTCCTTTATGCATGTAACCGGGCAACTCAAATGAATATTCAATCCATCTTTCCCGAGCTCACCATCAAACACCAAGTATGGTGTTGATTAATGCAACCATACCACCACACTCATGAATGACTCCCATGAATGTGACACAACCTTATGCCCAATATGCTATGACCGCCAATGAGCAACTCTTTTCATGTCCACATGCATTTAATACCAAATAGATTGTGGTACAATACCCATGCACAAACACACCCACACCCATGCTAACATCCCATGAATGTGATGCCCATGTCCACATACATTTAATACCACATAGATTGTGGTATAAACACCCATGCACAACATCTTTATGACACAATGTCCATGTATGCGATGTTCCCGTGCTTATGCAATGCAATGAACCATTGTCACTTGTATATCATGTTCATATATAATGAATGTCATATGAACTAATCTCACACAATCAATTCCATTCCATGTCAATTTACATCATAACCATATAAATTCCATACTTCATCTCAACATTGATACATCAAAACCATATATCAATAATTCATAATTTCAACATAAATCATATCGTACACATATGATTTTCATTCCCCACCTAAGGCATAACATGTTATTTATCCAAATAACAACTTCAATTTATTTAAGCATTTTATCAAACACCTTCAAGGCAAACAACATGTGATCACACAATTTTGCCAACTTTCTCATAACTCTAGAAATTCCAATAGGCCATTTCTACTTAACAAATTAGGATAAAATCATTTTACCCATTTCCTTCATTTTCAATACCCATATACATATATAGATATATATATATATATATACAAAATATGCCAATAACACACTTAAACTACAAGGTGCATGATAACACATAACAACCCAAAAAAATTAGCACAAAGCAGCCCACAAAAATCAGCCCAAAGCAACCCACGAAATCAGCCACTAAGCAGCCCCTTAAACAGCCCGTATACAGCTCAATTACAACCCGCAAAATGGCCCAAATACAGCCCACATACTGCCCAAATACAGCCCACATAAAATGAGATTTTTAGGTTTGGAATAAACCCAAGTAGGAGAACCCCTACCTCTCGTAGTGTGAGAATCCCGTAGGAAGCTTCCAAGACCCGAAAACCCAACTCGAAGCTTGATTTTCCCAACTCCCGAAATCTCACCTTCGGTGAAATTCATTGTTTTTGGTTACCACGCGTAGCCCTCGTTGCGTAGATCAACTCTCCCTTCTTGCTCGACGGAATCCGAGCGACGGTTGCCGGAGAAATCGCCGGAGAAAGTCTAAGAAAACCCTTTTTTTCTCTTCCCTCTCCCTCTCTCTGTTTTTACGTCTGAAACCAGACTGATTTCAGCAGAAATATCTGCTGAAAATCAGAATTTTAAGCCTATTTATATTTTTCAATGTGTGGTTCAGATCGCGCCACACGCCCCCTCTTCGTTCGGGTTTATTTTCGTCCCGAAATGATTAAAATTCGTCCCAATTTAAGTTCAAATTATTTTCTATGAACTCTAATTAAATTATTTTCAATTTTCTCACATTTTGTCCAAAATTTCGTTTTTGGGGTCACCCGAGATCCGATGTCTCGTAAAACGTGAAAAATCCGACTATTTCGGAATTTGATGAAATTTTACATGGTCACTAGATTTCGCGAGACGAATTCAAAGGCGAAGTCCGTTTCGTCATCCGAGCTCTATAAAAATTCAGGTTCGCAACCCGTTCATAGTGGCAAGTTATTGTTTTGCCCTTTTGTGAATAGTTCAAATTTTCTGGGGTTTCACAAGAGACCCCAACCCCACTGACTTTGCCCTTGCCTTTGTCAGGCTTGGGGGGCATAGGAGAAGATGATGGGGGAAGCTCCTCGGTATTGACCTCGGAATCAATAGCATCAACACCAGGGAAATTGTCGATTTCAACACCCACTTCCCCTAAGTCAGCCTCCTCCTCGGTAGACCTACCTTCTAAGAGAGAAGCAGAGGAGCGAGTGGCTCCAGAGGGGGCATACATGTTTTGGCAGGAAAAATAAAGATCAAAGGAACGATAGAGAGGAGGAAGACCAGTCAAACACTCCCTAATAACCCTAGGGTCAGCACAGTAGCTTCCAACAACAAGTATGTGCACAATAGAACCCCAATCGACGAAATGGGGAAGAGGAGACAAGCAACGATCGCGAGTCCAGACGTAAAAGAATCGGAAAGCCCAAATGCACAGCAACACCTCGAACCCGAGGGATCCAGAACGAGAAAAGAGGTGAATAGGAGACAAGAAACGTACCTAGCAGATGATGGACAACGAGCAGCAACCCAGGAAGAAATCACAGGGGAAGAGCAATGAGAATCTTCGAATCAAACTGAGGAAACTCGACTTTGAGCAGAAGGCCAAGGAATCGAAAGGAGAGGGACACAGAGGGAAGTTGAAAGGAAGAAGAAGAGGGTTTCTGGCAACCGTTTGGGCATTTTTAGCTTGAAAGGAGTGGGTTGTAATACACGTGAGAATCGAGGAGGTCATGATTGCAGAAAATTGTCACAAAGCCACTCCCACGTGAAAGTTAGGACCAGCCACGTGCTGGCCTAGCCCGGTAAAAAAAAAAAAAATTTAATTTTTCAGGAAACCAGAGCTAGGGAAGGAAGAGCTCAGCCCCTACCCAAGCTAGCTTGAGACAAGGCTGGGGGGCAACTGATGATACCTGAAATAAACCCTAAGCACGAGCTCAGGAAATGAACCCAGCTCGGGAGGTCAGGTAAGACACGAAGAGCTCGTCCAACCAGAGTTAGAGCTCCTCCCCAAGCGAGATAATATGGGAAGCGATGAGGGGACAACAAGATGATAGCGAACACCTCCGAAGTAATAGCCAAGCTGAATTCAAGGCATAAAACCCTTAACCAACCAAGATCCTCTCCGAAAATTAAGGAGGATTCCATGGATGGAAGACAAAGATCTCGGGATAAAGTCCCCTAAACCAGCTCTATGAAGATTAGGTGACTCCTCTATTGGGGAGAGTAAGGGGGAAGGATCCCTTGATTGTAGGAAGTAAATCCGGGTTAGAGGTAAGCAAGAGGCTATAAAAACAGGGTAAGCCTCCAATGAGAGAGAGGACCATATAGGCGATAGAGCCAAGAAGAATCCTAATTTCCCTCCACGCTGCATTGTAACACATCCAACGCAATCAATAAGAAAATAGGAGCAAGAGCCTCCATTAAAAAGTGGACTAGCCGAGCTCCCAGGCCGTTGAACCACTATAATTTCATTGTGTTCGTCTCTTTTTCCTGAATTCTCTAACCATTTATCAGCAATTTGCATGAGCCTTGTAGCTCAGACACCTACGTTTGATTACACACACACAATTATACTCTTTGCTCGTCCACGATAGATTAACACCATCATGAACTCTCAATTATTCCTCCGGCCACGATAGGGGTTTTTCTTTTTATTTTTGATATATTCCATATTCTAGACTGGCTGTGAACGCTTTATGATGTATTAATCGAACACTAGGAAACGACACCAGCTCCTTGAGTATAATGAGATTGAATGTCCCGACTAGAAAAAAGTTATTTAAAACAAAAAAAAGGTATTCACCTGAGCAATTGACTTTCCTCTAGCTTTAGCAATCTCTTTCAGCACCTCACAGTCCAAGACTTGGTTAGTTCCCCACAGTGTCCCTTTGGCCCCTAAAGGAGAGTATGCTGTAACATGAATCTTCTTCTCCATACAAAACTCCCGCAGCCCCTTCTGCTGCCAAAGCGGGCTCATCTCCACCTTGTGAAATCAAGCATATATAAGATACTCATCAACTTTTCATCCAAAATATCAACAATCCATCAATATAAGAATGTTATGTATTCAACAGGGAGAAATTAAGTGTACGAAATCTGTGCCTAAGAAAATAAATTGATCTTCAAGAGAGCGATCACAGTTTTTTTTTGGGCAAGTGAAAGCAATCATAGTTATTATCGTTATTCCATAGGATATTTTGTGATCTTATTTACTTTTATACTTTAGTGAGAGAAAGGTGAGACTCGAAATTCATCATTGAAGCCACAAGAAACTAAAAGATACTCATAATCGATGAATGGTGATTGGAGAATATAAAGTGAGCCTAATTCATCAGGTATTGCCTATTGTGTTTATTTTCTTGATGTCTTGGTAAGAAGTGATGGATTTTATATGATTGATTTTCACTGTTCAAGGAAGATTATTGTTGTTCGGTGGTTTGACCGGATTTTTTATTCAGCAGCAGAAGAAAATTTTGAAAGCATGATAATTCGAAAGGAATTTTTTTTTGGAAAAGCAAAATCATGATGTAATGCTCAACTATGTGTCCAACATGGGCTTAATTCTACCTTATGAATAAAATAAAAGGTAAATGAGATAACTAAATCAACGGTATATCTTTCTATTTCCATAGTTATATTTTCTTACTACATCTTATTATTCACGATGTTTGGTAATCACATCTGAGAATCTCAGATCAAATAAAAAAAGACTTTAAAGAGTTACTGTATATCGTAAATAAGTTTATTAGAGATTTGTTAGAATATATAGAGATCTAGTAGTATCTGAAATATTGTATTGAGTGACAATTTTGTAACCATATTTAAGGGTTAAGCACAATGTAATTAGTTAATAATATGTCGATGTAGCTTTTTGATCCATGAATATAGTCACCGTGCGCCAAACTACATATATTTTTGGATTTTGTTTCCTTATGTTTTCTATCTTTAATTCGACGCTAGGAGACTCACTTGATTTACTGCGGGAGGGATCTTTGCTGTAGCAAGTAACAGGTTGAGCTTCTTGCAGGAGAAGTTGCTCACTCCAATATTTTTTGAGAGCCCTAATTTATGACACTCCTCCATGGCTTCCCAAACTGACTTGAAATCCATTGGAAGAAGGTATTTCCCTTCGAATTGCAGTTTGTCAACCCCTGGCTTCAAGCTAACTGGAAAATGAATTAGGTACAGATCAAGATAGTCCAACCCGAGATTCCTACATAAAGAAACATGACAGCGAACTGTCAACAAGTTTGTATTTGAATTTGAACAAGTAAAACTAGTTTCAACTTTCAACCTGTATGGGTAGTACAACAATTGAACAATAAACGAGGCGCAAACTCGTAGGTCATTAATTCAAGTTCCTCAGGTGCATAAAGCCCAGTTTAAATTACGCATATGATTGGTACGTGCATTCGAGTTTTGTGCCAGTTAAAACACATGTAACTAGAACTAATTTCCTATCACACCAAAAAAAGAAAATGGGAAACAAGTATGAGAAAGTATGCGATACTGGAGGGTTTGTCGTAGGGCAGGAATGACTCGATCAGGATGTGCATTGCTGCACCAAAGCTTCGACGTGATAAACAGTTCTTCACGAGATTTGATGAGCCCTAGCCCTAAAGCTTCAGCTATGGCATCACCAAGTGGCCGTTCTGATTTGTATAATTCAGCGGAGTCAAAGTGTCTATAGCCGAGTTTGATTGCATGCAGAATGGAAGTTTTCACGGTGTCCGATCCCTCAAACGGCCATGCCGCAGTTCCAAAGCCGAGTAGAGGAATGGTACCATCGGTACTTGAGCCCAGTGGTGCCTTAGGAATGCTTCCCATGCCGCAGTCCCTTGCTTCGATCGCCTTTGTGTGTGTTCTGTGGTGTGTTCTGTAACGGTGGTGTGCGTGTGAAAGAGAGAGAGACAGAGAGATAAGAGGGAAAGAGAGAGAGAAGAGGTGAGATCATGTGACTCTCCTTCCTCGGAAAGGCTTTGCTACCGATAATATAAGGGACCACACTACGGTACTGAAATGGAATATTTCGGTATCATACGGAAAAATTGTCATTAAGTCAATTGGGGGTAAAATTATAACATTATTAAATTTACGACTATAGTGAACAAAATAACAATATTAGTGAAAATTTTACAACATAGTGGATAAAATTACCACAATAGTAGAAAAAATTACAACATCAGTAAAAAATTTATAACAATAATGGACAAAATTACAACATCAATGAACAATTTACTACAGTAATAGGCAAACTTTTACTACCATTTGAAGTGCTAAAACTATATTTTGTGGGTTTGTGATCGATCAGTGAAAAAATTACATCACTGGAAAAATTTACAATAGTAGTGGGCAAATTTACAACATCAATGTAAAATTTACAACATCAGTGAAAAATTTACAACAGTAGTGGGTAAATTACAACAGCAGTGAACAAACTTTAATTAATATGGTGGTAAAAGTACGATTGACACTTTAAACCACATTTGTTGTAAATACAACATTAGTGCATCCCACTGATGTTGTAAATTTACCTTTAAGTTTGTATTATTATCAACGGTTCTTATAATATTAACCAAAATGAAAATAAAATTTGTCTATATACTAATAACCTTAACCACAATCATTCTAATCTTACAACAATAGTGGAAAAATTACCATAGCAGTGGGCAAAATTATAACATCAATAAAAAATTTATAACATTAATGAGAAATTTACAAAAATAGTGAAAATTTTACATAATCATTGTATTTAACCCTGAATTATAGTAAATTTTCCCTTTGATGTCATAACCTTTTCCCAATTGTGGTAAATTTATTCACCATGATTTTAACTTAACCTCTTTTTGTCGTAAAATTTACTCTTAATCCTCGTAATGTTACTCAGAATTGTTATAATATTAACTAAAACGGTGGTAATATTAATCAGAACAGTCGTAAATTAACCTCCAAACTTATAAATTTATACACAATTGTTGTAAACTTACCCTCAAAAGTGGTACATCTACCATTAATTGTGGTAAATTGCCCACACTTTTACTAAATCTCACTCTAGTAACCTTGTGATCGATCATAGACAATTGTGATCGATCACAAACTTACAATTTTTCAAAAAAATTAAGTCAAGGATATTTGTGATCGATCCTAAATAGTTGGGATCGATCGCAAACATTCTTTTAATATTTTAAGGTATATTCTAAACCTTTGTGATAGATCATAATCTATTGGGATAGATCACAAAAATATATAGTACTATGATCTATCACAAAAACATAGGATCGATCGCAATTTTTCTTCTTAGAAAAAAGGGAGAATTACACCCAGACCCCTTGAGGTTAGTCATTTAATCACTCAGACCCCCTGACATTTTAAATATTACACACAGACCCCCTGAAATTTGTACACACATAACACTTAGCCCCTGCTGTAAATATATCCGTTAATAAATTACACCCAGACCCCTTGAAATTTGTAAACATATATTACTTAGACCCCTTAAGTTTAAAATGTTATATTTAGAAAAAAAATACTTCAATCAATGATAAAATACTCTATGATCGATCACAATCTCTCAGAAAACCACTTTGGGGAGAAACTACTGCAACATTGTGATAGATCTCAAGTTCTTGTGATAGATCATAAAATTTAATTTCACCAATTAAAAATTTCGTCAATTCAAAATAAAATTAAAAATTTAACAACAAATAAACATTCAATTTCACCAATTCAAAATTCACCTTCACTTAAATTAATATAAAATTCACCTTTAATTTTATTTATTAAAATTTAATTTCATAAAATTAATACCAACTTGATCGCCAATTTTACTAAATAAACATTAATTTAGAAACCAAATTTCGTCAATAGACTAAAATCAAGTTATTTTTTACTTATTAAAATTTTAATACGTAAAAACTAAATTTTCATCAATTTGAATCGAATTTTAATTAGTATGAATTTTAAGAAGCAAAAAAATTGAAATTCAATCAACTCGAATCGAATTTTAATTAGTTCTAGATGCTAGTAGCTTAGGTTGAGCTCAAAATTTTAATCAACTCGAATATGAATTTTAATCAATTCGAATTTTAATATGTAGAAAAACGAAATTTAATCAACTTGAATTTTATTACGTAGAAAAATATTTTTTGGTATTTTAGCATTAAATATTAATTTGATGTATATTAATTTCTTATTAATTTGATGTTTATTGGATGATATTAGATGTTAATTTGATGAATTAAATGTTAACTATTTAAAATTGAATATTAATTTGATACATTGAATGCTAATTGTTTAAGTTGATAAATTGAATGCTAATTGAATTAATTTATGTGTTAATTTGATGTCAATTGGATGAATTGAATGTTCATTAGATAATTTTGTAGTTTAATTTCATGAATTGAGTGTTAATGGGATGAATTTAAATATAATTTGGGTGGATTAAATGTTACTTTGGTTTTAATTTGATGAATTGAATATTAATTGAGTGAATTTGGATGTTAATATGATGAATTTGATGTTAGTCAGTTGAATTTGAATGTTAATTTAATAAATTGAATGTTAATTAAATTATTTTTTATGTTAATTAAATAAAATTGACTATTAGTTGGGTTAAATATGTCCCCGATAATATTAGTGATTAAATATTTATTGGGTGAATTTGGATTTTAATTTAATGAATTGATTGTTAATTAGAGGAGTTTGAATATAAATTGGATGAATAGAAAGTTAATTTGACAAATTGAATATTAATTGGATGAAACAAAATGTTAATTTGATATAAATTTGCTGGATTGAATATTAATTAGGTGAACTTGAATTGGATGAATTTTGATGTTAATTTGATATAAATTAAATGTTAATTCGAAGAATTTGAATTTTGATTTGATGAATTGAATGATATTTGGATCGAAAATACCATCGTTTGTAATAATATTACAATGATTTGGGTGAATTTACCATGACTTAAGGTGAATTTAACACTATTTAAATTTGGTATTAATTTGATGAAATTGAATTTTAATAAGTAAAATTGAAGGTGAATTTGATGAAATTGAATTTTGACATTATAAAATTTATGGTCAATTTGGTGTTAATTTAATGATATTGGATTTTAATAAATAAAGTTGAGAGTGAATTTGATATTAATTTGATGAAATTAAATTTTGAATTGATGATATCTAATGTTAATTTAGTGTTGATTTAATGAATTGGATGAAATTGAATATTAAATTCATAAAATTTTATGTTAATTTGATAAAATTGGTTGTATGTATGGTGTTAAATTTCTGAAACTATAAATAAATTAAATTGAAGCTAATTTATTTTTAATTTGATGCAATTTAATTGTAATTTGATGAAATCAAATGTTAATTTGTTGTTTATTTAGATGAAATTAAATTTAAAATTTTGAAATTTCAATGTTAATTTGATAAAATTGACAGCCATTTTGGTTTTATTTGGATGAAATTAAGTTTTAATAAATAAAATTTAAGGTAAATTTATTATTAATCTGATGAATATGAATTTTAAATTGATGCAATTGAATGTTAATTTAGGGTTAATATGATGAATTGGTTGAAAATAAACATTAAATTCATTAATTTTATTTGGAATATATTTTTAGAATAAATATTATTATTTTTTAGAATATATCAAAATTATTATTCAGAATATATCAAAATTATTATTTTTTTTATCTCCAAAATATTTGCGATTTATCCTAAGATTTGTGATCTATCGCAAGGTAATAGTTGTCTCTCCCAATTTTTTTTTGTAACACAGTAATTTTGTGATGGATCACAAATGTATATGATCGATCACAAGTTATTAGAGTGAAATTTAGTAAAATTGTGGACAATTTACCACAATTAAGGGCAGATTTATAATATCTGTAAAAAATTTACAACAATAGTGGACAAAATTATAACATCAATGGACCAATTTTAACCATAATTTGAAGTACCATCACAAAAATCAGTGAGCTTGTGATCGATCAGTAATATTGGCTGATCGATCAAGTAGTTGCACATTGAGGGCAAAATTACAACATTAATGAAAAATTACAATATTATTGAAAAAGTTACAAAATTAGTGGGCATAGTAATACCCACTGTTCTTGTAATATTAACACTAAAATACCCATAAATGTTGTAAACAAAATTTCTTAAATATATCCACAATTCTAATACTTTTATCCATTGGTGTTGTAAATATGACCTTTATTATAGCATCGTAAACTTACCCATATATGTCGTAAATATTACCAAAATAGTCGTAAATGATTCTCTAAAATTATAAATTTGTCCACAAATTTAGTACACTTACTCACAACAGTGGTAAATTTGCCCTTAATTGGGGTAAACTGACATTCACATGTAATAAATCTACACTTAATTGTGGTAAATTACTACGATTTTGGTAAATCTTACCACAAAAATGATAATATTATCCTTAAAAACATTAAATCTAACCAATATGGTGTTGTACATTACCAAAATTGGGTGAGGAAACCACATTTGGTGAAGACTACAGTAATTTTGTGATAGATCTCAAATTCTTGTGATAGATCGCAAACATTCATAAAATTTAATTTCATCAATTCAAAATTTAGTCAATTCAAAATAAAATTTAAAATTTAACAAGAAGTAAACATTCAATTTCGTCAATTCAAAAATCATGAATTTAATGTTTACTTTCATACAATTGAGATCCAATTCATTAAATTAACCTTAAATTAATATTTAATTTTATTAATTGAAAATTAAATTTCATCAAATTAACACCCAGTTCACCTTCAATTTTATTTATTAAAATTCAATTTCATCAAATTATCACCAAATTGACCGTCAATTTTACCAAATTAACAATGAAATTCTTAAATTTGAAATTATCACCAAATTGATTGTCACTAACACCCTTTCTAATTTATATTTAAACATCGCTTGATAAAATTATCACTTGGTATTAATTTGATGAAATTGAATTTTAATAAGTAAAATTAATGGTCAATTTGGTGTTAATTTAATGAAATTAGATTTTAATAAATAAATTTGATAGCAATCTATCCCAATTATTATTTTTTGGAGTATATCGCAATTATTATTATTTTTTAGAATATATCGAAATTATTATTCGGAATATATCAAAATTATTTATTTTTTTATATCCAAAATATTTGCGATCTATTCTAAGATCTTGTAATCTATCGCAAGGTTGAAGTAGTTTCCCCCAAAACTATTTGAAAAAAAGTAAGTTTGTGATCGATCACAAATGTCTATGATCGATCAAAAGTCAATAGAGTGAGATTTAACAAAATTGTGGGCAGTTTACCACAATTAAGGGCATATTTACCACCTTTGAGGGTCAATTTACAACAATTATGGATTATTTTTTTTGAACAAAATTATGGATTAATTTACAAGTTTTGAGGTTAATTTATGACTGTTCCGATTAATATTATGACTCAATGTGCAACTACTTGATCGATCGATCAATATTACTGATCGATCACAAACCACAAAATATAGTTATGTTACCTCAAATGGTGGTAAAAGTTTACCACTATTGTAGTAATTTTGCCAATTACTGTAGTAAATTGTTAATTGATGTTGTAATTTTGTTCAATATTATTGTAAATTGTTTACTAATGTTGTAATTTTTACCACTATTGTGGTAATTTTGCCCACTGCTCTTGTAAATTTTTCATTAATTGTAACAGAACAATCATAAATTAACCTCAAAACTTGTAAATTTATCCATAATTGTTGTAAATTGACCCATCAAAAGTGGTAAATCTGCCCTTAATTGTGGTAAACTGCCCACAATTTTGCTAAATCTCACTCTATTGACTTTTGATCGATCATAGACATTTGTGATCGATCACAAACTTATTGTTTTTCAAAAAGTTTTGGGGGAGACTACTTCAACCTTGCGATAAATCACAAGATCTTAGGATAGATCGCAAATATTTTGGAGATAAAAAAAATAATAATTTTGATATATTCCGAATAATAATTTCGATATATTCTAAAAAATAATAATAATTGCGATATATTCCAAAAAAAAAATTGGGATAGATCGCAAAATTCATTTTCACCAAATTAATAAAAAAATCACCTTTAATTTTATTTATAAACTTTGATTTCATAAAATTAACACCAAATTGACCGTCTATTTTATTAAATAAACATTAAAATTCATGAATTTAATGACTGTTAAATTTATCAAATTAACATTGAAATTTCAAAATTTAAAATTTAATTTCATCCAAATAAACATCAAATTAACTTTTGATGAAATTAAATTTTAAATTTGATTTCTATCTTTAAGCATCCAAATTTGAATGAGGAAAACCACTTCCAAATTTCTACCTATAAGCTTCCAATTTAATTTCATCAAATTTATATCAAATTAACATCAAAATTCATCAAATTCAAGTTCACCTAATTAATATTCAATCCACCAAATTTATACGAAATTAAAATTTAGTTTCATCCAATTAATATTCAATTCTTCAAATTAACTTTCAATTCATCCAATTTATATTTAAACTCCTCTAATTAACAATCAATTCATCAAATTAATATTCAAATTCACCCAATAAATATTCAATTACTAAAGTTATCGGGACATATTTAACCCACAATCACTAATAGTCAATTTTACTTAATTAACATTCAATTTATTAAATTAACATTCAATTTATTTAATTAACATTCAATTTAGTAAATTAACATTCAAATTCAACTCACTACCATCAAATTCATCATATTAACATCCAAATTCACTCAATTAATATTCAATTCATCAAATTAAAATCAAATTAGCATTTAATCCATCTAAATTATATTTAAATTCATCCCATTAACCCTCAATTCATGAAATTTAACTACAAAATTATCTAATAAACATTCAATTCGTCAAATTAACATATAATTTCATCAAATTAACATTCAATTCATCCAATTGACATCAAATTAATACACAAATTAATTCAATTAACATTCAATTTATGAACTTAACAATAAATTATCACTTAACTTCATCAAGTTAACATTCAATCTCGTTTGATTAATATTCAATTCATCAAATTTGACTAGTTCTCATTAATTTCATCAGATCAACATCCAAATTAATCCGATTAATATTCAATTCATCAAATTAACATAAATTTAACATTTAATTAATTCAATTTATATTTAATTCGTACAATTAATATTCATTGTCATCCAATTAGCCTTCAATGTTTCAAATTAATATTCAATTTTAAATAATTAACATTTAATTCATCAAATTAATATCCAATATCATCCAATAAACATTAAATTCATCAAATTAATAAGAAATTAATATACAGTTCATCAAATTAATATAAATTTACTATTAAATGTTAAAATACCAAAAAATATTTTTTTACATACTAAATTCAAGTTGATTAAATTTCATTTTTCTACATATTAAAATTTGAGTCGATTAAAATTCAGATTCGAGTTCATTAAAATTTTGAGCTCAATCTAAGCTACTAGCGCCTAGAACTAATTAAAATTCGATTTGAGTCGATTGAATTTCTATTTTTTTACTTCTTAAAATTCGATTCAAATTGATGAAAATTTATTTTTTACGTATTAAAATTTTAATAAGTAAAAAATACCATAATGTTAGTCTAATGACGAAATTTGGTTACTAAATTAATGTTTATTTAGTAAAATTGGCAGTCAAGTTGGTATTAATTTTATGAAATTAAATTTTAATAAATAAAATTGAAGGTGAATTTTATATTAATTTGAGTGAAAGTGAATTTTGAATTGGTGAAATTGAATGTTTATTTGTTGTTAAATTTTAAATTTTATTTTGAATTGACGAAATTTTTAATTGGTGAAATTAAATTTTATAGATGTTTATGAAAGAACTTGAGATCTATGACAATGTTACGGTAGTCTCTCCCAAAAGTGGTTTTCTGAGAGATTGTGATCGATCATATAGTATTTTATTATAGATTGAAATATTTTTGGTCTAAGTATGACATTTTAAATTTAAGGGGTCTAAGTAATATATGTTTACAAACTTCAAGGGGTCTGAGTGTAATTTATTAACGGATATATTATGCGCGTACAAACTTCAGGGGGTCTGTGTGTAATATTTTAAATGTCATGGGGTCTGAGTGATTAAATGACCAACCTCAAGGGGTCTGAGTGTAATTCTCCTTTTTTTTTTCTAAGAAGAAAAATTGCGATCGATCCTATGTTTTTGTGATAGATCATAGTACTATATTTTTTGTGATCTATCCCAATAGATTATGATCTATCGCAAAGGTTTAGGATGTACCTTAAAATGTTAAAAGAATGTTTGCGATCGATCCCAACTATTTAGGATCGATCACAAATATCTTTGACTTAATTTTTTTGAAAAATTGTAAGTTTGTGATCGATCACAAGGTTACTAGAGTGAGATTTAATAAAAGTGTGGGCAATTTACTACAATTAATGACAGATTTACTACCTTTGAGGGTAAGTTTACAACAATTGTGGAAAATTTACAAGTTTAGAGATTAATTTACGATTGTTCTAATTAATATTACCACTGTTTTGGTTAATATAATAATAATTCTGGGTAACATTAAGAGGATTAAGAGTAAATTTTACGACAAAAAGAGGTTAAGTTAAAACCATGGTAAATAAATTTACCACAATTGGGAAAAGTTATGACATCAAAGGGAAAATTTACTATAATTCAGGGTTAAATACAATGATTATGTAAAATTTTCACTATTGTTGTAAATTTCTCACTAATGTTATAAATTTTTTATTAATGTTGTAATTTTGCCCACTGCTGCGATAGAGACAAGAGAGTTCGTGGCTCAAGAGTAAATATTCAATGCATCACTAATACTGTGTTGTCATTGTCATATAGTGTCACTATCTAATTAAAACTGAAAATAAGTAATGTAAATTCCATGATTTTCATTTCTAGCAACCATATTATTCAATCTGTACCACATATGATTAGTGGGATTCATTTGATTTATTTGTTGTATTCTAATTAGATGGTGACACCATATGACAGTGATGACATAGTATCACCGTTACAATGAATATTTTCTCATGGCTCAGGAACTGGAGAGAGAGAAAGGGGGATGGAACCCACGTGAAGTCCGTAAAAAAAAAAAGTGACAGCTTGTCATGAATTGTTTAAAAGAGATTCTATAATTTTTAATTTTTCCAAGTATCCTTGTTTTTCATGTTAAAAAAAAAAAGTATCCTTGTTTTTCTAAATAATTTACACGTATATTTTGAACAAGTAAACAAAATGAGTTGGTTCGCAAATAGCTTAGGCTTGACTCAGATACAAAACGAGCCCAAGAGTAAATATTCAATGCAACAGTGACACCACGTTATCATTATCACATAGTATCACAATTTAATTAAAATTGAAAATAGGTAAAGTAAACCGCACGATTTTCATTTCTAGTAACCACCATATTCAATCAGTAACACATATGATTAGTGGGATCCACTTTATTTATTTGTTGTCTTCTAAATAGATGGTGACACTATATGATAGTGATGATATGGTATCACCGTTACGATGAATATTTTCTTTTGCCTCAGGGGAATGGAGAGAGAGAAAGGGGGATGGAACCCACGTGAAATCTGTAAAAAAAAAAAGTGACAGCTTGTCATGAATTGTTTAAAAGAGATTCTATAATATTTAATTTTTCCAAGTATTCTTGTTTTTCATGTTCAAAAAAAAAAGTATCCTTGTTTTTCTGAATAATTTACACGTATATTTTGAATAAGTAAACAAAATGAGTTGGTTCGCAAATAGCTCAGGCTTGACTCAGATACAAAACGAGCCCAAATAATTTATTTAGATTTTGCTTGTTTTGTAATATGAGTGAGCTCAAGCGAGCCCGAGCCGAACTCAAACTACTCAATCGTTTAACAACCCTATTTAAAGTTAGGAATTTTCTTTGATATGTATATTCGAGTTGTCCACATGTGACAATGTATTAAGTTCCTAAATTATGTTTTAATAACATTAGTGTTGTACAAAAGACAAATGGTGGACTCCATTGAACCTTATGAGGAAGATGAGGTCTTTTTTTTTACTAAAAGGTGTTCAAACTTGTGACGACTGCTCTCTAGAGTTCAACGGTTGGCCACCGTAGTTTGAGCAGGGTTAGATGATGTCTTTAAAGGGATAAGGATGACTAGCCCTTAAAGGATGTAAAAATAGATTGAATTTGAGATCTCTAAATTACCAAAGATCGGACTTGACCACTGAGAAGACCTAAGTTTTTTGTCGTCGTGCCAGTGCCTCTCGAGGTGTTTGTATGAGAGAGAGAGAGAGAGTTGCTGATATTTATTTACCCAAAAGTACAGGTAACTTATATTTTCAAAAGATACATTATTCCAAATATCTACCAATAACTACTACATTAAACAATCATCAATCCTACTAGCGGCTTATTAATCTTGATAAAAAAAAATTAGTGTCTTATTATTGAATGTCAATATAACGTATCAGTAATAACATAATATCACTATTACTTTTATTACTACATTAAACCACGCGTTGTAACTTTTGCATTAATATTACATTTTTTTTAATATTAATTAAAATTCACTATTAATTCAATGATTATAATGGAATAAATCTCAAATTAAATTCTCAAACTAAATCTTAATAACATTTCAAATAATGCCCATTAATTTTTCAAGTCCAGATTTCTTGGTTTGGGGGAGCTATTCCCACCCCTTGAATCTTTTTTCTCACCTCCATTTAATCCTCTTACTTCAAACTACTAAATTCACCCCATTTATACTCATTCATCAGTTACTAAACTCATCCCGTTTATATTCAATAATTTAAAATCTAAATTCATTCAATTTTATTTCATTCTACTTTGATAGACAATGATTAAAATTTTATTTCTGATGGGTCAAGCCCAAGGGCCCAACCCACATTGTGAGCCCAGTTTAAATTAAGACCCCAACTTAGGTGGTGTTTGATAAAACCGAAAGCTGAAGTCTGAAAACTGAAAGCTGAAGTCTGAAAGCTGAAAGTTAAATGCTGAATTTGTGGACTGTTTGGTATCCACTGAAATTTAAGTGCTGAATTGAACTAAACTGTTTGATAACTATACAGAACTGACGTCTTAGAAAAAATTAATTTTCAATTTTACCCTTCCACTCTTTAATTTGAAAATATTTATAAAATATGTCATAACATAAATCATAATCACTATTATTATATTGTAATCTACATTTAACAAATATTTGATCAAAATAAATAAATAAATAATATTTAAATAACACAATAAGTGAACAATAGAAAATTGAATAACATAATAAGTGAACAATAATAAATTGAATAACATAATAAGTGAACAATAATATCTGATAAAAAAAAGAACAATAACTAATAAATAATCAAATAATATTGAAAAAATAAAATAAATTAGATTTCATTAACAATATGTGTGTGCGCCGTGTGTGTGTGCAGTCCATGTGTGTAACTATGTGTGTGTGCAGTGCGTGCGTTTGTGTGTGTAATTATAATTATGTATGTATATTTTTGTTACAGAAGACAACGAAAAGAAAAAAAAAAAAAGAGATCGACAAGGAGAATATATAGGTTAGGGGTTTTGGAGAGAAGACTAATTAGAGTTTTAATAGAATTGTAAAATATTTCGGGGTATAATTGTCATATTATAAATATTATTAAAGATGGTTTTGCTGAGCGCTTTCAGCTTTCAGAATTAAGTAAGAGATCTCCTACTTAATATTATAGCCTATTTTTAAGGAGCACTTAACATATTAAGAAAGTTTAAATTTTGGTTATCAAACGGGCTTAATTAATAAGGGCTAAATACATTAATTTTAAGTGCTGAATTTGGGTTAACAAACACACCCTTAGAGACATCTAGTAAGTTCAGCCCAAAAGGATCCACGCCTAGTCAAGTTCGTCAAGATTCGAGAAGCTACATCACCAAGGAGTAAGTAGGGTCATCTAAGAGCCTCATCCACTCCGCCTTGGAAAGAGTCAACCACCATGTCATCTTTTGACCGGATCTTATAGAGAGTGCCATAACTGCCTCATCCGTTGAGAAGAGGGCGTCAGCTCCACCAGATTAGCCACTTAGTTACTGATAAGTCGCCTCAATCTGTTAGGAGATGACTATAAATTGTAAACCCCGCCAACACTTGGGGGGCATCACACTCAATTGAGCACATCCTCTACTCTCCCCTCTCTTAGCTTGTATCTCCCTGCTCTCATTATACACCTTGAAGTAATAAAACACAAAGAGACACTAGTCCTTCAAAGTGGACGTAGGTCACCTTGACTGAACAACTATAAATTTTTGTGCTGCTTTCTCTCTGTCTACTTTATTACTGCATTTAGTACTGATTACTTGATAGGTGGTGTGCAAACCAATTTGTCCATCATCAGTTTGGCGCCGTCTGTGGGAATCGACAAAGTTCTCACCTAATCACTTTTCTTGCTATACCAATGACGATCACCACCAGATCCATGAATCAGCCTGAAGACAATCCAGCACGAGAGGAGGAGGTTGCTCCTCCACCAACCAATCCCGTTCCAAATGCACAGCAGATGCTGGAGACAATACAACAGCTTGTAGCTCAGAACCAGCAGATTTTGCAACTGATGTAGCTCAGCCTATTGGACCCCAAGTCAGAGGAGCTCCACGCCCTGGGCGTCAAGGAGCTCCCCACTTGGGAGCCTCATTGGGTGCCCCACACAGGGGTGCCCGCCATGAGGGACCTCCACCTCTTCCTCCAGCTCTCGCTTCTCATTGTAGAGACTCTCATTTTCAAGAGGATGAGGGTGAAAATCAAAGCGTGAACATGAGAGCCATTTCCATGACAATTCCAAAGGAGCTCCCAATCACTGGGACGAAAAAATTAAAGAGGTACAAAATCAATTGGACGACGTCTTCAACGTCATGAAGGCACAGGGACTTGAGACAGTGGACTATCTCATCCGGTGAACTGACACGCCTTTTGTGCCAGACGTGGCGAACTACCCCCTTCCCCAAAAACTCAAAATGTCATCCGTTGAAACCTTTGACGGAACCAAAGACCCACTTGATCACCTCGAAACTTACAAGACTTTAATGCAGCTGCACAACGTCCCCGACGAAATCATGTGTAGGGCTTTTCCAACTACCTTGAAAGGATCAGCCCAACAATGGCTCGCCAAGCTCTCCCCAGCCTTCATTGGCTCTTTTACTGAGCTAAGCAGGTCCTTCGTGTCGCATTTAATTGGAGGACGCTGCCACCAGAAGCCTGCCACCCACCTGCTTAGCATAAAGCAAGACCGAGACAAGAGCCTAAGGAGTTACCTCACTCGTTTTAACGAGGAGGTCCTTCAGGTCGAGGAGCCCGATGATAAGGTCACCATGACCGCCTTCCTAAGAGGCTTCCTGTCATCAAGCTTCCTCTTCTCAGTGATGAAGCGCCTACCAAAGAGCATGCTAGAGCTTCTAGCAAAGGCCCAGAAGTATATGAATGCTGAAGACATCACAAAGGCCAGACGAGGTGAGTCCTCCCGAACAGGGGAAAAGAGACAAGGACGACAAGAAGGAGAGTGGAAACAAGCACAGCAGGACAGAGAGGGTACTTGCCAAAGATCGGCTTGGTCCTACTCCTTAGAGGGATCGACATGCCTTCACTCCCCTCAACGCCACTATCGGGCACATCCTATTCCAGATCCAGGATGATCCTGCAATAAAGTGGCCAGGGAGAATGAAATCTCCCCTAAATCGTAGGAACCCGAACAAATATTATCGTTTCCATCACAACCACGACCATGATACCGACGACTGCTACGACCTCGAAAGTCAAATTAAGGAGCTCATACAACGTGGTCATCTATGCCAGTATGTTGTTGGTAGGGGTCAGGCGTCGCCACCACCACATAATCAGGAGGACCAACAACCCATCGGAGAAATTCACATCATCTCCGGTGGGCTCGTGGGAGGAGAAGAATCTCTCTCCGCCATGAAGGCCCATGCCAGAAAAGCTAGGCACCTCAATGAATTGCGCCCATCCAAGGCGCCCAAGCATGGAAACACCGATGTCATATCCTTCTCAGACAAGGACCTAAAAGGAATCCATCACCCCCACCACGACCCTCTGGTGCTTACTATGACCGTCGCCAACTTCCAGGTGCGAAGGATTATTGTGGACAGCGGCAGCTCTGTGGACATCTTGTTCGCAAAAGTCTATGACAAGCTCAACTGTGGCAGAGAAAGACTGCAGCCTATCAGGTCGCCTTTAATCGGATTCTTAAGGGAGAATGTCTATCCCCTAGGGTCCATCACCTTGCCAGTCACTGCCGGCACGACACCCTAGAGCTCCACAGTCATAGTTAACTTCCTGGTGATAGATTGTCTGTCGGCTTACAACATCATCCTAGGGCGACCCGCTCTTAACACCCTAAGAGCCGTGCCCTCCACCTACCATCTCATCCTTCATTTTTCAACACCAAATGGAATCGGAGAGGTCCGAGGAGATCAGGTTGCTGCAAGAGAATGCTACGTCTCCTCCATGAAGACCAGAAAGCCATAAGAGACATTTCAAGTGGAGGTCCTCAACCCGAGAGATGATGCCCTGATGGAAAGAGGAGAAACGATAGAGGAGCTCAAACTAGTGGTCCTAGATGAGGAGTATCTAGACAGAAGAGTATACATTGGCTCTTCCCTTTCTGAAGATTTAGTCCGCCAGCTTATGGATTTTTTGAAGCGCAATATGGATGTTTTTGCATGGTCACATGAAGACCTCGAGGGCATTGACCCTGAGGTCACCACACACCGCCTCAACGTCAACCTTCATTACAAGCCTGTTAGCCAAAAGCTAAGGAGCGCCTCCACTGAAAGGGCTCAAGCGACGGACAAGGAGGTGGGGAAGTTGATAGAGAACAGGGCGATCAGAGATGTAGCATATCCTGTGTGGCTATCAAATGTGGTGATAGTGACCAAAGCCAATGGGAAGTAGAGCCTCTGCGTCGACTTTATCGAGCTCAACAAGGCGTGCCCTAAAGACAACTACCCGTTGCCTCGAATTGACCTACTCATCGACGCCACCGCAGGACACGAGTTGCTCACCTTCCTGGATGCATACTTTGGATATAACCAGATCAACATGCACCCCCCAGACCAAGAGAATACATCATTTATCACTCCGAAGGGTACCTACTGTTACAGGGTCATGCCCTTCGGTCAAAAAAATACGGGAACAACCTACCAACGGCTGGTGAACAAGATGTTCCAGTCTCAGATCGGGAGAACAATGGAGGTATACGTGGACGATATGCTGGTAAAACGCCTCACTGCGACAGACCACATAGACCACCTCTAAGAAACCTTTGATGTTCTCAGGTCATACCGCATGAAGCTGAACCCTAAGAAGTGTGCCTTTGGCGTTGGGTCGGGAAAGTTCCTAGGCCTTATGGTCAACCAGAGGGGAATTGAGGCGAACCCCGACAAGATCAAAGCCATCCTGGACATAAAATCACCCACCTCAACCAAGGAGCTCCAGCGCCTCAATGGGAGAATTGCAGAACTCAACATATTTGTTTCCAAGTCTACAGAAAAATGCTTACCCTTCTTCAAGATTTTCCGAAAAGCCTTCAAGTGGGGACTTGAAGTAGAGGAAGGTTTTCAAAAACTCAAAGCTTACCTAGCTACGCCTCCCATCCTTTCGCACGCTACACCAGGTTAAATTGTATATTTGTACCTTTCTGCTTCCCCATCGGTAGTAAGCTCCATCCTCATTAGAGACAACGATGGAGTACAAAAGCCCATCTATTACGTGAGCACAACATACTGAGGAGCAAAAATAAGATATTCAGGGCTAGAAAAGCTGGCGCTCGCCTTCATCTCAATAATAAGGCGTTTCCGACATTATTTCCAGAGTCACACCATTGTAGTTGTCATGGACCAGCCTCTAAAGAGAGTTCTGGGAAAGGCAGACGTGTTTGGGAGACTACTTAAATGGGCAGTGGAGCTGGGCGAGTTCGATGTCCAGTACCAACCGAGGGCCGCCATCAAAGCACAAACCTTGACAGATTTTATTGCAAAGCTCACACCGACAGAGGAGGAGAGCTGCGAGCCCTCAACACTTCAAGCCTTATCACAAACATACCCAGACACTCAGGCGCCGAGCCCGGGCATGCAAAATAACCTGGTGCCCAGCGAGGGTATCCAGGACATCCAGGTGCCTCAATCAGACACCCAGGCGCCCAGACTCCTAGCCCAGGGGCCCAGACACCCACAATGGCCTCCAAGGCCTCCTCTCTACCACCCTGGGAGCTTTACGTGGATGACTCCTTGACCAGCGAAGGAGGTGGAGCAGGCCTAATTCTGATCAACCCCGACGACACTCCCATCAAGTATGTTGTGAAGCTCCACTTCACCGCCTCCAACAATGAGGTAGAATATGAAGCGCTCCTATCTGGCTTAAGGTTGGGGATCAAAATGGAAGCCCAATACCTCATCGCTTATAGTGACTCTCAGCTGATAGCCAACCAAGTGAAGGGCGAGTTCGAAGCAAAAACAACTAGAATGTAGGAATACCTTGCTATGGTGAAAGCCTTGCTCATGAAGTTCTAATACTTCCAGATCTGCCACATCCCAAGGGAGGACAACATAGCTGCGGATGCACTGGCCAGACTCACCTCATCATCGGAAGCCCCACCAGGACCAGCATTCATCGGTCACCAGTTCGAACCAAACAAGTTAGACGTGAAAGCCACAAACGTCAACTGTGCGTTTGCCGAATCAAACTGGATGACCCCGATAAGGGCATACCTCCAGGAGGGTGTGTTGCCAAATGACTCCCTGGAAGCCAAGAAACTCAGGATGAGAGCATCCAAATTTACCATCTTACAAGACATCTTGTACAAGAAAGGCTACTCCTTGTCACTATTATGGTGTCTTTCACCAGAAGAAGCTAACTACGCCCTACGAGAGATCCATGAAGGGGTTTGTGGGAATCACTTTGGAGGATGCTCCCTCACCCACAAGGCACTCAGGCAGGGCTAATTCTGGCCCAACATGGTGAGGGACACCCAAGAGTTCACCAAGAAATGTGACAAGTACCAGCGCTTCGCCACTGTGCCCAGACAGCCACCAGAAGAGCTGACAGTCATCACAAGTCCATGGTCATTTTTCAAATGGGGCATCGACATCTTGGGCCCCTACCTTTGAGTAAAGGGCAGTGCAAGATCGTGGTGGTAGTAGTCGACTACTTCATTAAGTGGGCAGAAGCCGAACCCTTAACAAAGATAACAGACGCAAATGTCAAGGATTTTATTTAGACGAACCTGGTCGACGAGCTCCCGGGTGTATTATGGGCCCACCGAACGACGTCAAGAACTCTAATTGGAGAAACCTCATTTTCCCTCGCCTTTGGAACTGAGGCAGTCATACTTGTGGAAATCGGGGTACATTCTCTAAGGGTCCAACATCACGATCCCGTCACCAACGAGGAAGGAATCTACATTAACCTCGACTTGGTGGAGGAGGCAAGGGAGATGGTTGTGGTCCGCAATACGAAGTACAAGCGCCGTATGACAAGATATTACAATTCGAGGGTGAAGCCTCGTTCCTTCCAACCAGGAGACTTGGTCCTCAAGAAAGTGATTCTCGCCAAAAAGGATTCACGAGAAAGAAAGTTGGGACCAAACTGGGAAGGACCCTACCCCATAATAGAAGTGGTGAGCCCAGACACCTACAAGATCCAGGATTCCGAGGGGAAGGTCTTACCCCATCCGTGGAACGTTGAGCACCTGAAGAGGTACTACTAATGACACCTTAGGAGAGTAGTAGTAAAGTTGAGGAACTTGATTTTATTTATTTGTACCTTTTTTGGGGTTATTACCCACTATTGCTTGACATAAGAAGTGAATGAATAACATTTTCTAAATTGACTTTAAAAGTTCTTTGCATTCTATTTCAAAAAGAACATTAGTGGAAAAAAACCACTTTTACAAAAGTGAGGCTACACTGCCTTTCTAAAAATAAAAAATCCCCAGCACTCTAACTGCTCTTATGGTCATCCTCGTCTTCCTCCTCACCCTCGGCATCACTATCATCAGAGCCTCCATCGCTATCATCAGGCGCCTCATATGGCACGAAGCCTAAAAAATCAATATTAGGGAAAACAATAGAAACCTTTCCCCGAAGCTCCTCGTAACCATCAATGAAGGCATCTACAAGACCACTCTCCAAGTCATTCTCAGCCTTGATGGCCCTCTCACAAGCCAACAACAGATCCGCCTCAGTTCGAGAAGCCCCCTCGTGAACTGCCTTCACCTCTACCTCCGCTCTCAAGCAGGCAGTCTCTCTGAGCGCGGCCTTCTCGTGGGTCTCCGCAATCCCAGCCTCTTTAAGCGCGTCCCTCTCACGGGTCGCCGAAAGCTCAGCCTCAAGCTTAGCCTCCCTCTCGCGGGTCGCCAAAAGCTCTGCTTCAGCCCTCGAGCAAGCAGCCTCTCCGAGCACGGCCCTCTCATGGGTCACCGTAAGCTCAACCTGGGAAGCCCTATCAGCAGCTTCAAGCTCAGTAATCCTCCCCTGAGCAGCAAGAAGCTTCTTCTTCATAGTTTTCATGGCTATGCTTCAGCTGGCCATAAAAAACAGCTCTTGAAAATAAACACACAGATGCAGTTGAAACCTGAAAAGAGACAAAAAGCAAAAGAATGTCAAACACCTAAGGAAGGACTGGAGAAAAGGAGACAACAGACCCTTACTTGAGCCAGGCCTTCCAGAAAAGAGCTGATGATTCCGTCAGCGCCCAGAGCACTAATCTCATTAACATAGGTCGAAAACACAAACCTCCCAAGTCGATCCCTGATGACTCACGCGTTACCCAACATAGAACCAATCTGAGTAGGTGCCCTTGTAGAAGTTCCCACAGGAGGAGTTGATGAATGGGGGGCAGGAGGTGTGGTCGACAGGGGAGTCTCCGGAGTAGCAGTCACATCTGAAGGAGTCGCCGACCGAGGAGGCACCACTGAAGGGGTCACTTGAGAGGAGCTTGCCGAAGCATTGCTCATCTTTGCCACCTTAGGAGGAGAAGTGCTCCTACCAGAATAACGGGACTCAACCACCGCTCTATCCACTGCATAAGAGATAAAATGTTATCTAGATGAAAAACCAAGTAAATGAGGAAAGTACAAGAGAATCAACGTACCTTTTCTCTTCAAGGAAGAACCTTCAGGTCTCGGAGAGGGTGCACCAGCCCAAGCACTGATAGTAGGAGATCCTCTAGCTCCACCCTCTTTGAGCATGAGGACTCCAAAGTCTTTTTCAGGATGAGCTCTCACGGCCTGCAACTTCCATTCTTGATCCTTTGTGAGCTCAGGAGAACCTGCAAAGGTGTGATGAGTACACAGCTACTAGAAGGCGAAGGAGAAAGAGAGTAAGTGTAAGGCGTACCAATTCTCCTCGGAGTACCCTGTCCTATTGGTACCAAAGCCCTATCAGTCTCTGAAGCCCACTCTCTGCCAACGAACATGAAGCGAGACTTCTAGCTATGGCAGTTGGAACGCAGTCCGGTAATCAATTTACCTCCCCTCGTAGTAAAGTAAAACCAACCTTGATTGGGAGCAGGAGTCTCACGCAAAGTATAAGCTGCACAGAATTCTTCAAAAGAAGCATCCTCATGATGCACCTTTCTCCACAGTGTAAGAAACCCCAGCAGAACTCTCCAACCATTGGGTGCCAACTGCCCTGACGCCAGTGAAAAATAATGTATAATACGACAAATAAAAGACTGCATTGGGAACTTGAGCCCAGCCTCAAGCACCTCCTCATAGATAGCAATGTCTCCGAAGGAAGCATCACAAGCAAGCTCGCCCATCTCGGCTCGACGGTGCAGCACCATTGGAGGAATGTGGTAAGAGGAGACAATTCGCAAAATATCAGCATCTGTATTAAAAATGCTAGAAATGGTACTTACTTTGGACCCATCATCGTCAAGAGCTATCTTCCCTTGGTGTTTTTTGTTGCGAGGGCGTGAAACGTTGGCTGAGCCAGTACAATGGAAGCTTTGAGGAATCTGACTTTGAGAAGGTACACCTGAACGAACCAGATTGCCTGCCACATTATCAGAATTGTCACCACCAAAAGTGCCCGTCACCAGCTGCGTCTCGCCTGCCGCCAGTAGCCCCTCGCCCAGCACCTGGGTCGCCTGGCCAGCGGGCCTCCTCCTTTGCACCTCTAACATGAACGGTGGCCTCGCCCGTTAATGGTGCCCCCACTCCAGCAGCCTAGGTCGTCTGGATCCTTTCGTTTTCAGTGCCTAACACCTCACTCTCAAGGGCTTCCGTTGGAGTTCGCCCATGGAGCCTCTGCTCAGTGCCCAGTGCTTCACTCTCAAGGGCGTCCGTTGGAGCTCGCCCGTGGAGCCCCTGCTCAGTGGAGCTCGCCCGTTGGAGCCTCTGCTTAGTGGAGCTCGCCCGTGGGAGACCCTGCTCAATGGAGCTCGTCTATGGGAGCTGGCCAATTACATATCCTAGGTGTGCCATTGTCGCCTTGCCCCCACAAATTAGATCCAGATCTGGGAGCCTCTCGACCTCCATAGCGCCCAGCGGCTTCTCCCTCACGAAGCCCCCTCCTTCAACAACAACACCGACTGCTGTCGGCGCCCAAGGCGCCTCCACTTCAGCACCCGACGACGGCAACACCTGGGCGCCCGTCTCTTGGTCGCCATCCCAGTGGATCTCACTGTCTGGGGTGTTCCATTCTTGGCGTATGTCACCTTGGCTGCCCCATCTGATTGGGTCTTCACTTCACCGACATCCATGGCCTTTCCGACATCAAAATCAACAACTCCACCACTCCTTGACTTCCCACCGACATTCATTTCCCCTGGCATCACCTCTCCCTCACTCGACATTATCTCTGAAAGATGGAATCACAAATCCTCCTTCTTCCTTTTTATCCTTGGGAAACTCTCTAGAAACCCTTTCTCAATGTGAAAGAAAGGAAAAGAGAAAGCAAAAAACCCCAATTTGAAACCAAGGGTTCTTCTAGAATCCTAATATAAAGTGGGGAAGATCTTGAGAAGTCCTGCGAAAGTGGAATATATTAGGAATGAAAGGAGTCTCTAAGGAATCTAAGTTCAAGAAGGGTTGATCGCTATTTTGACCGTAACTTTTGATCCGTTTCTCCAAATGGGGCCCATAATATATCAAATCGAAGCTCTCGTCGAGCTTTACAAGAATCACTACCTTTGGCTATGATAGATGCTGTTAAAAGTCCAAAAAAGGCCTCGAAACATATGTTTTGGCCTCCCAAAGTTTTCCTAGTTATACGTTCAGCCGAAATTCAAACTCAACTGAATGTCTTCTTCTCCAAGTACCATTGGACACAGGGCATTGAGGGGAACATGATGGGTCAAGTCCAAGGGCCCAACCCACGTTGTGAGCCCAATTTAAATTAAGAGTCCAACTTAGAGACATCCAGTAAGTCCAGCCCAAAGGGATCCACGCCCGGTCAAGCTCGTCAAGATTTGAGAAGCTGCATCACCAAGGAATAAGCAGGGTCATCCAAGAGCCTCATCTACGCCGCCTTGGAAATAGTCAACCACCACGTCATCCTTTGACCGGATCTTATGGAGAGCGTCATAACTGTCTCATCCGTTGAGAAGAGGGCTCCAGCTCCACCAGTTTAGCCGCTTAGTTACTGATAACTCGCCTCAATCTGTTAGGAGGCGACTATAAATTGTAAACCCCACCAACACTTGGGGGGCATCACAATCAATTGAGCACATCCTCTACTCTCCCTCTTTTAGCTTGTATCTCCCTACTACTATACACATTGAAGTAATAAAACACCAGGCGACCCTAGCCCTTCAAAGTAGACGTAGGTCATCTTGACCGAACCACTATAAATCTTTGTGTTACTTTCTCTCTCTCTACTTTATTACTCCATTTAGTACTGATTACTTGATAGGTGGTGTGCAAACTAATTTGTGCATCATCAATTTCGATGTATTATTTTGGTACTTAATATTTTTGAAATAAAATAAAAAATAAAAACTAAAAAATTAATAATTTATTTTTAAAATATTAATAAAAAATATACCAAAATATCTTAAAATACCTCAAAATATTCTAAAGACATTGGTAAAAATATGTCAAAATATCTCAAAACACCTCGAAATATTTTAGATTACTTTGGAACATTGAAATTTTGCTTTAATTACTATTTTTGTTTTGATTTTTTTGAAATATATATTTAATAGTTTAATTGGATAGGTATAAATGCAGTGAACTTAGTCATTAATAAGGTGGGTATATATGAGATGAATTTAATAGTCTAAAGTAAGATGATTAAATAGAGTGGAAAATGAGATTTGAAGGGTGAGAATAACCCCACGTTTCTTGGTTTGCTTCTTGATGGTTTATTCCTTGGTTGTTGATTGTTGGTTGTTCGTTATATATTTTAAATTTTACTACACAAGAGGATGAACGGTATAGTTCCCTCAAAGGGTGTCAATCGTATCGTATTCGTGTAACTCAAATGTCGTGTTATTCGTGTCGTGTTTGTGTCAAGACCACAAAAAAAAAGTCTATATAATGTGTTTTGAGTATTAAATATTAGTTTAGACTATTTATTATGTGTATTTAATAATCGTGTCAATTTTATAATCGTTTGTGTCGAGTTTGTATCAACAGGTCAGAACTGACACCCCTTAACCGAAAAAATAAGAAATACAGCATGTCTTATAAATAGTACTCAGTTAGAGACGAAATATATAAAACTGTTGCATATTTCTGAACGTAAGAAGAAAAAAAATACAAAACCTCTATTTTCCTCAGCTGGTGGAATTTTATCCACCTATCTCTTGCTATTGCCATGCATATAAAAATGTTTTAACTTTAAATTACGGGCATATGATTTAAACTACTCATTCTTGTTCCATTGAGCAAATAAATGATCGTCATCGGAAAAATGCCAAATCTGTAAGTAGTTATTTAACGTTTGTTACATATTTAATGAAAAATTATTTCATTTTGTCTTTCAAATTATGCAATATTTTTCATTTTGTCTTGACACGTCGACAATTTTTATCTAAAAAGATAGTGGACGCTTGCAATTGGGGCAATATGAAATAATTCGAATAGTTAAGAAGGCAATATAAAAAATTTAATAGTTCATGGGATAAATAAAAATCTAGTCCAAAGTTTAGGAGATCAAAGTATAATTTATCCCAACCAATATTTGTATACAACATAATGAACATAATACATTGAGTAAATTACACATGGCCCTCAAACTATGACATTTATGTCAATCAAGCTCCTAAACCTTTTTTGTATCAATTGGGCCATTTGAGTCTCTAATTATATCAATTCAGTCCTTTAGTTTGCCTTTGTTAAAGTGTGCCACTCACGTAGCCCTGTTAAAGTCCAACACGACACGAATCGATACGAATTAAGCGGGTTTAGGTGAGACCTTAATTGATTTGAGTGGTAAACGTGTTGACCTGCCAGACACGTTTAATAAATGGGTCGTGTTCGGGTGAGACCTGTCAACCCGTTTATCACAAGTTTAAATAAATTTAATATGATAATAAATTAATAATTATTTTAAAAAATTAGCCATAATTTTTTGTATTTTTAGTGACAGCAATAAAAAATATATAAGTCATCTAAAATTGTTAGATTGTTAGTTTTATAAAGTTAGTTTTATAAAGTTTACATATATAAAAGTTATTAAAAAATATATAATTTAAAAAATAAATTTTATACACATACATGATAAAATATTTAAATTTATTTCACTGTTAATTCGACATGAACACAACTCTTGGGAAGACAACAACATAGAGCTCTTTGGGAGGTATTTTTTAGCCTTTGAACTGTATCCCACATCGAATAGACACGAGATGCTGGTAGCATCTCATGTCTATAAATTGTTATAGTTTCCTATGCTCAAGCAGTTCATGTGAGACTGCCAGTTAAAAAGCCAAGATGGTCACTTTTATTGTTTTTTGGGTCAGCACTGTATAAAGTTTTGGGCTTTTATTTTGGGCCATTGTCTAAATTTTGAGTTAAATAGGTTAAATGAGTCGTATCATGTTATCTGTTTTTTAAATGGTTTTTGTTTGTGTTGAAAATTTTTACTTGTTTATTAAACGTGTTGTGTATGCGTTTATATATTTTTCATCCGTTACTCGTTTAATTCGACACGTAACCGTTTAACTCGACACGATTGACACCTCTACCAATGTTAAGGAGTACAATTGTCTTTTGCATCCTTAACTCCTTAACTCCTTAACTCATCTTCCTAAAATCACACCCCCTTTAGGTTTGCCGAAACTCATGATCGTGGTTTTAATATTGAGGCTAGCTGCGGGCCGGGTTTAGGAACCCAAGATTAAATTTTCAATCCAAATATGAAGTTTGGAGGTCCTTTAAATTATTTTTTCCAAACCCATGTTACCAAGTCCCCCCATACTCCCTTACCAAACAGGCCCTTAGAACATAATTTAGGAGACTTAATGATTGTGATCTTTAAATTATAAGTGAGTCACATCATTTAATGAAATTTACTATCAATCTGTTGACCACAATACATTAAATTCTCAAATTATATACTCAACTTCTGTTTCAAAACATTAGTGATTACTTAATACAACGTTCTTTGAGCAATGGGAAAAGATGCTTCCAGGTTAATAGCTAACTTTAATGTTTAACCCGACCCCTCCCCGTTGTTTTGAATATACAATATATTAGCATTTCAGTAGATGTGGTTGATGCTTGTTAATTTGCATAAAAAAAAAGTCCATGTTATGGTCTTTACAAGGTGACGGGTGATATCACTCTTCTATCAAATATAGAAAAGTTATATCTCGACCGACTCAACTATATATAATATTATTGTCGTGACTACTTGAATAACTTTCATATTTCCTCAAAAGTAACAGTCCGTCATGTTATAAATAAAAAATGCCCCATATGTATGACTTCTTACAATCTATGACAATCTAAAACAGACAGTCATAACAAGGGAATAATATGAGAAACCTGAAACTTGAGAGATCAATGCAAGACTAACAATCATATATAGTTGTAGATACAATGTGTTAAATATAAATAGTTGAGGGAGTCATGCAAGATAGGAGCATAGATGAGGGGGCCAAATTGTAGTTTACCTGTACTAGAATACTATACTAACTATTAGCCAATATTTTATACATTTCCACGCTATCAAATGTAACTTGATTTATACCCTTGAAAATAACTTGAAAATTTGGGAATTCATTATCACATAAATGCACTTTTAAAACAATATTACAATTTTACTGTACATATAATCTTATTTATCAAATTATGACAGTTTTTAAAAAGTATATTTTAAACCCATACTTTTAACAGAAAAACTAATTCAATAACATATTTTTTTTATGTATAATAACATCTCCTTAAAAGTGTGATCGTAAAACATGATTTTTACAAAAAAAAAAAATGTATTTTCTAAATACATTTGCCCACTAAATGAGATAGTTAGCCTTAAGTGTCCATACCTTGGTATAGTTGTGTGCTTGCATTAGTGGAAGATGAGGGGTTGTGGGGTTGCACACATGGACAAAGTGAATCAGAATGTGGGGTTACAAGACAAGGCAGTGATGCCTACTTGTGTACAATGTATATCGCTAAGAGAAGATGCCTGTGAAAATGAGTTGTTGAGAGGGAGTATGGGGGTGGGGCTCCTCTACGGTTAAAGTCTAACATCACATAGTGCTGTTAAGAGGAACGGTGTTGTTTTGGCCAATAATCCAATAACCAGCAAAGACACAAACGACGTCATCCAAATTGAGCTCATCTTCGTCCAAATTGAGCCCATATTAGCCCGCTACAACGTCGTCTACCACCTATGGAAAACAAAACGCAAACCAGAACTGTTTTCGTCTTCTTCTCCAACCAAAATGCTATGACATTGACAACCCTACATTCGTCCTTTTCTCTAGCCAAGAATGATCGCCTTCTTCATCTTCCTCTCGATCCTCGCTGAAACCAGAGTTGTTTTCAAGCAATTTGTCAATCACGATCATCTTCGAGCAATCAATCCCCCAAATTGAAACCCTAACATCAATGTAAGTTCTAAAATTCGAGTAGTATATCTTCGAACAATCATTTCCCCAAATTTGATTATATAAACTAAATGAGTGATTATATAACCTAAACATTTCTCATGAGTGATTATATCGATAAATTCTTTGAGTGATTATATAACCTAAACCTTTCTCATGAGTGATTATATCTATAAATTCTGAACCTTTCTCATGAGTGATTATATAACCTAAATGTAAGCTAACAAGAGAAGAGCAATGGAAACTTTGGGATTTTAGTTAGTGATCACAACCTCTCTGCAGAGAGTTTTTCGTATGTTTTTAGGCATGGCTGATTTCGCTTTGAAGGGAAGGAGGGCTCTAGTTTGCATTTTGTTTGCCACAAGGGGGAGACGACGTCGTAGTGGATTGAGATGGGCTCAATTTGGACGGCGTCGTTTGTGTCTTTGCTGGCTGTTGGATTCTTGGCTGTTAGATTATAACCGCAGAGGAGCTCCACCCGGGAGTGTGGTTGTACTTTTTTTTTTGAACTAGAGTATGGTTGTACTTGACACTCACCTTTAAAGCGTTGGTTGAAAGGTCCAATTATGATACACAAAAATGGTATTGTGAAAGATTAAAATGAAGTCCCAAAAATGAGAAAATGACACGGCTATGCCAAGATAAAACAGCCTGTCATTGTACCAAGTAAATGACATAGCTGTAGGAAACGGTCAAGTATAATGGAATATAATGCATAAACAAACTCATCCTCTTTTTTTATGAATGTAACAATATAATGGAATTAAATATGACAATATGTGCTTGAGGAAAAGAAATTCATCTTGATGACAAAAAAAGTACATGCAATCACAGTTTAGTATCGTTTTTCCATAGGATAGCTGTTTTATCACTTACCTTTCCACTACAGAGCATGGTAACAGATTTGACTTGCTCATGTGCAGCATCAGATTTAGTAGATTCACCCATATTAAATTGACCATGCGGATTAGGGTGTGGTTGTGCCGAAAACTTAACTTTTTCTTGATGGCACGGTGCAGTGGTCAACTGTAACGCCCCAAATACCACCCTGGACGACATTACATTTTAAAACCATTTATACCATGAGAGCAACTAATCAAAATCCATAAATAACCGGGGGTCCTTAATTAACCAAATTCGGGCAGAGTCTCATTTGTTCGGGGAGTTCTACCCAAAACACAATCTGTGCAATTATACCACATCGACCACACCGGGTCCATTTATCCATAAAATATTTGCAACATTATCCCAAAAGATTTCTATTCACCGTATGTAATACCCACAATAACATTCCAAAAGAATAAGCCAAGCCATGGCCACAATATCAAAAGAATAAGCCCAACAATGACATTTACATTTCCCAAAGAAAACATTAACTATTATAGCGCAACGGAAATTACAAAAGAAATCTAGACTACACCGTGTTTCAAAATGAATATCCTAGTCTAGAACAAAAGTAAACGAAATCTCTAGATGTCCCACTCGGGATTCAAGTATCCCTCTAGTGAAGCCTCTCCATGGCCCGGCTCGTTCGCACCGAGCTCATCCTCAAGCACAAAATCTGAAAAATGTTCAACTGTAGGGGGTGAGCACGAAGCTCTGTAGAAAAATTCTTCCAAACCCAAACAAGGTTTAGAAAACAGATAAAAATCGGTCGGTATCATTTCGTAAATAGCATATATCAATTTTGAAGGAAAAACGGGACATTTTTAAATAGATCTCAAGTTTAAGCCGTAACAATAATCAAGTGAAAGGTTAAGGTAAATTTCATAACAATATACCATTTCCAACTTTTAGCCATTTAGGAAGGGCGCCTTTCGATGCATTGTCCCATACCAGTGCACCGGCCAAGACGGTCCAACCCATCATCCCATTTATATTGGTTCATCCCCGTACCATGTATGTTGATTGCTTCTCATGAATCTACCCAACGATTATACCTAGTCCACCAATCACAATCACAATCACAAACACTTTAGGAAAGGGCGTTTACCATCCCAATGGCAGTGACGAGTCCCTTCCCAGGAAAAGTATACCATCTCTTGTTCGAACTCTAGTGAACGATAGTAGTCGCATTACCAAATGACAACCCACTACAAGTGTTAGGAAACCATCTCACCCCCACTGGGATAGACTAACCTCTAACACTCTACGACATTTCTCGAAGGCAATCCAAGTCCATCACAACAACCATACAAATGAGGAAACCAAAATATTCTCAATTCACTAACAATTCTAAATAACTACAAAATCCACAATTTCTCATTTTACAAGCATATCTCAAAATCCCCAAATTAAGCATGTGACATTTTCAATAACTAACCAAGAAAAATGCAAGAGATCACAACAATATCATTTTATTACTCAACACAAAACACTATGATTTTGAAATCAAGAATAAAGGAAGAGTTCAAAAGGAAAACCCATTAAACACTATGATTTTGAAATCAAGAATAAAGAAAGAGTTCAAAAGGAAAACCCATCACTCTTGAAAACTAGGGTTTTTTCAAACAAAAGAGGGATTTCATGGGTATACAACCCTGACTTTGTGTAAAACATGTTAACAATTGCAAGAGAACCAAGAAACAATGAACCCATAGCAAATACATATGATTAGGAGTCAAAACATATATATATAATAACCCTAACATCAATGAACAAGAATAGAAGAAAACCCCTACCTTGGTGTTCTTGAAATCTAGGGCTTGAATCTTGAATCACCCTTAAATCTTGTGTTTTTCTCTTTTGATCTTGAGTTTCTCTCTTCCTTTCTTTCTCTCCCAGGGTTCTAAAGTGTTTAGGGTGAGAGTGGAATGAAGAATGGGGCAAATGAGGGCTTGAGGTGGTGTTTTAAAACTAAAAATCCCGACTTTTAACTGTTCGACGAGTGTCAGAGAAAATCGTACCGGTATGGTACCGTACCGGTACTCATTACCGGTACTCCAAAGCTACTGGAGTCGGGCGTACCGGTACTCGGTACATGTACGGTTTGACAGATTTTTTCTCCGACTTCCAGGGCAGTTTTGACCCATTTAGAGGTTGAATTGGAAAATGTTCATGAGATACACTTTTGTAGCCCTAGATGTCTACTATTTATTGTCCAAATTTCAGATCTACTGGAGATCACGATAAAAAGTGATGACCTAAATACTAGAAGGTGTCCCAACTCCTTTTTACCCAAATTCTCTCTAAGTGTGTTTTCACTCCGGAATACTTCCTAGCTTCCAATACAATCCATATTACCTCTCCCAATGTTTTTCGACCTTCTGGATTCAATGGAAAACTTATTTTAACCTAAAAATATTTAGAAACTTCCATAATCGATCTTCTCAAGTTTACACACCTTCGAAACTTAAACTTCCCAATCCATTTGTCTCCCTAGTATTTATTCCTACTATTACAATCTATTTAGTTTATTCTTACATCATTGCTTTTATTAGAATTACTAGAAAATTATATTACTATATTAATCTAAACATGTGGGGGTTTACAATCCACCCCCCTTAAAGAAAGTTTCGTCCTCGAAACTTACCTCAAGTAGCGATTAGGTGCGGGTACTTCTCTCGCATTTCTAGCTCTGGTTCCCAAGTAGCTTCTTCTACTCCATGGTGTTGCTACCAAACCTTTACCAATCTAATAACTTTATTGCGAACCACTTTTTCCTTGGCGTCGAGAATTTCTACCGGTTGTTCTTCGTAGGTTGCTCCGTCTTGAATTTCAATCTCCTCCAAGTTCACGAATGGAGTTGCATCCGAGTGACACGTCCTCAACATCGACACTTCCTCAACATCGACACGTGAAACACGCCATGTACTCCGGATAGCTGGGCTGGTAGTCGAAGTTGATACGTCGCATTGCCTACCGCTTTGATCACTTCAAACGGTCCGGTATATATCTTGGCGCTAACTTCTCCTTCTTGCCGAATCGAAACACGCCTTTCTTGTGTGACACCTTGGGAAACATGTAATCTCCCACTTTGAATTCCAAGGATCTTCATCTGTGGTCTGCATAACTCTTCTGTCTACTTTGCGCCGTGCGTAGCCTCTCTCGGATAAGTTGAATCTTCTCCGTAGTTTCCCCATTATAGTCCTTACTCCGTTAGTTCGCTGCGCACTCTGATATAAATTACAATCTACCAAAGGTTACAGTTGAAACCTAACCAGGCTTGTCATCCCATTTTAGCTTCCAAATCCATATACATTTTTTTTTTCAACGAAATAATTTAAGAAAAATTAACATGATATCATCGAAAATACCATTTTAGTGGTCACTACCAATCACTAGAGTTTTTGAATTCATGAGCAAATAAATAATCAAGCTTTAGAATCAAGAATAAATGGCTATCAAGCTTGAAAATCAAGAACAAAAGAATAAGCAAGGTTTGAAATTAAGAACAAAGTAACAATCGAATCTTGGAGTCAATAACAAAGACATATCAAACTTTGTAATCAGGAACTAATAAGTCTCAAGTTTCGAACTCAAAAACAAAGAGTAATCAAGTATTGAAATCAATAATAAACGAATATCAAGTTGTGGAACCGAGAATGAAGGAATATCAAGTATTGAAGTCAAGAGCAATTGAATGTCAAATCTTGAAATCAATAACCAATAAATATCAAGTATTGAATATCGAAAATAATTGAATCACAAGGGTAGAATCAATAACAAACAAATATCAAATTTAGATACCAAGAACAAATGAATCATTAAGCTTAGGAAAGTAAGGACAAGGAAACAATCAAGTCTCGAGATCAATAACAACGGATATCAAGCTTGGAAGTAGAGATAAAGTAACAATCATATATTGGAATCGATAACAAACGACTATCAAGGTTTGAAATCAATGACAAAGGCAAGATAAAGAGAAAACACCTTTCCCTTGAAAACTAGGATTTCAAAGGCATCCCAAAAGGATTTGGTGGTCACCCACCCATAACATAGTTTAGAACAAATAATATTTAAGTTCGGGAATCAAGAGCAAAGGAGAAATCAAGAGAAAAACACATCTCCTTTGTAAACTAGGGTTTGAAGGCATAAGAAAAGATTTAGGGTTTACCCAACCATAATATATTTTGGAACAAGGTAGTATTATCCAGAATGGCAAGACATGATGACTCCCTAGCAAGTAGATATAAATTAGAGTCAAAGATTACATATAAATAAACCCTACTGATATCCCCTTGTTTTCCCGTAGGCAAGTTAACATATACTGTAAGTTCTATTTCCTCGAAACCCAATCTCAATTCCACAGCGTACACAGTACGTAGAAAAGAATAAGTCGCATAGGAATCCAATATAATTCGGGCCCAAAAATTGTAGAGAAGAGCAATACTTTCCACCACGGCGTTGGAGGCATCTTCCTCCGGTTGAGTCAAAACAAAAACCCTTCCATGATTGGCGCCGCCGGGGGCTTGAGCTTGTAACGGTCTCTGTGGTGGTAGTGGCTATCGTAGCGGTGGCCTGTTTGCATTCACTCGCCCAGTTGCTTTGTTGGTCTTGGTAGAAAGCAATGGACAATTATCTATGAAGTGCCCAACACCTCCACAGGCAAAACATCGGCGTGCATCTGTGCCTATTCTCTCTGGTACGCCTCCCGCTCCTAGAGCTATTTGAGGTCTCTGCTCTACTGGCCTTTGTAGAGGTGGCTTATTTGCTGGTACTTGCTCGGTTGCTTTCTTGGTCATTGGGGGAAACGAGGGGCATCTATGTTTGAAGTGCCCCTACTCTCCGCATGCAAAGCATTGGCGCGGGTCCATGCCTGCTCTCGTCTAAGTAACTCCATCTTCTCCAACTGTCTGAAGTCGTTGTTCAACCGCGTCCACGTCCACGTACACGTCCACGTCCACGTTCACGATGTCTTGTATTCTCGAATTCAGAGTGTAACCAGCTTCTCGCGGATGGAAGGTCTCAAATCTTGTTCAAAGCGTTTAGCCCTCCTTGCCTCAGTGACCACAAACTTGATTGCGTAGCGAGACAACTCATCGAATCCGAACAAGTAATTAACCCTTAACCTAAATATACAATGAATCTAACCTATCTGATAAACACATAACTTCAAACAAATGCAAGCCTACGGCTCCTTCAACCTAGTCCTACCTTTCCAGTGGTAATCCATAACCTATAGCTCCCATGTAAGACCTAAAGCCTAAGCTCTGATACCAAACTTTGTAACGCCCCAAATACCACCCTGGACGGCATTACATTTTAAAACCATTTATACCATGAGAGCAACTAATCAAAATTCATAAATAACCGGGGGTCCTTAATTTAACCAAATTCGGGCAGAGTCTTCTTTGTTCGGGGAGTTCTACCCAAAACACAACATGTGCAATTATACCACATCGACCACACCGGGTCCATTTATCCATAAAATATTTGCAACATTATCCCAAAAGATTTCTATTCACCGTATGTAATACCCACAATAACATTCCAAAAGAATAAGCCAAGCCATGACCACAATATCAAAAGAATAAGCCCAACAATGGCATTTACATTTCCCAAAGAAAACATTAACTATTATAGCGCAACGAAAATTACAAAAGAAATCTAGACTACACCGTGTTTCAAAATGAATATCCTAGTCTAGAACAAAAGTAAACGAAATCTCTAGATGTCCCACTCGGGATTCAAGTATCCCTCTAGTGAAGCCTCTCCATGGCCCAGCTCGTTCGCACCGAGCTCATCCTCTGGCATAAAATCTGAAAAAAGTTCAACTGTAGGGGGTGAGCACGAAGCTCTGTAGAAAAATTCTTCCAAACCCAAACAAGGTTTAGAAAACAGATAAAAATCGGTCGGTATCATTTCGTAAATAGCATATATCAATTTTGAAGGAAAAACGGGACATTTTTAAATAGATCTCAAGTTTAAGCCGTAACAATAATCAAGTGAAAGGTTAAGGTAAATTTCATAACAATATACCATTTCCAACTTTTAGCCATTTAGGAAGGGCGCCTTCCGATGCATTGTCCCATACTAGTGCACCGGCCAAGGCTGTCCAACCCATCATCCCATTTATATTGGTTCATCCCCGTACCATGTATGTTGATTGCTTCTCATGAATCTACCCAACGATTATACCTAGTCCACCAATCACAATCACAATCACAAACACTTTAGGAAAGGGCGTTTACCATCCCAATGGCAGTGACGAGTCCCTTCCCAGGAAAAGTATACCATCTCTTGTTCGAACTCCAGTGAACGATAGTAGTCGCATTACCAAATGACAACCCACTACAAGTGTTAGGAAACCATCTCACCCCCACTGGGATAGACTAACCTCTAACACTCTACGACATCTCTCGAAGGCAATCCAAGTCCATCACAACAACCATACAAATGAGGAAACCAAAATATTCTCAATTCACTAACAATTCCAAATAACTACAAAATCCACAATTTCTCATTTAACAAGCATATCTCAAAATCCCCAAATTAAGCATGTGACATTTTCAATAACTAACCAAGAAAAATGCAAGAGATCAAACAATATCATTTTATTACTCAACACAAAACACTATGATTTTGAAATCAAGAATAAAGGAAGAGTTCAAAAGGAAAACCCATCACTCTTGAAAACTAGGGTTTTTCAAACAAAAGAGGGATTTCGTGGGTATACAACCCTGACTTTGTGTAAAACATGTTAACAATTGCAAGAGAATCAAGAAACAATGAACCCATAGCAAATACATATGATTAGGAGTCAAAACATATATATATAATAACCCTAACATCAATGAACAAGAATGGAAGAAAACCCCTACCTTGGTGTTCTTGAAATCTAGGGCTTGAATCTTGAATCACCCTTAAATCTTGTGTTTTTCCCTTTTGATCTTGAGTTTCTCTCTTCCTTTCTTTCTCTCCTAGGGTTCTAAAGTGTTTAGGGTGAGAGTGGAATGAAGAATGGGGCAAATGAGGGCTTGAGATGGTGTTTTAAAACCAAAAATCCTGACTTTTTAACTGTTCGGCGAGTGTCAGAGATAATCGTACCGGTACTCCAAAGCTACTGGAGTCGGGCGTACCGGTACTCGGTACCGGTACCGGTACGGTATCGTACCGGTACCGTTTGACAGATTTTTGCTCCTACTTTCAGGGAAGTTTTGACCCATTTAGAGGTTGAATTGGAAAATTTTCATGAGATACACTTTTGTAGTCCTAGATGTCTAATATCTACTGTCCAAATTTCAGATCTATTGGAGATCACGATAAAAAGTTATGACCTAAATACTAGAAGGTGTCCCAACTCCTTTTTACCCAAATTCTCTCTAAGTGTGTTTTCACTCCGGAATACTTCCTACCTTCCAATACAACCTATATTACCTCTCCCAATGTTTTTCGACCTTCCGAATTCAATGGAGAACTTATTTTAACCTAAAAATATTTAGAAACTTCCATAATCGCTCTTCTCAAGTTTACACACATTCGAAACTTAAACTTCCCAATCCATTTGTCTCCCTAGTATTTATTCCTACTATTACAATCTATTTAGTTTATTCTTACATCATTGATTTTATTATAATTACTAGAAAATTATATTACTATATTAATCTAAACATGTGGGGGTTTACATCAACTTAGTAAGGATGCTTCAAATGACATTCAAACCATGAGTCGTCTAATTGTCAAAATTGGTTTGAATTTGCAAAAATTTATGCAATGGCACAATAGCATCCTTAAAATTCCTCTTTGGAGGTGGAGTGTAAAGCACAAAATTAGAGGGACCTTGAGGAGGTGGTTATTGTGCATCATTATCATTTCTCCAGGCTAAAGTTGAGATTATTTTTCCATCTCGGATTGTAAGTTTCAAAATAGGGATTTTGGTAAGTCTTAGAAAAGTTATTCATAGCATTTTCCTGGTCATGTAAAACTTCTTTGAGTGCATCAATAGTGGGGGCACTCCTTTGTGGAATGACCCTGGACCACACAAATGTTGCAAATTTCTTCTTGAGGAATAACGTATACCTCATTGACCTTCCTCGCTTTCATTGCCTCAACTTTTGTAGACAATGTGGCAATCCTAGCAACCAAGGTCATCATCCTCCCTTAATTAGTATTTACCATCACCTGATGAAGCACCTGAAGGTTTATTTTTAGAAAAAGTATCAAAGGATGAAGATTCCAAGAGTGTGCACTTTCATACAAATGATCAAAATAATGAAAGGTTTCATCAGGTTCTTTGGCCATAAATTCAGTGTTATACATCATTTCAACAATTTGGTGCATCTAGGATGATAAAATTTCATAGAAAAAATTTATGATGTAGTGGGCAAGATGCAAGATGCAAGCAAGTCCTTAAAACGTTTCAAACACTGATAAAAGGTCTCATTCTCTTTTTGTGAGAAATTCATAATTTGCCTTTTTAAAAAGTTCATGCAGTGTGTGGGAAAAAAAAATTCAAATTTTTTTTCTGAAGCTCTTGCAAGGTGCCAATTGATCTAGGCCTAAGAGAATTTAGCCAAGTCTTAGCTTTTTCCTTTAGTGAAAAGGGAAAAAACTTCAACCAGACTGTGTTTTCAATCACAGTCTGATCATGAAAACTGGCGCATACTTCCTCGAAGTCTCTAATATGCAGGTAAGGATTTTCAGAGTCTAGGCCATGAAATTTAGGGAGTAATACTTTCATCCCAGGTTTAAAAAGAAAATTTGTAGCTTGTAGAGGAAAGATAATGCATGATGGTGCAGTGTGTCGTGTAGCTTGCAAATACTCAGACAAAGTCTTATCCGGATTAGTGTCACATTCCAAATTTCATAAAAGCGTGATTAAAAAAAAAAACTTTGTTTATTCCAAAAACACATGCCTGTTTGTTGTAAAACTTCTTGGAAAGTATATCTTTAGTTTAATTAAATCATTTCCTAGAAAATTTAGGCAGAATTTCCTTTAAAAACCGGGCATCCAAATAATTAGTGAGAGCTACTTGTGAGAGTATTAAACATAGTAATTATACCTAACTAATCATTCACATCATATCAACCATAAACATCCATTCTCATAACATCCACAAATAAATCATTTTTTTTCAAAACTAGGGTAGCAAATGGAGGCCCACGAAGTCCTCCCAAACCTGGGTTACAATCTAATTATCCAAAATTCTTCATCATGAACATAATATACAAAATAACTAAAATTTTTATAAGTAAATCATTTAAAAGGTCTCAATCTATACATATTCCATCAAATAAATCAAGATATAAATCACTTACAAATCCTCAATAATATACATCATTGTACATTGTTCTTTACATCACCTAACTAAATATACAAAATTCATAACAACTATCTTATGTCTCGATACTCCCACTATGCAGTCCACTAACATATGCCCATAATTGAAAATGTTAAATGATAGGGATGAACAACTACACGCTCAGTAGGATAATCATTTTCTCAAGCATTTATAAAGTTTAAATACCAACATTCCACAAACCATACAATTAAATAATGAAAGTTTTCTATAATTAAGTATAGGTACAAGATAATAAGTAGAGCATTTATAAAAATCTCCCAACACCTCATCATTAGAAATGTATAAGGTATAAATTTAAGGTTTATACATTTAAAGCCAAACCATCATAGCAAATACCATGCATCCCTCACATAAGGACAATATAATTAATCACACTGATTCACACATGAACCATCTCCGGGGAATCTTTTGGGTCTTGCACCCTAAGCTTTCATCGCCCTTCTTGTTTTTCAAGGGAAACACGTAAGGTACAATTTGTGACGCCACATAGGCTGTCACTGAAAACCACTACCATAACCAATCCCCCTTAGGACTAGTAGCCGCCTTGGTAATCCACTCAATAGGCCCCAACTGTCTACTAACCCTCTGTCTGTCAGTATCGAGCATACACTTTTCAAAAATCATTATTTTCTATATACATAAACCCTTTTGAAATACACGTCATAAATTTGACATTTTATCAAACATGTAGTAGGCTTAAAATCTCAAAATTTGCATTTTCAAAGCAATACAACAATTTCCAAGAGAATACGTCATATATATTATTTACAAGATCATAATATACTTCAAAACCCCTAAATCACAGGTTTAATCAAATACCCGTAACTAAAATTAAACTAGGGTTTCAAACCTACAACACTAAAAATCATTTTTTATGCATGTAGGTTCACAATTCATGGGATACTCAATACTAAATCAAGATATACAACAAGTATTTTGCCATCAAACACATAGTAAACTTTAGCTAAAGAAAATATATGAGATGCACAATGTAAATGCAAGAGGGAGGAAAACCCCACCTAAGAATCAAAAATTTCTAGCTTACTCTTTCAGCTCTCCAAGCTCTTACGTTCCTAAGCTTTAAGGATCTCCCTCCTTAGCTCCAAAATCTCTCCATTATTGCAACCCTCACCCTACAATCTCTAAGATCTTCCTTAGATCCCAAGAATTCCAAGCCAAATCTCCAAGATTCTCAAGCCAAGCCAAACCAAGCTCAAGCCCTAGAGTCTTTCTTCTATCTTCTTCTCTCTTTCTCTGTGGTGGGTGGAGGAATATTGGGTGAGAGATGTGAGAAAAATGAGATGAATTTGGGGTTTTAAACCTAGTTCATGCAAACATTGTTCATGCAAAAAAATGCATTTTGTTCAAAATTATAATTTTGCCCCTAAACATCTCCAATTTGATCCCTATGACTATCTTAAGGTTTTTCAATGTTCCAAATTCATTTTTAATATTATTTTAACCTAAAAAAGTTTAGTTTTATGATTTATCTTGAAATCAAAGTCAATTTATACCCAAAATATTAAAATTATTATTTTATCCCTCTAAATCACTATATGAGGTAAATGTCTATCACAATGTTTCTTGATCTCTAGGATTGAATGGTAATGTTATTTTGACCTAAAAAAATTAATAATTTTACTTAACCCCTTATCAACTTTAAACACCTCAAAAATTAAATTAGACCCGAAAGTCAATACGCCCATAATTCAAACTTACGTGACTATACCTTTAATAACGATTCAAAGTTTTTTTTCGTCATTTTAATCATTTTGAAAAAACTAACAAGTTAATATCATTTTTATTTATATGAAACACAAGATCTCACAATTAGCATGCACATTATTAATCTCATTGTCATCTTGATTACTTCTAACATCATCATCAGCCATCGTGTTCGGTGTGTAAGATTGTACACGGTAATTAAATAAATCACCAAAAAGCACTTCTAAATCATCCCTAATTATACATCCAGTTGAACCACGATGCCAAGAACTTATACAAAAATTAAAGTAGGAGGGGTAGAAGGAGAAAACAATAAATAAAAAGACTAAAAAATTAAAGAACAGAAAATAAAAAATGGAATGAGGTTATTAGATCTCCATTGAATCGTAAATCAAGCAAACCTAAATGGATATGGTGGTGCGCTCATTGTCTACTAACAAATCCCAAGCAATGGTGCTGAAAATCTGCTACAACTTAAAATATGCAAACCTAAGCATAGGTTGTCGTGAAGTAATATATAAATTCGGAAGTCTGAGGTCGTACCATAGGGAATTGGAAAGCTTCGAACACAAGGAAAAATAAAAGAAAAATGTTTTGAAATTAGTTATAGGAATTTTTTTATTCGACAGAACAGAAATTGGTTGGTTTGAAACAAGAATTTGAAATACTAAAGCATCGGAGATGCCCTTTCAATTTCACGCAGTAATTATTAATGATCCAATTTTTAAACTCAATTGTGAATCAGCTGAGGAGTGATCCAAATCGGAACATGTAGCAATGATAATATTGAAAACATCAAATGTATAATCAATGGATAATCTGAATGAATATATAAATTTACTTGTAGATCACAAGCATTTACCATGCCTGAAGTTTACAATAAATCAAGCTTTCCAACAGGCAAGCCCTAATTTTATTGCAAATAATAAATCAACTATTTTATGAAAATCCTAATTAATTAATTCAATGATGGAATAACTAGTTATTTGAATCAAAGAGAATCTCAAGCATTCGATATACGTGACACAACGAATCAAGAGATTTTACAGAGAAAAAACTTTACTAAAAGACAAGAATTAAATTAAAGAAATAAATCATGAATTAAAAGAATATTGGATAAAAAATAATATTGTATTTCATTGAAAGTATATGCCCTAGATTTAGTTGGGTTTTAGCAATCCATAAAAAGTTTACAATAAAATTAGAAAAGAAAAGACTGGTAAAAGAATGAATACTATGAATAGCCTATACCTCTTTAAATAGGCTCTAGGAAGCTAAAACATAATTCACATACAGGGGAGGAGCCAGAAATTTTATTCAGGGTGGGCACTTTAATTACGCACTATAATTTTTTTCTTCCTAACCAATCACGCTATATAATATATTTATATTTATTATATCACATTTGATACATGAATTCCATTTAACATAAAAAATGCCAAAAAATAATGCATCTTATATATGTACAAAAAATGACTAATTATCATCATCGTAAAAAATGGAGCTAATTGCCATTTTTGTAATTAAAAAATATTAGTTATTCGTTAACAATCAATTAAATTTATTCAATAAATGATGTTTCAAACACACTGAGATATTAACATAGTAAAATTATTAAACTAAAATTTAAGAGCTAAACATAGTAAAAAAATTTAAATTCGATTGACACATAGTAAAGACTATAATCAATACTTGAATAAAAATAGAGATGATTTCTCGTAAAAAAAAAAATTAAATGAAGGTCAATTGCAAGAACTTTCACTTGCAAAAATTCATAAATAATAAAATTAAGGTCATCTGGAAAAAACCTTAATAAAATAAAAAACTTGTCTCATTGTTTACAATATTTGTAAAACCCGGGAAATTTGAACTTTTTCCGAAAAGGGCAAAATAGTAATTTGCCACTATAATGCGTATTTAAAATACTCATATTCTAGAGCTCGGAGGGGGAAACGGAGTTCGCCATTGTATTCGCAATGCGGAATCTAGTTATCCTGTCAAATTTCGCCAAATTCCGAGATAGTTGGGTTTTTCACGTTTTTCGAGGCGACGCGTGTCCAGTGACCCCCAAAAACGGATTTTTTATTAAAATTATAAATTTTCCTTAAAATTTGATGAAATTTCAAATAAAATTAATTTGAACTTAAACCGGGACGAAATAAATCGTTTCGGGGCGAAAACGGACCCGAACAAGTGGGGGGCGTGTGGCGCGACTCGAGCCAAGCCTTGGAAATTATAAATAGGGCTAAATATCAGATATTTCAGCAAAAATGTCTCTGATATTCAGCTGGCTTCACACGTTGGAGAGAAAGAGGGAGACAAGAGAGAAAATCAAACTTCCTTCTTCGATTTTCGAAGTTCCGTCGCTCGGATCGACTCGGACCAAGAGTTAAAGTCGATCACCGCGATGAGGGCTACGTCTACGTACCAAAAACAAGATATTTCACCAAAGATCCAAGAGAAGTCTTTGGAGGAATCAAACATCTTGGAGCTTTGGTTGATGTTCTTGAGGTGTTCTTGAAGCCCTTGAAGCACTAGTCTTCATTTCACGCTACAAGAGGTAGGGTTCTTCCTACTTTTGTTCATTTCCTACCTAGTATGTTCATAAGGGGTGGTTAAGTATATGTGGATGTATATCACTTGTGTATTGTTAAGGAAATGAAGAATTGAGTGTAGGAATAACTTAAACTAAATTCTAGCTTTCAATTGATACATGGAAGTTACTTGTATATCTTCTTGTAAGTGAATGAAATAGTGGACTGGTTTATAGCCTATTTCGGGACTGCTATGTAGCCTAGTTTGGGGGGCTGTTTTGTGGTTATTGCGGACTGTTTTTGGACTGAAATTGCGGACTGTTTTTAAGTTGATTTTGGACTGAAATTGCGGACTGTTTTTGGACTGATTTTGGACTGAAATTGCGGACTGTTTTTGGACTATTTTGGGCTTATTCCATTCTATGATGTTCATGTGAAAGGGGTTGATGTATGAGACCTTGTATATGACTCTTACCTATTGTTGGTAACTTGATTAAATGGGTGTTGGAAGTGGAGAGAATATATTCCATCTTGAAATAATGGAGTAGAAATTACTTAGAATCAATTCTTGTGTTATATGATACTTGTAGGATTCCTCCTACTTGGGTTGATTCCTAACCTAGGTTGTTATATGAAATGTTTATATGGGATGAGTAGGGTGTTAGGGACTTAACACTTACTAAATGGTTATGGAAATGGCCTAGATCACTTCCTTATTTAATTGGATGTAGGGATTCTCCTATTTGGGATTATTCTGGTAGAAATGACTTGGAACAAATTCTATCATGAGATTTGGTGTGGAAGTTCTTTGTGAAACCACTTAGGACATGGTAGTGTGTAGGCACTCTAAATGTTAGTATTGTGTCTTGTGAATAAAATGGATTGGTGACATGAATTATAGGATGACTTGTAGAGTTTTCCTTCCATTTGGGTTCCTCCTATTGTGTATAGTTATGGAATTAAGGAAAAAGGGTAGAGAATTGGCCTAGGCTATCTCTTAGCTTGAGAATGATGCATGATAGTTACTTGTGAACTTTCTTGTAACTTAGTAGAATTTGGGCATGATTTGTGTTCAACATGATGGTTGCCTTGAAGGTGATTGATAAAATACCTTGAGTGATTGAAATCATGTGTTACATGACTATGTTTAGCATGTTGAATGTTGTGGTGAAATATGTTAATATGTTGCTAAGATATTAGTTTCATGATGTTTTATGGTAATTGTATGCTTAAGATATATATTGCCATGACATATGTTGATATGTGGTTTAAATTGTTCATATGGCATTCATTGCATCTTGAACATGTGGAAAGTGTGCAATGAGTCATTGCATTGCATGTGTATGGGAGCATCACATTCATGAGCATAAGTCATGGGTGTGGGGGTGTGAGGTGCATGTTTAATCAAACACCTTGTTTGGTGGTTGATATGTGGACTTGGAAATGTGGATCGATGGTCACATGTAGTCGCATGATTGCATGAGAAAACTTGTGTCGGGTATAGCAAGCAGGGCTAGACTCTCCCTCGGGTGCAAAGCCCGGTCACATGGTTCAGGCACTTTGCCGGCGGTGAAATTCTAGAAAAGTGCTGGTGTTTACGGAACCGGAGGTTGAGATACCAAAATCCGTTGCCCAACAAGACACAAGATTTTGTTAATAAAAACATACTCTATCAATGAGTATCATCCCATAATGATCTGATTTATAAAATGCATGACTTTTATTCAAAGCGATCATTGGATGTTTTCTGTCAATGACGGGTTCATTACATATTGGTACTGCATTGTGTCGTGTGAGTCGGGAGGACTCGGGGAAATCTGCATGAGTGAGTCGCATCTCATTTCATGGCATAACATAGTAGAAGTCCAGCCCTTAATGCATGTTCTTTTAAGGAATAGTGGATGTGTGTGTAAATTGTTGCATGTACACTCTTCATGTGCATCTAGGGGGGGGAGGGGAGGGGGGGGGGAGTAGCCTCTGTAGGAAATTCTCTACTGGGCGTTGGCTCACCCTATACGGGAAACATTTCAGGTATGGGACATGCGCTGGCGGATGGCTCTCATTTCGGGCCGCAAGGGTGAAGAAAGCCGACTTGTGGCTTTTATAACTCTTTTTGTAAACCTTTTGGAGCAAACTAGTTTTGACATGTAACTTTTATGTAAAGAGTTGTAAATTGAACTTATATTAACTATGCTTGATGCATAGGTGTGATGTGTTTATATGTTACACTTTTACACACCAATGTCACACTTCGTACATTAACATAGGAACCCCGGTTTTAGGGGCATCACAAGTATGCATAAATGGACCCAGTGTGGTCATTATTTTATATTGGGCCTCGGATGGGTCATATGATTATATATTGCATAGGTTGGGTTTTGGGTAGAGCTTCCCGTACAAAGGAGACTCTGCCCGGATTTTTTTTAAATTAAGGATCCCGGTAAATGGGACATAACGGTGTGATATCGAATTACACGATATCCACAGGCATTCCGCGGGTTGATGGGTGATCAACGGACCCCCGGATTTTGGGGCGTCACAATATTGCTCAACATTATCTCTATGACTACAAATATTGCAGAAAAATCTAAAACTTCATACCATACCCATAAAAAACTGAGAAGATATGATACAACATAATTAGCTGACAACTAAATCAGTTAAAAAATTGGATTGATACCAAATTTCAACAATGTGGATTCCATCCCAAGTTTTGGGGATCAATCCTAACTCAATTCCATTGAGTCGCAACTTAACGTGATTAAGTTTTATTTTTTGTACGATACTCATATTTCAACAATATGGGCCCAAAGATTTTTTTGTTTTATGTGGGCTTGGTTTTTAATTTTTTTTGGGTGGAGGTGGTGAGCCTAGCATTTTTGACTTTAGTTTTAGGTGGGCACAAGTGATATATTATACAAATATACAATATATATACCTAGGTAATAAATTTTTTTTTTTTTTTTGAGGGGGGGCACTTGCCCACCCTGAACCATACATGGCTCCGCCCATGTTCACATAGGGCTCTAAGAGACTAGGTAGAAATCGTCATCACGTTTGGACACGTGTTTCCTACCGTCCGAATGCACTTAAAATCATGGCCTTTATGTCCATCGCATCCAGACGCATGTTTTGGACTGTCCGGACAACTTTGCAATGTCCTTTCCTTGTTTTATCTGGAAGTACCCTCTAGACACACTGGATCTTCCGTCCAAATACATGTGTTCAACTCTTTCTTGAGCAGACGTAGCCATTATTCCATTTGAACACACGTGGTAGAAACTCCTTGTTACATCCTTGTTATTCTGGATCTCTTCCTCTTCTTCTACCTTGTCATCCAAGTCATTGATTACCCATTTTACTTGCAAAATCAGACAGACACTACAGAAAGAAGATAAAATCTAAAATTTAATTAATTAATCATAATTAATGCCTCTCCCAAAGTTATTAGCCAATAATTAATAAAATAATAACATAATATCCAAGGCTAATCCACTCCTGCAAATATCGTGTTGTGACATGAACATAATATTAAAAAAATATTACGAGAGTAAGACAAAATTATATATAAAACAAGTCCTTTAGGAACTTAATATATCAAAGTGTTGATCTTCAGGATCACAATATTTCTTTTTATTCTTCATTTCCTTCTAATCTTTCATTCAAGCATCGGAGGTTTTTTATAGGCCTCTCAATGAACAATAATACAGAGTGTCTTTATTTTGGGTGGTTAAGTAGTTAGGGGGATAGCTATGGTGGTCACTCATTACCTTACAACATAGTTCAAATTGTTACAATATGTGACATAATAAAACTAAGAGATGTTCTCATCCCAGAACTCCTCCACGGTTTTATAAGGGCCTGTCTTTGATATGAATTCGAGTCCAGGATACCCTTTTTGCTGTGAAATTTGTTCGATATTTTGGGACTCTGCGGGGCTTAAAGTCCAATCAAATATCTCAAGGTTTTGCTTTATTCTGTCCTCGTTGAAGCTTTTCACAAGAACGCTCACTCCCTGCTCATACACCCATCTCAAGCAAACCTGCACATGCAGCAAATCAGTACACAAATGATTAGCCTTCTAGACATGATCAATGAATTGTGGTAATCTTTAGAGAGCACATTAACCTAAGAAAAAAAGTCTCGAATAAAACTCAAGGTATTAGACAATCAATTATACCAGAACTTTTCAATTGTGTTTTAATAGTGTTCCCAAAGATCAATCGCACATATGATATTAGGGTTGTACTAAAAACATTCATTTATTAATTAAATACAATGGCAAGTTAAATTTATCATGTTATTGGCTTATTTTATTTTAACATGTATAATAAAGTCCATAGAGTATAAGTTAAGAAGATAGTTTATCAAGGTGTCGAGACCAGGAGACCTATACTTTTTAGTACTTAACTCTTAAATGTTCCTAGTCATAGGATTACTAAGTGAACAATATGTAATCTGGATAGTCTAGCATATACTATGTTTGCTTATATTTGATATGAGGTGAAGAAGCAGGTGTGTGTGTGTGTGCTTGTTAGAGAACAAGTACATTGAACGTGACCATTGACTAACGTAGAATTTTTTATATGAAATTTTACATACCTGTTAATGTTAAATCCTAAAGTTAAAGTTATGCAACTGATCCTTAGAGTTGAGACACCGTGGTTGTCTTGTGCATGGACTTCTATGCTTTAACTATACATTATATTCATATACTAACCATATAACTTGGATATGCATTGTTGGATATAGTTAGACATGCATGAAGACTTATGAGTGTACAACATGGAATCTGTCACCCTTAGTAAATGAAGGGAGAATATCTTATGTAATCTTCCAGGATATGACTCAAGGAATCCCTAGCCGAGGCAGAATGACAATTAGAAACGAGTTTTTAATTGATCATTAGGAGCCATAGTCCTACGATCAAACACATAAAATTGAGTTAGGAGTTTGACAGTAATTTCATATCCTAGTAATTCAATTGGGCCATTGTGTAATAGAAAGATTGAATTGCATGACTATAGACTAAATTGATTATTTACCTACTTCATGTTATTTGGAGGTTGATCATGATATGCTGTTAGGTGTCACTCATGATTAGTAGAAGCTCGAAGAATGAAATTAATATAAATATATTAATTGTTCTTCATAAAGGGAGAATTAGAAAAGTTCTAATTTAAAGCTAAATTAAAAAGAGTTATAATTTTAGATGCTATAATCGAGTATGCTTGAACCTATAGGGTTACACATAATAGAATTGATTGAAAACTAAAGAATAAATGAGAGAAACCAATTAAGAGTTAATTGAGGTGAAAACCTAATTAACAATTAACTAAAGATTTTATTACAATTAATGGTTAATAAAGGGGTTATATGTAATTATGAGATAATTGCAACTAAACTCAATCTAGGATTAGAGTATTCTAATGTTCTATAAATACATTCATATAGGAGGTGAATATATGGGATAACAACTCTCCTGCTAGCATAAAAAAATTCACTTAAAATTCTCTCTCTACTAGTTTATCAAAAGTTGAGGTAGATCCTTCAAGTTTATCAATTTGTGTGTGGATACAGATAGAGGCCAAACAATTGCGAGGCTTGAGATAAAGATCAAATTCAGATTTGAAGATTGTAAAAAGCATGTTTCTACATGTAACCCTTAATCTTCTCTATAAATTTAAGGTTGAACGATTTTTATTAGACATGAATAGATCTTGGAATGAGGATCAATTTTTATTATTTTTTAAATTCCATTGTGTTTATTGTATGATTCCTTACATTGTGAACTTTAAAATGTAGTTGGGCCAAGTCTGTTATCTTTCTCTATTTAGTTCTTAAAATATATGACATAAGATTTTGAAAATCTTGAAGGGTTAATTACAATTTCCCCTTCAACTTTGGATGTTTTTAAAATCAACTTCCTCGGGTTGCAATTTTGACAAATTTCCCATTCATTTTGAATATTTTTCAATTAACTCTCTCATTTAATATTTAGTTTTCAAATGAAGGATATTAGCCACGTGAAACACAAGTGATCACTATGTTGTTGAAAAGATAAAATTACCCCTTTAACAATTTTTACCCATCTCCTCTTACTTGGATGCAAATTGGTCAACCCCCATCCTTATCTTCCTCCTATTCCTCGGTGCCGAAAACAAATGTCAATGAATTATACACACTACAGGACAGTGTCAAGTGGTGTGCACATCCAATAAGAAGTTATCACAATACTAGCTGGTGGGACACACAAGTTGATTTTTCCAAAAGAAAAAAATTTGATTTCTCCCCCGTGCCTAACTCTAATTCCTCATCGTGAGAGAGAGAGAGAGAGAGAGAGAGAGAGAGAGAGAGAGAGAGAGAGAGAGAGAATTTGGTTTATGTGTGCTTATTTGGGTGGTAGTAGGTGACCGTGGTGTTGGGTTGTGTTAATGTGCGCTTTGGCTGTGTTGGTTGTTTTTGTTTTTAAGGTTATGGAGGTAACAACAAAGGTGGAGATGTTCTTATGCTGGGTTTGTGCAATTGTTGTGTTGGTAGTTTGTTTAAGCTCTAGTATCTGGTTGTGCCGAGTGGTGTTTTACTGATTTTTGGTCTTGTTGGGTTGGGTTGAATGGATGTTTTGTGGTTTTTATTGTTTTTAGGATTTGAGTTTTGTTATTTTTTATTACCTTTTTTTGAAAATTTTTAGTTTTAAAATTGTAGATTGGGCATTTCAAAAAAAATTTGGGGAAATAATATTAAGGATTGAGGATATAATTGTACTTTCATGTTTCAGTAAGTTTGTTTGTAGCATGAGGATTATAGGTTAATGGCTCACTTAAACTCAAATCCTCCCACATAATTAGAATATGTAATCTTTGCATTGCGGTAGATGTGGTTGATCTATATTTATTTGCATCCTCTAAGTCCATTTTGTGATCTTTATTGGATGTCGAGTGGTAATGCTCTTCTCCGTGGTCTCTACTATAAGGATAAGTTATCCTTTGACCTCTTAACTATGACACTACCCCTTAACTACTTGAATTCATTTGAAATCGTATAACTAAGAGATGACCTTGAAAAAAAATTATGAAATTAAATTCTTTACAGGCAGCCTGTAAACCAATTGTTTACATGCAGCCAATCAAAATTTGACAGTTATACAAACTTATTGGGAATCTTCAACATTGGTTTATGTGTTTGTGTAGTTGTCGAATTTTAATTGGATGCCTGTAAACAATAGGTTTATAGGTTGACTATAAAGAATTTATTCTCAAAAAATATATAGCAAGCTTTATGTACAAGTTTTCTCAATGCTTTCTGATGGTGTGTTCCGTGCGATTGAGCAGAGGTGAATGGTTTGGGGATTACGTTGTGAATTTTAAACGGGATTTCTAGGATATCCAGTCAAAGCTTCTAGGCTCTTGGGGGTTTAACTATCGATTCAGAGAGCTAACAACAAATGAAGATCAGTAGACAGAGAGTTTAATTGTGGTTCACTAGATCAGAAGCTTGGCTAGTCCACTCTAATAGAGTCTCTTGCTCCTGGTGGAGTTTTCTATTAATTGGGGGAAATGATTACAGAATTACACAGAGTTATATTATAGATACTTGCTTGATTACAATGCGAGGGATTCGATCCCTATTTATATTATGTAGTCGTGATTGCCTTGCATGATCTCTGAGATCCTCCTGTAACTAACGCAGTCCTTGTGTAATCAGCATGATTCTCTTGAGGCTATTATGTCCCATCTGCTGGAATATTTGACCGTTAGGGGTTATATTCCCTAGGCATGACGTGGCCTTCTTGAAGGTTCGAGCTATCTTTGTCATCGTCTGCACGAGGGTCACAATGGTGATTATTCCTGACCTACGCACCCCAATCTAATGATCACGAGCTAAGAGGTACGAGCTTAGATGTCCGAGCTAAACCTTAGCTAATTTTTGGTATCATCAGTTGCCCCCCCAATCCCTAGCCTGGTAATTCTTGCCTGACATAGATTAGGAGTGACGTGCATTATTGCAAACATGCTCAGCTCAGTTTGTACTCAGGAGGCGCACGATGGGACATTTCTCAAATTTTTGGGCATTTCAAGCTTGCGAGGAGCCATTCTTGCCTCGTTTGTCACACACGTTCAGCGTCTTTGCAGCACGTGTCCAACTGTATGCGTGCCTTAAAAATTCCTCTATAGACAAAACCGCTAAAAAACTACTATGTTCTTGCCTTTTCCATTATTTCGAATTTCTTGGCACCTTTACCTAGAAACCCTTTTCTTTCTCTCTCTCTCTATCTCTTGTGATTTCGTCGTATTCTTATCCTTTCTTGCTATCCAGGCTTATTCAGTGAGTGCTCAAATCGTTCGAAAGTCTTCTAAAGCTTGCTCTATTCTTCCTTGGTGCCCCCTTGGGTTCTCAATTGTCTATCGTCTTCCATTTCTAGGTACTTTTTCTGTCTTGCCCATTTCTTTGCTTCTCTTTCTCCTTGGGTTTCTTGTTTAACCTTGGATCCTACGAATCCGAGGCGGTTACTCCACTTCTGGACCTTTCGCTTTTGTTATTTTAAGGTTCGGGGTCGTTCCTTGTGCTTTCTTCCCTTTTTCTTAGATCCCTATGCCATAGTTAGGATCTTCCTCTTTGGTCGTTGGAGTCTTGATCCTCGAGCCCTCGAGGATTATTTTTCGAACGTCCCTTCTCTTTAAGCATCTTTTGGTCACCTGTCTCCTTGTGCCATCATGTCTTTTGCTTATGAGGCTACGGGTTGTTCTGTCTCCCTTGCCATGGCTGACAAATCTCCCGAGGTGGAGGTTCGATCTCGTCATAGCAGACGAATCGAAGACCCTGATGAAGTTGGAGGTATGGGAGAGGAGATAGATAATTTTTCTATGGTTAACGTCATCGATACCCAGGTTACTAGGGTTGAGGCTCTCCTACTTCTTCCAGGCCCAATTGCAAAGCCCAAGAAATCTCGAAAGAGACGATCTAGGAAGAACACAGTTGGGACCTTAAACACTACCAAGGATGCAGAGGCCAATCTAAGTGCCTTAGACATCTCAAGACCCATCAAAGTTACCCCTCTTCTTCTTGGTGCACTTACTGCCAAATTTGGCTTTCCTAGGGACATGCGTGTCTAGTGTCCTAATGTGGACAACCAATAGGACACCATGCTCCCTAGGAAAACCTACTTCTTCTTTTATTCCTTTGAGAATGGTCTCAGGTTTTTCATGCACCCTTTCCTGAAGTTTGTTCTCTAACACTTCAGTGTCTGCCTAGCTCAAATTTCTCCCAAATTCTAGGGTATTCTAATAGGCCTTATGGTCTTCTTCCAAAAGAATGGTTTGGTTGGCTTCCCTTCAGTTCCTGTGGTCATGCATTTCTTCAATGTCAAGTTTTCTCCTGCTGACAGCTTTCTTTACATTTCAAAATGGGTGACGACCCAATATTTAATCACTAACTTTCCGAGCTCCCACAAAGGTTGAAAAAACCACTTTTTCTTTGTGTTTGGCAAGGAATGGGAGTTCAATCCGAGGGACGCCTTTGACACGTTTCCCATACCTCAGGCTTGGTCAAGCCAAGATAATTTGGGTGAATTCGTGTTGAGGTGCTTTGGTTTGAGCTTCTCCTTATTTTTTTTCCTCATTTTCCTTCAATTGCTGATTTCTTTTTTTGTTATTTTAGGTATTCGTCTGAAGCTTGATGCCGACGAGAAGCTCCTCCTAAGGCACCTCAAGGAATGTCAACCTAAGAAGTCCACTAGGCTTCTTACGTCCTCAAACCTCTTAAGGAGGTGAGAGGTGAAGTTGTCATACCTATATCTGCTCTTAGAGGAGAAGATCTTGTTGGTAAGACCTCTGTCTCGTGTCTTAAATTTTCCTTTACTTTGTAGCATTCTCAACTCACCCCTTTTCTTTTCAGATCTTGATGCTATGGCCCCTGATGTCGAGGCTATGATAGCTGAGCTAGCCAAGATGAGGGAAGGTGCTCAAATGTCCAAAGCCGCGGGGAAGAGGAAGGCTGAGGTCGGTTTGGGCAACGACCGGAAACGTTCTCAGAAGGCTTCAAAGAAAGACTCGCCCAAGAAGGCTCCTCTTGCCCCCCAACCTCCTGTGGATGTGCGTAAAGTCTTTTCCCCTTCTCTTGAGCTCAAGCCTTCCACGAAGGTCGCCAAGACCTCCCCCACATCGAAGGAGGTGGTTGAGGCTTCAGACGCGATAGCTCCGCATCTTTGGGATCCTCCCCCGTCGAAGTCTACTAAAGGGGCACCACTGAAATTGCTTCTCGACACACCAGGAAGTTGCTTGGTGAAAAAACTTGTTGTTTCCTAATCTCTAAAAACTATCCATTGAAATGTGTAGTGTATGAATAAAGGGGAGTGTCACTCTCCCTTGGGATAGTGTCAAAAGAAAGGGCAACAAGAAAGGAAAATTTGATGGTGAAAATATGAAATGTGAATGCATAAAAATTTTGTGTGTGTACAAAAGTGCTCCCCAAGCGCAAGGAGACTTTCGCGCGTCGTGTTTTACTTGGTGGTATTCCAAGGTCGTTTCCACGAGGAAGGAAGTAAACCAAGGTGAATGTGATTTTGAGTAAAGAAAGTGGAAAATCTTTGTGGTTGAAAATTTGTTTGGTGAGTGTGTGCTGATGAAAATGAAGTGAGAAACAAATGTTGGCGAACCCAAGAGGTTACTCCACTAGGAATATCATCTCAACTCGAATCCCTCCACAAGTAGAGCTTGAATGAACGATTGATTCATGGGAAGCTAGGGATAAGAAGGGTGAGTATCTAAGCATAAACCGTGACTAGGCCTACGGAATATCAAAAACTCACCAATTTATCCACCCTCAACCCAGTCAAATCGAACCATTGATCTCTGAAAAAGGGAGGAGAATGAGTTGAGAATGGCATACCCTACAGGTGGAGGTTCCCTTGGTTTTGCCAACTAGAAGATTTAGCTACTCATGGTAAAAATGAAATCAACAAGATAATGAAAATGCATTTCAAAGAAATGAGGTTCTTGGGTACATAAATTCCAGAAAACTTAAGCTAGAAGAGAATGCATTTAAAACCCATTTACAGCTAAGAAATTGAAGAACTTTGTTGCATTAATGGTAGAAGCTTAAAAAAACATTAAACTAGCAATGCACTTGAAGGAGAACAACATTAATGATATTAAATGAAGATTGAAAAGTTCTTACAGCAAATTACAAGACAATGTAATGAAGAAAATAAAAAAATCTCAAGTTTATCTCTCTAGACACTATTCATCATCTTCCCCAGACTTTCTCTCTCTATATCAGTCTATCTCTGGCTAATTGGTTGAATGCATATGCTGGAGATCCTTTTCCCCACAAAAACGTCCTTGGAGAGGTGCCCTAGTCTTCAGAATTGACCTCCATCTGTAGGGGTGCAGGAGGGGTGGCTGGACAGAGGGGTTGCAGAGCTTGTCTGCACACCCAGCTCCTCTTCTCTTCTCTCTCGTCATTAATCACCTAGACTCTAAAACTTGCAATCAAGGGTGTGATAGGGATGAATAGTGTTGTGGACGTGTCAAGGGAGCATGGGAGATCTGTTGGTGGGACCCTCGAAGCAGCAGACATGAGTTGTAGAGCAGTTGGGCATATCAGGCAAAACGTACCGGTACGGCGAACTCCAGTGGCTTCTGCGTACTGGTATGATTAACTCCAGTAGCCTTAGCGTACCGGTACACGTACCGGTACGGTTTGGCTGATTTCTTGATTTTTTGAGATTAGCTCCAGTAGCCTTAGCGTACTGGTACGTGTACCGGTACGGTTTGGCTGACTTCTTAATTTTCTGATTTCCTCCTCTCCTGAGCTATCCCTGAGTTACCTTTTTGTCCCCATTTGTCTCAATTGATTTGGGAAGGCCTTAAGAAGCCTCTTTTAGCACCTGTTAACTACAAACACCAAATATTATTGTTGAGAACTCAATTAACCTAACTCCCATCATTTAATCTCCAACAACAATTAAAATAACATGATTTAGCACATAAAAATATACAAAGTTTTGTGCTAATCAGAAGTTTGTTGGCTAAGATGGCCAAGGGTGGACGTTCTCTTCTTGGGGGCGTGAACCTGGCTGCCAATGTCATTCTTTCGATCATTCCCAAGGCTGACCTTCAGGAGGCCTCTTCGATGCCCCTCTCCACCCTGGCTGCCACAACCTTGTATGGAGCAACCTAGGTGAGTCCTTGATTTTTTTTTGTTCTTTAGTCAAATTTCGTTCGTTGAGCTCAACTTTGCTTGTCTTCTAAATTGACTTTTATTTTTCTTTGTAGATGATGATTCATATTAGAGCTTTGGTGAACAGGGCTCGAGCCTCGGATAAGGCTGCTAGGGAAGCCAGGGAATCTCTTAAGCCTTCTGAGCTGGCCTTTGAGAATGATGACCTCAAGGCTCAGGTGAATGATCTGAGCTCATCCAAGACGGAGCCTAAGACTGAGGTCAAGCGCAAGGTAGATGAGGTCAAACTTAAGATAGATGGTCTCGTAAAGGCTCGGAAGGACATTTTGGCGGCATGAGAGGCAACCAAGGTTGTGAAGGATGACCTGAAGGAACTAAGTGACATCAACGCTGCCTGTCTTAAGGAGATTGACACAGAAAGGGCAAGGGTGGCTGAGAGGGACACCACTATAGTGGGGTTGAAGGATGAGTGCGCCACTTTTTGGGCTAAAGGCTTCTCGGGCCATGAAGAAATATCCAGAGTTGGATTTTGACATCAATCCTCCCTTTGGAGTGGAAGAAGAAGAATCCTTTGCTGGGGAGGAAATTGAGGAAGAGACTATAGCTATGGTTGAGGTTGATGCTTTTGACCCTGCTTTGCCAACGGTTACCTCTGATGTGGTCCCAACGATTGCTTCTAAAGAGATGGGGACTTCCTAGCCTGCCCTTCCAACCGCTGCTTCTGACAAGGTGGAGACTTCTGCCCCCACTTTGCCTGAAGACCAGTCAGTCCCAATTCCTACCTTGCCCGAGGGACAGTCAGACTTGGCTCTTGTTTTTCTAGAAGGTGAGGCTAGTATTGCTAACCCCGAGATGTCTAGGGGTGTTAAAGAGGCCACTACTCCTACAACAGATGCTTAGCCTTTCTATCTTTTTTTATTCTTGTAACTTTCGAACATCCAGCTCAGTAATTTCCAGTTTTGAATAATAAAAAATTCTGTAAGAGCAACTTTTTCTTTTCGTCATGCTTGATGTGTATGCTTGATTTAGTAACTTTTCCTTTCTTCATTCTTGATGTGTGGGGATATGTCTCCTTCCTTGCCCCCAGCTTCAAGAAGAGTCTTTGGTCTTCTAGACGCAATTTATTTGAGTCCAAGTTTGAGGCCCGTGCATCCCCACAGATTTAGACTTACAGAGCATTTGCAAAGCTCTGTTCACTAGTTGAAGGGTCATTATGAGCTGAAGAACTCATCTTTAATTTATGAGCTGTAGAGCTCATAGTTTGTTTATGAGCAGAAGAACTCATCTTTAGTTTTAACAATTAGATGCCTTTTCTAAAGGAATGATCTAAATATTTCAATTATTGTTGAAGATTTTTACAAAGGATAGCTCAGCCCTCCTATTGGTAGAATCTCTTCAAGTGGTCTTTGTTCAACGAGTGAGGCCGGACTTTCCTTTCTCCAGCTTGTAGCTCGTAGTTTCCAGGTCTGACTATCCTTATGACTACATACGGGCCTTCCCAGTTGGGTCCCAACTTCCCATATGAAGGGTCCTTCCCAGCTAGGAAGGGCTTCTTTAGGACAAGATCTCATAGTTTGAAACTTCTTTGCTTAACCCTCATGTTGTAATATTGTGCTATTTTTCTCTGATAATATGCGATGCACTGCAAGGCTGTACTTCTCCTCTCATCTAACAGGTTGAGATTAACGAGCAACGATCTTTCATTTCGTTCTTGATTTGCGAGCCCAGTCCTTGGAGAGGGGCGCCTATTTCGATAGGGACCACTGTCTTAGTGACATAGGCTAGGGAAAAAGGCGTCTCATTCATGGCTATTCTGGTAGTGGTTCTGTAACCCAATAGTACCCCCAGCAAATGCTCCACCCTTTCACTCTTTGAGGCTACGAGTCTTACTTTCAGAGCTGTTTTGATGGTTCAGATGGTGACTTCTGCCTACCCATTGGATTACAGATGAGCTGGTGCAGAGAAATAGTTCTTTATACTGAGCTCATCACAAAACCTTTTGAATGTCGCATTATCGAACTGCCTTCTATTGTCTAAGAGTGATGGCGAAAGCTTGGCAACGCACTGGATCGTGATACCTATGCAGTTTCATCTGATTCTTGTAGGTGTTTAGGTGGTCCATGGGATCCTTCATCCGTTAAACGTCTCAATCTTACTGAATTTTTTGGGAAGAGGGAAATGTAGCACCTCGGGGGTGAATGGTGACCCTGTTTGCTAAACTAGAGCCTCCATGGTCATCAGGGCTTTGTTATTTACCGCATCCTTAATGTGGCTGTGCTCTAGTTGGATTTCCCTGAAACGTCGCTCCCAAAATTGATCTCTCCCATTTTGATGGAGATGATCTAGGACACGCTCATTTCTAGGGACTCCTCTATTTTGACTCTGGACCTCATCTTCCTTCCTATTTCTTTGGGCTCGGCGATGAATGTTATCAACTACGTGATTGAGGTCATTTTCTTTCGTAATCTCCCTTAAGGGATTTTGATGATGATGTTCCCTTCTTAGGGGATCATCTTAGGCTGGTTGTGCCCCCTGAGGATTCTAAGTGTGGATGAGATTTACTATATCTTCGTTTTGCTAGAGGAAGTGATTGTTGGCTTGACACAATGCCTCGAGCTTGATGTTTGGAGGAGGATATGCTATTAGCAAATTGACTTCTGAGTTTGGCAGAGGATTCATGGGAATTCTTTGCTGTCCGCGGATGGTGGTTACCTACTAGTTCTGTAAACGTGAGAGATTCGCCTGATTTTTACTCATGTTGCACATGGAGACAATCAATTACTGAATGTGATCAGTAGAATTTTAACAAGAATCGAAACAATCGTTCCCACAGACGGCGCCAACTGATGGTGTGTTCCGTGTGGTTGAGCAGATGTAAATGGTTTAGTGATCTCGTTGTGGATATTAAAGGGGATTACTAGGATATCTAGTCAAAGCTTCTAGGCTCTTGAGGGTTTAACTGTCGATTCAGAGAGATAACAACAAACTAAGATCAGTAGATAGAGAGTTTATAGTGACTGGTTCATTAGCTGGGATGCTTGACTAATCCACTTTAATTTAGTCTCTTGCTCCTAGTGGAGTTTTCTATTAATTGGGGGAAAGGATTAAAGAATTACATAGAGTGATAGCATAGATACTTTCTTGATTACAATGCAAGCAATTCGATCCCTATTTATATTATACAGTTGCCCTGCGTGTTCTTTGAGATCCTCCGATAACCAACGTGGTCCTTGCATAATTAGTGAGCGTGATTCCCTTGAGGCTGTTATGTCCCATGTGCTGGAATATTTGGCCGTTAGGGGTTATATTCCCTAGGCGTGACGTGGCCTTCTGAAAGGTGCGAGATGTTGTTGTCACCGTGTGCACAAGGGTCACGTCAGTGATTGTTTCCAACCTGTGCACCCCGATCTAATGATCACGAGCTGAGAGGTCCAAGCTTAGATGCTCGAGCTAAGAGGTCTGAGCTTAATCATACCTAATTTTTAGTATCATCACTTTCTAATTCACAAGAGTATAAGCCTTTCTATTGTTGGGTTGCATATTTCTACAATAGGATAACGGAAATCGATTAAGAAACTTGCATGGGGCTAGCTATTCCTCACTTTTTTTGTGGTAAGGTGCAGTGTTGAGGAGGTAATTGTTTGTTAGACAAACCTATGATGTATTTCTGCAAAGCTTCGTGGGGGTTGGTAATGGGCATGAGAGGGCGGGGAGTTCACACAAGTGGAGGACCCCCATAGGATGTTTCAAATATCTACATACCATAGTTGGAATTGAAATTTGAGAAACTTGATAGTTGAGGGTCAATGCATACTAATAATCATTGCTGGATGTGAAAAACATGATAGTTAAGTAGCAATGTGACATAAGGGATAGATTTAATATTAAGAGAAGTCTACTGGTTTAGAATTTAGAGGAGTTATCATCATGTTGAGTTATCACTCAGCTAGTCTTTCATTAGTTTAGGAGATTATCTAGAAGATGAGAATTGTTAGAAGAAGATTAGAATTGTTTAAGATTTCGTTTATCTTGTAATTAGTTGATTTATTATATAAAGACTAAATGGGAAGGACTCCAGATTATCCTTGGAGGTCCTTTATTTTCTACTTAGTAAATGGTATCAGAGTCGTAGTAGACTAACGTCTCTTATTTTTCTCTCTTTGCTTTTCTTCTTCTTTTTGTTTCCAATACTAGTGAATATCCATATAATACTCACTGGTGAAATTGTTGTTCCCACCCAGATAACACCCACCGACAACCATTTAATATTCCAGCAAAAGCAAACCCATTGAATATCCCACTAAAGATCACACCCACAAAAAAACAAAAAAATCAAAACCACCGACTGCTTCAATCACACCGACTGCTCCTCTTGGCCATGTCTCTCTCAGATAGTCTTCAATTTCTTCTTTCCAACATTCATTCCCTTGTTACCATAAAGCTTGATTCCACCAATTAAAGGACTTGGAAAACACAGTTTCACCATGTCTTGCGTGCTCATGGGTTCTTGGCTTATGTTGATGGAACGCGGTCGTGTCCAGCTGCTATGCTCCCTGCCGAATCTGGCGAAGAAATTCCGAACCCCCAATTTCTTGAATGGACTCAGGTGAATCAACATCTTGCTAATGTCATTAATGCTACTCTCAGTCCCAATATTCTACCCTATGTCCTTGGCTGCACCAGTTCTACCGATATCTTTTTCTTTTCTTGAGCGACGGCTTAATTCACCCTCTAGATCTCATATTATACAGCTAAAAACAACACTCCAAAATTTCAAGAAGCGAACGTTGCTTATGAAGGACTATCTTGGAAAAATACACTTGTTGATGATCTTGCCACTGCCTCTGCTCCAGTTCATGAAGAAGATGTTATTCTCTTCACCTTAAAAGGTCTTCCACACGAATATAGTGTCGTGAAGGCATACATTCGTACGTGCCCGTCTCCTATTTCCATAAGGGATCTGTTTAGTCTTCTTTCTAGTGAGGAAATCAATCTTTCTATTGAATTCTTTGATACATCAAAGGAGGTCACTACTGCCTTTCAAGCTAATAAAAATAACTTCCCTGATTTCCCTAGAGGTTCTTTTACTGGTGCTCGTGATCCTTCTCATGGTGGTCTTTCTCAAAAATTTTCTCGTGGATATTCTGGGGGAGTTCGTGACTGTGGTCAACGTGGACGTGGATATTATGGGGAAGGTCGGCAATCTCAACCCTCCTATCGCCCAACTTGCCAGATATGTGGGCGTGCAAATCACACCACTGCCTGGTGTTAGTTTCGTTTGGACCTCTCCTATCAAGGTCTTACCACCTCTCAACCAAAAGCCTTTGTTACCTTTCATCCTACTCCTCCAGATGCTAATTGGTATATTGACTCTAGAGCTTCCAACCATATTACCTCGGATTTGTCCAATCTTTCTATGCAAACTCCATATCTAGGCAGTGATATCGTCACCGTCGGCAATGGTTCTTTATCCATCTAAAACATCGGCAACTGTTTGCTCCCTACTCCTACAACCAATTTTGTTCTCAAGAATGTGCTTCATACTCCCCAAATTTCATCTAATCTTTTGTCTGTTCATAAATTTCCTCATGATAACAACTGTGTTGTTTCTTTTGACTCAACTGGCTTTGTTGTTTAGAATAAAATCACCTAGAAAATTTTGCTTCAGGGGGACAGTAAGTATGGTCTCTATCCATTGTGCCCGATTAATTCTTCATCATCCTCTCTGTATGTTTTACACTCTTCTCGGCCTTCGCGAACCGTGTGGCATAATTGACTTGGGCATCCTTCAGTCTCTATTTTACGTTTGTTACTTTCTCGTAATAATATTTCTAGTTCTGATAGTAGTTCTTTTCATTGTCAACATTGTAATGTTGGGAAAAGTCATAAATTGTCGTTTCCAAGGTCATTTTCTTCAGTAAAAGCTCCTTTGGATTTAGTACATGCTGATGTTTGGGGACCATCCCCTATACCATCTATTGGTGATTTTCGCTATTATGTCATTTTTATTGATCATTTTTCTCCCTTTTGCTAGTTATATCCCTTGCATCGAAAATCAGAAGTGTATCATAAGTTTCTTCATTTTAAAAATATGGTTGAAAACCAACTTTCCACCACTCTCAAAATTTTTCGAAGTGATAATGGTGGTGAATTTGTTAATAATGATATGATTGATTTATTCACCTCCTTTGGCATTCTACATCAATGTTCATGCCCCCACACACTAGAACAAAATGGCATCGCTGAACGGTAACATCGGCATCTTATTGAAACTATAATCACCTTGCTTCACACTACCTCCATGCCTAGCACTTACTGGCTTGACACCTTATGCATTGCGGTATTTTTGATTAATCGGTTGCCTAGTCCAGTTACAGATAATCTCTCACCAAACGAACAGCTTTTTTATACTCCTCCAAATTTGACCATTTTAAAGACCTTTGGTTGTTGTTGCTAACCATGGCTTCGGTCTTACACTGCGAATAAATTGCAACCTCGCTCCCATCAGTGTTGTTTTATTTGATATTGTTCCTTTTCCAAAGGCTATCGATGTCTGGACATTCAAACCCATCAAGTCTTTATTTCTCGGCATGTGAAATTTGTGGAACATATTTTTCCATTCGCCCTAATTTCTCCTCCACCGAACTCAGGGACCCATTCTTCGTCTTCAACCCATACGACCGGACAACCTGTTTTACCCCACACCCCTATTACACCCACTCATCCTACTGCACCTCTCTTGCAAATACCACTCATATCCCCTTGTATAGCTCCTTCACATGCAGCAACTCCCACTGCCACACCACCGAATCCTAGCTCACCCACTGGTCTAGCCTCTGCCACCTCTTCTTCTAGTATAACTCCCTCTTCCCCCTTGTCCCTTAGTCCATCCCTTTCTCCCTTCAATATAGCTGCCTCTCCCTCCTGTCTTGCATCTGCCTCTCTACAATTTCCTTCCATATATCAACATCTTATGGTCACTCGTTCAAAGGCTGGCACCTTCAAACCCAAACCAGTTATCTGACTCAGTGCCACTATTTCAAAAAGATCAATATCTCTCGAGCCAACATCTTATGGACACGCTTACAAGCACAGAGAATGGAGGGATTCCATATCTTCGGAGTTTAATGCTCTTATGACGCAAGACACATGGGTTTTGGTTCCCCCACCCCCCAATCGAAAAATTATTGGGTGCAAATGGATATACAATCTCAAGACTCATGTCGATGGTACTGTGGCTCGGCATAAAGCAAGGCTTGTTGCTCAAGGCTTCAATCAAGAATATGGCCTTGATTACACCGAAACTTTTAGTCTGGTAGCCAAGCAGCCCACCATTAGTGTAATTATCTCCATGGCTCTTCATTATAATTGGCCCATTCGTCAACTGCATGTTTCTAATGCTTTTTTATTTGGTTTCTTAGATAAAGAAGTGTATATGAGCCAACCACAGGGTTATATTGATCCCAATTATCCCAATCATGTGTGCAAACTTCGCAAGGCTATCTATGGTTTAAAACAAGCCCCGCGCGCTTGGTTTGCGATGCTCTCCCATTTTCTTAGTTCTCATGGGTTTCATACGAGCAAAGCAGACACTTCTTTATTTGTTAATGCATCCTCCAACCACATCACTGTGGTCTTAGTGTATGTGGATGATATTTTGATTATAGGCAGCGACACTAGCTTTATTGCTTCGTTCATCCAGACATTGAGTGGTACTTTTAGCATGAAGGACCTTGGTCAGCTTACCTATTTCCTTGGCATTGAGATTCACCGAACTTCCCTTGGGCTTAGTCTCTCTCAACACAAATATGCCTCGGCTTTACTTGAGCGAGCTTCCATGTCCGACTGCAAACCTTATTCCTCGCCAATGTCTACTAAGCCTTCTGTTGCCTCTCTGATGTGCTTGCGTTTCATGATCCGCATCTATATCGTAGTATTGTCGGTGCACTGCAATACCTCACAATCACTCGACTTGATTTATCCTTTGCAGTCAATCATGTCTGCCAACATATGCATCAGCCACTCAATAAACATTTCACTGCAATCAAACGAATCCTTCGTTTTGTCAAAGGCACGTTAAATAATGGGCTTACTTTCACTAGTGGTCCTCTTGATATGATTGCCTACTATAATGTTGATTGGTCCGACAATGTCACGGATCATCGCTCTACTACAGGGTTCTGTCTATTTCTTGGGAATAATCCTGTATCTTGGTGTGCAAAAAAATAGCCCATGAAGGTTCATTCCTCAACTGAAGCTGAATATCGGGCTCTCGCTCACACTGCAGCTGATATCACGTGGCTCAAATTACTTTTACGTGACCTTCACATTACAAACACTCCTACTCCAATTTATGGTGCGACAACATTTTGGCCATCTCACTAGCTTCTTATTCGATTTTCCATGCCCGAACCAAACATATAGAGATTGATTATCATTTTATTCGGGAAAAAGTGGTCAATCGTGAGCTTGAAGTCCGCCATATTTTCACTACGGATCAGATAGCTGGTATTTTTACTAAACCACTATTGTCTCAACGGTTCAAACATCTTAAAACCAAAACTGATGGTGGATGCCATCTGTCATCATCTTGAGGAGCCGTATTAAGAAGTCTACTGGTTTATAATTTAGAGGAGTTATCATCATGTTGAGTTATCACTCAGCTAGTCTTTCATTAGTTTAGGAGATTTCTAGAACATGAGAATTGTTAGGAGAAGATTAGAATTGTTTAAGATTTTGTTTATCTTGTAATTAGTTGAATTATTATATAAAGACTAAATGGGTAGGACTACACAATAAATGGTATCAGTTTCTCTTCAGTTAAGGGGATCAAAATATAATTTAGACTTACTATGTTATATTAACCTGCAATTGACTATGTACACATCTCTACACAATCAAAAGTATTGCAAGTTATAACTTAAATATTATAAAGATATTTGGACTATCAATTATTCCTCTGGCCACGATAGAGGTTTTTCTTTTTATTTTGGATATATTCCATATTCTAGACTGGCTAGTCGAACACTAGGAAACGACACCTACTCCTTGAGTATAATGAGATTGAATACCCCGACTGGAAAAAAGTTAATTAAAACTAAAAAAGGTATTCACCTGAGCAATTGACTTTCCTCTAGCCTTAGCAATCTCTTTCAGCACCTCACAGTCTAAGACTTGGTTAGTTCCCCATAGTGTCCCTTTGGCCCCTAAAGGAGAGTATGCTGTAACATGAATCTTCTTCTCCTTACAAAACTCCCGCAGCCCCTTCTGCTGCCAAAGCGGGCTCACCTCCACCTTGTGAAATCAAGCATACATAATATACTCATCAACTTTTCATTCAAAATATCAACAATCCATCAATATGAGAATGTTTATATTCAACATGGAGAAATTAAGTGTACGAAATCTGCGCCTAAGAAAAGAAATTGATCTTCAAGAGAAAAAGTAAATGCCATCATAGTTTTTTTTTTGGGCAAGTAAAAGCAATCATGGTTATTATCATTATTCCATAGGATATTTTGTGATCTTATTTACTTTTATACTTTATAGTGTGTTTGGTACGGTGAAAAAATGGGTGGAAGGAAAGTGAGGGAGGGAAAATGGAAGGGAAGGAAAATGTTTCCATTGTTTGGTACCAAAGGAAAGTATGAGGGAGTGGAAAGTGGGAGGGAATCTCTATCCTTCCAAACCACCAAATATTTCAGCCCAAATTTGGGCGGAAAGTGGACGGAAAAAGTGAAGGAAAGACCATAATTTTTTAAGTTGACATTTTTACCTTTTACTTATTGGATATATTTCATTCCTAGTTCCCACTTGAAGCTCACCACTCTTTTTTAATGTTATGATTATAGAATTTAAATATTATTTTTAGTTTTGTATCTTAATTTTTTTATCCAAGAACATGCACCAATGTGTAAATTCTTTTAATATTCTTATTTTTAATTAATGCCATTTTGTCATTTTTTAATTAATAGTTACAAATCTTTCAAAGCAAAATTAATTCGTAACAAAAATAAGGGGATTAAAAGTTTTTTCAAATTAATTGGATTGATTTGTAATAAAAAATTCACTTAATATATTTAAGGGTAGAATTGTAAATTGGATATATATATTTTTCCTTTCCTTTCAGTTTTCATCCAATACCAAACGATGAAAAATTTATCCCTTCTATTTTCCATCCCTCCTACCAAACAAAAATGAGGGAAAATAACTTTCTTTCTTTCATGGATGGAAAACTTATTCCTTTTATTTTTCCTTCCTTCTTTCTTTCCATCCTTCGTACCAAACGGACCATTAGTGAGAGAAATGTGAGGCTCGAAATTCATCATTGAATCCACAAGAAACTAAAAAATACTCATAATCGATGAATGGTGATTGGTGAAACATAAAGTGAGCCTAATTCATCAGGTATTGCCTAAGGATGTTGATATTTGTTTTATGCATTATTGTGTTTATTTTCTTGATGTCTTTGTAAGAAGTGATGGATTTTATATGATTGATTTTCACTGTTCAAGGAAGACTATTGTTGTTCGGTTGTTTGACTGGATTTGTTATTCAGCTGCAGAAGAAAATTTTGAAAGCATGATAATTCAAAAGGAATTTTTTTTTGGAAAAACCAAATCATGATGTAATGCTCCACTGTGTCCAACATGGGCTTAATTCTACCTTATGAATAAAATAAAAGGTAAATGAGATAATTAAATCAACAGTATATCTTTCTATTTCCCTAGTTATATTTTCTTACTGCATCTTATTCTTCACGATGGTGGGTAATCACATCTGAGAATTTCAGATCAAATAAAAAAAGACTTTAAAGAGTTACAGTATACCATAAATAAGTTTATTAGAGATTTGTTAGAATATATAGAGATCTAGTAGTATCTGAAATACTGTATTGAGTGACAATTTTATATCCATATTTAAGGGTTAAGCACAATGCAATTTGTTAATAATATGTGGATGTAGCTTTTTGGGCCATGAATATATTCACCGTGTGCCAAACTGCATATATTTTTGGATTTTGTTTCCTTATGTTTTCCATCTTTAATTCGATGCTAGGAGACTCACTTGATTTACTGCGGGAGGGATCTTTGATGTAGCAAGTAATAGGTTGAGCTTCTTGCAGGAGAAGTTGTTCACTCCAATATTTTTTGAGAGCCCTAATTTATGACACTCCTCCATTGCTTCCCAAACTGACTTGAAATCCATTGGAAGAAGGTATTTCCCATCGAATGGCACTTTGTCAACCCCTGGCTTCAAGCTAACTGGAAAATGAATTAGGTAGAGATCATGATAGTCCAACCCGAGCTTCCTACATAAAGAAACATGACCGCAAACTGTCAACAAATTTGAATTTAAACAAGTAAAACTACTTTCAACTTGCACGAATATAATATAACAATTGAACAATGATACGAAGCAAAAACTTCTACGCCATTAATTCATGTCTCTTAGGCACATAAAACCCAGTTTAAACGTTGATGGCAGCTCCAAAGGGAATCCTGGCCCAGCTTCAGTAGGAGGGCTGCTAAGGAATGACCAAGGAAGGTGGCAGCTAGGTTTCTTTGGGAAGCTTAAGGACTCTACTAGCTTACAAGCTGAGCTATTGGCTATCTTACAAGGCCTTAGGATAATTCAATCACAAAACCTAAAGAAGGTGATCATGGAAACGGATTCTTTGGAAGCACTCAACCTAATTACTGCTAGGTTGGAAGATGTTCATCCCCAAAGGAATATCATTGCTAATTGCAAGTACATTATGGGATTGACTAATACTCCCATTCTCCATACTTTGAGAGAAGGGAATTTTTGCGCTGATAAGATGGCAAGCCTGGGAGGCCACCACCAACAAGATCCTTTTGTGTTTTTTGAAAGCCCACCATCTGTGTTGGGTCAGCTTCTTTTGAATGATCTTTCTTGTATTTCTTTTGCTAAAGGGTTTAAATAATCCCTGTTTATTTTCCATTGTACCAAAAAAAAAAAAACCCAGTTTAAATTACACACATGATTAGTAGATGAGTGTGTGCATTCGAGATTTGTGTTACACTCACGAGTTAATAAAAAACAAGCAATTAGAACCAATATCCTGTCACACCAAAAAGAATATGGAAAAAACTAGTCTGAGAAAGTGTTTGATACTGGAGGGTTTGTCGTAGGGCAGGAATGACGCGATCAGGCTGTGCATTGCTACACCAAAGCTTCGACGTGATAAACAGTTCTTGACGAGATTTGATGAGCCCTAGCCCTAAACTTCAGTTATGGCCTCACCAAGTGGCTGTTCCGATTCGTATATTGCAGCGGAGTCGAAGTGTCTATAGCCGAGTTTGATTGCATGCAGAATGGAAGTTTTCACGGTGTCGGATCCGTCAAACGGCCATGCCGCAGTTCCATAGCCGAGTAGAGGAATGATAGCATCGGTACTTGAGCCCAGTCGAGCCTTAGGAATGCTTCCCATTTCTTCTGATCTAATATGCCTGTCTTCTTGCTAGACAAGTATATATCTACTAGCTAATGAGAAGAAAAAAAATAGTGAATTAAAAAAAAATGAAAAAAATGGGCATGGCCCCACTTTTTTAAAAAGAAAATTCGAAGATAACAAGTTATCGACATCCACAATAATTAAATACACGGTAGTGGTTGGTTTGATAGGGTGGCTGAAAATATAGAAGAATAGAAAATAGGAGTAACACAATTTTCATCTTTATAGATAGAAATCCTTTGTTTTTTCCTTTATGTTTGTTAAACAGATAGAAAGTAGAAATGATTGATTTTTTTGTATTTGATAAGATGAAAAAAATATTTTTTTAAATTTTTTATTATTTTAATTTTTAATTTTTAATTTTTTAAAATTTTTATTAAAAAATATAAATACATATTTTAACATTATATCCATATATAAAATTAATGTATACATTATATGTAATTGAAAAATATGATATATATATATATATATATAACATACATTCTAACACACATAATTAATTTTTCATCTACTTTTCTTCCTAATTTTTGAGGGATTGATTTTGATGAGTTGGAAACAATGTTAATCCATTAACTTTTTCATTCTTTTTATTTTCTTTTTTAATCGTTCCATTTTTTTATGATCCCAAACGAAGCATTAAAAAAAATCAAAACAAATGATGAATTTGTGGTTCATAAAATGCCACGTAAGGTAGCAAAAACAAAGATGAATACCACAACTCAGATTTCCTACATTCTAAGAAAGTCATCACTTCTTATCGCCTTACAACTCACTTGACCCTACTGGTGTGAATGCTTCTTAAATGGTAGCGGAGAAAATATTCAATATTGTAAAGTATTGATAAGTGGTATCACTTGCTAACTGCGAAATACCATGTGGATAACGGTATGTTAGGCGTGGATTAGACTGCTTTCTCCGGTTAACGGTCTTTGATTTTTGTGTTAGGTACTACATAATCGCCGAGTGCAGTTCTTGTGAATGTTACGTTTTCTTAAAGTTACATATGACAATGATGACATTGTATGACTTTTGTACTTAATAATAATATTACTTATACTTAGTTAGGTACTTAAAATATTATAATTTTCAAATTGATAATACATAAAAATTTATTATTAAAATTTACTATTAATCTAAAACTTACAATATATTAGGTTTCTAATCAAATTCTCAATAACATTGTTATGTGCTAAAAGACAAAAAAAAAAAAAAAAAACCAAGTTTTGATGTGTACAAAAGGCCAAGCCATTGATCCATAGAAGGAAGATGAGGTCCCCTTCAAGTGAATTATATATATTGTTCTTAAATTATGACTTTTGTGTTAATTAAATTTTTGGACTTTTTTTTTTGGTGTCAATTGAGTGTTTGAATTTTCTAATTGTATCAATTGAGTTCTTTTGTTTTTATCCGTTAGATTTTTTAACGAAAAATTGGCGAAGTGTGGGACTCATATGACACAAATGAGTTACAACCCGGTCATGTGAGTAGCATACTCTGTCACTTTTAGTTAGAAAATTTAACGGAAGAAGACAAGAGAACTCAATTGATACAATTAGAAAATTCAAACGCTCCATTGACATAAAAGAAATGTTCAAAAATTTAATTAACATAATGGTCATAATTTGAAAATAATATATACAGTTTACTCTTTATTTTTTCTTGAATAACCCGAACACATGACCTGGGAGCAGCCTAAGTTCGTCTTGTTGTGTTCATCTGTGAGAGATAGTTGTGTTCATCTTCGAATTGAGTTTCTTATGTCTATCTATCTAATATTGCAATTACAAAACTAAGCTAATCAGACGCAAGTTCTTTCTAGGATAGATTTCTCTTTTTGCTCCTTAGTTTACGGGATATTATCGGTCGTTTTCAACTGTTGTTTTCATCCCAAGGGTAGGTTTTTTCGCGTTAGTTAATTGTCCATCACCGAAAAACACCAGTTCTCGGACTTGCATGTGTTAAGCATACCACCAACGTACATCTTGAGTCAAGATTGAACTCTCCATGAGGTTCATAGTTCCATTACTTATAGCTTCTTTTAGTTCAGGATTCCTCTCTATACCCATATCTATTTAGTCAAAAAAAAGAGAGTTCAATCGATTTGAGGAAAGTATTAAAATTAAAATTTTAACTTATAAAAATATAATAATAGTTAAAATTGATCTAATTTTTTTATTTATTTTAATCTACTGGTATAAAATTTATCTTAATTTTTTTTCACTTAAAAATATTATTTTATCTGCACGACCCACAATGTTAGACAACTTAACAAACATACTCTCTAATGCCAAATAATTCATTAATCTATACCTAACTCTCTAATATTAAACCTACCAACTTAAATTTTCAAATTATAAAAGTATAATAACGGTTAAAATTGATTTAATTTTTATTTATTTTGATCTAAGGGTATAAAATTTGTCCCAATTTCTTTTTCACTCAAAAAACTTGTTCTTTGAACGGTCTCCGATGTCAAACAACTTAGCTAACACACTCCACAATACCAAACACTCCCATTAATCCGCAATACTTCTTTCTTAAATTTTCTCTCTTTACTTTAATTTTAAATTATAGAATTAAATAAAAAAAATTAATATTTAAAATAAAAGCATTGCACGATTAATATTCGATTTTTGATATTGCAAGTATATTCAAGCACAAGATTATTACTAGTTTATTTTTAACCAAAAAAAGGTACCTTATGTTTCATATCAAGTTGAAATATTATAGTTCATCAATCGTACTAGTATTTTATTATTATATTAATATCACATGTTAATAATAACATAATATCAGTGTCATTATTACATTGAACAATAAACAATATTTTTACCCATTGATATTTTGGGATTAATACTTGAATTTTATTTAATATTAAAACTCACCATTCCCTCAATGATCAAAATACAATAAATTCTCAAATTAAGTCTTAATAACATTTGATGGTGTTATTTTACGTGGATGAGTAGAACATATGAATGTATGGTCGAGAACAGGTTTATGCTGTAAGGCTCACAAATTACAAGATGGGAAAAAAGATTGTCTGAGATGTGGAGTGTTTTACTCAATAGAAATATAGTGGTTCACCGGCTTGGGAGCTCGGCTAGTCCACTCTTCAATGGAGTCTCTTTCTCCTAGAAATTATCTTTTTTTTTAAAAAAATGTTTTACAAGATGCTCTTGATACCCGCCGGGGTTCCCCTTTTTTGTTGGGACAATGTACAGTATTTATAATGTTATTCCTAACCCTAAGAGATCTCTACCGAGATCTTTGCCCTTCATCCATGAGATCCCCCTTAATTATGGGAGGGAATCTTGGTAAATTGAGTGTTTTACGCCTGTGATGATACTTGGCTATTGTTTTGGAAGTACCAGCTGTCATCCAGCCATCTCCTCATCATTTCGGCTATAATTTCGCATGGGATGAGCTCAGGTTCTGGCCTTCTGAGCTCTGGAGCTCCGAACTGACCTCCCGAGCTGATCTCCCGAGCTGATCTCCTGGGCTGAGCTCATACTTAGGATTAATTCTTGGTATCATCAGTTGCCCCCCAGCCCTTAGTCCAAGTAAACTTGGGTAGGGGCTGAGCTGAGGTTTAGCCAAGGCAGACCTCCACTTGCCGACCTCGATTTACGTGCGAACAGTTTTTGACAGTTACAGGTAATCATTTTCCCTCCTTGTTTCCCGCGCACGTTCTCCACTTTGTTCATTTAGCTTTAAATATCCTTGAGTTGATGGAAACGACTCCCATTTCTTCCCTTTTGAATTTTCTTCCTTCAAGCTCTTCACCTTCTTCCTCTTAGCAGATTCCTGACTTCCCAAATTTTCCGACGAATCTAGGGTTTTGCTGAATCTCGTCCCCCTTCGACTTGGCATGTGAGAATTGTTCGCTTCAATCTAGGGTTTGGCTTGCTATCCGCCTTCGATTAGGTATGTTCTTGGCCCCTTTCATGCTCTTTCGTTCTAGATCCCTCGAGTCTGAGGTGGTTTCTCCATTTCTGGACTTTTCACTTCTGTTATTTTAGGAACCGAGGTTTTTCCCTATCTCGTCTTCCCCTCTTTTTGGACCCCTATTCCACCGCTAGGATTTTCATTATCGGGCACAGTTGTGTTAACCCCAGAGTTCTCAAGGAGTGTTTTTCTGAGGTCCCACCCCTCTATAGATCTTTTAAACTTTCCTTTACCTGCCCAGCTATGTCTGCTTCCTCTGGAGCTACCCCTTCCTCTGTTTCCCTCTTCGGAGGTCGATCTGTTGAAGAGGATTCTGACTTAGGTGCTGTGGGTGAGGAGATTGACAATTTTCCAGGTGTCGATTCTGTCGATGCTCAGGCATACGCCGAGGAGCCTTCCTCAACTTCTTTCTCTGTGGCCAAAAACCCCAACAAGGGCAAAAACAAGGTGAGTGGCGTAGGTGTCTCGACTCCGGACATAGAGTCTGCTTTTAGAAATGCAGAGCTCGTGGGCCCTAGTGCGGTCACCCCTTCTCTTATGAAGGTTTTTAGCGCTCGCTATGGTTTCCCTCCAGGGGGTCAATGTTGGTGTCCAGACGAATTTACCCCATACGTCTCCCAGGTTCATAAGAATGTTTGCTTCTTCGTGGTTGCCTTTGAGAATGGTCTGCACTTTCCCTTACAACATTTTATAAAGGGTGTTCTTCAGCATTTCAATGTTTGTCCTGCTCAGCTCTCTCCTAACTTCTGGGGGGTCCTGGTGGGTCTCCTTGTTTTCTTTAAGATCCACAAGCTTGGGGTCCCCACTAAATTTTTTCGTTTAACAGAGCTGTAGTGCTCTTTTTTATTTATGAGCTGAGGAGCTCATCTTGAGCTGTAGAGCTCTTATTTGTTTATGAGCTGAGGAGCTCATCTAGAGCTGTTTAGCTAATTTTGGAAGCCATGCAAGGATGAGCGAAGAAGTTGCTATTTTTATTGAGAATAATTCCATTACAGGAAAAACTTTCTGAAAGAATTTCTTAAGATGCTCTGCATTCCAAGAATGAGGTAGGACATTTCCTTATTCTGTTTGCAACTCATAGTTCCCAGGTTTAATTATTTTTGAAACGATGTAGGGGCCTTCCCAATTTGGCCCCAATTTTCCGTGCGTGGGATCCCTTCTTGCAAGCAACAGCTTTCTAAGCACAAGATCTCCTACCTTGAAGCTCTTATGTCTGACCTTCCTGTCATAGTACCTGGAGGTCTTTCTTTGATAACTCTGAATGTGTTGCAGAGCTCTTTCTCTCTTTTCATCTAGAAGATCAAGATTTAGCAGAAGGGATTCATCGTTGTGTTCAGACTCTGCGAACACAGTTATGAGGGATGGGAATCCTATCTCCACAGGTGATACTGCTTCGGTTCTGAAAGCCAAAGCAAACGGTGTTTCTTGAGTCGCTGTCCTGGGGGTTGTTCTGTATGCCCACAACACCTCTAGAATATATTCTACCCATTTTCCCTTCAAAGACTCAAGCTTGGTCTTCAAGGCTGCTTTAATCGTTCTGATTGTTACCTCTGCTTGTCCATTTGACTGCGGATGGGCTGGGGCCGAGAAATAATTCTTTATCCCTAGCTCTGCACAAAACTTTTTGAACTTAGGGTTGTCAAACTGTTTCTCATTGTCAGAAACAATTGCTCTAGGTACCCCAAATCTACAGACTATAGACTTCCATGCGAAATTCTGAATCTTCTGCTCTGTGATTGTTGCAAGAGGTTCCACCTCTGTCTATTTAGTGAAATAGTCCACCCCAATGATTGGCGAATTTACACTGCCCTACGCTGGTAGGAAGGGGGCTAAGAATGTCCAGTCACCATTGCTGGAAGGGCCAAAGGCTTACCACCGATGTTAGGAGTTCTAGTGGAGAATGAGAGATGTTGGCATGTATCTGACATACCTTACACTTTCTAACCAGATCGGTGGCATCCTTTAGTATAGTGGGTCAATAATATCCCTGCCTCAAGGCTTTTCCTGCCAGTACTCGCACTCCGATATGATTACCACAAATTCCTTCATGAATCTCCCTAAGTATGTAATGAGCATCCTCATCCCCTACACATTTGAGGAGAGGTATCGAGAATCCTCGCTTATATAAGTTTGCCTGCAAAATAGAGAATCTGGCTGACCTTACCCTTATCTTTGCAGCCTCCTTAGGGTCTGCTGGCAAGGCTCCGTTCTGAAGATATTCCCTAATGGAGTCCATCCAGCTCGGCGGGGAAAGAACTGGGAACACTTCTCTTGTCTCAACTCTTACTAATGGCTCCGCTAAATGCTCTACTGGTATCAACCTATCCAAGTTCTCCTGTGAAGCAGTTGCTAGTCTCGCCAGTGCGTCTACTCGAGAATTCTCTGATCTAGGGACACGTATAACCTTGACTTGCACAAAATTCCTAACCAATTCCTGTACCTTTCTGAGATAAAGGATCATTTTCTCACCCTTAGCCTCATAAGATCCTTCTATCTGCTTTACCACAAGCTGGGAGTCACTGCATTGTTACCATTCCTAGGTGGCGAATGGGGTGCCTGGTTGTTCTCCCTTCCTTCGTTTACTTCTCTAAGGGGTTCGAAGTGTTGTTGTTCCCTGCGGGGGGGATCATTCTGGCCTTGCTGGGTAGGTTGTGTTTGCTGAGGACCTCATAAGAGCTTCAAGATTTCTTCATTTTGTTGAAGTAGGCGCTGGTTGACCAGACGAAGGGCGTCTAATTCATTGTTGGTAGGGGAATTCGTCGCAGGAGGATTATCTTCGGTAGTGGGCACGAAATCATGAAGGTTTTTTGGTTGTCTCCCACTAGTGACCTCTTGTTGGTTCTGCAACCTTGGGGGATTCATCTTACTTCTGCTCATATTGCATGTAGAGACCATCAATTATTGAAGAATCAATATACTTGTAACAGGAACAGTCGTTCCCACAGACGGCGCCAAACTGATGGTGTTATTTTACGTGGATGAGCAGAACATATGAATGTATGATCAAGAACAGGTCTATGTTGTAAGGCTCACAAATTACAAGATGGGAAAAAAGATTGTCTGAGATGTGGAGTGTTTTACTCAATAGAAATATAGTGGTTCATCGGCTTGAGAGCTCGTCTAGTCCACTCTTCAATGGAGTCTCTTGCTCCTAGAAATTATCTTTTTTTTAGAAAATGTTTTACAAGATGCTCTTGATACCCACCGGAGTCCCCCTCTTTTGTTAGGGCAATGTACAATATTTATAATGCTATTCCTAACCCTAAGAGATCTCTACCGAGATCTTTGCCCTTCATCCATGGGATCCCCCTTAATTCTGGGAGCGGATCTTGGTAAATTGAGTGTTTTACGCCTGGGATGCTGCTTGGCTATTGTTTCGAAGGTACCAGCTATCATCCAACCATCTCCTCATCATTTCGGCTATAATTTCGCATGAGATGAACTCAGGTTCTGGCCCTCTGAGCTCTAGAGCTCCGAACTGACCTCCCGAGTTGATCTCCTGGGCTGAGCTCATACTTGGGATTAATTCTTGGTATCGTCAACATTGATCTACGTTTAATAGTTATTCAGACCAAATATGACCAACTTCGGCTTGCAAAACGCCGAAAACACAAGCTTTGGCGTGCACGAAAGGCAAAAAAAAAAAGGTTTTGTGGTGCATGAAAGGCCAAGTCCCATCCTCATTTGTATTTCCATATGTACCCATTGGATTTTTTTGACCTTTCTGAGCTTGTTCGCTTTCTGTAACTGTAATCATAGGCATAGTACAATGCAACCGCATTGGGAATAGAGAGTGACTGGCTCGCATTAGGGCATGCTAATTTTAATGTGAATAATGTCTATTTAGTTTTGTTTTTGAATATGAATGTATTTTTTTTTTATTAAAAATTGATGGAAGCGGTTCAAGGGTACTATCATTTAGTTGTCGGAATCTGTTGATATATATACCATGATAGAGCAGAATTATGGATTCAATGTGCACTGAAAAGTTCAGTCTGAGCTCTAAGACTCTAAAAAATAGGGTTTTGGGATTAGTGGGTAATTACGCACAGTGTTTAGAGTGGTTCACCAGTTCAAGAGTTCGACTAATCCACTCTTAAGGGAGTCTCTTGTTCCTGAATATATTAGTAACTGTGTGAGTTTTTACAAAGAGTATTTTGTAAGGCTACAATGGTTATATCACTCTCGAGGGCTTTGCCTCATATTTATAGTTATTCCTGGGCTTTGCTTGATCTGGGGCGAGATCCTCGCCCTTCCCTTGTAATGGTTGCCCGTTATTATGCAACGAGACTTGTGCTTGTTAGGTGATTGATGCCAAAAAAAGGGGGACTTGGTGGGATCCAGCTGTCATTTGCACAAACTTCCTTGTGATATAGACACGAGGTTGAGGTCTAAAATCGAGGTCTACAAATAATATTGATAAGCTGAGCTCCCGAGCTGAGTAGCATGACCTGGGTTACCGAGCTCATCCTTAGATATTCTGTGGTACCATCAGTTGCCCCCTAATCCCTGGTCAAACAGGTCAATTTGAGCAGGGATTATGCCAGGAGTAAGGTTGTCTAGGTTGACCTCGATTCACGCATGATGGGACTTCATTCTAATGGTTATGACGATCATGTAATCATGTTTTTCTCGTTTCTTATGCATGTCCCTTATTTCGAGGATCCACGTTCTTTTGGCTTTAAATGCGGTTGTAGAAAAAAATCGTCTTTCATTTCTTCAAACCCTCTTCACATTCTATCTCCTACTCTACTTTTCCCCTGGCAACTTTGTCTTCCCAATTTCACCGAGGATCTAGGGTTTTCAGAAAATCCCCAATATCTCCGAAAGCTTTGCGTGGCTGGCCTAATCTGTTCAGACTTTCTCTTGGTTCCTGGTTTGTCGATCGTTATCAGCTAGGTATGTCTCTTGCTCTGTTCCATCTTCTTTTCTTTCGTTCTGAATCCCTCGAATTCGAGGTGGTTATTTAATTTATGGAATTTTCGCTTTTGTTACTTTAGGAATCGAGGTCTTACCTTGTCCTTTCTTCCTTTCTTCCTTTCTTCTTGGATCCTTACTCTACTGCCAGAGTCTTTCTCTTCAGCCGCTGGTGTCTTGACCCCTAGGCACTTAGGGATTGCTTTACTCACGTTCCCCCTCTTTACATTTCTTTCAACCTTCCTTTCTCTTGCCCAGTTATATCTGCCTCTTCCGAAACCAAAGCCTCGTCTGTTTCTCTTAACAACCTGGTGGATGTTGGTGATGAAATAGATAACTTCCCTGGGGTTGATGCCGTAGAGAGGGCAGAGGCACCTCTGACTTTACTAGGGTCTTCTTCAAGTTCTAAGCGATCTCAAAAATGAAAGGCTAAAAAAGGTAGAGCTGGACCTTCAGGTAGCGCTGAGGACTCCGAACCCGTTCCTCGCGCTTCAAACCTTAGTGGTCACAGTAAGGTTACGCCTCCTCTTATGAGTGTCTTTTCTGTAAGGTTTGGTTTTTCCAGGGGCATGAGCTATTGGATCCCTTATGTGGATATTAGGTATGATTCTGAGGTCCCTAGGAAGACCTGTTTCTTCGTAGCTTCTCTAGGGAATGGGCTTAGGTTCCCTATACATCCTTTTCATCAAATCTGTCCTTCAGTACTTCAACGTCTGCCCTGCTCAGATCTCTCCCAACTTCTGGGGTGCTTTAGTGGGCCTCCTTGTCGTTTTTATGAAAAATAAGATCGGTACCCCTTCGATTCCCTTTCTCATGAAATTCTTCAATGTCAAGTTCCAACCTGACGGATTTTTGTACATCTCCACGCGGGTGAAGACCCCAGCCTTGATCACTGACCTGCCCAGCTCTCACAAGAACTGGAAGAAACTGTTATTCTTCGCATCAGAGAAGGAATGGGAGTTTGATCATAGTAATGCCAATGATACCCTTCCTGTCCCACGCTCTTGGTCAGGTTCTGATAGCCTGGGTGAGTCCTTGTTTAGGGCAGGCTCAACTTGCCTCATTTTATTGTTCTATTTGCTAACCTCATTCCCTTGGGTTACTTCAGGTATTTTCCCTGAGCTAGGAGTTGAGGACAGGCTTGCTTTGTTAGGGCATGAAGATTTGTCGCCCGGAGAAGTACTCTGACTTGATCAAGCATTCCGTGCTTACTAAGCTAGGGTTCAGTCCTCCTGAGGTGACTGTAAAGGCTCCTATTCCTATTTTCGTCGCTGGTGTAAATGGGGTTGAAGGTAACGATTCCTCCCTTTTATCCTTAACTTCTTTTTTACTTCTTTCTCCTTTCTGATTTGTTTGCTTTGGGTTTTTAGGTTCTAGCTCAATGGCTCCAGATGCTGAAGCTTTGAAAGCGAGGGTTGCCCTGCAGAGGAAGAGCAGAAGTGGAGGAAAATGCAAGGCTGAGGTCGGGTCGGGCAGTGACCCAGATCTCCCTACCAAGGTGCCGAGGATACAAGTGCCACCTGTTTCTCTTCCCCCCTGTGGTTTCTATGCCTTCGCCAAGCTCACCCCAGATCATGCTGACCTCAGCCCCTCAAGGGACCTTGTCTTTCCCCTCTCAAGGGATTTCTAAGCAAGCTGGGGTCTCAACATCTCCTTCATCGGTAGAGGTTAAGGGGGCTTTGGAGTCAATTGCCCATATCTTGCGTGAACCTCTTTCTCCAAAACCCGCTAGGAAGACTCGCCACCTGTCGGTGGGGGGCGTGAAGGTATAAAAGAGTGAGGGTTCACTGATCAGGGATGTCAAACTTGATGCAGAGGCCATCGCCTCTATTATCCCTGAGTCTGATATTCAAGAAGTTGCTGCTGCTTTGTTCGGTACTACTTCGGTAAGTTTTGATTTTGTCTGATTTCATTTTTATTTTGTGTTGTTGCCTTATTCTGACTCTATCCTTTGGTTGTATTTTCTCTTAGTCGGCCATTCACGTGAGTGCCCTGGTGAGCCGGGTCAGGGCTTTGGAAAGTACAGTCCAGGAAGCTCAAAATGTGTCGAAGGCATTAGAGCTTAAGGTTGCCGAGCTGACTTTTTCCAATAATGACCTCAAGGTTCAGGTGAAGGAGTTGCAAGCTCGGGTTGAGGTGTTGACATCCTCCAATAAAGGTTTAGAGGAAGAGAAAGAAAAAATAAAGGATGAGGCCAGAAAGACCAAGGAAGAGCTCAGGCTGAAGACGAATAGCTTTCTCCAGGCTGGTAAAGATGCCTTTGAGGCCCTTGAGTCCTTCGAGATAATGAAAAAGGAGTATGAAATTTTGGCCAAGGCGAACGCAACTTTGCTGAAGGAGATTGATTCTGAGAGGCTTGAGGTTAAGAAGAAAGATGCTCTGATCGCTAAGCTGGAGGATGAAGGTACCACCAATTGGGCTATTGGGTACCTTGCTTTTCAAGATCAAGCTATGGCGAAGTATCCGGACCTAGATTTTGAGTTTGATCCGCCTTCGGATAAGGAGAAAGAGGTGTCACGCGTTGAGGAGGAGGTTGGGGTCTTGGTTCCTACCGTTTCTGCGACTCTTTCTGCATCAGCCATTATTTCTGTTCTTCCCGAGCTTCCTGAGCTCCCTGAGGCTCCTGTCGACTCCACATCAGCTGCTATTCCTTAGATTCCCGAGTTGCCTGGGCCACTTAAGATCTTGGATTCGACTGCAGGCACTTAAGACTTGCATTTTTTTTTTTTTTGGTAAAAGATTTTGTAACCAGCTCTTTTTAAGAAAATGTTGTTTTTGTCCATGTATTTTTTGCTTTTAAATTGTTGTACTTCTGATTGTTGTGTTGTGTTCTTGCATTCTGATTGTTGTGTTGTGTTCTTGCATTCTTTTTATTCTCCTCTGCCCGCTTGCTTCGAGGAGATCTTAGTTCTCCTTGAAGTATGAGATCAAGAACTTGACCTCGGTTTGAGCTAAGGTGCTGGTCTTGTTTCTTTGATCCGAAGCGATTTCGCAAGCTAAAGAGCTTGTTGAGGGACTTCTTGAACCTAAGGTCTCTTTTTCTGACTTGAGTAGTTCAACTTTATAAGCTGAAGAGCTCATTTTTCGTTTAGTTATCTTAGCTCAACCCAAAGAGCTCATCCTTGGTTCGTGTTGGACCAAGCCTTATCTTTATGAGCTGAAGGGCTCATTGTTATGAGCTGAAGAGTTCACCTTCCATTTGGCTGGGGAGCCATCGACTGGATTGAGCTGCTTGTGTCTGAGTCTACTTTTCATGGGCCCATGCCTGGCCGCTTTGCTCATTTTGCGTGAAAAGTGAAAAATGGGTATTTATTCGTGCCCATCTACCTTCTTAAAACGCCCCCATCATGATCTTGGAAGTTTAAAGGGCCGTCTCTTCGTCTTCGCGCGTTTCTTGTTCCATTAAAACTCGAGATTCTCTATTATTCCCATAAAACTTGGGATTTCTTATTGTCTACAAATATTGAGATTTCTTCTTCACGCTCCGTATCCTTCTTGAGGCTTTTTTCATCTTCTGTCTTTTTTCTGGTTTACATGGCTCCCTCTCCTACTCCTTTGTTCAAACAACGAGCCCAAGCCATGATTGACATGGTGTGGTACTCTAACTTCCTGCTTCCTTCGATGATTACAACCCCAGAGTTAGAAGATATCAAGAGATGGTACCTTCTGCCCGCAGAATTACTCCTTCAAGTCCCAACTCCGGATGAGCTCTACATCTTTCTCCCCCAACGAGAAAATTGTTGGGTTAATTGCACTGGAGGTCCCCAAAGTATAAGGTTTGTCTCATTTTAGTCCCCAACGTTTCAATTGCATCATTTTGGTCCCTGAAGTATTGAATATGTTTCTATATGGTCCCTCAATCAGACAACGTCCAGATTGCTAACGATTTTTTATTATAAACTTGTCACGTGATACCTAAATATGGACGAAAAATAATGTTGATAGTCTTAAACAAAATTTGAGTAGCTCTTGACAAAAAAACATGTAATATGGTAGCTTTTGACCAAATTTTGGATAACTTATGATCAAAACTGCTTAATTTATGTAGCTATTTAACCAAAATTTGAATAAAAATTTGGTCAAGAGTTATCCAAATTATTTTTTTGTCCATATTTAAGGATCACGTAATAAGTTTATGATAAAAAATTATTAGCAATTGGACGTTGTCTGCTTGAAGGACTATATTGAAACATATTCAATACTTCAGGGACCAAAATGATGCAATTGAAACATTGGGGACCAAAATGAGATAAACTCTATACTTTAGGGACTTCAAGTGCAATTAATCCAAAATTGTTTTTACGAAGGAGTTTTTGAGATGGGTCTTCATCTACCCATCCATCTTGCCATTAGGTGAATTCTAGCATTCTTTGGGTTGTACCCCTCTCGTCTTTCTCCTGAAGGATGGGGTGCTATGATAAGCTTCTTTATTTTTTAGCGCCTGCAAGGCAATAGTGAGTTTCCTACTGTCGTCGAGTTTCTCTATTTTTATAAACTTGATTACGACATGCCCCCTACTTCAATCGCTTCATATGGAGGCGCCATTTCGATCCTTCGTTGATCCTTGATGTTCACAATTCCCCTGAAGGATGGAGTCAGCGCTTTTTCTTTGCCTCTAGGGATTCTTGGAGGTCTGTTGAGCAGCAATCCACATGTTCCCGGGTTCCTCGTTCTTGGGGGCGCTTCTCTAACAGAGGTATAGTCTTAGGATATGCCCTTTTATAATTTAGGGATGCTGTGATTGGTTCTTATTGTGCTTTCACTATGCAAGTGCCCCTAGTTTGACCCCGGCAGAGCTGGTGAGGGTCAGCCAAGTGGCTCATGTTGAGGCCGTCCCTTTCTCATCGCTAGTTACTCCCCAGAACCTTCTCTGGTTTGGAGCTTCTGCCGTTGCTCTGGACGCTATCTTATGCCATCTTTCTCCTATTCTTGATGTAGATTCCTCTCCTGCTGATTCAGATTCGGATGAGGATGAGGATGTTGGCACCTCTTCGAGGAAACGTAGGAGGAGCAGTTTCTCACCTCGGTTATCTGGTTCTTCTTTTGATGGAATTTTGTTTTTTGCTACTGAGCTGAAACTTTCAGAGCAACTTACGAAGATGGAGAAGGAGCGTGATGAGCTGAAGGATGAGAATGCTCGTCTGCAGGTTGTAAATGCTCATTTGGAGGAGGAAATATTCGAGCTGAAGAGAAGGCTTGGAGAGGTTTAAAGCCTTTTCTTTTCTTCTCCTTGTAATCTGTCGTTCTTATGAATAAAAATCATTTTTTCTTCCTTGCTTATATCCTTGTAATTTTACTCTATTAATTGCAATATTTGGGCTGAAAATTCCAGTTGATGTAGCGAGCTAAGTCAGATGCTTCTCTGTTTTTAGTCGAGCATACATGAGCTAAAGAGCTCATCTTTTATTTATGAGCTAAGGAGCTCTTCGTTCGTTTATGAGCTGAGGAGCTCATCATTCGTTTATGAGCTGAGGAGCTCATCATTCGTTTATGAGCTGAGGAACTCATCATTTGCTTCTGAGCTAAGGAGCTCATCATTTGCTTATGAGCTGAGGAGCTCATCGTTTGCTTATAAGCTAAGGAGCTCATCGTTTGTTTATGTTAGCAATGAAACATTGATTGGGCTGAAACTTTTCCATTTTATTGATGATGAACTTTTACAAGTATCCTATTTATTGAAATAATCTCTTCAAATGGTCAGCGTTCCAGGAATGAGGCAGGATCTTTCCTTCCTCTGTTTGTAGTTCGTAGTTTCCAGGTCTGATTATCTTGGAAACGATGTATGAGCTTTCTGAATTGGCCCCTAACTTTCCATGAGAAAGATTCTTTCTTGCAAGGAGGAGTTTTTTGAGGATCATATCTCCGACTTTGAAGCTTCTGTGCCTGACCGTCTTGTTGTAATATTGAGTTGTCCTCCTCTAATAACTTATGATGCATTGCAAGGCTTTGTTCCTCTTCTCTTCTAGGAGGTCGAGGTTGAGCAGGAGCGACTCGTTGTTGTGCTCAGGTTCAGAGAGCTCTGTCCTCGGGGATGGGGCGTCTATCTCTACAGGGGCTACGACCTCGGTTCCAAACGCCAAAGTAAATGGTGTTTCTTGGGTTGCTGGCCTAGTTGTAGTTATGTAAGCCCATAAGACCTTTGAGACGTGCTCCACCCATCGTCCCTTTAAGGTTTCGAGTTTGGTCTTCAGAGCTGCCATTATAGTTCGAATAGTTACTTCTATTTGCCCATTCGATTGAGGATGAGCTGGAGCTGAGAAGTAATTCGTTATACCTAAGTTGGCACAGAAATTTTTGAATTTGGAGTTGTCGAACTGTTTTCCATTGTCCTAGACAATTGCTCTAGGTATCCCAAACCTACAGATTATAGATTTTCTGGTGAAGTTTTGAACCTTTTGCTCAGTAATTGATGCCAATGGCTCCATTTCAGCTTATTTGATGAAATAATCTACTCCAATGATGGCGAATTTACATTGCCCAATACAGGTGGGAAGAGGTCCAAGTATGTCCAATCCCCACTATTGGAATGACCAGGGGCTGATCACTGGGGTGAGAAGCTTTGGTGGACAATGGGGAATATTGGCATGTAGTTGACAAGTCTTACACCTTCTGACCAATTCTGCTGCGTATTTGAGTAGTGTGGGCCAAAAGTAACCTTGTCTCAACGTCTTCCCTGCCAGAGCTCGAGCTCCAATGTGATTACCGCAGATGCCCTCATGGATTTCTCTCAAGATATAGTTAGTTTCTTCTTCTCCCACGCACCTCTGAAGCGGTGTTGAGAAGCCTCGTTTGTACAAATTTTCCTGGAGGAATGTGAACCTAGATGACCTGGCTCTTAGTTTCACTACTTCTTTGGCATCTGCTGGCAAGGCTCCATTCGGAGAAACTCTCTGATTGGGTCCATCTAGGTTGGTTGACTCTGTACTGGTAACACCTCTTCACCTTTGTAGCTTACTGATGGCTCGGCAAGGTACTCAACTAGAATGAATCTGTCTAGGTTATCCTGGGAAGTTGTGGCTAGTCTTGCTAAAGCGTCAGCTCAGGAGTTCTCAGTACTGGGGATGTGTATGACCTTGACCTGCACGAATTTCTTCATTAGTTCCTGTATCTTCCTCAGGTATAGAATCATTCTTTCTCCTTTGTCTTTATAAGTCTCCTCAATCTGTTTTACCATGAGTTGGGAGTCGCTGTAGACCACGAGCTATTCTATCTCCATAGAACGTGTTATGTTGAGTCTGGTGATGACAGCTTCGTACTCTGCTTCGTTGTTTGAAGCCTTGAATCCGAAACTGAGGGCGTATTCGATATCTATCACATCAAGGGAGGTCAGAATCAAATCAGCATCGCTATCTTGGGCGTTGACGGCTTCATGTACCGAAAGCTTCCATGTGGGGAGGTCGGGTACAAGCTGAGTTGTCTTCCTAGGTGCTTTTAGGGCTACAGTAAATTATGTAATGAAGTTTGCTAGTATTTGTCTTTTGACTGCGATGGACCAGCCTTCTTGAAGATTCTGGTTTGTGCAGCACCTGGCGCATTGGCTGATTTGTTGGGACCTCAATGGTGTGGGCTTGAAAGTAAGGTCTGAGCTTCCTTGCCGTTGTAACTAGGGCTAGGACGAGTTTCTCCATTTTTGGATATTGCTATTTTTCTCCCCTCAGTGTCTTGGTACAGTAATAAACTAGTTGCTGAGCTCTGTCTTGTTCTCTGACCATTGCTATGCTGGTTGAGAAATTAGAAACAACGAGGTATACAGTAAGCACCTCTCCCTCCAAGGGGCTTACCAGTACTTGAGGCGAACTCGGATAGTCTTTTAGGGCTTTGAATGCTTCCTTGCAATGTACATCCCAATGAAATACTTTTTTAGGGTTTGAAAGAAAAGTTGACACTTGTCGCTTGATCTAGAGACGAAGCGACTTAGGGCTGCTATCCTTCCCGTTAGGCGTTGGACATCCCTTGTGTTGGAAGGTGGTTGAATGTCCATCACTACCTTGACCTTTTTTGGGTTCGCCTCTATTCCTCTGCTATTTACTATGAAGTTCAAGAATTTTCCAACGGAGACTCCAAAGGCACATTTGGCTGGGTTGAGCTTCATCCGGTATTTCTTGAGGATTTGGAAAGATTCTTCAAGGTGTCTAATGTGGAGCTCAACTTTCAATGATTTCACCAGCATGTCGTCAATGTATACCTCCATTGATGCTCCGATCTACTTTTGAAACATTAGATTTACCAAACGTTGATAAGTAGCTCTAGTATTCTTTAGTATGAACGGCATAACCTAGTAGTAGTATGTCCCCTGGTCAGTCACGAAGGAGGTCTTCTCCTGGTCGCTGGGGTCCATTCTGGTCTAGTTATACCCATAAAAAGCATCCATAAAGCTGAGGAGCTCATGTCCAGCCGTGGCATCTACGATCAGGTCAATCGAAAGTAAGAAAAACTGTCCTTAGGGAAATCTCGATTTATGTCAGTGAAGTCGATGCAGAGGCGCCACTTACCATTTGACTTTTTGATGAGGACCACGTTGGCCAACCAAACTGGATATTCTACCTCTCTGATGGCTTTGGCGTGAAGAAGTTTGCTGACCTCCTCATTGATTTCTTTCTAGCATTCTGAGGCAAAACTTCTCCTCTTATGTTTGATGGGTTTAAAGGTCAGATTCACGCTGAGCTTGTGCGTGATGACTAAGGGGTCGATCCCTTGCATGTCCTTTTGTTTCCATGCAAACACCTCTATATTCTCTCTGAGAAATTGAATAAGGAGGTTTCTAACTTCCCCAGATAGTTTAGATCCTACGTACACCAGATGTTCCCGCTCCTCGTCAAGTTGGATATGCTTCAGCTCTTCAGAAGGCGTTAGCCTTGTTTCTAGCTCGTCCAACTAGATGTTCTCGATCTCTTTCTTCTTCATTGATGCCATATAGCATTCCCGGGCTACACGCTGGTCTCATCGAACCATTCCTATGCCATTTTCTGTGGGGAACTTCACGACAAGGTGGTATGCAGATGGAATGGCCCACAGAGCATTGAGGGAGGGTCTTCCTAGCAGGACGTTGTATGCTGAGGGAGCATCAACTACTAGGAACCTTATAGTGGTAGTTGATTGGCAAGTAGGATCTCCCATAGTGAGCACGAGTTAGATTGAACCCAGGGGTAGTACCCTTTCCCTTGAGAATCCTAGTAATTGAGTCCTTACTGGCTCAAGTTTGTCTCTGCTATATTCATTTTGTCGAAGGCAGTTGCGAAGACGATCTTTGAAGAGCTCCTATTGTCAATCAAGACTCGATGGATGGTTCTGTTGGTGATGATGGTCCTTACCACCAAGGGGTCATCATGGGGATGCTGGCAGCCCTATAGGTCTGTATCTGAGAAAATGATGTCCATGTTCAGCCGAGGTGCTTTGGACACAACTTTTACTTCCAACATCTCCTCAGTTATGACTTTGCCCATGTGAGCCTTTCTGGCTGAGCTGGATTCCCCACCTCCCGCGAATCCTCCGAATATCACTCTGATCTCCTAGAGGTTGCTGATGTTGCGCAGGGACTTGCTGTTGAGGTGCTGTAGGTGGTTGAGCTCGGTTCTGATTGTCTTGCGTCACAAAGCAGCGTAATTGTCCCTGTTGAATCATGAACTCGATCTCTTTCTTCAATTGGATGCAGTCGTCAGTGAGATGGTCATGGTCCCTGTGGTAGTCGCAGTATTTCGTCGCGTCCCACTTCGCGGGATCTACCTTTATTCGAGGTGGGCACCTTAGAAAATTTTCATTTTGTATCTCATAAAGGACCTGAGAAACTGTGGCTGTGAGGGGAGTGTACTGCCGAGGTGCAAGTCTTGGCTGCAGTTTCTGCGGTGGTGGACCAAGTCTCCTCTCCTTTTCGGAGAGCGGTCCCTGTCTCTTCGTGGAGATCTATCTCGACTTCTTTCATTTCTAAGATTTCGGTCCCTCTTCTTCTCCTTTTCCTTGTGCGTGGACGTGCTCCCTACCTTGGAGAGGAGTGTTTCCTCGCCGTTGATGTACTTTTCTGCCTTGGTGAGAATTTATGTCATACTGGCTTGTGAGTTTTTGGAGATAAAGAACATCAGGTCCTTTAACTGGATTCCCAACCTAGCAATGAAGGCAGTGATGGCGAATTTCTCATCAGGGATATCCACTTTCAGGGATTCTGAGTTGAACTTTTGAACATAGTTCCGGAGGCTGTCATTGGGTCCTTGTTTCACGTTCAACAGGTGATAACTCAATTTTTGATAAGTCCGAACTCCTATAAAGTGCGATACAAAGGAGACAGAGAGCTCTCTGAAGGATGAGCTGGATGTTGGGGTCAGCCTGTTGAACCATGCTAGGGCTAAGCCTTTAAAGTGATGGCGAAGGCTCGTCATCGTACTGGGTCCTAGTACCCATGCAGCTCCATTTGATTCTTGTAGGTGTTGAGGTGGTCCATAGGATCTTTTGTTCCATCGAAGGCCTTAATCTGGGGCATTCTAAATTTAGGTGGAAGTGAAAAGTGCAGCATCTGTGCGATAAATGGGGACTCAGTCTGTTGAATTAAAGCATCCATAGTAACTAGAGTTTTGTTTTTGACAGCCTCCTTCATGTGGTTGAGCTCCTATTGGATGTCTTTGAAACGTTGTTTCCAATATTGTTCTTTCCTTTCCTGTTGAAACAGAGGAAATTCATTATTACTTGCTTCCCAGTTTTGAATTTTCACTTCCTCATCGTCCTTATTCCTGTGAATTCGATGATGGGCATTGTCCACAGTTTGGCTGCGCTCATCTCCCTCGGTGATGTCTTTCAAAGGGTTATTGTGTTGTCGTTCCCTCTAAGGGGGATCGCCTTGGCCTGGCTGCACTCTTTGGGGATGCTGAAGGATATTTAGCAACTCCTGATTTTGTTGGAGGAGACGTTGATTGGTTAGACGAATGGTCTCCAGTTCGTTGTTAGGTGCAAGATTCACTATGGGGGGATCGACTTCAGATGTAGGCAAGAAATCATGGGGATTTTCTTGTTGCCTTCCAGTGGTAGTTTCTTTTTGGTTGTGTAATTGAGGAAGATTCGCTTGTCCTGTGCTCATGTTACGTGTAGAAACCATCAATTACTGAAGAAAATCATTATATTTTTTAACGGGAAACAGTCTTTCCCACAGACGGCGCCAACTGATGATGTATATACCACGAAAGAGTAGAATGATGGATTCAATGTGCACAAAAATGTTCAGTCTAAGCTCCAAGGCTCTAAAGAATAGGGTTTTGAGATTAGTGGGTAATTACGCACAGTGTTTATAGTGGTTCACCAGCTTGGGAGCTCGGCTAATCCACTCTTAAGGGAGTCTCTTGCTCTTGAATATATTAGTCACTGTGTGAGTGTTTACAGAGAGTATTTTGTAAGGCTACAATGATATCACTCTCGAGGGCTTTGCCTCCTATTTATAGTTATTCCTGGGCTTTGCTTGATCTGGGGCGAGATCCTCGCCCTTCCCTTGTAACAGTTGCCCCTCATTGCGCAATGAGACTTGCGTTTGTTGGGTGATTGATGCCAAAAAAAAGGGGGACTTGGTGGGATCTAGCTATCCTCTGCACAAACTTCCTCGTGATATAGACAAGGGGTTGAGGTCTAAAATTAAGATTTGCAAATAATATTGATGAGCTGAGCTCCTGAGCTAGGTAGCATGACCTGGGTTACCGATCTCATCCCTTAGATATTCTGTGGTACCATCAGAATCGAATAATAAGCTGACGGATGTGGAGAAAATCCCATGGTGGGGAATGCCCCACGACAAGGAATACCTTCTGACAAGGACTGTATACTTGTTGATTTTCAATGTAATACTGGTAGAAGAGTTTTACCAAGATTGAATAGGCTAGGAAATTTACTAAGAATTGATGTATCAACTTTACTAGGACTAAGTTTCTTAATTGTGTCATGATTAGGGTTATTAACTGGTACCTATAAATATTTTGTAACTCTTTTGGATTATGATATAATAATAAAAATGGATTTTTTTTGTGGATATAAGTAAGATTTCTACCGAGCCACGTAAATGTTGTTTTCTTGATTGTTCACAATATAACTACACATATTAAGATGCATCCTATGGACCATCATTCCATATAGAAGTTTAAGGTGATAGAGAAAAATGTAATATAAGTATTTATCTGATACTCTCCCTCATGCTTGGTCTCTCTTTGGGTTTTCCATACAAGTAATTTTTTTCCCAATAAGAGAGGAAGTCTAGTGAGATTTCAACTCAGATCCTCTAAGCTCTAATGTTGTGTTGAACTACTGATGGTGCTCGAAACCGAGTGGACCTAACTATAGAACAGTCTCGGATGTGGCTTTGAGAGTGTGTGAACGTGTGTATGTGATAAAAAGTGTACTAAGTGTTAAATGTAAGATGAAGACAATAATATGAGTGGTTCACCCTAGTTGAAGGACTAAGGTTACATCCACTGTAAGAGAGACTCTTGCTTCTTGGGAATTGTATTACTTGAGGAAGAAGATTGTTATTACAAGGTATTTGGTTGGAAGCCTTTTACAAAATATTGCTTAGGTTACTACTGGGTGGTATTTCTCTATATCTCTCTGTGTGGCATCATTATAGTTATTTATACATCTAGTTGTTAGGATTTCGTGGTGATTTCTTTTTGGCTGATTTTGTGGTCCCTTTTGTGTTTGTCTTGCTATGGGAGCTGTCATTCCTGACGCTTTTGTACACCCGATATGCACCGACTGGAATACGTGGACCATCTTCATTACCGGTGGATTTTCCTCTATCAAGATTGTCAGGTGTTGTCCCATTGTCTCCTATCCACGTACTGTGTTGCATTTTTTACCAACTAGTCCAGTGCAGTACTCCCATTCCTCGATCTGGTACCTCTAGTTGGCTTGTCGAGCTGTCATCTATTCCGAGCTAGTTTATTTCTGGCTTCTACGGAACTGGGCTGCGGTCCAGCTCGAGCCCAATAAATGCTATCTGGATGAGACGCTTGGGTCGCCTTATATGAGCCCAAAGATTTATGAGCTCTGGAGGGGGTCCAGACTTAAATCCATTATCATCACCATCTCATATAAAAGCTTAAACTAATATAGAAGGGTATAACATATATATTTATGTAATACATCTTTGATGATACCTAGAAAAGTTCCAAGTATGAGCTCTGATGAGGAGGTCAGGTCAGGAGCTCAGCTAAGAGAATCTGAGCTCGCTAAATCAGATCTGGGACCCCCTCCATCCACACTCTGAGGAGAACGCCTGAAAGACAACTGGCAGTCATGATGCATCCTCCAAACAGAAACTAGCTCCAATCGAGGCAACAAGTTCTCAACTAACTGAGATCCTCTCCCAAACTCAAGGGAAATCCAGCATATGAAGGGCAAAGATCTCGCTGCAGATCCCACCAAGTTAGGGGCTAGACTATAAAAACTATACAATGCCTCCATTAGTGGGGCGATTCGAACTGTAATAGGCTCTCTCTGAAAACAGTGATCAATAAAGATCGAAGGAGCAAGAGACTCCATTAAAGAGTGGACTAGTCGAGCTTCCGAGCCGGTGAACCACTATACTTTCATTGTGCAAATTGTCAATTTTCTACAGGGTTTTCACTTTAGTATTCACGAGCCTAGTAGCTCAGATCCGAAGCCTACCCGAACAATCATACCTTCTGCTCATCCACGCTTAAATACACCATCAGTTTGGTGTCGTCTGTGGGAACGACTGTTCTTGTTACAAATATATTGATTTTTCAGTAATTGATGGTCTCAACACGCAATATGAGTAGAAGTCAGATGAATCCCTTGCGGACGCAAAATCAACAGGAGGCCACAAGCGCCAGGCAACAAGAAAACGTTCAAGATTTCCTCCCTACCACCGAGAACAATCCTCCTGCGGCGGATCCCCCGGTGAATAACGAGTTGGAAGCTCTTCACCTAGCCAACCAACGCCTACTCCAGCAGAACGAAGAACTCTTTAAGCTCCTACAAGACCATTAATAGGCTCGAATGGCTCCAGGAGCTCCTCTACAAGGGGAACGTCAACGCCTCGACCCTCTTAGAGAAGCTAACGAGGGGGGTGAGGATAGCCAGGAAATGAGGCAAGTCCCCCATCTACCTCTTAGGAATGATGACAACGAAGAAGTGCAGAGTCAAAATGAAGGGATCGAGAAAAATGTTTTTCTTCCTTTCCAACAGGAAAGGAGGGAGCAGTACTGGGAGTAGCGCTTCAAAGACATTCAGCTAGAGCTCAACCACATGAAGGAAGCCGTGAGAGGAAAGACCCCAGTAACAATGGATGCCCTGGTGCAACAAATTGAGTCCCCATTCACTGCTGGGGTATTGCGTTTCCCCCTCCCTCCGAAGTTTAGAATGCCCCAAATAGAGGCCTTTGATGGAACAAAAGATCCCATTGATCACCTTAACACCTACAAGAATCAGATAGAGTTGCATGGGTATCAAGACCTTGTGTCCCATTTCATCACACTGAAAGGCTCAGCCTTAGCATGGTTTAACAGGTTACCCCCGGCATCAATCTCTTCCTTCAAGGAGCTCTCTATATCTTTCGTGTCCCATTTCATCGGGGCCCAAACTTACAGAAAGCCGAGTTATCATCTATTGAATGTAAAACAAGGGCCCAGCAAAAACTTGCGATCGTATATCCAAAGGTTTAATTCGGAGTCCTTAAAAGTGGATGTTCCAGACGAGAAATTTGTCATCACTGCTTTTATCGCTGGCCTAGGAGTACAGTCGAAGGACTTGATGTTCTCCATTTCGAAAAACCCGTAGGCCAGCATGGCAGAGGTGCTAGACAAGGCCAAAAAATACATTAATTGCGATGAAGCTCTCCTTTCAAAGGTGGGGAGCTCATCATCGTAGAAGGAAAGAGGAAAAAAAGAAAAGAAGAGGGACCGTAGTCCCATAAAGGAAAGAGAAAGAGACAGGTCCCCAAGAAGAGACAGAGAGCGTTCCTCCAAGAAAAGGGGGAACATCAGAGATCGCTTAGGTCCTCCACAACCAGAGCTCCAGCCAAGGTATGCACCTCGGCAGTTCACACCTCTTACGGCTACGGTATCTCAGGCCATGTATAAAGTCCAGAATGAGAAATTCCTTAGATAGCCACCTCGGATGAAGGCAGACCCGGGGAAAAGGGATGCATTAAAATATTGTGAGTACCATAGGGACCACGGTCATCTCACGGATGACTACATCCAATTAAAGAAGGAAATCGAGTTCTTGATTCAACGAGGGCAGCTACGACGTTTTGTGGCCCATGAAAACCAGAACCGAGCTCCGCCACCTCCAGCACCTCAGCCGCAAGCCCCTGCACAACATCAAAAGCCTTTAGAGGAGATTAGAGTGATATCAGGAGGATTCGCAGGAGGTGGGGAGTCCAGCTCAGCTAGAAAGGCTCATCTACGATGAATCAGAACCGACGAGGCACTGGAGGTGCATACTGTGTCCAAGTTACCACGACTGAACACATCAATCATTTTCTCTGATGCAGACTTGGAAGGGTGCCAGCATCCACATAATGACCCCTTGGTAGTAAGAGCCATCGTTGCCAACAGAACTGTCCATAGAGTCCTGATTTACAATGGGAGCTCAGTGGATATCATTTTTGCGCCTGCATTTGACAAAATGGAGATAGGCAGAGGTAAACTTGAGCCAGTAAGCACTCATTTACTGGGATTCTCGGGGGAGAAAGTGTTGCCCCTAGGATCAATTCAGCTCGTGCTCACCCTAGGAGACCTTCCTTGCCAGATCACCACCCCTGTGAGATTTCTAGTAGTGGATGCACCTTTCGCTTACAACATCTTACTTGGGAGACCTTCCCTTAATGCCATGAAAGCCATTCCTTCTGCCTACCACCTTGTTATGAAGTTTCCTACAGAAAATGGAGTCGGAGTAGTCCAAGAAGACCAGCTCGTAGCACCAGAATGCTACATGGCATCTGTGAAAAAGAGGGAAGTTGAAAATATACAGTTAGATGAGCTCGACATGAGGGACGAGCAAAACACCAGGCTAATGCCCTCAGAGGAGCTGGAGCCTGTTTAGCTTGACGAAGAGCCAGAACACCTTGTTTACGTGGGGTCCAAGCTAAGTCGAGAAATTAAAGACCTCCTCATCCAGTTCTTGAAAAGAAATATGGAAATGTTTGCTTGGAGGCAGGAAGACATGAAGGGCATCGACCCCTCAGTCATTACACACAAACTCAGTGTGAATCCCGCCTGTAAACTCGTTAAACAGAAGCAAAGAAGTTTTGCTCCGGAGTGCCAAAAGGCGATCAATAAGGAGGTTAACAAGCTTCTCCATGCCGAGGCCATCAGAGAAGTAGATTACCCTACCTGGCTAGCAAATGTGGTTCTCGTTAAGAAGACAAATGGCAAGTGGCATCTTTGCATCGACTTCACTTATCTCAACCAAGCCTGCCATGAGGATAGTTTCCCCTTACCTCGGATTAATCTGATTGTGGACTCCACTGGTGGGCACGAGCTCCTCAGCTTTATGGACGTTTTCTCAGGGTATAACCAGATAAGGATGGACCCCAGCAATCAAGAGAAGACCTCATTCGTGATAGAGCAAGGAACGTATTGCTATCAGGTCATGCCCTTTGGATTAAAGAATGCTGGAGCCACTTATCAGTGCCTAGTAAACCGAATGTTCCAAAAACAAATCGGAGCGTCAATGGAGGTCTACATCGATGACATGCTGGTAAAATCACTAAAGGAAGAGCTCCACGTCACGCATCTGGAAGAGTCGTTCCAGGTCCTTAAAGAATACCAGATGAAGCTAAACCCTGCCAAGTGCGCCTTTGGAGTCTCTGCGGGGAAATTCTTGGGCTTCATAGTCAACAGCAGAGGAATTGAGGTGAACCCGGAGAAGGTCAGAGCGTTGATTAATATGCAACCACCATCCAATACAAGGGAGATTCAACAGTTAACATGAAGGATAGTTGCCTTGATTCGTTTGGTGTTAAGGTCGAGCGACAAATGTCAATCCTTCTTTCAAGTCTTAAAGATGGCATTCCAATGGGATAGCCGATGTGAAGAGGCATTCAAAGCCCTGAAGGATTATCTGAGTTCATCTCCTATCTTGGTGAGTCCTTTAGAAGGAGAAGTACTTACTCTCTACCTCGTCGTCTCGAATTTCTCAACCAGTGCGACTTTAGTAAGGGAGAGAGATAGAGCTCAGTAGCCAGTCTATTACTGTAGTAGAGCTCTAAGGGGGGCAGAGGAAAGATATCCAAAAATGGAAAAGATTGTCTTAGCCCTGGTAACAGCTGCAAGAAGGCTTAGACCATATTTCCAGGCGCACACCATTGAAGTTCTGACAAATCAGCCAATGAAGGAAGTGTTGCATAAACCGGAGTCTTCTGGGAGGTTAGTTAAATGGGCAATAGAGCTTAGCGAGTTCGATATCAAGTACAAATGAAGAGTAGCAGTCAAAGGGCAGATTTTGGAAGATTTCATCGTAGAATTCACAACAGAGGCACCTAGGGAGGCAACACAGCTGGTACCTGACCTCCCCACTTGGAAGCTCTCAATAGATGGAGCTGCCAACGCTCAAGGAAGCGGGGCAGGCTTAATTCTGACCTCACCTGATGGGGTTGATGTCTAATACGCCCTTAGATTTGGATTTAAGGCTTCAAACAATGAAGCAGAGTATGAAGCAGTGATCGCTGGACTCAATCTCGCTCACTCGATGGAGGCAAAACAACTCGAGATTTGTAATGATTCTCAGCTCGTGGTAAAGCAAATAGAGGAGTCTTATGAGGCCAAGGGAGAAAAAATGATCCTTTACCTCAGGAAGGTGTAGAAGTTGATCAAGAAATTTGTGAAAGTTAAAATCAGGCATGTCCCCAGAATCGAGAATTCAAGAGCAGACGCTTTGGCGAGGTTGGCGACAGCTTCACAAGAAAACTTGGATAGGCTAATCCCAATAGAGCACCTAGCAGAACCATCTGTAAGTATCGAGGGTGAAGAAGTACTTGGATAGGTCACGCCAAGTTGGATGGACCCCATCAGAGGATATCTTCAGGATGGAACCTTGCCAGAAGACCCAAAGGAGGCTGCAAAGCTAAGAACCAGGTCAGCCAGGTTCTTTATCCTACAAGGGAGCTTGTACAAACGAGGTTTCTTGTCACCTCTCCTTAAATGCCTGAGAAATGAGGATGCTGATTACATACTCAGAGAAATCCAGGAGGGAGTCGGCGACAACCATATCGGAGCCCGAGCTTTGGCAGGAAAAGCATTGAGGTAGGGGTACTATTGGCCTACCATGCTCAAAGATGCCACTGATCTGGTCAAAAAGTGTAAGGTCTGCCAGATACATGACAGCATCCCCCATTGCCCGCCTGAGTTTTTAACATCGATACTGAGCCCTTGGCCATTCCAGCAATGGGGCTTAGACATCCTTGGACCCCTTCCTGTGGGTGTGGGACAGTGTAAATTCGCCATCGTCGGGGTGGATTACTTCACCAAATGGGCAGAGGTGGAGCCCCTGGCAACGATCACGGAGCAGAAAGTTCAGAACTTCACATGGAAATCAATAATCTGCAGGTTTGGGATCCTCAGAGCAATGGTCTCTGACAATGGGAAGCAATTCGACAACCCAAAGTTTAAAAAGTTATGTGCCGAGCTAGGGATAAAAAATTACTTCTCAGCTCCGGCTCATCCTCAATCCAACGGGCAAGCAGAGATCACCATCTGAACCATAAAAGCAGCATTGAAGACCAAGCTGGAAGATCTGAAAGGAAAATGGGTAGAACACCTCCCAGAAGTCCTATGGGTTTACAAGACAACTGCCCGGTCAGCAACTCAGGAAACACCATTCGCCTTGGCTTTCGGAACCGAAGTAGTGGCACTTGTAGAAATTGGAATCCCATCCCCCAGGGCTGAGTTCACGGAGCCTGAGCACAATGACGAGTCACTTATGCTAAACCTCGATCTATTGGATGAAAAGAGAGACAGAGCTCTGCATCGTATCAAGATTTACCAGAGGAAGACAGCAAGATATTATGACAGAAGGGTCAGACACAGAAGTTTCAAGGTCGGGGATCTGGTGCTTAGAAAGCTCCTGCTTGCAAGAAAGGACCCAACTCATGGAAAATTGGGCCCTAATTGGGAGGGTCCTTACATCATCTCAAAGGTAATCAGACCTGGGAATTACGAGTTGCAAACGGAAGAGGGAAAAATCCTACCTCACTCTTGGAATGCAGAACATCTTAAGAGATTTTTTCAGTAAGTTTCTTTTGTAAGAAAACCATTTCCAGTAAAAGAGCAAGTTTTTGCCCCTTCTCAATGTGATTCCAAGAAGTAGCCAAAAAGGTAACGATGAGTTCTTCAGCTCATAAATCAAAGATGAGCTCTTCGGCTCATAAAACTGAGATGAGCTATTCAGCTCATAAATCAAAGATGGGCTCTTCAGCTCATAAAAGTAAGATGAGCTCTTCAGATCATAAATCAAAGATGAGCTCTTTAGCTTATACATCAAAGATGGGCTCTTTAGCTCATAAAAAAAATGAGCTCTTTTCACTCATAAACCAACAGGTGAGCCCTCCAGCTCACAAACACTCGATGAAGCAAAAGACGAACTTGTCGAAACCGAAAGTCACAGTCACAAACATTCAATATAAGGAAAGTGTAAAAGCAGCATAGGAGGTCTGCATCTCATCAGGTAGAACGGAATACAAAAAGAAAAGAAAGCTCCTAACTCTTCCCAAGTTGCTTCTTCAGCTCAGAGACCTCTTCCTTCACGCAGACATTCTCCTCCTTTAACTCGTCTATTTCCTTTTCCACCTCTGAAAGCAATTTAAGGAGTTTTTCCCCAGCAGAGGAGAACAAAACCGCACCAATGGAGGAACCAAATGATGGAGAAGAAGAACCGCTAGATCCATGCCTCTGGCGCTTCCTCGAATACGTGTCAGCACCTTCATCTTCATCCGAGTCAGGAGGGGAGGTGTACGGAGAATCTGGAAAGAAAGTAAACTCCAGAGCAACCGCTTCAGCACTGAATAGGAAAAAGTTCTCGGATGTCACCAGATCTGAGAAAGACATAGGGACAGCATGGATTACTTGCTCGATGTTCATCATCTCCACCAGGTTCAAGTCGGGGGCACCTACATAACGAGAAGTGTAAATAAGAACGAGTTTTCACAGAATTTAGCCAAGTTGGTTCCTGATAAGCCTACCTATATGAGAGAAGCTCCCCCAGGAGCGTGGAACCCTAGTCTCTGGACAACGCTGCTCAATAGACCTCCAAGAATCCCCGGATGCAAAGAAGAAACGTTGGGACCACTCTTCAGGCAGAGAGGGAAGATCAAGGATCAGAGGGCGCAAGCGAAAGTGCCTCCACTGGAAGCAACTGAAGCAAGGGCTCTCATATTCTTCGATCTCATAGAAGTAAAGAAACTCTGCAATATTGGAAAACTCGTTATTACCCTGCAGACACCAGAAGAGAAAAAAACTAATCATAACAGCCCAACCTCTGGGAGAGAGGCGAGAAGGGCATAATCTATAGTAAGCTAAGACCCATCCAAAGAAGGGATGTATGAGGAGACGAAGGCCCATCTCCAAAGAGCCTTCAAAAAAACAAACTTCCCCTCGGGGAAGAAAATTGTAGGGCTCATCAAAGTTGGGGACTCGTAGGGATAAACCCATAGGAAGACGAAACCACCACTTGATTTCTTCTAGCCCCGAATGAGTGATCACAGAAGGAGCTAAGTAGCGAGATTTTCATCTGAATTCAATTCCAGTAGCAGCATGTTGCTGGAACAAGGCAGAAAGCGGGGCAGTCATAGCGAACTCTGAGGAAAGGAGTACCAAGAAGAAGAAGCTGAGGGAAACCAAAAAAGGTGAAACCTTCAATACCCAAGAAAAGACTCCAAGCTTTGTGAATAAGGAAGAAAGTCCAAGAAGTTAAGGAAACCTCAAAGACATACCGGGTTTCAAGGAATCAAGAAACCGTCGAAAAGAAAAGTCGGCGGCCCCTTAAGTTTTTGAAATAATGGTGGCAGCTACATTTCTAGAAAATAGATGGGCACGCGTAATAAAGAGAAAATCAATGTTCAAACATAACGCAAGCACAAGTTCAAGCAAAGAGATTTTTAGTAGAACTCAGACACGCAGCCCTCACTTGCTCATGAGGAAGCCTTTTTAGGTGATACCTTTTGTGCTCCTCTGGAGGCCTCTCAGGATTCTTTGGGTTGGGATTAGCCAGTGTGACTTCATGGACCCTCTGGTACATCTCCTCAATGCGATCTGCCTCAAGATCCTTCTTGATGTACTGGCTAACGCTGAATAGGCTTTCCTTAAGCATATCTTCCATCAAAGTCAAGTTGGTTACTCTCCTTACCAGATCCAGCAGAGCTCCTATAACTGTAAGGGATGTCAAGGAATGGTAAGTCCACCATCTAATGCTCCCTTGAGGATACCAAGAAGCTATTCTAGGGTAAAACCTCAGCTTAGGACAACATTAGCTCTTCAACTCCTCCAAACTTAACATTTTTACTTTAAGGAGAACTGAAGTACTCCTCGAAGCAAGGGGGATAAGGGGAATAGAGGCACATAAAGGGGAATAGAGGCACAACAACACAAAACAAAACAAGGAGAAGCAAAGTATATTTACATTCCGCAAAATATAGCAATCCAGCTTACATCTTTAAAAAAAAAAAAAAAGAGAAGAGAAAGGAAAATCCTAATCCTCAGCAGGAGCAGAAGAAGAGTCTGGCAGCTTAGCGGTCGAAATTTTTGAAGGTTCCAAGGTAGGTAAAGATGGAGAAGCCTCAAGAAGACCAAGAGCATGGACCCCAACTCCAAATGTGGGCGAACTTAGTGTCAGAGCTCTAATCACAAGGTCAGCAGATAAAGGGGTAACAGTAGAACCAACCAAGGGAATGTTAGGGAGCTCGGCAGATGCAGGTGCAGAAGTAGCCTCGAAGGAGGGAGCTGCAGGAATGATTGAGGGAGAAGGGGCATTTTGAACCAAAACCTCAGTAGGCGGGATAGATGTCTCACCCCCACCAGGAGCTACCTCAGGAGCAGGAGGTGCCAATGTGCCACCATCACCCTCAATGACAGTTGTCACCGCTCTCTCCTCGGTGGAAATTTCAAAGTCAAAGTCCAGGTCAGGGTACGCTTGCTCAGCCCAATCTTGGAAGGCAAGCCACCCGGTGGCCTACTTGGTGATAACGTCATCTTTCAGCTTGGCAAGTAGGACATCTTTTTCTTTGATGGTGGTTTTTTGCACCTCAAGCTCGCTTCGGAGAACGTCAGACGCATCGGCCAAGACATCGTACTCCCTTTTCATGCCCATATAAGATCCCAAAGCTTCAAAGGTCTCCTGACTCACCTTGACCTAGACATCAGTCTTGAGCCTAAGCTCTTCCGTGACCTTTTTGAGCTCCTCCTTGGTCTTCTTGTCTTTAGCTTCAGCCCTCTCCTTCTCGGCCTCCAAGCCCTTAATGGTAGAAGCTTGTCTTTCCACTTACGCCTGTAGGTCTTGAACTTGAGTTCGGAGATCATTATTAGCAAAGGACAACTCAATGGCTTTGAGCTCGAATGCCTTTGAAGCTTTGGCAGAGCTGTCCAAAGCTTGAATTCGGCTATGCAAACCCTTCACATGAACGGCTAACTGGGAATAGGTATAATCAGAGGCGGAGGTCAGCATAAGCTGGCAACACAAGGTAAACTTAGAACATCGAAAGGATGGGGACTTACAACAATTGCTCCATATAAAGCAGAACTAATGGAGGTCCCAAGGGGCATAGTGACAGCCCTTTGAACGTCGAAGTCAAGAATGATGGAGGCAATGGCCTCAGCGGCCAGCTTCACATTATCAAGAAAGGAATCTTCGTTCCTCCCCGTCTTTGGATACTTCCCTTTCTCTTGAAGTGGCTGGGAAGGGTTCTCGGATGGCCCAAAGGAAGTAGAAACAGGCAAAACACGAGAAATTATCTCCAAAGCTCTCTCTACCTCACCCGAAGAAGGGGAGGTCGTACCATGCTCGGGAGCCTCGCCAGAAGCGGATGGGGTCCCTTGGGGAAATGAGGTCTTTATGGCTGTTGGGGAGCTCGATGGTGGAATAAGAGCCACCTGAGTCGAAGAAGGTGAAGCAGAGGGTGCTCCCGACCTCGGCACCTTAACTCGGGTAACGGAGCCACTACCAGAACCAACCTCAGCCTTGTGCTTGCTCCCACTCCTACCTTTCTTTAACAGAGCGACTTTAGCCTGGAGTTCTTCTGGCGTAGGATCCATTGAGGAGGAACCTAAAAACTTAAAATGGGCAAGTCAAAAAGGAAAAAGGGGAAGAACTAAAAACCAGAAATGGTTGGAGTATTACCTGCTACCTTTTCAGCACTAGCAACAAAGATAGGAATGGGGGTCTCGATCCTCACCTCCTGGGGGCTGAGCCCGAGCGCTACAAGAACTTGAGGTTTGATTAGCTTATAACCAGCCTATCCGTAGCGTTGAGCTCAGGTCGAGCACCTATGGAGCAAAGTAAAATAAATAAAGTAAGGTCAGCAAGGTAAATCATCAAAATGATCCTAGATTGCTCGGACAAGGGCTTACCCAAGTTGTTAGGGACAGACCAGGACCGAGGAATTGGAAGAGTGTCCGTGCTATCGGCAGGGTTGTACTCCCAGTGTCTACCCCACACGAAGAAGAAATTTTTTTTCCAGCCCTTGTGGGAGCTTGGGAGATCGGTAATGATAACCTTGACTTTCACTCGTTTAGAAATGTACAAGAAGCCGTCGAAAGGAAGGTATTTGACATTGAAAAACTTCATGAGCAAAGAAATGGTGGGAACCCCAAGTTTGTGCTTCTTGAAGAAAACAAGGAGGCCCACCAGTACTCCCCAGAAGTTAGGGGAGATCTGAGCAGGACAGATGTTAAAGTGCTGCAAGACGCTCTTAATAAAAGGGTGTAGGGGAAAGCGAAGACCGTTCTCAAAGGCGGCCATGAAAAAGCAAACTTTCTTAAGAATTGGGGAATCATATTGAGTATATGCATTTAGGTTCCAGTACTGTACACCCAGAGGAAAACCAAAGCGAGCAGCTAGAACCTTCATATAAGAAGGAGAGACTTTGTTGGGACCCACGAGCTCTGCAGCTCTGGAAACTGCCGAGCACTACCAGAGATCCCTACGCCACTTACCTTAACTTTACCTTTATTAGGGTTCTTAGGCACAAGAGAGGAGGACGAGGGAGGTTCTTCGGTATTTTCCTCAACATCGACAAAATTGACGCCGGGGAAATTGTCAATCTCCTCGCCCACGTCCCCTAAATCGGTATCCTCGTTGGCAGACCTGTCCCCCATCAGGGAAATGGATGAACCCGTAGCTTCAGAAAAAGCATACGTGATTGAACAAGAGAAAAGAAGTTTAAAGGACCTGTAAAGAGGGGGAACTTCTGAAAAACACTTTCTGAGGGTCAAGGGGGTAAGACACCAGTGACTGATGACAAAGATCCTAGCCGCAGAGTAAGGGTCAAGAAAGAGGGGAATGGGGTACAAGGTAGAACCTCGATTCCTAAAATAGCAAAAACGAAAGGTCCAAAAGTGTAACAACCATCTCAGACTCGAGGGATCCAGAACGAAGAAATGAGCAGAAGATGAAAAATGTACCTAACCAAAGTTGAGAGGCTGATCGAAGCCCAGCGCGAAATCAGGAAGCAAGCCTCGCAAAACCCTCGAACCAAATCGGAGAAGAAACGGCCCCTGGAAAAACCCTAGAAGCCTATCAGATTGGGGAAAATCAAAAATCGTAAGGAAGGAGAAAGGGTAAATCCTAGAGAGGGAGAAGCCGAAGAAAGAAGTGAGGCAGTTTTCGTCAGTTCAGAAACATTTAAGGCTTACGGTACGTGGGTCTTTGAAGTGGACAATGTGCGCGGGAATCGAGGAAGAAATGATTGCAAAAAACCGTCAGAAAAGCTTCTCCGCCTGTAAATCGATGTCGCTGCAAGGGGGTCTACCTCAACCTTGCCTTAGCTCATCCCCTGCTCAAGTTCACTCCGACAAGGGGCTGGGGGGCAACTGATGATACCTAGAAAAGTTCCAAGTATGAGCTCGGATGAGGAAGTTAGGTCAGGAGCTCAGCTAAGAGAATCTGAGCTCGCTAAATCAGATTTGGGACCCCCTCTGTCCACACTCCGAGGAGAACGCCTGAAAGACAGCTGGCAGTCATGATGCATCCTCCAAATAGAAACTAGCTCCAATCGAGGCAACAAGTTCTCAACTAACCAAAATCCTTTCTCAAAATCAAGGAAAATCCAGCGTATAAAGGGCAAAGATCTCACTGCAGATCCCACCAAGTTAGGGGCTAAACTATAAAAACTATACAACGCCTCCATTAATGGGGCGATTCGAACTGTAACAAGCTCTCTCTGAAAACAGTGATCAATAAAGATCGAAGGAGCAAGAGACTCCATTAAAGAGTGGACTAGCTAAGCTCCCGAGCCGGTGAACCGCTATACTTTCGTTGTGCAAATTGTCAGTTTCTCTACAGGGTTTTCACTTTAGTATTCACGAGTCTAGTAGCTCAGATCCGAAGCCTACCCGAACAATCATACCTTCTGCTCATCCACACTTAAATACACCATCAATCTTCATCACTTTTACAAAATATCATGTAATATGTTTTGTTTTCACAATTTTTTGTTTTGATTGAAAAAAGTTACGTAGAAATACTAATACACGTTAGCTTTTTCATCTATTTTTTTTAATTCTCTCTCGCTCACTTACTGATATACATCATTGAATCTAACACCTCCCTTTTCCATCCATGCACCCCAGCACACAACGCTCGATTAAGGCTTGGCAAAAGGCCCTAGTCTTGATGGGCGGCATGACAACCCACCAGCTTAATGGGCACCCCGACTCGCCACACATGTAGGCCATGGGTAGCCCATTAACCCGGTGTGTACGGTTTTGCTTTGAAATTTGAATGGACTGGCCGATTTTATGATATTTTAAACTATTGCAGCCACGGTAGTGTAATTGAATAAGGGATCAAATTAAGGAAGCTGGACAATAAATTATCTCTATTGCCTTTTTCACAATTCTTAACTTTGCAAAAATTCTGAAAAAGCTGCCAACAATTAGATTTCCTTTTTTAGTTTTTCATGTTTGCTACATTTATAATAAGTCCCTCCATCGAATACTACATAAATAGGACCCAAAACTTTCATGTTTTATTGACGGTGTAAAGATTGAGATGTATGGTAAATAGGGCAACGCCCATGAAGCTTTGGCGGAAAGGGAAGGCTTGCTAGACCATATGCCTATGGGTGCAGGATTCTTTGAAAAAGTGCGGGCTGACTCAGAGTCCTAGGACCTTGACTTAGTAATGAATGAAGGGAAGCTCGAAGAGCTTTCCCCACCACAAGCTTATGTAGTGGTCTACATTCTATAAGCGACTTGTCAAGTCTACAAAGCTTTGTTTCTTATAGTCGGCCTACAATCCCTCCCATCATTTGTTCATTCACTTGCTCAAAAGGTAAAGACCTTACTCTATTCCTCTCCGAAGCCCCACCTTAAAAGGGACTCTTATGCGTTTGTGCTCCAATACTATGAAACCTTCACAAACTTGAAAGAGCACATAAGAGTTTTTTTCTTGAGTGAAATTCGAGGGAGACTCATTCCTTACTATTTTCCAGGGCCGAAGCTTACAGTGAATGAGCTCTTGTTATGAAGTGTCAAGTGTGTCAGGTGAAATGAGTGTAAATGCACAAAGAATTAAGTGGTTCGCCCAACCGAAAAACTGGGTTACTCAACTGTAAGAGAAGACTCTTACTCCTTTGGATTACGTATAATCGAAAAAACGTGAGTGACCATTGCCCTATTGTTGCACAACAGTGCAGACATGGAGCATGTTTAGCGTTTCAATTCTCGAGATGTGCCTATTCCATGATGACACGTAGCCACATGTGCAGGCAAATGCGTTGCAGACGCATTAAACTTCCCCCTATGATGAAACACCGTCAATACCACCAATACCTATTTAAACTCTCGCCTTCACTATAACTCTTAACTTTGTCTTCTTCATCTTTCTTGAGGCTGACGATGAAAGAGATTCCTTAAAGAGATTCTAAGTTCCTCCAGAGAGCCGTATTCCTCGTCATCCTTTTTGTCGATGTCCTCTATCCTTGTTACTTCCAAGGTCCAATCGGCCCTATCATTAGGCACTTTCTCCTACTTCCAAGGTCCAATTGGCCCTTGCTAGTGGCCCTAGGGCTTCCATTTTTTGGTTCTTAGGTTCTGTTATCTTAGGAGGCTCAATAGTTCCTCTCTCCCATTTTGTTGATCAAACAGTTGTAGTGAGAGCCTATCTTATTTGTATTTGGTGTCTTGATCCTCGGTCAATTGAGGGTTGTTCTTTAAATCTTTATCTGTACCTTAGGTTGAATTGCCTTATCTCGATGACAAAGGTAGAGTTTGTTTCATCCTCTCCCACCCCTTCTTCCATTTCTGCTATGTTTGGGGATAACTCCTCTCAAATTGAGATCAGCTCATCCCTTAAGGACAAAGATTCTAACCTTGTGGGCATCTTAGGGGATGAGAATCCTGTAGAAGTTGTTGATCTTGAAGAGGACGTTCCTCAGTGTCTTGAGGAGCAGGAGGCCCCTAAAAGGGCTCCTAAAAAAGGGGCTAAAGAGACCCCTACATAGTGTTCCCTGCTCATTTGGTGCCAGTCCTTCAAAGAAGAAAAAGGTTCCTAGGTATTTGTCCAACCTGACTTGCTTTGTTGAGCTTTAGTATAGTAGGATGATTGAGAATCGCACCCAAGCCATTAAGGGAAAATACGAGTTTCCCAAGGACATGATAGTCTTTGCCCTTGCGAGGGAGTAGCGTTGTCACATCTACTACTCTGGGAAAGTTTTCTTATTTGAGGCAGCCTTCCATTTCAACCTTAGGTTTCTCATGCATCCCTTTATTTGAGCTATTCTTTGTCACTATACTTTATGTCCTCTTAGTTATCTCCCAGTGGATGGGGCTTGCTGGTCGGACTGCTTATCCACTAGTATGAGAGTGGCATTAGGGCCCCTCCAACCCTCTCCGGGCTAGTCCATTTCTTTCACTTGAAGTTTTCTCCTTCTAAGGGATTCTTTTATTTTACTAAGAGGGTTAAAAAGGCCGACCTGGATGTCAACCCACCTACTTCTCATCAACATTGGATGAAAAATTTGTTCTTCATATCTCGGCAGTGTCTGGGAATTTGAAGGAGAGGTCAGTGAACTTCTCTAGGTTCCTCGGTTCTGGCTTCCTCCCAAAAATACCAATAAGTCTGATCATCATTTATTCTTGTTCATTTCTTGACTGAAGTTGCTTGATTCCTGATCTGTCATTGTCTTGGTTGTAGAACACATGCCTACACTAACCATATCTGAGTTGTTGCACGTAGCTCAGGCTAGGAACCATGGTGCTAGGTTCTGGTCTTAGCTGGTTACACCAGAGAAGCTCTCTCAGTACAAGTTAGCTCCTCATGTTGAAGAAGCCACTCCAATTGAAGAAACCATAGCTGGCGAGTATTTTTGTCTTTTTGGTCGATGGTTTTTCAAAACCACTTTTGCTCACTATTTTTCCACCGCTTTCACATCTTTTACCTCTTTTTCACTGGACTCTTTTGATAAAATACTACCAAAACCTATCAACCATCGATGCATCACGTAGGCCCAACTGGTCGAGCCCATATATTTTATCCTTTATAATCCAATAAACCAAATGAGGCATTGGGCTATCCAAAATTATCTTTCGTGGGATACATAGTTGAACTCATTGGAAAGTTTTTGATGGAAAATTCCTATCCTATCCCACTCAACAGTTTTTACCAAACACGTCCTAGGGTTTAGGAGCAATGCGGTTTAGGAGAAAAAGAAAGGAACAAACAAGTTCACTTAGCCAAACAATTCCACTAATGAGACGTTTTTGTGCCAACGAGGTGCAATAATGCAAATTAATTTATCAATAAGACAAACAAGTTAATGATTATAAAGATGCTGATAGCATGAATCCTATCAGGAGCACACATGACACTCACTTATGCCCACTTTGCCAATAGTTACTACTTGACACCATACACAAGGAAAAACAATTTTTGCTAAACAAATATCAATGTTTTGATATGCTTAAACACATCGATGAACAGAGAGAACGAAAAATGGTGATAATTACTTCACTCAAGATTATAGGCACCAGAATTTTGCCAATACTATAATTATAGAATACCAATAGTATAATCTGAATAGTAAAGATTATAGTTAGTTCAAGTAAAGCCAGAAACCACCATGCCCCAAGAAAGGTAGAGCAACGAAAAATAGTAATGTGACGCCCCTAAAACTGGGGGGTCCTTTATTAACCGTTGATAACCCATCAACCCGCGAAAGTACCCGTGATTGTCGCACAACCCGACATCACGTCAATAGCATACCCTTGACTAGAATTATAAAAGAAAAAAAAAAACAAAGTCTATATACTTTTAATCGGTTGACCCATCCGAGGTCCAACATACCACCTTTGGTAGTCTATTATTGTCTATTTATAACATTTGAAGAGAGGAAACACATAGCCCAAAAGCTTGGCAAAACAGTTTTAAAATTTCAAATTTTTAGAAAGCGTATAGGTACGTTGTACCTACTGGACCACGTTGTACCGGTACGCTATACCGGTACGTCGTGTCTACTGGATCATGTTGTACCGGTATGCTATACCGGTACGCCGTGCCCAGTTTTGTCTATTTCACTTGTTTTCAATTTCCAATCCCATCAATTCCATTCCAAAACCACCCCATACATGTTTATAGAAATTTTTCACATAAAACATGCTACGTACAATGCCTATTACAAGCAATTCCATATATTTACATGCAAAAACTAATTTTTCATAATAATTTTACAAAAACTCAAAATAAAGCCACATTCCGGCTTTCTTCATCCACGGGGCTCGAATTGGGAGCCATCCACCGGCGTGTATCCCGCACTTAAAATATTTTTCCCGTATAGGGTGAGCCACGCTCAATAGAGTATCTCTTAAAGAGGCTACTCCCCAACCTAAATGCATATGAAATGTTCACATGCAAACAATCAACAACTCATAACAGTCCAATTAAGAATATGCATTCCATGTTGGAATCTACCGTGTTATGCCATGAAATGAGATGAGACTCACTCACGAACATCAATCCAAGCCCTTCCCAGCTCCTCAACACATGCAATTGCCAATGTGTATGTATCTGTCATCTATGTTACACATCAAATGACATTTACCAATCTAGGGTCTTTGTAGGGGTGGATGTTCATGGACTCACACCAAGGGTCACCCAACCCACACGAAATTTACGGACTTCCACCGAGGGTTCCGCGTACACCCACACACTTCATGGACCGAACCAAAAGAGTACGTATCCCAATCACCGGGCCTTGCACCCGAGGAATCTTCTAGCCCTTCTTGCTAACCCCAACCCTACTAACCATGCAAACCGTAAGACTCGGCCAGGTCTTCGACCAAGCTTACTCGAGCCCATCCGTCATCCACCAAGTGTAGTGTTGACAACAACCATGTACACACACCCACATAATGCGATGTTCCCGTGCATATGCAATATGATACCTCATTGCAACAATGACACAATGTTCAATATGCTATGAATGACATATAAACTATTTTAACACATTCCACATATCCCATGGCAAATTATATCATAAGCTTATAATTTCCATAATTTTTCACAATGTCAATATATCAATATGTACATATCAACATTTTATCCAGAAACAACACTCAAACATGTCATCACATAATCAAGCAATAACACATTTAATTCTTAAGGCATAATGTAAACACATAACATGCTCACAATTTACATAACTCAAGAGTCACATTAGTTCAATCTCACATACCCAATTCTAGAAATCACAACTAGCAATTTCTAATTACCAATCTAAGCTAGAATTGATTTTACCCCATTGTAATACCCATTTCACAAATTCACCAACAATAGGCAAGTGATATATATTCACAAAAGCATTCTAGGTTTGGAATAGACCTAAGTAGGAGGGAACCCTATCTCTTAAAGCATAAACCCACTTGGTAGAAGCCTTCAAGAACCCGATTCAAGCTAGAATCTTCACTTCCCCAAAATCCCGTCCTTGGAATCTCGCCCAAACCCGACCTCCTTGGTATGGTTTTGTAGCCCTTGGCGAGGAGAACAACTTTTGTTCTTGGCCCGAGTGGATTCGAGCACCCGATCTCCGTAGATCGTAGAGAAAAGGTGGAGTCTCAAGTCTTTTTCCCTCTCTTCTTTCTCACGTTGGAACCGGCTGAAGAAATGGGGAGAAAATCAGATTTTCTCTCCTTTAAATACCCTTTAATTGCTTGGTCCACAATGCGCCACACGACCCTCTTTTTCCGGGTCCGTTTTCGCCCCGAAACGATTAAATTTCGCTCCGGTTCAAGTTCAAAATATTTTTATTTTAACTTGTCTTCATTTATTTTCCAAACTTTAAAATTTTATTAAAAAATTCGTTTTTGGGTTATCTGATACCCGATCGCCTTGTAAAACGCGAAAAATTTGACTATCTCGGAATTCAACGAAATTTGACAGGGTAATTAGATTTCGCAAGACGAATCCAACGGTGAGGTCCGTTTCGTCATCCGAGCTCTAGAAAAATTTAAGTTTGCAACCCGTACCCTAATAACAAATTACCGTTTTGCCATTTTTCACAAAAATTCAAATTTAACCGGGTTTTACAAGTAAACTACTAATTCATGTAACCAAAAACAATAATACATTTTTTGATCTTTTGGTGCCAAAATTAGGTTCTAGTACCATTTTCGTCAAATAGTTGGAGAGAAAAAACCTTCCACACAGCAACGACGCATTTTTGAATACCAATAGTATACCAATAAACCAAACTCCTCCGGGTAATATCATCAAATACTTTCTGGGCACATCGAATCAACCGACAATCAACATAATTATCCACACAAACTTAGCACCGAAGTCCCAATTTGACAACCTAGAGGAGCCTATTTATTCTCTCCGTCTGAGCTTTCAAAGATATATGGATCATAGGTATCTGACCAGTAGATACCGACAATAGTTTTCTAACATTAACATGAACCCAAATCCCTGCCAAATATGTTGATTTCATTGCACACAACGTATGTCATATGGTGTCGTAAAGAAGGCCAGGTGATGGAGTTCTGTAGGGTTGAAAAGGTGGGTGAGTAAATGAAAATGAAAAAAAAAATTGAAAACATTGGGCGGGCACATTAAATTCATAATAAAAAAGTGGAGAGAACACTTTATTGGCAATGATGACAGATAAATTTGCATATTAAATGGTAAGGATGTTAGTTGGCAAATTTCAAGAACAATTGTTGGTTATACCAAGTCAACGTACAACTGTGATATTGAATATTTTCTTGTCGATGGCTTGGGTTAGGGGTGTCAATTCTGACATGTTGATACGAATTCGATACGAACGATTATAAAATTAACACGATTATTAAATATGCATAATAAATAGTCTACACTAATATTTAATACTCAGAACATACTAAATTGATTTTTTTTCGTGGGTCTTGAAACCAACATGACACAAATAACAATGATACGACACAAATAATACGACATACGGATCATACGAACAACACACGTTTGACACCCCTAACTCGGGTCGACACAAAACGGCACTTATTATGTGGCTGGCGCAAATCCCGTCCTACCTACCAGCGAAACCTGGCCTCTCAACATACCAATGTGCCCGCCCTTTTCTTTTAATTTCTAGCCATTTAGAGCAATGGTAAAAAAATTTCTAATTAAATTTTAGACCCTTTCTCAAAATCATAGTTATCAAAACTGGACTGGACATCAAATCAATAGAAGAATCAGGTCAATGATTCACTGGTTTAATCGTTTGGTCAACTGGGTGGATCAATCGTACAATAAAAAAATTATAAAACAAAATAATTTAGCTAAAAAAAATTAATATGTTCATAAAATCCAAAGAACATAAACAAAAAAATTACTATTATCACAGTACAAATCAATTCATAACTATATTTTTCACAAATAAAGTAAAGCAACAAAACAAAAAAAAAAATGAAAAAAATGAAGGAAGAAATGCCTCTGGACTCGATTAAAAATAAGAGTGTGTGTGTGAGAGAGATAAAGGAGTAAAGGATAATCAATGCCAGCCAGTGGGATAGAAAACAGAGCTTTTTCTTTGAAGAGTGTGAAAGGACCATTTGTCTTACTCACTTTTCATGACTAGCAGTCAGAGAAAAAGAGAGAGAGAGGACTTAACAAAGAGATATGGAAGATGTCATCATATGAAGAAGAAAATAACTCGTAACAAGAGAGATGAAAGATCAACTGATGTTGCCTTGCCTGGATCTCATCGTCGTTGCTTGCTGCACGGGATATTTCCTGCAATCAATAGAAAGTAGCGGCTGAACTGATGATAAACCCTTGAAACAATCGCAAGGTTAGGAAAAAGGGAGCCAGGCGCACGCCCGGCTTATCCCCTCCGAAGCTTAAGTCAGTAAGGGTGGGGAAAAAGCTCTATTCAATGAGTTGTGGATTCATTTTGCGTACCTTTGTTCATTTTTCTGAGGGGCATTTATACATGGACTTGTAATGATTGCTCTGACACGGAGGTCGTCTCAGCATTCAATACCGTTCTCCATTACCCATGTGCAATGAGTGATTCCTACCTGGATTCCTGTGTCATCAATGCTCGGCGGGTGGGATTAGTCCTCGGGGCAACGCCGAGAACCTCAAGCTATCTCCGAGTATCCGAGTGCCTATAAACGGCGTCTGACACCTACTCCCGAGTAGTCGGCTCATAGGGGCACCCGGCCCTATACCTGCACTCGGCATCACAGTCATTAATGCATCCACTCATGACTGTCAGTTTGGGTCTTCGAGGGTGCAGAGGCGCATTAAATGCTGTCTAAGTCACTAACGTCTTCATAAATGCTGGGTCACATCGCATTAATTGCTAGTGTCAGAAGTTCATACTTGGCTCCACGAAACTGCGTTTCTTCTTCGGCTTTCCCCCTCGTCGTCGGTGCCAGCTTACTACTCGGAGTCGACTCTTCTACTCGGCACCGGCTCCATGGCTTCCTAACGGCTACCCTCATACACGTGTCGCCTTGGGGTCTGCTGAGCCACCATGAGTCCCTCCAACTGCCCCCCAGCCTCCACTCTCTTTGCAGCGTGCGACAGGTGGCGCAAGGGGAGTGGGGGCTTGTCTGTCGCGTCGTTTTAAAGAAGGGCGGTTACTTGCACGTTTTGAGCCACCTTTTTCAAATCTGCTAATGATGACAACGCCTCCTCGATTCCCGCCCTCTCGTCTACCTATAAATAGAGGAAGTTTTGGCCATTTGAGAATTTTTCAATCTCGTCTTTCCTTCAAGCAATTAGCTGCCGAGTACTTCTTCGTCTCCCCCCGAGAACTCTTCTGCGAAGAAAATCCTGTAAGTACTCTCTCCATCATATCTCCTATTCTTCTTCTTCTTCCATTCTCTCCATATCCTTCACTCATGGCCAGAAACCGTAGTAGGGAAGCTAGGAACCCCTCATCATCCACAACCCGTAGGTTGAAGAAAACTGTTGTCAATGAGGACAACATAGGAGCCTTCAGGGCCAGGTACTAGATTCCAGAGAGTGTTCTGACCTTCCCGTTCTACCCCTCACAACATAGTAGGGAACGTGGGTGCGTAGAGATAATGCCTTTTTACACCAAGGCCATCATGGAAGGTGGTCTGACTTTCCCCCTGCCCCCCCTTGTACTGAAGGTGTTGATGCAGCTCCGGCTGTTCCCTCTTCAGTGTGGGGTAAACTTCTTTAGGATAGTCATGGGAGTAATTGCCCTGAACGCTCGGCTAGGGGTTAACTTAGGAGTAGACGAAATCCTGTTCTGCTATGACCTAAGACTAGTCGGCGGGGGAAGGTACTATCTCAAAGCCCGGGACACCTCTATGTACCTAGTCACACACATGCCGGACTCGGACAAGGGGTATTTTGATGATCTGATCATGCTCGGCGGAAGCTGGGAGAGAGGCGCAGGCCCTGAGTATGACGGATTGTACTGCCCCAAAGTGCCGAGGGATGAAGGTGTGTTGCATTAGTTAAATGCCTGCTCGGCTTATAAGTACCTTCTCTTATAACCTCGTTTTTTCCCTTTTGCAGAGGGATACCGGCGTGACGCAGCCCAACTGATGAGCGCATAATATTGCATATTTGAAGGACTCATTACATGCATTATAACTCAACTTTTGCATTTAAATACTTAGTGTTAGCCAAAATTGTCAATAATGTTGATATTTTGATGTTGCATGTTTTTATACCTTAAATCATGTATTTTATAACCTTGCAACTATGATGGATGTGTGGTGAAGGCATAGAAACAATACATGAAGAATTGGAGGCTTAAAAGTGAAGAAATCAATAAGGCATTGGTGCTTGGGAACAAGGGCATCAACAACCACATCATTTGGAAGCACTGCCTTGGTTTTCCTCCATTTTGGCCATGATCTACTCAGAATCAGGAAAATTTCAAAACATGAAAGTTGTAGATCTGGATGTCTTATATATTGTGTCCAAATTTCAGCTCAATCGGATGGTTGGATCAAAAGTTATGCCAATGCTACGACAACTGGTCCAGAGCAGACAACTACCGGTAGTTAGCACTCCAGTAGCAAATGACTACCGGTAGTTATCACTCCAGTAGCCAATAACTACCGGTAGGTCGTCCATAAGTGCCCAGAACGACTTCTTTCTTGCTCCACTTGCTTGGGGGTCCCACCTACACTTCTCCCACGCCTAGCCCAACATTTCCTTACACATTTGCAGGCCTCCTACACTCAAGTGGAAGACTTTGAAGGCCAATGCATTGATGGAGGATGGGAGAGAAGTGGGCTGCCAGGGCTATGATCTCCTAGCCTGTCAAGCCATCCATTCAGCCCTCTCTTGATGGGAGCTCGTACACACAGCTAGGGGGGAGCCTCTTGGACGTTTTGGCAAGTCTCCACACAGCATATATTGAACATTACAAGCTTGTATAGGAGTTGGCTACCTAAGCTTAGGAGTAGATGTAGAAAGCTCCAAGGTTGAAGATGATGAATAGTAATTTCGTTTTTGCATTTTCTTCATCCATGTCATTGCTGTAAGCTACATTCCTCTTGTAATCTTCATTTCTTACATTGTAATCTCCTTTATTTCAAGTATATTGCAAGTTAATTACATGTTCTTCATTTCACCATTTATGCTTTCAAGTTCTTCATTTTTAGCTTAAAATGGGTATTGAATGTTTTTGTTCATAGCTTTAGATTTCTTGCTTCAAGTTTAGTTTCATGCTTTAAAGCTTCATTCCTATACAATGTCTTTCATTTACATTATGCTTGTCTTTCCTTTATGCATTTTTAATATGAGTAGCTAGGATTTAAGCTGGTTAATCCAAGGGAAAATTCCTCTTGGGAATACCATTTTCAACTCTTCTTCATTCCTCCCTTTAGAGTCAAATGGCTCGGTTTGACGGGGTTGAGAGTGGATGAGTTGGTGAGCCTTTGATATTCCGTAGGCCTAGTCACGGTTTATGCTTAGATACTCACAATCTCGTCCCTAGCTTCCCCCGAATCAATCGTTCATTCATGCTCAATCGGAGGAAGACTTTGAGTTGATTTGGTATTCTCATTGGAATGAACCCTTTGGATTAGCCAACACTTGCTTTATTTGCATTTTCATTTACAAACCAAACACAAAACTCAAACAAAAGATTTTACATTTTCTCTTTTGTTCACCAAAATCACTTTCACACAACTCTCTTTCCTTCCCTGAGGAGACGACCTTGGAATACCACCAAGTAAAACACCGACACACGAAAGACTCCTTGCGATTGGGGAGCATTTTTGTGCATACACTGCATTTCATTTTCATCATATTTTGTTCATTCCACAATTCCATCCACCACCATTCCGTTGTTGCCTAATCTTTTGCATCATTCCGAGGGAGAGTGCATCATCCGGAGGGAGAGTGACACTCCCCCATTCCTATAAGCCATACACACATTGAGGGTGAGGGTGATGTTTAGAGGTTAGGAAACAACAACGTTTTCCAATCAATCACCAACCCCACAGATCTCAAGTCAGATTCGACGATCTGTTGAAGGTGTGGTCCTCCGAACCGGCGAACGAATACTCCCGAGCAGCGCACGTGCTCCTTGGCTACCACCCGTCCTACAGCCGATTCTCCCAGGTCCCTCCTCCTTTCGATCCCAAGCGTTGGGAGGACCTTTCTTCATCAGAGGAAGACATTGAACGGACTCCTTCTCCTTTCGCTCCCCCTTCTCCAACAGAAGACATGTTCAACGTCCCACCCATCTCTGCTGCGGCCATGGAAGCTGCTGCTTCTCGGCGCAGAGCTAGGACCTTGGCTCAGGGTGCCTCCCCGAGCACCGCACCGACTATCCCTTCTCCAACAACGCCTCAGCAGGACGCGCCTCCACCTCCATCAATTCGGCAACCAGCGGACCCTGCCATTCCGCTGAGTGGCACTGTGCCAACTCACCAAGTTCCCCCTACTGGCGGCCGGCGAACAGGCAGGCGGAGCCGGGATTCCGAGGTACCCGAAGAACGCTGACAAGATGATGAGCGCCGGCAGAAGCGTCACCACGACGACCAGGGCGCAACCACTTCCACTCTTGGTACGTCTTGCCCCGCCGCGTGGGTCGCTCAAGCGGAAAGGAGGGGAGGCCAGCTCATCCTGCAATCAGACTCCATTATGCAGGACAAGGAAGTGGCATTCGCCGTGGCCTCGACCCTCCAGTTCCAGGCCGACATGAGGGTCCACTACGACCAGCCTGATAATGCGCTTCTCTTGAGCGCTCTCCAGAACAACCTGGTGGTAAGTGCTTTGTTTTGACTTTTACTCCATATACTCGGCAATCGCCTAACTTGTACTCTTACCAATGTCCAGGTTAACCAACAACTGGGGGTTATCATCGAACGTTTCTGGGAGTACAAGCAAACGGCGAGGGGCGCCAAGAAGACGATCGATGCCAAGGATGCGCACATCAAAGGCGTCGAGGCGGTCCTTGCCGACCAGAAGAAACACATCACCAACCTCATCATTGAACGCGACTCGCTAGACGCCGAATTGCAGAAGCTGAGGGCGAGTGAGGCGGCGACGGTGAAGAAGGTAGAGGAGTATGAGCTGAAGATCTCGGCTGCCGAGAACAAAGCTCTGGACTCCGAGGGCCTTGTCAGGGAGTTAACCGCTCAGGTCGACTCTTTGACGACGGAGAGGGCAAGAGAGCCGCAAAGGCTTCAAAGGGAGTGTGAGAGGGTTTATTTGGAAACCCAAGAGCAGATGGTCCCTGCCTTCGACGAAGCCAAGACCATTGCTTATCGGCGCGGTTGGGTTGACGCCCTGCATGCTGCCTGGATAGACCCGGCAATTGAACTTTACCAGAGACATAGCTCTCTTGTCGGGTTTGAAGTTGGGGATCTCCCAGAGGGGCAACCAGATGCCGAGGCGGGTGAGGCCGCCGAGGGGGCCACTGTAGCCATTACTGTAAGTGATGGTTCCGATGACCTTTCTCCCACCATCGGTGGCCAAGAGTCTGAACTTCCCCCCTCGCCTGTCGACGATCTAACTGCACACGAGCCGAGGTGAACTTGGCGGCAAGCTTCTTGCTTTGCCTTTGCCTTCTCTTTTTTCTTTTTAATATATGTAAGCCATCGGGGACGCAAAGCCCCGTTTTGAATTGTAATGAACATTTCTACCAAGTAATGGAACTTTTCATCATTTCGTTTGTGTTTGGACTGTGAATGCAATTCACATTTATGCTGTCATTCCTTCTTTATATGTGTTCTTTCGTTTTTTTTTTTTTTGTATTTGACTAACTGAGTCACTTGCTGCCTTAACTCGGTCCTTCAACCGTTAGGGGCCGAGATCTACAACACCTTATCTCTAGGAAGTGGAAGTGAACTTTCAACTCAGGTCGAACGACCTCATTTCGAAATCATAAGGGAAATAGGTGAAAAACGACCAAACCCTTACAACCGAGAGCTCATCTGGTGTTGTATTTGAGAGCATTGCCTCAAGGGCGAGGTCTTACACCCCTCGGGACCATGCCCCTAACGACCGAGAGCTCGTCTCGTGTTGTATTTGAGAGCGTTGCCTCAAGGGTGAGGTCTTATACCCCTCGGGACCATGCCCCTAACGACCGAGAGCTCGTCTCGTGTTATATTTGAGAGCGTTGCCTCAAGGGTGAGGTCTTATACCCCTCGGGACCATGCCCCTAACGACCGAGAGCTCGTCTCGTGTTGTATTTGAGAGCGTTGCCTCAAGGGTGAGGTCTTATACCCCTCGGGACCATGCCCCTAACGACCGAGAGCTCGTCTCGTGTTGTATTTGAGAGCGTTGCCTCAAGGGTGAGGTCTTACACCCCTCGGGACCATGCCACTAACGACCGAGAGCTCGTCTCGTGTTCTATTTGAGAGCGTTGCCTCAAGGGTGAGGTCTTATACCCCTCGGGATCATGCCCCTAACGACCGAGAGCTTGTCTCGTGTTGTATTTGAGAGCGTTGCCTCAAGGGTGAGGTCTTATACCCCTCGGGACCATGCCCCTAACGACCGAGAGCTCGTCTCGTGTTGTATTTGAGAGCGTTGCCTCAAGGGTGAGGTCTTATACCCCTCGGGACCATGCCCCTAACGACCGAGAGCTCGTCTCGTGTTGTATTAGTTAACAAATTGACAGGATACGAAACTCTTACTAACAAAAATATCTTCTTAGATTAGACACATTCCAAGGCCGAATTACATCATTACCATCCATATTCTGTAGCCTATACGCCCCGGTGCCCCCCACTGCAATCACCTTGTAGGGACCCTCCCAGTTAGGTCCGAGCTTGCCTTCGGTGGGTTCCCGAGCAGCGCCTACTACCTTCCTGAGCACCAAGTCCCCCACTTTGAAATCTCTTATTCGGATCTTCTTGTGGTGCTGTCTCGATAGTTCTCCTTGGTACTTTGCCAACTTGATGGACGCCAACTCTCTCTTTTCCTCGGCTAAGTGAAGATCTTTGGCAAGCATCTGGTCATTGTTCCCTAAATCAAACGCTTGACTCCTGATGGTCGGGAGCCCGACTTCGAGCGGGATGACAGCCTCCACCCCGTATGTTAAGGCGAACGACGTTTCCCCCGTTGAAGTCCTCGGCGTCGTTCTGTAAGCCCATAATACGTTGAGTAGTTCCTCGGTCCACTTTCCCTTCGCCTTTTCTTGATTCCAGCCAACACAGTCTTGTTAGAAACCTCCGCTTGCCCATTACTCGGGGGGTATGCTGGTGTGGAATAATAATTACGTATTCCAAATCCCGAGCAAAACTCTCTGAAAGGGCCACTGTTGAATTGGGTGCCATTAACCGAGATGATGGCTCTAGGAATCCCAAACCGAGTGATGATGTTCTGCCAAATGAATTTCTTTGTCTCGGCGTCTCGGATGCGGCTCAGGGGTTCGACTTCGATCCACTTGGTGAAGTAATCGGTGGCTACCAATAAAAATTTCTTGCCTAACGGGGCCTTCGGGAGTGGGCCCACAATATCTATCCCCCATTGAGAGAATGACCAAGGACTAGTCAGCAAGTTCAGATCCCCAGCCGGTTGTTGGATAATGGGAGCGAACTTCTGACATTTATCGCATTTTCGCACGTAGCTCTTCGCGTCTTTTTGCATATAGGGCCACCAATACCCTTGTGTCACTGCTCGATGTGCGAGGGATCTGCCTCCCGTGTGACTTCCGCATACGCCTTCATGGATTTTATAGAACAGGGGTTCCACCTTGTTCTCGGGAACACAAAGCAGATGGGGACCGGAGAAAGATTTCTTGTATAGCTGCCGATCAGCGGATATCCAGAACCTAGGGGCCTTGAGTCTGATATTTCTGGCTTCTTTGGTATCCTCGGGGAGTACGCCCTCCATTAGGTAGGCGACAATAGGTTCCATCCAGCCCGTAGTTGACTGCACTTGCATCGGCAACACTTGCTGGGCACACGTCTCCTCTATACTTGGTTTCTCCCAGTTTTCAATGGTGATGCGCCGGGTTACTTCTGAGGCCAATGCCGAGGCTAGGCAGGCCAAGGCGTCGGCGTGGGTGTTCTGGTCTCTTGAAATCTGGGAGACTTCTACCTTTTCAAATTTATCTATCTTGGTTTTCGCCTTTTGACAGTAAGCTTTCATTCTGGTGTCTCGGACCTCAAAGTCACCCTTGATCTGATTCACCACCAGCTGGGAGTCACAGAAGGCCTGCAGGTGTCTGACTCCAACCGAGTAGGCAACATCGAGCCCTGCTAGTAGTGCCTCATACTCGGCTTCGTTATTAGACGCTTTTAAATCCCAATCTGATAGCTCGTTCTATTGTAAATCCTTCTGCACTGGCTAGTATTACCCCCACTCCTGCCCCCCTTGCGTTTGAGGACCCGTCGACATGAAGGCTCCAGTCACTGTTCAAAGTTGCAATCTCCGGCGGGGGCTCAGGCGCAGTGAACTTAGCGATGAAATTCGCAAGGATTTGCCCCTTAATCGAAGTACGGGGTTTGTATCTTATTTCGAATTCCCCAAGCTCCAAAGCCCACTTGGCGATTCTACCCGATAGGTCAGCTTTCTGAAGGATGGGTCTGAGGGGGCGATCGGTTAATACCTCAATGGTGTGTGCCTGGAAATAGTGCCTGAGTTTCCTCGCCGAGACTACCAGGGCAAGGACTAATTTTTCCATCGGTAAATACCTCGTCTCGGCATTAAGCAAAGTCTTACTGACGAAATAGACGGGCCTTTGTGCCCCTTCATGTTCTCTTACCAGGGCACCACTAGCAGCTTCCTCCGAAATAGATAAGTAGAGGTACAGCGTTTCTCCTACCACCCAGGACGGACAGGGTCGGAGGACAACTCAGATATTCTTTAATCCCTTCTAGTGCTCGGCTACATTCCTCGTCCCAGGCTCCTTTTGCTGCCCCCTTCAATTTGGCAAAAAATGACTTGCACCTATCAGAGGACTTGGAAATAAACCGGTTAAGGGCGGCGAGCATCCCAGTCAGCTTCTGGATGTCTTTGATAGTCCTGGGTGCCTGGACGTTTTGGACCGCCTGGATCTGCTCGGGGTTGGCCTCGATACCCCTATGGGTCACCAAGTATCCCAGAAACTTTCCCGAGCTTACCCCGAATGCGCACTTCGACGCATTAAGCTTCAATCTGTAGCGTCGGAGTATGGAGAATGTGGTGCCCAAATCGGTAAGATGATCAGCGCTCTCCTTACTCTTTACTAGCATATCATCAATGTACACTTCCATGGTTACGCTGAGAAGGTGCTTGAACATTTTGTTCATTAACCGTTGGTAGGTTGCACCGGCATTTTTCAAGCCGAACGGCATTACCGTATAACAATAGATTCCTCGAGGCGTGATGAAAGATGTTTTCTCTTGATCTGACTCGTCCAAGGCAATCTGATGATAGCTCGCTCGAGCGTCCATGAAGGTGATGCGCTTATGACCCGCAGTGGCATCCACCAATTGATCAACTTTAGGAAGCGGGTATCCATCCTTGGGGCACGCCTTATTCAAGTCGGTGAAATCCACGCAGACCCGCCACTTGCCTTCCTTCTTTTTGGCACATACCGTATTGGACAGCCACTCGGGAAACTGGACCTCCCGAATGGTACTTGGCTCTAGCAATTTATCAACCTCTTCGTCTACGGCTTTTGCGTGATGCGGGGCCGTCCTACGCGCCTTCTGCCTTACCGGCTTGAAGTTCGGGTTAGCGTGAAGCCGATGGGTCATGACCTCGGGGTTGATCCCCGTCATCTCGGCATGGGTCCAGGTGAAGACATCGGCATTTCAGCGCAGGAAATAGCTCATCTCCTCCCTTTCAACGTTATTCAATGAGGACCCTATCAAAAAGTACCTCCCTTCATCGTCGGGATTCAACCAGACCTTGATAAGCGGCTCGGTGGAACGGTCGGCGGGTTCTACTACGGGCTCATCTATCCCCAGCCGACCATACTGTGATTTCTATTTGGCCACCAGCTCCTCGGGTTCTCGGTCCCCAAGCCGGGCGCCGAGTCCCGTCTTCATTGCGGCATAGAAACAGTTCTTGGCCGCTAACTGGTCACCCCGAATCTCCATGATGCCGCGTGGGGTGGGGAACTTTATCTTCTGGTGATAGCTGGAGTGGATCTCTCTCATGGCATGCAGCCACGTCCTCCCCATTATGGCATTATAAGGGGAGTCAGAGTCTATCACCAGAAACTCCACAGGAATCGAAACGATCGCCGCTTGAACCACCAAAGTGATCTTGCCGAGTGGGAGGGCACTCGAACCGTTAAAACCGACAAGGGGGGTTTGAACAGGCTTCAAGTCCCTGCGGGCCAGGCCCAACTTTCGGAAAAGGTCGTCATACATCACCTTGGACGAGCTCCCAGAATCCACCAGGATCCACCTCACATCAAACTTGTTGACTCGCAAGGTGATTACGAGCGCATCATCATGTGGCAAGGCCACCCCTCCCAAGTCGGCGTCAGAGAAGCTGATGATCTCGTGATCCAGCCGAGGCTTCTTAGAGGATTGCCCAGCCCACTCAGCCTCTTCAACCTGCAACGCTTGTGAAATTTTCTTGCGTTCCGCCCGTAAGACATTATACGTCGGCCTTTCAATGGTGCAGGTATGTATGACGTTAATTACCGGAACAACCTCCCGTGGCGACCCCGCCCTCTCGTCAGCCGCCCTCCGGCGAGGCCGTTGGTCAATGAATTCTTCAAGGTGCCCATTGATTAGTACTTAAAATTGACATGTTATTATGACATTTTAAGACTAATTGTACTTTAATGGAGTTTAAGTGATGTCATTTCAGGCCCTAAACTGAACAAGGACCCAAGAACAACAAGTACCACACTTGGATGCAGCACCAGCACATTAGAGCCAAAATTGGAAAAGCTTGGAGCACAGCCAGAACGTTCGAACGCCAAATCACGCTCGAACGTCCACATTGCACTGTAGCAGACTCAACTGCTGAAGAGAAGGCGCATTGCAGTTAGGAAAGAAGACTGGAGCTCTGAAGCACTTGAGTGTCACGTTCGAACGTACACTTGAGTTGATGGAAGACCAGACCACTGCAAAGAGTTGGAACTGAACCTCACAGAAGACCACCAGACTACTCGAGTGATAGGGTCAAAGCAAATCTGGCGTTCGAACGCCCTCAGTGCAAAAACAGAAGAAACGTTCGAACGGCAGTAAACGTTCGAACGCCCTTAGTGCAAAAACAGAAAGAACGTTCGAACGCCAACTCACGTTCGAACGTTATCCACAGACTGGCAATAGAGTTGTTGACTGTTCACTTGGACTTGGGTGCCAAACACTATTCCTTCACCCTCCCCTTGTCTCCTCCTCTTGCCTATAATACTCCCCTTGTTGGAGAGTTATGGGAGCCAAGTAGGAAGTAGGAAAGTTGATGGAGGCTTAGAATCCCACTCTCATTGTAGATTTAGCTCATTTCCCTTGTATGAAGTCTTTCTTTTAGAGATTAGTTTGGCTTTAGTCCAACATCTCTTGCTTGTTATAACAGTAGTTTTATGTTTATGCTTATGTTTATGCTTTCATTTTTCATGCATAGAAGAGAGATAGCTCACCTTTTGGTTGAGGAAGCAACCCTCCAATTCTTGGTTGAGGAAGCCACCCTCCAAATGTGACTAGCTTTCTTCTACTTTTATTGTTCATACATTTCACTTCCATTGCTTGCTCTTCTTTCTTTCTTAGAAGAGTGAAACTCTTCCACTTTTCTAGAGCTTTACCAAAGCCGTGAAGGGTGGAATGTGATTCATCCATTCTTTGTTAAAGATTGGCTACGCATTTGTTGTTACTTTATCTTATAAGTTCTCTACTTGGAGGGATGAGCATCACTCACTTTTCTAGCTTTACCCAAGCCATGAAGAGTGAGTAGTTTCTTATTCACTCTTTAGTAAGAGGAGAAGGGCATGTATAATTTATCGGAGAATCATATTTGTGCAATGTTTCTATGCTTAACGCTTATTTCTTCTTGTTATTGGATGATTGATTGCATCTAGCAAAGCTAGGGTACTTTGTATAATTATGGGTTCTTTCTATGACACGGATGACTCTTGCATAGAAAGACTCATCAGTTCAAGGCAAGTACCCCGGCTAGATCCTCATGACTACCCCTCAATCTTCCCCCTTATTGTACTTCATTTAAAGAATGGAATATTAATATCATGATTGGATGTCTTGTAGAAACACTTGCTTGTTTGTAGACGGGTTAAGTCTCGGCACAGACAATTCTTGTAAACTTCTAGAAAGACATCGGAATCATGTTCTTAATTCTCACAATCCATCTTTATCTTCCGATTAACTTGCTGTTGACACGGGAGTTAATTGAGTTATCAAGCACAATTATGACAAACCGGATAACTAGCTACATGTCCAGATCCTTGCACTAAAGAGTGACTTTTTTTAGCACCTATTTTGTTAAGAAAAACTTCCTGGAAAGAATCTTATATTCTGTCCAGAAAAACTCATATCTCACAGCAAATCTCAAAAGTTACAATCAATAGGTCTCTACCACTGCTCACCTCAGAAATATCAACAAAAGTTCCCTGTGGATTCGACTCCGGACTCAAACCGGATTATTACTACAGCTTGACCGCCTGCACTTGGGTGTACACATTTCGGATCAAGCATCAAGTTTTTGGCGCCGTTGCCGGGGAACCTTTAAAAGGTATTTTAAGGTGAAAGGTAAAAAGACATTCAACATTGTGTATATTTTGGTTTACTGTAAATAAATTTGTTTTATTTTCTTTATGACTGAGGGCACTCCTCACTTCCAAAAATTTGCCGGCAAAATCGTGTGAGTCCGTGAATCAGCCTGAATCTAATTCACCTAGATCAGTAGCAGACTCTTGTGAGGGTAGTATGACAAATAATGAAAGAAATGGAGAAGTCCCTATGAGAGAGGAGGAGGTCCCTAACATCCGAACTTTGCGGGATTACTTAAATCCCACAAGAAATAGTGTCCCCTCTTGTTTTATTTTTCCTGAAAATGCTCTCCTCTTTACTGTAAAGTCGGGGACAGTGCAGTTATTACCTGTGTTTCATGGATTGGATACAGAAAATCCATATCTGCATATAAAAGATTTTGAGGAAGTGTGTGGAACATTCCAAGACAATTCTGAATTGGCCAAAATGAAACTGTTTTCTTTTTCCTTGAGGGATAGAGTCAAACAATGGTTAAATTCTTTAAAGGCTTTTTCAATACCCAATTGGCAAGCATTACAAAATGAATTTTTTAGAAAGTTTTTTCCTTTACACCGCACAAATGCACTAAAAAGGCAAATCATGAATTTTGCGGTCAAAGAAGGAGAAACTTTTTATCAAAGTTGGGAGAGATTCAAAGATCTGCTCCAATCCTGCCCACATCATACTTTTGAAAATTGGACTTTGGTAGGATTTTTCTATGACTCCTTACCCTCTAGACTACGTCAGTTTGTCGAAATGATGGCCCAAGGAGAATTCATGGGAAAAAGTCCGGAGGAGGCATTCAATTTTTTCGACACCATATCTGACAGTTCTCAGATATGGGACTCAGCCTCCCCTACCACTGTAGAAGCCAGACCATCTAATTCCCAAGGAGGAAAATATTTCTTGAGAGAGGATGATGACTTGAGAGCAAAAATGTCCACACTATCTCGAAAGCTTGAAGCTTTAGAGATGAAGAAAGTCCATCAAGTTGATGTTAGCCCTTCCACCGACCAAATGTGTGGAATTTGTGCGCTAACAGGACACCCTACTGGGGAGTGTCCCACCATCCCAGCATTCAAAGAAGTCTTGTTGGAACAAACACATGCAGTTTCCAACTTCAACAAGCCCTACTCCAACCCATATTCTGAAACATACAATCCAGGGTGGCGAAACCACCCTAACTTCAGTTGGAAGAACACACAACCAATACCCATGAACCAACAACAAGGACCATACCCACCACCTCAAGGACCTCCTGCATATCAACCATACCAACCACCACAAAAGAGGAACCTTGAGGACACACTGAATCAGTTCATGCAAAGCCAAATGAATTATAACAATAATTCCACACAGGCTTTCACTGATTTCAAAACCTAGACCACTCAATCTTTTGAGGATCTTAAAAGCCACATCCAAAAGTTGACTCAATCCATGGTCACACACGAAAAGGGAAAGTTTCCTGCTCAACCAAAGCAACCACAAGGCCAATTCCATGTAGGGAACCCTTCAACAACAGGAAACACCCAAGACCAAGCCCAAGCTGTCACGACATTAAGAAGTGGCAAATTGATTGACAAAACAATCAGAGACATACTCATTCCCAAGCCAAGGCCTGAGTCAAGCCCAGCCAATCCATCATCTGAACCTGAACCAATTGAGATTGAACTTGAGAAAGACCCTGAGCCTGTGATTGAACAAGAGCCAGAACCTTCTGAGAAAAGGGAACCTTCGTATCCCATTCCAGCTCCGTTTCCTCATCGACTCAAAACTAAACAGAAGGAGAAAATCAGCCAGAAATTTACGAGCTTTTTAAGCAAGTAAATATCAACATCCCACTTCTGGATGCAACCAAACAAGTTCCGTCTTATGCCAAGTTTCTAAAAGACTTGTGCACAATCAACAGAAGCCAGAATGTCCAAAAGAGAGCTTTCCTAACGGAACAAGCTAGTGCTCTTCTCCAACATAAAACCCTTCCAAAATACAAAGACCCAGGATGTCCGACTGTGTCATGTATCATTGGGAAATTCAGGATTGAACAAGTCTTGTTAGACCTTGGAGCCAGCGTTAATCTGCTACCCTACTCTGTCTATCAGCAGTTGGGTCTGGGTGAACTTAAACCCACTTGTATCACACTCCAGTTGGCTGACAGATCTGTCAAAACCCCCAGAGGAATTGTTGAAGATGTGCTTGTCCAAGTAGATAGTTTTGTCTTCCCTGTTGATTTCATTGTTCTGGATACTCAACCAGCAATAAATTCGGAGAACCAAATTCCCGTCATTCTTGGTCGGCCATTCCTAGCAACTTCCAATGCTTTAATCAATTGCAGGAATGGAGTCATGAAATTAACTTTTGGAAATATGACTCTCGAACTGAACATTTTCAATATTGCCAAACATCCAGAAGAAGAAAAGGAAGAAAGGGAAGTAAATTCCATAGAATCTTTGATACAGGAACATCTGGATGATACATTCTGTGAGGATCCTAATGAATCATCTATGTTAGAACTCATCTCATCATAAATAACAGATGATGACCCAAATCCACCAAGTGGCCATACTCATACTGTTGAGACATGGGCACCTAAATTCGAAGAAATTTCACCGAGTGGCACAAAGCCAGTCTCATCAAGTGTTAGCCCACCAAGGCCTGAATTGAAACCTCTCTCATCTGACCTCAAATATGCATTTTTAGGAGAGAATGAGTCATACCCAGTGGTAATTTCATCTAAACTCACAGACTTGCAAGAGTCTAAATTGCTTGAAGTTCTTCAAAGTCATAAAAGTACCATTGGATGGACCATCGCTGACTTGAAAGGTATAAGCCCGTTAATCTGCAATCATGCCATATACCTTGAAGAGGATTCAAAACCCTCTCGTCAAATGCAGCGACGAATGAACCCTCACATGAAGGAAGTTGTGAGAATCGAGGTACTCAAACTCTTAGATGCAGGGATAATCTTCCCTATCTCAGATAGTAAATGGGTCAGTCCAACCCAAGTTGTGCCAAAAAAATCTGGGGTCACAGTGGTAAAAAATGATGCAAATGAACTAGTACCAACTCGAGTCGTCACAGGATGGCGAATGTGCATTGATTATCGAAAACTCAATTTGGTCACTAGAAAATATCATTTTCCCCTCCCATTTCTTGACCAAGTTCTGGAGAGAATTGCAGGCCATGCATTTTACTGTTTCTTAGATGGGTATTCAGGGTATAACTAAATTGAGATAGCCTTAGATGATCAGGAGAAAACAACCTTCTCATGCCCCTTTGGCACCTTTGCATTCAAAAGGATGCCATTTAGACTTTGTAACGCTCCTGCAACATTCCAAAGATGTATGCTAAGCTTGTTCAGTGATATGGTTGAAAATTTTTTGGAAGTATTTATGGATGACTTCTCTGTCTATGGTGATTCCTTTGATTTGTGTTTAACCAATCTAGAGAAAGTACTGATCAGATGTAAGGAAGCCAACCTAGTGCTCAATTGAGAAAAATGTCATTTTATGGTAACACAGAGCATTGTTCTTGGTCACATTGTGTCGTCTGAAGGTATGAAAGTTGACAAGGCAAAAATTGATTTGATTGGAAATTTGCCTGCCCCTAAGACTGTAAATGATGTTCGATCATTCCTAGGACATGCAGGGTTCTACAGGAGATTCATAAAAGATTTCAGTACCATAGCAAAACCAATGTGTCACCTCCTAAGTCAGGATGTAATATTTGATTGGAATGAAGCATGCCAAAAAGCCTTTGACAAGCTAAAAGACATGTTAATTTCTGCACCAATAATGCAACCCCCTGACTGGAATCTTCCCTTTGAACTAATGTGTGATGCAAGTGATTTTGCTGTAGGTGCTGTATTGGGACAAAGAAAAGATAAGAAACCCCATGTGATTTACTATGCAAGCAAAACTTTGAATGATGCCCAAATGAATTATTCGACAACTGAGAAAGAATTGATTGCTGTAGTTTTTGCACTGGAAAAATTTCGTTCTTATCTTGTTGGTTCTTCTGTTACTGTATTCACTGACCATGCAGCCCTAAAATTTTTGCTCACAAAGAAGGATGCCAAACCAAGACTCTTGAGATGGATACTTTTGCTCCAAGAGCTTGATCTTGTCATCAAGGACAAGAAAGGTGTCGAGAATGTGGTGGCAGATCATCTGTCCAGACTAACCTATGAATTTCATGAGGATGGACTGCCAATCAACTGGTCATGATTGATAGGACACCATGGTATGCAGACATTGCTAACTTTCTTGCTACTGGTACACTCCCTCCATCCTTTACCATGTTGGACAAAAAGAAATTTCTGAGGGAAGTTCGTAACTTCTTTTGGGAAGATCCTTACGTATTCAAGTACTGTAAAGATCAAATCATAAGACGTTGCATCCCTGCTCATGAAAGTAGCCAGGTAATAACATTTTTTCATTCTGAAGCATGCAGTGGCCACTTTTCATCAAGAAAAACAGCTGCAAAAATATTGCAGTGTGGATTTTACTGGCCCACACTTTTCAAAGATGTCCATGACTTTTGTTCAACTTGTGATAGGTGTCAAAGGTTGGGAAACATTTCTAAAAGAAATATGATGCCCTTAAACCCCATTCTGGTAATTGAAATTTTTGACTATTGGGACATCGATTTTATAGGACCATTTCCCCCTTCCTTTGGCTATCTATACATTTTAGTGGCTGTAGACTATGTATCCAAATGGGTTGAAGCAATTCCATGCCGAAACAATGATCACAAAACAGTGATCAAATTTTTGAAAGAAAATATTTTGTCCCGGTTTGGAATTCCGAAATCAATCATAAGTGATGGAGGTGCTCATTTTTGCAATCGTCCCTTCTGGAACTTAATGAAAAAATACTTGATTTTTCACAAAATTGCAACACCTTATCACCCACAGACCAGTGGACAAGCTGAGTTAGCTAATCGGGAGATCAAATTAATTTTGGAAAAAACGGTGAATCCAGATCGCAACGATTGGTCATTAAGACTAACTGATGCGCTCTGGGCATACCGTACTGCTTTTAAAACAATTTTAGGCATGTCTCCTTATCGATTAGTCTATGGAAAGCCATGTCACTTGCCTGTGGAATTGGAACATAGGGCATACTGGGCTATTAAAGCATTGAATGTTGACTTGGACAAGGCTGGGCTAACAAGGAAACTTCAGATAAATGAATTGGAGGAATTGAGAAATGAAGCATATGAAAATGCTAAGATTGCTAAAACCAGGATGAAAATTTTTCATGACAAACACATTGTGCGGAAATCTTTTGAGCCGTCTCAAAAAGTCTTGCTATTTAATTCAAGACTCCGCCTCTTTCCTGGTAAGTTGAAATCAAGATGGACTGGGCCTTACATTGTCAAAAAGGTGTTTGAACATGGAGCAGTTGAAGTGGAAAACCCAGCAAACGGTAATAATTTTACTGTTAATGGTCAGAGGTTAAAACCATTTTTGGAGGACTGTGTTAGAAATGTGGAAACCATTCTTTTAATGGAACCAGAGTACTCTTCTGAAATTCGCGCCTGCCGACACTCCAGTGGATCGGGTCAGGAAATATCTACTCCAACCCGACCCACCGGGGCGCCTTTATAAGGCACCCACTTTTTCCCAGCCGCCGCAGTTGGCCCCCACTCTTCTTCTTCTTCTTCTTCTTTTCTTCTTCTTCTTCCTTCTGTTCGTCTTCGAGTCTCTGTTACCCGAAAAATCACCCATGACCACACACTCCACAAACACGATATTTTGCTTCATGTTTTGTATTTTAATCTTATATTTGCTCATGGGTGTTCTTCTCTTGTTCGCACTCACACATAAGGATTTTCAGCTTACCCGAAATCCAGATCTGCGCACAGATGAGTAATTTTTTTATGTTTTTGTTTGTAGGTCTCAGCGGTGAACAGATCTCTACCATTCAACCTCGTCTCCACACTCCATGAACCGGTAAATTCGAAACATTGGGGACAATGTTCAGTTTAGGTTGGGGGGTATGATCAGTTCATCAGTTCTTTTTCGTTCATAATTTTCGTAAATTTTTAAATTTTTATTGTCGCTGTTAATCATGTTTGAACATTGATTGTATAAATTGATGATTATGCTTATGAATCAGCTGCAATCGTCTTTGTGACTGGCAGACGTTAAAGAACCAGATAGTGAGTCTTAAAATTTAGCAATCATGGATGTAAATCTTTTTTGGTTTAGCCTAAGAGTTCTATGTACTTTTTCATCTAATGTACATATTATGATCATGAGAAAAACAAGATTAGTAAGGAAGGCTGAAATCAAAGAAAAACAAGCGAAACCCCTCTGTGGCAGAAGCAGCTTTGCCAAACGCCGTCGTGCAAAAAGGCTTGGTGCCTGTAAACAGTGTGGCAGATTCTTTCACGAAAAAAGGTACAACCAGTGTTCTGAACCAATTTTCGGTCGCGCACTTGATCGATTAGACTGGATAGTGAATGGGCTGAGTAAGGATTACCCTGATACGCCATGCTATTCCGGTACTGTGCTTAACCGATTTGTGAGAGAGGAAGTTGGGAGAGTTATTGGTTGTCCATTTTACACAGACACAGAGGGAGACTCGGATTAGATAATTTTCTGTAGGAAATTTGTACTTTTGTTGGGGGAGTGAATGCCAAAGGTCCGAATTTGTTGTAAAAAGTGTAAAAATCTTTTTGTATAAATTCTTTTGACTGAAATGAAAATATGGGCCGAGTAAGGAATGCCCCAAAATACCAACCTGAAGCGTGGGTGGGGGTTCATCCTGAGACGCCGTAGTTTTTCTTGATTTAAATTTGTGTGTTTTGTTTTCTTTGATTGTATATAGTGTAGTAGAGAAAAACTTTAATTTTGGTTCAACGTTCGAACGCCAGGTAACGTTCGAATGTTGACTGCTTACAATACTCAGCCTCTGATGAAGCTTCTGCTGGAACTTAAAAGTACTGGGAGCTCAGTCCGTTCGAACGCCAATAGACCGTTCGAACGAGATTAACGTTCGAACGCCAATAGAACGTTCGAACGAAGAGAACTTACAGTACTTTGGCCTCTAACAGAAACTCAAAAGTACTGAGAGCTCACCACGTTCGAACGACATACCATGTTCGAACGATCTGTTTAAAATCCTTCTAACCACGTTCGAACGTCACCAACGTTCGAACGATACAACTCAGGCTATAAAAGCCTGGTTCGTCGTTTTCAGCCAAAATCCCCAAATTCTTTCAAAACCCTAGAACTCATTTTCACTCCACAGACCTCAACTCGCCCTCATTCCCCAAGAATACCCAAATTCGACCCTCCTTAACTCCTCTCCACACCAAAATCATCAAACCCAGACCAAGAACCCCAAGTTTCCAGCACTTTTCAACACCCTCTCAAACCAAAATCCACGTTCGAACGCCATGCCGAGAGTCAAACTACCCGCCAGGCGAAACCTGATCAATCAGGAGCCTAATTTTGTAGAAGAGGTGATTGAAGAGAGGGAAGGAAGACCAGTGGTGAAAAGATTTGATCGGACACGATTCCCTTGTGCTCTCAAGGCAGAAAGGTATGAAAATTTCTTTCAAAATCATGCAGTAGTATGTGAAAGAGATATTGTGATTACTGATTTTGCGGAATTGGGAATATTGGCGGAGATGGAGAGGAGGAATTGGGTGTGGTTTTTGTGAAATGGGGGAGTGCCGTTGTTGACTTGGTGCAGGAGTTTTACTCCAACGCCGAGATCATCAATGGCGCAATCCGAACATACGTGAGGGGAGCCCACATTGATGTGAGTGAAGAGTATATTAAGGAAATAAGGCAAGAAGTGCCTCGGGTGCAAAACCCAACGTACCCTCCAAGAAAGAATGAACCGTTGAATAGGGTTGGGAGAGAGTTAACCGGAGTGACTGATTTTTCATGGGATAGGCGGAGGTTTTTAAAACAGGGGGAGCTCACCGATAAATACAAGATGCTTAACTTAATTGCGGTGTCTAATCTCGCTCCCATAGGACGAAGGATGAGATTTTACCCGACATGGCCCGACTTTTGTATGCCATTGGCAAAGGACATAGCATCAACCTCCCCTCTCTCATCTTGAATGAAATGAAGAAGGGGTGTGATGTAAAGAGGAGTGCACTCCCTTTTGCTACTTTGGTGACTGAAATGTGCACGGAAAATGGAATCAAGGTGAAGCCCGAGATGAAAATCCAAAAGCCAATGGGGCCACTGAACAAGACTTCCTTCCGAAGAAGCCAAAGTCATAGTAGCGGCCCAGCGGCAAGGCAAGAAGAGCCCCCGGTCCACGGAGTGGATGAGGTACAAGAGGAGCTTGATGAGATAGAGAGAGAGATGAAGAGAGAGGGAGATCAGCCAGCAGAGGCGGGACCTAGCACCAGCACCCGACGCTCCTTATTGGACGTCATGCTTAGCATTGAAGCTAAGCAGGATGAGATCCTTAGGCTTTTGAGGGGTGGACATGGAGGAGATGGTGCACAAGGAGGAGAGTGAGAGAGAGGATTTATGTTCTTGTTCTTGTTTTTATGTTTGTTTAAAGTGCTTCTTTTTATGAATTTCTTCTTTGATAGTTGTAAGTTTTTTGTGCGATTGTGAATGAATCGAACCATTGATATTAAAAGATGATATTTTGAAATGAATGGTTCCATTTATAATTTTTTTTTTTTTGTTGTTTTAATGCATTTGTAGATTTAGCATCAAAATTAAAAGGTGATGGAACAAATGTGGATGTAAGAATGCTTGCTAGAGTAAATTTGCACATGATCGGTTTGACACCTCCATTTATCAACCGAGACTTAAAACCACATTTCTTGAAAAAAATTGGTATTCTCTCTATACTTAAATTGTCATATGTACATCGATATTTGTTATTTTAAAGGTACAGGAGGATCTGACTCGAAAATGGAATTGGTATATAACCAATACCCCCTGGAAAACCCGACATACACAGTGGAGATAACAAAGAACACCAGGGTGAGTTTCGAACCTAACGATGCTTTTGAGAGACAATCAATGTTTACTCAAGTAAATTCTTTTCACCCTCAATTTTTGAATAATCTCATTAACCTTGCTTTGATTGACGCACTTAAAAGTGATCTATTGACATATCTCACAAGGAACCATCGCATACGACACATACATGTGCACATGCTTGAGAAATGATCTTAGGCCATCTTTGATATAATATTGAGCCTTAGACCTTTCTTTGACAAATTATCCTTCGTTAGCCATATTTGAGCCATCAATGTATAAGTTTTTCTTTGATAAACCTATATGATTACCAATCCACAGGAAAACATACTTGACATACCTTGGCTATCTAATTTTCTTACATCCTCTTTGTAAGATGATACAGAAAAAGGAAAAGAAAAAGAAGCATTCGAGATTATCATCCAAGAAGAGTTGATTGGAGCAATTGAAACAAAACAAGAAGCAAAAAGGCAAGAACTTGCCAAGAAAGTGAAAAATGAGAAAAATGAAAGAAAGAAATGTCATCTCTCAGCAGAATATCAAGAAGTTAGAAAAATGTGTGCTACAATACGTAAACAAAAGATAGCTTTTGAAAATCCCTGACGTCGTTTCGTTAGCCACTGACCTCTGGCCACGCTACAACCTATGAAAAGCCCTATTTGATCTCAAGTCTGTTACATGCATGTGTTGTTAATCAAAATTGGGATATGGTAAATAGCATTCCTTTTAATTGCGTTAATATTCTTTCATGAGGTTATGCCAAACATAAGTAGTTGCTTCTTAAAAATTTCACTCCTTTCCTAAATTGTGCATGTGATTTTTCGATTGGCCATCTTCTGATCACATGATCTGTGAGAAACAAGTCACTATAATCAGAGTGAACTTTTGCTGAGGGTATACTACGTGAGATTTGTGAAATCGAAACTATCCATGGAAGGTGATAAAAGGGAGTATTTGTTACATAACAATTCTTGTTGCTTGAATGATCATTCCTACTGCATTGAGAATTTCAAATACCAATGTAACAAATGATAATTTTTGCATAGAATGAATACCTGTGAAATAAGGACGTGTGAGACAAAAGTCAAAATTGAGAATCTGTTGTCCCAACGACCATGATGCTAATTTACTTTAGTCAGCACTCTCCTATGCACATCTGTTCGACTGAAGTTTGTGGGTAGCTTCCCTGGAAACCCTCACGAGACAATACTCGTCCGCTAGGGTAAACCTAGTGGTTCAACGGCTTGTTGCATAAGCTAAATGCAACCGGAAGACCTACGAAAATGGCATTAGGAGTAGATTTTTCTTTTTCGTATTACTAGAGACTAGCAATATTTAGGTTGGGGAGTGTGATTAGTACTTAAAATTGACATGTTATTATGACATTTTAAGACTAATTGTAATTTAATGGAGTTTAAGTGATGTCATTTCAGGCCCTAAACTGAACAAGGACCCAAGAACAACAAGTACCACACTTGGATGCAGCACCAGCACATTAGAGCCAAAATTGGAAAAGCTTGGAGCACAGCCAGAACGTTCGAACGCCAAATCACGTTCGAACGTCCACATTGCACTGTACCAGACTCAACTGCTGAAGAGAAGGCGCGTTGCAGTTAGGAAAGAAGACTGGAGCTCTGAAGCACTTGAGTGTCACGTTCGAACGCCAACTCACGTTCGAACGTACACTTGAGTTGATGGAAGACCAGACCACTGCAAAGAGTTGGAACTGAACCTCACAGAAGACCACCAGACTACTCGAGTGATAGGGTCAAAGCAAATCTGGCGTTCGAACGCCCTCAGTGCAAAAACAGAAGAAACGTTCGAACGGCAGTAAACGTTCGAACGCCCTTAGTGCAAAAACAGAAAGAACGTTCAAACGCCAACTCACGTTCGAACGCCAACTCACGTTCGAACGTTATCCACAGACTGGCAGCAGAGTTGTTGACTGTTCACTTGGACTTGGGCGGCAAACACTATTCCTTCACCCTCCCCTTGTCTCCTCCTCTTGCCTATAAATACTCCCCTTGTTGGAGAGTTATGGGAGCCAAGTAGGAAGTAGGAAAGTTGATGGAGGCTTAGACTCCCACTCTCATTGTAGATTTAGCTCATTTCCCTTGTATGAAGTCTTTATTTTAGAGATTAGTTTGGCTTTAGTCCAACATCTCTTGCTTGTTATAACAGTAGTTTTATGTTTATGCTTTCATTTTTCATGCATAGAAGAGAGATAGCTCACCTTTTGGTTGAGGAAGCAACCCTCCAATTCTTGGTTGAGGAAGCCACCCTCCAAATGTGACTAGCTTTCTTCTAATTTTATTGTTCATACATTTCACTTCCATTGCTTGCTCTTCTTTCTTTCTTAGAAGAGTGAAAATCTTCCACTTTTCTAGAGCTTTACCAAAGCCGTGAAGGGTGGAATGTGATTCACCCATTCTTTGTTAAAGATTGGCTCCGCATTTGTTGTTACTTTATCTTATAAGTTCTCTACTTGGAGGGATGAGCATCACTCACTTTTCTAGCTTTACCCAAGCCATGAAGAGTGAGTAGTTTCTCATTCACTCTTTAGTAAGAGGAGAAGGGCATGTATAAGTTATCCGGGAATCATATTTGTGCAATGTTTCTATGCTTAACGCTTATTTCTTCTTGTTATTGGATGATTGATTGCATCTAGCAAAGCTAGGGTACTTTGTATAATTGTGGGTTCTTTCTATGACACGGATGACTCTTGCATAGAAAGACTCATCAGTTCAAGGCAAGTACCCCGGCTAGATCCTCATGACTACCCCTCAATCTTCCCCCTTATTGTACTTCATTTAAAGAATGGAATATTAATATCATGATTGGATGTCTTGTAGAAACACTTGCTTGTTTGTAGACGGGTTAAGTCTCGACACAGACAATTCTTGTAAACTTCTAGAAAGACATCGGAATCATGTTCTTAATTCTCACAATCCATCTTTATCTTCCGATTAACTTGCTGTTGACACGGGAGTTAATTGAGTTATCAAGCACAATTATGACAAACCGGATAACTAGCTACATGTCCAGATCCTTGCACTAAAGAGTGACTTTTTTTAGCACCTATTTTGTTAAGAAAAACTTCCTGGAAATAATCTTATATTCTGTCCAGAAAAACTCATATCTCACAGCAAATCTCAAAAGTTACAATCAATAGGTCTCTACCATTGCTCACCTCAGAAATATCAACAAAAGTTCCCTGTGGATTCGACTCCGGACTCAAACCGGATTATTACTACAGCTTGACCGCCTGCACTTGGGTGTACACATTTCGGATCAAGCATCACCCATCCCGGACCAACTGTTCGAGGAAGGATTTGTACACCTTGCAGTCTTCAGGCATATGGCCAAAGTCCCTATGATAGGAACATCTGGCTGTAGAATCTCTTGTGGCCGGGTCGCCTAACATCTTTAGGGGCCACCTGAAATAAGGTTGATACCTTATCTTTCTCAGCATCCTGTAAATCGGTTCCTTGAAGACTGTGTTTACCCCTTGGAAGGACAAACGGTTTGGCGGCGAAGCGGGTGTACTCCTGTGAGGTGGCTGTTCTCTTTCCCTCTTTCTCGGCACCGTGGCTCTGCTCTCGGGAGCAGCGGTTTCTTCCTCGACTCGCGCATATTTATCTATGCGCGCCATTAGGTCCTTCATGTCTTCGGGAACCTTCTTAGTAAATGACCGGTAGAGGCCGGTGTCCCGAGGCAAGCCCAGCCGAAAAGACGCTGCAGCCATCACTTTCGAACATGCGTCCACCTCGCTAACCTCCTCCCAGTATCTCACTACATACTACCGAATGGATTCCCCGTTCTTCCGCCTAAGTTTCAGCAAGGCGCTAATGTCCTTCGGCCTTTTGGTGCTAGTGATGAACCGAGCCTTGAAGAGATCGGCCATTTGCTTCCAAGACTCGATGCTTTCTGGGGCCAAACTTTCATACCACTTCATGGCGGTATCCCCCAGGCTCATGGGGAAAACTCGGCACAACACCCTCTGGTCGGTGTCATAGATTGACATCAGTTGCTTGTAATGTCGTAGGTGACTCTCGGGATCGGTCCTCCCATCATACGCCTTGAATCGGGGGACGACGAACTTCTTCGGCATTTCAGTCTCCCTGATGAACTGTACAAACGGAGAAGAGATCTGCTCGTCGTCTCCTCTGGGTTGTGGTTCTCGGCGCCTGTCGCCAATATACTCTCGGGGGTATTTCGCCTCCCTCGGCCCCCTTGCGGTAGATTCCGCCTAGGACCCCGTAGACACGGCATCTCCAGGAATTCAACGGCGGAGGTCCCACCATGAAAGGTTCGTCTCAGGGCGATCTCCCCTCGACCCTTCAGCGTGTGCGCATTTTTGCCGATTCCGTGGATTCCGCCTCCCAGCTGAGCATCCGGGATGATTTCTCTCAAGGGCGTCAGGCCTAGCCCTCCCAGAATCCCCTCAGCTGGGACTCCGACCCGTTGGTTCTCGGGCGTGCCAGCTGACATTTGATGACTGCTCGAACTCTCTGAGCCTACGCCGCACCTTGGCGTTGTCTCTTTCGAGTTCCCTCATGCGTTCCCCCATACGTTCCTCCACCATCTCTACGATATCACGGGCCGAGGGGATCTGCCCCCCTGGCCCTGGATCCACGAGGAACGTCCGTTGAGAAGAACGTTCAACCCCAGCTGACCTACGCGCTGGGCTTAGTTCTCTAACAGCCGGAAGGCGAGTAGCTTCCACATTTCTCATGTGTAAACTCCCTACCCCCTCACCCTTGGGATCGTGTGTTCACCATGATGCGACCGCTACAAAAGAAAGGTTGTTTGTTCCCACAAACGGCGCCAAATTGCACGGGATATTTCCTGCAATCAATAGAAAGTAGCGGCTGAGCTGATGATAAACCCCTGAAACAATCGCAAGGTTAGGAAAAAGGGAGCCAGGCGCACGCTCGGCTTATCCCCTCCGAAGCTTAAGTCAGTAAGGGTGGGGAAAAAGCTCTATTCAATGAGTTGTGGATTCATTTTGTGTACCTTTGTTCATTTTTCTTAGGGGCATTTATACATGGACTTGTAATGATTGCTCTGACACGGAGGTCGTCTCAGCATTCAATACTGTTCTCCATTACCCATGTGCAATGAGTGATTCCTACTTGGATTCCCGTGTCATCAATGCTCAGTGGGTGGGATTAGCCCTCGGGGCAACGCCGAGAACCTCAAGCTATCTCTGAGTATCCGAGTGCCTATAAACGGCGTCTGACACCTACTCCCGAGTAGTCGGCGCATAGGGGCACCCGGCCCTATACCTGCACTCGGCATCACAGTCATTAATGCATCCACTCATGACTGTCAGTTTGGGTCTTCGAGGGTGCAGAGGTGCATTAAATGTTGTCTAAGTCACTCACGTCTTCATAAATGCTGGGTCACATCGCATTAATTGCTAGTGTCAGAAGTTCATACTTGGCTCCACGAAACCGCGCTTCTTCTTCGGCTTTCCCCCTCGTCGTCAGCGCCAGCTTACTACTCGGAGTCGACTCTTCTACTCGGCACCGGCTCCATGGCTTCCTAACGGCTACCCTCGTACACGTGTCGCCTTGGGGTCTGCTGAGCTGCCATGAGTCCCTCCACTTGCTAAGAGTTGTGCTAAGAGAAGGAATGTGTGTTCCTCGCCTGAGAAGGAAGACTTGAACTTTGAAGGTTGCAGTAGACAGCCAAGAGAGTGAGACCCCAACTGTCTGGTTTTCAAAACTTGTCTGGTTCATTGATTTTCATAAAAAACTGGCCAGTTTAACGGTTGAATGACGGTTCCCATGCCTATGCAGTTCAACTCAAGAATCAAATCAGTTTGGTTCACGGTCCAATAGGTCCGATCGACCAATCTGATCTGATTTTAATAACACTGTTCAAAACAACTATAAAGGGCTATATGATGAGCCTAAATTTATATTTTTGGCAACGAAACCCCAAAAAGCCTAAAAATCCAATTTTAATTCCAACTAAAGGTCATAAGTGGCCCAATTGAAGGGTGATTTGGCAGTAACCCCTTGGCTATTAATAGAATCCATTTTATTTCAATTCAACTTACTGATTTACAATCTCTCAATCTCAAATCTCAATTGTTGTCAAGCTCTCTCAATTACTCTTAAATGACCTCAATTGCTTTAGTAATCTCTCTAGCCCCTACAATTTTTTGGTGAGAATTTTTTTTTTTTTGTACATAACTTAAGAGTTTATTTTAGTTTCTTAATGTAATTTACACAATGTCTTCATCAAATTCACAATATAGTTTGTACAACCTAATTTCCAATGTTGATCATAAGAATAAGAGTAATGCTATATATCCCAAATTTGTATCCCAAATGTGCATCTCAAAATAAAAAAGAACCACTGAATGAGTGGGTCCCATCAACTTTTTTAATTGTGACCCACTTATCTAACCATCCTTATTGATTTGGGGGATCAAAGGAGATATAATTTTTCACCGACTAACATGCTTCTGCTTTTGAGGCTATAGATGCAGCCTTTACAAAAAAAAAAAATGAGTCCAAAATTTGGAACGAACTCGGCAGGATAAAGATTAAGGGTGCTGATAGAACCATTATAGATGCCAAGGCTATACGCAAGGCATGTAAAAAAAATAATTTATTGCTACTTGGACATAAACTATTAAATCTCAAAAAATATTCGGTGTGTTGATACGTGGCAGTCTAAAGTTATTGTGGAAATGCCACATGACAGAAACTGAAGAAATGCGAGAAATGATTCAGTCACAGCCGTGTTTAAAAAGGAGTAACCAACTAGGAGTTACCAATAGGTAACCGTCAACAGAAACAAAACCTTTGAAGACAATAACTATAAAAAAGCATCTAGTGGAGAAGATAAAGGATAACTCAAACCCCCAAACAACCCACGATCTGGGCATTATTAGGAGTAGTTTTAGATTAATTTTAGGAAGCAGTTAGTACTGTAATCAAGACTGTTTATTCAATATTTTTATAACTGAAGTTTCTTCAATTGAATTAATAAAGGAATCCTCTTTTATTAGTTCCCTATTATTTCATTTCTATTTTGCACAGTATGATTGTCCATTGTTTTCTTATCCAAGGAAGTCATGAAACAACGCATTTGAACTCATTCCAAACAATAGCATAAAAACTGTTTGTCGATTGGGATATCTCTGTCGATCCTAGCATATTTTGGAGTAACAATATTTTGGCACACCCGATGGGACAGCATTATAAACTTGGATCAAAAGATAGTTCCAATAAGGAAGCAAGACGTGATCGTATTTGGTTCTAAGGGGAATGAAACTTTGGAAATGATGCCAAATAGTGATAATCATGAATCAAATTCAAGTACCAACATAGTGGAATCTACAAATCCCAAAAATGGCCAATCTAGTGGCTACGATAGTTTTTAGATGCAAGAATTTGTGCAAAATCTGAAATTGGTATTACATAATCCTAATTCTGGCATAAGACAATGCTTAGTTAATGCCATGCATTAATTAATGAGTGTCAAGACACCAATGTCAAGACCAATTAAACAGAAATCAACCACCAACATTAGAAATCAAAAAGTGGTAAAAGGAAATGTCAACCTTATGGTACTTCCTATGGAAAACCAGAGGCCACCACCAATGGTAACCAATGAAAGACCAGGCCCACCATACCATAATCACTTTAATATGGTATTTGATGGAGAACCTGTTAAAATGTTTCCTAATTTCTTTCTAGGAAGGAATCCTAGGGGCAGAAATAGGCCAAGGATGGCCCCTGAATTCCCTAGAAGGGGCCGTTAGAGGCATGTTATTCCTCTATTGGTTCCAATAGAGGAATTTAACCCAAGGCTAAGGGGAAAATTTTTGACCAATTTGAAAACTTAGAAGCTCACAATAACATGGCTTTTAACAGAAACAAGTTGATGGAAATGATTTAGGATCTGTATGGTCCTGAACTTAGAAAAACTGAAAGGCCTATGTTTAGGAAACCACATCCACCATGGGTTATTTTGAGGAGTTCCCAAGAGGATATAAAATCTCAGAATTTCACCTTTACTCTAGTGTAGAAAATTAATCAACCATAGAGCACATAGGCAAATTCATTTTCCAGTGTGGTGGAAGTTGGAAATAACGGGAACTTGAAAATGACATTGTTCCCACAATCTTTGACTAAAACAACCTTTGCTTGGTTCATCCATTTGCCTGCCAATTCAATTCAAACTTGGCAAATAATGGAAGAGTAGTTTCATGCTCAATTCTTTAGAAATGAACCACAAGTAAGATACTTCGTCTTGGAAGTTGTAAACCCAAGTATAGGTTGTCAAGTAAGTAGTAAATCTTAGTAGAGTTCAAGGTTGATCCATAGGGAGTTGAGAATTTTTTAAGTGAGAGAAAAGATTAATAAAAGAAAATATGTGAATTTTTGAAAGAGTTATTTGGTAATTGAAATTTAGAACAAATAAACTAAAATTGTTTAAGAAAAGTAATTTGGAAAAATATGAAGGCATTGGGTACTATTTCAATAACACTTGAATAACAAATTAATCCTAATTTCCAATCTCAATTGGGAATCAACTAGGGAGTGAACCCAATTGGAGGAATTACAAAATTTCTCTAATGTATAATCAAAGAGTTAATCTAAATGAATCCAAACATCTAATCATCAATTACAAGTATTCATCATGCCCGAAGTCTATGATAAATCAAGCAATTGAATAATTAAATACCAAATGCATAAAAATAAAAAAATCAATTAATTAAATGCAATCCCCAACAATTCAACCTAAGTATGTATATCTAGCTATTCAACATGTAGGGAATCTCAAGCATTCATCACATATATAGCATAATAATTCAAGAGATTATATCGAGAGAAAGCTTTTCTAAAAATAAGAGAGATTGAATTATCAAAGAAAACCCTAAATGAAGAACTTAGGATTTAATTTACATACCCAAATGTATTAAAATGTCCTCTAGCCTTAGTAAGAGAGTTTAGCCAGCTATCCAAGAAGAAGAAGACATAAAAATTAATCTAAGTACAGGAATTTTACCCAAATTGATATAAACCTAAAAACTAAACTAGTAAGTACCAAGGTACTTTTCCCAAAGAAGAAGATGAATCCAATATCGAGTCATTCAGGCTTTTTTAATTGGTTGGGAGCAAAAAGACGCATCCGAACGTGGCTTTATGACGTCCGAACATGATAGGCGGTTCAACAAACGTCCGGACGTTGAATAAGTGAAATTCGGATGTGGAATTATAGGAGCTTAGTCTGTTTCTGCCTTTGATTGAGCACCTCACGTCTGGACATGGATAAATGACGTCTCAGCGTGGCCTTCTGAAGTTCAATCTTCAATTTTCTCCTTTCCTTTGTGTAGTCCACTTCCATGTTTGTCTATTTGCCTCCTAATCTTGCCATTTCACCTGAAAAATAGACAAACACCAATTAAATCATGATAAAATCAAATATGACATTAATCTCATACAATTAAGTCCAAACCCGTGAAAATTAGCCCACAAATTATAGGATAACTATGCAATATTTTGGTCTAATCACACCCCCCAACCTGGCTCTTACTAGTCCCTAGGAAGAAGTAAAGTAAGAAAATAAAATAAACCTATATATACATCCACTTTCATATGACTCAGATTGCATTTAGTCCATGCAACAAGCATTTAAACCCCTAGGTGATCCCTAGTGGAGGAGTGTAATCTCGTGAGAGTTTATAGTGATGTTACCCACAAACATCGAATGTCAGTGAATATTAAAATAATAATTTCATAATACAAATGAGCATCACAATCTACAAACTTAGAGTCATATACAATCAATAAGCATTTGCAAAAACAAGATATAGAACACATTGCTATAAGAAAGTATACACCTATGAAGTTACCATGAAAACTCGTGTGCAGTGTGAAGTGATTATACCAAATCAGTAATCCATCACATGTTCACCCCTTCAACTACCAATCTAATTTGTTTCAATGCCAATCTTGACAAGGTATGCCTTCTAAAAGAACTCTTAGATTATAGTGGCTCATCACTCATATGTCACATGTGAGTGGACGATATTTAGCTCAAAGCAAGGTAATGCCCACATGTTAGATATAATAAACAATAAAATGAGAGAAAGAATTTTGGCCTGATCCCATGACAAGAAATCAACAAATGACATGCAAATAACCTCTATCTCTGTCCTTACCCACACAATCATGCATAACTAATACACTCTTTGGGATCAGAAAGGACTTTACTAGGTTGTAATGGGGCCTTAGGGTTAAGGTTTGATGAAATCAAAGGTATTCAAGAATTCAAAATTATATCCCAAGATAAAACATTACGTTACACAACCATTCTCAATAAAACTTTACAACTTTCACCCTTTCGCTACTAAAAAACACATTGTATTGTTTATTTGTTTATTATTATATTTTTTCCAATTTTCTCTCTCTCTCTCTCTCTTTCATTGCTCTTTTGCAAAGGTAAATTTTTATTTATTTGTTTATTTTAAACAATAAAGGAAGAACAATTCATTACCAAACAAATATCTTCCCTACAACATATATATAAGCATTCAATGCTCCAACTTGGGATAACCAAAGGTGTATGATATTATTCCTATACTAAGCTTGATTATAAATGATGTGACTCAAGAAACAAAAATATCTTATTATTAAGCTCAAACACGGCTTCTAGAGTTAATGATATACAAAGAATAGGACTAAGACTCAAATGGTAGCAAAAATGGCCTAAAATAATTTTTCAAGAGTTTCTTAGCAACACACTTTCTTATGCATGCAATTCAAGTTCAAGAATTCATTTATCACATCAATGTTAATCAAATCAAAGATAATGATATAATTCAAAGAAATAGCAGAAAAGATAGTCAATTAAAGAGTAAATGTACATAAGCACTCTAATAATGATAAGCTAAAAACTCATTGAGGTCTTTACATCTCCATTATCTGTCTCTAGTCTCCGGGACAATACACTTAATAAACTCCCAACTTGGTACAATATGGATATGTACAAAAGTTGATTTCTCAAGGTAAACCAGCATAAGATACAAACATATAGAAATTAATTCTATCTAGTGCTTTAACACTTGCAAATCTCAAGCTTAACTCATCATTCTTTAATTATGATTGTCATTTGCTCATAAAATTATTATTATGATATTCAATGATCAACCCATGATGCAATAAAAATGCTCAAGAATATAAGTAACCATCTATATATATCACAAAAATTGGCTACAAGACGAGCAAAAGATGATTTGATCAAACCTAAACAACTAATAACCTAATGCTTTGATCAACTAATATGAACTAAAAAACATAACATAAAATATAGCATCAAAATGAAAAATCATAACACAGGACCCTTAGAAGAAACTAAGGAGACTAAGCCCTACCCCTCAGGCTCAACTCCGGCATAATCTAGTGCATCTCTCCCAGCACTCCTACCTTCTGCAACTCTCCCTCGGCCTCGACCTCAGCCTCTACCACACCTTCTACCGCCTAGCAACTGTCTGATCTTAGTTAGCTCTATATCCTGCCTCTCCATCCTCCTCAAAATCTCGAATAACAGCTGGCGGTCAATGCGGGGGTCAGCCTCCTCATCAAAGGGATCCAACTGTGGTCCCAGATCAAAATACTCTCATATGCCCCCCACATCAACTTCAGGATCAGCTGCCTCTGCACTCCTGATTACATCCATTATTGTCTGACTCTTGTGTATAGTCTCATAATTGATCTTTGCCACTCTATTGAGCCTCGAGTAGCTGGGTCTATCACCACCCCTTTGCAAGGACATAAGGCAGGGACCAACCCATGGAATGACAGAGACATCCTACCAGTCCACTCTACCCCCGTGCCTAGTATCTGACAATATGTAGGATAGGAGATCAATAGTCAAACTTGTGGAGATGACATGAATAAGTAGGGCACGGTCCAAATACATCTCATTATTACACATCTAAGGCGAGAATCGAGATAGCGATATCATATTAAGAATTCGATATCTCTCTAAAAGATTTATGTGGTCCAAGTACTTCTCCGTAGTTGGGTTCCAGACATAATCTGGATCACCCAACAACAACTGTGCACACTCGGACGGTTCCACAAGAAAGAAGAGGAACTGAGGCTGAGGAACTCTGGCCTAGTCAAGTTGGGCCACCATAGCAATGTCACTGGCGTACACTGCGAATCTCTAACCCCGTACCCAAATCCTCAAACATCCAATCAGGGGGTCCCAATGAGCGTTCTAGTAGAACTCTCTCACGATGATTGGGACCCCCTCCCAGATCATCTCCAAAAACTAGCTCTAGTGCTTGGATACCATAATCTCTCTGATGCCTATCCGGTCAGAATCATCTTGATGGACTGGCCTCTTTGCTGGCATGGGTTTGGTATGAAAATAATCATGAAACCGTTGGCTAAGCTCGAATGAAAAAAAATCGGGCCCTCTCATAATCGGGCTTGGGCTGTAGTTTGACAAGCGGTGGTGGTTGTGGGTCCCAAGATGTAGATGTGCGGGTACTCTTTCCTGCGGTGCTCTTGGGAGGAGCCATAATAGGAAAATAAAGGCTAAAGTGGCTAAGGTATGAAGGATAAGGAAGGAGGGAAGATAGGGGATTTTTAAAATTTTAAAATAAAGTTGGGACATCCACCTTTTGTAGGCAAAATCCACAAATTACGTCCGGACATGGGTCAAATGATGTATGAACGTCATTAAAAATTAGGTAGTTGAGACGTTGGCATTTAAAAGACACACATCCAGACCTGGAATAAGTGATGTCCAGATGCGGTTATGCGTTTAAACTTCATTCGAACGTGGAATAAGTGACGTCCAGACGCAGTCTTTTGAGGATGCCTCCTTTCTCCTGATGAAGTGACGTCTAGACTTGACCTTTTTAAGTCTGGATTTGAGGTTTTGGGAGCATTTTTTCAACACTTATAAAAAAATTTGATCCTCAAGAAAACACATCCCAACACTAATAAAAAATTTCCTATCCAAAAATCTCAAAACTTCACATTTAGCCAAAAAATCATCTTTTCTTTTCTTACTTCAAAAACAAAAACATCATTCAAACACAAAAATCATAACAAGATTGATGCAAAATTAAGATATAAACTAAGATCGATACAACATCACAAAGATTGGCACAAAATTAAGATATAAACTAAGATAGAAAAAACATCACATGAAGTGTGATCTCACCCCCAACCAAAACATGACATTGTCCTTAATGTATGGTCAAGTAAAGAGAAATTCACATAAAGATGCTCAAGTATAAGGGAAATATTATACCTCATGCGCCATTGTGCCAACCTAAAAACAACAAAACTAAGACAAGAAGTTAGAATTATAGTACATATGTACAAAAAATGAGTTATTTGACAAAAATTACTCATAGTGGGGATCCACCAACTCAATAGATTCCACTTCTCGGATCACACCTTCCAAGAACGGTTTCAACCATTGACCATTCACTTTAAAGAAATTCCCATTCTTGGGATTTTCAATCTCAACAGCCCCATGAAGATACACTTCTTCAACAATAAAAGGACTCGTCCACCTAGACCTTAACTTTCTGAGAAAAAGATGCAATCTAGAATTATAAAGGAGGACTTTTTGAGATGGTTCAAAATATTTTCTCAAGATATGCTTATCTTGAAAAAAAATTCATCCTCGCTTTACTAATCTTAGAGTTTTCATATGCTTCGTTCCGGAGTTCCTCAAGTTCATTCAATTATAATTTCCTTAGTGAGCTTGCATTGTCAAGGGTAAAATTAAAGGACTTAATGACCCAAAAAGCTCTATGCTCTAGTTCCACAGGCAAGTGACAAGTCTTACCATAAACCAAACGATAGGGTGACATGCCAAAGGAAGTCTTAAAAGTAGTCCTATAAGCCCATAAAGCATCAGTTAACCTCAAAGACCAAACTTTCCAGTCCGACTTTACCATCTTCTAAAAAATGTGCTTAACTTCCCTATTGGAAAGCTTGGCTTGCTCACTTGTTTGTGGGTGATAGGGAGTCACAACCTTATGGGTGACACCATATTTATGCATCAAAATTTTAAAAGGTCGGTTGCAAAAGTATGACCCCCTCATCACTTATCATGACACGAGGGATACCAAATCGTGAAAATATATTTTCCTTTAAAAATTTAAAAACCATTTTACTATCACTGTTACGACATTGTATTACCTCTACCCATTTAGAGACATAGTCTACAACTACCAAGATATATTAATGACCAAATGATGGCAAAAAAGGGCTCATAAAGTCTATCCCCCAACAATCAAAGATTTCAATTACTAAAATGGGGTTTATAGGCGTCATATTCTTTCGGGTTATTCCCCCAAGCCTTTGACAATGCTCACAACACTTACAAAATTTAAACATATCCTTAAACAAGGTAGGCCCATAAAATTCGCATTGCAAAATCTTTGCAGCATTTTTTCTATGTGAAAAATGACCACCACAAGCCTCTATATGACAAAATATAATGACACTTGTTACCTCATCATTGGGCACACATCGTCAAATGATTTGATCCAGACAATATTTGAACAAGTATGGGTCATCTCAAAAGAAGTTACGAGCCTCCACTAGGAATTTCCTCCTTCCTTGAGAACTCCAATGCTTGGGTGCTTCACCTATGACAAGAAAATTTACAAGGTCAGCATATCAAATTAATGACGATGTAACAAATAATTTCTCATCTAGAAAGGTGTCCTAGATGGGGGTTGATTCAACAACCACATAGCCCACAACCCTCGATAAATGGTCCACCATCACATTTTCTACCCCTTTTTATCCTTGATAGTAAGTCAAACTCTTGTAGCAATAAAATCCATCTAAGCAAACGGGGTTTAGCATCCTTCTTGGGCAATAAGTACTTAAGAGCGGCATGATCTATGAAAAAATAATTGGTGAGCCAACAAGTCAAGAATGGAATTTGTCTAATGCAAACACAACTGCTAGCAACTCTTTTTCTGCAGTAGAATATAATTCATTTGAGCATCATTCAATGTGCGGCTAGCATAATAAATCACATGGGGCTTTTTATCTTTCCTTTGGCCTAGCACCGCCCCCACGACATAGTCACTAGCATCACACATTAGCTCAAATGGGAGGATCCAATCGGGTGGTTACATGATTGGAGCGGAAGTGAGCATGCCCTTTAATTTCCCAAATGTTTTTTGGCATTGCTCACTCCATTCAAAAACAACATCATTCTTGAGCAAATTACACAAAGGCCGTGAAAATGAGATTGAAATCCTTGATAAACCTTTTATAAAAATTGGCATGTCCTAAAAATGATCTAACATCTTTAAGGGATTTATAGATGGGAAAATTAGAAATCAAATCAATCTTAGCTTGATCCACTTGGATGCCTTCAGACGAGATGATATGCCCAAGGACAATGTCTTTTTGTACATTGAAATGACACTTCCCCCAATTAAGCACAAGATTTTCTCTTCACACCTAATCAACACTTGCTCAAGATTAATCAAAAAATCATCAAAAGAATCTGTAAATACAGTAAATTCATCCATAAATACCTCAAGAAATCACTCTACCATGTCGCTAAAGATGTTTATCATGCACCGTTGAAAAGTTGTGGGCACATTGCATAAGCCAAAGGGCATTCTCCTATAGGCAAATATGTCAGGAGGACACGTGAATTTAGTCTTCTCTTGATCCTAAAGAGGGATTTCTATTTGGTTGTATCTGGAATAACCATCAAGAAAATAATAATAAAGATGAGCCACAACCCTTTCAAGAATTTGATCCAAAAATGGTAGGGGAAATGGTTATTTCTAGTCACGGCATTAAGCTTCCTATAATCAATACACATCCTCCATCTGGTGATGACTCTAGTAGGAACAAGTTCATTATTTTCATTAGAGACCACTGTCACACCGAACTTCTAGGAACCACTTGGGTGGGACTCACCCACTTGCTATTTGCGATAGCGTAAATGATTCCTACGTCTAAAAACTTCAACACCTCTTTTCTAACCACCTCGTTCATATTTGGATTCAAACGCCTTTGCATTCCCCTTGTAAGTTTTGCATCATCCTCTAGATAGATCTTATGAGTGCACACAAGATGACTAATCTCTTTTATATCTGCAATAGTCCATCCAATGGCTATTTTATGCTTAAAAAGTAGTTGGAGAAGCTTACCCTCTTGAGTCTCATAGAGATGAGATGAAATGATAACCAAAAATGTGTTATCTTCTCCAAGGAAAACATATTTCAAGTCCACTGGCAAGGGCCTTAATTTCAACTTGGGTGTTTGAATGTTTGAAGGAATTGGACGGGTGCTTTCTGGTGAAAGTTCTTCAAAGTTGGATTTGCACTCTCTTGTCTCAAAAATATGTGAAGAATTTAACAAGTTAGTAAGCTCATTAATCTCATCGTTATCATTATCAAGTTCTAAAAAGGATCTAGCCTTTTCAAGTAAACATGCTTCAACAGGATCGGACAAAGAAGAACCAATAAGTTGATCATGCACAATGAAATCAATTAGGTTAACTTCACGCATTTCATCACTCACATTACTCGGTTGCATACACACATTAAAGATGTTCAACTCTAATGTCATATTCCCACAAGAAAATGTCATCACTCCATTTCGGCAATTAATCAAAGCATTAGATGTAGCAAGAAATGGGCGACCTAAAATGACGGGAATTTGTGCACTTGTGTTTACAACGGATTGAGTGTCTAGAACAATGAAGTCAATCAAAAATTGTCAACTTGTACCAAAACATTCTCTAGATGCCCCTCAAAATCTTAACCAACCTATCGGCCAATTGGAGTGTAATGGAGGTGGGTTTTAACTCCCCAAGTCCTAATTGTTCGTAAACCGAATAGAAAAACAAATTTACACTAGCTCCTAGGTCAAGTAATGCTTGTTCAATTTTGAACTTTCCTATGACACATGCAATGGTGGGATAACTCAAATTCTTGTATTTTAGAGGGGTATTATGTTAGGTGATGAAGGACACTTGTTCAGTCAAAAAGGCTTTCCTTTGAACATTAATCTTCTTCTTGATAGTACACAAGTCTTTCAAAAAATTAGCATATGATGGAATTTTTTTGATGGCATCTAGCAATGAAATATTAATCTTGACTTGTTTGAACACTTCCAAAATCTCAGAATTCACATTAGACTTTGATGGTGAAAACGACCTTTTGATGAAAAGGTGCGGGTATAGGACATCTAGGTGGCTCACTAGGCACATCTTTTATACTAGGCTCAACATGATCATCACCCTCATCTTCCCTAGTGATTTTCTCACTTTCATTAGGCTCTTGAGCCTTCATGGGCCTTCACTTGTTCTTGGGTGACATCCAGTGTAGAAGAAAAAACCCCACTTAGAGTTGGCCTTGTAGATTTAGTTGAGGTTATGCCAAAAATTTTCCTTTTTCTTGGTGACAAGGGGTTGTGGCCAACTTGGTAAGTGTATTCCGGATATCATTGTCCATTGATAACTTATTGTTGTTGATTAAAATTTTGGGTCAATTGGCCAAGGGCTTGAGTGGTTTGGTTATTCATTGTGGCTTAGCTAGTGATGAATTGTTGCAAGGTGTCCTCCAAAGACCTCTTGGGTGGTAATGTATAAGGGACAAAATTGGACGGCCCTTGAGGAGATGGTTGGGGAGGATGTTATTATATGACATTGTCATTTCTCCAACTAAAGTTGGGGTGAGCCTCCCTCCCCCCCGCGGATTATAAATGTTTGAGTAGGGATTGTTATAGGACTTGAAAAATCATTCACCGCATTGGCTTGGTCACTCAACACCTCCTTCAAAGCGAGGATCGTAGGAAAATCACTAGTTGAATGCTCTTTGATCTCACAAATTGAGCACAACTTCTCTTTAGGCACGGTTTGGACCTCATTCACCCTTTTCATCTCCATCGCCTCAATCTTCTTAGCTAAAATTATAATCCTTGCATTCAAGTCATTTTCCTCCTTCAATTGATATTTCCCCCCTCCTAGTGGTACATTGAGGGCTTAAACTTATACTTGGGGGATTGAGTGTCCCAAGCTTAGGCACTCTCGGACAAGGAATCAAAGTAATCAAAAACTTCATCCATTATATAGCCATAAACTCCTTGTTACACATCATTTTCACAAATTGCCACATTTGTGAAGATAAAGCCTCATAAAAAAAACTTATGATTCGCCAGCTTTCATATCTATGATGAGTGTATGATGCAAGTAGTTCCTTGAACCTCTCCTAACATTGGTAAAATGTTTTATTTTATTTTGAGAGAAATTCATTATTTGTCGCTCCAAAATGTTTATTTTTTGAGTTGGAAAAAACTTTTTAAGGAAATCTTCTTGCATTTCCCGTCATGTTCCAATAGACCTTGACCTAAGGCAGTTTAACCACATTTTGACTTTATCCTTTAGAAAGAAGGAAAAAAGCTTCAAACAGATTATACTTTCTATAGCCTTCAAGTCTTGGAATGTGACAAAAACGTCCTCAAAATCACGGATATGAAGGTATGGATTTTCAGAATCTAAATTATGAAATTTAGTCAACAATGCAATCATGCCTGTTTTAAAGACAAAATGATGAGGTTGCATGAAAAAAATAATGCATGAAGGTAGAGTGTGACAGGCGAGATGTCAATAATCTCTCAATGTTCTAGCATTATTAACATTTACATTAGTATGCTTATTATTCACATCCTCATACTCCTTATTGTCACCATGATTACTGCTAGCATCATTCCCCGGTGGATCCGCTTGTGGCATAAAAGGATTGCGAACCCCTTGTGGGTTTTGAGGTAACTCGAGGTTTTGGACTAATTAGGGATGTGGTGGTAGCAAAGGATTTAGACCTATTGAGTGATTTTGTGTCATTCTAGGATGAGTATGTGCTCGTGGGGATGTGTCAAATAAATCTCCAAATAGTGAGTCAAAATTCTCCCTAATCAGCATTCCACCAATCTCTCTATTGCAAGGGTTCATACAACAATAACCAACAAGTAGAAAAATAAAATACAATGCAAGAAATTAAATGAGAAGTATGTAAAAGTAGAAAGAGATTACCCAATCTCTGCTTATACAAAAACTATGCAAACCTCGAATGATGATGGAACACTCCTCAATCGCGCATCCTCCCCGGCAATGGCGCCAAAAACTTGTTTTGTCTTGGATGTTGTAAACCCAAGTGTATGTTGTCAAGCAAGTAGTAAATCTTGGAAGAGTCCAAGGTTAATCCATAGGGAGTTGGGAATTTTTGGAGTGTGAAAAAAAGATTAATAAAAGAAAATATGTGAATGTTTCAAAAAGTCATTTGGTAATTGGAATTTAGAACAAATAAACTAAAATTGTTTAAAAAAAGTAATTTGGAAAAATACTAAGGCATTGAGTATTATTTCAATAACACTTGGATATCAAATTAATCCTAATTTCCAATCTCAATTGGGAATCAACTAGGAAGTGACTCCAATTGAAGGATTTGACAATATTAATTAGGAAATTCTCTATTGTATAATCAAAGAGTTAATCTAAATGAATTCAAACATCTAATCATCAATTACAAGTATTTACAATGCCCAGAATCTATAATAAATTAAGCAATTGAATAATTAAATACCCAAATTCATAAAAATTAACAAATCAATTAATTGAAGGAAATCCCCAACAATTTAACCCAATCATTTATATCTAGCTATTCAACTCATAGGGAATCTCAAGCATTCATCACATATATAGCATAATAATTCAAGAGCTTATATAGAGAGAAAGCTTTCCTAAAAAAAGAGTGATTGAGTTATCAAAGAAAACCTTAAATGAAGAATCTAGGATTTAATTTACATACCCAAATGTTTTAAAATGTCCCCTAGCCTTAGTCAGAGAGTGTAGCCAACCATCCAAGAAGAAGAAGACAAAAATTAATCTAAGTACAGGAATTTTACCCAAACTGGTATAAACCTAAAAACTAAACTAGTAAGTACCGAGGTACTTTTCCCAAAGAGGAAGATGAAGCCATTCTCGAGTCAATCGGGCTTTTTTTTACTGGTTGGGAGCAAAAACACGTGTTCAGACGTGGCTTTATGACGTTCGGACATGACAGACAGTTCAACACGCGTCCAAACGTGGAATAAGTGTCGTCCAAATGTGGAATTCTTGGAGCTTAGCCTATTTCTACCTCTGATGCAACACCTCACATCCAAACATGGATAAATGATATCCGGACGTGGCCTTCTGAACTTTAGTCTTTAATTTTCTCTTTTCCTTTGTGTAGTCCACTCCAATGTTTGCCTATTTGCCTCCTAATCTTTCCATTTTACTTACAAAATAGACAAATACCAATTAAATCATGATAGAATCAAATATGACATTAATCTCGTACAGTTAAGTTTAAACCTGTAACAATTAGCCCATAAATGATAGGATAATTATGCAATACTTGGGGCTAATCAGCAGATCTGTTGAGATTAAGGCAAAAATAAAACGAATCTGCAGAGCAATATATTAATAGATTAAAAAAAGGCAGAAATAAATGTCATGTTTACTTGCCTGAAGTTGAATTAATTAAACTGGCCTAGAATGATTTAGACTTTGAATTAAGAAAGAAATTCTAATTAATGCACTTTAGAGATCTCTTTGAACTCGCGTCTAGAGCTACTGTATATGAGATGTTCCCCAGGAAAGAGCAACAGATGAAAAATAGTTCACTTGAGACTTATTTCTAAGACTTCGATGGAGAAGTTGAAATTGATGTAGCACATATCATAGGGAAGTCACCAATTATGTGTGATGCCTTAAAAAAGATTGAAGATCATGTTAATATGTTATCTAGTCATCCTTTCAAGAAGGTTGCACCCTCATCCTATGGATAGTATTCCTTTGATTTATCGATGGTTGATGCTCTGTTTGATTAGTTAACCAACCAGAAATTTATTGTCCTGTCTCGAGGACATAATATCCCACCAGAAAATAATAGAAACAGGAAAGAATACTGCAAACGACATAACTCATTTAGGCATTCAACCAAGAACTACATTACTTTTAGAAATCGTGTGCAGGATTTAATCCAAAAGAGAATCCTGAAATATGCTTCAAAAGAAGAAGAAACCATGGATGTGGACAAAGATTCTTTCCCTAAAGAAATTAATATTAATATGGTGTCTGCTAATTTGCAGGAAAACAAGAAGATTGCCAGTTTGGTGGTTGACAATGAGAGAATTGTTCCTAAGATGAAAAACCCAGTCCACAGCAGGCTTGGTCCCAAGGAGGAAGAGCCATTGGTCATGTGCTTTAATTGTGCCAAAGAAATTGCCAAGCTATATGCTATACCACTAGATGATGTGGTGAGAGAATTTATAAATAAGGGTCATCAATTCAGCACTAGAGGAGAACGAGATGTCCATACCTGTAATAGTAATGAAAAAATATTTGATGGTACAAATTCAAGGATTTTCAAACTTCAAGAAAGGTATCAGCATGGGCATGGTGCTTATCACTTTCCTAAGAATTAGAGCACTCTAAAAGGTACCAGTTACAAAGGACAAGCCAAAAAAGAATGACTACAAAGGATAGACCGTTTTACTGGACCATCGATGGCAAGAGAAAGGGTTTGGCAAAAAATCAAGAAACAAGAACATTAGGAAAGGTAGAACTAGAAAAGAAAAGGGAGATTTGAAATCATAATAAAAGATGGATCTAGAACAGTAGATCCTCCTAAAGTTCATAATGAAAAATGGCACCATGTACAACATCCAAAATTCTATTTTGGAGCATGGCAAGCATTTAGTAGGACTTAGAAAAGGAGGGAGCAAAAGAAATTTGTTGCTTGGATGAGTAGGTGAGATCCTACTCCTCTCAAGGCCTATTCAAAACCAGGTACATCAACAAGGAAGAAAAACCCCAAATGGACTATTGAACAACAACAAATAAAAAATAAAAAAATCAAAGAAGTCCAGAACTTTCAGTACATCCTTGATCAAAAGATTGCAAAATTCAAAAAAAAAAATATTGGATCTATGTGAATGAGAACCAAAGAAGATACTAGAAAATCCTTCAGCAAAAGGTAAAGAAAAAGTGGAAGAAGACAAAGATGTACTTTCAGATGAAGAGCTTATGGATTTTGAGGATAAATAGCCTACCCTCATGGATGATGCAGCATGTAATGATTATGGCTCTGCCTGAGACATTTAAGGCTAAGATAGGATAACCAAATCAATTGCTCGGAGATGTGGAAGACGACACTGAGTCAGTGGTAGTCTTCATAGAAACTGTGAATGAAACCAAACCTGATGAAATGTCTATAAGTGTAGAACAAGGATGTTGGAGGCAGATATAGTGGTGTTACATTCCCTCAGGAAAGAACTGGTCAAGCACTTCAGACCACTATATAATAGGCCTATATCAATGGTCAACTAGTTAGCAAATTTATGGTTGACAATGGGGCAATGGTCAACGTCCTAATTTCAAGGATGTTGAAAATGTTAAACAAAAAAGATGATGACCTGCATCACACTAACATAACAGTCAAAAATTTTGCTAAAGGGTCATCCTCTGCGAGGGGAATATTGCCTATACAAATCCAAGTAGGCAATAGGAAGATCACAACAATATTCTTTGTTGTGAATTCATCATCCAACTTCAATGCTCTTCTAGTAAGATATTGGATACATGATAATGGTTGTGTGCCTTCATTCCTACATCAAGCGTTAATCGTCTTGACAAATAGAGATGATGAAGGGCGATAAAGGGATGTAAGATGAAGATGGAAGAGTTCGTTTCTTTGGAGCGATCTTGAGTTTTCAAAAGAGAAATCTCTAGAAGCAGAGTAAGAAGAAAGATCGGAAACGACAAAGTAAAATGAACAATAGAGCTGCCAAATATTTTAAGTAGGCGTTTGGAAAAACAACGGTTACGACCGTTCATTTATTCAGGTTATCAATTAAATGCAATTAAATGAGGGGACATTGTATGGACATAAAATATTAAATCCCAAAAATATTTGGTCTATTGACACCTAGTAATCTAGAGTTACTGTGGAAATGTCATGTGTCAGAAACTGAAGAAAGGCGAGAAATGATCAGTCATAGCTATATTTGAAAAGAATAAGTAATCAACTAGGAGTTACCAATATGCAACTGTCGACAGAAGCAAAATTGTCAAAGACAATGACTATAAAAAGGCATTTAGCGGAGAAGATAAATGATACACTCAAACCCTCCAAAGACCCACGTTCTGGGCGTTATTAGGAGTGGTTTTAGATTAGTGTTAGGAAATAGTTAGCTCTGTAATCAAAGACTATTTATTCAGTTTTTTTGTAACCAAAATTTTTTCAATTGAATTAATAAAGAAATCTTATTTTATTAGTTCTCTGTTATTTCATTTTACTTTCGCACGGTGTGATTGCCCATTGTTTTTTCATCCAAGGAAAAATCTTAAAAGGTCCAAATTGTTCAACTTGATGACACCTAGTTAGAAAAATTCTTACGAATCAGTCTTAATTATTTTCTTTAAAAAAATTCTCACTACATTTTCCAAGGAGGTGTTATTAATATTATAAAGAAGATAAAATAATCTAATTCCTTATTTTCTAAATCATAAATCCTAAATTTGTTTGACTTCTGATTTCAAAACTTCTTTCCTACAATTATGAAATTTCTACTCATTTTATTGATGGTAATTGGGGCACACGTGGAAGTTCTCTATGGCCCATCTAGCTTGTGTGATATTTTCTTTTACCAGTTTACAGAATTATTTAAACTAAAATAAAAATTTTAGGAAATAATTCCATAAAATTGGTAGTTGCTGGACCAAAATAAGGACAAAAAGCATACATTTGTCATTCCTCTAGAAATTTCAGTGCCCTTCATAGATTGCAACATGTCAAAGCAAATTGAAAACTTTAGCATCTAAAATGTTGAAAATAGAAGTATAAAAATAAAGTGAGATAGAGTACATACTTTATAGATTATTATTGTATTTTGTCTCAAAAGTAATAATCCATGATTCTGATTACGGGAAAAAAAGATGTATATTTGGACCCAAACTTAAAAAGACAATAAGAAATGAGAGGGTTCGAGTCCCATCCTCATTAGTGTCGCTTGAATATCCAAATAATTACCCAATAAAAAATGTTGATAAAAAAAACTGTTTCTACTAGCCTTAGACTGCGACTAGTTCATAGTATTCCAATGCGTAACATAATTAACCTAAGAGATGGTCTCATCCCACAACTCCTCCACAGATTTATAAGGGCCTGTCTCGGATAGGAATCCGAGTCCATGAACCATTTTGTGCTGTGATATTTGTTGGATCCTTTGAGACTCTTCAGGGCTTAAAGCCCAATTAAATACCTCAAGATTTTCCTTCATCCGATCCTCATCAAAGCTTTTCACAAGAACACTCACTCGCTGCTCGTACACCCATCTCAAGCAAACCTTCATAGGAAGAAGTATCAATACAGTTATATATAGTTAGCTTTTCAGACATGATCAATAAATTTTGTTAAGCTTTAGGTAGAATATTAATCTTTAGGAAATAAATAAAAAAATTGCAAAAATCTGATTGTATTACAGAGTCCATTTACGCTAGGCATTTCCAATTGTGAGTTTTAAGGTGAAATATGGGCAAGTCTTTAATATTTGCTCTACAATATCTTAGAAATATTTGGTGCGAGGTCATGAATTTCTTAACTAATACATCCAAATTGGGACAAGTGAAAATAAAAGTACAGTTCGACTTAATTAAAGCCTAATTTGGGGGCATAATTTTTACAGCCTAATGCAATGGTGCTAGTAGATTTGCAATGACCCCACCATTGAATGATGTCCATCATCAGTTCAATGGTCACAATGAATGAATTTTTTAAATTAGGTCCTCGAATTAGACACAAGTAGAACTAATATTCTTCATTACTTTTTTCATCTTCTTTTCCTTTTGCATTTATACCTACGCACCCTCATTTTATTTAAGAACAATGCTATTGGGATTTAGCGGACTTAATGATTGTGGTCATTAGATTATCAGTAAGTCACATCATTTAATGGAGTCTGCTATCAATCCGATGACCACAATACATTAAGACCTCAAATTATATACTCAACTAATGTTCCAATAACATTAGTGATTACGTAACACAACATTCTCTGAGCAATGGACAAAAAAGCTCCTAAGTTAACAGCTCACTTTAATGTTTAACCCGAACCCTCCCCGATGATTTGAATATAAAATCTTTGCATTGCGATAGATATGGTTGATGCTTTTTAATTTGCATCATTTAAGTCCATTTTATGATATTTACTAGGTGACGGGTGATATTACTCTTCTATCGAATATAGAAAAGTTATATTTTGACCCACTTAAATATAATATTGTCTTAACTACTTGAATAAGTTTCATATTGCCTCGTCACGGTATAAATAGAAAAATTCCTCGTATGTAGTAAAGTACTTGTTGCAATCTATGACAATCTAAAACAAACAGTCATAACAAGGGTACAATATGAGAAACCTGAAGCTTGAGAGACAAATGCAAGACTAATGATCATAGTTGTAGGTACAATGTGTTAAATATTGAGGGACCATGCAAGATAGGGGCATAGATGAGGGGCCAAATTGTAGTTTGCCCCTACTAGAATACTATACTAACTTTTAGCCAACATTTTATACATTTTCATGCTATCAAATGTAACTTGATTTATACACTTGAAAATAACTTGGAAATTTGGAATTAATTATCACAAAAATGCACTTTTAAAAAAATAGTACAATTTTACTATACATAGAAACGTATTTATTAAACTAATATCTATACTACTAATAAAAGTACCTTAAGTGAAAAACTTTTGATTCACTATTTTACCCTCATAAAAAATTCTAAATACCATATTATCTTTCTATAGTCAAATATCTAAATTACAATTACATCCTTATGTATTTAAAATTTTAAATTACCCTCTACCATTACTTTTAATTCTCTATTATATTTGTATAAATATCAATATCTATGAAAAATTTTAATTGATTATGTTACCCTTAAAAAACTATATGCATCATTATAGTTTTCAATAATGTATTCAAAAACTTATTCAATATTTCATTACCATTTTCAAATATAAAGACAACATTATGTCTATATATATGTATTGTTTTTCATTTATACTACTAATAAAGAATGAAACTTTTGCCTTAGCATAAAAATTTTTTGATTCATTATTTTACTCTTATAAAGAATTTCAAATACCACACTATCTTTCCATAGTTAAATATCTAAATTACCATCATATATTTATGTATTTAAATCTATAAATTATTCCCAACATCTCTTTTAATTATTTATTTACTATGTATAAATATCAATATCTATGAAACTTTTTAATTGGCTCTGTTACCTTTAAAAAATATATGTATCACTCTAATTTTAAATAAAACATTCAAAAAATCTTCAAAAAATTTATCAATATAATATTATTCATTTTACATATAAAGATAACATTATACTTACATATGTGTATTTTTTTTATCCAAAATTTTAACCATTTTATTTTTAAGATAAAAAATAATCTTTTATTAAAATAATTTATATTAAATCAACATAATTCTTCAATCATTCTAACCTTTTCATGTTTTATTAAGAGTTTATATAAAAAAATTATAGTATATTTTTAAGTAAAACTTGAATTTTAGAATTTTAATATTTTTTAAAATATATATTATAGAGTAATATATTATAATTTAGAGTTAATAGTACTTTTAGTCCTTGAAATATACATATTTTGACAGTTTGGTCTTCATTGTATCAATTTTATCAATTTTGTCCCTAAAATGTTTAGTTAATGTTTAAATGATCCATACACAGACAGTCTGTTAAGTTGTTGACATAAGTGATTATGTGATATTGTCTGACGGAATGACACATGATCACTTTTGTTAAAAAACTTAATGGACCGTCTGGTTAGGGATCATTTAAACAATAATTGAATATTTTAGGACCAAAAATCATAGATTTCAATAAAAAACTGTAGAATAAGATAACTATAAATCACAATTATATGTGCATATTAGATAAAAAAATCAATATAATATGTACATTGATATTAATTATTATTAAGAAATTAGGTAGACAAAGGGTCATGACTCTTCCATTATGTATTAACTATGATTTATAACATCATTTATAACATAGTAATATACTTTCCCACCTTTTCCTATCCTCAACTAAATGATTGTCTGTCGAAAACTAAATAAACAGCGTCATCATTTATGTCTCTTAATCTTCTTTTGTTTAACCTTGTTTTTGAACATGTTCCCTTTCTCAGAAAACGGGACAAAAGTCCTCCGACCGCCATACAAACCAGTTAGAAAACCTTTTAACTTCTTTCTCCCACCATCTCGTTTGAAAACCTTTTATTTTCTCTCTCTCCTTCCCCCCCCCCTCTCTCTCTCCTTCCCCCCTCTCTCTCTCAAACACCCCTCTGAAACCGGATAAACAACATATACATAATACTTTTTACTAATATTTTGTATACAAAAATTATTCACGTGCAACGCACGTGGTGCATTGCTAGTAGTTTTTAAAAGCATGTTTTAAACCCATACTTTTTAATAGAAAAAGTAATTCAAAAACATATTTTCTATGTAGAATAACATCTCCTTATATGAACACTCTCTCCTTAGGTTTGCTATAGGAGTATTGTTCTCTTCCTCTCATCGAAGTTACTTCCTCTTCCTGTCATCAAAGTATACTTCTGTATCTGGATTCCCCTTTGGTTTTATTTCCCGAATCACTCAAACACGACAATCCTATGGTCAAATCTTTTCTTTTTCCATTCATTGAAACTTTTCCTTCATTCATGCAGTGAAGTTGTTTTTTTCCCTATGGATTTCTGACTTATCCCTTTTATCAATTCACCTTCCCAATGATTTTCTATGCCACAATGGATGAAGATATAATCAACAAATTTCTTTATGTTACTTTAATTGAAGAAGAAGAAGATGTCATATTAGATTTTTGCAATGAAGATATTGAGGACGGTCTTGTGGAATGTGAAAAGAGTGCTTTTGTGAAGGTTTTGGAAGACAAGGTTGTTAATCTGCTGGCCTTGAGGAACACTATGGTCTCCTTTTGGGATAGATAGTAAAGAGTTGAAAATCTCAAAGGTTGCATCGAATACCTTCCAGTTCTTTTTTTTTTGTGAAGAGAATGATCTATGTAAAGCTCCTAATAAATGACCGTGGTGCTTCGATAATAGCATTCTAATAATTACGAAATGGTACAGAGGCCCTATTGGAGCATCCAGACCTTATGACTCTGTATATTTTTGGGTTCAAATTCATAACTTACCAGGAGAATGTTATACCAAAGTGATGGCCATCAAGATCATTGGGAGCTTTACAGAATGGGATCTGATTGAAATTCATGAAACGAATGGGGGGGCCAAATTCATGAGAGTTAAGATTTTTTATCAATGTTCTCATATCACTACGGCTTGGTATCAAACTTCAAGATATATTGTGGTAGACTAGGTCATATAGAGAAAAACTGCTATTGGTTGAAGGTTGATGTAGAATAGAATACGAAAGTAGAATGTCAATATAGTCTGTGGTTGAATGTCGTAATTGTTAAGTCTAAATTATAAAATCTATGCCCCTCAATGAGGGTCGACCGATTAAGTAGGAGATGGTCATGGAGATAACTCATGGGCAAGATTATAGGCGTGATTCTAGTAATGATGAACGTGGTTATGATGAGATACACAATTTGGGGTATATGGCCACACTCATTGCTAAATTAAAAGGAGTGGATTTAGATGTGGGAGAGGCTAATTACCCTTTGACTGAAAAAAGGTGGAAAAGGTGGCAATATTGGGCTAGATGATAAATTGAACCCGAATCATGGTGTGCATTCACCAACTGATAAGGATCTGTCTGATATGGTCTTAGACTCTGAGGTCCTATTAACACTATTACTCCTAATCTCATTATTAGCCCACAACTTGGTAAAAAAGTGGAAAGCCCAAAGGTGGAAGGAATGCAGTTAAAACCAAAGGCCCAATTACTTCTACTACTCTTTTGTGTTTAAATGAAGGCAACAATCTGTTTGAAGGAAGGGTTCTGATGGTGTGATTTTACACGAGTGAATAATGAGATAGGGTTCAATTGTATGGGGTAGATAAGAGCTACAAGGCTCATGAGTTGATGGATGAATGTTCTAATTATCTGAGGTGTAATGTACGTGATACAGAAGAAATATAGTGGTTCACCGGCTGATGAACTTGGCTAGTCCACTCTCTAATGGAGACTCTTGCTCCTTTTTCTTTATTGATGATCTTGTAATGCTTACAGATAGTTTTTTTCACACCCCCCCCCCCTGTTGGGGTAATATACCGTATTTATAATGTTATTCCTAACCCTCAAGGATCCCTACCGAGATCCTTGCCCCCTATTCATGGGATCCCCCTTAATTTTGGGAGGGGATCTTGATCAATTAAGGATTTCCCGCTCGGGATGTTGCTTGATTTCCGTTTGGGAGGTTCCAGCTACAATCCAATTGCTTCCCCCATTGATTTGGCTACTGTTTCGGTTGGGAGAGCCAGAGCTTTCTGGTCCTCTGAGCTCTGGAGCTCCGGGCTGACCTCCCGATCTGACCTCATGGGCTGAACTCACACTTAGGACTGATTTTGGGTACTATCAGTTGCCCCCCAGCCCTTAGCCCAAGTGAACTTGGGTAGGGGCTGAGTTGAGGTCCGGTTATAGCTGACCTCCAATTGCCGACCTCGATTCTTGTGCGAACAAATCCTTGACGGTTACAGATAATCATTTCTTTTCCTTGTTTCCCGCGCACGTTCTCCACTTGGTGCAATTGGCTTTAAATGCCTTTGAATTGACACTAACGGCCATTTTTCCCTCTTGAATCTTCAAGCCTTCCATCTTCCACCTTTCCTACAGATTCAAACTTCCCCCAATCCTTCGGCGAATTTAGGGTTTTGCTGAAACACCTTTTCCTTCTAATTGGTGTGTGTGGCTTGCTCCCTCCGAACTTTGGCTTGATGTTCGTCCTTGATTAGGTACGTTCTTGGCTCCTTACTTGTTATTTTCGTTCTGGATCCCTCGAGTCTGAGGTGGTTTCTTCATTTTTGGACTTTTCGATTCTGTTATTTTAGGAACAGAGGCCTTTCCCTAATTTATCTTCCTCACTTCTTGGACCCCTATTCCACCGCTAGAATCTTTATAATTGCCCACAGCTGTGTCGACCCTAGAGTCCTTAGGGAGTGTTTTTCTGAAATTTCCCCCCTCTACAAGTCTTTCAAGCTTCCCTTTTTCTGCCCAACTATGTCAGCTTCCTTCGGAGCCACTCCTTCCTCTGTTTCCCCCTTGGGAGACCGGTCAGTCGAAGAGGACTCTGACTTAGGGGTCGTGGGTGAAAAGATCGACAATTTCCCTGGTGTTGACTCCGTCGATGCCCAGGCTCCTACTATCGAGCCTCCCTCTACTTCCCCTGTGGTCAAAAACTTGAACAAGGGCAAGGGCAAAGTGAGTGGTGTAGGTTTTTTGGCTCCAGGGGTGTCGTTTGCTTTCAGTCTCGCAGAACGTGTAGGTCGTAGTGAGGTCCGCCCTTCTCTTATGAAGGTTTTGAGTGCTCGCTATGGTTTTCTCCGGGGGTTTAATACTGGTGTCCAGATGAGTATACCCCATATGTTTCCCAGGTTCATAAGAAGGTCTGCTTCTTTGTGGCTGCCTTTGAGAATGGTCTACGCTTCCCTCTGCACCCTTTTATAAAGGGTGTTCTCCAGCACTTCAACGTTTGTCCTGCTCAGCTCCCACCTAATTTCTGGGGGGTCCTGGTGGGTCTTCTTGTCTTCTTCAAAGTCCACAAGCTTGAGGTTCCTACTATTCCCTTGCTCACGTATTTTTTCAACGTCAAGTACAATGCTTTTGAAGGCTTCCTATATATCTCCAGACGAACCAAGGCTAAAGTGATCATTTCTAATCCCCCGAGCTCCCATAAGCATTGGAAAAAATAGTTCTTTTTCGTGGAGGGCTCACAATGGGAATACAACCCCGCAAATAGGACAGATACTCTTCCAATCCCCAGGGCTTGGTCTGTTCCTGAGAACCTGGGGAAGTCTTTATCCAAACCTGACTGTGATCGGGCTTTGTGGTTTTCTCTGACTTTGTATTGTTTGTACTGTTTCCTAGGTGAACGCTTTGAGCTCAGCGCAGAGGAAGAAAATGTGCTACTGAGGTTAGAGAAGTGCTTTGCTGCGAGATACTCTGAGCTCATCAAACCTTGGGTTCTTATAGAGCACGGATTCAGCCCCCTGGGAAAATAATAGAATCCCCCACCCCTCTTTCTGTCGAAGCACCTATTACTTTTTCTGCTACTACGGCTGAGGTGGCAGGTAGCAGTTCTCCTCACCCTGCTTATTTCTGATTTTCCTTTTTCTTTTGTTTCTTCTTAACTAGCTCGTTTTGATTCGACTTGATTTTTTTATTAGGTTCTTCCTCGATGGAGCCAACCCAAGAAGAACTTAAGGCTAAGATAGCTCTATTGAAGGGTAAGGGTGGGAGCAAGCGCAAATCAGAGGTCGGTTCTGGCCATCGTCCTCATACCCAAGCTAAAGTGCAGAATTTGGGATTGCCCCCCAGCTTTCCCGTCACAACTACAGGGGCCCCTTCTAAATCGTCGAGCTCTCTCGCTCCAACTCCTGGAGTTATTGCCCCTTCATCGAGCTCCCCTCGAGCCCCAGAGATCTTTCCCTCAACAGGGGCTCTGCAGGCTTCTGACAGAGCTCATGCGCAAGACCAGACCTCACCCTCATCATCTGAGGTTGAGAGGACCCTGGGGTTGATTCCTCATCTTCTGCTGGCCTCCCCTTCTTTTGGATCATCTGAAAACATCTCCCAGCCATCCCAACCGAGTTCCCTGCTAGAGAAAAAGGTGCTTCTTAAAGCAGAAGGGAGTGAAGATTCTTTTTTTGACAGCATTGATCTTGCCGCGGGTGCCATTACTTCCATCATCCCTGATTCTGATGTTCTGAGGGCCGTCACTATGCCACTTGAGAGCTCCATCAATTCAGCTCTCCACAGAACCACGATTGTAAGCGCTTAGCATTCTTCTTTGAGCTCCTTCCCTATGCTTGTCTTTTCTTTTATTCCTTATGTCTGATCGTATTTCTCCTCAGCTGGCTATACATGTGAGGGGTTTGCTAAGCCGAATCCGTTCTATGGAGAGTTCTGTTAAGGCGGCCAAGGCGTGGGAATTTAAAGCCGCAGAGCTGACCTTTGCTAATGATGACCTACAAGCCCAACTTCTGAGTCTTCGAGAGTATTTGGAGAAATAGGCTTCTTCCATCAAGAACTTGGAGGCGGAGAAGAAGAAAGCCGTAGAGGAAGATAAGAAGAGTAAGGACGAACTCAAAAAGGTCTCGTAGGAGCTCAAACTCAAGACCGAAGCTTGGGTCAAGGTAAACCACGAGAAGTTTGAGGCCTTGAGTTCTTACAATGAGATGAAAAGAGAATACAGTGTGTTGGGAGATGCACACGACGTCTTGCTTGCTGAGCTTGAAGTCCAGAGAGCAGCTGTTACAGAGAAGGATGATCTGGTTGCCAAGCTCAAGGATGATGTTGTTACCAGGTGGGCCAAAGGATGGATTGATTTTCAAGAGATAGCTGAAGAGACCTATCCTGATCTTGAATTCAACTTTGACGTTCCGGTTAAGGCTTCGGCTGACGAGGAGGCAGAGGTACTTAGCTCAGCACTTGCCTCCGAAGGTGTCCCCGTAGGTTCTGAGTTGCCTATCTCATCTGCTGAGGTTCAAGCTCAAGGTATTCTCATCCCTATGTCTGTTGTTACCGCAGGTACTTCTGAAGCTTCCCTGGCTCCTGCCCCTTTCTCTGCTGACCTAGTGACGAGAGCTTTAACAGAAGTTGAGGTTCCTGCTCCGTTGGCCATTTCAGAGACTTCAACTGCTATTTTACTAGAGGCTTCAGCTGCTATTTTACCAGAGGCTTCAACTGTCGCCCTGCCAGAGGCTTCATCTGCTAGTCCAACAAGCACTCCCACTACTGACCTCCCAGGCTCTTCCTCTCCTGCTCCTTCAGGATCTTAAGAATCTTTCATTGTTGAACATACTTTCAAATTATTGATGTAAATGCTGAATATACTTTGATTTTGTTTGTGGAGCTCACCACAGTCTATTCCCCTCATTGCTTACTCTGTTAATTGTTTTGTCTGTCCGCATTCCTTGTCTGCACTCCTTTTATATTGTGTCACTTTTTCTCAGTCTGTCTTCCCCTTGCCCCCTTGCTTGGAGGAGTTCTTCAGTTCTCCTTCCCAAGCAAGATTAACAAAATTGAGTGTTCAGAAGAGCTGATAACGTACCAAGTTAAGGGCTGCAGAGCTAAGAGGGCTGTTAGGACCAAGAGGCCTCGCTATTTGAAAATGTTGAGATTATTGAAGAGGGTTTCTTTACCTTATCTTTTGAAAATAAGAGGCCTCTCAAAGCTCTTCGGGATATGAGACTTGGCACCTTTCGTGGTTGCCAGAGGTTTGCTGGACTTGGAAAATATAGCGAGTAGCTGGGGACATGTTGCTACGTATATGAGGACTTTGAATATCGATGAGCTTGAGAGGTACTAACCCATTTCATCCATCATATGAGCATGGTTCTTGGAACTGGAGATCTCAAAAGGTTGTGATGGAGAAGTTAGGCAATCAACCGAGCTGACCTCCACTCAAAGGAGTCTTAGGGATATTATGTTTAGGTGGAGTCTGACTTATTTCCAATTATATTGAACGGAATAGGAGGGTTATCTCGCGTTGGTTCATCTTCCCGCATTTACTCAACTGCTTTCCAAAACCGTAACGACCTTTATTAATTAGGAAACCAAAAGGAATGTCGACTCTGTTTTCCGTGTGGTTCTTGGTTCCTTAAAAGCTTACGATTTTCCTCAAGGCTCCTAATATCTCCTATGTTTCTTTCTCTTTTGCCAAAATATTTCAGAGTCTCTTCTTGAATCTTCGTGGTTACTTTCTGTCCTCACTGTAATCCTGATGGATGCCCCCATTTCTTCTCTGTTCAAGGAACGCACTTCTTTCAGAATCGACTGGAAGTGGCATTGTCGCTACTTGTCCCCTTCAACAATGGAGCTTTCTGACTTGGCAGTTGTCAGGAAGCGGTTCTTCCCTGAGCTTGACTTGTCTCTACGAGTTCCTACCCCTGACGAGCCTTGTAATTACCTTTCTCAAGGGGAAGTTTGTTTTTTTTTAGGGTGCATTGGACATGGGACTTCGCCTTCCTATTCATCCTTCTATTGGGCGAGTTCTTGCCCACTACGGCTTGTGCCCCTCTCGCCTTTCCCCTCAAGGATGGGCTGCTATGGTCAGCTTTTTCCTCTTCTGGAATCTGTATGGCAATGGTAGGTTCCCTTCTATTGTTGAGTTCCTTTACTTTTTCGAGATCGAGGAAGACGATGTCCCCTGCTTCAGTTTCTTTCGTTAGAGGTACTTCAATTTACCCATTTTGGTTCTGGACCTTCCTTCCAATCCTGAAGGGTGGTCTAAGCGCTTCTTTTTTGCTTCTGGGAAGTCTTGGCGGTCTCCCGAGCTGCGTTGTCCTCGTACTAGGATTCCACGATCCTGGAAGAGCTTTTCTCGTATTGGTATGCTCAAGCTGAGATCTCTTGACCTTTTTTCCACGAAGATTTATTCTTATTATATTCTTGTTGTGCAGGTCCTCCTGATCTGGACTTGCCAGAGATGATGAATATTGATGGGCTGCATCTCGTAGAGCCCAAGAATTTTTCAGATCTGATGACTCAGGAAAACCTTTATTTGCTAGGTGCTGAGGCAACCGCTTGGGGGTTTTCTTCTTTTCCAGACTCCCCTTAGACTTCCCCCTCTGAATCTGACGAGGAGGAGGATACTGGTGAGCCCTCAAAGAAACGCATGAGGGATGGTTCTTCTTCGTCAGAATCTTCTCTTGCCACTATCATGTTTACCTCAGCTGGCGTGAAGCTTCTCAAGGCGCTCACTGAGGCTGAGAAAGAAAGGGACGAGCTGAAAGAAGAGAATGCTCGCCTGAGATGAGAGGTAGCCGAGCTGAAATAGCAACTTAAAAAGAACTAGGAGCTCTACCTCCTTGTATTCCCTTCCCTTTCTGATTAATGAAAATGCCAGACTTCGTTTACCTTTTACATCTTTCTGAATGCTTGTATCCGTGAATCCTGAATATCAGATCTTTCTTTTTGAACACGTATGTGCATATATGAGCTGAGGAACTCGTTTTTCCTTTCTATGAGCTGAAGAGCTCATCTCTTATGATATGAGCTTAGGTGGCCCAAACTGAAGTTTATAGGTTGAGCAGCCTATCTTGAGCTGTAGAGCTCATCTCTTATCAGATGAGCTAAGGAGCTCATCCTGAATTTTATAAGCTTAGAACTTTATCGTTTGTTTATGAGCTGAGAAGCTCATCTTGAATTTTATAAGCCTAGAAGTTTATCGTTTGTTTATGAGCTGAGAAGCTCATCTTGAACTGTAGAGCTTATTTTGTATTTCCAGAGCCGAGGAGTTCATCGTTTTTTTTTTTTATATTATAAGCTAAAGAGCTTATCCTGAGCTGTAGAGCTTGTTTCGTGTATACCCCCCCACCACCCCCCCCCCCCCCCCGCCCCTTTTTTTTTTTTTTGGAAGCCATATGAGGATGGATCAAGAATTTGCTTATTTTTATTGAGAATAACTTTATTACAAGGAAAAACGTACTGAAAGAACTTCTTAAGATGCTCGGCATTCCAAGAGTGAGGTTGGATCTTTCCTTCTTCTGTTTGCAACTCATAGTTCCCAAGCCTAATTACTCTTGAAACGACGTAGGGGCCTTCCCAGTTTGGCCCCAACTTCCCATGCGTAGGGTCCTTTCTTGCAAGCAAAAGCCTCCTAAGTACCAAATCTCCAGCCTTGAAACTTATCTGCCTTACCTTCCTATCGTAGTATCTTGCGGTTTTTCTCTGATAAATCTGAATGTGTTGCAAAGCTCTTTCTCTCCTTTCATCTAAGAGGTCGAGGTTTAGCATGAGGGATTCATCGTTAAGCTCTGGCTCCGCGAGCTCGGTTCTAGGGGATGGTATCCCTAACTCTACAGGCGACACTACTTTAGTTCCGAAAGCCAAAGCAAACGGTGTTTCCTGAGTTGTTATCCTAGGAGTTGTTCTGTATGCCCACAACACCTCTGGGATATACTCAACCCATTTTCCCTTCAAAGACTCGAGCTTGGTCTTCAAGGCTGCTTTGATTGTCCGGATCGTCACCTCTGCTTGTCCATTTGACTATGGATGGGCTTGGGCCGAGAAATAATTCTTTATCCCTAACTCTGCACAAAACTTTTTGAACTTCGGGTTGTCAAACTGTTTCCCATTATCAGAGACAATCGCTCTAGGTACCCCAAACCTACAGATAATAGACTTCCATGTGAAATTCTAAACCTTTTGCTCGGTGATTGTTGTCAGAGGCTCCACCTCTGCCCATTTAGTGAAATAGTCCACTCCAACTATGCTGGTGGGAAGAGGGCCAAGAATGTCCAATCCCCATTGCTGAAAGGGCCAAGGGCTTACCACTGAAGTTAGGAATTCTGGTGGGCATTGAGAGACATTGGCATGTATCTGACACACCTTACACTTCTTAACCAGGTCGGTGGCATCCTTTAGCATGGTGGGCCAGTAATATCCCAGCCTCAAGGCTTTTCCTACTAGTGTTTGAGCTCCGATATGGTTACCGCAAATTACTGCTGGCAAAGTTCCGTTCTGAAGATATTCCCTAATTGAGTCCATCCAAACAGGTGGAAAAAGGACTGGGAAAACTTACTCCTTCTCAATTCCTACTGATGGTTCCGCCAACTGCTCTACCTGTATCAACCTATCTAAATTCTCCTGTGAAGAAGTTGCTAACCTTGCCAGCGCATCTGCTCGAGAATTCTCTGATCTGGGGACGTGTATAATCTTAACGTGCACAAATTTCCTGATCAACTCCTGTACTTTTCTGATGTAAAGGATCATTTTCTCACCCTTGGCCTCGTAGGAACCCTCTATCTGCTTCACCACAAGCAGGGAGTCACTGCAGATCTCCAGCTGTTCTGCCTCCATCGAGTGAGCAAGATTTAACCCTGCTATGACAGCCTCATATTCTGCCTCGTTGTTCGAGGCCTTGAACCCAAACCTTAATGCATATTCAGCATCTATTTCATCAGGGGAGGTCAAAATTAAACCAGTACCGCTACCCTGGGCGTTGGCATCTCCATCTACAGAAAGCTTCCACGTGGGGAGGTCAGGTACCAGCTGCGTGGCCCCCGTAGGTGTTCCTGCTGTGAATTCTGCAATGAAGTCAGCCAACACTTGCCCTTTTGATGGATGTTCTTGGTTTATACCTGATATCGAACTCACTGAGCTCAATGGCCCATTTAACCAGCCTACCCGAAGACTTGGTTTACTTAACACTTGCTTTATTGGCTGATCTGTTGGCATCTCGATAGTGTGAGCTTGGAAATATGGCCTGATCCTTCTGGCGGTCGTGACTAAGGCTAAAACGAGCTTCTCCATCTTTGGATATCTCTCCTCTGCCCCCCTCAGAGCTCTGCTACAGTAATATACTGGTTGCTGAGCTCTGTCGCGGTCCCTCACTAGCGCTGCGCTTGTTGAGAAATCTGATACCGCTAGATAGAGAGTAAGGACCTCACCTTCCACCGGGCTCACCAAAGTAGGTGGGGAGCTCCGATAATTTTTCAGTGCTCTGAACGCTTCATCACACTGGGCATCCCACTAGAAGGCCTTCTTTAAGACTTGAAAGAAAGGTTGACACTTGTCGCTTGATCTGAACACGAAGCGGCTTAAGACAGCTATTCTACCTGTTAGGCGCTGCACCTCCCTTGTATTGGACGAAGGTTTTATATCCAGTACTGCCTTCACCTTCTCCGGGTTCGCCTCTATTCCTCTACTATTAACTATGAAGCCCATAAACTTTCCAGCAGACCCCAAAGGCACATTTTACGGGATTGAGCTTCATTTTGTACTCCTTCAAGACCTGGAAAGATTCCGCCAAATGTTTGATATGGAGCTCTACTTTCAGCGATTTAACCAATATATCATCAATGTAGACTTCTATGGTCGTTCAGATTTGCTTCTGGAACATTTTATTCACCAAGCGCTGATAAGTGGCTCCAGCATTTTTCAACCCGAAAGGCATAACCTGAAGCAAATCGGAACGACCATGAAGCTGAGGAGCTCGTGACCAGCGGTGGCATCCACAATCAAGTCTATCCGAGGTAAGGGGAAACTGTCCTTAGGGCAGGCCATATTGAGGTCAGTGAAGTCAATGCAGAGGCGCCACTTGCCATTGGTCTTCTTAATGAGGACAACATTAGCTAGCCATACTGGGTAATCCACCTCCCTAATGGATCTGGCATGTAGAAGTTTGTTGACCTCTTCGTTAATGGCTTTTTGACGCTCTGGGGCGAAACTCCTCCTCTTTTGTTTGATGGGTTTGCAGCTCAGATTCACGCTGAGCTTATGCGTGATAACCGAAGATTCAATACCTTCCATGTCTTCTTGTTTCCAAGCAAACACCTCCATGTTTTGCCTCAAAAACTGGATGAAAAGTTCCTTAATCTCTCTGCTCAGCTTGGATCCTACATAAACAAGGTGCTCGGGCTCTTCATTTAGCTGTATAGGTTCTAGCTCTTCTAACAGGATTGGTCTAGTTTCCAGCTCATCTCTCATGTCAAGTTCATCTAATTGGATGTTCTCAACCTCCTTCATCTTCACAGATGCTATGTAGCATTCTCTTGCTACACGCTGGTCTCCCCGGACCACTCCGATTCCATTTTCTGTTGGAAATTTAACGACCAAGTGATAGGCAGATAGGATTACCCTCATAGAATTAAGGGAAGGCCTTCCAAGCAGGATGTTGTATGCAGAAGGTGTATCAACCACTAGGAATTTTACGGTTGTGGTGGCTTGGCAAGGCGGGTCACCTAGGGTGAGAACAAGTTGGATTGAACCCAGGGGGAGCACCCTTTCTCCTGAGAAACCTAGCAAGTGAGTACTTATAGGTTCAATTTTTTCCCTTCCTATGTCCATTTTGTCGAATGCAGGCGCAAAAATGATGTCTGCCGAGCTCCCGTTATCGATCAGAACTCGATGAACGGTTCTGTTGGCTACCACGGCTCTTACCACCAATGGATCATCATGGGGGTATTGACATCCCTCCAAATCAGAATCTAAAAAAGTGATAGATGTGTCTAAGCGTGGTGCTTTGGATACAGTATGCACTTCGAGAGCTTCTTCGGCTCTGATTCGTCGGAGGTGAGCTTTCCTAACTGAGCTGGATTCTCCCCCTCCCGCAAATCCTCCAGATATTACTCTGATCTCACCTAGAGGCTGCTGATGTGGTGCAGATGCTTGCTGTTGAGGTGGCGGCGGTGGAAGAGCTCGATTCTGGTTGTCATGGGCCACAAAGCGACGTAATTGTCCTCGTTGGATTAAGAACTCGATCTCCTTTTTTAACTGAATGCAGTCATCGGTATGGTGACCATGATCCCTATGGTAGTCACAATACTTTGTGGGGTCTCTCTTTGCTGGATCCGCCTTCATCCGAGGTGGTCACCTTAGGAACTTCTCGTTTTGGACCTCATACAGAACTTGGGATACAACGACGGTGAGCGGGGTGAACCGTTGAGGTCTGTATCTAGGCTGTAGCTCAGGCTGCAGGGGGCCCAAACGGTCTCTAACATTTCCTCTTCTCTTTGGGGAACGATCTCTATCCCTCCTTGGAGACCTTTCTCACCCTTTTTCTTTCCTGGGACTTCGGTCCCTCTTCTTTTCTTCTTTTTCCTTCTCCTTCCATGAGGATGCACTCCCCACCTTGGAAAGGAGTGCTTCTTCACCGTTTATGTACTTTTCTACCTTGGCTAACACTTCAGCCATGCTTGCTTGAGGGTTCTTCGATATAGAGAACATCAAATCCTTTGACTGCACTCCTAATCCTGCAATGAAAGCAGTAATGGCAAACTTTTCGTCCGGGACATCTACCTTCAGAGATTCTGAATTGAATCTCTGTACATAAGATCGCAGGTTCTCATCAGGCCTCTGCTTTATATTTAATAAATGATAGCTCGGTTTCCTGTAGATCCGAGCTCCGATGAAGTGAGACACAAAGGAAATGGAGAGTTCTTTGAAAAAAGAGATCGAAGCTGGGGGGAGCCCATTGAACCATGCTAAGGCTGACCCATTCAGGGTGATGGCAAAGGCCCTACACCACACAGGATCCTGGTACCCGTGCAGCTCCATTTGGTTTTTGTAGGTGTTGAGGTGATCCACGGGGTCTTTTGTCCCATCGAAAACCTCTATCTGAGGCACTTTGAACTTCGGAGGAAGAGGAAAATGCAACCCCCCAGGAGTGAAGGGGGATTCAATTTGTTGCACCAATGCATCCATCGTTACTGGAGTCTTGACCCTCACTGCCTCCCTCATGTGGCTGAGCTCTTTCTGGATGTCCTTGAAGCGATGCTCCCAATATTGCTCCATTCTCTCCTGCTGGAAAGGAATAAAATCATTTTTCTCTAGTCCCTCGTTTTGGCTCTGTGCTTCTTCATTAATCCCCCTCCTAGGCGCCTGATGGGGTGCTTGACTGTTTTCCCCTCCTTCGTTAACTTCCCTGAGGGGATCAAGGCATTGTCGTTCCCTAAGAGGAAGATCATTCGGGCCTTGCTGGGCTGGTTGCGTCTGCTGAGGACCTCGTAAGAGCTTCAAGAGCTCCTCATTTTGTTGAAGTGAGCGTTGATTGACCAGGCGAAGGGCGTCTAGTTCATTGTTAGTGTGATTTTACACGAGTGAATAATGAGATAGGGTTCAATTGTATGGGGTAGATCAGAGCTACAAGGCTCATGAGTTGGTGGATGAATATTCTAATTATCTGAGGTGTAATGTATGTGATACGGAAGAAATATAGTGGTTCACCGGCTGATGAGCTTGGTTAGTCCACTCTCTAATGGAGACTCTTGCTCCTTTTTCTTTATTGATGATCTTGGAATGCTTACAGATAGTTTTTTTCACACACCCCCCCCCCCCGGTTGGGGTAATATACCGTATTTATAATGTTATTCCTAACCCTCAAGGATCCCTACCGAGATCCTTGCCCCCTATTCATGGGATCCCCCTTAATTTTGGGAGGGATCTTGATCAATTAAGGATTTCCCGCTCGGGATGTTGCTTGATTTCCGTTTGGGAGGTTCCAGCTACAATCCAATTGCTTCCCCCATTGATTTGGCTACTATTTCGGTTGGGAGAGCCAGAGCTTTCTGGTCCTCTAAGCTCTGGAGCTCCGGGCTGACCTCCCGATCTGACCTCATGGGCTGAACTCACACTTAGGACTGATTTTGGGTACTATCAGGTTCCGACATCAATTGGGAAAGGCAAAGACAAATGGTCTCGAATGAAGAGGATTACCGCTCAAATATTAAAGTATTAGAAGATGGAGTATTAGATGATGGATGTAAGCGCCCAAGAGAGGTTGATAGGAGTTTGCTCGAATCTGTTGAAGCTAAAAAGAAGAAGGTACATGTTCAAACACTTAGCCCTTATATCGAATTACAACTGGCGAAGTTTGTGGAATACTCTCGCTGGAAGCAACAATAGGTGTTCTGTGGAACTTTCTAGGGCTTGGGAACCTTTGAATAGTTCGAGCCCTTCATAATTTAGTGAAATGGAAAGCAAGCTAATCACAAGGGAGCTTGAATAAATTCAACAACGGATTGGTCTTGCCTAGGGGCAGATAAGGGGGTCTTGCATTATTGTGGAAAAAGGGTTTACATGTTAGTGTTGATAGTTTCTTAGATTACCATATCGAAATTCTTGTTAAGGAAGTCTCGGGCAAACCTTGGAGGTTTGTGGGTTTCTATGGGCATCCAATCACATTTCAGAGGAAGAATTCTTTGACTTTATTAAGAAATTTAAGCCAGATGTCGAATCACCCATGGGTTTATGGGGGAGATTTTAATGAAATTGTTTGTAATAAGGAGAAGTTGGGTGGTCTTGACAGATCCAATTGGAAAATGAACGACTTTCAAAGCGCAATTGACGATTGCCAATTAAGGGATTTAGGTTTTATAGGCTACCAATTTACAAGGTGGAATGGATCGCTGAACCTCAGCCAATCTTGGTTTTCTATGTTCCCAAATAACAATGTCTAACATGTCCTGACTACAGACTCAGATAATTGTCAGTTGCTCCTTAGAAGTTCTTCAAGCCCAGGTTTAGGGAAGGGTAGACCTAAGAAAAAATGTTTTCGATTTGTGGAAATGTGGGCTAAGGACCCCTCTTGTTTTGAAGTTATACAACAGAACTAGAATAATAGATGGTTTGGATCCTCTGGGCAGCATTTCTTGCAAAATATTTGACAGTGTTGGATGGGTTTATTGAAATAGAAGACTGACAAGTTTGGGAACATTAATATCAAGTTGCAAGAGTCTAGAGAGCAGTTGGCTAGGGTGCAAAGTGATATGATGATAGAGGAGAACATGGAGCAGTTTAAAGCACTACACCAATAGATTCACAGTTTACTAGATGTGAAAGAATCAATGTGGAAACAATGGGCCAAATCCCTCTGGATGAAAGATGGAGACAGAAACACAAAGTATTTCCACACCCAAGCTAGCCTAAGGAAACAAAGAAATACTATTAAGGGACTTACCAGCAGAGATGGTGTATGGGTGACAAACATGGAACATATTGAAAACATCGAAGTTGGGTACTATCAACAACTCTTCAACACAGAGCATCCCTCACAACAGGAATTTGAGAGAGTTCTTCAGTGTGTGGATCAAAAGGTTACTCCTACTATGAATCATGAACTACTCAAACTTTTTTATGTTTTAGAAGATGCTAAAACACTCAATCAAATGCATCCTAGTAAGGCACATGGCCCAGGCGGTATGGGAGTTATATTTTTCCAGAAATACTAGAACATTGTGGGTTGTGACGTAACAAATGTGGTGTTGGATTTCCTAAACTCAGAAAACCCATGTCTTAGGCTCAATTATACACATCCAACATTCAGAGAGTATGTCTTAATTCAGGCCAATCAGCCTATGCAATGTAGTGAACAAGTTGATTGCTAAATTATTGCCATTAGGTTGAAGGCCATCATTTCCAAGGTTATCTTAGAGTTTCATAGTAATTTCGTTCTAGGTCGGCTTATCAAAGATTATGTTCTAATAGCGTATAAGTTGAACCATCAGCTTAAAATGAAGAGAGAAGGAGGTAAGGCATTTATGTTCCTTAAACTATACATGAGAAAAACTTATGATAGGTTGGAATGGAGCTTTCTTGAGGCTAATATGTATAAATTAGGTTTTGATGGTAAATGGATCCGAATGATAATGAGATGTGTGAAGTCGGTTTCATATTCACTTATCATTAATGGTGAGTAGATGGCTTTTATCAATCCAACAAGGGGGCTGCGTCAATGTTATCCTTTTTCCCCTTATCTTTTCCTTATTTGCAGTGAAGGTTTATCTAGACTTCTAAGAAATAAAGAGAGTTTATGAATCTTACCAAGGATATCCACTAGTAGAAATGACCCTTATTTCTCCCATTTATTGTCTACTAACGATAGTCTCTTGTTGTTAGAACTACAAAAGAACATGGTCAAGTGATTAAGGTGTGTCTCTAGATTTATGAGAGGGCTTCTAGTCAAGTTATTGATTACTAAAACTCGGCTTTGGTTCAACGCATCCATAAGTGATTGAAGAACTGTCTAATCTACTGCAAGTTTTAGTTGTTGATAGCCATGATAAAATATTTGGGGCTACCTTCTGTTGTAGGCAGAACAAAGAGGGCCATTTTCAGCTCTATTCGTGAAAGAGTGTTAGATCAGATTTTATAATTGGCTAATTTCATAGAGTCCATTGTAAATCTCAACATTTTTCATGGTCATGATGCTATCAAGTTGAAGATCCAAAAATTTCATTGAAGGGAGGAGATCAAGAGTTAAAGCAACATCAGTCAACCTCTGTATATACATGCATGCTTAGGACAAAGGTATTGAACTAGACACTTAATATGAACCCTTAGTTACTTTTTCTTAGGATGATAATGGAATTGAAAGCACTCCATGTATGACTCCTAGGTGATTTTAAAAGTAAAGTTTTTCTAAACAATTTTGTGTTTTAAAAATATAGATTTAACTCTTATCGGACCCATCTTGAGCAACACTCTTTAGTGCACAAGAGGACTAGTTTTTGCTTAGTTTTGTGCTTCAAAAATTGGTAAGGACTAAGCTATGCTCACCAGCCTTGGCTACAACAGCCTTTTGATGACTTACGAAATTAGATGGGAAAAGGCCACGAGGGAACAACACTGATCTCACTCTATGAGTTAGCTCGATTGGTCTTTCAAGGTCGCTCGAACGGTGCTCATGGTCACTCGAGCGACACTGATCCTCCATATGACATAAACGTAATTTCCATCCAGAACCAATCGCTCTATGACCGCCCTCCCACCGATCGAGCGATTGTTAGCGAATTTGAGGTTTCTTATTTATTAAGATTACCCTTATTCCAGACCTATAAATAGTGAGAACCTTTCCTAGAGCTAGGTTAAGCCTCTTTTGAGATTTCTAAGAGAGAACACTTCTTCTACCTTGAGATCTTCCACCGCTAACCTACATCCATAAATCCCAAGGATACCACTAGAGATTATACCCAACCTCACAACTTGGAGTTGAATATCTTGATGGTTTGACGAACCCACTGGTATATGCATACTAGGAATTGTTGGTGTGCCCATGATTGCTCAAGGCCTAGATGAACCGTGCAACAGGGAGGTCCAAGTGAAGCTACACTAGAAGTTGAAAGAGAGCCTTTAATGAAAAGAAAATAAGGAAATGAGCATCTAACCATGATATTCATAGAGGTATAAGGCTCGAATACTTGTATGTTGACTTAGCGAGTAGTGGATTAGGCTTTGGTGAATCGAGAAGGTTCCTTACTATTTTTCCCGAGGAGGGTTGTTCGTGTCAACAAATCACTTGTATTCTTTATTATTTATCGTATACACTTGTGATTGTGAGCACACACGCGCATGATGTGTTTGTTGGAATGATTATTTGAATATCTATCTATACATAGTTGTACATTGGGTTTGGAATTTGGGATCACTGTAAGAATGATTGTGAGTGAATTAATTGAAGTTAACTAAAATCAATCGTCATGTTTAAGTTGGTTTGTGGTGATTAAAAGGGGTTCTCACTATTCATTGACAAATTTGTGTTAGAAGAGGTAATTGTGGTTGATTAGATTTTTATTAATAATTAATTGAGTGTTAAATTGAAAAACCTAGTCATCCCCCTCAAGGTAAAGTGTCTATAGCTCTACATGTATAATTATAGGAGAAGATCAACATCAGGTTCCCATTCCCAGAATAATAATTGGTATTACAGCGTGGTTGCCCTGATTCCATAGAAACTTGTAGGCATTTTTGTGTATTGCTTCCATACCTAGTTAAAAATGGTTGCTTCATCGATACTTGAATTGTGTTTTATAGTTCACACTGCCTTGAAAACCCAAGTGTGTAATAAATGGTACTTTAACTATGGTTGTTCTAGGCATATGACTAGATAGAATTCCCACTTTTGTGTATTGGAACAGTGTAGTGGTGGGACTGTTACATTTGGAGACGATAGTATCTCCAAGGTTGTTGGAAAGGGTTTCATTCAACCATTTGGAATGCCAAAGTTGGATAATGTCCCCTATGTGGAAGGATTGAAAGTCAACCTTATCAGTGTTAGCCAATTGTGTGGTAATGGTAATGTTTTACATTTCATGAGAGACAAATGCACAATTTTGAATGATAAAATGGATTGTCGTTTGGAAGGGGTTAGATCGGGAGATAAGTGTTATTAGATATCTCCAAATCCTTCACTAGTGTTTCACAGGGAGAGTGTTGATGAAGTCACACTATGACATCAAAGGTTAGGTCACATGAACAATAAGGACCTGAACCGAATCATGAGCAAGGAGATTTTAAGGGGAATACCTAAGTTGAGTAAGTTGTCTACCAAAGTGTGTGATCCATGTCAATTAGGGAAGCAAACCAAAGGCCCTCACAAGAATTAAAGACCATCACAACTATGAGACCCCTAGAGCTCATTCACATGGATCTCATGGGTCCTACACAAACCAAGAGCATAAGTGGTAAGAGATAAATCTTAGTTATGGTAAACCTAAGGCCTTTTTGAGAGATAAACCTGAGGCTTTACAAACCAAACACAAAACTCAAACAAAAGATTTTACATTTTCTTTTCACTTTTGCAAAATCACTTTCACAAAACTCCCTTTCCTTCCCTGAGGAGACGACCTTGGAATACTCTTCCAAGTAAAACATCGACAACGAAAGACTCCTTGCGATTGGGGAGCGCTTTTGTTCACACCCGCATTTCATTCCATTTATTTTGTTCATCACATTTCCATTCACATTCATAATGTTGTTGTTTCCTATCTTCTTGCATCATCCGGAGGGAGAGTGACACTCCCCCATCACTATAAGCCACATACACACATTGAGGGTGAGGGTGATGTTACGAGGTTAGGAAACAACAACGTTTTTCCAATCAATCACTATGTGCCAAACATCACTCCATGTGAATTGGTTTAGCTCTTCTTGCATGAAGATTAGCCAATTTTTTTTGCAAAAGTGAAACGAAATTACTATTCATCATCTTCAACCTTGGAGCTTTCTACATCTACTCCTAAGCTTAGGTAGCCAACCCTCTACAAATGAATGGAATGCTGAATATAATGGTGTGAGAGAGTTGCATTTTCGTCCATGAGACTCCCCCCTAGCTCTGTGTACGAGCTCCCATCAAGAGAGGGCTGAATGGAAGGCTTTGACAGGCTAGGAGATCATAGCCTGGGCAGCCCACTTCCCCCCATTCCTCCTTTAATGCATTGGCCTTTAAAGTCTTCCACTTGAGTGTAGGAGGCCTGTAAATGTGTAAGGAAATGTTGGGATAGGCGTGGGAGAAGTGTAGGTGGGACCCCCAAGCCTCAAAGTTGAGTTACAGGCTGTTTTCGCGACCAGAAGGTCCGGAGTACCGGTACCTAGTACCGGTACTGTTTTTCTGCACTGGATCACCTTCGGTAGAATTGGCATAACTCTTGATCCAACCGTTGGATTGAGCTGAAATTTTGACACCAAACAGAAGACACCCATATCTACAACTTTCATGTTTTGAAATTTTCCAAATTCTGAGTATATCATGGTCAAAATGGAGGAATTCCGAGGCAGTGCTTCCAATTGTTGCTGCAGCTGGTGCCCTTGTTCCCAAGCACCAATGCCTTCTTGATTTCTTCACTTTTAAGCCTCCAATTCTTCATGTATTGTGTCCATGCCTTCACCACACATCCATCAAGGTTGCAATGTCCTAAAATCAATCATTTAAGCTATAAAAGGTTGCAACATCAAAATATCAACATTAGAGACAATTTTGGCTAACACTAAGTATTTAAATGCAAAAGTTGAGTTATAATGCATGTAATGAGCCCTTCAAATATGCAATATTATGCGCTCATCACACCCCCCAACTTAAGCTTTGCTAGTCCCTAGCAAACAAAATGTAAAAGCAAGCAAACAAAAATAAACCTATACTAATTCCGCAATTGCATTTAGCACATGCAACAAGCCTTTAAACCCCTAGGTGATCCCTAGTGGACGAGTTTTGTCTCGTGAAGGTTTCCAGTGAAGGTACCTACAAACTTCTTGCTAATATCCAATATTTAAAGTATATTCCCCTATCTTAACTAGTGATGGGATTTCAATAAAACAACTATGTTCAAAACATCCTAACTAAAAACACATGCAACACATTATAGCTTTAAATGCTATTCTAGAGTATCCACATACACATTTTCTTTCAAAACTCGTGTGTGTGTGAAATGAACATGTAATTTAAACATTTACACAATGGAGTTCACATTCACGTGGCTATACAAATTAAGCTTTGATGCAAAAACTCACCAAGGGTTTCTCTCAAAAATGAATAACTCAATGATTATCCTAGCATGCACTCCATGTGTATATGTGAGATAGAATCTTATTCACAAACCAAAATGCTCACATATAATCCAAAAATGAAGCACATGTATACAAATGAAACAACCTTGGCATAATCTCATGAAAGGAATGCTAGGGCATTAGATAGTACAATTAACTTCTCTTTTTCTTTAAAAGTATGCATCCCCCATGCTTCTCTAGATCTTTTAGGACTTTCATGGGTTGTAATGAGGCCTTGGGGTGATAATGAGGTAAGTGAAATGAAGGATATAGGATAACAAAGAGGGTTGTTCCGAGTGAATGACCTTAATCTTAGAAAAACACTTCCCTTTTATGGGATTTTGATTTTCACACCATCACCACACCCTTTGTTTCTTTTCTTTCTTTTCCTTAACATTTTCCTTTTTTCTATGATCGTTCTTTCTTCTTTCACCCCTTTCTCTTCCTTTTCTTGAGTTTTCATTCTTTTTCATTCAACATTTAAACTCCACAACATCCATCCCTTTTGTTTGAATTTCCACACCATACTTCCTTCGCTTTAACGATCACTCAAATTTAGCTCTAGGAACAACCAAGGTAAGGTAGATATTTATCATTTTCATTGGCTTGGTTACATGTGTGGCATAGAAACGAATTCAATTAAGGCTCAATCATGGCACTAGGGATAAAATTTCACAAGAAAAAGGCAAAGGCTCAAAGCATTTCAAAGATGGCCTAAGATCATCTCTAGATAAGCATAGGAGGAGCATTTTGCGTTTCAAGACAAAGTCAATCAACTACCCAAAAGCACCTAACCAAAACAAACATAATGAGATTATTGAACAAATTTAGAATTTGAAAAATTGTTCCTTGAGTAAATGTAAGTTCCCTCCAAACAAGGATTGGCATTAAAGCTCACATGGGTTCTTACTCATCTCCACTATTCATGTCAAGCACTCAAATGTGAACACAATCCGTAAATTGTCCAAATTACACATTCAAGGTCCACAATAGTTGAGTTTGAAAGAAAACACATATGTGATACTCAAGCATAGGATAAACTTCTATAATGTGCTCATGTATTCAAAGTTCAAAATGAAGATCAAGCAATTCACAAATCCCATAACAATTAGGATAAAGGAATATAGTTCAATATTGACTATTTTTCACAAAAATTGTCCAAAATTTTTCAAAATTTTCACATTTCCAACTTATTCTATACACAAAGTGGTGGAACATGTGAATGGTGCACCTCACCCCCCAACTTAAACTATGCATTGTCCTCAATGCACAAGGAATCATGCAATGAAAACAATGAAGGTAAAATGGGAAATGAGATACCCCCTTTTTTTTTTTTTTTATATATATATAAACATAAAAGAGAAAATGAAACACACAAAACTCATTTACACCCCCCAACTTAGACTAGAACATGGGGAAGGAATGCTGGTGATGCCCTCAAAGCAGGTGGAGTAGCATTGCAGAGATTGGGTCTGTCAGGCAAACAGTACCGGTACTGGGTACCGGTACCATTTGGTACCGGTATCGAGTACCGGTACCATTTGGTACCGGTATCGAGTACCGGTACTGCGATTCCAGTAGACTTTTGGTACCGGTACTGCGATTCCAGTAGACTTTTAGTACCGGTACTGGGTACCGGTACCATTTGGTACCGGTACCGAGTACCGGTACTGTTCTGCTTTGTCTGTCAAACTACTCCCGCTGAAACATGCTTGATGTTAAAATCTAAACTACAATGATACTCACCATTATACTACAATGACATGAAAAATAAAAATATAACAATAAAAGAGATATAACTACTATGTACATGGAAACAAAACAACAAGGGCTCATGTCAATCCGGCTTCAATTCGGATATGACCCTACGCCCATGGATTTTTTTGATTTTAAAATTTTTTTGTTGTATAAATGCCCTTTCACTCCAATCTATCCAACAATACAAAGGATAATGCTTCAAAAATCTCAACCAAACAAAGTTGTAGGCAAGTTTATGCAATACCAACAATGGAGTATGCAATTTGTCTTTAAAAGTTTCTCCACTCAACTCCATTTCAATGCCCTCCCCAAATTGAAAAATGTGAATCTCAACACCACTCTTAGATGGCAAAAAGACATTGGGCTCATTAGCCTCATGTAAGATAATAACTTCATCAAACTTTTCACAATCAAGAGTGGTGGGAGATTCAACATCAATATGCATTTCATTGGGGTGATCATCCTCAATACATTGACTATGCTCAAAATTTTGTTCATCATGCATAATTATAGCATTAGTCAATGTATTAAGTTGATCTCCAATTTCAGAAAGTTGTTGGGCTACTTGGGCATTGAATTCCATTTGACTTTGCATAAACTCGCCTAATTGGGCATTGAATTCCAATTGGCATTGTATAAACTCGCAAAAAGTATTTTCCAATGCTTGTTCGGTTAAGTCCTCATACGTTGGATAATGGCAAAATTCATTTGGTGGTGTGAGATTGGATGGAAAATTATACGGTTCATTCTCCCAACCATAACTCGGATAACTCGGTGAAACATAATGGTTGGGGTAGAAGTTTTCGCATGCAAAGTCTTGAACTGGATCATTTAATGGGCATTCACTAGTGAGGTGTCCATTCTCACCACAAATTTCGCAAACGTATTCAAAATAAGGGGCATTTATTGGGCACTCACTAGTGATGTGTCCATACTCACCACAAATCTTGCATACGTTTTCAAAATAAGAGGCCATTCTTGGGCACTCACTAGTAATGTGCCCATAATCATCACAAATTTCACACACATTTTCATAATATGGGGCATTATATACATTTTCATAAAAATTATAAGACATAATACAAAACACAAACTAAAACAAAAATATTTACAAGTTAGACGACATACCTTGGCCCGTGATGAAAATCACAAGACTTACCTTATGCCGTCCCAAAATCACCTCTCGAACTCGACGTTTTACCTTCCCCGGCAACGGCGCCAAAATGATTGATTGGAAAAACGTTGTTGTTTCCTAACCTCGTAACATCACCCTCACCCTCAATGTGTGTATGTGGCTTATAGTGATGGGGGAGTGTCACTCTCCCTCCGGATGATGCAAGAAGATAGGAAACAACAACATTATGAATGTGAATGGAAATGTGATGAACAAAATAAATGGAATGAAATGCGGGTGTGAACAAAAGCGCTCCCCAATCGCAAGGAGTCTTTCGTTGTCGGTGTTTTACTTGGAAGAGTATTCCAAGGTCGTCTCCTCAGGGAAGAAAAGGGAGTTTTGTGAAATTGATTTTGCAAAAGTGAAAAGAAAATGTAAAATCTTTTGTTTGAGTTTTGTGTTTGGTTTGTAAATGAAAATGCAAATAAAGCAAGTGTTGGCTAATCCAAAGGGTTCATTCCAATGGGAATACCAAATCAACTCAAAGCCTTCCTCCGATTGAGCATGAATGAACGATTGATTCGGGGGAAGCTAGGGACGAGATTGGTGAGTATCTAAGCATAAACCGTGACTAGGCCTACGGAATATCAAAGGCTCACCAACTCATCCACTCTCAACCCCGTCAAACCGAATCATTTGACTCTAAAGGGAGGAATGAAGAAGATTTGAACATGGTATTCCCAAGAGGAATTTTCCATTGGATTAACCAACTTAAATCTAGCTACTCATGCTTGAAAGGAAAGACATTAATGTAAATGGAAGACATGTAGAAGAAATGAAGCATGGAACTTAACTAAATGCAAGAAATCTTAAACTAAGAAGAAAGAAATACAATACCCAATTTAAAACATGAAAATGAAGAACTTGAAAGCATAAATGGTGAAATGAAGAACATGTAACTAACTTGCAATGTACTTGAAATAAAGGAGATTACAATGTAAGAAATGAAGATTACAAGAGAAATGTAGCTTACAACAATGACATGGATGAAGAAAATGCAAAAACGAAATTACTATTCATCATCTTCAACCTTGGAGCTTTCTACATCTACTCCTAAGCTTAGGTAGCCAACCCTCTACAAATGAATTGAATGTTCAATATAATGGTGTGAGAGAGTTGCATTTTCGTCCATGAGGCTCCCCCCTAGCTCTGTGTACGAGCTCCCATCAAGAGAGGGCTGAATGGAAGGCTTTGACAGGCTAGGAGATCATAGCCTGGGCAGCCCACTTCCCCCCATTCCTCCTTTAATGCATTGGCCTTTAAAGTCTTCCACTTGAGTGTAGGAGGCCTGTAAATGTGTAAGGAAATGTTGGGATAGGCGTGGGAGAAGTGTAGGTGGGACCCCCAAGCCTCAAAGTTGAGTTACAGGCTGTTTTCGCGACCAGAAGGTCCGGAGTACCGGTACCGAGTACCGGTACTGTTTTTCTGCACTGGACCACCTTCGGTAGAATTGGTATAACTATTGATCTAACCGTTGTATTGAGCTGAAATTGTGACACCAAACAGAAGACACCCATATCTACAAATTTCATGTTTTGAACTTTTCCAAATTCTGAGTAGATCATGGTCAAAATGGAGGAATTCCGAGGCAGTGCTTCCAATTGTTGCTGCAGCTGGTGCCCTTGTTCCCAAGCACCAATGCCTTCTTGATTTCTTCACTTTTAAGCCTCCAATTCTTCATGTATTGTGTCCATGCCTTCACCACACATCCATCAAGGTTGCAATGTCCTAAAATCAATCATTTAAGCTATAAAAGGTTGCAACATCAAAATATCAACATTAGAGACAAATTTGGCTAACACTAAGTATTTAAATGCAAAAGTTGAGTTATAATGCATGTAATGAGCCCTTCAAATATGCAATATTATGCGCTCATCACATAGTACCTAGGCCTAAAGACACCAATTTAATTAGAACAAAATAAATTTATAAAAACAAATCAAATGAAAATGGTGTAGTCATCAAAAAACAAGGCTAGTCTAGTGGCACATGGGTACACCCAATTAAAATGAATTGACTTTGATGAGACTTTTACACTGGTAGCTAGGCTAGAGCCCGTCAGATTACTTTTTTCCATAGTTTGTCACATGAAATTTAAGTTGTATCAAATGAATGTGAAAAATGCATTTTTGAATGATTTCCTTCAAGAAGAAGTCTATGTGGAACAACCAAAGAATTTTGAAGACCCTCATTATCCTAGGCATGTATTTAAACTAAAAAAGGCACTCTATGGTTTAAAACAAGCTCCAAGGGCTTGGTATTAAAGACTTTCTACTAATCTCTTGAAAGAAGGGTTTTCTAGAGGTAGTGTAGATAAGACTTTATTTGTGAAAAGTGTTAATGGTGAATTGTTAATTGTCTAGGTGTATGTTGATGATATTGTCTTTGGTTCCACATATGATTCCCTTGCTCGTGAATTTAGTGAATTGATGAAATCTAAATTTGAAATAAGCATGGTGGGTGAAGTAACTTACTTTTTAGGCTTGCTGGTTAAACAAATGGATAATGGAATTTTTGTCTCATTATCTAAATATGCAAAGGATCTAGTTAGGAAGTTTGGGTTAGAGTCAGCCAAACACTTATGTACTTCAATGAGTACCAGCACAAAATTGAGTAAAGACACTTTAGGAAAAATGTAGATCACACAACGTACGATAGTATAATAGGTAGTTTACTTTATCTCACTTCAAGTCGACCTAACATTGCCTTTAGTGTTGGTCTGTGTGCACAATATTAATCTTGCACTAAAGTGTCACATTTGTTTGCGGTTAAGCGCATCATTCGTTATGTGAGTGACACTGCAGGGTATGTTATTTGTTATACTTTTGAGACTAGTGTCGAGATTGCTAGCTATTCCGATGCTGATTGGGCAGGGAATGTAGATGAACATAAGATCACTTCTTGTGGGTGTTTTTACAATGGGAATAACCTAGTCTCTTGGCAAAGTAAAAAAGCAAAATTCCATATCATTGTCTACTGCCATGGTTGAGTACATTGAAGCAGGGAGTTACTGCATGCAATTGCTTTGGCTAAAGCAAATGCTACTTGATTACGGGATCTCTCATGATACCTTAACTGTGTATTGTGATAATTATAATGCTATCAACATCTCGATATATCCCGTACAACACTCTAGAACAAAGCATATACATATACATCACCATTTCATTCGTGAGTTTGTTGAAAACAAGGTGATATCTTTAGAGCATGTCCAAACTCAAGACCAACTCGCCAATCTTCTCACAAAACCCATGGATGCCCCTAGATTCGAGAATCGTAGGAAATACCTAGGTATTTGTGCTCTTGAATGACTGGATAGAGAACTTAGTGGATTGCTCTAAGTCATAGAGAACTTAGTGGCATAAATCTTATTGCATTATTCATTAGCCCAAGTCTCTTTCACCCTAACATGCTTGGATAGTGTTTACATTTGAAATATTCATAAACCAAGTACACGTAAGCCATTCACCTTCACACGTAGTAGTTTGAAGTATTAATGATCTTAATGGACTCTAAGTGTTGATGATAGGTGAACACATGACTAAAGTTAGTTAAACCCCTATTCCTTAAAAGATGCCAAAGGCCAATTATGAGAAAATAGCCCAATATGGCCAATTCTAAAAATGTGAGGCATAAATAATTGGTTAAAAACAATTGCACTTGAATTATTGAGAGTACTTTTGCTTAATGGAAAATTTATCATTTGTAAAGCTCATAGAGATCATGCTAATCTTTAATAGAAGCATACATTAATTAGTGCGGAATTCAGAATCGTGTTAATTGAAATCATAGAGTATAAGAGATAAAAGAAAGGGGGAGTTGTCAAAAAGAAGATTATTAGGACACTCACTAATCGTTCATGTATTCACTTAGACAGTGCATTAGTATTTCATGTTGAGCTTATTATTGATTTAAACTAAGTGAAATTCTAGTTGTATTGGAGTTTGGTTTTATACACGTCACACTTGAATTTGTCCAAGTTGAACAAGATTTGAATGCATGTGAGTGAGATTGAACCAAGTGATAAAACATTGCTCTAGGATGCATAAAATTGTGTTTCATATCTTTAAATATGCCTTACAATAATGGCTTGAGATGATGAATGTTTGATGGAGCTATTATAATGCAAACTTGTCTAAGTTTCATGGTTTTTGAACATTGAGCATTTATCGTTTAATTTAAAAATTGCATTAATATAGATCCAAATTCATCCATGCATGTGCATATAGTTGCATATAGGTTGTACATACATTCATGCATGTTTTTAAAGGCTAAAGAGTAGTTGAGAGCTATTGAGAACACATGATTGAATCCGTCAGGCTATCCAATCACTACTTTTGACCTACTGCACTTCTAAGAAGGAGTTCGAGCCACACCCCGATTTGGTTTTTGGAATGTGCTTACATCCATTTGAGCTGTCATTTTGTAGAAACTTTTAGTTTAGGTAATATGGGAGATGAGAGTGTTTATTCATTCATGGTCTGTACTAAAGTACTCTTTACTTTTTTGTTGTTGGCTTTTACGTTTTGTTGAATTTTTATTTGTTTAGTTATATTTTCGTTTGTTGTGACACACTCTTAGTCCTAATTTTGATGTTCTTATCATATCTGACATTGAGTTATATGTCATGTTTGTCTCTTGCTTATTTTACTTGCATGATTTGGCTAGTTGATGTACATTCATACCATTTTGTTATACTATAATTCTATGTCATGATTTTTATATGTTGTCATTGGGTTAACATTAATAGCAAATAAGATAAGAATATGTTGGGTTACTTGATTTTGTACCATACTTGTTGCACGTTGTCATTGGGTTGCCATTTGGGACAACAAAGGGAAGCATATTTTAGGTACATATGAGAGGAATCAGAGAGATTTACTTTGATTAGACAAGATATGTTGCATGTGAAAATAGAAAGGGTGAGTTTGTTCAAAATCTCAGGGGCAGTATATTTACAAACTTGGCATTACGTCACCGATTTCAAATTTTTTTATTTTACATTTGTTATTTTACTTGTGAACACCAACCTTTCATATTGATAGATCAATAGGTTCTCAAGCATATTAGGCAAGTTAGTTCCTAACATGTTACATATTTGCAGTTACATGATGTATACAAACTTGTGCCCTATACTTAACTTGGTGCTTTTCAAACCTGTGATTATGTTATGTATTTCTATAACATATGATACTTTTCACGAGGTTATTGGGTTGAGTGATGATTTGCAGGATTACAATCTTCAAGCTTCATCTAAGGTAATAGATCTTGTACTTAGATGAGAGTTGAGATTAGATTTGCAATTCAATTTGTTCAATGGTTTGTGGGTTGTAATCTTAATTTATAATTTATGTATTTTTGTCCCAAAATTGCCAAAGTGGGAGATTGTTAGATCACATTTTGTAATTGACTAATTTTGTGGAGTCCATTGTAAATCTCAACTTTTTTTATGATCATGATGCTATCAAGTTGAAGATCCGAAAGAGTCATTGAAGAGACGAGATCAAGCATTAAAGCAATATCATTGAACATTCGTATGCACCTTAATGACCTAGACACCTAAGATGAACTCATAGTTACTTTTAACTTAGGATGAGTAAGATGAAAATGGAATTGAAAACAATCCGTGTATGGCTCCTAGGTGATTTCAAAAGAAAAGATTTTGTAAATAATTTTGTGTTTTGAAAACATAAATTGAAAAATTATCAGACCCCTTTTAAACAACACCTTTTAGTGCTCAAAAGGACTAGTTTTTGCGAGGTTTTGTGCTTCAAAAACTAGTAGGTACTGAGTTATGCTCACCAGCCTTGGCTGCAACAGTCTCTTGATGACTTAGAAAATTAGACGGAAAAAGGCCACAAGAGAACATCATAGAGGTTGCTCAAGCGGTCCTTTAAGGTCACTTGAGCAGTGCTCTTGGTTGCTTGAGCGATGCTGCTCCTGGATAGGATGCAAACGTGATTTTCATTCCAAAACCAACCACCATTTGACCACCCTACCACCGATCAAGTAATCGTTCACGAATCTTAGTTTTCTTATTTACTAAGACTACCTTTATTCTGGACCTATAAATGGGGAGAGCCTTTCCCACAGTTAGGTTAAGCCTCTTGTGAGATTTGTAAGAGAGAAAACATTTCTTCTACTTTGAGAGCTTCCACCACTAACTTTGATTCCTAAATCGAAAGACTACCACTAGAGATTCAACTTCATTGCAGATCTTGAAGGTTTGAGAAACCCATTGGTGTGTGCCTACCAAGAATCGTTGGTGTGCCCATGATTGCTTGAGGCCTAGACAAACCATGCAGCAGAGATGTCCAAGTAAAGCTACACTAGACGTTGAAGGAGGGCCTTTGACGGAGAGACGATAAGGAAATGAGCATCTAACCATGATATTGGATGAGGTATAAGACTCGAGTAATTGTATGTTGACTTAGCGAATAGTGGATTAGACTTTGGTGAACCAACAAGGACTGCCACAGTTTTCCCGATGAGGGTTTACCACATCAATAAATCACTTCTGTTTTTTATTTTTTATTGTACACACTTCTGATTGTAAGCACACACGAGCATTATGTGTTTGTTAGAATGATTGTTTGAATATATATTTATACATAGTTATGCTTTGGGTTTGGGATTTGGGATCGTTGTGAGATTGTGAGTGAATTAATTGAAGATTAATTAAAATCAATCGTCGTGGTTAAGTTTAGTTGTGGTGATTAAAAGGGGTTCTCACTATTCATTCACAAATTTGTGTGAGAAGAGGTAATTATGGTCGATTAGGTTTTTATTAGTAATCAATTTAGCGTTAAATTGAAAAACCTATTCACCCTCTCTAAGCAAAGTGTCTATATCTCCACATGTATAATAATAAGAGAAGATCCACATCGGGTTACCCCTCTTAGAACAACAAAAAGTGTGACAAAATATTTAAGGGTGACAGGAGAAGATGCTCTTAAAGGTAGGTAAAGAAATCCTTATCAAATTTGTGGCCCAAGCAATCCCCCCCTACACTATGTCATGTTTTAATCTCCCCACAAATTTATGTTCGGAACTCAATAGCCTCATGGCCAAATTTTGGTGGGGAGGAACTGACACGGCAAGCAAAATACACTGATCTATCTGGGAGAAGCTATGTCGACCTAAATCAAATGGAGGTATGGGTTTAAAAAATATTGAAGAATTTAATCAAGCTCTTCTAGCCAAGCAGTTTTGGAGATTAATACAAAACCCTTCATCTTTGGTTGGTCAAGTCTTCCGGGCCAAGTATTATCCAAATTCTTCTATTATGTAAGCACATTTGGGTAGATCATCTTATACTTGGAGGAGCATTTTTGCAACAAGAAGTCTTATACTGCTGGCACATGTTAGAGAATTGGGAATGGGGCAAAAGTCCGTATAAAAGGAGAGAATTGGATATACCCAGATATTTAAAGCAATTAGCCCTCTGAAAAATATGGATGATGATATGCGGTTATGCTTTTTAACAGATCCCATTTTCAGGAGCTGGAATGTTGATGTGCTTAAGAATCTTTTTATGAGTTTTGAGGTGAAGAATATACTATCCATTCTAATATGCCAATATTTACCTAGCGATTGACAGGTTTGGCATTATCCAAAGTTAGTGCAATTCAATAGTCAGAGTGTACCACCGAGCGTTAAATCAATTGGTGAGGGACTATTCTAACTTAACCAAAGTCTCGGATTCGAGTCTTGGGAACGCAGCTGCGTTCGATAAGGAGAGTTTTGCCGCCTTTGTGGTCCCACCCGGCTTGAATCCGGATTAGTCGGAGCCCAATGTAGCTTTCGGATACCGGATGGTCTGACGAAAAAAAATAGTCAAAGTGCATACCATATGATCATGGAAAATAGGAGAAAGGAAGAGGCGAGTAGAGTGAAATTGTATGGGATAGGAAGTTCATTTGGAGGTGGAATATTCCTAATAAAATCAAACACTTTATCTAGAGAGTGTTTCATGATATTCTTGCAACGAACAACAATCTCCAGAGGAGAAGAATCCCAAGGGATGATCCCTGTTTCTTGTGTGGATCTGCAGATTCTGCACCCTTCTCCCAACAAGAGATATACAATTCAGAAGTGGTTGGTTTTTGTCTCTGATAATCTCCATCCTCCAGAGGTAAGCTTGTTAATGATACTGGCATGGTTAGTATGGTATAACAAGAACAAATCGCGCCTTCAATAAGAAGTCCAATCTCCTTAGAAATTTGTTGATTTTTCTGTCTCTTACCTAACTCACTACCTAGAAGCCCAAGGTCAGAATTCACTCCTCCCAGATGCACATAACGACCATAGTTTTAGGCAATGATCAACACCGCCTCCAGGTGTCAAAATTAATTTTGATGGTGCTACCCTTATCTCAGAGTAGTTGGCAGCACTGGGGTGGTTATTAGGGATCATTTTGGGAATTTTGTGGTGGGTTCGAGTGAATCCATAAAAGGTCCTCTTCGTCATGAGCATGTTGAAGCAATGACAGCTCTTTCTGGAGTACTAAAACTTGCCATTTGAGATGAGATAAAATAAGGTAATCTTTGCAGGAGACTCGAAGAATGTCATCTCTGCCATAGAACGAATGAAACCAAACTACTATGATATTGGGACTTTTGCTAATCAAATTCACAAGCATGCGAGCTTGTTGACAGATTTCTCTACTGGATGGATTAGAAGCGATGGTAACTCTGTTGCTAAGAAGTGAAGCTTTTTTTTTTTTTTTTGGGTATCCAGAAGAAGTTTAACAAAAAATACTATTGGGACCCAAAAATTTGGCTTAATTTGTTGACCTAATGATATAGTTTCATTGTAACCATTAGATTAAAATGAAGGTCCTATGTTTGATGAGCTCACAATTAATTCAAGAGTTATAGTGAATTTGGTCAATAAATTAGGTCACAATAGCATTGTTCGACATTTAATGTCAAAAAAACACTATTGTCATTTGATGATTTGATTTGAATCTAAAAGTAATGTTATTTAGACTTAAAAATCTGACATAATTATGTGATTTCGTTGGAATCATTGGATCAACACCAAGTTTTAATGTTTGATGGCGTCCATAGTCAATCGAAAGATCATAGTAAATTAGATCAATAAATTAGATCACAATAGCATTACTCTTGAATCAATTATTCAGTTGCAGAATCTTCTTACTTGCCAAAAAAAAATTTATTCAGCTGTATAAAACAATAAGGAAAGTCTGCTAATTCAAAAGAAAAGCTGTAAACTCAGATGATGATGTAAAGCTATACAAAGTGTACAACATGGGTTCAGTTCTACCTTAATGAATCAAATGAAAGGTAAATGAGTTAACTAAATCAAGAATATATGTTCCTAGTTCCATGGTTATACATAACTTATTAAATGTTGTTTTTCACGTTGCAGTGATGATGCCGAAAACAGAAGACTCACTTGATTTACTGCAGGAGGGATCTTTGCGGTGGCAAATAACTGATTGAGCTTCTTGCAGGAGAAGTTGCTCACTCCAATATTTTTCGAGAGGCCTAATCTATGACACTCCTCCATGACTTCCCAAACGGACTTGAAATCCATAGGAAGAAGGTACTTCGGATCAAATGGCAACTTGTCAACCCCTGGCTTCAAGCTCACTGGCCAATGAATTAGGTACAGATCAAGATACTCCAGCCCCAGCTTCCTACATAAAGAAACATGGGACTGTGATGCAATTACTATTGTAAAGGAGGCCATTCATGGCAACCATACAATTTCTTACTGATTCAATACTTTTTGAAAGGTAACTTTCAACAGTTATAGTTGGTCAGGGAAATCTAGTATGAACCTGGATGGCTTGGTTTAGCAATCAAGCAAGGAAGCGAGGAGCAAACTTGTATACATAAAACCCAATTTAAATATTGCACATGATAGTGGATAATTACATGTATATGAAATTTGCATAATCATGAGTTTAAAAATACGTAATTAGAATGATTTTTCGGTCACCAAAAAAAAAAAACAGAAAAAGAAAAACAAGTTGGAGAGAGTATTTGTTACTGGAGGGTGTTTCTCAGAGCAGGAATGACGCGATCCGGATGTGCATCGTTGCACCAAAGCTTTGACGTGATAAACAGTTCTTGACGTGATTTAATGAACCCTAATCCTAAAGCTTCAGCTATGGCATCACCAAGAGGCCGTTCGGATTCGTATATTGCAGCGGAGTCGAAGTGTCTATAACCAAGTTTGATTGCCTGCAGAATGGAAGCTTTCGCTGTGTCGGATCCATCAAAAGGCCATGCTGCAGTCCCAAAGCCCAGTAAAGGAATGGTTGCATCAGTTGAGCCCAGTGGTGCCTCAGGAATGCTTCCCATTTCTTCTGTTCTAATGCTTCTGCAGTCTGAGTCTGCTAGCTAGACAAATACATAGCACAGAAAGACGGCTTTGGCATGCACAAAGGCCGAGGCTGGACCATATTGAATTTAACCATATGAAAAGATATATAAAAATATTTAATTTAAATAAGTATATAAAACATAATAAAAATGAATGGTAAATACGAACTCATACAACCGACCCCAAGTAATTAGGACATAAGACATAGTTGATTGGTTGGTTGCTTGGTTGGTAAGAACATGAGATGATGTTTAATTATTTTTGGGTTAATAGCAGTTTTGATCCCTAAAATATATAATTTTTGTCAGTTTATTCCTGAATATATCAATTTTGTAAATTTGGTCTATAAAATATTCAGTTCGTATTATTTTGATCCCTACATAGACAAACCATTAAGTTTTTTTGTAGAATGATCACGTATTGGGTACATGATACCGTCTGAAAAATGACACGTAACCACATCCGTCAAAAAAAATAACGGTCCGTCTATGTGCGGACCAAAATGACACGAATTAAATATTTTACAGACTAAATTGAAAAAATTGATACATTAAGAACTAAACTAAAAAAAAATGAATACTTTAAAGATCAAAAATACTATGAACCTATTATTTTTCCTTAATAAATCTAAAAGCATGAGAGCAGCCCAAGTTTTTAATTATTTTATGACGCCAAAGTCTCATATGTTTGTCGATTTCATTTAACCATATGCTTGGATTACTGTGGTGCTGTTGATTGATGAAGAACTTATCCCCCACCCTTATCGGCATGTTGAAGTCATTTATGCATAAGCTTCGATAAATGTGGTCAAATAGATTGATGAAAATCTTTTTTTTTTTTTTTGGATAGTTCTATTGATCAAAAATTGGATATACAAAAAATACATACGGCTCTGCGTATGGTGACAAAACTCATAAGACTATCGTAGTAAATTCGATAAAATTTAACGGTGTATAATTGAAACCCATCAGAAATTATAAAAAAAAAATTTAAAAACTAAAATCTTGATTCATATACTCAGAATTTTGGACTAGCTTTGGCCTGTACAAAAGGCCAAGGCTGGACCCTATTGAATTTAACCGTATGAAGAACATGAGATGCTCAATTATTTTTCCTTAATAAATCTGAAAGCATGGGAGCAGCCCAAGTTTTAATTATTTTATGACGCCAAAATCTCATCCTCATCTATTTGTCGATTTCATTTAACCATATGTTTGGATTACGATGGTATCTCGTACAACATTTTTATAATTTTGAGATATATTAGTTGTTGCACACGTGCGTTATACGTGAATCAATTTCAGTTGTATCAAATAAGGAAATATTGTGGGGGACGGACAACGAGATAGAGTGAAAGTAAGAGATAAATTGTGTAGGAGAGGGAATAAAGTCGTAATACAAAAATAAAATCTTGCTCTTGCAAGGGTAATGTCACTTTCCATTCCCAACAGCCACATGCATCAACAGAAGGACAACCATACAAAGGGACAATATATATGAGAACTAATTGATGATGCACAAATTGGTTTTGTGCAAAATCAATAGTCAAGAATATAAATAGATGTGATTAATGAGCAATAAATAGGCAATTAATGGCAAAATAGTAAATATAGAGTCAACACAAAGATTTATAGTGGTTCGGTCCGGGTGACCTACTCCACTCTCGGGAACGGCAGCGGTGGCCGGAGATCTTTATTGATGAACAATGTTACTGGGAGAATAACTCTATGAGTATTACAATGCTTTGGGAGAGAGAGAGAGCAATGTGTGTAGGGAGGTGTAGTGTGTGTAGGGATCTCAAGGTCTAGAGGCCTCTCAAAGGTCATGCCCCCTCACCTTCCTTGTGAAGAGAGCTTACATTATATAGGCTTAGTAAGGCGGTGAGACGGTGACGTGAGAAAGGGGGTTTCTACCATCTTAGTAAGTATAATCTTAATTGGATTGGATCTCCATATCCCGATATTTTTTCCTCATGCTCCTATTTCGTCGGAGGAGGATCCTGGGCTAGGAGGAGAAGTCTGGGCTTAGTCTTGACCTTGGACTTGACTTGGCTTTGACCTGCATTGAAGTCAAGAGGACAAAGGAGGAGAAGCCAAGAGGGCCAGGCCATGGGCGGCACCCAAGCTTGGTGGCCTCCCATGGGCGGCGCCCTCTTGATCCTTGCTGGGCGTTGGCCTTTGGCTTGAGCTCCATTTGACTCCGTATTGATTTACGAGCGGGTCCAATACCCTCCGTATTGATTTACGAGCGGATCCAATTCCCTCCGTGTTGATTTATGAGCGGGTCCAATTCCCTCTAGGCTCCCGTGACTTGGACTCTTGGGTTACTTCAGCTCCGATTGGACTTTCTTTTGAGCTTTATTGGTTTAGCTAGATTGGGCTTGGCCTAGTCAAATTTGGGCTGATCACTAATAATTGCAAACTCTTGGATAGAATAAAGCCACATCCATCAACAGAAAGACACAACCATACAAAGGTATACGAGAACTAATAATTGCAAAGTCTTGGATAGAATAAAACCATATTTTTCATGGAATTCTATACATGTTAAAATAAATGGTTACGTCCACTTTTGGTAGACAAACAACAATTTGTATATCAACTAAATAATCCCTATAATTTTTTCTTATTACTTAATAACCAGTTAACCACTATATGCAAGCAGCTCAACAAGAACTTTAAAAAAATTGTTAGGAACAGTTTATTGTTTTATATGTATTTGCACAAACTGTATTCCTATGTACAATAAAAACCACAATATCCTGAGTAAGTGAGACCAATAACAGATGGATCTTAAACAAAGTTCATTGGAGGTTGGTTTTTTCAACATTGAATTGATCTAGAGTATCATTCAAGAAGTTGGTACCTGCAAATAATATCAACCATACTATTTTTTTCAAGAATCCTCTCACGTATAAATCACAACGACACTAAAGTCTGTACAATGCAATTTTCCCAACTTTTATTGAATACAATCTTGAAATTGGACTTCATTGATTAAGAAACCAGATCCATTCTCACTTTCCACTAATTACTAAACTTGTGATTCACACATCTATATTATTCATAATTGATTCAAGGCATAAACAAATAATAGGATGATATGCAATTCTCACTGAAGGCCATTGCTTATGCTACCAGTGGACCCATGACAATCTGGCTATGGTGATCATAGAATCTCTAGTCCTCTCATTCAGCTCTAGAACCCAAGCATTTCACTTTGTTCCCTACGAAAATTTGGAGAGTTTGATCAATAACTGAAACTCTAAATTCATGCATGCAATCCTCACTTTTATTACGATTCAATATACTCGATTCTAAATACTGCTAAATTCAATTGTATTTGAAATTCTTTTGTCAACAAAAAGCAATAGTCCAAGGTTTAAACATACCAAAACCCATATGATGCTATGTCAATGGTGATTAAACAATCTCTAACCCTCTTATTCAGTTTTCTAAACTACAAAGTACATTATATAAGATACTAAAATCAAGAATTTTACTTTGATTCCAGAAATAATGCTATCAGTAGAGATATGAAAATATGAAAATTCCATCTGTTGATCAAGGTTATACACACAAGCATAAAAATGTAATGATTTTTTTAATTTCATAAAACAATCATACTTTTTCTCAAAAAAAAAAAAGTACGAATAATTGTCAAATAAAAGAATTCAACCTAAGTGTGAAAATTTGTTAAACAAGCACTTCTCTGTGATACAGCCAAGAAGCTTTTCGGTATGGTACCGAAAAGCTTATTGCTACATAAGGCTGCAGAAACTAACACATGTAAAAGCCAAGGTAAGGCAATCGGAGTCACCGATTGCTTTTTTAAATTCTCCATACCAATTGAGGGCAAAATTATAACATCGATGGAAATTTTATAATAATAGTAAAAAATTTATAACAATAGTAGACAAAATTACATCAGTGAAAAAATTACAATATTGAAAAATTTACAATAGTAGTAGGAAAAATAACCACAGTAGTAGATAAAATTATAATATTAGAGAGAAATTTACTACAGTATTGAAAAAAATTATCACATTAGTGGAAAAATTACAATATTAGTGGCAAAATTATAATATCAATGAACAATTTAAAACATTAGTGAAAAATTTATAATAGTAGTCGGCAAAATTATAAAGCGAAATGGTGTATTTCCAACAGAATTGGGTAATTTAGAAAAACATCAGTCGACTCAATGGATGAAAATTTACAACAAAAGGGGATGAAGGTACCAATTACCACATTGGGGATGAGTTAACACAATTAATGGTATATATATCACTGTTGAGGCCGAGGTTACAAGAATTGTGGACAAAGTTAGTAGTTTAGAGTATGATTGGCTACCTTTAACTTAACCCACTAATGTGGTAAATTAACCCATTATTTTCATAATATTGTCCAAAGTTGTTGTAATTTTAACCAAAAAAAATCATAAATTCTCCTCTAAACTTGTAAATTTATCAAAAATTGTGATAAATTCACCCTCAAATGTGGTAAATCTATCCTTGATTGTGGTAAATTGCCCATAGTATTATAAATTTTACCACAACAGTGGTAATATTATCCTTAATAATATTAAATATAATCAATATGATGGTAAAAATATGATTGACGCCTTAACTACAATTCTCGTAAATACGACACTAGTGCATGACACTGATGTCGTACATTTATCTTTAAGTTTGTATTATTATCCACAGTTCGCATTAATAAAAATAAAAGTAAAATTGGTCTATATATTAGTAATCTCATCTATTATAACTTAATCTTAAGTTGTAGTAAGTTTTTCCTTTGATGTAATGTTACCTCAATTGTGGTAAATTCATCCACCATGGTTTTAACTTAACCCATTTCTTTGGTAAATTTACCATTTATCTTCATAATGTTGCCCAAAGTTATCATAATATTAACTAAAGAAGTCGTAAATTTTCCTCTAAACTTATAAATTTATCCACAATTGTGGTAAGTTGACCCTCAAATGTGATAAATTTGTCCTTAATTGTGGTAAATTGCTCACAGTTCTTGGATTTAATATCATTATGCTTAATGATATTAAATCCAATCAATATGGTGGTAAAAATATGATTTACACATTTAACCATAATTGTCGTAAATACAACACTAGTGTATCTCATCGATGCCATATATTTTCTTTTAAGTTTGTATTATTATCCACAATTATCGTAATATTCACTAAAATGAAAATAAAATTGGCCTATATATTAGTAACCTTATCCACAATCATTCTAACTTAACCCTAAACAATTGTAAATTTTGTGAGATCCCAAATGTTTTGTGATAGGTCACCAATCCTCGAAGTTTCAATAAGATTCACTTCAATGACCTTGCGATCGATTATAGGCGTTTGCGATAAATCCTAAACTTACTTTTTTTTCGATAAGATTGTGTACGTTACCAGATTTTGGTAAGAAAATCACATTTGGGGAGACTACAATAACTTTGTGATAGATCTCAAGTTCTTGGGATAGATCACAAATATTTTGGAGATAAAAAAAATATTAATTTCACCATATTCCAAATAGTGCTAGTAACACCAAAACATTTTATTTTATCAAATTAACACCAAATAAATATTCAATTTCGTTAATTCAAAATTCAATTTCACTAAATTAATAAATAAAAAAATTCACCTTCAATCTTATTATTAAATGATTTCATAAAATTAATACCAAATTGACTGCCAATTTATTAAATAAACATTAAAATTCATGAATTTAATGTTTACTTTCATCCAATTAAGATCTAATTCATCAAATAAACACCAAATTAATATTTGATTTCATCAATTTAAAATTCAAATTTATTAAATTAAGACCAAATTTACCTTCAATTTTATTTATTAAAATTTAATTTCATCAAATTAATACTAAATTAACCGTCAATTCTATCAAATAAACATTAAAATTCATGAATTTAATATTCAATTTCATTCAATTGAGACCCAATTCTAACATTCGATTTCATCAAATTAAAACCAAATTCACCTTCAATTTTATTTTTTAAATTCACCTTCGTCTTTCTCTCCTCAGGTTTCCCTATAGCAGTCTTTTCACTTTCCTCTCATCTATCGAGATGAATCTGGTTTTTGTGTTCTACTTTCAGCAATGCTTCTGGATTTGATTATGAACCGTTGTATTCTTGATTCAGTTCTATTCTAGGCATCGGTCTATTTTTCTTTTCCTTTTCGTCATTCTGTCGTATCAATATAATTTGAAAACAAAATCACTTTCTAAAAAAAAAATATGCATGAATCAAGGTGCATTAGAGATTTCGAATTAAATGACCCAAAATTTCAGCGCTTAAGATAAATATCTTGTTACAGTTTTTAGGAAAGAAAATTTTACAAAATGGGCATTTACGTCTTTGAATTTCAGCTGTGTACTTTTTTTCAAAACATTTTGTTCTGTGTACTTTTTTTTAAAACATTTTGTTATGTGTATTTTTTTATAATTATCTCTAATTTGGTATACCGACTTTCAAATGACCCATTTTTAGATGATTCCAAGCTAATGGAAGTGGGTTGATCCAGGTAGGTGCCACCCAATTGAAGTTGAAGGCCTAAGGAAATGTAAATTGAAGCCTAACAAGCAAACAAAGCCCATTCTTAAAGTTCAAGCCCATAGTCCAGTCTATTATAATGTGGACTCAAGTGCTTTGATTTTGCATAATATCTACGAAAATCAACTTCACGGACTCTCATAGAAAACTACAGAGACATCAATCAAAGATTTCGAAACACAAGCATACATGCATGCCTTGTCGATCGTATCATTTTGACACTAATCAGGGATATCTCACAACCGTGAATTCAGAATTTCTTTGCAAACTCAAGACCGCCTCTATTAGAGAGCAAAGACTTCAGTTTTGATCACCCCAAGCGATTGATGACATCCTTATAAATTTCCACAACCGAGGCGTCTTTGTTCCGTAAGATGATAAACCTAGGAGGTATACGAAGCAAGAGAAGGGTAAATAGTGAAGTAGATCGTCTGTTCCATCGAGGGTGGAGAGTTGGGAAATTCTAGAGGTCTCAGTTGAGGAAAAGAGGAAAGAACTCGAAATTGATGCTTATGGTCCAAGTGAATTAGGTTCAATCACTAAGAAGAGTTTTTCCCAGTATGGCAATGTGGCTTTTTCTACTATTTCTACGGCGGAGACTGCTTTGCAGTCCTATCAAGCGTTATGATTGGTGTTATGTGGAACTATCAGGAGCTTGGGATCCCTTGTTTAGTTCGAGCTCTCCATGATCTGGTGAAGAGAGAAGTTCCCCAACTAGTTTTCTTAATGGAAACTAGGTTAAGTTCGTTTGAGTTCGAATATATTAAATGGAGAATTGGTTTTCCCCATGGTCTGATGTTGATTCAAGAGGAAAAGCAGGGGGATTGGCCCTGCTATGGCAAAGAAATTTTCATATTGAGGCTGTTTTGAATGAGAACCAAGATAATTTTTAGAGATTTGTGGGATTCTATGGTCATCCAAAAGTGGCCAATCGAAGAAAAGATTTAGGTTTGAATCTATATAGCTTATGAAGGAGTCTTGTGAAGAGCGAGTTGGGTTAAAAGACTATGCTACTTGTGGCCTCTACAATTATAAGAGAGAGGGGTTTTTCCGAAAGGATATCAACGTTTACGTATATAGATATAATGAGTGTATGTGCGGGGTATAGGTATACCACTTACAAGAAAGAACGGCAAGTCACTAAAGAAGTTAACCAAACACAATTCAACATTGTTGGGAACCCAATTCGGGGGAGACCAGTAGATCAGCATTTTATCCATAATATAATGAATTTTCAGGTGGGTTTGTTGAAATGGAATACAGATAATTTTGGAAATGTGTATAAACAACTGGATGTAAATAGACCAAAGATATATCATCTCATTAAAGGAAGTATATCAGAGGATAATAGGGACAGATTGGAAGCGGTTCAGAATAACATGAATCATTTGCGGGAAGCTGCAGAATTATTTTGGAAGCAATGATCTAGGATCACTTGGTTGAAAGAAAAGGATAGGAATATGAAATTCTTCCACTCTCATGATAGTATCAGAAGGGAGATTAATAGAGTGAATGGATTGTTTAAAGATCAAGATCAGTGAACTTCGAACAAAGGGGATATTGAAGATATAGCTGTAAATTATTTCAAGGAACTGTTTAATTCTTACTCTTCTGTTGATGGTGATGTTGAGGAGTTCTCAATTGTGTTAATTCCAAAGTGACACCGGAGATAAATCAGGCTCTGACAATGTAGTTTAACAGGAGAAATTATTGAGGTTGTGAATAATTTTCATCTTTCAAAAAGCCCTGGACCCGACGGTATGAATGCTTTATTTTTCCACAAGTTTTGACATTGTGGGAGAGGATGTCTCTAAGGTTGTTCTGGATGTTCCAAATTCTGGGGGTTCGTGTGATAAGCTCAATTATACTCACATAGTCCTAATTTCGAAGGTAAAGGCTCCTCAGAGAATGACTCAATTCCGGCCTATAAGTCTCTGTAATATAGTCTAGAAAATTGTTGCTAAGGTTTTGGCTAACAGATTAAAGCGAGTTCTTCCTCGAAACATCTTAAAGAGTACCAAAGTGCATTTGTTCCTGGTCGTTTGATTATGAATAATGTACTTATTGCTTATGAATTGAGCCATTTCCTAATGAATGAGAAATTTGATAAGAGTTTTATGTCTCTTAAGTTGGATATTAGTAAAGCGTATGATCGAGTTGAATAGAATTTTTTGGAGGCGATCATGAGGAAATTGGAATTTGCCGAAAGTTCGGTTAATTTAGTTATAAATTGTGTCACCAGAGTCTCATATTCCCTACTTTTAAATGGGTGTCAAATGGGTTTCATCAAGCCAAAAAGGGGTTTGAGACAGGGAGATCCACTATCCTCATATTTGTTCCTCGGGAGAATTTCAGTCACATCCATTCTAATTTATTATATCTTCAATAATGTTTTTTCTATTATCAAAAATATCACTAACACTCCTTCTAGTTTATACTTAAATATCATTGACACCCCCTGCTATTAAACCATCATTTCTAACCAAAAAAAAATCATCTAAAATACCAAAAATACCTCTACATAATCTCCAAATAATCTTTCTACATAAAATTTTATTAAAATTCGAGCCGACTAAAATTTATTTTTCTACATATAAAATTCGAGTTGATTAAAATTTATTTTTCTACATATTAAAATTTGAGCCGATTAAATTCGATTCGAGCTGGTTAAATTTTATTTTTTTTACGTATTAAAATTTGAGGCTATTAAAATTTCTTTTTTACATAAATTTCGAACTAATTTGAACTCTACATGAGTTGTTAGGACTGATTAAAATTCGCTTCAATTCGATTAAAATTTCTATTTTTTACTTATTAAAATTCGTGCAAATTAAAATTCGATTCATTAAAATTTGAATCAATTAAAATTTATATTTTTTTGTATCAAAATTCAAGCCGATTAAAATTCAATACGAGTTGAATAAAATTTAATTTGATTTTTAATTAGCTCAAATTTTAATACATAAAAAATATAAATTTTAATCAACTCAAATTTTAATAGGTAAAAATAAATTTTAAAATCGAATTTTAATCGACCCGAATTTTAATACGTCAAAAAATTTAGAAAACAGAGAAGGTCTCATTGAAGATATACCTATTTAGAGGAAGTGCGGATGAAGTTTTTCCACCAATATATCATAGGCAATTTAGTAAAATTATATTTTAGTTAACATTTTCAATCTGACAGGGGTGTTAGTGAAGATTCAAAAAATAGAGTGTGTCCTTAAAAATATAATAAATTAAAAGGGGTGTAGCTGATATTTTTCCTTCTTCCTCTTATGTTCTGAAGGTTTATCAGCACTGTTAAGTAATGGAGAGCATAGAGGTCTAATTCAGGGTGCCTCAATTGGTGATGGTGGACCAGTCTTGTCGCATCTCTTATTTGTAGATGATAGTATTTTCTTCACACAAGCTAATTTAGAGAATGCCATGGCCTTGCAAGAATGTCTTTGAACTTATGAAAAGGCATCGGGACAGGCAGTGAACCTTGCTAAATTAAAAATAGTTTTTAGCCCTAATGTGTCTAATATTGATAAACAGGTTATTATGGATGTCTTGCAAATTCCAATGACAGCTTCCTTTGATAAGTACCTGGGGTTGCCTTCAACAATTGGTAGATCTAAACGGGAAATCGTTGACTCTATAAGACAGAGTTTGGCAGAAGATACAAGGATGGCAAAGTGGGACCCTATTCATAGCGAGAGGCAATTCCCTCATATGTCATATCTTGTTTTAAATTCTCGGTATCTCTTTATACAGATTGGACGTAAAGGAAAAATGTCCCTAATGGATAGAAGTTATGTGTGAGGAAACCCTCACACCATCAAACTTCATCGGAGAAGATAAAATATTTATAAGAGCTAAGCTATTGGCTATAGGGGTGATAATCGAGCTGAATTCAAACATAAATCAAGCATAATTTACACTTAAACGAGCTGGCTCGTTTGACTATTTACACATAAACGAGCCTAAAAAAATGTTCAAGTAACAGCCCTAATTGGCTAGTTCAAGAGCTGGTTTTCAAACGAAAATGGCCTAGTAGTCGACTGGTTGGTTCCATCAGACTCCCAGTGGCCCACTGGATCGACTGCCAGTGATCTACTGGTACAAAGCCAGTGAACTCCCACTGTATTGCTTTTGTCGTTTGCTCTGTTTGGCTCTAAATTCAATCCAAACATTGGAGCACTGTGTCAGGGAATGTGCCTACACCATGTATGAATTTGAAGTCTTCGATTTCAATGTAATCTACTTTGCGGTAAGGCTTGTACTTTACTCTTCACTGCATGTTGTCCTCAATTAAGTTTACAACGGCACACTAGTTTTTGCTTTGAAATCACACGAAAATTATTACAGCCTATGCATCCGTCTTAAGTACCAGAAATGCTAGTCACCTGCCTCTACCCAACAGAAGAAAAAATCACTAAAACATCAGGATCCTCTGCAGTGACATCATTCAACCTAGTCCGGCAAAAAACCTAAGGTAGATATTCGTATCAACAAAAGAATGCATTAAATGTTTTGGGTTTTCTTGACAAAAGAATCAACTGATTTGTTTACGACTGTAATCACTAGCAACAACTGACACTATTTTCAACAAATTAAAAAGAAGGAAAAAAAAATCTGAATCCATCCTTCTAAATGCTGTCTCTATCTCAATGTAATGGTAAGTTCTGCACCCACACCCACTATTAAAAATATTGCTCACAAGGTTTAGTGGTTAGATCCATAGACCAGACATTTCGGCTATGAGCCAAGGGCAGGAACCATGTCTAGAGCTTTCAATATGAAAGCATAAGTGAAAGCTTCTTCTTCGAGCTTCTCAAACCTGCAGCCAATAAACATGAAATATGATGTGGTGACAAAATTAGGACAGAAAATGTAGGCAGTAGTGCCTTCGTCCTTTGTATCTTAAATAATCTAGATGTTTGGCAATATGGTTACATAATTACAATTTGTGACTTATGCTCATCATTGTGCCATCAAAAAATAAAGATCATAGAGAGATGAAGGACTGCAGGGACTTGTAGCTAATGAATAAACACAGAAGGTTTAAAACAAGCAATTAAGGCCACTACAAGTATCAGAACAATGCAGCAGTAACAAGATTGACTACAAAGAATAAATATTCATTAGAGAAAGTAAGGCAGTCCGATAGAAGTGCTATTCCAATATGAGATGAAGTTAACGAATCGATGCAGACCACAGAAGGTGCAAGAAAGAGTAACCTTGAAGAACACATTTACAGGCAACTTGGATTGATCTCAAAGCATAGCCCTTTGGAACCTTGCACTACTAGGTTCAGGTCACAGTGCATCTTATTTTACATTTTTGTCCAGTTACTACATAATTTTTATCTATATTGAGTGAGCTTCATAATTGATTTTTAGTACTGTACAACTAGACTGCAAGGATAGGCTTTAAGTTGTGGGCTTTTGTAATTTCATAGGTCCCAAGAAGAGTCCAATTGTTGTACACAAATTTATTTTCTTCTTTTGTTGGTGAAAAAGTCTTGTAGTCAAGGTTGGTCCTTTCAATTGTCAATAATATGATTTATTAGTTCTTTACAGTGAACATGATTGACACCCCAATATAATTACAAAGAGACCCCTCATTTTCTGAATTAGCACGGCACACCCTTGTAATTCAAGTATCCCTTTCAGAAGATACCCCATGCTATCAAAATCATTACCAACCACTTCAAAAAGGAATGACACCAAAGATTATTTTATCCATAATCCCCATATTACCCTTAAGACATTACTGCCACCATTTTTTCTCATACCCCTCTCCCCCACGCTAACACCCCAGCCACTGCCATTGTGCACCACTACACTAGACCACACAAACACCACCACCGCTACAATTACTCACATCCACACACTATACATCTCTCTCCAAGTCCGAACCCACATCTCCAAAAATCAATCAAATCCTCTATCACAAAAAATCCACCAAAAATAAAATTTAAGTACACAATCACTAACTCGTTACCAACACCTCATTCAAGCCCAATATTATCACCAAATCAATAAGCCAACATTTGAGATTGAGAGATAGCAATCAAAATCAAAATCAAAATCAAATTTCATTTCTCCAAAAATCCAAGTTGAAATTTCCTAAACTTTGATATGAGCATCATCTATATTAAGCAACATAGCAAGATTCAGCTGGAAGCACCACCATGAAAGCTAACCCGAGCTGTATACCCCATGGTGGAGCTTGTAGACATTCTTCATCAAGAAACATGGCCACTATCCAATGAGCACCAAAATGTCATAAATTGGGACCTAAGAAGCACGGACACGGGACACAAGACACGAATACAAAATATAACACAGGCCTGCAGACACGACATTTCTCAAAAAAATAGGACACAGACACGTTAGGGGCACGTTCCAAAAAATTATATTTTCTATATATAACATTATATAATTTATCGCAATATGGTGATAATTATATGGAATTCATAAAAGATTCAATATTTTATGATAAGTAAATCTTATGTGTAGTCATCTGTGTGAATTTTTAGACTACAGCATCACCATAATAGTCAATAATTATCAATTTTTTTTGTAAACAATGTGTACCTAATATATAATGTCTAGTATTAGTAATTATATGTTCTCAAAATTTTAAACTTTGTTAACCAAAGTTCAACAATTGTTTAGTAGTAAAGAATTGTGGAACAGTCACCAAAGAAGTATCGGACACGTGTCCGAAATTAAATTTTTATCATTTAATTATGGACATGGATAAAAGAGCATCAGACACGTGTCCGACACGGATACATCACGTTCTCGAGAGTGTCCGTGTTTCATAGATTGGGACCTTGAGTATGTAACACCAAGAGGCGTGAAGATAGTAGGCGAGCACTGGAGCTGTTGTTAAAAAAAACTTGGTGGTACAATTATGAGGTCCAAACTACAGTAAAAACAAAAAGAATGTTACAAAATATAACAAAAAACTTAAAAAATAAGATTTTTTTAAAATGATATAAGATTGCAAAGAAAGAGTTAAAAAGAATTGTAAGAGAAGTCAAGTATAAATGCTATGATGAATGTGGCAAAACCAGAAAGTATACAATTAGAAATGAGTATATTGTGAAATTATTAAAGTAGCACCAATAGAAGTTAAATGAAGAGAGAATCAACTTAGTCGGTGTGGATTTATTTATAAGAGACATTACTGCACTAGTGAGTTAAGAATGATGTGAACTCTGAATCTAATGGGGTGAGTGTAGGTATATTGAAATCTATGTTAAATGATAGAGTAAAAAATGATATGACAACGTGAAGTTTTAACGAAAAAAAAAATGACATTGATAGTGCATAACGGCGGAACATGATACGAGCCAACCCCAAATAGTTGAGATAAGACTTTGTTGATTTGAGTTGAGTTAAGTTAAGTGAGCTTACTTATTGGAATGGAATTGCGATTACTACAAGGGTAGGCAAAGAAGTTCAAGCCACTCAACTTGACAACAAACATATCTAACCTTCACTTTTTGAAATTGATTTGACAAATAGTTTCCCAATGATTTTCTCTAAGAAGAACCATTTTGTTTTGCCTTTATTTTCAGCAATATCCTATTATTCAAAGCTAGGTGTCTGTCTTGCCTGGATAATATCTATCTATATGAATATAGGTCAGCCAATACCTCCTAATTCTGTAATCAGCAGACTAATGGAACAATTTAATCAGCCAGTGGAGGAAATCATGCATTAAGTTTTAAGTTAACCTAAATCAAAAGATAAATATGATCATTACCTTCCTGACTTTGAAAAGTGTCCCGCCCCAAGTTCACATTTGAACAACAGTAAATTATTGTCAGTTTTTGTATCTCTCAACTTCGCCACAAACTTAGCTGGCTCCGAGTACATAACCCGTGGATCTGTCACAATACACCAGAGTTCAGATTCAACAGTACGTCAATGAATTCTAGCATCATATATGAGAACAAAAAACCCATTTTCCATCTTTCCTAAAATGGAACAAAAAGCCCATTTTCTATTGCAGATAGAAAAGGAAAAAAACACAATAGAATTTGGCAAGAAATGTGAAAGCCACAGTAAAGTATGTAACTTCTAGGACTGATACTAGCGCTCCCATTGAAATGTCATTTTGGATCATTACCCCTCATAGGATGTTCTAATTGACACATTTTACTAACTACATTTTAGACGAACTCCTACTTGATTCACCCAAAAGTGGTATAATGCTTTACACTTGGAAAGTTGCATAGAAGCCTTAAACTCCTCCAATTTCAGCATCAATGGTAATGATTTAGCAGCAGAGTTTCAATTAATAGTTTCTGACAAAATGTCGTGTTCAGAATCTTCAGACCAGACTTTATTTTTAGTAAGATGTTCTATCTGGAATCCACTGGACATATATTTAAGCAGCTTCAGGATGAAGGAGTGATTTACCCTAACCAGTTAAGCTCCTATATTCAGATAGCTGTGTTAGTTTTCACCTTTTCACTTACCATTCAAACCAGCTGTAATAAGAATGGTCGGATAATTTTGCGCCATAATCTGGATAAAATAAAGTTGTACGTCAGTTCATAAATCCAAACATCGGTCTCTGTTTCCTTTGCCAAACAATGAATAACTTATAAATAAAATGGAAATAGAGTCCTTTAGTACTCACATTATCAACTGGGGAATATGACTTCATATAGAAGTAAAACTCTTTTTTACGAGGATCACCCCATTCCTGCAACAGCAGAAACAAATCAGCTGGAATGAACTGTCTTAATTGCAGTTCATCAAAAAATCAACCTCTTATTTCAAGAGACAGAGAATCAGACTTATATTAAGCTCTGAATGCAGGTCAAGATTTTGGTTAAGGAACATAGTTGAGATTGTTCAGGCAGACACCACAAACTTCAATGGACCAGTTGGTAGGGCATCAAATTTGATTCAATCAAATCCAGTAATGTAAAAATAAATAGATATGTGGCATTAAGGCTAAGACTTGAGCTACTTGGTACCTTTGGTTAACTTGAAGACCAAACCAAGTCTGATTGAAAGGCTGGAGGCCCCCCAACCACACCTGACTCATAAGGTCCTTGGATGTGACATGTTTGAAGAATTATACCTTTTCCTTGAGAAACCAATATAATAAATGAAATAGCTATTCATATTATCAAATTCTTCCACAGTAGAAATTCAATTCATGATATGTATTCTATTAATACAGGACAGTGAAAAAACAAATGTAGCCATGTCAATCCGTCCAATCAGAAAAGCCACTTTTCCAACATGTTCAGTCCAACTACAGAAGAAGAAGTAATATTCATGCACAAATCCAAAATCCAATCGAAATGGTACATCTACAAGGTAATCAATCTATTCAAGCCCAATTTGTCGAGAAATTTACTAGCATATCTATGTAATGAGTCTTAACATCCAATTTAATGCATGGACCATAGCTAGAGGAAGTCATCCTTAAGTAATGGAATCGAGGGTCATCTATAGTGAGAAATGAGCAATTAAGCATCCAAGATCTGGCGTTGCCTGACAATGTGAAATCTGAGGCAAAAAGGTGATGAAATCAGGTTTACATCATCTATTGTCAGATTGTTTCTTCATATGCCGTGAATTATGACAATATGACCACAAATAGATTGATAGTTCTGCCATTAAATCAATCAAGCTTTCGTGTTAATCTCCTAGACAAATCTTCCAGGTAAAGGACCAAATTTCCAGCCAATATTCTGTCATCTAAGTTCTATTTGTTTGACATGAAATAAGGTTTATGAGTCGTAATTTTCAGAAAGTGAAAGAGATGACCTCCCACTCTGAAGTTGTAAGAGGAATGGTTGGATCAAGCATTGTAGTCAAAGCATCAACAAAAGGTACTCCAGCTACAGCAGCCTTAAACAAATCAGGCCGCATGTTAAGAACAGCTCCAATAAGCAAACCCCCTGCACTTCTTCCATTGATGCACAGCTTTTCCTTTGAGCAGTACTTCTTCTCTATCAAATACTCAGCACAAGCAATAAAGTCTGTGAAAGTATTTTTCTTCTTAAACAGTTTCCCATCTTCATACCACTGCCTCCCCATTTCACCACCCCCACGAATGTGGGCAATTGCATAAATGAAACCCCGATCTAACAAAGATAAACTTGATGCCTTGAAACTGGGCTCTTTGCATGCCTGTTGGAAACATGAGGTTTTCAGCGTTCACCAAGAAAAAGTTTAAACATGAACATGGAGGTACAAATGAGACAAGTAGCATGCTAGATTTTTGGAGAAAACCATGCATTCTGAGACAGTCACTCAGCAGTTGGTTCACACAGTCAAAAGAAAGTAAAATCTATTTTTATGGATGACACAATTATCGAAAGAAAATGATTAAATGCAATAACTTCGCCAGAAATCAATTATGGAGGATGATCAAAGAGGAGGCCAGCCCCTGTATAGGTTGCTCAACTGTTTAAATAAGATTTGCCAATATAGGAAAAAGAATAGTAGAAAATATACTGTTACTATACACGCTACATTTCCTTAAAGATGATAATGATATGAAAAGCCACAAACTGGGAAAAATACTTACATTAATGAACATTCTAGATTTCAACTGGAGCTGTCAACATATGAGGCACTAAGATGGAGCAACACTCCACCTCAATAGCCACAAAGTTGTATGACCACAACTAGAGGAAAAATATTGAATTTTAAGAAAAAACGTGCATATAAATATATATGTGTGTGTGTGTGTGTGTGTGTGTGTGTGTGTGTGCTAATGCAAGACCATAATCATTTCCCATTACTGGAAATATGTTCTCTTCCAGCAAACAGAAAAGAAGTTTCTTCTGCTCAAGTGAGAGTGATTGACAAATAAAATCATGTATTACCTCATATGAACCATAACCATAAAGCAGAAATGGATCAGACCCATCAAGCTTCACAAGATTCTTTCGATAGACAATTGATATAGGTATTTGAGTGCCATCCGGAGCAGTAGCCCATTGCCTCTCCGTTACATAATTTAAGGTATCAAACCCTCCCAATACCTGAGTCAAAGAAAAAACAAAAATTTACAAGTAATATTCAGATTTTACCAATCTGGCTTTAAAAATGTAAATAAAGCATAGATGAAAAAGAAATAATTTTGTTGCCAATCAGACACAAAAGGCATCACTCTTTCCAGAATGTAAAACTAAGAACATAGTGACATTCTCATGTAGATTCTTTTATATAAAATTGGTCAAACGAAGCTTCCAAAAGTATAGTTGAGAATATTTCCCTGGAGCTACAAGATTGCATACACAAGTTACGCTTTCCCCGACCACATTTTTCCCACAAAAATGGGAAGAAGATTACCATGTTATTAACAGTGAATGAGAGATAGAGGGGATTTTCCGAGAGGAGAGAGGAAGGAGAAAATGTTAGAGTCTACCGTCTCTCACAACCCATATATATTTTATGCAAATAATAGTAAAAAAATGAATATACCCTTAGGGGATATACTTATTCCAATTGTGCCACTAATACTATATTCCAACACTCCCCCTCAAGCTGGTGAATATATATGTGCTGGTGAAATTCCATGGGTCATAAGATAACGTATGTCCACTAAATTCAGAGATTATGATGCTTACAAAGTTGAAGACAGAAGAAACATGGGAAGAATAGATTCAAGCTTCATTGCAACTTTTAGAGATTTTCCTAGAATCCATCAAGCTTAAACAAGATAAGAGATTTTAGGTACATAGTGAACCATAACACTTGGGTCTAAAATGTGATGTTGTATACTTTACTTAAATATGTAGCATGATTCTCACAGCGTTTGCTAAAAAATATTTTTAACACTTGAGAAAAAGATTTTGAAACACTATAAAAATCATAATATGGTGCCTTACTGAGTAACACTCCTTGATACCCGAACAGTAAAACTAAAAACTAGTTTTGTTCAGATTAACCAGTAGTACCGCCGTCTTAGCGCTCTACTAACGCTCAAGCTGTCCTTGGAATTGGAGGGGAGCGAGACTTTCAACCCAAAATCTATGCTCACTTAACACTTGAGTAACGCTCGGTCGTTCGTGTTGGTTGGCCTCTAACAGATTCAATTCCACATACCAGCACTCTCTCAACCCTTTCTCAAGGCCTGATAGGTTTGTCGAGATCCTGCAGATTGTAGTTACCTATTTAAACTCTAATTTCGTTCCTGTATAAATTGGGAGACTTTGTTCGACCATGAGAGATAGAAAATCAAGGATTTTTGGACAGAAAGTAATAGAGAGAATAAAACCTAGCCCACCCAAACACAAGGCACAATCTACTTAGTTCAATCTAGAGATTCTTCATGATCTAGAGAGTTACTTAGTAGAGCTGTACAAAACCTTCAGAAAAATTGTGTTGGTAGATTCCAATCAAGAGTTCAAGGAGGAGGATTCCGAGTACAAGCATAAGGCGGATTGTGGGCTCGATTCGTAGCGGGTCAATTAAAAAGTGTTCAAGAGCTTGCAATGGATTCCAAAGTGAAATTTCAAGATGGAAAAGCATCTAACCTAAGGCATTGGTTGAGGTTTAAGTCTTTGAACCTTGTAAACCTATATTGAAGCTTTAGTGGATTCATTAGAGGGACATTGTAAACCTACATTTAGTCGAGTAATATTCAATGACTCACCAACATATCAACAATTTGGCCCTTAGATTTCACAAATAGTGTAATAATGTCTCCACACAAAACTTTCTCAAACAAGTGGCAATCCACTTTAATATATCTCATTCGTTCATGAACCATAGCACTAGAAGCAATAGGTTAACGACTTGATTGTTGTAAAACAATAACAGCGGAGTTTAAGGTTGAAAACCAATTTGTTGAAAAAGTGTTGTAAATGTTTACTCAGTACATCCGTTAGTCATTTCCCATTATTCAGCTTCTGCACTAACCTGTGCCACTACTATCTACTTCTTACTCTTACACATAACCATATTACGTCCCAAAAAATGCAATATCCTACTGAAAAATGGCAATATGATGTGGAACCTACCCAATCACACGAAGGTGCCCATGCGCTCGATACAACAATCCGAGTCTTGAAGCTCGCTTAAGATATTAGATACAACTAATAGCATCCCAATGTGATACTCAAGGAGCTTCTATAACTGACTTAATACACTCATTGCATATAAAATATTCGATCATGTAATAGTGAGGCAATTCAACTTCCCATATGAGCAACAATACTATCCAGGATTTGAGAAATGTTTGACTTTAGTAACTGAGAGTTTATGATTTGAATTCATAGGAGTATTAGTTGGTCGATCACTTAGAAGTCATCATTCCTCCAAAAAAGATCAAGCATATATTTTCTTCCAGACAAACTAATAACCTGTTTGAATCTAACAACTTCAATGCCAAGAAAAAATCTAAGTTTGAATAGATTTTTGGTATGAAACAGATGCTACAAAAATTGTTCCACTCAGCAATACCCACAAGAGTCCTCACCAGTAATCATAACGTCATCAAAGCAAACTACAAGGAGAATATTGTCAAAATATTGATCAGAATTGGCCGAAGTACCTTTTTGGTATCTGTTCTTTCATTTAAAAATAAAATACAATCGTTCTAGAGTTACAAAATTGAATTTGAGTCTAACTCAACTACTTGACTTTATCTTATCTAAATATGTACAACAGGATTTAAATACAAGATAGGAGACTGCCCATCTTAGTTAAAGAAACCCCTAGTTTTCTTTGATATCTTCTCTCAAATTGATGCTAGTGAGTCGACTAGCAGCAATTTGCTAACTAAGTATTTGATGTCGTTGTCGAGTCAGAGCTTTGGTGAAGATATCAACTACTTGGTTTTCAGTGGGCACATGAGGGACACTGATGGCTTTAGACTCATAAGTATCTCGGATATAGTGACAATCAACTTCAATGTGCTTCGTACGTTCATGAAAAACTGGGTTGGCTGCAATCTGAATGGCACTTGTATTATCACCATGAAGAGGCGTGGGATGTGTCTGTGCAAATCCGAGTTCTGAAAGAATACCACGCAACCACATAATTTCTGAATAGACAGCAGACATTTCCTATATTCAGCTTCTGTAGATGATTTAGATACACAATCTTGCTTCTTACACTTCTAAGAGATAAGAGAGTCCCCAAGGAAGACACATCATCCAGTAGTAGAACGGCGAGAGTCCGGACAACCAGCCCATTCTGCATCACTGTAGGCAATCAAGTGAAGAGAAGAACCCTTAGGAAAAAATAGTCCACGATTAGGAGTCCCAAGTAGATAGCAAATAATCCGACGAACCGCTACAAAATGGAGATGTCGGGGAGAATCCATGAACTTACTAACAATGTGGCTAGCATAAGAAATATCAGGACGCGTGATTGTGAGATAAATAAAGCTACCAACCAACTTACGACATAAGGTAGGATCTGGGAGAAGTTCGCCTACATCTTTCCTATGCTTAACATTCACCTCCTGAGGAGTATCAACTGGAGTAGTATCTTCCAATCTCCCTAACTGAATTAAATCTTGAATATACTTGTGTTGATTGAGAAATAAACCATGTGGCAGAAACCTAACTTCCAACCCGAGAAAGTAGGTAAGATCCCCAAGATCTTTCATGTGAAATACGTAATGAAGATGTTGTTGAAGTTTTTGAATCAATGGGCCATCTGAACCAGAGATTATAATATCTACATATACCAACAAAAATACTACTCCGGCATCCCCCTTGTGCAAAAATAAGGAAGCATCGTACTTACTTTGCTCAAAAGAAAACCCTAGTAAAGTATTGCGAAATTTCTCAAACCAAGCTCGAGGAGCTTGTTTGAGACCACATAAAGGCAGACTTCTTCAATTTACAGACAGCTGTAGGGGATGAAATAGGCATACCAGATGGGAGTCTCATGTAGATATCTTCCTTTAAATCCCCATGCAAGAAAGCATTCTTGACATCCATCTGTCGTAATTGCCAAGATTTAGAAGCAACAAAAGCAAGTAACAGATGAACAGTAGTCATCTTAGCAACCGGAGCAAAGGTCTCATCATAATCTATGCTATACTCTTGGCGATTCCCCAAAGCAACCAATCAGCTTTGTATCGTTCTAGTGAACCATCAAAACGAAGCTTAACGGAGTAGACCCATTTGCTACCAATTGGCTTGATCGAAGGAGGACATTGTACCACATCCCAAGTCTGATTATCTGCAAATGTATCAAGTTCTGTTTGCATCGCTTGCTTCCAGCACTCATGTTCCATAGCCTACTTGTATGAAGATGGGATAGCAATGGAAGATAATATAGCAGCCATAGAAGTACGGGAAGAAAAACCATACCGATCTTGTGGATGGGAAACACGAGTAGATTTCCAAGGAACAGGCACAATAGGAGCTATGGTGAATGTCAGATTAGGTGTTGGAGGAGGAGAATCTTGAGAAGCCATAGAACGTCGAGTGTAGACAAGACCAGGTTTAAACCGAGCCACTGGAGTAGAAGATGTAGCAGAATCTGGTATAGGTAAGGACTCGGGCTCATCATGAAGAATTGAAAAACTAGGTGAAACAGGATCGACATGAGAGAGAAAAAATGGCTGCTTCTCAAAAAATAAAACATTCCTGGAAATTCGAATTCTTCGAGTAACAGGATCGTAACAAATAAATCATTTTTGAGTTGAACTATAACCAAGAAAAGCACACTTAACAGATTGAGCAGTCAATTTATGTCTCTCATGCGGTGGAAGATGAACGAAACATACACAACCAAATATATGCAAATCAGAATAATTAGGTGTGTGACCAAACAGTATGGAATAGGGAGAAACATTGTGTAAAACCGTAATAGGCAATCGATTAATTAAATGGACAGCGGTAGCTAATGCCTCACACAAAAAACGAGATAGAACTGATGAGTCAATAAGAAAGGCCCGAACCATATCAAGTAAATGCTCGTTCTTATGCTCAGCCACCCCATTTTTTTTTGGTGGGGGGGGGGGGGGGGGGGGAGTAGAGGGGCAAGAACGATGAGAAAGAATACATTTTTCTTGAAGAAAACTCAGAAATTCATTAGACATATATTCACCCCCAGAATCAAATCGTAAGACCTTGATAAAGGAAGCAAATTGTGTCTGAATGAGTGCAAGAAAGGCCTTGAAAACAGAGAATATTTCACTTTTAGTACGAAGAAAATAGATCCAAGTGAATCTACTATAATCGTCAATAAAAGTAACAAAGTATTTATAGTGAGCATGTGAGATAACAGGAGATATACCCCAAACATCGCTATGAATTATGTCAAACACTTGAGAAGCGTGAGAACCATGTTGTGGAAATGGTAACACTTTGCTTTTGGCAAGTTTGCAAGAAGTACAATCAAAAGAACTCATTTCTATCAACTCAAAATTTTTATTATCAATTGCACCAGATTTAAACAAATTGTGGAGTACATTAAGATTGGGATGCCCTAAACGGCGATGCCAATCTTTAATACTTATTTTGACAGCATTACAAGAAATAAAAGGACTAGACTCAACAACAACTGAACTGGGATTGAACAGAAATAGTTGGGTCTTAGGACCCCTCACAATCATCCTCCCAGACACTTGATCCTACACAACACAACCAGAAGATGAAAAAGAGACATTACAATTATTGTCAACAAGTTGTCCAATAGAAAATAAACTGGAGGAAAGGTGAAGAGAAACCAAAACATTGCGAATGAGAGGGGACACATCACCCACGGCAAAAATTGGTAGTGAACTATTATTTGTTGTGTGTATTTTGAGAGGACCATCATAAGACTGAAGATTATGTAACAAACTGCGATTATTAGTCATATGATTTGATGCACCAGAATCTATGAGCCAAGAATTAGGAAATGACTTTGGTTTACCTGAGATGCCTAAAGCGGAAAAGGCAGAAATAATCATTTGTTGGACCATATCTAGAGTAAGAGTAGTGGAACTAGAACTAGCAGGTACTAAAGCATATGTGGGGGCAGAAGAAGTTGTAGACGAGGATACACCTGAGACTTCAACCAAGGTGAAATAGGCACGCTCTTGTTTTCGAGGAGGTCGGATTGTGCAATCTTTGATAATATCGCCAGATTTTTTACAATAGTTGCAAAATTTCTTTGGACAGTGAGTAGCAATGTGTCCAAAACCCTTACAACTATAGCATTGTGTAATGCTATAGTCTCGGCTCTTGGATTTTCCTTGTAGTGTAAACGCCACCTAAGCAGGAGATGGAACCTGCTGTTCCATTGTACTCCGAGTAAGTAACTTTTGCTCCTCCCGAAGCAAATCGCCCAAACAATCATCAAGAGAGGGCACTGGATCTCGATTCATCAACTTAGTGCCTTTTTGGTATTTGTTCTTCCATTTAAAAATAAAATACAATCGTTCTAGAGTTACAAAATTGAATTTGACTCTAACTCAACTACTTGACTTTATCTTATCAAAATATGTACAACATAATTTAAATACAAGATAAAACATATCCTATTAGGAGATTGCCCATCTTAGTTAAAGAAAACCCTAGTTTTCTTTGATAGATATTACTTGCACCAGCACGTAGGTGAAATACCAAATGATTTGTCTAACACGAATGAAAACCAAAATCTAATACTATAGCTTGAAACATCTCAAAACAAAAAAATTAATTATATCCTTTTGCAAGCAAACGAGTTTTTAAATGACCCACAAAGAATTTCATTGTATATACCCAACAGCACCCAACAACCTACTTACTAGGTGGCAAAGGAATCAAATCCCAACTATTACTGTTTTGGAGTGCATCCATCTCTTCATCCATAACTTTCCTTTAAGCTTAAAGACAAATTTACTGATAGGAGGGTTGGCAACACAATAAAAAGTACCTTTTCACAAAGTAATAGGTAAAGAATCCAATATAACTGAGGAGTCCAGATCCGAAGATGTCGAGGAAGCCAATAGTGGAGTAGTAGTAGGAAGCCTTGATTGAGAAGATTATGTAAACATATAAGGGAGGAGAGGGCATGGGAGGAGGATTTGGAGGGTGCGAAACCAAGAATGGTGACGACGGAGGAGCGGGGTGGTAAGGGGACCAAAGCCAAAAATAGAACAGGCAAGTAAGACCGCTAAAGAGTTCAATCATGAGGAAAGGAAGGCATTGGAAAAATAGGATATGGACTCCCAAAAGATAACATTAGCACTGATAAAGTATCGACGGAAAGTAGGGTCATAATTCAATACCGCAGTATCCGTCATCAACTTAGAAAATACTGAGACACATGAGTCACGAGTCACCGAATGGTGTCAAGCAAGCAATACACAGTTAAATAAAAGACAAGCAAATTTCTAAAACAAAAATTCTAAAATTCTAAAATATATGAATTACCCAATCCATACATAATATATGCAAAGAACATCATCTATCATAGTTAAAATACTGAAAATAAAATGCAATGCCCTACCAGAAATGTCAATAAATTGTAAAATTAGGAATTACACTATATCCAACAATATTGCATTTAAATATGTTTATAAATCTAAATGCAAGGTAATTTTAGTATTTAATTCCAAAATTCAAAAAAAAAAAAAAAATTGGTCGGAAAAATTCAAATTTTAAAAATAAAAAAAGTTGTATGTAAATCAATGTATTTTTAATATAAATATCTGCTAATATGTATATCTAGTTATATGTTGTTAGAATTCTTATTTTATGTTTTTCGTAGTATATGGTAATATTGTAATTAATCATAATATCAGTTTGTTACAAATAAGTGAGGGACAACATAGCATATACAACTAATTATTCTCTCATTTTCTCTCCTTCCCTTGTAACCTTAATATTATTTTTACTGTTTCAACTTATATAAAAAGACAACTTAGAGATTCATTAATGTCATAATAAAACACAATAAATACAATTTAAGAGGTCAATCGTTAGTTTCAAGGTGTAAAGAGCAACTTTTCAAAACCCCTAAGGAGGCTTGCAATAATTAAATACCACTTGTACCAAAAAAGTAATAGACTAGTACAACAAGGACTCTCACCAAGCAAGTCTTCATAAACCAATTACTCTAAGGGTTGATTGAACCGATAGGAAATTGGTGAATCTGTTTTGTGACTTTCACAGTGGTTGTGAGGTCTTCCCTTCTCTCTCTTGTTATTCCCTCTTTTATTCATACTAGTTGGTGCACACGTGTGTTGCACGTGAATCATTGTGAGCTATGATTTATGTAGTTAACAAGTTTATGTTTATTTATTTTGACATCAAAGTAAGACTAAATTCATTCAAAATCTGAGAAAGAAATAAAAAAAATGTTTAGACAAAAATAATGTTATAATACCAAGAAGGCTTTCTCAACAAATAGTATAACTACTCATCAACAGCTAGTGAGTAAATCAATTAGCAAGAGATACTGACATTTTTATCTATCTTAGTTTTAATCTATTCCAGTTCAAAAAAAAAAATTAATCCGTTCCATCCACATTGCATGCTACAAATGGAGAAAATTTCTCATTCTTTTTCTAGCGAGAAAAAAGTCAAAATTACGAAGAATGAAGAAATTGTGTTACTCATAACACAATGATGCATTGAAATAGAAGCTCAGAATAACAACTCTCAGTCCATGTCTCTAACAGTTAAACTACCATTTATTACTCATCCAATTTCCCTTGATCATTAACCAAACAAAAATTCAATAGGAACTACTGAACAATAATTGAATATAACTGCCAAAAATTTTGAAGGAAGATTGAGCAATGGAATCCTCTGCTTCAATTCTAGATTTGTAGATGTCCGTAACAACCATAACCTGGTAAAAATAAAAAACAATCTCTCTCCATAAAAATTTGCTAGATAAAATAAAAGCATTAAAATTATAAAGTTGATACGTAGTTCTCATTTTAGATTCGTCTCTCTCTAATATCCATTTCATCTCTATCTTTGTCTCTTTTGTACAACAAAAAAAAGAGTAGGATGGCCAGATATAACTACACACACACGCACACGCACACGCACAGATAACACATACATATATATGTATATATATATGTGTATATATATATATATATATTTATATATTTGTTTTCTAAATAAAGGAATGGGAGTTTGAAGAAATGATAAGGATCCGTAACATCCACTTTGGGAAGTACCATTAAAAATACCAAAGAACCCATAAAAATGACAAACGGAAAAAGGACAAAAATACCATAAAATAGCAAAATAACATGTTTAATCAAACTTTTCATTCCATTCTTGCTCATATCCGTTCCGTTACATAATGAACCAATCGTACATGCTGACATACTTGAGTAACAACTCAATAGATAGCCTCCATTTCAAATGAAATCTATTAAGAAACTTCGAATGTATCAATTCCTTCTACATTATTTGTGGCAAGTGTTCATACCAAGGGCATTGTTTCCTCATAAAATGAAATAAACCCCTTGGAATTGTTTAATTCCTAATATGATAACCATAATAAAAATTAATTCAAGTTTTCAGAAAAGGAAAACATCAATCCAAACAGAAATTGTTTCAAACATGCAACAAAAAATTGAATTAATCTATCGTGCTTTACATGACATTAATCTAATGTGGGGCACATTCTATCACAAAGAAGTCTTCATAATAGTCTCGCAGCGAATGACATTTGTAATCATTCCTTTAAAACCTTCTCCTGAATTAGACAGCTTTTAATCTGAACCTTCTCATAAATTTAGTCTGAATCTAAAGAAGAAAGAGAAACAGGAAATGAAGGAACGTGATGGGAAGTTGTAGTAAAAAAGTCGATCTCGTCACCATCTATTCATACTTATTAACGTAATCCAAAAGGACTGATCCCAAAGTCGTGAAAAGGAATATGGTTTTAGGTTAGACAAATCAATGAAATGCATGTGATTAAACCACACTGAGATGGATTCTTAAATTTATAAGGTGTGATTTGAGTCTAGTTAAGTCATTGTGAGGGCATGAGGAAAATAGATGAGGGCATTTTTTTTTCCTGGGAAGAAAACAAGACTGATGCAGGAAAAAATAGAGATTTCAGCACTTTAGTAAGGTGTTGAAGTAAGGGCTTGAGTAGTAACAGATAAGAAACAAAGAGCAGTTAATGTAGTAGGGATTTGAGACAGAAAATTAAGGTTATAGGGTTGGTTTCAATGGTTTAAAATATGATTTTAAAGCAAGATTAACTCCCAGTATGAGATATGGAAGAATAAGGATAATAACATAAAAGGGTTAGCCAGAACTAAAAGAGTAAAGAACTCGGTGAAGAATAAGTGAAAGGGGAGAGAAAGACAAGGAGGAGGCAGACGACATAAAACTATTCATATTACTGAACAACACCATGTGAGAATAGAGAAAATATATGCTTAATTCACAAAAGAAGTACATCTATTGAACTAACCAATTCATGAGTAAATTACGAATTAATGATATTGGTAAACAAACATGGGGCAGGTTTTCTTTTATGCACAAAAAACCTATTTTACAATTTGAGATGATTTAATATTTTTTTTATGGTTTTTCAGACATCAATGTCATAAAAGAAGCAAATTTGTATCTCAAAAATTAAAATTTATGATAAATATTCAAGATTATTTTACCAATTTTAGGAGTTCCCTTGTCTCTCACTCCGTCAGACTTGAACAAATTTCACCAAGAACTTAAAATTCCACCCGAAAATATGCTTTTTACAAATTATATTATCTGAGTATTCAATTCAATCACTTTTCTTTTAACTACTGAATGGCAGGTAACTTCAAAAACTACAAACTAAGCATAATATTCACAGAGTGCATCCTATGGTAATTGCAATCTTAGTCAATATCTTTCAAATTTACCAACAAATACCTATAAACACAAAGAAACCACAAGCGGGCAAAAATCAGAAATATTTCCACAGTAAAGTATCATATTTGTGAGTAACAGAGGAACATATACGATGAACAAACACTCTTTCAAAACAAATTCAAAGGAATCTCTCAAAGAAACAAGCATTGATCCAAAATTATGAACAAATAACCCTAAATGCAAACAAAAAAGCACTACCTTAAATCAATCACATGAACACTCCCCCAAATTAAAACTAAAAAATATAAATAAGCAATGGAAGAATTGAAAAACTAAAAAGTCATAAATTCGTTGTCAAATCTTACCTGATAACATTCAAATACATAAAATCACATACACACATACATAGGAAAAATGAGGGCCTTCCAACCTCAAGAAGAAGGGATCTAATTTGCTGTCGGGTTTTTCTTTTTTATGATTTTCCTAATCTGATGGTGGAGAGTTATTCACCCAAAAAAAATAGTACCTGGTGAAGAACTATGCCGCTGGTTCTGAAACAGCAATATAGAATGGGTTTGTGCGTCTTATAGGGAAAGAGATGCAGGAGAAGTGACCTAACTGAATTACACGACAACATATGAAAGGGGAAAAATGTGTAGGGATGAAATTATTCACATTCAAATTTGTAACGGGTGGAAGCAAGAACCGCCTGTGAATTAATTGTAGAAACATGGAGGATGAAAGCAGACTGCATATTCAATTGTGTGTGCCTGAGAGAGAGAGAGAGAGAGAGAGAGAGAGAGATAATAGACACAGAGAGATGAGGAGAACAAAAATTCAATTAACGTTACATTTGAAGGAGAGAGAGATGAAAAGAGTATTATCGTAATAGTGGATAATGAAAAGACTAATTAACATTAAGCAAGGAGAGAGAAAGGTAGACGAAGGGGTGGGCATTAAAATTTTGGAGGATAAGTATGGTATAGTTGTAGTGTTAGAGGGTAAAAGTGGAAAAAAAATGTTTTTCATGTATGCTGGTTTTTTAAAGTAGTATAGATTTGTCTTGGTTCTGTCTAATTCCTAAACCAATCTCGCATTTTGGTGATAACTAGACCATTTCGGGCGATTTATACCAACTCGGGCCGAATTATGATTAAGTCTAGTGAGACATAGGATTTATGTGAAGCACGTGTCGTTATTGAAATGGAAATTGTCGAATTGGATACGACTCAGCTGAGTCGTATCAAATTCGGCTAATATTTTGAACACTAAGTAGAGTTCAAAATTGTTGTAAACTCTCACAGCACGAAAATAACAAAGAAATGTAGACCTAGACGCACGAGAATCAAGTTTATCAAAACTAAGGACCAAGATTGTGGACATAACATATGCATCCAAAGACTTATAAGTGGAATAGGAAAACATGGAGAGCCAAGAACCAAAACAAAATAGAGAGATGTCCCTTGTAAGACAATAAAAGGTAGACAACTAATAAGATATCAAACCAGCATCCTTCAAAAACGATTAGGAACATGTATATGAAATAAAAGTGCTAGGGGTCAAATCCAATAATGAGGATTCTCACTTAACTACACCACTTTGTTGTGGCATATGAACATAGGAAGTTTGATGTACCATGCTAAGTGTGCTCACACTACTTGCCCATACCATTTGAATATGGATCGGAGGAAGGAAGCCCTTCTTGTAATGGAATATTGTAAGAAATCTCCTGTTAGTGTGTTGGAGAGTCGAGGTGCTAGGTTAAAAAAGGTGGGGAGGGGTTGGAACATAATGTATTAGAGGAACCAGAGAAAAAGAGACAACAAAAAAAGCAAACAAATAATAGAGGCAAGAAAAAGGAAAACAAAACAATTTTTCTACACTATGGTTATACCCTAATAGTGCAAACTAATATTTAGGGGGAGTTTTATCTCCAGAGCTACATTATCAATAATTTCGTCAAAGCCATATTTTTGTTCACAACCTCAATATCTACACTACTGTAGGCCCGACGAGTCTTGCTCCAATCCAAGGGAGCTACTTCTAACGGAATCAAAGAGCATTAGAATAATTCTGACAACCACTCAATTTTTTTGTTCAAGTTGGGCACTTTAACTCATCTTTTCAGTGCAACAACTTAACAGGTAGATCAGAGATATGATAATATCCCAAAAGATCAATCAGAATCTACGTAGTCTAGATATTTAGATGATGATAAGTATGGGTGATATTTTATCTTAATCTTACATCTTTTGTTAGATCATGTTTTTTAATTGGCTAATTTCGTGGAGTTTATTGTAAAATCTCAACAACTTCTATGGTCATGATGCTATCTAATTTAAGATCCGAAATCTACATTTAAGGGAGGAGATCAAGCGTCAAAGTTACATCATTTAACCTTCATATGCACCTTCATGCTTAGAACAAAGGTAATGATCTAGACACCTAAGATAACCTCTTAGTTATTTTTAACTTAGAATGATTAGGATGAAAAATAGAATTGGAAGCGATCTGATTATGACTCCTAGGGATTTTCAAAGAAAAATTTTTCTAAACTAATTTTGCATTTTTAAAATATAGTTTGAATCACAATCAGACCCCTATTTGAGCAACACCCTTTAGTGCTCAAGAGGATAATTTTTTGCATGGTTTTAGGCTTCAAAACTTGTAAGGACCGCCCTATGCTTACTAGTCCTTGCTAGAGCGGTCTATTGATGACTTAGTAGAAAAAGGAAAAAAATACCACAGAAGGTAAAACAGGGCTTGCTCTATGAGTTTGCTTGAGCAGTCTTCATTGTTGCTCGAGCGGTGTTTGCCTTAGTCGTGTTTGAAACGCAGTTTTCATTCCAATGACAACCGTCCTATGACCGTCCTCCCACTGATCGAGTGATTGTCGCGAATTGAAGATTTCTTATTTATTAAAACTACCCTTATTCTGAATCTATAAATAGGGAGTTTATTTCCTACATCTAGATCAAGCCTTAAGAGAGCCTTTAGAGAGATTGTTGAAAAAAAAATCTATTTTTCAATCTTGAGAGCTTCTACCACAACCTAGATCCCTAAGAATCCAAAGGCTACCACTAGTAATTATTTTCATTCTCACAACATGGAGTAGGAGAGCTTGTTGGTGAACAAACCAATTGACGTATGCATACCGATTATTGTTGGCGTGCCCATAATCGCTCGAGGCCTAGACAAACCTGCGGCGGGGAGGTCCAAGTGAAGCTACACCAGACATCAAATAGGAAGTTTCGGCATAGAGACATAAAAAGGAAAGGAACAACTAGCCATGGGTATTAGTTAAGGTATAAGACTCGATTACTTGTATATTGACTTGGCGTGTAGTGAATTAGACTTTGGTGAACCCCGATGGGTTCCCAGCAGTTTTTTCCGAGGAGAATGTTCCGCATCACCAAATTGCTTGTGTCTTTTATTGTACACACTTGAAACTGTGAGCACACACGCGCACTGTTTTTGATATTTTGATTGTTAGATTTCATATTATCCATAGTTGTGCAATTGGATTTATGGGTTTATTGGGATCACCGTGAGATTGACATGAATGAATTAATTGTAAATTCATTAAAATCAATCGTCATGATTCAAAGGGTTAGTGGTGTTTGAAAGGGGTTCTCACATTCATTGTTATATATTTGTGAGAAGAGGTAATTGTGGTAAATATAGTTTTAATTTGTAATTGATTTAAGCTAAAATCAAAAAACCCATGCACCCTTCTCCCTCTAGGTTAAGTGTCTTGGTCTCCACGTGTATAATCGTGAGAAAAGATCCGCATCGAATTTCCCCGCCTGAAACAACATCTTTCTCATCTTATGAATAGAGATGAATTCCTTGTATTCAATCACATTAAATAATACATCAGATACTGGAGCTTTTGGTCCGTGGATGTAGGCACAATGTGCCAAACCACGCATATCTTGGTGTTCTTATTTTCTTTCCCTTTCCTATCTCATATCTCTCCTGTAATATGATGTTCTTCAACTATATTCAAACATGTTAACGCAGGAAAGGAGCTACTGGGGGAATGGGCAGCATTACTGCAACAAATTATCCAACAAGGGTTCAAAGATATAAGGAGAAGGAAAAAAGAAAGCTTCAACTGAATGTCCCATAATTATAAGAAAGGAAGTCTTGGTTCCTTTCTCAGTGGTAAATTTTGCTAAAATTCCTATCAGACTTGTTAATTCCAAATTCCAAAGAACACTGGTTGGAAAGTAATAAAGATGTGTTTAAACATCATTATTCAACAGAATGCTAAGATATTGCAACCTGTAACCTAAAAAACAATAGTTCTACATCCATAATTAACACATTCAAAAGTGTGCTAAGACTATGGTTTTGGGGTTGGAATCATAAATCATAAGCAAAGGCAAGAGTAGAATGGAACATGGCAAAATAATTTGATTGGTCTAGCTCAAGAGTACGGTCTTTTCACCACCTTTGTCCAAAACCAGTCCTTAAAACTAGGTGGCACAATGCAACAATTAAAAGCTAGCTGTCTGTCAAAAACTAGTGTCGAAAGCTTTAGTTATTGCCGGCAACAGTTCAGATGACAAGAAATGGCAAAGCAGTGCAAAAGGCAACGGCAACGACAACAATAACAATCAACACCAACTGTGATGATGGATGACAATAGATATGATCTTCAACCCCAACTTTCCAAACTCTGGCAACAGTGAGCAAAATCAAGAAAAAATACTCAACAAATCGTGACCAGCGACGACCAACACTGACAATGAATTCTTAAAACGAAGATCTAATTTAATCACAAAGTTCTAAAGCACCAACTGTCTCACAGTCCCTTCAAATTCAAAGCAGCAGATGACGACGTTGGGGACATTTGTGATATCTGAACATCAAAGGGAATGCAAATCAAAACTGTGATCTGACCATGAAAACTGATCATACTATGCAAAGAAGTAGAAGAGGAAGAGAGAAGAAAACTATCTGCAGCTATCTCATTCCACAAACATTAAAATTTAGTACAAGAGAGAATATAAACCCCGACAATAAAAAAATATAAAACTGCAATAAAATAATATAAAACCATACAATCAGAGAAGACTAAAACTACCCTATTGAGATATAATACATAATCTTAGCAGAAAGGATGCCACTAATGAAGCCAAATTCTATACGAGTTAAAGGCATAAAATAACATCCAAATTGAAGTGCTACTCATTGTAGTAACCTCTTACCATTTCAATCTTCTTCAGAACTGAAGTCCCAGTGTTCATATCATAATCATATACAGAGCGGGGCGTCTTCAATGAGCTATAAGAAAACCGTAGAATGCTGGAAGAAAATTGTGATTTTGATGGATCCACCGAATATATTGGATCAACAAAATCGACAGCCTGACCATCTTGAAGGCTTTCAAGTGGTTCTCCTACTGTTGGAAGGCGGTATATAACTACTCTGAGGAGACCATTTTCACGCTCATATACAACAACATGATCACTAAAGAGCTGTATGTTCTGGATCTTTACCCTGATCAAAAACCAAAAGCAAGGACGAATCAGTAAGATGCCCATCAACTCATTCCAGAAAGTTGGCAGAGTTGTAGCTGGGGAATTATTGCATGATCTCCACAATAAATAAGCAAATTTGAAAATGCAAATAGAAATTCATTTTTTTCCTCAATAACCTAATGCTGGATTGTCAGACTCACCGCATCATGGCCAATCCCTTGATCTGTGGGGTTACTAAAGTTGGTAGCATCAAAAAGTTAGTAAAGAATAGGATTGCTGAACTTCGTAGCTCATTTGAACATACATAATGGATGCATTTCAGCAGATATGATTGAAGAGCATACATAACAGGGCTGTAACCAAGTACTGAAAAAAGATTCAGTAGGGACTTTGGCAAATGAATTAAAATGAGACTTTCACATTACCCTTATTTATATCAGAGCTGCCAAAGTTACCATCAAATTAGCATTACAATGTAGGCCCTATCTTTGTCGAGTTCAGAGAGAAAAATTCCCTTTCACAGTATGGCAATTTTCTGCAGTGGAGTGCCCAAATGTATAACAATTTTCCAATATAAACACGAGTAGACAACCAGTGGTTGGTACATAGTGGGTCTGCCATGAGACTTGAGTATAGTACATGAGATCACTTTTTGCTGGCTCACTGGTAGATTAAGTGCATGAAAATAATCTTTAATTTTTAAAGAATAAATAATAAAGTCATGTTATTATAGATATGCTTTCATTGTCTTTCACTTGTACAAGATGAAAATCAACACATAGTAATGGGATTGACTGAAAGAAGCATGATTCTCAAAATAGACCAGTGCAAGCAACATAATAGAGAACTCCAAATCATTCTTTATTTCATGTGCTTCATATCTATATTTTCACCTGCTATGATAATATCAGGTTACAGGCATTTTAACTTTGCAATCGGTACAGTACCAGAATGGGGAGATGGAGGTTGCAAGAAAAAACCGTCAAGGAAAGATTGCATAATTACCTTTAGAATATTACAGCAGTTTCTTTCCAATAAATAGAGACAAAAGAGAGAATTAATTTTGCCACAAATTTCAGAATCGTTAAATGAATCAACGTAGGAAGCTAAAGGAGGTTTGCCAGGGCATTAAAAAAAATATAATTACTTTGTACTATGACTACTCAGTATTCACTATGGAACTCTGGGAAACACAAACAGGTTCGTCAATTATTTAGAGAACAAAATTGTTAAATGTACTGAAATAGGAAGCTAAAGAAGCCAGCAAAGGGATTACAGAAGTTCAAAGTAATTTAGGCAATCGAATTAGCTCTTAGTATTTTAACCGAAGTCTAGAAAACAAAGAGGCTTATATCTTAATTGCTGTGTCAGGCAGTAGTTGGACCAACGTTTGCAATGACAAGTTTCCATATAAGTTAGTGGCAGTTCCCGTGTCATACGTAAAAATCCATTAATATAAGTTACTTTTTGAGCTTCAGGGCTTCTTATTGTGTTCTTTTTCAGCACTATAAGTGCTACTTCTATTTCTAGACTGGGAATGCACATTATAGTCAACGAAAACCCCCAATGTTGAAATAAGGGAAAAACCATTATGTCTATAGAACTTAGCAAGTATTAGAACAATGCCACTTATAGCATTAAGACGGTCAAAATTAAAATTTAGCATTACCTTGCCCGGTGAGGAAGAAGAACTGTGGTTGCAGATATATTGTCAACTGGACAGGCTAGTAGTTCTGAATTGAAAATTTCCTCACTCCGTCTCTTGATGAAAAAATGGTTTCCGCGATGGCTGACTGAGATGTCAATGCCCTCTACACAAGGTACCAAAAGCACAACCCCATTTTCCGGCTTTGATGTGTCCAGATAGAAGACAAACCTTGTAATTTTACTTTTCGAACTAATAAACAAAAAATGCTTGCTCTCAGAAGCCTTAAGATTCAGAGAAAACATGTTATCCTTTTCATGGTAAAGGCATAAGTCATTTGATTGGTCTGTGACAAGTTTATGTAACCATACCTGCTCAATGTAACAACAATTATTCACATAAAAAGCCAACCAAAAGATTTTAGCAACAGACAAACATACAAGAGAGAGACTTACGCCGCCCGCAGGGGGGGGGGGGGGAGATATGAATGATAGTAACAATATAGTTCAAAAATCAAGGAGAGAACAAAAGCGGAGATGAAAAATCAAGATGTTTCCGAAACATAATGAAACTCCTCGAAATATTAGAATTTCGATAATACATAATGTTTGATCAGTTTCGGAACTGAATGAAAAAATCACGTTTCGAAAACAAAATAAAAATTTAATCACTAATTCGTTTCGGAATATTATGGAAATATACTTCGGAACATTATGGAACACCTCGGAGTATTAAAATTTCGACTCCATTACTAATTCGTTTCGCTCTCCTTGAAAATGGAAACATTTCGGATGTTTCGACCATTTCGAAACGATATTTTGATCCTTGGACTTAGATAATCCCACAATAATGGAGTACCCCCAGGGTGAGTAGGGATAGTGGATGTAAGCCATGCAGGCCAAACCACTCAAACATGGGGTGTTCTTGTGGATTAATTGTATATCTATTCTCTAGCTTGCTTTATTGTACTTAAATTCATCATGCATGGAAATTCCATGTAGAGATTTGATTTATGCATAGTTATATTTGAGCTTTATTCAAACAAGTCCCCATGCTTTGATTGATTCTACCACCATCCACCACCAACCGATGTCGTCACGGCCACCACCAACCACCACTCGTCATCACCACCACCCCTGGCACCATCTCCCACAACCAGCCCCCGTTACCACACACCATATGTCACCATCACCACCACCATCATCACACCAATACCACCAACTACCATTCGTTGTCGCCGGCCCGACATCACCACACGCCACCACCCATCAATCACTGTCGCCACCACCACCCCATTGCTTCCAACGTCACCACAATCACCACCCATAATTGATCGTCACCACCACCACTCGCCATCACCACTAACACCACCTACAACCCACTATTGCCAATAATACCACCCATCATTACCACACCATCGCCACCTACCACCTATCATTGCCACACCATCGCCACCTACCACCCATCATTGTCACACCATCCCCCACTTACCACCCATCATTGCCACCACCACCCCCACCTGTCATCGCCACCACTACCACACACCACCTGCCATCGCCACCACTACCACACACCACCTGCCATTGTCGCCGCCGCCATCTGTCATCGCCATGTGTGTGTACGTGCATGCATTTGGAGATATATTAGTAATTGTAACATAGGTTACTTTTCTTTTCTTTTTTTATCCACCCAAATGCAATTTAGAAAAAACAGTGCTTATTTAATGAAAGTGTTTTCCTTATATTGTACTAACTGAAAACATTTATTTAAGAATTAATTTTTAAGTTTCATAAATCATCCCAAATGCCACCTTAATTTATGGGCTAATCAAATATTGTTCTTCATTTTTCTGCATGAAGCTCACATGACACACGTTGATAAGATTAAACTCAAAAGATCAATAAGTTAAACGTGTAAAATGACCAAATCACCACTATTAAGAATCAATGAAACAATAACCACAAGAACTCAACCTTAGAAGATAATTCGCAAAAAACAAATTATATAGTCCTATTCACCCCTTCTAGGATATTTTGGGACATGTTGTAGAAAGAGAGGGTTATGTGTGGTGGATGAGCTACAAGTTCCTGATGTTGTTGCCTCTACTACTGATTTATATTTTTCCATTTGAGTTTATAGTCATCTCCTTTTTATTTGTAATATTCTCGTCTTGATCATATTTCTCATTCTTGTTTAAAAAGTTTAGCTTCTACTGGTAGTTTGGGTTGTTTAGAGTGTCATGACCTAGGAAGTATAGATACGAACACGGGAATACGATAAAATTCAAAAATATAAGACACAGAGATATGACAAAATTTAAAAATATACGACACCGGAATATGAAAAAGTTCAAAAATATAGGATACGGGTATGGTAAGGACACGGCTATTAAAATAATGCAATATATTTTTTAAATAAGAATAGAGTTGTAATATATTAAAAATAAAACATATATTATAATAATAATAATAAGACCTTGCAAATATTATTTTTTTGATTAAAATTGAAAGAGATCAAAATACATATCTTACCATTTTCATCAAACATCATTACATCAATTAATATTCATAGTATATAAGTTATATAACAAAAAATATATTTAAAAAAATACAAAATCACAACCCTTTTAATAGTTAACAATTTTTTTTAATAAAAAAATTTCTAATCGTATCCTAGACGTATCCCGATCGTATCCTAGTCGTATCCTAACCGTGTATGAATGAGTTCATTATTCAGGATACTTCTAGCCGTGTCCGACTAAGTTCATTATTCAGGACACTTCTAACCGTGTCGAACATATGTCCGGCCATGTCCGACACAGACACGTGTCCGACATTGGCACAGCACCCCACCAGGAATTATTCGTGCTTCCTAGGTCATGACATTTCAAATTGTAAGGGATGCAAGTTGGTAACATTTACTACACTAACTTTTGATAATCATTCTGATATTTAGAAACCTACTCCTATTTGGTTCAGATATTATATCTATTTCAATGATGATTATACCAAGTTTTGTTGGGTATATTTAATAAAACGTCGATCTAAATAGTTTTCTATATTCATTATTTTTTGTGTCATGGTACATACTCAATATTCCTATCATTAAATGCTTATGATGTAATCAATGAGGAGAAAATTCTCTTACTCCCTTTCATGTTTTGTTGAAATGTGATAGTCCTGGTTATCAATTCTCTTTACTAACACATGTGAGCAGAATGGTGTGACGGAGTGAAAACATTGCATATTATACAGACAACCCATTCTCTTCTGTTGTCGGCAAATGTCACCGGTACCTTTTTTAGGAGAAACAATTCTTGTATCAGTTCATTTGATTAATTGCATTCCAACTATTCTCACCTATGGTGTCTCTCCATTTAAGAAATTGTGCGATAAGCCACCTTATTATTGCTTCTTACTCCCTAGTTTTCTTTGTACTAAACTTTCTGCTTAGTCAGCTTAATGGATTTTTCATGGTTCAATGATGAACAGAAGTGGTATACCTACTATAATCCTAGGAAGGACGGATACTTGTCAGAGGTGCATCGTGAAAGTGTCGAACATCGCCGGACACATGCCAGACTCAGCTAGAAATAGCCTGAATAGTATATTTGTTTTTGCCAGTCAAACACGACTAAGATATGGGCAAAAAATATTTTAATGCTATCAAGTTTAGGCACTATAATTTGTAGCGTATAGTTCTCATTCTAGGTACTAAATTGACCCGATAAACCACTACCATAGCTGTTAGAACCTTGACTAACCTCCGACATCTTATTGCACGTCTAGATGAACACCAAATCATAGCCAAATTGAAGCTAACTGATTGATGCTAAACAAGATGCAGGTCCAAACATGAAACAACTCCATTGTCGAGCCCTAAAAAGCCTTTTACATCAAAGAAACAACTTGAATGGGCATGGCCTTCTACGTCACAAAAACAACTTGAACAAGAATGGACCTTCTACATCATGAAAACAACCAAATTAGAGTTGGTCTTCTCCATATCTTTCTTGTACTTCTACCTTTAACCAAGGATTAAAATTTCGTTTCAAAACGATCGAAACATCCGAAACGTTTCTGTTTTTAAGGAGACCGAAACAAATCAGTAATGGAATCGAAATTCTAATATTTCGAAGTTTCTCAAAAACTCAAACTCTACAAACCGATCATTTACAGTTTTATTGGTTCCCTAAAAACATTACCATAAGTTACTTGTGTATTCTAAGTGATTCTTTATCAATGAACCACCTTATGTAAAAGATTCAAAGTGATAAAGAACAACAATTTTTTTGTTGCTCTTACCAATATTGTTTAACATTCATGCCACATATATGTAGAAAAAAATACCATTATAGTTTCACAAGTACAAAGGAAACGAAATACTACTATGCTCAAGAAGATGGAAAATAGAATCGTTAAACATCTGTTTTTAAGGTAAATGTTCTCAAGATGAAATGTGAATGCAGACAAAGCGACTATGATAACACCCCTTCGATAATTAAAGTCGAAACGGAAAATTGATAGTGAGAATTAATTTTTTAAAGCTAGTCAACCAACTGATGTGAGCATTGACTATCCAAGCTTGTTAACTGCATGATGACTTTAGTTAAGAGAACTGTTATTTTTGCAATTTGCAAATATTATGGAAGATAAGGTTGTTAGAGCATCTAACTCAAAATCAATTGGCAAATGGGTGGAGTGGCCCCTCAAGTATATAAACCAACCTTAGTGATTCTAATTATTCGATGTGGGATAAAAGTTTTTTTAACAAAGGCAACATTATATCTAAAGATCTAAATAACTCCAATTATGACAAGATCCGTCCTGAAATGAAGAGTATGTCATCAAACAAGTACTCATCGCTTACGCACTCCGAAACCTATATGAAACAAATTAAAATATTTCCCCCCTTCTAGTCAAGAAAGTGAGAAGGGGGAGTGGGAGTTTTGCAAGTTGTTACTCATCATGAGATAGTCAATTATTCGCAATACCAGCAAAGATACATACTGAGTGAGGCCTTGTTAGTTAAACAATTATAAATGTAGAAATCACCTTCACATCTCAGAATAATTAATGCAAATTGTAACAAAGAATAACCAAGAAGTCTTAATTTTCATAACAAAAAACCATGGGGTCCTATTAAAAAATTATTAGGACAATTAAATCTATCTTTGGTAATTTCTTCCACATTAGTTCAAAGCTCCACCAATCCTATCCTTATTCCAGTCTTACCCTTTCTCCTTGAAGCATCAATTAAACTTCCATTCATTATTTTTTAATCAATGATACTTTAAAATTTTAAATAAAAATAAATAAATTAACAAACACTAGATGAATATAGTATTATAAGATATTTTACAAAATAACTAAATCAACCATTTTTAGTTAAATTCATATTAATGAAATAAACTTTAACTCTAATAATCCTTCTAATTTTCTCACAAATTTTTTTTGGAAACCAAATCGTATTAGTGAGTTATAGAGGAAGATTTTTCTATTCATTTTTGCATTCCATGAAATTTTCATAACGCCATTTTTGTCATTAAAAGCTAATTGGCAAAAGATGAATTACAATAAGTTAGGACTTTCTGAAATTATGCCAAAAAAAAAAAAGACTTTGTTGTCCTAGTAAAAAATAGATAGGGCTCCATGGCATTTGTCCCAAAAAATAATATTGGTTATTTTCTCAAAATGGTAAGCAAGACAGAGAAAATCAGCTGTGAAGAATCAGAAAGAAAATCATTTTCAAGCATATGAGTTCAACCTAAAAATCTATTATACCTTGTCTGGACGAAAAATTTCATCCCTTGAGATGTAAACCAAAACCTCGTCCCCTGCCCATTCAAGATATGATGTTACACCAACTAGGGGCTTTCCAACTGGTGCTTGAGTTTCAGCATCAATGACATAAACAGTATAGACCTCATCTCCTTTAGTGTCTTCTGCATATGCTATTAACTTGTTATTTGGACTAACCTAGAGGCAAGAAATACGAGTGAGATAGAGAGCAGAAAACAAAAGGCACTCAAAGTAGAATAAGGTACTAGAAAGAGAAAACTCTTGACAAAAAGAACAAAAGAGGAACTGCTCTTACTTTAAAAGCACCAATGCTATAATAAGCATGCTCTTGAGCCTTAATATTCTCGTCCAGGATTACATGCTCCGGAGGAGCATCAGGGCCGGTGGGCATAATATCATAAACAGAAGGTGGAGCCCCATTATCACAGACAGGGCGACGACAATGCTGAACATATTCCTTCCCTTCCAAGGTTCTTTTATAGTAGTAGTAGGACCCTCTTCGTATAGGTGCTGATATGTCATCCTCCTTGATTCGTCCTCTCATCTCGGCATAAATCTCATCTTCCAAGTGTTTCGTTCCTGCAAGAATCATGGAACATTATAAGCTACCCAGTCACACCAACAACGCTATCCCACCCAATTCGGAGGATGCCTAAATAAATAACAGATTAGAAAAATGACAAGAATTAAAATAATAATGGCTTCTCTGACACCCTATGCATATAAATTTCGCATATACCCTATGCATGTGCAAATTGGTATGCTGATTATAAATTTCGCTGCTTCTCTTGATTTTTGCCCAGAAAACTTCATAGTGCAACAAAAAAAATGGCTAAATATGATAATTATAAAAGCAATGATAGACTTATATATACCGGACATGAAGAAATCGGTGTAAGCATTCTCCTCTTGGAGATAAGAGAGGACCTCCGGGTTGGAACGAGAGTCGTCTCGAAGCCAGTAGTAGTCGTCGATTCTAATATCGCCGAACATCTCCATCACATGCTTCACCTTCTTCGCCACCGGCGGAGTCATCGAATCTTGAAATGTAGTAGCAGTCATGGTTAATTCCGATGATGATTGTGCTGAGACAAATATCCGGCGGCTAGTAGAAGAGAAGGTGCCGTGATGGTGATGTGTATGTAGAAGTAGAAGTGGGAAGAGTTCTTGAGGACGAGGAGTTGTGGGGTTGAAGGGGAGCGGCTCCTCTACGGTTTGGCGCAAACCGCATACCAAGCGGTAGGGGTGTTCACCTACCCTACGGTAGGAAATATGCTCTTCCGTCTTCCTACCCGATACTTTGCGGAAGAATTTTTTCTTGGCCAGTCGGGTAGAAAATCGGGTAAACACTTTTGTAATTATTAATTTTTGAATGCACCAATTTAACAACACAATAAATCAATAACACTAAAATCTAAAACAACAACAACAACAATTATAATAAAACACAAGAAAGTATGAACATCAACACACCATAATTGTTACACAAATACAATAACAATTAATTTAAGTTTAAACCATATGAAATACATTAAAATCATATTAATTAATTAATGCGGGTAGGGTAGGGTAGGAATGCAGAAATTGATAGTTCTTCCGCATTCCTACCCGATTTAATCGGAAGACCAAAAACTCTTCCGCATTCCTACCCGATTTTTGCGGCTAACCGTTCAGTAGGGTAGGGTAGGGTCGGGTAGGGTAGGAACTTGCGGCTAGTCGGAAATTTGAACACCCCTACCAAGCGGTTAAGTAGAACGGTACCGTTTGGGTACTTGTAATTTTTTTTTTTTAAATTCATTATCAAAAACGACGTCGTTTTTGGTTATTAAAATCCAGCCTTGAAATCTCCTCTTTTCGTCGCCTTCTCTCTGTCGAACAGAGAACTTCTCCCGCCTTCTTCTTCGGCAAAGTCATTGATTCTCTATACCAGTTGATGAGCCCGAAATTAACTAGGTCAGGCCCAATAAATCAAGAAGGCCCAAGTCAATAAAAAGCGATTTAAGCCCGATGAAAACAGAACTGAGAAAGCCCAAAGAAGAGCCCAAACAAAGAGAAGGCATCAAGAGGCCAACGCCCAAAGCAGGAAGGCATGGCAACCCTTGGGCGCCACCTAGGCAGGCCCCTTGGGCGCCATGCATGGCTGCACTTGGGCGCCGCTGGGCAGGTCCCTTGGGCGCAGGTCCGCCCGGGCAGGTCTCTTGGGCGCCTACTTCTCTCCATTCCTCTTGACTTTGGAACTCCGATACAAGTCCAAGTCTGCTCAAGTCAAGTCCAAGTTCAAGAAGACAACTCAAGTCCAACTCAGCTCAGGATCCTCCTTCGAAGGAATAGGAACACGAGGGAGAAAATATCGGGATGCGGACGGAGATCTATTCCTACCTTAATTGTGCTTAGCAAAGAGATATATTCCTACCATGATTGTACTTACCAAAATAGTGGAAGACCTCTCACTCACGTCACCGCCTCATCGCCTTACTAAGCCTATATAATGTAAGCTCTCTCCACAAGGAGAGGGATGTGGACAACACCCTTGACACCTCTACAATACATTCTCCTACACACACTACACATCCCTATACACATTGTTTCTCTCTCCTCCTAAAGCATTGTAATACTCCCGAAGTTACTCTTCCGGTAACATTGTTCATCAATAAAGATCCCCGGCCACCGCAGCCGTTCCCGAGATTGGAGTAGGTCACTCGGACCGAACCACTATATATCTTCATGTTGACTCTATATTTACTGTTAATCCATTGATCTGTCATTGATTGCCTACTTACTGCTTATTAATTACACATGTTCATATACTTGACAGTTGATCTTGCACGAAGACAATTTTGTGCATCATCACCAGTGAACGCCAAAAGCAAGGTAATTCTGAGCTGATCGGGTTTGGGTTATAAGTCATGAGTCGCCAGGTAATTCACGTTTTGTGGTTTTGTGGTTTTTGGGAGTTATTATGAGGCTGTTTTTTTGAATAATGAGGTCATTTTCTTGAATAATAAGGCATTTTTTTTTTTTTTTGGCTTATAAGTTAATCGGGTTTGGGAGTTAATGAGGCTGTTTAATGTTCTTGTGGTTTTATTTTGGTTGTTGGCTTATAATAATGAGGCTATTTTTTTGAGTTTGTTGGCTTATAAGTTAATCGGGTTTGGGAGTTAATGAGGTTGTTTAATCATGTTCTTGTGATTTTTTTTTGGGTTGTTGGCTTATAATAATGAGGCTGTTTTTTTGTTTTGTTGGCTTATAAGTTAATCGGGTTTGTGAGTTAATGAGTATGTTTAATCATGTTCTTGTGGTTTTTTTTTGGGTTGTTGGCTTATAATAATGAGGCTGTTTTTTTTTTTTTTGGCTTATATATGAATCGGGTAGTGTCCTGAAGCCAATTTTTTTGTACCTGTTTAGGCTATTTCTTGTTGGCTTATGCATATATTATCTGTGTTTCATTCACCACAAAATGTAATTTCAATTAAATTTTTTATTGTATGATACTATGATGGATGATTTGGGAGTTAATGAGAATATACCTCATATTGGTATGCAATTTGATGCGGAGAAAGATGCTTATGTGTTTTACAATAGTTATGGAGGATCTGTGGGATTTAGCGTGAGAAAATATTTTCAGAATAAAAGTTTGAAAGATGGCGTTGTCATTTACAGAAAATATGTTTGTTGTAAACAAGGTCAAAGAGTTCGTGATAAAAGAGAGTGGCAAATAAGGAAGTCTCGAACAGAGACACGAACAAATTGCCAAGCTCATTAATGTAGGGTACTACGACTGATTCAACATATGTGCATTCTTTAAATGATGCTGAATCATTTTTCATGAATGGGGGATTCAACTTGTAAGGATGCTTGGAGGATTCTTGTTAAAAGGATGCTTGGAGTTAGATGGAGGCTAGTAGTTGGAACATTTTGTTGCAGTTGTAAGGATTATTTTTAATGAGACTACTAGCAGTTGTAAGGATGTTTGTTGTATTTTTAATGAATGTGATCTTTTTAATGAATGTGATCTTTGTAATGAATGTGGTCTTTTTAATGAATGTGATCTTTTTAATGAATGTGATATTTTTTTTTACGAATGTGATCTTTTTTTTATGAATGTGATTTTTTTTTGATGAATGTGATCTTTTTTTGATGAATGTGATCTTCCAAGTCACAACAATATACAAAACCCACAATTTCATTCAAATTAAACGCACAAGTTCATTCACATCTTTTTTTTTATCACTACATCATTGCTCTTACAGCTCTACTTCACTAGAATCACAAATATAAGATTCACCACTAGTAACGTGACTACAAACATATTTGACTTCATTGTCATTACATTGTCTTCAATTCGTCATACATTGTCTTCAATTCGTCGTACATCCATCCTTTCATTTGTAATTTCCGAAGAGGAGAGAGTAATAGGAGTCATCCACTTAAAAAAGTGACTGGAATCGTCTGGACATCTACAATATAGCTTCCCAGGATTTTTTTCAGATTCGAAAACTTTGATAATCGTTCTTTTGGTACAAATGGGACAAGTGCTATTGCGATATCTTAACACTTCATTGCTTGTTGCCGTGCTTGAAGATGCCATTCTTGAACCAGGTAGAATTGCTTGAACCAGCTATCAGGTAATGGATGAAAGTTGTTGGACATACACATAAATAGATCATGATGTGAATCATCAAGCCTGATTAAACATGAAGCATATAAACATTCAAAGTGCAATAAGCCAGAATGAATGGACATTATACAGAAATCATGGCATATAGTTTGAGATTCTCTTGAATCATGTTTCATAGGCCATATAAAACAGTAAACTGTAAACAAAAAACATAAAACAGAATATCAGTCCAGTGCAGACATGAAGCCTGATCAATCCAAAACAGGTTAAATGCACAGACCAAAACAGGCTAATACTGTTTCTGCATTTCTGCATGGACTGTGCCTGCTTTCTTTGCATTCTGCTGCTGCATTGGACTGACTGGTCCATTCCTGGGGTCTGCATTGTGTTGGATTGCATTGGACTGCATTGGCCTGTTTGCAGAAGACAGCATTGTGGATTTCATACTGTAATTAGAATTGGTTTAATCCATTGAAGGATTAAAGCCAACTCTCATACTTTTAGAACATCTTGTTCTTTGTTTTAGAACATACTTTTAGAACATCTTTTTCTTGTGCTTTTTCTTTCCTTCTTGTTTTCATTCTGCATACCTGATGAGTTGTACAGGAGGCACCAAATGATTATAAATGTCTGCAGTCCAACAGATTCAAAACTGAAATTACCCTTATGCCACCAAAATAATAACAGAAAGAAAAGCCTAAACACAACATAGAACTAGCCTAACAACTCTACAAGCTACCTGACAGTATACACAGAGTTCCATTTTAGGCCCAGAGAAATCATCTAAGACTCAACAATTTTCAAAGATGATTTATCTCATCCTCAATGAAAATGTTCTTAATAAGTAATACTGCTCTGACAAATTCAAGCCCACACACAACCATCACAATAACTCTATAATCATGATTTTTGCAATGTATTTGCAGTTGAAACCAAAATGGAACGACTGCAAACAAGATGTACATAACTGAATAACTGACTAGGAGAGCAGAAAAAGGTAAGCCCAAGTAAATATCCTCCAACACAGAATTTATTTTTCACTTCCATGATTCAAAATTCGATATGTCGAATTTCTCATATCTTCAAATAGCTATAAACACAATGCTCAAACAATTCAAGTAAAGATATTATAAGTAAATTCCAGGGAAAAAATGAAAATAGACGAAAAAGGAACCTCTTTTATGATGATTTTTCAATCTCTTCACATACTATGCTGATCATGGTAGAGATACGTAGCTGATTTCGAATTTTCAATCGATTTTTCAACGATTCAAGTCTTGGTGGAGATATGTAGGATGGTCTTGGATATGCTGATCATGGTCTTGGAGATACGTAGGATGGTTTAGGGTTTTGGTTCATTTTGGGGGTTTTTTGAATGAAGTTGGGTCTGATCTGGGAGGACAAAAAACGGTGCCATTTTTTGTGTACGATTTTCAAAAATAAAAAAATCCAAAATGCCGTGAAACGGTGGCGTTTTATTAAACCACATATGGTGCGGTTAATTCCTTACCGCAGAGGAGCCGGACCCGGGGTTGAAGAAGACTAGTGGGAGGTGGAAAGGTCTGCCGATGCCCAGACTCTGCCGGACTCTCTGAAGCACTTTTCATTTCGTTCTCTTTTTCTAACAAATAAAATTTTTTTGGCAAATTATACTGATGTCCATGTGAGTTTCACACAATACACACGTTATTATATTTAGAGCAATGCTACAAAATTCAAATAAAACGCAAAAAGTAATAATCCAAATGTATATTATTTTTTGGATGAATGGGTTCCATCAATTTTTTTAGTGGGGTCCACTCATCTCACACTCATCCGCAGGATGATATTTATTTGAGTTTTAACTTTTTGGTTTCATTTGAATTATGTAGTATTTTTCCTATATTTATACTGCAGTATCTTTATTTTAAGGAATCTATATTTCTCTATGTCTATATCTACACGTAATATTAATAACTAGTTGTCTATGCCTGAAAATATTATATAACACACAAAAAAATCGCAAATAATTGCTCAACTTCAAAAAGAATAACACAAAGACATTTATTCCAATTTTTTTAAAATGACTTAAAATATACTGTCAACTATATCCTTCATATTAATAATTTCATTAATGTTGTATAGAGTGGTGGCGGATTACAAACCGTTTGAATGGACTCTAGGAGCTGTCACATATCTATATTACTAATAAAAATACCTTAAGTGAAAAAATTTTGATTTACTATTTTAACCTTACAAATAAGTTTAAATACCACACTATCGCTCCATAGTTAAATATCTAAATTACAATCATATCCTTATGTATTTAAATTTCCAAATTATCATTTAACATCTCTTTTAATTTTCTATTATCTTTGTCTAAATATCAATCTAAGAAAATTTTTAATTAACTATGTTACCCTTAAAAAAATATATGACTTACTATAGTTTTCAATAAAGTGTTCAAAAACTCTATCAATAGATCATTAATCTTTTCAAGTATAAAGATAATATTATGCCTATATATATGTATTTTTTTACATCTACTACTAATAAATAATGAAACTTTTGCCTTAACATGAAAAAATTTGTATTCAGTATTTTATTCATATAAAGAATTTTGAATACTACACTATTCTTCTGTAGTTAATTATCTAAATTACCATCATCAACTTATATGTTTCAATCTCCAAATTATCTCCATCGTCTCTTTTAATTCTCTATTTATTATGTATAAATATCAGTATCCATGAAACTTTTTAGTTGACTACATTACCCTTAAAAATATATATGAATCAATATAGTTTTCAATAAAACGTTCAAAAAATCTTCAAAAACTTCATCAATCTAATATTACTCATTTCAAATATAAAGATAAAATATGCGAACATATGTGTATTTTTTTCTTCCAAAATTTCAACCATTTCATCATTAAGATAAAAAATAATCTTTTATGTAGTTTTTTTTAAATAATTTATGTTAAATCAACATAATTCTTCAATCACGATAAACTTTTCAAGTTTTATTAAGAGTTTATATAAAAAAAATTATACTAAATTTTTAAGTAAAACTTGAATTTTAGAATTTTAATATTCTTTTAAAATATATATTATAGAGTAGTATATTATATTTTAGGTTTAATAGCACTTTTAGTCACTGAAATCTGTATATTTTATCAATTTGGTCCTCATTGCATCAATTTTATCAATTTGGTCCCTAAAATATTTAGATAATGTTTAAATGATTCATATACGGACAATCTATTAAGTTTTGAACAAAAGTGATCACGTGCTGGTCATGTGATACTATCTGAACGAATGACACACTTTCGCCAAAAAACTTAATAGACTATCTGGTTAGGGACCATTTAAACAAAAATTGAATATTTTAGGGACCAAATTGATAAAATTTATATATTGAGGACTAAACTGATAAAAAACGCATATTTTAGAGACCAAAAGTGTTATTAACTCTATATTATATCCCTATTGACCTAACTAATTCATAATTATAGTAAGCATTAATTAGAGTGTTGACAATTATTTTTATTTTATTTTATTTAATGAATTATAAGATGAAACTTAATCAATTGAATTTTAAATGAATTATTTTTATCTTTTTTCTTATAGTTAGAATAACGTATCGATAGGAACAGACAATATTTTTCGAATTCTATAGTATAATATGAGCAATAAAAATATAATTTCGATAAATTTGAGACGATATTTAATGTATGTACATATATACCTAATATTTTTTATTAATATTTTATATACAAAAACTATTCACGTGCAACGCACGTGGTGCATTACTAATTATTAATAATGGCTTCATCTATTTAATCTCACATACCATTCAACAGTATCCCAAAACCAAGAGCTTACTTATGCTCCAATTGACTTTTGGTTTCCCGGCCAGTTCAATGTGTATTACGGCTTAAGAACAACTCCAACCCGCTCTGTAAAAGCCATTTTTTTAGCTATTTTGAAGAGCCAATCCAAAAAATTTCTCTCCAGTCAGCTCTCCATTCCACTAGCTATTTTACCTCCCCCTTTTTCACTCGTTACTTCTGGCGAGCAAGGCTCCCTCATTATTTGCTCTTTGCGCCAATTTTGGGGTTGGTCTTCTTGCACTATGGCTTCGTCGTCTTCATCAGAGCTCATCTTCATCCAAGTATGGATCTCTCTCTCTCTTTCTCTCTCTCTCTCCCCATGTGCTTGAGTCGACAGAAACCCTAACGCCCAAATAGAAACCTATGATGATTTTGATACCCCAAATGATGAAATCAAGAACTCAGAATACCACTAGTCTGTTCTGCGAAGGGAGGTGAAGAGTTTTGGGAGGAGGAGATGTGTTCAATTTTTATTTTTTCTGGAATTTTTTTGGTTTAGCTATGAATTTTTCTAGTTTAGCAATGAATAACAGAATTTAAGGAAATGGTTTGAACTAAAAACACGATCTAATTTGCATTGATCCTGAAATTTTTATGTATTAGCTATAAATTCATTTTATACCTATCCTTTGGCATTTTATCAAACACTTTGTTGGCATATATTATTGAAAGTTAGTTGAAGTAGTTAGCTAAAATAGAAAGAGTGGTTAGAGTAAACTTGTAAAAGTGGCTAATTAAAATAAAGAATATAATATTTAAATATATTTTGACTTACCATTTTTGGAGAACTAGTTCGAGTTGCTCTAACAACCAAATGTGTTCTCATTAAACTTGGTGTAATAGATACCAAATGTCGAGGTCACCTACAGTTACAACATAGTCAAAGGCGACGCTTTGATTGGTGTGCTTGAATCAATCTCTTATGTGGTCAAATTTGAACCCTCTGCTAATGGAGGGTCAATTTGCAAAACCAGTAGCAAATACAACACCAAAGGCGATGTTCAGATCAAAGAAGAGGAAATTAAGGGTGGCAAAGAGAAAAAGCCATGGGAATATTCAAGATTGTTGAGGTCTACCTCTTGGCAAATCCTGATGCCTATAATTAAAATGGATAAAATTGTCTACACCTTGACCCTAAATCGATTCACTTTGGGATTAATTGACTGTGTATATAGATTTATGATTATATGTTGTTCTAGATAATAGAAAATTAAACACAAATATAAAATAAACAGTAATTGACTTAGTGTTTATAAATGTTTGATGATATATAATGTTAAATAGCAATAAAAATGATCTAGATAAGAATTTCAAAACGAATTACGACCTAAAACACTAGAGCTTTTACCCCAACCCATAGGGTTTTCAAAAAAAATACCCAAAAAAGGGTTGTTTTGAAAGTATTTCCCAAACCAGGTTGTTTTAAAAATGTTAGTTGGAATGACGTTTTTAGACCAAAAGACGTCAGTTGGAGTAACGTTTTTAGGCTAAAAACGCCAGACTAACTGACTTTTTTGTTCAACATTGTAGGCGAGACAGGACCTAAAAACGTCATTACAATTGACGTTTTTAGCCAGATGAATTTTCTGATTTCCTTTTCCCTCTTCGTTCCTTCTTCTTTGTTATTTCGATTTTCTTCTTTCTTCTCCCAAATTAGTTGAGCCCTAACCTCCTTCAGGCAACTAGGCAGCAGCACCACCAGCCAGCACCACCAACGTCACCACCATCCCAAACCCACAACCCCTGCACCACCACCATCCCAAACCCACAACCCCCTGGACCACCACCATCGGTAACCAACAGACCTAGCACCACCAACATCCCAAACCCATAGCCCCTGCACCACCACCATTCGAAACGCCCATACCCATTGCCACCACCATCCGAAACCCACAACCACCACCATCCGAAAGCAAGACTGGACCGAACAACAAGCAAGACAGATAGTATTTTGTCATTCTTTACCCCATTGATTCCTATAATTACACTTTGACCCCTATTTTTTTTATTGTACTTCATAAATGAGACCGACGTCAAGAAAAAACTATTCTCACATACGAAGGACAAAAATATGTTATGATTTTCTTTAAAAAAATTAGATTTTTATTTTTGATTTTATTTCAATAAATGACATAATAGAAGAGAAATTTTGATTGTAAAATTTATGTTCCATTATGAATGACTTAGACTCCTTGTTTGATTTTTTAGTTTTATTTCAATAGATAGTATAATTGTATACTAATTATGTTTTACATTGTATAATTTATTAACAGATATATTTACAGGATTGCATACAAATTTTAGGGGTTTATGTGTAATATTTCAAATATCAGAGAGTCTGAGTGATTAAGTGATTCAGACAATGAAATACTTGGGAGGCAATGATTTATTGCAAACGTAATGTTATTCAGACAATGAAATACCCTCAATTACATATTTGCTTCTTTTTACATTTGAAGCAATTATAAAAGCTCCATGTGGCGAGAAATATATGTAAGTGGAATTAAGTCCAGAAGTGTTAAGTATCTACAGAATGAAGAAATACCTTTAGATGATCTGTTCACTGTAGAATAAAAGGTCATAGGATGAGGAGCACCCAACATTTTCATTTTAGTGAAGTACAATAAAAATAATGGAGGTCAAAGTGTAATTATAGGAATCAATGGGGGTAAAGAATGACAAAATACTATCATGTCTTGTTTGCTTTTCGGTCCAGTCTTGCTTTCAGATGGTGATGGTTGTTGGTCTGGGGGTTTCAGATGGTAGTGGCAATGGGTATGGGGGTTTCAGATGGTGGTAGTGCAGGGGTTGTGGGTTTGGGATGTTGGTGGTGCTGGGTCTGTCGGTTACTGATGGTGGTGGTGCAGGGGCTGTAGGTTTGGGATGGTGGTGGTGTTGGGCCTGTGTAATTTCGCCTGGTGGAGGTGGGTTTTAGGTGGTGGTTGAGTGGGTTGCAGACTCTAATGGAGAAATGTGGTGGTGGAGTGGGTTGCATATTATGGTGGACAAAGGTGGATGTTGGTGGTGCTGCTGCCTAGTCACCTGATGGAGGTTAGGGCTCAACTGATTTTGGGGAAGAAAGAAGAAAATCGAAATAACAGAGAAGAAGGAAAGAAGAGGGAAAATGAAATTAGAAAATCCATCTAGCTAAAAACGTCAGTGGAACTGACGTTTTCAATGACAACGTCAATTGCACTGACGTTTTTAGGTCCTGTCTCGCCTACAGTATTGAACAAAAAAGTCAGTTGGTCTGACGTTTTTAGCCTAAAAACATTACTCCAACTAACATCTTTTGGTCTAAAAACGTCATTTCAACTGACATTTTTAAAACAACCTGGGTTTGGGAAATATTTTCAAAACAACCTTTTTTTGAGTATTTTTTTTTTTTGAAAACCCCATGGGCTGGGGTAAATGTAAAACCCGGGTGAATTTGAACTTTTTCCGAAAAAGGGCAAAATGGTCATTTGTCACTATAATGCGAGAATTAAAATACGTACTCTTTAGAGCTCGTATGACACAACGGACTTCGCTGTTAGATTCGTATCGCGAAATCTAGTTACCCTGTCAAATTTCATCGAATTCTGAAATAGTCAGATTTTTGCACATTTTACGAGACAACTGGGTGTCGAATGACCTCACAAAGGTCCCCACAAATAAATTTTATAAAATTTCCTTATAATTGAGTTAAAGTTCAAATAAAATTAATTTGAACTTAAACCGGGATGAAATTAATTATTTTGGGGCGAAAACGGACCCGGACAAGTGGGGGACATGTGGCGCGACGTGGGCCGAGTATTAAAACTATAAATAGGAGCAAATATCTGCATTTTAGGCAGAATTTTCTGCCCAAACCAGTGTGTAAACGTGTGAGGGAGAGAGGAGAAGAAAAAATAAAAAATCCAATCTTCTTTCGTCGATTCTCGAAGTTTCGTCGGTCGGAATTCGTCGAGCCAAGAGTTAAAGTCGATCCTCTCGACGAGGGCTACGCAACCACACCAAGAACGAGAGATTTCACCGAAGATCTAAAGGAGGAGATTTGGGAGAAATCAAGTTTTGGGCTTGGGAAGTGTTCTTGAGGTTCTCTCATTCGATTCACGCATCAAGAGGTAGGGTTCCCTCCTACTTGGGTTCATTTCTAACCTAGAATGTCCATAAGGGATGGTTAGGTGTAGGTGGGTATATATCACTTGTCTATTGTTATTGTAACACCCCGCATTTTCTTTTATATATGTATATAGATATATAGTAAATAATTGTTGTAAAAATGGGGATATGCGTAGTGATGTGTGTTTGAATTTGGTAGATTGGAAAAGTAGAAATAAAAATGTTAGGCAGTGTAATAGGGTATGTATTAGAAGCTAGGAAGATTTTTGGAATGAAACCACATTTAAGAGAAAACTTGGGTAGAAAGGATTTTGGACACTTCCTAGTGTTTTGATTATAACTTTTTATTCTAATGTACATTGGCTCTGAAATTTTGACAGTAGATAGCATACTTCCAGGGCTACAAAAGAGTATTTCACGAAAATTTTCCAAATCAATCTCTAAATAGGCCAAAACTTCACTGGAAGTTTTAACAGAAACTGGGATGACGTTCGAACGTGAGGGAGTCCCAGTACTTTGGTGTCTGCAGAGCTTTGATGGAAATACAAAAGTACTGGGAGCAACCGACGTTCGAACGCCAAAGTGACGTTCGAACGTAAATAAAAACTTTTCACTATTGGCGTTCGAACGCCAATAACGTTCGAACGTGAGTTACGAATTCTGAAATTCAGAATCGCGCACAGGAGGCCATTTCTTTCACTATAAATATATAAGGACACCTCTCTTTGCCTCATTTCAACATTTCTAACCCTAGATAATCTTAGAGAGGAAGAAAGAAGGGGAAAACACAAGATCAAGAGAGGATTTGCACATTGAAGAGGATCAAAACTTCAAGTTCCTCAAAGAACACTAAGGAAGAAGAAGGTAGGGTTTTCTCTCATTCACTTACATTGAGGTTAGGGTATATATATATATATATATGTTTTGGCTATCAATGGTATATATATGCTATGTAATCAACCTCTCTTAGGCTTTTTGCAAAGATTACATGTTTTGAATAAAGTTAGGGTTTAATACCCATGAAATCTCTTTCTAGTTTTAAAACCCTAATTTTTGGGAGAGTGATGTATTTCCTTCTTAAATGCTTTCTTTATTATGGATTTCGAAACCTTAGTGCTTTGTGTTGGGTAGAAAAATGATGTTATTGTGATCTCATGTATTTTTTTAGTTGGTTGTGGAATTGTTACATGATATATTTTGGGGATTTTGGATAGATGCTTGTAAATTGAGATAAATGTTGGAATTGTATGGTTGTTGGACGAACATGGGTGAGAGGTTCCTTGTAAGGATGCTCATATCAACGAAACTAAACCTTGAGGATGAGAGGTTCCTTGTAAGGATGCTCATGCCAAAAGAGGATAGTAGGTGATTTTCTCAAGAGGTTCCTTGTAAAGATGCTTGAGAAACCAAACCTTGAGGGTGAAAGGTTCCTTGTAAGGATGCTCATGCCAAAAGAGGACAGTATGTGATTTTCTCAAGAGGTTCCTTGTAAAGATGCTCGAGAAACCAAACTTTGAGGGTGAGAAGTTCCTTGTAAGGATGCTCATGCCATGGAGGACAATATTATATCATGTGTGGGAAATGGTTTATATTTTGAAAATGGATGTTTATTAGAATTGGTTGTTATTGTTCATTTCTAGTACTATTGCTACTTAAACTTGAGATCCGTTGTAAAATGTCCTTGTTTTACTTCAAAGATTATATATGTTATTTGTGAAATGAGACCGACCATTTTATATGCTTTTATAAACCTTGTTCGAGTTTGGAGAGAATTTTTCTACAGAGCTTCGTGCTCACCCCCTACCGCTAACATTTTTCAGATTACCCGCTTGAGGAGGACGTAAGGGTTGAGGAGCCCGCTACTTGGGAGACTCCACTTGACGGGAGTGTGGATCCCGAGGTGGACGCATAGAGCGACCTCCTTTCCTTTTGTACTAGACTAGGACATTCTTTTGGAACATTGTGTAGTCTAGCTTCTTTTGTTTATTCCGCTGCGCTTCTTTAATTAATTTTTGAGATATAATAGCCATGACTTGGGCTTATTCTTTTGGATAATGTTGTAAATATTCGTGGATGAAAAATGAAGTCTTGTTTCTTAAGGGATTATATTAGTGCTCTCATGATATGAATGGTTTTAGAATGTAATGCCGTCTAGGGTGTGTTTTGGGGTGTTACAGTTATGTAAATGAGAAAATGAGTATAGAAATGGCTTAGGCTAACTTCTAGCTTGATTTTGATGTAGGAAAGTTAATTATGTAATTTCTTGTAACTTGGTGAACTTTTGGGCATGATATGTGTTTAACATGATTGTTGCCTTGAAGGTGTTTGATAAAATGCCTTGAGTGATTTGAAATTGTTGTTTTGATGTAATTGAAGTAACATGTTTAGGCATTGTTGTTGACATGTGGAAATATGCTTCATGATATGTTAGTATGGTGATAGTTCATGGAAATTATGATATAAATTGCTATGGTATATGTTAACATGTGGAAATTGCTCACTTGGTATGCATTGCAATTTGGGCATAGCATTGACATCACATTCATGGGCATGAGTCATGAGTGTGGGTGTGTGAGTGCATGGTTGATCAAACACCATACTTGGTGATTGATGGGTGGGCTCGGGAAAGTTGGGTTGAAAATCCGACTGAGTCGCATGGTTGCATGGAAAACTTGTGTCGGGTATAGCAAGTAGGGCTAGACACTCCCTCGGGTGAAAAACCCGGCTACTTGGTTCACACACTCCCCTGAGGTGAAATTCCAGAAAAGTGTGATGGTGTACGGAACCGGCGGTTGTGATACCAAAATCCGTTGCCCAATAAAGACACAAGATTTTGTTTTATAAAAAATACCCATTCAATGGGTAACATCCAACAATGATTTGGTTTTATAAATACCTAACTTTTATTTCAAACAATCATTGGATGTATTTTCGTCAATTGACGGATTCATTGCACAGGTGCATTGCATTGTGTTGTGGGAGCCGGTGAAGGCTCGGGTTAAGGTGCATGAGTGAGTGTCATCTCATATCATGGCATGGCATGGTAGAATTTCAACCTTGAATCACATATTCATGTTTGAAATGGATAAATGTTGTTGATTGTTGCATGTGTACATTCCATATGCATCTAGGTGGGGAGTAGCCTCTGTAGGAGATACTCTATTGAGCGTGGCTCACCCTATACGGGAAAACATTTCAGGTGCGGGTTATATGCCAGTGGACGGCTCTCATCCGAGTCATCAACGGTGAAGAAAAGCCGAAATGTGGCTTTAAATGATGTTTTTGTAAAACTAAACTTGTAATTTAGTTTTTGGCATGTAATGTACGTAAAAGAGTTGTAATTTAAACTTGTATTAACTATGTTGATGCATAAATTCGATGGGTTTATAAGTAGTTGGGTACTTGTCACATTGGCACAATGGCACACGACAATGTCACAGTGTTACACTAAAATGTCACAGTGGTACACGACAATGTCACATTAATATAAGTCAATGTCACACCGATGCCAGCCTATGTCATACTGAATGTGGGTGGGCACTGTCGTAAGAATTCTCGCAACACCACCATTCTACGGTTTTTATTGACATCGCCTTGTCCCACCGTCAGTGGTTGTGCCGCCCCATTCTGGTTGTGGTTTTGATTCTGGTTCTGTACCAGAGTGGTCAACTCCCGTAGGCATTGGTAGATACCATTCATAGCATCCAGAGGAGGTGGTGGAGGCGAGTTCACGAAACCTCCACGTCCTCGTCCTCGTCCTCGTCCCCTTCTACCGTCCATTCTGCACAGCAAGGTTCAGTTTAGTTTCCTTAATATACAAGAAACCTTTACTCACACTAGAGTCTAAAGCCTAAGGCATGTTATTAGACTCAATTCTATAATCTCATTCTTCCTAATCCTAACTTTCTAGTGGTAATCCATAACCTACAGCTCTCATATAAGACCTAAAGCCTAAGCACTGATACCAAACCTGTAACGCCCCAAAATCCACCTTGGACGACATTACTATCTAAAATCATCCAATCATGAGAGCAACTACAATAATCATTAAATAATAAACCATTCATCCTTTTATACAAAGAATAAATACTAAAATCAATAAAACATTGAAACTTCTCCAACTTACAATTTAAAAACCAAAAAAAAATATCTAGCAGCGGAATAATAAAAACTAGCTAAAAGACTGTTTCATAAAGATCTCTCAAACTCTAAACCAAAAATAATATAAGTCTATTCCTCCAAGTTAGGATCCACATCTTGATCCTCCAACGGCTCGTAATCAACCTGCTCATCCACATTGACATCCTCCTTTATGCCAAAATCTGTAATTGTGTTGTAGTAGGGGGGTGAGCAAAAGCCCGCAGGAAATTCCTCTCAAACCCCAACAAGGTTTTAAAACAAATAAAAGAAGGCAAGTCTCTTTTGAAAAATACTATATATAAATTTTTGAGAATAAACCATCATAGTTGTAATGATCTCAAGTGTACGGAATATAGTAAATCAATGCCAAGAATGAACTTGCAAGAAACTAAAGCAATCAATAATTAACTCAATAGCATCAGGCCATATTCTCATGTATGTTAGTTCATCCACAGTCTTGTGTATGTTGGTTGCTTCTCAGGAATCTATACAACAATTCTACCTTGTTCACCCATCACAACCACACAATCTCAATCATTCCCCGCATGGCCAAATCACAAACAACTTTAGGCAGGGCGTATACCGTCTCCCACGACATTGACGAATCCTTCCCAGGAAAGGTATACCATCCCTCAACCTCGAACTTATGTGAACAATAGTGGTTGCTCTCACAGACAACAATTCACTACAAGTGTTAGGCAACCATCTCACCCTAACTGGGATAGACTAACCTCTAACACTCTATGACATCTCTTGAAGGCAATTCAAGTCCATCACAACAAACCATACAAGAGATGAAACCACAACTTTCTCAACAACCACAATCCTAACCAATCACAATTTTCATTACTAATTCAAGTATCACAATTTCACAATTTTCAATATACTACAGTAATAAGGAATTAAAATATGTAAGAGATCATCTCAAGAAAATATTCACAATTTCGATATCAAAATTCTAGGGTTTTGCCAAAACTCAAGATTTCTTGGAACAAGAACAAGTATTATATAAAAACATGATTTAATCAAGAATGAGAATTTAAAAATCCAGAATCCATATGAAATTCACAATAGAACATTTATTTTGGAAAAAACTAGGGTTTTGGGAAACTCAAGAACAAGTATTCCTTGAACCTAAGCGTGTAGTTTGATTAAAACTATGTTCCAAAGATAAAGAAACCAAGAACTCATACATATTTATCATATAATTATCAAGAAGATTGAAAACGTACATAAATAATACCCTAAGTCTCAATGAAAGAACTCAAGAAGAATCACCTACCTCAATTCCGTAGTTTTGTTTGAAAACCTCGCGTGTTTGATCCGTCTCACCGTGAAAATCCCCTTTAATCTCGTGTTTCTCCTCTTCTTTCTTGCTCTCCAAGACTTTCTAGGGTTAGAACTGATGAAATAGGGTTAAGGGAAGACGTCATTGGGTATTTATAGTGTAAGAAAACAGTCCAAACGGCGCAAACCTGATAGTCAGAATCGCGACTCACGTTCTAACGTCACTATGGCGTTCGAACATCAGTAGTGCAAATTGCTGCCTCACGTTCGAATGTCATTATGGCATTCAAACGTTAGTTGCTCCCAGTACTTTTATTTTTTCATCAGATTTCTGACAGACACAAAAGTACTGGGACTCTTTGTCGTTCGAATGTAGATTCATGTTCGAACGGACTCCCAATTTTTTCTGAAATTTCCAGTGATGTTTTGACCCATTTATAGGTTGATTTGGACAATTTTCGTGAAATACTCTTTTGTAGCCCTGGAAGTCTAGTGCCTACTGTCAAAATTTCAGATCAAACAGACATCAAAGTAAAAAGTTATGGTCCAAACACTCAGGCAGTGCCAAAAATCCTTCCTACCCAAATTCTATCTACATGTTTTAACTCCGGAATATTTCTTAGCTTTTACTCGTACAAGCTATATAGTTCATGATTACTTCTTCACATATATGAGCATTTACCAATAAAACATTATATTGCTATATAAAAATAAGAATGTGGGGGTTTACAGTACCGCGTACCCATTAATTATATTTATATCACGTACTAAAATGACCTACGATCCAAAAATATGCAATTGATTATAATGTCACTCTTATTATACCAAAAGTAACCGAAATTTGAACTACTCATCAGTCAAGAAGATGAGTTCTTGGTAGAATTTCAAGCGAAGCATGCAATTCATTTGGAGAATCCCATCATTCTTCAAATAGAGAAGATTAGAACAAGAAAAGTCATACTTAACTATTACCATTTTGGCAATATAGAAAAGTGTAATTGGTTTGATAGATATGTGATTCTTTAATTTTAAGTCCGATCTTTCCACTTGTGTTTTCAAACAAATGGTCCAAACATATAATATACAATTTTTCATATGCAACATCGTTCACATACAACATACGTGTACATCAACTAAATATAGATAGATAGAAGTATATATATATATATCCAATTTATTGTCTGAATCTTTTTTTTTTTTTTTGGTTACAACAGACCAATATATTACATAACTTTAGTAAACATCATCATATAGAGACAGTTCTAGGATAGCATACTCTCATTATATCTGTTAGAAGCTGCATACATCTTGATTTATAAGCATACTAGATATAACTCGTGCCCGAAGTCACGATGGAATATAAAATTCTACGCACCGTGGTACCGGTTTTCCACTGAACAGAAATCACCAAACTCGATCTACACACCCACCTTCACTCTTTCTTCTACATCTAACCACTTATATATTTTTGACCACTCTCACCCTAACATCTAGTAACCCATAACACATGAGTGATAGAATCAAAAGAATACCCACATGAATACTTTTCTTTGCTCTTTGTCGGAGTTTCGCTGGAATCTTCGAGTGATTCAACCCAAGAAATCTTGAGCTCTAACTCTACCCAAACAACCCATTTATCACCCAATTGTCCCAAGTACTTAAGCCTAGCCAATTTTCTTGAGACCATAAAGGAAGAGGAGATGTCCTTACCTTTGAGTAAAGTCCCTCACTCAAATCATCCAAGTTCTTGTATTTAACTATTTCCCATGAAGTTTATGAAGAGTGAGAGAGGTTAAAGGAGATGATTTACCTTGGCGAAGCTATCTCCCACTCCCAAGCCAAAGCTCCCCACCGATTCTCTTGAAGCCCTCCTCCCCTTCTCTTCTAACTCGTCTGTAACTCTTATCATGGCTACATGCAAAAGTGGAGAGAGCCTTCACCGGCTTCTCTCTTGATTGGAGCACCTTGATCAAGACAAGTGTCCTCTTGCATGCCTCTACTAACCCTAATTACACTATCCTCCCCTTAATTCCCATTAAATCATAATTCCACATTTAGATTCCATCGACTAACCATATCACACACTACCTTTTACACTGTCCTAATCAAACTCAAGTTTTAAATTTCGAAGTTCATAGTTTACATTCCCCCACTCTCTTAAAATTTTCCTCAATTTTTGCCTTATGAATAATATCAACTTTTCCTTTAAATACCCGACACTTATAAAATATAATGGATGTATATTCAGGTTTCACAACTCTTCCCCTCTTTAAAGAATTTCGTTCCCAAAATTCACTTACTACTCTAATATCAATAAGTACTTTGCTTACATAACTTTTGTCATTGAAATCAAGTGAAACCATAATTATAACACTATTCCAACACAATTACTCAATATCTTACTAAACTATCTTATATCAAATTCATAATACTACTTAAATCTTTGAGATTATAATTAAATATTATTCGTGTTTACTTCCATGTACAAATGCTTTTGCCTAATTTTACATTACCTTTTCTGCTCTATTAGTCATAATTTTCACATAATCCTTTCAATCAACAATATGCCAGCATAATAATCTACTCATTGAGTAGTTTATTAAACACAACATTTCACATCATTGCAGCATCATGGATTACAACTAAAAGTGTAATCGATTGTCATAAAAACTACATCATTCCTCACAAATCACACACATAGAACAAGTCATCTCACAAACATGATTTCAATAACTCACCCTCAATTCAAAATCATCAACTATAAAGACAAATCAGTCATATTTCAAGTACAACTGATTATCAAAGAATTTCCAAGTAAACAAATAAAGTCATTACACTCACAATAAAACACTAATGTAAGTATCTTCTCACACCCTACTTATTTCAAATCAAGAATAGGATTAGTAGCAAAACTTTAAATCCCAATACCATGTCCATGATTTTTTTTTTTAAATATTCCAGTACAATCTTTTGCATTGCCACAACTGAACTTCCACTACCGGTATCTAGTCCTGACATCACGGCTACATACTTACTTTTGATTTTGCGCCTCGGAATCACGATTACATATTTTCTTCCGATATTCCACCTTAGAGTAGGGATACAATTATACTATATTGCGCTTACAATTTCCCTACTCTCATCTAAAAAATAGCACTTTGTTTAGTTAATATTCACAACATACAAACATTGCTATTACACACAACAAATTCCCATTATTCACTTTTATCATTCTTCTTTTTGGAATAATTTCATCTCAACATATTTTAATCAGTTGCACCTATCTACCCTTTATTCTATATTTAATCATATGTTTTATGTATTCATTATGTGTATAGTATGCCACCACTCTATACTTATTATTATTATTATTATTATTTTTCATAAAAACATTTCGAGATCAAAGGTACTCAAAATGAATCTTAAGAATTCCTGATCAAACATAAATACGATTCCCAAATATTACATAGCCCACATCCACCTTAACATATTCCTACATTCTCTTTTACAAAACTATTTTAACTTGTCAATATAGACTTAAGTAGAAACACATTCCACCATTACCAAAGGGGTTCACACTCTAAAAGATAATTTAGAGCCGGTATTGCAATTAGTAACACCCTTTTTATTTGATCAGACAATTATACCTCCCTTATGTACTCATCATGCTTTCTCATACTAGCAAATCAAATTTTCAACCCTTGTATCATTAGGTATACATCTATCCCATATTTATCTTTCAATTATTTACTTGGTAGCACTTTTCCCCTTATATAAAAAAAAAATTTCCCATCAAATTAGCTATTCAATACACACCAATACTTGTAACCATAAAATTCAAAAGATACAAGAGTATGTCCCTTTATATGTTCGCTTCAAATACCAACTATTCAGTATTTCATCAAAATATTTATTTTCCTCTCTTATGATATTTCCACCCCAGTGTTTTCTCAAGTCCCAAACACATATTTGTGTTAGATTTTTCATAAATCCACTATTCCCTTTACAAAAATTTTTGTTTCAATGAAATATATCCACTAGTTTCCACAATTTTCAAATATTTCAAACTTTATCCACCCCCGCTTAATCACACCACTTAATTTTATTACATCACCATTGTCACATCAGTTTTTATTATACTAACTATAGTTAATCATTGTATTAGTTCTTATTATTCCATTTCACCCATACCATATAGTATAGTACAATCACCCATAATTTTTTTCCTTCATGACCTAATTTTATCATAACACTCCCGTCGTTAATTCTCATCTCTAACCAAAGTGTTTTACCCTATCTCACATACAAACGATCATCCACAAGAATACATTTTGTTCCTTCATAGGTAACATATCAATCGTTTATTGAATATCATGGTACCATGATTCATCCATAACATTACAGAAAAATTCTTCACTATAAGAATTGTATTCATACCATAGCAATTTATACAAATTCATATTGGTTATTACTCATCAATATTTGATAGGTTAACACTCATAAACCATCTTAGATGGTCTCCACAGACACATATTCATTCACAAGCCATCGCACTTGGCATTCAGACATGTATATCAATTATATATACACATTCATAAGCTATCTAGTATGGCAATCACGTAATCTCTCTATTATGGCCATTTCAAATATAATCAGTACACCCTAGCGGCTATAACAAGTCCGTCAGTTTTGGCCATCTCCAATATAATCATACCGCCCTAACGGCTATAATGAGTCCACCATTTATGGCCATCTCCCTTGACAAAGGCATAATCATGCGGCTATTGGCTAATTATTCACCATTTTAGGCTATATTCCCGCCACAAAGGCGTCTCACCACAAAGGCGTAATTATGCCACTATTGACTACTTACATTTGCCTTTAATTAGGTCCATCCCATAACTAACAACGATTTACCACACAACTATAATCTCACACAATTACCAAATAATAACTTTGAACAACCAAATTCCACTTTAAATATACATAACACAATGTATCACCTTCAATTCCTCCGACCTGTTTTTAAACCTCTAAGTGTAACTGCCTTTAATATCACCGTTTTTACCATTAGCACATAGTTTTTCAAGTCTCATAAATAGTTTTTCCTACGTGCCAAATATATCACATAAGCATGCATGATTGATAAATTATCTCATTTCTAAACCCTTTATCAAATGATATATTTAACCACTTAAACATTTCTTGCCAATCATTCCATCTTTTCCAACCTAAATTTTGTTTTCAAAATCCATAACCACACATGAGTAAACCACGTGTTCTTAGCCGCCCGAACGCACTCAACAGTGTGTCAAACCTCTCCTAGTGAATCCCTTGCGTCTGAAGGCGTGAAAGGTATCGTCCAGACGCAGTTAACAGAATGTCAATCCTCGTTTTTAAATTCAAAATTTTTTGACATGGAAAAATTGTAATCCCTAGACTTAGAAAATTTTGCTATGATCTTTGAAACAAGTCTACCATGAACATAATAAAATAAAATAAAAAATTCTATTACCCTATATAGATTACTACATCCTAAACACAAAAATTGATGCATACAACACATAAAATGTGATTCACCCCCCGACCTAAACATTACATTGTCACCAATGTATGATCAAACAGTTAAATAAAAAATAAAATGCATAAGTTTGGTAAGGAAACATACCTCCTGCAACATTGCATCGCCCTAAAAAAAATTGAACTAAACAAAAACAAAAATTGTGAATGATAAGTAAAATAAAAAAATAAAAATAAAAAATAAAAAATAAAAAAAATAAAGTCCAACTACCAATATACATGTAACACCCTGAATTTTCTTTTATATATTTATAGAGATATATATATAGTAAATAATATTAGTAAAGATGTAGATATATGTAGTGACATAAGAATAAACCGTAGGAATAAATGCTATGGAGTCAATTTGATTGGGAAGTTACGTGTCGAAGATGTTTAAACTTGGAAAGGATGAATAGACAAGTTTCTAAAGGTTTTTAGGTCAAAATAAGGTTTCCATTGAGTCCGGAAGGTCGAGAAACCTTGGGAGAGGTAATATGAGGTGTATTCGAAGTTAGGAAGTATTTTGGAGTTAAAACACATTGTAGAGAAAATTTGGGAATTTAAGATTTTGGACACTTCTTAGTATTTCGGCCATAACTTTTTATCCTTAAGTCCAATTGGTCTGAAATTTTTACAGTAGATAGTATACATCTAGGGCTACAAAAGTGTATCTCATGAAAATTTTCCAATTCGACCTCTAAATGGGTCAAAACTGCACTGGAAGTTGGAGCAAAAAAATCTGGCAGTCGAACCGTACCGGTACGCGTACCAGTACGCCGAACTCCAGTAGCTCAACCGTACCGGTACGCGTACCGGTACGCCCGGCAAAGCCTAGCCCGACCCGGCTTCGGTTCTTTCTCCATTTCTTTGACTATAAATACATCCTTACACCTCTCTAAGCCTCATTACACCAATTGAAACCCTAGAAACCATTAGAGAGGAAGAGAGGAAGAGAAAAACATAAAATCAAGAGAGATTTACACCTTGAACAAAATCAAACCCTAGTTTTTCAAGAACCCACTTCTCCACCCATTCCCTCTACTATAATTTCACTTCACTTTCACTCAAACCTCTTAGAACCGAAAGAGAAAGTAGCAAGGGAACAAGAAAAAAAAGGGAAAAGGGGAGTCATTAAAGCTTGGGTTGCTAGAGATACTTGGTTGAGGTAGGGGATTTCTTCCTATTCTCTTACATTGATGTTAGGGTTAAATTATATGTACTCTTTTGTTTCAAACCGTATATACTTGCTAGTATTTACTTGATTCTTGACATCCTTGCAATGATTATCAAGTTTTAAACAAATATATGGTGGAATAACCATTAAATCCTTTTTCTCATCTTAAAACCCTAGGTTTCAAGAGAAAGGGGTTTTTCTTTTGATTCCTCCTATGTTCTCGATTTCAAAACGTTAGTGTTTCATAGTGAACAACAAAATGCTATTTATGATGATCTCTTGTACATTTTCTTATATTACTCTTTGTACCACAACTTATGAGAATTGGGGATTTTTCTTGGAAATTGCTTGTAAATTGGGGACTTGTGTAATTGTTGGTTATGGGAGACATTTGTTGGTATTTTATCTCTTGCGTGGTTGTACGATACAAACATGGATTACTATTGGCCGGGTATCATGTTGTGGATAGACGTCTTTGTATGCCACGCGGGTATGAACTTATCCTACCGCATAGTGTGGGTAGACGTCTTTGTACGCCGTGTGGGTATGAACTTATCCTATCACTAATGATCACGGATTAGTAACGTGGGTTGTGTCGGATATACAGTGTGGGTTATCGTGCATTGTACCGGAAATGGTTTCGACAAGAGTTTCCGGAAGTATGGGATTCCGAGAGAACTTGTTGGAAACGGTTTATGGTAGAATGGGTTATATTTGGATATAGTTTGTTAACTGTATACTGGTTTCACTTATTCATTCAATTACTATTGTTCCTTAAACTTGAGATCTATTCAAATGTCCTGGTTTTACTTCAAATGTTACATATGCTATTTGTGAAAATGAGACCAACCGTTTTATATGCTTTTCTAAACCTTGTTTGAGTTTGGGAAGATTTTGCTACAGAGCTTCGTGCTCATCCCCTGCTGCTAACATTTTTTCAGATTTCCTACAAGAGGAGGACGTAGGGGTCGAGGAGCCCGCTACTTGGGAGACTCCGCTAGACGGGAGTGTGGATCCCGAGGTGGACGCTTAGAGCGACCTCTTTTCCTTTTGAACTAGACTAGGACATTCTTTTGGAACATTGTGTAGTCTAGTTCCTTTTGTTTATTCCGCTGTGCAACTTGGATTAATTTTTGAAATGTAAAGGCCAAAGATGACATATTCTTTTGGATAATGATGTAAATATTTTATGGATGATGAATGAAGTGTAATTTATTTATGGATGATATTAGTGCTCTCATGATGTATATGGTTTTAGTATGTAATGTCGTCCAGGGTGGTATTTGGGGCGTTACAATACAACACACCCATGTCAAGTGGATCAATCTGCATTCAACTCAAAATTAATTCTCTTACCACCACATACGAATGGCTTAATCTTGCCAGGTGGTAGCACTTTCTTAGTTCTCACCATTCCTCCATCATCTTCTAAGTCCTATGAAGAATTAAAAAAATTATTAAAGTATGTAGACTCAGAATTTTTAGTACATCCTAACCCAACCTATTTAGTTAAACAAGCCTGAAGAGGATCTAAAAACATTGATGAATCAAAATTTTCTTGTGGAATTGAATCAATCATATCCACTTCACAAAATTAGAGTCATTATTAGGTTGTTTGCAAACATTAAAAATATTTAATTTCAAAGTCATATTGCCAAAGGAAAGCTTCATGACTCCATTCCCACAATTTATTAAAGCATTAAAAGTTGCAAGGAATGGACAACATCATCCACAACTCCTCATAGTATCTTCATAGGATGGTCGACGAGTTGAAGAGTTATGGAAGTTGGTTTTAACTCACCAAGACCCAACTGTTCGTATACCGAGTAGGGTAAAAGATTTACATTGGCCCCTAGATCAAGTAAACCTTGTTCAATTTTAAAATTTTCAATCACACAAGAAATAGTGGGCAGCCAATGTCCTTGTATTTTGGTGGAGTGATCTGTTGAATGATTGCACTCACCTGTTCAGTTAAAAATGTCTTCTTTTGCGCATTAAGCTTACACTTGATAGTACATAAATCTTTTACATTTTTTGCATAAGAAGGTATTTGCTTGATTGCATCGAACAAAGGAATGTTGATCTTTGTAACACCCCACATTTTATTTTATATATGTATATAGATATATAGCAAATAATTGTTGTAAAAATGGGGATATGTGTAGTGATGTGTGTTTGAATTTGGTAGATTGGAAAAGTAGAGATTTAAAATATTAGTGGAAATAATAGTTGAAATTTAGTTTTAATAAGTGAAAATATGAAATTTTAGGTCCTAGAACTTGTATTAAATAGGTTTGGTGTAAAAATATGTGTTGGAGAGGTTTGTGATGGACTTGGTTGGCTTAGGAATGGATTGGAACTGGAAAAGGGATGAAACAGTGAACAGTGCACGTAAACAGTGCACTGGCTGCAACTTCAAGCCCAATTTAAACCTTGATGCATTCAATATCTTTCAAAACTCAAAACATGAAAGTTGTAGAGCTCTTTCTTAGTATTCTATATCATCTTGAATCATCTCAATCGGAGCTCGGATGAGAGAGTTATACCCAGATAACGAAGCGATGTCGAAACAGTCCGGCAGACTACCTTTCACCAATTTGATCATAACTCTTTGTTGGAAAGTCCAAATTGCGCACCGTTATTTTTGTTAGAACCCTAACTCATATATATTTCCAACCATATAGGTCACACATACTAGAAATACCTGAGTCAAATCAGTTTATTCTCCGAAGTTGACCAAAAATCTACACTTGGGTTGTAATTTTAATATTCGAGTGTAAATTTATTTTAGTTTTAAAATAAATCATAAAAATAAATGTTTTTAGGTTAAAATAACATTAGAAATGAATCCGGAACGTCGAAAAACCTTAGGGTAGTCATATGGATCAAATTGGAGATTCTTAGTGGCAAAATCGTAATTTTGGAGAAAAACTCAAATTGAAGCCCAGTGAACAGTAAAAATCGGGGCTGCTATGTTTAAAACACCATTTTTCAGTCCATTTGCTCCCATCCTTTCACTCCACTCTCACCTCCAACTTGTTAGAACCCTAGGGGAAGAGAAAGGGAAGAAGAAAAGGGGCAAAGAGAGTCTCTAAAGTTTGGGCTTTTGTTTGGACTTTGGTTTGATTTCAAGGTAGGGGATTCTTCTCAAACTCTTTCATTGAGGATTAGGGTATTATATATGTATGTTTTCAATATTCTTGAGAGTATATGATAAATAGATATGAGTTCTTGGATTCTTTGTTATTGAAACATAGATTTTGAACAAAATGCATGATTGGGTTCAAGAGACATTGTTCTTGAGTTCCCAAAATCTTAGTTTTGTTAAATACATGTTTGGATTATGAAAAATACATGAATTCATGATTTCTAAATGCCTATTGTTGACTAGATCATGTTTTAATCTAATTCTTGTTATTATTCCAAGAAATTATGTTTGGTTTGGAAAAACCCTAGAATTTTGATATCAAGGTTGTGAAGGTTTATTGATATGATCTCTTGCATATTTTAAATTCCTTAGTATTGTAGTATATTGAGAATGGTACACTTGTGACTCTTGAATTATAAATGAGGAATTGTGGATTTTGTATATATTGGAAATTGTTTATGAATGGAGAATATCTTGGTTTTCTCATTGTATGGTTGTTGTGAGGGACTTGGATTGCCATCGAGAGATGCCGTAGAGTGTGAGAGGTTAGTCTATCCCAGTGAGGGGTGAGATGGTTTCCTAACACTTGTAGTGGTTTGTCATTTGGTAATGCGACCACTATCGTTCACTGGAGTTCGAACAAGGGATTGTATACTTTTCCTAGGAAGGGACTCGTCACTGCCATTGGGATGGTAGGCGCCCTTTCCTATAGTGCTTGTGATTATGATGTAAATAGGTGGACTAGGTATAATCGTTGGGTAGATTCATGAGAAGCAATCAACATACATGGTACGGGGATGAACCAAAATATATATATAGAGAATGATGGTTGGATTGTCTTGGCCGGTGCATTGGTATGGGACAATGCATCGGAAGACGCCCTTCATAAATGGTATAATGTTATGCAATTTACATTAATTTTTCACTAGATCATGATTATAGCTTAAACTGGAGATCTACTTAAAATGTCATGTTTTACTTGAAATGCTATATATGTTATTTGTAAAATGAGACCGACCGTTTTATATACTTTTCTAAACCTTGTTTGGGATTGGGAGGATTTTTCTACGGAGCTTCGTGCTCACCCCCTACCGTTGAATATTTTCAGATTTTACTCTAGAGGAAGAGCTCGATGCTCATGAGCCGGGCCAAGGAGAAGCTTCCTTAGAGGGATACGTGGATCCCGAGTGGGACATATAGAGATGTCATTTATTTTTGTACTAGACTTGATAAATTATTTTGGAAGTCATGTAAAGTCTAGTATTTTGTATTCCGCTGCGTTATCTTAGTTCAATTCATTTGGAAATGTAAAGGCCATTGTTGGACATATTCTTTTGATATTGTGGCCATGGCTTGGCTTATTATTTTGGGGAATGTTATTGTGAATATTACATGTGGTGAATGGAAAATCTTTTGGGGCAACGTTGTAGAGATTTGAGGGATAAATGGACCCGGTGTGGTCGATGTATTATAAATGCACAGGTTGTGTTTTGGGTAGAGCTCCCCGAACAAAGGAGGCTCTGCCCAAATTTCGTGAAAATTAAGGACCCCCGGTTATTTATGAATTTTTATTTGTGCTCTCACGTTATAAATGGTTGTAGAATGTATTGCCGTCCAGGGTGGTATTTGGGGCGTTACAATCTTAACTTACTTGAAAACTTCTAAACTTTCAGAATTTAAAGATGCCTTTGATGGTGGTTTCAATCTCCGGGGGAATGGAGTCGGGATAAGACTTCTTAATGGCTTTATAGAATCAGGCTGGTCAAGTTTATCACCCTCATCCATAGGTTTTAAAGATTCCTCAGGCTTTTGGGCCTTTATTGGAATTATTTTATCAATTATCTTTCCACTACGGAGCATGGTAATAGACTTGACCTGCACATGTGCAGTATCAGATTTAGTAGATTCACCCATATGAAATTGACCCTGCGGATTAGGGTGTGGTTGTGCCGAAAACTTAACTTTTTCTTGATGGTACGGTGCAGTGGTCAACTTGGTAAGGATGCTTTAATGACATTCAAACCATGAGTTGTCTAATTGTTAAAATTGGTCTGACTTTGCACAAATTGTTGCAATAACACAATAGCATCCTCAAGGTTCCCCTTTGGAGGTGGAGTGTAAAGAACAAAATTAGAGGGACCTTGAGGAGGTGGTTGTTGTGCATCATTATCATTCCTCCAAACTAAAATTAGGATTATTTTTTCAGCCCGGATTGTAAGTTTTAGAATAGGGATTATAGTAAGGCTTAAAAAAGTTATTCATAGCATTTGCCTGGTTATGTAAAACTTCTTTGAGTGCATCAATAGTGGGGCACTCCTTTGTGGAATAACCCTGAACCACATAAATGCTACAGATTTCTTCTTGAGGAATAGCCTATACCTCATTGACCTTCCTCACTTCCACTGCCTCAACTTTTGTAGATAATGTGGCAATCCTAGCACCAAGGTTATCATCCTCCCTTAATTGGTATTTACCACCTGATGAAGCACCTGATGGTTTATTTTTAGAAAAAGTATCAGGGGATGAAGTATCCCAAGAGTGTGCACTTTCAAACAAATGATCAAAATAATCAAAGGCTTCATCAGGTTCCTTGGCCATAAATTCACTATTACACATCATTTCAACAATTAGGCACATCTAGGATGATTAATTTCATAGAAAAAATTTATGATGTGACAACTTTGATAACCATAATGTGGGCAAGATGCAAGCAGGTCCTTAAAACGTTTCAAACACTGATAAAAGGTCTTATTATTTTTTTGTGAGAAATTCATAATTTGCCTTTTTAAAGAGTTCGTGTAGTGTGTGGGAAAAACTTTTTAAAAAATTCTTTCTGCAACTCTTGCAAGGTGCCAATTGATCTAGGTCTAAGAGAATTTAACCAAGTATTAGCTTTTTCCTTTAGTGAAAAGGGAAAAAACTTAAACCTGACTGTGCTTTCAATCACAGTCTGATCATGAAAAATGACGCATACTTCCTTGAAGTCTCTAATATGCTGGTAAGATTTTCAGAGTCTAGGCCATGAAATTTATGGAGTAATTCTTTCATCCCAGGATTAAAAAGAAAATTTGTAGCCTGCAGAGGAAAGATAATGCATGATGGTGCAGTGTGTCGTGCAGGTTGCAAATACTAACGCAAAGTCCTACCCTGATTAGAATGCACATTATTAATTTCATTGTCATCTTGATTACTTCTTACATCATCATCAACCATCGTGTTTGGTGTGTAAGATTGTACAGGGGTATTAAATAAATCACCAAAAAGCACTTCTAAATCCTCCCTAATTAAAAGTCTACTTGAACCATGATGCCAAGAACTCATACAAAAATTAAAATAGGAGGGGTAGAAGCAGAAAACAATAAATAAAAAGATAAAAAATTAAATAACAGAAAATAAAAAAATGGAACGAGGTTACCCGATCTTCGCTGAATCGTAAATCAAGCAAACCTAAATAGATATGGCGGTGTGCTCCTTGTCTTCCAACAAATCCCAAGCAACGACACCGAAAACTTGCTACAACTTAAAATATGAAAAACCTAAGTATAGGTTGTCGTGAAGTAATATATAAACTCAGAAGTCTGAGGTAGTACCACAGGGAATTAGGAAAATTTAGAGCACAAGGAAAAATAAAAGAAAAATCTTTTGAAAGTAGTTGTAGAATTTGTTTGTTCGAAAGAACAGAAATTGGTTGGTTTGAAACAAGAATTTGAAATACTAAAGTATCGGAGATACCTTTTCAATTCCACACATTAATTATTAATGATCCAATTTTCGAACTCAATTGTGAATCAACTGAGAAGTGATCCCAATCGGAATATGTAGCAGTGATAATATTGAAAACCTCAAAGGTATAATCAATGGATTATCTGAATGAATATAAGAATTTACTTTTAGATCACAAGCATTGACCATGCCCGGAGTTTACGATAAATTAAGCTTTCCAACAGGTAAACCCTAATTTTATTGCAAATAATAAATCAACTATTTTATGAAAATTCTAATTAATTAATTCAATGACGGAATAACCAGTTATTTGACTCAAAGGGAATATCAAGCATTCGATATACGTGACACAACGAATCAAGAGATTTTAAAGAGCAAAAACTTTACTAAAAGACAAGAATTAAATTAAAGGAATAAATCATGCATTAAAAGAATATTGGATCAAAAATAATAATGTGTTTCATTGAAAGTATTTGCCCTAGTTTTAGTTGGGCTTTAGCAATCCATAAAAAGTTTACAATAAAACTAGAAGAGAAAAGACTGGTAAAAGAATGAATACTATGAATAGCCTATGCCTCTTTCAATAGGTTCTAGGAAGCTAAAACATAATTCTCATAGGACTCTAAGGAGACTGGGCAGAAATTGTCATCACGTTCGAACACGTGTTTCCTATCGTCCGGACGCACCTTAAAATGTTGGCCTCTTTGTCCATCGCGTCCGGATGCGTGTTTTGGATAGTCCGGACGCACTTAGCAGTGTCCTCTCCTTGTATTCTCTGGAAGTACCATACAGAGGCACTTGATGTTTCGTCCACAAGCATGTCTTTTGACTTTTTCTTGAACAGCCTCTGGAACTTTCGTCTAGATGCATCGTTTGAACACACGTGGCAGAAACTTCCTTGTTGCATCCTTGTTATTCTGGATCTCTTCCTCTTCTTGTACCTTGTCATCCAAGTCATTGATTACCCATTTTACCTGCAAAATCAGACTAACACTACAAAAAGAAGATAAAAATCCAAAATTTAATTAATTAATCACAATTAATGCCTCGCCCAATGTAATTAGCCAATAATTAATAAAATAATAACATAATATCCAAGGCTAATCCATTCCTACTGATAACATGAAATATTACGAGAGTAATGCACAAAATTATATATAAAACAAGTCCTTCAAGAACTTAATATGTCGAAGTGTTGATCTTCAAGATCACACTATTTCTTTTTATTCTTCATTTCCTTCTAATATTTCATTCAAGCTTCGAAGGTCTTTTATAGGCCTCTCAATGAACAATAATTCAGAGTGTCTTTATTTTGGGTGGTTGAGTAGTTGGGGGGGGGGGGGGGATAGGATACAGTGGTCACTCATTACCTCACAACACAGTTCACATTGTTATAAAATGTGACATAATAAAACTAAGAGATGTTCTCATCCCATAACTCCTGCACAGTTTTATAAGGACCTGTCTCTGATATGAATTCGATTCCAGGACACCCTTTTTGCTGTGAAATTTGTCCAATCTTTTGGGATTCTTAGGGGCTTAAAGTCCAATCAAATATCTCAAGGTTTTGATTTATTCTGTCCTTGTTGAAGCTTTTCACAAGAACGCTCACTCCCTGCTCGTACACCCATCTTAAGCAAACCTGCACATGCAGCAAAATCAATACGCAAATGATTAGCTCTCTAGACAGGATCAACGAACTGTGGTAATCTTTAGAGATCACATTAACCTAAAAAAACCAAAAAGAAAGTCTTGAGTAAAACTCAAGATATTAGACAATCAGTTGATGCCAAAACTTTCCAATTATGTGTTAGCAGTGTTCCCAAAGATCAATCGCACAGATGATATTAGGTTTATACTAAAAACATTCATTTATTAATCAAATACAAGGGCAAGTTAATTTATCATGTTATTGGCTAATTTTATTTTAACATGCATGATAAAGTCCATAGAGTATAAGTTAAGAAGATAGTTTATCAATGTGTTGAGAACATGATACCTATACTTCTTAGAACTTAACTCTTAAATGTTCCTAGTCATAGTATTACTATGTGGACACTATGTAATTCGGATAGAATATCATATATTATGTTTGCTCATATTTGATATGAGGTGACTCGTCCAAATCATTAGTGTAGATACACTGAAGTAGGTGTGTTGTTAGAGAACAAGTACACTAAACATGACCATTGGCTAACGTATGATTTTTCATATGGAGTTTTACATATCTGTCAATGTTAAATCCTAAAGTTAAAGTTATGCAATTGATCCTTAGAGTTGAGACATCGTGGTTGTCTTGTGCATGGACTTCTATGCTTTAACTATACATTATATTTATATACTAACCATATAACTTGGATGTATATTGTTAGAAATAGTTAGACATGTATAGAGACTTATGAGTGTATAATATAGAATCTATCACCCTTAGTAAATAAAGGGAGAATGTCTTATGTGATCTTCTAGGATATGACTCAAGGAATCCCCGAGGAAAAATGACAATTAGAAAATAGTTTCTAATTGATCATTAAGAGTCATAGTCCTACGATCAAACACATAAGATTGGGTTAGGTGTTTGACAGTAATTTTATATCCTAGTAATTAAATTGGGGCATTGTGTAATAGAAGGATTGAATTGCATGACGAATGTAGACTAAATTGGTTCTTTATCTACTTCGTGTTATCCGGAAGTTGATCATAATATACTGCTAGGTGTCACTCATGATTAGTAAAAGCCCGAAAAATGAAATTAATATAAATATATTAATTGTTCTTCCTAAAGTGAGAATTAGAAAAGTTCTAATTCAAGCTAAATTAAAAAGAGTTCTAATTTTAGATGTTACAATCGAGTATACTTGAACCTATAGGATTACACATAATAAAATTGATTGGAAACTAAAAGATAAATGTGAGAAAACTAATTAAGAGTTAATTGGGATAAAAATGTAATTAACAGTTAATTAAGAATTTTATTATAATTAATAGTTAATAAAGGGGTTATATGTAATTATAAGATAATTGCAAGATTAGAGTCTTCTAAGGCTTTATAAATACCTTCATATAAGAGGTAGATATATGGGATAACAACTCTCTTGCTTGAACAAGAAAATCCACCCAAAATTCTCTCTCTACTAGTTTATTAAAAGTTAAAGTAGATCCTTCAAGTTTATCAATTTGTGTGGATACCGATAGAGACCAAACAATTGCGAGGCTTGGGGTAAAGACCAAATTCAGATTTGAAGAGTCAAATTTTTTGAGAAAGCTTGAAGATCGTTAAAAGCACGTTTCAAGATATAATCCTTAATCATATATATGGATTTAAAGTTGATTGATTTATATTAAATATGAATAGATCTTGGAATGAGGATCAATTTTTATTATTTTTTAAATTCGGTTGTGTTTATTATATGGATCCTTCATCTGTGTGTGGAAGCAAGCAAGTATTTGAATGAGTTTCAGCGTTGTTCGGAGTATGAGATTCGTCCCACATCAGCCATGCCGTTGGAGAAGTGGTCTTTCCCTACAGCCAGCTCACTAAAAGTAAATTTTGATGGAGCGCTGTTCACATCAGAGGGGACTATTGGCATGGGTGTGGTAATTAGGGACGACAGAGACAAGTTCATTGCTGGCTTATTCAGAAAGCTCGCTTCGGTTTGTGATGCGCAGTCAGCAGAGTTACTTGCTGCTCGTGAGGCTGTCCGTTTTGCTCTGCACATCAACTGTGATGAGGTCATTCTGGAGGGAGATTCAAGGAACGTTATGGAGCTGATAACCACGCCTTATGTCGATCTCGATCCTATGGGCTCAGTCTTAGCTGATATACGGAACCTATGTTGCAATTTTCGAGTCTTTCGTGTGTCAACAGTTCGTAGGAGTGCCAATGGAGTGGCTCATCTATTAACTAGAAATGCTTGTCATATTACTAGTTTTGGTGTATGGGAATAAGAGGCACCTGACTTTATCATGCCTCTCCTTCTTTCGGATATTCATGTCTAAATGAAATTCTACCGTTTCTTTCAAAAAAAAAAAAAAAAATTGGTATTGTGAAAGATTATAATAAAGTCCCAAAAAAAAGAAAATGACACTGCTACGCCAAGATAAAACAGCCTGTAATTGTACCAAGTAACTGACACAGAGTAGGAAAACGTGTTTTCTAAACACGTTTATCTTTCAAAATCGTGTTTTAGGACCAGGCTTAATGGAATAAAAACGTGGGTTAAGAATACACTTATAAAAACTGACATTTGTTAAGGTAGAGGATTGAAAAAAGTTCATATGTGGGATAAGTCATATGGGTATTTACCTGGGCAACTGTCTTTCCTCTTGCCTCAGCAATCTCTTTCAGCACCTCACAATCCAAGACTTTGTTAGTTCCCCACAGTGTTCCTCTGGCTCCTAAAGGAGAGTATGCCGTAACATGAATCCTCTTTTCTTTACAATACTCCCGAAGCCCCTTTTGCTGCCATAGCGGGCTAATCTCCACCTTGTGATATAAAGCATAAACAAACTCATCCTCTTTTTTTTATGAATGTAACTATATAATGGAATTAAATATGACAATATGTGGAAAAGAAATTCATCTTGATGACAAAAAAGTACATGCAATCACAGTTTAGTATCGTTTTTCCAAAGCATAGTTTACGAATCTCATTAGGTAGGGAAGGCAAAGCTCGAAATCCATTGGTTTATCTACGGGAAACTTAGAGACTTCGGAATCAATGCGCATAACGTGAGACTAATTCATCAGGTATTATTACCTTAGAAATCAGTATTCTATTTATGAACTATGATGAATATTTTGCTAATGTTTTGGCAAGAAGTCAAGCAATTTTTGTTGGGTATCGAGAAGAAGTTTAACTGACATTTAAAAGTAATGCTATTGGAACCAAAAAATCTGATTTAATTTGTTGACCTAATGATGTAGTTTTATTGTAACAATTAGAAAACCAAGTTCCTATGTCTAATGGAGCCCACAACCAATGCAAGAGTTATAGTGAATTAGGTCAGCAAATTAGGTCAATAATTTAGGTCTCAATAGCATTGTTTGACATTTAAAAGTAATGCTATTTGGACCTAAAAATCTGACCTAATTTGTTAACTTAATGATTTTGCTTCATTGGAACCATTAGCCAAGTTTCAATGTTTGATAGATCCCACAGTCAATCACAAGACCATAGTAAATTAGGTCCTAATAACATTACTCTTGAATCAATTATTCAGTTGCAGACTCTTCTTACTTGCCAAAAAAAATATTTTTCAGCTGTAGAAAACAAAATGGAAAGCCTGCTAATTCAAAAGAAAAGCTGTAAAAATCAGATGATGATGTAAACCTAAACAAAGTGAACAACATGGGTTCACTTCTACCTTAATGAATCAAATGAAAGGTAAATGAGTTAACTAAATCAAGAGTATATGTTCCTAGTTCCATGGTTATACATAACTTATTAAATGTTATTTTTCACGTTGCAGTGGTGATGCCGAAAACAGAAGACTCACTTGATTTACTGCAGGAGGGATCTTTCCGGTGGCAAATAACTGATTGAGCTTCTTGCAGGAGAAGTTGCTCACTCCAATATTTTTAGAGAGGCCTAATCTATGACACTCCTCCATGGCTTCCCAAACGGACTTGAAATCCATAGGAAGAAGGTACTTCGGATCAAATGGCAGCTTGTCAACCCCTGGCTTCAAGCTCACTGGAAAATGAATTAGGTACAGATCAAGATATTCTAGCCCCAGCTTCCTACATAAAGAAACATGGGACTGTGATGCAATTATTATTGTAAAGGAGGCCATTCATGGCAACTATATACAATTTCTTACTGATTCAATACTTTTTGTTTACCTTTCAACGGAAAAAAAAAAAAAAATCGAAACTGAACTTTCAACAATGTTATATATAGTTGGTCAAGGAAATCTAGTATAAACCTGGATGGCATGGTTCAGCAATCAAGATAGGAAGCGAGGAGCAAACTTGTATACATAAAAGTAAAACCCAATTTAAATATTGCACATGATAGTGGATAATTACATGTATATGAAATTTGCATAATCATGAGTTAAAAAATACGTAATTAGAATGATTTTTCGGTCACCAAAAAAAAGAAAAAAGAAAAAGAAAAACAAGTACGAGAGAGTATGTGTTACTGGAGGGTGTTTCTCAGAGCAGGAATGACGCGGTCCAGATGTGCATCGCTGCACCCAGGGGCGGAGCCAGGAATTTTGGTCAGGGTGGGCACTTTAATTAAGCACTCTAATTTTTTTCCTTCTAATCAATCACACTATATAATATATTTATATTTATTATATTATATTTGATACATGAAGTCCATTTAACATAAAAAAATGTCAAATATATATTGTCAGGGGCGAAGCCATGAATGTCTATGAGGGGACAAAATATAACTGGTATAAAAAAATATTTAGCCGAAATTGATACAAAAAAATTCAGTTCAAGAATAACAAAAAAGTAAGAATCAAAACAAAATTATTGTGAAATAGTAAATTCAATTTTTATTTAGTCGAAGCAAAATCCTAACAAAAAGACACAAAAAAATTTTTTTAGTACATTTTTAACCTAATTATATATTTCAATAAAATCTAAAATTTTTAAAAATCACTAAAATTTTGTATATGAATTAAATGTAAATTAATTTTTCACTAATTTTCTATCAATATAGACAATCAAAAGTCCGTAGTAAAATTATTCTTTATTTAGTTGCAACTAGAGATTTTATACCCTTTTCTCCCCTTAGTCAAGTGGGCCAAAAGTTTTGTTTTTTAATGGTGGGTGGGCCAAAATTTTTGTTTTTAATGTTGGGCCAAAAAAATTGTTTTTAATGTTGGGCTAAAAGTTTTGTTTTCTTAATAGGTTTGGGTGAATTGTGATAGGTCAAATATTTGATTTTTTAATAAATTTGGGTAGATAATAGTGAGCTCAATTTTTTTTGTTTTAAATGGACTTAATTTTTTAATTTTTTTGGATAAATAATGTGGGCCTAATATTTTTATCTTGAATTTTGGGTGGGCACAAATAATATATTATACAAATTTATAATATACATACTTAACTAAAAAAAAAAAAAAAAAATTTGAGGGGGGGGGGGGGGGACGTGCCCACTCTGGCCCTAGCCTCCCTCCGCCCTTGGCTGCACCAAAGCTTCGATGTGATAAACAGTTCTTGACGTGATTTAATGAACCCTAATCCTAAAGCTTCAGCTATGGCATCACTGAGAGGCCGTTCGGATTCGTATATTGCAGCGGAGTCGAAGTGTCTATAACCAAGTTTGATTGCCTGCAGAATGGAAGCTTTCGCTGTGTCGGATCCATCAAAAGGCCATGCTGCAGTCCCAAAGCCCAGTAAAGGAATGGTTGCATCAGTTGAGCCCAGTGGTGCCTCAGGAATGCGTCGCATTTCTTCTGATCTAATGCTTCTGCACTGCAGTCTGCTAGCTACACAAATATATAGGACAGAAGGAAAGAACGGCCGGCGTCGACCAAATGAGATTCAGATTCTCTCTGATATTTTTTTTTAATCAGGTTTTATATAATTAAAAAACATAAAATTTCGACCCAATTTGGCCTGCACAAAAGGCCAAGGCTGGACAAAATTGAATTGAACCATATGACGAACACTACATGAAAAATTGAAAAAAAAAACAAAAAGCAGGAGAAATCATCTTGCAATTATATTTAGTACCGTGATGTTTCATTTAGAAGTGTTATGAGTAGTCTCTAAACTAAAACTTAAGTGATTGATAATTTTTAATTTTTTTTTTTTGGGTTCTCTTAATTTAAATTTTTTTCAAATTTAGATTAATTATGATCTTTCAACACAAAAAATACATGGGGCCCTAGCATATGGTGGCAAAACTCATAAGACTATCTTAGTGAAGTCGATAAAATTTAATAGTATATGATTGAAACCCATCAGAAATTAAAAAAAAATTAAAAATTAAAATCTTGATTCATATACTCAGAATTCTGGACTAGCTTTGGCCTGCACAAAAGGCCGAGGCTGGACCCTATTGAATTTAACCATATGAAGGACAGGAGATGCTCAATTATTTTTCCTTAATAAATCTGAAAGCATGGGAGCAGCTCAAGTTTTTAATTATTTTATGACGCCAAGTCTCATCCTCATCTGTGTGTCGATTTCATTTAACCATATGCTTGGATTATTGTGGTGCAGTTGATTGATGAAGAGGTTAATAATTTATAATGATAAACTACAACGACATCTCGTACAACTTTTTTTGTAATTTTAAGATATATTTGTAAGTTCTGTATGACGTTGACGTACCATCCCCCCTCCCCCCTAACATTCTGTGATCCAACAAGGAAATGCGGAGTTTTTAGGTCATACCACTTTATCATTGACACCTAAAGACATGGGAGCAACGTTTCCTTTATTTTTTTCCCGGGGGTGGGAGGGGCCAGGTCTCGCCCTTATCGGCATGTTGATGTCATTTATCCTTGAGCTTCGATAAATGTGGTGAAGTAGATTAATCAAGATTTTTTTTTTGGATAGTTCCATTGATCAAAAAATGGATATACAACATAGTTCAAGAAATGTCCAAAGGCTTCCCAAGTTATACTATTAAGAGGTCACTTAGGACTCAAACAAACCTAGTTTAGAAGAGAATAATCTCCAATCCAAAGTACTAAGTAACTAGTCCTCTCATATCCCTAGAGGTTAGGTTATATTAGCCTTTAATAAATAGTCATAGAATTTTAAGTCAAGGCAACTAGGTTTCCCTCACAACGAGAGGAAGAAAGCCCAACTTTAATGTTCCTAAGGGGGCTTTTCTCTATGCACTGTGGTTCGTCTACTCTTCTCCATTGTTGTGGAGGGACTTGAAAGTACTTTTATGTATGAGCGAGTCATGCACTCCTTTGCTCGTGAATCTCTCATTTTTGGATGGAGCTTTTTCTGATTTTCGTCCCTTGATGAGGCTCCAACAATACTAGAAGGGCTTGACATTACTTCTATCGGATTGGAATTTGCTTGGGAGGAGCTAGAAGTAGAAGCCACTACATTCTTTTTATTCCACACATCCATATAAGGGAAATTACAAACCTCCTTCCCTTTACTACTTACTCCGCTGTGGATCTTCCTATGACACCCTTTTCTACCTCCTCCCATGATGGAGGTTTAGGTTTAAAAAACAATTGTCAGTAGTATGTGTTAAAAATAGAATACTAGATAATACTTTGTTATTAAGTGTATCTAGTTGACTTGGGAACACAAGGGGTCATGTCTTGGGTCTTGTTATGTGGTTAATGGTTTAAGAAAGTGAGTGATCAAGATGTATCTTGCAACCTATATGTATGTTGAAAATATGGAATATATGTATGGAAAACTACTCCAAAAAGACTAAGTTACATTGTCTTTGTTTTATCTATCACAAATACACAAGGACTGAAATTACAGCCAACATAAGTGGTATCAGAGCTAGTTGGATTCTAACTAGTTGGGCGTGAAATTTCTCGTTGGATAAACAAAGTCCTAGTGAAGAAGATCGAAATGGCAAGTGGAATCAACATGTCTACCGGTGCACAACAACCTCCTTTTCCCGTCTTTGATGGTAAAAATTATGATTATTGGTGTGTCAAGATGAAAACTATATTTCTCTCTTATGATTTTTGGGATTTGATTGAAATTGGATATGAAGATGCAACCGAAGAGATGGCAACGCAGATGACAATGGCTTAAATGAACCAATTAAAGGAAAACAAGAAGAAGCATGCAAAGGCTCTTCACTTAATTCAACAAGGAGTAACAGACACAATTTTTCCAAGAATTATCAATACTACAAAATCAAAGGTAGCATGGGACACTTTACAAGATGAGTATCGTGGTACTACGAAGGTAAGAACCGTGAAACTACAATCCTTGAGAAGAGATTTTGAGAATAGTAGAATGAAAGAGAATGAATCCTTAAATGATTTCTTCTCTAGACTTATGGAGATTGTAAATCAAAGGAAAACTTATGGAGACCAAATTTTGGACTCAAGAATTGTTGAGAAAATTTTGATTAGTTTGCCGGAAAAATATGATTCTATTGTTTCCGTCATTGAAGGAACTAAAGATATTTCTTCTTTGGGTGTTCAAGAATTATTGGGTTCTATTAAAGCATTTGAGCAAAGGTTGAGTAGGCACGCCGAAAAATCTGTTGAGAGTGCTTTTCAATCCAAGCTTAATGTTAACTCCAAAAGTCATGAATCCTCGAGTTCCAATCAATCTAAAGGTGAATCTTTTAGAGGGGGAAGATTTGGAAGAGGAAGAGGAAGAGGAAATTATGAAAAAAGATCAAATGAAGAATCCACTCAACAAAAATGTGGAATTTGTAAAAGATCAAGTCATGTTGATAAAGATTGTTGGTTTCGTGGAAAGCCTCAATGTTTTAATTGTAAAAAGTTTGGTCATTTACAAAAAGATTGCCGGTTCAAGAATAATCAACAAGCTAATTTTTCCGAAGAGCAAGGAAGTAGTGGAAACATGTTCTATGCTTGTCAAGCAATGTCCGAGCAAAAAATGATGTATTGTATCTTGATAGTGGTTGTAGTAACCATATGACTGGTGATGATAATTTTTTGTGAACATGGACACCACTTCTAATTCTCAAGTAAGGATGGAAAATGGTGTCATGGTTTAAGCAAAAGGCAAGGGAACTATTGCTATTGAAACGAAGAGAGGAACAAAATACATCCAAGATGTTTTGTTAGTACCGGACTTGGAACAAAATTTGTTAAGTGTTGGTCAACTTGTAGAGCATGGGTACTCCGTGGTGTTTGAGGACAACTCTTGCATGACCTATGATTGTGAGGAGAAAAAACAATTTATAGCGAAAATTGAGATGGAGAAAAACAGAAATTTTCCTCTCATTTTTCGGTATTCAAACAATGTTTCTTTGAAGATGGAAGTTGTTGATGATTCTTGGCTTTGACATAGAAGATTTGGGCACTTGAACTTTCAAAGCTTGAAGATCCTACAACAAAAGAACATGGTTTATGGATTGCCATCTATACAAGAAGTTAAAGAAGTTTGTGAAGGATGTGCACTTAGAAAGCATCATCGAGATCCTTTTCCAAAAGAAAAAGTTTGGAACCAAATCACCATTAGAGCTTGTTCACACTGATGTATGGGGACCTTCAAGAACACTTTCTCATGGAGGTAACAAATACTTCATAATCTTTGTTGATGATTTTTCAAGAATGACTTGGGTTTATTTTATGAGACAAAAATCTGAAGTTTTTCAAGTATTTAAGAAGTTCCAAAAGTTTGTTGAAAGACAAAGTGGATACTACATTAAAGTGTTAAGAAGTGATAGAGGTGGTGAGTACAACTCTAATGAATTTAATAAGTTTTTTGAAAACATTGGTATGGAGAGGCAATTGACGGTTGGGTATACTCCACAACAAAATGGAGTGGCCGAAAGAAAAAATAGAACCATTGTTGAGATGGCTAAATCGATGGTTTATGAGAAGGGGTTACCTAAATCATTTTGGGCCGAAGCGGTATACACGACGGTTTACTTGATAAATAGATGTCCAACAAAAGCTTTGGAAAACTAAACTCCAATTGAAGCTTGGTGTGGAAGGAAGCTGTCAGTGAACCATTTAAAGGTTTTTGGGTGCATTTGTTTTGCACATGTTCCTAAAGAAGTGAGGTACAAGTTTGATGAAAGTAGTGAAAAATGTATTTTTGTGGGTTATAGCTCTAAATCAAAGGGTTATAGACTCTTTAGTTTGAAGAGAAACAAAGTGATTATTTGTAGAGATGTTCTCTTTAATGAGAAAGACTCTTGGAATTGGAAAGAAAAGAATGTTCAAAATCAAGTGGTTGTAGCAAATGAAGATTATGGAAGTTTTGAGGATGAAAATGAAAATGAAAATGAAGAAGTTGAAGTTCTACCACAAATGTCTCCAACACCCAACTCTCCTTCATCTCCTTCTACTTCCACAAGTTCAAGCACTTTATCTCTAAGTTCAACTCCAAGGAAAATGAGAAGTCTTAGTGATGTGTATGCTAGATGTAATTTTTGTGTGGCTGAACCCGAAAGTTTTGAAGAAGCAATCAAAGAAGATGCTTGGAAGAAAGCAATGGAAGATGAAACTCGTGTGATTGAGAAAAATAGCGCTTGGAAGTTGGTGGAAAAGCCAAAGAATAAAGAGGTCATTGGGGTGAAATGGATTTACAAAACGAAGCTTAATCCGGATGGTTCAATTCAAAAGAATAAAGCAAGGCTTGTAGCAAAGGGGTATTCACAACAACCCAGTGTCGATTACCAAGAGACTTTTGCTCTGGTTGCTCGACTTGATACAATAAGGCTTCTTATTGCTCTTGCTTCACAAAGGGGTTGGTTTCTTCATCAATTAGATATAAAATCAGCGTTCTTGAATGGTGTGTTAAAAGAAGAAGTTTATGTAGAGCAACCACAAGGCTTTGCGGTCAACGGTGAAGAAGGAAAAGTGTACAAGCTAAAAAAGGTTTTGTACAGGCTGAAACAAGCACCTCGAGCATGGTATAGTGGGATTGATTCATATTTCAATGCAAATGGATTTCAAAGGAGTAAAAGTGAGCCAACCTTGTACATCAATACCGGTATTCTCATTGTGTCTCTTTATGTTGATGACTTGGTTTTTACCGGGAATGACCAAAAAATGATTGAAGATTTTAAAAGTGAGATGATGAAAAGATATGAAATGAGTGATTTGAGACTTCTACATTACTTCTTGGGCATTGAAATTTATCAACAAGAAGATGGAGTTTTTATTTGCCAAATGAAGTATGCAAAAACTCTTCTTGAAAAATTTAGGATGAGAAATTGCAAATCAGTGGCTACACCTTTGGTTGTGAATGAAAAGTTGTTAAAAGATGATGGAACTAAAGAAGTTGAAGCATCTTTTTATAAAAGCTTGGTTGGATGTCTTTTGTACTTGACAGCTACAAGGCCGGACATCATGTATGCTACAAGTTTGTTATCTCGGTTTATGCACAAACCAAGCCAAATTCATTTTGGGGCAGCGAAGAGAGTATTGAGATATATTCAAGGAACACTTAATTTTGGGATTATGTTTGATAGAAAAGTTGATGTCAAGTTACTTGGATTTTGTGATAGTGATTGGGCCGGAAACATTGACGATATGAGGAGCACTTCGGGTTATGCATTCTCACTTGGTTCCGGTGTAATTTTATGGGTGTCAAAGAAGCAACAATGTGTGGCACAATCATCAGCTGAAGCTGAATATATTTCAGCATCATTGGCTACTTCTCAAACAATTTGGTTAAGAAGAATCTTGGAAGATATTGGTGAAAAACAAGGTGAAGCAACTCCAATTTTATGCGATAATAAATCAGCTATCGTCATGACAAAGAATCCCGTCTATCATAGCTGAACTAATCACATTGCAATCAAGCATCACTTTATTCGAGAATCCATGGAAGATGAAGAGATTCAAGTCAAATATTGCAAGACCGAAGATCAAGTGGCGGACATTTTTACCAAAGCACTTCCTAAGGATAAGTTCAAGTTTCTAATAGACATGTTGGGAATACAACAACAAAGCATTAAGGGGGAGTGTTAAAAATAGAATACTAGGTAATACTTTGTTATTAAGTGTATCTAGTTGACTTGAGAATACAAGGGGTCATGTCTTGGGTCTTGTTATGCGGTTAATGCTCTAGGAAAGTGAGTGATCAAGATGTATCTTGCAACCTATATGTATGTTGAAAATATGGAATACATGTATGGAAAACTACTCCAAAAAGACTAAGTTACACTGTTTTTGTTTTATCTATCACAAATATACAAGGACTGAAATTACAGCCAACAGTATGATCAAATTTATTATAAGTGTTGCACTTATGGGGCTTCGATGGAGTTTCTACTTTTATCTCATGAATAACATCTTCAATTTTGATTTGAAAAGACTTAGGTAAGTATTGCTTCAATTTCAACTAACATTTTAGCAAAACAAAATTTGGTACCTGATCGAGTATGAGTGTCAAGGTACAGTGGTTTGCCTAGCATACTAACCAAGAAACTAAGGTCATCATCATGTCAAAGTTGTAATGGGACATTAAATAAAATCACCCAAATGGGAGCACCTAAAACATTTGATTTAGACAATTCGATCTTAGGGTGTCATCTCTTCAAAACGAGAAGAATACCCCTGCAATAGTAATTTCCACCTTCAAGAATTCGCATGTTGGCTTTCTCATCCTCAACTTGGAAGGGATAAAAATCATCATTCAAAGAGACAACACATTACTCACATCTACCCAACCAGAGAAAATGACCATAAACCATGACCACCTTGAAGTATTTCTTGGGGAACATCCAATATATCATTTTTTGTACTCCCAATATGATAGAATTTGAGCTTAGAAGGTTGTAGGGAATTACCTTTACAACTCTCAGATCCTTTGTATTTGAATATGTCCCCAATTTTGTTTTGCTCTTCATAGATCCCTTTTCAAGTTAAAAGAATGTTGTGCTCTACTGGTATTTTTTGTGATATTCGAGAGTATCATTACATATTTTTCGGACTCGTATTTATAATGTAAGTTCAGAATATGTGCAATCACTTGCAAGTCACATTTATTGGGTCAATCAAATTTTGACATGCAAGATGTTTAGCGGTAATAATTCAAGAGGTCTTTTTATTTACACTACGCTAACTCGATGATTTAACACTTAGCACTTTTATATCATAGTACTTCTTGGGGTCATGCTTAGTTTACCTGGTGTACTTGATGGAAGTTTATTTCATTGCCTTCTGAGGTTTGGAATAAGGATAAGGATGGAGTCTATCCAATTTATTGGATTCACAAACATACACAAACAACGTTTAGTAGTGCATGGAACTAAGAATATGTTATTTTTTTTTTACTGTAAAGGTTGACATGACCAAAATGCGTGCCACCATAATCATGTATTGGGGTGGAAATATGTATTTCACAGTGGAGGTGTTATGCTACAATTCTCCTCCTCGACACTGCAATATTTTAAAGAGTGGCACAACATACGAGGAATTGGTGTATAGGACTTACCGTGTCATGGGGTTAGATAATGCTCAATTCAAGTTGAAATTGACATGTAAATATTCCACTACATTAGGACAAACATGACTAAATATATGCCAATGGAAATTCGCAACGAGGACCTTGTGGGGGCTATGCTTGATGTGGTATTCAACAACCAAATGTTGAACAATATTGATTTTGTATGTGGAGGTAGTAGGACATAAATGCAGCATGGTAGGAGTCAGACAGAGGGACCACCACTAGGTCTTACATTGATTTTCTTAGATGAGAAATGGATGCCCGGACATTGCGAACAAGTGAATATTCTACCCCAATGGGGATGCAGTTTATGGACGAGTTTGAGTGGTACAACCATTCCTAGGGGTATTTTGTAGGGGTGTCAATCGTGTTGTATCGTGTCACTTTCAGTCGTGTTATTTTTGTGTCGGGTCACAATACTCGTCAATCGTGTTATTCGTGTCAAACCTTAATTTGACCCATTTATTACTCGTGTCAACTAATTGTGTTATTTTTGAGTTTTGTATTGGGTCGGGTTCATGTCAGATTCGTGTTAATGGATAAATTTGGCACCCCTAATATTTTGGCCCTAGCAATGATGTCGAGTACTCGATGCCAATGAGCAAGAATTTTCAAACGGATCAAGATGGGATTGATTTAGGATTCAACAAAAGGATATCTCGTATAAGAAGGAATTTTCAAAAGGATTCAACAAAAGAATATCTCGTATAAGAAGGCCTAGGCTATGAACAGGAAGACCATTGCTAGGATTTTCGATGACTGAGACTCGTCATACTACATGAGTAGTCTGGCCATTCAAAGCGAGCATTAATGGGTTTGTTCATTGTCATCTAGGTATTAGTATTGATAGGACCTTTATCCATGGAAAACATAAGGGCAAGTTATTAATTGTTATAGTATTTGATGCTAATATGAAACTCTTTCCTATTACAATTTGTTATCGTGGAAGAAGAGAATTGCCACAATTAGGGTTGGTCTATGTTGGTGCAAAAATCTGCTCAACCTTTATGCGAGCTGATGAGCTGGTCTCCTACTCCTTGTCACCCTTCAAATTGGTTTGAATAGGTTTACGTAGTGTTGATTCAACTCTCTGAAACTTTAAGTGAGGATTTTGCAAGCTAGAAGACCTGAAAGAGAAGTTGAAGACTGGAGGGGGAGCTCCGGGGGTCGACCCTCCGATGCTTAAGTTAGTATTTGTTAGAAGGGATCTAAAGATATGTTCGAATGAACAATAGCTGAGGAGTGACTTCTTGGCTCCTTCATTTATTTTGGGAGGTTAAGTCTCCTTGTTCTTGGGGGAGTCTCTTCTCCTTTATCTTTGCATGACTCCCCTGTTACTAAGAGTCTGTTTCTTTTGAATGCCAGGAAAGACTCCTCCTCTTGGGGGAGTCTTTTAAATCCTAGATAAGCTTGATAAAGTATGGAGGTCCATTTGAATTGTCTTCCTTTCTAACTATTTTTTCCCTCCGGATGTACTGTTGACCTTGTCTTGGGGGTCCTTTGATTTTTGACTTATAGATAAAGTTATTCAGCTTCTTTATTTATTGTGCCAACTAGGTGAGGAGGCCTGATTATGAGAATTGAGCTTGTTCCCAGCTTTTCCAACACTTTTAGGGCTTAACCAATCTACCAACTGTTATATTTTGAAAGGTGGAGCGTCCCTAGAACTTTTCTATCACTGTAATTATTTTTTCCCCACATTAGTTGCTCCTAATCAGTTTTACCCAACGTGGCTGGATCATGGGCCGTGCTTCCTGTTGCCTTTTTGACCATTACTCCATTGGTCTTCGGAAACTGATTACGACATACGCCATTTTGGTTTAAATGAGGCTGTTTCTTGTAACCGCTATTCATTGGGCTGTTTAAGCCATCTAAAGCTCTAGTTCAAGAATCACTCACTCCAATAGTTCTTGAAACCTCTGTGTCTTTGTGATTTTAAATTTTTCTCTAAAAATTTTGAAGTCATCCTGGAAAGTTTCGGCTGGATTTGCCCTTTTCAATTTGCGTACTATAGATTTTTTTTTGGTCACGAAGATCTTCTTTGAGGAACTTGGGTTTCTTTTTGAATTTTCAATCTATTACGCTATTTGCAACTGTCATCAATTCTTGCTTAGACCTTCCATTCTTCATCCCAGCCATATCCTCCTTCATTTTACATAAATCATAATTGTCTTTTTTCTATGGCTTTTAAAAAACTTCATCTAAACTCATCCTTCATTTGGTTCAAGAAACAGGTCTTGAAGAAACTAAGTTTCTTGAAGAGACTTCTTAGGAGGAAACCTCCACTACCCTTGAATTCTACTCAAAGGGAGTGCGTAGTAGCATTACAGAGAAAGACCTTGGATGAATTCTTGCCCAATTTTGCATTCCTAACTCTGTTCATTTGAGGGTTCCTTCAAGTGACGAATAAGCCTACGACCATCACGAGGGCGAGGTTTGCTTTTATGAAATTGCTTTAACTGCGGGACTTAGGTTCCCTGTTCATCCTTACATACACAATTTCTTATTTTTCTTTAATATTGTCCCTGGTCAACTTACTCCTAATAGTTGGAGAATCTTGATTGGCCTTGGCATTCTTTGGAGTTCTGCACATGGTGGGGGTGTGTTTCCTTCTGTGGGGGAGATCCTACACTCTTTTCAAATAAAAATTGGTGCTGGCCCAAGATATGGATGGTATTATTTGACCAAGAGGCCTGGTAGTATAGATTTGCTGACTAAGATTCCCACTTCCACAAAAGAATGGAAGGATCAGTTCTTCTTTGTATCAGGTTCAGGGTGGGAATTTAGCCCTTCCGAAACTCTTGTGGCAAATCTAGTCAGAATCCTTTGTCGTTAGGGTGCGGTGCCCCCTTCTTCGAGTAGGTTAGCCGCATCTTTTTAATTTTGCTTTCACTTTTTGTTGATAGACAACATATTGATAGTTTTCTTTTTCTTGCAATGGACAATGTAACCCTTTCGGAGGAGTTTTAGGACAGGTTAAAGGTGGTCCAAAGCCACAAGGTTAAGGAATTCGTCCTGGTGACCGATTCAAACCTATTCAAGTTCAAACTATGGTCTGAACCCCAATCTGATATCATCATTGTTGTTGTCCCCATTAAGAGTGAGTAGCCGACCTCTTTTCATTTTTGGCGGAGAAAGTTTTTCTGTAAATTTGGTGATAGTCTTAACCTTTGGTTCCTTTTTTCTGGTTCTAGGTCTCTTGCCAAGACTTGATAAGAAGGCCCTTCGTGATGTCAGGGCTAGGCAATCCTATGAAGGCTTCACAAGTCCTCCTCCGCCAATTGCGAAGAGGTTGAGGTCTGGGAGCTCTCCTAATTCAATTATTTCTCTTGTTGCTTCAACCTCTACAGAGGTGATTCACTCGATGTAGACTCTTCCCCCAAGGTCCCCCTAATTAAGAAAGGATAGAGAGTTGTTGAGATGAAGCTTCCTGCTCATGCGTCCTCAGAGGATATCCCTATTCTGACTCCTGCTCCTCTTGCTTATCCTTTCCTAAAGTCGGCGTTCCTCTGAAGACCATGTGGAACGACTCAGACCTTGCTATGAAGAAGTATCAGGACTTTGTCTCTAGTCCTGAGGTTGAGGAGGTGATGAAGCTAGGGACTTTCAACTCAATGTTCATGCATCCTAGAACAAAATATCCTCTCACTTAGTTCAATTTCACTCACGTGTTGAAATTTTACATCTTTGATCAATTCATGTGCAACGTGTGTGAAACCAAACTCCGACAATTAGAATTTTATTTATATCAAATCATTAATAATGCTCTACATGAAATCCTAATGCATCGTCTAAGTGAAAACATAGCCGGTTAGTGAGTGTCTTATCTAATTTTTCTTTTTAGACACTCCCCGTAGTTTTACATCCCTTCTATACAATATGGCTTCAATTAGCATGATTGTGAATTCCGTACTTTACATGTGATGCTTCTAAATGTTCAACACTCTCAGTAATGTAAGTGCAATTGATACTAGTCATTTATTTTATGCCTCACCTTTTTATAGTTGGCCATATTGGACTGTTTTATCTCATTAGTCATAATTAATGCCTCACCCAACATAATTAGCCAATAATTCATAAAATAATAACATAATATCCAAGGCTAATCACTCCCCAACCTAGCTCTTCCTAGTCCCTATAACACAAAAATAACATAAAATAAATATACATATATTTTCATATGACTCATGATTGTATTTAGCATATGTAATAAGCCTTTAAACCCCAACGTTACCCCTAGTGGACGAGCATACTCTTGTGAGGGTTTCAAGAGATGATACCACAAACATCAACCTATCATCAAATATCCAAATAACAAATTTATATCACAAATTGTCCTCATAATCTAGGAAGTCTAAGCTGCAAGCTTTTTGTTTGCATACGTAAAGCAATTCATATAAGTAACTGCTATATAAATGTATGCACTTATCATGTTCCCTTATAAACTCGTGTGTAGTGTGAATTAACTATACCAAGTCAGTAATTCAGTAATCACCCCTACAATTATTTGTCTCAATGCCAAATCTCACCAGATAATACACTCATTAAGAATTCTCTCAGTTTATAGTGACTATTCCGTCAAGTATCACATGTGAGAAGAATATATTTAAATAAAAACAAACTAATGCTCACATGTTCTATTAAAATAATCGTCATTCAAAAGAAAAGAATTTGGCATAGTCTCATAGAAAGAAATCAATACACAATAACTAAAGAATTATAATTCTCTTCCTTATTTACACAAGTTATGAATCACCAATATAATTTTGAGATCAGATAGGTCTTTAACTAAGGTTGCAATGGGGTCTTCGGATTAGGATTTTGAAACAAAGGATATAAAAGAATTCAAAAGACTATCCCCAGAGAACAATACATTACAAAACCAAAATTTTTTGATAACCTTTCCCCTTTTTTTTTTCAACAAATGCTAGACATATTGTCTTTCATTTGTTTTTCAGCTTTTTTAGCAAGTCATCAAATATAGGTATTCACAAGTATGTAAAATTTTTCATTTTTTTTTTCATTTTTCATCTTTTCTCAACCAACAATCCCCATTTACTTAAACAATAAAAGCTCAATCTCGGAATAACCAAGGGTAAATGATATTATTACGTATCAGTAGCTTGGTTATTATATGTGGTATAAGAAACGAAATTTTGCACAAAAAGGCTCAATCACAGTTTCTAGGGATAATAATATTCAAAGAATAAGGGTTAAGTCTCAAATAATATCAAAGATGACATAAAATCATATCTCAAAAGTTCTTAGTAACACATTCCCTTATAGAAATAATTCAAGTCAAGCAATCATTCACAATATTGGTATTGATCAAAACAAATGTAAAGAGACTATTTAACAGAATTAGCAGAATAAAAAAATATTATTGAGTAAATATAAATAACCCTCCAAGGAAGATCGAATCATAACTCACTTGAATTTTTATGCATCATCACTATTTGGCTCAAGTTCTCAAGATAAAATACCTAACAAATTTTAACTTTGGTAAAGTATAAAGTGCACAAATTGTGAGCTTTTATAAGAACATGATATGTGACACAAAAATATAGAGTGAAGCCTAAACAATTGTAAATTTAAAGCTAAACAAATTATTCCCATATTGTGATGTCAATTTATGCATGAAACTGTTATTTAAATATTTAACAGCCAACACATACAAGAAAATTAATTTATAAAATACTAAAAATATAGCTATTCATACTAAAATTTAAAAAGTACATACTGACTCAACTGTGGTTCAATCAAGCCTTGACTCAACTAATTAAAACTCCTAATGGCTTTGATCAATAGACATAGGGTTCAACAAATCATAGCAATAACATAAAAATAAAGAAGGATATCAATGAGGCCTTAAAGGATGACGCGTTCAAATGTGTGTTCTTAACCGCCTGAATGCACTGAACAGTGTGTCAAGCCTCTCCTAGTGAATCCCTTGTGTCTGAATGCATGAAAGGTGTCGTCTGGGCGCAGTTAACAGAATGTCAATCCTCGTTTTTAAGCTTCAAAAAATTTTGACATGGAAAAATTGTAATCCCTAGACTTAGAAAATTTTGCTACGATCTTTGAAACAAGTCTACCACGAACATAATAAAATAAAGCAAAAAATTCTACTACCCCATATAGATTACTACATCCTAAACACAAAAATTGATGCATACAACACATGAAATGTGATCCACCCCCAACCTAAACATTACATTGTCCATGATGTATGATCAAACAGTTAAATCAAAAATAAAATGCATAAGTTTGGGAAGGAAACATACCCCACGCAGCATTGCATTGACCTAAATAAAATTGAATAAACAAAAAAAAAATTGTGAATGAGAAGTAAAATAAAAAAAATAATAATAAAATAAAGTTTAACTACTAATATACAATACATCCATGTCAAGTGGATCAATCTTGATTCAACTCGAAATTGATCCTCTTACCACCATTCCTCTATCATCTTCTAAGTCCTGCAAAGAATTTTAAAATTTATTAAAGCATGCAGACTCAGAATTTTTCGTATATCCTAACCCAACTGATTTGGTTAAACAAGCCCGAAGAGGGTCTGAAAACATTGATGAATCAAAATTTTCTTGTGGAATTGAATCAATCATATCCACTTCATAAACATCAGTGTCATCCCTAGGTTATTTGCAAACATTAAAAATATTTAATTTCAAAGTCATATTACCAAAAGAAAGCTTCATGACTCCATTCCTACAATTTATTAAAGAATTAGAAGTTGCAATGAATGGACGACCTAATATGATAGGAATTTGAGTGCTAGCATTCAAAACAAGATATGTGTCAAAGACAATAAAGTCAACAGAAAAATAAAAACTATCAACTTGGACTAACACATCATCCACCACTCCTCACGGTATCTTCACAGAACGGTGGGCGAGTTGAATAGTTATAAGTTGGTTTTAACTCACCTAGACCCAACTGTTCGTATATCGAATAGGGTAAATGATTACACTGGCCCCTAGATCAAGTAAAACTTGTTCAATTTTAAAATTTTTAGTCACACAAGAAATAGTGGGGCAGCCAAGGTCCTTGTATTTTGGTGGAGTGATTTGTTGAATGATTTCACTCACTTGTTCAGTTAAAAATATCTTCTTTTGCACATTAAGTTTACACTTGATAGTACATAAATATTTTATAATTTTTGCATAAGAAGGTATTTGCTTGATTTCATCAAACAAAGGAATGTTGATCTTAACTTGCTCGAATACTTCTAAATTTTCAGATGGCTTTGATGGTGGTTTCAATCTTTTGGGGGAATGGAGCTGGGATGGCACATCTCGATGGCTCTATAGAATCAGGCTGGTCAAGTTTATCACCCTCCTCCGTAGGTTTTGAACATTCCTCGAGCTTTTGGCCCTTCATTGGAATTTTTTTATAAATTACCTTTCCACTATGGAGCATGGTAACAGACTTGACCTGCTCATGTGTAGTATTAGATTTAGTAGATTCACCCATATTAATGTAGATTAGGGTGTGGTTGTGTCGGAAACTTAACTTTTTCCTAATGGAACAGTGCAGTGGTCAACTTAGTAAGAATGCTTCTACTGACATTCAAACCATGAGTTGTCTAATTGTCAAATTTGGTATGACTTTGTACAAATTGCTACAATGACACAATAACATCCTTAAGGTTCCTCTTTGGAGGTGGAGTGTAAAGGCCAAAATTGGAGGGACCTTGAGGAGGTGGTTATTGTGCATCATTATCATTCCTCCGAGCTAAATTTCAGATTAATTTTTCCATATCGGATTGTAAGTTTCAGAATAGGTATTTTGGTAACGCTTAGAAAAGTTATTCATACATTTTTCTGGTCATGTAAAGCTTCTTTGAGTTTATCAATAGTGGGGCACTCCTTTGTGGAATGACCCTAGACCACACAAACGCTACAAATTTCTTCTTAAGAAATAGCATATACCTCATTGACCTTCCTCACTTTCATTGCCTCAACTTTTGTAGACAATGTGGCAATCTTAGCACTAAGTTCATCATCCTCCCTTAATTAGTATTTACTACCACCTGATGAAGCACCTAAAGGTTTTTCTTTAGAAAAAGTATTAGGGGATGAAGTATCCCAAGAGTGTGCCCTTTCAGACATATGATCAAAATAATGAAAGGCTTCATCAGGTTTTTTGGCCATAAATTCACTGTCACACATCATTTCAACAATTTGGCGCATCTAGGTTGATAAAATTTCATAGAAAAAATTTATGATGCTGTGGGCAAGATACAAGCAGGTCATTAAAACATTTCTAACACAGATAAAATGTCTCATTCTCTTTTTGTGAGAAATTCATAATTTGCCTTTTTAAAGAGTTCGTGTAGTATGGGAAAAAAATTTCAAAAATTCTTTCTGATGCTCTTGAAAAGGTGCCAATTGATCTAGGTCTAAGAAAATTTAGCCAAGTCTTAGCTTTTTCCTTTAGTGAAAAGGAAAAAAACTTCAACCTGATTGTGCTTTCAATCACAGTCTGATCATGAAAAGTGGTGAATACTTCCTCGAAATCTCTAATATGTAGGTCAGGATTTTCAGAGTCTAGGCCATGAAATTTAGGGAGTAATACTTTCATCCCATGTTTAAAAAGAAAATTTGTAGCCTACGGAGGAAAGATAATGCATTATGATGCAGTGTGTCATGCAGGTTGCAAATACTCACGTCAAGTCCTACCCTGATTAGCATGCACATTATTAATCTCATTGTCATCTTGATTACTTCTAACATCATCATTAGCCATCATGTTCAGTGTGTAAGATTGTACAAGGGAATTAAATAAATCACCAAAAGGCACTTCTAAATCCTCCGTAATTAAACATCCACTTGAACCACGATGCCAATAACTCATAAAAAAATTAAAGTAGCTGGAGTAGAAGCAGAAAACAATAAATAAAAAGACAAAAAATTAAATAACAAAAAATAAAAAATGGAACGAGGTTACCAGAACTCCGTTAGATCGTAAATCAAGCAAACCTAAATAGATATGGTGGTGTGCTCCTTGTCTTCCAACAAATCTCAAGCAACGGCGCCGAAAACTTGCTACAACTTAAAATATGCAAACCTAAACGTAGGTTGTCGTAAAGTAATATATAAACTCAGAAGTCTAAGGTCGTACTACAGGGAATTAGGAAAACTCATAACACAAGGAAAAATAAAAGAAAAATGTTTTGAAAGTAGTTGTAGGAATTTGTTTGTTCGACAGAACAGAAATTGGTTGGTTTGAAACAAGAATTTGAAATACTAAAGCATTGGAGATACCCTTTTAATTCCACACAGTAATTATTAATGATCCAATTTTTTAAGTCAATTGCGAATCAGCTGAGGAGTGATCCCAATCAGAATATGTAGCAGTGGTAATATTGAAAACATTAAATGCATAATCAATGGATTATCTGAATGAATATAGAAAATTTACTTGTAAATCACAAGCATTCACTACGCCCCAGAGTCTAGGAAATAAAACTTTCCAACAGGTAAATCGTAATTTTATTGCAAATAATAAATCAACTATTTTATGAAAATTATAATTAATTAATTCAAGGATGGAATAATCCGTTAATTGACTCAAAGGTAATCTCAAGCATTCGATATACATGATACAACTAATCAAGAGATTTTATAGAGAAAAAACTTTACTAAAAAAAAGAATTAAATTAAAGGAATAAATCATGAATTAAAAGAATATTGTATCAAAAATAATACTATGTTTCATTAAAAGTATTTGCCTAGTTTTAGTTGGACTTTAGCAATCGTTAAAAATTTTCAATAAAACTACAAGAGAAAAGACTGGTAAAAGAATGAATACTATGAATAGCCTATGCCTCTTTCAATAGGCTCTAGGAAGCTAAAACATAATTCACATAGGACTCTAAGGAGACTAGGCATAAATCATCATCACGTTCGGACACGTGTTTCCTACCGTCCGAACACACCTTAAAATATTGGCCTCTCTGTCCATCGCGTTTGGATGCGTGTTTTGGATTGTCTGGACGCACTTAGTAGTTTCCTCTCCTTGTTTTCTCTAGAGGTGCCCTCCAGATGCACTGGATCTTTTGTCCAAATGTATTTCTTCGACTCTTTCTTGAGCAGCCTTTAAAACTTCTGTCTAGACGCACCCATTATTCAAACAAAGTTCCTATTTTTGATGGAGTTCACAGTCAATTCAAGGGTTATAGTGAATTAGATTAACAAATTAAGTCAATAAATTAGGTCCCAATAGCATTATTCGACATTTAATGTTCAAAAAACACTATTTTCAGTTGATGGTTTGTTTGAATCAAGAGTAATTCTATTTGGACTTAAAAATCTGAGCTAATTTGTTGGCCTAATGATGTGGCTTTACTAGAACGATTAGATCAATACAAATTTCAATGTTTGATGGAGCCCATAGTCAATCCAAATCCATACTAAATTAGGTTAGTAAATTAGGTCTCAATAGCATTACTCTTGAATCAATTATTCAGTTGAAAAATCATCTTACTTGCCAAAAGAAAAATTATTCAGGGCAGAACAAAATCGATGAAATGGGATTTAGATCCTCTCTAATATTTTTTGAATTAGGATTTATATAATTAAAAAAGCATAAAATTTCAACCCGATTTTGCCTGCACAAAAGGCCAAGGCTGGACAACATTGAATTGAACCGTGTGAAGAAGACTACATGAAAAATTGAAAAAACAAAAACAAAAACAAAACATCTTGCAATTATACTTAGAACAAAAATTGAACTAAACAAAAACAAAATTCTGAATGAGAGGTAAAATCAAAACTAAAATAAAATAAAGTCTAACTACTAATATACAACACATCCATGTCAAGTGGATTAATCTAGATTCAACTCCAAATTGATAGTCTTACCACCGTTCCTCCATCATCTTCTAAGTCCTACGAAGAATTTAATAAATTATTAAACTATACATACTCATAATTTGTAGTATATCCTAATGTAATCAATTTAGTTAAACAAGCCTGAAGAGGATCTGAAAACATGATGGATCAAATTTTTCTTGTGGAATTGAATCAATCATATTCACTTCATAAACATCAGAGTAATCACTAGGTTGTTTGCAAACATTAGAAATATTTAATTTCAAAGTCATATTGCCAAAATAAAACTACATGACTCTATTCCTACAATTTATTAAAGCATTAGAAGTTGCAAGAAATGGAAGGCCTAATATGATAGGAATCTGAGTGCTAACATTCAAAACAAGATATGTTTCAAAGACAATAAAGTCAACAAAAAAATAAAAAATTATCAACTTGGACTAACACATCATCCACCACTCCTCACAGTATCCTCACAAAACGGTCGACGAGTTGAAGAGTTATGGAAGTTGGTTTTAACTCACCAAGACCCAACTGTTCGTATACCGAATAGGGTAAAAGATTTAAATTGGCCCCTAGATCAAGCAAAGCTTGTTCAATTTTAAACTTTCCAGTCACACAAGAAAAAGTGGGGTAGCCAAGGTCCTTGTATTTTGATGGAGTGATCTGTTGAATGATTGCGCTCACCTGTTCAGTTAAAAGTGTCTTCTTTTGCACATTAAGCTTACACTTGATAGTACATAAATATTTTATAATTTTTGCATAAGAAGATATTAGCTTGATTGCATCGAACAAATGAATGTTAATCTTAACTTGCTTGAATACTTCTAAATTTTTAGAATTTACACATGACTTTGATGGTGGTTTCAATCTCTAGGGGGATGGAGTTGGGATAATACATCTCAATGGCTCTATAGAATCAGGCTTGTCAAGTTTATCACCCTCCTCTGTAGGTTTTGAAGATTCCTCGGGATTTTGGGGCTTCATTGGAATTTTTTTATCACTTACCTTTGCACTACAAAGCATGGTAACAGATTTGACTTGCTCATGTGCAGCATCAGATTTAGTAGATTCACCCATATTAAATTGACCCTGTGGATTAGGGTGTGGTTGTGCCGAAAACTTAACTTTTTCTAGATGGCACGGTGCAGTGGTCAACTTAGTAAGGATGCTTCAAATGACATTCAAACCATGAGTTGTCTAATTGTTAAAATTGGTTTGACTTTGCAAAAATTGTTGCAATGGCACAATAACATCCTTAAAATTCCTCTTTGGAGGTGGAGTGTAAAGCACAAAATTAGAGGGACCTTGAGGAGGTGGTTATTGTGCATCAATATCATTTCTCCAGGCTAAAGTTGAGATTATTTTTCCATCTCGGATTGTAAGTTTCAGGATAGGGATTTTGGTAAGTCTTAGAAAATTATTCATAGCATTTTCCTGGTCATGTAAAACTTCTTTGAGTGCATTGATTGATGAAAAATGTTGTTGTTTCCTAACCCCTTAATATCATCCCTTTAATGTGTATATGGTGTATGTGTGAAGGGAGTGTCACTCTCCCTCGGAATGATATGGGAGATAGGGCAACAACGGATTGGTGGAAAATGGAATGAACAAAATGTGAATGAAATGCGGGTGTGTGGTGTGAACAAAAGTGCTCCCCAATTGCAAAGAGTCGTTTGCTTGTCGTGTTTTACTTGGAAAAGTATTCCAAGGTCGTCTCCTCAGGGAAGGAAAGTTCAAGTGCGTGAAGGTGATTTTAGTGAACAAAAGGGAAAAGTGTAAAATCTTTTAGTTTGTTTTGGTGAGTGGAGTTTGTAAATGGAAATGCAAGAAAACAATTGTTGGCTAATCCAAAGAGGTCATTCCAATGGGAATACCAAATCAACTCAAGCCTTCCTCCAATAGAGCCTAGAAGTACGATTGATTCATGGGAAGCTTGGGACTAAAATGGAGGTGAGGATTCAAGCATATCCCGTGACAATGCCTACGGTGTATCAAGAACTCACAACCATGTCCTCACCCCAACCCAGTCAAACCGAGCCATCGTACTCTGAGAGGAGGAATGAAAATGAGTTGAAGTGGCACACCCAAGAGGAATTCTCTCTTGGATTACCCAACTTAAATCTAGTTACTCATAATAAAAGACAAAACAATAATAATGTAAATGAAAGACATTGTAGAGAAATGAAGATTTAAAGCATGAAACTTAATTGGAAGCAATAAATCTAAAGCTATGAAGGAAAATATGCAATACCCATTTTAAAAGATGAAATGAAGAAAACTTGAAGCAACAATGGTGAAATGAAGAACATGCAAGTAAACTTGGAATAAACTTGAAACAACTAAGATTAAAGTGCAAGGAATGAAGATTACAAGAGGTTTAAAGCTTACAACAATTGAAATGGAAAGGAAAATGCAAAAAACATAAACTTACATTCCACTATTCATCATCTTCTACATGGAACTAAAACTAAGCTTAGGTAGCCACCCCAATACAATGTGTAAATGCTGAATATAATGGAGAGTTAGCCTTCAATTTCGTGCATGGTGGTCCCCCCTAGCTGTGTGAAAGGCCTCCATCAATAGGGGGCTGAATGGATGGGTGTTGCAGGCTAGGACAAGCCTCCCCCAGGCTACCCCTTCTCTCCCATCCACATTAATGCCCAAGCCTTCAAAGTCCTCTAATTGTGTAAGGGAGGTATGGAAATGTGTAAGGAAATGTTGGGGGGCAGAGAAGTGTAGGTGGGACCCTCAAGCAAGTGGAGATGAGTTGCAGGCGTTTTTGGGCTGTTCGTACACCAGTAGCTTCGGCGTACTGGTACTGAGTACCGGTACTGCGTACCGGTATGATTTTTCTGCTCCGGACATGTCTTCGTAGAATTAGTATAACTTTTGATCTAACCGTCCAATTGAGATGAAATTTTGAAACAATACAGAAGACATCCAGATCTACAACTTTCATGTTTTAAACTTTTTCAGATTCGAGTGGATCATGGTCAAAATGGAGGAAAACCGAGGCTCTTCAACCCAGTGGTGTGGCTGCTGGCGCTTTTGTTCCCAAACACCAATACCTCCTTGATTTCTTCACTTTTAAGCCTCCAAATCTTCATGTAATGTGTACATGCCCTCACCACACATCCATCATAGTTGCAAGGTCCTAAAATACATGATTTAAGCTATAAAAACATGCAACATCGGGAATTCAACATTATTCATAAAATCGGCTAACTCTAAGTACTTAGATGCAAAAGTTGAGTTAAAATGCATGTAATGAGGCCTTGAAATATACAATATTTTGTGCTCATCATGCATCAATAGTGGGGGCACTCCTTTGTGGAATGACCCTGGACCACACAAATGCTACAAATTTCTTCTTGAGGAATAGCGTATACCTCATTGACCTTCCTCACTTTCATTGCCTCAACTTTTGTAGACAATGTGGCAATCCTAGCAACCAAGGTCATCATCCTCACTTAATTAGTATTTACCACCACTTGATGAAGCACCTGAAGGTTTATTTTTAGAAAAAGTATCAAAGGATGAAGTATCCCAAGAGTGTGCACTTTCATACAAATGATCAAAATAATGAAAGGCTTCATTAGGTTCTTTGGCCATAAATTCACTGTTACACACTATTTCAACAATTTGCAGCATCTAGGATGATAAAATTTCATAGAAAAAAATTATGATGTAGTGGGCAAGATGCAAGCAGGTCCTTAAAATGTTTCAAACACTGATAAAAGGTCTCATTCTCTTTTTGTGACAAATTCACAATTTGCCTTTTTAAAGAGTTCATGCAGTGTGTGGTAAAAAACTTTTTTCAAATTTTTTTTCTGAAGCTCTTGCAAGGTGCCACTTGATCTAGGCCTAAGAGAATTTAGCCAAGTCTTAGCTTTTTCCTTTAGTGAAAAGGGAAAAATCTTCAACCAGACTGTGTTTTCAATCACAGTCTGATCATGCAGGTAAGGATTTTCAGAGTCTAGGCCATGAAATTTAGGGAGTAATACTTTCATCCCAGGTTTAAAAAGAAAATTTGTAGCCTGTAGAGGAAAGATAATGCATGATGGTGCAGTGTGTCGTGCGGCTTGCAAATACTCACGCAAAGTCCTATCCTGATTAGGGTCACATCCTAAATTTCATAAAAGCGTGATTAAAAAAAAATACTTTGTTTATTCCAAAAACACATGCCTGTTTGTTGTAAAACTTCTTGGAAAGTATCTTTTTAGTTTAAATAAATTATTTCCTAGAAAATTCGGCAGAGTTTCCTTTGAAAATCGGGCATCCAAATAATTAGTGAGAGCTACTTGTGGGAGCATTAAACATAGTAATTATGCCTAACTAATCATTCACATCATATCAACCATAAACATCCCTTCTCATGACATCCACAAATAAATCATTACTGTTCAAAACTAGGGTAGCAAATGGAGGCCCATGAAGTCCTCCCAAACTTTGGTTACAATCTAATTATCCAAAATTCTTCATCATGAACATAATATACAAAGTAACTAAAATCTTTATAAGTAAATCATTTAAAAGGTCTCAATCTATACATATTCCATCAAATAAACCAAGATATAAATCGCTTACAAATCCTCAATAATATACATCCTCGTATATTGTTTTTTACATCCTCTAACTAAATATACAAAATTCATAACAACTATCTTCTAACTTGATACTCCCACTATGCAGTCCACTAACATATGCTCATAACTGAAAATGTTAAATGATAGGGGTGAACAACTACACGCTCAGTAGGATAATCCTTTTCTCAAGCATTTATAAAGTTTTAAATACCAACATTCCACAAACCATACAATTAAATAATGAAAGCTTTCTATAATTAAGTATAGGTACATGATAATAAGTAGAGCATTTATAAAAATCTCCCAACACCTCATCATTAGAAATGTATAAGGTACAAATTTAAGGTTTATACATTTAAAGTCAAACCATCATAGCAAATACCATGCATGCCTCACATAAGGACAATATAATTAATTACACCGATTCACACATGAACCATCTCTAAGGAACCTTTTGGGTCTTGCACCCTAAGGTCTTATCACCCTTCTTGCTTTTCAAGGGAAACGCTTAGGGTACAACTTGTGACGCCACATAGGCCATCACCAAAAATCATTACCATAACCAATCCCCCTTAGGACTAGTAGCCACCTTGGTAACCCACTCAATAGGCCCCAACTGTCTACTAACCCTCTACCTTTTAGTAACGAGCATACTCTTTTTAAAAATCATTATTTTATATATCCATAAACCCTTTTGAAATGCACATGTCATAACCTTGACATTTTATCAAACATGTAGTAGGCTTTAAATCTCAAAATTTGTATTTTCAAAGCAACACAACCATTTTCAAGAGAATAAGTAATATATATTATTTACAAGATCATAGCATACTTCAAAACCCCCAAATCATAGGTTTAATCAAATACCCGTAACTAAAATTAAACTAGGGTTTCAAACTCACAACACTAAAAATCATTTTTATTCATGTAGGTTCACAATTCATGGGATACTCAACACTAAATCAAGGTTTACAACAAATATTTTTCCATCAAACACATAGTAAGCTTTAGCTAAAGAAAATATATGAGATGCACAATGTAAATGCAAGAGAGAGGAAAACCCCATCTAAGAATCAAAAATTCCTAGCTTAATCTTTCAGCTCTCCAAGCTCTTATGTTCCTAAGCTTTAAGGATCTCCCTCCTTAGCTCCAAAATCACTCCATTATTGCAACCCTCACCCTACAATCTCTAAGATCTTCCGTAGATCCCAAGAATTCCAAGCCAAGCCAAGTTCAAGCCCTAGAGCCTTTCTTCTATCTTCTTCTCTCTTTCTCTCTGATGGGTGGAGGAATATTGGGTGAGAGATGTGAGAAAAATGAGAGAAATAGGCTGAATTTGGGGTTTTAAACCTAGCGATTCTCGTCAGAAAACACTGTTTAAGTTAAAAATGCATTTTATCCAAAATTATAATTTTGCCCCTAAATATCTCTAATTTGATCCCTATGACTACCTTAAGGTATTTGAAAGTTACGAATTCATTTTTAATGTTATTTTAACCTAAAAACATTTATTTTTATGACTTATCTTGAAATCAAAGTCAATTTACACCCAAAACATCGAAATTACTATTTTATCCCTCTGAATCCCTATATGAGGTAAATGTCTATTCCAATGTTTCTTGACCTCTACGATTGAATGATAATGTTATTTTGACTAAAAAAAATTAATAATTTTACTTAGTTACCCTTATCAACCTTAAACACCTCAAAAATTAAATTAGACCCGAAAATCAATATGCCTATAACTCAAACTTACGTGACTATACATTTAACAATGATTCAAAGTTTTTCTAGTCATTTTAGTCATTTTGAAAATACTAGCAAGTTAATATCATTTATATTTATATGAAACACAAGATCTCACAATTAGCATGCACATTATTAATCTCATTGTCATCTTGATTACTTCTAACATCATCATCAGCCATCGTGTTCGGTCTGTAAGATTGTACACGGGAATTAAATAAATCACCAAAAAACACTTCTAAATCATCCCTAATTATACATCCACTTGAACCACGATACCAAGAACTCATACAAAAATTAAAATAGGTGGGGTAGAAGGAGAAAAAAATAAATAAAAAGTCCAAAAAATTAAATAACAGAAAATAAAAAATGGAACGAGGTTATCAGATCTCCGCAAAATCGTAAATCAAGCAAAACTAAATGGATATGGTGGTGCGCTCATTGTCTTCTAACAAATCCCAAGCAATGGTGGCAAAAATCTGCTACAACTTAAAATATGCAAACCTAAGCATAGGTTGTCGTGAAGTAATATATAAATTCGGAAGTCTGAGGTCGTACCACAGGGAATTGGGAAAGCTTAGAATACAAGGAAAAATAAAATAAAAATGTTTTGAAAGTAGTTATAGGAATTTTTTATTCGAAAGAACAGAAATTGGTTGGTTTGAAACAAGAATTTGAAATACTAAAGCATCGGAGATACCCTTTCAATTCCACACAGTAATTATTAATGATCCAATTTTTGAACTCAACTGCGAATCAGCTGAGGAGTGATCCCAATCGGAACATATAGCGGTGATAATATTGAAAACATCAAATGTATAATCAATGGATAATCTAAATGAATATAGAAATTTACTTGTAAATCACAAGCATTTACCATGCTTGGAGTCTACGATAAATCAAGCTTTCCAACAGGTAAACCCTAATTTTATTACAAATAATAAATCAACTATTTTATGAAAATTCTAATTAATTAATTCAATGATGGAATAACCAGTTATTTGACTCAAAGGGAATCTCAAGCATTCGATATACGTGGCACAACGAATCAAGAGATTTTACAGAGAAATTTTTTTACCAAAAGACACGAATTAAATTAAAGAAATAAATCATGAATTAAAAGAATATTGGATCAAAAATAATACTGTATTTCATTGAAAGTATATGCCCTAGCTTTAGTTGGGCTTTAGCAATCCATAAAAAGTTTACAATAAAACTAGAAAAGAAAAGACTGGTAAAAGAATGAATACTATAAATAGCCTATGCCTCTTTCAATAGGCTCTGGGAAGCTAAAATATAATTCACATAGGACTCTAAAAGACTGGGCAGAAATCGTCATCACATTCGGACACGCGTTTCCTATCATCCGGACGTACTTAAAATCTTGGCCTCTCTGTCCATCGCATCCATACGCATGTTTTGGACTGTCCGGACAACTTTTCAATGTCCTTTCCTTGTTTTCTCTGGAAGTACCCTCCAGATGCACTGGATCTTTCGTCCAAATACATGTCTTCAACTCTTTCTTGAGCAACCTCTAGAACTTCCTTCTAGACGTACCCATTATTCCATTTGAACAGACGTGGTAGAAACTTCCTTGTTACATCCTTGTTATTTTGGATCTCTTCCTCTTCTACCTTGTCATCCAAGTCATTGATTACCCATTTTACTTGCAAAATCAGACAGACACTACAAAAAGAAGATAAAATCCAAAATTTAACTAATTAATCATAATTAATGCCTCTCCCAACGTTATTAGCCAATAATTAATAAAATAATAACATAATATCCAAGGCTAATCCACTCCTGCAAATAACGTGATGTGAAATCAACATAATATTAAAAAAAATATTATGGGAGTAAGACACAAAATTATATATAAAACAAGTCCTTCAGGAACTTAATATATCAAAGTGTTGATCTTCAGGATCACAGTATTTCTTTTTATTCTTCATTTCCTTCTAATATTTCATTCAAGCATCAGAGGTTTTTTATAGGCCTCTCAATGAACAATAATATAGAGTGTCTTTATTTTGGGTGGTTAAGTAGCTAGGGGGATAGCTATGGTGGTCACTCATCACCTTACAACATAGTTCACATTGTTACAATATGTGGCATAATAAAACTAAGAGATGTTCTCATCCCAGAACTCCTGCACAGTTTTATAAGGGCCTGTCTCTGATATGAATTCGAGTCCAGGATACCCTTTTTGCTGTGAAATTTGTTCGATCTTTTGAGACTCTTCGGGGCTTAAAGTCCAATCAAATATCTCAAGGTTTTGCTTTATTCTGTCCTTGTTGAAGCTTTTCACAAGAACGCTCACTCCTTGCTCATACACCCATCTCAAGCAAACCTGCACATGCAGCAAAATCAGTACACAAATGATTAGCCTTCTAGACAGGATCAATGAATTGTGGTAATCTTTAGAGAGCACATTAACCTAAAAAAAAAAAAAAAAATCTTGAGTAAAACTCAAGGTATTAGACATATGATATTAGGTTTGTACTAAAAACATTCATTTATTAATTAAATACAATGACAAGTTAAATTTATCAAGTTATTGGCTAATTTTATTTTAACATGCATGATAAAGTCCATAAAGTGTAAGTTAAGAAGATAGTTTATCAAGGTGTTGAAAACAGAAGACCTATACCTCTTAGTACTTAACTCTTAAATGTTCCTAGTCATAGGATTACTAACTGAACAATATGTAATCTGGATAGTCTAGCATATACTATATTTGCTTATATTTGATATGAGGTGAAGAAGCAGGTGTGTGTGTGCTTGTTAGAGAACAAGTACACTGAACGTGACCATTGGCTAACGTAGGATTTTTCATATGGAGTTTTACATACCTGTTAATGTTAAATCATAAAGTTAAAGTTATGCAACTGATCCTTAGAGTTGAGACACCATGGTTGTCTTGTGCATGGACTTCTATGCTTTAACTATATATTATATTCATTTACTAACCATATAACTTGGATATGTATTGTTGGATATAGTTAGACATGCATGAAGACAACCTTATGAGTGTACAACATGGAATCTGTCACCCTTAGTAAATAAAGGGAGAATGTCTTATGTAATCTTCTAGGATATGACTCAAGGAATCCCTAGCCGAGGCAGAATGACAATTAGAAAAGATTTTTTAATTGATCATTAGGATTCAAAGTCCTACGATCAAACACATAAGATTGAGTTAGGAGTTTGACAGTAATTTCATAGCCTAGTAATTCAATTAGGGCATTGTGTAATAGAAGAATTGAATTGCATGAAGACTGTAGACTAAATTGATTATTTACCTACTTCGTGTTATCCAGAGGTTGATCATGATATGTTGTTAGGTGTCACTCATGATTAGTAGAAGCTCGAAGAATGAAATTAATATAAATATATTAATTGTTCTTCATAAAGGGAGAATTAGAAGAGTTCTAATTCAAGCTAAATTAGAAAGAGTTCTAATTTTAGATGCTATAACCGAGTATCCTTGAACCTATAGGGTTACACATAATAGAATTGATTGGAAACTAAAAAATAAATAAGAGAAACTAATTAAGAGTTAATTTTGGTGAAAATCTAATTAACAATTAACTAAGGATTTTATTACAATTCATGGTTAATAAAGGGGTTATATGCAATTATGAGATAATTGCAACTAAACCCAATCTAGGATTAGAGTCTTCTAATGTTCTATAAATACTTTCATATAGGAGGTGAATATATGGGATAGTAACTCTCCTGCTAGCACAAGAAAATCCACTTAAAATTCTCTCTCTACTAGTTTATCAAAGGTTGAGGTAGATCCTTCAAGTTTATCAATTTGTGTGGATACAGATAGAGGCCAAACAATTGTGAGGCTTGGGGTAAAGATCAAATTCAGATTTGAAGATTGTAAAAAGCACGTTTCAACATGTAACCCTTAATCTTCTCTATAAATTTAAGGTTGATCGATTTTTATTAGACATGAATATATCTTGGAATGATGATCAATTTTTATAATTTTTTAAATTCCATTGTGTTTATTATATGATTCCTTACATTGTGAACTTTAAAATGTAATAGGGCCAAGTCTGTTATCTTTCTCTATTTAGTTCTTAAAATATATGACATAAGATTTTGAAAATCTTTGAGGGTTAATTACAATTTCCCCTTCAACTTTGGATGTTTTTAAAATCAACTTCCTCGGGTTTCAATTTTGAAAAATTCCCCATTAATTTTGAACATTTTTCAATTAACTCTCTCATTTAATATTTAGTTTTCAAATGAAGGATATTAGCCATGTGAAATACAAGTGATCTTTATGCTGTTGAAAAGATAAAATTACCCCTTTAACAATTTTTACCCATCTCCTCTTACTTGGATCCAAATTGGTTAACCCCCATCCTCATCTTCCTCCTATTCCCCGGTGCTGAAAACAAATGTCAATGAATTATACACACTATATGACAATGTCAAGTGGTGTGCACACCCAATAAGAAGATACCACAATACTAGCTGGTGGGACACACAAGTTGATTTTTCCAAAAGAAAAAAAAAATTGATTTCTCCCCTGTGCCTAACTCTAATTTCTCATCGTTACACACAGAGAGAGAGAGAGAGAATTGGTTTATGTGTGCTTATTTGGGTGGTTGTAGGTGAACGTGGTGTTGGGTTGTGTTAATGTGCGCTTTGGCTGTGTTGGTTGTTTTTGTTTGTAAGGTTATGGAGGTAACAACGAAGGTGGAGATGTTCTTATGCTGGGTTTGTGCAATTGTTGTGTTGGTGGTATGTTTAAGCTCTAGTATCTGGTTGTGCCGAGTGGTGTTTTACTGATTTTTGGTCTTGTTAGATTGGGTTGAATGGATGTTTTGTGGTTTTTATTGTTTTTAGGATTTGAGTTTTGTTATTTTTTACTACCTTTTTTTGCAAGTTTTTAGTTTTTTAATTGTAGATTGGGCATTTCAAAAATAATTTACGGAAATAATATTAAGGATTGAGGATATAATTGTACTTTCATGTTTCAGTAAGTTTGTTTGTAGCATGAGGATTATAGGTTAATGGCTCACTTAAACTCCAATCCTCCCACATAATTGGAATATACAATCTTTGCATTGTGGTAGATGTGGTTGATCTATATTTATTTGCATCCTCTCAGTCCATTTTATGATCTTTATTGGATGTCGGGTGGTAATGCTCTTCTCCGTGGTCTCTACTATAAGGATAAGTTATCCTTTGACCTCTTAACTCTGACACTACCCCTTAACTACTTGAATTCATTTGAAATTGTATAACTAAGAGATGACCTTGAAAAAAAAATGTGAAAATAAATTCTTTACAGGCAACCTGTAAACCAAACTTAATGGGAATCTTTAACATTGGTTTATGTGTTTGTGTAGTTGTCAAATTTTAATTGGATGCCTGTGAAAAATAGGTTTACAAGCTGACTGTAAAAAATTTATTCTCAAAAAAAATATAGCAAGCTTTATGTACAAGTTTTCTCAATGCTTTCTGATGGTGTGTTCTGTGCGACTAAGCAGAGGTGAATGGTTTGGGGATCACGTTGTGGATATTAAACGGGATTACTAGGATATCCAGTTAGAGCTTCTAGGCTCTTGGGGGTTTAAATATCGATTTAGAGAGCTAACAACAAACGAAGATTAGTAGATAGAGAGTTTATAGTGGTTCACTAGATCAGAAGCTTGGCTAGTCCACTCTAATGAAGTCTCTTGCTCCTGGTGGAGTTTTCTATTAATTGGGGGAAAGGATTACAGAATTACACAAAGTGATAGCATAGATACTTCCTTGATTACAATGCGAGGGATTCGATCCCTATTTATAGTATGCAGTCGTGATTGCCTTGGGTGATCTCTGCAATCCTCCCATCACCAACGCGGTCCTTGCATAATCAGTGTGATTCTCTTGAGGCTATCATGTCCCATCTGCTGAAATATTTGGCCGTTAGGGGTTATATTCCCTGGGCATCATGTGATCATCATGAAGGTTCGAGCTGTCTCTGTCACCGTGTGCACGAGGGTCACATTGGTGATTATTCCCAACCTGCGCACCCTAATCTAATGATCACGAGCTGAGAGGTCCGAGCTTAGATGCCCGAGCTAAAACTTAGCTAATTTTTGGTATCATCAGTTGTCCCCAGTCCCTACCCAGGTAAGTCTTGCCTGACATGGATTAGGAGTGACGTGCGCTATTGTAGACAAGCTCAACTTAGTTTGTACTTAGGAGGCGCACGATGGGACGTTTCTCAAAATTTTTTGCGTTTTAAGCTTGCGAGGAGTCATTCTTGCCTCGTTTGTCACACACGTTTAGCGTCTTTACGCCAAGTGTCCAACTGTATGCGTGCCTTAAAAATGCCTCTGTAGACAAAACCGCTAAAAAACCACTATGTTCCTGCCTTTTCCATTATTTCGAATTTCTTGGCACCTTTACCTAGAAACCCTCTTCTTTCTCTCTCTCTCTCTCTCTCTCTCTCTTGTGATTTCATCTTCTTCTTATCCTTTCTTGTTATCCAGGCTTACTCAATGAGTGCTCAAATCATTCAAAAGTCTTCTGAAGTTTGCTCTATTCTTCTTTGGTGCCCCCTTGGGTTCTCAATTGTCGATCGTCTTCCATTTCTAGGTACGTTTTTTGTCTTGCCCATTTCTTTGCTTCTCTTTCTCCTTGGATTTCTTGTTCAACCCTGGATCCTACGAATCCGAGGTGGTTACTCCACTTCTGGACCTTTTGTTTTTGTTATTTTAGGGGTCGGGGTCGTTCCTTGTGCTTTCTTCCCTTTTTCTTAGATCCGTACACCATAGTTAGGATCTTTCTCTTTGGTCATTGGAGTCTTGATCCTCGAGCCCTCGAGGATTATTTTTCGAACGTCCTTTCTCTTTACGCATCTTTTGGTCACCTGTCTTCTTGTGCCATTATGTATGTTTCTTCTGAGGCTACGGGTTTTTCCGTCTCCCTTGCCATGGCTGACAGATCTCCCGAGGTTGAGGTTCGATCTCGTCGTAGCAGACGAATTGAAGTCCCTGATGAAGTTGGAGATGAGGGAGAGAAGATAGATAATTTTTCTAGGGTTAACGACATTGATACCCAGGTTACTGGGGTTGAGGCTCTCCTACTTCTTCTAGGCCTAATTCCAAAGCCCAAGAAATCTCGAAAGAGACGATCTAGGAAGAACGCGGTTGGAACCTCAAGCATTGCCAAGGATGCAAAGGCCAATCTGAGTGCCTCAAACATCTCGAGACCCAGTAAAGTCACCTATCTTCTTCTTGGTGCACTTGCTGCCAAATTTGGCTTTCCTAGGGAAATGCGTGTCTAGTGTCCTAATTTGGACAACCAATATGACACCATTCTCCCTACGAAAACCTGCTTCTTCTTTTCTGCCTTTGAGAATGGTCTCAGGTTTTCCATGCACCCCTTTCTGAAGTTTGTTCTCTAACACTTCAATGTCTGCCCAGCTCAAATTTCTCCCAACTTCTAGGGTATTCTAATAGGCCTTATAGTCTTCTTCCAAAAGAATGGTTTGGCTAGCTTCCCCTCAGTTCTCTGGTCATGCATTTCTTCAATGTCAAGTTCTCTCCTGCTGACAGCTTTCTTTACATTTCAAAACGGGTGATGACCCAACATTTAATCACTGACCTTCCGAGCTCCCACAAAGGTTGAAAAAACCACTTCTTCTTTGTGTTTGGCAAATAGTGGGAGTTCAATCTGAGGGACGCCTCTGACACGTTTCCCATACCTCAGGCTTGGTCAGGCCTAGATAATTTGGGTGAATCCGTGTTAAGGTGCTTTGGTTTGAGCTTCTCCTTATTTTTTTTTCCTTGTTTTCCTTCAATTGCTGATTTCTTTTTTTGTTGTTTTAGGTATTCGTCTGAAGCTTGACGCCGACGAGAAGCTCCTCCTAAGGGACCTCAAGGAGTGTCAGCCTGAGAAGTCCACTAGGCTTCTTACATCCTCAAACCTCTCAAGGAGGTGAGAGGTGAAGCTATCATACCTATGTCTGCTCTTAAAGGAGAAGATCTTGTTGGTAAGACCTCTGCCTCGTGTCTTGAATTTTCCTTTACTTCGTAGCATTCTCAGCACACCCCTTTTCTTTTCAGATCTTGACACTATGGCCCCTGACACCGAGGCTATGATAACTGAGCTAACCAAGATGAGGGAAGGCACTCAAACGTCCAAAGCCGTTGGGAAGAGGAAAGTTGAGGTCGGTTTGGGCGACGATCGAAAACATCCTCATAAGGCTTCAAAGAAAGACTCGCCCAAGAAGGCTCCTCCTGCCCCTAACCTCATGTGGATGTGCGTAAAGTATTTTCCCCTTCTCTTGAGCTCAAGCCTTCCGCGAAGGTCGCCAAGACCTCCTCCACATCGAATGAGGTGGTCAGGGCTTCAGACGGGATAGCTCCGCATCTTTGGGATCCTCCCCTGTCGAAGTCTACTAAAGGGGCACCCTTCAAATTGCCTCTCGACACACCAGGAATTTCTTGGCTAAGATGGCCAAGGGCGGACGTTCCCTTCTTGGGGATGTGAACCTGGCTACCAGTGTCATTCTTTCGATCATTCTCGAGCCTGACCTTCAGGAGGCCTCTTTGATGCCCCTCTCCACCTCGGCTGCCATGACCTTGTTTGGAGCAACCTAGGTGAGTCCCTGATTTTTTTTTGTTCTTTAGTCAAAGTTCGTTCGTTGAGCTCAACTTTGCTTGTCTTCTAAATTGGCTTTTATTTTTATTTACAGATGGTGATTCATATTAGAGCTCTGGTGAACATGGTTCGAGCCTCGAATAAGGCTGCTAGGGAAGCCAGGGAATCTCTTAAGGCTTTTGGGCTGGCCTTTGAAAATGATGACCTCAAGGTTCAGGTAAATGATCTGAGCTCATCCAAGAAGGAGCTTGAGACTAAGGTCAAGCGCAAGGCAAATGAGGTCAAACTTAAGATAGATGGTCTCGTAAAGGCTTGGAAGGACGTTCTGGCAGCATGGGAGGCAACCAAGGCTGTGAAGGATGACCTGAAGAAGCTAAGTTACATCAACGTTTTCTGTCTTACGGAGATTGACACAGAAAGGGCAAGGGTGGTTGAGAGGGACACCACTATAGTGGGGTTGAAGGATGAGTGTGCCATTTTCTAGGCTAAAGGCTACTTCGCCTTCCAGACGCAGGCCATGAAGAAATATCCAGAGTTAGATTTTGACTTCAATCCTCCCTTTGGAGTGGAAGAAGAAGAATCCTCTGCTGGGGAGGAAACTGAGGAAGAAACTATAGCTATGGCTGAGGTTGATGCTGATGTGGTCCCAACGGTTGCTTCTAAAGAGGTGGGGACTTCCGAGCTTGCCCTTCCAATCGCTGCTTCTGATGAGGTGGAGACTTCTGCCCCCACTTTGCCTGAAGACTAGTCAATCCCAATTGCTTCCTTGCCCGAGGGATAGTCAGACCTAGCTCTTGCTTTTCCAGAAAGTGAGGCTAGTGTTGCTGACCTAGAGATGTCCAAGGGGGTTGAAGAGGCCACTACTCCTACAACAAATGCTTAGCCTTTCTATCTTTTTGTATTCTTGTAACTTTCGAACTTCCAGCTCTGTAACTTCCAGTTTTGAATAATAAAAAATTCTATTTGAGCAACTTTTTCTTTTCGTCATGCTTAATGTGTATGCTTGATTTAGTAACTTTTCCTTTCTCCATGCTTGATGTGTGGGTATATGTCTCCTTCCTTCCCCCCAACTTCAAGAAGAGTCTTTGGTCCTCTAGAAGGAATTTATTTGTGTCCAAGTTTGAGGTCCGTGCATCCCCACAGATTTAGACTTATAGAGCATTTGTAGAGCTCTGTTCACAAGCTGAAGGGTCTTTATAAGTTCAAGAACTAATCTTTAATTTTTGAGCTGTAGGGCCCAACGTTTGTTTATGAGTTAAAGAACTCATCTTTAGTTTATGAGCTATAGAACTCATCATTTGTTTATGAGTTGAAGCACTCATCTTTAATTATGAGTTGTAAAGCTCATCATTTGTTTATGAGTTGAAGAATTCATTTTTAATTTATGAGCTGTAGAGCTCATAGTTTGTTTATGAGCTGAAGAACTCATCTTTAGTTTTAACAACTAGATGCATTTTCTAAAGGAATGACCTGAATATTTCATTTATTGCTGAAGATTTTTACAAAGGATAGCTCAGCCCTTCTATTGATAGAATCTCTTCAAGTGGTCTTTGTTCAACGAGAGAGGCAGGACTTTCCCTTCTCCAACTTGTAGCTCGTAGTTTTCAGGTCTGACTATCCTTGTGACTACGTACGAGCCTTCCCAGTTGGGTCCCAAATTCCCATATGAAGGGTTCTTCCCAGCTAGGAGGAGCTTCTTTAGGACAAGATCTCATAGTTTGAAACTTCTTTGCTTAACCCTCTTGTTGTAATATTGTACTGTTTTTCTCTGATAATATGCGATGCGTTGCAAGGCTGTACTTCTCCTCTCATCTAATAGGTTGAGATTACTAAGCAACGATCTTTCGTTTTGTTTTGGATTTGCAAGCCCAATCCTTGGAGATTGGGAGCCTATTTCGATAGGGACCACTGCCTTAGTGACATAGGTTAAGGAAAAAGGCGTCTCGTTCATGGCTGTTCTGGTAGTGGTTCTGTAAGCCCATAGTACCCCCATCAGATGCTCCACCCTTTCACTCTTTAAGGCTACGAGTCTTATTTTCAGAGTGGTTTTTATGATTCGGATGGTGACTTCTGCTTACCCATTGGATTACGGATGAGCTGGTGCAGAGAAATAGTTCTTTATACTGAGCTCATCGCAAAACCCTTTGAATGTCGCATTATCGAACTGTTTTCCATTGTCTGAGAGTGATGACAAAAGCTTGGCAACGCACTGTATCGTGATACCCATGCAGTTTCATATGATTCTTGTAGGTGTTTAGGTGGTCCACGGGATCCTTCATCCCGTTAAACATCTCGATCTGAGACATCCTGATTTTTTGGGGAAGAGGGAAATATAGCACCTCAGGGGTGAATGGTGACTCTGTTTGCTGAACCAGAACATCCATGGTCATCGGGGTTTTGTTATTTACCGCCTCCTTAATGTGTTTGTGCTCTAGTTGGATTTCTCTGAAACGTCGCTCCCAAAATTGATCTCTCCCATTTTGATGGAGAGGATATAGGACACGCTCGTTTCTAGGGACTCCTCTATTTTGACTCTGGACCTCATTTTCCTTCCTATTTCTCTGGGCTCGATAAATTTTATCAACTGCGTGATTGATGTCATTTTCTTTCGTAATCTCCCTTAAGGGATTTTGATGATGATGTTCCCTTCGTGGGAAATCATCTTGGGCTGGTTGTGCCCCCTAAGGATTCTAATTGTGGATGAGATTTACTAGATCTTCGTTTTGCTAGAGGAGGCGATTGTTGGCTTGACACAATGCCTCGAGCTTGATGTTTGGAGAAGGATATGCTATTGGAAAATTGACCTTTGAGTTTGGCAGAGGATTCATGGGAATTCTCTGTTATCCGCCGATGGTGGTTACCTGCTGGTTCTGTAAACGTGAGAGATTCACCTAATTTTTACTCATGTTGCACGTAGAGATAATCAATTACTGAATGTGATCAGTAGAATTTTAACAAGAATCGAAACAATCGTTCCCACAGACGATGTCAACTGATGGTGTGTTCCGTACGGTTGAGCAGATGTAAATGGTTTAGGGATCTCGTTGTGGATATTAAAGGGGATCACTAGGATATCTAGTCAGAGCTTCTAGGCTCTTGGGGGTTTAACTATCGATTCAGAGAGATAAGAACAAACGAAGATCAGTAGATAGAGAGTTTAAAGTGGTTCATCAGCTCGGAAGCTTAACTAATCCACTCTAATGGAGTGTCTTGCTCCTGGTTGAGTTTTCTATTAGTTGGGGGAAAGGATTAAAGAATTACATAGAGTGGTAGCACAGATACTTTCTTGATTACAATGCGAGCAATTCGATCCCTATTTATAGTATGCATTTGCCTTGCGTGTTCTTTGAGATCCTCCCATAACCAACGTGGTCCTTGCGTAATTAGCGAGCGTGATTCCCTTGAGGCTGTTACGTCCCATGTGCTGGAATATTTGGCCATTAGGGATTTTATTCCTTAGGTGTGACGTGGTCTTCTAGAAGGTGTGATATGTTGTTGTCACCGTGTGCACAAGGGTCACGTCGGTGATTGTTTCCAACTTGTGCACCCCAATCTAATGATCACGAGCTGAGAGGTCCAAGCTTAGATGCTCAAGCTAAGAGGTCTGAGCTTAATCTTACCTAATTTTTAGTAACATCACTTTCTAATTGACAAGAGTATAAGCCTTTCTATTGTTGGGTTGCATATTTCTACAATAGGATAACGGAAATCGATTAAGAAACTTGCATGGGGCTGGCTATTCCTCACTTTTTTGTGGTAAGGTGCAGTGTTGAGGAGCTAATTGTTTGTTAGACAAACCTATGGTGTATTTCTGCAAAGCTTCGTGAGGTTGGTAATGGGCATGAGCGGGTGGGGCGCTCACACAAGTGAAGGACCCCCATAGGATGTTTCAAATATCTACATACCATAGTTGGAATTGAAATTTGAGAAACTTCATAGTTGAGGGTCAATGCATACTAATAATCATTGTTGGATGTGAAAAACATGATAGTTAAGTAACAATGTGATATAAGGGATAGAGTTAATATTAAGAGAAGTCTACTGGTTTAGAATTTAGAGGAGTTATCATCATGTTGAGTTATCACTCAACTAGTCTTTCATTAGTTTAGGAGATTATCTAGAAGATGGGAATTGTTAGGAGAAGATTCGAATTGTTTAAGATTTCGTTTATCTTGTAATTTGTTGATTTATTATATAAAGACTAAATGGTTAGGACTCCAGATTATCTTTGGAGGTCCTTTATTTTCTACATAGTAAATGGTATTAATTTATCTTCATGCTATCGGAACCGTAGTAGACTAACGTCTCTTATATTCTCTCTTTGCTTTTCTTCTTCTTTTTGTTTCCAATACTAGTGAATATCCATATAATACTCACCGGTGAAATTGTAGTTCCCACCCAGATAACACCCACCAACAACCATTTAATATTCTAGCAAAAGCAAACCCATTGCATATCCCACTAAAGATCACACCAAGAAAAAAAAAAGTCAAAACCACCGACTGCTCCTCTTGGCCATGTCTCTCTCATATAGTCTTCAATTTCTTCTTTCCAACATTCATTCCCTTGTTACCATAAAGCCTGATTCCACCAATTACAGGACTTGGAAAGCACAGTTTCACCATGTCTTGTGTGCTCATGGGTTCTTGGCTTATGTTGATTGAACGCTGCCGTGTCTAGCTGCTATGCTCCCTGCCGAATATGGCGAAGAAACTTTGAACCCCAAATTTCTTGAATGGACTCAGGTGAATCAACATCTTGCTAGCGTCATTAATGTTATTCTCAGTCCCAATATTCTACCCTTTGTCCTCGGTTGCACCAGTTCTACCGATATCTTTTCTTTTCTTGAGCGATGGCTTAATTCACCCTCTAGGTCTCATTTTATACAGCTAAAAACAGCACTCCAAAATGTCAAGAAGCGAACGCTGCCTATGAAGGACTATCTTGAAAAAATTCAAACACTTGTTGATGATCTTGCCACTGCCTCTCCTCCAGTTCATGAAGAATATGCTATTCTCTTCACCTTAAATGGTCTTGCACACAAATATAGTGTCGTGAAGGCATCCATTCGTACGCGCTCGTCTCCTATTTCCATGAGTGATCTGTTTAGTCTTCTTTCTAGTGAAGAAATCAATATTTCTATTGAATTCTCTGATACACCAAAGGAGGTCACTACTGCCTTTCAAGCTAATAAAAATAGCTTCCATAATTTCCCCAAAGGTTCTTTTACTGGTGCTCGAGATCCTTCTCATGGTAGTCCTTCTCATAATTTTTCTCGTGGATATTCTGGGGGAGTTCGTGGTTGTGGTCAACGTGGACGTGGATATTATGGGGGAGGTCGGCAATCTCAACCCTACTATCGCCCAACTTGCCAGATATGTGGGCGTGCAAATCACACTGTTGCCTGGTGTTAGTTTCGTTTGGACCTCTCCTATCAAGGTCTTACCACCTCTCAACCACAGGCCTTTGTTACCTCTTATCCTACTCCTCCGGATGCTAATTGGTATATTGACTCTAGAGCTTCCAACCATATTACCTTGGATTTATCCAATCTTTCTATGCATACTCCATATCTAGGCAGTGATACCGTCACCGTCGGCAACGGTTCTTTACCCATCTAAAACAACGGCAACGGTTTGCTCCCTACTCCTACAACCAATTTTGTTCTCAGGAATGTGCTTCATACTCCCCAACTTTCATCTAATCTTTTGTCTGTTCATAAATTTGCTCATGATAACAACTATGTTGTTTCTTTTGACTCGACTAGCTTTGTTGTTCAGGACAAAATCACCCAGAAAATTTTGTTTTAGGGGGACAGTAAGTATGGTCTCTATCCATTGTGCCTGATTAATTCTTCATCATCCTCTCCGTATGCTTTGTACTCTTCTCGGCCTTCGCGAACCGTGTGGCATAATTGACTTGGCCATCCTTTGGTCTCTATTTTACGTTTGTTACTTTCTCGTAATAATATTTCTAGTTCTGATAGTAGTTCTTTTCATTGTGAACATTGTAATGTTGGAAAAAGTCATTAACTGCCGTTTCCAAGGTCATTTTCTTCAGTAAAAGCTCCTTTGGATTTAGTACATGCTGATGTTTGGCGACCATCTCTTATACCATCTATTGGTGGTTTTCGCTATTATGTCATTTTTATTGATCATTTTTCTCGCTTTTGTTGGTTATATCCCTTGCATCGAAAATCGAAAGTGTATCATAAGTTTCTTCATTTTAAAAATATGGTTGAAAACCAACTTTCCACCACCCTCAAAATTTTTTGAAGTGATAATGGTGGTGAATTTGTTAATAATGATATGATAGATTTATTCACCACCTTTGGCATTCTACATCAACGTTCATGCCCCCACACACCAGAACAAAATGGCATCACCGAACGAAAATATCGGCATCTTATTGAAACTATAATCACATTGCTTCACACTACCTCCATGCCTAGCACTTACTGGCTTGACGCCTTATGCACTGTGGTATTTCTGATTAATCGGTTGCCTAGTCCAGTTACGCATAATCTCTCACCATACGAACAACTTTTTTATACTCCGCCCAATTTGACCATTTTAAAGACCTTTGGTTGTTGTTGCTATCCATGGCTTCGGTCTTACACTGCGAATAAATTGCAACCTCGCTCCCATCAATGTTGTTTTATTTGATATTGTTCCTTTTCCAAAGGCTATCGATGTCTGGACATTCAAACCCATCAACTCATTATTTCTTGGCATGTGAAATTTGTGGAACATATTTTTCCATTCGCCCTAATTTCTCCTCCACCTAACTTAGGGACCCATTCTTCGTCTTTAACCCATACGACCAGCCAACCTATTTTAACCCACACCCCTATTATACCCACTCATCCTATTGCACCTCTCTTGCAAATACCACTCCTATCCCCTTGTCCAGCTCCTTCACAAGCAGCAACTCCCACCGCCACACCACCGAATCCCAGCTCACCCACTGGTCCAGCCTCTGCCACCTCTTCTGCTCGTATAACTCCCTCTTCCCCCCTTGTCCCTTAGTCCATCCCCTTCTCCCTTCAATATAGTTGCCCCTCCCTCCTCTCTTGCATCTGCCTCTCTATAATTTCCTTCCACAAATCTACATCCTATGGTCACTCGTTCAAAGGTTGGCACCTTCAAACCCAAACCAATTATCTCACTCAGTGCCACTATTTCAAACAGATCAATATCTCTTGAGCTAACATCTTATGGACACGCTCACAAGCACAGAGAATGGAGGGATGCCATATCTTCGGAGTTTAATGCTCTTATGACCCAAGGCACATGGATTTTGGTTCCTCCACCCCCCAATCGAAAAATTATTGGGTGCAAATGGATATACAAGCTCAAGACACATGTCGATGGTATTGTGGCTCGGCACAAAGCAAGGCTTGTTGCTCAAGGCTTCAATCAAGAATATGGCCTTGATTACACCGAAACTTTCAGTTAGGTAGCCAAGCAGCCCACCATTCGTGTAATTCTCTCCATGGCTCTTAATTATAATTGGCCCATTCGTCAACTGGATGTTTCTAATGCTTTTTTATTCAGTTTCTTAGATGAAGAGGTGTATATGAGCCAACCACAGGGTTATGTTGATCCCCAATTATCCCAATCATGTGTGCAAACTTTGCAAGGCTATCTATGGTTTAAAACAAGCCCCACGCGCTTGATTTGCGACGCTCTCCCATTTTCTTAGTTCTCATGGGTTTCGTACGAGCAAAGAAGACGCATCTTTATTTGTTAATGCATCCTCCAACCGCATCACTGTGGTCATAGTGTATGTGGATGATATTCTGATTACTAGCAGCGACACTAGCTTTATTGCTTCGTTCATCCAGACGTTGAGTGGTACTTTTAGCATGAAGGACCTTGGTCAGCTTACCTATTTCCTTGGCATTGAGGTTCACCGAACTTCCCTTGGGCTTAGCCTCTCTCAACACAAATATGCCTCGACTTTACTTGAACGAGCTTCCATGTCTGACTGCAAACCTTATTCCTCGCCAATGTCTACTAAGCCTTATGTTGCCTCTTCTGATGTGCTTGCATTTCATGATCCGCATCTATATCGTAGTATTGTCGGTGCATTGCAATAGCTCACAATAACTCGACCTGATTTATCCTTGCTGTCAATCCTGTTTGCCAACATATGCATCAGCCACTCAATAAACATTTAACTGCAATCAAACGAATCCTTTGTTTTGTCAAAGTCACGTTAAATAATGGACTTACTTTCACTAATGGTCCTCTTGATATGATTGACTACTCTGATGTTGATTGGGCTGACAATGTCACGGATCGTCGTTCTACTACAGGGTTCTGTCTATTTCTTGGGAATAATCTTGTATCCTGGTGTGCAAAAAAATAGCCCACGGTGGCTCGTTCCTCAACTGAAGCTGAATATCGGGATCTTGCTCACACTGCAGCTGATATCACATGGCTCAAATTACTTTTATGTGACCTTCACATTACAAACACTCCTACTCCAATTTATGATGCGACAACATTTCAGCCATCTCACTAGCTTCTTATCCGGTTTTTCATGCCCGAACCAAACATATAGAGGTTGATAACCATTTTATTCGGGAAAAAATGGTCAATCGTGAGCTTGAAGTCTGCCATATTTCCACTACGGATCAGATAGCTAGTATTTTTACTAAACCACTATTGTCTGAACGGTTCAAACATCTTAAAACCAAGCTGATGGTGGATGCCATCCCTCATCATCTCGAGGGGCCGTATTAAGAGAAGTCTCCTGGTATAGAATTTAGAGGAGTTATCATTATGTTGAGTTATCACTCAGCTAGTCTTTCATTAGTTTAGGACATTATCTAGAAGATGAGAATTGTTAGGAGAAGATTAGAATTGTTTAAGATTTCGTTTATCTTTATATAAAGACTAAATGGGTAGCACTCCAGATTATCTTTGGAGGTCCTTTATTTTCTAGATAATAAATGGTATCAGTTTCTCTTCAGTTAAGGGATCAAAATATAATTTAGACTTACTACGTTATATTAACCTGCAATTGACTATGTACACATCTCTACACAATCAAAAGTATTGCAAGTTATAACTTGAATATTATAAAGATATTTGGACTATCAATTATTCCTCTAGCCACGATAGAGGTTTTTCTTTTTATTTTTGATATATTCCATATTCTAGACTGGCTAGTCGAACACTAGGAAACGACACCTACTCCTTGAGTATAATGAGATTGAACACCCCGACTAGAAAAAAGTTAATTAAAACTAAAAAAGGTATTCACCTGAGCAATTGACTTTCCTCTGGCCTTAGCAATCTCTTTCAGCACCTCACAGTCCAAGACTTGGTTAGTTCCCCATAGTGTCCCTTTGGCACCTAAAGGAGAGTATGCTGTAACATGAATCTTCTTCTCCTTACAAAACTCCCGCAGCCCCTTCTGCTGCCAAAGCGGGCTCACCTCCACCTTGTGAAATCAAGCATATATAATATACTCATCAACTTTTCATTCAAAATATCAACAATCCATCAATATGAGAATGTTTTATATTCAACATGGAGAAATTAAGTGTACGAAATCTGCGCCTAAGAAAAGAAATTGATCTTCAAGAGAAAAAGTAAATGCCATCACAGTTTTTTTTTTTTTTTTGGGCAAGTAAAAACAATCATGGTTATTATCGTTATTCCATAGGATATTTTCTGATCTTATTTACTTTTGTACTTTAGTGAGAGAAAGGTGAGACTCGAAATTCGTCATTGAATCCACAAGAAACTAAAACATATTCATAATAGATGAATGGTGATTGGTGAACATAAAGTGAGCCTAATTCATCAGGTACTGCCTATTGTGTTTATTTTCTTGATGTCTTGGTAAGAACTGATGGATTTTATATATATGATTGATTTTCACTGTTCAAGGAGGGCTATTGTCGTTCGGTGGTTTGACCGGATTTGTTATTCAGCTGCAGAAGAAAAATTCGAAAGCATGATAATTCAAAAGGAGTTTTTTTTTGGAAAAACCAAATCATGATGTGTAACATAATTCTACCTTATGAATAATATAAAAGGTAAATGAGATAACTAAATCAACAGTATATCTTTCTATTTCCATAGTTATATTTTCTTACTACATCTTATTCTTCACGATGTTGGGTAATCACATCTAAGAATCTCATATCAAATAAAAAAAGACTTCAAATAGTTGCAATATACAGTAAATAAGTTTATTAGAGACTTGCTAGAATATATAGAGATCTAGTAGTATTTATTTTTTTGAGCACACACTAGACACAACCTCTTAAAAGAGGAAGAGCCCAGTGAGATATTTAAATTAATATTGTATTGAGTGACATTTTTGTATCCATATTTAGGGGTTAAGCACAGTGAAATTAGTTAATAATATGTCAACTTAGTTTTTTGATCCATGAATATAGTCACCGTGTGCCAAACTGCATATATTTTTGGATTTTGTTTCCTTATGTTTTCTATCTTTAATTCGATGCTAGGAGACTCACCTGATTTACTGCGGGAGGGATCTTTGCTGTAGCAAGTAACAGGTTGAGCTTCTTGCAGGAGAAGTTGCTCACTCCAATATTTTTTGAGAGCCCCAATTTATGACACTCTTCCATGGCTTCCCAAACTGACTTGAAATCCATTGGAAGAAGGCATTTCCCATCGAATGGCACTTTGTCAACCCCTGGCTTCAAGCTAACTGGAAAATGAATTAGGTACAGATCCAGATAGTCCAACCCGAGCTTCCTACATAAAGAAACATGACCGCGAACTGTAAACAAATTTGTATTTGAACAAGTAAAACTAATTTCAACTTGCATGAATATAATACAACAATTGAACAATGACACGAAGCAAAAACTTCTACCTGATTAATTCATGTCTCTTAGGCACATAAATTACACACATGATTAGTAGATGAGTGCGTGCATTCACTCATGAGTTAATAAAAAACAAGCAATTAGAACTAATATCCTGTCACACCAAAAAGAATATGGAAAAAACTAGTATGAGAAAGTGTTTGATACTGGAGGGTTTGTCGTAGGGCAGGAATGACGCGATCAGGATGTGCATTGCTGCACCAAAGCTTTGACGTGATAAACAGTTCTTCACGAGATTTGATGAGCCCTAGCCCTAAAGCTTCAGTTATGGCCTCACCAAGTGGCCGTTCCGATTCGTATATTGCAGCGGAGTCGAAGTGTCTATAGCCGAGTTTGATTGCATGCAGAATGGAAGTTTTCACGGTGTCGGATCCGTCAAACGGCCATGCCGCAGTTCCAAAGCCGAGCAGAGGAATGGTAGCATCGGTACTTGAGCCCAGTGGTGACTTAGGAATGCTTCCCATTTCTTCTAATCTAATGAGAAGAAATATAAATTTCACAAAAATCTGAATCAAAATGAAAATTTGAAGAATCAGAGGGCACCTTAGGATGACCCTAGATGACAATAATTTGATCTAGTGCTTCGGTTGAGGGTGGTTGCATTGGTGAGAGAACAAGAGAAAAGGTCTTTGAAGAATCAGAGACAGAGGAGTGAGGGAGGGAGAGAGGTTGACTGAAATGTGATAGGGTCAAGAGAGTGTGTGACTCAAGGTATGGAGAGAGAGAAAGGGGGGGGGACCACGTGAAGTCTGTTAAAAAATTATTGGTTTTAATGAATTGTATAAAAGAGATTCTATATTTATTAACTGGAGTAGATTACGGTACATCTAAAAATAATTTCGGTATCATACCTCTATTTATTACATTTGTGATAACTTTTATCACATTTGTGGGTAGTTTTACCACTGTTGTGGTACCCAAAAAAATAGTAAAAATATTTATCACAACAGTGGTAAAAACATCCACAAATGTTGTAAAAACACCCACAAATATAATAAATCACCCAAAAAAGTGATAATTTTTTTATACCTAAGAAACATGGTAAGAATAGTTACCACAAATGTAGTAAAAATACCCACAACATTGGTAAAAACACCCATAAAAGTGGTAAATCAACCACAAAAGTGATAAATATTTTAATCGTAAAATGACCCACAAAAGTTATAAAAATATTTTTTGAAGTAGTAAATTTTGGAAGTATGGTACCGAAATTTTTTTGGATGTACCGTAGTCTACTCCTAACTGACTAGGTATTGTCCATGCCTTCAGGCACGGATTAATAAAAAAAGTTGTCAATCATAAATATATTTGTATTCACACCCAAAATCAAGTCAGAAATATAAAAGAGAAAAAAAAAATTAAGCACCAATTGTAGGGGTGAGCGGTGGTGGGGTGGCAATAGTGGTGATGGAAGATGGTGATGGTTGTGGTGGGCAGTGATAACCGTGGTGGTGGTGGTAGTCGTGAGTGACAACGGTGATGGTGGTGGTGGATTTTAAGTTATAATGGTGGTAGTGGCAGCTATGGGTGACGATAATGATGGTAGTTAGTAGTAGTGGTGGTGGGGGCCTATAGCGGGTTGTGATGGTGGGCAGTGACGATGGTAGTGGTAGGTGTGAGTGGCGGTGGGCGACGATGGGTGTTTGTGGGCAATGGTAGTGGTGGGTGGTGGCGAATGGCGGTGGTGGTGATAGGTGTGGTGAGAGTGGGTAATAGTGGGTGGTGGCGGTGGTAGTCGATGACGGGTGGTGGTAGGTGCGGTAGGGGTGGGTGACAGTGTGTGGCGGCGGTGGTGGGCTATGACGGGTGGTGGTGGGTTGTGGTAATGGGTGGCGGTAGATGGTGGTGGACAACGATGGTGGTGGTGGGCGATAGTGGTGGTGGGATGATGGTGGTAGTGATAATAAATATAAGAATGAGATGATAATGTTGGTGGGTGATAGCGGTGGGCGGTGGTGGTAGAAATTGGTGGTGGGTGATGACAATGGAGGTGATGGTGGGTGGGGGGGGGGGGGGGTGGCGGTGGTGGTGGTGAAATATTTTGTAGGGAAATAATTTTAAAGAAGTAGAAGTTTTTTTTTTTTTTTACTTATTTAAATTGTAAAACTACTTTTAACTTATTTGAAAGTAATTAAAATAAGTTGTTTCAAATACTATTTAATTTGTTTTTAAAGTACGTATGAGAAGTTATAAGTCCTATAAGCTATTTTGAAAAATCACCCCAAACACACATTTAGGGAGTCTATTTTCCCTATTAAATTTGGGAAGTTAATATCAGTCGTCAGATTAACTTTAAAGTAAAATTTAAAATGATCTCAGCTGCGAAAAACAAAAATTATTTTTTATATTGTACTTTATTATATAGATTTTTTCAAAGTAACCTTATTATTATAAACAATTTACAAGTATATTTTGTACAAGTAAACAAAATAAGTTGGCCGGCAAATACCTCGGACTTGACTCGAAAACAAAATGAGTCCAAATAATTTATTTAAATTATGTTTATTTTGTAATATGAGCGAGCCTGAACTAAACTCGAACTACTCAGTTCGTTTAAAAGACCTATTTAATACTAAATTTTATTCAATATTAAAATTTACTATTAGTTCAATGATTACAATGAAATAAGTCTCAAATTAAATTCTCAAACTAAATCTTAATGGCATTTCAAATAATGCCCATGAATTTTTGAAGTCCAGATCTCTTGGTTTGCCTCTTGATGGTTTATTCTTTTGTTGTTGGGTGTTGGTTGTTGACTGTTAATTGTTCGTTACATATTTTAAATTTTACTATACAAGAGGACGGACGGTATAGTTCACTCAACCGAAAAAATAAGAAATACAACATGTATTATAAATAGTAGTCAATCAGATACGAAATATATAAAGTTATTGTATATTGCTGAACGTAAGAAGAAAAAAAAATACAAAACCTTTATTTTCCTCAGATGGTGGAATTTTACCCACCTATCTCTTGCTGTAGCCATGTATATAAAAATGTTTTAATTAGGGGTGTTTAAATTTTCGATCTTACCCTACCCTACTCAATCTTATTGATCGACTATCCAAAAGAATCAGGTAGGACAATGAAAGATCTTTTAGTATTCCGCAAAAAATCGGGTAAAAATGTAGAATACCTATAAAATTTTCATATATATATATATATATACTAGTCATTACCCATGTCTGAAGCCACTATATAACAAACAAAAAATTCTTACACAATTGTCCAAATTCAAAAAGAATGGGCCAAAAATATTCATACCAATTCTTCTTTTAAAATGACTCGAAATATATCGCCGATCATATCCTCCATATTAATAGAACTGTCGTAAAAATATATACAATTCTTCAAAACAACACCATATATACAAATGCCGCCGAAAAAAAAACAAATATTAACATAATCCATTGAAATTTACAATCTTTAAGTAATAAATAAAAATTTTCTCATTTATAAGACTCAAGAATTTATCACATTTACCACCACTCAATCCAATAATAGAATATAATTATAAACTTAATCACCATATTTTCAATCCACCCTATCTCCATGTAATATATATCTCAAGCAAAAAAAAAAAAAAAAATTACTAACATAACACAATTAAATTCAAAATCGTTAAGCGATAAATAAAATCAACCAAATCTTACTCATTTATAAAACTCATGAATTTATCACCATTCAACCCCAAATGGCACAACAAAATTATAAATTTAATTACCAAATTTTCAATCCTTCACATATAAATATACACAGAAACATACTCTCACACATTTTTTTTTGGCTACCAACAAACCTTGCTAATTAATAACTGATTTTATTAAAAATATAATAATTCAAGTTTTTATGATAAAATAATAATAAATCAATATCTAATTAAAAAATAGGGAAAAAAATACGAACTTCCTCTGAGTTTTGACAATATTATGAAGACACTCCCTGATATTTTATAAATAACACGGAAATCCCCAACATTTTAAATTTATTACACAGAGACCCCTTTGTCTCCCTTCCTTCAATATTGCTAACGTAAAGTGATGATTTTATCCCAAAAAAATTATTATTTTTATAATTGCCTTTCTCCAACTTGAGTACCCAAAAAAATTAAAAATTTAATAAAATAAAATAAGATTTGATTTAGTACCCAAAAAATTGATATAATTTAGTACCCCCAAAAAATTGATTGAATGAATTTTAATATTAATTTGATAACAATACAAATTAATTTGATATTAATTTGACAAAGTTGAATATAAATTGAACAAAATTAAATGTCAATTTTCTGATAAAAATATATATTAATTTACAATTTAAGGTTCATTTCGTGTTTAATATTATTTGTTGTTGATTAAACTAACATGAAATTGACCTTAAATTCTAAATTTTTTTGTTGTATATAAACTTAAAAATTTGTATTTTAACCCATATAATTTAAATACAGATTTTTTCATAGCATAGCGTATTCTCACTTACTATATAATTTAATTATTCTTTATTATTTTTACAATCAATTTCAATTTTGACTTCAACTTTGAATATTCGTAAAATTCAAGCAAAGTTAAGTTTAAACAAAAATATATATTTTATACTTGACAATCAAATTCAGCTAAATTCGAATTCTAATCATAATCACGTCAAACCGATAATTGAGTAAACCGGTAAAAAATTTTAAAAAATTTTACATTAATCATTTAATAAACAGGTAATACGGCACGACTCGTTTAACCCATTTACAAAAAAAAAAAAAATATATTATTTTAATAAATTTTTACACTCCATTTATTTGCTTCCAACTGTACTTTCCTCAATTGAAGGAATTTCAGCCAACAGCTCACGTGAAAATCACACTACCAAGGTTGGTTAAAATGAGAAGTTCAATACCCTTTTTATAGGCAACTGAAGTCTCCCTTCTCCACTCCTTGTCGATGTGGGATTCAAAGAAAAGGGCCAAAAGGCAATTCAATGCCTCAAGGCTCAAAACTTCACTTTCCTACTATTGATATGCTTATTTTTTTTTTTTTTGAAATGTTTTCTTTATTTTTTTTTCTTTACTCATTCATTATTTTATATATATATAATTTATTATTATATTAAATTTATTTAAACGGGTTGACAGGTCTCACCCGAATATGACCCGTTTATTAAACATATGTTAATAAACATATACTTTGTTAGCGATAATCCTTGTTATTGTACTATTATTTTGTTAATTTTAAATTACGCGTTTGAACTGTTTATTATATAAAATGAATTATATATATAGATATAGATATCAATATAAATATATAAATATGACGGCATATGTTAATGAACTTATATTTTTTTAAGAGATAATCCTTATTATTAGAGTTTTAATAGATTTTAGATATATTTTATTTTTATTATATATATATATATGTGTGTGTGTGTGTGTGTGTGTGTGTGTGTGTATAACCGTCCAAGTCAATCTCTCCCATGGTTTGAATGGAAATGAGGAGAGATAAAAAAGAATGTAGTAGAGTCCTGTAAGGATGTAGATATCTCTCCAATGGTTTGAATGGGGATGAGGAGAGATAAAAGGAATGTAGTAGAGTCCTGTAGGAATGTAGATTAATTAGAATCGTTGGATCAGAAACTTAAAAATGATCTGAGCCGCGAAAAGCTAAAGACAAAGAAATCTAGCTACTTTATTATATACTAGTCATTACCCGTGCCTGAAGGCACTATATAACAAACAAAAAATTCTTAAACAATTGTCCAAATTCAAAAAGAATGGGCAAAAAATATTCATACAAATTCTTCTTTTAAAATGACTCGAAATATATCGCCGATCATATCCTCCATATTAATAGAACTGTCGTAAAAATATATACAACTCTTTAAAACAACACCATATGTACAAATGCCTCCGAAAAAAAAACAAATATTAACATAATCCATTGAAATTTACAATTTTTAAGTAATAAATAAAAAATTTCTCATTTATAAGACTCAAGAATTTATCACATTTACCACCACTCAATCCAATAATAGAATATAATTATAAACTTAATCACCATATTGTCAATCCACCCTATCTCCATGTAATATATATCTTAAGCAAAAAAAAAAAAAAATTACTAACATAACACAATTAAATTCACAATCGTTAAGCGATAAATAAAATCAACCAAATCTTACTCATTTATAAAACTCATGAATTTATCACCATTCAACCGCAAATGGCACAACAAAATTATAAATTTAATCACCAAATTTTCAATCATTCACATATAAATATACACAAAAACATACTCTCACACATTTTTTTTTTGCTACCAACAAACCTTCCTAATTAATAACTGCTTTTATTAAAAATATAATAATTCAAGTTTTTATGATAAAATAATAATAAATTAATATCTAATTAAAAAATAGGGAAAAAAATACGGACTTCCCCTGAGTTTTGACAATATTATGAAGACACCCCCTGATATTTTATAAATAACACGGAAATCCCCAAAATTTAAAATTTATTACACAAAGACCCCTTTATCTCCCTTCCTTCAATATTGCTAACGTAAAGTGATGATTTTATCCCCAAAAAATTATTATTTTTATAATTGCCTTTCTCCAACTTGAGTACCCAAAAAAATTAAAAATTTAATAAAATAAAATAAGATTTGATTTAGTACCCAAAAAATTGATATAATTTAGTACCCCCAAAAAATTGATTGAATGAATTTTAATATTAATTTGATATTAATTTGACAAAGTTGAATATAAATTGGACAAAATTAAATGTCAATTTCTGATAAAAATATATATTAATTTACAATTTAAGGTTCATTTCGTGTTTAATATTATTTGTTGTTGATTAAACCAACATAAAATTGACCTTAAATTCTAAATTTTTTTGTTGTATATAAACTTAAAAATTTGTATTTTGACCCATATAATTTAAATACAGATTTTTTCATAGCATAGCGTATTCTCACTTACTATATAATTTAATTATTCTTTATTATTTTTACAATCAATTTCAATTTTGACTTCAACTTTGAATATTCGTAAAATTCAAGCAAAGTTAAGTTTATACAAAAATATATACTTTATACTTGACAATCAAATTCAGCTAAATTTGAATTCTAATTATAATCACGTCAAACCGATAATTGAGTAAACCGGTAAAAAATTTTAAAAAAATTTAACACGAACACGAACCATTTAATAAACAGGTAACACGGCACGACTCGTTTAACCCATTCACAAAAAAATAAAAAAAAATATTATTTTAATAAATTTTTACACTCCATTTATTTGCTTCCAACTGTACTTTCCTCAATTGAAGGAATTTCAGCCAACAGCTCACGTGAAAATCACACCACAAAAGTTGGTTAAAATGAGAAGTTCACTACCCTTTTTATAGGCAACTGAAGTCTCCCCTCTCCACTCTTTGTCGATGTGGGATTCAAAGAAAATGGCCAAAAGGCAATTCAATGCCTCAAGGCTCAAAACTTCACTTTCCTACTATTGATATGCTTATTTTTTTTTTTTTTGAAATGTTTTCTTTATTTTTTTTTCTTTACTCATTCATTATTTTATATATATATAATTTATTATTATATTAAATTTATTTAAACGGGTTGACAGGTCTCACCCGAATATGACCCGTTTATTAAACATATGTTAATAAACCTATACTTTGTTAGCGATAATCCTTGTTATTGTACTATTATTTTGTTAATTTTAAATTACGCGTTTGAACTGTTTATTATATAAAATGAATTATATATATAGATATAGATATCAATATAAATATATAAATATGACGGCATATGTTAATGAACTTATATTTTTTTAAGAGATAATCCTTATTATTAGAGTTTTAATAGATTTTAGATATATTTTATTTTTATTATATATATATATGTGTGTGTGTGTGTGTGTGTGTGTGTGTGTGTATAACCGTCCAAGTCAATCTCTCCCATGGTTTGAATGGAAATGAGGAGAGATAAAAAAGAATGTAGTAGAGTCCTGTAAGGATGTAGATATCTCTCCAATGGTTTGAATGGGAATGAGGAGAGATAAAAGGAATGTAATAGAGTCCTGTAGGAATGTAGATTAATTAGAATCGTTGGATCAAAAACTTAAAAATGATCTGAGCCGCGAAAAGCTAAAGACAAAGAAATCTAGCTACTTTATTATATAGATATATATATATATATAAATTAAAATCTAAAACTCTAGAAACTCTAATGTTTTATTGATGTTTATGATTATTTCTTATATATAATGTATTAATGTTTATGGCTTTCTTGTTGTGTTTTATTGTAATTTTTTATGTATTATCAAATTTATTGTATTTTCTTTAGTGTTATTGGTTTATTGTGTTAGTTAATTGGTGTACGTTACTTAATTAAATTGTTAAAATGATCCAAAAATTAATAACTAAAAAATATGTGTTCACCCGATTTCCTACCCGATTATTTTGGGCGAAATTTGAGTAAGAATAGCACAATTGATTTGGTAGAGTAAGCCAAGAAAAAATTCTTCCACAAAGTATCGGGTAGAAAGATGAAATATCATGTATATATATACAAAACCTTTATTTTCCTCAGCTGGTGGAATTTTACCCACCTATCTCTTGCTTTAGCCATGTATATAAAAATGTTTTAATTAGGGGTGTTCAAATTTTTGATTACCCGTAAATTTCGATCTTACCTGAGTTTATTGATCAACTATCCGAAAGAATCGGGTAAGGCAACGGAAGATCTTTTGGTATTTCGCAAAAAATCGGGTAAGAATGCGGAATACCTACAAAATTTCTGTATTCCTACCCTATAGACGGACTTTGGAATGCCTTCCTCAACCATGCATGGGACTTTATTCAACCTACTGGTCGTGCCCAACGTACTCATGCATGCGCTGCCTTTCTCAACCATGCATGAAATTTCTGCCAACAATGGGTCCAATCGAACATTGAACCCACATCTCGAGTCACGAACTTTGGAATGCCTTGTCTACACCCATGGCAAGCATTTGTTGGGGTCATGTCTTACTTTGATGTGTCAAGGCTTAGGGACATAGGGGTCCCTAGGAAGGCTGGCCTAACATCCCCTTCGCGGAGCACCCCCTATAATAGTATTAGTGAGCAAATCCCTATTGGTTGCAATAGATATACTCTGAGACAAGAAGTCATAATAACTTGAGTCAGGGGCATAATTGTTGTATGCCACTTGAGTTTTTGTTGAACCACTTTGTAACTCAATCAAATACATGTCCAAATTTGACTAATGCATAAGCGTCTTTAGACGAGACAACTACATACCAATGCCTAGCCAACGAGCTAAATGGGTAATAGTAGTCCATATCATTTAGGTACCCTTTTTAACTCTTTCTATGTATTTTTTTCTTTTTTATTTTATTACCTTTTTAACTAGCATGTACTTTAATATTTTTGCATTTTTGTTTTTTGAATTTTTTTTTCTATTTCAAACTTGCTTGTTTCTGGTAAACATAGCCACATGTACTGTAATATACATATGCACACAGAGTAGCTACATCTTAATAACTTTCTAAAGTAAAAAAATCAAATTTTTCAGAAAAAAAATTGCCTGTAACCAAGCAATGGAAAAACTTTCTTTCGTTCTCATTTTCCATCCTTCCTTTTTCATCCATCTATGTTTCCCTCCTACCAAACAAGTCATAAAAGTTCTCCAACATGGAGGTTGCGTAACAGCTTGGAGGCTAGGGCCTTGTCCTTTGGATTATGATCTGGAAGACGTCATGGACGGCGGATTTTTTGGAATTACAGTGTGATATGTGATATTTATTCTGGGTATGCACAGCAGCACAAAGCAATGTGAAAGCGAATCGAGTCCCCATGTAGGCAATTGTTAAAAATATATAGGGGATATTTTTTACTAGCTAACTTCATTAGATAGATATATAAAAACTAAGACTTGAGAGCATAGACTTTGCCAACCGAAATTTGGTCGAGGTTTCCTGTGTATTGAAATCAACAAACTTTGGCAGCAACCTAAAATAGGCTACTGAACATTGAAACTATTTAATGTGTTGAGTTGTGTGCCTAGTGGGCTGTTCACGTGAAGCCTTTAAGTTTCAGATTACGTACACTGCATAAAAATTGTTAGGATCTACTGACTGAAGTTTGACCTTCTATACCGAATTTTTTTTAGAATAAAAAAAAAAAATCAGTTTAGTGAGATTCAAAGTGAAGCTGAATATGGGATAGTGGATGCTGGCATCGATAGGTTCATCATTTCAAATTTCAATGGCAATAAAATGGTAGACAATAAGCCACTCGGAGATCAAATCCACGAATTTCTAGAGCTCTTGAGGAAAGTTGAGAAAAATGGGACCTTATTTAGTAAACACTTCACCTTTTCAAGTCTTATTGATAAACTACCCCCGTCATGGTCTGACTTTGCCAAGTCTCTTAGGCATAAACAAGGAGAGTTGTCTTTAACCCAAGTCATTAACTCACTTAGGAGCTGTTTTGTATGTGGGTTTGGGGGGGTTTTAGAACATGGGTTGGGGACTAAACCCCCTTAAACCCATGTTTGGTAACTATGCATGTAGTCTAGGGTTTAAAATCCAGACCGGTCATGACTCAGTCATGATACCCAAGTTCATGGGTTTCATGAAACCCATGGGGGGCTGGGTTTCATATGTGGGTTTGGGGGTTTCACATTCAAATGACATTTATACCCTTCATATATTCATACCCATGTTTGGATTAAATTAGTTAAGGGGCGCAATAGTCATTTATATACAAATATATAATCATATATCCCTGTGTATACTAAACATGGGTATGAACATCATTAAATGTTGAATCTCATCTTTAGGTTTGGAAGGGTTTGGACAAGCCAATCCAAACCCCTTCCAAAAAACATATCAAACATGCCCTTAGAGTTAAAGAGAAAAATAGGTCAACTACAAAGAAGGAAAATGAGAATGGAAAAATGCCTACAGTGAACCTAGTTGAAAACAATAAGAGAAACTTTCGACCTAGGAGGGGTAATTTTAAGAATAACAATAGGGGAAGTTTAATCATCCCAACCTAAGCCAAAACTTTCATCACAATAATAATAATAAAAATATTAAATTCAAGGGCCTTTCTTCTTATGTGGGAGGACCAATCACTTGGCTAAAGATTGCTACTTCAAGAAGACTGAGCTGCTGAAGCCCAAAACCAAACAAAATCAAAATGGACCTAGAGATCAAGTGAAGATGCTAGTTGGTCCACAAGAATCTCCTGAACCTACCTTAGGGTATATTCTCAATCCATTAGTGTCAATCTTACTTATGATAACAGTGGTTGGTGGTTAGATTGTAGTGCTAATGTACATGTTTGCTTTGATTGTGAATTATTTAAATCATATCAGAGCTCAAGTGGAGGAAGTGTGACACTAGGAAATGAAACCGTCACACAAATACTTGGAATTGGAGATGTTGAGTTGATGATGACTTCGGGGAAGGCTTTGATTCTTAAGGAAGTGCGACATGTACCAAGAATGAGGAAAAATCTAATTTATGGTTCAGTGTTAGTCCAACAAGGCTACATAGTTGTAATGGAGTGTAATAGGGTAATAATTTCTATGAATAATATCTTTGTGGGAAAGGATAAGTTTGTGAGGGTTTATTTAAAATAAATGTAGTTTCTAGGTTAATAAAATTTCTCCTCAAGTTGTTAGTGTTGAATCTTGTGATATATGACATGGTAGACTTGGACAAATAGGATTGAAAAAAGTGAAAAGATTGATGGATCTTAGTCTAATTCCTAGTTCCTCGATGGATTTTAGACATCAGTGTGAAGTGTGTGTTAAAGCCAAACAACCCAAAAAGCCTTTCAAGTCTATAGAGAGAAATACTCAAATCCTAGAGTTAATATACAGTGATTTATGTGATTCCATCAGAAGTCCTGCTAGAGGAGGAAATAAATACATTGTGACATTTATAGATGATTATTCTAAGTATTGCTACATCAACCTTATTAAGACAAGTGACGAGGTTTTTGAAAAATTCAAGATATACAAAAATGAGGTAGAAAATCAATTAGAAAATAAAATCAAAAGTATTAGGTCTGATAGAGGTGGAGAATATTCTCTCAATGAGTTCAATACATTTTGTGAAGAACATGGAATAATACATCAAACTACTCCACCTTATTCACCTCAATATAATGGAATGGCTGAACGAAAAAATAGAACATTTTGTTGGACATGGTCAATGAAATGTTAATAAGTAGTGGGTTGCCTGAAAACATGTGGGGAGAAGCTATACTTACTGCATGTTATCCTTAATAGAATAGTTGTTAAAAACAATGATAAAACCCCATATAAATTATGGAAAGAAAGAGAACCAAACCTTAGAATCCTAAAAGTATGGGGGTGTTTAACAAAGGTTGCAATTGCTGAACCTAAACGAAGAAAAATAGGACCTAAAACTTTAGAGACTGTCTTCATAGCATATGCTCAAAATAGTATCGCCAATAGATTCTTAGTAATAAATTCAGAAATTAGTGGTATTTCAAATAATACTATAGTAGAGTCTAGGGATGCTACCTACTTTGAAGACATCTTCCCTTTCAAAACTAGAATTACAAACCTAATTATAAAATATGACATTTTCTAGTGAGACACCATCTTCTAGTAGTTACAGAGAAATCAAACCCCAAGTAGAACTTAGAAGAAGTAAAAGACAAAGGATAGAGAAGAACTTTGGAGATGACTTTTATACTTTCCTAATCAAAGGAGATCCAACCACATACGAAGAGGCCATGGCATCCGTAGATGCACCTTTCTGGAAAAAAGCTATAAATGATGAGTTCCAATCCTTAATACAAAATAACACTTGGGTTTTAACTGATCTACCACGTCGTAATAAAGCAATAGATTGTAAGTGGATATTTAAGAAGAAGTTTAAACCTAATGGTAGTATAGATAACTTTAAGGCAAGGCTAGGCTAGTGACAGAAGGATTTACTCAAAGAAAAGGAATAGATTACTTTGATACCTATTAACCTGTGTCTAGAATTACAACTATTAAAATTCTAGTTGCTCTAGCTTCTATACATAATCTCGTCATTCATCAAATGGATGTTAAGACCACATTCTAGAATGGAGACTTAGATGAAGAGATTTATATGGAACAACCTAAGGGATATGTGATTAACCCTAATTAATGCATAATTTAATTAAGTTAATAGGTCAATTGTGTTAGTAAAATAAAGTTAAACTAGTCAAAGTAAGTCAAATTAGGGTTAGTGTGTGAATTAGGAATAATGCATTAATTGTTGTTCTTTTCAGGGTTTTGTGCGTCAAAATTACTAGGGAGCTAATTGTGTCAAAGCTACAAATTGCTGGGCAACCAATTGTGTTAAAGCTACAAATTACTGGACAACCAATTATTAAAGCAAAACAAAGGGGGATCAAAGTGTCATTAAAGGGCATCTTCTTGGGGCTCTAAATGGCATCTTTTGGGACTTGTAAAGGGCATCTTTTGGTTGCCTATAAATATCACCCCTTGGGGCTTGTAAGAGGGAGATCTCTTTGGTTGTGGAAAACCCTCCAAAAGTAATTGCTTTCTTGTATTGTTGCTTTCTTCTAATTTAAGTATTGCCTTCTTTTATTGTAATTTGTCTCTTTTAATTTCATGTCTAGAAGAAAGATATATTACTTTTGGTTGTGGATCACCCTCCAAAAGTGACTACTTTTCTTCTATTAATATGTGTTTCATTCACTTCCAAGGCTTGAGCTTCTTTCTTCCTTTAGAGGAGTGAAACTCTTCCACTTTTCTAGCGCTTCACCAAAGCCGTGAAGGGTGGAACGTGATTCACTCATTCTTTGTCGAAGATCGGCTCCTTGTTTATTGTACCTTATCTTGTAACTTCTCTACTTGGAGGAATGAGCATCACTCACTTTTTTAGCTTTACCAAAGTCATGAAGAGTGAGTAGTTTCCCATTCACTCTTCAGTGAGAGGTGATGGACATGTAGAAATTACTCGGAAGTTATATTTGTGCATTTTCGATTATGCTTAATGCTTTATATTCTCCTTGCTTATTGAATGATTGATTGCATCTAGCAAAGCTATGGTACTTTGTATAATCAGGAGTTCTTTCTATAACATAGATAACTCTTGCATAGGAAGACTCATCGATTCAAGGCAAGTACCCCGGCTAGATCTTCATGACTACCCTTCAATCTTCACCATTATTGTGCTTCAATTAAAGAATGGATTAGGAGCATTAATGTCATGATTGGAGGTCTTGTAGAAACACTTGCTTGTTTATAGACGGATTAAGTCTCGGCACAAGCAATTCTTGTAAACTTCTAGGAAGACATCGGAATCATGTTCTTAATTCTCACAATCCACCTTTATCTTCCGATTAACCTGCTATTGACACGGGGGTTAATTGAGTTATCAAGCACAATTATAATAAACCGGATAATTAAATACATGTCCAAAGCCTTGAACTAAAGAGTGACTCTTTTATATTAAAGCTTATCTCACATTTTGTTTAGAAAACTCTCCTGGAAAGAGTCTTATATTCTGTCTAGAAAGAATCTTGAACACCACAATTTCAAATCTCAAAGGATACAACCAACTGGTCTCCACCATTGCTTACTGTGAAACACTAACAACAGCTCCATGTGGATTCGACTCTGGACTCAAATCAGATTATTACTACAGCTTGACCGCTTGCACTTGGGTGTACACATTTCGGATCAAGTCAAGTTTTTGGCGCCGTTGCCGGGGAGCCATAAAAGTTGTTTGAAGGTAAAAGGTAAAAAGACCTTTCTTTTTTTGTATATTCTTTGGTTTACTGTGAATAATTTTGTTTTGTTTTATTTTCTTTATTTTTATGTCTGAGGACACTCCTCACTATCAGAATTGGCCAGCATAATCGTTTGAGTCTGTGAATCAGCCTGAACCAAATTCACCTAGATCAGTAGCAGACTCCTGTGAGGGAAATATGGCAAATAATGAAAGAAACGGAGAAGTCCCTATGAGAGAGAGGGAAGTACCTAACATTCGAACTTTGCGGGATCACCTAAATCCCACAAGAAATAGTGTCCCCTCTTGTTTTGTATTCCCTGAAAATGCTCCCCCCTTTACTGTAAAGTCGGGAACAGTGCAGCTGTTACCTATTTTTCATGGATTGGATGCAGAAAATTCATATCTGCATATAAAAGATTTTGAGGAAGTATGTGGAACATTTCAAGACAATTATGAACTGGCCAAGATAAAACTTTTTTCTTTCTCTTTAAGGGACAAAGCTAAACAATGGCTAAGTTCTTTAAAAGCTCTTTCAATACCTAACTGGCAGGCATTACAGAATGAATTTTTCAGAAAGTTTCTTCCTCTACACCGCACTAATGCACTCAAAAGACAGATCATGAATTTTTCGGTCAAAGAAGGAGAAAATTTTTACCGAAGTTGGGAGAGATTCAAAGATCTTCTCCAATCCTGCTCACACCATGCTTTTGAGAATTGGACTTTGGTAGGATTTTTCTATGACTCATTGCCCTCTAGACTACGTCAGTTCGTCGAAATGATGGCTTAAGGAGAATTTATGGAAAAAATTCTGGAAGAGGCATTCGATTTTTTTGACACCATATCTGATAGTTCTCAGATGTGGGACTCAGCCTCCCCTACCACGGTTGAAGCCAGACCATCTCCTTCCCAAGGAGGTAAGTATGTCTTGAGAGATGATGATGACCTAAGAGCGAAAATGTCTACGTTGTCTCGAAAGCTTGAAGCTTTAGAGATGAAGAAGGTCCATCAAGTTGAGGTTAGCTCTTCCACAGAACAAGTGTGTGGAATCTGTGCGCTAACAGGACACCCTAATGGGGAGTGTCCCACCATCCCAGCGTTCAAAGAGGTCTTGTTGGAACAAACAAATGCAGTTTTCAACTTCAACAAGCCTTACTCTAACCCATACTCTGAAACATACAATCCAGGGTGGCGGAACCACCCGAACTTCAGTTGGAGGAACACACAACCAACGCCCATGAACCAACAACAAGGTTCATACCCACCACCTCAAGGACCTCCCGCATATCAACCATACCAACCACCACAAAAGAGGAGCCTTGAGGACACACTGAATCAGTTCATGCAAACCCAAATGAACTACAACACCCATTCCACACAGGCTTTCACAAATTTCAAAACCCAGACCACTCAATCTTTTGAGGATCTTAAAAGCCACATCCAAAAGCTGACCCAATCCATGGCCACACACGAAAAGGGCAAGTTCCCTGCCCAACCAAAGCAACTACAAGGCCAATTCCATGTGGGGAACCCTTCAACCACAGGAAACCCACAAGACCAAGTCCAAGTTGTCACTACACTAAGAAGTGGCAAGGTGATTGACCAGACCATCAGAGACATGCTCATCCCAGTCAACTCATCATTTGAGCCTGAACCAATTGAGACTGAACTTGAAGTAGAACCTGAGGCTATGATTGAGCAAGAACCAGAACCTTCTGAGGAAAGAGAGCCTTCGTGTTCTATTCCTGCTCCTTTTCCTCATAGACTCAAAACCAAATAGAAGTTGAAAAATCAGCCTGAAATTTACGAGTTTTTTAAGCAAGTAAAGATCAACATCCCTCTTCTGGATGCAATCAAACAGGTTCCTTCTTATGCCAAGTTTCTGAAAGACTTGTGTACAATCAAGAGAAGCCAAAATGTCCAAAAAAGAGCCTTCTTGACGGAACAAGCCAGTGTCCTTCTTCAACAAAAAACCCTTCCAAAATACAAAGACCCAGGGTGTCCGACTGTGTCGTGTGTCATTGGAAACTTCCGAATTAAACAAACACTATTAAACCTTGTAGCCAGTGTTAATTTGCTACCCTACTATGTCTACCAACAGTTGGGTCTGGGTGAACTCAAACCCACTTGTGTCACACTCTAGTTGGCCGACAGATCTGTTAAAACCCCTAGAGGCATTGTTGAAGATGTACTTGTCCAAGTGGACAACTTTGTCTTCCCTGTTGACTTCATTGTTATGGACACTCAGCCATCAATACATTCGGAGAACCAAATTCCCATCATTCTTGGTCAACCTTTCCTAGCAACTTCCAATGCACTAATCAATTGCAGGAATGGAGTCATGAAATTAACTTTTGGGAATATGACTCTCGAACTAAACATTTTCAATATTGCTAAGCATCCAAAAGAAGACAAGCAAGAAAGGGAAATAAACTCCATTGAATCTTTGATACAGAAACATGTGAATGACACATTATGTGGGAACCCTACTGAATCTTCTCTGCTAGAGTTCATCTCATCTGAAACAACAGATGATGGCCCAAATCCACAAAGTTTCCCTAGTCATGCTGTTGAGACATGGGCCCCCAAATTCGAAGAGATTTCACCAAGTGGTACAAAGTCAATCTCATCAAGTATCAAGCCACCAAAGCCTGAATTGAAACCTCTCCCATCTGACCTCAAATATGCATTCTTATGAGAGGACGAGTCATACCCAGTGGTAATTTCATCTAAGCTTACGGACTTGCAAGAGTCTAAGCTGATTGAAGTTCTCAAACTCCATAAAAGCACCATTGGGTGGACCAGCGCTGACTTGAAAGGGATAAGCCCGTTAATCTGCAATCATGCTATATACCTTAAAGAGGATTCAAAACACTCTCGTCAAATGCAGCGACGACTGAACCCTCATATGAAGGATTTGTAAAAACTGAGGTGCTTAAGCTGTTAGATGCAAGGATAATCTTCCCCATCTCTGATAGCAAATGGGTTACTCCAACCCAAGTTGTGCCCAAAAATTCTAGGGTCACAGTGGTAAAAAATGATGAAAATGAACTAGTACCAACTCGAGTCGTCACAGGATGGCGAATGTGTATTGACTATCGAAAACTCAATTTGGTCACTAGAAAATATTATTTTCCTCTTCCATTTCTTGACCAAGTTCTAGAGAGAATTGCAGGCCACGCATTCTACTGTTTCCTAGATGGGTATTCTGGATACAATCAAATTGAGATAGCATTAGATGATCAGGAGAAAACAACATTCACATGCCCCTTTGGCACTTCTGCATTCAAAAGGATGTCATTTGAACTTTGTAACGCTCCTGCAACATTCCAAAGATGTATGCTAAATTTGTTCAGTGACATGGTTGAAAATTTTTTGGAAGTATTCATGGATGACTGCTCTGTTCATGGTGACTCATTTGATTTGTGTCTGGCCAACCTAGAAAAGGTGCTAATCAGATGTAAGGAAGCCAATCTAGTCCTAAATTGGGAAAAATACCATTTCATGGTAACGCAAGGCATTGTCCTGGGTCACATTGTGTCGTCTGAGGGCATGAAAGTTGACAAGGCAAAAATAGATCTGATTGGAAATTTGCCTGCCCCTAAGACTGTAAAGGATGTCCGATCATTCCTAGGACATGCAGGTTTTTACAGGAGATTCATAAAAGATTTCAGTACTATAGCCAAACCCATGTGTCATCTTCTGAGTCAGGATGTAATTTTTGTGTGGAATGAAGCATGCCAGAAAGCTTTTGACAAGCTTAAAGGCATGTTAATTTCTGCTCCAATAATGCAACCCCCTGACTGGACTCTTCCATTTGAATTGATGTGTGATGCAAGTGATTATGTTGTAGGTGCTGTGTTGGGACAAAGAAAAGATAAGAAACCTCACATGATTTACTATGCAAGCAAAACTTTGAATGATGCTCAAATGAATTATTCAACAACTGAAAAAGAATTACTTGCTGTAGTTTTTGCCCTGGGAAAATTTCGTTCTTATCTTGTTGGTTCTTCTCTTACTGTATTCACTGACCATGCAGCCATAAAATTCTTGCTCACAAAGAAGGACGTCAAGCCAAGACTCTTAAGATGGATACTCTTGCTCCAAGAGTTTGATCTTGTCATCAAAGACAAGAAAGGTGTCGAGAATGTGGTGGTAGATCATCTATCCAGATTAACATATGAATTTCGTGAAGATGGACTGCCAATCAATGAGAAATTCCCCGATGAACAACTGTTTATGATTGATAAGACACCATGGTACGCGGATATTGCTAACTTCCTTGCTACTGGTACGTTCCCACGTCCTTTACCATGATGGACAAAAAAAATTTCTGAGGGAGGTTCGTAACTTCTTTTGGGAGGATCCTTACGTATTCAAGTACTATAAGGATCAAATCATAAGGCGTTGCATCCCCGCTCATGAAAGCAGCCAGGTAATAACATTTTGTCATTCTGAAGCATGCGGTGGCCATTTTTCATCAAGGAAAACCGCTGCAAAATTCCTGCAGTGTGGATTTTATTGGTCCACACTTTTCAAAGATGTTCATGCCTTTTGTTTAACTTGCAATAGATGCCAAAGGTTGGGAAACATTTCTAAAAGAAACATAATGCCCTTAAACCCCATTCTGGTGATTGAAATTTTTGACTGTTGGGCATCGATTTTATGGGACCATTTTCCCCTTCCTTTAGCTATCTATACATTTTAGTGGCCGTAGACTATGTATCTAAATGGGTTGAAGCAATTTCATGCCGAAACAATGATCACCACACAGTGATCAAATTTTTAAAAGAAAATATTTTATCCCGGTTTGGAATTCCGAGATCAATCATAAGTGATGGAGGTGCTCATTTTTGCAATCATTCATTCTGGAATTTAATGAGAAAATACTTGATCTTTCACAAAATTACAACCCCTTATCACCCACAGACTAATGGACAGGCTGAATTAGCTAATCGGGAGATCAAATTAGTTTTAGAAAAAACGGTAAATCCAGACTGCAAAGATTGGTCGTTAAGACTAACTGATGCACTCTGGGCATATCGCACTGCTTTCAAAACAATTTTGGGCATGTCTCCTTAGCGATTAGCCTATGAAAAGTCATGTCACCTACCTGTGGAATTAGAACATAGGGCATACTGGGCCATTAGAGCATTAAATTTTGACCTGGACAAGGCCGGACTAGCAAGGAAACTTCAGATAAGTGAATTGGAGGAATTGAGAAATGAAGCATATGAGAATGCTAAGATTGCGATAACCACGATGAAAATTTTTCATGACAAGAACATTGTACGGAAGTCTTTTGAACCTTCTCAAAAAGTCCTATTGTTCAATTCAAGACTCCGCCTCTTTCCTGGTAAGTTGAAGTCAAGATGGACTGGGTCTTACATTGTCAAAAAGGTGTTTGGCCATGGAGTAGTTGAAATAGAAAATCCATCGAATGGTAATATCTTTACTGTTAATGGTCAGTGGTTGAAACCATTTTTGGAGGACTTTGTTAAAAATGTGGACACCATTCTTTTGATGGAACCAAAATATCCCTCCGAGATTCGCGCCTGCTGACACTCAAATGGATCGGGTCAGGAAAAATACATCCTGACCTGACCCGAGAGAACGCCTTTATGAGGCCCTCACCTTTTGTCTCCCTCTCATTCACCGCTGTTGGCCTCCCTTTCCTTCTTCTTTTTCTCTTTTCTTCTTCTTCTTCTTCGTTCTCCGTCTTCTGGAAATACAACCCTTTTTCCTTTTTTTTTCCAATCCACCGCTGTTGGTTCCCCTCCCCCATCCTCTTCCTTTCTTCTTCTTCGTTGTTCTCTGTTCTATGTAAAAAGAACCCACCCCTTGCAAATCCATGACCATATACCCCGAAGACCCAGTCCTTTGTGTACTGATTTGCTTTATATGTTTGTATTTGTACATGGGTCTTCTTTTGCTATATGCACTTACGGGGATGGGTTTCCAGCCTAGCCGAAACCCTTATTTCGAAGAATGATTATTAATTTGGGTATTTTCTTTGTAGGTTTCGGCAGATGAACAGATCTCCACCATTCAACCTAATCTCCGAGATCCGTGAACTGGTAAATTCGAAATATTGGGGACAATGTTCTATTTAGGTTGGGGGGTGAGAACTACGGTTCATATTGCCACCATGTGCTCGTAAATTTTTAAAATTTTTGTTGTTATTTTTGCTGCTGTTGTTGTTGTTCTGATCATATTATGTACATTGTCTTGTATAAATTGATGATTATGTCTGTGAGTCAGCTTCAATCATCTTTATGACTGGCAGACGTTAAAGAACCAGATAGTGAGTCTTAAAGCTTAGAAAGCATGAATGTTAAACTTTTTTGGTTTAGTTTAGGAGTTCTACGCACTTTTCCATCTGATGTGCATATTGTGATTATAAGAAAAACAAGATTGGTAAGGAAGGCTGAAATCAAAGAAAAACAAGCGAAACCCCTCTGTGGCATAAGCACCTTTGCCAAACGCCGACGTGCCAAAAGGCTGGGTGCATGTAAACAGTGTGGCGGAGTCTTTCACGAGAAAAGATATAACTAGTGTTCTGAACCAATTTTCAATCGCGCACTCGATCGATTAGACTGGATAGTGAATGGGCTGAGTAAGGATTACCTTGATACGCCATGCTATTCCGGTACTTTGCTTAACCGATTTGTGAGAGAGGAAATTGGAAGAGTCACTGGTTGTTCGAACTACACAGACATAGAGGAAGACTCGGATTAGATTTTGACTAATAAATGACAAAGCTGTGGAAAAATGTGTTTTGGGGGTGAAGGTTAATGGTCCAAACGTTTTTTGTAAAAAGTGTAAATATTTTTTTTAGATGTACAAAGTTTTTTTGTTGAAATAAATATGTGGGCCGAGTAAGGAATGTCCTAAAATGCCAACCTATAGCGTGGGTAGGGACTTATCCTGAGACACCATAGTTTTCCAAGTTCAATGGTATTTTCTCTATGCTTAAATGTCAAATGTACATTGGTATTTGTTATTCTTAAGGTACAGAATGACCAGACTCGAAAATGGAATCGGTATATAACCGACATTCCACGAAAAACCTGACATTACCAGTGGAGATGACAAAGAATACCATGGTAAGTTTTGAGCCTTGCTATACTTTTGAGAGACAATTAACATTTACTCAAGTAAGGTCTTTCACTCTCTATTTTTGAATAATCTCATTAAATTTGTTTTGATTGATGCAACTAAGGCAATCTGTTGACATATCCCCCAAGAGATTTGTTCATATGACACATACATGTGCACATACTTGAGAAATGATCTTAGGCCATCTTTGACTTAATTTTGAGCCTTAAGCCATTTCTTTTACAAAATTATATCCCTAGTTAACCGTGATTGAGCCTTCAATAAACGATCTTTTTCGAAATAGCCCGTATGATTACCAAGCAACAAAAGAATATACTTGACATACCTTTGCTATCTAATTTTCTTGCACCCTCTTATAAATCAATATGATACAGAAATGCAAGAAAAAAGGAAAAGGCTATAGAGGCTACTAATCAATGACAAGAAAAATCGATGGGAACAATTGAAACAGAAAGGCAGGAAATTGCCAAGAAAGTGAAAAATGAGAAAAATGAAAGAAAGAAATATCATTTCTGGGCAAAATGTCAAAAAGCTAGAAAGAAGTGTGCTACATTACAGAATGAAAGGATAGCTTTTGAATATCATTGACGTCATTTCGTTAGCCACTGACCTCTGGCCACATTACAACCTATAAAAAGCCCTAATTGATCTCAAGTCTGTTGCATTCATGTGTCGTCAACCAAAAGTGGGGTATGGTCAATAGTATTTCTTTAAATTGCATCAATATTCTTTCATGAGATTATGCCAAACATGATTAGTTTGTTTTCTTAAACTTCACTCCCTTCCTAATTGTTCATGTGATTTTTCGATTGACCACCCTCTGATCACATGCCCCGTGAGAGACAAGTCATTATAATCGGAGCGAACTTTTGCTGAGAGCATTCTACGAGAGATTTGTGAAATCGAAGCTATCCATGGAAGGTGGTAAAATGGAGTGTTTGTTATATAACAATTCTTGTTGCTAGAATGATCATTCTTACTACATAGGGAATTTCAAATATCAATATAACAAGTGTTTATTTTTGCATATATTACGTACCAATGAAGTGTTCTATTTTTCTTTTAAAAAAAAAATTAACTAAAGGATGGGGTGTCTCAACGATCATGGTGCTAATTAATATACACATCTTTTTAACTGGAGTTTGTAGGTAGCTTCACTGAAAACCTTCACGAGATAAAACTCGTCCAATAGGGATCACCTAGGAGTTTAACGGCTTGTTGCATATTCTAAATGCAATCGTGTTATCTACGAAAGTGATTTTATTTTGTTCTGTTGTTATTTATTACTAGGGACTAGTAATGTTTAGGTTTGGGGGGTGTGATTAACCATAATTAATGCATAATTTAATTAAGTTAATAGGTCAATTGTTTTAGTAAAATAAAGTTAAACTAGTCAAAGTAAGTCAAATTAGGGTTATTGTGTGAATTAGAAATAATGCATTAATTGTTGTTCTTTTTAGGGTTTTGTGCGTCAAAATTACTGGGGAGCTAATTGTGTCAAAGCTAGAAATTACTGGGCAGCCAATTGTGTCAAAGCTACAAATTACTGGGCAGCCAATTATTAAAGCAAAACAAAGGGGGATCAAAGTGTAATTAAAGGACATCTTCTTGGGGCTCTAAATGGCATCTTTTGGGACTTGTAAAGATCATCTTTTGGGACTTGTAAATGGCATCTTTTGGTTGCCTATAAATACCACCTCTTGGGGCTTGTAAGAGGGAGATCTCTTTGGTTGTGAAAAACACTCCAAAAGTAATTGTTTTCTTGTATTGTTGTTTTCTTGTATTGTTGCTTTCTTGTATTGTTACTTTCTTCTAATTTAAGGATTGCCTTCTTTTATTGTAATTTGTCTCTTTTAATTTCATGTCTAGAAGAAAGATAGATTACTTTTGGTTGTGGATCACCCTCCAAAAGTGACTACTTTTCTTCTATTTTTAATATGTGTTTCATTCACTTCCAAGGCTTGAGCTTCTTTCTTCCCTTAGAGGAGTGAAACTCTTCCACTTTTCTAGCGCTTCGCCAAAGCCGTGAAGGGTGGAACGTGATTCACTCATTCTTTGTCGAAGATCGGCTCCTTGTTTATTGTACCTTATCTTGTAACTTCTCTACTTGGAGGAATGAGCATCACTCACTTTTCTAGCTTTACAAAAGTCATGAAGAGTGAGTAGTTTCTCATTCACTCTTCAGTGAGAGATGATGGACATGTAAAAATTATCCGGAAGTTATATTTGTGCATTTTCGATTATGCTTAATGCTTTATATTCCCCTTGCTTATTGAATGATTGATTACATCTAGCAAAGTTAGGGTACTTTGTATAATCATGAGTTCTTTCTATAACATAGATAACTCTTGCATAGAAAGACTCATCGATTCAAGGCAAGTACCCCGGCTAGATCTTCATGACTACCCTTCAATCTTCACCATTATTGTGCTTCAATTAAAGAATGGATTAGGAGCATTAATGTCATGATTGGAGGTCTTGTAGAAACACTTGTTTGTTTGTAGATGGGTTAAGTCTCGGCACAAGCAATTCTTGTAAACTTCTAGGAAGACATCGGAATCATGTTCTTAATTCTCACCATCCATCCTTTATCTTCTGATTAACCTACCATTGACACGGGGGTTAATTGAGTTATCAAGCACAATTATAATAAACCGGATAATTAACTACATGTCCAAAACCTTGAACTAAAGAGTGACTCTTTTATATTAAAGTTTATCTCACATTTTGTTTAGAAAACTCTCCTGGAAAGAATCTCATATTCTGTCCAGAAAAAATCCTGAACACCACAATTTCAAATCTCAAAGGATACAACCAACTGGTCTCCACCACTGCTTACTGTGAAACACTAACAACAGCTCCCTGTGGATTCGACTCCAGACTCAAACTGGATTATTACTACTGCTTGACCGCCTGCACTTGAGTGTACACATTTCAGATCAAGTCAATATATAGTCAAAGGACAAGAACATAAAGTGTGTAAATTAGTCAAATCCTTATACAGACTTAAACAAGCTCCCAAACAGTGGCATGAAAAGTTTGATAAAGTGATCTTTAAATATGGGTTTGGAATAAACGACCATGATCATAAATGTGTGTACTATAAGGAAGTTAATAGAGAGCATACCATATTATGTCTATATGTTGATGATATATTGATCTTTGAGACTAATATAGACATCGTAAATGATACCAAATGATATCTTTCTACAAACTTTGATTTAAAAGATTTGGGAGAAGCTTATATAATCTTAGGTATGAAGATCGAAAGAAACTCACAAGGAATTACTTTAAACCAATCCAACACTATTGAGAAGATGTTAAAGAAATTTGAATACTATGATAGCAAGCCCATATCAACTCCATATGATCCTACAATGCATTTGCTGAAAAATAATGGTGAACCAATTTATCAATTGAGGTACTCACAAATTATAGGATCATTATTATACTTAACCAATAAGACTAGACCTAATATAGCATACTCTGTAAGAAGACTTAGTAGACATACACATAATCCAAGTAAGGATCATTGGGTTGCTTTGAAAAGAGTCTTTAGATATTTAAGAGGAATGAATGAATATTCTTATGCTATAGAGGTTTTCCAAATGTCAACTGACAACTTGGATGTGAAATCCACCAATGGATGTGTATTTTCCTTAGGTGGAGCTACTATTTCTTGGGGGTCTAAAAAATAAACTACAATATCAAGAAGTACAATGAAGTTAGAGCTCATAGCATTAGACACAGCATGTGCCATGGTCGAATGGATAAAAGGCCTTCCCTTAGACATATCCTTAGTGGATAAACTTATACCTTCCTTGTCCATCCATTGTGACTGTAGAGCTACAATAGACTTAGTTAAGCAATCCCATAAAAATAAAAGAGTGACACGTCATATACAAGTGAGGGACAAATATGTGCGAAGCCTCCTTAATAGAAACATCATATCATTGGAATATGTAAAGTCACAAGAGAATTTGGTTGATATATTGACCAAGGGTCTCTCTAGGAGCAAAGTCCTAGATATGTCGAAGGGGATAGACTTAAGCCCGAAGAGAGTCACTTAGGGAGGTAACCCAACCTCTGTGTTGGAGATCCCATGAAGGAGGTTCAATGGGTAAAAATAATTTATACTGCGTGACTCATATTCCAGCACTGTAAATGAGGAGACATTATCTAAAAGTTCTCCTGCTCATCCCCTAAGGCATTTGTGTTGATTAAATGTGATGGTAAGGAAGGATATTACTCTAAATGAGACCAAGGCAAGAATACTCTCGCAAGATATAGGTCACATGTATCCTTGGAAGACTCACCTAAGTGAGAGCCGTCGTGAGGCCGCGACCGTGAGAATTATGCTCTAGTAACTCTCATGAGAATCAAGATACATGCGTATGGCCATAAATAGTGCCAACCCGCCAAATCAAGTCTATTATTTGTTCTATGTTTGTGATATGTTGAAGTCTGACTTAAAGGACCTAGTTCAAGACATAGTTCACTATGGCTCCTTCAAATGGCAACTATCAACACTAGGTGTAGGTTCAAGCCGGACAGCACCTACATGCGTATGGCCATAAATAGTGCCAACCCGCCAAATCAAGTCTATTATTTGTTCTATGTTTGTGATATGTTGAAGTCTGACTTAAAGGACCTAGTTCAAGACATAGTTCACTATGGCTCCTTCAAATGGAAACCATCAACACTAGGTGTAGGTTCAAGCCTGACAGTACCTACACCGAATACATAGAATAAAGTTGTCCACTCTCATTTTTTTTTTACAAAGTTTTGAATTTTTATTTTATGAGTTTTAAAACCTTTTGTGGGGGACTGTTAGAGTTCCAACATAAATAAAAAGGTTTAAAGCCTCTAAAAGCTGGCCCATCATTCATTTTTCTCTCAGATGCAGCTAGCCATTAAAAATGGAATACATCCACTATCTGCCAGTCACCACTTCACGTAGCCGTTGGTACTAAAACCTTCAACATGGGACATCATTCCTATTAATTTCACTAGCATGGATCTTCACTCTATAGGGTGTGTTTGGGTAATGGGATTGGATAGGGTAGGATTTTTTTTTTTATATCCTAACTCGTCCAAGCCAAACTCACTCATCCACTTTAAAACCCATCCAAGCCATATATCAAATTCTAACCTTTGTTTGAGAAATAAATGTGTAATTCAGTGAGCCACATAGGTTACACAAATAATTTTGTAGTAATTTACCATTCTACCCATGACTCTATCAATTCCAATCCAAACCAATCCGATCCTATGTTTTATTTTTATTTTTATTTTAAGAAAAAATAAAATTTTATTATTAACAGAGCAAAATTTACAAGAAGCAAAAAGGCACAAATGCCTTAACAAGAAAACCCAAAGCAACCTAAGGCACATACACCTATCAAAACAAACAAAAAAGTAAAAACTCAACTGCAAAACATTTTTTTTTTAAATAAAATTTTATTTATTCAAAAATGCCAAACCATTACAAGAAGCAAAATGTGTTGAAAAATAAACTTGTTTTAGAGTTTATTATAATATTAAGGTGTGTTAATTAGGTGTGTGTTAGTGGGTAAGAAATATGCAAGTAGTGGAAGACAAGAGTATTAGTGGGGTGTTAATTCCCAAATAATGGTGTTTTAATATTGTAGAGGTTACTAGAGTTAGTGGGTGTAATGGTACCTTAATGTAATATTATGGATTATATGTATGACCTATATAAATAGGGTACATGACCTAGAGTTTCAAGTAAGTAGAGTTGAGTAAATATTGAAGAGTCCAAGTTGAGTGTGTGATTATAATCAACTTGTGTGAAATTATTTTTTTCTTTGAGTGTTCATATCCTCCTCTACTTCCTTCCATTTTATTTCTAGTCCTCTTGACTCCAACAAGGTGGTATCAGAGCGATTTTCTTGTTATAGTAATATTGGAGTAATTCCAACAAATTGGTATCAGAGCCAGCACCGATCCTGAAAGATAACTCTCATTCAGAGCCAGCTTTCGATTCTGGAAGTCTTGAAAACTCTTCATAGAGCCAAGTTTATAATCTTGGAAATCTAGATAGTTCACCTTCAGAGCTAATACGATATTTGAAGTCTTGATAGATCGTCGCGATTGATGATCATGGAAGATTCACCAAATATGTATTTTTGGTGTGAAAAGATAATGTTCTCTAATTACAAGAGAATGAAAATTACTCTACCCTCTTATCTCAAAGCATGTGATTTATGGGATGTGATTGAAGAAAAGCCAAGAAATGGCTTGCCTAGAAGAATCCGAGAGAAGAAAGAAGAAAAGACACTTGGAGTTCTTAAGAAGGCGATTCATCCTGAGATTTGGAAACTTGTAGGAGATTCAAGTTCTCCAAATCATGTTTGGAAAATGATTGAGAGTGCAGTGTCCAAACATGAAGGTGAATTTTTACCCAAGGAGTATTGGGTACAATGCTTTGAAGAAGATGAGTATGTAAAAGAAGGGTGTGATTTTAAAGACACACTAATGGAGGATCAAGAAGAGCATCATCTTGATAAAGTAAAAGAAGTTGAAAAAGTTAAAGTTAAAGTTCAAGAGACTAGAGAGGATGGCGAAAACCATGATGTTGAAGAAGCAACTCAAGAAATGGAAGAAAAAGAATTTGTAAAGCATGGAGAAGAAATCAAGGATCCTTATGTGGTTAAGGATGTTAAAGTGGAATCTTATGTAGTGACCATGGAAAATACTTTTGCAATCAAGCATGAAAGTAAATGTCATCTTGCTGAGAACCATGTTCAAGGTAATCTATTTCTTGAAAATTTCACTAATTGTTACTTACAAATTGGTGTAGAGAATGTTCTAAGTGACACAGGTTGGGTAAATATGGAGAAATTTTTCGATTCAAGAGAGCTACCCCAAGGAAAATTCAAGAAATATGAGAAGTTCAAAAAGAATGAATGCAAATGCAAAAATGCAAAGAAGACAATGAACAAATTGAAGATAATGTGTGACCATGTGCAAATTGATCATAAGCCCTACACTGCAAAGGAGATGGCTTTGACTATTCTTGCTATTGAAGGAGGTGGTACTCAAGTTCAAGAAGTTTTCAATAATTCCATGAAGCCCCTCAACCGTGAATAGATTTGCAAGATAAGGACTTGGAGGTGCAAAATCAAGTTTAAGAGGGGGTGTTGAAAAATAAACTTGTTTTAGAGTTTATTATAATATTAAGGTGTGTTAATTAGGTGTGTGTTAGTGGGCAAGAAATATGCAAGTAGTGGAAGACAAGAGTATTAGTGGGGTGTTAATTCCCAAATAATGGTGTTTTAATATTGTAGAGGTTACTAGAGTTAGTGGGTGTAATGGTACATTAATGTAATATTATGGATTATATGTATGACCTATATAAATAGGGTACATGACCTAGAGTTTCAAGTAAGTAGAGTTCAGTAAATATTGAAGAGTCCAAGTTGAGTGTGTGATTATAATCAACTTGTGTGAAATTATTTTTTTCTTTGAGTGTTCATATCCTCCTCTACTTCCTTCCATTTTATTTCTAGTCCTCTTGACTCCAACAAGGTGGTATCAGAGCGATTTTCTTGTTATAGTAATATTGGAGTAATTCCAACAAAATGTAAGGCACAGACGCCTTCCATAACAAGAAAAAACAAAAGTCTAAAGAAACCAGTCAAAAAAAACTTCAGCAGCATCCTCCAAAAAACTTTAACAGCAACAAAGTTTGCTAAAACCCATCAAGACAGCGGTAGCATTTCCCATTCCAGACTACTGTTAAGACAACAACCAACCATACCAACATAGTAGATAGATTGAGACAAAAAGCCCCAATCTAACACTCATAACCCCAATTAACCCATACCATCAAAAATCACAATTCGTTTCTTTCTCAACACAGGCAATCCTCCCAAATCACTTCGCAAAGCCATCTTCACCTCACAAGGCAGCTGAAAATCTCCAGAAAAAATAAAAAGATCTTTTGCACTTGACAGCATCATTTGCTAATCTGTCAGCGACATCATTAGCTTCTCTAAAAGTATGCCTTATTTGGAATTCCACACCAGTTAACAACTGCTTAATCTTCCTCAATATTTCCAAGAAAAGCCATGGACACTCACAAAGACCCAAAACTGCATTCACAATAATTAAAGAGTCACATTCAATTATTAGCTTATACACAAACAGTCCATACTTCTGAACTAACTACAGGCCATTCAGCAAAGCTTTAAATTCAACAGCCACATTCAAGCACTCATTATAAAAGAAACAAGCACAGCCTAAGCAGCAAGACCCACCTCAGCTGGAAGCTTCATTCCCACCGAGAAATCCTTAGAATTTCCACAAAACATAGCCTGAGCAGCAAGGCGATCAGCAACTCCATTTGCTTCACGAAACACATGAATTAACTGAAACTCTAAGTTTCCCAGTAATTCTTTAATCAGATTCAAGTAATTCCAGCAAGTCCAAGGGCAAGAGCAAACTCTCATAACAGAATTAACTAAAATCAAAGAATCACATTCAATAACAAAGTCATAACAAGACAACCCATATCGCAGTCACCAACACTTGACTGGAAAAAAAGAATCCAATACAGCAACTCTGCTAATGCCAGTCCACCACAAAAACTCATGTTGCTGAGAAACGCCTCACCCCTTGTCATAAAAAACCACCATAACGCTTATTTTAGACACAAAGCAGAAGCATCAAGTCTAACTAAATCCACCACATAAACATATCAATACAAATTTAAACTCATCTAGAAAATATGGCAAAGCAATCCACATAAATGGAATAAAAAATTAGCAGCCCAAAATTACTGGAATAACCACCAAATCAACAAAAAATAAAATTCATTCAACAGACAATATCACCACATAGAGAAATTTTAGATTACACAATAATATAGGCAACCTTACCTGGAATGATGTCTAGAAGGTGGAGAGAGGCGCAGATCAGCAGGTCCACTGGTCCAACAGTCGCGAGAAGATCAGTTCTGAGTGAGAGATTGAGAGAGAGGCAAAGTGAGTGAGAGACTGAGAGAGAGTCAATGAGAGTGAAGAGAGGTAGATATGCAGAGAATCGATGAGAATAAGCTTACCTCGATTGCAGTCGACGATCGCCTGTGACCTGCTTGGAGCTGAGGTACTTGGACGAAAGTGAGAGATTGAGAGAGAGGCAAAGTGAGTGAGAGACTGAGAGAGAGTCAATGAGAGTGAAGAGAGGTAGATATGCAGAGAATCGATGAGAATAAGCTTACCTCGATTGCAGTCGACGATCGCCTGTGACCTGCTTGGAGCTGAGGTACTTGGACGAAAGTGAAGGATCTAGTGTAGCAAAATATCTAAGAAAGAGAGAGGGGTAAGCCCGTCTTTTTACCTGCTTAACCTGGTGGGTGGGATTGTAACCCAGGGGGTGGGTGGATTACAATTAACCCATGTACATTGGATAATTTTTACTGTAACATCCGGGTCAAGGTTTGACCCGGGATTCATAACCTCCCTCATTTTTCAGTTGCCAAACAGTGTATATATGGGACCCACTTCATTGTTAAGCTATCCTTATAGCTCTTAACCCACCTTAACTCATTACCCAAACACACTCTATAACACTAGTCACCTGTACTCTTGAAACACACCAAAAAATTAAATGCTTATCGCTCTCCTATATTTCTTTTACTAGTATATTTTACATTCTCGATATTTTGGGCAACGAGATCAAGACCTGATACTTTATCCCAACCAGACATACCCATTATTCGGATCGGTTGTGAACTCGGGGTTGTATCTTGGAGCTTTCATAGCCAACAATACTTGCACGAAGGGAGGCTATAAGAGTTTTAGGACAGCATTTACGCGCCTCTCCAAATCAAAGGCCAGCTCTTTCCTAACCTTTTATTTTGTTGAATTTTTAATTATTTATTTGTGACTTATATCCAACAGATTTTTCAATACCCACTTTATCCCCCTCCATATTTTTAACCCATGAATTATATGAGATAAATTGATGGGATTTTTCCGGCCAACAAAAAAAGTGTGAAAAACTACTGTAGTACCTCCAAAATGCTATGGCCTTTTTCCAGAGTTTTTACCACTTTTCACTGAACTCTTTTGGTAGAATACTACCAAAACCTGCGAGCCATCAGTGTATCACATGTCTCCAATTGGTCGAGCTCACATATTTCATCCTTTATAATCCAAATAAGGCATTGCTATCCAAAAATGTCTTTCATAAGATACATAGATGACCTCATTGGAAAGGGTCGGATGGGAAATTTCTATCCTATCCTATCCAACAGATTTTGCCAAACACGCCTTTAAGGTTTCGGAGCAATGCGCTTTAGGAGAAAAAGAAAGGAACAAACTTCTTCATTTGAGCATAATGAATTACATGGTTATCTTAGGGTCTGTTTGATAAAACTACTGAAGACTTAAACTGAATACATTAAGCACTCCATGAATTAAACATGTTTGATAACCTAAAATTCAAATCATGCACTTCTTAAAAATAAGCTAAAATTTTAAGTAGCAATCCACATACTTATCGCTTAATGCTGAAAATGTTAGTCAGTAAAGATTTTATAGATTCTTCAGAATGGACAAATATACCCTCAATGCATTTTACACTCTTAATTTTTCAATACCCACCCTCTACCACCACAACCACCATTGTCACCAAGGCTAGATCGATTGAACCTTCCAAAGAACATAAGATTTTTTTTTTTACTTTGGCTTGGTAAATTTGAAGCAATAGGAGCAACCAAAGTTTTTGCGTCCTCATCTGTGTTCTGATTTCATTTTCCCATGAGCTTCAATGACTAAGATGAGGTTGATTGATGAAAAGCTTAATAATTTGTAAATGATAAACTATAGTGACACCTTTTATAAGTTGTTATAATGTTAAGAGAGACTTTATAACTTTAACATTACATTGACACAACCATAACATTTTGTGAAACATATCCTACCAATTAGGGTTTGGACTAGGGTACTAACGAATGTACCATACTGAATTTTTTTGTTTATGAATATGCTTCTTCAAAATTGGTGTTGAACGAAATTAGATAGCCGAAACTTTGTTGCGAATCAATATTCTTCAAGTGATGTTGCACAATTTCCTAAAAAGTGTATTTTGCCGCACTAGAATCTAATTAAGGTGTGAAAATTCTATGTTTTCAAACTATAATCAAGACTTAAACCTATTTATGTCATGTACTAGCAAAAATACTACTTGAATACCCCCTAGAAAATATGATAGCCATGTTTTGGAATTCTATTTCTGTAGCAATATAAAATTCCAGAATGCCAAATAAAATAAATAGAATGGTAAAGTCCATTCCTAACCGACGCACCTGTTGGCACCCGTTTACCCAGCCAAACTGATTGACTTGTTTCATACCCGCATACCTGAGGAGTACGCCACCACACCCAATAGTTAGGCTCATGTGTGTGAGTTCCAATTGCACCAACAAAGCACCATAATGTGCCAACAAAGTTCCACATTGTGCTCCATCTCCCCTAGTGTCTTGTAGGACGGGGCGAGGGTGTGGGCAAAGGCACACATGTGGATTGTGCTTTGTACCGTGTTCTAGGTCACTAAACGTGGTGGATGCTTTCATTATAGAGTAAATGTCTTTACTACAAGAGTCTTTATATAACTATCTATTAGATCATATTTGTAATTGGATAATTTTGTGGAGTCAATTGTAAAATCTAAACATATTTTATGGTCTTGATGCTATCCCGTTCAAGATCTGAAAGCGTCATTCAAGGGAAGAGATCAAGCGTCAAAGCAACCTCTGTATGCATATTTATGTTTAGGACAAGGTAATGACCTAGACATCTATGATGAACCCCAAGTTATTCTAACTTAAGTTGAGTAGGATGAAAATGTAATTGACAATTGACTTCTTTTGCTGACCGGGTTCTCTTTTGAAAACATAATTTGAGTCAAAATCGGATCCCTCTTTGAGCAACACCCTTTAGTGCTCAAGAGGAAAATATTTTGCATGATTTTATGTTTAAAAACCTGCAGTGACCAATCTATGTTCGCTTGCCTTCGCTAGAGTGATTTCATTATGACTTAGGGAAGAAAATGAAAAAAAGCCACGTAAGACAGCACAGGACTCGCTCTATGAGCTCGCTCGAGTGGTGCCCATGGTCGCTCAAGCGGTGCCTACCTTAGTCGTGTTTGAAACGTTGTTTTCACTGCAGCGACAACCACCCTATGACCACCTTCCCATCAATCATGTCGTTGTTGGCACATCTGAGTTTTCTTATTTACTAAGACTATCCTTATTCCGGACCAATAAATAGGGAGAGTCTTTCCCACATCTAGGTCAAGCCTCTAGTGAGATTTCTAAGAGAGAAAATCATACTTCGACCTTGAGACCTTCCATCACAACCTAGACCCTAAAGGATACCACTAGAGATTCTACCCAACTTCACAACTTTGAGAAGAAGATCTTGGTGGTTTGATAAACCTATTGGTGTGTGCATACTGAGGATCATTGGCATCCCATGATTAATCGAGGCCTAGGCGAACCATTCGGCTGGGAGATCCAAGTGAAGCTACACTGGACTTCAAAAGAAGTACTTTGGTGGAAAGGCATCAAGGAAATAAGCATCTAACCATGGTACTGGTTGAGGTATAAGTTGCGTGTACTGGTATGTTGAATTAGAGGGTAGTGGATTAGGCTATGGTGGTTCCCTACGGTTTTTCCCGAGAAAGGTTTTCGCGTCAAAAAATCGCTTTTGTTCTTTATTGATTATTGTATACACTTGTGAATGTTTGCATACACGCACGCTATTTGTTTGTTCTTCAATTGTTTGATTATCTATTCAACCATAGTTATGAAAATTGAGTTTGGGGTATTGGGATCGTCATGAAATTGATTGTGAGCGAATTAGTTGAATATTAATTAAAATAAATCGTTATGGGTTCTAGTGATTAAAAGAGGATCTCACTATAATTTGATAAATCTTTATGAGAAGAGGTAATTATGGTGGGTTAGGTTTTAATTGGTAATTAATTGAGCTTTGAATTAAAAAAGCCTATTCACCCCCTCTAGGTATAGTGTGTTAAGCTTTAAGTGTATAATCATAAGGGAAGATCCACATCGGGTTCTCCCTCCCAGAACAAAAATTAGTATCAGAGCATTGTTGCCCTAAGATCATAGACACTAAGTAGGCATAACCTATTTTTACTTACTTGTCTGGTGGCCTTGAAGAGATTGCTTGTTACTATTAGTTGGTATTCGATGGACTCTGAAAAGGAAGGTGGTTCAATTACACGACGTCCTCTCTTTGATGTTTCTAATTTTGCCTATTTGAGAGCTCGTATGAGAGTGTTTCTTAAATCTATCAATGAGAGAGTTTGGTTAACTGTGCAAGAGGGTTGGAGCCCTCCCACCACCACCACGCAAGTTAAACTTTTTGTTTACCTTTCCACGAAAAAAAAAACGAAATTGAACTTTCAACACTATTATAGTTGGTCCAGGAAATCTAGTATGAACCTGGATGGGTTGGTTTAGCAATCAAGCAAGGAAGCAAGCAGCAAACTTGTATACACAAAACCCAATTTAAATATTGCACATGATAGTGGATAATTACATGTATATGAAATTTGCATAATCATGAGTTAAAAAATACATAATTAGAATGATTTTTCGGTCACCAAAAAAAAAAAAAAACAAGTACGAGAGAGTGTTTGTTACTAAAGGGTGTTTCTAAGAGTAGGAATGGCGTGGTCTAGATGTGCATCGCTGCACCAAAGCTTCGACGAGATAAACAATTCTTGAGGTTATTTAATGAACCCTAATCCTAAAGCCTTAGCTATGGCATCACCAAGAGGCCGTTCGGATTCGTATATTGCAGCGGAGTCGAAGTGTCTATAACCAAGTTTGATTGCCTGCAGAATGGAAGCTTTCATTGTGTCAGATCCATCAAAAGGCCATGTTGCAGTCCCAAAGCCCAGTAAAGGTATGGTTGCATCAGTTGAGCCCAGTGGTGCCTCAGGAACGCGTCCCATTTCTTCTGATCTAAGCTTCTGCAATCTGCACTGCAGTATGCTAGCTAGACAAATATATAGGACATAAGGACAAAATGGTCGGGGTCGATGAAATGGGATTCAGATCCTGTCTGATATTTTTTTCTAATCGGGATTTATATAATTAAAAAAAAAAAATTTCAATCCGATTTGGCCTGCACAAAAGGCCAAGGTTGGACAACATTGAATTGAACCATATGAAGAACACTACATGAAAAATTGATAAAAACAAAAAAACAAAAAAAAGCAGGAGAAAGCATCTTGCAAATATATTTAGTACCACGATCTTCCATTTAGAAGCCCGAGTCGAATTGTGACACCCTAATTCCCGAGGTCCTTATTACTCATTAAGTCTTATTAATTTATTTAAGGCATTAGTCCCGATGGACTAATTCCAACGAAATTTCGGCGAAATCTCCTTTGTATGGAGAGCTCCACCCAAAACACAACCTGTCTCAAGTACATTTATGATGACCTTCCAAGGTCTAATGTAAACACATAAGCAACTCTCAGGGCACAAATCACTAACTAATGATTCCAAAGTACAAATGTCCATTTATCAAAAGAATAGATACAATGTTTCTCAAGTTTACATGCATTTACAAAAGAATATACTTATGTTGTATAAAACAAAAACGCAAAGCTATCTATTTAGTTACAATTGGGACTGAGTATCTATACATCAAAATAAAAGGCAAAACTCCGGTTCTATCGTCAAGCAGGGCCTAGGTGCTGGCCATCCGCGACAGCATGCAATGTACCTAAAAAAACTTTTCCCACAACGGGGGTGACCCAATGCCCAATAGGGTATCTTCTATGAAAAATGCCTCCTAACCTAATGATGTATATGATGTGGTACACATTCAAACATTTCAAGCATTCATATATGTACATGAACATGAATAAATGATATCATTATGACATGACATGAGGTAATACTTCATGCATGCATAACCAATCCCGAACCCACCCTCGGGTTCCCCCAACATATGTGATGCCATACTCATGAACCGATCACTCCACGGCCACACAATTGAGTTATGCTCACCCAATGACCTTTCATTTATTATCTTGTCTTTATGGGATAAATAATTTATGGATTTTTACCAACGGGCTACCAAACCGTCAATGGATCTCAAGGACATCCCACATCCGACTCCATATTTGTTGTTACACTTTTATGGACTCATTACAACACCAGACAGTGTGTAACCAAAAAACTTGGTCTTGCACCCGAGGGAGAATCTAACCCTTCTTGCTATACCCTAACACCTTATCATGCAAAAAATCTAGTTAGACTCAATCAGATCTTAGTCCAATTTTTCCAAGGCCTACCCACTCACCTATGTTGTAAGTGATCAACCCATGCACAAACGCACACTACCATGTCAATGCATAATGGATGTTGTGTTAAACCCTTGCACATGCCATATATGCCCAAATCCAATTTAAATGGACTTACAATCACAAATATAGCAAGAAAGTATATATTTCTCTTTCTAGCATTTCATGAAACATGTGATATGCATCAATTAACCCGCATAGCATACTTGTCCGCACTATGGCATTTCATCGAACAATTAAAATGCATAGAATTTATAAACCTAGCATACTTATCATATGACGCCCCAAAATCCGGGTGTCCGTAATTACTCCGTTGATCACCCATCAACCTGCAGAATACCCGTGGATATCGTATAACTCAATACCACGCCGTTATGCCCCACTTATCGGGATCCATAATTTAACAAAATTCAGGCAGAATCTCCTTTGTACGGAGAGCTCTACCCAAAACGCAACATGTGCAATCATACAACATTGACCACACCGAGTCTATTTATTCATACTCATATAACAACATGCAATTTTACATTAAATATAGTCTATATGAGTTCGATTACAATCCTTTACATACATTACATGGCCAAAAACTAATTAACATCTTAGTTTTACAAAAGCATAGTTTAAAAGCCACATTTTGGTTTCTCTTCATCAATGAGGGCCCGAATGAGAGCCGTCCACCGGTACATGTCCCGCACCTGAAATATTGTCTCCATAAAAGGGTGAGTCATGCTCAATAAGGTATCTCCTAAAAAGGCTATTCCCCAACCTAGATACATATGAAATGTTCACATGCAATTCACAAGCAACAATCACTCCATTCAAGAATATGCAATTCAACAATGGAATCTTCAATGTCATGTCATGATATGAGATGAGACTAAACTTAACCCGAGCCTTTACCGGCTCCCTCAACATATGCAATGTCATGCGTATGAATCAAGGCATTCCAAACCCCCGCCATTGATGTTACACATCCAATGACTTTATAAAAATAAATAAATAAATAAACCATGTGTCTTTGTTGGGTATTCGGTTTTTGGAATCTCACCATCGATTTCGTACACCGTTACACTTTTTTGAACTTGCACCGTCGGAAGTGTATAAACCAGTAACCGAGTCTTGCACCCGATGGAGTATCTAGCCCTTCTTGCTATACCCGACACAAGTTTTTCATGCAACCATGCAACTCAAAGGGACCTAGGTCCAACCTTTACGAGTCCACGTCTTGAACACCAAGAATGGTGTTTGATTCAAAAACATGCACACACACCCACACTCATGTCAAATGCCCACGAATGTGATGTCACCCATGCATATGCAATATAAATGTACAATTGCAATTATCAACTATGTTCAATAAGTCATGTGCACATTATGAATAATTCAACATCCGATCGTCTTTCTTTCCATGATAAATTACATCACAAGCATATAACCACCATTATTAACCTCAATGTCAATATATCATGTGCATATACCAACATCAACTCCCAAGCATGTTATAACAAAATCAATGTTAATAACACATTCAATCCACATAGAAATTTAACCAAACACCTTTAAGGCAATAAAATCATGTAACACATAAAATGCCCAATTTCATCATATATCTCAAGAAAACACAAACAAATAATTTCTACAAACTCAATTCATGTTAGAATTGATTTTAACTATTCTCAATACCCAAGAATGTTATAACATTTTCAATGCTAATAACACATTCAATCCACATAGGCATTTAACCAAACACCTTCAAGGCAATAAAATCATGTAACACATAATATGCCTAATTTCATCATATATCTCAAGAAATCACAAACAAATAATTTCTACAAACTCAATTCATGCTAGAATTGATTTTAACTATTCTCAATACCCAAGTATGTTATAATATTTTCAATGCTAATAAGACATTCAATCCACATAGGCATTTAACCAAACACATTCAAGGCAATAAAATCATGTAACACATAATATGCCCAATTTCATCATATATCTCAAAAAATCACAAATAAGTAATTTCTACAAACTCAATTCATGCTAGAATTGATTTTAGCCATTCTTAATACCCATTTTTCACATTTCAATACCATAGGTAAGTGATATACATGAGATTATATCTCTAACACCCTATCCATTCCATATATCAACCCTAAGTTGGAAATAAACATAATTAGGAAAGGAATCCTACCTCTTGAAGCGTAAAACAACGGTAGAAAACTCTCAAGACCCGAAACAAGCTCTAAACCTTGATTCCTCCAAAATCTTTTTTTTGTTCTTTGTCAAAACCTTTGATTTCTGATACGTAGGCGTAGCCCTCGTCGTGTAGATGAACTTTGGTTCTTAGCCCGAAGAATTTCAACCAACTTAGAGCCGTAGATCGTAGAGAGAAGTTGGAGAATCTTTTTTCCCTCTCTTCCTCTCTAATTTTGAAAATCTGATGGGTATGAGGAGAAAATCTGATTTTCTCCCCTATTTATACCCCTTAGATGTTTGGTCCTCGTTGCACCACACGTCCTCCATTTCCGGGTCCGGTTTTCGTCCCTAAACAATTAAATTTCGTCTCGGTTTAAGTTTAAAATATTTTTATTTGAACTAGCTTTAAATTATTTTTTAATTTTTGAAATTTAATTACAAGTCTCGTTTTTAGGTCACGCGACACACGATCGCCTCGTAAAACATGAAAAATCTAAATATCTCAGAATTTAACGAAAATTAACTGGGTAACTAGATTTCGCGAGACGAATCCAACGGTGAGGTCCCTTTCGTCATCCGAGTTCCAAAAAAAATTGGGTTTTCAACCCATACCGTAGTGGCTAATTACCGTTTTATCATTTTTCATAAAAATTCAATTTTACCCGAGTTTTACATATCATAATCCACTTAACAACAATTATCCAATACTACAAGTGTTAGGATAACATGCTCATCAATCCATAAAAGAACCCACTAGCAACACTAGCCATATGTTATATACATGCACTAAATTGGATTTAGTTCTAGATAGAATCAAATGGTGGTGAAGAAAACCCCTTGAAAACCCAATAAAACCTTCTTCAAGATCTAGCCAAAACTCTTGACCTGAAAGTTGGTAAAAACTAGTCATTGTTGGCTTTGATGTATAGCCCTCGTCGCGTAGAGTAACTTTAATTATTGGTTAGTGAAGATCCAATGATTGGATTTTGAGATATTTGTAGAAGAAGGAAAAAAATAGTAAAGAGTTGGGAGTTCTCTCTCTCTCTCTCTCTCTCTCTCTCTCTCCACCGAAATAGCAAGAATGGGGGATTGGAAGACAAGCCTTTCACTTTTTGGCCTTTTTATACTAGCTATAGAGCTCGCCAAGTGTCACAATGTGAGTGGTAGAAAATCCTAGAGATCCAATCACATTTTGACACATGTCATGTTTGGCTAATGTTAGTTGAGTAGCTATTTTAATTATATTGTGAGTCTCACAAATAAAAGTCTGATTGCTGAAATTTTAATCACGTATCGTCTGATCGCGTATTTTGTCTTGTAATACGTAAAAATTTTGACTGTTTGAGAATTTAACGAAATTTGTATGTCCGACTCATTTACGCGAGATGATTCTTACAGTGAAGTACGTTTCGTCATCCGAGTTATATAAAATTTTAGATTTTTAACCTTACTTAAACGGCTTAATTACCGTATTACCCAGTTAATCAATTTATTAAGTTTTTCGGGTTTTTACACGAGTGGGGCTTTGAAATGTCCCATTCCCGCATCTTTTCCCCAGCGGTTACAATCACCGCCAAAGCCTAATTTGCTTTCTGAGATTTTAGAAATTTCTAAGAAAGTTACATCCCTTTGCTAGATGCAATCAAACAGATACCTTATTATGCTAAATTTTTAAAAGATTTATGTGCTATTAAGCGTAGGTTTAACATGCAAAAAAAAGACATTGTAAACTAAACAAGTGAGTGAAATCATTCAAAAAAATACCCCAGCAAAATATAAGGACCGTGGTTGGCCTACTATTCATGTGTTATTGAAAACTTTAAAATTGAACAAATTTTACTTTACTTGGGAGCCAGTGTCAATCTTTTACCCTACTTGATATACGAATAGTTAGGTCTTGGTGAGTTGAAATCGACTTCCATAACTTTTCAACTTGTTGATCGTTTTGTGAAGGTATCGAGAGGAGTGGTGGAGGATATGTTAGTCTAAGAAGATAATTGTTATTTCCCTAATGATTTTATTATCTTGAATACACACTCTATATTGAATGCAAACACTCAAATTTCAATCATATTAGGGCACCCATTCCTTGTCACTTCAAATGTTTTGATAAATTGTAAGAATGTGGTTATGAAACTTTTTCTGGCAATATGACTTTGGAATTAAATATTTTCAATATTCGTAAACAATCAAGGGATAAAGAAGATTTACATGAAGTGAACTTCATTGAGTCTATTGTGCATGATCAATTCCATGGCTCATTTAGTTCAAATCCACTTGAATCTTGTTTGCTTGATTTTTCAGCTTTAGAATTTGGATTTGCTAAAGAAAAATCTAAAATTCATGAACTAAAGTTTATTTTGAATTCTTCACAGGTTAATGAAGTGAGAGAATGGAAGCAAAAGTTTGAAGAGCTTCCACCAAGGAACAGTTTGCTCAAACTACTAATCACCAGGATCAAAGCAGAATTGACGCAGATCAATTCTGACTTCAGACAATAAAGTTATTCAGCAATAAAAGATTACCAAAAAAGACAAAAACGCGTTGTTTACGCCCTAAATGAAGGAATTTGCCCGAAATTTGCCTTGGGTTCATTTTGCCCCTAAGTTCTGACTAGGCATAAGTGCTTTAAAACTCATGTATGTGAAAGTGACTCTCAAAAAATCAACCCATTTGACTAACCCAAATTAACCATCCCGATATCGATTCCAACGATCCAAATACTATGCCACAATTCGATCTGCATCACATACTAATTGACACAATGTACCTTCGAACCCTACACCAAAATGAACGCGCAACCCCCCCTTCAACCAAGATCCCCCTAGCCCAATCCCACATTTGTTCCTCCCTTTTCCCTCCCCACCCCCTGGGGGCAACACACGCACACTCGATTAGGGCTTGGTAAAAAGCCCAAGCCTAATGCCCACCCCGAAAGCCCGCCGGATTCATGGGCAACCCGACTGCCACACGTGGCTGGTTGTGGATTGCCGATTGGATAGTGTTTGGGCTTGAATAGGCTAGCCCGACAGTTGGGTAATTGACATTTCTGCAATCATACTTTTTTTCACAAGATAGTGGTAGAATGAAATCATAAATCCACTACAGAACCAAAATGAGATGAAGACATGATGGAAAACAGTCTCTCTTTTGCAGATCCCACAGTTTCAGGATAACAATATGTTTCATGGGCGAGAACTAGATCATTGTAACGAAGCTTGGGACACCTAGCTTTTCATCTGCCCAACTTGTATGCTCATCTAAGCCTTTTTTTTTTTTCTTTGATTAATGCTATTGGAACTTAAAAAATTGATATAATTTGTTAACTTAATGACGTGTCAAATGGTAGAGTATCAATGAAGAAATCCAAAAGTTACCGTTATAATAATAATATTAGACCATGTAACTGTTACATTATTAAGATTAGCAAGAATTATTTTTTTATAGTAATTTTTTGATATGCAACAATGAATTACTATTAAGAATATAAGATATCACTATCAAAGCAAAATGCAAATGAACCACTATTAAGGTGAAGTAGAAAAAAAAAACAAGTTGGAAATAAAGTAGAATACAATACTAAAAAGAGGAAAATGAAGAACATAGTTATATCACTAAATAGACCGAGACAAAAGATTAATATTTGTCTTTAGAACAATGTTATTAGGACATAATTTGAGGACTTAATGATTGTGGCCATTAGATTGTTAGTGGGTCATAATATTAAATTATCACTGGGTCCCAACACTATCAATCCAATAGTCATAATGTATTAAGTCCCCAAATTATATCCCAAAATTATGTCACAATAACATTAGTGTTGTCTTTAATAATAATTGTCCTCTCACGCTTTGATTGAAAGTATCAAGAGTAACCAACTAGACAATAAATAGTTAGTTTATCTTTAACAATTTATCTTCATACCATACCAATGTAAAGAAGAGCAAGAGAACAACACAAAAGGAGAGAAAATTTAACATAAAAATACACAAGAAAACATTTTGACTTTGGCGATATTTGTAATTTGGCGTTCTATTTTATATTAGTGGGGTCCGATAAATTTAACGTGATTGAAATCGATTAGAATTAATAAAATTTAAAATTCAGAAAATCTGGTTGCATTAAAAGATGTTACTATTCTATTAGTATGACGGATAGCACCCAATATTCAATGGACTATAATTGTTGTGACATATTGGTCAATGGTCCACTTTGGCCTGCCATTTACCATTCTAGATAGTCTAAATTGTCTACTATAAAAAAGTCGGCCCATGTTCAACATCAACAAAAAATACTCCACTGCTGAGCTAACAATCACTTATTTTTTACCTTATCTTGGAAAATTTGCCTACCAAGGCAAGCTCTCTTGGTATTTTTCAGATTTAATCCCCTCTATTATATTTTATAATTTCTCTCAATAATAGATCAGCCATCATCTGTTGATAGACAACCTCTATATATATACTATTTATAAATGTCAGCATCTACGAAAAATTTTTGATTTTCTATTTTATTCTTAATTATTATAATAAAATTAATTATATCCACCAATATATTTTTATCTAATTTATGTTTTTTACCCCTTTTTGACTTTCAACTTATTTTGGACTCTTTTATAAAGACTTCTAAATTCTTTTGAACTCATTTATTAGTAGTACAGTTACTTATAATTATCTATATCTATATGAAAAAGTAAAATCATATATATGTTAAATTATTATACACATATAGTTACCAGATTAAATTATGTAGTCCAATATATGCTATATTTAATTTTTTGATATGTAATAACAATATTATTAAAATAAAAATTAATAATTGTATAATATAATTAGATATGCAAATATTGTCGAAGAGATATCTAAATAAATGACAAATTATGTATTTAAAAACTTATAGAATAAATCAATAATTAAATTTAGCAATAATTAAAGTATGAATTAATTATTTGACACCTAATTTATTAGTGATTAACTTGACTTTGAATGTCTATAATCTGAAAAAAAAAAAAAAAAATTAGCATTCAAATATTTTCTCATTCGATAAAATTAGTTAAATATTTGACTTTGTTGTTTTTTTTATTGGTGATTAGCTTGGGTTTGAATGTCTACAACTTGGAAAAAAAAAAATTATAGTTGGTTTTGAATATTTTTTGGTGAATTGGTTTCACTTATTTTTTTTTTTTTGATCATTTTTATTTTTTTATTTAAAAGAGATATGAGAGAATGTGTGTTATATGAAAGATGAGAGTTTTAGATTTGTAAAATGAATAAAAGTTCAATTATGACTGTCGGATTAATAATTTTCAAACGATTTGAACCGCAAATAAAAATTACTACTTTATTTTATATATACATATATATAATGGACTCTACCCAAATACAGGGACGGAGCCAGAAAATTGTGTCAGGATGGACACGAATATTTCAACAAATTATTATTTTTTTCTTACAATTGATAGAAATAGGACAATAAGTTATTTAATTAGATCATATTTAATACTTAAAAGTTCATTAAACCCACCATACCAAAATTTGGTAAGCCTAATATATACAAACAATAACATTTTTTTTTTACAAAAATATTAACTAATTAAAATCATTTAAAATTGACTTCGCTGAATTTTCGTACTTTTAAAACATTGTATAACAACTTTACTATTTTTTAGATACATAATCATGTTATCACTTTGGTATTTATAAATCATTTGATCGATTATGCAGTTCAATGTGCATTCTATAATTTTTATCATAATTAACAAAAATAAATGTCAAAATCACAAGTAAACTAGCGAATATGTATATCATGTATTTTTTGTTGAACGTGTGGTATTCCAGATATCAAATATAGTGAAATCACTTATTGAACTTTCTGATATGAACCATGTAAAATAGAATCAAAACAGTAACTATAAAATGCGATACAGTTACGCAAAATATCGTTTGAACGAAACAGTTACAGTATACAGTTACACGTAACAATTCGTATAATCCAATATAATTACTAACCCGATTGCAGAACAGGAACTGTTATTGAACTTTAGGTAGATCAAGGCTAGTGTTTGACACTATGTCCTTAAGACAGATTTCGCCCCCACACACGGTGCTTATGGAATATCGAGCGCCTGCTTCCCAGGATACAATGATCTTCACACAGATAGATAGGCCTGTCCATGGGCCTGGCCCGCGAAATTTTTTTTCGAGCCGGGCTTGGGTAGTGCAGGCCCAAACCCGTACTTGGGCAAGTGCGGGCCGGGCTTCAGGTAGGGGTAGCTGCCCGTAGCCCAGCCCATCACCTATTAGGCGGGCTTTTGCGGGCGGGCTTGTGGGCGGGCTTTGCGAGCGGGCCTTATGGGCAGGCTTTTGTTGGGCCTATTGGGCGGGCTTCTTAGGCCCTATTAAAAAAATATACAATTTCATTTAATTTTTTTGTAAATTATATTTTAATTGGATTAAAAGTATAGTCAAAATTAAAAGGGACAAAAATTAAATAATGACATTGATGAATTGAATGTTTATTTGGTTTTAATTTGATAAATTAAATTTTAATTGGATAAAATTACATGTTAATTTGATATTGATTTAATATATTACATGTTAATTTAGTGAATTAAATGTTTATTAGAAAAAATTGAATGTTAATTATATGAAATTAAGTGTTAATTTGATAAATTGAATGTTTATTTGGTTTTAATTTGATAAATTAAATTTTAATTGGATAAAATTACATGTTAATTTGATGTTGTTTTGGTGAAATTACATTTTCATTTGATGAAATTGAATGTCAATTTGATAAATTTGAATGTTAAAAATGGATAAAAATTAAATAATTTGATAATTTGAATGTTAAAAATGGATAAAAATTAAATAATGAATAATTTTATTTATGAATAGAAGAGAAATTGCATCACTATAGAATGAGTACATCCCAACTAGGTTGGCACCTACCCACCTATCTATCATTTGCACAATTCTATCCATTAAAGACTTTTGTACATGAAAAGCTAGAATATTTAATACACGAAAAAAAATACATCAATCTTAATATCTAAATTTCTAAAACTTCAAATTCTGGCATTGGGGGATTTATTTCCATATTTTGATCTCTCGTTTCAGCAGCATACCAATCTTGAAGACACATAAGAGTTTCCACTGTCTTTCAATCAAAGCAACTTCTATGCTCATCAATGACACGTCCACCTGTACTAAAAGCAGATTTGGATGCTACAGTCGACATAGGAACTGTTAGTATATCCCGAGCCATGGTGGAAAGAATTGGAAACCTACTTTCATATCCTTTCCACCAGGCCAAAATATCAAAATCAGAATCTTCAACACTTACCAGTGGAGCATTGTAATATTGCTGAAGTTCAGTTATCCCCCTAGATGTTGACATACCTCCTCTGTTCAAAATTAGTGCTAGCATAGATGTTTTACCTTTACATTTATTACTACTACCAATATCACTAGATGCTGGGACGGAATTAAGTGTACCACTATTCCCAAATGTTACACTATATTCATTAAAAAAAATTTCAAAATAATATTTTATTTTATTCATGTGGTTTATGTGGTCATCATTTAAGATACCATATAAAGACATAAAAACACTTGTAAGACCAAATTCTTTAAATCGAGGGTCAATTAACATACCAAAACCAATAAGTATAGGAAGTTGTGAAAAATATTTATTAAATTTAGATTGCATATTATGTAAAATAGTAGAAAATTCGGGTTCATTTCTATATAGTTCAAAAATATCACTGATACTAACTATATGCACATAGGCAAGTGTAATAGTTGGATAATAATTACCAGATAAAGCCATAGTTGACTCATAAAAAACTTTTAAAAAATCTTTTATTTTATCACTGACATCTCATTCTTCTTCGGTGGGACGCGATAATGAACCAGTGGTATCTATACTAACACAGTCATTTAAATCAGTTTTATATTTAACTGCCACATCTAGCATTTTATAGGTGGAGTTCCACCTATGTTGTACATCATATGGTATTTTTTTGCATTTTAAATTATTCTTTTTACACATAGTTTCAAATGTCCTAAGTCTATTTTCAGAACATATTATATGATAAATAATATGTCTAATTTTATCAATTATAAATCTAATATCATGGAGACCACTTTGTACTATGAGATTTATGATATGACACATACATCTCATATGAAAAAAACTACCTTCACATGGTAAAGTTAAATAACATTTTAAATGACTTACAGCCCCACTATTATTTGTTGCATTATCTAAAGTAATAGTAAAAATCTTTTCTTGAATACGATAAATTTGTAACTGATTATAAATAACTTCAAAAATAACTTGTGCACTATGATTATCTTCAATCCTTGTAAAAGTAATAATTCTTTTTTGCATAACTCAATTATCATCAATAAAATGAGCAGTTATACATAAATATCCTAATTGTTGGCAAGAAGTCCAAATATCAGAAGTCAAACAAATTTTACTTTTAAGATTACCAAAATAAGCAATTAAATTATTTTTTTCTTGTACATAATATTTAATAACATCTCTTTGACATGTTTGACGAGAAAACTTTCGGAATAAAGGATTAAAACCACTTTGTAACATTCTTTCAAATTCAGCATCGTCTACAAGAACAAATGGAAGATTTCTTATAACAATCTATCTAACAATTGCTTTTCTAGCAGAATCATGTTCATAACTAAAAGTGCTTAGTGTACCGGTGCTAGCAGATTGTGATAACATTGTTTGTCTAATATCAGTTTGACCTCTTAATAAGCATGAACGTAAATGTCTAGTTAAGTGACTAGTTCCATTTTTAGAGCCTCCAGCAAACTCTTTTTTACAATAATTACATATACACTTTTCTAATGTAATGACCCCATTAGAATTTTTAATTTGGATTTTCTCAAAGTGATCCCAGACTTTGGACTTTTTTATTTTATTAGATAGCACATTCTCAGTAGAATCTATCTCAGGAGTTGAAAATAAATCAGGGTCTTCACCCTCATTAATATTTTCATTATCATTAGACTCAAGAATTTCGTTATAAAAAATATTTTGTGAATGAGATGAAGCCATTACGTAAATTAAACTATAAAACTAAAATAAATACTTAAATTATGTAAAAAAACTTTCTCACCAAATGAGACCACTTGACAATTGTCACTTGTGAGTTGAGAGCAAATGAGAGTTTCGGCCTTGAGACTTCAGAACACTTGATAATTCTGACTTCTGAGAGCAATTGTTAGTTTCGTTCGGCTACTGAGTTTGAGAGCAAATGAGAGTTGTGAATTGTGAATTGTGATTTGTGAAGTTGAGAGCAAATATATTTATAAATTATACATTAAAAAATGACCGTTTATTTATTACCGTTTATTTGTGACCGTTTAAAAAATGAGAGTTCAGGCTCTTTACTGACTGATTGCCAATGCATAGACTGAACTGAAAAGACAATGGATAGCTGCATAGGCTAAGGGCCTGAGGCTAAGTCTGACTCATTGTCTCACACTGGCCGGCTTTGCTTGACTTTTTCACTGCCTCACATTCAAAATTTTGAATTCAAAATTTTGAAACCAACACAGCAACAGATTCACTGCCTCACGTGACAAATTTTTTTAAAGTCACCAACCATTCTTTCTTTTAAGTCACCCACCAACCATTCTTTTAAAGTCAAAACAACCATTCTTTCATTTCAAGTGTCCAACTTTTTTTTTTTTTTCTCCACCTCTTATAAATATATGTTTGATAAAAAAAAAACTTATATGAGCGGATATGGGATTCGGGCGGGCTTCGGGCATGTGGGCGGGTATTTGGGCCGGGCTCGGGCTTCGGGCCGGGTAATGGGTTTGGGGGTAAACCCAAGCCCTTTCTTAAAGGATATTGGGCTCGGGCTCGGGCGGGCCAATTATCGGGTCTATCGGGCTTCGGGCCTATTTTTTTCGGGCCGGGTAACGGGACCCGTGGGTAATCCGGCCCATGGACACCCCTACAGATAGAAGTAGCACTCCAATCTATCTGTCCAGCGAACCAAACTTGTGTTGTGTACTCTCCAAATGCACTGCCTTAATGCCGAAATGCAGACTGCCTTAATGTAATGCACAATAGTCTGCCCGAATGAATGAATGAATTAAGTGTTTGATGAATGGTAATGATCCTGGGTAGTTATTGACTCTTTGGTGACTTTCCGGACAGTCACCACACTAAAGGACGCAACCTTGGAAGACAACTACAACAGCCAGTAGACACCTTGAATAACTGTTCACCATGAACAGACACAATCCAATTTCGGAATAAATCCGAACCATTGCGATCCACGGATACCCAAAATTAATTTCGGGTTGCCCATTTAATTAAATGAATTTTCTCCAAAAAGATAAGGCTTGATCTAACCCACACCCACACCCGAGCCCGGCCGGGCGGGCGGCGTGCGTGTGGTCGAACAGAATGGCATGTAGGTCCTCGCTCTGCTCATAAAACTGTGCTACCCCTTGGGGCCCAACCCATGGAGCAAACTTGGCCTATATATGCCCATGTTGGATCTCTTCCTCAACCAATGTGGGATTGGTGTCAAATCCCACATTGCACTTTGCTTTATTTTTCACTCTTCAAGATGGTCATTTTGGAACCTATTTTCTCATTCATTTCTTACTCGATTTGAGCAAATGAATATACTACATTATTCTCCTCATGGAATAGAATATGAACCCACGAAATATTATTCAAAATAATAATCGGGTCCCACTTTAATTTAGGCTCAAAGTCGACCAAAAATTCAGTTTTTTATATTTAAAATCTGATTTGGTCCAACATTTTTTAGTTTTAGAAAATATAAAATAATTCTAGTATATTCAAAATTTATCTAAATAGGTACATAACCAACCCAAAATATGTCAAAAAATTCATATTCATTTGATATAAATATACACTAATTGATGTGCCAAAAAAATAGGGAGAACATAATTAAAATTATTCATTTGATATAAGTGTACATTAATATTTTTGTCTTTGATTTTAGGTGGGTATAAATAATATATTATACAAATATACAATATACAATATACATACATAAGTAAAAAAAAAATTGGGGTGGCGGGGGGGAACTTGCCCACCCTTAACAGGGCTGCCTCCGCCCTTGCCCAAATGTATAATAATTAATAAGTGAATAAATATACTATACAAGATCTAGATTTTGTTACAACAACTTCTTTACTTAAAAACTCTACCAGCCAGTCCACCAACCAGTTCACCACTCTTGACATTTTCTAAATATTTATCTCTCTCTCTCTCTCTCTCCCTCTCCTTACTTGTCTCAGCTCTCCCCTTTTAAATATATAAAACCTGCCATCAGAGACCAAGAGACTGTATCTTAGGACCCAAAGACTTCAATTTTTGAAAGAATCAAAGAGAAAAACATGGCAATGGTTCCTGAAGTAAGTTTGGGTTCTTGTGAGAAGGCCATGCCTGTGATAGGCATGGGCACTTCGGCATACCCTCCTCCCGATCCCGAGATCGCGAAATCAGCAATTGTGGAATCCATACGAGCAGGCTACAGGCACTTTGACACGGCCTTTGCTTATGGATCTGAGAAGCCTCTCGGTGAAGCCATTGCTGAAGCTTTAAGCCTTGGCCTCATCAAGTCCCGCGATGAGCTCTTCATCACCACCAAGCTGTGGAGTAGCTTCGCTGAACGTGATCAGGTCGTTCCTGTCTGTAAACTGAGCCTCCAGTGAGTAACTTCACTCCTCCCCTTTACAAATCTTTTTTACAATAAGAGCAATCGCACTCACACACCACCTAACTGAGGTCAAAGTGTAATTTGTCCCAATCGTTAGGAGCCCTGGAAATTTCACAAGCTTTAATCATCTTATATCTTATAAAAATTAGTACGTAGTGTCAATCCTTTTCCTTTAATAACTGGTTCATGTTCTGGTGCACAGAAACCTTCAATTGGACTATATTGACATGTATCTGATACACTGGCCTCTAAGGTTGAGTGGAATGATACGTGGGACCCCTGTTCCTAAAGAAATCATACATCCTTTGGATATCAAGTCCGTTTGGGAAGCCATGGAAGAGTGTCAAAAACTTGGCCTCACCAAGGCCATTGGTGTCAGTAATTTCTCTTGCAAGAAACTAGAGGAACTCCTCTCAATTGCCAAAATCCCTCCAGCTATCAATCAGGTGAGTTATTCAAAGTTCAGGTCAGAAATTATGAGTTGCATACATAGTAGCATCTATTGTTACTTAGAGTATGCCTTGAGTTGGGTCTCACAACTTGTAATTGAACTATTTTTAGAATGATATTTTGAAATTGAGGGGTTCAGTTTCCTTCCAATACACTTTGAGAAGGTATATTAGAAATGATATAAATCCAAAGTTGGGGTAGCCCAAAATGAAACTGAATGCATATTTTAGGGATGATTGGTGTAATTCACCCTAGTTTAGTACAAGGGTGGCCAGAGTTTGATGCTTTTATGCTTTGTGTTATGAAAAAAAGGTGGAGATGAACCCACTCTGGCAGCAAAAGAAGCTGAGAGAGTTTTGTAATGGAAAGGGCATTCACATCACTGCCTTCTCTCCTTTGGGTGCAAATGGAACTAGATGGGGAGACAACAGAATTGTGGAGTGCGATGTGCTGGAGGAGATCGCCAAGGCCAAAGGGAAAACTGCTGCCCAGGTAAATATGATTAAAAGATTAAAAACTGAATAGACACTAAACACATACTTTTAGAATTTAAAGTGTATTTTACCCTATCTTTTATAAACTTTCAATACAATGATCATATTATTACATACACTAATGGTCCACTGTGGCTGCTGGTGATTAGTAGTCAACTGTGGCGGCCGGTCATTAATATATAATTGAAAATTTTACACTTTAATCCTCTCAATAATGTCATCTGTCAATGTTATGGATAACCTAAATTTGCATCTCAAATAAATAGGGATCATTGGATCAGTGGTCCTATTTAAAAAAGTTGATGGGATCCACTCATCCAACGGTCTCTTTTCATTTGGGATACAAATTTGGGATACATAGTATTTCTTTTTATATTGTTTCCTCAATCACCGTGTTCTTGTTAGTTTCATTCAATCTCAAAGACAAAGATTCCTTAAAAATATATGAAAAACTATTTTATTTTGCTTCCAAATTATGCAATTTTATTAATTTACTTCAATGGTAGATCACGTAATCTATATTAGTGAAAGATCAAGTTATATATAGTGTATCCCATTTGAGGCAAAAAGGGGTCTCATATAATAGCTCATATTTGAGTATATATGACGGTTCTTCTACAATTGAGAGGAAAAGTATATTAGAAAAAGATTCAAATCCGACACTGCTTTAGCTATCAAAACAAAAATTTTAGCGGATTGACTCACATATTGGCTTATACTCTTCAGGTTTCCCTGAGATGGGTGATCGAACAAGGGGTGAGTTTGGTGACAAAGAGCTACAACAAGGAGAGAATGAGGCAAAACCTTCAGATATTTGATTGGTCACTGACGGAGGAAGAGTCGAACAAGATCAGCCAGCTTCCTCAACGCAAAGGCGTCACATTTGTTTCTGTTTTAGGACCTCATGATCTTGCGCTGGAGCTGGATGCAGAGGAATAAATTATAGATTTCGACTAAGAATTCTCCTTAATGCTCAAAATAAAAATAAGGACAGTCAACGGACCCAAGAATGGATGCATGGTTGTCGTATAACTGGAATGCAGGGATGTGAGAATGTAACCAAATGTTTCGTTTCAGCTACGTAAGTTTATATACTGTTTGGTAACGTTTTTCTAAGTATTTTTTATGCGAAAAAGCAATCTTGTCCAAAAAAAAATATTTATGTTTAATACTGATGATGCCTAAAATAAATTCTAGACATGAGCTCAGCAGAAGAGGTCAGCTCGGGAGGTCGGGCTAGACACACATAGTTCAGGAAACCAGAGCTAAAGCTCTACCCCGGAAAAGATAATAGCAAGAGTAAATAGGGGGTAGCTGGATAACAGCCTATACCCCCAACGAAGTGGAAAGCTAGAATTAAGGCGAAAAACACTCAATTGACCAAGATCCTCTCCCAGAATTAAGGGAGATCCCATGGATGAAGGACAGAGATCTCGATAGAGATCTCCGAGAGTTAGGAATGGCATTATAAAAACGGTACTTAGCCCTAACCTAAAGGGAGGAAGAAAACGATATGTAAACTTCTATTGAATGAATATACACCTCAGGAGCAAGAGCCTCCATTGTAGAGTAGACTAGCCGAGCTCATTAGCCGGTGAACCACTATATTTCTACTGTGTCATACACACCATATCACTGATAACTAGAGCATTCACCATCCGATTCACGAGCCTGGTAGCTCATACTTTTTTCTCGCCATTACACTCGAACTCGCTGCTCATTCACGTGAAAAAAACACCATCAGTTTGGCGCCGTCTGTGGGAACGACAGTTCCTGTTACAAATACGTTGATCTTTCAGTGACTGATGGTCTCAACTCGCAACATAAGTAGAAGTCAAGCAAACTTACCACAAATGCAAAACCAACAAGAAACCACCAACAGTAGACAGCCGCAGGATGTCCCAGAGGTCAACCCTCCCATGAGAAATCTCCCCACCAATAATGAGTTGAAGGCTCTTCGCCTAGCCAATCAACGCTTGCTACAACAGAATGAGGAGCTCTTGAAGCTCCTGCAACGACCGCAGGAGGCACGACCGGCCCAAGAAGACCAGAATAACCCCCATCGCAGGGAACAACAACACCTTCATCCCCTCTGCGAGATCAATGAAGGAAGGGAAGATAGCCAGACCAAGGGGCAGGATGCCCATCTGCCCCCTAGGAATAGCCACAATGAAGAGGTGCAAAGCCAAAACAATGGAGGAGAGAGAGACGATTTCTTCCCCTATCAGCAGGAAGGGAAGGAGCAGTATTGGGAGCAGCGCTTCAAGGGCATCCAGCAAGAGCTCAGCCACGTGAAGGAGGCTGTAAAGAGCAAGGTTCCGGTCACAATGGACGCGCTAGTACAGCAGACTGAATCCCCATTCACCACGGGAATATTGCACTTCCCCCTTCCACCGAAATTCAGAGTGCCGCAGGTGGAAGCCTTTGATGGAACAAAAGACCCTATGGACCACCTCAATACTTACAAAAATCAGATGGAGCTGCACGGGTACTAGGATCCTGTGCGTTGCAGAGCTTTCGCTATCACGTTGAAAGGATCGGGCTTGGTTTAATAGACTCCCCCCGGCCTCGATCTCCTCCTTTAAAGAACTTTCAATCTCTTTTGTATCTCACTTCATAGGAGTGCGGACCTACAGAAAACCAAGTTATCACCTGTTAAACGTAAAGCAAAGATCTGATGAGAACCTTCGGTCCTATGTCCAGAGGTTCAATGCAGAATCATTGAAAGTAGATGTCCCAGACGAGAAATTCACCATCACTGCTTTCATCGCAGGACTTGGAGTACAATCAAAGGATCTGATGTTCTCTATATCAAAGAACCCTCAGGCAAGCATGACCGAGGTGTTGGCAAAAGCAGAGAAGTATATAAACGGTGAGGAAGTGCTCCTCTCTAAGGTAGGGAGCTCGTCATCATCGCGAAGGGAGAAAAGGAGATATGAGAAGAAAAGGGACCGAAGTCCCAGGAAAGAAAGAGAACAGGATAGGTCTCCAAGGAGAGACAGAGAACGATCCCCAAAAAGAAGGGGCAATGTTAGGGATCGACTAGGCCCTCCACAGCCAGAACTGCAACTGAGGTACCCACCTCGGCAGCTCACTCCCCTGACCGCTTCGGTGTCTCAAATCCTGTGCGAGGTGCAGAATGAGAAGTTCCTAAGATGGCCTCCCCGAATGAAGGCGAACACAGCAAAGAGAAACCCGATCAAGTACTGTGATTACCACCGAGACCATGGCCATCATACCGACGATTGTATCCAGCTAAGAAAGGAAATAGAATTTCTGATTCAACGATGGCAGTTGTGTCACTTTATGGCTCGAGATAATCAAAACCGAGCTCTTCCACCCCCACCACCTCAGCAACAAGCACCAGCACCACACCAACAGCCACTAGGGGAAATCAGAGTCATTTCTGGGGGATTCGCAGGAGGAGGAGAATCCAGCTCAGCCAGGAAAGCTCACCTACGAGGAGTCAGAACCGAGAAGGCTCATGAGGTATATACTGTGTCCAAGGCCCCGTGCCTAGACACAGTTATCACCTTCTCAGATTCAGACTTGGAAGGCTGTCAACTCCCCCATGACGACCCTTTGGTGGTAAGGGCTGTAGTATCAAACAGAACTGTTCATCGAGTTCTAATTGACAATGGCAGCTCTGCAGACCTCATCTTTGCGTCAGCATTTGATAAAATGGACATCGAAAAGAAGAAGCTGGAACCGGTGAGTGCACATCTGCTGGGATTCTCAGGGGAGAGGGTGTTACCCCTAGGATCAATTCAGCTCGTGCTTACTATGGGAGACCCCCTGTCAAGCCACCACAATAGTGAGATTTCTGGTGGTTGACGCTCCTTCTGCATACAATATGCTGCTCGGAAGACCTTCCATCAACGCAATAAGAGATGTCCCTTCTGTCTATCATCTAGTTATGAAATTTCCCACCGAGAACGGAGTTGGTATGGTCCGAGGAGATCAGCGCGTAGCCAGGGAGTGCTACATGGCTTCTGTGAAGCAAAAAGAAGTTAAAAATATCCAGCTGGACGAGCTCGACATGAGGGACGAGCTGGACACCAGACCGACCCCATCAGAAGAGTTGGAGCCCGTTCAGCTCGATGACGAGCCAGAGCACCTCATTTACATCGGAACCAAGTTAAGCAAAGAGGTCAAGGACCTCCTTATTCAATTCCTAAAGAGAAACATGGAAGTGTTTGCCTGGAAACAGGAAGACATGGAAGGTATAGACCCCTTGGTTATCACACACAAATTGAACGTGAATCCCGCTAGCAAACCTGTCAAACAAAGGTGAAGAAGCTTCACCCCAGAACGGCAAAAGGTAATCAATGAAGAGGTCAGCAAACTCCTCCATGCCAAAGCCATTAGGGAGGTGGATTACCCTCTTTGGTTAGCAAACGTGGTCCTCGTCAAGAAGACCAACGGCAAATGGTGACTCTGCGTTGATTTCACAGACCTCAACCGAGCCTGTCCCAAAGATAGTTTTCCTCTACCTCGGATTGACCTAATAGTGGATGCCACAGCTGGCCACAAGCTCCTGAGCTTCATGGACGCCTTCTCAGGCTACAATCAGATCAGGATGGACCTTAACGACCAAGAGAGGACCTCCTTTGTCACTGAACAAGGAACATACTGTTACCAGGTCATGCCTTTTGGGTTGAAGAATGCAGGAGCCACATACCAACGCCTGGTGAATCGGATGTTCCGAAAGCAGATTGGGACGACCATGGAAGTTTACATTGACGACATGCTGGTAAAGTCTCTCAAAGCAAAGCTTCACATCCAGCACCTAGCAGAATCATTCGAGGTCCTCAAGGGGTACAAGATGAAACTCAATCCCGCTAAATGTTCTTTGGAGTATCAGCGGGAAAATTCATGGGTTTTATAGTCAACAGCAGAGGAATTGAGGCTAACCCAGAAAAGGTAAAAGCAGTACTGGACATGCAACCGCCATCAAATACGAGAGAGATCCAACGCCTGACGGGAAGAATAGCTGCCCTGAGTTGTTTTGTGTCCCGATCGAGTGATAAATGCCAGTCTTTCTTCCGGATCTTGAGGAAAGCGTTTGAATGGGATGCTCAATGTGAAGAGGTATTTAAGTCACTAAAGGAGTACCTGAGCTCTCCTCCCATCCTGGTAAGCCCTAGGGAAGGTGAGGTGCTTACTTTATATCTAGCGGTCTCAGATTACTCGACGAGCGCAGCGCTTGTGAGATAACGCGAAAGAGCTCAGCAACCCGTATACTACTGCAGCAGAGCTCTTAGGGGGGCAGAAGAGAGGTACCCGAAAATGAAAAAACTTGTTTTAGCTCTGGTCATAACAGCGAGGAGGCTTAGACCATACTTTCAGGCTCACACTATCGAGGTTCCAACAGATCAGCCAATGAAGCAAGTGTTACATAGGCCAGAGTCCTAGGGAAGGCTGGTCAGATGGGCCATTGAACTCAGTGAGTTTGATATCAGGTACAAGCCAAGAACAACCATCAAAGGACAAATATTGACAGATTTCATCGCAGAATTTACGACAGCAGCGCCAACGGAGGCGACCAGGCCAGTGCCTGACCTCCCCATTTGGAGATTTTCAGTGGATGGAGCAGCCAATGCCCATGGGAATGGTGCAGGCTTAATTCTGACCTCCCCGGATGGAGTAGATGTCGAATACGCCCTTAGGTTCGGGTTCAAGGCTTCAAACAATGAGGCAGAGTACGAAGCTGTCATTGCCGGTCTCACTCTTGCACACTCAATGGAGGCAGAACAGCTAGAGGTCTGCAGTGACTCCCAGCTCGTTGTAAAACAAATAGAAGAATCCTATGAGGCCAGGAGTGAGAAAATGGCCCTCTACCTCAGAAAGGTGCAGGAACTGATCAAGAAGTTTGTGCAAGTTGAGGTCAGACATGTCCCAAGATCTAAAAATTCACGAGCAGACGCCCTAGCAAGGCTGGCAACGGCTTCGCAAGAAAATTTAGACAGGTTGGTTCCAGTAGAACACTTGACACAGCCATCTGTGCACATTGAGAATGAAGAAGTACTACCAGTACAGACCTCAGCGAGCTGGATGGACCCTATCATAGGATTTCTGCAAAACGGGACTTTGCCAGAGGATCCTAAAGAAGCCGCGAAGCTAAGAACCAGGTCAGTTAGATTTTCCATTCTGCAAGGGAACTTGTACAAACGAGATTTTTCGATGCCTCTTCTAAGATGTGTGGGAGAGGAGGACGCTGATTACATACTAAGGGAAATTCACGAGGGAATATGTGGCAACCATATTGGAGCTAGAGCACTAGCAGGGAAGGCTTTGAGGCAAGGATATTACTGACCTACTATGCTGAGGGACACCACCAATCTGGTTAGAAAGTGCAAGGTCTGCCAGGTGCATGCCAACATTTCACACTACCCACCAGAGCTCCTAACCTCGGTGGTAAGTCACTGGCCCTTTCAGCAGTGGGGATTGGACATTCTTGGCCCTCTACCCACCGGCACGGGGCAGTGTAAGTTCGTCATCGTCGGAGTGGATTATTTCACTAAATGGGCGGAGGCAGAGCCTCTGGCAACAATTACGGAGCAGAAGGTTCAAAACTTCGCTTGGAAATCAATAATCTGTAGATTTGGAGTACCTAGGGCATTTGTCTCTGACAACGAAAAGCAATTTGACAATCCCAAGTTCAAAAAGTTCTGCACAGAGCTCGGAATAAAGAACTATTTTTCTGCCCCGGCTCATCCGCAATCCAATGGGCAAGCTGAGGTGACTATCAGGACAATTAAAGCGGCCTTGAAGACCAAACTCGAGTCGCTGAAAGGAAAATGGGTAGAGTATCTTCCAAAGGTCTTATGGGCCTACAGGACGACCTCCAGAGTGGCAACTCAGGAAACACCGTTTGTTTTGGCTTTCGGAACTGAAGCAATGTCACCAGTGGAGATAGGACACCCCTCCCCTAGAACTGAGTTTGTTGAGCCCGGGCATAACGATGAATCCCTTTTATTAAATCTTGATCTCTTAGAAAAGAAAAGAGAAAGATCTCTGCAGAACATTCAGAGATATCAGAGGAAGACCGCAAGGTACTACGACAGGAAGGTCAAGCGGAGGAGCCTCAAGGTAGGAGATTTGGTACTTAGAAAGCTTTTGCCCGCAAGAAAGGATCCCACTGATGGCAAATTGGGACCCAATTGGGAGGGCCCCTACATCATCTCAAAAATAATTAGGCTTGGAAACTATGAGCTGCAAACAGAAGAAGGAAAAGTCCTACCTCATTCTTGGAACGCAGAACACCTTAAGAAATTTTTTCAGAAAAGAGCCCTGCAGCTCATAAAGTCAATAGTTTTGCTTTAAGAAGGACTGAAGTACTTCTCGAAGCAATGGGGGCAAGAGGAACATAAAACAAAGGAAAGCATAATTATGTTTCAAACCAGAAGTCACATCACATTTCGAAGCGAAAGTTCAGAACAGAAATTGCTTTGAAAAGTTTGTATTTCAGAGTACGAAGTCAAAGTACATTAAAATGAAAATAGAGTTGCATGTACATGAAGAGAGCTCTAAGAGTCTAGGGAAGGCATAAGTGAAGGATTCTGCAGCTCAGCAGCTGAGCCTTCGGCAGCAGGCAGAAGAAGAGAGCCTCTAGGAGTGCCAGCTACACGGATCCCTGCTCCTACTGATTCCAAATTCTGAGCAAGGGCCTCATTTCACAAGGTCAGCTGAGAACGGTACAGTGGCAGAAACAGCAGAAGTTACAGCGGGGAGCTCAGGAACTGCAATAACAGAGTCTGTTCTAGTAGGAAGGGCTTCAGAGGTCTCAGCAGGAGGGATGGACACCCCAACACCTTTAGAGGTAAAGTCTGGAGGAGCCAAGATGTCCCCCTCACCATCTGTATCGGTCTCCTCCAGCTCCTCCTCGGTGGGAATAGTGAAGGTGAAATCAAGGTCTGGATAGGTCTTCGTAGCTCGGCGTTTGAAGGAAAGCCATCCTGTGGCCCATTGAGTGGTAACGTATTCCCTCAGCTCAGCAATAACATCATCTTTTTCCTTGACAAGAGTCTTCTGCGCCTCGAGCTCGGAGCAGAGTGCAGTGCTACAACTTTAGAATTGATCACCCAAGTGCAGGTTGTGCGAAGTAATAAATTTCTCGGGAATCCGAGGTCGAACCACAGGGAATTATGAAAACAAGAAACAATCACACGAACAATAAAAGTAATTTGAAAGGAAAAAGAATTGTTTGGAAAGTTGTTGATTGGGGAAAAGTGATTTTGATAATTAAAACAGTAATAAATAAAATACTAGAGCATCAGGTATTCCCTCTCAACTTCATACAATAATAGTTAAAGACTCAAAGCTTGACTTGAAAGAGGAATTAAATGTCAGTTAACCCAATTAACAAATCAAGTGATAAATCCAATGGTTATAATCAAAAGACTACCAGGAACCTGAATAATCATTCAATCATATTATTTTATGAAATAATGTTAATCCTTCCAGCGTGGAATAACCAGTGATTTACACGCAGGGAAAATCAAGCAATTGATGTACGTGGCACAACAACTCAAGAGTTTATACAGCATAAACACTTTGCTAAAAGATTTGGGATTAAATTAACACAATAACATAAATCCTTAAGTACAAGAGTCAATAAGAATACCGTACTCCGTTGAGAGGTTTTCCCCTAGCCTTAGCTTAGCCTTCTAGCCAGACATGGTAAAAAGATGGAGAAAAGAATAAAATCCTAATCTAATTCCTCTCTCTCAATAGATGATAGCCTCTATTTATAATAAAATAAATCCTAAATACAGGTTGGAAGGAATTCCTTTCCCAAAAAGATGTCTTGTAAGGTTAAATCCCGTGCATAAATCTTGGGCCCCGCGGGTACAAAATCTGTCCAGACTTCGAGCTTGAATTTCGCATATTTAGAGACTGAATCACGAACTTTTCGTGAAATACACTTCTGTAGCCCTTGAAGTCTTCTTTCCAACCCCACAAAAATCAGGTCCATCCGATATCGGAGTCAAAAGTTATGAATGAAATACTGAAGACATGTCAAATCCTTATCTTTTAGGAAACTTTCCTAATCCAACTTTAAATGAGTTTTCTTCTCACTTAAACTCTTATAAGGATTAAATTGCTGATTTATCTTCAAGTCTTCCTATCTCAACCTTGACTCTTCAATCCTTATCAATTGTGATTCTTCCTCTAGTGATTGCTTCACTTGCATTATCCATTATTACTTTAAATCAACCAATTTACCTGCAAAATAAATCAACAACTAGAAAAAGTATCAAATTAGAAAATCAAGGAATTTAACACATTTAATCACAAATAATATGAAATTAACCAATTATTAAATATAATAAAACAGCATTTTTGATGGTTAATCACACCCCCCAACCTGAATATTACTAGTCCCTAGTAATACATGAATCCTAACATCTAAAAACTAAAAACAAAATATCCTAATAAAATAAAACACAAATCCACTTTCGTAGGTCTCACGATTGCATTTAACATATGCAACAAGCCTTTAAACCCCTAGGTTCCCCCTAGTGGACGAGTATATTCTCGTGAGGGTTTCCAGAGATGATACCCACAAACATCACTTTGTGCTCAAACATCTGAATAACATTTGTACAATATAAGTTGCTACCACATTATTGAAATTCTAAAACACAAACTTTTTATAAGCATATGCAAAACAACATATAGATCTATGCGGTATATAACTGTATGCACTTATCATATTCTCATATAAACTCGTGTGTAGTGTGAGTTAACTATACCAAGTCAATAATTTATCTGGTAATCACCTCTACGACTATCAACTATTCGTCTCAATGCCAAATCTCACTAGATAATTCACTCATAAAAGATTCTCTCAGATTATTGTGACAATTCTCTCAAATATCACATGTGAGAAGAAGATATTTAAGTCAAAACGAAATAATGCTCACATGTTCCATTAAAATAATTGTAATCCGAAAGAAAATGATTTGACATAATCTCATGAAAGAAAATCAACACACAATAAATAAATAATCACCATTTTCTTCCTTATTCACACAAGTCATGCATCCTCAATACACTCTTGAGATCAGATAGGTCTTTATTTAAGGTTGTAATGGGGCCTTGGGATTAGGGTTTTGAAACGAAGGATATTCAGGAATTCAAAAGACTATCCCGAGAGAATATGTACATTACACAACCAAACTTCTTTCCATAGTCTTTCACTCTCCATCCTCTAGAAGCACAATTTACATCACTTGCTCATATTTTTTTTCTCTTTTCAAACACATGCTTGCTATTTTTTTTTTTTTTTTTTTTTTTTCAATCTGTTTTTTTCATTGCTAGACATATTCTTTCTTTTCTTTTTTTTTCAACTTTTTTTTTTTCTTTTCTTTTTTTTTCAGCAAGACATCTAATGCAAATATACACAAGTATGTAAAACTCTTTTTTTTTTTTTTTTTTTTTTTTAACCAACATCTCCCAAATTACATAAACAATAAAAGTTCAATCTCAGGATAACCAAGGGTAAAAGATATTATTTTTTCTCATTGGCTTGGTTATTATATGTTGGGTATAAGAAATAAAATTTTACTTTAAAGGCTCAATCATGGCTTCTAGGGATAATAATATTCAAAAAATAAGGTTTAGGCTCAAATAATGACAAAGATGGCCTAAAATCATATCTCAAGAGCTTTTGATAACACACTTCTCATGCAAATAATTCAAAGTCAAGCAATCATTCACAATATTGGTGTTAACCAAAACAAAAATAATGAGACTATTGAAGGAGATTAGCTGAATAAAAATATTTTTTTATTGAGTAAATGTAAATAACCCTCCAAGAAAGATTGGAACAAAAACTCACTAGGGTTTTTATGCATCTCCACTATATGTTTCAAGTTCTCAAGGTAAAATACCTAACAAATTTTCAACTTGGTAAAGTCTAAAGTGCACAAATTTTGAGTTTTTATAAGAACATGATATGAGATACAAAAATATAGAATAAAGTTCTATGTGATGCTTAAACAGTTGCAAATTTAAAGCTAAGCAAATTATTTCTATATTGTGGTATCAAATTATGCATAAAAATATTATTTAAATATTTAATAACCAACAAATTTTTTTTTTTTTTTTTTTTTTTTATTTATTTTTTTTTTTTTAGCAAAGTAAATAAACTAAAAAAATAAACTAGGAATTTTCACAACACAAGGCATACTCATACCCCCCCAACCTAAATCCAACATTGTCCTCAATGTAAAAATAAATATCTTATTGCTCAGTAAAAATAATGAATAAAGATCAAAGAGATAGGAATACCTGGTGCTGCAATAACTCAAAAACCTAAAAATAAAATACTCAACAAACAAAAAAAAACTATAAATTGAAACAAATAAAAATGAAACTGAAATTAAACAAAAAAAAAATAAAATAAAATAAAATAAAATCTAACTACTATGTACAAATAAAAATAAAAGCTCACATTCAATCCGGCTTAAAGTCATATTTGAATATGCGACCATTCAATTTTATTGGCTTAAAAATGTGGTGTCGAAGCAACTCTTTTAATCGAACTATCCACTCATATACCCAAGATATTATTAGAGTATGCAAGAAAAGGGAGATATATACATTTTTATGCAAATCTAACATTGAGATAGAAAATAGATTTTTATCAATTACAACACACAACTCAACTTTCATACCCTCACTAAGATTAGATATGTGAATGTCATTACTACTTGTTGATAATGAAAGGTCTTTGGGCTCATTAGCCTCTTGTGGAATAATAATGTCACTAAATTCTTCACTATCAAGAGTATTAATGGATTCATCCTCAGTTTGTAGTTCAGGACAAGAATCACTCTCATATTGACTATTTTTAACCTCTTGTTTTTGTATCAATATATTGAGTATATCTTGTATCTCTTTAATATCTTGACTTGTTTGGGCATTGAAAGCTAGTTGGCTTTGCATAAATTCGTTAAGAATATTCTCCAAATTCTCTTCTTGTAGGTCATGGTAGGGTGGATATTGGGGAGGGTCTTGTGGTGATGTGACATATATAGGTAACTGATAATGTTCATTCCCCCAACCAAAATTGGGATAAAAAGTTTCAAAACAATGGTCGGGGTAAGGTTGAGACGAATTAGGTAAGACAATTGTCTCATTCCTCAAAATTTTTCGAGCAGTTGGAATTAAAGGGCAAACCTCAATGGGATGCCCATACACATCACAAAACACACACAGTTCCTCCATCGGGGAAATCTTCACACCACATTAAAAGAAATATAAAATATAAAAATAAAAATTATGAAATATCTAACCTGAGGAAAAATGAAACAAATAATTAACAATAAATAAAAAACAAAAGGAACGAGATTACCGGATCTGTGACGAATCTCAAATCAAGCAAACCTCAATGATGTAATGGCTCCTTGTCTTTCAATTCCCCGGCAACGGCGCCAAAAACTTGCTACAACTTTAGAATTGATCACCCAAGTGCAGGTTGTGCGAAGTAATAAATTTCTCGGGAATCCGAGGTCGAACCACAGGGAATTATGAAAACAAGAAACAATCACACGAACAATAAAAGTAATTTGAAAGGAAAAAGAATTGTTTGGAAAGTTGTTGATTGAGGAAAAGTGATTTTGATAATTAAAACAGTAATAAATAAAATACTAGAGCATCAGGTATTCCCTCTCAACTTCATACAATAATAGTTAAAGACTCAAAGCTTGACTTGAAAGAGGAATTAAATGTCAGTTAACCCAATTAACAAATCAAGTGATAAATCCAATGGTTATAATCAAAAGACTACCAGGAACTTGAATAATCATTCAATCATATTATTTTATGAAATAATGTTAATTCTTCCAGCGTGGAATAACCAGTGATTTACACGCAGGGAAAATCAAGCAATTGATGTACGTGGCACAACAACTCAAGAGTTTATACAGCATAAACACTTTGCTAAAAGATTTGGGATTAAATTAACACAATAACATAAATCCTTAAGTACAAGAGTCAATAAGAATACCGTACTCCGTTGAGAGGTTTTCCCCTAGCCTTAGCTTAGCCTTCTAGCCAGACATGGTAAAAAGATGGAGAAAAGAATAAAATCCTAATCTAATTCCTCTCTCTCAATAGATGATAGCCTCTATTTATAATAAAATAAATCCTAAATACAGGTTGGAAGGAATTCCTTTCCCAAAAAGATGTCTTGTAAGGTTAAATCCCGTGCATAAATCTTGGGCCCCGCGGGTACAAAATCTGTCCAGACTTCGAGCTTGAATTTCGCATATTTAGAGACTGAATCACGAACTTTTCGTGAAATACACTTCTGTAGCCCTTGAAGTCTTCTTTCCAACCCCACAAAAATCAGGTCCATCCGATATCGGAGTCAAAAGTTATGAATGAAATACTGAAGACATGTCAAATCCTTATCTTTTAGGAAACTTTCCTAATCCAACTTTAAATGAGTTTTCTTCTCACTTAAACTCTTATAAGGATTAAATTGCTGATTTATCTTCAAGTCTTCCTATCTCAACCTTGACTCTTCAATCCTTATCAATTGTGATTCTTCCTCTAGTGATTGCTTCACTTGCATTATCCATTATTACTTTAAATCAACCAATTTACCTGCAAAATAAATCAACAACTAGAAAAAGTATCAAATTAGAAAATCAAGGAATTTAACACATTTAATCACAAATAATATGAAATTAACCAATTATTAAATATAATAAAACAGCATTTTTGATGGTTAATCATGCAGCATTTGCCTCAGTCACAGCAAGATAATCCTTCTTTATGCTCTGCAAAGAGCTCTGAGCTTCAAAGGCTTATTGACTGGCCTTAACCCAGGCCTCGGATTTAAGTTTCAGCTCTTCCCTGGCCATTCTTAGCTCATCCCTGACTTTCATTTCTCTTTCTTCAGCCTTATCCTTTGTTGTTTATAAGCCTTGAAGGGAAGAAGCCTGGTTCTCCGATTCCTCTTTGAAGCCTGCCACCTGAGCTCGAAGGTCGTCATTGTCAAAGACGAGCTCGGCAACCTTAATCTCGTATGCCTTTAAAGCTTTGACAGAACTCAGAAGATTGGATCCTACTCACCAAACCTTTTACGTGGAGAGCCAGTTGGGGACAGGAGTGAAAGCAAGAAAAGGTAAACTTAAGGTTATGACATAAAGATAAATGGATGTATGAGAATGCAAGAACTTATGACAGCTGTTCCCTGAAGAGCTAAGCTGATGGTCTCTTCAAGAGGCATAGAAGAAGCATTTTGAACGTCAAAATCAGTAAGAACATAAGAAATAGCCCCAGCAGCAAGCTCACTGTTCTCAAAAAAAGAGTCCTCACTCTCCTCCACCTTGGGGCGCTTTTCTTCATCACGCCCAGGTTTCTTCGGAGAAAATTCGATAATCTTCCCAGAAGGACTATAAAAGAAAGTACCAGGTTGAAGGTCAAGAACCAACTTCAAGGCTTCCTTGACCTCGGACGAGGAAGGAGAAGGCTCGTCTGGCTCATGAGTTCGCCCTGAAGCAGGCTGAACCCCTGAGGGGTGGCAAGCCTCAACGACTTGTGGGGTGTTCAACGGTTGGACCTGCTTTGTTGAAGTCGAAGCTGGAGAAGACGAGGGCACCCCCAACTTTTGAATCTTAGTCCGAGTAACAGGGCTGCTCCCAGAGCCGACCACGGCTTTCCGTTTGCTAATTTTCCCACTCTTCGCTAAATGATCGATCTTGGCCTGGAGTTCCTCAAAGGTGGGCTTCATTATGGAAGAACCTGGAAGAACTAAACTAGGCAAGTTTAAAAAAAAAAGGGAAGAAACAGAAGAAATAGATGGAATTAAAGGCAATAAAGTCAACCAAATGGGAGGGTGTCTGTCCTATCTGAAGGGTTGTACTCCCAATGAGTGCCTCCCACAAAGAAGTAATGCTTTTTCCAGCCCTTGTGGGAGCTCGGGAGGTCGGATATGATCAACTTGGCTGATGCCCGTTTTCAAATGTATAAAAAGCCCTCAGAAGAATTGTGTTTAACGTTAAAAAGCTCCATAAGTATGGGAACAGTGGGCACTCCAAGCTTATGGGTCTTAAAATAAACAAGAAGGCCTACTAGCACACCCCAGAAGTTAGGAGAGAGTTGGGCAGGGCAAACGTTGAAGTGTTGCAAAACGTCATTAATGAAGGGATGCATTGGAAAGCGAAGGCCGTTCTCAAAGGCGACCACAAAGAAACAGACCTTCTTATGAACTTGGGTGACATATGAGGTAGATGCATCAGGGCTCCAGGGTCGAACTCCAAGAGGAAACCCGTAGCGGGCTCTGAGAGCCTTCAGGAAGGTGGGATCGACCTCACTAGCGCCCACGCGCTTTGCATAACTAAAGACAGCTCCTATGCCCGCAGAAGGGATTCCCACCTCGCTCACCTTGCCCTTACCCTTACTAGGCTTGGGGGGCATAGGAGCAGATGTTGAGGGAGGTTCCCCAACATCTACCCCCGCATCAACAGAGTCTATGCCCGGGAAGTTGTCGATTTCAACACCTACATCTCCTAGGTCAGTATCCTCCTCGGCAGACTTGCCGCCTAGGAGGGAAACAGAGGAAGGGGTGGCTCCAGAGGAAACAAACATGATAGGACAGGAGAAGGGCAATGAGAATCTTTGAATCGAACCGAAGAAACTCGACTTTGAGCAGGGAGCCAAGAAATCGAAAGGAGTGGTACGAAGAGGGAAGTTGAACAGAGGAAGAAGGGGGGTTCTGACAGCCATTCGGGCATTTATAACTTGAAAGGAGTGGGTTGTAACGTGCACGGGAATCGAGGAGGCCATGATTACAGAAAACCGTCACAAAGCAACTCCCATGTGCAAAGTTAGGGCCAGTCACGTGCTGGCCTAGCTCGGTAAAAAAAAAGAGAGAAAGAGCTCAACCCTTACCCAAGCTCGCTTGGGCCAAGACCTGGGGGGCAACTAATGATGCCTAAAATAAATTCCAGACATGAGCTCAACAGAAGAGGTCAGCTCGGGAGGTCGGGCTAGACACACATAGTTCAGGAAATCAGAGCTAAAGCTCTACCCCAGAAAAGATAATAGCAAGAGTAAATAGGGGGTAGCTGGATAACAGCCTTTACCCCCAACGAAGTGGAAAGCTAGAATTAAGGCGAAAAACACTCAATTGACCGAGATCCTCTCCCAGAATTAAGGGATATCCCATGGATGAAGGGCAGAGATCTCGGTAGAGATCTCCAAGAGTTAGGAATGGCATTATAAGAACGGTACTTAGCCCTAACCTAAGGGGAGGAAGAAAACGATCTGTAAACTTCTATTGAATGAATATACACCTCATGAGCAAGAGCCTCCATTGTAGAGTGGACTAGCCGAGCTCATTAGCCGGTGAACCACTATATTTCCACTGTGTCATACACACCACATCACTGATAACTAGAGCATTCACCATCCGATTCACGAGCCTGGTAGCTCATACTTGTTTCTCGCCATTACACTCGAACTAACTGCTCATTCACGTGAAAAAAACACCATCAAATACGTTCACCTTTTAGGACGTTTGCAAAACCGAGAGGAAAATAAAATCAAGTAAAAACCCGTTTTAAGAGGAGTGGAAACTTCTGTGGTTCAATTCGAGGGAAGCACAACCTCGAGAACCTTCACAAAAAGTTTATCACAATGTCCAACATAGTTTTTTATTGCTAAAAGAGCTTTTACATGCAAGAGGATACATGGTGTATGGCTGACATAGCAAGAAGGTATCAAAACTGAAGACATAGAATATTTTATATTCCTATTTGGATCAATGAATCCACTACCTCCAAGTCTCCACACTCACAGATCGTAGTCTAGACTGAGTTAAACATATAACGAATCACTGGAATGTCTCATTTTTAGATATTGAAATAAGGAAAACTGTATAATAGAGCCCAAAATGCACCAGGACCCAATAGGCAACAGGCCCTATTTTATCACAAATACTGGGATATAGTTGAAGCAGATCATCCTGTAATCAAATAAGAGAAATAATAAGTAACAAGGCTTAATTGAGAATCTAACCCGCATCTCTCAATTTAGACCCATAAGTTTGTGCAATGTTAGCTACAAGATACTCTCTAAAATTCTGATTATAAAAGTAAATCTTTTTCCAGACCGTCTAATTAGTCCTAATCAGAGTAGTTTCATTCCAGGGAGACAAACAACTAATAATGTTATAATTACACAAAAGATAATTCACAATTTGAAAAGGAAAAGGGATAAGGTATGAGGTAGGGTTATTAAACGAACCAAGCAGCTCGAGATCGGCTTATTTTTAGCTCAATTTAGCTCTCTTATATTACAAAATGAGCCGAATTTGAACAAATTTTTAGGTTTTGATATAGAGTCGAGTCGAGCCGAGCCCAAGCTATTTGTGAGCCAACTCATTTTGTTCAGTTGCACAACATATATTCGTAAATTGTTAAGAATGTCAAGGTTACTATTAAATTATATTTGTAATTGATTAATTTCGTGGAGTCAATTGTAAAATCTAAACATATTACATGGTCATGATGCTATCAAATTCAAGATCCGAAAGTGTCTTTGAAGGAGGAGGTCAAGCGTCAAAGTAATATCATTCAACCTCCATATGCACTTTCATGCTTAGAACAAAGGTAATGACCTAGACACCAAAGATGAACCCTTTGTTATTTTAACTTAGGTTGATTAGGATGAAAATGGAATGGGAAGCAACCCGATTACAACTCTTAGGTGATTTTAAAAGAAACAAATTTCTAACCATTTATGAGTTTGAAAAATATAGTTTGAGTCATAATCAAATCCCTCTTTGAGCAACACCACTCAATGCTCAAGAGGACAATTTTTTGAATAGTTTTATGCTTCAAAAACCTGTAGGGACCGATCTATATTAGCTAGAGTGGTCTCTTTATGACTTAGGGAAAGAAATGAGTAAAAGGTCACGAAGGGCAGTACAGGACTCGCTCTATAAGATCTCTCAAGCGATCTTCATGGTCGCTCGAGCAATGCACATAGTCGCTCAAGTGGTGTCTGCCTTAGTCGTGTTTGAAATGTTGTTTTCACTCCAGCGATAACCATCTTATGACTGTCCTCCCACCGATTGAGCGGTCATTCATGAATTTGAGTTTTTTTATTTACTCAAACTATCCTTATTTCATACCTATAAATAGGGAGAGTTTTTCTCACATCTAGGTTAAGCCTCTAGTGAGATTTTCAAGAGAGAAAATCATATTTCTACCTTGAGAACTTCTACCACAACCTAGATCCCTAAGAGTGACACCTCCACAACAAAATAAGTACTCACACATGGTGTCACTGTATTTCAATGATTAAATTTTTAATTAAGTTTTTTATTGAGCATGTTACTATTTGATGTTACTATTTTTTTGTTGAGCATATTACTGTTTGATATTACTATTTTTTTTTTTTTGAGTATATTACTGTTTAATGTTACTATATATAGAAAAATAATTTTAATGCTAGTACAATTCTCAAGTTAGGAGTTTTTATATTTAAAAACATTGAAACTAACAATGATAGACAATATTTATCGTAGGGGTAATTACGTAATACAAAAAAAATTGATATATGTACTTAATGACAATAATTTAATGAAAAAGAGAACTTAATAGAATATAAGTATGACTATGATACTTAAAGTCAAATAAATTCTAAAAAAAAATAACCACAGATAATTATCCGTTAAAAACAAGGTACACCTACTCGATTACATACATTTTTTTAAGTGAAAATTGGAAGTGAGTCCCCCTAGATGTACTTGTTTGGAGATAAGTCCTGCAAAGAAACTTATAAGGGGCTAAGTCCATGTTTAAAATTATATGTAATGACTTAAGTCCACTTTTTTTTTTTTTATCTCAAAAATATCTTTCCTTGAAAGGAAGTTAAATTAATTTCCTATTTTAGAAATTGTTATCCCTTAATTCAAGGTCAATTAAAATATGCCAATAAAATCTCCATCATAAATTTAAAATTCAAATTCAAATTCAAAGCTCGCTCTCTCTCTCTCTCTCTCTCTCTCTCTCTCTATATATATATATATATATATATATATATATATATATATATAAAATCTCCATCATAAATTTAAAATTTAAAATTCAAATTTAAAGCTCTCTCTCTCTCTATATATATATATATATGTGTGTATGCTGGGTTGTTATGGAGATGATGCAAGTATAGTTGTGGCGGTGGTGTAGAGTAAAAAAGAGCTATCGTGGAACTTGAATTGGCTTTTGTGTGGTTGTGAGCGTTGTTGTGGAGTTGATGACAACGTGATGGTTGGCGTTGCTCGGGAGGTGATGATGGTGCGATGGTGGCAGTGTTATGGTGAGGAAAGTGGTATATATATATATATATATTCAAATTCATGTTACTATTTTTTTTATTATGTTACTATTCATGTTACTGTTTTTGTTGAGTATGTTACTACTATTATTTTACTAAATATTTATATTCAATGTTACTATTTTTTTTGTTTTTGAATATTACTATTTTTTGCGTTTGAATTTGAGAGAAATAATTATTGTTAAGTATGTTACAGTTGTTGTTAAGCATGTTACTATTTTTGTTGAACATGTTAATATTTTTGTTGAATATGTTACTGTTGTTATTTTTTAAAAATATTAATATTGAATGTTTCAATTTTTTTTATGTTTAAATGTTACTATTTTTTTGTGTTTAAATGTATTATTTTTTGTGTCCAAATGATAACTTTTTTTTGTATTTGAATGTTACTATGTTTTATTTTTAATGTTACTATATATATATACACTTAACCTATATATGGATATAGATAGATAAGAGAGAAGGAAAATTTTAATGTTAGTCAAACTCTTAACCTATATATGGATATAGATAGATATGAGAGAGAAAAGATTTTAATGTTAGTCAAACTCTTAAGATTTAGGAGTTTTTAATTTTTAGTTTTATTTCACTTCTAAAGGGAATAGATAGTATAGTAAAATTGACAAAAAACGGACTTCATAACAAATAAGTTTATTTGACGGACTTAAGTCCAAATAAGTCCATATAGTGGGACTGACCTCCAAATTTCCCTTTTTATAATAGGCGAATCAAAACTAAGTGGACCTGGTATTTCTTGGGCCTCACTTGGTCCACATTGTTGTGTCATTTACTCTCTCTCTCCCCTCTTCCTTTTAAGTTGACTTCACTTAGATGTGTCCTTAAGTGGCCCTCGAATTTATTGGGCCTCTCTTGGCCCACATTGTTGTGTCCTCTACTCTCTTACCCACTTGGTAATGTCGCTCCAAATTATTTCAATACTCAGAAATTTGGGTGTTGTGAATTTATTAGCCACCAAACGGAGCTCGAATAGTCTAGTCCATATCACATTTCGGAGTATTGTTTCGATCACTTACAAAACAAAATAGTCTGCTTCATGTTGAAATTAGATGATCATGATCTTATGTAGTATGTATCTCTGTGTTAAAATTCAGGTAAGATAGGTTAATGAAATGTATATAAAATACAAAGTAATTCAAATCCTTCAAGATATAAAGAATGATTTTTATTTTTCGAGGTCCAGATTTGTCCAAATTTTTTATCCATGGCTAAGATTAGCTTGAGAAAAAAAAAATTCCCGCCCAAACCCTTTCCATTTTCACACGCGTCATTCATGCCCCCCAAACTCTCCTCATTCACACCGTCCTCCCCTGCCGCAAAGAAACTAAAAAAAAAATTCTTCATTGACACAACGCAGAGTCTCTTCAATGACTCAGCTACCGTGAGATCCCCACCCTGTCCAAATATGTTTGATTTTCAATTTTATCTCCATCTGGATTTCCACTTCTATTGCTACAAAGAGAAATTACATGGGCTATGTCCATAGCATTTGTTTTTTTTTTTTTTATGGGGAGAGGGGGAAGGGGAAGGGGAAGGGGAAGGGGAAGAGGGAGGGGGAGGGGGAGGGGGAAGGGGATGAGGGACTTGAACCCTTGATCTCAAGAAGGCAAAGTCTTTACAAGATAAGGAATATCATTGAACCAAAGGCCCATTGGTGTCCATAGCATTTGTTTAAGGTACGATGTTAATATGTAATTAGTAATAACTTTTTAAGGAACGATGTTAAAATATGTAAATTGTGTATACATGTTCAATTTTTTTGAGTTATGTTTTTAGAGGTAATTTGTCCATTTTTTATATATTCATCGGCTCTATATATTTATCATTATCATTATGTACATCGTTTTTTTCTCTAGCAAATGCTCAGCTTTTTTAGTTGATTTTTTTTTTATCGCACAGTGACTTCAGACACGAGTAATAACTAGTATATTTATATAATGTCATACATGGTTCGTGTGATAGGATTAGAAATTTAGAATAGCTTAGTTATTTGTTTTCCCTAGTGGCTTTTGCTCATCCCTAATATTTTTAAGGGAATAAGCACAGAGAGGAAGAGAACTAATTCCCTAGTCATCACGATTTCCTGCTATTTGCTGCTTGGATGTTTTGGGCTTGGATTTTTTTATGTTTAGTGTCCTAGAGATATGTTCAGATCATCTTCTTGATCATTAATTAAGACTAAAAAGACCGTTGTTTTTGATAAGGAACTCAGTCAAGCTTCCTTATTCCTTAGTGTAGTCTCGGTCCATAGTTAAAAACTCCGTTTTTTATAGCCTAGTCTATATCCACAGGTGACGTGATTCCCTACCGACGCCTTTCCCATTGTACACAGCTAAGTAAAAGACTACCATACATGCCTTTTGTCGGCAAGCTACCCTCGCCTACCTCATCTATAGGCATTTTTTTCTATCCGCCCGTGAGCAAGATCAGATTGACTACTCTATTACCATCATGCTGAAGGTCTTTTCTTCACTTCAATAGGACGGAAAATGAACAGCTTATTCATAATCTTAGAGGCCCTGCCCTGCTTCATTTAATTGAATGAAGGGCAGTGCGACTCACAGCACCACCATATATGAAAAGCCAGAAATTCAATTGAGAACAAAGGTGTGTCATATAGTACCTGCTTCTTCCTAAGACAAATATCTCTCAGAATACAGATACCTGAGAATCAGTAAGCCCTCTATGCCAATGCTTCACACACGAGAACTTGAACGAAACTTTCCAGACACCATGTATAGAACCTTTTGCTTCTATCACTACTCAAACTTGGAACACCCCTAGAACATCATCCAACAAAAATTGCAGACCTTTCTTAACCACATTTTGTAGAGCAAAATGAGGAAAGACAATGTAGTTTAAGTGATTCGGACTACTATTCACACTTGATCGACCCATAGATGTAACGAACGAAGACTAAAGATGCACGAAAGCCCACAGTCCCAAGCATGAGAAATATACCATAGCAGATGCAAGCCATGTAACCAAAGAAGAAGGAACTTTGCAGAAGGCCATTCATATTTGTTTGTGTGAAGTAATAATAAAAGCAGTAGCCGTAGATAAACAAGCCAGTTGATCCACCGCAAAGAAAAGACCTGCATTGATTGAAGCACTTGAATTAGTCAAACACTAACAACAGTATTTGGTATCACAGTTCTATATATTGAGCTAGTAGGCTAAGAAAAAACTCTGATGAGATACTGTATGCACTATCTGCATGCAATTCGGACCGCCAAGCAACATCCAAAAGACTCGGGACAATAACAATCGTCAACCAGTGGTTCTTAAACATGAACAGACAAAACCCTATCCACATGTACAATACATTAATCTTATTCAGGAAAAAGAAAGGACTTGAACAGCATCCATGTTTTTGAGTCAAACATCAAACAATAAACTTAGATGAAAATGAAATTTCAGATGCTTAACTGTGAGACATAAGAGACAGAGTTATATGTATTAAATACTTGCACATAGGCCAGCTATGTGCAGAATAGAGAAGAAAGGAGAAAACAAGGAGAGCTAAAGCGTAAGTGCAAAACAAGTTGTCAGAGATTTAGAAATAGGACTATATAACAGTGGCACAAAAGTATATGTCAATGAGATTTTTTGTTTTCAGGAAAAAGAAAAAGGCAAGAAAACTACTCCACCTCCACCACCATTCATGATCTTCAGCAGCAAGCAGAAAATACGTCAAAGCTAAAGCCACAAAAGCAGTCACAACCAGAAGAAGAACGAAGACAACGCACAAGATACCATATGCTGAGTAAATCCGATGACCCCAAATGCTGGCAAATATATAGTATATCTCGCGGTAGATAACACCAAAAGGAAGAATGCCTGCCAATGCCATCTGAGGAAGAAGACCCCTGTACCAACGCAGTGTTGGAATCTCTCTAGGACATTTACTGGTGCGACAGGGAGCCTGAAACTCAGACTTACTGTTTTTCCCAGCAATGCCACCCAGCAAAAGCAAAGGTGATGCTAAAAATATCCATATAAGAAATATTACAGCAATAGTACCCAGAGGCAGTGCTGCAGTTGCTCTGAAAGTCATTGCAACAGTATTAAGGAAGCAGAATGTAACGAATAGAGGCCCAGAAAATATGCATCCTACAAACAGCAGACTCCTCACCTGTCAACCCAAAAACCGAGTGACCTGATTAGTACGCAAAGTTCGTTATAAAATAGATACCCAAGTAATAAACCTGTTTTAAAACCAAAATTAATTGTATATTGACCACTTCAGCGCATACCCAGTTTGGTCCTTCAAGCTGACAATAGAAAGAAACTGCAGTATAACCAGCTATCACAGATGTAATTGCATATATGACCACGAGTGCAGTTAACAAACGACCTCGGTTGTATGGATAGAATATGCCAGCCAGTCCTAGAATGAGAACGACTACCATACTGCAAATGCATAAATTGAGAAGAAAAATACAAATTAGATGCCACTTGATTTGAAAATGGCTGAATACAGCTTCACATCTCTTGGCAAAATAGTTTTGGGAAGATACTAACAGAGTAAAGAACTGGGTGCCAGAACCTATAGAGGCAGCAAATAGGGACTTATGCTTTGGATACCGAAACACATCGCCATGGATGTATTTCCATCCAGTCTCTTCTTGGTTGTCAGCTAATTCCTCATCATGTGCATATCTTTCCAGTAATAGAATGAAGCAAATGAATAATACATAAAGAAAAGAAAATGCCATGAATGTTCAAATGAATACTGATCTATACTTATAAATGTTTCTTACTTCATAATATCTTTCTTAAGGACTCGTATGAAAAAGGTCACAAAACAACCAACTAACAGGGCAATGGGCACACATGAGTTCATAATCGGAAACCAACGAATCTTCAAGTGATGAGGCAGCGTAGAAGATAATGAGTATCTATCCATTCTTTTCTCAAAAGGAATTTGTGTTTCTTTCCAGTTCACAGTGTACATGAACTCAACGTCAACTTCCTTGTCCTCTGATATGTCCACGAAGAACTGAGGGTATGTTCTAACATTGACCTCAATCACACGGTCCTTGTTGAAAAAAATATCAAAATGCAAATGGTTGGAAAGCAAATATTTGTGCTGGATCTGTTCGACTACACCACGATGGTGCTCTCCAATGAAAGCCCATATTGGTAAGTCATCAAAGTACATTTCAATGAAATAATCCTTTACAACTGCATTTCGGAACTGAGAAACTTCTTCCTTTGTTAGCATCTTTCTGCATGCCACTTGAGAATATTTGTCTACTAGAAAGTCGATCTTATATGGAGCAGAAACAAATCGATCCCCTTTCAACACCTCACCAAGAGTTTCCTTCTTCTCTTTCACAGGGTCTGTCATTAGATCAACTTAAAAATTTTAAAACATATATCAGGAGCAATTAAATATGAAACATAGGTAGAGATGAAAACCTGGTGAACAGAAGGGCAAGTCAAAAAATGCATATGTTTCACTGGAATCAGAAATAGACAAGAGAACACAAAATTAGCAATCAAAGGCAAGAAGTCACCCAATGAAAGTCGTCAAACAAGGTAAGACCCACATAAAGCTCTAGGAAATTTTGCTATGAACTCTAAGTGGACAATCAAATCAATACACTAGACAGAACTGAAACGGAAATTCCGCCACGTACATCAAATTCCCAAGTATGCAATATCTAGCATATAAATAAAAATGAAATTTGGGATAACGAAACCATAATAGGGATATTATGGCCTAGTATATGAAGAAACACTTTCAGAGATCCAGACATGCTTTCAACATTCATCTCTGTAACTGTGAACCACTGAATACAATCTTTAATCATTTATATTATTATTAATAAACAAGAAAGTAAAGTTCAAATGAACAAAGAGCTAGGATAGAACTAACATCAATAACTGCAAACTTTCTGATTGACTGGAAACCAACACCAAATACTTGAATGTATAAGCATGCATTGAATGACCGATCAAGAAATTTACCTAGGGTTGTGGTACGGGCCCACCTTGTTGGCGTATAGAGGGACTGGATCCCCAGCTTTGTAGTGATGATCAGATGCATCTGATCTCACTTCACTTCCAAGACACATTATGAGAACAGCAACAACAAGAAGTTTTGCCACTGATTCGGTCATTTCCCTCAGCTTTTGGAGCAAGAGATAACTGAAATAAAACGGAGAAGTAAATACACAAAATAGTAGACACGATTAAAGAACCAAATAGCAGATTCACATAAGTTAAGTGTCTGATGCCGAATCTGGCTTCTACTTTCTACCACAGTCACATAAATTAAGTGTCTAAGTATCTGAGGTCATGTTGTTTTCTTTTTAAACTTTCATGATCTAGGTCTAAGAAGTTTGTGGTCTATAAGTCAGACATGAAACTATCAGAGGTTTGGATCTTTCTGCTTTCATTTTGAAATTTGAGTGCTCATTAGCTGAGACATCGGTGATGTGAAAGGCGTAAATGCTAGAAGGGAAGTGGAGTTTACGGCATAACTTGCTTTGCTATTAAGTGACAGTGTCAATGCTGCTGTGGTGGTCCAGGTGGAACCACGAAGAAAGTGCTGATGTGGATAATGAGAGTGGCCGAGGTGGAAGTACAAGAAGGGGAAATGAAGGTGATGGTTATCAAGGTTGTAACTGAAGCATTCAGCAATAAAGCTCAAGGTGGAGACAGAGGTGGAACTGAAAATATTAATTGTTTTTGCTGCCAGAAGGCTAAATCCCGGAAGCTTTTAATTTTTAAAAAATAGAATACGGTCTTTAGTGAAGATCATTTTTTTTTGGTGAAGATCAACGATCTCAAAATATGGCTTTATTCCAGGCAAATAAAACTCATGACATATGTATGCAATTTGATGAACTCCACAGTCATGCTTCGCTTCTCAGTTTCTCACCCATTGCCGTTATCTTAATTATCATTAACTATATCTGATAGGAAAGGGGCTCGCACGTGAAATGTGTGGGCAGTACCAAATAAGCAAATACATTTGGTGTCCTCTTCCACTTGTAATTACTAATATCCTCCATTTGCATAAAGCAATTGGAGATCCATATAGAGGCTGTCATTTCAGGAGTATTTAACTCCCATCCCAATCAATATGGTGCATCAAACCTGCTGAATGCTTTTTTTTTTAGAAAAATTTCAAAAACTGGTACCTAAATCAAGATCACCTGAAGACTGGGAATACAGACGGATTGTGCAACTAGATTCTTGGAATGTTTGAATAAGCTACTGGCTCTAATGCTTTTCAATTTATTTAAGCAGCAACTTTTCAGCTAAAGAAAACTAGTTTAAGTCTAAATTTTTTTGAGATTTTATATGCTGTTATTATTATCGTCACATTGTTTCTTTTGCATAAGGGCAAAATTACAGGTGAACTACCCGGTTCAGCAACACGAATAATCTCCCAAGCAATACAAAAATGCCAACAACTACACTATTTCTAATTAAACAGTACTGATGATACCTAGAAAAAAGCTCTAAGTACGAGCTCGGATATTGAGGTCAGACAAGGAGGTCAGACACAGTAACCAAGGCTCCGCAATCCAGACCTCAAGCTCTGCTCAAAGAAAACAAACGGGAAATTGAAAGGGAAACAACTGGCTGGTGAATGGCATCCTCAAAGCAATGGAAAGCTAGAATCAAGGCACAAAACTCTCAACTAACCAAGATTCTCTCCCAAAAATCAAGGAAGATCCCACGGATGAAGGGCAAAGATCTCGGTAAAAATCTCTTAGAGATAGGAATTGCATTATAAATATTGTACATCGCCTCAATCAAGTGGCGGAGAACCCTACTGGCATCAAAGGCATCTTGTAAAATATTTTCGAGAGGAATATAGATTCTAGGAGCAAGAGACTCCATTGAAGAGTGGACTAGCCGAGCTCCCAAGCCGGTGAACCACTATATTTCTATGTGTTACACACACCACATCTCAGATAACTAGAGCACTCACACACAATTTTATGAGCCTCGTAGCTCAGATCCATCCCATACCATTGAACCCAAACTCATTGCTCATTCGTGTAAAATTACACCATCAGTTTGGCGCCGTCTGTGGGAACGACTGTTCCTGTTACAAATAAACTGATTCCTCAGTGACTGATGGTAACAACTCGAAATATGAGCAGAAGTCAAACAAACCTACCACGAATGCAAGATCAGCAGGAAGCCACCAACGGCAGACAACCAGGGAACATCCAGGAGACGAATTCCCCCATTAATAACGAGTTGGAGGCCCTTCGCCTCGTCAACCAACGATTACTAAAGGAAAATGCAGAGCTATCAAAGCTCGTACAACGCCCACAGGAGGCACGACCGGCCCAAGAAGGCCAGAATAACCCCCCTTACAGGGAACGGCGACACTGGGACCCCCTCAGAGAGGTCGACGAAGGAGGAGAAAGCAGCCAGACCAAGGGGCATGCTCCTTATGTGCCCCCTAGGAATGGCCATAACGACGAGATGCAAAGTCAGAACGACGGGGGCGATAGGGATGATTCTTTCCCTTATCCGCCGGACAGGAAAGAGCAGCGCTGGGAACAACGCTTCAAAGACATCCAACAAGAGCTCAGCCACATGAAAGAGGCTATAAAGAGCAAGGCTCCGGTTACAATGGACGCCCTAGTACAACAGACTGAGTCCCCATTCACCACTGGAGTGCTGCACTTTCCTCTCCCACCAAAGTTCAAGATGCCTCAGATAGAGGTCTTTGACGGAACGAAAGATCCCGTAGATCATCTCAACACTTACAAGAACCAGATGGAACTGCATGGATACCAGGATCCTGTACGTTGCAGAGCTTTTGCCATCACGTTAAAAGGCTCTGCCCTGGCCTGGTTTCACAGGCTCCCACCAGCCTCGATCTCATCCTTTAGAGAGCTCTCCATAGCTTTTGTATCTCACTTTATAGGAGCTCGGATATACAGAAAGCCGAGCTACCACCTATTGAATGTAAAACAGGGACCCAACGAGAACCTACGGTCTTATGTCCAAAAGTTTAATTCAGAATCCCTGAAGGTAGATATTCCAGATGAGAAGTTTGCTATCACTGCTTTCATTGCTGGATTAGGAGTGAAATCGAAAGATTTGATATTTTCTATATCAAAGAACCCGCAAGCAAGCATGGCAGAGGTGCTGGCTAAAGCAGAAAAGTATATTAATGGCGAGGAAGCCCTTCTCTCAAAGGTAGGGAGCTCATCCTCACAGAAGGAAAAAGTGAACGAAGAAAATAAGAGGGATCGAAGTCCTAGGAAAGAAAGAGGACGAGATAGGTCCCTAAGAAGAGACAGGGATCGCTCCCCCAAGAGAAGGGAAGATGTCAGAGAACAAGACGAGCTTTTCAGCTTATGAACATCAGATGAGCTCTTCAGCTCATAAATTTAAGATGAGCTTTTCAGCTCATAAACTCAAGATGAGCTCTTCAGCTCATAAAATCAAGATGAGCTCTTCAACTCATAAACATCCGATGAGCTCTTCAGCTCATAAATTCAAGATGAGATCTTCAGCTCATAAATTCACGATGAACTCTTCAGTTCGTAACTTGAGTCACGCAGCTCACGATGAACTATTCAGTTCATAACTTGAGCCAAGCAGCTCACGATGAACTCTTCAGTTCATAACTTGAGCCAAGCAGCTCACGATGAACTCTTCAGTTCATAACTTGAGCCACGCAGCTCACGATGAACTATTCAGTTCATAACTTGAGCCAAGCAGCTCACGATGAACTCTTCAGTTCATAACTTGAGCCACGCAGCTCACGATGAACTATTCAGTTCATAACTTGAGCCAAGCAGCTCACGATGAACTCTTCAGTTCATAACTTGAGCCACGCAGCTCACGATGAACTATTCAGTTCATAACTTGAGCCAAGCAGCTCACGATGAACTCTTCAGTTCATAACTTGAGCCACGCAGCTCACGATGAACTATTCAGTTCCTAACTTGAGCCACGCAGCTCACGATGAACTCTTCAGTTCATAACTTGAGCCACGCAGCTCACGATGAACTATTCAGTTCATAACTTGAGCCACGCAGCTCACGATGAACTATTCAGTTCATAACTTGAGCCAAGCAGCTCACGATGAACTCTTCAGTTCATAACTTGAGCCACGCAGCTCACGATGAACTATTCAGTTCATAACTTGAGCCACGCAGCTCACGATGAACTCTTCAGTTCATAACTTGAGTCACGCAGCTCACGATGAACTATTCAGTTCATAACTTGAGCCAAGCAGCTCACGATGAAGTATTCAGTTCATAACTTGAGCCAAGCAGCTCACGCTGAACTCTATTCAGTTCATAACTTGAGCCAAGCAGCTCACGCTGAACTCTTCAGCTCATAATATGAGCCACGTAGCTCACGCTGAACTATTCAGTTCATGATACGAGCAACACAGCCCACGAAGAACTCCAATAGTTCAGAAAAGAGCCTAGGAGCTCGGAATGAACTATTTAATTCCTAAAAAGAGCTCGGCAGCTCATAAAGTCAATAATTTTGCTTTAAGAAGCACTGAAGTACTTCTCGAAGCAATGGGAACTCGGCAACCGTAGGAAAAGCAGCAGCTCTCTGCACCTCGAGCTCATGCAAATCGAGGTCGATGTGTGGAAGTCTATCTCAATTCAGCATCGACTCAGCCCCTGCCCAAGCTCGCTTGGGCCAAGGGCTGGGGGGCAACTGATGATACCTAGAAAAAAGCTCTAAGTACGAGCTCGGATATTGAGGTCAGACAAGGAGGTCAGACACAGTAACCAAGGCTCCGCAATCCAGACCTCAAGCTCTGCTCAAAGAAAACAAACGGGAAATTGAAAGGGAAACAACTGGCTGGTGAATGGCATCCTCAAAGCAATGGAAAGCTAGAATCAAGGCACAAAACTCTCAACTAACCAAGATTCTCTCCCAAAAATCAAGGAAGATCCCACGGATGAAGGGCAAAGATCTCGGTAAAAATCTCTTAGAGATAGGAATTGCATTATAAATATTGTACATCGCCTCAATCAAGTGGCGGAGAACCCTACTGGCATCAAAGGCATCTTGTAAAATATTTTCGAGAGGAATATAGATTCTAGGAGCAAGAGACTCCATTGAAGAGTGGACTAGCCGAGCTCCCAAGCCGGTGAACCACTATATTTCTATGTGTTACACACACCACATCTCAGATAACTAGAGCACTCACACACAATTTTATGAGCCTCGTAGCTCAGATCCATCCCATACCATTGAACCCAAACTCATTGCTCATTCGTGTAAAATTACACCATCAAGTACTAAGAATGTTCAACTGAGAAACAGAACACATCAACTGAAACAATAGAAATTGCATAACCTGCTAATCAAATAAATTAATAAGTACTGGGGTCTATGTTCTGTTGTCATCCTCATCCACACCCAGTTTAATCCATTACTAGATTAAAAACTTAATGATGAAATTGCCCCCAGAGCATGCATGAAGAATGCTCATCTGAGGCGATTGAAAATTGCACCATCCTCAAACATGAGGATGAGGTATTCCGAAAAGGGATGCTCAATTTGTCAGTGACTAGCTCCTCCTCCTCCGAAAAAAATTTGCGAAACTAAGGCCAAACACCCAAATCTTGTCCCAACAGGACTGATAAGGGTACCAATCCTAATTCAAGTCCTAACAGCTGCGTTGACTTTCAAAACCATGATGGATAAGAAAATTGATTAGTCAAACAAATGAATTCATCCATTCATGAGAACTGGTAATATAAAGTTCAGAAACATAGTCAATACAGTATGTAAGCATTCGCATTGAGATATGAATGACCAAGAACAGGAAAGTCAAAGAATCAAAGCAATTGCCCAAGACTATTCAGAACAAAGATCATAACGAAAGCAATGCGATTCTATGCAAATTATAACTGTTGGAGTTTATGAAGCACACACAAACCTGTCGATGGGTGTTCTGCTCTTGGTGCAAGACTTGACTTCCTGTTCTGTTGTTTTCTCTCCAATGCTTTGAAAGTTTTTTTTTTCTGTAAGTCGGGAAGAGAAGACTAAATACCGTACAAGAATAGACCGTAACTGTGGACACTCTACCGGCTGAGGGTTGACCGTTGCTGAATGAATAAACTCCAAACTCTCCATTTTAACTAACTACTTAACAGCATCTCCAACCCAACTCTCTAAAATAATTAATCAAAATATATTTAATTATTACATTCACTACTTTAACCGGTCACTTTTACAAATTCACTACAACTACACTCTCTATTTTAACTAACTACTTCACCCAATTTTCACTAATTTCTAATAATTTAAAAAGAATACAACATATATATAGAGAGATAGAGAGAGAAAGAGGTAGAAAAAAAATTTAGATAGGCTAAATGACTCTCCACATATGAAGAGCCATTTGGATGAAATGGAAAATAGAGAGTGGAATAGAGAGTGGGTTGGAGATGATTTTTTGTGTTTAGCTAGTTAAAATAGCTAAAAGATAAGAAATGGATAGTGAGTTGAAGATGCTCTAAATATTTATACACTCCTTAAACCAACAACTTTTTTTTCACTTTATCCCCTAAACTATTATTTTTTTTATATTGCACCCTCAACTATATAATTAGTTTCACATTATCCCAATAATTAACGTTCGTTATATATTTAACGAACAATTATTTTCTTTTGCCCCCAAACTATGTAATTTTTTTCACTTTACTTTGACATGTCAGCGATTTATGTCCAAAAAAATGACAGATATTTATGATTGGGACAATGTGAAATAAAAGTGTTAGTTTAGGGTGCAATGTAAAAAATTTAGTAGTTGAAGGAGTAAAGTGAAAAAAAGTGATAGTTCTGGGGTGTAAGTGTAATTTATCCTATATTTAAATATTACATAATTTAAATATTACATTCTCTATTTTAAAAAGTGACATTTATAAGTTCAATCTAACTACGTTCTATATTTTAACTAATCACTTCACCTAACTTCAATTAACTTTCAATAATTTGAAAGGGATTGCAACATATAGAAAGAGAATTTGAAGAGGTTGAATGGCTCTCCAAATTTGGAGAGCCATTTAGGTAAAATGAGGAATATAGAGTGGGTTTGAGAGCTTTTTTAGTATTTGGTTAGGTAAAATAGCTAAAAAATGAGAAATAGAGAGTGGGTTGAAGTTACTCTAAGATATTATACACAATGTATCCCCAAATATGGTGATATTATAAATGCCCCTAAAGTAAAGTAATATATTATCATTAGTGTAGTGGATATAGAAGGGTTGAGCTTAGTACATAGTTTTATAATTGAGAGTTTATTAGGGAATGATGGAGATTTGTGGGGTGGGAATAATCCGTGAATAGGGGCGCATGACCTAAAATTCTCTAATTTTTTGGGTTACCAGCCTGTTTGCGAAGACGTGAATAGGGGCGCATGACCTAAAATTCTCTAATTTTTTGGGTTTGACACTTTCGATTAACGTGTCAGTGTTCCATTAGATGCCGGTAAACATACGATTTGTGGGTCATCCGTAAATAACTTAATCTCAACAGTGAAGTTGTTATATTATGACTTGGGCTTCATAAGTCCAAGTTATGAAAACAATCTCCCTACATACAGGGTAATAGTGCATAGACTAAGTTTTTCTATATACCACAGTAACAAGGCTTGTGCACTAAGTTTTTTTTTCTTCCTAGAAAGCTTTTCTATTTGACTTTTTTGTTTCAAGACTTTTGTTGTTCTAATATTTCGCTTCCTCATTCTAGTTGAATCAAATTGTGATAAGTTCATTACTAATGCTTATACTAGAATTTATCAAACAAATAACTATAAATATTTTAGGTATATACACATAATCATTAATGATATCAGGAAAAAAAAAAGTCAGTTCAAATGATGAACAAGTCTGGTCGACAATTCAAATAATGGACTATTCAGGTGGATCATCACGTGCCAAGCTGACCTCGAAGAGTCCATACCAATGATGGGACTAAAGGCTGACCAAAATTACTAAAAGGGGTAAAAGAGGAATTTCACCTACAAACCCTACCGTGGGTAGGAAGTCGTCACCCCCAGAAGGCTACATCAACACTTCTAGAAATTCACCTCACATCTTGAGGAAAAAGCCTCTAACGACTAAATATTCTCTAACATTTCTTTTATAAAAGCAATGATTACCGTTGTATAAAGGGTAAGCCTAGACACTACCCTAAGCAAGAGAAACAACTTTACTATATTCATATTCTTCTTCAAGCAATACACACATGAAAGAATAATAGCCTCCATTACAGTGTACTACTCTTGCTCTTCAGTAGAACGAACCACTATAATCGTGTGCACTCTTATCTATCTTAATTTCTAGCTCACACACTTCACTCGCAGTTCATCTACCCACTCATACTTCTCGGTATTTTATACCATCAATGATCATTTACTTTTTAGGGTCTTCATCGCTTCATCCTCATTCACAATTTTAGACATCAGATTCTAGACACTAGAAGTTGTCTTTAAGCTACTGGAACTAACACGTGACAACTTCTGCCCTTTGGATGTTCCTCTTACTCTCACTACGGCCTAGTAACATTTTGATTCCTTTTGTTAAAGAGGAAAGAAAAATTAAAGTAACAGGAAATGATAGCAGAATATTAAGGATTCTGACGAGTCCAAATTCAACTGGGCTAAGCCCGATGAAAGAAAGACCCGAATACCAATGGGCCCCGGGATTAATCCAAGTCTCCAAAACCTATCAAGTCGGGTCACCCATTTAAGGAGAACGGAGAAGAGGCGAAGGAGTCGAGGGACAGTCGAAGCCTTATGGGCGCCGACTATGGGCGTCGACTATGGGCGCCGACTATGGCAGCCCCATGGGCGCCGACCCCTTGGTTGAGCTTCCCACTCATCATCTCAACTCCTCACTTGCCCTCTCCTCATACCATGATATCCCAAGGAAGAATGCACTAGAAGGTCAAGGCCTAAGAAGACACCAATGGGATGACCACTATTGGGCGCCAACCATGGGGCGCCGACCACTGGGCGCCTACCCCCATGGTGCTCCCTTGCCTTGGTACTCCAGTACTCCTACTCTTATTCCAACTCAAGGTCCAAACCTAAAGTTCAATCCAAGTCAGGAATCTCCTCCGACTGAATAGGAACACGAGGGAGAGAATGACGGGATGCGAAGATCTACTCTTACCTTACTTGTGCTTACCAAAGAGGTCTACTCCTACCATGATTGCACTTACCAAAATAGTGGAAGACCTCTTCCTCACGGCACCGCCTCACCGCCTCACCATTGCTATATAATGTAAGCCCTCTCAAGGGTAAAGGGACACGAAAAACATCTCCAACATACTTGCTCTCTCCTTCTCTCTCTCTCTCTCTCCAAAGCTCTGTAACACTTCGTTGATTGCTATTCATCAATAAAGAACACCGGCAAACACTGCCATTCCAAAGAGTGGACGTAGGTCACCCGAGACCGAACCACTATAAATCTCTTGTGTTGACCCGTTATTTATTGTTTTACTCTTGATTGCCATTAATTACATGTTAATTGCTCATTAATCACACCCGTTGATATTCTTGACTGTTGATCTTGCACGAAGACAGTTTTGTGCATCATCAGTTTGGCGCCGTCTGTGGGAACGACAAAGTTTCTATTGCTCTACTTCTTTGCTCATTGAATCCATGGCAATCACCACGAGATCAAGGTCTCAACAACCCGGCTCATCGGGAAGAGGTTCCGCCTCCCCCCGCACCTTCGGGACCTTCTGCCACGGCGACTCCCGTCGTCGGACAGCAACAACTCCTCCAGACCATGCAGCTGCTGGTGAGCCAGAACCAGCAAATCATCCAACTCATGCTCTCCCAAGGAGGAGCACCACTCCCTCCAACAGTAGAGGAGCAGACAGCCCCTCACCAGGGGGTCCTTCGCCAAAACGCCCCGAGGCCACAAGGCGCCCCTCGCCCAGCAGTCCCTCCTCATGTACCTGCGCAGGAGGACGAAGACGAGAGCCAATATGGCGATCATGGAAGTCAGTACCACCACCCAACGGAGGACGTCCCCAACCAATGGGATGAGAAGATCAGAGAGGTGCAAAATCAACTCGGTGATGCCCTCAACGCCATTAAGGCACATGCGCCCGAAATGGTGGACTACCTGGTAAGACGTACCGACTCACCGTTTGTTGCTGATATAGTAAATTACCCTCTGCCCTTGAAGTTCAAGATGCCTACCATTGAGACCTTCGATGGCACCAAAGACCCTCTAGATCACTTGGACACCTACAAGGCCCTCATGCAACTCCACAACGTGCCTAAGGAGATCATGTGCAGAGCTTTCCCTACCACCCTGAAGGGGTCTGCTCGCCAGTGGTTCTCCAAGATGAAGCCCTCCTCCGTCCATTCTTTCGCAGAGCTTAGTAGGTCTTTCGTCTCCCACTTCATTGGGGGACGCCGCCATCAGAAACCAATGACCCACCTGCTTACCATCGAGCAGGACAGGGACGAAAGCCTCAGAAGCTACCTCGCCCGTTTCAACGACGAGGTCCTCCAGGTTGAGGAGCCAGATGATAAGGTGACCTTAGCTGCCTTTATCGCCGGCCTCCGCACCTCCAGCTTCATGTTCTCAATCCTCAAGAAGCCGCCCTCCAACATGCCCGAGCTGCTGTCCAGGGCACAGAAATATATGAACGCCGAGGAGGTCACCAAAGCCCATAGAGGTGAGTCCTCCCGAGGAGGGGAGAAAAGGAAGGACACTCGCGAGGACAAGTGGGAGGTAGAGAACAAAAGAAATAGGACAGAGGGAATCTCTGTCAAGGACCGCCTTGGTCCCCCACCTCTGAGAGAGCGACAACCTTTCACGCCACTCAACGCCTCGGTGGAGCACATCCTATTTCAGATACAGGATGACCTCACGCTCCGTTGGCCCGAAAAAATGAAGTCCGCCCCAAACCGCAGAAATCACAGCAGGTACTGTCGCTTCCACCGCGACCATGGCCACGACACTGATGACTGCTATGAGCTCAAGAGGCAGATCGAGGAGCTCATACAGTGTGGCCAGTTGAGGCAGTACGTGGTTGGTAGAGGTCAGACCCTGCCACCTGACCGGGACCAGGACGACAGAGAACGTCAACAACCCCTCGGAGAAATTCAGACAATCTCTTGGGGGCTAAAACTCCGCCAAGGAAACATTAGCCCACCTATGGGACACACCTGAATATTTTATTTATCTTTTATAGTTTTAGTTGATTAATTTTGTTATAGTTTCATTATTTTATGAAATAAAATTTTGCAAGATTATTATAACTGTCTTGTTTTCATCTCAAACAGCCTACGACTTAACAACAACAAGGTAACAAAAGTCAAAAGGCGCCCAGACAAGGGGTCTTGCCCTCTCCACCTTGGGCATCTCCCATGATGCCGCCCAGACAATAGGTCTCATCCTCTCTCACTAGGCGCTAAACAGCAGGCACCCGACCTTAGGTGCCACGCTCCTCAACACCCTTCTCATCTCCATCTCAATGGAATGAACTTCAGGCGCCCAGCTCCTCAGAGCCCTCCTCATCGCCATCTCAATTGAATGAAAGAGCCCTCCTCATCTCCGTCTCAATGGAATGAGCCTCGGGTGCCCAGCTCCTCAGAGCCTTCCTCATCTCCATCTCAATGGGATGAGTCTCCGCCATGGCAGCCCTCTTCTGAGCTATACGTAGCTCTACCTACTGCTCAGCAGCATCCTCTCGTGCCTGCTGCTCGAGCCCTACTGCTCAGCGGCATCCTCTCGTGCGTGCCGCTCGAGCCCTACTGCTCCGTGGCATCCTCTCGTGCCTGCCACCCGAGCCCTACCTGCTCAGCGGCATCCTCTCGTGCCTGCCGCTCGAGCCCTACTGCTCCGTGGCATCCTCTCGTGCCTGCCACCCGAGCCCTAACTGCTTCGCGGCATCCTCTCGTGCCTACTGCTCAAGCACCAAATGTTCTTAGCAGTCCCCAGTGCCTGCCTCTCTGACATCCCTAGGAGTCACAGACCTCCAAAGTTGCTTCTTGGCCAAAGTCGCATTGCTACAATCCCCCTAAAAACCGCACTGGAGTCTCCACTCCTACAGCAGTACAACAGCTAGCTCTGGTACACACATGAGCCACAGTTTGAGAAGGAGTGGGGGCACCACTAGACTTGGCACCTAGCCATCGGACCTTAACTGGGGGCATAAAACCTCACTCTCTCGGGAGAAGAAGAGACACCACCATGAAAGCACAAGGAACCTCCACCTCCATCATCGCTCTTTCAACAGAAGCTCCTGAAATCAGAGACAAGGTCAGTTAATGACCAGGCACCAGAGAGGCGTCGCCCAAGGAGCTGCCCTGTTTCCAGGCTTCTCCCAAGGCACCTGCCCAGTTGGCGTCGCCCAAGGGGAGCTAGCAGGGCCCTTGCCTAGGACAATCAAGGCCCTCGTTTATGCCAGCCAGCACCTCGCCCAGCTGTCCACCTGACGTCACCCAACGCCTTGGCACCCCCCAGGCTATTCTTCATGCACCTGGCGCCTCCATCTGCTAAGTTGCCCAATCTCCAAAGATGCTCTGATATTGATCACCACAACGACATCACCATGGGTAGGGGAGCCTTCATGCCACGCCTTCAAGGAGTTCATGGATCATCCATAGAATCTCCCATCAGCAGGAATGGAAAGTTGAAGACTGGAAGCACCATGAGAAACAAGAAAATTTCTGCTCACTCAAGCGAAGCCGAAGCACATGCCCTCAACCCCTTCCTCTCGAGAAAGTCAGAGCTCGGGGCATGGGGGGCAAATGACGAGTCCAAATTCAACTGGGCTAAGCCCGATGAAAGAAAGGCCCGAATACCAATGGGCCCCGGGATTAATCCAAGTCTCCAAAACCTATCAAGTCGGGTCACCCATTTAAGGAGAACGGAGAAGAGGCGAAGGAGTCGAGGGACAGTCGAAGCCTTATGGGCGTCGACTATGGGCGCCGACTATGGGTGTCGACTATGGGCGCCGACCCCTTGGTTGAGCTTCCCACTCATCATCTCAACTCCTCACTTGCCCTCTCCTCATACCATGATATCCCAAGGAAGAATGCACTAGAAGGTCAAGGCCTAAGAAGACACCAATGGGATGACCACCATTGGGCGCCAACCATGGGGCGCCGACCACTGGGCGCCTACCCCCATGGTGCTCCCTTGCCTTGGTACTCCAGTACTCCTACTCTTATTCCAACTCAAGGTCCAAACCTAAAGTTCAATCCAAGTCAGGAATCTCCTCCGACTGAATAGGAACACGAGGGAGAGAATGACGGGATGCGAAGATCTACTCTTACCTTACTTGTGCTTACCAAAGAGGTCTACTCCTACCATGATTGCACTTATCAAAATAGTGGAAGACCTCTTCCTCACGGCACCGCCTCACCATTGCTATATAATGTAAGCACTCTCAAGGGTAAAGGGACACGAAAAACATCTCCAACATACTTGCTCTCTCCTTCTCTCTCTCTCTCTCCAAAGCTCTGTAACACTTCGTTGATTGCTATTCATCAATAAAGAACACCGGCAAACACTGTCATTCCAAAGAGTGGACGTAGGTCACCCGAGACCGAACCACTATAAATCTCTTGTGTTGACCCGTTATTTATTGTTTTACTCTTGATTGCCATTAATTACATGTTAATTGCTCATTAATCACACCCGTTGATATTCTTGACTGTTGATCTTGCACGAAGACAATTTTGTGCATCATCAGATTCTATTAACATTTGAAAGATTATATTGAATTTGTTTGGTCTTATTGCAGATGAAGGACATTGATATATTTTTTATATTGATTTTATTTTTTGATGAAGATTATTGAATATGTTTGGTTTATTTTAAAGTTTGATTTATTGATTTTTTTTATGAAATTGTCAATCTAAAAATAATTTTCTTTTATTTTTTTATTACTTTTTGAATTACTATCCAAACATATATTTAGGCTGTCCAAACAGATTTTACTATTTTCTGTTCTGTAAAATTATTTTTGGAATCATCTAACCAAACAAGTTCTTCGTCTCAGAATACATCAAAACACACTTTCTTAAAACTCTTCCCAAAAATTGTTTTTGAATATTTTTTTTTGAGATACAAACCAAACAGGCCCTGATTGACCGTATCGCTGAAAGCATGACTTTCCGCAAATAAATCAATGCAAAGCATTGGGCCCATTCTAAATGCCATATAAAATAAGTCCATATTGTTCTTTTTTTGGTAAATAAAATGGATATGCAGATAGAACACTCTGAACATTGTCTTTCAGCACTACACAGCTATCTACGGGGGTCTCCACCGTACCTATGTCGGGATCGAAGCTAACGCCCCAACGAACTGCTGTAGCTATGGAGGCTCAAACCAAAGCATTGAGCGAAAAAATTTGGGTTCTTATCCACTGGACCAACAACTCGTTGGTATAATGTTCTTCTGGAAACCGAAACCCCATTTCGGCACTTTGTTAAAACGGCAGCATCATATTCCCACTTCAATGAAACGACGCAACAAAATTGTCTTTCACAAATTGAGCCACTTGAATGAAACCACCCAAATATTGTGTTCTTCAATTTGAATTCTAACGGTCATTCATTATCACAACTGACCAGAAATTTGTTCGGCCAAACACTATTTTCACACCGAATAATTTCTAGGTGGCCACAAGAACTCTTTAATTTTTTAGTTTCTCTCACCAAAATTTCACCAAAAATGATCATCGGACAATTCTTAGAATTCTGTCGCCGCAAATAAAAAACCTCGCATCACTGTGTCACAACAAAAATGTCAAATCTCGAATTTTTCAGTGTTACTTGTTCCAATAAAAAATTTGGCTATTATATCACTGTTGGTCCCAAATGGATAAAATAATATTGGCGGTGATCTGTCGTTAGACTGGGGATTACATATAATCTTGGGAGAGCATCAAAGTGATGCAAATACCTAGAGAAATTGACATAGTGTCCTTAGGGTGAGTAAATATTTGATTCCATACTCAAGGCACTCATGTACTAATATTTATAGACATGCAAGACACTAATTCAAGTGAATGGATATACCCTTTGGACATGTTGCAATGGCTGGCACAATTATCACTATTCTAAGGGTTGTGTTAGTTCATATTCAAACCAACTATACTTTTCTCTCTATGATCTTTCTCCTCATGCATGGAAAAATAACCGTCAAACATTACATCCTTTGATGAGTCAAATGTTCAAGTGTGATCACCCAATTCATGAGTCAACAGTTTTTCATTAATTTATCCTTTATTTCTTCCAATCCAAATGACTTTACTGCTTCCACAGATCATTCATGGATTTTACTTGGTTTATCTGCTTCATTTTGGACATGCTCTCTATCCATTAAGAAGGTTCTAAATCGTATTCCCATAAAGGTCCAAGTTTTAGTTTTATTTAGTGGATGCTTTGAAAGAGTTCTTCTGTGTACCACTCTGGTCCAAATGTGCAGACCTTTAGGATTGTGGGTTGATTTTTGTGGGTTTTGACTTTACACAAGATGCCTGGCTAATGCACCTGGTATCCATCTTGGTTACTGTAGATCATAAGTGCCTACTTTCTAAACACCTTTTACTTTCTTGTTAATCTTGTCAAGCTATTAGCCTAACGTGCTCACTTTCCATTCCTCTTACTTGCTCCAGTTGGGATATCGAACTCCTAGAGATTATGTAAAAAATTGCAGCAAATTTTTCACTAATTTGCTTTCGTGGGTTCTTTATGGCTTTGTTTCTTCCAGTTGCAGAGGTAAATTACATCGTTAATGACTTCATTTCATTGTTGCTACGAATCTGCGCTACTGCATCCTTTTTTAAAAAACACCAAAAATTATCTAGCAGACTTGTTGCTCCTAATGGAGTTTTTTGTTGTTCTTTAATTTACTAGATTCATTTGTGATTTTACCCAAAAAAAAAATGTTCCGAATAGAACTGTTTTTGCTTATTTATGTGGCTATGAGGAACGATTTTGAGTTTCTTTAGACTGTTTTGCGATCATCTGTTCATAGATTTTTTTTTTTTATTACAGGGTGTTTAGGGTTGTGCCGACTATTCCCTCGAGCTCAACGGCTTGCCACCGTAGTTTGAGCTGGATTATAGCATGTCTCTTAAGGGACAAGGGTGACTAGCCTTAAGGATTATAGGAAGAGATTGAAGTGTAGATCTTTAGGGAGTCAACCACTGAACCACCTAAGGGTTCATATATATTTTTTCTGTTGCTGATTTTTTGTTCCAACAATATGCTCAACATTAAAGTTAAAATTATAAAACTATCTTTCTCATCTTGATAACCTCTTCTTTTTTTTTTTTGCATGAATGTAACAAAAAACCTACATTCAGTTTGTATTAAATAACTTCAATGTTGTAATAAATATTAGCATTTCTTTTTTTATCATATGATATTAAATTTAAGCTTTTACGGAAGGTATACTTACTGAATTTTTATGTACTAATCTTACATGCATTCTATTTAGGAATCTATTTCTTTTTTTTTTGGGTAAGTTTTAGAAATTTATTTCACTTGTATCTGAAGAATTTTTTTTTACGATAATGATAATTGTAAATATCAAAAACCAAAAAAAAAAAAAGGGAAAAACATGGACTCTTGTATCACCCTATCGCAATATTTTCTAATAGTGTGAATTACACTGTGCATCTTGAAAGATTTTAAGTTTTTCACTTTATACATTTAAAGATTAAATTTTTTACATTGCATCTCAATATATTAAAAGTGTTGCAATGTGACAATTTTGTTAACTTTTCGTTAATTTTTCTGTTAGTGTCAATGAGTTGGTTTTTACAGAAAAAATAGTGCAAGCAAACATAAGTGTTATATTACAACACTTTTGATATATTGAGGGTGTAATGTGAAAAATTTAATCTTTGTCAGTGTAAAGTAAAAAAATTTTAAATTTTTTAGGGTACGAAATGCAAAAAAATCCTTTCTAATATTGTGTGATTTGTAACCCACCCCGCTACGCATGCCTACGCCTAGACAAGTTTCAACATAGGAATTCGTCACTATATCCTCAAATTAAATAAGGTTGACGAATTCTCTTCATATGAACCTGAAAATGATTGAGTCATGTCAAATGCAAGCAACTTAATTTTGACATTCTAAACTTATTTAACTAGTATTGCACGAAGATAATGTCTATATATATATTGATTAATTACAATCTGTCCCTTTCAATTATTTCTCTTGTTGTAATCAACTCTTTGTGGTTTTAAATACTGTAATTTGCCCCTCCAAGTTTCAAGTGTATTAAATTGACTAATAATTGGCTAAACACTTGAAAGAATTATTACATCAACTACAAGAAATTGGACATTTAACCACAAAAATTGTTGCTGCTAAATGTGTAAAACTTGTCACTATATATTTTAGTGATAATTTTTTTAATGCCACTAGGCTGTGACAATATGTACTGTAACTAAATAATTTAACTATGACATTTCAAAATTGTCACTAAAGAATATAGCATCCCATTCAATTCATTTGGACGCCCTGGCCTTGGCATGTCGCTTGAGAGGAGTAACATGAAGCTCAAAATTAAATGGGTATTCAATATCCCTTAACTAAAAGGAAATTTTGATCTATGGTTGATTTTCGTAATAAATAAATAGGAATTTTTAGTTGTACATTGCATTAAAAAAAAAGAATTTTTTTGTGTGTGGAATTAATCATTTAAAAATAAACAATCAGCTGTAAATTATGTATATAGAATAATAATTATGGCTCTCTTATCAAAATCAAACTTGAGAGCTTGAGATGATTATCACTGAAGCCTCTCAGAATTGCCTTAAAAATTTAAACATCTAAATCTTTATTCCATTTAGATGTCATGGTAATGCTTATTGATAATACAACTGTTGAGTTCATATTTGGTTGGATTCGCATTAACTAATAAAATTAATTCATGTACGGGATTTTATTTTGTTTATAAACACACGTAAAGAGATATATATCTATTTTAAAAATACTCTTGACCAAGAAAAAAGAGATAAATATACAGACAAATGATCACTGCTATTTTGAATCTCCATGAGAATGCCAAGTTTCTAACGTATCTAGCTATTGACTTGACCACGTTAGCAAAACACAAATGCAGTGTCATTCTCTCTGCGGCTTTTTCCCCATTTTTCTAAGAGAATGAAGAGAGATTTTTAATGGTTTTGACAACTCCTCGATTGAAGGTGCTCATATTATAATCCAGGGGTGGCCCAACCCAACTAAGGGCCTTAGGCAAAAATGTTATGTGGGGCCTTAGTAATATTTATTCAATAATAATATTAGTATTAAATAGTTATCAAAATATTAAAATATGTTTATTTAAATATTATTTGTTTTGTCTTTTTTTTTTTTTTTTTGAGATACAACATACTAATTAAAAATTTAAATTTTGCAAATAAAAGTTGTGTTAACCGTAGTCAAATTCGGAGATCAAATACAAATGATACATGTTATTTGTTGAAGATAAAGAAAAACATAATTGAAAATTAGTTTAACTAGTAAGACAACTATGGTTGATTAGTTTCAAGTAGTGTATTACTTCTACTCATTTTTTTTTATAGTTATTCTATTCATTATAAATAGGGGTGGCAATATTTGACACGACACGATAACCCGATACGAACACGACACGAATAAATGGGTTTGGGTTGACTAGTTTTTTGACACGACCCGTCAACACGAAATTTTAATGGGTCGTACACGACACGAACCCGCTTAACCCGAATTGACCCGTCAACACGGAATTTTTAACTCGAAGGAGATTGACCTGACATTTTCGTTGCATGTATGAGTTTTCATGTTCTGATGGCTTGTTTTATCCATTACTTCTAATGTTTAATTGATTGCGCGATTTACGATTAGCATATTTAATTAGTATTATAGAAATAAAATATTAATTATTTGTAACTGTTTATCGAGCACTGACATAATTATTGTATAAAAAAAAATATGAATGCTCATTATTATTATTAAGTTAATTTTTAGTTTGTAGAAAAAGTATGAGGAAAAATTCAATTAAGTGAAAATAAAATCTTAGAGTTAAATTTTTTATTCAAAGTTTATGTGGGTTAACACGATTACGAACACGAACACGACACGAAAATAAACAGGTCAACACGACACGACACGATTATTAAATGGGTTGGGTTTGGGTTGACTAATGTTCGACACGACTAATATTCGACACGACACGAACCCGACACAACACGACACGATTGCCACCCCTAATTATAAACAAATTGATCAAAAAATAGCCATAAATTTAAGTTATAGAAATATAAAATCATTATTCATACCTATTATACGATAGACAATTGATTTTAATAATAAGACTGCCAAGTGATAATACATATAATATAAACATCGGGTGAGATAAGAAAATTAGGTTGAACTCTAGGGCCCTAATTTTTTTTTGAAAGAGATTCTAAATTTTTTACAATAATACTACTTGTACTTGATTTGAGGTCTAAATACATTGGATAAATAACGTATTTTATTTAAAGTTAGCACTCCCTGTTAATTCAATTCTTGTTCTTATACAATACCGTGTACAATCGAGGGAGGTGTTACCCCTTCTTGAGTAAATCATTTTGTTTGGATTCGCTGCCCCCAGGTAATTTTACTTGATATGATCGACTTTGTGATTGATTATTTGATAATTTAATTGAAGTAATGTCAAAGTTCAATCCTAGAAGCTTTTGTTAAGAAAAGTATATTGACATGTCCTATAGTGTTATGTCAAATGAAAAATTAGTGGTGTTTGGATCCAGAGATTTTTAATTAAATTAATTTTAGTTATATATACATGCAAATTGAATAAAATATGTTTTATTAATCACTGTGAGATACACTCTGATGCTGAGGTATAAGGTAATTTTAGAACAAGGAGGTGATCTCTATAATTAAAAAAAATACTAAAATGTCAATTTTTCCTCTTCACAAAAAGGGGAAAACCGAATAAAAAATAGTTGGTCCTTGTGGTGTGGTGGATTTGTCAATCTTTCTGATAACTACGACTTATTCAGATTTTTCTCTAAATTGCTTCTTAACTTTGAAATTTCCTAAATGTTATATATTGTCCTCAATAGTAATGCAAGAGATGAGTCAAACAAGAGGCTTTGATTGACTACACAACTTTGATGATCTAGGAAACATGATTTAAAATGGAAAAAGAAAAAAAGAACCAGCAATTTCCATATTGATAGACCCTATTTTGTGTGTGTGGGCGTGTGTTTTGTTCCCTACCATATTTGTATTGCTATTATTGTTTCAATGAGTCTGACATACATGCCTGGGTCTCCTTTTTTACGGTATATCATTCTAGACTTGTTGATCAATTAGATAATCTCTTAAATTATAAATTGAGGTATGCTTGGGTCATGTATCTAACTCATGGAGCAGAGTCAAAGACTAATTAGTTATGAATCTTATAACTAAATTCAAGTGTTTGATATTTTCAAACTTACTCTTTATTTGGTATTCTCAAACTCAATATGTTGTTTCTTGAGAACTGGGATGAATCATTTCTAAGAACACGGATGACTTTAAATTTGATTCCAACTTTCACATGTGATACTAAACTAATGTATTTTTTATTTGAGTATCTGCCACTAAATAGTCATGTTTAAATGATTTGTATCACGATATGCATCTTTATCTAAGTCCCATACAAATGAAAGATGGTCTGAGTAATCTAAACTAGGTTCATGTGTGCATCCAGTTGTATATGACAAAAAAATCTTGCAAATCACGATATAATGTGCGGTTTTACGACCTATGGTAGTTAATAAGAATAAAGAAAGTAGGATGTCATTGTTTCGATCATCATGGTTACATACTATTGACAAAGTTGATCCTTTATTGAGTTATTCAACCAAGGAGAGATAGGACAATAAGAGCCTTTAAGTCTTTCAATGAAACGAAGAGAAATGCACAACAATAAACATAGCTCAAATGCTACTCACAATTTGGTTGGTCACAAAATATCACTATATCTCAAATATACTGGTCAGAAGTGGTGGTTCTCACCACATGCAATGGCATCAAATGGTTAAAATCAATCAAACATGATAATAAGGTAGTAAAACATTAATTTGGCAAATCTTCACAAACTTGCAATAGCAGCGACAACATAATTCACACATTAATTTGGCAAATCTTCTTACATGCTCCTTTAGCTTTTCACTATATTTGGAGGAGATACTATTATTAGGCCCTCCTCTCTGTACACATGAATCATTCTACCAAGCTAGTAGACATCGTGAATAAACTTTCATCAGTCTTGCAAACCAACATTTCACATACACATGAACAAATAAAAGGGACAAATTTGGTATACATTAGTTTAGAACATCTTGTGAAATTAGCATTTTCTAATGTGTAATTCATGTTTAACCAAAACCGAGAACTTATGCAGTGTATTTTCAATGTTCTTCATGCTATCCAATAGGTTTGGACTATACATTTGATTGCTACAAATGGAGTGAGACTTCAATTTTCCACCTCAATTTTTTGTTTTATTTTAATTTTAATTTTGCATTTGGTTAAGAAATTGACCTTTGTCCATCGTCCTCCATTGATATTCAATATATTCAGCTCAAAGGTGATGTCATGTATTTCCAAATATTTAATTTGAATGAAATTTCTCTTAATTTGTTTGAGCATCATAGGAAAAGGTGCTAATATATATTCCATTTCATTACACTAAAAATATTTCTACTTTTGCTCTTTTTAATCTCTCTTTGCCCCTTGTGGCATTATTCTTGTTCTCTTTTTCAAGGTTCATATATTCCTAGGTTGTGAAAATCCTTCAAATAGTAACACAAGAATTTGGGTCTATTTTATACTTGGGACAATTTGTCTTCTAATCCTTTTTGCACTCGCAATTATTATTGTACCTTGGATTGTAAATTTCGTTTTTGTATTCATTATTATTTGACAAACATCTGCTAACACATCCTAATTACAATATCTAAACCAAATACACCTTTATTTTAGGTGAAAATTGGATGGATGGATGGAAAGTAAGATAGAAAATACAATTTTCCTCTATTTGGTTAGAATGCAAAGATGGATGGAAAAAAAAAAATTGGATGGAAAAACAATTCCTCCCACCCACTAAATTTGATCCCTCTGAAAATGGGAAAAAAATGGCCAAAAGAGCCTGACATGATGTTTGAGATGGGATCCACATCTTTTAAGTAATGGTTAATTACCATTTACTCATTTCAACCTCATTTCTCTGGTTAATATATTATTCATATTCTATTAAGGGTGTTTTTGATATTTCAATAGCACTAATGTTCTTTTATTTTATTTTTTTCATATCAAATAAAACAATAAAGAATTTATTCCTTTCACTTTTTTACCCAGCTTACCAAACATAAAAGATGGAAAAAACAAAAAAAAATTCCTTCAAGGATGGAAAAACTACTACTATTTTTTCATTTCTTTACTTTTCTATCGTACCAACTAAATGAACTATTATTTTAACATTGAACTAAACATTTTATTGATACATGTCACCTTGCACCGTTGACCTAAAAACATTTAATTCATACTTAAACTTTCTTGTTCTTGTCGAAATCTTTATTGGGTCCCACAAATTTTTTTGAGACAATGATTTTAAAGATTAGCAATTTAAATGAGTTAATTAAATTGTTAAAATGATGCTATTCTATAGCATCCCATTCTATAGCATCATTTTAACAATTTAAAATTTTCGTACTCTTACCCTATCCTACCCACATATATATATTTTAATCCCTAAAAATTAAAATTCAAAAATTTAGAAACTCTAATGTTTTATTGATGTTTATGACTTTATTATATATAATGTATTGATATTTATGGTTTTTTTGTTGTATTTTATTATAATTGTTTATGTATTATCGAATTGCGTTTTCTTTAGTGTCATTGGTTTATTGTGTTAATTAATTGATGCATGTTACTTAATTAAATTGTTAAAATGATCCAAAAATTAATAACAAAAAAATATGTGTTCATCCGATTTCCTACCTGAATTTCTACTCGATTATTATGGACGGAATTTGAGTAAGAATAGTAGACTTGATCGGATAAAGTAGGCCAAGAAAATTTTTTTCTGCAAAGTAACAGATAGAGAGATGAAATACTATAATTTTTACTAGTAGAGTAAGGTGAATACCCTTAGGGTGTGTTTGACAATTCATAGATGGACTGGACTGGCTTGGATTTAAATCCCAAACCAGTCGAGTGAAATCCCAATGGGCCGGATTTGTAGGGGGATAAAAGGAAATTGTGTTATTCAATCCCTGCTTTGGATAGTGCATTATGATGGAGTTGAGATATGAACAAACTATAGCTTTTTATTAAACATCTAATACCTTTGACATTAATTGACCATTTTACCCTTGAATCCTATCCAATCCTTCCTCTCTTTTGGCTTGAGAATTGTTGATTACCACTTTTTTTTTTTTTTTTTGGTTTTATTTTTTGATCATTGTTGATTACCAATTTAATATTGCGAAAAATATAAGAATACTCATCCATTCACCTGTTTTTCAGTGTCTAGTCTGAATATAGCCACATAATCAAAGCCCGAAAAAGCACAAGCAAATGGAATTATGTCAAAAGTATATCCATATCCCTTTTTCTTATACAAACCTATCTCCCTGCTCACTGTGCCCCACAAAATCAAGATTCCACTGTGTGACCCTGCATTGCTGCATAACCTCCAGTTTCAAAGGCTCTAAGAAGGTTCAGAGTTACCGCAGCTTGGCAATAAGCCCTTATCATCCTTTGAGGGTATGGAATTCTCAATTTCTCATTAAAAGCATCACCCTTGATATTTTCTCCCTTGTAACTTGGCAGCTTCACTCAATTCTTCTCTTCCAATGGATCTGATCTCAGCTTAGCAAACTGACCCGCCATTCTTCCCACCTAAATTAATCAAGCCCACAATTCAAAATCGCAATTCTCAAGTTCCCAATTTTCATATAACGAATAATACTCTTGAAAACCCTTGTGATGGACCAAAATTGATTCTGCAAAATTTTTATTTGCTTTTGATCTCAATCCATAATGCCAACAGAAAGAAATGTATAGAAAAACTATAAATCTAAGAACCCATTAATTCAACTTCAATGAAATAGGCCAACATTTTTGGAAACCCATGAAAATTAATTAATACCCACAACTTAAATTCATTCCATCTAGATATATCTTCACATAATTGAGGGAAAAAATTATATAGAGATCCATATAAAGGTGTAAGATTCATTACCTTAATAATAGGCATTTGTCCACCAAACATGAGAACAACGCTCATCTGAAGAATAATTATGAAAGTGTCACGAATATTATTAGCACTGAACTCCTTGAAACTCTCGGCACAATCCCCTCCTTGCAACAAAAAAGCATTCCCCAAAGCCGCATCAGCAAGCTTTTCCCGCAAACTCCTCGCCTCACCGGGGAAAACAATTGGAGGGAAGGCCTCAATGGTCTTAAGCACAAATTCAAGCTCAGCTTCATCTGGGTACTCTGGAAGTTGCAAAGCCTTCTTGGATTCCCAGTTGTCAACTGCATTTCCCTGATGGCGCCGCCGTGGATGGTGGTGCAGATGATTTGGGAGTCTTTTTGGTGATGACTGGGGTTTTGGCAGGCTCCGCCGCGTGGATGGCGGAGATGGGTTGGTGGGATCTAGTACTGGAGGGGAGAGAGAAAACGGGTTGGTGGGTTTGGGTGCAAGGGAAAAGAGAATGGGGTTGGTGGAGTGATTTGGAAGACAAAGCTGAGGTGTGGACGGCGGAGAGGGGAGAGAGAGAGTGGCAGTGGTGGCCTATGGAGGAAGATTGGAAGAGGGAATAAACAAACATTTGTGCTTTATTGTTTAAAGGGTAATAACGTAATTTCATACTTTATCCTAATTGACTACGGGCCGAGTAATTCAACCCAACGAAAATCCAATTCCATTTGGACAACCCAAAGCTGGAATATGTGGGTCCCCGGATATTTTTATCCAATCCAACAAGTACTATCCGTCTATATCCGTCCAAACAAACACACCCTTAGATATCACACATTGGGTTGCATATTCTGTAGGAGACAAACAAATCAATATTAAGCTCCTTTGCTCAGCCTTACACCACTAGCAAATATTTCCAATCAATGGCGATAGTAGCAAGGAACTTTTTTCACAACTGGTACAAAATGACCGAGGTGATGCTCTAGCATCCCATTCTATAGCATCACTTAATTAGCATCCCATTCTAAAGCATCACATGGTACAGCATCACTTAATCAGCATCCCATGTGATGCTATATAGATGTACATACACGCACACACACACGAAATGTACTCCTGTGGGCATGATCTGTGCAGCTGTGGTGAGCTTGAACTGGTTGGGGAATTTGGATTAAAAGAGGAAGAAATGGCGTCGATTGCGGAAGGCCCGTTGCCATTTAAGGTTTCTGAAGAGCAGAGTTCGTCTTCGAATCCGACGAACGCGGTGATATTCGTTGGAATTAGTCTGGTTTTAGGAATTGCTTGTAGGCATGTACTCAGAGGGACTCGGGTGCCTTATACAGTGGCTTTGCTTGTGCTCGGCATTGGCATGGGATCTTTAGGTTTACCAATCACATCTTTCACTTTTCTTTGAATTTCTTCATTATGTTTTACTTATTTTTATGTCATTCGACTTTTATTTTGTTTGTCAAAAGTGGGTGCTGAGAAGGATGAACTGGGTCCTACGGCCACTGGTGCCATGCGGGGTACTAATTGAGCTATTTTAAGGGTTACAATAGGCTCTGGTCTGGATGTATTTACAATTTCTCTACAATCTTTGTGTTTAGGATCCCCTGAACTATACTACACAATCATATATGTCATGTGGATATGAGGCTTTGGCTTTGCCATGTTTGGTGGACTAGAAGGCACAGGCTTGAGATGAGACCCCATTCCAGGACAGTTTATTTTGCTATGGTTTTTTATTTAGCCCATCACGCTATTTTTGTATCTACAACGTATGTATTCGGCAACAGCTTGTTGGTAGTGTTAGAGCAACTTCAAAGGAAGTTGTTATTTTGGGGTGCCAAATCACTCATTTTCAACCTTGAACAGTGTTTTGGCACCCCTGAATTATAAATCTGCTCCAATGGCAGGTGCCAAAATTGGATGTCATTTTCATATTTTAATCATCAATCTATATGAATCGTTGGATCTATATTCATCAACCCATTTGCAACCTGTTCCTTTCTCTCTCCAGAGTTGCCAAAAATGTCACCCCAAGACCAGTAATACTATTTTTTAACCCCATATGCCATCCCCTTTAGAGTGAAATTTTTTGAATTTGGGGTGGCATATGAGGTATGCCACCCCATATGCCACTCCCTTGGAGTTGCTCTTACTTGTGTGTTCCTAAGTCTTGATGCTATTGCTCAGAAGCCTCTTGGGTATTTGTATGCTTGTATCGATAATGTTATGCGTGCATGCTATCTATCTCTCCCAACATCTTGTGGGCATGTTAGGTGTCAATAATGTGCGGATTTTAGTTGTTAGACATGCCAACCAGATGTTTTTGTCAGTGTGTTGTCCAATCATATGTGCACACAAGTGTCATTCACTAAGGTTCATATGGCTGTTAGGCTTCTCTTGACTGGAAGATGTTGGGGCAGGGGCACTGCACGGTCTATCTGCTGCGTAGAATATGAGGGCATGATTCTTGGGGTTGTGCAATGAAGATATACCCCGTCATTACCCTTTTTATTGACTTCACCACTTACTTTTCAAAAGAGAGCAATATGTAAACATTGTTTTATAAGTGGTCCGAAGTTTAGCCTCCCTGTCCGTAAAATGACACTTTCACTTATTCAATGAATTTGGAAAAATAAATCTCGTCAGTTATTTCAAGCTTTGATTATCAATATACGCAAACACAAAACTTACAGATACTTGATATGCAACATACTTTACAATTTAACTCTAATTAATAAATTTCTTGGCTGTGCATGATGCCAAGATTTCCAGTTAATTATTAAGTAACCAGCACAGAAGTGTTCTCCCTAGAACTTTTACCCTAAACCAAGGGTTTTTTAAAACTTATACCCAAAATATTGTAATTTTTAAATTATTTTTCAAACTCAAGTAATTTTAAAAACGTTAGTTGAAATGACATTTTTAGCTTAAAAGACGTTAGTTGGATTAACGTTTTATCCAAAAAAAGTCATTTAAACCAACGTTTTAAGAGATCTTTATTTTTTTTTAAAAATTCACATAAATCACGGTTTTATGATACCCAATATCTTATTAATTGAGATACAGCTAGAAAAATACAAGATAAGGAGGTGATCGTAAACATTATGGAAGCTTTTGAAAAAATAGTAAAAAATGTGAAAACTTTTGAAAAGATTGTAAGAAGTGTAGAAGAAGCGCATTAAAAAAACGTTGGTTTCAACCAACGTTTTTATTGTTGCTATTCAGCCCTTCTCTTTCCCTCTGCCTTCTGTCATTTTCCCCAATTCCTCATTCGAAATCACAGACGGGCCATTCCACCACGAGCAACACCACCACCACTAGCCCACAGCCCCAGCACCACCACCATCCGAAACCCCCATACCCAGCACCACCACCATCCGAAATCCCCAGACCCACAACCACTACCATCGGAAACCACCAGCCCAGTCCCAGCCCCAGCAAAACCACCATTGCATTTGTTTCTCTCAAACGTTTTAAGGTCTTAAAAGACGTTGGATCAACCAACGTTTTTAAGGTCGAGGCAGAAAAGAAAAAGGGCAAAGGTCACTTGAACCAACGTTTATGTGAGTTTTTAAAAAAATAAAGGTCTCCTAAAACGTTGGTTCAAGTGACCTTTTTGGATAAAATGTTAGTCCAACTGGCGTTTTTAAGCTAAAAACGTTATTCCAACTAACGTTTTTAAAACTACTTGGATTTGGGAAATAGTTTGAAAACCACAATTTTGTTGGTATAAGTTTTAAAAAACCCTTGGCCTTGGGTTAGGGTAAAAGCTCGTTCTCCCTATGGTATTCTTTTATGTTCTCTTTTTTGTTGAGGGTTGGGGGGAGGTGGGAGGGGCTTCCGGAATAAAAATAGGGCCGGCAGTTGAACTTAGTTATTTATAGGTCCCTCTGTTTTATAAGCCATTTTATCTAACAAACATATTTTTTCTGCTAACAATGCCATATATATTCGTGTTTTGTGTTTATTTTGGTTCATTTTAGAATCTGACTAACTGATAAATATGCAGAATATGGTACAAGTCACCGGTTAGGAAAGATTGGTGATGGCATTCGTTTTTGTAAGTTCATTCTATAATTGGCATGAGATGAGTGTTTTGATGCTTTCCAATATATTTTGATAGAAGAATATACTCTCATTGTTAAATTATCAGCTATTATAAGGACCTTGACACTGGAGTTGTTGATGACAGGGGCAAATATTGATCCCAACCTTTTGTTGGCAGTGTTCCTTCCTGCTCTTCTTTTTGAGAGTTCATTTTCTATGGAAATACACCAAATAAAGGTGGTTTTTCTCTACATTCTTTCTCATCCTGAGCAAGCAATTGAGTTTGATGTGGGAAGTGATTATCTGCCTCTCTCCCTGTGTGTGTGTGTGTGTTGGGGGCTGGCGTAATGTAGTTCTATCTTTCTTTTTTGCTCGAGAACTACCTAGCTTACTGTGAAACTTTGAACAGTGTAGGCATGCATAGACAAATATGTATAAACTAAGGGTAAACGTTGCTAGTTGCTAGACTGAGATATAGTCTCTAGACTTGCCAAAAGACTATACTAAGGTCTAGATAGCTATTGGTAGATGAATATTTGAAGTACCCTTAAAATGTACAAATAGTAAGATTTATTTATTAGTTTTTTTGACATATTATTCTAAATATAAGCTCTATACAAAATATACAATCTAATGTTCGGATAGGGTATTTGATAAAGATCGAAAAAAATTGGATAAGTTTGATTTGGAGAATTTTACTTTATTATTTATTTTAGCATTATTAAATAATTTAGGAAGTATTTCTTTGATTACGAAACTATTTAAAAGAGTTTGATTATGAGATTTTGATAGAGTTTTACTAGGAGAGTAGTTTGAGAATTTGATTATAAAACTATTTTAGAATTTTAATTGGAGAATAGTTCTTGTTTTGGTATGAGATTTAGCCTAAGAAGTACGGACATGGACATGGACATAGACACGGATACAGATACGGATACGGACACGGACACGACAAATCTCAAAAAAGCAGGACATGAACACGTTGTAGATAATTGTGTTTAGTGGGGAACGCTTGCACTCAAGTTTTCTTAGCATCTCGCGCCTTGAAAATCGGATGGAAAGCACTTTCCCAAGTGAAAGCAGGTGTCCGAGGCTCCGCCGCTTGAAGGGAGTGGCTTCATCGCAAGTCCTCAATACAATATTCTCACAAGAAAGATAAGGTTCCGATGGGAACCTACTTTTGAATTCTTTTGGACAGCCTATATCTAATCCGGTAGAAATTCTTCTTGCCACTGTTTGCCTTCACTTTGGTGGTCTCTCAGATGATACAATCAGTAAACACACTGCGATTCTTCCTAATCTGAGGATTAGGTTCAGTGTTTTATGACAAGTAAATGTTATCTCTAGTCATTTAGTGTGAATATTATGCTAACATCATAATAATAAATAATTATCAATTTTTCTTAGACGTTTATTGTACATATATAATTTAAATGATTCCTCTCATCTCGATTGCTCTTTTTTAAATCTTTTATGTGCCTTTTGCTTTTATTATTATATTTTGAGTACAACTTTAACATGTCTAGTTTTGGTAATTATATGTTCTCTTATAATATAAAATACTTAATAGTCAAAATTTTAAGGTTGTTAAACACATGTTTATTATTTAGTAGTAGACACGGTTTAAAGAAGTATTGGACACGTCACTAAAGAACTGTTGGACATGTGTCCAAAATTAAGATTTTATTATTTAATTATGGACGCAGGTCAAAGAGTATCAGACATGTATCCGAGAGTGTCGGTGTCCGACATGTATTCGATACAGACACGTCACCTTTCTTGAGAGTGTTTGTGCTTCATAGGATTTAGCCTATAAATATAAATGGAGTGATATTAATAAAAGTTAGGAAGCACGGATACGGACACATGTGTCATATTTGAGATGATACGGACACGAGGATACGATAAAGTTAAAAATATAGGACACGGATATGTTCTTAATATATTATAATATATTTTTTAGATAATAATAGAATTATAATATATTAAGAGCAAAGCACATTTTATAACATTATTTAATGATAAAATCTAGCAAATATTAATTTTTTTGATTAAAATTGAAGTAGATTAAAATAAACATTCATCATTTTCATCTGATATAAACATGCATCAAATACGGTTGATCACGTGTCCGACATGGCTAGAAATGTCCCAAATAGTAAACTCAGTCGAACATGGCCGGGATACAGCTAGTATGCAATTATGACAAGACCAAGATTTTTTTAAAAAAAAAATGACTATTAACTATTAAGAGGGTTGCCTTTTGGTCATTGATAACCCAAGAACTGTAGCAAAAATCAAAAAATTCTGATGACGATAAGCAGTAAATATTGCTAGGGGTCAATCAGGCCAAGCAACAAGTGACCTTGTTGGAAAAAGACGTCCTTTTCCCAAGTTCCCTTGACCCAACCCAATTCCTTTTTCCAAGCCATAAACCAAATAAAACAAAAGAACGAGGACCAGTTCAACCCAGATTTAGTCCTGGACATAACCCAGTGACCATATTCATTAACCTTAGTCCAACCCAAAGTCTTGTCCAACCTATATATATATATGAAAAAAATAGTGGAAATTAAAAGCAAGTACAATATGACAATCTATTTTGCCAATAAATACAAGCACAAACTTATTGGGCCATTAAAAACACATGATATGTACTATTTGGTAAGCAGATCCATAGGATCTTTTCTTTATTATTATTATTATTTTATTTCCTACTTTGATCTTAAATTATTCTCTCTCCCCTCTATCTATTTTGTCCCACTTTCTTTTTCTTCTCTTTCTTTAATTTCTTTATCCTCTCTCTTGTCAATCTCTCTTCTACCTTTTATTGAAATTTCTCTCCCCTCTTTCTTCCATTCCACTCATTCTCTCTCCTACATCTCTTTCATCCACTCTTTCTCTCTCCTCTCTCTTCCTTCAATTTCCATCTCCTCTTTTTTCCTTCAATTTCTTTATCCTTTCTCTGAGTCAATCTCTCTTATATTTTTATTTAAATTTCCCTCTCTTCTCTTTCATCACACTCATTCTTTCTCCTCTCTCTTCCATCCTATTGATTCTATATCCTCTCTCTCTCTGCCATCTCACTCTTTCGATCTAAACCTTGTATTACTATTTTTAACGCATCTTGTTAAGCCAGTTGATGTTCAAATCAATGTGGATATTGGCTCATCATCTGTAGTAAGGACTAAGGAGTGTCATCGGTCTTGTCCTTCGATATATCACAAGTATTGTTGTTGAGATTGCAATCTTTAAAGAGGTTTGTGTATACTTATTAGTTTATATTGTGAAAAATTTCTCTTATTTTTGGTATGTGTTCTTTTTGTGGGATAGTCGTTTGATTAACTTATTGTGTGATAGGCTTTTGAGTAACTGTGAGTGGGATATTTTCACTCTTCTTGGACACTGTCCTAGGACATTAATAGTGGGATTTTTTCACTGTCCAAGACGGTGACAATGGCGTTGTCATTGTCCCAAGAAGTTATATATATATATATATATATATATATATACATATGACGACGATATATATATATATATATATATATATATATATATATATATATATATATATATATATATATTTTCGTCTTTATTGTTGTAATGTGCGTTCTTTATTTTTGTATATATGTGTGTATGTATATATTTAAATTTTGAAAGTTCTAAAATGAAAGAGATTTGAATTTATTTTGAATTTTGAAATGTGGATTTTATATGGATATAATTAAACTTTCTATATATATAAGAGAGATAGAGAGAGTTCTAATTATGAAAGACCTAAAATGAAGGAGATTTGATTTTATTTGAATTTTAAATTGTGTATTTTATACGGTTATTACTAAATTTTCTATTTTTATTTAAATAAAGACAAATGGATTTGTCGTTAAAGACCCAGAAAAGATGCTTGGACCTATTGCCGTATTAGATTATAAGACTATACCGGCCTCCAAAAAACCCAAAAAAATATACAGCCCTCCAGGGGAAAAAAGGGTTCCATGGTCTAACCCAAACACTTCTGAAATTATAGTTTCTACCCCAAAAGTTTTAGAAAATACACTTGGCCCCCAAACATTTCAAAAGTTACACTTTGACCCAAAAAGTTTTAAAAATTACAGTTTGGCTCTAAAATTTTTTGAAATTATAGATTGACCCCAAAAATTTCATAAATTTCTCAAATTTTTTTGACAATCAATGTGATTAGCAATGCCGAACTAAGAGCTAAAGTTGAAGCCCATGATTTGCGACTAGATTCACATCAAGCATTGATGGATTCACTCCAAGCATCAATGAGTTTGCTCCACACGTTAGTGGAATATTTACATAAATGTATACACAAGTTGACTACTATGTTTGGAGTTAAGCTCCCAAAAAGAACTTAGAGAGTAAGGTAGATATTGATTCATCTTTTTTATCCATTAGTCATCAACAAGTGATTGATCAAACTCTACCATCATCACAAGTTCCGATCTAGCTAGATGATAAATCAAAATTACTTGACATTGATGAGTTTAAAAGTTCTATGCCTCATCCTATATCAATTACTTTTTATAAGCCGATTTCAAAGGATGTTCCTACGTATGAAGTTAAACAAATTTCAAAGGGTGTCGCTTCATGTGGATTGTTACTTTGTCTTCATCGGTTTATATGTTTCCTTCACCTATAATAGTGTATGTAGACAAGATTGAAGGATGCAACGCATCAAGGCATTGTTTTTTACTATGGGGATTCTTCAAATCTCTTGCAGTCCTTCCCTTATAACTCTTCGGAGAAGAGTTTTTTTCAGCTGGAGAGAATTGATAGAGATTGAAAAGGAATTGGATAAGCTTGACTTGAAGAATTTTACTTTATTATTTATTTTAGCATTATTATATTATTTAGAAAGTATTTCTTTGATTAGGAAACTATTTTAAAGAGTTTGATTAGGAGATTTAGATAGAGTTTTACTAGGAGAGTAGTTTAAGAGTTTGATTATGAAACTCTTTTAGAATTTTAGAAGGAGAGTAGTTTTTATTTTGGTAGGAGATTTAATCTGTAAATATGGATGTAATCCCTACTATTTCATGGTAGAGACTGGTATTTTTCTGGGGAGAATTTGTGTATTTCTTGACCGATTCCTTGTAAGGATGAGGTAAAGCCCTTCCACCCCTTCTTCTCTGATTCTTCTTTTCTATTCTCTTATTTCTTCCTCTTCTTGTCATCCATCAAAATTACTTCTTTTTCAATTTGCGGAGCAGCATTGGAAATGGAGTCCTACTGGTGATAATTTTAAATGACACGTGATTGAAGAAGGATAGATGCTAGAAATATGTTTGCTAGCTATTATGAGTTTATCATTAGAAACTTCTTTGTTTCTGTTATGTTATATAACATAATTTGAATCTTTGTGGTGTAGCTAAAAAGAAGGAATGAATTCGTTTAGTTTTGCTTAGTACGTTTACCTCCAAACCAAATAATTTACTAGTAAAGAGGGTTCCGTGTTAATCCTAATACCATGCTTCTTTTTTTGAAAAGAAGGCACTTTCTACTTGAGAGACACACTTGCCTTCAAAGTCTATCTCGAACCACCTTGGAAGACTCCTTATGATAAGGGGTGCAATTCCAGTGGGTTGGGCTGGTTGAGAGGTTAACATGGGCTCAATCCAAGATATAAAACCTCTGGCCCGTGCTCAACCTGAATCGAATAATTCAACCCTGAGTATTGTCTATGTTTTTTTAAACATGGCATAATTCATGTTGGAATTTGGGTTAAATTTTTGGATGAAAATTCTGGTTCAGTTTAGGTTGGATTCTCGGGTTAACTTGTGCTGAAGTTAGAGTTCGCATTCCGAATCCACTAATTTGGATTATGTTCGAGTGTTGGGTCCCAAAAACTTGATACCCAAACCCGAGTTTTGCATGAATCCTGGTCGGGTTCAGATTTTTTTCCCCAAGTCCAACTCAATTGTTGAAAATATCTGCCCAAATACTGAATTTTTCAGGTTGGGTTTGGATTGAACTTCATCAGAATTGATAAGTAGATTGTGCTACCCCCAGAAAACTTGTTCTAATATGGTTTTATTTGCATGGTATTTCTTAGGGGTGTCAATCGTATCGGGTTAAACGGTTACGTGTCGGATGAAAAATATATAAACCCATACACAACACGTTTAAAAAACGGGTACAAAATTTTAACACGAATACGAACTGTTTAATAAACGGGTAACACGATACGACTCGTTCAACCCGTTTAAAAACAGCAAAAAAATATTATTTTAACAAATTTTTACACTCCATCTTGCTTCCAACCGTACTTTCCTCAATTAAAGGAGTTTTAGCCAAAAGCCCACGTGAAAGCTACACCACAAAGGTTAGCCAAAATGAGAAGGCCCACTATTTTTTTTATAGGCAACTAAAGCCTCCCCTATCCACTCTTTTGTCGGTGTGGGATTCAAAGGAAAGACAATTCAATGCCTCAAAGCTTCTCTTTCTTACTGGTTTCCTTACTTTTTTTTTTGAAATGTTTTCTTTACTTTTCTTTCTTTACTCATTCATTATTTTATATATATATATTTTATTATTATATTAAATTTATTTAAACGGGTTGACAAGGCTCACCCGAACACGACTCGTTTATTAAACGTGTTTGACATGCCAACCCGTTTACCACCCAAACCCGTTAAGGTCTCACCCAAACCTGCTTAATTCGTGTCGGTTAATTGTGTCGTGTCGGACTTTGACAGGCCTAGTATTTTTGGTCTGAACTTGGCACAACACTTCGTCAAGGTTTGGGCTTCTAGTATCATTCACTCGATACCTAATTACCTGTAAACTGTTTTTCCTACCGTAAAGCTCATTACAATTATCATTGTAACCCTGCTTTTTTATCTCTTATTTTTTTTTTTTTTTGTTTTCTGTTACCTCAAAACAAGGGACAACTTGATTTACGTTAGTGTTGGGAAATATTTTTTGATCATCATGTGTTGTCTTGTAAGCTGTGTTGTGAACAATTTATTTGTAATCATGATCTTCGGTGGAAAATGGCAATTCCTTTAAAGAAGCAGACTTGTGGCAAGATGCTAGTTGACGCCCAGTTGGCAGCCATCGATTACACCCATCAATCATTGCAATCTAACACAAAACTGTTGCTGGTCAAACATGAAAACGTGATTAGAAGTGTCAGCATTGTCGTTATAAATGGTGGCCTTTGGCCTCACTTCTTGTCCCTACAATGTTTTTCCTATTGCTGCATGCTTGCATGTCTTGTTTTCTTTGAAATGTTTGGTTCGATATCATTGTTAGCCGATGACGATGCTATCTGTTCCTTGATGTTTTAGGATTTTAGTTGATCCTTAGTGAGACAATTGTATTTGTATTCCCAATGCAGCGGTGTATGGTACAAATGCTTCTACTTGCTGGGCCTGGTGTTCTCATTTCAACCTTTTTTCTTGGATCTGCTTTAAAGGTTTGCAGAAACCGGATGTGTTTTGTCTGTAGCGCTTTTATTTAATATCATCTAAAATGATAATATGCTGTAGCTCACTTTTCCATATGACTGGAGCTGGACAACATCATTTTTGCTTGGTGGACTCCTTAGTGCAACTGATCCTGTGGCTGTTGTGGCCCTTCTGAAAGAGCTTGGTGCAAGCAAGAAATTAAGTACAATAATTGAAGGAGAATCCTTAATGAATGACGGGTACAATTAAGAGTGCTCCTAATTAAATCAGAATATTTTTTAGGGAAAATTTCAACCACACCCCCTCTAGTTTATCATATCTTCAAAGACACCCCCTCTGTTTTCTGAATCTTCAGTGACACCCCCTATCAGATTAAAAATATTAACTAGAATGCAATTTTACTAAATTGTCCATGATATATTTGAGAACAAACTTTATCCACATCCCCTCTAGGTAAGTATATCTTCAATGAGACCCCTCTAGATAAACATATCTTCAATGAGACCCCTCTGTTTTATATTTTTTTTACTCATTAAAATTCGAGTGAATTAAAATTCGATTCAAGTTATTTAAAATTTATTTTTTTACATATTAAAATTTGAGCCAATTAAAAATTATATTTTTTACATATTAAAATTTGCGCTAATTAAAATTCTATTTGAGCCGATTAAAAATTATTTTTAATCGGCTCAAATCAAATTTTAATCAGCCAAATTTTAATACATAACAAATATAAATTTTAATTGACTCAAAATTTAATAAATCGAATTTTAATTGACACAAATTTTAAAAAGTAAAATATAAATTTTAATCGACTTGAAAGCGAATTTTAATCGGCGCTAACAACTCGGGTAGAGTTCAAATCGACTCAAATTTTAATATGTAAAAACTAAGTTTTAATAGTTTTGAATTTTAATACGTTAAAAAAAATAAAATTTATTCAGCTTCAATCGAATTTTAATAAAATTTTGTATAGAAAAATTACTTAAGGTTTATGTAGGGGCATTTTTGGTATTTAGATTAATTTTTTTTGTTAGAAATTGTAGGGGGTGTTAGTGATGTTTAAATATAAACTAGAAGGGGTGTTAATGAGGTTTTTGATAATAGATGGGGTGTCCTTAAAGATATAGTAAACTATGAGGGGTGTGATTGAAAATTTTCCTTTTTTTTAATAGTGAATCACTTAATATTGGTAGTTGATTTAATAATACTATATTGTCTTTTGATGTTTCATTTGTTTTTCACAACTTTAACATATTTGGTTTCATTTAATGAGCTAGATTTCTTTTTATAGGACGGCAATTGTGGTCTATCAGCTATTTTATCGAATGGTCCTTGGCTCGAGCTTTAACTGGGGGACCATAATCAAGTTTTTAGCACAAAATTCTCTTGGGGCGTAAGTACTTTTTTACTTTCAATGAATAACAATAGCAAATATAAGTTGCCTGACAAGACACTTTTCATGGTGCAGCTTAGGGCTAGGCCTTGCTTTTGGAATAGCATCCGTTTTGTGGCTTGGATTTATATTCAATGATACTCTGATAGAGATTACTCTTACACTTGCTGTGAGCTACATTGCTTACTTCACTGTATGAACCTTCCCAAACTTGGAACTCCTGACTTTTACATATAAAATATTTTCAGCATATCTGATGTATAATTAATCTTTAATGAGATGAATTCCTGTGTTGCAATTGCTGCTTTCTTGAGCTAAAGTTGAATTTTTGCTGAAGTAAATTAGCCGCTTAAGATTTTACATGAGTTTACTAGCAATAACCCCATATTAGAATACACTCTATAATGCCAAAAATTGAGTGTTGATCGTGCTACATTTAGCTAAAAGTTGAATTTTTGTTGAAGTAGATTAATCGCTTAAGATTTTACATGAGTTTACTAGCAATAACCCCATATCAGAATACACTCTATAATGCCAAAAATTGAGTGTTGATCGTGCCACATTTATATTTTAAATAAGATTTATTTTTTATTTTATTTTTTTAATTATATAATTTAAAATTAAAATAAACAGAGAGAAAATAAAAGAGATAGGGAAGAGAGGAGAGAGGGGAGAGGTAGGTGCGGATTAGTGGGGTTATTTGGCATTGGAAAATATTTGATTGAATTGCTTGATATTGGGGGCAGTGGAGAGAAGATGATGTCTTTGAGCGGGAAATATTTTTTTGGTATGAATTTTGTGCCGTTGGATCAATCTTGATTGTTTTTGTGCTTTTATAAGTTAACAGTTCAATTTCCTCACTGATATTAGATAGATGTTTAACATAGTATCATAACTGTATTGGGGAAGCTCTGTTTCCATTTCATAGATTTGGTAATTGTTGCCCCCTTGCCCATGCCATAATTACTACTTGCTGTGTTTTCAATTATGTTTCGGGATTATTTTATTTATCTCTCCACGTGCAAGTGGGGCATGTGTGAAGGAGTATTTTTAGAGATCGTCCCACATTGGCATAGCAGCGTCTCACAAATTAGTGCACGGGCCTCGAGAGTCTCCCCAATCATTTCCAATTTGTTTCAGTTCGATGCTCAAGATAGTATCATAGTTGGAGTTCCTACGATTGAATCTTGCCATTACACCAATGATTACGGTACTTGCATGTGCTTGGTCCAAACTCTAGCCCGCATATGAGGAGCTATGTTGAAGTATACAAATATCTATGTTGCACCCTCTAACTACTTGATGCGTTTAGTATTTTTAAACCAATTTTCTGCATCAGTTATCTGACCTCTGCTAAAGTGATTGTTGAGTTTTTTAGTCCCTCCCTCCTAATAAAGAGAATCATTGGTGCATTGCATAATTTTCGAGTATGGATTCAGTCGGACAAAGATGGATTGCCATTAATTGGAGCAATTACTTGGATAATCTTGGATCATAGTTTTTTGCAACTCAATTCTTCATCTGGCTTTGCATTCTTACCTCTTTTTACTGCTGCATTTTTTCTGGCAGTATTGGTTATAGCTTATATCAAAATTTACATTCAATTCCAGCTTATTACTTCAATTTGTTTTTTTTTTAAAGAATTGACAATCTCTTGCTGTTTGTGTAACATATCCTTTAGTCATAACAGCTACTTAATTGTTGAATAATTTGAACTTTTAGTATTCGATTTTAATTTTTTTTTGCTAAGTTCGATTTCAAGTATTTGATGAAACTATTAAAGCTATGTTTTTTTCCTTTTTTTTTTGGCTGAAGCACAATGCTAGAAGCTTTGAATAGTAGCTTACTGTGTTACCTTTTCATTTCTTTCTCCTAAAATTGTGATCCTTTCTACCCTTCAAGCTTGCTTTTCTGGTTTTATGTATCCTGTAGCTTTTGAAAGCTTAGATCAAACTCTACAAATGCAAGAGAGAAAAGAGATCTGTCAGCTGCTCTCTATTTTTTTATCTTGTGAAAATAGGTACAAGAGTGGATGCAAAACCTGACAGCTAGATTGTTGTTAAGAAAATAACAAAAAATATAAATACAATATTAACACCTCCTTAAGCTCATGATGTGTCAGGAAAACAAAATTGTGTGAAATCTGAATGGCTTAGCAATAGTCAACTAACCTATCTTTGATGTACTTATAATCTTAGTACGTTATTCAACCTTAGTGGAATGCGTGACGATGGTCTTCTTTTTTGTTTCTACAAGAGATAAGAAAATCACTATAAAAAATTTGAAAAACCAATTGTGAATTTACGAATCATGACATCACTTTCCAAGCTAGGATAAGAAAAGCACAAAACTCCAAAAAACAAGTGGAAGAAATGGCAAACTCTGATGTAAAATGTTTTGAAGATATCATAAAATACAAAGAACTACAGGCAAATCAGCTGTAGCTGAAGTACAAAAAATGACGTAGAAAATGAGTAGCATAGGCAATGCCAGGTCTTGTAATAATGAGGCATATCAATGTGCCCACAACAACACAAGGTAGGATCAACAAAGGACTACCATTAGTATAAGTGTAATGTAACCTTAAGAGGAGCCTAAAAAAATTCTGAGAGTATGTTAGTCAAGCCTAGTGTTTTACATAAACTGTATACTTTGATTGAGAAAGAACATAACCTTTAGGAGCGAAATCACATTAATTCAAGAGATATTGAGGGGACTAAGGTTCTTCATCTCAGTCTGTTGTTGTAACTGAGACTCTAAGGCAAAAATTGTCTTCAGAGGCAATTCTAATAATGATTATATCATTAGCATATCAGAGGAGAACATTCTGACCAATGGAATTTGAACGAAGAAAAAAAGCACAAAATCCTGATGACTGGGACAAAAACCCAAGATTTGGATCACAATGGAGAATTTTTCAAATGAAGTTCGAGGAGCTTATTTGAGACGATTCAAAGATTTTCAAAGTTTGCATACATCACCTGGAGCGTGAGGGACATCTAGGAGGAGCCATAAAAACTTAGCCCGAATCACCAATCAAAAATTCATTGTTACATCCATTTTAGATAACTTATATTGACAAACGATTTGTAGACTATCAAAGGATGAACATTTGGTTATCTTTGCAGTAGTGGTAAACGTAAAAAATGTCATTCTTGTGCCATACCCTTAGCAATCAATCTTGTTTTATATCTTTCAATAGAATCGTTAGCTTGAGTTTTATATCTTCCGACAACCAATAGCATGCTCAGCCGAAGATAAATGTGCAGGATCTTATCTCTGAGTTTTATGTAATGTAGAGAGTGCTTCATTCATAACATGTTGTCAAATATGATCAAGAGCAATGTCTCTATGTCACGTAGGTATAGACCGAGAGTGAATGAGAGATAAAAAGAGTAAAATCCAGAAAACCCAAAGGAATTGCAACTATTTGAAACAACTAAGACGTTCAAGATATTTACAATGTGATTGAGATAGCGAGAAGAGTAAGGATCTTCATCATCAAAAACTAATGGAGATGTAGTTCGGAGAGGTAAAAGAGTTCTAACTAGAGAGTAGCCAGTCTTGTTCTTGTGAGAATAAGTACCAAAATAGGAGCAACACCACTGTCAAAAGGAAGCATGCCACACATGTAAGAATCACTAGAAATAACATTAGGAAAATGGTCAATATAACGGAGGACAACTTTAATGAAGATGTCATGAGTAGAACGAAAGAAATATGCTCAAGGAAAGACTCCTATGTCTAGATGCATACAATCTTTTGGCAGTAGCATCATAACAACAATATGCCTTTTGTCTATTAGAATAACCAAGGGAAATACACTTAGCTGAATAAAAGCATGTAACTTATTCTGTCCAGTTTAGGAAGAAGAACAAATAAGTACAACACAACAGATGGAAAGAGAATTGGTCATGAGGTTCCTCATAATCGTTTGAAAGGAGGAGAAACACTTGACCTAATAACAGAAGGAATCAAGTTAATTAGGTGCACACGTATGGGAACAATTCCTCTCCAAAAAGCGAAATGGAAAAAGGCACCGAGAACAATTACTGGTGAGCAATCTCCATGATGCATCTGCGCTTTTGCTTAAGTACACCATTTAGCTAACGTGTATGGAGATGAGGACTGCTGAATAGTTCCATTGAGCCCCTTAGTTTTTTCAATCAAACATGGATAACAAACGATAGATGAGGAACAAGTCATATCCTTGAATAAGATTTTGTGCTTTAGGGTTGACCAAATGATACTGAATGTATTTGACAAAGATTTGAAGCAATGGTGCAAGAAATCATGTAGATAATGGCTTGGAGGGGTTGAATAGTAAAGTTACCTAAAGAAAAGACTATGGTAAAATATGAATGGTAAAGTGGAAGAGCAAATTGAGGGCGGCCCAATGCAGAGTCTAGCGAGGGTCAAATGCATGCATTCTTATCCTGACATGTGGAGTGGTTGTTTTCGGGATTCAAATTCTTGACTTTCAGGTCACAATGGAGCAACCTTACCAATGCTTCAATGTCTACCCTTTGCAAATCGAAATTGACTCCAATATCCTGAAAGCTTAAAATGAAACTATGGGAGAAGGGGGAAAAAATGCTTTTAGCTATTCTCTAAAATTCCATCATATGAGATAGAGAAAAGAGATAATATAAAATCCAATCTTATTTGAAAAAAAAGAGATAAAATAAAACCCCGTAAGAAAAATTAGAATACCTCTAATTAAAAAAACTCAAGATAATTAACACAATCTTGATGAATATACGGATACACGTCGATTCTTGATTTAACGTATGAAATTATTAATATCTACCTAGAGTTCATTAGGACATTACATAACAAAGTACACAACCACAACCTATCATGAATTTGTTAACAATTGCCCGTACCCTATACCCCAAGTTGTCATTTTCTAAAGAACTATGGGAATCGGATAGTATTTCATCACGATAATACCAATAATTTGGTAAATATTGAAGGTACTTGGAGTGGCTATATTGTTAATATTTGTAGGATAATCTTTATGTTAAGAGTATTCTAGTAGATTAATATTAGGGGTAACATAGTCATTTACCAGGTTTTAAGTTGCTCTATTAAATAAGGGCCTCTATTATGTATCTTAGGTATGATTGGTAACATATTAACCTAGCCATAATATATTCTCTTGTTCTCTCTTCTCTTTTTTTCTATTTGTTTGATCATTGTTTACATTTTTTTAAATGACTAAGCTACCCCTAATATTAATCTGCCAAAATACTCTTAACATTTTTTTTCAATGTTTAGTCCCGGGTTTATTTTTTTGTGGGTTTCTCATTAGAATATGAATACGGGCAATCTCTTCAAAAAAAAAGGTAAATGACTAAGTTACCCCCAATATTAATTTGCTAAAATACTTTGACACTTTAGATGTATACATAAATCATTTCTTTGTGTTTTGAGGATATTAGCGTAAGTCATGACTATCATAATTGGGCATCATGATCATTAGTATTATCATTGCCTTTTACAATTTACCTACGAAGTTTTAGTAGTTACCTGAATTTCAAATCTAATCTCTAGTTCAATCGTTGATCTTTGGGGTTTGAAGTGCCCTTAGCACTAGGTGTGATATATCAAACGTTATCCAACGGTCGAGCCTCTTGCATGAAATGTGGTTGAAGTATAATTACATGAGTTTTGTTGGTCACCTTGTGGACTTGTAATATGTAGAACATTTTATTCAATGTCATGTGGAACCTAATTTGGGTGTTACCAAAAATATATTACTAAAGATTAATGCTAATTAAACCTAATTTGGGATTTGATTTGGGGACTTAATCAATAATTAGTTTATGAGGTGGACTACTACTCAATTGACAACATTAGATTTGGTCTTCGAATTAAGTTTCCAAATTAGGTTCAAATAATATTATTGATTTGTTTACTTATTTAGTGCAATATATAAAACAATGTGTTAACTAATAGAGAAAAGCAACATCCACATTATATAATATTCATTTCCCAAATAAACTAAAAGTACAATACAATTATATTAATATAAGGTTATAACCAAGGAACTAAATTTCTTTTCTAAATGGTTGAAATATCCTAAATTATTTTTTTGTTTCTATGGAAATAAAAACGAATTAGTGATTGAATATTGAAATTCCTTTGTTTGGAGATGTTTTCGTATGTGTCTATTGACAAGTGTTGATCAAGGTTCAAAGTATTGACCGAGCTGGATACAACTCGGCCGAGTTGTATCCGCCTCGGCAGACATCGATCCGATAACGATACACGATACAAGACTATCACGAGTCTACCATGAATCAGTTTTGACTCGGGCCAACTCGGACAAACTCGGATTCATCTCGGTCCAACTCGGACAAACTCGGATTCAACTCGGTCCAACTCGGATAAACTCGGATTTAACTCGGTCCAACTCGAACAAACTCAGATTCAACTTGGTCTAACTTGGCCGATTCACTTTCGAATTGAACTAATATGCACAGAATCGTCCACCAACTTTCAAGCAACAAAGAAAATGTCAAAAAAGGGCAAAAAAGATGAGAAATTGAACCCTAAATTAGACCCCTTTTTACCATAATAAAAACAAAACAAGGAAGTTAGAACAAAATTGAACACAAACCTGAAAAATTATGGTAAATCTCCCTAATCAGAGACACTTTCCTACTATTTGTTCTTACTTTCCTTTTTCTTCACAGTAGCAGAGGATCCAGCATCATCGATCAATATCGCAGATCAATTGTAGAAACCCTAGTTGCTCAACGATCGAACTACTCGAGTAGCAAAGGACCCAGCCTTCACGATGAGTCTCGAGTAGCAGAGGACCCTGCCTTCACGTGAGCTTTCCCTCGGGACTTCTCTCTTCGTTCTCTGCTGGTCATCTCTCGGAGAAGCCCTAGTATCGTAGATGAGTCAGAGACTCAAATCCCTCCTAGCGAGCCTTCAGTGACCAACGTCGACTCCTAGACCCATCGTCTCTCTCTCTCGATTGCATATTTTCTGTTCGTCGAAGTCTAAGAGTTGAAGAGAGAGAATTTTTTTTTTTTTGGGTCAAAATACATGAGGCTTTGGCCTTTTTTAGGAATAAGACCCAAAAATTTATTCCCCCCCCTCTTTTTGTTTTTTCAGTTTTGGTTCAATTTTTTTAATTATATAATTTTTAGTATTTATCATATAATGTAATTAGAACTTAACTTCTTAAGTTTGCTTTTGTATATGTATTGATGATTTACTAATTAAATGTACATAATGGAGAAAATACATATAATTTCTAATTAGATACTTATTAAATAATTAAATGAAGAATTTCTTTATAAATAGATTTTAATTTTTAAAGCTATTAAGTTAACCATATATATACATATATATATTTTTTTATAATTTTTAAAAAGTACAAATTAAATTATATCAACCTTGAATGTAGATGATAATAAATATTTTGCAGTAGCATCCTTATTATTTTTTTTGCAATAATTAATGTGTTAAATAATATCTTTTAAGGATATGATGCATGGATGATGATGTTTACATTTATTACAATTTTTTTCTAATTTTTTCAAATTTTTTTGAGCCTTCTATATAGTGTTTTGTTCGTATCGGCCGATACCGCGCCGCGACGCCGCTACCAATGTGTCTCAGTGGCCCCCAATTCAAGGGCCGATACCGCGACCTTGAACCATGGTGCCGATTTGTTTCAATTAATGTTTTAGAATGTTATGCATACGAATTTTCAGTTTTTTTCTTTGTTTTCATCTTGTTTTGAAATGTTTTCGAAACATTTTCAAAATGTATCAATTTCCTAATTAATCGAAATTGTGCACCTAAACGAGGTTTTGATCATTGATTTTAACTAAGTAGGTTAAACACTCAACTTTAACTCTCGAGAAGACTAAAAAAAAGAAAAAAAAAAACGGTTACTCTTGGCTCTTACCCTCTGAGTTCTCGCAGACGCAATAACACATCCCCACAAAGAGAGAAAGAGAGAAGTAATGAATGCACCAATGAAGTCGATAGATCAACGGGTTACGATTGTGCCAGATGGAAGCACTAAAGAAGAACAAGAAGAATCGTTTGCATTGACTTTATTTTGCTGGTTTTCTTTCAATTTTTCCTTCTTCAAATTCTTCTTCTTCTTTATTGTTTGTGATTGATCTGTGCGATTCCACAAAATCTTCTGATTTGGTCCCAAGTTATCCGAGTGAACCATGTCAATTCCGAGTTGCACCGATTCAATGTAGTTATATTCGAGTCAAGGCCGATTTGTGTCTAGCTCGTGGATTTGATGTTTAGTGTATCGTTATCGGGGCAGTAGACTTTGCCAAGTCGTATTGCACTCGGCCAAGTCATTGAATCCTTAAGGGTAGAGGGGTTGCATAATTTTTTGTCACTTTTTTGTTTTTTGGTTGGTTGGAGATTATACCTTGTGTAGTTGCTTGTACATTGGCTTGGCCCTCCTTTCCAAATTTGATCTACTTGTGTTAAAGAGGACATAATTGTGGAAGACAAAAATCTTTTGGTGGTTAATTTTCTATCCATTTGTCCGAGAGCATCTAATCTGCAATTTTTATGTGATAGGCTCAAGAGGCAGCTGATATTTCTGGTGTTTTAACAGTGATGACTTTGGGGATGTAAGTTTTAATTGGTTTGACAGAGTTTCTGTGCAACTTGGGATATGAACAGTCTTGATATGATATTGCTTGGACATGTTCTACTCTGCAGCTGCTAGGACTGCCTTTAAGGGTGATGGCCAGCAAAGCTTGCATCATTTTTGGTATTTTTCCAGTCCTCAAATTTCTACTTCTAGGATCTTGTCTGTCATTTATAAAGGTTCATGTTTTTATTTTCTTTTTGTTTCTTCTGGATACGTAACTTGATGGTCCCTGATTGAGTGTAGTTTTTCATAATATTTTCTTCATTTCTTTGCCATTTGAAAACCTGAAGAGAAGTTTGGTCTTTCTGTGCCTATCTCACAGTTTTGCTCCCGAGAAGCCTATTTTCAAACTATACTTAGTTTTGTTTACCGTCATTATTTTCCCAACTGGGATGTCCTATTTGATTCTCATATCCTACAAGTTTTAGGCACGAGCTACATATGCTCGTGCCTTTCTTGGGGCATCTCATATCCTACAAGTTTTAGTCTTTGCTTACTGTCATAATTTTTTCCAACTGGGGGTGTCCTATTTGATTCTTATATCCTACAAGTTTTAGGCACCAGCTACATATGCTCATGCCTTTCTCGGGCATCTCATGTCCTAAGTTCGTTATTTTGTTGGTAATCTGGAAAAGCGTTTCCCGCCAAACTTATTAAAAATTTTGAAGGTCATGTCAATTTGCTTTTCTTGGGGAGATTGGTGGAAAAATTGTACGCAACTTTTTGGTGTTTGTAGCTGCCCTTATATGTAGAATAGGTTTTTTGTTGCTCAATTTTGTTTTGAGTGTTGGTTTCTTTTGCTCTGTGTACTGTGCGCAGCCTTGTGCCTTTTAATGTTACTTTTTCTCCAGATGTAGGGGGTAAATAATAACCTTGTACAGTTTCTGGGATATCATAGGTTTCCTATATCTTCTCGTTTTGGTTTAAATTAAAATGTGATGAAGAAATATAATTGAGTGTTGAGTCCCTTGCCTTCTCAAAGCAGTTAGGTGAGGCTGAAGTTACAATAGGCTCTGCTTGTAAAATCAAATCTATGTTTTCAGTTTTTGTTTCTAATGTTATGTTACCAATAGATGCAGTTTAATAATTATGTAATTTGTGAACATTGTAGACCATACATAAGTATATTATCCTCTTGTAATATTGTCTTCAAAGTTTGCTCATGTATTTCTTGGTACTTTATTCAGGGAAATGGTTGCCTATATCACTAATACACTGATTTTCATCTTAAGGTAAGAGCCTATTTTGACATTTTATGTTTTACTATTATTCTAAGCACAAGGGTGAAAAAGGAGCTAGGAACATGCTCTTTGTGCCACAAATTTTCCAACAAATATCAGTTCTCTCTGTGCGTGTTTGTGCTCACTCTCATGCTTGCTTGTGTTGTTGTCTCACTAACTGAGGTTACTTACCTTATTTGTCTCTTAATTTCTGATTGTGTAATGTTAGGCAAAGTAAAATAGAATGGCTGTTGTCTCTCCTCCTCCAATTTTATGTGTGTGCGTATCTACTGATTTAGTGTTATGGTTGCTTCTACGAAAATATGATGAAAGCTAAATTTGTGTCCTTTTCTAATTCACAACCTAAAATCCTTTATTCTGTGTCTTGAAACCACAAACCTACAAACTTCCTGTAAGTAGAACTCAAAAAAATATGTTGGCTGTGGCATGTAGTTGCTGTCTGACATCATATCCTGTCAACTTTTTGGTGGTACATGAAGTCTGCCTTTACGAAAGCAGTTACATAATTTAGTTGTCTAAAATCTTTCAAACGTCTTGATCTACCCCTTTTGGACTAGACTAACTATTTTTAATTTTTATTTTTACCCATACTTGGTATTTAGTTTGCAATTCTGGAGTTGTCGTTTTCCTCAAAGTTGAACATTTATTGTTTTTTAATGATTTTGTAATTTGCAACCTGATTTTTTTTTTAAATTTGTTCCATTTATTAAGATTAACAGCATTGCCTCACATATGATTTTATAGGACTCATCATAGTAGTAGGATATTGAAATACCCAGAGTTTCGGAAGTTTCCAATATGGAAGTTTTGACAATATGAGCAATGCACAATTCGTTTGGTGAAACTTCTCCTTATTTAAGAATTTGGCTGTCCAGACAAAACAAGAAAAACTCAGGAAATTATAATAAAAGGCAGAGTTTTACAATTCATTTGCGGAATAAATTCCGGGCAGTTTCTTCAAATGCATAATCTTTTTATGAGAAAAAAATTCTGAAGCTACCAAATTGACTAAAACATTGCACTTTTTGAATTTGGAATTGTCTTTTTTAAATTTCAGTAAGTTAGATTTGATGTCTATGGGTTGATTGAATTTTTTGATATATTTCAGGCCGATATCTTATCATTCTTATTTTTCTTTCTTCCTTGGTTTCATTAATGTTCCTTGGTTTGTATACCAACATGCTGCAAGAAATTTTCAAAATTACCATTATATGGTATTATAAGAAGTCAATGGGACCTATCGCTCCTCGGGACAGAAATATAAGACTTAGGCGTACCATTTGTGAGGATGGAGATATAGGACGTGCTTGTTTTTCCCTTTAAACTTTGATATGGGTTGTTCACCGATGCCTTCAGATTTTTGACATACAAGTTGTTGGTGAAAGTTTTATTGGGTGCAGATAATACTTTCTATTAAATCAATAAACTAGATTACAAGAATAAATATTGCCCAAGAAAATCAGAAAAACCCTAGACTACCCAAAAGACAAATATACCCCTATTATAAAACTTATATACATTCTCACATCAAACTTATGATAAGAGCTTGGAGAACAACGAGAGTTTGTCAAATAAGAATCGAAAACGAGCTGAAGTGTGAGACTTGGTGAAAAAATCTTCATGCTGTAGCAAAGAAGATAAAAATGCTAAAGTAATAGTGTCCAACTACAGAAGTTGATGAACAAAATGACAGTCAATTTCAATATACTTCGTGCGCTCAAGAAATACTGAATTGTGGGCAATCTGGAGAGTACTTTTGTTGTCACAGTATAGAGGAGTTGGAGAGGATACAACAACTCCTATCAAGCCAAACTATCTTCGCAGTAATGTGTGCCATAGCATGATACTTAGCTTTAGCAGTAGAACGAGCAATGACTGATGGTTTCTTACTCTTCCAAGAGATAAGAGAATCACCCAGAAAAATACAAAAATCAGTGGTAGACTTGTGATCAGTACTATCCCCATCCCAATTAGCATCAGCATAGGCATGTAAAGCTAGAGAGGAGGTTGATGACAATAATAGGCTCTGAAATATAGTGCTGCGTACATACTGCAAAATACCAAATAAGGCAGCCCAATGAGTAGTACTAGGAGAAGAGACAAATTGACTAACAACTTGAACTATATATGCAATATCTGGGCGAGTAACGGTAAGATGAATAAAAAAACCAACCAGTTCACTATACAATATAGGATCATCAAGAAGAACACCATCAGAACTTGAGAATTTGACATTTAATTCGATAGGAGTAGCATTGACCTTATCATCTGTTAAGTTGGTGCGGTGAAAAAGCTCATTGGCATACTTAGACTGGGATAAAAGGGCCTTTAGGAGAAGAAGCAACCTCAATACCCAAGAAATAACGTAGAGAACCTAAATCCTTCATCTCAAACTCAATTAAAGGATGGTGCTTCACTTTGTCAATAGCAACAATATCAGGACCAGTGATAATCATATCATCCACATATAATAAGAGAAGAACTAATCCATAGGTAGAACAACGAACAAATAAAGTAAGATCATGAGCACTAGAAACAAAACCAATCTGAGTAACAACAAATTGAAAACGTTCATACCAGGCTCTGGGGGCTTTGCTTTAGACCATAGAGAGCCCGATGCAAGCAACAGACATAACCAGTAGGATGAGAAAGACCAGGAGGTGGGCGCATATAAACCTCTTCATTGAGATACCCATTCAAAAATGCATTTTTAACATCAAGTTGAAATAGAGGTCATCGATGAACTGTTGCAATAGAAATCAGAGTACTAACAATATTAATTTTGGCAACAAGAGCAAAATTTTCTTCATAGTCAATACCATATTCTTGAGAAAATCATTTTGCAACTAATCGAGCTTTATTACGCTCGTGAGAGAAGTACAATGGTGGATGTGACTTTAGGGATTGCAATTTGATAGGAGAGGAGGCTCTGATACCATGAAAGTTTTATTGGGTGCAAATAATATTTTCTATTAAATCAATAAACTAGATTACAAGAATATATACAGTCCAAGAAAATTAGAAAAACCCTACACTACCCAAAAGACAAATATACCCCTATTATAAAACTTATATACACTCTCACAATTGGCTGGTTGAAATTTTTTGATTGTCGTTGTTAAGTTTAGAGAGTTAACTCAACACAATATTAGAGAGACGGAGAACGGTCAAACTTAACCTACCTCTCACTAACAACTTGTATTTATAGTTATCACGGAAACAAACAAAGAACGAGTATACCATCCAAGTGGTATACCTATTGCAACCATATTAAATACTAATAACATAGTAATACTCTCAACGCCCTCCCTCAAGTTGCACTATATATATCATATAATCCAAGTTTGAAATAGATGGTTGTGAGACGAGTACAACTCAATGCTTTGGTGAACTTATCTGCAAGTTGATCATCAGATCTCACAAATGGAGTTACAATATCTCCAGCTAGTATTTTGTCTCGAATAAAATGATAATCAACTTCAATATATTTGGTATTTTAATGAAATACTGGATTGAAAACAATATGAAGAGCTACCTGATTATCACAGAATAACTATAAAGGAAGTTGAATTGGAAAACCAATTTCTCGAAGAAAGTGTAACCATGTCAATTCACTAGTTGTCTGTGCCATTGTTATATATTTAACCTTAGCACGGGACCTTGCTAGCACTATTTGTTTCTTTCTTTTCCATGTGACAACGTTACCTCCCAAGAAAGTATACTAACTATTTGAGGGAGAACCAATCCAATCAGCATCTAAAAAACCTTTCGCTCTAAGATGTCTATTTGCTCGATACAACAACCCAAGGCTAGGAGCACGTTTGAGGTATCAAAGTATTCGAATGACTGCCTTCCATTGTGGTACTCTTAAGGAATCCCATAAATTGACTTACCACACTAATTTCATTGGTAATATATGGTCGGGTAATAGTGATCTGGATTATCAGACGGTGCACCATCATCCATTAACACCTTTAGATTCGGATCTATAGAAAATATCAATTGGTCTGTCACCTTATAAACCTGTTTCTTCTAGCATGTCAAGTATATATTTTCTCTAAGACAAACACATACCTTGTTTAGATTTGATAACTACCTAAGAAGTACTTGAGTTTTCCTATGTTCTTAGTGTTAAATCAGTTCTGCAGAAAGGTTTTTAACTTGACAATATCTTCAGAATCATTACCAGTAATTAAAATATCATTCACATAAACAACTAATAGAATATATCCGACATTAATCTATTTGTGGAAGACAGAGTGGTCTGTCTGACATCGAAGATGATAAAATTCTAAAATTGCATCTGAAAACTTGCCAAACCATGCTGTCAATGACTACTTCAAACTAGACAAAGATTTCTTTAATTGGCACACACTACTCCCCCTGTGCAGTAAACTCAAGTAGTTGCTCTATGTAAACCTCTTCAGCCAAGTCGCCGTTGTAAGAAGGCATTCTTGATGTTTAAATGAAATAAGGGCCAATCAAGATTAGCAACTAAAAAAATCAATACACGAATAGAGAAAAATTTTCGCAACAAGAGAAAAAGTCTCATCATAATCAACACTATAGGTTTGAGTAAAGCCGTTAGCAACAAGACGGACTTTGAGACGCTCAACAGAACCATTCGAATTAAATTTAACAGTATACACGCACCGACAACCTACAGTCATTTTACCGGGTGATGAGGGAATAAGATCCCAAGTTTCATTATGATGTAAGGCATCCATCTCCACTTTCATAGCTTTCCTCCAACTTAGATCAGATAACGCACCCCGTAAGGTCTTAGAAATAGAAATAGTAAACAGCTGAGAGTTAAAGCAAGAGAAGACAGGAGACAAGGTACCATAAGGCACAAAATTAGTAATGAGATGGTTCATAACACAAGAATGAGTACCTTTACGAAAAACAATAGGTAAAGAGTCAGAACTCCGAAGTACCTAAGGAACTAGGATTGGAGACGACAAGGAAGACGGTAGCGGCACTTTAGTCGATGATCGCGGACCAAGAGAGTATACACGGATTCGGGCAGAGGTGGAAGTGAGTGGTAGCATAGTAGGCAACGAAATAATTGACGTTACAAGAAGGGGTGGGGGTGGAGTTGACGATCCAAAGTAAGATCTTGAGGCTAAGTAGGAGCTGAAAAATACGGAAGGTAGCACGACCAAGTTGTGAACATAACAGACACTCCCAAAAATCTTAGGAGTTAAGGAAAATAAGGGAGTATTTAAAAAAAGAACAAAATATGGACTTTGCCCATTTAACACAGAAGATGACATACGGTTAATAAGGTGAAAAGCAGTAAGAACATCATTCCAAAAATATTGAGGAACATTCATCTAGAATAACAGTGTGTGGGTAACTTCCAACAGATGATGATTCTTACACTCAGCCACACCATTCTGTTGAGATGTGTAGGTGTAAGAAGTTTGATGAATAATACCAGTTTTACGAAGATAAGACAAAAAAGATCAGATTCATATTTATGAGCATTATCAGAACGTAAAATACAAATCCGACAATCATACTGGGTTTTGATTTCTTTACGGAAGGTCTCAAATATAGAAAATAAGTCAGAACGCGCTTTCATAGCAAAATAACCAAGTCACACGAGAATAATCATCCACAAATGACAAAATAAGAAAATTTATTAGATAAAAGATTCTTTATTGGACTCCATACATCAAAATTTACTAACTCAAAAGGACTAGACATACAGTTATTAATTCTAGATACAGTAATGCTTACTAAGTTGACAGGCTTCACAAAATACAGAGTATATATTACTAAGGTTAGAAACTTGACGTTTTAGATTCTGGAGAGAGGGATAACCAAGATGACAATGCTATTAAAAGGGCGATGACGAGGTCTGAAGTGCCCGGGGAGGTGGATCAAGTTTAAAGTAATAGAGACCATCAGTTATGTTCCGTACAATCTTTCTTCTTCGTCTAGAGATCCTAAAACACACAATAAGAAGGATAAAATGTTACTGAACAATTAAGGGAACGAGTAATCTGGCTAATAGAAAGTAAACTAAAGGAAAATTGAGGGACAAATAAAACAGACGATAAGGACATATCAAGACTCAATTGATTAGTCCTCAAACCTGAAATCTTAGAGGAAGTACCATTAGCAAGATTAACACTATGTGAGGAAACAACAAAATGATAAGTAGAGAAGACACCAGATGAACCAGTCATGTGGTCAGAAGTGCCGAGTCTATGATACAGGGACTGCGATTGAAGGATAGTAAACAAGTGGAAGCAGTATCTAGCTGGGCAAAGGTAGCAGTTAAGGAAGATGGAGCAGCTTTCTATATAGACATAAACTGAGCATACTCTTCTCGTGTAATAGTAACTAATTCAGAGTCGGGAGGAGTTGACTGAGATGTGAGCAAGTATAGAGGAAGTGTTATGTTGATAGGAGACCTGATTAGTAGTAGGGTTTGCCATGTAAATCCCAACAATAATCAACAGTATGATTTAGATGGCTACAATGAGTGCATGAACGAGGATCAGTACAACCTCCACTACGGCTTCCACGACCATCACGATTTCTATGGTCATCTCGAGGACTATCATTGTTGCCATTAGAGACAACAAGAGTTGAGCGGATAGTGGACAAGCCATGATCAATACTTAAAGTCGAAGAGCCAATAGACAAGGTAGCACGTTGTAAATGGGAGAAGACCTCAAGAAGAGATGGAAGATTGGAGCCACCCAAAATCTGAGAGCGAATAGGCTTAGACTCGTGTTTCAAATCAACTAGGAAACAAACAAAATCCAAATCATCACACTGTCGCTACAAAACTGCTACATTAGTGGTGAATGGGTGGTAGACCTTTAATTCCTCACAAATGCACCTATCTTGAGTGTAATCCTCTAAACAAAGAGTGCCTTGTTCGAGACAAAAATACTGTTGTACATCTGATGAGTCGGTGTTATACCTACGAATTGAGTACTTTCGGCTTGAGAAATTTACAAGTTTTTAATTATTTTATGTTCTTTTTTATTTGTTTTGTGTGTTTTGATGTTATTTGATAGGAATCATCATTTGGATGCAAACAAGATCATTTGGAAGGACATAAGGTCAATTTGGAGCCTAAAAGTTGAATTTTTGAAGGCTGAGCAACAAAGGGAGTTGAAGGCTAAAACAGGCCAGCGCCGTTTCAGCGCCCCAGCGCCCACTCACTGCCTTACCAGCACTGTCCCAGTGCATGTGACGGAAGGTGGACGCGAATTACGACTCGTTTTGACCCGAAATTAGACTCTAATGCCTCATATATGTTAGGGTTTAAGGGGCATATATATAGACTGACTTTGGGGGCCGGAAAACATTAAGAAAATACCAAGGATTGATACAAAATTGAAGGTAAGAATCGAAGAAACCGACACGAATAAAATCAGACTTGAAGGCTAGAGAGGGGTTGACGATTGTAACTAAGTTTTCATTCTTTTCTCTTACTTTTACTTTTTGATTTTCTGAGATGTTTAATTTGAGAAGGATGTTTTTCAATTACATTATGAACTAAATTTTTATTAAGATTGCAACGGAACCTAATGTCTAGTTAAATTGATCTACTCTTGTTTCTAGTTTTTGTTGATCTTATATGAGTTGTTTGTCATATTTTGTGTTTAATATATGATTGTTTGGCCAATAATTAATTTGATAACTTAGATGAAATTCGAAGATGAATTCTAGGTTTAGATCTGAATATGATGACATGCGTCTGGTTAATTCTTCTTTGGATTGAATTGCTAGGTTTGTGTATAGGATATGAATATACCTATATGCCGTGTGTAACTTGATTGAGAGTTTGAACTTAATGAATCTTTTTCAATTTATTTTGCATAGGAATATAGCAATTTAATTGGGAGAGATATGTTTATCTAACTATCGGAAGAGGTTTGATAAATAATTTTGAAGTCTCAGTTAACAACTTATTTTAATCAATTAACTGGAAAGAGAGTGGAATGATTTATACGAAGTATTAGGGGAAGTTGTAATCTTAACTTCTTCTATCCGTTAAATTCAATCTCTGATTATTAAATTTAGGTTTATTCTTAAATTAGTAAATTCATAGTTGATTGCAATTGTTTAAATAAAATTGAATTGATATAAAGTTAGTACTTGAAAGTTATTAGTAATAATTTTCCGTGGGAACGATACTCTACTTATCAATTTATTACTTGTTGATCGTGCATACTTGCACGTAAATTGTCAATACCAAATTCAGATAACAAGTTTTTGGCGCCGTTGCCGGGGAATTATTCTATTAACTATTTCAATATTAATTTCAATCAATTTGTTCTTAGTTTAAACTTATTTAATTTTCTGTTTTATTTTCTTTTGTTGCTACTCTTGAATTTTGTATGCTAACACGATCTAAAGGTCAGGAGCTACTACCGTACGAAGACGAAATCGAGAGAAGGTGCCGAAACTTGCGAAAGCATTGCCAAGAAGTAAATAATCAAGAAACTATGGCTGAAGAAGAACAGAAATCGCTAAGGGATTATGCTATGCCGCTTGTTACGGAAATACAATCGAGCATCCAAAGGCCCGCAATTCAAGCAAATAGTTTCGAGATCAAGTCGGGTACCATCCAAATGATTCAGAATTCAGTACAGTTTGGGGGTTTGCCTAACGACGGCCCAAACGATCATTTGGTGAGTTTTCTGGTGATTTGCGACACGTTCAAGTATAATGGGGTTTCTGAAGATACTATTAGACTCCGACTTTTCCCTTTCACACTTCGTGATAAGGCAAAGAGTTGTTGCATTCATTGCCGTCGGGTTCTATTACTACGTGGTCAGATTTAGCTCAAAATTTTTTAGCTAAATTCTTTCCACTGGCTAAAATTGCAAGGATGAGGAACGACATCACTTCATTCGCACAACATGATTCTGGGACTCTATATGAAGCTTGGGAGCGATTCAAAGATTTACTTCGAAAATGCCCTCACCATGGTATTCCTAAGTGGTTGCAAGTTCAAACGTTCTACAACGGGTTGTTTAGTGCTACCCGATCCAGTATCGATGCAGCTACAAGAGGGGCATTGATGGGAAAGAATTTCGATGAAGCCTACGAGTTATTAGAGACGATGGGTGCTAATAATTATCAGTAGCCCTCTACAAGGATAAATCAGTCAAAGGTAGCAGGGATTTATGAAGTTGATGCAGTTACTGCATTGGCTGCACATGTGGCTACGTTGGCAAAGAAAATTGATACTTTAGGGGTGCAACCTATTCAGAGTGTGGCAGTTGTTTGTGAATTGTGTGTCGGGAACCATCCGAGCAATCAATGTGCAATTAGTTCAGAGTCGGTACAATACGTTGGTAACTTCAACAGGCAGCAACATGACAATAATTTCAACAATTATAATCCTGGTTGGAGGACTCATCCGAACTTGTATTGGAATAATAATCAAACCCAAACTTCTGCTCCAATACAATCATACCTATTAGGCTTTCAGAATCAAGCTCCACCACAGCAGGAAAAAAAGTCAAATTTGGAGGAGCTACTTTTCAGGTATATAGCACAAAGTGAGACAAGGATGAATAGTATGAAAGTATCAGTCCGAAACCTGAAAAATGAAATAGTTCAGCTTGCTAATGCCATTAACAACCGGCCTCAAGGCACTCTACCTAGCAATACGGAGATCAATCCTAAGAGGGAAGGTAAGGAACACTGCAATGCTATTTCATTACGAAGCGGAAAAGAGTTACCTGAAGTTGTTGGTGGAACTCCAAAACAGTCACTTGGAGATGATAGTAAGGATGAGGATAGCAAGAATATGGAACACGAAAAGAAGGAAGAAGATCAAGTTGCATGTTCTAATGGAGGCAAGCAGAGTCCTATTGTGCCTCCCGTGCCGTTTCCACAACGTTTGCAGAAACAGAAGTGGGATAAACAGTTCTCTAAATTTATGGAAGTGTTTAAGAAGCTCCGAATAAATATCCCTTTCGCAGAAGCAGTGGAGAGCATGCCTAACTATGTGAAATTTTTGAAGGAAATTCTGTCAAGGAAAAGAAAACTAGGTGATTTTGAGACAATGGCACTTACGAAGGAGTGCAGTGCTATTCTTCAAAAGACGCTACCACCAAAGCTCAAAGACCCGGGTAGCTTCACAATTCCATGCACAATAGGCCGTCAATTTTTTGGGAAAGCATTGTGTGACTTGGGAGCTAGTATTAATTTGATGCCGCTCTCAATCTACAAGAAATTGGGTTTGAAAGAAGCAAAACCTACTAATGTCACATTGCAGCTTGTTGATAGATCACTCACTTATCAAATGGGCTTAGTTGAGGACGTTCTAGTGAAAGTGGATAAATTCATTTTTCCAGCTGATTTTATAGTCTTAGATTGTGAGGAGGATAGTGAAATACCTATTATTCTTGAGTGACCATTTTTAGCAACGTGGAGAATACTTATTGATGTACAGAAAGGTGAGCTAACTATGCGAGTCCAAGATCAAGAGGTGAAATTTAATGTATTTTCAGTTATGAAATTTTCAGAGGAAGCGGAAGAATGTTTTCGGGTTGATTTGGTGGAAGATGTAGTGAATGAGGTATTTGTAGGAAGTTGTATTTCAGATCATCTTGAGAACGCCAAGCTATATAAAGAGAAGGTAAAAAAGTGGCATGATGAGCAGATCATTGAGCGAAAGTTTGAGCCAGTGTTCCTGCATGGAGCGATGGAAGTCGAGGAAGCCAAGTCAAAGAGAACTTTCAAAGTGAACGGGCAGAGACTGAAGCACTATTGGGGTGGCGACATTGACCCTCAAAAGACCTCAATTACCCTTGTCGACCCGGGATGAAACAGGAAGTAGTTAGGCTGAAGAGTATAAAACAAGCGCTATTTGGGAGGCAACCCAAATTTTAGCTTTTTGATTTTTATTTTTTGTTTATGTCAATTTAATTTTTTTTAGAGTATTAGTGCATTTTTAATTAGAGTATCCATTGCTTGTAGGTACCGTGGATTGAACAAGGTAAGAGAAGCTAAAGAAAATAAGGTAGCATGAAAGAAGGAGCCAGGCGCCTACCCAGCGCTGTCGCGCCTACACTACAATTCCCAGCGCTGTCCCAGCGCCTAGGCGTGTCCAAGCTGTCCGAACAGTTTCCAAAACTGCTCCAAAACCCAGATTTTCAGCATCCAAACATCAAAAACAGCTTCCCAACTCAGATTTTAAGCGTCACAAAACACCCTTCAGCTCTTCATACATGAACAACAAGCCATCCAAATCAACTCCTATTCCTCCAAAAATTTTAAACCTCTAAAAATCTATTCACCCAACTCTTATTCACCCATAATTCCGGTCAATCATCTTGAATCTCCAAATCTCCTTTGTATAACAATCTTACCTCTCAAGTGCCATCGATGAGTCTCAAATAGCACCAAGGACTTCTCCATTCGCCATGGGTAAAGATTAATCTTTGCAACATGAGTTTCCTAGTCTACCTATGTTTCTTGAATACACTCCTGACTTCGCGGACGACGAGGATGCTGACGATGATGCGAACTAGAGAAGTCTCAGAGAAGTCCTCTGTCTTTAATTTTTCCTACTTTATACATTGAGGACAATGTTTAGTTTAAGTTTTGGGGTGTTTTCTTGTTTGTATTTGCATTATTAGATATGCATTTAGATTGCATGTTTTAGTACAACTTGAGCAATGGGTTGATTGAATTTGATTATGGCCAATGATGAATGTGATTAATTGTCAAATTAAGGGAAATTGATGAACATGTTGAGTTTGTAGTTTAACATACTAGTTGGTTTTACACTGGTTATGCTCTTTTCATGCATGAGTACATATTTATCTGTTTGCTTAGTTATCATTTAGAGAATTTATTTGGCTAAGTGCTTGTGGGTAAATTGATCTACTCTCGTTTCTAGTTTTTGTTAATCTTATATGAGTTGTTTGTCATATTTTGTGTTTAATATATGATTGTTTGGCCAACAATTAATTTGATAACTTAGATGAAATTGGAAGATGAATTCTAGGTTTAGATCTTAATATGATGACATGCGTTTGGTTAATTCTTCTTCGGATTGAATTGCTGGGTTTGTGTATAGGATAGGAATATACCTATATGCCGTGTGTAACTTGATTGAGAGTTTGAACTTAATGTAACTTTCTCAACTTATTTTGCATAGGAATATAGCAATTTAATTGGGAGAGATATACTTATCTAACTATCGGAAGATGTTTGATAAATAATTTTGAAATCTCAGTTAACAACTTATTTTGATCAATTAACTGGAAAGAGAGTTGAATGATTTATACGAAGCATTAGGAGAAGTTGTAATCTTAACTTCTTCTATTCGTTAAATTCAATCTTTGATTATTAAATTTATGTTTATTCTTAAATTAGTAAATTCATAGTTGATTGCAATTATTTATAGAAAATTGAATTGATATAAAGTTAGTACTTGAAAGTTATTAGCAATAATTCTCCTTGGGAACGATACTCTACTTATCACTTTATTACTTGTTGATCGTGTATACTTGCATGTAAATTGTCAATACCAAATTCGGACGAGTGCCTTGTTCGAGACAAAAATACTGTTGTACATCTCATAAGTACGAGTAAAATTAACTGTACCAAAATAAATGATTGACAAATGATCCCATATTTCTTTGGATGTATCAAGATACAGTGAAGTAGAGCTAATACGGGACTCAATGCTATTTAACTGTAATGAAATAATCTGGGCATCCTCTTGTTCCCATTGATCGTAACCAAGGTCACCTTCTTTGGGTTTAGTTCCCACCAAGTACTTTTTAAAGCCTTTGCCCTTAAGAAACACTTGAACTGATCTGGACCATAAAATATAATTGGTTCCATTGAGTTTAACTGAGGTCATGGACATGGTTACTACAATTCACTAAACCCTTAACGACCCACGATCTGGGTACATCGATCCCAAACGAGGTGGGTTCGTAATCCAGATCATCAAAATGAACGATCCCAAATTGTAATACTAACCCTAAATCAATTCGCTTCAGAACATTTAGTACAAATATAAAATACATATTAATTGACTACATGTAGATAAATAGTAACTTAGTGTTTATGAATGTTCTGTAATATATACTGTTGTATAGTAGTGAAAACGATATATAAAAATTCCAAAACGAATTGTTACCCAAAATACCATACCAGTTAAATCTACCCCTATCATATTGCATACCTAAGACAGTGTCGTATCATGTACTAATACACGTATCACGTACCAAAGCGACCCATGATCCAGGTAATATTGGTCATGGGACTTTTAAGAAAAACTGTGGGAGAAAAAATAGGTGGTAAAGGTGGAGTGATGATCGATTGGTTATCAATCTTGGGTTCTATAGTGATGCAACAAAAAAAATAGACCAAACAAAGGTAGACACTGTCACCGAAATAGGGCCAAATCAGTCAACGGACTCTAATCCATATGTAAAGAAGTCTCGGGATTGGCTGAAAATCACATAAACCAAGGCAAATCGATCGTAATAGGTCTCAGAATTGGGACGCCCTAAAATTCGGGGGTCCTTTCTTAACTTGTTGATCACCCATCAACCCGCGGAATACCTATGGATGCCATATAACCCAATATCACGTCGTTAAACCCCTTTCAGCGGAATCATAACAAAACGAAATTTGGACAGAGTCTCCTTTGCACGGGAGCACTACCTAATATATAATCTATTCACATAATAATCATATGACCATTCTAAGGTCCAAATCCCAAATCTAGGACTTAAATTTAATCATTTACATCATCCAAAGAAAAGAGCTCAAGATGTGAAGGCTCAACAATGTTACAGTTCAAAATTCAATTTTTGAAAAGAGATACCGATACCTATGATAAGTGGTACTAGTACCTGAGCTCTTTAGTTGCCAAGTATAGGTACCAAGTGCCTCGAAATCTGGAGGTTATTTCTTAACTTGTTGATCACCTATCAACCCACGGAATATCTTTAGTTACCGTATAACCCGATACCACGTCATTACGCTCCATTCACCGGGATCGTAACAGAACTGAATTTGGGCAGAGTCTCCTTTGCACGGGAGCATTATCCAGTACATAACTTGTGTATATCTTAATCACACGACCATTTCAAGGTCTAAATCCCAAGTCTCGGACTTAAAATTTAATCATTTTTATCATCCATTGAAAATAGCTCAAGATAAGAAGGTTTAGAAGTGTTGCGGTCCAAAAAAAATCACTTTTGTGGAATGGTCATGTGATTAAAATATACACAGGTTATGTACTAGGTAGTGTTCCCATGCAAATGAGGCTCTGCCCGTATTCGGTTTTGTTATGATTCCGGTAAATGGGGCGTAATGTGGTATCGGGTTATACGGTAACCATAGGTATTTTGGGAGTTGATGAGTGATTAACGGGTTCAGAAAGGATCCCTAAATTTTAGGGCGTCACAGCATGGTATCAGAGCTTAGGTTCCTGATTACGTTGGGGCTTGATGGTAGATTGGGTTAAGCCATTGCATTCATTGTGCATTGCATATTACGTGCATTAAATGCTACATGTTGTGTGATATGAGATTATATGCATGATTAAATGTGTATGAGAATGAGACACTAGGATTAGAAAAACATAACCTTGGGGTTGGATAAAGGAGACTCTGCCCGAATTCGTTTTTGTTATGATTCTGGTGAATGAGGCGTAACGACGTGGTATCGGGTTATACGGTAACAATAGGTATTTCGTAGGTTGATGGGTGATCAATGGGTTGAGAAAGGACCACCGAATTTTGGGGCATCACAAAAGAGCTCAAGATATAAAGGTTCAGAAGTATTGCAGTTAAAAAAAAACACTTTTGGGGAATGGTTATGTGATTAAAATATACACAGGTTATGTATTGGGTAGTGCTCCCATGCAAATGAGGCTTTGTCCGAATTCGTTTTTGTTACGATCCGGGTGATTGAGGCATAATGACGTGGTATCGGGTTATACGGTAACCACAGGTATTTCGCGAGTTAATGGGTGATCAACGGGTTGAGAAAGGATCCTCGGATTTTGGGGCGTCACAAAAGAGCTTAAGATATGAAGGCTCAGAAGTGTTGGAGTTCAAAAAAATTCACTTTTGGGGAAGAGGTACCGATACCTCCGATAAGGAGTACCGGTAGAGGTACCAGTACCCCAATAATAGTGGGCTCAGGTACCGGTACAACGCTGTCGGGGGCCAGATACTAGTACCTGTATACTGGTACCTAGCAATAGAGGGCTTAGGTATCGGTACCACTTATCACAGGTACCAGTTCCTCTTTCCAAAAATTGAATTTTGAACTATAACATTGCTGAGCCTTCACATCTTTAGCTCTTTTCCTTGGATGATGTAAATGGTTAAATTTGAAGTCCTAAATTTGGGATTTGGACCTTGGAATGGTCATATGATTATTATGTGAGCAAGTTATATATTGGGTAGTGCTCCTGTGTAAGTGAGACTTTGCCCGGATTTTATTTTGTTATGATCATAGTGAATGGGTTGTAACGATGTGGTATCGGGTTATACAGTATTCACGGGTATTTTGCGGGTTGATGGGTAATCAACGAGTTGAAAAAGGACCCTGAATTTTGGGGTGTCACAAGAACTGAATGGGAGACACTGAATTGACTGCGTAGCTGCTGAACCAGTTGGAAAATCATTGGAATGGGACATAACCGATTGGATAGCTATTGAACCGACTTGAACTGGTTGGAAAATTGCTAGAACAGGACAGAATTGGGACAAAACTGGTCTGAAAAGGGCTGAACTGGCCTAAACAGAGCTGAATTGACTGAAACAACATGTGAACTGGTCTGAACTGCCAACAAGGTTGGACCTGAACCGGTTGGGCCTGGATCGGATTGGGCTCAACAATAATGGACCTAAACCTCCTTGGGCCTAGACTGGACTTGAAGCAAATATGTGCTTGAACTTGGATTGGGCTTTGGAAATTATTTAAGCCCATAATCTTGGAGGACTCTATCCAACCCGGTTGCTTGGAATCGTTTTCACCGCTGTGAGGGTTTCAATGAAACGCTAGCTCTAACGGCGCCTCACACCAGCGCCACTACGACACTGGTAGCAGCCATAACCAACCTCGAGTAGCAACACCAAGAACCCTGCTAACCTCCGGCGACCTCAACTCGATCACATAACACAAAACACGCCATAACACATTGACGACATACGTTTCTGGCAGCAACCATTGCACACACCCGATCACGAGTGACCTCCACAATACTCCCACAAGGTTTTCGACATTAAAGCATCACCCATGACCTTAGACCGTGGTTATGGTGGGTTACACTGTGTGGTGGACCAATGAGAATCAGAACAGAAAAGAGAAAAGAAAAGGAAGATGAGATGAACAAAAACTTCTCAGATCAAATTTTGGATCAATTATGCTTTGATACCATATTAAGTTTAGAGAGTTAACCCAACACAATATTAGAGAGACGGAGAGTGGTCAAACTTAACCTACCTCTTACTAACAACTTGTATTTATAGTTGTCACGTAAACATACAAAGGACGAGTATACCGTCCAAGTGGTATATCTATTATAACCATATTAAACAGTAATAACATAGTAATACTCTCAAGTCTCAACAGACGTGAATGAATTCAAATAATGCTATTCCGTCACAAGCTATGGAATGTCCACACTATCTATTTTCTTCAATTCAACCTACGTAACAGGGAGTTAATGGTACTTTTATCGAAATTGATCACCAATATCAAATTTCGGTTGGCCGTTTGATACATGTACTAACAAATCCCATACTTTGATTAGGAAAGAGCATTTTTTAATTAAAGGAATCTGTGAAAAGGAGAACCCCTGAGTGTACATGCCCATGCACTATAATACAATTCACAGCAAAATCCGTTAAGAAGGCACACACATATAATACATGCCATTCGAATAAACATTTTTGTATATATTTTATTTTGCCAAACAGATAATTGAATGTTGATGTCTGAATCATTTCACATCATCAAAACTATTATGCACATGAAATATATCTGTTTTGCTTGTCTGTTTTTTGCAGTGGAGTTGTTATAGCTGAAGGTGTTCTCGGCAGTGACAGCATTTTTAAAAGCCATGGTAATTTTTAACTTCTAAAATTTGTCATCTCCACTCTTCTTTTCCTTCTCGTTTTGTGCTTATATATAGAATTAGCTAGATTAAGATTTATTGGTACTTAAGAAAAGGTGAGTGCGTTTTTACACTAGCCTGGTGGGGTAGAGTACAGTTGAAGTTTTACCATCAGAGGGCATTTTTTTGGGAAATAATAGTAGTTTGAAGGCGGCATGTTATTGAACTATGCGGAGGAAATTAGAAAAGACGGTGAAGAAAAGGAAGTACGCACATCCAGTCTCACCAAGAGATTACTAGTTTGCTGTGTAAATGATCCAAGCCTTACCCAAACATGGTGACGGTCAGGCTGATCACTCAGAAAAGCCGATCCGGTGTTTGTCTTGAGCTTAGCTAAAATGTAGTTCCCGATGGTTAGGCTCGATTGACATGGTCCATGAGATTTTGAGATCTGTTCTGCCTTTTTTTGGTATGAAAGAACTGTTTTCTGTATTGGCTATGTGAAGGGTTTAAACTGTGGAAGACAGTTTTGAAGGATATCTTTTGAAAATTATTCTAAGAATTAACCGGACAGTAAAGTCGAGACAGCTTGACAAAAGCATGTTACAATCCTGTGGAAGACAGTTTTGAAGGATATCTTTTGAAAATTATTCTAAGAATTAATGGGACACCAAAGTCGAGACAGCCTGACAAAAGCATGTCATAATCCTGACAGTTTAGTTCGATTAGAAGGGCTAACCTTTCTGTGGATGGAAAACATGATTGATGAACCTTTTGGAGGGGTTGATTTCCTTTGTATGGTTAGCTGACCCACTAAGATTTTGAACAATTTGTCTGGATGATAAATTCATAAACTTGTGGGTTTTGTGCAATTGACTCCACCAGAAAATCAAGGTTTTTTCTTAAACAGACAAGGGTGGAGTGACTTTAAAAGTGAAAAGGGTGTCTGAGTTCTAGTGTCAAGTATTTTAGTATTAGGGGTAGTTTAGTCATATATTTGTTTTATTTTTTAGAAAGAGAAGAAAATACTGCTTCAACTAATAGTCTGATTACAACATTATACTCAAAGATGCAAAGTAGGGAAGCATTATAGCAGGGTAAAATAAATCAAATATATGACTAAATTATCCTTAGTACTAAAATACTCTTAAGTTCTTAACACTATGCACATATCAAAGTTTTCTATGCTTCCTAAGTACTTTTTTTGATAGTCTTCTGTAGTTAGTTAAGCTTTTAGGTTTTGATTATTTTCCTCCTTTCTCTATTTCCTTTTTTTCTTGTATTTATTGAAGTTATCTTGTATTCCTTATGTAATAGACTTGGAACTCAAAGATAAACCATCCAAACCATAATTAAGCATTGAAACCTCCATATCCGACCATTAAGGAAGGAAGACAAGCAAGATGGGGAGGAAACTCCTAATACATAAAAGGTTTCTAATATTTGTGGGGCATTTTCTTATACCTATAGGTAGGAAACAAGAACCAAATTCATTGAATTGGACTAAAGATGTTGAAGTTTTGACACTTGAATATTTTATTGTCATTTAATATAAAGCCAAATTCATATAGCACCTATAAGTTCATTTTTATTCAGTAACATTAGAAGTGAATACCATTTGGTTGACCCCACTTAAGACAAATCCTGGCTCACCTCCTGCCAAGTCGAAAATGGCTCTTTTTATTAACTAGTCCGAATCTAGTGATTGAGCTTAGTTTGGTTACTTCCGATGAACGAGCTCAAGTGAAATTTTCACTCCCTGAACTTAAGTTGCTTAGCTTGTTTTACGTCCCTATTATCCATGGACTCTTATCGTTGTAAAAGTAAATATATGTAGTTAATATTCTAATTAGAGTGAGTGGAAGCCAACGATTGATTCAACTACATAATTTGGCAAAACCATGACCAAATGGCTGCAAACTATGCATTAGACAACCATGACCTTATTCAGAAAAAAGGACCAAATCCTTGAACCTATGCGTCAAACACCCACGAAGTTACTCGAAATGCCTCAGCTATGTAGGATGACCACAAAATAACCTCGACATAGCAATGACTTTTTTTCCCATCCAAATTTGAGGAGTTAGACAAATGTGGGTTCAATCAAACTCCACAAAAAATGACCTATCTTGTGGCAGCTGGAGTGGGACTTTTTGGTCCGCTATTAGGGTCCATAGGAGGTCATTTTTTATTTTTGATAAAAGAAGAATTTTATTATAGAATGGAAGATTGAGAAAACAAATTACAATATGGAAGACAAGATATCATCTAAAATAAACGAAAACACAAAAAAACATATCAATGAAAGCTAAGATAATGCCGCCTTCCAATTCCGTTGGAGATCGGATAAAGGCAAGCCTCCAAAGCTCCCAGAAGCTTTGGACGAAAGTGAAGCCATGTGAACAATTCTTTCTCATACTCACAGTAGGTCGTTCCTTTCCTATTCTTGAAGCAAAAGTGAAAGGGGTGGTGGGTATTATGCAATCATTTGATCAAAGGAAATAAGAAGAAAAGAAAAAGAAGAAAAGAAAGTAAGGGAGAGACATGTGAGTAGAAGAGAGTGAAAACCTTAGAGTTCTCCACCTAAAGGTTCTCCTCCTTGATTTTACTATTACATTGACTCTACTACCAAAAGACAAACACCTCTAACACATGCCATCATACAAATTTGACTTTTTTTTGGGTAAAGTGTCTATCAATCTCAATATGCATAGTCTGATCATGTTGTACGAGGTTATAAGTGAATTTTTTTTTTGCTTTGTTTTCACAAAATCCCATAGGCTCTTTGTAGTCAAAATGAAGTTCCTTCATTAGGATCTTCAACCAAAGCAACTCACAGCCCCGTGTCCAATATATCTAAACTCTGTCTCGACATTAGATTTGGTTGTAACTAATTGTTTCTAGTTTTACGATGTTACTAAATTCTCTCCCACAAAAATATAACCAAATATAAGTTTCATCTGTATTATGTCTCCATTCGGAATTGGTCATGTCTTCAAAATTACAATCTGCTATTAGGAGTTGACTTTAGTAATGAAGTATTCGATAACTGCATCCATATGTGACTCACCAATGGAAAGCAAAAATTGATTCACAATACCTACACTTAGGTTATATCTTTTTTTTTTTTTGGACGAAGATTTTGGTTTTCATGAATGCAGAACTCATTGAGAATCGAAATTTCTATTTTTCGGAATCTTTCAAGCATAATTACCATAACATAATTTAAAGAGACTACAAGGTCCAAAACAAAAAATTAGCAATCCAACTATTCAAGATTCCAACGTAATTGATTATTGTCAAAATTTTGAGACATCTAGTTCTAACATCTAGGGGAGCCAAAGGATAAGACACTTAACAATTTAACTATTTGATCCTGCGATGGAACAAACAACAAAAGAAGACTTTTATTTTTTAAACTCCTAAATAGTGAAATGATGTCGTTTCATTGCTTACTGTTTGGAAAAAAATTACTTCCATTTGAAACGGGATCAGTTTCCTATTAAAAACCCCAATATTTTTTTGAACTGTTTCACCCCTTGTCGGACGATTCGTATGTTTCGTCGCGTATCGAGTGTATTGAATCGTATATAGTCCAAATTTGATATATTTAAGTGATACGAATCATTTTTTTCATATATCAAAATGTATTGTACAATACTAACAACCATGATTAAGAGCTATGAAGCACAGATACTTAAGGTCGACGTATTTGGATATGATATTCATCGAATACTCAAGGATATTTATCGGATACACACTAAATGTATTTAATAATAAACAAAATATATGGATACTTCTATATATAGAGAAGTATGTATAATTTTTAGATTTAATCTTTATCCCGCCTTTCAATTTCACATTCAATGAAATACATTAACAAAAAATCATGCAACTTTGAAGACATATGGTGTTTTTAAGACCAAAGAGTATAAATGAGTTGATTACACTATCATCTTAGCAACAAATACTTCTAAGCAAATAATCTAGTTAATTTATGGTTCTTATTCCTTTAATTAATCACGTTCATAGTGAGACGATATGTACCTTTTTAAAATAAAAAAATTGTTAATGTTGTTTATTATATTTAAAGAATCATTAAAAATGGAAGGTACTACATAATAGTGCAAATATAAAATATATTTTTTATAGATGTATCTTTATCGTATCCGTATCCTATTTTTTGGAGTTTTATCATATCGTCATATCCGTATTGTACTCGTATTTCGTATCCGTATTCTTGCTTCCTAGATCAAGAGATATCGAAAAGTAAATTTTTTTGGTATTTGGGGTCAATTATTTGGAGAAAAGAGAGAGATTGGAGAGGATATTAATCAGTAGATAAAAGCAAGATGGACTAAGTAGTAGATTGCATTTCAGAATGCATTTTGTGCATTATGTGATCAACGTACATCTCTTGGTTAAACAGTATGTTCTACAAGATAATCATTAAACCAAAATTCTTGTGATATGGAGCATTGGGCTGTTAGAAAACAACAATCTTACAAACTAAATGAGCAAAAATAAGTATATTATGATGGATACTTGTTTTAAAGTGTCGATTGAGTTGTATTTGACTTGGCCTTTGTCTGATTTGCTAAGGATGTATGCTGCATGAATATCGTGAGAGTCAACTAAGTCGGTGTTGACTCCGTTACAACTCAAACGTATCTTCACAGGTCAGAGTTGAGTCTTTTGACTCAGACGGGGTGGAGTCAAATTGGTAGGTTGAGAATTGATCTAGAAATTTTTTTAGAAGCAGCAAAAAACTAAACAAAAACAGAAAGAGGAAAAAAAAAGGAGGAGATCCACTTGTGAATACATCCCATGGGTTTGATTCGTGAATGAATAAGCCTAATAACAGAGGAATGAATAAGAAAGAAAGCAAAAATCAGAGGCCTACACATTTAACTCATCAATTTTTTACCCCAAAATTATTTTCAGGAACCCACTTGGAAGAGAAACAATCACTCATTCATTTATCACTGTCGTTTTGCAGTGCAGTTATCAAAACAAAAGAAGAAATTGAAAGGACATGCAAGAAAAAATTGTAAAATCCAACATAGAGAGGCCCTTTTCTTCTTTGTCTCTTCTTTGCAAAGATGTCGCTAGCCATAGAGTAGCGGTCTAGCCTCACGCCCTTCTAGTGGCTAGTCTCCAGTTCAATCGAAGCCCCTCTCTCTCTCTCTCTGTGATCACAATTGTCCTCTTGAATCTCTAGTTCTCTCTCTAACATCTCCTTCATGTTCTAAGAGTCCAAGACTCTTCAAAGACTCTAAAAGAGTCAAAGCATTTGAAGTGTATTTGGTCTAACACATTGTATGTGGATATGTTAATGCCTACAGTGAATTTTTTCTTAATTATATTTATTTCATTATTAACATACATGTATACACCAAAATTTCTAAAAATTTGTATATATTCCCATAAATAAATCAACACAATTTTTCTATGATTTTAAGTTATGGCTAAATATTTACATTTTTTTGTTTATTTTAATTTGAAGAAAATTTGAAACTTAAACACTTTTCCTCTACTTAAAGATTGGTAAGATGAAGTATTTTCAATGGCACCCTCTTACTTCATATTCACTATGTTTAACATGTTACTGTTAGATAAAGTATTTTGGGCATATTGTTCATGGATGTTGTTTTCTTTTTTAATATTTTTTATGAAATTTTTGGAATTGTTTGGGCTTTCTATCTAGTATACTATGTGTATCGACTGATACCGTGGTCCATGCGTGACACCATGACCGATTTATATCAATGCCCTATGGTTGATGCCATGACCTTGAACCTTGGATGGATGTGTGATGAAACTAGAAAGAAAAAATTAGGAATGAGTATGTTCGTGTAACAATGGATATCAAAGTAGAAATCTACTTTTAGTCTTTTGGATGTAGAGGTTAATTGCCACATTAGTGAGGGAAAATGATGTGATACCTATCATGGTAATGTGGAACATTAAAATCAGTTTTGAATCAGGTAGTAACAAAAGATATGATTGCTTGCAGTTTGACAGAAAGTATGACCATTGATAGAACAACATAGTTGAGATTTGATTGAGTTGAGTTGTATGGATGCCAATTTCATCACCCTCACTTTCTTTTTGCGAAGTTCCTTATCTGAATCCTTTGAATTGAACAAGAGATTCATGCACACATATGGAACTACTTTTGAGGATAATTTTGTGAGGGATAATTTGAAAAAAACTACTTTTGACCCTCTGCATTATCATTTGAAGTGGAACTAGTTTTGAGGATGGGGCTTTTGATTTGTTAAGAAAGGAAAGGTCTCCAGTTGTCATCCATCACATATGGTCAATCCCATTTGTGGCAAGCCATGAACAAATTATTACTGTTATATGTATTATAATTCTTGACCATATGAGTAAGAGAGTATATTAAACGCACAAAAAAAGGGGCCTGGCATGCATACAGCATATTCAAAGCCAGAAGGAAAAAAGTGTTGTTGATTGATAGGACTCATTGGTGCCTTTTACATGGTGTAAAGTGATATTTTTCTTGAGGGATGACCTAATGCATCTATGAGATAAATTTAAAATAGATCATCCACATTCTTTTTGAAAGTTTCATGTGAAAGAAGTTGTTATTGGCAACTGGGCACTATCTCTCTTCCTTCCTGTATGCAGTTGTCGGATTTCTTTACGAAGTTCACACCATTATACACTTCTGTTTTCTTCCTGGCTTACTCCTGATGTTTTCTGCTACTACGCCATAAGTTTAAGGGGGTGTTAGCGAATTTTAGTATTAGAGGTAGTTTAGCCCCCAACCATTATTGTTTTGCCCTAATATAAAGGGTTTCTATTCTGCACTTTTCATTATTATGTTGTAGGCAGACTACTGGAGCTGGAATAATATTCTCGATTTCTTTTTATTTTAATTATGTAATCAAAGTTTACAACATGTTCCTCTCTATTATGGGGCGTGGATGGGGCCTCTGTTTCATCATCTGTAGTTTAAGTCGCTTAAATGTTATGCAGAATTATTAGACTGTTCTAACTCATAATAGTTATGTGTCAGGAGATTTATGGGGCTATGTCTTGCTACTTTATGTGTTTGTCCAACTCTCTCGCATGGCAGTAGTTGGAGTACTGTATCCTTTTCTGAGATATTTTGGCTATGGTCTGGATTGGAAAGAGGCTACTATTCTTGTATGGTCTGGTTTGCGAGGGGCTGTGGCTTTGTCACTTTCATTGTCAGTTAAGGCAAGTTCTGCTTTATTGTTTTTTATACTAGTTTTATGATTTTATTTGCTTGAAGTTTGAACCACTGAATTAGTTGATTTGATTTGTCTTTTTTTATGCATGTTTATAATATCACTCCCTTGAGTCCCCATTAATGGGTTACAGACGTAACCTTTTGTGTTCAGGTCTTCAGGTACAACAGTTTAACCTCATGTGACACATTTAGTTGCTGTGCCATGTCAACCATTTTAGTACATGCTCAGGCTTCAATTTGGAAATTGCTGTTCCATGACATAAACACATTTTTGTGTTTGACATCTTAGTAAGCAAACTTACAAAATATAGGATAAAAGTTTGGCAAGAGAATTCGTATGTCTACTTGAATCTCTGTTTGACGCCATCCTTCCCAAAGCTCCTTTCAGTATTGCGTTTCCCTGCTGTTCTATGCCAAACCTTGATTTTGGGGTATGACCTGTTTTGCCAACGAAGCTGTTGACATTTATGTGACACTGTGGGCTAAATGATCTCTAGCTCTTTTATCTTATTAGATCTCTCACAACTGGTTCATCACTCCTAATTAGATATCACACAAATACTGAATAGCTGAATGGCTCAAACCCTACATCCCACTTCATTGCTCCATGGAACACCGACCTCCTTTTCTCTTCAAATCACGTTTCCATTTTCTGTTTCTTTTTCTGAGTTTATGTGTGCGTGTGTTTTTAGGTAAGAGGGCCTGATTTCATCTATTTGAAGGTAAACAATCTTTCTGATATTCTGTCCAACTTAACTAGGGGTGTGTCCCACGTGCAATACATGAGAGATGATTTGTATCACCAAAAGTTTGAAGACAAAAGCATACTTGTAAAATTTTGAAATTGTAAAAACATCATTGTCTTCTTCATTGAACCAACGATTAACACTGCCTGTACTATATATGCCCATGGAAGTTCTGTAATACTCCAACATGCATTACAGAATACAAAACAGATGGGATCAAAGAAGCACAAATATTAAGTAGCTTGTCTCTTCATCAAAAACACAAACACTAATTTCCTTCATTCGTCTACTTTATCATAGACACCAACCCACCTAAAGCTACTCCATCTTCTGCTGTACCTTTAATCGATTAAACCCTCTTGATCCTACTGTTGTTGAACAACCATTGCACAAAGACTAAATGGTGGGAGAGAAAAGGAGAGGGAGAGAGAGAAAAAGAGAAAGAATGTGAGAAGGGTTGTCGGAGACTAACCTAAGTAGATCGACCACCACCCACAACTACTCATGGCCACCATCTGGAGTCAACCCCCGCATCACCTGCATTTTCTGTCGGTCCAAATCAATTTTCTACCGGTCCAAATCAATATCATTTCTTTACTTTTGTAACAACCACCACCAGCAATCGTCGAATAATAGTTTGTTGTCATTGACAACCCATTGAATTTAATTTTGGTTCTTATCTTTTTTCTTTTCATTTTATTTTGAAGCTTTGGAAATTGAAATTTTGAATTTGGTTAATTGAGATATTTTTGGGCTGGCGGGTAAGAAGAGTTTGCTATTGAAGAAAGAGAAGAAGGAAGGGTAGAAAGACTATTTCAATATTTTCGTGAACAGTGTTAACTTAACATTTTAGTCCACAAACTATATGAGAGTTATGTACTATTTTTAAATACTAGCAATGCATGACGTGCGTTGCACGTGAATATATTTAAATAATATTTTTTTATAAAAAATTTAACTTAGATTTGTAATTTATTTAAATAATAAATTTTGTATTGAATAATTAAATCTTATATTAATTATTACTAAACCTAATTATTGATCTACTCTACTTCTCTTTGAATATTTAATTTATCATTTTTTTAGGTATCTCTCCAGCGTCTTTAAACATTTATTCTTTTGTTTATAGTGAAGTTTTATTGTAAAATTATCATTCTTGAGTATTTGTACATCTAAATATATTATTATATTTTGTTGTCAAAGAGATTAATTATATTTTGAACTACTGTTTTTATTATAATATTAGGATATTGTTGCATATAAAAAAAAAAATTAAATGTGACATATTTGACAGTGAAATTCAATCTGCCAACAACATGTATATAATAATAGAATATACATTGAATTCTATTTTTTTTATAAATAAATATAGATTTAAAAATTGTATGTAAGACCAATAAATATAAAAGAATTTAGAAGTCTAATAAGTATAAAAAACATTAAAACTTGGATGAAAGCAAATATGTGGGTATAATTGACTTTATAATAATAATTAAGGATAAAATAGAAAATAAATTTTTTTTCATAGATGTTGACATTTATAACTAGCATAGATGAGGGAGGTGATATGCAAAATGACTTAACCACCTGAGGTAAAGTGCAGTTTGCGCTAATATATATTAAGATTGATTTCAAGAGAGTGTTTTTCTAATCTGGAAGTTTAAGTGTTTTTATCTCTTAAATCGTTGTTACGTAGTGATGTAGAGAGGGAAGGGAATGAAAGGGAATTTTCGAATCCTTGTTGGGTATAGGTCAAGAAAAACAAATCTCTATATAGAATAGTCGAATTAAATTCACTTAATTAAAGTATTAGGAATTATATTCTTATTTATAGAGCAAGTGTTCTACCAAAACAAAAGTTAGATTGTGAAGTTTTAGGGTTTAGAGGGGGAGATGAGAACTTGGAGAAGAGAAAAAAAGGCAAGATTATGTCAAGGGTAAGGATCAAAATTTCATTTCGATGCATTATTTCGACCACATAGGAAACGGAAATGTTTCGACCAGTTTCGAAAACAGAATGAAAAAAAAATAAAAAAAATAAGAATTATTTTTTCAAAACATTGGTCGAAATATACCAAAATATCTTGAAATACCTTAAAACATTCAGAAATAATTGTGCAAATGCATTGAAATATAACAAAACATTTCGAAACATTATGGAACACCTCGAAGTATTAGAATTTTGATTCTATCACTGATTCCTTTCGGTCTCTTTGAAAACGGAAACGTTTCGGATGTTTCGACCATTTCGCAACGATATTTTGATCCTTAGTCTAGGGTTGTGGTGTGTAATCACACAACTAGTCCCAACTTATATATAAACACGAGTACTGAAATACCCTTAAGATAAATCTAAAGCATAACATAACGCTCCCCCTCAAGTTGATGCATAGATATCTTGCATCCCCAACTTGTAAATAATGGGGTGAAACATCTTGCCACTAAGTCCTTTAGTGAAAATGTTAGGTAGTTGTTTTCTAATTTCATAAAAGGCATGTAACTTTTCTTTGATGAATTGTCGATTAATCTCACCATGTTTGGTTCTAGCAGGTTGAATTGGATAATGGACAATATTGATAACATCCTTATAGTATAGTATCATAGGTCCATCATAGTTTGATACAGTATCATATAGCATAGTATCACGTGTCTATCATCAGAAATTCCTAGGCCCTAGCTCTTCTAGTAAGATTTGGAGCGGCATAAGCTCATAAATCCCATGAACCATTGTCCTATATTCAGCCTCTACACTCGACCTAGCTACTATTGCTTGTTTTTTGTTTGTTTCACCAAGTAACAAGGTTCGTTCCTATCAAGTTGCAGCAACCTAAGTAAACCATCAGTCATCTATTGAATCTACCCAATTTGCATAAGTGCTTCTACCCAATTTGATGTTAGCATGCAAGAAGATGACGTCATCCACTCCTTTATATATGACAATTTCCGACAACTTTAAGGCTTCAAATTTGGATTATTGTTCTAATAGCAAGTTAGATTGTGAAGTTTTAGAGTTTGGAATGGGAGGAGAAATTGGAGAAGATAATATGTCTAAGATTGTGTGTAATCACCCAACTAATCCCAACGTATATATATAAACACATGTACTAAAATACCCTTAAGCTAAATATAAAGTATAACATATCAATAAACTACTCTCCTATTAAAATTCTATCAACTTATCCCTAATAATTTTAATCTCAGAAATGTTATGTAACTAAAAATTTAAACAACCTAATATTGTAATTATCATCAATTTCAATCTAATATAAATAGGTGATAAGGTGTCGGTAGCATACACCTTACAAACAATTGTTTCGTACTCTCTTTCTTCCACTCTTCTTTTTTCTCTTTATTTTTCTTAAACCTAACATACAATCGTTTAAGTTTTAATTGATGTGATTAAATTTAGGTACAAAAAATGTGGTGACTTTATGGAGAACAATGGAAGGAGGGAGGCTAATGGATTTCCAATCACTATTGGCTTACACCAAGGCTTTGCTTTGAGTCCATATAGTTTTGCCTTGATAATAAATTATAAATTTGGTGTGAGACACTAGATTCAAAAGAATTTAAGATAGTGAGACTAAAACTGAATGCATGTAATGTAACTCAAGTAAAAAGAGGATTTGAAATCAAGAAGTAGGGAAAGTTGACGAGCATGCGATCAAAGTGAATACTTTTGGTAGTTGGGGTCAATTAGCCATAGAGAGTGTGACATTGGTGACGATGTTACACATAGAATCGGGGCAGGATGAACTAAATGGAGGATGGAGGATTGCATCCGGTGCATTGTATGATAAATACATACTCCTCAAAGCTAAAAGGAAAGCACTACAGAATTGTCAGAAGACCTACTATGCTTTATGGTAGTGAGTGTTGGGTGACTAAGATGGGTGTGGTAAAAATGGGATTGTTAAGATGAATGTGCGTAGTAAAACTAGAAAGGATAGAATTCAGAATGACAATATTTGTAAAAAATGCAAGTAGCATAAATAAAAGATAAATTAAGGGTAAATCAACTTAGGTCGATTGGACATATTTATAGAAGGTATAACACGACACCGATGAGAATAAGTGATGTGATAATTATTGACGGTAATTGAGGGTAAAGGAAGATCAAGATTAACTTTAAATGAAATGTTAAGGAAAGATACAATAACTAATAATTTAGTATGACCCTTAATAGAGTACAACGGCGAAACAAGATTTATGTAGTTGATCTCGAAAATTTTAGGGCAAGCCTTTGTTGAGTGCAATCATAGAAAAATATAAATATTTAAAAAGAAAGAACTTAAGAAAGAACAGAAACAGGGACATCAACTCTCTCTCTCTCTCTCTCCTCTCATATCTATGTTCAGCGAAAGTGTGAAACACCAACCACTGCCACATGTAACATCTCTCTCTCTCTCTCTCTATATATATATATATATATATATATATATATATATTATATATATATCCATGGCCAGGGGCACTAAACCAGCATATTCTAACTTCCCATTCATCGTCAATTGGATCACTTCATCGTCAGCCCAGTACTTCTGCTCCCATATCCCTCACCCAGTACATCAGCCGAAAAATGCAGCAGTAGACTCCCCATTACCCTCTCCTCCTCACCCAACCACTATCAGAATATAAAACCACTATGCCGGGTGCTTCCCTCCTTCCATGTCTAATCACTATCCTTGCCTATCATCACCACAGCTGTGTAATCCCTTTTGCACCACCAAATTAACTAACTGAAATCAAAATTAATAATTTCCATTGGAAATTCCCCATTGACTTAGGTACCAAATCCTTATGACTCACGAATTACTTGTCTCTATGTTGAGATATCACCCTGATATTTCCACCTCACACACAGGCCACATGACCACAAGGCAACTAGGGATCAGCAGAGTTTCCATGTGAAAATTATATATTTCCTTTTACCAGTTTGCCTAGCACCTGTCACCAATTCATGAACCTCCCTTATTTGTTTGTGTAATCTCCAGTCTCTATGTCCCATTCATATTTAAACTTTGTTCTCATTCTCTTCCTCATTTTCTTAACATTCCTATCTCATTTTTAGCAAAAACATTTAGGCAAAAAGCCAAGTTTTTTCATCAACCTTTTTTGTTCCTTCCTTTCTAATCATTTTCTCTGTCTCACACAAACACACACACACACATCTAAACTTCATGCTCATTCCCTGAACAGTGGGATCTCATGTAATACCCCGTTCCATTTTGGCAAAGAACTAGTTAGGGAATATTATCTTGAAAGAAATAAGAAAAATGTTAAAGAAGAATTTAAAATAGTCTAAAAGAATCTAGAATATTAAAGAAGTTCTAGAAAAATCTAGAATGTTGGAGAAGTTTCTAGAAAGTTCTAGAAGATTCAAGAAAGTTCAAAAATAGCCTAGAATAGTCTAGAACAATCTGGAGAAATTTAGAATATTTTAGAAGGTTCTAGAGGGATTTAGAATGTTCCGGAAAGTTCCGGAAGGACTTAGAAGGTTGGAGAAGACTTTAGAATATCATAGATGAATCTAGATACTTGTGCAATTGTCATGTGCAAAATAAGCTTAAAACCTAGAAGGATCTAGGAGAGAGGAGATGGTAGAATATTCCAAGGAATCTCTCTAAAAATGTCACATGTCAATATTCTAAATATTCTCTAGAGTAATCCTAGGATGCCTATAAATAGGGCATTTGGGGATTGGATTAAGGATACACAAGTGCATAAGTAGTCTTCCACTTTCAAGAAAGAATATAGAGTAAAAGAGAAGAAGGAAAGAAGAGAACTTCATCAAAAGAGAAAGGAAATTGTGAGAGAAAGAGGAAACGCATCCATAACATCTCACTCTACTTCGGGTAACAAGCAACATACCATTTGGACTTGAGGTGAGTGGTTTGGCATGCTACGTATCTTCGAAAATTTCCAGTATTCCTAAACATTTAAAAAAAAAAAAAATAATACATCATGCTTGTTCATTACTACCTTTCCAAAATGTTTGACTAAGTGTCTAAATACTTGTGGCATACGATTCTCCTTACTTGATGAATTCTTTTGTGAAGTATTGTGACTCCATCACTTGTTTATATGGTGAGACTTTGTGATAGTGAATGGGACCATGATTGAAAGTCCAGGGAAATTATTCTTCTATGTGGAGTGACCCTGGCCACTAGGGAACAGACCCGGGGGAGGCTGGGGTGACCCTAGTGCTCAACGGTTGAAGGAACAGTGCCTGGTGCGTCCTGGTGACCTTCACCGGATCGTCTTAGGGAACAGTTCCCGGGCGCCAACCCGTGGTGACCCTAAGAACGATGTTGGATCCAACCCTGAGATATAATCACTTTGTGATAGTGAATGAGACCATGATTGAAAGTCCAGGGAAATTATTCCTCTGTGTGCGGGTGACTCTGGCCACTAGGGAACAGACCCGGGGGAGGCTGTGGTGACCCTAGTGCTCAACGGTTGAAGGAACAGTGCCTGGTGCGTCCTGGTGACCTTCACCGGATCGTCTTAGGAAATAGTTCCCGGGCGCCAACCTGTGGTGACCCTAAGAACGATGTTGGATCCAACTCTGAGATATATTCTGGCATTTGGTATTTGGTTCCCATCGATTACTGGATATCGTACGGTCTCCACCATTATGATATGATTCACCATTGTGGTATGGTTTCTTGTTGAAATCCGATTGTGTTATTCTTGAGAACTTGGTTATCTTGATGAAGTTATTTTTCCAAATCTTTGTTTTACATGTCGTATGCCAAATATGTTTTTCAGCTACTTTATGCATGCCTTTCCATTCACTGGGCTTTTTAGCTCATGTTTTCAAAATAAAAAAATTTTCAGGTAAAAGATTGGAGTGCCAATAGTGGACTCAGGGAATTGATTTGGAGACTAATAGTGTTATGACCTCCGTAGCATATATCGTATAGCAATCCTTACTTGTTTGGATAATTGGGGCAAACAGGTTTAGGTATGTTGACTTTGACATATTGACATGAGATCAATTTAGTGTTAATGTTATATTATTAGTTTATTGTTAGGCTTACGTGCTCCATAGGTTATGGATCTATGGTTCACGGCCGGTCATGCCCTTGGAGTTGAGGTGTGACATCTCATATTGAGAAAACTGACTTAATCAGAAACCAAAGTTTATTCATCTGATTGTGACTTTTCTCTCTGCTTTATTTTTTCTTTTTGAAAATTATCATGACAATTCATTGTTTTTTCTGAAAAAGAATTGATATGTCTGCCATGCTGCGGATTGTGAATATAGTACATATGTATGCATTTATGTGTGTAGTTATGCTGGCTGGTGTCTGAAAGCCTGCAACTATAATATGTAGACTTAAGACCTAATATGACTTGCATATAAAACAAATCTTCCAGGCTGCACCATGATATTGACTGGTGTGGGTTCTGATCTTACTTTGACTATCTTGTTGCTTGTGACTTTTCAATGTAGCTTCTCTTAGCGATTTCAGTTAGTAAACGGAGTTTGTATCCCGCCCTGAAAGATTAATACTGCCTAATGTTTGGTTTATATGATTGTGGGTCTTTCCGGTCACTGCCAATAGTTTTTGGGTTGGATGCATAAAAAATGGTATCATAGCCGGGCCAGCCCCACATACATTTAAATTACACGTATTCATGTTTGTTTATTTGTTTGTTAGTCCACATGCGAGCGTAGGTCCTATGTGTTTAAGGGGTGCAAATACATCTGTCTTGTAAATTGAAAGGTTGGGATCATCTAATTAGTTAATGGGGTGGAGGGGCTTCTTTAATCCTTGCCTATTTGTTTTAGATTAGATATATTATGCAGTTGTCCTTAGTTTACCATCTATAAATTGTGCTAATTTTTTTTTGAATTGTCAATTTTTTCTTTTTAATATATTTGACGGTTATGTATACCGTCAACATTTCTTATAAGGGGACTTTTCCATATACCAATGGTTAGCTTTAGTTGCAAAGACCATGTATTGGTTGGGATATGTTCTTGTATATTATTCATCAAGAAAAGAATTCCTCTTATTCTCCTATGCAAGGTGATTTGCTTGCTTTTTTTTTTTTTTTTTGTAGTGATCTATTAAATTCAAATAGTCAAGCGACCTATATTTTACGAAATTTTCTGTAAACGTAATGAACCAAATTAGGCTATGGAAAATCATATCTTAATCCAAGTACCATTTTGATGGGGATATTGAAATCCTTCAAGGTGAGCAGTGTTTAGATGAACACATATAGCTCACATCATTATGGGAAAAGGTTGTAGATGCTATAACACAGAGAATGAACGTGATGTGTTAGCAATAACTTGTTTGCAGAGCAGACACCCTCAATGTTGGGGCATTGATCAACTATAGTCAAGAACTTATATGCAATTACTTATTTTCAATTTAATTCACACTTATAGTGTGTCCTATATGACATAGTGTCTTCCTTGAAAATTGGAAATGGTTTAAGGTAATGTAATGATCATTTTGTTCCCAGGTTAGGCATATCTATTAGAACATCCGATCTGAAACTAATTAGCAATTGGTGGAATGTAGTAATCACGTCAACTCACTCGTTGTATGTGCCAGTACCCTAGACTCAGCCTCAGTACTGGATCTCGTTACCACGGATTATTTATTATTTTTCCATGAGACAACATTACCTCCTAAGAAAGTACAATAACCAGTGGTTGATCTCCGAGTAGAAGGAGAGTTAGCCCAATCAGCATCTGGGAATCCTTCTACTCTAAAATGTCCATTAGCTCGATATAACACTCCAAGGCTAGGAGCATGTTTGAGGTATCGCAGAATACGAGTAACTGCATCCCAATGTGGTACTCTATGACACCTCATAAACTAACTTACTATACTAACTGCATAGGAAATATCTGTTCGGGTGATAGTGAGATAATTAAGCTTCCCAACCAACCTACGATACCGACCCAGATTTTCAGATAGTGCACCATCATCCATCAACAATTTCTACTCCGGATCCATAAGAACATCAATTGGTCTACCACGCAGCAAACCTACTTCTTCTAGCATGTCTAGTACATATTTTCTCTGAGATAAACAAATACGCGGTTTAGATCGAGCCATCTCAATACCCAAGAAATACCTTAGTTTTTCTCAAATCCTTAGTATGAAACTGGTCTTGAAAGAAGGTTTTTAATTTGGTAATCCCCTCAGAATCATTTTCAATAATAACAATATCATCTACATAAACCACCAATAATACATATCCGACATCCGTCTGTCTATGAAACACAGAATGATCTGTCTGATATCGAGGAAGCCCAAATTCTAAAACTACATCTGAAAACTTACTAAATCATGCCCTCGGTGACTACTTTAAATCATACAAAGATTTCTTTAACCGACATACACTCTTACCATACTTCCCCTGAGCAGTAAACTCAGGTGGCTACTCCATGTATACCTCTTCAACCAAGTCATCATGTAGAAAGACATTCTTGACATCTAACTGAAACAGTGGCCAATCAAGATTAGCAGTCAAAGAAATCAAGATACAAACAGAAGAAATTTTAGCAACCAGAGAGAAAGTCTCCTCATAATCAATACCATAGGTCTGAGTAAAGCCCTTTGCAACAAGACAGGCTTTAAGACGCTCCACATAACCATTTGGCTTAAATTTAACAGTGTACACCCAACGACAACCAACAGTTCGTTTACTAGTAGGTAAAGGAACAAGTTTTCAAGTCCCATTATGATGTAAGACATCCATCTCCTCCTCCATAGCTTTCTTCTAACCCGGATCAGACAACACATCTTGTAAGTTCTTAGGGATAAATATAGTAGATAAACAAGAGGTAAAATAAGAGAAAATAGGAGACAATGCATTATATGAAATAAAATGAGTGATGGGATGATTAGTAACACATGAACGAGTACCTTTTTGAAGAACAATAGGTAAAGAGTCTAAATTACTTGATGGACCAGGATCAGGAGACGGCAAGGAAGATGGTACGGGCACCTCAGTCGATGGTCGAGGACGACGAGAATATACACGAAGTGGTGAAGTAGATGGTAGCACAACAGGTAGCAGAATATCTGACGATGACGAAAGAGGTGGTGGTATAGGACACTACCCAAAGTCCAGATCCAAAGGCTGAGCAGGTGGCAGAAAATATGGAGCAGATTCCTCAAACGTGACATCAGCACTAGTAAAGTATCGACGAAGGGAAGGAATATAACAATGATGCCCCTTCTGTGTGTGGGAGTATCCAAGAAATACACATTTGGTAGCCCGTGGGTCAAGTTTATCAAACCCAGGACCCAAGTTGTGTAACAGACATACCCAAAAACCCTAGGAGTTGAGGAAAATAAGGGCTTATCAGGAAAAAGAACAGAATATGGGCTTTGCCCATTCAACACAGAGGATGACATACAATTAATAAGATGACAAGTAGTGAGAACAACATCACTCCAAAAATATCGAGAAACATTTATCTGGAATAACAGTGCACTACTGACTTCCAACAAATTATGATTCTTGCGTTCAACAACACCATTCTGTGGAGAGGTGTAAGCATAGGAATGCTGATGAATAATGTCAGTTTTATTAAGGTAAGTTGAAAAAGGTTCAGATTCATATTCCTGAGCATTATCAGAATGTAAAATACGTATATGACAACCATAATGAGTTTTTATTTCCTTATGAAAGGTTTCAAATATAGAGAATAATTCAGAATGAGATTTCATAAGAAACAACTAGGTCATACGAGAATAATCATCCACAAATGACACAAAATAAGGATATTTATTAGATGAAATATTCTTTATTGGATCTCATACATCAGAATGTACTAACTCAAAAGGACTAGACACACGATTATCAACTCTAGACTGAAAGGACACACGGTGATGCTTACTAAGTTGACAAGCTTCACAAGACACAGACGACGCATAATTAAGACTGGGAACTTGGTACTTCAGATTCTGGAAAGAGGGATGTTCCACGACGACAGTGCCATTAAAAAGGAGACAACGAGGTCTGTAGAGCCCGAGTAGCTGAATCAAGGTCAAAGTAATATAGGCCACCAGCTTCATGTCCCGTACCAATCTTCCTCTTCGTCTTGAGATCCTGAAATACACAATAAGAGGGATGTTATGGAACAATTAAGGGATCGGGTAATCTTGCTAATGGAAAGTAAACTAAAAGAAAACTGAGGAACAAATAATACGGAGGATAGGGGCATGTCAGGACTCAAGTGAGTAGTCCACAAACCTGAAACTTTAGAACAAGTACCATTAGCAAGAGTAACACTATGTGTGGAAGTAATAGACTGATAAGTAGAAAAGACACCAGACGCACCAGTCATGTGGTCAGAAGCACCAGAGTCTATGATCCAAGGACTGTGAGTGAAGGACAACAAGCAAGTGGAAGCGGTGCCTGACTGGGCAGAAGTAGCAGTGGAGGAAGATGGAACAGCCTGTTATTGGGACAGGAACTAAGCATACTCCTTTCGTGTAATAGTAACTGATCTAGATTCAAGTGGTGTTCTCGAGGTGTCATCTTGATAGGAGACCTAATTAGCAGCATTTGAAGGCTTTCAATGTAAATCCGAACAAAAATCAACAGTGTGCCCTCCACGACCACAGTGAATACAAGAACGAAATCCACTACAGCCTCTACGACTTCCAGTACGGCCTCCAGTTCGACGTCCCCGACCACCGCGATTACCACGTCCAGCTCGATGACCATCACTGTGGCTATTAGGAACCACTAGAGCTGAACGATCAGTGAAAATACCATGATCAATGCCTGAAGGACTAGTAGACAAAGTAGCATGTTGTAAACAGGAGAAAACTTCAAGTAGAGAGGGAAGACTGGAGTTACCCAAAATCTGAGAGCGAATAGACTCATATTCAGGTTTCAAACCTACCAGAAACCGAACAACATTCAAATCATCATGTTGCTTATGCCAAATCGTTGCATTAGTAATGAATGGATGGTAGGGCTTCAACTCCTCACAAACTCCCCGAACATGAGAGTAATAATCCTCAAGACTCAAAGTACCCTGCTTAAGGCGAAAATACTGTTTGCACACCTTATAAGTACGGGTAGAATTACATGTACCCGAATACATAGTGGCCAAGTGATCCCATATGTCTTTGGCAGTATCAAGATAAAGCAGAGTAGAGCTAATACTGAGCTCAATACTATTCAATAGTAAAGAGATAATCTGAGCATACTCTTGTTCCCACTGATCATATCCAGGAGTATACTCCTTGGGTTTGGGATCCACTAAATATTTCTTAAATCCTTTACCTCTAAGAAAGACTTGAACAGATCGTAACTATAAAATATAATTGGTCCCATTGAGCTTAACAGAAATCATGGGACCATTAAGAAGAAATGCGGGAGTAGAGGTGGGTGGCAATGATGACGTAAGAGAAGTAGCATCTTGCTTGGATTCCATAATAGTGTGGCAAACAGTAAAGGGGACTTACTGGACAACTGAACCGAGCAAGGAAAATCCATTGGACCGTTGAACCAAATAGGGAGAGCTCGCTGGACTATTGAACCGGACAAGAAAAGTCCATTGGACCGCTGAACCGGACTAGAGAAGACTACTGGACCGCTAAACCGAATAAGGGAGGGTCACTGAACCGGAGAAAAAACAAATGGAACCGATCTGAACCTATCTAAAACTGACTGAACCGAGATTGAACCGGTGCAAACTCACTGACCTGTGACTAAACCGGGGTTGAACCAGACTTGAATCAGTCTGGTCTGAAGGCTAATGGATCCGGGTGAGTCTCATAGATCTGGGTCTAGATTCGGGTATGGATCTGGATCTGGATCTGGATCTGAACTTGGATCTGGATTTGGATCTGTTACCCAAACTCATAACCGACCCAGTTCGAGTGGGGTCCTCTTTTTCACCAACCAAACCCTAATGCTCCTTTAACGTCGACGGCGATGAGCAGAACACCAATCAGCAGCCACATAGCAGAACTAGAAGCCACCAACGTCGACCACACTAGTTGACGGCGCCAAGAACAACTAGCGACTAAACCACCGGAGTCACCGATGTCGATGACCAGCAGCCACAAACGTCAGCCACCACCACGACACAGAACTTGAAGTCACCAACGCCTACGAGACCGCGATGAACATCGACTACCACCACCACCAGACGAGACCGTGATGAGCAGCACCACATAACCGCGAACTCCGACAGTTGTCATAGCGACGACTTGAGTTAATATTTGTATTATTTCTACTGTGATACCATGTTAAGTTGAGAGAATTAACATAATATTAGAGAGAAAGAGAGTAGTCAAAACTTAGCCTACCTCTCACAAACCACTTGTATTTATAGTTAACCAGTAATAATACAAAAGACGTATATACTCTATAATATTTACACTTAATATCCTAATACTCTTAACAAACCCTATTTCTAGTAAAACGACGTCAGTTTGCTAAAAGAGGCCTACCTCAAATATAAATTTGCAAAGAGAGTATCTCCTATTCGCGTCTCTGTCTTTCAAGCAACTGTTCAAGCGTATGTGAACATCACACAAAGACGTCTCCTTCACTTCAGGTATGCTTCTTTTCTTCTTCAAAAACAGCTACCAAATCTAATATACCCTCCTCCTCCTCCTCCTCCTTCAATACATGCTCTATTTTTTGTTTTTCATCACATTAATTTTTTAATCGAATGTGGGAAGTAATTTTTTAAGTTTACATGTTCGAATCAATATGTTCTTTTCCTATTTTAATTTAAAGACAATAGTTATTTGTTGGTTAAAAATTATGCATCTTTCATTGTGGCCATTTTGAGAGAACGATTTATTATGCATTAAGAATAAAGTTACTATAATCAAAATCAAGTGTAGCTTTATAAAGATTTATCAAGGTTAACATATTTCCATTTAGACAACGTAATCATATCAATACTGTCCATGGTTTAAAGTATCGACTAATATCGATACGAGTTGGCCGAGTCGTATCCGTCTTGTCACTTTCGGAGACGATACCATTACACCATACGTATAAACCCTTAGTCTCGCACAACTCGGCCGTGTTGTCTGAGTTATATCCGAGTCAATTCCGAGTCGCCGAAATATCGTCACCGAATTGTCCGATACGGTTCCATGACGCCATGATATGACCTGAATTTCTCATCATGTTCAACATTTTCTTTTAAGTCCTATCGCCAGATACCGCGTCGCAATGCCGCGACCGATGTATCTCAGAGCTCTTCGAGTTGATGGCCAATATCACGACCTTGAACCATGATCATGATTCAAAGTATCGACCGATATGAGTTATCCGAGTCGTATTCGTCTCGGCACCTTCAGAGACGATACCGTTACACGATACGTATAAACTCCGAGTCTCGCACAACTTGGCCAATTCGTCCGAGTTGTATCCAAGTCAATTCCTAGTTACCGAAATATAGTCACCGAATTAGTCGATACGGTTCCATGACGCCGTGATATAATCTAAATTTTTCGTCATGTTCAACATTTTCTTTTAAGTCGTATCGTTCGATACCACGCTGCAACGCCCCGACCGATGTGTCTCAGAGCTCTCCGAGTTGATGGCCGATACCGCTACCTTGAACCATGCCCAGAGGACCAAACAACTAACAAGGATTATAAAAAATAAACATGAGCTACCAGATTGTTGGGAGACTAGGAATTCAGTGATCTAAGACCTAATATACATGTCTGAAACCCATACCAACTAAAAACTTAAGCCTTTAAGCGGTGAGTCCATCCATTGTATATTAGGACACTTTAACTTATTTTTCTATCTAATATGGGATTCTCACACATGTAATACCTACGATCTCCCCTTCATGTATGCACCACATCTGACTTTGCTCTCCCTTGAGTTTAATCCACCACTCTCCACAATCATCGCATCCAACCATTCTTTATAAAAGTTCGTTCTTCCAAGAACCAAGCTTTTACCTTTTTTTATGAGTCACCGCATTATCACTCCACAAAGAGCCCTTGCGCCCAGACTTGCGCCCTGCTCTTTTTTTTTTTTTCCAGAGTTGCGTTTCTATAACTTCAGTACTAAGCTTATTACTTTTTCTGAAGAGTCATCATTGGTACAGGCACGCTACACCTCTTTTTCAAGAGTTTATCCAAGATCGTCGGCCATCGGTTCCACAGTTTTAGGTATCGGCCGATACTAACATGAGTCGGCCGATTCATATCCGCCTCGGCCATGGCTGATATGATATCGATACACGTTATGAAAAATTGCCAAGTTGAGTTTGAGTCGGATGATTCACCGATACGATACCGATTTTCTGGTGATTCATCGATTCGATTCTGATTCGAACCAATTTAAACCGATTTGAACCACAAGCCATATTTGTCCCACAATCGTCCCAACAAAGAAAATGCCAAAAAAGGCAAGTCAGTGTGATAAATAAGACACTAATCAGAGCCCTTTCCCTTTTTTCCCATTATATAAAGAGATGAAAAAGAAATAAATTTCACATACCTTTAAACCATTGGCTTCAGTCAAGTAGCATAACAAACCCTTGTTCATTTTCTTGCTAAGCAGCAGCTCCAAGCCTTAACTTCGGTCAAGCCTCGACAGTCGACATCAAGTCATCGAAGCAGATCCAGCCCCCCAAACACCCAAAGTCTCTCTCTCGCATTTCACCTCTCCCGCGTTTCGCCTCCTCTCTCTGTGGTTTCGTTTATCGCTCCCGAGCGACTGAGGAGTGAGGTCTAACTGTCCAAGTGAAAGAGTGTGAGACTAAGTCTTTTATATGTCTTTTCTTTTGGCTTTGCTTTTCTTTTTTTCTTTTTTGGTTTAGTCGATTGGAAAAGTCTGGAAGTGGGCCACTTTTTAGACCAAATTTAGACCTCTTTTTCCATTTTAGTTCAATTATTTTAATTATATAATTTCTATTATTTACCTTATAATCTAATTAAAATTCAATTTATTAAAAAAAAATTATATGTGTAACATTCAATTTAATAACTACGTATATATAATGGAGACAATACATATAATTCGTTAATTATAATTAAATGATTAAATAAAAAATTATAATAAAATATATATATTTAAAAATCATAAATTAAAAATTATTTTTTCATGATAAAGTATACATTTCACTCTTCTATTTTTTTAGTAGCATCCTTATTATTCATTTTTGTAAGGATTAATATGTTAAATAATGTATTTTGGGAGTATGATACATGAATGATGATGTTTACACTTATTACAAATTTTTTTTTTTTTGAGTGTTCTTTATAGCGGTTTGAGCGTAACGGCCAATACTGCGGCGCTACACAGCGACTAATGTGTCTCAGTGGCCTCCGATTCGAGGTCCGATAACATGACCTTGAACTATGTAGCAGAGACCAACATCTTGTGTATCAGTTGCACAAACCCTAGGTTAGGACAACGACGATCGAGAAATCGAAGCCCAAACGAGTCGCTGGTTTCTCTCTCGTAGTCGTTGGTCTCTCTCTTCTTTCTTGCAGTCACAGTCGTTTCTCTCTCTCTCTAAGAAACCGTAGCCCAAACGAGTGAAAGATAGAAGGCCACATTTCTCTGTACTTAAATATTTGTGTTTTTGACAAAAAAAAAAAACTTATTTTTAAGTCTCAGTTTTAGCCTTTTTTTCCCTTCTAATTTATGTTTTCAATATGTTAATTTCTTTTTTGTTCCCTCATTAATTTCTGTTTCATTGTGTTGTTAAATTATCTATTAAATACTTTGTTTTATTCTCCGAGTTTATTCTCTAATAAAATTCTATTTTATTCAATATTATTAAATTAAGTTTTATTTACATGTCAACAATTGTTATGTTAAAATTGATTATAAATATTTTCAGTAACGCCCTCGTAAATTTGTAATTCCTTTTCATTATGTTTAATGTGTTAACTAATTTATTTTGCGGATATAATGCATGAATGATGATATTACATATTTTAGATTTTTTCCTTTTTTTTTTATTTTTTTTGGTCTTCTATCTAGCGTTTTGAGCATATTAGCCGATACAACGCCGCGACCGATGTGTCTCAATACCCTCTGAGTCGCTGATTAATACCGCAATCTTGACCCATGCTTAGCTCCCTAGCCAAACCTCTCTCATATGGTAAGATCATCAAACAAGAACAAGTTGCTCTCGGTGAAAGAGATCAAAAAACAAGCTCCTTTATTCTTGAGCATTATTCAAAAATAGAAAAGTATATTTGGAAAGTCGTAAAAAATTTTACAAAAATCACTATAATCATCACCTCCCAAAATCGGGTTGGTTGGCAGGTTCCTGGTGTCAAAAAGTGGTTGGTAGGTTCTTGGAGTCGAAAAGTGATGACATCATGCAAATGTCTGCATGATGCAAGCCACTGATGATGGCGTTAGCGACAAACAGTGTCCGAAGGACTTCTATTGTGTTTCCGATGCGATCTTGTCTTGAATCATTGCTCTTATATCAAGTTAAATTAGTGAAAGTGGGATTAGGGTTTGTGGAGAAGAAAGAGAGAGATCGAAGAAGAAAAAGGAAAGAGAGAAGAATAATTAGTGTGTAGAGACTACGTTTCCCAGCACTATCATATTTATATTAAACCGATATCGAGAGTAATTGCAATATTACCCTATACCAACTTATGACTAGTAACATAAAATAAAGTTAGAACTCTAAGTTACACTGCGAGCATAATCTGTGATAGTTGGCAGGGGTGATAAAAGTGCTTTCATTTTTGTGTAGCCCTTAATGACAAAATATGACAATACATAGGCCGAAATTGGGGCACAGTAACTATCTGGTCAAAGTTTGTTTGAATAAAAATATAGCAAAGGAATTTTGAATAAACAAAACCTAAGAAAAGTAAATGAAGGAGGAGGGGGGGAAGTCCAAGGATATACAACCAATTTACTTCATGCCACTTAATCACCATAACTTTTGCACTTTTATTACATGTGAGCAACTTAAATTAACGACCCCGGATGTTATGCTAGGAACACGTGCTAAATACTCAAACTACTGTGAATTGGTCAAGTGGGTGCAGGTCAACGTGGCCTGAGCCAGTTGACTGGTTTCTGCAAAAAAATCCCCCAAATTGTTCTATATTATTCAATTTTGTTACTTATCTCAATTCCTTGATAAAGCGCAACGGAGAAATATGATTCATGTAGCCGACCTCAAATAGTTGGGATTAAGGTTTTGTTGAGTTTAGTTGAGTTGTATTTCAATTCCATTAACAAGAATAGTGTATCCTCTCGTGTGTGCTTTTGAAAAAATGTGTGTACGCTATGATCATTTGACGTCAATTTTCAATCTTAGGGAAATGCGATGTGTGGTGGATCGTCCCTTACGATTATGCACGTGGGATGCTAGACACAATCTAGGTAGGGGTGAATAGGCTAGTTCAAATTAGGCCCAAACTATCACCAATTTTAACTTAATCAACCACAATTACCAAATCAAAGATGAATTTGTCAATTAATTGCTTGAACACCATTTAACAATCAATAAACCCCGTCATGTGATTAAATGTAATGATATTGTGATTTATCGATTTACACTAAGTCACCATGACCTTAATCCTAACCAAGCCTTTGATTACAAAACCTTTTTTGATGATTTTGAATGATGAACAATCACACCATTAGCATAGTGCGCGTGTTTGCGAAATTGCACGTGTATAAGTACAATTAAAGTAATAAAGAACACGAGCAATTTGTTGGCGAGAAAACTTTCCTTGACAAAAATCATGGGGAACCACTTGGGGTTCACCACCCAAAGTTAGCTTACAAGTACTTGAGAATTATACCTTAACCAATATCATGGTTAGACGCTCCTGTCCTTCAGTAAATCTCTTCTCCGGATTCCCCAAGTAGAGTTATGGGAATCGTCACTTGAACGCCACCACCGCATTAAATCAACTACTACATTAATATTAGGCTCATATTGGTTCTATATAAGTAAGCAAAATAGGATCACATGATGTGTAGTGTTTATCCACCCAATTAACCTTGTGGTACAAAATGGGTAAACCATGACCCAACCTACAAATTACCTTATTTAGGATTGTACATGACTACTACAAATAATGTCAAACAATCATCTATTCCAGATGCTTAAGTTGTTGGAAATGGTGTAATCTAAGTATTTATACTTCAACACGCCCCCTCACGTGTTGACTAAATTTTAGACCTAGTATTTAAAAAATCGAGATTCGAACATAGGACCTCCTGCTCTAATACCTTATTAAACAACCGTCTACTCTAAAAGCTTACGCCGTTGAAAATAGTGGAACTTAAATATTTATACTTCAATAAATAACAATAAAAAGTTTTTCACTAGACTCACCCAAAACTGCTAACACCTCTGCAACAACAAATTTCACAATGGTGTTTCATCAGCTCTCTCTCTCTCTCTCTCTCTCTTTGTGCTCACCTGTTCACAGGTTTTATTCACTTGAATTAGCTAAAGACAGTAGCTTTTTGTTTGAATTAATGCAAGACTACTTTATGTTTTTTTTGGAATATGTAGGCCACTCCAAATTTTACTGACAACTAATGTAATGCTCTTTTACCAATGTGAAGCTGCACTGAGTTCTTTGAGAGTTTATACTGTACTATATACACTAACTTTACATAACCTGAACCATAGGCAACACCTTGCTCCTTGACCAGAATGAAACAAATTTTGCTGGTTAACAAACTGAATGCATACCAATACTTTAGAGTGTTAATATTTGATTGCACTCATCAAACAAAAGGCATTAAAAGTAAAGGATGCATAAAGTTAAATGCCTCCACCTAGCGGAAGAGGTAGTGAACTAATTGTTGGAGTTAGAGTCTAGTTTATTAGGGTTTTTTTGGTGTGTTTGTGGCTGTCGGTGGAATTTTGGGTGAGAAGCTGCTGGTGATTTTGGTTTGTTTGAGGCTGTTGGTGGGCTGGGCAGTGGTTATCGATGGGCTGGTTGGGTGGGGATGGGCAGTGGGTTGCTCAAGTTGGCTGTCGTTGATCTGGGGCAGTCACGGTGTGGTGGTAGTCTGGTGGCTGGTGGAGTGTGGAGGAGGGGCTAGGGTTAGGGTTAGGGTTGGCGGCTAGGGGTGGGCAAGAGGCTAGGGTTTTCGGTCTGATACCAGCTTGATATATTTGTTAGTTAAAAGGGATACAAACTAAGTGTAGACCCCCGTATATATAGCCAAACAAGAGTATAAAATGACCTGAACATCCCTCTAGTGTAGGCAAGACACAAAAGTCATAGTAAGGGTAAAAAGGGAAAAAAAACCCTAATAAACTAGACTACAACTCCAACACTAATCCAGTTCGCTGCATAACACAACTCAATGGCAAGTGCATCACCATGAAGATGTGTATAAGTTGAAGTAGTAGCCCTATGATAAATATACCCCCTTGAGAAACCTCAAGCTGTTGGTTGAGAGAGACATGTCAACTTTGATGAGGTTTTGATTCAAATTGAATTGCATTGGATGGATAAGTTAGGTTTTTGGTTGGATCAACATATGGAGAGAGAGAGAGAGAGAGAGAGAGAGAGAGAGAGTGGTGTGTGGGTGTGTTGTGTGTGCATTGTGCATTGTGCATTGTCCATTAACTTTGGCCAAATAAAGAATAAGGTTATTTGGATGCAAGGTAAATAAGTCATTTTCTAATGGTTCCAATTTAGTCCAAAACCACAGGGGATTGTGCATACATTTCCAAAATATATGTAGGTAATTTTGGACTGAACCAAACTACAAGGGGGTAATCCATACCCTAAACCCTATTATTTATCCGAATCCTTCTCATCTATTGTGCATACATTTATCACTGTAGGTGACAGTGAGATTGCATCTATTGTAATTAATGAAAGTGAGGCAGAAGGAGAGGAAGCAAGGAGGTTCCTGGAAGAACTTCGTGTTACATTTCCACAGGTTAGTGGGTTGTAAATACCCTCACTTACTATATGTATTGCTTGCTTATCTGAGATTGTACTTGGGATCTCTTGGTCAGGCTCCATTTGAAGTCTCAGACATGGTGGTACTAATGTGGCCCCTTTCCCATGTTTTCTTGTAGATGTGCATTTGTGCATATCTTTTGCATATTTCATATTGTGGTACTGAAAAAACTTCATATTGGGAACCTCTTTAGGCTTTGCGGGTTGTGAAAACAAGGCAAGTGACCTATTCTGTGCTGAATCATTTAATTGATTATCTCCATAATCTTGAGAAGGTTGGGTTGTTGGAGGAAAAAGAGATGAATCATCTTGAAGATGTTGTCCAGGTATCAGTGTGAAATATTATTTTTCTCACTTGTCTTATGGCCAAAACTTCCTAAATTTCTTTCCTGAGTCATAATTATATTGTTTTTATATGCAGACTGACTTGAAAAGGCTATTACGGAATCCTCCTTAATTGATAAATTTGACTTACATCAAATGGATGTAAAAATCATATTTTTGAATGGTGAGGTGAATGAAGAAATATACATGGAACAACTTGAGAGCTTCGTGATGAAAGATCAAGAACAAAATGTTTGTAAATTGGTTAAATCACTATATGGTCTTAAACAAGCACGGAAATAGTATTGTGAAGAATTTGATGAAATAGTTGTATCAAATAGTTTTAAAATTCATGAATCTGATAAGTATGTGCATTGTAGATTTGTTAACGGAAAATGTGTGATAATATACTTATATGTAAATAACATGCTAATACTTGGTATTGATTTGGATAGTATTAATAGTACTAAAAGTTTCTTGTTTTTTAACTTTGATATAAAAGATATGGGTGTTGCAGGTGTTATCTTAGGAATTAGAATAATAAAATAAGATAATCTGATACTTTCGCAGTCCCATTATATTGAGAAGATACTTAAGAAATTTGATCATTTTGATTGAACATGTGTATGCACACTTTTTGAATCACAGATAAAGTTGTTTCAAAATAATGGTAGAGCAGTATCACAATTATAATATGCTGGAGTTATTGATAGTTTAACGTATGTCATGACATGCACTAGACCTGATATTGCATTTGTTATTAGGAAACTTAGTAGATATACTAATATAGAATATTGAAACTTTGAGACATAATTTTTCATTCAATGTTTAATGGTTTTAGACAAAAAAATATATGGTGTTCATCTCCTCGTGGAGGACAACACATTTAAAATTGGTCCCACTAATTACGAAGTGTTGTTCCAACTTTTATTTAAGTCTCAAGTAGGTCAAATAATCTTGTTTAAAACTATTTTTTTTCATCTGCTCAGCTAGACCTACTTTAGCCCGGCTAGAGACACATGTCCCTCCAAACTGTCCTATGTTATATGTTATTTATCACACGCCCTGTACAATTGATACATTAGGGTCAAAGGTACTTTGAACCCGTTCATTTAGCTTTTTATATGCGATGTTGATATTACCACTTCAAGTAGTAATGGTGCTAAGTAATTTTATATTCTTTGGTAGATATTACTTTTTGAGTTATGGAATGATATCAATGTTATTAAATATTTAATAAAAATATATTGATGGATCAGTCAGTTAGCTACTTAGTATAGATATAAATGGAAAAGAGTAGGCATTACATATTCAAGGAAGGATCAGATAGCTTTATGAGCTGTTCATAAGTACCCCTAGGCCTATCTAAAGAATTTGTTCATCTTGATAACAAATCCAGAGTCTGTCCCAACATGGAATGCTTCAGATCTAGAACTTAAACTAGGGCCATATCCACCTCTTGGTGCCACAAAAAGCATAAGCAACAGCAAGATTCTCTCATTCTAATTAAATATTCAAAATAACAGTTTCACATATAGAGATTTTAATTGCAGTGAGAACTCAACAATTCTTAAATTTATGAACACTCATTACAGTCCTATGCCAACAGCTTTTTCTTTCTCCAGCAAACTCTAACGAGGTCAATCTTATAATAGTGATCTGGGCGTTACGAGTTTGAGCGGCAGCATCTGACCCTGCGTCTAGAGCTGAGCCACCTTTTTTTACTCAGAAGATTGTGAAATAAACTGATGTAGACTTTATTAAAGGGGTATAGGTGGGGTAGAGATCCAAACTATACAACTATTTGCACAAAGCAGCTGTCCTCAGATTCAAACCTACAACTTCTATATTATTTAGTCAAACTCTAAACACAAACCTCAATGGTTGTGAAACTTGGCTACAATATACACAAAATTTTAGGAAGACAATGTTTTGCTGATTCCTTACAGCAAAATCTAGGCTATAGAGGTTCATCCTGGACTGTGCTGATCCACACCCAAACAATGGATCTTGAGCATATTGATACAAAACAGCCTTATAAATTCTACCTAATGATTCATAATTTGAAGGTGAAAGAATGACCAACTAATGTTTGTTAGCTGTAAAATACTCAACAACCCACACTAAATTTAGTTCTAATTCGTGACTAAGTTGTATATCAACAGATACTTGAACTAACTGGATCCAGTAATACATATATACATTCATATGTATGTGGGTTGAGAGTACATGGGCAAAATGATACCTCCCAGACTTGTATATGAATGTTGTGGTCCAATCCACTTTTCAATCCTTCATACAACATTCCAACTTCTGTGGAATTCCCCAGAGCAAAAAGAAGATGAATTTCAAATTATGTTAATAGTTTTCAGGCCACATACAGCATTCCAACCTCAATACGCTGAGATACTGGCACCTCCAAAGCCGGCAGTGCGGACCTACAATTACTGTGTATAACCTCATAAAATGCAAGCATGACTCTGTCAAACCAGCTACAATTCTTGCCTATATAAAACCTTGTTTTCCCTCGAACATGAGCCGCACCAAGATGCTTTGCCTCATCCAAATTTGAAATTTCATCATCCTCTAAATGCACTGGGTGTGCACGATCAGAGCGATCATGTATAAGAGCTCGCAAGCTATCAGTAACTTGACTAACAAAGTCATCCCCTTCAAGATTAAGAGAATCTGCATAGCCGTACTGAACCGAACCACACACACATATAAACCTTTGAGGCCCAGTTTCTGGACAACAATCTTCTCATGTGGGGCAACCTTAGGAACTAACATGTATCGAAGTGTCATAAAAATAGTAACCTTGTGAAGAGATCTCATGGTTTTTATATAATGACCAATAAGTGGGGTAAGCCCATCTTGCACACTGTTATAGAAGATGCCAAGCCCAGGAACTCTCTGAACATCTGTCTCAGATAACAGCACTTCTAGTCTCTGTAAATCTAACTTATGGGTTAGCTCATGATACTGGTAAAAAAACACAACGGCAATCTGGAGTGGTAAAGCAATTAGTTTGGGGTTCACAAAGACCATCAAACTGGAAGCAACTAAATCACTTTGAAGGAAAACTAAAGGACTTGAAAACCAGTGACAATAGTTTTGGACATTCTACTCAATCTAAAGAAGATGAGGATGCATGCTTATAAGACATCATACTGAAAGCATCCCCGATATTGTTCCCATTTCGAAAAATAAGAATGACAGCAATGCAAAGAATCATGAGGATGTAGTTGGCTTCGGGAGAGTAAACATCCCCTTCTTTGCTGGAGGATGTGTGCACCACCTTAACACGAGGGAGATAATCCAGTAAAACACATTGCTTGATAACAGAAAACGTGGCTGAAATCTGTAACTGACTTGCAGCTATCGCTGCCAATATGGCTGTGATAAAGATAGGCCAATAAACTGTCTTCGGTATCAACTTGTAAAACCCATCATCATGATCGTTTGGGTTTCTGATGAGGTATGCCGTCTGCCCCGCATATGTCAGAACCAGTGATGGATATATAGTGAACAAAAATGTTATCTGTTGGGAAAAGGTGTTAGAAACCACTGCAAAAACAACGGACATATGGAAATCCAATGTATAGAAGGTTAAGTACACCTCCTGAATGGAACTCTTGTTGAAATGATCTAGATCAGCAAACAATGCTTCAGAACCTGAATAGAAGAGATGACAAAAAATGTGAAACAGTATATTAATTTTTTTCCAATTTTCTTCTCTATTCAGAAAGTGTGTTTCCAAGAATATTGAGAGAGAGATGAGACGTAGTATGATAGGCAATGTCGCCCATAGAGGATGGGGGCACCATCTCATAATCACCTCATCACTCTGCCTAAACTTACTTTGGATACATAGTGAAAAGTAACGTTATATCGAAATGACCAAAGAAAACCAGATAAACATCCCCAGATTAAAACTTCAACTTCTTGTTCACACTATTTAAAAAGCAAACAATGCCAGCCAACAAAACCAATAAAATTATGTCAACAACAATGGCCAAAATAATTATATTACCATCAATGTCGATCTCTAGTTCTTGCAATTTTAAGGATGTGGTGTCTTGAAAAGATGCCAAGTCAATTATAGATGATGGCATACGAAGGACCAGCAGGATTTTTGGACCATACCTTGAATTATAGGATTCTGAACCAATACTTACATTTGCTGACTGAAGGAAAATGAACTCTTATGCCATCAATTGCGGATAATACTGCACAAAACAAAAAAGTTAGCTGTTAAAAAATTGGAAACATTGTGAACAGAAAAAATATTCACTATGAAAAAAATCCAAAAACCGGTTGCAGCAAAATGTAGAACAAGTTCCATGCAAAACACCTGAGATTGCAGGAGTAAGTATACCGTCACCAATTAGCATGCACATGCCTAGTATTGCATTAAAAAGCAAGACCCTCCTGGCAACTACGCTTTTTGCAAGAAATTTACCGAGCATACTTTTCTTTTCAGAGCTCTCATACAGGTTAGCATGTGAAAGGCTCGAGTTTGAATTTGTGTGTTTGGAAGAAAGAATTCCAATGTTCATATTCCTACAGTGTAACGAATACAATGCAAATGTTCCACCTGCAATAAATCATTCTCAACAAATCAACAATGAATCAGGGACAGAAGCTATCTAATTGAGAACAAAAGGGTGCAGTGTTGTATTTGTTGATAAACTATTATACATGGAAAAAACAATGCCATTACCCCATTTGGGATTCTTTAATCAAGGTGTTAGGAAGGGTAAACTAGGTAAAGACCTATTCTTTGGAATTACTTAATAGCAAATGGTTGCCCTCATATTTAAACTCAACCTAATTGGCCAGAATGTTATAGCATTGCAATTGCCATACTAACTTGCAACAATACTTGCTTTTTGCAACTCTGTTGACATTATCTTTTTAAATGTGCTCAAAATTTAGAGAAAAAGAAAATATTCTAATTGGTAGGTTACCCGGTGACCAGGGCCAGCCCTAGGCATAGGCGACTAGGGCCCCCAATCTAATAGAAAAATTTAGGGGCCCCTAAAAAAAGTTTTTTGGATCCTTAGGCCCTAATTTTAATTAGAGTCAATTTTAAGTACATTCTGATAACCCGATTCGGAATTAATGAATTTGATTATACTCTTAATACATTTGGGGGATAAATGAGTGGACTTATTAAATCCTTGTTATTAAACCTCTCAAATACAAAGTTCAACACGAACCCGATTAAATGCAACACAAATATCAAAACGCAATCTATATATGGTATAAATCCAATTATATAGGATTATAAATTGAGTGAATATATATTGAGCAAATTCTATCATGACATGACCGAATGACTACCTTTGTATTACTTTTATTTGCGGTCATTATCTCCTCACACAACTTTTGGTGCATTACAATTAAAATCAATTGACAAACACTATCTATTATCTAACTTTTAAAAATTGTAGTATTTTTTTGAGAAAATTGGGGGTCAATCCGATTTTAGAGTCTTTTAAGGCTTAAAGTACATAGCTTAAATATATTTGTCATTAAGTCTAGTAGGAGTAATTGTCTTAGGTAGTTAAGTCCATATTTATTTTATTACTAAAACACCCTTAATAGATTATTTTAACTTTAAAAGGAGTTTCTAAATTGATTTGGAGATCATAATTTCATAACTTGCTATATCTTCCTAATCTCATATCTGAAATTCAAAAAATTGATTTGGAAGGTACACCCTCATCCCCTCCCAAAAAAATAATCCTAAAATAATTGAAGAAATAGTTAGATTGTCCTAGGGTTTAGAGAAGAGAGGAGAGGCAGTTAGGGTCTAGACCTTGCCACCATTGCTTGGTTCTTCCTGTGACATGATTTCCTTCAATCATGGTGCAATAACATGAAGCAAACCATCAATCATCCACTGAACCTACCTTGTCCACATCACTAAATGATTTCAGTTTTAAGTGGTCATTATTAGAGAACAAGAACCCTTTTTCCTAGAGTTGACTTAAGATACCTCAAAATGTGATAAACAATTTGAAGATGGGAAGTTCAAGGATCATACATGAATAGACTGACAACACCAACTGGATAAGCAATATCCAATCGGGTATGTGAGAGATATATTAATCTCCCTACCAGCCTCTAGTATCTCTCATTTTCTACTACCTCACCAACACTAACCACTCGGTCGATGGTTGACTTCAATAGAAGAATTTGTAGGTCTACATCCTAAGGATTGTTTTCTACCTCAATGGTGTTTTATTTGCAAAGGCAATTGCGAGTGTGTGGATCCATTGCAATGTCTCTTGGGAATAAGTTATTTTGTTATATGGGTATTTGTTGGGTGGTACCAAGATCTATTTGCTCACTGATTTGTATGGATGGGATTTGCGGGGGAGACAATAAAAGAAGGAAGATTCTTTGGCGATGTGCATGTTTTACTAACATTTGGGGAATTTGGTTGGAAAAGAATGCGAGGATTTTTTATGACATCTATCAAGTGATTGAAGGACTATGAGATAGGATTTTTTTTCTTGGCCTCTTTTTGGGCCTCAGTGTTGAAGGAGTTTGAGAATATTCCATTTTTTTGCATTACTACAAATTAAAGAGCTTCATGTGGTTAGTATATATTTTGTTTTTTCTCATGATGTATTTTTGTTTTGTTTCTGATGTTGCTGTTTTGGACTACTTGTCAAAACATGACTGCTGTTTGTACACCTTTCATTTTGATTTTTAATGATATCATTGTTTCTCATAAAAAAAAAAAAAAAAACAGAATCAGCACATTGTTGTCAACTTACCTCATCTCTATGACCATTCCTAGCTTTCTAAAGCCCAAACCTAGTGCAATTTCTTCCATATTATGACTATCATAGAGATCGCCTAACAAGTCTTATGCAAACTATGAACAGATGATAAAATATATTTGACAAATACACTACCAAATAACTGAAAACTGCATGTAAATCCAATATATGATAGGATTATGATGCTCAAAATGTATTATACTGCTGTTAATTGCTAAGAAAGAGAAAGTTTTAAGCTTCTAAATAGGTATGAATTCAGTGTCAGATTCCACAATCCCTTGGCTCCCGGTGAAATTGCAGACCAAGAGCTTGACGATCTGATTCTTCATTGACTATTTTATAGAAGCAGGGAAGACTACATGTTCAACACACTAACTAAAAACAGATTGGTAAGTAGATGATGTAGTGGGGTTTAAGAAAAGGAAAGGGCATCAAATAAATTTGTTGACATGATACAGACAAGTATGATTAACGGACAGCTTATTTAATTCAAGTAGCCTATACTGAAATTCAACACTGAACTCTCATGTTCTTTTTTTTGGCTAAAGATGTATATATTGAATATAAAGGAAATAGGGCCCATAATGTATGTAATAGCAAATTAGTTAGATTTAGTCAATACAATCATTGAGGTGAATGCTGGGACAGAAATGCAAAGCAAGCGTTTAGTTGTAAATATTTTATCACAAACAAGAGAGACAACAGATAAAATCTAGAATATAACTGTAATGGGCTAAAAGTAACTATCAAGAAAGAATTAAAAAATAAATAATGAATTGCCTGAACATGAGGAGATGATGGCATACTTTATCATACCAATTAGGCTGAGGGTCCAGAACATGATGCTGTAGATTCCAAGGTAGTCATCTTCAGTTGGTTTATTTCAATGGCATTGAAGGATAAACATAAAGTGGAGAGGTCAGAAGCCCACCAAAGAGGACTCCTAATGTCTTGTAAGCAAGTATAAGAGTCCCCCATCGGCCTGTTCCCTGATCCAAATGCAGATTTATGTAGAATACATCACACAAAAAAGTGGAAGAAAAATTAAACATAGCAATTTCAAGACAATTTACTTGATAATTAAAAAAATAACCAAATGTCAACTTAAGAAGGACCAACAGAGAGAAATTGAAATTACAGCAGTCTGAAGTTTGAACACTTCTACATTGGTTACGAATTAAAATTAACTTCAAATCAATATTTATTACGATAAAATAAGGAGAGCAGGGTTTTGTTTCCACTTGGTGGTGTTCTACCTTTTAGCAGGCCACTAGATTTGCTACTTTTCCATTGGGATACCATCTCACATACACACATTAACCCCCCCCCCTCTCTCCCCATAAAAAAGAAAAATATATTAACCATTTCTCTGTTTCACTGTCTTGCTTCTCCACATCCAACTAAAAAAAAAGACTTACTGACTAAAAGAAATTACTTTCAGCCAATTTGAAAATTTTCTTTTGATGAGTATTTTTTGCAATTCATAGCCGGTGTCATAACATTTATTAATATTACGCTTTGACGACACTTCCAAATAAGAGTTGAGAAGAAAAAAAACAAAGATGCAAGTTGTGTTACATGTATCTAAAGCAAAAGATAGTTCATTAACAAATCAATAGCATTGTTGCTTGACATCATATAACTTCTAAAATTATAATTATAGATCAGCAAATTTTTTAAAAGCCCCAATAAATTTACATCAAAGAGACAACAAAACACATAAAAAAGAAGAATTTGTGTGCATAAACACACACACACACACATAGTTAGTGCATATGCACCTCAAAGAGGATTAGATGAATACATTAAAACTCAATTTTTGAAGGATATAGATGAACTAATGAGAGCAATACCTATAGTAGAAAGAGTATACATAGGAAGTGACTTTAATGGCCACATAGGAAAGGATCGAATTTTATACGAGAGGGTAGATGGTGGACATGAAATTGGAGATAGGAATGTTGTTGGAGATTATGTTTTAGATTTTGTTATAGGATATGATCTATGATAGAAAATATGTATTTTAAAAAAAGGAATAAACATTTAATAACTTTCAAAAATGGATTAAATAAAAATGATTTTTTTCCTAACTAGACGAGTGATCATAGATCGTTTGTAAAGCCATTCACGGCAAGAACTTAACCACACAACATAGGATAACGGTACTAGATATAATTATTTAAAACAATATAAGATACAAAAAAGAGATTAAAAATCCAAGAAAAAGATGGTGAAATTTGAAAGGTCAAAAGATAGATTTTTTTTAAGAATAAAATACTAAAAGAAGTAATATGGAATTTAGAAGAAAGTATATATTTCTCATTCTAGCATTTCATCAAACATGTGATATGCATCCATTAAACCGCCGGCATTTCATTGAACAATTAAAGTACATAGAATTTATAAACCTAGCATATTTATCATAATCTACATAACAAAAAATTCATTTACCCAATACTACAAGTGTTAGGATAACATGTTCATCAACCCATAAGAGAACACGCTAGCTACACTAGACATATGTTAATTATACAATTAACATGCATATAATTATACCCATAACATATAAATGCACTAAATTGGAATTAGTTCTAGATAGAAGCAAGTGGTGGTGAAGAAAATCCCTTGAAAACCCAACAAAGCCTTCTTCAAGCTATAACCAAAACCCTTGACCCGAAAGTTGGTGAAAACTAGTCACTATTGGTGTTGATGTGGAGCCCTCATCGCGTAGAACAACTATAATTCTTGGTTAATGAAGATCCAACGGTTGAATTTTGAGATATTTGTAGAAGAAGGAAGAAGAGGGTAAATAGTTGGGAGTTCTTTCTCTCTCTCTCCACCAAAATTGCAAGCAAAATGGGGGATTGAAGACAAGTCTTCTACTTTTTGGACCTTTTATACTAGGTATAGAGCTCGTCAAGTGCACAATGTGAGTGGTTGGAAATCCTAAAGAGCCAATCACATTTTGACACTTGTCATGTTTGGATAGTGTTAGTTCAATAGTTATTCTAATTATATTATGGGTCCCGCGAATAAAATCTCAGTTGCTGAAATTTTAATCATGTATCGTCCGATAACGTATTTCATCTCGTAACACGTGAAAATTCTGACTGTCTTAAAATTTAACGAAATTTGTATGTCCAACTTGTTTTCGCGAGATGAGTCTAACAGTGAGGTCCATTTCGTCATCCGAGTTATATAAAATTTTAATTTTTTAATCTTACTTAAACAGCTTAATTACTGTATTACCCATTTAATCGATTTATTAAATTTTTTGGGTTTTACACGAGTGAGGCTTTGAGATTTCCCATTTTCACATCTTTTCCCCAGCGGTTACAATCACCACCAAAGCCTAATTTGCATTCTGAGATTTTAGAAATTTCTAAGAAAGTTACATCCCTTTGCTAGATGCAATCAAATAGATACCTTATTATGCTAAATTTTTGAAAGATTTGTGTACTAGTAAGCGTAGTTTTAACATGCAAAAGAAGACATTCTTAACTGAACAATTGAGTGAAATCATTCAAAAAAAATACCCCACCAAAATATAAGGACCGTGGTTGCCCTACTATTTCATGTGTTATTGAAAACTTTAAAATTGAACAAACATTCTTTACTTGGGAGCCAATGTCAATCTTTTACCCTACTCGATATACAAACAATTGGGTCTTGGTGAGTTGAAACTGACTTCCATAACTTTTCAACTTGCTGATCATTTTGTGAAAGTATTGAGAGGAGTGATGGAGGATGTGTCGGTCCAAATAGATAATTGTTATTTCCCTGATGATTTGTTATCTTGGATACACACTATGTATTGAATGCAAACACTCAGATTTCAGTCATATTAGGCCACCAATTCCTTCACTTCAAATGTTTTGATAAATTGTAGAAATATAGTTATGAAATTTTTTTTGACTATATGGTTTTGGAATTGAATATTTTCAATGTTTGTAAACAACCAAGGGATGAAGAAAATTTACATGAAGTGAACTTGATTGAGTCTATTGTGCATGGTCAATTCCATGGCTCATTTAGTTCAAATCCACTTGAATCTTGCTTGCTTGATTTTTCAACTTTAGAATTTGGATTTGTTAATTCATGAATTAAAGTCTATTTTGAATTCTTCACAGGTTAATGAAGTGAGAGAATGAAAGCAAAAGATTGAAGAGCTTCCACCAAGGAACAGTTTGCCCAAACTACTAATCACTAGGATCAAGGCAAAATTGACGCTGATCAATTCTGACTTCAGAAGTTATTTAGCAATAAAAGATTACCAAAAAAAGACAAAAACACGTTGTTTAGGCTCTAAATGACGGAATTTGCCCGAAATCTGTCTTGGGTTTATTTTGCCCCGTTGTTCTGACTGGGCATAGGTGCTTTAAAACTCATGTATTTCGAAATGGCTTCGAAAAAATTAACCCGTTTGACTAACCCAAATTAACCATTTTGATATCAATTCCAACAATCCAAATACTATGCCGCAATTCAATCTGCATCACATACATACTAATTGACATAATGTACCTTCAAACCCTACACCAAGATGAACCTGCAACTCCCCCTTCAACCAAGATCCGCCTAGCCCAATCCCACATTTGTTCCTCCCTTTTCCATTCCCACCCCCTAGGGGCAACACACGCACACTTGATTAGGGCTTGGTAAAAAGCCCAAGCCTATGGCCACCCCGAAAGCCCGCGGATTCATGGGCAACCCGACTGCCACACGTGGCTGGCTGTGGATCGCCCATTGGGTGGTGTTTGGGCTTGAATAGGGTAGCCCGACAGTTGGGTAATTAACATTTCAGCAATCATACTTTTTTTTCACAAGATAGTGGTAGAATGAAATCATAAATCTACTACGGAACCAAAATGAGATGAATACATGATGGAAACAGTCTCTCTTTTGCAGATCCCACAGTTTCAGGATAACAATATGTTTCATGGGTGAGAACTGGATCATTGTAACGAAGCTCGAGACACCTAGCTTTTCATCTAAGCCTTTTTTTTTTTTTTTTTTGATTAATGCTATTGGAACCTAAAAAATTGACATAATTGATTAACCTAATGATGTGTCAAGTGGTAGAGTATCCATGAAGAAGTCCAAAAGTTTACCGTTATAATAATAATATTAGACCATGTAACTAGCAAGAATTATTTTTTTATAATAATTTTTTGATATGCAACAACGGATTACTATTAAGAATATAAGATATCACTATCAAAGCGAAATGCAAATGAACCTACAATACTAAAACAAAGGAAAAAGAAGAACATAATTATATCACTAAATAGACAGAGACAAAAGATTAATATGTCTTTGATAATTGATAATGATGCGCTTGAGCTTGAGCTTGAGCTTGAGCTTGGGCCGCCATTTGGAATCCAATGCATCCAATAGGCCTCTTTAAAAGAGGACCTTAATGGCCCACCTACAGAGCCACCTTACCATAGGATTGGGCCAAAGCCCAGATACGCAAAAGCCTAGGATCGACTAACCCGGGATACATCAACCCGGTCATATCAAGCATGGTAACATGTGCCTGCTCAAGAATAAAGGGCTCAGTACGAGATGGGCCCTAAGCAACCCTAGTCGCTCCACGTGTCCGGGGGACAGGGGGACAACCTCTAATTACTCTAACGAACAAATATTCCTTGATAAAGGGAATATTTATATACATTCCGTCTCTAAGGATCATGGGCACAGTATGCATCAGACTGGCATACCTCGCTACAAGACAAACGAAAAGGGGACCACAAAATCAGCCACAAAAAGGAAGAATTGTAAAAACCCTAAATGACCAGGTGTATAAATAGAAGATGAAGCAATTGTAAAAGAGAGAGTTCTAGAGTTTTACAAAGAGGAGAGAACCTTGTAAAAAAAAAGGCTTCTAGCCCAAGGAAATCAACTGTGACCACAATCTTCTTCCTCAAGTAATATAACACCCACTCCCAAAAGAGCAAGAGCCTCTATTACAGTAGATGTAGCCTTAGTCTTTCAGTTGGGGTGAACCACTTCAATCCTGTTCTTTGGTCTAACCGTAGTATTTTATTTCGCCATTGTTTTAAATATTCATAGTCTCCACTGGGCTCAGCCCCAACATTAGTTTTGTAGTTGGGTAGAGCAATTTCGAGCACCACCAGCTTGACACCGTCTGTGGGAAACGATTTTCATCATTTCCTTTGAGTCTTCTTCATACCTTTTTTGGTTTGATGGTTTTCACTCGAAACATGAGCAGGTCTCACATGAATCCCCAAACCTTGCAGAACCAGTCGAAAAATCCCCTCCCCCAATGGCAAACATCGAAAATAAGCCCTCGGCAGCAGATCCTCGGCCCCTCAGTGAGCTAGAAATGTACCGCCGCACCACGATACAGCTAATGAAGCAAAACCAAGACTTGGTGACCTAGATACAAGCACCTCACCTCCCACAAGTCCCGCATATACCACTTCCTCCACTAGTTCAGAACGATGTCCCTTCCCGAGACCGTCAGATGCCGCCTAATGGAGTCACCGACCTCTACTAACACAACCATTCTGTAGAAAACAACCGACGAAGATAGCCAGATGAACGAATAGACAATGAGACCCAAAGCCGGGTTAGAGCCATGCCAAGAGAAGACCGTCTTCTGCCCCCACATGATGTTGTGGACCAGTTCTGGGAGCAGAGGTTCTTAGAGATCCAGTAAGAGTTGGGTAACGTGAAAGAGGTGATAAAAGTAAAAACACCTAGCATCATGGATGCACTAGTTCAACAAACTCAATCTCCATTCACCACAGAGATCCTGCATTTCCCACTACCCTAGAAGTTTCGAATGCCACAGATAGAGGCATTTGACGGGACTAGAGACGCAATGGACCACCTAAACTCATACAAAAATCAAATGGAACTCCATGGCTATCCCGACCCCATCCGTTATCGAGTTTTCGCCATAACCCTCAAGGGGTTGGCGATAGCCTAGTTAACAGATTATAGTTGTCATCAATTTCTTCCTTTCGAAAACTCTCAATACAGTTCGTGTCTCATTTCATCAGGGCGCGAACTTACCAAAAACCATCCTACCATCTTTTAAGCATCAAGCAAGGACCCGATGAGTCCCTCCGGAGTTATGTGCGGAGATTTAACCAAGAATCTTTGAAAGTAGAAAACGTTGATGACAAGTTTGCCTTGACGACCTTCATGCCTGGTCCCGACCTCCAATCTAGAGACCTACTATTCTCAATCGCCAAGAATCCCTAAGCAACGATGGGCGAGGTGGTCACTAAAGCAGAGAAATATATAAACAGGGATTAGGCCCTTCGTATGAAGGGTGGTTCGTCAACGGTAACCGAAGGAGAAAAGAAAATAAGGGAACGCAGGCCAAGGAAAGAAAAAAGATTGGATCGATCCCCAAGGAGGGATTGGTCCCCCGGAAGAGAGAGGGAGCCCTCCCCAAAAAGAAGAGGAAACATCAAAGATCGTCTCTATACCCCAACCCAGGAGCTTCAACCACAATATGCACAACCCCGGCTCACCGCCCTGAACACTACCATCTCTCAGGTCCTCCATGAGGTCCAGAATGAGAGATTCGTCAAATGGCCGCCAAAGATAAAGTCTAACCCTAGAAAGTGCGACCCCAACAAGTATTGCAACTTTCACAAAGACACTGGCCATGATACTTACGAATGTATCCAACTCAAAAAGGAGATAGAATACCTGATCCAGAGGGGCCACTTACGGTACTACGTGGCGAGGGAGGGGAGAGATTGGAATGATCGAGAGAGAGAAGACTGTGTCCTTGGGCCACCCCCGCAACAACACCAACAGGCCCTAGGAGAGATAAGGGTCATTTCTGGTGGATTTGCAGGGGGAGGTGAGTCCAACTCGGCAAGGAAGGCCTACGTTAGGAGGGCCAGATCTAATGATTTTCTTGATGTCTAGACACTTTGGAAAATCCCGTGCAGGGACATGGAGATAACCTTCTCGGATGCCGACCTAGAAGAGTGTCAGCACCCTCACAATAATCCTTTGGTCGTCCAAGCCATCATTGCGAACAAAACCGTGCACCACGTTCTCATCGACAATGGCTATTCCACTGATATCATTTTCCTCTCTGCCTTTGATCAACTCGGTATTGACAAGTCGAAACTTGAACCTATAAAATCCCATCTCCTGGGATTCTTAGGGGGACGAGTTTTGCTTGTAGGGTCCATCCAGCTCGTCCTTACACTAGGAGGCCACCCTTGCCAGATCACCGCCACGATCCATTTTTTAGTGGTGGATGCACCCTCCGCCTACAACGTCTTGCTCAGTAGGCCCTCCCTCAACTCCATTAGAGTCGTCCCTTCGGTATATCACTTGGTAATGAAGTTTCCAATGAAAAATGGATTGGGGGTGGTAAGAGGAGATCAGCACCTCGCCAGAGAATGTTACGTGGCCTCCATGAGGAAGAAAGATGTGGAATCAATTCAGTTGGATGATCTTGACATGTGAGATGAGATGGAAACTTGACCCACACTGTCAGAGAAGCTAGAGCCAGTGTAGGTGGACGAAGATCCTGGGCACGTGATCTTCGTAGGCTCGATGCTATTCCAGGATACCAAAGATAAACTTATTCTCTTCGTGAGAGAAAACTATGACGTGTTCGCTTGGAAGCAAAAGGACATGGAAGGAATCAATCTTGGGATAATAGTGCACTGGCTTAGCATGGACCCCAACTGCAAGCCCATCAGGTAGAAAATATGGAGGTTCGCCCCCGAGAGGCAGAAAATAATCAACGAAGAGGTGGGCAAACTGTTACGAGCAAAGGCCATTAAGGAGATTGATTATCCTACCTGGCTCGTCAACGTGGTGTTGGTTAAAAAGGTCAACAAGAAGTGGCGCTTGTGCATCGACTTCACAGACCTTAACCTTGCATGCCCCAAAGACAGCTTCTTTTTACCTAGAATCGACCTTATAGTCAATGCCACACAGGACACGAGCTCCTTAGTTTCATGGATGTTTTCTCGGGGTACAACCAAATCAAGATGGATCCTAATGACCAAGAAAAGACTTCTTTCATCACTGAGCAAAAAACTTTTTGCTACCAGATCATGTTGTTTGGGCTAAAGAATGTCGAAGTCAGCTACCAGAGACTGGTCAATCAAATGTTCCAGGAGAAGCTTGGTTTAACAATAGAAGTATACATCGACGATATGCTGGTCAAATCTCTTAAGTCTGAACTCCACTTCCAACATCTCCGAAAATCATTTGAGATCATGCGCCAGTACAAAATGAAGTTGAACTCAGCCAAATGTGTCTTCGGGGTGTCGGCAGGAAATTTTCTAGGGTTTATAGTCAACAGCCGAGGCATTGAAGCAAACCTTGAGAAAGAGAGGGTTGTCCTAGAGATGAAGTCGCCAACTAATACTCAGGAAGTACAGCACCTCACCAGGAGAATTGCGGCACTTAATCAATTGTTTTGCGCTCCAGCGACAAGTGCCAGCCATTCATCAAGGTACTAAAAGCCGATTTCCGATGGAATGATAAATGCGAGGAAGCTTTTTAAGCCCTGAAGGAATACCTGGCTTCGCCTTCAATGCTAGTCAGTCCTCTTGAAGGAGAAGTCCTGACCTTATACCATGTTGTATCTGAGTTCTCGATAAGCACTGCCCCAGTCAAGGACAAGGAAAAAGCACAGTAAAATGGAGAAGCTGGTCCTGGTTCTCCTCGTCGCCACCAGGAGGCTAAGACCTTATTTTCAGGCACATACCATTGAAGTTCCAACAGATCAACCGATGAGGCAAGTCTTACACAAAACTGAGGCGTCTGAGAGACTGGTAAAATGGGTCATTGAGCTCAACGAGTTTGACATCAAGTTTAAACTAAGGACGGCAATTAAAGGCCAGGTGCTCGCAGACTTCCTAACAGAGTTCACCCCAGTATCCGAAGATCAGCCAAAAAATTTGGACTTCGTCACTGACATCCCAACATGGAAGTTATATGTAAATGGCACCTCGAATGCATAGGGAAGTGGAGCTGGCCTGATCTTGACTTCGCCAGAAGTGTATAACCTGGAGTACGTGCTAAGGTTCAACTTTCAAGCCTCCAACAACGAAGTCGAGTACGAGGCCCTCATAGCCGGTCTAAACTTGGCTCTGACGATAGACGCACAACAGATCACCATCCACAGTGATTCCCAATTGGTAGTAAGACAGATGGAGGAGGAATATGCAGCCTAGGACGACAAGATGGCGTTGTACATGAGGAAAGTACGAAGTCTATTAAGGAAGTTCATCATTGTTGAGCTGGTCTAGATACCCAAAGAAGCAAACTGCAAAGCTGACGCACTCGCCAAATTGGCCACGGCGGCCCAACAAGAGCTCCTAAGAATGACACCTATGGAGGTCCTACTCGAGCCAAGCATCCAGTTCAATGAAGACTAGGTCATGCCAATGGACGAAGCCACATCGTGGATGGCGTTGGAACGGAAATCTCAAGAGCCGTTGACAGCACGTATGTATTGAGTAGTCTACTACTCTATCAGATGGATCCCATTGTCTCCATCCTACAGGACGGACACCTTCTGCTCGACAAAAAGGAAGCAGCAAAGCTCAAGAACAAAGCTTCAAGGTTCACCATAACACGAGGTAAGTTATACAAACGAGGATTTTCTTTCCCTCTGATGAAATGTGTGACTAAGCCCGAAGCAGATTATACCATGAAAGAGATTCATGAGGGCATCTGTGGAAATCACACTGGCGCACGAGCTCTAGCCAGTAAGGCACTCCGATAGGGGTACTTCTGGCCCACAATAGTGAAGGATGCTAAAGAGATGGTGAAGAGGTGCCAAGCGTGCTAGATCCACAGGAATCTGCCACACTGCCCTCCTGAGCAGCTCACACCGATTATCAACCCTTGGTCATTCCAGTAGTAGAGGCTGGACGTTTTAGGGTCCCTACTGGTTGGCAATGGGCAGTGTAAATTTGTCATAGTCGTTGTAGACTATTTCACCAAATGGGCAGAGGCTGAGGCATTAACAAAGATAACTGAGCAGAAAGTGAGGAATTTCGTTTGAAAATCGATAATCTGTCGTTTCGGCATCCCAAGGGCAGTGGTTTCAGATAATGGGAAGTAGTTTGACAATCTAGGATTCATAGGTTTTTGGGAAAAATTGGGAATTAAAAATTATTTCTCAGCTCTTGCAAACCCGCAGTCAAATGGGCAGGCGAAAATCACCATCAAGCTGGCACTGAAAGCAAGACTAGAAGCTTCTAAGGCCCAATGGGTTGACTACCTGCTAGTTGTGTTATGGGCCTACAGAAACACTGTGCGAACAGCAACTAACGGGACCTCGTTCAGCCTTACCTGTGGGACTGAGGCCATGGCCCCGTTCAAAGTCGAACTTCCCCCGGCAAAGACTGAGCTCTTTGATCTCGAGCAGAATGAGAGATCCCTGCTAGTCAATCTCGACCTATTAGATGAGAAAAGAGATGAACCATTGCAGCGGATATTCTCTTATCAGAGGAATACCGCGAGGTATTACAATCGACGAGTGAAGAGGAAGAGCTTCAAACCAGGCGATCTAGTCCTCAGGAAATTACTTTGGGCAAACAAAGACCAAACGCATGGAAAACTCGGTCCAAACTGGGAAGGGTCATACATTATGAAAAGGGTGGTCCGACCTGACAATTATGAGCTACAAACTAAAAAGGGGAAAGACCTGTAACACTCCTGGAACGCAGATCATTTGAAGAGGTACTACCAATAGTATACGAAGGGAGAAAATCAATTGTAAACTTTCAATTCTCAAATCAATGAAATTTGAAATTCTAGCTAGCAAACTTGTACAGTGAATGATTAAAGGAGTTATTCAACTCACCAAAGCCGCTAGCTCTCCAGCCATACGACCTCGACTAAGTTTTTCAACCTAAGAGCTTTTTAGCTCGAAAAGTCATGAGCTCTTCAGCCGCGCGACCTGGCCTAGGCGTCTCGACCTAAGAGCCCCTCAGCTTGGCTTTTCAGCAGTCGAGAAGTTCTTCAACTCCCCAACAATCGCGAGCTCTTCAATCGTGCGACCTGGCCTAGGCTTCTCAGCCTAAAAGCCCCTCAGCTCAGATTTTCAACCGTCAAGGAGTTCTTCAACTCCCCAAAATCCCTGAGCTCTTCAGCCACGTGACCTGGCCTAGGTTTCTCAACCTAAGTGCCCCTCAGCTCGGCTTATCAACCATCAAGGAGTTCTTCAACTCCCCAAAAGCCTCGAGCTCTTTAGCCGCGCGACCTCGACTAGATTTCTCAGCCTAAAAGCTTTTCAGCTCTGTCCTTCAACTTCCAACAAGTTTTCAACCCTCTGAAGGATCACGTTCAAATAGCATTTTGAGCCTAACAACTCTCCAGATTAGGACAAAGACGGACAAGGAAAAATGAGGAATTAAAAGAAGAGGCCACATTATATTCAGAAGAACTTAAAATTACAAGAAGCAAAGAAACAAGTTCAAGACTATCCAATCTTCTTCTTCAGTTTTGAGACCTCCTTACCTAGCTGCACATTCGCTACTCGCAACCAAGCATTCTCAGCCTTCAGCTCATCCCACTCCTTCTCAGCCTCAGAAAACTGCTTTTTCAGCCTCGCCTTCCCTAAGGCCAGCTCCAGCTTGCCAGCCGTAAACCTCATCTCACCAGATGAGTAATTGGACAGCGACGGGGAAGAGGAATCCTATTTTCGTTTCCTTTTTCTCGTCGAGGACGTGGCAGTGTCATCCTCTAAGCCAACTTGGGAAAACTCTGCATCAACAATAGGAAGGGGGAGAGTTGGGACAGCACTAGGAATAACAGCCGGGTCAGGACCAATCCCGAACCGAAAAAGGTTCTGAGCTATAACAAGAGTTGAAAAAGGAGCCGCCTCAGCACAAGTAAGTCGGCAGACCCTGACGATCTCCTCCGGGGTCAGCCCAGGACCATCTGCACCAACACAAAAGTCGTTAAGTCCCGAAGTGGGAACGTTTTTTAGTTCAAAAGAAGTAAAACAATTGTTCCTTACCTCTGTCTAGAAGGCGCCCCCAGGAGCGAGGAACCAGGGAACACTCAGACCGTGCCTCAACAGGCTCCCAAGAGTCCCCAGAAATGAAGAAGAATCACCACAACCACCTCTCAGGGAAACCAGGAGCGTCAAGAACCGTTGTTGGAACATGACGCCTCTATGTGAACAGATGATAGCAGGGGGCATGTCAAAATCAAAGTCGAAGAAATAAAGGAATCCTCAATTTATAACCATAAGTCTGTGCAATGTTAGCTACAAGATACTCTCTAAAATTCTGTTTACAATAGCGAGTCTTTTCGGCCAAACCTGACGATCTCCTCCGGGGTCAACCCAGGACCATCTGCACCAACACAAAAGTCATTAAGTCTCAAAGTGGGAACGCTTTTTAGTTCAAAAGAAGTAAAATAGTTGTTCCTTACCTCTATCTAGAAGGCGCCCCCAGGAGCGAGGAACCCGGGAACACTCAGACCTCTCAACAGGCTCCCAAGAGTCCTCAGAAATGAAGAAGAATCGAGAGCGTCGAGAACCAATGTTGGAACATAACGCCTCTATGTGAACCGACAATAGCAGGGGGCATGTCAAAATCAAAGTCGAAGAAATAAAGGAATCTAAAAATCATGGGAAAATGATTGTGGCCATGCAAGCGCCAAAAAATGAAAAAGCTCACAAGTCATTTAGAATCTAACTCTCGTCTCTCAATTTAGAATCATAAGTATGTGCAATGTTAGCTAAAAGATGCTCTCTAAAATTATTTTTATAAGAGCGAGTCTTTTCGGTCGATCCTGATGATCTCCTTCGGGGTCAGCCCAGGATCATCTGCACCAACACAAAAGTCGTTAAGTCCCGAAGTGGGAACGCTTTTTAGTTCAAAAGAAGTAAAACAGTTGTTCCTTACCTCTGTCTAGAAGGCGCCCCCAGGAGCGAGGAACCCAGGAACACTCAGATCGTGCCTCAATGGGCTCCCAAGAGTCCCCATAAATGAAGAAGAATCACCATAACCACCTCTCAGGGAAACCAGAAGCGTCGAGAACCAATGTTGGAACATGACGCCTCTATGTGAACCGACGATAGCAGGGAGCATGTCAAAATCAAAGTCGAAGAAATAAAGGAATCCAGAAACCGTGGGAAAATGATCAAGGCCATGCAAGCGCCAAAAAATGAAGAAGCTCACAAGTCTGTGCAATTTAGAATCTAACCCTCATCTCTCAATTTAGAACCATAAGTCTGTGCAATGTTAGCTACAAGATACTCTCAAAAATTCTGTTTACAAGAGTGAGTCTTTACCAGACTGACTAATTAGTCCTAATCAGAGTAGTTTCATTCCAAGGAGACGAACAACTGATAATGTTATAATTACACAAAAGATAATTCACGATTTGAAAAGGAAAAGGGGTAAGGTGTGAGGTAGGGTTATTAAACGAACCGAGCAGCTCGAGATCGGCTCATTTTTAGCTCACTTGAACTCACTCATATTACAAAATGATTCAGATCTGAACAAATTTTTAGGCTTGGATATAGAGTCGAGCCCGAGCTATTCGTGAGTCAACTCATTTTGTTCATTTGTACAACATATATTCGTAAATTGTTAAGAATGCCAAGGTTACTATTAGATCATATTTGTAATTAACTAATTTCGTAGAGTCTATTGTAAAATCTAAACCTATTCCATGGTCATGGTTCTATCAAGCTCAATATCTGAAAGTGTCATTGAATGAGGAGATCATGCGTCAAAGCATCATTCATCCACTTTTTCAACACACATAATTAACTTTTTATCCACTTTTTCTCCCAATTTTGGAGGAATTGATTTTGGTGAGTTGGAAGGAAAATTAATCCATCCACTTTTCCATCCTTCATATTTTCCTTTCTTATCAAACATGATATTTTATCTTTCCGTACAACTTTTCATCTTTCTATTTTTCCATCGTATCAAACGAAGTATAAAACAAATTCGGGTGCAACAAAAAAAATAAGAACAACGAAATAAAACTAGATTCAAAGTTATGTTACATGGATCGATTTTTCATTGTAATTACCTTCATGTTTGTCATGAATTTCATGATTTAATAGTGTTGTTCCATAAATCTATGGGTGGGACTATTCCCACCTTACAAATATCTTTTCTCACCCTATTAAACTCACAATTATAAAACTACTAAGTCCACTCCTAATATATTTATCCCACTAATGATTATGTTCATCACATTCTATACCCACCCTATTAATAACTAAACACTTCTTGTGTAATGATTTAGAATCCAGAGTTGTCTTGTCTTCACAGAAGGCAGGAGGGGTAAGTCACCTCTAGTTCTCTACTTTCACAGTTCATTTGATTATGGGAAGAAAGATTGAGTTGAATTTCACTCCAAAATCACTTTGTTCAACTATAGTAAAAGGAAGACCAATCATCACATTAACACAAGTACAAGAAACTCTAGTTTCCCTTCAATTAATATGGGTATTTACTAACTGACTGTCATTTCACGAGCTACACGAATAGTGGTATAAATAGCAAGAGCATCATTTCCATCTACTCGTATGCTTCGGATTCTATAACCATGACCTTTTTTGTATATGTTGTCTAAGATTGGATACAGAAAGAACCTCTAATGGCAAAAATTGAGATAAGTTTAGTTATTAGTGAGATGGGTATAGAATGGGGTGAGTTTAGTTACTAGTGGGATGGATAATTTAGAGTTTAATGGAATAGGAACGGAAATTTGTGAGGTGGGAATAGACCCACCATAAATTTATTCGCCTTGAAAATCTATATAATAAAATATAAGACAATTCAAATTTTAAAAAATAAATAAAATAATTTAAGTTTTTCACGGTTCAAATTTATCCTGAGTCCTGACAACTGGCCAACTATAAAGACGAAAATGACCCAAAAAAACGAAAGCGACCTTTGTCCTCCTTAGCTGGGTTTGAATTTGGGTTCGCTTCGTACAAAGGCCACTAATTACAACACTTGGTTGATATTTGGGTCGTTCGATCCATTAGCCCAGTCTTTATAAATGGTTAGGGGCTTAGGGAGGTCAGTCCCTTTTTGTAGACTTATTTGAGCTTAAGTACACTTAAAAAACTTATTTGAGATAAGTCAATTTTGATCTCCATTATCCAAAATACTCTCAATAGTTATATTTAGTTAAAACTTGTTTGAAAAAACTAACAACTCCTAAATTGGGAATTATATTAGTATTAACAACTCATATCTTGTAAATTGTGCTAGCATTAAAATTATGTTTCTATATATATCTATCTATACTACTTAAAAAAGTGGGAATACTTGAAAAACATTTATATTCCACTTTTACCCTTAACTATTGATATAAAATCAATCATATCCTTAATGTATTTTGGTCTTCCTTTAGTATGAAACTAATTATATTTAATTTTGTTAATTACCAATATATCCCAAATGTGTATCCCAAATCAATAAAGATGGTTGGATCAGTGGGTCCCAATTAAAAAAGTTGAAGGAACTCACTCATCCAATGATCCTCATTCATTTGAGATGTACATTTGGGTTACATAGTATTTTCTAAATGTTTATAACTCATTGTCTCCCTCAACAAATAAATCTTTCTGCTGATTAAAAAAACACATCTACCTTGATCATTTTCACTATCTTCCATTCTGTCTTTCCTCTAATTTGTTATATGTTATTTATATTATATTGCACTACTCTAAAATGTGAATAAAAGTGAAAAATTTTTTAGATCACTATAATTACCTTAACAAATTACCTAATACCATATATATCCTACTATAATATCCTTTAAGAAATACCTAATACCGCTTGTATGTATCGTTTCATCTCCTACTAATGAAATTGCAACTGTCTATAGAAATTGTAACGTCAATAGACAGACAATGTAATAGTTTCATGCATCTTTAATTATACATGTTATATTCCAACATCTCTAATGTCTCCCCCTCTCTCGCTCATCTCTCTCGCTTCGAGTTTTGGTGACGACGAACCTTCGGCTGCGCCCAACACGCAACACACTCTTTCTCTCACGGTACGTCTCTTATGTAACTCTTTCCCTTTTTCTTTTCACACCACCAACCCACAGCCCCATAACCACCACCACAATGCCTTCATTCCCTTCACCCCCTCTTTCCTTCTGTCAGCACCGACGAACAGAGCCACCAGCCAACCCACATCTACCACCACACCCCCCATCGTTTGCCATCACCACTGCCCCAAACCCTCATCCAACCTCCTTCCAAACTTTCAATTTAATAGGATTTCAATTGAGAGTTCAATTTTGATTTTGACATCAATATTTGATTTTGATTTTGACATCAATATTTGATTATGATTTTGAATTTTGAATTATGCATCTGAATTGATGTTTTGATTCAATTTTTAAGGTGTAGATGTGACAATTTTTGAGCTGGATAGCATGCACCATCACAGCCACCAGCACATGCATGTGAGGTGTTTGATGAAATGAGCTCTTATTATATGTTAATATATTGTCCTACAAATACATTTTGTGCCTTCAATTGAGTAACCGAGTCAACCTTGTTTTACCTCTCTTGTACTGTTAATGGCTTTGCTCTTCTATTGTCTTTTGGTTTACTTGGTAGTCATCGGTGCGATGGTAATGTGTTTGTATGTAATGACATTATATATATGTATGTAATTTGGATGATTCAGGATTGATGTTTGGTGAAATATCACATAGAGGGGTAGGAGATGTAACTTCTTGGAATTCTATTGTTACTACGTATGTTCAAAATTCAAAATGGTGGACCATCCACGACACTAATGGTATGTACCATATATGATGTACAAACATCTCTTCTCTTTCTGCATATACATATATGCATACTTATGTATTATTCAAAAGTGTAATTTTAAAATTTTGACAACTCAATGGCAAAGATTAGGTTACTTATCCATTTTTTAAAAACAGAGAATATTTAAGATTGGATGCATATGTATTTTTCTATTGCTTTATAGTTTTTTTGTAAAACGGGTGCTTGTTTCATACAAATCAATGGAACAAGTTTCAGGACTTTAAATAGAAATCAAGAAATTCTTGCCAAGGTAGTACACAGAGGTTACTTGAATCAATTAAGATGTAAAGTATCACTTCATCTAATGCTACTGATAGTGTCTATAGAAGGGGATATCCTTATAGTCTTTTTGTATAAAATGGGTGTGGAACCTTTATAGCCAATTATAAACACATATTATTTTGCTTACCCTGGTTGGGGAGAAGTATAAATAGTTTTATTGAATATTGAATTGTCCCACTTATTTAACTTCTGCTCTCTTTTAGGGTTTATGGTAATTGGTCTGTCACTTTATAACTCTTTTCATTAAACTCATAGATTTTCAATTTTCTTGTGGCTTCAAAATTTTTACAAGGTTGAGTACCTTAAAATCCCATGGAACTTTAATTCTAAAACAAAACTGAAAGAAAATAACTTAATTTTTTTTTTAGTAATGGTAATAAAGTATGATGATTAGTGTTGTAATTATGATATATACTAACTGTCACAAATGAATTTCATTATATTTATAGGAATACTCTCCAATTTGGGACTTACAACAAAAAAGGGTTTTATGCACTTGTACTTAGTTGAAAGTGATAGACTTTTACATCATTCTCGTTATTGCATTAATCTTCTTTTGACATTGAAGATAAATTGCACTACTTTCGTGAGAAGTTAGAATTATTTTCCATGACTATCATACTTGGGATAGAGGTTGTCCGTCATTTGTTATGTTAGAGTCCAATATAGTTTTCATATCTGGTATACTCTCCTAATCTCACTAAATCTCTTCTCCTCGCAAATTGTTCCTTTTCTTTTGTCATGTTTGATAATTTTGTTTATTTATAGGGAAAGAATGTTAGTAAGACAGACAACCCTGATTAAAAAACATGAATTTTGTTTATCTCATGACATGGCTGTAGAAATATTTGTGGCATTGGAACGTGATTAAAATCTTATTGTATTAGGATGTTATTTATGGAGTAACAATAATTTTGTTGGAAAAAAAAATGTCTGTATTTTGTAGGAGTAATGAGTTGTTACAACATGCATCTCTTAAGTAATGATTTCAAAAGGTAGTGCACAAGACAATATGCAGTGGTTTTGGGGATTATGAACAATAATATTCAGGAAACTTTGAAATTGAGTCACGACGAAAATTTGTTGATTTATGAATGAACAGTGCTTTTAAAACCCTCTTAGTCAGATTTGTAATCCCATTTGTAGTTATATGAGCTCTAGCTTTAAACATCACGTCTTTCTTTAGTTAATTGATTCGCATAACATTTCTTTATCTCAAATAAAGAGCAGTCAGATGATTTGTCTCATCCATTCTGCATTGTTGGAGTCTTTTAAACATTTTTTACCACCCAAATTCTTTGGGTTCTCTTTACTCCAGTATAAATATTTTCCCACCTAATTTAATCTTGTTTTGCAGTCAATTTTTTTTTAGAAGAAAGAACTTCCAATAGAAAAGGCACACACTTGCAGAAAAAAGTAATGAAAACTTTATTATATGGAAGATTAGGACTTTGTCATGTGCTTGATTTATCTTTTATATGTGAATTCATTTTTCGTCCATTTGAGCTTGCATGGTTTTTTGTTTAACTTCAATTCTCAATACATTGTGGTTAAATGTTGTTTTGTTTGATAAGATCATAAGTCATTCCAATGTTTGATTTACAGGCTTGTCCTGAGATCAAAATTTTGTGATCTCAAAGTGAAAAAGATTATTGACTTCAAAAGAGGTGATGTTAGCATAATGGTTGAGATTGGAGGAGAAAATTAATTAGTTTGTTGTAGCGGTCGTAGATGAATTCAATAAGAAGTTTTTTATTCAATTATAGGATTACTTCTTCTTCAAGTGTGATAACTTAGTGTACCGTTGATTCATTGAAAGCACTACTATTTGTATTATATCTATACTACTCCTAAAAGGCTACTAAACCCAAAAAATTTGTATAAATTCATATTGGTGTTAGATTAATTACCCTAATTAATTACCAACAATCTATGCTACTTCTAATCTAAATGTTAACAAAAGTGTAAAGTTTTTGATTGACTATATTGCCCTTAAAAAAAAGAAAAAGACACCAATCTTTTCAATTATTTTTGTTGGTATGCAGATGGTTAGTGTTCACACTGTATCTATTTACTTGAGTTAAGCAATCGACATTTGAATGCAATTGAGTCCAAAATCAAGTAACACAAATGTAGTGGTCTTTAACGTACTCTCTAGAGTCACACTCAATGAGTTAAAAAGCATAACTATTCATAATCTTTCACCTTCTCCTTAATAATTGTAGAATGCCAAACACTTTCTCATTCTCTCTGTACTTGCCATTATCCTAGCTCCCTCTTTCACCATCCCAACCGGTCCGTTGTTTGAAATAACAATGGCAAAACCAAGACAAAAATAAAAATGATGATGTTAAATTCCGCATGAGTACAACAAGATTCACCTTCCTTGACAAGAACAGTGGAATCAATCAGGGTTCGAGCCATGTCCGTTCTTTTTAGAAGACAGATGCTGAAAATGGTTTACGGATATAAACTTGGTGTCTATGAGTATCAAAGACTTAGTTCCCTTGTGTTTTGGTACTGCTTGCTAATGGTGTGATGATTTTTGGTTCCTTTTTTTTTTTTTTGATCCGCTGGTGTGGCCTTTGGATTATTTGAAGCAAATCATGGTAATAACATTAAACAATGACTTCAAGTGGTTTTGTGTGTATCTAGCCAAAATTGGTGAATTTTTTATATTTGTAATCTTTTCATTTCTTATTCACTCTATAAATGTTTAGATCTTGAATTAGTTAATTTAAAATTGAGAATGGTTAGCATTTGATCTCACACTACTGGGGGGAAAGTCAAAGGGCTTGCCTATCTTCATGGGTGGGCTCATATTAGAATTACCAATCAACAAATTCTTCTTTATGTCAATCTCGCTCCAAAGGTTGATGATTTTGGACTTGCTCGGTGTTTTGCTACTGATAGGACTTACCTTAGCATTGGAATTGCGGCGACACTATAAGGAAAAGCTCTATGTAGTCATACGTTTCACTCTTCACCAAGCAATAGAAGCTTTTATTACCGGGGAAAAAGAAAGAAAAAAACAAAGAAATTTTAACTTATAATCGATTTGTCATTTCTATCACGTTCTTTCTTAATTTATGTTAGTTATGATTTCATGTATAGATTTCTTTCTTTTCATAATTTGTCATATTCAAGCTTCTCAGCCCTCTCAAATGTTATTGTCTCTTAGCATATTACTACTTGAGTATGAGATCTATAATCTACCAAATGTTTTATTAATTATTCACTTGTCTTATATGACACAAGTGAAGAAGGTTGTAGTTACAGCGGCTAATTTTTTAGTCCAACTCATACCTTGTTTCAAGTACAATGCATAGATGGTCACTTTATGTTATTAAAATCTAAATAGTGAAATAGTTGATAAATTTTATACTAATAATAAAAAATAATTAAATTTAAAATAGTCCACGTGCAATGCACGTGTGCATCAACTACTACTTATAAAAGTGGCTAACAATGAAAAACTTTTAATTTGCTCTTTTATCCTCAATTAATATAATAAAGTCCATTATATCCCTCATACTCTTTTAACTTCTTAAATTAAATACATAAACCTATCATATTCCATGATTTTCTAAAATTAATTATATATATATATACTACTTATAACCCTAATTAATTTTTTATTGCCAATCATGTCTTATTGCATCATTTAACCTCCCTTCGATATTATATTATCTATCTATCTATCTTAATACTTGTGCAAAACTTTTGATTGATAATAATATCCTTAAAGCATGCTAATAATCTATATCTATACTACTTCTAAAAGTGGTTAACAATGAAAAAATTTTGATTTCCTCTTTTACCCTCAATTACCCTTTTAACTTCTTAAATTAAATACATAAATTTATCATATTCCATGATCTTCTAAAATTAATTACATTCACAAACATATATATTTATACTACTTATAACCCTATTTAATTTTTTATTGCCAATCATGTCATATTGGATCATTTAACCTCCCTGCAATATTATATTATCTATCTATCTATCTCAATACTTGTGCAAAAATTTTGATTAACAATAATATCCTTAAAACATGTTAACAATCAAATAATATCATTTTATTGTGATTTTTCACTAGGCAAAAAATCTCTCTTGCAAGTTATTGTCAATTAAAGAGACATAACTCTTATAGAACCCTTGGAGTTCCATAACTCCAAGACATGGAACGGTGAGAAGTTGATTGGCTTGCGAAACTAATAAACTGATTTTTGTAAAACATACCTAGATATTATTTGAAGATTTCAACTAACGCATCACCATGTTGGAGCCTAAGCCAAAGGTTTTCCCTCTCCATTTGCAGCCACTAACCAAACCAAATATTTCTAATTCATTTTGTTTTGTCATCTTTATCATTCTGTATTGATGCAATATGTATGTTATGAAAATACCTTTATTCCAAATTATCACAAGCTTTCTCTCAGTGTCATATTATATCTTTTAATTGACTAACTACCATAGTTTATGTTCTTCATGAGTATGAGCACTTTGTGTTTCCAGATTTGAGTTAAAATTTTGAAATCGTCATTTGTATATTGTGGGTGCTATTTAATTAATGTGTATGTTTTAAGGCTTCCCATGTGACATATCTCTAATCCCATCAGGTGACTAAAATGAAAATACAAGTTTTACAAATCATTTGTTCTCTATGGTATTGCAAGGTATTCTTAGATGTATTTAAATGCTTAAAATAGTTATGTTCCTGAAAAAAAATAAAAGAAAAGAAGAAAACTCCTAGCGATATATTTTCATGGACGGAACAAAAATACTGCTAACATGTTGTAAGTTGAGTAGTTCTATTTATTTAATTTTGTACAATTGACCAAGTTAGAATTGACATGTGAATTCAGAATCAAAAATTATTATTGTTCTTTTTATGAAATTTTTCAACATATATCTTAGGAATCACTCAATCTGAAAGAGCAGCATGTGTTTCTTAAGCACCATTGAGTTTGACTTTGTGTATTTTTCCTTGTTTGGGCTTTGTGTATTCAGATCTATTTATTAGAAGATTTTTTTTTGCAATTTACATAAGAAAAATCAATAGACATAATTGTTGACATATTTGTGATCAGCGGAGTAAGACTTTAATGACGGATTTCATTGGTGATCATATAGTTCTATTTGGAGAAAACTAAAAACCAAAATTATAACTTAAAATTATCAACGTGCAACGCACGCATGCATCAACTAGTATATATAAACAGCAAAAAAATAGTAACATCAAACAGTAACATGCTCAACAAAAAAATAGTAACATCAAACAGTAACATAGTCAATAAAAAACTTAATTAAAAATTTAATCATTATAATAGAGTGACACCATAAATACTCACATATGGTGTCACTCTATTGCAATGATTAAATTTTTAATTAAGTTTTTTATTGAGCATGTTACTGTTTGATGTTACTATTTTTTTTGTTGAGTGTGTTACTGTTTCATGTTACTATTTTTTTGTTGAGCGTATTACTATTTAATATTACTATATATATATATATATATATATATATGTGTGTGTGTGTGTGTGTGTGTGTGTGTGTGTGTGTGTGTGCGTGCGTGTGTGTGTATGAGATAGAAAAATAATTTTACTGCTAACACAATTTTCAAGTTAGGAATTGTTATATTTGAAAACATTGAAACTAATAAAGATAGGCAATATTTATGGTAAGGGTAATTATGAAATACATTTCAAAAAAAAATTGAAATATTTTAAAATGTGTAATTATTAACAACTATTTGATGAAAAAGATAACTTAATAGAGTATAAGTTTGAAGGTAATACTAAAACCAAATAAATTCTACAAAAGATACTCACAATCAATTATTTCTAATGGTTACTCTCCGCCGTTAAAAAAAGGTCGACCCACTTGATTGCATACATTTTGTTAACAGTTGAATCAAATCTAAGTGGACCTGGCATTTTCTGGGCCTCACTTGGTCCACATTGTTGTGTCCTATAGTCTCTCTCTTCCCTCTTCCTTTTAATTTGACATTACTTAGATGTGTACTTAAGTGGCCCAACGCCCTCAAAGTTATTGGGCCTCTCTTGGCCCACATTGTTGTGTCCTCTACTCTCTTCCCCACTTGGTAATGTCGCTCCAAATTATTTCAATACTTAGAAATTTGGGTATTGTGAATTTATTAGCCACCAAACGGAGCTAGAATAGTTTTGTTTCATTTCGGAGTATTGTTTCGATCAATTACAAAACAAAAATAGTCGCTTCATGTTGAAATTAGATGATCATGATCTTATGTAGTATGTATCTCCATAGTTATTAGTATCGTACGATACGTGATACGTATCGTACGATACGTCACGATACATGGGTAAAACGATACAAATCGTAGGTATGTATCGTTTTTGCATAGTATCGTCCGATACACGATACGTTTTTCCGATACAATCCGTATCGTTCGATACAAACGATACGCAAAGTCTGTGTAATTTTTTTTTTTTTTTATAACAGATCGCACAGAGCCCAGAGAATAGAGAAAATGCCAAAGAAAAGGCAAAAGATGAAGACAAACCCACAAATCAGCAAACCCACAAACCAGTCCACCAAACCCACAACTCAGCAAAAACACCCAAGCAAGCAAATCAAACAAATTTTTGAAATTGAAAAACATAGCAACACTAACCTGTATATTTCGGATGAAACCCTAGATCTCACGATCTCTCCCTCTTTGTCTCAAGATCTCTCTCTCTTTGTCGCCGTGAGCTGCGACCACGAGGTACCAGCCACCAGGTATCTTCTTCTTCTTCTTCTCTCTCTCCGTCATCGGCACCGGCTTCGCTCATCGCCTCTCGCCTCTCAACTCTCTCTGTTTCTCTCTGTTTTTGTTCGGTCTCGTGAGTCACGACTCACGACTAAGGGTTTTGGTTATAAATATCAAAAATTACATTTGCAACCCCATAACATTATAACCTTTTAGTTTTAAGTATCAAGAATTATATTTACTACCCCACAACATTATAACTTTTTAGTTTTAAGTATCAATAATTACATTTATTACCCCACAACATTATAATTTTTTGTTTTAAGTATACATAAGTACTATTAATTTAATTTGATACCCTTTATTATTTTTTTAATATTAGTAAATTATATTGGTGACTTGAATAGTAGGTGGAATATTAATGAAATATTATGTTTTTATGAGTTTATGATTTTTTTTCAAAAGTATATATATTTTATTATTAATTATTTGAAATTGCGCCGTATCTTACGATACACGATACACAATACGATACGATACACTATTTTTAAAAAACGATACACCTTCCGATACACGATTTGATAACTATGTGTATCTCTATGTTAAAATTCAGCTAAGATCGCTTAATGAAATTTATATAATAAAATATAAAACAATTCAAATCCTTTGAAATATAAAGAATGACTTTTATTTTTTGCGGTCCAGATTTATCCAAATTTTTTATCCAATGGCTAAGATTAGGTTGAGAAAAAAAAAATCCCGCCCAAACACTTTCCATTTTCACATGCCTCAATCATGCCCCCATAGCATTTGTTTAAGGTACAATGTTAAATATGTAATTAGTACTAGCTTTTTAAGGTACAATGCTAAAATATGTAAATTGTGTATAGATGTTCAATTTTTTTGAGTTATGTTTCTAGAGACAATTTTGTCAATTTTTTATATATTCATCAGCTCTATATATTTATTATTATCGTTATGTGCATCGTTTTTCTCTTACTAATGCTCAGCTTTTTTACTTGATTTCTTTTATCGCACAATGTCTTCAAACACAGGTAATAACTATATATTTATATGATGACATACATGGTTCCTGTGATAGGATTAGAATAGCTTAGCTATTTGTTTTCCCTACTTGCTTTTGCTCATCCCTAACATATTTTAAGGGAATAAGCACAGAGAGGAAGAGAACTTATTCCCTAGTCATCTTGATTTCCTGCTATTTGCCGCATGGATGTTTTAGGCTTGGATTTTTTTATGCTAGGTGTCCTAGAGATATATTCAGATCATCTTCTTGAACATTAATTAAAATTAAAAAGACCGTTATTTTTTATAAGAAATTCAGTCAAGCTTCGTTGTTCCTTAGCGTAGTCTCGGTCCATAGTTAAAAATTCCGTTATTTATAACCTAGTCTATATCCATATTTGACGTGATTCCCTACTGACGTCTTTCCCTTTGTACATGGCTAAGTAAAAGACTACCATACATGCCTTTCGCTGGCAAGCTACCCTGGCCTACCTCATCTATAGACATTTTTTTCTATCCGCCCGTGAGCGAGATCAGATTGACTACTCTATTACCTTCATGCCGAAGGTCTTTTCTTCACTTCAATAGAACAGAAAATGAATAGCTTATTCATATCTTAGAGGCTCTGCCCCGCTTCATTTAATTGGATGAAGGGCAGTGCGACTCACAGCACCACCATATATCAAAAGCCAGAAATTCAATTGAGAACAAAGGTGTGTCATATAGTACATGCTTCTTCCTAAGACAAATATCTCTTAGAATACAGATACCTGAGAATCAGTAAGCCCTCTATGCCAATGCTTCACACACGAGAACTTGAACGAAACTTTCCAGACACCATGTATAGAACCTTTTGCTTCTATCACTACTCAAACTTGGAACACCCCTAGAATATCATCCAACAAAAATCGCAGACCTTTCTTAACCACATTTTGTAGAGCAAAATGAGGAAAGACAGAATGTAGTTTAAGTGATTCGGACTACTATTCACACTTGATCGACCCATAGATGTAACGAACGAAGACTAAAGATGCACGAAAGCCCACGGTCCCAAGCATGAGAAATATACCATAGCAGATGCAAGCCATGTAACCAAAGAAGAAGGAACTTTGCAGGAGGCCATTCATATCTGTTCGTGTGAAGTAATAATAAAAGCAGTAGCCGTAGATAAACAAGCCAGTTGATCCACCGCAAAGAAAAGACCTGCATTGATTGAAGCACTTGAATTAGTCAAACACTAACAACAGTATTTGGCATCACAGTTCTATATATTGAGCTAGTAGGCTAAGAAAAAACTCTGATGAGATACTGTATGCACTATCTGCATGCAATTCGCACCACTAAGCAACATCCAAAAGACTCGGGACAATAACAATCGTCAACCAGTGGTTCTTAAACATGAATAGACAAAACCCTATCCACATTTACAATACATTTATCTTATTCAGGAAAAAGAAAGAACTTGAACAGCATCCATGTTTTTGAGTCAAACATCAAACAATAAACTTAGATGAAAATGAAATTTCAGATGCATAACTGTGAGAGATAAGAGACAGAGTTACATGTGTTAAATACTTGCACATAGGCCAGATATGTGCAGAATAGAGAAGAAAGGAGAAAACAAGGAGAGCTAAAGCGTAAGTGCAAAACAAGTTGTCAGAGATTTAGAAATAGGACTATATAACAGTGGCACAAAAGTATGTCAATGAGATTTTTTGTTTTCAGGAAAAAGAAAAAGGCAAGAAAACTACTCCACCTCCACCACCATTCATGATCTTCAGCAGCAAGCAGAAAATACGTCAAAGCCAAAGCCACAAAAGCAGTCACAACCAGAAGAAGAACGAAGACAACGCACAAGATACCATATGCTGAGTAAATCCGATGACCCCAAATGCTGGCAAATATATAGTATATCTCGAGGTAGATAACACCAAAAGGAAGAATGCCTGCCAATGCCATCTGAGGAAGAAGACCCCTGTACCAACGCAGTGTTGGAATCTCTCTGGGACATTTACTAGTGCGGCAGGGAGCCTGAAACTCAGACTTACTGTTTTTCCCAGCAATGCCACCCAGCAAAAGCAAAGGAAATGCTAAAAATATCCATATAAGAAATATTACAGCAATAGTACCCAGAGGCAATGCTGCAGTTGCTCTGAAAGCCATTGCAACAGTATTAAGGAAGCAGAATGTAACGAATAGAGGCCCAGAAAATATGCATCCTACAAACAGCAGACTCCTCACCTGTCAACCCAAAAACCAAGTGACCTGATTAGTACGCAAAGTTCGTTATAAATAGATACCCAAGTTATAAACCTGTTTTAAAACCAAAATTAATTGTATATTGACCACTTCAGCGCATACCCAGTTTGGTCCTTCAAGCTGACAATAGAAAGAAACTGCAGTATAACCAGCTATCACAGATGTAATTGCATATATGACCACTAGTGCAGTTAACAAACGACCTCGGTTGTATGGATAGAATATGCCAGCCAGTCCTAGAATGAGAACAAATACCATACTGCAAATGCATAAATTGAAAAAAAAAATACAAATTAGATGCCACATGATTTGAAAATGGCTGAATACAGCTTCACATCTCTTGGCAAAATAGTTTTGGGAAGATACTAACAGAGTAAAGAACTGGGTGCCAGAACCTATAGCAGCAGCAAATAGGGACTTATGCTTTGGATACCGAAACACATCGCCATGGATGTATTTCCATCCAGTCTCTTCTTGGTTGTCAGCTAATTCCTCATCATGTGCATATCTTTCAAGTAATAGAATGAAGCAAATGAATAATAAATGAAGCCATGAATGTTCAAATGAATACTGATCTATCCTTATAAATGTTTCTTACTTCATAATATCTTTCTTAAGGACTCGTATGTAAAAGGTCACAAAACAACCAACTAATAGGACAATGGTCACACATGAATTCATAATCGCAAACCAATGAATCTTCAAGTGACGAGGCAGCATAGAAGATAATTTGTATCTCTCCATTCTTTTCTCAAAAGGAATTTGTGTTTCTTTCCAGTTCACAGTGTACATGAACTCAACGCCAACTTCATTGTCCTCTGATATGTCCACGAAGAACTGAGGGTCTGTTCTAACACTGACCTCAATCACGCGGTCCTTGTTGAAAAAAATATCAAAATGCAAATGGTTGAAAAGCAAATATTTGTACTGGATCTGTTCGACTACACCACCATGGTCGGCCATTCCAATGAAAGCCCATATTGGCAAGTCATCAAAGTACATTTGAATGAAATAATCCTTTACAACTGCATTTCGGAACTGAGAAACTTCTTCCTTTGTTAGCATCTTTCTGCATGCCACTTGAGAATATTTGTATACTAGAAAGTCGATCTTATATGGAGCAGAAACAAATCGATCCCCATTCAACACCTCACCAAGAGTTTCCTTCTTCTCTTTCACAGGGTCTGTCATTAGATCAACTTAAAAATTGTAAAACATATATGAGGAGCAATTAAATATGAAACATAGATAGAGATGAAAACCTGGTGAACAGAAGGGCAAGTCAAAAAAAGCATATGTTTCGCTGGAATCAGAAATAGACAAGAGAACACAAAATTAGCAATCTATAGCAAGAAGTCACCCAATGAAAGTCGTCAAACAAGGTAAGACCCCCGTAAAGCTCTAGGAAATTTCGCTATGAACTCTAAGTGGACAATCAAATCAATACGCTAGACAGAACTGAAACGGAAATTCCACCACATACATGATATTCCCCAGTATGCAATATCTAGCATATATATAAAAATGAAAAATGGGATAACAAAACCAAAATAGGAATAATAGGCCTAGTATATGAAGAAACACTTTCAGAGATCCAGACATGCTTTCAACATTCATCTCTGGAACTGTGAACCACTGAATAGAATCTTTAATCATGTATATTATCAAATGAACAAAGAACTAGGATAGAACTAACATCAATAACTGCAAACTTACTGATTGACTGGAAACCAACACCAAATACTTGAATGTATAAGCATGCATTGAATGACCGATCAAGAAATTTACCTTGGGTTGTGGAACGGACCCACCTTGTTGGCATATAGAGGGACTGGATCTCCAGCTTTGTAGCGATGATCAGATGCATCTGATCTCACTTCACTTCCAAGACACATTATGAGAACAGCAACAAAAAGAAATGTTGCCACTGATTCGGTCATTTCCCTCAGCTTTTGGAGCAAGAGATAACTGAAATAAAACGGAGAAGTAAATAAGCAAACTAGTAGACAGGATTAAAGAAAAACCGAATAGCAGATTCACATAAGTTAAGTGTCTGATGCCGAATCTGGCTTCTACTTTCTACCACAGTCACATAAAATAAGTATCTGAGGTCATGTTGTCTTCTTTATAAACTTTCATGATCTAGGTCTAAGAAGTTTGTGGTCTATAAGTCTGAGACATGAAACTATCAGAAGTTTGGAACTTTCTGCTTTCATTTTGAAATTTGAGTCATAGCTGAGACATCTGTGATGTGAAAGGGGTATATGCCAGAAGGGAAGTGGAGTTTATGGCATAACTTGCTTTGCTATTAAGTAACAGTGCCAATGCTGCTGTGGTGGTCCAGGTGGAACCACAAAGAAAGTGCTGCTGTGGATAATGAGGGTGGCCGAGGTGGAAGTACAAGAAGGGGAATGAAGGTGATGGTTATTAAGGTTGTAACTGAAGCATTCAGCAATAAAGCTCAAGGTGGAGACAGAGGTGGAACTGAAAATATTACTTGTTTATGCTGCCGGAAGGCTAAATCCAGGAAGCCTTTAATTTTTAAAAAATAGAATACGGTTTTTAGTGAAGATTTTTTTTTTTTTTTAGGTGAAGATCAACGTTCTCAAAATATGGCTTTATTCCAGGCAAATAAAACTCATGACATATGTATGCAATTTGATGAACTCCACAGTCATGCTCCCCTTCTCAGTTTCTCACCCATTGCCGTTATCTTAATTTTCATTAACTATATCTGATAGGAAGGGGGCTCGCACGTGAAATGTGTGGGCAGTACCAAATAAGCAAATACATTTGGTGTCCTCTTCCACTTGTAATTACTAATATCCTCCATTTGCATAAAGCAATTGGAGATCCATATAGAGGCTGTCATTTCAGGAGTATTCAACTCCCATCCCAATCAATATGGTGCATCAAACCTGCTGAATGCTTTTTTTTAGAAAAATTTCAAAAACTGGTACCTAAATCAAGATCACCTGAAGACTGGGAATACAGACGGATTGTGCTTCTAGATTCTTGGAATGTTTGAATGAGCTACTTGCTCTAATGCTTTTCAATTTATTTAAGCGGCAACTTTTCAGCTAAAAAAAACTAGTTAAGTCTAAAATTTTTTGAGATTTTATATGCTGTTATTAGTATCGTCACATTGTTTCTTTTGCATAAGGGCAAAATTACAGGCAAACTACCCGGTTCAGCAACACGAATAATCTCCCAAGCAATACAAAAATGCCAACAACTACACTATTTCTAATTAAACAGTACTAAGAATGTTCAACTGAGAAACAGAACACATCAACTGAAACAATAGAAATTGCATAACCTGCCGATCAAATAAATTAATAAGTACCGGCGCCTATGTTCTGTGGTCATCCTCATCCACACCCAGTTTAATGCATTACTAGATTAAAACCTTAATGATGAAATTGCCCGCCGAGCATGCATGAAGAATGCTCATCTGAGGCGATTGAAAATTGCACCATCCTCAAACATGAGGATGAGGTATTCCGAAAAGGGATGCTCAATTTGTCAGTGACTAGCTCCTCCTCCTCCGAAAAAAATTTGGGAAACTAAGGCCAAACACCCAAATCTTGTCCCAACAGGACTGATAAGGGTACCAATCCTAATTCAAGTCCTAACAGCTGCGTTGACTTTCAAAACCATGATGAATAAGAAAATTGATTTGTCAAACAAATGAATTCATCCATTCATGAGAACTGGTAATATAAAGTTCAGAAACATAGCCAATACAGTATGTAAGCATTCGCATTGAGATATGAATGACCAAGAAAAGGAAAGTCAAAGAATCAAAGCAATTGCCCAAGACTATTCAGAACAAAGATCATAACGAAAGCAATGCGATTCGATGCAAATTATAACTGTTGGAGTTTATGAAGCACACACAAACCTGTCGATGGGTGTTCTGCTCTTGGTGCAAGACTTGACTTCCTGTTCTGTTGTTTTCTCTCCAATGTTTTGAAAGTTTTTTTTTGGGTAGGTCGGGAAGAGAAGACTGAATAACGTACAAGAATAGACAGTAACTGTGGACACTCTACCGGCCGAGGGTTGACCGCTGCTGAATGAATAAACTCTGACTCAACTCTCCATTTTAATTATTCAAAATATATTTAAAAATAAATTATACTTATACTCCTTAAACCAACACTTTTTTTTTTTACTTTGTCCCCTTAATTACTAGATTTTCTCAAATTATGCAATTAGTTTCATATTACACTAATAATTAACGTCCGTTACGTATTTAACGAAAAGTTATTTCATGTTGCTCCCAAACTATGTAATTTTTTTCACTTTACTCCGATATGTCAGCGATTTCTGTCTAAAAAAATGACAAATATTTTAAGATTGGGACAATGTGAAACAAAAGTGTTAGTTTAGGGTGCAATGAAAAAAATTAGCAGTTGATGGGTAAAGTAGAAAAATGGTGATAGTTCAGGGATATAAGTGTAATTTATCCTATATTTACATTCTCTATTTTAAAAAGTGACTTTTACAAGTTCATTTTAACCACGCTCTCTATTTTAGTTAATTATTTCACTCAACTTCAATTAACTTTCAATAATTTGAAGGGAATTGCAACATAAGTGACTTTTACAAGTTAATTCCAACCACGCTCTCTATTTTAGCTAATTACTTCACTTAACTTTAATTAACTTTCAATAATTTGAAAGGGATTGCAACATATAGAAAAATAGAATTTGGAAAGGCTGAATTACTCTCCAAATTTGGAGAATCATTTGGAAAAAATGGGAAATAGAGAGCAGGATAGAGAGTGGGTTGGAAAGTTTTTTTAATGTTTGGCTAGATAAAATAGCTAACAAATGAGAAATAGAGAGTGTGTTGAAGTTACTCTAAGATATTATACACAATGAATCCCCAAATATAGTAATATTATAAATGCCCCTAAAGTAAAGTAATATTATCATTAGTGGAGTGGATATAGATAGGGGTGCAAGTCGGACGGGTTGAGAGGTCAACCCTAACCCAACTATAGATATATAATCTTCAACCCTAACCCTAACTCTAACCCTACCTCAACCCGAGTACTGCCCGAGTTTAATTCGGATGGGCTCGGGTTGAATTCGGGTTACTTAATTCGGACCGATTTTCGGTTAAAAATTGGGTTGGGCTTGGGTTACTTAATTCGGGTTGATTTTTTGAAGTGTAGATTTGATTTTTTCAAGTGTAGACCTAATTTTTTCAAGTGATCTGAGATGAAGAGCGAGGCGCATATGAAGAGAGAGACGAAGTGAGAGGGAGGAATGATGAGTGAGAGAGGGAGGCTGAGAGTCTAAGACGACTCAAACGAGTGACGATTGAGAGAAGGAGGCTGAGAGAGGGAGAAGTGACGAGTGAGAGAGGGATCTGAGAGTGATGGAAACGCAGAGGTGAAGACTTGAAGTGAAGTGAAAGTCTGAACTCTAAAGAGTGAAGATAAATACTAACCCTAGTTAAATATATTTATATATTTTATGTATATTCGAGTTCAACCCAATTTAAAATTGGGTTCAACCCTATTTTAATATTCGGGTTGAATCCGATAACTTGAGGCCTCAACCTGAGACTTGTCCAAATTCAATTCAGATTGAAGTTTTTTTGCCCAGGTCCAACCCAAGTATTAAAAATTCTAACTCAAGCCCTGTTTTTTTCGGGTTGGACTCGGGTTGGCCCGCCCAAGTTGCACCCCTAGATATAGAAGGGTTGTGTTTAGTTTGTAGTTTTATAATTGAAAGTTTAATATGGGAATGATGGAGATTTGTGAGGTGGGAATAGTCCCATCAATGAATATTTTTAGGTTACCAACCTATTTGCAAAGACGTGAGTAGGGGTGCATGACCTAAAATTCTCTAATTTTTTGGGTTTGACACTTTCGATCAACGTGTCAGTGTTCCATTAGTTGCCAGTAAACATATGATTTGTGGGTTATCTGTAAATAACTTAATCTCAATAGTGAAGTTGTTATATTATGACTTGGGCTTCATAAATCCGAATTATGAAAACAATCTGCCTACCTATAGGGTAAGAGTGCATAGACAAAACATATGCCACAGTAATGGGAGGCTTGTGCACTAAGTTTTTTTTTCTTCCCAAAATGCCTTTCTAATTGACTTTTTTTTTTTTTTCAAGACTTTTGTTGTTCTAATATTTCACTTCCTCATTCTAGTTGAATCAACTTGTGATAAGTTCATGCCTAATGCTTATTCTAGAATTTATCAAAGAAATAACTATAAATATTTTAGGTATATACACATAATCATTAATGATATCAGGAAGAAAAAAAAAGCCAGTTCAAATGATGAACAAATCTTGCCGGCAATTCAAATAATGGACTAGTCAGGTGGATCATCATGTGCCAAGCTATCCTCAAAGAGTCCATACCAATGATGGGACTAAAGGCTGACCAAAATTACTAAAAGGGGTAAAAGAGGAATTTCACCTACAACCCCTACCGTGGGTAGGAAGTTGTCACCTTAGAAGGCTACATCAACACTTCTAGAAATTCACGTCACATCTTGAGGAAAAAACCTCTAACGACTAAATATTCTCTAACATTTCTGTTATAAAAGCAATAATTACCGTTGTATAAAGGGTAAGCCTAGGCACTGCCCTAAGCAAGAGAAACAACTCTACTATATTCATCTTTTTCTTCAAGCAATATACACATGAAGGAACAATAGCCTCCATTACACTGTACTACTCTTATTCTTTAGTAGAACGAACCACTCTAACCGTGCGCATTCTTACCTATCTTAATTTCCAACTCACACACTTAACTCGTAGCTCATCTGCCCACTCATACTTCTTGGTATTTTATTCCACCAATCATCATTTACTTTTTAGGGTCTTCATCTCTTCATTCTCATTCACAGTTTTTCCTGAAACTTGCATATTTTTTTAGATATCAAATTCTAGACACTAGAACTTGTCTTTAAGCTATTGGAACTAACACGTGACACCTTCTGCCCTTCGGAGGTTCCTCTTACTCTCACTACGGCCTAGTAACATTTTGATTCCTTTTGCTAAATAGGAAAGAAAAATTAAAGTAATAGGAAATGATAAAAGAATATTAAAGATTCTATTGACATTTGAAAGATTATAGTGACTTTACTGACTCTCCAGATGAAAGTTTTATGCACACATTACACGGAAACACTCAAAATAAACATTTCACATAATTATTGAACAAACACTCACACTAAAAACACTTAGTGATACTAGGAAATAATTTTCACTAAGTATGAGCTCGGGAAAGGAGGTCAGACCAGGGCTTTAGCCGAGGAGGTCAGATCGGATTGCAGAGTTCAAAGGAGTAGAGCTAGAGCTCCCCAATACGAAATAGTAGCTGGAGCGATAAGGGAATAGCCTAATGACAGCAAGAATCACCAAAACAGCGGAAATCTACCAATAAGGCGAAAAACTCTCAATTGACCGAAATCTTCTCCTAAATCAAGGGAGATCTTGTGGAGAAGTAGAAGGGATCTCGCTGCAGATCCCTTAGGGTTAGGAACACCACTATAAATACTGTATAACGCCCCATAGCAGGGCAAGGAACTTTTTTGGTATCAAGAACTCTCTGTAAAACAATTTGATAGTTTATACAAAGCCTCGGAGCAAGAGACTCCATTAAAGAGTGGATTAGCCGAGCTCTCGAGCTGGTGAACCACTATAATTCCACTGCGTCAACCTCTTTGTCCTCTGAGGATTGTCTACTTAGTCTCTACGAGCCAAAGCAGCTCAGATCCGACTTGGATTACTTAATTCACTCACACACTGCTCATCCACCAAAAAATAACACCATCAGTTTGACGCCGTCTGTGGGAACGATTGTTCCTATTACAAGTATATTGACTTTTCAGTAATTGATGGTCTCCACACGCAATATGAGAAAAAATCAAATGAATCCGCCAAGGATGCAAAACCAACAAGAGGTCACTAGCGAGAGACAACCGGAAAACCTTTATGATTATCTCGCCGCTAGGGATAATCCTCTTGCGATGGATCCCCCCACCAACAACGCATTAGATGCCCTTCGTTTGGTCAACCAGCGCTTACTTCAACAAAATAAAGAGCTCTTGAGGCTCCTACGAGGCCCCCAACAAACACAGCCAGCCCAGCAAGGCCAGAATGAGCACCCCCCACAGGGAACAGCCACATCTCCATCCCCTCAGAGAAATAAACGATGGAGTAGAGAACATTCAGGCACCTCATCCACCACCGAGGGATGGTGACAACGAAGAAATGCATAGCCAAAACGAAGGGGGCGAAAGAAACGACTCCCTCCCTTTCCAGTAGGAAAGGATAGAGCAATATTGGGAACATCGTTTCAGGAACATCAAGCAGGAGCTCAGTCACATGAAAGAGGCAGTAAGGCTTAAGGCTCTAGTGACGATGGATGTATTGGTGCAACAAACAGAATCTCCATTCACTGCTGGAGTGTTGCATTTTCCTCTACCTCCAAAATTTAGAACACCCCAGATAGAGACTTTCGATGGGACAAAGGATCCTATGGACCACCTCAACACCTATAAGAATCAAATGGAGCTGCATGGGTATCAAGATCCAGTGCGGTGTAGGGCTTTTGCCATCACTTTAAAAGGGTCAGCCTTAGCCTGGTTCAATAGGCTCCCCCCTGCATCGATCTCTTCCTTCAAAGAACTCTCCATTTCTTTCGTGTCTCATTTCATAGGAGCTCGGATCTACCGGAAATCGAGCTACCATTTATTGAATATAAAGCAAAGACCCGAGGAGAACATGTGATCGTATGTACAGAGATTCAATTTAGAATCTCTAAAAGTAGATGTCCCAGACGAAAAATTTGCCACCACCGCCTTCATTGCAGGATTAGGAGTGCAGTCAAAAGACTTGATGTTCTCTATATCCAAGAATCCCTAAGCAAGCATGGTTGAGGTGTTAGCCAAGGCAGAAAAATACATAAACGGTGAAGAAGCACTCCTTTCCAAGGTGGGGAGTGCATCATCACGAAAGGAGAAAGGAAAAGAAGAGAAAAAGAGGGACCGAAGTTCTAGGAAAGAAGGAGAACGAGAAAGGTCTCCAAGGAGGAACAGGGACCGCTCCCCAAAGAGAATAGGTAATGTTAGAGACTGCTTAGGCCCTCCGCAACTCGAGCTACAGCCTAGGTACGTACCTCGGCAATTCATCCCACTCACCGCCACAGTGTCTCAGGTCCTGTATGAGGTCCAGAACGAAAAGTTCCTAAGGTGGCCACCTCGGATGAAGGCAGATCCAGCAAAGAGGGGCCCCACAAAGTATTGTGATTACCACATAGATCATGGTCACCATACTGATGATTGCATTCAATTGAAAAAGGAGATCGAATTTTTAATCCAACGAGGGCAGTTGCGTCGCTTTGTGGCGCATGATAATCAAAATCGAGCTCTTCCACCACCGCCACCTCAACAGCAAGCACCTACGCCACATCAACAATCTCTGGGAGATATCAGAGTAATATCTGGAGGATTCGCGGAAGGCGGAGAATCCAGCTCAGCTAGGAGAGCTCATCTCCGAAGAATCAGAGTCGGAAAAGCTCTCGAGGTGTATACTGTGTCCAAAGCACCACGCTTAGACACAACTATCACTTTTTCAGACTCAAAATTGGAAGGGTGTCAGCACCCCCATGATGATCCCTTGGTGGTAAGAGCTGTGATAGCCAACAGAACTGTTCATCGAGTCCTAATCGATAACGGCAGCTCGGCAGACATCATTTTTACGCTAGCATTCGATAAGATGGACATAGGAAGGGAAAAACTTGAACCTGTAAGTACCCACTTGCTAGGTTTCTCGGGAGAAAGGGTGTGCTCACCCTAGGTGACCCCCCTTGCCAGGCCACCACAACCGTAAAATTCTTAGTGGTTGATGCACCTTCTGCGTACAACGTTTTGCTTGGAAGACCTTCCCTCAATTCTATGAGGGCCATCCCATCCGCCTACCATGTGGTTGTCAAATTTCCAACAGAGAATGGAGTAGGAGTGGTCCGAGGAGATCAGCGTGTAACAAGGGAGTGCTACATGGCCTCAGTAAAGAGGAAAGAGGTTGAGAATATCTAGCTGGATGAACTTGACATGTGGGATGAGTTGAAAACCAGACCCATCCCATCGGAGGAGCTGGAGCCCATACAGCTCGACGAGGAGCCAGAACATCTTGTTTACATAGGATCTAAGCTGAGCAGGGAGATTAAAGACCTCCTCATCCAATTTCTAAGGAAAAATGTGGAAGTATTCGCTTGGAAGCAAGAAGACATAGAAGGCATTGACCCCACAGTCATCACATATAAACTTAGTGTGAATCCTATCCGCAAGCCTATCAAACAAAAGAGGAGGAGTTTCGCCCCAGAACGTCAGAAAGCCATTAATGGAGAGGTCAGCAAACTTCTTAATGCCAGAGCCATTAGGGAGGTGGATTACCCTGTATGGCTAGCTAATGTCGTCCTCGTTAAGAAGACCAGCGGCAAGTGGCGCCTTTGCATTGATTTTACTAACCTCAATCAGGCATGTCCTAAGGATAGCTTCCCTTTACCTCGGATAGATTTGATTGTGGATGCTACCGCTGGGCACGAGCTCCTCAGCTTCATGGATGCCTTCTCTGGGTATAATCAGATCAGGATGGACCCTAATGACCAAGAGAAGACCTCCTTCATAACCGAGCAGGGGACGTACTGTTACTAGGTTATGCCCTTTTGATTGAAGAATGCCGGAGTCACTTATCAACGCTTGGTGAATAAAATACTCCAAAAGCAGATTGGGACAACCATGGAGGTCTACATCGATGATATGTTGGTCAAGTCACTAAAAGCAGAGCTCCATATCAAACACTTAGCAGAATCTTTCCTGATCCTGAAGGAGTACAAAATAAAGCTCAATCCTGCTAAGTGTGCCTTTGGAGTTTCCGCTGGAAAATTTCTGAGTTTCATAGTTAACAGTAGAGGAATAGAGGCTAACCCAGAAAAAGTAAAGGCAATTCTGGATATGCAACCTCCATCCAACCCAAGGGAAGTACAACATCTGACAGGAAGAGTAGCTACTCTAAGCCGTTTCGTGTCCAAGTCGAGTGACAAATGTCAACCCTTCTTTCAGGTCCTAAAGAGGGCCTTCCAGTGGGACACCCAGTGTGAGGAAGCATTCAAATCATTGAAAGGTTACCTGAGTTCCCCTCCTATCCTCGTAAGTCTGTTAGAATGCGAGGTCCTCACTCTCTACTTAGCTATCTCTGATTTCTCAACCAGCGCAGCACTAGTTAGGGAGTGAAAAAGAATTCAGCAACCAGTCTACTACTGTAGCAGAGCTCTGAGGGGGGCAGAGGAGAAATATCCAAGAATGGAAAAGCTTGTCTTAGCCTTGGTCACAATTGCTAGAAGACTTAGGCCCTACTTTCAGGCTCATACTATGGAGGTCCCAACAGATCAACCAATGAAGTAAGTATTGCATAAGCCAGAATCTTCAGGGAGGTTGGTAAAATGGGCTATAGAACTCAGCAAGTTCGACATCAGATACAAGCCGAGAACTGTAATCAAAGGGCAAATTTTGGCGGATTTCATCGCAGAATTCACAGCAATAGTACCTAGGGAGGCTACCCAGTTAGTACCTGACCTCCCCACATGGAAACTTTCAGTAGATGGAGCTGCCAATGCCCAAGGAAGTGGCGCAGGCTTAATTCTGACTTCTTCGGAAAGAATAGATGTCGAATACGCCCTCAGGTTTGGGTTCAAGGCTTCAAACAACGAAGCAGAATATGAAGCTATCATTGCAAGGCTCAACCTTTCTCACTCGATAGAGGCAGAGCAGCTGGAGGTCTGCAGTGACTCCCAACTCGTAGTAAAGTAGATAGAAGAATCCTATGAGGCTAAGGGTGAAAAGATGGCCCTTTACCTCAGGAAGGTATAGGAGTTAATCAAGAAGTTTGTGCAGGTGAAAATAAGGCACGTTCCCAGATCTAAGAATTAACGAGCAGACGCTTTAGCAAGGCTAGTAACTGCTTCACAAGAAAACTTGGATGGGCTAATACCAGTGGAGCACCTAGCGGAACCATCTGTATGCATTGAGGATGAAGAAGTATTACCTGTTCAAGCCCCACCAAGCTGGATGGACCCTATCATAGGGTATCTTCAGAATGGAACTTTACCAAGAGATCCCAAAGAAGCAGCAAAGCTAAAGACCAGGTCAGCCAGATTTTCTATTTTGCAGGGAAACTTATATAAGTAAGGATTCTCGATGCCTCTCCTCAAATGTGTAGGGGATGAGGATGCTCATTACATACTTAAGGAGGTCCATGAAGGAATTTGTGGAAATCATGTTGGAGCTCGAGCACCAGCAAGAAAGGCCTTGAAGCAGGGATATTATTGGCCCACAATGTTAAAGGATGCTATCGACCTGGTTAGAAGATGTAAGGTATGTCAGATACACGCCAACATCTCCCATTGTCCACCGGAACTCCTGACATCAGTGGTAAGCCCTTGGCCTTTCCAACAATGGGGACTGGATATTCTTGGCCCTCTTTCCACTAGCTTAGGATAGTGTAAATTCGCCATTGTTGGGGTGGACTACTTCACTAAATGGATAGAGGTGGAACCTCTGGCAACAATCACAGAACAGAAGGTTCAGAACTTCACATGGAAATCTATAATCTGTAGATTCGGGGTACCTAGAGCAAATGTCTCTGACAATGGGAAGCAGTTCGACAACCATAAGTTCAAAAAGTTTTGTGCAGAGCTAGGAATAAAAAATTATTTTTTGGCCCCATCCCATCCACAGTCAAATGGGTAAGCAGAGGTGACAATCAGAACGATTAAAGCAGTCTTGAAGACCAAGCCTGAGTCTTTGAAGGGAAGATGGGTAGAATATATTCCAGAGGTACTATGGGCATACAGAACAACTCCCAGGACAGCAACTCAAGAGACACCATTTGTTTTGGCTTTCGGAACCGAAGTAGTGTCGCCTGTGGAAGTAGGACTCCCATCCCCCAGAATTGAGTTTGCAGAGTCAGAACACAACGATGAATCCCTCCTACTAAATCTTGATCTCCTAGATGAAAAGAGAGAAAGAGATCTGTAACACATTCAGTGTTACAAAAGAAAGACCGCCAGGTACTATGATAGGAAGGTCAGGCACAAGAGCTTCAAGGTAAGAGATCTTGTGTTTAGAAAGTTGTTGCTTGCAAGAAAGGATCCCACACACGGGAAGTTGGGGCCAAATTGGGAAGGTCCCTACATCGTCTCAAAAATAATTAGACTTGGGAACTATGAGTTGAAAACAGAAGAAGGAAGAATCCTACCTCATTCTTGAAATGTTGAGCATCTTAAGAAGTTCTTTCAGTAAGTTTTCTCTGTAATGGAATTATTCTCAATAAGAATAGCAATTTTCTGGTTCAACCTTGCATAGCTTCCACAATAAGAACTCAATAGTTCAAGATGAGCTCCTCAGCTCATAAACGAATAAGAACTCAACAGTTTAAGATGAGCCTCTCAACTCATGAACGAATAAGAGCTCTACAACTCAGATGAGCTCCTCAGCTCATAAATCAATAAGAACTCTAACAGTTCAAGATGAGCTTCTCAGCTCATGAACGAATAAGAGCTCTACAGCTCAGATGAGCTCCTCAGCTCATAAATCAATAAGAACTCTAACAGTTCAAGATGAGCTTCTCAGCTTATAAACAAACAAGAGCTCTACAACTCAGATGAGCTTCTCAGCTCATAAATCAATAAGACCTCTACAGCTCAAAATGAGCTCCTCAGCTCATAAACAAACACGAGCTCTACAGCTCAAGATGACCTCCTCAGCTCATGATGACCTCCTCAGCTCATGAAGTGCAGAATGAGCTCACAGCTCAATATGAGCTCTTTAGTTCATAAACAAAGGATAAGCTTCTAAGCTTATAAATTTAGGATGAGCTCCTTAGCTCATTTGATAAGGGATGAGTTCCACAGCTCAAGATAGGCTCCTTAGCTTATAAAATTAAAGATGAGCTCCCTGGCTCATATCATAAGAGATGAGCTCTTCAGCTCATGAAAGATAAGATGAGTTCTTCAGCTTATATATAAATATAAATATATATATATATATATGCATGTAAAAAATAAAAATATATAATGGAACCAGGATCCATGGTTTCAAGCATTCAGGAAGAAGCAAAAGTTACGCAAAGGTCTGACATTTTATTAATCGAAAGAGAGTACAAGAAGGAAGAGCTCCTAGTTCTTCTGAAGTTGCTGCTTCAACTCAGCAATCTCTCCTCTCAGGCGGGCGTTCTCCTCCTTCAGCTCGTCCCTTTCCTTCTTAGTCTCAGTAAGCGCTTTTAGAAGCTTCTCGCCTGCTGAGGTGAATAAGACAGTGGCGAGAGAAGAATCAGGCGAAGAGGAACCATCCCTCCTGCGCTTCTTTGAGGACGCACCAGCAACCTCTTCCCCATCAAATTCAGAAGGAGAAGTCCAAAGGGAATCGGGACAAAAAGAAAAATCCCAAGCGGTTACCTCAGCGCCAAGCAAATAAAGATTTTCATGAGTCATCAGATCTAAAAAGGGCCTAGGATCTACGAGCAGCAGCTCATCAATGTTCATCATCTCTAGCAAATCCAAATCAGGAGGACCTGCGCAACAAGAACATAATAAGAATAAGTCTTCATATAAGGTAGTCAAGAGAGCTCAGCTTGAGCGTACCTATGCGAGAGAAGCTCTCCCAGGAGCGGGGAATCCTAGTATCAGGGCCGTGCAGCTCGGTAGACCTCCAAGATTTCCCGAAGGCAAAAAAGAAACGTTGAGACCACCCTTCAGGAAGTGAAGGAAGGTCAAGAACCAGAGGGCGTATGTTGAAGTGCCTCTACCGAAAGATGCTGAAGCAGGGGATCTCATCTTCTTCAATCTCAAAAAAATAAAGAAACTCAACGACAGAAGGGAACCTACCATTGCCATACAGAAGAGGAAAAAACTAACCAAAGCAGCCCAGCCTCGAGGTGAAAGGCGGGAGGGGCACAAGCCATAATATGCAAGAATTCGCCCAATAGAAGGGTGAATGGGAAGGCGAAGCCCCATGTCCACGGCACCTTCAAAAAAATAAACTTCCCCTCGGGAAAGGTAGTTGCAAGACTTGTCAGGGGTGGGGACTCGTAGAGGCAAGTCAAGCTCAGGGAAGAATCGCTTCTTGATGACTGACAAGTCAAAAACCTCCATCATTGAAGGGGTTAAGTAGCGACAATGCCACTTCCAGTCAATTCCGAAGGAAGTACGCTCTTTGAACAGAGGAGAAACAAGGGCAGCCATCAAATCTACAGTAGGACGATGGGGGCAGAAGGTGGTCTTTTAGGTTCAAAAAAGAAGAGACTCTGAAATCTTTAGGCAAAGGAGGAAGAAATCTAGGGAATATTAGAAGTTTTGAAGAAAATCATAAGTTTTTAAGAAACCAATAACCAGGCAAAAAACAGAGTCGGCGGTCCTTTTGGTTTCCTAATTAATGATGGCAGTTACGGTTTAGGAAAGCAGTTGAGTAAAAAAAAAACCATGTAGCACAGGGTGGCTCCCAAATACGACCAAGCTAAGTATGAGCTCGACCCAACCTGGACAATAACACCGTCAGATTTCTTTGGGATGAGGTCAGCTCGAATGGCTACCCAACCTTTCTAACCCTTCATGTATGGAGCAACAAGACCTCAACAGGTCTACCTTTGAAAGAGCTCAAGCATTAAGTTGCTTGCTGTCTTTTCCAAGCCCAGCAAACCCCTTGCTACCGCAAGGAATACCAAGACTCACGTCCTAAAGAGCTCTAAAAGGCCTTTTACTTTCCAAAGACGAGATAAAGAAGCCTTCTCCAATGGTCTCAACATTCCCCTAATATTCCTCATCTATCTCAAGCATTTTCAGCACTCAGCAAGTCAAGGGAAGTCCAGTACGCTAAACTGCAACATGATTCAAAAGACTCACATCAAGTTCCATAATGAAGAAAACCCATAGTTGAGCTCTTCCAGCCCAGTTCTACTAAAAGAAGTCAAGATTATGCAAAAGAAGAGCATCTGCTATATCTTCTTAATGAGGCCTCTCAGATTTCTTTGGGTTGAGGTCAGCTCGCGTGGATGCATGGACCTTCTGGAAAGTCTCCTTGAGGAACGACAAAGCACCTAATACTCCTGTAACTGCACCAAAAAGCAGGGAGGAGCTAATGAGGCGTCAATTCCCTAGCTCTACAGCTCCAGGGAAGCTTTTTACAAATATGATACAAGAGGCACCAAGCCTTATTTACATGTCAGCATCTTATTTAGCTCCTCAAACTCAACAATTTCACTTTAAGAAGAACTAAAGTACTTCTCGAAGCAGGGGGGCAAGACAAGGGGAGTATATTTCAAAGAAGAGCAGAGCAGAGTTACATCAGTATATTTCAAAGAAGAGCAGAACAGAGTTACATCCTAAAGTAGCCTCGAATTAGAGCTACATGTCATTTGGCATTTCAAAACAGAAGTTGCATGTCAGATTACAAAGTCAAAGTACAAAAAAAAAAACCTATGTCTATTTTAAGGATTGTTGAGACCAGGAGGAGAAAAGCCTAGCAACTCGGCAGCAGATGATTCGGAGAAGTCAGCAGGTGCAGCCTCTGGTAACTCAGCAGAAGGAATTCCAGATGACAAGGGAGGGGAAATCTTAGGAAGGCCAGGAGCAAGGACCTCAGCTCCAGCTGCTAGCGAGTTTTGAGCAAGAGCCTCATTCACTAGATCAGCAGAAAAGGATGTAACAGCAGGGATAACAGTGGGGAGCTCGGTATTTGGGGGAGTAACAGAAGTGGAGGATACAACTTGAGCCAGGACCTCAGCAGGTGGAAGCGATACCTCAGTGCCTTCTGGAGCAACCCTAGGAGCAGAAGGGGCCAAGGCATCGTCCTCACCTTCTGCATCAGTCTCCTCCAACTCCTCTTCAGTTGGGACAGCAAAGTCAAAGTCGAGTTCTGGATATGCCTTCGCAGCTCTGCGCCGGAAAGCAAGCCATCCAGTTGCTCATTGAATGGTGACATCATCCTTCAACTCTGCAATTACATCGTCCTTCTCCCTAACAAAATTTTTCTGCACCTCGAGCTTGTTGCAGAGTGCGGCATTCACCTCGGTCACAGCGAGATAATCCTTCTTCATGCTCCCAAGGGAGCTCTGGGCCTCAAAAGCCTCTTGGTTGGCCTTAGGCCAAGCCTCGGTTTTGAGCTTCAGCTCCTCCATGGCCATTCTTAGCTCATCCCTAGTTTTCCTCTCACCTTCCTCAGCTCTATCTTTTGCAGTCTGTAAACTCTGGAGGGAAGAAGTCTGATTCTCCATTTTATCTTTGAGGTCAGTCATTTGAGCTCGGAGATCATCGTTGTCGAAGGAGAGTTCAGTAACCTTAGTCTCATATGCCTTCAGAGCTCTGGCGGAGCTCTCTGGAGACCTGATCCTACTCAGCAATCCCTTTACATGGATAGCCAGCTAGGGACAGGAAGGAAAGCGGAGAAGGGTTAGCATAAAGTTAAAATACAAGCCTAAAATGACTGAATAAAAATACAAGAACTTACGGTAGCTGCCCCTTGAAGAGCTGAGCCGATGGACTCCTCAAGAGGCATATAAGAAGCCCTTTTAATGTCGAAGTCAGGAAGGATAGAGGAGATGGCCCCGGCCGCAAGCTCAATGTTCTCAAAGAAGGAGTCCTCATGCTCCTCTGCCTTGGGATGTTTCCCTTTCTCAGTCCCGGGTCTCATCAGAGATGACTCAATAATCTTTTCGGAAGGACTGTAGGAAACAGTAGTAGGTTGAAGGTGGGGGATCAATCCCAAAACTTTCTCGACTTTAGACGAGGAATGAGAAGTTTGGCTTTACTCATAAGCTCGCTTAGAAGTAGGCTGAACCCCGGGGGGAGGGGAGGTCACCATGATCTGTGGAGTACTCGATTGCGAGGCCTGGTCTTTGGTAGTCGAAGCCGGAGAAGAAGAGGGCATCCCCAGCCTTTGAGTCTTGGCTCGAGTAGTGGGGCTGCTTCCAGAGCTGACCTCAGCTTTCCGTTTACTACCTTTCCCACTCTTCGTTAATTGATCGATCTTGGTCTGGAGCTCTGCATGAGTAGGCTTCATTATGGAAGGACCTAGAGGATCAAAACAAGCAAGATAAGTTGAGATAAGGAAAGAATAGAGGAATTTTTAAGGTGAATAAAGAGAAAAGAACTACCACCTGCCATTCCAGTCGTTGTAACTGAAAGAGGAATAGGTGCTTCGGCAGAAAGAGGAGCAGGGGATTCTATTATTACCACAGGGGGGCTAAACCCTTGCTCTACAAGAACCCAAGGTCTGATGAGCTCAGAGTACCTAGCTGTAGAGCTCCTTTCTAACTTCAGTAACACCCTTTCGTCCTCTGCGCTGAGCTCAGGGCGTTCACCTGGAAAACAATGCAAACTAAACAAAGTCAGAGAAAGCCACAAAGCCCGATCATAGTCAGGATTGAACAAAGACTTACCCAGATTTTCAGGAACAGACCAAGCCCTGAGGACTGGAAGAGTGTCCGTCTTGTCTGCAGAATTGTATTCCCATGGGGAACCTCCTACGTAAAAAAATTATTTTTTCCAATGCTTGTGGGAGCTTGGGGGGTAAAAAATAATCACTTTAGTCTTCGTTCGTCTGGAGATATAGAGAAAGCCCTCAGAAGCAGTGTGTTTGATGTTGAAAAAGTGCATGAGCAAGGAAATAGTAGGGACTCCGAGTTGGTGAATTTTAAAGAAGAAAAGAAGACCCACCAGGATCCCCCAGAAGTTAGGTGAGAATTGGGCAGGACAAATGTTGAAATGCTGAAGAATACCCTTTATAAAAGGATGTATGGGAAAGCGCAGACCATTCACAAAAGTGGCCACAAAGAAGCAAGCCTTCTTATGAACTTGGGCGACATAAGGGGTGGATGCATTTGGGCACCAGTATTGAACCCCTTGAGGAAAACCATAACAACCACTAAGGATCTTCAAGAGGGAATGAGTGATCTCGCTAGCACCCACGAGCTCTGCATGATGAAAAACAGACCCTACACCCGGAGCCGAAATTCCTACTCCACTCACTTTGTCCTTGCCTTTGTTCAAATTTTTGAGTGCAGGGGAAGGAGTGGAGGGAGGCTCCTCGGCATTTACCTCAGCATCGACAGAATCGACGCCAGGGAAATTGTCAATTTCTTCACCCACCTCTCCTAGGTCATTATCCTCCTCGGCAGACCTATTCCCAGTAAGGGAAACAGAAGAGGGAGTGGCTCTAGAAGAAGTAGACATAATTGGACAGAAAAAAGGTAAGTTGAAAGAATGGTAGAGAGGAGGAACACTAGTTAAGCACTCCCTAATCACCCTCAAGTCAGCGTAATAGCTCCCAACGCCGAGGATTTGCACGATAGAGCACCAATCCGCAAAGAAGGGAAGGGGGGACAAGCAATAATCCCGATTCCAGAAATAAAAGAAGCGAAAAGCCCAGAAATGCAATAACCACCTCGAACTCGAGGGATCCAAAATGAGAAAAATAGATTAAAAAAGACAACAAGCGTACCTAGCCTGAGATGAATGACAGACCGCAACTCAGAGAGAAATTGGAGGAAGTGGGCAATGAAAATCTTCGTACCAAACCAAGGGAACTTGACTTTGAGTGAAAAATCAGAGAACTGCAAGCCAGGAAGCCACAAGTTCAAGAAGGGAGGAACAGAGATGGAAGTTGAACAGTGAAAGAAGACGGTTCCAGTAGTCGTTTGGGCATTTATAACTTGAAGGACGTGGGCTGAAATGTGCGCGGGAATCGAGGAAGTCATGATCGCTGAAAACCGTCAAAGGATAACCCCCACGTGCAGGGCGAGGTCAGCCACGTGCTGGTCTAGCTCGGTGTCAAAACAGCTCAGCCCCTGCTCAAGCTCGTTTGAACCAAGGGCTGGGGGGCAACTGATGATACTAGGAAATAATTTTCACTAAGTATGAGCTCGGGAAAGGAGGTCAGACCAGGTCTTTAGCCCAGGAGGTCAAATCGGACTTGAAGAGCTCAGAGGAGTAGAGCTAGAGCTCCCCAATACGAAATAGTAGCTGGAGCGATAAGGGAATAGTTGGATGACAACAAGAATCACCAAAACAGCAGAAAGCTACCAATAAGGCGAAAAACTCTCAATTAACCGAAATCTTCTCCTAAATCAAGGGAGATCTTGTGGAGAAGTAGAAGGAATCTCGCTGCAGATCCCTTAGGGTTAGGAACACCACTATAAATACTGTATAACGCCCCATAGCAGGGCAAGGAACTTTTCTGGTATCAAGAACTCTCTATAAAACAATTTGATAGTTTATACAAAGCCTCGGAGTAAGAAACTCCATTAAAGAGTGGATTAGCCGAGCTCCCGAGCTGGTGAACCACTATAATTCCACTGCGTCAACCTTTTTGTCCTCTGAGGATTGTCTACTTAGTCTCTACAAGCCAAAACAGCTCAGATCCGACTTGGATTACTTAATTCACTCACACACTACTCATCCACCAAAAAATAACACTATCAGTGATGCAGTATGGATTAAGACAATTTTGGTATTTTATTTAAACGTGGTCAATGTTTTTCAATTGAGAAATTCTAGAAAATTTTATTTTATTTTTTAATTTAATTAGGAAACTATCTTATTTTATTTTATTTAGTTTTCTAATTTAACTAGGATTCTAGGTTTCTATTTAGTTTAGGGTTTCTACTATTATATAAACTTTTGCAAACCTCAGGACAAAATAATTTTTAGTGAATTAATAATGTTGAGAGAATTTTTATCTTTACTCAATTCTTCTCATATTCTTAGGAATCAACATATCTATTGAAACTTTTAGGAATGACATTCTGCATAAATCAACAGGCCTAAACTAGAATTCTAAACAGGTATTTGTACGTAAATCGACAATTTAGTTTCGTTCCGTTTCTCAACCCCCATCTTGTTTCTTATACTTGTGTTATTACACGTTTTCCTGCATCACTTAGCAACGCTTTTATGATATTGCTAAACGATATGGACTCGATGCTTCTTACAATGTTGATAACCTTTTTTTATAGAAGTTGGAATTCAACTGGATCTAAAAATTGAGATTCAAAATCCAGAGAAATTTTATTCTACTGGTCCCTCTGTGGACCAATTTTCATAAGATTATAAATGTTTTGTAAAGTTTCTTTGATTTTGCTAGAGATGTGTCTCATTCAACAATGCTCGTGGTAGAATCATATAAATTATCAAGTGAGGACTTAAGTCGTCTTCATCATTTGTTTCTATAAACTCATGAATGCAGTCTTCAAGGCTAAATAGGAGCTAGTTGGTTATTGATGAATTTTTAATCCATCTTGTTACAATAGCTTAGAATAGATAGGTGTGACAATTTGCAACATGAGATTCACATTAGACGATGATCCTCTAACTTACTTTAAATAATTAATTTTCGTATAGACAAAAATAAATGTCATTTTTATTGGTGGCGATGATCTATCGTTAGACTAGGGATCACATGCAATCCCGGGAGAGAAAATCAAAGTGATACAAATATCGAGAGAAATTGGCATGGTGTCGATAGGGGTAAGTAAGTAATCGATTCCATACTCAAGGCCCTCATGTACACTAGGATTTTATAAACATGCAAGACACTCATTCAAGTGAATGGACATACCCTTTGAAAAGGTTGCAACCGCTGACACAATTACAACTATTCCAAGGGTTATGTTGGTTCATATTCAACCCACTTATACTTGTCTCTCTATGATCTTTCTCCTCATGCATTTGGAAAATAACCGCCAAGTATTATATTCATTCATGAGTCACATGTTCAAGTGTGATCACCCAATTCATGGGTCAACATCTCCCACTTGAGCGCACTTGAACATATTGGCGGAGTTTCCTACTTGGTGTTTATCCTTGGTACCATATCATTGTCCACATCAACTCTTATCAGTGACTACTCACAGATTGGCATCAAATCATGGCGATGGACCTACGTGTGCACGTTTTTGCCATCGAGTCTGATTGTACCCTTCCACATATGCTATCATTACTGACAACATACTTCAGGTGACTTTGATTCACTCTATTACCAGTGATCAGCATCAATGCTCCGTATTATGGATCATAAGGTCCACACCCTCAATACCACTAACGACTTCAGCTAAATACAAATCTAACCAATGTGTTGACTTGCGCCCAAAATTTTAATCAAGTACTTTCCCTAAGGCCTATACAGAGGCTTTCCTCGATACATCTTATCGACGACTTAATACACCATGCACCTTAGGTGACTATGCAAAGATCTCATGGAGCCTCAAAGTGGACTTTACACTCATGAGCATGAGATAGTCCTGGTATGCTTCATGATGTCCTCTACTTTTTATGTGACCAATTCTTATCCCCAATCAGGTAGAGTCCAATCTTTCTATAAATTTTTGGTGTCCCAGAATTTTCTCCAAAGATGCCCTTAACCATGTAACACTACAACACATAGGTGATCCATAATACCATTGCAGTTACATGCCCTCTAAATTCCTCCAGAGACAACCCCTTGGTCATAGGGTTAGCCACCATCTCTCCCGAGAGGATATAGTCGACTTTCATTTCACCCATCTCCACTATATCGTATATATAGTGATCACTTATGTCAATGTGTTTAAGAGATGGAGGACTTATTGTCACAAACACATTGACTGGCCTAATAAGTATACCATACTTTAAACAAAGTGTTTAACCAAACAACATTACTTACCGTTGTTCCATACGCTATGCATTTTGCCTCTGTTGTTCCAAACAACTCTACTTCTTGCATAACCAAGAAACAAGTATTCCACCAAATAAGAATAAAAGGCTACTTGTAGATATCCAATCATCTACACCCCATGCAAAGCCTGCATCTTAAAATAGCCAAAAATTCTAGATAATTTAATCCAAAACATAATTTCATACATTGTTTGCCTCTCACATATTTAAATATTCTTTTCACAATTTGTCAATGTGCCTCACCTGGATTGGACTTATAGCCACACACCAATCCTACCGCATGACTAATATTAAGCCTAATTCTTGTCATAGCATACAAGAGGCTAATCCACTTCTTGGGAATAGGGAACCTTCATTATTTCTCATATTTCCTCATTTGTATCAAGGCACATATTCTTTTGTTTAGACTTTGACCCTTGCAAACAAAAGTGTTCAATAACATGTAATTCTTCATATTGAATCTCTTGAGAATCTTTTCAAGATACTTTCCTTGATCCAAATAAATATTCTTAAATTTCTATCTCAAGAAATTCCTATCACTAGGACATAATTAGTTTTACCCATGTGTTATAAATTTTTGATGGTATTCTATTTTTCTTTCCACTATTCTTAACCTGTGAACTTTATTCACCATGGTTATCCATTAATTTCATGATCAGTGATGTCATTAACCTGATTTGGTCCATTGTAATATATACCACCAGATAATTTTACTATCAATGGGACTTATCAAAGCAGTGGGTTCAATTAAAACTAGAATCTATGCTTTTAATCGATCCTTTCCTTGAACGAAAAATCTCTATCCATTTCAATTCATCACACCATAAGGTCCATTTGCTTAGGAAGAAAAGTATGATGGAAAGTGAAAATGATCGAAAGTGAAGTGAAAGAAAAGAAAATGATAGAAAATATATTTTCATGCATGTATTTGGTTGCAAGAAAGTTTTAAAAAACTCTAAAGTTTTAGACTTAGAAATGAAAAAAAAGTTGGTTAGTTATGAGAAAATTCAAGTATGAAAGAAAATTATTTTTTCTATTATTTTTCATTTCATGCTAATCAAACACATAAAAAATTTAAAAAATTTCTCTTTCTTGTATTTTCTATCATTCTCCTACTAAACAAACGGACCCATGTAAAATTAGATTACCAAGTCTTACTACTCAACTTATCCATTAGAGGCATTGTGATAAGCATGTGTCTTACACCCAAACTCTAAAGTTTAATTGGCTTGCCTTAATCTAGCTAGTTCAACCCCTACATTAATTTTTTTCCCCAACTATATAACTATCATTTTGGTACTTTTCGAAAAACTATATTATTTCGGATAACTAAGGGTTGAACCTGATAAAAATCTTATGTCAAAGCCTTTAAATATTAGATCTAATATCGATACATTAGTAATTATCCGTGTCTAAAGGCACTATGTTACTCGTAAAAAATTATAAATATTTATTCATAAATAAAGGTAATGTATAATACAATTTCAACAATACAACGATTAAATTGACATTGTTTAATCTGTATGCAGAACATATATAATCAAACATTTATATAACGAAAGTCACGCTACAACTACTGTAACATATTAATTCAAACATCTGAGAAAATATAATTATTATTGATCAAACATCTGCGATTTCAATATTTTTAATAAAATTTATCTCAAATTTCAAAAAAATATACCTATTTGTTTTTCTGAAGGTTTCTACTTGAAATTCATAATATTATCTCTGCACCATTTTTTCGATGTGAGTTCGGGTAACATTTGTAAGCAAATTATCCAAAAGTATTACATGAATTCTCGTAAATATAAAAAATTTTGTTGAAAATTAAGATCAGTTTCCATTTGAGTTCAACTTAAATATTCATAAAATTCAATTGAATTTAAGTTTAAGAAAGAATTTATACTTTACACTCGACAGTCAAATTTAGCTCAATTCGAGTCTTAATCATAATCACGTTAAATCGAGAATTGGATTTAAGTTCGACTCAATTAACACTTCTATTTTAAACCTACAAACTAATTCTTATCTATTCCCGTCATAGTGACACCATAATTTTTTAATTTAATTAATTTATATTATTTTTAATATCAATTTCAATTTGACTTCAATTTGGATGCCCGTAACATTCAAGCAAAGTTAAGTTTAAGTAAGAATATATATTTTATACTCGACAATCAAATTCAACTCAATTCGAATCCTAATTGAGGAGTTTCAATCATTTGATCAATAATTTTAAAATAATCCGAGTCATGAAAAGTTCAAGACAAACAATATTAGCTTTCTTATTATATAGATATATTACAAATTACATATATATTATTTGTCTATTATACCATTTGAATATTATAGCATTTTTATTTCAATACGAAATATAATCTATATTATAGTTATTCGACTTGTTTTCATGCAAAGAATCTGTATTTAATGTCTATTAGTTTATTTAAAATTTCTAAAAATAATTATTAATTATATAGAATCATAATTAAAGACCTAATTAATGTATTGGCAATTAATTTTTATACTGGTAGTCATAGTATGTGAGAGGGAGAGAGAGAGCTGACTGAGAGAGACGTGTGAGCTGCATGAGTTTCAGATAATATGAGATAGAGAGATATAGAGTTATAAGAGAGATAGAAGTCTTAGAATTGTGGAAAGAATAAAAGTTGTGTTCAAAAAATTGGAGGGGAAAATTTCGTATTAGGATCGTCGGATTAATAATCTCCTCAAATGATCTGAGTCGCAAAAAATTCAAAACAAACAATCTAACTATTTTATTATATAGATAAATAAATAAGATTCCTTCATATATTGGGTGCAACAAGACATCCTTGAGTATTATATAAGACCCAATCAATTTCAAAAAAACTAGTGCTGCTAATACCAAGCATGCAATCACAATAGTATCGTGCAATAATAAAATTAAGCAGCGCACTCACAGATTGAGAGGATGTACAATCATACTTATATACTCGAGTCCAATATCTTTGCGCATGTTGACCAAATCCATGTGAACACATCAATGTCTTGACAAACGAATATCACAAGACAATTGTGGAATATCAAGTGTGCCATCTGAACCAATACCATTTTGATTTAAAATATCTCACCAAGCGCCCGTGTCATTATCTATGGTTGACATCTGCAAAGCAAAGAAACTGACTTTGCAAGGCAAAAATGTAAAAGGATTTTTGGGGTGCGTATATTTTATTAGATTTATATAAGTGAAAGTGTATGAATAAGTATTTTACTCTATTAAGTTCAATTTTAATAAAATATCTTGTGATTAGGTACAAAATTCAAATGACATTTGAATTTTTTTATTTACTTACCCTTTCTTAAATTATGCATAATTCTTTTTTTTTCTCCTATTTTCTCTCTCTCTTTCTCCCCCTCTCTCTCTATTACTCTCTCACTATCTCTCCCCTATTTTTCTCGATCTCTCTCTCCATTACTCTCTCTATCTCTCTCGTATTTTCTCTTTCTACCTCCCATTGATAATTTATTTTCTTTTCAAATATATAAAAATTTGATTTGATTTTTTCATCTCTCTATCCCCTATTTTCTCTCTCTCTCTCTCTCTCTCTCTCTCTCTCTCTCTCTCTCTCACTCTTTCCCCTATTTCTCTCACCGTTATTTGATCTCTCTCCTTATGTTCTCTCTCTATATCAACATTACAATTATGCTAATTAGTTACAATTGTTTTATAATATATCAAACAATTACTTATTTGTTCTAATAAACTAAAAAGTTACATTAAACAATTATACAAAATTATGACACTAACCAAATTTGTCATTCAGTTGTTTACATAAACCAAAGAGTTGTACCATTTAGTATCACAACATAGTTATACCAATTATATATACCAAATTTTGTAGAATGGTAAACCCTTTTGTGTAATGATAAACACAATTTTGTGTATATCATTGGTATAACCATGTCGTAATATTAAATGGTGTAACTCTTTGGTTTATGTAAACAACTGAATGTCAAATTAGGTTGGTGTTGTAATTTCGTGTAACTGATCAATGTAACTGTTTGATTTATTAAAACACCTGAGTAATTGTTTAGTGTATTATACGGTAATTGTAACTAATTGGCGTAACTGATTTGTGTAATTGTGTTGTTGTGACGTTGATATAAGGAAAGAGAATAAAGAGAGAAAGAGTAATGGTGAGAGAAAATAGACGGAGAGAGAGGGAGAGAAAGATGAAAAAATTAAATCAAATCTTTACATATTTGAAAAAAAATAAATTATCAATGAGAGAGAGAAAGAAAATAGGGGACAGATAGAGACAGTAACGGAAAGAGAGAGAAAAAAATAGAGAAGAGAGTGAAAGAGTAATAGAGAGAGAGTAATGGAATAACAAATGGTCTTTTAGTCTTTTTTTCAAAAAATGCACTTAAGGTCAAATAAGTTTTTTTAATGTAGTTTAGCTCAATTAAGTCCAAATGTAAATCAATGCAAAGCATTGGGCCCATTCTAAATGCCATATAAAATAAGTCCATGTTGTTCAAGAAACCGAAACCCCATTTCAGCCCTTTGTTAAAACGGCAGCATCATATTCTCACTTCAATGAAACCACGCAACAAAATTGTCTTTCAAAACTTGAGCCACTTGAATTTTTTTTTTTTTGGTCATGGAGCCACTTGAATGAAACCACCCAAATATTGTATTCATTATCACAAGTGACCAGGTATTTGTTCGGCCAAACACTATTTTCACACTGAATAATTTCCAGGTGGCCACAAGAACTTAATTTTTAGTTTCTCTCACCAAAATTTCACCACAAATGATCATCGGACAATTCTTAGAATTCTGTCACCGCAAATAAAAACCCTCTCATCACTGTGTTACAACGAAAATGTCAAATCTCGAATTTTTCAGTGATGCTTGTTCCGATCCGGCATAAAATTTGGCTTTGATATCACTATTAGTCCCAGATTGATGAAATAATATTGGTGGTGATCTGTCGTTAGACTGAGAATCACATGTAATCCTAGGAGAGAAAATCAAAGTGATGCAAATACCGAGAGAAATTGACATGGTGTCATTAGGGTGAGTAAGTATTTAATTCCATACTCAAGGCTCTGATGTATTAGTATTTATAGACATGCAAGACACTAATTCAAGTGAATGGATATACCCTTTGGAAAGTTTGCAACGGCTGGCACAATTATAAATATTCCAAGAGTTGTGTTGGTTCATATTCAAATCACCTATACTTCTCTTTTTATGATCTTTCTCCTCATACATGGAAAAATAACAGCCAAGCATTACATCCATTCATGAGTCACATGTTCAAGTGTGATCACCCAATTCATGGGTCAACAGTTTTTCATTAATTTATCCTTTATTTCTTCCAATCCCAATGACTTTACTGCTTCCACAGATTTTTTACTTGGTTTATCTGCTTCATTTTGGACATGCTCTCTATCCATTATGAAGGTTCTAAATCGTGGCAGATCTTTAGGATTGTGGGTTGATTTTTGTGGGTTTTGACTTTATAAGATGCCTGGCTAATGCACCTGGCATCCATCTTGGTTACTGTAGATCATAAGTGGCTGCTTTCTAAACACCTTTTTTACTTTCTTGTTAATCTTGTCAAGCTATTAGCCTAAGGTGCTCACTTTCCATTCCTCTTACTATGTTTGCTCCAGTTGGGATATCGAACTCCTAGAGATTATGTAAAAAATTGCAGCAAATTTTTCACTTACTTGCTTTCGTGGGTTCTTTATGTTGGACCAAAATAGTTTTTTAAGTATAAAAACTGAAATTTTGGTCGACTTTGAACCTAAATTAAAGTGGAACCCGATTGTTATTTTGAATAGAATTTCGTGGGTTCATATTCTACTCCGTGAGGAGAATAATATAGTATATTCACTTGCTCAAATCGAATAAGAAATAAATGAGAAAATATGCTTCAAAGTGATCCTCTTGCTCAAATCCCACATTGGTGGAGAAAGAAATTCAACATGGGCATATATAGGCTAAGTTTGCTCTATGAGATTGACCCCAAGGAGTACCACAATTTTATGAGCGGAGCGAGCGCCTATATATCTTCGATTCGACCACACGCGCGCGCCTTGCCCCGACCCGACCCAATCGGGCCGGGGCTCGGGTGTGGATGTGGTTTAGACTAAACCCTATCTTTTTGGAGAAAATTCGTTTAATTAATTGGGAGAGAATTTCTTAACACGAAATTTAATTTTCAGTATCCATTGGATCGAACTGGTTCGAATTTTTGCTTCCCTCCAGCAGTCCAAAAATTGAGTTGTGTCTGTTCATATAGAACAGTTACACAAGTGGTATCTACTGGTTATTGCATTTGTCTTCTGGGTTGTGTCTTTTAGTATGGTGGTTGTCCGAAAAGTCACCAAATTGTCTATAAATACCCAAGCTCATTACCATTCTGCATTCATTCATTTTCATCAGTCCATGTTCAGAGTTAAGTCAAACTTTAGTGCATAGCATTTCGGCATTAAGGCAGTCTGCATTTGGAGAGTACACAACACAATTTCTGGTTCGTAGGACGAGTAGATTAGAGTGCTACTTCTGCTCGTGTAAAGATCATTGTATCCTGGGAGGCAGACGCTTGGTATTCCATAAGCATCATGTGTGAAGGTGAAATCTGTCTTAAGGACATAGTGTCAAACACTAGTCTTGATCTACCTAAAGTTCAATAACAGTTCATGTTCTGCAATCGGGTTAGTATTTATATTGGTTATACAAACAGTTACGTGTAAGACTATTTCTGTATAACTGTTTCGTATTTGATTGTTACTGTTTTGTTATACATTACATGTTTCAAATCAGAAGTTTCAATAAGTGATTTTATTATATTTGGATTACTACAAACAACACTTTATGGCTTTGTTTCTTCCACTTGCAGAGGTAAATTACATCGTTAATGACTTCATTGTTGCTACGAATCTGCGCTACTATATCCTTTTTTAAAAACACCAAAAATTATCTAGCAGGCTTGTTGCTCCTAATGGAGTTTTTTGTTGTTCTTTAATTTACTAGATGCATTTGTGATTTTACCCAAAAAAAAAATATTCCGAATAGAACTGTTCTTGGTAATTTATGTGGCTATGAGGAACGATTTTGAGTTTCTTTAGACTGTTTTGCGATAATCGATTCATCGATTTTTTTTTTTTTTTACTACAGGGTGTTCAGGATTGTGCCGACTAATTCTTTGAGCTCAGCGACTTGCCACCGTAATTTGAATTAGGTTAGAAAACATGTCCCTGAAGAATAAGGGTGGCTAACCCTTAGGAAATGTGGGAAAGGATTGAACTTGAGACCTGTGAGAACTCAACCACTCGACCACCCGATTCATAATTTTTTTTGTGTTGCTGATTTTTTGTTCCAACAATATGCTCAACATTAAAGTTAAAATTATAAAACTATCTTTCTCATCTTAATAACCTCTTCTTTTTCCTTTTTCTTTTTCTTTTTCTTTTTTGCATACATTTTGATGATACCAAGAATAAATTCTAAGTACGAGCTCTGTCAGGGAGGTCAGGTCAGGAGGTCAGCTCAGACCTCCGGAGCTCAGGAGTCCAGACCTCAAATCCCCCCCCCCCCCCCCCCCCTCCGCAGCAAGCAATCAGGGAAACAAGAAGAAAACAGCCGCATAACAGAAAGCACCCCCGAAACAATAGCAAAGTTGTGCTCAAGGCCCAAAACTCTCAATTGGCCAAGATCCTCTCCTTGAATCAAGGAAGATCTCACGAATTGAAGGCTGAGATCTCGGAACAGATCCCCAAGAGACAAGAATTGAACTATAAATATTGTACAGTGCCTCTGTAGAAGGTAGAACCCTAGTGATAGCAAAAATTCTCTGTAAGTTCCACTCACCATCAATAGAGAGAAAGGAGCAAGAGACTCCATTAAAGAGTGGATTAGCCGACCTCCTGAGCTGGTGAACCACTATACTTTCGTTGTACAACTAATCACTTTCCCTCCCAAAAAAAAAGGCTTTCATTTGAACATTCACGAGCCTAGTAGCTCAAATCCTAAACATCACCAAACAATCGAATCAACTGCTCAACCACACTTGTATTCACACCATCACATTTGTTAAAAGTTTTTTTTTCATGAATGTAACAAAAAACCTACATTCAGTTTGTATTAAATAACTTCAATGTTGTAATAAATATTAGCATTTCTTTTTTTATCATATGATATTAAGTTTAAGCTTTTACATGGTATATATACTTACTGAATCTTTATGTACTAATCTTATATGCATTCTATTTGGGAATCTATTTCTTTTTTTTGGGTAAGTTTTAGAAATCTATTTCACTTGTGTCTGAAGTTCTTCTTTTTTTTTTTACGATAACAATAAACATAAATGTCAACGGTGTAAAATGTGAATAGGTTTAACAGGATGTTGGTGACCGTTAGATGAGTTTTTTTGAGACTGTTAGATAAACTTATAAAAACATACTCTATTTTATATTATAGATGACCAAACAAGTAGCTCAAGTCGTGGACACCATCCTTCAAACATATGAGACAAACTTATGAGCTACATCTATCTAATACACGAAATGTATAGCTCAATGGAAAATATTTTCTAATAGTGCGAATTACACTTTGCAATTTTTTATATTGTACCTCAATGTATCAAAAGTGTTGTAATGTGATCGTTTTGTTTGCTTTTCGTTAATTTTTTCGTTAGTGTTAATAGGTTGATTTTTTATGGAAAAAATAATACAAACTAACAGAAAGGTTATATTTCAACACTTTTTATATATTGTGGGTGTAATGCGAAAAAATTAATCTTTGTGAGTGTAAACTAAAAATTTTAAAATTTTTTAGGGTATAAATGCAAAAAATATTTTCTAATATTGTGTGATTTGTATGTGATGGGTGACTTGTAATCCACCCTGCTCCGCATGCCTATACCTAGACAATCGGAAAACTTTGGCTGCTTCTGCGGTGTTCCGCCAAAATACTAAACCTAATGACAGCTAATGTTTGTTTACTACTTTGGGCGAAAGAAACTTGGTATTATTTTAGCGTCCAAAAGATATAAAGTGACAACTTAGTTGACAAATATTTAGGCCTGCTTCTGGGTGACAAGTTTCAACGTAAGAATTCATCACTATATCTTCAAAATTAAATAAGGTTGACGAGTTCTTCATATGAACCTGAAAATGACTGAGTCATGTCGATGTCAATGTAAAATACAAGCAACTTAATTTTGACATTCTAAACTCATTTAAGTAGTATTACATGAAAATAATGTCTATATATATTTTTTGATTAATTACAATCTGTCCCTTTCAACTATGTTTGTTGTTGCAATCAACTCTTTGCAGTTTTAAATGCTGCAATTTGCCCCTTCAAGTTTCAGGTGAATTAAATTGACTAATAAATGTGGCTAAACACTTGAAAGAATTATTACATTCACTATAAGAAATTGGACATTTAACCGTAAAAATTGTTGCGACTAAATGTATAAAACTTGTCACTATATATTTTAGTGATAATTTTTTTTACTGTCACTAGGCTGTGACAATATGTACTATGATTAAATAATTTAACTATGACATTTCAAAATTGCCACTAAAAGTGAAAATTTTATCTACAATATAAAAATTGTCAATAAAAGTAAAATATATCACGCCACCACTAAAAGTAAGATTAAAACTTGACTTCTAGTGGCAACAATTAGTCGCGGCTAAAAGTGCACTTTTTACCTTACTTTTAGTGGTGACATTCTTAATGTTGCGGCTAAAATGTTGGAATAAATAAATATTTTTTATTAAAAAAAATTTTGAGTAGTTTCCAAGTCACATAATTGTTCTTCAAATAAATAAATTTGGTAATGAGAAAACAATATAATCAACACTTACTATTAAAAATATAATTTTTAAAACAATTCACCTTAAAATAATATTTTGATAATAGTATTATTAAATTGTACATGTACAATGCATCAGCATAAGAATATAAATAAATAAAAAAAATCATGATTCGAATTGTGTTCAACGTTAATGACACCCACTTAAAAGAAAGTAATGATCACAAAGTCTCAACTACATCATTCTCTTTGACAGGTTATTGAGGTAGCAGACGACGCCATGAATGCACTTCAGGGAAGCACGTTGCCGTCATCTGACCAAGGTGGCATGCACATAGAGTATCTCCTCTCTCTAAATCAATACTTTCATTCTCCTCTGTTAGAATTTAAATTCAATTATGCTGCGACCAAGTGATCATATTCTTTACTCGTGTGCTTCAGGTATGCAATGTTTAAAATGAGGAAGCCCCTGAACCAAGTGATCATATTCTTTACTCGTGATCATATCATCATGCTCGACCCCAAATGTGTTTGCTGTATAGTATACCACATGGAACCAAGTTTATTTGTGTTACGTTTTAATCAAGTTCACTGAGGATTATTACCCGCTCTACCTTGGTCATAACTCAGCCACACAGTGGCGGAGCTACATTGGGACTAGGGTGGGCACTTGCCCCCTCGCCCCTCACTTTTGATTAGGACTCTATAATATTATTCAATGTATTACATTCGCCCCTCACTCGTGATCTATTTATATATGTTGAAAAAAATATAATATTTATATTCTATTTAATACAATACTTCCTATCTTTTAAAAATAATTGGGTAGTTGTCATTGTAATTTCTTGATAAGATCGAGAATAATCTCAACTATATTTTGCAATTATATAAAGAATAATTTTCCTACAGACTCTGTAATTATACGCATTGGTAGAAAATTAGTGAGAATTCTGGCTTACAATTAATCAATTATAAAAAAATTTACTGTTACATCCGTAATAGATTTTCTCGTTTCTCTCAATGTTGAATTATTCAACGTATAATAGTGGAGAAACTACTTGAAAATAATAGATTTTACTTACATTCAACATAATTACTTTCTGCAAAAATAATCTTACACAAAGAAAATGTAAAATTTTCTGGGAGGTAAAAAAAAAAAAAGTAGGTGCCTGGACTAGAACCCAAGACCTCAGCCATTAAGCTAATGGGACCCTAAAAGAAATATAAAATTTCAGAATTAAAATCGATATGAAATTGCAACAATGAATCTTTAAGTTTTATATTGTGTAATATTATATCTATATAATATGGGTGGGGCTATTCCCACCCCACAAAAATCTATTTTCACTCCCATTTAATCTATTATTATCAAATTATTAAATTTAGATCTTCTATATTCACCCCATTAGTAACTAAGCTCACACTGTAAAACCCGGAAAAATTTGAAATTTTTCTGAGTAAGGGCAAAATGGTCATTTGTCATCCTAATGCGTATTTAAGATACATATGCTCTAGACCTCGGATGAGGAAACGGAGTTCGCCGTTGGATTCGTATCGCGAAATCGAGTCACCCTGTCAAATTTCGTCGAATTCCGAGATAGTCGGATTTTTGCACGTCGTTCGAGGCGACTGCGTGACGAATGACATTTTAAAGGTCCCCAAAAATATTTTTTATAAAATTTCATTAAAATTAAGTTAAATTTCAAATAAAATTAATTTGAACTTAATCCGAAGTATAATGAATCGTTTCGGGACGAAAAACGGACCCGAAAGTCGAAAATATGCGGTGCAATGTAGACCGCACAATTAAATGTATAAATAGGGGCTAAATATCTGAAAAATCAGATTTTTCCACCCCTTTAGCTGGCTGTGTTCAGACGTTGAAGGGAGAGAGGAGAGAAATTTGATTTCAAGCTTTCTTCTTCCGATTTACTAAGTTCCGTCGGTCGAAATCACTTGGACCAAGAAGTAAAGTTGCTCTACGCGGAGAGGGCTACGCGTGGGTACCAAGAACGAAGAGTTTCACCAAAGATTCAAATATCAAGTTTTTGGGAATCAAGAGCTTGAGCTTGGTGTTGGTGTTCTAGGAGTTTCTACACTTCTATTAAGGTAGGGGGTTTTCCTACTTTGGTTTATTCCAACCTAGGATGCCTATGGAAATGGTTGAATAGATATACATATTGGTTCATGTGATTCATATATATATATATGTGGCTAAGGAAATGAGTGTAGAAATTGGGCCTATACAAATTCCTAGTAAAAATTTGGTAAATGAGGTTACTTGTGTAATTCCTCGAGAATTGATTGTGTTTGGGTATGTTAGGTGCTCAATGTTGACTTATCATGTGGTAGGCAATATTATGTGATAACATGAAATTTTTGCCTTGAAGGTGTTTGATTAAATGCCTTAGAGAATTAAATGTTGTTGTTTGATGTAGATAGCATGTTTGAGTTGTTATTACATGTGGATATATGCTTTGTGATATATGGAGCATAATGTTAATTTTTGGAGATTATGTGCATGTGACATAAAATTCCATGGAAAAATGGTTACATTACTCATGTGGCATTACTTGCATTTTGGGGCATGAGGTTGCACCACATTCATGGGTTAGACAGGGGTGTGGGTGTGTATGCATGATATAATCAATACCAACCTTGGTAATTGATATGTGGACTTGGAGTGGGTGGATCGAAGATCCCTTGGAGTCGCATGTTGTATGAGAAAAACTTGTGTCGGGTTAAGCAAGAAGGGATAGACACTCCCTCGGGTGAGAGGCCCGACCACTTGGTTCATACACTTCCCTGGGGTGAAATTCCGGAAAAGTGTAATGGCGTACGGAGCCAGCGGTGTAACTCCATAAATCCGATACCCAACGAGACACATGATTTTGATATATAAATTATTCATTTGATGGGAACCATCCATAAATGAATTGGTTTTATGAACACATGAATTGTTTTCAATGGTCTTTGGATGTACTTCATCAAAGACAATGATTTTACACATATGCATCACATGGTGTTGTGGAGTCAGTGTGGGCTCGGAATAGCATGCATGAGTGAGTTTCATCTCAGTACAGGGCGTGGCATCATGATTTTCCAACATTGCATTGCATGTTATGTTTGGAAGAAATACTTGTTGTGGAATGTGGTACAAGGCCTTTGCATATGCATTTAGGTGGGGAGTAGCCTCTGTAGGAAACTTTCTACTGAGCGTGGCTCACCCTTTATGGGAACACTTTTCAGGTGCGGGATTCGTGCCGAGGGAAAACACACACTCGGGGCCTTGAGAGTGAAGAAAAAGCCGGTTGTAGCTTTTGAAATGAAATTTTGTATAAACAAACTTATTTCATTCCTTTTTTGAATTATAATTGTATGGGATAGATTGTAATGGTCTCGTATGGATCTTGTGCAATGTAAAAATATAGTTTGTACATGTCTTGGATGATGTGGAATTGAGTTAGGATGAATTGGAAATGAAAAATGGAGCAAGAAAGCAAATCTGGGCAGCAACTACCGGTAGTCAATGGGTAACTACCGGTAGTCGACAGTCCAGTGTGTATTGACTACCGGTAGTCAACCGGTAGTCAACTGTCTGCTCCGGATCAGTCTTCGTAGAAATGTCATAACTTTTGATCCAACCGTTGGATTGAGCTGAAATTTTGCAACAATATAGTAGACATCTAGATCTACAACTTCCATGTTTTGAACTTTTCCAGATTATGAAGCGATCATGGTCAAAATAGAGGAAAACCGAGGGGTTTCCACCAGATTGGTGCTAGTGTTGGTGCCTTCGTTACCAAATATCAACACCTCCTTGATTTCTTCACTTCTAAGCCTCTCAATCTTCATGTAACATGTTCATATCTTCCCCAATATAGTTGAAACGTTTGGGATGAATACGGAATGAGTTATAAACCCGGTAAATGGGATACTCCTCGTGAGATGTCGAACCTAACGGCACTCACGGCCATTCCGAGAGTTGACGGGTTGTCAACGGGACCCCCGGATTTTGGGGCGTCACAGCTTGGTATCAGAGCCTAGGTATGCGATTTACTTAGGGCTTGTTGGGTATTGGGGCTAGAACATTACATGCATTGTGCATCTCATCTTATGTGCTTATATGTTGTTACATGTTTTGTGCAACTTGTTATGTGAAACATAGGCTACGTGCTATGTGATATGTGAAAGATATACAGGGTAAAAATGTATGTGGAACATTAGGGCTAGAGAAACAAAACCCTGTGTTCGGAAAAAGAAATGAATGGTGTAGTTCATTGTGTAAACGTCAGCTGGTGAGTGGCACACACATTACTAGTGAGGCAAGGAGAAAAATCTCCAAGTTTTCGAATTGATATGGGACACAGTGTGAATATTCTAGTGTCATTTGATATGTGTGTAGATGGCAACTAGAGGAAATGGACGTCGGGGTGGACGGAACAATCAACCACCACCGACTCATGACCCACAAGCCTTTGTTGAGGCTATTGGTGCGGCGGATGCCACCATTGCACAAGCTAGTGCTACAGCGGCTACTATTGCACAGATGAGTGCGGCTACCATTGCACAGAATAGTGCTAGTGGGGGCCAGGGAGGCTCAAGTAACCTCCAGAAGTTCAAGGCACACCAACCTCCGGTATTTCTGGGAGGAGCAGACCCTATGGTGGCTGACCATTGGTTCCGCCAAGTGGAAAAGGTGTTACGGGCAATGGAGATCACCTCCGATGCCACCAAGATAAATCTAGCCACATTCCAGCTGGAAGGGGAATCCCAAGTATGGTGGGATTGGGTGAAGGACTCCAAGAACTTGGAGGTCATGACATGGATAGAGTTCAAGGAACTCTTCATGGGGAAATACTTTCCGGCGGCCGCTAGACATGCAAAGGCCCGGGAGTTCCTAGATCTAAAGTAAGGAACCATGACGGTAATGGAATACGTGGCTAAATTCACTGAGTTAGCACGTTTCGCTGATCAATATGTGGCCACAGATATGGCCAAGGTCAGGAATTTTGAGGATGGGCTGAAGTTATCCATCCGGGGTAAAATCGTCGGCCTTCTTTTACAAGACTTCGACTTGATGGTCACGACAGCTTTGGCCATTGAGAGGGAAGTGGACGATGCGAGAAACATCCGAGAGGCCGGTGTGAAGGAAAAGAAGAAGGAGGGCCAATCCTCTTCTTCTAGTGCGGGGAAGAGACAACGAACCTCTACTCCGCAAGGATTTCAAGGACAAGGCCGTAGCCATCAGGGCCAAGGCCAGGGTCAGTCTTCCCAGGGTGGAAGGAATCGTAGACCATCTTATCAAGCGGGCCAACGGACTTGCAATCACTGCAATCAGCCGGGGCATATGAGGAGGGATTGTCCTCAGAGGTAGGGATCCCAAGGTCATGGGTCATCGCAGTCTCAGACTTCAGTGGGGCAACCGCAGACGCAGTATGCTCCTCGCTACCCTACTATGGGTCAGGGCAGTCAGTACCAGTACCAGGGCACTGCACAAGGCCCTACTACATCGCGCGCGAGGATTTTGCAATCTGGCCAGATGGGCCAAGGCATGGGTCGAGGGAGAGGCCAGGGCTCACAGGCAGGGACTTCCAGGGGCGTGTCTACGCCATGACGCCACAGACTGAGCCGGCAAATCTGTCGGTGATATAGGGTACATTCTTACTCTCTCGTTTGTGGACTAAAGTACTGTTTGATTCTGGTGCATCGCATTCTTTTATTGCTGCATCTTGTGCGAATGACTTGGGCTTAGAGGTTGAGACCTTAGATGAGCCATTACATGTGAGTTCTCCCCTAGGAGCTAGGGTGAGGATTGATCAGATATGTCGGGGTTGTGAGCTAGAGATCTCAGGGATTCTACTCACCGTAGACCTTAGGGTCATGGACATGTCGGAGTTTGATGTGATCCTTGGGATGGATTGGTTGACGGCACACCGAGTTGTCATCGATTGTGATCGGAAGAGGGTCACGGCTTATACGCCTGATGGTGTTTGTTTCAAGTTTCAGGGGGAAAAGCGTGATGCTTTACCCCAAGCCGTGTACGACTCTAGATGGCACGGGCAGTTGATGGATTGGCTTGCTAGCCTCACCCTGGAGGACGAGGCAAGACAGGAGTTTGGTCTACCTCGGGTTGTGTGCGAGTATGAGGATGTTTTTCCAGAAGAACTACCGGGATTACCTCCACATAGGGATGTAGACTTTACTATTGAGTTGCATCCGGGTACATCGCCTATCTCTATGACTCCGCATCGGATGGCACCAGCTGAGTTGCAAGAACTCAAGGTCCAATTACAAGAATTGTTGGACAAGGGGTTTATTAGACCGAGCACTTCACCTTGGGGCGCTCCGGTTCTGTTTGCTAAGAAGAAAGATAAGACTCTTCGGTTGTGTACTGATTACCGGCAGTTGAATAGGGTCACTATCAAGAATAGGTACCCTTTGCCGAGGATTGACGACTTGTTTGATCAACTGAGAGGGGCACGAGTCTATTCCAAAATAGATCTTCGTACCGGTTATCATCAGTTAAGGGTTAGGGAGGAAGATATCCCTAAGACGGCGTTCAGAACGCGGTATGGGCATTTCGAATTTACAGTGATGCCATTTGGGTTGACTAATGCTCCAGCAGCATTCATGGATCTCATGCATAGGGTGTTCCAACCCTATTTAGATCAGTTTGTTGTAGTCTTTGTTGACGACATATTGATCTACTCCAAGTCTGAGGAGGAGCATGAGGGTCACTTGAGGATTGTTCTTCAGGCCTTGAGAGACCATCAGTTATACGCCAAGTTCAGCAAGTGTGAATTTTGGCTTACGGAGGTAAAATTTTTGGGGCATGTGGTGTCGGCTTCGGGTGTATCCGTGGACCAGGAGAAAGTTGAGGCAGTCATAAATTGGGAGAGGCCGAAGTCAGTCTTTGAGATACGTAGTTTCTTGGGATTGGCAGGGTATTACCTGCGGTTCATTGAGGACTTCTCCCGACTAGCTGCACCTATGACCAGGTTGACTCGGAAGGAGGTCAAGTTTGAGTGGAATGATTCTTGTGAGAAGGTATTCCAGGAGCTTAAGAGGAGGCTTACTTCAGCTCCTATCTTGATAGTTCCGGAAAGAGGACAGAGGTACACGGTCTATTGTGATGCCTCGAAGGACGGGCTGGGATGTGTTTTGATGCAGTCTGGGAAGGTAGTAGCTTATGGTTCTCGACAATTAAAGAACCACGAGCAAAATTATCCCACACATGACATGGAATTGGCGGCCATTGTCTTTGCCTTGAAGGCTTGGCGTCACTACCTGTATGGCGAGCAATTTGAAGTGTTTTCGGACCACAAGAGTCTGAAGTACATTTTTATACAGCGGGACCTCAATATGAGGCAACGCAAGTGGATGGAGTACCTCGAGGACTACGATTTCGTGTTGCATTACCATCCTGGTAAAGCAAATGTGGTGGCTGATGCACTCAGCCGAAAGTCACGGGGAGTTGTGCTAGTGTGGTCTCCCGAGAGTGGCAGATGCTCGAGACTGTGGGACAGTTCGGGCTACGCTATATGGGTCAGGCTCAGGGTACTTTGGGGAGTTTGGTGGCTACACCTTCCCTACTGAGCAGGGTTATTGAGTCCCAGGGACAGGATACTGAGTTAGTGTCCATTGGGGACCGAGTACGATTGGGTACGGGTAATGAAGGCTGGGCCATTCACACAGATGGTAGTCTTCGGTTCAGGGGACGGATTGTGGTTCCCCAGTCTGCGGAGCTCAGAGAGGAGATTCTCAAAGAGTTTCATTGTTCCCGATTTGCTGTGCACCCAGGTGGCACGAAGATGTATCATGATCTTCGTCGCCAATACTATTAGAGCGGTATGAAGAGAGATGTTGGGGATTTTGTCAGACGATGTCTCACTTGTCAGCAAGTTAAGGCTGAGCACCAGAGACCAGCAGGATTACTCCAGCCTTTAGAGGTAGCTGAGTGGAAGTGGGAGCATATCACGATGAATTTTGTGACCCATCTGCCACGGACATCGCGGGGGCATGACGCGGTGTGGGTGATAGTGGACCGGCTTACCAAGTTGGCACATTTTCTGGCAGTGCGGATGACCTTCACACTGGAGGAATTCTGCAGGTTGTACATACAGGAGATTGTCCGATTGCATGGGGTACCCGTATCTATAGTATCGGATCGGGATCCCAGGTTTACGGCTCATTTTTGGGAGAGTTTCCAACGAGCCATGGGGACACAGCTGATGATGAGCACTGTTTTTCATCCCCAGACGGACGGTCAGTCTGAGAGGACCATTCAGACATTAGAGGATATGCTACGGGCATGTGTCCTAGATCTCAAGGGTAGCTGGGAAGATCATTTACCCTTGGTGGAGTTCACCTACAACAACAGTTATCAGGCGAGCATACAGATGGCACCCTATGAGGCATTGTATGGAAGGCCATGTCGTTCCCCAGTTTGTTGGACAGAGGTAGGAGAGAGGTCTTCTACGGGTTCAGAGTTAATTCAAGACACCTCGGAGAAGGTGGACTTGATTCGGAAGCGTCTTCTCACGGCTCAAAGCCGGCAGAAAAGCTATGCTGATAGACGGCGGCGACCTCTAGAGTTTGAGGTGGGAGATCATGTCTTCTTGAAGGTTATGCCTAAGAGAGGAGTGGTCCGGTTTGGTAAGCGGGGAAAACTATTGCCGAGGTACATCGGGCCCTTCGAGGTACTCTAGAGGGTGGGTACAGTTGCTTACCGATTGGCGTTACCGCCCAATTTATCGGGTGTTCATGCGGTGTTCCATGTCTCCATGCTCCGGAAGTATACTCCAGATCCGACTCATGTGGTGGATTGGGGCGAGCTTGTTGTTGATGCGGATGGGACCTTCGAGGAGGGACCAGTGCGTGTCATGGATAGCCGAGATCAGGTTTTGCGAGGCAAGACCGTGAGGCTAGTGAAGGTACTGTGGCAGCACCGGGGAGTGGAAGAGGCGATATGGAAGCGCGAGGACACCGTACGTGCAAATTATCCCTTCTTGTTTGAGAATAGAGGTACACTTTTATAGTCATTAATATTAGATGACTGTTGCATATACATGTGATTGTATGTGCATGAGTGTGTGAATTTCGGGGACGAAATTCTTTTTAAGGGGGGAAGAATGTAAAACCCGGAAAAATTTGAAATTTTTCTGAGTAAGGGCAAAATGGTCATTTGCCATCCTAATGTGTATTTAAGATACATATGCTCTAGACCTCGGATGAGGAAACGGAGTTCGCCGTTGGATTCGTATCGCGAAATCGAGTCACCCTATCAAATTTCGTCGAATTCCTAGATAGTCGGATTTTTGCACGTCGTTCGAGGCGACTGCGTGACGAATGACATTTTAAAGGTCCCCAAAAATTTTTTTTATAAAATTTCATTAAAAAATAAGTTAAAGTTCAAATAAAATTAATTTGAACTTAATCCGAGGTATAATGAATCGTTTCGGGACGAAAAACGGACCCGAAAGTCGAAAATATGCGGTGCAATGTGGACCGCACAATTAAATGTATAAATAGGGGCTAAATATCTGAAAAATCAGATTTTTCCACCCCTTTAGCTGGCTATGTTCAGACGTTGAAGGGAGAGAGGAGAGAAATTTGATTTCAAGCTTTCTTCTTCCGATTTACTAAGTTCCGTCGGTCGGAATCACTTGGACCAAGAAGTAAAGTTGCTCTACGCGGTGAGGGCTACGCGTGGGTACCAAGAACGAAGAGTTTCACCAAAGATTCAAAGATCAAGTTTTTGGGAATCAAGAGCTTGAGCTTGGTGTTGGTGTTCTAGGAGTTTCTACACTTCTATTAAGGTAGGGGGTTTTCCTACTTTGGTTTATTCCAACCTAGGATGCCTATGGAAATGGTTGAATAGATATACATATTGGTTCATGTGATTCATATATATATATATATATATATATATATATATATATATATATATATATATGTGTGTGTGTGTGGCTAAGGAAATGGGTGTAGAAATTGGGCCTATACAAATTCCTAGTAAAAATTTGGTAAAGGAGGTTACTTGTGTAATTCCTCGAGACTTGATTGTGTTTGGGTATGTTAGGTGCTCAATGTTGACTTATCATGTGGTAGACAATATTATGTGATAAAATGAAATTTTTGCCTTGAAGGTGTTTGATTAAATGTCTTAGAGAATTAAATGTTGTTGTTTGATGTAGATAGCATGTTTGAGTTGTTATTACATGTGGATATATGCTTTGTGATATATGGAGCATAATGTTAATTTATGGAGATTATGTGCATGTGACATAAAATTCCATGGAAAAATGGTTACATTACTCATGTGGCATTACTTGCATTTTGGGGCATGAGGTTGCACCACATTCATGGGTTAGACAGGGGTGTGGGTGTGTATGCATGATATAATCAATACCAACCTTGGTAATTGATATGTGGACTTGGAGTGGGTGGATCGAAGATCCCTTGGAGTCGCATGTTGTATGAGAAAAACTTGTGTCGGGTTAAGCAAGAAGGGATAGACACTCCCTCGGGTGAGAGGCCCGACCACTTGGTTCATACACTTCCCTGGGGTGAAATTCCGGAAAAGTGTAATGGCGTACGGAGCCAGCGGTGTAACTCCAGAAATCCGATACCCAACGAGACACATGATTTTGATATATAAATTATTCATTTGATGGGAACCATCCATAAATGAATTGGTTTTATGAACACATGAATTGTTTTCAATGGTCTTTGGATGTACTTCATCAAAGACAATGATTTTACACATATGCATCGCATGGTGTTGTGGAGTCGGTGTGGGCTCGGAATAGCATGCATGAGTGAGTTTCATCTCAGTACAGGGCGTGGCATCATGATTTTCCAACATTGCATTGCATGTTATGTTTGGAAGAAATACTTGTTGTGGAATGTGGTACAAGGCCTTTGCATATGCATTTAGGTGGGGAGTAGCCTCTGTAGGAAACTTTCTACTGAGCGTGGCTCACCCTTTATGGGAACACTTTTCAGGTGCGGGATTCGTGCCGAGGGAAAACACACACTCGGGGCCTTGAGAGTGAAGAAAAAGCCGGTTGTAGCTTTTGAAATGAAATTTTGTATAAACAAACTTATTTCATTCCTTTTTTGAATTATAATTGTATGGGATAGATTGTAATGGTCTCGTATGGATCTTGTGCAATGTAAAAATATAGTTTGTACATGTCTTGGATGATGTGGAATTGAGTTAGGATGAATTGGAAATGAAAAATGGAGCAAGAAAGCAAATCTGGGCAGCAACTACCGGTAGTCAATGGGTAACTACCGGTAGTCGACAGTCCAGTGTGTATTGACTACTGGTAGTCAACCGGTAGTCAACTGTCTGCTCCGGATCAGTCTTCGTAGAAATGTCATAACTTTTGATCCAACCGTTGGATTGAGCTGAAATTTTGCAACAATATAGTAGACATCTAGATCTACAACTTCCATGTTTTGAACTTTTCCAGATTATGAAGCGATCATGGTCAAAATAGAGGAAAACCGAGGGGTTTCCACCAGATTGGTGCTAGTGTTGGTGCCTTCGTTACCAAATATCAACACCTCCTTGATTTCTTCACTTCTAAGCCTCTCAATCTTCATGTAACATGTTCATATCTTCCCCAACATAGTTGAAACGTTTGGGATGAATACGGAATGAGTTATAAACCCGGTAAATGGGATACTCCTCGTGAGATGTCGAACCTAACGGCACTCACGGCCATTCCGAGAGTTGACGGGTTGTCAACGGGACCCCCGGATTTTGGGGCGTCACACACACATACTGTACACACCTCATTAATAACTAAACTTACTCATTCTATTAGTAACAAAGACGAAACAAGAAAAAACAAAACTACCTAATAGTTACTACAACAAATGAAACAAGGCAAGAAAAAGAAAGAAGACAATTAGTGGTTGCAAGAGATTCCAAAACACTGATCTAAATGCATACATATATATATAAACACATATAAATTTTAAATAAAATATTATTAAACTTAACAGAGATACCAAAACATACCAAAAATAATGAAACTACACACAACACACATGAAATCAAACATATAATTAAAAAGAAAAGTAATATAGACTTGTATCTCACTAGAAAAATTTATATTGAAAAAGTATTTTTGTCATTGTATGAAATGAGATAATGAATGAAACCCTAATTATGAGAAAATATAAGGTGGACTTACTTATTAAAATGGTGTGTATAGTATGAGGAGGGCTTAGTTATTAATGGGATGAGTATAAAAGAGGTGAGTTTAGTAGTTTGATAATAAGAAATAAAATGGAGTGGGAATGGATTTTTGTGGAGTGGGAATGGATTTTTGTGGAGTGGAAATAACCCCTCCCATATAATATGGATCCAATTATCTAGATCTCCTCCAATATTTTGTTTTCTTATATATTTCTTATTGATAAATCATTTATTGTTAATCAGTGTTTGAGTCACTTATATACAATAGACCCCACTTGAATTTATAAGTTAAAAAAATTATAGTACATGTTTCATTCAGAAGAGAAATGGAAAGAAACGTATTGGCCTTTATTTCTCAAAATAAGATTTTTCTTTATTGTTCGGAATGAAAAAAAATATTACATATGTGATTTAGAATTTTATTATTAAAAAAAAAATTTAAATAATGAGATTAGGTGTCTTACCATGTATAAGTTATATAACCGCATTTTAAAATTGTGTCCCTTATACAAATGGTACTTAACATGGTAGTTATGAAGAATATACAATTCATAAGGGTATAAATGTAAATTAACCTAATTACCTTTTGGCAGCCAACAATTCTCTCCTATTTCTCGCCCATATTGGGCGGATCAAAAATGGTGGGCCAAAGGAAACTTTGTCCTTCCGTTTTTCCTTTCTACCCACTTTTCCTTTCTAACCAAACAATAAAAAATGCTTCTTTTCCTCCCATTTTTCATCCTCACTTTTTCATCCACATGTTTTTCCCTCCTACCAAACCGGGCATAAGAAACTAATAAACATAGTTTTTTTGTTTACAGAAAGTAACAAATAAAATAGTTAAGGACAGCGGAGTAACCACCTTAGACTTTTTTTTTTTTTGGGAGGGGGAGGGATAGTGGGACTTGAACCTTTGACCTCAAAAAGACAAAGTCTTTACAAGACACTTGCCCCTCTGACTTTTGGATCATCTTCATATGTCTTGTTTAAGAACTATAATTTTGTTGAACTTATAACATTTGTCCCCCCTCTAAATTTTTTAAATTTTGTATACTAATCCTAATCCCTTCTTTTTTTCAATAATAGTCCCTAAAATAAATATTTTATTTTTTGATTAAGTAAACCCAGTATAATATATTCTGAACTGTATATATTGATCAAAAAAATAAATCTCTTCTAAGAATCTGTAACTCAATAAAATATGGTTAGATGCAAAACTTAAAATACTGCAACCCAAACGTATTTTTTGCTATTTCAAATAAGTCGATTTCCCAACAAGTTAGAGAATGATGCTTCACAACTAAATGAAAGATGATATTGTCACAGACTTTACTATGTATATATTGACATAAATTGTAAGAAATTTAGTTTAGAATTAATAAATCATAGATGATTTTTAAGATTTAAAGAACATTGAGTTCTATTTTAATATATGTTTAAGTTGAAATGTATCAAGAAAAAATTATTGTATGTCTTTTTTGTTCAGATTTTATTTAGGCCAGATGAAAACTAGTTTTGGTGTTTCATATTGTAATTTGGTCTTCAACCTTTATATATTTCTTCGTGTTTGAACTTAATTTTTTTTTAGTATCAACTAATGAATTGCTTTTACTATATTTTACCCCTCAACTCATAATCCTAGCTCCGCCTCTGGTGAGGGTAAAATATCAAGTGCATAACAATTTTTCATCTAAAATGTGATTGCCATTTATATATGAGGTAGTATACACCAAAGTTACAGAGTCAAAGTGACAAATATAAGAAAATTGATAGTAAGGAGAAAGTGAAACTTATCTAATAGTTTGAAGGAACGTAAGGTGATTAGTCCTAACATATTTCTTTAGTATAAGACGACAGTGATAATCAGTAAGTGTCATGAATACTATATAAATGATAGACCTACAGGTGAAAAAAAAACGTCTACATAAGCTAACCAGTAGCATAATAAACACTACAAATCATAATAAACACTACAAATCTAATGCCTTTAATGATCTAGCAAGCCACCTTAGTGTATGGTTTAAAAATTAGACAAAGATTGAATCTGCTTGTCGGAAAAACTTAGCTTGCATTACGAAGTTGTTTATTTAATTTAGAACATATTTGGTGTGGATACACAATAGCATAAGATTGCACAATTGGCTCCAATAATCGCTTTATTATAATAGTCATCCTAGTTTATCTATATATCGTGTAGACATTAAGGTTACAATAAGATTTGCGACTATTGATAATACCAATCTTATATTTAAATTGGAGATTAATATAGGATATGGACTTGAAAAGGAAAAAGAAAACACCCATGCATTCAAGTGCTTTTTGAACGAAGTTAGGGAAATGAAGTGGGATGTGAATTTCTATGATCCTATTTGAACCTAGTTGGAGATAATATGATCTTGTCATATTTGGATGTGAATCTATGCCACATCCCACATGTGATTTGCATCCCCGTTATTTAGTGTTATTAATGTGAAAAATGTTATTTGAATTTAATTTGGGGACCTAATTCAATGCAATCATTGGATTGGAAGTGAGCTTCATCTAACGTTAAAACTCATAACTAATCCAATGACTACATTGAACTCACAACTATCCAATGACTAAATTGAATTTGTAACGCCCCAATTTTACATTCAAGGCATTAACTATGTATACATTATCCAAATCATGAGAGCATACTAAAGTACTATTAAATAAATAAAAACCATAAAAAATTCAAAATCTAACTAGATAAATCTCCAAAAGAAACATAAATTAATCCTTAAGTTTACATCCAAAACCAAAATGATAATCTTCCAACTAACTAATAAAATAAATATTCCTAAAACATTATTTCAAGTCAACCACAATTCAGAATTTATAACTAAAGAAACTATCTCTAAGCATCCATCTTCGGATCCACATCAATATCCCAGTCAACTTGATCACCTAAGGTCATATCTTCCTCAAAGCCAATATCTGAAATTATATATATATATATATATATATATATCATAGGATGAGCAATAAGCCTAGTGGAATACCTTCTGAAGCCCAAACAAAGTTTCAAAAATAATTTGAATAGGTAGGTCTCATTTGATAAAATAACATATCATTATTTGAAGTAAAATCAGGACAATTAATGAGATGTCAAGTTTACAGTACTAACAATAAAGTTCATAAAGAAGAAGGAAAAATTCTCGAAACAATAATTGATAACCACAAGTATATCTCATGTACACAGATAGGCTAGCATGAATATAAACGTCAAGAATATCATGACCCACACACACACACACAAAATTCTCCAATCAGTCCTCACAAGGATAGACCATTTTAGAAAAGGTGTACACGACGCATCGACAGTGACGAATCATTCTCATGAATAGTATACTAGCCCTCTACCCCGATCCCATGAGCGAATAGTGCGAATTCTTGAACCTCGCAAGTAACCAATCAATTCCACTACGAGTGATAGGAACCTTCAAACCCTTCAAGGTAAGAAACGTAACTATGCACTCTACGATATTCGGTCGAAGGCAATCCACATTTATCATACCCATCAATACAAGAGATAATTTCTATCATATCCACATAAAATCACAAATCACGGTTCTACAATTTTTAAAATAGAATAATTTCAAGAAAACATGCAAGAGATCCTAAAAAAAAAATCTTTGAATTGATAATAATCAATAACTAGTGTTTTTGAAATCAAGAACATGGAATTTGTGGTGTAAAACATGTAATTCTTCCAAAAAATATATCATATTATCAAAAAGAGTATAAAAGTATTGTATATCTATCATATATAATCGAATAGAAAACAAAACTTACATATGAGTAATCCTAATTCTCAATGAGTGAACTTGAAAAAGAACCCAACCTTAATTTTTGTAGACGTTGATCCTAACTTTTTTTTATGCAATTTTTCCGTGTTAATCCATCAAGATCTCTCTATTTTCCTTCTCCCCAACTCTTTTTAGCTTTCTAGGGTTGAATCAATGGTTAAAATAGCCTAAAACCCGTCCCTAGGATATTTATAGGGTGAAAAATGAAGAAAAATGCTGAAAATTCATAGGCACATCCCGACGGTAAACTTGCATCCAAGCAGTCAAAACTTACTGCCCAAAATCCGATAGGTGCGTCTGGATGGTGCTTAGTGCAACTGGACAGTCAAAACTTAGTATCAAAACCTTCAGAGTTGCGTCCGGACGATTCTCTTCACGTCCCAACGCGGGTAACTTTTTGACCCGGACTTTTGACTCGATTTTGACCTATTTAGTAGTCGATTCATGATTTTTTTATGAAGTACACTTTTATAGCCTTTGAAGTCTAGTTTATACTTTCCAAATATAATAGAAATCAGACATCGGGGCAAACTTTTATCTTGAAAATACTACGGTAGTATCAAACTTCTTCCTACTTCAAATTCCCTACAATATGTGTTTCAACTCGGGAATACATTCAAACTTCTAATACACACTATATCTCCTATCCCAAAGTTTTTCGATCTTTCGGATTCAATGGTAGCCTTATTTTGACCTAACAACATTTAAAAACTTACCTAACCACCATTCTTAAGCTTAAACACTTCTGAAACTATTGACACGAAAGGTAATACGCACAACACTCAAACTTCATGATTAATATTTCAACAACGATTCGAAGTTTCTACCATCTTTTTAGAAATACTCTTAATATTATGTTATTCATCTTTAAATTTTGTACGGGGTCTTATATAATTAGGTCTCTATAAAGTTGCTCTATTAATATTGTAGACTTATAGTATCTGCCTAATATCAACAAAATTGAGTTAAGATTAAACTATAACGCTTTATTTGGTATAATGAAAAAATATAATCGTGAAAAATTAAAAAGATAGATAAAACATCATACTTGATAAGAAATAAAAGTGAATGGATAGCCTTCTTTCCAACTCACCAAAATCTCTCTCTCTAAAATTAGGAGGAAAAGTGAATGAAAAGTTAATTATATGTGTTGTAATGTATATTATTTACCTTTATATCCTTTTAATATATACATATATCCTATTTATCTCTTTCATATTATATATACATTAATATTATGTACAAATATAATGGTAAAATATGTGTCTATACTTTTTTCATTCTCCCACTTTTCTATCCTACCAAGCATAAAAAAATAAATCATTTCTACTCACTACAGGAAATTAAGGCTTTTGGGTCACCGTTTTTTGTTTCGGCAAGATTCCTGATGCAAAAAAAGTGCAGTGTTTGCTTCGGTAAGGTAGTGAAGGCTTTGCCTTCTTGAAGTCAAGGGTTCAACTCCCCTAAGTGATAAAAGTGTGGTTGGTTGGTAGAACGGACCTTAGTTGCTTGGACAAACCATATCCAAGTCTCTGGTGTGGGTTCGAATCCCCACCGAAGTGCAAGTCCTGAATTAACTAGTGTATAGGTTGAGGGACCAATTTATGCACCAAATGTTTGCCCTCGATTCTACTTAAACTCACAAGCCTGAGCGACATAAGTGCTCATCTATTCGCCAAGACAACTCATAGATTTCTCCTGTTACAAAAAATGAAAGGTCTGAAACAAAAAAATTTAAATCAGCACGACGTCATTTTATGTTTATTTGCCACAAACAACGACATTTTCAAAACCCTAGAAATTAAATCCCCTTCCCTTTTTCTCCTTTCTCCAGTCGTGCCTCTTCATCAGACGTCTCTCTCTCTCACTCAATCGGCCTCTTTACACTCCATATCTTCTCTCTTTTTTTCCCTCATTTCTCCCCATCGTTACCCAGCCATTGCCTAGCCGCCACCGCCTCAACCCAACCTATCTCACCGCCCCTCTCAATCTTACCTGTCTTCTCTTTCTTTCTCTCTTCCATATCTGTCCGTGTTTGGGAACTTTTTTTGTCAATCATTTATTAAATAAGCTTTATAATTAAATTTTTTTGTGAGCCAAACTCGTTATACTTATTATCTTCATTCTTATTGCTTCAACTTTAGAATTGTAAACCCAAGTGCAGGTTGAGCGAAGTAATATACTTCTCGGAATACCGAGGTCGAACCCTCAAGCAATTGTAACAAGAAAGCAATCACACAAATACTAAAACAAACTTAAAAATAAATGATTTATTTAAGGAATTCTTGAATGGAGAAAATTGATTTAAATAATTAAAACAGCAAAATAATTATACTAGAGCGTTCGATACTCCCTCTCAATTCCATATAATAACGATTAAAGACTCAATTTTTAACTTGAAACAAGAATCAGATGTCGGTTGATTCAAGTAACAAATCAAGTACGAAAACTAAAAGTTATAATCAACAGATTATTCAAGAACCAAAATAATCTTCCAATTATATTATTTTACGAAATAATGATAATTACCTCAAGCATAGAATAATCAGTTATTTACTCGCAGGAAAATTCAAGCAATTGAAGTACATGGCACAACAATTCAAGGATTTTTACAGAGTAATAACTTTGCTAAAAGATCAGAAGTTAAATTAACAAAACATCATAAATCATTAAACTCAGAATCAATAACGTTACCGTACTTCCTTGAGAGGTTCTCCCCTAGCCCTAGTTTAGCCTTCTAGCCAGACATGATCAACAAAAATTAAAGCTAAAATTAAAGAGTTCCTAAGCAAAAAAGGGTGATCTCCTTTTACAAGGTCTTCAACTCCTATTTATAACTTTATTCCCGGAAAATATTGACTTGCATTGAAACTCTTGATCTGGCGTTGGCAGACCAACACACGCGTCCGGACGAGCGTTCTTCAACCGTCCAAACGCGAATTCCAGTATACTCCTTTTCTGCTTCTTGCTCTCTGCCACTTGCGTCCGGACGCGTATACTTCCCCTGTCCGGACGCGAATTCAAATATGCTTCCTCCTAAGCTATGCTTCATCTTTCCTTACTTTCTTCCAATTTTATGTTATTCTCCTGCAAAATAAACACAATTTATCTTTTATTAGCATAGCAAAAGTTCTTAAATAATCTACCATATTTATCATACTTTCATAACTAAATAATTAATATTTCCCAATAATAAATGTAAATATTGGACCTCAATCACACACCCCAACTCAGACCTTGCTAGTCCCTAGTAAGGCAAAAAAAAAACACTAACTAAAAACAAAAACAAAAACAAAACAAAACCACTTTCGCAGGCTTCACGATTGCATTTAGCATATGCATCAAGTTTTTAAACCCCTATGTTTCCTCTAGTGGACGAGTATAGTCTCGTGAGGGTTTCCAAAGATGATACCGACGGATATCACCCTGTCATCAAATATCTTAATAATAATTTTATAACACAAATTGCTACCACAATATATAAATTCTAAGCTGCAAACTTTTTACACTACAAGAATTATGGCCTTTTGAGGCGAATTTTTTGTGACAGTAAGATTTGCCGCCACAAAAAAGTCATTTTTTGCGGCATCTTTTTCGCGTCAGTTGGATTGCCGTCACAAATGATAAATTTTGCATTATCATTTTTTTTTTGTGATTGGCTATGCCCTGTCGCAAGTAATGTAACAAGATAACGATGACTTTGTTTGTAAATTTATTTTTTTGGCATTTTTTTGCTTGTTTTTCCCCCCATAAATAAAACTACCTATTTTTATATTTTGTATTCATTTTTTCCCCTTTTCTGTCATTAGCTCTCTCTTTTTATAAAAAATATCAAGCAATTAAGATAATTTCACACCAAAATTAAAGAATTTATCAAAAAACAAAAAAAGACCAACTATTGATAGAGTCATCAAGAAAGACTCCTAACAATTAAAACTATCAAGAAAGACTCCTAATTCATAAATAACACCAATTCTATAAGGGCTATATCCCATTGTTTTTTTTATTTGATAGAATTAAACTATAAATGGAATAAGATATTAGCTAGGTTCCTTTCCTCAACCATTCAAACCAGGCAACTAATGAAAAGTTCAGGCGGTTCAAATAAAAAACTATAGGAAAAATTTCAGTCACACTTCTTCTAGTTTATTATATCTTCATAGACATCTTCTCTATTATTAAAAACATCGCTAACACCCTTTCTAGTTTATATTTAAACATCATTGACACCCCATGCCATTAAAATTTTTGTCAATTAAAATTTGATTCATTCAAATTTGAGTCAATTAAAATTTATAATTTTTTATGTATTAAAATTTAGGCCAATTAAAATTCAGTACGAGTTTATTAGAATTTGATTTGAGTCAGTTACAAATGATTTTTAATTGGTTCAAATAGAATTTTAATTGGCTCAAATTGTAATACGTAAAAAAAATAATTTTTAATCGACTCAAATTTAATACGTAAAAAATAAATTTTAATTAGTTCGAATCAAATTTTAATCGGTCTGAATTTTAATATGGAAAAAAAATTAGAAAACATAGGGGGTCTCATTGAAGATATGTTTATCTAGAGGCGGTGTGGATAAAGTTCGTTCTCAAATATATAATGGACAATTAAGTAAAATTGCATTCTAGTTAATATTTTTAATCTGACGGGGTGTTAGTGAAGATTCAGAAAATAGAGGGGCTGTCTTTGAAGGTATGGTAAACTAGAGGAGATGTGGTTGAAATTTTTCAAAAACTTTAACAACCACGTCTTATGCTTTGGCTGGCCTCCGCATCTCTCTGAGTACTGGACGACTGAAACTCCTCCATCTTCAAGCACTCAATCATCGTTGAAGACCACCATCGTTGAAGATTTTCTTTACTCACTGAGACGTGGCTCTGCATTGTGATTTGATTCGTTCACTTGACCCAGTAAGTACATCTCTCTCTCTCTCTCTCTCTCTCTCTCTCTGCAATTTAGGAGGAGTTAGTCAAATCCTAGGTCTGATTTTAGATGATTTTAAGTTGATTATCAAGTAATTACCGAATTCGATTATGTTCTTTGAGTTTGAGTAATTACCGAACACAATCCTTGGACTGCTATCTTGCATATCAGTGGAGTAAGGGGAAAAATTGGTCAAGATGTTATACATGCGAAGGGGTGGAGGAGACTGCAAAGTACCTTTTCTAATTGTGGGATCTTTTGGGGACTATGGTTCCTTATTCTGTTTGTGTTAGGATTTGCTTGGGTCATGCGACTCATGCCTTGGTTGTCAAAGAGGTGTTAGGTGTCAAAAAGGGGGGTGTGCTGAAAAAAGATGAAAAGGATTGGGAAGAATGGAACAGATGGACCTATGAAGGATTGGATTCTTACTGACAGATTGACGCGTTTGATGTTTAGATCATTTGGTATTGTTTTTACTATTATTGGGAATTAAGGAGGCTTATGCACCTTGCTTAGATTCTCCTGTTATGCATGATTTTATTCTCCCTGAAGATCAGTAATTGGCTCCTTTCATAGATATGGTGTGTCAATGAGTTGTATCTCTGTTGTTGGCATTTTAGGTGCATACTTTTTTTTTTAGGTGCATACTTACTTCTCAACAGAATTTTTTTCTTTAATTTCATTTGTACCTGCTAAGAGTAGCATTTTAGGTTCCGGTCTTGTATGTGTGGTTTTACACCAATCATTTGAGCTAGATTCATTCTTGGCTTGGCATTATTTTTGGCTAATATAAAGATTAAAGCTTACGGTATGGTGTAATTGCATATTTTATACTCGCAATTTTATGATCCATATACATGTTTTAGATATCAAATTATATATACATATAGGAATATTTCAACATATGCATGTGCGAATACAATGGTATTTTTGTTCTGGAACAGATTGTTTGAGCTCTTCTACCTTGTTAAAGGTTTGTTTTTCAGGCCCACTTTTATAAGTTTCATTTGGAGGCATTTCACATTTTATCTTTCTGCATAACATCTTATTTATTATTTTGCGGTTGTTTGCTACTTTGTCCATTATTTAATTTTTAAAACTCGCGTACTTTAATTATGAATGTAGCATGGCAAATTGGCATGGTAATTTGATTCTTTTTTGGTTCAAGAGAATTCACTTCATATGAGAATTAATTTGATATCTGAAAGATTAATTTCTATTCTATTTGCAAAAATGAATCTGTACAGGCTCGTAAGTAAAGGCTGCAAACTAGTTGGTTGCGGCTCGGCTGTACCAAATCTCCAGGTTTTCAATGATGATCTTGCATTGGTCTTAGTTCGATTTTGTTGATCAAGTTTGATGAATTGGTTTCATACTTTGATTTTTCTCTACCAATGTATTCTTTTGTCAACAAATCTGTGGGAGATGCTCTTACTCAGGGCATCTCTTATAAACTTGGGTTTTGAGCCTTGGCTTTTTGATGTTTGTCTTTGAGTCCTATGTGACTTCATTGTAAAAAAGTGACGAAGTATAAACCTGGGAATGGCAATGCAGCAAAGACTTCACAATTGCTTTGAGAAACTTCATGAATGAGTTTGGGAGCTGAAAAATGTGTTGCATTATGGATGATCATTTATACATGAATGCTAGAACTCTCACCATTTCTAGAATACCTGAAATTATTTAAAAATAACTTGTGCCTTTACTTTATTTAGAAATTGAAAGTTCTTATGTTTAGAGAATTCGTGATGCCCTTGTTATGTATGATGACATTCATAAGTTCTGCCAAAAACAAAGTAAATTAAGCAGAAAAAGAAGAAGAAAGACAAACATTTTTATTTATTTCATTTTTTGTAATTTACAGTAGAGGTGAACTTTTTATTTATTTAGGGACGAATACAAACACGACACGACACATATCAGAATGACACGATCCAAAAATAGCAACACGCAAATGAGACGACACGAATTGATACTCCTAGACTTTGGGAACTTAAAATAATAATTATTTGGGTAAGTAAAATGATAATTGTTTGTTGCCTGCATTCTATGATAGATATTGCTTGTATTTATTAGATTTTGTTACATCTATTTTATTAAGTAGCTTAAACATTGGAAGTCTTCCATGTAATCATGTTTCTGTATTTTTCATGTAAATTGAATAATGGTTCTCATAAGCTAAAGTTTTGTTCTTCAGTTCAGGTTAGTTGAAATATGGACAAGAGTTGGATTGATTTACCAGATAGAGTCTCAACAGAATACATGAATGGGGTTGATCAATTCCTCAATTTTGCATACAGTAATAAGGCAGAAGGTTCAACAATCAATTGCCCTTGTAAAAAATGTGCAAATCGCTTCTTTTTGCCACGAGAGATTGTGCGTAACCATTTGGGTTACCATGGCTTCTTAAAGAAGTATAAGAATTGGTTTAACCATGGAGAACCCTACATATCTTTGTATGGTAACCAGGAAAATGAAAGTTATGCTGATTTAGATGTCGGGGACAATATGGTCGAAATGATACATGAGGCGATAGGAATTGCAAATGTAGGTGAAAATGCTGATTATGATGAACCACCTACAAATGGTCCCCAGTCAGGGGCTAATGAAGAAACAAAAAATTATTTTAAACTTCTAGAGGAAGCAGAAAGTAAATTGTATCCGGGGTGTAAAAATTTTACGACATTGTCGTTTATCGTTCAACTTCTACATATGAAAGTGCTTAATGGATGGACAGATAAGTCTGTTACGATATTGTTTCAGTTCTTGTTTGAGCTTTTGCCTAAGGGAGCAAAACTTCCTAATTCATACTATGAAGCCAGAAAGGTAACTGATGACTTGGGCTTTACATATAAGACATGGGATGCATGCCCTAACAGTTGTATGTTGTTTAGAAATGAGGATGAAGGACGTGATGAGTGTGATATATGTAACACTTCTAGATGGAAACATCAAGAAGGTAATCCAAGTATCGACACCACCAAAGGTAAATGAATAGCTGCAAAACAAGTGAGATATTTTCCTTTGAAGCCAAGACTACAAAGACTGTTTATGTCATCAAAAACTTCACTCATGAGATGGCATGTTGAGGGACGAATCGATGACGGTGTATTAAGGCATCCTGCTGATTCTCTGGCATGGAAAACTTTCAATTCGAAAAACCCAATGTTTGCTAGTGACAGTCGGAATGTCATGCTTGGGTTAGCAACTGATGGATTTAATCCATTTAGGTCCATGAATATTGTTCATAGCACTTGGCCCGTCATATTGATTCCATACAATTTACCAACATGGTTGTGCATGAAACAACCATATCTTATTCTATCTGTGCTTATTGATGGGCCTAAAGGACCTGGCAACAAGATTGATGTATATTTGCAACCATTAATTGAGGAGTTGAAGGAACTATGGGAAGATGGTATTCATACGTTTGATGCATCAAGCAATCAAATGTTTCAAATGCACGCAGGATTGTTATGGACAATTAGTGATTTCCCTGCATATGCCAACTTGTCAGGGTGGAGTACGAAGGGTGAATATGCATGTCCATCTTGTAATACGAAACCTCGGTCTTATTGGTTGAAGCATTGTAGAAAGTATTCTTATATAGGTCACCGTCGATGGTTACCTTACGGCCACAAATTTCGAAAGATTAAAAACTCATTTGATGGCACACGAGAGTATGGATGCAAGCCTAGTACTTTGTCTGGAACCGAGCTGTTGCTACAGTTAGAATCAGAACATATTTTGACTGAGTATAGAAAGGATGATCTTATGGAAAGGAAAAACAAAGTAGTACATAGGGATAAAACCAGGTCTGAAAAACATGGCTGGAAGAAAAAGAGTATTTTCTTTGAGCTGCCATATTGGAAGCATAATTTAATCAGACACAACCTTGATGTGATGCATATAGAAAAGAATGTTTGTGACAATCTATTGTGGACAATACTAGGAGTGGTGGGAAAATCTAAGGACCATCTAAATGCACGACGTGATCTACAAGAGATGGATATTAGAAGACCATTACATCCATAATCTAGAGGTTCTGGTAAAGAGTATTTGTCTCCTGCACAATTTGCAATGAATAAGGATGAGAAATATAATTTTTGCAAAGTTTTAAAGAATGTTAGAGTACCAGATGGATATGCATCAAATATTTCACGTCGTGTAAATGTGAATGAGCGAAGTATTTGGGGTCTTAAGAGTCACGACAATCATATTCTGATGCAACAACTTATTCCTCTGGCTATACGCAAATCATTGCCTAAGAATGTGGTTCAACCTATAATTGAATTGTATAATTTCTTCAGCAAATTATGCTTGAAAGTGAACCGTGCTTCAGATCTGGAATATGTTCAGGACCGTATCGTGCTTACACTTTGTCATCTTGAGAAAATCTTTCCACCATCCTTCTTTGATATAATGGAGCACTTACCTATACATTTAGCTGATGAAGCATTGATTGCTGGAGCAGTACATTTTCGATGGATGTATCCCATTGAAAGGTGTGTGTTACTTCCTTATGTAAAGGGTCTATCAAACTTTTTATGTAATTTTAGTTTTTATCTTAAATTTCAATTAGAGTGTACTTATAATTGTTCGTTTAGGTATCTTCTTACTCTGAAACAATATGTGCGTAATCGTGCTCATCCGGAGGGGTCAATAGCTAAAGGTTACTTGATGGAAGAATACATGAGTTTCTGTGCAAGATATCTTGATGATGTGGAAACCAAGTCTAACCGACCACTGAGGAACTATGATGGCGGTGAAGCTTTAGGTCGTAGTGTGGGGGAGAGGCTTCAAATTCACCTTGATAATGTAACATGGACACAGACTCATCGGTATGTTCTATTCAATACGGACTCAGTCGCACCATTCATAAAGTAAGTTATATATCACCCAAATTCTTGAGGTAGAGTTTTTGAACCATTTATGCAATTTACACATAACTATTGAGCTATACAGTGACCACCTTGAACTCCTTCGAAGCCAAATGCCTCGTGCGGATGACCACCAAATTCGGCGCATGCACATGGAAACATTTCACACATGGTTTATGGAACATGTATGCATTATATATATAATAATAAATATGATTTATGTTTTTTAACTTTATATTTTTCTTGCCCTTTAATTTTAAATAATTGTGTAACACAAGTACAGGTGCAAACTATGCGAAGATCAAGTAATGACAATTACTCAGATGAAATCAATATATTGGCAGATGGTCCCCATTACTCAGCATGGAGATATAAAGCATATATTATCAATGGGTTTCGGTTTCGGGTTAAGGACATGGATAACCGTCGAAGTACTCAAAATAGTGGTGTGACCTTAAAGGCAGATATTGTAAGTTATGCTAATCGAAAAGACAACAACCCTCGTGTGGGTGCTGTATCATACTATGGAGTCTTAAGCGACATTATCGAAATTCGATACACGAATGATTTGAAATATGTGCTCTTTAAGTGTGATTGGATTGATAACAATGTAGGGAAGAAGGAAGATAACTTTAATTTTACATTAGTAAACTTCAAGCATTTATTGTATCGAGACGATCGGTTGACAAATGAACCTTTCATCTTAGTATCCCAAGCCGAACAAGTTTGGTATGTTGAAGACCCTTTAGAGCCCGATTGGCATGTTGCTGTGCAGATGTCTCAGAGGGATTTGTTTGATATGCAATCTAATGAAGCTCAATCAGAACCTTATAACTGTCAAGAATTGGATGAAAATGTAATGCTCCATGGTGATGATGTTAGTTGGGTGAGGCAGGAAGCAGAAGGAACAACATGTACCTTAAATAATGTTGTTCTAGGGGATGCCCAAATGGATGAGTGTGATGATGGTTGATGTTCTTTGATATGCATATATAGACAGTTGTTTCATATTATTTTGAAGAAATAAGAGGTATTTTTGAAAGAATTTTTTTTAACTATTATTTTTCAAAAAATGATACTAATATGTGCATGTCTTGTTTACAGATATGTCAAAGAGAAAAGGAAGTACTATGTCTGAGATATTGCGTGTGCATACATCATCTAACACTATGCATAAGCATTCACAACCATCATCACAAGCACTATCTTCTAGGTCATTGTCACACGTACAGTCTTCCCAGCCATCGTCAGTTAGACAGTCAGGTATATATATGTATAAGATAGTTTAATATTTTAATATTATTACGTTATATATTTGTCAACTTTTAGCAATTGATGATCTTTATTTGGGATAGGCACAAGTGACATAATTTCAACCAAGCGAGGTCGAGATCCAGCTAAGGGTCCTAAGGAATGGGGAACTGGAGTGAGACTTGAGGTTGAGTTTGATTCCAAGTTTCAGCCAGTAGGTAAGAATGCAAAATGGCTAAAGTCAGCGTTCGGAAATATAGTACGCAATGGGCATAGAGTTCCTCTCACTTATATCGATTGGACTTCAATACCTGTTGATATACTTGATACAATTTGGAAAGAAGTGGAGGTAGAAATTTAATTCATCAAAATTTTATTTTTCAAACAAAAAAAAAAAAAAAAGAATGATTACTTCAATTATATGCTAATTTCTTGGCACATAATTTTAGGATAACTTGATATATGCTCCTCCTGGTTATAAACCAGTCTGTTTGAAGGCATGTGGTAAGAATTGGAGAGATCACAAACATCGAGTGAAGATAAATTTCTATGAACCCCACAAGAATGATGAGAATCTTAGATCATTAGTTCCAATTGATATTGTGCCAGAGCAATGGGCAGAGTTAGTACAGTATTGGGCGAGTGATGTAGCTAAGGTACGAGAATGAATTTATATCATTGCCTATATGTGGAATATTTACCTTAAATAATGTTTAATTGTTGATATAGAAAATAGTAGATCGAAATTCAAAGAATAGAGAACTACAAGGCCCGGTTCATAGGTGTGGGCGAACACACTTCGCCGAGTTACGTAGAGAGGTAAGTGATTATCATAATTAATATATTTTGATATGTATTGTTGTGTTTATATTTGATGATAAACCCGAATTTTGATATTTGTTGAGGTTTGCAGATGGAACAAAACGGAGAGCCTACTGATAAAATGAGCATATACATTAAATCACGCACTAAGAATGGTGTTCCATGTGACCATGACGTGGCGCAAGTCATTGTATCACATTCTTATACTTTATTTTTTGAGTTTTTAATAATTTTTTTAATGTTTTAAATCTATAATTTTTGACTATCTCAAATTATATGTGGAATTTGATGCGCAACTTTCTCAATATGATGAGTCAGACTGTACACCAGCTCTTCGGGATCAAAATTTTCAAAAGTTGTTCGGAGAAGATGGACATGGATACTGCAAGACCTACGATACTGGTGTGCCTCGAAGTTTAGTGTACCAAAAAGACACAAGCTCATCCGATGCACCAAATCCTGCTTTCATTGAGAAAATATGTCATGTTGTATGTGAAAAATTAGAGCCGCAAATTAAAGCTGAATTTGACAAGATTCATGCAAAGATTGGTTTGTTGGAATCACAAGCCGATAGTGTAGGTGGATCTAGGGTTAATGCCAATCAGGTGGTGTATAAGAAATGTTATATTTTTATTTGATCAATTTTAAACTCTATGTATGTAATATTTTAATATGTGGTATAACATGTCTTATAGGTTCCAGACACGTCTAGTGCACATCAACTATTGAGGGAATCGGATGAAGAAATACCTCCACGGTCAATTGAGAAGTCGTCCATACCATCTCCATCTCCCTTGCCTTCTGATGAGGTGAAATTTATTTGAATTTTTTGTATTTGACATTTGATTAATTTGCTAGGTTTGAGTGTATTATTAAAGGTATGAATAATAATTTTAGCTTTGAGTGTGTAGTAAATGACTTCATTAATGGATGAAGGGTGTGTAAAGTTTCAACTTTGGGTAAAAGGGCTATATTTTTTTTTTTTTTTTGTGGAATTGAAATAAGCGAGTTTGTGAGCAATTGTGAATGCACTTTACATGATGTTTGTTGTATCATTCTTTCCAATGCATTTCACAAGTTCCCGCTAGTGAAAGACTTATCTAATGTTGTGAAAATGTTATATAGATGCACACTGCTAAAAATAACAAAGGAAAGGAGGTTCTTGAAGAAGTTAGTCTAGGTATATTTATTTTGTATACCGTATGACGTCTTTTAATCGTTATGAATAACCATGCATTACACATTTTAAATAACGATTGTTGTTTTTATTACACTATGCATATTATTGTAGGTTGGAACTAAAGTAGGTTTGTTAAGTTCCAAAATTCCAAAGTGCATATTAGCAGAGGGTATTCTTGTTAGTACAGACCCATTGGCCGAAGTGAACGGAATACGCTTGGGATCAAATTTTTGGAAAGTATTTATTGAAAAGGCAATTTAGAGTAATGCATGTTTGACAAGACCTCATCAAGGAGTCAAAACAGTTGGGAATGCTGTTCAACGAAATGTTGCTTGGCCATCTATTGATGTATGTTCAACTTTTTTTAATTCTTTAATACATATATCCATGTTTTTTTTCCTATGTTGTAGTGGTAGTATAATAACAAAAGTTTTATTTATTTTTTCAGGTACTATTGAAATGGTAGGTGATTTGCAGAAGAGTTATGGAGGACCTTAGGATTTTTTTTTACATTTTTTTATAAGCATATGTGGATACAACATTGAACCTTTTGTTTTAATTTTATCTTTTTAATCTGTACTTGGGGAATTAACATTATACTTGGTAGATTTTAAATTGTTTTGTCTAATTGATGATTTGTTTATGTATATATATGAACATATTTTTACTTGGTGTTTAGATTTATATATGAATGGAATTGTATGTGGAATTATTTGTCTGTGATAAGTCTTTTTGATTTGTGTGATGTATTTGTATATACAGGGTAGAAATTGATAATTTAAAAATAATTGACATTTTTTTGCGGCGGCATTATTTGCTGCCACAATTGTATTTTGTCAACAAATACAAAATATTTGTGACGGCAAAGTCTCTGTCACAAATGTTATGCAAAATTGCGGCACCATTATTTGTGTCAGAGGATCTCTGCCACTAATGTTTTTTGCGACGGCGGAATGCCGCCTCAAATATTTTTTGCGGCACTGCCTATTGCGGCTACTAAAAGTTATAATCAACAGATTATTCAAGAACCAAAATAATCTTCCAATTATATTATTTTACGAAATAATGATAATTACCTCAAGCATAGAATAATCAGTTATTTACTCGCAGGAAAATTCAAGCAATTGAAGTACATGGCACAACAATTCAAGGATTTTTATAGAGTAAAAACTTTGCTAAAAGATCAGAAGTTAAATTAACAAAATATCATAAATCATTAAACTCAGAATCAATAACGTTACCGTACTTCCTTGAGAGGTTCTCCCCTAGCCCTAGTTTAGCCTTCTAGCCAGACATGATCAACAAAAATTAAAGCTAAAATTAAAGAGTTCCTAAGCAAAAAAGGGTGATCTCCTTTTACAAGGTCTTCAACTCCTATTTATAACTTTATTCCCGGAAAATATTGACTTGCATTGAAACTCTTGATCTGGCGTTGGCAGACCAACACACGCGTCCGGACGAGCGTTCTTCAACCGTCCAAACGCGAATTCCAGTATACTCCTTTTTTGCTTCTTGCTCTCTGCCACTTGCGTCCGGACGCGTATACTTCCCCTGTCCGGACGCGAATTCCAATATGCTTCCTCCTAAGCTATGCTTCATCTTTTCTTACTTTCTTCCAATTTTATGTTATTCTCCTGCAAAATAAACACAATTTGTCTTTTATTAGCATAGCAAAAGTTCTTAAATAATCTACCATATTTATCATACTTTCATAACTAAATAATTAATATTTTCCAATAATAAATGTAAATATTGGACCTCAATCACACACCCCAACTCAGACCTTGCTAGTCCCTAGTAAGGCAAAAAAAAACACTAACTAAAAAAAAAAAAAAACAAAACAAAACCACTTTCGTAGGCTTCACGATTGCATTTAGCATATGCATCAAGTTTTTAAACCCCTATGTTTCCTCTAGTAGACGAGTATAGTCTCGTGAGGGTTTTCAGAGATGATACCGACGAACATCACACTGTCATCAAATATCTTAATAATAATTTTATAACACAAATTGCTACCACAATATATAAATTCTAAGCTGCAAACTTTTTATAAGTACATGAAAAGCAAAATATAGAACTATGCGCTATATAAATGTATGCATTTATCATATTCTCATATAAACTCGTGAAAAACACATGAAAAGCAAAATATAGAACTTTTTATAAGCACATGAAAAGCAAAATATAGAACTATGCGCTATATAAATTTATGCATTTATCATATTCTCATATAAACTCGTGTGTAGTGTGAATTAACTATATCAAGTCAATAACTTATCCGATAATCACCTCTACAACCATCAACTATTCGTCTCAATGCCAAATCTCACTAGATAATTCACTCATAAAAGATTATCTCAGATTATAGTGACTATTCTCTCAAATATCACATGTGAGAAGAGATATTTAAGTCAAAACAAAATGCTCACATGTCTATTAAAATAATCGTAATCCAAAAGAAAATGATTTGACATAATTTCATGAAAGGAAATCAACACACAATAAACAAATAATCACCATTCTTTTCCTTATTCACACAAGTTATGCATCCACTAATATACTCTTGAGATCAGATAGATCTTTATTTAAGGTTGTAATGGGGCATTGGGATTAGCGTATTGAAACGAAGGATATTCAGGAATTCAAAAGACTATCCCGAGAGAACATGTACATTACACAACCAAACTTTTTTCCATAGTCTTTCACTCTCCATCATTTAGAAGCACAATTTACAACACTTGCTCATATTTTTTTCAAAAATCATTCTTGCTATTTTTTCTTTTTTTTTTTGAATCTATTTTTTCACAGCTAGACATATTGTCTTTCTTTTCTTTTCAACTTTTTTTTTCTTTTTTTTCTCATCTTTTCTCAACCTACATCTCCCAAATTACATAAACAATAAAAAGCTCAATCTCGGGATAACCAAGGGTAAAGAATATTATTTTATTTTTTTTATTGGCTTGGTTATTATATGTTGGGTATAAGAAATAAAATTTTACTTCAAAGGCTCAATCACGGCTTCTAGGGATAATAATATTCAAATAATAAGGCTTAGGCTCAAGTAATGTCAAAGATGGCCTAAAATCATATCTCAAGAGTTCTTCATAACACACTTCTCATATAAATAATTTAAAGTCAAACAATCATTCACAATATTGGTGTTGAGCAAAACAAAAATAATGAGACTGTTGAAGGAGATTAACTGAATAAAAATGTTCTTTATTGAGTAAATGTAAATAACCCTCCAAGAAAGATTGGATCAAAACTCACCAAGATTTTTATGCATCTCCACTATATGTTTCAAGTTCTTAAGGTAAAATACCTAACAAATTTTCAACTTGGTAAAGTCTAAAATGCACAAATTGTGAGTTTTTATAAGAACATGATATGAGATACAAAAATATAGAATAAGGCTCTATGTGATGCTTAAACAATTACAATTTTAAAGTTTAGCAAATTATTTATATATTGTGGTGTCAAATTATGCATAAAAATGTTATTTAGATATTTAATAACCAAAAAAAAAAAAAAATTTTTAGACTAAAATTTTAATAAACTAGAAATTGTCACAACACAAAATACATCCACACCCCCAACCTAAATTCAACATTGTCCTCAAAGTAAAAATAAATACCTTAATGCTTAATAAAAATAATGAATAAAGATCAAAAGAGTTGGAATACCTGGTGCCGCAACAACTCAAAAACCTAAAAATAAAAGACTTAACAAAAATAAAAAAAATGTTAAATAAAAGAAAATATTATACAACAATTGGGTTGATTGTTAGAGATGAATCATTCATAGTGGGGATCCACCAACCCGATGGATTCCACTTCTACTATACCTCCCTCCAAGAGTGGTTTCAATCTATCTCTGTTAACTTTAAAAGTATTCTCATTCTTATGATTTTCTATCTCCACTATACAAAAGAACTTTTTGTAAAGGTGTAAAAGATTTACGTAAAATATTTTTATCATGGAATACCTTCATTCGCTCTTTGCTAAACCTAGAATTCTCATAAGCCTCATTCCGAATCTCCTCAAGCTTATTTAACTGTAATTTTCGTAGGGTGCTAGCTTTGTCAAGACTAAAATTAAACATCTTAATAGCTCAATATGCCTTATGTTCCAACTCCACAGGTAAGTGACAAGTTTTTCCATGCACCAATCTATACGGAGACATGTCAATCGGGGTTTTATAAGCAGTTTGATATGCCCATAACGCATCAGTTAGTCATAATGATCAATCTATACGATCAGGGTTCACTGTTTTTTCTAAAATATAAGAAATCTCCCGATTGGCTAGCTCTGCTTGACCACTTGTCTATGGGTGATAGGGGTTGCAATTTTATGTGTTACATCATATTTTTTCATTAAAGAGTTAAAAGGTTTATTGCAAAAATGCAATCCCCCATCACTAATAATGACTCGAGGTATACCAAATCTTGACAAAATATTTTCTTTTAAAAATTTTAAAACAACTTTATGATCATTTGTTCGACATGGTATATCATCGACCCATTTAGAAACATAGTCTACGACCACTAAAATATACATGTATCTAAAAGATGGGGGAAAAGGTCCTATGAAATCAATACCCCAACAGTCAAAAATTTCTATTATCAAAATTGGATTAAGAGGCATCATATTTCTACGAGTTAATCCCCCTAGTCTTTGACAATGCTCACAAATCTTATAAAAATTATAAGCATCTTTAAAAATTGTTGGCCAGCACTGCAAAACTTTTGCAGCGATTTTCTTCATAGAAAAATGGCCCCCACATGCTCCGGAGTGACAAAAAAATAGAATGCTACTTACCTCGTCATCAGGCACACATCTCTAGATAATTTGATCTGAGCAATATTTAAAAAGATATGGATCATCCCAAAAAAAATTTCTTACTTCAACCAAAAATTTCTTTTTATCCAAGCCAGTCCAGGATGGTGGCATATTACCTATAACAAGAAAATTCACAATATTAGCAAACCAAGGTACTGAGGAAACTGCCAGCAATTGTTCGTCAGGGAATGTATCATTGATCGGCATTGTCTCTATTGGCACATTGCTCACAAGCCTAGATAAATGGTCAGCCACTACATTCTGTACTCATTTTTTATCTTTAATTGTTATGTCAAATTCTTGAAGTAGGAGGATCCACCTAAGCAGTCTTGGTTTAGCATCCTTCTTAGTCAATAAATATTTAAGAGCTGCATTGTCTGTGAAAATAACAATGGGGGATCCTACTAAATACGACCTAAATTTGTCTAGAGCAAATACTATTGCTAGTAATTCCTTTTCTGTAATAGAATAGTTCATATGTGCATTGTTTAAGGTTCTACTAGCATAGTAAATGACGTGTGGCTTTTTCTCAATCATTTGCCTTAAAACTGCCCCTACGGCATAGTCACTTGCATCACACATAATTTCAAAGGGGAGATTCTAATTTGGGGGTTGCATAATCGGAGCAGTGATGAGCATGCCATTTAGCTTATTAAAAGCCTCTTGGTATGACTCATCCCACTCAAAAGGTGTATCTTTTCCTAGAAGATTGCAAAGTGGTCTAGATATAGAACTAAAATCTTTTATAAATCTCCTATAGAAACTAGCATGACCCAAGAAAGATCTAACATCCTTAAGGGTTTTGGGAGTGGGTAAATTAGCAATTAGTTCAATTTTGGTTCTATCTACCTGAATTCCCTCAGAAGAGACAATGTGACCAAGAACAATTTCCTTTTGAACCATGAAGTGACATTTTTCTCAATTAAGTACAAGGTTCTTTTCTTCACATCGTATAAGTACCTTCTCAAGATTGGACAAACAGTCATCATAAGAATCACCAAAAATAGTAAAATTATCCATAAAGACTTCAAGAAAACGTTCAACCATATCACTAAAAATACTAAGCATGCACCTTTGAAAGGTCATCGGTGCATTGCAGAGTCCAAAGGGCATCATTCGATAAGCAAAGGTACCAAAAGGACAAGTAAAGGTGGTCTTCTCTTGGTCCTTTAGGGCAATTTCAATTTGGTTATAACCATCTAAAAAACTATAGTACATATGTGATGTTACCCTTTCTAAAATTTGATCCATGAAAAGTAAAGGGAAGTGATCTTTTCTAGTCACAGAATTTAATTTTCTGTAGTCAATGCACATTCTCCAACTAGTTGCTGTCCTAGATGGCATAAGTTCATTATTTTCATTAGCAACTACAGTGATTCCAGATTTCTTGGGGACTACCTGTATAGAACTTACTCACTCACTATCTGCAATAGGATAAATAATTCCTACATCTAAAAATTTCAGCACCTCCTTCCTTACAACTTCTTTCATATGTGGATTTAGTCTTCGTTGCATCTCCCTAGATGTTTTAGCATTATCCTCCAAGTAAATCTTATGAGTGTAAACTAATGGACTAATTCCTTTTATATCAGCTAATGTCCAACCAATTGCATTTTTATACTCTCGAAGAAGTTGTAGTAGCATACATTCCTGTGCTGAATTTAATTAAGAAGAAATTATTACTAGATAAGTTTCACCATCTCCTAAAAATGCATACTTTAACTCTACTGGGAATTGCTTCAAATCAAGCGTGGGATCTTTATCACTGGATGGAATAAGTGGATTGGTTCTTGGTGGAAGCTCCTCAAATTTCTGTCTCAACTCACTTATTTCAAATATCTGTGAAGAATTTAACAAATCAGTCAAAACAGTAATTTCAAAATTATTCTCTTTTATCTCTAACAAAGAAGATTGTTCCAGCAAACATGTTTCAAGTGGGTCAAATAAAGAAGAATCATATACTCTGCTTGGAACAAGAGACTCAATCATGTTAACCTCATGCACAACCTCATCAACATTCTCTGGTTGTTTGCACACATTAAAAATATTGAGCTCTAATGTCATATTCCCAAAAGTTAACTTCATCACACCATTCCTGCAATTAATTAAAGCATTTGAAGTTGTTAGGAATGGTCTGCCTAATATAACAGGAATTTGAGCATTAATATTTAATACAGGTTGAGTATCCAAAATTATAAAATCCACATGAAAATAAAAATTGTCAACATGTACCAATATATCTTCCACCACACCTCTCAGTATTCTAACTGAACGATCAACCAACTGAAGTGTAACCGAAGTAGGTTTCAACTCTCCTAACCCTAATTACTCATAAACTGAATAAGGGAGCAAGTTCACACTAGCTCCCAAATATAATAAAGTCTGTTCAATTTTGTGGTTGCTTATAACGCAAGAAATGGTGGGGCAACCTGGGTCTTAATATTTTGGTGGAGTCATATGTTGTATGATGGAGGATACTTGCTCAGTCAAAAATGTCTTCTTTTGCACATTTAGTTTCCTTTTAATTGTGCATAACTCTTTCAAAAATTTTGCATAAGAAGGTATTTGTTTGATGGCATCCAACAAATGAATGTTGATTTTCACCTACTTAAAAATTTCTAACATATCATTATTCATGTTCAGCTTGATAGAGGTAAGTAATCTATGTGAGAATGGTGCAGGTATAGCATACTTCTCAGACTTAATGATTTCAGATTGGTCAAATTTATCACCACTCTCCGTAGGTTTTGAAATTTCATCAGATTCTTGAACTTTAGTAGGAATAGTTTTATCAATTACTTTCCCACTACGAAGTGTGGTGATAGACTTTACCTGCTCATAGATAGTATCAGATGTGCCAGTTTCACTCACATTAAATTGAACCTACGGATTTGGTTGAGGTCGGGTTGGAAACTTATCTTTTTCTTGATGGCATGGAGCAGTGGTCAATTTAGTAAGTGTGCTCCTGATATCATTTATAGCCTGTGTGGTCTGGTTGTGTGTACTCCTGATATCATTAATAGCCTGTGAAGTCTGTCTGTTATAATTTTCCTGCTGATTGTTAAAGTTTGTCTGACTTTGCATGAATTATGACAACACCTTTTTAAGACTCCTCTTTAGGGGTGGAACATAGGGTACAGAATTATAGGAATTTTGTTGAGGTACTTGTGATGCATGATTCTCACTCCTCCAACTAAAATTTGGATGATTTTTCCACCCAGAGTTTTATATATTTGAATATGAGTTGTTATATGGGTTGTTATAAGATTTTGAAAAAGTATTTGCAGCATTTGTTTGATCATATAAAACTTCTTTTAGAACAGGTAGTGTCGGACACTCTTTCATGGGGTGTCCAGGGATCTCACAAATACTACAAATCTCCTCAACATAGACTGTGTCAATCTCATTAACCCTTTTAAATTCCATGGCCTCAACCCTTCTAGCTAAGGTGGCAATTCTAGCCCTTAGGTCATCTTCCTCTCTCAGCTGGTATTTACCCCCACTTGATGACAATTGTGTGGTCTTATTTTTAAGAGGTTCTTGAGAAGTAGTATTCAAAGATTGTGCATTCTCGGCTAACTGATCTAAAAAGTCAAAGGTCTCATCTGGTTCCTTATTCATAAAGTCACCATTACACATCATTTTTACAAACTGACGCATTTGTGGGCTCAAACCTTCATAAAAGAAACTTATCATACGTCAGCTCTCATAACCGTGATGTGGACAAGATGCAAGAAAGTCTTTAAATCTATCCCAACTTTAATAAAAATTTTCAGACTCTTTTTGAGAAAAATTCATGATTTACCTTTTAAAAGAGTTTGTGCGATGTGTTGGAAAAAAAATTTCAGAAATTTTTTTTGCATCTCGGGCCATGTACTTATGGTCATAGGTCTGAGTGAATGTAACCAAGTTTTAGCTTTTTCCTTTAATGAAAAAGGAAAAAGCTTTAATCTAATTGTATTCATAGACGCTATCTGATCATGAAATGTGACACATATCTCCTCAAAGTCTCTAATGTGCAAGTACGGGTTTTTAGATTCCATGCCATTAAATTTTGGAAGTAATACAATCATGTCAGGTTTAAAAATAAAATTTGTGGCATTTAATGGAAAAATGATGCATAAGGGTGCAGTGTGACGTGCAGGTTGTAGAAAATCACTCAAAGTCCGACCATGATTAGCATTTAAATTATCCACATCATTCTCATCATGATTACTTATTCTATCCTCATGATTCTCACGTTCAGGAAGATTATTTTGTCTATTGTTATTAGGATTAGCAGTCATTGTATGCAACAAATGATTTGAATCAGATGAGCCAAATAAATTTCCAAACAGAGTATCTAGATCCTCTCTTATCAAATGACCACTTAAGTCACGATACCAAGAGCTCATAAAACGAATAAACGAAATAAATAAATAAAACAGAAATCTAAATTAAGTAACAAAAAGAAAATAAATTTCAATAAAATAAAATAAATAAAAAATGGAACGAAGTTACCGGATCTCCAACGAATCGTAAATACCGAAAACCTCAACTATTGTGATATCGGCTCCTTGTCTTTCAATTCCCCGGCAACGGCGCCAAAAACTTGCTTCAACTTTAGAATTGTAAACCCAAGCGCAGGTTGAGCGAAGTAATATACTTCTCGGAATACCGAGGTCAAACCCTCAAGCAATTGTAACAAGAAAGCAATCACACAAATACTAAAACAAACTTAAAAATAAATGATTTGTTTAAGGAATTGTTGAATGGAAAAAATTGATTTAAATAATTAAAACAGTAAAATAATTATACTAGAGCGTCAAGTACTCCCTCTCAATTCCGTACAATAACGATTAAAGACTCAATTCTTAACTCGAGACAAGAATCAGATGTTGGTTGATTCAAGTAACAAATCAAGTACGAAAACCAAAAGTTATAATCAATAGATTATTCAAGAACCTAAATAATCGTCCAATTATATTATTTTACGAAATAATGATAATTACCTCAAGCATAGAATAACCAGTTATTTACTCGCAGGGAAATTCAAGCAATTGATGTACATGGCACAACAACTCAAGGATTTTTACAGAGCAAAAACTTTGCTAAAAGATCAGAAGTTAAATTAACAAAACATCATAAATCATTAAAGTCAAAATCAATAACGTTACCGTACTTCCTTGAGAGGTTCTCCCCTAACCCTAGTTTAGCCTTCTAGCCATACATGATCAACAAAAATCAAAGCTAAAATTAAAGAGTTCTTAAGCAAAAAAGGTTGATCCCCTTTTACAAGGTCTTCAACTCCTATTTATAACTTTATTCCCGGAAAAGATTGACTTGCATTGAAACTCTTAATCTGGCGTTGGCAGACCAACACATGCGTCCGAACGCGCGTTCTTCAACCGTCCGGACGCGCGTTCTTCAATTGTCCGGACGCGAATTCCAGTATACTCATTTTTTGCTTCTTGCTCTCTGCCACTTGCGTCCTGACGCATATACTTCCCTTGTCCAAACGCGAATTCCAGTATGCTTTCTCCTAAGCTATGTTTCATCTTTCCTTACTTTCTTCCAATTTTATGTTATTCTCCTGCAAAATAAACACAATTTATCTTTTATTAGCATAGCACCAGTTCTTAAATAATCTACCATATTTATCATACTTTCATAACTAAATAATTAATCTTTCTCAGTAATAAATATAACTATTGGACCTCAATCACTTATTTTATTTTAAATCGAAAAATCGTCTTAAGAGTTGAATATCATATTATTGATTTCTTAGTTCTTAGGACTACGTTGAGTGTTGATTAGGGGACAAGTATCATCAACTATTTTAATTAAGAAAACCATTGATATGTTTCGATCTTAATCGTCCATCAACCGACTCACAATCCTATCACATGGTTGTATATAGATTAGGGGCTTTGAGTAATAAGAATCATACCCATATCAGGCCTAGGAGATTGACTAGAGGAGAACGTCACTTGGAGAGTCCCGTTTTTAAACAAAGACATGGGTATCACGATGCATACATGAAGCATAAACATGTAGAAATGATTATGATTGTGATTTTGCGTTGACATGATGACTATGTACTGTTGTCGTAGATGTCTGAAACAGTTGATGAAAGTAGAAATAGGGACAAGATCAAGTCAATAGAGAGGTTTTCGAGTGCATACTTGGAAGGGGTTCAACAATTCCTTGAGTGTGCGTACTCCAATAAGGCAAAAAATTCGATGATCTATAATGTCCATGTAGGACATGTTTGAATAGCTACATTCTTAACAATTGAACATGCAAAAACATTTAATTTTTTATGGCTTCTCAAGAAAATAAAAGAATTGGACTTATCATGGTTAAGCATTTATTTCGGTCTGTGATAACCAAGAAGATGATCCGAAAATAATTGAACCTGAAATTGGGGACGATATGATTGAATGATACGAGATGCTATAGGAGTTCAAACTGTTGGCTCAGATGTCGGGAGTGCCAAATCACTTATGAATGATTCTCGATATGGCCCTAACGAACAAACTATGAAGTTTTTTAAGCTTTTGGAAGATGCAAAAAATTAATTGTATCTAGGGTGCAAAAAATTTATGCCACTATCATTTATTGTTAGACATGTGCATTTAAAGGTATTGAGCAGATGGACAGATGAGTTAGTAACACTTTTGCTTGAGTTGTTCAACGAAGCTTTCCCTAAGGGAGTGAAATTGGCTAGGTCATACTGTAAGGTCAAAAAAGTAATTGATGACTTGGTTTTCACGTATAAGACGTGGGATGCATGCCCCTACAATTTTATGTTGTTCATAAATAAGGACGCATGCCCCAACTATTTGTGTCAGCAACCTATTGACACAAATATACATTATTTGCATCGGTACTCTGCCGATGCAAAAGGAATTTTTTTTCCACAACAATAGCTACCGACGCAAAAAGATGACATCAATTAATCTTTAGCCTCATGTTTTTTTCTTTGGCTATTTCTCGATGCTAATATTTTTTTTACCTCGGCATTGCATCACCCATTATTTGCATCACCTCATTTATCGACTCAAATAATATGATTGCCGGTGCAAATAATTTTTGCGTTGGCAGATACACTAATTGAGGGAAGGAAAGATTTCTTCCAGGAGACAAAGAAAGAGTCATCCCTTGAATGATAGAAAGTGTATTGCTCCCACTTTTTATCATTTTATTTTTTCATCCATCATACCAAATGCACCATAACTGAAAAAAGAACCCTAATAAAAGCATCATGCTGATATTGAGTACCAAGCGGCACTAAAGTAATCTCATCATGTTAGACATTTCATAATGAAGATTAGTTGTGTCTTTAGTGAATAAGTGAATGTGCATGGGCATCTTTCTATGAGAGAGTAACTTTCGATGATTGAATGTTTTTTACATTTTTTTTTTTATGAATATGTGTTTTCATGCATATGTGTTTTGACATGAAAGTGTGCCTTTATGAAAAAGTGTCTTCAAATGAAAAGATGTCTTTTTTATGAAATGATATCAATAAGTGGAAGGATACCTTTGTACCTCTTCATTGCCTGCAAATAGGAGTTTTATTCTATTTCATTACACTAAAAATATTTCTACTTTTCCTCCTTTGAATCAATCTTTGCCCCTTGTGGCATTATTCTTTTTTCTCTTTCTCAAGGTTCAGGCTACTCCTAGGTTGTGAAAATCCTTCAAATAGTAACAGAAGAATTTGGGTCTTTTGTATACTGGGGACAATTTGTCTTCTAATTCTTTTTGCACTCGCAATTATTATTGTACCTTGAATTGTAGATTTCATTTTTGTATCCATTATTTGACAAACATCTTCTAACACATCCTAATTATAATATCTGAACCAAATACACCTTTATTTTAGGTGAAAAATAGATGGATGGATGGAAAGTAGGATAGAAAATGCAATTTTCCACTGTTTGGTTAGAATGCAAAGATGGATGGAAAAACAATTCCTCCCACCCACTGAATTTGATCCCTCTGAAAATAGAAAAAAAGGGCCAAAAATAACTTGACATGATGTTTGAGATGGGATCCACATCTTTTAAGTAATGGTTAATTACCATTTACTCAATTCAACCTCATTTCTCTGGTCAATATATTATTCATATTCTATTAAGAACTAGTTATTGCATGTGCCTGAAGGCACAGAGTAATAAAAAATGGTAAACAATAAACATATTTGTATTCATATCCAAAATCAAATCACAAACATAAATGAGAGATAAGTGAATTTAAGCATCGGTTGTAGTGGGGGTGAGAGGTGGTGGTGGTAGGAGACAGTGATGATTGTGGTGAGTGGCAATGACCATGGTGACGGTGATGGTGGTGGTGGCGGCGGTGATGGCATCAATGACAGTGGCGGTGGTGGCGGCTACGGTGGCGGTAGCGATGGTGATGACGGTGGTGGTGGTGGCGGCGGCGGCGGCAATGGTGGGGGTGGTGGTGGCGGCGATGGTGGTGGTGGCGGCGGCGGCGGTGGCGATGGCAACGGTGGTGGCGTGGTGGTGGCGAGGGTGGCAGTGGTGGTGGCGTTGGCGACGGTAGTGGTTGTGATGGTGGCAGTGGTGGGGGTTAGAGATAGTGGTGGTGGGGGTGGGGGTTAGAGGTAGTGGTGGTGGGGGTGGGGGTGGGGGTGATAGAGGTAGTGGTAGGGCGGTTTCAAACACTATTTTTTTTTTTAAAGTATTTATGAAAAATAATTCTTAAAAACACTTTTAAAAAGTTACTCCAAACACACCCTTAGGAACCTATTTTTTTTATTAAATTTGGAGTTTTAATATTAGCCGTCAGATTAACTTTAAAGTAAAATTTAAAGCGATTTGAGCCGCGAATAGCAAAAGTCATTTTGTTTATCTTTTGAAATTTGAATTGTAAGCTACTTTATTATATAAATGTTTTTGATATTTCAATAACACTAATGTTCTTTTATTTTTTTCATACCAAATAAAACAATAAAAAATCTATTCCTTTCACTTTTTCATTCCTATACGAGAAAGTAACTTTTGATGATTGAATGTCTTTTACATCTTTTCTTATGAATATGTGCTTTTTCATGCATATATGTTTTGATATGGAAGTGTGCCTTTATGAAAAAGTGTCTTCAAGTGAAAAGATTTTTTTTTATTTTATGAAATGATATCAATAAGTAGAAAGATACCTTTGTACCTCCTCTTCATTACCTACAAATAGGAGTTTTATTCCATTTCGGTACACTAAAAATACTTCAACTTTTCCTCCTTCTAATCTCTCTTTGTCCCTTGTGGCATTATTATTTTTCTCTTTCTCAAAGTTCATGCTATTCCTAGGTTGTGAAAATCCTTCAAATAGTAACAGAAGAATTTGGGTCTATTGTATACTGGGGATAATTTGTCTTCTAATTCTTTTTGCACTTGCAATTATTATTATACCTTGGATTGTAGATTTCGTTTTTTGTATCCATTATTTGACAAACATCTTCTAACACATCCTAATTACAATATTTGAACCAAATACACCTTTATTTTAGCCAAATGTATGTGACCCTTTATGACCTGTTTGGTATAAGTGAAAAATGGATGGATGAATAGAAAGTAGGATAGAAAATGAATTTTTCCTCTGTTTGGTTAAAATGCAAAGATGAATGGAAAAGAAAATTGGATGGAAAAACAATTCCTCCCACCCAATGAATTTGATCCCTCCCAAAATGGGAAAAAAAAATGGCCAAAAGAGCCTGACAAGATGTTTGAGATGGGATTCACATCTTTTAAGTAATGGTTAATTACCAATTACTCATTTCCATCTCATTTCTCTAGTCAATATATTATTCATATTCTATTAAGGGTGTTTTTGATATTTCAGTAGTACTGATGTTCTTTTATTTTTTTCATATCAAATAAAATTTTAAAAAATTTATTCCTTTCACTTTTTTACCCCGCTTATCAAACATAAAAGATGAAAAAAAAAAATTCCTTCAAAGATGAAAAAACTACTACTCCTATTTTTTCATCTTTTTACTTCTCTATTGTCCCAACTAAACGGACTATTATTTTAACACTAAACTAAACATTTTATTGATACATGTCACCTTACACCATTGACCTAAAAACATTTAACGCATACTTAAACTTTCTTGTTCTTGTCGAAATCTTTATTCGGTCCCACGAAATTTTTTGAGACAATGATTTTAAAGATTAGCAATTTAAATCAGTCAATCTTGGAAAAAAACTTTAAATTGGCAGACTTTGGATTTCCTAAAACACATGCAAATAGACATGATCAAATTTTGCTTGGGTTGAGTATTACAAGCACGAACTGGGTTAAAGATTGCTGAACTTCAACTTTTGCTCAAGCTCGACTTATTTTTTTGATTATATAATCAAAATTAATTTTATAAAATTTTATACTATGAACTTGAATTTAAGTTTAAACTTAACCAAGTATATAAAAACACATCTCCAATGAAACTCAGACCAATTATACCTTGAATAAAAAGTCAAATACGTAACCCAGTAGAAGTATTAGAGAAGACAGAAAGATAAAGGAAATGACAAATCAGAACTTGTTGACAACGAGACAAATCAAAACCTATTAGATGAGCTTAATCATTTGATCACGTGGGATTTATTTTCTGATAGCAACGATTGACACCGAAACATTTGTAACCTACTACAAATTTCCTATTTTGGAGATATCACACATTGGGTTGCATATTCTGTAGGAGACAGACAAATCAATATTATGCTCCTTTGCTCAGCCTTACACCACTACCAAATATCTCCAATCGATGGCGATAGCAAGGAACTTTTTTCAGTAAAGGCACTTTGTCTGGGGGCTATACACAACTGGTACAGAATGACCGAGGTGATGCTCTAGCATCCCATTCTATAGCATCTCTTAATTAGCGATATCACACATTTGGTGAACAATGAGGAGTTGAATTTATTGATTCTTAAATACGAAGATATCAGATGGGTTACATTAAACTCGCATGCCCAGTATTTGAAATGTCTTCCTAGTTATATTGCAAATCTTTTAGAGAAAACCTCTTAAAGACTTAGAAGACTTACTATACTGTGATGTGATGTGTGATTTTGTTGAAATTCTAATTTTACATAATCGAAATGAGAAAATGGCATCCCATTCAATCCATTTAGACGTCATGGCCTTGGCAAGTTGCTTGAGAGGAGTAACATAAAGCTCAAAATTAAGTGTGTATTGAAGTTCATATCCCTAACTAAAAGGAAATTTTAATCTATGGTTGATTTCGTAACAAATAAATAGGAATTTCTAGTTGTACATCGCAATAAAAAAAAGGACTTTTTTGTGTGTGGAATTAATCATTTAAAAATAAACAATCAGCTATAAATTATATATATATAATAATAATTATGGCTCTCTTATCAAATTCGAACTTGAGAGCTTAAGATGATTGTCACTAAAGCCTTTCAAAGTTGCCTTAAAATTTTAAAAATCTAAATATTTATTCCATTTAGATGTCATGGTAATGCTTATTGATAATATAACTATTAAGTTCATATTTGGCTGGATTCACATTAACTAATAAAATTAATTCATATATGGGATTTTATTTTTTTATAAACACACATAAAGAGATATATATCTATTTTAAAAATACTCTTTTTTTTTTGTTGAGAAGAAAAAGGGGTGGGAGCAAGGAAGAGCGCTAGCGACCACCCCGATAGGCCCTCACCGGTGGGATTATAAGGCCCTTGACCGCCCCTGGAACTCCTCTCGGGACCAGACTTAACTAGGCTAGCATAGTAGCCAACCACCAAACCCCAATGGAGACTCCAATACTCGAACTCCCAGCCTGAAAATGAAGAGTAAAGCTGGTACCCACTAGACCACCCTAGTTGGTGGTATTTTAAAAATACCCTTGACCAAGAATAAAGAGAGATATATATAGACACACACACACACACACACGTATGATCACTACTATTTTGAATCTCCATGAGAATGCCAAGTGACTAACATATCTAGCTATTGACTTGAACACGTTAGCAAAACATAAAGAGTAATGCTACATGGACTTAAAAATTACAATCATTAATTTGACTGTAGATCTCAGCATTTATCGAAACCCACTACAAATACAGTGTCATTCTTTCTGCGGCTTTTCCCCCATTTTTCTAAGAGAATGAAGAGAGATTTTTAATGGTTTTGACAACTCCTCAATTGGAGGTGCTCATATTATAATGGAATGGTGACAAAAGTGACGCCTTTGTGACTGTCAATGCCTTATTTTCTTTTGGTGAATCAGTAATACCTAATCAAGTTAGGTATCACCTCATCCGTATATGGTCTTCGAATTCTTGTTCTTATCCAATACCGTGTACAATCGAGGGAGGTGTTACCCCTTCCTAAGTAATAATTAAGAAGAGTGACGATGTTTAGATATAATTTATTTATTAAATATATTAATTTAATTTATTAATTATTAGATTGATAATGAACTTCATCTAACATTAAGATTTATTATTGATTTAATGATTATATTAAATTAAGTCAATAAATTATATTTAAATAATATAACTTAATTAAAAAAAGCCTAAACTCTCTAAAATGTGTAATATGTAGCATTTGGTTGGACTGAGATACCCTATAACATATTTTTTTAATTAATTATCTTTCTGTCTCACCTATTACACATTAATCTCATACTTATCAAATGATGAAAAAGCCGAAAATTAAAAAAAAATATATATCGAAGAGAATCTTGACCCCACATAATTGGTGTAGAAAAAGAGAATTTCTTGTCCAACCAATAATCATTTGACACGTACTCAAGCACAGGGTGGAGTTGAGCAACATAAAAGTACCCCTCCAACAAAAAAAAAAAATTTGAAAAAGGACAGAACCCAATTTTTCTGGTCATCATTTTGTTTGGATTCGCCGCCCCCAAGTAATTTTACTTGATATAAGCGGCTTTGTGATTGATTATTTGATAATTTAATCACAACTCACAAGTAGTGTGACCATTGATGGGGTGGTAGACTGGGGTACCAATCGAATTTCTTATCTTGAGATTGAAAGTTTAAGTCTTACAGTTCACATTGAGGTTCGATAGTTGACTGTTATATTAGTCTAACTAAGTTCATTTTCAAAAGGTATAACGAACACGATCAGGGTCTCGTAATCCCACCAGTGAGAACTTATTAGGGTGGTCTCTGAACGCTTTTTTTTGCCCCCACTCTACCCTAGAACCTTTTGTTAAGAAAGGTATATTGACATCTCCTACAGTGTTATCTCAAATGAAAAAATAGTGGTGTTTGGATTCAGGGATTTTTCATTAAATTAATTTTAGTTATATATAAATGCAAATTGAAAAAAATATGTTCTACTAATCATTGTGAGGTACACTCTGATACTGAGGTATAAGGTGATTTTAGAACAAGGAGGTGATCTCTATAATTAAAAAAAATACTATAATGTCAATTTTTTCTCTTCACATTAAGGGGAGAATTCATCTTTGAGATTTATGGTTAACCCAAAAAAAATATATTTATGATTAAATTTAAAGATAAAATGAATAAAATAACAAAAATGATTCTAAACAAAATTTAAAATAAGAATTCTTTCATAAATGATGTCATAATGGTAGTTTTTTCTAAATAATATGATATCAAGAATTTTGTATTTTTCAATTATGGAAGATTAGTGTGCCTTGATTTTTGTATAGGGATAGAGCCATGAGTTTATGGAAACAAATAACATTTGATTTTACATGAAGAATTATAGGATTATTTATTTTTTTATACAAATTTTAAAAAATAATTCAAACTTCTCGAATTAATTTGATGTAAAATAATTTCAACTTAATTCATCAAATAACCTACAATTGGAACTCCATTTAATCACATGGTCACTTGAGTATTCATCATGCCTCTAAGAAATACAACAAGAATAATAAAACAATATGACAAGTTAGGATATTTCTCAAATACTTATATTAATATGAAGAGAGATTTGGGCTCTTCTAAATTGTGGTTCTGATTTTATTTCGACCCTTAGTCATTGACACATTGCTGATTAACTATACGAATTCATGGCATTTCGGAGAAATTTTTGTATTTTAGTTTTGCATAAATCATTACATGCTGGACCAAAATAATTAATGAGACTATTTGAAGGTTTAATTGTGCAATGTATTTAAATAAATAGTTAGTGAGAAATAGAATTAACTCCATCACATTTCTTTAAAATACTACTAATGCACTGCGTGCGTTGCACGTGAAAAATTTTTATATACAAAATATTAATAAAAAATATTAGGTATATGTGTACCTACATTAAATATCATATCAATTTATCAAAATTATATTTTTATTACTCGTATTATACTATAAAATTCGTAAAATATTATTTGTTCCCAGTAATACGTTGTTCTAACTATAAGAAAAAGATAAAAATAATTCATTTAAAACTCATTTGATTAGGTTTCATCTTATAATTTATTGAATAAAATAAAAATAATTGTCAATATTTTAATTAATACTTACTATAATTAAGAATTAATTAGGTCAATAGGGATAAAATATAGAGTTAATAACACTTTTGATTTCTAAAATATGCAATTTTTATCAGTTTAGTCCTCAATATATAAATTTTATCAATTTAATCCCTAAAATATTCAATTATTGTTTAAATTATCCGTAACCAGACGATCAATTAAATTTTTTGACGGAAGTATGTCATTTTGTCAGATAGTTCACGTGACTAGCATGTGACCATTTCTCTTCAAAACTTAACAGACTGTTTGTATATGGATTATTAAAATATTAACTAAATATTTTAGAGACCAAATTAATGAAATGAGGATCAAACTGACAAAATATGCATTATTTCAGTGTCTAGAAGTGCTATGAACCCCATAATATAATATACTACTCTATAATATATATTTTAAAAGAATATTAAAATTTTAAAATTTAAGTTTTACTTAAAAATACACTATAATTTTTTTTATATAAACTCTTAAGTTACCTCCAACCGAAGACAAAATATAATATTGTTTGTAGCTGTAATTTGATGCATAAAATTTCCTTATAGTTCGTACAAATTAACAAAATTTCGAAAGCGATTGCATCAATCAACATTGCATAATACACAGTGTCACCACAACTTGTCTTTATCTTTTGAAATTTGTACGCGTAACATTTTGACTTTTATTGTATATTCGCTAGTAAATTATACTTAAATCTCTTGAAGTTCGTAAATGTGTAATACTTAGACCCTTCAAGTTTAAAATATTGTACTTAGATAAAAAATACTCTAATTAAAGATAAAATATTAAATATTTTAAATTTTACAACCAAAATTCATGTTATATTATGACATTTTTTGAAATAAAATCAAAAATAAAAATCTATTTTTTCTTAAAAAATCAAAATTATTAAATAATTATACTATTTATTAGAATTTAATTTAATTGTTTAAACGACCAAATTAAATTACCAAATTACTTAATTAAAGCTAAAAGGTATTATATCTATTACAGTTTGACCTCTTATTTGATTTTTTAGTTTTATTCCAATAAATAATATAATTGTATACTAATTATATTTTTTTTTTAAAAATTAGATTTTTATTTTTGATTTAATTTTAATAAATATCATAATAGAATATGAATTTTGGTTATAAAATTTAAAATATTTGATATTTTATCTTTGATTAGAATATTTTTAGTCTAAGTATAATATTTTAAATTTAAAAAGTATAAATATTATACGTTTCTAAATTTTAGAGGGCCTAAATATAATTTATCGGTAGACATTGACAGCTGGGACCTGATTGTTACAATGGTACAAACTTTGAAGCATCATAAAAGTAATATTTTAAATGTCAAGGATAATGACAAATTTCAGGGAGCTGGTTGTAATTCTCCCTTTTTATTTTGACCAAACTTGTCACTGTTCACAGTTTTCACGTCTCTCTGTCTCTCTCTCACCCACTCACACACACATACACACAGACAGAGCATGAACATATATATGCAACTATAAGGACAACAGATGCTCCACTATCGAACTGGATTTAGTTCACTTTTGGATCGATTTATCTGCCTCCCTCTCTCTCAGTTGTTAGTTTTTTCTCTCTCTATACACAAGAATATATAACTACATAGATGTACATACACGCACACACACGAAGTGTACTCCGGTGGACATGATTTTTTATATCTGTGCAGCTGTGGTGAGCTTGAACTGGTTGGGGGATTTGGATTAAAAGAGGAAGAAATGGCGTCGATTGCGGAAGGGCCGTTGCCATTTAAGGTTTCTGAAGAGCAGAGTTCTTCATCGAATCCGACGGACGCGGTGATATTCGTTGGAATTAGTCTGGTTTTAGGAATTGCTTGTAGGCATGTACTCAGAGGGACTCGGGTGCCTTATACAGTGGCTTTGCTTGTGCTCGGCATTGGCATGGGATCTTTAGGTTTACCAATTACATCTTTCACTTTTCTTTGAATTTCTTCATTATGTTTTACTTATTTTTATGTCATTCGATTTTTATTTTGTTTGTCAAAAATGCAATATTCATGGTTTTCTATACCTTCCGTAATTGGATGAATTAATTCCCATTAAGCGGGTGCTGAGAAGGATGAACTGGGTCCTACAGCCACTGGTGCCATGCGGGGTACTAATTGAGCTATTTTAGGGGTTACAATAGGCTCTGGATGTATTTACAATTTTTCGACAATCTTTGTGTTTAGGATCCCCTGAATTATACTACACAATACTATATGTCATGTGGATATGAGGCTTTGGCTTTGCCATGTTTGATGGACTAGAAGGCACAGGCTTGAGATGAGACCCCATTCCAGGACAGTTTATTTGCTATGCTTTTTTATTTAGCCCATCACGCTATTTTTGTATCTACAGCCTATGTATTGGGCAGCAGCTTGTTGGTAGTGTTACTTGTGTGTTCCTAAGTCTTGATGCTTGGTTATGCTATTGCTCAGAAGCCTCTTGGGTATCTGTATGCTTGTATCGATAATGTTATGCGTGCATGCTATCTATCTCTCCCAACATCTTGTGCGCATGTTAGGTGTCAATAATGTGCGGATTTTAGTTGTTAGACATGCCAACGAGATGTGTTTGTCAGTGTGTTGTCTAATCATATGTGCACACAAGTGTCATTCACAAAGGTTCATATGGCTGTTAGGCTTCTCTTGACTGGAGGATGTTGGGGCAGGGGCACTGCACGGTCAGTGCCGGCCCATGCACTAGGCCATTAAGGCCATTGCCTAGGGCCCCCAAATGGGACAAAAATTTTGGGGCCCCAAATTAAATTTTTGTATAATTTTACTAGACTTAATTTTTGGGTTTAATTTGAGAATTAAATGCATTTTGACCATTAAATTAGTAAGAAAAACTACCATTGAATAAGTTTACTAAAAATCAAATAACCATAATTTACTAAGTGTCAAAATTAGGTCCCTAGATTAAATACAAGTAATAGCATTGTAAAATTTTTAGAATTTTTTACAAAAATATTCAAGGCCCTAAAGTTTGAGCTGATGTGTTTTATCTTTGTCCAATGTTTATGGTATATGAAAAATATGTGTTATCACCTAATAAAATATTTTTCTATCTTATTATCAAAAAAAAAAAAAAAACTGTGTAATTCATTGTCTATCAACTAATAGTTAAAAATTATAACTTTATATTTTTTTAGATTAAATTTGAGGTTACTTCAAATTTAGGATAGATTTTTACTTAATTATTTTTTTAAAGCGTATAAAAATGACTATAAAATAGAGTGAGTAGAAGTATTTCACTATCTGAAAGTAAGTATAACCATAATTGTCTTGCTAAAATTTCTCAGTGAAAACATTTCTTTGGTTCTCTGCAATATTAAAACATGTTTCACATATTCCAATACTATTTAACTTACACAAATTTTAACTTTTACATTTGTTCTGAAAAAATTTATTTTGTTAGTTAGTTTAAATTTTCATTCTCTTTCTCATTATCTTCAATAGAAAATTAACTTAATTATATTTGGTAGAGGATTCGACTTTTGTTAATTGAATTTTAATGTATAAAACTTGAATTTAAAAATTCAATTAATATTTTTGAATCTCAAAAAAGAAAAGCAAACAAAATTAAATAATTTAATTGTTGACAAATATTTATATTATTATAAAATATATTAATAGGGCCTAATTTAAAATTTTTGCCTAGGGCCCCCAAATATGTTGGGCCGCCCATGTGCACGGTCTATCTGCTGTGTAGAATATGAGGGCATGATTCTTGGGGTTGTGCAATGAAGAGATACCTGTCATTACCCTTTTTATTGACTTCACCACTTACTTTTCAAAAGAGAGCAATATGTAAACATTGTTTTATAAATGGTCCGAAGTTTAGGATTATCCTGTTTAGCCTCCCTGTCCCGTAAAATGACACTTTCACTTATTCAATGAATTTGGAAAAATAAATCTTGTCAGTTATTTCAAGCTTTGATTATCAATATACGCAAACACAAAACTTACAGATACTTGATATGCAACATACTTTACAATTTAACTCTAATTAATAAATTGTTGGCTGTGCATGATGCCAAGATTGCCAGTTAATTGTACGGTAACTGGCACGGAAGTGTTCTCCCTATGGTATTCTTTTATGTTCTCTTTTTTGTTGAGGGTTGGGGGGAGGTGGGAGGGGCTTCTGGACTAAAAATAGGGTCTGACAGTTGAACTTATTTATTTATAGGTCTCTCTGTTTTATAAGCCATTTTATCTAACAAACATATTTTTTCTGCTAACAATCAATGCCATATATATTCGTGTTTTGTGTTTATTTTGGTTTATTTTAGAATCTGACTAACTGATAAATATGCAGAATATGGAACAAGTCACCGGTTAGGAAAGATTGGTGATGGCATTCGTCTTTGTAAGTTCATTCTATAATTAGCATGAGATGAGTGTTTTGATGCTTTCCAATATATTTTGATAGAAGAATATACTCAGATTGTTAAATTATCAGCTATTATAAGGACCTTGACACTGTAGTTGTTGATGACAGGGGCAAATATTGATCCCAACCTTTTGTTGGCTGTGTTCCTTCCTGCTCTCCTTTTTGAGAGTTCATTTTCTATGGAAATACACCAAATAAAGGTGGTTTTTCTCTACTTTCTTTCTCATCCTGAGCAATTGAGTTTGATGCAGGAAGTGATTATCTGCCTCTGTCCCTCTGTGTGTGTGTGTTGGGGGCTGGCGTAATGTAGTTCTATTTTTCTTTTTTGCTCTAGAGAACTACCTAGCTTATTGTTAAACTTTGAACAGTGTAGGCATGCATAGACAAATATGTATAAACTAAGGGTAAACATTGCTAGTTGCTAGACTGAGATATAGTCTCTAGACTTGCCAAAAGACTATAATAAGGTCTAGATAGCTATTGGTAGATGAATATTTGAAGTACCCTTAAATGTACAAATAGTAAGATTTATTTATTAGTTTTTTTGACATATTATTCTAAATATAAGCTCTATACAAAATATGCAACCTAATGTTTGGATAGGGTATTTGATAAAGATCGAAAAAAATTGAGTAAGTTTGATTTGAAGAATTTTACTTTATTATTTATTTTAGCATTATTAAATTATATAGGAAGTATTTCTTTGATTACAAAACTATTTAAAAGAGTTTGATTAGGAGATTTAGGTAGAGTTTTACTAGGAGGGTAGTTTGAGAATTTGATTATGAAACTCTTTTAGAATTTTAATAGGAGAATAGTTCTTATTTTGGCATGAGATTTAGTCTAAGAAGCACGGACACGGACACGGACACGGACACGGACACGGACACGGACACGGACACGAACACGAATACGCATACAGATACGGACACGGATATGGACACGGACACAGACACGACAAATCTAAAAAAAGTAGGACACGGACGCGTTATAGATAATTGTGTTTAGCGGGGAACGCTTGAACTCAAGTTTTCTTAGCATCTCGCGCCTTGAAAACCGGATGGAAAGCGCTGTCCCGAGTGAAAGCAGGTGTTCGAGGCTTCGCCGCTTGAAGGGACAGGCTTCGTCGCAAGTTGTCAATACAATATTCTCACAAGAAAGATAAGGTTCCGATGGGAACCTACTTTTGAATTCTTTTGGACAGCCGATACCTAATCCGGTAGAAAGTCTTCTTGACACTATTCGCCTTCACTTAGGTGGTCTCTCAGATGATACAATCATTAAACACACTGAGATTCTTCCTAATCTGAGGATTAGGTTCAGTGTTTTATGATAAGTAAATGTTATCTTTAGTCATTTAGTGTGAATATTTATGCTAACATCATAATAATAAATAATTATCAATTTTTTCATAGATGTGTATTGTACATATATAATTTAAATGATTCTTCTCATCTCGATTGCTCTTTTTTAAATCTTTTGTGTCTTTTGCTTTTATTATTATATTTTGAGTACAACTTTAATATGTCTAGTTTTGATAATTATATGTTCTCTCATAATATAAGATACTTAAGAGTTAGATTTTTAAGGTTGTTAAACACATGTTTATTGTTTAGTAGTAGACACGATTTAAAGAAATGTTAGACACGTCACTAAAGAAGTGTCGAACATGTGTCCAAAATTAAGATTTTATTATTTAATTATAGACACAGATCAAAGAGTATCAGACACGTGTTCAAGAGTGTCGGTGTCCGACACGTATTCGATACAGACGCGTCACCTTCTTGAGAGTGTTCGTGCTTCATAGGATTTAGCCTATAAATATAAATGGAGTGATATTAATAAAAGTTATGAAGGACGGATACGGACACATGAGTCGTATTTGAGATGGTACGGACACGGGAATACGATAAAGTTAAAAATATAGGACACGAATACGTTCTTAATATATTATAATATATTTTTTAGATTATAATAGAATTATAATATATTAAGAACAAAACACATTTTATAACAATATTTAATGAAAAAATCTAGCAAATATTAATTTTTTTGATTAAAATTGAAGTAGATTAAAATAAATATCCATCATTTTCATCCGACACGAACATGCGTCAGATACGGCCTAACACGTGTTCGACACGGCTAGAAGTGTCCCAAATAGTAAACTCAGTCAGACATGGCCGGGATACAGCTAGTATGTGGTTAGGACAAGGCCAAGATTTAAAAAAAAAAAATGACTATTAATTATTAAGAGGGCTGCCCTCTGGTCACTGGTAGCCCAAGAACTGCAACAAAAATAAAAAAATTCTGATGACGAGAAGTAGTAAATATTGATAGGGGTCAATCACGCCAAGCAACAAGTGACCTTGTTGGAAAAAGACGTCCTTTTCCCAAGTTTTATTGACCCAACCCAATTCCTTTTTCCAAGCCATAAACCAAATAAAACAAAAGAACGAGGACCAGTTCAACCCAGATTTAGTCCTGGCCATAACCCAACGGCCATAACCCAATAACCATATTCAGTAACCTTTGTCCAACCCAAAGTCTTATCCAACCTATATATATGAAAAAAATAGTGGAAATTAGAAGCAAATATAATATGACAATCTATTTTGCCAATAAATACAAGCACAAACTTATTGGGTCATTAAAGACGCATGATATGTACTATTTGGTAAGCAGATCCATAGGATTTTTTCTTTATTATTATTATTTTATTTCTTACTTTGACCTTAAATTATTCTCTCTCCCCTCTATCTATTTTGTCCCACTTTCTCTTTCCTCTTTCCACTCTCTTCCTTTAATTTCTTTATCCTCTCTCTTGTCAATCTCTCTTTTACCTTTTATTGAAATTTCTCTCTCCTCTTTCTTCCATTCCACTCAATCTCTCTCCTACATCTCTTTCATCCCACTCTTTCTCTCTCCTCTCTCTTTCTTCAATTTCTATCTCCCCTCTTTTCCTTCAATTTCTCTATCTTTTCTCTAAGTCAATCTCTCTTATATTTTTTATTTAAACTTCTCTCTTCTCTTTCATCACCCTCATTCTGTCCCCTCTATCTTCCATCCTACTAATTCTATCTCCTCTCTCTTCCATCTCACTCCTTCGATCTAAACCTTGTATTACTATTTTTAACGCATCTTATTAAGCCAGTTTATGTTCAAATCAATGTGGATATTGGCTCATCTGAAGTGAGGAGTGTCATTGGTCTTGTCCTTTGATATATCACAAGTATTGTTGTTGAGATTGCAATCTTTAAAGAGGTTTGTGTATACTTATTAGTGCATATTGTGAAAAATTTCTCTTATTTTTGGTATGTGTTCTTTTTTGTGGGATAGTCGTTTGATTAACTTCTTGTAGATAGACGTCTGAGTAACTGTGATTGTGGGGTATTTTCACTCTCTTTGGACACTGTCTTAGGACAGTAATAGTGGGATTTTTTCACTGTCCACGACAGTGACAATGGCGTTGTCACTGTCCCTGGAAGTGATATATATATATATATATATATATATATATATTTGTCTTTATTGTCGTAATGTGCGTTTTTTATTTTTGTATATATATGCGTGTATGTATATATTTAAATTTTGAAAGTTCCAAAATGAAAGAGATTTGAATTTATTTTGAATTTTGAAATGTGGATTTTATATGGATATAATTAAACTTTATATATATATAAGAGAGATAGAGAGAGTTCTAATTATGAAAGCCCTAAAATGAAGGAGATTTGATTTTATTTAAATTTTAAATTGTGCATTTTATATGGTTATTATTAAGCTTTCTATTTTTATTTAAATAAGGATAAATGGATTTGTCCTTAAAGATCGAGAGAAAAGGTGCTTGAACCTATTGCCGTATTAAATTATAAGACTGCACCGACCTCCAAAAAACTCAAAAAAATATACAGCCATTGAGGTGATAAAAGGGTTCCATGGTCTAACCCAAACACTTCTGAAATTATAGTTTCTACCCCAAAAGTTTCAAAAAATACACTTGGCCCCCAAACGTTTTAAAAAGTTATACTTTGACCCCAAAAGTTTTAAAAATTACAGTTTGGCTCTAAAAGTTTTTGAAATTATAGATTGATCCCAAAAATTTCATAAATTTCTCAAATTTTTTTGACAATCAATATGATTAGCAATGCCGAACTAAGAGCTAAAGTTGAAGCCCATGATTCGTGACTAGATTCACATCAAGCATCGATGGATTCACTCCAAGCTTCAATGAGTTTGCTCCACACAATAGTGGAATATTTACATAAAGGTACACAAGTTGGCTACTATGTTTGGAGTTAAGCTCCCAAATAGAACTTAGCGAGTAAGGTAGATATTGATTCATTTTTTTTATCCATTAGTCATCAACAAGTGATTGATCAAACTCTACCATCATCACAAGTTCCGATCTAGCTAGATGATAAATCAAAATTGCTTGACATTGATGAGTTTAAAAGTTCTGCGCCTCATCCTATATCAATTGCTTTTGATAAGCCAATTTCAAAGGATGTTCCTATGTATGAAGTTAAACAAATTTCAAAGGGTGTCGCTTCATGTGGATTGTTAGTTTCTCTTCATTGGTTTGTATGCTTCCTTCACCTATAATAGTGTATGTAGACAAGACTGTGAAGGATGCAACGCATCAATGCATTGTTTTTTATTATGGGGATTCTTCACATCTCTTGTAGTCTTCCCTTATAACTCTTTAGAGAAGAGTTTTTTTTAACTGGGGAGAATTGATAGAGATTGAAAAGGAATTGGATAAGCTTGATTTGAAGAATTTTACTTTATTATTTATTTTAGCATTATTATATTATTTGGGAAGTATTTCTTTGATTAGGAAACTATTTTAAAGAGTTTGATTAGGAGATTTAGATAGAGTTTTGCTAGGAGATTAGTTTAAGGGTTTGATTATGAAACTCTTTTATAATTTAAGGAGAGTAGTTTTTATTTTGGTAGGAGATTTAACCAGTAAATATGGGTGTAATCCCTACTATTTCATGGTAGAGAGTGGTGTTTCTAAATTTGTGAATTTTTTGACCGATTCCTTGTGAGGATGAGGTAAAACCCTTCTACCCCTTTTTCTTTGATTCTTCTTTTCTATTATCTTATTTCTTCCTCTTCTCGTCCTCCATCAGAATTACTTCTTATTCATTTTGCGGAGCAGTATTGGAAATGGAGTCCTACTGGTGATAATTTTAAATGACACGTGATTGAAGAAGGATAGATGTCAGAAATATGTCTGCTAGCTGTTACGAGTTTATCATTGAAAACTTCTTTGTTTCTGTTCTGTTCTCTATATATAGCATAATTTGAATCTTTGTGGTGTAGCTGAAAAGAAGGAATGAATTCGTTTAGTTTTGCTTAGTACGTTTATCTGCAAACCAAATAATTTTACTAGTAGAGAGGGTTCCTTGTTAATCCTAATACCAAGCTTTCGTTTTTGAAAAGAATGCACTTTTTGCTTGAGAGACACGTTTGCCTTCAAAGTCTATCTCGAACCACCTTGGAAGACTCCTTATGATAAGGGGTGCAATTCCAGTGGGTTGGGCTGGTTGAGAGGTTAACACGGGCTCAATCCAAGATATAAAATCTTTGGCCCGAGCTCAACCTGAATCGAATAATTCAACCCTGAGTATTGTCCATGTTTTTTTGAACATGGCATAATTCATGTTGGAACTTGGGTTAAATTTTTGGATGAAAATTCTGGTTCAGTTTAGGTTGGATTCTTGGGTTAACTTGTGCTGAAGTTAGAGTTCGCATTCCGAATTCACTAATTTGGACTATGTTTGAGTGTTGGGTCCCAAAAACTTGATACTCAAACCCGAGTTCTGCTTGAACCTTGGTCGGGTTCAGATTTTTTCGCCCAAGTCCAACTCAATTGTCGAAAATATCAACCCAAATACTGAATTTTTCAGGTTGGGTTTGGATTGAACCGCTCAAATTGCACCCTACCTATGATGACTTGGAAGCCTTCATCTGAATTGATAAGTAGATTGTACTACCCCAGGAAAACTTGTTCTAATATGGGTTTTCTTTGCATGGTATTTCTGGTCCGAACTTGGCACAACACTTCCTCAAGGTTTGGGCTTCTAGTATCATTCACTCGATACCTAATTACCTGTAAACTGTTTTTCCTACCGTAAAGCTCATTACAATTATCATTGGAACCCCACTTTTTTGTCTCTTATTATTATTTTTTTTGTTTCCTGTTACCTTAAAAAAAGGGACAACTTGATTTATGTTAGTGTTGGGAAATATTTTTTGATCATCATGTGTTGTTTTGTAAGCTGTGTTGTGAACAATTTATTTGTAATCATGATCTTCGGTGGAAAATGGCAATTCCTTTAAAGAAGCAGACTTGTGGCAAGATGCTAGTTGAGGCCCAGTTGGCAGCTATCGATTACACCCATCAATCATTGCAATCTAACACAAAACTGTTGCTGGTCAGACATGAAAACGTGATTAGAAGTGTCAGCATTGTTGTTATAAATGGTGGCCTTTGGCCTCACTTCTTGTCCCTACAATATTTTTCCTATTGCTGCATGCTTGCATGTCTTGTTTTCTTTGAAATGTTTGGTTTGATATCATTTTTAGCCGATGACGATGCTATCTGTTCCTTGATGTTTTAGGATTTTCGTTGATCCTTAGTGAGACAATTGTATTTGTATTCCCAATGCAGCGGTGTATGGTACAAATGCTTCTACTTGCTGGGCCTGGTGTTCTCATTTCAACCTTTTTTCTTGGATCTGCTTTAAAGGTTTGCAGAATCCGGATGTTTTGTCTGTAGCGCTTTTATTTAATATAATCTAAAATGATGACATACTGTAGCTCACTTTTCCATATGACTGGAGCTGGACAACATCATTGTTGCTTGGTGGACTCCTTAGTGCAACTGATCCTGTGGCTGTTGTGGCCCTTCTGAAAGAGCTTGGTGCAAGCAAGAAATTAAGTACAATAATTGAAGGAGAATCCTTGATGAATGACGGGTACAATTAAGAGTGCTCCTAATTAAATCAGAATTTTTTTTAATGGTGAATCACATAATATTGGCAGTTGATTTAATAATTCTATATTTTCTTTTGATGTTTCATTTGTTTTTCACAACTTTAACATATTTGGTTTCATTTATGAGCTAGATTTCTTTTTATAGGACGGCAATTGTGGTCTATCAGCTATTTTATCGAATGGTCCTTGGCTCGAGCTTTAACTGGGGGACCATAATCAAGTTTTTAGCACAAAATTCTCTTGGGGCGTAAGTACTCTTTTACTTTCAATGAATAACAATAGCAAATATAAGTTGCCTGACAAGATACTTTTCATGGTGCAGCTTAGGGCTAGGTCTTGTTTTTGGAATAGCATCCGTTTTGTGGCTTGGATTTATATTCAATGATACTGTGATAGAGATTACTCTGACACTTGCTGTGAGCTACATTGCTTACTTCACTGTATGAACCTTCCCAACTTGGAACTCCTGTCTTTTACATATAAAATATTTTCAGCATCTCTGATGTATAATTAATCTTTAATGAGATGAATTCCTGTGTTGCGATTGCTGCTTTTTTGAGCTAAAGTTGAATTTTTGTTGAAGTAGATTGACCGCTTAAGATTTTACATGAGTTTACTAGCAATAACTCCATACCAGAATACACTCTATAATGCCAAAAATTGAGTGTTGATCGTGCCACATTTATATTTTAAATAAGATTTATTTTTTATTTTATTTTATTTTTTTAATTATATAATTTAAAATTAAAATAAACAAAGAGAAAATAAAAGAGATAGGGAAGAGAAAAGAGAGAGGAGAGAAGTAGGTGCAGATTAGTGGCGTTATTTGACATTGGAAAATATTTGATTGAGTTGTTTGATATTGGGGGCCGTGGAGAGAAGATGATATTTTTGAGTGGGAAACGTTTTTTTGGTATGAATTTTGTGCTGTTGGATCAATCTTGATTGTTTTTGTGCTTTTATAAGTTAAGAATTCAATTTCCTAGCTGATATTAGATAGATGTTTAACATAGTATTACAGCCGTATTGTAGAAGCTCTGTTTCCATTTCATAGATTTGGTAATTGTTGCCCCCTTGCCCATGCCATAACTACTACTTGCTGTGTTTTCAATTATGTTTCGGGATTATTTTATTTATCTCTCCATGTGCAAGTGGGGCATGTGTGAAGGAGTATTTTTAGAGATCGTCCCACATTGGCATAGCAGCGTCTCACAAATTAGTGCACGGGCCTTGAGAGTCTCTCCAATCATTTCCAATTTGTTTTAGTTCGATGGTCAAGATAGTAGCATAGTTGGAGTTCCTACGCTTGAATCTTGCCATTACACCTATGATTACGCTACTTGCACGTGCTTGGTCCAAACTCTAGCCCGCATATGAGGAGCTATGTTGAAGTATACAAATATCTATGTTGCACCCTCTAACTACTTAATGCGTTTAGTATTTTTAAACCAATTTTCTGCATCAGTTACCTGACCTCTGCTAAAGTGATTGTTGAGTTTTTTAGTCCTTCCCTCCTAATAAAGAGAATCATTGGTGCATTGCATAATTTTCAAGTATGGATTCAGTCGGACAAAGATGGATTGCCATTAATTGGACCAATTACTTGGATAATCTTGGATCTTAGTTTTATTCTTCATCTGGCTTTGCATTCTTACCTCTTTTTACTGCTGCATTTTTTCTGGCAGTATTGGTTATAGCTTATATCAAAATTTACATTCAATTCCAGCTAATTACTTCAATTTGTTTTTTTTTAAAGAATTAACAATCTTTTGCTGTTTGTGTAACATATCCTTTAGTCATAACTGCTACTTAATTGTTGAATAATTTGAACTTTTAGTATTCGATTTCAAGTATTTTTTTTTTTTTTTGCTAAGTTCGATTTCAAGTATTTGATGAAACTATTAAAGCTATGTTTTTTTCCTTTTGGCTGAAGCACAATGCTAGAAGCTTTGCATAGTAGCTTACTGTGTTATCTTTTCGTTTCTTTCTCCTAAAATTGTGATGCTTTCTACCCTTTAAACTTGCTTTTCTGGTTTTATGTATCCTATAACTTTTGAAAGCTTAGATCAAACTCTACAAATGCAAGAGAGAAAAGAGATCTGTCAGCTACTCTCTATTTTTTTATCTTGTGAAAATAGGTACAAGAGTGGATACAAAACCTGACAGCTTGTTGTTAAGAAAATAACAAAAAATATAAATACAATATTAACACCTCCTTAAGCTCATGATGTGTCAGGAAATGGAATGCCACGTTCAGTGAGACCTCTTGAAGAAACCAATTGCTTGGCGAAACAAGCAAAAAGTAAAGAAATAGTCCTAAGCCGATGAATGATGACCTCAAAATAATGGTGAATCTTAATATGGCTGGTCCGTTCATGGAAAACAAAATTGTGTGAAATCTGAATGGCTTAGCAATAGTCAACTAACCTATCTTCGATGTAATTATAATCTTAGTAAGATATTCAACCTTAGTGGAATGCGTGACGATAGTCTTCTTTTTTGTTTCTACAAGAGATAAGAAAATCACCATGAAAAATTTGAAAAACCAAATTTGAATTTACGAATCATGACATCACTTTCCTAGCTAGGATAAGAAAAGCACAAAACTCCAAAAAACAAGTGGAAGAAACGGCAAACTCTGATGTAAAATGCTTTGAAGGTATCATAAAATACAAAGAACTAGGGGCAAATCTGTAGCTGAAGTATAAAAAATGACGTAGAAAATGAGTGGCATAGGCAATGCCAGGTCTTGTAATAACGAGGCATACCAATTTGCCCACAACAACACAACGTAGGATCAACAAAGGACTACCATTAGTACAAGTGTAATGTAAGCTTAAGAGGAGCCTAAAAAATTCTGAGAGTATGTTAGTCAAGCCTAGTGTTTTACATAAACTATATACTTTGATTGGGAAAGAATATAACCTTTAGGGGCGAAATCACATTAATTCAAGAGATATTGAGGGGACTAAGGTTCTTTATCTCAGTCTGTTGCTGTAACTGAGACTTTTAAGGCAAAAACTGTCTTCAGAGGCAATTCTAGTAATGATTATATCATTAGCATATAAGACGAGAACATTTTGACCAATGGAGTTCGAACGAAGAAAAAAAGCATAAAATCCTGATGACTGGGACAAAAGCCCAAGCCATGGATCACAATGGAGAATTTTTCAAATGACGGCCAAGGAGCCTATTTGAGACGATTCAAAGATTTTCAAAGTTTGCATAAATCACCTGGAGCGTGAGGGACATCCAGGAGGCACCATAAAAACTTAGCCCGAATCACCAATCAAAAATTCATTGTTACATCCATTTTAGATAACTTATATTGACAAACGATTTGTAGACTATCAAAGTATGAACATTTGGTTATCTTTGCAGCAGTGGTAAACGCCTTCATATGATCAATGTCATTCTTGTGCCATACCCTTAGCAATCAATCTTGTTTATATCTTTCAATAGAATCATCAGCTTGAGTTTTATGTCTTTTGACAACCAATAGCACGCCGAGCCGAAGATAAATGTGCAGGATCTTATCTCTAAGTTTTATGTAATGTAGAGAGTGCTTCATTCATAACATGATCAAGAGCAATGTCTCTATGTGAGGTAGGTATAAACCGAGAGTGAATGAGAGATAAAAAGAGTAAAACCCAGAAAACTCAAGGAATTGCAACTATTTGAAAAAACTAAGAGGTTCAGGATATTTACAATATGATTGAGATAACGAGAAGAGTAAGTATCTTCATCGTCAGAAACTAATGGAGATGCAGTTCGGAGAGGTAAAAGAGTTCTACCTAGAGAGTAGCCAGTCTCGTTCTTGCGAGAATAAGTACCAAAATAGGAGCAACACCACTGAATAGGAGGAAGATTGAGACGAGATTGAATGTCGAAAGGAAGCATGCCACACATGTAAGAATCACTAGAAATAACATTAGGAAAATGGTCAATATAACGAAGGACAACTTTAATGAAGATGTCATGAGTAGAAAGAAAGAAATATGCTCAAGGAAAGACTCTATGTCTGGATGCATACAATCTTTTGGCAGTAGCATCATAACAACAATATGCCTTTTGTCCATTAGAATAACCAAGGGAAACACACTTAGCAGAATAAAAGCATGTAACTTATTCTGTCCAGTTTAGGAAGAAGAACAAATAAGTACAACACAACTGATCGAAAGAGAATTGGTCAGGAGGTTCCTCATAATCGTTTGAAAGGAGGAGAAACACTTGACCTTATAACAGAAGGAATCAAGTTAATTAGGTGAACACGTATGGGAACAGTTCCTCTCCAAAAAGAGAAATGGAAAAAGGCACCGAGAGCAACTACTGGTGAGCAATCTCCATGATGCGTATGCGCTTTTGCTTAACTACACCATTTAGCTAACGTGTATGTACACGAGAACTGTTGAATAGTTCCATTGAGCCCCTTAGTTTTTTCAATCAAACATCTTAGTTTTTTCAATCAAACATGGATAACAAATGATAGATGAGGAACAAGTCATATCCTTGAATAAGATTTCATGCTTTAGGGTTGGCCAAATGATACTGAATGTCTTTGACAAAGATTTGAAGCAATGGTGCAAGAAATCATGTAGATGATTGCTTGCAGGGGTTGAATAATAAAGTTACCGAGAGAAAAGACTATGGTAAAATATGAATGACAAAGAGGAAGAGCAAATTAAGGGCGGCCCAGTGCACGGAGTCTAGCGAGGGTCAAATGCATGCAGTCTTACCCCGGCATGTGGGGTGGTTGTTTTTGCGATTTGAATCCTTGACTTTCAGGATACAATGGAGCAACCTCACCAATGCTTCAATGCCTAACCTTCGCAAATCGAAATTGACTCCAATATCCTGAAAGGTTAAATGAAACTATAGGAGAAGTGGAAAAAAAATGCTTTTAGCTATTCTCTAAAATTCCCTCATATGAGATAGAGAAAAGAAATAATATAAAATCCAATCTTATTGGGAAAAAAAAGAGATAAAATAAGACCCCACAAGAAAAACTAGAATACCTCTAATTAAAAAAACTTAAGATAATTAATACAATCTTGATGAATATATGGATACACGTCGGTTCTTGATTTAACGTATGAAATTATTAATGTCTACCTAGTGTTCATTAGGACATAACATAACAACGTACACAACCACAACCTATCATGAATTTGTTAACAATTACCCGCACCCCATACCCCAAGTTGTCATTTTCTAAAGAACTATGGGAATCGGATAGTATTTCATCACGATAATACCAATAATTTGGTAAATATCGAAGGTATTTGCAGTGGCTGTGTTGTTAATATTTGTAGGATAATCTTTCTGTTAGAGTGTCGAGTATTCTAGTAGATTAATATTAGGGGTAACATAGTCATTTACCAGGTTTTATGTTGCTCCATTAAATAAGGACCTCTACTATGTATCTTAGGTATGATTGGTAACATATTAACCTAGCCATAATATATTCTCTTGTTCTCTCTTCTCTTTTCTTCTATTTGTGTGATCATTGTTTATATTTTTTTAAATGACTAGGCTACCCCTAATATTAATCTGCCAGAATACTCTTAACATTTTTTTTTCAATGTTTAGTCCCGTGATTTTTTTTTTGTGGGTTTCTCATTAGAATATGAATACGGGCAATCTCTTCAAAAAACAAAAGGTAAATGACTAAGCTACCCCCAATATTAATCTGCTAGAATACTCTAACACTTTAGATGTATACATAAATCATTTCTTTGTGTTTTCAAGATATTAGCGTAAGTCATGACTATCATAATTGGGCATCATGGTCATCAGTATTATCATTATCTTTTACAGTTTACCTACAAAGTTTTAGTAGTTTCCTGAATTTCAAATCTAATCTCTAGTTCAATCTTTGATCTTTGTGGTTTCAAGTGGCCTTAGTACTAGGTGCGATATATCAAACGTTATCCAACGGTCGAGCCTCTTGCATGAAATGTGGTTGAAGTATAATTACATAAGTTTTCTTGGTCACCTTGTGGACTTGTAATATGTACAACATTTTATTCAATGTCATGTGGGACCTAATTTGGGTGTTACGGGAAATATACTACTAAAGATTAATGCTAATTGGACCTAATTTGGGATTTGATTTGGGGACTTAATCAATAATTAGTTTATGGGGTGGACTGCTACTCAATTGACAACATCAGGTTTGGTCGTCGAATTAATTCCCAAATTAGGTTCAAATAATATTATTGATTTGTTTACCTATTTAGTGCAATAGATCAAACAATGTGTTAACTAATAGAGAAAAGCAGCATCCACATTATATAATATTCATTTCCCAAATAAACTAAAAATACAATACAATTATATTAATATAAGGTTATAACCAAGGAACTAAATTTCTTTTCTAAATGGTCGAAATATCCTGAATTATTTTTTCGTTGGTAATCAAAACGAATTAGTGATTGAATATTGAAATTCCTTTGTTTGGAGGTGTTTTGGTATGTGTCAATTGATGTGTGTCGATATGTTTCAATTAATGTTTTAGAATGTTTTGCATACGAATTTTCAATTTTTTTCTTTGTTTTCATCTTATTTTGAAATATTTTCGAATCATTTTCGAAACGTATCATTTCCTAATTAACCAAAATTGTGCACCTAAACAAGATTTTGATCATTGATTTTAACTAAGTAGGTTAAACACTCAACTTTAACTCTCGAGAAGACTGAAGAAAAGGAAAAAAAAAAAAATGCTTACTCTTGGCTCTTACCCTCTGAGTTCTCGCTGACGCAATAACACATCCCCACAAAGAGAGACAGAGAGAGAGAAGTCATGAATGCACCAAGGAAGTCGACAGATCAACGGGTTAAGATTGCGCTAGATGGAAGAACTAAAGAAGAACAACAAGAATCGTTTGCATAGGCTTGATTTTGCAGGTTTTCTTTCAATTTTCTTCTTCAAATTCTTCTTCTTCTTTGTTGTTTGTGATTGATCTGTGCAATTCCACAAAATCTTCTGACTTGGTCCCAAGTGATCCGAGTGAACCCTGTCAATTCCGAGTTGCACCGATTCAATGTAGTTATATTCGAGTCAAGGCCGATTTGTGTCTAACTCATGGATTTGATGTTTAGCGTATCGTTATCAGGGCGGTAGACTTTGCCAAGTCGTATTGCACTTGGCCAAGTCGTTGAATCCTTAAGGGTGGAGGGGTTGCATCATCTTTCGTCACTTTAAATGCTATTATTTAATTTTATTGTTTTTTGGTTGGTTGGAGATTATACCTTGTGTAGTTGCTTGTACATTGGCTTAGCCCTCCTTTCCAAATTTGATCTACTTGTGTTAAAGAAGACATAATTGTGGAAGACAAGAATCTTTTGGTGGTTAATTTTCTGTCCATTTGTCCGAGAGCATCTAATCTGCAATTTTTACGTGATAGGCTCAAGAGGCAGCTGATATTTCTGGTGTTTTAACAGTGATGACTTTGGGGATGTAAGTTTTAAGTGGTTTGACAGTTTCTGTGCAACTTGGGATATGAACAGTCTTGATATGATATTGCTTGGACAGGTTCTACTCTGCCGTTGCTAGGACTGCCTTTAAGGGTGATGGCCAGCAAAGCTTGCATTATTTTTGGTATTTTTCCAGTCCTCAAATTTCTACTTCTAGGATCTTGTCTGGCATTTATAAAGGTTCATGTTTTTGTTTTCTTTTTGTTTCTTCTGGATACGTAACTTGATGGTCCATGATGGAGTGTAGTTTTTCATAATATTTTCTTCATTTCTTTGCCATTTGAAAACCTAAAGAGAAGTTTGGTCTTTCTGTGCCTATCTCACAGTTTTGCTCCCGAGAAGCCTAATTTCAAACTATACTTAGTCTGTTTACAGTCATTATTTTCCCAACTGGGATGTCCTTTTTGATTCTCATATCCTACAAGTTTTAGGCACGAGCTACATATACTTGTGCCTTTCTTGGGGCGTCTCATATCCTAAAAGTTTTAGTCTTTGCTTACTGTCATAATTTTTTCCAATTGGGGGTGTCCTATTTGATTCTTATATTCTACAAGTTTTAGGCACCAGCTACATATGCTCGTGCCTTTCTGGGGCGTCTCATATCCTAAGTTCGTTATTTTGTTGGTAATCTGGAAAAGCGTTGCCTGCCAAACCCCCCGCGGGGCCCTTCTTAAAAATTTTGAAGGTCATGTCAATTTGCTTTTCTTGGGGAGATTGGTGGAAAAATTGTACACAACTTTTAGGTGTTTGTAGCTGCCCTTACATGTATAATAGGTTTTTTGTTGTTCAATTTTGTTTTGAGTGTTGGTTTCTTTTGCTCTGTGTACTATGCACAGCCTTGTGCCTTTTAATGTTACTTTTTTCTCCAGAAATAAAGGGTAAATAATAACCTTGTACAGTTTCTGGGATATCATAGGTTTCCTATATCTTCTCGTTTTGGTTTAAATTAAAATGTGATGAAGAAATATAATTGAGTGTTGAGTCCCTTGGCTTCTCAAAGCAGTTAGGTGAGGCTGAAGTTACAATAGGCTCTGCTTGTAAGATCAAATCTGTGTTTTCAGTTTTTGTTTCTAATGTTATCTTACCAATAGATGCAGTTTAATAATTATGTAATTTGTGAACATTGTAGACCATAGATAAGTATATTATCCTCTTGTAATATTGTCTTCAAAGTTTGCTCATATATTTCTTGGTACTTTATTCAGGGAAATGGTTGCCTATATCGCTAATACACTGATTTTCATCTTAAGGTAAGAGCGTATTTTGACGTTTTATTTTTTACTATTATTCTAAGCACAAGGGTGATAAGGAGCTAGGAACATGCTCTTTGTGCCACAAATTTTCCAACAAATATCAGTTCTCTCTGTGTCTGTTTGTGCTCACTCACATGCCTGCGCTTGTGTTGTTGTCTCACTAACTGAGGTTACTTACCTTATTTGTCTCTTAATTTCTGATTGTGTAATGTTAGGCAAAGTAAAATAGAATGGCTGTTGTCTCTCCTCCTCCAATTTTATGTGTGTGCGTATCTACTGATTTTGTGTTATAGTTGCTTCTACAAAAATCTGATGAAAGCTAAATTTGTGTCCTTTTCTAATTCACAACCTAAAATCCTTTATTCTGTGTCTTGAAACCACAAACCTACAAACTTCCTGTAAGTAGAACTCAAAAAAATATGTTGGCTGTGGCATGTAGTTGCTTTCCGACATCATATCCTGTCAACTTTTTGGTGGTACATGAAGTCTGCCTTTACGAAAGCAGTTCCATAATTTAGGCGTCTAAAATCTTTCAAACGTCTTGATCTACCCCAATTGTACTAGACTAACTATTTTTTATTTTTATTTTTACCCATACTTCGTATTTAGTTTGCAATTCTTCCTCAAAGTTGAACATTTATTGTTTTCTAATGATTATGTAATTTGCAACCTGATTTTTTTTTTTTTAATTTGTTCCATTTCTTAAGATTAATAGCATTGCCTCACATATGGTTTTATAGGACTCATCATAGTAGTAGGATACTGAAATAGCCAGAGTTTCAGAAGTTTTCAATATGGAAGTTTTGACAATATAAGCAAGCATTTTTGCCTTGAAGTGACCACAATTCGTTTGGTGAACCTTCTCCTTATTTAAGAATTTGGCTGTCCAGACAAAACAAGAAAAACTCAGGAAATTAAAATAAAAGCCAGAGTTTTACAATTCATTTGCGGAATAAATTCCGGGCTGTTTCTTCAAATGCATTAATTTTTATGAGAAAAAAAAATCTGACGTTACCAAATTGACTAAAACATTGCACTTTTTGAATTTGGAGTTGTCTTTTTTAAATTTCAGTAAGTTAGATTTGATGTCTATGGGTTGATTGAATTTTTTGATATATTTCAGGCCGATGTCTTATCATTCTTATTTTTCTTTCTTCCTTGGTTTCATTAATGTTCCTTGGTTTGTATACCAACATGCTGCAAGAAATTTTCAAAATTACCATTATATGGATTATAAGAAGTTAATGGGACCTATCGCTCCTTGGGACAGAAATATAAGACTTAGGCGTACCATTTGTGAGGATGGAGATGTAGGACTTTGGCGTGTTTTTCCCTTTAAACTTTGATATGGGTTGTTCACCAATGCCTTTAGATTTTCGACATACAAGTTGTTGGTGAAATTTTTATTGGGTGCAAATAATACTTTCTATATAATCAATAAACTAGATTACAAGAATATATATAGCCCAAGAAAATTAGAAAAATCTTAGACTACCCAAAAGACAAATATACCCCTATTATAAAACTTATATACATTCTCACATCAAACTCATAATGCAAGCTTGGAGAACATCAAGAGTTTGCTAAATAAGAATTGAAAATGAGTTGAAGTGTGAGACTTGGTGAAAAAATCTTCAAGCTGTAGCGAAGAAGATACAAAAGCTAAAGTAATAGTGCCCAATTGAAGATGTTGACGAATAAAATGACAATCAATTTCAATATGCTTCGTGTGCTCATGAAATACTGAATTGTGGGCAATCTGGAGAGCACTTTTGTTGTCACAGTATAGAGGAGTTGGAGATGATAGAACAACTATATCAACTAAAAGCCAACGAAGCCAAACTATCTTCGTAGTAGTGTGTGCATGATACTCAGCCTTAGCAGTAGAACGAGCAATGACTGATTGTTTTTTACTCTTTCAAGAGATATGAGAATCACCCAGAAAAACACAAAAATCAGTGGCAGACTTGTGATCAGTACTATCTCCAGCCCAATCAACATCATCATAGGCATGTAAAGTTAGAAAGGAGGTTGATGACAATAATAGGCTCTGAAATATAGTGCTGCGTACATAACGCAAAATACGAAGTAAGTCAGCCCAATGAGTAATACGAGGAGCAGAGACAAATTGACTAACAACATGAACTGTATATGTAATATCTAGGCGAGTAACGGTAAGAGAAATCAAACAACCAACCAGTTCACGATACAATATAGGATCATTAAGAAGAACAGCATAAGAACTTGAGAATTTGACATTTAATTTGATAGGAGTAGCAACGAACTTATCATCTGTTAAGTTAATGCAGTTAATAAGCTCATTGGCATGCTTAGACTGGGATAAAAGATAGCCTTTAGGAGAAGAAGCAACCTCAATACCCAAGAAATAACGTAGAGGACCCAAATCCTTCATCTCAAACTCAATTAAAGGATGGCGCTTCACTTTGTCAATAGCAACAATATCGGGACTAGTGATAATCATATCATCCACATATAATAAGAGAAGAACTAATTCATGGGTAGAACGACCAACAAATAAAACAAGATCATGAGCACTAGAAACAAAACTAATCTAAGTAACATCAAATTGAAAACGTTCATACCAGGGGCTTTGCTTTAGACCATGGAGAGCCCGACACAAGCGACAGACATAACCAGTAGGATGAGAAAGACCAGGAGGTGGGCGCATATAAACCTCTTCATTGAGATACCCATTCAAAATGCATTTTTAACATCAAGTTGAAATAGAGGTCATCGATGAACTCTTACAATATAAATCGAAGTACGAACAATAGTGATTTTGGCAACAGGAGCAAAATTTTCCTCATAGTCAATACCATATTCTTGAGAAAACCCTTTTGTAACTAACCGAGCTTTATTACGCTCGTGAGAGAAGTGCAATGGTGGATGTGACTTTAGGGATTGCGATTTGATAGGAGAGGAGGTTTTGATACCATGGCAGTTTTATTTGGTCTAAATAATATTTTTTATTAAATCAATAAACTAGATTACAAGAATATATAGCCCAAGAAAATTAGAAAAACCCTAGACTACCCAAAAGACAAATATACCCCTATTATAAAACTTATATACACTCTCACAGTTGGCTAGTTGAAATTTTTTGATTGACGTTAAGTTTAGAGAGTTAATACAATATTAGAGAGACGGAGAATGGTCAAACTTAACCTACCTCTTACTAACAACTTATACCTATTGCAACCATATTAAATAGTAATAACATAGTAATACTCCCAGCACTCCCTCTCAAGTTGCACTATATATATATATATATATATATATATATATATATCATATAATTGAAGCTTGGAATAGATGGCTGTAAGACGAGTACGACTCAATGCTTTTGTGAACTTATTTGCAAGTTGATCCTCAGATCTCACAAATGGAGTTGCAATATCTCCAGCTAGTATTTTGTCTCGAATAAAGTGGCAATCAACTTTAATATGTTTGGTACTTTAATGAAATACTGGATTGACAACAATATAAAGAGTTACCTAATTATCACAAAATAATTGTAAAGGAAGTTGAATTGGAAAGCCAATTTCTCGAAGAAAGTATAGTAACTATGTCAACTCACTAATTGTATGTGCCATTGCTATATATTCAGCCTTAGCACTGGACCATGCTATCACTGTTTGTTTCTTACTTTTCCATGTGATGTTATCTCCCAAGAAAGTACACTAACCATTTGAGGGAAAACCAACCCAATCAGTATCTGAAAAACCTTTCCACTCGAAGATGTCTATTTGCTTGATACAACAACCCAAGGTTAGGAGCACGTTTGAGGTATCGAAGTATTCGAATGACTGCCTTTCAATGTGGTACTCTAAGGCATCCCATAAACTGACTTACCACACTAACTGTATAGGTAATATTCGGTCGGGTAATAGTGATTTGGATTCTCAAACAGTGCACCATCATCCATTAACAACTTCATTAACAACTTCAGATTCAGATCCATAGAAACATCAATTGGCTGTCACCTTGTAAACCTGTTTTTTTTAGCATGTCAAGTATATATTTCATCTGAGACAAACAAATACCTTGCTTAGATTTGATAACTTCAATTCTTAAAAAGTACCTGAGTTTTCTTAGGTCCTTCGTGTGAAATCATGAAGGTTTTTAACTTGGCAATATCTTTGGACTCATTATCAGTAATTAAAATATCATCCACATAAACAACCAATAGAATGTATCCGACATTAGTCTATTTGTGGAAGACAGAATGGTCTGTTTAACATCGAAGAAGATCAAATTCTAAAATTGCATCTGAAGACTTGCTAAACCATGCTGTCGGTGACTACTTCAAACTATACAAAGATTTCTTTAATTGGCACACTCTCTTACATTACTCCCCCCGAGCAGTAAACTCAGGTGGTTGCTCTATGTAGACCTCCTTAGCCAAGTCGCCGTTGTAAGAAGGCATTCTTGATGTCTAATTGAAACAAGGGTCAATCAAGATTAGCAACTAAAGAAATCAATACACGAACAGAGAAAATTTTGGCAACAAGAGAAAAAGTCTCATCCTAATTAACACCATAGGTTTGAGTAAAGCCGTTAGCAATAAGGCGGATTTTGAGACGCTCAACAGAACCTTTCGAATAAAATTTAATGGTATACACCTACTAACAACCAACAGTCCTTTTACCGGGTGATGAGGGAACAAGATCCCAAGTCCTATTATGATGTAAGACATCCATATCCACTTTTATAGCTTTCTTCCTACTCAGATCAGATAACGCACCCTGTAAAGTTTTAGGAATATAAATAGTGGACAGTTGAGAGTTAAAGCAAGAGAAGACAAGAGACAAGGTATCATAAGACACAAAATTAGTAATGGGATGGTTCGTAACACAAGAACGAGTACTTTTTCGAAAAGCAATAGGTAAAGAGTCAGAACTCTGAAGTACTTGAGGGACTAGGATTAGGAGACGGTAAGGAAGACGGTAGGGACACCTCAGTTGATGATCGCGGACCACGAGAGTATACACGGAGTGGAGCAGAGGTGGAAGTGGGTGGTGGCATAGTAGGCTGCGAAATAATTGACGGTACAGGACGGGGTGGAGGTGGAGTTGACGCCCCCAAAGTCAAGATCTTGAGGCTAAGCTGGAGTTGAAAAATACAAAAGGTAGCACGACCAAGTTGTGAACATAATAGATATATCCAAAAACCTTAGGAGTTAAGGAAAATAAGTGAGTATTGGAAAAAAGAACAACATATGGACTTTGCCTATTTAACACAGAAGATGACACATGGTTAATAAGGTGAAAAGCAGTAAGAACATCACTCCAAAAATATCGAGAAACATTTATCTAAAATAACGATGTGCGGGTAACTTTCAACACATGATGATTTTTACACTCAGCCACACCATTATGTTGAGATGTGTAGGCATAAGAAGTTTAATGAATAATGCCAGTTTTACGAAAATAAGACAAAAAAGGTCAGATTCATATTTATGAGCATTATCAGAACATAAAATATGAATACGACAATCATACTGAGTTTTGATTTCTTTATGGAAGGTCTCAAATATAAAAATTAATTCAGAACGAGCTTTCATAGCAAAATAATCAAGTCAAACGAGAATAATTATCTATAAATGGTAAAATAAGAAAAATTATTAAATAAAATATTCTTTATTGGACTCCATACATCAAAATGTACTAACTCAAAAGAACTAGACATACAGTTATTAACTCTAGAAATGATGATGCTTACTAAGTTGACAAGTTTCACAAAACACAGACTATACATAACTAATGTTAGGAACTTGATGCTTTAGATTTTGAAGAGAGGGATATAACCGAGATGACAATGCTACTAAAAATGAGATGATGAGGTTTGAAGTGCCTGAGGAGGTGGATCAAGTTCAAAGTAATAGGGGCCATCAGTTTTATGTTCCGTACAATCTTCTTCTTCGTCTAGAGATCCTAAAACACACAATAAGAGGGATAAAATGTTACTGAACAATTAAGGGAACGGGTAATATTGCTAATAGAAAGTAAACTAAAGGAAAACTAAGGGAAAAATAAAACAGACGATAATGATATATTAAGACTCAATTGAGTAGTTTTGAAACTTGAAACCTTAGAGGAAGTATCATTAGCAAGAGTAACACAGTGTGGGGAAGCAACAAAATGATAAGTAGAGAAGACACTAGGCGAACCAATCATGTGGTTAAAAGGGCCGAGTCTATGATTCAGGGACTGCGAGTGAAGGATAGTAAACAAGTGGAAGCAATATCTAGCTGGACAAATGTAGCAGTTGAGGAAGATGGAGCAGCTTGCTATAGAGACATAAACTGAGCATATTCCTCTCGTGTAATAGTAACTAATTCAGAATCAAGAGGGGCTGACCGAGATATGTGAGCAGGTAGAGAGGAAGTGTCAGCTTGATAGGAGACATGATTAGCAGTAAGGTTTGCCATGTAAATTTCAACAATAATTAATAGTATGATTTGGATGGCTACAATGAGTGCATGAACGAGGACCAGTACGACCTCCACTATGGCTTCCATGACCACCACGATTTCTACGGCCACCCCGAGGACTATCACTGTTGTCGTTAGAGACAACAAGAGTTGAGCGGTTAGTAGACAAGCCATAATCAATACTTGAAGTCGAAGAGCCAGTAGACAAGGTAGCACGTAGTAAATGGGAGAAGACCTGGAAGATTGGAGCCACGCAAAATCTGAGAGCGAATAGGCTCATACTCGGGTTTCAAACCAACTAGGAAACGAACAACATCCAAATCATCACACTGTCGCTACATAACTGCAAGATTGGTGGTGAATGGGTGGTAGACCTTTAATTCCTCACAAACGCCCCTATCTTGAGTGTAATAGTCTTCTAAACAAAGAGTGCCTTGCTTAAGACAAAAATACTGTTTGTATATCTCATAAGCATGAGTAAAATTAACTGTGCCAGAATATATGAATGACAAATGATCCCATATTTCTTTGGGTGTATCAAGATAAAGTGAAGTATAACTAATACGAGACTAATGCTATTTAACAGTAATGAAATAATCTGGGCATCCTTTTGTTCCCATTGATCGTACCCAAGGTCATTTTCTTTGGGTTTAGTTCCCATCAAGTACTTTTTAAAGCCTTTGCCCTTAAGAAACCCTTGAACTGATCTGGACTATAAAATATAATTGGTCCCATTAAGCTTAACTGAGGTCATGGGCATGGTTACCACAATTCACTAAACCCTTAAGGACCCACAATCTGGGTACATCGATCCCAAACGAGGTGGGTTCGTGATCTAAATCATCAAAATGGACGACCCCAAATTGTAATATTAACCTTAAATCAATTCACTTTATAACATCTAGCACAAATATAAAATACATATTAATTGACTACATGTATATAGATTTATAATTATATATTGTTTTAGATAATAAAAAATTAAGCACAACTATAAGATAAATAGTAACATGGTGTTTATGAATTTTCTGTAATATATAATGTTGTATAGTAGTGAAAATGATCTACATAAGAGTTCCAAAATGAATTGCGACCCAAAATATTGTACCAACTAAACTTGTCTCCATCGTACCGCGTACCTAAGTGTCGTACCATGTACCCATACATGTATTACGTACCAAAGTGACCCATGATCTAAGTAATATTGGTCATGGGACTATTAAGAAAAATTGTGGGAGAAAAAGTAGGTGGTAAAGGTGGAGTAATGACAGATTGGTTATCAATCTTGGGTTCTATAGTGATACCACAGAAAAAATAGACCAAATAAAGGTAGAAATTGTCACCAGAAAGGGGCCAAATTAGTCGACGGAGGCTAATCCAGATGTAAAGAAGCTTTGGGATTGTTGAAAATCACATAAACCAAGGCAAATCAGTCGTAATAGGTCTCAAAATTGTGACGCCTTAAAATCCGGGGTTTCTCAACTCGTTGATCACCCATCAGCCTGCAGAATACTTGTGGATACTGTATAACCCGATACCACATCGTTACAATCCATTCATCGGAATCATAACAAAACAAAATTCGAGCAGAGTCTCCTTTGCACGGGAGTACTACCCAATACATAATCTATTCGCATAATAATCATATGATCATTCCAAGTTCCAAATCTCAAATTTAGGACTTAAAATTTAACCATTTAAATCATCCAAGGAAAAGAGTTCAAGATGTGAAGGCTCAACAATGTTATAGTTCAAAATTCAATTTTTGGAAGGAGGTACCGGTACCTGTGATAAGCGGTTGCGGTACTTGAGCCATTTGGTTGCCAAGTACAGGTACCAAGTGCCTCAAAATTCGAGGGTCCTTTTTCAACTCGTTGATCACCTATCAATCCACAGAATACTTGTAGTTTCCGTATAATCTGATACCACGTCGTTATGCCCCATTCACCGGGATCATAACAGAACCGAATTCGGGCAAAGTCTTCTTTATACGGGAGCACTATCCAGTGCATAACTTGTGTATATCTTAATCACATGACCATTCCAAGGTCCAAATTCCAAGTCTGGGACTTAAAATTTAACCATTTTTATCATCCAAAGAAAATAGCTCAAGATATGAAGGTTTAGAAGTGTTGCTGTAAAAAAAAATCACTTTTGTGGATCGTGTGATTAAAATATACACAGATTATGTACTGGGTAGTGCTCCCATGCAAAGGAGACTTTGCTCGAATTTGGTTTTGTTACGATCCAGGTAAATGGGGCATAACAACGTGGTATCGGGTTATACGGTAATCACAGGTATTTTGCGGGTTGATAGATGATCAACAGGTTGAAAAAGAACTCCCGAATTTTGGGGCTTTACAACTTGGTATCAGAGCTTAGGTTCCTGATTACGTTGGGGCTTGAGGGTAGATTGGGTTAAGCCATTGCATTCATTGTGCATTGCATATTAGGTGTATTAAATGTTACATGTTGTGTGATATAAGATTATATGCATGATTAAATGTGTATGAAAATGAGACACTAGGGTTAAAAAAAACTTAACCTTGGGGTTGGAAAAAAGAGACTTTACCCGAATTCGATTTTATTATGATCCCGGTGAATGGGGCATGACGACGCAGTATCGGGTTATACGGTAATCACAGGTATTTCGTGGTTTGATGGGTGATCAATGGGTTGAGAAAGGACCCCAGATTTTGGGACGTTACAGCTTGATATCAGAGCTTAGGTTCTCGATTATCTTGGGGCTTGAGAGTAGATTGGGTTGAACCATTACATTCATTGTGCATTGCATGTTACGTGCATTAAATGCTACATGGTGTGTGATATGAGATTGTATGCATGATTAAATGTGTATTAGAATGAGACACTAGGGTTAGAAAAACATAACCTTGGGGTCGAAAAAAGGAGACTCTGCCCAAATTTGGTTTTGTTACGATCCCGGTGAATGGGGCTTACCGACGTGATATCGGGTTATATGGTAACCACAGGTATTCCGCTGGATGATGGGTGATCAATGGGTTGAGAAATGATTCTCGGATTTTGGAGGTCACATCTTTTCTCTGGATAATAAAAATGGTTAAATTTTAAGTCTTAGACTTGGGATTTGGACCTTGGAATGGTCGTGTGATTAAGATATATACAGGTTATATACTGGGTAGTGCTTCCGTGCAAATGAGACTCTGCCCGAATTTGTTTTTGTTATGATCCCAGTGAATGGGGCGTAGCGATGTGGTATCGGGTTATACGGTAATCACAGGTATTTCGCGGATTGATGGGTGATCAACAGGTTGAGAAAGGACCCTCGAATTTTGAGGCGTCACAAAAGAGATCAAGATATGAAGGCTTAGAATTGTTGCAGTTAAAAAAAATCACTTTTGTGGAATGGTCGTGTGATTAAAATATACACAGGTTATGTATTGGGTAGTGCTCCATGCAAATGAGACTCTATCCGAATTCGTTTTTGTTACGATCCCGGTGAATGGGGCGTAATGACGTGGTATCGGGTTATACGGTAACCACAAGTATTTTTCGGATTGATGAGTGATCAACGGGTTGAGAAAGGATCCCGGATTTTGAGGTGTCATAAAAGAGATCAAGATATGAAGGCTCAAAAGTGTTGCAGTTAAAAAAAAATTATTTTTGAGAAGGAGGTACCGGTAGAGGTACCAGTACCCCGATGATAGCGAGCTCAAGTATCGGTACCAATGCTCACAGGTACCGGTACCACGCTATCGGTATGTATGGGAATCGGCTAGACAGCGAGAAAAATTCAAGAAGGGAAGATTTGAACATTCTGCCTGTTAAGGGATTTCAATTCAAAGGAAAAACATTGGGAAGCAAGAAGAAAGGGTCTCAGCCTTTCCAGAATCGAGGTGCGGGTTATGGTAGAGTGGCTAATGGTTTATGAGGCGAAAGCCTTACCAGATTTCCATTAGTGCAATAGAGTAGAGCATCAGTTGGTGGTCAAACGACGAATGGTACTTGTTTTAAATGTGGTGTTGAGGGGCATATCTACAGAGATTGTGGTGAGGTTCTTAGGTGCTTCGGATGTGAGCTGGCGGGACACGTATTGCAGGATTGCCCGAGTGGGTCTACTTCATCTTCATCTGTTGGCAACGCGAACCCTGGTAGTAGGGGAATGACGGGAACTACCTAAAGAGCTGGGAGAGGGACTGCTAGAACCTCAAGGACCTAGGGGCGAGTTTTGCGATGACGCAGTGAAATAAAAGTACGTATTGGAGTCTGAAAAAATTGGCACTGCTGAATTTGGACTCTCTTATTTTGAATTCTTCCCTAAAATGAAAAAAAAAAGATTATCAAAAAAATAAAAGTTGCACAAAAATTATTAAAAAATTGAAAATTTTTGCCCCAATCAATCTATCTTATTTTGTTATATCTTAACTTTGACTTTGTTAACTATCTCTTAAGTGAGTGAAGTGACTCGGATTATTTCCTTCAAATGTGAATTTAACCTTCTTTGCGGCTATCGGGATAGTTTAGAGTCTTCTTCCAAGTATACACAATGAGTACATAGAAGATGACTTATTCCTTTTATATCTGCTACCGTCCAACCGATTGCAAGACTGACTGTATATCCAAAACAATAAAATCCACTGGAAAATAAAACTTATCAACTTCAACAAGTACATCCTCCACAACTCCACGTGAAATTTTTACTAAACGATCCGCCAATTGTAATGTGATATTTGTGGGTTTCAACTCTCCCAATCCTAATTGCTCATATACAGAATACGAGAGTAAATTAACACTAGCACCAAGATCAAGCAAGACTTGCTCAATTATGAAGTTTTCGACTATGCATGAAACTGTAGGATTTCCAGGATCTTTGTACTTTGGAGGGGCTTTGTGCTGAATGATAGCAGTAACCTGTTCTATGAAAAATACTCTTTTTTGTACATTGATCATTTTTTTCACTGTGCAAAGTCTTTTAAAAACTTGGCATATGATGGAACTTGCTTGATTGCATCCAACAGAGGGATGTTAATCTTTACTTGCTTAAACAACTCAAACCAGTGGGCAATACCTCTTCCAATTTTGGAACCCATGTTCCAATAGTAGACATATCTACATTAAACTCGACATTATTTACAGATTCTAACAATGCATGTGACACTTTCTTTATGCAAGCATTTTCAAACAGGTTTTGAGTTAATGAATCAATGTAATTTACTTCGTGCAATGCATGTGACACTTTCTTTATGCAAGCATTTTCAAACAAGTTTTGAGTTAATGAGTCAATGTAATTTATTTCGTGCAATTCTTCTTCCTCTCGGGGTTGCTTAGAAATATCAAATACATTCAATTCCCGGGTTATATTGGGTGATCAACGAGTTGAGAAAGGACTCCCGAATTTTGGGGTGTCACAAGAACTGAATGGGAGAGACTGAATCCACTGTGTAGCTGCTGAACCGGTTGGAAAATCATTGGAACGGGACAGACCTGAATGGATAGCTATTGAACTGACTTGAACTAGTTATAAAATTGTTGGAACAGGACAGAATCGGGACAAAACTGGTCTTAGAAGGGCTGAACTGGACTAAACCAATCCTGAACTGGCCTAAAAAGAGCTGAACCGACTGAAACAACATGTGAACCGGTTTGAACCGCCAACAGGGCTGGACCTAGATCGGATTGGGCTCAACAATAATGGACCTAAACTCCTTGGGCCTAGACTGAGCTTGAAGCAAATATATGCTTGAACTTGGATTGGGCTTTGGAAATTATTTAAGCCCGTAATCTTGGAGGACTCGATCCAACCCGGTTGCTTGGAATCGTTTTCACTGCTGCGAGGGTTTCAGTGAAATGCTAGCTCCAACGGCGCCTCACACCAGTGCCACTACGATGTCGGTAGCAGCCATAACCAACCTCAAGTAGCAACACCAGAAACCCTACTGACCTTCGGCGACCCCAACTCGACAACCAACTAGATCACAGAACACAAAACACGACACAACACAGTGATGACATACGTTTCTGACAGCAACCACTGCACACACCCGATCATGAGTGACCTCCACAACACACCCAGAAGGTTTTCGACATTAAAGCATCACCCATGACCTTAGACCATGGTTGTGGTGGGTTAGACTATGTGCTGGACCAATGAGAATCAGAACAGAAAAGAGAAAAGAAAAGGAAGAAGAGCAAGAAATTCTCATATCAAATTTTTAATATCAAAATTAATTCTCATATCACATTTTGGATCAATTATACTCTGATACCATATTAAGTTTAGAGGGTTAACTCAACACAATATTGAGAGACGGAGAGTGGTCAAACTTAACCTACCTCTTACTAACAACTTGTACTTATAGTTATCACGTAAACATACAAAAGACGAATATACCGTCCAAGCGGTATACCTATTACAACCATATTAAATAGTGATAACATAGTAATACTCTCAAGTCTCAACAGACGTGAATGAATTTAAATAATGCTATTCCGTCACAAGCTATGGAATGTCCAGACAATATCTCTTTTCTTCAATTCAAGCTACGTAACAGGGAGTTAATGGTATTTTTATCGAAATTGTTCATCAATATCAAATTTCGGTTGGCCGTTTGATACATTTACTGACAAATCCACTTACTTGATTTGGAAAGATCATTTTTTAATTAAAGGAATCTGTGAAAAGTAGAACCCCCGAGTGTACATGCCCATGCATAATACAATTCACAGCAAAATCTGTTAAGAAGGCACACACATATAATACATGCCATTCGAATAAACATTTTTGTATATATTTTATTTTGCCAAAATGAGAATTGATGTTGATGTCTGAATCATTTCACATCATCAAAACTACTTATGCACATGAAATATATCTGTTTTGCTTGTCTGTTTTTTGCAGTGGAGTTGTTATAGCTGAAGGTGTTCTCGGCAGTGACAGCATTTTTAAAAGCCGTGGTAATTTTTAACGTCTTCTTTTCCTTCTCGTTTTGTGCGTATATATAGAATTAGCTAGATTAAGATTTATTGGTCCTTGAGAAAAGGTGAGTGCGGTTTTTACACTAGCCTGGTGGGGGTAGAGTACAGTTGAAGTTTTACCATCAGAGGGCATTTTTTTGGCAAATAATAGTAGTTTGAAGGTGGCATGATATTGAACTATGTGGAGGAAATTAGAAAAGACGGGGAAGAAAAGGAAGTGCGCATATCCAGTCTCACCTAGAGATTACTAGTTTGCTGTGTAAATGATCCAAACCTTACCCAAACATGGTGAAGGTCAGGCTGATCACTAAGAAAAGCTGATCCCGTGTTTGGCTTGAGCTTAGCTAAAATGTAGTTCTCGATGGTTAGGCTCGATTGACATGGTTCATGAGATTTTGAGATCTGCTCTGCCCCTTTTTTGGCATGAAAGAATTGTTTTCTGGATTGGCTATGTGAAGGGCTTAAACTGTGGAAGACAGTTTTGAAGGATACCTCTTGAAAATTATTCTAAGAATTAACCGGACACTAAAGTTGAGACAGCCTGAAAACAGCATGTCACAATACTGTGGAAGACAGTTTTGAAGGATATCTTTTGAAAATTATTCTAAGAATTAACCGGACACTAAAGTTGAGACAGCCTGACAAAAGCATGTCACAATACTGAGAGTTCAGTTCAATTAGAAGGGCTAACCTTTCTGTGGATGGAAAACATGATTGATGAACCTTTTGGAGGGGTTGATTTCCTTTGTATGGTTAGCTGACCCACGAAGATTTTGAACAATGTGTCTGGATGATAAATTCATAAACTTCTGGGTTTTGTGCAATTGACTCCACCAGAAAATCTAGATTTTTTCTTAAACAGACAAGGGTGGAGTGAACTTTAAAAGTGAAAAGGGTGTCCGAGTTCTAGTGTCAAAGAGAAGAAAATACTGCTTCAGCTAATAGTCTGATTACAACATTATACTCAAAGATGCAAAGTAGAGACCCATTATAGTAGGGCAAAATAAATCAAATATATGACTAAATTACCCTTAGTACTAAAATACTCTCAAGTTCTTAATACTTGCACATATTAAAGTTTTCTATGCTTCCTAAGTACTTTTTTTGATAGTCTTATGTAGTTAGTTAAGCTTTTGGGTTTTGATTATTTTTCCTCCTTTTCCTATTTCCTTTTTTTCTTGTATTTATTGAAGTTATCTAGTATTCCTTATCTAACTATCTAGACTTGGAACTCAAAGATAAACCATCCAAACCATAATTAAGCATTGAAACCCTCCATATCCGACCATTAAGGAAGGAAGACAAGCAAGATGGGGAGGAAACTCCTAATACGTAAAAGGTTTCTAATATTTGTGGGGCATTTTCTTATACCTATAGGTAGGAAACAAGAACCAAATTCATCGAATTGGACTAAAGATGTTGAAGTTTTGACACTTCAATATTTTACTGTCATTTAATATAAAACCAAATTCATATAGCACCTATAAGTTCATTTTTATTTAGTAACATTAGAAGTGAATACCATTTGGTTGACCCCACTAAAGAGAAATTCTGGCTCACCTCCTGCCAAGTCGAGCATGGCTCGTTTTATTAACTAGTCTGAATCTGGTGATTGAGCTTTGTTTGGTTATTTCTGATGAACGAGCTCAAGTGAAATTTGTACTCCCTGAACTTGAGTTGCTTAGCTTGTTTTACGTCCCTATTATCCATGGACTCTTATCGTTGTAAAAGTAAATATATGTAGTTAATATTCTAATCAATGACTAAATTGTTTAGAGTGAGTGGAAGCTAACGATTGATTCAACTACATAATTTGGCAAAACCATGACCAAATGGCTACAAACTATGCATTAAACAACCATGACCTTATTCAGAAAAAAAGGACCAAATCCTTCAACCTATGCGATAAACACCCATGAAGTTACTCGAAACGCCTCAGCTATGTAGGATGACCACAAAATAACCCTGACATAGAAATGACATTTTCTTTCCTATCTCAATTTGAGGAGTTAGACAAATGTGGGTTCAATCAAACTCCATCAAAGATGACCTATCTTGTGGCAGCTGGAGTGGGACTTGTTGGTTCGCTATCTTGGTCCACAGTAGGTCATTTTTTATTTTTGATAAAAGAAGAATTTTATTATAGAATGGAAGAATGAAAAAACAAATTACAATATGGAAGACAAGATATACTCTAAAATAAAAAGAAAACGCAAAAAACATATCAATGAAACATTCACAATGAAAGCCAAGATAAAACCGCCTTCCAATTTCGTTGGAGATTGAATAAAGGCAAGCCTCCAAAGCTCCCGGAAGCTTTGGACCAAAGTGAAGTCATGTAAACAATTCTTTCCCATACTCACATTTGGTTGTTCCTTTCCTATTCTTGAAGCAAAAGTGAAAGGGGTGGTGAGTATTGTGCAATCATATGATCAAAGGAAATAAGAAGAAAAGAAAGTAAGGGAGAGACATGTGAGTGGAAGAGTGTGAAAACCTTGAGTTCTCCACCTCAAGGTTCTCCTCCTTGATTGATTCTACTATTGCATTGACTCTACTACCAAAAGACAAAAACACTTCTAACACATCCCATCATACAAATTTGACTTTGTTTTGGGTAAAGTGTCTATCAATCTCAATATGCATAGTCTGATCATGTCGTACGGGGTTATAAGTGACATTTTTTTTGGCTTTGTTTTCACAAAATCCCATAGGCTCTCTGTAGTCAAAATGAAGTTCCTTCATTAGCATCTTCAACCAAAGCAACTCACACCCCCTTGTGCAATATATCTGAACCCTTGTGTGCAATATATCTAAAATCTGTCTCGACGTTAGATTTGGTCGTAACTAATTGTTTCCTGTTTTACGATGTTACTAAATTCTCTCCCACAAAAATATAACCAAATGTAAGTTTCATCTGTAGTTTGTGTCCATTCGGAATTGGTCATGTCTTCAAAATTACAATTTGCTATTAGGAGTTGACTTTAGTAATGAAGTATTCGATAACTGCATCCATACGTGACTCACCAATGGAAAGCAAAAATTGATTCACAATACATACACTTAGGTTATATCCTTTTTTCTTTTTTTGGACGAAGATTTTGGTTTTCATAAATGCGAACTCATTGAAAATCGAAGTTTCTATTTTTCGGAATGTTTCAAGTATAATTACCGTAACATAATTTAAAGAGACTACGAGGTCCAAAACAAAAAATTAGCAATCCAACTATTCAAGATTCCAACGTAATTGATTAATATCAAAATTTTGAGGCTTCTAGTTCTAACATCTAGAGGAGCTAAAGGATAAGACTTTTAACAATCTAACTATTTTCTCTTGCGATGGACGAACAACAAAAGAAAAATTTTATTTTTTAAACTCCTAGATAGTGAAATGATGTCGTTTCATTGCTTAGTGTTTGGAAAAAAATTAGTTCCATTTGAAACGAGATCAGTTCCCTATTAAAAGCCCCAATTTTTTTTTGAACTGTTTCACCCCTTGTCGGACAATTCGTACGTTTCATCGCGTATCGAGTGTATCGAATCGTATATCGCACGATATAGACCAAATTTTATATATTTAAGTGATACAAATCATTTTTTTTATATATCGAAATGTATTGTACAATACTAACAACCATGATTAAGAGTTATGAAGCATGGATACTTCCTTAAGGTCGACGTATCAGTATTGAATATGATATTCATCGGATACTCAAGGATATTTATCAGATATACACTAAATGTATTTAATAATAAATAAAATATATGTATACTTTATTCATACTTTTATATGTAGAGAAGTATGTATAATTTTTAGATTTAATCTTTACCTCTTCTTTCGATTTCACATTCAATGAAATACATTAACAAAAAATCATACAACTTTAAAGACATATAGGTGTTTTTAAGCCCAAAGAGTATAAATGAGTTGATTACACTATCATCTTAGCAATAAATACTTCTAAGCAAATAATCTAGTTAGTTTATGGCTCTTATTCCTTTAATTAATCACGTTCATAGTGAGACGATATGTACCTTTTTAAAATAAAAAAATTGTTAATGTTGTTTATTATGTTTAAAGAATCATTAAAAATTGAAGGTGCTACATAATAGTGCAAATATAAAATATATTTTTTATAATCTTTGTCGTATCCGTATCCTATTTTTTGGGGTTTTGTCATATCGCCATATCCGTATCGTATTGTACCCGTATCTCATATTCGTATTCGTGTTTCCTAGATTAAAAGATATCGAAAAATGATATTTTTTGGTATTTGGGGTCAATTATTTGGAGGAAAGAGAGATATTGGAGAGGATATTAATTAGTAGACAAAAGTAAGATGGCCTAAGTAGCAGAATGCATTTTGTGTATTATGTGATCAACGTACATCTCTAGGTTAAACGATATGTTCTACAAGACAATCATTAGACCAAAATTCTTGTGATATGGAGCATTGGGCAGTTAGAAAACAACAATCTTACAAACTAAATGAGCGAAAATAAGTATATTATGATGGATACATGTTTTAAAGTGTCGATTGAATTATATTTGACTTGGGCTTGTCTGATTTGCTAAGGATGTATGCTGCATGAATATCCTGAGAGTCAACTAAGTTGGTGTTGACTCCGTTACAACTCAGACGTATCGTCACAGGTTGGAGTTGAGTCTTTTGACTCAGACGAGGCGGAGTTAATTTGGTAGGTTGAGAATTGATCTAGAAATTTTTTTACAAAATGCAAAAAGATGAAAAAAAAAGGAGGAGATCCACTTGTGAATATATCCCATGGGTTTGATTTGTGAATGAATAAACCTAATAACTGAGGAATGAATAAGAAAGAAAGCAAAAATCAGAGACCCACACATTTAACTCATCAAATTTTTACCCCCAAATTATTGTCTGGAACTCACTTGGAAGAGAAACAATCACTCATTCATTTATCACAGTCTTTTTGCAGTTATCAAAACAAAAGAAGAAATTGACAAGACATGCAAGAAAAAATTGTAAAATCCAACATAGAGAGGCCCTTTTCTTCTTTGTCTTCTTTGCAAAGATGTCGCCAGCAATGGAGTGGCGGCCTAGCCTCATCTCCCGTTCTAGTGGCGAGTCTCCAATTCAATCGAAGCCCCCCCCCCCCCCCCCCCCCTCTCTCTCTCTCTCTCTATGATCACAGTTGTCCTCTCGAATCTCAAGTTCTCTCCCTAACATCTCCTACATGTTCTAAGAGTCCAAGACTCTAAAAGATTCAAAACATTTAAAGTGTATTTGGTCTAACACACTTTGTGTGGATATGTTAATGCCTACAATGATTTTTTTCTTAATTATATTTATTTCATTATTAACATACATGTATACACTAAAATTTCTAAAAAATTATATATATTCCCATAAATAAATCAATATAATTTTTCTATGATTTTAAGTTATGAGTAAATATTTACATTTTTTTGTTTATTTTAATTTGAAGAAAATTTGAAACTTTTTTTTTCTTTTTTTTTTAATTTTATTTTTGAACACTTTTCCTCTACTTAACGATTGGTAAGATGAAGTATTTCCAATGGCACCCTCATACTTCATATTCACTATGTTTAACATGTTACTAATAGATAAAGTATTTTGGGCATATTGTTCATGGATGTTGTTTTCTTTTTTACTATATTTTATGAATTTTTTGGAATTGTTTGGGCTTGCTATCTAGTATTTTATATTTATCGACCGATACCGTTCGTGACACCGTGACCGATTTATATTAGTGCCCTACGGTCGATGCCATGACCTTGAACCTTGCATGGATGTGTGATGAAACTGGAAAGAAAAAATTTGGAATGAGTATATTCATGTAACAATAGAGATCAAAGTAGAAATCTACTTTTAGTCTTTTGGATGTAGACGCTAATTGCCACATCAGTGAGGGAAAATGATGTGATACCTATCATGGTAATGTGGAACGTTAAAATCAGTTTTGAATTAGTTAGTAACAAAAGATATGATTGCTTGCAGTTTGACAGAAAATATGACCATTGATAAAACAACATAGTTGAGATTTGATTGAGTTGAGTTGTATGGATGCCAATTTCATCACCCTCACTTTCTTTGCGAAGTTCCGTATCCGAATCCTTTGAATTGAACAAGAGATTCATGCATACATATGGAACTACTTTTGAGGATAATTTTGTGAGGGATAATTTAAAAAAAACTACTTTTTGACCCTCTGCATTATCATTTGAAATGGAACTAGTTTTGAGGATGGGGCTTTTGATTTGTTAAGAAAGGAAAGGTCTCCGGTTGTCATCCATCACATATGGTTCAATCCCATTTGTGGCAAGCCATGAACAAATTATTACTGTAATATGTATTATAATTCTTGACCATATGAGTAAGAGAGAGTATATTAAACACACAAAAAAGGGGCCTGGCATGCATACAGCATATTCAAACCCAAAAGGAAAAAAGTGTTGTTGATTGATATGACTCATTGGTGCCTTTTACTTGGTGTAAAGTGACATTTTTCTTGAGGGGATGACCTGATGCATCTATGAGATAAATTAAAAATAGATCATCCACATTCTTTTGAAAGTTTCATGTGAAAGAAGTTTTGTTGTTGGCAACTGGGCACTATCTCCCTTCCTTCCTTCGTTCCTGTATGCAGTTGTCGGATTTCTTTATGAAGTTCACGCCATTATACACTTCCGTTTTCTTTACTCCTGATGTTTTCTGCTACAACGCCATAAGTTTAAGGGGGTGTTAGCGAATTTTAGTATTAGAGGTAGTTTTGCCCTTAACCATTATTGTTTTGCACTTTTCATTATTATGTTGTAGGCAGACTACTGGAGCTGGAATAATATTCTCGTTTTCTTTTTATTTTAATTATGTAATCAAAGTTTACAACATGTTCCTCTCTATTATGGGGGGTGGATGGGGGCCTCTGTTTCATCATCTGTAGTTTAAGTCGCTTAAATGTTATGAAGAATTATTAGAATGTTCTAACTCATAGTAGTTATGTGTCAGGAGATTTATGGGGCTATGTCTTGCTACTATATGTGTTTGTCCAGCTCTCTCGCATGACAGTAGTTGGAATACTGTATCCTTTTCTGAGATATTTTGGCTATGGTCTGGATTGGAAAGAGGCTACTATTCTTGTATGGTCTGGTTTGCGAGGGGCTGTGGCTTTGTCACTTTCATTGTCAGTTAAGGCAAGTTCTGCTCTATTGTTTTTTATACTATTTTTTAGATTTTATTTGCTTGAAGTTTGAACCACTGAATTAGTAGATTTGATTTCAGTCTTTTTTATGCATGTTTATAATATCACTCCCTTGAGTCCCCATTAATGGGTTACAGACGCAACCTTTTGTGTTCAGGTACAACAGTTTAACCTCACGCGACACATTGACATAAACACATTTTTGTGTTTGACATCTTAGTAAGCAAACTTACAAAATATATGATAAAAGTTTGGCAAGAGAATTCGTATGTCTACTTGAATCTCTGTTTGATGCCATCCTTCCCAAAGCTTCTTTCAGTATTGCGTTTCCCTGCTGTTCTATGCCAAACCTTGATTTTGGGGTATGACCTGTTTTGCCAACGAAGCTATTGACATTTATGTGACACTGTGGGCTAAATGATCTCTAGCTCTTTTATCTTTATTAGATCTCTCACAACTGGTTCATCACTCCTAATTAGATATCACACAAATACTGAATAGCTGAATGGCTCACACCCTACATCCCGTTTCATTGCTCCATGGAGCACCGACCTCCTTTTCTCTTCAAATCACGTTTCCATTTTCTGTTTCTTTTTCTGAGTTTATGAGCGCGTGTGTTTTTAGGTAAGAGGGCCTGATTTCATGTATTTGAAGGTAGACAATCTTTCTGATATTCTGTCCAACTTAACTAGGGGTGTATCCCACGTGCAATATATGAGAGGTGATTTGTATCAACAAAATTTTGAAGACAAAAGCATACTTGTAAAATTTTGAAATTGTAAAAACACCATTGTCTTCTTCATTGAACCAATGATTAACACTGCCTGTACTATATATCCCCATGGTTGGTCTGTAATACTCCAACATGCATTATCGAAGACAAAACAGATGGGATCAAAGAAGCACAAATATTAAGTAGCTTGTCTCTTCATCATAGACACAAACACTAATTTCCTTCATTTGTCTACTTCGTCATAGACACCAACCCACCTAAAAGCTACTCCACCTTCTTCTGTACCTTTAATCGATTAAACCCTCTTGATCCTACTGTTGTTGAACAACCATTGCACAAAAACTAAATGGCGGGAGAGAAAAGGAGAGGGAGAGAGAGTAAGAGAAAGAGAGAGAACGTGAGAGGGGTTGTCGGCAGCTAACCTAAGTAGATCGACCACCACCCACAACTACTCATGGCCACCATTTGGAGTCAACCCCAGCATCACCTGCATTTTGGTCCAAATCAATTTTCTACTGGTCCAAATCAATTTTCTATCTGTCCAAATCAATGTCATTTCTTTACTTTTGTTACAACGACCACCAGCAATTGTCGAATAATAGTTTGTTGTCATTAACAACCCATTGAATTTAATTTTGGTTCTCATCTTTTTTCTTTTCATTTTATTTTGAAGCTTTGGAAATTGAGATTTTGAATTTGGCGAATTGAGATATTTTTGGGATGCCGGAGAAGAAGGGTTTGTTATTGGAGAAAGAGAAGAAGGAAGGGTAGAAAGACCATTTCAATATTTTCGTGAACAGTGTTAACATTTTAGTCCACAAACTATACGAGATTATGTGGCTATTTTTAAATACTAACAATGCATGACATGCGTTGCACGTGAATATATTTAAATAATAATTTTTTATAAAAAATTTAACTTAGATTTGTAATTTATTGAAATAATAAATTTTGTATTGAATAATTAAATCTTATATTAATTATTACTAAACCTAATTATTGATCTACTTTTATTTTTTTTTTTAAAAAAACCAAAATTTATTGATTTAAAACCAAAGAATTACACGAATCAGGGGAAAAAAAAAACCAATTAATGGCTTTAATCCTTCAAAATACAATCACAGTTATAAAATTCCTCCTTAAAGCTAGCAAAACAAACTCCTGCTACTTGAACAGATAAGCTTGCTGCAGAGCCAAAGGAGTCTAAAGAATCAATGTCTTCTTCCTCAAAGTCTTGAAACCTTGTTGATCTTGCAGCAAAATCATTTTCGCCTGGGGTGGGACTTGCTGCAACTGAACAAAATCCATGGAACAGCCATTCTGTACACCTAGATAAGCAAAATAATCCGCCAACTTATTGACCTCCTTATATACATGGCTTATACTGTAACTCGGTCCATCCAACAGCTCCCAAATCTGCCTGATTAAAACCCAAAATTTCCATGTCCTTCTATGGCCTTTTAAGACCATTTGAACCATAACCTCTGAATCAGCCTCAATTTGGAGCTGATTTTCCAATAAGCCATGTCTTTTAACCAAGCATATAATCCATCTTTCAAAGCTCTCAGTTCTGCCTCCATATTGGAACATTCTCCATAACAAAAGGAAGCAGCCAGAACAAGATTACCCCACTGATTTCTCACCACAGCTCCACCTCCAGCTCTCCCTGGATTCCCTTTGGATGCCGCATCCACATTCAGCTTCAAGGAACCACATAAAGGAGAGATCCAGCTTACCCAAAAAGTGTGAGGTTCCTGTTAAGGATGCGCAGTCCTGGTGTCCCACATTGGCTAGGGAGGGAGAGTTGCTGGGCTTTATATGTAAGCCTCTGGCCTTACTTGGCAAGACGCGTTTTCCCAGGGGTACTGGGAGGAACAAAGCCGTGAGGGCCAGTGGGCCCAAAGCGGACAACATCTTGCGGGGAGGGGTGTTACAAAAAGCCTTCACCATTACTTTCCCAGTATGCTCCACTCCTAGATCTTTTAGCACCTCCTTCCCTACTATACTGTCTTGTACCTTAGGGTTAACATTGAAAGCCTGCAATCTCAAAATCGAACAAATTCTTAAGAAAACAGCATAAGCAGACAGCCTCCCTTCATAAAAAATCCTCCTACACCTCTCTCTCCATATCTGCCAATATACCACTAGAGCCAAACCTCTGAGCAAAACATTACTCATCGACTGCTTCTTGAATATTCTCATCAACCTCATCATTCTCATTAATGGATATTCATTAATCATCAGCTGAAAACCACACAGAGCAGCCAACTTTCCCCATAGTAATGCAGCAAATTCACATTGAACAAACAAATGCATTGCAGACTCCTCCTCATGACAGCAAAGAGGACATCTGCTAGCCAGACTTACACCAATCCTCTGGATTCTTGTCTCCATAGGTACAGCATCTCTACTCATTTTCCAGCCAAAAAGTTTAGCACTAGGAGGAGCACTTTGCTTCCATATGGAAGCTAACACTTCATGCACAGCTACAGGACCTCTCACCAACTTCCACGCAGATTTAACAGTAAAAGCCCCAGAATTAGTTGGTTTCCACACCAATCTATCCTGCTCCCCAGACAAATGGATCCCAGAATTGATAACCTCATTCTTGATCTGGTCTGACACCTGAATCCCAACCTTATGCCATTGCCATTCTGATTGCTGCAAAACCTCAGAGATTCTAGGGAAAATCTGTGGGACTTCATCCACTCTATTCAGTAATGGCCCTGAACCTAGCCAATTAGAACACCAAAAATCCACATTGTCCCCATTACCAACAATACTTTGAGAATTAACAACCATCAAATTAAACCAAGGCTGCAACATTCTGAAACATTTCGATTTAATCTGATCATTACTCCTCAACATATGTTGATTTTTGAGAAATTTTACAGAAAAAACCTTGGCCCAAAGAGACTTTCCTTGCAACATTCCCCATGCCTGCTTCAATCTAAAAGCTTTCTGCACATCCTCAAACCTCCTTATACCCAATCCCCCTTCCACTTTAGGCATACAAACTTCAGACCATGAAACCCAATGCCTTTTTCGCATCTCTGCCTTGCCAGACCATACAAAAGATGCCATCAAAGAATTCAATTTTGCAAGAATTCTTTTAGGCAAATTTAAACATGACATCAGACGTATAGGAACAGCACTCAACACATGTTGAACCAAAATCACTCTCCCCATATTGGATAAAAGCTTGGCATACCACCCTTCCAATCTTGATTTAAATTTCAAAACAACATCTTCAAAGTCTCTGATTCTACACCTACCTTTGATCAAAGGACAACCAAGATAGGGTATAGGACATTCCTTACAAGGTATCTGAGCCACTCTAGACAAAGCAACCCTTCTACTCTGAGATATCTTTGAAGAACAAATAAGAGAACTCTTCTGCTTACTCACCCTCTGCCCAGAGCTCTCTTCATATTTACCCATAAAAAACATAATCTGCTCCATAGATTTCTTGTCACCCCTTAAAAACAACATAGTATCATCTGCAAAAAGAAGATGAGAAATAACTATGGAACCTCTCCCTATATGAAAACTCTTAATCCTTCCAGTCTCAAACATTTTAGTCAAACCTCTGCTGAGTACTTCTTCAGCCAAAATGAAAAAAGAAGGGGAGATGGGATCTCCTTGTCTCAATCCCCTTGAGGTTGGAAAAAAACCTTGTCTCTTTCCATTCACACACACAGAGATGAATTGGTGGTTCAAGCAGTTTCCAATAATTGAAACAAAAAGTTCAGAAAAACCAAAACATTTGAGAGTCTTTTTCAAAAAATCCCATTCCAATCTATCATACGCCTTCATCATATCCAATTTCACCACCACATGTCTAGCCTCAACCTTCCTGTCCATCTCACTAACCATGAACTGGGCTAGAGAAATGCAATCACCAATGCTTCTACCCTTGACAAACCCATGCTGAGCTTCAGAAACCAAACTAGGCAGAATGCAAGCCAACCTATTAGCAAGAACTTTAGTCAGTATTTTATACAGAAAGTTGCACAAACTGATTGGCCTGTATTCAGCAAAAGAAGAAGGATTTGTTTTCTTAAGTATTAAAGCCAACAGTGTAGCATTTACAGAACGAGGAACCTCCCCTCCTTGCAAAAAGAAGTTCACAGCCATTAACAAATCAGCCTTCACAACATCCCAAGCCACCTGAAAAAACCTCCCAGAAAACCCATCAGCTCCTGGAGCACTTTCCACAGACATTGAAAAGACCACCCCCGTCAATTCCACCAATGTAGCTTCCTTAGTTAAACTATCATTGTCCAAAGAACTAACCAAACTAGGGATTGATTCAAACAACTCTTCCTTCATCTCATGAGACTCTGATTGATATTAAGTAGAAAAGAAAGAGATTGCCTGCTGGGCAATGGCAGACTCTGAATAATGCCATTCTCCTGCCTCATCTCTGATTCTTCTAACTTTATTCCTTACAGCCTTCCCTTTAGCAATTGCATGATAGAACTTCGTATTTCTTTCCCCATCTTGAGCCCACTTCAAATTAGCCTTCTGTTTCCAGAACAGCTCTTTCAGCCTTAATGTTTCCTCCAACTCCTTTCTAGAGGTCTCCAAAACAAGAAAATTTGCCACAGAACTTTCAACCTCCACTCTTCTTTCTGCATTTTTAAGTGCTAACTCTTGCTCTCTAATTTTCTCAAAAATATTTCCAAATATTTTCTTATTCCATTTCTTTATATGAACCTTCAAAAACTTCAGTTTCAGAAAGAAATTTTCAATAGGCTTATTTGAATAGCAACCTCTCCAGTTTGCAATAACCAAAGGCAAGAAAGAATCAGATTCAGCCCACATATCCAGTAACTTAAAGTAAGAAATTCTTTGCTGAGCATCAGATTCTATTACCTTAATCCATAAAGGACAATGATCAGAGCTCCCTCTTGCCAGATGAAGCACCTGAGTACTACCAAATTTGTCATTCCAGCCTGAATTCATCAATACCCTATCCAACCTTTGCCACATCCTTTTTCCTCCTTGGTGATTATTACACCACGTGTAACTACTCCCTTCAAAGCCACAATCAATCAAACCTTCATCCTGAATGCATTTCCAGAAATCCTCCATTGCAGCCACTGACGGATAAGAACCTCCTAATCTCTCAGAGGAATTCAAAATGGTTTTAAAATCTCCCATCAACATCCAGGGCATGGAAAATGATGAAGAGATAGACTGCAAATGCTGCCATAGTGGCCTTCTCAACAGATGATTACAACACGCATATACAATTGTAACTAAAACAGGTTCAGAACCCAGATGAGACACAGTCACTGAAAGAGCCTGTTCATACTCTAACACTACCTTAACTTCCACACTTTCACTCTACAGTAACCAAATATTCTTATCAGCAAGAGAATTTGCCACAAAATACCTCATCCCAACTGAAAATGCAAACTTCCTCAATTTGACTGAATTCATTTTAGGCTCTAAAACAGCCAACAGACAAATTTGATTCATTACCACTAACTTTTTTAACCTACTTCTCAATACCTCCTTACCTGCACCCCTAACATTCCATATCATAAAATTCATCATATATTTGAAGAAGAAATAATACCTCTAGGACTAGGCCTAGGACTTGATTCCTGACACTAGGCCATCCGCTGAATCAGAAGCTACCTCCTCCTCCTCTACCAACTCTGCCCATTCTTTAGAATTCTCTTGGACTCTTAACTCCAAAGACCTCTTAGGAATAAATCCTAACCTTCTGATACCAATTTTTGAACCTTTACCCCCCTCAACACTCCTAGAGTTATCACTATCAGAAACATAACCTTTATCTGGAGGTTCCTTCTCTCTGATCAAGCGCATTTCATCATCCAGAGAGCAGTCAGCAATTTTCCTAGTTACATATTGATTTTCAATATAGAAAGACTCTGAAGCAGAAAGGCATTGTCTATTCACCTTAAAGATCCCCAGAGCTTCTGCCTCCTTCATAACCACAGAATCTGGAATCACACCCTCCTGTCCCTTAATCCACATCACCTTTAGGGGTCCCTGCAACAGAACCCTTATTCTCATCCTCCTTTGGAATATTGAAGACTTCTTCATATTCCATGTTTAAGACCTCCTCCATATTCAACTTCCTTTCCTGAGTGTTTTTCATTCCCACTGACTCTATCCTCTCCTCCTCTCCTCTTAACCTGCTACTTTTTCCTGAAGATGACTCAGGAATAAGAAACTTCTCATTCTTCTTTTCCTGCTTAATCAAAGAAGAAGATCCCACCTCATTCTTCCTTTCAATTTCCAATTTACTGGACACCTAATCCTTACCAGAATGTTCCCCAATTTCCAATTCGACACCTTCCTCCTGTCGGAGCAGTACACCCCCTTGTTTGATTACTATTCAAAGAAATCGTTTCTACCCTTGTCTCGCTGTCGCTGATTCGATTTCCTTTTGGCAGATCCTTTTTTGTGTTCTTCCCTTTCACCACTTTCCATACGTTATCTTTCTCCTTTCCTTTCTCAATCTTCTTCTCCATATTCCCATTTTTATCAGTCAATTGAGCATCTTCAATTCCCCCATCATTGTTGTCCTTCTTCTTCTTTCTACAACCCGACTCCTCATGCCCCTGCTTCAGACACACAACACAATATTTACAATCCATCTCGTATATGATTTTTTGCCACCTCCCACTAGTTCCTCCCATGTCTAGCCAAAATCTTTTAGGGTTGTCAGCCAGCAGATTCATCTTTACACATACCCTAGCAACACCAGGTCTTGACAATTGCAATGTAGGAGTATCAATTACCAATATCCTCCCTATGGGACTCAGAATATCCCAAAGACTCTCCCCATTAAACAAATGAATGGGGAGTCCAGGCAGAGATACCCAGATAGGCACTACAGGAGGCTCCACTCCAGGGAAAAATTCTGGAAACCACTTAAAAAATCTGAAAAGGAACCCTTTGATATACGTAGCATCCTTCAACCACATCTTCACATAGTCCTCAAACAGGCTGAAGCGAATGAGGATGTGTCTGGGATCAAGAATTCCAACACTAAACTCCCATTTCGGCATCCACCTCGTAGTGATGAACTCCCTAATGACACCCAGAGATGGTTTCCCATAGGCACACTTACCAATCAGGGTTTGCTGGAATCTTGAAGACAATTCTTGCGTTTCCTTTGAAGTCCAATACATCCCTGGCTCGCCATTATTGTATACCACCCTCTTAGCAGGTTTCAACACTGGAACAGAGGAGATCAATTTCCTCGATGCTTCAGCAATATGTATTTGATCACCAACATTCACTGGAACCTGGGTTGACGAAGAAGCCTGAGAAGACAAATGATTTTGGACAGGCAAAGGGATTTGCGAAGCCAAAGAATGTAGAGCATCCAAGGGAATTTGTGACGACAAAGAGAATTTCGAAGTCAATGGAAATTGCGAAGTCAAAAGAATTTGGGAGGTCAACGAAACCTGAGGAATCGAATGAATCTGAGAAGATGAAGGGTTAAAAGGCATACACAACATTTTTCCTTGATTAATCTGATTCGCAGAAGTGAAAAAACCTTTATCAGAATCCATATCAGAAGCTGTCAAAGAATTCAAGAAGTTTGAAGAGTTTGAAGAACTCTTGAACAAAGAAGCAAAATTCTTAGTGATATCAAGAGGTTTGGGTGGAATCTGACGAGGAAACGGTTCAGAATTCATAACAAAATAAAGGAATTACAGAAAGAATGAAGAAATTATGAAGAAAAACAATCAAGAAATCAAAGGGTTTTTAGAGAGAAGTGAGAGCTTCTCTCTCTAGAAACAAACAAATGCCCGCACACCCATCGATTATTGATCTACTCTACTTCTTTTTGAATATTTAATTTATATTTTTTTAGGTATCTCTCCAACTTCTTTAAACATTTTTTCTTTTGTTTATAGTGAAGTTTTATTGTAAAATTGTTATTCTTGAGTATTGTACATCTAAATATATTATTATATTTTGTTGTCAAAAAGATTAATTAAATTGTAAACTACTGTTTGTATTATAATATTATGATTTTGTTGCATATAAAAAAAAATTAAATGTGACATATATTTGACTGTGAAATTCAATCTGCCAACAACACATATATAATAATAGAATATACATTGAATTTTATTTTATTTTTATAAATAAATATAGATATAAAAATTGCATGTAAGACCAATAAATATATAAGAGTCGAAAAGAATTTAGAAGTCTAATAAGTATAGAAAATATTAAAAATTGGATGAAAGCAAATATGTGGATATAATTGAATTTATAATAATAATTAAGGATAAAATAAAAAATAATTTTTTTTTCACAGATGTTGACATTTATAACTAGTATAGATGAGGGAGGTGATCAGCAAAATGACTTAACCATAAGAGGTAAAGTGAAGTTTGCGCTAGTATATATTAAAATTTGATTTCAAGAGTGTTTTTCTAATCTGGAAGTTTAAGTGTTTTTATCTCTTAAATAGTTGTTGCGTAGTGATGTAGAGAGGGAAGAGAATGAAAGGGGATTACCGAATCCTTGTTGGGATTAGGTCAAGAAACACAAATCTCCGTACAGAATAGTTAAATTAAATTCACTTAATTAAAGTATTAGGAATTATATTCTTATTTATAAAGCAAGTGTTCTACCAAAACAAAAGTTAGATTGTGAAGTTTTAGGGTTTAGAGTGGGAGATGAGAACTTGGAGAAGAGAAAAAGAGGCAAGATTATGTCTAGGGTTGTGGTGTATAATCACACAACTAGTCCCAACTTATATATAAACACGAGTATTGAAATACCCTTAAGATAAATTTAAAGCATAACATAACGCTCCCCCTTAAGTTGATGCATATATGTCCTGCATCCCCGACTTGTAAATAATGGGGTGAAACATCTTGCCACTAAGTCCTCTAGTGAAAATGCCAAGCAGTTGTTTTCTAATTTCATAAAAGGCATGTAACTTTTCTTTGATGAATTGTCGATTAATCTCATCATGTTTGGTTCTATCAGGTTGAATTTGATAATGGACTATATTGATAACATCCTTATAGTATAGTTTGATATAGTATCATATAGCATAGTATCACGTCTATCATCAGAAATTCCTAGGCCTTAGCTCTTCTAGTAAGATTTGAAACCACATAAGCTCATAAATCTCATGAACCATTGTCCTCTATTCAGCCTCTACACTCGACCTAGCTACTATCGCTTGTTTTTTGTTTGTTTCACCAAGTAACAAGGTTCGTTCCTATCAAGTTGCACCTACCAGAAGTAGACCATCTGTCATCTATTGAAGCTGCCCAATTTGCATCAGTAAGTGCTTCTAGCTTCAACTGACAACATCCATTGCACATGCAATATCTGGTTGGGTGTGAAAGAGATATATCAATCACCCCACTAATCTTTGGTACCTTTCCTTATCCACAACATCATCTACAAGCCAACATAACTTGTTTCTTCAACAAGATCAAGAACATACTTTATTTGAGAGATAAAAATGTCATTATCTGATCTGACAACTTCAATCCCAAGAAACTATCTCAATGGACCTAAGTTTTTGATTTCAAACTTCTTAGCCAATTGAGCTTTCAATTTAGTGACTTCTTGCACATCAACCTTGTTATCACTATACTATACATACAACGAGAACGATTATCTTTCCATCAACCCATTTGATGAAATATTGAATGATTAACGTGGCTCGGTTTATACCCAAATTTCAACACAGTTTTGAGAAACCTTTCAAACCAAGCTCTGGAGATTGTTTCAACCCATAAAGAGACTTCTTCAATTTACACACCTTCCCTTCCATTAACTGGGATGAAAAACATGGAAGGATATCCATATATACCTCCTTCAAATATCCGTGAAGAAATAAATTCTTCACATGTAGCTGTTATAAACTCCAACCCAGGTAAGCTACACGAGAGAAGAGCACGCATGAATTTCATCCTTGCCACAGGGGCAAAGGTCTTATGATAATCAATGTCATAAGTTTAAGTGAACCCTTTAGCAACTAGTTGAGCTTTATACCTCTCAACTGTCCCATCAATAGTTAAATGAATTTCATTTAATCGCCCTTGCCCTAATAGGAAAGGACACCTACTCCCATATGTCATTATTTCTCAGGGCTTTTATTTCCTCTACCATAGCTTTTTTCCACTTATCATCGGTGAGAGTTTCTTTCCAACTCTAAGGAATACATGTAGAGGACAACGAGAAGACAAAAACACCTTTTGATGCCGAGAGTAAATCTTCAAAGTATCCTTGTCAAAATGAGCATCAGTGGAATAATTGGTATCACCAATAGACTGTGGTTGTTACTCTTCCTCCCTAATATCCCACTAAATAGGTAATTGAAGAAAGGGCTCCTGATATACCATATCTTTCTCAGTTATGGTCGTCTCCCCTTAAAGAGTTGGTTTAGAAGTAGGGAAAAGTAGCAGAATAACCAATAAAAATACACCGTAAGGCCTTAGGGTCAAGTTTTCTTGGATAATCTGGAGTCATTTACAAAACAAACACCCAAATATTTTAGGAGGAAGGGAAGAAATGGAAAAAATTCGAGAGGGAAAATTAACAAGTGATTGAAATAAAGGAACACTCGAATGTAGACGATTTATAAGATAAAGCAGTGAGGACTGCATCTCCCTAAAAGGATGGATGAACAACATTCATATTTAACATTAATGATTGAGCAACCTCAAGAAGGTGGTGGATTTTTCGCTTAGCCACACCATTATGTTCAGGAGTACTCACATAAGTGGTTGAATAAAAAAAATGACATTCTTATTGAGATATGAACAAAATTTTCCATCAATGTATTCAGACCTATTATCACTCCGAAGAATTTTGCTTTAGCATTAAACTGAGTATTCACCATTTTATAAGAAGATCTGAAGCAAGAGAACACTTCACTCTTGGTGGGAAGTAATTAAACCCAAGTAATATGAGAATGACAATTAATAATGTGACAAACCAACAATAAGCTAAAATAGATACCACGCAGGAAGCTTCTTACTCATGGGAATGACTAACCATAAAAAGAGTAGTGCTTCTGTTATTATTTCTATGTTATATTATGTTAGGTTAGGTTGAGATGTATTTCTAGCTTAAGGTATTTTTGGTACTTTGTGGTTATATATAAATTGGGATATAGCTGTGTAACCATAACACATTACACATTTCTCATAATCTTCTCTCTGTCTCTTAATTCTCTTCTCCAAACCCTAACTCGTATCAGAGTAGTGATTAGATCTTATATCTCATGGTTGTCGGAACTCACGGAAGAAAAATTCAAAAAACCTGTGGGTGGAATCGACTCAAGATGCTGATTTTTATGGTTACTAGTAGTTGCACAAGTGCGTTGCACGTGAATTCTAAGTATGAAAAATTATAGATTGAAGTTATGGACTACTCTCTTCAAAATCCACGACCTGAGTAAACATTGTTGATCCAACAATCAACAATTATGTTTTATATAAAATCTACTAAAAAAACACAACTAAACTCATATACCATAGAATATTTGTTGTAATTACATTGGTCTCTATTTCATCCTTGTAACTCATGTTTTTACAAATTTTGGCAGCATAAACAAAGAACTTCTACCATACTTGACACAATATCTTGTATAAATTAATAAGGCAAAAAAGAGAGAAGTGGAACTAACATCCATCAAATATAAGATTTGTGAACACCAATTTTTGTCTTGTGAGAACCTATAATTGTAAGAGGATGTGCCAATTAGAAGAATTTGTAGGACCATTTAGCTGCACCAAAATCGCCTTCTTCAGTGGTGCCTATGCTACAACCTCCATATTTCTCCAAATAAAGGGTCAGCATATTCAATCTAAAAACAAAATTCAATCAATAAAACACAAAACAAAACACAAGCACAATACAAGAGAGATTACCTTCCAAATAAAAATAAATAAATAAATGAGTGAGAAAGGCCAGGAATGCACATTGGCTAGAGAGATTTGTGATGCCGTATAAGAATTCATGCCTCCCAAATAACTATGTTAATACATAATACCTTCTCAGCCTCAGGAATGACCATTTTGGTCATCTCAAGCAAAAGGCTAGAGAACCTCTGTTGATGATGACATATTTTAACATAAAGCTTATTCGGCGTATGACTTGTGCCCCAAAATTGAATACAAGCAGCAAATTAATAACTTTTCCTTGCATACTGAATTCAACATTCAAAGAATTTTTTTTAATGTTTTATGTTCAACCCGCTAGCAATGAATAAAAACAATTGAAAAGCCGAAGCAAGTGACTAAACCATGGTCTTTTTACTAATTTCACCTTCTCAACTTGAAATACGCTATTAATACGTATGTCCCATGACTTCGCCCCTAATATCAAGAGATTTCTATAGGATTTATTTGGGACAGAATTTTCTTAAATATATGTAAAAGACAAACACATTTAAGGTAAGTGATTAAGTTAACAAATTAAAGTGAAAGAAAATAATAACAAAGGTTCTATGCTAGATACTCAAGAAACTCAAAATGCCAATGAAATTTGATATGCATCTTCGATGTCACATATCCTCATCGAAGTCGTATCACTCTTTTTCTATCGCTGTTTGTTCCAATTATCTTAGCAGCCAAATTCCATTTGATTTTGCATACTACTTCACAAAAAAACACCCAGACATATACTGCACAAATAGCTCTTCCTATGGTAATCGTAGCGAGACTGGGAGACAAAAAATTAACTAAGAGCCATCTTAGCATCTAATTCCAATGACATAATAGAGGACAGTGTGCTTGTCTCCATTATTATTCAAAAGGCTGTCAATTATTGAACCTGATGGAAAGATAAATGTACATGTAATAACCTTCCAATCAATTAACTAGTTAGTTACATATGTTTCAAGACTTTAGTTTGATAGTTCAATGCATAATGGATCGATCAACCAACTCTAAAGAAATGACACCACCAGACCACATTTATTCTTTATAGAACAGACTCCCAGAAATGCCATAGCATATTGTCCCATTGCTCTTGGTAGTCCTCCAGCTTTTCTTCCTCGATGATTTCTATCTTCTCAGTAGCCGTAATATCATATACAAATTACAATAGACATCGATCCCATGTTGACCTTTGGGATTGGAGAGGTTCATATTTATCTTCTTAGTCGTTTACCACTTGGTGAATCTGTTACATTATAAATTTTATTTTTAGCAAATTTTTCAGAATGCCAAAAGACTTGACCAAACATACACATGTCGGGGATTAGAATAATGAGTATATATTATTAAGAATCTAACCAGTTAAAAGCATTGAACCCTTCATTCAAATCAGAGATCAAATAAACTTCATATTGCATGTATATTATGCTGGTGGGCTAATAGCATTCATTAGAGAACATCATGAAAGTGATGGAGAATCATTGTTGTGCATTTCATTAGAGAACATGAAGAAAGTATTGGAGAATCAGTACTAAGAATGAACAAAAATTAGGAAAAAGATTAACCTACTAACCCCAAGCAATTGAATCAACACTGGACTCAGTTTTGACGTCAACAAAATCCGTGCCTGCAGGTCTATGGTTCCTCAATTTCTACAAACTTCTCAATACTATTTGATCTCAAACTCGCAACAACTTCGTTACCTGTATTTCAAAAGAAAAAAAAAGGCAGAAAATTGCAATTTTAATTAGCTGTATTTTATGATATATATATATATATATATCAACTTTTATGGTATCATCAAAATCAACTTTTATGGAACGGTTATACAAAAAAAGAATTCAAAAGTTTTTCAAGATATTAATTGACATTTAAAAATAATATTGATGTAGATAAAAATATAGAATAGTAACTCAAGAGTCACAATCACATATAATATAGCATTAATATTTTATTCTAACTCAAAGGATATTATGGGCATTAACTACATTATTAGGGTTAATATCGTTAAACAAAAGTTTTTCATTTTTGTTGACATTTTATAGTAGTATAGATTTTTCTGCATTTTTTTTGAAATCATATGATTGGTTCGATCTTTTGAAGTATTTTCTATTTTTTTCGGCCTTGTTTTACGATCTCTATTTTTGCACTATCTGGAGGCTTTTTCTGTGATTGATCTGTTCGACTAGGTGTGATTTTGGTTGCTAAATATTGGCTTCAGCTTTTTGTTGCATTTGGATTAGAGTTGTGAAGATTTTTACGCTCTTTTGTATGCCGACATTACTATTCAGCCATTTTCTACTCTGGATGTTACATAGAGACCCTTATGCTCCTGATTTGGTTTTGGGTGTTGCATTACGAGCTATTTATCTCTTGTTGCAGTGTTTCTGTGGTTGTGATCCTAGTTTCGGGCTAGTTTAATTGTGATTACGTGGCTGTTTGGTGTTGATTCTTCTGGGAACATGTCGGAAGGTAGTGCGACGTCTACTAATATCGGCGGAAGTACTAGAGGTAGTGGGTTGAGCCCTTTAGGTGTTTTAACAAACTACCCCTCTCTCTTGATTAGCTCGGAGAAGTTGGATGGGAGCAATTATTTGGCTTGGTCACCGGTTTGTTTATTATCCGTTCAAACTATCTCTTTGGATGGGTATTTGACTCTAATTGCTAAGAAGCCTAATGAGGCGGGTTCTCCTTTGAAGCAGTGGACATCTGATAATGCCTCAATTGTGTCATGGTTGCTTAATTAGTGCAACCCTTTATTAGTTGTAGTTTGATACAACGCATAAGTTTTGGACTGCTATAGTTCATACATTTTCTCACTGGGACAATGATACCAAGGCATATGATCTTAGGAAGAAAGTCCGGGAAACTAACCAGAAAGATAAGACCCTTATACTTTACTATATAGTGCTAACTACCTTATGGTCGGAGCTTGACTACTGCCATAATTTTCAAGAAAGGAACGAGTGAATGACTTTCTTGCAGGCCTTTACTTTGAGTATTATTAGAGTCAAGGATCGAAATGTCGTGTCGATTCGTCTGAAACGTCCGAAACGTTTCGGATTTTCAACACACCGAAACGAAACATGACTTGAATCCCAAAATTCCAAAGTTTCGGTCAAAGCGTCACTGTATCGGACCGTTACGGTCGAAACAGTATTGTTTCGACGAAACATCCGATAACTACAGGCCAAAGTCCTCCAAGCTCAAGAAAAAGGGAAAAAACAGAAATCACATGTACACAGGTCCAGGTTTTCCAAGCAAAAAAAAAAAAGCAGAGTGAAGAGAGAGAAAGGCACACCCAGACGAAATCAAAGAGAGAGAGGAAGACACATATACAGACTATACAGCAGAAATTGAAGGAGAAGAGTTTAGTAGCTTATTTCTTTGAGTCCAAATTTAAGCAGATCTAGCCCCATCCACGCAAATCTACGGCTTAGGACTTAGGCCTTCATCGCTGTAATACCCCGTTCCATTTTGGCAAGGAACTAGTTAGGGAATATTATCTTGGAAGGAATAAGAAAAATTTTAAAGAAGAATTTAGAATAGCCTAGAAGAATGTAGAATGTTGGAGAAATTTCTAGAAAAATCTAGAAGATTCTAGAAAGTTCAAGAATAACCTAGAGTAGTCTAGAACAATTTAGAAGAATCTAGAATGTTAAAGAAATTTCTAGAAAGAATCCGAAAAGTTCTAGAACAATCTAGAGAAGTTTAGAATATTTTAGAAGGTTCTAGGAAATACTAGAAGGCTCTAGAGGGATTTAGAATATTCCGGAAAGTTTCGGAACGACTTAGAAGGTTGAAGAAGACTTTAGAATATCATAGATGAATCTAAATACTTGTAGAATTGCCATGTGCAAAATAAGCTTGAAACTTAGAAAGATATAGGAGAGGGGAGATGGTAGAATATTCTAGAGAATCTCCCCTAAAAATGTAACATGTCAATATTCTAGAATAATCCTAGAATGCTTATAAATAAGGCACTTGGGGATTGAATTAATCCACTTTCAAGAAAGAATAAAGAGTAAAAGAGAGAAAAAAGAAGGAAGAGCACCTCATCAAAGGAGAAAGAAAATTGTGAGAGAAAGAGGAAAGGCATCGATAACATCTTACTCTACTTCGGGTAACAAGCAACACTAGCATATCATTTGGACTCGAGGTGAGTGGTTTGACATGTTACGTATTTTCGAAAATTCCCCGTATCCCTAAACATACTTGTGGAATACGATTCTCTTTACTTTGATGAATTCTTTTGTTTATATGTGAGTCTTAGTGATGATGAATGGGACCAAGACTAAAATCCAGGAAAATTATTTCTCTGTGTGCGGGTGACCCTGGCCACTAGGGAACAGACCCGGGAGAGGCTGATGTGACCCTAGTGCTCAACGGTTGAAGGAACAGTGCCTGGTGCGTCCTGGTGGCCTTCACCGGATCGTCTTAGGGAACAGTTCCCGGGTGCCAACCCGTGGTGACCCTAAGAACGATGTTGGATCCAATCCTGAGATATAATCATTTTGTGATAGTGCATGAGACCATGATTGAAAGTACAGGGAAATTATTCCTCTGTGTGCGGGTGACTCTGGCCACTAGGTAACAGACCCGGGGAAGGCTGTGGTGACCCTAGTGCTCAACGGTCGAAGGAACAGTGTCTGGTGCGTCCTGGTGACCTTCACCGGATCGTCTTAGGGAATAGTTCCCGGACGCCAACCCGTGGTGACCCTAAGTACGGTGTTGGATCCAACCTTGAGATCTCTTGGCATTTGGTATGGTTCCCAGATATGGTACCAATCCTTACCATTATGAGATGATGTTATAAATTGTTATTGTTACAACGATTTTTAGTTACTGGTCTGTTTATGATTATCTATCGTATCCCATACGTATTTTTCTGTTATCAGTTATTTTATATTCCTTGTTTTCAAAATGAATATTACTATGTGTGCCTTACTATTCACTGGGCTTTAAGCTCATTCCGTTGGATTATAAAAAAAATTTCAGGTAAAAGATTAGAGTGTCAATAGTGGACTCAGGGAATTGATTGAGGACTAATAGTGTTGTGACCCCCGTAGCATATATCCTATAGTCATCTTAACTTGTTTGGATAATTGGGGCAAACAAGTTTATGTATGTTGACTTTGACATATTGACATAAGATCAATTTAATGTTAATGTTGTTTTCCACTCCTATATTATTAGTTATTGTTAGACTTACGTGTTCCATAGGTTATGGATCTATGGTTCACGGCCGGTCATGCCTTTGGAGTTGGGGTGTGACAATCGCTGCGAGCCACGAGCTACCAGCTATCTTCTTCTCTCTCTCTCTCTATTCCCCAGACACCGGCATTGGCATCGGCATAGCATCGCCATCGCCATAACTATCGCCATTGCTTTTCTCTCTTCTCTTTGTCTGTGTTCGTGGGTGAGAGAGCACGACTGACTTCGACTGCCTTTTGTATTTTTTTTTTTTTGTTATAACTATGAAAAATTACATTTAATACCCCACTGTATTATAACTTTTAATTTTTAAGTATACATAAGTACCATTAATTTCATTTAATATCCTTCATTATTTTTTTTTCATTTTTGTAATTATTTTTTTATGTTATTATTATTTGTTAAATTGGTATATTAAATAATTGCAAGTCATTTTATTAAGTATACCTTATTTGTTAAATATTTAGAATTAAGTATTTATGTGTGTACAAATTGTGTAAACAATGATTTTAATATTAGTGAAATAATATTATTTATTAATTTGAAGACGCAATTTAAATTAATAAATTAGTATTATAATAACAAGTTGCGCGAAGTGTTAATATTATTAATTACTAAATTAGTATTATAATAAAATAGTATTATTAATTAGATAATATTTTAATTTAAAAGTGTTATACATGTCATATTTAAGTGATTTCCGTCTCATGTCAATCTTTTTTCCCTAAAATTTAAATTTATTCTTGTATAAATGGATTTAACCCAATAAATATGTTGAATTAATCAATTATTAAGTTTATCTTTATAAATAAATGGATTGTATTTGTGTTTTCACGTGTTTCCATATTTTTTCTGCGTTTTCATTGCATTTCCAAAACATTTCCGAAACGTTTCCGTTTCTGAACTGACCGAAATGGTACTTCGAAACGATATTTCGATCCTTGATTAGAGTCGAGTTCAAATTTTGGGATGTAGCCCATTTCCTACCATACGATATGCCTATGTTCATGTTTAGGAGGAGAGTAGGAGGATTACTATGGTTCATGCACCTTTTCATGAGCAGTTTGTCTTAACTGTTATTCCTCGGTGGGACTTGAGTTCAACCCAATTCAAGTCTACTAAGTTGAGTGACACTCTTTCCAAGGATACCTCAAAGTGTGATTATTGTAGGAAGACAAAGCATACGAGAGAATTTTGTTGGAAGTTGATTGGACGTCCAATATGAGACTGAGGTGGTAATATGCGATCTCATGCACACATGACCGAATCTTTTGAGGCTCCATCTCAGTCTAGTGGTACCACTTCCGCCTCTACTTTTTTCCAAGATGAGATGTAGACTCTTAGACGTCTGATAGTTCGACTTGATATTTCCTCTACAGCTCTTAATCATGCATCTTCTTCCAACTTTGCTCATACAGATATATCTGCTAGCATGTTTATTACGTGATCCACATACACTCCTTGGATGATAGATTCTGGAGTTACGGACCATATGACAAGTTACTTTTGTCTTTTCTCTTCATACTCTACATGTTTTGGTAGAGATATAGTCAAAGTGGCAGATGGATCTTTATCCTCTATTTTTGGAAAAGGTTCAATTAATTGCTCATTTACCTTATCTCTCTCTTTTGTTCTTCATGTTTCAAATTTTCTCCACTACTTTATTGTCTGTTAGCAGTATTATCAAATCTTTGAATTGTTCAGTGACTTTTTTCCTTACTCATTTTATCTTTCAGGGACTAGAATCGAAAAAAATAATTGGTAGTGGTAGAGCGCATGGTAGTCTTTATCTCCTGAACGATGAAGCTTCCTCTCAATCTACCTATCAAGTTCTCTAGGCAAATGATGTTTTGACCTTGCAGCAGGGCATAAACGTTTGGGGCATCCCACATTTGGTGTTTTAGAACATTTTTTTCCTAATCTAGTGAAACAGTGTAATAGGCAATTTTTTGTTTGTGATGCTTGTAAATTTGCCAAGCACAAACGTTCATCTTATCCTTGTAGTAATAATAAAAGCACTGCCCCTTTTGTCATTATTCATTCTGATGTGCGGGGACCTTCTCGTGTTACATCTCTCTCAGGTTATTGTCGGTTTGTCTCTATTATTGATTGTTATTCTCATCTTACTTGGGTTTACTTACTACATAATAAAAGTGATTTCTCTTGCTTTCGATTTTTTCATAAAATGGTGGGTACCCAGTTTGATGCTAAAATCATAATCCTTTGAAGTGATAATGGAATTGAGTACATTGATGGAAAATTTCGCTCTTACCTCAATGAGTGGGATTTTTTTTATTAAACCACTTACGTGGGTACTCTAGAGCAAAATGGCGTTGCTAAACGAAAAAAAATACCATCTTCTAGAGGTTGCTCGTTCATTGGTGACTACTATGCATGTTTCTCAGTATTTTTGGAGAGATGCAATTCTTACTTCTGCTTATGTTATTAATCGTCTACCTTCAAGTGTTGTTCAATTTAAGTCACCTATTGAGTGTCTTTCGGGGATACTTTTAGTTCCCTCTGTTTCTTCTCTTTCCCATTAAGTTTTTGGGTGTCATTATTTCATACATGACTATAGATCATCCGGGGGAAAACTTGATCCTAAGGCTTTGCAGTGTTTTTGTTGACTATTTTTCCACTCAAAAAGGGTATATATAAGTGTTACCATCCACAGTCATGGAAAAATGTATGTTAGTATGTTAGCATGGATGTAAGGATCAAAATTTCGTTTCGGTGCATTGTTTCGGTCATCTAGGAAACGAAAACGTTTCGACATGTTTCGGAAATGTTTCGACCCATTTCGGAAACAGAATAAAAAAAAATGAGAAGTTGAATTATTTTTTCAAAACATTGGTTGAAATATACCAAAATATCTTGAAATACCTTGAAATATTCCGAAATAATTGTGCAAATACATTGAAATATAACAAAACATTTCGAAATATTATGGAACACCTCGATGTATTAGAATTTCGATTCCGTCACTGATTCATTTCGGTCATCTTGGAAACGGAAACGTTTCGGATGTTTCGACCGTTTCGAAACGATATTTTGATCCTTGCATGGATGTTACCTTTTGTGAATTTGAATTCTTTCATCCTCAACTATCTTTTTAGGGGGAGAAGACCAATATTGTGGAAGACATGTTATGTCAGGAGTCTCTTCTTCGATTGCCTTTCTAGTAGGATATTAATAAGTGGGAGCAACAGATTGTTGGTACCAATGATCAACCTGGTACTCTGGAGACTTATTCCCGATGTTAAAAGGTACAAACCACCCATATGCCACCAAGTCACTTGAATTCTCCCACTCCAATTCTAGCACCTCCTACTGATTTACCAGGAAATGAGTTTCTAGTTGTTACTCATGTTATTTATGATCCAATTTTTGATGATTCTAAGCATCCTATTGCAGTTAGAAAAGGTGTTCGAGCTTGTACTCAACACCCCATGTCTAACTTTGTCTCTTATGATTCCTTATCTCAATTCTATCGTACATTTGTTTCTTGTTTGTCTTCTATATTTATTCCTCAGGGTTGGAAGGAAGCTCCCACTGATCCAAAGTGGGGAGAAGCTATGGTAGAGGAAATGAGAGCCCTGAGAAAGAACGACACATGAGAATTAGTTCCACTTCTTATTGGAGCAAGGATAGTTGGATGCAAATTGCAGTATTCAACGTCAAGCAACAAGCTCATTGGACAGTTGTATGACATTGATTATCAAGAGACCTTTGCCCTTGTAGTAAAGGATGAACTCCATGGGTGCTCTTCTCTCTTGTGTAGCTAATTTGAGGTGGAGCCTCTAGTAGTTGAATGTGAGGAATGCCTTTCTCCATGGAGATTTGGAGGAGGTATATATCCACCAGGTTTTTCATCTCATGTAATAGAAGGGGAAGGTATGTAAGTAAAAGGTGGGCACTCCCTTCGAAAGATCTGAAATCCATTTTGTTGACGATATACATTATTTGGAGTTTGCCGAGGATGGAGAGCTTTCAATGAAAGAGGATCCAGGGAGTGCCACTACCTTGTTGGGAGGACTTAATGAAGGAAAATGCACAGAAGTCAAATGAGAGAGTTGAAAACCTAATGAAGCGAGATGAAGCAGAGCCTAGGCTCACAAGAAACTTAAGACTAATGGTGAAAAAAATCACTTTGTAGGTTGAAGCAATCACCCAAAGTTTGGCTTGACAGGTTTCTCAAAACCATATTGAAATTTAGATATAAACAGTGATGTTGATTATACTGTATTCATCAAACAGATAAATGGTAAGATAATTGTTCTCATTGTATATATGGATGATATTATGATATGGGAATGATGTGCGTGAAATCATCAAACTAAAAGTTCAGCTGGCTAACGAGTTTGAAATCAAAGACTTAGGTACGTTGAGATACTTTTCTGGGATTGAAGTTGTCAGATCAGATAAAAACATTTTTATCTCATAGAAAAAACATGTTCTTCACTTACTTGAAGACACTGGTATGTTGAGATATAGACCTATAGGTTCACTTTTTGAAGTCAATTATCGACTGGATAGTGGTAATGGTAATGGTAATGTTGTGAATTAATAGAGGTACCTGAAATTAGTGGGGAGATTGATATATCTCTCTCATCCTCGGCCGGATATTGCTTATGCAGTGGGGGTTGTAAGTTAATTCTTGCATGATTCACGAACCCTTCATCTTGAAGCTGTTTATCGTATTTTGAGATATCTCAAGTCAGTTCAAAGGATAGAGAACTTGTTCTCCATTAATGGTCACTTGAATTGAAAACATTCACTGATACAAACTGAGTAGGTTCAATGGACGATAGAAGATCCATTTCAGGCTACTGTACCTTGATAGGAGGAAACATCGTCACTTGCAAAGTAAAAAACAAGTAGTGGTAGCAATGTCCAATGTATAGTCTAAGTACGGAGGAATAGCTTATGGAGTTTGTGAGTTTATGTGGATCTAAATTTAGTGGGTGACCTTGGAATTCGTGATGATGGGCCTATAAGACTGTATTGTGATAATAATGCAATTATTAACATTGCACACAATCCAGTTCAAAATGATAGATCTAAACATGGTAAAATTAATCGACATTTCATCAAAGAGAATCTAAATAAGGGTTTAATTTGCATGACCTTTGTGAAATCAAAAAATCAGTTGACCGATGTTTTTACAAAGGGGCTTAGTAGCAAACTTTTTAATCCTATCATTTGCAAATTTGGCATGAGGGGGAGTGTTGTGTTATGTTATGTTAGGATGTTATGTTATGTTAGGTCAGGTTGAGATATATTTCTAGCTTAATGGTTTTTTTGGTACTTTGTAGTTATATATAAATTAAGATGTAGCTGTGTAACCCTAACACACTACTCTCTTCTCATAATTTTATTTCTTTTCTCTTATTTCTCTTCTCCTCTTCTCCAATCCCTTAAGACTTCACAAACTAACTATTATTGATAGGATAAGATGGACATGTATGCTTGGCAAATTCACAAGCAGCACAAATAAAAAATTGTCTATTACACTGCTTTACTAGCCTAGGAAAAAGTTTTTCTAAGATACCAAATGAAGGATGCCCCAAATGTCTATGCCACTAGTGTAAGAGTTAAAGGGATGAATCACCATCTGACTAAAGGGCTTGGAGTGAAGAATAAGACTTCAACATCCAAAAAATATGGACCACTACATGTTCTACCACTGCCAATCATTTTCCTTGCCGCCAGAGTATAAAAAAGATATCACTGAGCAATTCAAGAAGTTCGTAATCCTGCCAATAGACAATAAGTTAGTATAGAAATTTGGGACATGCAGAACAGATGGGAGAGACACGGTGGAAGAGCAATTAATTGAATCTTTTCCAGAAATAAAATATACAGATCCATCTATCACTCTTACTTTATTCCTAGAACATGTGGGTATGAAGAAAAAGATCGGAGAAACCTGTTATGTGTTCAGTGTCCACAAAATCTATTATCCATGGGAAATATGAGGATGAAACACTAAATGCACTAACAGTTATACTTGAATGAGCAAAGTTGGAAGAAGGCGGGTTAGAAATTGTTGTAAGGGAAACATCAAGTCGAGCCATCAGACGCCTAAGAATTTACATCTAGACTTAGGAAAAATTTGTAGAGGTGTTGCCACTAGACTATGAAGGAATCTTTGAAGACTCGATCATGTGTACATGTGATCGAACAGTACCACCTCAGCCACCACCAACACGCCCAACCACATGTAGGGCGTCCAGTTAATTTCCAACAGAACTTTCTAGTGTGTTTATTTTTTTCACAATAGTCACTCTTTAAAGTACCTCTATCAATGGTACCAATCTTGTTAGTAAACTTAGGCTGGGCTAATTTGAGGTCATGTTGAGGAATAACAGATAAAACAAATTGTTCTTGAGCGGGAGCATGAACCATAGTTTCCAACATGTCTACACAATACGAGAAAAAACGACAACGATGAAATCACGACCAAGGAATCACACAACAGCAGCCAAGAGTCCTCAAAACAACAACCAAAGTGCCTCAAACTAAAGGCCAAAAACTCAATAGAGGTCAAGGAGCCTCAAGTCAGAGTAGAAAAACCATAATAGAGGTCAAGGAGCCTCAAATCAGAGGCAAAAACTAGAAAGAGTCCCAAAACACTATAGCCAAAACTCAAATAAAACTTCATGGGTGTTGTTGATCCACCTTAGATTACCCAGTGGAATCAAACCAAAAAACTATCGTAATACCCAGAAATCAGAGATAAGAGGTTTGAACTCAAAAAACTAGAAAATTCTTCAAAAAATCGACCGCTGCAGATGATTTTAAAAAATTCCAAAAAAATCACCATAAATCTCTTGGTATCTAGTTGACCATACCATAAAAAATTTGAACAAATTTGACACTGTGTTGTGATGATATCAGCATGTTAAAGGTTGATGTTAGCATGCAAGAAGATGACGTCATCCACTCCTTTATATATGACAATTTCCGACAACTTTAAGGCTTCAAATTTGGATTACTGTTCTAATACCAAGTTCGATTGTGAAGTTTTAGGGTTTAGAATGGGAGAAGAGAAATTGGAGAAGATAATTTGTCTAAGATTGTGTGTGTAATCACACAACTAATCCCAACATATATATAAACACATGTACTAAAATACCCATAAGCTAAATATAAAGTATAACATAACAATTACTACTCTCCTATTAAAATTCTATCAACTTATCCCTAATAATTTTAATCTCATAAATTCTATGTAACTAAAAATTTAAACAACCTAATATTGTAATTATGATCAATTTCAATCTAATATAAATAGGTGATAAGGTGTTGGTAGCATACACCTTACACACAGAATTGTTTCACTCTCTTTCTTTCTCTTATTTTTTCTCTTTCTTTTTCTTAATCCTAACATACAATTGTTTAAGTTTTAATTGATGTGATTAAAGTTAGGTACAAAAAATGTGGTGACTTTAAGGAGAACAACGGCAGGAGGGAGACTAATGGATTTCCAATCACTATTAGCTTACACTATGGCTTTGCTTTGAGTCCATATAGTTTTGCCTTGATAATAAATTATAAATTTGGTGAGAGACACTAGATTCAAAAGAATTTAAGATAGTGAGACTAAAACTGAATGCATGTAATGTAACTTCAGTAAAAAGAGGAATTGAAATCGAGATGTAGGGAAAGTTGAAGAGCAAGCGATCAAAGTGAATACTTTTGGTAGTTGGGGTCAATCAGAGTGTGAGATTGGTGACGATGTTACTCATAGAATAGGAGCAGGATGAACTAAATGGAGGATTGCATCTGGTGCATTGTATGATAAACACATACTCCTCAAAGCTACAAGGAAAGCACTACAAATTGTTAGAAGACCCGCTATGCTTTATGGTAGTTTTATGGTAGTGAGTGTTGGGTGACTAAGATGGGTGTGGTAAAAACAAGATTGTTAAGATGAATGTGCGTAGTAAAACTAGGAAGGATAGAATTAAGAATGACAATATTCGTGAAAAATGCAAGTAGCATATATAAGAGATAAATTAAGGGGAAAGTCAACTTAGGTCGATTGGACATATTTATAGATGGTATAATACGACACCGATGAAAATGAGAGATGTGATAATTATTGACGGTAATTGATGGTAAAGGAAGATCAAGATTAACTTTAAATGAAATGTTAAAGAAAGATACGATAACTAATAATTTAGTTTCACCCTTAATAGAGTACAACAGGGAAACAAGATTCATGTAGTTGACCTCGAAAATTTTAGGGCAAGCCTTTGTCGAGTGCAATCATAGAAAAATATAAATATTTAAAAAGAAAGAACTCAAGAAAGAACAGAAACAGGGACTTCAACTCTCTCTCTCTCTCTCTCTCTCTCATATCTATGTTCAGCGAAAGTGCGAAACCCCAACCACTGCCACATGTAGCATCTCTCTTTCTCTCTCTCTCTCTCTCTATATATATATATATATATATATATATATATATCCATGGCCAGGGGCACTACACCAGCATATTCTAACTTCCCATTCATCGTCAATTGGATCACTTCGTCATCCCAGTACTTCCGTTCCCATATCCCTCACCCGGTACATCAGCCGAAAAATGCAGCAGTAGATTCGCCATTACCCTCTCCTCCTCACCCAACAACTATCAGAATATAAAACCACTATGGCGGGTGCTGCCCTCCTTCCATGTCTAATCACCATCCTTGCCTATCATCACCACAGCTGTATAATTCCTTTTGCACCACAAAATTAACTAACTAAAATAAAAAATAATAATTTCCATTGGAAATTCCCCATTGACTTAGGCACCAAATCCTTATGACTCGCGAATTACTTGTCTCTATGTTGAGATATCACCCTGACATTTCCACCTCACACACAGGCCACATGACCATGAGGCAACTAGGGATAAGCAGAGTTTCCATGTGAAAATTATAAATTTCCTTTTATCAGTTTGCCTAGCACCTGTCACCAATACATGAACCTCCCTTATTTGTTTGTGTAATCTTCAGTCTCTATGTCCCATTCATATTTAAACTCTGTTCTCATTCTCTTCCTCATTTTCTTAACATTCCTATCTCATTTTTAGCAAGAACAATTAGGCAAAAAGCCAAGTTTCTTCATCAAGCTTTTTTGTTCCTTCCTTTCTAATCATTCTCTCTCTCTCTCTCTCTCTCTCTCTCTCTCTCTCTCTCTCTCTCACGCACACACACACACATCTAAACTTCATGCTCATTCCCTGAACAGTGGTATCTCATATTGAGAAAAATGACTTAATCAGAAACCAAAGTTTATTCATCTGATAGTGACTTTTCTCTCTGCTTTACTTTTTCTTATTGAAAATTATCATGACAATTCATTGTTTTTTCTGAAAAGGAATTGATATGTCTGCCATTCTGCGGATTGTGAATATAGTACATATGTATACATTTGTGTGTGTAGTTATGCTGGCTGGTGTCTGAAAGCCTGCAACTATGTAGACTTAAGACCTAATATGACTTGCATATAAAACAAATCTTCCAGGCTGCACCATGATATTGACTGGTGTGGGTTATGATCTTACTTTGACTATCTTGTTGCTTGTGACTTTCTCAATGGAACTTCTCTTAGCAATTTCAGTTAGTAAAAGGAGTTTGTATCCCGCCTTGAAAGATTAATACCGCCTAATGTTGGTTTATATGATTGTGGGTCTTTCCGGTCACTGCCAATAGTTTTTGGGTTGCATGCATAAAAAATGGTATTAGAGCTGGGCCAGCTCCACATACCTTTAAATTACACGTATTCATGTTTGTTTATTTGTTTGTGAGTCCACATGCGAGCGTAGGTCCTATGTGTGTAAGGAGTGCAAATACATCTGTCTTGTAAATTGAAAGGTTAGGATCATCTAATTAGTTAATGTGGTTGAGGGGCCTCTTTACTCCTTGCCTATTTGTTTTAGATTAGATATATTATGCAGTTGTCCTTAGTTTACCATCTATAAATTGAGCTAATTTTTGTTTGAATTGTCAATTTTTTCTTTTTAATATATTTGACGGTTATGTATACAGTCAACATTTCTTATAAGGGGACTTTTCCATATACCAATGGTTAGCTTTAGTTGCAAAGACCATGTATTGGTTGGGATATGTTCTTGTATATTATTCATCAAGAAAAGAATTCCTCTTATTCTCCTATGCAAGGTGATTTGCATGCTTATTTATTTATTTATTTATTTTGTAGTGATCTATTAAATTCAAATAGTCTGGCGACCTATATTTTACGAAATTTTTTGTAAACGTAAAGAAACAAATTAGGCTATGGGAAATCATATCTTAATCCAAGTACCATTTTGATGGGGATATTGAAATCCTTCAAGGTGAGCAGTGTTTAGATGAACACACATAGCTCACATCATTATGGGAAAAGGTTGTAGATGCTATAACATAGAGAACGTGATGGTTAGCAATAACTTTTGTCACACCCCAACTTCAAGGGCATGACCGACCGTGAACCATAGATCCATAACCTATGGAACACGTAAGCCTAACAATAAACTAATAATATAGGAGTGGAAAACAACATTAACACTAAATTGATCTCATGTCAATATGTCAAAGTCAACATACCTAAACCTGTTTGCCCCAATTATTCAAACAAGTAAAGATGGCTATACGATATATGCTACGGAGGTCACAACGTTATTAGTCCCCAATCAATTACTGGAGTCCGCTACTGACACTCCAATCGTTTACCTAGAAAAAATATTATTTTAAAAACATGAGCTAAAAAGCCCAGTGAATGGAAATGCATGCATATTCAAAGTGGTTGAAAAATATTTTTGGCATACGACATGTAAATCAAAGATTTGAAAAAATAACTTCATCAAGATAATCAATTTCTCAAGAATAACACAATCGAATTTCAACAAGAAATCATACCACAATGGTGAATCATATCATAATGGTAGAGACTGTACGATATCTAATAATCGATGGAAACCAAATACCAAATGCTAGAATATATCTCAGGGTTGGATCCAACATCGTTCTTAGGGTCACCACGGGTTGACACCTGGGAACTGTTCCTTAAGACGATCTGGTGAAGGTCACCAGGACGCACCAGGCACTGTTCTTTCAACCGTTGAGCACTAGGATTATCACAGCCTTCCCTGGATCTGTTCCCTAGTGGCCAGAGTCACCCGCACACAGAGGAATAATTTTCCTGGACTTTCAATCATGGTCACATTCACTCTCACAAAGTGAATATATCTCAGGGTTGGATCCAACATCGTTCTTAGGGTCACCGCGGGTTAGCGCCCGGGAACTGTTCCCTAAGACGATCCGATGAAGGTCACCAGGACGTACCAGACACTGCTCCTTCAACCGTTGAGCACTAGGGTCACCTCAGCCTCCCTCGGGTCTGTTCCTTAGTGGCCAGAGTCACCCGCACACAGAGGAATAATTTTCCTGGACTTTCAGTCTTGGTCCCATTCACCATCACTAAGTCTCACCATATAAACAAGTGATTGAGTCTTCACAAAAGAATTCATCAAGGTAAGAAGAATCGTATGTCACAAGTATTTAGACACTTAGTAAAACATTTTGTAAAGATAGTAATGAACAAGCATGATGTATTGTTTTTAAAATGTATAGGAATACGAGGAATTGTCGAAAATACGTAGCATGCCAAACCACTCACCTCAAGTCCAAAGAAAATGCTTTGTCACTCGAAGTAGAGTGAGATGTTGCCGATCCCATACATTGTTCTTCCACGGTTTCGTTTCTTCTTAGATGAAGTATCCAACCTTCCTTCTCTCTCTCTCTCTCTTTCTCTCTCTCTCTCTTTCTCTCTCTCTCTCTCTCTCTCTTACTCTCTTCGTTTTTGAAAGTGGAAGACTACTTGTGCACTTGTATACTTAATCCAATCCCCAAATATCTTATTTATAGGCATCCTAGGATTATTCTTGAGAATATTGACATGTGACATTTTTAGGGAGATTCCCTAGAATATTCTACCCTCTCCCCTCTCCTAGATCCTTCTAGGTTTCAAGCTTATTTTGCACATGACAATTCCACAAGTATCTAGATTCATCTATGATATTCTAAAGTCTTCTCCAACCTTCTAAGTCCTTCTGGGACTTTCCGGAACATTCTAAATTCCTGTAGAACCTTATAGTATTTCCTAGAACCTTCTAAAATATTCTAGACTTCTCTAGATTGTTCTAGAACTTTCCGGATTCTTTCTAGAAATTTCTTCAACAATCTAGATTCTTCTAGACTATTCTAGGTTATTCTTGAACTTTCTAGAAACTTCTCCAACATTCTAGATTCTTCTAGAATATTCTAGATTTTTCTTTAAAAATTTTCTTATTCCTTCCAAGATAATATTCCCTAACTAGTTTCTTGCCAAAATTGAACGGGGTATTACATTGTTTGCAGAGATGTTGGGGCATTTGGTCAACTATAGTCAAGAACTTATATGCAATTACTTATTTTCAATTTAATTCACACTTATAGTGTGTCCTATATGACATAGTGTCTTCGTTCAAAATTGGAAATGGTTTAAGGTGATGTAATAATCATTTTTTTCCCAGGTTAGGCATATCTATTAGAGCATCCGATCTAAAACTAATTAGCAATTGGTGGAGTGTTATGGTTCTCTTTGGTCTACATCAAGTGCCCTCAACCATATAATATCTTGGACAAGGAACAAAGTTTCATTTTGGTTTTGGTGGAAAGCAACAGGAATCGGTCGTTCAATCAAAATTCCTATGTTTCAGGATGTTTCAGAATGCTTTTTCCAATCGTTTAAAATGTTTTACAATCAAAGTTTTAACTTTTCCATTTTGTTTTTAAAACGTTTTCAAAATTTTTTGTTTTTGAGCAGACCGTAACTATGCACAAAAATATAATTTTTATTCTTGGCCTTTGCCCTAGTCCCTAATCTTTCGATGTGGGATATAAGCTCTCTTCATAGTCTTCCTCACGTGCGACTTGTGCTTTCACATTGGCAAACAAGCTGAACCAAAACTGATGGACAAACTTTTTAGAAAATCAAATGGGTGGAAAACTTGACCCAACGATTCCCTAAGGCCCAAACATGATGTTATTTTAGAGGCATCTTGCATTAGCAAACTGATTTTTTTTACTTTTGTCTTCAAGCTTGTTTATCTACTGTCTAATAATGGCTAAGATTGGTTTGGTTCAAAGATTTACATTTGTTGTGCTAGAGATTCAACCCCTACAAAAAGAGTTGTAATAGTTCCTATCAAGGATCAAAATTTCGTTTCGATGCATTGTATCAGTCACCTAGGAAACGGAAACGTTTCTACTCGTTTCAAAAACAGAATGAAAAAAATAAAAAATTTAAGAATTAATTTTCCAAAATATTAGTCGAAATATACCAAAGTACATTGAAATACCTTAAAATACCTTGAAACAATTGTGCAAATGCATTGAAATATTACAAAATATCTCGTAACAATAGAACACCTCGAAGTATTAGAATTGCGATTCTATTACTGATTCGTTTCAGTCTCCTTGGAAACGGAAACGTTTCGAAACGAAATTTTGATTCTTGGTTCCTATACTAAGTTGTCATTAGTGCTTTGTTGGAGCTGATACGATTTTCTTGTTTCTCTATTCATTCCCTTCCCTTCACACTCCTCTTTTTCATGTTTTATTTCATTCACTATGCTATCTTTTTCTTTTTCTCAATAGTTTGTCTCTTCTTCCCGATATCTATCCTTTCTTCTCATCTTTTAGTTTTTTCTCAATATTTTGTCTCTTCTATTCAGAGTTACTATTTCTATATTCTTGTTATCTTTATTCTTTTAATCCCTGTACCATAACGACTGCTTGGTTTTTGTCAATTAATCAATTGAATATGATCTACAAGCAGCCTCTATAATCCTCGAGTTTTGTCTTCCCAAACCCTATCCTATTGATTCTCAACATTTTTTTTTTATATATGTCAGTCATGGGTTTTTTTGGTCAGAAGTCTTGAGTGCACATGGATAAATTAGGTTGGTCAAGGAAAACGAAGATGAATCGTATAAAGAGAGATGCAGCCATTCGTGATTTCTTAATAGACTAGTAATTGCCCGTGCCTGAAGGCACGGCGTAACGAAAAATTAAATTTAAACTAAAAAATCTGTTCTTTGCAACCTAAAATTTATCAATTTAAAATCAAGGTAGTCCAGAAAATTCGGCATAATTTTCTCTAAAAATAAGAACCCATAAAAATTTAAACCTGTATAGAGAACTTACAATCATCATAATTCACCATACCATCACAATAATCAATACATACACAGTCATCAACATATATCCAACGACCAAAACATCAAGCTAGTCTCTACTAATTTCAAGAAATTTGGGCAGAATTTTCTCTATAAATAGAAACCGAAAAAAATCAAAAGCTGTCTATAAAACTTACAATTATACATATCACCACAATCATCATAACCATGTTTATCCAAACCACCAAAACAAAACCACCACAATCATGTATAATTAGTTAATTGTACAAAAGATGGAATACATACACAATCATCAACATATATCCAGCGACTAAAACATCAAGCTAGTCTCTACTAATTTCAAGAAATTTGGGCAGAGTTTCCTCTATAAATAGAAGCAAAAAAAAATCAAAACCTGTCTATATAACTTACAATTATACATATCACCACAATCATCATAACCATGTTTATCCAAACCACCAAAACAAAACCAGCACAACCATATATAATTAGTTAATTGTACAAAAGATGGAACACAAAACAAATCCCTAATAGAAATTACATTAATCTACCGCAAGTAAACTAATTGTAGCAATTTATGAAAGAAACAAAAAAATTAAGAAAATTAACTAAGAATTAATCAAATTAACTCAATTTATAATATGTAAGAATGGCTAAGGAAACCAATACATAATTTTAACAATATGTTAGCATGTCCAAAAAGCATAACTTTTTAAAATCAAAATCATAATAAATATCGCTCTCATAATAATACCACAACACAATAATTCTGCTCGATGATGGTATGAAGTGTGTGCGTGAGAGAGAAGTGTAAGAGTGAGCGAGGGGTGAGGAATTAAAAAATATCACCAACAATGTAGTGTATATCGCTCTAACCGAAATATCAACACGTTAGATAGCTATTAAATATGTTGTGTTAAATAATTTTTATCAATACATAAACAACGATCAGTACAACATACCGGTTGAGTAAACCGATTTTCTTTTCCAGTAGAACTACCAATTTTTTCTTTCCCCTTTGTCGAAAATGGAGCGACACTTAGGTTGTTCAAGTACAAAATAAGGCATTATGTTAGCATGTTCAAAAAGCATAACTTTTTAAAATCACATTCATAATAAATATCGCTTTCATCTATAATACCACAACACAACAATTCTCCTTGATGGTGGTATGGAGACGTGGTGAGAGTGAGGGGTGAGGAACTCAAAAATATCACCGAAAATGTAGAGTATATCGCTCTAACCAAAATACCAATAAGAATATATATGTTGTGGTAATTGATTTTTATCAATTATCAACACATAAACAATGATCAGTACAACATACCGATTGAATAAACCAATTTTCTTTTCCAATAGAACTGCCAATTTTTTCTTTCCCCTTCGTCGAAGATGGAGCAACACTTTGGTTGTTCAAGTGATTTACATTTGAAGTCTCCTAGGAAGTACAAAATAAGGCATTAGTCAAAAAATGCAAACTAATATCAAAATGAATTTTTTTAACAATACCAATAGCGTTACCTTATCCATATGTAATTGACAGGTATGTTGTTACTATCACTTAGATCAACCTGTAAGAACAGACTTAATAAATTGTAGGCATAATAAAATTTACAAAGTGTAGGTGGAACGTAATTAATCTTACGGCTTAGCGAATGTTCGAATTTGAGACTTAAATACAATAGAATAATTTTTTTCGACAATATAAAAAAAAAAAAAAAAATCAATGGCATTAGCATCTATAAAAAAAATCATGCAAAACAGGGCGGTTTCACGCAAAGCAATTAATGGTAGGATTCAACCAACTTAAACTAAAAGATAAGATTCACGCAAACATAGTGGATATAACAAAGACTTGAATTGAACCTAATCAAATCACATTCAAATTGAACCTAAATAACCAAATTAAGGTACGGGTTATCACTAGAGAGAGAGAAAGAGAGACTACCACTATATATTGTGATTTGTGAAATATCAGATCATGGTCGATATAGAGAAATGAAAAAAATCAGAATAAAAGAAGTACCTTTTGATGGTGGTAAGTCCCCTGCTTCCCATGGCCAATGAATCCAGCTTCAAAACTTCAATAGCTTCACACAACTTCTCTCTTGCGTCTCTCCAAAAATTATCTACAAAAAAAATCACTCACCCAATTACAAACAAATAATTATCAGTATGAAACATGAAAAACCTAACATAAAACGGCAAAAAAAAAAAAGAAGAAAAAAAACACATAGAATGATGAATTATTTAAGCCATGTGATAAAATTATTTTCAATTCAGGCAGTTGCTTGTGCTTATTTAAGCCAATCAATGAATGAGAAATTGGAAGTTTAAGTCAAAACATTAATAGAAAATGTAGCAAACAACTTGCATGCATAAAGGCAATAGAACATTAATAACAATTTTCATAGGTTTTGGTTGCATACAAAATGTCATTGGAATTGAACTGGGGCTGCATCATGAATTTCAAAACATTTGGCACTATTCATTACTCACCTTCTCGCCCATACAAAAGCTAACCAATTCACTGATAGCAAATTGCATGAAAAACCAACCAATAAACACAATCAAACCATAGGAAGTAAAAAAAGCCATTGTTGGATAATGCAAACAAACTCATGATGTATGTGAGAGAGAGGGGGCGGGAAGAGAGAAACTGATGGTGTATGTGGGTGTGTCAATACCATCCTCTTGAAACCATTGTCCAAACCTCTTGAAACCCTCACATTGGAGATCAAAAACCACTGAAACAAAACAAACCCAATTCCAATCAAAGCAGACAAAGGTATAAAAATCAATGTGAGGTCTCACTCATCAAACGACCCAATCTTTATATGTGCCCCTGCCAAATCTTGAAATTAAAAAGTCTTCTCTTTATCATCTGTTCTAATTTAAACCACAACCTAAACAAAAAGAATGCAATTGTTCCACTAATATATTGAATAGACCAATTAATCATGAACAGTGTATATAATGGGAAGAAAAAACAATGAACAATGTACATACCAGGAAAATAAAAAACAATGAACAATAAAAAATTAGCCTACAAAATGAACACTCAATAATAATTAACTCAATATCCATTCCATCCATCCTAACATTCGTAATAAAAAAAAAACTATTTCATAATATAAAAAAAACAAATTGACTTGCCATACTAATTGACACACCTATTTCATACTAATTGACACACAATCTTTATCAGTATACAACTAAACAAAGCAAGTAGTATGACAATATTTAACTTGCCATAAGTATGACGATATTTATATTTAGGTAGGCAAGTGTTTATCTCTTCTTTTCTTTTCTTTTTTCAAAACATTAAACTTGTATTCTTTTATTGTGAAGCTTGTGCAATTAAAATGAGAGAAAATATAAGCATGCATGTCGAAGGGAACCTATTAATCATGTTTCATACTAATGTAAATAACTCTATTCAACTATTTCCCAAACTCTATGATTTTTTTAAGAAAATCATGATTTTTTAAAATAAATCATGTAAATAATTGTATACTAATTTGGTTGTAAAATTTAAAATATTTTTGATTGGAGTATTTTAAACTTGAGGGATCTAGACCCATATGCACTAATAAACGTATCAAAGATGCCTCGTAGTTCTACGAAGAAGATGTTTTTTTAGAAAAGTTCTGGGATTATAATATTATTTTTGAAACTTAAGGGATAATAATGATGTTTCTATAACTTGAGGGGTCAATCTATAAATACACTAAACTTATGGGGTTTTAATGAAATTTGTGGTCTGTCTTCTTTGTTTTCTCTTCTGCCCGACGGGAAGCCATTGTTGACAAAGCTTATTGTTAGCATTGCAGTCAAGGGATCAGTTGCTACACCATTAAGCAGTGGAATGGTTAAAAACATTATTGAAAAAAAACATTATTTCATAAAAAAAATATTCACAAAATAATTTTTCAAAAACATAAACATCAAATTTCTGTGTGTGTGGTCTGTGTGCGTGTGTGGGGCTGCTGTGTGTGTGTGTTTGTGTTCTGTGTGTTGTGTGTGTGTGTTGCTGTTTGTTGTTTGTGTGTGTGTGTGTGTGTGTGATGTGTGGGATGCTGGGTTTGAGTTTGAGTGTGAGTGTGTGTGTGTGTGAGAGAGAGAGAGAGAGAGGGGGGGTGTACCTGGGAGGAAGCTGCTGCTGGTTTAGCCATGGCGATGAGAAGTTCGTGAGGGGCAGATAAGCAGACAGAGAGACGGAGAGAGGGGTGGCGTGTGTGGGGGGGTTAAAATGGGCGGCAGGAGCAATTTGTGTGGGAAGGGGAGAGCACGCCTGTCTCTTGGGTTGTGTGTTGGAATGGGCGGGATTTGATTTTTTGAGAGATAAATTCTTGGCCGTCGGATGTTGAAGCCTCAAATAAGTTTAGACCGTTGGATGTTGAAGCCTAAATTAATTTGAGACCGTTGGATATTAAAGCCTCGAGATTCGAGCCGTCCTGGTTTATATTATAGATATTTTTTATCCTGTATAGGAGTTTTGGCTCTTCTTTGGTTCTTGGAGCTGCTTTATGGTACACTGTTTTTTGCTTCTCTTTTATTTTTTCTCTTTGAACAAGGATTCTCATGTAGGACACATGCATCAAGTACAGGACATTTATGTGTGGTAATGCTACATGTGATATGGTTATTGTTGTCTGATGCAGCAGCTTCACTCTTTAGTTTTTTATATTGGTTTCTGATACAACAGCCCGTTTCTTTAATTGTTGGAACATTTGGTGCTGGACTGTGATTGTTTTTCCTTATTTTGTTTTTCTTTATGGTTGTTTCAGGGTTCTAGTAATGACTCATCATATATCAGTTCAGAAACTGGAATTCTGGTATTTTATATTCAAAGAAAGTTTACTGTAATATACCTAAAGTTTGATATATCAAAGGATATTTGTATTGAAACCACTTTAATCTTTATTCATATTTACTCATTTTGCAGTTTGTATTCTTCACTGGTGGAATCGTATTCCTAACACTTATTGTAAATGGGTCAACCACACAGTTTGTTTTACGTACTCTGGGCATGGATAAGCTCTCAGCAGCTAAGGTAAGGAGCAATTTTGGGAATTTTCTATGAAATCTGGGGAACTAATGCAATTGAAGACATAAAATGGGACCAAGTTTAAGAAGACAGTAAAATTGAAGAAAAACAATCGAATTAAACTTCCATGCACCTTAACAATTTCTTTTCTTTTCCGTTTATCTTTGCTCTTCTTTTTTAACTTTTTTGTTCTTCCTAATGGGTTGGTGATTGGAAAATTCTAATTTAACTTTAACCTTGTCAATTAACCAAATCATACATGTTAAGACAGCTTGTATTCCATATCAAATAATTAGGGCCGCTAACGTTGGTTTATGTTAGAGTTCTTATTTTATAAATTAGACATAAAGTTAATTAATGTAGGGTAATATTGTAATTACTGTAATATTACATAGCTATGAATAACAGAGTGTAGAGCAACCTAAACCTACACACAACAGTTATTCCTTTTCTCTTTTTCTCTTTTTCTCCTTTCTTCTTTTCTCCTCTTCTCTTTTTTTTTTTTCTTACAAACTCTAGTACCGCATCTACAATTTTAACTTGGTATCAAAGCATTGATTCTAGTTTTTTTCTTTCTTCCTTTTTTTCCCTTATGAACAGTGACGTGTGAACAGTATGCATGAACAGTACTTGATGAATGGTAACACGTGTGATCTTATTTGATTGTTATGTGATTTATTGTTTTAGATGGTTGATTCCGCTTTAATTCTTCATCGGAATTGGAATTAGTAATCTCAACAACTTGTTGCTTGTTTTGGAGCTTATTTTCATATATATTTTTTTTGTGTCGGATCACTGTTTTGTTGTGGAGAAGTTTCAATACAAGTTAGATAGTTGCGATTAGATTCCAGGAAGTAGGATTTGTGATGCTTAGAAGTTTGTTTTTTAGTTTCAACATGATTCCTGTGAGTTTTTGGTGTTTGACTACTGTTTCAGCCTTGAACAAAGAACGGGGTTGCTTTAGTGTGTTGTTGTTTTGCCCTGTGTCAACTTCTAGATATTGGGTTTTTGTTGTGGTTGAAGATCTGTGGTGGGTTCGCTTCGGCGCACTACTTTGCTCAATCTGATCATATTATTTGTTAATATTTTGTTGTGGATTTGAACTTCTAAAGCCTCTGGTTTAGATCTGGGTATCCTCTTGGTACTTTCTACATTAGTTTGTCAAGTTATTGACACTTGGTGGATTATTGGGTTGTTTGTGGTTTGATTTTTTTTTGGTTTGACACTGCATAGTTGTTACTTGTGGGTTTCTTGATGGCGACTTTGAATGGTAGTAATGGTGGTGTTCGTGGTGACGGTTGTGATCTGCTCCTTAATTCAAGCTGTGGTGGCATGAGACATTGAGAATTGTTATTGGGCTCAATATAGAAGACCAATATATGCTAATCAAGCTTCTAATGAAAGCTCGAGTTTTCTAGTACATCAGACTTCTACTAATGGTCCAGTTACGTCTACTATTGATTCTTATGATAATCTTTATTCTCAGATTTGTCAGCTCATCCAACAGTTATCTTTACTTTCTTCACATTTATCTATTCCTACTATCAGTGCTGCTAATGTAGGTAAATTTACATGTATGGTTGCTCAACCTTCTTCGTTATCTTGGATCATTGATTGACTGGTCATGTTTCCTTGTTCTCTAAATCGTTCGTCTAACTCACGTATTGTATTAGTTGATGGCTCATTTCAATAGGTGCATGGGATTAGCTATCTTCGTCCTACTCAATCTATGTCATTAACCTCTGGTCTGTTTGTTCCTAATTTTTCTTTTAACTTATTATTTGTAAGTTAGCTGACTAAGTTATTACAGTGTTCTGTAACTTTTTCTCCATCCTCTTGTGTTTTTAAGGATCTCACAAAAAAAAGGAGGTCATATGTTTTGGGGCATGAGAAAAATGACCTTTATTACTCAGATCCTGATGGTTCTATTCTTGCCTTGAGTGGTACCATGTCTCATCTTCAGTGGCACTCTCGACTGGGTTATCCTTTATTACAAAAGTTGCGGCAAGTTATTCCTAGTTTGAGTTTTTCTTGTGTGTTAGAATGTGAGGCTTGTCAATTAGCAAGCATCGTCGCAGTTCTTTTCCTCCTAGTTCTTTAAGTTGTCAGTCCAATCGGCTTCATATTGTTTATACAGACATTTGGGTCGTGAAAAAGTCAAAAGGTTTTAATATTTTGTAATATTTATTAGTGATTTCTCTGATTTGATTTAGTTATATCTTATTGTTAAGTTTAAAGAGTTAACACGATATTAGAGAAAGACGGAGAGTGGTCAAAAATTTCACCTACTTCTCACAAACCACTTGTATTTATAATTAAACTTGTAACCATACAAAAGACGTGTATACCCTCTAGTGGTATACTTATTACAACTAACTAATATTTACATAATACCCTAACACTCTTAACACTTTCCCTCAAGCTGGACTATATATATATATATATATAATCCAAGCTTGGAACAAATGGTTGTAAGACGTGTACGACTCAATGCTTTGGTAAACATATCTGCAAGCTGATCCTCAAATATCACAAATGGAATCATAATATCTCTAGCTACTATCTTGTCTCGAATAAAATGACAATCAACCTCAATATGTTTGGTTATCTCATGAAATACTGGATTATCAGCAATATGAATAGTTACATGATTGTCACAGAACAACTATAAAAAAGGTTGAACTGGAAAGCCGATTTCCTGGAGAAAGTGTAGTGGCCACGTCAACTCACTTGTTGTATCTGTCATTGCTCTATACTCAGCCTCAGCACTGGACCTTGTACTACGGTTTATTTCTTACTTTTTCATAAGACAATGTTACCTCCTAAGAAAGTACAATAGTCAGTAGTTGACCTCCAATCAGGGAGCCTGCCCAACCAGCATATTAAAAACTTTTCACTCTAAGATAGCCATTAGCTCGATATAGCAGCCCAAGACCAGGAGCACATTTAAGATATCGCAGAATACGAGTATCTGCCTCCCAATGTGGTACTCTAGGGCATCCCATAAACTGACTTACAAGACTAACTGCATAGGAAATATCTGGTCATGTGATAGTGAGATAATTGAGCTTCCCAACTAACCTACGATACCGACCCAAATTCTCAAATAATGCACCATCATCAATCAACAATTTCTGATTCGGATCCATATGAACATCAATTGGTCTGCCACCTAGCAAACCTGCTTCCTCTAGCATATCAAGTACATACTTTCTCTGGGATTAACAAATACACGGTTAGATCTCTCAACCTCAAGAAATACCTGAGTTTTCTCAAGTCCTTAGTGTGAAATCAGTCTTGCAGGAAAGTTTTCAACTTGGCAATTCCCTCAGAATCATTTCCAATAATCACTATCATCTACATAGATCACCAATAGAACATATCCAGTATCCGCCAGTTTATGAAACACGAAATGATCTATCTGACATCGAAGAAGACCAAACTCTAAAGCTGCATCTGAAAACTTACCAAATCATGCCCTCGATGACTACTTCAAACCATACAGAGTTTTCTTTAACCGACACACATGCTTACAGTACTCTCCTTGGGCAGTAAACTCAAGTGGCTGCTCAATGTAGACCTCTTCAACCAAGTCACCATGCAAGAAGACATTCTTGACATCTAGCTGAAACAAGGGTCAATCAAGATTAGTAGTCAAACAAATCAATACACGAACATAAGAGATTTTGGCAACGGGAGAGAAAGTGTCTTCATAATTAATCCCATAGGTTTGAGTAAAGCCCTTAGCAACAAGATGGGTTTTGAGACGCTCCACAGAACCATCCGAATTAACTTAATAGTATACACCCAACGACACCCCCACAGTCCGTTTACCAGGAGGTAAATGAACAAGATTCCAAGTCCCATTATAATGTAAGACATCCATCTCCACTTCTATAGCTTTCCTACAACCCGGATCAGACAACACATCATGTAAGTGCTTAGGAATAGAGATAGTAGATAGTTGAGAGATAAAACAAGAGAAAGCAGGAGACAAGGCATCATATGAAGCAAAATGAGAAATGGGATGGTTAGTAACACAAGTACCTTTCCGAAGAGCAATAGGTAAAGAGTCAGAGGTACCTGATGGACCAGGGTCAGTAGACGGCAGGGGAGACGATGCAGACACCTTAGTCAATGGTCGAGGATGACGAGAGTATACACGGAGTTGAGAACCCAAAATCCAGGTCCAAAGATTGAGCAGGTACCGAAAAATACAGAACTAATTTATCAAAAGTGACATAAGCACTAGTAAAGTACCAATGAAGAAAAGGACTACAGCAGCGATATCACTACTGCGTGCGTGAGTATCTTAGAAAGACACATTTGGTAGCACGAGGGTCAAGTTTATCAAACCCATGGTCCAAGCTGTGAACATAACAAACAGACTCAAAAACCTTAGGAGTTAAAAAAAATAAAGGCTTACCCGGGAAAAGGACAGAATATAGACTTTGCCCATTTAATACAGATGATGACATACGATTAATAAGATGACAAGCAGTGAGAATAGCATCACTCCAAAAATAACGGGGAACATTCATCTAGAATAACAGGGCACGAGTGACTTCTAATAGATGACGATTCTTACGTTCAGCAATACCATTCTGCTGTGAGGTGTAAGCACATGAAGTCTAATGAATAATGTCAATTTTACTAATATAAGCTGAAAAGGGATCAGATTCATATTCTCGAGCATTATCAGAATATAAAATACGAATGCGACAACCATATTGGATTTTTATTTCTTTACGAAAGGTCTCAAATATAAAAAATAATTCAGAATGAGCTTTCATAAGAAATAACCCGGTCACACGAAAATAATCATCCATAAATGACACAAAATAAGGATATTTATTAGAAGAAATATTTTTTATTGGACCCCAGACTTCAGAATGAATTAACTCAAATGGACTAGACACACGATTATTGATTCGAGACTGAAAGGACACACGGTGATGCTTACTAAGTTGACAAGCGTCACAAAGACACAGACGACACATAATTAAGACTGAGAAATTGACGTTTCAAATTCTGGAGAGAGGGATGACCAAGATTGCAATGTGTAATTGGAAAGAAGATGATGATGTCTGTAAAGCCCGAGTAAATGAATCAAAGTCAAAGTAATAGAGACCACCGGCTTCATGTCCCATACCAATCTTCCTTTTTGTCTTGAGATCCTAAAACACACAAGAAAAGGGATAAAATGTTACGGAACAATTAAGGGAATGTGTAATTTTGCTAATGAAAAGTAAGTTAAAAGGAAACTGAGGAACAAATAACACGGAGGATAGGGACATATTAGTGATAGTTTTTGATTATACAAGTGAAAAAGAAAGAGTAAATATTATTCAAGTTAATAGTCTGTTCACTGTAAACATTAAGAATACCATCAAAAAGACTAGCATAAAGACTTTTTATAGTAGGGCAACAAAATACCAGAAAATATCTAAAATACCCCTAACACTAAACTACTCTTAACACCCCCTCTCAAACTTATGATGTTGTAGAAGAAAATATCAAGAGTTAGTTAAAAAGAAAACGAAAGCGCATAATGGCGTGAGATTTCGTAAAGAAATCTGCCAATTGTATAGTCGAAGAAAGGATGGGAAGAGAAATAGTGCCCAGCTGAAGATGATGTCGCACAAAGTGGCAGTCAATCTCAATATGTTTTGTACACTCATGAAATACTAAATTATGGACGATCTGATTTGCACTTGTGTTGTCACAATACATAGGGGTAGAAGCAGACAAAGAGATGTCAAGATCAGCAAGTAACCATCGCAACCATACTATCTCAGCTGTGGTGGAAGCCATAGCACGATACTCAGCCTCAGCAGAAGAACGAGCAACCATAGTTTATTTTTTGTTTTTTCATGAAATAAGAGAATCACCAGGGAAGACACAAAAGCCAGTTGTGGACAATATCGTTACATAATATGTATAAATTCCGAGTTTCGTACAACTCGGCTGAGTCGTTCGAGTTGTATTCGAATCAATCCCGAGTCACCAAAATATCGTCACCGAATTGGCCGATACGGTTCCACGACGCCTCGATATGACCTGAATTTCTCGTTATGTTCAACCTTTTTTTTTAGGTCGTATTGCCCGATACTACGCCGCGACGTCAAGACCGATATGTCTCAGAGTTCTCTGAATTGATGGCCGATACCGTGTCCTTGAACCATGGATGTGGGGCCCTCATGTATTCCTACTTCGTTGGGTTATCGCTGGTTTGTTACTTTTATTGTTGATTGTTCTCATGTTACATGAGTGTATTTGCTTCCGGAAAAAAGTAAAGTTTTCACCTGTTTTAAGAACTTCCATTTTATGATTTCTATTCAGTTTGATAAAAAATTTACATTCTTATGTAATTATGGTGAATATGACGATGGTGAATTTAACACATTTGGATTGGATTCGAATGTCATTATTCATGAAACTACTTGTGTTAGAACTCCACAATAAAATGGAGTAGCTAAGTGTAAGAATTTTCATTTGTTAGAAATTGCTAGTGCTCTTCAGTTCACCATGCATGGTTCCAAAACTTTTTGGGGAGATGCTTTTCTTGCGGTAGTCTACCTCATTAATCGAATGCCCTCTCACATGTTATCTTTCAATCCTCTTAAGGCTTTTAATTTTTCAGCTTCTATGTACCATTTTTCCCCTAGTGTATTGGTTGTGTGTGCTTTGTTCATGTTCATGGCCAATCGTAGGGTAAACTTGACCCCAGGGCCCTAAAATGTATTTTCGTGGGTTATTTTGCAACTCAGAAGGGATATCGTTGTTATCATCCTCCTACTCGTTGACATTTTGTTGTTATGGATGTTACCTTTATTGAGTCCATAACCTATTTTTTGGGTTCAAAGACTACTCTTCATGAGAGGCGTATTGGTAAAGAGTGATTTTTTTAGTCTTCTATTGCTTCCTTGATTCCTTAACCTCTACCACACTTTGAGAGTGTAGTTTGTGAGTCTCCAATCTGACAGTTAGACAAGGAGAAACAAGGTGCTGGGGTTACGGAGTTAAATGATAAAACAGATGATCACACTCATGATCCCTCTCATGCTAATTGTCAGCTGGACTCTTCAGATTCATCTAATGCTTCCCATCCTTCTCTAGCTCATTCTATTTCTTTCTTTTTTGATGACACTAACCTTCCCATTGCAGTTCGTAAGGGAGTCTTGCACTCAACATCCTATTTCAAACTTCGTGTCCTATCAGTCACTCTCACCTTCGTATCATGTTTTTTGTCTTCTATATCTGTTCTATAGGATTAGACAGAAGCTATGACAAACATGGAAGACAACTATGGTAGAAGAAATGGGAGCTCTTAAGAAAAATAATAAATGGAACCTGGTAGCTCTTCCTAAGGCAAAAGAACAGTTGGGTGTAAATGAGTATTTAAAGTGAAATATATGATAGATGGATCAATAGAGAGGTATAAAGTTAGATTGGTGGCCAAGGGTTTTACCCAAACATATGACATTGATTATCAGGAAACCTTTGCACTAGTGGCTAAGATGAATTCCATGGAGGGTTGCTCTCCTTGGCAACAAAGTTGGGATGGTCTCTCGAGCAGCAGCTAGATGTGAAAAATGCCTCGGTGACTTAGAATAAGAAGTGTATATGGATACTCCTCTTGGTTTTTCCATCTCTTGAAGAGTTTGTAAGCTGAAGATGTCTCTTTATAGCTTCAAACAATCTCCTAGAGCTTGGTTTGAGAGATTTAATAGAGCTATGCAGAAGTATGTGTAAGCAAAGTCGCACTAATAACTTTCTCTTCATTAGACATAGACAAGGGAAGGTTACCATGCTTATAGTTTATATAGGACAACATTGTGATAATTGATACCGAAGAAGCTTTGAAATTATCTTTAGCTAAGGAATTTGAGATAAAGGACCTGGTTGACCTGAAATATTTTCTTGGCATAGATGTAGCAAAATCAGGTAAGTGAATCTTCATTTCTATGTTCTAGACTTGTTGAAGGAGATAGGAATGCTTGGCTGCAAGCCTTGTAATCCTGTGATTGAGGCAAATCATAGGCTAGGAGAGAATAATGATGACAAAAAGGTTGATATAGGTAGGTACCAAAGATTGATGGGCAAGTTTATCCATCTTTCGCATGCCCGACGTACCTACGTTGTAAGTGTGCTGAGTCACTTTATGCATTCTCCACGATCATTCCGTTTAGAAGTAGTCTTTAGATTTTATGGTATCTCAAGTCAGCACTTGACAGAGATCTACTTTTTGTAGACATATTTATTTGAGGTTGGAAGCATATACAAATGCAGCTTGGGCTTGATCAATCACTCATAGGTGCTCAATTTTGGATACTGTACCTTTGTTGGAGGAAAACCTAGTGACTTGGCACAGTAAGAAATGGTCAGTTGTTCCGAGATCTAGTAACAAGGCCGAGTTTAGAGTTATGGCACATGTGTGTGAGCTTTTGTGGATGCGAATTATTTTGATGGAGCTTGGGGTTTATTCATGTGCACAATGAGACTTTATTGTGACAATAAAGCTTCCATCAATATTGCCCATAACCCAGTTTAGCATGATCAAACCAAGCATATTGAAGTTGACAGACATTTCATTAAAGAAAAGTTAGGCTCAGGTCTTATTTGCACATATGTTATGAAGACCGGGAAACAACTAGCTGATGTCTTGACTAAAGGGGTGTCTAGTAAGGTGTTTGATAACATGTTAGGCAAGATGGACATTTATAATATATATACACCAACTTGAGGGGGAGTGTTAGTATGTCTTTAAATTAGAATGATGGGTATTCGTGTAATTTTCCTAATATCCCTAGTACTATATATAGAGAGGAGGATAGGAATGAACAAATAATTTTTCCTCTCTTTTCAGTATCTCTTCTTCTCTTTCTCCTCTTTCACAAACCCTAAAACTGTGACGATAATATTTCGACTGTACATTCATCAGGGACTGATCTCCTGTTGTGTATAAATCCTTAAAGAAATGATTACATTGAAAACTTTCAGGCAGTTCAAGTTTTGTTAATTCATTTCAGTTTCAACTTCCCCATGTCACTTTTATGCATAGAAGTTTATAGCTTCCGATTTTATGCCAGAGCATGAAATTTATTCTCTTAAAAGTATATTCCTCTGTTCTTCCTTTGACAGTTCCAAACTGAGCCCTTTTTCTGGTTTTTGTTTATATTCTGTGTTAGCAATTTGTGTATGTAGGATTGTTTTTTTTATTAATGTTTTGTCTTTGCTTTTGTTCTGATTTGTTACAGAGGCGTATATTGGCTTATACAAAATATGAAATGTTGAACAAAGCCCTGGAGGCGTTTGGTGACCTTGGAGATGACGAGGAACTAGGACCTGCTGATTGGCCTACTGTTAAAAGATATATTACAAGCTTAAATGATGTGGAAGGGGAATGTGTGCACCCTCATGCTGTATCCGAGAGTGATGATAATTTAGACCATATGAATTTGAAAGATATACGCCTTCGCTTTTTAAATGGTAAGAATTGTTATTTTTTGGGGGGTTACGCAATTCAATATCCAATTATAATGGCGCTTATCTTTTATTCAGTGTACTTTCTTGCCCAGATTGATTAGCTCTTATTTAGGGGCTTTATTGCTTGGTGCACCTCCTCATGCAAGAAAGTTGATCTAGCTGTTTTACTGATTTTCACATTCCGTTGTTTTATTCTGTTATTCTCAAGCAAGGATTCTGTCAACAAATTTCTTAATGAATATAATATAATTGTGGCGATTTTTAAACCCAACTGTTGAGTAGTCGGTCATTCAACGTGGCATAATGTTCTTGATTCATGCGATAGATCATGCATAAGGACCAATGAATAAGAATTTGGGTGTTCTAATCTGCATAACACCCCCTCCCCCCCTTTTTCCAAGGTGCTTTTCTGTTCTTTCTTTCTCCTCTTTTCATTTTCACCTATTTCAGTGGAAGTACAATCATAAACTGAGGAAAAACCAGTGCTGAAGGTTTATTTACAACACAAAGTGAATGACCAAGTGAAAGCCAAACAACTATAATGAAATTGAAAATTTTGCTGTTCAGTTTGACAGGTTGATGTCGAACTTTGAAGGAAGTCTCACCCTTTCCATCCATAAAAATTTCCCCGTGATAGAGAAACTAATAATTGCCGAGTTCATTAATCTCACAAAGTCTCATCTTCAGACTTGGGATGATTCAAATCTTCTTCTAAGGTGGAAATCTTCCCCGTGATCCAAATTGGAATGATAAATTTGACAGTTTCCCAAAGTAGCAGGCAAATAAACTTTTGACAAAAATGTAAACAAACCATTCCAACTAACAGTGGCAGCTTACATCAGCTATTCTTAGAAAGGTGAATCTCCTTCCAATCTAAGCAAAGAACCTGAAACTGCTTTCAGATGTGAACATGCTTCCTTCATGCATGAAATGCAGTGGAGAGGAAAGTTAATGTTCAGTAAGGGTGACTCCTCAATCCCCAAGCTTCCAACACTTAGTACTGGATGGGGTGGGTCTTGGCTTACTGTTCAACTTAAGGTTTTCAGATGTGGGAACTGACATTGTAATGCTTTTTCTCCTTTATTTTTTATGGGATTTGGGAGGTGGGGCTGTGAGGCGTCTAATTGACCAGTTGTGCTGCATTTGGTTGTTATGGATAAGGAGGCAGAGATTATTGGGCTCCAAGAAACAAAGTTAGAGGCTATCTCTAGTGAGGTGGTAGGAGCTTGTCGGTTAACTAACAGGTGGATTGGATGTATAGATGAATAGATTTTTTTCTGTTGTATTCTTGTGACATGTACCAGAAGGTTGATTTATATATTTGCGGGGCCTCCCCGCCAATTGCCAATTGATTTTGGTTTGGATGTTTTAACATAGTATCTTAGTCGGGTCTTGAGTGCTAAGAAGTACGGACTCTCTCAAGAAGGTGGTATCCTTGTCGGACTATAAAGTACGGACAGGCTCAAGAAGGTGATGTATTTGTGTTGGACACTTGTCGGGAACTGACACTCCTCAGACACTCTTAGACGCATGTCCGATATTGTTTTATTCATGTCTATTATTTAAATAATAAAAATTTAATTTTGGACACGTGTTTGACATTTCTTTGATGATGTGTCTGATACTTCTTTAGGCCATATCTATTATTAAACAATAAATATGTGTTAACATGTGATTAACAAAACTTAAAAATTTGACTAATAAGTATTTTATACTGTGAGAAAACATATAAGTACCAAGACTAGATACGTTGAGGCTATACTCAAAATATAATAATAAAAGCAGGATGCATAGAAGTTTTAAAAGAGAGCAATTGAGAAAATAAAATTAATGATTTAAATTATATATGTTGGAAAATTCACATATTTGTATCATTATCACTATTATGATGCTTTGGTCCAAAAATTCACATTACATAACGGACATAAGTCACATAACATTTACCAATAATAAAATACTATGTTTTTTTTATGAAGAATGTATCATTATCACTATATTTGTAATAAATTATATAGTTTTATATAGAAAACACAATTATCTATAGATTGTTCCCAAGGATCAAAATATCGTTTCGAAATAGTCGAAACATCCGAATCGTTTCCGTTTTCAAAGGAGATCGAAACAAATCAGTGATGGAATCGAAATTCTAATATTTCGAGGTGTTCCATAATGTTTCGAAATGTTTTGTTATATTTCATTGAATTTGCACAATTATTTCGGAATGTTTAAAGGTATTTTAAGATATTTTAATATATTTCAACCAATATTTTAAAAAATAATTCTTAAATTTTTTATTTTTTTCATTCTATTTTTGAAACGGTTGAAACGTTTCCGTTTCCTAGGTGACCGAAACAATGCACCGAAACGAAATTTTAATCCTTGATTGTTCCTAATATGTCCGTGTCCTACTTTTTTGAAAAATATCGTATCCATGTCATGACGTATCTGTGTCCCGTGTCCAAGGATCGAAGTTTCGTTTCGAAGTACCGTTTCGGTCAGCTCAAAAACGGAAACGTTTCGGAAACGCAATGGAAACGCAGAAAAAATATGGAAACACGTGGAAACACAAATACAATTCGTTTATTTATAAAGATAAGCTAAATAATTGATTAATTCAACATATTTATTGGGTTAATATCCATTTATGCAAGAATAAATTTAAATTTGAGAGAAAAAAAGGCTTGAAATAAGGCGGAAATCACTTAAATTAGTTTCAAACACTTAATTTTCATCAAATAAACAAATTTTTACATAATGTTAAGGTCTCATGATACACATAAAATGCTAATGAGTACATACTTACATGGCTACATCCATCCCCCTGTGGAGTGTCGAGCAGGTTTATACATCGGTGTAGGCTCTGGGTAGCTACTAAGAGAAACTCCATATGTGACATAAATATGATGACAATAGTTACTCCAACTCATATTACTACGATAATATGCATTATACTCTCTCCCAAACCTCTGATAGTCTGCAATACTACATCCAATCTGTTGGGGAACGAATGCTCCAGTCCCTGGCCAACCTTCATCTTGTCTATATGAGGAGGATGTCTGGGAGTCATAGCCAGATCCATAACCATATGTTGAGGATCCATGTTCATATCCTCGTGTGTCATACCCCGATCCATAATCATATGAGGGAATGCCATGTCCAGAATCATAACCATATGAAGACGACGAACCATAATTATGGCGTTCATTTCCACTTCCACTTCCACTTATACTCATAGTAGAAAAACCAGCTCCCTGCCTAATAGCATCCATACCATGTGGAGTGATCGGATTTTGAGTACGCTCACGTTGACGATCTCGAGTTGATTTTGAGCGTCGTTCATATTGAAGCATTCGTCGAGAGACATGATCTTCATCTTGTGTAGCATGTGTAAATCCTTCCTCTACAGTGAATACAATTCCATGTGGACTTTGGCTCCCCATATCTCCATCACCACCACCTCCATCGCCTCCATGTCCATGGCTATCACCACCTCCACTGTCACCATCTCCACTACCACCACCACTATCTTCATCATCATCTTCACCACCATCATCATTGCTACCATCACCATTATGATCATCCTCAGTACTACTAGTGACAGTGATAGGTTGCTTACGTCTTGGTGGACCTCTCATTAGTCTGTCAAACTCTTCATCATCCAACTCTTCATCATCCATTGCTTTACTTGATCTTTCTCTACTTATTTTGGATCTTGATTTTCGTGGTGGCACAACACCTTGACTTAGGCCTACGCCTCCATCGTCATCGGAAAAACGATTTGCCCACGTTGTCAGGAAAGTGTTTGGTCTTGTTGGTTGCCCATCATCATCAAGTTCATCTAAAAGTGCATCACCAGGATCATCTAATCACTCCGAAATACCTTCGTCTTCATCAAAAACAGTGGTTAAGTCTATAGGTCTGAATTCATACCCTTTTTTGTCCTTCATAAGGTGCTTTAACTTCAACCTTATGTTATATTGTGCAAACACCAGCCTTTCTAACTTTTGATAATTAAGTCGATTCCGCACTTTAGTATGAATGAGAGCAAATGTGCTCCAGTTTCTCTCACAACCACTAGATGAGGCTGTTTGCGACAATATTCTCATAGCAATCCTTCTCAAATTTGGAGCATCAGTGCCATACATAAACCACCATTCAGCTGCATAATAATAAGAAACATATTAAAACCTTAAAGAAAAATATTAATAGAAAATCATGAGAACAAAATATAAGTGTGTAAATAATCTACTTAATTACCTGGATCACTTTTTGTTCTTCCTCTAATTGCAGCTTGGTCAGCAAAACAATACATAGCCTCCCGAAATATTTTTACCTAAATATCATGTATATGTTGATATTATATATTAATTTAGCACATTTATAAACTGAGATTGAAATACTAAAGTATTACCTTTGCAAGTGCTTCAGCAGCCTTGTTTGGATTTATCTCTAATCTAGACACAATGATCCGAAGCGAACCCAACAAACTTTCTAACACACCAACATCTTCTTCATAATGGTATGTGGGGTTCAAGTAATAAGCTACACAATATAAATAATGATAACACTTATAAATGATAACATCCAAAATGATAATACTTATCAATAATAAAAATATAAATTGGTAAACAATAAGTTTACCTGCCATATGAATATGTTGAATGATTTATTTTTTCCATCGAGCATCAATGATATTAAGATATTTTTTGCACGATTTAGGAGCCGCGTCTTTGACAGCTTGTCTTGCTCGTTTCATTGCTTCATATACGTATGGCATTGTTGCTTTTCTTTCCTCATCTACCATTCTTAGAACTTTTGCAATAGGTGTATGCATATTCAACACATTTTTGGCGTTCTCTCAAAACTTAGGATTTAGAATCGTCCCTTGAACTCGCTTCCCAACTGGATCCTTTGCTGTCGCAGTCCTAGACCAATCTTCTGAAGTGAACATCCTTTGCAAGCTATTTTTCTATTCCAAAATACTTTGTAGGGCAATATAATTAGTGGCAAATCTTGTTTGCCCTGGCCAAATCAATTCCCCCGAACAAAATGTTCTCATTATATCCAAGACTCTACTATGATTGTAGATAAAATTGGTCACTCTTTTAGCTTGCTCTAGCACATTTTGAACTGTTCCAATCTTGGAAAAATCATGCAAAATCAAATCCAAAGAGTGGGTAGCACAAGGAGTCCAATATAAGTGTGGTTTTCTTTCCATCAACATTTCACCAGCTTTTTTGTACGCACTTCCATTGTCTGTAATAATCTGAACCATGTATTTTTCTCCAATCTCCTCAACAACAGCCTCCATAAACTCCAAAATATAATTAGCATCATTGTCATGGCCAGAACTATCAATTGACTTGTGAAACAACTTTTCCATCACAGTATATCAAAAAGTTAATGATAGATAATCTTGTGGTGGATGTCCATCCATCACACATGATTGTCACTCCATAAATCTCCCACTTATTTTTGAATTGGTCAATGTACTCTTTAAGTTCATCTATCTCACTATCTAGTAATGACCCGCCAATCTCATATGGGGTTGGCCCTTTCACACCAACTCCTGCTAAAGCAATTTCATCAATCATCAATTGGTAAAAATGACCTTGGGCTTTGCTTGGCGGAATATTCTCATAAATGAAATACTTTGCAATAGCATGTTTTGCCGACTTTGCCCACTTTTTGGGATTCCACATATGAGTTAGTTTGGCTTGCTTCACTTCTCTATTCCGATACATTGAAGGATCTATCTCTTCTATCGTGAGATTTTTTTCTTTGCCCATCAACTTTTGTGATTTTCTTGAGAATTTATCCCAAGATTCCTTCACACTATGTGACCGCATCAAACCCCTAGATGTACCACCTTTTTGGATAGATGGTCTAGAACTTCCACCTCTAAAACCTTGCTCAGCCATATGTATATCGCGAATAGATTATTGTTTTGCATATTCAATATCAGCTCTATATTCTATATCCATATCATCATCTGAATTTTCATCGGAAGAATAAATTTCGATCCCATTCCTCCTCCTTGATCCACCAATTAAATTCTGTCTCATTTTTCTCCTTTCATCAGTTATTTCTGCATTTTCAGTCTTGTTGCGATTCAAGTAATCCCTCATAGCTCTCGCAATTTCAAGAGGACACTTATCACATTGTTCCACATTATTATAACCGCCTGCCAAGTGTTGCTTTAACCGCGAGACACCGCCACCCAACATTTTTTTATGGCAGAAATTACACATCACATGTTGTCGATTATCCCCAATTCGTTCGCCGTAGTTCTATCCAATATCACGTTCTTTTTTCTTTTTCTGGGATGATTCAGTAACCACATTCTTTCCCTTTGAAGTCATATCTACAATATCAAGCTCCCAAAGAATTAGAGTTGCTTTTGTTGAATAATAAACATTTCAATTAGTCAGTACAGTCACTAGAACCATTAACACCAGACTGGGTGGGTCCATTATCTTACTAGTCCATACATTTATGTGGATTGAATGCAAAACCAGAGAAATGAGCTGTATGCATTGACTTAGATATTTAGATCACAAAGTACATCTTCTTCACAATTAAAAGATCCTTTTGGGAAAATTTTTACAACCATTTCTTGAGTTCTTCTTGCAATTTTCGGGCTGTCAAACATGGCAGAACAAATTCTATTTAATTTCGTAGTGGAGAATTAAATTTAATTATCCTGGGTATTAAAAATAATTATAGTAGGTATTAAATGTAATTACATGAGGTATTAAGTATAATTATAATGGAGTATTATATGTAATTAGTCATAGTTATAACAAAAAAAAATGGGTATTAAAAATAATTATAGTAGGTATTAAATGTAATTACACGAAGTATTAAGTATAATTATAATGGGGTATTATATGTAATTAGTCATAGTTATAACAAAAAAAAAATGGGTATTAAAAATAATTATAGTAGGTATTAAATATAATTACATGAGGTATTAAGTATAATTATAATGGGGTAGTATATATAATTATAGTAGGTATTAAATATAATTACATTGAGTATTAAATATAATTACAATAGGGTATTAAATATAATTATTAATACTTATAACTAACAAATTGTAAAAGGCAGAAGAGCAGTAATTAAATGGAATTATAATGGGGTAGTAAATGTAATTATTCTTAGTTATAACAAAAAAATATATATATATATAAAAGCAGAAGACCTGCACAGTTAACCACACGAATCGAAGGCATCTGCCGAAGCCTTCTGGCGAAGGCGAAGGCGATCGCGATCGCGATTGCGATGCCGTGCCGGAGAGAGAGAGAGAAGAAGACGAAGAGAAGAACATACCTGTGGAACCTTGGGTAGCTCGTGGTCGCAGCGATGAAGACTGGACAACTCCGAAGCCCTAGATCGGCGTGGATAATACTTGGATCAGCTCAAATCTGGAGTCAAGGAGGTAAGTACAGTAGCTTCTCCTTCAATTTTTGCTTTGTCTGGTGCCTTTGTCTGCCTCTTCTCTGGTATTTTCGTTTTTTGGCTTGAAAGACCTAGACTGGACACTCATGTGATTTCTGAGAACGAATCTGCTTTCTGCCTTTTTTTTTTTTTGGCTTGGACATGTGAACGAATCTGCTTTCTGCCCTTTTTGACTGAGCCTCTCTCTCTTTTCTTTTGGCCTAGAGTGAACCGAAAATATGCACTGTTTCGTCGAAACGGTGCTGTTTCGACCGATACGGTCCAAAACATTGCCGTTTCGACCGAAACCCTGGAATTTTTTGATTCAACCACTGTTTCGTGTCGGAGTGTTGAAATTTCAAAACGTTTCGGACGTTTCGGACGTTTCGACACGCAACTTTGATCCTTGCCCGTGTCCTTATTTCTTAGGTGTCAATTACGTGTCTGACACTGACACTTCTTTGACACTTTCGAACACGTGTTAGACACCAACACTTCTAAGACACTCTCGGACACGTCTTACTTTTATAGCCGTGTCCATAATTAAAAGTTAATTTTTTACCCGTGTTGGACTCGTCTTTGGTGCATAGTTCATCACCTCTAAGGCCGTATTGGCATAAAATTAACAAATCTTGAAAATTTCCTAATTGCTACCTTATATCCTGTGAAAGACTATAATTTTTAGGACTAATTAAGTTAGAAATTTAGTCAAACTTAACTAATAAAAACATAAGATACATAAAACTTTTACTAAATAAGAGGACTTGGAGAGATGAGAGCTATCATTGTAATTTTGCATGTTTGCTATACTTTGTCTATTAACAAGTAGATGATTGTATACTAATATGATCCATTAGTTTGAAATTTCACATCAAAGGACTAGGCATTAGATTTCTTATCATAAAGTACTAATTGGTTTATGTTGTAAAATACTATAATCATACTAATGTGTCTACGTGTTTCTGTCATGTCATATCCCCTTCCCCTTTTTGCATCTGTTCTTCTTAGCTTGGGTGATTAGTGGGCCAAGCTCTTACCCATTTGCATTTGTAGGTGTGCATGTTTGTCTATGGTTTTCTTTGCCCCACGTGCAAACTCGGGCCCCACATGAGAGAGGGTGTAAAGAGAGTTTATGTCCAACATCGAATGATTAGGATCACCCAAGGTTGGTGTATATGTTTGAGGGGTCTTTCACTCATTGCCAGTTGGTTTGGATTGGATGTGCATGTGCTAACAGAAAGAATATAGGTGGCGGAGGGTGTTATATTCAGTTCTTTGCCTATTTTAAAAGGTTAAGATCTCCATTTCATTCCTTGGAGATAGAGTTGTCATTGTGCATTATTCCACCCATACCCTTGCGAGCAATGCTATCCCTAGGCATGCTTTTAGATTAATACACATGTTTACAGAAACCTTTTACAAGCATGTTAGATAGTCAATGATCTTTCACCTGTATCACTTTTCTATCCACAAGTATAACTGCAGGTGCGATAAGGCGTATGCCCCTATCATTTTACTTAGAAGATGCTGGATGTTTAAGGTTAAATTAACCATTAATGTATCTCTTTATTTACTCTCCAGATAGAACATGGCCTTTTCAATTATGTGAATTAGTTACTTTAAAGTACACTTGATATGATCTATTTTGACACATGATTTTTCAGTTTCTTCATATTTTCATCATTATCAGGGGCCGCTGGTTCAGTGGTTAATATTTGGCCCGACAACTTTGACGCTGTGAGTTTGAAATTTAGGGCAGCCACTATGTGAAAAGTAATGCCAAATGTTAGGTCTGTAATTTATCCATCCTTGACCCTCATTAATGCAGACAAAACTTGGTCTTGCGAATGAAAGCCAAGCCCCTCTTATGGGACGCAATAGAGGATGCCAAAGATGAGGTGCGCTTTCATGCCGTCACCACAATGAAATGTACCCTTTTATTTAAGAATGAAGCTACATAATACTCTAAAGGCGTTGACATCAGCATCGACAACTTATAACAATCCTCCTACCGAGCAGTCTCATCTGAAGCTTGGATAAAACCAAAGTCTTCTTGGCCTCTTGCACAATATTTTTCGTAGAAGCCCATTCCCTCACAATAACGCCGACAAAACTTTTCTAGTAGTAGAACAAGAGCTTTACCATTTTGCTATTGTAGCCGTTCTCTTTCGGGGTTGTTCTCTTTCAAAACCTCTGGCTTGACCGGCCTACATTGAGCCGAGGGGCTGTTGGCACTAATCCCTTGCCTTGGCCTCTCAATAAAAGGAGTTTCCATTGTGCTTTTCCTTTTTGTTTCAAATTTATTGAGTATTTCATTACCTGCTAAAAATCATGAGCACTGATACTTGTTACATTAGTTCTACATTACAGTGGGCTGGAAAAAATTCAATGTTTTAGATTTCATGCTATTCATTTTTGTTTAGCGTAAACAACTAAACTAGTGAACATGTTAAATCAACTTGATGTTTAATGTGAAATAGTTGTCTGGTGTAAAGCTCAACTGAAAGTAGATTTTACTGCTAATTTTTGCAAATGTCTGATTTTAGGTGTTCAAGCTGCTTATTGGGGGATGCTTGATGAGGGAAGGATCACACAAACTACAGCAAATCTTTTAATGCAATCTGTGGATGAAGCAATTGACTTGATATCTCATGAGCCTTTGTGTGATTGGAAAGGTTTAAAAGCTAATGTTCATATCCCAGGCTATTATAAGGTTCTTCAAACAAGTGTTATCCCCCGAAAGCTCGTTACATACTTCACCGTCGAAAGATTGGAATCGGCATGTTCTATTTGTGCTGCGTTTCTTCGTGCACATAGAATTGCACGGCGGCTACTAAATGACTTTATTGGTAAGGGTTCCTTTCAATGTGATGTCTTTAACTATCTGGAAGTACACAAATTCTTGGTGAATAACTATATTTCTACTTCTCAATATGTTTCTGAATTAGGCACATCCATCACATTTTTAATGGATAAATGCAGTCATATTCTATCGGAGAGTTTGAGGATATGTAATGAGGGACCTATGTTGCAGATACATTTGTGGAAATAGGCAACTATGCCAAGCACTTGTGGCTTTGATAAACTGTATACCAAGGATCAAAATTACATCTTGTGAAACCTTTAAGTGGAAAAGGATGTTCTTCTTCAGGGGCGGAGCCACCCTTGGACCAAGGTGGGCACGTGCCCCTCCCCCCCCCCCCCCCCCCCCCTCAATTTTTTTTTTTTGACATTAGATATATATTTTTTAAAATAAAATTTAGATATATTTAATTGTGCCCACCCTCAAATTTTTTTTTACATTAGATATATATTTTCTAAAATAAAATTTAGACATATTTAATTGTATTCACCTTATTATTGTATTATTGTGATATCGATTATGATAGACCGCTACTTAAATAATAATTAATTTTCAAATAATGTTATTGGAACTAATACATTGTGATATTAAATCTAATAGTGAGTCCCTACATTTAATAACGTCTACTATCCATCCAATGGTCACAAACCATTGGGCTCCTACCAATTAAATTTTGAATTTTTTTTTTGTTCAAGATATAAAATTAAATTTCGAATTAGATGCAACTACTATTATTCTTAAATTTTTAGACACATTTCGGACATGTCCGAATGATTTTTAGACATATCGCGGTCATTTTTCTAAATTATAGGATTATTTTGTTATTGTATAGAAATGAGCGCCAGTATGTAATAAATTATAGGGCAATAAATGAAAGACTGTTATTGCCATTTTGTATATAGAAAAAAAGTATTTATTGATATCATTGATTTGTAATTCTTTTAAATAATAAACAATAATCAAATTCAATTGTAAAATTATAATAATTAGTGTCATACGAAGTTTTAATTAATTTACTTTTATTTTTTATTTGTTCATTCCATGCAAATCGTTTTTTAACCTTTTATGTTTAATGAATTTCTACGTATAATTATAGTAAATATGAATTTATGAACTTCTGTGGTCAATTGAAAAAAAAAATTAACAAATGTTATTTAGATCTAATTTGATGACATAATTCAATGCACCCCTTTGATTGAAAGTAGACTCCATCTAACGCTGAAATTTATAACTAAAATAACAGTTACATTGAATTAAGTTTCTATAGCATTGATAAAAAAAATTAAAATTTATTAATGTGCCCACCCTAAAGTATTTTTCTGGCTTCGCCCCTTTTCTTCTTTCTTTTAGATTGATTCCTTATGCTCGGTCTGGGACCTTGGATCCTTAAGGTGTCCTTGGGGTGATTGTAGTTTCAAGGTGGTAGAGATGATGGGTTGGTCCATATAAGGAACACTATTATCAAAATCGTATGATTCGCGATTCGATTTAGTCTCCATTTGATTCATATCTTACTATAGAATTGTTTTTGGCCGAAAGTCGCACTTGAATCGAGAATCATATGATTCGATTTGAATCAAAGGAATCGCAAGATTCGTTTTATTTATTTTGTTAACCCAATTTCTAGTAAAACGACGTCGGTTTGCTAAAAGAGGCCTACCCCAAATATAAAACTTGCGGAGAGAGTATCTCCTATTCACGTCTCTGCCTCTCAAGCGACTGTTCCAGCGTATGTGAACATCACACAATGACGTCTCCTTCACCGCAGGTATGCTTCTTCTTTTCTTCTTCAAAAACAGCTACCAAATCTAATGTACCCTCCTCCTCCTCCTTCTTCAATGCGTGCTCTATTTTTTGTTTTTCATCACATTAATTTTTTAATCGAATGTAGGAAGTAATTTTTTAAGTTTACATATTCGAATCAGTATGTACTTTTCATATTTTAATTTAACTTCATTGAAGACAATAGCTATTTGTTGGTTAAAAATTATGCATCTTTCATCGTGGCCTTTCTAAGGGAACGATTTATTATGCATCAAGAATAAAGTTACTCTAATCAAATTCATGTGTAGCTTTGTAAAAATTTATAAAGGTTAGCATCTTTCCATTTAGACGACGTAATCATGTCAATATCGTCAATTGATTATTTTTAAAATACAATAATATTCAATATTTAATATTTTGCTTATTTTAAATATGTACATGTTATTTTTTTTTTACCATTGTTCAAATTTTGTGTCAAATCTTACAATTTCAGATTCTTAAATCTAGGATTTCGATTACCGATACAAATCTCGATTTGATAACTGTGACAAGTGTGCAAGCTAAAGACATCACATTAAAAATGTGATGGATGTGTCTATTGACAAGTGTGCAACTGTGTAATCACCAATAATCAATAGTAATCAATTGTGCAATCATCCACTACAGGATTTTTGGTATCCTCAAAAGTTGCCATACTTTGTCCTCAATCACCAATAATCAACAGTATCAATGTTCAATTCCAAAAAAAAAAAACGACGAGCAAGACTAACAACCAATATACTCCAAAAATCAACCCCCATAGCACCAAACAACCAACAAGGATTGTAAAAAATAAACATGAGCTACCAGATTGTTGGGAGACTAGGAATCCAGTGATCTAAGATCTAATACACATGTCTGGAACCCATACCCACCTAAAAACTTAAGCCTTCAAGCGGTAAGCCCATCCATTGTATATTAGGACACTTTAACTTATTTTTCTATCCAATATAGGATTCTCACACATGTAATACCAACAATCTCCCCCTCATGTGGCACCACATCTGGCTTTGCTCCCCCTTGAGTTTAATCCACCACTCTCCACAATCATCGCTTCCAACCATTCTTTATAAAAGTCCGTTCTTCCAAGAACCAAGCTTTTACCCTTTTTTATGAGTCACCGCATTACCACTCCACAAAGAGCCCTTGCCCCTTGCTCTTCTTTTTTTCCGAGTTGCGTTTCTATAACTTCAATACTAAGCCTATTACTTTTTCTTAAGAGTCATCCTTGGTACCAACACACTACACTTTTTCAAGAGTTCATCCAAGATCGTCAGTCATAGGTTCTAATACTAGTTTGTTGTGAATGTATAGTGTGATGAACAATCAAGAAAATAAGAACATAAGATTTACATAGTTAGGTAAAAATCTTACCTACATCCACAAGAAGGGATTTTTCATTCTCATTCTTGCTCTATCAGAATCCAAAGGGTTACTACATATTTATAGGCACCAGTTAATAGCCCTAATCCTAGTCCAACTAAGAGACCTAGTCCCAGTAAATCTAATACATCAATTCTTGATAAACTTCCTAGTTTACCCAATCCTGGTAAAGCTCCTCTACCAGAAGTACATCGAAAACATTGACAATCCACATATACCAATTCTCTATTGCTAGAGACTCCTTGTTGTGAGCCATTCCCTGCAGCGAGGTATGCCCTGCATGCCCCAACTTATCGTTCGACCCTTGCAACCAAACAGTAGTATCGTTGAACTGTCCCATTAACCAATGGCAAGGAACACATCCCTATCCAAAAGCAAAACTAAATAGATAGTATATGCATTAAAGTTAGCAAGGCCTAGTGAATATGAGCTACTCATTATTCCCAACAATCTCCACCTTGATGAATAATTCACCACTCTGAAAAAGTTCCATAACTTGTTTCAACCGCGAAACCCATAGGTTGGGGATACCACCTTTCTTAACATTGAGAAATATTATCTAAGTCCAAACAATGCTTGAACCTGTCTGAAAGAATTGGCCTTGTCAACACATCAGTTGCATCATCAAGAGTACACACCTTTTCCAATATCACCTTTTCAGTGCCAATTGACTCTGTCACCTTGTGAAACCTCACATCAATGTGTTTTTCCCTTACATAATACACCAGATGCTCTGCACTTTGATTATCACAATGCAACTGAATTCCACCCTGCTTGAGCCCAAACTCTTTTACCAACTCTTTCACCCAGAATGCTTTCTTGGTAACTTCAGTCACTACCATGTATTTTGCCTCAATTGTAGATAGACCTATTAGCGATTGTAACATAGATTTCCAACATATTCCAATGTGGGATTCCCACACATGCAATACCCAACATAGATTATTGTAAAACAAGCTACGTGAACCAACCCAAGCCAAAACAGTGGTTCACGTAAAGCCTGAAAAGTGCCGATTCCACTGCTTAGAGCAAGAAATCACCAAAAACAACCCAAACGATGATGGGTGAGCCATAAACGACTTCTAGTACTATAGTCGAATCTCTCTGATCTGGAACTAGGCATCAGACACCAACTAGTAGTCCCAAAACAATGTCGACTCCACTAGGAAGTCAAGAACCACACACAAAAAAAACCCAAATGAGTATAGGTCAGCCAAAACCCACTCTTAGCACTAGGGTTTGAAGTATTGGACGAGTCGTATCCGACTCGGCCCCCACCGAACCGATAACGATACACGATACCAAAATAACACGAGTTTAATATAAATCGGTTTTGACTCGATCCAACTCAGATTCATCTCGTTCGAATTGGCTAGTTCACATACGAGTCGAACCGATACACACAGAATTGCTCCCCACCTCTCGTATAACAAAAAATACCCAAAAAAAAAAAAAAGACAAAAGAGATGAAGTTGAGAACTTGAAGAACCCATATGGTACTCTGCAACAAAACAATGAATTCAGAAAATTGGTGGCACAAACCTGTAAAATCGGGGGAGAATCACCTTCTTCTTCTTCTTTCTTCTCCCTCTTTTCTTCTTTCTAGCAGAGACCAACATCTTGTATATCAGTTGCACAAACCCTAGGCTGGGACAATGATGATCGAGAAACCGAAGCCCAAACGAGTCGCTGGTTTCTCTCTCGTACTCGTTGATCTCTCTCTTCTTTCTCGCAGTTACAGTTTCAGTCACAGTCATTACTCTCTCTCTCTCTGAGAAACCGTAGCCCAAACGAGTGAAAGATAGAAGGCCGCGTTTCTCTGTCCTTAAATTATGTGTTTTTTACCAACAAAAAAGAAACTTATTTTTAAGTCTCAGTTTTAGCTTTTTTTTTCCCTTCTAATTTCTGTTTTCAGCATGTTAATTTCTTTTTTGTTCTCTCATTAATTTCTGTTTCATTTTGTGTTATTAAATTATCTATTAAATACTTTGTTTTATTTTCCGAGTTTATTCTCTTGTAAAATTCTATTTTATTCAATATTATTAAATTAAGTTTTATTTACATGTCGACAATTGTTATGTTAAAATTGATTATAAATATTTTCAATAACGCCCTCGTAAATTTTTAATTCTTTTTGATTATGTTTAATTTGTTAACTAATGTATTTTGGGGATATGATGCATGAATGATGATATTACATGTGTTTAGATTTTTTTATTTTTTTCCAGAATTTTTTGGGTCTTCTATCTAGCGTTTTGAGTGAATCGGCCAATACAGCGCCGCAACGCCGCGACCAATGTGTCTTAGTGCCCTTTGAGTCGCTGACTGATACCGCGACCTTGACCCATGCTTTACCCATGCTTTGCTTCCTAGCCAAACCTCTCTCATATGATAAGATCATCAAACAAGAACAAATTGCTCTCGGTGAAGAGATAAAAAAACAGGCTCCTTTATTCCTGAGCATTATTCAAAAATAGAAAAGTATACTTGGAAGGTCTTAAAATTGTTTACAAAAATCACCATAATCATCACCTCACAAAATTGGGTTGGTTGTTAGGTTCTAGTGTCGAAAAGTGGTTGGTATGTTCTTGGTGTCAAAAAGTGATGACATCATGCTAATGTCTGCATGATGCAAGCCACTAATGATGACGTTAGCGACAAATAGTGTGTCTACTGTGTTTCCGATGCGATCTTGTCTTGAATCATTGCTCTTATGTCAAGTTAAATTAGTGAAAGTGGGATTAGGTTTGTGGAGAAGAACAAGAGAGATCGAAGAAGAAAAAAGAAAGAGAGAAGAATAATTAGTGTGTAGAGACTACGTTTCCCAGCACTATCATATTTATATTAAACCGATATTGAGAGTAATTACAATACTACCCTATACCAACTTATGACTAGTAACATAAAATAAAGTAAGAAATCAAGTTACACTGCGAGCATAATTTATGATAGTTGGCAGGGGTGATAATAGTGCTTTCATTTTTGTGTAGCCCTTAATGACAAAATATGACAATACATAGTCCGAAATTGGGGCATAGTAAGCATCTGGTCAAAGTTTGTTTGGATCAAAATATAACAAAGGAATTTTGAATAAATGAAACCTAAGAAAAGTAAATGAAGGAGAAGAAAAAGCCCAAGGATATTCAACCAATTTACTTCATGCCACTTAATCACTTTTATTACATGTGAGCAACTTAAATTAACGACCCCGGATGTTATGCTAGGAACACGTGCTAAATACTCAAACTGCTGTGAATTGGTCAAGTGGGTGCAGGTCAACGTGGCCTGACCCAGTTGACTGGTTTCTACAAAAAGTCCCCCAAATTGGTCTGTATTATTCAATTTTGTTACTTATATCAATTCCTTGATAGAGCGCAATAGAGAAACATGATTCATGTAGCCGACCTTAAATAGTTGGGATTAAAGTTTTGTTGAGTTTAGTTAAGTTGTATCTCAATTCCATTAACAAGAATAGTATATCCTTTCGTCTGTTCTTTTGAAAAACTGTGTGTAAGCTATGACCATTTGACGTCAATTTTCAATCCTGGGGAAATGCGATGTGCGGTGGATCGTCCTTTACGATTATACACGTGGGATGCTAGACACAATCTAGGTAGGGGGTGAATACGCTAGTTCAAATTAGGCACAAACTATCACCAATTTTAACTTAATCTACCACAATTACCAAATCAAAGATGAATTTGTCAATTAAGTGCTTGAACACCTTTTAACAATCATTAGACCCCGTCATGTGATTAAATGTAACGATATTGTAATTTATTGATTTACACTAACTCACCACGACCTTAATCCCAACTAAGCCTTTGATTACAAAACCTTTTTTGATGATTTTGAATGATGAACAATCAGACCATCAAACGCATGGTGCGCGTGTTTGCGAAATTGCATGTGTATAAGTACAATTAAAGCAATAAAGAACACAAGCAATTTGTTGATGAAAAAACTTTCCTTGGGAAAAATCGTGCGGAACCACTTGGGGTTCACCACCCCAAAGTCAGCTTACAAGTACTTGAGAATTATACCTCAACCAATATCATAGTTAGACGCTCGTTTCCTTCAGTAAATTTCTCTTCCGGATTCCCCAAGTAGAGTTATGAGAATCATCACTTGAACGACTCCACCGCATTGAATCAACTACTACATTCATATTAAGCTCATATTGCTTCTAAATAAGTAAGCAAAATAGGATCACATGATGTGCAGTGTTTATCTACCCAATTAGCCGTGTGGTACAAAATGGGGAAACCATGACCCAACCTACAAATTACCTTATTTAGGATTGAACATGAATACTACAAATAATGTAAACAATCATCTACTCCAGATGCTTAAGTTGTTGGAAATGGTGTAATCTAAGTATTTATACTTCGACACGACCCCTCACGTGCTGGCTAAATTTTAGAATTAGCATTTAAAAATCTTTTAATAATTTGGGTTGCCGAGAAATTCGAACATAGGACCTCCTGCTCTAATACCATATTAAACAACCGTTTACTCCAAAAGCATATGTTGTTGAAAGGGATAGAACTTAAATATTTATACTTCAACAAATAACAATAAAAAAAAATTCACTAGACTCACCCCAAACCTGCTAACGCCTCTGCCACAACAAATTTCACAATGGTGTTTCACCTGCTCTCTCTCTCTCTCTCTCTCTCTCTCTCTCTCTCTCTCTCTCTCTGCTCACAGGTTTTATTCACTTGAATTAGCTAAAGACAGTAGCTTTTTGTTTGAATTAATGCAAGACTACTTTATGTTTTTTTTGGAATATGTAGGCACTGAGTTCTTTGAGAGTTTATACTATACTATATACACTAACTTTACATAACCTGCACCATAGGCAACACCTTGCTCCTTGACCAGAATGAAACAAATTCTGCTGGTTAACAAACTGAATGCATACCAATACTTTAGAGTGTTAATATTTGAATGCACTCATCAACAAAGACAATAAAAGTAAAGGATGCATAAAGTTAAATGCCTCCACCTAGCGGAAGAGGTAGTGAACTAATTGTTGGAATTGTAGTCTAGTTTATTAGGGTTTTTCGGTGTGTTTGTGGCTGTCGGTGGTGGTTTGTTTGAGGCTGTCGGTGGGCTGGGCAGTGGTTATCGATGGGCTGGTTGGGTGAGGATGGGCAGTGGGTTGCTCAAGTTGGCTGTCGCTGATCTGGGCAGTCACGGTGTCGTGGCAGTCTGGTGGCTGGTGGAGTGTGGAGGAGGGGCTAGGTTTAGGGTTAGGGTTAGGGTTGGCGGCTAGGGGTGGGCAAGAGACTAGGGTTTTCCCTCTGATACCAACTTGATATATTTGTTAGTTAAAAGGGATACAAACTAAGTGTAGAGCCCGGTATATATAGTCAAAACAATAGTATAAAATGACCTGAACATACCTCGCAAGACACAAAAGTCATAGTAAAGGTAAAAAGGGAAACAACTCTAATAAACTAGACTACAACTCCAACACTAATCAAGTTCGCTGCATAACACAACTCAATGGCAAGTGCATCACCATGAAGATGTGTATAAGTTGAAGCAGTACCCCTTTGAGAAATATACCCCCTTGAGAAACTTCAAGCTGTTGTTTGAGAGAGACATGTCAACTTTGATGAGGTTTTGATTGAAATTGAGAGAGAGAGTGGTGTGTGGGTGTGTTGTGTTGTGTGTGCATTGTGCATGAGTGTGTGGACGAATGTGAGAGAGAAGAGGTCAAAGAGAAAGATGATGAGGTCGTTTGGTTATAGGTATAATTTTGTTTAGTTAAGGAATAATGATTAACTTTGGCCAAATAAAGAATAAGGTTATTTGGATGCAAGGTAAATAAGTCATTTTCTAATGGTTCCAATTTAGTCCAAAGCCACAGGGGACTGCGCATACATTTCCAAAATATATGTAGGTAATTTTGGACTGAACCAAACTACACGGGGGTAATCCATACCCTAAACCCTATTATTTATCCGAATCCTTCTCATCTATTGTGCATACATTTATCACTGTAGGTGACAGTGAGATTGCATCTATTGTAATTAATGAAAGTGAGGCAGAAGGAGAGGAAGCAAGGAAGTTCCTGGAAGAAGTTCGTGTTACATTTCCACAGGTTAGTGGGTTGTAAATACCCTCATTTACTATATGTATTGCTTTCTTATCTGAGATTGTACTTGGGATCTCTTGGTCAGGCTCCATTTGAAGTCTCATACATGGTGGTACTATTGTGGCCCCTTTCCCATGTTTTCTTCTAGATGTGCATTTGTGCGTATCTTTGGCATATTTCATATTGTGGTACTGAAAAAACTTCATATTGGGAACCTCTTTAGGTTTTGCGGGTTGTGAAAACAAGGCAAGTGACCTATTCTGTGCTGAATCATTTAATTGATTATCTCCATAATCTTGAGAAGGTTGGGTTGTTGGAGGAAAAAGAGATGAATCATCTAGAAGATGCTGTCCAGGTATAAGTGTGAAATATTATTTTTCTCACTTGTCTTATGGCCAAAACTTCCTAAATTTCTTTCCTGAGTCATAATTATATTGTTTTTGTATGCAGACTGACTTGAAAAGGCTATTACGGAATCCTCCTTTAGTAAAGATTCCAAAGATACGTGATTTGGTCAGTGTCAACCCTTTGTTGGGAGCACTTCCTTCTACAGTGCGTGAGCCAATTATAGGTTCTACTAAGGAGATAATGAAACTACGAGATGTGACGCTTTATAAAGAGGGATCCAAGCCAACTGGCATTTGGCTTATTTCTGCTGGAGTAGTAAAGGTAATAACTAATTTACACGGGTGACCTTAGGAGTTTTAGTTTTTGACCTCAAAATGTCTGACTTAGAATTTTTACGTGAACATCTCACAAATAACGATTTATGTTTGGCAGTGGGCAAGTAAGAGTATAAGATATAAGCATCTGTTGCACCCAACATTTGCACATGGAAGCACTTTGGGCCTATATGAAGTGTTGATTGGAAAGCCTTACATATGTGACATGATCGCGGATTCTGTGGTTATCTGTTTCTTTGTCGAAGCTGAAAAGATTCTTTCAGTCGCCAGATCTGATCCCGCAGTTGAAGATTTTTTTTGGCGGGTATGATGTTATTGAAACCTTCAATTGTACTTGCTGCCAAAAATATGTTGTGCCTTGAGTTGTAACCACTTGAGGTGAAGGTGTTATAGAGTATTCAAGCACTTAGTTCTAAACCTATACTAGCTATCAGAAAAATGAATCACTAAAATAAGCAACCTTATCTTGGATATGAATTTTGTTTGATAGCCTTTAAAATTGTTCTGACTATGGATGGCATAATGTAGGTGTATAAAGTATAAATAATGAATGTCTACTACATCTATATTAAAGAGTAGGTCGAATGTGCTGTAGCATAAATTATAAATTTTCTACATCACTAATTGTATCTTACAGAAGTACTTGATCATAAATTACTGTCTGCAGGAAAGCGTTATTATTCTTGCCAAACTCTTGCTTCCTCAAATATTTGAGAAAATGGCAATGCAAGATTTGAGAGCTCTCGTTGCAGAAAGGTCAACAATGAGTATATATATAAGAGGAGAAACTGTTGAACTACCTCACCACTCCATTGGTTTCTTATTAGAAGGATTCATAAAAACCCAAGATGTCCAAGAAGAACTGATTACATCTCCAGCAGCACTGTTGCCTTCATATGGAGATCAAAGCTTCCAGGGATCAGAAACATTAGGTAATCAAAATTTTGCTTAACATTTCATTCAAAGGTATCTCCTATGATACGTTGCCCTGCTGAGTTATTGTCTTCACTGACCATGGTACACTACTATGCTTAAAAGACTGCAATATTTTCATCTCTGCATGGAAGTTACGCACGTAAACTGCTCCATTCCATAATTTTTTGCACTAAATTTTTCGTGCTGTTATTGGCTTTCCATTTTGGTTGTGACCTGAAGTGATCCATGTTCCATAGACTTCAAAATATAGTAAACCATCTCAAGAAATTGATATCTAAGATCTGTGAATATTTGGAATGCTCGGTGCACATGCATAACTTCTTGTTCAGAAATTCAGCGTTCGAAATAAAGATAGCAGTTGCACCAATTGAGAAAAAGATGGGAGAGTTATAGTGGTCTAGGCACGGTTGACAAAGATCAATGTCTGCCACAGGGAAAGGGAGTAATAGGGTCCAGGTGGGATATGCTGTCAGATTAAGGGTGACGTACAAAATAAGATTGGACAATTATATCAACACCCCCGATAGTTTGGATAGATTTCAACGAAGGTCCTTGTGGTTTCACAAATTACAGAGACTCCCTTTGGTGTGATGCTGAATTTCAAGGGGTAGGTGGGCCATTAATGGTAATGGCACTGATAAGCTAACAATTCTTTTTTTTTTCCACAAGCATTAGTTTCAATAATCAGCTGTAATGGAGCATAACTTCCATCACGGAATGGTATTAGTAGCCATCGATAGTTACGTGCCGATTTGACAGCGAGAAATTTTTTTACATCTGTAATGGCTATTACAAAGATGTAACAGGCTGTAACAGGTATTAGATTCCATTATGTCACCCAATTACGTGGGTATTATTTTGTAAGATCATCTTTCTACCAGTTCATATATGTTTGCTTGGTTATTTGGAAGAGACGATACATGCAAATGACGCATGTCTTGAGGAGAGGAGTAGGTGAAAACATATAGCTGGGTGGATACCAGTTGTTTGGTACTGAGTCACATAATCCTTCTGAAGCACCCTGCTCTCCTTCGTTCCATGTGCGAATTCGTGCTTTGGGAGCAAATTCACCTTGAATCCGCACTCTTATTATACCAAATTCGCGGACTCATTATATAAATTCGCGAATTTGGCTAATTGATTTACTAACTCGTTAATTCACCAAATAAAAAGGGATTGAGGTAAAGAAAACAGGCAAAAATCAAAGCCCTAAATCAAATAAACCCTGCCCAGTCATTCAACCCTAAATCACATCTCTTTTATAAAAAAATAAATAAAAGATGAAAGTGATATAATTTGTAAGGCATATCTGTAAAATTTTTAATGAATGATGAGTTATAAGGATTTAGAAATTCTCAGTATAGTTAAGCTTCATATGGTTAACATTTTATCTCTACCAGATAACTTGTCTTTGTATCAAGTCATTTCGTGACTTCATTTAATGCATTGTTAACATTCCATCCTGATGAGTAGAAGGCACTCATGCCACTAGTTCTGTCCTCATTATTCATTGTGTTATTGGAACTACATATTCGTTTTTTCTTTACCAGAAACCCTTCCATTTGACAAGAGCTAATAGCTACTTTGTGGAATATCAACTTTTTGTTGGAAATTGAGTCAGCGATATATTGCCACAAGGAATCATGTGTAAACAAGCTAGGTGACCCCTTTTCATGGTCCAAACAAGTTAAATAATATTTAGTATGCATTTGTGTAAACGCGTCACCTTAATTTGTTGACATGAAGAAGATATTTCTGAAGTCACAATGTCTGAGATTGAGATAACATGCCATGCATCATCACTATTTATGTCTTGACATACCACTCCACTCAACAAAACAAAGACTCATCCTCAATATGTAATGTGATATAACTGAAAATGAAAATTGAGCAAAGAATGTTTCTTTTGAGTGAAAACAGGTTTAATTTTATTTATTGTTTGTTATAAACTGGGTCCTCTTAAATTTATTTTATTTGTGATTCCAAATAGGTGCCAAGGCAGCCAGTTTTTCCCATCATGCATTCTTGTATCAAGTTGAGACTAGGGCAAGGGTCATCATGTTTGATATCGTGGGATTTGAAGCCAGCAGGGCCCTCCAGAGGAGGTCATCCTCATTGCTACCACAATCAGTTGATCACCCAACTAGATCTTTAAGTAGAGAACACGGTGGGCTTATGAGTTGGCCTGCACAGTTTTTCGAGCCCAGGCACCATCCTTATGATCCGGAAGAGACTCATCACAAATTAAACAATTTATCTGCCCGGGCAATGCAGCTAAGCATCTTTGGCAGCATGGTATGTTAAATTTCTCTTTCTTTAAAGGTTATCTGGATTAACTGCAAGAATGAATTTTCTCAAATATTAAAGTAATGCAACTTTTTCTGTCACCCTTAAGCGAAAGTTCTATATAGACTTCTAAATATCCTTCTCCCTTTATTCGTAAAGAATTTGTTTTGTTATTAATCAGCGTTTTGGAAGATACTTAAACTTGTTCACTTCCTCCCAAAATCTTGCGTCTTAACTAATTCCTTCTATGTAAATCTTCTCAGTTAAACTACAAAGTTCTTGAATTAGGCATGGCTGCTAAACTTAAAGTAGATCAAATTATAGAATTTGAATACTAATAATGTAGAAGTAAAAAATTAACTATCTTTTTTTTTATGATAAAAAAATAGTTATTATGTATTGAGTGTTGACTGCACCCTATACACCAGACTTTTTGCTGTGTCCCTGGGTCAATATACTAGTTTATTCTTGGTCAATTGCCAGCGCAGCTCACTCCTCTAGGCAATACCAGAAACGAATAGCACTTATCCAGTTTGAAGTTAGCCCTAAGGATTTTTTTTCCTCCCCCTCTTGTTCTCCCCTTCTTTTTTGATGAACAGATTTACATTTTATTTTTGTCTTCGTCTGGTAAAAATGAAATGAAGTACAACAAAAAAAATAGAAATTAGTAGCAGTCAGAAGCTCCATCCTCTTAATTTCCTCTGGAATGCACCTGTTTTTCAAGATTTGCTTATTTGGACCTATTTTCTGCATTGTTTGATTCATCAGATACGTAACACCAGATCCCGTCCCCAAAGTCTTCCAAGTAATCAGTTGAAGCTGTCTCATAGTCAGTCGTATCCAGCAGTTCCATCGAATCATGGGCGACCTCTTGTATCTGTCAGATCAGAAGGATCTACTACAGTGCGAAACAACCTTGAAGTACAACAACGCTTAGTACGACATCCTACATCCCAACTTCCAAGTTCAAGCATGAAAGAAAGTCCAATAGAAGATAACTCGAGTGATGAGTCTGGTCCTGAGGATGAACATATTGTCCGGATTGATTCACCGAGTAGGCTATCTTTCCGTCAAGCTTCTTGAAGGTTATTTGCAGCTGAACCATAATTATGATTGTATTCATTTGTTTATTTTCCACCTCTTCTTTCTTTGGAAAATACATAGTGTTTGTGTGATCTCCAGTGTAAAATAAGGATGCACAAAAGAGATACACCTGAAAGCTTCTATTCAGACGAATGTATCTGATGACTACACGTAGCAAGGGCCTCATGGTGGATTATTACTTCCATCACCCGATACATCATGTGCTTGACTTTATCAGAAAATTAAGCATGAGAATGCGTTTGTGGATGGAAATGAATATTGTCAAGAAACCTTGTGCAATATAGCTACGGCCTTTACAATGAAAATAGTCATATATATGTAATAGAAATTGTATTTATATGATTTTCAATGAGATCATAAAAGAAATAGATTGGAAGGAATTCACCGGAGGAGAATGGACTCTGGGAGGGTAGAGTACAAATGAATATGGTAAAATATAATAAAAGAAAAAATACCAATAAGTCTTACTTTTCTTGTAAAAGAATCATTAAGTCTTATCATATTTATCTTGGGGCAATTTAGTGCTATTTTTTATAATTTATTCCTAAGAGGTCTTAAAACTTCATTAATGAATTGTTTTGTTCTCATTTTATCCTTTCCATGAAAGCACAAATCTCATTTTGTTTATAATTTTATATTCAATTATATTTATTAAAATATAAATTTTTTAATCTTAAATTAAAATCTAAGTAAGGTACACCTTTAAGTATCAAAATATTCACCCTATTGGCATGTAAGAGTTCATATGCAAGTGGATCGTACATAGTATAAGTGTCATTACATAAATAAATATTTTTTGTTATCTTTAAAATACAATATTTTAGCTTTGAATGCTTGAATTTTTTTTTTTTTTTTTTATGCCTTAAAACAATAGCTCTTTTCTAATTAATTCAAAATATGGAAGGAGAAGTAAAAAAGCATAATTAGATGAATTTTTCCTGATGATTGCATTCATAGATTAGTTTTTATATTGTTAATTTATGTAATTGTGTGTCTTTATGGTTGAGATTTGATAGTCAAGTGAAGTAAAATTTATATGCTTAAAAAAATTAAATATAAGAAAAAATAGAGTTGTATAATTTATCATTTCTATAAGTCTTTATTATTACTTACTTGTTTTGGGTGTTATGCACTAATTAGAAAAAAAAAATTGTTTTGGGTCCTAATAGCAAATATTATTGGTAAAAATGTAATTAGTGTGTTGATGGAAAGGATAAAAAAGAAGAAAATGATGAGATGGATTATATTATGAATAATAAGACTTGGAAATTAGTTGACCTACCCCTGGTTCAAAAACCATTGGGGCTGTTTGTTAAAGGGGTATTGGGGGGGGGGGGGGGGGGGGGGGGGGGGGGGGGGGCTTGGCAAGATGGGTTTGAGAAAAAATAGTCTAAAAGGCCTCCAAATCATATGTTTGGATTAAAAATTCAATCTTAGGTTCACAAACCCGGCCCGTAACTGGTCGGGATATTAAACTCATGATCATGGGTTTCGTCCAATCTAAGAGGTAAGTTTGGGAAGATGGGTTAAGGGGTTATTGATGTAAAAGACAATTGTACTTCTTAACATGAGTATGAATTGGATTGATCAAGGGTAAAATAGTCATTTATAGGACAAATATTTGTTAATAATTATGATATATTTGTGGGTCCTACATGTGTATGTGTTGCATACCAAATATGGGTATATGCCGAAATCAATATTGAATCTTATCTTTGTAAAGAGGAGTTTGAATTTGGAAGAGTTTGGGGAAACTAATCTAAACCCTCCCTAAAATTCATCCAAACAAGCTCATAAAATATAAGTGGATCTTTAAAAAGAAAATTAAAGATAGATAGTACAATGGAGAAATTTAAGGCGAGATTAGTGGCAAAAGAGTTCACACAAAAGAAATGTATTAATTATTTTGACACATGCACCAGTACCTCAAATTTCAACAATAAGAGTATTAATTGTCTTAGCTTTAATTTTTAAATTTGACTTACATCAAATGGATGTAAAAATCACATTTTTGAATGGTGATGTGAATGAAGAAATATATATGGAATAACCTGAGGGATTTGTGATGAAAGATCAAGAACAAAATGTTTGTTAGTTAAATCACTATGTGGTCTTAAACAAGCACCTAAGAGCATCTCCAACTATGACTCAAATTTTTACTCAAATTTAAATTAACATTTGAGTAAAAAGCTTGATTTAATATAAAAGACTCCAATGGACAAACTCAAATTTAAATAAGGAGATACCCAAATTTAAATGAGGGCAAACCCAAATTTAAAAGGGAGTAAAGATGACCATTGGATCTTTAAAAGATGATGAAATCTCACCATTAAATATTTGAGTAAAAATTTGAGTCTCCCTTGATTTGAGTGAAAAAATGAGTTTTCCTTGATTTGGTATAAATTTAAGTCAAAGGTTGGAGCAAGTTTTTTAAACTTTTTTACTCAAATTTAAATTTGAGTCTAAATTTGAGTAAGGGTTGAAGATGCCCTAAATAGTATCTTGAAAAATTTGATGAAATAGTTGTATCAAATAGTTTTAAAATTCATGAATCTGATAAGTATGTGTATTGTAGTTTTGTTAATAAAAAATGTGTGATAATATACTTATATGTAAATAACATGCTAATACTTGGTATTGATTTGGATAGTATTAATAGTACTTGATGATGTAAAAAATAGGCTTATGCAAAATCAACAGTCGAGTGTGTGATAAAGTGTGATTAATGGACAATTAATAGAGCAATCAATGACAATAATGTAAATATCGGGTCAACACATAAATATATAGTGGTTCGGTCCAGGTGACATATTCCATTCCGAAAAACGGCAACGGTGGCCGGGGGATCTTTGTTGATAAAGTAAAGTGAACGAGAGAGGGCAATTGTTACCTCCGGGAGGGATACAATAGTTAGGAGAGAGAAAAACTATGTGTAGGATGTGTAGAAATAGATCAAGAGGTGCCCTCTCATGTAGAGAGAGCTTAGAATTTATAGACACAGAGTCTTTGTTAAGGCGGTGACTCGAAGGCACATGTACTAATTTTTCGGGTAGCTACAAAAGATAAGTGTCATAAGAGACATTTGTCTCTCCAAACTCTCATATTTTATATGTTATTTATCACACGTCCTGTATAATTGATACATTAAGGTCAAAGATACTTTGAACCGTTCATTTAGCTTTTTATATGCGGTGTTAATATTACCACTTCAAGTAGCAATGGTGCTAAGTAATTTTATATTCTTTGGTGGATATTACTTTTTGAGTTATGGAATGATATCAATGTTATTAAATATTTAATAAAAATATATTGATCAGTCAGTTAGCTACTTAGTATAGATATAAATGGAAAAGAGTAGGCATTACATATTCAAGGAAGGATCAGATAGCTTTATGAGCTGTTCATAAGTACCCCTAGGCCTATCTAAAGAATTTGTTCATCTTGATAACAAATCCAGAGCTGTCCCAACATGGAATGCTTCAGATCTAGAACTTAAACTGGGGCCATATCCACCTCTTGGTGCCTCAAAAAGCATAAGCAACAGCAAGATTCCCTCATTCTAACTAAATATTCAAAATAACAGTTTCACATTTACAGATTTTAATTGCAGTGAGAACTCAACAATTCTTAAATTTATGAGCACTCATTACAGTCCTATGCCAACAGCTTTTTCTTTCTCCAACAAACTCTAACGAGGTCAATATTATAATAGTGATCTGGGCGTTATGATTTCGAACCGCAGTATCTGACCCTGCAGTGACTAGAGCTGAGCCACCTTTTTTTACTCAGAAGATTGTGAAATAAACAGATGTAGACTTTATTAAAGGGGTATATGTGGGGTAGAGATCCAAACTATACAAATATTTGCACAAAGCAACTGTCCTCAGATTCAAACCTACAACTTCTATGTTATTTAGTCAAACTCTAAACACAAACCTCAATGGTTGTGAAACTGAAGACAATATTTTGCTGATTCCTTACAGCAAAATCTAGGCTATAGAGGTTCATCCTGGACTGTGCTGATCCACACCCAAACAATGGATCTTGAGCATATTGATACAAAACAGCCTTAGAAATTCTACCTAATGATTCATAATTTGAAGGTGAAAGAATGACCAACTAATGTTTGTTAGCTGTAAAATACTCAACAACCCACACTAAATTTAGTTCTAATTCGTGACTAAGTTGTATATCAACAGATACTTGAACTAACTGGATCCAGTAATACATATATACATTCATATGTATGTGGGTTGAGAGTACATGGGCAAAATGATACCTCCCAGACTTGTATATGAATGTTGTGGTCCAATTCACTTTTCAATCCTTCATACAACATTCCAACTTCTGTGGAACTCCCCAGAGCAAAAAGAAGATGAATTTCAAATTATGTTATAGTTTTCAGGCCACATACAGCATTCCAACCTCAATACGCTGAGGTAGTGGCACCTCCAAAGCCGGCATTGCGGACCTACAATTACTGTGCATAACCTCATAAAATGCAAGCATGACTCTGTCAAACCAGCTACAATTATTGCCTATATAAAACCTTGTTTTCCCTCGAACATGAGCCACACCAAGATGCTTTGCCTCATCCAAATTCGAAATTTCATCATCCTCTAAATGAACTGGGTGTGCACGATCAGAGCGATCATGTATAAGAGCTCGCAAGCTATCAGTAACTTGACTAACAAAGTCATCCCCTTCAAGATTAAGAGAATCTGCATAGCCGTACTGAACCACACACACATATAAACCTTTGAGGCCCAGTTTCTGGACAACAATCTTCTCATGTGGGGCAACCTTAGGAACCAACAAGTATCGAAGTGTCATAAAAATAGTAACCTTGTGAAGAGATCTCATGGTTTTTATATAATGACCAATAACTGGGGTAAGCCCATCTTGCACATTGTTATGGAAGATGCCAAGTCCAGGAACTCTCTGAACATCTGTCTCAGATAACAGCACTTCTAGTCTGTGTAAATCTAACTTATGGGTTAACTCATACTCCATCTTTCTCTGCCTCCCGTAGTACCAGCCAAACATAATAAAAGCAAGAATAAAAAAAATGATAAACGGGATCCACCCACCACACGGAATTTTGGTAAAGACGGCAATAGCATAGAGTCCTTGAGCCACAAAGAATACAACAAAGTAAAGGGAGACAAGAACTGGTGACGTTCTCCAAATAATGATCATTACTATTGTCAGCAGTATGGTGGTGATGAGCATGACAATACTAACAACACCACCTGTAAAGGATGACACGCTGATTAGTAATCCATCAAAAAATACAATGTCAGATAAATTGCCACCAGAACATAACATAGAAAAAATTTCATTGTGTGCACCTAAATAAGTTAATCTCAAAAAATCATGAGAATCAGTAGAACTATTGCTAGAACTAGTAGAATTTACTTGCATCTACTATTTTCTTTTCTTCTTTTTACTGTCTATTAACCAAAAATATATTGGTAATATATTGGATAACAAGAAAAGAAACAACTAAAGCAAAAAGGCTATATTAATTAATGAATTTATCCTAAATTAATTCTAATTGTAGATCATATGATACTGGTAAAAAAACACAACGGCAATCTGGAGTGGTAAAGCAATTAGTTTGGGGTTCACAAAGACCATCAAACTGGAAGCAACTAAATCGCTTTGAAGGAAAACTAAAGGACTTGAAAACCAGTGACAATAGTTGTGGACATTCTACTCAATCTAAAGAAGATGAGGATGCATGGCTTATAAGATATCATACCGAAGGCATCCCCGATATTGTTCCCATTTCGAAAAATAAGAATGACAGCAACGCAAAGAATCATGAGGATGTAGTTGGCTTCTGGAGAGTAAACATCCCCTTCTTTGCTGGAGGATGTGTGCACCACCTTAACATGAGGGAGATAATCCAGTAAAACACATTGCTTGATAACAGAAAAAGTGGCTGAAATCAGTGACTGACTTGCAACTATCGCTGCCAATATGGCTGTGATAAAGATAGGCCAATAAACTGTCTTCGGTATGAACTTGTAAAACCCATCATCGTGATCATTTGGGTTTCTGATCAGGTATGCCGTCTGCCCCGCAAATGTCAGAACCAGTGATGGATATATAGTGAACAAAAAAGTTATCTGTTGGGAAAAGGTGTTAGAAACCACTGCAAAAACAACGGACATATGGAAATCCAATGGATAGAAGGTTAAGTACACCTCCTGAATGGAACTCTTGTTGAAATGATCTAGATCAGCAAACAATGCTTCGGAACCTGAATAGAAGAGATGAAAAAAAATGTGAAACAGTATATTAATTTTTTTCCAATTTTCTTCTCTATTCAGAAAGTGTGTTTCCAAGAATATTGAGAGAGAGATGAGACGTAGTATGATAGGCAATGGTGCCCATAGAGGATGGGGGCACCATCTCATAATCACCTCATCACTGTGCCTAAATTTACTTTGGATACATAGTGAAAAGTAATGTTATATCAAAATGACCAAAGAAAACCAGATAAACATCCCCAGATTATCTGAGAAGAATAACCATCGTGGCTTTTATAAGTTTCTCTAGGAGTTCATTTGTTAGATCATCCAACCAAAAACCAATTATCAATGAGTGGAGAGGCCCCTTCGCATATAAACCAACCTTGGGTAATGCTAATCATATCGATGTGGGGTACAAGCTTTCTTTACTTCCTCTCTTATGTGGGACCCGGGCTCGCACGTGGGGCCAAAAAACAAACAGACAAACATGCATATGGAGAAATTCAAATAGGTAAAAGAATTAGCTCACTAACCACCCAAGACCCAGCTCTAATACCATGTTAGAGCATCAAACATAAAATCAATTGGCAATGAGTGGAGAGGCTCCTTAAACATATAACCCGGCCCTAGGTAATCCTAATCATTCGATGTGATATACAAGCTCACTACAACTTAGAATAAGCTAATATTTGGCTGCATCTTCAACTCTAGAGCTGAATTAGGGTCAACGTTGTATATATTCAGTCAAGTTGTACAAGAGTATTCATGTCAATTTTCATCTCTAACTTGATAGGCCACAAATGAAGCTCACCTGTGATGCAAAGCACAGTACCTCCAAGCAACAGCCAGCCTTCTTTTCCATTTTTCCAGAAGAAGCGGAAGATGTAGTGCGGTATTATTGCCTTAAATATACTTGGGTAATGACGTATAATACTATAAATTCCAACAATCGTAGTGGTGAGAGTCCACACAGTCATGATGTGGGAGAAAAGGAAACTGACTCGCGAGGTTCGAAACTTTTGTATCAAGAACAGAACAATAAGAACTATGGCAGAGAGGCCTTCAACTAAAGCTGCAAGTTGAAAACCAGAGCATTTGTCAGCACAATGAGAAGTTTTAAAGAATGCAATACCATTATACCACGTAATCCATAGACAACCAAAATGAAAGATCAATCAATTTAGTCAATTGACAACATGACGTTGAAGTTCAGTTGCTACTAATTTTTTTTCAATCTGGTTTACTCTTAACCAAGGATCAAAATTTCGTTTCAGTACATTATTTCTGTCACCTAGGAAACGGAAATGTTTCGATGTGTTTCAGAAACGTTTCGATCCGTTTCGGAAACGTTTCGACCCGTTTCGGAAACATAATGAAAAAAATAAAAAATTTAAGAATTTTTTTTCTAAAACATTGATTTAAATATATCAAAGTATCTTGAAATACCTTGAAACATTCCGAAACAATTGTGCAAATGCATTGAAATATTATAATACATCTCGAAATATTATGAAATACATCAAAATATTAGAATTTTGATTTCATCACTGATTCGTTTCGGTCTCCTTGAAAACGGAAATGTTTCGGACGTTTCGACCGTTTCGAAACGATATTTTGGTTCTTACTCTTAACCTTGGCACTATCTATCGCCCCATGCTTATATAATTATAAGTTATTCCAAAGGCATTTGCATATACTATAAAAATACAAGGAAAAGTATGTTTCTCATGGCAGTTTTAAGCAAGCTTAGTATGTTAATTGATAGAACAGATATCTGCATTATTTCTGTTTACAACTCTTTGGGTGTTCAAAATGGTTCAAGGTTGCAGTATCAACTATCAATTCGGAGGACTCTGAGGCACATCGGTCGTAATATCGGGCGATACAACTTAAAAGAAGATGTTGAACATAGCGAGAGATTCATGTCATACCGCAACGTCGCGAAATGGTATCGGTCGATTCGGTAACTATAACTCGGGGACTCGGGGTTGACTTGGAGACGACTCACCTGAGTCGTGCGAGACTCGGAATTTATACATGACTTGCAACAATATTGAGTATCGGCTCAGAACGTTCAGAGTTGGATACGACTCAGTTGACTCGTATCGGTACTGATCGACACTTCGAATCAAGGCTTCCTGATTCCTCAAGAACCTGAGTTTCAACATAAGGGAATTGAGGTAGGGGAATGCCTCTTTGCTACAATTAAAACTTCAAATTTCAACTTCTTGTTCCCACTATTTAAAAAGCAAAACAATGCCAGCCAACGAAACCCATAAAATTATGTCAACAACAATGGCCAAAACAATTATATTACCATCAATGTCGATCACTAGTTCTTGCAATTTTAAGGATGTGTTGTCTTGAAAAGATGCCAAGTCAATTATAGATTATGGCATACGAAGGACCAGCAGGATTTTTGGACCACACCTTGAATTATAGGATTCTGAACCAATACTTACATTTGCTGACTGAAGGAAAATGAACTCTTATGCCATCAATTGCGGATAATACTGCACAAAACCAAAAAGTTAGCTGTTAAAAAATTGGAAACATTGCGAACAGCAAAAATATTCACTACGAAAAAAATCCAAACACCGGTTGCAGCAAAATGTAGAACAAGTTCCATGCAAAACACCTGAGATTGCAGGAGTAAGTATACCGTCACCAATTAGCATGCACATGCCTAGAATTGCATTAAAAGCAAGATCCTCCTGGCAACTACGCTTTTTGCAAGAAATTTACCGAGCATGCTTTTCTTTTCAGAGCTCTCATACAGGTTAGCATGTGAAAGGCTTGAGTTTGAATTTGTGTGTTTGGAAGAAAGAATTCCAATGTTCATATTCCTACAGTGTAACGAATACAATGCAAATGTTCCACCTGCAATAAATCATTCTCAACAAATCAACAATGAATCAGGGACAGAAGCGATCTAATTGAGAACAAAAGGGTGCAGTGTTTTATTTGTCAATAAACTATTAAACATGGAAAAAACAATGCCATTGCCCCATTTGGGATTCTTTAATCAAGGTGTTAGAAGGGTAAACTAGGTAAAGACCTATTCTTTGGAATTACTTACAGCAAATGGTTGCCCTCATATTTAAACTCAACCTAATTGGCCAGAGTGTTATACCATTGCAATTGCCATACTAACTTGCAATAATACTTGTTTTTTGCAACTCTGTTGACATTATCTTTTTAAATGTGCTCAAAACTTAGAGAAAAAGAAAATATTCTAATTGGTAGGTTACTCAGATAGCAGGGCCGGCCCTAGGCATAGGCGACTAGGGCCACCGCCTAAGGCCCCCAAACAGATAGAAAAATTTAGGGGCCCCTAAAAAAAGTTTTTTGGATCACTTCAAATTTTTAGGCCCTAATTTAATTAGAGTCAATTTTAAGTACACTCTGATAACCCGATTCGGAATTAATACGGAATTAATGAATTTGACTATAGTTTTAATACATTTTGGTGGTGTTTGGATCAAAGGATTAAGGGGGATTATAGGTGGGATTGGATTAAAATAGTGAATGGACCCACTTATCCCTGGTTTGGTTGAACAAAGTGGAATGAGGTCCTCGGTGGGATTCAAAAAATCGCCGTTGTCTTGTAGAGTGGATAATCCTTCCCAGGCTGGATTATCTCAACCCATGTGAATGGAGGGATTCAAAATCTAGTGAAGGGGATACATGGTTAAATTACATAAACACCCTTAAACAGTTTTTTTTGCTAGGGTTATTTACAACAAGGGTACCACACATAATCTGCTGTTGGTGGTGGTGCTGATGATGGGTGGTGGGTGAGTAGGTGAAAGAGACAATGCGCATCAGAGGGTGAGACCCTCCAAGGCAATGGTTGGATGGGAGTCATATTTGTTTGAATCCAATGTAAAAACCAACAATTTTTCTGGGTACGTACAACCAATTATTTGATGTATGGAAGGGAATTAATTGAGGTTGGATAGAATTTCACTGGTCAAAATGAATCTCAGAGATATATAATGAAAACAGAGCCTCAAACGACTGTACTTACAACCTTCTCTGTTCTTGCCTCTCCCTCTTTGGTTTTGATTTCTCTGATTTTTCTTGATGTGCTGAATAGAGAGGTTGGGACTCTCTCTTCTTCGGATCTCAGAAGTTTTGGGTCTTTAGCAATGGCTGGGAATGGAGTTTTTGCTGAGATAAGTGATGGAGATGTGTTCAAGTTCCAGATGCTTCTCTCTCTCTCTATCTCTGTCTCAATGGTTTCTCTGTGCGTGATGGTGAAGCCTAAGAATCTAGAACTCTCTCCAGTGTAACCCTGGGAAGATGAGCAATTTAACCAAATTAAAATTCAGTTTATACCCTAGTGATTCGGGTTTTTTGCACCTGACCCCCATTATTTTGAAATTAACACATAACTCCCTTATGCTTTTGAACTTAATTGCTACTGTTAAAAATTCTCTATCAATTGACAAAATGTAGCATGCAAGCACATGATTTGAGAGTAAGTGTGTGAAAATATTCGGTCTAAGTCAACTTTGAATGAAATGGTTTGGGTCTCATTAAAAAATCACAATTGTTCTGTAGTGTTGGGTCTCATTAAATCTTAAATTTTTAAGATCTTAAAAATTTTATGCTCATCCATTTGTTTCCTTATATATGAACTCTTAATCAAATTAACATTTTAAGTATAGCAACATATTTTAAATTTACTTGATTTGTGCTATTAATTCAGACAATAATATTAAAATGCCCTAAAAATCATGGAAAATAAATTACAATTGGGTCATTGAAAAAATTTAATATGGTTCGGATTAATTTTGCTATTTATTGAAAAAATACAATTAACTTTTATTTTTAAACACACAACTTCGGATTTTAAAGAAAGAAACAAATAACGACTTACCCATGAGTTGTATCGATTTGTGTATTGTTTTTCTATTGAAATTTTTTTTTTTTTTTCATGATGCATATGATTTTCGTGATTAAAAGTGTATTGTACAAATTAAATTAAATAAATGAACAAAATATTTATTGCAATATTTTGTAAAAATGCATAATTTATTGATTCATATTTTTTTTTCGTAAATAAGACAATACTAATGGATTGGACTTTTTTTTCATTCCATTCCAAGCATGGTATAAGATTGGATAACATTTTTTTATACAAGGGTAAAATGGTCATTTAAGTATATTTTATCTTCACATGTGAATGGGGCCCACAAACCAAATGAAACCTATCCAAACATGGGATAGGATTTGAATCCGAACTTTATAATCCTCCAATCCGGACCACATTGCATTGGGTTGGATTAGGTTCGAATTCAAATCCAATCCAATCCTCCTATGGTGATCCAAACACCACCTTGGGGGATAAATGAGTGGACTTATTAAATCCTTGTTATTAAACCTCTCAAATACAAAGTTCAACACGAACCCGATTAAATGCAACACAAATATCAAAACGCAATCTATATATGGTATAAATCCAATTATATAGGATTATAAATGGAGTGGATATATGTTGAGCAAATTCTATCATGACATGACCGAATGACTACCTTTGTATTACTTTTATTTGCGGTCATTATCTCCTCACACAACTTTTGGTGCATTACAATTAAAATCAATTGACAAACACTATCTATTATCTAACTTTTAAAAATTGTAGTATTTTTCTGAGAAAATTGGGGGTCAGTCCTATTTTAGAGTCTTTTAAGGCTTAAAAGTACATAGCTTAAATATATTTGTCATTCAGTCTATTAGGAGTAATTATCTTAGGTAGTTAAGTCCATCTTTATTTTATTACTAAAGCACCCTTAATAGATTATTTTAACTTTAAAAGGAGTTTCTAAATTGATTTGGAGATCATAATTCCATAACTTGCTATATCTTCCTAATCTCATATCTGAAATTCAAAAAACTGATTTGGAAGGTACACCGTCATCCCCTCCAAAAAAAAATAATCCTAAAAGAATTGAAGAAATAGTTAGATTGCCGCTAGGGTTTAGAGAAGAGAGGAGAGGCAGTTAGGGTCTAGACCTTGCCACCATTGCTTGTTTCGGCCTGTGATATGATTTCCTCCAATCATGGTGCAATAACATGAAGCAGACCGTCAATCATCCACTGAACCTACCCAGTTTACATCACTAAATGCTTCCAGTTTTAAGTGGTTATTATTGGAGAACAAGAACCCTTTTCCTAAAGTTAACTTGAGATACCTCAAAATGTGATAAACAATTTCAAGATGGGAAGTTCAAGAATCATACATGAATAGACCGACAACACCAACTAGATAAGCAATATCCAACCAAGTACGTAAGAGATATATTAATCTCCCTACCAGCCTCTGGTATCTATCATTTTCTACTACCTCACCAACACTAACCACTCAGTCGATGGTTGACGTCAATAGAAGAATTTGTAGGTCTACATCCTAAGGTTTGTTTTCTACCTCAATGGTGTTTTATGTGCAAAGGCAATTGTGAGTGTGTGGATCATTTATTTTTACAATGTTCCATTGCATTGTCTCTTGGGAATAAGTTATTTTGTTATATGGGTATTTGTTGGGTGGTACCAAGATCTATTTGCTCACTGATTTGTATGGATGGGATTTGCGGGGGAGACAATAAAAAAAGGAAGATTCTTTAGCGATGTGCATGTTTTACTAACATTTGGGGAATTTGGTTGGAAAAGAATGCGAGGATTTTTTATGACATATATGAGGTGATTGAAGGACTATGAGATAGGATTTTTTTTTCTTGGCCTCTTTTTGGGCCTCAGTGTCGAAGGAGTTTGATAATATTCCCTTTTTTTTCATTACTGCAAATTAAAGAGCTTCATGTGGAAAGTATATATTTGTTCTTTCTCATGATGGATTTTTGTTTTGTTTCTGATGTTGCTGTTTTGGACTACTTGTCAAAACATGACTGCTGTTTGTACAACCTTTCATTTTGATTTTAATGATATCATTGTTTCTCATCAAAAAAAAACAGAATCAGCACATGGTTGTCAACTTATCCCATCTCTATGACCATTCCTAGCTTTCTAAAGCCCAAACCTATTGCAATTTCTTCCATATTATTACCATCATAGAGATCGCCTAACAAGTCTTATGCAAACTATGAACAGATGATAAAATATATTTGACAAATACACTACCAAATAACTGAAAACTGCATGTAAACCCAATATATGATAGGATTCTGATGCTCAAATTGATTATACTGCTGTTAATTGCTAAGAAAGAGAAAGTTTTAAGCTCTAAATAGGTACGAATTCAGTGTCAGATTCCACAATCCCTTGGCCCCCGGTGAAATTGCAGACCAAGAGCTTGATGATCTGATTCTTCATTGACTATTTTATAGAAGCAGGGAAGACTACATGTTCAACACACTTAACTAAAAACAGATTGGTAAGTAGATGATGTAGTGGGATTAAAGAAAAGGAAAGGGCATCAAATAAATTTGTTGACATGATACAGACAAGTATGATGAACAGACAGCTTATCTAATTCAAGTAGCCTATACTGAAATTCAACGCTGAACTCTCATGTTCTTTTTTTGGCTAAAGATGTATATATTGAACATAAAGGAAATAGGGCCCATAATGTATGCAATAGCAAATTAGTTAGATTTAGTCAATACAATCAAGGAGGTGAATGCTGGGACAGAAATGCAAAGCAAGCTTTTAGTTGTAAAGATTTTATCACAAACAAGAGAGACAAAAGATAAAATCTAGAAAATAACTGTGATGGGCTAAAAGTAAATATCAAGAAAGAATTAAAATATAAATAATGAACTGCATGAACATGAGGAGAGTTTTCTAATTTAAGGATCGTGTGAAAAATAAGCATTTACCTTCCAGGAAAAAAAAGAAAAAGAAAAATAAGTATATGAAGAATACAAAAATTCAGACACATAAAGGCAGCTAAATCCCACAGCTTTAGAGATTAACTCTGTTGATAAACATATACCTTCACCGTGATCATCAGCTTTGAGAGCCATGCTAGCATACTTTATAATACCAATTAGGCTGAGGGTCCAGAACATGATGCTGTAGATTCCAAGGTAGTCATCTTCAGTTGGTGATTTCAATGGCATTGAAGGATAAACATAAAGTGGAGAGGTCAGAAGCCCACCAAAGAGGACTCCTAATGTCTTGTAAGCAAGTATCAGAGTCCCCCATTGGCCTGTCCCCTGATCCAAATGCAGATTTATGTACAATACATCACACAAAAAAGTGGGAGGAAAATTTAAAAATAACAATTTCAAGACAATTAACTTGATCATTAAAAAAATAACCAAATGACAACTTAAGAAGGACCAACAGAGAGAAATTGAAATTACAGCAGTCTGAAGTTTGAACACTTCTACATTGGTTAAGAATTAAAATTAACTTCAAATCAATATTTATTACGATAAAATAAGGAGAGCAGGGTTTTGTTTCCACTTGGTGGTGTTCTACCTTTTAGCAGGCCACGATTTGCTACTTCTCCATTGGGATACCATCTCACATGCACACATTAAACCCCCCCCCCCCCAAAAAAAAAAAAAAGGAAAAAGAAAAATATATTAACCATTTCTCTGTTTCACTGTCTTGCTTCTCCACATCCAACTAAAAAAAGGACTTACTGACTAAAGAAATAACTTTAAGCCAATTTGAAAATTTTCTTTTGATGAGTATATTTTGCAATTCATAGCGGGTGTCATAACATTTATTAATATTATGCTTTGACGATACTTCAAAATAAGAGTTGAGAAGAAAAAAACAAAGATGCAACTTGTGTTACAAGTATCTAAAGCAAAAGATAGTTCTTTAACAAATCAATAGCATTGTTGCTTGACATCATATAACTTCTAAAATTATAATTACAGATCAGTAAATTTTTTAAAAGCCCCAATAAATTTGCATCAAAGAAACAACAAAACACGTAAAAAAAAAAGAACATGTGTGCATAAACACACACACACACACATAGTTAGTGCATATGCACCTCAAAGAGGATTAGATTCACACATTAAAACTCAATTTTGGAAGGATATAGATGAACTAATGAGAGCAATACCTATAGTAGAAATAGTATACATAGGAAGTGACTTTAATGGCCACATAGGAAAGGATCGAATTGTGTATGAGATGGTACATGGTGGACATGAAATTGGAGACAGGAATGTTGTTGGAGATTATGTTTTAGATTTTGCTATAGGATATGACCTATGATAGAAAATATGTATTTTAAAAAAAGGGATAAACATTTAATAACTTTCAAAGATGGATTAAATAAAAGTGATTTTTTTCCTAACTAGACGAGTGATCATAGATCATTTGTCAAGTCATTCACGGCAAGAACTTAACCACACAACATAGGATAACAGTACTAGATATAATTATTAAAAACAATATAAGATACTAAAAAGAGATTAAAAATCCAAGAAAAAGATGGTGAAATTTGAAAGGTAAAAAGATAGATTTTTTTAAGAATAAAATACTAAAAGAAGTAATATGAAATTTAGAAGATGAAACAAATATAATGTGAAATACGAAGGTGGAACATATTAAAAAAGTAGTTATTGAGGTTGATGGAGAATCAAGAAACTTGGTACCGGAATGGTGAGGTCCAAATTGTGGTAAAAGCAAAAAAAGAGCTCTAGAAAACATGGCGAAAAAACTAAACATGAATAGAACTTTTAAAGTTACACATGAATACCTTTACTGTAAACTAGACACAAATGATGGCGAGAAAAAGTATATATAAACTTGTTAAATCAAGAGAAAGAAAAACTAGAAATGTTAATCATATTAAATATATTAAAAGTGATGACTCTAGGGTTTTGGTACAAAACGAGGAAAAATTAGAGAAAGATTACTCCGAAAAGTTGCTAAAATGAAGATTATATGAGGATCTTAGCCATTGAGGACTATAGAAATCATTGCGAGATTAGAGAAAATACATATTTTCGATCAGCAATGAAATCAATTTGGATTTATGTCTGCGAGATCAACAATGGAAACTATATATTTACTTGAGATACTAATGGAGATGTATAGAAAAATAAGGGCATTCATATGATTTTTTAGTTTCCTAGAGATATATTATAGGTTTTAGAGATGAAAAATGTTACTGTCACATATATTGGTCCGACTGATGTGATTAAGGATATATATTAAGATGTAGTACCTTTAGTAAGAACAACAACCGGAAAACCTAATGAATTCCCAAGCATTGTAGGCTTACATCAGGATTCTTCTTTGAATCCATATATTTTTGCATTAATTATGATTGAATTGACTAGGCACATTGATGAAAGTAAAGACAGAATAAGTAATAAACAAGCAATATGGCGAGAAGCTCTTGAATCAAAAAGATTTAGGATAAATAGGCTAAAACGGAATGTATGGAATGTAATTTTAGTAGGAGGTATATTATTCATAGAGACTGTGAGATTGGTGACAATGTTACCATCAGACCCACTATGTATTATAATATTGAGTGTTAGGCAACTAAGAAACAACGTGTTAAAAATTGAGTGTGATGGAGATAAGAATGCTAAGATGGATGTGTGGTAAAACTAAGAAGGATATAACTATGAATGAATATAACCGTAAAAAAACAGAGGTAGCACATATAAGAAACAAATCAAGGGGAATCGATTTAGATAGATTAAACATATTTATTGACAGCGTATCACGGCACCGGTGAGAAAAAGTAATATAATAGCTATTGACGAGGAAAACCTGAATTAACTTTAAATGAAATAGTAAAGAAATATATGATAACTTAAAGTTTAAAAGAAAACATGGCCCTTCATAGATCACAATGGTAAAACAAGATTTATGTAGTCAACCCCAAAAATGTTGGGACAAGGTTTTGTTGAGTTGAGTTGAATACATATATATACACACACGCATATATATATATATATATATATATATAGAGAGAGAGAGAGAGAGAAGAGAAATAAGATTACATATCACTAAACTTTACACAATTCTGACAAATAAATAACATTCATCCCATTACTTGTTTTAACTACAGGAATTATCAATTCAAACTAATAAAATTCTGAATCACAACAAATTCTAATGTAAAAGAAATATTAAAATTGAACCAAAAAGGGCAGAGAAAGAGAAAGAATACTGGACTAACATATCTAGTATATGAAACAGCTTTTGACCTAATTAATAACTTTGTTTCCTGGAGAAAGATAAAAGACAACTTAAAAGATCAACAAATAGGTGTAAGAATATAAATACACGCATGATGGTGGTCCTAAAATATAGGTTCAGTCTCACTTTTACTTCTTCAATCTTCGATTGTGACACATTAATCCTGGAGTTTGTAACTTGTTTTTTTACTAGTTAATGGAATCTAGGATCCATCCTCAAAATACACATAACGTCCTCATGCATGCCAATTACTAAAATTTGAGAAAGCCAAAGAACATAACACATTCACCAGCTAATGTATTTTACTCATATATAAGTATAGAATATCCAATAAAATTCTGCTAAAAAATAATTCCCCTAAAAAAGAAATAATAAAATTAGGAAATAAAAAAGAACTAAGAAAGAGAGAGAATATTAGACAAGCATATCTAAAATATGAAGCAGTTTTTTAATAGGGAAAAATGAAAAAAAAAAAAAGCTACTTAGGGTCATTTGCGCGACCTCCTCATAGTTTAAACTGTTGCACTGAACTCGTGACTAAAGTGTAAAAGCCGTCCTTCATAAAAACTATAAAAGTACTAAAATACCCTCATTATTATATTCAATTTTCAAAGGAATGCCCTTTTTTGACTCAAACCCTCTACCCTCTCTCTACCTCTCCCTCTCCCAATCATTTGTTTTCAATTTCAATAAGATCATCTTGCTCTCATAAATTTGAAATCCCCAAAACCAGCATAACCATCAGTGGTGCGCCAAATTACGACCACCTGAATCGACACAGCAAACCCAACATAATCCCAATCCCAAACCGCAAATTTGGGGGAGAATTAATGTAGTGGTGTTCCAAACTTACAGTGGCAATGGGTGCAAATGTAATGGAGTGGCATGGGCGATGGTCTCATATGGGTTTTCATCGGTGTTTAGGGTCAAATTTTGTGATATGATTACGGGTTTTCATCGGTTTTCAGGCCAGGTTTTGTGATATGTTTGCGGTAGATTTTGGCAAGGGCTTTGCATAGAGAGAGAGAGAAAAGGATGACAAGGAAGGTTTGTAAAGGCTTTAATGGAAGGAGAAAGAGAGTGTGCTAAGGAGATTTAGGGAAGGAAGGAGTTGCGGCGGGAGGGGATTGGGGTTTTTGGGTGGTGAGTGGTTGGTATAAAGGGTGAGGGAGTTTTGAGATGGGTGGGTTTGCTCACAGAGAGAGAGTGATGGTGGGTTTGCTTAGAGACAAAGAGAGAGAAAAAGGATGGTGGGTTTGCTTAGAGAGAGAGATGGGTATCTAGTGAATGAGAGGAAGGGAAAAGAGAAGAAACAAGGGTAGTTTCGAAATTGTATGTTATAAATTTGGGAGATTTGGGTTGTGTTTGGTAACCATTTTTTTTTTTTTTTTTTGTTTTTGTTTTTTTTCAACTACCTTGTTTTGAAAATAAGTCCAAATCTTGCAAACAAAAAATTGATGCTTTCAAAAACAACAAAAAATGAAAACGCGCGCCAAGGGGGCCTTTTATGAGGTCCATGAATCGAACCCCATTAGCACCAAAACCACCGATTTTTTGTTGGAACTATAAAAGACCTCTTATTTCCCTCATCTATCTATTTCGTTTGTCTCTGAAGCTCGTCTATCTCTCTCTCGTCCATGTCACTACCAAACAAAGAAATCGAAGGTCAGATCGTCTCTATCTCTCCCTCATCTCTATTTCTCAAGCTCAAATCTAGCATAATCTGCCTCTTTGAATCTCATATTCGACCTCAACTATTTGTGGAAGATAATTTTTTTAGCTTTGCAGTATCTACATGCGTAGATCTATGTATATTTGTAATATGTAGCGAGACATGACCTCATCTAAGGGTGTACTGTATGTGTGTGGGTTTTTGTGCGTTTGTGTGTCTTTGTGTTTTTTTGTGTGTGTATATTTGTTGGTCTCTGTGTGTGTATGTTTCTGGGTGGGTGGGGGGGAGTGTATGTTTCTGGGTGGGTGGGGGGGAGTGTGTGTGTCTTGGAAACCTTATGTTTTGATTAATTCCTTTAAAATTTGTCAACATGTCTCAAGTAATATGTAGGGAATTATATACTCAATTTTCTGCTATTCAAAAAACCAAAAAGAAAAGTGCATTTTGATATTGTCGGGTGCTGGACATAATACTCAGAGTACAAACCACTCGAGGTTGATGATGATTAATGAGCATCTAAGGGTGTATATGCATAGAAAAGTGCTTATGTTTTCCTATTTCCTTGTGTTTGTTGATGATTGATGAGCATAAAGTATGGCATTTTTAAAGAATAAGCAAATGAATGAAAGAGTGTCCTTGATAATTGAATTGGTTGCCAAATATATTATTTATTTTTTTTCATAATTTGTTAAATATAAATAACTATAAAACATGTTTCTGTTTTCAGTTTTTACCACAGAAAAAATAGAAATTAATTTTTTTTTTTTTTTTGAAAACACAAAAACAAAAACGTTACCAGACGCATCTTTGGTGTCTTACACATATTTTTAGTAGAATATACTTAGAGCATCTCCAACTCACTCTCCATTTCCTCTCTTTTAGCTATTTTTGCTAGTTAAACACAAAAAACATTCTCCAACCCACTCCCTATTTCCCATTTCACTCAAATGGCTCGCCAAATGTGGAGAGTCATTTAGCCTCTCTAAATTTTCTCTCTACCTCCATCTCTCTCTATCTCTCCCTATATATATATATATATATATATGTTGTATTCCCTTTAAATTATTAAAAGTTAATGAAAGTTGAGTGAAGTAATTAGCTAAAATAGAGAATGTAATATTTAAATATATTTTGACTAGTTATTTTGGAGAGCTGGGTTGAAGATGCTCTTGCTGTGAAAACTTTAGTGCAGCAGCTTAAACTACGAGGAGGACGAGTGCAAATGTCCCCAAGTACGGTTTTTTGTTTTTGCATTTTGCCCTTTTAAATAAATAAAAGAATTTTATTGAGGAATTAGCTTTTACAAAAAAAAAAAAAAAACCTTATTTAAAGTAGTACAGTGAAAGCAATACAAAGTAGCAAGCTACAAATTCAAAGCACTCTCCATGATCAAGTTCAACTATCATTGCTCCAGCTATAAAGTGCAATGCAAACATGAAAAGTGGAACCCATTAGCGAAGTACCAAAACCGAAATGCCTAGAAAAAGGAAGCCAAAAAGAAAAGAAAAATCATGCATGCTTATGAGGATATGAAATTTCAAAGCAACAAGAGTGAACCTTGGTGTCCAGTGTTGATGGAATTTGATGGTTACGAGAGTGAGGATGACCGTCGGCGATTGCATAATCATCGGCCACCAGCACTTCCGCCAGAGTCGCCGCTGTGTCAAGTGATCCGAGTTCGCGATGGATGAAGACTTTTGGTGGGATTGGGGTGGCATCATCATCAGCCACCACCACTTCTGACAAGGTCGACGCGGCGACGACATCATCAGCCACCTCCTCCGACTGAGTCGCCGCGTCATCTGACCTAAGTTCGCCATCCATGGCGTGGGGTGTGGGGGAAAGTGACAGAGCGGTTGGCTAGGACTACGACTTCGCGGGCGAACCCGAACTCATGCCTAGTCCAACCCGAATTAAACTTAAATTTGAGCAAGATGATTTCAGGTGATCTTAAAATCTAACTGGAATTCAACTTAAATTTTTATTCAAAAATTATACACTTAACTATGGATTTAGCCCATAAACTACATTGTTGAACTACGTTTTATGTCAATCAAGTTCTCGAACTACATTTTATATCAATTTAGTCCCTGCCGGGACGAAACCAAGATTTTATCTTGAGGAGGGTCAACAACAATATAGACAAAAATTTAATTGAATAGGTTTATGTAATTGTCATTCTCAATGATAAATTTTTATTTTATAAAAAATCTATTAAATTTAATTTTTATGCAATGGCATCGAAAAAATTATTTTTGAACACAAAACTCAAAAGTGGTTCATGCCATCATAAAAATTCATTTGGGATAATCTCCTCTTTTTTTTCTTGTTTATAATGCAACCTTATGTCTATAAATAAATCAAGGTCGCAAATAATCGTTTCATATGATATCATAATAAAAATAAATTATAAGTCAACCAACTACTTTTGATATAAACTATATTTGTCTCCCTATTTTTTTTTTATAAAAAAAGTCACTTGTTTTTTTCTCTGCATCATTAAAATAATCCAACAAGTGTCTTCCTCAATACAAACGTCACTCATCCATGTGATTACATCTTAAATGGTTACTAAATATTAAGTCATTGATCTTTTTGAATACACTAGGGTTAGGGGTGTCCATGGGCCGAGTTACCCACAGGTTCCGTTACCCAGCTTGAAAAAAATAGGCCTGAAACCCGATAGACCCGATAGTTGACCTGCCCGAGCCCAATATCTTTAAAAAGAGGGTTTGAGTTTGCCCCCAAACCTATTACCTGTCCAGAGGCTCGGCCCAATAGTCTGCCCAAAAAAACCCGTTAATACCCAGCCCAAGAGCCCGCCCACCCTTCATTTGAAAAAAAATTATACTTTTAGACTATTAAATTTGAAACTTTGAAATAAATCTCACAATGTCGGAATTTAAAGTTTTAAAAATTTAGATACTATAAATAATGTATTATTTTTTTTTTCATGTATTAAACATACAAGTTTTAAAGGGCAGAGTAATGCAAATTATAGATAACTGAGTAGGTGTCAACCTAGTTAGGATGTATTCATTCTATTGGATGTAGTTCATCCTCTAATCAAAAATAAAATTATTTATTATTTTAATTTTATCCATTTTGATTCTACTTTTGATTCAAAAATATAATTTACACAAATATTAAGTTACAAAAATATTCATTATTTTTAAATGAAGTTGAATATAAAAAAACTCGCAAGCAAGCCCACCCAACAAGCTCGTCCAATAGGCTCATGGGTTGGGCTACAGGTAGTCTACCCCTTTGAAACCCGGCCCGACCTGCTGAGATAACTCACTTGGGTAAGAATTTGGGCTTACACTACCTAGACCCGACCTGAAAAAATTTTGTCAGCCTATCCTGGCCCGACCCATGGACACCCCTAACTAGGGTAAGATACTTACAGATTGGGTAGTGTTTTGAAAAGTTAGAGATTAACAATAAATTTTTTTAAAAATATAGGGGGATAATAAAATTTTCTAAAATTTGAGGGGGGCCCTTCCTCATAGTTCCGTCTTTGGTCCCATGAACTATAACATTTGTATCAATATGACCCTTCTGTCCAAATTCATCATTAAGTTTGATGGAATTCCTCACATGTACAATACTTGACCTCTAAACTATAACATAATATCTGAGTCACATAATGCGTGCTTGAGGAATTTCGTCAAAGTTAATCGCGAATTTGGACGGAAGAACCACATGGACAAAAATGATATAATTTAGGGGCTAAATTGATACAAAGTATAGTTTAGAGGACTGATTGACATAAATAATATAGTTAAGGGGCCAAATAAATAGTTAACTCAAAATTAAAGTTGAGTTTGAGTTGGTAACCCAAATTGTGTAATTCAACGTCAAGCTGAGTTCACATCTATTTTTGATTAAATAACATAATACCCTAATATTCAAAGATAATATGAAGACTCACAAACTATAATAATTGGTTGGCATTGGTAATATTAACAAAAAACTTTTGTAGCTCTATTCGACATTGGCACAACTATTTTTTCACTTTTGAGATTAAATAAGTATTTATAGTCGAAAGGATCCCACCTAGACCCTCAAATTCCTATTTGTTAGATCATGCTTTGTAATTGACTAATTTTGTAGAATTCTTTGTAAATCTCATCCTATTCCGTGGTTATGATACTATAACGACAAAGATCTGAAAGCATCAATTGAAAGAAGGAGATTAATCGTCAAAGTTACATCATATGCACCCTGTATGCATCTTCATGCTTAAGACAAGATAATGACTTAGATATCTAAGATGATCATTTGATTAATAAACTTAGAAGGATTAGTGTTAAAATAGAATCGGTATTAGATTCGAGAATAGCTCCTAAGTGTTCTTAAAAAAAAAAATTAAACTTTTTGTGTGTTTTGAAAACATAAGAATGAGTCATTATCGAATCCCTCATAAGTAATACATTTTAGTGTTCAAGATGACAAGTAATTTTAAGCTTAAAAAAATATTATGGACTGTCCTATGCTTACTAGCCTTCGCTAGAGCGGAACCTGTATGACTTAGGGAAGAAAAAAGGAAAAGGTCAAAAGGAGGAGATCATAGCTCACCCTCTGAAGTTGCTCAAGCAATCTCATGGTCGCTTGAATGCCCTGCTCTCCTAGGTTAGTTTGAAATCTTGTTTTTATTCCAGTGACCACCCCCATATAACCATCCTCCCATCGATCGAGCAGTCGTTCGTGAATTTGAGTTTTCTTGCCGACTAAGACTGACCTTATTTCGGACCTACAAATAGAGAAAGTCTTTTTTAAACCTCGGGCAAGCCTCTTGTGAGTATTTTGAGAAAAAAAATATTATCTTCTACCTAGAGAGCTTTTACCACAACCCTAGATCCCTAAGATCCAAAACTACCATCTAGTGATTCTTATCCAACCTCACAACTTGGTAAAAAAGATCTTGATAGGTTGAAGACCAAAACCCACTTGAGTCTGCATACTTAGGATCGTTAGTGCTCCCAAGATTGCTCGAGGCCTAGAGAATCTATTGTGGTGGAGAATCCAAGTGAAGCTATCCAAGATATCAGTGAGTTTATCCGATGGAGAGGCTTATTGAAGGAAATGAGCGTCTAACCAAGATATTGGTTGAAGTATAAGTCTCGAGTACCTGTAAACTGACTTTAAGGTAGTGGATTAGACTTTGGTGAACTGAGAAAGTTCCCCACGATGACGAGTTTTCACCTCAACAAATCACTCATATTACTTATAATTTTTCATATACATTTGTGATTTGACGCACACATGCACACTATTTGTTTGATGGAATGAATGTTTTGATATCTAAATTATCTGTAGTTGTGTAGGTTTTGGGTCATTGGTTGGGATCCCCTTGAGTGATCGAGTGTTTAAGTGTTTAATTGACAAATTAACAACACTAATCATCATGATTTTATGGAGTCGTTGTGGCTAAAAAATGGGTTCTCACTATTAATTTACTAATCATTGTAAGAAAAGGTAATTGTGATAATAATAATAGGTTTCAAATTAGTGATTGTTTAAGCATAAAATTTAAAAATCTATTCACTCTCTCCTTTCTAGGAAGTGTCGTGGGCTCCACATGAATTCACCCGCAATTATATTTTTTTTTTTTTAACAATGTTTACATGGAGGAAGATGGGTGAGGTTCGAACTCACGACTCTTAGGTCCAACGGCGGGGTGGTTTGGCCATTAGGCCACACCCTCAATTATGTGACTAGTTTTCACATTATTCCAATTATTAACGTCCATTATATTAAAGTTATTTCATTTTGCCTCCTAAACTATGTAAATTTTTTTATTTTTCCCCTAAAATATGATATTTTTTCAACCACCACGTTAATAATTCCATCCAAATAGATAATGAGCGCTTTGTGAGTAGGACAATGTGAAATAATTTAAATAGTTGAGGGTATAATGTGAAAAAATAAATAGTTTAAGATGCAACTTGAAATCAAGTTTGTAATTGAAGGTGTGAAAGTTTAATTTGCCCTCTGCCAAAACTCAATAGGTAAAACAACCCCAACACCATTTCTCTTGGCAACCACCCCTCTTCCTCCCTCGCAAAACCAAAACTCACCCACCTCTTAATATTCGTGTTCAAAGTAAGTCAATTAGAGTTTTTTAAGGTAACCTTAACTTGTTAACCCTTTAATCATAATTTAAATCAAAGTAATTTATCTTGTGCAAATATAATCAAATCCAACCATTCAAATAAGAAACCCAACATATACATATAACACATCATAGCGTTACAACTGTAACTAGGACACCCTACCCTTAAAACATCTTAACAAAACATATACAATTTGACACATAACATAGTGAACAACTGACGTCAACACCTCTACACTAAGCTAGACTGCTAAGTGGACCACCTCTCATACTCGTACACTTGAAAACAAACAACTATTAGGGGGGGGGAAGGGAGAGTGAGCAAACCATAAGGTCAGTGAGTATATTTGAGACATATAGAAAGAAAGCACATAAGCACAAAATAGTTATAACAAATCTCACATAATAAAAGTAAACACCAATATCCGACTATCCAATAACGCTTATAAATCTTGGCGAGAATTAACGACTACCTGCTTTCGCCTGGGAGTCTCGACAATCACATCACTATCGTTTATACTCGAAAGTCTAGGCATTCACATTGCTATTTGTTTATGCTCGGGAGTCTCAACAACCATTAATACCAGAAAAATACATAAACACCCAATCCAAAACTTGAACTCATAACCAAACACAAATTCATAAACCACTAAGTCACATTCCAGCTATTACAAATAAGTATAGCTAATAAACAATCAATCACATTTTTCAATCAATATGAATTAATATACTCTCTCAGGTTAATTTCCAAACCCAAAATCACTTTTCCTATGAAACCTTAGGTGAGATCGCGTCGATGTTGTCGCCTTCGCACCTAACACATACGTCGTCACAAGACACATGAGTATTGTATCGTGAATACATATGCATGAATGAGTAATCACACTCGAAATAACACATTCCCAATCCCCCATCTATTTAATATAATGTCCATAAATCCCTAGATTTAGTGATGTGTTTATAGGCAAACAAAACCAATTAATTGATTTGAACCCATTAGGATACCTTGGAAAGCTTTGAAGTTGAGTGGTTAATGAATTAAAGACAATACAATAAAATGGTGAAAATACCATGTTTGTACCGGTACAAGTCACACTAGTTCTATAGTGACAAAATATTCTTGTATTGGTTCTATAGTGACAGAAGGTTGTTGTATCGGTAAAACCTACTTGTACCGGTTCATCCCTTAACAAAGTATCGTTGTATTGGCAACCCCAACGCCATTGTCTGCCTCGAACTCTTGGTTTAGCTCTCCCACAACCTCTACCTACAAGTGTATCCTCCTATGTCATCCCCTTCACATATACCTCCTCATCCTGTGCAAGGTCATCATGTACCATAAGATCTGACCAATGGTGCTCATGAGAAGGTGTGGTAAGCGATGTGTGAGATGGTCCCATTACTACATCTACAGGTGTCACCGATGTAGAAGGAACAGGTATAGAAGGTGGTCCCAATGGTGAATCAACATGTATATTTGTAAGAGATGGTTCTGTAGCTAAATCAACTAGATCAGGTAGTGGAAGTGTAGAAAGGCTAACATCTGTAAGTGTAAGCGATGGTGTCACTACAAGTGGAGGTGTCACAACTACTTAGAATACTGATGTCAATCCTGAATGTGATAGTGGTGGAAAACAACAACATCTGGCATAGGCAGTGAAGACGTAGAAGCAACAACTGTAGGTGACAATGGTCCTGCAAGTGTATGCGTAGGTGCAGGCTGTGGAAACCCAATGGCAATATGAACATGTGTAGGTGGCATTGGCGAAGATGTAGAAGGAATATCAACAAGTGCAGGCATCAACTACGCAAATGTAGAAGTAACATAATATGTTGGGGTTGGAACATGCATAAGTTGTTGATGCTCAAGGAGTCTTGCCAAACACCTACAACTCATATCTCTTATATGTCCAATAGTATGCATGCAAAATGTCAAATCTAGGCTTCCCTCATAGGTAAGTCGTGAAGTGTGATATATGCTCGTGAGTGTCTCCTCCTACAAAAAGAGAGGGAGAGAGTTATTGAAGAAAACAACTAATTACCCATTGTTCATTCCCATAAATTCCAAATCCTCTAACTATTTACCCATGTCAAGGTAACAATTTCTATGTAACCAATTTCAATGTAACCAATTATAAACATAAATAGAGGGAGAGATTTATTGAAGAAGTACCGGATTTAGGGGTGCTAATTTAGGGTTGGTAATTTAGGGCTTTTATGGGTGAGGGGTAGACCATAGGGGTGATTAAGAAAGAGAGAGAGAGAGAGAGAGAGAGAGAGAGAGAGAGAGAGAGAGAAGGTGGTGGTGGTGGTTGTGGTTCTGGTATAGAGCGAGATCAATGGAGGGGTTCTAGTGGAGAGAGAGAGAGAGAGAGAGAGAGAGAGAGAGAAAGAAAGAGATAGAGGGTGGTGGTGGTTCTAGTATAGAGTGAGATCAATGGAGGGGATCTAGTGGAGGCTAGTGGAGAGCGGCAGTGAGTGGCAGATGGTAGCATTGAAAGAGAAAGAGATGGGATCTGGTGGAGGGTATGATATGGTGGAGGGGTTCTGGTAGGGAAGGCTTCTTGTAGAAGGGTTCTAGTGGGGTGGGTTTCTGGTCGAGCGTCCTAATGAAGGTTGGTGAAGGGAAGCAGTGAGTGGCAGTGAAATTATAGTTGATGGTTTTGGGGCTTTTATGGGTGAGGGGTAGATCAGGAGTGGTCGTTATCGTCGTTGGAGCCGAAGCCAGAGCCGGAGGGAGAACATGGGGTTCCTCGTCATTGTCGGAGAAGAAGGAAGGTGAGGAATGGGATAAAGTGGCTAAGTGTTTGAATTTGATTTGGGAATGAAGTGTTAGAATTTGATTTAACACGTGCAAGACGTCATTCAAGGAAAATGATGTCTTTTACGAATGACATATCAAGTTTAGTTTGAATTAAAAAAAAGGTCATTTTAAATGATGTCTTTAAAGACATCAGTTTAAATGACACCTTTAACAAAAGACATATCTGATGATGCACAAATTGGCATCGTGTAAGAATAACAGTGGAGTGTGTCAATTGGTGTAATTAATGGACAATAAATAAAGCAATCAATGGCCAAACAATAAATAATGAGTCAACACATAGATATATTGTGGTTCGGTCCGAGTGACCTACTCTACTCTCAGAAATGGCAACGGTGGCCGGTGGCTCTTTATTGATGAATAGAGTAATAAAGAGAAAGCTCCAGGAGATATATGCTCCGGGAGATGTACAATAGCTAGGAGAGAAGAGCTATGTGTGGAGAGAGGTCTTGGTGAGATACCAAGGTGTGTTGAGAGATCTCTAGATGTCCCCTCTCATATGAAGAGGGCTTACATTTTATAGGTATGTTGAGGCAGTGACGTGAGAGAGAGGGCACTACTTCTTCGGGGAGGATAGTTATAAAAGGTAAGTACAATTAATGTAGGATTGATCTTCCTGAGTGCGTATCCTGATAATCTCTCTGCCACGTGTTCTTATCTTCCCGGGCTCCTCGGATCTTAGACTGGGCCGGATTGGTGAACCGGGCCTGAGCTGCCTTTTAGTTGACTTGGGCTTGCTTGATTTATTGGGTCTGGCCCAGTTAGATTTGGGGTCGTCATTTTCGCCCCATGCCCCAAGCCTCCGATTATTGGTGAGAGAAGGTGGGTTGAGGGCATGAGTTTTTTCTTCACTTGGTCGAATAAAGGTTTTCTTGCTTTCCACGGTATACCTTCATCTCCAAAGACTCCGTTGAAATCCATTGACATTGGGTATTTTTTTTATTTCACTGCATTTCTTTTGCTGGGTCTTTCTCAATCTTGAAAAAATCTTGCCTATATATAGGAGCCTTTAGACTTCTCCACTCCATTTCCTCTTTTCTTTAGAGGCTTCTCCTAGAAGCCATTTTCCTTGGAGGCTTCTCTTAGAAGCTATTCTTTTCCTTGAAGGCTTTTCTTAGAAGCTATTTTTCCCCAACTCTATTTTTCTCATTCCATAAGACATTGGGCAAGTTTGAAGGACATAACCATGGAGAGATCACTGAAAAGTGAGGAGCAAAAAGGGAGAAGCTCATGACGCCAAGGCAGCGGGCGGCTCCCATAGTAGGAAAAAAAGAGGCGGCGCCTCACTTGGTGTGGGCGAACAAGGCATTGGCGGGAGCGGGATGGGCGCAGGCGTCGGCGGCAGGGTCGTCGTCTTTGGTCCAGGTACGATTGGAGAGGAACAAAACCGAGGAAGGGCCCTTAGCAAGAGGGAGAGAAGGCGAGATGGAGAGGTGGTGGAGCCTAGCTCCATGGGCGATGTATGTGATGTAGAGAGAGGGCGAGAGGGAGAGATAGGGGAGCCCAGCCCCATGGGCGACGCCAGCACAGCGTTGGGCGGCCCTATCTTCGCGGCGGATCTCGTTGTGGCATCAGTTGCAGGGAGAGACCTAGTGGTTGGCGCCTGTAGTGGAGGAGGCTTGGTGGGCGGCACCAGTGTGACAGGGGGCACCCCAGGCGCTGAGGTAGGCGGCGCCCAAGGCGTCGAGGCGTGCGTCCTAGACAGTGGTGATGACTTAAATGCACTGGGCAATGTTGGTGGAGGCTCGGGCACGTTGGGCGATTCTAGGGAGCATGCAGGTAAACCCGGTGGCACCTTTGGGCGCTTGGGTAGTGTAAGGAAGCGGCCAGGCAGTGATTTGAACAAAACGAGCTTACGGGGTATATTATCTAGTGTTCATTTTTATTCTTTTGTGGGCGTGGGTATTTTCTTAGTACTGTCATGATTTTGTTTTAGCAGACGCCCATTCTAACGAGCTCATCATGGAGGAGACTACTCAAGGCATCGAGCGAGGCATGGGGACTGCTGGAGATAATGGCTCAAAGATAGTCTCCATATCCAACTCTACTGACTGTGACGAGGATATTGCTGGTATAGTATCTTCGTACCGTATTCCTCCCGCTGTACTATGTCATCGCACGGAGGGGGACGAGTCAGCATGTTATGGTTCCTCTGGCGAGATTATCCTTTATGAAGACATCTTGGAGGCAGGCTTGAGGTTTCCGATACCTGGGCCCATATATCGGATTCTGGGGCACCTGTCGCTGGCTCCTGGGAGAATGGTTCCCAACGGGTGGAGGGTGATATTGGCATTCTTTTCATTATGGCGGCTGGTTCACAGTGCTGGTGTCCCTCCCCCATTCAAGGAATTCTTGGCTACGTATGTGCTCCTGGAGAATCCCATCCCCAATCAGGGGTGGTACTGTTTTGCCCCGAGATCGGGTAAGTTCATCACTGGGCTTCCTTCGAATCTTCATAGCTGGAAGACTAGTTCTTCTTTGTTGGAGGCGAGTGGGCCACCGAGAGTGATCGTGATCTGGTACCTTCGAGGTGGGACACTACCCCCAGGACCAATCTAGGTAAGGACCCCGCTTTGGATTTTATTTCTAGTTGTCACATACCTGTTCTTATTGTCTGACTAGTTTCTTTGTAGCTTTACCGACATTGTCTGCGGAGGAAGAGAATAGACTCCAGATGGTTCGTGACCATCCATTCAAGGAGTTCTCAGGGATTATGTCTGTGTCAGGTCATTCCATAGCTTTTCCCAGGCCGAAGAGGAAATGTATTTGATCTCTCCAATAAACTCTTTAACTTCGTAGGCCTTTTTTGATCTTACACCGATTCTATAGGTGCCTCCATTGACAGAGTTGTGGTGGAGGCTGTCTACTTTTCTAGGGCGGCATCTTCTTCTCCTTCTTCTAAGAGGGCGAAGTCTGATGCCCCCGGTGTTTTTCAGCCGAGGTCCACTGGTCAGGCTAGTTCTCGAGAGGCGGAACCTGATGATGCCCCTCGTTCTTCCTCGGTTACTATTCTTTCACCGCCTAGAGATGGCCCCAGTACTGTTGTGGGGGCTGAGGCCTCGGTGCGGTCTCCTACTAGGACGAAGGCTCCGCCTTGTCGTCCTGCTTCGGGCAGTACTTCAATATCCATATTGCAGGACGTGAAACTGGCCGAGGAGCGGCTTTGGGGGTTTGTGACCCGTGCGGAGAATGAGGAGGTTGCCTCTCGAGGTCCAGAAGACATTGTTGATGCTATCATGGAGGGCTTTGCTTTGGTATGTCCTGCATTCTTCTTTGGTTTCGTACCTGACTTCTCTCATTCATATTCTACTTTTGAATATCTGCAGGTGGCTGCTATTTTTCCCTGTTTGTTTTCAAGTACGTTGAAGATTAGGGAGGCACTTAATGGTTAGGTAGCGTAGAAGCAAGTATGAAAGGCTGCTAAAGAGCAGTTGGGGCTCGAGTGGCAGGCAGGAAAGGATGCCACGGAGCAGTTAAGGCTAGCACACGAGAGGCGTGCAAGAGCAGAGACAGAGTTGTGAATGTCCCATGAGAGGGCCACTGTAACAGAGGCTGACCTTCGAGTATCTCTTGAGAGAGCTACTGGGGCAGAGGCATACTCCATGAAGATGGAGAAGAAGAGGGATACTACTGAGAGGGCCAAGGCAGACACCTTTATTGATGGCTATGAGGAGCTCAGGAGGAAGGTCTCAGTAGCATTTCCTGCTTATGACTTTTCTGACTTTTTACCTTATTAGGCTCCAAGGACTGATGACGAGCAATGATGAGAGCGAGGGCAGTGAGTGACGTCAGAAGCATGGTATCTTTGTATTTATGTTTTTGTTGCTAGGTCATGTCTATCTTTTTGTAAAAGCTTCATGAACTTCTATGAAATACAACTTTTTTGAAAAAATATTGCGAAATTTTATTTCATACTTCAAAGTAAATATTTAAGGGAAATTGACTAAAACAAAAGTAGATAATCTAAATGGTAACTCCTGACTTATACACTCACTACCTTGCCCCCAGCTACTGATAATATTTTTTTAGATGTTCTGCATTCCATGGATGGGCCATAACTTTTCCCTCGAAATTTTGGATTCTGTAGGTGCCAGGTCTTACAACTTCTGTGACCGTGTAGGGTCCTTCCCAGTTGAGTCCCAGTTTTCCTTCTTGGGAGTCTTTGGTAAACAAGATAATCTTTTTGAGGACTAGGTCCCTGGGCAAGAAGGAGCGAGACTTCACCCTCGAGTTTTAGTACTTGGTCATGCGATACTTGTACTCTGCAGTCCTGAGCATGGCTATCTCCCTCTCCTCCTCTACCATATCAAGGTTGATGCGGAGGCCTTTTTCATTACTGGTAAGGTCATCATTCTGGATCCTAAGGGAGTGCACCCCAATCTCGACGGGTATAACCGCCTCTGTCCCATAGGCTAGGGAAAAAGGGGTCTCGCTCGTGGGGCTCCTTGGTGTCATCTAGTAGGCCCACAGTACTCATGGGAGTTCATCTACTCATCGTCCCTTTGCACTCTCTAGTATAGTTTTCAAATTGCGGAGGATGGTCCTGACGGTGACCTCTGCTTGCCCGTCTGCCTGTGGATAGACGGGGCTAAAGTGGGGCTGTTTGATCTGTAGGTCAACACAAAAGCTGTTAAGGAGTTTGTTATCAAATTACTTGGCATTCTCGCTCACAATGGCGTGAGGTATTTCGAAGCGACAGACTATACTCCTCCATATGAAGTCTTTCACCTTTTGGTCTGTTATCCTGGCTAAGGCCTTTGATTCTGCCCACTTAATAAAGTAGTCAATAGCTATTACTACAAAATTGCACTGGCCCCGACTCATAGGGAGGGGACCTAGGATGTCGATCCCCCACATGGAGAAGGGTCATGGGTCTGAATGGTGGTGAACTCTTCGGGTGGCTGTCTGGGCACAGTTGCGAAGCGTTGGTACTTGTCACATCTCCTGACAAACTCGCGGGTGTCTCTGATCATGGTGGGCCAGTAACAGCCTTATCTAACTACTTTCTGGGCCAGTGCACGCCCTCTTGAGTGATTTTCACATATCCCCTCGTGGATTTCCCTAATCGCGTAATCGACTTCCTCGGGGGTGAGACAGCGGAGTAGTGGTAGAGAATAACTTTTCTTGTAGAGGGTGTTTTGTAGGATGATATACATGGATGCTCTCATTCTCAACTTTCTAGCTTCTATTGGGTTGTTTGGGAGAGTGTCCTCCTCTAGGTAAGCTTGGATGGGAGCCATCTAGTTGGCTTCCGAGGATACACAATTGACATCGTCCTCCTTTGACTTGAAAGTGCTTGGTTCGAACTGGTGGCCTGTTAGTGTCGGGCCCATGAGTATGTTGGCAGAGGCGAATTTGGTGAGGGGGTCTGCCATGGCGTTCTCCTCTCGGGGCACATGGTGGATTTGAAAACATGTAAATTTCTTAACAATGCTTGGACCATTGAGAGGTATTCTTGAATTTTTTCCTCCTTCGCCTCAAAGTCTCCCTTTACCTGGTTGACTATGAGTTGGGAGTCACTGTAAACTGTCAGGTAGAGGGTCTCCATCTCCAACGCAAGCTTCAAGCCTGATATGATGGCCTCATATTCAGGTTGATTGTTTGATATGACAAAGTTGAGGGAAACGGCATACATCAGCGGAGTGCCATGGGGGCTGATCTGCACTAGTCCCGCGCTGCCACCCTCACTGGTGGAGGACCCATCCATGTAGAGTCTCCAACCTGGTTCAGTAGACAACGGCGAGGGCTGCGAAAAGGGGAGCCGTGATGGTGCTGTAGAGGCAAGCGGCGCCCTGGGCAGAGTGGGCGGCGCCCTAGGCAGAGTGGGCGACATCCTGGGCTGTTCAGGCAACGCCCTGGGTAGAGTGGGCGGTGCCCTGGGCTGCGTAGGCTGTTGAGCTGTCTCTGAGATGTCAAGTCCTCTCAGAGTAGTGTCTGGGCTGGCCTCATAGTGTGTGGAGGCAGTGTGTATTGTGCAGGCGGGCGCTGGGGCACCTGATACTTCCTCCTAGGACTTCTATGTCAGTGTAGAGTGCGCCACGAAGTCCGCAAGTGCTTGTGCTTTGATGGCAGCCCTTGACTGGTATTGCACATCGAACTCGCTTAACTCGACAACCCACTTGAGTAGTCGGCCGGATACGTCAGGCTTTTCCAGAATTCTTTTGAGTGGTTGATCTGTAACAACCATGATGGTGTGGCTCTGAAAGAAGTTGTGTAGACGCCTGGCTGCAGTGACAAGTGCGAGAGCCAACTTTTCAAGCTCCGAGTACCTTACCTCTACCCCTCGGTATGCCCTACTTACATAGTATACAGGCTTTTGGATGCCTCCATCTTCCCTGATGAGGACATAGCTTACAGGAGAGGGCGAAGAGAAGAGGTAGAGGTATAGGGTCTCTCTTGGTACAACATGGGAGATCAAAGGTGGTGTGGCGAGGTAGGCCTTGAGCTTCTGGAAGGCCTCCTCTGCATCTAGGCCCCACTGGAAAGACTTGCGGAGAATTTTAAAAAATGGCAGGCATTTATCTACTGATTTAGAGACAAACCTGTTGAGGACCGCTATCCTCCTGTTAAGGCGCTGGACCTCCTTTGTTGAGGCTGGGGACTTCATCTCCAAGATGGCTCTGATCTTGTTTGGATTGGCTTTAATCCCCCTTTTGTTGACCATGAAGCCTAAGAATTTTCCCGAACTAACGCCAAAGGTGCACTTTTCAGGATTCAGCTTCATCATGTGAGCTCTTAGTACGTCAAAGGTTTCTTGGAGGTGTGTCACGTGGTCCGCCGCTGCCATACTCTTTACCAACATATCGTCTACGTAGACCTCCATAGTCTTCCTGATCTGGGCCTCAAACATTTTGTTTACGAGGCGCTGATATGTTGCTCCGGCGTTCTTAAGTCCGAAAGAGATCACCCTGTAGCAATAGGTGCCCTTCAGGGTGATGAATGAAGTTTTCTCCTGGTCTGGAGGGAATATGCTGATCTGGTTGTACTCAGAGTAGGAGTCCAGAAAATTTAGCAGCTCGTGTCTGGCGGTGGCTTCAATAAGGATGTTGATGCGTGGGAGAGGGTAGCTATCTTTGGGACAGACTTTTTTGAGCTCCATGAAGTCCACGCACAGGCGCCACTTCCCATTGGCCTTCGTAACCATCACTACGTTGGATAGCAAGTCTGGGTAGGCTACCTCTCTCACTGACCCATTAGTCAGCAACTTATCTACTTCCTTCTCCATGGTCTGTCCCCTCTTAGTACTTACGTTCCTCAACTTTTGGCAGACAGACTTGTACCTGGGATCGACGTTGAGTCGGTAGGAGGCCACGTCGGAGTCAATGCCCTCCAGGTCTTCGTGGGACCAAGCGAAGATATCCATGTTCCGCTTGAGGAAGTCTATCAAGGCGGATGCCTACTTCTGGGAAGGTGAGAAGCTATATAAACCCTCATCTCAGGAAGGTTGTTGTCCACTGCTACTAGCTGGAGTTCTTTTGTTGGTTCCCCTCTCTCCAAGGTGTTGTCATCCCTTGGATCAAGTACTTCGACTTGGAGAGTCTTGTGTGGCCTCTTAGTCCTCATAGAGGTCACATAGAACTTTCGGGCGGAGACCTGGTCTCCTCTGATTTCTCCAATCCCACTGGTGGTTGGGAAGCAGAGGAGAAGGTGGTAGGTAGACGGCACTGCCCTTAAGGTGTTGAGGGCAGGATATCCAAGAATTATATTATAAGCAGAAGGATAGTCAAGTACGATAAAATTTACCATGATTGTAGAGCTTCTCGGTGCAATTCCTGATGTGACTGGTAGGGTGATGGAACCCAAGGGACAAACCCTTTCTCCCGAGAAACCAACCAAAGAAGTCCTGACTGGTTGCAATCTCTCCCTACCCATATGAAGGTTGTCGCAAACAGAATATCGGCTGAGCTGCCGCTGTCGACCAAGATCCTCTTAACCTGGTAGTTGGCCACCATCAGGGTCAGGACCAGGGGGTCATCATGAGGGACTTGGATCCCCTCGAGGTCCCTGTTTGAGAAGGTGATGACCTCTTCCTCCCCATATCGGGGTGTCTTCTTTGGGCGAGAGTCATGTGACTCTGTCTATCTGGCTTTCCGGGCGTGTATCTTTCTGGCAGAGTTGGAGTCACCTCCTCCTCCTAACCCTCCGGCAATAGTCTGGATTTCTCCGAGGGGTTGCTAGTGCTCTCGGTCCTCGTGTGGTGGAACTGGTCCTCGGCCAACAACGTACTACCTTAGCTGGTCATGCTAAATAAGCTCCTCGATCTACCTCTTTAACTGTAAGCAGTCGTCTGTGTCGTGACCGTGGTCGCGGTGGAAGCGACAGTACCTGCTTGGATTTCGACGTTTTGGGTCAGACTTCATTTTTTCGGGCCAGCAGAGCGTGAGGTCATCCTGTATCTGGAATAGGATGTGCTCCACCAAGGCGTTGAGTGGCATGAAAGGCTATCGTTCTCTCGAGGGTACAGGACCGAGACGGTCCTTGACAGAGACTCTCTCGGCTCTCTTTCTCTTATTCTCCGCCTCCCGCTTATCCTCGTGGGTATCTTTCCTTTTTTTCCCGTCCTCGGGAGGACTCTCCTCGACGGGCCTTGGTGACGTCCTCGGCGTTCATGTACTTTTGTGCCCTTAATAGCAGTTCGGGCATGCTGGAGGGCGACTTCTTGAGGACGGAGAACATAAAGCTGGAGGAGCGTAGACCAGCAATTTTCATATTCACTAAAGTCCTTCATTCTCATGAAATTTTTACTTCTTTAGAATATTTTGCTAGGGTAAATAGTCTTCTTTAGAATTCTCAAATTTCAATAAGTATGACATTACTCTTTCCTTTTATTTTTATATTCTTTCCCTTTAAAATTTTTGAGATTAACCCAAACCCGATTTGACACTGAACAATACATCTCCCACTTTAGAGTAAGAAAAGACATAACTCAAGCTAAGAATGTGTGCAAACTGATGAAATCCTCCGACCTCATTTTAAAATGTATATACGTTTCGTAACGCCTTGAAAAGGTGTTAGAGTTTAGATAGCAATATTCCTATTTCCGTTTCTTCGTGATTTTGAAAACTCAAAATTAAGGAATTTTCCAGTATGTAGAACTTCCCTCTTTCCTCATATCTTTTTTATGCTTGCTCTCTAGAAAAGACAACTCCTTTCGATTGGCTAGATCATTTTACAAGGTCCACCCCTAGCCTCCCAAACCACCAAAACATGAATAGATGAAACGGAAGAAAAGTGTAAGAAGACAAGGTTAAGGCTCCTGTCTTAAAAAGTCCAATACGAGTGAAGTGTTTCAAGATAATAAGCCCACGAGCCCATATGTTTCTTCAAAAGAAGTAATGAATCCTCTATCCACGTCCTACGTTGTCCATGATAGTTGGGTTGCCCTTGTGGAGATTTATTCTTGGTTAACAATTTTTTAGGGGATGTCTTGGGAAGAAATATAGAAGCTTAAATATACTCGCATTAGCTTTCTTCACAATATGGATTAAAAGAAACTAAAAAACTCTTCTTGTGGAGATGAGCTTTGTGGTAAAGCTTTTTTAATTTCTTTTAGTTGCGAAATATGAGGTTGGTTGTATTGAAACACAATATGGGAGGTCGGATTGTAGGTTCTACTAGTTAGGAGAGGAAGATGGTCACTCTTACATTTGGAAAGCCTCCTAAAGGGTATAATCACATTTGAATTTGATGCTTCTTTCCTTGTTTAACCAGTTGAGGTGGGATTTAGGACCTTTACAATTGAGGAACTAAAAATGTTTTGCCATCAAAGCAAAGATTTTACCATTACAAGGAGGGCTTAAAGAGGTCACCTTGTTGTAATGTAAACAGTTAACAGTTAAATTGTTGGACTGGATGAAGAAGTAAAATTTGTGGTCCTTGCTCTGATGCCAATATAGTTATGGTGATCTTGGATTGATTCACTTCCACTTCCAGTGGTTGTATTTGGATTTCTACATCAGGAAGTTTAGATATAAACAGAGTGGCCGAGAGAAGGACAGCCATTCTCCAGCTTTTGAGGTGATGTTAATCTCCATTAAGATTTGCTAGCATCCTTGAGGATTTTGTGTTTGTCATACTGTTGTATTTTAAAAATCTTCTTTGCCTCCTCTCTCTACCTTGCTAAAGGATCTCTCAAGTTTCCCTTCATTATACTCTCTTTTTCCCTTAACATGGATTCAGTCAATATAGCCAGAGGGGTGAATGCTACGCTAGAATTGCAAAGCAAGCTCTATGTTTTGAAGGTTTTATGACAAACAAGAGAGACCAAAGACAAAGTTTAGAGCAAAACTTTGATAGGCTAAAAGTAAAGAGTAGACATACGGAGAATTATCTTATAATATGAACTGTGTGGGAAATTAACATACAAAAAATGCTGAACTTCAAACAAAAAAATGCAGCTAAAGCTCAGAGCTTTAGCATATGGCAGAGATATTAAATCTGTGGATTCAAATATACCTTCACCTTGGTCATCGGCTTTGAGAGCTATGCTAGCATATTTTACAACTCCAATCAAGCTGAGGGTCCAGAACATAATGTTGTAGATTCCCAAGTAGTCATCTTCAGTTGGGATTTCAATGGCATTGACGGATAAACATAAAGTGGAGAAGTCACAAGCCCACCAAAGACGACTCCTAATGTCTTGTATGCAAGTACCAGATTACCCCATCGACCTGTCCCCTGATCATGGCCAGCGTCACAATTACTGTTAATATTTAAACTTCCCCTATATTTCCAAATATGAGAAGACAAAAAAAGGAAAATAAGAAAATAAAAAGGAAAGGCAACTTGAGCTACAAATATTTTAAGCACAAAATAGTTCTTCAACCCATAAGTAGCTTTGTCCCATGGCATCATAAAACAACTAAAATTATGCACACATATCCATAAAATTCTTGAAGCCCAACCAAATTTGCAAAATAAAAAAGTGGAAAAGAAGAAAAAGAAATGACCGAGAATGATGTGATAGACTTTATTGAAGAATTTAATCTTCCTATTTTGCATAGCGGAATTGAATACTTACCACCTGCCATTGATATTCAAGTTCGAGAATAAGAAATCCAAATTCTCTATAGAGAGAATAATCAACGACCCCAACAAGCACGAATCCGTATCACAGTCTTGACCTCAACGCTCAAGAAGAACACCTAAGAACAACCTCACAAATATGTACTGTATGGAGGTATATGAGACAAGAGTTTCATGCCTACATATATGATATCTGAATACACATATGACTTGATGGAAAATCACAGGCATGAAATATATATAGGCAGGGACCCTTATCCTATAGAGAAACTGCAAGTAACGTCCTTCCATCAAGGAGTTACAACTTCTTTTAACTGTTCCATGATGGTCCCTCCATCTGATGATGGGAGTAGTGGGTAGTTATCTTAACATCAGTTACCCAGAAGAATTTGACTCAGTAAATAGGATATATATTAAATATACATAATATTTATTTATTAAAAGATGATATGACATGTGGGTCATCTTAAGTCTCTAATTAGAGATAGAATCCAATATTAATTAGGCATAAAGTCCAACAATCTCCCACTTGGCACACATGACAAATCAGTCAATTTGGGTAACCAACATTTGATACTGAATATGGCCATACAATTAAATAACTACCCGAACTTTATTGAGAAAAATAATGCACGAATCAAAGTGGTTGTGCTCTTTTATATGAACACTCCATTCCTTGTATTACAATGCATCATCTTCCCAGAGCTTATGTGGCATCACTCCTTATGAATGACTTCTTACAAGTCATTCCGGGTCCGATAGTCCTAATGGACTACATACTAATCTCAATGGATAGTATATCACAAACAATACATTATGTGCACAAAATAGCTAAAGTTTGTATTGATCATGATCAAATATTTACAAACCAAGAAGTCAACCATACAATGAGCCAACTAATCTCATGTTCTCTACATGTTTTAAATACGTCTTAATTGAGAGCCCTTTAGTCATGGGATCTGCTAACATCAGATCTATACTAATATGCTCAATAGATACTTCTTGTTCCTTGATTCTTTATCTGACAATGAGATACTTAATGTCAATATGCTTGGTTCGACTTCCACTTTTATTATTCTTAGAAAAGAAAACAATAGTCGAATTATCACAGTAAAGTCTTAATGGCTTGGAAATAGAATCCACAATCTAGAGCCCTGTAATAAAATTTCTCAACCATTTCGCCCGTGATGTTGCTTCAAAGCACGCTATAAACTCTGCTTCCATAGTAGACGATGCAACTATCGTCTGTTTGGCACTTTTCCATGATATAGCACCTCCTGCTAGCATGAAAACATATCCCGAAGTGGATTTTCTAGAATTCGAACAACCCGCAAGATCCGAGTCAGAATATCCAACCACTTCAAGATAGTCTACATGCTTGTAAGTCAACATACAATCCTTGGTTTCTTGTAAATACCTCAAAACTTTCTTAGCTGCCTTCCAATGTTCCATTCCTGGATTGCTTTGATACCTTCCAAGCATCTCTACCGCAAATGTAATGTCAGGTCTTACACAAACTTGTGCATGCATCAAACTGCCAACAACAGATGCATAGGGAATGCTATTCATTTGTTTCTTTTCCAAGGCATTTTTCGGACACTGACTCAAACTGAATTTGTCACCTTTTGCAATTGGAGTTGTATTAGGTGTGCATTTATTCATTCTGAATTTCTCCAAAACCTTTTCAATGTAGGCTTTATAAGACAAGCCCAATTTTCTTTGAGTCCTGTCTCTATGAATCTCTATACTTATGACATTGGAGGCTTCACCCATATCCTTCATCTCAAAGTTTTGTGAAAGAAATTCTTTAGTTTTATGCAACAAACTCAAATCATGGGCTGCAAGTAGAATGTCATCAACATATAGGACTAAGAAAATATATTTACTTCCACTAACCTTAAGGTATATGCAATTATCCACAACATTCTCCTCAAAATCATACGAGGTAATAACATTATGAAACTTAAGATACCACTGACGGGAGGCGTGCTTTAGTCCATATATGGATTTCTTTAGCTTGCAAACCAAGTGACTATCCTCATCAGAACAAAATCCTTTAGACTGCTTCATGTACACTTCTTCGTCAAGATCCCCATTTAAAAAGACTGTTTTCACATACATTTGATGTAGCTCTAAATCGATATGAGCTACTAATGCCATGATAATCCTAAACGAGTCCTTTTTAGAAACTGGAGAGAAGATATTGTGATAATCAATGCCTTCTCTTTGAGTGAAACTCTTAACTACAAGTCTAGCCTTATATCGTTCGACATTACCATTTGAGTCTTTCTTGATCTTATAGACCCACTTACAGCCAACGGTCTTGACTCCCTTAGGTAACTCAACAATTTTCCAAACTTTATTTTTAGCCATGGACTCCATCTCTTCTTTCATGGCCTCGTACCAAAATGTGGAATTCTCTCCACTTATGGCATGTGAAAACGAGATAGAATCATCCTTCTGTCCAACATCAAAGTCAGACTTCAATAGGTACACGAAGTAATCATAAGAAATAGCTGGTCTTTTTACTCTTGAGGATCTCCTTAGTTCTACAGTCTCATCCATATTTTGTGGGTTTGGAGCTGTAAACTCTATGTTGACTTATTCCTCTTGTAGTGGTGGTATTTGAATATCATCTGGATTATCCTGAATGATAATCATCTTATCTTTATTCACGAGTATAGTATCTGAATCCCGTGATTCCTCCCACTCAATCTTTCGAAGAATACTCCCACCAATGTCAACACCCTCAATAATTTTGCATTTCTGGCCTCAACAATTCTAGATGTGTGTGATGGACAGTAAAATTTATAACCTTTAGACTTTTCTGCATAGCCAATAAAATATCCACTGACTATTCTTGGGTCCAATTGCTTTAATTGTGGATTGTAAACCTTAACCTCAATTGGACAGCCCTATATGTAAAAATGTCCTAAACTGGGTTTCCATCATTTCCATAACTCAAATGGAGTTTTGGAAACGGCTTTAGTGGGAACCCTATTTAAGATATATACTGCTGTCTTCAAGACTTCATTCTACAAAAACAAAGGAAGATTAGAGTTGTTTAGCATACTCCTTACCATGTCTATAAGGGTGCGATTTCGCCTTTCAGCCACACCATTTTGGTAAGGTGAACCTGACATAGTATACTGAGCAACAATACATTCATCCTTTAAATATTCAGCAAATGGACCAGGCCTTTGTCCCAATTCTGTGTACCTTCCATAATATTCTCCACCCCTATCTGATCGTACAATTTTAATTTCCTTTTCTAATTGTTTCTCTACTTCCCGTTTGAATGTTTTAAAAGCATCCAATGCCTCAGATTTGTCAAACAGAAGGTAGAGATACATAAATCGTGTATGATCATCAATGAATGAGATAAAGTATCTCTAACCATTTAAGAAAAGGGTAGGGAATGGTCCACATATATCAGTGTGTATGATTCCAAGTATTTCTTCACTCCTCTTGGCACCTTTACTAGTCTTGTTGGTTTGCTTTCCCTTTATGCAATCCACATAAGTACCAAAATCAGAAAAATCAAGAGCCTTTAAGACTCCATCATTAACCAATCTTTTAATTCTTTCCATGGAGATATATCCTAATCTCCTGTGCCACAACATAGAGGAATTCTCATCAATAATAGTCCTTTTAGTGCCAATATCATCATGCAAGGTTAGGAGACTATGTTCAAAAACAGGATCCAAATTTAATTTGCACAAAGCATCAACTAAGGTCCCATAGCCAACCAAACTAGAATAGTTGAAGAAACGAAAGTCCAAACCAACAAAGCTGAATTCAAATCCTAAAGGTATTAATTTAGAAACAGAAATTAAGTTCTTAGAAAACGAAGGAACATAAAAAGTATTTTCAAGATCGAAAACAAAGCCAATTTCTAAAACAAGTCTAAAAGTTCCAACAGCCTCGACGTGCGAACGCATCCCATTTCATGAATAGATGCCATGTTCACTTCCCATCATTTTCCTTATGCTGAGGAAGCCCTGCATGATACTGGCAACATAAATTGTAGTACCCGAATCAATCCACCAAGCATTATGATGAGAATCAATTAAATTGGATTCATAACACACAAGAGATATGAGATTACCTTTCTTCTCAAGCTACTTCTTATATTTCAGGCAATCTTTCTTGAAGTGTCCCTTCTTCTTGCAAAAGAAGCAAGCATCCTTATGGCCATGTTTCTTAAATGACCCTTTGCCATCTTTCTTCCATTTAAGAACACTTTTACCTTTCTTCCCTCGCCACCTTTATGAGTGACCAGATGGGCACTCTCCAAATTTTCATGCTTAAGCCTCTCCTCTTCTTGAACACACATAGTCAGAATTTCATTGATGGATCATTTTTCCTTGTGTGTGTTATAAGAGATCTTGAATGGTCTAAATTCTGCAGGGAGAGAATTAAGTATGAACTGAACAAAGAATGACTCAGAGATCTCAACCTCAAGGGACTTAAGTTGAGTTGCAATGTCCCTCATTTCCATAATATGTTCACGCACAGTCCTAGATTTGTTATGCTTCATGTCTGATAACTTGTTCATTAGGGTGCTGGTCAAGGCTTTATCTGAACTAGGGATGGCAGTGGATCGGGGAAAGACGGGTATTCGTCCAAACCCGCCCCGTTTGGACCGGGGATGGACTATACGTATTGGACAGTGGACGTATACGGGGATACCCGTATAAACCCGTGCGGGGATGAAGGCGGGGATGGACTTACCCTTACCCCCGCCCCGTCCCCGCCCCGCCCCGCCCCGTCCCCGTTACCCGTTTTGAAAAAAAAATTTATATATATATATATATATATATAAACACTCTCAGTTAAAAGCCCTAAGCCTAACTTATTCTATCAGCCGCCTCCACCATCGACTCATCTATCTCTCTCTCTCTCTCTCTCTCTCTCTCAATCGTTGATCGCTGCCTGCACAGCCTGCACTCAGCCCTCAACAGCTCAGTCGCCCGCCTCCTTGACAATCTGTTATTGAAGCTCGAAGCTGGTATCGAAGCTCGAGAACATCGATCGATTATCATCTCTCTGTAAGTTCAATGTTGAGTTCTTGATTGAATTTGGTTAATTTTTTCTATGGGCTGCAGAGAATCAAAGGGTCTCTTTGATTTGCTAATCTCCCAATACTTTTTCATGGTGGAAATCCGATGGGCCTGCATCTTCTGGTTCGCAACTTAAGTGCTGCTCATATTGTGCTTGACGTTGAGATTCTGGGGGTGGGGCTTTGGCATTGATTTCGAGATTGGGTGGGTGCCGCACCAAAATTTCATATTTCCATATCTCATGATTCTGGTAATCGATGTTGTTGCAATTGTTATATGATGCATGCTTTTTTTGTGTGGGCAAGGCGATAATTGATTGACTATAAGCAACATCAAATGTGGTGTAAGAAACGGAAAATAAGTTAGCAAAATAATTAATGGTAATTAACTTATGAACAGAATCAATGAGACTAATAGCCAGTGGCATCTCAAGAAATTATCAACACTTAATGTTTCGTTTGAAATGCTACTTAAAATTCATATTTAAAATTTCATTTGAAATGCTTAGTAAGGTGACAGATTTTCCTACTTGGACTATCTTTGTGGAAGAACTTGCTTTCTTCAGGATAAACATTTTAATTTAGCAGCCCCTTATCCTCATTTCTGTCGTTTTCATTGGAGGTTTTTATTTTATATCCTTATGGCAGATTTCTAACTAGATGGATGCTATAACATATAAATAAGAAATTGGAATGGTCTTCAAGAGGAATGAAGGTGAAAAAGGTTGCATGTCAATGCTTTCTTGTTTCGTTTAGTGTATGGTGAAGAAGTTTATCTTGTTGTCGATTCCTTCATCTTTTCCAGGGCTGCATGTTCATTTTATAGCTTAAAGCACTGAAGTGTAACATGTCCAAGATTCCAAAAGGAGTCCAAGGCGTGAATAACTCTTTGATGTATATTCTCAAGTCTCCATTATTTCTTGAACCAGCAACTACACCTGAATTATTTTGATCTAGATTGCCTGTAGAATTTTTCATGAATTTGATGGCTTTTTTTTCTAATCCTTTGCCATGAACAGTGAGTTATAAAGAATGGGTTTCAATTTTCAGCAGTATTTATTGCTTAAAGTGTGCAATTTTTAATTGCTTCTGTTGGTATTTGTTTTGTTTATGCTTGGGGATTTCAGTTCATTAATAGATTGTCACTCTTACAAATAATTGTTTGAGTCCAAGGTAATAAATGTTTGTTGTTTTATGTTTTCATTGAAACTCAGCATATGTTGTGTTTAATATTTGTCTTGGTATCAAGTTTGGATGAAGGTGGAGAATTTCACTAGGTAGCTGGCATGCAGTATAAAACTAGTCAAATCTCATATAAATATTAACTTTGATTCATGTCAAAATGGTACTTTGAATGTCATCCATCATGTATGGTGCTAAAGTTCAAAGTTGCATCTACTGGTCGTATTACCCTTTGTCTTATGATTTTCTCACAGTATTCTGTCTTGAATGCGTCTTGGAAATTCTTGCATATGCTCATTCTTGCATTTACATGTAGTTGATTACAAGCAATGACAGGAGAAGAAGTGAGAAATAATATGTCAACTCCTGAAACTTCTGCAACACCTGGTGAAAGCAACCAACTTCCAATCTCTGTTGATGAAAATCAATCTACCAACTCAACTCCAATGACTCTTGGTGAAACAGATAGGCATAGATCAATTGTGTGAAATCATTTCAAGAGGAAAACAATTGATGGGAAGTTAAAGGCTGAGTGCAATGAATGTAAGAAATTGCTTGTTGGTGGTGCTAAGAATGGAACTACCCACTTGCATGACCATCTTAAAAGTTGTCCGAGGAAGAAATATAAAGATCTGAAGCAATGTTTATTGGTATCAAACCAATCAAAGAAGGATACCGAGAAAACAATGGAGAATTGGAGATTTGTTCAAGAGGCGGGGAGGAGGGATCTTGCCAATATGATTATATTGCATGAATATCCTCTTAGTATGGTTGAGCATCACGGGTTTCAAAAATATTGTCACACTCTTCAACCAATGTTCAAAATGATATCTCGGAACACTCTCAGAAATGATATCCTTCAAATTTACAAAACCGAAAAGGAGAAGACAATGAAGTTGTTGGAAAAGACAAAAAGTAGAGTTGCTATCACTACGGACATGTGGTCCTCAAACAATCAAAGAAAAGGATACATGGCAATTACAACACACTTTATTGACAATTCTTGGACATTGCAAAGTCGGATTATAAGGTACTAATGATCTTTCATTAGCATGTTTTATTTATTATAAGGTACTAATGATCTTCTATTAACATGTGTTATTTATTATCTTTAGATTTTTATATGTGCCTTATCCACATACCAAGGAAGTGCTTGTGGAGTGTTTGATGGATTGCTTTTTTGATTGGAACCTTGATAGAAAGTTGATAACTTTGACTGTGGATAATTGTACCACTAATGATGCAATTGTGACTATTTTGTTGGATAAACTTCCATTTGGTTCACTAATATTGCATGGTCGGTTGTTCCATATGCGTTGTTGTGCACATATTCTCAACTTAATTGTCCAAGATGGTTTGAATGTGATTGGAGATGGTATTGAAAGAATTCGTGATAGTGTTGCTTATTGGACTGCATCTCCCAAGAGAGTGCAAAAAATTGAAGAGGCAGCTCATCAGTTACATATTCCAAGTAACAAGAAGCTTGCTCTTGATGTTAAGACTCGATGGAACTCTACTTTTCTCATGCTTCAAACTAGTTTGATTTATAGAGATGTGTTTGCTCGCTTGAAATATCGAGATTCTCATTACAAGATTTGTCCGACTGAAGATGATTGGGAGGTGGCAAGAGAGATTTGTGAAAAATTGGAGTTGTTTCATACTGCAACCAAATTGTTTTCAGGTACAAAGTATCCTACTGCCAATGTATATTTTCCAACTATTTGTGGGATAAGAGTTGAAATATCTAAGTGGCTTCAAAGTCCCAAAGACGTGATAAAAGAGATGGCCTTGAATATGTTGGAAAAGTTTAACAAATATTGGAGTGTGATTCATGGTGTTATGGGAATAGCCACTGTTTTAGATCCACGGTATAAGTTGGGAATTTTGGAGTATTACTATGAGAAAATGTATGGAGGTGTGGAAGCTTTAAATGAAGTGACGAGGATTAAGGAGCTTTGCTTGGAATTGGTTGGCGAATATGAAGCGAGACAAGGAAGTGATTATGAACCACAACCTTCTCCTCCCCCTCTTCAATCAGATATTGATTCCAACTGCCCATTAATTGATGATCTCTCTGATTTTGATAAGTTTATACAAACAAGAGACATAATAAAAGTACGTGGGAGGTCTGAGTTGGATCATTACTTAGAAGATGGTATGATGCCAAGAACTTCAGATTTTGATATACTGTCTTTTTGGAAGACAAGTGGTCCCAAGTATCCCCTACTCCAAATGATTGCTAAAGATCTTTTTGCTATTCCTGTTTCTACCGTTGCCTCGGAATCTGCTTTTAGCACAAGTGGGAGGGTGATCAGTCCACATCGCAATAGACTTCTTCCAACTACAGTAGAGGCTTTAATGTGCTCTCAAAGTTGGTTATGTGTTGAAGAACGAGGTAATGAAATATTATTTGTATGTGCATCATAATTTTTTTGGAGGGGTAAAGTATGACTAATGTATTATTTTTTTTTTGTTAGGTTCATCTACTTCGACGGGCTTGAAGAGCTACACATTATTGGAGGATCTTGATATTGATGATGAGGTATATCATTTTAGTTGAAAATTTCTCTTTGGAAGAATCTAATTTTTTTTTTCTTTTAATGATATAGGAAAATGATGTTGAAGAAGTAGATTCTACCACCACCGATGGTGTTAAGAGATAATTGAGTTGGTGTGAAGTTGGTGTTAAGAGATAATTGAGTTGGTGTTAAGCGATGATTGAGTTGATTGAGATGATTCTACCACCATTATGTTGTTTGTGTTAAGTTGTGTTATGTTGAATTATATTAAATTCAAGTAGTATTTTTGACATTTGTTGTTTGTGTTATGTTGGAATATGTTGAACATTATGTTGGAATATGTTGGACAGTATTTTGGAATATGTTGTCACATTATGTTATGTTAGATTATTTAGAATGTTGTTAGATTATTTAAAATGTTGGATTTATTTTGAATTATGTTGGCTTGGACTTGGACTTGGGCTTGAGCTTGGGCTTGGGCTTGGGCTTGGGCTTGGGCTTGGGCTTGGGCTTGGGCTTGGGCTTGGACTTGGACGGGTACGGGGGAAGCAGGGATGGGGATGGGGATTATAAATTTACCCGCGGACGGGGATGGGGATGAAAACTATACCCGCTAACGGGGGTGGACCGGGGATGGACGAAGTTTTTTTAAGCGGGTACGGGGATGGAGACTATACCCCCCGCCCCCGCTTCGGTCCACTGACATCCCTAATCTGAACTAACAAATTTCTCTTCAATGGCCTTCATGTAGTCCTTCACTTTATCGCATTCTGGAATAGAACCTCTGATGCTCTTGCTCATATGTGACTTGATGAGCATCAGACTTAGGTGATTAGATCGCTCCCACCGCTCATAGGCACTCTTTTCAGTCAATGAACTTAACTCAGTGGGTACCAGAGGTTCTTCAATGCGAATTGTCAAATCCAAGTCCATATACCCAAATGTTAAGAGAATTTTGTCTTTCCAATCCGAAAAATTTCCACCACTCAGCAATAGAATATTAGAAGACTCATTAAATAAAGAGGTAGCAACAACTGCAATAACCAATAATATAATAAGCACTTTGAAACAATAACCGTAAAATTCAATAGAGCAAATCTAAACCTTCCTGTGGGTAGAGGTCATAAAATGTACAAGATTTGCTTATTATTCTTTATAATAAGACTAATGAATTAAGATACTAAGGAACAAGGATCCCAAACCTGTGGGTATAAGGTATCCAAAGTCCTTAATACCCCTTTCAATATCTTATTCCAATTAAGCAGTATAAAATAAATACTTCCCTGTGGGCCGAGTAATTATCTATAACAACTTAATCGGAATATGGAGATATTAAACATATACTTAATATGATCAAACTAAATGTTGATCATTCACTAATATAACTCAAGATGTTGTGGCTATTCTTAAATTAATATGATATCTCTATGTAACTTAGTTCATAACATAAATAAATCTTTCATGCCAAATAATTCCTTAAAAATGCTTATGTCTAGCATGCATATACCGTAACCAAACTTAATCTTAAACATGCTAATATAATTAAATAATTATCAGAAGCAAAACCATGTGCATAAGCCATGAAATCATAATAATAAACAATTCTTGGACATAACAGAGGCATATTATTCATGCTAATATTATTGACATAATAGTAAACATAACAGTGGAATGAAGGTAATGCCACTTTTTCGGATAACATGTCACTGTTCTTGATGACATGTTGTTGTCTTAATTTGGTATTGACAATTTACGTGCAAGTATACACGATCAACAAGTAATAAAGTGATAAGTAGAGTATCGTTCCCACGGAGAATTATTGCTAATAACTTTCAAATACTAACTTTATATCAATTCAATTTTAATTAAACAATTGCAATCAACTATGAATTTACTAATTTAAGAATAAACCTAATTTAATAATCAAAGATTGAATTTAACGGATAGAAGAAGTTAAGATTACAACTTCCCCTAATGCTTCGTATAAATCTCTCCACTCTCTTTCCAGTCAATTGATCAAAATAAGTTGTTAACTGAGACTTCAAAATTATTTATCAAACCTTTTCCGAAAGTAAGATAAGCATATCTATCCCAATTAAATTGCTATATTCCTATGCAAAATAAGTTGGAATAGATTCATTAAGTTCAAACTCTCATACAAGTTACACACGGCATATAGGTATATTCCTATCCTATACACAACCCAGCAACTCAATCCTAAGAAGAATTAACCAGACGCATGTCATCATATTCAGATCTAAACCTAGAATTCATCTTCCAATTTCATCTAGGTTATCAAATTAATTGATGGCCAAACAATTATATATTAAACACAAAATATGACAAACAACTCATATATGATCAACAAGAACTAGAAACGAGAGTATGTTAATTTAACTAGACATTAGGTTCCGTTGCAATCTTAATAAAAATTTAGTTCATAATGTAATTGAAAAACATCCTTCTCAAATTAAACAATATCTTAGAAAATTAAGAAGTAAAAGTAAGGGAAAAGAATGAAAACTTAGTTGCAAGCTTCAATCTCTCTCTAGCCTTCAAGTCCGATTTTCTTCGTCTCGATTTCTTCGATTCTTGCCTTCAATTTTCTAGCAATACTTTGGTCTTCTTCTCTATATGTCTCTTTTCAGCCCCCAAAGTCATTATATTTATATCCCCATCAAACCCTAGGCACATAGGAGTCATTAGAGTCCAATTTCGGGTCAAAAATGAGTCATAATTCGCGTCCAACTTCAGTGGGGGCGCGCTGGGGCGCTGGTAAGGTAGCATGTTGGCGCAGGGGCGCTGGTTTTGGCGCCTAGGCGCGCCTCCAATTTTCTTCAGCTCTGGACCAGTTTTCGTAAAATTGCCATAACTTTTGATCCAACCGTTGGATTGAGCTGAAATTTTGACACAATACAGAAGACATCCAGATCTACAACGTTCATGTTTTTCACTTTTCCAGATTCTGAGTTGATCATGGTCAAAATGGAGGAAAACTGAGATTCCTTTGTTACCAAACACCAATACCTCCTTGATTTCTTTCACTTTTAAACCTCCACTTTTAAACCTCCACATCCTTGTTTCCTTCCAAATGATGATTCCTACAAAATAACATCAAAACACACAAAACAATTAAAAATAAACATAAAATAATTGAAAACTTGCACTTTCATTAAGCCGAAAATACTCAATTCGTAGGTATAAAACCCACTCATCAAATACCCCCAAACTTAAATCTTTGCTTGTCCTCAAGCAAAATACTAAGAACAAAAACTATAAAGAATAATCAACTAACTACTCAAACAATGGATCGATATGAATCTGAATAATGGCCCCAAAAGTTACTACACATAATCATTCAAGGGAAACTTCAAAACAGTGCAAAGTCTATCAATTCAACATATTTCTTAATTTTACCTCCGCTCATGACCCTTTAAATACATGTGCATATTCTAACTATTTAAACTAGCCATCACCCAGATAAATTTACGTAGTCAAGCGCTCCATAAGAGATACTCAATATCAACTCTATAAACTTACGTTTCACATCAACCTCTGCTTGTTAAGGCAAAACATATAACTAGAAGGTACAAAGGTATTTTTTTTTCTCTCTCTTTTTCTCTCATTCAGTGAGTGCATTTTATGCTCCATCTCACTTCCTATTGAGTGAGTGCGTTTTACGCTCCATCTCGCCTTTTCTTGAACGAGTGCGTTTTACGCTCCATCTCGTTCTCAACATGTGTTTATGAGTGAGTGCGTTTTACGTTCCATCTCTACTCACCACATGCCCCTTTCTTGTTTCTTATCTTCCTATTTTTCTTTTCATTTACCTCATGAAGGATCAAATCAAAATAAAATTTTTTTTTTTTTCAAAAACTCTCTCTCTTGTTTTTCTTTATACACTAACCCATCATAATCAATATTTCCCCCAAACTTATATGAATACCTCAATTATCTTTGACTGATGCTTAAATAAATTTTCTAGAGTTTCATTGATATCTCCCAGAAGCACTTAGCCAAATAAATTTTCTAAATGATAACTAACCAACAGATAGAAATGTACTCATGCATGAAAAAAAATCATAAACAGTGTAAAACCAACTAGTATGTCAAACTTCAAACCCAACATGTTTATCAATTTCCCTTGAATTAACAATTAATCACATTCATCATTGGCCATGATCAAATTCAATCAACCCATTGCTGAAGTTGTATTAAAACATGCAATCTAAATGCAAACCTACTAATGCAAATGCAAACAAGAAAACAAGAGAACACCCCCAAACTTAAACTAAGCATTGTCCTCAATGTATAGAGTAGAAAAAATTAAGATAGAGGACTTCCCTGAGACTTCGCTAGGTCGCATCATCGTCAGCGTCCTTGTCGTCCACGGAGTCGGGAGTGTATTCAGGAAACATAGGTGGGTTGTTCTTGGCTCCTTGTAAGGCTTTGTGTGTGCTCCAACTTTATGTTCGATCCTTGGGACCTGCAAGCATTTGATATACCAATTAAAATGCACTAACTAACTAACTACATTATTTCTTAAAAAAAAAAGAAAAAACTAAATTAAAATAAAATGAAATAAAACTTAGAAACTAAAATTTGGGTTGCCTCCCAATTAGCGCTTGTTTTATAGTCTTCAGCCTGGCTACTCCCTGTTTCATCCCGGGTCAGCAAGGGTAATTGAGGTCTTTTGAGGATCAATGTCACCGCCCCAATAATGCTTCAATCTCTGCCCGTTCATCTTGAAAGTTCTTTTCGAATTGGCTTCCTTGACTTCAACCGCTCCATGTGGGAACACCTCCTCTTTATGTAACTTGGCGTTCTTAAGGGGATCTGAAATACAGCTTTGAACGAATACTTCATTCACTGCCTTTTCGACCACATCAACCCGAAGACATTTTTCCGCTTTCTCTGAAAATTTCATAGCTGAAAATACATTGAATGTAACTTCTTGATCTTGGACTCGCAGAGTTAGCTCACCTTTTTGTACATCAATAAGTGTTCTTCCCGTGGCTAAAAATGGTCGCCCAAGAATTATAGGTATTTCCTTATCGTCCTCACAATCTAAGACTATAAAATCAGCTGGAAAAATGAACTTATCCACTTTAACTAGAATGTCCTCAACTATGCCCCTTGGATAAGTGAGTGATCTGTCCGCTAATTGCAATATAACATTGGTAGGCTTTGCTTCATTCAAATCCAACTACTGATAAATTGAGAGCGGCATTAAGTTAATACTAGCTCCCAAGTCACACAATGTTTTCCCGAAGAACTGGCTGCCTATTGTGCATGGAATTGTAAAGCTACCTGGATCTTTGAGCTTTGGTGGTAGCTTCTTTTGAAGGATAGCACTACACTCCTCAGTGAGTGCCACTGTCTCAAAATCACCTAGTTTTCTCTTCCTTGACAAAATTTCCTTCATAAATTTCACATAACTAGGCATCTGCTCCAATGCATCTGCAAAAGGGATATTAATTTGAAGCTTCTTGAATACTTCCAAAAATTTTGAGAACTGCTTATCTAATTTCTTTTTTTGCTGGCGTTGTGGAAACGGTACTGGAGGCACAATAAGACTCTGCTTGCCTTCATCAGAATTTACCACTAACTCTTCTTCCTTCTTTGCATGTTCCACATTCTTGCTATCTTCATTCTCATCCCTACTATCATCTCCAAGTGATTGTTTTGGAATTCTACTAGTAACTTCAGATAGCTCTTTTCCACTTCGTAATGAAATAGCCTTGCAGTGCTCCTTCCCTTCTCTCTTAGGATTGATTTCTGTATCACTAGGTAAAGTTCCTTGAGGTCGGTTGTTAATCGCATTAGCAAGCTGGCCCATTTGATTTTCCAGGTTTCGAATTGATACATCCTGACTATTCATCCTGGTCTCACACTGTGTTATAAACTTGGAAAGCAAATCCTCCAAATTTGACTTCTTTTCCTGCTGTGGTGGAGCTTGATTTTGAAAGCCTGGTGGGTATGATTGTCTTGGAGCAGAGGATTGGGCTTGATTATTGTTCCAAGAAAAACCCGGATGATTCCTCCAACCAGGGTTATAATTGTTGGAATTATTACTATATTGTTGCCTGTTGTGGTTACCAATGTATTGTACCGACTCTGGATTAATTGCACATTGATCACTTGGATGGTTCCCTGCACATAATTCACATACAACTGCCACACTCTGAATAGGTTGAACTCCTAGAGTATCAATCTTCTTTGACAACATAGCAAACTGTGCAGCCAATGCAGTAACTGCATCAACTTCATAAATCTCTGCTACCTTTGGTTGATTGATCCTTGTAGAAGGCCACTGATAATTATTGGCAGCCATCGTCTCCAATAAATTGTATGCTTCATCAAAATTTATCCCCATTAATGCCCCACCTGCAGCTGCATCGATGCTGGTTCGGGTACCACTAAACAACCCATTGTAGAACGTTTGAACTTGCAACCAATTAGGAATACCATGGTGAGGGCATTTTCGGAGTAAGTCTTTGAATCGCTCCCAAGCTTCATAGAGAGTCTCAGAATCATGTTGTGCGAATGATGTAATGTCGTTCCTCATCCTTGCAGTTTTAGCTGGTGGAAAGAATTTAGCTAAAAAATTTTGAGCTAAATCTGACCACGTAGTAATAGAACCCGACGGCAATGAATGCGACCAACTCTTCGCCTTATCACGAAGTGAGAAAGGGAAAAGTCTGAGTCTAATCGCATCTTCAGAAACCCCATTATATCTGAATGTGTCGCATATCTCCAGAAAACTCATCAAATGATCGTTTAGGTCATCGGTAGGCAAACCCCCAAACTGCACTGAATTCTGAATCATCTGAATGGTACCCGGCTTGATCTCGAAATTATTTGCTTGAATTGCAGGCCTTCGAATGCTCGATTGTATTTCTGTAACAAGAGGCATAGCATAATCCCTTAACGATTTATGTTCTTCTTCAGCCATAACTTCTTGGTTGTTTCTTCTTGACACTGTTTTCGCAAGTTTCGGAGCCTTCTTTCGATTTCTGGGTCGTACGGCACTAGCTCCTGACCTGTAGATCGTGTTTGCATACAAAATTCAAGAGTACCAACAAAAAAAATTAAAACAGAAAATTAAATAAGTTTAAACTAAAATCAAACTGATTGAAATTAATATTGAAATAATTACTAGAATAATTCCCCGGCAACGGCGCCAAAAACTTGTTGTCTTAATTTGGTATTGACAATTTACGTGCAAGTATACACGATCAACAAGTAATAAAGTGATAAGTAGAGTATCGTTCCCACGGAGAATTATTACTAATAACTCTCAAATACTAACTTTATATCAATTCAATTTTATTTAAACAATTGCAATCAACTATGAATTTACTAATTTAAGAATAAACCTAATTTAATAATCAAAGATTGAATTTAACGGATAGAAGAAGTTAAGATTACAACTTCCCCTAATGCTTCGTATAAATCTCTCCACTCTCTTTCCAGTCAATTGATCAAAATAAGTTGTTAACTGAGACTTCAAAATTATTTATCAAACCTCTTCCGATAGTAAGATAAGCATATCTATCCCAATTAAATTGCTATATTCCTATGCAAAATAAGTTGGAATAGATTCATTAAGTTCAAACTCTCATACAAGTTACACACGGCATATAGGTATATTCCTATCCTATACACAACCCAGCAACTCAATCCTAAGAAGAATTAACCAGACGCATGTCATCATATTCAGATCTAAACCTAGAATTCATCTTCCAATTTCATCTAGGTTATCAAATTAATTGATGGCCAAACAATTATATATTAAACACAAAATATGACAAATAACTCATATATGATCAACAAGAACTAGAAACGAGAGTAGGTTAATTTAACTAGACATTAGGTTCCGTTGCAATATTAATAAAAATTTAGTTCATAATGTAATTGAAAAACATCCTTCTCAAATTAAACAACATCTTAGAAAATCAAGAAGTAAAAGTAAGGGAAAAGAATGAAAACTTAGTTGCAAGCTTCAATCTCTCACTAGCCTTCAAGTTATGAACTAGAAACGAGAGTAAGTTAATTTAACTAGACATTAGGTTCCGTTGCAATCTTAATAAAAATTTAGTTCATAATGTAATTGAAAAACATCCTTCTCAAATTAAACAACATCTTAGAAAATCAAGAAGTAAAAGTAAGGGAAAAGAATGAAAACTTAGTTACAAGCTTCAATCTCTCTCTAGCCTTCAAGTCCGATTTTCTTCGTGTCGGTTTCTTCGATTCTTGCCTTCAATTTTCTAGCAATACTTTGGTCTTCTTCTCTATATGTCTCTTTTCAGCCCCCAAAGTCATTATATTTATATCCCCATCAAACCCTAGGCACATAGGAGTCATTAGAATCCAATTTCGGGTCAAAAATGAGTCATAATTCCCTTCCAACTTCAGTGGGTGCGCGCTGGGGCGCTGGTAAGGCAGCATGTTGGCGCAGGGGCGCTGGTTTTGGCACCTAGGCGCGCCTCCCTTTTTCTTCAGCTCTGAACCAGTTTTCGTAAAATTGCCATAACTTTTGATCCAACCGTTGGATTGAGCTGAAATTTTAACACAATACAGAAGACATCCAGATCTACAACTTTCATGTTTTTCACTTTTCCAAATTCTGATTTGATCATGGTAAAAATGGAGGAAAACTGAGGTTCCTTTGTTACCAAACACCAATACCTCCTTGATTTCTTTCACTTTTAAACCTCCACTTTTAAACCTCCACATCCTTGTTTCCTTCCAAATGATGATTCCTACAAAATAACATCAAAACACACAAAACAATTAAAAGTAAACATAAAATAATTGAAAACTTGCACTTTCATCAAGCCGAAAATACTCAATTCGTAGGTATAAAACCCACTCATCACATGTACGTTATTGATATATTTTTTTTCTTGTAATCAACCAAAATTTCCTGTGTGCATAGAAAATTTTGTCATCAAGAGATTCGACATAATGAGGAGGCTCACGCTAAATGAATTTTCAAATTCATGTAATTGGTCTTTTGTGAAACTTGCTGGGAAGATAAATTTCAGAAAAAATCCCCTTGTGAAACACGTCAAGAGTAAAGGCCAAATAATTTACTTTTTGGCATAAAGATTGTTCGGCGCAATGGCTTTAATGGAGGTTAATGCCTCTTCGGTCAAACAAATGTCAATAGATCTCTAAAAGTACAAAAGTACAAACATGTTTATTGTGATACAAAAATACAAATATGTTCCGTGTTTGACTTGGCCTATGAATTTCTAATTCCTCATTCAATTGGCAGAAACTTTCATCTGACATGAGGAGTCTTGGTTTCGGGAATGACTGAATAATCAAAGGTTCGTACAATTTCAACTACCTTAAGTCTTAGATTTCTTTCAAGATAGGTCGTTATATATTTAATAACTGAATAAAATGGACAGAAGGATGGCTCTGATACCAATCGATAGACTTTATTGAAGAATTTAATCTTCCTATTTTGCATAGCGGAATTGAATACTTACCACCTGCCATTGATATTCAAGTTCGAGAATAAAAAATCCAAATTCTCTATAGAGAGAATAATCAACGACCCCAACAAGCACGAATCTGTATCACAGTCTTGACCTCAACGCTCAAGAAGAACACCTAAGAACAACCTCACAAATATGTACTGTATGGAGGTATATGAGACAAGAGTTTCATGCCTACATATATGATATCTGAATACACATATGACTTGATGGAAAATCACAGGCATGAAATATATATAGGCAGGGACCCTTATCCTATAGAGAAACTGCAAGTAATGTCATTCCATCAAGGAGTTACAACTTCTTTTAACTGTTCCATGATGGTCCCTCCATCTGATGATGGGAGTAGTGGGTAGTTACCTTAACATCAGTTACCCAGAAGAATTTGACTCAGTAAATAGGATATATATTAAATATACATAATATTTATTTATTAAAAGATGATATGGCATGTGGGCCATCTTAAGTCTCTAATTAGAGATAGAGTCCAATATTAATTAGACATAAAGTCCAACATGATGGGACACTTCTGAGAAAGAATAGGAATTTGACACGTGTTTTCGGCACCGAGGACACCTCCATCACTCTGGTGAAGACACGTGTCCTCGGCACCGAGGACACCTTTAGCTCTCTGGTGTTAACACGTGTCCCCTGCGTAACTAGATCCCGATGACTTTTTTGGACACGTCACCTCGGCTCCAGGATGGATTATTGACGGTTGCTGTCCATGAATCTCAGAGTTAAACAATGAATCATTGGCTTGTCTTCCCAATAAAGTCAGAATGGAAGAAGGGACAAGATCAGCAACCAAAGGGAGTTAGACATGTGGCACGATGTGTAGGATTAGGGGTAAATTAACAAGAATACCCCTGCTGGCATGCAGCCATCTCAGAAGAACATTTAATGTTCTCTCAGGAGGATAAGACATTTTCACTATCAAAGGACATTAGAGAAAGAACATTGAATGCTCAGGCGTCCAAGCACTTAATGAAGAGTCCCACATGAGGCAAAAGGCGTTCTGTCCAAAAACTGTCCACCCCACCTACTGTCTCCCACATAAGCCAATGGGGGTCTCTTCCTAGATGGACCCAATTGCCAGCAATGATGACTTTCATGAAAGGTATATATAGCACTCACAAATGTGAGGTAAAGGTACGCAAACTGATCCCATAACACAAAACAGTATTTTTTTCCTTTCCCTCTCTACGGAACTGACTTGACCATCAGAGGGGATACGCTGAAAAACACTCCGACACCATTCTAACTCTTCTTTTGAGTGCCAGGAAATGCCTCGACTCGTCGGAATCGATCGAACAACTGGAAAAGTAATTCATCACCACTCCTTAGGCCCTCTTTGGCCTCCCTTTGCCACGGGATCGTCGACTTTCTAGGTAAACACGAGTTCACCAAGGGAGTGAGTTGTCTTTTTATTTATTGTGCGAAAATCACCACGCAAAGAGAATAACATATTATCTGAAACTCATAACAGTTATTTGACAAACAAGTAGCATTGATTACATAATTTATCTTAACAATAAGAATTATTGCGGCATATTAATAAAATGGAGAATCAGAACTAACTCCCCTATAAAATAATAACAAATTAAGAATAGAAAAAAGAATTGAGAAATAGAGAGTACTCACATATGTCTAAAATAACGGCCAAAAAAACATATGTCTAAAATATGAAACAGCTTTCCAATGATTAACAGCCTTTTTCGGTCTTTTCCCAGGGAAAAATAAAATACACACACATATACACGCATTTAATCGATTAAACTACACTGTCTGTCTTTGAAATATACAGTCATTTCACATTTCTTCTTCAATTTCATATTGTGACACTTTAAACCACAAGTTGCTAATTTTTGTTTTAGGGCAAAATCCAATTTACCATTTTGTGGTTTGGCCGTTTTGCACATTACCTCCTCGTGGTTCAAAATTAAGCACATAACCCCCTTGTACTTTTGGACCAAAATGCACAGCTGACACCATTAACGGTAGTGACAAAAAGACCACCTTGCCTTTTTTAAAATTTGTAATAACTTCGCAAACACATTTTCTCCAACCCCATTGAATCTTCACCTACTATGCACCACCAGTGAATCACTGGTCATTGGCTATCACCACTAAATCACAAGTACTCACTAAACCCACCATAACCCATCAATAGCTAGTAGCTCACAACAATTCACAATTTTCTTCCCAAAATTGTCGACGTCTCTACGATAGCAAGCTTCAGGTAACAAATATGAACCACAATAATCCCCAATTTTTGTTTCCCAACATCTCAAGCAAATTTTTTACTAGAAATCAAAATTAATCCAACAATCCAACATGGAATCTAGAGGATAAATTTCAAAAATATAGTAATGTGTAAATTTTAAAAAAATTAGTAGAAAACAAAAGAGGCAAAAAATTCATAGGAGATGTGTTGGAAGTGCAGATTTTCACTGCGATCCACTTCGTTGTTGGAAGGGCAGAGGGGTAATGGTGGGGGTTTTAGTCATAGGTGAGGGGAAAATGGTGGGAGGATTGTCAAGTGGTGATGCAAGGGTTCGAGGGGCTATTTTTTATTTGGGGGGGGGAGAGAGATGGGATTTTGTTTTTTCCTTTATCTATATTTTTTTCTAACAGTAAAATATTGAAGAAGATAGAAAATGTCCTTTTGAAAAGTCACAAGGGTATATTTAAACTTTTAGGTTGAACTTTGACGTGGACTTAAATTTTTTTCATCCATACATGCAAATCTAGAGCATGTGTTATAACTTCTGTCAATTTTGATGGAAATAATAATGATAGTACTGGGGATGGCAGTAGACCGGGGAAAAATGGGTATTCATCCAAACCCGCCTCGTTTGGATCGAGGATGGACTATACGTATAGGACGGTGAACGTATACAGGAATACCCGTATAAACCCGTACGGGGATGAAGGCGGGGATGGACTTACCCTTACCCCCACCCCGTCCCCCGCCCCGTCCTCACTATACCCGTTAAATATATATATAAATACTCCTAGTAAAGACATAACCTACACTATCTGATCTTTGGTATCATTACTTGCCTTTGATGAAGTTGTCAGTTTTGCATTGAATTTAACTTACAGTTTTGTTTTCATTTTAAATCTTCTTGTTGTCAATGTCATTTTATTTGTATCGGATGCTCTCAATGTGGTTATGGGTTTCGTTGGTACTTTAGGCTTGAATGACCCCTTGATACCTACATCAATCTGGAGAGTGTTGTGCCATAACTCAAATCCTTTCATGCTGAAGATGATATGAAATGCTAGTCTCCAAAAGTTACTGTGATATATGGTGTTGTGTTTGTAGTGTACTGAACTGGTTTCTGTCGGACTGAAAATTCAGATTTTTACCAACTAGAAATTAGCAATAGAAAGGTAACTTCGTAACATTTATAAGAAAGATTTTTGTGGTACTGCCACCAAGCGAACACAATTTGTACCAGCAATTGAAGAGAGGGAACTTATAGTTGGGGACACTATTTATAATATTTTATGATTGATGTGCTTAAACTCTTGCTTGATTCGTCTGCCACTTCTGATGATCATAGACAATAACCATGTAATTGATGTTAAGCTTGTGAAGTTGGGTATCCTTTGTTCTGCTGATGCATTACTTGTCTTGATTATTTAGAATTTTAGATTATGTTGGCTTGAGCTTAGGCTTAGGCTTAGGCTTGGGCTTGGGCTTGGGCTTGGGCTTGGGCTTGGGCGGGTACGAGGGAAGCGGGGACAGGGGCGGAGATTAGAAATTTACCCGTGGACGGGGATGGAGATGAAAATTATACCCGTTAACAGGGGTGAACCGATGATGGACAGAGTTTTTTTAAGCGAGAACGGGGATGGAGACTACACCCCTCGCCCCCGCTTCGGTCCACTGACATCCCTAGATAGTACTTTAGTCCAAAAACACAAGGGAGCTATGTGCTAATTTTTGAACCACAAGGAGGTGATGTGAAAAATGACCAAACTACTAGGGGGTAAATTGAATTTTTCCCAGGAAAAGGAAGCCAAGAAAGGAAACGAAATTCATGCACGCTTCTCAGCATATGCAACCATATATCATCCCAACATTACATGTGTGTGTGTGGAGGATGAGACTGGACGGTTAATAGAGTGAAGAAAACCATTGGGCGTGGCATCATCACCAGCCAATACCACCACCTCCGACAGTGTAAGGAAAAGGAAACCAAAAGTGGAGCAAAAGAACCAGAGAGTGTATCAATGGAGGAAATCTGTATATTCCATTTTGTAAAGTTCCTTTTTACATGGAAGGAATGTCGAGCATATATACAGAAAATATGTAACAAACTAACAAACCCAACCTATCATATTGTGCTAGCTAATGTGTAATGACTGAAAGAATAACAAATATAATACAACAACTGAAAATGTAAAGAACAGAATACAAAACAACTTGTAGCTTTTAGACTTGGCCTGTATCCATTAACACCCCCCCCGGAAGATGGAGAATAGAAATTTACTATTCCCATCTTAGACAAGTGTGCTTGAAGAAGGTAGGATGGTAGAGCTTTTGTGAATATATCAGCCAGCTGTGCTTGAGAGGAAACATGAGCTGTTGTGAGACTTCCTTCCTGAATTTTGTCACGGATCAAGTGACAATCAAGCTCTATATGCTTGGTTCGCTCATGGAAAATCAGATTGACAACTATCTGAAGGGCTGCCTGGTTGTCACAGTGGAGAATGGCAGCTTGCGGATGAGAAATGCCAAGATCATGAAGAAGATATCGAAGCCAACTAAGTTCTGAACAAGTAGTAGCCATAGAGCGATATTCGGCTTCAGCGGATGATCTAGAGACAACCGTTTGCTTCTTAGACTTCCAAGAAATAAGCGATTGACCCAAGAAAACACAATATCCGGTTGTAGACCGACGGGAATCCGGGCAAGAGGCCCAATCCGAATCACAAAAAGCTGTAAGTTGAAGATTAGATGAGGATGGCAGCAAAGGCCTTGAGCTGGTGCATGTTTAATGTACCTTAAGATGCGATAAGCTGCTGCCAGGTGAGAAGAAGAAGGTTGATCCATGAACTGGCTTAATAACTAGACAGCAAAGCAAATATCCGGGCGGGTTATTGTGAGGTATAATAACCTGCCAATTAACCTTCGAAAAATACTTAGATTAGATAGTGTAGTCCCTTCAGATTTGCCGATTTTGAAGTGTTGATCCATAGGAAGTTTAAGGGGTTTGCATCCCAGCATACCCGAATCCGCCAAAATGTCTAAGGCATATTTAATTTGACATATATGAATACCTTTGGAAGATCTGGCAATTTCCAAACCCAAGAAATAACGAAGACAACCAAGATCTTTCATCTTGAATTTGCTATTCAAAAAATCTCTTAGACAGGAAATGGAGTCATTGGAATTGCTAGCAACCAGAAAATCATCAACATAAATGAGCAAAGCAGTAAAATTGTTCCCTTCATGCTTGGTGAATAAGCTTTAATCAGACTTTGATTGGATGAAGCCAAAAGCAATGAGGGAAGAGGTGAGTTTAGAGTTCCATTGTCTTGAAGCTTGCTTTAGGCCATAAAGGATTTTAAGCAATCTGCAAACTTGGTTTGGTTTACCCTTGGTGTAACTCGGGGGTTTCTTCATGTAAATCACCATTAAGAAATGCATTATTTACATCAAATTGATGTAAATACCATCCTTTGATGGCAGCCACACTAAGAAGGCATCTAACGGTGATAAGTTTGGCAACAGGTGAAAAAGTGTCAGTATAATCGATACCTTCCTGTTGGGTGTAACCTTTAGCTACAAGTCTAGCCTTAAGTCTTTCAACAGAACCATCAGACTTAAATTTAATTCGATAGACATACTTACAAGCAATTGCTACTTTCCCTTTAGGCAAATCAGTGATGGTCCAAGTATGGTTGTTTTCCAAAGCTTCAATTTCAGCATCCATAGCTTTGCACCACTCAGGATCTTTAATTGTTTGTTTATATGAGGTGGGCTCGATTTGAATGGAAATGGAAGATGAAAAAGCTTGAAAAGATGGATTAAAGTGCGTGTAGGATAAGCAGTCAGAGAGAGAGAAATTTTTACCATTTAATTGAGGAGCTGCAGGGGAAGTCGATTGCTGAGGTGAGACAAGTCTGACTTGTTTGCAGTGACAATCCTTCAGATATTGAGGAGCTGTCCTGTTCCGGGTAGAGCTGCGAAGTGGAGAGGCAGCAAGAGGAGAAATGATGGAATTAGATGGTGCAAAAGTGGGAGAAGGGGAGGATATATTAGGATACTCAGCAGAAATATTAGGAGGGTAAAGGGATGAAGGAGAAGGATGTATGGGACTGGTAGGGAATGGATCTGAAAAATTAGAAGAATGTGCAAATAGAAGAGAGAAAATGGGGAGAGATGGGGTTGTGGAAGGAGGAGATGGAGGTATGTGAAAAGGAAAAATAAATTCATGAAAAATAACATCCCTTGAAATAAAAATGGTGCTAGTTTTGAGATCCAAAAGCTTGTAGCCTTTATTTCCAAAAGGGTAGCCAAGAAATGCACATGCACGACCTCTAGGATCAAATTTTGTTCTGTCATGAGCAAGTGTGGCGGCAAAGCAAAAGGAACCAAATACTCTCATGTGAGCATATTCGGGTCTCTTATTAAAAAGGAGTTCATATGGTGCTTTGTTATTGAGAAGGGGTGATGGAAGCCTATTAATGATATATGTGGCTGTAAGGATGGATTCATTCCAGTAAGTTAAAGGAAGGCCAGCTTGAAAAAGAAGGGCACGGGCCACATTTAGTAAGTGTTGGTGCTTCCTCTCAACAATGCCATTTTGTTGAGGGGTTGCAACACAACTTTTGTGATGAATAATGCCTTTTTGATTGAAAAAATTACGCATGTTAAACTCAACACCTTTATCACTTCTCAGAATTTTAATTCTCATTTGGAATTGTGTCTCAACAAGATTGTAAAAAGCTGTAATGCACTGTCTGGTTTCAGATTTAGCAGCAAGTAAATAAACCCAGGTAGTTCTAGAAAAATCATCAACAATGGTCAAGAAGTACTGTGAGCCATCATGAGCAATAGTGGAGCAAGGACTCCATAAGTCACAATGAATGAGCTCAAAAATTCTTGATGAAGAATGTGTACTGTTAGGAAAAGATAAACAATGAAATTTAGCTAATGGACAAATTTTGCAAGACTTTTCATTAATAGGAGAAATTTCCTTGTGTACAAGAGGATCTGAAATTAACTTTAATCTAGGAAATGATAAGTGACCTAGGCGACAATGTCATAGGTCAGTATGTGAAACAGAGTTTGTAATAGAAGTAAAACAAGAAAATGTGGTATTGCTGCTGGATGAGTGTGCCGAGAGGAAGGTAGACAGAGTTGCGGGAAGGACTTCCTTGCAAATGAAATGGTACAAGCCATACTTGAGCTCACCCGTCCCAATCGTTATCCATGAGTGCAGGTCCTGAATAAAACAGTGAGTGGAAAAGAAAAGCAAACAACAATTAAGGGTAGAGGTTAGTTTGTTTGCTGAAATAAGGTTGAAAGAAAATGATGGCACACAAAGGACATCATGCAGAATGATGGAATTTGTTAAGTGAATTGTTCCCATGTGTGTGACAGGGGCAGAATGACCATTAGGTAGTTTCACAGAGTAAGAAATAGTAGATGTAATAGTGGTGAAAGAAGTGGTGCTGCAGACCATATGGTCTTAGCGCCTGTGTCTAGTATCCAAGCAATAGATAATGGATGTGGTGAGCATTGTGTGTGGATAGACAAAGAGGTGGAAGTACCAGACATGTTGGAAGAAGGTTGAGGTGGGTTGCTGTAGTGGACAGCTGAAGCCGCAATTGGGGAATCCTGAGGTCTGAGCAATGCCATCAGTTGCTGATATTGTTGCTTGGTTAAACCAATTTTTGCATCATTGTTGTCTTCAGAGTCAGAGGCAAATGAAAGAGATGTCTGATTTGCAAGAAAACCAGATTGTTGCTGCGGCTTGGTATTGTATTTGTGGCCAGGTGGGTATCTATTGAGTTTGTAGCATTTCTCAATAGTATGGCCAGTCATGTTGCAATGTGAGCAAAGAGGAGGCTCAGCATTGCCAGCTTTGAAGCAGGTCTCGAAAGTATGACCAGTGATTTTACAGTGGCGACAATAGGGACGGTCTTTCTTTGGAGGGTGGTTTGTTTTAGGTACGGGTTTGGAAGAGGTGTAGGGTTTCTGGATTGCCATGGCCATAGTCTCGGGTGATGGAGTGTGAGAGGTTATTTGATGGTGTCTTTCTTGCTGTTGGACGAGGGAAAATACTTTAGAGACAGGTGGGATGGGATCTAAAATCATAATCTGATCTCTGATGGGAGAGTAAGAGTCATTGAGACCCATCAAAAATTGCAGCACACAATCTCGTTGATATCGATCCAGCAAGGTTTTCATACCACAGTTACAAGAAGGTATAGGATCATAGATAGATAGTTCATCCCAAGTAGCTTTTAATTTTCCATAATAAATGCTTACCGGATCGTGCTCTTGAGACAGAGCAGCCAAAGACTTCTTAAGTTGGTAAATACGAGGGCCATTTTGATGCGAGAACCGTTCCTGAAGGTCTGACCAGATTTCCCGTGCATCATCAACAAAGAGAACGCTGGATTTGAGAGAAAGGCTGATGGAGTTTTGGAGCCAAGAAACGACCATGTCGTTACAGCGCTCCCACAGCTCAAGCAACGGATCGGTGGGTTTAGAAGGTTTGGTGATGGATCCGGTGATGAAACCGAGTTTGTTTTTCGCGCAAAGTGCGCGTCGCATTGAGCGAGACCATGTGGCGTAGTTGTCTGTGGTGAGGAGATCGGCAACGAGGGTTAGGGCTGGGCTGTCGCCATGGTCAAGCAGTATGGGTTCGCCGGATCAAGTAGATTAAGGTATGGAGATGGGGGTTTTGATTCTAGGTCAGATTGAGAATCCGAAGAATCGGTATCGGAGGTTGCCATTGAAGATGCTCTCTAATGTTCTGATACCATGTAAGGAAAAGGAAACCAACAGTGGAGCAAAAGAACCAGAGAGTGTATCAATGGAGAAAATCTATATATTCCATTTTGTAAAGTTCCTTTTTACACGCAAGGAATGTCGAGCATATATACAGAAAATATATAACAAACTAACAAACCCAACCTATCATATTGTGCCAGCTAATGTGCAATGAATGAAAGAATAACAAATATAATACGACAATTGAAAATGTAAAGAACAGAATACAAAACAACTTGTAGCTTTTAGAATTGGCCTGTATCCGTTAACAGACAGAGTCGCCGCTGGGTCATGTGACCTCAATTTGCGATCCATCGACGTCTTGCGCTTCACTCGGTCTTGCTACCCTCACTCTCCGTTGTGCACTTCTCCTCTCTTGGATTCCGACTGTGTGTGAGAAACAGAGATACGTAGAGCAATAAAAGTTGTGGGTCAATTACACTTTAACCCTCTAAAGTATGGATTCGATTTTCCTTTGGTCATTAAATTATTGAATTATTTACATTTCTCGTTCGATTACTTAAATTATTAGGGTTAACCCGTACCTGAAAATACGGTGCAATATGAATAATTTTGAAAGGGATGTTAGTGGCCGTTGAGTGAATCTATTTTAGACCGTCAGATGAACTTATTGAAACCTGCCTTATTTTATATTATAGATTTTACATTGTTATTTTTTGACAAAAATTATCAACGTGTTGAGGAAAAATAAAATAAAATAAAAAAGTTGTATAATTTGAGGAATAAAATAATTTTTCATTGCATTATATTAGATGTTGTTAATAATTGAGGTGATATAAAACTTATTACATAATTGAGGATACAACACAAAATATATGATAATTGGGGTGCATTATGAAAAAAATAGTCATAATTGAAAAGGTGGCCTCGCTTAGTGAAGATGCGGAAAAAGGCCCTTTCCAAGAAAGTGGAAGCCTTGGATAAAAAAAAAAGTGATAATAATTTTCCACTACCAAAAAGTAAGTTAGCGGTATTATAGTGTAATCCACTAGTTCTTTATAGGCCACTAGTTCTTTATCTGCCAAACTGACGAGACCAAAATCGAATTTATTTTATTTACTCGAGTGATAATAATTTCAGTATGTGGGAAAATTATGCCTATCGTCATAATGATGGATGATGAGATAATGTCTTTAAAATTTGAGTTAAAGTTCAATTTAATTAGGATAATAAATATTCGAGCTCCAATGAATGGTCGGCGTAAGTCTGAAAAATAAAATAAAATAAAATAAACTAAAATACAGTACCACTAATTAATATAAATTATAAATAAAATTACTGTCAACAACATGTCTTAATTTTTTAGTGTAACACTTCATACTACTTTATGCTAGCTTAAAGGAATATAATTGATGCAGCCATACAAGCAATGATTAAAGAAAAACTAAACATGATTAAAATGGAGACATTCCAAATACACATGATTAATATTTATATCTTCAGCAGTTAAAAAATGTGTGTACATACTTGAAAACAATTACATTAATCATAGAAGTTGATGGTGTTATTTCACGTGAATGAGCAGCGAGTTATAGTATAATTGCTAGGAACAGATCTGAGCTACAAGGCTCGTGAATTGGTGGTTGAATGCTCTAGTTGTCTGAGGTGTGGTGTGTGTAACACGTAGAAATATAGTGGTTCACCGGCTTAGGAGCTCGGCTAGTCCACTCTTCAATGGAGTCTCTTGCTCCTATAATCTATATTCATCTAGAAAAATATTTTACAAGATGCTTTTGATACCAGTAGGGTTCTCTGCCTTTGATTGAGGCGTTGTACAGTATTTATAGTGTAATTCCTATCTCTAAGGGATTTTCACCGAGATCTTTGCCCTTCATCCGTGGGATCTTTCTTGATTTTTGGGAGAGGATCTTGGTTAGTTGAGAGTTTTGTGCCTTGATTATAGCTTTTCATTGCTTTGAGGATGCCATTCACTAGCTAGCTGTTTCCCTTTCAATTTCCCGTTTGTTTTCTTTGAGGAGAGCTTGAGGTCTGGATTGCGGAGCCCTGGTTACTGTGTTTGACCTCTTTGTCTGACCTCCATGTCCGAGCTCATACTTAGAGCTTTTTTCTAGGTATCATCAGTTGCCCCCCAGCCCTTGGCCCAAGCGAGCTTGGGCAAGGGCTGAGTCGATGCTGAATTGAGATAGACTTCCACACATCGACCTTGATTTGCATGAGCTCGAGGTGTAGAGAGCTGCTGCTTTTCCTATGGTTGCCGAGTTCCCATTGCTTCGAGAAGTACTTCAGTGCTTCTTAAAGCAAAATTGTTGACTTTATGAGCTGCCGGGCTCTTTTTATGAACTAGGGAACTCATCATGAGCTTCAGGGCTCTTTTAAGGAATTAAATGGCCCATTCCGAGCTCCTAGGCTCTTTTCTGAATTACTGGAGTTCTTCGTGGGCTGTGTTGCTCATATCATGAACTGAATAATTCAACGCGAGCTACGTGGCTCATATTATGAGCTGAAGAGTTCAGCGTGAGCTGCTTGGCTCAAGTTATGAACTGAATAGTTCATCGTGAGTTGCGTGGCTCAAGTTATGAATTGAATAGTTCATCGTGAGCTGCGTGGCTCAAGTTATGAACTGAATAGTTCATCGTGAGCTGTTTGGCTCAAGTTATGAACTGAATAGTTTATCGTGAGCTGCGTGGCTCAAGTTATGAACTGAAGAGTTTATCGTGAGCTGCGTGGCTCAAGTTATGAACTGAAGAGTTCATCGTGAGCTGCTTGACTCACGTTATGAACTGAAGAGCTCATCTTGAATTTATGAGCTGAAGAGCTCATCTTAAATTTATGAGTTGAAGAGCTCATCTTGAGTTTATGAGTTGAAGAGCTCATCTTGAATTTATGAGCTGAAGAGCTCATCTTAAATTTATGAGCTAAAGAGCTCATCTTGAGTTTATGAGTTGAAGAGCTCATCTTAAATTTATGAGCCGAAGAGCTCATCTGATGTTCATGAGCTGAAGAGCTCTTCTTAAATTTATGAGCCGAAGAGCTCATCTGATGTTCATGAGCTGAAGAGCTCGTCTCGTTCTCTGACATATTCCCTTCTCTTGGGGGAGCGATCCCTGTCTCTTCTTGGGGACCTATCTCGTCCTTTTTCTTTCCTAGGACTTCGATCCCTCTTATTTTCTTCCTTCACTTTTTCCTTCTGTGAGGATGAGCTCCCTACCTTTGAGAGAAGGGCTTCCTCGCCATTAATATACTTTTCTGCTTTAGCCAGCACCTCTGTCATGCTTGCTTGCGGGTTCTTTGATATAGAAAATATCAAATCTTTCAATTTCACTCCTAATCCAGCAATGAAAGCAGTGATAGCAAACTTCTCATCTGGAATATCTACCTTCAGGGATTCTGAATTAAACTTTTGGACATAAGACCGTAGGTTCTCGTTGGGTCCCTGTTTTACATTCAACAGGTGGTAGCTCGGCTTTCTGTATATCCGAGCTCCTATAAAGTGAGATACAAAAGCTATGGAGAGCTCTCTAAAGGATGATATCGAGGCCGGTGGGAGCCTGTGAAACCAGGCCAGGGCAGAGCCTTTTAACGTGATGGCAAAAGCTCTGCAACGTACAGGATCCTGGTATCCATGCAGCTCCATCTGGTTCTTGTAAGTGTTGAGATGATCTACGGGATCTTTCGTTCCGTCAAAGACCTCTATGTGAGGCATCCTGAACTTTGGTGGGAGAGGAAAGTGCAGCACTCCAGTGGTGAATGGGGACTCAGTCTGTTGTACTAGGGCGTCCATTGTAACCGGAGCCTTACTCTTTATAGCCTCTTTCATGTGGCTGAGCTCTTGCTGGATGTCCTTGAAACGTTGCTCCCAGTGCTGTTCTCTCCTGTCCTGCTGGTAGGGAAAAAAATCGTCCCTCTCGCCCCCACCGTTCTGACTTTGTACCTCTTCGTTGTGGCCGTTCCTAAGGGGTTGATGAGGGACTTCCCCTATGGTCTGGCTATTTTCCCCCCTTTCGTCGGCTTCTCTGAGGGGGTTAAGGTGTTGCTGCTCCCTGCGTGGGGGGTTATTCTGGCCTTCTTGGGCCCGTTGTGCCTTTTGTGGGCAGTGCAAGAGTTTCAAGAGTTCCTCATTCTGTTGTGTCAAGCGCTCGTTGGCTTGGCGAAGGGCTGCCAACTCATTGTTGGTGGGGGGAATCCCCCTAGGAGGGTTCGTCTCCTGGACGTTCTCAGGCTGTTCGTCGTCGGCGGCGTCATGTTGATCTATCACTCGTGGTGGATTTATTTGACTTCTGCTCATGTTGCGAGTTGAGACCATCAGTCACTGAAAGATCAGCTTATTTGTAATAGGAACAGTCGTTCCCACAGACGGCGCCAAACTGATGGTGTTATTTCACGTGAATGAGCAGCGAGTTATAGTATAATTGCTAGGAACAGATCTGAGCTACAAGGCCCGTGAATTGGTGGTTGAATGCTCTAGTTGTCTGAGGTGTGGTGTGTGTAACACGTAGAAATATAGTAGTTCACCGGCTTGGGAGCTCGGCTAGTCCACTCTTCAATGGAGTCTCTTGCTCCTATAATCTATATTCATCTAGAAAAATATTTTACAAGATGCTTTTAATACCAGTAGGGTTCTCTGCCTTTGATTGAGGCGTTGTACAGTATTTATAGTGTAATCCCTATCTCTAAGGGATTTTCACCGAGATCTTTGCCCTTCATCCGTGGGATCTTTCTTGATTTTTGGGAGAGGATCTTGGTTAGTTGAGAGTTTTGTGCCTTGATTATAGCTTTTCATTGCTTTGAGGATGCCATTCACTAGCTAGCTGTTTCCCTTTCAATTTCCCGTTTGTTTTCTTTGAGGAGAGCTTGAGGTCTGGATTGCGGAGCCCTGGTTACTGTGTTTGACCTCTTTGTCTGACCTCCATGTCCGAGCTCATACTTAGAGCTTTTTTCTAGGTATCATCAGAAGTCTTAAGTAAATTTAATTGATATATCTTGGTAATCTGGAGTGATGTATGTTTTAGACTTTGGATCTTGTATCGTTCGTTAGTAACACAAAGAAACGATAGTAAATTTCATTAGTAAGGAATATTTGCAAAGAGAAAGGATTGATAAAATATTTTCCCACTATATATCATAAAAGCATCTCCAATAAATTCTTTATTTGCAACTAAATTTTATATTTTAGAGAGTCGATCTCTAAAAATTCATTTTCAATTGACTTTATATTTGGACTAGTTAAAATAGATAGTTCAATTTAACTCTCTGCATTTGAAAAGCCAAACTCACCCTCTATTATATAATTATTGAATAAAAAATCAATATATGTACATTCTTAATTGAAATACTATTAACTATAAAGTCTATTTCCACAAGAATAAAGAGTTCCATTAAATTTGTATAAAAAAATTATTCTCTATTTGATTTTTTTTTTATTTTTTATTTAAATAAAAATACTATTAGAGATATCCTAATCACTAATCAAAATGAGCATGCCTACCTAGCTAGAGTATATGCAACCTATGCACGATAATTCTCGCACAATTAATAAAAAGACAGCTTTCTCCCTTGGTGAACTCTTAATTACCTATAAAGTCGATCGTCCCATAGCAAATGGGTGTGAGAGATGGTATAAGGAGTGGTAATGAGTTACTTTTCCAGCTGTCCAATCGATTTCGGCGTGCTGAATACGATTCCTGGAACTCAAAAGAAGGGTTAGAAAAGCGTCGGAGTGTTTTCCAGCGTATCCCCTCCGACGGTCAAGTCAATTTGTGAGAGAGGAGAAGAAAAATGCATTGTTCTATGTTCTGGAGTAAAATTGCGTACCTTTCTCTCCAATTTCTAAGTGTTATTTATACCTTCATGGGGTCATCATTGCTGACAGGTGGACCCCTCCAAGAAGAGATCCCCATTGACCCATCAGGGAGGTAGCAAGTGGTGGTGCCCAGTCCTTGGACAGAACACTTTATGTCTTGCGTGAGAGGTCCATTAGCATTAAATGCTCGGGCCCCCGAGCACTTAATGCTCTTCCTCTGAGGCTCTCTGGGCAACAAACACGTCCCATCTTCCTGAGGTATCATTAAATGTTATTCTGCGATGGCTGCACACAAGCAAGGACACTCTCATCCATTGGCCCCTAATTCTGTACCCTGTGCCACATGTCCAATCCTCTTTAGTCGTTGGTCTTGTCCTTTCTGCCATTCTGACTTCTTTGGGAAGGCAAGCCAATGATGATTGATCAATTATGACTTAAAGTGACGACAGCTGTCAATTATCCACCCATGCCTCGGGGTCTTGAAGCCGAGATGACGTGTCTAGAAATGGGCCTCGGGAGCTAATCAACGCCTAAGACACATGTCACAATCTGAGGACTCCGAGGGACTACACGTCGAGGACACGTGTCAGTCGTAGATGGGTTGAGGAGGTCGGTGCTGAGAACACGTGTCACTATCTGAGCATTCCAAGTGTTGTCGGTGCTGAGGACACGTGTTACAATCTGGCCACTCCAAGTGTTCTCAATGCCGAGGACACGTGGCAACATCTGACCAAAATCAAGGTATTCTCGGTGTCGAGGACATGTGTCATCCTCTGAGCACTCTTAGTGTCCTCAGTCCTGAGGACACGTGTCATAAACTTGTTGATTCTCAGAAGCATCCCATCAGCTGTGATGTGTGATTTTGTTGAAATTCTAATTTTACATAATTGAAATGAGAAAATGGCATCCCATTCAATCCATTTGGACGCCCTAGCCTTGGCACGTCGCTTGAGAGGAGTAACAAGAAGCTCAAAATTAAGTGGGTATTCAATATCCCCATCTAAATGGTAATTTTGATCCATGGTTAATTTGGTAACAAATAAATAGAAATTACTAGTTGTACATTGCATTAAAAAAAAAAAACTTTTTTTTAGTGTGGAATTAATCATTTAAAAATAAACAATCAGCTATAAATTATGTATGTAAAATAATAATTATGGCTTTCTTATCAAATTCGAACTTGAGATGATTGTCACTGAAGCCTTTTAGCGTTACATTAAAAATTTAAAAATCTAAATCTTTGTTCCATTTACATGTCATGGTAATGCTTATTGATACTATAACTGTTGAGTTCATATTTGGTTGGATTCACATTAACTAATAAAAGAGTAATGCTATTGTGACCTAATTTACTGACTTAATTCATTGTGACATTTAGATTTACTGTAGACCCTATCAAACATTAAAATTTGGTGTTGATCCAATGGTTCCTATGAAGCCACATCATTATGTCAGCAAATTAGTTCAAATTTTTAAGTCCAAATAGTATTCCTCCTAATAAAATTAATTCATATGTGGGACATTATTTTTTTATAAACACGCGTAAAGAGATATATACCTATTTTAAAAATGCTCTTGGCCAAAAATAAAGAGATATATATATACACACACATTAAGTGAATGAAGACATATTTTTAATGGTTTTGACAACTCCTCAATTGAAAGGTGCTCATATTATAATGGAATGGTGACAAAAGTGACGCCTTTGTGACTGTCAATACCTTATTTTCTTTTGGTGAATCAATAATACCTAATCAAGTTAGGTATCACCTCATCTTAGATTAATAAATTAAATTTAAATAATATTACTCAATTAAAAAAAAAACCTAAACTCCTTAAAATGTGTGATATGTAGCATTTGATTGGACTGAGATACCCTTTAACATATTTTTTCTTTAATTCTCTTCCTATCGTATCATCTAACATACATTCAAGTGAATCTTATGCTTATCAAATGATGAAAAATCCGTGAAGAAGAATATTGAAAAAACATGAATCCAAAGGAATCTTGATCTCACATAATTGGTGCAGAAAAAGAGAACTTTTTGTCCAACCAATAATCATTTGACACGTACTCAAGCACAAGGTAGAGTTGAGCAACATAAAAGTACCCCTCCACAAAAATAAATAAATGAAAAAGGAAAGAACCCAAATTTTGTGGTCATCATTTTGTTTGGATTCGCCGGCCCCAGGTAATTTTACTTGATTTGATCAGCTTTGTGATTGATTATTTGATAATTTAATTGAAGGTAATGTCAAAGTTCAATCCCAAAAGCTTTTGTTAAGAAAGGTATATTGACATCTCCTATAGTGTTGTCTCAAATGAAAAATTAGTGGTGTTTGGATCCGGGGATTTTTCATTAAATTAATTTTAGTTATATATAAATGCAAATTGAAAAAAAAAATATGTTCTGCTAAGTACTGTGAGATACACTCTGACACTGAGGTATAAGGTAATTTTAGAACAAGGAGATGATCTCTATAATTAAAAAAAATACTATACTGTCAATTTTTTCTCTTCACAAAAAGGGGAGAATTCATCTTTGAGATTTATGGTTAACCAAAAAAAAAAAAAAGATTTATGATTAAATTTAAAGACAAAATGAATAAAAGAAAAAAATGTTTCTAAACAAAATTTAAAGTAAGAATTCTTGCATAAATGATGTCATAATGCTAGTTTTTCTAAATAATATGATATCAAGAATTTTGTATTTTTCAATTATGGAAGATTAGTGTGCCTTAATTTTTGTGTAGGGATAGAGCCATGAGTTTATGGAAACTAACAACATTTGATTTTACATGAAGAATTATAGGATTATTTATTTTTTCATAAAAATTTTAAAAAATAATTCAAACTTCTCGAATTAATTTGATGTACAATAATTTCAACTTAATTCATCAAATAACCTACAATTGGAGCTCCATTTAATCACATGGGTCACTTGAGTATTCATCACGCCTCTAAGAAATACAACAAGAATAATAAAACAAGATGACAAGTTAGGATATTTCTCAAATACATATATTATTAATATGAATAGAGATTTGGGTTCTTCTAAAGTGTGATTCTGATTTTATTTTGACCCTTAGTTGTTGACACATTGTTGATTAACTATATCAATTTGATGGTACTCGAAATCAATTGGACCAGACTATATAACAGGTTAGGACGTAATTTAGAAAATAAATGTAGGTGTGTATATACCAAAAAGTGTGTTGAATGTTAGATGCGAGATGAAAACAACAATATGAGTGATTTATTTTAGCCGAAAGATATGGGTTACGTCTACTGTAAGGGAGGTTCTTACTCATTGGGAATTGTATTGGTGGGGAAGAAGATTTCTGTTACAAAGTATTTGGTTGGAAGCCTTTAACAGAATATTGCCTGGGTTTCTGCTGTGTAGTTTTTCTCTATCTATCTGTGTGGTATCGTTAGCTATTTATACATCCGGTTGATAGGGTTTCACGGTGATTCCTTTTTTGGTTGATTCTATAGTCCCTTCTGTGTTTGTCTTATTGCTGGATCTGTCATCTTTGACGTTTTTCTGCACCCACTACGCATTAACTAAAATATGTGAGCCATCTTCACTACCGGTGGATATTCGTTGATCAGGATTGTTAGGTGTTGTCTCCTTTTTCCCTACCCACATGTCATGTTGCAGCTCTGTTCCCATTCCCCAAGCTGGTACCTATATTGAGCTTGTCGATGTCGAGTTGTCACCTATTTCGAGTTGGTTTGTTGCAGGCTTCTATGTAGCTAGCCCGTGGTCCAGTTCAAGCCTAATAACTGATATCTGAATGGGACGTTTGAGTCGTTTTATGTGAGCACAAAGGATTTTGGGCTCCGGAGGGGGCCGAGACTTAAATGCATCTTCATCATAATTCATGGCATTTTGAAGAAATTTTTTGTATTTTAGTTTTCCACAAATCATTACATTCTCGACTAAAATAATCAATGAGACTATTTGAATGTTTAATTGTGCAATGTATTTAAATAAATAGTTAGTGAGAAATATAATTAACTCCATCACATTTCTTTAAAATATTCTTTTTGGCTTTTATAAAGTAACAAATTATATTTTTTTCAAAAAATCATTAAAAAAACTAAAAAAGGCAAAAAGTCACACTGATAACTTTGTACAGATTTGGATTAGCATGTCATATTAAGAATTGGCACCCTACCCTCCCACTCTATACAATGTAATTCTAGCTCAATTATTAATTAATGATATTCATCATTCCACTGGTAAATGTCGAATATTAAGTATTGAATTCTAATTTTTTTTAATTAAAAAATTGTTTGATACGTACTAAAAATTAAGCACTAAATTAATTTAAATTTAATCAGGACTCCACGTCCACTTTAAGTCAATTTAATCAGGACTCCACGTCTCTAACAAGGGTGTCGGGGCGACCCAAACATGCATCGTCAAAGTAAGAATCATGCGCATGATTGATGACGTGAGAAGGGTGAAATTTTGAAGGATTTTTAGTCAGAAAAATGATATTGGAGGAGAGATTTTTGATTATTGTATCAATTCTAAATTAATCATAGACTTCATTATATTTGTGGAGGGTATCCATTTTAAAAAGGATCTATTTTATTATATAAATAAATGGGTAACTTGGTTTTTTATATTTTCTTATGTGTGAAATGTTAATTCTACTGTTTAAGTTCACTTGCAACCGAAGACAAAATAAAACATTGTTTATAGTTGTAATTTGAAGCATAAAATTTCCTTATAATAATAATCAGGAACCATAGAGTACTTGCCCGTGTATTTTAATATTTTATGCCACAATAATTAGTTATTTAAGTTCGTGCAAATTAACAAAATTTCAAAAGCGATTGCATCAATCAACATCTATATAATAAAGTACAATATAATTCAAATCTCAAAAGATAAACAAAATAACTTTTGTTATTCACGGTTGAGATCTCTTTAAATTTTACTTTAAAGTTAATCCGACGACTAATATTAACACCTCAAATTTAATAGAAAAAATAGACCCTTAAGGGTATGTTTGAAGTGACTTTTTAAAAATAGTTTTAATACTTATAATTTCTCATAAATATTTTTAAAAAAAAATAGTGTTTAGAACCCCCCACCACCATTACCATTACCACCACCACCAAACTAACCCCCCCATCCATCGTCTCACCACCACCATCATCACTACCACCACCCTCTCGCCTCTTATCACCACCCTCTCGCCTCCTATCACCACCATCGCTATCGTCACCATACCACCCCCTAACATCACCATCGTTGCCACCCCACCATCACCACCACAGCCCGACCAGCACCATCCCTATTACACCCACCCACCACCACTGTCACCTCTACCCCGCCACCACCCCTACCACCACTGTCATTGTCCTACCACCATCGCCGCCACCCTACCATCACCATCGTTGTCACCCCACCATCACCACCACCGGCCGACCAGCACCATCCCCATTACACCCATCACCACCGTTACCTCCACCCCACCACCACCCTACCACTACTGTCACTGTCCTACCACTGTCGCCGCCACCTTACCATCACCTCTACCACAACAATCACCATTGTCCCTATTATCACCATCGTCGCCATTACTACTGTCGCCACCCCACCACCCCTATCGCCCGACCACCACTATCCCCGCTACCCCCACCACCACCGTCACCTCCACCCCACTACCACCCTACCACCATCGCCACTGTTCATCCATCATCTATACCACCACTACCCCTATCACCTCACCACCACCGTCATTGCCACCCTAGCACCACCACTGCCACCCACCACCACTAACATCGCTCACTCTCACTATAACTCGTGTTTAAATTCATTTTTCTCTTATTTATATTTGTGATTTGATTTTAGATGTGAATATAAATATATTTATTGTTGATAATTTTTTTTATTACTTTATGCCTTTAGGCACAGGTAATAAATAGTTGCATAATACATCCCATCGCCCCAACTTGTCTTTATCTTTTGAAGTTTGTACGCGCAACACTTAAATTTTTACGATCAATATCGTTAGGATATTTGTTAGTAAATTATATTTAGACTTCTTAAAGTTTGTAAGTGTGTAATTTTAGACCATTTAAGTATAAAATATTATACTTAGGCAAAAAATACTCAAATCAAATATAATATATCAAATATTTTAAATTTTACAACAAAAATTTATGTTATATTATGACATTTATTGAAATCAAATCAAAAATAAAAATCTAATTTTTTTCTTAAAAAATCAAAATTATTAAACAATTATACTATTTATTAGAATTTAATTTGGTCGTTTAAACGATCTAATTAAACTACCAAATTACACAATTAAAATTAGAAGATATTGTGTTTATTATAGTTTAACCTCTTATTTTATTTTTTAGTTTTATTCCAATAAATAATATAATTATATACTAATTATATTTTTTTTAAAAAATTAAAATTTTATTTTTAATTTTATTTTAATAAATATCATAATAGAATATGAATTTTGGTTGTAAAATTTAAAATATTTGATATTCTATATTTGATTAAAATATTTTTGGTCTAAATATAATATTTTAAATTTAAAAAATCTAAGTATTATACGTTTATAAATTTCGGAGGGTCTAAATATAATTTATCACTAGATATTGACCAGAATGGTCTAAATATTACACTCGTATAAATTTTAAAGGATCAGAGTAATTATTCGTCGCAATTATCCCTTTTTATTTTGACCAAACTTGTCACTGTTCACTGTTCTCAGTTTTCACGTCTCTCTCTCCCATCCACTCACTCACACACATGCACACAGACAGAGCATGAACATATATATGCAACTATAAGGACAACAGATGCTCCACTATCGAACTGGATTTAGTTCACTTTTGGATCGATTTATCTCCCTCCCTCTCTCTCAGTTGTTAGTTTTTTCTCTCTCTATACACGAGAATATATAGCTATATAGATGTACATACACGCGCACACACGAAGTGTACTCCGGTGGACATGATTTTTTATATCTGTGCAGCTGTGGTGAGCTTGAACTGGTTGGGGGATTTGGATTAAAAGAGGAAGAAATGGCGTCGATTGCGGAAGGGCCGTTGCCATTTAAGGTTTCTGAAGAGCAGAGTTCGTCTTCGAATCCGACGGACGCGGTGATTTTCGTTGGAATTAGTCTGGTTTTAGGAATTGCTTGTAGGCATGTACTCAGAGGGACTCGGGTGCCTTATACAGTGGCTTTGCTTGTGCTCGGCATTGGCATGGGATCTTTAGGTTTACCAATCACATCTTTCACTTTTCTTTGAATTTCTTCATTATGTTTTACTTATTTTTATGTCATTCGAATTTTATTTTGTTTGTCAAAAATGCAATATTCATGGTTTTCTATACCTTCCGTAATTGGATGAATTAATTCCCATTAAGCGGGTGCTGAGAAGGATGAACTGGGTCCTACAGCCACTGGTGCCATGCGGGGTACTAATTGAGCTATTTTAAGGGTCACAATAGGCTCTGGATGTATTTACAATTTCTCTACAATCTTTGTGTTTAGGATCCCCTGAACTATACTACACAATCCTATATGTCATGTGGATATGAGGCTTTGGCTTTGCCATGTTTGATGGACTAGAAGGCACAGGCTTGAGACGAGACCCCATTCCAGGACAGTTTATTTTGCTATGCTTTTCTATTTAGCCCATCACACTATTTTTGTATCTACAACCTATGTATTGGGCAGCAGCTTGTTGGTAGTGTTACTTGTGTGTTCCTAAGTCTTGATGCTTGGTTATGCTATTGCTCAGAAGCCTCTTGGGTATCTGTATGCTTGTATCGATAATGTTATGCGTGCATGCTATCTATCTCTCCCAACATCTTGTGGGCATGTTAGGTGTCAATAATGTGCGGATTTTAGTTGTTAGACATGCCAACGAGATGTGTTTGTCAGTGTGTTGTCTAATCATATGTGCACACAAGTGTCATTCACAAAGGTTCATATGGCTGTTAGGCTTCTCTTGACTGGAAGATGTTGGGGCAGGGGCACTGTACGGTCTATCTGCTGCCTAGAATATGAGGGCATGATTCTTGGGGTTATGCAATGAAGAGATACCTACCTGTCATTACCCTTTTTATTGACTTCACCACTTACCTTTCAAAAGAGAGCAATATGTAAACATTGTTTTATAAATGGTCTGAAGTTTAGGATTATCCCTTTTAACTTCCCTGTACCGTAAAATGACACTTTCACTTATTCAATGAATTTGGAAAAATAAATCTCGTCAGTTATTTCAAGCTTTGATTATCAATATACACAAACACAAAACTTACAGATACTTGATATGCAACATACTTTACAATTTAACTCTAATTAATAAATTGTTGGCTATGCATGATGCCAAGATTGCCAGTTAATTATACAGTAACTGGCACGGAAGTGTTCTCCCTATGTTATTCTTTTATGTTCTCTTTTTTATTGAGGGTTGGGGGGAGGTGGGAGGGGCTTCCGGACTAAAAATAGGGCCGACAGTTGAACTTATTTATTTATAGTTCCTTCTGTTTTATAAGCCATTTTATCTAACAAATATATTTTTTCTGCTAACAATGCCATATATATTCGTGTTTTGTGTTTATTTTGGTTCATTTTAGAATTTGACTAACTGATTAAAATGCAGAATATGGTACAAGTCATCGGTTAGGAAAGATTGGTGATGGCATTCGTCTTTGTAAGTTCATTCTATAATTGGCATGAGATGAGTGTTTTGATGCTTTCCAATATATTTTGATAGATGAATATACTCTCATTGTTAAATTATCAGCTATTATAAGGACCTTGACACTGTAGTTGTTGATGACAGGGGCAGATATTGATCCTAACCTTTTGTTGGCTGTGTTCCTTCCTGCTCTTCTTTTTGAGAGTTCATTTTCTATGGAAATACATCAAATAAAGGTGGTTTTTCTCTACTTTCTTTCTCATCCTGAGCAATTGAGTTTGATGCGGGAAGTGATTATCTGCCTCTCTCCCTGTGTGTGTGTTGGGGGCTGGCATAATGTAGTTCTTTCTTTCTTTGTTGCTCTAGAGAACTACCTAGCTTACTGTGAAACTTTGAACAGTGCAGGCTTGCATAGACAAATTTGTATAAACTAAGGGTAAACGTTGCTAGTTGCTAGACTGAGATATAGTCTCTAGACTTGCCAAAAAGACTATAATAAGGTCTAGATAGCTATTGGTAGATGAATATTTGAAGTACCCTTCAAATGTACAAATAGTAAGATTTATTAATTAGTTTTTTTGACATATTATTCTAAATATAAGCTCTATACAAAATATACAATCTAATGTTCGGATAGGGTATTTGATAAAGATCGAAAAAAAATTGGATAAGTTTGACTTGAAGAATTTTACTTTATTATTTGTTTTAGGATTTTCAAATTATTTAGGAAATATTTATTTGATTATGAAACTATTTAAAAGAGTTTGATTAGGAGATTTAGATAGAATTTTATTAGGAGAGTAGTTTGAGAATTTGATTATGAAACTCTTTTAGAATTTTAATAGGAGATTAATTCTTGTTTTGTTATGAGATTTAGCCTAAGAAGTACGGATACGGATACAGATACGGACACGGACACGGACACAGACATTACAAATCTCAAAAAAGTAGGACACGGACACGTTATAGATAATTGTGTTTAGCGGTGAACGCTTGCACTCAAGTTTTCTTAGCATCTCGCGCCTTGAAAATCGGATGGAAAGTGCTGTCCTGAGTGAAAGCAGGTGTCCGATGCTCTGCCGCTTGAAGGGACTGGCTTCGTCGCAAGTCCTCAATACAATATTCTCACAAGAAAGATAAGGTTCCGATGTGAACCTACTTTTGAATTCTTTTGGACAGCCGATACCTAATCTGGTAGAAAGTCTTCTTGCCATTATTCGCCTTCACTTCGGTGGTCTCTTAGATGATACAAACAGTAAACACACTGAGATTCTTCCTAATATGAGGATTAGGTTTAGTGTTTTATGATAAGTAAATGTTATCTCTAGTCATTTAGTGTGAATATTTATGCTAACATCATAATAATAAAGAATTATCAATTTTTTCTTAGACGTGTATTGTACATATATAATTTAAATGATTCCTTTCATCTCGATTGCTCCTTTTTAAATCTTTTATGTGTATTTTGTTTTTATTATTATATTTTGAGTACACCTTTAACATGTCTAGTTTTGGTAATTATATATTCTCTTATAATATAAGATACTTAATAGTCAAATTTTTAAGGTTGTTAAACACATGTTTATTATTTAGTAGTAGACACGGTTTAAAGAAGTGTTGGACATGTCACTAAAGAAGTGTCGGACATGTGTCTGAAATTAAGATTTTATTATTTAATTATGGATACAGATCAAAGAGTATCAGACACGTGTCCGAGAGTGTCGGTGTCCGACACGTATCCGATACAAACACGTCACTTTCTCGAGAGTGTTTGTGCTTCATAGGATTTGACCTATAAATATAAATGGAAGAATATTAATAAAAGTTAGGAAGCATGGATAGGGACACAGGTGTCGTATTTGAGATGGTATGAACACGAGGATATGATAAAGTTAAAAAATATAGGACACGGATACGTTCTTAATATATTATAATATATTTTTTAGATAATAATAGAATTATAATATATTAAGAACAAAACACATTTTATAACAATATTTAATGATAAAATCTAGCAAATATTAATTTTTTTGATTAAAATTGAAGTAGATTAAAATAAACATCCATCATTTTCATCCGATACGAACATGCGTCAGATACGGCTGAACACGTGTCCGACACGGCTAGAAGTATCCCAAATAGTAAACTAAGTCAGACATGGCCTAGATACAACTAGTATGCGGTTAGGACAAGACCAAGATTTTTTTAAAAAAATATGACTATTAACTATTAAGAGGGCTGTCCTTTGGTCACTGAAAACCCAAGAACTACAACAAAAATCAAAAAATTCTGATGACGAGAAGCAGTAAATATTGCTAGGGGTCACCAAGCAACAAGTGACCTTGTTGGAAAAAGACGTCCTTTTCCCAAGTTTCCTTGATCTAACCCAATTCTTTTTTCTAAGCCATAAATCAAATAAAACAAAAGAACGAGGACCAGTTAAACCCAAATTTAGTCCTGGCCATAACCCAATAACCATATTCATTAACCTTTGTCCAACCCAAAGTCTTGTCCAACCTATATATATGAAAAAAATAGTGAAAATTAGAAACAAGTATAATATGACAATCTATTTTGCCAATAAATACAAGCACAAACTTATTAGGCCATTAAAGACACATGATATGTACTATTTGGTAAGCAGATTCATAGGATTTTTTCTTTATTATTATTATTTTATTACCTACTTTGACCTGAAATTATTCTCTTTCCACTCTATCTATTTTGTCCCACTTTCTCTTTCTTCTCTCTTCCTTTAATTTCTTTATCCTCTCTCTTGTCAATCTCTCTTCTACCTTTTATTGAAATTTTTCCCTCCTCTTTCTTCCATTCCATTCATTCTCTCTCCTACATCTCTTTCATCCCACTCTTTCTTTCTCCTCTCTCTTCCTTCAATTTCTATCTCCTCTTTTTTCCTTCAATTTCTCTATCCTTTCTCTGAGTCGATCTCTTATATTTTTTATTTAAATTTCTCTCTTCTCTTTCACCACACTCATTCTCTCTCGTCTCTTTTCCATCCTATTGATTCTATCTCCTCTCTTCCATCTCACTCCTTCGATCTAAACCTTGTATTACTATCTTTAACGCATCTTGTTAAGCCAGTTTATGTTCAAATCAATGTGGATATTAGCTCATCCTCTGTAGTAAGGAGTGTCATCGGTCTTGTGCTTTGATATGTCACAAGTATTGTTGTTGAGATTGCAATCTTTAAAGAGGTTTGTGTATACTTATGAGTGTATATTGTGAAAAATTTCTCTTATTTTTTGGTATGTGTTCTTTTTGTGGGATAGTCGTTTGATTAACTTCTTGTGGCATAGGCGTTTGAGTAACTGTGACTGTGGGGTATTTTCACTCTCCTTGGACATTGTCGTAGGCAGTAATAGTGGGATTTTTTCACTGTCCAAGACAGTGACAATGGCGTTGTCACTGTCCTATATATACACGACGACGATATATATATATATTTTCATCTTTATTGTTGTAATGTGCATTCTTTATTCTTGTATATATATGTGTATATGTATATATTTAAATTTTGAAAGTTCTAAAATGAAAGATATTTGAATTTATTTTGAATTTTGAAATGTGGAATTTATATGGATATAATTAAACTTTCTCTATAAGAGAGATAGAGAGAGTTCTAATTATGAAAGACCTAAAATGAAGGAGATTCGATTTTATTTCAATTTTAAATTGTGCCGTTTATATGGTTATTATTAAACTCTCTATTTTTATTTAAATAAGGATAAATGGATTTGTCCTTAAAGACCCAGAGAAAAGGTGCTTGAATCTATTGCCGTATTAGATTATAAGACTGTACTGGCCTCCAAAAAACTCAAATAAATATATAGCCCTTGAGGGGAAAAAAGGGTTCCATGGTCTAAACCCAAACACTTCTGAAATTACAATTTCTACCTCAAAAGTTTTAGAAAATACACTTGGCCCCCAAACATTTCAAAAAGTTACACTTTAACCCCAAAAGTTTTAAAAATTATAGTTTGGCTCTAAAAGTTTTTGAAATTTTAGATTGACCCCAAAAATTTCATAAATTTCTCAAAATTTTTGACAATCAATATGATTAGCAATGCCGAACTAAGAGCTAAAGTTGAAGCCCCTGATTTGCGACTAGATTCACATCAAGCATTGATGGATTCACTCCTAGCATCAATGAGTTTTCTCCACACATTAGTGGAATATTTACATAAAGGTATACACAAGTTGGCTATTCTGTTTGGAGTTAAGCTCCCAAATAGAACTTAGAGAGTAAGGTAGATATTGATTCATCTTTTTATCCATTAGTCATCAACAAGTGATTGATCAAACTCTACCATCATCACAAGTTCCGATCTAGCTAGATGATAAATCAAAATTACTTGACATTGATGAGTTTAAAAGTTTTGCGCCTCGGCCTATATCAATTGTTTTTGATAAGTCGATTTCAAAGAATGTTCCTACGTATGAAGTTAAACAAATTTCAAAGGGTGTTGCTTCATGTGGATTGTTACTTTGTCTTCATCGGTTTATATGCTTTCTTCACCTATAATAGTGTATGTAGACAAGACTGTGAAGGATGCAACGCTTCAAGGCATGGTTTTTTTACTATGGCGATTCTTCAAATCTCTTGCAGTCCTTCCCTTATAACTCTTCAGAGAAGAGTTTTTTTCAACTGGGGAGAATTGGTAGAGATTGAAAAGAAATTGGATAAGCTTGACTTGAAGAATTTTACTTTATTATTTATTTTAGCATTATTATATTATTTAGGAAGTATTTCTTTGATTAGAAAACTATTTTAAAGAGTTTGATTAGGAGATTTAGATAGAGTTTTACTAGGATAGAAGTTTAAGGGTTTGATTATGAAACTCTTTTAGAATTTTTGAAGACTATTTTTTATTTTGGTAAGAGATTTAACTTGTAAATATGGATGTAATCCCTACTATTTCATGGTAGAGAGTGTTTTTCTGTGGAGAATTTTTGTATTTCTTGACCGATTCTTTGTGAGGATGAGGTAAAGCCCTTCCACCCCTTCTTCTTTGATTCTTCTTTTCCATTCTCTTATTTCTTCCTCTTCTCGTCCTCCATCAGAATGACTTCTTTTTCATTTTGCATAGCAGCATCGGAAATGGAGTCCTACTGGTGATAATTTTAAATGACACGTGATTGAAGAAGGATAGATGCCAGAAATATGTCTGCTACCTGTTACGAGCTTATCATTGGAAACTTCTTTGTTTCTGTTCTGTTCTCTATATATAAAATAATTTGAATCATTGTGGTGTAGCGAAAAAGAAGGAATGAATTCGTTTAGTTTTGCTCAGTACGTTTACCAGTAAACCAAATAATTTTACTAGTAGAGAGGGTTCCTTGTTAATCCTAATACCAAACTTCTGTTGCACTTTCTGCTTGAGAGACACGTTTGCCTTCAAAGTCTATCTCGAACCACCTTGGAAGACTCCTTATGATAAGGGGTGCAATTCCAGTGGGTTAGGTAGGTTGAGAGGTTAACACGGGCTCAATCCAAGATATAAAATCTCTAGCCTGAGCTCAACCTGAATCGAATAATTCAACCCTGAGTATTGTCCATGTTTTTTTGAACATGGCATAATTCATGCTGGAATTTGGGTTAAATTTTTGGATGAAAATTCTGGTTCAGTTTAGGTTGGATTCTCGGGTTAACTTGTGCTGAAGTTAGAGTTCGCATTCCGAATTCACTAATTTGGACTATGTTCGAGTGTTGGGTCCCAAAAACTTGATACCCAAACCCGAGTTCTGCTTGAATCTTGGTCGGGTTCAGATTTTTTTTCCCAAGTTCAACTCAATTGTTGAAAATATCTGCCCAAATACTGAATTTTTTAGGTTGGGTTTGGATTGAACCGCTCAAATTGCTCCCTACTTATGATGACTTGGAAGCCTTCATCAGAATTGATAAGTAGATTGTACTACCCTAGGAAAACTTGTTCTAATGTGGGTTTTCTTTGCATGGTATTTCTGGTTTGAACTTGGCACAACACTTCCTCAAGGTTTGGGCTTCTAGTATCATTCACTCGATACCTAATTACCTGTAAACTGTTTTTCCTACCGTAAAGCTCATTACAATTATCATTGGAACCCCGCTTTTTTGTCTCTTATTATTATTTTTTTGTTTCCTGTTACCTCAAAAAAAGGGACAACTTGATTTACGTTAGTGTTGGGAATTTTTTTTTGATCATCGTGTGTTGTCTTTTAAGCTGTGTTGTGAACAATTTATTTGTAATCATGATCTTCGGTGGAAAATGGCAATTCCTTTAAAGAAGCAGACTTGTGGCAAGATGCTAGTTGAGGCCCGGTTGGCAGCCATCGATTACACCCATCAATCATTGCAATCTAACACAAAACTGTTGCCGGTCAAACATGAAAACGTGATTAGAAGTGTCAGCATTGTTGTTATAAATGGTGGCCTTTGGCGTCACTTCTTGTCCCTACAATGTTTTTCCTATTGCTGCATGCTTGCATGTCTTGTTTTCTTTGAAATGTTTGGTTCGATATCATTGTTAGCCGATGATGATGCTATCTGTTCCTTGATGTTTTAGGATTTTCGTTGATCCTTAGTGGGACAATTGTATTTGTATTCCCAATGCAGCGGTGTATGGTACAAATGCTTCTACTTGCTGGGCCTGGTGTTCTCATGTCAACCTTTTTTCTTGGATCTGCTTTAAAGGTTTGCAGAATCCGGATGTTTTGTCTGTAGCGCTTTTATTTAATATCATCTAAAATGATAACATACTGTAGCTCACTTTTCCATATGACTGGAGCTGGACAACATCATTGTTGCTTGGTGGACTCCTTAGTGCAACTGATCCTGTGGCTGTTGTGGCCCATCTGAAAGAGCTTGGTACAAGCAAGAAATTAAGTACAATAATTGAAGGAGAATCCTTGATGAATGACGGGTACAATTAAGAGTGCTCCTAATTAAATCAGATTTTTTTTTAATTGTGAATCACATAATATTGGTAGTTGATTTAATAATACTATATTGTCTTTTGATGTTTCATTTGTTTTTCACAACTTTAACATATTTGGTTTCATTTAATGAGCTAGATTTCTTTTGATAGGATGGCAATTGTGGTCTATCAGCTATTTTATCGAATGGTCCTTGGCTCGAGCTTTAACTGGGGGACCATAATCAAGTTTTTAGTACAAAATTCTCTTGGGGCGTAAGTAATTTTTTACTTTCAATGAATAACAATAGCAAATATAAGTTGCCTGACAAGACACTTTTCATGGTGCAGCTTAGGGCTAGGCCTTGCTTTTGGAATTGCATCCGTTTTGTGGCTTGGATTTATATTCAATGATACTGTGATAGAGATTACTCTGACACTTGCTGTGAGCTACATTGCTTACTTCACTGTATGAACCTTCCCAAACTTGGAACTTCTGACTTTTACATATAAAATATTTTCAGCATCTCTGATGTATAATTAATCTTTAATGAGATGAATTCCTGTGTTGCGATTGCTGCTTTCTTGAGCTAAAGTTTAATTTTTGTTGAAGTAGATTAACCGCTTAAGATTTTACGTGAGTTTACTAGCAATAACCCCATACTAGAATACACTATAATGCCAAAAATTGAGTGTTGATCGTGCCACATTTATATTTTAAGCTACTCTCTATATTTTTATCTTGTGAAAATAGGTACAAGAGTGGATACAAAACCTGACAGCTAGATTGTTGTTAAGAAAATAACAACAAATATAAATACAATATTAACATCTCCTTAAGCTCATGATGTGTCAAAATTGTGTGAAATCTGAAGGGCTTAGCAATAGTCAACTAACCTATCTTCGATGTAATTATAATCTTAGTACGATATTCATCCTTAGTGGAATGCACGACGATGGTCTTCTTTTTTGTTTTTACAAGAGATAAGAAAATCACTATGAAAAATTTGAAAAACCAATTGTGAATTTATGAATCATGACATCACTTTCCTAGCTAGGATAAGAAAAACACAAAACTCCAAAAAACAAGTGGAAGAAATCGCAAACTCTGATGTAAAATGTTTTGAAGATATCATAAAATACGAAGAATTATGGGCAAATCAGCTGTAGCTGAAGTACAAAAAATGACATAGAAAATGAGTGGCATAGGCAATGCCAGGTCTTGTAATAATGAGGCATACCAATGTGCCCACAACAACACAAGGTAGGATCAACAAAGGACTACCATTAGTATAAGTGTAATGTAAGCTTAAGAGGAGCCTAAAAAAATTCTGAGAGTATGTTAGTCAAGCCTAGTGTTTTACATAAACTATATACTTTGATTGGGAAAGAATATAACCTTTAGGGGCGAAATCACATTAATTCAAGAGATATTGAGGGGACTAAGGTTCTTCATCTTGGTTTCTGTTGCTGTAACTGAGACTTTAAGGCAAAAACTGTCTTTAGAGGCAATTCTAGTAATGATTATATCATTAGCATATAAGAGGAGAACATTCTGACTAGTGGATTTCGAACGAAGAAAAAAGTATAAAATCCTGATGACTGGGACAAAAACCCAAGCCATTGATCACAAAAGATAATTTTTCAAATGAAGCCCGAGGAGCCTATTTGAGATGATTCAAAAATTGTCAAAGTTTGCATACATCACCTGGAGCGTGAGGGACATCCAGGAGGAACCATAAAAACTTAGCTCGAATCACCAATCAAAAATTCATCGTTACATCCATTTTAGTTAACTTATATTGACAAACGATTTGTAGACTATCAAAGTATGAACATTTGGTTATCTTTGCAGCAGTGGTAAACGTCTTCATATGATCAATGTCATTCTTGTGCCATACCCTTAGCAATCAATCTTGTTTTATATCTTTCAATAGAATCATCAGCTTGAGTCTTATATCTTCCGACAACCAATAGCACGCTTAGCCGAAGATAAATGTGCAGGATCTTATCTCTGAGCTTTATGTAATGTAGAGAGTGCTTCATTCATAACATGTTGTCAAATACGATCAAGAGCAATGTCTCTATGTGAGGTAGGTATAGACCGAGAGTGAATGAGAGATAAAAAGAGTAAAACCCAGAAAACCCAAATGAATTGCAACTATTTGAAAAAACTAAGAGGTTTCGGATATTTACAATGTGAATGAGATAGCGAGAAGAGTAAGGATCTTCATCGTCAGAAACTAATGGAGATGCTGGTCAGAGAGGTAAAAGAGTTCCACCTAGAGAGTAGTCAGTCTTGTTCTTGAAAGAATAAGTACCAAAATAGGAGCAACACCACTGAATAGGAGGAAGATTGGGACGAGATTGAATGTCAAAAGGAAGCATGCCACACATGTAAGAATCACTAGAAATAACATTAGGAAAATGGTCAATATAATGGAGGACAACTTTAATGAAGACGTCATGAGTAGAAAGAAAGAAATATGCTCAAGGAAAGACTCTTAAGTCTGGATGCATACAAGGAGTACCATTGGACTAAATGCCCATTGGTATCTGGATGCATACAATCTTTTGGCAGTAGCATCATAACAACAATATGCCTTTTGTCCATTAGAATAACCATGGGAAATACACTTAGCTGAATAAAAGCATATAACTTATTCTGTACAGCTTAGGAAGAAGAATAAATAAGTAGAACACAAAGACGGAAAAAGAATTGGTCAGGAGGCTCCTCATAATCGTTTGTAAGGAGGAGAAACACTTGACCTAATAACAGAAGGAATCAAGTTAAATTAGGTGAACACGTATGGGAACAGTTCCTCTACAAAAAGAGAAATGGAAAAAGGCACCGAGAACAATTACTGGTGAGCAATCTCCATGATGCATCTGCGCTTTTGCTTAACTACACCATTTAGCTAACGTGTATGTACACGAGAACTGCTGAATAGTTCCATTGAGCCCCTTAGTTTTTCAATCAAACATGGATAACAAACGATAGATGAGGAACAAGTCATATCCTTGAATAAGATTTCGTGCTTTAGGGTTGGCCAAATGATACTGAATGTCTTTGACAAAGATTTGAAGCAATGGTGCAAGAAATCATGTAGATGATGGCTTGGAGGGGTTGAATAGTAAAGCTACCGAGACAAAAGACTATGGTAAAATATGAATGGTAAAGAGGAAGAACAAATTGAGGGCGGCCCAGTGCACGGAGTCTAGCGAGGGTCAAATGCATGCGGTCTTATCCCGGCATGTGGAGTGGTTGTTTTCACGATTCGAATCCCTAACTTCCAGGTCACAATGGAACAACCTTACCAATGCTTCAATGCCTACCCTTCGCAAATCGAAATTGACTCCAATATCCTAAAAGCTTAAATGAAACTATAGGAGAAGGGGAAAAAAATGCTCTTAGCTATTCTCTAAAATTCCATCATATGAGATAGAGAAAAGAGATGATATAAAATCCAATCTTATTGGGAAAAAAAAAGAGAAAATAAAACCCCACAAGAAAAACTAGAATACCTCTAATTAAAAAAACTCAAGGTAATTAATACAATCTTGATGAATATATGGATACACGTCGATTCTTGATTTAACGTATGAAATTATTAATGTCTACCTAGTGTTCATTAGGACATAACATAACAAAGTATACAACCACAACCTATCATGAATTTGTTAACAATTAACTGTACCCTATACCCCAAGTTGTCATTTTCTAAAGAACTATGGGAATCGGATAGTATTTCATCATGATAATACCAACAATTTGGTAAATATTGAAGGTACTTGGAGTGGCTATGTTGTTAATATTTGTAGGATAATCTTTCTGTTAGAGTATTCTAGTAGATTAATATTAGGGGTAACATAGTCATTTACCAGGTTTTATGTTGCTCTATTAAATAAGGGCCTCTACTATGTATCTTAGGTATGATTGGTAACTTATTAACCTAGCCATAATATATTCTCTTGTTCTCTCTTCTCTTTTCTTCTATTTGTTTGATCATTGTTTACATTTTTTTAAATGTCTAAGCTACCCCTAATATTAATCTGCCAGAATACTCTGACATTTTTTTTTTCTATGTTTAGTCTCGAGTTTATTATTTTGTGGGTTTCTCATTAGAATATGAATATAGGCAATCTCTTCAAAAAAAAAAGAAGAAGGTAAATGACTAAGCTACTCCTAATATTAATCTACTCGAATACTCTTAACACTTTAGATGTATACATAAATCATTTCTTTGTGTTTTCAGGATATTAGCATAAGTCATGACTATCATAATTGGGCATCATGATCATTAGTATTATCATTGTCTTTTACATTTTACCTACAAAGTTTTAGTAGTTACCTGAATTTCAAATCTAATCTCTAGTTCAATCGTTGATCTTTGTGGTTTCCAGTGGCATTAGTACCAAGTGCGATATATCAAACGTTATCCAACGGTCGAGCCTCTTGCATGAAATGTGGTTGAAGTATAATTACATAAGTTTTGTTGGTCACCTTGTGGACTTGTAATATGTACAAGATTTTATTCAATGTCATATGGGACCTAATTTGGGTGTTACCGGAAATATATTACTAAAGATTAATGCTAATTGGACCTAATTTAGGATTTGATTTGGGGACTTAATCAATAATTAGTTTATGGGGTGGATTGCTACTCAATTGACAACATCAGATTTGATCCTCGAATTAAGTTCTCAAACTAGGTTCAAATAATATTATTGATTTGTTTACCTATTTAGTGCAATAGATCAAACAATGTGTTAAATAATAGAGAAAAGCAACATCCACATTATATAATATTCATTTCCCAAATAAACTAAAAATACAATACAATACAATTATATTAACCAAGGAATTAAATTTCTTTTCTAAATGGTCGAAATATCCTGAATTATTTTTTCGTTTCTATGGAATCAAAACGAATTAGTAGTTGAATATTGAAATTCCTTTATTTAGATGTGTTTTGGTATGTGTCTATTGATGCGTGTTGGTATGTTTCAATTAATGTTTTAGAATGTTTTGCATACAAATTTTCAGTTTTTTTCTTTGTTTTCATCTTGTTTTGAAATGTTTTCGAAACATTTTCGAAACGTATCCATTTCCTAATTAACCGAAATTGTGCACCTAAGCGAGATTTTGATCATTGATTTTAACTAAGTAGGTTAAACACTCAACTTTAACTCTCAAGAAGACCAAAGGAAAAAAAAAAAAACGCTTACTCTTGGCTCTTTACCCTCTGAGTTCTCGGTGACGCAATAATACATCCCCACAAAGAGAGAATGAGAGAGAGAAGTCATGAATGCACCAAGGAAGTCGACAGATCAACGGGTTATGATTGCGACAAATGGAAGAACTAAAGAAGAATAAGAAGAATCGTTTGCATTGACTTGATTTTGCAGGGTTTCTTTCAATTTTTTCTTCTTTTTCTTCTTCAAAATCTTCTTCTTCTTTGTTGTTTGTGATTGATCTGTGCGATTCCACAAAATCTTCTGATTTGGTCCCAAGTTATCCAAGTGAACCGTGTCAATTCTGAGTTGCACCGATTCAATGTAGTTATATTCGAGTCAAGGCCGATTTGTGTCTAACTCGTGGATTTGATGTTTAGCGTATCGTTATCGGGGCTGTAGACTTTGCCAAGTCATATTGCACTCGGCCAAGTCATTGAATCCTTAAGGGTAGAGGGGTTGCATCATCTTTCGTCACTTTAAATGTTCTTATTTAATTTTATTGTTTTTTGGTTGGTTGGAGATTATACCTTGTGTAGTTGCTTGTACATTGGCTTAGCCCTCCTTTCCAAATTTGATCAACATGTGTTAAAGAAGACATAATTGTGGAAGACAAGAATCTTTTGGTGGTTAATTTTCTATCCATTTGTCCCAGAGCACCTAATCTGCAATTTTTATGTGTTAGGCTCAAGAGGCAGCTGATATTTCTGGTGTTTTAACAGTGATGACTTTGGGGATGTAAGTTTTAATTGGTTTGACAGAGTTTCTGTGCAACTTGGGATATGAACAGTCTTGATATGATATTGCTTGGACAGGTTCTACTCTGCCGTTGCTAGGACTGCCTTTAAGGGTGATGGCCAGCAAAGCTTGCATCATTTTTGGTATTGTTCCAGTCCTCAAATTTCTACTTCTAGGATCCTGTCTGGCATTTATAAAGGTTCATGTTTTTATTTTCTTTTTGTTTCTTCTGGATACGTAACTTGATGGTCCATGATTGGTGGAAAAATTGTACGCAACTTTTAGGTGTCTGTAGCTGCCCTTACATGTAGAATAGGTTTTTTGTTGCTCAATTTTGTTTTTAGTGTTGGTTTCCAGAAATAAATGGTAAATAATAACCTTGTACAGTTTCTGGGATATCATAGGTTTCCTATATCTTCTCGTTTTGGTTTAAATTAAAATGTGATGAAGAAATATAATTGAGTGTTGAGTCCCTTGCCTTCTCAAAGCAGTTAGGTGAGGCTGAAGTTACAATAGGCTCTGCTTGTAAGAGCAAATCTGTGTTTTCAGTTTTTGCTTCTAATGTTATCTTACCAATAGATGCAGTTTAATAATTATGTAATTTGTGAACATTGTAGACCATACATAAGTATATTATCCCCTTGTAAGATTGTCTTCAAAGTTTGCTCATATATTTCTTGGTACTTTATTCAGGGAAATGGTTGCCTATATCGCTAATACACTGATTTTCATCTTAAGGTAAGAGCCTATTTTGACATTTTATTTTTTACTATTATTCTAAGCACAAGGGTGATAAGGAGCTATGAACATGCTCTTTGTGACACAAATTTTCCAACAAATATCAGTTCTCTCTGTGTGTTTTTGTGCTCACTCACATGCTTGCGCTTGTGTTGTTGTCTCACTAACTGAGGTTACTTACCTTATTTGTCTCTTAATTTCTGATTGTGTAATGTTAGGCAAAGTAAAATAGAATGGCTGTTGTCTCTCCTCCTCCAATTTTATGTGTGTGAGTATCTACTGATTTAGTGTTATAGTTGCTTCTACGAAAATATGATGAAAGCTAAATTTGTGTCCTTTTCTAATTCACAACCTAAAATCCTTTATTCTGTGTCTTGAAACCACAAACCTACAAACTTCATGTAAGTAGAACTCAAAAAAATATGTTGGCTGTGGCATGTAGTTGCTGTCCGACATCATATCCTGTCAACTTTTTGGTGGTACATGAAGTCTGCCTTTACGAAAGCAGTTCCATAATTTAGTTGTCTAAAATCTTTCAAACGTCTTGATCTACCCCTATTGGACTAGACTAACTATTTTTTATTTTTATTTTTACCCATACTTGGTATTTAGTTTGCAATTTTGGAGTTGTCGTTTTCCTCAAAGTTGAACATTTATTGTTTTCTAATGATTATGTAATTTGCAACCTGATTTTTTTTTTAATTTGTTCCATTTCTTAAGATTAACGGCATTGCCTCACATATGGTTTTATAGGACTCATCATAGTAGTAGGATACTGAAATAGCCAGAGTTTCAAAAGCTTTCAATATGGAAGTTTTGACAATATAAGCAAGCATTTTTGCCTTGAAGTGACCACAATTCGTTTGGTGAACCTTCTCCTTATTTAAGAATTTGGTTGTCCAGACAAAACAAGAAAAACTCAGGAAATTATAATAAAAGCCAGAGTTTTACAATTCATTTGCGGAATAAATTCCGGGCTGTTTCTTCAAATGCATTAATTTTTATGAGAAAAAAATTCTGAAGTTACCAAATTGACTAAAACATTGCACTTTTTGAATTTGGAATTGTCTTTTTTAAATTTCAGTAAGTTAGATTTGATGTCTATGTGTTGACTGAATTTTTTGATAAATTTCTGGTCGATATCTTTTCATTCTTATTTTTTTTTCTTCCTTGGTTTCATTAATGTTCCTTGGTTTGTATACCAACATGCTGCAAGAAATTTTTGAAAATTACCATAATGTGTTACAGGGTCAATTTTTCACTCAAATTTTTGTCTCGTGATGGCACTGAGATCCACACTCGGTCTCAGCCAAGCACTCAAAACGCTCACAAAAATGCACACAATGAACAAAATGTAGGCATAACAAGCAAACACAACACACACAAGCTTTACAGGCTAATGACCCAACATTTTCTTTCTCAATAAAGCCTAAAGGAACACTCAGTCGGGCTTGCTTACAAAAACTTGCTCAACTCTCTTGGTTGCACTGCAGACCCAGACATGCCTATTTATAACATTTAGATTAGTGGTTACAATCCCAACCGCCTAGGCAACTGCATGACAATTCAAATTCGCCCACAAGCCTACTGAGCATGGCTGACACTTTCAGCCACTCTCCCCATTGTGTTGGTCATGGCAGAGGCAGTTGCAATTGTTGGCTGACCCCAACTTCCCTGCATGCTGTTTACACATGACAGTTGTGCACCAGCCAACAACCGCACAGAACTGCCACCATCTGCAGGGCACATGCCACAACTTCCTCACATGTTGTGCATGTGCCTTTCTTGTGAGCCCTCAGCATCTAATCATCTTGCATTCGTGCCTAGCCATGTCCAGCCCATGGCTTGGTCTTCCAAGTTAGCATTGCCCCACAATTCAAGCCACCTAGCTACCTTGCTTGCATGTTTTATTGTGCCCATGTGCCCATGCATGAGTTGCCTCACCCAGCTATGCATGGGTCTTCAATTATTCGTATGGTTGCCAAGGGATACACCTTTCTAAGCCGTCCTACGGTTGTTCTCTCCGACCGCAAGGGTGGGAAACTGCTCTGCTCTGACCTTCTTGCACTTAACTGCTTTGGCATAGGGGCCAGGGGGTTATAGGGGGTTAGTTGGGGTTTTTTTTTTCAAAATATTAGATTATGTATCGAAAGAGTAGTATGAGATTAAAGGTATTTCCAATTTTATCTTATCTATTGGGAGTCCAGTTCAGCGTCACAAACTTTAACCCACTGATTGTGCCTAATCATGCCCAACGTGCCCATGCATGGGCTGCCTTCCTCAGCCATGCATGGGGCTTCTGCAAATGACGGGTCTCTCCGTTCATCGGTTCCATATTTCGGGTCTTGGACTTGGGAATGCATTGTCTCACCCATGGCAAGCATTTGTTGATGCCCGGCCTTGCTTTGGTGTGCCAAGGCTTCCTAGGGAGGCTGGCCTAGTACTCCCTTCGCGGAGCCGCCCTATAATAGTATTATGAAGCAAAAACCCAGTGACAACTACGAATATCCTCTGAGTCGAGGAGTCATAGTCATTTTGGTCCAGGGGCTGAGTGGTTGCATGTCACTTGAGCCTTTGTCCAGCCACTTCGTTACTTAATCAAGTAAACATCCAAGTCCTTTGGAAGTCAACTTTGCACAAGGGTATACTTTACCTAAGTATAACCCAATTTGGCTAAGGCATAGGCGCCTTTGGGCGAGGCAGCCACATGCCAATGCCGCCAACGAGCTAAGGGTATAACAAACCACCCCCACTAGAAGAGTTCGACGTCCTCATCGAGAGGTTGTCCCAATACTACTTGATCTGTTTCTCAAACTCCCAAAGAGTCACATCTTTTTTCCAACTCGCGTCTGCTTCGGAACCACCTTTCCAATGCACCAAAAAATCAGTCCTGTGATTCTTCTTACTCTGACCCATGGTCCGGTGAGACAGAATCTTATCGACCTCCTTGTCAAACTGTTTCCTGATTATTGGTGGAGCCCTCCTGGCTTGCTTCCTTCTAGTATTCAGCAAGTTTTCATGAAAAGGCTTCAGAAAACTCACATGAAAAGTTGGGTGAATTTTCAATCGATCAGGCAGCTTCAAGCGATAGGCAACATTTTCGACCTTCTTCATCACCTCGAAGGGGCCATCGTATTTGGGAACAAGCCCACGATGTACTACCTTGCTGTTGATCATTTTTCATATCGCAGGAGTCAATTTCAGCAAGACAAGATCACCAACTTGAAATTTCAGCGGTCTGCGACCTTGATCAACATACTTTTTCATTCAACGGACAGCTTTGGCCAAGCTGTCATGCCTCGTCAAGCAACTCCTGCTTAGAATGGGCAAATCGATTTGCAGCGGGACATTTTCCTCCGATCCTCTGTTTCACCACTTCCTGAGGAGTAAGTGGCTGCTATCTTATAGCCAACTCACTGGGACTCATTCCTGTCGTTGAAGATATGTGCAAGTTGTAGCAAAACTGGGCAGTGTCCACAAGCTCTATCCAATTTTTCTGACTTGCAGTGACATAGTGCCGCAGATAGTCCTCTCCAGGCATTGATCCGCTTAGTCTATCAGTCTGAGGATGACTTGCTATAGAGAACTTCAACTCAGAACCCATGAGGATTAATAGCACCGTCCAGAATTTGCCAGTGAACCTAGTGTCACGATCACTAATTTTATCTTCCAGCAAACCGAAATACTTCACCACGTACTTATAAAATGGTTTTGTAGCGACATCCGCAGGGCAAGCATGAGGTGCAAGAATGAACACCGCATACTTGGAGAAATGATCGACCACCATCATGATTGAACACATACCATCAACCTTTGACAAGTTGCATATAAAATCCATCGAAGCTGATTGCCACGGTCTGTCAGGAATGGGCAGTGGTTGAAGCAAGTCCGCTGCCTTCTTCTTCTCAACCTTGTCAAGTTGGTACATAAGACAAGTTCTGACATAGGCTTCAACGTCATTTTCCATCTTGGGCCAGTAATAGGAGCGAGCCAGCAATGCAAGCATCCTCTCTATTCTGGGATGTCCAGCACACTGGGAGTCGTGTGTCTCACATAGCAATTCCGGTCTTAGTTCCCTTCCCACAGGAACATAGAGTCTGCCACCCCTGGCATAGAACAGACCGTCATCTAACCAATATCTACACACCAAACCTTCGCCAACTTACTGCTTCAATTTTTCATAAGCAACATCGGTCTGGGCATGCTCTTTGACTCTTTCAAGGAAGTCAGTCTGCACACTGGACTGGGCAGCGACATAGTCATGGACCTTTTTCCTACTCAACGTATCATCAACCTGATTTTGCCTTCTGGGTTTGTGCACACCCATAAAATCGAACTCAGTAAGAAATTCTTGCCATCGGGCCTTCTTTGGGGTCAGTTTCTTCTGGAACTTGAAATAGGTGTTCGCCACGTTGTCCGTCACGACGGTGAACTTCATTCTCAGCAAGTAATGTCTCCAAATTTCAAAGCAATACACCACAACAGTCATTTCCTTCTTGTGTGTTGAGTACTGCTGCTCAGCATCTTTCAGTTTTCGGCTTTCAAAGGCAACAGGGTGTTCCTCATGAACAAGGACTCCTCCAATGGTACGATCAGACGCATCTGTGTGCACTTCGAATGGCAGATCGAAGTCAACCCGTCTCAGCACGGGTGCAGAAGATACTGCATGCTTCAGCTTCTCAAAAGTTGTCTAACAGGCACCATTTCAGTCCTATTTTTGGTCTTTCTTTAGCAAGTCAGTCAGGACATTACACTTCTTGGAATATCCCTCAATGAACTTGCGATAATAATTGGCTAGGCCAAGGAACGACTGCAGTTCAGGCACCTTGTTGGTGTAGGCCAATCGGCGATTGCCTTCACCTTCCTCTCATCCATTCGGATCTGGCCTTTACTAATCCAGTGTCTCAAGAATGTCACTTCTTGGTGATAGAATTCACATTTCTCCTTCTTGACATACAACTGATGCCTCTAAGCCGTGAGAACACCGCTCTCAAATGGTCTAAATGATCCTTCAACGTCTCACTATAGACTACAATATCATCCAAATAAACAACCACAAAGACATCGGTATACTCATAAAAGACGCCATTCATTAAATTACAGAAAGTTGTTGGGGGCATTGGTAAGCCCAAACGCCATTACAAGGAATTCAAAAGACCCCATAGCGTGTCACACACGTAGTCTTAGATTCATCTCTCTCTGCAATCCTAACTTGCCAATACCCAGTCCTTAAATCCAGGTTCGTGTAGAAGGTTGCCTTGGAAAGCCTATCAAATAAGTCAGCAACGTTCGGAACATGGTACTTGTTCTTGATTGTCACCTTGTTCAAGGCCTGATAGTCGATGCACATATGCAGCAAACCATCTTGCTTCTTCTGGAACAAAACATGGGCTCCATATGGCGCCTTGGATGGCTTAATACTGCCAGAATCTAGCAGCTTGTTCAATTGCTTCCTTGATTCTGCCAGTTCCATCGGCGACATCCGGTAAGGGGCACAGGTTGGAGGCTTAGCACTAGGCTCCAACTCGATCTTGTGGTCGATTGCACATCTGGGCAGAAGGCTTTTGGGGAGTTCTGGGGGCATAACATCAGCAAATTCCCCCAAGACATCTGCCACTGCATCAAACACTTCAACTAGCACGTCTGGTTTGATCTCCACCAAAGCTGCGAGGTATGTCATCTCGCCCTTCCTCAGCCTAGCTTTCACTTGCATAGCGGACAACATCTCCATCTTCTGCTTGCCTTCTTTTTTGCTTTGGTTTGCCATGACAGCAGGCACAAAGCATGGTGCTTTCTCATCTGAAATCAGCACTGCATTCAAGTGTGGCATCAGTGCCACCTTTGCGTTGTTAAATAATTCATTTCCTAGGATAACATCAAAGTCGTCCAAGGGCACAACCATCAAGCTCACATGGCCTTCCCACGGACCCACCTTCAGGCATATTTCTGCTGTGTCATGCACCGACATTGTTTTAGAGTTTATAGCCTTGAGCTTGCTAACATTTTCTGACAATTGTAGGCCAAATTTTCCTACCTCCCTCTGCGCAACGAAATTATGGGTGGCTCCCGTATCCATCATGGCAAGAACTTCCTTGCCATTCACCCAACTCTGTACAAACATGAGGCATTTGCAGGGTTGCTGAACTTTGCCCACAGTGATTGTGTTCAACAATTGTAGAGGGTTAACTTGGGTGGGGCATGCATCGTCACTGTCATCCCCACTTGCAGAAACAAGGGCACTCAACTTCTCCCGCTTGAGGCAATCTTTGACACGATGGGGGCCACCGCAGAGAAAAGAGTTGGAATCAAAGACTTTCTTCTTCTGGCTTTTTAGGGTCAGCAACGTTCTTCTTTTTCTTCCAATCCGCCTTCTTTGCGTTTTTGGAAGTGCCAGTTTTATCTTTCCTGTCGCCACCATCCTTCTTTTTCTTCTCAGAAGGGCCTTGACTGCTGCCCATTTTGAAGTCAACTAAGCCATCTGCAACATCGATGGCAGTGGGCAAATCACGCACTCCCTGTCTACGCAACTCAGCCTGTGCCTAGCCTTGCAGCCCGGACATGAAGTTAAAAGAATTTGTCATCCTCCGACATATTCTTGATGTCCAGCATCAACGAATTGAATTCCTTCACGTAATCATGAACAATTCTGGTGTGCTTTAATTTCTTGAGCGAATCCCTAGCAATCCAGGTCGTATTGCTATGGAGGAATTGATCCTTCAATTTCTTTTTTAGTGTATCCTACGTCTCAATCTTTGCATGCCCAGCAGATGCATCATCTCTGTTCCGGGTCCGCCACCACAGCTTGGCGTCACTAGAAAGATACATACCGGTAATGGTCACCGTCTCTCTAGCAGGTACATGAGCAGCTTTGAAATACTACTTCATATCCTACTAGAAATTCTCTAGATCCTTGGCGCTTCAAGTGCCTCCGAAGGTCTTTGGTTATGGGACCTTGACTTTTGAAGACGTCTCGCCCATAGCAGGTCGAGAATTTATGGCCCTCTTAACAAGGGACATTTCGTCTTCAAGATCTTTCAGATTGGTTTTGACAGCTTCGGTGAGGGACATAATGTCTTCTATCATCGTTGCAAGTTTCGCATCGTTGTTGGCCATGTAGCTGTCAAGGGCCATCCGTAAACTAGCAATTTGAACAGCATGCTGCTCCATCTGCACAACCACACTGGTTGCAGCATCACTTTTAGGGGCGCCCAGAAAATCTGAGACATGGCACACGTTCTCGCAATTCAGCAGCGTTTTCACCGGCCATGGTAGCAAATTGAAGCTTTGATACAAATTTTTGCCTCCTGATGGCACTGAGATCCACACTTAGTCTCAGCCAAGCATTCAAAACGCTCACAGAAATGCACACAATGATCAGAATGTAGGCACAACAAGCAAACACAACACATACAAGTTTTACAGGCCAATAACCCAACCTTTTCTTTCTCAATAAAGCCTAAAGGAACACTCAGCCAGGGTTTGCTTACAAAAATGTGCTCAACTCATTTGGTTGCACTGCAGACCAAGGCATGTTTATTTATAACATTCAGATTGGTGGTTACAAGCCCAACCGCCTAGGCAACTGCATGGCAATCAAATTCGCCCACAAGCCAGCTGAGTATGGCTGACACCTTCAGCCACTCTCTCTATTGTGTTGGTCATGATAGAGGTAGTTGCAACTGTTAGCTGACCTAGCCAGCAACTGCCTCTAACTTCCCTGCATGCTGTGTGCACATGACAGAGACTTTCTCATGCTATACACTTACTAGCAATTGCGCAGAACTTTCATCATCTGCCGGGCACATGCCATAACGTCTTCACATGTTGTGCATGTGCCTTTCTTGTGAGTCCTCAGCATCTGATTGTCTTGCATTCGTGCCTAGCCATGCCCAGCTTATGGCTTGGTCTTCCAAGCTAGCATTGTCCCCACAATTCAAGCCACCTAGCTACCTTGCTTGTGCCTACGTGTCCATGCATGAGCTGCCTCACCCAGCCATGCATGGGTATTCAATTAACCCATTGATTGTGCCCAATCATGCCTAACGTGCCCATGCATGGGCTGTCTTTCTTAGTAATGCATGGGTCGTGTGATTAAAATATACACAGGTTATGTATTGAGTAGTGCTCCCATGCAAAGGAGACTCTGTCCGAATTCGATTTTGTTAACGATCCCGATAAATGGGGCGTAACAATGTGGTATCGGGTTATACGGTAATCACAGATATTTTGATGGTTGATGGGTTATCAACGGATTGAGAAAGGACCCCCGAATTTTGGGGCGTCATAGCTTGGTATCAGAGTTTAGGTTCTTGATTACGTTGGGGCTTGAGGGTAGATTGGGTTAAGTCATTGCATTCATTGTGCATTGCATGTTACGTGCATTAAATGCTATATGTGATATAAGATTATATGCATGATTAAGTATGTATGAAAATGAGACACTAGGGTTAGAAAAGCATAACCTTGGGGTCGGAAAAAGGAGACTCTGTCCGAATTCGATTTTGTTACGATCTCGGTGAATGGGGCGTAACTACATGGTATCGGGTTATACGATAACCATATGTATTTCGCGGTTTAATGGGTGATCAATGGATTGAGAAAGGACATCCAGATTTTGGGACGTCACAGCTTGGTATTAGAGCTTAGGTTCTCGATTACCTTGGGGCTTGAGAGTAGATTGGGTTAAGCCAATATATTCATTGTGCATTGCATGTTACGTGCATTAATGCTACATGCTGTGTGATATGAGATTATATGCATGATTAAATGTGTATGAGAATGAGAAACTAGCGTTAGAAAGACATAACCTTGGGGTCAGAAAAAGGAGACTGCCCGAATTCAGTTTTGTTACGATCCCGGTGAATGGGGCGTAACGACGTGGTATCGGGTTATACGGTAACCACAGGTATTTTGCTAATTGATGGGTGATCAACGGGTTGAGAAAGGTCTCCCGGATTTTGGGAGATCACATCTTTTCTTTGGATGATAAAAATGGTTAAATTTTAAGTCCTAGACTTGGGATTTGGACCTTGGAATGGTCGTTTGATTAAGATATACACAGGTTATGTTTTGGGTAATGCTTCCGTGCAAAAGAGACTATACCCAAGTTCGTTTTTGTTACGATCCCAATGAATGGGGCGTAACGACGTGGTATCGGGTTATACGGTAACCACAGGTATTTCGCTGGTTAATGAGTGATCAACGGGTTGAGAAAGAACCCTCAGATTTTCGGGCGTCACAAAAGAGCTCAAGATATGAAGGCTCAGAAATATTGCAGTTCAAAAAAAAATCACTTTTGGGGAATGGTCGTGTGATTAAAATATGCACATGTTATGTACTGGGTAGTGATTTGATGTAAACGAGACTACTCAAATTCGTTTTTGTTACGATCCCGGTGAATAGGGCGTAATGATGTAGTATCAGGTTATACGGTAACCACAGGTATTTTGCGGGTTAATGGGTGATCAACGGGTTGAGAAAGGACTCCCAGATTTTGAGCGTCACAAAAGAGCTTAAGATGTGAAGGCTCAGAAGTGTTACAGTTAAAAAAAAGATCACTTTTGGGGAAGAGGTATCGGTACACCTCTGATAAGGAGTACCGGTAGAGGTACCAGTACCCCGATGATAGTGGGCCCAGGTACCGGTACCTATACTCATAAGTATCGGTACCACGTTGTCGGGGGCCTACCTGTATATCGGTACCTAGCAACCAGAGGGCTCAGGTATCGGTATCACTTATCACAGGTACCGGTACCTTTTTCCAAAAATTGAATTTTGAATTGTAACATTTCTGAGTCTCCACATCTTGAGCTCTTTTCCTTGGATGATGTAAATGGTTAAATTTTGAGTCCTAGATTTGGAATTTGGACTTTGGAATAGTCATATGATTATTATGTAAACAGGTTATGTATTGGGTAGTGCTCCTGTGCGAATGAGACTTTGTCAGAATTTTGTTTTGTTATGATCCCAGTGAATGAGTTGTAATGTTGTGGTATCAGGTTATGCGGTATCCACGGGTATTTCATGGGTTGATGGGTGATCAACGAGTTGAAAAAGGACCCCCGTATTTTGGGGCGTCACAAGAACTGAATGGGAGACACTGAATCGACTGGGTAGTTGCTGAACTAGTTGGAAAATCATTGGAATGGGACAGAATCGACTGGATAGCTATTGAACCGACTTGAATTTGTTGGAAAATTGCTGGAACATGACAGAATCGGGACAAAACTGGTCTGAAAAGGGCTGAATTGGACTAAACCAATCCTAAACTGGCCTAAAAAGAGCTGAACCGACTGAAACAACATGTGAACTGGTCTGAATCGTCAACAGGGCTGGACCTGAACCGGTTGGGCCTGGATCGGATTAGGCTCAACAATAATGGACCTAAATTCCTTAGGCCTAGACTGGACTTGAAGCAAATATGTGCTTGAACTTGGATTGGGCTTTGGAAATTATTTAAGCCCGTAATCTTGGAGGACTCGATCCGACCCGGTTGCTTGGAATCATTTTCATTGTTACGAGGGTTTCAATGAAACGCTAGCTCCAATGGCGCCTCACACCATTGCCACTACAACGTCGGTAGCAGTCATAACCAACCTCAAGGAGCAACACCTGGAACTGTACTGACCTCCGGCGACCCCAACTTGACAACCAACTCGATCGCAGAACACAAAACACACCACAGCACAGTGATGACATGTTTCTGGCAGCAATCACTGCACACACCCGATCACGAGTGACCTCCACAACACAACCACAAGGTTTTCGACATTAAAGCATTAGCCATGACCTTAGACCATGGTTGTGGTGGGTTACACTGTGTGTTGGACCAGTGAGAATCAGAACAGAAAAGAGAAAAGAAAAGGAAGAAGAGATGAACAAAAAATTCTTAGATCAAATTTTTAATATCAAAATTAATTCTCAAATTAAATTTTGGATCAATTATGCTCTGATACCATATTAAGTTTAGAGATTTAACTCAACATAATATTAGAGAGACGGAAAGTGGTCAAACTTAACTTACTTCTTACTAACAACTTGTATTTATAGTTATCACATAAACATACAAAGGAGGAGTATACCATCCAAGTGGTATACCTATTACAACCATATTAAATAGGAATAACATAGTAATACTCTCAAGTCTCAACAGACGTGAATGAATTCAAATAATGCTATTCCGTGGCAAGCAATGGAATGTCCAGACAGTATCTCTTTTCTTCAATTCAACCTACGTAACAGGGAGTTAATGGTATGTTTATCGAAATTGTTCATCAATATCAAATTTCGGTTGGCTGTTCGATACATGTACTGAAAAATCCACTTATTTTGATTAGGAAAGAGCATTTTCTAATTAAAGGAATCTGAGAAAAGGAGAACCCCTGAGTGTACATGCCTATGCACTATAATACAATTCACAGCAAAATCTGTTAAGGCACAAACATATAATACATGCCATTCGAATAAACATTTTTGTATATATTTTATTTTGCCAAACAGAGAATTGAATGTAGATGTCTGAATCATTTCACATCATCAAAACTACTTTTGCACATGAAATATATCTGTTTTGCCTGTCTATTTTGTGCAGTGGAGTTGTTATAGCTGAAGGTGTTCTTGGCAGTGACAACATTTTTAAAAGCCATGGTAATTTTTAACGACTAAAATTTGTCATCTCCACTCTTCTTTTCTTTCTTGTTTTGTGCGTATATATAGAATTAGCTAGATTAAGATTTATTGGTACTTAAGAAAAGGTGAGTGTGGTTTTTACACTAGCCTGGTGGGGTAGAGTACAGTTGAAGTTTTACCATCAGAGGGCATTTTTTTGGGAAATAATAGTAGTTTGAAGGCGGCATGCTATTGAACTATGCGGAGGAAATTAGAAAAGACGGGAAAGAAAAGGAAGTACGCATATCCAGTCTCACCTAGAGATTACTAGTTTGCTGTGTAAATGATCCAAACCTTACCCAAACATGTTGAAGGTCAGGCTGATCACTAAGAAAAGCCGATCCGGTGTTTGGCTTGAGCTTAGCTAAAATGTAGCCTCGAGGCTCGATTGACATGGTCCATGAGATTTTGAGATCTGCTCTGCCCCTTTTTTGGGATGAAAGAACTGTTTTCTGTATTTGGCTATGTGAAGGGTTTAAACTATGGAAGACAGTTTTGAGGGATATCTTTTGAAAATTATTCTAAGAATTAACCGGACATTAAGGTCGAGACAGCTTGACAAAAGCATGTCACAATCCTGTGGAAGACAGTTTTGAAGGATATCTTTTGAAAATTATTCTAAGAATTAATCGGACACTAAAGTCGAGACAGCCTGACAAAAGCATGTCACAATCCTGACAGTTCAGTTCGATTAGAAGGGCTAACCTTTGTGTGGATGGAAAACATGATTGATGAACCTTTTGGAGGGGTTGATTTCCTTTGTTTGGTTGGCCGACCCACGAAGATTTTGAACAATGTGTTTGGATGATAAATTCATAAACTTGTGGGTTTTGTGCAATTGATTGCGCTAGAAAATCTAGATTTTTTCTTAAACAGACAAGGGTGGAGTGAACTTTAAAAGTGAAAAGTGCGTCCGAGTTCTAGTGTCAAGTATTTTAGTATTAGGGGTAGTTTAGTCATACATTTGTTTTATTTTTTAGAAAGAGAAGAAAATACTGCTTCAACTAATAGTTTGATTGCAACATTATACTCAAAGATGCAAAGTAGAGACCCATTATAGTAGGGAAAAATAAATCAAATATATGACTAAATTACCCTTAGTACTAAAATACTCTTTAAGTTCTTAACACTATCCACATATTAAAGTTTTCTATGCTTCCTAAGTACTTTTTTTAAGTCTTTTGTAGTTAGTTAAGCTTTTGGTTTTGATTATTTTTCCTCCTTTTTCTATTTCCTTTTTTTCTTGTAATTATTGAAGTTATCTAGTATTCCTTATGTAACTATCTAGACTTGGAACTCAAAGATAAACCATCCAAACCATAATTAAGCATTGAAACCTCCATATCTGACCATTAAGGAAGACGAGCAAGATGGGGTGGAAACTACTAATACATAAAAGGTTTCTAATATTTGTGGGGCATTTTCTTATACCTATAGGCTAGGAAGCACGGATACTCGCCGGGAGGTAGCCGTGTCCGACACTTCTAAAAGTGTCCTGAACAAGTAAAATAATTTTTTTCCAGCTGGATACGAGAGAAATATGGGAGAGATACTTGAGGGATACGACAATATCTCGATTATGAATCGGTTGACTCGAACAAACTCGTAACCGAGTCCGGTGATTTGTGATGGGATCGAACAGAAGAGTCAAAACAACAAAGAATAAGAAGAAATTGAAGAAGAAAAAGAAGAAATTGATCAAACCTACAAAATCCAGCCACATTGACTCGCAATCACCGGTGATCTTCTTCTTCTTCTTCTTCACCATCTGGTCGTGTCTCCTCAACTTCTGCTAGCTTTGATCATGATCGCTGGTGAGATCTCTCTCTGTCTCTGTCTCTCTGAACTGAATAGTCGGTGTTTCACAAACCATAGTACCGTGGGCTTTTTTGGTCTGGGAGTTGAAAGGGTTGTTTTGGGGTTAGATGAGTTAAAGAGGGTTTTTATTGGATCTGAGGAGTTAAATAGGTTTACTATTATTAGTTATAGTATTTTTTTCTATTACATGTTTTGTATTTTTTTTTTGTATTGTTTATTTTAAAGAGACTGTATTTTTTATTAGCTAACACATTAATTGATCTAGTCACTTAGTAGTTGTCAATTAATGTTTGCTAGGTCTTAATTAGTTATTAAATATTAATATTGTTATTACATATATGTAAAATATATATAATATTATTTTAATTAGCTATATCCTCGCCGTACTCGTGTCCTATATTTTAGAACTTTGTCGTATCTCCATGTTTGTATTGTATCGGATACGACACTGGTGTCCGTATCCGTGCTTCCTAGCCTATAGGTAGGAAACAAGAACCAAATTCATCGAATTGGACTAAAGATGTTGAAGTTTTGACACTTGAATATTTTATTGTCATTTAATATAAAACCAAATTCATATAGCACCTATAAGTTCATTTTTATTTAGTAACATTAGAAGTGAATACCATTTGGTTGACCCCACTTAAGAGAAATCCTGGCTCACCTCCTGTCAAGTTGAGCATGGCTCGTTTTATTAACTAGTCTGAATTTGGTGATTGAGCATGGTTTGGTTACTTCTAATGAATGAGCTCAAGTGAAATTTTCACTCCCTGAACTTGAGTTGCTTAGCTTGTTTTACATCCCTATTATCCTTGGACCCTTATCGTTGTATGTAGTTAATATTCTAATAAATGACTAAATTGTTTAGAGTGAGTGGAAGCGAACGATTGAGTCAACTACATAATTTGGCAAAACCATGACCAAATGGCTACAAACTATGCATTAAACAACCATGACCTTATTCAGGAAAAAAGGACTAAATCCTTCAACCTATGCGTCAAACACCCATGAAGTTACTTGAAATGCCTCAGCTACATAGGATGACCACAAAATAACCTTGACATAGAAATGACATTTTTTTCCCATCCAAATTTGAGGAGTTAGACAAATGTGGGTTCAATAAAACTCCACCAAAAATGACCTATCTTGTGGCAGCTGGAATGGGACTTGTTGGTCCACTATCTGGGTCCACAGTAGGTCATTTTTTATTTTTGATAAAAGAAGAATTTTATTATAGAATGGAAGAATGAGAAAACAAATTACAATATGGAAGACAAGATATCCTCTAAAATAAAAAGAAAATGCAAAAAACATATCAATGAAACATTCACAATGAAAGCTACGATAAAGCCGCCTTCCAATTCCGTTGGAGATTGGATAAAGGCAAGCCACCAAAGCTCTCGGAAGCTTGGGACGAAAGTGAAGCCATGTAAACAATTCTTTCCCATACTCACATTAGGTCATTCCTTTCCTATTCTTGAAGCAAAAGTGAAAGGGGTGGTGGGTATTATGCAATCATATGATCAAAGGAAATAAGAAGAAAAGAAAAAGAAGAAAAGAAAGTAAGGGAGAGACGTGTGAGTGGAAGAGAGTGAAAACCTTAAGGTTCTCCTCCTTGATTCTACTATTACATTGACTCTACTACCAAAAGACAAAAACACCTCTAACACCTGCCATCATAAAAATTTGACTTTTTTTTTTTTTTTGGGTAAAGTGTCTATCAATCTCAATATGCATAGTCTGATCAAGTCGTACGGGTTATAAGTGACATTTTTTTTGCTTTGTTTTCACAAAATCCTATAGGCTCTCTGTAGTCAAAATGAAGTTCCTTCATTAGCATCTTCAACCAAAGCAACTCACAGCCCCGTGTGCAATATATCTAAACTCTGTCTCAACATTAGATTTGGTTGTAACTAATTGTTTCCAGTTTTACAATGTTACTAAATTCTCTCCCACAAAAATATAACCAAATGTAAGTTTCATCTGTATGATGTCTCCATTCGGAATTGGTCATGCCTTCAAAATTACAATATGCTATTAGGAGTTGACTTTAGTAATGAAGTATTCGATAACTGCATCCATACGTGACTCACCAATGGAAAGCAAAAATTGATTCACAATACCTACACTTAGGTTGTATCCCTTTTTTTTTTTTGGACGACGATTTTGGTTTTCATGAATGCAGAACTCATTGAAAATCGAAGTTTCTATTTTTCGGAATGTTTCATGCATAATTATCATAACATAATTTAAAGAGACTACGAGGTCCAAAACAAAAAATTAGCAATCCAACTATTCAAGATTCCAACATAATTGATTAATATCAAAAATTTTGAGGCTTCTAGTTCTAACATCTAGAGGAGCCAAAGGATATGACTTTTAACAATCTAACTAATTTCTCGTGCAATGGAACGAACAACAAAAGAAGACTTTTATTTTTTAAACGCCTAGATAGTGAAATGATGTCGTTTCATTGCTTAGTGTTTGGAAAAAAATTACTTCCATTTTAAGCGGGATTGGTTCCCTATTAAAAACGCCAAATTTTTTTTTTGAACTGTTTCACCCCTTGTCAGATGATTCGTACGTTTTGTTGTGTATCGAGTGTATAGAATCATATATCGCACGATATAGTCCAAATTTGATATATTTAAGTGATACAAATTATTTTTTCATAAATCAAAACGTATTGTACAATACTAACAACCATGATTCAGAGCTATGAAGCACGGATGCTTCCTTAAGGTCGATGTATCAGTATTGGATATGATATTCATCGGATTCTCAAAAATATTTATCGGATACACACTAAATGTATTTAATAATAAATAAAATATATGGATACTTCTATATGTAGAGAAATATGTATAATTTTTAGATTTAATCTATACCCCTCCTTTCCATTTCACATTCAATGAAATACATTAACAAAAAGTCATACAACTTTGAAGACATATGGGTGTTTTTAAGCCCAAAGAGTATAAATGAGTTGATTCCACTATCATCTTAGCAACAAATACTTCTAAGCAAATAATCTAGTTAATTTATGGTTCTTATTCGGTTATTCCTTTAATTAATCACGTTCATAGTGAGACGATATGTACCTTTTTAAAATAAAAAAATTGTTAATGTTGTTTATTATGTTTAAAGAATCATTAAAAATTGAGGGTGCAACATAATAGTGCAAATATAAAATATATTTTTTATAAATGTATCTTTGTCGTATCCGTATCCTATTTTTCGGGGTTTTGTCATATCGCCATATCCGTATCGTATTGTACCCGTATCTCGTGTCCGTATTCGTGTTTCCTAGATTAAGAGATATTGAAAAGTGATTTTTTTTGGTATTTGGGATCAATTATTTGGAGGAAAGAGAGATATTGGAGGGGATATTAATCAGTAGATAAAAGCCAGATGGACTTAGTAGCGAAATGCATTTTAGAGTGCATTTTGTGTATTATGTGATCAACGTACATCTCTAGGTTAAACGGTATGTTCTACAAGACAATCATTAGACCAAAATTCTTGTGATATGGAGCATTGGGCAGTTAGAAAACAACAATCTTACAAACTAAATGAGTGAAAATAAGTATAGTATGATGGATACATGTTTTAAAGTGTCAATTGAGTTGTATTTGACTTGGCCTTGTCTGATTTGCTAAGGATGTATCCTGCATGAATATCGTGAGAGTCAACTAAGTTGGTGTTGACTCCGTTACAATCAGACATATCCTCACAGATTGGAGTTGAGTTTTTTGACTCAGACGAGGCGGAGTCAAATCGGTAGGTTGAGAATTGATCTGGAAATTTTTTTACAAGTAGCAAAAAACTAAACAAAAACAGAAAGAGGAAAAAAGAAGAAGTAGGAGATCCACTTGTGAATACATACCATGGGTTTGATTCGTGAATGAATAAGCCTAATAACGGAGGAATGAATAAGAAAGAAAGCAAAAATCAGAGACCCACACGTTTAACTCATCAAATTTTTACCCCCAAATTATTGTCAAGAACCCACTTGGAAGAGAAAATAATCACTCATTCATTTATCACAGTCTTTTTGCAGTTATCAAAACAAATGAAGAAATTGAAAGGACATGCAAGAAAAAATTGTAAAATCCAACATAGAGAGGACCTTTTCTTCTTTGCAAAAATGTCGCCAGCCATGGAGTAGCGGCCTAGCCTCATCCCCCTTTATAGTGGCGAGTCTCCAGTTCAATCGAAGCCCCTCTCTCTCTTTTTCTCTGTGATCACAGTTGTCCTCTCAAATCTCAAGTTCTCTCTCTAACATCTCCTACATGTTCTAATAGTCCAAGACTCTTCAAAGACTCTAAAAGAGTCAAAACATTTAAAGTGTATTTGGTCTAACACACTGTGTGTGGATATGTTAATGCCTACAGTGATTTTTTTCTTGATTATATTTATTTCATTATTAACATACATGTATATACTAAAATTTTTAAAAATTTGTATATATTCCTATAAATAAATCAACATAATTTTTCTATGATTTTAAGTTATGGGTAAATATTTACATTTTTTTGTTTATTTTAATTTGAAGAAATTTTGAAACTTAAACACTTTTCCTCTACTTAAAGATTGGTAAGATGAAGTATTTCCAATGACACCTTCATACTTCATATTCACTATGCTTAACATGTTACTGTTAGATAAAGTATTTTGGGCATATTGTTCATGGATGTTGTTTTCTTTTTTACTATTTTTTATGAAATTTTTGGTATTGTTTGGGCTTTCTCTCTAGTATTTTATGTGTATCGACCGATACCGTGTGTGACACCATGACCGATTTATATCAATGCCCAATGGTCGATGCCATGACCTTGAACCTTGGATGGATGTGTGATGAAACTAGAAAGAAAAAATTAGGAATGAGTATATTCGTGTAACAATAGAGATCAAAGTAGAAATCTACTTTTAGTCTTTTGGATGTAGAGGCTAATTGCCGCATCAGTGAGGGAAAATGATGTGATACCTATCATGGTAATGTGGAACATTAAAATCAGTTTTGAATCAGGTAGTAACAAAAGATATGATTGCTTGCAGTTTGACAGAAAAAATGACCATTGATAGAACAACATAGTTGAGATTTGATTGAGTTGAGTTGTATGGATGCCAATTTCATCACCCTCACTTTCTTTTTGCGAAGTTCCTTACCTGAATCCTTTGAATTGAAAAAGCGATTCATGCACCCATATGGAACTACTTTTGAGGATAATTTTGTGAGGGATAATTTAAAAAAAACTACTTTTAACTCTCTGCATTATCATTTGAAATGGAACTAGTTTTGAGGATGGGGCTTTTGATTTGTTAAGAGAGGAAAGGTCTCCAGTTGTCATCCATCACATATGATTCAATCCCATTTGTGGCAAGCCACGAACAAATTGTTACTGTTATATGTATTATAATTCTTGACCATATGAGTAAGAGAGAGTATATTAAACCACAAAAAAAGGGCCTGGCATGCATACAGCATATTCAAAGCCAGAAGGAAAAAAGTGTTGTTGATTGATATGACTCATTGGAGCCCTTTGCATGGTGTAAAGTGACATTTTTCTTGAGGGGATTACCTGATGCATCTATGAGATAAATTTAAAATAGATCATCCACATTCTTTTTGAAGTTTCATGTGAAAGAAGTTTTGTTATTGGCAACTGGGCACTATCTCTCTTCCTTTCTTCCTGTATGCAGTTGTCGGATTTCTTTACGAAGTTCACACCATTATACACTTCTGTTTTCTTCCTGGCTTACTCCTGATGTTTTCTGCTACTACGCCATAAGTTTTAGGGGGTGTTAGCGAATTTTAGTATTAGAGGTAGTTTAGCCGTTAACCATTTTTGTTTTGCCCTAATATAAAGGGTTTCTATTCTGCACTTTTCGTTATTATGTTGTAGGCGGACTACTGGAGCTGGAATAATATTCTTGCTTTCTTTTTATTTTAATTATGATGTAATCAAAGTTTACAACACGTTCCTCTCTATTATGGGGGGTGGATGGGGGCCTCTGTTTCATCATCTGTAGTTAGTCGCTTAAATGTTATGCAGAATTATTAGAATGCTGTAACTCATAGTTGTTGTGTGTCAGGAGATTTATGGGGCTATGTCTTGCTACTATATGTGTTTGTCCAACTCTCTCGCATGGCAGTAGTTGGAGTACTGTATCCTTTTCTGAGATATTTTGGCTATGGTCTGGATTGGAAAGAGGCTACTGTTCTTGTATGGTCTGGTTTGCGAGGGGCTGTGGCTTTGTCACTTTCATTGTCAGTTAAGGCAAGTTCTGCTATTTGTTTTTTATACTAGTTTTAAGATTTTATTTTCTTGAAGTTTGAACCACTGAATTAGTAGATTTGATTTCTGTCTTTTAAGTTGAGTCCCCAACTGGTTCATCACTCCTAATTAGATATCACACAAATACTGCATAGCTGAATGGCTCAAACCCAACATCCTGCTTCATTGCTCCATGGAGCACCGACCTCCTTTTCTCTTCAAATCACATTTCCATTTTCTGTTTCTTTTTCTGAGTTTATGTGTGCGTGTGTTTTTAGGTAAGAGGGCCTGATTTCATGTATTTGAAGGTAGACAATCTTTCTGATATTCTGTTCAACTTAACTAGGGGTGTGTCCCACACGCAATATATGAGAGGTGATTTGTATCAACAAAATTTTGAAGACAAAAGCATACTAGTAAACTTTTGAAATCGTAAAAACACCATTGTCTTCTTCATTGAACCAACGATTAACACTGCCTGTAATATATATCCCCATGGAAGGTTTGTAATACTCCAACATGCATTACAGAAGACAAAACAGATGGGATCAAAGAAGCACAAATATTAAGTAGCTTGTCTCTTCATCATAAACACAAACACTAATTTCCTTCATTCGTCTACTTTGTCATAGACACCAACCCACCTAAAGCTACTCCACCTTCTTCTGTACCTTTAATCGATTAAACCCTCTTGATCCTACTGTTGTTGAACAACCATTGCACAAAACCTAAATGGCGGGAGAGAAAAGGAGAGGGAGAGAGAGTAAGAGAGAGAGAGAATGTGAGAGGGGTTGTCGGTGGCTAACCTAAGTAGATCGACCACCACCCACAACTACTCATGGCCACCATTTGGAGTCAACTCCAGCATCACTTGCTTTTTCTGTCGATCCAAATCAATTTTCTACCGGTCCAAATAAATTTTCTATCGGTCCAAATCAATGTCATTTCTTTACTTTTGTAACAACGACCACAAGCAATCGTCGAATAATAGTTTGTTGTCATTGACCACCCATTGAATTTAATTTTGGTTCTCATTTTTTTTCTTTTCATTTTATTTTGAAGCTTTGGAAATTGAAATTTTGAATTTGGTGAATTGAGATATTTTTGGGCTACCGGAGAAGATGGGTTTGCTATTGAAGAAAAAGAAGAAGGAAGGGTAGAAAAACCATTTCAATATTTTCGTGAACAGTGTTAACATAACATTTTAGTCCACAAACTATGCGGGAGTTATGTGGCTATTTTTAAATACTAGCAATGCATGACGTGCGTTGCACGTGAATATATTGAAATAATAATTTTTATAAAAAATTTAACTGAGATTTGTAATTTATTTAAATAATAAATTTTGTATTGAATAATTAAATCTTATATTAATTATTATTAAACCTAATTATTGATCTACTCTACTTCTCTTTGAATATTTAATTTATCATTTTTTTAGGTATCTCTCCAACTTCTTTAAACATTTTTTCCTTTGTTTGTAGTGAAGTTTTATCGTAAAATTGTAATTCTTGAGTATTTGTACCTCTAAATATATTATTACATTTTGTTGTCAAATAGATTAATTAAATTGTAAACTACTGTTTGTATTATAATATTATGATATTGTTGCATATGAAAAAAAAATTAAATGTAACATATATTTGACAGTGAAATTCATTCTGCCAACATGTATATAATAATAGAATATAGATTGAATTTTATTTTTTTATAAATAAATATAGATATAAAAATTGTATGTAAGACCAATAAATATAAAAGAGCTGAAAAGAATTTAGAAGTCTAATTAGTATAGAAAACATTAAAAATTGGATGAAAGCAAATATGTGGGTATAATTGATTTTATAATAATAATTAAGGATAAAATAAAAAATAATTTTTTTTTCACAAATGTTGACATTTATAACTATTATAGATGAGGGAGGTGATGTGCAAAATGACTTAACCACAAGAGGTAAAGTGAAGTTTGTGCTAATATATATTTAGATTGATTTCAAGAGAGTGTTTTTCTAATCTGGAAGTTTTAGTGTTTTTATCTCTTAAATCGTTGTTGCGTAGTGGTGCGGAGAGGGAAGGGAATGAAAGGGGATTATTGAATCCTTGTTGGGATTAGATCAAGAAGCACAAATCTCCGTATAGAATAGTCAAATTATATTCACTTAATTAAAGTATTAGGAATTATATTCTTATTTATAGAGTAAGTGTTCTACCAAAACAAAAGTTAGATTGTGAAGTTTTAGGGTTTAGAGTGGGAGATGAAAACTAGAGAAGAGAAAAAGAGGCAAGATTATGTCTAGGGTTGTGGTGTGGTGTGTAATCACACAACTAGTCCCAACTTATATATAAACACAGAGTACTGAAATACCCCTAAGATAAATCTAAAGCATAACATAACATACCCCCTCAAGTTGATGCATAGATATCCTGCATCCCCAACTTGTAAATAATGGGGTGAAACATCTTGCCACTAAGTCCTTTAGTGAAAATGCAAGGCAGTTGTTTTCTAATTTCATAAAAGGCATGTAACTTTTCTTTGATGAATTGTCGATTAATCTCATCATGTTTGGTTCTATTAGGTTCAATTGGATAATGGACAATATTGATAACATCCTTATAGTATAGTATCATAGGTCCATCATAGTTTGATATAGTATCATATTGCATAGTATCACATGTCTATCATCAAAAATTCCTAGGCCCTAGCTCTTCTAGTAAGATTTGGAGCCACATAAGCTCATAAATCCCATGAACCATTGTCCTATATTCAGCCTCTACACTCGACCTAGCTACTATTGCTTTTTTTTTGTTTCACCAAGTAACAAGGTTCGTTCCTATCAAGTTGCAGCAACCTGGAGTAGACCATCTGTCATCTACTGAATCTGCCCAATTTGCATCAGTAAGTGCTTCTGGCTTCAAGCGACCATGATTTGAGAATATCCTTTTTCCAGGTCTCAACATTCGATAAATTACTTCAAGATGAGGATCGAGGATCATGCATGAATTGGCTGACAACATCCAGTGCACATGCAATATCTGGTTGGGTGTGAAAGACATATCAATCACCCTACTAATCTTTGGTACCTTTCCTTATCCACTACATCATCTACAAGCCAACATAACTTGTTTCTTCAACAAGATCAAGAACATACTTTCTTTGAGAGATAAAAATGTCATTATCTGATCTGGCAACCTCAATCCCAAGAAATCATCTCAATGGACCAAAGTCTTTGATTTCAAACTTCTTAGCCAATTGAGCTTTCAATTTTGTGACTTCCTGCACATCAACCCAGTTGTCACTATACCATACATACATACAATGAGAACGATTATCTTACCATCAACCCGTTTGATGAAATATTGTATGATTAACGTGGCTCTGTTTATACCCAAATTTCAATATAGTTTTGAGAAACCTTTCAAACCAAGCGCCGGAGATTGTTTCAACCCATAAAGAGACTCTTTCAGTTTACACACCTTCCCTTACATTAATTGGGATGAAAAACATGGAAGGATATCCATATATACCTCCTCTAAATATCTGTCAAGAAATAAATTCTTCACATGTAGCTGCTATAAACTCCAACCCAGGTAAGCTACACGAGAGAAGAGCACACATGAATTTCATCTTTGCCACAGGAGCAAAGGTCTTATGATAATCAATGTTGTAAGTCTAAGTGAACCCCTTAGCAACCAGTTGAGCTTTATACCTCTCAACTGTCCCATCAACAGTCAAATGAATTTCATTTAATTACCCTTGCCCTAATAGGAAAGGACACCAACTCCCAAATGTCATTATTTCTCAGGGCTTTTATTTCCTCTACCATAGCTTTTTTCCACTTATTATCGGTGAGAGTTTCTTTCCAACCCTAAGGAATACATACAGAGGACAAGGAGAAGACAAAAACACCTTTTGATGTCGAGAGTAAATCTTCAAAGTATCCTTGTCAAAACGAGCATCAGAGGAATCATTGGTATCACCAATAGACTATGGTTGTTGCTCTTCCTCACTAATATCCCACTAAATAGGTAATTGAAGATAGGGCTCCTGATATACCATATCTTTCTCAGTTATGGTCGTTTCCTCTTGAAGAGTTGGTTTCGAAGTAGGGAAAAATTAGCAGAATAAACCAATAAAAATACACTGTAAGACCTTAGGGTCAAGTTTTCCTTGGATAATCTGGAGTCATTTACAAAACAAATACCCAAATATTTTAGGAGGAAGGGGAGAAATGGAAAGAATGGAAAAATTTCGAGAGGAAAAATTAACAAGTGATTGAAATTAAAGAACACTCGAATGTAGACGATTTCTAACATAAAGCAGTGAGGACTGCATCTCCCTAAAAGGACGGATGAACAACATTCATATTTAATATTAATGATTGAGCAACCTCAAGAAGGTGGCGGTTTTTTCGCTTAGCCACACCATTCTGTTCAGGAGTATTCACACAAGGTGTTTAATAAAAAAAATAACATTCTTATTGAGATGTGAACGAAATTCTCCATCAGTGTATTCAAGCCCATTATTACTCTAAAGAATTTTGTTTTAGCATTAAACTGAGTATTCATCATTTTATAAGAAGATTTGAAGCAAGAGAACACTTCACTCTTGGCGGGAAGTAATTAAACCCAAGTAATACGAGTATGACAATTAATAATGTGACAAACCAACGATAAGCTAAAATAGATACCACACAGGAAGCTTCTCACACATGAGAATGACTAACCATAAAAAGAGTAGTGCTTCTGTTATTATTTTTATTTTATATTATGTTAGGTTAGGTTGAGATGTATTTCTAGCTTAAGGTATTTTTGGTACTATGTGGTTATATATAAATTGGGATATAGTTGTGTAACCATAACACATTAGAGCATCTCCAACAATTCTATCTAAAATAGCTACTGAAAATATATTTAAATATTGTATTATCTATTTTAGCTAACAACTTTTTCAAATTCACTCCAACAACTCTATCTATTTTAGCTAACCACTTCAACTAACTTTAACTAATTTTCAATAATAAAATCTAAAATATGGAAGAAAACCCAATTTAAAGGCAATTCAATAAAACCCAATGCAATTCAATAAAACCCAATTCAATAAAACCCAATTCAATATCATACCAAAAGGAACAAAACAATTTAATATCAAATTCACAGACCTTGTATATTTAAAGACAAACAAGAATCTCAATTTCCCCATTTTTATAGCTAATCAGACCAATTACATCAAAACAACCGACAATTCTAACATTGATAACAATAACACCACCACAATCACTTCTGTCAGAAATGGGTCTCTCGCTCCAACATCACCGAACAAGTCACTGAGAGTGAGAGAATCAGAGAGAGAGTGAGAGTATCAGAGAGAGAGAGTGAGAGTGAGAGAATCAGAGAGAGTGAGAGAAGCAAGAGAGAGAGAAAGAGAGTGAGAGAAACAAGAGAGAGAAAGAACATCTCACTGAGAGTGAGAGAAGCCCAGAGAGAGTGAGAGAAGCCGAGAGAGATAGAAAGTGAGAAGCAGAGATAAGGTGAGGGAGAGAGAGAAATAGTCAAATAGAGATACCGGAGCTTAGGCTTGGAGGGAGACAAATTCTGGCAGCTGTTGGAGTTCCGGTGGACGATTGGTGCCTTCGTTGGTGGACCCACATGCTGATTCAACGGATTGAGGATAGGGCTTCGCTGGATTTGGGGATGGGGCTTCACTGGGTTTGAGGTTTTCAGAGCAATGGAGGTGGGTTCACCGGTGGTGGTACTCCGGTGGCGATTCACTGGTGGGGATGGCGATTAGGGTTAGGAATTTGGGAGTTGGGCATATGGGAGTCACAGAAAGAGAAAGAGGAGGCGGCAAAGGGATTTCAGGGTGCTTGTGGCTTCACTGTCTGTGAGAGGCGGGGAGAGGCGAGGGAGGCAGAGAGGCGAGAGTCTGGCACCAGCGAGGGAGAAGTAGGCTAGCTAGATGTAACGAGTGAAAAAGGGGCAATGAGAAATAGATAGGGGAATAGTTAGTCTGTTGGAGTCACATTTTAAGGAGAAGCTATCTAAAATAGCTAAGGGGAAGGGTTTAGCTAGCCTTTTGGAGATGCTCTTACACATTTCTCATAATCTTCTTTCTTTCTCTTAATTCTCTTCTCCAAACCCTAACTCGTATCAGAGCAATGATTAGATCTTATGTCTCAAGGTTGTTGGAACTCATGGAAATCACCAAACATACCCAACACTGTTCATCGTTAGAACCTGACGTGCTAACGTCAGAATGGCACATGTCAGAAAAATTCGAAAAACCTATGGGTAGAATCGACTCAAGATGCTGATTTTTATGGTTACTAGTAGTGGCACAAGTGCGTTGCACATGAATTCTAAGTAAGAAAAATTTTAGATTGAAGTTGTGGACTACTCTCTTCAAAATCCACAATCTGAGTAAACATTGTTGATCCAACAATCAACAATTATGTTTTATACAAAATCTACTAAAAAATACTAACTAAACTCATATATCATAGAATACTTGTTGTAATTATATTGGTCTCTATTTCATCCTTGTAACTCATGTTTTTACAAATTTTTCTTCTATTCTTGTTGGCAACATAAACAAAGAACTTCTACCATACTTGAGACAATATCTTGTATAAATTAATAAGGCAAAAAAGAGAGAAGTGAAACTACTATCCATCAAATATAAGATTTGTGAACACCAATTTTTGTCTTGTAAGAACCTACAATTTTAAGAGGATGTGCCAATTAAAAGACTTTATAGGACCATTTAGCTGCACCAAAATCGCCTTCTTCAGTGGTGCCTATGCTACAACCTCCATATATCTCCAAATAAAGTGTTGGCATATTCAAGCTAAAAACAAAATTCAATCAATAAAACACAAAACAAAACACAAGCACAATACAAGAGAGATTACCTTCCAAATAAAAATAAATAAATAAATGAGTGAGAAAGGCCAGTAATGCACATTGGCTAAAGAGATTTATGATGGCATATAAGAATTCATGCCTCACAAGTAACTATGTTAATACATAATACCTTCTCAGCCTTAGGAATGACCATTTTGGTCATCTCAAGCAAAAGGCTGGAGAACCTCTGTTGATGATGAAATATTTTAATATAAAGCTTATTCGGCGTATGACTTGTGCCCTAAAATTGAATACATCTATAAGCGGCAAATCAATAACTTTTTGTTGAATACTGAATTCAACTTTCACAAATTTTTTTTTAATGTTTTATGTTCAACCCGCTAGCAATGAATAAAAACAATTAAAAAGCCGAAGCAAGAGACCAGTCCATGGTCTTTTTACTAATTTCACCTTCTCAACTTGAAATACGCCATTAATACGTATGTCCCATGACTTTGCCCCTAATATCAAGAGATTTCTATAGGATTTATTTGGGACAGAATTTCCTCAAACAGATGTAAAAGACAAACTCACTTAAGGTAAGTGATTAAGTTAACAAATTAAAGTGAAAGAAAATAATAACAAAAATTCCATGCTAGATACTCAAGAAACCCAAAATGACAATGAAATTTGATATGCATCTCCGATGTCACATATCCTCATCGAAGTCGTATCACTCTTTTTTCTGTCGCTGTTTGTTCCAATTATCGTAGCAGTCAAATTCCATTTGATTTTGCATACTACATAAAAAAACACCCAGAGATATACTACAAAAATAGCTCTTACAATGGTAATCGTAGCAAGAAGAGGAGACAAAAAATTAACTAAGAGCCATCTTAGCATCTAATTCCAATGACAGAATAGAGGACAGAGTGTTTGTCTCTATTATTATTCAAAAGGCTTTGTCAATCATTGAACCTGATAGAAAGATAAATGTACATGTAATACCCTTCCAATCAATTAACCAGTTAGTTACATATGCTTCAAGACTTTAGTTGATAGTTCAATGCATAATGGATCGATCAACTAACTCTAAAGAAATGACACCACTAGACCACATTTATTCTTTATAGAACAGACTCCCAGAGATGCCATAGCATATCGTCCCATTGCTCTTGGGAGTCCTCCTGCTTTTATTCCTCGATGATTTCTATCTTTTCAGTAGCCTTAATATCATATACAAATTATAATAGACGTTGATCCCATGTTGACCTTTGGATTAGAGAGGGTTCATATTTATCTTCTTAGTCGTTTACTACTTAGTGAATTTGTTACATTATAAATTTTATTTTTGGCAAATTTTTCAGAATTCCAAAAAACTTGACCAAACTTAATATTGAGTATATATTATTGAGAATCTAACTAGTTAAAAGCATTGAACCCTTCATTCAAATCAGAGATCAAATAAACTTAATATTGCATGTATATGATGCTAGTGGGCTAATAGCATTCATTAGAGAACATCATGAACGTGATGGAGAATCATTGTTGTGCATTTCATTAGAGAACATGAAGAAAGTATTGGAGAATTAGCACTAAATATGAACAAAAATTAGGAAATAGATTAACCAACTAACCCCAAGCAATTGAATCAACACTGGACCCGGTTGTGATGTCAACAAAATCTGCGCCTCAGTGGTCTATGTTATGAGGCGATAATTTAGGAATATGTTTTGGATGATTTCTGTTATTATTTGATTTGATTTGATTATAGATAGCTTATAATTAGATTGTACATAATTATAGGAATATTTACCCGTATAGAAGATACCGCTGGATTTTCGGCGTGAATGTAAAATCTCTCCTCTATATAATGAAAGCAAAACCCTATTGAAAGGGGATTCGAGACCAAAATTGACATGGTATCAGAGCCCCTACTCTGATGTACATCTCAGTGATTTTAATCCTTCGTGTGCGACGGGAAGAATTTTTTTTCTTCTCTGTTTCGGCAAGTTCCATCTTGCACTTGGTGTGGCTGTTGTTTCGGTGGTGACCCACTTTGAGGGTTTGCTGTTTTGTGGAAGTCGACCTCATCTGTGGAGGGTTCGACTATTTATGTGGTGGTTGCGTGGAGTTTGGTGCCTTCTGTGGTGCCCGATCCTCTGTTCTTGCACTGTCCCTCTTTTTTTCGGTGGTTGTTTGTGGTGGCTTAGTTGCTGTGGGCTTGTTGTCTCTCTCTGTGGTTGACGGCGAGTTCTGTGGTGGTTGCAAGGTGGTCCGACGACTTCTATTGACATCTGTGCTGCGTGGGTCTTCGGCTTCGTGTGATTCCGGTATCTCTCTTTACCGATAATTTGTGCTGCTAAGTTTTGCCCTCTTGGGCCTTATTTCTTGTGGGCCTGACTTAACATTTGGGCAATAATTGGACTTCTATTATAATTCTTGGGTAGTAATTGGACTTCTATTATTTTTTAAGTGACTTTCCTCATGTCGGTTGAGCATTCTATTATTCGTTTTACTGGAAAGAATTTCTCTACATGGGAATTTCAATTTAAGATGTTTTTAAAAGGAAAAGAATTATTCAACCATATTGATGATTCTGTTCAAGTACCTACGACTAAAAAAGAACTTGCACAATGGGAGGTTAAGGATGCAAAGGTGATCTCTTGGCTATTGGGGACGCTTGAGCCCCATCTTGTGACCAATCTTCGTTGTTTTACTACGGCTCAGGCTATGTGGAATTATCTCCATCGTATTTATCACCAAGATCACAGTGCTCGAAAATTCCAGTTGGAGTTAGAACTTAGCTCTTCTACTCAAGGTAATTTGCCGATTGAACAGTTTTATTCTGCTTTTATTAACCTCTGGAGCGAGTATTCTGCTATTGTTCATGCTAAGGTTCCCAAGGAGGCACTAGTGGGCATTCAAATGGTTCATGCTGAGAGCCAACGTGACCAATTTTTGATGAAGCTTCGACCCGAATTTGAGTCTGTTCTAGCCAGTTTATTGAACCGTAATCCAGTTCCTTCTTTGGATATTTGTTTGGATGAGTTATTGCGTGAAGAACAACGGTTATCCACTTAGATGGGCATGACTTATGAGCAGATAGTTTCTGAGCCTGTGAATGTAGCCTATGCAGTACAAGGAAGAGGGAAGCACAAGTTGCAGTGTTTCAATTGCTAGGAGTTCGGTCACATAGCTAGAAATTGTCCTAAGAAAGTTTGTAACTACTGCAAGAAAGAGGGCCATTTCATCAAAGATTGTCGGGTGCGACCTCATAATCGCCAATCCCAAGCGTTTTAGGCTGCTGTTCAGTCATCTTCTTCTGTTGCACTTTCCACAGTAACCCCTGATTCATCTGTTCTTACACCAGCAATGGTTCAGCAGATGATTATGTCTGCTTTTACTGCTTTAGGCCTGCAAGGTAAGCAGACACACTCATTTTCTTCTTGGATTGTTGATTCGGGTGCTTCTAATCATATGACTGGTACTGTGACGGGTCTTCATGGTGTTTGTAAGTATGGGGGTATGCAAAATATTCAAATTGCCGATGGCAGTACTCTTCCCATCACTGCTGTTAGTTATCTGGGTTCTTTTCGTAATATTTTTGTCTCTCCTGGATTATCTACCAATTTGTTTTCTGTCGGACAATTGGTGGATAATAACTGTGATGTTCACTTTTCTCGTGGTGGTTGTCTTGTGCAGGATCAGGTGTCGAGGACGGTGATCGCGAAGGGACCTAAAGTGGGACGTCTGTTTCCTTTACAGTTTTTCATTCCTAATGTTATTTCCCTTTCTTGTACGGCTACGACCAATAATAGTGAAGTTTGGCATAAGAAATTAGGTCATCCTAATTCTGTTGTCTTAACTCACCTTTTGAAACATGGTTTATTGGGCAATAAAGATTTGTTTTCCTCTTCTCATGTCTTTTTTGATTGTGCTACTTGTCGTCTTGGTAAAAGTAAAACTTTACCTTTTCCGGCGCATGGTAGTCGTGCTTCTACATGTTTTGAGATTATGCATATTGATGTTTGGGGTGTGAGTCCGGTTATTTCTCATGGTCAATATCGTTATTTTGTGACATTTATTGATGATTATAGTCGATTCACCTGGATATATTTTCTCCGCTCTAAAGCTGATGTGTTTTCTGTCTTTCAAAAATTTGTTGCCCTTGTTGAGACACAGTTTGGTACTTGTATCAAAACCTTACGCTCCGACTCAGGGGGGGAGTACATGTCTCATCCTTTTCAGAATTATCTCCAACAAAAGGGAATTATTCACTAGCGTTCTTGTCCGTACACCCCTCAACAAAATGGAGTCGCTGAGCGTAAGAATCGTCATCTCTTAGATGTTGCTCGTACTCTATTGATTGATTCCTCTGTGCCTTCTCGTTTTTGGGTAGAAGCTTTATCTACTTCGGTGTATCTGATTAATCGTTTGCCTACTGTTACTCTAAATTATGATTCTCCTTATTTTCGACTGTTTGGCAAAACTCCTGAGTATCACTCTCTTCATACTTTTGGGTGTGTTTGTTTTGTTCATTTGCCTTCCATTGATCGTCACAAGCTTGCCGCCCAGTCTGTTACATGTGCATTTATGGGCTATAGTCCTACTCAGAAAGGATTTGTCTGTTATGATGCTCATGCAAACAAAATCAGGATCTCTTGAAATGTGATTTTCTTTGAAAATTAATATTTCTTTCAGACTCAGGTTATTTCTGATCCTTCTATAGCTCTTCTTCCAGCTTTTGATGATGTGTCTCCTTCTATTGAGCGGTTTAAACCAGGTCTGGTGTATCATCGTCGTCTTCCACCAACGCCTCTTCGAGACACCGATCCACCATCTGATTCTGTGGTTCCTATGCCTCGACGATCCACCCGAGTTGCACATCCACCTAATAGGTATGGTTTTCCTCATACCTCGTTTACCGCAACTTTCGATACTATTTCTGTTCCTCACTCTTATGCCCAGGCAGCCTCCCAAGCATGTTGGCAGCAAGCCATGCAAGAAGAGATCCAGGCTCTTCAAGACAATCACACTTGGGATATTGTGGCTTGTCCTTCTGGTGTCAAACCAATTGGCTGTAAATGGGTGTACTTAGTTAAGTTTCGATCTGATGGCTCACTCGATAGATACAAGGCTCGTCTTGTGGCTCTTGGGAATCGTCAAGTGTATGGTATTGATTATGACGAAACATTTGCCCCCGTTGCCAAGATGACTATTGTTCGCACTATTTTAGCACTTGTTGCTTCGCAGGGATGGTCTCTCCGACAAATGGATGTGAAGAATGCTTTTTTACATGGGGATCTAAAGGAAGAAATCTATATGTCTGCACCTCCCAGCATGTTTGACATATCTTCCTCAGAGGTTTGTCTGCTACGCCGATCCTTGTACGGATTGAAACAGGCTCCATGTGCATGGTTTGATAAATTTCGCTCTACCTTACTTGCCTTTCAGTTTGCTCAGAGTCAGTTTGATTCCTCTCTCTTTCTTCGCAAGACTTCTGCAGGAATTGTGTTACTCTTGGTATATGTTGATGACATTGTTATTACTGACTCTGATACTGAATTAATTCAGCAGCATCTCAAGGCCTCTTTTCACATGAAAGATCTTGGTCCTTTGCAGTACTTTCTTGGCCTTGAGGTTCAGATTACTTCGTCTGGTACATTGTTACATCAGCACAAATACACACAAGAAGTGATTTCATTGGCTGGTCTCCAATCGTGTAACTCTGTTCTTACTCTGTTGGAAGTAAATCTCAAACTTTGTCGGGAGGAAGGCGAGCTTCTTTCAGATCCATCTTTGTATCGGCAACTTGTTGGGAGTTTGAACTACTTGACGATTACTCGTCCTGCCATTTCTTTTGCTGTGCAGCAAGTCAGTCAATTTATGCAGGCCCCCGACATCTTCATCTAACTGCTGTCCGCCGCATTATCCGGTATCTGAAGGGCACTTCTTCACGTGGGTTGTTCTTTCCTAAGGAATCTTCCTTACAATTGGAGGGATATAGTGATGCTGACTGGGCTGGATGTGCAAATACTCGTCGTTCTGTTACTGGATGGTGCATGTTCTTAGGCAGTGCACTCATTTCTTGGAAGAGTAAGAAGCAAGACAGAGTTTCCAAGTCCTCTACTGAGTCCGAGTATCGTGCTATGTCTTCCGCTTGCTCTGAGATCACGTGGCTTCGTGGGTTATTAGGAGAACTTGGCTTTCCTCAGCTTCATTCCACTCTTGCTGATAATACCAATGCTATTCAGATCGCTGTTAATCCTGTTTTCCATGAGCGTACGAAACATATCGAAGTCAATTGTCATTCAATAAGAGAAGCCTTTGACAAACATGTGATTACTCTTCCTCACATTTTCACCTAGCATCAAACTGCAGACATTTTCACCAAAGCTCTTTCTCGACATCGGCATCAGTTCTTGATCGACAAATTGATGCTTTTTGATCTTCTAGCATCAATTTGAGGGGGGATGTTATGAGGCGATAATTTAGGAATATGTTTTGGATGATTTCTGTTATTATTTGATTTGATTTGATTATAGATAGCATATAATTAGATTGTACATAATTATAGGAATACTTACCTGTATAGAAGATACCGCTGGATTTCCGGCGTGAATGTAAAATCTCTCCTCTATATAATGAAAGCAAAACCCAATTGAAAGGGGATTCGAGACCAAAATTGACACGACTCCTCCATTTCTACAAACTTTTCAATACTATTTGATCTCAAACTTGCAACAACTTCATTACCTATATTTCAAAAGAAAAAAAAGGCAGAAAATTGCAATTTCAATTAGTTGTATTTTATGATATATATATTGGTATCATCAAAATCATGTCTAATTCAACAACTAAATGAAATTTGTAGACTTCAAAGTGGGGAAGACAATAGAAAGAAAAAATGAAAGATTAGAGAAGGAAACAAAGAAGATATTAGGGGAAGATATAAACTTTTACGGAATTGTTATACAAAAAAGAATTCAAAAGTTTTTCAAGATATTGATTGACATTTAAAAATAATATTGATATAGATAAAAATATAGAATAGTAACTCAAGAGTCACAATCACAAATAATATAGCATTAATGTTTTATTCTAACTCAAAGGATATTATGGGCATTAACTACATTATTAGGGTTAATATCGTCAAACAAAAGTTTTTCACTTTTGTTGACATTTTATAGTAGTATAGATTTTTCTGCATTATTTTTGAAGTCATATGATTGGTGGTTCTAACTTTTGAAGTATTTTCTATTTTTTCTGGCCTTTTGTTGTGATATCTATTTCTGCGTTGTCTGGAGGCTTTTTTCTGGGATTAATCTGTTTGACTAGGTGTGATTTTGGTTGCAAAGTATTGCCTGCAGCTTTTTGTTGCATTTGGATTGGACTTGTGAAGATTTCTACGCTCTTTTGTATGCCGACAGTACTATTCAGCCAATTTTTTACTCTGGATGTCTGATTTGATTTTGGGTGTTGCATTACGAGCTATTTAGCCCCTGTTGCAGTGTTTCTGTGGTTGTGATCATAGTTTTGGGCTAATTTAATTGTGATTACGTGGTTGTTTGGTGTTGATTCCTCTGGGGAACATGTTGGAAGGTAGTGTGATGTCTACTAATATCGGTGGAAGTACCAGTGGTAATGGGTTGAGCCGTTTAGGTGTTTTAACAAACAACCCCTCTCTTGATTAGCTCAGAGAATTTGGATAGGAGCAATTATTTGGTTTGGTCACCGGTTTGTTTATTATCCGTTCAAGCTATTTCTTTGGATGGGTATTTGACTAGAAAGGCTAAGAAGCCTAGTGAGGCGGGTTCTCCTTTGAAGCAGTGGACATCTGATAATGCCTTAATTTTGTCATGGTTGCTTAATTTAGTGCAACCCTTTATTAGTTGTAGTTTGATACAGCACATAAGATTTGGACCGCTATAGCTCATACATTTTCTCAAAGGGGCAATGATACCAAGGCATATGATCTTAGGAAGAAAGTTTGGGAAACTAACCAGAAAGATAAGACCCTTGCACTTTACTATATAGTGCTAACTACCTTATGGCAGGAGCTTGACTACTGCCAGAATTTTCAAGAAAGGAACGAGTGAATGACTTTCTTGCTGGCCTTAACTTTGAGTGTTATCAGATTCAAGTTCAGATTTTGGGATGTAGCCCATTTCCTACCTTATGAGATGCCTGTGCTCATGTTCAGGAGGAGAGTAGGAGGATTACTATGGTTCATGCACATTTTGTGAGCAGTCTGCCTGAATTGTTATTCCTCAGTGGGACTTGAGTTCAACCCAATTCAAGTCTACTAAGTCGAGTGACACTCTTTCCAAGGATACCTCAAAGTGTGATTATTGTGGGAAGACAAAGCATACGGGAGAATTTTGTTGGAAGTTGACTAGACGTCCAATATGAGACTGAGTTGGTAATATGCGATCTCATGCACACATAACTGAATCTTTTGAGGCTCCATCTCAGTCTAGTGGCACCACTTCTGCCTCTACTTTTTTCCAAGATGAAATGTAGACTCTTAGACGTCTGATAGTCCGACTTGATATTTCCTCTACAACTCTTAATCATGCATCTTCTTCCAACTTTGCTCATACATGTATATCTGTTAGCGTGTTTACTGCGTGATCCACATACACTCAGCTACAGACCATATGACAAGTTACTTTAGTCTTTTCTCTTCATACTTTACTTGTTTTGGTAGGGATATAGTCAAGGTGGAAGATGGATCTTTATCCTCTATTTCTGGAAAAGGTTCAATTAATTGCTCACTTACCTTATCCCGCTCTTCTGTTCTTCATGTTTCAAATTTATCCACTACTTTATTGTCTGTTAGTAGTATTATCAAATCCTTGAATTGTTCAGTGATTTTTTTTCTTTACTCGTTATATCTTTCAGGAACTGGAATTGAAAAAAATAATTGGTAGTGGTAGAGCACGTGGTAGTCTTTATCTCCTGAACGATGAAGCTTCCTCTCAATCTACCTATCAAGTTCTCTAGGCAAATGATGTTTAGACCTTGCAGCTGGGCATAAACGTTTAGGGCATCCCTCATTTGGTGTTTTAGAGCATTTTTATCCTAGTCTAGTGAAACAGTATAATATGCAATTTTTTGTTTGTGATGCTTGTGAATTTGTCAAGCACAAATGGTCATCTTATCCTTGTAGTAATAATAAAAACACTGGCCCTTCTGTCATTATTCATTCTGATGTGCAGGGACCTTCTCGTGTTACATCTCTCTCAGGTTATTGTTGGTTTGTCACTATTATTGATTGTTATTCTCGTCTTACTTGGTTTACTTACTACGCAATAAAAGTGACATTTCTCTTGTTTTCGATCTTTTCATAAGATGGTGGGTACCCAGTTTGATGCTAAAATCGTAATCCTTCGAAGTGATAATGGAATTGAGTACATTGATGAAAAATTTCGCTCTTACCTTAATGAGAGTGGGATTTTTTTTTATTAAACCATTTATGTGGGTACTCTAGAGCAAAATGGCGTTGCTAAACGAAAAAATTGCCCTCTTCTATTGGTTGCTTGTTCAGTGGTGATTACTATGCATGCTTATCAATATTTTTGGGGAGCTGCAATTCTTACTTCTGCTTATCTTATTAATCGTCTACCTTCAAGTGTTGTTCAATTTAAGTCACCTATTGAGTGTCTTTCGGGGATACTTTCAGTTCCCTCTGTTTCTTCTTTCCCCTCAAGTTTTTGGGTGTGTTTGTTTTATACATGACTATAGATCATTCAGGGGAAAACTTGATCCTAAGGCTTTCCATTTTTTTGTTGGCTATTTTTCCACTCAAAAAGGGTATATATAAGTGCTACCATCCACAGTCTCAAAAAAATGTTAGTATGTTAGCATGGATGTTACTTTTCGTGAGTTTGAATCATTTCTTCCTCAACTATCTTTTTAGGGGGAGAAGACCAATATTTGGAAGACATGGTATGTCACGAGTCTCTTCTTCGATTGCCTTTCTAGTGGGATATTAATAAGTGGGAGCAACAGATTGTTGGTACCAATGATCAACCTGGTACTCTGAAGACTTATTCTCGGTGTTAAAGGGTACAAACTATCCATGTGCCGCCATGTCACTTGAATTCTCCCACTCCAATTCTAGCACCTCCTACTGATTTACCAGGAAATGAGTTTCTAGTTGTTACTCATGTTATTGATGATCCAATTTTTGATGATTCTGACCATCCTATTGTAGTTAGAAAAGGTGTTCGAGCTTGTACTCAACTCCCCATATCTAACTTTGTCTCTTATGATTCCTTGTCTCAATCCTATCGTACATTTGTTTCTTATTTGTCTTCTATATTTATTCCTCAAGGTTGGAAGGAAGCTCTCACTGTTTCAAAGTGGGGGGAAGCTATGGTAGAGAAAATGAGAGCCCCGAAAAAGAATGACACATGAGAATTAGTTTCACTTCTTATTGGAGCAAGGATAGTTGGATGCAAATTGCAATATTCAACGTCAAGCAACAAGCTCATTGGACAGTTGTATGACATTGATTATCAAGAGACCTTTGCCCTCGTGGTAAGGATGAACTTCATATGTGCTCTTCTCTTTTGTGTAACTAATTTGAGGTGGAGCCTGTAATAGTTGGATGTGAAGAATGCCTTTCTGCATGGAGATTTGGAGGAGGAGGTATATATCCACCAAGCTTTTCATCTCATGTAATAGAAGGGAAGGTGTGTAAGTAGAAGGTGGACACTCCCTTCCAAAGATCTGATATCCATTTTGTTGACGCTATACATTATTTGGAGTTTGCCGAGGATGGAGAGCTTTCATTGAAAGAGGATCTGGGGAGTGTCACTACCTTGTTGGGAGTACTTAACGAAGGAAGATGCATAGAAGTCAAATGAGAGAATTGAAAACCTAATGAAGCGAGATGAAGCAGAGCCTAGCGAAAGGGCTCACAAGAAACTTAAGACTGATGGTGAAGAACAATCACTTTATAGGTTGAAGCAATCACCCAAAGTTTGGCTTGACTGGGTTTCTCAAAACCATGTAGAAATTTAGATATAAACAAAATCATGTTGATTATACTGTATTCGTCAAACAGATAAATGGTAAGATAATTGTTCTCATTGTATATATGGATGATATGAGAATGATGTGCGTGAAATCATCAAACTAAAAGGAGTTTGAAATCAAAGACGTAGATATATTGAGATACTTTTTTGGTATTGAGGTTGTCAGATCAGATAAAGACATTTTTATCTCCTAGAGAAAACATGTTCTTAACCTACTCAAAGACACAGGAATGTTGAGATATAGACCTATAGGTTCACTTTTTGAAGTCAATTATCGACTGGGTAGTAGTAATGGTAATGGTAATGTTGTGGATAAGTAGAGGTACCAGAAATTAGTGGGAAGATTGATATATATCTCTCATCCTCGGTCGGATATAGCTTATGCAGTGGGGGTTGTAAGTTAATTCATGCATGATTTACGAACCCTTCATCTTGAAGTTGTTTATCGTATTTTGAGATATCTCAAGTCAGTCCAAGGGAAAGAGAACTTGTTCTCCAATAATGGTCACTTGAACTGGAAACATTCACTGGTACAGACTGGGTAGATTCTATGGACGATAGAAGATCCATTTGAAGCTACTGTACCTTGATAGGAGGAAACATTGTCACTTGGCGAAGTGAAAAAACAAGCAGTGGTAGCAATGTCCAATGTATAGTCTTGAGTATAGAGTAATAACTGATGGAGTTTGTAAGTTTATGTGGTTCTAAATTTTAGTGGGTGAGCTTGGAATTCGTGATGATGGGCCTATAAGGCTGTATTGTGATAAGGTAACTATTAATATTGCACACAATCCAGTTTAATATGATAAATCTAAACATGGTGAAATTAATTGACATTTTATCAAAGAGAAGTTAAACAAAGGTTTGATTTGCATGACCTTTGTGTAATCAGAAAATTAGTTGGCCAATGTTTTTACGAAAGGGCTTAATAGCAAACTTTCTAATCCTATCATTTGCAAATTTGGCTTGAGGGGGAGTGTTATGTTATGTTATGTTAGGTCAGGTTGAGATATATTTCTAGCTTAATGGTATTTTTTGTACTTTGTGGTTATATATAAATTGGGATGTAGCTGGGTAACCCTAACACAATACTCTCTTCTCATAATTTTATTTCTTTTCTCTTATTTCTCTTCTACTCTTCTCCAGTCCCTTAAGACTTCACAAACTAACTATTATTGATAGGATAAGATGAACATGTATGCTTGGCAAATTCACAAGCATCACAAATAAAAACTTGTCTATTACACTGCTTTACTAGCCTAGGAATTTTTTTTTCTAAGATACTAAATGAAGGATGCCCCAAATGTCTATGCCACTAGTGTAAGAGTTAAAGAGATGAATCACCATTTGACTGAAGACCTTGGAGTGAAGAATAAGACTTCAACATCCAAAAAATATGGACCACCATATGTTCTGCCACTGCCAATCATTTTCCTCGCTTCCAAAGTATAAAAAAAATATCACTGAGCAATTCAAGAAGTTTGTAATCCTGCTAATAGACAATAAGTGAGTATAGAAATTTGGGACACGCAGAACAAATGGGAGAGATATGGTGGAAGAGGAATTAATTGAATCTTTCTTAGAAATAGAGTATAAAGATCCATCTGCCACTCTTACTTTATTCCTAGAACATGTGGGTATGAAGAGAAAGATCGGAGAAACTTGTTATGTGTTCAGTGTCCATAGAATCTATTATCCATGGTATATAAGAGGATGAAACATTAAATGCACTGACAGTTATACTTGAATGAGCAAAGTTGGAAGAAGGCGGGTTAGAAATTGTAGTAAGGGAAACATCAAGTCGAGCCATCAGACGCATAAGAATTTGCATCTAGTTTTTCCTGTAGAGGTGTTGCCACTAGACTATGAAGGAATCTTTGAAGACTCGGTCATGTGTACGTGTGATCAAACATTACCACCTCAGCCACAACCATCACGCCCACGTGTAGGGCGTCCAGTTAATTTCCAACAGAACTTTCTAGCGTGTCTAGTCTTTCCACAATAGTCACACTTTAAAGTACCTCTGTTAATGTTACCAATCTTGTTAGTAGACTTAGGCTAGGCTTGAGGTCATGTTGAGGAATAACAGATAAATCAAATTGTTCTTGAGTGGGAGCATGAACCATAGTTTTTGACATGTCTACACAATACGAGAAAAAACCAAAACGATGAAATCACAACCATGAAATCACACAACAACAGCCAAGAGTTCTCAAAACAACAACCAAAGAGCCTCACACTAAAGGCCAAAAACTCAATAGAGGTCAAGGAGCCTCAAGTCAGAGTAGAAAAACCAGAATAGAGGTCAAGGAGCCTCAAATAAGAGGCGAAAACCAGAAAGAGTCCCAAAACACTATAGCCAAAACTCAAATAAAACTTCATGGGTGTTTTAGATCCACCTTAGTCACACCTTACCCAGTGGAATCGAACCAAAAAACTGTCGTAATGCCCAGAAATCAGAGATATGAGGTTTGAACTCAAAAAACTAGAAAATTCTTCAAAAAATCGACCGCTGCAGATGATTTTAAAAAATTCCAAGAAAATCACCATAAATCTCTTGGCATCTAGTCGATCATTCCATAAAAAATTTGAAGAAATTTGACAGTGTGTTGTAATGATGTCAGCATGTTAAAGGTCGATGTTAGCACGCAAGAAGATGACGTCATCCACTCCTTTATATATGACAATTTTCGACAACTTTAAGGCTTCAAATTTGGATTACTGTTCTAATACCAAGTTAGATTGTGAAGTTTTAAGGTTTAAAATGTGAGAAGAGAAATTGGAGAAGATAATATGTCTAAGATTGAGTGTGTAATCACACAACTAATCCCAACATATATATATATAAACACATGTACTAAAATACCCTTAAGCTAAATATAAAGTATACCAGAACAATAAACTACTCTCCTATTAAAATTCTATCAACTTATCCCTAATAATTTTAATCTCATAAATGCTATGTAACTAAAAATTTAAACAACCTAATATTGTAATTATCATCAATTTCAATCTAATATAAATAGGTGATAAGGTGTTGGTAGCATACACCTTACACACAGTATTGTTTCATACTCTCTTTCTTCCTTTCTTCTTTTTTCTCTTTCTTTTTCTTAATCCTAACATACAATCGTTTAAGTTTTAATTGATGTGATTAAAGTTAGGTACAAAAAATGTGGTGACTTTAAGGAGAACAATGGCAGGAGGGAGGCTAATGGGTTTCCAATCACTATTGGCTTACACCATGGCTTTGCTTTGAGTCCATATAATTTTGCCTTGATAATAAATTATAAATTTGGTGAGAGACTAGATTCAAAAGAATTTAAGATAGTGAGACTAAAACTGAATGCATGTAATGTAACTTCAGTAAAAAGAGGAATTGAAATCGAGAAGTAGGGAAAGTTGAAGAGCAAGCGATCAAAGTGAATACTTTTGGTAGTTGGGGTCAATTAGCCATAGGGAGTGTGAGATTGGTGACGATGTTACTCATAGAATCAGAGCAGGATGAACTAAATGGTGGATTGCATCTAGTGCATTGTATGATAAACACATAACTCCTCAAAGCTAAAAGGAAAGCACTACAGAATTGTCAGAAGACCCGCTATGCTTTATGGTAGTTTTATGGTAGTGAGTGTTGGGTGACTAAGATGGGTTTTGTAAAAATGTGATTGTTAAGATGAATGTACGTAGTAAAAGTAGAAAGGATATAATTAAGAATGACAATATTCGTGAAAAATGCAAGCAACATATATAAGAGATAAATTAAGGGGGAAATCAATTTAGGTCGATTGGACATATTTATAGGTGGTATATGATACACACTGTTTTGCAAAATTGGATTTGTCACTGAGTAAGGAAAATTCAGTAATGAATAAGGGAGAAGTTTATTCTAATATTGAATATCCAAGCATTCGAGAGGCTAGGAACTCTCCAAGATGAGCAAGCTCATTACACAACCAGAAAACCCATACCCCTTGCACTCACTCCCCTTCCCCTTTTATATTCTTCTTACCTCACGCAGCCAGTACTCACGCAGCCAGTAGAATGGCCCCCAACAAACTCATAATAGAATTGATGCCAGCACATCCATAACAGCCTTGCTCTAACACACTTGCATTGTCCCAGCTATATCTTTCCAGGATTACCCCTGCGCCTAGAATATGTGAAACGTACCTGTGGCCTATCATTACCCCCCGCCCAAACATTCACCTTGTCCTCAAGGTGAAACTCAGGGAATTGCTGTTGAATGGAGCGAAAATCCTCCCAAGTTGCCTCATACTCAGGCAAGGACTTCCATTTCAGCAATACTTCCACTTCACCTGGCAGTCCATGAATTTTAGGACGAACTCCCAGCACTCCCTCCGGTTCTACCACCAGTTCCAACTCAGGTGTCAATTGGGGTGGTAGTACTGGAGACGAAGAAGAGATCCCACGGGCTGGCCTCAATTGTGAAACATGGAAAACTGGGTGAATCGCGGCCGTCTGAGGAAGCTCCAGCTTGTAAGCCACCTTTCCAACCCGCTGAAGAATCTTGAATGGGCCGTAGTATCGAACAGCTAACTTCTCAAATTTACGTTGAGCAAGAGAGCGCTGCCTGTAAGGTCTCAATTTCAAGAAGACCAAGTCCCCTTCATTAAACTCTGCATAGTGGCGTTTGAGGTCAGCTTGCAGCTTCATCCGCTGCTGAGCGTGCAACAATTGCATCCTCAGGTCATCCAAAATAGCATCACGGTCCTCCAACAGTTGATCTACCAAGGATACCGAAGCAGCCCCTCGATCGTATCTAATAAGAGGGGGTGGATCCCGGCCATAGAGGGCACGAAAAGGGGTGCAACGAGTGGAAGAATGGAAAGAAGTATTGTACCAATACTCAGCCCAGGCCAACCATCGAGCCCAGCTCTTAGGTTTTCCAGAAGCAAAACAGCGCAGATAAGTTTCCAAGCAACGATTTACGACTTCCGTCTGTCCATCAGATTGAGGGTGATAGGCAGTACTCCGCTTCAGAGTAGTCCCCTGCAGCTTGAACAGCTCACTCCAAAAATGGCTGAGGAACACTTTGTCCCTATCCGAAATGATTGATTGAGGTATGCCATGAAGCCTCACGATCTCGCGCATAAAAATGCCAGCGACCGTAACAGCAGTAAAGGGGTGCTTCAACCCAATAAAATGAGCATACTTACTCAATCGGTCCACTACTACCAGTATAGTATCCCAGCCCTCTGATCGTGGCAGCCCTTCAATGAAATCCATTGTAACTTCGTCCCACACTTGCGCCGGAAGTGGAATGGGCTGCAGTAACCCCGCTGGAGTCATGGCCATGTATTTATTCTGTTGGCAGACTGCGCATTCCCTTACAAACTTGACTACATCCTTGCGCATGCCTACCCAATATAACTCAGCTGCTAGGCGTTGATAGGTCTTGGTTTCCCCCGAATGTCCCCCAATTGGAGTGGTATGAAATTCTCCAAGCAGGGTAGGGAGGAGCTTAGAAGTCCGTGGAATGACGAGACGGTTCTTATAAAATAGGATTCCCTGCTCTACTGTAAATCCCATGTGAGATTGCGTCCCTGAAGTGATGTCCTCCCTTAGCCTCTTTAGAAAAATGTCATCCGCCAATTCCACTTTTAGAGAGTCCCAATACTGCCACTGTGGGATAGCCAAAGTTGAGCATTCCACTGTATCTGTTACACGAGAAAGGGCATCTGCCACGCGATTACTTGCCCCACTCCGGTATTGAATATCGAAATCATACCCCATGATTTTAGTAATCCATTTCTGATATTCAGATCCCACAATCCGCTGCTCTAAAAGAAACTTCAAGCTCTGCTGGTCTGTCCGCACAGTGAAACGCCTTCCAAGCAAGTAAGGGCGCCATTTCAACACTGCAAACACAATTGCCATTAACTCCTTCTCATAGATGGACTTAAGGCGAGCTCGGGGACCCAGTACTTGACTGTAATAAGCCACGGGTTGCTGTCCCTGGATGAGAACAGCTCCTAACCCAAACCCCGAAGCATCTGTTTCGACAATGAAAGGCTTAGCGAAATCGGGCATTGCCAAGACAGGGACTGAAGACATAGCACGCTTAAGGTCTTCAAAAGCTGTTGCAGCTTCCGGATTCCACCCAAAATTATCTTTCTTAAGCTGATCAGTCAATGGGGAAGCCATTTGCGCATACCCAGCCACAAACTTGCGGTAATACCCTGTCAAACCCAGGAATCCTCTTAGTGTCTTCAAATTTTTTGGCGTTGGCCACGAAATCATGGCCTGAATTTTGCTGGGATCTGCTGCTACTCCCTGCTCCGAAATGATGTGACCTAGATAGGCCACTTGAGTCCTCCCAAACTCGCATTTCTTGTGATTGGCGTAAAGTCTGTTGGTCTGCAAGACATCCAACACTTGTGCTAGATGTTGCTGATGACTCTCCTCCGAGGGACTATAAATCAAAATATCGTCAAAGAACACAATCACAAATTTCCGAAGGAAAGGCCGAAAGATATCATTCATCAACGATTGGAAAGTAGCGGGGGCATTTGTGAGTCCGAAAGGCATGACAAGGAACTCGTAGTGTCCGTCATGAGTTCGGAAAGCAGTTTTATGGATATCCTGACTTCTGACCCTGATTTGATGATAACCAGACTTCAAGTCCAACTTAGAAAAAAATTTCGCACCATGTAGTTCGTCAAGGAGCTCATCGATGACAGGAATGGGATACTTATCAGGTACTGTGACCTTGTTTAGAGCTCTATAATCCACACAAAAACGCCAAGAACCGTCCTTCTTCTTAACCAGCAAAACCGGACTAGAGAACGGACTACTGCTGACTTGAATGATTCCAGCAGCAAACATTTCCTTGATCAAGTTTTCAATCTCATCCTTTTGGGCGTGAGGATAGCGATATGGCCGAACACTAACCGGCTGACTGCCTTCTTTGAGGACAATAGAATGTTCACGTCCCTTAATGGGAGGTAATCCCGCCGGCTTGTCGAACACAATTTCATGATCTGCCAAAATTTGGTGCAAAAATTGCGGTCCTTCGGAGCTCACTTCCTTCAATCCTTCCAGTTGATTGAGCTCCACCAAGATTCCAGCTCCCTCACGTTTAATGGTTCGCATCATTGCCTTCAAAGAAACCAGAGTTTTTCCCAGAGAGGAATCCCCCCGCAGAGTGACTGACTCGTTACCGAGGCTAAATTTCATCACCTGTGTCTTCCAATTTGTATGAGTCATCCCCAATGTCTCAAGCCACTGAATGCCCAAAATCACATCAGAACTCCCTAACCCAAGGGGCAAGAATTCTTCCACAATGTCAATTCCCTGCAGGTGAAGTGTTACACCTCGGCATAAGCCTTCTCCAAGTACTGCATTACCAGTTCCCATAGCCACCCCGTACCTCTCGGTTTTAATGATGGGTATCTGAACTCGTTTAACAAGATCCAAGGAAATAAAATTATGGGTTGCACCGGGGTCTATCAAAACCACTACCTCTTGCTCGCCGATCAGCCCCCTCAATTTCATCGTCTTTGGATTAGTCAAACCCACCACGGAATTGAGCGAGACTTCAATCATCTGATTGAGCTCAGACGCCTCCAGTTCGAGCTCTGTCTCTTTCGATTCTTCGTCCTCACCCGGCTCTCCTTCTTCTACATCATGAGTAAGAAGAACATTCAGTTCCTTCTTCTTGCAAATGTGCCCTGGCGCCCATTTCTCATCGCAGCGATAACATAGCCCCTTTTCTCGTTTTCTTTGAAGCTCTGAATCGGAGAGCCTTCGCACCTCTCCGGCGACTTTCCCGGTGAATCGATTTGCCCTAAACTCTGATCGTGGAGCTTCAGCGTGAAATCGGTTTGGGTGGTGTAGGTTTGTGCTCTGCGTTGATGTCCCTGTTCGTGGAAACCCGAAGGATGTTTTGTGGGCTTTGGTTACCCACAATTTCTCTTCTATTCTTTGGGCCAATTCCATGGCCCGGCCCAGGTTGCTGGGTTCTAAAATTCGGACCTCCACTTTGATCTCGGGTTTTAACCCGTTGATAAAATGACCCAAGGCCATTTCATCAGAGACGTTCTCCAATGGCGCCGATAGCTCGATGAATCTCCGGCGATACTCCTGCACGCTGCCGTCTTGAACCAGAGCCAGCCACTGCTCGTGGAGCGAACCCGCCTGAGTTGTTCGGAACTGCTTCAAGAGAAGCATCTTCATCTCTTCCCACAGAATGATTGATCTTTTCCTATTTTCCCATTGATACCACAGTAGGGCATCTCCTTCGAAAGCCATGATCGCCGCCTCAAGCTTCTCTTCATTAGTCAACCGATGTAGGGCGTAATATCGTTCCGCCTTCAAGATCCAGCCGTCTGGATTCGAGCCATCGAACAACGGCATCTCCAGTCTCCGGAATCGGATTTCATGGCGAAATCCGTTCGAGTTCGAGTTCGAGCCTCCCTCTACACCATGAGATTCTCTCTTGTACGAAGCAGATCCTCCTCGAGCTGTCTTCTTGCGATTTGAGGAATTGCTCGAATAATTTGTTCATATTTTGCACCTCCTCCTTCAACGTTCCTACTTCTCGTTGGAACTCCTCGTGTACGGCACCAACCAGTTCTTCCATGGAATCTATTCGTTGAGCAACATTCTTGGCTGCCATCTCCCAGGTACGATTGCTCTGATACCAATTTGATACACACTGTTTTGCAAAATTGGATTTGTCACTGAGTAAGGAAAATTCAGTAATGAATAAGGGAGAAGTTTATTCTAATATTGAATATCCAAGCATTCGAGAGGCTAGGAACTCTCCAAGATGAGCAAGCTCATTACACAACCAGAAAACCCATACCCTCTGCACTCACTCCCCTTCCCCTTTTATATTCTTCTTACCTCACGCAGCCAGTACTCACGCAGCCAGTAGAATGGCCCCCAACAAACTCATAACAGAATTGATGCCAGCACATCCATAACAGCCTTGCTCTAACACACTTGCATTGTCCCAGCTATATCTTTCCAGGATTACCCCTGCGCCTAGAATATGTGAAACGTACCTGTGGCCTATCAGTATAATACGACACCGATAAGAATGAGTGATGTGATAATTATTGACGGTAATTGAGGGTAAAGAAAGTTCAAGATTAACTTTAAATGAAATGTTAAAGAAAGATACAATAACTAATAATTTAGTATGACCCTTAATAGAGGACAACGGCGAAACAAGATTCATGTAGTTGACCTCGAAAATTTTAGGGCAAGCCTTTGTTGAGTGCAATCATAGAAAAATATAAATATTTAAAAAGAAAGAACTCAAGAAAGTACAGAAACAGGGACATCAACTCTCTCTCTCTCTCTCTCTCTCTCTCTCTCTCTCTCGTATCTATGTTCAGTGAAAGTGCGAAACACCAACCACTGCCGCATGTAACATCTCTCTGTCTCTCTCTATATATATATATATATCCATGGCCAGGGGCACTACACCAGCATATTCTAACTTCCCATTCATCGTCATCCTAGTACTTCTGCCCCCATATCCCTCACCCGGTACATCAGCCGAAAAATGCAGCAGTAGATTCACCATTACCCTCTCCTCTTCACCCAACAACTATCAGAATATAAAACCACTATGCCGGGTGCTGCCCTCCTTCCATGTCTAATCACCATCCTTGCCTACCATCACCACAGCTGTGTAATCCATTTTGCACCACCAAATTAACTGACTGAAATCAAAAATAATAATTTCCATTGGAAATTTCCCATAGACTTAGGTACCAAATCCTTATGACTCACGAATTACTTGTCTCTATGTTGAGATATCACCCTTATATTTCCACCTCACACACAGGCCACATGACCATGAGGCAACTAGGGATAAGCAGAGTTTTCATGTGAAAATTATATATTTCCTTTTATCAGTTTGCCTAGCACCTGTCACCAATACATGAACCTCCCTTATTTGTTTGTGTAATCTCCAGTCTCTATGTCCCATTCATATTTAAACTCTGTTCTCATTCTCTTCCTCATTTTCTTAACATTCCTATCTCATTTTTAGCAAAAACAATTAGGCAAAAGGCCAAGTTTCTTCATCAACGTTTTTTGTTCCTTCCTTTCTAATCATTCTCTTTCTCTCACACAGACACAGACACACACACATCTAAACTTCATGCTCATTCCCTGAACAGTGGTATCTCATATTGAGAAAAATGACTTAATCAGAAACCAAAGTTTATTTATCTGATAGTGACTTTTCTCTCTACTTTACTTTTTCTTATTGAAATTATCATGACAATTCATTGTTTTTTCTGAAAGAGAATTGCTGCCATGCTGCGGATTGTGGATATAGTACATATGTATGCATTTGTGTGTGTAGTTATGCTGGCTGGTGTCTGAAAGCCTGCAACTATAATATGTAGACTTAATACCTACTATGACTTGCATATAAAACAAATCTTCCAGGCTGCACCATGATATGGCTGGTGTGGGTTATGATCTTACTTTTTTTTTTTGGTCAACAGTTATGATCTTACTTTGACTATCTTGTTGCTTGTGACTTTCTCAATGGAACTTCTCTTTGCGATTTCAGTTAGTAAAGGGAGTTCGTATCCCGCACTGAAAGATTAATACCACCTAATGTTGGTTTATATGATTGTGGGTCTTTCCGGTCACTGCCAATAGTTTTTGGGTTGGATGCATAAAAAATGGTATCAGAGCCGGGCCAGCCCCGCATACATTTAAATTACACATATTCATGTTTGTTTATTTGTTTGTTAGTCCACATGCGATCGTGGGTCCTATGTGTGTAAGGGGTGTAAATACATCTATCTTGTAAATTGAAAGGTTAGGATCATCTAATTAGTTAATGGGGTTGATGGGCCTCTTTACTCCTTGCCTATTTGTTTTAGATTAGATAAATTATGCAATTGTCCTTAGTTTACCATCTATAAATTGTGCTAATTTTTGTTTGAATTGTTTATTTTTTCTTTTTAATAAATTTGACGGTTATGTATACAGTCAACATTTCTTATAAGGGGACTTTTCCATATACCAATGGTTTGCTTTAGTTGCAAAGACCATGTATTGGTTGGGATATGTTCTTATATATTATTCATCAAGAAAAGAATTCCTCTTATTCTCCTATGCAAGGTGATTTGCATGCTTTTTTTTTTTGTAGTGATCTATTAAATTCAAATAGTCAGGCGACCTATATTTTACGAAATTTTCTGTAAACGTAAAGAAACAAATTAGGCTATGGGAAATCATATCTTAATCCAAGTACCATTTTGATGGGGATATTGAAATCCTTCAAGGTGAGCAGTGTTTAGATGAATACATATAGCTCACATCATTATTGGAAAAGGTTGTAGATGCTATAACATAGAGAACATGATGTGTTAGCAATAATTTGTTTGTAGAGCACTTAGAGCCGACACCCTCAATGTTGGGGCATTTGATCAACTATAGTCAAGAACTTATATGCAATTACTTATTTTCAATTTAATTCACGCGTATAGTGTGTCCTATATGACAGTGTCTTCCTTCAAAATTGGAAATGGTTTAAGGTAATGTAATGATCATTTTCTTCCCAGGTTAGGCATATCTATTAGAGCATCCGATCTAAAATTGATTAGCAATTGGTGGAGTGTTATTGTTCTCTTTGGTCTACATCAAGTGCACTCAACTCTATAATATCTTGGACAAGGAACGAAGTTTCATTTTTGTTTTGGTGGAAAGCAACATAAATTAGTCGTTCAATCAAAATTCCCATGTTTCGGGATGTTTCAGAATGCTTTTTCCAATGGTTTCAAATGTTTTACAATCAAAGTTTTAACTTTTCCATTTTGTTTGCAAAAGGTTTTCGAAATTTTTTGTTTTTTAGCAGACCGAAACCATGCACAAAAATATAATTTTTATTCTTGGCCTTTGCCTTTGTCCCTAATCTTTCGATGTGGGATATAAGCTCTCTTCGTAGTCTTCCTTACGTGCGACTTGTTCTTGCACATAGGCAAACAAGCGGAACCAAAACTGATGGACAAACTTTTTAGAAAATCAAATGGGTGGAAAATTTGACCCAACGATTCCCTAAGGCCCAAACGTGATGGTATTTTAGAGGCATCCTGCATTAGCAAATTGATTTTTTGTTACGTTTGTCTTTAAGCTTGTTTATCTAATGTCTAATAATGGCTGAGATTGGTTTGATTCAAAGATTTACATTTGTTGTGCTAGAGATTCAACCCCAGCAAGAGTTGAATAGTTCCTATACCAAGTTGTCATTAGTGCTTTGTTGGAGCTGTTACGATTTTCTTGTTTCTCTCTTCCTTCCCTTCCCTTCACACTCCTCTTTTTCATGTTTTATTTCATTCCCTATGCTATCTTTTACTTTTTCTCAATAGTTTGTCTCTTCTCCCTGATATCTATCCTTTGCTGTCGTCTTTTAGTTTTTTCTCAATATTTTGTCTCTTCTATTCAGAGTTACCGTTTCTATATTCTTGTTATCTTTATTCTTTAAATCCCTGTACCATAATGACTGCTTGGTTTTTGTCAGTTAATCAATTGGATATATATCTACAAGCAGCCTCTATAAACCCCGAGTTTTGTCTTCCCAAACCCTATCCTATTGATTCTCAACATTTTTTTTATATATGTCAGTCATGGGTTTTTTTGGTCAGAAGTCTTGGGTTCACGTGGATAAATTAGGTTGGTCAAGGAAAACGAAGATGATTCGTATAAGAGAGATGCAGCCATTCGTGATTTCTTAATAGATACTTTTTATCCTGTATAGGAGTTTTGGCTCTTCTTTGGTTCTTGGAGCTGCTTTATGGTACACTGTTTTTTGCTTCTCTTTGAACAAGGATTCTCATGTAGGACACATGCATCAAGTACAGGACATTTATGTCTGGTAATGCTACATGTGATATGGTTATTGTTGTCTGATGTAGCAGCTTCACTCTTTAGTTTTTTATATTGATTTCTGATACAACAGCCTGTTTCTCTAATTTTTAAGTTGGAACATTTGGTGCTGGACTGTGATTGTTTTTCCTTATTTTGTTTTTCTTTATGGTTGTTTCAGGGTTCTAGTGACAACTCATCATATATCAGTTCAGAAACTGGAACTCTGGTATTTTATATTCAAAGAAAGTTTACTATAATATACCTGAATTTTGATATATCAAAGGATATTTGTATTTAAACCACTTTAATCTTTATTCATATTTACTCATTTTGCAGTTTGTATTCTTCACTGGTGGAATCGTATTCCTAACGCTTATTGTAAATGGGTCAACCACACAGTTTGTTTTACATACTCTGGGCATGGATAAGCTATCAGCAGCTAAGGTAAGGAGCAATTTTGGGAATTTTCTATGAAATTTGGGGAACTAATGCAAACCATAGATGTAATGCTTTGAAGACATAAAATGGGACCAAGTTTAAGAAGACAATAAAATTCAAGAAAAACAATCGAATTAAACTTCCACGCATCAAGAAAAACTTATCTATTCCTACTATCGGATTAAACTTAGGATAATATTTATTCTCAGATTTGTCAGGTCATCTAACAGTTATGTTCAATTTCTTCACATTTATCTATTCCTACTATCGGTCTTGCTAATGAAGGTAACTTTACATGTATGGTTTCTCAACCTTCTTCGTTTTCTCGGATCATTGATTCAGGAGCTAGTGCTTATATGACTGGTCATTTTTCCTTGTTCTCTAAATCGTTCATCTAACTCATGCATTGTATTAGTTGATGGCTCATTTCAATCGGTGCATGGGATTAGCGATCTCCGTCCTACTCAATCTATGCCTTTAACCTCTTGTTTGTTTGTTTGTTCCTAATATTTCTATTAACTTATTATTTGTAAGTCAGCTAACTAAGTTATTACACTGTTCTGTAACTTTCTCTCCATCCTCTTGTGTTTTTCAGCATCTCACGAAAAAGGTCATATGTTTGGGGCATGAAAAAAATGACCTTTATTACTTAGATCCTGATGGTTCTATTCCTGCCTTGAGTGGTACCATGTCTCCTCTTCAGTGGCACTCTCGACTGGGTCATCCTTTATTACAAAAGTTGCGGCAAGTTATTCCAAGTTTGAGCTTTTCTTGTGTGTTAGAATGTGAGGCTTGTCAATTAGCAAGTATCTTCATAGTTCTTTTCCTCCTAATTCTTCAAGTTGTCAGTCCATTCTGCTTCATATTGTTCATACATACATTTGGGGTTCTGTAAGAGTCAAAAGGTTTTAGTATTTTGTGATATTTATTGATGATTTCTCTCGTTTGATTTGGTTATTTCTTATGAAAGACTGTTCTGAATTGCCCAAGGTCTTTACTACATTTTTTAATGAAATTTTGACTCAGTTTGATGTTCGTATTAAAGTTCTTCGTTCTGACAATGCCCTTGAGTATACCCAATCATTTATGAAAATCTTTTATGTTGACTGTGATATTATCCATCAAACCACTTGCCCTAATACCTCCCAACAAAATGGCGTTGTCGAACGTAAATATCGCCATTTGTTCGATGTTAACCTCACCTTTATGTTTAACATGCATGTGTCAAAACTATATTGGGCTGATGTTCTTACTTTAGTTTATCTTATTAATTACATGCCTTCTCCTATTTTGGACATATATCTCCTTTCTCGTTTCTTTATCCTGATACATCGTCATTGGGTCTCACTCCTCTTGTTTTTGGTTGTGTTGCATTGTTTATCTTCTTTGTTTAGGTAAGGATAACATTTTGCCTCACTCGGTTAAGTATATTTTTTGGGATATTCTCGTACTTAGAAAGGTTTTCGCTCTATGGCCCAATTTTTCGTCGATATTACGTTAGCTCTGCTGTTATTTTTTTTTGAGTCATCTTCCTTCTTTTCTGTGTTAGGCGGTACACTTTCCCAGATTGTGTATCTTCTTCCTCTGTGAGTCCTACTCCTCCCTTGTAGGTTTATCATTGCTCTAAGGACAGACAGATCATTCAATATGGTCCTGCTCCATAGCCATCGCCTGATTCTATTAAGGTCCAGCCCCCTGAGGCTTCAGCTAGTTCATCATCTTCTAATTTGCCTATTGCATTGAGAAAATGTACCTGTAACTGTATAAAGTATTTCATTTCTAATTTTGCTTCTTTACATCGACTTTCATCGTCCTTGCGTTATTTTGCATCGACTTTGTATTTAGTACTTGTTTCTAGTTCTTTGAAATAAGCAATTGACATCTCGTGGTTGGAAACTGGCTATGGATGAGGAAATGAAAGCCTTTCATGAGAATCAGACATGGGACCTTACTACTCTTCCTTTTTGGTAAACAACCTATCAGTTGTCGTTGGGTTTACATAGTGAAGTATCATCCTAATAGTTCAGTTGAGTATTTGAAGGCCCGTCTGGTTGCTAAAGGTTATGTTCAGACATATTGTCAGACTTTCTCTCCCGTTGCACGTTTTAACTCAATTAGAGTTCTTATTTCTGTTGCAATAAGTTGTGATTGGCCTTTGTATCAATTGGATATCAATAATGCTTTTTTACATGGAGACCTACAGGAGGAGGTATATATGGTAAGGAACAATTAGTGTGTTGTCTGAAGAGAGCACTATATGGCCTAAAATAATCACCTTGTGCTTGGTTTGATAAGTTCAGTACCTTGGTACTTCAGTTTGGTTTTCAGCGCTCTACCTTAGATCATTCAATTTTCACTTGTCGGTCTTTTGTAGGCATTATTATTGTTTTTGTATATGTCGATGACATCATCATCAGTGGGAATGACTCTGATGGTGTTGCTCACTTCAATGTCAATCTGAGGAAGTAGTTTCATACAAAAAAATTTAGGTCTTCTTTGGTACTTCCTAGGAATTGATGTTGCCCAATCAAAGGAGGGTATCAGTTTGTGCTAACAAAAGTATGTACTAGATTTACTATCTGAGATGGGTACTCTTGGTGCACGTTTGATTGATATGCCTATGAATCCTACAGTTAAGCTAGATCTTGAGAGTGGTGAAGCCTTTGATGATATAGGGCGATATAGGTGGTTGGTTGGTAAACTAATTTATCTTGTAGTCACACTCCCTAATATTACATATATTATTGGTGTGATTAGTCGGTATCTGCGCATGCCCCTCGTAAGTCTCATTGAGAGGCTATTTGTCGTATATTTCATTATCTGAAATGCTCTCCGAGGAAGGGTTTATTGTATCGTTCATCATCATCCAAAACTGTTGTTGATTTTTTTGACATTGATTGGGTAGGTAGTCATGGTGATAGAAGGTCTACGTTTGGGTATTGCACATTGTTTTGTGGTAATCTTATTATTTGGTGCAACATATAATACCCCGTTCCATTTTGGCAAGGAACTAGTTAGGGAATATTATCTTGAAAGAAATAAGAAAAATGTTAAAGAAGAATTTAGAATAATCTAAAAGAATCTAGAATATTGGAGAAGTTTCTAGAAAAATCAAGAATATTCTAGAAGAATCTAGAATGTTGGAGAAGTCTCTAGAAAGTTTAAGAATAACCTAAAATAGTCTAGAACAATCTAGAATGTTGAAGAAGTTTCTAGAAAGATCTAGAAGGTTCTAGAACATCGAGGAACCTAGGGAAGATTTTAGAAGATTTTAGAGAGATAAAGAGTACTCCACAATGTCCTAGATTAGTATGGAGACTTCTAGAGATGTAGAGGATTAACCATTGTATAAATATCTACAATTGGAACCTAGAAAGTTCCAAGTAAGGAAGGTTCCCCACACCAAGGAAAGAATGACACATGTCCACATTCTAGAGTATTCCTAGGAGTCTTGAAGGCCTATAAATAGGGGACTTGATTATTGAATTGGGAGGAAAACACATTGGTGACCTCCCACTAGAGAGAGAGAGAGAAAAGAAAGGTTGGATACTTCATCTAAGAAAAAAACGAAACCATGGAAGAACAATGTATGGGATCGGCAACATCTCACTCTACTTCGGGTGACAAAGCATTTCCTTGGGACTTGAGGTGAGTGGTTTGGCATGCTACGTATATTCGAAAATTTTTTGGGTATTCCTAAACATTTTAAAAAATAATACATCATGCTTGTTCATTACTACCTTTCCAAAATGTTTAACTAAGTGTCTAAATACTTGTGGCATACGATTCTCCTTACTTGATGAATTCTTTTGTGAAGTATTGTGACTCAATCACTTGTTCATATGGTGAGACTTTGTGATAGTGAATGGGACCATGATTAAAAGTTCAGAGAAATTATTCCTCTGTGTGCGGGTGACTCTGGCCACTAGGGAACAAACCCGGGGGAGGCTGTGGTGATCCTAGTGCTCAACGGTTGAAGGAACAGTGCCTAGTGCGTCCTGGTGACCTTCACCGGATCGTCTTAGGGAACAGACCCGGGGAAGACTGTGGTGACCCTAAGAACGATGTTGGATCCAACCTCGAGATATATTTTGGTATTTGGTTCCCATCGATTATTGGATATCGTACAGTCTCCACCATTATGATATGATTCACCTTTGTGGTATGCTTTCTCGTTGAAATCCGATTGTGTTATTCTTGAGAAATTGATTATCTTATATTATGGCAATTAGTATTTGGTTCCCATCGATTATTGGATATCGTACAGTCTCCACCATTATGATATAATTCCTTCTTAAAATTCGATTGTGTTATTCTTGAGAACTTGGTTATCTTGATGAAGTTATTTTTCTAAATCTTTGTTTTACATGTCGTATGTCAAATATGTTTTTCAGCCACTTTATGCATGCCTTTCCATTCACTGGGCTTTTTAGCTCATGGTTTCAAAATAAAAATTTTTTCAGGTAAAAGATTGGAGTGCCAATAGTGGACTCAGGGAATTGATTTGGAGACTAATAGTGTTATGACCTCCGTAGCATATATCGTATAGCCATCCTTACTTGTTTAGATAATTGGGACAAACAGGTTTAGGTATGTTGACTTTGACATATTGACATGAGATCAATTTAGTGTTAATATTATATTATTAGTTTATTGTTAGGCTTACGTGCTCCATAGGTTATGGATCTATGGTTCACGGTCGGTCATGTCCTTGGAGTTGGGGTGTGACAAGAGTGGTATCAGAGCCTAGGTCGCGACACACATCTGAGCATTTATAGCCGTGTCAACTGTATAGAGGAGGTTAGGGTTCCCAGAGGCCTTTTGGTCATATAAGTTGGAAAAAGTATACTTGATGGTGTGGAGTGAAGATGTTACGAGATAATATGTTTATTGGAGTGTTAAGGGCGAGCATTGCTCCTGAAATCCAATAGAGCCTTTTCTCTTAAGTACCAATGCAACAAAGTGCACTAGTTTTTTATGAGAATGTTTTAGAGAAAAAGGTTTTGGGATGATTCTTGAGTTTCAAACTTTGACCTTTTAGGTTAGAGTACCAGCTTATATTATAAGGGAGCCAACTTCTAGTATAATGATTCACTAAAGTTGAGATTGGTAGATTGCTTAAAGGAACAATTGGTGATGATTGACCATGCTTACTTTTGAGGACCTTAGACGATACATATGGTGATTTTGAAGTCAAGATAACATCATATAATATTCTCTATGGTTTTAATAGAGTATGTTGTTGGACGAAACAAGTAAGGATGGCTATACGATATATGCTACGGAGGTCATAATACTATTAGTCTCCAAATCAATTCTCTGAGTCCACTATTGGCACTCCAATCTTTTACCTGAAAATTTTTTTATTTTGAAACCATGAGCTAAAAAGCCCAGTGAATGGAAAGGCATGCATAAAGTGGTTGAAAAACATATTTGGCATACGACATGTAAAACAAAGATTTGGAAAAATAATATGATAACCAAGTTCTCAAGATAACCAAGTTCTCAAGAATAACACAATCGGATTTTAACAAGGAATCATATCATAATGGTGGAGACTGTACGATATCCAATAATCGATGGGAACCAAATACTAATTGCCAGAATATAAGATAATCAATTTCTCAAGAATAACACAATCGGATTTCAACGAGAAAGCATACCACAAAGGTGAATCATATCATAATGGTGGAGACTGTACGATATCCAATAATCGATGGGAACCAAATACCAAAATATATCTCGGGGTTGGATCCAACATCGTTCTTAGGGTCACCACAGCCTTCCCCGGGTCTGTTCCCTAAGACGATCCGGTGAAGGTCACTAGGACGCACTAGGCACTGTTCCTTCAACCGTTGAGCACTAGGGTCACCACAGCCTCCCCCGGATCTGTTCCCTAGTGGCCAGAGTCACCCACACACAGAGGAATAATTTCTCTGGACTTTTAATCATGGTCCCATTCACTATCACAAAGTCTCACCATATGAACAAGTGATTGAGTCACAATACTTCACAAAAGAATTCATCAAGTAAGGAGAATCGTATGCCACAAGTATTTAGACACTTAGTCAAACATTTTGGAAAGGTAGTAATGAACAAGCATGATGTATTATTTTTTAAAATGTTTAGGAATACGGGAAATTATCGAAGATACGTAGCATGCCAAACCACTCACCTCAAGTCCCAAGAAAATGCTTTGTCACCCGAAGTAGAGTGAGATGTTGCCGATCACATACATTGTTCTTCCATGGTTTCGTTTTTTTCTTAGATGAAGTATCCAACCTTCCTTTTCTCTCTCTCTCTCTAGTGGGAGGTCACCAATGTGTTTTCCTCCCAATTCAATAACCAAGTCCCCTATTTATAGGCCTTCAAGACTCCTAGGAATACTCTAGAATGTGAACATGTGTCATTCTTTCCTTGGTGTAGGGAACCTTCCTTCACTTCCTTACTTGGAACTTTCTAGGTTCCAATTGTAGATATTTATACAATGGTTAATCCTCCACATCTCTAGAAGTTTCCATACTAATCTAGGACATTGTGGAGTACTCTTTATCTCTCTAAAATCTTCTAAAACCTTCCGGAGTGCTCTAGGTTCCTCGATGTTCTAGAACCTTCTAGATCTTTCTAGAAACTTCTTCAACATTCTAGATTTTTCTAGACTATTTTAGGTTATTCTTGAACTTTCTAGAGACTTCTCCAACATTCTAGATTCTTCTAGAATATTCTTGATTTTTCTAGAAATTTCTTCAATATTCTAGATTCTTTTAGACTATTCTAAATTCTTCTTTAACATTTTTCTTATTTCTTTCAAGATAATATTCCCTAACTAGTTTCTTGCCAAAATGGAACGGGGTATTACACAACAAGAATTAAAATGTGGTTGTACGTTTTAGTGCAAAGGCCGAGTTTCGTGCTATGGCTCATACTACTTGTTATGGGTCTGTTCTTTATTCCGTGATATGGAACTTGATGTGTTTTCCCCTATGAAGATGAATCAAGCAGTTATTTTTATCGCAAATAATCCGGTATTTTATGAGTGTACCAAACACATTGAGGTAGTTTGTCGTTTCATTTGAGATTCTTTGATGCGAAAGGAGATCATCACTCCATATATCAAGTCTTGGGATCAGCTGGATGATATTCTTACTAGGTCATTGGCTCAGTTCGCTTTTAGTAGTTTATGTTCCAAGTTAGGCATTTTCGATATTTATGTTTCTAACTTGACGGGAAGTGTTAGAGTTCTTATATATTAGACATAAGTTAACTAGTGTAGGGTAGTATTTTAATTACTCTAGGATTACACAGTTATAAATAAGAGTGTAACGCAACCTAAACCTACAAACAACAGATTATTCCCTTTCTTTTTTTCTCCTTTCTTTTTTTCTCTTCTTTTCTCGTTTTCTTTTTCTTACAAACCCGATTATCGCTTTTACAATTTCAATTGTTTATATACTTGAGGGGTCACTCCATCCATTGCCAATTAATTTTAGGTTAGATGCTCTAACAAGGTATAAGAGTTGGGCCTTGGGTGATCAGTGGACTATGTCTCTTAATAATTTGAATTTCATGATATACATAGTTATTTGATTGTTTGTTGAACCTATGTGCTAGCCTGCGTCTCATGTGAGGGAGGGTGGCAAGAGAGCTTGTATTCCATATTCAATAGTTAGGATCACCAAGGTTTATTTATATATTTGGGGGGTCACTCCACCCATTTTCAATTGGTTTTGTGTTAGATGTTCGAACAATACATTCATATTTAGGCTGTATGTGCATACACTGATTGTAGTACAACTATTTATATGTACACCTCATATTCATAATAACTCGATATTCTTCTACCTAACTATTAGTTTTCATTGCAACATGGTCACTTGTACCATGGCAGCTTCATAGTTTTAGTGATGGTCAGTGAACTAATGGAATTATTTGTATGTGTGCATATTGGAGTGTCTTTAAATTAGAATGATGGGTATTCTTGTAATTTTCCTAGTATCCCTACTTCTATCAATGGAGAGGAGGATAGGAATGAACAAATAACTTTTTTTCTCTTTTCAGTATCTCTTCTTTCTTCTCCTTTACAAATCCTAAAATTGTGACGATAATATTTTAACTTGGTATCAGAGCATCAGTCAAGGCCTAATCTTTAGCAAAAACACATTAGAGGACATCGAAGAGGAAAAGGATCTTGGTAGGATTGCTGACGTCGGCCCGACTGGACAGATAATCTTAGGGCTTGGTTCAGGTTTTTTATGGAGATTCTTTTGGTGAATTTTAAGATTTTTTTGAGATCGTTTGATGTGTTTTTCGAATTTTTGAAAGTTTTTTTTTGGCGTAAAGGGTTCAATTTTAGATCTGAAATTTCTCAGGTCTTTCACTGTTTTCGCTACTTCTAATCCCTCCTAAGAGGTGTGAATAGTCTTGATGAAGTTATTTTCTGCAGCCCATGATGATTCAAGTCAAGTTCTTGCGTAAAAGAGGCTATGAACAGTTTGACTACAGTGTTTTTGGACTAATATTTTGCTTCCAACAGTTCTAGTTCAGCATTTTGGCTTGTTTGGTCCCAGCAGGTCATCTATAGTGCCTTGGTGATTGTTTTGTTTTATGTTTGGCTGTGAGTTGGTCCCAGTTGATGCTATTCAGATGATTTAAGTCTCCATTTGTGTTTCGCTTGGTTTTGGTCCCAGCAGGTCATCTATAGTGCCTTGGTGATTGTTTTGTTTTATGTTTGGCTGTGAGTTGGTCCCAGTTGATGCTATTCAGATGATTTAAGTCTCCATTTGTGTTTCGCTTGGTTTTGGTGTTAGATTTTGTTGCGATATGTCTGAGATTAGTCAAAATTCTGTTAGCTCTGGTAGTGGTGTATTGGGTCAATTTAACTTCCAAAGTGAAAACCCTATGCTACAAATTACTACAGCTAGGTTTGATGGGACTAATTATCTTGCCTGGTCTTGTTCAACATTATTGTTCATTAAGAGTAAGAGTAAAATGGGTTACCTTGGTGGCACTATTGTGGAACCAAACAACACATATTCATCCTTTCCTAAATGGGATGCGGAGAATTCAACTTAATGTCTTGGCTTCTTCATTCCATGCAACCTGAAATTAGCAATGGGTACTTGTTCTTGAGAACAACGAAGGAGATTTCGGATGATGTTGCTCAAACTTATTCCTGGTTGGTTAATTCTGCTAAGATATATGATTTGAAGCGCAGAATACATGAGCATAAACAACGAGATATGACTTTGGCTGCTTATTATAATATTATGTTGGACTATGGCAGGAGTTAGACCAATACCAGGTATTTCAGGTTGATTGTCCTAGTGATGCCTGATGCCTACAAGTTTAAAAGCATGGTGAAACAAGAGTGCATTTTTGAGTTCTTAGTCAGTCTGAATATAGAGTATGATCCGATTCGTATACAGATTTAGGACGTGATCCTTTGCTTTCTCTCAATTAGGTTTTTGCTCATGTTCAAGGTGAGGACAACATAATGAATGCAATGTTTCATGCATAGTTCAAGAAAGATTTGCCCTTACTTTTGCTTCTCAACTTGAAGGTAAAGGAATTAATAAGGGTTGTGATAGTGGTTGGATTGTCACTAGTACAGTACCTTGGATGACAAGGATAAGCTTAATATGTGATTATTGTGGCAAGCTGAGACAATAAAAAGAGCTGCTGGAAACTGCATGGCCAGCCTGCTCGAGGCAGAGGAATGACTATGTCCCATGCTCATCTTGTCACACCCCAACTCCAAGGGCATGACCGGCCGTGAATCAAAATCCATAACCTATGGAACACGTAAGCCTAACAATAAACTATTAATACTAAATTGATCTTATGTCAATATGCCAAAGTCAACATACCTAAACCTGTTTGTCTCAATTATCCAAACAAGTAAAGATGGCTATACGATATATGCTACGGAGGTCATAACGCTATTAGTCCCCAATCAATTCCCTGAGTCCGCTATTGACACTCCAATCGCTTACCTAAAAAAAATATTATTTTGAAAAAATGAGCTAAAAGCCCAGTGAATGGAAAGACATGCATATTCAAAGTGGCTGAAAAATATATTTGGCATACGACATGTAAATCAAAGATTTGGAAAAATAATTTCATCAAGATAACCAATTTCTCAAAAATAACACAATCGGATTTCAACAAGAAATCATACCACAATGGTGAATTATATCATAATGATGGAAACTGTACGATATCCAATAATCGATGGGAACCAAATACCAAATGTCAGAATATATCTCAGGGTTGGATCCAACATCGTTCTTAGGGTCACCACGGGTTGGCACCCGGGAACTGTTCCCTAAGACGATTCGGTGAAGGTCACCAGGACGCACCAGGCACTGTTCCTTCAACCGTTGAGCACTAGGGTCACCACAGCCTCCCCCGGTCTGTTCCCTAGTGGCCAGAGTCACCCGTACACAGATGAATAATTTCCCTGGACTTTCAATCATGGTCCCATTCACTATTACAAAGTGAATATATCTTAGGGTTAGATCCAACATCGTTCTTAGGGTCACTACGGGTTGGTGCCCGGGAACTATTCCCTAAGACGATCCGGTAAAGGTCACTAGGACGCACAAGGTACTGTTCCTTCAACCGTTGAGCACTAGGGTCACCTCAGCTTCCCCCGGGTCTATTCCCTAGTGGCCAAGGTAACCCGCACACAGAGGAATAATTTCCCTGGACTTTTAGTCTTGGTCCTGTAATACCCCGTTCTATTTTGGCAAGGAACTAGTTAGGGAATACTATCTTGAAAGAAATAAGAAAAATGTTAAAAAAGAATTTAGAATAGTCTAAAAGAATCTAGAATATTGGAGAAGTTTTGTGAGATCCCGAATTTTTGGAAGTAGTTAAGTATAAAATATTAGGAGTTTTGAGGTGAAAGTATAAGGAATATTTATGTTTTGTGGTTGATATATATAAGAAGTGAAATGAAGGGGAGCAAAGTATAAATATCATTTTCCTTTATTCTCCACCCACGTGAATGCTTTGAAAAAAAAAAGAGAAGATGGCAGACAAGAATAAGAAAAAGAAAGAGAGAGAAAGAATAAGGAAATATATATACCACAACAATGAATGCATTATAGAAAAAGAATCTTTTCAAAGATTTTTTTAGCATTTGCCAACATTCGGCAGAACACGTCTCACCTTCATATATAGGTAGGAGTTCTTGAAAGATAAATCGAGAGACAAGAGAGAAAGGAGGAAAAATATTTGGTGTGGCTCTTGAACCGTGAGCAAAAACCAAGAGGAAGAAGAAGTATGAAAAAGGAAATCAGAGTTACTGAATAATGATTTTGAGGTACGGGGTGGTATACAATATGCTCTTCTTAAATCTCTTTGCAAAGAGTATTTATTTGATTGTCTTCGGATTTGTAATCCAACTTGTGCTATCGTTATTTCGATTGAATATCGTTGAATATTTTGATCTCATTGATCATGTTATTAATCTCATTAATCGTGTTATGCGGATATTGAGATGGGATCGTGGCAGCCAATAGCCGATGCATCGCCAGCCAAGAGACTCGTGAGATCGGGTTGAGGTGGGATGATTGGTGAGGTGTCAGATCGGTGTTAATATTCTGCATGTGTTATCTATGCAAATATGATGTTTGTATCTGTTGATTGAGATTCTTTGTGATACTCGGTTATTTGAGTATTTAATGTCCTTGAGCATATTTCTCCTCGTCATATTGTATACTTCCCCGCTTTATTTAATATTTTCGGGTTGATCTTAGAGAAAAGATCGGAACGAGATAATCGGAGTATTAAAGACGAGGAGATGTCGATGTAATAGATGTTTTAATCGTATTTGTATTGGGAGATGATTTTGATAAATGAAATTTTATTCGGAGAGAATTAGCGCCCTGTTATGGTTATTTTTATTTGAGGTACGGGGCGTTACAGAATGGTATCAGAGCATAGGCTTCAGATCTTATATGGGATTTGTGGGAAGTGAGTTCACTGTGTTTTCGTTGTGAGATCAAACAACTAGGAAAAAAAAAGTTAGTGGTACAAATTCTGAATACTTGGAATTGATGGGGGTTATGTAGCAGAAACTTTCGGTTTAGTGAATTGAAAGAAAGTTAGGGTAATTACACCTTTATTGAAAAAAATTTAATAACACCCCTTTCTTTTGAACAATAAACACTTTATATTTTTTTTCTTTCTTGTGTTACACTTTGTGTCCTACAATTTTGGGATTCTTGGTGAATTAAGGAATTTCGGGGACGAAATTCTTTTAAGGAGGGTAGAGTGTGAGATCCCGAATTTTTGGAAGTAGTTAAGTATAAAATATTAGGAGTTTTGAGGTGAAAGTATAAGGAATATTTATGTTTTGTGGTTGATATATATAAGAAGTGAAATGAAGGGGAGCAAAGTATAAATATCATTTTCCTTTATTCTCCACCCACGTGAATGCTTTGAAAAAAAAAAGAGAAGATGGCAGACAAGAATAAGAAAAAGAAAGAGAGAGAAAGAATAAGGAAATATATATACCACAACAATGAATGCATTATAGAAAAAGAATATTTTCAAAGATTTTTTAGCATTTGCCAACATTCGGCAGAACACGTCTCATCTTCATATATAGGTAGGAGTTCTTGAAAGATAAATCGAGAGACAAGAGAGAAAGGAGGAAAAATATTTGGTGTGGCTCTTGAACCGTGAGCAAAAACCAAGATGAAGAAGAAGTATGAAAAAGGAAATCAGAGTTACTGAATAATGATTCTGAGGTACGGGGTGGTATACAATATGCTCTTCTTAAATCTCTTTGCAAAGAGTATTTCTTTGATTGTCTTCGGATTTGTAATCCAACTTGTGCTATCGTTATTTCGATTGAATATCGTTGAATATTTTGATCTCATTGATCATGTTATTGATCTCATTAATCGTGTTATGCGGATATTGAGATGGGATCGTGGCAGCCAATAGCCGATGCATCGCCAGCCAAGAGACTCGTGAGATCGGGTTGAGGTGGGATAATTGGTGAGGTGTCAGATCGGTGTTAATATTCTGCATGTGTTATCTATGCAAATATGATGTTTGTATCTGTTGATTGAGATACTTTGTGATACTCGGTTATTTGAGTATTTAATGTCCTTGAGCATATTTCTCCTCGTCATATTGTATACTTCCCCGCTTTATTTAATATTTTCAGGTTGATCTTAGAGAAAAGATCGGAACGAGATAATCGGAGTATTAAAGACGAGGAGATGTCGATGTAATAGATGTTTTAGTCGTATTTGTATTGGGAGATGATTTTGATAAATGAAATTTTATTGGGATAATTAGCTCTCTGCTCTGTTATATTTTTATTGGAGGTACGGGGCGTTACAGAATGTAAAACACGGGAAAAAATTGAACTTTTTTTGAAAAAGGGCAAAATGGTAATTCTCCACCCTTATGCGTATTTGAAATACTCATGTTATAGACCTCGGATGAGGAAACGGAGTTTGCCGTTGAATTCGTATCGCGAAATTTAGTCACCCGGTCAAATTTCGTCGAATTCCGAAGTAGTCGGATTTTGCACGTCGTTCGAGGCGACTGCGTGGCGATTTACCTCACGAACGTCCCCATAAATAAATTTTATAAAATTTCCTTAAAATTAAGTTAAAGTTCAAATAAAATTAATTTGAACTTAAACCGGGATCAAATAAATCGTTTCGGATCGAAAACAGACCCGGACAAGTAGGGGACACGTGGCGCGACTTAGGCCAAGCATTAAAATGTATAAATATGGACTAAAAAGCTGATTTTCTGGATTGGTATTCTGCTGGGTTTGCTGGTTCTCACGTTGGAGATAAAGAGAAAGAAACAAGAAAACTTCTACCTTCTTTCTCGGATCTACGGAGTTCCGCCGGTCGGAATTCTTCGAGCCAAGAATCAAAGTCGATCACCTCGACGAGGGCTACGCAACCATACCAAAAACAACAAGTTTCACCGAAGGTGAACGGGTGGGGGTGTACGAAAATCAAGATTCGTGTTGTATTTCTTTGTTCGGATTCCGTCGAGGTAGAAGGGAGAAGTGATCACGTCGACGAGGGTTACGCGTGGATACCAAAAATGAAGATTTTCACCGAAGGTGAAAAATCGGGATTTGGAAAAATCAACTTCGAGTTGGGTTTTCGGGTCTTGGGAGCTTCCTACGGGATTCTCACGCTACAAGAGGTAGGGGTTCTCCTACTTGGGTTGATTTCTTACCTAGAATGCCTATGATTATGGCTTGGTATATATATAGATATGTGTACATATTTATATGTATATAGTTATGGAATAATGAAGAAAATGGGTAGGTTGTTAGAAAATTACACTTGCCTATTGGTGGAATTTAGGTAAAATAATTTTATCTTAAATTGGTACGTAGAAATTGCCTATTGGAATTTCTTGAATTATGTGGAAATTGGGCATGATATGTGTTACCATGTTGTTTGCCTTGAAGGTGTTTGACAAAATACCTAAATGGATTGAAATTGTTATATGATAAATAACATGTTATGCCTTATGTGGTAAATGAAAATCATATGTGTACGATATGATTTATGTTGAAATTGTGAATGTCAGATATATATTTTGATATATCAATTGTTGTGATGAAGCATGGAATTTATACATTTATAATGTAAATTGCCATGGAATGGAATTGATTATGTTAATTTAGTCCATATGGCATGCATTACATATGTGACATAATGTTTTTGCAATGATACATCGCATTGCATATGTACGGGGAATTCACATCATGAGTGGTGTGTGTGTGCATGGTTGTTGTTAATACCATATGTTGGAATGTGGTAGAGACAGTTCATATGGCATTCATTACATATGAACCTTGCATGAGAGAAGCAATGGGTCATTACATTGCATATGTACAGGAACATCACATACATGGACATTGTGTCATAAGGATGTTGTGCATGGGTGTTTGTACCACAATCTATGTGGTATTAAATGCATATGGTCATGGGAATGGCTCATTGGCATTATTGCATATAGAGCATGACGTTGGTAACTCCATTCATGGACATTAGTCATTAGTGGAGGCATGTGTAGGTGGTGCATGGTTAATCAACACCATACTTGGTGTTTTATGGTGGGCTCGGGAAAGTTGGATTGAAAATCCGACTGAGTCGCACGGTTGCATGCATGCATGGAAAAACTTGGGTCGGGATGAGCAAGAAGAGGCATGACGACCTCTCGGGTGAAAGACCCGGTGATTTGGGGGGTGCACTCCGTTGGTATAAGAGCCCATAAAGTGTACGGGTGTGGAAGACCATTGGTTAAGTCCATGAAAAAGTCCGATCCCAAGAAAGACCCTATTTTTGAAAATATCATTGATGTAAACATAAATGATAAAATGAAACACTTTGGCATTTGCATTATGTTGTCGAGCCGGGAAGGGCTCGGGGTGAGTGCATAAATGAGTCACATCTCATTTCATGATACATCAAACACGTTGGCATTAGCATTGTGTTTGAGGAGCCAGGGAGGGCTCGGGTTGAGTACATGAGTCTCATCTCATTTCATGGGGCTTAGGTATCCCGGTTTAACATACATGGCATTGACATGTAAAGGGAGTCAGAGTGGACTCGGGTTGAGTGCACATGGGTGGGTCTCACCTCATTCATGGCATGACATTATAGCATTACATCATTTAATTATATATTATTTGATGTGGAATGGTTATGGATTTATGGAGGTTGCATGTGAACATTTCATATGCATATAGGTTGAGGAGTAGCCTCTGTAGGAAATTTTCTACTGAGCGTGGCTCACCCTATACGGGAACAATTTCAGGTGCGGGAGGTTCACCGGCGGGTGGCTCCATTTTGGACTCTCATGCTTGAAGAAAGCCGCATGTGGCTTTACTTAATGTTTTGTGTAGTTACATGTTAGAAACTATATTTTGGGGCATGTAATGCGTAAAATAATTGTAATAGAACTTATAAAGACTATTGTTAGATTAGCCTTTCATGTTTTGATTTAAGCATGGTTAATTGGACCCAGTGTGGCCAATGTTTACTTATACATGGACCCGGTGCGGCCATTGCTTTATATTTGACCTCGAATGGGTCTGGTAATTGTGTATTGCACAGGTTGGGTATTGGGTAGAGCTCCCCATACAAAGGAGACTCTGCCCAAATTTCGTTAAGTTATGGACCCCGGTAAATGGGGCATAACAGTGTGATATCGAGAGACTAGGTATCTACAGGTATTCCGCGGGTTGATGGGTAATCAACGGACCCCCGGATTTTGGGGTGTCACAAGTTTCTAGAAAAATCAAAAATATTCTAGAAGAATCTAGAATGTTCGAGAAGTCTCTAGAAAGTTCAAGAATAACCTAGAATAGTCTAGAACAATCTAGAATGTTGAAGAAGTTTCTAGAAAGATCTAGAAGGTTCTAGAACATCGAGGAACCTAGAGCACTCCGGAAGGTTTTAGAAGATTTTAGAGAGATAAAGAGTACTCCACAATGTCCTAGATTAGTATGGAGACTTCTAGAGATGTGGAGGATTAACCATCGTATAAATATCTACAATTGGAACCTAGAAAGTTCCAAGTAAGGAAGTGAAGGAAGGTTCCCCACACCAAGGAAAAAATGACACATGTCCACATTCTAGAGTATTCCTAGGAGTCTTGAAGGCCCATAAATAGGGGACTTGGTTATTGAATTGGGAGGAAAATACATTGGTGACCTCCCACTAGAGAGAGAGAAAAGGAAGGTTGGATACTTCATCTAAGAAGAAACGAAACCATGGAAGAACAATGTATGGGATCGGCAACATCTCACTCTACTTCGGGTGACAAAGCATTTTCTTTGGACTTGAGGTGAGTGGTTTGGCATGCTACGTATTTTCGAAAATTCCTCGTATCCCTAAACACTTTCAAAATATTACATCATGCTTGTTCATTACTACCTTTCCAAAATGTTTGACTAAATGTCTAAATACTTGTGGCATACGATTCTCCTTACTTGATGAATTCTTTTGTGAAGTATTATGACTCTATCACTTGTTTATATGGTGAGACTTTGTGATAGTGAATGAGACCATGATTGAAAGTCCAGGGAAATTATTCTTCTATGTGGAGTGACCCTGGCCACTAGGGAACAGACCCGGGGGAGGCTGTGGTGACCGTAGTGCTCAACGGTTGAAGGAACAGTGCCTGGTGCTACCTGGTGACCTTCACCAGATCGTCTTAGGGAACAGACCCGGGGGAGGCTGAGGTGACCTTAAGTACGATGTTGGATCCAACCTTGAGATCTTCTGGTATTTGGTATTTGGTTCCCATCGATTATTGGATATCGTACAGTCTCCACCATTTTGATATGATTCACCTTTGTGGTATGCTTTCTTGTTGAAATCCGATTGTGTTATTCTTGAGAAATTGATTATCTTATATTCTAGCATTTGGTATTTGGTTCCCATCGATTATTGGATAGTGTACAGTCTCCACCATTATGATATGATTCACCTTTGTGAATAAATCCGATTGTGTTATTCTTGAGAACTTGGTTATCTTGATGAAGTTATTTTTTCAAATTTTTGTTTTACATGTCGTATGCCAAATATGTTTTTCAGCCACTTTATGCATGCCTTTCCATTCACTGGGCTTTTTAGCTCATGGTTTCAAAATAAAAAATTTTCAGGTAAAAGATTGGAGTGCCAATAGTGGACTCAGGGAATTGATTGGGGACTAATAGTGTTGTGACCTCCGTAGCATATATCGTATAGTCATCTTTACTTGTTTGGATAATTGGGGCAAACAAGTTTAGGTATGTTGATTTTGACATATTGACATGAGATCAATTTAGTGTTAATGTTGTTTTCCACTCCTATATTATTAATTTATTAGGCTTACGTGTTCCATAGGTTATAAATCTATGGTTCACAGCCGGTCATGCCCTTGGAGTTGGGGTGTGACAAGAGTGGTATCAGAGCCTAGGTTCGCGACACACATTTGAGTATTTATAGCTGTCTCATCTTTATAGAGGAGGTTAGGGTTCCCAGAGTCCTTTTGGTTATATAAGCTGGAAAAAGTATACTTGATGGCGTGGAGTGAAGATGTTACGAGATAATATGTTTATTGGAGTGTTAAGGGCGAGCATTGCTCCTGGCATCCAATAGAGCCTTTTCTCCTAAGTACCGATGCAACAAAGTGCACTAGTTCTTTATGATGATGTTTTAGAGAAAAAGGTTTTGGGATGATTCTTGAGTTTAAACTTTGACCTTTTAGGTTAGAGTACCAGCTTATATTATAAGGGAGCCAGCTTATAATATAATGATTCACTAAAGTTGAGATTGGTAGATTGCTTAAAGAAACAATTGGTGATGGTTGACCATGCTTACTTTTGAGGACCTTAGACGAAACATATGGTGATTTTGAAGTCAAGATAACATCATATAATATTCTCTATGATTTTAATAGAGTATGTTGTTGGACGAAACAAGAAATGGGGTGACCTTATGTGGGTAGATTTTTTTTGAAGTAAACAAATTGGGAGTTACTAGTTCATTTTAATGGTTATACTTATATTTGGGAAAATATGATTTTGTGGCTGGGTATCTATTATGCAATCTATGGTGTTTGAAAAAGTCCGATATTTTCACGTAAAAGTATTTATTAGTCTCATTTAGTGTCTTGGTGTAAGTACTTCACCGTGAAGGGCTAACTAGATCACGGTTTTTGCAGAACACCAAAACTTCAGAATTTATTGTCATGGCCAGTGAAATGAAATAATGACTTGTAGAGATGTAAAAGTTGGTAATCTAAAAGGTTGAGAATAGTTGCATATGATATGGTCAATGGTGATTATCCAAATGACAGATGTTAGTAAATAGATGAAGTAGTGAAAGGTGATAATCCCAAATAGTGAAAGACAGTTATAGAGAAAAGGTGATAATACAAATGCTGAAGGATAGTAATAGATGCAGAGGTAAAGGGAGATGGTCTAAATTATTGAGAACAATGATTGATAAAGGGATGATAATCCAAATGGTGGAAGATAGTGATAGATGATATAAATTATGGTGATACTCGACTTTTAAAAATTTTGTTGGATTTATTGGAGTTTTCTTATGGTTAAGAAAGTGACTCAACTATTGAAGATAATACCTTTAGTGACTATCCTTAGATTTTGATTGAAGTCATTATGAAGACTAGACTATTCAATCAAATGATGATTTGGGGCGGTGCAACATCATTTAGGATGATATGATTGGTAAACATTTTCAATATTTAGAGTGTTATCATGAAGGATGTAGCGTTAGACATAAATTTAGGAATGGATCAAACAAGTCATTTGAATGTTATTAAATAACGTGTATTAAATTAGTAAAATTAATCAAAAGCTTGTATCGTAATCCCTTGCATTTGGGAATTGACCTATTGATATGAGATCAAGGGAATAGTTTTAGTCAATTGTTGAAGTCCAATCATTAGAACTTTGGGTGCTTGGCTAAGTATGAGATTAACGGTGGTTCTTTGACCATTAGAGTAATTCTTTATTTGGTTAATGAGTTTGGTTGATTTTGACCCATTACAAATAAGTGAGTTCTTTTATGGTAAGCTTGGAATGCATAAGAGATAACTTTGCGGAGTTGTTCTTGATTCTTGATTCTTGATGAAGAATGATAGCAAGGTGAAAAATAGAATTTTCTTTTGGATAACATTTACTATCAAGATAGGTGCGAAGAGAAAAATCCTATTTGATTGATATAAAGAAGAATCAAGCCTAGAGGTATCCAAATTAGTGTTATTCATGGAGACTTGTCAGGATGACTTAAAGATGTGATGTTCGACTTGGTTGAGGAGTTTGGCAAATTCTCTTCATTTACAGATTTGAGTGAAAATTTTCGTAAGGTCGGGTTTATATTCTAAGAAAATAACTTTTTAGATTTGTTTTTGATTCTTGAAGACAAGTGGTAGTAAGATGTCACAAAGAGTAACACTTCGGGAAGACTTATTGAGATTGAACTATCTTATAGTTGGGCATTTATAGAAAATTTGATAGTTATGAAGTAAAAAGGTAACAATATGGATTATTTTCATAAGATTGGTGGATGAATTTAAGTATGTGGATGAAAAGTCTGATTTGTTCATGAGTTTTTGTTGCATCAATTATCAGTGAAGTCATAGTCTTGATTAATAGCAAGTTGGCACAGTGTAGTTTTTGAATAGGTGCTAGTGAAGAAAGTCATACTTATGAATAAAATATGGAAACTTGGAAATTTCTGATGTTATTGTTGGAGCACCGAGAAATCAAAAGTTTTAAGATAACGTCGTTCTATCTTAAATTGATGGTTTGGTGGTATATTTGGAAAAGTGATATTTTAAGAGTAAAAGAGCGATTTAATGGCCGATCATTGATTATCGAATGGAGACTACTGGAATTTTATTTCAGAGAGATTCATAGTAATTGGAGAAAAGATATTATGAATTTTGAGGAATAAAGTATTTTTAAGGAAGAGAGATTTTGGGTATGACTGATCATTGTGGAAGTTGCCTGGGAGAAAGATATGGGTCAAGTTTTATACATAAGTGAGTTGGTAAAGGAAGAGAACAACTTTAATGGGAGACAATCGAAGAAAGAGGTATACGAGATGGTAGATGCTGATGATTTTAGGTTTGCAACTTGAAATGGTTAATTATCAATCTCTTCTTCTCTATCAGATAAGTTTGCTTTTCTGAGGTGCATAAGAATTATTAGGTTACTCATGGATGAGTTTGATATGTGAGGTTTAGGGTAGACAATCAATTAATGGATTCGAAGCCGTGAGTTATTCTGTGATATGGCGAGGTGTTTCATCTTAACGATATATTCTAAAGGTAATAAGTGGGGACTAGTAACACTATCATGAGAGTTTGGGAAAGAGAGAATATAAAAATGATTAAGAACAAATTGTGAACCTTAGTTCTAGACATCCTTGACATGTAATGTTGCTTCAAAAAGGTGTTATCATTACCGTGGTCAAATCCATTCTACTTTGGTTTCCCCAAGGTTGCCTCGAGTTTTATGGAGTAACCGTTTAACCTCGGAAACTACCCATGCCTAAATTCTTTAATATGTGAAATCTGAAATGGGCACTGTTTTTAATCAAGTTTTGGTTCTATAATGTCAATGTAAAGAGCTTGGTGGAGTGAAGGCTTAGATAGCTTATTGAAATCAACAATGAAACTTGACAAGATTGCGGAACTTGATGGTTTTGCTTTGAGTTTTGATCAGCTAGTTATAGAATGAGAAGTGATAATAATTTGGTTATTGGATTTTACAATGCTTTGAGAAGTTATTCAATTTAAAGAAAGGTCAAGTCTAGTAGCATTAGACGCTTTAAAGTCCCGAATAGAGTTGGTGTGGCAGTTTATTGAGAGGCTCTATCACCTCGACTTGTTGCGGGTGTAACATATTCCATGTGTCTATGTTAAGTGAGAATATTTATAGCTCATTGCCCGTGATTTACAATGAACCATTCTATGTTCATAGTGGCTTGACCTAAGAGAAGCAACAATACAGGCTCTGGACAAAAGTCAAATCAATTGGTTAACTGGTTACAAAGAATCATGCAGTCGAGGCCATTTTTTGAAGGGACAAATGCATCAGTAATACCACACTTATTTGGTTGGGATAACTAGCATAATTTCGAGGACGAAATTATTTTAAGGGGGGAAGAATGTAATACCCCGTTCCATTTTGGCAAGGAACTAGTTAGGGAATACTATCTTGAAAGAAATAAGAAAAATGTTAAAGAAGAATTTAGAATAGTCTAAAAGAATCTAGAATATAGGAGAAGTTTCTAGAAAAATCAAGAATATTTTAGAAAAATCAAGAATATTCTAGAAGAATCTAGAATGTTCGAGAAGTCTCTAGAAAGTTCAAGAATAACCTAGAATAGTCTAGAACAATCTAGAATGTTGAAGAAGTTTCTAGAAAGATCTAGAAGGTTCTAGAACATCGAGGAACCTAGAGCACTCCGGAAGGTTTTAGAAGATTTTAGAGAGATAAAGAGTACTCCACAATGTCCTAGATTAGTATGGAGACTTCTAGAGATGTGGAGGATTAACCATCGTATAAATATCTACAATTGGAACCTAGAAAGTTCCAAGTAAGGAAGTGAAGGAAGGTTCCCCACACCAAGGAAAGAATGACACATGTCCACATTCTAGAGTATTCCTAGGAGTCTTGAAGGCCTATAAATAGGAGACTTGGTTATTGAATTAGGAGGAAAAGACATTGGTGACCTCCCACTAGAGAGAGAGAGAAAAGGAAGGTTGGATACTTCATCTAAGAAGAAACGAAACCATGGAAGAACAATGTATGGGATCGGCAACATCTCACTCTACTTCGGGTGACAAAGCATTTCCTTTGGACTTGAGGTGAGTGGTTTGGCATGCTACGTATTTTCGAAAATTCCTCGTATCCCTAAACACTTTCAAAATATTACATCATGCTTGTTCATTACTACCTTTCTAAAATTTTTGACTAAATGTCTAAATACTTGTGGCATACGATTCTCCTTACTTGATGAATTCTTTTGTGAAGTATTGTGACTCCATCACTTGTTTATATGGTGAGACTTTGTGATAGTGAATGGGACCATGATTGAAAGTCCAAGGAAATTATTCTTCTATGTGGAGTGACCCTGGCCACTAGGGAACAGACCCGGGAGAGGCTGTGGTGACCCTAGTGCTCAACGGTTGAAGGAACAGTGCCCGGTGCGTCCTGGTGACCTTCACCGGATCGTCTTAGGGAACAGACCCGGGGGAGGCTGAGGTGACCCTAAGTACGATGTTGGATCCAACCTTGAGATCTTCTGGTATTTGGTATTTGGTTCCCATCGATTATTGGATATCATACAGTCTCCACCATTTTGATATGATTCACCTTTGTGGTATGTTTTCTTGTTGAAATCCGATGGTGTTGTTCTTGAAAAATTGATTATCTTATATTCTAGCATTTGGTATTTGGTTCCCATCGATTATTGGATATTCGTACAGTCTCCACCATTTTGATATGATTCACCTTTGTGGTATGCTTTCTTGTTGAAATCCGATTGTGTTATTCTTGAGAAATTGATTATCTTATATTCTAGCATTTGGTATTTGGTTCTCATCGATTATTGGATATCGTACAGTCTCCACCATTATGATATGATTTACCTTTGTGGTATGATTCCTTGTTAAAATCCGATTGTGTTATTCTTGAGAACTTGGTTATCTTGATGAAGTTATTTTTCCAAATCTTTGTTTTACATGTCGTATGCCAAATATGTTTTTCAGCCACTTTATGCATGCCTTTCCATTTACTGGGCTTTTTAGCTCATGGTTTCAAAATAAAATTTTTTTCAGGTAAAAGATTGGAGTGCCAATAGTGGACTCAGGGAATTGATTGGGGACTAATAGTGTTGTGACCTCCGTAGTATATATCGTATAGTCATCTTTACTTGTTTGGATAATTGGGGCAAACAAGTTTAGGTATGTTGACTTTGACATATTGACATGAGATCAATTTAGTGTTAATGTTGTTTTCCACTCCTTTATTATTAATTTATTAGGCTTACGTGTTCCATAGGTTATAAATCTATGGTTCACAGCCGGTAATGCCCTTGGAGTTGGGGTGTGACAGGTCCCATTCATCATCACTAAGACTCACATATAAACAAGAGAATCGTATTCCACAAGTATGTTTAGGGATACGGGGAATTTTTGAAAATACGTAGCATGCCAAACCACTCACCTCAAGTCAAAGGGAAATGATTTGTCACCCGAAGTAGAGTGAGATGTTGCCGATCCCATACATTGTTCTTCCATGGTTTCGTTTTTTCTTAGATGAAGTATCCAACCTTCTTTTTTTCTCTCTCTCTCTAGTGGGAGTCACGAATGTGTTTTCCTCCTAATTCAATAATCAAGTCCCCTATTTATAGGCCTTCAGGACTCCTAGGAATTTTCTAGAATGTGGTCATGTGTCATTATTTCCTTGGTGTGTGGAACCTTTCTAGATTCTCCATTCACTTCCTTACTTGGAACTTTCTAGATTCCAATTGTAGATATTATACAATGGTTAATCCTCCACATCTCTAGAAGTCTCTATACTAATCTAGAACATTGTGGAGTACTCTTTATCTCTCTAAAATTTTCTAAAACCTTCTGGACTCTTCTAGAGTGCTCTAGGTTCCTCAATGTTCTAGAACCTTCCAAATCTTTCTAGAAACTTCTTCAACATTCTAGATTCTTTTAGATTGTTCTAGACTATTCTAGGTTATTCTTGAACTTTCTAGAAACTTCTCCAACATTCTAGATTCTTCTAGACTATTATAGATTCTTCTTTAAAATTTTTCTTATTTCTTTCAAGGTAATATTCCCTAACTAGTTCCTTGCCAAAATGGAACGGGGTATTACACATCTTACATCTACTCTTCAGTGACTTCTTCCACTTTTGCTTCCATACTCCTGTTTTTTCTATGGAGGAAATTGAGTCCCTCCGATGGCTTATGGCTCAGTTGGAGTTTGTATCTACTTCCATGGCTACTTCTACATTTGCTCACTCAAGTATCTATGCAAAGGCATATCATGCATCTTCTTTATCTAGTAATCCCTCTTGGATCATTGATTTGGGGACATCTGATCACATGACAGGTTTGTCTAACTTGTTCTCTTCTTACAATACTTGTTCAGGTAGAGATAAAGTTAGGATAGCGGATAGATCTTTATCATCAATTTTTGGTAAAGGCTCCATTTTAGTTTCTCCATCTATGTCACTCCCATGTGTCCTACATTTTCCTAATTTTTCTACTAACCTTTTATCTGTAAGCAGCAGAACCAAGTCCTTGAATTGTAGCATGACTTTATTTCCTACTCCTTGTGTTTTTCGGGAACTGGACATGAAGGAAACGATTGACGTTGGTAATCAGATGACTAGTCTCTACCTGTTGCATTCTTCTACACTTAATTCTCTTAAGGGACAAGCCTTATAGTCTACTAGTTGTGATGTTATTGATTTACAGATCCGCTTATTCGATGGCATCTGTGCCTTGGTCACCCTTCATTTTCTTTATTGCATAGATGTTTCTTGTCATGCTGTCTAAGTTGAATGTTTCTCAATTTCATTGTGAAGTGTGTGAAGTTGCAAAGCACAATCGTGTTTCTTTTCCTTCTAGATTAAATAAAAGCACTTCACCATTTTCAATTGTACATTCTGATGTGGGCATGGTTCAAAGTATTAGCCAATATTGATACGAGTCAGTTGAGTTGTATCCGTCTCGACACCTTCGGAGACAATATCATTATACGATAAGTATAAACCCTGAGTTTCACACAATTCGGCTGAGTCGTTCGAGTTGTATCCGAATCAATCCCGAGTCGCCAAAATATTGTCATTGAATTGACCGATACGGTTCCACGACGCCGCGATATGACCTGAATTTCTCGTCATATTCAACATTTTCTTTTAGGTCGTATCGCCCAATACTGTTTCGCGACGCTGCAACCGATGTGTCTTAGAGTTCTTCGAGTTGATGGTTGATACCGTGACCTTGAACCATGGATGTGGGGCCCTCACGTATTCCTACTTCGTCGGGTTATTGCTGGTTTGTTACTTTTATTGTTGATTGTTCTCATGTTACATGAGTGTATTTGCTTCTGGAAAAAAGTAAGGGGATGTTTGGTTTGCATCTGCAAACTTGTTTTTTGTTCTCAAAATTTCAAAAACACTTAAAACTCATTTGGTTAGCATTTTTGTTCTCAAATTTTTGGGAAAGAAATGAGATTTGGAGCAAAGAAATAGAAAACAAGGCTGACTTGTTTTATGAGTTTTCTCTTGAAAATTGTGAAAACAAGGAGAACAAAACCATTTAATGAGGTCTGCCCTTCGAGTCCCCTTATCAGCAAAACTAGCCATAGTATATATAGTCTTCCTTTTTTTTTCCCCTCCTCTCTTCCTGTTTCTCTCAAACATAATCAACCCTCTCTCTCTCACAGTCGAAGTCGAGGCTCCCTTCCTCTCTCCCCGTTTCCCTTCCTCTCTCTCTCTCACAGTCAAAGTCGATGCTCCAATTGAAGACTTGGAATACTTCTGTCACTTAGGTATTTCTCTCTACCATTCTCACTATCTCTCTCTTGGTCGTTCCCTCTCTCTCTATTTGTTGTGGTTGTTACCCAGCAGTTGTGCTGTTGTCTTCGGTGGTGGTTGTGGGTTTTGGTGGTGGTTGTGGGTTTCAGTGATTCAGTGGTGGCTGTGGGTTTTGGGTGGTTCTGGGTTTCGGTGGTAGTTCTGGGTTCGGTGGTTGTGGTTTCAGTGATTCGGTGGTGGTTGTAGGTTTTGGGTGGTTCTGGGTTTTTGGGTGGTAGTTTTTTGGGTGGTTTCGGGTGGTTCCAGTGGTGGTTTTCTTGGGTGGTTCTGGGTTTTTTGGGTGGTTAGGTGGTGGTTTTTTGGGGTGGTTGTGGATTTTTGGGTGGTGAAAGAGAGAGAGACCGAGAGTTGAAGAGAGAGAGACAGAGAGTTGAAGCGAGAGGTGGGAATTGTGGATTATTGTCCAAACAAATTTTATAATTTTTGTTTTTTAAAATTATTTTCAAAAATATATAACCAAACAGGTTTTACAATCTAAAAATTTTTAAAAACACTTTCTTAAAACTTTTCCCAAAAATAGTTTTTAGATACTGTTTTTTGAGATGCAAACCAAACAGGCCCTAAAGTTTTCACCTGTTTTAAGTACTTCCATTTTATGATTTCTATTCAGTTTGATGAAAAATTTAAATTCTTAAGTAATTATGGTGAATATGACAATGTTGAATTTAACACATTTGGATTGGATTCGAATGACATTATTCATGAAACTGCTTGTGTTAGAACTCCACAATAAAATGAAGTAGCTAAGTGTAAGAATTATTATTTGTTAGAAGTTGCTAGTGCACTTCTGTTCACCATGCATGGTTCCAAAACTTTTTGGGGAGATGCTCTTCTTGCGGCAGTCTACCTCATTAATCGAATGCCCTCTCACATATAATCTTTCAATCCTCTTAAGGCTTTCAATTTTTCATTATCTATGTTCCATTTTTCCCCTAGTGATTTTTTCAGTCTCCTATTGCTTCCTTGATTCCTTAACCTCTACCACACTTTGAGAGTGTAGTTTATGAGTCCCCAATCTGACAGTTGGACAAGGAGAAACAAGGTGTAGGGGTTATGGAGTTAAATGATAAAACAGATGATCACACTCATGATCCCTCTCATGCTAATTGTTAGCTGGACTCTTCAGATTCATGTAATGCTTCCCATCCTTTTCTAGCTCATCTATTTCTTCCTTTTTTGATGACACTGACCTTCCCATTGCAGTTCGAAAGGGAGTCTTGCACTCAACATCCTATTTCAAACTTCGTGTCCTATCAGTCATTCTCACCTTCCTATCATTCTTTTATCCTTGTCTTCTATATCTGTTCTGTAGGATTAGAGAGAGGCTATGACAGACATTGAAGACAACTATGGCAGAAGAGATGGGAGCTCTTAAGAAAAATAATACATGGAACCTGGTAGCTCTTCCTAAGGCAAAAGAATAGTTGGTTGTAAATGGGTATTTAAAGTGAAATATATGATAGATGGATCAATAGAGAGGTATAAAGTTAGATTGGTGGCCAAGGGTTTTATCCAAACATATGACATTCATTATCAGGAAACCTTTGCACTAGTGGCTAAGATGAATTCCATAGAGGGTTGCTCTCCTTGGCAACAAAGTTGGGATGGTCTCTCGAGCAGCAGCTAGATGTGAAAAATGCCTTCTTTCATGGTGACTTGGAAGAGGAAGTGTATATGGATACTCCTCCTAGTTTTTCCATCTCTTGAAGAGTTTGTAAGTTGAAGATGTCTCTTTATGGCTTCAAACAATCTCCTAGAGCTTGGTTTGAGAGATTTAATAGAGCTATGCAAAAGTATGGGTAAGCAAAGTCACACTAATAACACTCTCTTCATCAGACATAGACAAGGGAAGGTTACCATGCTTATAGTTTATATATGAAATTATCTTTGGCTAAGGAATTTGAGATAAAGGACCTGGTTGACCTGAAATATTTTCTTGGCATAGATGTTGCAAGATTGATGGGCAAGTTTATCCGTTTTTCGCATGCCCGATGTACCTACGTTGTAAGTGTGACGAGTCACTTTATGAATTCTCCACGATCATTCCGTTTAGAAGTAGTCTTTAGATTTTATGGTATCTCAAGTCAGCACTTGACAGAGATCTACTTTTTGTAGACAATATTTATTTGGGTTGGAAGCATATACAAATGCAGCTTGGGCCTGATCAATCACTCATAGGTGCTCAATTTTTGGATACTGTACCTTTGTTTGAGGAAACATAGTGACTTGGCACAGCAAGAAACGGTCAGTTGTTGCGAGATCTAGTAACGAGGCCGAGTTTAGAGTTATGGCACATGTGTGTGAGCTTTTGTGGATGCGAATTATTTTGATGGAGCTTGGGGTTTATTCATGTGCCCAATGAGACTTTATTGTGACAATAAAGCTTCCATCAATATTGCCCATAACCCAATTTAGCATGATCAAACCAAACATATTGAAGTTGACAGACATTTCATTAAAGAAAGGTTAAGCTCTGGTCTTATTTGCACATATGTTGTGAAGACCGGGAAACAATTAGCTGATGTCTTGACTAAAGGGGTGTCTAGTAAGGTGTTTCATAACATGTTAGGCAAGATGGACATTTATAATATATATACACCAACTTGAGGGGGAGTGTTAGTATGTCTTTAAATTAGAATGATGGGTATTCTTGTAATTTTCCTGATATCCCTAGTACTATTTATAGAGAGGAGGATAGGAATGAACAAATAACTTTTCCTCTCTTTTCAGTATCTCTTCTTCTCTTTCTTTTCTTTCATAAACCCTAAAACTGTGACGATAATATTTCGACTGTAAATTCATCAGGGACTGATCTCCTTTTTTGTGTATATATCCTTAAAGAAATGATTACATTGAAAACTTTCAGGCAGTCCAAGTTTTGTTAATTCGTTTCAGTTTCAACTTCCCCATGTCACTTTTATGCATAGAAGTTTATAGCTTCTGATTTTATTCAAGAGCATGGAATTTATTCTCTCAAAAGTATATTCCTCTGTTCTTCCTTTGACAGTTCCAAACTGAACCCTTTTTCTGGTTTTTGTTTATATTCTGTGTTAGCAATTTGTGTATGTAGGATTGTTTTTTTTATTAATGTTTTGTCTTTGCTTTTGTTCTGATTTGTTACAGAGGCGTATATTGGCTTATACAAAATACGAAATGTTGAACAAAGCCCTGGAGGTGTTTGGTGATCTTGGAGATGACGAGGAACTAGGACCTGCTGATTGGCCTACTGTTAAAAGATATATTACAAGCTTGAATGATGTGGAAGGGGAACGTGTGCACCCTCATACTGTATCCGAGAGTGATGGTAATTTAGACCATATGAATTTGAAAGATATACGTGTTCGCTTTTTAAATGGTAAGAATTGTTATTTTTTGGGGGGTTACGCAATTGAATATCCAATTATAATTGTGCTTATCTTTTATTCAGTGTACTTTCTTGCCCAGATTGATTAGCTCTTATTTTGGGGCTCTATTGCTTGGTGCACCTCCTCATGCAAGAAAGTTGATCTAGCTGTTTTACTCATTTCACATTCTGTTGTTTTATTCTGTTATTCTCGAGCAAGGCTTCTGTCAACAAATTTCTTAACGAATATAATATAATTGTGGCGATTTTTAAACCCAACTGTTGAGTAGTCAGTCATTCAACGTGGCATAATGTTCTTGATTCATGCGATAGATCATGCATAAGGACCAATACATAAGAATTTGGGTGTCCTAATCTGCATAACCCCCCCCCCCCCCCTTCTTTTTTCCAAGGTGCTTTTCCATTCTTTCTTTCTCTCCTTCTCATTTTTACCTATTTCAGTGGAAGTACAATCATAAAACTGAGGAAAAAGCAGTGTTGAAGGTATATTTACGACACAAAGTGAATGACCAAGTGAAAAAGAGAACAAATGAAAGCCAAACAATTATAATGAAATTGAAAATTTTGCTGTTCAGATAGTGAAGTTCATGCTGGTCCTACGACCAGAACACAGATAGAATGCTTTTGCATCAGATATATTCTGAACTTTGATCAGAAAGTTTGACAGGTTGATGTCTAGCTTTGAAGGTAGTCTAATCCTTTCCATCCATAAAAATTTCCCCATGATAGAGAAACTAATGATTGCCAAGTTCATTAATCTCACAAAGTCTAATCTTCAGACCTGGGATGATTCAAATCTTCTAAGGTAGAAATCTTCCCTGTGATCCAAATTGGAATGATAAATTTAACAGTTTCCCAAAGTCGCAGGCAAATAAACTTTTGACAAAAATGTAAACAAACCATTCCAACTAACAGTAGCAGCTTACATCAGCTATTGTTAGAAAGGTGAATCTCCTTCCAATCTAAGCAAAGCACCTAAAACTGCTTTTCAGATGTGAACATGCTGCCTTCATGCATGAAATGCAGTGGAGAAGAAAGTTAATGTTCGGTAAGGGTGACTCCTCAATCCCCAAGCTTCCAACACTTAAAAAGTACTGGATGGGGTGGGGCTTGGCTTATTTACATCAACTTAAGGTTTTCAGATGTGGGAACTGACATTGTAATGCTTTTTCTCCTTTATTTTTTATGGGATTTGGGAGGTGGGGCTGTGAGGGGTCTAATTGACCAGTTGTGCTGCATTTGGTTGTTATGGATAAGGAGGCAGAGATTATTGCTCCAAGAAACTAAGTTAGAGGCTATCTCTAGTGAGGTGGTAGGAGCTTGTCGGTTAACTAATAGGTGGGTTGGATGTATAGATGAATAGATTTTTTTCTGTTGTATTTTTGTGACATGTACCAGAAGGTTGATTTATATATTTGCGGGGCCTCCCTGTCAATTGCCAATTGATTTTGGTTTGGATGCTTTAACATAGTATCTTAGTCGAGTCTTGAGTGCTAAGAAATACAGACACTCTCAAGAATGTGGTATCCTTGTCGGACTATAAAATACGGACAGGCTCAAGAAGGTGATGTATTCGTGTCGGACACTTGTCGAACACCGACACTCCTCAAACACTCTTAGACACGTGTCCGGTATTCTTTTATTCATGTCTATTATTTAATAATAAAAAATTAATTTTGGACACGTGTTTGACATTTCTTTGATGATGTGTCTGATACTTCTTTAGGTCATATCTATTATTAGACAATAAATATGTGTTGATATATGATCAACAAAGGTTAAAAATTTGACTAATAAGTATTTTATTTTATGAGAAAACAGATAAGTACCAAGACTAGATACGTTGAGGCTGTACTCAAAATATCATAATAAAAGCAAACGATGTATAAACATTTTAAAAGAAAGCAATTGAGAAAATGAAAGTAATGATTTAAATTATATATGTTAGGTACATGTTGTCCACAAACAAAATTGACGATTATTGACTATTATGATGCTTTGGTCCAAAAATTCACATTACATAATGGACATAACATTTACCTATCATAAAGTACCAAGTTTTTTATGAAGAATGTATCATTATCACTATATTTGTAATAAATTATATAGTTTTATAGAAAACACAATTATCTATAAATTGTTCCTAATATGTCCGTATCCTATTTTTTTGAAAAATATCGTATCCATGTCATGACGTATCTGTATCCCGTATCCTTATTTCTTAGGTGTCAATTACATGTCAGACACTGACACTTCTCATGCACTCTCGAACACGTGTCAGACACACCAACACTTCTAGGACATTCTCGGACACGTCTTACTTTTATAGCTGTGTCCATAATTAAAAGTTAATTTTTTACAGGTGTTGGACTCTTCTTTGGTGCATTGTTCGTCACCTCTAAGGCCATGTTGGCATAAAATTAACAAATCTTGAAAATTTCCTAATTGTTACCTTATATCCTGTGAAAGACTATAAGTGTTAGGACTAATTAAGTTAGATATTTAGTCAAACTTAACTAATAAAAACATAAAATACATAAAAAATTTACTAAATAAGAGGACTTGGAGAGATGAGAGCTATCATTGTAATTTTGCATGTTTGCTATACTTTGTCTATTAACAAGTAGATGATTGTATACTAATATGATCCATTAGTTTGAAATTTCACATCAAAGGAGTTGGCTTTAGATTTCTTATCATAAAGTACTAATTGGTTTATGTTGTAAAATACTATAATCATACTATATAGGGATAGTTTATATCAGTTGATACATAAAACACAAGTATTTGTAGCGCGTCCCTAACGTGTCCGCATCCTACGTCTTTTGAGAAAACAAGTACTAATTAGTTTATGTTGTGAAATACTATAATCATACTATATAGTGATAGTTTATATCAGTTGATACATAAAACATAACTATTTGTATTGTGTCCTTAATGTGTCCTCATCCTACATTTTTTTATAAATGACGCGTCTACGTGTTTGTGTCATGTCATATCCCCTTCCCCTTTTTGCATCTGTTCTTCTTAGCTTGGGTGATTAGTGGGCCAAGCTCTTACCCATTTGCATTTCTAGGTATGCATGTTTGTCTATGGTTTTCTTTGCCCCACGTGCAAACTCGGGCCCCCCACATGAGAGAGGGTGTAGAGAGAGTTTGTGTCCAACATCCAATGATTAGGATCACTCAAGGTTGGTGTATATGTTTGAGGAGTCTTTCACTCATTGCCAGTTGGTTTGGATTGGATGTGCATGTGCGAACTGAAAAAATATAGGTGGTGGAGGGTGTTATATTCAATTCTTTGCCTATTTTAAAAGGTTAAGATCTCCATTTCATTCCTTGGAGATAGAGTTGTCATTGTGCATTATTCCACCCACACCCTTGCGAGCAATGGTATCCCTAGGTATGCTTTTAGATTAGTAATCCCTAGGGGCATGTTTGTTTTGAGTATTGCTATGCGTGGTATTAAGAAATGTATTCCTTACATTTCCAATACCAATGGAAATTAGTACTGGTAATAGAAAGTATTTCAATCCCCTCCCATATTTGTTTGTTCAATAGGTACTATAGTGGATCCCACAAACAACCATCTATTAAATCACATCTTATATAACAAATATACAATTTTATCCTTAATATCATCCATTCCATTACTCCGTTTGTGTAACGCTTTTGTACAATGTTTAGTATAATACATGGTATGGTAATTCATACTCAAAAAATTCCAGATAATGTAAAAAATCCACACAAAAAATAAAGAATTTGATGCTATGAATCGGTGACACTGTAAAAAAAAATTAAAAAAATAAAAACCGGTGATACCGTACGCTTAAACATAATACAAGAAAAAAAAAACAAAATAATTTTTTTTACAGTGACACCGTATACTTAAACATAATACAAAGAAAAAATTCAAAATAATTTTTTTATATGTGAACTCTACACAGTTGGGTATTTGTGTCATTTTCCTTGCTTGTACCGTTGGTGGATTTATATCGGCAAATAATACCACTTGGTAGGTGGTATTCATTAAAGCCATGTACAAAGGTTAAAGGCTACTGTACAAACCGGGTTGGCATTGCAACCCGAAAAATAGTATTGAACATAAAATGCCAACCAAATAAGATAATAGGTGGGCCTCAGGTACTATTTCTTGTTATACCATCCTATAATACCACTCAATCCCCCAAACAAACATGCCCTAGAGGAATTCAGTTTCTAGCTTTTGCATATACACATGTTCACAGAAACCTTTTACAAGCATGTTAGCTAGTTCATGAGCTTTCACCTGTATCACTTTCCTATACACAAATATAACTGCAGGTGCGATAAGGCGTATGCCCCTATCATTTTACTTAGAAGATGCTGGATGTTTAAGGTTAAATTAACCATTAATGTATCTCTTTATTTATTCTCCAGATAGAACATGGCCTTTTCAATTATATGAATTAGTTACTTTAAAGTACACTTGATATGATCTATTTTGACACATGATTTTTCGGTTTCTACATATTTTCATCATTATCAGGGACCGTTGGTTCAGTGGTTAAAATTTGGCCCGACAACTTTGACGCTGTGAGTTCGAAATTGAGGGCAGCCACTATGTGAAAAGTAATGCCAAATGTTAGGTCGGTAGTTTATCCATCCTTGACGCTCATTAATGCAGACAAAACTAGGTCTTGCGAATGAAAGCCAAGCCCCTCTTATGGGACGCAATAGAGGATGCCAAAGATGAGGTGGGCTTTCATGCCGTCTCCACAATGAAACGTACCCTTTTATTTAAGAATGAAGCTACATAATACTCTAAAGGTGTTGACATCAGCATTGGCAACTTATAACAATCCTCCTACCGAGCAGTCTCATCTGAAGCTTGGATATAACCAAAGTCTTCTTGGCTCCTTGTACAATATTTTTCGGAGAAGCCCATTCCCTCACAATAACGCGGACAAAGCTTTTCTAGTAGTAGAACAAGAGCTTTACTATTTTGCTATTTGTAGCCGTTCTCTTTCGGGGTTGTTCTCTTCCAAAACCTCTGGCTTGGCCGGCCTACATTGAGCCGAGGGGCTGTTGGCACTAATCCCTTGCCTTGGCCTCTCAATAAAAGGAGTTTCCATTGTGCTTTTCCTTTTTGTTTCAAATTTATTATTTCATTACCTGCTAAAAATCATGAGCACTGATACTTGTTGCGTTAGTTTTACATTACAGTGGGCTGGAAAAAAGTCAATGTTTTAGATTTCATGCTTTTCATTTTGTTTGGCGTAAACAACTAAACTAGTGAACATGTTAAATAAATCAACTTGATGTTTAATGTGAAATAGCTGTCTGGTGTAAAGCTTAACTGAAAGTAGATTTTACTGCTTTTTTTTGCAAATGTCTCATTTAAGGTGTTCAAGCTGCTTATTGGGGGATGCTTGATGAGGGAAGGATCACACAAACTACAGCAAATCTGTTAATGCAATCTGTGGATGAGGCAATTGACTTGATATCTCATGAGCCTTTGTGTGATTGGAAAGGTTTAAAAGCTAATGTTCATATCCCAGGCCATTATAAGGTTCTTCAAACAAGTGTTATCCCCGAAAAGCTCCTTACATACTTCGCTGTCGAAAGATTGGAATCGGCATGTTCTATTTGTGCTGCGTTTCTTCATGCACATAGAATTGCACGGCGGCAACTAAATGACTTTATTGGTAAGGGTTCCTTTCAATGTGATGTCTTTAACTATCTGGAAGTACACATTCTTGGTGAATAAATATATTTCTGCTTCTCAATATGTTTCTGAATTAGGCACATCCATCACATTTTTAATGGATAAATGCAGTCATATTCCATGGTAGAGTTTGAGGATATGTGATGAGGGGCCTATGTTGCAGATACATTTGTGGAAATAGGCAACTATGCCAAGCACTTGTGGCTATGATAAACTGTATACCAAGGATCAAAATTACATCTTGTGAAACCTGTCAGTTGAAAAGGATGTTCTTCTTTCTTTTAGATTGATTCCTTATGCTCGGTCTGGGACCCCGGATCCCTAAGGTGCCCTTGGGGTGATTTTTAGTTTCTAGGTGGTAGAGATGATGGGCTGGTCTATGTAAGGAACATTGTTATCAAAATCGTATGATTCGCGATTCGATTCGTACGATTCAATTTAGTCTCCATTTGATTCATATATTACTATAGAATTGTTTTTGGCTGAAAGTCGCGCTTGAATCGAGAATCATATGATTCGATTTCAATCAATGGAATCACACGATTTGTTTTATTTATTTTGTTAACCCTATTTCTAGTAAAACGACATCCGTTTGCTAAAAAAGGCCTACCCCAAATATAAAACTTGCCGAGAGAGTATTTCCTATTCGCGTATCTGCCTCTCAAGTGACTGTTCAAGCGTATGTGAACATCACACAAAGATGTCTCCTTCACTTTAGGTATGCTTCTTCTTTTCTTCTTCAAAAACAGCTACCAAATCTAATATACCCTCCTCCTCCTTCTTCTTCAATACATGCTCTATTTTTTATTTTTCATCACATTAATTTTTTAATCGAATGTGGGAAATAATTTTTTAAGTTTACATATTCGAATCAGTATGTACTTTTCCTATTTTAATTTAACTTCATTGAAGACAATAGCTATTTGTTGGTTAAAAATTATGCATCTTTCATCGTGGCCATTTTGAAGGAACGATTTATTATGCATTAAGAATAAACTTACTATAATCAAACTCAAGTGTAGCTTTATAAAGATTTATACAGGTTAGCATCTTTTCATTTAGACAACGTAATCATGTCAATACCGTCAATTGATTATTTTTAAAATACAATAATATTCAATATTTAATATCTTGCCTATTTTAAATATGTACATATTATTATTTTTTTTTTTTTATCTTTGTTCAAATTTTGTGTCGAATCTTACATTTCCAGATTCTTGAATCTAAGATTTCGATTACCGATACAAATCTCAATTTGATATCTGTGACAAGTGTGCAAGCTAAAGACATCGCACTAAAAATGTGATGGATGTGTTTATTGACAAGTGTGCAACTGTGCAATCACCAATAATCAACTGTGCAATCATCCACTACGGGATTTTTGGTATCCTCAAAAGTTGCCATACTTTGTCCTCAATCACCAATAATCAACAGTATCAATGTTCAATTCAAAAAAAAAAAACGACGAGGAAGATGAACAACCAATATACTTCAAAAATCAACCCCCAAAGTACCATACAACCAACAAGGATTGTAAAAAATAAACATGAACTACCAGATTGTTGGGCGACTGGGAATCCAGTGATCTAAGACCTAATACACATGTTTGGAACCCATACCCACCTAAAAACTTAAGCCTTTAAGCGATGAGCTCATCCATTGGATATTAGGACACTTTAACTTATTTTTCTATCCAATTATGGGATTCTCATACATGTAATACCAACAATCTCCCCCTCATGTGTGCACTACATCTGACTTTGCTCCCCCTTGAGTTTAATCCACCACTCTTAGCAATCATTGCATTCAACCATTCTTTATAAAAAGTCCATTCTTCCAAGAACCAAGCTTTTACCCCTTTTTATGAGTCACCGCATTACCACTCCACAAAGAGCCCTTGCGCCCTGCTCTTTTTTTTTCCAAGTGGCGTTTCTATAACTTCAATACTAAGCCTATTACTTTTTCTTAAGAGTCATCATTGGTACCGTGCTACACACTTTTTCAAGAGTTCATCCAAGATCGTCAGCCATCGGTTCTAATACTAATTTGTTGTGAATGTACAGTGTGATGAACAATCAAGAAAATAAGAACATAAGATTTACATGGTTAGGTAAAAATCTTACCTACATCCACAAGAAGGGATTTTTCATTCTCATTCTTGCTCTATTAGAATCCAAAGGGTTACTACGTATTTATAGGCATCAGTTAATAGCCTAATCCTAGTCCAACTAAGAGACCTAGTCCTAGTAAATCTAATACATCAATTCTTGATAAATTTCCTAGTTTACCCAATCCTGGTAAAGCTCCTCTATCAGAAGTACATTGAAAAACATTGACAATCCACATGTACCAATTCTCTATTGCAGGACATTCCCTGTTATGAGTCATTCCCTGCTGCAATGTATGCCCTGCATGCCCCAACTTATCGTTCAACCCTGGCAACCAAACAGTAGTATCATTGAACTATCCCATTAACCAATGGCAAGGAACACATCCCTATCCAAAAGCAAAACTAAATAGATAGTATCTGCATTAAAGTTAGCAGGTCCTAGTGAATATCAGCTATTCATTATTCCCAACAATCTCCACCTTGGCGAATAATTCACCGCAGTGAAAAAGTTCCATAACTTGTTTCAATCGCGAAACCCATAGGTTGGGGATACCACCTTTCTTAATATTGAGAAAATTAACCAAGTCCAAGCAATGCTTGAACCTGTCTGAAAGAATTGACCTTGTCAACACATCAGTTGCATCATCAAGAGTACACACCTTTTCCAGTATCACCTTTTCAGTCCCAACTGACTTTGTCACCTTGTGAAACCTCATGTCAATGTGTTTTTCCCTGACATAATACACCTCATGCTCTGCACTTTGATTATCACAATGCAACTGAATTCCACCTTGCTTGAGCCCAAACTCTTTTACCGACTCTTTCACCTAGAATGCTTTCTTGGTAGCCTCAGTCACTGCCATGTATTTTGCCTCAATTGTAGATAGACCTATTAGCAATTGTAACATAGATTTCCAACATATTCCAATGTGGGATTCCCACACATGCAATATCCAACATAGATTATTGTAAAACAAGCCAGGTGAACCAACCCAAGTCAAAACAGTGGTTCACGTAAAGCCTGAACAGTGCCGATTCCACTGTTAGAGCAAGAAATCACCAAAAACAACCCAAACAATGATGGGTGAGCCATAAACGACTTCTAGTACTAAAGTCGAACCTCCCTAATTTGGAACTAGGCATCAGACACCAACCAGTAGTCCCAAAACAGTGCTGACTCCACTAGGAAGCAAAAAAAAACCCAAATGAGTATAGGTCAGCCAAAAACCACTCTTAGTAACAGGGTTCGAAGTATCGGTCGAGTCGTATCTGACTCAGCCCCCATCGAACCGATAACAATACATGATACCAAAATAACACGAGTTTAACATAAATCGGTTTTGACTCGATCCAACTTGGATTCATCTCATTCGAATTGGCCGGTTCAAATCCGAATCGAACCGATACACATAGAATCGCTCCCCACCTCTCATATAACAAAAAAAAATGCAAAAAAATAGAAAACAAAAAAGACAAAAGAGATGAAATTGAAAACTTGAAGAACCCATATGGTACTCTGCAACAGAACAATGAATTCAGAAAATTGGTGACACAAACCTATAAAATCGGGGGAGAATCACCTTCTTCTTTCTTCTCTCTCTTCTTCTTTCTAGCAGAGACAAACATCTTGTATATCAGTTGCACAAATCCTAGGCTGGGACAACGACGATCTAGAAACTGAAGCCCAAACGAGTTGTTGCTCTCTCTCACAATTGCTGGTTTTTCTCTCGTAGTTGCTAGTTTCTCTCTTCTTTTTTTTTAGTCGCAGTCACAGTCGTTGCTCTCTCTCTGAGAAATCGTAGCCCAAACGAGTGAAAGATAGAAGGCCACATTTCTTTGTCCTTAAATATCTGCATTTTTGAAAAAAAAACTTATTTTTAAGTCTTAGTTTTAGCTTCTTTTTTTTTCCCTTCTAATTTTTGTTTTCAGTGTATTAATTTCTTTTTTGTTCTCATTAATTTTTGTTTCATTTTGTGTTAATAAATTATCTATTAAATATTTTGTTTTATTCTCCGAGTTTATTCTCCAGTAAAGTTATGTTTTATTCAATATTATTAAATTAAGTTTTATTTACATGTCAACAATTATTATGTTAAAATTGATTATAAATGTTTTCAATAACGCCCTCATAAATTTGTAATTCTTTTTCATTATGTTTAATGTGTTAACTAATGTATTTTTGGGATATAATGCATGAATGATGATATTACATGCTTTAGATTTTTTCATTTTTTTCAGAATTTTTTGTATCTACTATCTAGCATTTTGAGCGTATTGGCCAATACAATGCTGCGACCGATGTGTCTTAGTGCCCTCTGAGTCATTGACTGATACCGCGACCTTGACTCATGCTTAGCTCCCTAGCCGAACCTCTCTCATATGGTAAGATCATCAAACAAGAACAAATTGCTCTCGGTGAAGAGATAAAAAACAGGCTTCTTTATTCTTGAGCATTATTCAAAAATAAAAAAGCATACTTGGAAGGTCTTAAATTTTTTTACGAAAATCACCATAATCATCACCTCACAAAATCGGGTTGGTTGGTAGGTTCCTAGTGTCGAAAAGTGATTGGTAGGTTCTTGGTGTCGAAAAGTGATGACATCATGCTAATATCTGCATGTTGCAAACCACTAATGATGATGTTAGCGACAAATAGTGTGTTCGAAGGACATATACTGTGTTTCCGATGCGATCTTGTCTTGAATCATTGCTCTTGTATCAAGTTAAATTAGTGAAAGTGAGATTAGGATTTGTGAAGAAGAGAGATCGAAGAAGAAAAAGGAAATAGAGAAGAATAATTAGTGTATAGAGACTACGTTTCCGAGCACTATCATATTTATATTAAACTGATATTGAGAATTATTACAATACTGACCTATACCAACTTATGACTAGTAACATAAAATAAAGTAAGAACTCTAAGTTACAGTGCGAGCATAATTTGTGATAGTTGGCTGGGGTGATAATAGTGCTTTCATTTTTGTGTAGCCCTTAATGACAAAATATGACAATACATAGGCCGAAATTGGGGCACAGTAAGTATCTGGTCAAAGTTTGTTTGGATCAAAATATAACGAAGGAATTTTGAATAAACGAAACCTAAGAAAAGTAAATGAAGGAGGAGGGGGGAAGTCCAAGGATATTCAACCAATTTACTTCATGCCACTTAATCAACATAACTTTGGCACTTTTATTACATGTGAGCAACTTAAATTAACGACCCTGGATGTTATGCTAGGAACACGTGCTAAATATTCAAACTGCTGTGAATTGGTCAAGTGGGTGCCGGTCAATGTGGCCTAAGCCAGTTGACTGGTTTTTGCAAAAAGTCCCCTAAATTGTTCTTTATTATTCAATTTTGGTACTTATCTCAATTTCTTGATAGAGCACAACGGAAAAACATGATTCATGTAGCCGACCTCAAATAGTTGGAATTAAGGTTTTGTTAAGTTTAATTGAGTTGTATCTCAATTCCATTAACAAGAATAGTGTATCCTCTCATGTGTGCTTTTGAAAAAATGTGTGTAAGCTATGACCATTTGACGTCAATTTTCAATCCTGGGGAAATGCAATGTGCAATGGATCGTCCCTTACGATTATACACGTGAGATGCTAGACACAATCTAGGTAGGGGCTGAAGAGGCTAGTTCAAATTAGGCCCAAACTATCACCAATTTTAACTTAATCTACTACAATTACCAAATCAGAGATGAATTTGTCAATTAAGTGCTTGAACACTTTTTAACAATCAGTAAACCCCGTCATGTGATTAAATGTAATGATATTGAAATTTATCAATTTACACTAACTCACCACGACCTTAATCCCAACCAAGCCTTTGATTACAAAACCTTTTTTGATGATTTTGAATGATGAACAATCACACCATCAAACGCATAATGTGTGTGTTTGCGAAATTACATGTGTATAAGTACAATTAAAGCAATAAAGAATACGAGCAATTTGTTGACGATAAAACTTTCCTCGGGAAAAATCGTGGGGAACCACTTGGGGTTCACCACCCCAAAATCAGCTTACAAGTACTTGAGAATTATACTTCAACCAATATCATGGTTAGATGCTCATTTCCTTCAGTAAATCTCTCCTCCGGATTCCCTAAGTAGAGTTATGGGAATCGTCACTTGAACACCTCCACCACATTGAATCAACTACTACATTAATATTAGGCTTATATTGGTTCTAAATAAGTAAGCAAAATAGGATCACATGATGTGTAGTGTTTATCCACCCAATTAAACTTGTGGTACAAAATGGGTAAACCATGACCCAATCTACAAATTACCTTATTTAGGATTGAACGTGACTACTAGAAATCATGACAAACAATCATCTACTCCAAATACTTAAGTTTTTGGAAAGGGTGCAATCTAAGTATTTATACTTCTACACGTCCCCTCACGTGCTGGCTAAATTTTAGACATAGCATTTAATTTTTTTTAATAATTCGGGTTGCCGAGAGATTCGAACATAAGACCTCTTGCTCTAATATCAATATTAAACAACCGTCTATTCCAAAAGCTTACGTTGTTGAAAAGGGTGGAACTTAAATATTTATATTTCAACAAATAACAATAAAAAGTTTTTCACTAGACTCACCCCACACCAAACCTGCTAACACCTCTGCAACAACAAATTTCACAATGGTGATTCACCTGCTCTCTCTCTCTCTCTCTCTCTCAGGTTTTATTCACTTGAAGTGGCTTTTTGTTTGAATTAATGCAAGACTACTTTGTTTTTTTGGAATATGTAGGCCACTCCAAATTTTGCTGACAATTAATGTAATGCTCTTTTACCAATGTGAAGCTGCACTGAGTTCCTTGAGAGTTTATACTGTACTATATACACTAACTTTACATAACCTGCACCATATGCAACACCTTACTCCTTGACCAGAATGAAACAAATTCTGCTGGTTAACAAATTGAATGCATACCAACACTTTAGAGTGTTAATATTTGAATGCACTCATCAAACAAAAAGACATTAAAAGTAAAGGATGCATAAAGTTAAATGCCTCCACCTAGCGGAAGAGGTAGTGAACTAATTGTTGGAGTTGTAGTCTAGTTTATTAGGGTTTTTCCATTGTGTTTGCGGCTGTCGGTGGAATTTTGGTGAGAAGCTGCTGGTGATTTTGGTTTGTTTGAGGCTGTCGGTGGGCTGGGCAGTGGTTATCGATGGGCTGGTTGGGTGAGGATGGGCAGTGGGTTACTCAAGTTGGCTGTCGCTGATCTGGGGCAGTCATGGTGTGGTGGCAGTCCGGTGGCTGGTGGAGTGTGGAGGAGGGGCTAGGGCTAGGGTTAGGGTTAGGGTTAGGGTTAGGGTTGGCGGCTAGGGGTGGGCAAGAGGCTAGGCTTTTCGCTCTGATACCAACTTAATATATTTGTTAGTTAAATGGGATACAAACTAAATGTAGAGCTCCGTATATATAGCCAAACAATAGTATAAAATGACCTGAACATTCCTCCGGTCTAGGCAAGACACAAAAGTCATAGTAAGGGAAAAAAGGGGAAAAACCCTAATAAACTAGACTACAACTCCAACACTAATCAATTTCGCTGCATAACACAACTCAATGGCAAGTGCATCACCATGAAGATGTGTACAAGTTTAAGCAGTACCCCTTTGAGAAATATACCCCCTTGAGAAACCTCAAGCTGTTGATTGAGAGAGACATGTCAACTTTGATGAGGTTTTGATTCAAATCGAATTGCATTGGATGGATAAATTAGGTTTTTGGTTGGATCAACATATGGAGGATAGAGAGAGAGAGAGAGAGTGGCGTGTGGGTGTGTTGTGTGTGCATTGTGCATGAGTGTGTGGACGAAAGTGAGAGAGAAGAGGTCAAAGAGGAAAAAGATGAGGTCGTTTGGTTATAGGTATAATTTTGTTTAGTTAAGGAATAATGATTAACTTTGGCCAAATAAAGAATAAGGTTATTTGGATGCAAGGTAAATAAGTCATTTTCTAATGGTTCCAATTTAGTCCAAAACCCGGGGGATTACGCATAAATTTCCAAAATATATGTAGGTAATTTTGGACTGAACCAAACTACAAGGGGGTTATCCATACCCTAAACCCTATTATTTATCCGAATCCTTCTCATCTATCGTGCATACATTTATCACTGTAGGTGACAGTGAGATTGCATCTATTGTAATTAATGAAAGTGAGGCAGAAGGAGAGGAAGCAAGGAAGTTCCTGGAAGAAGTTCGTGTTGCATTTCCACAGGTTAGTGGGTTGTAAATACCCTCATTTACTATATGTATTGCTTGCTTATCTGAGATTGTACTTGGGATCTCTTGGTCAGGCTCCATTTGAAGTCTCATAAATGGTGGTACTAATGTGGCCCCTTTCCCATGTTTTCTTCTAGATGTGCATTTGTGCATATCTTTGGCATATTTCATATTGTGGTACTGAAAAAACTTCATATTGGGAACCTCTTTAGGTTTTGCGGGTTGTGAAAACAAGGCAAATGACCTTTTCTGTGCTGAATCATTTAATTGATTGTCTCCATAATCTTGAGAAGGTTGGGTTGTTGGAGGAAAAAGAGATGAATCATCTAAAAGATGCTGTCCAGGTATCAGTGTGAAATATTATTTTTCTCACTTGTTTTATGGCCAAAACTTCCTAAATTTCTTTCCTGAGTCATAATTATATCATTTTTGTATGCAGACTGACTTGAAAAGGCTATTATGGAAACCTCCTTTAGTAAAGATTCCAAAGATATGTGATTTGATCAGTGTCAACCCTTTGTTGGGAGCTCTTCCTTCTACAGTGCGTGAGCCAATTATAGGTTCTACTAAGGAGATAATGAAACTACGAGATGCAACGCTTTATAAAGAGGGATCCAAGCCAACTGGCATTTGGCTTATTTCTGCTGGAGTAGTAAAGGTAATAACTAATTTACACGGGTGACCTTGAGAGTTTTAGTTTTTGACCTCAAAATGTCTGACTTAGAATTTTTTACGTGAACATCTCACAAATAACGATTTATGTTTGGCAGTGGACAAGTAAGAGTATAAGATATAAGCATCTGTTGCACCCAACATTTGCACATGGAAGCACTTTGGGCCTATATGAAGTGTTGATTGGAAAGCCTTACATATGTGACATGATCGCGGATTCTGTAGTTCTCTGTTTCTTTGTCAAAGCTGAAAAGATTCTTGCAGTCGCCAGATCTGATCCTGCAGTTGAAGATTTTTTTTGGCGCGTATGATGTTTTTGAAACCTTCAATTGTACTTGCTGCCAAAAATATGTTGTGCATCGAGTTGTAAACACGTGAGGTGAAGGTGTTATAGAGTATTCAAGCACTTAGTTCTCAACCTATACTACCTATCAGAAAAATGAATCACTAAAATAAGCAACCTTGTCTTGGATATGAATTTTGTTTGATAGCCTTTAAAATTTTTCTGACTATGGATGGCATAGGTGTATAAAGTATAAATAATGAATGTCTACTACATCTATATTAAAGAGTAGGTCGAATGTGCTGTAGCATAAATTATAAATTTTCTACATCACTAATTTTATCTTACAGAAGTACTTGATCATAAATTACTCTATCTGCAGGAAAGCGTTATTATTCTTGCCAAACTCTTGCTTCCTCAAATATTTGAGAAAATGGCAATGCAAGATTTGAGAGCTCTTGTTGCAGAAAGGTCAACAATGAGTATATATATAAGGGGAGAAACTGTTGAACTACCTCACCACTCCATTGGTTTCTTATTAGAAGGATTCATAAAAACCCAAGATGTCCAAGAACTGATTACATCTCCAGCAGCACTGTTGCCTTCATATGGAGATCAAAGATTCCGGGGATCAGAAACATTAGGTAATCAAAATTTTGCTTAACATTTCATTCAAAGGTATCTCCTATGATACATTGCCCTGCTCTGAGTTATTGTCTTCCCTGACCATGGTACACTGCTATGCTTAAAGGACTGCAATATTTTCATCTCTGCATGGAAGTTATGCATGTAAACTGCTCCATTCCATAATTTTTTGCACTAAATTTTTCGTGCTGTTATTGGCTTTCCGTTTTGGTTTTGTGACCTGAAGTGATCTTCTAGACATGTTCCATTTTCCATAGACTTCAAAATATAGTAAACCATCTCAAGAAATTGATATCTAAGATCTGTGAATATTTGGAACGCTCGGTGCACATGCATAACTTCTTGTTCAGAAATTCAGTGTTCGAAATAAAGATAGCAGTAGCACCAATTGAGAAAAAGATGGGAGAGTTATAGTGGTCTAGGCACGGTTGACAATGATCAATGTCTGCCACAGGGAAAGGGAGTAATAGGGTCCAGGTGGAATATGCTGTCAGATTAAGGGTGACGTACAAAATAAGATTGGACAATTATATCAACACCCCCGATAGTTTGGATAGATTTCAAAGAAGGTCCTTGTGGTTTCACAAATTACATAGACTCCCTTTGGTGTGATGCTGAATTTCAAGGGGTACGTGGGCCATTAATGGTAATGGCACTGATAAGATAACAATTCTGTTTTTTTTCCACAAGCATAAGTTTCAATAATCGGCTGTAATGGAGCATAACTTCCATCACGGAATGGTATTAGTAGCCATCGATAGTTACGTGCCGATTTGACAGCGAGAAATTTTTTTACATCCGTAATGGCTATTACAAAGATGTAACAGGCTGTAACAGGTATTAGATTCCATTATGTCACCCAATTACGTGGGTATTATTTTGTAAGATCATCTTTCTACCAGTTCATATATGTTTGCTTGGTTATTTGGAAGAGACGATCCATGCAAACGACACATGTCTTGAGGAGAGGAGTAAGTGAAAACATATAGCTGGGTGGATACCAGTTGTTTGGTACTGAGTCACATAATCCTTCTGAAGCACCCCGCTCGCTCCATGCGCGAATTCGTGCGTTGGGAGCGAATTTGCCTTGAATCCGCTCTCTTATTATACTAAATTCACAGACTCATTATATCAATTCGCAAATTTGGCTAATCGATTTACTAACTCGTTAGTTCACTAAATAAAAAGGGATTGAGGTAAAGAAAAAACTGGCAAAAATCGAAGCCCTAAATCAAATAAACCCTGCCCAGTCATTCAACCCTAAATCACATCTCTTTTATAAAAAATAAATAAAAGATGAAAGTGATATAATTTGTAAGGCATATCTGTAAAATCTTTAATGAATGGTGAGTTATAAGGATTTAGAAATTCTCAGTTAAGCTTCATATGGTTAACATTTTATCTCTACCAGATAACTTGTCTTTGTATGAAGTCATTTCGTGACTTCATTTAATGCCTTATTAACATTCCATCCTGATGAGTACAAGGCACTCATGCCACTAGTTCTATACTCATTGGGCTCGTTTGGTAGACGTATAATGAGGGGATCAAATATTGGATTGTATTATTTTTTATTTAATCGAGTCTAAAACTTTGTTTGGTAAGCAAATTTGATATCGTATTAATTTCAAAAATGTATATTAATCGTATACTTATCGTATATTTTTTATACGACAGACCTGTATTATGGCGGTCTTTTAATACCACCAAGAGAGGTATTATAATCTAACTCAAATATATTATTCTACATATTTATTATTATAACCCCCAAGTGATAAAATCAAGTTGTCATCAATATAACAAAGACTGATTGAGGGTATTTTTGTTAAGTCAACATTAATACGACAAAATAATTCTCTAACCAAGCAACTGATTGAATTAAATAACTACTATTCAAAGCTTTTATTGTGTATTGTCAAACACTAGATAAAATTACATATTACAATAATACCATATTTAATCTTGTCTTTTATCCATCTGTATTGTATTAGACTGTATTACTTTATCCAATCCATCTATTTTTAATACGGCAACCAAACGAGCCCATTATTCATTGTGTTATTGGAACTACATATTCATTTTTTCTTTACCAGAAACCCTTCCATTTGATAAGAGCTAATAGCTACTTTGTGGAATATCAACTTTTTGTTGGAAATTGAGTCAGCGATATATTGCCAGAAGGAATCATATGTAAACAAGGAATCATATGTAAACAAGCTAGGTGACCCCTTTTCATGGCCCAAACAAGTTAAATAATATTTAGTATGCATTTGTGTAAACGCGTCACCTAAATTTTTTGACATGAAGAAAATATTTCTGAAGTCACAATTTCTGAGATTGAGGTCCATCTATACATGTAAGACATTTACATGGGAAAACTATAACAACATGCCATGCATCATCACTATTTATGTCTTGACATACCACTCCACTCAACAAAACAAAGACTCATCCTCAATATGTAGCGTGATATAACTGAAAATGAAAATTGAGCAAAGAATGTTTCTTTTGAGTGAAAATAGATTTAATTTTATTTATTGTTGGTTATAAACTAGGTCCTCTTAAATTTATTTTATTTGTGATTCCAAATAGGTGCCAAGGCAGCCAGTTTTTCCCATCATGCATTCTTGTATCAAGTTGAGACTAGGGCAAGGGTCATCATGTTTGATATCGCCGGATTTGAAGCCAGCAGGGCCCTCCAGAGGAGGTCATCTTCATTACTACCACAATCAGTTGATCACCCAACTAGATATTTAAGTAGAGAACATGGTGGGCTTATGAGTAGGCTTGCACACTTTTTCGAGCCCAGGCACCATCCTCATGATCCAGAAGAGACTCATCACAAATTAAACAATTTATCTGCCCGGGCAATGCAGCTGAGCATCTTTGGTAGCATGGTATGTTCAATTTCTCTTTCTTTAAAGGTTATCTGGATTAACTGCAAGAATGAATTTTCTCAAATATTAAAGTAATGCAACTTTTTTTGTCACCCTTAAGCGAAAGTTCTATATAGACTTCTAAATATCCTTCTCCCTTTATTCATAAAGAATTTGTTTTGTTATTAATCAGCGTTTTGGAAGAAACTTGTTCACTTCCTCCCAAAATCTTGCGTCTTAACTAATTCCTTCTATGTAAATCTTCTCAGTTAAACTACAAAGTTTTTGAATTAGGCATGGCTGCTATTGAGTGTTGACTGCACCCTATACACCAGACTTTTTGCTGTGTCCCTGGGTCAATATACTAGTTTATTCTTGGTCAATTGCCATCGCAGCTCACTCCTCTAGGCAATACCAGAAACGAATAGCACTTATCCAGTTTGAAGTTAGCCCTTAGGATTTTTTTTTCCTCCCCCTCTTGTGCTCCCCTTCTTTTTTGCTGAACAGATTTAAATTTTATTTTTGTCTTCGTCTGGTAAAAATGAAATCAAGTCCAACAAAAAAAAAAATAGAAATTAGTAGCAGTCAGAAGCTCCATCCTCTAATTTCCTCTGGAGTGCACCTGTTTTTCAATATTTGCTTATTTGGACCTATTTTCTGCATTGTTTGATTCATCAGATACGTAACACCAGATCCCGTCCCCAAAGTCTTACAAGTAATCAGTTGAAGCTGTCTCGTAGTCAGTCGTATCCAGCACTTCCATCGAATCATGGGCGACCTCTTGTTTCTGTCAGATCAGAAGGATCTACTACAGTGCGAAACAACCTTGAAGTACAACGCCGCTTAGTACGAAATCCTACATCCCAACTTCCAAGTTCAAGCATGAAAGAAAGTCCAATAGAAGATAACTCGAGTGATGAATCTGGTCCTGAGGATGAACATATTATCCGGATTGATTCACCGAGTAGGCAATCTTTCCGTCAAGCTTCTTGAAGGTTATTTGCAGCTGAACCATAATTATGGTTGTATTCGGGGACGCTCAATAGTGTTATGAAAAAAGTTTGGGCTCTAGGCCTCATTTTTAAAGAAGGCCTTAAAAATTTAAGTATTTTTATAAGTCCTTTTTGTAGGACTTAAAATATTTATAAATTTAATTATTTTACATGGACTATTTATGATATTTCAACTTAAATTTAAGGTTTCACTTCAAGGAAGACCCATAATTTTTAGGTGTACAGTAATAGTCCAAACAAAAAATTTAAATTCATGCCTAAACAAAATATTTCAACTTAAATAGATTGAGCCTATTAATTCAGTTGTAAAATTAAAGGATCCTAAAATTTATTTTTTTAAATAAAGAAAAAAAAAACTAAATGTAAAACTAAAGCTACTAAAAAATCTAGTTTTGACCCCCAAAAAAGTTAAGTTTAAACTTATCATTTTTTTAATTATTTTTTCTCTCTCTCTTACCATTAAGTTCAAATATGATAACAAAAATTTGAATATAAAAATTTAATTAATATTTTTTTATTTAAAAAAATTAAAAATTAAATTTATTATTAATATTAAAAATAAAAAAAACCTCATTTATCATTTCTGTTTTAGGCCCAGAATGTCTCAAGCCACCCTTGATTGTATTCATTTGTTTATTTTCAACCTCTTCTTTCTTTGGAAAATATATATAACGTTTGTATGTGTGATCTCTGGTGAAATAATGATGCACAAAAGAGATACACCTAAAGTTTCTATTCAGACGAATGTATCTGATGACTACATGTAACAAGGGCCTCATGGTGTATTACTACTTCCATCACCCGATACATTACGAGCTTGACTTTATCAAAAAATTAAGCATGAGAATGAGTTTGTGGATGGAAATGAATATTGTCAAGAAACCTTGTGCAATAGCTACGGCCTTTACAATGAAAATAGTCATATATATGTAATGGAAATTGTATTTATATGATTTTCAATGAGATCATAAAAGAAATAGATCGGAAGGAATTCACCGGAGGAGATTGGACTCTGGGAGGGTAGAGTAGAAATGAATATGGTAAAATATAATAAAAGAAAAAATATCAATAAGTCTTACTTTTCTTGTAAAAGAATCATTAAGTCTTATCATATTTATCTTGGGAGAATTTAGTGTTATTTTTGATAATTTATTCCTAAGAGGTCTTAAACTTCATTAATGATTTGTTTTGTTCTAAATTAAAATCTAAGTAAGGTACACCTTTAAGTATCAAAATATTCACCCTATTGGCATGTAAGAGTTCATATGCAAGTGGATCGTATGTAGTATAAAAGCCATTACATAAATAAATATTTTTTATGGTATCTTTAGATGTAGATAACATGCTAATACTTGGTATTGATTTAGATAGTATTAATAGTACTAAAAGTTTCTTGTTTTTTAACTTTGATATAAAAGATATGGGTGTTACAAGTGTTATCTTAGGAATTAGAATAATAAAATAAGATAACAATCTAATACTTTCTCAGTCACATTATATTGAGAAGATATTTAAGAAGTTTGATCATTTTGATTGCACACCTATAAGCACACTTTTTGAATCACAGATAACGTTGTTTCAAAAATAATGGTAGAGCAGTATCACAATTGTAATATGTTGAGTTATTGGTAGTTTAACGTATGTCATGACATACACTAGATCTGATATTGCATTTTGTTATTAAGAAACTTAGTAGATACAATAATATAGAATATTGAAATTTTGAGATATAATTTCTCATTTAATATTTAATGGTTTTAGACAAATAAATATACGACGTTCATCTCCTCGCATATGAGAACACATTTAAACTTAGTCCCACTAATTTCGAGGTGTTGTCTCACTTTTATTTAAGTCTCAAGTTGCTCAAATAATCTTTGTTTAAAACTATTTTTTTCATCTGCTCCGCTAGACCTACTTTAGCTCGGCCAGAGACATCTGTCTCTCTAAACTATCCTATTTTATATGTTATTTATCAATTGATACATTATGGTCAAATGTACTTTAAACCCGTTCATTTAGCTTTTTATATGCGGTGTTAATATTACCGCTTCAAGTAGCAATGGTGCTAAGTAATTTTATAATCTTTGGTAAATATTACTTTTTGAGTTATGGAATGATATCAATGTTATTAAATATTTAATAAAAATATATTGATGGATCAGTCAGTTAGCTACTTATTATAGATATAAATGGAAAAGAGTAGGCATTACATATTCAAGGAAGGATCAGATAGCTTTATAAGCTGGTCATAAGTACCCCTAGGCCTATCTAAAGAATTTGTTCATCTTGATAACAAATCCAGAGTCTGTTCCAACATGGAATGCTTCAGATCTAGAACTCAAACTGGGGCCATATCCACCTCTTGGTGCCTCAAAAAGCATAAGCAACAGCAAGATTCTCTCATTCTAACTAAATATTCAAACTAACAGTTTCACATATAGAGATTTTAATTGCAGTAAGAACTCAACAATTCTTAAATTTATGAACACTCGTTACAGTCCTATGCCAACAGCTTTTTCTTTCTCCAGCAAACTCTAACGAGGTCAATCTTATAATAGTGATCTGGGCGTTACGAGTTTGAGCTGCAACATCTGACCCTGCAGTGACTAGAGCTGAGCCACCTTTTTTTACTCAGAAGATTGTGATATAAACAGATGTAGACTTTATTAAAAGGGTATAGGTGGGGTAGAGATCCAAACTATACAACTATTTGCACAAAGCAACTATCCTCAGATTCAAACCTACAACTTCTATGTTATTTAGTCAAACTCTAAACACAAACCTCAATGGTTGTGAAACTTGGCTACAATATACACAATTTTAGGAAGACAATATTTTGCTGATTCCTTACAGCAAAATCTAGGCTATAGAGGTTCATCCTGGACTGTGCGATCACTCCCAAACAATGGATCTTGAGCATATTGATACAAAACAGCATTAGAAATTCTACCTAATGATTCATAATTTGAAGGTGAAAGAATGACCAACTAATGTTTGTTAACTGTAAAATACTCAACAACCCACACTAAATTGAGTTCTAATTCGTGACTAAGTTGTATGTCAACAGATACTTGTCAATACTTGAACTAACTGGATCATATATAGATTCATATGTATGTGGGTTGAGAGTACATGGGCAAAATGATACCTCCCAGACTTGTATATGAATGTTGTGGTCCAATCCACTTTTCAATCCTTCATACAACATTCCAACTTCTGTGGAATTCCCCAGAGCAAAAAGAAGATGAATTTCATATTATGTTATAGTTTTCAGGCCACATACAGCATTCCAACCTCAATACGCTGAGGTAGTGGCACCTCCAAAGCCGGCAGTGCGGACCTACAATTACTGTGCATAACCTCATAAAATGAAAGCATGACTCTGTCAAACCAGCTACAATTCTTGCCTATATAAAACCTTGTTTTCCCTCGAACATGAGCCACACCAAGATGCTTTGCCTCATCCAAATTCAAAATTTCATCATCCTCTAAATGAACTGGGTGTGCACGACCAGAGCGATCATGTATAAGAACTCGCAAGCTATCGGTAACTTGACTAACAAAGTCATCCCCTTCAAGATTAAGAGAATCTGCATAGCCGTACTGAACCACACACACATATAAACCTTTGAGGCCCAGTTTCTGGACAACAATCTTCTCATGCGGGGCAGCCTTGGGAACCAACAAGTATCGGAGTGTCATAAAAATAGTAACCTTGTGAAGAGATCTCATGGTTTTTATATAATGACCAATAACTGGGGTAAGCCCATCTTGTACATTGTTATAGAAGATGCCAAGCCCAGGAACTCTCTGAACATCTGTCTCAGATAACAGCACTTCTAGTCTCTGTAAATCTAACTTATGGGTTAACTCATACTCCATCTTTCTCTGCCTCCCGTAGTACCAGCCAAACATAATAAAAGCAAGAATAAAATAAATGGCAAACGGGATCCACCCACCACATGGAATTTTGGTAAAGACGGCAATGGCATAGAGTCCTTGTGCCACAAAGAATACAACAAAGTAAAGGGAGACAAGAACTGGTGACGTTCTCCAAATAATGATCATTACTATTGTCAGCAGTATGGTGGTGATGAGCATGACCATACTAACAACACCACCTGTAAAGGATGACACTCTGATTAGTAATCCATCAAAAAAATACAATGTCAGATAGATTGCCACCAGAACATAACATAGAAAAAATTTCATTGTGTGCACCTAAATAAGTTAATCTCAAAAAATCATGAGAATCAGTAGAACTATTTGCTAGAACTAGTAGAATTCACTTGCATCTACTATTTTCTTTTCTTCTTTTTACTGTCTATTAACCAAAAATATATTTGTAATATATTGGATAACAAGAAAAGAAACAACTAAAGCAAAAAGAACAAGAAAAGAAACAACTAAAGCAAAAAGAACAAGAAAAGAAACAACTAAAGCAAAAAGGCTATATTTATTAATGAATTTATCCTAAATTAATTCTAATTGTAGATCATATGATACTGGTGAAAAAACACAACGGCAATCTGGAGTGGTAAAGCAATTAGTTTGGGGTTCACAAAGACCATCAAACTGGAAGCAACTAAATCACTTTGAAGGAAAACTAAAGGACTTGAAAACCAGTGACAATAGTTGTGGACATTCTACTCAATCTAAAGAAGATGCATGGCTTATAAGATATCATACCGAAGGCATCCCCGATATTGTTCCCATTTCGAAAAATAAGAATGACAGCAACGCAAAGAATCATGAGGATGTAGTTGGCTTCTGGAGAGTAAACATCCCCTTCTTTGCTGGAGGATGTGTGCACCACCTTAACACGAGGGAGATAATCCAGTAAAACACATTGCTTGATAACAGAAAAAGTGGCTGAAATCAGTGACTGACTTGCAACTATTGCTGCCAATATGGCTGTGATAAAGATAGGCCAATAAACTGACTTCGGTATGAACTTGTAAAACCCATCATCATGATCATTTGGGTTTCTGATCAGGTATGCCGTCTGCCCCGCAAATGTCAGAACCAGTGATGGATATATAGTGAACAAAAATGTTATCTGTTGGGAAAAGGTGTTAGAAACCACTGCAAAAACAACGGACATATGGAAATCCAATGGATAGAAGGTTAAGTACACCTCCTGAATGGAACTCTTGTTGAAATGATCTAGATCAGCAAACAATGCTTCGGAACCTGAATAGAAGAGATGAAAAAAAATGTGAAACAGTATATTAATTTTTTTCCAATTTTCTTCTCTATTCAGAAAGTGTGTTTCCAAGAATATTGAGGGAGAGATGAGATGTAGTATGATAGGCAATGTCGCCCATAGAGGATGGGGGCACCATCTCATAATCACCTCATCACTGTGCCTAAATTTACTTTGGATACATAGTGAAAAGTAATGTTATATCGAAATGACCAAAGAAAACCAGATAAACATCCCCAGATTATGTGAGAAGAATAACCATTGTGGCTTTTATAAGTTTCTCTAGGAGTTCATTTGTTAGATCATCCAACCAAAAACCAATTATCAATGAGTGGAGAGGCCCCTTCGCATATAAACCAACCTTGGGTAAGCCTAATCATATCGATGTGGTGTACAAGCTCTCTTTACTTCCTCTCTTATGTGGGACCAGGGCTCGCACATGGGGCCAAAAAACAAACAGACAAACATGCATATGGAGAAATTCAAATAGGTAAAAGAATTAGCTCACTAACCACCCAAGACCCAGCTCTAATACCATGTTAGAGCATCAAACTTAAAATCAATTGGCAATGAGTGGAGAGGCTCCTTAAACATATAACCCGGCCCTAGGTAATCCTAATCATTCGATGTGAGATACAAGCTCGCTACAACATAGAATAAGCTAATATCTGGCTGCATCTTCAACTCTAGAGCTGAATTAGGATCAACGTTGTATATATTCAGTCAAGTTGTACAAGAGTATTCACGTCAATTTTCATCTTTAACTTGATAGGCCACAAATGAAGCTCACCTGTGATGCAAAGCACAGTACCTCCAAGCAACAGCCAGCCTTCTTTTCCATTTTTCCAGAAGAAGCGGAAGATGTAGTGCGGTATTATTGCCTTAAATATACTTGGGTAATGATGTATAACACTATAAATTCCAACAATCGTAGTGGTGAGAGTCCACACAGTCATGATGTGGGAGAGAAGGAAACTGACTCGCGAGGTTCGAAACTTTTGTATCAAGAACAGAACAATAAGAACTATGGCAGAGAGGCCTTCAACTAAAGCTGCAAGTTGAAAACCAGAGCATTTGTCAGCACAATGAGACAAGTTTTAAAGAATGCAATACCATTATACCACGTAATCCATAGACAACCAAAATGAAAGATCAATCAATTTAGTCAACATGACGTTGAAGTTCAGTTGCTACTAATTTTTTTTTCAATCTGGTTTACTCGTAACCAATGATCAAAATTTCGTTTCAATATATTGTTTCGGTCACCTAGGAAACGGAAACGTTTCGATGTGTTTCAGAAACGTTTCAACCCGTTTCGAAAACATAATGAAAAAAATAAAAAATTTAAGAATTACTTTTCTAAAACATTGATTTAAATATATCAAAATATCTTAAAATACCTTGAAACATTCTGAAATAATTGTGCAAATGCATTGAAATATTATAATACATCTCGAAACATTATGAAATACATCGAAATATTAGAATTTCGATTTCATCACTGATTCGTTTCGGTCTCCTTTAAAATGGAAATGTTTCGGACGTTTTGACCGTTTCGAAACGATATTTTAATTCTTACTCTTAACCTTGGCACTATCTATCGCCCCATGCTTATATAATTATAAGCTATTCCAAAGGCATTTGCATATCCTATAAAAATGCAAGGAAAAGTATGTTCATTGATAGAATAGATATCTGCACTGTTTCTGTTTACAACTCTTTGGGTGTTCAAAATTGTTCAAGCTTGCGGTATCAACTATCAATTCGGAGGACTCTGAGGCACATCGGTCATAATATCGAGCGATACAACTTAAAAGAAGATGTTGAACATAGCGAGAGATTCATGTCATACCGCAACGTCGCGAAATGGTATCGGTCGATTCGGTAACTATAACTCGGGGAATCGGGGTTGACTTGGAGACGACTCAGCCTAGTCATGCGAGACTCGAAGTTTATACATGACTTGCAACAATATTGAGTATCGGCTTAGAACGTGCAGAGTCGGATACGACTCAGTTGACTCGTATCGGTACTGATCGATACTTCGAATCAAGGCCTCCTGATTCCTCAAGAACCTGAGTTTCAGCATAAGGGAATTGAGGTAGGGGAATGCCTCTTTGCTACAATTAAAACTTCAAATTTCAACTTCTTGTTCACACTATTTAAAAAGCAAAACAATGCCAGCCAACAAAACCCATAAAATTAAGTCAACAACAATGGCCAAAACAATTATATTACCATCAATGTCGATCACTAGTTCTTGCAATTTTAAGGATGTGGTGTCTTGAAAAGATGCCAAGTCAATTATAGATTATGGCATACGAAGGACCAGCAGGATTTTTGGACCATACCTTGAATTATAGGATTCTGAACCAATACTTACATTTGCTGACTGAAGGAAAATGAACTCTTATGCCATCAATTGCGGATAATACTGCACAAAACCAAAAAGTTAGCTGTTAAAAAATTAGAAACATTGCGAACAGCAAAAATATTCACTACGAAAAAAATCCAAACACTGGTTGCAGCAAAATGTAGAACAAGTTCCATGCAAAACACCTGAGATTGCAGGAGTAAGTATACCGTCACCAATTAGCATGCACATGCCTAGAATTGCATTAAAAAGCAAGATCCTCCTGGCAACTACGCTTTTTGCAAGAAATTTACCGAGCATACTTTTCTTTTCAGAGCTCTCATACAGGTTAGCACGTGAAAGGCTTGAGTTTGAATTTGTGTGTTTGGAAGAAAGAATTCCAATGTTCATATTCCTACAGTGTAACGAATACAATGCAAATGTTCCACCTGCAATAAATCATTCTCAACAAATCAACAATGAATCAGGGACAAAAGCTATCTAATTGAGAACAAAAGGGTGCAGTGTTTTATTTGTGGATAAACTATTAAACATGGAAAAAACAATGCTATTGCCATACTAACTTGCAATAATACTTGCTTTTTGCAACTCTGTTGACATTATCTTTTTAAATGTGCTCAAAACTTAGAGAAAAAGAAAATATTCTAATTGGTAGGTTACCCGGAGAGCAGGGCCAGCCCTAGGCATAGGCGACTAGGGCCACCGCCTAGGGCCCCCAAACAGATAGAAAAATTTAGGGGCCCCTAAAAAAAGTTTTTTGGATCCTTTCAAATTTTTAGGCCCTAATTTTAATTATAGTCAATTTTAAGTACACTCTGATAACCCGATTCGGAATTAATACGGAATTAATGACTTTGACTATAGTCTTAATACATTTGGGGGATAAATGAGTGGACTTATTAAATCCTTGTTATTAAACCTCTCAAATACAAAGTTCAACACGAACCCGATTAAACGCAACACAAATATCAAAACGCAATCTATATATGGTATAAATCCAATTATATAGGATTATAAATGGAGTGGATATATGTTGAGCAAATTCTATCATGACATGACCGAATGACTACATTTGTATTACTTTTATTTGCGGTCATTATCTCCTCGCACAACTTTTGGTGCATTACAATTAAAATCAATTGACAAACACTATCTATTATCTAACTTTTAAAAATTGTAGTATTTTTCTGAGAAAATTGGGGGTCAGTCCTATTTTAGAGTCTTTTAAGGCTTAAAGTACATAGCTTAAATATATTTTTCATTCAGTCTATTAGGAGTAATTATCTTAGGTAGTTAAGTCCATCTTTATTTTATTACTAAAACACCCTTAATAGATTATTTTAACTTTAAAAGGAGTTTCTAATTGATTTGGAGATCATAATTCCATAACTTGCTATATCTTCCTAATCTCATATCTGAAATTCAAAAAATTGATTTGGAAGGTACACCCTCATCCCCTCCAAAAAAAATAATCCTAAAAGAATTGAAGAAATAGTTACATTGCCGCTAGGGTTTAGAGAAGAGAGGAGAGACAGTTAGGGTCTAGACCTTGCCACCATTGCTTGTTTCGGCCTGTGACATGATTTCCTCCAATCAGGGTGCAATAACATGAAGCAGACCGTCAATCATCCACTGAACCTACCCAGTCTACATCACTAAATGCTTCCAGTTTTAAGTGGTCATTATTGGAGAACAAGAACCCTTTCCTACAGCTAACTTGAGATACCTTAAAATGTGATAAACAATTTCAAGATGGGAAGTTCAAGGATCATACATGAATAGACTGACAACACCAACTGGATAAGGAATATCTAACCAAGTACGTAAGCGATATATTAGTCTCCCTACCAGCCTCTGGTATATATCATTTTCTACTACCTCACCAACACTAACCACTCGGTCGATGGTTGACTTCAATAGAAGAATTTGTAGGTCTACATCCTAAGGTTTGTTTTCTACCTCAATGGTGTTTTATGTGCAAAGGCAATTGTGAGTGTGTGGATCATTTATTTTTACATTGTTCCATTGTATTGTCTCTTGGGAATAAGTTATTTTGTTATATGGGTATTTGTTGGGTGGTACCAAGATCTATTTGCTCACTGATTTGTATGGATGGGATTTGCAGGGGAGACAATAAAAGAAGGAAGATTCTTTAGCGATGTGCATGTTTTACTAACATTTGGGGAATTTGGTTGGAAAAGAATGCGAGGATTTTTTATGACATATATGAGGTGATTGAAGGACTATGAGATAGGATTTTTTTTTTTTTTTTTTGGCCTCTTTTTGGGCCTCAATGTCGAAGGAGTTTGAGAATATTCCATTTTTTTGCATTACTGCAAATTAAAGAGCTTCATGCGAAAAGTATATATTTGTTCTTTCTCATGATGGATTTTTGTTTTGTTTCTGATGTTGCTGTTTTGGTCTACTTGTCAAAACATGACTGCTGTTTGTACAACCTTTCATTTTGATTTTTAATGATATCATTGTTTCTCATCAAAAAAAAAACAGAATCAGCACATGGTTGTCAACTTATCCCATCTCTATGACCATTCCTAGCTTTCTAAAGCCCAAACCTATTGCAATTTCTTCCATATTATTACTATCATAGAGATCACCTAACAAGTCTTATGCAAACTATGAACAGATGATAAAATATATTTGACAAATACACTACCAAATAACTGAAAACTGCATGTAAACCCAATATATGATAGGATTCTGATGCTCAAAATGGATTATACTGCTGTTAATTGCTAAGAAAGAGAAAGTTTTAAGCTTCTAAATAGGTATGAATTCAGTGTCAGATTCCACAATCCCTTGGCTCCCGGTGAAATTGCAGACCAAGAGCTTGACGATCTGATTCTTCATTGACTATTTTATAGAAGCAGGGAAGACTACATGTTCAACACACCAACTAAAAACAGATTGGTAAGTAGATGATGTAGTGGGGTTAAAGAAAGGAAAGGGCATCAAATAAATTTGTTGACAATTTGACATGATACAGACAAGTATGATGAACAGACAGCTTATCTAATTCAAGTAGCCTATACTGAAATTCAACGCTGAACTCTCATGTTCTTTTTTTGGCTAAAGATGTATATATTGAAAATAAACGAAATAGGGCCCATAATGTATGCAATAGCAAATTAGTTAGATTTAGTCAATACAATCAAGGAGGTGAATGCTGGGACAGAAATGCAAAGCAAGCTTTTAGTTGTAAAGATTTTATCACAAACAAGAGAGACAAAAGATAAAATCTAGAATATAACTGTGATGGGCTAAAAGTAAATATCAAGAAAGAATTAAAATATAAATAATGAACTGCATGAACTTGAGGAGAGTTTTCTAATTTAAGGATCGTGTGAAAAATAAGCATTTACCTTCCGGGAAAAAAAAGAAAAAGAAAAATAAGTATATGAAGAATACAAAAATTCAGACACATAAAGGCAGCTAAATCCCACAGCTTTAGAGATTAACTCTGTTGATAAACATATACCTTCACTGTGATCATCAGCTTTGAGAGCCATGCTAGCATACTTTATAATACCAATTATGGTGAGGGTCCAGAACATGATGCTGTAGATTCCAAGGTAGTCATCTTCAGTTGGTGATTTCAATGGCATTGAAGGATAAACATAAAGTGGAGAGGTCAGAAGCCCACCAAAGAGGACTCCTAATGTCTTGTAAGCAAGTATCGGAGTCCCCCATTGGCCTGTCCCCTGATCCAAATGCAGATTTATGTACAATACATCACACAAAAAAGTGGGAGGAAAATTTAAAAATAACAATTTCAAGACAATTAACTTGATCATTAAAAAAATAACCAAATGACAACTTAAGAAGGACCAACAGAGAGAAATTGAAAATACAGCAGTCTGAAGTTTGAACACTTCTACATTGGTTAAGAATTAAAATTAACTTCAAATCAATATTTATTACGATAAAATAAGGAGAGCAGGGTTTTGTTTCCACTTGGTGGTGTTCTACCTTTTAGCAGGCCACTTGATTTGCTACTTCTCCATTGGGATACCATCTCACATGCACACATTAAACCCCCCCCCCCCCAAAAAAAAAAAAAAAAAAAATATATTAACCATTTCTCTGTTTCATTGTCTTACTTCTCCACATCCAACTAAAAAAAGGACTTACTGACTAAAGAAATAACTTTTATTTGAAAATTTTCTTTTGATGAGTATATTTTGCAATTCATAGCGGGTGTCATAACATTTATTAATATTATGCTTTGACAATATTTCAAAATAAGAGTTGAGAAGAAAAAAACAAAGATGCAACTTGTGTTAGAAGTATCTAAAGCAAAAGATAGTTCTTTAACAAATCAATAGCATTGTTGCTTGACATCATATAACTTCTAAAATTATAATTACAGATCAGTAAATTTTTTAAAAGCCCCAATAAATTTGCATCAAAGAAACAACAAAACACGTAAAAAAGAAGAATATGTGTGCATAAACACACACACAAACATAGTTAGTGCATATGCACCTCAAAGAGGATTAGATGCAAACATTAAAACTCAATTTTGGAAGGATATAGATGAACCAATGAGAGCTATACCTATAGTAGAAAGAATATACATAGGAAGTGACTTTAATGGCCACATAGGAAAGGATCGAATTGTATATGAGAGGATACATGGTGGACATGAAATTGGAGATAGGAATGTTGTTGGAGATTATGTTTTAGATTTTGCTATAGGATATGATCTATGATAGAAAATATGTATTTTAAAAAAAGGGATAAACATTTAATAACTTTCAAAGATGGATTAAATAAAAGTGATTTTTTTCCTAACTAGACGAGGGATCATAGATCATTTGTAAAGTCATTCACGGCAAGAACTTAACCACACAACATAGGATAACAGTACTAGATATAATTATTAAAAACAATATAAAATACTAAAAAGAGATTAAAAATCCAAGAAAAAGATGGTGAAATTTGAAAGGTAAAAAGATAGATTTTTTTAAGAATAAAATACTAAAAGAAGTAATATGAAATTTAGAAAATGAAACAAATGTAATGTGAAATACAATGGTAGAACATATTAAAAAAGTAGTTATTGAGGTTGATGGAGAATCAAGAAACTTGGTACTGGAATGGTGAGGTCCAAATTGTGGTAAAAGCAAAAAAAGAGTTCTAGAAAACATGGCGAAAAAACTAAACATGAAGAGAACTTTTAAAGTTACACATGAATACCTTTACTGTAAACTAGACACAAATGATGGCAAGAAAAAGTATATATAAACTTGTTAAATCAAGCGAAAGAAAAACTAGAAATGTTAATCATATTAAATATATTAAAAGTGATGACTCTAGGGTTTTGGTACAAAACGAGGAAAAATTAGAGAAAGATGAAAGAATTACTCCAAAAAGTTGCTAAAATGAAGATTATATGAGGATCTTAGCCATTGAGGACTATAGAAATCATTGGGAGATTAGAGAAAATACATATTTTCGTTCAGCAATGAAATCAGTTTGGATTTATGTCTGCGAGATCAGCAATGGAAACTATATATTTACTTGAGAGACTAATGGAGATGTATAGAGAGAAAAATAAGGGCATTCATATGATTTTTTAGTTTCCTAGAGATATATTATAGACGGTTTTAGAGACGAAAAATGTTACTGTCACATATATTGGTCTGACTAATGTGATTAAGGATATATATTGAGATGTAGTAACATTAGTAAGAACAACAACTGGAAAACCTAATGAATTCCCAAGCACTATAGGCTTACATCAGGATTCTTCTTTGAATCCATATATTTTTGCATTGATTATGATTGAATTGACTAGGCACATTGATGAAAGTAAAGACAAAATAAGTAATAAACAAGCAATATGGCGAGAAGCTCTTGAATCAAAAAGATTTAGGATAAATAGACTAAAACGGAATGTACGGAATGTAATTTTAGTAGGAGGTATATTATTCATAGAGAATGTGAGATTGGTGACAATGTTACCAATAGACCCACTATGTATTATAATATTGAGTGTTAGGCAACTAAGAAACAACGCGTTAAAAATTGAGTGTGATGGAGATAAGAATGCTAAGATGGATGTGTGGTAAAACTAAGAAGGATATAACTATGAATGAATATAACCGTAAAAAAACAGAGGTAGCACATATAAGAAACAAATCAAGGGGAATCGATTTAGATAGATTAAACATATTTATTGACGGCGTATCACGGCACCGATGAGAAAAAGTAATATAATAGCTATTGACGAGGAAACCTGAATTAACTTTAAATGAAATAGTAAAGAAATATATGATAACTTAAAGTATAAAAGAAAACATGGCCCTTCATAGATCACAATGGTAAAACAAGATTTATGTAGTCAACCCCAAAAATGTTGGGACAAAGTTTTGTTGAGTTGAGTTGAATATAATATATATATACACACACGCATATAATATATATATATATATATATATATATATATATATACAGAGAGAGAGAGAGAGAAGAGAAATAAGATTACATAGCACTAAACTTTACACAATTCTGACAAATAAATAACATCCATCCCATTACTTGTTTTAACTACAGGAATTATCAATTCACACTAATAAAATTCTGAATCACAACAAATTCCAATGTAAAAGAAATATTAAAATTGAACCAAAAAGAGCAGAGAAAGAGAAAGAATACAAGACTAACATATCTAGTATATGAAACAGCTTTTGACCTAATTAATAACTTTGTTTCCTGGAGAAAGATAAAAGACAACTTAAAAGATCAACATATAGGTGTAAGAATATAAATACAAGCATGATGGTGGTCCTAAAATATAGGTTCAGTCTCACTTTTACTTCTTCAATCTTCGATTGTGACACATTAATCCTGGAGTTTGTAACTTGTTTTTTTACTAGTTAATGGAATCTAGGATCCATCCTCAAAATACACATAACGTCCTCATGCATGCCAATTACTAAAATTTGAGAAAGCCAAATAACACAACACATTCACCAGCTAATGTATTTTACTCATATATAAGTATAGAATATCCAATAAAATTCTGCTAAAAAATAATTCCCCTAAAAAAGAAATAATAAAATTAGGAAATAAAAAAGAACTGAGAAAGAGAGAGAATATTAAACAAGCATATCTAAAATATGAAGCAGTTTTTTAATAGGGAAAAATGAAAAAAAAAGGTTACTTAGGGTCATTTGCGCGACCTCCTCGTAGTTTAAACTATTGCACTAAACCTCACTGAACTCGTGACCAAAGTGTAAAAGCCGTCTGTCATAAAAACTATAAAAGTACTAAAATACCCTCATTGTTACATTCAATTTTCAAAGGAATGCCCTTTTTTTACTCAGACCCTCTACCCTCTCTCTACCTCTCCCTCTCCCAATCATTTGTTTTCAATTTCAATAAGATCATCTTGCTCTCATAAATTTGAAATCCCCAGAACCAGCATAACCATCAATGGTGCGCCAAATTACGACCACCTGAATCGACACAGCAAACCCAATAGAATCCCAATCCCAAACCGCAAATTTGTGGGAGAATTAGTGTAGTGGTGTTTCAAACTTACAGTGGCAATGGGTGCAAATGTAATGGAGTGGCATGCGCGATGGTCTCATATGGGTTTTCATTGGTGTTTGGGGTCAAATTTTGTGATAGGATTACGAATTTTCATCGATTTTCAAGGCCAGGTTTTGTGATATGTTTGCGGTAGATTTTGGCAAGGGCTTTTCAGAGAGAGAGAGAGAGAGAGAGAGAAGGATGACAAGGAAGGTTTGTAAAGGCTTTAATGGAAGGAAAAAGAAAGTGAGCTAAGGAGATTTAGGGAAGGAAGGAGTTGCGGCGGGAGGGGATTGGGGTTTTTGGGTGGTGAGTGGTTGGGATAAAGGGTGAGGGAGTTTTGAGATGGGTGGGTTTGCTCACAGAGAGAGAGAGAGAGAGAGAGAGAGAGAGAGATGGTGGGTTTGCTCAGAGACAGAGAGAGAGATGGTGGGTTTGCTCAGAGACAGAGAAAGAGAAAAAGGATGGTGGGTTTGCTTAGAGAGAGAAATGGGTGTCTGGTGAATGAGAGGAAGGGAAAAGAGAAGAAACAAGGTAGTTTCGAAATTGTATGTTATAAATTTGGGAGATTTGGGTTGCGTTTGGTAACCATTTTGTTTTTTGTTTTTTTTTTTTTTTTTTTTTTTCAACTACCTTGTTTTGAAAATAAGTCCAAATTTTGTAAACAAAAAATTGATGTTTTCAAAAACAACAAAAAATGAAAACGCGCGCCAAGGGGGCCTTTAATGAGGTCCATGAATCGAACCCCATTAACACCAAAACCACCGAATTTTTGTTGGAACTATAAAAGCCCTCTTATCTCCCTCATCTATCTATTTCGTTTGTCTCTCAAGCTCATCTATCTCTCTCTCTCGTCCATGTCGCTACCAAACGAAGAAATCGAAGGTCAGATCATCTCTATCTCTCCCTCATCTCTATTTCCCAAGCTCAAATCTAGCATAACCTGCCTCTTTGAATCTCATATAAAACCTTATCTATTTGTGGAAGATAATTTTTTTAGCTTTGCAGTATCTATATGCGTAGATCTATGTATATTTGTAATATGTAGCTAGACATGACCTCATCTAAGGGTGTACTGTATGTGTGTGGGTTTTTGTGCGTCTGTGTGTGTCTTTGTGTTTTTTTGTGTGTGTATATTTGTTGGTCTCTGTGTGTGTATGTTTCTGGGTTGGGGGGGGGGGGGGGGTGTGTGTGTCTTGGAAACCTTATGTTTTGATTAATTCCTTTAAAATTTGTCAACATGTCTCAAGTAATTTGTAGGGAATTATATACTCAATTTTCTGCTATTCAAAAAACCAAAAAGAAAAGTGCATTTTGATATTGCCGGGGGCTGGACATAATACTCACAGTACAAACCACTCGAGGTTGATGATGATTAATGAGCATCTAAGGGTGTATATGCATAGAAAAGTGCTTATGTTTTCCTATTTCCTTGTGTTTGTTGATGATTGATGAGCATAGAAGAAAGTATGGCATTTTTAAAGAATAAGCAAATGAATGAAAGAGTGCCTTGATAATTGAATTGGTTGCCAAATATATTTTTTATTTTTTTTCATAATTTGTTAAATATAAATAACTACAAAACATGTTTTCTGTTTTCAGCTTTTACCACATAAAAAATAGAAATTAATTTTTTTTTTTTTAAAACACAAAAACAAAAACGTTACCAGATACATCTTTAGTGTCTTACACATATTTTTAGTAGATTATACTTAGAGTATCTCCAACCCACTCTCCATTTCCTCTCTTTTAGCTATTTTTGCTAGTTAAACACAAGAAAAACTCTCCAACCCACTCTCTATTTTCCATTTCACCCAAATGGCTCCCCAAATATGGAGAGTCATTTAGCCTCTCTAAATTTTCTCTCTACCTCTATCTCTCTCTATCTCTCCCTATATATATGTTGTATTCCCTTTAAATTATTGAAAGTTAATGAAAGTTGGGTGAAGTAATTAGCTAAAATAGAGAGTGTGGTTGGAGTGAATTTATAAAAGTGGCTAGCTAAAGTAGAGAATGTAATATTTAAATATATTTTGACTAGTTATTTTGGAGAGCTGGGTTGAAGATGCTCTTGCTGTGAAAATTTTAGTGCAGCAGCTTAAACTACGAGGAGGACGAGTGCAAATGTCCCCAAGTTTTTTTGTTTTTGCATTTTGCCCTTTTAAATAAATAAAAGAATTTTATTGAGGAATTAGCTTTTACAAAAAAAAACCTTATTTAAAGCAGTACAGTGAAAGCAATACAAAGTAGCAAGCTACAAATTCAAAGCACTCTCCATGATCAAGTTCAACTATCATTGCTCCAGCTATAAAGTGCAATGCAAACGTGAAAAGTGGAACCCATTAGCGAAGTACCAAAACCGAAATGCCCAGAAAAAGGAAGTCAAAAAGAAAAGAAAAATCATGCATGCTTATGAGGATATGAAATTTCAAAGCAACAAGAGTGTACCTTGGTGTCCAGTGTTGATGGAATTTGATGGTTACGAGAGTGAGGATGACCGTCGGCGATTGCATCATCATCGGCCACCACCACTTCCGCCAGAGTCGCCGCTGTGTCAAGTGATCCGAGTTCGCGATGGATGAAGACTTTTGGTGGGATTGGGGTGGCATCATCATCAGCCACCACCACTTCTGACAAGGTCGACTCGGCGACAACATCATCAGCCACCACCACCACCTCCTCCGACTGAGTCGCCGCGTCATCTGACCTAAGTTCGCCCTCCATGGCGTGGGGTGTGGGGGAAAGTGACAGAGCCGTTGGCTAGGACTACGACTTAGCGGGCGAACCCGAACTCATGCCTAGTCCAACCCGAACTATCTGGTATCTGGGTTGTGGTTTCTCCTAAATTCAAATCAAATTTAAATTTGAGCAAGATGATTTTAGGTGATGTTAAAATCTAACTGGAATTAAACTTAAATTTTTATTCAAAAATTATACACTTACCTATCAATTTAGCCCATAAACTACATTGTTGAACTACGTTTTATGTCAATCAAGTTCTTGAACTATATTTTATACCAATTTAGTCCCTGCTGGGACGAAACCAAGATTTTATCTTGAGGAGGATCAACAACAATATAGACAAAAATTTAATTGAATAGGTTTATGGAACTGTTATTGTCAATGATAAATTTTTATTTTATAAAAAATCTATTAAATTTAATTTTTATGCAACGGCATCGAAAAAATTATTTTTGAACACAAAACTCAAAAGTGGATCATGCCATCATAAAAATTCATTTGAGATAATATCCTCTCTTTTTTTCTTGTTTATAATGCAACCTTATGTCGATAAATAAATCAAGGTCGCAAATAATCGTTTCATATGATATTATAATAAAAATAATTATAAGTCAACCATATAAACTATATTTTTCTCCCTATTTTTTTTTAATATAAAAAGTCACTTGTTTTTTTCTCTACATCATTAAAATAATTCAACAAGTGTCTTCCTCAAAACAAACGTCACTCATCCATGTGATTACATCTTAAATGGTTACTAAATATTAAGTCATTGATCTTTCTGAATACACTAGGGTTAGGGGGTGTCCATGGGCCGAGTTACCCACGGGTTCCGTTACCCGGCCTGAAAAAAATAGGTCTGAAACCCGATAGGCCTGATAGTTGGCCCGTCCGAGCCTGAGTCCAATATCCTTAAAAAGAGGGTTTAAGTTTGCTCCCAAACCTATTACCTGGCCCGAGGCTCGGCCCAATAGTCCGCCCAAAAAAATTCGTTAATACCCAACCCAAGAGCCCGCCCACCCTTCCTTTGAAAAAAAATTATACTTTTAGACTATTAAATTTGAAACTTTGAAATAAGTCTCACAATGTCGGAATTTGAAGTTTTAAAAATTTAGATACTATAAATAATGTATTATTTTCTTTTTCATGTATTAAACATACAAGTTTTTAAAGGTAGAGTAATGCAAATGATAGATAACTAAGTAGGTGTCAACCTAGTTGGGATGTATTCATTCTATTGAATGTAGTTCATCCCCTAATCAAAAATAAAATTATTCATTATTTTATTTTTATCCATTTTGACTCTACTTTTGATTCAAAAATATAATTTACACAAATATTAAGTTACAAAAATATTCATTATTTTTAAATGAAATTGTATATAAAAAAGTCCGCGAGCAGGCCCGCCCAATAAGCTCACGGGTTGGCCTACAAGTAGCCTACCCTTATTCGAAACCCGACCCGACCTGCTGAGATAACTCACTTGAGTAAGGGCTTGGGCTTACACTACCTAGACTCGACCCGAAAAAATTTTGCGGCCTATACCGGCCCGACCCATGGACACCCCTAACTAGGGTAAGATACTTACAGATTGGGTAGTGTTTTGAAAAGTTAGAGATTAACAATAATTTTTTTTTTAAATATAGGGGGATAATAAAAATTTCTAAAATTTGAGGGGGGCCCTTCCTCATAGTTCTGTCTCTGGCCCCATGAACTATAACATTTGTATCAATATGACCGTTCTGTCCAAATTCATCATTAAGTTTGATGGAATTCCTCACATGTACAATACGTGACCCCTAAACTATAACCTAATCTCTGAGTCACGTAATGTGTGCTTGAGGAATTTCGTTAAAGTTAATCGCGAATTTGGACGAAAGAACCACATAGACACAAATGATATAATTTAGGGGTTAAATTGATACAAAGTATAGTTTAGAGGCCTGATTGACACAAATAATATAGTTAAGGGGTTAAATAAATATTTAACTCAAAATTAAAGTTGAGTTTGAGTTGGTAATTAAACCCAAATTGTGTAATTCAACGTCAAGTTGAGTTCACGTCTATTTTTGATAAAATAACATAATACCCTAATATTCAAAGATAATATGAAGACTCACATAAACTATAATAATTGGTTGGCATTGGTGATATTAACAAAAAACTTTTGTAGCTCTATTCGGCATTGGCACAACTATTTTTTCACTTTTGAGATTAAATAAATATTTATAGTCGAAAGGATCCCACCTAGACCCTCAAATTCCTATTTTTTTAGATCATGTTTTGTAATTGACTACTTTTGTAAAATTCTTTGTAAATCTCATCCTATTCCGTGGTTATGATGCTATAACGACGAAGATCTAAAAGCGTCAATTGAAAGAAAGAGATTAATCGTCAAAGTTACATCATATGCACCCTGTATACATCTTCATGCTTAGGACAAGATAATGACTTAGATATCTAAGATGATCCTTTGATTTAACAAACTTAGAAGAATTAGTGTTAAAATAGAATCGGTATTAGATTCGAGAATAGCTCCTAGGTGTTCTTAAAAAAAAAAAATTAAACTTCGTGTGTGTTTTGAAAACATAAGAATGAGTCATTATTGAATCTCTCATAAGTAATACCTTTTAGTGTTCAAGATGACAAATAATTTTAAGCTCAAAAATATATTATGGACTGTCCTATGCTTACTAGCCTTCGCTAGAGCGGAACCTGTATGACTTAGGGAAGAAAAAGGGAAAAGGTCAAAAGGAGGAGATCATAGCTCTCCCTTTGGAGTTGCTCAAGCAATCTCATGGTCGCTTGAACGCCCTGCTCTCCTAGGTTAGTCTGAAATCTTGTTTTTATTCCAGTGACCACCACCATATGACCATTCTCATCGATCGAGCAGTTGTTCGTGAATTTGAGTTTTCTTGCTGACTAAGATTGACCTTATTTCGGACCTACAAATAGAGAAAGTCTTTTTTAAACCTAGGGCAAGCCTCTTGTGAGTATTTTGAAAAAAAAAATCTTATCTTCTACCTAGAGAGCTTTTACCACAACCCTAGATCTCTAAGATCCAAAGCTACCATCTAGTGATTCTTATCCAACCTCACAACTTGGTAAAAAAGATCTTGATAGGTTGAAGACCAAACCCATTTGAGTCTGCATACTTAGGATCGTTAGTGCTCCCAAGATTGCTCGAGGCCTAGAGAATCTATTGCGGTTGAGAATCCAAGTGAAACTATCCAAGACATCGGTGAGTTTATCCGATGGAGAGGCTTATTGAAAGAAATGGGCGTCTAACCAAGATATTGGTTGAAATATAAGACTCGAGTACTTGTAAACTGACTTTAAGGTAGTGGATTAGACTTTGGTGAACTGAGAAAGTTTCCCACGATAAAGAGTTTTCGCGTCAACAAATCACTCGTATTACTTATAATTTTTCATATACATTTGTGATTTGACGCACACATGCACACTATTTGTTTGATTGAATGAATGTTTTGATATCTAAATTATCTGTAGTTGTGTAGGTTTTGGGTCATTGGTTGGGATCCTCTTGAGTGATCGAGTGTTTAAGTGTTTAATTGACAAATTAACAACACTAATTATCATGATTTTATGGAGTCATTGTGGCTAAAAAAGGGGTTCTCACTATTAATTTACTAATCATTGTGAGAAAAGGTAATTGTGATAATAATAATAGGTTTAAAATTAGTGATTGTTTAAGCATAAAATTTAAAAATCTATTCGCCCTCTCCTTTCTAGGAAGTGTCGTGGGCTCCACGTGTATTCACACTCAATTATATTTTTTTAAGTTTTATTTTTTAACAGTGTTTACATGGAGGGAGATGGGTGAGGTTCGAACTCACGACTCTTAGGTCCAACGGCGGAGTGGTTTGGACGTTAGGCCACACCCTCAATTGTGTGACTAGTTTTCACATTATTCCAATGATTAACGTCCATAAGTTATTTCATTTTGCCTCCTAAACTATGTAAATTTTTTTATTTTTCCCCTAAAATATGATTTTTTTTTCAACCACCACGATAATAATTCCATCCAAATAGATAATGAGCGCTTTGTGACTAGGACAATGTGAAATAATTTAAGTAGTTGAGGGTATAATGTGAAAAAATAAATAGTTTAAGATGCAAATTGAAATCAAGTTCGTAATTGTAGGGGTGAAAGTTTAATTTGCCCTTTGCCAAAACCCAATAGGTAAAACAACCCCAACACCATTTCTCTCGACAACCACCCCTCTCCTTCCTTGCAAAACCAAAACTCACCCACCTCTTAATATTCGTGTTCAAAGTACATCAGTTAGAGTTTGTTAAGGTAACCATAACTTGTTAACCCTTTAATCATAATTTAAATCAAAGTAATTTATCTTGTGAAAATATAATCAAATCCACCCATTCAAATAAGAAACCTAACATATACATATAACAAATCATAGCGTTACAACCGTAACTAGGACACCCTACCCTTAAAACATCTTTAACAAAACATATACAATTTGACACATAACATAGTGAATAACCGACGTCAACACCTCTATGCTAAGCTAGACTGCTAAGTGGACCACCTCTTATACTCGTACACTTGAAAACAAACAACTATGGGGGGGGGGGGGGGGGGGGGAGTGAGCAAACTACATGCTCAGTGAGTATATTTGAGACATATAGAAAGAAAGCACATAAGCACAAAACAGTTATAACAAATCTCACATAATAAAAGTAAACACCAATATCCGACTATCCAATAACGCTTAGAAATCTTGGCGAGAATTAACGACTACCTGCTTTCGCCTGGGAGTCTCGGCAATCACATCGCTATCGTTTATACTCGAAAGTCTAGGCATTCACATTGCTATTTGTTTATGCTCGGGAGTCTCGACAACCAAGGGCGGAGGAACGGCTGGGCCAGGTGGGCAAGTGCCCCCCCTCAAAAAAAAAAAAATTTTTAGTTAGGTATATGTATTATATATTTATATAATATATTATGTGTGTCCCCCCTCATTTATATTAGGTCCACATTATTTACCCAAAAGAATTAAAAAATTAAGTCCAATTAAAACAAAAAAATTAGAGGCCAAACCTATTACAAAAACTTTTGGCTCAACATTAAAGAAATAAAATTTTTGGTCTAACATTAAAAACAAAACTTTTGGGCCACCTATAAAAAAAACAAAGTTTTTGGCCCAGCCATTTAAAAATAAAAGTTTTTGGGCCACCATTTAAAAATAAAACTTTGGCCCAACATTAAAAAAAGAAAATTTTTGGTCTAACATTAAAAACAAAACTTTTGGGCCACCTATAAAAAAACAAAGTTTTTGACCCAGCCATTTAAAAATAAAAGTTTTTGGGCCACCATTTAAAAATAAAACTCTCTGACTCACTCACTCTCACTTGCCCAAGAAGAACAAACAGTCAAAGAGTAAAGTGCTTCCTTCAATGCTTCTCACAGTAGAACCACCACCGACCCCATATTTTTTGGTTTCTTGCATCGACACAGCAGGAGTGCAGGGCCACCACCGACCGAGCACCGACACAAAGTAAATATACTCTCTCTCTCTCTCTCTCTCTCTCTCTCTCTCTCTCTCTCTCGATCAACACACACGTGCACAGTGGCTCAGACGCACAGTCTGTGCAGAGTACACACAACACACACAAAAAATAAATTAATTTTTTATTTTTAAAATTTTGAATTAATTAGTCTTTGTAATTTTTTGATTTTTTGTGCATTTTAATTTTTAACCCTAATTTATATTTTTGTGCATTTTGCCCTTATTTTTAAAATTTTGAATTAATTAGTCTTTGTAATTTTTTGTGCATTTTAATTTTTAACCCTAATTTATATTTTTGTGCATTTTGCCCTTATTTAAATTTTTATGCATGTTTCCCTAAGTCCATGTGCATTTTTTGAGAAATAATTTTAGTTACATTGACTAAATCCTAGATATCCATGCACACGGGGCAATTGGGATCATTTGAATGGCCAGAATTATTTTGTTTAGTTAAATTTGTGGATTTTCTCATTTTGTCTATTCTCATATTTCTTTCCTGTTAATTGGCTTTGAATGACAGAAAAAAGTTTACAACTTGTTCATTTTTATTCTTTGGCAGTTAGTTCATTTTCATTTTTATCCCGGATTACTAATTGGGGATGCCTTGAAGACCTTGAGTTGCGGTTATTGAGTCGACAGTGAAAAGTATTTTTTGGTAACTCTCAATCCGTAGCTATTTTTAATACTTTGAATGATATTGCTTGAATTTATTAAAATTATGAATTGGATACTTTTATGCATTTGTATTTGTATTTGCTTCCTAATACAATATATTCTTTAGAATGATAGCGATAAAATTGACAAAATAGTTTGTTTAATTAATTGTAAAAGTGTATGTATAAACCCATTTTCTTGAATAATTTTTTGAAACAGTCATAAAGAAGTACTTCAAGAGAAAGTCTGAGTCAGAGTTATCACCTCCTCCAAACAGAGGTGGTGATTCTTCAAAGAAAAGTCATGTAGATATTAATTTGGGGGATCTTCCATCAGATCCCGGACTACGGTTTCAGATTATGGATTATAATCCTAATGATCGAGACCAAATTCGTAGAGCTTATCTACAAAAGGGTCCTTGTCAACCCTGCGACCATAATTTTCCACAAAAAGAATTTGGTGTTAAACTATGACGGTTTAACAAAGCTTGGTTTTCTCAGTTTGGTAACTGGCTAGAGTATAGTGTAGCAAAAGATGCAGCATTTTGCTTATGCTGTTATCTTTTTAAATCAGATATGGGAGAACAATCGGGTGGCGAAACCTTTGTTAGCTCGGGTTTTTCAAATTGGAAGAGAATAGAGAAGTTCCAAATGCATGTTGGAGGCGTTAATAGTTCTCATAACCAAGCTTGGAGAAAATGTCAAGATTTATTAAATCCAAAGCAAAGTATTGAAGCTATTTTCTTTAAACAGTCAGACCAAGCTCGAAGTGAGTACAGAACCCGATTGAATGCATCCATTGACTGTATTCGATTTCTTCTAAGGCAAGGGCTTGCATTTCGTAGTCACAATGAATCTGAGAATTCAAGTAATCAAGGAAACTTCCTTGAGCTACTTAGATTTCTTGCGGATCACAATGAGGATATTAAAGCTATTGTGTTGAAAAATGCTCCTGAGAATCTCAAGTTGACTTCGCCTGAAATTCAAAAAAACATTGTAATTGCAGCTTCTGTTGAAACGTGTAATGCTATTGTGACCCGCCTTGGTGATGCACTTTTTTCTGTTCTTATTGATGAATCACGTGACATATCAACAAAGGAGCAAATGGCTGTTGTGTTGCGATTTGTGGACAAGAAAGGACATGTAGTTGAACACCTTTTAGGTTTTGAACATATTACTAATACTAGTGCTCTCTCGCTTAAGGCAACTGTAGTTGCTAGACATGGGTTGAGCTTGTCAAGATTGCGCGGGCAAGGTTACGATGGGGCTAGTAATATGCGAGGTAAGTTCAATGGTCTCAAGACACTTATAATGAAAGAGAATGAATGTGCATATTATGTACATTATTTTTCACATCAATTGCAATTAGCTCTTGTGACCGTTGCAAAGAATCATATTCAAATCGCGACTCTTTTCAACTTGATTGTTAATATTGTGAATGTTGTGGGAGCCTCATGTAAACGGAGAGATATTCTTAGGGAGAAACAAGCGACTAAAGTTATTGAGTTACTCGATAATGGAGAGCTTTCAAGTGGGCGAGGCCTAAATCATGAAACTAATCTTACACGCGCTTGTGATACACGTTGGGGTTCACATTATTATTCTTTGATCAACTTGATTGATATGTTCTCATCAGTGGTTGATGTGCTTGATATGGTTTCAAAAGATGGCATAAATGCAGAACAAAGAGGGGAGGCAAATGTTCTTTTGGATTTGCTACAATCTTCATTTGATGAGAAGCATTTTGGGAATCACAAATGAGTTGTCGCAGACATTACAAAGGAAAGATCAAGATATCGTGAATGCCATGACATTAGTTCAAGTATCCAAGCAACGACTTCAAATGATGAGGGAAAGTGGTTGGAGTTGTTTTCTTGATAATGTCACATCTTTTTGTGAAAAATATGAGATAGTTGTTCCAAAGATGGACGATATCTTTAAAGCTTGAGGGAGGTCAAGACGTACTCAAGAAAAGACAAATTTGCATCGCTATCAAGTTGAATTGTTTTATACCGTCATAGATATGCAACTTCAAGAGCTAAATAGTCGTTTTACCAAGTCAAACACTAATTTACTTCTTTGTGTGACATGTTTGAGTCTTTCTGATTCCTTCTTAGCTTTTGACAAAGAGAAATTGGTTCGTCTTGCCCAATTTTATCCAAAAGAATTTTCTTCATTAGAGCTCATGATACTTTCTGATCAGCTGGATAGTTATATTATTGATATGCACTCTAGTATTGAGTTTTCAAATTTGTTAGGGATTGGAGATCTTGCTCAGAAAATGGTTGAGACGAAAAAACACGTGGTATATCCATTGGTCTACTTACTTGTGACATTGGCATTGATCTTGCCAATTGCGACTGCCACAGTAGAGAGAGCATTTTCGGCTATGAAGATTGTGAAGAATCGATTGCGTAATCGAATGGACGATCAATGGATGACAAATAACTTGATTGTATACATAGAGAAAGACATTTTTGATTGCATTGATAATGATGTTATCATGCAACGCTTTCAAAATATGAAATCACGTCGTGGTCAATTGTAAAAGACTATAATTAGTCTCATTTTTTGTAAAAGGGTTTAATTAGAACCTTATTTTATAGATTTTTTTGTTTTTGTTTTTGTACCCCATGTATCGGTTTTTTGCCCTTTTGTCAATGAAATTTTAGGTATTAAAATTATGGTTAGTGCCCCCCCACGTATAAATTCCTGGCTCCGCCCCTGTCGACAACCATTAATATCAGAAAAATACATAAACACCCAATCCAAAACTTGAACTCATAACCAAACACAAATTCATAAACCACTAAGTCACATTCCAGCTATTACAAATAAGTATATCTAATAAACAATCAATCACATTTTTCAATCAATATGAATTAATATACTCTCTCAGGTTAATTTTCAAACCCAAAATACTTTTCCTATGAAACCTTAGGTGAGATCGCGTCGATGTTGTCGCCTTCACACCTAACACATATGTCGTCACAAGACACATGAGTATTGTATCGTGAATACATATGCATGAATGAGTAATCACACTCGAAATAACACATTCCCAATCCCCCATCTATTTAATATAATGTCCATAAATCCCTAGATTTAGTGATGTGTTTATAGGCAAATAAAACCAATTAATTGATTTGAACCCATTAGGATACATTGGAAAGCTTTGAAGTTGAGTGGTGAATGAATTAAAGACAATACGATAAAATGGTGAAAATACCATGTTTGTACCGGTACAAGTCATATTGGTTCTATAGTGACAGAATATTCTTGTACCGGTTCTATAGTGATAGAAGGTTGTTGTATCGGTAAAACCTACTTGTACCGGTTCATCCCTTAACAAAGTATCGTTCTACTGGAAAGCCCAACCCCATTGTATGCCTCGAACTCTTGGTTTAGCTCTCCCGCAACCTCTACCTACAAGTGTATCCTCCTATGTCATCCCCTTCACATGTACCTCCTCATCCTATGCAAGGTCGTCATGTACCATAAGATCTGACAAAGGGTGCTCATGAGAAGGTGTGGTAAGCGATGTGTACGATGGTCTCATTGCTGCATCTACAGGTGTCATCGATGTAGAAGGAACAGGTATAGAAGGTGGTCCCAATGGTGAATCAACATGTATATTTGTAAGAGATGGTTCCGTAGCTAAATCAACTAGATAAGGCAGTGGAAGTGTAGAAAGGCTAACATTTGTAAGTGTAAGCGATGGTGTCACTACAAGTGGAGGTGTCACAACTACTTAGAATACTGATGTCAATCCTGAATGTGATAGTGGTGGAAAACATCAACATCTGGCGTAGGCAGTGAAGACGTAGAAGCAACAATTGTAGGTGACAATGGTCCTACAAGTGTATGTGTAGATGCAAGCTGTGGAAACCCAATGGCAATATGAACATGTGTAGGTGGCGTTGGCGAAGATGTAGAAGGAATATCAACAAGTGCAAGCATCAACTACGCAGATGTAGAAGTAACATAATGTCTTGGGGTTGGAACATGCATAAATTGTTGATGCTCGTGGAGTATTGCCAAACACCTACAACTCATATCTCTTATATGTCCAATAGTATGCATGCAAAGTGTCAAATCTAGGCTTCCCTCATAGGTATGTCGTGAAGTGTGATATATGCTCGTGAGTGTCTCCTCCTACAAAAAGAGAGGGAGAGAGTTATTGAAGAAAACAACTAATTATCCATTGTTCATTCCCATAAATTCTAAATCCTCTAACTATTTACCCATGTCAAGGTAACAATTTCTATGTAACCAATTTCAATGTAACCAATTTCAATGTAACCAATTATAAACATAAATAGAGGGAGAGACTTATTGAAGAAGTACCGGATTTAGGGGTGCTAATTTAGGGTTGGTGATTTAGGGCTTTTTATGGGTAAGGGGTAGATCATATGGGTGATTAAGAGAGAGATATGGGTGATTAAGAGAGAGAGAGAGAAGGTGGTCGTGGTTCTGGTATAGAGTGAGATCAATGGAGGGGTTCTAGTGGAGAGAGAGAGAGAGAAAAAGAGAGAGAGAGAGAGAGAGAGAGAGAGAGAGAGAGAGAGGGTGGTGGTGGTTCTAGTATAGAGTGAGATCAATGGAGGGGATCTAGTGGAGGCTAGTGGAGAGCGGCAGTGAGTGGCAGATGGTAACATTGAAAGAGAAAGATATGGGATCTGGTGGAGGGTATGATATGGTGGATGGGTTCTGGTAGGGAAGGCTTCTTGTAGAAGGGTTCTGGTGGGGGTGGGGTTCTGGTCGAGGGTCCTAATGGAGGGTGGTTGAGGGAAGCAGTGAGTGGCAGTGAAATTATGGTTGGTGGTTTTGGGGCTTTTATGGGTTAAAGGTAGATCAGGAGTTGTCGTTATAGTCGTCGGAGCCGAAGCCAGAGTCGGAGGGAGAACATGGGGTTCCTCGTCATTGTCGGAGAAGAAGGAAGGTGAGGAATGAGATAGAGTGGCTAAGTGTTTGAATTTGATTTGGGAATGAAGTGTTAGAATTTGACTTAACACGTGTAAGACGTCATTCAAGGAAAATGACGTCTTTTACAAATGACATATCAAGTTCAGTTTGAGTTAAAAAAAGGTCATTTTAAATGATGTCTTTAAAGACATATCTGATGATGCATAAATTGATCTCGTGCAAGAATAACAGTCGAGTGTGTGAAGGGGTGTAATTAATGGACAATAAATAAAGCAATCAATGGCCAAACAGTAAATAATGAGTCAACACACAGATATATAGTGGTTCGGTCCGGGTGACCTACTCCACTCTCGAAAACGGCAACGGTGGCCGGTGGCTCTTTATTGATGAATAGAGTAATAGAAAGAAAGCTCCGGGAGATATATGCTTCGGGAGAGGTACAATAGCTAGGAGAGATGAGCTATGTGTGTAGAGAGGTCTTGGTGAGATACCAAGGTGTGTTGAGAGATCTCTAGATGTCTCATCTCATGCGGAGAGGGCTTACATTTTATAGGTATGTTGAGGCGGTGAGGTGAGGTTGTGACGTGAGGGAGATGGCACTACTTCTTCGGGGAGGATAGTTATAAAAGGTAAGTACAATTAATGTAGGATTGATCTTTCTGAGTGCGTATCCCGATAATCTCTCTCCCACGTGCTCTTATCTTCCCGAGCTCCTCAGATCTTAGACTGGGCCGAATTGGTAAACCGGACCTGAGCTGCCTTTTAGTTGACTTGGGCTTACTTGATTTATTGGGTCTGGCCCAGTTAGATTTGGGCTCGTCATTTGCCCCCCATGTCCCAAGCCTCCGACTATTGGTGAGAGAAGGTGGGTTGAGGGCATAAGTTTCTTCTTCACTTGGTCGAACAGAGGTTTTCTTGCTCTCCACGGTATACCTTCGTCTCCAAAGACTCCGTTGAAATCCATTGACATTGGGTATTTTTTTTTTATTTCACTACATTTATTTTGATGGGTCTTTCGTCAATCTTGAAAAACTCTTGCCTATATATAGGAGCCTTTAGACTCCTCCACTCCATTTCCTCTTTTCTTTAGAGGCTTCTCCTAGAATACATTTTCCTTGGAGGCTTCTCTTAGAAGCTATTCTTTTCCTTGGAGGCTTTTCTTAGAAGCTATTTTTCCCCAACTCTATTTTTCTCATTCCAAAAGACATTGGGCAAGTTTGAAGGAGATAACCATGGAGAGATCACTGAGAGTAAGGAGCAAAGAGGGAGAAGCTCATGGCGCCAAGGCAGCGGGCGGCGCCGATAGTAGGAAAGGAAGAGGCGGCACCTCACTTGGGGTGGGCGAACAAGGTGTTAAAGGGAACAGGATGGGCACAGGCGTTGGCGGCAGGGTCGTCGTCTTTGGTCTAGGTACGATTGGAGAGGAACAAAATCGAGGCAGGGCCATTGGCGAAGCTGAAGGGCTGCTGGGTGGCACCTGCAGCAAGAGGGAGAGAAGACGAGATGGAGAGGTGGCGGAGCCCAGCTCCATGGGCGATGTATGTGATGCATAGAGAAGGCAAGAGGGAGAGATGGGGGAGCCCAATCCCATGGGCAAAGCCAACACAGCGCTGGGCGGTCCCATCTTCGCGGGGGATCTCGTTGTGGCATCAGGTGCAGGGAGAGACCTAGTGGTCGGTGCCCATAGTGGAGAAGGCCTGGTGGGCGGCGCCAGTGTGACAGGGGGCGCCCTAGGCACTGAGGTAGGCAGCCCCCAAGGCGTCAAGGCACGCGTCCCAGGCAGTGGTGGTGACTTAAATGCATTGGGCAATGTTGGTGGAGGCTCAGGCACGTTGGGCGATTCTAGGGAGCATGTAGGTAAACCCGGTGGCACCTTTGGGCGCTTAGGTAGCGCAAGGAAGCGGCCAGGCAGTGATTTGAACAAAATGAGCTTACGAGGTATGTTGCATGGTGCTCATTTTTATTCTTTTGTTGGCGTGGGTATTTTCTTAGTACTGGCTTGATTTTGTTTTAACAGGCGCCCATTCTGACGAGCTCATCATGGGGGAGACTACTCGAGGCATCGAGCGAGGCATGGGGACTGCTGGAGATAATGGCTCAAAGGTAGTCTCCATATTCAGCTCTATTGACTATGACGAGGATATTGCTGGTATAGTATCTCCGTACCTTATTCCTCCCGCTGTACTGTGTCGTTGCGCGGAGGGGGACGAGCCAGCATGTTATGACTCCTCTGGCGAGATTGTCCTTTATGAAGACATCTTGGAGGCAGGCTTGAGGTTTCCGATACCTGGGCCCATATGTCAGATTCTGGGGCACCTGTCGCTGGCTCCTGGGAGATTGGATCCCAACGGGTGGAGGGTGATACTGACATTATTTTCATTATGGCGGTTGGTTCATAGTGCTGGTATCCCTCCCCCATTCGAGGAATTCTTTACCACGTATGTGCTCCTGGAGAATCACATCCCTAATCAAGGGTGGTACCGTTTTGCCCCGAGGTCGGGTAAGTTCATCACTGGACTTCCTTCGAATCTTCATAGCTGGAAGACTAAGTTCTTCTTTGTCGGAGGCGAGTGGGCCACCGCGAGTGATCGTGACATGGTGCCTTCGAGGTGGGACACTGTCCCCAGGACCAAGCTAGGTAAGGACCCCGCTTTGGATTTTATTTCTAGTTGTCACATACCTGCTCTTACTGTCTGACTGGTTTTTTTGTAGCTTTACCGACATTGTATGCGAAGGAAGAAAGTAGACTCCAGATGGTTCGTGGCCATCCATTCAAGGAGTTCTCAGGGATTATGTTCGCGTCAGGTCATTCCATAGCTTCTCCCAGGCCGAAGAGGAAATGTATTTGATCTCTCCAATAAACTCTTTAACTTCGTAGGCCTTTTTTATCTTACACCGATTCTGCAGGTGCCTCCATTGACAGAGCTGTAGGGGAGGTTGTCTACTCTTCTAGGGCGACGTCTTCTCCTTCTTCTTCTAAGAGGGTGAAGTTTGATACCCCCGGTGTTTTTCAGCCGAGGTCCACCGGTCAGGCTAGTTCCCGAGAGGCAGAACCTGATGATGCCCCCCGTTCTTCCCTGGTTACTATTCCTTCATCGCCTAGATATTACCCCAGTACTGTTGTGGGGGCTGAGGCCCCGGTGCAGTCTCCTACTTGGACGGAGGCTCCACCTTGTCGTCCTGCTTCAAGCAGTACTTCAGTATCCATATTGCAGGATGTGAAACTGGCCAAGGAGCGGCTTTGGGGGTTTGTGACCCGTGCGGAAATTGAGGAGGTTGCCTCTCGAGGTCCGGAGGGCATTGTTGTTGCTGCCATGGAGGGCTTTGCTTTGGTATGTCCTACATTCTTCTTTGGTTTCGTACCTGAATTTTCTCATTCATATTCTACTTTTGAATACCTGCAGGTGGCTGCTACTTTTCCCTGTTTGTTTTCAAGTACGTTGAAGATTAAGGAGGCACTTGATGGTCAGGCAGGGGAGAGGCAAGCACAAAAGGCTGCTGAAGAGCAATTGGAGCTCGAGCGGCAGTCACGAGAGGATGCCGCAGAGCAATTGAGGCTAGCACACGAGAGAGCTGCCATACTAGAAACCGAGCTTCAGGCGTCCCGTGAGAGGGCCGCTTAGCTGGAGGCTGACAGAGAGGCTACTTGCGCGACAGCAGAGACAGAGTTGTGAGTGTCTCATGAGAGGGGCACTGTAGCAGAGGCTGACCTTCGAGTATCTCTTGAGAGAGCTATTAGGGCAGATGCTTACTCTATGAAGATGGAGAAGAAGAGGGATACTGTTGAGAGGGCCAAGGCAGGTGCGTTTATTAATGGCTATAAGGAGCTCAAGAGGAAGGTCTCAGCAACATTTCCTGCTTATGAATTTTCTGGCTTTTTACCTTCTGAGGCTCCAGGGACTGATGACGAGGAGGCGAGCACTGATGAAAGCGGGGGCAGTGAGTGACGTCAGGAGCGTGGTATTTTTGTATTTATGTTTTTATTGCTAGGTCATGTCTATCTTTTTGTAAAAGCTTCATGAACTTCTATGAAATACAACTTTTTTGAAAAAAATATTGTGAAATTTTATTTCATACTTTAAAGTAAATATTTAAGGGAAATTGACCAAAACAAAAGTAGATAATCTAAATGGTAACTCCTGACTTATACACTCATTACCTTGCCCCCAGCTACTGGTAATATTTTTTTAGATGCTCTGCGTTCCATGGATGGGCCAAAACTTTTTCCTCGAAATTCTGAATTTTGTAGGTGCCCGGTCTTACAACTTCCGTGACCATGTAGAGTCCTTTCCAGTTGGGTCCCAGTTTTCCTTCTTAGGAGTCTTTGGTAGACAAGATGACCTTTTTGAGGACTAGGTCCCAGGGCAAGAAGGAGCGAGGCTTCACCCTCGAGTTGTAGTACTTGGTCATGCGATGCTTGTACTCTACATTCTTGAGCATGGCTATCTCTTTCTCCTCCTCTACCAAGTCGATGTTGATGCGGAGGCCTTCTTCATTACTGGTAAGGTCATGGTGCTGGATCCTAAGGGAGTGCACCCCAATCTTGACGGGTATAACCGCCTCTGTCCCATAGGCTAGAGAAAAAGGGGTCTCACCTGTGAGGCTCCTTGGTGTCATCTGGTAGGCCCACAGTACTCTTGGGAGTTCGTCTACTCATCGTCTCTTTGCACTCTCTAGTCTGGTTTTCAAATTGCGAAGGATGGCCCTGACGGTGACCTCTATTTGCCCGTTTGCCTGTGGATAGACGGGCTGGAGTGGGACTGCTTGATCTGTAGGTCGGCACAGAAGCTGTTAAGGAGTTTGTTATCAAACTGCTTGACATTGTCGCTCACAATGGCGTGAGGTATTCCGAAGCGACAGACTATACTCCTCCATATGAAGTCTTTCACCTTCTGGTCTGTTATCCTAGCTAAGGCCTCGACTTCTACCCACTTAGTAAAGTAGTCAATGACTATCACTACAAACTTGCACTGGCCCCGACTCATAGGGAGGGGACCTAGGATATCGATCCCCCACATGGAGAAGGGTCATAGGCTTTGAATGGTGGTGAGCTCTTTGGGTGGCTGTCTGGGCACAGGCACGAAGCGTTGGCACTTGTCACATCTGCTGACAAACTCGCGAGTGTCTCTGATCATGGTGGGCCAGTAATAGCCATATCTAACTACTTTGTGGGCCAGTGCACCCCCTCCTGAGTGATTTTCACATATCCCTTCGTGGATTTTCCTTATCACGTAATCGGCTTCCTCGAGGGTGAGACAGCAGAGTAGTGGTAGAGAATAACTTTTCTTGTAGAGGGTGTTTTGCAGGAGGACATACATGGATGCTCTCATTCTCAACTTTCTAGACTCTACTGGGTTGTCTAGGAGTGTCCCCCTCTAGGTAAGCTCGGATGGGAGCCATCCAGTTGGCTTTCGAGGATGCACAATTGACATCGTCCTCCTATGACTTGAAGGTGCTTGGTTCGAACTGGTGGCCTGTCAGTGCTGGGCCCATGAGTATGTTGGCATAGGCGAATTTGGCGAGGGCGTCTGCCATGGTGTTCTCCTCTCAGGGCACATGGTGGATTTGGAAACAAGTAAACTTTCTTAACAATGCTTGGACCACTGAGAGGTATTCTTGCATTTTTTCCTCCTTCACCTCAAAGTCTCCCTTTACCTGGTTGACTATGAGTTGGGAGTTACTGTAGGCTGTCAGGTAGAGGCCCTCCATCTCCAACGCAAGCTTCAAGTCTGATATGATGGCCTCATGTTCAGCTTGATTGTTTGATGTGGCAAAGTGGAGGGAGACAACGTACTTTAGCGGAGTGCCATGGGGGCTGATCAGCACTAGTCCCGCGCGGTCACCCTCACTGGTGGAGGACCCATCCACGTAGAGTCTCCCACCTGGTTCAGTAGATGGTGGCGAGGGCTGCGGCGAGGGGAGCCGTGATGGCGCTGTAGAGGTAGAGTGGGCAGCGCCCTGGGCTGCGTAGGTTGTTGAGCTATCTTTGAGACGTCAAGTCCTCTCGGAGTAGTGTCTGGGCTGGCCTCATAGTGTGTGGAGGTAGTGTGTATTGTGCAGGCGGGCGCTGGGGCACCCGATACTTCCTCCTAGGACTCCTATGGCAATGTAGACTCGGCCACGAAGTCCGCAAGTGCTTGCGCTTTGATGGCAGCCCTCGACTGGTATTGCACATCGAACTCGCTTAACTCGATAGCCCACTTGAGTAGTCAGCCGGAGACGTCAGGCTTTTCCAGAATTCTTTTGAGTGGTTGATTTGTAACAACCATGATGGTGTGGCTCTGAAAGTAATTATGTAGACGTTTGGCTGCAGTGACAAGTGTGAGAGCCAACTTTTCAAACTCTGAGTATCTTACCTCTGCCCCTCGGTATGCCCTACTTACATAGTATACAGGTTTCTAGATGCCGCCATCCTCCCTGATGAGGACAGAGCTTACGGTAGGGGGTGAAGAGATGAGGTAGAGGTGTAGGGTCTCTCCTGGTACAACATGGGAAAGCAAAGGTGGTGTGGCGAGGTAGGCCTTGAGTTTCTAGAAGGTCTCATCTACATCTGGGCCCCACTGGAAAGAGTTGCGGAGAATTTTAAAGAATGGTAGATATTTGTCTGCTTATTTAGAGACAAACCTGTTGAGGACCGCTATCCTCATGTTAAGGCGCTGGACCTCCTTTGTTCAAGCTGGGGACTTCATCTCCAAGATGACTCTGATATTGTCTGGTTTGGCTTCAATCCCTCTTTTGTTGACCATGAAGCCTAAGAATTTTTCCGAACTGACGCCAAATGTGCACTTTTCAGGATTCAGCTTCATCCTGTGGGCTCTTAGTACGTCAAAGGTTTCTTGGAGGTGTGTCACGTGGTCCGCCACTGCCATACTCTTTACCAACATATTGTCTACGTAGACCTCCATAGTCTTCCCGATCTGGGCCTCGAACATTTTATTTATGAGGTGCTGATATGTTGCTCCGGCGTTCTTGAGTCCGAAAGGCATCACCCTGTAGCAATAGGTGCCCTTCGAGGTGATGAATGAAGTTTTCTCCTAGTCTGGAAGGAACATGCTTATCTGGTTGTACCCGGAGTAGGCGTCCAGAAAACTCAGGAGCTTGTGTCCGGCGGTGGCGTCAATAAGGATGTCGATGCGTGGGAGAGGGTAGCTGTCTTTAGGACAGACTTTGTTGAGCTCCGTGAAGTCCATGCAGAGGCGCCACTTCCCATTGGCCTTAGTAACCATCACTACATTGGATGGCCAGTCTGGGTAGGCTACCTCTCTCACTGACCCATTAGTCAGCAGCTTATCTACTTCCTTCTCCATGGCCTGTCCCCTCTTAGTACTTACGTTCCTTAACTTTTGGCAGACAGGCTTGTACCTGGGATCGACGTTGAGTCGGTAGGAGGCCATGTCGGGGTCAATGCCCTCCAGGTCTTCATGGGACCAGGTGAAGACATCCATGTTCCGCCTGAGGAAGTCTATCAAGGCGGATGCCTACTCTTAGGAAAGTGAGGAGCCTATATAGACCCTCCTCTCAGGAAGGTTGTCGTCCACTGCTACTAGCTGCAGTTCTTCTGCTGGTTCCCCTCTCTCCAATGTGTTGTCATTCCCTTGGATCAAGTACTTCGACTTCGAGAGTCTTATGTGGCCTCCTGGCCCTTATAGAGGTCACATAGCACTCTCGGGCGGAGACCTGGTCTCCTCTGATTTCTCCAATCCCACTGGTGGTTGAGAAGCGGAGGAGAAGGTGATAGGTAAACGGCATTGCCCTTAAGGTGTTGAGGGCAGGGCGTCCAAGAATTATATTATAAGAAGAAGGACAGTCAAGTACGATAAAATTTACCATGATTATGGAGCTTCTCGGTGCAATTCTTGGTGTGACTGGTAGGGTGATGGAACCCAAGGGACAAACCCTTTCTCCCGAGAAACCAACCAAAAGAGTCCTGACTAGTTGTAATCTCTCCCTGCCCAGGTGAAGGCTATCACAAACAGAATATCGGCTGAGTTGCCGTTGTGGACCAAGATCCTCTTAACCTGGTAGTTGGCCACCATCAGGGTCAGGACCAGAGGGTCATCATGAGGGACTTGGATCCCCTCGAGGTCCCTGTCTAAGAAGGTGATGACATCTTCCTCCCCATATCGAGGTGTCTTCTTTGGGCGAGAGTCATGTGACTCTGCCTGTTTGGCTTTCCGAGCGTGTGTCTTTCTGGCGGAGTTGGAGTCACCTCCTCCTCCTAACCCTCCAGCGATAGTCTAGATCTCTCCGAGGGGCTGCTGACGCTCTCAATCCTCGTGTGGTGGAGCTGGTCCTCGACCAACAACGTACTGCCTCAGCTGACCATGCTAAATAAGGTTCTCGATCTGCCTCTTTAACTGTAAGCATTCATCTGTGTCGTAACCGTGGTCACGGCGGAAGCGACAGTACCTGCTTGGATTTCGGCGCGTTGGGTCAAACTTCATTTTTTCGGGCCAGCAGAGCATGGGGTCATCCTGTATCTGGAATAGGATGTACTCCACCAAGACGTTGAGTGGCTTGAAAGGCTGTTGTTCTGTCGGGGGTACGGGATCGAGACGGTCCTTGACAGAGACTCTCTCGGTTCTCTTACTCTTGTTCTCCGCCTCCCACTTTTCCTGGCAGGTATCTTTCCTTTTTTTTCCCTCATTTGGAGGACTCTCCTCGACGGGCCTTGGTGACATCCTCGGCGTTCATGTACTTCTGTGCCCTTGATAGCAGTTCGGGCATATTGGAGGGCGACTTCTTGAGGACAGAGAAGATAAAGCTGGAGGAGCGCAAACCAGCAATGAAGATGGTCAGGGCTACCTTATCGTCTGGCTCCTCGATCTAGAAAGCTTCCTTGTTGAAACGAGCTAGATAGTTCCTAAGGCTTTCATCCCTGTCCTGCTTGATGGTGACCAAGTGGGTAACAGGCTTCTGATGTCGGCGTCCTCCAATGAAGCGGGAGATGAAAGACCTGCTTAAGTCCGCGAAGGAGTGGATTGAGGAGGGTTTGATCTTTGCGAACCATTGACGAGTAGACCCCTTCAAAGTGGTGGGGAAGGCTCTACACATGATCTCGTCAAGAACGTTGTAGAGTTACATGAGAGATTTGTAGGTATCAAGGTGATCCAGGGGGTCCTTGGTACCGTCGAAGATCTCGATGGTAGACATCTTGAATTCGAGGGTAAGGGGTAATTGACAATATTTACAACGAACGGGGTATCAGTGCGCCTTATCAAGTAGTCTACAGTCTCCGGCGCCTGTGCCTTGATAGAGTTAAGGGCATCACCAAGTTGGTTTTGCACCTCTCTGATCTTCTCGTCCTATTGGTTGGGGACATCCTCCGTTGGGTTGTTGTACTGGCTTCCATGATCAACATATTGACTTTCTCCTTCGTCCTCCTGCGCAGGTACATGAGGAGGGGGAACATGTGAGCTTCCTATGCGCTGAGGAAGGATTGCTAGGCGAGGGCCATCCTGGCGTTGCCCGAGGGCATTGTGGCGAGGGGCCTCATGGTGGGGGGCTGCCTGGAGTCCAAAGTGGTTAGGCTATTGCGTCTCTCCCGTTGGAGGGAACGGGGATCCTCCTACGGGCTGAGGGGTGACGCCTCCCTGGGTGAGCATCAACTGAATGATTTGTTAGTTCTGATTTAGTAGCAGCTGCATGGTCTGTAAGTGTTGTTGCTCGATGATGGGAGTCGCTGTAGCGGATGGTTCCGAAGGTGCGAGGGGAGGCGGTATCTCCTCCCGAGGGGATCGGGTTGTTGTCTTCCGGTTGTTGACTCATCAACCTGGTCGTGATTGCCATGGATTTCGAGAGAGTAGGAAGGTAGTAGAAAAATCAGTTGTTTCCCACAGACGACGCCAAGCTGATGATACATAAATTGACCTTGTGCAAGATCAACAGTCGAGTGTGTGAAGGGGTGTAATTAATGGACAATAAATAAAACAATCAATGGCCAAACAGTAAATAATGAGTCAACACACAAATATATAGTAGTTCGGTCCGGGTGACCTACTCCACTCTTGAAAACGGCAACTGTGGCCGGTGGCTCTTTATTGATGAATAGAGTAATAGAGAAAAAGCTCCGGGAGATATATGCTCCGGGAGAGGTACAATAGCTAGGAGAGATGAGCTATGTGTGTAGAGAGGTTTTGGTGAGATACCAAGGTGTGTTGAGATATCTCTAGATGTTTCCTCTCATGTGGAAATGACTTACATTTTATAGGTATGTTGAGGCGGTGACGTGAGGGAAAGGGCACTACTTCTTCGGGAAGGATAATTATAAAAGGTAAGTACAATTAATGTAAGATTGATCTTCCTGAGTGCATATCCCGATAATCTCTCTCTCACGTGCTCTTATCTTCTCGGGCTCCTCGGATCTTGGACTAGACCGGATTGGTGAACCAGGTCTGGGTTGCCTTTTAGCTGACTTGCGCTTACTTGATTTATTGGGCCTGGTCCAATTAAATTTGGGCTCGTCAATATCAATTTCTTTCAATTTTTGATAAGTTTATTTTCAATTACAACTATCATTTGAAATAACATTTTGACCATGAAAACTTCATTTGAGTTAATGTTTTTTTGAAAGTGATTGAGTTTGAAACCGACTGCTTTTAGAAAATAAATTGATGAATAAGTCTGCTTTAGTAATAATGATTGCTCAGATTTCAATAATGGTGCAGTCTGATCATCTTCGACAAGCCTTATACCCAAACAATTCGATTAATACTTACATTCCATGTTAAACTTTTAACAATATCAACCATTCTTCCGGTCCTAGTTGACCACTTTTAAGTCAAGTTCAAATGTGAGGCGGAGTGTTGAAAATCCCAACTCATGAATAAGGAGAATTGATGAGTGGCGTGCTCTTCCTTATGTTATTGATCATTCTCAATCCCTATGATTATCATCCAACATTGGGCTAACAGTTTTTGACACAAAATGTATGACACGAATTAAAAAATAAAATGACAAAAGTTGAATAACAATTGGTCCAGTTAGAAGTTGATGGCGTTAATCTACCGAAGATGAGCAAAGGATAAGGGTGTGCATGAAATCAAGTGCGGTGTCTAAGCTACAAGGCTCATGCAAAAATGCTGGTAGATGCTTAGGAAAATTGAGGAAAGGGAAGTGAACACAATGACATTACAGTGGTTCACCGGCCTGGGAGCTCGACTAGTCCACTCTTCAATGGAGACTCTTGCTCCTATTTTCTTATTGATTGCGTTGGGTGTGTTACAATGTAGTGTGGAGGAAATTAGGGTTCCTCTTGGCTCTATTGCCTATATCCCCTTCTCAATGGAGGCTTACCCTGCTCTTATAGCCTCTTGCTTACCTCTAATCAGATTTTACTTCCTATAATGAAGGGATTTTTTCCTCCTTACTCTCCCCCATCGAGGAGTTACCTAAACTCCACACGGCTGGTTTAACGGACTTTATTCCGAGATCTTTGCCTTCTATTGTGGGATCCTCCTTAATCTTTAGCGAGGATCCTGGTTAGTTAAGAGTTTTATGCCTTAATTTTAGCTTGGCTATTACTTCGGAGGTGTTCGCTGTCATCTTGCTGTCCCCTCACTGCTCCCATATCATTTCGCTTGGGGGGAGCTCCCACTATGGTTGGACGAGCTCTGACTATGGATGGACGAGCTCTGCATATCTTACCTGACCTCCCGAACTGGGCTCATTTTCTGATCTCGTGCTTAGGGTTTATTTTAGGTATCATCAGAAGTCATACACAAATAATTCGATTTTGATATTAATAAATATGTTTTTCTCTCAGAAGTTAAAGAAATCTTGTTGATAAAACAAAAATTCAGAAGTAACAAGCGGCGGAGCTACATAGAGTACCCACCCTCTATTTTTAAATATATATATATATATAAATATTTTTTACTTGTGTCCACCTTATAACTTTTTTACTTCAATTGTTTAGTTGTTTTTATTGTATTAAGATTTTCTATAAATGACCTTAATATTCATATTTATGAATTTATAATTTTATTTTGTTGATTTGAAAGTAAAAATACTTGCCGTTGATCTTCAATTGACTTTATTTTTATGTGAGAATTCATCTTTATTTTTGTTGACAATTTATTGTAGTTTTTATTATATGTCAATTAGCTCTATCAGTCGTGTTGGGTGATGCGAGCTCGTGTCAGGTTTTAACGGATTCGTGTTAAAAAACACTCTGCTCATACCTAATTCTTTTGTGAATTCGTGTCTAATGAATCGTGTCATATCGGGTTCATGTCATGTATGAATTGTATATAACCGATATATAAACGAGTCGTGTCTTTTATTTTTTTTATTGGCTTCACTCATATCCGATTCTTTTATTAATCATGTCGTATTGAGTTCACTCGTTGACGAAACAGATGACTTAAATAAGATTCAAACCTTCTAATTTCCTGTCTTGTTCGTGTCATGTTAACGAGTTATATCATATTTTGACACTCTTAGGGCTTGTTTGGATAAATTTTTGGGGAGGATTTGGATTGACTTCTTCAAACCCTTCTAAACTCAAACCCCTATTTTCAAAGATGGAATTCAACATTGAATCCGGTTCATACCTATATTTGATATGCAACACATACACATGTAGGACATACAGATATACCATAATTATTTACAACTATTTATCTTGTAAATGACTATTTTACTCTTAATCAATCCAATTAATATCGATGTTAAGGAGTACAATTATTTTTTGCATCTTAACCCCTTAACCCATCTTCCCAAACCCACCCCTTCCTAGGTTTGACAAAACTCATGATCATGGGTTTAATATTCAAGCCAGCTACAGGCTGGTTTGGAACCCAATATTGAATTTTCAATCCAAACATAGAGTTTGAGATCATTTGGACTATTTTTCTCAAACCCATCTTGTCAAACCCCCTATACTCCTTTACCAAACAATCCCTAGTGTCAATTGTTTTAAATTTTTTACTATGTTCAATTCTTAAATTTTAATTTAGTAACTTTACTATTCTAATATCTTAGTTATAATGTTTGAATAAAAATTTATCGAATAAGTATAATAGATAGTCAGTAGATAACTGATAGTTTTTTAATCACACAATAGCAAATAACTAAACACTACAAAAGATAAATTACACTTTGATTCCGTTGTCGCACATTATCCCTTGAATTATTATTTTTCTTACACTACACCTCTAATTATAATTATTTATTTCACATTAATCCCTCAACTATCATGTTTCTCACATTAAACCTCCAATTATAGTTAATGGATTCATATACCACTAGTTCTTGATATTGAAAACATATTTTATTACACATTTTAACATTTTTCATCCTAAGCATGTTAGATGTTTGGTTTTGGGGCAATGTGAAACCTATAAGTAGTTGATGGGACAATATGAGAAACTCCTTAGTTTAAGGGATAAAGTGAGACCAAGCCATAATTAAGGTGGTCAATGTGTAATTTCCCTCCTACTCTTGATCACCTGCTTTAATAGGCATAAATGCATTGGCTTTTCTTAAGATGACATCAACATAGACTACGCAGTAGTCCAGCAGAATAGGAGACCAAACCTGATCTTTTTTCTCCCTGAAGCACCAGTTTCACAGAAGAGAAAAGATGAAAATTCAAAATATATCATAGTTTTCAAGCCTCATACAGCATCCCAACCTCAATACGCTGAGGCAATGGCACTCCCAAAGCAGGCAGTGCAGACCTACAATTACTGTGCATAACTTCATAAAATGCCAGCATGATTTTGTCAAACCAGCTACAATTCTTGCCTATGTAAAACCTTGTTTTCCCTCGAATGTGAACCACACCAGCGAGCTTTGCCTCACCCAAATCCGAAATTTCTTCTTCATCATCTAAATGAACTGATTGACCACGGCCAGAGCAGTCATGTATATGAGCTCGCAAGCTGTCAATAACTTGACTAACAAAGTCATCCCCTTCAAGACTAAGAGAATCTGCATAGCCGTACTGAACCACACACCCGTATAAGCCTTTGAGGCCCAGTTTGTGGACCACAATCCTCTCATGCGAGGCAACTTTAGGAACCAACAAGTATCGAAGTGTCATGAAAACAGTAACCTTGTGAAGAGATCTCATGTTTTTTATGTAATGACCAAGAATTGGCGTAAGCCCATCTTGTATGTTGGTATAGAAGATGCAAAGCCCAGGAACTCTCTGAACACCTGGATCAGATAGCAGCACTGCAAGTCTCTGTAAATCTATCTTATGGGTTAATTCATACTCTACCTTTCTCTGCCTCCCATAGTACCAGCCAAACATAATGAAAGCAAGGATAAAAGAAATGGCAAATGGAATCCATCCACCTTCTGGAATTTTGGTGAAAACCGCACTGACATAGACTCCTTCCATCACAAAGAACACAACAAAATAAAGGGCAACGAGAATTGGTGAAGTTCTCCAGATAATGATCATGACTAATGTCAGCAGTATGGTCGTGATAAGCATGACCAAACTAACAACAACAACTGTAAAAAAAAGTAACATTGATTATTAGAGAATAAAAAATATAGGGTTAATTGCTTTTTATCCCTGGTGGTTTCGGCTAAAAACACCTTACCTACTTGACGTTTAAAATTATGCACATTACCTCCTTATATTTATGTACCAAAGTGAAGTAATTGACGCCGTTAACGGAATTAAAAAATTTCCATAATAACCGCGTTTTAAAATCAGACTTTACTCTTGACCATAAAACTAATGGAACATGATAACGAACCAACACATTTCAATCAAACATGTCGAGTTTCTTTTTCCCTCAGGTGAGGTTTTGATCTGGAGTCAAAAATCACTTATATTTTTCTTAAATGTTTTTTGATCTGGGACCGATGTCTTACCTATTTGGATATTATATAATATATAATAAAGGATATTTTAGACACTTAGACAATGTTTTTTGGAGGGAAATAATAGAAGCAAAGCCCACAACATATTTTGGGCGCATGGAGCACATTCTCCGTTAACTTAGATGATAAACTGATGGCAGGAATGGCGGGATGACCGCCGTGCTAGAGGACTCTAAAACCGGCGATAAATGTTATGACATTCTATTCAATCTAAAGAAGCACCGGCTTAGAAGTTACCATAACAAAGGCATTTCCAATATCTTTCCCATCTCCAAAAATAAGAATGACAGCAACACAAAGAATCATGAGGATGTAGTTCACTTCTGGAGAGTAAACCTCCCCTTCTTTGCTGGAGGATGTGTGCACCACCTTAACACGAGGAAAATAATCCAGTACAACAGATTGCTTGATAACAGAAAAAGTGGCTGAAATCAGTGATTGACTTGCAACAATTGCTGCCAATGTGGCTATGATGAACATAGGCCAGTAAACTGTCTTTGGTATAAACTTGTAAAACCCATCATCATGATCATTAGGATTTCTGATCAGGTATGCTGTTTGTCCCGCATAGGTCAGAACAAGAGATGGATATATAGTGAAAAAGAATGCTGTCTGTTTGGATAAAAAGAAGTTATAAACCACCGCATAAAACTGGATGAGTGAAAATCATATACGTAGACAATTTTAGTGCATCACCTGAATTGAATTCTTGTTGAAATGACCTAGATCAGCAAACAATGCTTCGGAACCTGAATAGGAGAGATGATAACAAATGTGAAACAGTGTACGGATTTTTTCCTAGTTCCATTTTTTTTTGAAGTGTTTTCAAGAATTTAGGAGAGGGAGGGAGATGACACAGTAGGAGTGGAGATGTGGTAGCTGGAGAATGGGGCCTCGTCCCATAAACTCCACATCACTGTTCCAAGATTTACATTTTAATTTGAAAAAAAAAAAGGTAGCATTATATCTAAATCATCAAACAAAAAACTGCTAATCTTCCCCATGTCCTGCGAGAGTAATAGCCAATTGTAGCTTTTACAATATTCTATAGGAGGTCACTTGGCATAAATTAATATTTGGTTGCCTTTACATTACCAGGACAAGGACTCAATTAGGATCAAAGTTATGTATTTTTTAACAAACTAGCACAAAGGGTAATCAAGTCATTTTCTACATCCATGATAGATAGGCCACAAATGAAGCTCACCTGTGATGCAGAGGACAGTTCCTCCAAGCAACAGCCAGCCTTCTTTTCCATTTCTCCAGAAGAAGCGGAAGATGTAATGCGGTGATATTGCCTTCAATATACTTGGGTAATGATGTAGAATACTATAAATTCCTACAAGCGGAGTTGTGACAGTCCATGCACCCATGATGGGGGAGAAAAGGAAACTCACTCGCGAGGTTCCAAATTTTTGCACCAAGAACAGAACAATAAGAACTATGGCAGAGAGGGCTTCAACCAAAGCTGCAAGTTGAAAACTAGAACATCAGTGAACGCAATGAGACAGACCTTTCAAATAATGCAATCCTTCAATACCACTGAATCCATAGACAACCCAATCGGTAGATCAAACAAGTTAGTCAACTGATTATGCCTGGTCTTACATAGACCTTGAAGTTCAGTTGCTACAAATTTTCTTATCTGTTGCCCATGATTATATAAACTACTGCTAGGACATAGGAATTCCCTTTAAAAATCGAAGGTAAATGTGTTTATAGCAGCATTTTTATCATACTTAATACTTCAATGGACAATATAGACAACTCTATTTCTGTTCACATATCTTTGGGTGTTATTAAGACCCCCAGATTCCTCAAGAACCAGAAATTTAGCATTATGGAGTTGAGCAATGTCTATTTGCTACAAGAACAACTTCAACTTCTTGTTCAAACACTCCTGCAAAGATAAAACAAAGCCACCCATCTAAAGAAAACCATATCTATTTCAACAGCAACGGCCAATGGAAATATAGAGCCACTAACGTTATTCATTAGCTGAGCTCATGCACTTTTAAGAATGTAATGTCTTGAAAAGATGCCAAGCCACTTGAGGACCACCAGGATTTTTAGAGCATGTCATGAATTACAGGAGTCTGAATCAATACTCACCTTTGCTGACTGAAGGAAAAGGTGCTCTAATGCCATCCATTGCAGACAATACTGAAAACAATTGAAATAATAGATTTGTAACAAATACATAAAAGTAAAAAAAAAATGGAAACATCATGAACAACGTACAAATTATTGAAAAGAAAAACTCCAAAAAATGGTTGTACCAACATGTAGGAAAAGTTACAGGCTGACACACCTGATATTGCAGGAGTAAGTATACCATCACCAATTATCATGCACATGCCTAATATTGAAATAAAAAGCAAGACCCTCCTGGCAACTGCGCTTTTTTCAAAAAATTTACCAAGACAACTTTTATTTCCAGAGCTCTCATAAGGATTAGCACGCGAAAGGCTTGAGGTTGAATCTCTGTGTTTGGATGAAAGAATTCCAATGTTCATATTCCTGCAAAGTAACGAATACAACGCAAATGTTCCACCTGCGATAAATCAATCTCAACAAATCAAGAATTCAAGGACAGAAGCTATGGAATTGAGGGCAACAAGGTGAAATGTTGTAGTTATCAATAAACTACTGACAATGGTAAAAAAATGCCGTTACTAGATAGGGTTCTCATTAATCGAGGTGTTATTTTTTTTTTTTTTTGATCAAACATTAATCGAGGTGTTAGGAGGGGGTAAACTAGGTACAAACTTATCATTTGACATCACTTCCAGAAAAAGATTGCCTGCAGATTTGAATCCACCACCCCATACGCCCGAGTTTAATAGCTGCACAATAGGTAATATCCCCTACTAACCTAGAGCAGATATGTTAAGATACATTAACATACATGTGGGGTTTCGATAAGCTTGGGAAACACCATGAGGAAGACAATACGTGAATATATCTCATTCAAAAAAACCTTTGGTAATAATAAGATGACAACTTACCTGGCCTATAAAACCTAATAATGTCCCATTTTTTTTCTTTACAACCCTTAGACACTCAATTCAATAGTAACAAATGAAATCCATAGATCAATAATCAAGTCTCTGGATTGGAATTGAAACCTTGGTGCACTCAATTTTTTATTTATAGAAACGGAACTTCTACAGTCCATCAACATACACATACGAAATCCACCATGTATGACCAAAGTTCATCCAAATTTGAAGTTCAAAACTGGGAATATAGCCTGTGTTGACAATGCAATGACAATGTGCCCAAAAGCATCCTATATTGCTAAATGAAAAGAGGTTTAACCTCTGTTGCCACATATGGAAATATTGTCAACTGAAGCACTTTAGTAGACATGGGTGTTTTCCGGTAATAGTACTTACTTTTTGACAACTCCATTGACGTTTTCTCTTCTTTTTTTTTTGTGGGGGGGGGGGGGGCGCGAAGAATCCTTGACCTCAAGAAGGCAAAGTCTTCATAAAGCAAGGACTAGGAGTACCGACCTGACATTCACTACTATTTTGTCGAAATGGCTATCCTCAAACTTAAATCCAAAATCTCACAGTTCTTACCAAAGAACTTTAGCCCTACACTCCACACTGTCCCAAAGCCTAGAGACTATGCCAATTACGAAATAGAAAAGCAGTCTGGCGGCTAGATGATTAGTGAGTAGCGCCATAAATATTTGGGCCCCTTTAGCTGGCTTATACCTAAAATTTTTCTTTCTTAACTTTTAGAAACCTTATTGTGATTGATATATGAGTAAACAGATTCAAAGATCTTTGGCCAGAAATTGAAGATTGACGTTCCATGGATCATCTATAGTTGTGAGTAATTTCCATCAAATTTGGGAAGGTGCATTAGGATCAATAAACATGAATAAGTCCTTGTTTAAAAAAAAGAAATTGCCGTTGAGAAACCCTAATGAGCAAAGATTCCTATTGTATTCAGGAAAAATATGATTACCTTCAGGTTTTGCAACATTGATTTCAATGAAACTCATAAAGGACCCATGATTGGAGATCAATCAAGGGTTCAATTCCAAGAGAATTTGCGGTTGGGTAATCACACTTATGATAACTCTCCCGCTAATTGAATCTATCTCTGTCCATGGCAACCGCTATCGATTTTCATATTCACTACAATCCTTCATTCTCACGGAATTTTTACCCGCTGTCAATTTTCATATTCACTAAAGTCCTTCATTCTCATGGAATTTTTACTTCTTTAGAATATTTTGCTAGGGTAAATAGTCTTCTTTAGAATTCTCAAATTTCAATAAGTATGACATTACTCTTTCTTTTTATTTTTATATTCTTTTCCTTTAACATTTTTGAGACTAACCCAAACCTATATTGACACTGAACAATACATCTCCAACTTTAGAGTAAGAAAAGACATAACTCAAGCTAAGAATTTGTCCAAACTGATGGAATCCTCCCACCTCATTTTAAAATGTGTATACGTTTCGTAATGCCTTGAAAAGGTGTTAGAGTTTAGATAGCAATATTCCTATTTCCCATTCTTCGTGATTTTGAAAACTCAAAATTAAGGAATTTCCCGGTAGGTGGAACTTCCCTCTTTCCTCATATCTTTTTTATGCTTGCTCTCTAGAAAAGACAACTCCTTTCGATTGGCTAGATCATTTTACAAGGTACACCCCTAGCCTCCCAAACCACCAAAACATGAATAGATGAAAGGGAAGAAAAGTGTAAGAAGACAAGGTTAAGGCTCCTGTCTTAAAAGTCAAATGCGAGTGAAGTGTTTCAAGCTAATCAGCCCAGGGGCCCATATGTTTCTTCTAAAGAAGTAATGAATCCTCTATTCACGTCCTACGTTGTCCATGATAGTTGGGTTGCCCTTGTGGAAATTTATTTTTGGTTAACAATTTTTTAGGGGATGTCTTGGGAAGAAATATAGAAGCTTAAATATACTCGCATTAGCTTTCTTCACGATATGGATTAAAAGAAACAAAAAAACTCTTCTTGTGGAGATGAACTTTGTGGTAAAGCTTTTTTAATTTCTTTCAGTTGCGAAATATGAGGTTGGTTGTATTGAAACACATTATGGGAGGTCGGATTGTAGTGTCTACTAGTTAGGAGAGGAAGATGGTCACTCTTGCATTTGGAAAGCCTCCTAAAGGGTATAATCACATTTGAATTTGATGCTTCTTTCCTTGTTTAACCAGTTGAGGTGGGATTTAGGACCTTTACAATTGTGGAACTAAAAATGTTTTGCCATCAAAGCAAAGATTTTACCATTACAGGGAGGCCTTAAAGAGGTCACCTTGTTGTAATGTAAACAGTTAACAGTTAAATTGGTGGACTGGATGAAGAAGTAAAATTCATGGTCCTTGCTCTGATGCCAATATAGTTAGGGTGATCTTGGATTTATTCACTTCCACTTCCAGTGGTTGTATTTGGATTTCTACATCAGGAAGTTTAGATATAAACAGAGTGGCCGAGAGAAGGACAGCCATTATCCAGCTTTTGAGGTGATGTTAATCTCCATTAAGATTTTCTAGCAACCTTGAGGATTTTGTGTTTGTCATACTATTGTATTTTAAAAATCTTCTTTGCCTCCTCTCTCTACCTTGCTAAAGGATCTCTCAAGTTTCCCTTCATTAAACTCTCTTTTTCCCTTAACATGGATTCAGTCAATATAGCCAGAGGGGTGAATGCTACGCTAGAACTGCAAAGCAAGCTCTATGTTTTGAAGGTTTTATGACAAACAAGAGAGACCAAAGACAAAGTTTAGAACAAAACTTTGATAGGCTAAAAGTAAAGAGTAGACATAAGGAGAATTATCTTATGATAGGAACTGTGTGGGAAATTAACATACAAAAAATGCTAAACTTCAAACAAAAAAATGCAGCTAAAGCTCAGAGCTTTAGCATATGGCAGAGATATTAACTCTATGGATTCAAATATACCTTCAAATGCAGCTAAAGTTCAAAAGCCTTTCTCCAGCTTTTGAGGTGATGTTAATCTCCATTAAGATTTGCTAGCATCCTTGAGGATTTTGTGTTTGTCATACTATTGTATTTTAAAAATCTTCTTTGCCTCCTCTCTTTACCTTGCTAAAGGATCTCTCAAGTTTCCCTTCATTATACTCTCTTTTTCCCTTAACATGGATTCAGTCAATATAGCTAGAGGGGTGAATGCTACACTAGAACTGCAAAGCAGGCTATATGTTTTGAAGGTTTTATGACAAACAAGAGAGACCAAAGACAAAGTTTAGAACAAAACTTTGATATGCTAAAAGTAAAAGAATAGACATAAGGAGAATTATCTTATAATATGAATTGTGTGGGAAATTAACATACAAAAAATGATAAACTTCAAACACAAAAATGCAGCTAAAGCTCAGAGCTTTAGCATATGGCAGAGATATTAACTCTGTGGATTCAAATATACCTTCACCCTGATCATCGGCTTTGAGAGCTATGCTAGCATATTTTACAACTCCAATCAAGCTGAGGGTCCAGAACATAATGCTGTAGATTCCCAAGTAGTCATCTTCAGTTGGGGATTTTAATGGCATTGACGGATAAACATAAAGTGGAGAGGTCACAAGCCCACCAAAGACGACTCCTAATGTCTTGTATGCAAGTATCAGATTCCCCCATCGACCTGTCCCCTGATCATGGACAGCATCACAATTGCTGTTAACATTTAAACTTCCCCTATATTTCCAAATATGAGAAGACAAAAAAAAAAAAAAGGAAAATAAGAAATTAAAAACGAAAGGCAACTTGAGCTACAAATATTTTAAGCACAAAATAGTTCTTCAACCCATCAGTAGCTTTGTCCCATGGCATCATAAAACAACTAAAATTATGCACACATATCCACAAATTCTTGAAGCCCAACCAAATTTGCAGAACAAAAAAGTGGAAAAGAAGAAAAGATAAAGAGAATGAACGAGAATAACATATATCTAAAACTTATAACAGTTATTTGACAAACAAGTAGCATTGATTACGGCATATTAAAAAAATTGAGAATCAGAACCAACTCCCCTATAAAATAATAACAAATTAAGAATAGAAAAAAGAACTGAAAAATAGAGAGTAGCAACATATGCCTAAAATATGAAACAGCTTTCCAATGATTAATAGCCTTTTTCGGGTTTTTCCCAGGGAAATATAAAATACACACACACAAACACGCATATAATCGATTAAACTACACTGGCTGTCTGAAATTAGCAAGAAGTTGCTAATTTTTGTTTTACTTATTTAACTGAAATTAGCAAGAAGCTATCCTCAAAAAACACGCAGCCTCCTCCCCCCAGACAATTATCAGAAATTCAGAATCCTAAACAAAACTCCACACATATTTTATGAACCATCAACTAATGTATTTTTCCCATGTAGGAACATCAAATATCCAACAAAATTAAACCCATTCGAGAAGCACGAAAACAAAGATGCCCAGAAAAAGGAAGCCAAGAAAGGAAACGAAATTCATGCACGCTTCTCAGAATATGCAACCATGAGTAATGATACACTGACCAAATTTTGGGACCAAATTTAGAGCCCAAATGACATGGCAGCTGAGTTGGGCTTCTGTATTTGGTGTCATGTCATTTGGACCCCAATAAAGACTCCAAATGACATGCTGCCATGTCATTTGGTCTCTAAATTTGGTCCCAAAATTTGGTCAGTGTAGCATTACTCATGCAACCATATACCATCCCAACATTACATGTGTGTGCGTGGAGGATGAGACTGGACGGTTAACAGAGTGAAGAAGACCATTGGGGATGGCATCATCACCAGCCACTACCACCTCCGACAGAGTCGCCGCTGGGTCATGTGACCTCAATTCGCGATCCATCGACGTCTTGCGCTTCACTCGGTCTCGCTACCCTCACTCTCCGTTGTTGACTTCTCCTCTCTTTGATTCCGAGTCTGTGTGAGAAACAAGAGATACGTAGAGCAATAAAAGCTGTGGGTAAATTACACTTTGACCCTCTAAAGTATGGATTCGATTTTACTTTGGTCATTAAATTATTGAATTGTTTATATTTCTTGTTCGATTACTTAAATTACTAGGAGTAACCCGTGGCTGAAAATACAATACAATATGAATAATATTGAGAGAGATGTTAGTGCCGGTTAGATGAATCTATTTGAGATCATCGAATAAAATTATTGAAATCAGCTCTATTTTATATTTTAGATTTTATATTACCATTTTTTGACAAAATTACCAACGTGTTGAAGAAAAATTAAAAAAAAAAGTCCAATAATTTAAGGAATAAAATAAAAAAAAAGTTACATAATTTGAGAATAAAATAAAATAATTTTTCATTGAATTATAGTAGATGTTGTTAATAATTGAGGAAATATAAAACTCATTACATAATTGAGGGTACAACACAAAATATATGATAATGGGGGAGCATTATGAAAGAAATAGTCATAATTTAGTGAAGATGCGGAAAAGGGTACTTTCCATGAAAGTGGGAGCCCAGTAGTTCTTCATCTGCCAAACTCACGAGACCTGAATCGAATTTATTTTATTTACTCGAGTGATAATAATTTCATTGATGCGGGAAAATTATGCCTATCGTGATAATGATGGATGACTGAGATAATAATATCTTTAAAAATTGAGATAAATTTTAACTTAATTAGGATAATAAATATTGAAGTTATTTGAAATTAGTTTAAATAGGTAATTTTTAAGTATTTTAGAGTAAAATAAGTCAGATTTGTTCAAGCGTTAACTTTTTTACCAGCTTATATAATAATTTTTTAAACCCAAAAATACTTATTTAAACTGCTTTTATGAGTTTTTTTCTTATTTTTTGGAGTTTTGTCACAGATCGTACATAAATTTTAATTTATTATATTCATAAAATGTTATTAGTGATGTAAAAAAATTTAAAATTCATATTTTGAAAACTATTATGCATAATTCATATATATATGTAATTATTTTTTTATTTACATAAAAAGCCAAAAAAAAAGTTTGAAAAGTCCCTTCAAACCAAGTTTTTCAACTTTTGCAATTTTTTAAAGAACAATTCAAACGGTTTTAGGGGACTTTTTTAACTTTGATTTTTTTTTCGAAACTTTTTAAAACGCAACTTTTCATCTAAAAAAATCAGCTCCAAACTGACTATAATAGATAAGACCAAAATAAGAGGTAGAAGAGTACTTAAACTATAACGTTATTAGGTGATAACTAACCCCAAAGCTCTATAAAAAGGAGACTAGGGGCGGGGCTAAAGATTTACACCGAATTCACTTCTTAAATTATTAGCTTTTTCTTTGAATTTTTTCTAACTTAAGTATCGGATGGTCGACTACTGGATCGGTCTTTGATCTTTAACTCCCCTTTTCAGGTGATCGAGGTCCATTAACCTTACAATGTAAGGGCCCCCTCAAGAATCACCATCAACATACAATGTCTTAATATTGTTCAAAAGTAACATAAAATTAGTGATTATGGTTGATTATTATTATACACAAGTTAATAATAATCTTTAAGGGGTGATTCAATGGCTGAGTCTGACCTCTAGTAATTCAAAGATCTCAAGTTCAACACTTCTTATACCTCCTAAGGTCTTACCCCCCTTGTTCTTTAGAGGACATGTGCTAAACCTGCTTGAGCCACGGTGATTAATATTCAAGCTCCAGTGAATAGTCGACGCAAGTCTGAACATCTTGTAACAAAAAAAAAATTTAAAATACAATTTCAATAATTAATATAAATTATAAATAAAATGACTTTCAACGACATGTCTTAATTTTTCAGTGTAACACTTTATACTACTTTATGCTGGCTTAAAGGAATATAATCGATGCAGTCATACAAGTAATGATAAAAGAAAAAACTAAACATGATTAAAATGGAGACATCCCAAATACACATGATTAATATTTATATCTTGAGCAGTTCAAAAATGTGTGTATATACTTGAAAACAATTACATTAATTATAGAAGTCTAAGTAAATTTAATAGATATATCTTGATAACCTCGAGTGATGTATATTTTAGACTTTGGATCCTGTTTCGTTCGTTAGTAACATAAAGAAACAATAGTAAATTTCATTGGTAAGGAATATGTGCAAGTAGAAAGGATTGATAAAATATATTCCTACTATATATCATAAAACCATCCCTGATAAATTCTTTATTTCGCAACTAAATTTTATAATTTAGAGAATTAGTCTCTAAAAATTCATTTTCAATTGACTATATTTGGACCAATTAAAATAGATAGTTCAATTTAACTCTTTACATTTGAACAACCAAACTCACCCTCTATTATATAATTATTGAATAAAAAAATTGAGTGTGTCTAATCCGAAAAAATTGCAAGAATCAAAAAAGAAATTCGATTAAAAAATGCAACGATGACAATCATGTGAAATGATGACTAACGTGCAAGCACAAAAATGGATGTGGTGTGTCCCCCTTTTTCGTTTAGAACTCCTCGCTTGACCTGTTATTTTTGATATTTGCCCCAAATGGATGTACTATTAACTATAAAGGTTATTTCCACAAGAATAAAGAGTTCCATTAAATTTGAATAAAAAAATTGTTCTCTATTTGATTTTTTTTATTTTTTTTTATTTTTATTTTTAAAAATAAAAAATATTATTAGAGATATCCTAATCACTAATCAAAATGAGCATGCCTAGCTAGCTAGAGTATGTGCAACCCTATTTCTCTTCTTGTGCACTGGCTTGGAAGAATCTGAATGAACAAAAGGTGATTGGTACTCCGTATGAATCCAAAATAAAACGGCAATGTTGACTCATTATAACTTGAATTCAACCTTTGAATATCAAAAATGTATTTTTTTTTTACATATCATAGTACAATTGCTTTATTATATCTATGTCGAACACGTAATTTTTGGCATGTAGCAAATTTCGTATGCTTTGGCGAGACAAAACGTAAGACATTTTCCAAGTACTTCAGTTTGTCCAAAACAACTAGTCAATTCAGTATAGCTTGTATTTTAAGGTTTGAATTATAAGAATGAGGATTAATTATATTAGAGGTCCTCAAAGTATAAAATTTATTTTATTTTGGTCTCCAATGTTTTAATTACATCATTTTGATATTTGAAGTATTAAATATGTTTCTATATAGTCCTTTAAGTAGACAACGTCTAGATTGTTAACGATTTTTTATTATAAACTTGTCACGTGATACTTAAATATGGATAAAAAAATAATTTGAAAAACCTTCGACCAAATTACTACTCAAATTTTGGTTATGTAGCTACCTAAATTACACACTTTTGATCATGAGCTATCTAAATTTTGGTCAAAAGCTACCCATATTACACATTTTTTGTCAAGAGCTACCCAAATTTTGTTTTAACAGCTATCAAAATTATTTTTTGTCAATATTTAGATATTACGTGACAAGTTTATGATAAAAAATCTTTAGCAATCCGAACGTTATTTACTTGAGAGACCATATAAAAACACTAAATATTGCCTATACTTAAAAGCACATAGTAATAAAAAAAATACTTAACAATAAATATATTTGTATTCACATTCAAAATCAAATTACAAACATAAAAAGAAATTTAAGCACATGTTGTAGTAGGGATGCGCGGTGGTGGGTGATAGTGGTGGTGGTAAGAGATGGTGATGGTTGTGGTGGGTGGTGACGAAGGTGGTAATGATGACAGTCGTGGGTAGCAATGGTGATGGTGGTTGTGAGTTTTGGGTGATGATAGTAGTAGTGACAGTCCTGAGTGACGGTGGTGGTGATGGTGGGTATGAGTGGTGGTGGGTGACAATGATGGTGATTGACAGTGGTGGTAGGCGGTGACGATGGTGGTGGTAGGCGATGACAGGTGTTTCTGGGCGACAATGTGATGGGTGGTGGCAAATGGCGGTGGTGGTGTTGATGTTGGTGGTAGGTGTGGTGGGGGATGGGTGATAGTGGCTGGCGGCGATAGTAGGCGACAACGGGTGGTGGTGAGTTATGGTAATGGGTGGTGATGGACAATAATGGTGATGGTGGGTGCTGATAGTGGGTGACGGTGGTAGTGAAATGATTATGGTAGTGGTAATAAATATAAGAATAAGATGATGATGGTGGTAGAACGTGTCGTGGACGACGATAGTAACAATTGGTGGTAGGATGGGGTGGGGGTGGTGGTGAGACAGTGGTGGTGGTGATGAGGGTGGTGGGGTGACGACGATGGTGGTGAGACGGTGGGGGTGGGGGTGCGACAATGATAGTGGTGGTAGGGCGGCGACAGTTGGTGAGGGGTTGGCGATGTCGATGATGGTGGGGGTGGTGACAGTGATGGTGGTGGGGTGGCGGCAGTGGTGGTAGTAGGGCTGTGGGGATAGTGGTGGTGGTGGGATAGTTTCAAACATTACTTTTTAAAAAAAAATTATTTATTAGAAGTTATAAGTTCTATAAACACTTTTAAAAAGTTATTACAATCACACCCTTAGAAGCCTATTTTACCTATTAAATTTGGGGTGTTAATATTAACCGTCGGATTAACTTTAAAGTAAAATTTAAAGAGATCTTAACCGCGAAAAATAAAAGTCATTTTGTTTATCTTTTGAAATTTGAATTGTATTATATTTTATTATATAGATATTCAATAGTTCAAATATCAATATAATGCAATTAAAACATTAAAGATCAAAATGAATCACGCTCTATATTTAAGGACCTACAATACAATTAACCCTTATAAAAATAATTTCTTTCCACATCATAGTACAATTGCTTCATTATTACTTGGACTTATCTCGGACACGACACAAACACACCTAGGTGGTGGGGGCTTATCTTTTGGCATGTAGCTAATTTGGTATGCTTTTTGGCGAGCCATGACGTAACATAACAATGATAGCTTCGTTTCCGTGGAAAAGGTCATGACACAGATTTCTACTATGTGGGGCCCAGTTAAGTCATTAGTCTCGTGTAGTTCATGTAACGAACACCACCGGCACAATTTTTTTTAGTTAATTGGATTGGAGATCCTCAACATATGGGATTTTTCTTATTTTGGTCATCGGTGTTTTAATTGTATTATTTTGATTTTTAAAATATTAAATATATTTTTATATGGTCTTTTAAACAGATAACATCTAAATTGTTAACATAATATCTAAAAATAAAAAAAAAATAATTTTGATAACTCTTAAACAAAATTTGGGTAGTTCTTGAAAAAAAAAATGTATAATATGGAATAGTTTTTGACCAAAATTTAGATAGCTCGTGATCAAAACTGTATAATTTAGGTAGTTATTTAACTAAAATTTGAATAGAAATTTGGTCAAGAGTTATCCAAATTATTTTTTTGTCCATATTAAGTATAACATGACAAGTTTATGACAAAAAAATTGTTAGTAACCTGGACGATGTCTGCTTGAGGGACCACATATAAACATATTCAATAATTCAGGGACTAAAATGATGCAATTAAAACATTGTGGATTAAAATAAGACAAACTTCATACTTGAGGGACCTCCAGCATTGAATATGTAATCATTAAAAAATTAATAAATAAAATAATATTTATTAATGGCTCCAAATCAAATAAGGTTTTTAAATTAAATTAAATTAAATTATTATATATTTAAAATTCAAAAGCCCAAATAATATAAATTCAAATTTAATTAGTCCAGTTCTTAAAATTAAATTGGCTAAGACCTAAATTTATAGGCTCAAATGTAATTTAATAAGCTTTTAAAATTAAATTAATTTTAACCTAAATTTCATAAGTCCAAATCAATTAAACTCATAAATTTATGTGAAAATTGGAACTAAGTATAATATGAGGATCACTTTTGTCAATAGATCTATACACAATCTTTTTGGGTTATTAAGAACACATATTTTTTTTATAAATAGATCCAATATTCTATTTTTTTTGGAAGAACTATATTTATACCCTTGAGATTTGTCACTCAATTAATTAGACTCTTGACATTTGAAATATTATGCACAGACTCCATGAAGTTTGTACGCGTGTAATACTTAGACCCCCTGTCGTAAATGTCCGGTTAGTAAATTAATAAATAAATTACATCTCGACCTTCTGAAATTTGTAAGTATATATCACTTATACCCCTCAAATTTAAAATATTACATTTAAATCACTTATTAGTTACAGAACTAACGAAATTTATGAAACGACTAAATTATCCCAATTAAATATAGAAAATATTGTATCCATTATAGTTTGACTATTTATTTGATTTTTTTAATTTTATTCCAATAGATAGTATAATTATATACTAATTATGATTTTTTTGAGAAAAAATTAGATTTTTGTTTATTTTTATTTCAATATATGACATAATAGAACATAAATTTTAGTTGTAAAATTTAAAATATTTGATATTCTATATTTGATTAAAATATATTTAGTTTAAGTATAATATTTTAAACTTGAGTAGTCTAATATTATATGTCTAAAAATTTTCGTGCGTATGAGTGTAATTTATTAACAGATAGACTTACGGACATTAACAACAGGGTCTAAGTATTACACATGTACAAATCTCAAAGTGTCTATATATAATATTTCAAATGTCAGGAGTTTAAGTGATTAAATGACAAACTTATGAGATATGAATGTCCTTCTTCCTTTTATTTTCTACTAGCAATGCACCACGTGAGTTGCACGTGAATAATTCTTCTTAAAAAAATTAATAAATAAATATTTGATATATGGGTACTTGAATTAAATATTATCTCAAATTTACCAAAAAAAAAATTTTCATCTCTCATGCTCCACTATAAAATTTTTGAAAACTTCGTATATTTTCAAGAGTTATTGTTCTAACTTTAAGAAAAATAATTAAAAAAAAGAAAAGAAACTATTAAAGTTCTATTTTGTTTCTATAATTTTGTAATTGAAAGTGATTTTTTAGTGATGTTTGAAAATTAAATTTTTTAAAATTAATTTGATTAAGATTCCACTTATAAGTCATTGAATAAAATAAAAATAATTATCAATATACCAATCATATTGAAACTTACTGTATTTAGGATTAGTTAGGTCAATTGAGATAATATTTAATATACAACGCCACAATATATATTATAAAGTATATTAAAATTTTTAGAATATTCAAGTTTTCACATAAAATGTTAACACAGTTTAAAAAATTTATTGCGACTAAAAAATCATGTAAAACTATATATACATTATTTTTTATTTTAAAAATAAAATGGTCAAACATTTTGATAAAAAAAATAAAATATACATATGTAGTAATGATATTATCTTTATAAATGAGATTAGAATTATTATATTGATGGAGTTTTTTAAGGTTTTTTTGAAAATTTTGTTAAAATGTAAAATAATCCATATATTTTTTAAGAATAATATAATCAATCAAAAATTTTCATAAAAATTGAAAATTATAAATAGATAATAGATAATAGATAATTAGAAAATTAATTTGATTAAAATTCTACTTATAAATCATTGAATAAAATAAAAATAATTATCAATATACCAATCATATTAGAATCTTACTGTATTTAAGATTATCTAGGTTAATTGGAATCAATTTAATATACAATGTTATAATATATATTATAAAATTTATTAATTTTTTTGTAAAAAAAATTAAGTTTTCACATAAAATATTAATAAAGTCTGAAAAGTTTACTGCGACTAAAAAATCATGTAAAACTATATATACATTATTTTTTATCATAAAAATGAAAGGTTTAAGCATTATGATGAAAAATAAAATATAAATATGTAGTCATGATATTATCTTTATAAATAAGGTGAGTAATATTATATGATGGAATTTTGATGGCTTTTTTGAATATTTGTTAAAACTTATAATGACGCATATATTTTTTAAGAGTAATATAATCAATCAAAAAGTTTCATAAAAATTGACATTTATATATATGAAATATACAACTAAAAGTTATCTTTTATAATGACGCATATATTTTTTAAGAGTAATATAATCAATCACAAAGTTTCATATAAATTGACATTTATATATAAGGAATATATAACTAAAAGTGATCTTAGATGTAATTTAGAGATTTAAATGCATAAGGATATGATGGTAATTTAGATATTAAGTATGAAATGGTATAATGACCTTTTTAATTCTTTATGAGGGTAAAATAGTGAATCAAAAGTTTTTCATGTTAAGGTACTTTTATTAGTAGTATAGATATAGATATAGATAAAAGTGATCTTAGATGTAATTTAGAGATTTACATGCATAAAGATATGATGGTAATTTAGATATTAAGTGTCGAAGGATAAAATGACTTTTTTAATTCTTTATGAAGGTAAAATAGTTAATCAAAAATTTTTCATATTAAAGTACTTTTATTTTTATTAGTAGTATAAATTATGTCTATATTATCCCACTACCACTATGCCTCCCTCTTGCGAATCGATATAGCTTTGATTTCCTGTGAATCAGTAGTAAAACCAAACACAAGAGTTCATAGCTGCACACAACAAGGTCCACCTACACGCCGACGAACCACCCTTCGTATGGGACCTTTGATTAGCCCCTCTACGCCGGGCAATACGCTGGAAAATGCGCCGACGATTGAGAATTGGTCCATTCCGGCGGCGACTACGGCGAGAACATCTTCTGGGAAAGCAGAAACCAGTGGATGCCGATGGATGTGGTGAGGCTGTGGGTGAAGGAACACATGTATTATGATCGGAGAACTAATCAGTCCCTTCTGATAGTGTTGTTCGATTGGGGTGTGCTCGTGTGGAATGCAATCATGGAGATGTTTTTGCATAGGCGGCCCAACATATTTGGGGCCCTAGGCAAAAATTTTAAATTAGGCCCTATTAATATATTTTACAATAGTATAAATAATTGTCAAAAATTAAATTATTTAATATTTTTTGTTTTTCTTTTTTGAAATTCAAAAATATTAATTGAATTTTTAAATTCAAGTTTTATACATTAAAATTCAATTAACAAAATTCAAATCCTTGACCAAATATAATTAAGTTAATTTTCTATTGAAGATAATGAGAAAGAGAATAAAAATTTAAACTAACCAACAAAATGAATTTTTTCAGAACAAATGTTAAAGTTAAAATTTATGTAAGTTAAATGGTATTGGAATATGTGAAACATGTTTTAATATTGCAGAGAACCAAAGAAATGTTTTAATTGATAAATTTTAGCAAGACAATTATGGTTATAATTAGTTTTAAATAGTGAGATACTTCTACTCACTCTATTCTATAGTCATTTTTATACACTTTTAAAAAATAATTAAGTAAAAATCTATCCTAAATTTGAAGTAACCTCAAATTTAATCTAAAAAAATATAAAGTTATAATTTATAACTATTAGTTGATAGATAATGAATTACATAGTTTTTTTTTTATAATAAGATAGAAAAATAGTTTATTAGGTGATAACACATATTTTTCATATATCACAAACATTGGACAAAGATAAAACAGAAAAGCTCAAACTTTAGGGCCCTAAATGTTTTGTAAGAAATTCTAAAAATTTTAAAATACTATTACTTGTGTTTAATTTAGGGACCTAATTTTGACACTTAGTAAATTATGGTTATTTGATTTTTAGTAAACTTATTTAATGGTAGTTTTTCTTACTAATTTAATGGTCAAAATGCATTGACTTCTCAAATTAAACCTAAAAATTAAGTCCAGTAAAATTGTACAAAAATTTAATTTGGGGCCCCAAAATTTTTGTCTCATTTGGGGGTCCTAGGCAATGGCCTTAATGGCCTAGTGCATGGGTCGGCTCTGTGTTTTTGCAATTTGTTCTTATGACCTGCCGGGGAATTACATATGAGAGAGGCCTGTTGGCGACAGTCATTGATGGTTTAAAAAGTTTTATTGAAGCTTGGGAAGAAATGGAGCTGTTAGGATATTTCATTCATTCCTTTGTCATTATAATTTACCAGATGATTCTCAGCTACCCAGATTGTAAAGATTGATGAAGAGGTAATATTTTTTCTTTCTCAACAAGAGCCAATATTTTTATGATATATATTTTTTTATCTTTTTTAAATAATTATGGTTGTTTATTAGTATTTGATATCAATTGTGGGTGTTTGATTGTGGCTGTTACTATAATTGTGTGATTGACTAGTTCCTTAGAATTTTGACAGTGATGATGGATAATGACAATAAAAATTCATATTATTGTTTAGTTCTTTGAATTTTGAACAGTGGTGATGGATAGTGACAATAAAAATTTACTATCGTTTTAACTGTTACTGTCTCAGTATCACTGTTCTAGGTTACTGTTATTGTCTCACGGTAACTGTCCATTTTTGTAATATAGTCAATTATGTCATTAAGGGTAAATTAGTCTTTATACATTTAATTGTCCTTTAAGCCCCAAAACGTACACGTATGGGGTATTCAGGTAAAATATCCCTAAATTTTAACCCTAAATTTATATGACTGGGCGGGCCTGCTCTCGGGCTTTTTTATATACAATTTCATTTAAAAATAATGAATATTTTTGTAACTTAATATTTGTGTAAATTATATTTTTGAATAAAAAATACAGTCAAAATGGATAAAAATAAAAATAAAAATAAAAATAATGAATAATTTTATTTTTAATTATGGGATGAACTATATCCAATAGAATGAATACATTCCAACTAGGTTGACACCTACTCACTTATCTATCATTTGCATTACTCTACACTTTAAAACTTGTATGCTTAATACATGAAATATAAAATAATACATTATTTATAGTATCTAAATTTTTAAAACTTTAAATTCCGACATTGGGAGACTTATTTCAAAATTTCAAATTTAATGGTCTATTCAAAGGAATGGTGGGCCGGGTATGTGGGCGTGTTGGGCTTGGCAGCCGGGCTCTTGGGCGGGGCTTTGGGCGGGTAATGAGTTTGGGGGTAAACTCAAGCCCTCTTTTTAAGGATATTGAGCTCAGGCTCGGGCGGGCCAACTATCGGATTTCGGGCTTATTTTTTTCGGGCCAGGTAACGAGACCCGTGGGTGACCCGACTTATGGACACCCCTAGGTTGGTAGCTGATTTGTCATGTAATTTACCAATTCATTACTTGATAGTTATGATGAATTGCAATTATTATGAGCTAATTATTGTTTATCCTATTGATTTTATGCTTTGATGGTATTTTTGTGATTAATTGATTTATCAGGTAAAATAGGTAGGTTGAGCCAATTTCTAAAGCTTGAAAAATTGATTGGATGAATTGAAGAATGCATGGAAATCAAAGGGATCAAAATGATATTTCAAAAAGTCAAATAGTTTACTAAAGTGGACCTTGACTGCGTACATAGGTGCGTTCGGACGCAACTACTCCATTTGATTGCGAGTAAGGAAGTTTCAAAGATGAAAAAGTTAGTTAAGTTAAAAAATCGATATGGTGATTGATCATTAGAACTCGTGGGACCGTTCGGACGCGAGTGCTTCAAAATCATTTTCGTAGATTTTAAGGTGTTTGGACGAGGTTGTGCGTGCGGACGCTCATTTGACGATGTGACGTGCCTTTGTTAGGAGGTGTGAGATCGTCTGGACTCAACTAAGTTGACCAAGTCAAAGATCAGATGATTTAAGGCTTGCGTCCCGATGCAGTTCTTCCGTCTAAATGAGTGTAGTTATAGAGGCGTCGTTTAGAGTCTGACCTAGGAGGATCTCTTTAATGTATTTAGTCTGTTTTTCATTTTTTTAGGAACATATATAAATATAGGGGTTCAGCCATATAGAAAGTGAGGCTGATATTCAACTCTTAGAATTATTCTCTCTTCTTTCATGAGATTTCCACATGGCTTGTGAGTTGTCTTTCTGTACTTCCTAGTTAGGGTATGGTTGTATGATGATGTATTGAATATTTTGTTTAATGCGATTAGATTGAATGATATATTTACTAAATATATAGATTGAATGAATGAATTTTAGTAAAGGATTGTACTCTGTATACTTATGAAATTATTCACTAGGTTGATTCCTTGTCATGAGTAGTTTTATAATTTCCTGCGAGTCTAAAAATTTGGTTTTTTATTGATTACTTTCAATTCAATCGACTTTTATTCTTCAAAGTAAAATCCTTCGATTGATTACATTGACGTTGGACGTCAATTGAGATAATGAATGATTGCATAAATATAATATTCATACATAGAATTATTCCCTCATCCCAATGTTAGAAAGTATTCTTTTTATTTATTAAATTCCTTTTCAATTAGATATCAATTCTCAATAACCAATACTCTTGATTTAAGTTCATTTTTTTACCTTCCTAATTCTAAATTCAAGTTTCTTGTGGATTGACCTCGGTCTTACCGAGATTACTACTTCTTGACCACCTGCACTTGGGTGTACTATTGCTGGGCACTTGTTTGACGAATTCAGGAAGTTGGAAAGAATAATACACCTTCATTGCGAACAACTTGGAGAATTTTAGTATCCGAGTACCTTTGTTCCATTTCTTTGTGAATTCTGTTAATTCAATTTTTGTTTATTCTCTGTTAGTTAGATGAATATTTGTGTTTAATTTTATTAAAAGTTGTTAGTAGTTGTTTGCATTTAATAGCAATATCATCTTTTGCATGTCTGGTGGAGAAATGTCATACTCTGAGAACAAATCTTCACTTCAAGAGTCTGTTGGTTCATCCGCATCAGACCATTCTTATAATTCTATTTTAGCCCTCACAATTGATCTAAGTAGAAAAGGTAGTATGGAAAACCCTGCAAACCCTCAAAATAATCATGTTCTTGTGAATCAAAACAATAATCGAGGCCAAGAGGTCGACCAACATGTCAGAACTCTGAGGGATTATCTGCATCCCATAAGGAGCAGTGTCCCGTCATGCTTTGTTTTTCCTACTAATGCTAATAGGTTCACGATTAAGCCCTGTACTATACAACTCTTATCTCAATTCCATGGGCTTGATTATGAAAATCCTTACCTTCACATAAAAGAATTTGAGGACATTTGCGGAACCCTTCGGGATAACACTAAGTTAGCCAAGCTGAAGCTTTTTCCCTTTTCATTGAAGGATAAATCCAAGCAATGGATTGATAGCCTTAAATCTCATTCTATTCCAGAGTTGAGTAGAACAAGTAGTATGGAGAACCCTGCAAACCCTCAAAATAATTATGTTCCAGTGAATCAAAATAATCATCGAGACCAAGAGGTTAACCAACAGGTCAAAACTCTTAAGACTATCTGCATCCCAAAAGTTGCAGTGTTCTGTCATGCTTTGTTTTTCATGCTAATGCCAATAGGTTCACGATTAAAGCCGATATCATACAACTCTTACCTCAATTCCATGGGCTTGATTATGAAAATCCTTACCTTCACATGAAGGAATTTGAGGACATTTGCAGAACCCATCAGGATAACACTGAGTTAGTCAAGTTGAAACTTTTTTCCTTTTCGTTGAAGGATAAAGCCAAGCAATGACTTAACATCCATAAACCTCATTCTATTCTGGATTGGTCCTCCCTTCAGAAAGAGTTTTTTAAGAAATTCTTCCCCGTTCACTGCACAAATGCTTCGAAACGCCATATAATGAATTTCTTGATAAAGGAGAGAAAAACATTCTATCAGTGTTGGGGAAAGTTCAAAGACCTTCTCCATGCTTGTCCTCATCAAGGGTTTGAGAGTTGGGCCCTTGCTGGTTTTTTTTTTTTATGACTCACTCCCTACCTATATGTGTCAGTTTGTTGAAATGATGTCCTTGGGAGAATTCTTGAACAAGAATCCCAATGAGTTTGACACACTTTCTAAGAGTTCCAAATGTGGGACTTGGCTTCACCTACTCCGACCCAGAGTCGGTCTACCACTTCCCCTGGGAGAAAATATACTTTGAGAGAAGATGACGATTTATGGGTTAAGATGACTTATTTGTCTCTAAAGTTTGAGGTTTTATATATGAAGAAAGTCAATGAAGTTGCTGTTGTTCTACCTGCAGAGCATATATATAGGATATGTGCTTTGGTAGGGCATTCTACTAAGGAATGTTCTATGATACCTGCTTTTCAGAAATTTATGTTGGAGCAATCCAACGCAGCCTCCAGGTATCAAAAGTCATATAATAATCCTTATTCTGAAACGTACAATTCAGGGTGCGACAACACCTGAATTTTCGCTGAAGGAACAACCAACAACCGCAAGCCCCACCACAAGCTCCACCACCACCACATCAAAATCATTATCCACCCTACCAGCCACCTCACAAATGTAATCTTGAGGATACCTTAAATTAGTTCATGCAGGCTCAAATATAATGTAATACACAAAACAATCAGGCCTTCAATGACTTCAAATCTTAGACCTTGTAGTCCCTTGAGGATATGAAAAGTTACCTACAAAAGATGACTCAATCGATGACTACCCAAGAGAAGGGCAAGTTTCCTATCTAGCCAAAGTCTCCACAGGGTTAGTTTTATGTAGGCAATTCTATTTCCATGGACTCTTCAAATGAACAGGTCCAAGCTGTTACCACTCTTCGGAGTGGAAAAATCATCGCTAAATCCATACCACAAGCACCCATTGAACCTATTTCTATGCCTGTGATGCCATCTATTCCAGTCTCCACTAATGAGACCGAGTCTGAAGAGGTTGAGGAGCCTCCATGTCCTATTCCTGCTCCCTTTCCTCAAAAACTCAAAAGACCCCAGAAGTTGAGCACTCATGCTGATATTTACGAGCTTTTCAAGAAGTAAAGATTAATATTCTGCTTCTAGATGCCATCAAATAGGTCCTTTCATATGCCAAGTTCCTAAAAGACTTATGCATTGTGAAACGAAATCAGAATGTTCAAAAAAGGGTCTTTTTGAGAGAACATGTGAGTGTCATCATACAACACAAAGACTCCTCCTAAGTATAAGGACCCAAGGTGTCTTACAATTTCTTGAATTATAGGGAATTTCAAGATTGAGCATTCTTTGCTTGATCTTGGAGAAAGTGTCAATCTACTGCCCTATTCTGTTTACCAACAATTGGGTTTAGGCGAGCTCAAGCCTACATGTATCACATTGCAATTGGTAGATTGGTTTGTTAAAATTCCTAAGGGAATAGTTGAAGATGTCTTTGTCTAGGTAGATAAGTTCTACTTCCCTGTGGACTTCATCGTGTTAGATACCCAAGTTGTTGCACATTCGGGGTGTCAAATTCCTGTCTTGGTTGACTCTTCCTCGCTACTTCGCATGCTCTTGTCAATTGCAGGAATGAAGTTATGAAATTTTCATTCATGAATATGACTCTTGAACTCAATATCTTTGATATAGCTAAACAATCGAGTGAGGAGGAGGAAATGAGATAGGTGCATTCTATTGAGTCTATGGCACAAGAGCATATGAATACAACATTCTTTGGGAATTCATTGGAGATATGTTTGGTTGAGTCGATATCCTTAGAGTTTGAGTCCATTATAGAGGAGGATTATTTGACTTTAGCTAGGGAGCTGGAGTCTGTATTTGTTCATTCAGTCAAGCCATGGGTGCCCAAGTTTGAGGAGCTATCTCCTAGTGCTGTGAAGCCACTCCCTTCTTCTGAAAACCACCAAAACCTAAGTTGAAACCCCTCCCTTCTACTTTAAATTATGCATTCCTTAGAGAGTGTGAATCATACCCGGTGGTCATCTCATCTGTACTTATATTGGATCAAGAGTCCAAGTTGTTAAAGGTTCTTAAACGTCATCGTAGTGCTATTGGGTGGACCATCGCTAATTTGAAGGACATAAGTCCTGTTGAATGTAATCATGCTATTTATTTAGAAGATGATTCGAAACCCTCCCGCCAAATGCAGCGACAGTTAAACCCTCATCTGAAAGAGGTTGTATGGGCTGAAGTATTGAAATTGTTAGATGCAGAAATCATATTATCCATCTCAACTAGTAAGTGGGTAAGCCCTACCTAAGTTGTACCCAAGAAATGAGGAGTTATGGTAGTTAAGAATAAAGAAAATGAGTTGGTGCCTACCCGAGTTGTCACGGGATGACGCATGTGTATTGACTACCATAAACTCAATCTTGTAAATAAAAACGACCACTTTCCTCTTCTTTTCTTGGATCAAGTCTTAGAGAGAATATCTGGTCTTGAACTCGAGGTACAATCAAATCGAAATAGCACCGAACGATACTGAGAAAACGACATTCACTTGTCCTTTTGGCACTTTTGCCTATAGGAGAATGTCATTTGGGTTGTGTAATACTTCTACAACCTTTTAACGATGTATGTTAAGCCTTTTAAGCGATATGGTAGAGAGATGATTGTACCAACAACTGAAGAGTCTCTAGTAATTGTGGTTTAGGGACGGGGTTTGCCGACGGGGGAGGGACCTCATCCTAATGTGGTTGATCATCATCTTCCTTTTCTTGATCCATGGATTTAGTTGTAATAGCCATAAGAAGCGGGAATACAATAGGGTGAAAAATAAATCGTTCCCACAGACGGCGCCAAACTGATGATGCACAAAAGTGCTTATGCAAAATCAATCAAGTATGTAATGAAGTATGTGATGAGATATGCTCAACACAATCAAACACCCAGATTAGGTGGTTCAGTCTAAGTGACCTACTCCACATTGAATGACTACGATGACCAGAAAGTTTTATTACTCAAAGTGTATAGAGTACTGAGAGATGAGTGATGGCCCCATGTGTAGCGTGAGACTTACAATTTATAGGCAAATAAAGTTTTATAATGGCTCCGGGGGAACCCTAATTGAAACGTCATTCTCGTAACGGGGAGCAAGGTGGTTCCGTGAGGCTGACGTCATTTCTTTAACGGACAAAGTGATTCCGTGAAACTAGGTATATGCACCCAGATGATTGCATTTCACGAATTCTCTTTCTTAAAATAGAGATCCCCACGTGGGTAAATAACAGATTGTGTCTTTTAAGACAATGGACTTGACTCAACTGAAATTGTGTCCGAGCCTTTATTAGTCTGCATCTGTGATCTGAATTTAGTCTGAGTTGGGCCTATCTGTTAAGTACTTAGGTCAAGTCATAATAGGGGGTAAAAATTTAAAAAAAAAAAAGAATTAAATAATATGTAGGAGTTTTGTTAAGGTTAATTACATAGAACACATTTTTTATTAACACGTTAATCGACAAAAGTTGAGTGGGGTATACAATATTTTTCAAAAATTAAAGAAAATATCAGTGAAATATAACCTACACTGCGAAAATGTCAGTGAAATTTACCCCCAAAAAAAAGACTTTCATACTGAAACAGAAAAATCTTAATGGGAAGTAGTTCTGTTGCAGGTGAACATGCGGAGGATTAAAGAGTTCTGATGAATATTAATCCTCTTTAATTTCAATTCTTCTCACTTTTGCTCAAATTCGATGATCATCAACCGTGAAAATCACTATTTTTTATTGGGTGTCAATGGCATTTCTCAGAATCGCAAATGAATCTATTTGATTTAACGGATAAATGATTGTTTTTTTTTTTTCTCATTAACGGATAAATGATTGAATCCAATCAAACTTGATTAAAAAAAAAATCGAAGTGAACAGTATTCGGACCCGGTCCGGATCCATCATCCAGCAAGGACTCATTCAAACAGAGGGAGAGAGAGTTTTGAAATGGTTTTTCCTTGCTCGAGAAGAAAACCCACCCCCTCCCCAAAAACCAACGCCTCTCACACGCTTCTTTACTCGGTTACTCGGACACCGGACTCCCTTTATATTAACCACATTCGTCGGTGCTCTCTCAACCACTCAGCACTGCCGATCTTTCCTCGAATCTCTGCCATTAAATCACAACACATTTATTTATATATATATATATGGCGGCTATCACCAAATCCACCACCACATCCGTCCACCCTCCGCCACCAAGAAGGATACGCGCCGCCTCAGCGCCACGTTTGATTCCAAAAAGAGGCCAGGTTCTTAGGAATGTTCTTAAAATTCTATTCCCTTGTCTCTGTTATTCACAACAGAGTAGACGGCGTTCGAGAAGGTCTTCCACGGTATCTCCAACTTCATGAAGGCGTTCTCTCCGCCTCTGTTTTTCTGGGGATTGAAGATGACCGCAAATTTTGGATTTTTCATATTTGGTGTAATTTTGTATTTCTTTTGTTACTTTGGGTTTCTCTTCAGCTCAAGAGTAATCCTTTTTCTTTTTCTATTTTTGTTTGATTGGTTCAGCTGATTTAGGCATAGGCCTATAAGTATGACAATTTGTTATTTTGTTCTTTTTGGGTTTCAAATTCGGGTCTATTAGTCTTTTTTGGAATGGCAATCGCAGGATGATGCTGTGTAAAATATGTTTAAAATGTGCAAGTAAACTGTTTGTACGTTAAAAAAGGTTGGTCATGTCAATTTTGTCTGTTGGCTCTGTAGATTTGTATGATGTAATTTGATTTGTAATGCTAATTGTTTTATTCAATAGTCTGCAACAGAACAGAACATCTCTCTCTGCACCTCTTTTTTAACTTAATGATGAGGCTAAAGTCTAAATGTGTAAATTCACGTTTAGATTTTTTGAGCAGTTTTGTTTGTGAGAAGTTGTTTTTCGAGTGGTTAGATGTAAAATCTATAGGGTAACATCAGGTTTTTAAAATGAAAATGCAAATTTTGTGGGTAAATTGAATTTTGGATGAATGACACTTTGTACCCTAAAAAGACTCTCAAATTCTCAATTTAAACTCTAAAATATTAAAATTCTCATATTACACTCTCAATATAATCCAAACTCAGACGTTCGGTGTCTTTTCTAATTTTTTTTAATTGTATTTGTCATATTGTCCTATTTTATTCACAATAGTTTGTGTAATATTTAATTTTAAGTGTTTTCAATCAAAATTCGATACTCAATTTTCTTAAAATGAGTACATTTTGCTATTTTTTTTGTTTGATTGAGGATGCAATGTAAAAATTTTATTATTTTAGAGTGTAAATAGAGAATACAAAAAATTATCGGGGTAAGAAGTGTCATTTATCCTTAAATTTTAAAAATGAATTATTGGAGTAAAGATTGAAGTTTAGAGATTGGTTCTTTGGGACCGAGTCAAGTCTCCTACATTCGGTTTGACCTAGCCGATGACGACGACCATGATGAAGAGATTATTTTGGGTGATTAAGGTTGTACAAGTCCCCATTTAATGATAATTATTGTTGACTGTTGACTGGTGCCTGGTGCCTGGTAAGAGTTTGATGATGCCTTGAGGTGGATTTAATTAAAGTTTACCTCAGATGAACATAATTAAATAAAATTAGGTCAAATGATGAAAGTTGAACTGGTCTTAAAAATTCAAATCATTAAAGGCCCTGTTTGGTTTGTGTTTCTCTCTCTCTCCCCGTTGCCACCAACCCTTCGGTGCACTTCAAGGGAACGACTGAAACTCAGCTTCGATGACTAGAAGATGTAGCTCCGACAACCGAAAGACGTATTGTCTAAACAGATTTTACTATTTTTTGTTTCTTAAAATTATTTTTACAATCATATCACTAAACAAGTTTTGTGAGACAAAAAATATTAAAACACGTTTTTCTAAAACTCTTCTAAAAAAACTGTTTTCAAATACTGTTTTTTGAGATGCAATCGAAACACGCCCTCAGATTTATTGATTTAAATGGCTTTCAATATTTTTTTTTAGACACACAAGGTCGCCTAATATAAATTTAAGTTGGATCCATTTTACACAAACGGATCCATCATTCTACACGTTTAAAGAAGAATTGAGAAAAATTTTGAAAAAAAATGACTATTTAGTGTGACTCGAATATCTACTAAAAAAAAAGATATGACCCGAATAAGAAATCAGGATTAAATTTGCTATTATGTAGCTATTTTTAGTTTGTAAAATTTGTCGAGTGATTTTTTGGTGTATGGTCGAAACGTACTTGTACGGATATAAAATTGTATATGTTAACACGACATAACAAGTAATATGAATTGACGGGTTTGGTTTTACTACCCCTTTGACACAAATTTAAAAATGAAATGATCTCCTAATAAAAATAATAAAAAGGTCAAATCTATACTAATAAGATAGAACTCATTTCAAACTTTCCAAATTAAAATCAATTCTCTCAATTTAGAAAAGCAGAAGAACGGCCAAGATTTAATTGAGATTTAAATATACGGTTCAGATCTCATCTAAATCCATCAACTTAAATCTTATGGTTCACAATTCATCCCACTTAAAACCCAAATCCCACCCAAACACACTGCACGCATGGCACACAACCCCATCAACGGTCGATACCCATCTTTCCTTCTCTCCCCATTAACACTGGACGCCTGCCCTGAAACATAATTTATCTCTCACCTCTCGCTCCTCTGCCGGAAGAAGAAGACCGGGCGGCCAGAGGCCTAGACCCCCTCTCTCTCTTTCCGATCGTTCCTCTGCCATGGCCCAGGTACCCCTCTCTCTCTATCTCTCTCTCAACTCACACACACACACACACACACACGCCCTCGCTAGATCCACCAAGACAGCCCCTGTCCATGTCCAGGTTTTGCTCTTTGAGTCCCTCTCCATCGCTGTCTCTTCCTCTCTCCGTCTTTATATCTCTCTGTCATCACCTCTGTTTCTCTTTCTCTTACTCTATCTGTCTTCATCTTTCTCTCACCAGCCTCACTCCACAGGCCCATAAACCCAATCCATTCATCTCTGACTTTCACACATACACGACTCCATTTTTGTATGCAAACCCAGATCTAGACCCCACCCACCAGTTGGTTAGCTAAAGAACAACTATATATTTTTTACTTTTTCTTTGTGATGAACTTTTTGCGCCACCGATTTGGGTAGCCCCAAAAAAAATTTGTGACGAATTTTTTAGCCCACCACGTGTTTGATGAAATTTCTCAAAGAACTGTGAACAATCAGTGATGAATTTGGTCTGAAATATTCCTTGCTCTCTTTAACTTTTTTAAAGGTAAGTATTACTTAAGTTTTAATTAAATGTTAATTGTTGTTTAGTTGCATTGTAAGAGAAAGTTAACGGGTTTATATTGTTAGACATGTTTACTTTTGGTATGGGTTTATAACAAATCATAATGCTCTTAAATAATGTACTTATTAATTTTTTTATTGGCAATTCAGGCTAGCTCAAACCAAGGACTAATTTAATGACCTTCAGCTTGGATGAGAGAGCTTGATTCTTATTCCCTTTCATGGTAAGAGCTAGCTCAGTCTGTAATGCTAGAAAGGGAGATCATCCATTTGCTGAATAAACTGAGAACTCCGATGTTTTAGTTATAAATTTACTTTGTTTCCTAAATATTGTTTTTTTCCAGCTCTTTCATTTTGTTTCAATATAGGAATCCGTGGATGAGTTTCATGTGGTGTATGTTTTTGTGATGTTGATAGCTAAAGTTTGAATGTTAAATAGTTTGAATGTTTGCTTGGGTTACTTGGAGGTTGATTGATGGAGTTTGAACTTATTTGTGCTAAGTTTGTCTTTTAATTTGCTTTGTAGCTCTGTGTTCGCACTCTTAATTTGGGAGATGATTCATAAATTTAGGGATGCTTTTGGTTCTATAAACTTGCTCTTATTGTGTGAGTTTCTTTGTGCGTGAATGTGGATGGTTTCATTAGATCTCGGTTTGGTTTCATTGTTTAAATGGGTTTAGTTTAATTGTTTAAAATAAGAAGCCTTTCCAAGATCATTTTTTTGTGCTTTATATAACACAACCATTGTTTGATGAACATTTGAGCAAGAAAACTCTGATTTTCAAATTTTCTTTCCATCTTCCATTTATATATAGGTTATGACTGCTAGCCAAACGGTGCTAGATGGACTTTTATGTAAGGCCACTTGGTGAGACTTCGATAAGCACTAGAGCTGTCATTTCTATCATTGGACTTTTTTGATTTCATTAAACTTTGTCATTTCAGACTTTTTTGGGCTATTTGACTTAATAATTAGTTAATTGCACTTACTCTATCTAAAATTGTGGAGGTTTTCCTTGATTAGTTGTCAATGAAAAGATTTAAGCTAATTATATACTTGAAAAATCCATGCGACAGCCTGTACAAGATTGATTGAGTTTAGGCAAAACTATTAAAAGTTAATTTGCTGCACCTATGAGGCGACTTTCTCCCTAGCAATTAGTAATTTTGGATTTACATGTTTTGGATTTTGTTTATTTTTTGTTCGATTTTATGAATTTGGTGTTGTCTCTGTGAATTTGTTGTTTGAGTTTTGTACTGATTGTTGTGAATTTAGTGTTTTTTTTTTGGATTTTTGATGAATTTGGTGTTATCGATGTAATTTGTGAGTTGCTTTAATGATTTTTACATTCGACATGGTTTTTATAGGACAACTTAAGTTAGATTAATTTGAGTTTCATGGTGTTGATCTATGATTTCATTTCTATCAAGGAACACTTAGTCAAGGATGAAGGGGTTGTTATAACAACATGGGTTTAACTCGGTTATAAGCTTTTATAGATTTATCTTCAACACTGTCATGTGGCAGTTGACGCTGAACTTTTGTTTAATTTTATCTTGCATCACAATGCCTATTTGTTCAAGTTGTTTCAAAAATTAGCATGCATGAGTATGATCTTTTCTCTCTCTGTCTCTCTTTTCTCACCCAGCCTTGATCGTGATGGAGCCACAATCAATGAAACAGCGACCCACCATTGAGTAACCCCTCACTAGCATGCCCAAATTTAGGTATCCTTCTCTCATTCTCTCGCTTTTCCTCTCTCTATGTTCATTTTTGTCTCTCCGTCACTTTTTCTTCATCTCCAACACACACATGCACAACACACAACACACGCACTTACAATACACACACAAAACACATAGCGCGCACACAATATACACAAAAAGACACTGAAAACTTGATAATTGAAATTGATTTTGAATATATTTGAAATTAAATTTTAGTAACTTTGGAGGGAAATTGATACTTTGCTAAACTTTTGGTGTTAAATTTGATATATTTAGTTGATTTTGAAATCAAGTTGATTTAATTGGTTGAATGTGGGTTTCTTTGGTCCATGATTAGATGAGTTTCTTTGGTGCTTGATTAGTGATTAAATTTGATATTAAGTTGATTTAATTGGATTTTAGGCTTTTATCTTTAAATATTTATATTAAGTTTCTTTGGTACAATGACAGCAAGATTAGTTTTTTACATATGGTATGGAAGTTGCATTTTGCATTTCGAATTATTGCATTTGAGATTTCCCAATTGATTTCTATTTTTTTAATTACCGCGCACACAAACACAACATTGACACACATTGACTCTGCAACTCACTGATTAACAACACTTATACATACTTGCACTCACACACAGCCCAAGCAACACTCGCGTAGTCGCGTGTATGTGGAAGCATGCTTGGGGTTGCATGTAGTTGATTTTTGTTTGAGAAAATGAATTTTTTTTTTTTTTCAAATATGTATGGAGGCATGCTTGGGGTTATTTTCCAGTGAAGTTGTATATAGATAACAGTCAAGCCTTTAAATCTCCATTAGGCTTACAATAGCTCCTTTTCATTCATTTCTTTCATTTCGAAATTATGGATTGTTTTTTATCTACTTTTTTCTTTCTTTTGGGATCATGGATTAGTTTTCTATTTTTTTTTTCAATAGATTGTTGCGTAAGTATTGGATACATGTTGTAGACCTTTAATTCTATGGTGGGAGTTGTTATACTCACTTTAGATTGAAATCTTTGGATTTATTGTTTATTGTGCATGTGTGTAAAGATGCAAGTTTTTTTGAAAAAAACATGGTAATGAAGTTAATTGCATGTCGTTATGGTGGATACGTGGTTGTGTTTGTTGGTAAATGGTTGTGTTAGGCAAAATTGTGGCGTGATAGTGAGACATTTGGTAGCCTTTTTGGGTATGAAAATAAATTGTATACAGGTTGAAAATTTTCTAGGGTCCCATTTTCAGGAGAAACTCTAGCCAAATTTTTTTAAAATATATTAAACTCCTAACTTTTGCCTATTGTTATTTTTGGTTATACAATATCTTTAGACACATACACAAGATTAATTGAACCAATTATCTTGATTTGCTTCAATTTTGCTTGGATTTTTTTACTTTTGTTGTAGTAATTTTTATATGGGAGTCGATATGGATGTTAATTAAATGAGTGCATTTGGAATTGCGGCTTGGATTTGATATATGCAAATCAATATGGATGAAGTTGAGCTTTATTCTATTGTTGATATTACTATGTTGCGGTAGTTGATGAATTGTTTTGTTAAGATAGAATTAGGGAGTTATATTGAATCTGATAAATGAATTGTGTCATATTTTTTTTAATTTCATATGTTTCTTATTAATAAGCATATTCGATAAATTATGTACACAAGTTGATTTTTTTTTTTTTTTGTGTTATGTTTTTAAAGTAAATTTTGTCAATTTTTTTTATATTGATTGTTGGTCTATATTGATTTAAAATGACGTAACTAAAAAAAAAAATTATTCAAAATATTTGTATGTTGTTGAAATTTTTTGTGTTACATGATTAGTGCTCGATTTTGTGTTACACAATGTCTTCAGTTACAGGTTTTGTCAATTTTTTTATTAAAAAAAAAAGTGGTGGTTGTGATTTGATATAGTGGACTTGATTCTTTGAGGAGCTCGGTTTTTATATTGCACCGTGCCTTTAGGCACGGGTTATTACTAGTTGATAATAAAGAAGAATATATTGATTTTGGCACGACCATTGCATTGATTTATTTTTGGTCAAATTTCAGCTGTCGATATCATTACTCGTAGGAATCCTTTTAGGATTTTAGTTGAATATACTGACGAATATATTATAAGTATATTGAGGGTCTTTATTGGTGGTGAGTTTGTTTAAAAGAGAACGAGTTTTAGTTCTAGGTTTCTAGTTTTTTTTTTTGTGTTATTAGGTGTTCAGGTTTGCGTCAACTACTCTTTCAAATTCAGCGGTTGACCACCGTGGCTTAAATTGAATTAGAACATGTCTCTTATGCTCCGTTTGGTACGATGGAAAAGTGGAAGGATGGAAAGTTGGAAGGATGGAAAGTGGGATGGATAAATAAAACATCATGTTTGGTAAGGAAGGAAAGTAGGAAGGATGAAAAAGTGGATGGATTAACTTTCCTTCAAACTCATCAAAATCAATCCCTCCAAAATCGGAAGGAAAGTGGATGGAAAGTTAATTATTTGTGTTGAGATGTATCTTATTTGCCTATATATCTTTTAATATATACATATATATACATTAATTTCATATGAAAATACAATGATAAAATATGTATTTATATATATATTTTTTAAAAAATTTTAAAAAAAAATTAAAAAAATTAAAAAAATTAAAAAAATTAAAAAAATTAAAAAAATTAAAAAAATTAAAAAAATTAAAAAAATTAAAAAAATTAAAAAAATTAAAAAAATTAAAAAAATTAAAAAAATTAAAAAAATTAAAAATAAAAATAATAAACAGTTCAACTCGTAACTTGACACGACACAATTAATTAAATGAGTTGAGTTAGATTTTAGTAATGTTCGACATAAATCCGTAATGACTCAACACGAATCTGTCACGATATGACTCGATTGTAACCCCTAATCTTATCCAGCACAAAAAAAAAAAAAAAAATTTAGTCATTTTTTTTTTCCATCCATCCAATCAAACACGAAGGAAGGAAAGTGTATCCATCCTACTTTCATTCCTACTTTCCATCCTTCCTACCAAACGGAGCATTAAGGAATACAGGTGACTAGCTCTTAAGGAGTATGAGAAAGAATTAAACATTAGGTTTTTGGTTGGTATGTATATGTGCGACTCAAGTACAACAAGAACTAAAGAACAATTAATATTTTTTCTTCCAAATTTACTCTTAACTCTCAATGCATTAAATTAGGTGTAGGTTAAATGTCTTTCATATTTCTTTCCTTCCTAATACGTATTGAATAAGAGTATTTTAGTCTTGTGTAATTATTTTTTACTCATATTAGAGCTATTTAATAACTTCTTTAATCCTTGTGCAAAAATTTTAAACGTCACTTATTTAGGAACGGCGAAAATACTTTTTAAGCCCACCAGACAGTGTAACTATTCAAGTTTAAGGTGTGCAAGAAATCTTTTCTCTTCATTAATGAATTTATTGCTGTAAAGGTTGTAGTGTCTCGTTACTCGCTGCCCACCTAACGTTGTTGCTAGATGTCCCACTTGTGGGAATGACACATTTAGTGTTCATGAATGAAAAAAGACATGACAGCACTTTTAAGTTCTGGTGCTAAAGTACCAACTATGATGAGTCAAGAGCTGTAATGGTCCACAAAAGGTCCATTGAAATTTTATGTATCTAATCAAAACCTAGTTGTTATTTCTAAAATGCGAAGAAAATATTATTTTATAATTAAAAAATTATCATATGTTATGAATTGAATTCATATAAATAATACTCATGGATGTATATTTCTCGTGAAATTTAATTGCTTTATATGACATTTAGTGTCTTCTAAACTCCTTGAAGCAATCGACACAACTAACCTCACTTGTACTCTTTTTGACATATCATTATTTTTTTCGTTGTAAATCATAAACAATATTGCACACAAGAAAAATAGCCCGAGTCTATCGCAAGCAAGGGTGGAGGTATGTGGGTGTAGGGGGCACTTGCCCACCCTCAAATTTTTTTCTTAATTTTATATATATATATTTTAGTTATTTTTTTAAAATATTATTTGTTGTACCCACCTTAAAATTTATTTTGATTTTACAAATTTGTGTATTATTTGGTTTTAAATTCAAAATTTTAAGGTGAAATTACTTTCAATTGACCTACAATTGATCTCTATTTTTTCTACAACTGAAGATTAATTTGTTTCCATTAGATTGTAGTGGTATTATTACCCTTACTTTTTTTTTTTGATAGCTTTGCGGTTTTAATATAAAATATAAAATATAAAAACTCGTAAGCATCAATTATAAATAGATGTAATAAGCCTTACAATTCAATAAAAGTTGTAATTGATTTTATTTTTATTTTGTTCATATACATTATATGTATCAATTTTTGACCCTTTTCGATTTAATGAGTTTTTATTATGAAATATGACGTAATTAATATAAATGCATCACTTTACCTTTATAAATTGGGAGGAAATAAAAGTTAAAAGTCAGAACTGCTCAAGACAAATCGATGTTCGAGACAAACCTATTCTAAATTTAAAAATAATTTAGCTATCAATCTTAGAAAGACAATTGTGTGAGATTATATCTAGATAATTTTGCTAATCGAGTGTAATTACTCGTTAACTTTAATATATCTATTTAGTAAAAAATAGTATTGTTTGGAAATAACTTTTTTCCTTTTCATCTTAAAAATTATTTTGACATTAGGCTTTGATTTTTTGGTAGGTAGTTTAAATTTTTATCGAAATTAGAGTTGTAATTTATACCATTTTCTTGACATATTTAAAATATTAGTTGTACCCATCTTTAAACTAGTTCCTGGCTCCGCCCCTAATTGCAAGATGCATATAGAAATTTTTACAGAATAATAATTAAACATATTTTAATGTTTTTCATTCCTCTCACCTATAAATGTCATCATCATCCTCCCACTTGCCAGATGGAAACGACATTGACATATTGGTTGAAACTTGAAAGCCCCCTCAAAGTAGGACAAAAACTTGTCGTAAAGGGTTAATTAGTCTAAAGGTTAGTTAAGCAGGACATGTAAGCCCATGGTTGCTGAAATGTAGGGACAAAGATTAATGTATGACTTCGATGTTTTTAACAGTGTATGTTTAATTTTTTTTGATAAAATTCAAAATTGAAAGAATCCAAATCCAAATCCAAATCCAAATCCAAAGTATCATATCACACTGCAGGAGATTGGAGGAAATGAGCAAATTTCAAAGCAAAAAAAAACAAATATATAAAACAAACAATCCAACATTACTTAAAGAAGTACTAAAAAACAAGAAATGCAAAATATCTTTAAAAATAGTATTAAATGGTACTCAATGTTTTGATTATTAATGTGATTCAAATGACGAAAGACTCGTGTACTAGATTGTTCTTATTTTTTTATTTTTTTTTGGATTCTCTCATATTCACATTTTTCAATTCTGAACAAATCTATTTATTCATTTTATGCTTATTAAGAGTTGATTCTTTAAGATGTTTGTGACTTCCTTACAAACCAACCAATGAAACCTGCTAAATTTAACAACGAATTACTGAACTTGGATGCAATAGAGATGATTAAAATTCTTATTAGGCCAATATACAAGACCTTTAAATTTCGAGTTGGTATCCTATTTGATGATACTAAAAATTATTCAAGGTTAAACTCGGTCCAGAAATAGTTCGGAGACATGCTCCCAATAGGGGCCCACATGATAACGTCAAAATTTGGGTTACAACTCGGACCTCTTAGCTCGGACCTATCAACTCAAGTCTTTCAGCTCGGACCTCCCATCTTATAGGCGTAGGTCGGGAGTCTTCAGCAATGAGACCCTCATGCACGCGATAACAGTGGCAGATGCCACTTTCTAGAAGGTCACGTCATGTCTAAAGAATGTAACCGTAACGGCCAAATATTCTGACACATGGGTCGCAACAATCTCAAGGGAAAGCACGCTGATTACGCTAGAGGGACATTGGTTACGGGAGGATCGTAGAGATCACGCAAGACAACTGTACACTATAAATAAGGGACAATTCCCTCACATTTATAATCAAGCAAGCATCTGTGCTTTTATTCCATGTAATTCTATAATCTTCTTCCCTAAGTAATAGAAAATTCCCCAAGAGAAAGGGACTTCATTAGAGTAGATTTGTCAAGCTTTCGAGCTGGTGAACCACTATAAACCTTATGTCTACTAATCTTTATTCATTGTTATTTGATTGTTCAACCCCCAAGAGCTTAGAAACTTTGACTGAATATCCCAGTAATCCCCTTCAAACATTCACAACAAGATCTCCAAATAAACCTCTGTTCACCCGCACAGAACCCACCATCACTATTCACTCTTCTTAACACTTTTACGCACCGTTTCTTTCTAGAGCCAAAAAATAATAATAATATCATCATAAAAAAGCATATGATCTATATTAGTATACAAGTAATACATTATATTGACGAAACAAAAAAAAAAAAAAAAAATATTGACATAATAATAAACAAATGGTACCTTAACTGTAGGTTCAAATGGCATAGTAAACCGTTTAGATGATCCAAATTCAAGTACGGTTGGTGTAAGAATAAGCGTGTCTGTGTACTAAAGTCACTAAATGAAGCGTGTTCGGAATTTGGAGTCAACCAAAACACAAAAGCACCCATTAAACTACACAGACAGAAAGAGAGAGAGAGAGAGAGAGAGAGAGAGAGATGGAGACTTGGGTTGACGAGGGATGGATGATGGATTTGAGCCACCTTTCCAGCTCTCAATCCCCACCCTGTTATACTAACCAACTGCCCACGCTTCGCACTCGTTTTTGTTTAATTTGAAAGCCACACCACCAACACGCTTCTCACTCGGCTCTCTTAATTCCAAACCCACACACACACTAGACTAATTGTGTATATATGCACCACGTCGGTAGAGCAGTCACCACAGTAAAATACAAATTTTCAAAACTTAACGACCCGTCTTCCACTCTACAGTGGTGCAGCCATATAAACCATGGCCGCACAGTCACAACCACAAGCACAAACCACCACACTACAACCACAACCACCAACCGTGCCGCAGCCAAGAAAGTACCACTACCACACTATGGCTGCAGACTCACAAAACATCATACAACAACCACCACTACCACCACCATCAACTGTGCGGGCGCCACCACCGCCAAGAAGGTACCGCCAACCAGGCAATGGTGGTGCTGGACGCCCAGTGGCCACATCACCTCGGTGGATACCCAAACGTGGCCAAGTTCTTAGGAACGTACTGAAAATGGTGTTCTCATATTTCTGCTTTGCTAAACCGAAGTCCCATTGAAGAAGCTCTTCCACTTCAATCATTGGCAAAAGCTAGTTGAACTTCAATGGGTATCCATTATATATGTACTTCATTAGATGCATTTGGCTTCATTTTTCTTAGACCTAAGAAGCTCAAATTGTTAGGATTAACATTTTGTTAATTGGAATCGAGTTGAATTTAGTTATTTAATCCTTTTGAGGTCTTGTATTGAACAAATTAAAGAAAATCTAATTTTTAGGAGAATATTTACATCACTTCATCTCATGTTTTAAGCAAAATTTGGACTTTGGATGTTTTTCTATTAAGATTTCAGTGGAAACACTAATCAATGATCCAAAACCATTATCCCAAAGGGACTATGTGCTATTTTCAAAACACAAATTTATATGCAATTCAGTCATAGTACAAGAGAGAAAATACATTTTTTACCCCCTTTTTATTGTTAACTTCTGTTGTGCCTCATTTTAATCATTCTGTTCTCTAGTGTTATTTGTGTCATAGATGGAAAACATGTTGAACAAACGCTCAATCTGGTTGTTACTGTGTAACTGTTCAAGTCACGGTGGTTAGTCGCTGAGCTCGAGGGAATAATCGGTACAAGTCTTAACACCTTGTTGCCAAAAAAAAAAATTGTGTAACTATTTTTAAAACTCACAATTCAACTCAAGAAACTTTAAGCACAGGGTCTATGTGTGTGTGTGTGTGTGAAAATTAATATGTATTAATTTTCTGATTATAGCAATGATTAAAGCACAGGCTTTATGTGTGTGTGGAAATTAATATGCATTAATTTTCTGATTATAGCAATGGTTAATACTACTGAAAAACAGAGGTTCCTCTGTTCTCTGTTGTTTTCATTCCTCCTATGATGATATTTCTGCTGTAAGAGAGCTGCTGCACAAAGTTGTGTCCACGACATTAATCTTTATGTTTTGGTATCATTTAGACTGATTAGGATCCTGACATGTGGATGTGAAAGTCAAATGTCGGACATGTAAGCTCAAATTCGGCTGTGTTGTCCAAATGTAAATGTAGCTGGTGGTGTTTAGGGGCGGCCCAATCAAACCAAGCATTAGGTCAATTTTAACTTAACTCTTATTTTAGTTATTTAAAATATATTTAAATATTACATTATCTATTTTAAAAAATTACTTTTATAAGTTCACTCTAACCACGCTCTCTATTTTAACTAATTACTTCAACTAACTTTAACTTATTTTCAATCATTTAAATAAATAAGTTGACAATTATGTGTGTGCATTGACCAAAAAAAAAACAAAGGACATGTGTGTGCAATATATGAGCTGGGTTGTCCACAATTATCAATTTTGATATTTTTTAATGACAATAATACCATTTATCTTTATTATCTCATTTATGTCTCTCCTATTTTTTCTTTCCTCTCTCTTCTTTACATTGTTATCTTTCTCCTCTCTCTTCCATCCCACTCTTTCTCTCTCCTCTCTTTTCCTTCAATTTCTCAATCCTCACTCTTTGATCATTCTTTCTTCTATCTCTTATTTAAATTATTATCTATCTTCCATCCCACTCATTTTCTCGCCTCTCTCTTATTTAAATTCCTCTCTCTTCCGTCCCACTCTTATTTAAATTCTCTCTCTCCCATCCTACTCATTATGATCTCTCTTATCTCTTATTTAAGTTCCACTCTTTCTAATCTCTCTTATCTCTTATTTAAGTTCCTAATATTGTTGATATTCTATACCAAAAAACTTTCTTCACATCTCAATGGGAATAGAGCGGAAAAATTATTTATAAATGGAATATTGATGGCTTCTCTAATTATTAAATTTACCAAGTGTTGCACAGGATGTTAATGTACGCATCTGTGTGTAGACCAAATAATAATGATGATGTTTAAGTTGAAAATTTTATTGTCACGGGTTTTACTGGACAACTTAAGGGTTGGTGGGATAATTGTCTAAATTTATCTCAACATCACAAAATTTTAAATGCAACAAGAATTGTTTAATCTCTAACGACCAAACGCAGGTCATAACTAAACAAGTTTCGGATGTAATATATACACTGTTTCAATCAATAATCTTACATTTTATTGGGAGTTCATGAATCTTAGATGTCCTACACTTACTCATTTTAGGTGATATAAAGACATCTATGTCACCAAAGTCATGATGAGACATGATGCTAATAGTGACTTTAGAAAGAAAAATTCATTTCCAGTCTTTCTTCTTTGTTTGCAAGAAAGTGAGAATAAGACTCATAAATAAAATGGAGGAATGATTATTCGTTGACATCAATACACCTATGGTGAACTAGTTAGCAAATGCATCAATGAAGGTTTGCCTTTATGCAACGATATTAATCTTAAAACCCAACTTAAAAGACAGTGTCTAACAAGAAGAAAAGAGTTAGGTGAATTTTGTGATCAATTTACTTATCTTCTTAATCCAAGTCCTTCTACAAAAATTAAGTCTAATAAGACTAAAAAATATTCCAAATTTAATAGGAAAAGAAAAAAAAATATGAGGACAATATTCTTTTTTATAAAAAAAAAAAAAATTTAAAAGAAAATATTATCAAAAGAAGAATAATAAAGAAATTAAATGCTACAAATGTGGCAATTCTGACCATTATGCCAATAAATATTTAACTAAACAAAAGATCAATGAAATCATTCAAGATGATGATCTTAAAGATCAATTATATAAAATTTTACTCAATGACACAGAAGACTCGTATTCTTCTTTGTCTTCAAATGATACTGAACTCCTTGAAATCAACTCCACTACTTCATCAAGTTGTTAAAGTGGTGATGATTGCAATAAATGCTCTTTTCGTGTCAAGCACAACAAAACAATTATAATGCTATACTTGACATGAATGGTTTGAGTATTAATGTTCTTTCAAAATCTCAATCTATTATTCTTGATCTAATTGATCAAATTGTAGATCCAATAGGTAAAAGACAAGCAATTGAAAAATACTTAAAAACTTCTAAAGAAGAACAATCAGAGAAACAATTTGAACAGTTCTCTCTGGTTAAACTTTTTTCTTTACAATAAATTTTAAGTCTATTTCATTGAATCTTTTTCAAAGACAGAAATCACAATTAGACTCAAGTTGTTTAAAAGATTTAGAGTTAAAGCAAAACAATTGTCATGCTTGGCATTAGAAAATTCCAATTGTGAAAAAATTATTGAAACTAATGCCTCTAATAGAGGATATGGAAGAATTCTTAAACAAAAGAATCCTCATTCCAATTGTGAAAAATTAGTACGTTTTCATTCTGTTGTTTGAAAAAATGTCCAATTGAATTATTTTACAATGAAGAAAGAAAGTCTTTCCATTGTTAGATGTATTAATGAGTTCCAAGAAGACTTATTAAACTAAGAATTGATTATAGTGTCGCAAAAGAAGTTTTAGAAAAAGATATTAATAATTTAAAATCAAAACAATTATTTTCTAGATGGCAAACAATCCTTTCTATTTATGATTTCAAAATTGAGTATATCAAAGGTGAATCAAATTCTTTTCCTGACTTCTTAACAAGGAAATTTTTGCAAGACTTCAATGAGTGCCAATAAAATTTCTTTTTCTAAAAAAAAAAAAAAAAACATAGAATCGATCACCAAAAAACTCCAAAAAAAAAAAAAAATTCAAACTGGACCGACCACCAAAAACCTGCAAAAAATATGACTTCCATGTCTAAACCATCCTTAACGTTGTCAAACTGGGCAACATTTAGTACAGGGAGAGGGTTGAAGGCCCACTAGTTGGCCCATAAAAATGTTTAGGTATAATAAAGTGAAAATTGGAAGTGAATCCCTCTAGATGTACTTGTTTGGAGATAAGTCCTGCAATGAAACTTATAAGGGACTAAGTTCATATTTAAAATTATATGTAATGACTTAAATCCACTTTTTTTTTTTTATCTCAAAAATACCCTTCCTTGAAAGGAAGTTAAATTAATTTCCTATTTTATAAATTGTTATCCCTTAATTCAAGGTCAATTAAAATATGCCAATAAAATCTCCATCATAAATTTAAAATTCAAATTCAAAGCTTTCTCTCTCTCTCTCTCTCTCTCTATATATATATATATATATATATATATCAAATTCAAAGCGCTCTCTCTCTATATATATATATAATCTCTATCATAAATTTAAAATTCAAATTCAAAACTCTCTCTCTCTTTATATATATATATATATTCAAATTCATGTTACTATTTTTTTTATTATGTTACTGTTCATGTTACTTCTTTTGTTGAGTATGTTACTGTTCATGTTACTATTATGTTGAACATGTTACTGTTTTTGTTGAGTATGTTACTACTATTATTTTACTAAATATTAATATTCAATGTTACAAATTTTTTTTTTTGAATATTATTATTTTTTGTGTTTGAATGGTACTATTTTTTGCATTTGAATTTGAGAGAAATAATTATTGTCAAGTATGTTACAGTTTTTATTAAGCATGTTACTATTTTTGTTGAACATGCTAATATTTTTGTTGAAAATTTTACTGTTGTTATTTTTTAAAAATATTAATATTGAATGTTTCAATTTTTTTTTATGTTTAAATGTTACTATTTTTTTGTGTTTAAATGTATATATATATATATAGATAGATAAGAGAGAGGGAAAATTTTAATGTTAGTCAAACTCTTAACCTATATATGAATATAGATAGATATGAGAGAGAAAAGATTTTAATGTTAGTCAAACTCCTAAGATTTAGGAGTTTTTAATTTTTAGTTTTATTTCACTTCTAAAGGGAATTGATATTATGGTAAAATTGACAAAAAACGGACTTCATAACAAATAAGTTTCTTTGACGGACTTAAGTCCAAACAAGTCCATATAGGGGGACCGGCCTCCAAATTTCCCTATAATAAAACAGTCCAGCTGGAATAAAGATTTGGGCTTTAAAATTTGTTGGGTTGATGCATAGTTTAAAACCCGGCCTGGACATCAACCCGGTGAAGGGACCGGGTCAATTGGTCACTGGTTCAACCGTTGGGTCACTGGTCGGACCTGTAATATAATAAAAAATTAAAAAATAATTATAAATAATAACAAATAGGCTAAAAAATCACAATAATTATAAAAATAACATTAAACATGTAAAGTTAAGTAGAGAAAAATCATCAAACATGTATCCAATTTCAATGTATTCAATTTTCAATACAACTTGTAAAGTTAAGTAGAGAAAAATACCTCTATTGAAGTTCAAGGCTCCAAGTCTAAATCCAACTCTTCGATAATGTATTAATCTAAGCATAATCCATGTAATTTGCACTCTTCAAAGTTCAAACTTCAAAGTTCAAACTCAAACTGTAGTAAACAAGACACATGAAAACAAAACAAAGCACATGAGCATAGCATAAAGACTCAAATAAACGAAACTGAAAATAAATTATCCAACCACTGGCTAGTTCCACTTGAAAATACAAATATTCCCACTACTATGATACTATCAATGAACTAATCTACAACCCAATTATATATAATGAACAATAAGAATCTCAAACAAGCCACAAGTTCAATATCACAATTCATAATGCTCTTACCGCAATAAACAATCCACAAGTTCACAATCTTAAACAAACATAAAACACACAAATGAAAAGTACAATACTACAATCCATAAGTTACAAGTACAAAATCCCAAATATGAAATAACAATGTTCATATAAGTAAAAACCCGTCATAAAAGTAATGCAATAGACATATCTATTCATTCTCATTTTCCCAACGAGCGCTCCTACTCCATGAACTCCAATCCCTGCCAAACTCAGGAGGATTCTCAACTCCAGGACAATTGAAATTTTCAACATTACTTGTAGTTGCATTGCCAACACCTCCCTCATTACAGTCTTCCTTTCGAGGGTCCACAAGATCATCATCGTCATCATCCAACTCAAAATCCAAAGTTTCATCTACATTATATTCAAACAAACATTATTTATTGACTAATCAAAAACTAATTTGAAATAAATAATTGTGAAGAAATAAATTATCATTATTCGGGTTTGTTTGGATATTGCACGCAACTAGTTCATGACGAAAAATTTCTAATTCATCCACTGTTAAAGTTGGAGGCTCATCCTCTAAAACCCATGAGGCATTATTTGTGAAATCTTCAAAGTCAATAGGATCATAATTTCTACCCCTCAAGTAATTCCTACACACCATCATTTACAAGGTGAAAATTAGACACGTAAATAAACTGACCATAATTGTAGTAAAATGCTAATAAAAATTATGTACCTTTGTTGCAATCTGTAATTATAGTGAACATAAACAAGGTCATTAAGCCTTTGATGCTCCAACCTATTTCTTTTCTTATAATGGATGTGTTCAAATACACTCCAACTTCGTTCACAACCGGAAGAACTGCATGTTTGGCTTAAGACACAAATCGCTAATTTTTGTAAGTTTGGCGCACTACTTCTATAGCACAATCACCACTCATCTGCATTTAATAATGTAATGCATCACAATCAAATGTTAACAACAAAAGTGAAGAATATAACTTGAATTAGGATACTAAATATTTTAAATACCGGGAAGCATTCTCTCTCGATCGCTTATAGCAGTTACTCGCCCAAAGTCTCCCTCTGCATTTCTGAACAATTTCATCTCATTTGTCAACTTACTACTCAAACTGGGATTTCCATAAGCATATCTCTCAATTACATCCAAGAGCCCTGAAATCGTTTGTCGATGATTTGCCATCTCATCCGACTTATATTGATTACTTGGGTTCAACCAATAACCAGCAGCATGAAGATTTTTATGAAGTTGACGATCCCAACGACTATCAATGATTCTCAAGTAAACATCTACTCTTTTTCTCCTTCTCTGAAATCTTTTCAGCAACTCCTTTCTAGCTTTATGCATAGCCATATACAAGTAGCCCATTGAAGGCCTATCATCACTATCAACAAGGCGTAGCACGCGCACAAGAGGCTCTGTGAGTTGGACAATAATAGCACATTCTTTCCAAAAACTAGAATTCAACACACTGTCAACGAATTTTTTTCCCTTGCTATCCTTCGCATATGCTGACATAGTCCATTCCCTTGATACCACCATAGCTCGTAAGACATCCTTTTGAGCTAAAATACTTTGCAATGCAATGAAATTGGTTGCAAAGCGTGTAGGAGCAGGACAAAGTATTTCCCTTCCACCAGTGTGTTTCCTCATCAAATATAATGGAAAACAATGATTATAGCATCAAATTCAAACAATGAGCTGCACATGGTGACCAAGATATTGTGCGAAACTCCTGCTCCAATAACCTCCCAGCAGCAACATAATTGGCAGCATTGTCGGTCACTATGTACACCACATTTTCTACACCAACTTGTAACACAACTTCCTTAAATAACTTATAAAGAATATCTGCTGTCTTAGAAGCATCGGAAGCATCAACAGACTTTAAAAACACCGTTCCTCTAGGGCAATAAACCAAGAAATTAATCAATATTCTCCTACATTGATCTGTCCACCCATCAGCCATGATAGTACAACCAGTCTCTTTCCATGTGGTTTGAAAACTATGGACAAAATTTTTCACTTCTTCAACATTCTTGTTCAACAAATAACCACGCAAGTCATGAAGGTTAGGGCCTTTATAACCACCACCAAAACCAGTAATTGCATCTAACATAGGCTGATAATACATGGAATTCACGACATTAAAGGGAATGCAAGCATCCATTATCCATTTGGAAACCGCAAGATCACACCTCTCTTTTGCCTCTTTACTTTGCAAAACACTTTTGATAGTAGGCTGAGAACCGGGGGAAGTCCTTGGTACAAAGTAAGAGCCAATTTTACCTTTTCTTCTTGCATCCTTGTTATGTATTGATTTACCATGACCTCCACCAATGGAAATGCCTTTTGCTTTATAAGAGGATGAAATTTCTTGAACATCATCATTTTCTTGCATATATTCATGCTCTTCATAATTTCGAAACTCTGGTCCATATGGATTCATTTCATCATAATGTTGTTGTGTCTTTCTTTTCTTGGTCACAGTACTTTCCAGAACCAATCTCATCTCATAACTAACATTGGGAGGGCATCTAGTACATGGTTCTACTTCTCCTTTAATCCCCGTCAAATGTTGCTTGAATCTATTGATACCACCTCCCTTAATTACCTTGTGGCAATACATACAAATCAAATTCTTTCCTCTTTTTGAAGACACAGAGTCTTCCCGACAATGTGCCCATGTAGGGTCGGTCTTTCCTCTTACTGTAACTTTTGTAGAAGAAGGATTTGGTGTAGCGCTAGTTGGTGTAGAGCTACTTGGTGTAGATTGAGATTCAATTGGTGTTCTGGATGAAGACATTCTGATATGACATCGAAAACCAAAAAGCCACAAGTAATTAAACCCCACAACACAACACACTAACTTTAAACTTTAAACTATAACCTAACAGTCTAAGATACAAAAAAAATAGATTATATTTGATACCAATATGAATTTGATTAGTGTGATACCAATAATAGCATAAACCAAGTTACAAGTGTATATCTATGGCACCTATCAAAAAAATAAAAGGAAAGAAAACATTCAGCAAAATTTATGACTAAAATTAAGCAAACACATGGACAACAATAATAACATAGATTTCACAAGAAATTTAAGAACAAATTGGCAGTGTATATCACTGCCAGACCAGTGCAGTGTATGATAGTGTATAGATTTCACAAGAAATTTAAGAACAAATTGGCAGTGTATATCACTGGCAGTCCAGTGCAGTGTATGAACTGAGCAGGAATTGTTCATCTAATTGCAAAATAAAAAACCCAATCGTTTGAGAGAGACATGAATTGGACTGAGCAGTAGCGATCAGGGGGAGTGACCGAGAGAGAGAGAGAGAGAGAGAGAAACAAAACAAATCATGGAGGCGAGGCTGGATCGCTGGTGGTGGATCGCTGGTGGAGTCGCTGCTGCTCGCTGGTGGTGGATCATTGCTGCTCGCTGTTGGATCGCTGGCGAGGCTGTGCTGCGAAGTCGTCTGGAGGAGTGGAGTGACTGGAGTCGATGGAGTCTGGACTCTGGTCTGGATCGATTTAGATTTTAGGGCAACAAAACAAAAGGAGAAAAAATAAAAGGGGAAAAAAATCTAACATTTATAATAATGAAATCAAATCGTCCGATTTGTCTAACTCGGCCGGTTCTCACGGGTTCACCGGTTTTTGACCGGTTCACCGGTTTTTGAACGGGTTCTGTGCATAAACGGTTTTTACTTCGAACCGGCCCGGTTAGGGGACCGGTTCACCGGTTCTCCGGGTTGACCCGCCGGGCCGGGCTGGGTTTAAAAACACTGGGTTGATGGCAAGTTAGTTGGGCCTAAAACAATAAGGGCACATTTGGTTTGTATTTACAAAACAATTTTTTGTTCTCAAATCTCTAAAAACAAGGGAGATGTTATTTTTTTAGTTTTCCAATTTTTTGAAAATTCTGGAAATTGAAGTGTGATTTTAGAGAACAACAAAATGATGTTCTCATTGTTTTCTAAGGCAAAATGAAAACACGGGAAACACTCATCTCCAAATTAATGAGGTCTCCCTTTCGAGTTTCGTTGGAGACAAAAAATGGTGACTGCAACTTCTTCTCCACCACTCTCACTGAGCTCTCTCTCTCTCGCAACTTTCCCTCTCTCTCGTAACTTTCCCTCTCTCTCTCTAATCCAGCTTCAGATATGTGTATATACACAGATTTGAGCACATCTGTGCACGTCTGTGTGTGTGTGAGTATAGATTTGAGCACAGACCTATAGCTGTCTATCTTTCTCACGCAACTCATATCCTCTCTCTCTACAATAGATCTGTATAGATCTATGTATATATACAAATCTGTGTTCAGATCTGTATATATACACAGATCTATGTGTGTGTGTATATATGTGTATTGTGCAATGTATGTGTGTTTGTTGTATGTGTGGGTGTGTGTTTGTTGTGTGTGTATGTTTGTGCTGTGTGAGAAGATAATGAAGAGGGAAAGAAAGTTGCTGTGTGAGAAGATAATGAAGATAGGAGAGAGAGAGAGGGAGAGAAGGCTCTAGAAGACGTGATTGCCTGACTGGAGAGAAAGGATTTTGTGGTGATATTTTTTTTTGGGGGGTTAAAAGCGATAAGTTAAAAATTAATTTTGTGGATCATTGTCCAAACATGTTTTACTATTTTCTATTCTTTAAAACTATTTTCAAAACTATATAACTAAACAGGTTTTGTAATACAAAAATATCAAAAAATATTATTTTAAAACTCTTCTCAAAAATTATTTTCGGATACTGTTTTTAGATATGCAAATCAAAGAGATCCTAAATATTTTTTTTAAAATCTACGAGAACTATAGAACAACCACTTAAAAATGGAAGTTCCATAGCCTCTATAGTAACACACACCCAGAACTATCCGACGTGGGATAGCCCATCCCCTGAGCCCAGATCCTAAATATTTTTTTTTTGAACAGTGAGAACTACAGACAACCACTTAAAAGTGGAAGTATGTAGACTCTATATAAGCACACACACACCCAGAGCTATCCGATGTAGGATAGCCCCATCCCTTGACCCACATAGGCCCAAGGGCCACCTACTGAAAGCAGGCAGTAGTGGAGGAAGATGAGCCCACCCGAACACTGGGGGACACACACGCAGATAATTTGTTTTTTTTGAACAGTGAGAACTAGACAACCACTTAAAAGTGGAAGTCTGTAGACCAGATCCTAAATATTCAATACCAGGTTTTACAATTCTAGTGTTATGTGATTTCACCTGATTGCCTTTTGACGTCATCACTACCATGCACAACAATAAATAATACTTTCTTGTCTAGAGGTTATAAATTACAAATTATAATAAAAAATTACATGAGAATCTAATTCTCTTACCCTTTGGGATTTTGGAGACAAAAGCAGAAGCAAATATTCTGACGCACACCTAAGATTTTTTATTTTTATTTTGATAGATTACTTTTTCCAATTAGAATATATAAAGGGTTCAATACTAGTATACAAAAAATTATTTTTTAGAAATTATATTTTTTTGTTCAATAAAAATATCATATTATTAGGGATAACTTGTGTCTGAAGGTACGGTATAACGTGAATGATTTTAAAAGAGATATTTATGGCCGTTGGATAAGTCTATTTGAAACCGTCTGGTGGACTTATTGAAGGTTGTCATGTTTTATATTATACAATATTATCTTATTATATTATTTTTATCATTAATAATTATAAATTAATTAATTTAAAATTTATGATTACAATTTTAAAATCCTTTTTTTTTATACGGTAATAAGCCTACTGAATTTTTTTATGATGGCTGGTCAGATATGAATTGAGACAGATGTACATGGACTGATGCCTCATTGTTATGTCTATTATCTGACCAACACTGCTGCTATATGCAGAGAATGTTCAAAGCCCAATGACTCCTCTGCGACAAGTCTATTCCAAAGGAATAATGTTCCATGAATTTTCATTTCAACCAGTAAGCGTGGAAGAAGTAGGGGTGTTCTTGAGTTCTGATGGTGTTAATTTACAAAAGATGAGCAAAAGGTATGGATGTGCATGGAATCAAATGTGGTGTCTGAGCTACAAGGCTCGTGCCAGAAATGTTGGTAAATGCTGAGGAAAATTGAGGAAGGGGAAGTGATGACAATGAAATTACAGTGGTTCACCGGCCTGGGAGCTCGGCTAGTCCACTCTTCAATGGAGACTCTTGCTCCTGTTTTCTTATTGATTTTGTTGAGTATGTTACGATACAGTGTGGAGGAAATTAGGGTTCCTCTTGGCTTTATCGTCTGTCCCCCTCTCAATGGAGACTTGCCCTGCTTTTATAGCCTCTTGCTTACCTCTAATCCGATTTTACTTCCTATAATGAAGGAATCTTTCCCCCTTACTCTCCCCAATCCGAGAGTTATCTGAACTCCACATGGCTGGTTTGATGGACCTTATCCCGAGATCTTTGCCTTTCACCGTGGGATCCTCCTTAATCTTTGGAGAGGATCTTGGTTGGTTAAGGATTTTATGCCTTGATTCTAGCTTGGCTATTGTTTCAAAGGTGTTCGCTATCATCTTGCTGTCTCCTCACCGCTTCCCATATCATTTCGTTTGGGGGAGGGGGGGGGGGGAGCTCCAACTATGGCTGGACGAGCTCTGACTATGTCTGGATGAGCTCTGCATATCTTACCTGATTTCCTGAGCTGGGCTCATTTTGTTAGCTCGTGCTTAGGGTTTGTTTTAGGTATCATCAGTTGCCCCCCAGCCCCTGCCTCAAGCGAGCTTGGGCAAGGGCTGAGCTGTTTTTAAACCGAGCTTGATCTGCGCGTGGCTGACCCTGACTTACACGTGACTGAAGCCCTTTGACGGTTTGTAGCGATCATGGTTTTTCTCGATTCCCGCGCACGTTTCAGCCCACATCTCTCATGCTTTAAATACTCGAACGGCTATCTGAACCGCCTTTTCCCGCTGTTCAACTTCTTTGTTCTTCGATCTTCTTGTCTTTGTGAATTCTTGGCTTTCTGTCTCAAAACTTTCTGATTCTTGCTCAAAAACGGTTTTCCGGTGTTTGATTCGAGGACTCACAGTGCTTCCCCCTTTTGATTCGGCCTTGGATTGTTGTTCGTTGCTCTCTCCCAACTAGGTACGCCCTTTCTGCCTCTTTTCGCAGCTTTCCTCGTTCTGGGTCCCTCGAGTTCGAGGTGGTTATTGCATTTTTGGTCTTTTCAGTTCTTTTATTGCTGGAATCGTGATTGTTGTCTATCCCCTCTTCCTTCCTTTGTCGACTGGGGTGCCATCGTGCGAATCCTCGCTGTCGGGAGTTACTGTGCAGACTTTAGGGTTGTTAAGGAGTGTCTAGTGAACATTCCTCCCCTCTACTGTTCTTTTAATCTCCCATTTTCTTGCCCAATCATGTCTGCCTCGTCTGGTGCTACCCGTTCCTCTGTTTCCCTCCTAGGCGATAGGTCTGTCGAGGAGGACACCGATTTAGGGGATGTAGGTGAGGAAATTGACAATTTTCCTGGTGTTGGGGCTGTGGAAGCCGAGGACGGCACCGAGGAGCCCCCTTCCACGTCTTCTCCCGTGCCCCCTAAGCCTGACAAAGGTAAATGCAAGGTGAGTGGAGTTGGGGTTGCTGATAGATCTTCATACCTGGGGGCTGCCTTTAGGCATGCTGAGCTCGTGGGCCTCAGTAGGGAGGTCCCTGCATTAATGAGAGCTTATAAGGCTCGTTATGGTTTTCCTCCTGGAGTCGAACCCTGGTGCCCGGACAAGTCTATCTATTACGTAGAACAGGTGCGTAAGAGGGTCTGTTTCTTCCTTGCTGCTTTTGAGAGCGGCCTTCGCTTTCCCATGCACCCCTTTATCAAGGGTGTTCTGCAACATTTCAATGTCTGCCCTTCCCAGCTCTCCCCCAATTTCTATGACATTATGGTAGGCCTTTAGTCATCTTTAACAAGCATAAACTTGGGGTCCCTAGCATTTCTCTGCTTATGGAACTTTTCAATGTCAAGCTGACCTCTTCTGAGGGCTTTCTGTACATTTCCAACGAAACGCCGCTAGGAAGATTATTACCGACCTCCCAACTTCTCATAAAGGGTGGAAAAAGTATTTCTTTTTTGTTGGGGGTACCAACTGGGAGTATAACCCTGCTGATAAAACAGACACTCTTGGTATCCATACGGCATGGTCTAGACCAGAAAACTTGGGTGAGTCTTTATTCAAGCTGACTGAGCTTTGATCTGGAACTTATGAGCCTCTAATTTTGCTCTTACTTGCATGTTTTTTCTTCCTTTTTAGGTTCTCGACCTGAGCTTAGCTCTGAAGATAACAGGGTGCTATTGAAACTGGGAAAACTTAAGCCAGAGAGATACGCTGATCTCATCGAGCCTCGATACCTGGTGGAGTTAGGTCTGAGCCCTCCCCCGGTGACCTTAGCTATTCCAATATCTGTTGTAGGTGCTGAGGAAGGTAACATCACTAACGCTTTCTTTCTCCTCCTCTTTTTTCCTGATTCAACCTAGACCTTCTAAGACCCTCCACCATGAAGTCTACTCCCGAAGAGCTCCAGGCTAAGGTTGAGGAGTTGATGAAGAGCGGTAAATCTGGCAAGCGCAAGGCCCAGGTCGGCCCTAGAAGCAGCCCTACTACCCGGGCTAAAATTCCAAGGTTGGAGATGTCTTCACCCTCTTCATCCGCTAAAGAACAGGCTCCCCCCAAGGCACTGCCTTCCTCATCCGACACTCCTCAAATTGCAGCCACCTCTTCCCCCTCAAAGGCTCAGCCTGCGTTGGTACAAGCTCAAGTGGGAGGTCAGACTTCCCCTTCCTCCTCTGAGGTCGAGAGAGCTTTGGGACTGATCTCCGATCTCCAACCTAGCACTTTCGCATAGAGTGCTTCCGGGAAGATTGTTGAGAGAGGGAGAAAACCCGAAGAGGAAGATGAAGATTTTTACTTCGATAACATGGATCTCGCTGCGGGAGCTGTTTCTTCTATTTTTTCTGAGTCTGACGTCATGAAGGCTGCTTTTGTGCCCCTCGAGGAATCCATTGCTTCAGCTCTTCAGGGAGCAGCTGCTATAAGTACTAGCACTTTTTCATCTTTACTTACCCTCATATCACAATCTCACGTAACTTGCTGAACTTCCTTTGTGTCCTCAGACGGCCCTCCATGTGAAAGGTCTATTGCACCGGATTCGGTCTTATGAACGCTCTGAAGGCATATGAGATTAAAGTTGCTGAGTTGTCCTTTGAGAATAAGGACCTCAGGACTCAGGTGCAAGGTCTTAAGGAGCAAACAGAGAAACAAGCCTCTGACCTCAAACACACCCTAACCGTCAAGGTCAGAGCTGAGGAAGGGGAAAAGAAAGCTCAAGATGAGCTACGGATAACCAAGGAGGATCTGGAGCTCAAGTCTGAGGCCTGGACGAAGGCTAGTCAAGAGGCCTTTGATGCCAAAAATTCCCTTAGGCAGGCAAGGCAGGAGTACCTCACTCTCAACGAGGCAAATGACAAGCTCTGCGAGGAGCTTGAGGTGCAAAAAGATCTGGTCAGACAGAGGGATAAAGAGGTGGCAGAGCTGAAGGATGACGCCACCACCTTGTGGGGTACTAGGTGGCTTGCCTTTAGGCGCAAGGCTATCAAGGTTTTTTCAGATCTGGACTTCAACTTCCCTATCCCTACTGAGGAAGAAATGGAAGGATCTGACTCTGATAATGAGGAAGACACCTCAGTTCCTCTAGCTAAAGCCTTGAACCAGGGTGTACCTGCTTCTCTGGCTATTCCATGTACCAGTTCCTTCTCTGCTGACCCCGTGTCTAGGGCCCTTAATCAAGAATTGCCAGGTGATGGAGTGGAGGTTCCTGGGGCCAGCATCCTTGAGACTACTACTCCTCTGACCCCTGAGTCCTTGCTTGCTGATCTTCCGAGCTCTACTCCTGCTACTGAGGCTTCCTCTGTTGAACTTCAAGATCCACCTTCAGAGACTTAGTGTTTTTTTTTCTTCTTTTTGCAACTGTAGACTTGTATTTAATGTACCTACTTTTGTTTTTGAAATGTGATGTGTTGCGATGTGATTTCTATTTCTGGCTTTGCTTTGAAACATAGTTGCTTTTTTTTATGTTCCTCTTGTTGCTCCTCTTGCTTTGAGAAGTACTTCAGTCCTTCTTAAAGCAAAATTAAGGATTTTATAAGCTGTCGGGTTCTAAGGAACTTATCAGGAACTCATCATCCTGATGTGAGCATGGTTCTTGGAACTGGAGGTCTCAAAAACTTGCTATGGAGATGCCCGGCTGCCAACCGAGCTGAGCTCAACTCAAAGAAGTATGAGGAAAATTCCGTTTAAATGGGGTCAGACTTATTTCCAATTGTATTGGATGTATTGTGAGGGGTTACCTTGTGCTGACTCACCTTCCCGCATTTACCCAACTGTTTTCCAAAATCGTAACCACCTTTATTAATTAGGAAACCAAAAGGACTGCCGACTCTGCCTTTTGTGTGGTTCTTGGTTCCTAAAAGCTTACGATTTTCCTCAAGGCTCCTGATATCTCCTTTGTTACTTTCTTTCTTGCCAAAATATCTCTGCGCCTCTTCTTGAATCTTCGTGGTTACTTTCTGTTTTCATCGTAATCCTTGATGGCTGCCTCTGTTTCTTCTCTGTTCAAGGAACACACCTCTTTCGGAATTGACTGGAAGTGGCATTGTCGCTACTTGTCTTCTTCAACGCTAGAGCCTTCTGCTTTGGTAGCCATCAAAAAGTGATTCTTCCCTGATCTTGACTTGCCTCTACGAGTTCCTACCCCTGACGAGCCCTGCAACTATCTTTCTCGAGGGGAAGTTTGCTTTTTTGAGGGTGCAATGGAGATGGGACTTCGCTTTCCCATTCATCCTTTTATTGGGCGAGTTCTTGCCCATTATGGCCTATGCCCCTATCGCCTTTCCCCTCGGGGATGGGCTGCTATGGTTAGTTTTTTCCTTTTGGCGCCTGTATGACAATGGTGGATTCCCTTCTGTTGCCGAGTTCCTTTACTTCTTCGAGATCGAGGAAGACGATGTTCCCTGCTTCAGTTTCTTTCGTTGGAGGCATTTTGATTCACCTCTTTTAGTTTCGGACCTTCCTTCCAATCCTGAAGGGTGGTCCCAACGCTTCTTTTTTGCTTCTGGGAAGTCTTGAAGGTCTCCTGAGCTGCGCTGTTCTGATACTAGGATACCACGGTCCTAGAAGAGCTTTTCTCGCATTGGTATGCCCAAGCTGAGATCTCTTGAAAATTTTCCACGAAGAGTTATTCTTATTATATTCTTGTTGTGTAGGTCCTCCTGATCTAGACTTGCCAGAGATGATGAATATAGATGAGCTGCTGCTCGTAGAGCCCAGGACTTTTCGGAGTTGATGATGAATGAGAACCTTTATCTGCTTGGGGCTAAGGCTACTGAATATGAGTTTTCCTCCATCCCAGATTCTCCTTGGACCTCTCCCTCTGAGTCTGACGAGAAGGACATAGGTGAGGAAGAAGACTCTGATACTGGCACGACTTCAAAGAGGCGTAAGAGGGATGACTCTTTCTCACCTGACTCCCTTGCCATTGTTTTTCTTACCCCAGCAGGCCAGAAGCTTCTTGACTCGCTCTACAAGGCTGGACAAGAAAGGGATGAGCTGAAGGAGGAGAATGCGCGCCTGAAGGAGGAAGTTGTCGAGTTGAAGTCACATCTTAAGAAGAATTAGGAGTTCTACCTCCTTGTATTCCCTTCCCCTTCTGATTAATGAAGATGCCCAACTTCGTTTTACTCTTACATCTTTTTGAACACTTGTATCTGTGAATCCTTGAATATCAGATCTTTCTTTTTGAATGTGTATGTGCATATATGAGTTGAGGAACTCGTTTTTCCTCTCTATGAGCTGAAGAGCTCAACTCTTATCAGATGAGCTAAGGAGCTCATTCTGGATTCTATAAGCTTTAGAAGCTTATCGCTTCTTTATGAGCTGAGGAGCTCATCTTGAATTTTATAAGCTTAGAAGCTTATCGTTTGTTTATGAGCCGAGGAGTTCATCTTGAATTTTATAAGCTTAGAAGCTTATCGTTTGTTTATGAGCCGAGGAGCTCATCTTGAATTTTATAAGCTTAGAAGCTTATCGTTTGTTTATGAGCTAAGGAGCTCATCTTGAATTTTATAAGCTTTGAAGCTTATCGTTTTGAGCTGTAGAGCTTGTGTCATTCTATATAAGCTGAATGACTTATCTTGAGCTGTAGCACTCGTCTCATTTATTTTTGCTTTTTTTTTTGGAAACCGTATGAGGATGAATCAAAAACTTGTTTATTTTTATTGAAAATAGCTCTATTATAAGGAAAACTTACTGAAAAAACTTCTTAAGATGCTCTGCATTCCAAGAGTGAGGTAGGATCTTTCCTTCTTCTGTTTGTAACTCATAGTTCCCCGGCCTAATCACTCTTGAAACGATGTAGGGGCCTTCCCAGTTTGGCCCCAATTTCCCGTGCGTGGGGTCTTTTCTCGCAAGCAAAAGCCTCCTAAGCACCAAGTCTCCAACCTTGAAGCTTCTGTGCTTTACTTTTCTATCGTAGTATCTTGCGGTTTTTCTCTGATAACTCTGAATGTGCTGTAGAGCTCTCTCTCTTCTTTCGTCTAAGAGGTCGAGGTTCAGCAGGAAGGATTCATCATTATGCTCTGGATCCGTGAGCTCGGTTCTAGGGGACGGTATCCCTATCTCTACAGGCGACACTGCTTCAGTTCCGAAATCCAAAGAAAATGGTGTTTCCTGATTTGCTGTCCTAGGGGTTGTTCTGTATGCCCACAAAACTTCTGGGATATACTCAACCCATTTTCCCTTCAAAGATTCGAGCTTGGTCTTCAAGGCTGCTTTGATTGTCCTGATTGTCACTTCTGCTTGTCCATTTGATTGTGGATGAGCTGGGGCCGAGAAATAACTTTTTATCCCCAGCTCTGCACAAAACTTCTTGAACTTCGGGTTGTCAAATTGTTTCCCATTATCGAAGACGATTGCTCTAGGTACCCCAAATCTGCAGACTATAGACTTCCAAGTGAAATTCTGTACCTTTTGCTCCGTGATTGTGGCCAGAGGCTCCACCTCAACCCATTTAGTGAAATAGTCCACTCCAATTATTGCGAACTTACACTGTCCTACACTTGTGGGAAGAGGGCCAAGAATGTCCAATCCCCATTGCTGAAAGGGCTAAGGGCTTACTACCGAGGTTAGGAATTCTGGTGGGCAATGAGAGATGTTGGCATGTATTTGACACGCCTTACACTTCTTAACTAGGTCGGTGGCATCCCTCAGCATGGTGGGCCAATAATATCCCTGCCTCATAGCTTTTCCCGCCAGTGTTTGAGCTCCGATATGGTTACCGCAAATTCCTTCATGAACCTCCCTAAGAATGTAATCGACATCCTCATCTCCTACACATCTGAGGAGAGGCATCGAGAATCCTCGCTTGTATAAATTTCCTTGTACAATAGAAACTCTGGCTGACCTTACCCTCACCTTTGCAGCCTCCTTGGGGTCTGCTGACAAAGTTCCGTTCTGAAGATATTCCCTAATTGAGTCCATCCAAACAGGTGGGGAAAGGACTGGGAAAACTTTCTCCTTATCAACTCCTACTGATGGCTCTGCCAACTGCTCCACTGGTATCAACCTATCTAAATTATCCTGCGAAGCAGTTGCTAACCTCGCTAGCGCGTCTGCTCGAGCGTTCTCTAATCTGGGGACATGCAGAATCTTAACTTGCACAAATTTCTTGATTAACTCTTGTACCTTTATGAGGTAAAGGATCATTTTCTCACCTTTGGCCTCGTAGGATCCCTCTATCTGTTTTACTATGAGCAGAGAGTCACTGCAGATCTCCAGCTGTTCTGCTTCCATCGAGTGAGCAAGGTACAAACCTGCTATGACAGCCTCATATTCTGCCTCGTTGTTCGAGGTCTTAAACCCAAACCTTAATGCATATTCAACATCTATTTCATCAGGGGAGGTCAAAATTATGCCAGCTTCGCTACCCTGTGCGTTGGCAGCTCCATCTACAGAGAGTTTCCACGTGGGGAGGTCAGGTACCAGTTGTGTGGCCTCCATGGGTGTTCCTGCTGTGAATTCTGCAATGAAGTCAGCCAGCACTTGCCCTTTGATGGCTGTTCTCGGTTTATACCTGATATCGAACTCGCTGAGCTCAATGGCCCACTTAACTAGCCTACCCGAAGTCTCTGGTTTACTTAATACTTGCTTCATTGGTTGATCTGTTGGGATCTCGATAGTGTGGGCTTGGAAATAGGGCCTGAGCCTCCTGGCGGTCGTGACTAATGCCAAAACGAGCTTCTCCATCTTTGGATATCTCTCATCTGCCCCCCGCAGAGCTCTGCTACAATAATATACTAGTTGCTGAGCTCTGTCGCGGTCCCTTACTAGTGCTGCGCTTGTCGAGAAATCTGACACAGCTAGATAGAGAGTAAGGACCTCACCTTCCACCGGGCTCACTAGAGTAGGTGGGGAGCTCAGATAACTCTTCAGCGCTCTGAACGCTTCATCACACTGGGTATCCCACTGGAAAGCCTTCTTTAACACTTGAAAGAAAGGTTGACACTTGTCGCTTGATCTGGACACAAAGCGGCTTAAGGCAGCTATTCTTCCTGTTAGACGCTGCACATCCCTTGTATTGGACGGAGGTTGCATGTCTAGTACCGCCTTCACTTTCTCTGGGTTCGCCTCTATTCCTCTGCTATTAACTATGAAGCCCAGAAACTTTCCAGCAGAGACTCCAAAGGCACACTTGGCGGGATTGAGCTTCATTTTGTATTCTTTTAAGACCTGGAAAGATTCTGCCAAGTGTTTGATATGGAGCTCTACTTTCAGCGATTTGACCAACATATCATCAATGTATACTTCCATGGTCGTTCCGATCTGTTTTTGGAACATTTTATTCACCAAGCGTTGATAAGTGGCTCCAGCATTCTTCAAACCGAAGGGCATAACCTGGTAGCAGTAAGTTCCCTGCTCGGTTATGAAGGAGGTCTTCTCCTGGTCATTAGGGTTCATTCTGATCTGATTATACCCGGAGAAAGCGTCCATAAAGCTGAGGAGCTCGTGTCCAGCGGTGGCATCCACAATCAAGTCTATTCTAGGTAAGGGGAAACTGTCCTTGGGGCAAGCCCTATTGAGGTCAGTGAAGTTAATACAGAGGCGCCACTTGCCATTGGTCTTCTTGACGAGGACTACATTAGCTAGCCACATTGGGTAATCCACCTCCCTAATGGCTCTGGCATGTAGAAGTTTGTTGACCTCTTCGTTAATGGCCTTTTGACGCTCTGGGGCGAAACTCCTCCTCTTTTGTTTAATGAGTTTGCAACTCGGATTCACGCTGAGCTTATGTATGTTAACCGAAGATTCAATGCCTTCCATGTCTTCTTGTTTCCAGGCAAACACCTCCATGTTTTGCTTCAAAAACTGGATGAGAAGTTCCTTAATCTCTCTACTCAGCTTGGATCCTACATAAACAAGGTGCTCGGGCTCTTCGTCTAGTTGTACAGGTTCTAGCTCTTCTGACGGGATTGGTCTGGTTTCCAGCTCATCTCTCATGTCGAGTTCATCCAACTGGATGTTCTCAACCTCTTTCATCTTCATTGACGCCATGTAGCATTCTCTTGCTACACGCTGGTCTCCTCGGACCACTCCGACTCCATTTTCTGTTGAAAATTTGACGACCAAGTGATAGGCAGATGGGATTGCCCTCATGGAATTAAGGGAAGGTCTTCCAAGCAGGATGTTGTATGCAGAAGGTGCATCAACCACTAGGAATTTTACAGTCGTGGTGGCCTGGCAAGGCGGGTCACCTAGGGTGAGCACAAGTTGGATTGAGCCCAGGGGGAGCACTCTTTCTCCTGAGAAACCTAGCAAGTGAGTACTAACAGGTTCGAGTTTTTCCCTTCCTATGTCCATTTTGTCGAATGCAGGCGCAAAAATGATGTCTGCCGAGCTCCCGTTATCGATCAGAACTCGATGAACGGTTCTGTTAGCTACCACGGCTCTTACCACCAATGGATCATCATGGGGGTATTGAAATCCTTCCAAAGCAGAATCTGAAAAAGTGATAGCTATATCTAAGCGTAGTTTTTTGGATACAGTATGCACCTCGAGAGCTTCTTCGGCTCTGATTCGTCGGAGGTGTGTTTTCCTCACCGAGCTGGATTCTCCACCTCCCGCGAATCCTCCAGATATCACTCTGATCTCACCTAAAGGCTGCTGATGTGGTGCAGGTGCTTGCTGTTGAGGTGGTGGCAGTGGAAGAGCTCGATTCTGGTTGTCATGGGCCACAAAACAACGCAACTGTTCTCGTTGAATTAAGAACTCGATCTCCTTCTTTAATTGAATGCAGTCATTGGTATGGTGACCATGATCCCTATGGTAGTCACAATACTTTGTGGGGTCTCTTTTTGTTGGATCCGCCTTTATCCGAGGTGGCCACCTTAGGAACTTCTCGTTTTGGACCTCATACAAAACTTGGGATACAGCGGCGGTGAGCGGGGTGAATCGCTGAGGTCCGTATCTAGGTTGCAGCTCAGGCTGCATGGGGCCCAAGCGGTCTCTAACATTTCCTCTTCTCTTGGGGGAGCGATCTCTATCCCTCCTCGGAGACCTTTCTCACCCTTTTTCTTTCCTGGGGCTTCAGTCCCTTTTCTTCTCTTCTTTGTCTTTCTCCTTTCGTGAGGATGCACTCCCCACCTTGGAAAGGAGTGCTTCTTCACCGTTTATGTATTTTTCTGCCTTGGCTAACATCTCGGCCATGCTTGCTTGAGGGTTCTTCGATATAGAGAACATCAAGTCCTTGGACTGCACTCCCAATCCAGCTATGAAGGCAGTTATGACAAACTTCTCGTCTGGGACGTCTACTTTCAGAGATTTTGAATTGAACCTCTATACATAAGATCGCAGGTTCTCGTCAGGCCTCTGCTTTACATTTAACAGGTGGTAGCTCGGCTTTCTGTATATCCGAGCTCCTATAAAGTGAGATACAAAAGCTATGGAGAACTCTCTAAAGGATGAGATCGAGGCTGGTGGGAGCCTGTGAAATCAGGCCAGGGCAGAGCCTTTTAACGTGATGGCAAAAGCTCTGTAACGTACATGATCCTGGTATCCATGCAGCTCCATCTGATTCTTGTAAGTGTTGAGATGATCTACAGGATCTTTCGTTCCGTCAAAGACCTCTATCTGAGGCATCTTGAACTTTGGTGGGAGAGGAAAGTGCAGCACTCCAGTGGTGAATGGGGACTCAGTCTGTTGTACTAGGGCGTCCATTGTAACCGGAGCCTTGCTCTTTACAGCCTCTTTCATGTGGCTGAGCTCTTACTGGATGTCCCTGAAACGTTGCTCCCTGTGCTGTTCTCTCCTGTCCTGCTGGTAGGGGAAAAAATCGTCCCTCTCTCCCCCACCGTTCTGACTTTGTACCTCTTCATTGTGGCCGTTCCTAAGGGGTTGATGAGGGACTTCCCCCATGGTCTGGCTATTTTCCCCCCTTTCGTCTGTTTCTCTGAGGGGGTTGAGGTGTAGCTGCTCCCTGCGTGGGGGGTTATTCTGGCCTTCTTGGGCCCGTTGTGCAACCTGTGGGCAGTGCAAGAGCTTCAAGAGCTCCTCATTCTGTTGTATCAAGCGCTCGTTGGCTTGGCGAAGGGCTGCCAACTCATTGTTGGTGGAGGGAATTCCCCTGGGAGGGTTCGTCTCCTGGACGTTCTCAGGCTGTCAGTCTTCGGCGGCGTCATGTTGATCTATCCCTCGTGGTGGATTTATTTGACTTCTGCTCATGTTGCGAGTTGAGACCACCAGTCACTGAAAGATCAGCTTATTTGTAATAGGAACAGTCGTTCCCACAGACGGCGCCAAACTGATGGTGTTAATTTACAAAAGATGAGCAAAGGGTATGGATGTGCATGGAATCAAATGTGGTGTCTGAGCTACAAGGCTCGTGCCAGAAATGTTGGTAAATGCTGAGGAAAATTGAGGAAGGGGAAGTGATGACAATGAAATTACAGTGGTTCACCGGCCTGGGAGATCGGCTAGTCCACTCTTCAATGGAGACTCTTGCTCCTGTTTTCTTATTGATTTTGTCGAGTATGTTACGATACAGTGTGGACGAAATTAGGGTTCCTCTTGGCTTTATCGCCTGTCCCACTCTTAATGGAGGCTTACCCTGCTTTTATAGCTTCTTGCTTACCTCTAATCCGATTTTACTTCCTATAATGAAGGGATCTTTCCCCCTTACTCTCCCCAATCCGAGAGTTATCTGAACTCCACATGGCTGGTTTGATGGACTTTATCCCGAGATCTTTGCCTTTCACCGTGGGATCCTCCTTAATCTTTGGAGAGGATCTTGGTTGGTTAAGGATTTTATGTCTTGATTCTAGCTTGGCTATTATTTCGAAGGTGTTCGCTATCATCTTGCTGTCTCCTCACCGCTTCCCATATCATTTCGTTTGGGGGGGGGGGGAGCTCCAACTATGGCTGGACGAGCTCTGACTATGGCTGGATGAGCTCTGCATATCTTACCTGATTTCCCGAGCTGGGCTCATTTTCTGAGCTCGTGCTTAGGGTTTATTTTAGGTATCATCAAGTTCTAATCTCAATACATGGAAAATTTTACAAAGATTTTTTATTAGTAGCTTTAGATTCATGTTATTGGGTTTAAGCATGCTCATCAAATTTATTGTTGTCGTTAAATTAATAATAAATCTAATATTTAGATGGGTCTACTATCGAGCATAGTTAATAGTTGATTTAGTCAACTATTTTGATCCATAAAATTGGTCCAAGTTGTATTCTTACTTGTCTAATATTGCAATGTTGGGCATATTCAATTATGCAATGTTTATTCAATCTAACTATGGTGTAGTGATCATATAGAAAATAAATTTCCACTTAAAATAAAACAATTTATTTGGTTTGAACATCATTTTAAAAGTTCTACCCTTATTTAAATAAATACAGATAGAGTTAATTTTGAAGCAACAGAGTCTTGTTTTTCTTTTTTTCAACAATTAGAGGTGTTTTCCATTTATCATTTATCATTACTCATTAGAGGTGTTCGGATCAGTTTATTCACACTTCGACTAATTCGCTCTCTGGTCCGGTCAAAGACAGGCCATCCACCCCCGGACTAGGGTATTAATGAGGGATAATTCCCTCATAACCTAGCTCTAGGACTGTTAATCAAACTGAGTTACTCGAGCTCGGCTCAGGTTCGGTTCATTTTTGCTCCCTTCAAGCTCGGTTCATTTTTTTAAACGAAACGAATTTGAACAATTTTTTAGGCTTGATGATACCTAAAATAAACCCTAAGCACGAGCCCAGGAAATGAACTCAGCTCGGGAGGTCAGGTAAGACACGCAGAGCTCGTCGAGCCAGAATTAAAGCTCCCCTCAAGCGAGATAACATGGGAGCGATGAGGGGACAGCAAGATGATAGCGAACACCTCCGAAGTAATAGCCAAGCTGAATTCAAGGCACAAAACCCTTAACCAACCGAGATCCTCTCCAAAAATTAAGGAGGATCCCACGGATGGTATGCAAAGATCTCGGGATAAAATCCAATTAGAGTGGGGGAAGGATCCCATGATTATAGAAAGTAAATCCGGGTTAGAGGTAAGTAAGAGGCTATAAAAGCAGGGTAAGCCTCCAATTAGAGGAGGGAGAGGGATCTTAGAGACTATAGAGTCAGGATAAACCCTAATATCCTCCACGCTGCACTGTAATACACCCAACGTAATCAATGAGAAAACAGGAGCAAGAGCCTCCATTGAAGAGTGGACTAGCCGAGCTTCCAGGCCGGTGAACCACTATAATTTCATTGTGTTCATCTCCTTTTCCTTAATTCCCTACGCATTTACCACCGACTTGCACGGGCCTTGTAGCTCAGACACCCACACTTGATTTCACACACATCTATACGCTCTGCTTGTCCTCGATAGATTAACACTATCAGTTTGACGCCGTATGTGGGAATGACTGTTCCTGTTACAAATAAGCTGACCTCTCAGTGATTGATGATATCAACTCGAAACATGAGCAGAAGCCAAACAAACCCATCACAGATGCAGGATCAACAGGAAGCCACCAACGACAGACAATCCGAGAACGTCCAAGATACTAATCCCCCCATGGGGGATTCCCCCACTAACAACGAGATGGAGGCCATTCGCCTCATCAACCAACGTTTGCTAAAGGAAAACGCAGAGCTCTCGAAGCTCGTACAACGCCCACAGGAGGCACGACCGGCCCAAGAAGGCCAGAATAATCCCCCTCACAGGGAACAACGACACTTGGACCCCCTCAGAGAGGTCAATGAAGGAGGAGAAAATAGCCAGACCAGGGGACATGTTCCCTACCTACCCCCTAGGAATGGCCACAGCGAAGAGGTGCAAAGTCAGAACGATGAAGGCGAGAGGGACGATTTTTTCCCTTACCAGTAGGAAAGGAGAGAACAACATTGGGAGCAGCGCTTCAAGGATATCCAGCAAGAGCTCAGTCACATGAAGGAGGCTGTAAAGAGCAAGGCTCCGGTTACAATGGATGCCCTGGTACAACAGAATGAGTCCCCATTCACCACTGGAGTGCTGCACTTTCCTCTCCCACCGAAGTTCAGAATGCCACAGATAGAGGCCTTTGACGGAACGAAAGATCCCGTAGATCATCTCAACACTTACAAAAACCAGATGGAGCTACATGGGTATCAGGATCTTGTACGTTGCAGAGCCTTTGCCATCACGTTAAAGGGCTCTGCCCTGGCCTGGTTTAACAGGCTCCCACCAGCCTCAATCTCATCCTTTAAAGAGCTCGAATATAGCTTTTGTATCTCACTTTATAGGAGCTCGAATATACAGAAAACCGAGCTACCAACTGTTGAGTGTGAAGCAGGGAACCCAAGAGAACCTAAGATCTTATGTTCAAAAGTTCAACTCGGAGTCACTAAAGGTAGATGTCCCGGATGAAAATTTTGCCATCACTGCATTTATAACCAGTTTGGGAGTGCAATCTAAAGACCTGATGTTTGCTATCTCGAAAAACCCGCAAGAAAGCATGGTAGAGGTGCTCGCTAAAGCAGAGAAGTACATTAATGGCGAGGAAGCTCTTCTCTCTAAGGTGGGGAGCTCGTCCACGCAAAAGGATAAAGGGAAGGAGGAGAAAAAGAGGGACCGAAGTCCCATAAGAGAAAGAGACGTGATAGGTCTCCAAGAAGAGACATAGATCGCTCCCCAAAGAGAAGAGGAAATGTTAGGGATTGCTTAGGTCCTCCACAGCCAAATCTGCAGCCAAGATATCCACCTCGGCAACTCACTCCTCTAACTGTCTCGGTGTCCCAAATTTTGTATGAGGTACAGAATGAGAAGTTTTTGAGGTGGTCACCTCGGATGAAAGCAGACCCAGTAAAGAGAGATCTCACCAAGTATTGCGAGTTCCATAGAGATCACAGTCATCACACTGACGAATGCATCCAGTTGAAGAAGGAGATTGAATACCTAATTCAACGTGGACATTTACGCCGCTACATAGCTCATGAGGATCAAAACCAAGCTCTTCCACCTCCACCACCTCGACATCAAGCCCCTGCTCAACATCAACAACCCTTGGGGGAAATCAGGGTGATATCCGGGGGATTTGTAGGAGGTGGGGAGTTCAGTTCTGCTAGAAAGGCCTACCTGCGAAGAGTCAGAACTGGAGAAGCACTGGAGGTGCATACTGTGTCCAAGGCAACCCGGCTGAGCACCGCTATAACTTTCTTAGACTCTGATATGGAAGGTTATCAACATCCCCATGATGACCCACTGGTGGTAAGGGCTGTTGTGGCAAACATAACAGTTCATCGAGTCCTGATTGACAACGAGAGCTCGGTAGACATCATTTTTGCCTCTGCCTTCGACAAAATGAACATAGGAAGGGAGAAACTGGAGCCAGTGAGTGCCCACCTGTTGGGATTCTCCGGGGAGAGAGTATTACCACTAGGATCCATTCAGCTCGTACTCACCATGGGAGACCCTCCGTGTCAAGCCACCACAACTGTGAAGTTCCTGGTGGTGGATGTTTCTTCCGCATACAACATGCTACTGGGAAGACCTTCTCTTAATGCGATGAAGGCCATCCCCTCTACCTATCACCTGATTGTAAAGTTTCCTATAGAGAATGGAGTGGGAGTGGTCTGAGGGGACCAGCGTATAGCCAGGGAATGCTACACGGCTTCGATGAAGGAAAAAGAAGTTGAAAGCATCCATGTGGATGAGCTCGACATGAGGGATGAGCTGGACATGAGACCAATGCCATTAGAAGAGTTAAAACCTATTCAGCTTGACGAGGAGCCAGAACACCTTATTTACATCGGATCCAAACTGAGCAGAGAAATTAAGGATCTTCTCATTCATTTCCTGAAGGAAAACATTGGAGTATTTGCTTGGAAGCAAGAAGACATGGAAGGTATTGACCCCTCGGTTATTACCCACAAGCTAAGCGTAAACCCCACTTACAAGCCCATTAAGCAGAAGAGAAGAAGTTTCTCCTCAGATAGACAAAAGGCAATCAATGAGGAGGTCAGCAAACTTCTCTGCGCCAAAGCAATCAAGGAAGTAGACTATCCTGTCTGGTTAGCCAATGTGGTTCTTGTCAAGAAGACCAATGGAAAATGGCGGCTCTGTATTGACTTCACTGATATCAATCGAGCGTGCCCCAAAGACAGTTTTCCCCTACCTCGGATTGACCTCATAGTGGATGCCACGGCTGGCCACGAGCTCCTCAGCTTCATGGATGCCTTTTCGGGCTATAATCAGATCAGGATGGACCCCAGCGACCAGGAGAATACCTCTTTTATCACTGAGCATGGGACATATTGCTACCAAGTCATGCCTTTTAGGTTGAAAAACGCTGGAGCCACTTACCAGCGATTGGTGAATAGAATGTTCCAGAAGCAGATATGAGCGTCCATGGAAGTCTATATCGATAACATGTTTGTAAAGTCGCTAAAAGTAGAGCTCCACATTGAGCACCTAGCTGAGTCATTCCAGATCCAAAAAAAGTACAAGATGAAGCTTAATCCTGCAAAGTGCGCCTTCAGAGTTTCTGCAGGGAAGTTTCTAGGCTTCATAGTTAATAGCAGAGGAATAGAGGCTAATCCAGAAAAGGTAAAAGTTGTGCTCAGCATGCAGTCACCCTCAAATACAAGAGAAATCCAATGCTTGACTGGAAGAATAGCTGCTCTGAGTCGTTTTGTGTCCAGATCGAGCGATAAATGTCGGCCCTTCTTTCAAACTTTAAAGAGGGCATTCTAGTGGGATGCACGGTGCGAAGAAGCATTCAAAGAATTAAAGAATTACCTGAGCTCCCTTCCTGTTCTGGTGAGTCCCTTGGAATGGGAGGTCCTTACTATTTACCTAGCTGTTTCAGATTTCTCAACTAGTGCAGCACTGGTAAGGGAGCGAGACAGAGCTCAGTAACCAGTCTACTACTGCAGCAGAGCTCTGAGGGGAGCAGAGGAGAGATATCCAAAGATGGAGAAACTTGTTTTAGCCTTGCTAACAACAGCTAGGAGACTTAGGCCATACTTCCAAGCTCACACCATCGAGGTTCCAACAGACCAGCCGATGAAGCAAGTACTGCATAAGCCAGAGTCTTCAGGGAGGTTCGTTAAATGGGCTATGGAGTTTAGTGAGTTCGATATTAGATATAAGCCGAGAACTACAACCAAAGGACAGATTTTGGCAGATTTCATCGCGGAGTTCACTACAGCAACACCCATGGAGGTCACACAACTGGTACCTGACCTCCCCGTTTGGAAGCTTTCAGTAGATGGGGCTGCTAATGCTCAAGAAAGCGGTGCAGGTTTAATTCTGACCTCTCCGGACGGGATAGATGCCGAATATGCCCTCAGGTTTGGGTTTAAGGCCTCGAATAACGAGGCTGAGTATGAAGCTGTCATCGCTGGGCTCAATCTTGCTCACTCCATGGAGGCAGAACAACTGGAGATCTGCAGTGACTCCCAACTAGTGGTGAAACAGATAAAGGAGTCTTACGAAGCGAGGAACGAAAAAATGGTCCTTTACCTCAGAAAGGTACAAGAACTAATCAAGAAGTTTGTGCAGGTTAAGGTCAGACACGTTCCCAGGACAGAAAATTCACGAGCAGATGCGTTGGCAAGGTTAGCAACTGCCTCACAAGAGGACTTGGATAGGCTAATACCAGTGGAGCACCTTCCAGAGCCTTCAGTGAGCATTGAGAAAGAAGAAGTGCTCCCAATCGTAGCTCAACCGAGCTGGATGGACTCCATCATAGAATACCTGCAGAACGGAACCTTGTCAAACGATACCAATGAGGCCTCCAAACTGAGAGCCAGGTCAGCTAGATTTTCTTTGCTGCAGGGAAATCTGTACAAGCGAGGTTTTTCGGCACCTCTCCTTAAATGCGTGGGAGATGAATATGCCAACTATATACTCAGAGAAGTACATGAGGGAATCTGTGGCAATCACATCGGAGCTCGGGCTTTGGCAGGAAAAACACTGAGGCAAGGGTATTATTGGCCCACTATGCTCAAGGATGCCACTGAATTGGTCAAGAAATGCAAGACTTGCCAGGAGCATGCCAACATTTCTCATTGTCCACCCGAGCTATTGACCTCGGTGATAAGCCCATGGCCTTTCCAACAATGGGGTTTGGATATACTTGGACCCCTTCCCACCGGTGTGGGACAATGCAAGTTTGCCATTATAGGGGTGAATTACTTCACCAAATGGGCGGAGGTCAAACCTTTGGCAACAATCACCGAACAAAATGTGCAAAATTTTGTTTGGAAATCTATAGTTTGCAGGTTTGGGGTTCCTAGAGCAGTCGTATCTGACAATGGAAAGCAGTTTGACAACCCAAAGTTTAAAAGGTTTTGTGCTGAGCTCGGGATAAAGAACTACTTCTCAGCTCTGACACATCCTCAATCCAATGGACAAGCAGAGGTCACCATCAGAACCATAAAGGCAGCTCTGAAGACTAAACTAGAAAACCTAAAAGGTAATTGGGTAGAGTACATCCCTGAAGTGTTGTGGGCCTACAGGACCACTGCTAGATCTGCAACTCAGGAAACCCCGTTTGCTTTGGCTTTTGGAACCGAGGCAGTGGCACCTGTCGAGGTGGGGCTCCAATCACCTAGGGTTGAATTTGCAGACGCTGAGCACAACGATGAATCTCTCCTACTGAACCTCGATCTCCTGGATGAAAAGAGAGACAGAGCTCTACACCGCATCCAAAGTTACCAAAGGAAAACATCAAGGTATTATAACAAGAGGGTTAGGCACAAAAGCTTTAAAGCTGGGGATTTAGTGCTCAAGAAACTCCTACCTGCGAGAAAGGACCCCACTCATGGGAAGCTGAGACCTAATTGGGAAGGACCCTACATCATATCAAGGGTGATCAGACCTGAAAATTACGAGCTGCAAACAGAGGAAGGAAAAATCTTACCTCACTTTTGGAATGCAGAACATCTTAAAAGGTTTTTTCAGTAAGTCTCCTTTGTAACGAAGATATTTTCAATAAAGCGGCAAGTTTTAGGTTTATTCATGGGTAGCTATTCAACATTCCTAGAACGCTGAACTACTCAGTTCATAACTTGAGCCACGCAGTTCACGCTGAACTATTCAGCTCATAATACGAGCCACGTAGCTCACGCTGAACTATTCAGCTTATAATACGAGCCACGTAGCTCACGCTGAACTATTCAGTTCATAACTTGAGCCACGCAGCTCACGCTGAACACTTCAGCTCATAATACGAGCCACGTAGCTCACGCTGAACTATTCAGTTCATAACTTGAGCCACGCAGCTCACGCTGAACTATTCAGCTCATAATACGAGCCACGTAGCTCACGCTGAACTATTCAGTTCATAACTTGAGCCACGCAGCTCACGCTGAACTCTTCAGCTCATAATACGAGCAACGGAGCTCACGCTGAACTATTCAGTTCATAACTTGAGCCACGCAGCTCACGCTGAACTCTTCAGTTCATAATACAAGCTACGTAGCTCACGCTGAACTATTCAGTTCATGATATGAGCAACATAGCCCACGAAGAACTCCAAAAGTTCAGAAAAGAGCCTAGGAGCTCGCATTGGACTATTTAATTCATAAAAAGAGCCCTGTAGCTCATAATGAATTCTTTAATTCATAAAAAGAGGCCTGAAGCTCATGATGAGTTCCTTAGTTCATAAAAAGAGCCCTGCAGCTCATAAAGTCAATAATTTTACTTTAAGAAGGACTAAAGTACTTCTCGAAGCAATGGGGGCAAGAGGAACATAAAGCAAAGGAAAACATAATTATGTTTCAAGCCAGAATTCAAAACATAATTATGTTTCAAGCCAGAAGTCACATCACATTTCAAAGCAAAAGTTCAGAACATAAATTATTTTTCAAAGTTTGTATTTCAGTGTACAAATTCAAAATACATGAAAAGTGAAATTAGAGTCACATGAACATGAAGAGAGCTCTAAGTGTCTAGGGAAGGTGTAAGTGAAGGATTCTGCAGCTCAGCAGATGAGCCTTCGACAGCAGGCAGAAGAGGAGAGCTTCCAGGGGTACGAGCTACACGGGTCTCTGCTCCCATTGATTCTGAATTTTGAGCAAGGGCCTCAGTCACAAGGTTAGCTGAGAACGGTATAGTGGCATAAACAGTAGAAGTTACAGCTGGGAGCTCGGGAATTGCAGCAATAGAGCCTGTCCCAGTAGAAAGGGCTCCAGAAGTCTCAGCAGGAGGGATGGACATCTCAACACCTTCTGAGGTAAAGTCTGGAGGAGCCAAGCTGTCCCCCTCGCCATCCGTATCAGTCTCCTCCAGCTCCTCCTCGGTAGGAATAGTAAAGTTGAAGTCAAGGTCTGGATAGGTCTTTGTAGCTCGGCGTTTGAAGGCAAGCCATCCAGTGGCCCACTGGGTGGTGACGTCATCCCTCAGCTCAGCAATAACATCATCCTTTTCCTTGACAAGAGTCTTCTGTGCCTTGTGCTCGGTGCAGAGTACATCATTTGCCTCAGTCACAGCAAGATAATCCTTCTTTATGCTCTGCAAAGAGCTCTGGGCTTCAAAGGCTTCTTGACTGGCCTTAGTCCAGGCCTCTGATTTAAGTTTCAGCTCTTCCCTGGCTATTCTTAGCTCAACCCTGGCTTTCCTCTCTCTTTCTTCAGTAGCATCTTTGGCCGTTTGTAAGCCTTGAAGGGAAGAAGCCTGGTTCTCCAATTCCTCCTTGAAGCCTGCCACCTGAGCTCGGAGGTCGTCATTTTCAAAGGCGAGTTTGGTAACTTTGACAGAGCTCTCAGAGGATTGGATCCTACTCACCAAACCTTTTATGTGGAGAGCCAGCTGGGGATAGGAGAGAAAGCAAGAAAAGGTAAGCTTAAGGTTACGACATAAAGATAAATGTATGTATAAGGATGCAAGAGCTTACAACAGCTGTTCCCTGAAGAGCTGAGCTGATGGTCTCCTCAAGAGGCATGGAAAAAGCCTTTTGAACGTCAAAATCGGTAAGAACAGAAGAAATGGCCCCAGCAGCAAGCTCACTGTTCTCAAAAAAGGAGTCCTCACTCTCCTCCACCTTGGGGCGCTTTCCTTCGTCACACCCAGGTTTCTTCGGAAAGGATTCAATAATCTTCCCTGAAGGACTATAGGAGAATTTACCAGGTTGCAGGCCAGGGACCAACCTCAAGGCTTCCTTGACCTCAGTTGAGGAAGAAGAAGCCTCGCCTGGCTCATTAGTTCGACTTGAAGTGGGGTGAATCCCAGATGGCAGGCAGACCTCAACGAATGGTGGGGTGTTTAACGATTGAACCTGCTTTGATGAAGTCAAAACTGGAGAAGAAGAGGGCACCCCCAATTTTTGAATCTTGGCCCGAGTAACAGGGCTACTTCCAGAGCCGACCACAGCTTTCCGTTTGCTACTTTTCCCACTCTTCGATAACTGGTCGATCTTGGCCTGGAGTTCCTCAGAGGTGAGCTTCATTGTGGAAGACCCTAGAAGATCTGAGCCAAGCCAGTTACACATATATGAGGAAGTAGGAAGGAAGGCAGCGCAACTTATTGGAAAAAGGAATTACCTGCTACTTCTTCAGGTCTGACAGCAGAAATGGGAGGCGGGGCTTCTATCGTTATCCTAGGAGGACTAAATCCTCTCTCAACCAGAACCCAAGGTTGGATAAGCTTGGAGTACCTTCGCGGGTCACACTTGACCAATTTTAACCTTACCTCCTCGTCCTCAGCACTAAGTTCAGGTCGGGTACCTAGATACAATACAAGCAGAGCAGAGTCAGAAACTTATGATTCTCAAAACAGAACTCAGTCAACTCAAGCACGGACTTACGCAAGTTCTCTGGAATAGTCCAGGCCTTAGGAATACCAAGAGTGTCCGTTCTATCAGCAGGGTTGTATTCCTAGTTGGTGCCCCCAACAAAGAAGAAACGTTCTTTCCAGTGTTTATGGGAGGACGAAATGTGAGAGATGATCTGCCTAGCGTTGGCTCGCTTGGAGATATACAAGAAGCCCTCAAAAGAGGTCAGCTTGACGTTGAAAAAGTCCAAGAGCAGGGAAAAGCTGGGAACCCCGAGGTTTTGGTCCTTAAAGAAGACCAGAAGACCCACCAGAACACCCCAGAAGTTAGGGGAAAGCTGAGAGGGCAAACGTTGAAATATTGCAAAACGTTCTTGATAAAGGGGTGCAGAGGAAAGCGAAGGCCATTCTCAAATGCGACCTCAAAAAAACAGGCCCTCTTATGAACATTGGCAACATAAAGGGTGGAGTTGTCTAGACACCAGGGCTGGACACCAACAAGAAACCCATAGCGGGCAATGAAAATCTTCACAAAGGAAGGGTCGACCTTGCTAGGGCCCACGAGCTCGACATGCTTTAGGGCAGCTCCTAAGTATGATGTATCACCAGAGACCCCAACCCCACTGACTTTGCCCTTGCCTTTGTCAGGCTTGGGGGGCATAGGAGAAGAGGGAAGCTCCTCGGTATTGACCTTGGAGTCAGCAACGTCGACACCGGGGAAATTGTCGATTTCGTCACCCACTTCCCCTAATTCAGTCTGTTCCTCGGCAGACCTACCTTCTAAGAGAGAAACAGAGGAGCGAGTGACTCCAGAAGAGGCATGCATGTTTGGGCAGGAAAAAGGAAGATCAAATGAACGATAGAGAGGAGGAACACCAGTCAAACACTCCCAAATAACCCTAGGGTCAGCACAGTAGCTTCCAACAGCAAGTATGCGCACAATAGAACTCCAATCCACGAAATGGGGAAGAAGAGACAAGCAACAGTCATGGGACCAGAAGTAAAAGAACCTATGAGCCCAGAAACGCAATAACCACCTCGAACTCAAGGGATCCAGAATGAGAAAAGATGAAAAGGGAACATAAAAGGCGTACCTAGCTAGGAAAGAGAAATGAGCAATAATCCAGAACGAAATTGAAGGAAGGGAGCACTGCGGATCCTCAAGTCGAACACAAAGGACTCGGTTTTGAGCAAGAATCAGAAAGCTTCAAACTGGGAAATCTGGAATCGAAGAAAAGAAGTCGAATAGTGAGAGGAGACGGTTCAGATAGCCGTTTGTACATTTAAAGCTTAAGAAACGTGGGCTGAAACGTGCGCGAGAATCGAGGAAAGCCATGATTGCTGCAAACCGTCAAAAGGCTTCAATCACGTGCAAGCCAGGGTCAGCCACGCGCAGGTCTACCTCGGTATAAAAACAGCTCAGCCCCTGCCCAAGCTCGCTTAAGACAAGGTTTGGGGGGCAACTGATGATACCTAAAATAAACCCTAAGCACGAGCCCAGGAAATGAACTCAGCTCGGGAGGTCAGGTAAGACACGCAGAGCTCATCGAGCCAGAATTAAAGCTCCCCCCAAGCGAGATAACATGGGAGCGATGAGGGGACAGCAAGATGATAGCGAACACCTTCGAAGTAATAGCCAAGCTGAATTCAAGGCACAAAACCCTTAACCAACCGAGATCCTCTCCAAAAATTAAGGAGGATCCCACGGATGGTATGAAAAGATCTCGGGATAAAATTCAATTAGAGTGGGGGAAGGATCCCATGATTATAGAAAGTAAATCCGGGTTAGAGGTAAGCAAGAGGCTATAAAAGCAGGGTAAGCCTCCAATTAGAGGAGGGAGAGGGATCTTAGAGACTATAGAGCCAGGATAAACCCTAATATCCTCCACGCTGCACTGTAATACACCCAACGTAATCAATGAGAAAACAGGAGCAAGAGCCTCCATTGAAGAGTGGACTAGCCGAGCTTCCAGGCCGGTAACCACTATAATTTCATTGTGTTCATCTCCTTTTCCTTAATTCCCTACGCATTTACCACCGACTTGCATGGGCCTTGTAGCTCAGACACCCACACTTGATTTCACACACATCTATACGCTCTGCTTGTCCTCGATAGATTAACACTATCAAGGCTCATTTGAAAACAAACCCGACAGGCTTGACTCGTTTATGTGCAAATACTCGGGATTGGTTCAAGTTCGACTCGTTTTCAGCTCATTTAGGCTCAACTCGTTTTCTAAACGAGCCAAACTTGAAATTTTTTTTTAACTCGGTTAAGAAAACAAGCTTTTAGGCTCGGCTCGAACTCGTTCGAGATCGTTCGACTATCAGCCCTACCTGACATCAATGAGTTATCAAGATTCAAACCCAAGATTAAGGTCTTGTTTATTTTTATTGAATTAAATAAACAATTCAAAAGAAAAAACCCAACACCATACTCGTGAATGGCCTAACACATGAAGATATAGAAAGTGCTTATAAAAAGTTTGTTTCATTTGGTGTTTAGAATTCAATTTATCATAAAAAATTTCAATTGAAGCGGATCTGAACAACACAACGGAACACAATTAATGGTATGTAAATTGAAACCGGAACATATCAAATAGATTGGCAGAAGATAATAAAATTAGCTATCAATTTATTTCTTCCTTTTTTTTCCCAAATTGTGTGACGTGTATTGGACAATTGTTTCATGAAAATAATGTTTATGGTTTATTTTATGTTCAGATACCCTAGTTCTATTTGTAAGGCTCGTTTGGTTACCATATTGTAAAATAATTAATTATATTAGGTCATACAAACTAATATCATATAAACGGATAAAATACAGGATTAACTATAAGACAAAAGTACTACCCACTTTAATCCAAAGATAATATAATAGAATGCTATATATATATTAACTACAAAACCATTAATCTAGTTTAGTTATTCATATTTTTGTTTATTTGGTGGACAAAATAGTAATTTATAACTAATATACATTGATGATACCTAAAATAAACCCTAAGCACGAGCTCAGAAGATAAGCCCAGCTCGGAGGTCAGGTAAGATAAGCAGAGCTCATCTAAGCCATAGTCAGAGCTCGTCTAGCCCATGTTAGAGCTCCCCCAAGCAAGATAATAGGAGAAGAGGTGAGGAGACAGCAAGATGATAGCGAACACCTCCGAAGCGATAGCCAAGCTGGAATCAGGGCATGAAACCCTTAACCAACCAAGATCCTCTCCAAAGTTAAAGGAGGATCCCATGGTAGAAGGCGAAGATATCGGGATACAGTCCGTTAAGCCAACCATATGGAGTTTAGGTAACTCCGAGATTGGGGAGAGAAAGGGGGAAAGATCCCTCCATTGTAGGAAGTAAAATCAGTTTGGGGTAAGCAAGAGGCTATAAGAGGGAGGTAAGTTTCCATCAAGGAGGGACAGGTGATAGAGCCAAGAGGAACCCTAATTTCCTCCACATTGTATTGTAACATAATCGACACAATCAATAAGAAAACAGGAGCAAGAGTCTCCATAAAAGAGTGGATTAGCCGAGCTCCCAGGCCGGTGAACCACTGTAATTTCATTGTCATCACTTCCCTTTCCTCAGTTTTCCTCAGCATTTACCAACATTTCTGGCACGAGCCTTGTAGCTCAGACATCATATTTGAACACACACTCTGCTCATCTTCGATAATTTAACACCATCATACATCAACTGGATTAAAATACCACATCTCCATGTTATATTATAATCGACTTAATAATATGGATATAACTTATTATTCATATATGTATTTAAAATTAATTCTATAATTGACCTTTTAATATTACAATCAAATGACCCTGTAATTATAAACTGCAATACTTTTAGTTGATCATGAAAATAAATTTGATTGCTGACATGTAACTTTTGTGTGTGAAACATAAAATCAGCCAATGCCGTAGAAGTAATGAGATCCTTAGCAATACATTTTTTTATCAAACTTAAATCACTTGCCACTAATTTAATACAAGACCAAGGAAAAATACTGAATGAATAAAAACACTCTCAAATCTCCTATATGATCATATAATAAGTCTCCAATAGTTCAAGTGCTTGTATTAGGTGCTCCACCATCATTATCATCACGTGGCTCTCCCTCAGGCTCATCATCCTCATCAATGAATCTAGCATTCTGAAGAATCTGCTTGAGTAGACTCATCTCCTGACGCATCGACCTTTGGTCACTCTCAATCCCGAGAACTCCCCCATAAAAGACGAGGACGATCAAGAGAATCAAGTCTTAGAGCATTGAGATTATGCTTTTCATTTACACTACTCTGAATATGACCTAAAACATTCATAACGACAGTCCATTGACCAAGGGAAGATGTAGGTGCAACACTATGCGGTGTGGCACGCGAGGTGCTAGCATGTGTATACCTTGGTGATGGTGCACTTCTCGATGGCTCTAGTTCAGAGGGGGAGCGGGTGTCTCAAGTTCCAAATTCTGTGTCTATGCCTCAACCTCTGCGGGATTAAACATATATCCAACGTGTATCTCACTTGTCGCATGCACTCTTTCCCTAGGGGTTTCTTCGATCTCTTCCTCTGATCTGTGTTTAGTGAAATTATGTTCTTACCCAAACATATCTAGGTGGTCAAATGACAAACCATCTCTCCCCTTACACTCATCGTAAGCTCTCCTATGATTTGAATATCACTAACGGCAAATCAATGTCCAAACTTGTCCCAATGACATGTAAAAAGTAGGCTTGTGGGGTAGGAAAAGTGGATACATGGGTCTTCTGATCGACGTTGTAGTTGATAATCAAATTTATCATCCGATACTCCTTTGTCGAATTCTTTTGAAACCACTTTTGATGGTTCCTGACGGTGTTATTTTACACGAATGAATAATGAGGTAGGGTTCAGTTGTATGGGATAGATAAGAGCTACAAGGCTCATGAGTCAGTGGATGAATGTTCTAATTATCCGAGGTGTAATGAGGGTGATGCAGTAGAAATATAGTGGTTCACCGGCAGATGAGCTCGGCTAGTCCACTCTCTAATGGAGATTCTTGCTCCTTACTCTTTATTGATTATCTTGGAATGCTTACAGATTGTTTTTCTCTCTCTCACTTCCTCGGGGTAATGTATAGTACTTATAATGTTATTCCTAACCCTAAGAGCCCTCTACCGAGATCCTTGCCCTTCGTTCATGGGATCCCCCTTAATTCTCGGAGGGGATCTTGGTCGGTTGAGGATTTTACGCCTGGGATGCTGCTTGGCTACTGTTTTGGGAGTGCCAGCTATTATCCAGCTGCTTTCTTATCATTTTGGCTACTATTCTGCTTGGGTGGAGCTCAAGCTTTGGTCCTCTGAGCTCTGGAGCTTCGAACCGACCTCCGGACCTGATCTTCTGGGCTGAGCTCCTACTTATGATTAATTTTGAGTACCATCAGTTGCCCCCCAGCCCTTAGCCCAAGTGATCTTGGGTAGGGGTTGAGCTGAGGTCCAGTTATAGCTGACCTTCGATTATCGACCTCGGTTCTTGTGCGAACACGTTCTTGACGGTTATGGGTAATCATTTTCCTTCCTCGTTTCTCGTGCACATTCTCCACTCGGTGCAGTTGGCTTTAAATGCCTTTGAATTGACACTAACAGCCATTTTTCCCTCTTGAACCTTTGAACCTTCCATCTTCCTCCTTCCTCGCAGATTCAGACTCCTCTACAATCCTTCGGCGAATTTAGAGTTTTGCTGAAACTCCCTTTCCTTCGAATTGGTGTGTGTGGCTTGTTCCTTCGAACTTTGGCTCTGCTGTTCGTTCTCGGCTAGGTACGTTCTTGGCTCCCTATCTGTTATTTTCGTTCTGGATCCCTCGAGTCTGAGGTGGTTTCTTCATTTTTGGACTTTTCGATTCTTTTATTTTAGGAATAGAGGTTTTTCCCTGATTCATATTCCCCATTTTTTGGACCCCTATTCCACCGCTAGAATCTTTATCATCGCTCACAGTTGTGTCGACCCCAAAGTTCTTAAGGAGTATTTTTCTGAAATTCCCCCCCCTCTACAGTTCTTTCAAGCTTCCCTTTTCCTGCCCAACTATGTCTGCTTCTTCCGGAGCCACCCCTTCCTCTGTTTCCCTCTTAGGAGACCGGTCAATCGAAGAGGATTCTGACTTAGGAGCCGCGGGTAAGGAGATTGACAATTTCCCTAGTGTTGATTCCGTCGATGCTCAGGCACCTACCGTCGAGCCTCCCTCTGCGCTTTCCCCCATGACTAAAAAATTGAACAAGGGGAAGGGCAAAGTGAGTGGCATAGGTGTTTTGGTTCCAGGGGTGTCGTTTGCTTTTAGTCACACAGAGAATGTAGGCCGCAGTGAGGCCAGCCCTTCTCTCATGAAGATTTTGAGTGCTCGTTATGGTTTCCCTCCGGGGGTTAAATACTGGTGTCCGGACAAGTATACCCCATATGTCTCTCAAGTCCATAAGAAGGTCTGCTTCTTTGTAGCCGCTTTTGAAATGGACTGTGCTTTCCTCTTCACCCTTTTATAAAGGATGTTCTTCAACATTTCAACGTCTGTCCTGCTCAGCTTCCTCCGAATTTCTGGGGGATCCTGGTGGGTCTTCTTGTCTTCTTCAAAGTCCACAAGCTTGGGGTTCCTACCATTCCCTTGCTTACGCATTTTTTCAATGTCAAGTACAACTCCTCTTAGGGCTTTCTATATATCTCCAGACGAACAAAGACTAAAGTGATCATTTCTGATCCCCCGAGCTCCCATAAGCATTGGAAAAAACAGTTCTTTTTCGTGGAAGACTCACAATGGGAATACAATTCTGCAGATAAGATAGACACTCTTCCAATCCCTAGGTCCTGGTCTGCCCCAGAAAACCTGGGTAAGTCTTTGTCCAATCTCGACTGTGACCGTGCTTTGTGGCTTTCTCTGACTTTGCTTTGTTTATATTGGTACCTAGGTGAAAGGCTTGAGCTCAGCTCAGATGACGAAAATGTGTTGCTGAGGTTAGAGAGGTGCTCTACAGCGAGATATTCTGAGCTCATAAGACCTTGGCTCCTTGTAGAGCACGGGTTCAGTCCTCCTGGGCTAATTATAGAATCCCCTACTCCTCTTTCTGTCGAAGCACCTATTCCCCTTCCAGCAGCTACAACTGAGGTGGCAGGTAGTAGTTTTCTCCTTGTTCATTTCAGATTTTCCTTTTTCCCCTGTTCCTTCTTACCTGGCACATTTCGACTGATGATGATTTTTCTTTTATGTCTTTTAGGTTCTTCCTCGATGGAGCCATCCCAAGAAGAACTTAAGGCCAAGATAGCTCTGCTGAAGGGTAAAAGCAAGCGTAAGGTAGAGGTCGATTCTGGTAACCGTCCTGTTACCCGAGCTAAGGTGCCGAGATTGGGATTGCCACCCAACATCCCTGTCTCAACTACAGGAACCCCTTCCCAACCGCCGAGCTCTCTTGCTTCGACTCCTGGAATTGCTGCCCCCTCATCGAGCTCTCCTCGAGCCCCAGAAATCCTTCATGCACTAGGGGACCAGCAGGCTTCTGATAGAGCTCATGCCCAAGACCAGACCTCTCCCTCATCATATGAGGTTGAGGGGGCTCTAGGGTTGATTCCTCAACTTTCGTTGGCCTCTCCTCCTCTTGGATCATCTGAGCACACCTCCAAGCCATCTCCACTGAGCTCCAAGTAGGAGAAAAGGGAGTTCCCTAAAGCAGAAGGGAGTGAAGACTCTTTTTTTGACAACGTTGATCTTGCCGCAGGTGCCATTACTTCCATCATTCCTGATTCTGATGTTCTGAGGGCTACTACTATGCCCCTCGAGAGCTCCATTAACTCAGCTCTTTATGGGACTACAACCGTAAGTACATGTCATTCTTCCACAAGCTTCCACCTTATGTTTGTCTTTTTTCTTTTACTCCCTGTTTCTGATCGTGTTTTTTCTCAGCTGGCTATACATGTGAGGAGTTTGCTGAGTCGAATTCGTTCCATGGAGAGCTCTGTTAAGGTGTCCAAGGCATGGGAATTCAAAGCCGCAGAGCTGACCTTTGCTAATGACGACCTCCAAGCCCAACTTCAGAGTCTTCGAGAGCATGCGGAGAAGCAAGCTTCTACCATCAAGAGTTTGGAGGCGCAGAAGAAGAAAGTCATAGAGGAGGAGAAGAAGAGTAAAAATGACCTCAAAAAGGTCTCGGAGGAGCTCAAACTCAAGACTGAAGCTTGGGTCAAGGTAAACCAGGAGAAGTTTAAGGCCTTGAGTTCTTATAATGAGATGAAAAATGAATATAGTGTGTTGGGAGAGACGCACGACGTCTTGCTTGTTGAGCTTGAAGTCCAGAGAGCAGCTGTTAGGGAGAGGGATGATGTTGTTACTAAATGGGCTAAGGGGTGGATTGCTTTTCAGGAGATAGCCGAGGAAGCCTACCCCGAACTGGACTTCAACTTTGACGTTCCTGCTGAGGAAGATGTGGGAGCTTCAGTTGAAAAGGAGGCAGAGGTGCCTAGCTCGACCCTTGCCTCCGAAGGAGTTCCTGCGGGTTCTGAGTTTCCTATCTCATCGGCTGGGGTTCAAGCTCAAAGCATTCCCATCACTGTATCTGCTGCTATGTCGGGTACTTCTGAAGTTTCCCTGGCTCCTGCTCCTGCTGACCTTTCTGCTGCAACCCCTTTCTCTGCTGACCTGGTGACGAGGGCTTTAACTGAAGTTGAGGTTTCTGCTCTATCGACTATTCCAGAGACTTCGAATGCTATTCTGCCGGAAGCTTCATCTGCTGATCCCACAAGCACTCTTTCTGCTGACCTGCCGGGCTCTTCCCCTCCTGCCCCTTCAGGACCTTAGGAATCCACACTTTCGATTTATTGATGTAAATACAGGATATACTTTTAGATTGTTGGTGTAAATGCTGAATACGCTTTGCTTTTGTTTTTGTTTTTGGAGCTATTCCATCGTTGCTTACTCTTTTAAGGTTAACTGTCTTTCTTGTCTGCATTCCTTGTCTGTACTCCTATTATTTTGCATCCATTTTTCTCTGACTGTATTCCCCTTGCCCCCCCCCCCCCTTGCTTGGAGGAGTTCTTTAGTTCTCCTTCCAAGCAAGATTATCAAAATTGGATGTTCAGAAGAGCTGCTGACGTACCAAGTTAATGGCTGCAGAGCTAATTGGATGTTAAGGATTGTTGAGATCTTGAGGCCTTGTTTTTTGAGTCTTTTGAAAGTAAGAGGTCTTCTTAGAGCCTTTCAGGATGTGAAACTTGGCCTCCCCCGCGGTGGCAAGAGGTTTGCTGGACTTGAAAAAGATGGCAAATAACTTGATGCTTGACCTCTTTCAGCGGTTGACCTGTTGGGGACATATTGCTACATATGTGAAGACTTTGAAGACCGATGAGCCTGAGAAGTACTAGCCCGTTTTATCCATGATATGAGCATGGTTCTTGGAACTGGAGGTCTCAAAAACTTGCTATGGAGATGCTAGGCTGCCAACCGAGCTGACCTCAACTCAAAGAAGTATGAGGGATATTCTGTTTAGACGGGGTCAGACTTATTTCCAATTGCATTGAATGCGTTGGGAGGGGTTATCTTGTGCTGATTCACCTTCCCGCATTTACCCAACTGTTTTCCAAAACCGTAACTACCTTTATTAATTAGGAAACCAAAAGGACCGTCGACTCTGCCTTCCGTGTGGTTCTTGGCTTCATAAAAACCCACGATTTTTCCCAAGGCTTCTAATATCTCATGTGTTTCTTTCTCTTTTGCCAAAATATTTCAGAGTCTCTTCTTGAATCTTCGCGGTTACTTTCTGTCCTCACCGTAATCCTGATGGCTGCCCTCGTTTATTCTCTGTTCAAGGAACGCACTTCTTTCGGAATCGACTAGAAGTGGAATTGTCGCTACTTGTCCCCTTCAACGATGGAGCCTTCTGACTTGGCAGTTCTTAGGAAGCGGTTCTTCCCTGAGCTTGACTTGTCTCTGCGAGTTCCTACCCCTGACGAGCCTTGTAATTACCTTTCTCGAGGGGAAGTTTGTTTTTTTGAGGGTGCATTGGACATGGGACTTCGCCTTCCCATTCATCCTTCTATTGGGCGAGTTCTTGCCCACTACGGCCTGTGCCCCTCTCGTCTTTCCCCTCGAGGATAGGCTGCTATGGTCAGCTTTTTCCTCTTCTGGCGTCTGTATGGCAATGGTAGGTTCCCTTCTGTTGCCGAGTTCCTTTACTTTTTCAAGATCGAGGAAGACGATGTCCCTTGCTTCAGTTTCTTTCGTTGAAGGCCCTTCGATTTACCCCTTTTGGTTCTGGACCTTCCTTCCAATCCTGAAGGGTGGTCTCAACGCTTCTTTTTTGCTTCTGGGAAGTCTTGGCAGTCTCCCGAGCTACGCTGTCCTCGTACTAGGATTCTATGAACCTGGAAGAGCTTTTCTCGTATTGGTATGCTCAAGCTGAGATCTCTTGACCTTCCGCGAAGATTTATTCTTATTATACTCTTGTTGTGCAGGTCCTCCTGATCTGGACTTGCTAGAGATGATGAATATTGACGAGCTGCTACTCGTAGAGCCCAAGAATTTTTCAGATATGATGACTCAGGAAAACCTTTATTTGCTAGGTGCTGAGGCAACCGCTTGGGAGTTTTCTTCTTTTCCAGACTCCCCTTGGACTTCCCCCTCTGAATCTGACGAGGAGGAGGATGCTGGTGAGCCCTCAAAGAAACGCAGGAGGGATGGTTCTTCTTCGCCAGAGTCTTCTCTTACCACTATCCTGTTTACCTCAGCTGGTGTGAAGCTTCTCAAGGCGCTCACTGAGGCTGAGAAAGAAAGGGACGAGCTGAAAGAAGAGAATGCTCGCCTGAGAGGAGAGGTAGCCGAGCTGAAGCAGCAACTTAAAAAGAACTAGGAGCTCTACCTCCGTGTATTCCCCTCCCTTTCTGATTAATGAAAATGACATGCTTCGTTTAACTTTTACATCTTTCTGAATGCTTGTATCCGTGAATCCTGAATATCAGATCTTTCTTTTTGAACATGTATGCGCATATATGAGCTGAGGAACTCGTTTTTCCTTTCTATGAGCTGAAGATCTCATCTCTTATGATATGAGCTTAGGTGGCCCCAAACTGAAGTTTATAGGTTGAGAAGCCTATCTTGAGCTGTAGAACTCATCTCTTATCATATGAGCTCAGGAGCTTATCCCGAATTTTATAAGCTTAGAAGCTTATCGTTTGTTTATGAGCTGAGAAGCTCATCTTGAATTTTATAAGCTTAGAAGCTTATCGTTTGTTTATGAGCTGAGGAGCACATCTTGACTTTTATAAGCTTAGAAGTTTATCGTTTGTTTATGAGCTGAGAAGCTCATCTTGAGTTGTAGAGCTCATTTTGAGCTGTAGGGCTCATTTTGTATTTCCTGAGCCGAGGAGTCCATCGTTTATTTTTATTATTATAAGCCAAAGAGCTTATCCTGAGCTGTGGAGCTCGTTTTGTGGGAGTCATATGAGGATGGATCAAGAATTTGCTATTCTTATTGAGAATAACTTTATTACAAAGAAAACTTACTGAAAGAACTTCTTAAGATGCTCGGCATTCCAGGAGTGAGGTAGGATCTTTCCTTCTTCTGTTTGCAACTCATAGTTCCCAGGCCTAATTACTCTTGCGATGACGTAGGGGCCTTCCCAGTTTGCTCCCAACTTCCCATGCGTAGGGTCCTTTCTTGCAAGCAAAAGTCTCCTAAGCACCAAATCCCCAACCTTGAAACTTATGTGTCTTACCTTCCTGTCGTAATATCTTGCGGTTTTTCTCTGATAACTCTGAATGCGTTGCAAAACTTTTTCTCTCCTTTCATCTAAGAGGTCGAGATTTAGCAGGAGGGATTCATTATTATGCTCAGGATCCGCGAGCTCGGTTCTAGGGGATGGTATCCCTATCTCTACGGGCGACACTGCTTCAGTTCCGAAAGCCAAAGCAAACGGTGTTTCCTGAGTTGCTGTCCTAGGGGTTGTTCTGTATGCCCACAACACTTCTGGGATATACTCAACCCATTTTCCCTTCAAAGACTCGAGCTTGGTCTTCAAGGCTGCCTTGATTGTCCTAATTGTCACCTCTGCTTGTCCATTTGACTGTGGATGGGCTGGGGCCGAGAAATAATTCTTTATCCCCAGCTCTGCACAAAACTTCTTGAACTTCGGGTTGTCAAATTGTTTCCCATTATCAGAGACGATTGCTCTAGGTACCCCAAATCTGCAGACTATAGACTTCCAAGTGAAATTATGAACCTTTTGCTCCGTGATTGTGGCCAGAGGCTCCACCTCAGCCCATTTAGTGAAATAGTCCACTCCAATTATGGCGAATTTACACTGCCCTATGCTTGTGGGAAGAGGGCCAAGAATGTCTAATCCCCATTGCTAAAAGGGCCAAGGGCTTACCACCGAGGTTAGGAATTCTAGTGGGCAATGAGAGAAGTTGGCATGTATCTGACACACCTTATATTTTTTAACCAGGTCGGTGGCATCCTTTATCATGGTGGGCCAGTAATATCCCTGCCTCAAGGCTTTTCCTGCCAAGGTTTGAGCTCCGATGTGGTTACCGCAAATTCCTTCATGAACCTCCCTAAGTATGCAATCGGCATCCTCATCCCCTACACATTTGAGGAGAGGCATCGAGAATCCTCGCTTATACAAGTTTTCCTGTAAAATAGAAAATCTGGCTGACCTTACCCTTGTCTTTGCAGCCTCCTTGGGGTCTGCCGACAAAGTTCCGTTCTGAAGATATTCCCTAATTGAGTCCATCCAAACAGGTAGGGAAAGGACTGGGAAAACTTCCTCCTTATCAATTCCTACTGATGGCTCCGCCAAATGCTCTACCGGTATCAACCTATCTAAATTCTCCTGTGAAGTAGTTGCTAACCTTGCCAGCGCATCTGCTCGAGCATTCTCTGTTCTGGGGACGTGTATAATCTTAACGTGCACAAATTTCCTGATCAACTCTTGTACTTTTCTGAGGTAAATGATCATTTTCTCACCCTTGACCTCGTAGAAACCCTCTATCTACTTCACCACAAGCAGAGAATCACTGCAGATCTCCAGTTGTTCTGCCTCCATCGAGTGAGCAAGATTTAAACCTGCTATGACAGCCTCATATTCTGCCTCGTTGTTTGAGGCCTTAAACCCAAACCTTAATGCATATTCAACATCTATTTCATCAGGGGAGGTCAAAATTAAGCCAGCTCCGCTACCCTGGGCGTTGGCAGCTCCATCTATAGAGAGCTTCCACATAGGGAGGTCAGGTACCAGCTGCGTGGCCCCCGTGGGTATTCCCGCTGTGAATTCTGCAATGAAGTCAGCCAGCACTTGCCCTTTGATGGCTGTTCTTGGTTTATACCTGATATCGAACTCGCTGAGCTCAATGTCCCACTTAACCAGCCTACCCGAAGTCTATGGTTTACTTAATACTTGCTTTATTGGTTGATCTGTTGGGATCTCGATAGTGTGGGCTTGGAAATATGGCCTGAGCCTCCTGGCGGTCGTGACTAAGGCTAAAACGAGCTTCTCCATTTTTGGGTATCTCTCATCTGCCCCCCTCAGAGCTCTGCTACAGTAATATACTAGTTGCTGAGCTCTGTCGCGGTCCCTTACTAGCGCTGCGCTTGTTGAGAAATCTGACACAGCTAGATAGAGAGTAAGGACCTCACCTTCCACCGGGCTCACCAAAGTAGGTGGGGAGCTCAGATAATTTTTCAGTGCTCTGAACGCTTCCTCACACTGGGCATCCCACTGGAAGGCCTTCTTTAAGACTTGAAAGAAAGGTTGACACTTGTCGCTTGATCTGGACACGAAGCGGTTTAAGGCAGCTATTCTACCTGTTAGGCGCTGCACCTCCCTTGTATTGGACGGAGGTTGCATGTTCAGTACTGCCTTCACCTTCTCCGGGTTCGCCTTTATTCCTCTGTTATTAACTATGAAGCCCAGAAATTTTCCAGCAGATACTCCAAAGGCACATTTGGCGGGATTGAGCTTCATTTTGTACTCCTTCAGGACCTGGAAAGATTCTGCCAAATGCCTGATATGGAGCTTTGCTTTCAGTGATTTAACTAACATATCATCAATGTAAACTTCCATGGTTGTTCCGATCTGCTTCTGGAACATTTTATTCACTAAGCGCTGATAAGTGGCTCCAGCATTCTTCAACCCGAAAGGCATGACCTGGTAACAATACGTCCCTTGCTCGGTTATGAATGAGGTCTTCTCCTGGTCATTAGGGTCCATTCTGATATGATTATACCCGAAGAAAGCGTCCATGAAGCTGAGGAGCTCGTGACCAGCGGTGGCATCCACAATCAAGTCTATCCGAGGTAAGGGGAAACTGTTCTTGGGGCAGGCCCTATTGAGGTCAGTGAAGTCGATGCAGAGGTGCCACTTGCCACATTGGTCTTTTTAACGAGGACAACATTAGCTAGCCATACTGGGTAATCCACCTCCCTAATGGCTCTGGCATGTAGAATTTTGTTGACCTCTTCGTTAATGACTTTTTGACGCTCTGGGGTAAAACTCCTCCTCTTTTGTTTGATGGGTTTGCAGCTCGGATTCACGCTGAGCTTATGCATGATAACCGAAGATTCAATACCTTCCATGTCTTCTTGTTTCCAGGCAAACACCCCCATGTTTTGCCTCAAAAACTGGATGAGAAGTTCCTTAATCTCTCTACTCAGCTTGGATCCTACATAAACAAGGTGTTCGGGCTCTTCATCTAGCTGTATAGGTTCTAGCTCTTCCGACGGGATTGGTCTGGTTTCCAGCTCATCTCTCATGTCGAGTTCATCCAATTGGATGTTCTCAACCTCCTTCATCTTTACAGACGCCATGTAGCATTCTCTTGCTACATGTTGGTCTCCCCGGACCACTCTGATTCCATTTTCTGTTGGAAATTTGACGACCACGTGATAGGCAGATGGGATTGCCCTCATAGAGTTAAGGGAAGGCCTTCCAAGCAGGATGTTGTATGCAGAAGGTGCATCAACCACTAGGAATTTTACGGTTGTGGTGGCTTGGCAAGGCGGGTCACCTAGGGTGAGCACAAATTGGATTGAGCCCAGGGGGAGCACCCTTTCTCCTGAGAAACCTAGCAAGTGAGTACTTACAGGTTCGAGTTTTTCCCTTCCTATGTCCATTTTGTCGAATGCAGGCGCAAAAATGATGTCTGCCGAGCTCCCGTTATCGATCAGAACTCGATGAACGGTTCTGTTAGCTACCACGGCTCTTACCACCAATGGATCATCATGGGGATATTGACATCCCTCCAAATAAGAATCTGAAAAAGTGATAGTCGTGTCTAAGCGTGGTGCTTTGGATACAGTATGCACTTCGAGAGCTTCTTCGGCTCTGATTCGTCGGAGGTGAGCTTTCCTAGCTGAGCTGGATTCTCCACCTCCCGCAAATCCTCCAGATATTACTCTGATCTCACCTAGAGGCTGCTGATGTGGTGCAGGTGCTTGCTGTTGAGGTGGCGGCGGTGGAAGAGCTCGATTCTGGTTGTCATGGGCCATAAAGCGACGTAACTGTCCTCGTTGGATTAAGAACTCGATCTCCTTTTTTAACTGAATGCAGTCATCGGTATGGTGACCATGATCCCTGTGGTAGTCACAATACTTTGTGGGGTCTTTCTTTGCTGGATCCGCCTTCATCCGAGGTGACCACCTTAGGAACTTCTCATTTTGGACCTCATACAGAACTTGGAATACGGCGGCGGTGAGCGGGGTGAATCGCTGAGGTCCGTATCTAGGATGTAGCTCAGGCTGCGGGGGGCCCAAGCGGTCTCTAACATTTCCTCTTCTCTTCGGGGAACGATCTCTATCCCTACTTGGAGACCTTTCTCGCCCTTTTTCTTTCCTGGGACTTCGGTCCCTCTTCTTTTCTTCTTTTTCCTTCTCCTTCCGTGAGGATGCACTCCCCACCTTGGAAAGGAGTGCTTCTTCAAAGTTTATGTACTTTTCTGCCTTGGCTAACACCTCAGCCATGCTTGCTTGAGGGTTCTTTGATATAGAGAACATCAAATCCTTTGACTGCACTCCTAACCTTGCAATGAAAGCAGTAATGGCAAACTTTTCATCCGGGACATCTACTTTCAGAGATTCTGAATTGAACCTCTGTACATAAGATCGCAGGTTCTCATCAGGCCTCTGCCTTATATTTAATAAATGATAGCTCGGCTTCTTGTAGATCCGAGCTCCGATGAAGTGAGACACAAAGGAAATGGAGAGTTCTTTGAAAGGAGAGATCGAAGCTGGGGGGAGCCTATTGAACCATGCTAAGGCTGACCCCTTCAGGGTGATGGCAAAGGCCCTACACTGCACAGGATCCTGGTACCCATGCAGCTCCATCTGATTTTTGTAGGTGTTGAGGTGATCTACTGGATCTTTTGTCCCATCGAAAACCTCTATCTGAGGCACTCTGAATTTCAGAGGAAGAGGGAAATGCAGTACCCCGGGAGTGAATGGAGATTCAGTTTGTTGCACCAAGGCATCCATTGTTACTGGAGTTTTGACCTTCACTGCCTCTCTCATGTGGCTGAGCTCTTGCTGGATGTCCTTGAAGCGGTGCTCCCAGTACTGCTCCATTCTCTCCTGTTGGAAAGGAAGGAAATCATTTCTCTCTAGCCCTTCGTTTTGGCTTTGCGCTTCTTCATTAACCCCCCTCCTAGGCGGCTGCTGGGGTCCCTGACTGCTCTTCCCTCCTTCGTTCGCTTCCCTGAGGGGATCAAGGTATTGTCGTTCCCTGCGAGGAACGTCATTCTGGCCTCGCTGGGCTGGTTGCGTCTGTTGAGGGCCTTGTAAGAGCTTCATGAGCTCCTCATTTTGTTGAAGTAAGTGTTGATTGACCAGACGAAGGGCGTCTAGTTCATTGTTGGTGGGAGGATCCACCGTAGGCGGGTCGTCTTCAGCGGGGGGTACGAAATCATGAAGGTTTTTCGGTTGCCTCCCACTAGTGACCTCTTGTAGATTCTGCACTCTTGGGGTATTCATCTGAATTTTACTCATGTTTCGTGTAGAGACCATCAATCACTGAAAAATCAGTATATTTGTAACAAGAACTGTCGTTCTCACAGACGGCGCCAAACTGACGGTATTATTTTACACGAATGAATAATGAGGTAGGGTTCAGTTGTATGGGATAGATAAGAGCTACAAGGCTCATGAGTCAGTGGATGAATGTTCTAATTATCCGAGGTGTAATGAGGGTGATGTAGTAGAAATATAGTGGTTCACCGGCAGATGAGCTCGCTAGTCCACTTTTTAATGGAGATTCTTACTCCTTACTCTTTATTGATTATCTTGGAATGCTTACAGATTGTTTTTCTCTCTCTCACTTCCTCGGGGTAATGTACAGTACTTATAATGTTATTCCTAACCCTAAGAGCCCTCTACCGAGATCCTTGCCCTTCGTTCATGGGATCCCCCTTAATTCTCGGAGAGGATCTTGGTCGGTTGAGGATTTTACACCTGGGATGCTGCTTGGCTACTATTTTGGGAGTGCCAGCTGTTATCCAGCTGCTTTATTATCATTTTGGCTACTATTCCGCTTGGGTGGAGCTCGAGCTCTGGTCCTCTGAGCTCTGGAGCTTCGAACCGACCTCCGGACCTGATCTCCTGGGCTGAGCTCCTACTTATGATTAATTTTGAGTACCATCAGTTCCAATCATCAGGATAAGGAGCTCCATACAACTCGGACGCAACATCGTTGAGCCTGGGTACCTCACTATCAATTCAAGGATAATAGCATCATGTGGAAACCTGGGTAGGTGTAGGGTGGTGGTAATCAAGTTAGCAAAGAATTCGAATAACACACCTCAAACATAAGTTTTATGCATACTTATGTTTTATCATAATGTATCAGAATAATATTCCTAATGTATGCATAAAACTCCCTAACTGCGGTCTTATTTGCTGGCTCAGGGGCCACAAATAGCTCAGTCCACTATCTCAAATTGAAATTCAAGGGGATAGTGGTATTACTTACCCCAGTGAAGTTCACACAGCGTTCCACCATGACTTGTTGTCCAACATATTGTTTCCTTTATAGATCACGGTAATGAGAATCCTAGAATCTACTCCTTTCATCAAAATTATGCACTCAAGCTCTCTTCTATGCTCTTGGTGGCATTTTCCAAAACGATTGATGAAAAGGTGTAAAAGCAAGTGAAGATCATAGATCTAAAGTCAGATCACACATAAAATACTCTAAAACATGTTCAATAGAATGGAATAGCCTTGGATATGGAGAAAAGTAGTTGGCTTATGTGTGGAGTGAAGGAGGTAGTGACAAAATGAAGAAAATCGTGTTTTTATCTTATTCGGACCGAGAATCTGTGCAAGGGGTGTCAGTGATGTTTAAATATAAATTAGAAGGGGTATTAGTAATGTTTTAAATAATAGTGAGGTGTCTTTAAAGATATGATAAACTAGAAGGGATATGATTGAAATTTTTCCTATTTTTTTTTTAAAGTTTCAATATGAGACTTGATGGTGTTTTTTTACTTGAATGAGCAGTGAGTTCGAGTGTAATGGCGAGGAACAGGTCTGAGCTACCAGGCTCGTGAATTAGATGGCGAATGCTCTAGTTATCGGTGGTGTGATGTGTGTGATACAGTGGAAATATAGTGGTTCACCGGCTAATGAGCTCGGCTAGTCCACTCTACAATGGAGGCTCTTGCTCCTGAGGTGTATATTCATTCAATAGGAGTTTACAGATTGTTCTTTTTCGATCCTCCCTAGGTTAGGGCTAAGTACTGTTCTTATAATGCCATTCCTAAATCTAAGAGATCTCTACCGAGATCTCTACCATTCATCCATGGTATCTCCCTTAATTCTGGGAGAGGATCTTGTTCAATTGAGTGTTTTTCTCCTTAATTCTAGTTTTCCACTTCGTTGGGGGTATGGGCTGTTATCCAGCTACCCCCTATTTACTCTTGCTATTATCTTTTCCGGGGTAGAGCTTTAGCTCTGGTTTCCTGAACTATGTGTGTCTAGCCCAACCTCCCGAGCTGACCTTTTCTGCTGAGCTCATGTCTGGAATTTATTTTAGGCATCATCAGTTGCCCCCCAGCTCTTGACCCAAGCGAGCTTGGGTAAGGGCTGAGCTCTTTCTCTTTTTTTTTTTTACCGGGCTAGGCCAGCACGTGACTGGCCCTAACTTTGCACATGGGAGTTGCTTTGTGACGGTTTTCTGTAATCATGGCCTCCTCGATTCCCGCGCACGTTACAATCCACTCCTTTCAAGTTATAAATGCCCGAACGGCTGTCAGAACCCCCCTTCTTCCTCTGTTCAACTTCCCTCTTCATACCACTCCTTTCGATTTCTTGGCTTCCTGCTCAAAGTCGAGTTTCTTCGGTTTGATTCAAAGATTCTCATTGCCCTTCTCCTATGATTCCTCCCTGGGTTGCGGTTCGTTGTTCATCTTAAGCTAGGTACGTTTCTTGTCCTCTTTCTCCTCTTTTCCCGTTCTGGATCCCTCGAGTTCGAGGTGGTTGTTGCACTTTTGGGCTTTTCGGTTCTTTTATTTCTGGAATCGGGACTATTGCTTGTCCCCTCTCCCCCTCTTTGTGGACTGGCATTCTATTGTGAGAGTCCTCGGTGTTGGGAGCTACTGTGCTGACCCTAGGGTTATTAGGGAGAGCTTAACTAGCATTCCCCCTCTCTATCGCTCTTTCAATTTGTCATTCTCTTGTCCTATCATGTCTGTTTCCTCTGGAGCCACCCCTTCCTCTGTTTCCCTCCTAGGCGGCAAGTTTGTCGGGGAGGATACTGACCTAGGAGATGTAGGTGTTGAAATTGACAACTTCCCGGTCGTAGAATCTGTTGATGCAGGGGTAGATGTTGGGGAACCTCCCTCAACATTTGCTCATATGCCCCCTAAGCCTAGTAAGGGTAAGGGCAAGGTGAGCAAGGTGGGAATCCCTTCTGCGGGCATAGGAGCTGCCTTTAGTTATGCAGAGCGCGTGGGCGCTAGTGAGGTCGATCCCACCTTCCTGAAGGCTCTCAGAGCCCGCTACGGGTTTTCTCCTGGAGTTCGACCCTGGAGCCCTGACTCATCTACCTCATATGTCATCCAAGTTCATAAGAAGGTCTGTTTCTTTGTGGTCGGCTTTGAGAACGGCATTCGCTTTCCAATGCATCCCTTCATTAAGGGCGTTTTGCAACACTTCAACGTTTGCCCTGCCCAACTCTCTCCTAACTTCTGGGGTGTGCTAGTAGGCCTTCTTGTTTATTTTAAGACCCATAAGCTTGGAGTGCCCACTGTTCCCATACTCATGGAGCTTTTTAATGTTAAACACAACTCTTCTGAGGGCTTTTTATACATTTCAAAATGGGCATCAGCCAAGTTGATCATATCCGACCTCCCGAGCTCCCACAAGGGCTGGAAAAAAGCATTACTTCTTTGTGGGAGGCACTCATTGGGAGTATGACCCTACAGATAGGACAGACACCCTCCCAATCCCTAAAGCGTGGTCTTCCCCAGATAACATGGGTAAGTTCTCAGCCGAGTTGCCAGAGATTAGATTCTTTTTATTTGCCCCATCTCCTGACTTCATTCTGCCTTCATCACTCCTCAGGTAAGCGCTTTGAGCTTAGTGCTGAAGATGAGCAGATGTTGCTAAAGTTGGAGAACTGCAAACCAAAGAGATATTCTGAACTCATCCAACCCTGGGTTTTGGTGGATCAAGGGCTGAGCCCCCCTGTGGTAACGATTGCCATCCCACTTTCAGCTGTCAGCGTTGAAGGAGTGGAAGGTGGTGTCCATTTGGTTGACTTTATTGCCTTTAATTCCATCTATTTCTTCTGTTTCTTCCCTTTTTTTTTTTAAACTCGCCCAGTTTAGTCCTTCCAGGTTCTTCCATAATGAAGCTCACCTCTGAGGAACTTCAGGCCAAGATCGATCAGTTAGCGAAGAGTGGGAAAAGTAGCAAACGGAAAGCTGTGGTCGGCTCTGGGAGTAGCCCTGTTACTCGGGCTAAGATTCAAAAGTTGGGGGTGCCCTCTTCTTCTTCAGCTTCGACTTCAACAAAGCAGGTCCAACCGTTGAACACCCCACAAGTCGTTGAGGCTCCCCTCCCCTCAAGGGTTCAGCCTGCTTCAGGGCAAACTCATGAGCCAGGCGAGCCTTCTCCTTCCTCATCTGAGGTCAAGGAAGCCTTGAGGTTGGTTCCTGACCTTCAACCTGGTACTTTCTCTTATAGTCCTTCTGGGAAGATTATCGAATTTTTTCCGAAGAAACCTGGGTGTGATGAAGAAAAGCGCCCCAAGGTGGAGGAGAGTGAGGACTCTTTTTTTTAGAACAGTGAGTTTGCTGCTGGGGCTATTTCTTCTGTTCTTACTGATTTTGACGTTCAAAAGGCTTCTTCTATGCCTCTTTAGGAGACCATCAGCTCAGCTCTTCAAGGAACAGCTGTCGTAAGTTCTTGCATTCTCATACATCCATTTATCTTTATGTCATAACCTTAAGCTTGCATTTTCTTGCTTTCTCTCCTATCCCCAGCTGGCTCTCCACGTAAAAGGTTTGGTGAGTAGGATCCAATCCTCTGAGAGTTCTGTCAAAGCTTAATTTAAAGGCATACGAGGTTAAGGTTGCCGAGCTCGTCTTTGACAATGACGACCTTCGAGCTCAGGTGGCAGGCTTCAAAGAGGAATTGGAGAACCAGGCTTCTTCCCTCCAAGGCTTACAAACGGAAAAAGATAAGGCTGAAGAAAGAGAAAGGAAAGCCAGAGATGAGCTAAGAATGGCCAGGGAAAAGTTGAAACTTAAGTCCGAGGCCTGGGTTAAGGCCAGTCAAGAAGCCTTTGAAGCTCAGAGCTCCTTGCAGAACATAAAGAAGGATTATCTCGCTGTGACTGAGGCAAATGTTGCACTCTGCTCCGAGCTCAAGACGCAGAAGACTCTTGTCAAGGAAAAAGATGATGTTATTGCTGAACTGAGGGATGACGTCACCACTCAATGGGCCACAGGATGGCTTTCCTTCAAACGCCGAGCTACGAAGACCTATCCAGACCTTGACTTCACCTTCACTATTCCTACCGAGGAGGAGCTGGAGGAGACCAATACAGATGGTGAGGGGGACAGCTTGACTCCTCCAGACTCTACCTCTAAAGGTGTTGAGGTGTCCATCCCTTCTGCTGAGACCTCTGAAGCCCTTCCCACTGGAACAGGCTCTGTTATTGCAGTTCCCGAGCTCCCCGCTGTAACTTCTGCTGTTTCTGCCACTGTACCGTTCTCAGCTGACCTTGTGAATGAGGCTCTTGCTCAGAATTCAGAATCAGTAGGAGCAGGGATCCGTGTAGATGGCACTCCTAGAAGCTCTCCTCTTCTGCCTGCTGCCGAAGGCTCATCTTCTGAGTTGCAGAATCCTTCACTTACGCCTTCCCTAGACACTTAGAGCTCTCTTCATGTACATGCGACTCTATTTTCATTTTTAATGTACTTTGACTTCGTACTTTGAAATACAAACTTTTCAAAGCAATTTCTGTTCTGAACCTTCGCTTCAAAATGTGATGTGACTTCTGGTTTGAAACATAATTATGATTTTCCTTTGCTTTATGTTCCTCTTGCCCCCATTGCTTCGAGAAGTACTTCAGACATTCTTAAAGCAAAATTATTGACTTTATGAGCTGCAGGGCTCTTTTCCTGAATTAAGGAACTCACTATGAGCTACGGGGCTCTTTTTATGAATTAAGGAATACATCATGAACTACATGGCTCTTTTTATGAATTAAAGAACTCATCATGAGCTACAGGGCCCTTTTTATGAATTAAAGAATACATCATGAGCTACAGGGCTCTTTTTATGAACTAAGGAATTCACCACGAGCTACAAGGCTCTTTTTATGAACTAAGGAATTCACCACGAGCTACAGGGCTCTTTTTATGAACTAAGGAATTTATCATGAGCTGCAAGGCTCTTTTTATGAATTAAAGAATACATCATGAGCTACATAGCTCTTTTTATGAATTAAGGAATTCATCACGAGCTACAGGGCTCTTTTTATGAACTAAGGAATTCACTAGGAGCTACAGGACTCTTTTTATGAACTAAGGAATTCATCATGAGCTGCAAGACTCTTTTTAGCTTCTTCATGGAAACAGGCAGTCATGAATCGAAAGCTTGGTTATTTTATTGAAAATAATCTCATTACAAGGGATACTTACTGAAAAAATTTCTTAAGGTGTTCTGCGTTCCAAGAATGAGGCAGGACTTTTCCTTCTTCTGTTTGCAGCTCATAGTTTCCAGGCCTAATTATTTTTGAGATTATGTAGGGGCCTTCCCAATTGGGCCCCAATTTGCCATCAGTGGGATCCTTTCTGAGTACCAAATCTCCTACCCTGAGGCTCCTCCGCTTGACCTTCCTGTCGTAGTACCTTGCGGTCTTCCTCTGATATCTCTGAATGTTCTGCATAGATCTTTCTCTTTTCTCTTCTAAGAGATCAAGATTTAATAAAAGGGATTCATCGTTATGCCCGGGCTCAGCAAACTCAGTTCTGGGGGAGGGGTGTCCTATCTCCACTGGTGACACTGCTTCAGTCCCAAAAGCCAAAGCAAACGGTGTTTCCTGAGTTGCCACTCTAGAGGTCGTCCTGTAGGCCCATAAGACCTCTGGAAGATACTCTACCCATTTCCCTTTCAGTGACTCGAGTTTGGTCTTCAAGGCCGCTTTAATTATCCTGATAGTCACCTCAGCTTGCCCATTGGATTACGGATGAGCTGGGGCAGAAAAATAGTTCTTTATTCCGAGCTCTGTGCATAACTTTTTGAACTTGGGATTGTCAAATTGCTTTCCGTTGTCAGAGACAAATGCCCTAGGTACTCCAAATCTACAGATTATTGACTTCCAAGTGAAGTTTTGAACCTTCTGCTCCGTAATTGTTGCCAGAGGCTCTGCCTCCGCCCATTTAGTGAAATAATTCACTCCGACGATGACGAACTTACACTGCCTTGTGCCGGTGGGTAGAGGGCCAAGAATGTCCAATCCCCACTGCTGAAAGGGCCAGGGACTTACCACCGAGGTTAGGAGCTCTGGTGGGCAGTGTGAAATGTTGGCATGCACCTGGCAGACCTTGCACCTTCTAACCAGATTGGTGGTATCCCTCAGCATAGTAGGCCAGTAATATCCTTGCCTCAAAGCCTTCCCTACTAGTGCTCTAGCTCCAATATGGTTGCCACATATTCCCTCGTGAATTTTCCTTAGTATGTAATCAGCGTCCTCCTCTCCCACACATCTTAGAAGAGGCATCGAAAAACCTCGTTTGTACAAGTTCCCTTGCAGAATGGAAAACCTAGCTGATCTGGTTCTTAGCTTCGCGGCTTCTTTAGGATCCTCTGGCAAAGTCCCGTTTTGCATAAATCCTATGATAGGGTCCATCCAGCTCGCTGAGGTCTGTACTGGTAGTACTTCTTCATTCTCAATGTGCACAGATGGCTGTGCTAAGTGTTCTACTGGAACCAACCTGTCTAAATTTTCTTGCGAAGCCGTTGCCAGCCTTGCTAGGGCGTCTGCTCGTGAATTTTCAGATCTTGGGACATGTCTGACCTCAACTTGCACAAACTTCTTGATCAGTTCCTGCACCTTTCTGAGGTAGAGGGTCATTTTCTCACTCCTGGCCTCATAAGATTCTTCTATCTGTTTTACAACGAGCTGGGAGTCACTGCAGACCTCTAGCTGTTCTGCCTCCTTTGAGTGTGCAAGAGTGAGACCGGCAATGACAGCTTCGTACTCTGCCTCATTGTTTGAAGCCTTGAACCTGAACCTAAGGGCGTATTCGACATCTACTCCATCCGGGGAGGTCAGAATTAAGCCTGCACCACTCCTATGGGCATTGGCTACTCCATCCACTGAAAGTCTCCAAATGGGGAGGTCAGGTACTAGCCAGGTCGCCTTCGTTGGCGCTGCTGTCGTAAATTCTGTGATGAAATCTGTCAATATTTGCCCTTTGATGGCTGCTCTTGGCTTGTACCTGATATCAAACTCGCTGAGTTCAATGGCCTATCTGACCAGCCTTCCCGAGGACTCTGGCCTATGTAACACTTGCTTCATTGGCTGATCTGTTGGAACCTCGATAGTGTGGGCTTGAAAGTATGGTCTAAGCCTCCTCGCCGTTGTGACCAGAGCTAAAACAAGTTTTTTCATCTTTGGGTACCTCTCTTCTGCCCCCCTAAGAGCTTTGCTGCAGTAGTATACGGGTTGCTGAGCTCTTTCGCGCTCTCTCACAAGCGCTGCGCTTGTCGAGTAATCTGAGACCGCTAGATATAAAGTAAACACCTCACCTTCCCTAGGGCTTACCAGGATGGGAGGAGAGCTCAGGTACTCCTTTAGTGACTTAAATGCCTCTTCACATTGAGCATCCCATTCAAACGCTTTCCTCAAGATTCGAAAGAAAGGTTGGCATTTATCACTCGATCGGGACACAAAACGACTCAGGGCAGCTATGCTTCCTGTCAGACGTTGGATCTCTCTCGTATTTGATGGCGGATGCATGTCCAGTACTGCTTTTACCTTCTCTGGGTTAACCTCAATTCCTCTGTTGTTGACTATGAAACCCAGAAATTTTCCCGCTGATACTCCAAAAACACATTTAGCGGGATTGAGTTTCATCTTGTACTCCTTGAGGACCTCGAATGATTCTGCTAGGTGTTGGATGTGAAGCTCTGCTTTGAGAGACTTTACCAGCATGTCGTCAATGTAAACTTCCATGGTCGTCCCAATCTGCTTTCGGAACATCTGATTCACCAGGCGTTGGTATGTGGCTCCTGCATTCTTCAACCCAAAAGGCATGACCTGGTAACAGTATGTTCCTTATTCAGTGACAAATGAGGTCCTCTCTTGGTCGTTAAGGTCCATCCTAATCTGATTGTAGCCTGAGAAGGCGTCCATGAAGCTCAGGAGCTCATGGCCAGCTGTGGCGTCCACTATTAGGTCAATCCGAGGTAGAGGAAAACTATCTTTGGGACAGGCTCGGTTGAGGTCTGTGAAATCAATGCAGAGTCGCCATTTGCCGTTGGTCTTCTTGACGAGGACCACGTTTGCTAACCAAAGAGGGTAATCCACCTCCCTAATGACCTTGGCATGGAAGAGTTTGCTGACCTCCTCATTGATTACCTTTTGTCGTTCTGGGGCGAAGCTTCTTCGCCTTTGTTTGACAGGTTTGCTAGCGGGATTCACATTCAGTTTGTGTGTGATAACCAAGGGGTCTATACCTTCCATGTCTTCCTGTTTCCAGGCAAACACTTCCATGTTTCTCTTCAGGAATTGAATAAGGAGGTCCTTGACCTCTTTGCTTAACTTGGTTTCGATGTAAACGAGGTGTTTTGGCTCGTCATCGAGCTGAACATGCTCCAACTCTTCTGATGGGGTTGGTCTGGTGTCCAGCTCGTCCCTTATGTCGAGCTCGTCCAGCTGGATATTTTTAACTTCTTTTTGCTTCACAGAAGCCATGTAGCACTCCCTGGCCACGCGCTGATCTCCTCGGACCATTCCAACTCCATTCTCGGTGGGAAATTTCATAACTAGATGATAGGCAGAAGGGATAACTCTTATTTCATTGATGGAAGGTCTTCCGAGCAGCATATTGTATGCAGAAGGAGCGTCAACCACCAGAAATCTCACTGTTGTGGTGGCTTGACAGGGGGGTCTCCCATAGTAAGCACGAGCTGAATTGATCCTAGGGGTAACACCCTCTCCCCTGAGAATCCCAGCAGGTGTGCACTCACCGGTTCCAGCTTCTCCCTTCCAATGTCCATTTTATCAAATGCTGACGCAAAGATGAGGTCTGCAGAGCTGCCATTGTCAATTAGAACTCGATGAACAATTCTGCTTGCTACTACAACCCTTACCACCAAAGGGTCATCATGGGGGAGTTGGCAGCCTTCCAAGTCTGAATCTAAGAAGGTGATAGCTGTGTCTAGGCGCGGGGCCTTGGACACAGTATATACCTCATGAGCCTCCTCGGTTCTAACTCTTCGTAGGTGAGCTTTCCTGGCTGAGCTGGATTCTCCTCCTCCTGCGAATCCCCCAGAGATGACTCTGATTTCCCCTAGTGGCTGTTGGTGTGGTGGTGGTGCCTGTTGCTGAGGTGGTGGGGGTGGAAGAGCTCGGTTTTGATTATCTCGGGCCACAAAGTGACGCAACTGCCCTCGTTGAATCAGAAATTCTATGTCCTTTCTTAGCTGGATACAATCGTCGGTATGATGGTCATGGTCTCGGTGGTAATCACAGTACTTGGTCGGGTCTCTCTTTGCTGGGTCCGCCTTCATTCAGGGAGGCCATCTTAGGAACTTCTCATTCTGCACCACGCATAGGATTTGAGATACCGAGGCGATCAGGGGAGTGAGCTGCCGAGGTGGGTACCTCAGTTGCAGTTCTGGCTGTGGAGGGCCTAGTCGATCCCTAACATTGCCCCTTCTTTTTGGGGATCGTGCCCTATCTCTCCTTGGAGACCTATCATGTTCTCTTTCTTTCCTGGGACTTCGGTCCATTTTCTTCTTCTTTCTCCTTTTCTCCCTTCGTGATGATGACGAGTGCTACAACTTTAGAATTGATCACCCAAGTGCAGGTTGTGCGAAGTAATATCATACGCGGAAGTCCGAGGTCAAACCACAGGGAATTGTGAAAAACTTAGAACACAAAGAAAAATAAAAGAAAATTTGTTTTGAAATAATTGTTGTAGAGATTTAGAAAACAATAAATTTGGTTTTAAAACAATAATAGAAAATACTAAAGCATCGAGTACTCCCTCTCAATTTCATACAATAATGATTGAAGACTCAAAACTTAACTTGAAACACAAATCAGATGTCGGTTGATTCAAGTAACAAATCAAGTAAGAAAACCAAATGTTACAATCAAAATATTATTCAGGAATCTGAATAATCATCCAATTATATTATTTTATGAAATAATGATAATTACCCCAAGCGTGGAATAATCAGTTATTTACTCGCAGAGAAATTCAAGCAATCGATGTACATGGCACAACGACTCAAGGATTTTTACATAATAAAAAATTTGCTAAAAAATCAGAAGTTAAATTAACAAAACATCATAAATCATTAAGCACAAAGTCAATAACATTACCGTACTTCATTGAGAGGTTCTCCCCTAGCCCTAGCTTAGCCTTCTAGCCAGACATGACGAACTAAAAATAAAAAGATGGAAAAAAGAATAAATAATCTCTCCCTCTCTCAATAGACGAGAGCCCTTATTTATAGTAAAATAAATCCTAAGTACAGGTTGGAAGGAATTCCTTTCCCCAAAAAAGATGTCTTGTAAGGTTAAATCCCGTGCATAAATCTTGGGGCCCGCGGGTACAAAATCTGTCCAGACTTCGAGCTTAAATTTCGCATATTTAGAGGCTGAATCAAGAAATTTTCGTGAAATATACTTCTGTAGCCCTTGAAGTCTTCTTTCCAACCCCACAAAAATCAGGTAAATCCGATATCAGAATCAAAAGTTATGTCTAAAATACTGAAGACGTGTCAAATCCTTATCTTTTAGGAAACTTTCCTAATCCAACTTTAAATGAGTTTTCTTCTCACTTAAACTCTTATAAGGATTAAATTGATGATTTATCTTCAAGTCTTCCTATCTCAATCTTGACTCTTCAATCCTTATCAGTTATGATTCTTCCTCTAGTGATTGTTTCACTTGCATTATCCATTATTACTTTAAATCAACCAATTTACCTGCAAAATAAACTAAACAGCTAGAAAAAGTATCAAACTAGAAAATCAAGGAATTTAACACATTTAATCACAAATAATATGCAATTAACAAATCATTAAATATAATAAAATAGCACTTTTGATGATTAATCAACGAGCTCCCTACCTTAGAGAGGAGCGTTTCCTCACCGTTTATATATTTCTCTGCTTTTGCCAACACCTCGGCCATGCTTGCCTGGGGGTTCTTTGATATAGAGAACATCAGATCCTTTGATTGTACTCCAAGTCCTACGATGAAAGAAGTGATGGTGAATTTCTCGTCCGGGACATCTAATTTCAATGATTCTGCATTGAACCTCTGGACATAGGACCGAAGGTTCTCATCAGATCTTTGATTTACGTTTAACAGGTGATAACTTGGTTTTCTATAGGTCCGCGCTCCTATGAAGTGAGATACAAAAGAGATTGAAAGCTCTTTGAAGGAGGAGATCGAGGCCGGGGGGAGCCTATTAAACCAAGCCAGGGCCGATCCTTTCAACGTGATAGCGAAGGCTCTGCAACGCACAAGGTCCTGGTACCCGTGCAGCTCCATCTGATTTTTGTAAGTATTGAGGTGGTCCATAGGGTCTTTCGTTCCATCAAAGGCTTCCACCTGCGGCACTCTGAATTTCGATGGAAGGGGGAAGTGCAATATCCCCGTGGTGAATGGGGATTTAGTCTGCTGTACTAGCGCGTCCATTGTGACCGGAACCTTGCTCTTTACAGTCTCCTTCACGTGGCTAAGCTCTTGCTGGATGCCCTTGAAGCGCTGCTCCCAATACTGCTCATTCCCTTCCTACTGATAGGGGAAGAAATCGTCCCTCTCTCCTCCATTGTTTTGGCTTTGCACCTCTTCATTGTGGCCATTCCTAGGGGGCAGATGGGCATCCTACTCCATGGTCTGGCTATTTTCCCTTCCTTCATTGATCTCGCGGAGGGGATGGAGGTGTTGTTGTTCCCTGCGATGGGGGTTATCCTGGCCTTCTTGGGCCGGTCGTGCCTCCTGCGATCGTTGCAGGAGCTTCAAGAGCTCCTCATTCTGCTGTAGCAAGTGTTGATTGGCTAGGCGAAGAGCCTCCAACTCATTATTGGTGGGGAGATTTCCCATGGGAGGGTTGACCCCTAGGACATCCTGCGGCTGTCTACTGTTGGTGGTTTCTTGTTGGTTTTGCATTAGTGGTAAGTTTGCTTGACTTCTACTCATGTTGCGAGTTGAGACCATCAGTCACTGAAAGATCAGCGTATTTGTAACAGGAATTGTCGTTCCCACAGACGGCGCCAAACTGATGGTGTTTTTTTACTTGAATGAGCAGTGAGTTCGAGTGTAATGGCGAGGAACAGGTCTGAGCTACCAGGCTCGTGAATTAGATGGCGAATGCTCTAGTTATCAGTGGTGTGATGTGTGTGATACAGTGGAAATATAGTGGTTCACCGGCTAATGAGCTCAGCTAGTCCACTCTACAATGGAGGCTCTTGCTCCTGAGGTGTATATTCATTCAATAGGAGTTTACAGATTGTTCTTTTTCGATCCCCCCTAGGTTAGGGCTAAGTACCGTTCTTATAATGCCATTCCTAACTCTAAGAGATCTCTACTGAGATCTCTGCCCTTCATCCATGGGATCTCCCTTAATTCTGGGAGAGGATCTTGGTCAATTGAGTGTTTTTCGCCTTAATTCTAACTTTCCACTTCGTTGGGGGTATGGGCTGTTATCCAGCTACCCCCTATTTATTCTTGTTATTATCTTTTCCGGGGTAGAGCTTTAGCTCTGGTTTCCTGAACTATGTGTGTCTAGCCCGACCTCCTGAGCTGACCTCTTCTGCTGAGTTCATGTCTGGAATTTATTTTAGGTATCATCAAGACTAAAAAATAAAAAAGAGACACTGTAGAGTTTCCCCATTCCCAATAAATACTGGTATCTGTACGACTTTTTTATGATGAATGGTAAGACACGCAGTAAGAGATTGGTGAGTGGCCAGGCCAGATACCTGATTATTATGTCCATTTTCGGACCACACCGCAATTATATGCAGAGAAAGTCAAGGCTCAATTACTCACCATTCTTGTGCAAAATTCTATTCAAAAGGAATAAGGCTTGATTATGATAACAATGAAAAACCATTCAACTTACCACGTTTTTCTGATATTTTTCCATGAATTTTCATTTGAGAAATACTATTAGGACATAATTTGATGACATAATTTGGGAATTTAATGATTATGATCATTAGATTGTCAGTGGATCATAATATTAAAATATCACTGGATCTCAACACTATCAATTCAATAGTCATAATACATTAAGTCTCCAAATTATGTCCCAATAATATTATTGTTTTTATTTCAACCAATCAGCGTGGAAGAAATAGCAGAGGTCTTGAGTTTGGATTTTTGAGATCATTATATATTTAGTTTTAAGGTAATGTTATGCTTACCAAATTTTTTTACCAAATCTTCATCCCAAATGATGTGACACTGTTTTTCATCATCAGATTAGTGGGTTCCATTAATGTTCAATGATGGAAATTGTGCCACATCATTTGAGATGGAAGATTTGGTAAAAAAATTTGGTAAGCATAGCATTTTCCTTTGTTTTAAGGGAAAATCTACGACACCGATTTTTTTTTTTTTTGTGTTCCACTGGTTATAGTTTTTTATAGTAAAATTACACATTTGAAAAAATAAAGTTACAACTACTCAAGGAAGGTCATGATTGATCATCGATTTTCGGTATCAATCCCAACTCTTCATGATCAATCATATCCTTTAAAAGTTGTAACTTACACCTAAAAAAAGTTAGAATTTAGCCTTAAAAAATTGTAATTTTTGGTACGGTACCGTAGTCTTTCCCTAATTTTAAAGATATTTTAAAGATTTGTTTTTAGATACATGTTTTTAGGAGTTGTTAGTTTTCAAATTTGTTTTAATTAAACATAACTAGTAGGGATATTTTGGACAATGAATATCAAAATAGACTTAATATTAAACAAGTTTCATTGATGGACTTTTCACCAAATAAGTCCACAAGGGGCGGCCTCCAAATTTCTCTTTTAATTATTTTAAGGATTAATGTATTTTTTTTTTGAACTAAATGGGTTAATAGGTTTAACTCAATCCATTATAAACCCAACTCATTATAACCCATTTAATACGTGAATAAAAAATAAATTAAATTTATTTTAACCCCACTCAATTTAACTCAACTCATAATCAATCCAACCCACGTTTTTCTCACCTTTAGTATAGAACTTCAGAGTGATTAAAAAGCAAAAGCAAAAAGTCATAGGAAGGAACCTTGATTATAATGCTTTTCAGAGATCTTCAAAATTCCACCAAGTGGTTCAGGTTAGATACTTTCTTGATATTTTATATAAGTTGATGGGAATATTGTTATTCACTTCTACTTGAAAGACTTCTTGTATTTAATATTCATGGCTTAATAAAGAACTAGTCAATCGCCCTAAGGGCTTGTTTGGTATGATGGTTTGAGAGGGGTTTGGATTGTGGATTGGAGAATAAATCTCTTAAACCCATGTTTGGTAATCCATATTTAGCCTAGGGTTTGGAAACCCAGCCCGTTGGATGGCCCGGTCATGAAACCCACATACTTGGGTTTCATGAAACCCAAGGGGGATGGGTTTCATATGGGGGGTTAAGGGGTTTAACATATAAATGATATTTATATCCCCATATATCATATATACCCCATATATACAAATTGGTTAAGGGACAAAATAGTCATTTATATACAAATATATTATCATAATAATCATATATCCCAGCGCATACCAAACATGGGTATGGACATCATTGAATGTTGAATCCCATCTTTGGGTCAAACCCGGGTTTGGACAATCCAATCCAAACCCCTCCCAAAAAACATACCAAATAGGCCCTAAGAGTTTTGGTCAATGCTCAAATATCATATTTCTAAATATTAAATCAATTTTTTATGTACCATAGTATTACTATATTATTCTCTTTGGAGTTCATAACAATAATGTACACTTGAAATTTATATAATCATATTCGAATTATAGGCATCGGGTTAACTGCACAACAAACTAACCAGAGTATTTTTCTAGAAAATTCAAACTCAAAAACATGAAATAGTAACTCGTAAGACATCCGAATAGTTTACACTAACCATATTTGAATCCATCATAACAAGAAAGTTCAATAATTTATTTGTAGCATACAAGTACCTCGCTTCTATAAACGTGAATGACACAAACAACTTCCCCAACAAAATCTAATCATTTGTCTTAAAGAGACAAAACCTAATCTATAAAATTCTTCATCAATCCCACTCACCCCCATCAAAGTACTCAACCACATGCTTTGAGTTTGCTATACAGCAATGGCACAATTTTCATCAGAAAAAGTTCAAACCATAAGTATAAACAATTCCATTTAACATTAGCCCTTGCAATCCATATGGGTAGGTCAAATAGAAAAAAATTCATGGACTGCTTGTTCGAGGTTTCAAATAATAATTCTCCAACTAGTTTGATGTCCATGACTATAGAGAAGAAAGGAGAAATATGACCGGAGAAGAGAGAGAAATTTGATTTTTCTCTTATCGACTCATTAATTTATTTTTCCTTCCTATCAGACATGGCCGGCTCAATGGCACACTCATTGGAGCCATCGTCGCTTTATGGGGCCTCATTTTATGGAGGTTTAATTAGATTTAATATTCAAATAAAATTTTTAAATATATATTTAATTATATGCAATTTTATTTTAGTATCTCAAAAAATAAGATTTATAATATTTTAGGTTTGATTTGAAGATATTGAGAATTCGTTTAACAACTATGTTGTTAATGATAACTGATGGTGTTTAAAACGTGGATGAGCAGATCGTGCAACTTTGTTACGTAGTGTTAGATCGGAGCTCCTAGGCCCGTGGACACCGTGTGTTGATTTACGGGAATGATGGAATATGAGAGGGCTGACACCGGAAAAGTATAGTGGTTTACCAGCTCGAGAGCTCGGCTAATCCACTATTTAATGGAGTTTCTTGCTCCTGTAATCTATATTCTTAGTGATCATTGTTTACAGAGAGCTTTTGTTACAGCTAGAGTCGCCTCACTAATGGAGGCGTTGTACAGTATTTATAGTGTAACCCCTGACTTGATGGGATCTGCAACGAGATCTTTGTCCTTCATACGCTGTATTTTCCTTGATTCTGGGAGAGGATCTCGGTTAGGTAAGGGTTTTGTGCCTCAATTATAGCTTTCCATTGTCGTGGGGACGCCTGCATCCAGCCAGCTGTTCCCTTATCACTTTTTGTCTCGCCTAGGGGGAGCTCGAGGTCTGGACCCCTGAGCTCTAGATGTCTTATCTGACCTCACTTCCCGAGCTCATAATTAAAATTCTTTCCAGGTATCATCAATAACATAAAACATCATTCGAGACTGATATTTAGCTTAAGTTTTATTATTTATAATTTTGTTTCTTTTCATTGATTATGTTAACATTAACTCTAGTAAAATTCGATCTTACTATTATATTAGGTATTACACTTGTTCGAATCAACTATACTATATAAATAATATTATATAATGATTTAAATATTAAAATTTATTTAAAAAATTAATAGGGGCTCATTTAACTTTTAGCTTTAGACCCCATTTTGCGTTGGGCCACTCCTACTATCATATGCTTTTTGTAAGTATCACGTGAGAAGAACATGTTTAAAACCCGTTAGCAATTTCACGTCAATTGACTGAAGGACTACATAATCACAAATTTAATAGTTCAGGATCAAACTGCAGCAATTGAAACCTTGAGAACTAAAATTATACAAAACACATATTTTGAGGACTTTAATGTAATTAACCCTAAAAACAATGATGCCTAGTTTCACAGGCCCCACATGTTATATACTCTTTAGATGTAGGTGAAGGTTGAATCCGATGGACCATCAACCCATGTTCACCTATGAATAAAACGTCATACCAGCCCCGTGGAATTTGGATTCTGCAAAGGATATTTATCTCATCGGTTAGACGATACCATCTAAAAAAGTTTTTGAGGTTATGTAACTAATCAATGAATACCTCGGGATTGTTATCACCTGGAAAATCAACAATATTTATTTTAATCCCTCTATCAACATCAAATAATCAGTAATTTTTTTTTAACTGTGGCTTGAACAACTATCTGCTAATGATCAATATTTTCATTCTTCTCAACTCTCTACTTTGCCATTTAGTTCGACATTGGAGACCATATTTGTTGAAGGATTGATGTGAAAATTTTCCAAAACTGTTGGGGTTAACTTGTAGATATAAAAACTTATGAGGTCAATTCTACAATTTCAATAATTTCTAAGAAAAAATCAAGAATTCTATAAATTTTGAGGTCAATCTATAATTTTCATAACTTTTAGGGTTGATTATAATTTTAGAATGGGAAAATTTCAGCCACACCCCTTATCGTTTGTTATATCTTCAAGGACACATCTCTACTATTCAAAACATCACTGACATTCATTCTAGTTTATATTTAAATATCACTGACACTCCCTACAGTTAAACTACAATTTCTAACCAAAAAAAATTTATCCAAAATACCAAAATTATCCCCACATAAACCTCAAATAATCTTTCTACATATTATTCGATTAAAATTTTAGCCGATTAAAATTTATTTTTTTACATATTAAAATACAATATATATGTAATTTTTTACAATATGGAGCTGTCTGTGTAATGTCACTATCCTCTAGTACGTTCTGTGACATCACATGAAAGCCTTTTGATGTCATCATTTTTTGGATGAGTGAGTCATATCATCTTTTTGAGTGGGATCCACTCGTTCAACATTCATCCTTTAATATGGTTTCATCTAAGTTGTATAATATTTTTTTATAATAAAATACAAATAACTTTATAAAATTAAAGAAGAATCTTATTCTCTTACACTCTTCGGATTTGGGAGACAGAATAAGCAAATATTCTCACGCACAACTAGGATTTTTTATTTTGATAAAATATTTTTTGAAATTGGAATACTAATATAAATACAGGTTTGACTACAACAGTGAAAATGAATTTTTGATATTGTGCCGCTTATTATTTTTTGGGTAGAATTTATTAACTTTTGAGGTGCACTCACCTTTGACGTTCACTGACTATTTTTTAGATTTTTTTTTTTTTTACTTTTCAATTTAGTAGCAAAAAGTAAAAAAACCTCACCATAGTGTTTTCCTTTAAATAATGGTATCTTTATGGAGGAAGACTATGATACTATTTTTCATATCGTATTGAAAATTATAATTTTTTAAAATTTAGTTATAATTTTTTTAAGTGTAAATTATAATTATAAAAGACGTGATCAATCTTGAAAGTTATTATTATTACATGCAATACAACTAATTGATAATATTTATGAGCAAAAACAATATTTTTATAATTGCCCATATTTATGAATTTTCATGATGGATGGTGACCCATGCAATCAGAGATAGGTACGTGGTCAGGCCAGATACCTCATTATTATGTCTATTTTTTGACCACACTGCTATTATCTGCAGAGAATGTTGAAGCAGAATGCCTCACCATTCTGCTACAAAATCTATTCAGAAGGAAACGACTAATGCTCCATGATTTTTCATTTCAACCAATCAGAGGTCTTGAGTTTTGACATCAATATTTGTTTAATTTTAAAGATATTTTTAAGATTTATTTTGGATTCATCTTACTTTATTTAATAGTACGTCCAAGTATGTAAGGGGTTCACGGTCATCGACTAATAATTTAGGAGTAACCAGTGTCTGAATGCACGGTGCAATGTGAATGGTTTTGAGAATGATGTTGGTAGTCGTTGGATGTGTCTATTTAAGACCGTCGAATAGACTTTTTGAAGTCTGCTCTATTTTATATTATAAATTTCGTCGACAAATTTGATCATAATTTAGTGCAAGTGGTATTATTGTTATTTTAATATATTCACGTTGCGACATATACATATATTATATTTATCAAATTTTGTACATATGTAACGGGTTCATTATGTTTATAAAATTTTGTAATAATTGTTTATTTTGTTAGAAAAATTTGACCATAATTTGTTTCAAATACTATTATTGTTGTTTTAATATATCCAAGTTGGGACACATACATATATTGTGTTTATCGAATTTTGCATACGGATCAAAAAAATATTTTGTCATCAAATAAAAAGAAATCTTCATTTCAAATAATGAAAAAATGGATGTTAGGAAATACTTGTAGTAATTTAATTAGTACGATGACAAGAAAATAAATAAATCAAATTACATAAGGAAAGATAACACTGATATTTACATGGCTCGACAATATTCCTGTCTACCTCTACGAGGTGTAATCCAATTATATTCTTCATTATTGAGAAAAATTGAGTACAATAATGCAACTCTCACCACTCGAATTTAATATTCCAACCCTTAACATTTTACCCCATTGTACATTCCACTCAAGTTACCGCTCAATACCCGTAAAAGAAGTAGAGAGTTCTTCTTTTAAAATCTCAATACACTTGTCGATTTTTGGATTCCCTCACTCGGATGTCGAGAAGTGCAATTCCATTGTTTATTTATAGGCATGAGCTTGGTTGCATTGGTTGCAAATAGCCAAATGACTCCATTTTCCAAGACAAAGTTTGAACCTTAATGGTTCGTTTGGTATGAGAGACGGAAAGTTGGAAAAATAGAGAAAAATGAGGAATAGACTTTTCATCTTATGAGGAAGGAAATTTTTTTTTTCTCCTTTTTGTTTGCTATGATGGATTAAAAATTAGAGGTTTTTTATTGTTTGGTATTAGAAAAAAAATTATAGGAAAGAAAATATGTACACTTAATTTACCATTATACCTTTACATATGAAAACCAAATTTTTATAGCAAATAATTTTTTTGAAATAACACGCTTTGTAAGAGATAGAAAATAAATTTTCTATATTGAAAACCACTCTTCGTTATTTTTTTTAACAAAATAATTTTTTGGGTCACAATTTATTTTGTGATTTTTCTAAGAGAGAAGGGGGGGGGGGGGGGGGGGGGGGTATTGGGATTTGGCTGAACAATAACATACTTACTTGAGTAGCTCCTCTATAAGTTGTCTTCTTCCTTCTTGAAACTTTCATGCATGTTTTTTATAGAATGAGGAATAAATAAAGGACAAAAAAATAAAATTATCATAAATAGCCTAACCTTTCTCTTTTTCCTTCTATTTTCCATCCAAATTTGAACAGAAAAATTGTGGTGGGCAGAGATGAAGAGAATTTTTCCATCCTATTTTCCTGTCAACCAAACGGTGGAGATCTTTTCTTTCTATGTTATTTTTCTTCCACCCTATTTTCCACTGGCATAAAAAAATCTGATTGAAGAAGTCTTCTTCTTAATCCTTTGTTCCAACTGTAGCACACAAACACGGATCTTTAGCTTTAACTTCGGCTCACGAGTCTTGACTTTTAAAGCAGATCCGACGCCTATCTAGCAGCCCACACCGACGCCAGATTTCTTGGTCAATCAGCGTCGCTTTGTTGAATTCGAAGCTACTGTCCAACAATGGATTTAGTTTGAATTTGACTTTAGAAGTTCCACAATTATTTTTTTAAAAAGAAAATACTAATGGAGTTAATTTCGAGGCATTATGTCTTATTTATGTTTATAGAAATAAACATTTCAAAAGCATTAAACCCACCAACTACACCCAAAAATGGTCTAACATTTGAATATATAGAAATTCCTTATAAAAAATAATAAAATTGCTGTTTGATTCTTTCCATTTAATTGCGAAATCATATGTTTGCAAAAGGAAAAAAAAAAAACACAAATCAGTATAAAGCTTCACAGGGATTATTTTAATTCTAGTCATTTCACACCAAAACCAAAAACAAAAGCAAAAAAGTCGTAGGAACCTTGATTATAAATAACTATGGGGTAACCGTGTATAAAAGTATGGTACAACATAAGTGACAAGTGATGGATTTGAGGAGAAATTTAATGTGAATGGTTTTGAGGGAATATTGATGGCCGTTGGATGAATCTATTTGAAACTGTCGGATGTACTTATTAAAGTTTGCTCTGTTTTATATTATTGATTATAGATGCTTTTCAAAAACCTCTAAATTTTCCACAAAATGGTTGAGGTTAGAGGCTTTCTGGATATTTTGTATAAGTTTATAGAGAAATATTGATATTCACTTGTGAAAAATGTCATTTGAACCTTTTTCTTAATGCATTAATTGGATTAAAGGTGGACTCTAACAAATATTAAAATTCACAAATAAGTTGACTTCACAAATGATTTGGTAAAAAAACTAGTCAATCACCTTAATACTTCGTTTGGTACGATAGAAAAATGGAAGGATATAAAGTTGAAAGGATCAAAAGTTTGAGTGATAAATAAAACATCATATTTGGTAAGGAAATAAAATAGGAAGGATAAAAAAGTGGATGAATGAGCTTTCCTTCACCTCATCAAAATCAATCCCTCTAAAATTGAAAGAAAAAGTTGATGAAAAATTAATTATGTATGTTGAACTGTATGTTATTTGTCTATATATCATATTTATCAATTACATATTATGTATACATTAATTTTATATATAAATATAATGGTAAATATATATATTTTTATTTTTTCCAAAAAAAATATAAAAAAATATTTTTTCTATTTTATCAAACATAAAAAATCAATTCTACCTACTTTACATCCATCTTACCAAACATAAAAGAGGGAAGGGAAAATTCTTCCATTGAAGGATAGAAAGTGTATCATTTTCACTTTTCATCGGTTTATTTTTACATCCACCATACCAAACAGACCATAAGAGTTTCAGTCAATTCTCAAATATTGGGACCTTGTTTAATTTCTTAACATTAAATCAAATTTTTATATATATACTTTAGGACTATTATAATTGATGAGCCCAGATCTAACTGGGTCAAGCCCAATTAATGTGTCAGGCCCAAATTAACTACAAAGTAGGTCAAGCCCAGCTCATGGATTTGGCCCAGTTCAAGATTTAAGAGACCCAAGAAGTCAGCACACGTGGAGAGTAATTATCGGGATAACCACTGCTCGAAGATCAGGACAATCTTTAATTGTATCTATCATTAGTTGTAGCTATCATCTCCTAAGGATTAGTCGCCTTTCCCTTCACTCCACCGCCTCAACCAAGGCTTTGTGCCTATAAATTATAAGTCATTTCCACATGAGAGGGGCATCTCTCTATGCACCCTTTACACAACTCTCTCTCATAGCTACCCAACCTTTCCTAGAGCTTACCCTTGCTATTTCCCCCACCATATGTCTTTTGAGTTTAAGAAATATGAGTTATCCAGTATTTTCAAAATAAAATTTTCCTCCTCGCCGCTCTCTACTAATGAGAGCATCCATTGTCAAAGGTTTTCTATCAATTTCCCCCTTGTTCAAACAATTTAAAAATTTTATTCAATACTAGATCAATAAATAATTATTTGTGCCTATTACAAACTCGACTCGTTTATAATTCATGATAATTGATCGTGTTGTTATCAAGTATTTAGGACAAAAAAAGCTCCAGCATTTACATTTAGATTGTAATCTAAAACCAAACCAAAATAGATCTAAAAATTTTCAACAAAACTAGGCCTTATGGTCTTAGAAAAATCACATGAATGCCTCAGTGGCCCTGCGGAAGTTGATTAACCAATGCTAATGCATTACTGATGACTTGTGCAACAGGTTCAACATGTCCCCTTATTGCACTCTTAATAGAACCATTCAAAGCAGTGGGCTCATCAGAATCTTCATAACAATCATTATAATTTGTTAGGGCAGAACTAACCCAAGTTTGAACATTGCTTTTATGCCACAAAAAGTCCCCACCTTGGTCCTGGCCCATTTTTCTGAGCTCTGGGACCGACTGTGTCAGTTGGTCTAGGCCATCGCCCATCCCGTCGAAACAGTCCTTTAGGGCTGCTTGCTCATTGGCACTCATCCCTTTGTCGTTGGTCATCTGAGACACGAATGCCTTCGCTTGCTCGGTCTTGGCTAGGCCCACGGACAATGTGGTCTCGGCCAACTCTTGTAGGCTTGATTGGGGATCGGTGGCGTGGGCTTGGAGAGTTTCGACACACACTGCAGGATATCTTGTGGCCTTGCATGCTTCCACGATCGAGGTTGTCGTGGCGGCGAAGGCCGTGCCGGCAATGTACAAAAGAGAAAGAGTTAGGGATGAAAATGCAAGGTCAAATCTAGCCATGTGTTTTTTTTTTATTTGGATAAAAAAGGGTTTATATGATGAGTATACTTATAGGTAGTGAGAGGTTATCACATTTGCCTATTTTTGGCCTATCCTAAATTGGGATTAGTCTTACTACTAGCCTGAAAAATTGGTGTTTTGATTAATTCTAAAGAAACTGTGTTCAAATTAGTGGACGACACTATCTTCAACATTACGTTCTAAAAAAGCTTGATTATATATATATATACACACACACACACACACACACACACACACACACACACACACACACACACACGAGAGAGAGAGATAGAGAGAATTGAACAAAACATTACAATTACATTGCGCTAACGGTCCAATCATACCCGGAGTAATGTCACACCATGGATCCAAATTGAATTCCTGGTATCTTGATAATCATGTAAGTTAGGAATGACCCAAATTGTTCATGAGCAGGAATACAATCCAAGTGGTCCATATATGTGACTGTTGAGATGTCTTTCTCTCCTACCACTTTTTGGGTTTCTATACCACTTTTTGGGTGCAACTTCTGAAACTTTGGAGGTACACTCGCTTTTTAAGTTCACTAACCAGTTTGTGAATTAAAATTATTATTTTTTGGTATGAAACTTATTATATATATATATAATTTTTTTTTTTTTTGAAGTTTCAATATGACAGTAAAAAGTAAAAAAGGGACTGTAGAGTTTCCCCATTCCCCATAAATACTGGTATCTGTACGACTTTTTTATGATGAATGGTAAGACACGCAATAAGAGATTGGTGCGTGGCCAGGCCAGATACCTGATTATTATGTCCATTTTCGGACCACACTGCAATTATATGCAGAGAATGTGAAGGCTCAATTGCTCACCATTCTTGTGCAAATCCATTCAAAAGGAAAAAGGCTTGATTATGATAACAACGAAAACCCATTCAACTTACCACGTTTTTTTTGATATTTCTCCATTTATTTTCATTTCAACCAGTCAGCGTGAAAGAAATAGCAGAGGTCTTCAGTTTTGACTTTTGAGATCAATATATGTTTAGTTTTAAGGGAAAATCTACGTTACCGAAACCGATACGTCCTTAAACACGGCCATACATAACATAAAAATAACACTTGAAAATGGTGGACAATTGGTTAAAACAGCGAGAGTGTTGTAACAAAACTGATTGTAAAAGAGGAGAAATCGGCCACATTAAAATGACATTCTGGAGAGGTCCGTTTGATATCCAAAAACTGCTCAACAACAGTCGGACAAGTGGATAATGTTGAGGGTGAACCAGAAAATAATTTTTTTTTTTAGATTCGTATCTTCGGTTATAATTTTTTATAGTAAAGTTACACATTTGAAAAAAGAAGTTATAGCTGCTCAAGAGAAAGTAATGATCGATCATGGACTTTCGATATCGATCTCAACTCTTCATGATCAATCATATTCTTTAAAAGTTGTAATTTAGTACTGTACATCATATATTTGCAAAAGAAAAAAAAAAGTATAGAATAGAGGTTCAGAGTGATTAAAAAGCAAAAGCAAAAGCAAAAGCAAAAAGCAAAAGGTCATAGGAAGGAACCTTTGATTATAATGCTTTCCAAAGATCTTCAAAATTTCCACCAAGTGGTTGAGGTTAGATACTTTCTTTATATTTTATGTAAGTTGATGGGAATATTGTTATCCACTTGCAGTTCAAAGACTTCTGAGGAAAAAAAGATATGCGTTTATTTTTTAACTTTTAAATTTCATTTGAATTATGTAACATTTTCTCTAATTTAGAATAAGTTGACTTCATGGCTTAGTAAAGAACTAGTCAATCGCCCTAAGAGTTTTGGTCAATGCTCAAATATTATTTATGTACTTTAGAACTACTATATTATTCATTTTTTCAGCTCGTGACTATAATGTACACTCGAAATGTGTATATTCACTTTCAAATTATAGGCATTAGATTAATTGCAAAACAAATTAACCAGAGTGTTTATTAGAAAATTTGAAATTAAAAATTCGAAATAATAACTCGTAAGATATCCTAATAGGTTACACTAACCAGATTTTAATCCTTCATCACAAGAAAGTTCAATAATTTATTTGTAACATACAAGTACCTAGCTTCTATGAACGTGAATGACACTTAGAAGAATATAGCTTTAGCTTCCCATTTTTCCATTAAAAGTATTGCACTTGGTTTTATAAAAAAATAAAAAATACTGCTTAGCTTGTTAGTTAGTGTTTTCTTTGTAATATAATTTTAACGTTAAAAAATGTTGAGAAAATTTCAACCACATCTCCTCTAATTTATCATATTTTTAAGGACACCATCTATTTTCTGAATCTTCACTCACACCCCTTGTCAGATTAAAAATATTAACTAAAATACAATTTTACTAAATTCCTCGTGATATATTTGAGGACAAACTTCATCCACACCCCTTATAGATAAGCATAACTTCATTGAGACTCCCTCTGTTTTTAAATTTTTTATATATTAAAATTCGATTCGAACTAATTAAAATTTATTTTTTACGTATTAAAATTAGAGTAGATAAAAAATTATATTTTTTTACGTATTAAAATTTGAACTGATTAAAATTCTATTTGAGCCAATAAAAAAATATTTTTAATTAGCTCAAATCAAATTTTAATCAACTCGCCTTGAATTTTAATCGACTCAAATTTTAATACATAAATAAATATAAATTTAATTGACTCAAATTTTAATGAATCGAATTTTAATTTACACAAATTTTAATAAGTAAAAGAATATAAATTTTAATCGACTCGAAGAGAATTTTAATTAGCGCTAACAACCCGAGTAGAGCTCAAATCGGCTCGAATTTTAATACGTAAAAAAAATAAAATTTAATCAATTTGAATTGAATTTTAATAGGCTCAAATTTCAATATATAGAAAAATAAATTTTAATCAACTTGAATTTTAATATATAGAAAAATAAATTTTAATCAGGTAGAATTTTAATCGAATTTTGTGTAGAATGATTGTTTTGAGTTTACGTAGGGACATTTTTGGTAGTTTAGATGATTTTTTTTTGTTAGAAATGGTGGTTTAATGGCAGGGGATGTGAGTGATGTTTAAATTCTATAATATAAAACAAGGCAGACTTTAATAAGTCCATCCGACGGTCTCAAATAGATTCATCCAACGGCCACCAACATCCCTCTCAAAACCATTCACATTGTACTGTGTCTTCAGATACGAGTTACCCTTAGTATAAACTATAAAAGGTATCAGTGATGTTTTTAATAATAGAGAAGGTGTCATTGAAAATGTAGTAAACTAAAAAGAGTGTTATCAATGGGTCTTTGGTCTAATGATACTCTTTACCTTGTGAAGACTTTGTCTTCTTGAGATCAAGGGTTTAAATCCCCCCTCCCCTTCTCCCTCTCCCCCCAAAAAAAAAATAAAAAGAGTGGCTAAAATTTTGCATAAAGACAAAAATCAAATTTCCACTACTGCAACCTAACATATTTACTTAACTGCGATAAAAAGAAGTGCGTGCCACAAAAAGGTCATAAACAACTTCCCCAACAAAATCTAATCATTTGTCTTAAAGAGACAAAACCTAATCTATAAAATTCTTCATCAATCCCACTCACCCCCATCAAAGTACTCAACCACATGCTTTGAGTTTGCTATACAGTCCTGAAATGTCAAACATAAGTATAAACAATTCCATTTAACAATAGGCCTTGCAATCCATATGGGTTAGGTCAAATAGAAAATATTCATGGACTACTTGTTCGAGGTTTCAAATAATAATTCTCCAACTAGTTTGATGTCCATGACTATAGAGAAGAAAGGAGAAATATGACTGGAGAAGAGAGAGAAATTTGATTTTTCTCTTATCGACTCATTAATTTATTTTTCCTTCCTATCAGATATGGCCGGCTCAATGGCATACTCATTGGAGCCATCGTCGCTTTATGGGGCCTCATTTTATGGTGGTTTAATTAGATTTAATATTCAAATAAAATTTTTAAATATATATTTAATTATATGCAATTTTATTTTAGTATCCCAAAAAAAATAAAATTTATAATATTTGATTTGAGAATATTGAGAATTCGTTTAACAACTATGCTGTTAATGATAACATAAAACACCATTTGAGACTATGATATTTAGCTTAAGTTTTATTATTTATAATTTTGTTTCTTTTCATTGATTATTATTATAATAGTCAAATTCGATCTTATTATTATATCAGGTATTACACTTGTTCGAATCAACAATACTATCTATTGAAAAAATATGTTAACAAATTTTGAATATAAAAATCTAATAAACACTTTGGTATCTCAAAAGATGATAATATCTATTTAATAAAGTAGCTTACAATTCAAATTTCAAAAGATAAACAAAATAACTTTTGCTTTTCGCGGTTCAGATCACTTTAAATTTTACTTTAAAGTTAATCTGACGGCTAATATTAACACCATAAATTTAATAGGAAAAATAGGCCCCTAAGGGTGTGTTTGAAATGACTTTTTAAAAGTACTTCCAGAAATTATTTCTCATAAGTACTTTAAAAAAAAAAAAAATAGTGTTTGAAACCACCCCACCACTACCTCTACCTCGACCACCCCCACCACCTCCACCACCATTGTCGCTGCCGCCGCCGCCACCACCACCACTATCGCCACCATCGCCTACACCACCATCGTCACCGCCCCCACCACGGCCGTCGTCGCCACCAAGGTCATTGCCACCCACCACAACCATTATCGTCTCCTACCACCACCACCTCTCACCCCTGTTACAATCGATACTTAAATTCATCTTTCCTCTATGTTTATGATTTGATTTTGGATATGAATATAAATATGTTTATTGTTTACCATTTTTTATTATTTTGTGCCTTCAGGCACATGCAATAACTAGTAAATAATATTGTATAATGATTTAAATTAAAAAATTAATAGGGCTCATTTAACTTTTAGCTTTAGACCCCATTTTGTGTCGGGCTACTCCTACTATCAGATGTTTTTTGTTAATATCACGTGAGAAGAACATGTTTAAAACCCATTAGCAATTTGAGGTCAATTGGCTAAAGAACTGCATACTCACAAATTTAATAGTTCAGGATCAAACTGAAGCAATTGAAACCTTGAGAACTAAAATCATACAAAACACATAATTTGAGGACTTTAATATAATTAACCCTAAAAACAATGAGGCCTAGTTTCACAGGCCCCACATGTTATATACTCTTTAGATGTAGGTGAATGTTGAATCCGATGGACCATCAACCCATGTTCACCTATCCCCGTGGAATTTGGATTCTGCAAAGGATATTTATCTCATCGGTTAGATGATACCATCTAAAAAAGTTTTTGAGATTATGTAACTAATCAATGAATACCTCGGGATTGTTATCACCTGAAAAATCAACAATATTTATTTTAACCCCTCTGTCAACATCAAATAATCAGTGAATTTTTTTTAACTGTGGCTTGAACAATTATCCGTTGATCAATATTTTCATTCTTCTCAACTCTATACTTTGCCATTTAGTTCGACATTGGAGACCATATTTATTGAAGGATTGATGTGAAAATTTTCCAAAACTTTTGGGGTTAACTTGTAGATATAAAAACTTAGGAGGTCAATTCTACAATGTCAATAATTTCTAAGAAAAATTCAATAATTTTAGAAATTTTGAGGTCAATTTATAATTTTCGTAACTTTTAGGGTTGATTATAATTTTAGAAAGGGAAAATTTCAACAACATTCCTTCTAGTTTGCTATATCTTCAAGGACACCTCTCTACTATTTAAAATATCACTGACATCGATTCTAGTTTATATTTAAATATCACTGACATTCTCTACTGTTAAACCACCATTTCTAACCAAAATTTTTTTTATCCAAAATACCAAAAATATTCCTAGATAAACCCCAAATAATCGTTCTACATATTATTCGATTAAAATTTTAGCCGATTAAAATTTATTTTTTTTACATATTAAAATACAGTATATATGTAATTTTTTACAATATGGAGCTGTCTGTGTAATTTCACTATCCTCTAATACGTTCTGTGACATCACATGAAAGCCTTTTGATGTCATCACTGCCATGCATAAAAACACTTATTTCTTTTGTAAATACAATGAATAAATAAATACAATTTAAAAAATTACCACCCAAATATATCTCATTTTTTAGATAAGTGGGTCCTATTATCTTTTTGAGTAGAATCCACTCATTCAACACTCATCCATTAATATCGTTTCATTTAGATCGTATAATATTTTTTTACACTAAAATACAAATAACGTTATAAAATTAAAGAAGAATCTTATTCTCTTACACTTTTCCGATTTGGGAGACAAAAGCAGAAGCAAATATTCTCACGCACACCTAGGATTTTTATTTTGATAAAATACTTTTCGAAATTAGAATACTAATATAAATACGGGTTTGACTACAACAGTGAAAATGAAATTTTTGATATTGTGCCGCTTGTTATTTTTTGGGTAGAATTTATTAACTTTTGAGGTGCACTCACCTTTGACGTTCACTTACTATCGATCGATCATGAAAGTTATAATTTTTAACGGTCTGAACTTCACCATAGTGTTTTCCTTTAAATAATGGTATCTTTATGGAGGAAGACTATGATAATACTTTTCATATTGTATTGAAAATTATAATTTTTTTTTTAAATTTAGTTATAATTTTTTTGAGTATAAGTTATAATTATAAATAACGTGATCGATCGTGAAAATTATAATTTTTACCAGTGTGAGTTATAATTTTAAAGATCAAATTACATGCAATACAACTAATTGAAAATATTCATGAGCAAAAACAATATTTAAGAATTTTTATGGTGGATGGTGACACATGCAATCAGAGATAGGTACGTGGTCAGGCCAGATACCTCATTATTATTTCTATTTTTTTGACCACACTGCTATTATATGCATAGAATGTTGAAGCCCAATGCCTCACCATTTTGCTACAAAAACCTATCAGAAGGAAACGAATTATGCTCCATGATTTTTCATTTCAACCAATAAGAGGTCTTGAGTTTTGACACTGGATGTGAGGAAATACTTGTAGTAATTTAATTAGTACAATGACAAGATAATAAATAAATTTAATAAATTAAATTATTTAAAGAAATGTAACATTGATATTTACGTGGCTCGATAATATTCTTGTCTACCTCTACGAGGCGTAATCCGATTATCTTCTTTATTATTGAAAAAAATTGAATACAATAATACAAATCTCACACACTCGAATTTAATATTTCAACCCTCAACATTTTACCCCATTGTACATTCCACTCAAGTCACCGCTCAATACCCGTAAAAGAAGCAAAGAGTTATTCTTTTAAAATCTCAGTACACTTGTCGATTTTTGGATTCCCTCACTCGGATGTCGAGAAGTGCAATTTCATTGTTTATTTATAGGCATGAGCTTGGTTGCATTGGTTGCAAATAGCCAAATGACTCCATTTTCCAAGACAAAGTTTGAATTTTAATGGTTCGTTTGGTATGAGAGATGGAAAGTTGAAAAAGTAGAGAAAAATGAGAGATAGACTTTTCATCCTAGGAAGGAAAAATACTCTTTTTTGTTTGCTATGATGGATTAAAAATTAGAGGGATTAATTTTTTATTGTTTGGTATTAGAAAAAAAAAATTATAGGAAAGAAAATATGTAAACTTAATTTACCATTATACCTTTACATATGAAAGCCAAATTTTTTATAGCAAATAATTTTTTTGAAATAACACGCTTTGTAAGAGATAGTAAATAAATTTTCTATATTGAAAAACACACTTCGTTAATTTTTTTTTTAACAAAATAATTTTTTCGGTCACAATTTATTTTGTGGTTTTTCTAACAGAGAAAAGAAAGGAGGGGGGGGGGAGTGTCATTGGGATTTGGCTTAACAATAACATACTTACTTGAGTAGCTCCTCTATAAATTGTCTTCTTCCTTCTTGAAACTTTCATGCACGTTTTTTATAGAATGAGGAATAAATAAAGGACAAAAAAATAAAATTATCATAAATAGCCTAACCTTTCTCTTTTTCCTTCTATTTTCCATCCAAATTTGCACAGAAAAATTGTGGTGGGCAGAGATGAAAAAGAATCTTTCCAACTTTCCTTTCCATCCTATTTTTCTGTCAACCAAACGGTGAAAATCTTTTCTTTCTATGTTATTTTTCTTCCACCCCATTTTCCACTGGCATAAAAAAATCTGATTGAAGAAGTCTTCTTCTTCTTCTTCTTCTTCTTCTTCTTCTTCTTCTTCTTCTTCCTTTGTTCCAACTGTCGCACACAAACACAGATCTTTAGCTGTAACTTCGGCTCACGAATCTTGACTTTTGAAGCAGATCCGACGCCGATCTAGCCGCCCACACTGGCGCCAGATTTCTTGGTCAATCTGCGTCGCTTTGTTGAATTCGAAGCTACTGTCCAACAATGGATATAGTTTGAATTTGACTTTAGAAGTTCCACAATTTTTTTTTTTAAAAAGAAAATACTAATGGAGTTAATTTCGAGGCAATGCTACATGAACTTAAAAATTAGACTTAAAAATTAGACTTGATAATTACAACCACTGATTTCACTGTGGGTCCCAGCATTTATTGGAACCCACTACCTATTCAATTGTTGAGATTGTCAAGTCTAATTTTTAAATCCATCTAGCATTACTCTATGTTGTATTTATGTTTATAGAAATAAACATTTCAAAAGCACTAAACCCACTAACTACACCCAAAAATGGTCTAACATTTGAATATATAGAAATTCCTTATAAAAAATAATAAAATTGTTGTTTGATTCTTTCCATTTAATTGCGAAATCATATATTTGCAAAAGGTAAAAAAACACAAATCAGTATAAAGCTTCACAGGGATTATTTTAATTCTAGTCATTTCACACCAAAACCAAAAACAAAAGCTATAAAGTCGTAGGAACCTTGATTATAAATAACTATGGCGTAACTGTGTATAAAAGTATGGTACAACGTAAGTGACAAGTGATGGATTTGAAGAGAAATTTAATGTGAATGATTTTGAGGGAATATTGGTGGTCGTTGGATGAATCTATTTGAAACTGTCGGATGTATTTATTAAAGTCTGCTCTGTTTTATATTATTGATTATAGATGCTTTTCAAAAACCTCTAAATTTTCCACAAAATGGTTGAGGTTAGAGGCTTTCTCGATATTTTGTATAAGTTTATAGAGAAATATTGATATTCACTTGTGAAAAATGTCATTTGAACCTTTTTTTTAATGCATTAATTAGATTAAAGGTGGACTTCAACAAACATTAAAATTCACAAATATGCTAATGACTACACTGATTTAGGTTCCTATAACATTACTCATTATTCACTATTTTTAATTTGTATAAACATAAACTACTTTATAATAAGTTGACTTAACAGATGATTTGGTAAAAAAACTAGTCAATCACCTTAATACTTCGTTTGGTACGATAGAAAAATGAAATGATAGAAAATTGAAATGATGAAAAGTTGGAGGAATAAATAAAACATCATATTTGGTAAGAAAATAAAATAGAAAGGATAAAAAAGTGGATGGATAAGCTTTCCTTCCACCTCATGTAAATTAATCCCTCTAAAATTGAGAGGAAAAATTGATAAAAAATTAATTATGTATGTTGAAATATATGTTATTTGTCTGTATATCATATTTATCAATTACATATCATGTATACATTAATTTCATATATAAATATAATGGTACATATATATTTTTTTATTTTTTCCAAAAAAAAAAATATAAAATAAAAAAAGTATTTTTTCTATCTTACCAAACATAAAAAATCAATTCTCTCTACTTTACATCCCTCTTACCAAACATAAAGGAGGGAAGGGAAGATTTTTCCATTATAGAATAGAAAGTGTATCATTCTCACTTTTCATCCATCTATTTTTACATCTACCCTACCAGACGGACCATAAGAGTTTCGGTCAATTCTCATAAATTGGGACCTTGTTTAATTTCTTAACATTAAATCAAATTTTTATATATATACTTTAGGACTATTATAATTGATGAGCCCAAATCTAACTGGGTCAAGCCCAATTAATGTGTCAGGCCCAAATTAGTTACAAAGTAGGTCAAGCCTAGCTCTTGAATTCGGCCCAGTTCAAGATCCAAGAGACCCAAGAAGTTAGCACATGTGGAGAGTAATTACTGGGATAACCACTGCTCGAAGATCAAGACCATCTTTGATTGTACCTATCCTTAGTTGTAGCTATCATTTCCTAAGGAATAGTCATCTATCCCTTCACTCCACTGCCTCAAACCAAGGTTTTGTGCCTATAAATTGTAAGTCATTTCCACATGAGAGGGGCATCTCTTTATGCACCCTTTATGCGGCTCGCTCTCATAGCTACCCAACCTTTCTTAGAGCTTACCCTTGCTCTCTCCCCCACCATATGTCTTTTGAGTTTAAGAAATATGAGTTATCCAGTATTTTCAAAATAAAATTTTCCTCCTCGTCGTTCTCTACTGATGAGAGCCTCCATTGTCAGAGGTTTTCTATCAATTTCCCCCTTGTTCAAACAATTTAAAAATTTTATTCAATACTAGATCGATAAATAAAACAATGAACAAAACCATACATTTTCTTCATACACTACCCATTAAACGAATTATTTGTGTATATTACAAACCCGACTCGTTTATAATTCATGATAATTGATCGTGTTGTTATCAAGTATTTAGGACGAAAAAAACTCCAGTATTTACATTTAGATTGTAATCTAAAACCAAACCAAAATAAACCTAAAAATGTTCAGCAAAACTAGGCCTTATGGTCTTAGAAAAATCACATGAATGCCTCAGTGGCCCTGTTGAAGTTGATTAACCAATGCTAATGCATTACTGATGACTTGTGCAGCAGGTTCAACATGTCCCCTTATTGCACTCTTAATAGAACCATTCAAAGCAGTGGGCTCATCTGAATCTTCATAACAATCATTATAATTTGTTAGGACAGAACTAACCCAAGTTTGAACATTGCTTTTATGCCACAAAAAGTCCCCACCTTGGTCCTGGCCCATTTTTTTGAGCTCCGGGACCGACTGCGTCAGTTGGTCTAAGCCATCGCCCATCCCGTCGAAACAGTCCTTTAGGGTTGCATGCTCATTGGCACTCAGCCCTTTGTCGTTGGTCATCTGAGACACGAATGCCTTCGCTTGCTCGATCTTGGCTAGGCCCACGGACAATGTGGTCTCGGCCAACTCTTGTAGGCTTGGTTGGGGATCGGTGGCGTGGGCTTGGAGAGTTTCGACACACACTGCAGGATATCTTGTGGCCTTGCATGCTTCCACGATCGAGGTTGTCATGGCGGCGAAGGCCGTGCTGGCAAATGTACAAAAGAGAAAGAGTTAGGGATGAAAATGCAAGGTCAAATCTAGCCATGTGTTTTTTTTTTTATTTGGATAAAAAGGGGTTTATATGATGAGTATATTTATAGGGAGTGAGAGGTTATCACATATGCCTATTTTTGGCCGATCCTAAATTGGGATTAGTCTTACTACTAGCCTGGAAAATTGGTGCTTTGATTAATTCTAAAGAAACTGTGTTCAAATTAGTGGACGACACTATCTTCAACATTACGTTCTCAGAAGTTTGATTTTATATATGATGGTGTAAATCTACGCGAATGAGCTATGGAACAGGATCAACTCATATGAATGATGTGCGTGGAGTTCAATGTGGTATTTGGGTTACAAGGCTCGTGTCAAACGATGCAGGTTGATGCTTAGGGGAATTGAGGAAAGGGAAATAACACAATAGAGGTACAGTGGTTCACCGGCCTGAGCTCGGCTAGTCCACTCTGGAATGGAGACTCTTGCTCCTCTATTCTTATTGATGATGTTGAATGTGTTACAATGTAGTAATGGAGGCCTTTTGGTTCTTCGGGGCTCTATTGCCTATATCTCCTTTCAATGGAAGTCTACCCCCCCCCCCCCCATTTATAGCCTCTTACTTACCTCTAATCCCATTTTATTTCCTATAATGGGGGGGATTTTCTTCCATCTCTCCTTCCCCAATCCCCGAGTTACCTAAAATCCATATGACCGGCTTTTATGGTCTCCACCTCGAGATCTTTGCCTTTTTCCATGGAATTCTCCTTAGTTTTCGGAGAGGATCTTGGTTGGTTACGGGTTTTGTGCCTTGGTTCCAGCTTGATTCCTATTACGGGGGTATCTGCTGTCATCTTGCTGTCCTCCTGCCATTTCTCATTTCGTGTCTCTTGATGGGGAGCTCTGACCTCAGCTGGATGAGCTCAGACTATAGCTTGAATGAGCTCTGCTTCCCCTTTCCGAGCTCCCGAGCTGAGCTCATTTCCTGAGCTCAGGTTTGGGGTTTATTTCAAGTATCATCAGTTGCACCCCAGCTCTTGCCTTAAGTTAGCTTAGGCAAGGGCTGAACTGCTTCCCAAACTGAGCTAGACCTGCACGTGGCTACCCTTAGCTTCACACGTGACTGAAGCCCTTTGACGGTTTGCAGCACTCATGACTCTCCTCGATTCCCGCGCACGTCTCAGCCCACGTCCCTCAAGCTTTAAATACCCAAACGGCTACCTGAATCGCTTCTTTCCACTATTCATCTTCTCCTCTGTTTCTCCGAACTTCTTGCCTCTGCGAATTCTTGAATTCCTGTCTCGAAGCTTTCTGATTCTTGTCCAAAATCGGCCTTTCTGTGTTTGATTCGAAGACTCGCAGCGCTTCCCCCCTTGACTTGGCCCCGGATTTGTTGTTCGTCGCTCTTTCCCAACTAGGTACGCTTTCCCTATTCTCTTTTCGAACTTTCGAATTCTGGACCCTTTGAGTTCTAGGTGGTTGTTACGTTTTTGGACCCATAGGTTCTTCTACTTCTGGTCCCGTGATTGTTGCCTGTCTCCCCTTCCCCATTTCGTGGATTGGAGTTCCATTGTACACATACTCGCTATTGGGAGTTACTGTGCTGACCCCAGGGTTATTAGGGAGAGTTTGATTAGTGTCCCCCCTCTTTATCGTTCCTTTAATCTTCCCTTTTCTTGCCCAGTCATGTCTGCCTCTTCCGGTGCCACTCGTTCCTCTGTTTCCCTACTAGGAGATCGGTCTGAGGACACCGATTTAGGGGATGTAGGCGATGAAATTGATAACTTTCCTGGTGTGGAGGCTGTAGAAGCCGAGGTTGGCATCGAGGAACCTCCATCTTCATCATCTCCCACGCCCCCCAGACCTGACAAAGGCAAGGGCAAGGTGAGTGGAGTTGGGATTGAAGAAAAAGCCTCATATTTGGGGCTTGCCTTCAGGCATGCCCAGTCTGTTGGCTATAGTAGAGAGGTCCCTGGGTTAATGAGAGCTTATAAAGCTCGATACGGTTTTCCTCCTGGGGTTGAGCCCTGGTGCCCAGATAAATCCATTTACTATGTAGAACAAGTGCGCCAGAGGGTCTGTTTCTTCCTGGCTGCCTTTGAGAACGATCTTCGCTTTCCCCTGCACCCTTTTATTAAGGCTATTCTGCAACACTTTAATGTATGCCCTTCCCAGCTTTCCCCCAACTTCTATGGCATTATGGTAGGCCTCTTAGTCATCTTTAAGAAGCATAAACTCGGGGTTGCTAGCATTTCTCTGCTTATGGAGCTTTTCAACGTCAAGCTGACCTCTTCCGAAGGTTTTCTATATATTTCTAAGCGAACTAATGCTAGGAAGATTATTACCGACCTCCCATCTTCTCACAAAGCGTGGAAAAAATATTTCTTTTTATATTGGGGGTACCAACTAGGAATACAATCCTGCGGATAAGACAGATACTCTTGGTATCCCTACGGCTTGGACTACCCCAGAAAACTTACGTGAGTCTTCACTCGAGCTGACTGAGCCCTGATCTGGAATTTATGGGCCTCTTGCCTTTCTCTTACTTGCATATTTTTTCCTTTTAGGTGGTCGTCCTGAGCTCAGCCCTGAAGATAAGAAGGTGCTAGTGAAGTTGGGGAAAATCAAGCCAGAGAGGTACGCTGATCTTATTGAGTCTCGGAATCTGGTGAAGCTAGGTCTGAGTCCCCCTTCGGCAACCTTAGCTATTCCAATATCTGTTATAGGAGCTGAAGAAGGTAATATCACTATTACTTTCTTTCTTTCCCTCTTTCGTTTTCTTTTATTTATTATACCTCCTAATTCTACTCAGATCTCCCAGGTCCTTCCACCATGAGGTCTACTCCTGAAGAGCTCAAGGCTAAGGTTGAGGAGCTGATGAAAGGTGGTAAATCCAGCAAGCGGAAGGCCCAAGCCGGTTCTGGGAGTGGCCCAATCACCCGGGCTAAAATCCCAAGATTGGAGATGCCTTCGCCCTCCTCATCTGCTAAAGAACCGGCTCCCATCATGGCACTGCCTTCCTCATCCGGCACTCCTCAAACTGCAGTCATCTCTTCCCCTTCAGAGGCCCAGCCTGCGTTGGTGCCAGCTCAAGTGGGAGGTCAGGCCTCCCCTTCCTCTTCTGAGGTCGAGAGAGCATTGGGATTAATCCCCGATCTCCAGCCCAGATCTTTTTCATACAGTGCTTCTGGGAAGATAATGGAGAAAGAGGGGAAATCCGAAGAGGAAGATGGAGACTCTTACTTCGACAACATGGATCTAGCTGCAGGAGTTGTTTCTTCTATTTTTTCTGAATCCGACGTCCTGAAGGCTGCTTCGGTGCCTCTCGAAGACTCCATCACCTCAACTCTTCAGGGAACAGCTGCTGTGAGTACCCTACCAAATCCATTTACCCTTGTTTAATAGTTTTACGTAGTTTTGCTGATCTTCCTTTATCTCCCAGGCTGCCCTCCATGTGAAAGGTTTATTGCACCGGATCCGGTCTTACGAGCGTTCTGTTAAGGCTCTGAAGGCGTATGAGGTCAAAGTTTCTGAGTTGTCCCTCGAAAACGAGGATCTCAGGGCTCAGGTGCAAAGCCTTAAGGAGCAAACAGTGAAGCAAGCCTCCGACCTCAAACATACCTTAACTGTCAAGGTCAGAGCTGAGGAAGGGAAAAAGAAAGCTCGAGATGAGCTACGGTTAGTTAAGGAGGATCTGCAGCTCAAGACTGAGGCGTGGACCAAGGTTAGTCAAGAGGCTTTTGACGCCAAGAACTCCCTTATGCAGTCAAGGCAAGATTATCTCACTCTTAGCGAAGCCAATGGCAAACTCTGCGAGGAGCTCGAAGGGCAGAAAGACCTGGTTAAACAGAGGGATAAAGAGGTAGCCGAGCTGAAAGATGAGGCTACCACCTAGTGGGCTACTGGGTGGCTCGCCTTTAGGCGCAAGGCTATCAAAGCTTTTCCTGACCTCGACTTCAACTTCCCTATCCCCACCGAGGAAGAAATGGAAGAGTCTGGCTCTGATAATGAGGAGGATGCCTCAGTCCCATCAGCTAAAGCCTTGAGTCAAGACATACCTGCCACTAGGACTTCCGGAGCTCTTGCCATAATTCCTGAGCTCCCAACTGCGATTCCTGAGCTCCCCACGGCAGCTCCTGTTGTTCCTGTCATTACACCGTTTTCAGCTGACCTGGTGAGTGAGGCTCTTGCTCAAAATTCGGAATCAACGGGAGCAGGGACCCTCGTGGCTGGCATCTCTGGAAGCTCTTCCCAACCTTCTGCTGCTGAGGGCTCATCTGCCGAGCTGCGAGATCCTTCAATTACTCATTCTTTAGATACTTAGAGCTCTTTCTGTGCTCATGTAATTCTATCTTCTTCTTTTTCCTTTGTACTTCGAACTTGTGTTTTGGAATACAAACTTCATAAAGAAATTTCTGAATCTCGTTTTGAATTGTGATGTGCGATGTGTTGTGATTTGAGACATAACTCACATGGTTCTGTTTTTCTGAATTTTCTTGTACTTCCCTTGCCCCCCTTGCTTTGAGAAGTGCTTCAGTCCTTCTTGAAGCAGGATTATGGACTTCGTGAGCTGCCAAGTTCTTTTGATTAACCAAGGAACCCATTAGGAACTTCATCATTCTGGTGCGAGCAAGGTTCTTGGAACTGCAGGTCTCAAAGACTTGCTATAGAGGTGCTATGACGCCAACCGGGCTGAGCTCAAATATGAGGAATATTCTGTTTGGGTGGGGTCAGAACTCTCTTTGGTTGTTTGGAGTGCATTAGGAGGTGTAATCTCGCGCTGATTCCGTTTCTCGCCTTTTTTCCCAACCGTTTTCCATAATCGTAACTGCCTTTATAAATTAAGAAACCAAAAAGACAGCCGACTCCCTTTCGCGTGGCTCTTGGTTTCCTAAAAACTTACAATCTTCTTTAAGTCTCCTATCATCTGCTGAGTTTCTTTCTCTCTTGCGAAAAATATTCCTGAGTTTCTTCTTGTTTCTTGTGACCACTCTCTGCCTTTACCATAACATTTAATGGCTGCTTCTGCTTCTTCTTTGTTCAAGGAACGCACTTCCTTTGAAATCGAATGGAAGTGGCACTGTCGCTACTTATCTCCTTCAACCTTAGAGCCTTCTGATTTAGAAGCCATCAAGAAACGGTTCTTTCCTGATCTTGATTTGCCTTTGCGAGTCCCTACCTCCGACGAGCCCTGCAACTACCTTCCTCGAGGGGAAGTCTGCTTTTTTGAGGGTGCCATGGACATGGGACTTCGCCTTCCCATTCATCCGGCTATAGGGCGAGTTCTTGCCTACTATGGCCTATGCCCTTCTCGCCTTTCCCCACGAGGATGGGCTGCTATGGTGAGTTTCTTCCTGTTCTGGCGCCTACATGGCAGCAGCAGGTTCCCCTTTGTTTCCGAGTTTCTGTACTTCTTCGAGATCGAGGAAGATGATGCCCCCTGCTTCAGCTTCTTTCGTTGGAGGCATTTTAATTTACCTCTTTTGGTTTTAGGCCTTCCCTCCAATCCTGAAGGATGGTCTAAACGCTTCATTTTTGCTTCTGGGGAGTCTTGGCAGTCCACTGAGGATCGTTGCCGTGAAGCTAGGATTCCACAATCCTGGAAGAGCTTCTCTCGTATTGGTAGGTTCGAGCTGAGCTCTCTTGAATAGATGTTTTTTCTTGAAAATTTATTCTTATTATATTCTTGTTGCTCAGGTCCCCCTGATATGGATGTGCCCGAGATGATAAGCATTAATGAGCTGCTGCTCGTTGGGCCTAGGTCTTACTCTGAGTTGATGACGAGTGCAAACCTTTATTTGCTTGGGGCTGAGGCTACCGAATTTGAATTTTCCTCCGTTCCTTACTCTTCTTGGACCTCTTTCTCTGACTCTGACGAGGATGGGGACACTGGTGCGAGCTCAAAGAGGTGTAGGAGGGATGGTTCTTTCTCCCCTGATTCTCTGTCCACTATTTTCCTTACCCCAGTAGGTCAGAAGCTTCTTGACTCACTCTACAAGGCTGAACAAGAAAGAGATGAGCTGAAGGAGGAGAATGCTCGTCTGAAGGAGGAAGTAGCCGAGCTGAAGTCACAGCTTTAGAAGGATTAGGAGTTCTTCCTCCTTGTACTTCCTTTCTTTCTTTGAATGATGCCAAACTATGTCTCTCTTTACATTTTCTTGAACGCTTGTACTCTTGAATTTTTCGAATATCAGCTCTCTCTTTTTAGAATGTGCATGCCCATGTATGAGCTGAGGGGTGCATGTCCATGTATGACCTGAGGGGGTCGTCTCTTATGAGCTATGGAGCTCATTCTGAATTCTGTAATTTTAGACACTGAGCTCTTCCAGCACATTCCTCGCGTTCAGAACACGAACGTAGATGGAAAACAGAAGATCATGTTTGTACTGACATCCGCTGTACTAGACATGAAATTGAGAGATGACCTCTATCATTTGGAGAAGATCAGGAACCACCGTGGTCTTCATCAGTATTGGGGTTTTTGAGTGTGTGGGCAGCACACGAAGATTCCTGGTCGTGGGAGAAAGACTGTTGGTGTCTCCAAGAAGAGACCAACTTGAATTTTATGAGCTTAGAAGCTTATCGTATGTATATGAGCTGAAGAGCTCATCTTGAATTTTATAAGCTGAGAAGCTTATAGTGTTGTTATGAGCTGAAGAGCCCATCTTGAATTTTATAAGCTGAGAAGCTTATAGTGTTCTTATGAGCTGAAGAGTCCATCTTGAATTTTTATAAGCTGAGAAGCTTATCGTTTGTTTATGAGCTGAAGAGCTCATCTTGAATTTTATAAGCTGAGAAGCTTATCGTGTTTTTATGAGCTGAAGATCTCATCTTGAATTTTATAAGCTGAGAAGCTTATCGTGTTTTTATGAGCTGAAGAGCTCATCTTGAATTTTATAAGCTGAGAAGCTTATAGTGTTCTTATGAGCTGAAGAGCCCATCTTTCATTTTTATAAGCTGAGAAGCTTATCGTTTGTTTATGAGCTGAAGAGCTCATCTTGTACTTTATAAGCTTAGAAGCTTATCGTGTTTTTATGAGCTGAAGAGCTCATCTTGAATTTTATAACCTGAGAAGCTTATAGTGTTCTTATGAGCTGAAGAGCTCATCTTGAATTTTATAAGCTAAGAAGTTTATCGTTAACTGCAGAGCTTGTTCCATATGCACTTGTTGCACATTCCTTTCTTCGGAGATCATATGGGGATGAATAAAAGACTTGTTTATTTTTATTGAAAATAGCTCTATTACATGGTAAACTTACTGAAATAACTTCTTAAGGTGTTCGGCATTCCAAGAGTGAGGTAGGATTTTTCCTTCCTCCGTTTGTAGCTCGTAGTTTCCTGGTCTGATTACCCTTGATATGATATAGGTCCTTCCCAGTTGGGTCCCAGCTTCCCATGTGTGGGATCCTTCTTCGCAAGTAGAAGCCTCCTAAGTACCAAGTCTCCAACCTTGAAACTTCTGTGTCTTACCTTCCTGTCGTAGTATCTTGCAGTTTTCCTTTGATAAATTTGTATGCGATGCAGAGCTCTATCTCTTTTTTCATCCAGAAGATCGAGGTTCAATAGGAGAGACTCATCATTGTGCTCGGCATCTGCAAATTCAACCCTTGGTGACTGGAGCCCCACTTCAACAGGGGCCACTGCCTCGGTTCCGAAAGCTAAAGCAAATGGGGTTTCCTAGGTTGCAGACTTGGCGGTGGTTCTGTAGACCCATAATACTTCAGGGATGTACTCCACCCACTTGCCTTTTAGGCTTTCTAGTTTGGTCTTCAGAGCTATCTTTATGGTTCTGATCGTGACCTCTGCTTGTCCATTGGATTGAGGATGTGCGGGAGCTGAGAAATAGTTCTTTATCCCGAGCTCAGCACAAAAACTTTTAAATTTTGAGTTGTCAAATTGCTTCCCATTGTCAGACACGACTGCTCTGGGAACCCCAAACCTGCAAACTATCGATTTCCAAACGAAGTTTTGGACTTTTTGTTCGGTGATTGTTGCCAAAGGCTCGACCTCTTCCCATTTGGTGAAGTAATCCACCCCTATGATAGCAAACTTGCATTGTCCCATTCCGGTGGGAAGGGGCCCTAGAATGTCCAAACCCCACTGCTGAAAGGGCCATGGGCTTACCACCGAGGTTAGCAGCTCGGGTGGACAATGAGAAATATTGGCATGCACTTGGCAAGTCTTACATCTCTTGACCAATTCGGTGGCATCTTTAAGCATAGTGGGCCAATAATACCCGTGCCTCAGTACTTTTCCTGCCAAGGCCCGAGCTCCTATGTGATTGCCGCATATTCCTTCATGTACTTCTCTGAGTATATAATTGGCGTCTTCATCTCCTACGCATTTAAGGAGAGGGGCTGAAAATCCTCGTTTGTATAGATTTCCTTGCAGCACAGAGAATCTGGCTGACCTAGTTTTGAGTTTAGAAGCTTCCTTAGCATCGCCTGGCAAGGTTCCTTTCTGCAGGTATTCTACGATGGGGTCCATCCAGCTCGGCTGAGCTAACGATTGGCAGCACGTCCTCCTTTTCAATGCTTACTGAAGGCTCCAGAAGATGCTCCACTGGTATTAGCCTATCTAGGTCCTCTTGTGAGGCAGTTGCTAACCTTGCCAACGCATCTGCTCGTGAATTCTCTGCTCTGGGCACGTGTCTGACCTTAACCTGCACAAACTTTTTCATTAGTTCTCGTACCTTTCTGAGGTAGAGGATCATTTTTTTGCCTCTCGCTTCGTAAGATTCTTCTATCTGTCATATCACTAGTTGAGAGTCACTGCAAATCTCTAGTTGTTCTACTTCCATAGAATGAGCAAGATTAAGCCCAGCGATGACAGCTTCATATTCCGCCTCGTTATTTGAAGCTTTAAACCCAAATCTAAGGGCATACTCGACATCTATTCCTTCTGGAGAGGTCAAGATCATACCTGCACCGCTTCCCTGAGCGTTGGCAGCTCTATCCACTAAAAGCCTCCATATGGGGAGGTCCGGTATTAAATCTGTGGTCTCCATAGGTGCTGCTGCTGTGAATTCTGCGATGAAATCTGCCAAAATTTGCCCTTTGATGGCAGTTCTTGGCTTATATCTGATATCAAACTCACTGAGCTCTATGGCCCACTTAATCAACCTCCCCGAAGACTCTGGCTTATGTAGCACTTGTTTCAACGGCTGGTCTGTTCGAACTTCGATAGTATGAGCCTGAAAATATGGTCTAAGTCTCCTAGCTGTCGTAACCAAAGCTAAAACGAGTTTCTCCATCTTTGGATATCTCTCATCTGCCCCCCTCAGAGCTCTGCTACAGTAGTAGACTGGCTGCTGAGCTCTGTCTCGCTCCCTAACCAGGGCTGCGCTTGTTGAATAATCTGAAACTGCCAGGTAGAGAGTAAGGACCTCCCCTTCTATGGGGCTCACCAAAACAGGAGGAGAGCTCATATAATTTTTCAGGGCTTTGAATGCTTCTTCGCATTTGTATCCCACTGGAATGCTTTCTTCAAGACTTGGAAGAATGATTGACATTTGTCGCTTGACCTAGACACAAAACGGTTCAGGGCAGCTATTCTACCTGTCAGGCGTTGTACCTCCCTTGTGTTGGATGGTGACTGCATATCCAACACCGCCCTAACCTTCTCTGGGTTAGCTTCAATTCCTCGGCTGCTAACTATAAAACCCAGAAACTTTCCTGCTGAGACACCGAACGCACACTTCGCAGGGTTGAGCTTCATCTTGTATTCCTTTAGAATCTGGAATGATTCAGCTAGGTGGTCGATGTGGAGCTCTGCCTTCAGTGACTTTACTAACATGTCATCGATGTAGACCTCCATGGATGCACCTATCTGCTTTTGGAACATCCTATTCACCAATCACTGGTAAGTGGCTCCAGCGTTTTTCAATCCAAAAGGCATGACCTGATAATAGTATGTTCCCTGTTCAGTCACAAATGAGGTCTTTTCTTGGTCGTTGGGATCCATCCTGATCTGGTTATAACCTGAGAAGGCGTCCATGAAGCTAAGGAGCTCGTGCCCGGCTGTGGCGTCCATTATTAAGTCGATCCGAGGTAAGGGAAAGCTGTCCTTGGGGCATGCTCGGTTGAGGTCAGTAAAGTCGATGCACAGTCGCCATTTACCATTGGTCTTTTTGACAAGAACCACATTTGCCAACCAGGTAGGGTAGTCAACTTCCCTGATGGCCTTGGCATGGAGGAGTTTGCTAACCTCCTCATTTATTGCCCTTTGTCTTTCCGAGGTAAAACTCCTTCTCTTCTGTTTGACGGGTTTGCAAGTTGGGTTCACGCTTAGCTTATGGGTAATAACCGAAGAGTCAATACCTTCCATGTCTTCTTGCTTCCAAGCAAACACCCACATATTCTCCTTTAAGAACTGGATGAGGGGACCTTTGAGCTCATCGTTCAATCTGGAACCTGTATAAACGAGGTGATCTGGCTCCCCATCAAGCTGAATTGGTTCCAGCTCATCTCTCATGTCGAGTTCATTCAACTAGATGTTCTCAACCTCCTTCATCTTCACAGAAGCCATGTAGCATTCTCTTGCTACACGTTGGTCTCCTCGGACCGCTCCGATTCCATTTTCTGTAGGGAATTTAACGACCAAGTGATAGGCAGACGGGATTGCCTTCATAGAATTGAGGGATGGTCTTCCAAGCAAGATGTTGTATGCCGAAGGTGCGTCGACCACTAGGAATTTTACGGTTGTGGTGGCTTGGCAAGGTGGGTCCCCTAGGGTGAGCACGAGTTGGATTGAGCCTAGGGGGAGCACCCTTTCTCCCGAGAATCCCAGCAAGTGAGTACTTACTGGATCGAGTCTTCCCCGTCCTATGTCCATTTTGTCGAATGCAGGTGCAAAAATGATGTCCGCCGAGCTCCCGTTATCGATCAGAACTCGATGAACGGTTCTATTAGCCACCACAGCTCGTACCACCAATGGATCATCGTGAGGGTACTGGCATCCCTCCAAATCAGAATCCGAAGAAGTGATAACTGTATCTAAGCGTGGTGCTTTGGATACAGTGTGCACTTCGAGAGCTTCTTCGGCTCTGATTCGTCGGAGGTGTGTTTTCCTGGCTGTACTGGATTCTCCACCTCCCGCGAATCCTCCAGATATTACTCTAATCTCACCTAGAGGCTGCTGATGCGGTGCAGGTGCCTGCTGTTGGGGTGGCGGAGGTGGAAGAGCTCGGTTCTGGTTGTCATGGGCTACAAAGCAACGTAACTGTCCTCGCTGGATCAAGAACTCGATTTCCTTCTTTAGTTGAATGCAATCATCAGTGTGGTGACCATGATCTCTGTGGTAATCGCAATACTTCGTGGGGTCTCTCTTGGCCGGATCTGCCTTCATCCGAGGTGGCCATCTTAAGAACTTCTCGTTTTGGACCTCATACATAACTTGTGACACAGCGGCAGTGAGTGGAGTGAATCGCTGAGGTCCGTATCTAGGTTGTAGCTCAGGCTGCATGGGGCCCAAGCGGTCTCTAACATTTCCTCTTTTCTTCGGGGAGCGATCTATATCCCTCCTTGGGGACCTTTCTCACCCCTTTTCTTTCCTGGGACTTCGGTCCCTTTTCTTCTCTTCTTTTTCCTTCTCCTTTCGTGAGGATGTACTCCCCACTTTGGAAAGGAGTGCTTCTTCACCGTTTATATACTTTTCTGCCTTGGCTAACACCTCGGCCATGCTTGCTTGAGGGTTCTTCGATATAGAGAACATTAGATCCTTTGACTGCATTCCTAATCCTGCAATGAAAGCGGTAATGGCAAACTTTTCGTCTGGGATGTCTACCTTCAATGATTCTGAATTGAACCTCTGCACATAGGACTGCAGGTTCTCGTCAGGCCTCTGTTTTATGTTCAATAAGTAATAGCTCGGCTTCCTATAGATCCGAGCTCCGATGAAGTGTGACACGAAGGAAATGGAGAGTTCTTTGAAAGAATAAATCGAGGCTGGGGGGAGCCTATTGAACCATGCCAAGGCTGACCCCTTCAAGGTGATGGCGAAGGCCCTGCACCGCACAGGGTCCTGGTATCCGTGCAACTACATTTGGTTTTTGTAGGTGTTGAGGTGATCTACAGGGTCTTTTGTCCCATCAAAGATCTCTATCTGGGGTACTCTGAACTTCGGAGGAAGGGGGAAATGCAACACCCTGGGGGTGAATGGGGATTCAGTTTGCTGCACCAAAGCATCCATCGTTACTGGGGTTTTGACTTTCACTGCTTCTCTCATGTGGCTGAGCTCTTGCTGGATATCTTGGAAGCGGTGTTCCCAATATTGCTCCATTCTTTCCTGTTGGAAAGGAAGGAAATCATTCATCTCCGGTCCCTCATTATGGCTTTGAGCTTCTTCGTTGATTCCCCTTCTAGGCGGCTGACGGGGCGCTTGGCTGCTTTCTCCTTCTTCATTTGCTTCCCTGAGGGGGTCAAGGCCCTGCCGTTCCCAAGGAGGAAGATTGTTTGGGCCTTGTCGAGGTGGTTGCGCCTGCTGAGGATCCTGTAAGAGCTTCAAGAGCTCTTCATTTTGTTGTAGTAAGCGCTGGTTGACCAAGCGAAGAGCGTCCAGTTCATTGTTAGGGGGAGGATCCACCCTAGGAGGGTCATTTTCAGCAGTAGGGATGAAATTATGAAGGTCTTCCGGTTGCCTCCCACTGGTGACCTCCTGGGGATTCTGAGGTCTTGGGGGATTCATCTGACTTTTACTCATATTTCGTGTAGAGACCATCAGTTACTGAAGAATCAGTATATTTGTAACAAGAACTGTCGTTCCCACAGACGGCGCCAAACTGATGGTGTAAATCTACGCGAATGAGCTATGGAACAGGATCAACTCATATGAATGATGTGCGTGGAGTTCAATGTGGTATTTGGGTTACAAGACTCGTGTCAAACGATGCAGGTTGATGCTTAGGGGAATTGAGTAAAGGGAAATAACACAATAGAGGTACAGTGGTTCATCGGCCTGAGCTCGGCTAGTCCACTTTGGAATGGAGACTCTTGCTCCTCTATTCTTATTGATGATGCTGAATGTGTTACAATGTAGTAAGGGAGGCCTTTTGGTTCTTCGGGGCTATTGTCTATATCTCCTTTCTATGGAAGTCTACCCCCCCCCCAAAATTTATAGCCTCTTGCTTACCTCTAATCCCATTTTATTTCCTATAATGGGGGGGATTTTCTTCCATCTCTCCTTCCCCAATCCCCGAGTTACCTAAAATCCATATGACCGGCTTTTATGGTCTCCACCTCGAGATCTTTGCCTTCTTCCATGGAATTCTCCTTAGTTTTCGGAGAGGATCTTGGTTGGTTACGGGTTTTGTGCCTTGGTTCCAGCTTGATTCCTATTACGGGGGTATCTGCTGTCATCTTGTTGTCCTCCTGCCATTTCTCATTTCGTGTCTCTTGATGGGGAGCTCTGACCTCAGCTGGATGAGCTCAGACTATAGCTTGAATGAGCTCTGCTTCCCCTCTCCGAACTCCCGAGCTGAGCTCATTTCCTGAGCTCAGGTTTGGGGTTTATTTCAAGTATCATCAATATATATACACACACACACATGAGAGAGAGAGAGAGAGAGAGAGAGAGAGAGAATTGAACAAAACATTACAATTACATTGCGCTAACGGTCCAATCATACCCGAAGTAATGTCACACAGTGGATCCAAATTGAATTTCTGGTGTCTTGATAATCATGTAAGTTAGGAATGACCCAAATTGTTCAGGAGCAGGAATACAATCCAAGTGGTCCATATATGTGATTGTTGAGATGTCTTTCTCTCCTACTAAAGGGTGAACAACTAGATTAAGTATGCTAGTTGGGGAGACATAAGGCAACAACAATTATTTGACACATCAAGTCTCCAAAGAAGAATTTAGTCTGTGGCACATATCGAAGCCCAAAGCAGAACAAATACAGTAGGCATGAAGAACCCCGGGCACCTAGCTTGTGGTTTGTTCCAACAGCCAAGAGAACAATTGCCATCCACTGCAAATTAGAAAGCTTCCTCCTCAGAATCAGCCTATAAGAAATAGAAATATCTGCTAATTCTTGCAACCAAGATCGGTATCAAAAAGTCTAGAAAAGATAATACGTTCTATGACGTCACATGAAGGATGTTTGATGTCATCACTGCCATGCAAAAAAATAATTATTTTCTTTTGTAAATGCAATAAAATAGGAATAAGGTAATAAAATTACAGGAGAAAAAAATAATTATTTCCTTATGTAAATGTAATAAAATACGAATAAGGTAATAAAATTACAGGAGAATCTTATCCTCTTACCCTTTGGGATTGGGGAGACGAAAGCAGACCTAGGATTATTTTTATAAAATATTCTCACGCACGCCTAGGATTATTTTTATAAAATATTTTTCAAAGTTGAAATACTAATATTAATATAAATACGGGGTACAACTTATGAACTTATTACTTTTTTGGTTTCTATACCACCTTTTGGGTACAACTTATGAACTTTTGAGATACAATCGCTTTTTAAGTTCACTCACCAATTTGTGAATAAAAATTCTTATTTTTTGGAATGAAACTTATTATCTTTTAAATTTTTGTGAAAAAATTTCAACCATATTTTCAAAATCTTCACTAACATCTCCATGTCAGATGAAAAGTGTTAACCAGAATACAACTTTACTAAATTGTCCATTATATACTTTAGAAAAAAACTTTATCCACACCCCTCTAGATAGACATATCTTCAATGAGACTCCCTCTATTTTTCAAATTTTTTTACCAATTAAAATTTAAGCCGATTTAAAATTTGATTCGAGCTAATTAATTTTTTTTAAGTATTAAAATTTGATTTGATTAAAAATTATATTTTATTTAATAAACTTGAATTAAATTTTAATTGACACGAATTTTAATAAGTAAAAAAATATAAATTTTAATCTACTCGAATTTTAATTGGTACTAACAGCTTAGAGAGGGCTCAAATCGGCTCGAATTTTAATATGTAAAAAAAGAATTTTAATAGGCTTGAATTTTAATACGTAAAAAAATAAAATTTAATTATTTCGAATTGAATTTTAATCAGCTCAAATTATAATATATAGAAAAATAAATTTTAATCTGCTCGAATTGAATTTTAATCGACTCAAATTTTAATATGAAGAAAAATAAACTTTAATCGAATTTAATATATAAAGATTGTTTGGGGTTTATGTAGAGGTAATTTTAGTAATTTAGATGAATTTTTTTTGTTAGAAATAGTGGTTTAACAACAGGAGGTGTCAGTGATGTTTAAATATAAATTAAAAAGTGTGTCAGTGATGTTTTGAATAATAGAAAGATATCTTTGAATATATAATAAACTAAAAATGATATGATTGAAATTTTTCATATTTTTTTTTAAAGTTTCAATAGTACACTAAAAAGTAAAAAAGGGCACTGTAGAGTTTCCCCATTCCCCATAAAAAAGGGCACACGCAATAAGAGATTGGTGCGTGGCCAGGCCAGATACCTGATTATTATGTTCATTTTCGGACCACACCGCAATTATATGCAGAGAATGAAAAGGCTCAATTACTCACCATTCTTGTGCAAAATTCTATTCAAAAGGAATAAGGTTTGATTATGATAACAACGAAAACCCATTCAACTTACCACGTTTTTTGGATATTTCTCCATTTATTTTCATTTCAACCAGTCAGCGTGAAAGAAATAGCAGAGGTCTTGAGTTTTGACTTTTGAGATCAATATATGTTTAGTTTTAAGGAAAAATCTACGTTACCGAAACCGATACGTCCTTAAACACGGCCATACATAACATAAAAATAACACTTAAAAATGGTGGACAATTAGTTAAAATAGCGAGAGTGTTGTAACAAAATTGATTGCAAAAGAGGAGAAATCGGCCACATTAAAATGACATTCTGGGGAGGTCCGTTTGATATCCAAAAACTGCTCAACAATAGTCGGACAATTGGAAAATGTTGAGGGTGAACCAGAAAATAAATTTTTTTTTTAGTTTCGTACCTTCGGTTATAATTTTTTATGGTAAAGTTACACATTTGAAAAAAAAGTTACAGCTGCTCAAGAGAAAGTAATGATCGATCATGGACTTTCGGTATCGATCTCAACTCTTCATGATCAATCATTTTCTTTAAAAGTTGTAATTTAGTACTGTACATCATATATTTGCAAAAGAAAAAAAAAAAGTATAGAATAGAGGTTCAGAGTGATTAAAAAGCAAAAGCAAAAGCAAAAAGCAAAAAGTCATAGAAGGAACCTTGATTATAATGCTTTCCAAAGATCTTCAAAATTTCCACCAAGTGGTTGAGGTTAGATACTTTCTTGATATTTTATGTAAGTTGATGGGAATATTGTTATCCACTTGCAGTTCAAAGATTTCAGGTATTCTTGGATGAGTGAATTTCATTAATTTTTTCAGTGGGACTCACTCATTCAAAGAAATATATGCATTTATTTTTTAATTTTTTAATTTCATTTGAATTATGTAACATTTTCTCTAATTTAGAATAAGTTGACTTCATGGCATAGTAAAGAACTAGTCAATCGCCCTAAGAGTTTTGGTCAATGCTCAAATATTGGGTCCTTTTTTGATTTCTAAACATTAAATCTTTTTTTTTCTTTTGGGTTAGTAACATTAAATCAATTTTTTATGTACTTTAGAACTACTAAATTATTCGTTTTTTGAGCTCGTGACTATAATGTAAACTCGAAATGTGTATATTCACTTTCAAATTATAGGCATTAGATTAATTGCAAAACAAATTAACCAGAGTGTTTATTTGAAAATTTGAAATTAAAAATTCGAAATAATAACTTGTAAGACATCCTAATAGGTTACACTAACCAGATTTTGATCCTTCATCACAAGAAAGTTCAATAATTTATTTGTAACATACAAGTACCTAGCTTCTATGAACGTGAATGACACTTAGAAGAATATAGCTTTAGCTTCCCATTTTTCCATTAAAAGTATTGCATTTGTTTTTATAAAGAAATAAAAAATACTGCTTAGCTTGTTAGTGTTTTCTTTATTATATAATTTTAACGTTAAAAAATGTTGGGTAAATTTCAACCACATCCCCTCTAATTTATCATATTTTCAAGAATATCTTTTATTTTCTGAATCTTCACTGACACCCCTTGTCGGATTAAAAATGTTAACTAAAATACAATTTTATTGCTCATGATATATTTGAGGACAAACTTCATCCACAACCCCTTATAGATAAGCATACCTTCAATGAGACTCTCTCTGTTTTTTAAATTTTTTACATATTAAAATTCGGGACGATTAAAATTCGATTCGAACTAATTAAAATTTATTTTTACGTATTAAAATTCGAGTCGATAAAAAATTATATTTTTTTACGTATTAAAATTTGAACTGATTAAAATTTTATTTGAATCAATTAAAAATTATTTTTAATTTGCTCAAATCAAATTTTAATCAACTCGCATTAAATTTTAATCCGCTCAAATTTTAATACATAAAAAAATATAAATTTAATTGACACAAATTTTAATGAATCGAATTTTAAATGACACAAATTTTAATAAGTAAAAGAATATAAATTTTAATCAACTCGAAGAGAATTTTAATCAGCGCTAACAACTCAAGTAGAGCTCAAATCGGCTCGAATTTTAAGACATAAAAAAAGAATTTTAATAGGCTCGAATTTTAATACGTAAAAAAAATAAAATTTAATCAACTCGAATCGAATTTTAATCGACTCAAATTTTAATATATAGAAAAATAAATTTTAATCAACTTGAATTTTAATATGTAGAAAAATAAATTTTAATCAGCTAGAATTTTAATCGAATTTTGTGTAGAAAGATTGTTTTGAGTTTATGTAGGGATGTTTCTGCTATTTTAGATGATTTTTTTTTTGTTAGAAATGGTGGTTTAATGGCAGAGGGTTTCAGTGATGTTTAAATTCTATAATATAAAACATAGCATATTTCAATAAGTCCATCCGACGGTCTCAAATAAATTTATTCAACGGCCACCAACATCCCTCTCAAAACTATTTATATTGCACTGTGCCTTCAGACACGGTTTATCCCTAGTATAAACTATAAAGGGTATCAGTGATGTTTTTTTATAATAGAGAATATGTCTTTAAAAATATAATAAACTAGAAGAAATGTGGCTAAAATTTTTCCAAAAATGTTTCATATCATAAATACAAAAATCAAATATCCACTACTGCAACCTAACATATTACTTAAATGCGATAAAAAGAAGTGCGTGCCACAAAAAGGTCATAAACAACTTCCCCAACAAAATCTAATCATTTGTCTTAAAGAGACAAAACCTAATCTATAAAATTCTTCATCAATCCCACTCACCCCCATCAAAGTACTCAACCACATGCTTTGAGAGTTTGCTATACAGCAATGGCACAATTTTCATCAGAAAAAGTTCAAAGCATAAGTATAAACAATTCCATTTAACAATAGGCCTTGCAATCCATATGGGTAGGTCAAATAGAAAAAAATTTCATGGACTCCTTGTTCGAGGTTTCAAATAATAATTCTCCAACTAGTTTGATGTCCATGACTATAGAGAAGAAAGGAGAAATATGACCGGAGAAGAGAGAGAAATTTGATTTTTCTCTTATCGACTCATTAATTTATTTTTCCTTCCTATCAGATATGGTCGGCTCAATGGCATACTGATTGGAGCCATCGTCGCTTTATGGGGCCTCATTTTATGGAGGTTTTATTAGATTTAATATTCAAATAAATTTTTTAAATATATATTTAATTATATGCAATTTTATTTTAGTATCCCAAAAAAAAAAAAAAAAATTATAATATTTTAGGTTGATTTGAGGATATTGAGAATTCGTTTAACAACTATGTTGTTAATGATAACATAAAACACAATTTGAGACTATGATATTTAGCTTAAGTTTTATTATTTATAATTTGGTTTCTTTTCATTGATTATTATTATAATAGTAAAATTCGATCTTATTATTATATCAGGTATTACACTTGTTCGAATCAACTATACTATCTATTGAAAAAATATGTTAACAAATTTTGAATATAAAAATCTAATAACTACTTTGGTATCTCAAAAGATGATAATATAAATAATATTGTATAATGATTTAAATTAAAAAATTAATAGGGCTCATTTAACTTTTAACTTTAGACCCCATTTTGTGTCGGGCCACTCCTACTATCAGATGTTTTTTGTTAATATCACGTGAGAAGAACATGTTTAAAACCCGTTAGCAATTTGAGGTCAATTGGCTAAAGAACTACATACTCACAAATTTAATAGTTCAGGATCAAACTGAAGCAATTGAAACCTTGAGAACTAAAATCATACAAAACACATAATTTGAGGACTTTAATATAATTAACCCTAAAAACAATGATGCCTAGTTTCACAGGCGCCACATGTTATATACTCTTTAGATGTAGGTGAAGGTTGAATCCGATGGACCATCAACCCATGTTCACCTATGAATAAAACGTCATAACAGCCCCCGTGGAATTTGGATTCTGCAAAGGATATTTATCTCATCGGTTAGACGATACCATCTAAAAAAGTTTTTGAGGTTATGTAACTAATCAATGAATACCTCGGGATTGTTATCACCTGGAAAATCAACAATATTTATTTTAACCCCTCTGTCAACATCAAATAATCAGTAAATATTTTTTAACTGTGGCTTGAACAACTATCTGTTGATGATCAATATTTTCATTCTTCTCAACTCTCTACTTTGCCATTTAGTTCGACAGTGGAGACCATATTTATTGAAGGATTGATGTGAAAATTTTCCAAAACTTTTGGGGTTAACTTGTAGATATAAAAACTTATGAGGTCAATTCTAAAATTTCAATAATTTCTATGAAAAATTTAATAATTTTTGAAATTTTGAGGTCAATCTATAATTTTAATAACTTTTAGGGTTGATTATAATTTTAGAAAGGGAAAATTTCAGTAACATTCCTTCTAGTTTGCTATATCTTCAGGACACCTCTCTACTATTTAAAACATCACTGACATTGATTCTAGTTTATATTTAAATATCACTAACATTCCCCACGGTTAAACCACTATTTCTAACCAAAAATTTTTTATCCAAAATACCAAAAATATCCCTACATAAACCCCAAATAAGGGTTAATTGCACTTGAGGTCTCCAAATTATGAAATTTGTCTCATTTTGGTCCCCAATATTACAATTGCATTATTTTTGTCCCTGAAATATTAAATATGTTTCTATATGGTATCTCAAGCAGACATCGTCTAGATTACTAACGATTTTTTATCATAAACTTGTTACATGATACTTAAATATGGATAAAAAAATAATTTGAATAAATCTTGACCAATTTTTTATCCAAATTTTAATTAAATAACTATTTAAATTACACAGTTTTGATCATGAACTATCCAAATTTTGGTTAAAAGCTACTCATATTACATATTTTTTGTCAAGAGCTACCCAAATTTTATTTAAGAGTTATCAACATTATTTTTAATCCATATTTAGGAATTACGTGACAAGTTTATGATTAAAAATCGTTAACAATCTAGACGTTGTCTGTTTGAGGGACCATATAGAAACATATTCAATATTTCAGGGACCAAAATGATGCAATTGAAATATTGGGGACCAAAATGAGACAAACCTCATACTTTGGAAACCTCCGGTGCAATTAACCCCCCCAAATAATCTTTCTACATATTATTCGATTAAAATTTATTTTTTTACATATTAAATACAGTATATATGTAATTTTTTACAATACGGAGCTGTCTGTGTAATTTCACTATCCTCTAATACGTTCTGTGACATCACATGAAAGCCTTTTGATGTCATCACTGCCATGCATAAAAGCAATTATTTCTTTTGTAAATACAATGAATAAATAAATAGAATTCAAAAAATTTCGAGTGGGATCCACTCATTCAACGCTCATCCTTTAATATTGTTTCATTTAAGTTGTATAATATTTTTTTACAATAAAATACAAATAACGTTATAAAATTAAAGAAGAATCTTATTCTCTTACACTTTTCGGATTTGGGAGGCAAAAGCAGAAGCAAATATTCTCACGCACACCTAGGATTTTTATTTTGATAAAATATTTTTTGAAATTAGAATACTAATATAAATACGGGTTTGACTACAACAGTGAAAATGAATTTTTGATATTGTGCCGCTTATTATTTTTTGGATAGAATTTATTAACTTTTGAGGTGCACCCATCTTTGACGTTCACTTACTATTTTTTAGAATTTTTTTTTCACTTTTCGATATAATTGTATCTTTATGGAGGACGACTATGATACTACTTTTCATATTGTATTGAAAATTATAATTTTTTTTTTAAATTTAGTTATAATTTTTTTGAGTGTAAATTATAATTATAACAAACGTGATCGATCGTTTTAATGGTCTGAGTTATAATTTTAAAGGTGAAATTGCATACAATACAACTAATTGAAAATATTTATGAGCAAAAACAATATTTAATAATTGCCCATATTTATGAATTTTTATGATGGATGGTGACACATGCAATCAGAGATAGGTACGTGGTCAGGCCAGATACCTCATTATTATGTCTATTTTTTGACCACACTGCTTTTATATGCAGAGTATGTTGAAGCCCAATGCCTCACCATTCTGCTACAAAAACCTACTCAGAAGGAAACGAATTATGCTCCATGATTTTTCATTTGAACCAATCAGAGGTCTTGAGTTTTGACACTGGATGTGAGGAAATGCTTGTAGTAATTTAATTAGTACAATGACAAGAAAATAAATAAATTTAATAAATTAAATTATTTAAAGAAATGTAACATTGATATTTACGTGGCTCGATAATATTCTTGTCTACCTCTAGGAGGTGTAATCCGATTATCTTCTTCATTATTGAAAAAAATTGAGTACAATAATACAAATCTCACCACTCGAATTTAATATTCCAACCCTCAACATTTTACCCCATTGTACATTCCACTCAAGTCACCGCTCAATACCCGTAAAAGAAACAGAGAGTGCTTCTTTTAAAATCTCAATACACTTGTTGATTTTTGGATTCCCTCACTCGGATGTCGAGAAGTGCAATTTCATTGTTTATTTATAGGCATGAGCTTGGTTGCAAATCGCCAAATAACTCCATTTTCCAAGACAAAGTTTGAATTTTAATGGTTCGTTTGGTATGAGAGATGGAAAGTTGAAAAAATAGAGAAAAATGAGGGATAGACTTTTCATCCTATGAGGAGGGAAAAATATTTTTTTTCCTTTTTGTTTGCTATGATGGATTAAAAATTAGAGGGATTATTTTTTTATTGTTTGGTATTAGAAAACAAATTTAAGGAAAGAAAATATGTAAACTTAATTTACCATTATACATTTACATATGAAAACCAAATTTTTATAGCGAATAATTTTGTTTGAAATAACACGCTTTGTAAGAGATAGAAAATATATTTTATATATTGAAAAACACGCTTCGTTATTTTTTTTAAACAAAATAATTTGGTCACAATTTATTTTGTGGTTTTTCTAAGAAAGAAATTGGGGGGGGGGGGGGGGGGGGGGTCATTGGGATTTGGCTAAACAATAACATACTTACTTGAGTAGCTCCTCTATAAGTTTTCTTCTTCCTTCTTGAAACTTTCATGCATGTTTTTGATAGAATGCGGAATAAATAAAGGCCAAAAATTATCATAAATAGCCTAACCTTTCTCTTTTTCCTTCTATTTTCCATCCAAATTTGAACAGAAAAATTGTGATGGGTATAAGAAATGCTCACAGAGTAAGAACTATGCAAGTGTTGCAACCAAGACTAGACTGAAAGTAATGAAGGAATTGTTATGTTGCATTCCCATTGCTTCCCTGTATATATACATATACAATTGCCTTGCCTGTAAAGTATTTACAAAGGAATATTCTAACCAATCCTAAATCAGTGGCGAAACTAATTCTGGCAAGCTATACAAACTATATGACAGAAATAAAGAAGGAAAACTTCTCCAGTCAATCAAAGAAGATTCTTTCATTTTCTTTTCTTGCAGATTCTTGTGATCCCAACTTCCTTCTAGAGATTATGGTCTATGTTGACACTGCTGAATAGGCAGACCCTTTATCCTTAGCTGGAAGTCTTGTTGGCAATTACTTCTCTATTCTTCATATTTCAACAGCCCCCCTCAAGATGGAGAGTAGATGTTTTCTACTCCCATCTTGGATAGATGAGAGAAAAAGTTGGCAAAATACAAAGGCTTGGTTAATATATCGGCAACTTGAGAGGCACTGTTTACATGCTCAGTTACAATACTCCCATCTTGAACTTTATCGCGGATCAATTGGCAGTCAAGCTCTATGTGTTTGGTTCACTAGTGGAAAATCGAGTTTGCTGCAATGTGTAATGCAGCTTTATTATCACAAAATAGCACAGCTGCTTGAAGATGTTCTATTTGTAAATCATGAAGTAAGTATCTAAGTCAACTTAATTCACAGCACACACTGGTCATGACCCTATATTCAACCTCAGCTGAGGACCTAGAGATTGTGTTATGTTTCTTGAATTTCCAAGACACCAAAGAAGAGCCAATGAAAACGCAATACCCTATCACTGATCTTCTTGTATCTGGGCATGCTCCCCAGTCCGAATCACTGTAAGCTCTAAGCTTTATGTTGGATGCCGAAGAATAAAACAATCCTTGTCCTGGTGCTCCTTGAATGTACCTCAATACTTTGTGAGCTGCATTCAAATGTGGGAGCCTAGGAGTCTGCATAAATTGGCTCAATAATTGGATTGCATATGAAATGTCGGGTCTAGTTATGGTCAAATAGAGCAATTTTTCAATGAGTCTCCTGTAAATTGAAGGTTTGAGGATAGGTTCTCCTTCATCCTTCGAAAGTTTGAAGTTTTGATCAAGTGGTATTTTGGTTGGTTTTGATCCAATTGTTCTAGAATTTGCTAATATGTCCAGCTCATATTTTCTTTGGCAAATATAAATTCTCTTCTCTGATCTTGCTACCTCTATACCGAGAAAATATTTCAATATCCCCAGGTCTTTGATTTTGAATCTGTCATTGAGAGAGGCTTTGAGAGATGAGATGATATTCATGTCATTGTCAGCTAATATGATGTCGTTCACATAAACCAAAACTGTAGTGAAGGAGTCTTTGGTGGCTCTTGTGAATAAACTATAGTCTGCCTTGGACTGTTGGAAGCCTTGTTGGACAATAAAATCAGATAGCTTAGAATTTCACTGTTGTGAAGCTTGCTTTAAGCCATACAAACTTTTCTTAAGCTTGCAAACCTTTGACTTCCCCTCCTTAGAATACCCCTGTGGCATTTCCATATATACTTCCTCCTCTAGATCTCCATGTAAGAAGGCATTATTTACATCGAACTAGTACAAAAACCAGCCCTTAGCTGCTGCCACGGCAAGTAAGGTACGAACAGTTACCATTTTTGCAACTGGTGAGAAGGTTTCATGGTAGTCTAGCCCCTCTTGTTGCGTACACCCCTTAGCTACTAGTCTAGTTTTGTACCTCTCACTGCTTCCATCAGCCTTGAATTTAATTTTGTAAACCCACTTACACCCTATGGCCACCTTTCTAGGAGGCAAGTCAGTAACAACCCAAGTGTTATTCAATTCTAGAGCATCTATCTCAGCTTGCATGGATTTACACCACTCAACACATTTCTGGGCTTGCTGGTAGGAACTAAGCTCGGTGTGTGTTGAAATAGAAGTGACAAAGGCTTTATAATTACTTGATAGTTTATGATATGACAATGTAGCACATAAAGGAGAAGGATTACTTGACTTTGTATGGACCTTATCCTTGTTTAACCTCTGCGAATGAAGAAGTAAGGAGGCCTGCTGACAAATGAAGTCTTGTAGATGTGAGGGTGTTTTCCTATTTCTGGAGGATTTTCTAGGAAAATGAGGGATCATGATGGTGTCTTGGGAAGGCTCTGGAAGTGGTTCTACCTCTGTTTCAGGATCAATATTTTCAGATCAGTGGTTTGATTCTTCTGCAGTCTAAACCTCGGGTTAGAGGCTTTGGCCATTTGGGTAGTCTAAATCAATGTTTGTTGCTTGAGTGAAAGGTAATTCGAGAGGACTTGGTAGGGTATGACTTGTGTCTGCACTGGTGTCTTTGTAAGAAAATATACTCTCATGGAAAACGACATTCCTAGAAATAAATTGCTTCTTGGTTTCTAAGTCTAATTACTTGTAACCCTTAATCCCAAAAGGGTACCCCAGAAACATGCACTTTTTAGCCCTTGGGTCAAATTTGCGTCTGTTATGAGTGAGGGTAGAAGCATATGCTAGGCATTCAAACACTCTAATGTGTGAATAATTTGGCTTGGTTTTGAAGATGAGTTCAAATGGTGTTTTGTTTTGAAGAAGAGGTGAAGGGGTTCTGTTTATAAGATATACGGCTGTAAGAATACAGTCACTCCAATACTTCATAGGGACCCCACTCTGAAATTTTAGAGTTCTAGCCACATTTAAGATGTGCTGATGCTTTCTTTCTACTATTGCATTTTGATGTGGGGTCTCTACACACGAATTTTGGTGAATGATACCCCTCTCAAGATAAAATTGTTTCATATCAAACTCACTCCCATTGTCACTCCTTACAATTTTGATTTTGGATCCAAATTGGGTCGCAAATAGCATCTGATTTGAGTCTTAACAAATAAGCCCATGTACAACGACTAAAATCATCCACAATAGAGAGAAAATATCTTGATCCATCATGAGCAATTTCATTACAATGACCCCACAAGTCACAATGAATCAATTCAAAACTGTTTTGGGTTTTATGTTGGCTGACAGAAAAAGGTAACTTATAAAGCTTAGCTAAAGGGCAAATAGAACAAGGCTTATTTGTACTGGTAGCCTTGGGAACAATATCAAGCTTTATTAAGTCTATTCTAGAATCTAAAGGATGACCCAACCTATAATGCCAGAGATTGAAATCATCATGACTACTAGCAACTGAAGCTAAAATGTTTGTTTTGCAAGCCAGGGAAGGTAAGACTTCATTCATGGTTGTGGGAGAAATATCCTTTTGGAGAAGATGATATAGACCTTGCCTCACCTCACCCATTCCAGTCGTCTTCCAAGTTGAAAGGTCATGTACAAAACATGATTGAGGGAAGAAAATGAGACAACATTTAGAAGTTTGAGCTAGTTTCCTAACAGATATCAAGTTGAAAGAAAAGGATGGGACACACAAAATGTCTTCCAAGATCAATGTTTTTGTTACCTTGACAGTTCCAATATGAGTGATAGCGGCAACATTTCCATTTGGGAGTGCCACAAAATGAGAAATTTCTGCCTTAATGCTTGTGAACAATGTAGTCGAACAGATCATGTGATATGTTGCTCCAGTGTCCATAATCCAACGCACATCAGAAAGATTATTTGGTTTGGTACTATAAACAGAGAGACATAGAGAGATACTAGAGATTTTGGGCATTTCAGCCTGATCCAAAGAAGATGGAGTGATGCTTTGGACTTGATTAACAGAAGAAGCATAAGCATGAGTGTGCTGAGGTTTGAATAAAGCCATAAGCTGAGCATACTGCCCATGAGTCAAAGACACTTGATTATTGTCACTTACCTGTTCATGTCCAGATGACAGAAGGGCAGTGGCTTGATTAGCAAAGCTTCCACTGCCTCTGTTCTTGCCATGAAGTTTGTGGCTTGGAGGGTATCCATGTATCTTAAAGCATTTTTCTGTTGTGTGCCCAAGCGTTTGACAGTGCGTACATGTTGGCCTATTAGGATTTGCCTTGAAACACCTCTCAATAGAGTATCCTGACATCTTGCAGAATGTGCAGTAATATTTCTTCTGAGAGACTCCTTTTTTCCTTCCAATATCTTTTCCATATGCTGCAAGTGACATGTTCTCACTGGTAGGAGCATCAACAGAAATCTGCCTTCTCTTCTCTTCTTGTTGGATTATCGAGTATACCTCATTAAGACTTGGAAAAGGGCTTAATTAGTAAAATCTGAGCCTTAAGATCCTTGTACGAATCATGAAGACCCATAAGAAATTTCATCACCCAATCTCTTTCCTGGTTGCTTACAACTTTCTTCAACCCTCCACTAGTGCAGTTAGGAATGGACTCATAATTCATTAATTCATCAAGAAGAGTTTTCAATTTTGAGAAATACATACTCACAGTGTCTTGATTTTGTACCAATGTTGCAATTTCCTGCTTCACTTCATAATCTAAGGTGCATTTTGCTGTCCAAAACGCTGCTCAAGCTCCAGCCACAATTGATGAGTCGTCTCAGCATAAAGAGTGCTTGGTTTTATATCAAATGACATCGTGTTCTACAGCCAGGTGATGACAATGTCATTGCAACGGAGCCAGTGTTCCATCAATGGACCATCTGCATTTGGTGGTTCACAAATAGTTCCATCGATGAAACCCAACTTATTTTTTATTCGAAGAGCCCTTCTCATTGATCTTGCCTAGGAGTAATAGTTGCTGAAATCCAGCATTTGTGTGACCAAGAGGGCTCCAGAGCTATCATTATTTTCGATGAAAAATGGGTTGTTTGGCTGTGATGGGTCAATGGTGTTTGTATTTGTGGCTTGATTTTGATTGGCATTTGTGTTTGATGATTGGTTTTGATTGGTACTTGTGTTGGAAGAATCGTCTTGAGACATCCTTGCTCTGATACCATATAAGAAATGCTCACAGAGTAAGAACTATGCAAGTGCAGCAACCAAGACCAGACTGAAAGTAATGGAGGAATTGTTATGTTGCATTCTCATTGCTTCCCTATATATATACCTATACAATTGTCTTGCCAGTAAAGCATTTACAAAGGGATATTCTAACCAATCCTAAATCAGTGGCAAAACTAATTCTAGCAAGCTGTACAAAATATATGACAGAAATAAAGAAGGAAAACTTCTCCAGTCAATCAAAGAAGATTCTTTCATTTTCTTTTCTTGCAGACTCTTGTGATCCCAACTTCCTTCTAGAGATTATGGTCTATGTTGACACTGCTGAATAGGCAGACCCTTCATCCTTAGCTGGAAGCCTTGTTGGCAATTACTTCTCTATTCTTTATATTTCAACAGTGGGCAGAGATGAAAGAGAATCTTTTCAACTTTCCTTTCCATCCTATTTTCCTGTCAACCAAACAGTGGAGATCTTTTCTTTCTATGTTATTTTTCTTCCACCCTATTTTCCACTGGCATAAAAAAATCTGATTGAAGAAGTCTTATTCTTCTTAATCCTTTGTTCCAACTGTAGCACACAAACACGGATCTTTAGTTGTAACTTCGGCTCACGAGTCTTGACTTTTGAAGCAGATCTGACGCCGATCCAGCAGGCCACATCGACTCCAGATTTCTTGGTCAATCAACGTCGCTTTGTTGAATTCGAAGCTACTGTCCAACAATGGATTTAGCTTGAATTTGACTTTAGAAGTTCTACAATTATTTTTTAAGTATAAAACTGTGTTGCTCAAATTTGTTTATTAAATCTTGTATTCTGAGTGATGTGTCAAAATCTTATGCATTGAATATTTGATGGAATCAGTTGACTCCACTAATCCAACCACCCACATTAATTTAAGATATAAAATTTGGTAAATGATTTGATTAACATAACATTGCTCATTTTTTTAAAAAGAAAATACTAATGGAGTAAATTTCGAGGCATTATGTCTTATTTATGTTTATAGAAATAAACATTTCAAAGGCATAAACCCACCAACTACACCCAAAAATGGTCCAACATTTGAAGATATAGAAATTCCTTATAAAAAATAATAAAATTGTTGGCTGATTTCTTTCCGTTTAATTGAGAAATCAGATATTTGAAAAGGAAAAAACAACACAAGTCAGTTTAGAGCTTCATAGTGATTATTTTAATTTTAGTCATTTCACACCAAAACTAAAAACAAAAGTAAAAAAGTCGTAGGAACATTCATTATAAATAACTAGGGTAATCCGTGCCTGAAGTCACGGTACAACGTAAGTGACAAGTGATGGATTTGAGAAAAAATTTAATGTGAATGGTTTTAAGGGGATATTAGTGGTTATTGGATAAGTCTATTTGAAATTGTCAGTTGTACTTATTGAAGTCTGTCCTGTTTTATATTATAAATATTTTCAAAAATCTCTACAATTTCTATCAAATGGTTGAGGTTAAAGGCTTTCTCGATATTTTGTATAAGTTTATAGAGAAATATTGATATTCACTTGTGAAAAATGTCATTTGAACCTTTTTTTTAATGCATTAATTAGACTAAAGGTCGACTCAACAAACATTAAAATTCACAAATAAGCTAATGACTACACTGAATTAGGTTCCTATAACATTACTCATTATTCACTATTTTTAATTTGTATAAACATAAACTACTTTATAATAAGTTGACTTCACATATCATTTGGTAAAAAACTAGTCAATCATCCTAATGCTTCGTCTGGTACGATAGAAAAATGGAAGGATAGAAAGTTATAAGGATAGAAAGTTGGAGGGAAAAATAAAACATCATGTTTGGTAAGGAAGGAAAATAGGAAGGATAGAAAAGTGGATAGATGAGCTTTCCTTCCAACTCATCAAAATCAATTCCTTCAAAATTGAGAGAAAAAGTGGATGAAAAGTTAATTATGTATGTTGAAATGTATGTTATTTATATATATATCATATTTATCAATTACAAATTATGTATACATTAATTTCATATATAAATATAATGGTAAATATATATTTTTACTTTTTCCAAAAAAAATAATAAAATATAAAATATAAAAAAAATACTTTTTCTATCTTACCAAACATAAAAAAATCAATTCTACCTACTTTTCATCCCTCTTATCAAACACAAAGGAAGGAAGAAAAAATTCCTCAATTGAAAGATAGAAAGTATATCACTCTCACTTTTCATCATTCTATTTTTTTATCTACCCTACCAAACGGACCATAAGTGTTTCAGTCAAAGCTCAAATATTGGGACCTTGTTTAATTTCTTAACATTAAATCAAATTTATATATATATATATATACACTTTAGGACTATTATAATATTCATCTCTTGGAATCATGACTATAATGTACACTCAAAATTTATATAATTACTTTCGAATCACACGCATTGAGTTGCCTTGACAACAGATTAACCATATAATCATTTTTTGATGAAATTTGAACTAGAAAACTCGAAATAATAACTCGCAAGACATCCTCATAGGTTACACTTAACCAAATTTTGATCCATCATCGCACAAAAGTTCAATTATTTATTTGTAGCATACAAAGTACCTAGCTTCTATGAACATGAATGAAATTTGGAAGAATATTGTAGCTTTAGCTTCCCATTTTTTCCATTAAAAGTATTGCACTTGGTTTTATAAAGAAACCAAAGATACTGCTCATCATGTTAGTGTTTTATTTATTATATAAATTATATGTTAAAAAAATGTTTCAAATCATAAAGACAAAAATCAAATTTCCACTACTGCTACCTAATATATTTACTTAAATGCGATAAAAAGAAGTGCGTGCCACAAAAAGGTCATAAACAACTTCACCCACAAAATCTAATCATTTGTCTTAAAGAGACAAAACCTAATCTGTAAAATTCTTCATCAATCCCACTCACCCCATCAAAGTACTCAACCACTTGGGATCACATGCTTTTGAGTTTGCTATACAGCACTGGCACAATTTTCATCAGAAAAAGTTCAAAGCATAAGTATAAACAATATTCCTAACTCCTATGGTAGATATAATAGAAAATTTTCACAAATTATTATTTCGAACTCTCAAATTCAAGTTATATAACTATTTTAATTTGTATGATCCTATCAGCGAGTTTCGACCCTTTTGTTCGAAATTTCTTCGTTTGTACCGAATTACTTGTAAAATCAAATTCTGTTCCACAAGATCCTATATTAGCTATACATCCTCCTCGCATTTATGCCGGAGACGTCGCCAATGCTATGGGCTTTGGTGTACGTAGATAAAAAATTATGAATGGGAGGATTGTTGCCCTTCACTTGCCACCAATGCAGAAGGATGCCACCGAAAAGAATGGAACGTTGTTTCCCTCTGATAAATGCGTCGGATCCCGTAAACAAGCAAGCTCTTTACCCTCAAATTTAAACATGTGGACACAAAATGATATCTTGCTCTATTGTTACGTAGATGCATGCCTTAAAAATTGGGGTTGTATTGTGATTTCAAATAAATATGTAGTTAAAACTTGAAACAATTTTTTATGATTCTTTAAATAAAAAAATATCTAATTTTCTAGGCCCCACATGTTATATTCTCTTTGGAGATAGGTGAAGGTTGAATTTGATGGACCAACAACCAATGTTGACCTATGAAGAAAATGCCATACTAGCTCCTGTGGAATTTGGCTACAAGGATGTAAGTGTAGTTAGTGATTTGTAGGTCAAAATAGAAAAACAATATATTTGGGTCATGATTGGGATATTGCACAATTTTAATAGCTGGCTATTGTGGTTTTTTCTAGGATCATGTTCTTCCAATTTAAATTGACAATGATCTTATCTTTCTAAAGCATTGAGGGGGTTGTCCTCTTTGTGTAATTGTGAATGAGTGCTATTTTATTCAATGATTACCATTGTACAAAAATAATATTTGGACCCCTCCATTGGCATATCTTTATGCAGGCATGTGATATAGCATCATGAAGCCCCATCTAAACAATTTCGAAAAAAGATTAAAAAAAAAGACGTAAACAAGTTCTTACCTTTACATACAAGTGGTATTACTAATATTTCTCTCATTGAAATTAGAGTGTTGATCTATAAGTAAAGTTGTGATTATCATTCTTACCATGAAGTCAATACTAGAGTTAGAATTTCATCATTTACTGTGTAAAAAAATAAAATAACATTTATTTAACCAAGAACCCGTTTGGACTACTTGTCCCTTGGAATGTTTTTATTGCTTGTATGGTAATGTGTAATGTAGCATAGTTTTTTCGGGAGTCTAGATCAAGTTCAACACTTGAATCACTTTGTTCTCTCGATGCTAAGTCATCTTTTCTTGAATCTAAATGGAACACATTGTATTCAAAGGTGTTTTCTATCAATACATAACTAGAGTAGTGGATCTTAATCCATCTTTTGGTCCTGCATTGAGATAAGGAAGACGGACTTTATATGGAACTTCCATTAAGCCCATGATCACATTGTGTAAGTGCGGAAAAAGATGGTCCCAAGTTGCCTATTCTTTTCCACAAAAGCAAGAATGGCGTATCAACATCACTAGAGACCGTATACTGTTTATAGTCAAATTATATAAAGTTATTTATATATACGTACACTAGGGAGACCTATTCTCAAAGTATATAAAAGACATCTGGGTGAGAAAAACTGCATTGAAACCCACAACCTGAAAACGAATACACCGCAAATGTTGATATTCCTGTTGCATTAGTCAACTTTAATATCATTATTGGTACTTATCTTTGTGGAACTTGACTTTATTTATTTATTTATTTCATGTTGATTTTATACCTACTATGTGAAAGGTAAATGAAAGAAATATTTTTTTATTTATTTTAAAGAATTTATTTTTTGAATTTGAAAACCCGCAACGCACTATTTAGATAGACGAACACATGTTATAAGTCTGATCTCTAAAAAAACCAAACCATGAGCAAGATTGAAAAAGAAAATGAATTCTATGGATAGAGATAAGTCTGATCTCATTGGATATGTTTACTTTACACTCTTCTTTTTTTAAGTTTACTTTTGTTTTTTCTTTTTCTTTTTCCTTTTTTCCCTAAACTTCTTAATTCCTTTTTCATAAACCTCATATTCTATTGATTCTCTTGATTTGATGCCTTGATCATCATCCTTGCCTTATATATACATCCCTTTTTTTTTTAAATGTATTTTGGACAAACCCATTTCTTAATGATTTTTATCTTGATTCACTCCCTTGAATGATCTTTTCCTTTTGGATTCTTTTTTCTATTGAATCATTCCCAATAATGTCAACTTACCTATAGGCACATGGCCACCTCTATTGGAGGCTGGGGTCAAGTCTAGAGGCCTCTCCACACGGACAAAGCTAACATTAGGGTCATAGATAGTCCATATCATCCGAGCTCATAAGTCCTACCCAAAGAAAAGTTGGACAACATATGGTATTGAAAATTAATTTTTAGCTAATACACCTATTTTTTCTTTCAATGAGATTGTGAACATTGCTATTTTCGCAATCAATATCTATAAATAAATTATTTTTCATATGATACTGAAAAATTATTTATTAGTACCTCTGCCTGTGTATTTTTTTGCATAACCAATCTAAGTTCAGGAGGAATGTTGCATTAGATATCTGACAGTCGTGGTAAACCTTTTTTTTTTACTAAAAAGCTTACTGTTGGACAATAATAGTAACAAATTTGCTATGATGTGTAGAAGAAAACAACATTCAAGCATAAACTCTCCGTCTCTGTACAATTTAAACAAGCATGGATCCAATCCAACTAAACAAGCATTCTTCCTTGTATGTACACACAACTTTGTTAACCTCTAGTCCTTATAATTGTGATTGTGCCTCTCCCTTGTGTATGAATTCTTGTAAGTGCCACCACAGCCTTCCCAGACAAGCCAGGCCCATCGGGAGATACCAGAGGGCGGCTAGCAAAGTCTCCGACGGGGTGCCTCACCGGCCTAGTCGGCCGCATTAGGATCCTCTCGTTGATGTCGTTTAACGTCACGTCGCCTTCAATCCCTCCCGGCTTCACCACTGCAAATGGGTACACCACCCTTGTCATCACCCTCTTTTTTCTGTTGTAATGTCCTCCTGAAACATCCCAACAGAAACAATAATAATTGGTATGGTTTTCAAAGTATTACTTTAAAGGCTTATGCCGACACAAAGTGGTAAAACAATATATACACTCAAACATCTAATACGGACTGAAGTTTTACCAAAATTTTGAGTTTTTATGACTTTATTTTCTTTTTACAGTAGTTTCTGACTTATTTCTCAATTAAAAGCGTGTTTGAATCCACGCTTTTACATTGAAGTGCTTGAGTTAAAACACGCTTCTATAGAGATCATGGAAAATTGAGAACAGTAAAAGAATAATAAAGCTAGTAACTGACCATGGTTTGGAAATTGATTCTGCATATACATATTGAGATTTGAGAGAGAGAGAGAGAGAGAGAGTACCTGAAGGAAATAAGGGGTCTAGGGGATAGAGGGTATCTTTATCAGAAATTGACTGGGTGTTATCTTTGTGAGGTGAAGAAGAAGAATCAAAAGTGTCGGAAGCTGATATGTCTTCTGGTGTTTTTACTTCTTCTGTGAAAACCATTGGATTTGAATCATCACTGGTTCTGCTCACTGACCTGCTTATGGGTTCACCTGCAATCACAATATAGACAAGTATATAATAAATGAAGAACATGATAAAGTGTTAATCACTTCATATTTAAATCACCGAAAATGTTGATTATAGTGATAACTGCTAAAAATACAAAATTTAACAGTTTTCTTAATAACTTATTAACTCATTTTAAGCGATTTCCACAAATTCACCTTGAATATCCCAAGAAATTTTGAATAGAAGGTTGTGGAAAAGAAAGTGTAACCACCTGAAATGGCATCAAGATTGGTTATCTGGTCCAGATAACCAAAATTCTCATAAGAATTCTCTGTTTGGTCTGAATTCCAGAAGCTCTGCATAATATATCATTGATCAAACCTCACAAATTCGAACTGCTAAACTCAATTAATTAGTTAGTTCCAAAGTGTACACGAGATCAAGATTACCTTCATTGGTTTAGTTTTCTCTTCAAATTGGTCATCAGTGAACCACATCAAACGCCTTCGTTTAGAACTGAATTCAAACAAAGCATCTTGCAGATAGCCCGTGGAGAGATCAGAATCAAGTGGTGAGAAAAATGGTGGCGTGTTCTCCATAACTGCAGGAAATCCCAGTGACAAATTCTTAAGTATAAGCAAAAGAGTATGAGTAAATCATTGTAGGAAAAGAAAGAAACAAAAACAGTGCAGAAAAAAAGATAAGGAAGAATGAGAAAAAGAGAAGAAAGTGTTACAATGAGACATGTCTGCGTTGAAAACTCCAAGGTTGTGGAAGTCCCAACCTAGGGAAGAGCTGTGGAGGCTGCTGCTGTAAGCAATGGAGTGAAGGTCACCCATTTTCTTAGGGTGGTTCTGTTTTTCAGTTCCAAATTGTCATTAATGAAAGAACATGGTGGTATTTAAGTAGGACTGTAGCCTGTAGGAGTTGGTAAAGGAAAAAGAAAAGGGTAAGGTCTACTTTGACCCCCTCAATCTTACCCTCTATCTCACTTTGCCTCATCTCTTATATTGCTCTCAATAATTAATTAAATTCGTTTCAAATTGTCCCCCAAAACTAACTTTCCGCTAGATTTTTTAAGGAAATTGGTCTTGCATGTAGTACAATATATGTTTCTAATGTATGTAATTGGGTAATGTGAAAACGATAATTATAGTTAGAGGTACAATATAAGAAACATGATTAGTTTTGCCGGAGAAGTGAGACTATAGATAAGTTAAGGGGTCAAAGTATAATTTCTCCAAAAAGAAATAAAGATGGAGAGGAATTTAGAAGCATTCAGTCAGTCAACCCAAAGCAAGAGAAGGAAAAATGATTGTTCCTTGGGATATGGAAATGGGTCACTTTTCCACCAAAAATTAATAAAAAAAAGAAAGAAAAAGAAAAGAAAAGAAATGGGTCAGTTTTGATTTAAGATTTTACATGGGGATGGAGATGTGGGGGGACTAAATAATGGCAGTGGTTATGATATCATGTTTTTTTCATATTAAGGCAGAATTGGAGGGGGCACATAGGACATGCTTAAGGGACACAATTCAAATTCAGCTTTTACTTTTTGCATTTCTCTGATATGGTTCCCAACTGTTGTTTCTCCTTTTGGTTTGGTTGGTGGGACTTTTTCTTCACATTTCTTCTCATTGTGGGGTCATATCAGTTAAATCACACATCTAAAATCCTTTTGAAACTTCCCATGGAGGAGGGGCATTGGGTGTCACTTAGCTGGTGGGACCACCCAATGGCATGCTGGCCTGGGACAAATTCCTGTGTGGGGAAGAATTAATGAGGATGGATGATGAATGTGGTACCACATTTGATGAGATTTTAAATAATCCAAATTTGTGACTGTGATAAGACACAATTTCTGGAAAATCCAGTCCTTTGATGATATTTGATGGTATGTCGGGCCAACTTTGTCTACTAATTTTTTTTTTTTTCACTAAAAACCAGATGGTGAAAATAGGTTGGGCATGAAAGAGCTATTCGTCCAGTGGGTAAGAATTTAGATTTTTTCATTTAATACCTGAGTTTGAATCTCCATAGTTACAGTAGTTCGTTGAGACTAAACTTATTTTTCGGTATCCAGAGCACGCGGTGGGACCTTAATTTCGGCCTCGACGTAGGTGTAGTGGAGTCCCCTATAGATAAATTTGTGGTGCTGAGGGACAATGCACTCTGGCGAATATGTAGAGTGACATATCTATATATCCATTTTTCGCATCAAATAAAAAAGATCGGGCTTGACATGAGGAATTTATAGATGTGGATATGGACAGAATCAGGATTATATTATATGGGAGTGAAACAAAAAAAAGACATGGTAAAAAATTTATTTAATAGGATTATTCAACGTGTTATTGTTAATGCTGAATATTTAGTTATGACAAATCTCTGAGAAATAATTTTTTTATGATATAATCGTTAATATTAGTTTGGATCATAAAATTAATAAATTAATTTGAAATAATATTATGATCCACTTATTTTCTCATTTATGACATCAAATGATCACTACGAATAAATTACCATCGCAAATATTATTTTCTCGGTACCATTGTGAGGGTGAGTTGTGGGTTAGTGCATTGAAAGTGATAGAAGTCATGTCTGTAACACAATTTATGATGTATAAGATTTTTGAAAACCTAAGATAATATATATAATTTTTAAAACCTTAAGAGAATATAAGATATTTTAAAAAATACGAGAGGGGGCCATGGTCTCCAAGTAGTTCCGTCACTGGATTTGAATTACACATAAATAAATTATATTAAAGGATTGGGGTTGCCCGTGTAATAAATACTCTTTTGTTTACTATAATTAAATTGTAAGTGAGCGATTAAAGTAAAATAAGTAAATTTATTATAGTTGAAAATTTAAAACATAAATAAGTATTTTTACAATAGTTCAAAGTTTAAAATAGAAGTTTGTAAGATTAGTCATCAGACATAAACAAGTTGGTTGCATTATATAGATCCATCAAGAGTTATATTGAAATTTTGAATAAAAAAATCCACTAGGTTTTACAAATACCGAGTTTATTGTGTTGAGAAATATTATAGAAATGGTTTGAATTTGACGGCCCATGTATGGCCCATTGAAAAGACTCAAACACAAATAGATGACGCTTAGGACTTTCAATTGGGTTGAGGAAGCCCAAATACGGCCCATTGGGCTAAAAATTTGAAACGATGTTGCATGATTCTCATCTACATCAAAATCAAACCCAAAAAAAAAAAAAAAAGTTTTTTGGGTGTGGGTACTTTTTTTAGATTTATTTGAAAGAAAGCGTATGGATAAATTGTTTACTCTATTAAATTCAATTTTAATAATACATATTGTGATTTGATACAAAATTCAAATGACCTTTTATTTATTTTACTTACTTATTATTCCTTAAATTATACATAATTCTTATCATTTTACTCTCTCTCTCTTTCCCTATTTCTCACATGTTTTTTTTTATAAGAAAGTGTAATTTTATTGATTAACCAAAAGGATTTACAAGAAGCAAATAGGATAAGCCACAAACGGCTTTAATCCTTAAAGACAAACAAAACCATTATATATATTGTAAATCAGAAAAAATTACAATTCCTCAAAATCCAAGTATACCAGCAGGATTGGCAGCGCCTCACATCTTCCCAAAACTGCACCAGGCTTCCCCTTATATCTCTTAACCCCCATCATCAAACACTAAAACAGTCTTGGAACGTAAGACGGGTAAGCATCTTTGATCCCTATTTCTCACACGTTACTCTCTCTCTCTCTCTCCATTACTCACTATCCCATATTTTCTCTCTATCTCTCTCTCGGTTGCTCTCTCTATCTCTCCCCTATTTTTTTTCTCTCTCTCCCATTGATAATTTATTTTCTTTCCAAATATGTAAAGATTTGATTTGATTTTTTCATCTTTCTTCCTCTCCCTTACTTTCTCTCACTCTCTCCCTCTATTTTCTCTCACCATTACTCTATCTCTCCTTATTCTATATATCTCTCTCCCTCTCTCTCTTTATATCAATGTTACAATAATACAATTACATAATCAGTTACACCAATTAGTTACAATTGTCCTATAATACACCAAAAAGTTACTCATGTGTTCTAATAAATTCAAACAGTTACACCAAACAATTATACGAAATTACAACACCAATCCAATTTGTCACTCAGTTGTTTACATAAATCAAAAAGTTACACCATATAGTATCTCGATATGATTACTCCAATTATATACACCAAATTGGGTTTATCATTACACAAAAGAGTTTACCAGTACGCCAAATTTGGTGTATATAATTGGTGTAATCATGTCGTGATACGAAATTGTGTAACTATTTGGTTTATGTAAACAATTAAATGACAAATTGGGTTGGTGTTGTAATTTATTGATGTAATTGTGTTGTTGTAACGTTGATATAAGAAAAGAGAGAATAAGGAAAGAAAGAGTATCGGTAAGAGAAAATAAGGGGAGAGGAGACAGAGATAAAAAAAAAATCAAATCAAATATTTACATATTTGAAAATAAAATAAATTATCAATGGGGGAGAGAGAGAAGGACAGAAAATAGGGGATAGAGAGAGTAACGGAGAGAGAGAGATAGAGAAAAAATAAAGAGAGTAACGGAGAGAGTGACAAATTTCATCCTAAATTTTTTTTTTCTACTCAGACAACTCAACCAATACACCTTTTAATGACAAACATCTTCATTAATCCAAACCTACATTTATCTTCTCTCTCCCTTACATCTCTCTCATTTTCTCTCTATTCACTTTAATTTTAAATTATATAATAAAAAATAAATAAATTAGTATTTAAAATATAAATATTGCACAATTAATATTTAATTTTTTGTATTGCAGAGTGTCTTTAGACACGAGATTATTTCTAGCCTATCTAATATTACAACTAGGAATTTAAATACTCAACTTATAAAAATATAACAAAGGTTAAGATTTATTAAATTTTTATCTACTTTGATCTAATCGTATAAAATTCATTCCAATATTTTTTTCCCGCTAAAAAATATCATCTTCTTTACACGGCTTCCAAATGTCAGACAATTCAACCAACACATTTCATAATGCCAGTCGCCAAACAACCCTACTAATCCAGATATACCTCTCTCTTCTCTCTTCTCTCTTCCCCCCTCTTTCTCTCTCTCTCTCTCTTATTTTTTTCTTGTTCATTTTAATTTTTAATTGCGTAACTAAAGAAAGGAAAGAAAATTTCTATTTAAAATATAATTGTTTTACAAATATTTTTCTATTTTTTATATTACAAAGTATTTTTAGGCACGAAATTATTGCTAATTTTGTCATGTACTAGGACATTTTATTACATAGGGATAGAAGAAAAAGTTGCTTACATACCCCGATGAAAATCAACATATTCCTCTTTGATTTTTGGTCAATGATAAGCTAGCCTTTAATTATTTTTATATTCTAGGCCGTGCTTTGATTTTGGAATTTTTTTAAAAAACAATCATTGTTTCTCTACTGTTTTAGTAAGTGACGGGATGTGGGCGGCTCGCCTGTCATGAGTTAACACGTGGTACAACATTGCCAATAAGTGTGTCCCCCTAACTGCCACAGATTGAGACCGATTGACTAACACTTCCAAGGCCGAGTAGATGTACTTGATGAGGAAAAGAACGGGTTCACTGGTGAGCCTGAGCATTAATTGTTCTTGAGAGGCGCGCCTCGTGTAGAATGTGTTGATGACGTCAACTTGGGTCTAGCACCAAATCCCTAGAAAGACGAAAAAAGGCATGACCCTTGCGGACATGGACAATCCCTTTGAACATCAAATGGAATGCTTTGCATAGGGTCATAAAATGCTCGGCACGAAAGACTTGATGTTTAGGATGACTTAATGATCAAGGAACGGGCAATAATAAATGCTCGGCCTCCTAAGTAATGAGGTCATCATTGCAACCCATTGCCAATCATTGATGAGGCATGACAAGGCGTACTAAATGCGTGACTAGATGATGAAAGATCTACTGATGTGATAGTCCTAAAGGAGGGATTACGACCATAAGTTGTTAGGCCTAAGTTTTGTGTACTTAAGTGATTGTCATGTTATCATAATTGAGCATATAAATAGCCCAATAATGTAGAACTTAAGGTATGCATACTAAACCAAAATTGAGCAATACTCTTATCCTGTCACCCTAGAGCGTCAACTAACTTAAGCATCGGATAAGATAAACTGGATATACGTCCGACCCCTTTCTAACTTTGTTTCTTGTTTTAGGAATTTCATTCCAAGTTCAACCAACAGTCGTTATCTCAAACTATTGTAGAACATCACCCGTGCAATTTGGCGCCATATATGGGAAATACCGAATTAGTTTCCCTTTTAGTGGGCACCATGGTGAACAGTTGATCTCAAGGCAACGAAGAGGATAACCCTCATGTGAGAAACACGAAGGTTGCTTAACTTTCTGTTCCAACGGAGTCTAAGCCCCTTAACCAGCCTGATGGAATCCAACAAAATTCCCAATGCACTAAACACACCGATCAGAGTCTCGGCGAGCAAAGGGGACTTTCTCAGTGGATAGCCCCAATATTCGGACAGCTTTCTCTGCCACCACGTTCTCACAGCTACCTAAATCAATAATTAGGCGGCAGACTTTCCGGCCTATGGTGCACGTAGAATGGAATATATTATTTCGTTACCACTCTTCCCCATCTTCAACTCGGAGGGGGTGCTAAGCATGCTCGTCGAACGACTAATAGTGGTTCTACATCTCCTCCTACTTGTTCTTCTGGAAAATTGTCATCTTCAGTTGCATCATATGTGACTATTTGATCATACTCTATATAGGGTTCCTCCTGGACATCCTCTCTCTCTATGAACAATTTCTTCCCAGACCTGTCCCCTTTCTTGCATTCCATCATCCGATGGCCCGTTTCACCACACTTGAAACACTTCACAGTGCTGGTCGACCCTCTAGGTCGCACAGCTGGCCCACCCCCTCCTGTCTGCCTGCTAATGGATGCTAGCGGATTAGGAGGTGCCGAGTTGTCTCCCCCTACCAGAACCAGTACTCCCAAGCCAGTCACTATTTCCCCCAACTCTCTGACTCAACTTTTCTCTAATTGGATGGCCTACTAAAAGGACTCAGAAACAGAGTAGGGGTTGAATAAGTTCAAGGTATCCTGAATTTGGGGTCGCAAGCCTTTAATATAACGGGAAACCAATTGCTCTTCCATCTCAATCAGATCATTGTGTGCAACTAATCGATAAAATTTAGTAGTATATTCATTCATAGATCGATTACCTTGCTGCAGATTCTACAAACTCTGGTACAATGCCCGCGTGTAATTATAGGATAAAAAGGCCTCTCGCATATGCTTCTTCAGTTTGTCCCACGTGTCTATCTTCTTCTTCCCTTGCCTTTGACGAGTTTTCTTAGAGTGATGCCACCACGCAGCAGCTCCTCTACAAAATCTTATTGCCACCAATGAGACTTTCTTGTTCTCAGGTACTTCTTTGAACTCCAAAACTCCTTCAACGGTGTGAACCCAATCAAGGAATTCTTCAGGTTGTAGACTGCCTTGAAAATTTGACATGTCAATCTTCAATCCAGACTCTCATCGTAGGGAATCGGTCTTTGGCATGGTGGCTCGTCTCTCCCTAACCCTGGGTGGATGCCCAGTGAAAGGATTGTCATCATCGTCCACCAAACTCTCTGTTTCCTCCTCCACCCATCATGGATTATGGGATCATTGTTGCGATTGTGGTTGTTTTTGTTGTTGTTGAACAAAGGCAGTCAGGGCTGCCATCTACTGGGCTAACGAATAAAATTGTTATTGCATTCTCACGTTTCTCGCGTTGAACTCGGCTTCATAGATATCCTCCACAGGTCTTCTTTTAGACAGTATGGTGACAAGAGTGTAACTGAACTCTGATATCAACTGATGTAGGGAAGCAGGTAGAAATAATGATTTAATGAACAAAAGGGGATAATGAGACTAAACCGTTGATTTGCGCACAAATACCGGATTAGAATCCCACTATAGAGCTATTAATTCACAAAGAATAGTAGTTTTAAAGGCTTCAATTGATCTGTTGATTCACCAAAGAATACCAAAATAATTGGGAATAAAGAGAAGCTCTCCCAATTGTATTACTCAAAAATTGATTAGCCCTAAGGCTTACAAGGGTATAAAATAGTGTTTAAACCCTAAAACTAATTAGGAAATAGTCAAACATGACCTAATTATCGTTAATTAAGTAATTAGGCCACTAATACAGATTTTCCCAAAAAAAGAAAATTCTAAACTAATTATACTGCTAAAAACTACTAATCATCCGAATTAAGGCAGAACTAACGACAATCAATTCTGACTTTAGACAGTGAAGTTATTCAACTACAAAAATATTATCAAAAATGGCAGAAATATCATTTTCACTAAACGATGGAATTTTCCCAAATTCTATCTTAGGTCATCACTTCCCCTATTAGGAGTGCGATAAGTTCATTTCGCCCTACTGTTGCTGACTAGATATGGGTGTTTAGAAACCCATGTATGTGGAAGTGACTCTAAAAAGGTCAACCTGTTTGACCAGCCCGAACCACCCCGACATCGATCCCATCAATTCAAGTATTGTGCTACTATATGATCTACATCACATGGCTGAATACAATTGAGAAAGAGAGAGAAATAAGCTTAGATGGGATAGAAAATGACAAAAAAAAAAAACTTTCGTTAGTTCTATCAACAAACTTCATCCAATTTGGATGATTTGGCATTTTCTAATATTACCTACAATTGTATTGAAGTGACCCTTTTTGATTGGTGCTAAGTACCAAATATGCATACCAGCATGGTACATATTGAGCACATAAAATTTTCTCATAGGTTTAGGGTTTTTTTGATGCAGTTTGTGTTGGGATGGGAGTCAGAAAAGGTGCATTGAGGGGCACCAAGAGAGAAAGGGGGGGGGAGAGAGATAAGAGAATTCTAAGAGATGAGAGAGAATGGTTTGGGGTTGGGTGGCGATGGCATTTTCCAAAAATTGTTTTCGCTATGGGGTTGGGGGAGGGGGTAGAGAAAGGTGGCACTTGATTTAGGAGGGAGGATCTAAAGCAGATAGGGAACCAGAGGGTGGATGCTTGGGATGGATTTTGGAAGAGAGGGGGTGGTTGTGGGTTGGGTTAGGCGAAGAAAAAGGAAGAGAGCCTGTTTGGTTTGCGTCTCAGAAAATATATCCGAAAATAGTTTTTAGGAAGAGTTTTAAGAAAATGTGTTTTGATATTTTTATATTGCAAAACCTGTTTGGTTATATATTTTTGAAAATAGTTTTAAAGAACAAAAAATTATAAAACATGTTTGGACAATAATCCACAAAACCCAATTTTCATCTCCATTCTCATCTCTCTCTCTTTTTCTCTCTCTCTCCATTATCTCCTCTCAATCTTCACCCACACAACTCGCACAGCAAACACACACACACAACAAACACAACCACACACTCATAAGCAAACACACCCATACACATACACAACAAACACACCCACATACTCACACAACAAACACACACCCATCGCACACAATAAACACACACACACATACATAACCCATATACATATGTAAGTTGTGTTTAAATCTGTACACAAAGCAAAAAAAAAGAACACAGATCTGTACGCGCACACACACACGCACACACACACACACATATATATGTGTGTGTGTGTGTGTTGGGTTTGGTAGAGAGGAAGAGAGGGAGAGTTGCAAGAGAGAGAGAGTTGTCTTCGACGAAAATGTTTGAAAATGGCTCCAACAAAACTCAAAGTCCATACCTCATTAAAGAGAAGGGGGTGTTTCCAGTGTTTTCTCATTTTGGCTTAAAAACTGAGAGAACATCATTTAGATGTTTCTCAAAAAAATTGGTTCAATTCTCACTTTTTTCTTAAAATAGGAGAACAAAAAATCAAACCAAGCAAGTTTTCTCCTATTTTTAGAAATTTGAGAACAGAAAATTGTTTTACAAACACTAACCAATCACGCCTGAATTCATTTTTGAATTTTTTTTTTCAAATGTTCTTTTTGGGTTTTAAAATAAATAAAGAAAAAGAGAATGTTAAAAGTTTGTTATTTAGGTATCCTGAAAAAAAAATTGGCCTCAGTCAAATCTATTAGTCAAGTGATGATCAACCCATTTGATGAAAATTGATTGGATTTCTTTAATTTTTCAAATCTTATGACATAAAGTGTTACAAGTACAAACCTCAAGATGATTTATGCACTATAGGTGAGTGTCATTGCATGCTGCCAAGTTTGTTAGAAGTCATCATATATTGTGACATTAGGGTATAACAACATCTAATACATAGACATATAGTGATAGAAGAGTGAGATCTACTTCAACACGTATTTTCTCCATTTTTATTCTTTAGAAATCACCTAACTATGTCCTTCGTTAATACATGCTATATGATTTTTTAAGAAGGAAAGTAAAAAAAATGTGTACTTGAGAGAATATTAATTTAGTGATAAAAATGGAGTCATTGAAGTGCTATTTTGAATGTGTGGAAGGATGAATTTCAAGAATTAGCTCAAGTGGTAATAGGGACGAGTCGTAAATTCAGACATCCTGAGTTTGAATCTTGGCGACTCTTTCGAGCAAGGTTATGAGAAATTTATCCTCATGAATATCTTAGTACCGACGTGGATGACCTGTCTTTCTAAAAAAAAAAGAATGTGTGGAAGGATAAAGTATACTTAATGAGAGGATGTCCACTAGTACTCTTATAAGACGTCTTCATTAGATAAGAATTATTTATTAGTTTATATATCTATATAATAAAATACAATACAATTCAAATCTTAAAAGATAAACAAAATGACTTTTACTTTTCGCGGTTGAGATCTCTTTAAATTTTACTTTAAAGTTAATCTTACGACTAATATTAATACCTCAAATTTAATGGAAAAAATAGGGCCCTAAAGGTGTGTTTGGGGTGACTTTTTAAAAGTGCTTCTAATAGTGTTATCAGAACCGGACCAGATCGGCCGGTCTGACCGATGAACCGGGCCCTTAACCAGTCCAGTTTACTCAAAAGGCCGCTTAGGTAATTGAACCGCAAAAAAACCACTAAACCCGATTTTGGTCATAACCGGCAAACCACACGGTTTTCTAAAATCAGTCGATTCAATGCAATAAAAACTTTTGGGAAAATTTTGCCCTAAGATCAGACCTCTTTGTCTTTGTCTTCTTCAGCGATTTTCCTCTTGATCGAACTCCTCCTCTCAGCGGCCAATGGACACACCATTGTCTTCCTCAATAAGTCTTCTTCTCTCTCTTTCTCCCCTCCTACACACATAGACACACACCGATATAGAGTAATAGCATAATACACACACAGAGAGTTCTTAAGTTCTTCTCCCTGTTTCTCTCTCTCTCCCTCTCTTTTTTGCTCCCTCTCTTTCTCTACATGCACCCATTCATCGAGTCAATATACACACACAGTAACACATACATAAATGCACAGTCAATACACCTAACAAGGGTTAGAAAGTAAGTAATTATCAAACACACCCCATAATTGAATAAAATCTCCAAATTAGGAAATTAGAATACTACTTTGTGGATTTTATTTTTATTGTGATTGTGGATTTTATGATTGGAATGAAAAATTGTATGTATTGTGAACATATTTTATATTTTTTGGTTAAATTATTATATTTTATAATTTTATAATTTTTTTATTACACAACAAGTCTGACTAGCTGAACCATCGGTTAAACCAATGAACCATTAACTGGTCCCTCTGCCAATACAATGTCTGGTCCGGTTCTGATAACATTGGTTTTTAGGGCTTACAACTTCTCATAAGTATTTTAAAAAAAAAAGTGGTGTTTGGAACCACCCCACCACCAACACTACCATCCCCACCGCCCCAACATCATTACAACTACCACCACCACCACCATCACCACCGTCGCTGCCACCACCACCACTTCTACCACCACCACCGCCGCTGCCACCCCACCACCACTTCTACCACCACCACCACCACATCGCCACCGCTGTCGTCACCCCACCACCACCACCACCACTTCCACCACCACAACCGCCCCACCACCGCAGCCTCCACCCTACCATCACCACCACTGTCCCACCATCACCCCTACCACCCTACCCCCATGACCATCACCACTACCACCACCACCACCACCACCACCACCGTCACCCCACCGCTAGCATTATCGCCACCACCCCACCACCACCACTACTGCCGCCACCCCCACCACCACCACCCACCACCGATTGCTATCACTATCGTCCACCGTCACCACCATCATCACCTCATTTTTATGTTTATTACCACTACCATTATCATCCCACTACCACTGTCGCCTATCATCAACACTCACCACCACCATTGTTGCCCATTACCACCCATTACCACAACCCACCATCACCCTTCATCATCCACCATCGTCGACAGCCACTATAACTCACCCCCACTAAATCTACCACCACCACCGTCATTTGCCACTTCCGTCATACTATTGCCCAACAGCACCCATCGTCGCCCACCACCACCATTGTCATCGCCTACCACCACAACCCACCACCACCACCACCACCATCATTCGCCCCACCACCACCACTGTCAACCACCGTCACCGTCGCCCATCATCACTTACACCCACCACCACCACCACCACCGTCGTCAACTATGGCTGCAACTACCATTATTGTCACCCAAAACCCACCACCACCATCACCATTGCCATCCACGGCTGCCACCATCACCACGGTCGTCGCCACCCATCACAACCATCACCATCTCTCACCACCACCATTATCACTGCTCACCCCCACTACAAGCGATGCTTAAATTCCTTTCTCTTTTCTCTGTTTGTGATTTTATTTTAGGTGTGAATACAAATATATTTATTGTTGACTATTTTTTTATTACTCCGTGTCTTCAGACACAGACAATAACTAGTAATGATATAAAGGTGCTAATCCAAATCAAATTTCAAATCGATATCTAATTAATCAGTTTAGTCAATTATGGCAGGGCCTAAGATGCTCAATTAATCAAAATGATAATTCAGGTCCTATCTTAATTATCCGAGCTAGAGTGTTGGGAATTATTTGAATGCGTCCCAAAAAAGTTCGTGCACATAATTCATTATTTTATAGCATTACTAGCATCCCACCCCTGTGCGATGCACGGGCCATCCCATTCTCCTCCAATCCCCTTCACCCATCAATTCTTTTAGAGGTTAGTAAAAGTATTGTAGGAATTATTAAAATATAAAATTTGATGTTAAAAAATTTAAATAAGTGACAATTAGAAAGAATTTATGGATATTTATTTAGGATAGTAATTGGAGGCATGTGATAAAATCTAATTGGAGAATGAAGAATTTAATAATTTAAAATTCTTAAAAATTTAAAAAGTGGGAGGGAAGACTTCTCAAGCCCTCTCCCTATTAAATTGATTATATAATATACATATATATATAACATACATATAATATTATTATATTAGTATTTCTATTTATTTAAATATTATAAGATCATTAATATTTTCAACCAACAACCAATCTTCTAACTACCCACTTAAACAAACAATTTATGTCAGTATCAGTTATATGATTTAAAATCAAACGTAACAGGTTTTCAGAGATAATTAAAACCAAACCTAACTATCAATTTGTTCTTTATAAATTTTGCAACTGAGTAATTTAGGCTTTGATTTTCTATGATTCATATATTTTTTTTTATTTTTTTACGTCTATTTCTTATGATTTAGTCTATTAGGCTTATATAGAACCTGTCAGAATGAGGATTCAGATATCTTTCAATATATTTTTCCTCCATTTTTCTTCTTGGTAGATCACCCACTATATATTAATGAGGGATTCATTTATGTACAATGACCCTATTTGAATACATGATAAGTAATTTACCAGTAAAAAAAATAAAAAAAAATATATTGAAGGATGCCTCACTCCTTAGAATCTTATGTAATGTATAACAATAATATTACACACCATAATGCCCACATAGTTTTAGATTGTATTAATGGGTTCTATTTAAATATAATGAATTTTGATGGCAAATCAGGCAACTAAGAACATCTATTACCACAATTTTCAATTATTTGAAACTTTGCCCTGTTTTTTTTTTTGGTGATCTATATGACAGAGTAGAAGAGTTTTTAATATAAAACACAAAAACACTTGAGATGGTTTGACTCTCATATTTTATCTTATAACTTATACTTTAACTTTTTAACCAAAAAAAACTTTTTAATTATATTTAAATTTTTAATTACAATAAACATATTTACTGGTGAATATTTTAAATATATTTATTTTTAATCATAATAAATATTTTAATTGCAAAGAATATTTAAATAAATAACAAAACACAAATAGTTAAATTAGTGCCACGTCACTGGATAAAAACACAAGGTATATAAACGGTGGTGCACGTGGAGAAAATCTTCAACGATATCATGTTAGCATTATTGACATAGTATCACTAATTAATAATAAAATCTCAAATGGGTAAAGTGAACTTCACTTGGGTAGCTATCTATATAATAAAGTAGCTAATTTTGTTTGTCTTGAGCTTTTTGCGGCTCAGATCATTTCAAGACTTTTGATCCGACGGTCCTTATACCAAATTTTCCTAACACTCCTATCTCTCATCTAACTCTCTTCCCTTATCTCATACTAACTAATATAGACTCCTATCTCCCCTTTAACTTTATCTTTCTATCTCATGCAATAACTCTTTTTCCCTCTTTCCCTCCTCTCTCTCTTTCTCTCCGATACACTCTCCCTCATCTCTTCCATTTTAAAATGATCAGCAACCATCAAATTAAATAACCCAACAACCCATTTTTACTTATCCACTAAACCAGCAACTCCCAACAACCCATCTCTTCCATTCTCTCTTCCATACCCATCTCTTCCATTTTCCCTCCAACTCTCACCCGACACATCAATAACCCAGCAAACCATTTTTACTTATCCACCAAGCCAGCAACTCCCACCAACCCATCTCTTCCATTCTCTCTTCCATTTTTAAAAATACTAGCAACCTATCTCTTCCATTTTCCCACCAACTCTCACCCGGCACCTCTCTCTCTTCCTTTTCTCTCTTCCTTATCTCTCTCTCTCTTACTTATCTCTCATCTAAATCTCTCTCATTTTTAAAAACAAACTATTTTCCCTTATCTCTAACTTTTTCCCCCCACTGCAATACATACCACACCGAAGTAACACCCTTTCCCTTCCTCTCTGTCTCTACCTTGCGCCTCCAATACACACTGAACAATCCACTGCAAACAGTCCAGGTATTTCTCTCTCGGTCTTCTCTTTCTTTCTTTCTCTCTCTCTCTCTAACTGTGCGTGTGTTTTTGTTCATGTGTGTGTGTGTGGTTGTGTTCGTGTGTGTGTGTTCATGTGTGTGTGTGAAGGTTGTGTTCATGGTATGTCTGTGTTTGTGTGTATATATGGAAACACCAAATGTTTCCAGTAATAATGCACATTCTGAAAAATTTAGGAACCCACTGGTATGGCTGTGTTCATGTTTGTTGGAAACATTCATTTCTTCATATAGACTGTATTGTGTGCATGGTTCTGGCGGTAATGAAAACATGCATTATTTTCTCTATTGGAAACATTTGTGTGTGTGCTGTGTTTGTGTTCATGTGTGTGTGTGTTCATGTGTCTACCAGTGTGTTCATGTGTGTGCCTGCATTCCTGTATTTTTAATTTTTCAGAATGTGTGCATGTGTGTAATATAGTGTTTCATCAGGGCAGTCGGTGTTCATGTGTGTAATATAGTGTTTTTCAGAATGTGTTCCTGCATTCCTGTAATTTTTTAAACCTGGGGTCAGTTGGTGCAAGAAGGGTAATGCAAAAACCAAAGAGAAAAAAAAAAAAAAAAAACCTTCGTCCTTAAGTTAAATGTATTTTGTTTCATTTAAAAATACATGAAACAAAATGCTAAAGTCACGTGTGCCTGTGTGCTGTGCGCTGTTCATGTGTGTATACTGTGTTCATGTGTTTGTGTTCACTTGTGTGTTGTCTGCCAGTGTATTCATGTGTGTGTGCGCCATTGTGTGTTTTGGTTTTTTTTGTGTGTGTGTTCATGTGTATGTTTTGGTTTCCAAGTTTCTTCTCTCTTTAAATTTTTTATAATTATAAGCACTCCCTTTCTTGCTTACTTACTTTCCATTGTAATTGAATCTATTTTAATTACGGTGTATATGATATTTTGACTAATTATTTTTGTCAATTTAATTATTATTTTCTCACAGAGCTACACATTACCAAAATAAGCATTTTCTTCTTCACTAGGTAAGTAGTAATGAATTTGTTCTTTTTAATTCATATTAAAAATTTGTTGTGTGATTATCATTAAATATTTGTTCTTTTTAATTAAGTTTTGTATTGGTTTAGCTGTGCATGCTTTGACATGAATTTATCATTATACAAAGATGTTATATGTTAAATGTGTATTATTATTTTTAATTGCTTATTTACTTAAGATTTGCATGTTTAACAATACCACAATCAGTACCCAAATGAGAAAATATTTTATTTTTTTCTATGAACACACAGCCACAGAAAATCTTAAATATAAATAAAAATAAAAATAAATCTACTACATGCAAACATATAGTTCTCAAAATAAAAATAAAAATAAAAAAATTCCCCCAAGCTCCAGGAAAAAAAAAAAACAAGTGACCAATAAAAATAAAACAATTCTCCCAAAAAAACAAAAACACAAAGCCCAAGCTAATCACCAATAAAAAAAAATCATACCAATTATACCAAAAAGACCAAAAAGACCAAAAAATCTATATAATAAACTCCAAGCTAATTATTAATTCTTCCATGCAAACAAAAAATAAGAAATAAAAAAATAACAAGTGACCAGTAAAAACAAAACAATTGAAACCAATTGCAATCACACAAAAAAATTCAAAACTAATCTAATCACCATCATCACTTCCACACAAACAAAAATATAAATATTCTCCCAATAAACAAAAACACAAAACCCAAGTTAATCACCAATAAAAAAAATAAGTGATACCAATTGCACCAAAAAAAAATAAAATAAAATAAAATTCAAGCTAATTACCAATTCTTCCATGCAAACAAAAAATATAAAATAAAAAAATAGCAAGTGCCCAATAAAAACAAAACAATTGAAACCAATTGCAATCGCAGAAAAAAAATTCAAAACCAGTATAATCGTAATCACCACTTCCACACAAACAAAAATCTATAAAATAAAAAAATAACAAGTGAACAATAAAAATAAAACAATTGAAACCAATTGCAGGTTCTGTCAGTATTTTTTTTCCTGATGTATTTGTATATGTGGTGTTGCTTTGGAGAATTTTTTGATCCTTTTTTACGAGTAACGCAGTGCCTTCAGGCACGAGCAATTACTATCTATGTAATAAAGTAGTTAGATTGTTTATCTTGAGCTTTTCGCGGCTCAGATCGTTGGAGAAATATTAATCCGACGATTCTAATTGGACTTCCATTCCTTTTAAAACTCTAAGACTCTCATCTTTCATATAACTCTCTTTCTCTATCTCTATCTCATACACGCAACTCTCTCTTCCTCTATTTCAAATATCTTTTAAATAAAAAAATAATAATGACCAATAAAAAAAATAAGTGAAACCAATTGCACCAAAAAATATTCAAAACCAACTATAAATTTTTTTCTCAAGTTGTAGACATTCAAACTCAAGCTAATTACCAATACAAAAAAAAAATAATAACATAGCCAAATATTTGAGTAATTTTATAGAATGAGAAAATATTTGAATGCTAAATTTTTTTTTCAGATTCTAGACATTCAAAGCCAAGCTAATCACCAATAAAAAAAACAAGTGAAACCAATTACAACAAAAAAAAAAAAAATTCAAAGCCAAGTAATCACCAAAAAAAAAAAAAAAAGTGAAACCAATTGCACCAAAAAAATAAATAAATAAATAACAAGTGATATCAATTACACCAAAAAAATAAAAAAATTTAAAGCCAAACTAATCACCAATAAAAAAATAACAAGTGATTAAGTTTATAATTATGTTGTGTTATTAGGTTGAATGTTGATAAATTCATACGTCTTATAAATGAGAAAGATTTTATTTATTGTTTAAAAGTTGTAAATTTTATTAAGTTCTATTAGTATTTGTTTTTTTTTTTTCGAGGTATTTGTATATGTGGTGTTATTTTGGGGAGTTTTTTTATACATTTTTGTGATAGTTTTATTAATATGGAAGATATGATTGACAGTATGTTTCAGGTCATTTTAAAAGAATTGATATTAATATTTTTGGGCCATTTTCTTTTTCAAGCTTGGCAATTACTTGCAATTTTTTTTGTGTTATATAGTGCCTTTAGGCACGGGCAATGACTAGTTGACTTATATGGAAGAAGAATGAGTAGTTTTTGACTTATATGGACGAATAATTATTGACTTGTGTCGGGTCTATTTTCCTATTTGTTTATACATTATTGATTAGTGATATCACATAACAATGCTGACTTGGTATCACCATTATAATGAATATTTTTTAATGTAAACGAACAAAGCATAACAAAAAAATATTGGATGTTATGGCTGACATGGTGTAATCGTCCACTAATAATACAAGTGAACAACTGAATCCCACATATTTAAATAATTATATGTAATAATTATCATGTAAAAAAAAACTAGTTATTACTCGTGCCTGAACGCACTCTTAACACAAAAAATTCGCCAAATAAGCAGGGGATCCAAGAACGTCTTAAATAAAAGAAATCCAAAGGTTAAAATAAAGAAGAATCATATCACATTAATACAATTCGAGAATCTCCATGAACTTAAACTAACACTATTACAAAATTATCATGTCATAAATTTCTTCATGGCGGTTATTCTTTCCACTAAATAAATGCTCATTTTTTCAACCTTTGGCTAAATCTAATGAATAGACTGTCTAATTTTAATAAGAAATATAATTAAGAACACACAATTAAATCATTGAATCCAATCAAACGAATTAACCACATTGAACTACAAATCAAATTTCCAAAAAATAGAAAAAAGCCCAACCGAACTAACATTGCCCAACGAATTTGCTTGTAATTGTGAGGACAATTGATTTAAATTCTCTGCCGCTGTGACTTCTCGGACTCTAGAAATATTTTCACGCTGCAATTAAACCAAATCAACAAAATCAAAATTTCACCACTTCAAAAAAAAAAATTTTTTGATTTAACTGACTTTTTGTCGTTCCGGTGTTTATTTTGCACTATTCAAGTATTCAAAAAAATATGAACATTACCAAGAGGAAAGTGATGCAAATAAGGAAAAAAATGTTACAGCTTGTTTTGAATATTTTTTTTTCTATAATCGGTTTCACTTTTTTTTTTATTGGCAATTAGCTTGATTTTGAATTTTTTTAGTTTTTTTTTTTTTTTGGTACAATTGGTATCACTTATTTTTTTTAATTGGTGATTAGATTGGTTCTGCTTTTTATTTTTTTGGTGCAATTGGTATCACTTTTTTTTTATTGATAAATAGTTTAGACTTGAATTTTTTTGAGTAAAAAAATCCAGTTAGGATCGTCATGACAAAGAGAGAGATAGAGTATGAGAGATGAGAGAATATGTGTTTAAGAGAGATATGAAATAAATAAAAAGAATTATATGAGAGATGGGAGAGTGTGCTTAAAATGTCTGAGAGAGAGTTATATATATATGAGAGTTTGGTGTATGAGATAAAGAGGGAGAGAGAGTTATATGAGACATGAGAGTCTTAAAATTGTAAAAGGAATGATAGTCCAATTAGGATCATCGAATCACTAATTTTCAAATGATTTGAGCCACGAAAAGGTAAAGACAAATAATCTACCTACTTTATTATATAGATATGAGGTATTTTATGTATTTAGTTTTTTTAGGTCTAATCTTAACTTGCACTCCGAAAAAATCACTCAAATATCAATTTACACCCTCAAAACTTACAATATTAATTTACATTCTGAAAGATATAAATACGTATCAATATGCACCTGTGACTAACTATCATCTATTTTGCCGCTAAAAAGGTTTAGGTTAATTATAAATTGTACTTCTCAAAGTTTAAATATTTCATATTTATGATCCAAAAAGAATTTCATCCATTAATGCTCGTTAAATAGTTATCAATTGTATCGTATCATAACATTTTCATATCGTGCTCGAGCTAATAAAAAAATATTTTTAGCACAAAAAATATTTTTAGCACAAAAGAATTGTGTTGTGTCATATATTTCACATTTACGATAATTCATATAATACTATTTAATATTTTTTAAAAATTAAAAAATACTTTTTTTTGCCTATAATACCCGTTAAATAACTATTTTATGTCTACAGTTATATTATTCGTATTTAACTTTAATTTGATCGGACAATGAAAAGATTTATGTCTAACTGTAAACAAAAAATAACTATTTAATGATAATTAATGGATGAAATTTTTTTTGGATCATAAACATGAAAATAATTAAATTTTGAGGGATACAATTCATAATTAGCCTAAATTTTTTTAACGAAAAAATGGACGGAGTTAGTCCTAAGTACACATTAATACGAATTTATGTCTTTTACAGTATAAATTAATATTTTTAAACTTTAAGTGTGTAAATTAAAATTTGAGTGATTTTTGAGGGTGCAAGTTGAGATTAATCTTTTTTTTTTTTATTGAATACTCACACCATATCAACGTCACACCCAATATTTGAGCAACCTCATCACGTCTCTGTCATCGGAACCTCTTTATCTTATCGATAAGTCTGCATTTCCTTCAGAAAAAGTTTCGGAAAGTGGGAGAGAGATTGACGAATTGGGGCTGATGGGTACTCTGGAGGAAGAGAGATTGATCTTAGAAGAAGGACTTCTTCAGGTTCGAGCTTTCTCCTTTTGACTCTCTCTCTCTCTGGTTGTGAGGATACCTACCATTAGTATTTTGGTTAGATATCAAGCTTAAATTTTGAATTTTTAATCAAAGTAAATAAGATCATTATTCGTCTTTAGACGATGTATGTTTCTATTGTTGATAATGAAAAAAACAAAGGAGGATTTGGTTTCTGCCCGTGAGGATTTGAAGTTGGAATTGCAATTCCAAATCGAAGCTTTTTGTTGGAATTTTACTGTTTGGATGATCTAATATTCATCAATATATTTGGAATTAAAACCGTCCTTCCATTAGATCCCAAATAGACAACCAATTCCAAAGCCAATTCACTTTTTTTAAGAGTTCATAGCATTGAAATTCTGTAGCCAAGCCTGGTTCTGTGATGCAAAAAGGCTGAAATAATTAAATACCACTGAGCCCTTTCAAGCTTCAAACTTGTTGCACTATCTATTGGTATCGTGGCATGAGCTAAGAAGACCCTATAGCTTAGATGAATCGTTGTTATAGACTTTTTTCTGCACGTTATGGGTGTATTGGACTTTCATTTATTTGGTTTATTTGTTTAAGGAAAAAGATTACCAACTTTTTGAGTTCCTTAATTTTTCTGTGAAACATTTGGCTTGTCCATTCTTTCTTGTGGATGTGATGTCTAGACTGTAGTATTTGCTAACCCAGTTCATTAGTGTTGACTTTTCTTTAAGTCTATCAGTTCAGCTTTTTTTATCTCTTGGATTAGGATTTTATTGCGATAGAACCCGAAATTTGAGTTCTAGTATGCCAGGATCATAGTTTTTGTATCCATTAAGTGGAATTTGTGCAAATGAAGTGTTGATATAGTGGTTGTGGGTAGACTATGGGATGTAAAGATGGATTGAAATCAGGGCGGACTCTTGGGACAAAGTCCTTTTGCTTTCCCCTTTTTAGAATTCGCTATACTAATTTTCCGGGACAAGCATAAGAAGTAAACACAAATCTTCTTTAGCTGGTTTGGACATGTGCAAAGAAAATTTTCCTTACCGCACACAATTTTCTACAGTTGCCTACTTGTTGTATACGGGTTTACTCATTTATCTTTCTGATATTGTGGATGTTACCTGACTTGTCGAGGACATAATATTTGTTGTTTATTATGGAACTTTTTCTCTTCTACCATTAAGCTGCGGCTCATGCTGCACTTAGTTGTTCACAGATAAGGGAAACTTAGGAGTTGGGGAGACTGTTTGTAAAAGACAGCTATTAGTAATCTATTTATAATTGATTGTGCGACCTAGATTTGGAGGAATCTTTGGCATTGGTGCTGGCCAATGAGTCAATGGATGAACTTCATTTTATTTAGAATAATATAAGTTTTGAATCACTCATCTTTCAAGTTTATGATAGACTTGTAGAAATTCAAGTCATCCTCCTACTTTTGGGGGTGGTTAGGATTTGTTGCTGCGTAGAAGCTGAAATTAGTTGATTGGTAAAGGCTTAATTAGATGTTGGGCCTTGGCGCAAGGATAAAGTTTCTCTATTGTGATATGGACTTCAAATGTTCGAGTTACGAAAATAGACTATTCGTGTGTGGGCGTAAAGTTGCATAAGTCCAACCTTCTACAAATTTCGCAGTGGCGAGAGTTTCATGCACTCAGCCACCTTTTTTAGTGAAGGTTTTATTAGAATAACACTAGAAGGAAGAGGTTGGTGACATGCACACACGATGTATACAAAGAAACCAAAAATTTTAAAAATGTTGCAAAGCCACAAGCGACTCCTAAACAAACTCTCTCAATGATATGTAGAAGACAAGAGACCTTGGATACACTGAAACGAAAACAAAAGAAGACTCAACAAAAAAAAAATTAGCTTGTGTAATAGGAGCTCAATCTTGCCCAAAAGATATTATATTCCCCACTATCCATAGAGAGCACATAACAGATAATTGGGTTGAACCCCACTTCTCATGTTCTTCCTTCTCGCACAAGCCATTCTCAAGTTGCTAAATGAGTAGAGCCACCACATAACCTGCCATGATCGATACCCAATCAACAGATTCGTTGAGCAACTCTTGGGTAAACTATAACCTTATAAACTAATATGAAGTACTCCTGAATTCCCAAGGTACCTCATGATGTAAAAGTCAATGACTTATTTATTTCTAAGCTTTTTCGCACATGCAAGAATAGTTTGCTATAATAGTTTACTGACTTCTAAATTATTAATGGTCAAAAAAGCCTAGTGAAAGCAACATTTTAAACATGCATTAGTTTCCTAAGATACTCTCAGAGTGAAACCATCCATCATACCCCTATGAGTATACCAAAGTTGGAATGCATTGAAAACATTAATGAGTCTTCCCATGTTGTAGCAAACTTATTTCATCTGGAATGGATAAAAGAGAGTCAGATTCAGAATCCTAGTCTTGAAAGCTTTTAGAATTCTAGGATTCCAGACTGCCCTCCCTCTTTACGTGGTTTCATAATTCACCACGCAAGCTTCTTTGACGACTACCAAGCTAAGTCATTCAAGGAATATACCCGTTGACCATGTCCAACAACCATTGCAATGCTCAGAGAACTCACCCCATTCTTTTGCAATAAACATTCACAACCCTACGCAATAGGTATTCCTTTGCAATCCAATCACACTAACCACACACACCAAACATTTGTCAATTACTCTTCTCCAAAAGCAACCCTCCTCCGTAGCATACCTTCAGAGGCACTTCCCCAAAAGAGCCTAGCTAAACAATGTACAGTGCTTCATGCCAACCCTCCCCACTCAGAAGAGTAGATTTTTTGCCAACCAGATGATATTTCAATTAATCCCCAAAGCCATACCAGGGGAGACCCTCCAAAGCTTGCCGGTGGTTGAAGGAAGTTCTCAATCTTTTACTTTTCTTGAGCCCATGGCCTAATGGCTACATACTTCATAGCCCAACAATTAGGCTGCATAGAGTTAGACATTTTTGTTCCTCCACTTCAAGTATTGATATTATGAATCTGGTTGAACTTTTGTTGCGATTTTCGTAGTTGTTATTCCTCGTTATCAATAGTGGTGCGTCGACTATATGTAAGTTTTTAATGCCAAAGACTTAGTTGGCATGTTGTTCTTTTGACATGAATAATGTGATCATTTCAGTATTTTTAAGCTTACAACTTGACCTTTTTTATTGTTCAGGTGACTAGAAAACTACTTTAACTGATTTGTACTACCATTTCTACTCGTTGCATGCAGCATTGGTTTACAAGCATAATTTAATATGAGTTTGGCTGAACCCAAATTAGTTTCTAGAAAACAACGAAGAACAACTGAGAATGTGGAGTGGCAATTATTGTTTAGGTGGTAGTATTACTAAGGGCAAATTGTTTTTGCCTAACTAAACTTTTGATGAAGCATTTTTCTTTTTGGATCAATGACTCATTCTTCTGAGTGCATTCAAGCTGTGGAATTAAGGGTTGTTCCTAATTGGAAGTTGACCTACCTCAGAGTTAGGCTGGACAGGGATAGCGCAAATAAATGAGAATGAACCATTTAAGGGCCTTATTGAGTTGTTTTGCAAGGTGTGAAAGCATAAAATAGTAAAGTTAGCATGGGATCTAGGGCAATTGCAAGCAGGTTTTGTGTAAACCAAAAGTTATGGAAAAGCTGTTTGCAGTTACTACTTCCTCTCCTCCTCAAGTAGGATAAAAACTTGAGCCAGCTATATTGAGGCGAAGGAGCAAATGGTGTCTGTATTTTTCCCAATCCTTGTATTTGGGTGTCATTGTTTACCTGGAAATTGGATTTGTCCGGCACTTTGATAACATTTGCTCATGTCATAAAAGGAACCCTTTGTTGAGCAGTGGAGTTTGAAATGGAGTTTTCATCTCTTACGCTCTTTGCTAATGGTTTTGGACGTCCTGGTAATACATAAACATTTCTGTTTGATAATTTATCTTTCAACTCAAACTGGATTGCGGGCATACCATAAAACTTACAGATTATGTTGAACTTAATGAAACTTTGTTTGCAACTGCTAACAATTTGCAAATGTTGTGTTACTTTGTTTCATATATAAGTCCCTGCTTCTTTGTTAGCGTGCTGAGTATGTTTTTTCTTGAACTTGCTCTGGGTTTCTTATCTCTGATGACATTATCCAGAGACAAGCCTCATTAATTGGAATTAACCACAGTCACATGTAATTGTTTGATATATAAAGACAGTTACCTGGTGTTGTATCGGTTACATAGGGTGCTGAACCTTCTAATTTTTATCCCCCTCAGAACAATACTTGGACTTTGGTTGAACTCGTTAAGTATTCCAACAATGCTATCAAGCTATTTTTTCTACTACTTTTCTACTTTGAAGTTATTTATATTTATTTCATTCTTTTAAAACAAATTTCTTTCTTACCAAAAATAAAATGTTGAAAAAGTTCTTATGGCATAATTGAAAGAAACACTACATTGCTTTATCACGTAAACGAGGATATGTTTTTGGTAGTAATGCTTAGTTAGGTTGAAAGAGGCCTCACTTTTATGAAACATCTTAAATAAACGGAATATATGGGCGAAATTAGCGGTTTCTTAATGATCCAATATAATCTCTTTCTCTTGCTCGCTCGCTAGTTCTGTATGTAACTATGTATGTGCGTGTGTATGTGGAACCCACACCCACACCCATACCCACACACAAGGGAGGAAGGCATATCTGGTGGTGAACTTGCACAACTGAATGCATCGCATGCATTTATTCTTGAGCATTGCTCTATCCTAGGCTTTGATGGGAAAGATTGGTAAATTTGATTCTTGCTGTCCTTAGCTGCTGGCTTGTTTTAATTGAGCAAAAGAAAAAAAGAATGCTTGGCTCATATTAGATAACCATAAGAGTTTGTCCCACATTGGTGAAATATCACCTCCTGATCTCAGATCTAGTATATGAGTCTTGTGGGCTTTTCTACTCCTTGCCAATTGGTTTTGATTTGGATGTTTAAACATAGTAACAAAGTTGGGCTTTAGGAGGTTTTTGGGCAAGACTCTCATTGATTTGGTAATGGATTCTCTATTTGTTTGTCATTAGTGCACTTGTTATGTCGTTGATTGTGGATTCTGATGTCTCTCCACGAGCGATTTAAAGGGTCTGGTTCAGGGGATTGGTAATGCTTGCCCCACATTGGTAAAATATCACCTGCTTCACTAGCATATGAGCCTTGTAAGCCGCTCCACTCATTGCCAATTGATTTTGACTTGAATGCTTTCACAGTTGCCATGCCTACACACATATTGGTTATGTACTGTTGTGAAAATTGGGCATAATAGATAATTATAAGGAGAATCTTCAGAGCCAAATCTTCCTTGATAATTCCCTAGACTGCTGGATAATTTTCTAACCTTAATTTTTACTTTTATTACAATCATCGCCCATCCCCACCCCCGGCCCGAGATAGGTTAATTCTGCAAGATGTCATCTCATCATCTCTAGAAAGGATTGGTTCTCAGCTTCACATGATGTATTTTCTATCGTCAGAATGAAAACAGCGGACTCTATACAGGAGATGGTTCAGTTGACATTAAGGGAAACCCTGTTTTGAAGAGTAACACTGGAAATTGGAAAGTGTGTCCCTTCATTCTTGGTAATTTTTCATACTTCTTTCATTTCTTTCTTGTATTTCTAACCAATATATCTTTCTGACAGTTTTGCATTGAAAAACAGGTACTGAATGTTGTGAACGTTTAGCTTACTACGGGATTGCTACCAATCTTGTTAGTTATCTCACCAAAAAATTACACGAAGGAAATGTCTCCGCTGCAAGAAACGTTACCACTTGGCAGGGAACTTGCTACCTAACTCCCCTGATTGGAGCTGTCTTGGCTGATGCTTATTGGGGAAGATATTGGACAATCGCTGCCTTCTCCACTATTTATTTCATAGTAATTACCAGATAAAGTGTCATGACTTTTTATTTGCTTGTTTCTTCAAGAGATGGATGATGATATGTGGTTAACCTTTCCTTTGACATCTTTGCATGGTCCTTTATGAAGCACATGCATGAGCTTACAGATACCATGATCAACATTTTGATTTTTGATGGCTTTTAACTTTTAATATATAAAGAAATACATGATGGTTTTCATTAATGAGGTTATTGTAGTTGTTAAAAGAGTACCCAGTTCTTTTTAAATTATCCTTAGTTTAAGGGCAGTTGTTCTATAGGTTAGCATGGTAATGAGCTTAGTATGCAGCCATATTTCAAGTTGCAATATTTTACGGAGTTATTAAAGTTCTGATGGATGTGAATATTTGTTTGTCTTAGAACTGTTTAGGACAAACAAGTATTTTAAAAAAACTCACCAATTGTCACACCACAAATTTGCAATGTTAAATGTTTACAGTTCAAGAGAAAAAAATTGGTTCCCATCAACAAAACGAAAAGAACTGGTTCCCAAATAGTATGGTTAATTCATGAATGATTGAAGGACTTCTCGTCCCTCATGTAAGCCTTCTTTCATTATTAATGAAATGCATTTTGTTGATTATCTCAAAAAAATTCTTGAATGATTGAGCTAGGCTCGTCTGGTCTGTCTTTGCATGAGTAATGGGTCACTATGTTTCTGCCATGTTAAATCGTGCATGTGTTGTAATTACTGTAGGGAATGTGCACATTGACTTTATCAGCAACAATTCCTGCTTTCAAGCCTGCTGAATGTGTGGATTCTCTATGCCCTTCAGCTGCTCCCGCTCAATATGCGGTATTTTTCTTTGGGCTGTATCTGATTGCACTGGGAACTGGTGGGATCAAGCCATGCGTTTCGTCCTTCGGGGCAGATCAGTTTGATGATACCGATCCTAAAGAGAGAGTCAAGAAGGGATCTTTCTTCAATTGGTTTTATTTTTCTATCAATATCGGTGCACTTCTATCCAGTAGTTTGATTGTATGGATTCAGGACAATAAAGGATGGGGCCTAGGGTTTGGCATTCCTGCATTGTTTATGGGTGTTGCTATTGTGAGTTTCTTTTCAGGCACGCCTATGTACAGATTTCAGAAACCGGGTGGAAGTCCTATTACAAGAATGTGCCAGGTTTTGGTTGCATCCTGCCGCAAGTGGAATTTGGTGGTCCCCAGTGACAGTGGCCTTCTCTATGAAACACCAGACAAAATCTCAGCCATTGAAGGAAGTCGGAAACTGGTGCATACTGATGAACTGAAGTAAGTTTGTTGTGTTTAAATACTCATCAAGAAATCTGCACATATATGGATATAATCATTTGATCTCATCTAAGAAGCATGGATGCTCTTACGAAGGTGACGTATCCGTGTCGGTTATCGACACTTCTTGAACACGTGTACAATACTCTTTTATTTGTCTCCGTAATTAAGAGAGAAACTTTTATTTTGGACATGTGTCTGACATTGGCGGCTTGTCCGACACATATTCAAGTTGTGCCGACTACCAAGATATTAACATGTGTTCAAATGTTATGAAAAAAGCTTAAGAGTTTAGAGTTTAACAAAATATTAGCTTGTGTTGAAAAGTAATTAACAAGGCTTAGAAAATTCACAGATGACTATCTTGTGTTATGAAAGAATATATAATTGTTAAGACTCTTCATGTTAAAGCTGTAGTTAAAATTTAGTAATGACAACAAAAGGTGCATAAAAATTTTTGTATGGAAGAGGAATTAAGAAGATGTGGGCATCCATTACAATTATGTATGTTTGCTAAAGATTGTCTATTAAGAAATCGATGATTGTGATTATTAGGATCCTTTTGTCCAAAAATCCACATTTGTTGAGACATAACATTTAGTTGTCATAAAACACTTAATTCATTTTAATGATAAATCATATAATATCCTATTCAAACCATAAGTTTTTGTAACGTGTCCCTCACCTATCCATGTTCTACTTTTTTGAGAAATGTCGTGTCAAAGTGTCTGTAACGGGTTGTATCCATGTCCCTTGTCCATGTCCGTGCTTCTTATGGTCGCATAAAATGGGGAATAAATCATTGTTCTTGCTTTCCTCGCCTTTTCTCTTATTAGACTTTCAAGCATTGTCACATAGTACTGTCGGTAATAATATAATTAGATGGTACACTTTGAAAATTGCAATTGATATTCGACTCTTATTGTTATCAGACTATTCTGGGCATTTTTAGGGGAGAGATGTGGCTTGGTCTCTTGGTGTCATGGTTCAAAGTGACAGTCGATGCCCATATGATTCGGCCAGCTAAATTGTATTTAACTCAACACCTTCCTATCCGATTCGTTCCACGATGTGTGTACACTTTGAGTCTCATGCAATTTGGCCGAGATGTTTGATCTGTCTACAAGTCAACTTTGAGTCTTCCGAGTCATCGTCACTGAATCAGCTAATACCTTTCTATGATACCGCGATATAGTTTGAATCTCTTATCATTTTTAGCTTCTTCTAAGTAGCATTTTGTGCGTATCGCCCGAAACTGTTCTGTGACACCGTGATTGATGTGTCTCATTGGCCTTTGAGTCGTCGTTGAACCATGCTTGGTGTCTTTCACATTTGGCATACTTCTCAACTGTCCAAGTAACTACCCATATTCTAAAAAACAACCCACTCGTGTTTAATGTCTGGATTCCTCATAAGTTACCTAGAGTATTCCTCATGCTTTAGATATAAATGAAAGCCCTAATGAATTTTGTATATTATGACATAACCAGTCCTATTGACTAATCAAATAGAGATTCCCTGGCATTATGCAAATCATAAGAAAGCGACTTGTAATAATTCACTATCTTAAGCTGAAATTGACAAAAACTAGGGTGCAAGCATGATGTGTGTCACAAGTTCTAGTCTTATAAGAAGCAAAATGGAGCTTTAACTTCCTTAAGACAACTAAATGCCCTCATTTATCTTTTATGTTCTTCCATATTGTACAAGCTTATGTTCATTAACTTAACTGTTTTGTGGAAGTTCTAAATGCTTCCCGCCCAAGGATCAAAATATCGTTTCAAAACAGTCAAAATATCCAAAACGTTTGCGTTTCTGAGGAGACCGAAACGAATCAGTAATGGAATCAAAATTCTAATATTTCGAGGTATTCCATAATGTTTCGAAATGTTTTACTATATTTCAATGCATTTGCACAATTATTTCGGAATGTTTCAATGTATTTCAAGATATTTTGGTATATTTCAATCAATGTTTTGAAAAAATAATTCTTAAATATTTTATTTTTTTTCATTCGGTTTTCGAAACGGGTCGAAACGTTTTCGAAACATGTCGAAATGTTTCCGTTTTCTGGGTGACCGAAACAATGCACCGAAACAAAATTTTGATCCTTGTTCCCGCCCCTACTTTCACACAACAAATCTCCCTTCCTTTCATTAAAGAAATGGTTTCATTTCTTGGCAAGGAGTAATCTACTTTGACAGAATGATTAAGTTAATATGTTTGCATTTAAATGCTTAACTCAAAGAGGACTTCTGAAAGTTTGTGGCTCCTTTGAAGAAGAAATATTGGGGGATGTGTTTTCCAATGTGACTTAGAGGAGTCATGCTAGCGAAATGCATTAACCTTCCGATTGTACCTATTGGTTGCTAGGTTTTGGTAAATTTAAATAGGTACTTTTTTTAGGCTAAATTTATATACATACTGATTGATACATTTTTTAACGCTCTTTTGCATTTTTTAAGCACTTTTTTTAAGTGGCATTTGTTTTGTATGTTGCTTTTTCACTGATTCCTCTTCCGGATTTTCTCCTTTCTTCTAAATTTAATCACATTTATTGCAGTATATTTTGCATATAAACCCCTTTCACAAAATGTTAAAAAAAAAAAAAAAAAAGGAAGAGAAGGGTAGCCCAATTCATAAGACTCTTTCCACTGTGGAGTTTGGGAACGATCAGATCTATACAACCTTACCTCTGTATGCGGAGAGACTATTTATGTTACTCGAACGCCCTAAACACCTTGGTCACAATGAAACAACTTTACCATTGCGTCAAAACCTACCTTCATGAACCGGTTTCGCAAAATAGTTGACACAATTAGTTTTTACTTCAAAAATTAGTTCGAAGAAAACAATATATGGTATATAAGGTTTGTAACTTGCTTAATTTTTCCTGGAACCCTTTCATTAGACGTTCATAGAGCTTTGGACCAGATTCTTGTTGTGGGCTTCTTTCTCCGGTACAGTTGAACTTAGTTAGTCTTTTTTAACCTAAAACGTTGATGGATATTTCTAGGCAGAGCTTAGAGCAATATAGTTCGTTCCAAGGGAAAAAATGGAGTGGAGACTTCCTTTCCCATATTGCCTTTCATCTTGGGGTGATATCTTTCTTTGTTGGAGCTAGAACTCTCTCGATTCATTACTGGGACTTCATTTTTATACTTTCATAGTCTAATACAAGTGTTTGGGCTAAGTAGCTTAAATCTCTTTTTATCAAGGGTAAGGTTTGGAACTAGTTGATTTTGCACTCTCTACATCATTGACTAGGGGTGATGGTGAATAGTAAATGGCTTTTTCTTTGCGGCTTTACCTTGTATGATGTTAAGGAATATTGGAGGGCAAATGCAAAATGCATGTGCCAAAAGAGGAGTAAAAAGGAAGTAGTTTTGTCTTACTTGTCTCTTGAGAATATTGCCTGCCTTGCAGTTTATGTTAACTTGGTTATGGTATAGTTTATCAATTTTTAGGACTCCTAATTTTTTTCAAATCTTCTACATGCTTCGATGGAAATTCCCAGGTCTGTTTAATGGATTCCTAAGGAGTCCAAAGTCTCCAAGAAAAGTCCTCACCAACTTCTATTTTTCCTGCAGGTGCCTTGATAAAGCTGCTATTGTCTCGGATGCTGGAGATAAGATTGGGGATTACTCGAATCCTTGGAGGCTTTGCACTGTAACACAGGTGGAGGAACTGAAGATATTGATACGCATGTTCCCAATTTGGGCTACTGGCATTATCTTTTCTGCTGTTTATGCGCAAATGTCTACAATGTTTGTCGAGCAAGGAATGATGATGGACACAACCATTGGTTCCTTCACCATTCCAGCGGCCTCTCTTTCAACTTTTGATGTCATTAGTGTTATTTTCTGGGTTCCGGTATATGATACGATTCTTGTCCCAATCGCAAGGAAGTTTACTGGCAAGGAAAGGGGATTCTCAGAGTTACAACGCATGGGAATTGGCCTCTTTATTTCAGTCTTATGCATGTCAGCCGCTGCATTGGTGGAGATCAAGCGGCTTGCGATTGCAAGGGACCTAGGTTTGGTTGATGAAGCCGTTGCAGTACCACTTAGTATATTCTGGCAAGTTCCCCAATATTTCTTGTTGGGGGCTGCGGAAATCTTTACATTTGTTGGGCAGCTCGAGTTCTTCTATGACCAATCACCAGATGCCATGCGTAGTTTTTGTAGTGCCTTCTCACTTCTGACGACTGCTTTGGGAAATTACTTGAGCTCTTTTATACTGACTGTGATTACATATATAACAACCAGAGGGGGAAAGACTGGTTGGATACCGGATAACTTAAATGAGGGCCACCTTGACAATTTCTTCTGGCTTTTATCTGGACTGAGCTTCTTGAACATGGTAATTTATGTATTCTGTGCTAAAAAATACAAGTCCAAGAAGGCTTCTTGAAGTTTTCAGATGATGGTGTTGTACCACAGCTGTTTGTGGTACCTATTCAATTACACATGATAGGGATATGATCATTGTATGCTATTTTCGTGTGGATGTACAAGTTCAAAGAAAATGTTTGTGTCATATAGAATTAAACTTGCTTGTAACAATTATATAAATTTAATCACTACAGAATACATTCTGTTTGTTGTAAAAATCTTCCAAATAATTTATGCAGCAGTTCTTTAGGATTATATTTGGAGATGCCTGGCATTTGTAGTTTGTTTGTGCAGCAAGAAGATGGGCCCAGAATTGCCTAGATCATTAGTTTCATTGTGTTCCTGGCTCCAGTTCATTGGTTTTCGTTTGGTACTGGGAACTAATTCATGCTTTGATGTGACTGGTATGTGAAAAATTGTGTATCTCTTGTGTATGCTGCAGATTAGGTGATTTTTTTTTGTTTTTTGTTTTTTGTTTTTAATGAACACACAAAAGAATACATGTAATTTTGTAATTTTTGAGCATATTTTACTCAACATTATACTGTAGTTGCAAGAGCCAAGAAGATCAACAAGCTCAGGTCCAAGCAAGCACTACCTCCAAAAGAGTTCTGATTGTGATGGTTTGTTATAGAAATCTCTTCCTCTTGGAAGTGTTACTGAATCAATTGTCAAGAACCATGCAAGGATAAAGTGATTCCGTTCACTGTTGCACTTTTCCAGAGTATTCAAAATTATCCAATGGTTTCGATGAATTACAAGAACCCCCCACCCTCCCAAAAAAAAAAAGAATCATAATAACCCCATGTATGGGTTTAGATTAATTTGATACTGTGTCACCATGAACAATTGTTGTAATATTTTTTTAACAAATTTTTGGGGTAGTTGGGGTCGATCTTAATAGTTTAGGATCAATCCAAAGTATTCATAAAAGTTATAAATGACCCCCCAAAAGTTGTAATTTGAACCTTACAAATTAGAAGTTAACCGTTATCTAATGGTCATCGCGCCGCTGTTGCATTTTAAGGTCGCGGGTTTAGATCTTGTCGCCTCCATCCCCTGCATTCTTGATTGACCCAAAAAAAAAAACCCTAAAAGTTAAAATTTTTTTGTTGTAAATAAATCTAAAAACTAGTATTTCAACTCACAAAATTTATAAAACTTGGAAAATTCCATTTTTAGCGATAGAATTTAACCCTTTTTACAAACTATAAAAATCAGTATACTTTAAAAATTCTTAGATTATGCAGCTATGATACTTCGAGGAGATGTTATGTAATGGTAAAACAGTGGGAGCAAATATTTGAAGGTAGACAACAAATGTTGAAGTACTAAAACATACCTTAACTTTGAAGATATCTTTGGGAAAATTTTCTATCTTAAAAGATTGTATTTTAGGTGAAGTAGAAGGAAAAAATCCTCAAGAATATGCACAATACATACTCTTCAAATTAGAGTTATGTAACATTTATGATGCTGATAAACGTTACATAATTCAACCCAAGTATTAAAAATTCTAACCCAAATCCTATTTTTTTCGGGTTGGATTCGGGTTGAATTCGGGTTGGCCCGCCCAAATTGCACCCCTACGGGTAAGAAAGGAGGGAAGAGTCAGAAAAAAAAATGTAAGACACATTTATAGAGTCTAAATGCAATTGCTGACAAACAACAAACAGGCAATTTCCGAAGTTTATTCCTCCTCTAACCGGAACAAGACTCTCTTTATAGCCAATGTAAACCATGTGACTCAAGCCATCAACAAACACAGTCAGCTCAAGCCATCAACAATCAGCTAGAGATTAGTTGTTAACTAATTAACATATTAGTTAGATTAGTTACAAGATTAGTTAGAGTGTTAGTTACGACAGCTGTAACTTAACACGAGCAGCATTGAGTGTTAGATCCAATCCACTATATATATTTGTACATGAGACTTACTGAATAAATGAATTTCTCCAATCATTTTCATCATCTTCTTCCTCTCTTACTTTCTCAATCTTCTCTGCACTCTGCATTTCTGTTCTTCAGTAAGAATGAATGAGAAATGATTCATCACTCATTCTCAAAGTCTATTATGGTATTAGAGCTCTGAAAAAGACAAACGTCTCAAGGATAGCCCTAGCTTCTGCTACAATATCTGCTTCAATGTTGTCATCTTCGACTTCAACTTCTTCATCTACATCAGCTTCCTCGCCAATTTTCCTTCTCTCGAACATATGTAATCTCATTTATGTTCGATTGGATTCAACTAACTTTGTATAATGGAGATTTCAGATGTCAACCATCCTTCATGCACACTTGCTCATGGAGTACATTGATGGAAATATTCGATGTCCAAAAAAGTTCCTTAGAGATGAAACTTGTTCAATTACTTCTACAATTAATCCAGAATTTCAACTCTGGATTACTCAAGATCGGGCTCTTATGACCTTAATCAATGCAACACTTTCTGCTTCTATTATTTCTACTGTGATTGGATATTCCATTGCTCATGAGATCTGGCTGGCTCTTGAGAGAAGGTATCCATCTCTGTCTCGTTCGAATATACTTCAACTCAAAACTAGTCTTTAAACAATCACCAAAGGTACAGATTCTGTTGATGTTTACGTACAAAAGATCAAAGAAATTAGAGATAAGCTTGCCACAACCTCAATTTTCCTTGATAATGAACATATTCTAATTTCTACACTCAATGGCCTTCCTCAAGAATATAATGCCTTTAGAATATCTATTAGAATAAGATCTCATAGTGTCACACTTGAGGATCTCCATGTTCTTCTCCAAGTTGAGGAATCTTCTATTGAAAGTTCTTCAACACAACACTCACACCTACAGCCATGGTGGCTTCTAATTCTCAAGAAAATCAGTCTAGAAGAGGTAATGGTAGAGGTAATAATCACAGAGGAAGAGGTAATAGACGTTGTAATGGAAGAGGTAATGACAGAGGTTACTATCAGCAAGGCAGGTATAATCCAAATCAAAATACTAATCCAAATCCTTCTAAACTTGGATTTGCACCTCAACAGAAGCAACAATACTACAACAATCAGTGAAACTACTACAAGGTTTTCTGTCAGATCTGCAACAAGCCTGGTCATTCAGCTCTAGATTGTTACCATCGTATGAACTATTCTTATCAAGGGAAACAACCTCCTTCTCAACTATCTACTATAACTGCTTCAACTAATTCTACTGTTGATCCCAATTTTCAATACTGGCTTGCTGATTTAGGCGCTTCACATCACCTCACAACAGACTTAGCAAATCTATCTCTACCTTCAGAATATTAAGGCCATGACCACATTACAATTGGTAATGGTCAAGGTTTACAAATCACTCACACTGAAACCACACCTTTACAGAACTCTTCTCATACTTTCAATCTTTCCTAAGTCTTTTGTGCTCCTTCTATTACTTCTAACTTGTTGTATGTCCATTAGTTCTGTGTTGATAATAACTAGTTTACTTTTGATGCTAATTCCTTTCTTATTTAGGACAAGGCTACGGGGATGGTGCTATACCAAGGCCAGAGCAGTAATGGTCTTTTTCCTATCACAACACTATGCTCTCAACAGTCTTTTCCTCAAGCATATGTTGGATTTCAAGTTTCAGATTCTTTGTGGCAGTCCAAATTAGGCCATCCTTCTCTGCAAGTTCTTAATCAAGTTCTTCATCAAGCTAAACTCTCACCTACTTCATCTAAGAATTCTTCCTTTACTTGAACTCATTGCATTAGTGGTAAAATGACTAAGCTAGTTATTTCATTGTGTTCTTATTTTTACAAATTCCCTATAGTACGACCTCGGACTTCTGAGTATTTATTACTTCGCACAACCAGCACTTAAGTGAACAATTCTAAAGTGATAGCATTCTCCTATCTTTTGTATACATGTGAAAATGAAAGTGAGTTTGAGGAAAAATGGGCATAAATGATGGATAAATGGGGTTGTTTCAATGAGTCATGACTTCTGAGATTATATGACCTTTGTGAAAAATGGACTTCAGTTTTTATTCGTGATATATTTTCACGCAATATTCAGGCTATTCAGAGGAGCGAGAGGAAAAATAATATTTTCCAACATATGGCATGCAAAATAGTGACTTTTACTAAATTTGTACATCACTATGAACAAAATGTAGAGAAGATGCATGAGGCTGAAGTAAATGATGATTACAAGTACTCATGGAAAACCTCATAATTTTTTCTCGTATTAATGGGATTCTTAAGCATGCATGTTAGGTGCATACAAATAAATTTTTTGCAATATTTTAAGATGAGTTTTTGCAATGTCTTTCTAAAATAGAAGTTGAATTCACTTGTACTAATACACTACACATGTATAAGTTGAACAGGAAGGGTGGTCATCGAGAATAGATTATACAATTTGACTCCACTGATTGCTCACTCTCATTAAATTTGAATGACATCAATAAAATTCCTTATCAAATATACTAAAAAGGTGGACAAAAGTTGCAAAGCATGGGATTGTAATGGATAGACAATATATTTCGCTATTAGATACTTGTTTGTGCCATGTGCTTGAGGCTTGAGATTTCGGTACTATTAGTACAGATAGAAATGTGTGAAAAACGTGTATGGTTGAGGAGGAAGAGGGGGAAAAAAGGAAGAGAAGAGAAAAGGAGGAAAGGATAAAGGAGAAGAAATGAAAGGGGGGGGGGGGGGGATAGCCATTAGCATCTTGATCGTGACTGGGAAAGAAAGAGGAAAAACAAATGTACTTTGTGTAAATGTAGTGGAAGATAAACAGAAGATTTATCATGAAGGGATAGGGAAATCTAGTGGTTGCATGAGAGGAATGGGTATTGGGGCTGAAGTAAGCAAACAAATGAGAAGCACATAAAAAGGAAGAAATTAAGTTGAATAAAAAAATAAAGAGGAAATAAATGGAGGAGTTACTGGGGGTATTGCACAAATCTTCATTTTTCTTCACACCGTTGAAGCATTAAGACCACTACAACCGAAAAGTCTAAACTCCAGCCACCATAGATCATACTGAAACCATCAAAATATACATGGAAACATACAATCATGAGCCATGAAGCTTTAGTACTAAGAGAAAGAAAAAGGATTCTTTGACAAGAAGCTGTAAAAATGGTGATTGTATTTCAGAGAGAAACAATAAAAATCATCTGGAAAAATTTGATTATTCTACTCTTACTTATTTATAGTAGAAATCTAAAATTTGAACATTTAAGATGGGGAATTTAAATTTTGATCTTTGTTGATGAGTAGAGAGAAATTCAGAAAAAGAAGATTGATATGACATAACCAAGTACTATAGAGAGAAAAGCTTACATGGGAGAGAAAATGGTAAAAAGACTTATGTTAGTTCTGTCAACCAAAATAGTCCAATTTAGATGATGTGACATTTTATGACATTACCTGCAATTGTATTGAAGTGGCCATTTTTTATTGGTGCTAAGTACCAAATATGCATGCCAACATGTTACATATTGAGAACATAAAATTTTCTGGTAGGTTAGGGGTTGTTTTGCTGCAGTTTGTGTTGGGATGGGGGTCAAAAGGGGTGCATTGAGGGGCATGAAGAGAGAGGAAAGAGGGAGGAGGAGCAAGAGAGAAGGGAATTCTAAGAGGTGAGAGAGCAGGGTCTGGAGTTGGGTGGTGAGGACTTAGGATTCTCCCAGAATTGTTTTCACTGTGGGGGTGGAGGAGGGGGGAGGGAAGGATGGCACTTGATTTTGGATGGAGGATCTAAAGAAGGTAGGGACTGGAGGGTGTAGTTTGGGATGTATTTTGGAAGGGAGGGGGTGGTTGTGGGTTGGGTGAGTCGAGGGAAGAGGAAGAGAGTTTCATTTTCGAAAAAGTTTTCAAATGTTCTTTTTGGGTTTTAAAACAAGTAAAGAAGAAAAGAGAGTTAAAAGTTTGTTATTTAGGGATCCTGAAAAAAAAATGGCATCAATCAAATCTATTAGTCAAGTGATGATCAACCCATTATATGAAAACTGATTGAATTTTCAAATCTTATGGCATAAAGTGTTACACAACTACAAATCTCAGGATGATTTATGCACTTTAGGTGAGTGCCATTGCATTCTGCCAAGTTTGTTAGAAGTCATCATAGGCAGAATGTTAGAAGTCGTCATCTATTATGACATGAGGGTATAACAACATCAAATACGTAGACTTATAGTGATAGAAAGAGCGAGATTCATTCCAATACATATTTTCTCTATTTTTATTCTTGAAAAATCACCTACTATGAATTCATACGAGATTCACTGTATATAAATGGATCCTTCATTAATACATACTGGATGATTTTCTAAGAAGTAAAGTAAAAAAAAATGTGTATTTAAGAGAAACTTAATTTGTGATAAAAAAAAGTCATTGAAGTGTTGTTTTGAATGCATGGAAGGATGAATTCCAACATTTAACTTAAGTGGTAATAATGACGAGTTGTAAATTCAGACGTCATGAGTTCAAATAATGGCGACCCCTTGGGTCAAGTCCTAAAGAATTTATCTCTCATAAATACTTTAGATCCGGCGTGAATGACCCGTATTTTTTTTAAAAAATAAAAAAAATGTGAGAAAGGATAAAGGATACTCAGTGACACGATGACCACCGGTACTCTTACACGATGTGTTCGTTAGATAAGAAATATTTATAAGTCTTTAAGATAATCTATATATAATGGTATAAAGATGCTAATCCAAATTTAATTTCAAATCGATATCCAATTAATCAGTTTAGTCAATTATGACAGGCCCTAAGATGCCCAATTAATCGAAAGGATAATTCTAGCCCTATCCTAATTATCGGAGCCAGAGTGTTGAAATGATTTCAAGAATAATGCTATTTGGATCTAAAAATCTAACCTAATTTACTGAAATAATGTTGTGGTTTAATAGAAATCATTTGATCAACACCAAGTTTTAATATTTGATAGGGCCTACAGTCAATCTAAATGACACAGTGAATCAAGTTCAACAAATTATGTCACTAAATTAGGTCTCAATAACATTGCTCTTATTTCAATGCGCCCCAAAAAAGTTTAAGTGCACATTATTGATTGATTTATAGCATTATTATATCAGTATTTCTATATATTTAAACATTATAGGATTAGCAATTTTTCAACCAACAACCAATCTTCTAACTACTCACTTAAACAAGCGATTCATGGCAGTATGAGTAATGATTTAAAACCAAACCTAACATTTTTTTTTTGGGATCAAAACCAAACCTAACATGAATTTAGAGATAATTAAAATTAAACGTAACAATCAGCTTATTCTTTATGAATTTTGCTACCCAGAAATTCAGGCTTTAGGCTTTGATTTTCTATGATTAATTTATTCTCTATTCTTGTAGTCCCGTTTCTTATGATTTAGTTTGTTAGGTTTATATAGAATTTGTCATAGCGAGGATTCAGTTATCTTTTAATATGTTTTTATTCAATTTTCCTTCTTGGTAATTATCTATAATATAAAATATGGCAGACTTTAATAAACCCATCTGACGGTCTCAAATAGACTCATCCAACGGCCACCAATATCTCTTTCAAAATTATTTACATTGTACTCTGCCTTGAACCACGGGTTATCCTAGTTTACCATATATTAGTGAGAGACTCCCCTATGTACAATGACCTTATTTGAATACATAATTGATAATTTACCAATAAAAGAAACAAAAAAAATATATTAAAAAAGACCTTACCCTTAGAATCAACAAAATTATGCTATATGGTGAATAACTTTTATGTACAATTTTGGTGTGCAAAGTTTTATTGATGAGATGATTTTAATGATAGGTAGTTAAATTTGAATGAGATTGACGAAATGTAGAATACCCGCATAGTTTTAGATTGTATTAATGGGTTCTATTTAAATATAATGAATTTTGATCATATTTATGATTGGAAATCAGGCAACTAAGAACATCTATTCAGATCATTTGAAATTGTCTTTTTTTTTGGCATTTTTTTTTTGTGTAATAGAGTAGAAGAGTTTTTAATATGAGCAATGCTATTGAAACATAATTTGAAGACTTAATAATATTGGTCATCGGATTATCAATGGGTCCCATTATTAAATGAACTTCATTATCAATCTAATGGTTATAATGTATTAAGTTATCAAATTATATCCAATAACATTAGTGTTTTAATATAAAACACAAGGGTAAATCTCAATTGCATCCCGAAAGATCACTTTCAAAGTTTAAAAATATCAATTTACACCCTGAAAGAAATAAATCCTTATCAATGTGCACCTGAAGCTAATCGTCGTCCATTTTGTCGTTAAAAAAATTTGGGATAATTATAAATTACACCCTCAAAGTTTAAATATTTCACATTTATGATCCAAAAAGAATTACATTTATTAATGCTCGTTAAAATAGCTCTCAATTGTGTCGTGTCATGTCTAACTTTAAATATAAAATATCTATTTAATGAGTATTGTAGACAAAAAATAGGTATTTTAAAATTTTTTAAATAGTATTATATGAATTGTCGTAAATGTGAAATATACGACACAATGCAATTGACTTGACAAAAAAATATTTTCTGTGTTAAAAATAATTTTTTATTGACTCGAATACGATACAAAAATAACACAACATGACACAAAATGACACGATAAAATATGTTACGATACGACAAAATTGAGAGGTATTTAACGATTATTAATGGATGAAATTCTTTTTGGATCATAAATGTAAAACACTTAAATTTGAATGTGCAATTTGTAATTAGCCCAAACTTTTTTAACGGCAAAATGGACGGTAGTTAACCTCAAGTGCACATTGATATAAATTTATGTCTTTCAGAGTGTAAATTAATATTTTTAAACTTTGAGGGTGCAAATTAAAATTTGAATCATCTTTGGGGTGAAATTTGAGATTAACCCAAAATACAATAACAATTCTTGGAATCTCATATTTTATCTTATATCTAATATTTTAAAAATAAATTTTTTTATTTATATTTAATCTTTTAACTGCAATAAACATATTTAATAATGAATATTTTAAATATATTTATTTTTTGGGCAAAGCATTTGAGCAACCTCGTTACCGCTGTGACCTCGGAACCTATCTTTATCATAAGTCTACATGGATCCGTTTGGTTAGAAAAAAAATAATGATAAAAGTGAAAATGATAAAAAGGGAAGTAAAAAAATAAAAGAAAATATATTTTCATACATTTATTTTATTAACATGAAAAGCTTCTGAGAAAGTTTAAAAAAAAATTCATTCTATTATTTGAAAGAAATGAAATTTATAAGAATTTTTTTAATTATCTAAATTAATCAATATAAAAAAATATGTATTATAATTAAATTTTTTTTTTTAAAAAAAAAATGACCCCTAACATAATTTTGGGCCAAGTTATATATTTAATTAAATTCATACCAAGATTTTTTAAAATTAATAATTAATAAAATATTTTTAAAAAAATAAAAATAAAATGAGAAGTTAGTAATAACTTACAACTTTCTTGCATTTTTTATAAGAAAAAAAGTTGATTAAATGTGAGAAGATTTAATCATAGAAAAAATTATTATTTTTCATTATTTCTATTTTATGCCTATCAAATACATAAAAAATTAAAAAAAAAAATTATTTCAAATTTCTACCATTATCACACTAAACAAACACATCGTTAGGGCATTTCCAACCCTAACTCAAAGCTTGACTCAAATTTAAATTAGAATAAAAAAGTATAAAAAACTTGCTTCAACCTTGACTCAAATTTATACCAAATTAATGGAGACTCAATTTTTTACTCAAATCAATTTAGACTCAAACCCTTACTGAAATCTTTAATGGTTATATTTTAATCTTTTTTAAAGATTCAATGGTCATTTTTATTTTTATTTTTTAATTTATGTTTGTCATCGTTTAAATTTGAGTTTCTCCTCCTTTAAATTTGAGTTTGTCTATGTCATCTTTTATATCAAATCAAGTTTGCTAATTTAAATTTGAGTTGTCCATGTATAAAATCAAGTTTGCTAATTTAAATTTGAATAAAAATTTGAGTTACTGATGCTCTTGAAAAAAGTTTCGGAAAGAGGTAGAGATTGACGAATTGGGGCTGACGGTACTCAGGGAGGAAGAGGGATTGGTCTTAGAAGAAGGACTTCTTCAGGTTCGGAACCTCTCTTTATCAATTAGTCTGCATTTACTTTAGAAAAAGTTTCGGACAGAGGGAGAGAGATTGACGAATGGGGGCTGATGGATACTCAGGAGGAAGAGAGATTGGTCTTAGAAGAAGGACTTCTTCAGGTTCTACCTTTCTCCTTTTGAGTATCTCTCTTCCTATGGTTATATTTTAAATACTTGTGAGGATACCTACCATTTGTATATTGGTTAGCTATCAAGTTTAAATTTTGAATTAAAGTAAATAAGGTCATTAATCGATCTTAAAACTTTAGACGATTTATGTTTCTATTGTTGATATTGAAAAAACAAAGGAGTCAGTTTATGCCCGTGAGGATGTGAAGTTGGAATTGTAATTCCAAATCGAAGCTTTTTGTTGGAATTTTACTGTTTGGATGACCTAATATTCATCAATATATTTGGAATTAAAACTGTCCTTCCATTAGATCCCAAATAGACGAAACCAATTCCAAAGCCAATCCAATTTTTTCAGAGTTCATAGCATTGAAATTTTGTAGCCAAACCTGGTTCTGTGATGCAAAAAGGCTGACATAATTAAATACCACTGAGCCCTTTGAAGCTTCAAACATGTTGTACTATCTATTGGTATTGTGACATGAGTTAAGAAGACCCTATAGCTTAGATCAATCGTTATTATACACCTTTTTCTGTACATTTATGGGTGTATTGGACTTTCATTAATTTAGAATTTTTGTTTAAGGAAAAAGGTTACCAACTTTTTGAGTTCCTTAATTTTTCTGTGGAACATTTAGCTTGTTCATTCTTTCTTGTGGATGTGATGCGTAGTATTTGCTAACCCAGTTTACTAGTGTTGACTTTTTTTAAGACTATCACTTCAGTTTTTTTTATCTCTTCGATTAGGATTTTACTGTGATGTATCCATTAAGTGGAATTTGTGCAGATGTATTGATATAGTGGTTGTGGGTAGACTATGGGATGTAAAGATGGATTGAAATCTGGGCGGATGCGTGGGACAAAGCTGTTTTGCTTTTGACCCTTTTTAGAATTTGCTATCTTAATTTGCTGGGACAAGCATAAGAAGTTAAGAAGCACGGATACGGATACGAGATATGGGTACGATACGGATACAACGATACGACAAAATCTAAAAAAATAGGATATGGGTACGGTCGGGATATGCCTATATATATATACATATATTTTATATTTTTACTATTATATAATGACTTGATTGCTATATTTTGTAGTGATTCTTTAACAATAATAAACAATATTAACAATTTTTTATTTTCAAAACGTTAACTATCATCTCACTATGGTACATCTACAAAGTGAATGTGATTAATTAAAGTAATAAGAACCAACATTTAACTATATTGTTTGTTTAAAAGTATTTGTTGCTAAAATTATAAAGTAATCAACTCATTTAAACTCTTTGGACATTTGGTAAATATTTGGAAAACACTCACGTGTCTTCCAAGTCATATGAATTTTTGTTAATATATTGCATTGTATGTGAAATCAAAAGGAAGGGATAACAATTAAAACTAAAAATTACAATACTTCTCTGCATATAGAAGTATCCATATATTTTATTTATTATTGGATACGTTTGGTGTGTATCCGATACGTATCCTTAAATATCCGACGAGTATCGTATCCGATACGGATACGTCGATCATAACGAAGTATCCATGCTTCATAGATAAGAAGTAAACATAAATCTTCTTTAGTTGGTTTGGACATGTGCAAAGAAAATGTGCCTTACAAATCATAGTTTTCTACAGTTGCCCAACTTTTTGCAGGGTCTATATGAGTTGTAAGAGTCGTATTAGTGGATAATTTTTAAAAAAAATTTCAATAAGGAGCCATGGAAGGTGACCTACCTTAGAGTTAGGCTAGAGACAGGGATAGCGCAAAGAAATGAGAATGAATCATTAAGGGCCTTATATAGTTGTTTTGCAAGGTGTGAAAGCATTCAATAGTTAGCAAAGTTAGCATGGGATCTAGGGCAATTGCAACTGTTTTTGTAATCCAAAAGTTATGGAAAAGCTGTTTGCAATTACTATTTCCTCTCCTCCTCAAGTAGGATTAAAACTAGGGCCAACTGCATGTAGGCAAAGGAGCAAATAATGCCAATATTTTTCCCAATCCAAGTCTGACCCTTCCCTATCCTCCTCCCACACTACAATGTTTTCATTAAACTAAGGCAAAGACTTATAGTTGTAGAGTACAAATAATTGATCCTTGTCTTTGTGTGTCATTGTTTACCTGAAAATTAGATTAGTCCGACACTTTGTTACATTTGCTTCTGTCATGTATCGCTGAGTTAGTGTGGCATAAAAGGAACCCTTCGTTGAGCAGTGGAGTTTGAAATGAAGTTTTCATCTCTTATACTTTTTGCTAATGGTTTTGAACGTCTTGGTAATACTTAAACATTTCCATTAGATAATTTATCTTTCGACTCAAATTGGATTGCCGACATACCATAAAACTTATAGATTATGTTGAAAACTTAATGAAACTTTGTTTGCAACTACTAACAATTTGCAAATATTGTGTTACTTTGTTTCATATATAAGGTCTGAACCAATGTTACCTAGATTGTGGGTTGTTTCGGTACGTGGTACGAGTACGGGTACACGATATGACATTTTCTTAGGTACACGGTACGATAGGATAGACTTAGCTGGTATGGTATTTTTGAGTTGCAATTCGTTTTAGAACTCTTATATAGATCGTTTTCACTACTATACAACATTATATATTACAGAACATCCATAAATACTAAATTAGTTACTATTTATCTTATAGTTGTACTTGATTTTCTATTATTTAAAACAATATATAATTATAAATCTATATACATGTGGTTAATTAATACGTTTTTTATATTTGTACTACATGTTCTAAAGCGAATTGATTTAAGGTTAGTATTATAATTTGGGGTTGTCCATTTTGGTGATCTAGATCGCAAACTCACCTTGTTTGGGATCGATGTACCCAGATCGTGGGTCGTTAGAGATTGGTGAATTGTGGTAACTAGGGGTGTCAAACGTGTCGGGTTAAATGGATGACGGGTGAAAAATATGTAAACCCATACATGATACGTTTAATAAACGGGTGAAAATTTTCAACGCGAACTATTAAACGGGTAACACGACACGACTCGTTTAACCCGTTTAATTTTAAAAAAATTATATCAACAAATTTTAATACTCCATTTTTTTTTACTACTAATTGTATTTATCTTAAAAAATAGGAATTTTTAGTCAAATCTCGTAAAAATCAAACTTAAAGGCTTAAAAAAAAAAAAGGCAAGAGGCCACTGCCTTTTATAAGCAACTCAGCTCTCCCCATCTCCGCTCATTTGTCAATGTGGGACAAAAACAAAAGGCATTGATTTGCATTTGTCTTTGAAGTGCTCCCCATCTCCCATCCTTTATCTTTGAACTACTACTTTACTTTTTTTTTTTTTATATTAATTTCTTTACTTCTTCTTTTCTTGCTAATTTTTTAAAATAATTATTAATTTATTATTATATTAATTTTATTTAAACGGGTAAACGTGTGATAAACAGTTTGACATGTCTCACCCGAACACGACCCTTTTATTAAACGTGTTTAGCGTGTCAACCCGTTTATCACCCAAATCCGTTAAGATCTCACACAAACCCGCTTAATTCGTGTCGATTCATGTCGGTTAATCGTGTCGTGTCGGATTTTGACAGCCCTAGTGGTAACCATAACCCTGCTTCTTTTCTAGCGTGCCGAGTATGTTTTTTCTTGAACTTGCTCTGGTTTTTTAGCTCAGATGAGATTATCTAGAAGCACGACGCATTGATTGGAATAACCAACGTCACATGTCATTGTTTGATACTTTGATATATAAAGACAATTACCTGGTGTTGTATTGGTTACACAGGGTGCTGAACCTTCCAATTTTTATCCCCCTCAGCTACACTAATTGGACTTTAATTGAACTCTGTTGCGCATTTCAACAATGCTATCAAGCTATTTTTTTATACTATTATATTTTGAAGTTATTTATACTTATTTCATTCTTTTAAAATAAATTTATTCCTTACCAGAAATAAAATGTAGACAAAGTTCTTATGGCATAATTGAAAGAAACACCACATTGCTTTATCACGTAAATGAGGATATGTTTTTGGTAGTATTGGTTAGTTAGGTTGAAAGAAGCCTTACTTTTACGAAACATCTTAAATAAACTGCATGTATGGGTGAAATTAGTCATTTTTTAATGGTCCAATATAATCTCTCTCTCTCTCTCTCGCTAGTTCTGTGTGCGTGTGCGTTTGTATGTGTAACACACACCCACACCCACACCCACAGACACACACACAAGGGAGAGAAACCTATCTGGTGGTTAACTTGCACAACTGAATGCATAACATGCATTTATTCTTGGGCCTTGCAAACTCTATCCTAGGCTTCAATGGGAAAGATTGGTAAATTTGATTCTTGCAGTCCTTAGCTGCTGGCTAGTCATAATTGAGAAAAAGCAAAAAAGAATGCTTGGCTCAGATTAGATCACTGTGATAGCTTGTCCCACATCGGTAAAATATCACCTCCTTATCTAGTATATGAATCTTGTGGGCTTTTCCACTCATTGCCAATTGGTTTTGATTTGGATGTTTTAACATGGTAACAGAGTTGGGCTTCAGGAGGGTTTTGGGCTAGACTCTCATTGATTTGGTAATGGATTCCCTATCTGTTTGTCCTAAGTGCACTCGTTGTGTCTTTGATTCTAGATTCTGATGTCTCTCCTCGTGCGAGTAAAAGGGTTCAGGGGATTGGTAATGCTTGCTCCACATAGGTACAATAACACCTGCTTGACTAACAAATGAGCCTTGTAGGCCGCTCCACTCATTGCCAATTAGTTTTGACTTGAATGCTTTCCATTTGCCATTCCTACACATATATTGGTTATTTACTGTTGTGAAAGTTGGGCATAATAGATAATTTTAAGGAGAGCCTTCAGAGCCAAATCTTCCTTGATTATTCCCTAGGCTGCTAGATAATGTTCTAACCTTAATTTTTACTTTTATTAGAATCATGGCCCATCTCTCCCTCTCTCCTCTCTTTCTCTGGTTAACTCTGCAAGATGTCATCTCATCATCTCTAGAAAGGATTAGTTCCAGCTCCACCTGATGTATTTTATATCTTCAGAATGAAAGCAGCGGACTCTATACAGGAGACGGTTCAGTTGACATTAAGGGAAATCCTGTTTTGAAGAGTAACACTGGAAATTGGAAAGTGTGCCCCTTCATTCTTGGTAATTTTTCATAGTTCTGTCATTTCTTTCTTGTATTGCTAACCAATATATCCTTCTGACAGTTTTGCATCAAAAAACAGGTACTGAATGTTGTGAACGTTTAGCTTACTACGGGATTGCTACCAATCTTGTTAGTTATCTCACCAAAAAATTACATGAAGGAAATGTCTCCGCTGCAAGAAATGTTACCACTTGGCAGGGAACTTGCTACCTAACGCCCCTGAGTGGAGCTGTCTTGGCTGATGCTTATTGGGGAAGATATTGGACAATTGCTGCCTTCTCCACTATTTATTTCATAGTAATTGTCAGATAAAGTGTCATGACTTTTTATTTACTTGTTTCTTCAAGAGGTGGATGATGATATGTGGTTAACCTTTCCTTTGACATCTTTGCATGGTCCTTTATGAGGCACATGCATGAGCTTACAGTTACCATGATCAACATTTTGATTTTTGATGGCTTTTAACTTTTAACGTATAAAGAAATACAAGATAGTTTTAAATAATGAGGTTATTGTAGTTGTTAAAGGGCAGTTGTTCTATAGATCGGCATGGTAATGAGCTTAGTATGCAGCCATATTTCAAATTGAAATATTTTACAGAGTTATTGAAGTTCTGATGGATGTGAATATATGTTTGTCTGAGGTCTGTTTAGGACAAAAAAGTATTTTCAAGGCTCACCAATTGTCACATCACACCGAATTTGCACTGTTAAATGTTTACAGTTTGAGAGAAGAGAATTGGTTCCAATCAACAAAAAGAAAAGAATTGGTTCCCAAATAGTATGTTTAATTCTTGAATGATTGAAGGACTTCTCGTCCCTCATGTAAGCCTTCATTATTAATGAAATGTTTTTTGTGATTATCTCAAAAAATTCTTGAATGATTGAGCTAGATTTGTCTGGTCTTTGCATGACTAATGGATCACAATGTTTTCTGCTATGTGAAATCGTGCATATGTGTTGTAATTACTGTAGGGAATGTGCACATTGACTTTATCAGCATCAATTCCTGCTTCCAAGCCAGCTGAATTTGTGGATTCTCTATGCTCTTCAGCTGCTTCTGCTCAGTATGCAATATTTATTTTTGGGCTGTATCTGATTGCACTTGGAACTGGTGGGATCAAGCCATGCGTTTCGTCCTTTGGGGCAAATCAGTTTGATGATACCGATCCCAACGAGAGAGTCAAGAAGGGATCTTTCTTCAATTGGTTTTATTTTTCTATCAACATCGGTCTACTTGTATCCAATAGTTTGATTGTATGGATTCAGGACAATAAGGGATGGGGCCTAGGGTTTGGTATTCCTGCATTGTTTATGGGTGTTGCTATTGTGAGTTTCTTTTCAGGCACGCCTATGTACAGATTTCAGAAACCGGGTGGAAGTCCCATTACAAGAATGTGCCAGGTTTTGGTAGCTTCTTTCCGCAAGTGCAATTTGGTGGTCCCGAGTGATAGTAGTCTTCTCTATGAAACACCAGACAAAATCTCAGCCATTGAAGGAAGTCGGAAACTGGTGCATACTGATGATCTGAAGTACGTTTGTTGTGTTTAAATACTCATAAAAAAACCCGCACATATATGGACATAATCATCTGGTCACATCTAAGAAGCACGGATACTCTTACGAATGTGACGTATCCTTGTCGGACACCGATTCTTCTTGAACACTCTCGAATACATTACTTTTTTATCCGTGCCTGTAATTAAGAGATAATTTTTACTTTGGACACATATTTAGGTCGTGTCGATACTAAGATATTAACATGTGTGGAAATATTTATGAACAAAGCTTAAGAGTTTAGTAAAATATTAGTTTATGTTGAAATGTAATTAATAAAGCTTACAAATTTCACATACGACTATCTTGTATTATGAAAGAATTTATAATTTTTAAGATTCTTCATGTTAAAGCTTTACTTAAAATTTAGTAATGACAACAAAAGATGCATTGAAATTTTTCTATGGAGAAATTAAGAAGATGTGGGCATCCATTACAGATATGTATGTTCGCTAAACATTGTCAATGAAAAATCAATGATTGTGACTATTAGGATCCTTTTGTCTAAAAAGCATTTGTTGAGACATAATATTTACTTGTCAGAACACTTGATACGTTTTTATGATAAATTTTATAATATCATATTCAAAACATAATTTTTTGTAACGTATCCCTCACTTATCCGTGTCCTATTTTTTTGAGAAATTCTGTGCAAAAGTGTCTGTAATTGGTCGTATCCGTATCCATATCTATGCTTCTTGGGGTCGCATAAAATAGGGAATGAATCATTGTTCTTGCTTTCCTTGCCCTTTCTCTTATTAGAGTTTCAAGCATTGTCACATAGACATAGTATTAACCCGTAATAATATAATTAGATGGCATATTTTGAAAAAATGCAATCGATATTTGACTCTTATTGTTATTGGACTATGTTAGAGTTCTTATTTATTATTAGTAGTGTAGGGTTATATTGTAATTTACTCATTTGCTATAAATAAGAAGGTGTAGGGTAACACTAGCCTACACACATTATTTTCTTCAATCTCTCACTTTTTCTCCCCTTCTTTCTCTCCCTCCTAAATCTAGCCATAATATTTAATTATTTGAATTTTAACTTGGTATCAGAGCAAATTAATTAGGGCTTACATCTATCCTTTTTATTTTTTATTTTTTTTATTCCCCCCATTCTTGTTTCTGGTTCTCTTCAGTTTAATGAAATCAAGATAGAGGTTCTCAAATTAGGTTGGGTTATGTTGAATTGATTATGAAGCTTTGATGGAATGATATCATAGCTTCGACGTTGTGGTTGACAATGGAACAGTGTGGTATCAGACAAATAATGGGTTTTCTGTAGGGATGGGTTTGTTGTTGCTTGATTTTGCTTGTTTGCTAGTCGTCGAAATCAATAAAATTTATTGCTGACATTCTTCTTGAATCTGCTTGTTGAGGTTGTTTTTATTGCTCATGACTGGGTCTTCATCGGTTGTTGAAATCTTCCCCAGGGATGGATGTTGTTTGTATCGTTGAAAGTTGTAGTCATTCTAGATCACTGGTGTGTTGAAAGATTGGTTGTCGCTATTTGTGTGCACAGTAAGGTGCTAGTCGCTAGGGTTTCTGGTTATTCACAGCATCGAGGATGAAGACTGTATCTCGGATCAGAATTAAAACCCGTGGATTAGGTTCGGTTCAAATATTTAAGCCCAGTTTTCCACTTTTTTTCTCTTTCCATTGGAGCCTATTAAGCTAGAGGTCCAGCTCAAATCTCTTTTCAGAACCCAGTCATTTCAGTCCAAACTGCAGGCCAACCAGTTTATTCTTAGACTAGCTGCAATTGCTACAGACCTGAACGGTTCATATAATTTTACCTTTATATCAGTTTGGTTCAGGTAAGTTTCTCCTTCGGGGCATCTTATTCTCAGCCCAGCCAGCCTTGTATCACTAGTTTATTGTGTTATTGGGGCCGGTTTAGGGTATCCTAGGGCGGTTTAGTATCTCTTAAGGCTGGTTCAATCTGGTTTAGTACAATTCAGCTCCGGTTCATTGAAGTTTAGTTTGGATTAGTGTATTCCAACACTATTTCCATAGGATTCAACCCGGTTACGCACTAGTTCGGAGATGCCTAGTCCATCTTAGTGTTGTTCGAACTCGATTTTGTGAGGATTGCACCTCGGCTACCATTCCAGCAACCTATTTGACTTCTAGGTGATGATTTTGCACTCTTGACGTGGCTTTGGGTGGTATCAGTTGTGGCGTGTGGTTTGTGACATTTGTTTGTGCGATTCCTAACCCTTATGTTTTTTTTTTTTTGATGATTACTTTGAATGGTTGTAGTGGTAGTGGTTGTGATTCACTCCATAATGCCTGTCGTGCAGGTATATGCACAGGACATAGTGGATGTGGTAGTCGTTTTGATAGTGGCCAGGCAAAGTATTTATTGTGATCGAAATCAACATATTCTCATTAGGTTTTTAGAGATACTTCGGGTTCTCTAGTCCATCAGACTTCTACCAGTGGTCCAGTTGTATCTACTACTGCTTCTCATGATAATCTTTCTTCTCAGGTTCGTCAGCTCATCCAACAATTATCTTTACTTTATTCACTTTTAGTTGTTCCTAGTGCCAATCTTGCTAATGGAGGTAACTCTGCATGCGTGGTTGATCAACCGTCTTTGTTATCTTGGATCATTGATTCAAGAGCTAGTGCTTATATGTCTGATATTTCTTCCATCTTCTCTAATTTTATTGTGTTAGCTGATGGTTCCTTTCGACTAGTACATGAGACTGACGATATCCGTCCTACTCAGTCTTGACCATTAACTTCTGGTTTATTTGTTCATAATTTTTCCTTTACTTTGTTATCTATGAGTCAGTTAACTAAGTCTTTACAGTGTTCAGTGACATTCTCTCCATCTTCTTGTGTTTTTCAGGACCTCAAGACGAAGAAGGTAATTGGTTTGGGGCATAAGCGCAATGGACTTTACTACTTAGATGCTAGTGCTTCTGTTCCTGCCCTGAGTGCTACCGTGTCTTCTCTTCAGTGGCACTTTCGACTCAGTCATCCCTCTTTGCAAAAATTGTGTCAAGTTATCAATGGTTTGAGTTCTTTATCTGTGATAGAATGTGAGGCTTGTCAATTAGGCAAGCATCACCGTAGTTCCTTTCCTCCTAGTTCTTCAGGTCATCATTCTAGTCCTTTTCATGTTGTTCAGACAGACATTTGAGGTCCCGTAAGAGTCAAAAGTGTTAATGATTTTTAGTATTTTATAATATCTGTTGATGATTTCTCTTATATGACTTGGGTTATTTCTTATGAAAGACCGATCTGGATTGCCTAAAGTCTTTAACACTTTTTACAATGAAATCCTGGTTCAGTTTGATATACGTATTAAAGTTCTTCTATTTGACAATGCGCTTGAGTATACTCAATCGTTTATGCAAACCTTTTTGTTCTGATCGTGGCATTATCTGTCAAATTACTTTCCCACATACCTTTCAATAAAATGGTGTTGCAGAATGTAAGCATCGTCATTTGTTGGATGTTGCCTGTACCATAATGTTTAACATGCATGTGTCAAAATTATATTGGGCTGATGCTATTCTTATTTCAGCGTATCTTATTAACTGCATGTCTTCTCCCATTTTGGACAACTAGTCTTCGTTCTCGTTACTCTATCCTGATAAACCGTCATTCGGTCTCACTTCTTGTGCTTTTAGTTGTGTTGCATTTGTTCATCTTCTTCATTCGGGTCCGGATTGAAAATATAGATCAAACTTTGCAAATAAGAGAAGAAAAGAGAAAAGATGAGAAATTTATCATGTATTCTAATAATCAATAATAAATGGAAAATTATGATACCCTGCAAATAGGGGTTACATCTTCTGGTTACTAGTTCCCATGTCCCAACAGACTCCTATGCTCAGTAGACTTCGGTTCCAAGTGAACTCATGTCCAGAGAATCTGGCTTTTACTTTCTAGGCCTATTAGATAAAGTCTAACCCTCAGCTTCTATTCACACAACTTTTGTTCACGGCAAACTTCTGCAATACAGCAAATCCAGTCTGGTTTGGTTCTTAAAGGTCAAAATCTGCGGCTTGGAATAACTCTTTAGAAACGATAACCAGCAGTGATGTTGGTAGCAAAACAATAAAAACAACAGTGATGAAAAAGAGGAGAAACAACAATTATAAAAAAAAAATACGATTCAAAAAATCGATGAACCAAGCAAATTGTAAGACACTTGCTCTGATACCATGAAAATATAGATCAAAATTTGCACATAAGAGAAGAAGAAAACAGAAAAGAAGATAAATCTATCATGTATTCTAATAATCAATAATACATGGAAAAGAGGTACAAGAGATATAATATAGTAAACCCTACAGGGATAAACTTTTTCCTCGCTCAGTCAAGTGTCTTTTTGGGATATTCTCATACTCAGAAAGTTTATTGCTACTATCGCCCTATATTTCGTCAATATTATGTTAGTGCTGAGATTACCTTTTTTGAGGTATCTTCCTTATTTTTTGTGTCAGGCAATACTCTTTCCTTAGATTTAGTCTTTCTAGTCAAAGGGAATTCTTGTTGCCTATTGTACCAAATTATGTATCTTTTTCCTCTCCGAGTCTTACTCCTCCCTTGCAGGTTTGTCATCGCTCCAAGGACATACATGTTGTTCTATATGCTTTAGCTCCACAGTCATCGTTTGATTCTACTGAGGTTCGGCAATCAGTTAGCTAGTTCATCTTCTTCTGATCTTTATATTGCACTGAGGAAAGGTACTCGTAACTGTAGTAAACATCAAATTTTTAATTTTGTTTCTTTACATCGATTTTATTCATCCTTTCGTTGTTTTGTATCGACTTTGTCTTCTATATTTGTTCCTAACTCCTTACCTCAAGCATTGGGATCTCCTGGTTGGAAATTGACTATGGATGAGGAAATGAAAGTCCTTCATGAAAATCGGACATGAGACCTTACTATTTTCCCATATAGTAGGCAGTGTGTCAGTTGTCGTTGAGTTTACATAGGGAAGTATCACCCTGATGGTTTGTTTGAGCGATTGAAGGCACGCTTGGTTGCCAAAGGGTACATTCAGACATATGGTGTGGATTACTAACACTTTTTCCCTGTTGCTCACTTGAACTTTGTTAAAGTTCTTATTTCTGTTGCTGTTACTTGTGATTGACCTTTATATCAGTTGGACATCAAGAATGCATCTTTATATGGAGACCTACAGAAAGAGGTATATATGGTATAACCTTCAAGTTATGTTGCATCTGGGAAGGAACAATTCGTGTGTCGTCTGAAGAAAGCACTATATGGTCTGAAACAATCACCACGTGCTTGGTTTGATAAATTCAGTACTGTTACACTTGAGTATGATTTTCGGTCCTCTACCTCAGACCATTCAGTTTTTATTCGGTCCATATGTGTTATTATTCTTGTTGTGCATGTTGATGGCATTATCATTAGTGGTAATGACTCAGATGATATAACCTACTTCAAGATTCATTTGGGAAAGCAGTTTCATGCTAAAGACTTAGGTTTTCTTCGGTACTTCCTTAGGATCGAGGTTGCTCGGGCAAAGAAAGGTATCAGTTTGTGCCGGTGAAAATATTTATTGGATTTATTATCTGAAATTAGTATTCTTGGTATATGTCCAGCTGATACTCCTATGGACTCTACAGTTAAGTTAGATGGTGAGAGTGGTGAAATTTTTTATGATGTAGGACACTATTGGAGGTTGGTTGGTAAGTGGATTTATCTCACAGTTACACGTGCTGATATTAATTATGTTGTTGGCATGATTAGTCAGTTCATGCATACTCCTTGTAAGCCTCATTAGGAGATGGTTTGTCGTATTCTTCGATATCTGAAAGGAGCACCGGGTAAAGGATTATTATATCGTCCTTCATCATTCATGACTATTACTAGTTTTTTTGATGCTGACTGGGCAGACAGTCGTGTTGATAAACGGTCTACATTAGGTTTCTGTACATTTATTAGTGGTAATCTTATTACCTGACACAGTAGGAAATATAATATAGTTGCATGTTCGAGTGTAGAGGCTGAATACCGAGCCATGACTCATACTGCGTGTGAGATATTGTAGATTTGTTTTCTACTTTATGATATGAGTATCATTGTGTCTTCTTCTATGGAGCTACATTGTGATAATCAGACATCTATTTTCATTGCCAGTATTCTAGTATTTCATGAGAGGACTAAACACACCAAAGTAGATTGTCATTTTATTCGAGATTTCTTGATGCAAAAGGAGATTGTCACATCATATATCAAGTCTAGCAATCAGCTGGGTGATAGCCTTACCAAACTGTTGGCTCGATCTGTCTTCAACAATCTTTGTTCCAAGTTGATCATATTTGATCTTTATGCTCCAGTTTGAGGGGGAGCGTTAGAGTTCTTATTTATTATTAGTAGTGTACGGTTAGATTGTAATTTACTCATTTGGTATAAATAAGAAGGTGTAGGGCAACACTAGCCTGCACACATTATATTCCTCAATCTCTCTTTTTCTCCTCTTCTTTCTCTCCCTCCTAAATCTAACCCTAATATTTGATTATTTGAATTTTAACTGACTATTAACTCAACACCTTCCTATCCAATTCGTTCCACGATCAGTGTACACTTCGAATCTCACGCAATTTGGCCGAGATGTTTAATATGTCTATGGGTTAACTTCGAGTCTTCCGAGTTATCGTCATTGAATCAACTGATACCTTTTCGTGATATTGCAATATAGTTTGAATCTCTTATCATGTATAGCTTCTTTTAAGTTGCATTTTATGCGTATCGCCTAATACCGTTCTGCGACACCACGTCCGATTTGTCTCACTAGCCTTTGAGTTGTCCTTGTACCATTCTCAACTGTCCAAGTAACTACCCATATTCCATAAAACAACCCACTCGTGTTTAATGTTTAGGCTCCTCTTAAGTTATCTGGAGTACCCCTCATGTTTTAGATATGTTAAACAACTATGTACTCCAAAAGTTTAAGCTGTTTGATAGGGTATAACATAAGTATTTATACTTTAACACGGGTTTCACGTGCAAGTTAGTTTTTGGGCCTAGCACGTAAAAATATTTTTAACTATCAGGGTAGTTGTAAGATTTGAACAAAGGACCTCCTGCTCTAAAATCATGTTAAACAATCATTTACTCCAAAAATTTAAACTATTAGAGATGGTGTAACTTAAGTATTTATATTTTAACAAGATATAATTGAAAGCCCTATGAATTTTGTATATCATTACAAAACCACCCTTATCGACTAATTAAAAAGCGATTCCCTGGCATTATGCAATTCATAAGAAAGCGACCTGTAATAATTCACTCTCTTAAGCTGAAATTGATGAAAACTATGGTGCACGCATGATGTGCGTCACAAGTTCTAGTTCTTGTAAGAAGCACAATGGAACTTTAACTTAAGACATCTAAATGCCCTCATTTATCTTGTATGTTCTTCCATACTGTACAAGCTTATGTTCATGCAGTTAACTGTTTATAAGTGGTGTTGTATATATCGCAAGCAACCTGTTTTGTGGTAGTTGTGAATGCTTCTCGCCCCTACTTTCACACCACAACCTCCCTTCCTTGCATTGAAGAAATGGTTTCATTTCTTTGCTGGGAGTAAACTACTTTGAAATAATGATTAATTTCATGTCTGCATTTAAATGCTCAACTCAAAGAAGACTTTTGTAAGTTTGTGGCTCCTTTGAAGAAGAAATATTGGGGGATGTGTTTTCCAATGCGACTTAGAGAGGAGTCATGCTAGCGAAATGCATTCACCTTCCCGTTGTACCTATTGGTTGCTAGGTTTTGGTAAATTTAATTAGGTACTTTTTTTGGGGGTAAATGTAATACGTACTTATTGATACATTTTTAATGCTCTTTTTGCGTTTTTGAAGTACTTTTTTTAAGTGGCATTTGTTTTGTATTTTGCCTTTTCACTTCTTCCTCTTTCGGATTTGCTTCCTTCCTCTAAATTTAATCACATGTATTGCAATATATTCTGCATATAAACCCCTTTCGCAATATAAAAAAATAAAAAGGAAGAGAAGGACAGTCAAATGCACGAGGCTCTTTCCACTGCGGAGCTTAGGGAGGGTCAGATGTGCGCAAACTTATCTCCTTATGTGGAGAGACCGTTACAACTCGGTTACAATGGAATAATCTTACCGTTGTGCTAAGCCCACCCTCAATGAACTGATTTCACAAAATTGTTGTCAAAATTAGTTTTTACTTAAAAAGTTAGTTCAAAGAAAAACATTATCAAATGGTATTTTCGGTTTGTATCCTGTGTCTCACAAGATGTTCATAGAGCTTTGGACTAGATTCTTGTTTCTTTGCGGCTTTACCCTGTATGATTTTAAGGAATACTGGAGGGAATGCAAATTCCATATGCCAAGAGAGGAGTAAACAGGAAGTAGTTTAGTCTGACTTTCAAGTTATGTTAACTTGGTTATGTATATTTTACTGATTTTTAGGACTTCTAAATGCTTCGATGGAAATTCCCAGGTATGTTTAATGGATTCCTAAGGAGGAGTCCAAAGTCTCCAAGAAAAGTCCTCACCAACTTCTATTTTTCCTGCAGGTGCCTTGATAAAGCTGCTATTGTCTCGGATGCTGAAGATAAGATTGGGGATTACTCAAATTCTTGGAGGCTTTGCACTGTAACACAGGTGGAGGAACTGAAGATATTGATACGCATGTTCCCAATTTGGGCTACTGGCATTGTCTTTTCTGCTGTTTATGCACAAATGTCTACAATGTTTGTCGAGCAAGGAATGATGATGGACACAACCATTGGTTCCTTCACAATTCCTGCGGCTTCTCTTTCAACTTTTGAAGTCCTTAGTGTTATTTTCTTGGTTCCGGTATATGATAGGATTCTTGTCCCAATTGCAAGGAAGTTTACTGGCAAGGAAAGGGGATTCTCAAAGTTACAGCGCATGGGAATTGGCCTCTTTATTTCAGTCCTATGCATGTCAGCCGCAGCATTGGTGGAGATCAAGCGGCTTGCGATTGCAAGGGACCTGGGTTTGGTTGATGAAGCCGTTGCAGTACCACTTGGTATATTCTGGCAAGTTCCCCAATATATCTTGTTGGGGGCTGCAGAAATCTTTACATTTATTGGGCAGATGGAGTTCTTCTATGACCAATCGCCAGATGCCATGCGTAGCTTGTGTAGTGCCTTCTCACTTCTGACGATTTCTTTGGGATATTACTTGAGCTCTTTTATACTAATTGTGGTTACATCTATAACGACCAGAGGGGGAAAGACTGGTTGGATACCGGATAACTTAAATGAGGGCCACCTTGACAATTTCTTCTGGCTGTTAGCTGGACTGAGCTTCTTGAACATGGTAATTTATGTATTCTGTGCTAAGAAATACAAGTCCAAGAAGGCTTCTTGAAGTTTTTAGAAGATAGTGTTGTACCACAAGCTAATAGATTGAAGCAGTTACAATCATTATAACAAGCATCATCTTTTTCAACATTCATGTTTCTAGCTGTTTGCAATATAATGAACAGAAGAAAATCAACCACACCTCAAAGGAAGTGGCCAATGCTTCATAACTATTTATCACACAAAAAAACATGGCAAGCGAACCTTTATAGATCGTAAGTAGGGGTGTTCAAATTTTCGCTTACCCGCATATTCTGATTCTGTATGACCTTATTGATTGGCTATTGCAAAAAATCAAGTATGCCAACGGAAGAATTTTTAGTATTTCGCAAAAAATCGGGTAGACATGCGCAATACGCACAAAATTGTTGTATTCTTACCTTACGCGCATTTTTTTTTAAAATTTTTTAACATTTTTAAAAATATCTATAATAATAAGATAGAACCCAATTTGAATCTTTAAAGTTTGATTAAAAAAAACTCTAAAGTTGGGAAAGCACAAGAAGAGCTCAGATTTAATCTACTTTTAATTTAATGGCCCAAATTTCATCTCCATTGTTCCAATTTAATCCAAAAGCTCACAATGCATCTTAGACAAAATTTATCCCGCCCAAACCTTTTGCATAGTGTCCAACTCAATTGTCTGACATAATCCCCAACGTCTTTCTTCTTCTTCTTCTCTCTCTCTCTCTCTCCTTCTTTGTGACCTCTCTACTCCCTCTCACCCATCACCGGCCATCCCACCGTTGACGACACACACACAGTCACACAAACACACCCCCACCCACCCACCCAGAGCACACACACACACACACATCACAGCACACCCAATCTGTTAATCTAGGCTTTTGAATTGGGTGTTAATTTAGGGTTTTAAAATTGGGTGTTAATTCCTCTCCTCTTACTTTTTGTTTTCCTTCATCTCTTTTGTCTCCACCGCCTGTGCCACGCCATGCCACTGCCCATCGTCGACGCCAAGCGACCCCAGGTATCTCTTTCTTCCCCTTCCTCTTTTATCTGACTCCCTACTCCTCTTCTCCCCCTTCTCTCTTTCTTCCACCATCGCATTACCCCCTGCCCCTCAATCCACCACCGAATATCCCCACCATAGACCCATCAAACCCACCACATAGCCCATGAAACCACTCCACAGACATTACCACACCAAAACAGCCGACCACTGCATCCACTCCTTTCCTCCTCACCCCCGTGACCACCAAACACAACCCACTGCCCCACCCTGGACATAAACTATTTGATAAAATGCCTGACAGAGGCAAATGAAAAAAAACGTTAGCCCGGGTTTTTGGGTAGATTGTGCAGGAATCAATCATTCATTTAATTAATTTCCGAAGTACCAAAAAAAAAATCATTCATTTAACCACAATTAATTGGTTTTTGTTAGTTTCCAATTCTCTTTTCATTTTTATCTTTACTTGATTGCATAAGTTTTCCTATAAAAGCTCAATACTGTCCGATCAATATTTGTCAAGGAATCTATATATGCATCTTTGTTGAGTTTCATAATATTAAACGACTGGTGATTTCTTTTGTGGGTGGTAATCAATAGCGTGTGGTAATCGTTGGCGAAAACTATGGGAAAATTGATCACATTTTATGAGGTTGCTAAAGCATGTTTTTTGTTCTCAAGTGCAATTGTGTGTGGATTATGATTATGATTATAATAATGATTGGGTTATGTAATTAGTAATTTGTTAATTTTTTTGTTCTCTATATGGGAAAGTTGTATGCTCTAACTCATCCATATTTTCCTAAATAGTTTGTTAATTTCCTACCATACAAATGTGTGTGTGTTCTTCATTAGTTTTTTTTGGATAATTCAGGATAATGAGATTGATGACAATAATTCTTCAATTTAGTTGATCTCTAAATTAATTCTTCCATTTAGTTGATTCTAGATTAATTCTTCTATTTAGTTGATCTATAGATTAATTCTTCCATTTACAATGCCTTTATATTCCTTTTTACATATGCATTTGCTTTTGAATGCTGGATTTTCAGTTTGTTTGTGGAACGTTGTTCTATAGGACTTGAGGCTGTCGTTATGATATCTCCTATTCTTTTAGATGAATGTGTTTCTAATGATGAGTATTTAGGGCTAATGGCGTGAGTTGTTTACGACCATTGTCTTTGTAGCAATTGTTATTCTTCATGTAAGGTGTTTGATAAAATGCATGTGAGGTGTTTGAGCATTTTGTGTATGTATGGATGTGAGTATGATCCCCCAATTGACAAATCAACGGCCCCACTTGCGTTTTTCTTTTTTATTGATACCTGTGTGATTGAAAAGGAAAGTGGGCATTTTAAGTCATGAAAGTGGGCATTTTTCTTGAATTGTGAATTTGTTTAGAGTTTCATAAATCTTATATTTAGGTTTTGTACGTTATTGCAGTGAAGAAAACACAACATCCAATGACCGACAACTTTGAAAATCTAATGAGAAAGATGAAGTGAGGCATGCCCATAAGTTGTAATAATATCTTAAAATTGATAGATTTTGGTTTGATTTTTGCTTGGATAGATATAAGTAGTGATCGAACATCTAATAGTGACCGACAACTTTGAAAATTTTATGAGAAAGATGAAGTGAGGTATGACCATAAGTTCTAATAATATCTTCAAATTGATAGATTTTGGTTTGATTTTTGCTGGGATAGATGTAAGGAGTGGTCGAATTTGATGAGTCGCCACGCCATTAAAACGCCTAATATCCAAACTCAAGAATTTACTCGAATTCAAGTTTTTCAAGATGTTTAATTATTACTTCTTAGTTGAGAGGGTCTACCATGCTTTTCTTCGGTTGGGAATTGGCGTTTCATTTGATGGGATTGTTCATCCTTTGTTTACGCCAATCTAGAATATGTTAAATTAGCTGTGATTCATTTGGGGTTTGCAAGAGCATAACCTTCATTGTTAGTCCAACATTTGTGCACTCATATAGTTGAGTATCTTAGTTCTTTTATGCTAAACTAATTGCATTTTTTATTTCATTAAAGCAGATCAATGTGTAAATTACATAGGAGGTGCACCTAATAAGCACACATAAGTGATCAAGTATCTTATTTACATTGGTTGCTTTTATGTTTCGATGCATTCTATAATTATTGCACTTCTTCGAACCAAAACAATGGCAAAGCTCATGCCTTCACATTTTATTGTAGGGTATATATAGAAGCTAAATGACTCATATTGAGTTTGTTTTCTTTTTGTGGTTCTTTCAATCATTTTTACTTTTTTTTTTTACTTGGAAGCAATTCCTTAGTTGCGGGGTGGATTTGGAAGTAATTTTTTATTTACTTCGAAGCAAGAGGCCCAAGGATTATTGATATTTAGGTTTGAAATTTGAGATATGGTCTAAAATTATATCTGGTATGTGCTATGAAACTAGGTTTGTAGTTTAGTAATTGACATATGAGATCCACCAGTTAAGAATATTAATTCACAATCTACAGATTATGGTCATTTTCTCATTGTGAAGTGGATTGTGTTGCCATAGAAGAGATTTTTGCAGAGTACGCATTATATTTGTAATGAAACACATGAATTTGTGGGCATTATTTGGTATAATAGGTATTTATATCCCTTCTCTTATCTCTACTCAGTTTTCAGTTTCATCTCTCTCTCTATTAGTTGATTATTATTGTGGTAGGTTTGCTATATGTTTTTGAGTTTAATTATGTTGTAAGTTATAATTTTAGGCATTATTGTCTTGGGGAATAGCTAAGATTGGGTTATCATTCAGAAAAAAGAAGATTAGGTTATGATTGAATGTGTCTAATTATTTTTGACACAATAATGGTTACTTGATTAGCACATGATCATAATTTGGTTATTGAGAGAGATTTGGTGAAAATGGACTTTAATTTTTTGGCTTGGGAATTTAGGACACATTGTAAAACTGTGCGTTGATGATAATGTGAGATTTGTTGAATTTGGTCCTCATTTTAAACTGTGTTTTAAACTTTCTTCAAGTTGAAAAGTTCGATGTGAATTGCGTATATGGATACGCAAGTGAATACTTTTTCTTTCTTTGGAAATTTTTTGTCATGTTTTTTAGCGTTGTTATGAAATCAATTGATGCAAATATATGGTAAATTAATTGTGTTTTCAGTTTACTAACTCTTACCTATTTATAGTTTTACGTTGGTTGCATTTCAAATTATCTAAGCTTTGGATGTAATGGATCAAAGTACATTTTTCCAATGTAAAATCAGTAGAGTAAGTTGAGATCTAAATGGACTGGGCCTTACATTGTCAAACAAGTGTTTGGACATGGAGCAGTAGAAGTGAAAAACCCATCAAATGGTAATATTTTTATTGTCAATGGTCAGCGTTTAAAACTATTTTTGGAAGACTTTGTTAAAGATGTACAAAAAGGGGTCGGGTTAGTAAAAATCCAACCCAAACTGACCCGAAAGGACGCCATTTGCCAGTTGAGATGGAACACAAAGCCTATTGGGCCATAAAGACTTTGAACTACAACTTAAGAATGGCCGGAGAAAATAGGAAGTTAGAACTGAATGAGTTGGAAGAAATAAGAAGAGATGCATATGAGAGCTCTAAAATTTCAAAAGAGATGGCTAAGATCTTTCATGACAACTCCATTTTGAGGAAATCATTCGAGCCTGGCCAAAAAGTGTTTTTATACAACTCTCGCCTCTCGATCTTTCAAGGGAAACTTTGATCCCATTGGGATGGCCCCTATCTTGTCAAGGTGGCTTACCCCAATGGAGCCGTGGAAGTCATATTTACACTTTTTACAAAAAGTTCGAACCTTTGGCTTTCATCCCAAAAATACAGTTTTCCACAATTTTTTCAAAAAGCAGTCTAATCCAAGTCTTCCCCTGTCTCCATACCATTTGAACAATCAGTGACTCTTCTAATTTTCTGTCGCACAAAATGGGTAAGTAAAGTACCGGAATAACATGGCGTCTCAAGATAATCCTTACTCTGCCCATTCACTATCCAGTCTAATCGATCGAGTGCGTGACCGAAAACTGGTTCAAAACACTGATTATATTCTTTTATGTGAGAGATCCGGCCACTTCCAAGAAGTGATTAAGCACCATTATTGTGAAGGGGCGTTTGTGATTGATTTTGGTCAGATGGTTATTGGTGTGGTCACATGAGAGGCTTTTTTTTAATAAGAAGTGAGTCTCTTTTCAAGTTGTGGTTTACAAATATCTTTAATATGTTGTTGACGAGAATTGGGGTTACGTAACTGTGTACAGAGTTGGGTCAAAGGGTTCTTTCTTAACTCCTCCTTTGAACCCTCACTTTTTTCACTGGTAGAATTACCTTCATCATCCTTAGACCCAGTATTGTCTTCTTCTAACCGTAATCGAACTTTATGAATTTTAAATACTTTATCTTTGATCACATTAAACCTTGAATCATATTGTCGAAAACTTGACTTAACATGTGAATACAGAATCTGTTGATTTTTTTGTTGTGACCTTTACGTTTGATTTTAGTTATACTAAATTATTATTTCTTGCATAGTTTTGGTATTTAAAGTAACTTAATACTAAAATCGGATAACGCTTCATTTGACAAATCTCAATGTGGAGCTGTTTTATGTGATGTTTTTGATCATGTGGGTGTTGATATTATGCGAAATGCTATGGAATCGGAGCGGAACTGGAGCTTAAACTGTCATAGAAGTCTTGATTTTTTTTTTGGGTCTTTTTTTGTTATTATGCTATAAATGTTATTTTGGGTATGAAATGATGTTTGTTATGGTGGTTGGGTATGTATTGATGATTGTGGTAGTATGGTGTATTTTGATGATTGTTATGTATGATTGTAAATTCTGTAGACAGATTTAGATTTTTCTAGGCTCCTATTTTTAGAGGAAACTCTGTCGTAATTTCTGGAAAATAGTAGGGATTAGCTTGATTTCAATTTCTTATATTAAAGCAAATGAAGTAAAAATTATTTCAAATTGACAGTTTGTTTTAGGTTGTAAAGTGCCTTTAGGCAATATAATATTCTTTGAGTTTTAATTTAATTTTTCATTATTCTATGTCTTTAGGTACGGATAATTACTAGTATATATATACACGTTAATGTGTGCACAAAAACCCCTAAAATCCCTAGCGCCGTCTACTCTTTCTAAGGCTCTTGTCTCTCGCCTCTCTCTGCTTCTCTCAACTTTCAACCCTAAAATCCTGATTGATCGCCTCCTCTGAGACTCGAGCCTCTCTCTGCCTCTCTATCGATTGAACTCGAAACCACAAGCCAATGAAGCCACAAACATTAATCGTCTGAGCCTCTGTGTTTCTCTCTACTTCTCTCTCCATCGAGTCTCTATGCCTCTTTTTGCTTCTCAGTCGATCAATCCCCTAGCGCCTCATCCTGTTCGAGTCTCAGAGACTCTCGCCTATCTCGTTGTCTCATCTTCGAAGCCACAAGCAAGCTTTGGGTACTGATCACAACACGACAAGCTAATAAGCAAGCTTTGGGCAAGCTTCGAATCCATACACAAACCATCCTAGGTTTTATCTCTCTTTGAAATTGAAATCATATGATGAGAGTTTCATATGATAAGGACTTTACTATTGAGAGTGAGTTTCAGGACACCGTTGTTGAACCGGCCATGGCTAATTTTGATTTGGAGTAGGATTTTGTAACCTATTCATTTTGTTTAACATCAATGCCAAAATCGAGCGAATTTTAGGATTTCAGCTCAATCTGATGGTTGGATCAAAAGTTATGACAATTCTACGAAAACTGGTCCACAGCAGGCAACCTACCGGAAAGACCTACCGGTAGTTTTTACTCCAGTAGCCAAAACCTACTAATAGAACGATGAAAACCTACTGGTAGGTTTTGCCCAGAACGCCCAGAACGCCTGCAACTCATGTTCCACTTGCTTGGGGGTCCCACCATTGATTCTCCCACTTGTCTCCTGACATCCCTTACACATCTACACCCAACACCCATGCTTGGACTTTGGAGGCAATGACATTAATGAGGACATGAGAGAAGGGGGCTGCCATGATGGGTGAAGGTTATGCTCTTCCTAGCCTATCAAAAGCCAATCAACTCACCTCCCATTGATGGGAGGCCTGCACACAGGCTAGGGGAGCCTCATGGACGAAAATACATCATCTCTTCTCCATATATTCAGCATTCACAAGCCATTGAATGGGGGAGGCTACCTAAGCTTAGGAGTAGTTTTAGAGAGCTCCAAGGAAGAAGATGAATAGTGCTAGATAGAAAGCTTAGATTTTTGCATTTCTTCCACTCATTTCACTTGTAATCTTTAGTAAGGATCTTGTAAGCTTCATTATTTACTTTTAATGTCATTTATTTCAAGTGCTTTGCAAGTTTAGTTGAGTATCTTAGTTTCTACCACTGTTGAGAATGCACCAAGTTTTTGATACGCATTGGAATCGAATAAGAGACTTTATGGGTGGGCGAATAATTGCAGAAGACCACGTGAACACTTAATTGGCGATGTGTTAATGCACCGTCCAGATGCAGGAATAACTGTCTAGATTCTACTACTTTGTTTGCAAATTCCAGTGTTCTTCAATCGTCCGGATGCAAAGTTGACTGTCCGGACGCGCCTTTTGATTTGGTTATGAGACCTAACATTATCAGACTTCCTAATTTGAAGAGACTCCTACCTATTGACCTAAACCTAGCCTCTAGTATACATAGCTGCTCTGATCTATTGAGAGGGATCTGAATTTTAGTCTTTTACATTATTTTCCTAACTTTTGGAGATTCATTAAGTCTTGTGAGTAATCCATGTATACTCTTTAGTTAGGGTATGAATTTAGGATTGTAAACCAAATATTCATGTTATGCAAGTATTTTTTTTCTTATTCTTTAATGTTATATCCTTCTTTATTTTAAGATTGATTGAATGATTTTTAGCAAAGTTTTATATTTTGTACAATTATTTGATTATTTAAATTTAATTGAGTTCTTGGTATGGATGATACTTTTTATTCCCTGTGAGTTTTATAGAACTAGTTCTTCAATTCTTATTTTCAAATCAATTGAATCTAGTGTTTTCAAAGTTATATCTATTGGTTGATTACACTGATGTTGAAAATCAATTGAGATAAATTATAATTGCATAACTATAGATATTTGGTAAGCATGAATAGATCCAAATTCTGAAACTAAAGTGTCATTTTTCAATTGATAAATTTCTTTTAAATTTCATGCATTTATTTTATAAAGCAATTTCAAAACTTCCAACCCGATTTTACCTACTTAATTTCTTCGATCTCTATGGTACAACCATAGACTGAACCGAGAATTACTTCTTTTTGACCACCTGTAGTCAGATGCACCTATTCGGTATCAAACAAGTTTTTGAAGCTATTGTTGGGAATCAGAAATCAAATTCAGAAGCAAAAAAAGGAGGAATCCACCTTCACTAGCGAGCTATTTGGAGACGTCACTTTCTCGTTCCATTCTATCATTTGCTTTTGATTTATTGTTGCCATTGGAATTTTTAGTTTTTCTTGTTATTTTTGTTTTAGTCTTGGTTTGTAATTGCATTCACCTTATCTCTACTTTGCATGTCTAGTAGTGATAACTTAGACTCCAATCAAGTCGAATCTTCTTTTAGAGAGTATGTCGGGTCTGTTGGTCCATCTTATCTGTCTAATTCTTCCAAATCAGTCCCTTCTCCCACTTTTGACCTTAGTATAATTGGTAGTTAGAGATGTCAATGGACCGAAGCGGGGGGGGGGGGGGGGGGGGGGTCCCTTTACCCGCTTAAAAAAACTTCGTCCATCCCCGGTCCACCCCCGTTAACGGGTATAATTTTCATCTCCATCCTCGTTCACGGGTAAATTTCTAATCCCCGCCCCCGTACCCGCCCAAGCCCAAGCCCAAGCCCAAGCCCAAGCCTAAGCCTAAGCCCAAGCCCAAGCCCAAGCGCAAACCAACATAATCCAAAATTCTAAATAAATTCAACATTTTAAATAATCCAACAATATTCTAAATAATTTAACATAATCTAACACAACATAATGTAACATAACATATTCCAACATAACACAAACGGACCATAACAACATAACACATAACAAATGTGATGTTCTGCATCACAGGAAAAAAATCAGCAGGCCATAACATGTGAGAAACCAAATATATAGTTGCATTTTCCTTGCATTGAGTAATATATAAAGTATTATGCTATTAGCATCTCTAGCAGGACACATGTGCTAAAAGTTCATATGAAAATAAGCAGATGAGATTGCAATTTAAAAAGCTGGAGAGAGATGACAGTTTAGATCCATGGCCAAAGACCTCTTAGCTTTGTTTATAGTTCCCTTATAATATTTACAACAAACTTGTCCAACTCTAAGCAGCATTATGATTATAACAATGGAAAAATGATTGAAATAAGAAGTTGTGAGGGAGACGCGGACAAATTTAGGGAGCAATAATGCCTAGAAAAATCCCAATTACCAACCGAATAATGTGAAATGCCCATATTGCTCCCCAGAATCCAGCAATGTGAAAATACCAAGTATTCTACAGGTATAGAAATATATTCCCATATATGCATCCTTTGAACTAGGCATCAATAGAATTTTGCGCAACATTTCATTAGAAAGGTCTTGGTTTCCCTCAAAATTTCAACATTCCACTTATGCAGGGCAAAAAGGGACTAAATTGGGAAAATTGAGAAAAAAAAAAGAAAAAATATCATTCGCCTCATTTAATTCAATAAAGCAGCACAACATTCATGAAACACGGGAAGAAAAAACTAGATATATGCCAAGTCTTTTATGTCGACTTAAGCTTGTATGCTCTAAGCTAATTTGCTAAGCCTTGATGAAATAACTGGAACAGAACAAAAACACGAGTCTTGATACCGGATCGAAGCTGGAGAATTTCTTCGATGCATTAAACATGAGTCTTGATACCAAATCTGAGAATCGGAGTAATGAAAAGGCAAGTCGAAGAACTCCTGAGTGCAGCGATCAGCGAGCAAGTGTTGGAGTTGAGAGGAGAGGGAGGAACAGACGAGCAGTCAGCTTTGAGACGATGGAGGGAGGAATAGAGGAGAGTCGGCGTTGAGAAAATGGAGAGAGGAACAGAGGAGCAGTCGACGGCTGGAGGGAGACGATGGAAACTGGGAGTATGGAGGCGAGCAGCTGATAGAGATTAGAGAGAGTAGGTTAGGGCTTTACTGGGAGTATTTTTATATATATATTTAACGAGTATAACCCGGGGGGCGGGGGGTAAGGGTAAGTCCATCCCCGCCTTCATCCCCGCACGGGTTTATACGGGTATCCCTGTATACATTTACCGTCCAATACGTATAGTCCATCCCCGGTCCAAACGGGACGGGTTTGGACGAATACCCATTTTTTCCCGGTCCACTGCCATCCCTACTGGTAGTGGTATGGGTGACAGAAATAATAACGCACAAGAGGTTGACCAGCATGTCAGAACTCTGGGATTATCTACATATAATAACCCATACAAAAAAATATTATTGATACAATGAAAACTAAACTGTCAAAATATACATATTTCAGGGACTAAAAGTGTTATTAACCCTAAATTATAATATATTACTCTACAGTGATTGAAGAATTATGTTGATTTAACATAAATTATTTTAAAAAAATACACATATGTAAGCATAGTGTTATCTTTATATTTGAAATGAGTAATATTATATTAATGAAGTTCTTGAAGATTTTTTGAACGTTTTATTGAAAATTATAGTGATACATATATTTTTTAAAGGAACGTAATCAATTAAAAAATTCATAGATATTGATATTTATACACAGTAAATAAAGCATTAAAAGAGATGTTAGAGATAATTTAGAGATTTAAACATATAATGGTAATTTAGATATTCAACTACATAAATGATAGTGTGCTATTTAAAATTATTTGTAAGAGTAAAAATAGAATCAAAATATTTTTATGCTAAGACAAAAGTTTCATTCTTTATTAGTAATATAGATGAAAAAAATACATATATATAGGCATAATGTTATCTTTATATTTGAAAATAGTAATGAAATATTGATGGAATTTTTGAACACTTTATTAAAAACTATAATGATGCATATATTTTTTTAAGAGTAACATAGTCAATTAAATTTTTTTCATAGATATTGATATTTATTCAAAGATAATAAAGAATTAAAAGAGATGTTAGAGGGTAATTTAGAGATTTAAATATATAAGGATGTAATTGTAATTTAGATATTTGACTATGGAAAGATAGTATGGTATTTAAATTTTTTTGAGGGTAAAATAGTAAATCAAAATTTTTTCACACAAGGTACTTTTATTAGTAGTGTAGAATAGTGGTTATTATATATGAGACATATGTGAGTAACATTTTGATTAGTTTTATGTTAATTTTGCTCACATATGATATTATGAGGGTACATAGTCACTATAATTGAATTGAATTTATTAATTGAGTGTATACTTTAGTGAAGATTGCATCGAAGCTAGTCATAGATAGTGGAAGGGGTGAGTTGTTCTTCACTGATTATCTAATCAATCATGTATGGTCATTTGCGCACCGCACACAAATTTCCAATGGGTGCTCAATATGTGAATACTATCATGTAGCTTTTAATTCTATAACATAACTTGATGTGGACTTATTCTTGTTTCTATAAGATATATTGCTGCTTTATATTAGATTAAAGTTATATGTTAAATTCAAGGGATCAACAAATTAATGAAAGTTTTTAGTTATCCTCACTAAAAACCTTCATGAGACTAAATTCGTCCACTAATAGAAACTCAGGGGTTTAAGGACTTCTTGAATATACTGAATACAATCGTGAGACTTGCGAAAATAGATTAGTTTTCTTATTTTATTACGTTTTATTTTTAGTTTTTAATTTTGGATCTAGGTATTACTAGGGACTAATAATATTTAGGTTGGGAGTATGATTAGCTATCAAAAATAGTAATTTATTATCTTTAATTAATGGCTAATTGCATAATATTTGGTTTTACATTTGATGAATCCTTGGATTTTCTATTTTGACTCTTGTTTTTAGTCTTTGATCTGTTTAACAGGTAAAACAATTGAATTGGAACAATATTTATCATACTTGGCAAATTGGATGGTTGAGGAGGGAGCAAAGTGGACCTAGTAGGACAAAATAACAATTTGGAACAATGGCATGTGATTTGAAGCGAATTGGATACCCGTGGGTGATCCATGCCCATCCCAGAATATTAGAGCATGGAAAGCAAGAAGACCCAAATAAATGGGAGAGTCTACGGTACCGCCTGGTCAAACAGCGGTACCGTACCGAAAAAAATTTGTGGCTGGAAATTTTTTGACATTTAATATTATTCAAATGTGTGGCTGTAAATTTTTTGTCATTAAATATTACTCACTAAAAGTGTAACTTTGCCTATAAATGTAGTAACATTACCTTAAATGGTTGTAACTCACCTCAAATATTTGTAACCTCAGCCGCCGTTTTTTTGTTGTACTTTTACCTTATTAGTTGTAACCTAACCTTAAATACTTGTAACTTAACCTTAAATGTAGTAACTTTACCATAAATAGTTATAACCTTCATGTCAAAGATAGTAATTTTATTTTTAATTGTTGTAACCTTACCTAAAGAGTTTGTACCTCACCTTTAAATGTTATAACTTTGCATTTGCAAGTAGTAACATGACATTTAATAGTCATGATCGATCATGATTAATTAATTTCGATCTCAATAGCAATTTTTTTTGTTTTGCGATTCCACTCAATTATGATCGATCATGATTAATTAAGATCGATCCCAATGATAAATTTTTTATTTTTTTTGCAATTCCACTCAATTAGGATCGATCATGATTAATTAAGATCGATCTCAATGCCAAATTTTTTTTTTTTTTTTTGCGATTCCACTCAAATTAGGATCGATCATGTCTATATGAGATGGAACAATGAAGAATGAGAGAATTAGTGTTGTTCAGACACCTAGAAGACCGTGCACACACTTAATTAACAATGCGTTAATGCACCGTCCGGATGCCGGGAAAAAAAATTTAAAAGTTTTCGTGTGTTTGTTTAGTATGTATGGAGTTTTCCACAAATAACCAATCTTGTCCTTGCAAAAAACATAAGAAAAAGCAAGAAAATGGTGATGCATAATTTGAGTTCCTATTTTACACTTCCTTTTTCTAAGGTATTCAATTTAACAATTTGAAAGGCTTGATAAGGGCAATTTAGGCAAGTAAAACTATTTTTTTGTTACTTTAATCTTTTCCCCTATGAAATGAATTTTTTCTACAACTTTTTCAACATTTCATTCTAATCTAATACATATGAAAAAATTTATTTGAGTTAATTACAAAATGCCTTTCAACATTTAATTCTAATCAAATAAATATGAGAAAACTTGCCCCTTCAAGTTTTTGTGGGAGTAAATTAACTGACTTAGCAGATGAAAAATAGAAAAGTTCTAAAATACTCCAAACCTTTAATGATATATTTTTTTTCTTTCTCTTTGTACCCAACCCATTAGAAAATAAGAATTAGCATTCAAACTCCGGTAACCCCCAACCCCCAAAAAAAAAAAAAAAAAAACTTGTTAAGGAGGTGCTTCAGTTATGCTTAGGTGAAGGTGTTGTTGCCTTATTAGGATTGGATAAGGCTGCTAATCACCAATAGGTGGGTGGTGGTCCGGTGGCTAAAAGAGGGCTGGGGGTGATATATTTTTTTGGTATTTGTTATTTCTGAAGGCATGGAGTAGGAGTGCAAATTTGTCATCAATTGAATTAAAGGTCATGTGAAATTCACATGGCCAATTTTTGTCAAATTTAACAGAAATGGGATAATTGATTTTAATAAAAACTTAAAGGGAACAAATTATTCAAATTAAAATCTAAAGGAGTTAATTGTAATATAACTTAAACTTGAAGGGATACTTTGTAATAAATCCAGCTTATTTTCCTTTCGTTTTCCTTTATTTTGTGCCATTTTCTATTACTTTTACTTTCTAATATTTTTTCTTCCTAATCAAACAAACTCTAAAGGTCATGACTTTTCATACGTGAAAGTTATAGCTTGTCAAAGATGAAAGATGAAAGGTTGTGACTATTGATTACCAAATAATCATGACTCTTGACTGAAAGATTGTAACCATTAATTACCAAATAATTATGACTATTGGATGAAAGGTTGCGTTGTTTATTTTATTTTTTTTATTGGGAAAATCTCACTTTTTATCTTGAAATATTTAAGATTTTTTATTTTATATCTTCAAATATTAAATTCTCTATATTGTACCTTTAGTATATTAAAAGTGATGTAATGTGGTCATTTTGTTAAATTTCATGACTTATTTTGTCAAAAATCATCCATTGACTTTGACGGATGAGTACCGAAAATTAATAAAAATGTCATATTGCAACACTTTTAATACACTAAGGATGTAATGTGGAGAATTTAATATTTGAATGTGTAAAGTAAAAATTCTTAATTTTTTTGGGGTGTAAAGTGCAATTCATCCTTTTTCATATTAGTTCAATTTTTGAAGCACTTAACAAGGAATAAAAAACCAACGGCTACAACATGACCTGACTCTCTCAAAAACCCTACACACTCTCGGACACGAAGAGAACCCTCACAAGTAGGGATGTCAATGGACCGAAGCGGGGGCAGGGGGTATAGTCTTCATCCCTGTATCCGCTTAAAAAATCTTCGTCCATCCCAGGTCCACTCACGTTAACGGGTATAATTTTTATCCCCATCCCTGTCTGCAGGTAAATTTCTAATTCTCGTCCCCGTCCCCATTTTCCCCGTACCCGCCCAAGCCCAAGTTCCCAGTAAATGACATAGATCAAGCAAAAAAATGAGAGCATAGAAGGCAAAAACAAAAAAGTCAAAGCATAGATTCCAATCGGCAATGCCAAGAAGTAAGAACATTAATCCAACACTGAAACTTAAATGCCCCAAACTGACAGAGGAACTGGACACATATGAGATCATTCTGATGATTCTTAACAATTATCATTCTGATGATTCTTAATAATCATAAATAAAAAAACCCATAAATAATCATAAACTATTATTCTGATGATTTACATATGTACAACCCCAAACTAATCATAAATAACAAAAAAAAACCCAAAATCAAGGAAACCCCAAGGGGGAGCATGCTCATGTCTGTGAACTACGAACGAAAGTGGCCAAAAGGACCAACAATAGAAGAAATAAATCAGATTAAGAAGAAGTTCACCTCATTTAATCTTTGGAACTAGGTTGAAGCTGCTGGATTGAAGATTTCGAACCGATTGCACAAAGAGATTTCGAACCAAATCTGAAATCACTTCGAAATCACAAATTCCTCTCTGCTGGACGAGAGAGAGAGAAAGAGTGAGTCGCTGATGGATGCGAGAGAAAGTGTGTGTCACTGCTGGGCCCACTGAAATGGAGGCGTTGTCCATGGAGGCCTTTGCCGTTTGGTTTGGGTGGAGTGGAGGCACAGAGCCTGGAGGCGGGCGGCTGATACAATAAGTTAGGGCTTAGGGTTTTTAACTGAGAGTATTATATATATATATATATATATATATATATATATATATATATATATATATATATATATATATATTTAACGGGTAACGGGGACAGGGACGGGACGGGGCGGGGGTAAGGGTAAGTCCATCCCCGCCTTCATGGGTTTGTACGGATATCCCCGTATACATCCACCGTTCAATACATATAGTCCATCCCCAGTCTAAACGGGGCGGGTTTGGACGAATACTCGTTTTTTCTCGGTCCACTGCCATCCCTACTCACAAGAACACATATACACCTGTGCTTCTATCGACCCTAATCTTCAAAGAATTGACCTGAGCATTTTAGAGACTTAGGTTGGCATCACATTGGCGTCATCGTCGATATCTTTGTTCATTATGTAGGAGGTTGTGCACAAGAAATACACTTTTTGGAGGCAAAAAAATTCGTAGCTAAAAATTTTAGGCGACAAAATAATTTTATCGGTAAACTCGTCTCTAAAATTTTTTGACAACCAACAAAAATATTGTCGCTAAAAGTAGATTATTAGCGACAAAAAACTTAATCGTTTAAAAATTTATCTGGTCATCACAAAAAAAACCTTCGTTGCGGAAGAAAATTCTATTTTGATCGTATTTTTTCTCTTTGGCGATAACATAATATTTGTCGCTGAAAATCAATGCACATCTTTTGCGACCAACAATAAATTAATACTATAGTTGGTGTTAAGTGAATTTGTGCTGGGTTGGAATTTTTAGAGAATGAGAAGAAGTAGAAGTTTAGGTAAGGAATGATTCAATATTATTTCACATATCCCTTCCAACAAAAACAAGAACTCTTAAATAGGCCAACAAAATTACCGTTATCAAAATTACCGTTATTGGAATTGTCAAAACAACTCCTAACAATTCTCCTACTTAGCTGCCATTACTAACCTATCTTATTGACTAAATCAACTCATAACAATTCTCCTACATAGCTGCCACTACTAACAATTCTTATTGACTGAATCAACTTAATTGGTAACTCAACTAAGACCAAGTCTAAGCAAATCTCCAAGTCTGTTGCATGCTGATTGCGAGTCTATCATTCCACCCCCTAAAACGGTCCTTGTCCTCAAGGACGAAAAGTTGGATAAGTGCGTAGAAGCCTCCATTTGCTCTTCCAAGTGGCGTCTTCAGCAGGGGCACCTACCCACTTGACAAGGATTTCCCCTCTTGGTCGGTATCGGCCCTTTTGTATGACCCTACTATCAAGGACTGCCTGAGGTTATGGAAGTAACACAACATCCTCTGTGGTTGGAGGTAATTGCGGCAAGACTTGAGATGTGGCTCCAAGATGACGCTTGAGCAGACTTACATGAAAGACGTCATGTATCTGAGAACCCTCAGGCAACTCCAGGCGATAAGCAACTGGGCCGATGCGTGCGAGCACCTTAAAAGGCCCAAAAAACCTGGGTGATAATTTGAGATTACTTCAAAACAAAACTGAATGTTGTCGGTAAGGTTGTAGGCGAACATAGACGTAATCACCCACACTGAACTGGACCTCATGACTGTGCTGGTCTGCTTGTATCTTCATTCGGTTCCTGGCCACTAACAAGTGTTGGCGCAAATCCTTTAAAATCAATTCCTTGTTATGCAAGAATTCGTCCACAACTTGGACTTTGGTGGTTCCAGGCACACAAGTCAGAATATTAGGAGGATGAACCCCATAAACAAGTTCAAAATGAGTGAACCCAATTCCAGAATGCTTGGCAATGTTATAAGTGTATTCAGCCCATGCGAGCCAATCCATCCACTTCCTAGGTTGGTCATGCACGAAGCAACGAAGGTACTGTTCAAGTGTTGAATTGATCACTTCCGATTGGCCATCTGTTTGAGGATGGTATCCCGAACTCATACACAAAGAGGTACCCTGCATTTGAAATAAAGCCTTCCAAAAAACACTTACAAAGACTTTGTCGCGGTCACTTACGATCGTCCTTGGGATGTCGTGTAACTTAACAATGTTGTTCATGAAAGCTTTAGCTACAATGAGTGCAGTGTATGCATATCACAACGGAATAAAATGAGCATATTTGGTGAAGCGATCTAGAACAACCATTATGATTGAATGCCCTTGAGAGGAATGTAATCCTTCAATAAAATCCATGGAGATATCACTCCAAATTTTTTCAGGAATTTCTAAGGGCTGGAGGAGACCACCAGGCTTCATTGTCTCAGTTTTACAGCTTTGATAGGTTGCACATTTGCGGATAAATTTTTTTACAGCAGTACGCATACCAGGCTATACACATACATCTCTTATAAGAAGCCCGAGGCAGATCTAGACGCTCTCCTAGGCGATGATCTCGTTCGTTCTAGGAAATGAGAGGTCTACTGATGAGCGCGTAATATTGCATATTTAACGACCTCATTACATACATTTTAACTTAACTTTGCATTTAATTACTTAGAGTTAGTCAAAGTTATGAATAATTTGGATATTTTGATGTTTCAGGTAATCATAGCGTAAATGATGGCTTCCGGAACCCTGCAACTAAGTGTGGATGAGTGGTGAAGAGATGAACATATTACATGAGGATTGGCAGGCTTGGAAGGTGAAGAAATCAAGAAAAATGCATTTTGAAAGAAAACCTTCCGGAAGGTTTATGGTCAAACCTTCTGGAAGGTTTAGCCCACTAGAATTGGATAGCACCTCTATTTTCCTCATTGTTGACCATGATTCACTTCGAATCTGAAAAAGTTCAAAACATAAAAGTTGTAGATCTAGATGTCCTCTGTATTGTGTAAAAATTTCAGCTTAATCGGATGGTTGGATCAAAAGTTATGACAATTTTACGAAAATTGATCATGAGTTGACACCTTCCGGAAGACTTTCCGGAAGGTTTTGCCTACTGGAAAAAACCTTTCGGAAGGTTTGGCCCAGAACCGCCAGAACACCATGCAACTCAAGTTCTTTCACTTGGGGGTCCCACCTATGATTCTCCCATTTGTCCCCTGACATATTCTACATACATACATGCCTCCTACACCCCAAAGTCAGCCTTAGAAGATGGAGGATGGGAAAGGAGGAGAGAGGAAGAGGGAGGCATGGTGGGTGCAGGCTAGGCTTGTCCTAGCCTATCCAAAGCCAATCAACTCACCTCCCATTGATGGGAGACCTGCACACAGGCTATGGGGAGCCTCATGGACGAAAATGGAAGAGCCCTACACCATATATTCAGCATTCACACAAGCTTTGAAAGGGGAAGAGGCTATCTAAGCTTAGGAGTAGTTTTAGAGAGAGAAAGCTTGGTTTTTTTACATTTTCTTACCCATTTCACTTGTAGTAAGTTGGAATACTCTTGTAATCTTCATTTCTTGCACTTTAATCTTAGTTATTTCAAGTGTATTTCAAGTTTAGTCATGTATTCTTGAATCTACCATGTTTACATTTGAGTTTTCCATTTCAAGTTTTTTCGTTGGGTATGAATGAACTTTCTTTTGTAGTTTAATTTCTTCTTGCATTAATACTAGTTCCATGTTTCATTTCTTCATCATGTCTCTTTACATTATGCATGTATTTCCTTTTATTATGAGTAACTAAGCTTTAAGTTGGTTAATCCAAGAGAGAATTCCTCTTGGGTATGCTAAATCAACTCATTTTTCATTCCTCCTCTTAGTGTACGTTGATTTGGTTTGACTAGGTTGAGTGTGGACATGGTTGTGAGTTCTTGATACACCGTAGACTTGTCACGGTGTATGCTTAAATCCTCACCTCCATTTTAGTCTCGCGCTTCCTATGAATCAATCAAACATCTAACATCATTGAAGAAATGTCTTGAGTTGATTTGGGATTCCCATTGAAATGACCTCTTCGGATTAGCCAACACTTGTCCCATTTCATTTTCATCAAGAAAACAATCACCAAACTCAAACCTCAAAGATTTTACACTTTTTTTTTTTTACCAAAATCACCTTCAAAACAATTCACCTTCCTTCCCTAAGGAGACGACATTGGAATACGAATTCCAAGTAAAACACGACACTCGAAAGTCTCTCTGCGCTTGGGGAGCACTTTTGTTCACACACACACACATTTCATTCATACATCCGTTTTCCTATTTCATGCATCGAACCCGAGTGAGAGTGACACTCACCCACACACATAAGTCATATACACATTGAGGGTTCATGTTCGGAAATTAGGAACGACGGAATAACTCAAGCATCTACCTAGTCGTCTTCCCTAGAGAGTTGGCTGGTTCAAGATAGACCCCCGATTGGATCAGCCCTCGTTCTCACAAGAATGGTCTGCCCCAGCGTTTTATGGAACCCGAAGTGACCCCCTGTTGGAGATGAGTAGTGTTCCGCGAGCATGGATGGTATCAAAGAAGACTTTGGACTCAACAAGATTTTATCCCTTTTAAACCAAACCCCATCACCACAATTATAAAGATGAGGTGTTTGAGTTTGGTTAGTGTTGAATTAGGAGTAAAAAGAATCAGACTTTACCTCTTGTTGGAGTGTGGCCCACCACATTGGATGTGGAAAAGAGATTGCACATAATGTGAATTCTGTTATCCTAGATAATGCATCAGCACCTTTATTTTCAGCCCCCTGCTTGTATTGTATCTCATAGTCATATCCTAGAATTTTAAGCAACCACCGGAGTTGAGTTTGCATGGTGATTCGTTGCTTGAGAAGATACTTGAGACTAGGTTGATCCATTCGAACAATGAAAGACGTGCCAAGGAGATAAGGTCTCCACTTGCGAATGGCTTTGACGATGGCCAACATCTCTTTATCATATGTTGAAAGCGCCAGGGCAGCTCCCTTCAATGCCTAACTATAAAAAGCAATGGGCTGGTTATCTTGCATCAAAATTGCACCAATTCCCGTTCCGCAAGTGTCACATTCAATCACAAATGGTTGAGAAAAATCGGGCAGACGCACAACGGGTGCAGTGGTGAGGGCCTGCTTGAGTTTATTAAAATTCATGTTGGCTTCAAGAGTCCAACAAAAACCTTCCTTGGTGGTGAGTCGGGTTAATGGGGTTGCCATGGTGCCAAACCCACTTATAAACTTTCGGTAGTACCTTGCAAAGCCAAGAAAAGCACGCACGACCTTTGTAGTAGATGGTTTGGGCCACTCTTTAATTGATTGAATTTTTTCTGGATCAACTGAAACTCCTTTAGCAGTAATCACATGTCCAAGATAGTTTACTCGCGAAGTACCAAACTCACACTTGGATCGCTTAACCACTAATTGATTTGCCAACAATATTTTCAGCACACACTGAAGATGATTAATGTGATCCAGGGCATTCGTTAATCCAAATGGCATGACCACAAACTCGTAATGGCCATCATGAGTGTGAAAGGCCGTCTTATAGACATCCTCTTCATGGACATGGATTTGATGGTACCCGGAACGTAAGTCAATTTTGGAAAAAGAAATCTTGCACTAAATAGCTCATCAAGCAATTCGTCAATAACTAGAATTGAGTACTTATATTTAATGGTGACGATATTCAAGGCTCTGTAGTCGACAGAAAACCTCCATGTGCCATTTGATTTTTTAACAAGGAGCACAGGAGAAGAAAAAAGGTTGGTGCTAGGGCGAATTACACCCGTTTTCAGGAAGTCTTGCACCATTTTCTCCATCTCTACCTTTTGATACTAAGGGTACCTATAGGGGCGAACACTAATTGGCTCTTGATTATTTTTTAGAGGTATTCGGTGGTCATGTGGTCTGATAGGAGGCAGTGTATGTGGTTCTGAAAACACTTGAGAAAATTCTTCCAATAGCCGAACCATGTCAGCAGGTTGTGATGCTAGTTGGTCAGTATTTGAAGTCATTGTAAGTGTGGGTTGAAGCTTGACTTGCATGTAGTATCCCAACCCTGTTAGCTGCTGCAACTCCTTGCTATCTAAGGGTTCCAATTACGTGAGACCTAGGCCTTGAAAAGTTTTTTTCTCACCTCCATTGCAAAACGTCATTGTCAAGTTCCGATAGTCAGTTTCCACAGGACCCAAGGTTTCTAACCATTGAACCCCCAACACTACTGGACATGCTGCCATGGAAGAACATAAAAGTCGGCTCAGATAAGGTGATTCTGAATATTAAGTGTAAGGTTCTGACAACGTCCCATACATTCTATCTTCTCACAATTGCCCACCATAACTTGAAAATTTGTATCATGAGTAATGGGTAAACTCAACCTATTAACAATGTTTTGATCAATAAAGTTGTGAGTGCTTCTCCCATCAATGAGCATTGTAACTTCCTTATTTCTGATTTTTCCAGTCACTCGTAGAGTTTGGGGATGAACCGTTCCCGCTATAGCATGGAAAGATATTTCTGGTAAGGTCTCATTGGCACACTGATCATTGTTTTCCTCGTCTTCTTCTCCATCAATATTGGTTAAACAATCCTCAATTATGAAGAACTGTGGGCACTGACAATGATGTCCGGGAACGTACCTTTCATCACAATAGAAGCAAAGTCCTTTCTCGCGTCTCTCATTCGCCTCTTGCCCAGTAATGCGATGAAACCATGGTATTTGAAGTTCGGTTCGGTTGTTGAGTTGGTGGAGGGCCAAGAAGTCCTGCAGCGGAAGAGATTTGATTGCAAGAGGTTAGATTGCAGTGAAAGGTTATTGCATTTGGAGGTCCGAATGCATTACTGTCGCTTGTCTTTTTGACTAAGGTGTTACGTTCCTCAATCAAACGGGCTACACCAATGGTATCCACTAAAGTCTTGGGTTGCTTGGCCTTCACGTCTAGACAAATATCGTCTTGCAAACCTGCAATAAAACATCCAACTAAGAACTATTCTGGCAAGCCATCCACACGATGAGAGAGTTTTTCAAATGCTTCTTGGTAGGATGCCACGGTCGAGGTTTGTCTCAATCGCGTCAATGCCTCGGAAGGATCCTCATAATCTGTTGGACCAAATCGGAGGAGGACAAACTTTGTAAATTCTGCCCATGTAAGGGGTCCTCTAAATTTGGTCAACCACCGGTGTCATTGGAGGGCAATACCTTCGAGATGGAAAGAAGCCAATTGAACTTGCTGGTCTGGGGCGATACCCTTAAATTCAAAGAATTTTTCTGCCTTGTAAATCCATCCGGTAGGGTTTGCACCGTTGAAGTTTGGAAATATGAGTTTTAGGGGATGATTGCGGTCGTTAATGGTGTTGAGTGAGGTAGTGGATTGGTTGGTTTGTTGAGAAGACTCAACAGATGTAAACGGGTTTGTTTTAGATGCCATTGCTTGGGAAGCTTGCGAGGCGCGTATGGATTGCAACTCAGATAAAATGGTCTAAAGAGTCGTATGAACCTGGTCCAAACTTGACTCGTGACGGCCTAGGACCTCTTGGACTTCATTGCGAAACTCAGCGTTGCTTTGGTTTCAGGTGGCCATGGTTTTGTGCAACCTGGCTAACATACCAAATGTTAAGTGAATTTGTGCTGGGTTGGAATTTTCAGAGACTGAGAAGAAGGAGAAGTTTAGGTAAGGAATGATTCAATATTATTTCACATATCCCTTTCAACAAAAACAAGACCTCTTAAATAGGCCAACAAAATTACCGTTACTGGAATCATCAAAACAACTCCTAACAATTCTCCTACTTAGCTGCCACTACTAACCTATCTTATTGACTAAATCAACTCCTAACAATTCTCCTACATAGCTGCCACTACTAACCATTCTTATTGACTGAATCAACTTAATTGGTAACTCAACTAAGACCAAGTCTAAGCAAATCTCCAAGTCTGTTGCATGCTGATTGCGAGTCCATCAGTTGGGCATCTTGATTGATCATCCTTTGCAAATTCTATGCGGAGTTAAGGCTCTATACCAATTGAGGATGATAGTAAGGCAAAAACATAGATTACAACAAGTTGACATAATCTTATATTATTGCGACACTTTTTCATTTTTTTGTGCTTAGATCTTTTAGCTTTGGTAGATGAAACTCATCTGACTGCAAGCAGAAGTATATCCTCCATCAACAACAAGATTGTGGGCTGTTATGTATCCAGCTTCATCACTAGCTAGAAACAATGCAGCTTGGGCAACATCTTCCATGCTTGCTGCTCTTCCTCGCAGTAAACTCCCCCTCTCGGCCACGATCTCACTCACCTCTTTAGGACTCAGATCGGTCTTCCCAAGAATCTTCCGGTAGGCACTCACCAGCATCTCGGAGGGCACACCGTGTGGTAAGACACAGTTCACACGAATCCCATGGACCCCCAATTCACATGCTGTACTCTTAGCTATCCCCAGAATAGCCTCTTTCGACAATGTATAGGCATGTGATGCTAGTCCTCCCATAATGGCTGCTGAGCTCGACGAGCATATAATTGAGCCTCCTTTTTTACCCATGATCATTGCCTGTGCAGCGTGCTTTATTCCGTGCACGACGCCATTCACGTTGACAGTAATTAGGGCCATCATATGTTCCATATTGATGTTGGTGATGCTCCCTCCAGGGCCTGCAATGCCAGCATTGTTGAACATAATGTCTAGTTTCCCTTTCCATGTTAGTGCAAGCTTGATTGCTGATTCCACATCGGCTTCCTTGGCTACATCACAGTGTATGTAGCGGCCTCCTATAGAATCAGCTAGAGTCGAACCCAATTCATCCAGTATATCCGCGATGACAACGTGGGCCCCATTCTCGAAAAATAGTTTTGCTGTGGCTGCTCCAATCCCTCTTGCACCACCAGTTATAACTGCAACTTTGCCCATCAACCTAATAAAAAAGTAGTTTGCAGGATTTGTCATCGGCATTTATAAGATAATGAGTGCTGACTGCCTAACAATGGCTAAAACACATCAATGAAAATTCACAAAAAATGGAATGATGAAACTACATAAACAGATGATGCCAAATTTGAGAAAATCATTTCTTTGATACAAACAATGTCTTCTTACACCATAGCATAGACCTTCCACTCCGGGAAAAATAACTTATGGGTGATTTCTCTAGATAATTTAGCTCTTTTTTTCATAGAATTTTGGTCGGATTTCAGGAATTTTTATTGTGGGTGTAATCAAAAAAAGGTCTCTAATCCACAGGACTATTTAGATTAACAACTGGACTAACCTCTTTGAAGATACCCTCTGCAGATTGTCATCCATACCACCCTCAGTACTCATTTTTTCCCCAAGAATTTTAGAAGATCATAGATGGTGTTATATATCAGCAGTACAGATGCCATTTGGCGAAAAGAACATTAGAAATAAGTTAAATTTTCAAGATTTAGAAAAGTGGTTCTCTGTAGAAGGTTGATTATTTTATCCTACACACTTTTCCCATTTTCTGTAACTACCATCAAACTGTAAGATTACACCATGCGAAGTGTAAGTTTTCTTCAAGTAAATGTTTAATATAGACAATCTAGTTCTTATACAAACAACGCATTCACCATTTATTAGTTTAGAAATGAAAAGATATCCAGCTCTAAAAAAATATATATAGGTAGGGTACCGAAGAGTTATTTTTCAGTGCTTTATCGAAGTTACTATAAAATAAGGGTAAGAATACAATTAAATTTGGTGAGGGTATGACGAAATAAAATTTTTTAATATCGATTACAATATTTTAAGAATCATTCTAACTTTTTTCATAGTTGTAAAACTTGACCTCATTTAGTACCAATTGTCATTTTTAATCGTAATTTGACATCAAAAAAGTAATAACTAAAACTATTTGGTAACAGTACCACTGTGCCGTAGTGTTACCTTGACATCGAATAAAGATTATTTGGTAGTAAAATTAAGAATATTTTATACAAAAAATTACTCGAACCGAATCACATGTTACTCAAATTTAACTTGAAAAACGAGTTTAAAAATCTTATTAAATTCGGTTTGTTTGATAATTTGAATGAACCTTTACGGCCCCTAGTTCGAAACTAAAATTCTTGAGCAATTAGGTAGTATTCAAGCTTAGTACGTAGTTGAATTCAAGAAGAAAATGAGCAAGAGAAAGACGGATTCGGGGAGAGACTTGTCTTAAAACCTTCACTACCGCTCGTGTCTGTGCAATAATAAATCTTGTTAATGGACTGTGATGATGCACATTAATGTGTTTATGTATCACATGTCAAGTATTAAATGCAATAATTAAGAAGGAGAGTCAACGCAAGCAAAATACAATTTAAGTGGTTCAGTCAGGATGACCTACTCCACTGTGAAGGACTACGGTGACCTGAGTATTTTATTGCTCAAGAGGTGTAGAGTACTCAGATGTAAGTGCTATGTGAAAGATGCCCTCTTGTGTCGGTGGGGCTTATAATTTATAAGCGCCTCCTAACAGATTGAGGTGTCATTCTTGTAACAGGTGAAATAGTTCGGTGGAGGTGGCGTCATTCTCCTAACAGGCGAGACAGTTCGATGGAGGTGGCGACGTCCACGTCCCATGAAGATCTCCTCGCGTGTTAGTTGTGAACTGAGTCTCTCAAGATGACACGACTGACCTGACTCTTTCAAGATAGCGCAGCTGACCTGACCTAGATTCCTCCATCCTGTGGTGAGCTTGGCATGTATGTTTGAAGTGGGTAGAGTCTGCGATTCTAAACTGGGCCTCTGAGCTGGGATTGGTCTGAGCCAAGCCCGTCATTTGCCCCTTCATGCCCTGAGCCCAATGGAATTTGGGGGAGAGGGCATCAGTAAGAAATCTTTTTCTTATCCTCTTTTAGCAGTTGAACTCTAGTGAGGGAGAGGTAGACACAACGGGGCTGTAAAGGAGGAGTTGTGGGTGGCTCACGAGAGAGTCGCATCTAATGAGGCCGAGTTTCTGGAGACCAAGGCTATTTATGTGAGAGCAAAGGCAGAGTTAGACCGAGCTTTTGGAGACTCGCGAGAAAGCCGCTAAGTTGAAGACTGAGACTGCTTCCGTGAGAGTAGAGGCAGAGTTTGACCAAGCTTCTAACGACAAGGAAGACTCTCTCCTAAGAGATGCAGAGGAGGAAGAAGATGATAGTGAAAGTAGCCAGAGGGCACCGGCGGGACAGAGCTAGCAGAGCATAGGCGTCGGGCGTGGGAGGCGAGGGCGCCTGATGCTCTAGGAGGGGTCACGCTGAGCGCCAGGGGCACTATTGGACAAGCTGGGCATGCGATGTGGGTAATGAGGCAAGCACCAAGGTAAGGGCGGTGAGGCACGTGGGCGCGAGCGCGAGTGCCAGGCGCGCGGACACTGGGCGCCGCGAGCATTGGGGATTGGCTGCTGGCACCTGGTTGTGTGCGTTGGGCGCCTGGCTAGTGGTTGGCACTGGTGGACTATTAGAAAAGCATGAATGAAGTAACAAAACTTTGAATGGATATAAATTTTGGCTTGGTTGTCCGTTTGAGGCATTTTTTTTTTTTTTTGAATTCGGGTATTTTATCGAGATCTACCAAAATCAAACTGCCTACGGCGGTTTGGGCACCGAATTTCCCTAAAAAAATGCTTGTTTTTCGAAATTCAACTACAAATTAGTGAAGAAGTAGAATTTTCATGTATCATGTTCCATTCGTAGAAAAGGACAACCTTCATTCTGAATGAATGAAATCTTAGTTCTCAAGGTGAGTACTATTTCTTGTACCATCAAATGCTAAAATTGTTAGGATTGTCTCTACTTTTCGTATTGCTCTCTACGTGAGGACTCAGCTCTCCGACAACATCCTCAGTGTTCATGTATTTCTAGGCTTTTGATAGTAATTCTAGCATGATCTTTGGCGGACACTTTAAAACTGAAAATATAAGACTAGATAAGCGCAGCCGACTTTGTCATTGGGCGCTCTTCAATCTGGAGGACCTCCTCCTTAAACTAAGTGAGCTAACTCCTTAGACTTCCCGGTCTTACTTGATGCTTAGTAAGTGTGTGACATCCTTCTGGTGTCGGCGTTCCCCAATGAAGTGTGAGACGAAGGACTTGTTTAGTTCAGCAAAAGATTCAATGGAAGTCGGGGTAAGCTTGGAGAACCACCGACGAGCAGCTCCCTTGAGGGTGGTAGCGAAAGCCCTGCATATGATCTCGTCTGGTTTGTTGTGCCATCAAAAGCTTCCACGGTTGACATCTTGAAGTTTGAGGGGAGAGGGTAGTTGGCTACATCAGCTACAAAGGGCGTGTCAGTACGCCTCACAAGTTACTCGATTATTTCAGGCCCTCGTGCCTTCATGGCATTGAAGACGTCGCCGAGTTGGTTCTGCACTTCTTTGATTTTTTCGTCTTAGTGGTTGGGGACGCTTTTCAAATGGTCATTGTAGTGGCTTTCGTGGTCCACATACTATTTTTCTCCCTCGTCTTCTTAGATAATAGGGTCACCAATGTGGGAGGACGGAGCCGGCACACGAGGAGAGGGAGCCGGGGCGCTTGGGCGTTAAGGAGAGATGCACTGGCGCTGGGGGGCACCTTGGTGTCTTGGGCGAAGTGCCTGGGGTACTTCCCCTCGAGGGCTAGGGCACGGTTCCTTGAGGGTGCCTAACGAGCATCAATTGGAGGATCTGCTGGTTTTGGTTTACCAACAGCTGCATTATTTGTAGTAGTTATTGTTTGGCTACAGGGCTTGCTGGCAGGGGCCGAACCTCGTTGCAATGTGATGGATCATTGTATTCCCCTTGTTAGTTCATGGATCTAGTTGTAATAGCCATAAAATGGAAAAAAAGTAGGAAGAAACAGAAAGACAGTAGAATGAAAACTAAGTCGTTCCCATAGACGACATCAAACTGATGATGCACAAAATGTGTTTATATACCACCTGTCAAGTATTAAATGCAGTAATTAAGAAGGAGAGTCAATACAAGCAAAATACAATTTAAGTAGTTCGGTTAGGGTGACCTACTTCACTGTGAATGGCTACGGTGGCCTGAGTATTTTATTACTCAAGGGGTGTAAAGTGCTTAGATGTGAGTGATATGTGAGAGATGCCTCCCTTGTGTAGGCGGGACTTACAATTTATAGGCGTTTCCTAACAGATTGAGACGTCATTCTTGTAAGAGGTGAGGTAGTTTGGTGGAGGTGGCGTCATTCTCGTAACAGGCGAGACAGTTCTGTGGAGGTGGCGATGTGCGCATCTCATGGAGATCTTCTCGCGTGTCAGTTGTAGACTAAGTCCCTCAAGATAGCACAATTGACCCGACTCTCTCAATTTGGCATGGCTGGCTGACCTAGCTTCCTCCATCTTGTGGTGGACTTGACCTGTATATTTGAGGTGGGCCTCATCTGCGATTCTGGACTGGGCCTGATCTAGACTGGGCCCATCAAACTAGATTTTAATTCGAATCTAATTCGATTTTAAATAGAATTAGTTGGGTTTAAATTAATTTTTTTGCCCGATTATTCAAATCTTAATTTAAATCTATTGTGTTATACTTCATGGATTTAAATTTTAATTTATCAATATTCGATCCGAATTACACACACATATATAAATATATTACGTAATTTAATGATTATTTGATTAGATTAAGTTAAAATTTATGCGTAATTTTTTAAAATCAACAATAATTAAGTTAGTTAGAACCAGTCATATTTTTATGTCGGATATCCAAGTTTTAGCAGATTCGAATATGGAGTGTGGAAATAAAATACACCGAATAATATTGAAATTTCAAAACCAAATTTGCGCATCCAAATCAGTATAAGTTTTATTCAATCAGATATGTTAATTGGCCTAGGCTTTTTTGCTTTTGACATCCAAATCAGTATAAATTTTATTCAATCAGATCTGTTAATTGGCCTAGACTTTTTTGCTTTTGACAAACACACAAATGGATGCAATTTTGGCAAAACGTTTCCATTACCCACCAAGGTAAAAACGTTGCAACTTTTCAATGATTAGGTTGTTTGAACCCAATTGATTGGCCGTAATTCGTCCACTTTTTTTTTTTTAGAATTGTTAAAAATTATAATTTTTTTGTACCTAATTTATCAATAAGATCAGGCAATTACTTTTTAAGGTGTGAGGTCTAACTTAGCTAAACTTTTTTGTCATGTAGCCCAAACGAATTTTTATCTTTTTTTAATATGTCAATATTACCCTGACTTTGTGTCTCGCACTTCACCTAATCGAAGTCGAACGAAAGTCATTATCTTTCTCATTGGTAAATCCAATTCTTCTTCCATAGAAATCCACCACCACCACCACTACCCAACACCTAACACCACCACCCACCACCATCACCAAAAAAGTGAACTAAAAGACAATGAACAAAAAAATTCAACTTTTCTTCCATCCACAATATATAAAAAACATATTCATAGAAAGAGAGAGTCTGTTTTTAGTTCACTATTTAAGTTACTTGTCTTAAGTTCACTTCCTTTAGTTCACAAAATCGAACCAATAAGTTCATCCAAAATTCACCAATCTAAATAAAGATTTTTTAGAGATTTCATAAAATACAATAAAATCTCATCTAAACAATCGAATCAGAAAGAGAGAGGGAGAGAGTGTTTTTAGTTCATTGTTTTTAGTTCACTGTCTTTTAGTTAACTGTCATTGAGTTCACTGTTTTTTAGTTCACTGTCATGGAGTTCACTGCATTTAGTTCACCGTTGGTGGTGGCGGTGGTGGTGTTGGGATATGGTGGAAATTTTTAAATAACTTTATTCATTAAGGATATTTTTGTCAACTGCGTATTTTATGGACTTTTCGCCTTAAAAATGTCCAGGTTTAGACCTCTCATCTTAAAATTGCACGACTGTGTACCACTCGCCAAATCTCCCTTTCTTTTTTGAGATCGGCCATAACTCGTCCACTTGATAAGTGCTTTTATGTAGGTTATGTTTTCTTAAGATTAAACTCTAGATAATTCTATCTAGGCAGAGGCGTAGGTGTTTTTATTACTTTTGGGTAGAGGTGATAATCTTAATTCATTACTCATTAATCCGTCCAATCTATCCATAAATTAATCAGTTGGATAACTATATTAATTAATACAGATCCTAAATAGGTTGGGCAATAGGACTTTTTTTAATTAAACGGGTTAAGATGAATTACAAATGAATACCCATTGTGTTAAGTATTTATCTTCCTAGTAAATAACAAAAGTAATAAATTCAAATACACACTAATGTACCAAAAAATACACACACACTAATGTACCAAAAAATACACACATGCACGCAAACTAATTGTAATGCCCCAAAATCCATATTTGAAAGCATTAACTATCTAAATGATATCCAACCATGAGAGCATTTAAAATAATCATTAGATAATGAAAATCATTCACCAATAACTACATAAAAATCAATTCTAACAAAAAGTAACTAAAACCTTCAATTACATCTCAAGACCCAAATCAATAGGAATCTACCATCTAACTAATAACGTCAAATATCCAAACATTGTCAAATAGCCAAATTTTAGAATTTAAACTAGAGAAGGAATAGCTCTAAACATCTATTTCCGGATCCACTTCATGATCAGCCTCAATATCCAAATCAGCTTGCTCACCTATCTCAAGATTCTCCTCAACCCCGAAATTTGGGAAAAAAATATTTATCAGGTAGGATGAGGAAAAAAGCCTAGTAGGAAAACCCTCCTAAACCCAACAAGGTTTTGAAACGATAAAACAATTGAGTCTCACTTTGCAAAATAATATATAAGAAGTTGAATTAAAACAGTGACAATTAATAAGATCTCAGGTTTACGGTAAACATAATAAAATTCATAAATAAGTAAGATCACAACTCTCAAGCTACACATATCAATACAAATAATATATATCTTATGTACACCAACAAGTTGGCTAACATGAATCCAAACATCGAGAATATCCTAACCCACACTCACACACCCAATCAACAATACAATCCTTGCAATGATGACCCATTTTCAAGAAGCGTGTATTCTGACGCATCTACATTGACTTAACTTCCCAAGAATAGTATATTAGTCCTCTGCCTCTATCATCGTGAGTGAATAGTGATTTGATCCTCGCAAGGTAAGAAACTCATCTAACCCCTCTACGATACCCGATCGACTGCAACTCACGTTAATCACACCCACTCATACATGAGATACTTTCCACAATTTTTTCCGTAAAATCTAACGACAATCAAGAATCATGGTTGCATAACTTTTTAAAAGGAATAACTTAAGAAAAAATGCAAGAGATCTTCAATAAACATATTTACATTGATCATAACCAAAACTAGGATTTTAGAAATCAAGAACATGAAAGTTTTGATATAAACCATGGATGAGTTTGGTTAAAACTCAAGAACTAGGGTTTTTTTGATAAAGAACAAATGAATCTTGGATAGAAATCATTTATATTCAAGAAATGATTCACATTGTTAAAAAGAATTTCCAATAATTGTCTATCTAACATATATATGTAGGGACTGAAAGCATATAAGTAATAACCCTAGCCTCAATAATCTTGAATTTGATAAAGAAACCCTACCTTCAATCCGATATTTGGTAAAACCCTAGCACTTTGATCTTTCTCCTACTCGAATTCCCTTCGAATCCTTTTGTTTTTTCATTCTCTCTCACTCTCTAGGGTTATCTAGGGTTCAAAGTTGTTGAAATTGACCTAATTAGGGTATTTATAGGCTCAGCAACTGAATAGTCATCATAAGTATGATCGCTGTTAAAATCGCACTTGCGTTTGAACGAAGATTGGCGTTCGAACGTGTCTCGTTCGAACATAACTAGCATTTGAATGTTCCTTGCTCCCAGTATCTCAATTTCTATCAATTTTTTTGTCAAAAACCAAACTATTGTAGCTAAGTCACGTTCGAACGCAATTTGCATTCGAATGTGGACCCAGTTTTCTGTCTTAACTTTCAATATAGTTTTGACCTATTTAGATGTCGATTTAAAAAAATTTGGTGAAATACACTTTTGTATCCCTATAGGTCTAGTTTCTACTGTCTACAAATTAGCTCCATCTGATTTCAATGTAAAAAGTTATAATTAAAATACCCCAATAGTGTATAATTCCTTTCTCTCCAAAATCTCCCAAAACATGCAAACAAGATTCAAAACTCTTAGTATCTTCTAATACAACATATACAACCCATATTTTAATCATTAGATATGGACGTGCACACCTAGTGCTTACTACATATTATTATAAATATATGGGGTTTTACAATCCACCCCCTAAAAGAAAGTTTCGTCCTCGAAACTTACCTTAAGTAGGGAACAAATTAGGGTACTTCTCCCGCATCTCCAACTCTGCTTCCCATGTATCTTCCTCCACTCCATGGTGTTTCAAAAATACCTTCACCAGTAAGATAGCCTTATTGCGAAGCACATTCTCCTTGGTGTCAAGAATTCTCACCAGTTGCTCTTCATAAGTGACTCCATCCTGAATTCCAATTCCTTCCAAATCTTTCTCTGCAACTGGTTGCACTTTTCTGGATATTCATCTTTAACCTGGTTCGATGATGGAGAGAATTTGGCAGAAATTGGCAACCTTTTTTGTGGTTCAGCGATTTTCTCTGTTCTTTATTCTGAGGCTAACAATCTGCCTAGCAATGGGATTAGCATCTTGTCCCTTAAGCTGCTCATTCTTTCAAGCTACAAATACTATCAGCTCATCTTTCTTTCGGCTGCCAACGCTCTAAGCTCAAGCTCACAGTTCAAGCTCACAGCTCATCCATTCTTTCATTTTAGGTTGCAGATTTTATTCAAAGAGATCTTCTCCAGCTCAACATGCAGATTTTTCATCTAGTTTGTGTATGCTGGACTTTTCTTTCGGCTGGAGTCTTCCTCTAGTTCAGCTGGGCTCTTTTAATTACACTCCTACTGCATCTTTCAGCTGGTCTTTCCAGCTGTTTGTTTGACTACTGCTAGGAGTCCATTCGGTGAAGAGGCAGTAGGTATCTCACTGTTCACGCTACTGTTCATCTGCAACTGTAGCTGGACTGGTTTCGTGGATAACAACTGCTGCTTTCCAGGACATCTCTTTTGGCAGTTAGGCTTCATGTTCAGCTGGAATGTCTCCAATTCAGCTGGAATGCTTGGACAACTATAGCTAGCTGAATCATGCTTAACTAGCTATAGCTAGTTAGTTAAGAAGGCAGCATGCTTAGGATAAATTTATTTTATTATTTATTGTACTAAGCATGCATATTTTGCTTTCTTTTATTTATTTCATTATTCCATGTAACTAGATTGCATCAAGGGGTAAGCGTTTCCCCCTAGCTAGGTGTAATTTTATTTGAGATCAATAAAACTCCCTCGTGTCGTCGAGGTTTAAAAAAAAAAAAAAAAATTCCTTCCAAATCCATTACATGCGATGTATTGAGTTCATACTTCCTTACCATTGATACGTGAAACACATCGTATACTCTTGATAACTAAACCAATAATCTGAGTTGATAAGCTACCTTTCTCACAACTCTAATCACCTCAAATGACCCAGTATACCTTAGGGCTAACTTTCCCTTCTTGTCGAATCTAAACACTCCCTTCTTAGGTGACACTTTGAGTCTCCCAACTAAAATTTCAAAGGTCTTCTCCTCTTGTCAACATAGCTTTTCTGTCTACTCTGAGTCGTGTGTAATCTTTTCCAAATTAATTGGACTTTCTCAATAGTCTCTCTAACAATTTCTGGTCAAAATAAGCTACACTCTCCAGCTTCTGACCAACACGTCGGTGATCTACATGGTCTCCCATACAATGTCTCATAAGGCACCATTCCAATGCTAGCTTGGTAGCTATTGTTGTAGACAAATTCTACCAATGGTAAATGTTGACTCAAACAACCCTTAAAGTCCAAAACACAAGCCCTTGGCATATCCTCTACAATTTGAATCACTTTCTCTGATTGACCGTTTGTTTGAGGATGAAAAACAGTATTGAAGTGTAACTCTATGCAAAAAGCCTTCTACAAGCTCTGCCAAAATTTGGCCACAAATTGGCTATCTCGATCAAACACAATTGATAGCGGTACCCCATATAACCTCACTATCTCCTGAATGTAAAGCTAACTCAAAGTCACTAGAGTATCCATGGTCTTGATAGGTATAAAATAAGCAGTCTTTGTCAGTCTATCTATAGTCACCCAAATGGCATTATGTCTTTTAACCTTTCAAGGCAACCCCGACATAAAATCTATAGTAACATGATCCCATTTCCACTCGAAAAAAGATAAAGATTGTAATGATCCTACTAGTTTCTGATGTTCAATCTTCACTTGTTGACAAACTGCGCACTTCGTAATGTACTTAGCCATATCTCTCTTCATTTCCCTCCACCAATATTGATGTTTCATGTCTCTAAACATCTTGGTGTTACCCGGATGTATTGAAAATCTAGAACAGTGGCTCTCCTCCAATACTTCCACCTATTCTTGTTCGTTGTCTAGTACACACAATCTTCCCTGAAACTTTTGCTCATCCTTGTGTAAGGACTAGCTCTCTACCGTCTTACCTTTCTCTAATTTGCTACAAATAGTCTCCAAATATGAATCCACTCGTTGTAATTCCACAACTCCTTGTTGGAGAATTAGTTGAGCTACCAAATTAAATAAACATAGTTGGTCCTCCTATTTATCAACTAGCTGCTTGTCCTCTAAAGGGTTGTATTTTCACGAGTGCTCTCAAGCGTAAGAGAATAGAATCATGTAGTAACTCGAACCGAAGTCCATGGTCGTCTCCTCAGGGAAAAAATTGGAATCCTAGGTGATGGAAAATAAAGGGGAAAAATTCTTTGAAGTTTGAGAGTTAGAAATTAACTAATAATGAAAATGAAATTCAACAATTAGAAAGACTAGAAAATCTTCAGAATTCATCCCATCTATGAACAAGAATTTCTACCCTAAATCTATAACTCATCTGCTTTCGTATTCAAACTAGTACACACGGATGATTTTCAACTAAAATCTTTGGAAATAATCAAAAGTAGCAATTGGAAGACAGTTTATAATGAAAGAATCAATATCCTAAAAGTTGCAGAAAACACCACTAACTATCTATACCAAAACCAATTGTATATAGATAATCGGAAAGTATGCAAACCAAATAGGTTTTTGAAAGCATAACTTATTCAAATAATCACATAAACGCTAAAACCTTAGTTCAAGGCATAAACCCTAATTCATAGGTTGTGATTCCTTCTTCAGATTATCCAGAGAAATACTAATCACTCATGATAATGTAAACAACGCAAAATATTAAAGAAGACATAATTAAATTCAAAAAAGTAAAGATTGACTTGAAAGTAATTGCTTATATTAAAAAAACTGAATTTAAATAACAAAGCTTGAAATGTCAAAGACAATGAATGTAAGATTGCAAGAACAATTGAAAGAACAAAACTTAAAAGAAAGAATAGTAGCAAAACTCTAAAAAAAAACCTAACACTCGCTAACATAGAAAAACAGAGAAAACTAAAGGAAAAGCTCTAGTAGAAGGCTCCAAATTAGGATTTTTTGATAAAGAACGGATGAATCTTGGATAAAAATTATTTATATTCAAGAAATGATTCACATTGTTAAAAATAATTCCTAATAATTGTCTATTTAACATATATATAGGGATTGAAAGCATATAAGTAATAACCTTGCCTTAATCTTGAATTTGAGAAAGACATCCTCCTTTTTAACCAACCCCGACCTCGACCCCGATCGGTGCAGGGCGTGTGTATTTTGGTGTAGTAGTATATGTGTATATTTTAGTGCAGTAGTGTGTGTGTGTGTGTGTGTGTATGTCCGCCCATTTGTCACCTCTACTCTTGAGGTTACCGTTCTTCAATTTATCCCCTTTTGGTTTTATGGTGTTTTTTGAGAAATTTGTTTTCACTCGTACTAGATTGATTTGATATTCTAACAACTAGTAATTATGAATGACTTTAGTGTGATATTATCAAAAATAATCATGTCATTAGAATTTATGTATTGTTTTAATCATCTATTCACAATTCTTGCATCTGATATATTTTGTGTAGTTTTATATGGAGCCAACCCAAAATTGAATCACATAAATCTTGGGTGCACATAAGCACGCAGATAAACGTGCACTAAGAAAGTACCGAAAAATCCTCGTAAGACTTGATTTTTCATGAGGTAATTGTATAATTTTAAGGTGGTCCTAGGTGAAAAGTTTCGCAAAAAAATTTAGAATTAAAAAAATCCCCTAAAATTGTTTGAGGTGTTCTTTAAAAAGCTGAAAATTTTGAAAAATGGTGACTTTTTAGCTTTTTTTTATGTCAAAATTAAAAAAAAATTATATGTATATACAGATTATACATAAATAGATCCCAAAATATGAATTTTAAATTTTTTTACGTTACTAATAATATTTTATAAATATAATAAACTAAAAAGTTATGTGAAACCTAAGACAAAACTCTAAAAAATCAAAAGAAAAACACATAAAATTAGCTTCTTAAATCAGCTTAAATTAACTTTTTTTGGTCCATAAAACTGTTGCATAAGTTGGTCCAAACGGACCTGACTTATTTTACTCCAAAATCCATAAAATCAACCTATTTCACACCTTTTGAAACCAATCCAACTGAGGTTGTCACGCCCCAAATTTCACAAAAGCGTGATTAAAAAAAATTATTTTGTTTATTCCTAAAACACATGCCGGTTTGTTGTAAAAACATCTAGAAAAGTGTCTCTTTAGTTTAAATAAATCATTTTTTTTTAGAAAATGTCGGCAGAGTTTTCTTTGAAAATCGGGCATCCAGATAATTGGTGAGAGCATTAAATATAATAATTATACCTAACTAGTCATTCGTATCATATCAATCATATACATCCCTTCTCATTATATCCACAAATAAGTCATTACCGTTCAATACCGGGGTGGCAAATGGAGGCCCACGAAGTCCTCCCAAACCCGGGGTTATAATCTAATTATCTAAAATTATTCGTCATGAACATAATATATAAAATATCTAAAATCTTTATAAGTAAACTATTTAAAAGGTCACAATCTATACATATTCCCATATAAATCACTTACAAATCCTCAATAATATACATCATCGTACATTGTTCTTTACATACTCTAACTAAATATATAAAAATCATAACAACTATCTTCTGTCTCGATACTCCCACTATGCAGTCCACCAACATATGCCCATAACTGAAAATGTTAAATGATAGGGGTGAGCAACCACACGCTCAGTAGGATAATCCTTTTCTCAAACATATACAAGGTTTTAAATACCAAAAGTTCACAATCATAATGATAAGTAATGAAATAATTTATCAATAAGTCTAGGTACACGATAAGTAGTAAGTATTTTTGAAAGTACACTACGTACTATCATTTGAAATACATAAGTGAAACATCAAGGAATTTACCACATCGAAATCAAATTTCAAAATAACACTATAAAACCTCTCTTCTTAAAATATAATGCAGCACCATTGATTTTATGAAGTACGAAGTGAGAAATCTTTATACAAGTATATGTATAACAAATTTGGTAAAGTAATCATTTCTTATTCCGTACACAATTTCATATATTTGTTTTTTTCAGAGTATTTTTTAAAAATATTAACTTCACGTATTTTTGCCTCAACCTCACCCCACTTAAGAGGTTTGTAGGAATATTGGTCTATTGGTTTATTGGCACCCAAAATCCATGTATGCTATCCATACGGACAAATATCATCAAACCAACACCGGTTCACGAATGAACCATCCCGGGGGAACCTTTTGGGTCTTGCACCCTAGGGTCTCATCGCTCTTCTTACTTTTCAGGGGGGATGTGTAAGGCACAATTTGTGATGCCACACAGGCTGTCACCGAAAACCACTACAATCACCAATCCCCCTTAGGACTAGTGGCCGTCTTGGTAACCCCTCTCAAGGGCCCCAACCGTCTACTAACCATCTGTCTGTCGGTACCGAGCATACAAGTTTCAAACCATAATTTCATGATCACCTTTCATTCCCAACACCAACCACAATTTCGACACTTTTAAAAAAATACATAGTTTTACAAAATCTCACGTTTCTATTTTCAAAATAACTCACTTACACACCAAAAATACAATTTGTACCATTTTATAGCAAATTTCGCAAATTAAATGATTGAGAAGTTATACACATCAACACCACCCTTTCCATATTTTAAAATAACTCAACTCAAAATCATGGTAAAATATACTCAATAAAATCATAAAAATCAATACCTCTTTCCACAATTATCATTTCAATACTTATAGTCACTTTGACATTTTATCAAAGACATGATAGACATAAAATTTCCAAATACACATTTACAAAGTAACATACTCATTCTTAAGAGACAAATAAAATACATTATATACAAAATCACATATATTCTAAATAATCCAAAATCTTAAGTTCAATCAAACACCCATAACAAAAATCAAGTTAGAGTTTCAAACCCACAATACCCAAATTCATTTAATGCATGTAGGTTTACAAATTCATAGTAAACTCATCATTTAATTAAGACTCATAGCATGTATTTAGCTCATACTAAACAAATAGATATAAAACATACATGAAATGCATCAATGTATATGCAAGAGAAAGGAAAACCCTACCTCAAAACCCATGAACCCAAGCCTACCTTCAAATTTTCAAGTGAATTCAAGAATCTCAAATAATGTTCTTAAGTTTTCAAGCAAAAACTCAAGCTCTAGTGACCTTCTTCTCTCTTTCTCTCTCTAATTCTAAGGTTTATGGAGTAGTATTGGGTGAGAGGTGTGAGAAAAATGAGAGAAATGGAGGTGAAAATGGGGTTATAAGGGCAGAAATTCGCACTAGGTACTGTTCACAGGACCAAAAAAAAAATGTATTTTCTCCAAAATTATTGTTTTACCCCAAAACTTTTTCAATTTGATCTGTATGACTACCCTAAGGTTTTTTAACATTCCAGATCCATTTTTGATGTTATTTTAGGCTAAAAATATTTATTTTTATGAGTTCTATAAAAATTCAAGCCAAATTATACCCAAAATGTCAAATTTATAATTTTTACCCTTTTAGATCGCAATACCGACTAAATGTCTAATCCTACTTTTTTCGTCGTTCTCAGATTCAATAGCGATGTTATTTTGACCTATAAACTTTTATAATGATTATTTAACTACCATTCTAAAGCTTACATGCCTCTAACTCTATATTTGACCCAAAAGTTATTACGCGCAAACTTAAACGTTGCAATTATTTTACGAATTACGCTTCAAAGTTTCCAAGACCATTTTTTATTATTTTATAAACATTCTTAATGTAGTGTGTATATATATATATATTCAAAAATAATACGAAAATCATACAGAGGTATTCTTCACTACCTCTTTACTCAATCACACTCGTGGATTGTTATTAAGGTAGATTTATCACTAAAAGAATCTAGCCAATTAGTTGGGTGCAAATTGATTTTTTGGCCGGTTATCTACTTCTTAACGATAATTGTGAAGGGGTACACCAAATAATATTTATTGGCATTAAAGTACATAACTCATAATGTTATGTCATTTAGTCCTCACATTCTTAACTTTATTATGTCCAAGTACACATTTTGACTTTTTCAGATTTTTCTTTGACGTATTTGCCCTCCCCTTAAATCATGCATATTAGTTTTGACGGTTATTTTATTTTTTGAATTTTTTATATTATATTGAATATTTCTTAATTTTATGGATGAATTATATTCTCAGAAGATTTGTCATCTAACGTTTATTCTTTATATCAGCATCCATTTTGAATTTTGAATTATATTCTCAGTATCTTTGTCATCAAACGTATCTTCTTTCTTCTTCTCCAACTAGTTTTCGTTTTTCTTTCTTATTCTCCAACCAGATAACATTAAGTGGTCGTCCTTATTCTTCTCCAGCTAGTTTTTATTTTTCTTCTTCTTCTGCAACGTTCAATTATTATCAGGTTCGAAATTATACTTTCATTCATTTTTATTCTATTTTTTCGGTTCAACTGATTGTTTGAGTGACCACATTTTTGGTTTCTCATTTTTTCAATCAAACTGTTGTCACACCAAGTTAGTTTTTTTTTAAAATAGATTATTTTCTCCATATTCACGGTATTGTACTGACACACTATAATTTTCATTTATATCGTTATAACCTCATATAATTTCTATAATATGATATATGATATGTAAATTATATTTTTGATTTTTTGGTATCTTCATGTTTATGGCTCTATATTTTTGGTACATGTAATTGTTTGTATGGTGTTATTTTTTTTGTATCAGTTTTATGACTATAATGTTGTTTTATTTGATTTGATTAATTGTGATTGTTTCAACACATGTGCCAATGTCGTCACACTGTGTTGTTACACTATTAAATCAAAAGAATGTGCGTGTTTGTAATTGTAGTGGCCAAACTCTATTGTCACACTATTAAAACAAAGAAATGTGTGTGTAATTGTCATGTTAAATTCGCTCAATCAATGGTGTCACACTCCGTTGTCATAGTATTAAACCACATGAACGTGTGTCACACCCCATTCCAAGAGACCCCCTTGGTTTCCCATAAATGGAAGCATAACTCAACACGTGGCAATACATGCGTTTGTAATACAATAATGCATTTAAAATCAATAATATCATCTAATAACACCACAAATAGATAACCTATATAACAGAGTACACAACGGTGTTGCTTGTACCAAAATAAAAGATTAGGGATACCATCCCTTTACAACAACAGGGAAAAACAAACATTCTTGTACAAAATGTACATAGTCAGTTTCCTTAATTTTTCTCCCATCTCTACCATACTAATGCAGTAGTGGACCTCACTCTAGATTTCGGCATCCAGAAACCAATAATTTTCTTGAGTATACTGAACATCATAATCAAATAAAATATAACAAAAATATGAATCAAATATCATTCCACCAAAATATGTTCGCAATCTGAAGAGAACGACAAAATCAAAGTGTTTTCAACTCAGTTTGAAACTCAAATCAACCTCATATATCAAATTATTAAATATCCACATAAGCAGCGAGTCAACAACATTTAAGTAATGTCAAGCTATCAACAACATTTAAGCAATGTCAGACTATCTATCTACAACATTTAAGCAATGTCAAGCTGTCTCACGACAACTGCGCAGTGTCCAAATTAACAGCATGTAAGTCATGTCAAGCTATCAACAACTTGGCATAGTAGATAATACTCAAATCACAAGTTTTTTTATAAAAACACATTTGATCTATAGTTTAAGCAACTAAACCCAAATCAATTCATCAAAATTGATTTCTCACATACAAGAAAATAAACTTAATATCATATACTTTGATTTCCAATCATTATGAAACAGTACACTTCACCTTTACCACTGATAGATACCCTTCATTGTTTTACGGTCGATCCCTAGGTGCAACCGAGGTAGTAATCTCTGACCCTTTGGTCATTCGAATAGGCCTCCAAAGAAAATCCGAAAATTCAAGTGAGCTTTCTCTCTCTACACTTCTTTCTCTCTCTCTTCTCTATTGATTCTATCCTCTCCAGGCGATGGGTGAAGACTCGAGACCTTCCTAAAAGCTTCTAGAGGCTTAGAGAATGGAGGGGAAAGCAGCAGCTTGGGTCATGATGCCTTGTAGTGGCAATTTGGTAATTACTCAAAATCTGAAAATTTATATTTTTTAGGTTTTTTAATTAATTTTTTTTATTTATGTACTATACATGCATGCTCGGGTTTCACAACGTGTGTGTATAATCATAGTGTCTAAGTCACTGCACCAATTATGTCTTTGCATTTGAAAAAATTTATCAAAACCCCTTATCACCCTATAAATTTATATGCCAAAATAAGGAAAAACTGTGATAACAAAGGGTTACTTAAGCAAAACAACACTCTTTGAAAACAAAGTGTGTCAACAAAGTGTTCGTTGAAAGTGTAGCAATTAAAGTGAATTCATATATAATGGATAGGTAGTGTGACTCTAAAGTTAAAAAAAAAAAAAACCATACCTCAAACACTATGTTGTCCCTTTCACATATAAAGTGTGACACCATAGTGTGCCTTCAATTTGATTGATGTCAAATTGTTCAAAAAAAAAAATGACTTCATAGAGTGACTTAATAAAACCAACACATTAATATTCATGTCTTAAAGAAGCAACAAATACCTACAAACATGCCAATTGAAAGAATTATTTCAAAAAAAAAAAAAAAACACATCTTAAACATTATGGTTGTTCCCTTCATATTTGGTCGATTAATAGTGTGACACTATAGTAATACTTCAATTCATAGATAGTGTGGCTTCACACAGTGATTTGATAGTATTGTTTTTCTTTGAAACTCTTAAATTTTAGGTTTTTCTCCTACTATATATATAACACATATATACGCGACCAAATTAAACCCAATACAAAATCAAAATTTCCTTTTTTTTAGTACTTTCTAAGATAAGATAAGTAAAATACCTTAATTTTTGTTTTCAAATTTCAAAAGGTTCTCAAAATTTTTGAAACATATCCCTAAAAAAAAGAAATAAAATCTGTTATGTTGAAAACGAAACCCTATAACTTTGACTCCCAAATTGTTGTATCACATCATCTCTAAAACTCCTAAATTTTAGGTTTTTTTTTTCCTCATATTCGAACTCATATATATATATATATATATATAACATACATACGTGACCAAATTAAACCTAATATAAATCAAAATTCCTTAATTTTAGTACTTTCTAAGAGAAGATAACTAAAATTTCTTAATTTTAATTTTTAAATGTCAAAAGGTTACTGAAAACTTTGAAAACATATCAGTAAAAAAAGGAAATAATTTTTTTTTCCTTCAAAGGTTTCCAAAGCCATTTTAGGCAACATGTGTATAATAAAAGGGTATTGAGGACTTTTTCTATTATCGGAGGACTTTTTCCAAAACATTTTCCATTAATGACTTATATAGTAATAAGTCTTATTTGGTGTACCAGCCTCCAAAACACCAAATTCTTAATTCAAGTCAGGCATACTATATTTAATAGATTTATATTAAATTTATTAATAGTCGAGCAAATTATAATTCAATGCAGATTTTATATAAAATTATATGGGTATATGAATATACTGTGAAATGAAGTGATTTTTTGATGAAAATAAGGTGGAGGGTAATTTGTTAAAATTAACTCAAATTAACTTATTGAATAGTATTGGATATAGATAAATTTTTTAAATTTCAATGGATTCAAATACAAATTTTGAAAATAAAATCTATTGAATTATTATACTGCATTTGGATTGAATTTTGCAAATTGAACTCGAATTTCGATCAGCCAACTTCGATACAAATTCAATTAATTGATAGGCATAGGATGTAGCAAATGATGGGCCCCTTCCATCAATTGCTGATGTGTCAGCATCTAACTGTGGCCCAATCACCCTATTATAACACAGGAAATACTCTCAGACATTTTGACGTAAAGAGAGGCCCAAGACCACGAGCACGAACGAAAGAGAGAGAGAGAGAGAGAGAGAGGCAATTGGTGTCCACAATGGAAGTACCAGGAGGATCATCAAAGCAGATGATAGCGACCCAAGCAGAGATGGTGGAGGCGAAGGTGCCAATACCATACAGAGACCAGTGCGCCCACCTACTGATTCCTTTGAACAAGTGCAGGCAGGCTGAGTTCTACCTTCCCTGGAAGTGCGAGAACGAGCGCCACTCCTACGAGAAGTGCGAGTACGAGCTTGTCATGGAGAGGATGCTCCAAATGCAGAAGATCCGTGAACAAGAGGCGCAGTTGAAGCAGTCGAAGAAACAACCACAGGGCATTCCTCTCATTCCCAAAACAGCCAATGCTTGAGGACCCACCAATCGCATCTCAATAAATCAACTTGGGTTAGTTCTTTTTATTCATATAAGCTCCATTTTTGTTTATTTTTTCGAAGTTTTGGTTAATGGGTTTTTTATTTTATAGATTTCTTGTGCATAATTTAGGGTTTATTTGATCGAAGCTTATGGATTTTATGTTGATGGGTTTTCTGGTTTTGGTTTAACTAATGACGGGCTTATTAGAACTACATAATCTCTGATTTGTTTTATAAATTAACGAATTTTTGTTGGTGGGTTTGGTTGAGGTTAGTTATGATATGTGACCGGTTATTTGTATTGATTTGTTTTGCTTTTTGGATTTGATTTTAAATGATCTAGGGTTTGATTGTGGATGTTTAGGGTTTGTGGTGTGGCTTGTTTAATGAAATATATGTTTTTCTTCTTATGTTAAAGTTTTAGGCATTTGCTGATCGTACAATGGGATCTTTCGAGTCAACTGTTTGGTCTAGGAATTTGTGAAATTTATGTCTGGATGGAAACTGTTATGTGCCTATTTTTCTAAATGTTTGTATATTTATATAATTTTAGAGTTTTATTAGAAAGTTATTTAGTTAATGTGTTAGTGGTTTTATGTTAGTGGTTAGTTATTTAGGTAGTGGAGTAATGGGGTAAGTTAGTAAATTACAAGTTGCCATCCTCTTGTATTTAAAGACTTTACTCTCAGTGGAAATGGTATGTTGGATAATCGTATAGAACTTTCTTGTGAAAGTTTTAGAGATCCGATTTTTCTTGAATTGAACCATCGGAGGTTTCTATCCTTTCAAAGTGGGTTTCCTTTCCCCAATTCTACTTTTCGTTTATTTTCTAAATTTCTCAAAGTGTGCACGTAACAATTGATAACAGAGCCGATGATCTAGAAATGAGTACACCATTGAAGATTTTGAAGTCAATGTGTGATGATTTTCGGAAACTGTTCACCAAGGTTTCTACCCCCTCGGACTGCTTGGGTCTTTGACTTAGGTGCTACACATCACATTACCAGTGATTCCTCTTTATGTGTATCTACCTTCTCTCCTCCATCTGTCTCGGTGCTTTCAGCTAATGGTACTCTAATGTCATTGGTTGGTGTTGAATCTATTATTTCTCCACAACTAACACTGCATGATGTTTATTATATTCCACAGTTGACGTTAAATTTGATTTCAGTTAGCCAGTTGTTTGATTTTGAATTTTTAGGTTACTTTTTCTCTTCTAGTTGTGTTATGCAGGATCCACGTTCCAAGAAGCTAATTAGGACATATAGTAGAAAGGGAGGGTTCTATGTGTTGGACGCGATGCATGTTCTAGATATTGTTGCTTCTTCTATTGATTTGTCTTTTTTTTTTCATTTGCGTCCACAGTCTTCTAGCTTTTATTTATGGCATTCTCGACTTGGTCATGTTTCTCATTCACGTTTGAAATTTTTAGTCTTTAATGGTAGTTTGGGTAATTTAGAGTGTCATGATATTTCGAGTTGTATGAGTGCAAGTTAGCTAAATTCACTGCATTACCCTTTAAGAAAAGTTCGACTTGCTCTCTTTGCACCTTTTGATTTGTTTTATGTAGATGTATGGGGACCTGCTCCTATTCCCACTAAAGGAGGGTCTAAATATTATGTTTTTTTCATTGATGACTATACTAGGTATTGTTGGTCTATCTAATGAAGTATCGGTCTGAATTCTTTTTCGTATTCACTACATTTCGTGCTATGATACGTATTCAATATTCCTCTATTATCAAATGCTTTCGATGTGACCAAGGAGGAAAATATTCTTTTAATTCTTTTCGTGATCTGTTAAAATCTGATGACATTGTTTGTCAGTCTTCTTATACTGACACACATGAACAGAACGGTGTAGCAGAGCGTAAACACCGATATATTATGGAGACAATACGCTCTCTCTTGTTGTCGACAAATATCCCAAATTGTTTTTGGGGGGGAGCAATTCTTACTGCAATTTATTTGATTAATTGCATTCCTATTATTCTTATTTCTTGTGTTTCTCCATTTGAAAAGTTGTATAGTAAGCCCCCTGATTACATCTCCTTACATGTATTCTTACTTCTGGTGTTTCTCCATTTGAAAAGTTGTATGGTAAGCCCCCTATTACTTCTCCTTACGTGTCTTTAGTTGTACTTGCTTTGTCTTGCTCCCTAATATTCTACGTACTAAGCTTTCTACTCGATCGACCTTATGTGTATTTCTTGGTTATGGTGAGGGTAAAAAGAGGTATCTTTGTTATGATCCTATTAGCCACAAACTTTATGTCTCTCGCCATGTTGTTTTTATGGAATGTATTCCTTTGTTTTTAATTCCCTCTTGTTCTTCATGTGTATGTAAATCTGATCTCATTTACATTGATGCCTTTCTTTCTGATGTTCCGAAGGATACATATGTTAGTGATATAACTGTGTCCGAGTTGCCATCTTCTTTTTCATCTGATTTGTCTGTTAAGCGTTCCCCTATTGTGCATACTTATGTTCGCAGGACCCCTGTTATCTCTTGTACGAATGTAGTGCCTCCCTCTTCTATTTTTGCCACTCAATCAGGTTCCGACATTGTGGATCATGTTTCTCACTATCCTTAGTGCTCTCGAAAATGTTTAGATAGGTTTGGTTTTTCTACATAGTTGATCCCATTTGACAACAAGCTATGGATGAGGAGCTATCTGCCTTACATAAGACCCAAGTTTGGGAATTAGTTCCTTTACCTCCCGGCAAACACACCATTGACTATAAATGTATTTATAAGATCAAAATCAAATCAGGTGGTACTGTGAAAAGATACAAAGTACGGTTAGTAGTAAAGAGATTTGCTCAGGAGTATGGGTTAGACTATGATGAGATTTTTGCTCCTGTTGTCAAGATGACTAATGTGATTGCCGTAGTTGCCATTGGTCAATAACACTTATCTCAGCTTTGACGTGAAAAATGTTTTTCTTCACGGAGACTTATCTAAAGTGGTTTTTATGACTCCTACACCTGGGTTGTCTCGTAGCCGTGGTCAAATATGTAGACTTCTCAAGGCATTATATGGACTTAAACAAGCTCCAAGGTCATGGTTTGCCAAGTTCTCATCAGTCATCTGTGACTTGGATTTCCATGCCAGTGATTATGACTTTGCTCTCTTTCTACGATCCACTTTCTCTGGTTCTATTGTTGTCCTACTTTATGTTGATGATATAATCATTATGAGTGATGATATTGCTGACATCAACCTATTGAAAACTCAGTTACAGGATCACTTTGGGATGAAAGATTTGGGTCAGCTTCTATATTTCTTAGGGATTGAGGTTGCTTCTTCTCCTAAATGTTATTTTCTTTCTTAATCAAAGTATGCATCAGATGTTATTCAGCGAGCTCGTTTATCAGATAATCAGACAGTTGAGACACCTTTAGAGCTTAATGTTTGATATTCTTCTTCTGATGGTACTCCTCTTCCTGATCCTATCTTCTACCGCACTATTGTTGGAAGTCTAGTATATCTTACGGTTACACGCCTAGATATTTATCATGTTGTTCATATTGTGAATCAGTTTGTCGCCTCACCGACCACTGTTCATTGGGCTGCTATTCTTCGCATTCTTTGATATCTTCGTGGTACTCTACATCAAAGTTTACTATTTTCTCACTCCTTTTCTATGGAACTCAAGGCTTATTCAGATGCTGATTGGGCTGGTGACTCTATGGATCGCAAGTCCACCACTTGTTTTTGCCTTTTATTTGGAGATTCTCTTATTTCTTGGAAAAGTAAGAAACAAACTGTTGTTTGCTCATTTCTCTGTTGAAACTGAGTATCGTGGTATGTCATCAACTACAACTGAGATAAGTCTGGTTATGATGGCTATTTGCTGGTCTTGGCATTTCCATATCTTCTGCTATTCAGATTACTCACAACTTAGTCTTTAATGAGCGCACAAAGCAAAGTGAGATTGATTGCCACTTTGTGTGCCACCATCTTTAGTTCAGCTGGACAATATCACTCTCCCTTTTGTTTCTTCCACCATGCAAATACCATGTTTTTTTATGAAATCTCACACTATCGCACGCTTTTGATTTCTTCTTGACAAACTCTTGATGTTTTCTACCACATCGTGAGTTTTTTTTTGGGGGTGGGGGGAGGGAAGGGGCGATGTTAGAGTATTTATATTAAGGGTAGTTTAGGCATTTATTTTATTCTGTTGCCTAACTATATAAGGACCTACATTGTTTATTGTAGGTTAAGTTGTATTACATATTAGATTAGCCGTAATAATATCTTTTTTCTCTTCTCTACTTTTTCTTTTGTTGTCTTTTGATCATTGTTAACATAGGGTTTGTAGTGTGGCTTGTTTAATGAAATATATGTTTTTCTTCTTACGTTGAAGTTTTAGAGATTAGCTGATGGGTCTGCAATGTGTTATGAATGCATGATTTTGGACTTGTTGACGTAAGTTTGGGAGAGATGACTAAATGTGTTGTGGCCAGTTGAATTAGTTTTGACATACAATCGGATGGTTCGAAGTCAGCGATTTGTTTTAGGAATTTGTATTTTTGTCTGGATGGAAACTAGTAATTTTGTTGATAATTCTTTTGTTTAGGGTTTCTTAGTTTTGGTTTCGATTTGTTATATGATGGGATGTTTCAAAGTCAACGATTTGTTACAATTTGATAAATTCATGTTTGACTCATTAGAAGCTAGTGATTTTGTTGCTTAATGGGTTCCTTAATTTTGCTGGTTTCACCGATGAAAATATGGGCTTTTGTTGATTGGCATTTGCAATGGGGTTTGTGACTTGTGTGCTTTTTATGCATCCAATTTTGCTCAGGATAGTTTTTTCAGATATTTGGTCTTGGATTGAGTTGTGTTGTAATGTGTGTGTGTGTGTGTGTGTGTTTTGCTCAGTATAATTTTGAGTGTTGTGTATTTCCCAAATCACCGTGGAACTCAAGAAAAATAGTCTGAAAGTATTTCCTTTATCTGATGAGGCCCTGTTTTTTCTTAGTCTCGGGAAATCATTGTTGGAGGAGTATCTGGTTTTGTTGTGGCCTCTGCATTTCCAGCTTTTCTGGTGGAATGCTGCTGGTGAGTAGGGTATAAATTTTGAAGTGACTTTTAAGATAGCCTGTCCCTTAGTGTTGTTATCTGTCTTACTGTGTGTTCTATGTGTGAGGATTTCACAAATTGGGAGTTGCATTCTTCTTCTTTTTGTTAAGAGTTCAATCAATTATATGCTAGTAATTTGTAGTGTTTTTTTTCTTTGTGCTTGAGCTACATTTTTAGCAATGCAATTTATTATTCCTTCATGTAGTTATCTGTCTTACTGTGTATTCTATGTATGAGGATTTCACAAATTGGGAGCCGCATTCTTCTTCTTTCTGTTAAGAGTTCAATCAATCATATGCTAGTAATTTGTATAGTTTTTTTTTTCTTTGTGCTTGAGCTACATTTTTCTTCTTTCTGTTAAGAGTTCAATCAATTATATGCTAGTAATTTGTATAGTGTTTTTTTTCTTTGTGCTTGAGCTACATTTTTAGTAATGCAATTTATTATTTTATTTTTCTGTTGATCTGATATATAGCCTAGCTCCTTATTATCTCCCACAATCACAAAAAAAAACCTAGCTTCTCATTACAAGATCTTGTTTCTTGCAAATAGGTAACAGATGATTATGATTATCTTTTCATTGATTAACCATGTGATGGTCAATCTTGTTTTCTTGAATCTTCTTGATCTTTCTTTGATGATACTGGAAAAATGTTATTATTCTTTTTGCTTTTGCTCGCGTTACTACCTTTTTTTTTTTGGTTCAGACTTTTATATTGTTCAGGTTTGTGGGTCCAGGGGAATATGAAAATTGTAGATCGTCAGGATTTACTGATTTATAATCTCCCTTTTTTTTTTTTCTCTTTCCTCGTAAAATAAGCCAATATAAAACCACAAGTAAGATCATTTCCCCTCTAGATCTTTTTCTTTTGGCGTCTTTTAGAAAATATTTAATTCAAGAATGGGCAGTAGCATATGGTTTTTCCAGTTTATCTGATTTTATCCTTTTAATACTCTATCATAAACTCAAGAATCACTACAGTACTCGACGTCCAAGTCATAGAAGAAATTAAAGAACCCAATCCACCTATGATATTTAAGAGCACAGGCTACCTCTCCCACAAATGGAGAATACTGCTTACTTGTATAGCAATTGATATAGATCTCAACAAAAAGGAGTGTGAAAAACAGAATGTGCTTTCGGTAGACATTGGATAATGGTTTTGTGTTGATACAAGTGTCGGTGTAGTTATCTTTATGGCCAAATCACATGAAAATATAGACGCGATTTGGATAAAGAAAGAAAGGCTGGGTTTTTTTTTTTGTGAGAATTGGTGAAAAGTATGATCTTTTGGACTTTTTTTCAATAGATCTAAGCACAAGATTTTTATGGTCTCAAGTACATATTTTTTGAAATAGTAGGTATGTGGTCCAAAGTTGTTATTTTTGGAATTTTATATAACAAAGGCACTCCTTATCTTCATTGCCTACGCCTCATTCATTATCTCGAAAATCATGGCAATCAAATCGCAGATGCCTCTCCCCACACCTCTCTCTCTTTTCATCGTATTCATCATATTTCTGTGACGATTTCCCTGTCTTCAAAAAAAAAAAGTTAGGGTTTCTGTTCAATTGAGACGATACTGGATATCCTCTCTCTTCTGATTTTCATCGTCACTGTCGATGATGGCATGGTTGACAGTGCAGCCGGCAAAGTAGCCATTGCCAAGCTTGATGAAAATGATGAACACCAAGTTTCTTCAGATGTGGGTCTGTTTTCTATAGGGGTCCGTTTGGTTAGCAAGAAAAAAATGATAGAAAGTGAAAGAGATAGAAAGTGAAGTGAAAGAAAATATATTTTCATGCATGTATTTGGTTAGCATGAAAAACTTCTAAGAAAATTTTAAAACAATCTCATTCAATTGTTTGAAAAAAAGGGAAGTTATAAGAAAATTTTTCTAATTGTCTAAATTATCCTTAATTATTTTAACTCGGTCTAAAGAAGAAAAAAAATATTTTTTATTATTCAAATTTTTAAAAAATTGGCTCCTAACCTAATTCAGGAACAAAGATCGAACCTTAATCTCTGGACCAAATTATATGATTAGCCTAATTTGTACACATTTTTTTAAAATTAATAACTAATTGAATATTTTAAGAAAAATAAGGGTAAAATGGGAAGTTAGGTTTGAACATTCTTGCTTTTCCTTGTGTTTTTTACAAGAAAAAAAAGTTAGTTAGATGTGAGAAAATCTAAACATGAGAGAAAATTATTTTTTCTATCATTTTCTATTTCATGGTAAACAAACGCATGTAAAATTTTAAAATTTTCTCTTTCTTGTATTTTTTAGCATTATCTTGCTAAACAAACGGACCCTAGAGTGAAAGGGTGGGTTGGAGTGTTGGAAAATGTTTATTTGTTGCTTTGCTTTCTTTGGCAGTGGCAATGTTTGTATGGGATAACAGTGAACAGAAAGAGCCCAAAGATTGAGTATTAGTATGTGCTTTTAATAATTTTGTCATCTTCTCACTATTCAATATAGTATAATTGAAGTATTTTAATATCCAAAACCACTCCTTTCTTCCTACTCTCAATTTCTCTCTAAAAATTTTTGCTACAGTGAATTGTAATTGTCATAGACCAATTTCACTCTTCAACTTTAGTGAACTGCTTCCTATCTTTGGGTTGGATGTTTTATCCACCTTAGGTGCGACTTATAATTTTTACTTATTAATAAAATCTACTGTTTTCTATTGAAAAACAACTTTAGAGAACTAGACTATGAATTTATATTTTGCAATCCAAAAGCATCCATTTTCCTCCCGCTCTATCTCTTTCTACAAATTTTTCAGTCCAGTGAAATTTCTTTGTCATAGGTTAATATCACTGTCCAATGACAATAAAAAGTTGACTGTGATATTCTTATTTCACTGTCCAACACAACCCATTTCTTTCACTCTCTCTCTCTCTCTCTCTCGGTGCCACTTTTTCACTACAATGAATGTTCTGTCATAAGCCAGGGTATAAATTTCATTGGAATTCCTATTTGACTCTAAAACCATCTCATTTCTTCTCATTCTCCATCTCTGTACAAATTTTTCACTATCATATGTCAATTTCACTGACCAAACCCCCTTCTTCCTGCGCTGTATCTCTCTCTACAAATTTATTGCTACATTAAATTTTCAGTCATACGCTAATTTTGCTGTCCAATTGAAATGAACTCCATTGTCCAAAACAAGCAGCTTTCTTCCCACACTCTCTTTTTGAAAAGTTTTCACTACTGTGAACTTTCACTATCTCGAAAAATATTGATAATGAAATTTTTACTATCTCTTTCAATGTCGAAGATAAGTGAAATAGAAAATTGCTAAGTTTGTTAGCATCGATTTATTCTTGCTCGAAAAATTTTGAAGTGATTTTTTTGAAAAATCATGAAACTTTTGGTTTCATGTTTTTCGTTTTTGGCTTTTTAAATTAGAAATGGGTGATTCTTGTTTTTTGGTGTACAGTAGAAAATTTGTTACAAAATATTGATCTGGTTTTTAGATGTAGATATGCTTGATTCCTAATGTTTTGGTTATTTTGAAGTTTTCAAAATTCGCTGAATTTATGGGGATGTAGTCTGTAGGCAACGATTTTTTGATCCTGTTAGTCTCTGTGTGTGTGTGTGTGCGAGAGAGAGAGAGAGAGAGAGAGAGAGAGAGACTCTACATCTGGAAACCCTAAGATGAAGGAGTTTTGAATTTGTTTGAATTTTGAAACTTTCTACTATTTTTATGCAGACATTAAAATGAGTCATTTGGTAGGGTGTTGTCCTTTTTTGGCCAAAACCTTTCTGCTTCGATCTATTAACAAATAAGTTTCATGTTGTGGACTTGTGGTCCCTTTTCCCTTTTTTGTTGTTTGGTGGGGGTGGGGAGGTGGGTGTGCTGCTGTATGACTCTGTTTGCAATTGGTCTGCTTTGATAAGTTTACCGGTGGTAATAAAATGGTTGATCTCAAGTAATATAGTGGAAACCTAAGAAGCACGGACACGGACACGGACACGGACACGGACACGGATACGATACGACACGGACACGCCGACACGAAATTTTTCAAAAAAGTAGGACACGGACACGTTAAATAATATTTATTTTATATATATATATTTATATAAAATTATGTGATAAAATAAAAATATTATCATAATAATCTTTTAATTCATCATTTCCCTAATTCTAAAAATTTACATCATGATATCATTGCATAAAAAGTATAATATAAGATATACTGATACACATTCAACATTAACATCCATGATTCAATAATCAATGACTTCTACAACTTTTACTTTAAAAAATATTCCATTTCGTAATACAAATTTTCATCAAATTCCAAGAGTTCCAATTTTGTAATCCCATTTTTTCTCACATTACTTTCATATTAAAAGACTATTTTATTTGTATATAAGTTCGTATTCGTATCCAAAATTATATTAAATCCATGCCCTATGTTCAATGTAATAATCATATCTTCTTTTATATTATGATTGTGACTCATATCCCCTTAAAATTATAAAAATAACTCTTAATTATAAAATTATCAGGAAAGTTCTCAAAAAAATTGAAAATAAATCTCAAAACGTGTCCCCCAGCGTGTCCCAACGTGTCCTGAACGTGTCGGTCATGTGTCCCCAACGTGTCCAAAACGTGTCCTAAAAAAAATTTAATAATAAAAAAATCGGACACTCATTTTAACGTGTCCGACACGTGTCCGAGCGTGTCCGTGTCCCAGACGTGTCCGACACCGACACTCTGCCCAAAATGAAGTGTCCGTGCTTCCTAGGTGGAAACTAAAGACGATCAATCTATTGCCAAAGTAATGTGTGGTGGTGATGTTTCATTCCTGATCCACAAATGGGTAACATCTCATGGAGAAATCATCACTCGTGAGGCAGAGGCTCAAAGTATTTGGCGCTGTGCTAAATTCCAAACTTTTCTGACTACTAAGTTCTCATTAACGAGGCTGAGTATGTTGAAGCAAAGACAAATCATGGCTTTCCATTTAAAAGGTGTCTAAAGTTTATAATGGGGGTGGGATTTCATCCAATTCAAGTTATGTGAAGTTCTGAAAAATCAGATGGTGACTTCACTGAACAGAGTGTATCCAGAAGTTCCAGAGCTTGCAAGTTGCAATTTTCCGCTACCGGTGAAATTGTGTTGGTTGGATCTTGGAAAACATGATTCTCTATATCACATCTTCAAGCAAAGGATACTTGAATCGGTCCTTTCAGCCCCATTTCTGCTGCGACTGTATTCAAATTGCAAAGCTTCTTGAATTTCAAATGTTCTTTCATGTGCAATGCACTGTCACATTAGTGAAAGTCTCATTTTGTAGTGCAATGTCATACATAATGGAGGGAAAAACAAATAAGGAATTCATTGAGGATGTTTCAAAATTGCTTTTCAACTTGTACATATGGAGGAAGCAGTCCTATATATGATCTAAAGCATAGTCTCATGTACAATTTGTTCATTTTATCTCCTCAGCTTTTCAGTCCTGAATTCTATTTTGCACCTTATATGATGGAAGAAAACATTTGAAAAAACAGATCAAAATCATTTTGGCATGCCGAATCTTGGGTGTTTGGAAAGAAGGGATTTGTTGGGTCTCTAGTCTTTATTGAAGCATTGGTGTGTAATTGATCTTCTTTCCCTCGTTTCCCGCGTCTCCCCTTTCTCTTTGCGTTGTTGGCAAATAATCGTTATTGATGGTGGTTTAGTTGCTAATCTTTATGTATTATCTTGTGGAAGAGGCGGTGTCAATCCAGTCAGCTTGTTGAAGTTCATACCAACTAAAAATGTTCTTATTTTTGTACGACTAGATGCTTTGAGCTTTCTAACTCTAAACTATGCCAACTATTTCTTGCAGGTAGCTGGAACTTCGAGATGATTGGAACTCTAGTCAACTATTGGTACCTGTTTCTGGAAACTTGTTTGCAACTGTTTTGTGTGATGTTTCAGACAACAGACTCATATTTGTCATACCTGTTCCCTTTCAGCTCTAAATAAGTTCCTCGTAACTTGGGCAATGTGTATGTGTTCAGATCTCTGGTTCTTCCATGTTTTTCTTCCTAAGGATTTTCGTGATTTGTCTGGCTCATCAAATCTATGATGCTTCTTATTCAGAAGCAATTCAGGCAATACTGAATTGAGACGTATGAGATCAGATCAGTTCCAATATTGCTTGCTGTTTTGTTGAGCTTAGCTTGTCTCTGCTGATAATAGTTACCTGAAATGAAAGTTTGTGATAGGCGGCGATTGGGGGAACATGAGAATTCAGGGAGTTTGCAAAGAGATCCAAAAGAGAAAATGCTAATGAAGTTTGATGGTGGATATGTGGAATGGTAGCAAATCTTGCTCTGTGCAACTAATATAGGCACTTCTCACTTCCAACCTGACTAAGCAGCCAATATTCGTCTTCCTAGTCCACACCCTATTAAGGAATAAAGCAGATGTAGTAAGAAAAAGAGAATGTGAAAAATCTGCACAACTTTTAAAATGCAAGGATGATAACAGTTAACTTGCTTCTCTAGTGAAGTATCTAAATAATGAAATAAATCATGGGACTAAGAAAAAGATAAGATAAGATGTCAAGTTTTATCTTGGAAACTTTAGGAAAGCAGTAAAAGACATCAAGTGCTAATGTTTGTATTAGGATTTTGAATCTTTAAACACAAACTGATTCTGACAAAAAACACACACACACACACAAAATAATTCAATCTATAAATCATGGAAACCCAGGCCCATTCCATTTATGTTGGGTCTGTCTTCTTTCAAGTTTACAAAAGGGTATTTTAGAAGTCAATATATCAAATTAGACATAATTGTAAAAAATTACACATAACAAAATATTTTAGAAAAAAGTACATAGCTGAGATACAAATACGTAAATGCCCATTTTGTAAAATTTTCTTTCCTAAAAAATGTAACAAGACATTTATCTTAAGCGCTGAAATTTAGGGTCATTTAATTCGAAATCTCTAATGCACCTTGATTCATGTGTTTTTTTTTTGGAAAATGGTTTTGTTTTCAAATTATATTTATGCATTAAATGTTTCTTAGTTTTATGGGAGAACTTTAATATTCCGTTTATTTTAGGATATATCACTTTGTTTGAATTTCAAAATTTGTTAATTATTTTTTTATATAATTTGAAATATAAATTTATTTACACTGTAACAAAAACGTAACAAATTCATTAAGTAATAGTGTAATAAAAACAGTGTAACAATACACTGTAACAAAAACAGTGTTCAGTGGTTTTGTGCATGTGGTAACAAATTCAAAACAAAGATGGACTGTTTTGAATGAAATTATATAAAAATATATGTTTGACAAAATATAATAGTACAATATTTTGTGTAAATATTTTGTTACACTGTTATTGTTACACTGTTATGAAGTTCGGATATTAATATAATTTCAAACAAAATCACTTTCCAAAAAAAATACGCATGAATCAAGGTGCATTAAATATAATTTGAAAAAAAAAACCACTTTCCAAAAAAAAAAAACGCATGAATCAAAGGGAGGACATAAAAATAAGGAATATTAAAGTTCTTCCATAAAATTATGAGATGTTTAATGCACCACTTTCCAAATAAAAAACGCATGGATCAAGGGAGGATATAAATGTCAGAATAAAATATGAAAATTTCAAATAATGTATTTGGAAACAAATAAGTATCAAAATTAAGGATTTTTTTACCCTATATTTTTTTCTGTGTATTTTTTTACAATTAACTCTAATTTGGTGTACCTATTTCTAATTTCTTCTTTACAAAATATATTTGGATACACGTAATCATATAGCTTTACATAGCTTTGCAAGCATGTAGCTAACTATTAGAAAAATGACTTTAATTGTAGTAGCATGTTAAAAGGCCTTGTGAGATGAGGATGTGTTATAATTTCATGTGTTGCATCCTATATCGACTCGGGAGGGGGATTGACTGGACTATATATGTGGTGTGGTCGCCCTTAATTGTCAAGAGACCTTTTTTTGGGGTAAAACTTAGAGGAACAAAACTGTGGGGGTATGGGCACTCAAAACAGACAATATCTTGATAGTTAGGGCACACCGTTATAGGTGGTATCAAAACTGACTCTCCTACAGCCGGGGGGGGGGGGATGGACTCCACTTGGGCCTCGCGAGGCGCGTGACATCTAAGGGAGGTGGAATGTAGTAGCTTGTTAAAAGGCCTTGTGAGGTGAACAGATGCAATAGCTTCATATGTTGCATTCCACGTCGACTTGGGAGGGAGAGGGACTGAGTTATATATGTAGTGTGCTCACCCTTAATTTTTGCTGAGATAAAGTTCTATAGGAACAAAACCATGAGGGTATATGGGCACCCAAAGCGGATAATATCCTGACAGTTAGGACGAATCATTATATTAAGTATATAATGAGATTTTCATAGAAATTTATGCATCTAAAAAGAACAATGACTTTAGTTTCAAGTAGATTGACAGTAGTAATCAGAATTTCTGACACCCCTTTCCACAAGAAATCCGATCTCAATTCCTAAGGCTTAAAATCTGTTGTTTTTACCAAGATGGAGGTCAATTTCCTCACTTAACTGCTTACACAAATTTTCTTGTAGCTCACCCGTGGAAGGAAACCAAGGGCCAACATTTACTAATTTGGTTATTTGATTCATCAATATGCTCAACCACCATGTCAATATTAGCCAAAAACGGTAGTAATTGTTGTGAGCCAACCAGAACTCCAATTATAAAAAAGTAAACTCGCTAACTAAATGTCCATTACCCAGTGTTAATCCTCCTAATTTTCGAGGATTGAGACTGCAGACCTATTAGAACAATATTCTCTGACATGACTTGAGCAAAGTGACTGAACTAAAAAATCTTACTTGTCAAACATAAACAGTAGTAAATGTTGACACTGGTTAAAACTAAACCGTTTGAAGTCTAGACGCAGCATGATACTCTTTATATCACTGCCATTTGTGCATTAAGGAGAGTGGAACCGATAGAATTTATTGAATGGTAACAAAGCTTGCCATTCTGTCTATTTGTCTGAATCCGACTTTAGGCCTGCCCTTGGGGATCGGGGTAGTTTATTGAGCATTACAGTGATGTGATCTCTGGCGGCCATACCATTTAATGGCTTCATGGGAGAATTTCATAACACTTCATGCTATGAAGTAAAACTCCGCTCTTGCTCACTCTAGGGAAGGCGATACGCTCAGTAAACTCGTATCAACTACTCGCCATTGTCATACATAAAAGGGTCTTCTAATTTTAACCTTAAAACTACTCTTCCGATGATCAATACAAATAGAGAACCAACACTTTGTCCCTCTAAACCAAGCTTATTGGCCAATGGTGAGTACGCATCCGGAGGCTCGATGGGCTTAGTTTTTGGTCTTCGGGCAGAATCATGGCCGTTGGTTGGGCCTGGGTTAAAAATCTTTTTGATTATGAAATTCTAAATTGGTCCAGAGCTGAGATGAAAAGGGCAGCAAGTTTGGCACACAATGGGACCCATGGCAAATATTCGAAAATATATTTCCTGTACTTCTTGGAATTTCTATTAACTCAAATGAAACCCAATTTTTTTTTCAGTGGAGTTCATTAATCTCACATTCATTCAAAAGAAGATATGTATTTGAGTTACAATTTTTTGAATGAGCAATACTATAGGGACCTTATTTTGGGACCATCTTTAGGTTCCTAAATAAGGTCCCCAAATAAGGTCCAAATAATATTTCCCTTTTTAAATTTCATTTGAGTTTTGTAGTATTGTTATCAGCGACTTTGAAAGGAACATGGAGGTTGTAGGATGGTTAATCTGGTTTCAATTTAGATCAATGTTATATAACCCAAATTTGCATCCCAAATGAAGGGGGACCATTGGATCAGTGGGTCCTATTTAAAAAAATTGATGGGATCCACTGAACCAATAATCCTCTTCATTTGGGATGCAAATTTAGATTACAAATTTGGGTTACATAGTATTTCCCTTCAATTTATCACCATCAATTAGTATAGTTATATTAGACATAGTATGCTAATTGTCTCAACTAACGCATAGTAGAGTGGGTCCTGACGCAATGATAATATTATTTCATTATCACATGAGTATTATGTGTTCGACTCATAGCAATAATCTTTATGCACGTGAAGCAAGATTGGATATAATTGATCTTCATCAGACACTACAATAACGGAAGAATTGGGTATTGGACCGATATTTTTAAAGTAGGTCATGTCTTAAAGTATCTATTCTTGATTCCTACATCCGTGCATTATTTGCACGAGTTTTATTGCTAAAAGCAAGCTTACAGTAGGTAAATTTGGCCTCTATTGAGGCACTAGACAAATTGTCAAGATCTTTAAAAAGTAAACAATAATAGACTAACTTTATGGCTATATAATTGAGACATCAGTATTGGGATTGTTGCTTGCTTTGTTTGACATTGAATCCTGCAAAAAGCGAAGTGACTTTAGAATTTAGTGGTTCCATACTTTAGTACAGAAAAACTGAACTGTTTGTTTTCTTTTCACTGAAAGGTAAGATGCCATGGTAGTGTTGGATTCGGAAGACTTATTTTTTAGCTTCTAAATGTAATTCACACCAAGTATGTTTGGTTTGCTCAATGGCCGTGGTTTGTTGATGATTACACGTACGTATGGAAAATTTACGAGTAGTCACGAGTACAAATGCTGCATGACAGAGATGGTTCTGTACAACATGGTTAAGAAAGATTGTCGCAACGACTAACCAGGATTCTTCCCATAGTAATTTCAGAAAGATGGCTGCTTAAAACAAGGCATAAAAATCAATTGCTGTGTGCTTGGTAGATGCTTGGAAGTTCTTCTTGCGTTCATTCATCCCTTTGTTTGACTGATAACCAAATCACCTAACTCCACGCCTTCTTTGTAGTTGCAGTGAAAACGGGTGGATGTCCGAACTGGTCTAAGTCTAACAACTATGCTCGTAGCAGCTTTTGAAATTGAGATACTTCTACTAATCCATAAATGACCTTATCTCTTGTGAGATTCGAACTTTGGATCTTAAGGAATTAATCATTGAAGCTTTGTCATTCGAAAATATCCTGGCGGCTGAAATTGTTATATTTTTAATTAATAGATGAATTTGTTATATTTTTAAATTCTTTAGTAGCAAATACCGAAACAACATACAATACCTTTGTACCATGTCATTCAATTTTTCATTTCGCAAGTTATTTGGTTTGATTAATGATTTTGATTAAGGTGAGCCTCATAAAATTATTTATATGATTTTGCATTATTTTCACCCTATCGTAAACATGCACGCGTGTATGATATTAATTTTTTATTTATGGGTAAGTATTACAAGTTAGGTTAAGTCTACTATGATGATATAGGCTGCGGACTCGAGTTTAAAATATAATCTTTTTAAAATAGTACTTCATAATACCATATTAAAACGTATGAGGTATAGCTAAGACCCAAACCACAAAGAATAGGTGCGAGACCACGAGGAACCTTCGGCGAGTTGGAAGGCCTGACCTCCACCTCTGGTCAAACTTCTAGGTTCCCAAAAAGGAAGGTCGCGTTATCTTAGCAACAGAGAAAGATCGTTACCCCAGTTATCATGGAGAAATAGGCTCCTACAATCAAGGGGAGATGCGCTCCCAATAATCAAGACGAGATTTACTCTGACAGTCTAGCAATACCCGGGGATGATCCAAATTAATAAGAGAAGACGTTGTCAATGTCTTATAATTATCAAAGACCTTCACTAGAAGAGGGCAATCTACAACCCCATTCATTCTCAACAAGCAATAAGATAATTCTCCTTACCTAGAGCAAGAGACTTCATTCAAATAGACTAATCAGTATCTATGAACCACTATAAATTTTGCCTAATCACTCACAAAAACCTACAATCTATCGACTTGAATAATATACACATCCGCCAAGATTCCGTTAACTTCTAGTCCGTACATCATCAATATTGATAAAATTGACTTCCATCTATCTCTTCTACACTGCATTCAGATGTAATTTTCACCTCTAAGCTATTAAAGTCGTTTTCCATCTACTCATTTCTCTTTCATACCAAATAAGCTATTAAAGTCGCTTCTTCTAAATACATTTTTGCATTAAAAAATATAATTTTAAATCATTCAAAACTTACAATGGAGAGAAGGAAATATGAAAAGAATGACAATCTGGTCAAAAAATCTTTGTTATACGTGCCAGGTCATCTCTGGCCTCACATGTCTGATAGAGCTTTTCACATCAATTTTTCCTACGTGCATGATGAGAGCACACAAGAAACCAACGCATGAAAACAAAAAACGCAATATTCCATGTAATGTTCAAACACAAACAAGTCTTTGTCCTACCTAATTCCAATCTTTAAGGTATGAAAGTCAAACAAAGTGGGTCATATTTCTTCAATCTATCATTCATTCAATCATTCCTTAGACTATGTTTTATATATTTATACCTATTTTATTATTATAAAGAATTACAAATATCATTCTATCATTTTATAATTAAATACTTAAATTACTATTATATCCTAATATATTTAAATCTCTAAATTACCTATAACATCTCTTTTAATTATTTATTTTTTATGTATAAATATCAATTTCTATAAAAAAATTTGAATTACTATATTACCCTTAAAAAATATTCATCATTATATTTTCAATATTCATCAATTTTTTTAAAAAAAAATAGAACTTTAACTATTTCTTTTTTTTAATAGTTAAAACAAAGAATTTTGAGAACATACCAAGTTTTTATAGTTTTATAATAGAATATGAGTAATGAAAAAATTAAGTTTGATTAATTTGAGATGATATTTAATTCAAATACACATAGAAATAATACGTTTAATTAATTTTTGTGTACAAAAATTATTCACGTGTGATGCATTGCTAGTATTCACAAAAGTCTACTAATTGTACATTTGTGATGTTGTTGAATGTTATAGGGGGAAATTAATCTTTGTTACGGTTACAAGTTTCGAGTATCTTATGGTTACAATGATTTCTTTCCTATCTTTATTAGTTTTTGTTCTTGAATTTAATTTCTCATTTATTTCTTTCTCCCTTTCTTAATTTCTCTTTATATAAAGTACCAATTAATTTATATGCAAATTTATGACAACTTTAAAAAGAAAATCATACTATTTTATTTTATAAATAAAATTATGGGATTCTACTCATTCTCATTCTATCTAAGTTCCAAATCCAACCAATTTACCCAAGTTTATTTTCTTGAACTTTATATTTAAATTAATTTTCATCTTAATATGATGATGTTTAGAAGTTTAAACTAGGGGTGCAACTTGGGTTGGGCAACCCGATTTCAACCCGAAAAAATTAGGGCTTGGGTTAGGGTTTTTAATACTTGGATTGGGCTTGGGTCAAAAAACTCCAACCCGAATTCAATTTGGGCCGGGCTCGGGTTGAGGCATTCCGAACCCGAGCCCAACCCGAACCCGACAAATTAAAAAAAAATTATATATATATATATATATATATATATATAAAGCATTAGCACATTTTTTCATTTTTACTCCATCGTCCTCTGTTTCTTGTTGTTTGCTACTATGTTATGCGTAATTAGTGGTGATAGTGTGATGTTTTAAGTTTAATGTTTTTATGATCTAATTTCTATGTTTTCTGGGATTGTGCTTTGAGATCACTAGCTTTTTGGTATGAAAGCAGATGATCAATAATCGTGCACTGTTATGAATGAAATATATTGATTGTTTTATGAATTTGTAATTATCCCCCCTCTCTCTGTCTCTCTTGCAGTGAACCCGAATTCAACCCGAGCCCGCCCGAATTAAACTCGGGCAGTGCTCGGGTTGAGTTCCTCAACCCGAGGTAGGGTTAGGGTTAGGGTTAGGGTTGAAAATTTTATACCTAGAGTTGGGCTAGGGTTGACTGTCTAACCCGCCCAACCCGCCCGAGTTGCACCCCTAGTTTAAACCGAAAGTATTGTTGGGTTAACCCTATTTTTTACATACATGACATATTTACAAACAAGTTCTTATAAAGACTAAACTCATACATAATGAATTTATATCAATTACGTGTCTAAATAGTGGGTCTTCTAAAGAACAAGCGTCTCTAATATCTACTTACTCCAATTGTTCTATTACCAAGTCCCAACTTCTCATGATACTTTCCTATATAGTGGCCAAAACACAAAAGACAAGCTTAGTGTCTGCACTAGTCTTTCCTAGATGTTCCACCATATAACTTTATATGCTAAAGCATTTCATACAACTCCAAATGGTGTAGGGCCTTGGGGAATGACTTAAGGTTACATATGATAATCACATGATAAAGTAAATGGGATATTTGACTTGTTCAAATTGAATGGGCCACCACAGACTTGAAAAGGGCATTTTCATTCTCCAAGTAACATCACCTCTAGTACCTCTCCTTTTTCTTTTCCAAGGGTTAATTACAAATAATCCCTTCAAAGTTTGGGTTATGTAGCACTTGACTTGTTTTGATTTAAATTTCAGCAATTTGCCTTCTCTAAGTTTAGATGGACTAAATTAACAGATGAGTTAAATAGACGCCTTTTAAATTACTTTTGTACCCTTAGAGTTTATTGACACCCGCATTTTCTTTCTCCTCCCTTTAACCAACTAGGCCAACACCTCCCAACGCAGCCTTCACCAAACCACCAACAGAACCAACGCCGGTGGCATCAATGCCACCGACACCAATGCAGTTGACGCAAAAATACTACCACCACCAACAACTACCAAACCAAGTACCATCCACCAACTACCAACCAACTAAACTTCAAGTTTATGCTTAATTTTTTTTTCCAGAAGGTTTGTTTATGCTTAATTTGCTTAATTTAATTATTATTATTTCTAAGTTAACATAATAATTATTAACATTAGATGGGGTTCATTACCAATTTACTACAAAGATCAGATCTATTAGGACTTCTCTTGTGAAATTTGAATTTATTAATTTAAGATAATAATCTAAACCCCTATCATCTCTATCATTTGATGTACTCTGATAGATGGATAGATAGATATCCCCTTTTGGCATTTTCCATTCACAAACTTCTCTTATATAATTTCAGCGAGGCCCCATCACAATTTCCTAATGTGCTTAACATAGATAAGAAAGAAACAAAATAGCATAATCCATAACCCATTCTAATGTGTAAAGTGTAGACATAATGCTCACTAAAACATTGCCTAAAAGTATCTCCGACCCTTCTTTTTAAATGAAATTCAAATTTAAATTTGTGTAAAAAATTCTTAAAAATTTTCTTTAATTATATACACAATTTCATGCCAAATCAAGGAAGGCTCAGACTTTTCTCAAATAACTAATTATTAAATTTTATTCTCCACTAAAAATCTAATAGTCATATTCTATGTTTATTTAGATTTGTGCTCATTTAAATTTCGATTTCTCGTCTTTTAATTTTAAATGTTTCCATTTGAATAAGCTTATCAAAATTTTCTTTTTTAAACAAAGTTCATCAATCAATCAATCAAAGTAACACTACAATATTCAAACAAATCTCACCTAATTCAATACCTCGAGATTTTTATTTTATTTTATTTGGAACATAGTACCTCGAGATGAAGAGTCAAGAAGGTGGCCGCATTTGGCTCAATCATTGTTTTGTATTTTGATTATGAGAATGAGAATAAAGAATGAAAGACAACCACTAATGGATTAAAAGTATTTTGACTTCTTGTGGCTTCATCCCACAATTTCTATTCTCTCCATTTTCCATGCACAAATATTTTCCAGTGGTTGTTAAAGCTTGCGGGGATATGCCCTCACTGAACTTTCAATGATTCATGTATAAGCTTATATATATAATGGCCCACTATTGCCCCCTATTTCAACAAAAACGAATGTTTTATTATTGGACTACATCAAATAAATGTGAATTATTTTGACTCGTGTATATATATATATAATAAGTTAGCTAAATTTTTGAACTTATGAGGGATATATTTTTCCTCTAAATTTCACACACCCAACATACACTTTTCCCTCAAATTTTACAAACCCAACACACACAACTGTACACACATACACACACACTCATTATATATACACTTCAGTTATATGCGCACAATATCATAGTTTAGTATACAATAATTTTAGTCACGGGGTATCGCTAATATATATATATATATATACTAGAGGTAACTCGTGTATGAATGTACGGTGTAATGTGAATGGTTTTAAGAGAGATATTGGTGGCAGTTGGATTAGTTTATTTGAGACCGTCAGATAAATTTATTGAAACCTGTCATGTTATATATATATATCAAATAATACAAAATTTTATTTAATATACGAAATTATATATTTTTCAAAAAAATATATAATTGCTCTAGACTTTCTTCAATAAATTAATGGTTCATAATTTATTTAAACACGTTTAGATATCGATGAAAAAATTATTGAGCACCATACTCCATAAATTTTTAGGTGTATGCTAGAGTCCTTGCAGCTACTCTCCCTCTCTCTCCTTTGACCATGTTTTTTCCAATAGTCGGCACCGGCTCTACGTCATAACGCCCGCAAAAGGGCCAGTAGACGTCTGTTACACAAAAACAAAACTTGATTGATTTGATTGTGATGAAATTCAACTTACGGAAACATCGTTTTTTCTTTCTTGTCCTGCTATCCCCCACCTCAACGTGTTTGTTCTTGCTTCAATTCTGACCGTCTATCATGCTTGCTTCCTTTACGTTGGAAATTAATGGTCCAGATTTGAAGAGGGAGGTTGTGTTGAAACTTCCAGCTTTCTTGTTTGGCTTTATATTTCATTTACCCCTATTTGTAGAGTTGACTTGAACTTTTCATTGTCATGGAACAGCCTACTTGGCCATTAGGTCACGGTTTAGAGATTTGACCATTTCCACAGAGAGTAACAGACTGGACAAAGGGCACATTTGGCTATACATCCTCAGTCTAATTATCTTATCAAAAAATGATTTTTTTGATGCTATCTTCACTTTCTTTCAACAACTATGACATGTGTAAATTATTTTATTTACTTATTTTATGTTACTTTATTTTTTTTTTTTATAATCAATGGTTACAAATATGACAAATTGATTATTTTTGCAGTATGCTGTTCTCAGGGATGGTATATAGGGAAAAACACAAAATTTTTGGAGTTTTAATAAAATCATATGCTAATCCTATCGAATTTATGAAAAAATTATCCTATTGAATTGAAAAAAGTATACGAGGGTAGAGGTAGGAGAGGTGTCGCTAAGACAAAGTTTGATTCTCTATATTTATGAAATAAATGGAGAATTTTTTAATTTCTTTTAAATGAGAAAGATATAGTCACATTAACAAATCAATTTTCTTTGAATTTTAAAAATTTAAAGTATTTTTTGAATAAAATAAGATTTTTTGATACGGTGAAAACTTTTAAGTCCTGTGGGGGTAAATTGGACTATCTCAAGTTTTCCTTAGTTTAATTAAGTCTGTTTTATCATATTTTAAACAACATCAAGCCAATGATACTTGTCCTTTCAACAGTCTGGACATATCCTACTTTTTTTTTATTTTTTTATTTGGGCATCCTGAAACCATGTATTCAAAGCCTTAACACTAAAAAATTGGAGGCATTGTCCATTTTTCTCAACTTCTTGTCGAGTTTTTCTCCCCTCATTTTCTCTTCCCCATTTAACATTCAAAGGCACATGTGATTGAATAGGGAGACAAAACGAATAAAAAAATGAAGTATGTTGGTCAACAAAGTGCACAAGAGAATCACAAGAAGAAAATTGCTCAAGCAAATATACCTGAGGTAGAAAATTTTTTTGTCAATGTTTCTAACATGAGTTTTTCTGCCGTAGTATCCGAAGTGAACTTAGTAAGAAATACCAAAGAATGGTGGGTGGACACTTGGGCCAATTGGCACATATGCTCAGATAACAATATGTTATCTTTATATGAAGAAATTAATCATGGAGAATAACTATTCATGTGAAATTTCTCTACTTCCAAAGTTAAAGTCAAATGAAAGGTTATATTAAAGATGACTTTCGTGAAAGAACTTACTCTCAATAATGTATTACATATTTCAGAAATTCGAAAGAATCTTGTGTCTGAATCATTGTTGAGTAAGAAGAGTTTTAGGTTTGTTTTTTAGTCTGACAAGTTTATACTCACCAAGAGTAGAATTTTTGTAGGCAAGATATATATGAGTATGGGCTCTTCAAGATGAATGTAGTGACAATTGTATCTTTTTTTAATAATAATAAAAATACATCTTCTACTTATATGTTTGAGTCTTCTAATGCATGACATAATAGACTAGAACATGTTAATTTTGATATTTTACATAAATTAATGAATTTATAATTGTTGCTTAAATTCAATATTGATGCAAATCATAAATGTGAGACATGTATTAAATCAAAGTTAACTAGAGTATAATTTTTTAATATTGAAAAAAGTATTGAACCTATATAATTAATTCATAGTGATACATGTGATTTAAAATATGTTCAAACTAGAGGTAAAAAAAAATACTTTGTTACTTTTATTGATAAATAATTGCACAAGATATTGTTATGTATATTTGCTAACAAATAAAGATGAAACATTAGAAAAATTTATGCATTATAAGAATGAGGTTGAGAATCAACTTGGTAAAAATATTAAAACAATAAAAAGTGATCGAGGTGGTGAATATGCACACCTTTCGATAGGTTCTATCAAGAACATGATATTATTTATCAAATTTTTGCGCCTTATACACCTCAGCAAAATGAGATTGTCAAATAAAAAAATAAAACATTGAAAGAGATGATGAATGTCATGTTGATTAGTTAGGGATTACCTCAGAACTTGTAGGGGAAAACTTTGTTTTCAGCAAATTGTATTTTAAATAAATTATCCCATAAGAAGTTAGATAAAACCCTTTATGAATTATGAAAAAGTCAGAATCCTTCCTATAAATATTTAAAAGTGTGGTGGTGTTTGGCTAAGGTGATGGTTTCTATTCTCAAAAGGATTAAATTAGGACCTAAGACTATTGATTGTATATTTATTGGTTATGAAATAAATAGTAGTGCATATCGTTTTCTCGTGCATAAATATGATATTTTTGATATATATGTCAATATAATCATTGAATCTAGAAATATATTATTCTTTGAAAATATCTTTCCTAGTAATAATGCATTTGATGGGAATTTTCTTAAAAGAATTTGATGATGCACAAAGTTGACTATGCACGATCAAACCAGTCGAGTGTGCGGTGTAAAATAATTAATAATAATAGACAAAGATTGGGTTGTTGGGTCTGGGTGACCTAACTACTGAAGACTACAACGGTGGTCGAAGAACTCTATTAATGAGAGAGTATAAGGTAGTAGGGGAAAGAGAGAAAGAGAGAGCAAGAGTACGCTCAAGATGAAGTATGTGAGATATGCCCCTATGTGTAGGAGATTTACCATTGATAGGCACAGAGCCCTAACTGTGGCGGTGACGTGAAGGTCAGAGTACTAATTTATCAGGGAGGATAGTTATAATTGGGAATATGCATTATCCTAAAGTAATGACTATCCCGATGATTGTTCTTCCACGTACGTTGACTCTTCCTGGACTCTTGAGCTTTGGATTGGACTGAGGTCATGAGTTAAGTTTGACCTGCCTTTTGATGATTTGGGCTTAACTCATGAACTGGGCCCAAGCCTGGTCTGAATTTGCGCTCGTTATTTGCCCACCATGCCCCAAGCCCTAGTAGTGATAGGGGGTTAAGGGCATGAGTGAGCTTCTTCATTTGGGTAGACCAAGGTATATTGTTCCACACGGTGGCTTCTTCAACTTTCTAGTCCATTGTATTTTCGAAACTTATTTCTCCATTTGGTAGCGCCATTGTTGTAGACCCACTGTGCTAGCAAACAAATTTCTCTACTGGGTCTCTCAAACCCCTCTTTCCGGATTAGAACTAGGGCAGTGCCATTCTCTTTCTTCCTTCCACAAGCAGCATAGAGATAATGAAAAGAGGCATGAACGCTTCTGCCCGAGGAGATGAAGATGTTTTGGTGAGAGGCATCTAGGAAAGGGAGAAAGACTTAGGTGGGGCCGAGATGAACCTGGACGAAGCCAGGGGAGGCGCGAGCTTGGGCGACGCTAGGGAGGGCGACACTATAGCAAGTTTGGGCGGCGCCAAGTTGGGTGATGCCAGGGGAGGCGAAAGGTTGGGCAACGTCATAGGCCACACCATGGAGGACCTAGGCAAACTGATGATATCTTCGGTTTCTGAAAATTCTCTTTTTCATTCAGACTCCAAAGGTGATCCCGTGGTTGATAGATCAATGGTGGAGGTTCTTTATGTTACTAGGATGATAACCTTCCCTCATCCTAAGATGGCGAGATCTGATGTCCCCAGTGCTTCCCAACTGAGGTCTGATGGTTCTACTATTTCTCGGAAGGTGGGGTCTGATGGTGTCCCTGCTTCTTCTCAACATCTGACCCATTTGAGTTTAGGGTCAGTTCTAGGACTATTTTAGAGATTGAGACTCATGTGCAAACTTCCACTAAGACGGGAGATTTGTATAATTGTTCTGCTTCCAGCCAAGGATCAAAATATCGTTTCAAAACGGTTGAAACATCCAAAACGTTTCCGTTTCCGAGGAGACCGAAACTAATCAGTGATGTAATCAAAATTCTAATACTTCGAGGTGTTCCATAATGTTTCGAAATGTTTTGCTATATTTCAATGCATTTGCACAATTATTTCGGAATGTTTCAAGGTATTTCAAGATGTTTTGGTATATTTCGATCAATGTTTTGAAAAAATAATTCTTAAATATTTTATTTTTTTCATTCGATTTTCGAAACGGGTCGAAACATGTCGAAATGTTTCCATTTTCTAGGTGATCGAAACAATGCACCGAAACGAAAATTTTGATCTTTGCTTCCAGCAGTGGCTCAGTGTCCATGTTGCAGGACGTGAATTTGGCCAAGGAGCATCTTTGGAGGTTTATGACACCCTCAGACATTAAAGAGATCGGTTCTCGGGGTCTTAAAAGTATCATCGATACCACGATGGAAGGCTTTGTTATGATACCCTTCTTTCCTATGCAACCTTGTCTTCTGTATGTTTTGGTCATGATGATATTCTTGCTTTTCGATATTTGCAGATGGTTGCGGTTTTTTCGTGCCATTTTCGAGGATGCTCAAACTAGATGGGTGTCGAGAGCTGTGGCGAAAGAGAGACGGACGCACCAGACTGCTGAGGAGCAGTTAAGGTTAGCTCATGATAGGGCAGCACCTCTTGGGGCCAAGTTTTCGAGAGACTGAGGTTGCTTGCGTGAGAGTAGAGAGGAAGTGAGGCTGAGTTTTTGGTGACTCGCGAGAGAGCCGCTAAGCTAGAGATTGAAACTACTTGCGTGAGAGCAAGGACAGAGTGAGGTTGAGCTTTTAACGACTAGTGAGAGAGTTGCTAAGCTGGGGACTGAGGCTACTTGCGTGAGAGCAGAGGCTGGGTGAGGCCAAGCTTTTGACGAATTGTGAGAGAGTCGCTAAGTTAGGGACTGAGGCAAAGTAAGGCCGAGCTTTTGACGATTTATGAGAGAACTGCTAAGTTAGGAACTGAGGCTGCTTGCATGAGAGGGAGCCAGCAGGATAGAGCCGGCGGTGCATGGGCGTCAAGCACAAAAAACGAGGTCACCTGATGCGCCAAGAGGGATAACACCGGGTACCAAGGGCACTGATGGACGAGCGGGGGCACGCGATCCAGGCGGTATACCCAAGTAGGCGAGGAGGTAGGCCCTAAGGCAAGAGGGCGCGGGCACCGCCCTGGCGTTGGCTTTGGGAACTGGCGCTAGGTGGAGTATTAGAAAACCATTAAGAAATGACAAAGTTTTGCACGACCATAACTTTGCACTCGGTTGTTTGAATTTGGGTATTTTTTTGAGATCTACCAAAATCAAATTGTCTACGGCAGTTTGGGCCCCAAATTTCCCCAAAAAATGCTTATTTTTCATTGAATTTGAATTTTAAACACAAATTAGTGAAGAAGTAGAATTTTTACATGTCTACTTTTCATATTCCCCTTTATGTGAGGACTAAGCTCACCTTGCCTTGGCACCCTTTCTCCTTCCTAATGTTGGGAGACAGCTCCTTGAAGACTCTCAACAAGCATCAGCATGAGGATCTGCTGGTTATGGTTAACCAGCTATTGCATGGTCTCCAACAGTTTTTGGGATTCAAGGATGGGTTCGCCGGTGGTGGCGGGATCTCATTGTGATGTGGCGGATCATCTTCCACTTGGTGGTTTATGGATCTGGTTGTGATTGTCATTGAAGGTAGGAAGACTGTAGGGTGAGAATCAAATCATTTCTCATAGATGATGTCAAACTGATAATGCACAAAATTGACTATCCACGATCAAATTAGTCGATTGTGTGGTATAAAACAATTAATAATAATAGAAAAGATTGTGTGGTTGGGTCTGAGTGACCTAACTACTGAAGATGGCAATGGTGGCCGGAGAACTCTATTAATGAGAGAGTACAAAGTAGTAGGGAAGAGAGAGAGATCAAGAGTACGCTTAAGGTAAAATATGTTAGATTTTCCCCCATGTGTAAGGGGGTTTACAATTTATACATACAAAACCCTAGCTGTGACGGTGATGTGAAGATCAAGCTACTACTTTATCGATGAGGATAGTTATAATTAGGGATGAGCACTATCCTGAAGTAATGACTATCCCGATTATTGCTCTTCCACGTGTGTCGACTATTCCTGAACTCTTGAGTTTTAGATTGAACTGAGGCCATGACCTAAGCCTAGCCTGTCTTTTGATGATTTAGGCTTAACCCATGAATTGGTCCTTGACCTGGTCTGAATTTGGGCTCGTCAGAACTCATGATACTGCAACTAGTAATATAGATCATGAGTCTATAGATGAAGAAAGTGACAAGGCACTTAGATGCAGTAAAAGGGTAAGGACTTCCAAGTCCTATTGTCCTAATTTTTTAACATATTTGTTAGAAAATGAGCCTCAAAGCTTCAATGAAGCAATTCCATTCCTGAAGCACCTATGTGGAAAGAAGTTATAAACAATGAAATTGGATCTATCATGTAAAATCACACCTGAAAGTTAGTAGATCTTCCTCCGGGAAGTAAACCATTTAGGTGTAAATGAATTTTCAAGAGGAAATGAAAAATGATGGATCAATTGATAAGTGCAAGACTAGACTTGTAGGTAAATGTTGCAGGCAAAAAAGAAGGTCTTAATTACTTTTGATGATGCACAAAAGTATTTATGCTGAAATCAATCAGGGATGAAATAAGAAAGGCTCAACACATGCAAACACGAATATTGGGTAGATTTAGTCTGAGTGACCTACTCCATTGGAAATGGCGACGGAGGGCGAAAAATCTTATTACTTGAGAGGTGTAGTGTGCTGAGACGTATGTGATGCCCCCTATGTGTAGGTGGGGCTTACAATTTATAGGCAATTGAAGTTGGCTATAAGGGGCTCTAATGAAGGTGTCATCCTCGTAACAGGGAGCGTGATGATTCCATGAAGCTCGCCCTATCCTTGTAATGGGCGAGGTGATAGCAGGGTGATTCCTTGAAACTAGCTCTACCTCGTAATGGGCGAGGGATCTTGCGAGATTGATGATGTGCTTCTAATGACTGCGTTTCCACTGATTCTCTCTCCTCAGATGGAGACTCCCACATACGCTGGTGACGGGTTGGGTCTCTCAGGAATGTGAGCTTGGTCCAATTGTGACTGGGCCTTTGTTGATCCTTTGGTGGGCTTGACCTGTATATTTGAGCTTGAATTTCGTCTGCATCTATAATCTAGGCCTAGTCTACATCTCTAATTTGGGCCTAGTTTGGGTCGGGCCTGTCAACTTTGATACATATTCTCTTGTTACGAGAATAACATCTATTCGTATACTCATAACTATTGTAGCGTTGAATAATCTTGGGATACACCAAATGGATGTGAAAACAGCTTTCCTAAATGATGACTTAAATGAGAGAATTTATATGGAGCAACCCGGAGGGTTCATTTCTTCGGGGCAAAAGAAGAAGATGTACAGACTTGTTAAATCACTTTATGGTTTAAAGCAAATACTAAAACAATTCATGAAAAATTAGACAAAGTCATGATATCAAATTGATTAACAATTAATGAATGTGATAAATGTGTCTATGTTAAAGACACAGATAATGAATATGTCATTGTTTGTCTATATGTGAATGATAAGCTTATCTAAGGTAGTAATGATGAGATTATTAAAGCTACTAATAAAATATTGTCCAATAAATTTGACATGAAGGATTTGGATATTGTAGATGTTATACTAGGAATTAAAATTTCTAAAACATCTGGTGAACTTATATTATCTTAGTTACATTATATTGAGAAAATACTTAAGTAATCACAGATCTAGATCTTGAACACCAGCTCGAAGTCTTGAACACCAGACTTCTTCTCCTTTCTCTCTCTCTCTTTCTCTCTCCACACAAACATACACTCACAGTTAAGAGATGTTAGAGCAACTCCAACCCAACTCAACAAAATGACTAGTCAAAATATATTTAAATATTATATTCTTTACTTTAGTTAGCCATTTTTTCAAGTTCACTCCAACCACGCTATCTATTTTGACTAACTACTTCAACTAACTTTCAATTTAACCATAAATCAATATCAATTTAACCACCTATTTAACCAAAAATCAATACCAATTTAATCACCTATTTAACCAAAAATTAATACCTATTTAACCACATATTTAACCAAAAATCAATACCAATTTATTGGAGATGGGGGTGGGTTTCAGCAGCAAAACAGAGGGGTAGGGGTGTGGGTGTTCTTGAAGATACCTGGCAGTTTAGTTGGTTGCGGCAAGAAGATGGCGAGCATGAAGGCCTCTCCAGATCTGGCGAGCATGAAGACCTCCTAGGTTTAGGCGAAGAGAATAGCTACCTGGGATGGAGCTAGTTTTTGAAGTCAGCCTCGCCAAAATAGCTAAAAATTGGAGGATAGCTAGCTGGGTTGGAGATGCTCTTTAAGTCTTGTCTTTTTTTTTTCTCTCTCTACACGCGCGCACAATCAATTTGAATATAAACAATAGTTTAATACACACACTCAACAATCAAGACACACAATACACTATAATACACCACACACAATACACTATTTATTTTTTATTGTGATTGCAAATTTTTTAGTTAAATTATTATATTTTATATATTTTATTATATGATCGATACGATTAATTGACCCTATGATCGAACTAATGAACCATTAATCCGATCCCTCTATTAATTCAATGTCCAATCCAATTCTGATAACACTTGTTCCAAGTCGGCCAACATATCTTTGGCACATAGTCAATAGATCCTCTGAGTCATAGGAGTTTTTGCAGAAAAATCACCAGGGCTAAAAGTGTCAATAAAAATGGGGCGGCCTCCTCAGCTAGATTGAAGAGGGGCTTCATCACTGTCCTCCGTAGACCTTCTGTAAATATGTACACAATAATTTATGGGCTTTTGTGATCAGGACGACGTTTGCGTATCAAACTCGTAAAAAGAGAACGAAGAGGAGAGAAAAAGCAAGAGTCAAAGTAGCAGGAGGAACGCAGCAGTTGTTGTAATATTTGTATTTGTAATGATTTCGTGTGCGAAAATCAGAAGATCGTCACCATAAAGTTTTTTTATTTTTTGGCAGAAGCAGATCACCAGTCCTATAGGAATTTACTGTCTTCAGCTCTCTCTCTTTCTCTCTCTCCCCTTCTTCCATTTCCGTCTCGTTTAAATATTTCTGAATATTCCTATGTCGTTGCTTTAAACCTAACAGTACCAACGGGATTGCCAAAAAAGCAGCTCTTTTGAAAAGGGAAAAACAAAGAGTCTCTCGTTGAAGCTGATATAGAAAGGCTTTGTTAAGGTGTTTTAAGGAAGACCCAGGTGGTAGAAGTAGAACTTCATCAAGAAGAGAACAGGAGGGGTTTTAGGGAAGACCCGTGGTAGAAGTACAACTTCATCAAGAAGAGAACAGGAGGGGTGGTAGGGAAGACCCATGTGGTAGAACTTCATCAAGAGGAGAAAAAGGAGGGGTTTTGAAGAAACCCATTTAGAGTTGAGTTGGTTTTTGCAGAAACACAGTGACGAAGATAGAAGAAAATGGGTGGTTATGAAAGGAATGGAGCTGTAAGGCAGTACATAAGATCAAAGGTGCCTAGATTGCGATGGACTCCTGATCTTCATCGCTGTTTCGTTCATGCCATAGAGAGCCTTGGAGGCCAACACAGTAAGTTTTCCACGTTTCTCTGTTACGGCTTTGTTCGGTTGCTCTTTTGTTTTGGTCGATCTATTGGTTTTTCTCCACCTGAAAACATTTATTTTGTTCTTGATCATTGTTTATTATATAAAGGTGGATATTTTATCTTTTCATATACTCTCCCACTGAGTTTTTGTTTATTCATCCCTGTTTCCATTTGGATTATTTCCTTTCCCCCGTTGTTATTTATAAAGATGGAAGTGCGTTTTTGGTTTCTAATATGTAGAAGCTACACCCAAGCTTGTTCTTCAGTTGATGGATGTTAGAGGACTCACCATTTCACATGTCAAAAGCCACCTCCAGGTCGGTATTATCCTTTCCTTTTCTTCTGTTCTGGACTTTCTTTTTCTATTTTGGTGACTTGAGATTCAAATTTCCAACTCAAACTTCCCTCCTCCACTTATTACTCTTCTTATATTGTTCTTCTATTTTTTTTTCTCTAGTTTTCGGGCTGTTTTTGTTATTTGTGTTCTCTTTCTTTCACACAGATGTATAGAAGCATGAAGAGTGATGTGACCAGTGAAGGTATCCAAAGTTTGGCATCCCATATTCCCCGCATTTCATTTTTGTTATAATTTTCCTTTTGACTATATATAGAGTTGTATTAAATCCACTATTTTCTTTTGTATATTCTTTGGAGGCAGCCATTTTACTCATTGTTTCCCCTTTTTTGGTATTCTTCCATGTCCAGAATCAAAGTTCACGATCTCACATCTTGACATACCTTTTGGCAATTAGTTGCTACCTCTCACTTCATTTATTGTTTCATTCCCAATAAGGTTACTTTTTAGCCAAAATAGATAAGCACATATCGAAACCACTACCTTTTTACATCCTTCTAAAATTGGCATTCCTTATGAAACCCACAACCCCAATCTCAACTGCTCAGTTTTACCATTGTTCTTTGATTAAAAACCTGCTTAAATGTTGTGCCCCATTTTCCTTCTCTCATCATTTGTAATTTGGGTTACAGATTTGGGTTACATAGTATTACTCTTTTTCTTAAGGTCTTAATACTTTTATTGTTTTTTTGTGCTTTGTTTGTGTCTCAAACAGCAGATAGTAGCACCCAACAGAAAAATCAATCTCTTGAAGATCAACAAGATGGGTGCATTGATAGAGAAAAAAGCGTGGGTCACCATCCATCTCTGAAACCCGTTATAGAATCAGATTCTAAGTTCATCTATAGTCCTCTACCAACAAAAAGGTAAAGCTTATCCTCAACCCTCGGGGTTCAGTCTCTCACATCTCAAGAAAGGTTATACCAAGAAACAAAAACGAAATGCATTTACATTGGCATTATATTTTCTTGGCTAAGGCTGTGGTACTAAACTCGGTATTGCACTTTCATCCACCTCAGTTATTGACTTTGAATGGAATGAACTGCGATTATTGATTAAAAATTGATAAAACAATGAAAAATTATAAAATAATAAAAATTATGTACATGACGCGTATATCAACTAAAAGTTGGAGATACGATACAGAAAAAAGTGTTTTTGGATATAGTAACTAGATTATTTTCTTTTGCTTTTTGGGAGTAATGTTATTTTTGTTTCATATGAATTGTCCTCAGAGCTCGAATTGACACGAAGAGTTGTATCACTGAGAACCTGCAATGCAGCCAAAGACTAAGTGAAACAGTGACGAATCCGTACTACTTTGATGATTGTATGCAGACTATGGCTGCAAAAAGTGAAATAAAGGGGAGGGAAGATAAGGGTTTCAGATGGGAGAACCATGAAGCAGCTCTATTTTCTACAGCAGCCTTCTCTCTGCCACATAATCTCTTTCACAGCCTCAATACTGGTGGCAATGTAGGTGCAGTGGCAGAATCTGATTTCCTCAAGGTACACCACTTCTTGGACTCTCTCTCTCACACACACTCTTGTTCCCTTTGAACAGCTTTTTGAATGTGGTTGAGTGTCTTGTTAGTCCTATAAGACTCCCTTTTTAAAGTTTCCACTACTCTAGTTATGTAGCATGCTTTTTCTTTGTCTAAATTTGCCAGAAGATGCTTGCATGACCCATGGCTGCATGGATATCTAAATGCTGCCCACCTTTTCTTTTATATTATGCTACTTAGAGGGATACAGTTATGCTACTGAAATGTTAATTTGAGAGGGATTAGGTGACGATGCCAAAAAATAACTTAACTTTTCAGCATTGTACTTCTAGTTTTCGTACAATAAAATCGTGTGAAAGGTGTAAAATTATTTTATTATTTTTATAATCAATAACTACAAATTAACCAAACTAAAATGGCTCTAAATCAATGTTTATATGATACTCATATTTGTTGTGGGTATCGGGTACTTGTTCATATTAGAGATCTAAGGCATTGTACTTATTCGGTTAGTAACTAGTTCCGATGAGAGTATAAGATCTCTTTTTAATTTAACCACAATAATGAATTATGTTTTTAAATTAAGTACAGATAGTATTGTCCTATGGAGAAATATGTGACATTTTGATTGGTGTTATTGGTTAATATGAAGGTGAATGAGTGGGGATTTTTGCAGAATGCAGTTATAAAATTATGAGGTACTATATGCCGGTTTTCAAACTTGTTTGGTTGGTGAGGAAATTATGAGGTTTTATATGCCGGTTTTCAAACTTTCGATCTTGTGGAAATTAGGTTGTTGAATTCATTAATGTAATGTCTCTTCATGTTTAACACAATTAAATGTGCTTTTGCCCCTTCACGCTATAAATGGACTCTTAATGTGGCATTTTCCACGAGTTGGTTCCGGGGAATTCTGCTGTACCGACTTGGGTACCGTACCGTCAGTTATTACTTTTTTTAGTAAAGTTATAATTCAAATGGGAGAAGTTACAATTGTTCAGGGAAAATGTATGATCGATCAAGGGTTCATGATCGATCACAGACATACATGATCAATCATGGACTTTCCTGAGCAGTTGTAACTTCTCCCCCTTTTGAGTTGTAACTTGACCTTTAAAAGTTGTAACTTACACCTCAAAAAAGTTATAACTTAACTTGAAATTGTTGTAACCAGTGGTACGATACCTCCTTTGGTACCGTAGACTTTCCCGTTGGTTCCAGATGAAAATGGATATGGTGATTTGAGTACACAAATATTCAAACTTGTGGTCCATTTTAATTTTTTTAGAAAGAGGGATGGATGGGGTCCTATGTTGGGGTCCTTTAATGCATTGGAGCAGCAGAGCTACACACTTAAAAAAAAAAAAAAAAACCAAAAAAGGACCAAATAATACGACACTAATATGATAAATAAAAAATTTAAATTTGGTGTCTGTTTTTAGTCCTTTTTTTATTGGGAAATGCAATTTAGACCTTATTTTGGGATCTTATTTATGAACTTAATGATGTATAACAATTGGATTGGTTGTTGACTCCATCTAATATTGGAATTCACAAATAATCTAATGGTTACATTGAAGCCACATCATTAGGTTCCCAAATAAGGTTCCTGTAGCATTGCTCTTTTTTATCTGTCCAGCATTATCCTACTTAATTTTGGGATGAACATATTATGTCATGGCCATTGAACTAACAATTAGTTTCATTAAATATTAAAACCTATTGTTGATTTAATGAAAACGATTAAATAGACCTTTACATTAAATCTTTAAATTATGTCTCAATAGTGTTACTCTTCATAAGTATTGTCATCCACACTATAGTAATAATTATTCCAATTGCTTTTGTGTAATATTTATCATAGTTGGAGTGCCGTAATTTTTTTACATGCAACGGTTGATCATTATTACAATTTTTTATATTGTCATTACGATATAGCTAACCTAGTCTCCACCAATGTCGATTTGAGAGGGATAAACTAGTTACATACCAAACCCATTACTGTATTTTGCATAAATTAAAGTAGTTGTCTCTAAGTTCGCACTCCCAATCTAAAGGTGATACAATTTCTAATCAAAGAACCAGTGTCTCCCTCACTGTACCTGTCCTAGTAATAGTGTGTCCATATTTGTTTTGATGGTCAATAGAGCTATAATCTTTTATATTGACTGAGGGACAGTTATCGCAAATTTCCATTAATTTGGTTTCTCTTTTTATCCCATTGTTGTAGTTTTGCAGTAACACATTCTCTACATCTGTTATTTAGAATGTGAATAACTACTATGCTTACTATTTGCACAAGTGAGTAATTTCCAGCTCTTGTTGTTCCACAGATTGCTGAACAAGAAGATCAAAAATGCCTATCCCCCAGAAAAAGAAAATTACAGAACTTCAGAAATGGACATGATGAAGATGAAGCAGGTGACGGTGGTGGATTGTCATTGTCACTCTCACTGCATCATCCCTCTACTCAGAGAAGTAACGCTTCGTCCACGAGCGAGATCAGTGAGACAAGCTCATCATACTCCAGGTCTAACTTGACTGACTGTTCTGGCTCTTCTTTGGAAAAGTGTGGGATTAACTTAAACCTATCTATTGCTCTATGTGCTGACTAGATTTATAGTAAAAATCTTCCTAGTTCGTTTAAATTTTATCTTTAATTTGCTATATCTTCACATGGATGAGTTTTGTAAACCCTTTTTTGGGTAACAGTTGTTTTAAAATAATTCAATTATCACAAACCATATATTAAATTCGTATAATGGGATTGCATCCCAGCCATGGAAAGTCATTTGTTTGTACAGGTAGACTGCAGGCTTGCAAATTTAGTGTGCCCAGATTTACTTTGACCCAGCTAAGCTTATGTGAAGGGTTGACCTGAATGGTTGATTGTGTTACTTTGAATGCTCGGCTAAATGAGCTCAGAACGGACAGAAGAGCTCGAAGTAAAGAGCTTTGGTCCAAGGACTAGCTCAACTGCTCCTTGCAATGTAGCTCAGCCTAATTGATCAGTTTAGCCTAGCATGGTAAACACTTCCAGAGTATGATAATGACAGAACATAAAAGATACGTACAAATCTAAGGAGATTGACATAAAATCCCTTTTTGATAAGATAACTGATGAGGGTAAGATTTCGGTTTGGGTCGCCTATTCAAAACTTAGAGTATCCAATGGGCTCATTGGTTATGTGGCAACCCAAACGGCCCATCCGTATCCTGTCCACCCCGCAATAAGAATGGGCCACAACCCAAAGAAGAGAGTCCAACGACATCTAGATCGATACGTTCCTGTTTAGCCATATCGAGCTCGGCGAAAATCAGCCTAGGAACAAAGAGTTTGGTATTCGTTAAATCCCGAGCGCCTCTCATCATGCCACGTGTCCAGGGGACAGCTTCTAGAGCCACTAACGAACACGTATTATCTGGTAAAAAGAATATTTGTGCGCATTCCGTTTAAGGATTGTGGGCACGATTTGCGCTAGGATGATATGTACCACTACAAGACAAAGGAGGAGGGGACCACATAATCAACCAGGGGAAGGAAGAAATCGCAGGAAACCCTAGATGATTACTTCTATAAATAGAACACCATCACACTGTGTAAAGAGAGTTCCAAAGATTTGTATTCACTAGACACTGTACGCAAAGGCTCTATGCCAAGGAACCTACTATAATCTTCTTCTTTAAGCAATATAAACCCCAAGGAGCAAGAGTCTCAATTACAGTGGATGTAGCCTTGGTCATTCGGCTAAGGTGAACCACTTATATATTGTTTTTGATCCAACTTTATCTCTTACTTCTTTGTTAATCTAAATATTCACACTACCCCCTTCATTAGGTCTTACAACCACTGTTCTGCACTTGGGCCAAGTAATTTCGAGCACCATCAGCTTGGCGCCATCTGTGGGAACAGTTTTCATCGTTTCCTTCGTGTTTTCTTTGTACATCTATTAGTTTGATGGTTTTGACTCGCAACATGAGTAAGTCTCATGCAAAACCCAAAGTCCCGTAGAGCCTACCAGAGAGCTTCCCCGCCCCAACAGCGGACGTAGAAAACTGTCCTCCAGCAGTAGACCCTCATCTCAACAAGTTGGAGACATATCGCCGAAATACTATGTAGCTTATGAAGTAGAATCAAGACCTGGTGACGTGGATACAAGCGCTTCACCTTCCACCGACTTTGTCTGTATAGCCCGCTCCATCTCCACCTCCACCTCCACCTCCACCTTTAGTCCAAAATGATATTCCTCATCAGGATTGTCATATACCACCTAACGGAGTTACAAATCTCCATGAGCACAGCCATTCCGGGGAGAAACACCGGCGGAGGCAACTAGATGAACGCACAGATGATGAGGCCCACAGTCGAGCCAGAGCCATGCCTAGAGAAGACTGGCCCCTACTTCTGCAGGATACTATTGACCATTTTTGGGAGCAAAGGTTCCGCGAGATCCAACAGGAGCTCGGAAACGTGAAAGAAGTAGTAAAAGAGAAAGCTCCTGTCACCATGGATGCCTTGATTCAGCAACCTGAGTCGCCCTTCACCACTAAGATCCTTCATTTTCCCCTCCCCCAGAAGTTTCGGATGCCTCAAATAGAGACGTTCGATGGGACCAAGGATCCAGTGGATCACCTGAATTCGTATAAAAATTAAATGGAGCTTCACGGGTACCCGGACCCTATTCGGTGCCGAGCTTTCGCCATAACCCTTAAAGGGTCGACGATAGCTTGGTTTTACAGATTGCAACCATCCTCGATCTCTTCGTTCCAATAACTGTCCATACAGTTTGTATCTCATTTCATAGGAGTCAGAACTTATATGAAACCGTCTTATCATTTGTTGAGCATCAGACAGGGACCAAATGAGTCCCTTCGGAGCTATGTACAACGGTTCAAACATGAATCTTTGAAGGTAGAGATTATAGATGACAAATTTGCCTTGACCACTTTCATGTCGGGACTCGGCCTCCAATCAAAGGACCTTTTATTTTCGATTGCCAAGAACCTTCAAGCAACCATGGCCGAGGTGCTTGCAAAGGCTGAGAAGTACATTAATGGCGAGGAGACCCTTCGCTTAAAGGGAGGATCGTCATCTACAGCCGAAGGAGAGAAGAAGAAGAGAGAGCGTAGTCCAAGGAAAGAAAGGAGACGCGATCGATCCCCGCAGAGAGATCAATCTCCTAGAGAGATAGGAAGCCTTCCCCAAAACAGAGGGGTAATGTCAAAGACCGCCTTGGTCATCCGCCTTAGGAACTACACCAAGATATGTGTCAACTCGGCTTACACCCCTGAACGCCTCCATTTCTCAGGTCCTCCATGAGGTCCAGAACGAGAGGTTTGTCAGATGGCCACCACGGATGAAGTCTGATTCCAGGAGATGCGGCCCCACCAAATATTGCAACTTCCAAAAAAACACAGGCCATGAGACTGATGACTACATTCAACTGAAGAAGGAAATAGAATACTTTATCCAGAGGGGCCATTTACGGCACTATGTGGTAGGAGAAGGAAGAGAGAGGACTGATCGAGAAAGAGACGATCGAGCTGCCATACCACTCTTGCAACAACACCAACAGCCCCTTGGGGAAATCAAGGTCATCTCAGGCGACTTTGTGGGAAGAGGTGAGTCCAGCTCAACAAGAAGGGCATACGCTAGGAGGGCGAGATCTGACGATTTTCTTGAGGTGCGAACGATTCGAAAAGCCTTGCGCAGGGATATGGAAATAACCTTTTCAGACGCCGACCTAGAGGGATGTCAGCACCCCCATGATGACCCTTTGGTTGTAAAGGTCATCATTGCAGACAAAGGTGTACACTGTGTGCTCATCGACAACGGCAACTCAACATATATCATATTTCTCTCCGCTTTTGATAAACTTGGTATAGAAAAGTTGAAACTTGAACCCGTGAGAACCCACCTTCTAGGATTCTCGGGTGAGAGGGTCCTGCCCGTTGGATCAATCCAGCTCGTCCTCACCCTAGGGGATCACCCTTGCCAAGTTACCACTACAGTGCGTTTCTTGGTAGTGGACGCCCCTTCTGCATACAATGTATTACTCGGAAGGCCCACCCTAAACTCCATCAGAGCCGTGCCGTCGACATATCACTTGGTCATAAAATTCCCCACAGAGAAACGGGTTGGGGTGGTAAGAGGAGATCAATGCCTCACTAGAGAGTGCTACGTGACATCTATAAGGCAGAAAGAAGTAGAGTCTGTTCAGTTAGAAGACCTTGATATGAGAAATGAGCTGAAAACCTGACCGACCCCATCAGAGTAACTAGAGCCAGTGCAGGTCGACGAGGACCTCGAGCATGTGGTTTTTGTAGGCTTGATGCTGCTCCAGGATATGAAAGACAAACTCATCATGTTCTTGAAAGAAAATGCTGATGTATTCGCCTAGAAACAAGAGGCTATCGAGGGAATCGATCTAGGAGTGATTGTGCACCGACTCATCGTCGACTCGAACTGTAAGCCGGTTAGGTAGAAGAGGAGGAGTTTTGCTCCAGAAAGACAAAAGGCGATCAACAAAGAGTTGGCTAAACTGTTGCGAGCAAGGGCCATCAGGGAGGTCGATTATACGACTTGATTGACTAACGTGGTGCTAGTCAAGAAGGTGAATGGAAAGTGGCGGCTATGTATTGACTTCACCGACCTCAACCGCACGTGCCCCAAGGATAGTTTTTCTTTGCCTAGGATTGACTTGATAGTCGATGCCACGACGAGGCACAAGCTCTTCAACTTCATGGAGGCCTTCTCGTGGTACAATCAGATCAAAATGGATCCCAATGACCAGGAAAAGACCTCTTTCGTTATGAAGCAGGGAATCTTCTGTTATCAAGTCATGCCATTTGGGTTGAAGAACGCTAGAGCGACCTACCAAAGATTGGTCAATCGGATGTTCTATGAGAAGCTTGGATCGACGATGGAAATATACATTGACAACATGCTGCTCAAGTCTCTAAAGTCCGAGCTCCACATCCAGCATCTCAGGGAGTCATTTGAGATCATGCGCCAATATAAGATGAAGTTGAATCCAGTTAAATGTGAGTTTGGTGTTTTGACGGGAAAATTTTTGGGGTTCATAGTCAACAGTCGAGGTATTTAGGCAAACCTCGAGAATGTAAAAGCTGTTCTGGAAATGAAATCTCCCACTAACACCCGAGAAGTGAAACTCCTCAACGGGAGAATCGCGGTACTCAATTGATTTGTCTCACGCTCCAGCGACAAGTGCCAGCCATTTTTCAAGGTTCTGAATGTCGCTTTCCAGTGGGATGAGAAATGCGTAGAAGCCTTCCAAGCTCTGAAGACCTATCTAACTTTGCCACCCATATTAGTCAGCCCACGTGAGGGAGAAGTCCTAACCCTTTATCTCGCCGTATCTGACTTTTCAGTCAGTTCCGCTTTGGTGAAGGACAAAGAGAGAGCCCAACAATTGATCTACTTATGCAGTAAGGCCCTCAGGGGGGCCGATGAGAGATATTTCAAGATAGAGAAGCTCGTCTTAGCCCTTCTCATGGAAGCCAGAAGACTGAGAGCTTATTTTCAAGCACATACCATCGAGGTTCTGATGGATCAACCGATAAGGCAAGTCTTACATAAACCCGAGGCATTCGAAAGATTAGTGAAGTGGGCAATGAAGCTCAGTGAAATTGACATCAAGTTCAAACCGAGAATGGCGATTAAGGGACAGGTGCTAGCAGACTTCTTAGCAGAGTTCACACCAATACCCGAGGAGCAGATAGAGAATCTGGATTGTGTCTTTGACGTCCCAACATGGAAATAATATGTGGATGGCGCCTCAAACGCGCAAGGGAGTAGAGCCGGCCTGATTCTGACCTCTCTCGAGGCGTACGACTTGGAATACGCGTTGAGATTCAACTTCCAAGCCTCCAACAACGAGGTGGAATACGAGGCCCTTATAGCTAGCCTTAACTTAGTCTTGTCGATGGATGCATAACAGGTCATTGTCCATAGCGACTCTCAGTTGATGGTCAGACAGGTGGAAGAAGAATAAGCAGCTTGAGATGACAAGATGGCTCTGTATATGAGGAAAGTGCGAAGTCTGCTAAGGAGGTTTGTGGTAGCCGAGCTTGTCCAGGTGCCACGAGAAAGACTTATTTGGAATGACTCCCATCGAGATCCTACTTGAACCCAGTATCCAGCCTGACGATAATCAAGTCATTCCAGTCCACGAGACCACCTCATGAATGGACCCCATCGTTTCCTTTTTAGAGGATGGTCTCCTCCCAAGTGACAAGAAGGAAGTAGCGAAGTTGAAAAGCAAGGCCGCGAGGTTCACCATTATACAAGGTAAGTTGTACAAGAGAAGTTTTTCCTTTCCACTAATGAGATGTGTTTCTGAGATGGAGGCAGATTATATCTTAAGAGAAATTCACGAGGGCATCTATGGAAATCACATCGGCGCACAAACACTGGCCAGCAAGGCACTCCGGCAAGGATACTTTTGGCCCACGATGGCCAAAGACGCAAAAGAAATGGTGAAAAAGTGTCAAACATGTCAGATTCACGGGAACTTGCCATATTGTCCCCCGGAGCAGCTCACACCCGTCGTCAGCCCTTGGCCTTTTCAGCAGTAGGGGCTGGATATCTTGGGGCCCCTACCAATTGGCGTCAGACAGTGTAAATTTGCCATTGTCGCGGTGGATTACTTCACTAAATGGGTGAAAGCTGAAGCATTGGCCAAAATAACTGAGCAGAAGGTTAAGAATTTCATTTGGAAATCGATAATTTGTTGCTTCGACATTCCCAGAGCAATAGTTTCAGATAATGGGAAGTAGTTCGACAACCCATAATTTACGGAGTTCTGTGCGGAGTTGGGAATCAAAAACTATTTCTCAGCACCTGCGCACCCACAGTCCAACGAACAGGTGAAGGTTATCATCAAAACCATCAAACTGGCATTGAAGACAAGAATGGAAGCCTCTAAGTCCCAATGAGTTGATCACCTTCTAGTGGTATTATGGGCTTATCGAACAACTGTTCGAACGACAATAGGAGAAACCCTATTCAGCCTTGCCTACAGAACTGAAGCCATGGCCCTAGTCGAAGTTGAATTGCCTTCAGCAAGGGCCGAACTCTTTGATCCCAAGTAGAATAAAAGGTCCCTGCTCGTCAACCTCAATCTCTTGGACGAGAAAAGAGACGAATCATTATAACGAATATTCTCTTACTAAAGAAACACCGCGAGATATTACAACACACAAGTAAGGAAGAGGAGCTTCAAACCAGGTGATCTGGTCCTTAAGAAACTACTCCCGGCGAGAAAAGATCCGTCACATGGAAAACTTGGCCCAAACTGGGAAGGAACATACATTGTAAAGAGGGTGGCCCGACCTTGTAACTACGAGCTACAGACCGAAGAATGAAAGGATTTGCAGCATTCTTGGAACGCAGGCTATTTAAAGCGATATTACCAGTAGAACCATTGGAAGCTAGTTGTAGTGAAGGAGGAAAGTTCAATTGTAAATTTTCAGCTCTCAATCAATGAAATTTTCAAAGTCTTAGCCAAGAAAGTTCGCATATAATCTGAAGAGTTCTCCAACTCCCAAAAGCCGCGAGCTCCTCAGCCGCGTGACTTTGACTAGGCTTTTCAGCCTAAGAGCTCTTCAGCTCGGACGCGACCTCGACTAGGCTTTTCAGCCTAAGAGCTTTTCAGCTTGGAAGTTGCGAGCGCCTTAGCTGCGTGACCTCGACTAGGCTTTTCAATCTAAGAGCTCTTCAGCTTGGATGAGAGCTTTTCAGCTCGGAAGCCACGAGCTCCTCAATCGCACGACCTCGACTAGGCTTTTCAACCTAAGAGCTTTTCAGCTCGGAAGTCGCGAGCTCCTCAGCTGCGCGACCTTGGCTACACTTTTTAGCATAAGAGCTTTTCAGCTCGGAAGTTGTGAGCTCCTCAGTCGCGCAACCTCGACTAGACTTTTTTAGTCTAAGAAATTTTTAGTTTGATCCTTCAAAATCCATAGACTTTCGACCCTCTAAAGGGCCAAGTCGAGCAGAGCCAGACATTAAGAAAAAGGGTCAAATTATATTCATAAGTACGACAAGATTACAAGAAGAGAAAAGAGTCTAGCCCCCCCCCCCCAAAACTGCGCTTCAGGTTGGAGACTTCCTTTTCCAGTTGTGCATTCGCGACCCGCAGGCGAGCACTCTCGGCTTTCAGCTTGTCCCGCTCCTTCTCAGCTTCAGAAAGCTGCTTCTTGAGCCTTGCTTTCCCCAACGCAAACTCCAGCTCAGCAGCTGTATACCTCATCTCACCAGAGGAAGAATCTAACGACTGCGGCGATAGGTCGCCTTGTCGGCGCTTCCTTGAAGAGGTGGCAACATCCTCATCCGATCTAGTTGGAGAGGAGTCTACATCGATGACAGGAGGAGGAGGGTTTGGAGCAGCAACCGGAACGACAGTTGGGTTGGGCCCAATCCCGAACCGAAAGAGGTTCTGAGGTGTAACAAGAGTGCAGAAGGGAACCGCCTTGGCGCGAGTAAGCCGACAGACCCTGATGATCTCATTCGAAGTCAGACAGGGGCCATCTGCATAACACAAACACTGTTAAGACTAGGAATGAAGATTACCAACCAGAAGAACCTTCCAAAAAGGAAAAGGAATAATGGAAATAAGAACAACTATTCCATTACCTCCCTCCAGGAGACGCCCCCAAGACCGAGGAACCCGAGCACGCTCAGACCGCGCCTCAGCAGACTCCCAAGAGTCCCCAGAAATAAAGAAAAAATGTTGGGTCCATCCCTCTCGGGGGCTAAGGGCATCAAGAACCAGCGTTGTGACCTGACGCCTCCACGTGAAGCGACTAAAGCGGGGGCCATGTCGAAGTTAGAGTCAAAGAAATAGAGGAATTCGGCAATAGTGGAAAAATCATCATAACCTTACAAGCGCCAAAGAATGAAAAATCTCATCAGAGTACCCCCATCCCTTTGGGGAAAGGCGTGAAGGGCACAACCCAAAGAAAGCAAGAACCCGCCCTATGGCTGGATGAATGAGCAAACGGAGACCCATCTCAAACGCGCCTTAAAAAATACAAACTTCCTGTCGAAGGAGAAGGTTGAAAGGCTTGTCGAGCGAGGGAATCCAGATAGTCAAGCCACCAGGAAGAAGATACCGCCTCCTAGCCTCCTCTACCCCAGAAACAGTAACAATGGAGGGAAGCAAAGACACAGAGTACCATGGCTCATCGATCATGACCTGGGCACGTTGATTGAACGACGGGGTAAGAGAAGAAGCCATGGAACCAAGGAGTAAGCAAGACACAAAAGAAACTCTAAGGAGTAAGTAGAGTGCGAAAACTAAACTCTAAGGAGAAACAAGAATGTGAAAAGTAAGAAATTCCAAGATAAAGGGAAGTATATGGCATGCAAAGATGAACAGACAACCATTACACTCCTATAATCATGGCAGGGGTTGATGATGACGGTGCCCTAGAAAGTTAGGTGAAGTTTGGTGGGCACGAGTAATGGTTAATTTACTATTTTTTCACCTGAACTCGTACACCTCGATCTAAGAACGTACAATGCTAGCAAGAAAGAACAGCCAAGCAGAGCTGACGAAAAGTCAAAGAGCCCAGATACACATAGCTCGAGCTCACACAGCTCGGGATTACACAGCACGTGATTATGCAGATCAGGCATGGGGGCCAAAGGAACAGCTAAAATACCAAACATACTCCAACCAGGTCAAAACCTCCTTAGAGTAAGCAGCAAAGGGGGAACACAACAAGCAATCAGCAACACTAGAAAAAGTTAAAGTGCTTTTCATTTCAATAAGCAAGAAGAAGATTACACTTTACAAAAAAAAATTCTTGTTTGTTTCCGTTGTAGTATATCCTAACCTCCGAACATCATCCCTCAATGCGTATAGTCTATGTGTGGAGGGGAGTGTCACTCTCCCTTGGAATGATGTCAAAAGAAAGGGCAACGGAATGGTGGAATAAATGAAATATGTGTGTGTGTGTGAACAAAAGTGCTTCCCAAGCGCAAGAAGACTTTTGTGTGTCGTGTTTTACTTGGAACCGTATTCCAAGGTCGTCTCCTCAGGGAAGGAGGTGAATCGTGTAGAAGGTAATTTTGGTGAAAGAAATGTGTAAATCTTTTGTTTGAAGTTGGTCTGTGATTTGTGTTGTGATGAAATTGAAATGGGAAACAAGTGTTGGCTAATACGAAGGGTTCACTCCAATGGGAATGCCAAGTCGACTCGAACCCTTCCTCCAATGGTGCATAGATGAATGATTGATTCGTGGGAAGCGAGGGACGAGATGGAAGTGAGGATCCAAGCATAACCCGTGACAAGTCTACGAGATATCAAAGACTCACACCATGTCCTCACTCAACTCAGTTAAACCGAATCATCGTACACCAAGGGGAGGAAAGAAGATAAGTTGAAATGGCATACCCAAGAGGAGGTCTCCCTTGGATTAGCCAACTTAAAGACTTAGCTACTCATGCTTAAGGTAAAAACAACAATGTAATGAGAAGACATTATGAAGAAATGAAGATTAGAGCTAAGCATAAACGAAATGCACCAATACAACTTCCGGATAATTTATACATGTCCATTACCTCTTGCTAAAGAGTGAATGAGAAACTACTCACTCTTCATGGCTTTGGTAAAGCTATAGAGGAGTTACAAGGTAAAGACATATTACACAAGGAGCCGATTTTTGACAAAGAATGAGTGAATCACGTTCCACCCTTCACGACTTTGGTAAAACTCTAGAAAAGTGGAAAAGTTTCACTCCTCTAAGGGAAGAAGGAAGCTCAAACAATGAAAGTAAAAGAAAGCAATAAATTAAAAGAAAGCAATAATACAATAAAAGAAAGTAATATTTAAATTAGAAGAAAGCAATTAAAAGAAAGCAATAATACAATAAAAGAAAGCAATTACTTTTGGAGGGTTTTCCACAACCAAAAAGATTTTTTTTTACAAGCCCCAAGGGGTGGTATTTATAGGCAACCAAAAGATGCCCTTTACAAGCCCCAAAAGATGCCCTTTACAAGCCCCAAGAAGAGCTTGAATTACACTTTGATCCCCCTTTGTTTTGAGCTTTAATAATTGACAACCTATAGTTTGTAGCTTTGATAATTGGCTCCCTAGTAATTTGTAGCTTTGACACAATTGGCTCCCCAGTAATTTTGACGCACAAAACCCTGAAAAGAACAACAATTAATGCATTATTCCTAATTCACACACTAACCCTAATTTGACTTACTTTGACTAGTTTAACTTTGTTTTACTAACACAATTGACCTATTAACTTAATTAAATTATGCATTAATTAGGGTTAATCACACCCCCAACCTAAACATTACTAGTCCCTAGTAATAAATAACAACAGAACAAAATAAAATCACTTTCGTAGATAACACGATTGCATTTAGCATATGCAACAAGCCGTTAAACCTCTAGGTGATCCCTAGTGGACGAGTTTTGTCTCGTGAAGGTTTCCAGTGAAGCTACCTACAAACTCCAGTTAAAAAGATGTGTATATGAGTTAGCACCATGATCGTTGAGACACCCCATCATTTAGTTAATTTTTTTTTCAAACACTTCTCTGTTATAGATACGTACTATATACAAAAATAAACACTTGTTATATTGGTATTTGAAATTCCCTATGTAGTAAGAATAATCATTCTAGCGACAAGAGTTATTATATAACAAAAACTCTTCTTTTCAACCTTCCATGGATAGCTTTGATTTCACAATCCTCTCTTAGAAATCTCTCAGCAAAAATTCTCCCTGATTATAGTGACTTTTCTCTCAAAAGCATGTAATTAGAAGAAGGATAATTGTAAATGTACATGCTCAATAATTACGGGAGTGAAAACCAAGGAAACAGACTAATCAAGTTTGATATAATCTCATGGAAGAATATTGATACAAATAAAGTAATACTATTTAACATATCCCACACTTTTGATTGACGACCTACACATGCATCAGACTTGAGATCAATTAGGTCTTTTTATAGGTTATAATATGGCCAGGGGTCAGTGGCTAACGAAATGACGTCAATGATATTCGAAAGCTATCATTTCTTTGCGTAATGTAGCACACCTCTTTCTAACTTTTCGAAACTTCACCTACATGGTATTTCTTTCTTTCATTCTTTTTCTCATTTTTCACTTTTTTTTTTCCAGTTGTTTTTATAGACTTTCTTTGAACAGTAGCCACCATCTTCTTGTCTTTTTCTCTTGCTTTTCTGTATCATACTGATTTATAAGAGAGCGCAAGAAAATTAGATAGCAAATGTATGTCAAATATATTTTCATGTGGCTCGGTTATCATATGGGTTACATGAAAAAGAAATTACACATTAAAGGCTCAATCACGGCTAACTAGGAATATAATTTTGTAAAAGAAATGGCTAAGGCTCAAAAATTAAATCAAAGATGGCATAAGATCATTTCTCAAGCATGTGCACATGTATGTGTCGTATGAACAGATTCTTTGTGGGATACACTAATAGAATGCTCTATTTGCATCAATCAAAATAATAATAATGAGATTATTCAAGGATAGAAAGTAAAAAAAAAACCTTACTTGAGTAAATGTTGATTTTCTCTCAAAAGCATCGCAAGGATCGAAAACTTACCATGGTATTCTCGTTATCTCCACTGGTTATGTCAGGTTTTCAAAGAATTTCGATTATATATCAATTCTATTTTCGAGTCTGGTCATTCTGTACCTTAAGAATAACAAATATCAATGTACATGTGACATTTAAGTATAGAGAAAATACCATTGAACTTAGAAAACTCTGGCGTCTCAGGATAAGTCCCTACCTACGCTACAGGTTGGCATTTTAGGACATTCCTTACTCGGCCCACATCTTTATTTCAACAAAAAGACTTTGTACATCTAAAAATATATATATATATTTACATTTTTTACAAAAAATGTTCGGACCATTAACCTTCATCCCCAAAACATATTTTTCCACAGTTTTGTCATTATTAGTCAAAATCTAATCCGAGTCATCGCTTGTGTCTATGTCATTATTAGTAACCCTTCCAACTTCTTGCCGCACATAACGTGTAAGTCCCGGACTGGTATAAGATGGCACGTCAGGAAAATCCTTACTCTGTCCATACACTATCCAGTTTAATCGATCGGTTGCACGACCCGAAATTGGTTCAGAACACTAATTGTATTTTTTCATGTGAAAGATCATGCCACACTGTTTACAGACACCAAGCCTTTTGGCCCGACGACGCTTAGCAAAAGTGCTTCTACCGCGCAGTGATTTCGCTTGTTGTTCTCGGATTTCGGTTTTTCTCACAACTCTTGCCTTTATCATTATCACAACATGCACATCAGATAGAAAAGTTTGTAAAATGCCTAAACTGAACCAAAAAAGTTTACTATCCATGCTTGCTAAACTAAATACACCCTATCTGGTTCTTTAATGTCTGCCAGTCACAAAGACAATTGAAGCTGCATTCGATATGATCATGAAATATAAGCAAAAATACTGTAAAAATAGAATTGCAAATATGAAACTAGAACAAACTGGAATAGTAGATCGCAACACCCCCAACCTAAATTGAACATTGTCCCAAATGTTTCGAATTTACCATTAACCGCAAAATGGAGTTAGGGTTTGAGAAGTAGAGATCCGTTCATCTGCCAAAGCCTACAAAGAAAATACCCAAATTAATAATCATTCTTCGAAATAAGGGTTTCGGCTAGGCTGGAAACCCTTCCCCGTAAGTGCATATAGCAGAAGAAGACCCATGTACAAATACAAACATATAAAGCAAATCATTAAACAAAGGATTGGGTCTTCGGGGTATATGGTCATGGATTTGCAGGGGGTGAGTTGTTTTTACAGAGAACAGAGAACAACGAAGAAGAAGAAGAAGAAAAGAAGAAGAAAAAAAGGAAGAAGATGGGGGGGGGGGGCAACACCGGTGGATGGGGAAAAAAGGGAAAAAGGGTTGGAGGCCTTATAAAGGTGTCCTAGCGGATCGGGTTGGATTTTTTTTATGACCCGATCCGTTTGAGTGTCGACAGGCGCGAATATCCACAGAATATTTTGGATCCAAAAAAAAACTAACCCAAACACTCTTAATAAGGGAATATAGATCAACATTCAGATGTTTTTCACAAAAAATTTTAAAATTTTCACATAATTTGCACAAATGTAAACAAAAATCTATATTTCTTATCCACAAAAATTCCCACAAACATTGAACATTGGTGTAACCTGCCCCCACAAACATTGGTGTAACATTCAAATGGTGCACCTCACCCCCCAACTTGATTCATGCATTGTCCTCAATGCAACAAAAGATATGATATGCAATGACGGATAGTAAAAAGATGAGTAGGGTTAGAGAACACCTCGCACTTGAGCTTTGACCAACACACCAATATCTGAAACTAGAAAAATACGACCAAGTAAAGTAAGTAGCATGAAGAATAAAAATAATATAAGTAAATAAAAAGACTGTACACTAAAAAACATAAAAACTAGTTACTCATCCACGAATTCCGGATACACCGGATCCGTCAAGTCTTCCTCCACTCCTTGTCCTTTAAAACCCTCGAAAAATGGCTTAAGTCTTTGGCCATTGACCTTGAATGTCTGGTCATTCTCGGGGTTTGTGACTTCCACAGCTCCATTGGGGTAGGCCACCTTGGCAAGATAGGGGCCATCCCAACGGGATCGGAGTTTTCCTTGGAAGATTGAGAGACGAGAGTTGTACAAGAGCACTTTTTGGCCGGGCTCGAATGACTTTCGTACAATGGATTTGTCATGAAAGATCTTAGCTCACTATTTTGAAATTTTAGAGTTCTCATACGCGTCTCTTCGCATCTTTTCCAATTCATTCAATTCTAGCTTCCTATACTCTCCGGCCATCCTCAAATTGAAATTCAAAGTCTTAATGGCCCAATAAGCCTTGTGTTCCATCTCAACAGGAAAATGACAAGCTTTTCCATAGATAATCTGGTAGGGAGACATGCCTAAAATAGTCTTGTAGGTGATACGGTAAGCCCATAGGGCATCGGTCAGTCTATTTGACCAATCTTTCCTATTTAGATTCACCGTCTTTTCTAAAATATTTTTGATTTCCCTATTGGCCAACTCGGCTTGGCCATTGGTTTGTGGGTGGTATGCGGTGGACACCTTATGTGTGACGCCATATTTAAACATTAAAGACGCAAATGACCTACTGCAGAAATGTGATCCACCATCACTTATCATTGCACGAGGCATCCCAAACCTCGAAAAAATGTTCTCTTTGAGAAACTTGACTACAACCCGGTGGTAATTATTCTTGGTTGGGATAGCCTCCACCCATTTGGACACGTAGTCCACTGCCAATAGAATGTATAGATAGCCAAACGATATAGGGAAGGGACCCATGAAGTCGATATCCCAACAATCAAATATTTCGATAACAAGCATAGGGGAAAGGGGCATCATGTTCATTCGGGTCATGTTACCCAAAAATTGGCATCTATCACACTCTGTACAAAATGAAATACAATCATTTATAAGAGAGGACCAGTAAAAACCTGACTGAAGAATTTTTGCCGAGGTCTTTTTCGCCGAGAAATGGCCACCGCATGCTTGTGAATGACAGAATGCAAGGACATCCCGCTGTTCATTCTCCGGTACACATCTATGCATGACTTGGTCGGGGCAGTACTTGAACAAGTACGGGTTGTCGAAGTAGAAGTACTTCAGATCTGCCATAAATCTTCTTCGATCCTCCGGGCTCCAATGCGGTGGTATTTGTCCTGTTGCAAGATAATTACATATGTCAGCATACCAAGGACAAATAGAATGAATTGAAATTAAATGTTCATCAGCGAAGGAATCAGGGATAGGAATGTTCTCATCGGCCTCTTGCACCACTAGTCGGGACAAATGGTTCGCCACCATGTTCTCCACTCCCTTTTTGTCTTTGATTGTCAGATTGAACTCTTGGAGTAGGAGGATCCACCTGATAAGTCTCGGTTTGACATCCTACTTAGACAATAAATACTTCAAGGCAGAGTGATCAGTATAGACAACTATCGGTGAACCTATGATGTAGGACCGAAATTTATCCAATGTAAACACTACGGCTAGCAGCTATTTTTCTGTGGTAATATAATTCATTTGAGCTTCATTGAGTGTCTTGCTATCGTAGTATATTACATAAGATCTATTTTCCTCTCTTTGACCGAGCACTGCTCCGACCGCGTAATCACTTGCGTCGCACATAAGCTCAAAAGGTAAATCCCATTTGGGTGGTCGCATAATTAGAGGTGTGGTAAGCATGCTTTTGAGTTTTGTAAAAGATGCCTCACAACTATCCGACCACTCGAATGGGACATCTTTAGATAATAAATTTTTCAAAGGTCGGGCCAATGCACTAAAATTTTTAATGAAGCGACGGTAAAAACTAGTGTGGCCCAGAAACGACCTGATATCCTTGACGACTCTTGGCATAGGGAGGTTGGAGATGACCTCCACCTTTGATTTGTCAACTTCGATACCCCTTGCCGAAACTATATGGCCGAGAACAATTCCCTCTGTCACCATGAAGTGACACTTCTCCCAATTGAGGACTAAGTTCTTTTCCTCGTATCTCTCTAGAACTTTCTCTAAATTTCCCAGACATCTTTCAAATGAATCCCCGAACACTGAAAATTCATCCATAAAGACCTCTACTATCTTCTCCACCATGTCACTGAAGATCCCCATCATGCAAAGTTGAAAAGTTCCTGGGGCATTACATAGCCCAAAAGGCATGCGACGGTAGGCAAATGTACCGTAGGGACAAGTGAATGTGGTCTTCTCCTGATCTTCCAATGCAATCTCGATTTGATTGTAGCCAGAATATCCATCTAAGAAGCAATAGAATAAATGCCCCGCTATTCGTTCCAACACTTGGTCGAGGAATGGCAATGGGAAGCGGTCTTTTCTTGTGCATGCATTGAGCTTGCGGTAGTCAATGCATACTCTCCATCCGGTGATCACCCTTGTTGGAATAAGCTCACTATCCTCATTTTCCACCACGGTGACTCCCGACTTCTTGGGGACTACTTGCGTGGGGCTAACCCGCTTACTATCGACAATTGGAAAGATGATGACCACGTCAAGTAGCTTTAAGACCTCGTTTCTCACTACATCCTTCATGATTGAGTTCAACCTTCTTTGTGGTTGTCGAGACGGCTTGGAGTCATCTTCAAGATAGATTCGGTGTGTGCAAATGATGGGGCTTATACCTTTGATGTCGGCAATTGTCCAACCAATTGCCCCGTTATGTCTCCTCAACACTTCCAAGAGATCTTCTTCTTGCTTTGGATCCAAGGTTGAGCTAATCACCACCGGAAAGGTCTTATCCTCCCCAAGATATGCATACTTAAGATGAGATGGCAATGGCTTCAACTCCAACACGGGTTTTTGTACATCCGATGGAAAGATCTTCTTTTCTTGAAGTGGAAGCTTCTCAAATGTAGGGATTCATTTGTATACCCCTTTCAAGCTCTCCAAATCCTCTTTCTCATCAAACTCGTTCATAACAACAAATCCCTCCTCTTCCAACTTGAAGGTATTCATTAACTCTAAGTACTCCTCTACCAATGTATTAGTCTTATTGACTTCGTGCATCTCCTCATCATCCCCCGGTTGCTTGGACAAGTTGAACACATTGAGATCCATAGTCATGTTCCCAAATGCTAGCTTCATAAGACTGTTCCTGTAGTTAATCACAACATTAGATGTGACAAGAAAAGGTCTACCAAGTATTACAGGGATTTGGGAGCTAAGATTTGTAACTGGGTGAGTGTCAAGCACAATAAAATCAACAAGAAAATAAAATTTATCAACTTGCCCTAAGACATCCTCAACTACTCCCCTTGGTGTTCGGACACTACGGTCCGCCAGTTGAAGCGTGATTGGAATAGGCTTCAATTCTTCGAGCTGAAGTTGTTGGTACACCGAGTATGGAAGGAGGTGCACACTAGCCCCCAAATCAAGGAGGGCTTGCTTTACCCGACAATTTCCTATGGTTATGGCAATGGTGGGACAGCCGGTGTCTTTAAACTTCGGAGGAGTGTTTGTCCTCAAAATCGAGCTCACTTGCTCGGTAAGGAATGCTTTCTTGTGGACACTCAACCTCTTCTTTACCGTGCAAAAGTCCTTCAAGATCTTTGCATATAATGGAATTTGCTTTATGACATCAAGGAGTGGGATATTGATCTTCACCTGCTTAAACATTTCAAGTATATCAGCATAATTAGCCACCTTGATAGGTGACTTCAAACGATTAGGAAAAGGGGCAGGAATATGAGAAACAAGCACACTTTCATTAATCAATTTTTCTTTCTCAACCACCCCACTTTCTTTCTTTTCACTCACCTCACCCTCGTCTGTATCACCATTGGTCTCGTTTTCATTTGGCAATGTGACCTTGGGTGAGGCCTTTGGCACAATGGTCTTATTAATTTCCTTGCCACTTCGAAGAGTGGTGACTGCTTTGAGTTGCTCACAACTCTCTCTTAAGGGCTCCGATGACTCAATAACATGTTGACCTCTAGGGTTCTCTTGGGGTTGAGTGGAGAATTTCCCATTTTCTTGTTGTGATGCCCCCATGGAGTTTGTCAACTTCGTGAGTTGGGTCCTAATGGCATTAAGAGTTGTGTCATTTTGGTTATTGATGGCAGTTTGGCTTTGAATGAAAGCATGAACCACATCCTCCAAATTCGTCTTATGGGGAGGTTGGTAGGTGGAAGAATTAGATGGTCTTTATTGGGAGAAGCTTTGGGGAGGTGGACTTAGTGAAAAATTCTGTGGTGGTGGGTTTGACGAGTACCCTTGTGGATTGGAACGGGGGTATTGGGAACTAGATGCTTGCCCTTGGCCTTGATATTGATTTTGCCTAGGAGGTGCGGGAGGTGTGTATGCATTAGACCCATGAGGAGTGGGGTTCTCATTTCTCCAACTAAAATTAGGGTGATTGCTCCACCCCGGATTATAAGTGTTTGAATGCGGAGAGAATGATTGCCTTGGTTGGTTAAAGGCATTGACTTGCTCGTGATACACTTCCTTAAGTGCCGGAATGTTAGGGCACTCCAATATGGAATGCTCCACACTCTCACAAATTGAGCAAAACTCCTCTATCTTTGAATCATTTGACACCTCGTGCCTCCTATTGACTTCAAGACTTTCAACCTTCCTAGACAATTTGGCAATTTTGGAAAACAAGTCTTCCCGGTCTCTTAAGTCATACATCCCTCCCCCTTGTGATTGACTACTACCTGGAGACGTCCTAGGTACATTGTTGGGATCCCTAATATCTCAAGATTGTGCATTCTGGGCCAATGTACTAAAGTAGTCAAGGGCCTCATCGGGGTCTTTGTTTAAGAATTCGCCATTACACATCATGTCAATGAATTGTCTATGGCTCGGTGTGATTCATTTATAGAAGAAACTTACCAATTGCCACGATTCAAAGCCATGATGTGGTACGGATTGAATCAATTCCTTGTAGCGATCCCAACAATGATAGAATTGCTCATTGGGCTTTTCGAAAAGTTTTGAATTTCCTTTTTTAAAGCGGTGGTTCTATGAACCGGAAAAAATTTATTCAAAAACTCCGAAAGCATTAGAGCCCAAGAGGTAATGGATCGAGGTCGCAAGGAATACAACCATGTTTTGGCTTTGTCCTTGAGGGAAAAGGGAAACAATTTTAATCGAGCTGTCTTCCATAGCATAGTTAGCATTGAAGGTTGCAACTATTTCCTCAAATTCCTTTATGTGCAAATAAGAGTTTTCCTTTTCAATTCCGTGGAATGTAGGAAGTAGTTGCAACATCCCTGGCTTAACTTGGAAGAGCTGAGCTTGGACCGGTAAGAGGATGCATGAAGGGGTGGTGCTATGGGTTGGTTGAAGAAACTCTCTCATTGACCTCGCCGGAGGATCAATTGAGATATTGTTCCCTTCATTTCCGGGAGGGGGAAATTGCATTCGTGGATTGCGTATTCTAGGTTCTGGCATTCCCCCACCCCGTTGCATGTTTGGGTTGGCACCTACATTCTCAATGTTATCACCCGCAACATCGGGTGGGTCTTGGTCAATGTTCATGTTGGGGCCCAAGGGTTGTCTAACTAGTCAGTTTTGTTCGTCCCGACCCCACATATAACAATACTACCTACAAATGAAAATGTAAACAACAAAAGTATATACAAGGATCAACGTACCTCAGCCCATGATGAACATCATGGGACTTACCTCCGTTGTCCGGAAATCACCTTCTTGATTCAACGCTTGCCTTCCCCGACAACGGCGCCAAAAATTCTTGTTTGTTTCCGTTGTAGTATATCCTAACCTCCGAACATCATCCATCAATGCGTATAGTCTATGTGTGGAGGGGAGTGTCACTCTCCCTTGGAATGATGTCAAAAGAAAGGGCAACGGAATGGTGGAATGAATGAAATGTGTGTGTGTGTGTGTGAACAAAAATGCTTTCCAAGCGCAAGAAGACTTTTGTGTGCCGTGTTTTACTTGGAACCGTATTCCAAGGTCGTCTCCTCATGGAAGGAGGTGAATCGTGTAGAAGATAATTTTGGTGAAAAAAAAGTGTAATTTTTTTTTTTTGAAGTTGGTTTGTGATTTGTGTTGTGATGAAATTGAAATGGGAAACAAGTGTTGGCTAATCCGAAGGGTTCACTCTAACGGGAATGCCAAGTCGACTCGAACCCTTCCTCCAATGGTACATAGATGAACGATTGATTCGTGGGAAGCGAGGGACGAGATGGAAGTGAGGATCCAAGCATAACCCGTGACAAGTCTTCGGGATATCAAAGACTCACACCATGTCCTCACTCAACTAAGTTAAACCTAGCCATCGTACACCGAGGGGAGGAAAGAAGATGAGTTGAAATGACATACCCAAGAGGAGGTCTCCCTTGGATTAGCCAACTTAAAGACTTAGCTACTCATGCTTAAGGTAAAGACAATAATGTAATGAGAAGACATTATGAAGAAATGAAGATTTGAGCTAAGCATAAACGAAATGCACCAATATAACTTCCGGATAATTTATACATGTCCATTACCTCTTGCTAAAGAGTGAATGAGAAACTACTCACTCTTCATGGCTTTGGTAAAACTAGAAAAGTGAGTGATACTCATCCCTCAAAGTAGAGAAGTTACAAGGTAAAAACATATTACACAAGGAGCCGATCTTTGACACAGAATGAGTGAATCACGTTCCACCCTTTAGGCTTTAGACACCTACAAACTTCTATAAAGGCGCCAACCCAATTTAGTTGTTGCTTTGATAAAGAAAAGACCTGACATTTCACTACGATGATTTTTAAAATTTTCATATAGAAAAAAAAAATAGAAAAAGATAGACTAGACATAACATCTGATACGCTAATGACACCAAACAAATATTAAATGACTGAAACTGGGATATGGATGAAATATTATGAAATAGAGCCTAGTTGATATTCTTTTTAGAAGAGCATAATCGAAGGAATTGGTTATTATTTCTAAATCTCTACAATGACTAACATAATGAAATTTTTAGTGAGTATGTACATAACTAATAAAATAATATATATTTCTAACAAACTGTTGCGGTCCATATATAATGTTTTTACACACATGAAAACATGCATGTATTGACAAAACTCTAAGAGCATTTCCTAATATGCATATGACCACACAGCTCATCAATCAATCAATAAAAGTAGCACACCAATATTCAAACACACCTTACCTACTTCAACACCTCGAGATGAAGAGTCAACAAGGTGGACCCCATTTCATTCAATCTTTTTTTTTTTTGAACAGACAATAGAACCAAACCACTACAACCACTTAAAAAGTGGAAGTAGCAGTAAGGCCTATATACTCACACACACACCCAAAGCCATCCGATGTGGGATGGCCCAGCCCCTAGGGCATTCAGTCGTTTTTCATTCCCTAGATTATGAGAATGAGAATAAAGAAAGCCAGCTGTTGATTAAAAGTGTTTTGACTTCTTCTGTCTACATCCTACAATTTACATTCTCTCCATTTTCAATGGACAAATATTTTTACATATATAATATCTGTATATATATATATACAAATTAGAGGTAATTCGTGTTTAAAAGTACAGTACAATGTGAAAAATTTTGAAAAGAATATTGGTGGTCATTGGATAAGTGTATTTGAGACCGTCGAATGAATTTATTAAAATCTGTCATATTTTATATTATAAATAGACATATATATGTAATATCTGCTTACAAGAAAAAATAAAATAAAACTTATGTAAAGAGAAAGAAAATGAGTCTCATAGGCAAAATCCATAAAAATCACACCATCCAATTAATTGATTGAAGTTTTATACATAGAAACTATGAGCGTGTTTGGTTTGGTTCGCGAAAACAGTTTTTTGTTCTCAAAATTTTAAAAACACGCAAAACCTGTTTGCTTAACATTTTTGTTCTAAAATTTTTGAAAAAAAAAAGAGAATTGAAACAAAAAAATAGAAAACAAGTTAAACTTGTTTTCACAGTTTTCTTTGGAAATTTTGGAAACATGGAGACAAGCTAAACATGTTAAATGAGGTCTGCCCTTCGAGTTCCCTTAACAGTAAACAACGTCTTCTTCTTCTTTTTTTTTTCTCTCCCTCTATCCACTTTGCCCAGCGTCTTCACTGTGCTTCACTGCCCAGCGTCTTTTTTTTTTTCCCTCTCTCTCTTCACTGCCCAGCGCCTGCCTCTCTCTCTCTCTCTCTCTCTCTCTCTCTCTTCCGCAACAACTACAGATCTACACAGATCTGTGTGTCGGCGTGTGTGTGTGTTTTGTGTGTGTGTGTGTGTGTATGTATGCCTCTGTGTATGCGTATGTGTGTGTGTGTCTGTGTGTGTGCGTGTGTGAGTGTGTTTTGTGGAGACAGAGAGAGGGGAAAGAAAGAGATGTGGGAATTATGATTATTGTCCAAACAGATTTTATAATTTTTATTCTTTAAAACTATTTTAAAAAATATATAACCAAACAGGTTTTGTAATCTAAAAATTTTTAAAAACACTTTCTTAAAACTCTTCTTAAAAACTGTTTTCGGATACTATTTTTTGAAACGCAAACCAAACAGGCCCTATGTGTTTGTCCTTGTTGACATTTTTTGAGCGTTACAATCACATAATCAACATAAAATTATTGATTGACTCAACATCAAAATACTCACAATGAAATATAAGAGAGTAAATAATCCGATAGTTTACTATCACTCCCAAAATTGTCTAACATTTGAGATAATAGAAACGAGTTTATTAACTCTGTATCGACATTCAATCTTGCTTTGTTTGTTCGCTTCATCATTGGTATGCCTGCGACTTATTGGGTTAGATCTTTAGTAAGTATGCTCACTCGGAACGGAATTTCATATTATTTTTTTGTTATCTTATACGCTCGAACTCTTATTCTTTTTGGAGTCTTTGCTAAGCGTTGGCTTACTAGAATAATCATTCTCAATGAAATTCTTATTCATTTCATTTTATGGAATAACTCTCTATAAGCAACCAATAATCAAAGACCAATTCGAACTAATAGATTTAATTTGCGGTGATTTGAGACCCAGATCATAGAGGAAAATGGCCTGTTTGACGGAAGGTATAGCACTAGTCCTCTTACGGATAGGTGGGACTAGGACCGATTTCATGCTATTCTAGAGATAGATAGGCGAACAAAGACAAGGAAATTCCAAGCTATAAATGTTCTAATGTTTGCTTATTTGAAGCTTGTCTCCTCCCCCCCCCCCCCCCCCCCGGTTCTCCGCACGCACAACACCATTAGGAAAGCCAATGCAACAAATAGTGTAGCTGTGGGGGAGGATGAAGATTTTTGTAGCGCATAACTCAGCTTGGCAGCTCGATATGAGACTCAAGGAGAATATTATTTTAATGTGGTGATGCAATTTCAGACGTTGGATCTACTGACTGACAGATATTACAACCAATAGGAATGAAAAGGGGGTAGTCCGTGGGACACAAGTGCATAGAGGCGTGTGAGACTTGGTTGAAGTGTGGTTGGGAGTGTTGGTGCGTTACAAAGTCTTTCCCACATCGGTTTCGACTGAAAGTGTTGAGCGTGAAACAGACTATAAAATCAACAGCCCAACATTGCATTGAATCACGCAGCTGTGCGGTGAACACAAAGCGAACTATTCTTTCGCCTTTTACTAAAGAATACCGTGTGTTCGCCGTAAAAAACAGCATACGCCTATTTTTGGAGGGGTCTTCTTTTATTAGAAAGGTTCCCAACAATTCTAGTTCAAATGTTTTATGATTTTTGAAGGAATTGTGTGATAAAAAAAATAAAATTATGAGTGTTAGTCATAATATAAATATTTTAAATAATAATTTATTTATTTTTCTTTAATGTCATAATTTGAAATAAATTTGAGTTGTCAAAATTTTTTTATCGTTGTATATAGTGTATACATATTAGATTTATATTCTAATCTAAAACGATAGATTTGCTTTCATCATAATCATGTACATATCTGATTTATATTCTAAAATGTTATTCTCGCCATTACATGATAATCATGCCATGCCTAAACACACTTTGAAATCGCCTATGGGCGCCACAGTGAAATTAGTCGTCCCTAAACACCAATTCGAATCATAACACAAGCATTGTTGTAAAACTCATGAACAAATATTAGTAATGCTCTAGTTGGACACTTCAGAGGAAAATACCCATCAAATTAAACCCAAGATGATCAGCCACATGAATAAATATAATTGATAATAAAAAAAATTAAAGAGCCATTTGGACAAATACAACTGACAATGAATCATGATTAAAGTCACATATTTAATGATGCAATTAAATTAAAATTCTAAAAACTAAAATTTTGTGATGCAATTAAATTAAAGTTCTAAAAACTCAAATGCCCCAACTAAAAAAGATGCAATCAAAAATATTTCATGTACTTTGTTTCTTACAATTAAAAAACTCTAATCAACCCGCTTGCTATGCTTTGTGACTTTCATTTTTTTCCCAAATTGAATCCTCATATTAAGAAGGCCCTAAGAAGCAATGTCCTAAAAGGACCACATGAAAAAATAACATTAAGACAAAACAACAAACAATTTGCTCATAGCCTTTGAACCTAAAACATCATATAATCTTTTGCCCTTATAAAACTCTTGGTTATGTGTGTTGTTAGTTTCCTATTGTTTGTTTGTGCGTTCTATGCGTGTGTTTGATGGGTGTGTTTTGTTGTGTGTGTATGTGTTGCTTGGGGTGTGCGATGTGTGTGTGCCTGCTATATGTTTGTGTTTGTGTTTGTGCTGTGAAGAAGAGGAAGAACATAGAAGAATAAAAGCGAAAATAGCCCCACTTTCCTAAAGCTAAACAAGGTCTACAAAATTTCACAAAAACAGGTAAGTCTCAGATTTACAAAATAATTATATAATTTTTGAAATAAAATATGTGACACCGTAATGATCTCAATTTTCAACACATAAATAAAAAATTCATAATCGAGAGAAATCATCAAGATATCACTAGTTTACAACAGTGATATCTTATGTATGCAGGTTGATTAGTAAGAATTTACACATCGAATATATCTAGTCCACAAAAACTTTCTCAATCAAACCCTGCAGGGTCACAAAGTTTTAGGAAGCGCATATATTGGTGCACTAGTATTTAACGAAATTTTCCCATGTGTAGTATACTAACCTTCTTCCTCTTTGGAACACTGCAAGGAACCAATACCCCACTACGAGTGATAGAAACTTGTTATTCCAAGAGGGGGAACACGATGTAGATCTTCCCTCACGATTATACATTTAGAGCTCAAGGCAATATACCTAGAAGAGGGTGAATATATTTTTCAAATTAAGCTCAATTGATTACGTATTAAAAACCTAACCCACCACAATTACCTCGTCCCGCAAATATTAACAAAGAATATGACAACCCCATTAGTCACCATAACCCAACTTAACCATGATGATTGATTTTAAATAATATTCAATTAATTCACTTTCAATCAATCCCACGGCGATCCTGAAACCCAAACCCAAAGTACAACTATGAACGGATGAATATTCAATTAGTCATTCCAAAAAACACATAGTACACATGTGTGCTCAAAATTATAAGTGTATACGATAAATAGTAAATAACACGAGTGATTTGTTGACGCAAAAAACACTCCTCGGGAAAAACCATGAGGAACCTTCTCGATTCCTCAAATCCTAATCCACTACTCAATAAGTCAACATACAATTATTCAAGACTTATACCTCAACCAATACTATGTTTAGATGATCATTACCTTGTTGTCTCTCCGTCGAAGGCCATCTTCCAACGTCTAGTGTAGCTTCACTTGGACCTCCCCGCCGCATGGTTCATCTAGGCCTCGAGTAATTATGAGCACGCCAATAATTATCGGTATGCACACAACAATGAGTTTAAAATCATCAAGATCTTCAACTTCAATTATTGAGATTGGGTAGAATCTCTAGTGGTAGCCTTTGGATCTTAGAGATTTAGGTTGTGGTGGAAGCTCTCATAGTGAAATAATAATTTTCTTTTTTAGAAATCTCTCTAGAGGCTTAACCTTGATTTGGGAAAAACTCTTCATATTTTATAGGTCTAGAATAAAGGTAGTTTTTGTAAATAAAAAAATTCAAATTCGCGAACGACCACTCGATCGGTGGGAGGATGGTCATAGGGCAGTTGTCACTAGAATGAAAATAACATTTCAAACACGACTAAGGCATGCATCACTCGAAAGACCATGGGCCCCGCTTGAGCGAGTTCATAAAGCAAGCCCTGTGCTACCTTCTGTGGCATTTTTCCATTTCCTTTCCTAAATCATAAAGACACCGCTCTAGTGGAGGCTAACGAGCATAGATCGCTCCCTATAAATTTTTAAGTATAAAACTATGCAAAAATTTATCTTCTTGAGTACTAAAGGGTGTTACTCAAAGAGGGATCTGATTGTGACCCAAACTAGGTTTTCAAAACTCATAAATGGTTTAGGAATTTTCTTTTTTCAATGGGCTTATCAAATCATCAAGATTTTCAACTCCAATAATTGAGCTTAGGTAGAATCTCTAGTGGTAGCCTTTGGATCTTAGGGATCTAGGTTGTGGTGGAAGCTCTCAAGATAGAAGAACAATTTTCTTTCTTAGAAATCTCTCTAGAGACTTACAAGAGGTTTAACCTACATTTGTGAAAAACTCTCTTAATTTATAGGTCCAGAATAATGGTATTCTTAGTAAATAAAAAAACTCAAATTTGCGAACGACCGCTCGATATGTGGGAGGACGGTCATAGGACGGATGTTGTTAGAATGAAAACAACATTTCAAACACGACTGAGACAGACATTGCTCGAGCAACCATGGGCACTACTCAGGAGAGCTTGGAGACCGCTCGAGCGAGCTCATAGAACAAGCCATGTGCTACCTTCAATGGCATTTTTTCATTTTCTTTCCTAAATCATTAAGAGACCGCTCTAGCGAAAACTAGCGAGCATAGATCGGTCCCTATATGTTTTTAAGCATAAAACAATGCAAAAACTTGTCCTCTTGAGTACTAAAAAGTGTTGCTCAAAGAAGGATCTGATTGTGATTCAAACTAAGTTTTCAAAACTCATAAAAGGTTTACAAAATCTTTTTTCAAAAAAAAAAAAAATCACCTAGGAGTCATAATCGGATCGCTTCCAATTCCATTTTCATCCTAGTCAACCTAAGTTAAAATTAACTAAGGGTTCATTTTAGGTGTCTAGGTCATTATCTTCATCCTAAGCATGAAGGTGCATACAGAGATTGAATGATATTGTTTTGACGCTTGATCTCCTTCATGCAGTGACGCTTTGAGATCTTGAATTTGATAGCATCATGACTATGGAATAGCTTCAGATTTTACAATGAACTCCACAAAATTAGTCAATTACAAATATGATCTAACATAAATATTAGAATCCTTCAGGTAAGAAGAACGTCTAAACACTCTGCGATGTAAGTTTGAATGCAACCCAAGTTCATCAATCCTATCATACAAAAGATGTAATTCATGCATTTTTCAATAAAATCCATAGGTACCACGAATAGTAGTTCCACAAGTCTTGAAACAGATGAAACTTCAATAAAACACGCATTAGATCGCAAAGAAAATATTATAAACTAGACATTATCCAAGGTCTAGGATTTACGAACACAAAACATGCAATAGAATGTAAATCATGTATTTTTTTTTTTTGACAAAATGAATCATGTTTTTGCAATAAATCCCAATTTTTTTTTAGATCCAGAGTATATATACGAATTTAAATAAAAAAGTACATATATTTAAGCGCTAATTGCAATTTACACTCAAATGAGTTCCTGGTTGCTCGAGTGAGGCTCTAGGAAACTAATTCGGTTTATTCTAGTAGCTAATGTTGGCTTCACGCTCAGTTGGCATTTGAGTGAGGTCAAGCGTACTCAAGCAATTATGGTGAATTAGATTCACGACTTTTCTTTTTTTTAATAGAAATCTTTTCAAACTTGAGTTTGTTATGTCTTGCCTATTTAAAATCAGATCCTAGACCTTTAGAGAGAGGTTTGTAGATGATTTACAAAATAGAGTCGATAGAAAGATTTTGAGAAAAGCCCTAGTTTCTCTGATTGTGTGTGATTGATCCTAAAAGACATCTAGGTTGTTTTTCATCTTGTCTGATGATCTCATATCCCAACTTATGAGTATTCTTGAGAACATGTCCCTTCTAGGTTTGTACTAAAGCCTTAAAGATCTTTGTTTCTCGCAAAACAAAAATTGTTCATGTTAGAGTTAATTTATGCGGAAGATCAAGTTTTGTGAAAGACAAGTCAATAGTGTTTCGAGGAGGAAATTTGATTAGAACCCACATCAAAGGAGCCCCTATTATATGAGTTGACCGATGAGAGGGGAGTTCGTCGAGAAGAGTAAAAATAAAAATAATAACTTACATCTAGTGAGGCTAGAGAGTTTGTGAGTATTTGTGTATGTATTGTTGATTTCAACAGTGAAGTGTTTAAGCTGTATTTGGTCCCGTGGTCTTTTTCGGGAGAGTTTTCACAAAAATCTATGTGCCGTATTATTTTATGTGATTGATTGATTGCTTCAAACGTTTTAGATCGATATATCACAGTATATTGATCATTGGTGCTTTGAAAAAATCCATATTAACTGTTGACATATGATTTAAGTTATTTGTTAGAGTCAAAGAACTTTTAATTCATAATAGTTTTCACATTAGCCACAACTTCAATTAGTATCAGAGTCTAGCTCATGTGAATTAGGTTCCTACCCTAAGTGTTTGCCTAAACCCCTATAGTAGGTTAGATGGATACAAACATAGCGAAAAATTCAGTCACTAACTCAAAAAGTGATGTTAAGTCAGTTAATGAAGAAGACATTCATGATGCATATGATGAATATCAAAATGAAAGCCTGAAATTGAAAAGAGCACATCGGCTTCAATTAGGAAATACCAAACTCCTGAAAAAGAAAGAGATGCGCCTAGAGATGAACTGGTTGAGTCTATGGTTTCTATAAAGAAATTTTTAAGTCAACAAGTGTTGTACCTAGACAAAATTAGCTTCCTTGAACATGAATTGCATGAATCCGTTGAGAGGCAAAAAAGTCTTGATCTAAAAATAAAAAATTGAGAAGTGTGTTTGGATTGTTCCTTGACACGATTATACACTTGAAATTGAGCCTAGTATGACCTAGAGGTGGCTGAAGAGGTCTTTTACACTTCTTGTGGAATACTTGCCCAATTGGACCTAATTACCACAATTAAAAAGAGATGACTCAATTTTAATTTAATTAACCCTTTTAAATGCACAAACCATTGAATAAATGTATGGATGTTGACTCGACTAAAGATGTGCACGCCCAAATATAAGCAGTCGAGTTATAGTTATAACTCGGTTAGTTCGAGATCGAATCATCAGGGAACTAATGAAGGTACCTTAAATAAAAGATCAATAGAGACAAAGACACAAGAAATCTTAAAGAATGAGTGATTGTGTTGTGAAGCATTGTGTGCAGGGGAAAAGTCACTTTTTAATTCAGGGATCCGAAAATATGCGTGAGTGTTTGAATGCAATATTTGTGCACAAGAAAACTTAGTTAACTCCTGTGTCAATAGCAAGCTATTTGGAAGATTATGATTGATTCTAAATTAAAGAACGTAGCTTTGACGTTATGCCCACAGTTATAAATATTGAAGATGCCAGGACGTCACCTGTCTATAATCAATCAAACAACGTAAACAAAACATCTGGCAGAGTAAGTTAATCATATAGTTAAACACCATAAGGGTGAAGATTAAAAGATAGTCATGAAGACATAGCTTAAATACTTGTAGGGAATTATAAGCATTACTATTGCAAGACTCAACTTGTCAATAGGTAATCAAATAACTATACAAAGAATGCTAGCATGCTAGATTCATTCAAGCATTCATAAGTTAGATTATACAAGTAAGAATAATAGAAATTGCACAAATATATTATCCAAACACTTCAACATAAATCTATCCCCCTTCACTAAAGAGTGGATGAGAAACTATTAACCCTTCATGGCCATTAGTAGGATAGAAAAGTGAGAAAACCTCATCCCTCTATGTAAAGAGAATTCAAGATTATGGAAGGTAAACACAAGAAGAAGATTGGAATTGCAATAAATAAATGCGAGACTCTTTTCTTTACTAAAGATCAAATGAAATACAACTCATCCTTCAATGCTCAAAGGGAGCTAAAAATGTGAGTGAAGTTCATCCTTCTAAATAAAGACGGAAGGTTAAGAAATGTAGAAGCTAGGAATTACAAATATTAAGAATGTTACAAGACTTTGAGAGGAGAATGGAAGAGAGATTGAATCTCCAAAAGTGAGGTCTTCCTCCCAAAGACTAGGGGTATTTATAGAAGGAGATGGGTGCAATAGGAGGCAAAAAGACTCAAAATCCGAAGCTTAAAGTGTGAACATGGATTCCAAATTTCGGCGTGGGCGTCCGGACAGTGGTGGCTGGCATTCGGACGCCAGCATTTCTTTGTTTGGTAAGCCTACTGATTTTGCGTTTTGGAAGGGGCGTCCGGACAATGGTGGCTGGTGTTCAGACGCCTGTCTTTGTCAGCCTCCTTACTTTGCGACCTTTTGTATGGGAATCTTATGGTGGTGATGGGCGTTTGAACAGTGGTAGCTAGCGTTCGAACACCTCCTTCTTGCTGGAATTCTTTTTTTCTTCATTCTAATCTACCTTTTTCAATTCCTTTTTTCGCCCCTAAACTTTGCCAAATTATATTTTTATCCCACAATTCAAGTTAGTGCTCAAATCTACCTTATACTAATCAAATTATTCTATTTACAACCAACTAATCATGAAATGCAAACAATTAATCTTTTTTATGTATATTGAAATGGTACTTTTACAGGTTAATCACACCCTCAACCTAAATATTACTAGTCACTAGTAATAGTAAATCATACAACCACTTTCGTAGGTTTCACAATTGCATTTAGCCCATGCAACAAGCCATTAAACCCCTAGATCACCCGTAGTGAGCGAATTGTGTCTCGTGAAAGTTTTCAGCAAATATAACTACAAACTTCAATGATTAGGATAAATGATTATGTGTTAGTTAACAATGTAATTATAGTAGTACCAATCTTTTCCTTTGAGTAATTCCCCTTAAAGCTCACAAATAGGACCATATGTTAAACCCCAGTATTCATACACTATGCTTTTATTTAAAACTCGTGTGTGTGTATGCTATGTTTATCTAGAGAATTAAACAAATAACGTCCCCCTCTTCACAGCTTCCCATGGTTAGTTTCAATGTCAATCCTTACTTGGAAAAACATTCTAAAAGAATCACTCAAGTTTTACCGACTTGTCACTCATAAATTGCATATGAAGAGAATCATGTTTTCAAAGCAAATTGTTTCACATGTAAATTCAAAAGATGGTTTTGAAGAAATGTCAATTTTAGCATAATTTCATGAAAGGAAATTAACACAAGATATAAGTGATTTCATTGTCATACCCCTAAAATAATAAGTTAGAATTATATACATGCACCAATCCAGAAATCAAATAGAACTTTCTTAGTATTGTAACGTGGCCTGGGGTGATAGGTTTAAAGAAATAAAGGGTAAAAGGGATTCCAGAGGGGTTACCCCAAATGTTTATCATTTATAAGCATGCATCTTCCCTTTTTCTTCAACTTTTGACTTTTGAATCATAAAAATTGGCCACCCCTTTCAATTTCATAGCTTGCAACACTTTTGTATATATCTCTTTTTTTTCCTCTTTTCTTCTTGATTTCTCTTTTTCATAGCCATCACCTGTATTTTCCTTCTTCTTTTTTTTTCTTTTTCTTCCTTTCTTTCAAACATTTATCTCCAATACATATCCCTGGATAAGAGTAATGCTTCAAATATATATTCAGGATAACCAATGTATGATTAAATTATTTTGAATTTGGATTGGTCAAAAGCATGACTTAAGAAAAGAAATTTTCATTTAATGGCTCAATATCGGCTGACTAGGGACATCCTTTAAAAAGAAATGGCTACAGCTCAACTTTTTACATAAAATAGCCTAAGATCATTTTTCAAGACGTTGCATATGTACAATTCCTAGAAATGTTCATAGGGCATGCCAACTAATTGTTTAACATGTGTTAATCAAGCCAAAGATAATGAGATTATTCAAAGAAGTGTAGCTAAATAAAATTCTTACTTGAGTAAACGTACATACTCTCTCCAAGAAGAATGAGCTCAAAATCTCACCAGGGTAATTACTTTATCTCCACTATATATGTAAGTCTTCAAAGAAAAACGTTATTCCAAAAATTTTCAAATAGTATGAATGTGGTGAACATGATTTATGAGTTCCAAATGAAAGTATTGATATGGCACTCAAGCTTAGCATATAGTCTTGTAGCAACCCAAATTGAGTCAAACTCGTAGTTGGATTGGTCATCAAAATAATCCCATGTTAATTCACACCTAACAACTTATCTTAAAAATATTGGGTGAAATATTACACATGCGCACATGATTCAAAGATAACTTCAGATATCATAGCTAAGCGAAAATCCAAAATCAAGTAGCAAGCAGATAAACATAAAATCATCCTAAGTGCAGAAAAACTGTCATGCAGAAAGTAAAGAGTTCTAAAACCAGAAATTAAAGAATAGAGACTACAAAAGTGCTCAAACAGTCTCTATGCTGATGACAATTGTTCACCATATCTTCGCCCAAGACGACTCAAAATCTCCCTTTGGGTGGCCTCAAACTATCCCAACCTAGTCTCCAGACTTAGCAGTATCTCCCTGTCAGTCCTTGAATCCACTGGTGGTGCCTGTTTATCCTAGTACTCAAAGTCCTTTGTTTCCTCCTCATTGCCTCCTCCTCCTTGACTTGCTTGCTAGCCTTATGGTTTACCTCCTTGCACTCCATGGCTCTTCTTTAGAGATGTAGCATCAACATATGCCAATTTTTCAGCAGGTGTCCAGGTCGGATCCTTCACAACTCCCTTGTTTTTACATATGTTAGTCACCAAAATACCAAAAGAAAGTGAGGGTTTCTCGTTCTGAATTGCCAATGTTATCTGTTCCATTATCAAATTTGGCAAATCGATGGAATGACCAACACCAAAGGAAAAGGGCAACCTAGCCCTCTCAATATAAACCTGAATTTTTTTTTTTTTTGGAATTGAGGCATGAGATTAGATATAGTAATCAAATTCAAAATTAGGTATTTATCAGTCAAATCCCCTTATTTGATACATTTAGGGATGCAACTCCGGCGGGTTGAGAAATCAACCCTAGGTATATAATCTTCAACCCTAACCCTAACACTACCTCAACCCGAGGTACTCAACCCAAGTACTGCCCGAGTTTAATTCGGGCAGGCTCAGGTTGAATTCGGGTTACTTAATTCGGGTTGATTTCGGGTTAAAAATTGGGTTGTGTTTGAGTTACTTAATTCGGGTTGATTTTTTTAAGTATAGATTTGATTTTTTCAAGTGTAGATCTGATTTTTTCAAGTGATCTGAGATGAAGAGCAAAACACAAATGAAGAGAGAGAGAGTGAGAGATGGAGGAGTGACGAGTGAGAGAGGGAGGTTGAGAGAGGGAAGAGGGAAGAGTGACGAGTGAGAGGGGGATCTAAGAATGATGGAGGCGCAGGGGTAAAGACTTGAAGTGAAGTGAAGTGAAAGTCTAGACTCTAAAGAGTGAAGATAAATACTAACCCTAGTTAAATATATTTATGTATATTCGGGTTCAATCCGATTTAATAATTAGGTTCAACCCGATTTTAATATTCGGGTTAAACCCGACAACCCAAGTTCTTAATCCGAGGCTTGCCAAATTCAATTCGAGTTGAGTTTTTTGCCCAAGCCCAACTCAAGTATTAAAAATTCTAACCCAAGTCCTATTTTTTTCGGGTTGAATTCGAGTTGGCCTGTCCAAGTTGCACCCCTAGATACATTTGCCACTCCTACCCCACACAAAGGTTGGGTCATTAGTCAATTCTCTCCCAATCAAAGTCAAATCAAGAGGGAAGGGGGATTGGTAGGATATTCGGCATTGGGTTCCCTCCTTATAGGCTTAAGTTGATCAACAATGGTACCTACACCTATTTGAAGCCTAACTCCCCTTACATACATTTCAAACTTCCTAGACCCAATAATCTCTGTGTTGCTATAGAATTCTCTCACAATACATTCAAAACCAATGCCCACATTTTTCATATAGCTAGTCTAACCCCATCTTTCCAAATCTTGCCAAATGCCGAAATGTTTAAAGTCTTTGACGAAAATAGCCCGTTCATTTACAATAGTTTTTGAATCAAAATAACGTTCATACCATAAATATTGCTCAATATTTTTCAAAAACTTTAGATTCAAATTCAAAATAGACCTGTGGATTTGGCACTTGCTCGCTCAGATCTTATTGCCCCGAATCTTCTTGAGATGGTGGAGGTGCCTCTCTTTGCGATCTACTCGAGCTTGCTTGACATTTGCGAGATATGGACTTCTTCTTTGGTCCCATTTATTTTGAAGATTCAAAAGATGCAATGTGGGTTTTGATTTGGCTTTTGAGGGGTAAAATTAGCATAAGTTGCTAGATTTGGTATTGAATCGGGCTAGAATCTAAGAAAAAGTGATGGGTGGTGAAGATCTATGGAGAGAGAGAGATGTTTTAGGGGCTAGGGTTGTAGAAACTGAATTGGAGAAGCATGATAAGTCGCAGATCAGCGAACTACAACTTTTATAGGCGAGTCTGGGTGTCCGGACGGTGCATGGGGCGCCTGAACGCTACTATTTTTATGGATTTTTAGCTTCTCCTGCTAGTTGGATTTTCTGATTTAACTGCAATAATTTCCTTGAAATTTTGAAAAATAATTTTTTGAAAAATCTATACTAATTAAAAATAACACACTTATTTATAAAAACAAAAAAAATAACAAAAACATCTATAAAATTATACACACATAAAAGAAATATTTGAACTTTTGACATTCCTATTTCCACCCCCATCCTAAATGTTACATTGTCCTAACTGTGAAAATGATCATGTAGAAATTCAAAATAAAATGATAAAAAGAAGGAAATATGTTCAGGATCTTACAAAACAAAACAAAAAAAAAAAAATGATATTAGGTCAACCTATATACAAAATATAAAAATCAGTGGTTTTGTTTAGAGAATATTTTGTGGTTCCATTAAGTCAATGGAATCCACATTTCTAATAAATTTGTCATAAAATGGTTTAAGTCGTTGACCATTCACTTTAAAAGCATTACCATTTGATGGATTTTCTATCTCACCAGCTCCATGTCCAAATATTCGTTTAACAATATATGGCTGCATACATCTAGACCTCAACTTTCCAAGAAATAGGTGGAGCCTTGAATTTTATAGTAAGACTTTATGGGAAGGGGTAAAAGATTTTTCACACAATGTATTGTTGATGAAAATTTTTCATCCTGACCTTTGCAATCTTGACATCTTCATATGCCTCATTCTGTAATTCCTCTAATTCGATTATCTGAAGTCTCCTGGATGCACCTGCTTTGTCTAGATCAAAATTCATCATCTTAATTTCCCAATAAACTCTATGTTCCACCTCTACAAGCAAGTGACAAGGCTTCCCATAAACCAAACGGTGAGGAGACATTCCCAAAAATGTTTTGTAAGTAGTGCAGTATGCCTAAAACGCATCAGTCAGATGCAATGCCCAATTTTTGCGGTCTAAGTTTACCATTTTTTCCACAATGTGTTTGATCTCCCGATTGGCTAGTTCGGTTTTCCCACTTGTCTGTGGGTAATAAGGGGCAACTACTTTATGCGAAATCAAATATTTTTTTATCAAATTTTCAAATAGAAGATTACAAAAATCCCATCACTTATAATGACTCAAGGGATTCCAAATTGGGACAAAATGTGTTGTTTCAAAAATTTAACCATCGTGCGGTGATCATTATTTGACAAGGAATCGTCTCAACACATTTGGAAACGTAATTAATGGCAATCAAAATGTATAGATATCCAAAAGAGGGGGAAGGAAATGGTCCCATAAAATCAATACACTAACAGTAAAAAATTTCAATGATTAAAATAGGATTTAGAGGCATCATGTTTCATTTAGAAATGCTTCTCAACCTTTGACATCTATCACATAGAAAGAAAGCATGTACATCTTTAAAGAGAGTGGGCCAATAAAATCCATTATGCAAGATTTTAGTAGCGATTTTCTTCGGAAAAAAATGTCCACCACAAGTTTTAGAATGACAAAAAGAAATGACCTGGACGATTTCATTATTGGGTATGCAACGTCTTATGATTTGATCTTTATAGTATTTAAACAAATAGGGATCCTCTCAAAAGAAGCTTTGCACCTCTCTTAAAAAAAATTATTTGTAAACTGAGGTGTAATGAGAAGGAATGGTACCTGCGGCCAAATAATTGGTTTTATTTTCACATAAATTATTTTCTAGGATGGTTTTTGTTTATTAATTGACATTACACACACGCACACTTGCAATGCCTTACACACCATATGTTTATGTTGGAACGGCAGTCCCATGATCCGTTGACGACGCGTATAGTTGATCCGTTGACGGCACGTATAATTGATTAAAAAAAGTTATTCGTCTATTAAACTTACAAAGTGAAATTAGGGTTTACCTTTGACGAGTAGATCCGCATGAACGAAGATAGATACAGATCGAACAACAGACTCATAACACCTTATGATCTTCTTCCATATATCCTTCCACGCCAAAATCCGAATAGAATGTGGGTTACAAACCTCCGAATTTTCTCCCTTACTCTCTCTCTACACTAGTGAGTGTGTTTATTTATAGGCTACAATAGAGACCCTAAGGAGAAACAAGGGTCGGGCTCGCAATAGGCCTAAAATTCTATTTCCAACCCAGAACAAACATCCTATGATCCATTAATAATTGTTAGTCCACAAAATTCTTATTATTGATCTCCCTATCTCAAAATTATATTTCGAGCTCCTCATTATTATATGGTTAATAATCTTCCCACATTTAAGATTACTGATGTCAATCAATTAATTAAATTTAATTGACTTTTTTTTATCATTGAAATCTTACCACTCAACTTATTTGTTATGTCGGATAATTAAATCCGTCTGTAGGATTTGACATGAACAACCAAACCAATCAAGCTCTAAATGACATTAGGTCTCAATTGACCAAATTGACCAATAACATGGGGATGATGAAACTGATAGAGTAGTATATTAAAAGCTTACTTTTTGTAGTGAAACTCGTTTTATTAATTAATGAAAGTTTGTTCTTTCCATTTTATTGAGAATATGTATGGGCAAAATGTTTGCATTATATTTAATATATGGTATGCATGTGTGTCTTATATTTTACATTGTAGATAATCTGGTGTGTAGAGTTCGGCTTATACACAGAAGACTAGATTATCGGATTCTTGTATAATATGAGTATATGTTCACAATCCTATATGGAATTGGACACGCTATTGGTATGATTGTAGTGTAACATTCTGGCATAGTCTGTATTGACTGTAGGAGACTGTTTGATGTCTCGGATTATTGCACTAGTACATTTTGTGTATTGAACAAACCCATGTTGAGATTATTATTTTTTACTGATTAAATAAGATAATAAATACATCATGATTATTATGTCTGTTTATGCTCTTAATTCCAAAATATTTAATTGCTACATGCATATAATATTTGTCACTTTAATTCATCAAATGGTGAGATTCATATTGAGTCAATAAGCTCGGTGAATTGGAAGACAATGTTATTTGTATGGTAGAAATTAAATATTAAAGGAAACCACGTCTTAGTATTTAAATGGGTTGATGATGTCCTCTTGAGGAAGCTCATAAGTTTTGTCTATGTCAAACCTTGCAGGTGGATTTAATTATCCGACATGACAAATAAGTTGAATAGTAAGGTCTCAAAAATAAAAGAAGTCAATTAAATATAATTGTCAGTAATTTATTTAATTGATGGACATCTGTAATCTTCAACGTGAAGAGATTATTAAGCATATAATAATAAGGAGCTCGAATGTAATTTTGTTGTAAGGCTCAGGAGATCAATAATAAGTCTTTAGTGGACTGACTTATTATTAATGGGTTGTAGGATGTTTGTTCTGGGTTGAACATAAGATTCCTAAGTCTATTGAAATTCCGGTCCTTATTTCTCATTAGGGTCTCTGTCGTAGTCTATATATAGACGTCTAGGCTCTCTTATTCAGCATATATTATTTACTCACGTTTTTTAGAGAGGCAGAAAGAAAGAGCAAGGATTCGAAGGTCTTGGCAGCCCACATTGCACCCGGATTATGACGTTTAAGGATATACGACAGAAGGCCGTGGGGTTCGTCGAACTGTCCTTCGGTTGCTTGTTGATTATGTTCTGCATTCGTGCTGAAATGAGATCAATCTCGAGGGATCTCGAAGGTAAACCCTAATTCCGCCTTGTAGAGTATTAGAGGAAAATTTTTGATATTCGATACATACGCGCTATCAACAGCTCTTGGGATTTTCGTTCTAACAACAACACGAAAAGGGAAAATTTCATGCAGAATCCCAAAGGTAAACATGGGATTGCACTAATAAGAGGGAACAACTCAAGTCCATCACCACTCTGCGGAGTAGTAATGAGGTAGATAAAACAATCCTACCTAGGGTCTCTAAGCCTACTAAAAAAAAGACTCAAAAAACTCTCAAGGATGGTTAATCATTTGAATTGCCCAAAGTTGTTGAGTCTGATGTGGTTGTTTGTCCAATTCCCTCTCGCAGGACTTCAGTCCACCTAACTTAATCCACTATACGAAAAGTTGATTACAAGATCGAAGACTTATATCTCAACCAACTCAATGATTAGATGTTTTCTTCCTTGAATTTTCTCTTTCGGATTCCCCACCACAAGGTCATGGGTATAAGCTTCAATAGCGTGACTCGAGCTTGATGATCTGACTTCTCCCCTTCTTGATCTTCTAGGACTCCTCCCAATATATTTTTCGTCACACCACCAAGGGTTTGTTGGTTCTCCAATATTTATCTCTTCTTCAAGTTTAAGGTGTTGTATGAGATTAATCTAGTTAGATTTTGGCCTTTGGATGCTTGGGATAGCTAGGGTTGTTCATGGCTCTCTAGATGTTACATATAGTTTGATGATGCACAAAACTGTCTCGTGCAAGATCAACAGTCGAGTATATGAAGAGATGCAATTAATGAATAATAAGTAAAGAAATCAATGGCAAAACAGTAAATAATGAGTTAATACAAAGATATATAGTGGTTCATTTCGGGTGACATACTCTACTCTTGGGAAACGGCAGCGGTGGCCGGAGGTCTTTATTGATGAATAAAGTAACCGGGAGAGTATACTCCGGGAGAATTACAATGGTTATGAGAGAGAAACTTGGTGTGTAGGGAGGTGTAGAGAGGTGAGTTGAGAGATCTCAAGATGTAGAGATGTCTATTTGTGTAGATGTGTCTCTCCATGTGGAGAAAGCTTACAATATATAGGTTTGGTGAGGCGGTGACGTGAATGAGAGGGGCACTACTTCTTTGGTAAGTACAATTAAGGTAAAAGTTGGCATCCATGAGTGCGTATCCCGATAGTCTCTCCACCGCATGCTCCTATCTTCCCGGGCTCCTTAGATCCTGGACTGGGTCGGATCGATAAAGTGGGCCTGGGCCGCCTTTTAGCTGACTTGGGCTTAATTGATTTATCGGGTCTGGCCTAGTTGGTTTTTGGGCTCATCATAGTTAATTTTAGGTTTTAGAGGCTTACCCTAGTAAGAAAATGCCCCTAGTCTAAGTCGCCAAAATAAAAATATCAAGGGTAACTTAAGGTCTCTAGGTCATGTACATTTTCCTAAGCTTGAAAGAATCTTGTGAAGTCTTTGTATGTGACTTTGTAGCTTTAGCTTTATGATCATAAATCTAGTTGAGATTTTACAATGTGACCTCATGGAGTTAGCAACTACACTCACAATAGTGATCATCTCGATAAGAAACAAGTGAACCTAGTCAGAAAATCTGAGACCTTGAACAAACAAATGAATGGTCTTAGGAAGGCTAAGGACTGGATAAGGAATCATAACTCTCAACGGAAGAAGATAGTTGTGGGATCCAAGTCTCAATATTTACCTAGGAATATAAGAAGAAGAAGGAAAGGTAAGAAACATAAGTCTAATGTCATTGCATCCTCCCCCCCAAACATGCATCTTCATACAAAGTTAAATGCATTTGGATGAAAAAAAAAACTCTCTCAATTGTGGGATTTACTGATAGGATTTTCCATGTTTAAATTACTTAGGAATTTTTTCGGTGGGAACTCTCTCAAGTGAGGGAACGACATGATGTATACCCAGTGTGTTTGAGCTTGCATTGCAAATATCATCCTAGGGTTCTGCATTAGATAGAGTAGGATTTTCTTTTCTTTCTTTTTTTTTTTTTTAGCATTTTTTTCTTGAGAAAACCCAAAAAGATTTGCCTTTTCTAGTCATGGAGCGTTATGTATGGTATGGGACATAGATTGGATAAACACTTCTAGATCGTGAAAATGATAGAAGATAAAAAATAAGTACAAATTTAGGGAGATTGAGATAAAGGCTTTGTCCTAACTATTAGGTGTTAACTACATGAATTATATTTTTTCATTGTGCTCTATCAAGGGTCATATTTTCTTTGATATAAGCATAAATTCCATGAAAAAATAAACTAGCTAGAATAATGAAGGAAAGAGGAAGAACACAAAAGAAACCTTAAATTGATTGAGAAGTGCAACTACATGTGTTCGGAGTCACAGACAATCTTATTGAAGGGGGTCGAGCCCAACGGGCCAACCCAGTGACCCGGAGGCTAGACAGGGCTGGATTAAAAATTTAGATCGTTTTTGCAAGAAACCTAGTGGACCCGGTAAAGTGACCCCTTGATCTAATGAAAAGATTCACATGGACTATTTGAAGCTTACTTTTATAAAATATCTTGAATACATTAGAAACATGTATGCTATTTTATACTTGTTCTTAACATAAAAATGTATTATTTTTGTAACTATTATAATTTCATAGTATAATTACTAGTACTTGTAATTATTTTTTGTTTTATAATAAATTGTGCTGATTGGTTGACCCAATGGTCGGATAGTGTCCCTTCGACTAGTTCTTTTCACCAATTGATTGTCGAGTTGCTTGTACCTTGCACCTCTATCATATAAGTATTTGTATGATTTTGCTTTATTTTCGGCCTATTGTAAGCATGCATGCGTGCGAGGGTGGCCCAATGTAATTGGGGCCCTAAGCAAAAAATTTACATGGGGCACTATTAATATTTCGTCTATAAATATATATTATTTTTAATTATTATAATTTAATTTTTGTATTTAAAAATAATTTTTTTTTATTTTTTTAGATGCAAAATATTGATTAAGTTCTTATATTTAAGTTTTGATAATAAATCTTTCTCAATAGATAATATAGTTAATTCATTCAATCTTAATTGATCGTAAATAAGATATTAATTAAGTTTTGAACAAGCAATTTAATGGGACCTCAAAAATTTGGACTTAATCAAGTATAGAGTAATTTTGGACTAACAAAATTAGATATTGTTTGAATTCTTAAAATTTGGACCCTAAAAATTTGGATAATATTTAAAATAAAGGGACCTTCGGAAGCCGGTACACGAAATTAGATTTAATTATCAAAAAGTACATAGGGAAAATATTTTGTAAAAAAATCCACTTAAGACATAGAAAAACTTGAATATCTTTTTATTGTAAATAAGTTTCCTAAAAAAGATTTTGAAAAAAAACCCCACATTTATATATATATATAGGAGTTTTAATAAAATCAAAACCTAAAATTTAGGAAAATCAAAACCCTTAATAAATCATTTCCATTTTTTTAGGGATATGCTTTAAAATTTTTGAAATTTGACAACTAAAATTAAGAAATTTTTAATTAACTTATCTTAAAAAGTACTAAAATTAAAGAATTTTGATTTTAAATTTAATTTGGTTACGTATATATGTGTGTAAATATATATAATAAAGTAGAGCTAAGTTTGAATTTTAGAGACAAAGAAAGGTTCAGATCGTTTTGAGACAAAAATATAAACACATCCAACGGATAACGTAATCCCAACATAAAAGACGGTTCAGATCATCTCATAAATATTGATCCAACGGTCTACAGTGAGTACTGCATTTTGTTTTCCCGCCCAACAACAATTTCTGACTCACGCCTCTCTCTCTCTTCAGATCCGGGGATTTTTTTATCTTCTTTCCTTATGATAATCTCTCTGTGATCTTTGATCCTTATTAGACAATCTTTACCTATTTCTCCTTTATTTATTATACACACACAAAAAAATCAACATATATATATATATAATAAAGTAGCTAGATTTTTTTGTCTTTAACTTTTCGCGGCTCAGATCGCTTGACAATTATTGATCCGACGGTCTTCATTCCAAATTTTCCTAACACTCTTATCTCTCATCTAACTCTCTCCCCTTATCTCATACTAACTGATACAAAGACTCTTTATCTCTCATCTAAATTTATCTTTCTATCTCATACAATAACTCTCTATCACCCGCTACACTCTCCCTGCTCTCTTCCATTTTTAAAACCAAACTCTCCCTCCTTGTCTTCCTCTCTTTGTTTTTCTTTGTTTCCTCTGCTCTCTTCACATCCCTCCCCATCGACAACCACACACCACCCTCATCCCCATCGATGCCATCATAGCCACCAACGTCATCATAGCCACCAACGAACACCACCCCCACAGACCCCCAACACACACTCGCACAGATTTGGTTCCATTTGGTTACCTTTTCTGATTTTATAGTTTTTGATCTTTAGTTCAATGTGGGACTTTTGATTTTCTTCTTTTTTGGTTGAAGGACTTTTTAATTAATTTCCACTCTTTTGTTCATTTTTGCAGATTATAATTTGATGCTTACTAATTTAGGGTAAAGTTGCATCAGACCCGAATCCGCCAGAACACAACCACTTAGACGATGATAAAATTCCCACTCCTACAGCGTGAAAATCTGTGACCACAGTAGTTATTGATTTTGACCCCTGAGTATACATGGGTATGAATTTCTGGTTGTTTATAATGATCACTAATCAATAATCAAATAAAGATCTCATATAATTTAGGATGAAGTGAGTTGTTGATTTTTATTCGCTAATTGCCCTGATATCAATGCTTATGGAAGGGTGAATTTTGAGTTTTTTTTTTTGGTTTAGCTTTTGTCCAACTAGCTTTACTTTTGTGATATAACTGGTGTTGTCTCCAATATTGGTGAGTTCTTGCATTGGTATTAACTAGCTTTAAATGTGTTTATGCATATAAATGAAGATTGTTTAATCTATATTATTATTGAAGTTGATTTAGGCTTAGTTGTTAGGTTCTTTTTTTGTCTATCAATTTCTGATATCTCCTTCGCGATTTTGATTTACAGGGTTAAATTTCGTTTTATTTTTTTGGCCTTTTATGCTTTGTGAGAATTTGAGTTATCTCCATATCGGTCAAGTGTAACGTATATTTTAGAGGTGGTTAGCAATAGATGGAATGGATAGCGAAGAATTTAACCAAAATTCGAGTAATGAGGAGTAATGACAAAGATGATTGGAGGAGAGGAGTAGCAGATAAGATAATCAATTTGTGGGAGAGAATGGTGGAGTTGTCTGTTCAGATTTTGCACAGAGTCTCCCCAAAATCTGTTTTGATGGCATGTTTATGGCTACTAGGGATACTAAAAAGCTAAATTTCCTTCGCTTATGCCATATATCTAAGTTTTCAGCAGCCCACCGGTTTGAAAATTCTCCAATGGTGCAACTTTTTCGTATTTGGAGGAAATATTTCTCTTTCATATTGGCTTTAGGGATTGGGTGATGTGGTGGTGTATTTTATGGCTTTACTGACAGGTTTTAAGCATCCCAGTCATCCCCTCCTATGGACTTCTTAAGTGGTATGCCATCTAATGGCATCACCAGTAGAGCTTTGAAGGAAGGACTCAATTTATTAACAGTCGATGGGTAATTGACTGACTTTTCCAATTCTCTCTCTCTCTCTCTCTCTCTCCCTCTCTCTCTCCCTCTCTCACACACACACATACAGGTTGAATAATTTTAATTTGTAGTTATCTTATTTTATTTCTTAATTTTTGGCTGAAGATGATTGTTTTAATTTCATGTTTATAATTTCAGCTCAGAGGCTTAATAGGTGGAGCCGCCACATCATGGATTTTTGGTCTTGCATGCTGGTTTTGTTCAGCTTTATCCTATATTGAAGATGATGAGCTATGAAATATGATTAAGGCTGCAAATGGTATTTGTAAGAATGCCTAGGAAGATAGTCTACTAGCAATGCAGGCATCAAACATCTTTCAATCTCTTTGGCAAAACGGCCTTGCCGCATTCGCCATTGCTTGCGCCATCAAAATTATTTGTCCTCAATTCTATATCTTTAGCATCAATTTTTCAAATTTATCTTTGTTGTTGAGTGTAGCTTTCGTTTTGGGAATATCTATTTGGCAATCTAATTGGTAATTTTTTTGTTGCGTTACATAGTGCCTTTAAAAACAGGTATTAACTAGTATATTTTTTTTAATTATAATTTCTACCTTAAAAAATTATAAATTTTGATACTTATCATAGTCCTTCTGTCAAACGAATGAGAATCCAAAAAACTCTTTGTATACTTGCAAGGTCATCTCAGGCCCTACATGGCTGATCGATGATCAATTATGTGAGAGCTTTCACATCAATTTTTCTTAGGCACATGACGAGATCATACAAGAAACCAACACATGAAAAGAAGGGAAAGTCTACGGTAGCTTTAATATCTGCGAAAAGAAAGCAATCTTCCTTTCCGGGTAACGTTCAAACACAAAACTCGTCTTATTCCTACCTAATTCCCATTTTCAAGGGAAGAAAGTCAAACAAAGTAGCCCTATTTTTTGAGTAAATATTTAATACAACGGTGAAATCACATCATTACTATAAAGTGGTGTTATCATCGAATTAGAAGATTATACATAAGTAAAGTGAACTTCACTATTTTTATAACTACAAGTAACCACTACACACAATCATCAACATGTAGGATTAGTGAGATCCACTTAATCTAATTATAGTCTTTTAATTAGATGGTGATACCACATGAGAGTGATGACGGGAGTTGAAGACTTAATTTAGAGTTATTATCATCGTTGAATTAGCAAAAAGCTTGCATTAGTGTTAAGGCCTACTGTTGATTCAATGACAAAAATACATTAAATTTTCAAATTTGATTCTCAAATTATATCCTAATAATATTTCTCTTTTCAAAATCTTGAGATAAAAAAATAAATTAATAATAAATAAAAATAGGTGATCCTGTGCGAGGGCTCCCTCTACCATAAGGTAAGGGGAGGATCAGATATACGTAACATTAACCAGCATGTGAGAGGATTTTTCACCAACTTGAATTCTTGTCATCTAGGTTATAATAGGACAACATTATCGTTACAATTGTTGCTGATTAATTTTTATATTAAAAAATCTTGCCTGATAACCTTATTATTCCATATATAAAAATTAACAACATTGCAAATGAACAGTGATAGATGAAGAGCTTCAGCTTAATTTCTTGAACACATGTTGAGGAATTCAACTAGCTAAATATTACTTAAGTTTACTTAATTGAAATAAAAAAACTTAATCCAAATGTCAGAAATGGTTAAGTAAATTAAAATATATGGAATTTTTGTGGGGAAAATTTTAAAACATACTAAAAACTATAAAAAAAAATAGAAAAAATAATTGAGTGGGGGCAGCAGTTGCCCCCATTCGAGAACGTGTAGCTCCACCCCTAATGTGAATAATGGTTAGGGTGTGTTGAGTTTATTTCCTATGTAAATTTTGCCATGCCGTGCTAAAATTGGTTTAACGCATCAACGACTCATTTATTGTGTTAAACGTGCAATGCAATAAACAATAAAACAAGAAAGAAAAATATTATTCTATCGACATGCACTAAAGCAGAATTCCAAACCTCAAACAATGGGTATATGGGTTTTGTGCCTAATGAAGTCACCATACTATTTGCAACATTTATTAGAAAATTGGTGGGTCAATCGATCTGCATAAGGCATGGCATACTAAAACAGATTCAGTATCAAGGCCAGGTAGACCCCTAGGCGAGTGATGCCTATGGCCTTCGTTGGTCTAGGACCCCACTTGTATGCACTCTATAAAATCATATGATTATTCTTTTTTTTTTAAATAAATAATATATTTAAGATCATACATCATATCACCAAAAAGACTGCAAATATTCTTTCTTAAAATTAATAATCCCCTTTATCATGTATGTAAAACTCTATTAATTGTGTCATTGTGATGTTGTTGAATGTTATAGAAAAAAAAAAATTTAATGTTTTGTTACTACAGGTTTCGTGTGTTTTACAATAGCAATGTTTTTTTTTTTTTTTTTTGTATTTAAAATGGATATGTAGATAGGTCATTTCACATATCTGTCAGAGCATTATTCTTTAGCATAACACTGTTATTTGCAGGAAATCTCACCACACCTACATCGGAATTGAAGTTAAAGTCTCACTGCGTGCTTTGGACGCTAAACATAACAATAGTTTCTTTCCTCTCATTCATAGTTTTTCTTTCTAAATTTCATATCTCATTTATTTAATTTTTGTAAATTTCTTAGTTTCTCTTTAAATAGAGTACAAATTAATTCATATGCAAGTTTATGACAACCTTAAAAAAATCACATTGTATTCTTTTAAAAAACTATTAACTTCATCCGGTTCATTCTCATTCTACCTATGTTCTAGTGACTCCAACCTATTTGTCCACATTTATTTTCATAAGGATAAACGTTACCCTTATGCAGAATGGATTGTTCCACATAATTAATTACATACGTGAGATTAAGCCATTACCTAAAGGGGGAGAATAGGCATGATTCTATACTAAACTCTCCAACACCTCAACTGAGTGTACCATCTCCACCAGGATCACCATCACTTGATGCTCCCTCAGCCTCATCCTCATTAATGAATCCAACAATTTGCAACATCTATATCTGAGTCATTTTATCTCTCTATAAAGACCAACCTATCTCTATCAAGAGAATTAAACCTATAACTACGTGTTCGAATTGTTCTGCACTACAAGAAAAAGGGGCTTTTGTGACAAATTTTTTACGGAGGATGTGTTCGCCGTCACAAAAAACGTATTTGAGACAATTTTTTGTGGCGGCTGTGTTTGCCGTCACAAAAAGCGTGTTTGTGTTAATATTTGTGGCAGTTATTTTTTCTGCCGTAAATAGTGTCATAAACTCAAAAAAAAAATTTGTATTTGAGACAGTTGTTTTTCCTGCCTCAAATAATATTTATAAATTCAAAAAAAAATTTTATATTTATGGCAGTCATTTTTCCCGTCGTATATAATATTTCATAAAATATTAAAATGTTGTTTTAGATTAAAAAGCAGTTTATGGTTTAAAAAAGAAAAACTTTAAAAAAAATTTGTATTGACAACAATTATTTTTCATGTTACAAGTAATATTTTATAAAATTACGTAGTTTAACATCAAACGACAATTTCTAGTTCAAAGAAAAAAAAATTAAACTCTATAAAGTCAAGTTTTTATATCAAAATTAAGAGTGTCAAAATATGACACGACCCGTTAACACGACATAAATTTAGTGGGTTTGAGTCTTCCTTAAACCACATGTTTAGTAAACGAGTAGACCCGTCACGATACGATTATAAACGAATTAGGTATTGGTGAAACCAATTATAAGAAATGTATACGATATGACTCGTTTATATGTCATTTACATAATTTGACAAGCCGTTCAGATAAATATTGCGTGGCCCTCTGTTGATATATATTCTAACTTGTTTTAGTTCTTTATTGTATATATGTATATAAATATTATTTCAGTATAATAACAATAATTTTATATTTTTTTTCAGATGTCACTGAGAGAGTAGATGATTCGAGAAGAATGTTCAACTTTTTTCCATTAATTTCTTGTACTCATAGATCGTTATGTTTTATAAAAATGCATATTTTACATTTTGTTTAACTCGTTGATTGTTTTTTTTGGATATGAAAATATTTCTATGTTTTTGAAAATGTTGATTATATTTACTTTTGTGTTTATCTATATATTAAATTGGGTAGTTGTACGGATACCAATGGGTCTTTGGTCTAATGGTATTCCTTACATTGTGAAAGATTTGCCTTCTTGAGGTCAAGGGTTCAAGCCCCCTTCCTCCCTCCTTCCCCCACCAAAAAAAAAAAAAAGTTGTATGGAGTGTATATATGCACATGGTATATAACATTGGTTATTAACAGTCTATAATAATTAAATTTTTTTTTTGTGGCGGCATCATTGCCGTCATAAATATATCTTCTATTTTTTACGATAGCCAAATATGGTATTTGAGGCAGCACTTTTGCCGCCGTGATAAAAACAAAAGTGCCGGATTTTTTGTGACAACTTATTTACGACAGGGTCTTGCTGCCGTAAATACTATTTGAGGCAGACTGTTGCTGCCGTAAAAACCTTTTGAGACCATACTTATTATGGCGAGGCAATGTCGCCACAATGCCGTCACAAAAAGTATTTGTGACAGCAAATAGACCTTTTATGACAGCACTTTACCGCCGTAAAAACCCATTTTTCTTGTAGTGCTGGTTCCAAATCCCAGCTTGATTCTTTCTAAGCATCTGCACTAGTCTTTCCTGTATGTTCTACTATAGAACTTTAAGGTTGAAGTAATAATTACAACTCTAAAAGAGTCCCTTTTTGTGTAGGTAGGGTCTTGACCGAAGGATACGTACCATGAGCACATGGTTAAGTAAATGGGATCTTTGACTTGTGCATATTAGCCACCAGTGACTTGAAAAGGCCATCTTGATTCCGTAGGTAACATCACCTCTAGGTCCTCTCCTTTTATTCCAATCAATTATAAACTTGCTTGGCTGCCAGCTTGCATGTACTCTTTTTTGTTATTATAATCAGTAAGAAAAGATCAAGAACAACATTGAAAAAATTAATCGTATTTACGACCAAGATCTATCTCAACCACATATTTTTAGACCCATGTTGACATGTAAGTCCAAGATGCTTGTATAATTACTCTTAAATCAGCCACGGTATTGTTTTCATGTTGTCTCTTTTAAAGTTTAAATTTAGTATCGTGAACCTTAATCATTTGAATTACCTTGATGGGTCGGTACTCCCTTTAGGCTTTAGCCACCCACAAACTTATCTTATACTAATTCAGTGATGCCTCAACACAATTATAGTGTGGCTAACAAAAGATAGAAAAGAAACAAAATAAGATGAACTATAAGCCATTCAAATGTGCAAAAGAGTAGACATAATGCATACAAACATATGAAAACATGCCATGGTTGACTAAACTCCAAAAACACTGCCTAATATGCATGTGCACTAAGGTTATCAATCAATCAATTATAAAAGTTACGACAACAATATTCAAACACACTTTACCTACTTCAATACCTTGAGATGAAGAGTCAAGAAGGTGGACCCCATTTCATTCAATCATTGTTCATTCCCTAGATTATGAGAATGGGAATGAAGACAGCGAGTAATAGAACAGAAAGTATTTTGACTTTCTTGCGTCTTCGCAATCATCCCACTATTTTTTAATCTCCATTTTCCATACGCAACTATTCATACATATATCTGCACAACGCAGACTACAGTACATATACAAAACTATGACTTTTTAAGATTAAATTATAATTCTTTACGGTGTAAGCTACAACCGTAAAAGATATGATGAATCTTAAAATGTTTTAATCGATCATAAAAGCTATAATTTTTAAGTTATAGTTTTCAAAAATTAAGTTACAACTACTACAAAAGAAGTTACAATTGATTAAAATAATTCATGATTAATTCCATTTTTTTATGATAGATCAAGCAATTATAATTTTACCTTTAAAAGTATAACTTGACTTTAAAAAGTGATAATTTTCGATATGTATATATATATGCAATATAAATTTATAAGGATAGACAACTTCCTTATAGTTATGTCAATGGTACCCTCAATTTCTCCCAAAAGAACAAAATAACCACACACATGGGGTATTGGAGGATTGAGTGAAAATCCCAATAAGGTTAAGTAAGCACAAGTTCAAATCTCAGAGGCGTGATGCATAGTGATGTGTGTTTCGTTTGTGACTTCTCTCCTATGTACATGCATATATTTATTTTTTTATTTTTAATCTTCAAATTATATTTTGAAATATATCTAGATGGTGGTATTGTTTAGTGAAATTGGGGATAAATAGATCTATGATTGTTGGATTACTTAACGAAATGGTGTTGAAATAGTTCATGACGTGATGAAATCGAATTGTAATTTAGTTGCATTCAAGTTATTATGCAATGAAATTAAATTGAAATTGTGAATTATTTGATGATTTCATTAGAAAGCTACACATAATTGGACAAGGTTGAATTAATTTTTTTGATTTTAAAATAAATAAGATATATTCTCATATAGCACTTAAAAATTCATTTATGTAGGCTATACAAAATTGAAAGTATGACATTAATAATTAGTTATTGAATGGTTTCATGGAACAAAATTTCTGGCTATGTAACTGCTCGAACCCCTAGTAAAAAATATGTCGATCCCACCCCAAATTATATTCTTTCGGGTTGCTACTGCATAATTACCTAACCTACAATACTACTATCTCTCTGTCTCTCTCTCTCAGCTTACACTTGTGTACCATTCCTTCTATTTTTGGCCAATTATAAGGTGACACAAGTAAAGTTTTAATGTTTTATTGTTTCACTTTATTATATTATTTTTATGATCAATGATTACAAATAATTCAAACCAAGTTTTACAATGGAGACTTATCTGCATTCAAATTCTTTCTTGCTATTGGAAGAAACTGATGTTAGTAAAATTTGGCTAAAGATAAGCACATGACTGGCACATACTTATCAGTCACAAGCAAAGCATGATGAATGGGGTCCAGGGCAAATACCGAGCTTCAACCCTAGATAGCTCGCCCATATCCCCTCTTTTTACCACAAATTAGCTCCAAGTATTTGGGGAAGTTGGTTCTACATTCCTTGTTGCCTGATTTGAAAAGCAGCTATAAGGTTCCAACGGTAACAGGGTTTAGTATTATAAAGGAGAGAAGGAATTTGTGTCCAAGGTAAGTAACCCCTTTCCCAGCTTAATACTTTCTCCCATATCAATCATTGACTGACTTTACCATCGGAAGGTCGACCACCAAAGCTCTTCCAATCCTCGACTTATGTGCAGGTACTCTTCGGTGATTGCCTGGTCATCATCTTTCCTTGAGCCCTTATTTGGGGATCAACAGTTGGCGCCGTCTATGGGAATTGACTTGATTTCTAGCATTAAGAATCCCATGGCAATCACAAGAGCATCCAATGATCTTGCAGTAGATCAGATTCAAGAACGTCCTAATTCCCACACTACGGGACGAAGGAATGTGCCCTCACCAGAAAAAAAGTCTGCAAAGGTTAAAAGATTGGAGATAACTATTGAGGATCTAAAGAAGCAAAACCAACATATCTTTGAGCTCCTGGAGCAATCACAAGCCAAGGAGCACGCTGCAAATAACCAAGGAGATGACCTAAGTGAAGAAGAGGTGTTTCGTCCCTTGAATGATGATCGATGGGAGCGGAGGTTCGGAGAAGTAAATGAAAAAATAGGAAATGTCATAAATATGGTGAAAGCCCGAGTCCCAGAGGCCATCGAGGCTCTGGTTCAACATACTGAGTTGCCGTTTTCACAAGATGTGGCAAATTACCCTTTCCTGGAGAGGTTTAAAATGTCAACTATGGAAGTGTTTGATGGAACCAAGGATCCATTGGATCATCTCAAGACTTATAAGTCTCTAATGATGCTGCATAGCGTACCAAACTAGATCCTGTGCCCAGCCTTTGCTACCACACTCAAAGGAATAGTGAGGCATTAGTTTAATAAGCTGAAACCAAGCTCAATCAGCACGTTTGGGGAGTTAAGCACATCCTTTGTATCGCATTTCATCTGAAGTTGAGCTTACAGACGACCTCCGACCTATCTTCTCAATATCAAGCAGTTCAGGAATGAAACGCTTCGAGAATACGTAAATCGCATTACAATAGAATCATTATAGATTGACAATGTTGACAACAAGCTGGCCCTGATTGCCTTTTTAGCAGGCCTCCAGCCCTCTCAATTCCTCTTTTCTCTTTCTAAAGAGCCACCATCTTTCATGCACTACAACAAATTTGCTTTTTAGCGACGAATTTACTTGTCGCAAAATGTATAAATGTCGTCGCAAAAACATTTCGGCGACGAACAGAGTTCGTCGCCATTTTGTCGCTTTAGGCTCGTCTGGGAAAGTTTTCAGCGACAACAAAAATTTCGTTGTAAAAAATACACAATAGGCGACCATAATTTTGTCGCCAAACATGTTATTATTTCGTCGTCAATGTTTTGTTCGTCGCAAAAAAATAAATTATTTTAACCACATAAAATCTTTAGCAACGATTATATTCATCGCAAAATGTGACAATTTCAGCGACCGTCTCTATTTCGTTGCTAAAAATAAGTACACAAAATATTGGCGACAAATATATTTGTCGCCCAAAAAGTCAACCAGCATTTTAGCAAGGACTTTTTTTCGTCGCCAAAAATGATGAACAGTGTTTTAGCAACGACTTATTTTCGTCGGCCAAAAACATAAACATGATTAAATCCCATTTGGCCCTATAACAGTTTAAAAACACTTATCACAACTCAAAAACATTCCGACCAATTTCAATCATGCACCCATGACAATAGATAATCCATAAAAACACATCACAATTACTAAAACATTCATACATTAGTCAAAATATAAAATAACATCCAAAAATTTTCAATAGCATCAAACAATATCCAAAACTTCTAACAATGTCCAAAATTTTCAACATCCAATATCCCAACATCTAAAATCCCAACAACAAAATATCTCAAATATTTGAAAGAAAAGATGTCTGGATATCCAAAAAGAGCTCTTTACAATCCATCGTCAATCTGTGACAAACACAAAAAACTCATTAACACATTATAGATAAGAAGTAAAGAAAAAATATATAAATTTTGATTTTATAGGTTAATAAATTAATATTTAACTAAGTATATGATAATAGCAAAAAAAAAAAACATAAGCTCATAGTTAAAATCGCTTACCAAGAAACATTAGTTGAATTGCTCGGCTTTCCATTACCCCCACCACGCTGCACTGCTAACCTCACCTCTGTCATTTGTTGCATCATCATTTCTTGCCACTTCTCCATTTGCTGGAGTTTTTCCTTGGTTTCATCCAGCTCTCTCTTCAAACTCACCACCTCCTCTTCATTTGCAACAGTCTTAGACGTCTTTTTTGAAAAAGGTTTCGGTCCAACCCCATAACCTCTCTTATAGCCAGACTTGCAGCCAAGGACGGTGTATGCAATCTCCTCCTCAGACATATGTGATTCACCATCTTCTGTGGACTTGTCTCTTAATTCCTTCATCTGGTTCTAAAATTTAAAAAAAATAACTGATAACTTGTTCACAAAACGAAACTTATCAACCGTATAAATCTCAAATACAGTAACATCAAATACAGTAAAACAACACTAGGGGCCAGAACACAGCAACCCAGTACCAATACATTGGCTAAAGCAACATCAGAGAACAAAAAAAAAAAACACACAAAAGTTTGTGGCAGAGTAGAGAAACCAAAAAATTCAACTCAAGTATGCAAGATAGCTAGAAGTATCTTACAGTTTTGGATGAGAATTGTTGTTAAAATTCAGAAAACTCAGAATGCATACAGTCCCTGCAACAGCTTGGTAAGAAAACTCAGCTACAAGTTTCCATCATCAATGCCTTGGTAAGAAAACTCAGAATGCAAACAATCCAACCTAACTGTCCCTGCAACAGCTTTTGAATAGACAATAAACATGGATACCAGTAGCAACAAGTACAAAGTTTGGTTGAGTGAGCAAAAGCAATTTAGCTACACGCTGAACAAAGATGCCTAATAGTAAAATTCACTAATAGAAAAAAACAATTTCAATCACTAATAGAAAAAAACAATTTCAAACACTAATAGAAAAAACACTAAATTCACTTAAAAAAAAAAAAATCTAGATCACAGTCTAATCGGATTCTTGATCATAAGAACAATTACAATGTGATAGCAATCACCATTAATCATCCATTGAGCACTTTAGCCTTTTGATTTGTAAAGCTTCCTTGCAACAATTGGGGTCAAATTAGTAAAGGTAGTGACGAATTTCATCTGACCCGATGTATAAGAGTTGGAAAAAGTATCACCTCCCTACACCTATAACATCTTAAAAGGACTCCACAGTGTTGGAACCACAATCACAAATTCACAATGGGCCATACACTATTTGGTTGTACTATATCATGAGCACTTTAGAGTAAAATACATGAACAACTGAACAGATGCAACATAAAGATTGACATGAAATTTTCTGTTTTAACGGCAGATTTTTGATACAGTGATCCATGGTTTTAATATATAATATTTTGTACGAAAAATAATTTAACTAGTATAATTAAAATAAACATCAATTCAACAAATTCTATAAACATGAAATTAAAAAGAATTATCATATTTACCTTGATTATCGTTCAAAAGAAGATAACATAAAAAAAATTAACAAATCAAAAGACAATATGTTACCCGAAATTGAGCGAGAGAGAGAGAGATAGTAGACTTACCTTTCTGTGAGTGTGGCTGCCGCTAGGAAGAGAATGTGTAACTGCCGTGGGAAGAAGACAAGAAAAGAGGGCAAACCAAAAGGCAGAGAAAAAAAGGGCACAAAATGACAAAAAGGAGGGAAAAGGGAAAAAGGGGGAGGGGGGAACGGCGCATGTTTTATTTTATTTTTTGGTTTTTTTTTTTGGCAATTGGGGCAATAAATTTAAAATTAATAACTTTATAGGGAACAAAATATTAATTTCGTCTCTTAGTTTTTGATAGGTCTATCAATCGTATAAGATCTCAAAATAATAAAACACTCGAAATAACTCCACACACACAATTAATCAAAAGAAAGCAAAACAAGAAATAAAATCAAGAAAAACTAAATTATGAAATGGACGAAACACGTCAATGCTCAACGTCAAAACAAAGAAATTGTATTCATATTGTGTGTGTGGAGTTATTAATTAATTTTTTTAAAAATTAATATTAAAAATAAAAAGACCCTCCCACTAATTTTGTGTCATGTCAACGAGTCATGTCATATTTTGACACCCCTAGTTTTTATATAAAAAATTGACTTTGTAGAGTTTAACTTTTTTTTTCTTTGAACTAAAAATCGTCTTTTGATGTAAAACTACGTAATTTTATAAAATATATTGTAACATGAAAAATAATTGTGGCCAATACAATTTTTTTTTGGAGTTTTTCTTCTTTAAACAATGAACTATTTTTTAATCTAAAACACCGTATTAATGTTTTATGAAATATTATATGCGACGGGAAAAATAGTTGCCACAAATAGAAAAAATTCTTTTTGAGTTTATGAAATTTTTTTTGCGATAGAAAAAACAACTGTCTCAAATATAAAAATTTCTTTTGAGTTATGACACTATTTTTGGTAGGAAAAATATCTGCCGCAAATATTAACAAAATATTGATACAAACACGGTTTTTGTGACAGCAAACACAACCGCCACAAAAAATTATCTCAGATACGCTTTTTGTGACGGTGAACACAGTCGCAGTAAAAAAATTGTCACAAAAGGACCTTATTCTCTTAGCAACAAGTATAAATAATTGTCGCCAAAATTTTGTTTAATACTTTTTGGCGATGAAACGTAATATTTGTCGTAAAATATCTTTTTTTGGTGACAATTTTTATTACACATCGCAAAAAATCGTTGCAGTAAAATATTTTTCTTGTAGTGATATTCTGCAACAAAATTTCATTTGTCGCCAAACAAAAATAATTTTAATTTTTTCTCTGCGACAAATATGTATTGTCGCTAAGTATTATTATTTTTGTTTTTTTATTTTTCGTTATTTGACAAAAATTTTGCGACCAAAAAATTATTTTGGCGACAATTTTTTTTGTCGCCCATAAAATTGGCATTTAGCGCCAACGTTGGCGCCAATTTTTTTTTGGAGGGAACGTTTTTGCGAAGATTATTGGCGACGACTACAAAACATGGTCGCCAAAAATATCACAAAAAAGTTTACCGCGAGAAACATTTAAAATTGTCGTCAAAAATCACTTTTTTACAACAAATTTTATTGATCGCCGCCAAAACTCGTCGCTAAAAAACAAATTTGTTGTAGTGATGCCCAAGCTCTTGGAGAGAGCACAATGTTACATCAACGCTGAGGACACACTCCGAGCTCGAAAAATCAGGACGACAAGCGGGAGGACATGAGGGATGATAAGAGAATGCGAGATCCGGTAGCTAGGAAGGAGAAAACAAGTATTCCTAAGAAGAACCGCACTGAAAGGGTAAGTGCAAGGGATTGATTGGGTCCACGCACCAAAGAGCCAATTCATAGGCACACCCCTCTAAACACCTATGTGGAACAGATCCTCTACCAAATACAGGATGAGAGAATGCTTATATGGCCTAAGAAGATGAAAACTCCTCCCAATAGCAAATCTAGGGACAAATATTGTAGCTTTCACCGAGATCATAGCCACAACACTGATGATTGTCAGGTCTTGAAGACCATATCAAAGATTTGATCCAGAAGGGCCATTTGGGGAGGTACATAGAGCGTCGCCATCTAGAAATGAATGAAGCCCAGCCTCTCTGTGATGAGGTACAACACTAACAACTTGTCAGAGAAGTCTCGGTGATCTCTGGAGGCTTTGCAGGAAGCAAAGAGAGTAGCTCTGCCAAAAGAGTGCATGAACAGAAAGCGAAATCAGACGAGCTGGAGGTGAGCTTGGTGAACCCAGGGAAGAAATCCCGAGTAGAACCTCCAATTACCTTTTTCGAAGAAGATCTAAGTGGAATCTAGCACCCACATGATGATCCCTAGGTTGTCACTTTAATGATCGCCAACTACTCAGTAAAAAGGGTCTTGATCGATAGCGGGAGCTCTGCAGATATCATATTTTCCCCAGTCTTTGACAGACTAAACATTGGCAGAGACAAGCTAGCTCCTGTAACCACACCACTTATCTGTTTTTCAAGAGAGATGACCCATCGAATTGGGTCTATTATCATACCAGTTACGGCTAGGACAACACCATGACATATCACAATCATGACAAAATTTCTGGTTCTAGAATGCTCCTCAGAATATAATGTCATTTTAGGTCACCCAAGCCTCAATACAATGAGGGTGGTACGATCAACCTACCATTTCCTCCTACGGTTTCCAACTAAAGAAGGAGTTATGGAGGAGTGAGGAGATCAAGTCGCAGCCCGTGAATGCTATGTATCCTCCATGAGAGGGAAGTAGTAGCAAACTCTTCAAATAGATTCCCTAGATCACACGAAAGGGCAAGAACGCCTGCAGCCTGTAGAAGATTTGGAATCCATACAATTTGGGATTCGCCTAAGCAAGTTACCTTCTTTGGAAGAATGCTAGAAGAGAACTTGAGGGCTTCATTAATATAGTTCCTCAAGTCCAATAGAGATGTGTTCGCTTGGAAGCAATTAGACATGACTGGGATTGACCTGGCAGTAATTGTCCATAAGTAGAATGTTAATCCCAACTTCAAGGCAATTTGACAAAAGTGGCGAAGTTTCATCCCAGAATGAACCCGTGTAATAAAAGAGGAAGTAACATAGTCTTAGGGATGAAATCCATCAGAGAGGTGCAGGACCCACTGTGGCTAGCCAACATGGTACTAGTGAAAAAGACCAATGAAAAGTGGCAGCTATATGTGGGCTTCATCAATTTGAATAAAGCATGCCCAAAAGATTGATTCCTGTTACCGATGATTGACATATTGGTTTATGCCACCGCTGGCTACAAATTGCTGTCTTTCATGGACTCATTCTCGGGGTATAACCAGATTATGATTTATGAGGCAAACCAGGAGAAGACCTCTTCTGTAACAATTGAAGGGACCTATTGCTACAAGACCATGCCATTTGGATTAAAAAATGCAAGAGCCACCTACTAGCGGTTAGTCAACCGCGTGTTCAAGGAGCTCATTGGTCTGTCAATGGAAGTATACGGAGTGTCCTCGGGGAATTCTAAGGTTTCGTGGTAAACCAAATAGAACAGAGATCAACCTAGAGAAGATAAAGGCACTTGTAGATATGACATCCCCATGGAGTACTAGAGAAGTCCAGGTACTTACTGGGAGAGTTGTAGCCCTAAACAAGTTCATCTCCAAAGCTAGGACAAGTGTCTCTCATTCTTCAAAGTCCTCATAAAAGCCATTGAGTTGACTCCAGAATGCAAATACGTCTTCCAAGCACTCAAGGAATACATCAACAAGCCACCAGTCTTGGTGAGACGAGAGGAGGGCGAGCCGCCGTACCTATACCTCGCCGTAACACAGGAGGCAACTAGTGTAGTTTTGGTGAGCCAGCAAGAAATGATCCAGCACCCTATCTACTATGTGAATAGAACATTAAGAGGAGCTAAAGTCAGATATCCAACTATGGAAAAGGTCACCTTTTTGTTGATAATTGCCTCCAGGAAGTTAAGGCCCTATTTATAGGCCCACCCAATCATTCTACTCAAAGATATACCTCTGCGTCAAGTCCTATAGAAGCCAAAAATGTAAGGACACCTAGAAAAATGGTCCATCAAGCTAGGGGAATTTGACATTCAATAAATTCCCCGAACGATGGTAAAAGGGCAAGTGGTTGCTGACCTATTCGCATAATTTACTTAGAAAGTACCAAAACTTGATGATGCAGCTATGCAGATAGGAGAATGGCGTATGTACGTGGATGGTTCATCCAATTTGATGGGAAGAGGAGTTGAGTTAATTCTTATCTCACCCACAGAGGAAAAAATTGAGTATGCATTACGCTTCGGATTTAAAGCTTCAAATAATGAGACAGAGTACGAGGCCCTTGTTGCAAGGCTCTAGCTTGCAAAAGCATTGGGGGTAAAGAACCTGAAGGTACATTGTGACTCACAACTTGTGGTCAGACAGCTTCAAGGTAATTATGAAGCTAGAGACCCAAGAATGAGCTCTTACTTGAAGATGGCAACAGAGAAGATTGCATGCTTTGAGCACTTTGAGATTACTCAGGTGCCAAGATCACAGAACTCCCATGCAAATTCTTTGGTCTGTCTAGCCTCCGCACTTTCGAATAGCTTCACTAGAACTATATCAGTAGAATTCTTTCTGAAGCCGAGCACTGCCTACATCAACATCAACCAAGTTCAGCAAGAGCCAAGTTGGATGGATGAGATTATGGCGTACCTCAAGCATGGAACATTACCTCGAGAGAACCAGCAAGCTCGAAAATGGCGGAGAAGAGCTTCAAGATACATAATCTTAAATGAAGTACTCTATAAGAGAGGTTACTCTCTTCCCTATCTTAGATGTTTAGTCCCAGCCGAGTCCTCTTATGTCAAGGAGAAAATTCGTGAAGGAGAATGTGGAAACCATTCCAGAGGACAGTCATTGCGACATGAGAAAAGATACCCTGGACTATGTACGAAAATGCAAACAATGCCAAAAGTTTGCAACTATCCCAAGGATCCCTGCTGAGAAACTTACTCCAATCACAAGCTCTTGGCCATTTACTCAATGGGGCATTGATATTGTGGGGCCACTCACAATGGGAAAGTGACAGAATAAGTTTGTAGTAGTCGTTGTTGATTACTTCACCAAACGGGCAGGAACAGAAGTATTAGCAACCATAACCAAGTAGAAGATCCAGAATTTTGTCTGAAAATCAATAATCTACAGATTTTGGATATCCGTTGTTATAATCAGAGACAATGGCAAGTAGTTTGACAATGATAAATTCAGAGAATTCTACTCTGAGCTGGGAATCCACAATCATTACTCATCTACTGGTCATCCGCAAGCAAATGGACAGGCAGAGGTAACCAATCGGATCTTGCTTCAAAATATAAAAACATAACTTGAGCATTCAAATGGACTTTGGGGAGACCAACTTCCAAGCATACTATAGGCATACAAAACCATTGTAAGGGTGCCAATAGGGGAAACTCCCTTCTCCTTAGCTTTTGGCACAAAAGTAGTCATTCCAGCAGAAATTGGGATGGCAACTCATCGGACCAAAGAGATGGATCTTAGCGGGAATGATCGTTTGTTGGCAAACAACCTTAATTGGCTAGAGGAAAAAACAGAAGATGCTCAGATAAAGAATGGCAGCATGCCAAGGTCAAGTATCCAAGTACTATAATGCACGAGTAAAATCCAAGTAGTTCCAACTAGATGATTGATTAACCCTAATTAATGCATAATTTAATTAAGTTAATAGGTAAATTGTGTTAGTAAAACAAAGTTAAACCACTCAAAGTAAGTCAAATTAGGGTTAGTGTGTGAATTAAGAATAATGCATTAATTGTTGTTGTTTTCAGGGTTTTGTGCGTCAAAATTACTGGGGAGCCAATTGTGTCAAAGCTACAAATTACTTGGGGAGCCAATTATCAAGCTACAAACTATATGGTGCCAATTATTAAAGCAAAACAAAGGGGAATCAAAGTATAATTAAATGACATCTTCTTGGGACTTGTAAAGAGCATCTTCTTGGGACTTGTAAAGGGCATCTTTTGGTTGCCTATAAATACCACACATTGGGTCTTGTAAAGATCATCTTTTTCTCTTGTATCATCTTTCGTGTAAAGAGCACATTTTGGTAGTGGAAAACCCTCCAAAAGTCATTATTGTTTTTGTATCATCTTTCTTGTAAAAGAGCATCATCTTGGTTGTGGAAAACCCTCCAAGTAATTATTGTTTTCTTTACTTTCTTGTATTTTTGTTTTCTTTACTTTCTTGTATTATTGTTTTCTTTACTTTCTTGTATTATTGCTTTCTTTTATTGTATTATGGCTTTCTTTTACTTCCATTGTTGAGCTTCTTTCTTCCCTTAGAGAAGTGAAACTCTTCCACTTTTCTAGAGCTTTACCAAAGCTGTGAAGGGTGGAACGTGATTCACTCATTCTTTGTCGAAGATCGGCTCCTTGTGTAATATGTTTTTACCTTGTAATTCCGCTACTTGGAGGGATGAGCATCACTTACTTTTCTAACTTTACCAAAACAATGAAGAGTGAGTAGTTTCTCATTCACTCTTTAGCAAGAGGTGATGGACATGTATAAATTATCCGGAAGTTATATTGATGCATTTCGTTTATGCTTAGCTCCAATCTTCATTTCTTCATAATGTTTTTTCATTACATTGTTGTCTTTACCTTAAGCATAAGTAGCTAAATCTTTAAGTTGGCTAATCTAAGGGAGACCTTCTCCTGGGTATGCCATTTCAACTCATCTGTTTTCCTCCCCTCAGTGTACTATAGTTCGATTTAACTGGGTTGAGAGAGGACATGGTGTGAGTCTTTGATATCCCATAGACTTGTCACGGGTTATGCTTGGATCCTCACTTCCATTTTGTCCCTCGCTTCCCACGAATCAATCGTTCATCTATGCACCATTGGAGGAAGAGTTCGAGTCGACTTGGCATTCCCATTGGAGTGAAACCTTTTGATTAGCCAACACTTATTTCCCATTTCAATTTCATCATAACACAAATCACAAACCAACTTCAAACAACAAAAGATTTTACACTTTTCTTTCACCAAAAATCACCTTCTACACGATCCACCTCCTTCCCTAAGGAGACGACCTTGGAATATGGTTCCAAGTAAAACATGACACACAAAAGTCTTCGTGCGCTTGGGAAACATTTTTGTTCACACACACACACATTCCATTCATTCTAGTGCTCAGGAAGGTTTCGCTAGCCACGAAGAGCCTAGGAGAATGAAATATGGGAACAACCTAGGAGAATGAAAGATGGGAACAACCTAGGAGGGACCCTACTGAGTCACAAAGATAGTGAGGCCATGGACTTATCATCTAGAAACTATGGAAGGTGTAAAGCTACCACATCCTTGGAATGTAGAACACCTGAAAAAAATTATATTTCTTACAGTGTGCAAGTATGCCTTACAAGCCCTCAACCAGCTCGGATTGAGTCTACTTGACTTAACAATAGGACTTCCAAGTTCTCGACCAACTCAGATTGATTCTAATCGACTCGACATAAGCTCGATTAGAACTTTTTTTTTTTTAAAGCCACCCAATGTGGATGGGGGGATTGGAAGGACCCCTACCTGTATATATAACTAAAAGGAAAAAAGTACAAGGGAGGAGGACATAGAGTCAAACCTCCATAAGTACAAAGTGGGAAGAAGTCAAAGCAAAAGCTAGGTGGTGACTCACCACAAAAAATGAGCAAAATAACTGAAAACATAAATGAAAATAAAACTCATTGACGAACGTGAGGAGTCTGTCGAGCGTCCAAGACGAGGATTCCAGCAATCCCAGAAGGAAGGGATGACGAATCAGGAAATTGATGATTGAGCTGCTAAGAGCAAGCCCTTAATTAGTTCGGATTGAATCCACTTGACTCAACAGAAGCATGATTGGGACTTACAAGCCCTCAATTAGCTCGGATTCAATCTACTTGACTCAATGGAAGCATGATTGGGACTTACAAGCCCTCAATTAGCTCGGATTCAGTCTATTTGACTCAATTGAAGCATGATTGGGACTTACAAGCCCTCAATTAGCTCAGATTGAGTCTACTTGATTCAACAGAAGCACGATTGAGTCTTACAAACCCTCAACTAGCTCGAATTGAGTCTACTTGACTTAACAGAAACACGATTGAGACTTACAAGCCCTCAATTAGCTAGGATTGAGTCTACTTGACTCAACAGAAGCACGATTGGGTCTTACAAACCCACATTCAACTCGAAATAAGTCAATATCCCAACAAAGTAAGACAAAATAGCAATATTCGAGGAGCAATGTCCTTTACAAGATTAATACAAATACAATACTCAAAGTCAAAAGTATTCGTTTCACAAGATGTACAAATTTATAATTTTTTGAAAAAGAGTTGCAAGGAAGCTTCTTGGTTTTTCCCTCCTGATCAATTGAGCCCCTGCTGGCATTTCTTCACTGAGGGAGACCCTTGATCTCAGCTTCGCTTCCCAAGGTAGCAACCGTAACCGCAGGCTCCACAGTAGGTTTCGCATCATCATCGTCCGAAGCCACCGCCGGTCCCTCACCATCGTAGGGGATCGCCTCTGTAATGGCCAGAAGAGGACCAAGGCCCAAGACTATGAGATTCTCAGGGGTAATTAAACCCCTGAGAGGCCTTGAACCCCCCTCAGTAGCCTAAGCAATCCTGGTCCATCCGTCTAGACTCAAGGGAGGCCTCTCCTCTGGAAAACATAGGAGTTATAAAAAGATAACAAAGAGGTGTATGACTAGAAGAAGAAGAATCAAGGTTTACTCGCATTATTAGGAGGATATCAGAGTAAGGGAACCCTCGAACCAGCTACAACAGCACCTTCGAACTCCCAGCCTTCCCCATAGACAAGGAGAAAACTCTCTTCCCATCTAGGACAAGGGTGGCAAAGCTCAGAGATGAGTTCCGACATATCTTCCTTTCGAAGGAAATGATAAAAACTGTGGTCATTAGGTGCCAGGCAGAAAAGGTTGGCAAATTCCACTATCGTTGGAGAATGGTCTAATCTAGCCAAGCACCAGATAGCCATCATTCCAACAATAATGCCCCACCCTTCCATGGAGATGCGGGCAGGCCATAGATTGAAGAAGTGATGAACAACCCTCATGAAGGGAGATAGGGGAAATTGAATTTCAAAGGCATGCTCAAAGAAGCAAGCCCTAGTAGGAGACACGGTGTTGCAAGGGGAGTCAGATAGGGGGACCCGAAGCTGGATCCCAGTAGAAAACCTATAGAGCTCCCTAATGGTTAGCTAGTCCACCACCGTCATCATGCTGGGGGCCAGAAAGTTGCCCAGGCAGGTTCCATATATAGTGTGGCACGCCTCCTAAAATTTCTCTCTTGAAAATGGGCATCCATAAAGGAGTAAAGAGAAAGAGTTTGGAAGATGAAATGATGAGGAGTATGGGGGCTCTAAAAAGGCTTAAATAAGGAATAAGCCGATATCCGTTAAATAGGTTTAAATGCAGTACACATGTACTTAGGAGATGATGTCATCAAAAACCAAGGAGTCGTGGGTTTGAAGCAACAGACATTCATTTTCGTTGGCAGTAGACCAATTAAGGCAAGTATAACTGTCAACTTCATGTCGTTTCAACACCCCGTTTCATCATTAGGGTTATACCCACTAAGGGGCTAAACCCAACTGAAAGACTTATCCTTTTGGGTTCGGGTTGTACCCACCAAGTGGCTAAACCCAACAGGAAGACTTATCTTTTGGGCCACAGAATTAGTTAGGTTTATTCGAATCTAAAATCCAATAACAAAAAAATCAAAGTCAACAATTAATGCCTCGGGAGTTACATGGGGAAATCAGCAAGAAGAACCCTCAGGGGGCAAGGTGGGAACAGTGGCAGCAACCTCACTTGAAGGATTATCAGTATTAACCAGAGCTAATTATTCTACCATTGGAGTCAAACTCCCCTCTTTGCCACCACCAGCCTCTTTATTTTCCACGGCTACTCGAGTTACGTCCTCACTAGCCCTGAGGGAAGAAAATCCCAACCCAAGAAACTACTATTGAGCTTGCCTTTGAAAGTCCTCAAACCCATCAACATAGTACTCCAGCAACTCCTCCTTGAATTCTTTGGAGTCTTGATATGTGGACAGGGCCAGAGCTCCATCAACTTTCAGTTCAACTTCTCTTTGTCCAACAGAGGCTGAAAATTCAGAGACTCTCCGAGAAAGGGCCTTTTTATCTTCCTTCAGATCCTTGTTCCTCACAAAGATCTTTGTTAGTTCTACCATAACCCAGTTTAGCCTGGACTATAGGTCACAATTGAGCTTGATAATCTTGTCACTGTCCTTCTCGATAGAGGAGAGTTGGTGGGAAGCCTTCTTAGTAGCCTCTTTGCAAAGAGCAGCATCCCTGTGAGTGGAAGACAACTTTACCTCCTTCCGTTCAAGCTGAGAGTGAAGGGATTGAATTTTTGCCTCAAAGGATTTCTTCTCACCCAATGCAGAATAGTAGATTCTGGTGCTTAAAATGGCAAGCTGGAAAAGGAAAAGAGTTTAGCCCATGATACTAGGAAAAGCAAAAATGGATAAGCCTAAAGCTTACCTGCCCAATAGTAAGAGCTAGGTTCTTGGCAACCCAAGAAATCCCCAAATCAAAGGCAGCCTGCAGCTCATCTTTGTGAACAAACTGATTAAGCCTGATCATAGTCTCATCCACATCACCCCACATGGAATGAGGAACAGCTGCTGGGTGAGAAGGAATGATTGATGTAAGTTTCTCCTCGACAACCTTAGATGCACTACCTTTCCCCTTGACCACCGGAGGGAAAATTGGAGCTTCTTCTGGAGGGATCAACCCAATGAATCCAGCAGCCATCTAGGGAGAACTTACACCAGAAAAGGTCTTATCCACCAGAGAAGATCTTGGAAGAGGTTCAGAAAAAGGGGGCACCTCCTTCCCCCAAAACGACATCCTTGGTCACTTGCGAGGAAGGGGACTGGTCTCGGAAGCCCTCCTAGCCGCTGAAGGGATTTTCACTCAATAACCTTGGGAGATGTTGCTGAAAGAATTACACAAGGTTAAAATGTCAAATGTAGTAATAAAAACAAAGCAAAGGGAGGTCAGTACCTTTCAGAGAAGAGGTAGTAGTGGGTAACTCCACAGAGCCACTAATAAAGGGCCCCAAGAGACACTCAAAAAGAGCTTGGTCTGTCACAAGCTCAGAGAAGTCCTTGGTTGCGAAATCAAGTGCCAGTTTAATTCGCACCCTAGAGTTAGAAGATATAGGAGTTGATTGCCTACAAAGAAGAAAATATATGAGAATCCCATAAAGGATGCAAGAAATGCCCACCAAAAGAAAACAAAAATTACTAGAAATAAGAGTAGGGGTTCCCCAGATCCGAGGAACTCGAGGAAAGCTCTCAGAAAAAGTTTCAGAAGGCCTAAATTCCCAACTAGAACCGAAAACAAAAAAGAATTTTTCCTTCCACTACTTCACATTAGAGGAGATGTCTATTAGCAAAGGGGGACCCTCTCTTTTCGAAAAGTAGAACCACCCCAAGCCTTATCCTGAGCAGGGGGTAAGTTTGTAACAATGCATCAGCTCGGCGAAGGACGGTTGTGCACCAATACCATTGGCTTTGGCCTAGAGGACACCCATACCAATCAGATAGGCCCAACTATTAAGGGTTAGCACTATTTGAAAAAGTATTTCTTAGATAAGGATTTATCAAAAGTATTTTGTACCAAAAACAGTAATTAAATCAACACTATTTGAATGTTTAAAATAAAACCCTTAACTAAATTGTATTATATTAAAAAAAAAAAGTGTTTTGGATGGCCAAGAATATGTGAGAGCGATATTGGTGGTCATGGTGATAATGGGTGCGGTAGGCGATCGTGGTAGCAGTCTAGTGTCATCACTCGCCACCTACACCTATACCACTGTTGTCATTACCCTACCATTACCACCGTTGTCACCACAGCCCGCCACCATAACAATCACCACCACCCACCAACAATTTTTTTCGTTATCACTACCACCTGGTGGGTGGTGACGGTGGTGCATGTAACAGGTGGTGGTTACGGCACCAACAATATTGGTCGTGGTGGGTGGTGATGGTTTTTGGTGGTGGCGATGGTGGTGGGAGGCTATGCGGGCGACAATGAAAAGTGGTGGGGTATGTGGGGATAACATGTGATAGGTGGTGGTAGGCATTTGCAACGGGTAGTGTTTGTGGGTCGACAGTGGTGGTTACGACGGGTGGTGGGTGGAGAGTTCTAGTGGTTATGGTTGCACGGTGGCAACAAGTGGTGCATGGTCGTTAAAAAAATAGTGGTGGTGAGTAATGGTTGGTGGTTGTGATGTAAAGGTGTTGGTATGGCGGCGATAACAGCAACAACGAAGGTGGTTGTATTATGGTTCAAGTATTGGCCAATACCGATAAGAGTCAACCGAGTTGGATACAACTTGAAACCTTCCGAGATTACACATTTACAAGATATGTACAAATCCCAAGTCTCGCACGGCTTGGTCGAGTCGTCCGAGTTTTCGAGTCAATCTTGAGTTGTCGAATTATCATCACCGAATCGGTTAATATGGTTCTGTGACATCGCGATATAACTTGAATCTCCCGTCATGTTCGACATATTCTTTTAAGTCGTATTACCTGATACTGCACCTCAAAGCCATGACCTATTTGTCTCATAACTCTCTGAATCGATGGTCAATATCGTGACCTTGAACAATGTGTGGTATTGTTGGGATTGAGGAGGTGGTGGTGACAAATATAGCACCAAAAGTGTTTTACTTGGAAGTGTTTTTGGGAAAATAAAAGTTTTTTTTTATTTTTTGCTTCTAATTATTGATTTATGTTAGTAAATTACTCATTCTAGTTGACTTATTCTTTGATATCACATTGTAATCTCAACTAATCCATGGTCATGAAGATGTGAAGAAGTCCGAAAATAAGAAGAAAGATAAAATCTAAACTACAAAGTTGCATCCGAAGACTTCCCAAGATTCTTTCAGAAGAACTCACAAAAGTTGTCCGCTATTTAAAAAGTGAGTTTAAGATGAAAAATCTTGAGCAAACAAAATTTTTTCTTGGCCTACAGATTGAGCATTTATCCATTGGCGTTTTTCTGCATTAATCAACATACCCAAAAAATGTCTTGAAACAATTTTATATGGATAAATCTCATTGATTGAGTTCACTAATGGTCATCTGATCAATAGATACAAAGAATGATCCATTTCATCCTCAAGAGGAAGGTGAAAATTTTATTGGTCCAAAAGCACCATATCTTAGGGTAATTGGTGCGCTAATGTATCTAGCAAATTGTACGATGCCAAACATATCATTTGCAGTTAACTTAATTGGTGAGATACAACTCAGCACCAACTCGAAGACACTGGAATGGAATCAAGCATGTATTGTAGTATCTTCGTGGAACAGTAGACATGTGGTTATTCTATGTGAATGACCAAAATTCGCAGCAAGTTGGATATGCAGATGTCAGTTATCTTTTTGATCCACACAAGGCTCGATCACAAACTGGATAGGTTTTTACTTATGATGGAACGACTATATCATGGAAGTTTCAAAAGCAAAGTGGACTATCTTTAATCAAAATTATTCCAACAATATCATACGAGGACAATACAACTTATATCACACTGCTCAATGAAGGATATATCAAAGGCGATAGAATAAAGCATATATCACCAAAGTTCTTTTACACCCATGAGCTAGATAAAACATAGTGATATTAATGTTCAACAAATTCGTTTGACTCAAAATCTAGCTAATTTGTTCACTGAAGCACTCACCTCGACTACATTTCAGAAATTTGTGAACCAAATCGGAATGCGGCGTCTCAAAGATATATCAAGCTGAACAATCATCATTTTGACCGAATGTATTCAACAGGGGGAGGCATGTACTCTTTTTCCCTTTACTAAGGTTTTTTTCTCACTAGGTTTTACTTAGCTAGGTTTTTAATGAGGTAATGCTTACGATCCCAACGATTTTATCAAAATCAGATTTTCGACCCTAGTGTTATTTAAATAGTCATCCAAAGAGGAGTGTTATAAATATTATGGATGATGGGGATGATTACAATACACAAATAGTAACACATAATACCAAATAGTGTTGTAAATGACATTGGCACATGAGTAGAAGATATATGACCACCACTGCATTTATGTCTATGTATAATTGCATTCCTACCGACAGTGCAATAGAGTTATGTATTTTGCCTATAAATAGGTCTTCCACTTTTGAATGAACAATACACTGAATGAAATATATATCTCTGTCACTCTCTCACTTTCAATATTGTTTTTCTATCTCTCAGTTTGTTTGTTTGAATTAGTTATTTATACCTACATTAATTTACTAGTTTTATAACACAAAAGACTTTGTAATTTCAGAAAAAAAAAAAAAAGGAAGAAAAAGAAAAAGAAATATGGGTTGATTTTAAAAACGTTTTTGTTATATTTATTGATAGATCAATATTTGTAATCAACAATAAACTATGACAATTTAAAACAAAAAATCAATAAACAACGAGAAAGCTCCCACGGAGAGGTGAAAAGAAACCCAAAAGGAGCACAATAAAACCCCAAAGAGAAAACTTTGGGAATTAATCTTTGCATTTGATAAGGATTGATGCTTTGACCTCTTATGTGATAGAATCTTCAGAAAATCAAGGGAGCCAACTGCTAGGCACACGTTGATTTAAATTCACAAAGGTAGGCACTCTAATCTTGCCTGATTTTATTTCATTCCATAGCAATAAAAGTGTTTGTTCTTATATAATACTACAATTTATGTAAGATCAATAGTGCACAATAAATTTTGGGATAAGTGTACGGCACCGAGAAAAAAAAATTGGTACTTTATTGTCATTTATCACTTTTGTTGGAGTTTTTATTATTTTTGTGGATATTTTTTACTATTTTAGGATTGATCGCAAGTACTGCAAAAATGATAAAAACAGTTATCACAAAAAGTTATAAATTTTTTTATTATAAAATGATCCATAAAATTAATAAAATACTCATTAATATAGTAAAATTTGGAGACAGTGCTCCCCTTTACAGTCATATTCTTTATTTTGAAGATCGAATTGTCGCAAATTATTTATTTGAGAAACAAGAGGCGACAACCTCTTGTGACAAGATTATGAGAGATTTATCCCTCATGAATACCTTAGTCTCGGTATGGATGAGTTGTTTTCGACTGAAATAGGGAGAAAATTAATTGACATGCGCGTAAACTAATTTGGACACAAAAAAACAAGAGGTGACTCAACGCCATTCTCCATAGATCTTCTATTCTTATTTATTTTTTTTGGTCAAACTCCATAGTTCTATAGGGGTCTGCTAGGGTGCTAGCCACTAGTCGGCTCTCAACTAATTTTATTTTCATAATTTATATCAATACTCATTAAGAATTGGATATAACCAAATCAAACCAAATTAAATCCTATGTCCTAATAAGAATTAGAGATGCAATCTAATAATTCAATTCGACCAAAATAAATAGGTGACATATTTTATGAAATTACTAGTTATTGTCCATGTCTGAAGTCATTGAGTAATAAAAAAAATGATCAACAATAAACACCCAAAATCAAATCAAAAACATTAAGGAGAGAGAAAGAAATTTATATATCAGTTGTAGTGGGGGTAAGCGGTGGTAGTGGTGGTGGGCGGCGATGATCATGGTGGTGGTAGCAGCCGTGGGTGACAATGGTGATGGTGGTGATGGGTTTAGGGTGATAGTGGTGGTGGTGGCAACCATAGGTGACAAAAGTGGTGGTGATGGTGGGCGACGGTGATAGTGGTTAATAGTGGTGGTGGTGGGGCGACGACGGTGGTGGGCGATAACAATGGTGGTGGTGGGTGACAATGGGTAATTATGGGCGACAATGGTGATGGGTGGTGGTGGTGGTGGTGGTGGTAGGTGTGGTGGGGAGTGAGTGACAGTGGTGGTAGGCAATGACGGGTGATGGTGGTTGGTGGTGGTAGGTGTGGTGGGGGTGGGTGAAAATGGTTGGCGACGATGGTGAGGGGTTATGGTAGTGGGTGGCGGTGGGTGTTGGTAGGCAACGATGGTGGTTGTGGGTGCTGGCGGTGGGTGATGGTAGTAATGGGATGATGGTGGTAGTGGTAATAAGTATAAAAATAAGATGACGATGGTGGTAGGTGGTAGCGGTGGACAGCAATGGTAGCAATCGGTGGTAGGTGGTGGTTGTGGCAGCGATGGTGGTGGAGTGGTGACGGTGCCGATGGTGGTGTTAGTGGTGGTGGGGCATGGGTGGTGGGGTTAGTGTAGGTGGTGGTGTGGCGACGGTGGCAATGGTGGTGTTAGTGATGGTGGTGGTGTGGCGACGGTGATGGTGGTAGTGGTGATGGTCGTAAGGGTGGTGGTATGGTGGTGGGGGTAGGGATGGTAGGTGTGATACTAGGAAAGTGGTGGTGTTGGTAGGGTGGCGACAGCGATGGTGGTTGTAATGGTGATGGTGGGGGTGGGGCGGTGATGGTGTTGGTGGGACAGTGGTGGTGGTGGTCGTATGGCGGTGGGAGTGGGGGTGGTAGGGGTGATAATGGCACAATGGCAGTGGTGGTAGGGTGGCGGCAACGGTGGTGGTGGTGGTGGTGGGAGTGGGGGTGGTAGGGGTGATAGTGGGACAATGGCGGTGGTAGTAGAGTGGCAGCAACGGTGGTGATGGTGGTGGTGGGGGCGGTGATGGGGCAGCGGCGGTGGTGGGGCGGTGGTGGTGGTTGTTGTGGCAAAGGTGGTCGTGGGGTGGCAGTGGTCGTGGTAGTGGTGATAGTGGTGGGGCGGTGGAGCTGGGAGTGGTGGTGGGCCTCTTCCAAACAGTAATTTTTTGTTTTAAAGTATTTATAAAAAGTTATAAGTTGTAGAAGCACTTTTGAAAAGTCACTCTAAACACACTCTTAGCAGCCTATTTTTCCTATTAAATTTGAAGAGTTAATATTAACTGTCGGATTAAATTTTAAAATAAAATTCAAAGCGATCTCAACCTCGAAAAATAAAAGTCATTGCGGTTATCTTTTTAGATTTGAATTGTATTATAATTTATTATATAGATATTTAGATTTTAATATAATTTTATTAAATAATAAAATAATTTCATCATAAATTTAGATATATCTATAATATAAAACAGGACAAATTTCAATAAACTCATCTGATGGTCTCAAATAGACTCATCCTACGACCACCAATATCCCTTTCAAAACTATTCATATTACACCGTGTCTTCAGACACGAGTTACCCCTGGTATATATATAATTCAGATCAAATTATAGTCATATGGGATATTGATATATAAAATTCAAATTCATTAAATATGATATAATGAATTCAAATTTAGATTATCGATAAAAAATATTAATTTGTATACAATTAATTAAATTTAAATTTAAACTGAACTCAAATTAAAATTCGACCAACAGACCGACTCTTCCCAATCTCTCTCATTTGACCCAGTTTTTTCAATAGTCGGCACCGGCTCCACATCATAGCGCCCACAAAAGCCCCGTAGACCTTTGTTAACACAAAACAAAACGAGATTAATTTCATTGCAATGATATTCTACTTATGGAAACGGAAACTTCTTTTTTCTTATTCTTTCTTTGTCCTGCTGTCCCCACATCTCCGTGTTTGTTCATGCTTGAATTTCGACCGTCGAGTTTTCCGAAAATGATGCCTGCTTCCTTTAGGTTAGAAATTAACGGTCCAGATTCGAAGAGGGAAGCTTTTGTTGAAACTTCCACTTTTCTTGTTTGTCTTTGTCTCCTTTCATCCTGTTTGTATAGTTGACTTTTACTATTAGCATTGGTGGTGGCTTATTATACTGATTTGGTACGTAGTTCTGATTTTCATCTAATTAAATTTTGAGCTAATAAATTTTTTAATTTTCTTATTTTATTATTTTTTAAACAGTAATTATAAATCATACACATCAAAAGGATGAATTAGTACGATAACAAACTAGTAATATATCCTTATCGCTAACGTTGTCACGTAACAGCCAACTTGTCCATTGGTTCATGGATTAGATATCAAATTTTTCGAGATCAAATTTTAGTCTAGTATTAATTATTTTTTTTCAGACGAATCGGGTGTTGTTTTAAGGAAGAGCAATGCTATAAAAATCAAATGAAATTTAAAAAATTACAACCCAAATATATATTATCTTTTAGATGAGTGGGTCCCATCAACTTTTTCAATGAGACCCACTCATCCACGGGATGATATGTATTTGGGTTTCATTTGGATTATGTAGCATTTTTTTTTAAGAAATGGTATTTAGTGTAAGCCGCAAACTTTTTAGGGTTTTGACTATATGAAGAGAAATACTATATAACCCAAATTTGTATCCCAAAAGTGCATCCCAAATGAATAGGGATCATTGGATGAATGGGTCCTATCAACTTTTTAATTGGGACCCACTGATCCAACCATCCTTATTGATTTGTGATGCACATTTAGGATATAAATTTAAGATATATAGCATTGCTCCTATATGAAACCGTATGCTAATCCAATATGTTTGAGAGAGTTAAGGACTGAGTGTCACAAGTCCAGAGGATGTAAACCTTACTGATGTTAACAATATTATCCGGTGGAATTAATAAAAGTATAAGAGGGTAGAGGCAAAAGGGTAGTCCCCGAAGACAAGTTTGTTCCTCTCTAATTATGCAGTAAACGTAGAATCCTTCAATTTCTTTTAAATGATAAAGATATAAAAAAATTAACAAATTTATTGCATTTGAATTTAAAAAATTTAAAGTGCTTACTGAATAAAATAAGCTTTGTTGATACAGTTGAAACTTTTTGAGTCCTATAAGAGAGTGAATAGGGCTATCTCAAAAAAAATTTAGGTAGTGTTAGATAAAATTGAAAGTTAAATACTGAAAATTGAATGTTAAATTTTAAGTGTTGAATGATAAATTTTTTAATCCGCGGACTGTTTGGTACCCACTGAAATTTAAGTATTTAATTGAATCAAACTGTTTGACAAATATAAGGAGATGAAGTCTAAAAATTATTATTATTTTAATTTTGCCTTTATTTTTAACCATCTCAACGCAACTACCTTATTCCTACCACCACCATCATCACAATAGTTGTGGTGGTGGTGGTGGCAGTGATAGTGGTGGTGGCAGCAGCATAATGGTAATGGTTGTGGATGGTGGGTATTGAAAAGTTAAGAGTGTAAAATGCATTGAAAATATATTTGTTCATTAGGAATTTATAAAATTCGTACTAATTAATATTTTCAACATTAAGTGATAAGTGATTAATCCTAGAAAGTGCGGTATTGAATTAGGTTTTAGGGTTAATAGTGTGCGTTAATTGATTTAAAGTGTTTAATTTAAATTGTATTATGGCTAATGTTTCAATTATATATTTTATAGGGTTTAGTACGCAATTAAGGGAACTTAGAGGGATAAAGCGTGAAAGAGGAACAAAGGAGGAAGGCAAGGGTTATTTCAGCAAAGGAACTTCACCATCCGAATGCTAGCTAACCATCCCAACGCCAGCATGGTCAGCAAGTCAACAAAGGAGGCTGCAATCCATAAAAACCAGAGACTTAGCACCGTCCGAATAGTGGTGGTGGCATTCGGATGGTGACCTAAACTACCTCAACTCCTCCTCTTCTCTCATTGGTCCAATTATGCAACAAAAGGCTCTGATTGGGTGATGTGGGTGTCTGTCGCCTTGAACCTTCTCTTGGAGCCTATAAATAGGCTTGTTCGATCATTTTGAAGGAAAGTCATCCAGAGCGAAGAAAGCCCAAGTTAGAGAGAAGAAACTCTACCCTAAACGCTCCAAATCCAGAAATTCTCTTCTTTTACATTTCTTTTACATCATTTTTACTTGGAGAGTTGATCATCTCTCACTTTTGTGTTCTAGTTGGTAATAAGAGTGAGGGTGTTTCAACTATTCCCCGGGGAAGGATTTTTTGCGTTGGTTTTGTATTTGCACTATATTGTGATGGGATTATCTTACCCTTCTTACTCGTTTATAGCAATAAAGTGTGAATAATTTGTTTATACTCTTTAGTAAAAGGTAAAGATATGTGTAATATTGTTTGTGTGATGGAAATGCCGATATTTCACTTATGCTTTAATGTTCATACCTCCAGTAACAGATGGATGGTTTTTATTCCCGTTTAGTATCATATTACTATATGCTCATGATTATGAGTACCGAGTTAAACTTATTGCTATATACCAGTTTCTCTATATGTTATTATGTACTTCATGTATGATATAATGATGCACATAGTTGGGATTTATGTAACAATCGGGAAATTGGTTATAGACGGGTTAAATCTTGTCATAGCCAATGTTTTTTATTCAATGCATAAACTAGAACTCTGTCTTAATTGAATCATCGACCTGCCGATAGAATAGCTAAAGTAAATCTTTTGAATGGTTCACTTTCAAGTTTACTAGGGTTATTTGGTTGTTGTATGGTGCATAGACCTTCCGACTAACCTAACCAGTTGTTGTGATATGATTCAATCTATACATCAAACCTATCGGTTAACATTCCAGTAATATGGAAGTAAATTGTTGTAAGGTGACATTTTCATAGTCAAACAATAGAATGCATGTTGGATCCCTGAATTAAAGAGTAGTCTTTTCCAATTGTTATAATCAAAAGTTAGTTTCAGTATTTGTTTATCAACTCTAAGCTCGCATCACAAGTTGTTTTAATGCACCCTACGCACACGGCAACCTTACCTTTTCTATTTTGAGTTCTAGCAAATAGCTTCTTGTGCGTTCGACCTCGGACTTAACCGAGTAATATTACAACTTGACCACTCATACTTAGGTGTATAATTAAAATCAGGTCAATAAGTAGGTGGCTTGATAATTAAAATTTTAACCTATTTTAAAAAAGTTTTTAAAATATTCAGTGATATGATTTTTAGGTTACTAAACAAGTTTAATTCATTAAATGCTTAAAGTATTCAGTTTTAAGCATTCAAACATCCTTACCGCTTTTTGAATGGCATCAAGCGAATAATATTTTTATCTTTTCAACTAAATTACTTTATTAGATTATCGTACACAATGTGGTGAGAAATCTGCAAACCTTGTTTAAACCCTAGGATGATTCTCTAAACTACATGCGTAGAAATTGTTGTTTCTACAAGTGATTGTCAACTTGGTATAGACTCAATTGAGTTTCAATACTGTTAACCCCTTGTTTTGCAAGGACATTGATTTTTATTCATTTCACTTTTATCTGATATCTAGGTGCCCCAGAATGTGTGAAAGCCCACCAGCATGTATCTAACCAAAAATCTGGCATAGTTTTAACTTCAATTCAAAACTTAACCAAAATATCTCAATTCATCGATGAAGGAATATGTGCAAGAGCAGAACCAAGATTATGTCTTAGTGGAGGCAAAAATATAAATGAAAAAAAAAAAATTAATCGACTGTTATAAAAAAATTATCCCCCGTCTCCAGTAATAAGAATTAAATTGCCCATAAATTTTGTAGAATTTTTTTTTTTTTAAGTTCAGCTATGAGAAACATATTAAGATCCAAAACATAATTACTATACAAAAATTGAAACCCGAATCAATTCAGCATTTAAAAAAATATGAACAAACAAGAACAATAATATTTTTAGTGGCAAATTTCAACTCAATCATATATTAAAGAGAAAAACAACGATATTGTTTAAAATCTTAAGAATCGTCTAAAACTAATCAATTCTATGATAAATTTCTAAGCAATTTTCTTTTAACCTTGTTGAAAAATTTATATTTTTAAACGGGGTACATTGTTTCAAATCTCAAGAATATCTTTAATTGATCAATTCTATGACAAATTTGTAAGTATTTTTTAAAATCTTTGTTGAGAAATTAATATTTTTGGAAGGGCATAAATGTTTTTGGATTACCATAACTTATCGTTTGCATCTATTCGTATGTTATAAATAAGAGAGATATTGTATTTAGCTAATATATAGGATGAGTTAATGAATCACTTTTAATACAAAAACACTAGTTTTAGTGGATTTGGGGAACAAGTGGACCACTAACTTATTGAAGATAAAAAAGACTAGTGCTACTATTCAAATTTTTATAAAGTTTAGGGAGTAATGAGATAAATTGAACATAGTTGTTACCATAAAAATTTATATACTTAACCCCTCAAAAGTCAGTGGGGCAGTTGTTACCATAAAAATTTCGGATGCTATTCTTGTTCACGAACACACAACTCACAGTAGTTGAAGCCACGCAAATTACACCTAGGTTTCCACCATTCTAAACCCTCACAAGGTCTTCAATGGAAGAACTGTAGAGATTTGCACACGCAGAAAAATCAAACCTAACTTCTCTGTGTTTTCAATGTTAAAAGAGGTTTATCTGATAAAGGGAGTCAATTGCCTCTATGCACAAGATAAAGTAATGGAAAAACTAACTCCCACCATTAGGTGAGTGGTTACTCCCAAAAACAAAAAGGCAAAATTCGACAACAGGGAGTCATCCACATTTCCAACTCAAAATAACCACCTTATTTAATTCTTGCCCGCCCATAAGCTCCCCAATTCAAATCCAAACCCAAATGTTAACATCTCCCCCTCGAACATGGTGGGGAAGATGTTGCTATATCCACCAAGCCTGCACTTCGTTCGAATGAAACATGTTCCGTTCAAACGGACTCCGAGATATTGTAACCTATCACATTTTTCAAAGCCTATTTTTACCTAGTTAGAGGCCGATTCACAAAAAATTCATGAATTAAATTTTTGTACCCATTGAAGCCTACTTTCTAATACCATAAAAATCAGTTCAATTGGAGTTTGGAGTAAAAATATAGCCTACCCACTAAGGTAGTGTCCACTTATTTCCTTCCCAAATATTTCAAATGTAGGTTTTAACCCCAATACACCTCAATTCACCTAACCCAAAGTTTTTAGACCTTTTGGATTCAATGGTAGAATGATTTTGACCTAAAAGAATTTAGAAACTTACCTAGCTATCATTCTCAAGTTTAAACACTTTCGAAACTAAATTTGACCTGAAAGTCAAAAAGCCTGAAACTCATACTTCATGATTTATCTTTCAATAATGATTTAAAGTTTCTCTCATCATTTTATTCATCTTAGGACAACTCTTAAGATGATATTATCCTTATTTAATTATAGTACAGGGTCTTACACAAGTCCTACCACCATGGTAGATGACTTGGATGTTGAGGTCTCCTCAAGTGAGGATGACACCGAGAGTATTGAGGACATACATGAGGCCTAAGACCAATTGTGTGAAGAGTTCCTCAAACTCAACAAAAGAGCGCCTACTTTAAGCTTGAGGCTCAAAACAAATGAAGAGGAGAAACAAGCACTTCATGTGGACTTGGTGAAATCCAAAGCTCATATTTTTGGGTTTGAGAAGAGAATAAGTCTTTAAAGGACAAAGTGAGATTTCTAGAGAGTGAATGTCATGGGTTTGTCAAGTCAGCGAAGAGTCTAGAGTTTAAGTTGATAAAACTTGATAGATACCTTCACGAATCACAAGAAGTATCTAAGAGACTATACATAAGGTCGAAAAACCTTGACAAGATATTGTGTATAGGGAAGAGTGTTGGTGACAAAAGAGGTTTGGGCTATACACATATGCACACCACTTTCACTCCTTCCAAGACCATGTTTGTGAAGGTAATCCCAACCCATTACCCCCACGTATGAACACAAGTCGCCCTAAGGATAAAAATCATAAGGTAAGAAAACTTAAAGAAGTCGGTTGTCAAAGAACCCTTAGCCAAATAATTCGTGTGTTTCACATGTGGAGAACATGGTCACTATAGTGCATATTATATGCATAATAGGGATGTAATCTCTAAGAATCTCGCGTTCCTAGCTAAGCAATCCAAGGCCCTGAATGACCAAGTCATACATCTTACTATGCTAATGGATAGGTCACGCAAGTCTAAGCCTAGAAATTCTTCACCACCTAAAGGCTCACAAGCTAGGATAAAAAAAAATACTTCTTATACTCCCAAGATTAAAATTGACTTGAAGGCTTTTGGAGAGAAGAGAGTTAGTCCACCACCCATTCCCCGAGCTAACCCTAAAGATAAGGGAAAACAAGTGTGGGTGAGTAGTAAGGACCTTGAGAGTCTTTTCATGAGGTAATGGTTGAGCTATTATGTGCAGGATTATGATCGTCAAAGCATTTATTCGAAGACAGTTTTGTACATAGTTTTTGAGATCACATGGCTTGTACATTGATTGTTGAGATTTTTTTACAATTAATTTTCTTCTTTGTGGTTTTTGAGTTGTAATGTTAAATTTTTTACTCTTGTATTTGGTCACGAAATTACCAAAAGGGGAGATTGTTAGGAAATTGGTCATAATTGACTAATTTCATGAAATCTTGTTATAAATCTCAACCTAAATCTAAAGTCATGATGATTCAAAGATTAAGTTTTGAAAGCTTCAAGGAAAAAGGAGTTCAAGTGTCAAAGTCAAATCAAGTGATCTCTAATGCACCTTCTAGAGCTAGAACAAAACTAATGACCCAGAGATCTAAAACCCTTGGTTAATTTTAGACTTAGGATAATTAGGTTAAAATGGATTTAGAAATTATCCGTGAAAGACTCTTAATCTTTTCATGAAAAAAAATTTCTAAACTTTAAATGTGTTTTAAAAACATAGAATGAGTCATGTATTGGACTCTATTTGAGCAACATCCTTCACTGCTCAATAGGTCATGTTTTTTCAATTGGGTTTCTAGCTTAAAAACCAGTACAAATCGGCCTCTGTTCACTTTTCTTTGGCTAAAGTGGTCATTGAAAACTTATATATTTAATCGGGAAAGGCTTTTTTCATTGTTAAGATCATATTTGTAATTGGCTAATTTCGTGAAGTTTTTTTGAAAATCTCAATATATTCTATGGTTATGATGCTACAATGCCAAAGATTCGAAAGCGTCAAACGAAGAAAGGAGTACAAGTTACAATGAAACGTCAAAGACTGTCCATATGCACCTTCATGCTTAAAATAAAGATAATGACCTTAGAGACCTCTGCACCCTTTGTTTGAATTTAGATCTAGGTTGGTGAGGTTAAAATGGAATCAATTACTAATCAATTAATTACTCCAATGTTTTCTTCAAAGAAATTTTTTTCTAAACCTTTACTGAATTTTGAAAACATAGATTTGAGTGGGAGTGGAGATCGCCCCACTTGAGCAACACCTTTTAGTGCTTAAGTGGACAAGTTTTTACTTAGTTTCTAACTTTAAAACCATTAGAGACTGTCCTCTGCTCGTTTGCCTTTAGCTAGAGTGATCTCCGAACACTTAGGGATAAAAATCGAGAAAAGCTAAATGAGTGGGAGTGGAGATCGCACTCTGGTTCACTGTTAGGATGCTCGAGCGACCTTGAGACGACTCGAGTGGTCCTAAGGTCGCTCTTATGTTGTGGTTTGATTTCTTATCTCAATAATCTGTAATTTTTTTACTCACGAATTTTGGTTTATTTGGTCCCTAAGACAAATCTTATTTCGAGCCTATAAATAGAAGGAATCTTCCCAAGCTAGGGTATCTCTTTTGTAAGTAGATCCATAAGATTCAAAGGCGAAACCCACCTTGATTCTCTAATCCAAACTCACCTTGGAGAAGAAGATCTAGATTGGGAGATCCAACCAAACCCATTAGAAAGTGTGTATACCGGATGTCTTGGGTGTGTCCTAGAATTGCTTAAGGTCTAAATCAACCATGCGGCGGAGAGTTCAAGTAAAGCTATCCATAATATATGTGAGTGTATCCGGTGGAGAGGTTTATTGAAGAAAAGAAAATGTCTAACCATTGTATTGGTTGAGGTATAAGACTTGAATACTTGTAAACTGACTTTGGATAGAGAATTAGGTTTTGGTGTAGCCTAAATGGTGAAAATGTCTCACCTCCAAAGGTACAACTCTCAATTCGAGACTTTGAGAATGCAAGAGAATGAAAAGTTAAACTAAGTTATACTGTTAACTCATCCTTTGCATTAAGTACTGTTTGATCACAAATAGGTACACCCAAGTGAAAGTGGTTAAGCTGTAATAATACTCGGTGTAGTTCGAGATCAAACCACAGGGATTAAAGAAAATTTATGAAGAAGGTAAAGGAAGACCTAGTAAATTTAAAACGAAAGTTGAATTTGGTTTGAGAAAAATTGCAGATTAATTAAAGGAAATATCAATTGGAAATGAAGACCCTTTAGAATTGGGATCTAAATCTATTCATATTCACCGGATAATTATGATTACGCAATTTATAATTAATTCAGTTGATTTTCAACGTCAGTGTAGTCAACTGACAAAATATAACTTAAAAGATTAGTAAAGTCACATATCCCTTAAAAAAATGTCAAAGATCCAATTGTTAGAGAAAAAAAAAACCCCCCAATGTGGTCAAACTTAAAAAAATGTGAGGCATAAAATAAATGGTTAAGTATCAGTTACACTTGAATTATTGAGAGTACTATATGCTTAATGTCATTGCTCACATGTAAAGCTCAAAGAGCTACTATACACACGTTTAGAAGCATAACATTTAAGGTACAAAATTCACAATCGTGCTAATTGAAGTCATATGAGTAAAAAGGATGTAAAAATAAGGGAGAGTGCTTAAAAAGAATAAAAAATATGCATTTAGAACATCCCTCACCTTACCACTCGGTCATGCCACCACCGGTCATGTATTCATTTAAACGATACATTTAGGAATTCATGTATAACTTTATTAATCCATTAATCTAAATGGAATTCTAATAGTTTTGGAGTTTAATTTCACACACGTCACACTTGAATTAATCAGCTATGTAATATTCAAACACGTGTAAATGAAATTGAACTAAGTGAGAGGACATTGCTCTAGAATGCATAAAGATTATGTTCTACATTCAAATGTACTTGATAAGAAGTAAGGATGGTTATCCTACATTGAAAATATGTGTGATTTTCATGTATAATGACATTTTGCATTTAATTGCTAAAATTGAAAATTGCATCATACATTTTGATCCATATTTCATTCATGCATGTGCATATAGGTTGTACATACATACATTCATGCATGTTTTTTAGGCTTAAAGGATGATTTAGAGGAGTTTGTGATGAGTCGAAGAGGTTCGAGGAAGAGCTGAAGCTGAACTGTCGCTTTAACAGAAAACCTCAGGGACTGCTTGAGCAACCTTGACATCGCTTGAGTGACCCATGCGATCAGTCGGTGTCTAGGGGTTGTAAGTAGATTGACAAATGGCCCCTAGTCTCCTAAAACCCTCACCCATCAAAACCAAACACATTAGTTGAACCTGAGTAAACAAAAGTTCGATAAGTTCGGTTCGATTAACACTCCCACCCTTAACCTTCTAACACCTCTACAAATAATTCTAGAACTTGTAGGTTCACCTAAAACTAAGCCTTTTCCAAAATCATTCAAAGCATTAAAGGCTCTACTCGAATCAAGCCTTTCTCTGGTGTGTGTAGAGTATTGTGTGGTAATTTAAGTTTCCAAATATACAAATACAATGATGAGATGTTTTCTTTAGACTTACAATAAAGTTGACATGTCCTAAAAAAAACATAAATATACGAAAACAATGATGAGATGTTCTCAAAAAAACATAAATAGCAAGTGGATTTTATCCCCCTTTCTTTAGATTTACAATAAAGTTGAACAAGGTTACTCAACTTGCACTTGAACTTGAAAAATGATGAGGTTTTGATTGATGAGAACAAGAAATATATTGAATTTATTGTAAGCTAATCACTCAAGAGATGTTTTCTTTTGATTATAGAGTCTCATCAATATGATTGAATGAAACTTTTTTTGATAACCAAAAGAAAAAAAAAAAATTGAAGTTAAATAAATGTGAGGAAAGCTTGCTTCTAAGAATATTTTCAATAATTTAAAAGTTAAATTTTACTTATGACACATTATTTGTGCTTTAATTTTGATTATATTTTTTTTTAGTTAATATAGCATCACCCTTTTTCCACACAATCATTTGTCTCAAAACACGAATATAGCCAAAAGGAGTAGTCCTAACACCCTATGGCGAATTCCTTCTTTTTACTTATTCTTTCTCCTTACGTAATTGTATTTTGGTCAGCCATTTGGGAACTCCCTCCCAACGAAGGACACGTATTTAGCTGGTCCAACCGTCCAAGTTATCCTACATGTGTAGAGCACATGGTCCTAGATCCTATAACAGTAAGGTCATAGGTGCCTTTGCAAGAAAATCATTAGGTCTAAAATTGTCAATAAAAATTAGGCGTCTCCTTTTGTAACAATAATATCACGTTAATATTATTACGTGATATTATTAATTAATAATATATAAATAAATAAATAAACAAATCACACACAAATTAATAACTATATATTTATGTAAGTTAATAACTACTAATTTTTCTTTCATATAAGTTAATAATTATATAAGTGAAATTCACCTTACCTATTTAATATTTTATTATTAATTAGTAATATTATATGACAATTTTCACCTACGATTGCAATCAAGAAAGATTTTAAAATTTTTAATTTATATTTTCAAACAAAAAAAAATTATATTATACTTTTAATGTATTAAAAGTATTATAATGTGATATTTTTGTTAACTTTCGTTATTTTTATTATTAAAAATCAATTCATTGATATTGATGAAAAAATTGACCAAAAATTAATAGAAATGTTATATTATAATACAATTCTAAAGATACAAACTGAGAACGTTGATATCTTTGGAGGTACAAAATACAATTCTCCCGATGTATATTACAATAGTCTATGGACTTTTGTGATCATGACGACGTTGGCGTATCAAAATTGTAGAGAGAGAAAGCAAGAGTCAAAGCAAAAAGGAGGAGCAGAGCAGCAGTTGTTGGAGTATCTGTATTTGTATTTGTAATGATTTCGTGCGGGAAGATCATTTGCTCGTGACCAGAATTTTTTATTTTTTGCAGAAGCAGATCACCAGACCCAGAGGAATTTGCAGTCTTCAGCTTCGTCTTTTCCTTTTTACTTCTCTCTCTCTCCCTCTCCCTCTCCCTCTCCTCTTCTACCAGTTCTCTCTTTTACATATCTCTGAATATTCCCCACGTCGTTGCTTTAAACCTAAACAGTTCCAACGGGATTGCCAAAAAAAGCAGCTCTTTTGAAAAGGGGAAAACAAAAGAGTCTCTCGTTGAAGCTGATATGGAAAGGTTTTGTTAAGTGGTTTTAGGGAAGAGCCAAGTGGTTCCAGCTGATAAAACTTCAACAAGAAGAGAAAAGGAGGGGTTTTAGGGAAGACCCAGGTGGTAAAAACATCATCAAAGACTCAAGAGGAGAAAAGGAGGGGTTTTCGAGAAACCCAATTGGATTTGAGGTGATTTTGGGGAGGAACATAGGGAGGAAGATAGAGGAAAATGGGTGGTTGTGAGAGGAATGGAGCTGTGAGGCAGTATGTAAGATCAAAGGTGCCTAGATTGCGATGGACACCTGATCTACATCACTGTTTCGTACATGCCATCGAGAGGCTTGGAGGCCAACACAGTAAGTTCCTCATGTTTCTGTCTTAAGGCTTTGCTAGGTTGCTCTTTTGTTTAGGTCGATCTATTCGTTTTTCTCAATCAAAAAACCTCTCTTTTGCTCTTGGTCATTGTGCTGTTCTTTTCTCTTCTCTTATACCATCCCACAGAGTTTTTCTTAATTCATTCATGCTTCCGTTTGGATTATTTCCTTTTCCCCGTTGTTATTTAAACAGATGGATGTGTGTTTCTGTTTTCTATTTTGTAGAAGCTACACCCAAGCTTGTTCTTCAGTTGATGAATATTAGAGGAATCACCATTTCGCATATCAAAAGCCATCTCCAGGTTCGGATTGTCCTTTCATTATCTTGTGTTCTGGACTTTTTTTTCTCTTTTGGTAACTTAAGGTTCAAATTTCCGACAAAAATATTCCTACTCTAATTATTCCTCTTCATAAATTGTCCTTTTTGGGTTTTTTTTTTTTCTCTGATCTTCTCTCTCTTTTTGTTATTTGTGTTCTTTTTGTTCCAAACAGATGTATAGAAGCATGAAGAGCGATATAACCAGACTAGGTATCCAAAGTTTACCTTTCGTTCCATTGTCCATACATGTGCATCTGTGTGCTGGTTTGTGTATTTTAAAAATCCTCCCTTTGCCCATCAAACATAAACACTTGTTTTCTTAACATTTTTTTTTTATTACAATTTCCTCCTCACTGAACATAGAGTTGCATTAATCCACCATATGTTTTTTGTATGATCTCACTTCTTCACTTATCTTTGGAAATAAGTTGCTGCCTCACTACATTTATTATTCTTTCCCTATAAAGCTATTTTTAACCAAAATAGATGATTTCACATATTCAAACCAGTACCCTTTTAGATCTTCTAGTATTGGCATTTCTCATGAAACCCATAACCTCAATCTCAAATGCTTAGTTTTACCAATGTTCTTTGAATCAATACTTTGTAAAGTGATGTGCCCCATTTACATTCTTTCATTTGTCAAAACACACACACACTCTCACGGTCTCACCCCACACAAGAGCTTGCCCTTCTAGACTTTAACACCTTTATTGTCACTTTGTTCTTTGTTTTTGTGTCAACCACCAGATAGTAGTACCCAACGAAAAAAACAATATCTCGAAGATCATCAAGGTGGGTGCGTTGATCAAGAAAATAGTGTGGGTTATCATCAATCTCTGAAACCCGTTATAGAATCAGATTCTAAGTTCATATACAGTCCTCTACCAACAAAAAGGTGAGCTTAGCCTCAGCCCTTGGATTTCATTTCACTCTCTCAAATCTCAAGAAATGTTATACCAAGAAACAAAAGGATATGCATTTACACCTGCATTATATTTTCTTTTGCCTTTTGGGTATAATGTTCTTTTTGTTTCATATGAACTATCCTCAGTGCTCGAATCGAGATGACGAGTTGTATTGCTGAGAACCTGCAATGCAGCCAAAGAATATCTGAGACGGTGACGAATCCGTACCACTTTGATGATTATGTGCAGACTATGGCTGAGAAAAGTGGAATAAAGGAGAGGGAAAAGAGGGGTTTCAGATGGCAGACCCATGAAGAAGCTCCAATGTCTAGAACAGCCTTCTCTCTGCCACATGATCTCTTACACATCCTCGGTCCTGTTGGCAAAGGAGGTCCAGTGGGAGAATCTGATGGCCTCAAGGTACAACAGTTCTTGCCTCTCTCTCTCTCTCTTCACACACGCACAAACTTATTCCCTTTGAACAGCTTTTGGAACGTGGTCTGGTTGAGAATAATGTTAGTCTTATAGGACTCCTACAAGTTTCAACTGTACTCATGTGGCATGCTTTTTCTTTGTCTAAATTCGCCGGAGGGTGCTTGCATGACCCAACGATACATGGGTATCTATGCCTTATCGGTAGGGATGCCAGTGGACCAGATAAAAATGGGTATTTGTCCAAATTTGTCCTGTTTGAACTGGAGATAGACCATACGTATTGAACGGTAGACGTATACGAGAATACCCGTATAAACCCGTGCGGGAATAAAGGCGAGGATGAACTGACACTTACCTCCATCCCGCCCTGCTTTACCCGTTGTTGTTATTATTATTATTATTATTATATATGCATGTTGTTGTGAATACAAATCTACATATTATTGAATAAATTTTTCTTTTGAAAATTGTTTTATTTTTTGATTTTTTTTTATGGTTTTGGTTTGTAAAAGTGTAGATTTTTGTGTTTTTATATTTTTTTTATGTTAGATTATGTTATGTTGCATGATATTGTGTTTGATTTACAAGAGAGATAAATTTTTAATTATATTATGTTGGATTATGTTGTAGACAAGGTTTTAATTATATTATGTTATAAATGACAAACTTTTAATTATATTATGTTATTCTATAATTATGTTGGATTATTTAAAATGTTAGATTTATTTAGAATTTTAGATTATGTTGGATTGAGTTTGGGTGAGTAAGGTGGACAAGGGTAGGGGTGGGGGCGGAGGTGAAGGTGGGGGACGGGCGGAGGGGGGATTACAAATTTATCCGCGGATTGGGATGAGGATGAAAATTATACCCGTTAACAGGGATAGACCGGGAATGGACGGAGTTTTTTTAATCGGGTACGGGAATGGAGGCTACACTTCCCGTCTCCGCTTCATTCCACTGTCATCCCTACTTATCGGTATGAGCAGTCTTACCTTTTGAGATTACGATAATGAAGGAGATATTGTACCAAGTTACAATTATTTTGGATTAAAACAGTATTTTTTGTATTAAGTGATCATAGTTTTTTTTGACTCAAGTTATGATGAAAAACATTATAACCCCACGTTCTTAAAAGCTTGTGAGATTGATTTTGGTGCAGTATCCTAGTCTTACCCTACTTTGTAGCTAAGCACTGCAAACACTAAGAAAGATAAATAAGAAAGTTTACATGCTGCCTACCTTTCTTTGCCTTGTCTTACAGAATGAGAATTATGATGATTGAGAAATACTTACATTTATATAATGGTTATTGCACAGTTATTTTACTTGTTATCAAGATAATATGAATGAATGAGTACGGATTTTTATAGAATGAAACATAAAGGATAAATTTCACTGACATTCCCTGAATTTAAGTTATATTTCATTGACATCTTCTATAGTTTTTAAAATGTCACTAATATACTCTTGTCAGTTTTTACTTACTAACATACCTAACAAAATATGTAATTTTAATAAATTACCCTTACTAAAACTCTTATTTTACTTAATTACCCTTCCTCAAATTAATACAAAATTAATCTATAATTTTATCAAATTAACATCAAATTGACATTTAATTTTGTTTGATTCATATTCAATTTTATTCAATTAATATTTAATTTTATCAAATTAATACTCAATTTCATCAAATTAACATTCATATTCATCAAATTAGCATTCAATTTATCCAATTAACATTCAATTTTATGAAACTCATACCAAATTAATATTCAATTTCATGAAATTAACACCACATTAACATTCAATTTTATCAAATTAACTACCAAATTAATATTCAATTTGATCTAATTAACACCAAATTAACTATCAATTTTATCAAATTAACATTAAATTTCATAAAATCAATACAAGATTATACCAAATTAAAGTGAAATTGATCTAAAATTTTATAAAATTGTCATTTTATTTCATCAAATTAATATTCAATCTGATCAACTTGATATTCAATTTTATAAAATTAACATCAAATCAATATTCAATTTCATCAAATTAACATTTAATTTTATCAATTTAACATCCAATTTATCAAACTAACATCATTTTTTTTATTTAAATTTCAAATTAACATTCAATATGGCCAAGAATAAATTTGATAATTTATAAGACAATAAACCATTACATCACACCTTTTTTGCATGTTAGTGATAATAGGGATAGTTTGTAAAACATGTATATAAATTACAGGAGTGTTCAGTGATATTTTAAAAATTAAAGGAGGTGTTAGTGAAATATAAGTTAAATCTAGGGGGTGTCAATGAAATTTATCCAAAAATAAACTTTATTAGTTTAATCTTACCTGCTCTTTCCGGCTGGTTGGTTCCAGATGAAAATGGCTATGGTGCTTTGACTAGACAAACAGATACCCAACATGTGGTCCACTCTAGTTTTTCATCAACAGGCCTTCTAGGGATCCAGAATGGTCCTTTCGTGCATGAGAGCTGTACAATGGGTATGTAGGAATAGCAGTGTCTTTATGGTAGTAGGCCACCTAATTCACACGTAATAGGGTTATAGGGCTCTTGTTTCATCTAGTAGTTTGTCTTCTTTCTATGTTAACTTTGAAATTTTGCAAAAAGGTCACAAAGAAAAATAATAACAGTAATACTATTGAGACCTAATTTGTTAATTTAATTTAATATAGTCTTTGAATTGATGGTGGATCTCATAAAATATTAAAATTTGATGTTAATCTAATAGTTTCATTATTGCCACATCATTAAATAAATAAATTAAATCAAATTTTTAAGTTTAAATAACATTACTCAAACAATAAGGAGATATCATTTCTTTTTGTTTAAGCAATTGAGAGATTGGGTCTCAAATAGCAATTGAAGGGGTGAGAATTTCATATTCAATTATTGTTGTTGGGATTTATATTCTAAGTATCTTTGTGTTTCCCGACATGTTTTTTGGGAATATAAGATGTTCTCCTCCTTCTCTCAGTTGCAGCTTTCGTCTGTCTCTACTTTTTCTCTCTTTACTGATACATCTATAGATTTATATCTTGATGACCCATATCCAGTTTTATTTGAGCTCCTATCTATGGATTATCCAGAGGTTTCTTTCCTGCCGGTTGATCCTGCTCTTACCCCATTTTATACTGATACTGATCCTACCTCAACTCATGAACCCCCAACACCACTTCTTGTTGATATTCATCTCCAATTCATCTGCAGCGTCATTCCACTTGGGTAAAGAACATTCTTGTTCATTTTCATGTTATCACTGTTTCTCCACTATTCTCTCTCAGCATGAGTCTCGCTTTTATTGGGTAAAGAACATTCTCTCGCAAACTTTATACTATCAAAGTAAAATAAGATTCAAGGAGGAAAAGTAATAACTTATTGTAAGTATTGCTTTCAGACCTATGTCGGGTGTTAGGCATGTATAAGAGAGGATTCAACTTTGACTTGCCTTTGTTACACTGATTGTAATCCACCCTACAGAGGATTTTATTCCTGTATGTGCATTTGCTATTAAGATCACGATAATAACACCCAACTCAATTTCTATTAATGGGAGTTTGGAAGGGATAGATTAGTTACAAATGACCTAAACTTTGATACTATTTTGCACTAGGTAGCTATACTCGAGTACGAACCCAAAACCTTAAGGTCATTGTTCCAACTTTAACAACTGAACTAGTATCCTCCTGTACGTACCAATGGTAGTAATCTTTTGCTATTTAGTTTTGATGGTCAATAATGCTATAATCTTTAGTATTGCTTGAGGGGCAGTTATCACTTAATGAAGAATTGTTTCCTGTCTAATCTACTAGGCAGATGTTTAAAAGATGAAAAATCGCCAACCTTCTTTAGTTTGGCTTCTCCTTTTATCCCATTGTTGTAGTTTGCGAATATGACACATTTTCTATTTCTGTCATATAGATTGTAAATGAATACTATTTGCATAAATGGATAATTCTCAGCAGAAACCGCACTTCTCTTAATATGCATACTATCAGAATAAATGCAGTAATTGACAACTCTTGTTGCTCCACAGATTGCTAAGCAAGAAGGTCAAAAACATTCACCATCAAAGAAAAGAAAATTTGATCACTCGGGAAATCGCCATGATGAAGATGAAGAAGCCGATGCTTGTGGGTTGTCATTGTCACTCTCGCTGCATCATCCCTCTACTCAGAGAAGTAATGCTTCATCGACAAGCGAGATCACTGAGGCAATCTCGTCATACTCTAGGTCTAATTTAAGTGACTGTTCTGGTTCTTCTTTGGAAAAGCATGGCCTTAACTTGAATCTGTCTATTGCTCTATATGGTACCTAGATTTACTGTGAAAGGTCTTCCTATATAGTTTTGTTAAATGTATCTTTATTATGCTATATTCCTACACTAATGAGTTTTGTATTCCATTTTGGGGCTAAAGTTGTATTAAGTTGAACAATCACAAACAATAGATATGGGATTACTTCTCAGCCATGGAAAGTCATTTCTTTTTAAAGGTACACTGCAAGCCTGCAAATTTAGTTAGTGCCCAATTTTATCTGCCCCCCAGCTAAGCTTATGTGAATGGTTAACCTTAGTGGTTAACTGCGCTAACTTGGTTTTCATTGTTTTAGATAATATTTGTGCTCCCTCCAATCCAAATATCGCCAGTTTTAATGTACTGGATTTGGTTGCGAGAAAAAGTGTCCTAGTTCTGCGGTTTATGACATAACCATGGTTCAAAAAAGAATGATATGACCGAAAACAGGACATGGCGCCATTGGATTGACATCGCAAGAGGATTGTGGAACAGTCATTTTTCTATAATGAATATTGGGCTCCCCGTTGGCAGCTGAGAATTTAGCCTTCATCGTTCGATGGAGTAGTGAAGAAGGCCTTTCTTAACAATCTTTTCTACTAGGTGGGATATCTGGTCCAGCTAATGTTTTCAATGTTCGAGTTTGTTTGCTAAATTTTCTTTACTAAATTATGATGAGATGTTTTTTTTTTTTCGGAAGGTAAAAATTGTATTGATCCAAAAAATGATATACAGACACAGGACTGAGTCCTTACAAAAACAATGGTAAGTACCCATTGGAGCAACAAAAAACACAAAAGAAGTATGAGACCATCCATGTGTCAATTGCCAAACAAGAACAGAAAGACACCAGCTGAACAATAAAGCTACCAGAAATGTGCTGCCCCCAAACCATTTTGAGAGAACAAGCAGCAATTCAGCAGTAGCTACTTGCAAGAACAGCTACGGTATCCACAGCAGTCAGCAACCCAATGCCAAAGAATGAATCCTCCAAGCTCCAACAAGAGGGATCAACTCCCAAAATACCTGTAGCTTCATGCAGGCAGCTGTTGCCACAAGCCTTCAGCTTCCCAATGCCAAAACACAAGGACCAGAGGACAGGAACAGGGGGAAAAAAAACAAAAACAAGATCAATTCAGCTCCAGAACTCCACCAAGAAGGTCAGATCATTCCAGAGAACCAGAAAAACTCCATGAAAATCTGCCCCATAACGCCACTGAAAAGAAAGAAATCAGACCATAACACCACGAAAGTGAATCCATAGCAGGCCAAGTGCAGCAGATCAGCACCAGCAGCATAGCCGCCACATAAAAACAGAGCATGGTAGACAAAATCAGCAAGAAAATCTGCTCCATAACTCCTCTGATAAATAGAAAGCAGACCATAACTCCACTTATGAGATTCCATAGCAGGTCAAGTGCAGCAGCATAAACAACACCAAAAACACAGCCACAACAACAACACAGCCACCACATAAAAACCAAAACAAAAGCAGGGATCCATCTTAAATTAGGAATTCTGAGAGAAGTATAGGCCTTGAGCCAGTACTTCCCCGAGAATCCCAAACCGAGATGCCAAGGAGCTTCAAATCATTTATGCAGCAAGCTTCAAAACCAGAGCTTAATGGAGACATGTATCAGGCAAGTTCCATTGAAGCAAGGTCAAGGCATTATGATGGCTACGCTTGAATTTCAAGGTGAGGAGCCTCTCCCTAATGGTCTGCTTAACCATCTTGATGAGAAAATGAGAGTTAGTAGCTTGGTTTTTGAATATTCTTGCGTTTCTTTCCTTCCAAATATGATAAACAGTAGTAGAGAGACTGATCTTCAATATAATAGTGGTCATCTTCTTGCCTATCCACTGTTGAGCAGCCCATTCAATTAGATCAGGCCATTGCCTTTGTTGTCCTTGTTGATTGCTCTGAAGAAGAATGGAATTCCAAACTCTAGAGGAGTATTCACATTCAAAGAAGAGGTGGCAGTGGGTTTCATTTGTCTTTTTACACAAGACGCATTGGGTGTCAACTTCATTTGAGAAAGCTTGAATTCTATCTTTAGTGCTCAATCTCATTTTAATGGCTAACCACAGGATAAAGGCCATTCTAGGAATTGACTGGCCAAACCATACCAAATTATGCCAAGAGACCATACTAGTTGCAATCCTCAAGTGATCCCATGCAGATTTGGCAGAGTATTTCCCATCAGAGGTAAGGGACCATCTCACAAAATCATTTCTGGTTTGATCAGGGAAATAGATAGGCATGTTGTTAAAAATATCTTGCACACTCAGATGAGTAGAAAAAGTTCTGTTCCATTGATGGTTGGCAATAACTCTACTGACTCTTGCTTTCCTTGGAATTCTTGCTTGTTGCACTATATTGGAGCTGCTTCTTGGTAACAGAGGTCCAAATGGATGTTGTTCCTTACATACTTGTAAGTATCTCTAAACAAGGCCTCTTGCCTATCCATGTGTACAAAAACAAACATATGAGCTCATCAGGAACATTCTGGCGTGTTTAACTTTCAAACTTCTTCTTTTTTCATCTTGCACAACATTCTTCAAACTCAATTTCACAAACTTTCAAGTTTAGCATTGGGCATTGTGCAGGTGATTTCTTGCACAATGGTGAGATAGCAACACTTTGATCGACACTCGAGCGTAGTCTCGTTGGGTGAGGATGAAGAAAGGCCTGAGGTTCATAGAAAAAGAGTTAGAAGGGAAGCAAGAGGTATCTTTGGTGATTTCCCTCTGATGCTTAAGTCAGTTTCTGAGGAGGGAGTGAGACAATACTCAGCGTTAGGGTTGAGGAATTGTTTTGCATACCTCTCTCCTTCGATTAAGAGGGCTATTTATACCTTCTTGGTAAATGGGCATCCCTATCGAGAAAAACCTCATACCATTCTCTTTGGCGGGAGGCTATCTGATTGGTTATTCTCTGGGACAGCAAAGATGTCTTGTTAACCTTGTCAGGTGATAGGCGTTGAGGCAGATTCCTCCTTTGACCTCGATCCCTAATCTTTCTATGCGCGCTTCACAAGACCCGTAGTGATGGCATTAATCCTTCGGCGTCTGAGTTCTACTAATTGTTAATTGCAAGATATGACGTCGGAGACCCTCTCCTACGATAATAAATGCTCGGCACGAGTAAGTCTTAAGGGCCTCTCCATAATTGGCTGCAATGTGTCATCATGCGTGTTTTGACAGCATAGGGTAATGGATCCACATTTGTTGAGAGTTAAGTACGGATCCTTGTAAATCGTGTTCCTTGTTTATTATCAAGTGGATATTGCCAATGCATTCCCAGGGAACCAAGCTTGCCAAGTGACGTCACACCTGACCAAATGACATCATCTCCGAGTGGCTCTCTCCTAAGTGATGTCACATGCGCTCGAGTGACGTCACCCCCTGAAGGGACACTCATCCTTCATTATTATAACTTCTCCCCCGTGTGACATCACGATTCCGAGGGGACCTTGTTGTCTTTTCGTTATCATCACTCTCCCTTCAAGTGACGCCATCTCTACGCCGTGATAAAATTCCATGTGTTCATATCTGACTGATCTAACATGTCACGTTTCATTAGGCATATATTAGACAAATATGTATCTTAAGCCCCTCACTACGAGCGCTTCCAAAGAGGACCCATAAATGACTGGGAGTATTAAATAAATATTTATTTTACACTCCTCTATAACAACTTAAAAACAAATATTTATGTTACATTTCTTTCTAACAGCTTAAATATTTAGAGTTGTTCGGCAGTAAAATGCTTTAAGTCCTAATTATCATTCTCACTCATGGCCCATACCCCAATTTCCATTTGGTGTTTACTGTTTTGGTTACAAGTTATGATGATGCACAAATTGGCTTTGCACACCACCTGTGACGCCCCAAAATCTAGGGGTCCTTTATTCATTGTTGATAACCCATCAACCCGCGAAAGTACCCGTGATTATCGCATAACTCGACATCACGTCAATAGCATACCCTTGTTCGGGACTATAAAGGAAAACAAGGTCTATGTACCTTTTAATCGGTTGACCCATCCGAGGTCCAACATACCATCATTGGTAGTCTATTATTGTCCACTTATAACATTGAAAATAAGGAATACATAGCCCAAAAGCTTGGCCAAACAGTTTGAAAATTTCAGATTTTTTTAGAAAGCATACCGGTACGCCGTGTCCAGTTTTTTGTCTGTTTCACCTGTTTTTCAATTCCAATCCATTCCAACACACATCTTTTCCATCCAACACATGTTAATGAAGTTTTTCCCATAAAACATGATACATATAAATTCTATTACAAACATTTACATGAATTTACATACCAAAACCAAGTTTTTATAATAATTTTACAAAAATTCAAAATAAAGCCACATTCCGGCTTTCTTCATCCACGGGGCTCGAATTAGGAGCCATCCACCGGCGTATATCCTGCACCTGAAATATTTTTTCCCACGAAGGGTGAGTCACGCTCAATTGGGTATCTCCTAAAGAGGCTACTCCCCAACCTATATGCATATGAAATGTTCACATGCCACAAATCAACAATTCATAACATTCCAATTTAGAATATGCATTCCATGTTGGAATCTACCATGTCATGCCATGAAATGAGATGAAACTCACTCACGCACATCATCCCGAGCTCTTCCCAGCTCCTCAACACATGCAAGTGTCAATGTGTATGAATCCGTCATCTATGATCACATCAGATGACATTTACCAATCCAGGGTCTTTGTAGGGGTGAATGTTCATGGACTCACACCAAATGTCACACAACCTACCCGGAATTTACGGACTTCCACCGAAGGTTCCGCGTACACCTACACACTTAATGGGCCGAGCCAAAGGAGTGCGTATCCTAATCACCGGGCCTTGCACCCGAGGGATATTCTAACCCTTCTTGCTAACCCCAACCCTATCAACCATGCGACTCGGCTAGGTTTTCAACCAAGCTCACTCGAGCCCACCCGCCATCCACCAAACATATGCGATATTCCCGTGCATAATGCAATGTAATGTCTCATTGCAACATGATACAAAGTTCAATATGTGATGAATGACATATGAACTATATTAACACATCTCACATATTCATGACAAAATTATATCATAAGCATATAATTCTCATAACACAATTTTTCAAGCATGTTATTACATAATCATGCTATCAACACTTTAAATTCTCAAGGCACATATATATAAACACATAACATGCCCACAATCTCATATAACACAAGAATCACATTGGATCTATTTCGCATATCCAATTCTATAAATCACATTTAGCAATTTCCAATTTCCAATCCAAGCTAGGATTCATCTTTACTCATTTCACCCAATTCACAACAATAGGCAAATGATATATATTCTATCAACCTACCCATTTCACAAAATATACTAGGCTTGGAATAAACCTTAGTAGGAGGGAACCCTACCTCTTGAAGCGTAAACCCACTTGGTAGACACCTTCAAGAATCTCTATCTTGCCCAAAACCCTTGATTTCTCCAAGCTTGATTTTGGAACTTCAGGGAAATCCGTCTTTCTTGGTATGGTTTTGTAGCCCTCGATGCGTAGAACGATCTTTGTTCTTGGCCCGAGTGGGTTTGAGCTCTCAATCTCCGTAGATCGTAGAGAGAAGGTGGAGAAAACCCTAGCTTTCCTTCTCTTTTTCTCACGTTGAACGGCTGAGGCAAAAATGGAGAGAAAATCTGATTTTCTCCCCTATTTCTACTCTCTAAATACTTGGCCCACAATGCGCCACACGACCCTTCTTTTTCGGGTCCGTTTTCGCCCCGAAACGATTAAATTTTGCTCCGGTTCAAGTTTAAAATATTTTGTTATTGTAAATTGCCATCATTTATTTCCTAAAATTTAAAATTTTACTCAGAAATTCGTTTTTGGGTCTCCTGAGGCCTGATCGCCTCGTAAAACGTGAAAACTCCTACTAACTCGGAATTCAACAAAATTTGACAGGGTAACTAGATTTCACGAGACGAATCCAACCGTGAGGTCCGTTTCATCATCGGAGCTCTAGAAAAATTCAGGTTCGCAACCTGCACCGTAGTGACAAATTACCGTTTTGCCCTTTTTCACAAAAGTTCAAATTTACCCGGATTTTACACCACCTGTCAAGTAACAGTAATAAATACGATAATTTAAGTAGAGAGAGAAGATGAGAATTATAGTGATTTGGTCAATTTGACCTACGTCCACTTCTGAATGGCTAGAGCTGTCGGGTCACTTTATTAGCTCAAAGATGTAGGGAAAACAGAGAGTACAAGTTTAGAGAGGGGGGAGATATGTGCTTTGTTGAGTGTGATGCCCCTCAAGTGTTGGTGGGGCTTACAATTTATAGTCGTCCCCCTAACGAGCAACTATATAACTATTCTGGTGGAGCTTGCGACTTCTCCTCAGTGGGCGAGACAGTTGAGGTGCTCTCCATGAGACCCGGTCAAAGGATGAGGTGAAGGTTGACTGTTTCCAAGGTGGTGAAGGTGAGGGTCCTGAGTGCTCCCTTGATGACGTAGCCAAGTTAATGTAGCTTCCTGGTCTTGGACCACATTGGGCTTGGTGGTCTTTATAGGATTGAGCCTTTGATTATGACTGGGCTTTCAGCATGGATTTGGGCCTTTTAGGCTTGGCCTATCATTTGCCCCCCAATGCCCCGTGTCCGAGAAAACTTGGAGAAGGGGACATTTATTTGACTCTTGAGCTCTGAATGGTGGAGATTCCCGCTGATAGAAGACTCTTTCCCTTCATGATATATTTCGCCTCACTGAACACCTCAAGTTTTTTCCATTTTTACTTGGATTTTTAAGAGACTCCTTGATTTTCAATTTGGGTTTTTCCTTCTTTGAAAACCCTAGGCTATAAATATAAACTTCCCCTTTCATTTTACCCATTTCATAAAGAGTTCTTGAGAGAGGTTGAGATATTTGAAGACCCAAGGCTAGGGATTTTTTGAGTTTGAGAATCAATGTCGACTAGAGAGGAGGAGGTGCGAGCATCTACTATCATCGAAGAAGGACAGGTTTGTATTGAAGATGATGGGCACCTTGCCGCCGAACATGGTGGAGGTTAGCAAACCGCGTGTGAGGGGGAGGAGCTTCTCGCCCATTTAGGCACTGATCTAGGTGGCGAGCTGGTGGTGGACACTATTGGGCGTGCAGCAAGCCTGGGCTCCATTAGGCGTGCAGCCGAAGCAGGTAGGGGGACTTGGGCATGCATGTGGGCCACATGGGGATGCCGGAGTTGGAGCAGGCTACTCACGTGAGGTGTTGGGTGCGCACTTCTGCTGGTCAGGGATCAGGTGTCGAGGCCCAGCGCTGAGCGCCCAGGCCAAGGTGACCCAGGCGAGCACGGAGCCTTCGGGAGAGCAGAGCAGCTCTAGGGAGTGCACTGATGGGCGCCCAGGCGCTGTACTCGCTGATGAGGCGAGCAGAGGGGGGCGCCCAGGCGTTGTTGTGCGCGCGAACCAGCTAGGCGAGCATCCCGCTATGCAGGGCCGCTTGGGTGTGCAACTTGTTGCGCTGGGCATCTTGGGCGAGCATGGGTATGCTTTAGGCGCTGATCCAAGCGAGCAAGGAGGAGGAAAGTGGGCTGGTCCTAGCGTGCAGGCATCAGGAGGCGCCATTTTGGGTGAGCATAGAGGGTTGGGCGCCCCTCTAGGCGCTGGATTGCCCCGCTCGAGTGAGGAGAGGGAGTTAGGCGCTCCTTTGGGTGCTGGTCTGAGCAGTGATGAGCATGGACCCTCTGTGGCGGATGATTTGATTCCTTCAAGTGAAACTCCTCAGAATAAGATTTCTGGTAACTCAAGCAACCCCTCACGCTCTGGCAGCAAAAAACACAAAAGTAAAGTAGCTCCTGCCGATGATGGGTCCAAGGTGAGTATTATTTCTAGCATCTTAAATTCAGATGCTGACATTTTGCGGATTGTTTCCGCCTACCATATTCCTCCGACTGTGTTGTGTCATCGAGTAGAGATGGGCAAGCCCGCGAGTGATGACTCCTCAGGTGATATAGTTATTTATGAGGAGATGCTTGAGGCTAGGCTTAGGTTCCCAATGCCTCCTTCCATTTGTGGCATCCTGAATTACTTTTCCCTAACACCTAGGTGGCTAACACCCAACGGTTGGAGGGTTTTGCTGGCCTTTCTGAAATTGTGGAGGAAAGTGGACCATGAAAATGCCTCTCCTGCTGAGTTTCATGCAGCTTATTACCCGAGTGAGACTCCTGCTCCTAACCGAGGCTGGTTTTATTTCTCTCCGAGAGGAAACAAATTGATCACTGGGCTGCCCTCCAACTGCCATAGTTGGAAATCTCATTTTATATTCGTCGATGGAGAGTGGGCTTCAGATGTTGAAAGGGCATTAGTATCATCACGATGGGTTGCTCCAAAGAAAGTTGGTACGCCCCATATACTCACCCTTCTCTTACCACATTCCTTATAAGCTGTGTACTCACCACACTCCTTGCAGGTTCTCCTACGCTCTCCAAGGATCAAGAGTGGAAGCTTGAGGTTGTGCGAGCTCATCATACAAGGGACTTTGGAGCTCTCATGCTCAAAGATGGTGGAGTCAATGTTTCTCCTTCGGTGGGTGCCAGGGCCGGTGAACCTTCTCCAAGATCAGGCGGTCCCCCCTTGAAAAGAAAGGGTATGTTGATTCTCTTACACCTTTCCTCTCCACTTGGTATTTTTCATCCAGATTACACTTTATTGCTTTTGCAGTGGATAGAAGTGTGGTAGTATCCCACTTTTCTGGTAGGAGTCCTCCTCCTCCCAAGGTGGCGAGGATGGGAGATGCTTCCCAAGTGACTTCTCCAAGTGTGTCGTCTGAGGTGAGCTCTCCTCAAGCAGCCCCTCTAGTGGTACCTCGGGTGTGCCCCCATCCAGTGCCTCCTCGGGCGTTGACTCCCTCTGCTGCACCCGTTACTCCAGAGACTCCTTTGTCCACACCTTCTGCTCCAGGATCCTCGACTCCTCCTGTGGGAATTTCAAGAAGTGCACCGATTCAGATCAGCTCCATGTTGGGTAACGCACCAGTCATAAAGGATCGACTTGGGCGGTTTGTGTTTTCCAATGATGTTATCGGGATTAATGCTCTAGGTACCGAAGGAATCGTCGACTCTTTTTTGGAAGGCCTGGCTCTGGTAAGGGTTAGTTGTCTCCCTTTCTCCAGTCCTTTTTTAAGCTTCTGACCTCTTTTGACTTTTATCTTTCTTCAGGCTTCTACTGGATCCATGTGTTTACTTTCAAGGACCTATAGTCAAGGCAAGCTGAAGCAAGATAATGATGTTATGCAAAGGGAGCTCCTTGCTGCTTAGGGGAGGATCGCTAAGCTTGAAGCTACTCATGGGACTTCTGAGAGTGAGCTTGAGGCGACCCGCGAGAGGGCGACTGGTCTTGAGACTGAGCTTTCGGCGACCAATGGGAGGGTGGCTAGGCTCAAGGCTGAGCTTGTTGTGGTCCGCGAGAGGGCCACGCTCAGTGAGGTTGAGCTTTCGGCGATCCATGGGAGGGCGGCCAAGCTTGAGCCTGAGCTTGCGGAGGTCCGCGAGAGGGCCATGCTCAGAGAGTCTGCTGCAGAGGCAAATGTGAAGGCTGCTCAGGAGAGAGCTTCCCGTGCTGAGAGGGAGCTGGAGAATAACCTTACAGATGCTTTTATTGATGGTTACGAGGAGCTCCGAGGGAAGATTTATGTTTCTTTCCCTGATATTGATTTCTCAGGCTTCTTACCAACTGAGGCGCCTGATAATGGTGATGAAGGCTCTGTCCAGGCTGAGGATGATGAGGAAGGTGAAGAGGAGGATGACCATGAGAGTAGTTAGAGTGCTAGGGACTTTTTGATTCAATTTTTTTTTTTTTTTAGGAAAGCATTTTGTAGCCCTTCTTTTGTAAAAGTGGTTTTTACCACTGATGCTCGTTTGAAGCTGAATACAAAGAATGCAAAATCTTTTGAAGTAAATCCAGAAAGTTTGATTTATTTACTGCTTATGTCAAGTAACATTGGGTAATGGCTCCACAAAAAAGTAAAAAATAAAATCAAGTCCCCAACTTTCCTATCCTCTCAAAGTGTCATTGATAGTACCTCTTCAAGTGCTCAGCATTCCATGGATGGGGCAAAATCTTCCCCTCCGAATTTTGTATCCTGTAAGTGTCTGGCCTCACCACTTCTATTATGAGGTAAGATCCTTCCCAATTTGGTCTTAGCTTCCCTTCTCGTGAATCCTTTGTGGCGAGGATCACTTTCTTGAGGACCAAGTCTCATGGTTGGAAGGAACGAGGCTTCACCCTTGAGTTTTAGTACTTTACCATCCGGTGCTTGTACTCCGCGTTGCGGACCACAGCCGCCTCCCTTTTCTCCTCTACCAAGTCGAGGTTGATGCAGAGTTCTTCCTCGTTGGTGATGGGATTGTGGTGTTGGACCCTTAGAGAATGAATCCCAATCTCTACAAGGATGACTGTCTCAGTTCCAAAGGCGAGGGAAAAGGGGGTCTCTCCAGTTGGAGTTCTCAGCGTGGTTCTGTAGGCCCATAGTACACCTGGGAGCTCGTCAACCCAAAGACCCTTCGCCCTTTCGAGCCTCATCTTCAGATTGCGTAGCACCGTTCTCACCATGACTTCTGCTTGCCCATTTGCTTGTGGGTGCGCTGGGCTAGAGTGAGGTTGTTTTATCTTAAGATCGAAGCAGAAGGAGTTGAGGAGTTTATTGTCGAATTGTTCGGCATTGTCGCTGACAATGGTGTGGGGTATTCCAAAGCGGCAGACCAGGTTTTTCCAGATAAAGTGTTTAACCTTTGAATCTATTATCTTTGCCAGTGGTTCTGTTTATGCCCACTTTGTGAAATAGTCGACCGTTTCTACCACGAACTTGCATTGTCCTTTGCTGAGGGGTAGAGGGCCTAGGATGTTGATGCCCCATTTAGAGAAAGGTCATGGACTTTTGATGACCGTGAGTTCCTCTGGCGGCAGCCTAGGCACAATAACGAAATGTTGGCACTTGTCACACTTCTTGGCGAACTCCTAGGCATCTTTAACCATGCTAGGCCAGAAGTAGCCCTGTCGAAGTGCTTTGTGGGCGAGGGAGCGTCCTTCGGAGTGATTCCCACAAACTCCTTCATGGATCTCCCGCAGGGCATAGTCAGCTTCCTCGGGTGAAAGGCACTGCAATAATGGCAAGGAGTTGTATAGGGTGTCTTGTAGGATAATGAACTTGGAAGCTCTCACCCTGAGTTTCCTGGCCTCGAGGGGATCATCTGGCAACGCACCCTCCTGGAGGTAAGCCCTTATCGGGGTCATCCAGTTTGATTTAGTGGACGTACAGTTGACGTCTGTAGCTCCCACGTCCAACTTGCTTGGTTCAAACTGATGACCGATGAGTGCTGGCCTTGGAGGGGCTTCGGAAGATGAGGCGAGTCTGGCAAGTGCATCTGCGGCCATGTTGTCTTCCCTTGGGATGTGGCAGATTTGGAAGTACTAGAACTTAGCAGCCAAGGCTCTCAATATGGCGAGGTACTCCTGCATCTTGGCACCTTTTGCCTCAAACTCGCCCTTCACTTGATTGACTATCAGCTGAGAGTCACTATAAGAAAGAAGGTGTTGAGCTTCCATCTCTATTGTCAACCTTAGGCCAGAAAGAAGAGCTTCATATTCTGCCTCATTGTTGGAGGCGATGAAGTGAAGCTTTACTACATACTTGATGTGAGTGTCGTCGGGGCTGATTAGGACTAAGCCTGTTCCACCTCCTTCACTGGTAGAGGAGCCATCCACATAGAGCTTCCAGAGAAGCAGGGAGGAGGGCTCGGAGGTCAATGTGGGAGCTTGGGTGCGAGGTTGGGTACCTGGGAGCGCCTGGGTGCCTGAAGAGGAGGGCAGGGCACCTGAGGGTGTCTGGGTGCCTGGGATGGCCTGGGTGCCCAGTTTGGGCGTCTGGGGATCCTTGATAGACATAACGTTGTCCTCGCCCAGCTCTTGGACATCCTCATCGGGCATTGGGGTATCCTCGCTGGGCGAGGTGGAAGGCTCGTTGCTCTCCTCCTCTGCTGGAGTAAGGTCAGCAATGAAATCCGTCAGTGCTTGTGCTTTGATGGCCGCCCTTGGTTGGTATTGGATGTCAAACTCGCCGAGTTCCACTGCCCACTTAAGGAGCCTCCCGGATACGTCTGGCTTTCCCAAGACTCTTTTTAGAGGTTGGTCTGTGATGACAACAATGTTGTGACTTTGAAAGTAGTGTTGTAGGCGCCTTGTTGTTGATATCAGGGTGAGCACTAGCTTTTCTAGCCCTGAATATCTGACTTCTGCTCTCAGATATGCCCTACTCACATAGTAGATAGGCTTCTGCACTCCATCATCATTTCTAACGAGGACAAAACTTACTGTCGATGGGAAAGCAGAAAGGTATAGATACAATGCATCTCTTGGAGTAGTATGTGAAAGGAGGGGAGGCGTAGCCAGGTAGGTTTTGAGCCTTTGGAAGGCCTCCTCCGCCTTGGGTCCCCACTCGAAGGCCTTTCGGAGAATGTTGAAGAAAGGGAGGCATTTTTCTGCAGACTTGGAAACGAACCTGTTGAGTGCTGCAATTCTCCCATTAAGGCGTTGTAGCTCCTTGGTCAAGGAGGGTGATTTCATGTCGAGGATGGCCTTGATCTTGTCGGGGTTCGCTTCAATTCCCCTCTGGTTGACCATGAAACCCAAAAACTTTCCTGACCCTATGCCAAAGGCGCATTTCTCAAGATTCAGCTTCATGCGGTACGACCTGAGAACACTGAAGGTTTCTTGGAGATGGTCAATGTGGTCTGTTGTGGCAAGACTCTTCACCAACATGTCGTCAAAGTAGACCTCCATCGTTCGCCCAATTTGGGACTGGAACATTTTGTTCACTAGCCGTTGGTAGGTTGCCATCGCGTTCTTTAGCCCGAAGGGCATGACCCTGTAGCAGTAGGTCCCCTTCGGAGTGATAAATGATGTCTTCTCCTGGTCTGGGGGTGCATGCTGATCTGGTTGTATCCAGAATATGCATCTAGGAAAGTGAACAATTCATGTCCTGTTGTGGCGTCGATGAGGAGGTCAATTGGTGGTAGCGGATAGCTATCTTTTGGGCACGCCTTGTTGAGCTCAGTGAAGTCGACGCAGAGGCGCCACTTCCCATTGGCTTTAGTTACCATCACCACATTTGAGAGCCACTCAGGGTATGTTACTTCCCTGACCGCCCCATTCCCTATCAGTTTCCCCACCTCCTTGTCCATCGTTTGGGCCCTTTCAATGGAGGCCCCCCTTAGCTTCTGGTATACAGGCTTATGGCGAGGGTCGACATTGAGGCGATAGGTGGCGACCTCAGGATCAATTCCTTCAAGGTCTGTATGTGACCATACAAAAATGTCCATGTTGCGTCTCAGAAAGTCTATTAGCTGGTGAACCAGATCTTCAGAGAGAGAAAAGCCAATGTACACCCTCCTGTCTGGATGCTCCTCATCTAAGACCACTGGGGTGACCTCTTCGACTGGTTCTCCTCTTTCTATGGCGGCGTTATCCCTTGGGTCGAGGACCTCCACTTGCAATGCCTCATGTGACCTTCTGGTCTTCATGGAGGAGATATAGCACTCTCTTGCTGCTACTTGGTCTCCTCGTACCTCTCCAACTCCATTCGGGGTTAGAAAGTAGAGAATGAGATGATAGGTGGAGGGCACAGCTCTTAGTGTGTTGAGAGCAGGTCGCCCCAGTATGATATTGTAGCTTCGGGGTGTTGCGCCGGTAGTGACTGGTAGGGTGATGGATCCTAGGGGATACACCTTCTCCCCTGAGAACCCAATGAGGGGTGATCTGATGGGCTGCAGTCTCTCCCTGTCCAGGTTGAGCTTGTCATAAGCTTCTGCGAATAGGATATCCGCAGAGCTGCCGCTGTCCACCAGGATCCTTCGCACCTGAAAATTGGCAACGGTCATGGTGAGCACCAGAGGGTCGTCATGGGGGTGCTGGATTCCTTCTAAGTCCTTTTCTGAGAAGGATATGACCTTGTTGCTGCCATGCTTGGAAGCTTTGGATGGGCGTTCATCATCAAGGTGCCTAGCTTTCCTGGCATGAACCTTCATGGCGGAGAGAGATTCTCCTCCTCCTTCAGGCCCTCCAGAAATGGTGTGAATTTCTCCAATGGGGTGTGGATCTTCCTGATTGTGAGGTGGTGACGGCGTCTGCCCCCTACCAGCGACTTACTGGCGAAGGTGTCCACGTTGAATGAGGTCCTCAATTTGTCTTTTGAGGTCATAGCAGTCGTCGGTGTCATGACCATGGTCGCGATGAAAGCGGCAGTACTTGTTTGGGTTCCTGCGGTTTAGAGGAGACTTCATCCTCCCAGGCCACTTTATTGCGAGGTCATCCTGAATCTGAAATAGGATGTGCCCGACAGCGGCATTGAGGGGAGTGAAGGCTTGTCAGTCTCTCTGAGGAGTAGGACCGAGCCGGTCTTTGACGGGTACCCTCTCTGTCCTACTGTGCTTATTGCTAGTCTCCTTCTTGTCGTCTCTGTCTCTTTCCTTTCTCTTCTCCCTTGTTCTGGATGGCTCACCTCGTCTGGCCCTCGTGATGTCCTCAGCATTCATGTACTTTTGGGCCTTTGCTAGTAGCTCTGGCATGCTTCTTGGTGGGCACTTCATCACTAAGAAGAGGTAGCTTGACGAGCGGAGGCCTCCCAAGAAGGCGGTTATAGTTACCTTGTTATCGGGCTCTTCGACTTGAAGGACCTCCTCATTAAAACGAGTCAGGTAACTCCTCAGGCTCTAGTCTTTGTCCTGCTTTATGCTAAGCAAGTGAGTAACGGGCTTCTGGTGGCGGTGTCTTCCAATAAAGTGCGACACAAAGGACCCACTCAACTCAGCAAATGAGGCAATGGAGGCTGGGGCAAGCTTGGCAAACCATTGTCGAGTGGATCCCTTCAAGGTGGTTGGGAATACTCTACACATAATTTCGTCGGAACGTTGTGCAACTGCATCAAGGTCTTGTAAGTTTCCAGATGGTCTAGTGGATCCTTCGTACCGTCAAAGTTTTCGACGGACGGCATCTTAAATTTCTGTGGAAGTGGATAGTTCGCTACATCAGGTTTGAAAGGTGTGTCCGTTCGCCTTACGAGGTAGTCCACTGTCTCGGGCCCCTGTGCCTTCATGGCATTGAAGACATCACCCTGTTGATTTTGCACCTCTTTAATCTTTTCGTCCTAGTAATTGGGAGCTCCTCTGGAATTATCATGGAAATGGCTCCCATGCTCCATACTTTGGTTTTCACCCTTATCCTCGTGGAAATGAGGGTCTCCACCATGAGAAACAGGAGCTGGAGGAGAAGGTGGAGGTGGAGGTGGAGGTCTCTCTTGGTGGGCCCCCCTGTGTGGGGCGCCCAAGGAGACTCCAAAAGTGGCGCCTAGACCTGCATGGGCGCCCAGATGGGGAGCACCAAGGTGTGGAGCTCCTTGGTGTCCAGGACATGGAGCTCCTCTGACTTGAGGTCTTCCAGGCTGCGCTCCTCCTTGTCCGGCGAGCATAAGTTGCAGGATCTACTGGTTTTGGGCCACAAGCTCCTGCATGGTCTACAACATCTATTGTGCATTTGGGACAGGATTGGTTGATGGAGGAGCAATCTCTTCCTCTAGTGGTGGGTTATCCTCATGTTGGTTCATCGATCTGATAATGATTGTCATCGATTCAACAGAAGAAATGGTTAGAAGTGAGAATTTTTTCATGTTCCCACAGACGGCACCAAACTGATGATGCACAAATTAGCTTTGCACACCACCTGTCAAGTAACAGTAATAAATGCGATAATTTAAGTAGAGAGAGAAGACGAGAATTATAGTGGTTCGGTCAATTTGACCTACGTCCACTTCTAAATGGCTAGAGCTACCGTGTCACTTTATTAGCTCAGGGATGTAGGGAAAGCAGAGAGTACAAGTTTAGAGAGGGGGGAGATATGTGCTCTGTTGAGTGTGATGTCCCCCAAGTGTTGGTGGGGCTTACAATTTATAGTCGTCCCCTAACGAGCAATTATATAACTATTCTAGTGGAGCTTGCGACTTCTCCTCAATGGGCGAGACAGTTGAGGTGCTCTCCATGAGACCCGGTCAAAGGATGAGGTGAAGGTTGTTGTTTCTAAGGTGGTGAAGGTGAGGGTCCTGAGTGTTCCCTTGATGACGTAGCCAAGCTAATGTAGCTTCCTGGTCTTGGACCACATTGGGCTTGGTGGTCTTTATAGGATTGGGCCTTTGATTATGACTGGGCTTTCAGCATGGATTTGGGCCTTTTGGGCTTGGCCTATCAAGCTAAATAGTGAAAAACTCTAATAACTCTGTCCAATTGTGAACCAAACCATTTCAAGGCAATTCCTCCAAGGCTTGAAGGGAGGTGAAAATTGTCTGGGTTGGGCTAGTTATGGTCTGATTCAAAATGAGTTAGGTGCAGAACAAGTCTAATCTATTATTAACCTACTTAATAAAATGGTTATAAGGGGTTAAGTTAAATATATTAACTCGCATGATAATTAAAACTCTTGGTCCAACCCTGAACCCAACTCCAAACCTAACCTCGGACCCAACACTTGACTCGGGCCCAACTCTAAATCAAACCCGGCCTCAGACCCGGTCCTGACCCTAAACCCAAACCCCGAACCCAACCTCAGACCCGAATCTAAACCCTAGACTCAACCCCCAGTAATGGTGGTGGTGGTGGTGGTGATGGTGGCAACAAGTGATGGTTGTTATGAATGAAAAATAACACCAAATATTAAGAAATAACAAATCCTACACTTTTGGGATTAGATATTCCACAGTAATAAATGAATTTTCGTTACTCCATACCAAGCATAGGATTGAGCATTTCTAATTAATAATGTATTAGTGTGTGTGTGTGTATGCGTGTTTTGGTGTATTAGAGAGAGAGTGTGTGTATGTTTTGGTGAACTAGTGTGTGTATGTGTATGTGTATTTTGGTATAATAATTTATGAGTGTATTTTGGTGTAGTAGTATATGTGTATTAGTTATTGCATGTGCCTGAAAGCACAGAGTAATAAAAAATGGTAAACAATAAACATATTTGTATTCATATCCAAAATTAAATCACAAACATAAAGGAGAGATAAATGAATTTAAGTATCGGTTGTAGTAGAGGTGAGAGGTGGTGGTGGTAGGAGACGGTGATGGTTGTGATGGGTGACAATGACCGTGGTGGTGGTGGGGGTGGCGGTGGTGGTGACGGCGGCAATGGTGGTGGTGGCCGCGACGGCGCGGCAGTGATGGTGGCGACGACGACGGCGATGGCAACAGTGGTGGCGACGGCGACGGCGGCGGCGGTGGTGGTGGCGGCGATGGTGCTGGCGATGACGATGGTGGTGGTGGTGGTGGTGGCGACGACAGCGGCAGTGGTGGTGGTGGCGGCAATGGTGGTGGCGGCGGCAATGGTGGTGGTGGCGGTAGCGGTAGTGGTGGTGGTGGTGGTGGTGGTGGTGGTAGCGGCGGTGGCGATGGCGGCGGCGACGGCGGTGGCCGTGGTGGCGGCGGTGGCAGTGGTGGTGGTTATGGTAGCGGTGGTGGTGGTAGAGGTAGTGGTGGGACGGTTTCAAACACTATTTTTTTTTTTTTTTTAAGTATTTATGAGAAATAATTTATAGAAATACTTTTAAAAAGTCACTACAAAAACACTCTTAGGGGCCTATTTTTCCTATTAAAGTTAGGGTGTTAATATTAGCCGTTAGATTAACTTTAAAGTAAAATTTAAAGTGATCTGAACCGCAAAAAACAAAAGTCATTTTGTTTATCTTTTAAAATTTGAATTGTAAGCTACTTTATTATATAGATGTTTTTAGTATACATATGTGTGTTTTGGTGTATTAGGATGTTTGTTTATATTTTGGTGTATTAGTGTGTGTGTGTGTGTGTATGTGTGTGTGTATTTTTTAGTGTATTAATATGTGTGATTGTTTTGGTGCATTAATGTGTGTGTGCCTGTATCAATTAGTGTGCATCTGTGTGTTTTATTTTAGTGTATTAATATGTGTATATTTTTTAGTATATTAGAGTGTGTATGTATTTTGGTGTATTAGTATATATGTATTTTTTTTTTTTTGGTGTTTTTTTTCGTATTTTTTAGTATATAAGTATGTGTTTTTTTAGTGTAATAGTTTGTTTGTGTATTTGTATTTTTTTAGTTTTGTTATTTAATAGAAAGATAAATATCAATCCAATGGATACCCATTTATAATCCGTTTTAACCTGTTTAATTAAATTGAATGCATTTAAAATTCGCATTAGTTACTATAGGTACCCACCCATTAATTTATGAACAAACTAGGTGTATTAATGAGTAATAGATAAAGATTGTCACTCCAGCATTGCACATCCAAACTTCATTTTTTTTCCCAGGGTGATATATTTTGTTCATGATGTTGAACATAACCAAGTCGGTATTTCCATCATAGAGCTTTGGGGAGTTTATTGTCTTCGATCTAGCAGGTGAAAGAGGAGACGACTAAACCACTGAAGCCCTGTTTGGATGACAATAATCTTGATTGGAAATGGAATTTTCATTCCTAAATCCTAAATTACTATGTTTGGAGAGTCAATTATTCAGTAATCTAACTCGGAAATAAAATTACTACCGTAATCTAATTTCCAATAATTGTGGGTATCTTAAACTCATGGTCAATGGTGGTAATCTCAACCTACATTGATTGGGTATTCTATATAAAGAATAAAAATCCCAAAATGAAAACTCCTCCTTAAAATTAACTTCATTTCAAAAATTAAGTTCTTATCCTAAAATCAATCTCCTTTCTAAAATTAAACTATTTCTTAAAACAATTTGGGAATGACATTAATTCCCACACTACACTACTGACAAACCAAACACTAAATATAAGATTACTATGGTAATTAAAATCCGGGTATCTCATTATTAGGAATGAGATATCCATTCCCAATTAAAATTAGTGTCATCCATACATGCCCTAATTGCTTTCCCGTCTAACTCACTAGCGGTTTGGCTGGGTTTTATTGTCTTCGATCATTTTTGAGTATTTGTTTTTGTGCTGGCGATGATCCTCGACTGTGTCCGAGTGGCTATGATGTCTCTTTAGCTTGACTCTGTCTCCGAACAAGTAAGTCATTAATTATTCAGAAAATTCTTGTATTGTATCAGCATTGGAAATTGCAATGAAATGTTTCGTGGATTTGCTTTGGATATTTAGGTGGTTCTGTCATTTTGCTAGTTGATTGTTGTGCCTTTCTCCTTCCCAACTCTCTCATTAGCAAAGAAAATAAAACCTATTTTTGCACTGTTTGTGGTCTCTCTTATGTGAAATGGGTCTCTGTTGAACTTGATTCATTGTGAATTCCCAATTGTTGTCTTTAGTATTTTATCAAGTACCAATATTCTTGAGCAACAGCGTAAGTTTCGAGCCTCACTAATCCTCCTCTCCTGTATGCAAGAATCAAAATTTTGTTAAAGTACATTGGTTCTGTCACCTAGGAAACAGAAACGTTTCGACGTGTTTCGAAAACGTTTCGACCAGTTTCGAAAATTAAAAAAAAAAAAAATTAAAACAATTAAGAATTATTTTTTCAAAACATTGGTCAAAATATACCAAAATATCTTGAAATAATTTCAAACATTCTGAAATAATTGTGCAAATGTATTGAAATACAACAAAATATTTCGAAATATTTTGGAACACCTCGATATATTAACAATTTCGATTCCACCACTAATTCTTTCCGGTCTTTTTGGAAACGAAAACGTTTTGGATGTTTTGACCGTTTAGAAACGATATTTTAATTCTTGCCGGTATGTACAATGACCAAAAAAGTATCAATATTCATTCCGTACAATAAAAAACCAGTACAACGCACGAGCAAATGTGCTCACTACATTGCCGTACTGTGTTTAAACCAACCAGCATAACAAGGGAACTAGAAACACAAGACTTGGAGACTTCTCATACTGAAAATCCACTCTATTTACAAGGATTCATACAAATTTGTATTGTCATAAACCCATTCCCTAAACAGAATAGACAGAGACGACAGAAGTCGACAGATGAAAATTGAGTTATTCTTGTTTGACATTAACCCAAGTCCATTTATCATCCGTGTTTTTCCGGTTCATATTGAGACTTGTCATGTTGAAAATTACCATACCTATATATATGCACAATTTTTTCCTTTTATTCTCTAACACGAGACAAAATAATGTCATTGACCTAAAAAATATATATTGCAAATCACAGTGGTGACAGCTAAATTACTACAGGAGAGTACACGAGGGAGATCAATGTCATACACGTTGCAGGTATTTTGTTAAAGGAAAATGCTACATAACCGAAATAAAACCCAAAAATTCAAATTCAAATGCTTATCATCTCTTGGATGAGTGTGGAATGAATGGATCCCACAGAAAAAATTGATAAAATCTACTCATCCAAAGGATGATATGCATTTAGATTATAATTTTTTGGGTTTTGTACCAATGCTCTTTGTTAAAACTTGTAGCGGCAATGTTAGGTATGGGGATGTGCATGTGGGTTGTCCGAGAGTTGCAATGAAGTCCTAAGTAACAATAACTAAAGCAACTAGATGCAGTTGGATTGAAACATAGCACCTCAAGAAACCATTTTAACATACCATAGTCACTGGAAAATAGTCAGTTGGTAAATATTGGAAAAAAAACAAGGTCACGTTCTTCCTCCTTTTCCAATTACGCACCATTAATTCACAAAATCACCAGTTCCACTGTCATGATCATATAAAACGTACCAGAAACATGGAGTTGACAGCCGCCTCAATAGTCGTCGGAGTGAACAATATTGCAACACTACATTATCTCCACCACCGCACGCCCTACAATACTTCCCTGGTTAAGATCTTCATAAGCTTTCCCGACCTCCTCAAATTTACATTTCCGTGAAACAGCTGCTGTAAGATCGAAGATACCAGTTTCGGCCAATTTAATTACTTTGGGAAGATCATGCCTTGCCCTGGCTCCATAAGAGCCAATTACTTTTATCTGCTCCATGAGATTTTTACAAGAAAAATTACAAGCTGCTAAAATGGATAACAGAGCTAATCAATCCTATAATAGTAAATTTTTAACTGTTGTCAGATGAAAATGATTGTGGTAAAAAATATTTTCTTCACAATGTGTTCCAAATTTCCTGTAGTTATAACAATTAGGTGAAATTTCGAACAGGATCATGGCTAGATTGCTTTTTTTTTTTTCATTCTATTTCTATTTTTCCCTCCATTTCTACTTTGAAACAAGTAAAGTTTCATCTCACAATGACACAAAAAATCAAAGTTGTTCCTTCAAAAGTCCAACTGAGCAGATCATCCACAATGACAGCAGTCTCAAATGCTCATTTGACAATTTCTGCTTGACTGCTCTCTCTCTCTCTCACTCTCTCTCTCTCTCTCACAGACACACACACACACAAAAGCACCAGATGCACATCATATTCCATTAACAAGGAATTGAAAACTCATCAAAATGGATTTTTAGGACCTTAAAATGTTAATATGCTATCTACCCTACCACAACCAAAAATGTTTCCTCAACAGAATACGACACTTCCCCTAAAATTGTTTGCTAGCCCATCATATTTTAAAATTTTCCCATTTAAGGGGCCAGCAGCATTTAGTTCAACAAAAATGGACTAATAAAGATCAGAATTACATCCATCATTCATCGCTATCCGCATGTAATATCTTTATGAAAACCATCAAAACTAAACAAATGACTAGAGCTTAAGAACAGAAATCGAATAGCAGTTGATGATAAAGCAACCTAGGGTTCATCAAGGAGTAAAGATTTTGAAGGATAAAGTAGCTGCTGAAATAAAGTTACGCCGATAATGTCTTCTGAAAAATTAAAAACAGAATGGTGTGACCACAAAAATTGGGGTACAACGGGAAGTAAGGGGAGACCCGAGCCTACTGCACCGCCAACAACATAACATATGAGGATAGAGCACATTGCTGGGTTTCATAATTAATATACTGGCAAGGTCCATTGCAATAAACAAAAAAATTCCAGTACTTATTGGCCAAGTAATCACGCCACAAAAAATTGAAGGAACTCTTAAATTCAGACAGAATAGCAAATAATCAAACAGATGGGTTATAAGAGACTCGCTACTCTTGTCCTTCTATAAAAGCCTCCTGCCCATCTGAGTGGAAATACCATATAAGTGAAAGAAGGGTAGAAAAAATGACGGCCCAGTGTAAGAGGCTCCCACCATTGCGAGGTCTAGGGAGATTTAGATGTACGTAGTCTTACCTCCCTCCCCCCCCCCCCCCCCCCCCCCCCCCCCCCACACGGCGACGAGACTGTTTCTGCCGGTAGAACCTTGGCACCCAGGACACAATGAAGCAATCTTACAGTTGCACTAAATCCCACCCTCAGAAAGGTAGAAAACACTGATACACAGGTTTGACGAGCTTGAATACAGTAGATCAGAATGAACTAGTATCATACAATTTATAGGAATGTGTGTCAGAGAATCTTATTTCAATTTTGACTGTTGGGGCACTTAAAAGCTGATTGTGATGGCACCACATCTTAATAACTATACTTGCCTGTCACTTAGGGACATCTGAAAAATTTGGAACGATACACAAAAGATGGCCGCACAAGGATGACATAAAACAGTTGACAAGCGGTCCAAACTTTGAAGCTAGGTGGTCAAAGAGGATAAAGTAAGTTGAATTTTGAATAATTGTACGTTAAGGTTACAGAAAAGAAAGAGAAGAATAAGAGAGGAAGAAAGAGAGTTGGTCGTTGCTAACACCCTATCACCTAATATAATATTAGATTGATATTGAGCACAATTGCAATATTAAGAAAATAAAACATGATACGAAAACCAAATAGAGTAATTGAAAAGGAACATAATGGGAAAGTAATAAAATAGGAAAGTAGAATAATAGGAAATTAGAATAATAGGAAAGTAATACTCTAACACTCCCCCTCAAGCTAGAGTATAGAGATAAAAAATGTCCAGCTTGGATTAAAGGCTACTATTAATTGCACCAACAGTTTGATAAGAAAATCACTGAATTGACCACAATATCTCCACGTAAACAGTAAGGATGATAAAACCAAGCTCTAAGTGACTACTTCAGACCATTCAGAGATTTTTTTAATCAACACACTATTACCATATCCCCCTTAAGCAAGGTAGTTGCCCCATGTGAAGTTTAAGACGTCACTTTAGATTTCTAGAGAAGCAATTAACGATCACACCAAAATAAGCAATAGCATAAAATCACGATAACACAAACGAAAAAATGATCACCGCAATCGAAGACACGAATTCGGATTTAAGCACTCCACAATAACTAATAATGATCACCGCAATCGATGAACAAACGCAAACGACTAAACTTGATGTGTGCAAGGCCAACCCAACCACTAGGGGTTCGCCTAGGGCCAAGCTCCACTAATCCAACTATCTTGCTCTAATACTAAGTTGAAACTTGAATAATTGTATCTTAGGGTGATAGAAAAGAAAGAGGAGAAGGAGAGAGGAAGAAAGAGAGTATGGCACAATATTGTGTGTATTAGGAAAGTAGAACATAATAGGAAAATAGAAATAATAGAAAAGAAACATAATAAGAAAGTAACAAAATAAGAAAGTAGAACAATAGGAAAGTCACATTCTAACAAAGTATAAGGGTTACAATATTTAATTAGCGCATGTGTAATGCAAACAGTTGCAGCAATTATTTTGCAAATTAAAACAGAAAAAAGAGATTTAACAGAAGTCAGAAATTCTACAATTCAGCACCTAGAAGACGGCTATTCATTTATGTTTAAGGGCATCTTCTCATTAAAATCAGACAAAGGTTGTTAAGCCTAGGGCAGGGCTGGGTTACAAGCTTTCAAAAGTCTCAGTCCAGTGGATCCATAGTTATTGGAGTTTTGACCAGTACATTATATGCAAATTACCGGACTACATCAAGGCAAGAAGGTGCATATTATAGGATGTAGACAATAGCCTTCCAAACCCAAGTCTATACGAGAAGATTCCAAGTCATTTCCTACCCAATCTTTGGTTGTCATCATTCTTAAGAAGATTTATTCGCAACTGGGGGAAAAAGGCAAAAGAACGAGTGAGGGAAAATATAATACCAATAAAAATTCCTAAAACCGTCATTTTCAAGCTCCCTCGAAAGACTCAGACACTGGTTCAAGCAGAATCTCACTAAAATTCTTCAAAACATGCAATTCAAGACATAACATATGATCAATGTTTCCTGTACTGAACAATGCACCTTCACTAGTTTCAAAACCGATGCTGGTCATTGAGTTTTTTATCTGACAAAGATAATATCCATTATTTCATCGTGGTGTGGCATTCCTATTTTGCTCTTATTAAATCATGAGAAAACTTGATCTTTTAGTTTCCTCAAAAATACAGACTGGAACAGACAAACAAACACGTACACAGAGGAAAGGAAATATGAAGTGATCATAATAAGGTTGGACATTGCAAACCGATCAAGGACTGCAATGTTTTGCACCAATGCAATCGCCAAGTAAGGACATGATTTCAACATGATACAAATATGTTACCCAACAAAAATACAAATATAAAGATAGCATATAGAAAAAACTACCAATTTTTACGATCATAGTTAAAGTTGATTTTAACCACCCACCCCTACCAGATAGTCTACTCTATAATTTCAGATATTGCTTTCCACCAATATGGACAAAGAGAAGTTTAGCATTGGGTGGACTTCCTGAATTTCTCTTTCACACATCGTAGAATTCTTTATTCAAAGTGACTTTTCAATCCAATCAAACTTGGACGATACTTGTTTCTTTCTTTTCATTCTTCTCTCCTTTAAATGACTTGGACCATATTTTAGAGATAATAGGCACATCACAATATTCTGAGTTGCTGTTATCAAGGAATTCATTCATAAAACTTAGATAAGAAATTTAAAGGTTCATGGATGGCTGAAAAAGGGGTAAATCCAAATACTTAAAAAAAATATGCATTTGGCGTACAAACCTGTCTACGAACCAGACGGTTTATATCTATCTCCCCTTTGGCGTCAGAGAGTGTAAGGCCAATCATTACAGCTTTTCCACCATCCCGAACACTTTGTGTGCATTGCATGAATGTCTGTGGTTTTCCCAAGGCTTCGACAGCAATGTCCACACCCATTCCTCCAGTTATTTCCTGTCACAATACACCAGTTGATTAGCTTTTGTCAATATACATACACAGTTTCCAAAATTAGAAATCAAGTCAGTGGGAAGTTAGAATCTCAGAAACCATTTTTAAGGATTCGTGTCCTCCCAGCATAGGTGCTTCACTAGCTGCTATATATAGTAGAACAGCCTTTACAATACAACAAAGAACGAAAAGAAGTCATGCTGAACAGCATGGAGGTGCTTGTTCTTTTGCCAATAGACCTTTTACAGAACCTTAAGTCGAAGCAACCTAGCAGGGTAGAATTAGAAATAGTAACATTCGTATAATCTAAGAGGACAGCCATCCCAATAGATCCCTTCTTGTTTTTCTTGCTCCTTGTTGTTTTCTTTGTTTCTTTCCATCTTGGGTTTTGTTAAGAGAGCTATCCCCCATAAGAAAATTAAGTAGACCCAATGTCAATCGATAAACTTGAGGGGCCACTCCAGCCATTGTCAATTAGTTTGGGGTTCATCTTGTAGGCAGTTGATTTGGGACTTCTGAATAATATACGGAGAATCACTCACTCAGCCACAACTTTGTGGGCTGCAATATCAATAACCATCACCCACATGAAGTTGAGCAGGAGGATCCTCAAAGCCAACAGCTAACTCTGGAAAATACTTCTTACTAACATCTATAACCATCTCATCTATCTCACAAATATCGATCAGCTCCATAGAGCTGTGATGAGAAATTTCCTTAAGAATGCCAACATAACTGCCGCCTGCAACCAGAACAGTTTTTGGGGATTCAATCGAACAAAGGGGTAGATGAGCTATCATCTCCTGTAGGCACATTCATCTTTTTCAGTCAACTGCACAATGCCATCAAGAACAAGCACTTTTGCATATGTTAAGGACTCAAACCAGGATCTCTTTCTTCCCCTCTCCTTCTTACTCTTTCTTTCTTAAAGTTTTAACTTGGTATCAGAGCTGGCCCCTAGGTTGTTGGTGGGTTAAATCTATCACCCAGTTGCGTTTCCCGATCTGTTTCGGTTTAGCTCCAATTTGTTTGTTGTCTGTTTTAGCTCGGTTTGTTTGCCCACATGCGAATCCGGGTCGCATGTGAGAGAGGTTGTGCAAAGATCTATCCCACATCGAAAAATTAAGTTGACCCAAGGACAGATTACATACTTGAGGGACTACCCGGTTCTTCCATATTTCTTCACAAAAGAAAGAAAGAAAACGTTTCTTCTTATACACAAGCCTAGACTAAACAGAAATAACTGCACAACTTTTGCTTTCTTCAAAGAAAGGGAAAAAAAAAACCAGAAAGAACCATACTAGTATTAATGATAACGATGATGGCAGCAAGGACAAACGCTAAGCTATCGTTCCATGATCAGTATACTGCAGTTTGCAATATCGCCTCATAAGGGCGTCTTAACTATTTGTGCAAGATAGTCTTTTATTATTTGGAGTATAAGTAACTATAATTTTCTCTTCAGTCAAATTCTGAAGTCCAGTGAATTTTGAGATGCTCCCGAGTGTCTATCAGAATCAATTTTAGTCGCAGTTTTGATTTTTCATTTAAATTGTAGTTCTGGCATGTTTTGAATCATTTCTGGGACACATACAGAAGAAATAACATGAAAAGGAAACTATATTATAAATAGTAGGCTGTTAGTTTGCAGTTTAACAAGGAAAAGCAATTGTTAGAAGTACAAAGCAAAAATTTCAAAGAAAATGAAGGGCTCCAAGGGGCCAAAAGAAGAATCAAGTAAACAAGAAGAAAGAGAACAGAAGAGCAATGACAATAAAGCATAAAGTTATTCAACCCAGAAAGGATATACAAGGGAACAAAATGATAACAGAAAAAGTAATCCAAAAGAAAAAACACGGCAAAAGCCTTCCTTATATCATTAGCGGACACTAATTAAACTCAAGAAGTCAATATATACACTGCAAACCACAAAGAAAACTGATTCGGTTGTTTTCACAACCCTTGGTGCATTTCAATGAACCCCTACACTTGAAATATGGAAGCAACCATAGCTGTTTTATAATAGTGGTCCACTTAATCCAGAATACTGGATACCATACTTGAAATTAATGCACTATAAACTATATATGCAAATTTGAAACCAAAAGAAAGAGATTAAGTACTCTAATCTTTTGAATGGCATCTTCGTTTCGTGCATTTATGATGTGTGTGGCTCCAAGCATTTTCGCTTTCTGCAATTTCTCATCTTGAACATCCACAGCGATAATTTCAGAAGCACCAAATGCCCGTGCTATCTGTAGACAACTGGACCAAGTTATCTAGTTATAATCACGTAATAGAGAGATTAACAAAGTGGAATTGCAAATTAACAGCAGTAAAGAAAAACTTGTGACTAGAAGGTATGTAGCATTTTTTGATTATAGTATGCTGAATTTGAGTAAGATATGGCGGTCCACCGTCAGTTTGAAAGAATATCCAACCGTCCCTGAGATTTCTATAAAAGCAAATGGCTTCCATCTCATTTCTACAAACCTTGAAGCTGACAACTTAAGTCATGAAGCACAAGTAAGTCATGCTGATATCAGACCAATGTTACCTGGATCGTAGATCGATTTGGTACATGGGACAGGTACGGCTACGTGTTACGTACTTTTTTCAATACACAATACGGTAGGGTAGACTTAGTTGGTATGCTATTTTAGGTCGTGGTTCGTTTTGTAACTTCTATATAGAATCATATATGCGTATACACATAGTTAATAAATATTAATTTATATTTTTACAAATATTGTCACGACATGAGTTTAAAGAACACTAAAATAAAGAAGAGTAAGGCTATTTATACATAATTTGTTAACCTAATGATGTTGCATTATAACTATTGGATTAACATCAAGTTCCAATATTTGATGGGACCCACAGTCTTAGGTCAATAAATTAAGTCCAAATAACATTGCTCAATAAATAAATAACAAGTTAGAGTTATGATTTGGGGTTGGGGTTATGATGCAAGATTACTTAGATCATAAATCAATTAGCTAGTAGAGTTATAATTTGGGGTCGGGACTTTGAACAATCTGAATCGTGAACTCACCCCATTTTGGGTCGTGAGACCCCGATTCGTGGAACGCTTGGGATATCTACAATCCCGGTAGGTGTGTATCAGACCTAAGGAGAGCTCAACAATATAACAAGCAAGTCTGGGGATCAACAGCGCTTTTGTCGTAATAGTATATACATCATGATGAAATGATCATCGTTGGTAATCAACTTACAAGAATGTTTGTATAAAATATAAATTAGAAACCACTCTTATCAATATATATATATATAAAACCATAAAACTTTATATCTTCATCAAATCAGATGGAATCAATTGTTCACAATATAACAAATTCATGTATTTTTTTTTTTGAAAGGGTCATTAATTACTATTATAATAGTATTTTCATTCCTCTAAGTTTAATCCAGAATTGAAACTTCAATAATTCATACAGTTAAACTTTACATGCAACTTATACAAATTAAAATTTTTATTTAGTTATACTGAATTGGTTCTAAATTGTGGGCATCGATTGCGCTCTATTTTCTAGTCCAAAAATACTATGCTCTAAACAAATCTCCAGGGTGGAAATTATTCAGAGTCTTTTTGAGAATCTCAATTAAGGGAGCTATAAGATTCCCTGTAAGTCTCTTATGATAGAAATCAAATAATATGACAATGAGATGTTAATCTCAGCCCTTCATTCCTGACAATTAGACATAGCCTAAAGAAAATAATAAGCATCCCTGGTACAGAAACTGTGCATAAGTCTAAAAGTCCATCCAGAGCCACTAGAAACGATTGCCAGAGCAATTTACTTACCCACCAATTGATTCAAAAATACTACAACGGAAATTAATTTTAGATGCGAATTTTAAAGTACAGCATTGTGCAACATAACATGCAAGCCACATGCGAGAAATGCAGCAAATCAAGAAAGCAGCTACACTAACATCTTTAATTCTTAGTACGTAAATACCTAGATTTATATTTTGAACTTCTTAAAAAAGTGAGTGCATACTCCTTGAAAGGACGAAGAGAAACTCTTCTGGATCTCAGTCATTTAAAGTTTCAAAGAAGGTGAAATGAGGAGGAATTCAAAATGAACCACAAACCCCATGATAGGTTTGCATTAAGTCTGAAGATTTAAAGAAGTCAAGGAATGCAAGTTTAGAAAGTACATGATTATATAAATAATCCTCCCAGAAGCCAATCCTGAATCCATTGCCTACAATGTTCAATTAACAAAAGGTACCATCTGGTTCCTACAGATATGACCTTCCACGGACGAGGTTGAGTTCTTATGTCTCCTATATGAATACCCTTATCTTGCATATCATAAGCTTCCTCCAAAAGTTGGAATGCAGAAGATGGATCAAGAATTCGGGACAGAGGGAGTATAAAATACTACTACGCACAAGTTTAGCTTTTTACCTTGAGCCTACACCCCCTATGCCAATCACTGCAATAGCATCACCAGGGCGGACCTCAGCTGCATGAGCCATAGCACCATATGCAGTAAAAACTGCACATCCTAAAATAGCAGACTCCGTATAAGGCAATGAGTTGGGTAAAATAGACAATGCATTAGCTGGGACAACACAGAATTCAGCAAGGCCTCCCATACTGTACATATATACCGGCTTGCCTGCACAAAATGACATACATTTCAGTTGTCCAAATATCTCACATATACATATTCAAGATCAAGATAAAAAGGAAACAAACTTCCACAAGGATGATAGTTTAAAGCACCATGAATACACACACACGCGCACACAGAGAGAGAAGTCTGTCAAGAACACCAGAAGATGGACGAGGCACATTGTGCAAGAGCAAGATAGAGAAAAGCATATTGCAGCATTTTACCAAATGCAACCGGTGCCTCCAATTCTTGAAAAATGTGGAAATGACCAATGCAATTGATACTAATCTCATATTACATGGTGCAAGTGCATGAACCCACCCATCCACCAAAGAGCAAAGAGCATCAACTGGTCAACTGTATGTACTGCAAGTAATTCTTTCTTTTTTTACAGGTACTCCAAGAAGTTCTTGAAATGAGACAATGGCGGACATTCAATTCATTCACAGACGTCAGACAATCTTTTCAAGAGCCGTAAGACAACACAAATTATTTAGAAAACCTTTATATGACAAAAACAAACTTTTGGTACAGTAGTAAAAAAAATAAGACAAATCTATGAACCTCAACTATAATTCCTTGGGACTCACATCTATGGTCATCAGACTATCTCAAAAATCATTCAATTTGATTATTACTCAAGACTCAATTTAATGGCAAATGTTCTTATTTGTGTTGCAAACTAATCTCAAGTTGCAAATGGTAGGAAAAAAAAGAAATTTATTGATAAATTAAAATTAAAAAATGATTGAGGATAAGGGTTGATTGAAAGTAAGTTGTTGAATTCTTTGCCCAGTTACATTGATCTCAAAGGACTGTTAGACTGAGGTTGGAAGGTTTGGGGTGGTGTCCTATTGATGAGCTTAAATGTAGGTGGTTGGAAAGGCAGGAAGAAAAAGTGAGAAAGACTAATCTTTAGTGTGGTAGAGATAAGGCTTCAAGGCCTGATGGACTCACTTTAGCTATTTATCAAGATTGTTGGGATATGGTCAAAGTTGATTTAATAAAGGTGTTTAATGAGTTTTTCCAAAAGGGAGTTGTTAATTCAATTACCAACTTTACCTTTATATGTCTAATCCCAAAGAAAGACAAGTCCATTCCAATGAGTAATATTAGGCCAATTCTAACCTCTATAAGATCATTGTAAACAATTTATTTTTGTAAGGGAGAGACTCTTAGTGAGACTAGTTCTAAGTGTCAAGGAGCTTTTGTGCAAGATAGGCAAATCCTTGATGTTGCTCTAGTTGCAACGAGGTTGTGGAGGACTATAAGAGGGTTTTGTTCAATTGATTTTGAAAAGGCCTATGATCATTGGTTTGCACCTTTTTGGATAATGATTTGCAGCTGAAAAGATTTAGAGTTAGCTGGAGGATGGCGTTGGATATTGGGATGTTTACATTCTATGAACTTCTCCATTATACTTAATGGGAAGTCTACGGAGTAAATTTAAGACTTCTAGAGGACTGAGATATAGTGATTCCTTATCTCCTTTTCTCTTTACTTGAGCAAGTTAATGAGGAGGGTTGAGAAGTGTAATCTTGTGGAAAGTTTATTGTGGGGAAGGATAGGATAGTGGTTTCACATTTGCAGTTTGTTGATGATACAATATTCTTTTCTGCAGAGATGAGAAAAAAATTCTTAACTTTAAGAATATTGTGTAGGTGATCGGCATTGTGTCAAAATTAAACGTGAATATGGATAAAGGTTTACTTGTGGGCATAAATTCACATCATAAATTCACATCAAACCTTTGAAATACTTAGGCTTACCCTTGGGTGGGAATCCCCTGTAATTATCTTTTTGGGATCCAGTTATGGAGAGAATGGGAAAGAGATTAGATGGCTGGAAGAGAGCTTTATTTCTAAAAAGGGTAGGTCAACTTTAGTGCAATTAATCTTAAGCTAGTATTCCCACATATTACCTATCTTTATTTAAGACGACCGGAAAAATTTTAATGAAGATTGAAAATTTGATTAGGGATTTCAAGTGGGAAGGAAGTGGTGATAAAAGGAAGGATCATTTGATTAGATCAGGTAGTTTCTAGATCTAGGGCTAAAGGAGGCCTTTCATTTGGTAATTTGAAGCTAAGAAATATTGCTTTAGTGGGTAAGTGACTTTGGAGGCTTCCCTTGAAACAAAATTCTATGGCATTTACTAATCAAGGGTAAATATGGTTTATATATCAATGGATAGAACACTAATGGAGTTAACGGGCAAAATTTTCCAATGCCCGTCGAAATTCACATCTTAGTATTTGACGAGGTTTTACCAAAATCGTAAGTTTGTGGAGGGTAATGGAGGTAAGAGTTCGTTTTTTGGAGAATGTATGGATGGGGGAGTCATCTTTGTCCAACTAGTTTCCACGTCTCCATCATTTATCTTGCTATCATGGTGCTTCCATTGGCTTCAGTCTAATAGTCCTCCACATTCTTAGAAATTTTGGACTTCGTAGGAACATTGAAGACAAAGACATGGGGGATTTGTTATTGTTTGCTATTCTTAACAACTCTCTGTTGACTCAAGGGCCAAGTGATACAAAAAGTTGGGTTATTGAGTTTCCGGGTGTTTTCTCTTGTAAAACATTCTTGGAAAAATTCTCAATAAGTCATATTTTTCTACACAAAAAACCATTAAGTCCTATCATATTTCTATTTGTACAATTAAGTCCTACTGTTAATAATTTATTCCCATGAAGTCCTAAAATCCATAAATGACATGTATTGTTCCAATTCTATCATTCTTATAAAACACAATTACATTTTTACCTCTAATTTACTAACCAATTCATTTTAATTTTATTTGTCCTTTTCAAGAAATATCAACTATTACCTCTTATTTTATAACAAATAATATTTAAAATCTCTAAAAATTTGTATTTTTTTGGTATCTTTACAACTACACACCATTAAGCAAATGAAAATCAAGGAATTGACAAGAGTTCATAAAAAAATACACATTGAACCACATACGAAGTTTTTTAGTTTTTATTAAAACTATTTTTGCAAGAGTGTAAAAGTTCAATTTATTTATAGTACAACTCTTCGCAATTAAGTTTGGATCAATATTTGCTCTATAGTCTATGCAATGATTCAATATTTTACTATCTAGAGATGCAAAAAAAAAATTAATAAAGTAAAATTGAATTAATTATAACATTATAGGTGAAAAAGTAATTGGGTCTTCATTAGAAGGATAAAATTGGAACTAAAAATGTCATTTATAAAGTAGAACTTCATGGGAACAAATTAGCAAAATTAAAACTTAATGGTACAAACAAAAATATGATAGAATTTAATGGTTTTTTATACGAAAAAGTATGACTTGTTGGAAATTTTTCCATCATTCTTTGATTCTCTTATTATTCATTCTACTTGTCGTCTTTTTATCCCTGCTATAATTATTTGAAAGAACAAAGTGTCTATTAAATTGCAAGTTTTTGCATGTACTCTTGCACATGGTAAGATTAATACCAATGATATGCTTCAAAAAATGAGTCCTCATAATTGCTTTTCCCTCAGTGATGTGTGATGTGCAAAAAAGTGATTATAAAAGTATTGATCATTTATTTTTACATGGCATTGCATTGTCATTGTGGTATTAGTTGTTTAGCTTGGTAGGCTTGAAATAGATGATTCAAACGTTGTTCACAATTTCGCATCCTTTTTTGTTAAAGATTTGAAAGGTCTTAAACGGTTTGATAAAGTAGTGACTTTGGAATTGCACTATTATTGCTACTTTTTTGGTTATTTGGAAGGAAATGAATGCAAGAATCTTCAAAGATCAAAACGAGTGTTTGAACGGCTTATAAGGTCAAGTTCATTGCACAGCACCATTATGGGCTTCAGTTACTAAAGAACTTAAAGGAATCCCATTTTTTGTTATTTTGCGAGATGGAGAGTTCCCATGTGATTTATAGGATTCATATGTATTTAATTATTTTGATGTGCTTTTCTTTTTCTTTTTATTGGTTGGATTTATTATCCAACCATTTTGATGTACTATTCGATTTTCATTAATAAAATTTCCCGCTTCCTATCAACAAAATAAATGTAATAGAATAGCTAACAAGGATGGCATGTACACAGAGCTGATTTAAAAAAAAGAAAAAATTATATTATCAATAACCCAACATGTCCAAGTCATATAGAATTTTCAAGCTACATAAACATAAATCCCAAAACAAAATGGCTAGAGTACGATTAGGGAGGTCAAACAATAAATCTGAGATTGATTTGTGATTAAAACAAACTAATGGAAAACAATCGAAGCATAATTAATTACCACTGCTGCGAAGAAACAACCGTGTTTCACCGTCATAAAGTGTGCCTTTCGCTCGATTATAAGCAAAGAAAGCCTCACACAAATCATCTTGACCCTGTTTTGACTCAAGAACCAATAAGTCAATACAGTGTTACATGTTCTCTCTGTATATTGTCAACAGGCATCACAAGAGTTGTTATGTTAAAGACTATAAAGGAAGTTGAGCGTCACTAGCATAATCACCTTAGTGCAAAAGAAACAGCTACCGCAAGGCATTATAAAAGCTCCAACAACATGAGCTCCAACAGGAATCCTGAGGAAACAATACAAACACATCCCATAATCCTGTGTTGAGAACTACAAGACAAATTATGATCATATATGAATTTGAATTTTCTCAACTTCAATTTTGGTCAATTTCGGCCAACGTCAATTTTGGTCAATTTCGGTCAACTTCAATGATACCATTAAATTCATTGGGTCCCACTACGTGTCAATAAAATTCATAAGAACCCTTAGTAGGACCGAACAAGTTCAATGGAAGATAACTGATCTTCACAGAAATTAACAAAATTTGAAATTGAGAAGACCCAGATCCGTTATCCATAGATATATTTTGAGAGAAACCAAGTATATAAACCTTTCAATGGTTCTGCTGTCTGTGAGTGGCCCATGTTCAACCACCTCACCAGTGATCTCATGCCCCACGACACAAGGACTAGCAAATGGAAGTTCACCTTTCATTACGTGAAGGTCAGAGTGGCAAACCCCACAGGCTGCATAGTTCAAAGGATCAGTGATGGATTTGTATTATCCCAATTTCAATTAAATTAAACCCTTGATCCAGTATAACATGACCCTTAGATACCATCCATGGTGACTATAGTCCTCCTCCCATGAAAGGGGCAGAAATCGTTTTCTACATCCCCACAAAAAAACTAGATGGGCGACTCCTTTATTTCATCAGCTTGAGGCATGGCTCTTCTGGAGCCACCTTAACTAGCACCATCAGCGGAGCCATCAATCATGTCACGGGTCCACAAACAACTATAGGTTGTCAATTCAAAGTGGCCATTGAGTCGAAGAGGAAAAAGTGTACTTTACCCACAAAACAAATTTCAGTGCTCAGAGTATTATAAATGGTCGCACTATTAGTGTCCGATAGAGTAGTTGCTAGTTCTCAGAATGCGCTTGACTGTCTTCTCCAGAAGCTAAAGAAGAGGTCCGCGGATTCGATTTTGGATCCGATCCTCTCAAAAATTTAATTTTTGCCACTTTTGGTCAAACTCAATTATCCACCTATGAATCCATGCGGCTCCATAACGGAACCTGTGATGACTGAAATTGATAAATTTGAAACTGAGAGGATCCGAATCCGAGTTGGGTCATTGAGAAAAGTCTTCTAGAGAGACAACAGCAAAATAGACTCATCCTAGCTTCAAAATCATACTTTTGAGTGAGTGAGTGTGTGTGTGTGTGTGTTTTGGGATACATGTAACGAAGAGAAAGAGTGAAGATTGAAGTTCAAATATTACCCTTGGTTTTGATGAGAACTTCACCGGCTTTGGGGCGAGGCATGTGGAAATCCTCGAAAGTTAGAGGCTTATTTGGTTCCCAAAACACAGCTCCGCGCATATAAGAAGGCCCACCGCTCAAGTGATACGATGCCGACGATATTGACGACGACGACTCACCGGACTTTGAAGAGACATTGCCATCGCCATGACAGAGCGATCTCCTCCAGTTGCAAAACCAACCAGAAGACGAAAAATTGGAAGAATCGAAAGGTCTGGAATTGTATGAGAAAGCTGAAGAGGATGTAGACTTTGAGAATTTGGTGCTGTTCGTAGCGCTGCGGATCAGAAAGGAGCGATAGAATCCCATGATGACTGGTTTTCTCTATCTCTCAGGTTTGACAAATCAGAGCTGAAATGAAGGCTGATAGATACAATTGAATTTGACTATATCGTTTCCATATGGACCCCACTGTACATCAATTATCCGCAAGAGGGAACTACTCATTTAGCCTTTAAACTATATAATTTGTGTCAATTAAGCCTCTCAATTTTGGTTTGTGTCAATTTAACCCCTCAACTTATCAATTTGTATCAATCAAGCCCTTCCATCCAATTCAACCGTTTACTGACAGACAGACGCACGCATGGCTCATGTGAGGTAACTTCTAGGGGTAATTAAGGAAAAAAGAAGTATTTTGGGGCCAAAGATTCCACAACTTCCCTCCTCTACATCATCTGTCAATCACGTGGCCAACAACACAAAGCATAAAGTGTTTTGTGTTGGGTTTTCAGAAATAGAGCAAAGAGAGAGTAATGTTTAGTAAGAAAAAGAGGGGAAGATGGAAAATATTAGTGACAGATTTATGGATGTGCTTTGTAATTGCGGAAAGAGGACTGTAAAGAAGATGTATTGGACAAATCAGAATCTCAGAAGAAGATTTTTGACATGTCCAAACATGGGTGTAGGTATCTAGCTTGTATGAAAATTTCCTTTTTTTCTTCCCTTCCCTTAATGCTTATTGTCTGCATCTTTTAATGTTGTAGAATGGTGAGTGCGGTTTTTTCATTTGGCAAGATCCGCCAATGTGCGTGCGTACATGACAAATGATTCCAGGACTTCTTCGAAGATTCAATACTGTAGAGGCTCAACAGGGGAAGGTTAAGGCGAGAGAGAAGATGTTATGGGTAGCATTAGGAGTTTGTCGTCTCATAATTTGACTGCCGCTAAACACAATGCAAAGAAATCAAAGAAGGATGTTTGTAGTTGCAATTGATGATCCTTGCCATCTGATCATCATGTTTAATGTTGTACTGAATGTAATATTTTTTTTCTAATAAATGAAAATGTCTTTTGGTACTGAATGATAACTCTTTTTGTACTGATTCCATAGCATTAAAAAACATCATCTATTGTTGTCTCATGTTCTAAGTATATCTCAATCATTCTATATGTTGGTATCCATTCCACCATTGAACGAATATCTCTATCATTTTCCAAAACCCTCAACCCACTGATGATGTCCATGATGTCCATTGCAGGAACTCTATACCAACATGCCCTTACATCAACACACCCAATCTCTTTGGCCATGCAATGAATCTCTGGAATCAAAATATTATCAAGTCAATCCAGTCAATGTACACAGCAGAACCACCCCACGTATTTCTTATATGGTATGCTTATAAACTAACCCCCATGGTGTACTTCAATGCTGAATAAAGTAGAGTCAATGGCTAAAACCATGCAAAATTAAAGTAAAAATTACATAAAACAAATGGAATACAACACTTTATAGGGACCTCTTTTATTGGGACCACTCACAAAAATATATTCTAAAGCACAAAGAATCAAACTTCTGGGACCACGTACATCAACATATAATACAAGACAAAAAACAAAAGGTAGATCTTTCAACACCAATAGAAAATTGAAACCCAAAAATCAAATAATATGATATTCTTCTTGCTTCAAACACTTAGAAAAACTTAGAATCATTACTTATAATATATTTGATCTAGATTCAAATGCTAATCTACAGGTCGCAACACCCAAGCCATCGTACTGGTAACCAAACTCAATTGAAGTAGCAGATTAATCAAAGAAACTAAGGTCTTTAGGGTTTTTGTGAACAGTGGAGGGAAGAGAATAGACGAATAGTTGAGCCAAAATACTTCATTTTCCCTTAATTACCCTTGGAATTTGCCTCACGTGAGCCAGGCATGCGTCTGTCCGTCACAGTAAACAGCTGAATTGTATGGAAAAGCTTGATTGACACAAATTGACAAGTTAAGAGGTTAAATTAACACAAATCAAAGTTGAGGGGTTTAATTGACACAAACTGTATAATTTAAGGGATAAATAGGCAGTTAACTCTATATTAAATCAGGAGAACCGCTACCATAGGTACACAGACGTGTACCCAAAATTATAATTTTTTGAAATGAATTTATGATTGATCATAAATAACTCTAATTAATTATAATTTTATCTTTGAAGTGTGGACCTTAACCATTAAAAATCATAACTTTTGTTATAATTCCATTTTCTTTTGATACTGTTATCCTTAAATTAGAGCAATTATTTTGACTTAATTTAATAATGTAATTATTGAATTTAGATTCAAACAATTAAATGGAGCCTATTACGAACTCAATAATTACAATATATATTAGGTTTTAAAATTACACAAAAATAGCATTATTGTATTAAGTAGGACTTCTCCTTATCCTTCTTCCGGTGTTAAGGGTGTGTTTGTTAACTCAAATTCAGCACTTAAAATGAATGTATTCGACATTTATTAATTAAGTTCGTTTGATAACTAAAATTTTAATATCTTAATATATTAAGTACTCCTTAAAAATAGGCTACAATATTAAGTAGGAGACTCCTTACTTAATTCTGAATGTTGAAAGCGATCAGCAGAACCATCTTTAATAATATTTACAATATTACAATTCTATCCCAGAATATTTAACAATCCAAAACCCCTAATCTATCTATCCTCATTGTCGTCTTGATCATCTTCTTCAGCAAGCGACACAGGTAAGTCTTTTTCTTTATCTTCTTCTCTTGTCTTTTGCAACACACATATACACACATAATTACACACACACGCATTGCACACACACACACATTGCATATACTCTGTGCACACACACCCATACACACACAATCTATGCACACACACACATATAGACAAATATTTTTTCAATTTGTTGTTAATGAAATTTAATTTATTCTATTTTTTAATATTTTTTATTATTTATTATTTATTGTTCACTTATTGTGTTTTTCAATTTGTTATTTTTCTATTAGATAAAAGCATATTTTATAAATATTCTCAAAGTAAAGAGTGAAAGAGTAAAACTGAAAATTTATTTATTTTCATACGTCAACTCTGTGTAGTTATCAAACAGTTTGGTTCAATTCAGTACTTAAATTTCAGTGGGTACCAAATAATCTATAAATTCAACATTCATCTTTCAACTTTCAGATTTCAGCTTTTAGTTTTATCAAACACCACCAAAGTGTCACTCAAGAAGATCTAAATTCGATTATAATGTATTTATCATGTCCAAAGTTTATCTATGACATCAAAATTTATTTATTACCTATATCCATTTATGATCATGATAAATTGTAAATAGTTATATATAGAAAAACTCGTCTCTTATATGATAAAATTTGTGCCAACCTCTAATGAATCATTTTGAATATGATGCAATATAAGGTGGTACTTGATAAAACTAAAAGCTAAAATTTAAAAATTGAATGCTAAATTTTAAGCGCTGAATGCTAAATATTTAATTCACAGACTGTTTTTAACTCACTGAAATTTAAGTACTGAATTGAACCAAACTATTGGATAACTACATAGAGCTAACGTCTGAAAATAAATTACTTTTCAGTTTACCCTTTACTTTAAATTTTTTTAGAAAATGTGCATTTATTAAATAAAAAATCACGATATATCACTACAACTAATTCATAACATAAATCATAATCATTATTATCATATTGTACTATGCATTTAACAAACATGATAATAAAATTAATTCAAGTAAAATTGATCACTTAAAGAGTTCGATTGTCATAAAATTTAAAAATTACAACTCGAATACAAATCAAGAATGTAATTGTCTTGCAATTTGCTCATGCAAATTGAGCATAAAAATTTGATCAGCTTTTGCCCTTCCTCCTCCAGCTTCCAAGCTAATTAAACCTGGTAAATTTTGATGGGGATTACCACAAGCAACATTCACATCACTAAACTGGTCCAAAAATGCATATGTGATATAGGTTCATCGAATAAAATTGTGTATGCGTAGAGAAGCAATTACAATATTTCTTTGTATAGCAAAAATATATGATGCTATCTTTTTAATATCAGAAAATGAGCTTTTAATACTCCAAAATCACGTTCAATCACATCTCTTAACTTAGCATATCCTTGGTTGAATAACTCTTCTTTTGTTCTTGGACAAACATTTTGAAAATCAGACAACTAATGCTGCACATTACGATAGGGTGACATAAATCCACGAGTATGTATATATGTCGCATCGCATAAAAAATACTTATTTGCACGACAAATATAAAATAAATTATCCAAATAAATATTTTGTAATATTAATTAAAATAATTAGAAAAGAATTGAACCACAGCAAAATTTAAAAAATATAAAATAATTGAACAAATAAACTGTTAACCAATAACAAAGAAAGAACAGAATAATAACAAATCGAATAACACAATAAGTGAACAATAACTAATAAATATTCAAAAAATATTCAAAAAATATAAAAATTATATTTCATTAACAATAAATTGAAAGAAATATTTGTGTATGCATGTGTGTGTGATTGTGAGTGTCTATGTGTGTGATTTGTGTCTGTGTGTGCGTATGTGCAGTTCGTGTATGTACAGTGTGCATGTGTTCTAAATCTCTGTGTGTTTGTGTGTGTTTAATTCTATGTATCTCTAACATTTTGTTTAATTTTGTGTGTGTGTGCTCTAAATCTATGGGTTGCGCTTTGTGTGTATTAATCTGCTTGTATGTGATGTGTTAATTTGTGAATTTGTTTGTGTTAATCTGTGTGTTGTTGCATCAAGAAGAAAATAGGAAGAAGAGAGGAAGAACAGACTTGTTGCGGTTTGGAGGCGATGAAGGAGAAACGTGAGATTTTGGAGAAGAGGCAGAGGGGATGAAGTAGATATGCGTTAGAATTTTGATAGGGGTGTGAAACTATTAGGGCAAATTTGTCAAATAAATTTTTATTAAAAAACCTACTTGTTTAGCGCTTTCAGCCTTCAATATTAAGTAAGTATATAGTTACTTTAAATTTTGCCTTGCATTTAGTGACACTTATTTTATTAATGAGTTGTAATATTGGGTTATCAAACGAGCTTAATTCATTAAGCATTGAAAGTTTTCAGTTTTAAGACTTAAGTTAGGTCATCAAACATACCCTAAGTCAAGACTAAATCTATATCAATAACTTTACATAGATTCTTATCCAATTGATGAACCGTGACACAAATAAAACAATAGTAATGAGAACCGGTATATATTTTTTTGGATAATCCTATGCATATCTTGCTAAAGAGGATGTGACATTATTAATTTATCATCTAACAAAAGAAACTGAAATTAAGTCATGGACAAATGAGTAGATAATGTTGAATGTAATCAATCAATTTAAGTGCCCATTGATTAAAAAAAAATCAATGATATGCTCAAGCACCGATAATGCATCATATTTGTTTGGCGTAATTTTGGATTGCAGGCGTGCCAAAATTTGATTGGACTTACGATCCAAACATGTACGACCTTACCTATTCGATCTATGTCTTAGGGATCAAAGACTTAAATAATTTCTCAACTCATAATGTAATGAACTGGAATGTGAAATAAAAACTGGAATGTAAAGTAGTGGAGAAACTAGACTTGGTAAATGGAAAAGTTATTGGACTTAACATTAAATGAAAACGGTAAAGATCACCGAAGTGATGGATTACAAATAAAAGTAAAGTTGTTAAGAAGTAAAAACAAGTAGGAGAAAGGCTGGCTCTATGCAGAGTTGTTGTGTTTGATTAATGTTTCTTTTCTCGATAGCCTTGCCTTCATTATTTATGGGAGATTACATTCAATTGTCAATGCCTTCTCTTACCTCGAGATGTGCAGATGTGCGCCGAACCGTCTCCAACTAATGACTCATGATTTAATGACCTGCCACAACTATCAAAATATTGTCTGCTTTGGATGCCCATACACCCTCACGGTTTTGTTTCTATGAGGTTTCGCCTCAGAAAAGGCCTTTTGACAATTAAGGGTGAGCACACCACATATATAGCCAAGTCACTCTCCCTCCCGAGTCGATGTGGGATGCAACACATGAAGCTATAACACCTCCTCACCTCATAAAGACTTTTGGCAGGCTACTACACTCTTACCCCTTAGAGGCCATGCATCCTCTTGAGGCCCACGTGGGGTTCACCCACCCACCGAGTCGGCTCTGATATCACTTGTAACGACCTACCCCAACTGTCAAGATATTGTCCACTTTGGGTGCCCATAGACCCTTACGGTTTTGTTTCTCTGGGGCTTCGCCCTTGAAAAGGCCTTTTGACAATTAAAGGTGAGCACACCACATATATAGCCCAGTCAATCCCCCTCCCGAGTCGATGTGGGATGGAACACATAATGTTATAGCACATTCTCACCTCATAAGGCCTTTTGGCAGGCTAGTATCAAAGTCGACTCTCCTACAACCAGTGGGAGGTGGACCCCATATGGGCCTCACAAGGATACATGGGCTCTAAGGGGGCGGAGTGTAGTAGCCTGCCAAAAGACCTTGTGAGGTGATGAGGTATTATAACTTCAAGTGTTGTATCCTATATCGACTCAGAAGAGGGAGTGATTGAGCTATATATGTGGTGTGCTCACCCTTAATTATCAAAAGGCATTTTCTGCTGCAAAACCCCAGAGAAACAAAACTGTGAGGGTGTATGAGAACCCAAAACAGACAATATCTTGACAATTTGGGAAGGTCATTACACATGATGCCACATTTTCTTACTTCTCGGGATTCTTAAAGTCTCAATTCCTTAACCACCTTGTCAATTGTGGACTCTTACAGACTCTTTCCTAACCGTCGGATTGTTTTCACATGTCACCCTTAGATATTTCTATTTTTTGGTGTAAACATTGCCCCCCCCAAAATGATGCAATTGCGTACTTTATATTCGGAGCGTCGTTTTGGTTCTTTGAATTTAAACTATTGTCACCCTACTTGCCTTGCTTAGCTGTCAGCCCATCATTGGCTATGAAGCTCCGAGTGTGCGGCCTAGTCTCCATGTGTAACCTTGCGGTCTTCTGTTCGTCCTTTCAAATCTACAAGAAATTGCTGGCACGCAATCTGTCCATATCCTTTCATCATTGCAACGACTCATTCTTTGCACCTATATAATCCATCCTTAAACTTGCATTTTTGTTATTATTCTGATTCTCTCTTTTTCTTCTTCTTCTTCGATGCGTATGAAGCTCCGAGTGTGCGGCCTAGCCTCCATGTGTAAGCTTATGGTCTTCTGTTCATCCTTCCAAATCTGCAAGAAATGGCTGGCACGTTATTCGCCCATATCCTTTCATCATTGCAATGGTTCGTTCTTTACGCCTATATAATCCGTCCTTAGACTTGTATTTTTGTCATTATTCTGAATTTCTCTTCTTCTTCTTCGATGGCGACCCCATGCACTATTTACCTTGAAGCAGCTCTTGCACGGGTACCGATTGATCAACTCAACTTTGAACCTTTGTCCCACTCTCTAAATCTTCTCCGACGGAGATGGGCCTTGGGAGTGCTTTCAAATAACTCCCTTCAGACAAAGTTCGCAACATCTACCCCAACTCTTACCTATCTCTTCCTTTTAGTCTTAAAGAACCTCTTCGATGGTCGAACTAGCTCAATAGCAATCTAGTTCATGCATGGAAGACCCCTACTCCCTCTCGTGGGTCACTCGTGTTAAAGTGGCAAAAGGAAATCTGTGGTGTTGTCTTGGCATTTACGATGATATAGAACTCAACATTATCATAATGCTCATTAACAAGTTGCTACTTAGTACCACTCTTTTGTTCTGGTCCCGTGGCTAACAATGCCTTTTACTTTTGCTTTGGCATGATGGGCCCCACAATATACGATATATTTGCAGTCCTAAACCTTCCTCCTTTTGGGTTGTGGCTAACGTTTTGCTTCCTCATACTGAAGCGAGCTATATTTTTTCAATTGACGTATAGGGTAAGCCAGTTTCTGCCTATTCCCTCTTTATTATTGTGTCATGTCGTGGTCGCGATGGCTCTTCGCTATCAAACAAAGAGCATATCTCATTCCTGTTTTACTGGCTTAACCATTTTTTTTTCTATACATCGTCGTACAAAGTTACTATGGAGTACATTTCGTTGGTCACAGGAGCTTCTTATGCTCTTAATCTTGTAATGCTTGCCTATTTTTATCACCGAATGTGGGAAACATTGGAGTCAAAAATGAATAAAGGCTCATGTCCCCTTTGGGTTCTCTAACTGTGCCTTTGCTCCTATTTTCCAGAGCTCTCCATCCTGTCTGTTGACAATGCCTCTTTTTCTTACGACTGTTTATTTGCCACGACCCATTCTAAGGAGCAATCCTTTGCCGGCTGTTTTTCTTATTTGTACAACTTGGACTACTCACGGTCTATTTGGATGTCATTTCCCCATAACTGAGGGCCAGAATGGTTCCTCTTTCAACCTGGAGAGGCTCGGCGTAACGTTGCTTCTACTCATGCGGATGCCTAGTTTTCTTATCTTTGTCCCCTAGACTTGCATTACTCCTTGGGGCCGACTCAGGGTGTCAACGCTCACTACGACATCGAGGTTTATATGCCTCAATAATTTGCCCATTAGTTCGGCTTGGTGTAGCAAATTTCTTACCCTTTTGCTCAAACTCTCAGTACTGAACTAACCAATCTCCCTAATTTGGTCGATATCAATGTTCGGGAAGTCACCCGCAGTAACTCCCTTGCCTGTCGTTCATTCCACATGAATTCCTTCACTGAGGCATTTGACGTCCTGAAGACTTACAAATTTTGGTGGAAGCGCTATATTTCTCGGTAGTTTAGAGACGAAATGGCTTATGTCCTCCATCATGTAGGCTTCCCCCTGCGCGTTCAATCATGTCTAAGGGCCGACTTGATTCAAACTTTTCCTTCCCCTTCTGTTCAGCATTGGGCTCTTGATCTTGACCCTGTGGCTTCCGCGAACTTGGCTTCTTTAACCATTCCTTCTTCTCCACAAAGGTCTCGTCGTAAGGAGAATCGGGAAAGTTCTTCCACTGTTCCTTATGCGCCTATAGCACATTCTAAATTAACGAGGAACATGATGCTGAAGATGATACCCCCTCATTCGTTGTGTTCGCCAACGTGATGGAACCTTTTCGTTAGCTTCCGTTTCTACTAGTGCAGAACCTTCATAAGAGGTGACTTTTGGTAGCCTTGAGCCCCTCAAGCAAGCTAATGTCCCTGTCTCTGTGGCCTCTTCTATGGCCGTTACTGCCTTGGTTCCACCAACACCATCTTTTGATGATATGGCCACTGATGTGGCAGATATCAAAATTATGGATCTTGAGGCAGAGGGTCCAACGTTTGAGCCAGAACCTCTTGATACCTTAGCAAGTTAAGCTACTCCTCCGATCGCTGAAGTTAACCAGTTCGCAGTCCTACTCAGACCGCTACGCCAACTTCTAATGTTATCCCTACAACAGTGACTGGCATGTCATCTATTCTGGCACTCTCAAAGCTCGCCTCTCCCTTGGCCCTGTCTCTTTTCGGAGTTTAGGTTTAATCTTGAATCTCGAATTTGAGACTCATCGCGAGACCTCGCTGCTGATCATCAACGACCATCCTAAATCTTGCTAAATGAGGTATAACTTCTCGAGGAGTGGCTCTAATCAATTAGGATACTGGCCTCTTCTCCCTTTATTGTTGAAAAATAATGTCAAGCACTGGCATGTCTTGCTAATGAGCTTCTGAACTTTCTTCAGGAGGTTGGGCCGTTGTATAAAAAATGCTAGGACTGCCTTATCGTCGTTCGTAACCAATGGGAACAACTAGTTAACTTGCAGCAACATATCTGATCTTGCTCTAGCCATTCCAACCATTTTCCTCTCTCCCTTTAAAACTAGCCGAGATAGACCACCAAATTTCTGATTTAGAGGCTCAATGTGAGGCTTTTATAGAGGATTTTGTGTTCTACCAATAACGTTTGGAAGAAATAAAGATTGTCGCGGAAGCTGGTGTGGTCTATGTGGACGATGGCGAATGATGTTGAAGCCATATTCTTATGTGAAACCCTTAACTTCACTTCCTGCAATGACTATTCCTTGGTCGTCCACTATATGCTGAGAAATCCCGAATCGATGCACTATATTCTCCTTTATCATTTGAATGATGTCGGTCTGATTGACCGTTCTCATCGGGATGACCTCAACTCACTTAGTGTAATAGTCGATGGCCAATATGATAAAAAAATATTGTCTTGTAGAAAGGGGAAAGATCTTCTTGATTAAATCCATGGGCCATCTTCTAAACGGCCATAACTTTTTAATAGACTACATTTGCATTGCAGGTGCGCCTCTGGATAGGTCCATGGCATTGACACGCCTGAAAACCCCTTGCATATTCAATGCAATCTTTCAGGATACTTGGCTAATAATAATCATATCTCTTAATAAGTCAACGCATCTTAATATCGGCCTGATGTGCATCGCATATGCCTTCGTGGCTTTCAACCATTACTAATATGCTCTCTTTTTCTGCCGATGCATCTTAACAACAAGTCATCGTGCATCCATTTCTTATAAAGCTCCCCATCCATGATTATATAATTAGCGGCCCGTCTTCTGGTGACCTACTCTACATCCCTATTAGGGTATTTTAGGAATTATATGATATTGAACCTCTAGTCTTCCTCTTCCACTTACACCATTAATTTCTCGAAGTCCATCTATCTAGCGTTGATGGATGGAAATACTCTTCTTTGAACTTTGATTAGCTACTCATCTATGTCTTGAGGAATCCTCAACCCTAATCCTAGCTAGGCCAAGTTGTTAACCTAGTCATTTAACTCCCTTGGGACTGGCCATAATGTAACGTCTTCAAAGTTTGACAATAAATACATTACAATTCCCAGCTTTTGCACTGAAAATTGTCTGCAATTTGGTTGATGACCAGTTGGGAATCACTGGTCACTTTGATCATTGATGCTCCTATTCCTAACAAAACCTCAAGCTCGATGATCAATGCCTCTTACTCGGCCTAGTTGTTAGTGCATTAAAAGTCTAATTTGAATGACAGTTGGGTTTTGCGGCCTTAGGGTGATTCTATAATCACCTTGGCTACTGCAGACGCTCAGCCTTGGGGTAGATTAGAATCCTAGAACACTTGGACACTGCTGAGCATAGAGACAATCAATGTGAAGTCTACCTGCATAAGATAATACTTCTTTGTCAAATTTTTTATTTTTGTTTCTATCTATTAATGCAAAATATTGCTAACTTCTAAATCTTGATGTGATTAGGGGAATTCCTAGATATCTTATTGGGAGGGAGGGATTTAACAGAATTAGGAACTAATAATAGGAAAATGTGGCTCATAGCTGGATTTGCTTGCATCCCTCCTAGAAATTGGAATTGATCCAGAGCCCTCTTTAAGGTATCTACTGAGCTTAAGTCTCCATGGCACAAAAGAAACAAGTCATCAGCAAAAGTAAGTTGACACAACTTCAATTCTTTGCATCTCCAATGATACTTGAACATTCTATTGGGCCTTTTAAAATTTTGGACTATCATATAGAGTATCTCCATAGCTATGAAAAATAAATACGGGGATAAGGGGTCCCCTATCTCAGTCGCCTAGCATTAGGGAATAAGCCTACAAGCTCACAATTGAGATTAACATAAAATTTGGGAAAGCAGATGCATTCCTTGTTGTGCCTCAACGTATCTGTCCATGCTTGGTATCATATCAATCCAAATGAAAAGTTAAAAAAAAAGAAGGTACTGAAGTTTAAAAAAATTAATAATGGTATCATTAGCAATTATTGAAACCAATAAGGATCTTAATGCAATCAACCTATTTTCAAACTTGTCCATTCCACTTTCAAAGGTGTAAAAGACTATAAATGGTAATAAATCAAAATTTTAAATTGTGCCATTGAAATTAACTATACTCCCACAAAAACCCCTCAAGAGATAATGATGATAGATACTCACAGGTTTTGCCATGGCCGCATCGAAAAGTATAATCCTAATAATCCACGTGGTAGTGCCTATAAAAGAAGAACTTGGTAGGACTTCAACCAACCCCACACAAAAAAAGAAAACTAAAAAACAAACAATGATGAATTATACTAACACCCCATAGCTTTTGACACTTGCAATTAATATCTTTATAGTTTCTAAAATTTTGCACTAACACCTCACACAATATTTTATCCCCCATGCACAGAAGTTGACATAGGGAAGAGTTCAATCCCCTTCCTATATATCTCTTCAAATATAGACTAGGGTATTTCATATAATGCACTATTTTCGTACTTTCATTAAATATAATGGGTGAGTAAAACATCAATGGGTAGCTAATGTCGAAAAGGTGGTCGACCTTATCTTTGTTGGCCTACCTTTGTTACTTTTTATTTTTTTTTTGCAAAAAGTTATGTAACACATGTACAAAACTATTCCTTTGGTGGCCATATTGTTGGCTTGTGTATGTTTCATGTGCCTATAAATAGGCATCAACTGGAAGACTTAAGTCATCAGTTCAACGAGTTCCTTGACTGAGAGCTTATATGAGAGTGTAAGGTTGAGAGGGGCGTACAAGGGTTTAATGGGTTGGGTTTTGGGATATAAATATGAGTGATTAGCTTGTACTGATGCCCACAATTTCTCTCTTAGTAGATCTGATCATGCCTCATAGACATTTGGCAATTGTCGAACCACATTAATCTCTTATGTCGTTATGTAACTTATTTATTTATTGTCACTTTGTTATCTACCTCAGTACTCAAATCGTAGGTCCGTTAGAACAAACTAGTATCATAGCTTTGTTAGTGGACCTATGCACTATTGATGGGTCTGAGCATTGTTACTGTGCTCGAGCATTGTCAATAGAGCCAAGCGTTATCGGTGGGCCCAAACATCGTTGGTGGGCCTGAGCACTATTGGTGAGCTTGTGTAATATTCATCGACACTATTCATGGGTACTATTCATCAACGCTGACATTCTGGCTTTGTCAGAATTTTGATTTGAGATTTTGTAATGGTTGTAAAGTTTGAGGTAGAAAAGTTCAACGGAAACAATGATTTCAACATGTGGCATTTAAAGATGCGTGCCTTGTTGGTTTAACAAGGATTGCTAAATGCTATAGAGAAAACATATGTAGAGGGAAAATATGTCTTCCCCTGTAACAATTTCAGATGATGAAAAGAAAAACATATTGGCAAAGGCTCATACTTTTATCACGTTGAGCCTTAACGATGGGGTGTTGCGGGAAGTTACTAACGTAACTACGACCGCACTTTTGTGGCTAAAAGTTAGAGAACATGTATATGACAAAGTCTCTTATAAAACATTTTTATTTGATGAAAAAGTTATTAACCCTCCAGATGCAAGAAGACACATCTGTCAAGGACCATCTTGATGAGTATAGTAAAATCATGATATATATAAGAACATTAATTTTACAATCGATGATGTTCAAGTCATGATTCTCATGTGTTCTTTACCACCCTCACATGGGCACTTTGTTGATACCATAATGTATGGTAGAGAGTCTATTTCCATGGAGGACGTTAAGGCGGCCTTGAACTCAAAAGAGTTAAAGAAAAGGGTGTTTGAAAGTAAAGACAAAAGCTTAGGTGAAGGATTGGTTGCAAGAGGCCGTTCAACGGAGAAGGGCTCAAGTAATAGAGGTCGATATAAATCCAAAGGTGGATATAGAAAATTAAATGGTTTTATTGTCACAAGGAAGGGGACATTAGAAAAGATTGTCCAAAACGTAAAAACAAAACAAAGATTAAAGACTTAAATTCTTGTAACATTGTCGGTGTTGCAGAAGAAAGTTCCGCACCTATTAATCAATCGACGGTGGTAAAGTCCTAATGGGAAACAATGTAGTCTGTAAGGTTATTGAGATAGGCACAATAAGAGTCAAGATGTTTGATGGTATTGTGAGAACTCTTACAGATGTTAATCATGTTCCAAATATGAGAAAAAATCTTATTTCCTTGGGTACGCTTGACTCCAACGGTTGTATGTATAAAGCCAGAGGTGGAGTTATGAGGATTTCTAAGGTGCTCTTGTCATGATAAAAATATAGAAACAAAATGGCTTGTATCTGCTATAGGGCAACATAGTAACAGGTGCAGTTGTAGCAACTTCATCTTCACCTTTAAGCCCAAACACTATCTAGTTATGGCATATGCGATTAAGGCATATGAGTGATATAGGATTGGATGTGCTAAGCAAGCGAGGTTTGTTCTGTGAGCACTGTGTATTCAGAAAACAATGCAGGGTAAAGTTCAGAACGACTACTCAACAGACCAAAGGTACTTTGGATTATACCCATTCTACCTTTTGGGACCCTCTCATGTTCCCTCTCTTGGTGGTGGAAAGTATATGTTGAACTTCATAGATGACTATTCTTAGAAAGTCTAGGTATTTATATTGAAGCACAAGGATTATTTCTTTATATAGTTCAAACAACAGAAGGATATGATCGAGAAGCAGACATATAAATAGATCAAGCGCTTGCGAACTGACAATGGCATGGAATTCTGTGGAAGTGCTTACAATGAATTCTATAAAAAGAAGGAATTGTGAGACACCACATGGTGAGGAAAACACTATAGCATAATGAGTTTGCAGAATGAATGAACAAAACGCTCTTTGAAAGTGCACGATGTAAGCTCTCAAATGCTGATCTATCCAAGAAGTTCTGGGATGAAACTGTCAATACAATTTGTTATCTTTTTAACAGGTCTCCATCGATAGCTATCGAGTGTAAGACTCATGAGAAGGTTTGGTTCAGGTCTTTTGCAAGTTACACTAATTTAAAAGTGTTCGGTTGTCTCATTTATGCTTATGTGAATTATGGTAAACTTGAGCCGAGGGAAAAAATGCATATTTTTGGGGTATGCAAATAGGGTGAAAGGTTATCGATTGTGGTGTGCTGGCATGAAAACACCTAAATATATTGTTAGTAGTGATGTGACCTTTAATGAGTTTGCTATGCTTAAACACAAGAAGGAAGAGTATCTTGATACTGGAAATCCAAATGACTTGCAAGAAGATTTTCAAGATAATGTCCTAATAAAGCAAGATGTAGAAGACGAACAAGACTTTGATGTATTTTCGCAGCAACAAGGGTACTTGTTTGCTAAGGACAGAGAAATAAGGCAGACTAAGGTGCCTAAAAGATATGGGTACAAGGATCTTGTAGTCTATGCACTTAGTGTAGCAGAAAGGGTTGAGGCTCATGGGTCAATCAATTATTATAAATTCATCACTAGTGAAAATTTAGCACAAAAAGCTATAGCCATGAGTAAAGAGATTGAGTCTCTTCATAAGAATCATACATGGGAGCTGGTGAAATCGCCAAAGGGCCAAAAGATTGTTGGATGCAAATGGGTTTTCAAAAGGAAGGAAAGAAATCTTGGATTGGAAGATGTCAGGTTCAAAGCTTGCTTGGTGGCCAAGAGCTATACACAGAAGGAGAGTGTTGACTTCAATGAAGTGTTCTCCCTTATTGTGAAGCATAGCTCGATCAGGGTGCTATTGGACATGGTTGGTTTGTTTGACATAGAGCTTGAAAAGCTTGATGTAAAAATGACATTTTTGCATGGCAAGTTGGAGGAACAAATTTATATTCATCAACCAGATGGGTTTGTAGTTCAAGGAAAGGAGGACCACGTTGACTAGTTAAAAAAAAAAAAAATCCTTGTATGGTCTAAAACAATCACTGAGGCACTGGTATAAGTGGTTCAACACATTCATGACTGTAAAATGGTTATTGCAAAAGTGAGTATGACAACTGTGTCTATCACAAAAAACTCCTTAATGGTTCATTTGTATATCTACAGTTGTATGTTGATGACATGTTGATAGGTATGAAGAACATGTCAGACATAAAAAAGCTGAAGACTCATCCTAGTGGTGAGTTCGAGATGAAAGATTTGGGAGCTGCAAATAAAATATTAGGGATGAAAATTCACAGGGATAAAAAAGTGGCCAAATTGTACCTATCACAAAAAACATACATTGAGAAGGTGTTAGAACGCTTTGAAATGTAAGGGTCAAAGCTTGTGAGTACTATGCTTGCCACTCATTTTAAACTCTTGACTACTTTGTCACTACAAACTTTTGGAGGAGGTGGAACACATGTCACACGTTCTTTATGCTAGTGTAGTTGGGAGCATTATGTATGTTATGATGTGCATTAGGCCAGATATTTTCACACACCATAAGTTTGGTGAGCCAATATAGGATTGAATAGGGAAGGTACATTGATGGGCTGTGAAATGGATACTTGAATATCTAAGAGGTATTGTAGATGTTTGGTTGGTGTATGACAGAGGTAATGCCATTTCTGGTAGTGTTATTGGATAGTCGATTCAGATTATGTTGGAGATCTTGATCAAAGGAGATCGTTGACAAGTTACATCTTTACTCTTTGTAGTTGTGCCATCAGTTGGAAGGCAACGTTGCAGCCTATAGTTGCATTGTCTACAACTGAGCCTAATTACATGGTAGCTATAGAGGCAGTGAAGGAAGACATATGATTGAAAGGTTTGGTTGGTGATCTGGGTGTGGAACAAAAGTTGACTATTGTGTATTGTTAAAGCTAGAGTTCCATACATCTGACTAAGAATCAGATGTTCCATGAAATGACTAAATATATTGATGTCAGGATTCACTTCATCAGAGATGTTATTTCTCAAGGTAATATTGTAGTGAAAAAAATTGCTACTGTAGAGAATCTAGTAGATATGATGACAAAGTCTATTACAACAGTTAAGTTCAAGCATTGCTTGGACTTGATCAATCTCTCGCATTAAAGATTGACAATTTCTATGCGTATGGGATAGTAATATAGATCTAGTAGAGTCAGAACCTATGTTTTTCAGGATGATGTCAACAAAATCAAGCCAAGGTGGGGAATTGTTGAAAAAGTGGTCGACCTTATCTTTGTTGGCTTACCTTTGTTGACTTTCTTTTGCAGCAAGCTATGTAACAAATGTGCAAAACTATTCCTTTGGTGGCTAGGTTACTGGCCTGTGTACATTTCATGTGCCTATAAATAGGCATCAGTTGGAAGGCTCAAGACATCAATTCATTAGCTCAACATGTCCCTTGAGTTAGAGCTTATATGAGATTGTAAGGTTGATAGGAGTGTACAAGGGTTTAATGGTTTGGGTTTTGGGATATAAATCTAAGTGATTAGTTTCTGATATCCTCAATTTCTCTCATAGTAGATCTGATCACACCTCGCGGATGTAGGCAATTGCCGAACCACGTAAATCTCTTTTGTCGTGTGCACCTTCTTTATTTTTTTTTCACTTTGTTATACACCTCGATACTCAAATCGTAGGTCCGTTACAACAACAAAAATGTAAGTGAGTGATTAAAATATCTATTGTAGTTAAAATATAAGTTGTAAGATTAGTCATTGGATAGTAACTCTAAATGATATGGATTGTTGTCGTGCTTCATTTCTTTAGAAGCCTTTGTCTTTAATTATAAAATCTATCTATCTATCTATCTATCTATCTCTCTCTCTCTCTCTCTCTCTCTCTCTCTCTCTCTCTCTCTCTCTCTCTCTCTCTCTCATCGTGTGTGTGTATGCGCATTTTTTCTTATTGATTCTTTTGACTGTAAGTTTGGGTGGCGGGTCTCGCTTATGATAGCTAGTCGGTCTCCATATGTTTAGATTATGGGTGGGCATGTAGGTTCGGCCTTGACTACTTTAGGATGGGGGAGTTTTCAAACTAGGGGTGGGTTTAATATTTAGGGGATAAGGGGGGAGGTGTTTGGGTTGTGAGAAGGGGTAAAGGGGGAGGTGGGTGGGAGAGGGATTTGTAAGGAGAAGGGACGTTGGGTTTTAGGTTTTGGAAAGAAAGGGGGATGTAAAATAGGGTTGGGAAAAGGGAATTGGGGGATATGGAGTTGGTAAAGAAGGGAGGAGGGGGCATGGAAATTGCAAGTAAGGGTGGTGATTGGGTTTGAGTGGTAGGGGCTACAAATTGGCAAGGAGTAGGCCTGTCAATGGATCGGGTTTCGATCCGAATCCAAATCTGATTAGCCGGATCTGGTTTGATACTTTTTTATTGATAATCCGAATCTGAATTCGTTATATTACATTTAACGGATTTAGATTTGGATATACCAATATCCGATCCGCTAGTGATCCAATCCGATATTTGTTTATCCGAATTCGCCTGGAATTTCATGTGTTTTAATCTGGACCGTTGGTTAAAGAAATCCCTACTGTGAATTTGAAAGAAAATCTGATGACCACTCAATTCCCAATAAAGGCTATACTTCCCACCTAATTCTAGAAGAGTCTTCCACGCAAACTCTCTATGTCTCTCACGTATCTTTCTCTACCTTGCCTTGGTTCACTCCACTTCCCTCTCTCAGTCGGCTCTTCAACGCCTTGCCTTGCCTCGTTTCATCCTCTCCCTTCCTTTTCTTCTCTCGCTATTAAATTTTCTGCTATGTTGACCGGTGGAAATAAAAATGCCCAAAATTAGTTTTAATAGTTTTTGAACCAAGGTATTTCTGATTTTTTGTCATTGCCTTATTTAATTTTTTATTGTTAGTTGTTTAGTTTTTTATTGTTAGTAGTATACATTTTTTAGGGGTTTTATGCACTTGGGTTTCTATCTCACATGGGACTTGATTTCTTGTTGTGTTAGTTTTTTATTTGAACTCATAGTTTATAGTTTCGAAGTGTAATGATAGATTTTGCTTTATCTTGGTAGCCACCCAAGGCTTCTTGGTTTGTTGACAGTAGCCTTTTGTCATCTTCTAGTTTGGCAAAGTTATTCTTGAAGTTTCTTGTTAATTTTTCTTGTTTGTTCTTATTGCTTGCTCCTTGGGCTTTGTTAATTTTTCTTGTTTGATTGTGTGCAACAGTTGTGCCCTTGACTAATCTTGATTAATTATTTATTGATAGATAAAATGTCTGAACCAATTGATGAACCGACGAGGGTGACTGAAATTTTCGAAATTGAAGTGACAAATGACGAAGCTATAGAATCGAGAGATGAAGCTGCTCCAAAGAAATGAAGATTAACATCAAAGGTATGTCAAGATTTTGTAAAGATTAAAGGGTGTAAAGAAGATGTTGCTAATTGTAATCACTACAAAAAATATTTTGTTGGGGATAGTAGTAAAAGGACTAGCCATTTGAAGTTCCATCTTACTAGATGCATATTTAGGAAGAAGAAGCAGGCTGACATTGGCCATCACTTGTTATCCTTGAAAAAAAATGCTACTGACTTGACTGCAAAAGTTGAAACTTTTAAGTTTGATCAGGATAAGAGTAGAGTGGATTTTGCCACAATGATCATCAAGCATAATTATCCTTTTAACATGGCTGAACATGAATTTTTTGAGACTTTTTGCAATGGTCTTCAACCTAGTTTCAAGCTTATGTCAAGCAATACAATTAGAGCTGATTTGTAAAGGTGTATCAACGAGAGAAAGATAAATTGTATAACTACTTGAATCGACTTCCGAGTAGGATTACCCTAACCATTGATCTATGGATTCCAGACCACCAAAACCTTGGCTATATTTGCTTAACAACACATTTTATTGATGATGATTGGGAATTGAAAAAAAATTTCTGAATTATAAGTACATAAAATGCCCCCATGATGCGGATACATTGTTGAAATATATCACATATATGATTTTAGAGTGGAATATTGATTGGAAGTTATTTGTAATGGTAGTGGATTACGCCACTACCAATGATGCCATTATAAGAGGCATGAAGACTTGGCTTTGTGATAAAGCACTTTTGCCTATAGGGTGGGATGTATTCCATGTGAGTTGTAGTGCGCGTATTCTTAATCTAATAGCGCAAGATGGGTTGTTAGAGACTGGAAACCTTATTTATAAGGTTAGAGAGAGAGTGTGTGTGTGAAATATGTGATCATAACTCCTTATTCGGAACAAAAGTTTGATAATGCTATAAGTCAAGTTAAATTCAAAGGAAGGAAAAAAACCTACTTTGGATTGTCCCACTAGGTGGAATTCCACTTTTGATATGCTTGAGAGTGCATTGGGGATGAGAGATGCATTTTGTCGTTTAACACAAATAGATAGGAATTACAAGCACAATCCATTAGATGAGGAGTGGGAAGTTGCAAAAATATTGTATGGTTATTTGATGATTTTTTATGAAGCTACAAAACATTTTTCTAGCACAAATTTTCCAACTTCAAATATATTTTTCCCAGATATTTGTGACATATAACTCAACTTGAATAGGTGGAAAAAAGTCAATATCCATTTCTTCGCAGTATGACATGCCCGATGAAATCCAAGTTTGCTAAATATTGGGAAAGAATGTAGCATGGTTTTAGTTATTGTTGTTGTTCTTGATCCAAGATTTAAGTTAGATTTAGTGGAGTATTACTATGCCAGAATTTATGGTAAGGAAGCTAAAAAATTTGTTGAAAGAGTTCGCAATGCACTTGGGGATCTTTTTAGTGAATATGGGAATTAATCATCTCAAACAATGCCTTATGGTTCTCATTTAGGAGAAAACAACTCTTGTAGTTCTCTAAATTTTGATGGTTCAAGTGACAAGTTGAGTGGATTCAATGAATGGTAATGCACAAGCTCCTGTTTCCAACATTCTTATATACCAAAAATCAGGATTGGAGCAGTATTTGGAGGAGCCAGTGTTTCATAGAATTGAGAATTTTAACATTCTACGTTGGTGGAAGGTTAATAGTGTTTAAACTTCATACTCTAGCAAAGATAGTTCGTGATGTCTTAGTTGTTTCAGCTACTACAGTTGCATCAGAGGCAGCTTTTAGTGTTGGTGACCGGGTGACTGATGAGATACGTGCCTATTTACTTCTAGAGATAGTGGAGGCTTTAGTGACTGCTAATGATTGGATTGAATCACGAAAAAAAAGAAGTACGTAATTTTTTTAGTACTTAAATTACACTTTCATATCTATTTAATTATTGAGGTTTCCATATTTTTTCTATTGTTTTATAAAGATTCTACACATTCTAAAAGTGAGGGGATCAAGAAATGAAGTCTCAAATTTTATTTTTGTCACTTTCCACAGATGAGAAGATTGAAGAGATGGGGTGTGCATGTTTTTTCGGAGTTAGTAGAATTGTTTTTGTTTCCTTTTCATGCAGCTCACTGATATTTTTGTTGAATGGGAGCACTTTGTACATGTGCCCACTTTTGATTTTTGAGATATTGTGGGCAATTGGTGAAATTATACACTTGTACAGTGGGGGACAACTTGATGTAAACTTGATTTTTTTTTTTTTTTGGTTTAATGTTATCTTGTTGTTCAGGTGCTCATTTTTAGGCTTTTGAGATATTGTATGTAGATAATTAGGAAAAATACTAAGTTGACTTGTTCATGATCATGACAAATACCTGCCAAGTATTTACTTGAAACATTTGATTTAGTGTAGAACTCTTAGATGTGCATATTTTATCCTCAGTCCATTTAGGTGGATTAAGGTGCACTGGTTTCAGTTAATAGTGCTAATTATCTGATCAAATTCGATTACTGGACTGGATCTTCGAATGTTAATGAATTCAGATATAGATTAATTTTTTACAATTTGTTGTATAAACGGATCGGATTGGATCGAATAAATTTTAATCGGATTCAAATTCGGATGTAACATAATCCAATCCATATTCGATTTGTTTACATGTCTAGCAAAGAGGAGGGGCATGGAGTTGTTGGGGGAGAGGGTGTAAGGGGTTAGGGTGGTGAGGTGGGGTGACCGTAAAGGTTTATGATTATCACATTAATAAGAAAATATTTTCATTTGTAAATGAGTAGTAGGATTAAAATGACCATTTTTGTGGAAAAAAATATATGATATCAAACGATAGGTAAACTTAAAGGAAAGGATTGAACAGATTATAGTATGATCTTAGAAACTTTAAGGGTATCTCTTAAACTTGCTGAAAACCATGGGGTGCCACTATAATTTGCCCAAACACAGATGAATAAATAGTAGACCCAGGGACCCACAAAACCTTAGTTAACGTTAACCTCACTCTCGCTTTCAATCGACCCCACAGAACCTCAGTCAACATTGTCCTCAATATTGGGCCCCAAAGGGCAGTGATTCAAACTGAAACAAATTGGAGAAATTGAAACGCAGAGGTTTCGGACCCGTTGACGTTTCCCCTAATAAGGAGTAGTTCTAAATTACATTAAACAACCTCGGGAAGCAGCGAAACGCCGGCGACGACGTTCCATTCTTACGCCGCCGGTATCTCTGGGGAGATGCTGACAGATTACTCCACGTCCGCTACCTTCACCACCGCCCCCCTCCGCCGCGTTCTCATTTCCTTGCTCTTCCTCACCGCCGTGTCTCTGTCATCTTTTATTGTTTTCAGAGCCTCCGACTCGATCGGTTTTCGTCTTCCCAACTTATTTTACCCTTCATCCCAGCTCCATGACGTCTTCCCCTCTGTGGCTGATGATTCCCCACCGGTGAGTTTGAATTCGATTTCCTGTCGTTCTATCATGTCTGTGGAAATCCAATAGCCTATTTTACTGTGTATTCGTTTTGTATTACTTCCGTTTCTCTGCAATATTTCTATTTATTTCTTTGAGTTCATATATAGAATGTAGAGAGAGATAATTGTATATATACACATCGATTTCAGTAACTCTTAGGCTGATTTTTCTCAATTCCACCGCCTCTCTCTCTCTCTCTCTCTCTAGAGCACTAACACTCGGTTTGTTGGACATGCCACCACTTTTGTTAAAATCCGATATTTTTATAGCTTTGCTCATAATTAAAAAATAATATTTTAATTTTGGACACATGTGAAATGACAAATTTTTAGGTTATGTCTACGATTACAAAATAAACATGTGCCATACATGATTAGCAAAACATAAGAATCTAACGTATGACTGTCTTGTCTTATGAAAAAATAAATAAATATTTGGATAGTCTAAATGACATTAAAGTTTCTCTTGAAATCTACTAGTAAACAGAGAAAAGATGCATAAACCATTTACAAAAGAATAAAACTTGAGAAAATTTAATGAATCATCATAAATATTTACGTTTGCAACATTTTAGTCATAATAAAATCATTGACTATTATGATCCATTATTCTAATTCAATGTTTATATAATGATAATTATGTGGCTATTATGATCCATTACTCTAATTCAATGTTTATATAATGATAATTATGTGGTTGGATTTATACAACATAGTTTTATTTGCTACATGTCCTAGCTCCTATCTTGTCCATGTACTACTTTTTCATAGTTTACCATGTTGGTGTGTCCATTGCGTCGATGAGTCCATGTCGCATCGCACTTTTATCCCGTGTCCATGTCCCAATCCATGCTTCAAAGGGTTTCTTAAATACAAGGCTAGGATTGCCGAGGTAATATGATGCTTTCGTAAATTTCATCAATATGGAAATGTTCATGGTGTACATTGCTTTGGGAAACGTGGAAGAATGGCTGCAGTTGCTTGGGTGATTTTTTTGACAGAATCTATGTCCTCCATAAAATTTTTGGTGATGACTAGTTGGCTTTCCATAAGAAGCCTTGCCCTGTCAGGTGCCAGTGCAAGAGGTGTTGGGCTACTAACCCAATCGTAAGCAAAGGCTATGTCTGTTTATCCTTTCTAGCGTCGTCAGTTAATGGCTACCAAATTGGTTATGAACTAGTTGCCCTTACATGAGTCTGGCGTAGTGTTTGTCAACCCCATATATCTCTGACAATCATATATCTTGAGATTAGTGTAAAATTGTATATTTTCACATTTTACTTTCTTGCATTGAAATTTCAAAACTGTTGTAGGACAGTGAGGAATACAGGCTTGAAAGAGTCCTGAAGGATGCTTCTATGCCACACGGAACAGTTATCCTAACAACTTTAAATGAAGCCTGGGCTGGTCCAAGTTCGATCATTGATCTTTTCCTTGAGAGCTTTAGAATTGGAGATCATACCCGCAGACTTTTGAATCATTTAGTGATTGTTTCTTTAGATCGAAAGGCCTTTTCTCGTTGTCTGCTTGTACACACTCATTGTTTTGCCCTTGTCACTGAAGGGGTCGATTTCTCTCGGGAGGCTTATTTTATGACCCCTGATTATTTGAAGATGATGTGGAGAAGGATTGATTTCCTACGGTCTGTTCTTGAGATGGGATATAACTTCATTTTCACGGTACTCTCTCTATCTCTCTCTCTTTGTCTTACACACACACACACACATCACACACATAGAAAAGCAAACATGCAAACGCCAACAAACATTTATGTGGGCCTGAAAAGGTCAGTTTCAGGATGTTATTTTGTACTTCATCTTGTTGTCACATTTTTTATATTGGTAATCATCTGAATTCGGTTAAATGTTTTCGCAAGCAATTCTAATGTTGGCGAGCATTAATATCCCTGCCTGTTGTAATCAGATTGATTAACACTAAATAATTATGCATATTAAATGCTTCAATTAGGAGCCATCCCGAGAAGTCTACCTTCTGGTCTCTGGCAATGATCTCCTTTTGATATTCTCTGTCTGTAGTGCATACACCTGTGATACTACATTCCATCTTGTCTTTTGTTCTTATGAACCTCATTTTACTGTCTAAGACATGTAGGTTGATTGTGATAAATGTGTGTGTGAGGTTTCTGAAGAACAGATTGATCATCCAATAGGTTTTGCATATGATAACTTTGCATATCCGATGAAAGACTTAGTTCTCAGGATCCAGAATTTAAGGGTCTTCAATCTAGCTTACAAGGGAAATTTCTTGGAGAGTTATGTGAAGGAAGAAGGCAATTTGTTGTGAAGGATGATTGATGCTGAGCATGGGAGTGAACTGCATGTTGGATGTCTATGACTCTATGCTGGTGAAATCCCCTTATGATGTGCGTTTGTGGAGGACTATTGGGTGGGGATCGGGGTTATTTCTTAAAATTTACATCTGTGGTGGTGGGAAATGGAGAGCAGATTAGGTTTTGGTATGTCCTAGGTGTGAGGGGAAGCCCCTTGTACTTTGATTCTTGGACTTCTTCTCGAAGTCAGAGGAAAAGGAGCCATTGGCTGCTGATTGTTTCATCACAACATGGGGGTCCCTAGATTTCGTTCCTCATAGTGGTGGGTTATCTCTGTGAAAGTGAATTTATAACACCCTTAGAGGAGGCACTCTTGCTGGGTCTTTCATGGAGGCGCATTTGGAACATGTGCTCCTATGCAAGGAGCTTTTAAAAGTAATTGTAACTGTGAACTTACGATAAAGGAAAAATGCTACCTTCAACCAGTGTTGCATGTGTAAGGGATCTGAAGAACCCGTCATGTTTCATATCATCACACATATCCTGGTTTCTCTTTTGGGTGTCGCTTAGGTGATACCAAAGTCATGAGGAGCTTTTCTTAAACTTTCAAGAAGTTTTTATCATCATTTGTTGATCTATTATCACTAATTTTCCTCTTTTGATAATTGGCATTGCTTTCAAAAATGGGTAATTTTGGGATGTGCTTCCTTTGATGGAAGCTGCTCCAAACAGGGCCCAAGTATCAATGAAATGACAAGTGAAGGGCATGTGACTGTTTGAGTCCAATAAGAAAAGAAGTGAATTTTTTTTCTCCTGTAATACCTTCCCCCTTTTGGGGAAATATGTGCATTGATGGTTGTTTGATACATTCAACCCAGATTCAAGTGACAATGAGTGGGGAGACCTGACATTTATATAAACCAACATTGAGTGATCTAATACTTGGATGCGGGATACAAGCTCTCTTCACGTCCTCCCTCACTTGCAACATGGGCTCGTATGTGGGCTAATAAACTGAACTAAAATAGACAGACAAAGAAATCAGGGTAAGATACTTTGTCCCCTTAGCATTCATGCTCCAGCTCTGATAGCATGTTAAAATGTCTGACCCAAAACAAATGGTGATGTTGTAAAGGCCGTCAATCATACTAATTAACCTTTGGTGGTCTTAATGTTTCGATGTGAGATACAAACTCTCTTTATTGTGATGTTCGCTGTTCTGTGTTCCACCAACAATGGTACTCAATTAATGGGTCATGTTATAATTTCTTGGCGTGATGGACATGTCAACAGCCATCATCCTTCAACAAACTCAAGTATCTGCATGCTACTTATAGTGTTTACAAGTATGCATCTTAAATAAATCCCGCCAGTCTACTGGAAATATAATCCTTTACTTTCTGATTTTTGCTGTTTTTTTCTTTTCCAGGATGCTGATATCATGTGGTTCAGAGACCCATTCCCACACTTCAATTTGGATGAAGATTTTCAGATCGCATGTGACCATTTCTCTGGTAATCCTCATGATGTGGAGAATAGACCCAATGGAGGCTTTATGTCTGTAAGGTCCAATAACCGGTCAATAGAGTTTTACAAGTTCTGGTACTCCTCACGAGACACATATCCAGGATTACATGATCAGGACGTACTTAATAATATCAAATATGATTCTTTCCTCACAGACATTGGACTGAAGATGAGATTCTTGAATACTGCTTACTTTGGTGGGTTTTGTGAACCTAGCAAAGATTTGAATTTGGTTTGTACGATGCATGCAAACTGTTGCTATGGGCTGGACAGCAAGCTTCATGATCTTAAAATCTTGCTTCAGGATTGGAAAAGATTTATGTCTTTACCACCCAGCTTGAAGAGATCATCAGTGCAATCTTGGAGGGTTCCTCAGAACTGCAGGTAAGATGGTGATCTGTAGCTTACAAGTCTAGATTTCAGAACTACTTCATTTTTTTTATGCATTATTCATCACTGTTTTCAAATGTGTATTCCTTACAAGAGTTCTTTTCTCATGGTTTCTCCAGTCTCGAGTCTCTCCGCAATTATGGTCCTCCAGGGAAGGATGTTGAGCAACATTAAGAAGATAAGAGTTGATTAGTGTATATAACGGTAGGTGCTTGTGCCTTGTAAAAAAAAATGTGAATATTCTGATAGCACATTTATGCTGCATTCTGGGCAACATATTTATTATAATATTTTACGTGTGGAGTTTTTATATTATTTTCTAACATCTGGCCAGTGCAAATGGCATTCATGAAGAACTGGAACGATCATTTAGCTGCTACTCATTGATATGTTTAAAGCGAGACACTTTTTTAGTGCCATGAAGGACTTACTGTGAGCTGAAATCACATAAGAACTTGTGGAATGATTAGTACCCGGTTAATTGGGGGCGGTGGGATGGGTGAATTAGGTACAAACCTAAACTTTGGCTTTAATCTATATCTATATCTACTCTCTCTCTCTCTCTCTCTCTCTCTCTCTCTATATATATATATATATATATATATATATATATATATATATTATTTATTATAAATGTTAGCATGTGTGAAAAAAATTTGATTTTCTATTTTATTCTTAATTCTTATAATAAATTTAATTATACCCACATTTATACTTTCATCCAATTTTTGTTTGTTACTCTTATTTGACTTTCAACTTGTTTTGAAATTTTTTATAAGGATTTCTAAATTTTTTTGAACTAATTTATTAGAAGTATAATTACATACAATTTTCTATATTTATATAAAGTAAAGCATTAGATATTTTAAATTATTATGTACATGTAGTTATTAAATTGAATTATATAGTCAAATGTATGTTGTATTTTATTTTTTTTAATATGTAATAATATAATAATATTATAAGCTATCTAATAAATATATTTAATAAAATAAAATTTAATAATCTATATAATAAGGGAGTTAACATTGTTTGTCTTTAGTTTTTCGTGGTTGAAAATGCTTTAAGATTACTCATTTGACGGCCCTAATTGATCACCCAACTTTTTGAGAAAGACTTTTATTCTTTTTACAACTCTAAGACACTTATTTTTGATATATCTCTCTATCTATCTCATACCCCATCTCGAGGTTTTAAAATTTAAATACACACTGTCCCACTCTCCACTAAATCTCTCTCTCTCTCTCTCTCTCTCTCATACACACACATACCTATCTAATATAGTCCATTCACATTCTCAATTATTGTGTATGTGATATTTTGAGTAATTCTCTTTGTCAATTTAATTACTATTTTCTCACAGAGCTATACATCACCAAAATTGCCTATTGCTCAACTGAATTTCTCCTTTACAAATTTGTTGCGTGATTATCATTAAATATTTATTCTTTTTAATTAATGTTTTTATGTTGGTTTAGTTGTGGATGCTTTGACATGATTTTATTATTGTTAAATGTTATGTGTTAAATATGTATTACTATTTTTAGTGTGTATTTACTCGAGGTTTGCATGTGTAACAACTAGCAGCACAACATCATAACCACTACCCAAATAGACAATGTAACCCAAATATTTGTATGATTTTATAGAATGAGAAAATATTTAAATGTAAAAAAAAATTCTAGGTTGTAGACATTCTTTTGTAAGGTAGTTGAATTCTTATGGTAAAATTTGACAAAAATAAAAAAAAAACAAAAAAAATAATAAATAAAACATAAAATTTGCACCAAATAACAAGTGATACCAATTGCACCAATAAAAAAAATAATATAAGTGATACCAATTGCACAAAAAAAACAAAAAAATTCAAAGTCAAGCTAATCACCATCACCACTTCCACGCAAACAAAAAGTACAAATATACAATTCATAAATAAAATCTTCAAGCTATTATTCATACCAAAAATAAATCACTAATGTATGAAAACTTATAGTTCTCAAAATAAAAAAATAAAAAAACCAAAACCCAAGCTAATCACCAATAAAAAAAAGTGGCTAATAAAAAAAAAACAAGTAATACTAATTGTGCAAAAAATAATATTCAAAGTCAATCTAATCGCCATCACCACTTCCACGTAAACAAAAAGTACAAATATCCAATTCATAAGCAAAACATTCAAGCTATTACTTGTACCTTATCAACAATTTACTCAGAATTGCATGAAAACTTATAGTTCTTAAAAATCCAAAAAAGGTATACCAATTGCACCAAAAAAAATATATATATATTCAAAGCCAATCTAATCGTTGTGTGTTGAAATTATTTAAATATCCTATCGTTGTGTGTTGATATTTTATAAGTAACATAGTGCCTTCAGGTACGAGTAATGACTAATAATATAATATAATAAGATGTATAAATGTCTAAATGGGTCAAATAGATACCTAAATAAATGACAGATTAGATACTCAAAGATTTATAGAATAATTTAATAATTAAATTTAACAATAATTAAAATACGAATTAATTATTCAATACCTAATTTATTATTTAATTTAATTACACATATAATTTATATTTTTTATAAATAAATATTATTTAAATTTATTTACATGTAGGATAGCATTTGTTGGTATTAGTAAATGCTATTTATACCAAACTTATCCAATGAAAAATTAGTATTAGTATTACACTCCTATCTAATACCACCTCTTGTTTGTTTGCATTTTTTTTTTGTGATTGTTTGTTTGCATATAATGGAGTAAATGAGACCTATAAAAAAAGTGAATGTCAGTTGACACATTCTATATAAAAAAAAAAACTTTTAACCTTATTGCAATTCAATCCATGATTTTGTTTGTTGACCTTGTTTTTCCATCCATATTTTTTTCTCCCTTCACTCCAAGCATTAGGCAGAAGATAAACCGTAAAACCCAGGAAAAATAAAAAAACTTAATTTAAAAGGGGCAAAATAGTAATTAGATGTTACGATGCGGGTTAAAAACTCAAATTTCTTCTAGAACTCGGATGATGAAACGGACCTCATCGTTAGATTCGTATCGCGAAATCTAGTTATCCAGTCAGTTTTTATTGAATTCCGAGACAGTCGGATTTTTTACGTTTTAGGAGACGATAAGAAGTTGCGCGTCTGAAATAAACTCGATCAGAATTTATTCGCAGGGCCCAAAAAATAATTTTAAATTAGTTCAATAAAAATACACTAAACTTAACACTTAACAAGATTTAATTGATTCGAAATAAAATTGGATCAATTAAAGAGGGACATGTAGCGCAACGTGAGTCAAACATTCAAGGAGTATATAAAGGGGGAAAACTCAGATTTTTCTCCCATTCTTTAGCCAGCAACATTTTGGAAAAGAGAGAGAGAAGAGAGAAAATCCCAAAATTCTCCCATCTTCTTTCCTTGATCTACCAAGATCCACTGTTGGATTGTTTCGGGCTAAGAGTTAAAGTCGTTCTACGCAATAAGAGTTGTGCACTCATACCAAATATCGTGATTTTCTCTAAAATCTCAAAGACGAGAATTTTGGGATAAAACTTGGAAGGCTTGATTTAGGGTTTCTACTACGCGGGCATACGCTACAAGAGATAGGGTTTCCCTCATATTTAGGTTTATTTCTAACCTAGAGTTGAGATATGAAATGAGTAAGGTGTTAGAGATTAATTCTCATGTATAACACACACCTAGTGTAGCTATAATATGGAAAATGAGTATGAGAATATATTAAAACCAATTCTTGTATGATTTGGGTTTGATGAAATTACTTGATGTGGATTTCATGAATAATGTATTGTTTGGGCATGCTATGTGTTTACATAATTTTGTCTACTAAGTGTTTGATAATATGCTTAGGAATTCAAGTATGTTAATTGGATTGATATCACATGTGACATGCTCAGGAATGTTTTTGGAAAATGACATGTTTATTATATGTTTAAGATATGATGAACATAATGATATGAAATGTAATTGTACATTACATTTGTATATGCACTGGTAGCATCGCATTCATGGGCATTCAACATCAGTGTGGGTGTGTGTGCATGTTTTGATCAAACACCATCCTTGGTGGGTTGATACGTGGGCTTGGGAAAGTTGGGTTTATATTCGACTGAGTTTGCACAGGTTGCATTGAAAATACATGTCGGGTATAACAAGAAGGGATAGATTCTCTCTTGGGTGCAAGACCCGATTACTTGACTCACTCACTTGCCCTGTGGTGAAATTTCAAAAAAATATGCCAGTGTACTCGGAATCGGAGGTGTGATGCCCTCAAATACTTTGTCGGTTTGGTAGACTATTGGTATGATGTCCATAAATTATCTACCTAAAAAAACACAAAATTTTATAAAATGGTCATTAGATGTCTAACATCAATGGCGGGGGTTTGGAATGCCCAGATGTATACACATGACATGTATTATAGGAGTCGGTGGGGGACTTGGGTTTGCATTGCATGCGTGAGTTTTCATCTCAAGACATGGTATGAAATTGTAGCATTCATTTATGAAAAGTATGTGTTTGAATGTATACTTGATATGATGATTTGCATGTGACATTTCATATGCATCTGGGTTGGGGAGTGACCTCCTTAGGAGATATTCTATTGAGCGTGTCTTACCCTTTATGGGGATACATTTTAGGTGGGAGACAAGTTCTAGTGGACGGCCCTCACTTGGGCCTATGTTGACGATAGAGCCGGGTTGTGGCTCTTGAATTACATTTTGTAGTCCCTTGTACATTTCTATTTTGGTCTTGTATAAATTATGTACAAAACTTGTACTTTGACAAAGGCATGTAATGAGATACTCGTGGACATTATTCTTTTGTAAACAAATAAATGTAATGGATGTTGTATGAGTTTATTGGGTTAAAAGTTGAAATCTGGGAAGTTTGGGAAAATCTAGACTCTAAGTACTGACACCTTACAGGTACCTAGCTTCCAGTGGACTCAGGTACCGATATCTATGCTCACAGGTATCGGTACCCTGATGACAATGGGCCTAGGTACCGGTACCAAGTCTTGCAGGTACCGGTACCTGGTTTCCAGAAGGCCCAAGTATCGGTACTCCTTAACAGAGGTACCGGTACCTCTTCCCGAAAATTGAATTTTGAACTGCAACACTTCTAAGCCTTCATACCTTGAGCTCTTTTCTTTGAATGATATAAATGATTAAATTTTAAGTCCTAGACTCTGAGATGTGGACTTTGGAATAGTCATATGATATATGCACAAGTTATGTGTTGGGTAGAGCTCCCGTAAAAGGGAGACTCTGCCCAAATTCCATTTTGTTATGATCCCGATGAATGAAATGTAAAAACGTGGTATCAGGTTAAACGGTACTCACGGGTATTTTCGTGGGTTGATGGGTGATCAATGGATTGAGAAAGGACTCCCAAATTTTGGGGTGTCACATAAACATAAATATTGTCCATTTTCTCATGCCAATACACAGTGCACAAGTGTTTGTTCTTACAATATCTATATTTGGATACTAGTATTTAACTAATCTATTAATAACTTGAAGTATCAACATATAAAATGAGCTACAAACCAACATTACCCAATAATATATATAATAAGGTGTTGCCTTCAATATATCAAACAAAATTACGACAAATACCACAAGCACTCAAAACATGGAGCTGTACTTGTTAAACCACATCCCCAAAACAGGTTAGTCATGTCCATAATAATATTTATACATTACCATTAATAAAAATAGTTCAAAAAGGATAAAGATAAAGGTTAATCGTCGATTATGATAACTTCTATTCCCTTGATATTGACAGGGTCGACATAGGAGTCAACACTCGTGGACAAGTAGCTACTCCTGTTGGATGGTGGGCTGAATATATTCTTCAAACTATCGTATAGAGGGCATGAATTTGTACAGTACTTCCTTGTGAACTTATTTTTCTACAAATTGACTCCAGACAACCATGAATAAGTATCATATAAACCAATTCACTCTAAATTAACCAAAAAGAAGTAAAATGGATAACACATACCTTCAAATATCTATCACTCCCATGGAAAGGACCATCGACCACTTACTTCAAATCTAGATCCCATGCAAACTTCCACGTCTTTAGCATGTCAAGTATGGTGAGATAATTTTTCTCCCAAAAAAAATATCTTTGTTGCAAGTTCCGTCAGTTTCAACCTAAAGTCTGGCATCCTCCTCTTCAACTGTTTTAACAATTTCTCAAATAATATCTTTGAGTAATGACCTTGTCCTGACACTTTACCCCGCCCTCTATACTCCATCAAGGTATCAAGGAGCACATCACATTCATCCTCACTTAACTTAACGCTCAACATTTCTAACTATAATAATTACATAGCATAACAATATTAGCTAATTAACATATCATGTTCGAAAAATAGCAAATACATCATACAATTAATAGAAAACGCAAAATATGCCGAAAATTACAGTTCGTAAAAGAAGAAAAGTTCACCCAATTCTTCCCAAAAAGGAGTAAAGAATATGGATGAGTACCATACCCAAAATAAATATCACAACTGTGACACTCCAAAATTCAGGTGTCCATAATTAACCCATGATTAACTCGAATTAAACTAAGATATCAATACGCTCTGATACCAAGCTATGACACCCCAAAAACCAGGAGTCATTTGTCAACCCGTTGATCATCCATCAACCCGCGGAATACCCGTGGATACCGTGTAACTCGATATCACACCGTCATGCCCCATTTACCGGAATCCATATAATTTAACAAAATTCGGACAGAGTCTCTTTTGTACGGGGAGCTCTACCCAAAACACAACCTGTGCAATCATAAAATCACATGACCCATCCGAGATCCAATATACAACATTGACCACACCGGGTCCATTTATCCATACTTGTGACGCCCCTAAAACCGGGAGTCCTATGTCAATGTATGCAGTGTGACATTGACTTATATTAGTGTAACATTGTCATGTACCACTGTGACATTGTGTCAATGTGACATGTACCCCAACTACTTATAAACCATCGAATTTATGCATCAAACATAGTTAATACAAGTTTAAATTACAACTCTTTTACATACATTACATGTAAAAAACTAAATTACAAGTTTAGTTTTACAAAAGCATCATTTAAAGCCGCATTTCGGTTTTTCTTTAACATTCAGGCCCCGATTGAGAGTCTTCCACCGGCGTGAACCCCACACCTGAAATATTTTCCCATATAGGGTGAGCCACGCTCAATAGACTATCTCCTAAAGAGGCTACTCCCCAACCTAAGTGTATATGAAATGTTCACATGCAACATTCAACATGCAACAACCATTCCAATCAAGAAAGTGCAATCCAATGATAGGAATTTTCATGTCATGCCATGAAATGAGATGAGATTCACTCATGCAACTTCAACCCGAGCCCTCAACGGCTCCCACAACACAATGCAATGCCAATGTGTGATAAATCCGTCATTGATGAAATACATCCAATGAATATTTGAAATAAAAGTCTTGTGTTTATAAAACCAAATCATTGTTGGATGTTACACATCAAATGACCATTTTATAAAACAAAATCATGTGTCTTTGTTGGGTAACGGATTTTCGAATCGCACCGCTGATTCCGTACACCTTTACACTTTTCCGGAATTTCACCACAGGGGAGTGCATGAACCAAGTAGCCGGGTCTTGCACCCGAGGGAGAATCTAGCCCTTCTTGCTATACTTGGCACAAGTTTTTCATGCAACCGTGTAACTCAGCTGGATCTTCGATCCAACCTTCCTGAGTCCACTTATCAACCACCACGAATGATGTTTGATCAACCATGCACACACACCCACATCTATGTCTCATGCCCATGAATGTGATGTCTCTGTGCATATGCAATGTAATGACAATTGTAACACCAATATCATATTCATATGTAATGAATGTCATATGGATTATTTCTACCACATTTTAACACATACCATCGATAATTATGTCCAAAGCATATAATCTCCATAATCATCACAATACCAATATATTTCAAGCATATATCAACATTTATATTTCCAAATGTAAATCACCTCATAAGCATATGATTTCAATTTACCACATCATCCAAGCATGTTATTTCAATTTCATCAAAACATCAACTTCAATAATTTAAGACATTTTATCAAACACCTTCAAGGCACAACTCATGTAAACACATAACATACCCAAAATTTCACATTTATCAAAAAGTTACATTAGACAATTTCTACATACCAAATTTAAAATAGAATTTATTTTACCCATTTCCAATACACATTTCACCAATCAACAACAATAGGCAAGTGCTAAAGATATTTAATAACCTACTCATTCCATATCACATTCCTAGGTTGGAAATAAACCTAAGTAGGTGGGAACTTTACCTCTTGAAGCGTAAAACGAAGTGTAGAGAACTTCAAGAACACAACCACAACTTCAAACCTTTGATTTCCCAAAATCTCCTCTTTGGATCTTCGGTGAAATCTTTCGTTCTTGGTATGGTTGTGTAGCCCTCGTCGAGGTGATCGACTTTAACTCTTGGTCCGAGTCGATTCAACCAACGGCGCTCCATAGATCGTAGAGAGAAGGTGTTGCTTTTGATTTTTCTTCTCTTTTCCCTCTCTTCTCCTCTTCAACGTGAACCCAGCAGACGGAAATGGGGAGAAATCAGATATTTCTCCCTTATTTATACCCTTTAATTGCGCGGTCCATGTCGCGCTGCACGTTCCTTATTTTCGGGTCCGTTTTTGTCCCAAAACGATTAAATTTCGTTCCGGTTTAAGTTCAAAATATTTTTATTTGAACTTTCTTTAAATTATAAGAAAATGTTATAAATTTTATTTTTGGGGTCATTTTTGAGGTCACCCGACACTTGGTTGTCTCGTAAAACGCGTAAAATCTGACTATCTCATAATTCGACGAAAATTGTCTGGGTAACTAGAATTCACGAGACGAATCCAACGGTGAGGTCCGTTTCGTCATCCGAACTCTAGAAAAATATGGGTTCTCAACCCGCTCTATAGTGGCATTTTTACCGTTTTGCCTTTTCTCATAAAAAATTCAAATTTACCCGAGTTTTACATTCTTCCCCCCCTTAAAAGAATTTCATCCCCGAAATTCACACACACATACACACTAAACTGCATGCATATGAAACAGTCATAAAATACTAAATGATTATAAGAGTGTACCTCCATTCTTGAATAAGAAAGGATAACTGGTACGTATGGTGTCCTCACGCTCCCATGTCGCCTCCTCCGTACCTCGGTGCTGTCACAATACCTTCACTAGCCTCACGGTCTTGCCTCGCAAAATCTGCTCCCGGCTATCCATGATACGCACCGGTCCCTCCTCGAAGGTCTTATCCGCATCAACGGTCAACTCACCCCAATCCACCACATGTGTCGGATTTGGAGTATATTTCCGGAGCATAGAGACATGGAACACCGCATGAACACCTGATAGATTTGGCAGTAACGCCAATCGGTAAACAACTGTACCAACCCTCTCGAGTACCTCGAAAGGCCCGATAAACCTCGGCGACAGCTTTTCCCACTTGCCGAATCTGACCACTCCTCTCTTTGGCATCACCTTCAAGAAGACATGATCTCCCACTTCAAACTCCAAAGGTCACTGTCGTCTGTCGGTGTAGCTTTTCTGTCGGCTCTGAGCCGTAAGAAGACGTTTTCGTATCAGGTCCATCTTCTCCGAAGTGTCCCTAACCAAGTCTGGACCTGTAGTGGGTCTCTCTCCAACCTCTGTTCAACAAACCGGAGAACGGCACGGCCTCCCATATAGTGCCTCATCGGGTGCCATTTGAATGCTTGCCTAATAACTATTGTTATAGGCGAACTCCACTAAGGGTAAATGCTCTTCCCAGCTACCCTTGAGGTCTAGGACGCATGCTCGTAACATGTCCTCTAGCGTCTGGATGGTCCTCTCCGACTAACCATCCGTCTGGGGATGAAAAGTTATGCTCATCATCAACTGTATCCCTATGGCTCGTTGGAAACTCTCCCAAAAATGAGCTGTGAACCTGGAGTCTCGATCCGATACTATAGATACGGGCACCCCATGTAGCCGGACAATCTCCCGTATATACTACCTGCAGAACTCCTCCAGTGTGAAGGTCATCCGCATTGCCAAAAAGTGTGCCGACTTAGTAAGCCAGTCCACTATTACCCATACTGCGTCATGTCCCCGAGATGTCTGTGGCAACTGGGTCACAAAATCCACCGTGACCTGTTCCCACTTCCACTTAGCCACCTCCAAAGGCTAGAGCAACCCCGCCGGTCTCTAGTGCTCAACCTTGACTTGCTGACATGTGAGACATCGACTAACGAAATCTCCAACATGCCTCTTCATCCCACTCCAGTAGTACTGGCGACGAAGATCATGGTACATCTTCGTGCCACCTGGATGCACAGCAAAACGAGAGCAATGAAACTCCTTGAGGATCTCCTCTCTCAGATTCGTAGACTGGGGAACCACAACCCTTCCCCTGAACCGAAGACTACTATCCACATGAATGACCCAGCCCTCGTCACCTGTACCCGGTCCCTGATGGACAATATCTCAACGTCCTACCCCTATGACTCAATCACCCTGCTCAGTAGGGAAGGCGTAGCCACCAAACTCCCCAAAGTGCCCTGAGCCTGGCCCCTATAATGCAACCCGAACTGTCCCACAGTCTCGAGCATCTACCACTCTCGGGAAGCCACACTAGCCATGACTCCCCGTGACTTCCGGCTGAGTGCATCAGCCACCACAATTTTTTTACCGGGATGGTAATGCAAAGTGAAGTCATAGTCCTCTAAATACTCCATCCACCTGCGTTGCCTCATGTTGAGGTCCCGCTGTGTGAAGATGTACTTTAGACTCTTATGATCCAAAAATACCTCGAATTTGCTCACCGTATAAATAGTGGCACCAAGCCTTCAAGGCAAAGACAATGGCTGACAACTCCATATCATGCGTAAGGTAATTCTGCTCGTGGTTATTTAACTACCGAGAACCATAAGCTACCACTCTCCCGGACTGCATCAAAACACACCCAAGTCCGTCCTTGAATGCATCATAGTACATTGTGTACCTCTATCCTCTCTCCGAAACTATCAGAATAGGAGCTGAAGTAAGCCTCTCCTTCAACTCTTGGAATGCCCTCTCACAAGAGTCATTCCACTCAAACTTGACCTCTTTCCGGGTCAACCTTGTAATTGGTGCAGCTAGTCGGGAGAAATCCTCAATGAACCTCCTGTAATACCCTGTCAATCCTAAGAAACTACGTATCTCGAAGATTGATTCTAGTCTCTCCCAACTCATAACCGTCTCAACCTTCTCCGGGTCCACGGATACATCCGAAGCCGACACCACGTGTCCCAAAAATTTCACCTCCGTAAGCCAAAATTCACACTTGCTGAACTTGGCGTACAACTGATGGTCTTTCAAGGTCTGGAGAACGACCCTCAAGTGACCCTCATGTTCCTCCTCATACTTGGAGTAGATCAGAATGTCATCAACAAACACTACGACGAACTGATCTAAATAGGGTTGGAACACCCTATGCATGAGATCCATGAATGCCGCTGGGGCATTCGTCAATCCAAATGGCATCACCGTGAACTCAAAGTGCCCATACCGCGTTCTGAACGCCGTCTTAGGGATATCTGCCTCCCTGATCCTCAACTGATGGTAACCCGTGCAGAGATTTATCTTGGAGTAGACCCGCGCCCCTCTCAGTTGATCGAAAAAATCGTCAATCCTTGACAAAGGGTATCTATTCTTGATAGTAACCTTATTCAACTGCTGGTAATCTATGCATAGCCAAAGAGTCTTATCTTTCTTCTTGGCAAACAATACTGGAGCGCCCCAAGGTGAAGTACTCGGTCTAACAAAGCCCTTGTCCAATAGTTCTTGCAATTGGACCTTGAGTTCTTGCAACTCAGCTGGCGCCATTCTATGCGGAGTCATAGAAATGGGCGATGTACCAGGGTGTAACTCAATAGTGAAGTCTACATCCCTATGTGGAGGTAATCCCGGTAGTTCGTCAGGAAAAACGTCCTCATACTCACACACCACCCAAGGTAGACCAAACTCCTGTCTCGCCTCGTCCTCCTGGGTAAGGCTCACAAGCCAGCCCATCAACTACCCGTGCAATCGTGAGTCATACACGGCTTGGAGGCAAAACATCATTTTTTTCCCCTTGAAACTTGAAACAGACACCGTCCGGTGTGTAGGCAGTTACCCTCTTCCGATCACAATCAATGACTACCCGATGCGCCGCCAACCAGTCCATCCCAAATATGACATCGAACTCTGACATGTCCATGACTCTAAGGTCCATGGTGAGTAGAAACCCCGAGATCTCTAGCTCACAACCCCTGATATATCTGATCAATGCTCACCCTAACTCCTAGGGGAGAACTAACAAGCAATGGCTCTTCAATAACAATAGAGCACTGACTTAGTATCCCAAGATAGGGATCAAGTTCAAACTTTGAGATTTCTCTCTTTGTCTCACTAGAGGAGCATGTGTCATCTACACCCTGAACCGTCTCATTCCTTTTCTTTTTCCGACCCCCAAGGTTATGTTCTTTAATCCTGGTGTCTCTTTCTCCATATACATTTCACCATGCATATAATTCACATAACACATAACACATAACATGTAGCATTTAAAGCACAAAACATGAAATGCACAATGAATGCAATGGTCTAGACCCATGCCCCTCAAGCCATAGGTAAATCGTATACCTAAGCTCTGATATCAAGCTGTGACACTCCAAAATTCAGGTGTCCGTAATTAACACATGATTAACTCGAATTAAACTAAGAAATCAATGTGCTCTGATACCAAGTTGTGACACCCCAAAAACCGGGAGTCTTTTGTCAACCCGTTGATCATCCATTAACTCGCGAAATACTCGTGGATACCGTGTAACTCGCTATCACACCGTCATGCCCCATTTACCGGGATCCATAATTTAACAAAATTCGGGCAGAGTCTCCTTTGTACGGGGAGCTCTACCCAAAACACAACATGTGCAATCATACAATCACATGACCCATCCGAAATCCAATATACAACATTGACCACACCGGGTCCATTTATCCATACTTGTGACGCCCCTAAAACCGAGGGTCCTATGTCAATGTATGCAGTGTGACATTGACTTATATTAGTGTAACATTGTCGTGTACCACTGTGACATTGTAGTGTACCACTGTGATATTGTGCCAATGTGACATGTACCTCAACTACTTATAAACCATCGAATTTATGCATCAAACATAGTTAATACAAGTTTAAATTACAACTCTTTTACATACATTACATGCCAAAAACTAAATTACAAGTTTAGTTTTACAAAAGCATCATTTAAAGCCACATTTCGGCTTTTCTTCAACATTCAGGCCCCGATTGAGAGCCTTCCACCAGCGTGAACCCCGCACCTGAAATGTTTTCCCATATAGGGTGAACCACGCTCAATAGGGTATCTCCTAAAAAGGCTACTCCCCAACCTAAGTGTGTATGAAATGTTCACATGCAACATTCAACATGCAACAACTATTCCAATCAAGAAAGTGCAATCCAATGATAGAAATTTCCATGTCATGCCATGAAATGAGATGAGACTCATTCATGCAACTTCAACCAGAGCCCTCACCGGCTCCCACAACACAATGTAATGCCAATGTGTGATAAATCTGTCATTGATGAAATACATCCAATGATAATTTGAAATAAAAGTCATGTGTTTATAAAACCAAATCATTGTTGGACGTTACACATCGAATGACCATTTTATAAAACAAAATCATGTGTCTTTGTTGGGTAACGAATTTTGGAATCGCACTGCTGGTTTCGTACACCATTACACTTTTCTGGAATTTCACCACAGGGGAGTGTATGAACTAAGTAGCCAAGTTTTGCACCCGAGGGAGAATCTAGCGTTTCTTACTATACCCGACACAAGTTTTTCATGCAACCGTGCAACTCAGCCGGATCTTCGATCCAACCTTCTCGAGTCCAATTATCAACCACCACAAATGGTGTTTGATCAACCATGCACACACACCCACACCCATGTCTCATGCCCATGAATGTGATGCATCTGTGCATATGCAATGTAATGACAATTGTAACACCAATATCATATCCATATGTAATGAATGCCATATGGATTATTTCTACCACATTTTAACACATACTATGGATAATTATGTCCTAAGCATATAATCTCCATAATCATCACAATACCAATATATTTCAAGCATATATCAACATTTACATTTCCAAATGTAAATCACCTCATAAACATATGATTTCAATTTACCACATCATCCAAACATGTTATTTCAATTTCATCAAAACAACAACTTCAATCATTTAAGACATTTTTATCAAACACCTTCAAGGCACAACTCATGTAAACACATAACATACCCAAAATTCCACATTTATGAAGAAGTTACATTAGACAATTTCTACATACCAAATTTAAAATAGAATTTATTCTACCCATTTCCAATACCCATTTCACCAAATCAACAACAATAGGCAAGTGCTAAAGATATTTAACAACCTACCCATTCCATATCATATTTCTAGGTTGGAAATAAACCTAAGTAGGAGGGAACCCTACCTCTTGAAGTGTAAAACGAAGTGTAGAGAACTTCAAGAACACAACCCCAACTTCAAACCTTTGATTTCTCAAAATCTCCTCTTTGGATCTTCGGTGAAATCCTTCATTCTTGGTATGGTTGTGTAGCTCTCGTCGAGGTGATCGACTTTAACTCTTGGTCCGAGTCGATTCAACCAATAGAGCTTTGTAGATCGTAAAGAGAAGGTGGTGCTTTTGATTTTTCTTCTTTTTTCCCTCTCTTCTCCTCTTCAACGTGAACCCAGTAGATAGAAATGGGGAGAAATCAGATATTTCTCACCTATTTATACCCTTTAATTGCGCGGTCCACGTCGCGCCGCACGTTCCCTATTTTCGGGTCCGTTTTTGTCCCGAAACGATTAAATTTCGTCCCGGTTTAAGTTCAAAATATTTTTATTTGAACTTTCTTGAAATTATAAGAAAATTTTATAAATTTTATTTTTGAGGTCGTTTTTGAGGTCACCTGACACTTGGTTGCCTCGTAAAATGTGTAAAATCCGACTATCTTAGAATTCGACGAAAATTGTCTTGGTAACTAGAATTAGTGAGACGAATCAAACGGTGAGATCCGTTTCGTCATCTGAGCTCTAAAAAAATATGGGTTCTCAACCCGCTCTATAGTGACATTTTTACCGTTTTGCCCTTTCTCATAAAAAATTTAAATTTACCCGGGTTTTACAACATTATTATTGTTTACCCGATAGATTTGTCAATGTACCAAGCCTTTGGTCCTTTACTAGTATGACATATTAATTCAAAAAATTTGTTATGGATTTAGATGATATTTAATATTTTGCAACGTTTATACACAAGCATGCAAAGTTAGCATTGACTCAATCACCCATAATTCTATTGTTTTGGACAACTGTGGACCTTTTTTTTTAACTGTCAGGAGTGTCCAGATCAGTTTACGCGCACCTCGACTAATCCCCTCCCCTCTTCGGTCCGGTCAAAGACAGGCCTTCTACGCTAGAACTAGGGTATTCATAAGAGATAAATCTCTCATGATCTGGCCCCAAGGGGTTGCAAAGATTTGAATTTAGGATGTCTGGATTTACAGCTCATCCATGTTACTATTTGAGCTACCATTAGGGTTAATTGTGGACCTTTTCAGTTACACACTCTTTATTGATCGGGAAAAAAAAGAGTTAATTACTTATTTGAGTCCTGAACTATATTATTTGTGTCTATTAAGTCCCTACACTATGTTCTGTATCAATTTTACCTTAAACTATATAATATGACTCAATGTGACCCTTTCCTCCAAATTCACTTTTAATTTTGACAGAAATCATCATGTGCACATCACGTGGCCCGTGAACTATACTATATTCTCTGACTCACGTCATGTGCACGTGAGGATTTTTGTCGATGTTAATAGCAAATTTAGACAGAAATGTCACATTGAGTTTGATTTCATAGTTTAGGGAATAAATTGACACAAAACATAGTTCAGGGGGAAAATTGGTAGTTAACTCAAAAAACAAACCTCATGCATTGGGGCAATTAGGTGTAAGATTCCGAATGCTAGTTGGTTGGCTTTCAAAGGTATGGGAAGATCAGAATGGCTTGGTCCAATTCCATTTCATCTTTAGATCAATTATATGCCCTCCCCAACCTTTTCTATCTAGTAGGGCAATGTCTAACTTGGTCATGTTTGTGTTAGAGTGCTCTTATCTTATCAAGCTTGGTTACAATGGTTTTTGTAGATTGCTCTTTCTATTGTTATCAATAGAATGCCCATATTAGTAAAGCTTATGGGTTGCTATTGCGCTTCCGTTTCCTTGTGTCATTATGGTTTACGGGTGAGTGACTCATCCTTCACGAGCTCTGACATCAAGCATTCAATTCAATATTTGAACTTTAGATCTCCATGTATTAACAACTCAAGTCTTGTCATTCGAGCTACCACGAAATTATTGATTATCTATGTATGTGTAGTTCATTTTTATTGTGGTTTGCAAGCTACAATCTAAAATAATAATCTTATTTCACGTTTATATGGTGGAATTCATTTGGACCCAGCTTTGGGTAAAGGATTCAATCAATCCTGACTTTAAACGATAGGAGGGTAAGGAAGGCCACATTCTGTGATACTGTTTTTGTGCGCCATTTTTCCAACAGTAACGACATTAACACAAATTGTAAGTGCAAGCATGAAGTGAGGTGATGATGTTAATTTAATTTCTATGAATCAAAGTGCAAAGAGGAAAAAAAATAGAAATTACAATAATAATGTTTGAAGGAAGACGGACCTTAGTGCAGTAGTAAGATTACTATCTTGTAATGAGGGTCGTGGTTCGAGTAATGAAAATATTTTTTTCACGTGAAAGAATAAAGTTGCGTATTTCGGATCCTTCTTAAAAATAAAGGTTAATTGTTTTTTACCTACCTGTGGTTTCGATTAGAAGCACCTTACTTATTTGACGTTTAAAATTTTGCACATTACCCCTTTGTAGTTATGTACCAAAGTGAAATGGTTACTTTTATCATCCAAGTTAACGGAGAGTGTGCTCCACACACCCAAAACGTGTTGTGGGTTTTGTTTCTATTGTTTCCCTCTAAAAGAATATTGTCAAAGTGCCTAAAATACCCTTTATAATATGTGGTATAATATCCAATAGGTAGGACATCCGTCTCAGATAAAAAAACATGTAAGAAAAATATAAGTGATTTTCGACTTCGGAACAAAACCTCAATTGAGAGAAAAAGAGACTCGACATGTCTGATTGAAATTTTTTTAGCACCTAAACCTGAGTTGAAACCTCTCTTGACTGACTTAAAATATGTCTTTTTGGGGGAGGAAGAAACCTATCCAATGGTGATTTCTTCTCATTTGTCTAAGTCACAAGAATTGGAATTGATGAAGGTCCTATAAAGACATCAAATGCAATTGGATGGACCATAGTTGATCTCAAGGGAATAAGTCCTCTTGTCTGTACTCATTGTATATACTTGGAAGAGGACTCAAAACCCTCTCGTCAACTGTAGTGAAGGTTAAATCCACATCTGATGGAAGTTGTCAAGGCCAAAGTGCTTAAATTTCTAGATGTAGGTATCATTTACCCCATCTCCGATAGTAAATAGGTAAACCCGACCCAAATTGTATCCAAAAATTATGGTACCACAGTAGTTAAGAATAATGATAATGAGTTAGTCACAACACGTACTGTCACCGATTGGCGTATATATATCAACTACCATAAACTCAATTCAGTTACCAAAAAGATCACTTTTCCTTACCTTTTTTTAATCAAGTTTTAGAAAGGATTGTTGGTCATGTTTTTTACTGTTTCTTGGATGAGCACTCTTAGTACAACCAAATTGAAATTGCATTAGATAATCAAGAGAAAACCACATTTACATATCCGTTTGGTACTTTTGCATATAAAAGGATATCATTTGGACTATGTAACGCTCTAGCCACATTTCAAAGATGTATGTTAAGCATTTTTAGTGACATGGTGGAGTGTTACTTGGAAGTTTTCATAGATGACTTTTCTGTGTACGGTGACTCATTTGAATTGTGTCTGAACAACCTTGAAAAAGTCCTCACACAGTGTGAGGAAACTAATTTTATTTTGAACTGGAAGAAATGCCATTTCATGGAGACACAAGGGATTGTCTTATTAGAATGAATAAAAGTGGATAAGCTAAAATTGATATGATTGGCAACCTTCCATCACCTAAGACAGTAAAAGATGTTAGGTCATTCGTAGGTCACACTAGGTTCTATAGGAGATTCATTAAGGACTTTAGTTTCATATCTAGACCGATGTGTAATCTCATATGTAAGGATGTCCCATTCGAGTGGAATGATGCTTGCCAAAGGTATTTCGAGAAGCTCAAAGACATGCTAATTTCTGCACCCATTATGTAGCCCCCTGACTGGTCTTTACCATTTGAACTCATGTGTGATGCTAACGATTATGATGTAGGTGCTGTTTTGGGGCAATGGAAGGATAAGCGCATGTGATATACTATGCAAGTAAGACTTTGAAAGATGCACAAATAAACTACTCCACGACAGAAAAAGAATCACTTACAATAATATTTGCCCTGGACAAGTTCAAGTCATATTTAGTAGGGTCCTTTATTGTTGTTTATACTGACCATGTAGCCTTAAAGTATTTGTTGACTAAGAAAGATGTCAAACTGCGCCTTCTCCTCTGGATTATTTTTCTCTAGAAATTTTATGTCTTCATCAAAGACAAGAAAGAAGTAGAGAATGTGGTGGCAAACCATCTTTCCAAGCTGAACTATGACACAAAAGAGGAATCCTTGCCAATCAAAGAGACATTCCCTAATGAGCAACTTATTGCCATCTTTGAGGTACCCTACTATGAAGACATTGCCAACTTTTTGGCCACAGGTACCATTCTGTCTCACTTCACCTCGATTGATAAACACAAATTTTTGAGAGAGGTGTGTAATTTCTTTTGGGATAATCCCTAAATGTTTAAATGTTGTAATGTTCAAATCATTAGATGTTGCAATCCCAATAATGAGATCATTCAGGTCATAACTTTTTGTCATTCTGAAGCTTGTGGTGGACATTTTTCTTCAAAGAAAACCATTACTAAAATCATGCAAAGTGGATTTTATTGGCACACCTTTTTTAAAGATATGCATACTTTTTGTTTAACTTATGATAGATGCCAAATGTTGGGGAGTATTTCTAAAAGAAACATGATGCCCTTGAACCCCATACTTGTAATTGAGATTTTTGATTGTTGGGGCATTGACTTTATAAAACCATTCCCCCTTCCTTTGACTATCTATACATATTGGTTGCAGTTGATTATGTGTCCAAATGGGTTGAAAAAAATTTATGCCAGAATAATGATCACCACATGATGATTAAGTTTTTAAAAGAAAATATTTTGCCACGGTTTAGAATTCTTTGATCCATCATAAGTGATGGGGGTGCTCATTTTTGCAGCCGTCCTTTTGAAAACCTAATTCAAAAATATTTGATTTCTCACAAGGTTGCAATCTCTTATCATCCACAGACTAGTGGACATGCCAAACTGGCCAATCAGGAGATTAAAATGATTTTGGAAAAAATAGTAAACCTGGACCACAAAGATTGGTCTTTATGACTAACTGATGCGCTTTGGGTTGGCATGTCTTCTTATCAGCTAATTTATGGGAAGTCTTGTCACTTGCTTGTAGAATTGGAACACCAAGCTTACTGTACCATCAAAACCATGAATTTTGATATGGATAAGGCTGGTACATCTCAAAAACTTCAGATAAGTGAGTTAGGAGAACTCAGAAATGAGGCATATGACAATACCAAAATTACAAAGGCACATAGGAAAGTTTTTCATGATAACAAGATATTGCAGAAGTCTTTTGTCCCTTCCCAAAAAGTTTTCCTGTATAATTCAAGGCTCCAACTATTTTTTGGTAAGTTGAAGTCTAGGTGGTCGGGACCTTATATTTTGAAACAAGTATTCGGAGATGGAGCTGTTGAAATCGAGAATCCTTCAAATGATAATATTTTTAAAGTAAATGGTCAACGTCTTAAACTATTTTATGAATGGTTTGTTGAGCATGAAGAATCAATTGATCTAATAGATCCACAATATCTTGGATGAATTCGTCAAGTTGTACATATTGTATATAGTTTTTACTATGAGCTAATACCGTTTATTTTGTTCACATGTGCAGAGTTCCCTAGCCTTCAACCTTGAACATATCTTGAACTTATTGATATTGTCTTTTTACATTGAGGACCATGCAACATTTAGGTTGGGTTTTTTTTAATTTTTGTGAGGTACTTTGTGTGTTAAATTTTAAAAAATATATATGTATATATAAAATAAAAATTAATAAATAAATTAGCTAGTATGGATCAGAGATATTAATATTGTTTTAACAAATTCGTTCAGACCTTTTGGTCTAACCGAGGTGGTTAACTCCATCTCAAGGGAATGAAGATCACAGGTTCGAAAACCCTACCTAGTATGGGTAAAAAAAAATTTTATCAAAATGTAATTTAAAAAGAGAAAAAGAATAAAAAAAAATCAAAAATTTTGAAAAAATAGATCACCGTCTGGATGCCTATTACAGAAGATGGATTGTGAAAAATTCCAAAGAGTTGACAGCGTTCGGATACACCTCCACCGTCCGGACGGTCTGTCGCGACTTTAAATACTCCCAGGCGACTGTTCATTGTCATTTTGGCCCCAAAACTCCGAAAATCTGCAACCCTAGGTTTCGAAAACACCTATCCAAGCCTAGAACTTCATCACCCATTACTTTTTCCTTGAATCTAAGCCACCCAAGACTAGATTTAAGCATCCTTTTCATTTCTAACCTATTAAATTTCTCAATTTCAGTCCATAATCTCCACACCCATGGGACCAAGGAAGAAAGCTGTGGCCAAGAAACCCGAAACAAGCACAAGGAAACTTGCAAGGAGGCAAGCACAACTTCCGCAAGAGCAACCCGAAGAACAAGATCCAGGACTCCATGAGCGTTAACCAAGGGCAAGCCTCAACTTCAATCAAACCATTTTTGAGACATATGAGCAAAGTCAGAGGTATGAACTCACCTTCTATTCTAAAAATGTTATTGTTGAACGTGTTATGATTTTGAAGATTTTGAGAGGGAGGGTGTGCGAAGAATTTTCTTGGCAAGGGATTAGGAAGGATTTGTGAGACGGGTGGGGGATTATGCAGCTATTTTGGTTCAAGAATTCTATAATAATGCAGAAATCATTGGACCTAGGATGTTTGTTACATATACAAGGGGATTTCGTTTCAATGTCAATGAGGGAACAATTTTTGAGGAGATTAAACCCATTCCTAGGGAACCCAATGCTGTGTATCTCCTTAACCCTTTTGTTGATTTGAGTGTTATTGTACGAAAATTGATTGGAAATCCTTATTTTGTGTGGGAATATGGAAGAAACTATATCAAACAAGGGGATTTGGTAGACAAGTATAGAATTTTCAATCTCCCTATGGTAAATAACCTCATGCCCCAGAGCCAGAAAAACTAAATTTTTATTGATAGGGCCAGACTCTTGTACTCTCTAGGGATGGGGTATTCCATCAACTTGCCCAATTTTATCATGGATCAAATGATCTTAGCTTGTAAAGGAAAGAAACCCTCACTTCCTTATGGACTGTTAGTGAATGATATATGTAGGAGGAAAGGGGTATTGGTTGATGATTCGTGGGAGAAAGCAGAAAAGCTAGGTTTTTTGGATGCCACTTCTCTCAAGAAAAGTCATGGAGGTGAGGGAGGTAACCAAGAGGGACAAGGTGTTGAAGGAGTTGGGGATGCATTCAATGATGAGTATGAGATTAGGAGGGCTGGGGATGAGGCACAGAATAAGGAAAGGACAGAAGAACAACTTGCACAGGAGGAAGCACCAGCTGAGCTAGGATCTGATAGGGACATTCTACTGGGACTCCAAGCACACATGAATGAGTTCGGTACAATAATGGATCGCTTCAAGGAAAAACAAAAGGAGATCCTCCGTCTTTTGACGTGAGGACATGGTGTTGGCCCGTCATCTTCGGCGTAGGGACCTTTCCCTTATGATGGGACTTTCTGATATCATGCTAGCACTTTTGCCTTATGCTAGCATTTTTGAAAAAAAAATCAGCATTTATTTATCTCTTAGTTGTTGGATTTTTGGTTGAACTCTTTACTATTATTTGCTTAGTATAGTTAGTTTTAATGGTTTAAACTTAGTTTGGATGCTTCTTTAACTTTGGGATATTGCTTAAAAGTAATTTGTTTATGTTTTGTTTGGGGATGCTTTATTGTTTGTGTTGTGACTTTTTTTTTTTGAAATTTATGTTAGATTTGGTTTGATATGAAGGTTATATTTAGGATACTTCTTCGTTATTGATTGCAGGTTTGATTTTAATTGTTTGTTTACATAGCATCCCATGTCTATGCATAATTGAGATAAATTGTGAACTCTTGGTTAGCATGCGATTATTGTGTTGGCTAACCTTCCTTGAACCTATCTCTAGGAAATTTTATAGGAATCCACTCTAAGCTTGGGTATCATTTTTCATATTATAGTTTGGAACTCAAAATATGTGCACATTATCATGCTACTTTTGGATTTTGTTGAATGAAATTTTCCTTAGAGGCTTGAAATATATAGCGAAGGTGGAATGTTGAGCTTGGTGGGATTTTCTTGAGCCATTCTTTCTTGGAGTGTTAACATACATTTACTCAATTAAGACTTTCATTTTTGCAATTCTCTTTCAATAATCTCATTATTTTTGCTTTGATTAGTATAAGTGAAGCACATTACTGACATGATCCTCCAAGAAAAAAAAAATATGAAGTACATTTGCATTTTCTTGAGAAATGATTATAGGTCATCTTTGAATACAATTGAGCCTTAGCCATTTTTTTCCTTTTGTTGGTTGAAAAACCCATTGGTATGTGCATATCAATGATTGTTTGCAAGCTCATAATCGCTTGAGGTCTATACGAACCATGTGACGGGGAGGTATAAGTGAAGCTAAATCAAACGTCGGAGAGGGACTTTCGGCGGAGAGACATAGCAAGGAAATGAAAAATCTGACCTTGATATTGGTTGAGGTATAAGTCTCGAGTACTTGTATGTTAATTTGGAGAGTAGTGGATTAGGATTTAGTGAACCCAGTGAGGTTTCTCGTAGTTTTTTCCAAGGAGGATTTTTTCGCGTCAATAAATTGTTTGTCTCTTGATTATTGTACACACTTGCATTTGTTAGCACACACGCACATTATGTGTTTGATATTTTGATTCTTTGATATCATATCATCTATAGTTGTGCAATCGAGTTTGGGAATTTGGGATTGTCGTGAGATTGATTTTGAGCGAAATTAATTCAAGATTAATTAAAATCAATCATTATGGTTAAATTGGGTTGTGGTGTTTAAAAGGGGTTCTCCAATTCTTTGTTTAATCTCTGTGGGAAGAGGTAATTGTGGTGGATTAGGTTTTAATTGTTGATTGATTTGGGCTAAAATAAAAAAACCTATTCACCCCCGTCTAGGTATAGTGTCTTGGTATCCACGTGTATAATTGTGAAGGAAGATCCACATTGGGTTCTCCCCTCTCGGAATAACAAATATTTGTCCAATGGAGTTTTTGTGCACCAATCAAAATACACATAAAAGGTCGTGAAATGATTCTGCATGAATGAATCTCATCCATGGAGTTCACCAATGGTCATCTGATCACTAGATACAAAGAAAGGTTCATTTCATCCTCAAGAAGAAGGTGAAAAACTTGGTCCTGAAACAGCATAGATCAATCCAATTAGTGCACTAATGTATCTTGTAAATTGTACGAGGCCAGACATATCATTTGTAATTAACTTACTAGTAAGGTACAACTCAGCACCAAATCAAAGACATTGGAATGAAATCAAACATGTATTGAGGTATCTCCATGGAACGGTGGACACTGGGTAATTCTATGAGAATGACCAAAGTCCGCAGTTAGTTGAATATGCAGATACCGGTTATCTTTCTAATTCACACATGGCTCGATCACAAATTGTATTTGTTGACTTATGGTGGTACGTTAATATAATGAAAATCGGTTAAGCAAAGAATGGTTGCTACATTATATAATCACTCTGATATTTTAGGTATCCATGAAGCAAGTCGGGAATGTATTTAACTAAGATCCATGATCCAACATATTCAAGAGCAAAGTGGACTATCTTCAATCAAATGCATTCCAACAATATTATACGAGAATAATACAGCTTGTATTGTGCAACTCAAGAAAGGATATATCAAAGTTGACAGAATAAAATATATCTCATTGAAGTTCTTTTACACGCATAAGTAAGAGAATAATCATAATATTAATGTTCAACAAATCCGTACCACTGAAAATTGGCAGATTTGTTCACTATAGCACTCCCACCAATTACATTATAAAAATTGGTGAACCAAATCGGAATGCGTCATCTAACAAATCTATCAAGCTTATGAACAATCATCATTTTGACCAGATGTATTCAAAAGAGGGAGGCATGTACTCTTTTTTCTTTCGCTAAGGTTTTTTTCCCACTAGGTTTTAGTTAGCAAAGTTTTTAATGGGCAGTGCTATCCCAGCTGTACAATTTGCACATTGCACTCTTTTTTCTTCGCTAAGGTTTTTTTTCACTGAATTTTACTGGCAAGATTTTAAGAAAGTAACATTCGTGCATCCAACACTATCTTAGTATAGTGGTCATTCAAAGGAGAGTGTTGTAAATATTTTGGGTGTATGGTGGATGACCCACCGTTATTACTTCACTAAAGGCATTTGCCAAACTCTATCATGTACCCCAACTATTCATTAATTATCTCTCTTGTAGTTTTGCGTATAAATGGCCTTTTGGCATGTGAATGAAATGCACATTGAAAGAAACGAAAAGAATACAAAGTTAAAGGCGTGATCTTGAAGATTAACACACTGATATATTAAGTTTGTGAAAAACTTATTTTCTACATATTTTGTACATTACTCTCTTTATATTTTGTTAATATTTTGTCGATTTTACAATAATAACCTATTTCTTTAATATTCTTTCTTATAAAACATGTCCCCCCTTATCTTCCATCTCCTTGAATTAATTGTCTTCACAACAATAGTTCACAATAATTGTGCAAAGAAGGCTCACACTCACATTTTTTTTTTTGCATCAAATAGTTGGAATTCGTTGAAGCATCTCCCTTAGACTCCATTTGTGTCAAGATTCAAAAATTTTTATTTTTTAGGAGAACGATAGAAAATATATATTAAGAAGGAATATCTGAAAAAAGGAGTGGCATAATACAGTGTGGTGCCTTCTCTTGCATTACAACTCTACTATCGAGCTTTTGACCCATGTCAAGTGGTTTTGAAAAACTTTTCCAAAATAAGGGTTGGTTTAAAAATAATTCTCAAACCAGGTCCTTTTTAAAAACGTTAAAATGACCGACGTTTTTAACTTAAACACGTCAGTTAGTCTGACGTTTTTACATTAAAAACGTCAGTCCATTTGACGTCTTTAACGTAACACACTGGCCAATTTAATCTTTAGAAAACGTCAGTTGGACTGACATGTTTATAAGAAACGTCAGACCAACTGATGTGTTAAAAAATGTCAAATTTTTTTAACTTGTAAGCGTCAGACCAACTGACGCGTTCAATAGCTTTGAACTTTTAAAAAGACCAGACATCACTCTACTGATTGGAAAAGTACAGCAAACCAACCACCTATAAGTCTTTCAACTAAAGTCCATTTGTTTGGGTAATTATCATAAGTGACCCCTAAATTTTCTCTCGGGTTTTAATGTAGTCCCTAAAATTTTAATTCTTTTAATTTAATCCATCAATTATCAATTTTATTTCAATTAAAGCATTCCATTAATTTTCATCGTCAGATCAACTGGAAATTAGATCAATTTGATTGATTTCAGCATTGATCTAACGATAAAAATAAATAAAAAGACTTAATTGTAACAAAATTGATAGTTGAGGGACTAAAATAAGACAAGCGAAAGTTCATGGATTAAATTGAAATTGGAGATAAAATTCAGGACTAACTATGAAGTTTACCATATTTTTTTTAAAATATTATAAATGCATCAAATAAATATAATTTCTAATCAATTTTAATATGATCCTAAATTTTTTTTGACTTACAATAATATTTTAAAATATCGAACACCGGTCGTTAAGAATGGCAGTGAACCGGATGCAAATGAATATTATTTCAAACCCGCTTCCAACAAGATATTTTAACTGCCAATGAGTCACTCTACCATAATACTTAAAAATGTTTTTAGTGATAGGTTTTCTGCCTTTTTTTCTGTGTAAAATGTTAAATGTTCATTTAATAAACAAATTAATTGATAAATAAATTTTGATAATTTAAAAATACATAAATTTCTTTTATCCTACTGATATTATTTTCCCTAACAATGATACTTAAAACTGTTTTGCTCCCACTCTTTTTGAGAGTATGAGTTTTTTTTTTTTATTTAAAAATTTAATTACATTCAATAAATAAATTTTGATAATGTAAAAATACATAAATTTTGTTTGTCTTACTGACGTTTTTCTCCCTAACAATGATACCTAAAAATGTTTTGCTCTCTCTCTTTTTGAGATGATGAGTTTTATTTATTTATTTAAAAATTTAATTATATTCAATAAATAAATTTTGATAATTTAAAAATATTTATATTTTTTAGCATATCAAACTTTTAAAATTGAAAACGTATACATATAATTAATATTAAATTTATCATATAATTATAAACGCATACATAAAATAAAAATAAAATTTTATTTGTAATGTTGATTATGTCAACATTAATGTTTATTCAGTTGTGAAAAAATATAAGTTATTCAGAACGTATACATGTAAAAAAAAGATGTCAACAACGTGGTTGATATTCAAAACAACATAAAGGATTATCTAGTACACATAAACATGATGAGATGAAGGTGTCAGACGCATCATTGTCCAAATCAAAGAAATTAGAAAGCTCAGGATCAGAAACAAGTAACTGATCCTCTAAAATTTCAATTTCGGCATATTCAGGATCAAAATGCTCTATTTTTGCATAATCAAGTGCACGGAAACGATCAAGAAGACGCTGCATTTGATCATTTTCACGTTCAAGCCTTGATATGACCTCGTCATGATTGTTTGAATTGTGTGAATTGCAAATATCAGCCGAACGTGCCTTTGGTACTGCAATTCCATGCCAATGACAAAATACTTTAAGGTCACAACGTTTATCATATAACTGTCTTCATCTTGGTGTGGGTTCGATATGAGCACCTGGAGGTGGATAATTAGTTGCAAGCCCAACAATTACATGTCCAGCTTGCCCGAATATATGATAAGGGTCGATAAGCTCATTACGAAATGCACGTTTTCGTCCATACCACGTTATACCACTAGAGTCGGTATATGATTCGATAGAAGGAACTTTGTTCAGTGATGTTGAGCTGTCCGTTGAGCGTTCACGTTTGTTACCCGAAGATGAACTATTTTGGTCATTGCGTGAAGAAGAACTTGCATGTGATGTGCTCCTATATATTTTGTTTGGTGTTGGTGCATTTACATAACTGTGAAAGGTAGTATATACATGCTCGGTTTGACAATTTAAAATTGCAGTGGAAGGACATCAATCTGCATAGTTTGAAACTGATTTGCCAGTGATGCAAATTGACAATGAAAAAGTTTGGATATGACAACACACTGCATATATTGATTAAATTGACAACAAATTGCATAGATTGACTACACACTGCATAGATTGATTAAAGTGACAACACACTGCATACATTGACAATTACATGATGTGACAATGAAAAAGTTGAGATATGACAACACACTAAATAAATTCATAAAACCACAATATTGATTAAAGTAAATAGAACATAGATATAAACGTTACATGATTAATAAGGTGGACAATAATTAAAATTTTTAATTTTCATCAGACATATACTTATCTGATAGATTTTGTTCATTAGACAATACATTAAATCGCTCAATAGTTGTTAACTCCCTGCTAAATGCAGTTGCCACCATGTCATCCATTACCTGCATCCTCACGGGAATTGAACATTCACTTGTCATACTGGAAGTTGGAAATGTCAATGGACTCATCTCTCGCCTAAGCAACTCAGTGTAAGACATGTCAGTTGTTGTTATGCATCCTCCAGTCTGACTACTGCCTATGCCAGCATTGATGTCCTCCGTCTCCACGTACAAAGCAACACTAGCAATGCTGGGGTTGTCAAGTACCACATTAACCATAAAAGTCACTAGTTCATCGTTGAAAATTTCCAGACCGACATATATATTCATGTTTGGTCATGTTCCAAGTGTAAAAGGATATCTGCAAGTCAACTTCAACTTGTTATGCGTCTTGTCCAACCCCATTACAGTGTAAATTTTACTCAACAACTCCGGCAATTGTGTACCACTATTGATAACAATTCCACATTTGGGAGGACAACTTTATGATAAACCCTCCGATCCATATTCCATTCGTCCACCCCAATATAGCAAAACAGTAACTTGTTTTCCCGCCATTTCAATTAGTTTTGGTTGTGGAAGAAGTTCTGAATTTAAAAGAACCTGGGAATAGATAAAAATGATTAAAACTTGAAGAATAATAGATCAGCAGTTAATCAAAGTCCAATGTGAGTCTACCGCATGCGACCTAGCAGAATTTATCAATTAAGAAACCTACAAGGATGAAGTGTACTTGTATGATGCTAAGAAAGACGGAGATACAACCTTTATATGGAAGTTTGAAAAAATAACCCCCCAACAAAAGGGTATCTCCTAACATGTTATCATGTATTGAATCAGAAGTGAAACATGTTATCAAGAAGACAAACAATGTAGGCGATTTTTTCGACTAACAAGGCAGTAATTGAATTACATTTACAACTCTATCATAATAATCAAGATTATCCAACTCAATGATGACAACACTGGAGTAACTTGATTGATTCAAAATCAACAAGCTTATTTTGAAGTAAATGTGGTGTTTGATCCCTAAGAAAAATAACTACTGAACTTCGATTAAGATTGATAGAGACAGACATGGAATATAGAAACAAATATCAATGCTTTGAATGCATTGTTCGTTTTCAAGTAACATGTAGAGAACCTAAAAACTTCAAGGGATTTGAGTGTAATTTACTAACGAATATACTAACGGACATTGACGACAAGAGTTTAAGTATTAGACGTGTATAAACCTTAGGAGGTCTTTGTATAATATTTCAAACTAGTAATAACCCGTGCCTGAAGGCACGGTGCAATATAAAAATTAAACATCCAAAAAATTGAGGCCACTTCATCAAATCGTGGTAACCACTTTTTTTTTTAAGGAGGACAAAACTCATACCTAAAGACATCGTGAAATGCGAAATCGAACACTAATCATGTAATTTATTTTTATTACACCATTTTAAATCAATTTAAACTCACAATCAATATTAAAAAAATGAAAAAATTTAATTTAAAAACACAACATAAAAAATAGCAACATGTGTACATAATTGGTACAATGTACTTATTATTAAGAAACATATACTGGGCCACCCTAAAGTGTTCCCATTCTCCCTTCTCTCTATAGACATTCTCTGAAAAAAGAAAGAAGTAAAATTTTTAACTCATCGAAGCAAAACAACAAACATCTTATCATAACTTCCATAAACTATAGCCCATCACAAAATTTTGAATAACGAACACAATATGTTATGAAAAGCTTTTAGGTTCATCTCACCTAAATGTCACCATGCGTGAGAGAGAAAGAGAAAGAGAGACATTTTTTAAATAATTTTTTTTTTGTTACTAAAATTCAAAATAATCAAAAGTAACAATGATGGAGATGTTTCGAGATAACTAATTCACAACAGTCAAAAAATTATAATACGTACCATTAATCGAAAAAAAATCAAGATAACTACTTCTTTTGGCTTGGTATTTGAGCAAACTCAGTTATGAACTCATAATTGTCTAGTTTAATTGTTTTGAGATCCATTACATTTATTTAATTTATTGATTTTCACCACCAAATTAACTGGCAACCAAAATGCAAATTATGAATTAATTCAAATATAGAAAAACCAAGTACAAATAATATGATGCCAAAAAACTCTACTTGTTTCTGATCCTGAGCTTTCTGATTTCTCTGATTTGGACAATGATGCGTCTGACACCTTCATCTCATCATGTTTATGTGTACTGGATAATCCTTTATGTTGTTTTGAATATCAACCACGTTGTTGATATCTTTTTTTTACATGTATACGTTTTGAATAACTTATATTTTTTCACAACTTAATAAACATTAATGTCGACATGATCAACATTACAAATAACATTATATTTTTATTTTATGTATGCGTTTATAATTATATGATAAATTTAAAATTAATTATATGTATACGTTTTCAATTTTAAAGTTTGATATGCTAAAAAATATAAATATTTTTAAATTATCAAAATTTATTTATTGAATATAATTAAATTTTTAAATAAATAAAAAAAAACTCATCATCTCAAAAAGAGAGGGAGCAAAACATTTTTAGGTATCATTGTTAGGGAGAAAAACGTCAGTAAGACAAACGAAATTTATGTATTTTTACATTATCAAAATTTATTTATTGAATGTAATTAAATTTTTAAATAAATAAAAAAACTCATACTCTCAAAAAGAGAGGGAGTTAAACAGTTTTAGGTATCATTGTTAGGGAGAATAATATCAATAGGACAAACGAAATTTATGTATTTTTAAATTATCAAAATTTATTTATCAATTAATTTGTTTATTAAATAAACATTTAACATTTTACACAAAAAAAAGGCAGAAAACCTATCACTAAAAACATTTTTAGGTATTATGGTAAAGTGACTCATTGGCAGTTAAAATATCTTGTTGGAAGCGGGTTTGAAGTAATATTCATTTGTATCCGGTTCACTGTCATTCTTAACGACTGATATTCGATATTTTAAAATATTATTGTAAGTCGAAAAAAAATTTAGGATCATATTAAAATTGATTAGAAATTATATTTATTTGATGCATTTATAATATTTAAAAAAAAAATATGGTAAATTTCATAGTTAGTCCTGAATTTTATCTCCAATTTCAATTTAATCCATGAACTTTCGCTTGTATTATTTTTGTCCCTCAACTATCAATTTTGTTACAATTAACTCTTTTTATTTATTTTTATCATTAGATCAATGCTGAAATCAATCAAATTGATCTAATTTCCAGTTGATCTGACGATGAAAATTAATGGAATGCTTTAATTGAAATAAAATTGATAATTGATGGATTAAATTAAAAGAATTAAAATTTTAGGGACTACATTAAAACCCGAGAGAAAATTTAGGGGTTACTTATGATAATTACCCAAACAAATGAACTTTAGTTGAAAGACTTATAGGTGGTTGGTTTGGTGGACTTTTCCAATCGGTGGAGTGATGTCTGGCCTTTTTAAAAGTTCAAAGCTATTGAACGCGTTAGTTGGTCTGACGCTTACAAGTTAAAAAGTTTTGACATTTTTGAACGCGTCAGTTGGTCTGACGTTTCTTATAAACACGTCAGTCCAACTGACGTTTTCTAAAGATTAAATTGATCAGTGTGTTACGTTAAAGACGTCAAATGGACTGACGTTTTTAGTGTAAAAACGTCAAACTAACTGACATGTTTAAGTTAAAAATGTCAGTCCATTTGACTTTTTAAAAAGGACTTGGATTTGAGAATTATTTTCAAATCAATCCTTATTTGAGAAATTTTTTTCAAAACCGCTTGACATGTGTCAAAAGGTCCTCTACTACCTATAGAAAAAACATAACGAGCTACTTTATTCCCATTATGACGAACCATCGATACTTTGAAAAGCTCTCCGCTAATCTATGAATATCGAAGAGAATTGTGCCATAGGGATCAGAGTCCACAATTTTCTTGAGAGATTTCATAACTCTTAACTGAATCTCTTTCCAAAATAATCTCTGACACCTCTTGTTGCCTAGCAAACTGAATCGCGATTCTAGCAGCGGTGGTCTCTGCCATACGAACGTCGCAACTGATGGCCAATCTCTTGGACAATGCCCCAAAAAAATATCCCCTTTCGTCTCTGATAACTACTCCCACCCCAATAACATTTTGGGCTTCGAACACAGCTGCATCAAAGTTAACTTTGAACATACCTGACCTCGGTGGACACCATATATCAGCGGATTCAGACGATGGAATAGAACGATGCAAAGATACTGCCTCTTGATACAATGTTCAGCCGCTAATCTGGGTATATCCGAAGGGTCTTCAACCAAGCTCTCAAACACTCTAAGATTCCTGTTCCTCCACACCATCCAACACTGAGTAAGGAATAAGGAGAAGTCTCCTGGTGAAAGGATCTGATGAACTTCATGAAAACCACTGATCTGGGCCAATGGCATTAAGCTGAGCCACAGCCACCAGTGGACTGTTAAGCCACGCTGCTATGGCCCAAGCCCACTCCTTGAGAGTATAGGTCTAACCCACACTTTCCAATGCAAAGTGTATTTCCCATTTGCAAAACACTCTTTTAAGATTTCTATTAAAAGCCTATTTTGCACACATACTTTTACGTTGAAAATGCGAGTGAAGGTGAAATTCGAGGTGACAATTTTTGACTCAATATAATGACATCACTCGAATTTGATATGAATTTTATGACACGAATTCGAAAATGACCTGACATGCGAACACGAGATATAAACGGGTCATGTTTGGGTTCAACCCGCCAAATTTGAAATTGACACGATAAATCCGTTTATTTAAGGATGAACACTTTCTCTATTTTCTCGTTTGTATGGTAATACAAAATTAACACGTCTAACTAGTATCATAGAAATAAAATATTAATTATTTGTAATTGTTTATTAAGCACTGACACAATTATTGTACAAAAAAAATATTTTCTCATTGTTATTATTATTATGTTTATTAAGTTAATTTTTAGTTTGTAGAAAAAATATGAACATGAATTTAATTAAGTGAAAATAAAATATTGACGTTAAATTTTTTATTTAAAGTTTATGTGAGTCAATACGAATACGAATACGAACACGACATGAAAATAAACAGGTCAACTCGACACGTCACGATTAGTTAAATGAATTGGGTTTTGATTGACTAATATTCGACACAAACCTACAATGATCTGAGACAAACCCAATACGATATGACTCGATTATCACTCATAAGTGAAAGCCATGTTTCCATAACAACTACTGCAGTTTGGAAAATAAATTAAAAGCCACCGTACCCAGAAAATAAAGTTGGAAAAAAGCTATAACTTGGTAAAAAAAACTCAAATACTTAGAGTGAACCAATCATCGAAAGTGCCAAACAATCCCTTTTTAGTTTTGTGATGCATCTGGGAAATAGACAATCCAAAGGTCATGATGGCTAAATAGACATGAGAAAATGATTTCTAAATTGGCGCAACCGATTGATGGACTCATCTAGTAAAGAAAAAGGTAATATGGATTTTAACCTTTAACAAGGATCTAGTCAACAGCACTGTACATCCAAAATAAAAAAGCTGCCCCAATAGACTCACACTTTTCGCAGATTGTCCCGGCTTTCTTCATCAAATTTCTCACGCCCAAACACAATTGACACTCTCACCTTCACTCTCTTATTTTCAATTTTAGTAATACTACATTTATCAAAATTGTCTAAAATTTCCTACACAAAATGAGATTTGTTGAATTAATACAGGCCCACCGACTCCAATAAACATTTAAGGCTTGTTTGATAGACGTATTATGAGGAAATTAAATATTTGATTGTACTATTTTTTATTTAATCGGGCCTAATATTATTTAGTAAACAAATTTGATACCCTATTAATTTCAAAAACGCATACTAATCGTATATTTATCATATATTTTTTATACGATAGACCTGTATTATGAAAGTATTTTAATAACACTAAAAAAGATGATATTATAATCCAACTCAAACGTATTATTCTACATATTTACTATTATAACCCCCTAACTGATAAAAGCAAGTTGTCATCAATATAACAAACACTTATTGAAGATATTTTTATGATGAAATAATTTTCTAACCAAACAACCGATTAGATTAAATAACTATTATCTAATGTCTATGTTGTGTATTGACAAACACTAAATAAAATTACGTATTATTTTAATACCTTATTTAATCTTGTCTTTTATTCTTCCGTATTGTATTAGATTTAATTACTCTATCTAATCTATCCATTTCTGATACGCCAACCGAACGAGCCCTCAATGTTTGAGATGTTACCACATTATTTAATGCACAAAAGAGGGCTGCGAACAAACTCAGGAAAGCATCCTAAATCCAATAAATCTACAAAGATCAGGCCAAATATCCAAGAGGAAGAATTGGCACGCAACAAGAGGATTATAAATCCGGATAAAACTGTGCTGCACAAATCTTTTACCAATCTTGCATCCCAAGTGATGTGTCAAAATCTCATGCATTGAATATTTTGTGGAGTTAGTAAACCTCACTAATCCAACCACCTGCATTGATTTGGGATACAAAATTTGGTCAGCATAACATTGCTCTTATAATCGTGCATAAAAACAAATGAATCGTAAAAAGGGATTTTTTCATGTGATTTTGATACTGTTTAAAAAAATGTGATTTGTATACAAAGAAATGCATACTTACACAGGAACTGTAACTATATAATGGCCCCAGAGACTGCAAAACATGCTAAGCAGCGAAATTGTCGAAATCAAGGATTGACAAAAAAAAGGAAAAAAGAAAGAAAATAAAAAAGTAAACACACACCCCGACACAGTAAAAACTTCTCTTTAACCAACATCAGAATCCGACTGCTTGTGGCTTACCAGAACACCCTCATCCCAAATCTCAAGGCACCTGTGTACAAATTTATCATCCAAGAATTCAGAAAAACAGTAGGAAAATTAAGGAAAACCCAAATCAATGAAAGAAATTTTTACAGGTTGTAATTTTTAGAACATGGCAGATTAGCTCAAAAGGTTAACCTTGTAATTCAGTGTTTCAGATAAAAGGACAAATTTCTTTTGCCAAGGGTTTCTATTCCTGTTTGTAGGCTCTCTAATATTGAAATTCTTGAGAGTCAGAACATGCTGTGCAAAACCTAGTTTTCTGAATTGCGATGAATGCTGTACCTTGGATTTCAACCCACACTTTTGCTGATTAAACATTTAGGAGCTAGATAAAAATAGATCTGTATTGACCCCACTTCAACTCACATGATTGTATGAGATTCACTAATGCCATTTCGTGAAGAGGAGGTGAGTAAGGGTTCCAAGTGGGAGAAGGTCTAGAGGTAGAAATGCCTTGGCCCTAGTTCATAGGCAAAGTTTTTGTCAGAGAACAATTGCTTCCATTTTTGAAGACCTTCAACATTACGTGAATACTTTGAAGTGACCAAAGTACCACGGGCATTCTGATCAATGGTTTCCAGTCAACTAAGCCATAACTGTCCTCAAAAAGTAAGTTCTGCATAATGAACTTATTAATATAAAGCATCTGACCAAACAGAGTATATAAGATGCATAGGTAATTTTTATAGGTAGAACATGTCTTATATGGCTTCATAGATATGTAACATACAGCACAAACCCAAAATTGCGAAAATAAAATAAAACAGAACTATGGAAAAGAAACAAGAGACTGAACACAAACCTTGCCCCATTGACATTGATGCAAAGAAAGTGACCATGTTGCCAGCCATCTTTGAAAAGGCCAAAGAAAATGTCACCAAGCTTTGAACAGAAGCTCCCTTGCCCATTGGCCTTTCCCTTCCAAAAGTTGACAAACCATCGATCCCCAATCCCTACATGATTACACAAATGTAACCCCTTCAGGACCAGCACAAATAATCTCCAGAGTCTATTCCTAAATTCTTCGACAGTAGATAATGAAAATTTCGCTTTTGTTGAGGGTTTTCTACGAAACTACCAAACAAAAGCTCCTTATATGCTGGAAGAAACAAAGAAAACACACTTGCCAGAATTTACATAGGGTTATATGCAGGAAAGAACCTATCTGATAAGTGTTGCGTATTATTGTACTAATGAACCAAAACAAACAATTTGTTGTTAGAAAGTAACAAGAGAAAAGAATATATCATCGGAAGTACTGGTGTATGCAGTGGTGGAGACATCATTTTACTTTAGGGTGGGCACAAATATGAATAAAAAAATTTCACTTATTGATAGAAACTATTAAAGGTTTGGACATATTTTTAAACACAAACATAAGAAACATGTTAATAATCAAAACTAAAATACTAGAAGAAAATATATCTAACATTATTTAACTTTATTAAAACATGAAACAAAAAAAAAAAGGACACAATATTCATGTCATAGTGCATTCAACTCAATCACCTATCCAAATAATGCTTGATGTCATATCATGTCCCGAAAATTATCTATTTTTTTTGTAAAATTTTGCAGTAATTTTCTTCTTGATGATACATAATCAAAGAGCCCACCAATAAATCATCATCTATTATATTAAAATCATATTTTTGATAATATACATAATCGAAAATAATCCCCAAATTTAAAAAGCAACACTAATCCAAATAACCATTTAAATTCGACACATAACTCATATTTTTTGACTTGTTAAAACATAAGAATATAAGATGTAATACTATTTTTCAAAGACACCAAAATGCAAGGGTCAAAAGAAAGATTGAAAAATTAAAAGGAGCCTAATTAAGTGAAAATATCTTTTGAGTATGTGTAATAGGCAAGATAAATGTCAGGGCGGCACCGGCCCCCTGGCCTATGACTAGCTCTGACACTGGGTGTATGATGGTCATGTCATAAGGTGTTCAAAAATGCCTACAACGGTACAACCTTTCAAAACAAACCATATCGAGAAGAGCAAGAAACACAGAAACATTAATGTAATTGACATATCTTAGACAAAAATAATGCTAGAGTTGACAGCACAGGCAACTTTGAATATGATAGAACCAACACAGGCTGGAACAGCTAAATCACATTTGAGAATTGTTTTTGGAAGGGAAGTATGACATGATCAACTCAGTAAGAGAATTAAGATTGTCTTATGATATTAATCTGAAGACAAAGTCTCAAACTCGCAACTAGAAACAGATCATAAAGGAAAGCAGATACCTTGCCATGCATAACATCATCCGTCCAAGATCCCTCAAACACATCCCCATTACTGAAGTAGAAAGTTCCTAGACCTGATCTCTTACCATACCTCCACATGCCATCATCTATGCTTCCATCCACAAATGTAAAACGGCCCTGCAAAATCCGGCTTTAAATTCACGAGAATAATCAGCCAAGTTGTAAATTTGAAATTAGGGTTTAGTAGAGAGAAAGAGAGGAGAGGAATTGAGAGAAATAATGTGTGTACGGCTGTGTTGCATTATTGAAGGCAGATCGAGCCAATGGTTTTGGTAAGGATGTCACTCAGCCGATCACTAGACTGGATTTATGGTGTGATAATCTTCTTACGCATCAAGAGATCTCGAATAAGATGACAGTTCACTTCAATGTGTTATGTCATCTCATGAAATATTGGATTACTGGCAATAGAAATTAGTTATCTGGTTGTCACAATGCATCTCCATAGGACTGGATGCATTGATACCCATATATTGAAGGAGAGAACGAACTCACATCATCTCACACAGTATAAGCCATAACCCGATATTCAGCCTCTGCACTCCACCAGGCAATCACATTCTGTTTTTTAATACACCAAGTAACAAGATTATCACCAATAAACGTATAGTAATCTGAGGGAGGTCTACTTGCCCAGTCACCATTAGAGAAGCTAATAACAATCATGGATGATGAAGGACAATATAATAATCATGTTCCCGGTGCTCCTTTCAGATATCGAAAAATATGACAAACAACCTCCCAATGAAGTGTATGAGGAGCGTGCATGAACTGACTAACCACACCAACAACATAAGTAATATCAGGGCGTGTAACTGTAAAATAAATCAACCTACCAACCAACCTCTGATAGCGCCCTATATCATTAAAAACTTCACCACTATCTAACTTAACTGTAGAGTCCATAGGAGTATCAGCTGAACATTCACCAAGAGTTCCAATCTCAGATAATAAATCCAATATCATAGATAATGAGAACATAAATACTTCTACTGTCCCACAAACTGGGGCCAAGTGACCCGAAATAGGGTGGTTTGCAATCCAGATCGCTTAAATTCTCGACCCCAAATTATAACTCAAACCCTAATATAAATATTAGTTAGCTATGTGTAGAATCTCATATAATAGAGAGAGTGATCTTATAAAAAATTAACCACGACCCAAAACAACATACTAACTAAGTCTACCCCCATCGCACTGTGTATCGAAAGATGTATCGTACTGCATACCCCCGTACATTAACCATGTACCAAATCGACCCATATTCTAGGTAACATTGTCCAAGACATACTTCTGTTGGCACAAACTGATACCTTCTTTCAACCGAGAAACCTCGATACCAAGAAAATATCAAAGAATACCTAAATCTTTGGTATAAAACTGCTCCCCCAAATGGATCTTGAAGTGGACAATATTATCTGAGTCATCACTGCTAATCATAATATCATTAACATACACAATAAGAATAATAACACCTATGGAAGAACGGCAAATAAAAATTGAATGGTCTAAAGTACAATGTTGAAAACCAAACTAAAGTACAACAGTACTGAACTTATCAAACCAAGCACATGGTGATCATTTCAGGCTATATAATCCTTTCTTCAGATGACACACTAACTGTTCCTTACTAGATACAACATAACTTGGAGATTGTACCATATATACCTCCTCCTATAGGTTTCCATGTAAAAAGACATTCTTGATATCTAGTTGATACAAAGGTCAATCACAACTCACTACAACTAAAATAAGAACTCTAACACAATTAAGACGGACAACATGAGAGAAAGTCTCACAAGTAAACCACACCATATGTTTGAGTGCAACTTTTGGCAACTAGAGGAACCTGCAAACGCTCAACCGAACCATCAGGATGATACTTGATTGTGTAGACCCAACGATAACTGGCAGGCTGTTTACCAGAAGGAAAAGTACTAAGGTCCTCATCCATGGCCAATTTTCAATCACGAGATGTTAATGTCTGTTTCAAAGAACTAGAAATAAATACCAAAGACAAAGTCGATGCAAAACAACGAAAGAATAGTGAAAGCCGATATAAAGAAATAAAATTAGAAATACGAAAGTTTGTACACTTATGAGTACCTTTCCTCAATGCAATAGAAAAATCAAAAGTTGATGAACTAGCTGACAGCTCAAGGGATAGGACCACGGTAAAATCAAGTGATGACTGTGGAACTAGAGCATATGGAACAACCTGTCTATCCTTAGAGCGAAGATAAACTTGTAAGGGAGGAGTATGACTCGGGGAGGAAGAAGATACACAATCTGATACAATAAGTAACAAGAGCTGTCCCTGACTAAAAACGACTAAATCTGGTGAAAGTGTATCGCCTGAGACAAAAAAGATGTCCCAAAAAACATATCATCAGCACTGACATAATATCAACAAAAAACATGGTTATAGCATCAATAAACTTTCTGAGTATGAAAATATCCTAAAAAAATATACTTCACCGAGCAAGGTGAAAGTTTATCACTATTCAAATCAAGAAGATGAATAAATGCAACACAACCAAAGACACGAAGAGAGACCAAATAACAATGTATCAGGATAAAGCAACGAGAAAGGAGATTTATTGTCCAAAATGGCAAAAGACATGCGGTTAATAAGATAAACTAAAGTAAGAACAATATCGACCCAATATGATTTTGGCACATGTATGTTAAACATCAAAGTGTAGGCAACATCCAACAAATGATGATACTTACGTTCGACAATGAAATTTTGTTGGGAGGTATGAGGACCGGTGGTTTGATGGATATTGTCATGGTCAACACAAAATATTTTCATAAATGATTGAGTATACTCAAGGGCATTGTCAGACTGAAGAATTTTAATACGAACATCAAACTGAGTCAGAATTTCATTATAAAAGGTGGTAAAGACCTTGAGTAATTCTGAACGATTTTTCATAAGAAATAACCAAGTTATACGAGAAAAATCATCAACAAATATCACAACATACAGACACCTGGAAATACTTTTGACTCGTTTAGGACCCCAAATGTCTGTATGAACAACATAAAACAGACTGGACTGACGGCTTGATAAACTCGGAGAAAAGAAACTACGATGATGCTTCCCTAATTGACAAACCTCAGATTCTAACACAGAGGAGGAACTTAAACTAGGAATAACTTGACGTAACTTTTGCAAAGAGGGATGACCCGGTCGGAAGTGCCACATTGTTCTCATGTCTCAAGCCAATTACCTTATTTGTCTTGAAGTTCGAAAAAACACAAGAAGGCAGAGAGAAAGTTACGGAACACTGCAACGACTTAGTTAGCTAACTTACAGATAAAAAGCTAAAGGAAAAATTAAGAACAAACAAACCATTACGGCACATAGTTTGTGTAATTATGCTTAAAACCTAAAATTCAGAATAAAGACCCTTATATAGTAGGGTAACATCAAATGAAGAAAACTACTAAAACGCCCCTACGACTAATTTGCTACAATACTCTAATACTTACCTCACAAACTCATGATGTGACAGTGGAGAACATCAAGAGTTTGTAAAGGAGAAAACGAAACCGCACCACAGTGTGAGATTTTGTGAAAAAATCCGCCAACTGCATAATAGAAAGAAGAGAATGAGAGAGTGCCACGCTGAAGATAATGGTGCACAAAATGACAATCAATCTCAATATACTTTGGATTAAGCAATCTGAATAGCACTAGTATTGTCACAATACATAAGGGTAAGAGCAGATAAAAAAATGTCAAGATCAGCTAACAACCATCGTAACCAGACAATTTCAATTGTGATGGAGGCCATAACATAGTATTTAGCTTTAATTGAAGAACAAGCAACAACAGTTTGTTTTTTAATTTTTCAAGAAATAAGAGAATCTCCAACTGTGATGGAGGCCATAACATAGTACTTAGCTTTAGTTGAAGAACAAGCAACAACAGTTTGCTTCTTGATTTTCCAATAAAGAAGAGAATCTCCAAGAAAAAGACAAAACCTAGTAGTGGACTTACGATTCATGGAATCACCAGTCTAGTCAACATCTAAGTAAGCCTGAAGCATTGTTATCCAAATAGTATGATTCGTGATTCAATTCGATTTATAGAATCGTTTTTTACCGAGAATCGCAACAAAAACGCAAGAATCGTATGATTAAATTTGAATCGAAGGAATTGCACGATTCATTTTATTATTATTTTTAACCATATTTCTAATAAAACGATATCATTTTGCTAGAAGAGACCCCCCGAAATATAAAACTCGCGTCTCTATCTGTATCTCCTATTCGCGTCTTTGCGTCTCAAGCGACTGTTCAAGCTTCTATGAACATCACAAAGAGACGTCTTCTTCTTCTTCTTAAAAAACAGCTACCAAATCCTAACATACCCTATTTCTTCTTCTTCTTCTTCACTAAATGGTCTTTTTTTGTTTTTCATCAAAATTTATTTTTCAATCGAATGTGAAAAATGATTTTCTAAGTTTATATGTTCGAATCAAAATGAGCTTTTTCTATTTTAGTTTAACTTTATTGATAAGAAGACAATAGTTATTTGTTAGTTAAAAACCATTCGTCTTTCATCGTGACCATTTTGAGGGAACGATTTATTATTCATTAAAAAAGTAACATGAGTACAAACTCAAGTGTAGCTTTATAAAGATTTATATAGACAAGCATCTTTCTATTTAGACAACGTGATCATGTCAATACTGCCAATTGATTTTTTTTAAAATACAATAATATTTAATACCTTCCTTATTGTTTTTTTTTTTTTATCATTGTTCGAATTTTATGTTGAATCTTACGATTCTTGATTTTCAAATCTAGAATTTCAATTCCTGATATGAATTTCAATTTGATAACTATGGCCCAAAGTTCTATAGAAGAGGAAGACGAAAATAATAGACTCTAATGCAGCGAAGAATAGTAGCCCGGTGGACAGTCGTGGGTAAAACAACAAACTGACCAACAACATGAACAACATAAAAGATATCAAGATGAGTAACTGTAAGATATACCAGATTCCCAACAATAATACGATAGAGGATAAGATTAGGCGAGGGGGTACCATTAGATAAGGAATAACGAACATTGAGTACCAAGGGTGTATCCTCCATCCGATTATCTAATAAGCTCGCTCGCTGAATAACTCTGAGACATACTTGGATTGAGAAGTAGATAACCTTTGGGAGAGGAAACAACCCCAATCCCCAAGAAGTACTGAAATTGACCTAACTCTTTTATCTCAAAATGATCTTGCAACTAATTTTTCAATAACTGTATGTCAACATTGTCATCACTTGTAATAATCATATCATCAACACAAAGTAAGAGAACAATAGAATCGGAAGAAGTAGATTGCAAAAAGAGAGCAAAGTCATAATCACTAACACGAAAACCCAAGTAACAGATGACAAAAGAAAAGTTTACAAACCATACCCTAGGAGCCTGTTTAAGGTCATATAAAGCCTTGCGAAGTCTACATACTTGACTTGAATTATAAGAAAATCCAGCCTTGGTGGGCTTACCCCAAGGTGACACTAAAGGTCTACCTCCTTTCGTGCACCCCTCACCTCCCCCATGAGGATAATCCACTAGATTCATTGCAACACCACGAACAATGGGGCATCTACCAAACCACAAGTTTTGTTAAGCTTTCTAAGCTTACATGCACCATGGTTGAGATTGAAAACTATACCAATAGTAGCCCAACACCAGGAATCAATGAGTTTTTCAACACCCGAAGGTAGCGGCGCAAGCCTAAAGAGTGTAGGGGGTGTTGGTTCCTTCATTATTTTAGCAAAAGTTCCTACGGCTCGAGCCAACTTTGCGTCTTGACCGGGATTACATTCAATATTATGTACCCATGTTCTTATAACAAAACAAAAACAAAGAAAATGTAAAGAGTAGGAAAAATGAAAGTAATATTAGGTAGTTAGGCATACTAGGGCGAGAGCTGCCACTTTTTGCCATCCTTGGGGAAGAAAGCAAGAAAAGTAGGCCCCCAGTCCCAAAGCTATCCCTAGAAGAAGTATTATTGGATGCAACAAGAGAGCAATCCCACATCAAGCAATACGCAAAGGAAAAGTATTCCAATATAAAGGATTAGTCAATCAAATAATATATAATAAATGGGTCGATTTGAAAATAAATGAATTATTAGTAGTAGAATATTATTCGCGTCAGACTTAAACCTAACAAAAATAACAAAGATTCAAACAATTTTTCTCCTTTCAATGACATAAATTAATCTAAGGGAACCACTACCCCCTACACTCTCTTAAAGGCTTGTGCCACTACCATCGGGTATTGAAAAACTCATTGATTCTCGATGTCGAGCTACTATTTGTATAGTTTTCAATTCTAACCAAGGTACACGGAAGCTTAGAAAACCTGGACAAAGTTGGTAGTTAGGTAGACGCCCCATTGTTTATGGTTGTTAAGAGTATTAGGGTAGTATGTGTAGATTGTTAATAGTAAGAGGGTGTATGTGTAATTCTTATTATTATGAGTTAACTATAAATACAAGTTTGTATGAGAGCTAGGTTAAGTTTTAACCTCTCTCTTTCCCTCTAATATTGTGTTAATCTTCTACACTTAACATGGTATCAGAGCGATTACGATCCTAAATAAATTAAAAAATAAATAAATAAATTTTGAGGTTACTGAGATTGGTTGTGGTGCTGCCGTCGAAGTCATCGTGGTGGTGGAAACACTTGTGGTGGCCTCTGTGGACGTTGGTGGTTGCTGTGTTGTCTGGTGTAGTGGTGTCGTTCGTGGCGGTGGTGTGGTGCTGTTGTTGTGGTGGTATCTCTAGTGTTGACGATTGTGGTGGTGTCAATTGTGGCACTGTTGATTGTGGATTGTGGAGTTGTCGTCATCATCGATTGTGGCACTGTCGTTTGTCATTGTGGAGGCGCTGTCGTTCGTGCTGGTGGTGGTGTGGTGTCGTTTGTCGTGGTGGTGTCCCTGTAAGACGCCGTCGTCGAAGACCAGGCCTTCTGAAACCCTAATCAACGAAAAAGACAAGATCCAAACCCTCGACCCGAGTCCACGGGTTTAACTCATTTCAAGCCCAGCCCACGGTCCAACCTAGACCGGGTCAATCCCTGGTTGATCCCAGTTCAGACCGGTTCAGTCAATTTTTACTCCGGTTCAGCGGTCCAGCGAGCCTTGTTTGCCCGGTTCAGTCTTCCAGCAGGCTCTTGTAGTCCGGTTCAGCCTCCAACAGACTCCAGTGGTCCGGTTCAGTGCTCCTGTGGTCCGGTTCAGCTGTCCAGCAGACTCCAGTGGTCCGGTTCAGTCTTCCAGCAGACTACAGTGGTCCAGTTCAGCCTCCAGCAGACTACAGTGGTCCGGTTCAGTGCTCATGTGGTCCGGTTCAGCCATCCAGCAGACTCCAGTGGTCCGGTTCAGGCTTCCAGCAGCCTTAGCAGGTCCGGTTCTGTCCAGTTCAGTCTTCCAGCATCCTCTTTTCTTCTGGTTCAGCTTTAAGACTCTCTTGTTTGCTATTTGTTAGACTGTTATGGAACTCAAGCAAGATGTTGTTGCTTCCATACATCAGTCTGCTCCACCAGACACTGGGTTGATTACTATTACACGAGAGGAGTATGCTCAGTTCTTATCCCAGCAAGCTATTCCATCTCCCTCCACTGCTACTTTTGCCCAGTCAGGTACTGCTTCCACTTGTTTATTGTCCTCCACTCGCAGTCCCTGGATCATAGACTCTGGTGCTTCTGACCACATGACTGGTGCGTCTGATGTTTTTTCTACTTATCAGTCTGCTACTTCCACACGCAATATTACTCTTGCTAATGGTACTTGTTCTAAAGTTTCAGGCTAGGGGACTACTCACTTGAGTCCTGATATGTTCCTATCTTCCATGTTATTTGTTCTTCAATTTCCTTTTAGTTTACTTTCCATTAGCAAGATTACCCGTTCTCTCAATTGTTCTGTAACCTTTTATCCCTCTCATTGTGTCTTTCAGGATCTCAAGACAAAGATGAAGATTGGTACGGGGCATGAATCTGGTGGCCTATATTACTTTGATTTTGATTCACCTACTCGGGCTCTACAGACCTCGTTATCTCCCTTTCAATGGCATTGTCGTCTTGGACATCCTTCTCTCCAAAATCTGAAGCGCCAAGTTCCTAGTCTTAGTTCTCTGTCGTCTGTCTTGTGAAGCTTGTCAACTTAGTAAGCATCACTGTGTGTCTTTTCAGTCTAGAGTCAATAATCGTGTGTCTAGTCCATTTAAGTTGGTACATTCTGATGTATGGGGTCCAATAAAAAATATTTCATCTAATAAATATCCTTATTTTGTGTCATTTGTGGATCACTATTCTCGTGTGACTTGGTTGTTTCTGATGAAAGCTCGTTCTGAATTATTCTCTATATTTGAGACCTTTCGCAAGGAAAAAAAAACTCAGTATGGTTGTCGTATACGTATTTTACGTTCTGATAATGCTCGGGAATATGAATTTGATCATTTTTCAGCTTATCTTAGTAAAACTGGCATTATTCATCAGACTTTATGTGCTTACACATCTCCACAGAACGGTGTTGCTGAACGCAAGAACCGTCATTTGTTAGAAGTCACCCGTGCCCTGTTATTCCAGATGAATATTCCCCGATATTTTTGGAGTGATGCTGTTCTTACTGCTTGTCACCTTATTAATCGTATGTCATCCTCTGTGTTAGATGGGCAAAGTCCCTATTCTGTTCTTTTTTCTGGTAAGCCCTTATTTTCCCTGACTCCTAAGGTTTTTGGATGTGTCTGTTATGTTCACAATTTGGGTCCTGGGTTTGATAAACTTGATCCTCGAGCTACCAAATGTGTATTTCTTGGTTATTCCCGTACACAGAAGGGGTATCGTTGCTATAGTCCTTCTCTGCGACGATATTTTACTAGTACCGATGTCACATTTGAGGAATCTGTTCCATATTTTCCAGCACCTTCTCAGCCTTTGGATCTAGAATTTTGGTCATCTCTTGTACCACCATCTCTTCCCTCATCTTCAGATATTTCGCTACCCACTGTGTTACCATCTACTTTACCTCTTCGTGTATATTCTCGTCGTCCTCGACCATCGACTGAGGTGCCCGTATCGTCTTCCTTGCCACTTTCTGATCCTGGTCCATCAGGTAATATATACTATTTACCTATTGCTCTTCGAAAAGGTACTCGTTCATGTGTTACTAATCATCCCATTGCTCATTTTGTTTCGTATGATGCCTTATCTTCTTTCTTCTCTTGTTTTACCTCTCAATTATCTACTATATCTATTCCTAAGCGTTTAGAGGATGCATTATCTGATCCGGGTTAGAGGAAAGCTATGGAGGATGAGATGGATGCCTTGCATCATAATGGGACTTGGGATCTCGTTCCGTTACCTCCTGGTAAACGAACTGTTGGTTGTTGTTGGGTGTATACTGTTAAATTTCATCCTGATGGTTCTGTGGAGCGTCTCAAAGCCCAGCTTGTTACAAAGGGCTTTACTCAGACCTATGGTGTTGACTATGAGGAGACATTCTCTCCTGTTGCCAAAATTTCCTCTGTTCGTATCTTGATTTCTTTGGCTGCTAATCTTGATTGACCCTTATTTCAGTTAAACGTCAAGAATGTCTTCCTACATGGTGACTTGGTTGAAGAGGTATACATGGAGCAGCCACCTGGGTTTACTGCTCAGGGGGAGTATGGTAAGAGTATGTCGGCTAAAGAAATCTTTGTATGGTTTGAAGCAGTCACTGAGGGCATGGTTTGGTAAGTTTTCAGATACAGTTTTAGAGTTTGGTCTTCTTCGATGTCAGACAGACCATTCTGTATTTCATAGACAGACAGATGCTGAATATGTTTTATTGGTGGTCTATGTAGATGATATTGTGATCACTGGAAATGATTCTGAGGGGATTGCCAAGTTAAAAATCTTCTTGCAAGATCGATTTCATACTAAGGATTTGGGAAAACTCAGGTATTTCTTGGGAATTGAAGTGGCTTGATCTAAACAGGGTATTTGTTTATCACAGAGGAAATATGTACTCGACATGCTAGAGGAAGCAGGTTTGCTGGGTGGCAGACCGATTGATGTTCTTATGGATCCGAATCAGAAACTATTGATGGATGATGGTGCACTGTTTGAGAATCCGGGTCGGTATCGCAGATTGGTTGGGAAACTCAATTACCTCACTATTACTCGACCAGATATTTCCTATGCAGTCAGTATAGTAAATCAGTTTATGGGGTGTCCTAGAGTACCACATTGGGAGGCAGTTACTCGTATTCTGCGATATCTCAAACGAGCTCCTGGACTTGGATTGTTATATCGAGCTAATGGACATCTTAGAGTGGAAGGTTTCTCAGATGCTGATTGGGCTGGCTCTCCTTCTGATCGGAGATCAACCACTGGTTATTGTACTTTCTTAGGAGGTAATGTTGTCTTATGGAAAAGTAAGAAACAATCCATGGTAGCAAGATCCAGTGCTGAGGCTGAGTATAGGGCAATGGCACATACGACGAGTGAGTTGACTTGGCTACTACACTTCCTCCAAGAAATTGGGTTTCCAGTTCAACCTCCTTTACATTTGTTCTGTGACAACTAGGCAACTATCCATATCGCTGCCAATCCGGTGTTTCATGAGAGAACCAAACATGTTGAAGTTGATTGTCACTTTATTCGGGACAAGATAATAGCTGGGAAAATTACATCTCCATTTGTGAAATTTGAAGATCAGTTTGCAGATGTGTTTACCAAAGCATTGAGTCGTACACATCTTACAACGATTTGTTCCAAGCTTGGATTATATGATATATATAGTCCAGCTTGAGGGAGAGTGTTAAGAGTATTAGGGTAGTATGTGTAGATTGTTAATAGTAAGAGGGTGTATGTGTAATTCTTATTATTATGAGTTAACTATAAATACAAGTTTGTATGAGAGTTAGGTTAAGTTTTAACCTCTCTCTTTCCCTCTAATATTGTGTTAATCTTCTACACTTAACAATGGTGTTATAATGAATCAAGTGGATCATCCTCATGGGGAGGTGAGGGGCGCACAAAAGGAGGTAAACCTTCGGTGTCACCTTGGGGAAAGCCCACCAAAGCTGGATTTCGGGGAGGAGGGAAGGCAAAAATGAGTTCATGCCACGACGATTTATATAGAAGGGTAATTTTGTTGATGCATTCCTATTGAGAATGAAGAGAGATCTTTTGAAAAATAAAAATTTTCTCACGTAGATCTCCTATTTCATCGGAATTCGTTGATTGTTCTGTACAAATTTACAATACAAAAACTCTTGTTCGTTGTAAGATTATTGAAGGAAAAGTTGGTCATAAATTTGGAGAGTTTGGTTCTACACAGAAACGAAGACCTTCGAGAACAAATGTGCATTCCCCCTTTTTTTGGACAGAATAAACAAATCCCTCTTTTTTTCGTTTGACATCTTCGAACTAATGAAACTAATTTTTAGAAATAGGATGGGAAAAAGGACATCTAAGCCCCCTACCCTCCAATCAGTATGGGAGCCTTTCAGCTCGTACTACTCACACTCCTAGATCTTCACAACACCTCCACCATTGTGTGAATTGGGAGCAGTTCCAAAAAGCGGGGCCTACTTCCAAATTCGCTTTCCACAACATCAACTCCACCACGAAAAAAGTTAATTATGGTTACCCACTGATTTGATTATAGGTGAAATCCAATCCAAGTAAACAACAACGAAAGGGTCAATGTAGAGCAAAAAAGAAAATTCATCAAATTACAGAAAGTGGTACGAGCATTAGTCAGGCAAAAGAGCATAACACTATACTTAAACACTAGCCCACTTCCTTTTTATGTCAAAAGTAAAAAATAGGCAACTCCAAATCAGGGATTACAATTTAGATACACTATAAAAAGACTTTTAAGTAATAGGTGTAGGAATTAGTATAAATATAAATATATAAATTATTTAAAATATCATTGAGAACTACTACATTCCATTCCTCTTCATATAGGAAAAATCTTGCTAAATCCGACAAAGAATGAAAAAGTCCTTTCTATCTTATTAGTCAAGCCTAAACGCCCTTCTTTATTGAAAACGAAAACACTAATGAGCAATCAAACTAAAGCGCTAACGCGCCTTATATTAGAAACTTAGTAAAACAACCTTTTGCCTTTATTGAGGAGAAGGCAATTTCTGCTGCTAAAATAAGGAGGTTTCATCAATACCAAAGAAATTGACTTCCCTATAAAGGCTAAAGGCTATAAAAGTGCATTACTAGTTTCTATAAAATGAAAGAAATGAAAAAGACAGGATATAGAACGGCCGGCTACTCCCATCTCCACTGACTTACACATTTTCAATCAAATCATGATCCCATCTCGATCAATTTCCAATTGATTAGGGCGGGATTTCTAGTCCCCGGATGACTTTCTTCAACCGCCCCTATTCCAACAGCTAAAAAGAACCAAAGTTCAAGTTCTTCCTCTTTCTCAATCAATTCCCGACCACCTTGACACCTTAATCTTAAGGAAACCCATCCCAAGGATGTTTGGGAAAAGGTGGTTCCTCCCATATAAGACCGAGAATACAAAAAGAGAAAGGTCTTTATTTAACCTTATAAAGAGCCTTGAATCTTTAGAGACCTATATAAATCTTCTCCAAACTCGTCCAGGGGAAGGGGAAGGAGAAGGAGAAGAGGGGCTATTTGGCCCTTGTGAAAGATTAGTTGGATCGAGCATCCACCTTGGTCAAATGAGTTTATGAGGCCATCCTCCAAGCTTACCTTATTATTAGAGAAAGGGGAATGGCTGATAAAAGGTAGTAGGTGTAGGTCTTTCCGGTCGGATTCATTAATGCAATGGAAAGAAAGATTTTTTCAAATCATAATCTTTCAGAAGCTGGCATCGCTGGTTGACTCCTATCACACGTGGATTGGTAGATTTTCTCATAGTTGGTGATGCTACACATATAGCTATTTTTATGGTAAAAGACTATGATCCAACTTGGAGTTACCAAAATTCACTAAATCTCTCACAACCCACGATCTGGGTACATCAATCCCAAACGGAGTGGATTCGCGATCCAGATCACCAAAATGTACGATCTCAAATTGTACACGTAGCACAAATATAAAATACATATTAATTAACTACGTGCATATAGATTTATAATTATATATTATTTTAGATAATAGAAAATTGAGCACAAATATAAGATAAATGGTAACTAACTTAATGTTTATAGATGTTCTATGTTACATAGTGTTATATAGTGGTGAAAACGATCTAGATTAGAATTCTAAAACGAATAACAACTCAAAATACAGTATCATCTAAGCGTACCCCTACCGTACCACATATCTAAGAAAGTATCGTACCCGTATCTGTATCACGTACCAAAGCGACCCAGGATTCAGGTGACATTCCAACTATTCGATACAACGATCTATTAGATCATGTTGTTTGGCATCGTGATGCAATCATATCACATCTCAACTAAACATGTCTATTTTTAGGTTTTCACAGTTTTGGTTTGTATATTTATAATGATACCATAGTGTTTTAGGGTGTCCTCAAGATATGTGTTCAGATACCGCAATACAATTACAACCTATCTTTGCTCAATGGATACAAAACACCCATGCTTTAGCACCTAGTGCAACCGCTCTTGGTGCAACAAGTACTAGTTTAACTTGGGAAGGGGGAGGGAGGGGTGGTGATTTAGTAGCAATGAGCGGCAAAATGACTTTGCTACCTATTCCATTAGGAACCGCAGATTTTTTGACGATCGGGAGAAGCAAAACGAAATCAAGATTTGGCCAAAAAAGAAGTAACACTATGGATACAATAACCGATCACCATCGATAAAGAAGAATCTTTCTAAATCACTTCGGGTCAACGGGGCCTTCAAGCATCTCATATTATCAATCTCTCTACCTATTTTCATCTTCCTGTTGTTCAAGACGGACTTACGTTTATAACAAGCTTATCGAGCTAAGCGAATATAGGTTCTTTTAACCTTGTTTCTGGCAATTCAATATTTCAAGAAGTACATCTTACAACCGCTTTACTGATCTGAGTGAAAGCAGGAAAAAAGATTCTTTTTGAAGATCAAGAGTTAGAAAGGGAAAGGCCTTACTCAATTACTTCCTAAAATCAGGAATAATGGCATTATCGAAACCTAGGAATGAAAACCTTGGTTAGGGCTTGGCTCCGGGGCTCTACATTAATTGAAGCAAGAAAATATAAGGCAGGACTCTAAGACTCATAATACCTACCTATTACCTTTACTTACCACATGAAGGATCCATCTAAAACGAAAAGGACTAACTACTTTACGGACTAGACTAACGAAGGCCGGCCATCCAGAGAGATAGAAAGAAAGAAAGGACTCACTCAAGGAAGCCATATACTTACCCAAATGCTTCCATCTATCCTCAGCTATTCACTAACAGCCAGCTTGCCTTAATAGAACAACCAGATAGCTCAATAAAATCCAGTATGTTCCGTCCTTCTTTCTCTTCTAGAAATGTGGAGCGAAGGAAGCTTTTACAAACTTAAAGGTAAGACATTAATGCCACTAGCTTGCTGGCTTGTTAGAGCAGCTAGACTGGCACTAGCTCCTAGTGTTTTTCAGTTGGATCCTGTGATATGAAATGTGCTGTCGGAAGATAGGATACAAAACTAATCGAACTACTGTAGCCAGCGGGCCCTAATAATAATCGATTCTAAACACTTTTGCGAGTACAGAGTAAGGAACCGAGTGAGGTATAGACAGCTGAAAAACAACCGAGAATACCGAGCCGCTGCCATGCTTCTAAGAGCAACTGATATACCAAGGAAACACCCCCGATAGAAAAAGTATAGTTTTGATGACCCACTTATGAGATTACTTTTTCATGAGTCAGTTAGATCCTCGAAACCACTGATTCTTTTGATTGCTTTGTACAATCAAGCTTTGGGGACCATCTTACTAGGTACTGATTGCTTCATACAATCGAGTCTTAAAACTGGAGCTTAAGAAAAGCAAGAGAAACGCAGGAAGCCCCACTCTAGGGGTAACTGCATTTCGAACTAAAAGTCAAATGGTGGTATATCAACACTTGTAGTCAACAAGGTTTGAAACCCATGTAATGCGCCTTTCTTTGTGTATGTCTAGAAGCAAGTCAAGCGGTAAGAAACCCCATATCTGTTTCGTGTTTTTTTATGATATCAAAAGCTTCTGCAATTGATCTGTAATCATAGTTAAGCTAGAGGCCGATGAGAGTGGTTCATCCACCGGTAGTGCAACTGCTATTGTATGACGGTCTTTGGGCTTAAATGACTGATTTTGTGATCCCCATGCATTCTTATTCATCAATTTAGAAAATTGAGCCTTCTAGTGATCCTTCTCATGACAAAAGCTACACTCATTTGAAGCTGCACGACCCCAGTACTTGTTCTACCAGTTAGAAGACACCTTGGAAGGAACAGCCAGCACAGTCTGATAAGCAAAGGAAGAAGACCTTGCCAGTTAAGGTTTTAAGACGTACCTCCTCAACCAAGAGTTTATTAACCACTACATCAACACGGGGAAGCGGGTGATGATAAAGAATTGAGCCCCGAAGTCCCGCAAAGTCATCTCTGAGTACCATAAAAAACTGCACCGATCTCTGCTCCTCTCCAAAGGTGTGATATGCCTTATTAATACTTAGTTCAGCAGGTTCAATAAGTGCCAACTGAACCCAAAATCCAATCATAACAGAGTAAAATTATTGTTTGTTCCTATCCCCCTGACACATTTCGAATTTCATGCTCAAGTTGATACCTCTTTGCAAAATTGGACCGAATGAATAACGTAGCCAAATAGTCCCGAATTTCCTAGGTTGTGTTAAACTTATCCAAATGTAATTATCTGAGCAATGGAGTTGTTAATCCAAGTAATAATTTTAGCATGATTCACATCCCAACTGTACTTCAAGTCTACATATTTTTCTGCCTTCGTATTTGTTAGAGCAACCACAACACCATTGACATAACCCTACATATACTTACCTAGTAGGAAATTTTTCATAACAAAGGACCAGTAAGCTTAGTTTTCACCAATCCATTTCACACTAATTGCCAGAAGAGAATCCGGACTTCCACTTGCCATGATTGAGAAACCAAAGCCAAATGAAAGAAAATACCGTTCACATAAAATTAGCAGTCCAACAGGCTCAACACAAGGTCTAGTAAATTATATAGAAAACCAAAGCCCAGCTCAAGTCCAGACACCAAGTAGAGAACACCACAGTCCAACCAAGGAAAAAAAAATCCAGCCAGCCCACTACACCAAAGGAGATCACTGCACCAGCCAGCCCACTGCACCACAATCCATGCTCACCACCGAAGGAGATCACATCGAGAAGAGGGAAGATGCAAAATTCACTTTGGAAGAAGGCAGCCAGAGTCCACAAACAGGAGCAAATCTCACAAGAAAGAGGATGAAGATCAACAGAAGCAAGAGGAGGAAGATCGATCGATTCAAACAGCCTGGATTTCGAAAGAAAACTGAGATTCTCAACTAAAAATTCACCAATTTTCTTCCAGAAATCAATTCAAGAGCCTTTAAAACAATCGAACATTGAAAGATGAAAATCACACCACACCCAAGGGATTTGAAGCAAAAATCATGAGCAGATCTTGCGAAATTACCAGATTTGACATTTCAACCTATTTTTGCAAAAATTCTTAGAAAAATCACTAACAACATCCGACGACCTCCAAATCAAAAACCAATCCCACCATTGCAAAGCCCATGTAAAACCGACCAGATTGATGTGTGCATCGGGAGCTTTGGGTGATGACATCATCGTTACAGACGATGACGTCAGTCTTGCTTCTTCCTTTGATGTTGATTCTAGGCCCTAAGCCTGTTGCTTGTTCTGTTGTGATTCTAAACTTGTTTCGATTGAAAAACGCATTCTGATACCATGTTAAGATTGATCAAAGACAATGAGAAGATAAAATATCATTACAACACATAGTTTGTGTAATTATGCTTCAACCTAAAATACAGAATAAAGACCATTATATAGTAGGGTAACAACAAATGAAGAAAACTACTAAAACGCCCCTAAAACTAATATGCTACAATACTCTAACAAATGACACAGAATAAGTAGGACAGAGATCGTCCATCCCATGAATAGGTCGAAAGGAGCCATTAGCTAACACAATATTTGAGTGAGATGAACGTAAATTAGAAAATGGGGAAGATTTACCAGACATATGAGTACTAACTCCTGCATCAATAATCCAAGGTGACGAAGAAGGTGGAGCAACTACACATGAAAAGTAATCTTCATTAGCAAGACTTGTAGAAGGAGCAGGCAAATGTAAAAAAAGTAAAGATAACTGTTTAATAAGTTGGCGAAGCTGTGAAGAAAGACCATCATGAGAAGCCTGAGTAGCATATGTTGGCCTCCCATACTTATCCCAATACTAATTCTCAGTGTCAAGTGTCACCACAATAAGTACACTTCCACTTAGATTGATGACCACGAAAAGACCAACCACCGCATCCACTATGTCCTATGCACAGACCACCACAACTGACATTGGAGAATGGCTCACGGCCGCCATAACGAACACCATCATTATTACCATTCAAAGTCGCCATCAAAGAAATCCACAATTGATTATACAATGTCAAACAAAAAAATCAAACCACAAAAGCCCAGTAATCCACCAAATGTCAACAATCACACAAACTAGTATAGAAAGTACCAAGAGAATACCCAAATCTGAACCAGAGGCTTCAGAAATTCAATTCAAAATCATATATTAACAAATAATAGGACTGAACTTAGCAAAGTAGTGCGTCGAAGCGAACTTGCTACAGATTCTCAACCATAACCAAGAACCCACAATCCATAAGCCAAGATAGGGCAAAACAATAACACTCTAGAGCAACCAGGAGAAGAACCAAAAATATGTCCCAAAAAAAAACAACTCAAAGAAGTTATTGTTCAAGCAACACACACAAACCAACAAGAAAAGTGTATCCACACAAAGATCTGCCCAAAACACATTTAGTAGCCAAAAGGAGAAAAACTCGAAGTCGGAAGAGTGACCAGAAGCTAAAAAAAATCACTGTCAACTAGTTTTTGAGGAAAAAATCATCCAAAAAACAACCCAAAAAATAGATGGGTAAATCACAAACAAATTCTATAGCTTTAGTCAAACCATTATTTTCTGCAAAACTGCAACCCAATTTATCAAGAACAAGGCACAAACAAGGACTATGGTCATGAGATAATTGTAATCGCATTGACAAAGAACAAGAATCGCAACCAAAGAAATTGAACAATCAATCATAATAACTTCTGAAGGCATGATTTGGGATCCAAAAAACCTCCCATAATGAAAAGTACCTCGTGATGAACAGTGCCTCTTTGAACAGTAACTTTGGTGAACAGTAACCCCGGAATGAATAGTGTAGAGAAGAGGAAAAAGAAAAGAAAAGAAAGGACTATAATAGATGCTCTGATACTAAGTTAAATTAGTGAATTTGATATTAGAGTCGAGGAAGCAAGCTTTCTATATGAAGATTCAAACAAAAAGAAAAAAGAACCATATTTTACTGAATAATTTGATTAAATGAGGAAGAACTCTTTATGTGGTCTCACTTTACCACCATCGAGAAAGAATAAGAATAATCTAGTGTGTAGGCTACGTTGCCCTACACTCACTTATTTATACCAAACTTGATATTATGAGAATTACAATACTACCCTTCATTACTAAAAATGTAAGAACTCTAACATACGCTATTATCCCATCCTCATTAAATATGACTAATACAAAAAATAAAAATAAAAATCTAACACTTTCCCTTAAGCTAGAGTACAAAGATAAAAAATGTTCAACTTGAAATATAAAATATTGAAGGCAGTCCTCACTAATGACTTGGTAAGAATATCACCCAGTTGATCACCAGACTTAATATATAGAGTGATAATTGTTGTCCCAAACGCAACCTAAGGGAAAGGGAGAGGGGGAGGGGGAGTGAATTAAATTTTTACTTTTCAAAAACTCTTTACAAAAATAAAATTACTATTTGTAAAATTGATTTGATTGCAAGTGTGTGGATGTGAAATGAATGTGTGGTCAACAATAATATATGCACATAATAGATAGGAGTGTAGAAAGAGAGATGCAAATACTATTTATAGAGGTTCGGGCCCAAATCACTTGGCCTACCGCCCTCACTCCTTTCTGTCCTTGGAGTTTTCCTTTCACTATCTTTATTCTCTTTAAATGGGTGAGAATGAAACTCTTACAATCTTTTTCTTGATACAAATGATAAACTCCTTTTTGCACTCTTCAAGAAGAATATACAAAGATCTCTCTTTCTAAAGAATATTCTCTTAATACAATATTCTCACAAAGCTCAAAAGAATCCAAGAAAAAAGAATAAGATGTACACAAAAATCTTCTTTTCAAGATGTAGACAAAGGCTTAATAGATATCTCTTTTATTTTTGCTCAAAGATAAAAGCTCAAAAAGTTGGTATTAAAAATCCTCAAGGCCCTATTTATAGTTTGGTGTAATAAATGAGAGATTTAAAGTTGGCTAGCAGAAAAAACGAGTCATCCGGATGCCTATCCGGACTTTCGGATGTAGCCGTTGGAGGCCTAACGGCTATATCCGAATAAACATCCGGACTTCCAGCAAAACCTTATGTTTTAAACTTCATCATGGTTCTTTAAAATCTTCATATTCCAGGAAGTTTTGGAGAGCTTACAGATGTTCATCCAGAATTCCGAATGAACAGTAACCGAACTTCCAACTGGAACCAATCCGTAATTCCAGAATTGTGTTTCACCTCTGGTCATGTCCTTCATGATTCCTTCACATCCGGAACTCCGGATAAGTACTCCAGAATTCCGAAGTAGCCTTCCAGAAAGAACATCCGGAGTATCTGAAGGTCTTCCTAGTACCCTTGCCTTCCTTAGCCTTTTCTCTTCAACTGGACTTCCGGAAGGGCTATCCAGACTTCTGTGTGGTCTTCCAGCTAGCACATCAAGAATTCCGAATTACGATTCTGCTTTGGGCTTCTATCCTTTTCTTTCCTTTTCAAATTTGGCACATGTTTAACTTGATCCTATACTCATCCATTCACTAATTATAAATGTTAATCCATATTAGGGTGTTTGTAATCATCAAAATCATGTATATCAAAGCATCGAGTCAACATTATCCACTTAGTACATGTATCCTATCACATAGCCTTTTTACATCAAACAATTTTTTCATAAAATTTGCATGGAAAGCTCCCTCTTTGCCAATGCACCATCTTTTTCCATATTGTTTGTAAAAATGCCAACATTTCCCAAAAAATTGAGAATAGTTAATATTTAGATTACATACATCTGTATTTATATTTAAACTTTTTATAGCACACATACATACAATTCTCCCCCTTTAGCATCATCAAAAGTAATCCAAGTCATTTCCAATCACTTGTCAAGGGTAGAGAGCTACTTAATGTAACACATAATATTATAATTTTCTAAGCATAACCATAATATGTATTACATACATGTGTATCTCAACACATAATGAAGATATTTTTGTTGAGTTCAAAATATGAGTAATGTTAACACATAACAAATGGTTTTTCGCAACCATCCAAGCAACATATTGCATTGCACATCACTCACATGTGTTAATTCAAAATCATCCATTGCATGTGTTAAGCTTTAAAGCATCCATACAACTTTAAAACTATCAACCATAGGATGAAAAATATCCAAAACATCTTAAAATATCCAACATTAATTAACAACATCCAACAGAATTTTAAAAATATCCAAAACACCCTAGGATAGAAAGCAACTGTTAAGTCTTAAAACATAACCAACAAACCAACATCCAAAACTTCATCCCACAAAGAGAGGAGGAAGTGGTCCAAATTGGTTGTAGAGGTAATGCGTTATCCCATCAACCTTGGTGTGAAGACCCTCCATGCTAGTTGTCAACTCATCCACCGATTTGCGGAGAGGCTTAAGATCACTCATAGTAGCAAAACGTCCCATCAAGATGGTCCCCTCCATGTCATTATCATGAAGCTCTTCGGTCCTTTGTGGATCATTATCTTCCATGACAAAATTTCCCAACATTTCTTTGATCTCATAACCTCCTTCACCGGCCGCCATTGCTCTCTTTTCTTTAGAAATCACATTTTCCCTAGTCTCAATCCCCATTAGTTTTAGAGTGGTGTTATCAAAGAAAGTCTTCTCGGTCACTACTTTCTCATGATTGAGGTCCACTTCGGATTTATCAAAAACCTTAGTAAAGAGCATACCATAGGAAGATTGCTATCCCTTTTATCCATAAGTTTCATGAATTGCATGATAATGTAAGGGAGATTAAGCCTACATGCAATGAGGATGGAATGGATTAGGAAAAGTTGGAAAGAAGTCACCTCATTAACGTGTCCTTCCTTCGGAACTACATTCTTGATGAGAATTTTGTTGATAATCTTGGACACATCTAGCATATGCTTGGTCTCAATTTTCATGCCTTTAGTGTAGTTATTCCCACATATCATTCTCATGGCTAGGATGACATCCTCCATACAACCTTTCATATTTCCTCTCTCCCAGGAAAATATCTCATCACCTTCATTTGGTGCCTAAAGAAGTTTTGTAAGCCTCCTTTGGCTAAGAGTAATCTTAACCCCCTTCACCATTGATATTATCTTACCCGAACTAGTCACAATAAGATTTGTGTAGAACATTCAAATTAATGTAGGATAATAGGGGCCATCTAGTTCCATGAAATCAATCCATTTCATGATGTTAAATAGTACATCCACACCCAAATGAGAAAGATTGAAGAAATTAATGAACATACCTTCTATAAGGTTTTTCGATTGTTTCCGATTCCATCGTACAAATTTAGTATGAGATCCAGCTGTGGATGTAGCAAGGCCACTAGTCGATGGCTAAGATCCAGATGGAGTCGAGTCATCAGAAACCTGATTGGCATAAGTTGGTTTCCCATGCTTATCCCAATAGTAATCCTCAATATGTCTAGTGACTCCACAATATGAACATTTCCACTTGAAACGTGTGCCACGACCACCACGGCCTCCACGACTAGAGCCAATTGTTTGGCTTGGCTTTTTTTAGATTTTCCACATAAAGCCTTCACATTACTCTCAGGATGTCCACTTTAACTTGGAGAGCCAACATTAATATAATTCTGAGCTTTGACCATCAAATCTCTCAAAAGTAATATAGTCCCCCAAGTCATTTTAATGTAAGATGCTGCGTGTGTACATAATCATATTTTTAGATTGTGTATTATCCATTACAACAATTCATCTCCCTATTTAGCTTTGAACAATCTAGTTTCTTTCAGACTTGACAGGTCAGATATGCAAAGTTACCATTTTTCACTACAGCTATTACGAAGTAATCAATGTTTCTATGTGAATTCATCTATGATTAACATACTAACATATTTTTCATATGCGTTCCCTCTCCATAGTCCATACCCAATCCAAAATCTGATAAACAATTCTTTCTTAACCCAATTCTTTCTTAAGAATTTTCAACCAGTAAATGCATACATATGCGCAGATATATATTCCCTACTTGGACAATTTTAGAAAATAATAACAACACTATTTTCTACAGAGCACTCCAAAATTAGACGGATTACCCCCAAACTTCTCTATATTTTCCTCCCGCTAAAGACTTGTCGAAATAGGCCCCTAAGCCCAAAACCTGTAGCCATCCCTAACTCATACCCATCTGCTTATATGTGTAGGGGTATGTGGTGAATTGTGCATGAGCATGGCTGTTGAGTGTATGCGTGTGTGTCGAGAGAGAGAGACAGAGCGTTTGTGTATAACAGCACACGTGCGTATGAACGTGCGTATGTCTGTGTAACAAAGAAAATTACAAAGAGCATACCAAAATCTCAAAGCCGGGGAAAGGAAAGGCGAATACAAACAGAAACCAAGAACGGCGTCCTTCCTACTTCCAATGCCAAAGTACTTCTAAAAACTCATAACTTCGCCATGAATTCCCAAATTCCTCAGAACTCTGGCTCTTCCAATTCCCATTCAATGAAGAATGTTCATCCTTCTCGTAACTCAAGTCCACTCGAACAGGCTTCATTACAATGCGATCTTCTCCGAAACCTTTTGTGATTAAATGAGGGAGAACCATTCCAATAGTAAGGGCACAGTGAGACACGAGACTGTGTAGAGAGCTATAGAAGAAGATTGTGCAGAAGAATCGAACCGGATCGACTGAGTTTCGAGGAGAGAAAGGAAGGGAAATAGAGAGTTGGGCTTGTAATCAAATGAAATGTCCCGGCAATCTTTTTGGGCCACCCGGTGAATTTCTTAGTTCCGATATATACTAAAACGGAATTAAAAAAAACAAATAAATAAATAAATAGAGGAGGGACATATATATCTATATATATCTCTATATACATTTATTTGTAATACCTAATAATAATAATATACTTATTAATTTAAATTTTATTCTAACATATTTTTTTCGCTTATTTATACTATATTACTTATTTCAAATATTTTTTGGGCATCAATTATTTTTATTATAAGTTGAATCATTAAAATTTTAAATAAGTTATTATTTAATGCAATTTTATTTGAAATATTGTTCAGATTTGATTGTGTTCACATATTAACATTTTTATAAGGTCATGTATTTTAAAAAAAAATTCTAAAAAATAATGGGTTCCGAAGAAAATTTGATATTTATAAAATGTGATCGAATTTTTTTTTTGGCTCAAATTTTATGTTGTATAGTGCTTTTAAGCACGGGTTATGATTAGTCTATTAAGAATAAAGAATGTGGTATAACATTATTAACTAACTAAAATTTTTGGATCAAACTTTTAATTGAATGTTAAATCAAAAATTATACCGAGTTTTCAAATTGAGATTTAAAATGTGCTTTAAAATTTTATTTCAAAATCTATCTAATAAGATAATTGGCATTTTAAATTTTATTTTAACATATTTTTCCTGTTATTTCTATCACATTTGTTTTGGACACCAACCATTTCTATCACAATTGAATCATTTAATTTTTTATTAATTTACTGTTTAATATAATTTTTATTTCAAACGTTGTTTATATACGATAATATACACATATAGAAATTTTTTTGAAGTTATGTATTTTAAGAAAATTGTGAATTTGTTTTAAAAAATAATGGGTAGAAAAAAAATTAATATTGTATGCTCTCAAATATTATGTTGTATCGTGCCTTCAGCTAGAAGAATATAATGTTAGATTGATAAAAAATATCACTAAATTAAAAGACTACATAATATGCCATTGACGTAACAGTTCAAACTAAATAAAATTTTACTCCAACTTAATTCCATGTCGTCAAAAATAATTTGTGGTGCTAAATATGGGTTAGGGCTTTTCAGTGTCAAGATTAGTGCCAAGTGATCTCCACGAGGGATGAACTACAATTCAGAGGGAAAAGGAACAGCAGTTGATTCGTCAATAGGTGATACGCGAGCGAGATTGTCAATAGACCAACTAAGTCAATCTCTTTCCACTTTGCACTCCGTTAATTTTGATAAATTAAATTTGGGTCAAAATTAAATTTTTACTTAGTCATTGATGCCACATTATCAGTCTAACATTACTCATAAAAGATTTTTCAAAAGCTCAAAAGATATTTAATTAGTAAGACATGTCATATGTGTCTTATGGATTACCTGACATCTACAGTTTATAAGTGAGTGTAGGTAGGGGTTTACATGTAAAAATAAGTCTAAGTTAGCCATGCATTGGTGGGATTTATCATTTTTTTTTTTTTTAAAAAAAAAGTGTCATACTTGTTAAAAAAATGTATTCCTTCTATTTCCATGCATAGCAACAACATTATGTCAATTAGACTTTTTAATAATAAATTATACATCGATCAAAATTTAGTTTAAATTCAAACTTGGTTGTTGGATATGGGTTGATTATTTGTCTATTATTCAAATTTGAATCCAAATACATTACATTATATTTCATAGATTCATATTTGGATATGTTAATAACTACCCCATCCACATAAGATACATTTAAACATAAAAATAAAATGGAATAGAGTGATTATTATTTTATGCAATTGAACTAGAATTTAAACGTAATATACTAAAACTCAACTCAATTGATTTATTTGGATCGGATCAAACATCCGAATATTAATGGACTAAGATATAAATTGTAAAAATAAAATCTATCTGATCTTTCTACTCGATTATGAATGATAAATTGCTCGAGCGGCCTAGAGATTCGTCTCCACTAGTTCTCTCGTAGTTTGTCTCTCCAGTTGTTCAAAGACTGGTCTAGCCGATAGCGAGTGACTGGAGGGCGGTCCCTACTAGTTTTTAAGTTAGAAACCAAGAAAAAATTAGGCCTATTGAGTACTAAAGGTTGTTGCTCAAATAGGATCCGATACATGACTCATTCTATGTTTTCAAAATGCATTTAAGGTTTAGAAAAAATTTTGTTTGAAAAACCTAAGAGTCATTCAAAGATTTTTCCAAGTCCATTTTTAATACTAATCATCCTAAGTCTAATAAATTATACCAAGTCTCTAAGGTCATTACCTTTGTCTTAAGTTTGAAGATGCTAGAACGCGAGTCCCTAAATCCGTTGATGGCGCATATAAACCAAATACAAAAAGAAAAAAAATTATTTATTAGCCTTACAAGGAAGAATTAGGGTTTACTTTCGAAGGATTGATCTTGTCACAACACAAACAAAAAACCTAATGTAGATTCAACAACCGGTTCAATGGACCTTACGATCTTTTACCGTATGTCATTCAAAGCCAAAAAAATTGAATGTAGTGTGGATTGTAATCCTCCTGAATTTTCTCTCTTTCTCTCTCTACCTCTTCCAAGCATGAAGGTAAAAAGTGTGGCTTAGAGAACCAGAAAGAACATGTATATATAGGCTATGGTATAGACCCTAAAGAGAAATAAAATTTGGGCTTCCAATGGACATAGGAATCCTATGTCTAACCCAGAACAAATATTCTACGGTCCATTAATAATAAGTTTGTCCACTAAAGACCTATTATTGATCTCCTGGATCTTATCTCAAAATTATATTTCGAATTTCTTGTTATTATATTCTTAATAATCTCTCAACGTTTAAGATTATAGATATCCGTCAATTAATTAAATTACTGACAATTATATTTAATTGAGTTCTTTTTATCCTTAAGATCTTACCACTCAACTTATTTGTCATGTCGGATAATTAAATCCATCTGTAAGGTTCGACAAGGAAAAAACTTATGAGCTTTCTCAAAAGGACATCATCAACTCATTTAAATACCGGGACGTGAGTTCCTTTAATAATTAATTTCTACCATACAAATAATGTCATTTCCCAATTTACCGAGTTTGTTGACTCAAATATGAATCTTATTCTTTGATAAATTAAAATTATAATCATTATATGCACGTGTCCATTAAATATCTCTGGATTAAAAGTTCAATCAATCATAATAACCATAAGGTTTGTTTGTATTATTTAGTCAATAAAAAGATTATAACCTCAAAAACAGTCGTGTTCAATACACAATGTACTAGTACAATAATCCAAGACATCAGATAATCTCCTATAGTTAAGATAGACTATACCAGAAGATTGCACTACAATCCTACTTATGGTGTGTCCAATTTCATCTAAGACTGTGAACCTTTACTCATATCATACAAGGATTCGATAATCTAATCTTCTGTGCATAAGTCGAACTCTATATACCAGATTATTGATTGAGCCTAAATATTGCATATCTTTCCTATCACTTGTGGGATAATTGTCACGAGTGTGGACTTAATTGTATATGTTTAATGTCATATTTGAATCTATCATGATTTAATTGGTATTTGTCTATTTTGCAGGTAAAATGACAAGACTAAGAGGCAAATAGGCAAACTTGGGAAATGGGGCACACAAAGAAATGAGAAAAATTGGAGTTTAACCTTCAGAAGGCCACGTCCGAACTTCATTTACCCATATCCGGATGTGAGGTGCTGTAATAGAGGCAGAAACTGGGCAGACTTACAGAAGGCTGCGTCCGGATGACACTTTTGTCATGTCCGGACATCGTTAAATCCACGTCTGAACACGTGTTCTCACTCCCAGCCAATCAGAAGAGCTCGTTTGGATGAGATGACATCATCTTCCCTGATTTGGGAAAGTACCCACTATACTTTTTCTTCCTTTCTTTGGACATTTTTCTAGATTTGGAAGCTTTCTTTTAATTTCTTATTTAATCTTACTTTAATTTTGTTTTAGCCCCAATTAATGGTTGGCTAGATTTTTTCACTAAGGCTAGGAGAAAATTCAGTGTACATTTGGGTTTGTAATTAATCCTTTGAGCTTCAATTGATATTTTTCCTTAATTGTTCAATTCATCTTATTTAGCAAAACTTTTTCTCTATATAATCTCTTGAATTACTATGCTAAATATGATGGAAACTTGAGATTCCCTATGAATAGAATAGCTAGATGTACATGCTTGCGTTGGATTGTTAATGAATTCATCTAATTAATTAATTTGTTGATTTGTATGAATTGAGATGTTTGATTGTTCACTTGCTTGATTTATCATTGACTTCAGGCATGTTAAATGCTTGTAATTAAAAATTGGATATTTGGATTCATTTAGATTAGCTTATTGATTATATCTTAGAGAATTTCCTCATTAATAATTGTTATCCTCCAATTGGGTTCACTCCCTAGTTGTTTCTCAATTGAGATTGAAAATTATGATTAAATTACTATCCAATTGTTATTAAAGAAGTATCCAATGCCTTAGTGTTTTTCCTAAATCATTTTCTCAAAGTTATTTTAGTTTATTTGTTTTAAGATTCAACTACCAAATCAATTTCTCTCAAATACACAACATATTTTCTTTTATTTACTCTTTTTCACTCTAAAATTCTCATCTCCCTGTGGTTTGACATTGGACTCTACCAAAAAATTACTACTTGTTTGACACCAAAACTTGGGTTACAACTTCTGAAGCGAAGCAATTATCTACAGTGTAAAATAAAAGACAAACATGCATACCATATATTTATTATAATGCAAACATTTTACCCGCATAGATTCTCATTAAAATAAAAAATGACGGACTTTTATTAAATAATAAAATGAGTTTCACTATAAAAAGCAAACTTTTAGTATATAACTCTATCAAAAGATGCATTCGGAGAACACTTGATACGACTTTGTATCCTTATCTCCTCCCTTACTTGTTGTTTATGGATCTTGATTTTTGAAGCTTGATGACCACAGAATTAGGTTAAGATTACATATGATGTCACAAAATTAGTCAATTACAAACATAATCCTTAGAATATCCCCCTTTGGCAATTTCGTAACAAAATACAAGAATAAGAAATTAAAGATTACAACTCAAAAATCAATGAGAACAAAATGAATTGTAAACTAATGTCAACTGTAAAACCCGAGGAAATTTAAACTTTTGAGAAAAATGGCAAAATGGTAAATTGCCACTATGGTACAGGCTGTAAACCTGAAATTTTCTAGAGCTCGGATGACGAAACAGACATTACCGTTGGATTCGTCTCGCGAAACCTAGTTACCCTGTCAAATTTCATTGAATTCCGAGTTAGTCGGATTTTTCGCGTTTTACGAGGCGGTCGAACCTCGGGAGACCCAAAAACGAGATTCTGAATAAAATTTTAAATTTTGGGAAATAAATGACGGCAAGTTAAAATAAAAATATTTTGAACTTGAATCGGAGCGAAATTTAATCGTTTCGGGGCTAAAACGGACCCGGAAAATAAGGGCCGTGTGGCGCATTGAGGGCCAAGTATTTAAAGGGTATTTAAAGGGGAGAAAATCAGATTTTCTCCCCATTTGTTCAGCCGATACACGTGAGAGGAAGAGAGGGAAAAAGCAAAGTTTTCTCCACATTCTCTCTACGATCTACAACGATTGAGAGCTCAAATCAACTCGAGCCAAGAGAGAAAGTTGTTCTCCTCGCCAAGGACTACAAAACCATACCAAGAAGGTCAGGTTTGGGCGAAATTCGAGGAACGGGATTTTGGGAAGCTAGGGCTTAGAGCTTGAATCGGGTCTTGGAGCTTCCTACGGTCGTTCCTTACGCTTCAAGAGGTAGGGTTTCTTCCTACTAAGGTTTATTCCAAACCTAGAATGTTTTAATGAAATGGGTAGGATGATAGGATGTGTATCTCTTGCCTATTTGTTTGATTTGGGTGAAATGGTTATGGGATTGGGTAAAGATCAATTCTAATTGGATTGGTAATTAGAAGTTTCTAAATGAGATTTCTAGAATTGGGTACATGAAATTAATCCAATGTGAATCTTGGGTTATATGGAATTGTGGGCATGTTATGTGTTTATGTATATGCCTTGAGGAATTTAAGATGTTGATAACATGATTATGTGACAACATGCTTGGAAATTGTTTTATGGAAATTATATGCTTATGATATGATTTTGCCATGAAGTGTGTGAAATGTGCTGTAAATGTTCATATGTTACTCATACCATATTGAACATTGTATTATTGTTGCAATGGGACATCACATTGCATATGCACGGGAACATCGCATTTAGTGGGTGTGTATGCATGGTGGTTGTCTTCACCAAGTTTGGTGGACGACGAGTGGTCTCGGGTGATACGAGTCGATGACCTAGTCGAGTCTCATGGTTTGCATGGTTGTTGGGGTTGGGGTAACAAGAAGGGCTAGACTATCCCTCGGGTGAGAGACCCGGTGATTGGATACGCACTCCGTTGGTATATGAGCCCATAAAGTGTGTCGGTGTACGCGGAACCGTTGGTGGAAGTCCATGAATTCCGTGTAGGTTGGGTGACCTTTGGTGTGAGTCCATGAACATCCACCCCTATAAAGACCCTAGAATGAAATGTCATTTGATGTGCAACATAAATGACGGATTGGTACACATTGGCACTTGCATGTGTAGAGGAGCCGAGAATGGCTCGGTTGATATGCATGAGTGGGTCTCACCTTATTCCATAGCATGACATTGCAAATTCCATCATTGAATATATTTCCTTGCTTGGAATGTTATGGATTGTTGATTTTGGCATGTGAACATTTCATATGCATTTAGGTTGGGGAGTAGCCTCATTAGGAGATATCCTATTGAGCGTGGCTCACCCTTTGTGGGAAAAACATTTCAGGTGCGGGGTTTACACCGGCGGACGGCTCCCATTTCGAGCCTCAAGGTTGAAGAAAGCCGACTTGTGGCTTTTATGGTTATTTTGTAAAGCTTTTGTAAGAATTCCATTTTGATATGTAAATATATGTAATCAATTGTAATAGAACTTGTACAAACCATATTTTATATGGAAATCTTTGTCAAACATGTATTTGATGAATTGGGAAAGGTTTTGAATGGATTGGAAATGAAAAATGGTTGAAAATGGCAAAACTGGGCAGAGAGTACCGGTACTGGGTACCGGTATAGTATGGTACCGGTACTGTGTACCGGTACCCTCTTTCCAGTAGGTTAACAGTACTGGTACATCGGGGTACCGGTACGGTATGGTACCGGTACTGTGTACCAGTACACTCTCCAAAATTTACTGATTTTTAAATTGCTTTGCCCTATTTTCAATCTATGTTTTCCCTTCCTCCAATGATGTAAATGGACTATAATGGAGTGTAAATCAATGTGCGTTGGGTCTTGGTTAAACCAAATGAATAATTGATTTCAATTTACAGTTGTGGGTTATGATTCCGGTTAAGGAATGTTATTTGACGTGGTGTCGGGTTTAAGGGACATTCACGGATACTTCCGCGGGTTGACGGTTGGTCAACGGTTAATATAGGACCCCCAGATATTGGGGCGTCACATCAACACCCTAGTACATGTCTGTCTATGTCAATATCTTTGTACACGAAATATCTTTGGATAAATGCTTTGAAAATCATAGCCTGCACAACACAGCTCGAACCAATACCTCATGAAAAACATCATATGAATGAAGGACATAACACAATCATAGGTATAAATATCACCAAGGAAGCATAGGGCATTTTCATGTTATCATCATGCAAGTGCAAACATGTAACATATATAAGCAATGCTAGCTCATTATGCTTGAGAACATATAGATATAGCAAATACAATACACAACAAGTTATCCTTTTTAGTTGGTGTTCACAAGTAAAATAATAAGTGCAAAATCAACAAAGAAAATATGTGAATTCATGTCAAGTTTGTTTGTGTACACCCCTTGAGTATTTCAAAAAACTCATGGTTGTTTTGGGAAGGAGAACCTGATGTGGATCTTCCCTCACGATTATTTACGTAGAGTTCAATACACTATACCTAGAGGGTGGTGAATAGGTTTTTTTAAATTAAGCCTAAATTGATTACAAATTAAAACCTATGTCTACCACAATTACCTCTTCTCACAAAAATTAAGCAAAGAATGTGAGAACATTTTTAGTCACCACAACCCAACTTAACCATGATGATTAGTTTTAATTAATTTTCAATTAATTCACTCTCAATCAATCTCACGACGATCCCAAAACCCAAACCCAAAGCACAATTATGTATGGATGAACATTCAATCAATCATTCTAAAAAACACATAGTGTGCATGTGTGCTCACAATCACAAATGTATATGATAAGTAGTAAATAACACGAGTGATTCGTTGATGTAGAAAACCCTCCTTGGAAAAACCGTAGGGAACCTTCTCGATTCACCAAAGCCTAATTCACTACTCACTAAGTCAACATACAAGTACTCGAAACTTATACCTCAATCACTACCATGGTTAGATGTTCATTTCCATGCTTCGTTTCTCCGTCGAATGTCCCTCTTCGACGTCTAGTGTAGCTTCACTTGGACCTCCCCGTTGCACGGTTAGTCTAGGCCTTGAGCGATTATGGGCATGCCAATAATCCTCAGTATGCACACACCAATGAGTTTATTAAACCATCAAGATCTTTAGCTCCAATTTGTGAGGTTGGGTAGAATCTCTAGTGGTAGCATTTGGATCTTAGAGATCTAGGTTGTGGTAGAAGCTCTCAAGGTAGAAGAATGAATTTCTCTCTTAGAAATCTCTTTAAAGGCTTACCAGAGGCTTAACCTAGATGTGTGAAAGGCTATCCCTATATATAGGTTCAGAATAAGGATAGTCTTAGTAAATAAAAAAACTCAGATTCATGAACAACCGCTCGATTGGTGTGAGGGCAGGCATAGGACTGTTGTTGCTAGAATAAAAATAACTTTTCAAACATGACTAAGGCAGGCACCGCTAAAGTGACCATGAGATCGCTCGAGCGAGCCTTGTGCTACCTTCTATTGCCTTTTCTCATTTCCTTTCCTAAGTCATAAAAATATCACTCTAACGAAGGCTAAAGAGTATAGATCGGTCCCTACAGGTTTTTAAGCATAAAATAATGCAAAAACTTGTCATCTTGAGCACTAAATTGCTCAAAGAAGGGTCCGATTGTGACTCAAACTATATTTTCAAAACTTATAAATGGTTTAGAAATTTTTTTCTTTTAAATTCACTTAGGAGTCATAATCGGATCACTTCTAATTCCATTTTCATCTTAATCAACCTAAGTTAAAATATCTAAGGGTTCATCTTAGGTGTCTAGGTCATTACCTTGTTCTAAGCATGAAGTTGCATACAGAGGCTGAATGATGTTGCTTTGACGCTTGATCTCCTCATTTACGCTTGATCCCTTCATTTCAATGACACTTTCAAATTTTGAACTTGATAGCATCATGACCATGGAATATGTTGAGATTTTGCAATAGACTCCATGAAATTAGCCAATTACAAATATGATCTAAAAATCTTCTCCTTTGGCAATTTTGTGACAAAACACACATGTTAGAAATTAAAATTACAACTCAAAACCATTGAACAAAAGAATTATAAATTAATTTCAACTCTCATGCATACATCCTAAATCTCTATCTAGTACAAGGATCTGCTTCTTTTGATGAAGCTTGAAGATTGTAGCCCTGTACATCACCACTCAAACCAAAATCTCGTGAAAAGCATCATATGTTAAAGAAATACATAACATAATCACATGTTTAAAAAACACCAAGATAAGCATAGAGCATAAGTATGTATATATCATGCTAGTGCAAATATGTAACATGCTACAAACTAACTTGCCCAATATGCTTGAGAGCCTATTGATTTATTACTATGAAACACATCAAGTTCTTCCCTTTAGTTGGTGTTTACATGTAAAATAACAAGTGAAAAATAAACAATGAAAATGTGTGACTTCTTGCCAAGTTTACAAACTTTACTCCCATTGAGTATCTGAACAAACTCCCCCTTTCTATGTTCACATGCAACATATTAAGCCTAATCAAGAGTAAATCTCTTCGATTTCTCTCATATGTACCTAAAATATTCTCTCATTTTTTGTCAAAAAATGTCAATCCAATGTTGACCCATGACAAACAAGGTACATAATTAAGTTACCCAACATATTCTTATCTTATTTGCTACAAATGTCAACTCAATAATGACCCATAACAATCATGACGTAGAATTATTGTATAGCAAGAAGGTATGAATGCATAACAACTAGCCAAATCCTATAAGTAAACTAAGCAAGTGACAAATAAGGCATATAACTCAAAGTCAAATATGACTAAGCATCAATAAACAGGACCAAAAGTACGTCACAAAAAAAAAAATGAGAGCTAAACAAATAAAAGTCAACAAAAGGTACAAGTCAATAAAAAAATAGAGTACTTTAGTACAGGCCATTAATAAATGTAAAGACATTCATGCTCACAAATGACCTATCCTAAGTCTCTAAAAGTCATAGCTCAAATGGATGCATCTCCACCATCTCCTCCATTTGTCTCAGGCTTATCATCTGAAATAAAGCCAAAATTTTGCATCATGTGTTTGAGACGTCGAACATCCCTCCCTAATCTCTCGTTGATCCATCTGTAAGCTCATCATTCCCTTATCAATAACATCTATACGGAGAGAAAAGAGACTATATTGCTGATTAATAATGCTATGTAGCTGTCTCAATGCTAAATGAAGGGTAGTCCACTAATCCAACACAGTTGTAGGAGGTGTCCTAGGGAGTGTAGTACGTAAGGTATGGCCTCGTGCCTGCCTCGACAGTGGTGTGTGACTAGATTTACCAGGCTCTACAGAAGTAGTACCATGTATCTCAGCCTCAATCTTGTTAGCCTCTGCCTCAACCACCATAGGGTCAAATGTATATCTGGCATTTGTCTCACTTTGTCTTAGAGACTCCTTCCCTAGAGGTCTATTGGGTCTCATCAGCTGATCAGACTCTAAAGCTCCAACACCCCTTGTCTAAATAAATGCGGGTGATCAGTGACCCAAATGACAGAGTATCAGTAATTCTCCCCTCATCAAATGCTCTCCGAATGACCAAAAAAATCACACGTGGTAGATCTATATCCAAACCCGTATCAATTGCATGTAAAAGGTAGGCTCGTGGTGTGAGAAATTTGAAAACATGAGTCTTTGGATTAATGTTGTAGTTGACAATCAGATTTATGAACCTATAATCCCTGCAAGTCCTTGTGGTACCACAACTAGCAGTTCTAGCCATCGGTGTAAGGGACTCCATACAATACTAAGGCATCTAATGACATAGCAGGTATAGCACTATTATGTCTAAAGTGATAGGATCTCACACTACTCGAGGAAGATGTAGGGTGGTGGCAATAAGGTCAGTGGAAAACTCAAATAACACACCCCGAATATATGTCATGAAGTGATGAAAATTGTTCATGATGAAAACTGTCTCCTATATAGCTCGCAGTGTTGTGGTGTCTGAAAGCGAGATCTATTACCTGAAGCTTGTACCCTTACCCTCTTCTCAGCTCGTGGAGGCATTTTTTCCAAAAATGAATCGGTGAAATAGTGTAACTGTGTATGATAAACTCACTTGGAAATGCTTTGGGTAGGGTAGAAAATGAGTGGGTTCTAGCTTGGAAGTAGTGAAAATGAGAAACTCCCATCAAAATCCGATCTTTTAAGCAAACAGTGCCGAATCCCGATGCAGACTGCTCGAGTGAAGTCATGGGCTGCTTGAGTGAGATCTAAAGCAAAACATTTCTATTTTCTGCAATCTAGTCCACTTCAACCCATCTCAAATCAGTCCTAACATGCATGCATGATGTAAATAAAGCCTAAAAGTAATTCTATACAATGCATGGATGAATTTGGATCAAAATAAAATTCAATTTTCAAATTTAACCAATGAATGCTTATAATTCAAATAATCATGAAAATTACACAAATTTGCATTTTAATAGTTCCATCCAAAAATCATCATCCCACTACACTACTCTAAGGCATATTTAAGAATACAAAACTCAATTTCTTGCGTCCTAGAGCAATGTTTCATCACTTGGTTTAATTTCATATCCACGTGATTAAATTTTGTTCAACTTTGACAAATTCTAGTGCATAGTGTGTGAAACCAAACTCCAACACAAAAAAAATTCTGATAAGATTTAAATCATTAATAAGCTCATCATGACAAATCTGACCGGTTAGTGAGTGTCCTAAATATTCATTTTTTTGATAACTCCCCCTTTCTTTTATCCCCTTTACTCTATGGCTTCAATCAACACGATTGTGAATTTCGTATTTTAAATGTACACTTCTAAACATGATTAACATGAGCTTTATTAGCTTTTAAAATGAGAAATTTATAATTAAGCACAAGTACTCTCACAATTTAAGTACGATTATTTTTAGCCATTTATCTTTGTCTCACCTTTTTAGATTTGGTCACATTGGGCTCTTTACTCACAATTGGCCTTCAACATCTTTTAAGAGATTGGGGTTTAACTAACCTTTAGCCATGTGTTCAATTATCACCAATACTAAGTCCTTTAAGAACTTTAATAATTTAAACTAATCAAACTTCTACTTGTGAAGGTGAATGTCATGCGTCTACTTGGTTTTGAATCTTTCAAAGTTAAACACTATCCAAGGATGCTAGGATGAAAGAGACTTTGACTAATGAATCATGCAATTAGATTTATAACACTAAGTTCTCTATCCCCTAATATGACTCATAGCAATGCACATTTCAACTTTGATTTTAGAACGAAACGATTTCAATATAAATCAAAGTGTAAATTACTATAATCATCAAATAAAGAAAAAACAAACAAATAATAAAAATAAACAATATATATATATATATATATATATATATATATATATATATATATAAATATATATATATATATGGGAGCGGCTTATCCCCAAATGTGGTAAATCTGAAACTACTTCATAAGCGTAAGAAAAATTAATAGTATAATAACTTGGAAAAACAACCCAAAAAAAAAAAAAAACTCAGAAAATACCGAGGTTGTCTTCTCAGGGAAAATTGGGACAAATTCTAAAAGGTGATATAGTTCTAGTTGAAAATAAAAATCTTTTGATTTTGGAAAAAAGAATTGATAAATTTGAAGAAATAATATTAAAATAAACTGGATAATCGTTGGATTTCATCCCACCATGAATAGAAATTAAACCCAATTTATAACTCATCCAAGATCATAATCAAACTCACCTAGACGGAGAACATTGAATAAAAATCAGAATTAGAAAATATGTATTTTGATGACAAAACTCACTAATGAAAGAATTGGTATCATGTTGATTGTACAGACTCTAAGAATTACTCGTGTCAAATTCAATTGTCTACGACTAAGGAAAGATGTTTATATATCACCCATGTGTTCAAGATTAATTATTTTAATTAACAAAATAACTTTGAGCATTAAAACCCTATTAGGGTCAAAATCACTCACTCATCGATGAGAATCCCTCCTCCAATTATACCAGAGCTAAACTATTCACTCATAACACAAAATAAATTTAAAGCAATTCTGAAACCCAAAGCAATTTGAATAGAAAACAAAACTATATTGAAAAAAGAATTTAAAACCAATACTTTGAATCTAACAAGAGCTGAAAATTAATACCAAACAGGAAATTTAAAGTACTTCATATTTAAATTAAAGAAGAACAAAAATAATAAAGGAATTCTTGTGTGATTTTGGTTAAAAATATTTTCTGAAATTTTTGGGATTTAGTTATTGAAAATAAGTTTTAAAATGAGTCATTGGATGGAGGCTTTTTAGGTATCACCCTTTAGTACTTAGAAAGTTGATTTAGAGCATTGGTTTCTCGAGAAAAAAAAAGGATAGTGCTCTCCAAGGACTTTCGGGAAATAGGTAATTGCACTGGGCTGAAAAATACAATTGTAGTAGTCAACACTCACTATAGCGCTCGAGCGCTGCTCAATAGTTGGCTGTCAGTTTTCCTTTCTAGTAGCCAACGATCTCTATTGTTCTCCATAAAGATTGAGCGCCGCGTCAGGTGCAGAATTACATGCATGCCAATGTACCTCTTATTTCCTATTCATATAAATAGAGGAAGACTCCTATAGCCTACTAGATGTCCAAGGAGATTAAAGAGAGACTTTAGGGTTTAAGAGAGTCTACCAAGTCAAGAGAGAACTTGCCCTAGACAAGATCAAAACTCAATTCCTTCAAGATCAACATTGAATTCCCTGAGAATTTGAGCATCTATTAGTGAAGATATTGAAGATCCACCAAACCCACAACACAAAGGATCTAAGAAATCTACCAAGGATCAGTGAGAGGATTCCAAAAGGATGAATCGTGGAGCTAGGTTTGTTGCCTGTTGAAGTTATTTGTCAAGAAGCTTGTGGTGGATTTCTAGAGTGAAGATTCAAGAGATGAAGCTTCTAGCCATGAAATTGGTTAAGGTATAAGACTTCAAACTGCCAATTTAAGTTTGAAACTAGTGGATTAAGTTAGGTGGACTAAGATTGGTCCCGTGGTTTTTGCCAAAATGGTTTCCACATAAAATTGCTTGCATTGTGTGATTATCATCTTTTACATACTTGCATTTTTGTGTTCCTTTTATGTGCTTGATTGAATGCTTTAGGGAATCCAACTTGTGTTGTTGGCCATTTGAATTGTATAATTCATTGACAATCGGTGAAAAGGAAGTGGAGTGATCAGGTTGGTGGTTTGCATTGCATTGGATTGCATCAATTTAACTTAACACACACATTCACTAATAATTTCAAAACTCTTGGTCATTTATGAGTTAATTTGATTAATTGCATAATTAATTATGTTGTTCCAGGAGGGGGCACCCGATGTGGATCTTCCCTCACGATTATACATATGGAGCTTAAGACACTATACCTAGAGGGGGTGAATAAGTTTTTCAATTTTAGCCCAATTGATTATTAATTAAAATCTAAACCACCACAATTACCTCGTCTCACAAAGATTTAGCAAAGAGTGTGAGAACCCTTTTAGTCACCGCAACCCACTCTTACTGTGATGATTGATTAAATTAATATTTAATTAATTCAATCATAATCAATCTCACATCGATCCCAAAACCCAAACCCAATTGCATAACTATGTATGGATAAATATTCAAACAATCAAATCCACAAACACATTGTACGCGTGTGTGCAAACAATGACAAGTGTGTACGATAAATAATAAAGAATACAAGTGATTTTATTGACGCGAAAACCCTTTTCGAAAAAAATTGCAGGGAACCTTCTCGGTTCACCAAAGCCTAATCCACTACTCTGCAAGTCAACATACAAGTACTCGAGTCTTATAACTCAATCAATCCCATGGTTAGATGCTCATTTCCTTGTTACTACTTTGCCAAAGGCCCACCTTCGACGTCTAGTGTAGCTTCACTTGGACCTCCCTGCCGCACGGTTCATGTAGGCCTCCAACAATAATGGGTACACCAACGATCCTCGGTATGCACATACCAATAGGTTTATCAAATCATCAAGATCTTCTTCTCCAAGTTGTGAGTTTAGGTAGAATCTCTAGTGGTAGCCTTTTGGGTCTTAGGGATCTATGTTGTGGTGGAATCTCTCAAGGTAGTGAGATGATTTTCTCTCTTAGAAATCTCACTAGAGGCTTAACCTAGATATGAGAAAGGCTCTTCCTATTTATAGGTCTAGAATAAAGGTAGTCTTAGTAAATAAGAAAACTCAAATTCACAAACACTCACTCAATCGGTGGGAGGGCAGAATGCAAAAAACGTTCTAATCTTGACTAAAGCAAGCATCACTCGAGCGACCATGAAGGACTATTCAAGCGAGCCCTATGCTGCCTTTCGTGGCTTTTTTCCATTCCTTTCGTAAGTCATAAAAAGACTGCTCTAGCGAAGACAAGCGATCATAGATCAGTCCCTACAAGTTTTTAAGCATAAAACCATGTAGAAACTTGTCATCTTAAGTACTAAAGGATGTTGCTCAAAGAGGGGTCCGATCCGATTGTGACTCAAACTATATTTTCAAAACTCATAAATGATTTTGAAAACCTTTTCTTAAAAATCACCTAGGAGTTATAATCGGATTGCTTCCAATTTCATTTTCATCTTAATCAATCTAAGTTAAAAATAATTAAGGGTTCATATTAGGTGTCTAGGTCATTACCTTGTCTTAAGCAAGAAGGTGCATACATAGGTTGAATGATGGTGCTTTTAGGCTTGATCTCCTCCCTTCAACGACGCTTTCAGATCTTGAACTTGATAGCAACGTGACCATAGAATATGTTGAGATTTACAATGGACTCCACGAAATTAGCCAATTACAAATATGATATAACAACCTTTCCCTTTGGCAATTTCATGACAAAATACACAACTTAGAAATCAAGATTATAACTCAAAACCATTGAACAAAAGAATTGTAAATCTAATATCAACTCTCATGCACACATCGTAAATCTCTATCTAGTACAAAGATCTACTTTTTTATATGAAGATTGAAGATCATAGTCTTGTACATCACAGCTCAAACAAAAACCTCGTGAAAAACATCATATGTTTGAGAAATACATACCATAATCACAGGTTTCAAAAGCACCAATATAAGCATAGGACATAAATATGTATACATCATGCAAGTGTAAATATGTAACATGTTAGAAACTAATGCCCAATATGCTTGAGAATCTATTGATTTATCAATATGTAACACATCAAGTTCTCCCCTTTAGTTGGTGTTCACAAGCAAAATAACGAGTAAAAAATAAACAAAGTAAAATAGGTGAATTCATACCAAGTTTGAAAATTTACTCCCCCTGATTATTTGAACAAACTCCCCCTTTCTATGTTCACATGCAACATATCTAACCTAGTCAGGAGTAAATCTTCCCGATTCCTCTCATATGTACTGATTAGTACTTAAAGTTGACATATTATTATGACATTTTAAGACTAATGTTACTTTAATGGAGTATAAGTGATGTCATTTCAGGCCCTAAACTGAACAAGGACCCAAGAACAACAAGTATCACACTTGGATGCAGCACCAGTACATTAGAGCCCAAAATTGGAGAAGCTTGGAGCACAGCCAGAACGTTCGAACGCCAACTCACGTTCGAACGTCCATATTGCACTGTAGCAGACTCAACTGCTGAAGAGAAGGCGTGTTGCAGTTAGGAAAGAAGACTGGAGCTCTGAAGTACTTGAGTGTCACGTTCGAACGCCAACTCACGTTCGAACGTGCATTTGAGTTGATGGAAAACCAGACCACTGCAGAGAGTTGGAACTGAACTTCATAGAAGACCAACAGATCACTCGAGTGAAAGGGGTCAGAGCAGATCTGGCGTTCGAACGCCCTCAGTTCAAAAACAGAAGAAACGTTCGAACGGCAGTCAACGTTCGAACGCCCTCAGTACAAAAACAGAAATAACGTTCGAACGCCAACTCACGTTCGAACGTTATCCACAGACTGGCAGCAGAGTTGTTGACTGTTCACTTGGACTTGGGTGGCAAACACTATTCTTTCACCCCCCCTGTCTCCTCTTCTTGCCTATAAATACTCCCCTTGTTGGAGAGCTGGAGAGCCATAGTAGGAAGTAGGAAAGTTGATGGAGGCTTAGACTCCCACTCTCATTGTAGATTTAACTCATTTTTCCTTGTATGAAGTCTTTATTTTAGAGATTAGTTTGGCTTTAGTCCAACATCTCTTGCTTGTTATAACAGTAGTTTTGTGCTTATGCTTATGTTTATGCTTTCATTTCTCATGCATAGAAGAGAGATAGCTCACATTTTGGTTGAGGAAGCAACCCTCCAATTCTTGGTTGAGGAAGCCACCCTCCAAATGTGACTAGCTTTCTTCTATTTTTATTGTTCATGCATTTCACTTCCATTGCTTAAGCTTCTTTCTTTCTTAGAAGAGTGAAACTCTTCCACTTTTCTAGAGCTTTATTAAAGCCGTGAAGGGTGGAACGTGATTCACCCATTCTTTGTTAAAGATTGGCTCCGCGTTTGTTGTTACTTTATCTTTTAAAGTTCTCCATTTGGAGGGATGAGCATCACTCACTTTTCTAGCTTTACCCAAGCCATGAAGAGTGAGTAGTTTCTCATTCACTCTTTAGTAAGAGGAGAAGGGCATGTATAAGTTATCCGGGAATCATATTTGTGCAATGTTTTTATGCTTAACGTTTATTTCTTCTTGTTATCGGATGATTGATTGCATCTAGCAAAGCTAAGGTACTTTGTATAACTGTGAGTTCTGTCTATGACATGGATGACTCCTGCATAGAAAGACTCATCAGTTCAAGGCAAGTACCCCGGCTAGATCCTCATGACTACCCTTCAATCTTCCCCCTTATTGTACTTCATTGAAAGAATGGACTATTAATAGCATGATTGGATGTCTTGTAGAAACACTTGCTTGTTTGTAGACGGGTTAAGTCTCGGCACATGCAATTCTTGTAAACTTCTAGAAAGACGTCGGAATCATGTTCTTAATTCTCACAATCCATCTTTATCTTCCGATTGACTTGCTGTTGACACGGGAGTTAATTGAGTTATCAAGCACAATTATGACAAACCGGATAACTGACTACGTGTCCAGATCCTTGCACTAAAGAGTGACTCTTTTTAATTAGCATCTATCCCCTATTTTGTTAAGAAAATCCTCTTGGAAAGAATCTTATATTCTGTCCAGGAAAACTCATAACTCACATCAAATCTCAAAAGTTACAATCAAAAGGTCTCTACCACTGCTTGCCTTATAAATATCATCAAAAGTTCCCTGTGGATTCGACTCCGGACTCAAACCGGATTATTACTACAGCTTGACCGCCTGCACTTGGGTGTATACACATTGGATCAAGCCATCATGTACCTAACATATTCTCCCTCTTTTTGTTACAAATGTCAATACAATGACAACATGTAACAAGCATGGTAAAAAATCAAGTTACCCAACATATCCTTATCTTATTTGCTATAAATGTCAATTTAATGAGGACCTATAACAATCATGACATAGAATCATAGTATAACAAGAAGGTATGAATGCACATCAACTAACCAAATCATATAAGTAAACTAAGAAAGGGACAAACAAGACATATAGCTCAAAGTCAAATATGATAGACAATTAAAAGTAGGACCAAGAGTACGTCATAACAAACCAAATTAAGCTAAACAAGTAAAAAGACAACAAAAGATAAAGGTCAATAAAGAAAAGAAAGAGTACTTTATTACATGCCAAGAATGAATATGAAACACTCTCAAGCTCACATATGACCTATACTACAAGTATCTAAAAGCCATGGCTCAAGTGACTGCATCTCCACCATTAGGGATGACAGTGGACCGAGTAAAAATGGGTATTTGCCTAAACCCATCCCCGTTTGAACCGGAGATGGACCACACGTATTAGATGGTAGACATATACGAGGATACTCGTATAAACCTGTGTGGGGATAAAGGCCCTGACACTGAACATCCCTCCTGATCTCCCGCTAATACATACGTAGGCTCATCATATCCTCATTAAGAGCATCCATACAGAGAGCAGAAATACTATGTTACTAATCAATAATGCTCTGTAGATGACCTAGTGCTGTATGAATAGTGGTCCACTGATCTAATGTGTAAACCCCCACATTCTTATCCTTATATAGTAACGTAATTAATTTGAAATGCTCATATATATAATGATGTAAACATGAATTATATAGATAGCAAGAGTAGAAATAAAAATGTTAGGCGAGGTAATAGGGTGTGTAGTAGAATTTAGGAAGTATTCCAGAGCTAAATCACATTTTAGATAAAATTCGGGTAGAAAGAAATTTGACACTGCCTTAGTATTTAAACCATAAATTTTTTCCTTGATGTTCGTTTGATCTAAAATTTTTATAGTAGACACTAGACTCCTAGTTCTACAAAAGAGTATTTCAAGAAAATTTTCCAAATCGACTTCTAAATAGGCCAAAACTTCATTGGAAGTTTAGCTAAAAATAGGAGTTCGTTCGAACATGAATGGATCCGTTCGAATGACAATTAGTCCCAGTACTTTTGTGCCTGATAGAAATCTGATGGAAAAGTAAAAGTACTGGGAACAAGCAATGTTCGAATTCCAAAATGACGTTCGAACGTCAGTTAGATAGTTCAAATGTGAGGTCGCGATTCTGAGTATTAGATTTGCGCCGCTTGAACTATTTTCTCATACTATAAATACTCAAGGATGTCTTGCCTTGCCCTATTTCATCAATTCTAACCCTATAGAGTCTTGGAGAGTAAGAAAGAAGAGGAGAAACATGAGATTAAGGAGGATTTTCACGTTGGAACGAATCAAACACGCTAGGTTTTCACACAAAAACTACGGAATTGAGGTAGGGGATTCTTCTTGAGTTCTTTCATTGAGACTTAGGATATAATTATGTATGTTTTCAATCTTCTTGATAAGTATATGATAGATATATATGAGTTCTTGGTTTATTTATCATTGGAACATAGTCTTGAACAAAATATATGTTTGGGTTCAATAAATACTTGTTCTTGAATTTCCAAAACCCTAGTTTTTCCAAAATACATGTTCTATTGTGAAATTCATATGGATTCTTGATTTCTAAATTCCCATTCTTGATTAAATCATGTTTTCATCTAAGACATGTTCTTGTTCCAAGGAATCTTGAGTTTTGGCAAAACCCTAGAATTTTAATATCGAAATTGTGAATATTTTCTTGAGATGATCTCTTGCATATTTTAATTCCTTATTACTTTTGTATATTGAGAATTGTGAAATTGTGATACTTGAATTGTTAATGGAAATTCTGATTGGTTAAGATTGTGGTTTTTGAGAAAATCGTGGTTTTATCTCTTGTATGGTTTGGGTGTGATGGACTTGAATTGCCTTCGAGAGTTGCCGTAGAATGTTAGAGGTTAGTCTATCCCAGTGGGGGTGACATGGTTGCCTAACACTTGTAGTTGATTGTTATTTGTGAGAGCAACCACTATTGTTCACGTAAGTTCGAGGCTGAAGGATCGTATACCTCTCCTATGAAGGATTCGTCAAGGTCGTGGGAGACGATATACGCTCTTCCTAAAGTGGTTTGTGATTTGGCCCTGCAGAAAATGATTGAGATTGTGTGGTTGTTGTGGGTGAACGAGGTAGGATCGTTGTGTAGATTCCTAAGGAGCAACCAACATACATGAGAATATGAGATGATACTACTGAGTTATTAATTGATTGCTTTAATTATAACATGTTTATTCCTTTCATGGATTTATTGTATTTTCATACACTTGAGATCGTTATAACTGTCATTGTTTTACTTTCAAAATGGTATATATGCTATTTTTTAAAAGAGAATTGCCTTCTGTTTATTGTTTTAAAACCTTGTTGGGATTTGAGAGGGATTTCCTATTGGTTTTTTCTCACCCCCTACAACACATTACAGATTTTGGTAACGAGGAGGATGTCGAGTTAGATGAGCTGGTTGATCTCGAGGCTGGAGAGGGTCAGTATGAGGATCCTGAAGTGGAAGCTTAGAGATGCTTTGTTTTAGTTCTGATTATTGTATTTGAAGAGATTTTTGTGAAACAATGTATCAGTTAGTTTTATTATTCCGCTGCTAGATATTCTTTGATTTTGGATTGTAAGTTGGAGAAGTTTCAAGGTTTTGTTGGTTTTAGTATTTATTCTTTGACATATGGATGAATAATTTATTATTTAATGATTATTTTTAGTTGCTCTCATGGTTGAATGGTTTATAGATAGTAATGCCTTCCAGGGTGAATTTTGGGGCGTTACATAATGCAACTACAAGAGATGTCCTAGGGAGTATGGTACGTGAGGTATGACCTTGTGCTTGCCTTGATGGTGGTGCGTGACTCAATGTTCCAGGCTCTGCAGTAGTAGTGCCATGTATCTCAACCTCAATCTCTTCACCCTCTTCCTCAAACTTCATAGGGTCAAAACTATATCTAGCATGTTTCTCACTCTATCTCAGAGACTCCTTCTCTAGAGGTCTCTTTGGTTTCACCATCTGATCAGACTCTAACATACCAACACCTTTTTTCTAGACAAATACAGGTGATAAAAAAACCAAATGGCAGTGTGTCAATAATCCTCCGCTCATCAAAAGCTCACCGAATGACTTAAAAAATCACACGTGACATATCTATCTCTAAACCCATACCAATAACATGTAACAAATAGGCTCGCAGTGTGGGAAAAGTGGAAACATGAGTCTTTGGGTCAATGTTGACAATCAGATTTATAAACCTATAATCCCTTGTAAAGTCTTTATGGTACCACAACTGGCGGTTCCAACCATCGGGATAAAGAACTTCATACAACGCTAAAGCAACTGATAATAGTGTGGGTATAGAATTCTCAGTTCGAAAATGATAAGGATCACGTGTTACCTGGAGAAGACGTAGGGTGGTGGCAATCAGGTTAGTGGAAAACTCAAATAACACACCTTTGAATGTATGTCTTGAAGTGCTCACTATCCTCTATGGTTTCCCACTATCCTTTGTAGTGTCACAAATGTGTGTGTAAAACTCTCTGACCATGTCCACATTTGCAGGCACAGGGGCCACAAATGGCACAGTCCACCCTCTTAGTCAAATTTTGAAGGGACAAATGTGTTACTTAACCCCAACATGATTAACTCCTCGCTCGACAAGCACAGTCTATGAAAAAACAACTGTCTCCTATATATCTCTCGGTACTATGGTGTCTAAAATCAAGCTCTTCTACTCGAAGCCTATACCATTGCCCTTTTCTCAGATCTTGGCGGCATTTTTCCCAAAATGAACGGTAGAATAGTGTAATCATGATGATAATCACAGATTCAAAGTTGAAATCCACTAAATCCTACTCTAGATCAAGTTTAATCTCAAGGAAATGCAATGGGTAGGCTTGAAACCGAGTGGGTTTATGTTTGGAAGTGTAAAGATTGAGTTTTCCCGTTGAAAACCCATTTTAAAAGCTCGTTGGAGCGACGCCCGAAGTAGACCGCTCGAGCGAGATATGAGGCCGCTCAAGCGAACCGTGAAGAAGAGTAGTTCTGCTGTCTGTAGTCTAGCCTACTTCCACCCGACTCTAATGAGGCTTAACATGCACGCATTGTGACGCCCCAAAAATCTAGGGTCCTTTCTCAACCCGCTGATCACTCAACAACCAACGGAATACCGGTAACCATATCACGTTATTACACCCCACTCACCGGGATCGTAACAAAACAGAATTTCGGGCATAGCCTCCTTTACACGGGAGCACCATACCTTAGACATAACCTGTGCATACATTTATTATATGACCATTCGAAGGTCCAAATCCCAAGTCTAGACGTTAAGATTTAGCAATTTATATCATCCAAGTAAAAGAGCTCAAGATATGAAGGCTCAACGATGTTACAGTTAAAATTTCAAATTTTGAGAAGAGATACCGGTACCTAGGTAAGGAGTACCAGTACCTGGGCATTCTGGAAGTCAGGTATCAGTACATGTAAGACTTGGTACCGATACTTGGGATCTCGACAGCGTGGTACTGGTACCTATGAGCATAGGTACCGGTACCTAAGTCCACTGTCAGCGGAGTACTAGTACCTATAAGCCTAGGTACCGATACCTGAGCTCTCTAGATGCCAAGTACTTGTGAGATACCGGTACTTAGGGCCTAGATTTCCCCCCAAACTCTCCAGAACCAACTTTTAACCCAATAAAGTCATACAACACCCATTTCATTCATTTGTTTTACAAAAGAATAATGTCCCATTAAATGTCTTTGTCAAAATACAAGCTTTGTACATAATTTACACAAGGACAAATCAAAATTCTACATGGTGTTACAAAATGTACTTCATGAGCCACAACCCGACTCGATTGTCAACACGGGCCCAAGTAAGGGCCATCTGCCGGAGCCTGTCCAACACTTGAAATGTATCCCCATAAAGGATGAGCCACGCTCAATAGGGTATCTCCTAAGGAGGCTACTCCCCAACCCAGATGTATATGAAATATCACATGCAAGTCATCACATCAAACATCCTTTCAAATACATACATGTCATAAATGAATGCTATAATTTCATGCTATGTCATGAGATTGAAATCACGTATGCAATGTAAACCCGAGCCTTCCACCGGTTCTCATAACACATGCCATGCCATGCATATGCATCCAGGCATTCCAAGCCCCTGCCATTGATGTTAGACATCCAATGACCATTTTGTAAAATCTTGTGTCTTTCTTGGGGTAGGTATTTATGGACTTCCACCAACGGTCACCTAATCGACACAGTATTTATGGAATTTCACCAACGGTTCCGCGTACATCAACACAATTTGTGGACTCAATACCAACAGGAGTGCGTATCCAAAATTATCAGGTCTCGCACCCGAGGGAGAATCTAGCCCTTCTTGCTAACCCCGACACATTTATTCTTGTGATTGGTACAGTAAATATATTTTATCATATTATTGACATGGTTGAATACCATTGAATGAGTTCATATATGATTAGGTGAACGATCTTGTAAGTGCAATATGAATGATTTTTTGAATGATGGTGCCTTAAAGGCTTGTGTTGTTTATCGTTAATAAGTAGCTATGTGGTTTTTCTTGTTGGTCATAACAGGATTGTGATTACTATGTGGTGACGGATACATTATGTGTAACCTTATTGCAAAATAATACATTAATAACAATTATATGGCTGGTGGAGCCGATATTGTCAAAATGATAGATATATAGCCTTTGTGGCGGATATAGCCTGTGTGGTGGATGTGGTCTGTGAGACAAGATCGGTTGAGTAACAAGTATTGATATAACTCTAATGGGATGCTAACTGGTAATAACGTATTGTAAGATTGCTAAAGAGACAAAGAAGCTTATATCTAACTATTTAAAGTGTGGTTTAGTTGATTGGGAAGATAATAATTGTTTATGCATTATCTACTTATTTTTGTTGATTGCTTATATATATTCACTGAGCGTGTGTCCTCACCCCCCTTATTAGAGAAAGGGGATGTCAACTACGGAGTCTAGGCGGTATAAGAGGGAAGTGGGTTTTCCGTGTCTTGTGAGGACATTTTGTATAGTTATTGAGTCTTGTAATTGGGGAGCTATAATTTGTACTAAATTATGGTTGTAAAGGTATTACTTCATGTAAAAGAATTGTTGGGATATAAAGGGGGGTGAAGTTATGCTGTTGTAACTAATCATTTTAAATTACTATTTGTTTTAAATGAAGATTTATATGTACAGGATACAGGTGTGTGTCTGGGAGTGGGGGTCCTCTCTACCAGATTTGGATACAATTTTCTATCTCTGGGTCGGGGTGTGACAGTTAAGGGAGACCTTCTTCCTCCTTCCAAGGGGGGCTGCTCCTTCTTCCTCTTCTTTCATTGTTCTTAGTTTAGTTTTAGTTTGCATGCAAGGTTCTTTTTTAATTTACGGTATTTTTTTTTCTTTTATTGTAATTGCTTTCAGTTCCTTGTTTTAAATATAGAGTTCTTCATTCAAATTTATTTCAATACGAGTTTTATTTATTTGGTTTTATTTACATGTCTTCTTTAATTATTTTCAATTTTATTTTCGTCATGTTCGAGTAGTTTCTTTTCTAGATAATTGTAGGAGGGATTCCTTACCTATGAACTAGGGTTTATGCTCTAAACTAGGGTTTTAATGTTTATGTGATTGATTGAATAAGTTATGTTTTTTAGAACCTATTTGGTTTGCATCCTTTCCAATTATCTATATACAGTAGGATTTAGTATAGATAGTAGTGTTTTCTGCAACCTTTAGGATATTGGCTCTTTAATCATAAATTGTCTTTCAATTGCTATTTTTAAATTTTTCCAAAATTTTTAATTGAAAATCATCCATCTGTACTAGTTTGAATACGAAAGAAGATGAGTTATAGAAATTCTTGTTCATGGGTGGGATGAAATCTAAAGATTATCTAGTTTTTGCTTTTATTGAATTTACCTTTAATTTAGTTAGTTACCAAAAACTCTCAACTTCAACTTCAACGAATTCTTTATTTTTATTTTTGTTTTACTTTTGTCACTATTCGAATTTGTCCTTCATTTTCCTTGAGGAGGCAACCTCGGTAATCGACTGAGTTACTAAATGATATATATTCCTGCACTTGGTAACTACTTTATTATTTACCCACTTTTGAGGTCAAGCAAATATTGTTCAACTCCAGTTCCACCTTGAGATCCCGACTGCAATCGGTTAAAGATCTCGTCATGCCTTGCAAGGGTATCCTAAATCTGTCTCTGTCTAGCCAGTATCTAGAGCAGAATATCCCTGTCAGATTGGGTTTCTGTAGGGTCTACCATCAGTGGGCCCATGTGCCCCTCTACCTCATCATCCTCTCTTGCCTTATTGTCTCCCTTCTCTACCTCCTTAGGATCAGCTGGAGCCGCATTAGGCACTGCTCCTCTCCCCATAGCTCTACGACTCTTGAGGTCGTGTTATCCAAAACATGGGGGCGCCTCTCCTTAGCATATCATCTGTCACCCCGATCCACCTATCCATGCGGATGGATGTCACGATGTAGCTGAATGGTAGCGAGGCATTCTTGGTGGTGTCCTTGAGAGCTCGCTGCACCTCGAACATAATGATGGAGGAGAGGTACATCGTCATGCCAACACTAATGGCATACAAAAGCTTGACACTATCTGGATAGATGTGATTCTTCCAGGCCAATGGGAGTATGCTCGTGAGCGAGATCCAATTAAGGATCTTGTACTGGTCAATCAGATGTCCCTACTTCAGCATCCTGTGTCTCTGCAGACAAACGAAGACTGGATCCCTCGTCAACTCCCGGGCCATACCCTGTATATCTAATACTGTAGTCAAGGTGAATTGTGGCCTTGGTACCACATTCACCTTCACCACCCTAAAGAGCATAAGGGAATCCCCCGTAAAGGTGCCTCCCCGAACAGTGGTCCTGAACCTCTTGGGGTCGATCCTCACCGCGTTGCAGTAGAACTCGCGGATCAGTGGGGTGGTCCCTAGGATAGACATCCTCAGAAAATCCCCCTATCCTTGGGTAAACACCCCAAAACACACCCTGGACGGCATCATATACGAAAACCATCTACATCATGAGAGCACTAAAATAACCCTTCATAAATAAGACTTCATAAAAATCATTCATCACACTTACATCATTATCCCAAAAGAATATGCCATCTTTGGCCTTTACATTTCAAAAATCAACTAATGTAGCGCAGCGGAAATAACAAAAGAAAACTAGACATCACAAGGTTCAAAATGAATATCCTAGTCTAGAACAAAAGTAAGCGACATCTCTAGAGGTCCCACTCGGGATCCAAGTATCCCTCTAGTGAAGCCTCTCCATGGCTCGTTTCATTAGCACCGAGCTCATCCTCTGGCACCAAATCTGAAAAATGTTCAACTGTAGGGGGTGAGCACAAAGCTCTGTAGAAAAATCCTCCCAAACCCAAACAAGGTTTAGAAAAGTATATAAAACAAGTCGGTCTCATTTCACAATTAACATATATAAGATTTGAAGTAAAAACAAGGACATTTAAACAAATCTCAAGTTTAAGCCGTAACAATAATCCAGTGAAAGGTTGTATATTGGTTCATCCCCGTACCATGTATGTTGATTGCTTCTCATGAATCTACCCAACGATTATACCTAGTCCACCAATCACTATCACAATCACAAACACTTTAGGAAATGGCGTCTACCATCCCAATGGCAGTGACGAGTCCCTTCCCAGGAAAAGTATACTATCCCTTGTTCGAACTCCAGTGAACGATAGTGGTCGCATTACCAAATGACAACCCACTACAAGTGTTAGGAAACCATCTCACGCCCATTGGGATAGACTAACCTCTAACACTCTACGGCATCTCTCGATGACAATCCAAGTCCATCACAACAACCATACCAATGAGGAAACCAAAATATTCTCATTTTACAAGCATATCTCAAAAATCCCCAAATTTAGAATGAGACAATTTCAATAACCCATTTTAAGAAAAATACAAGAGATCATTCCACATCATTTTATCACTCAACACAAAGCACTATAGTTTCGAAATCAATAATAACGGAAGAAGTTTGGAAGAAAATCCATCCCTCTCCAAAACTAGGGTTTTAAAGCAAGCAAAGAGATTTCATGGGTATTCAACCCTCACTTTGTTTAAATCATGTAATCTTTACAAAAAGACTAAGAGATGATGATTTCATATCATATATATAACATTTAGGGCAAAAAATACATATATAAATAAGCCCTAAGCCTCAATGAAAGAATTTGAGAAGAACCCCCTACCTTCTTCTTCCTTAGTGTTCTTTGAGGAACTTGAAGTTTTGATCCTCTTCAATGTGTAAATCCTCTCTTGATCTTGTGTTTTCCCCTTATTTCTTCCTCTCTAAGATTATCTAGGGTTAGAAATGTTGAAATGAGGCTAATGGGGGTGTCCTTAAGTATTTATAGTGAAAGAAATGGCCTCCTGTGCGCGATTCTGAAGTTCAGAATTCGTAACTCACGTTCGAACGTCATTGGCGTTCGAACGTCACTAGTGCAAATTATTGATTCACGTTCGAACGTCACTTTGGCTTTCGAACGTTGGTTGCTCCCAGTACTTTTTCATTTTCATCAGAGCTCTGCAGACACCAAAGTACTGGGACTCCCTCACGTTCGAACGTCGATTCACGTTCGAACGTCATCCCAGTTTCTGCTGAAACTTCCAATGAAGTTTTGGCCTATTTAGAGATTGATTTGGAAAACTTTCATGAACTACACTTTTGTAGCCCTGGATGTCTACTATCTAATGTCAAAATTTCAGATCAATTGGAAGTCAGGATAACAAGTTATGATCCAAACACTAGGGCAGTGTCTAAAATTCTTCTACCTAAAATATCTCTAAAATGCGATTTCACTCCAAAATACTTCCAACTTTCTACGACATACACTATTACCTCCACTAACCTTTTATTTCTACTCTTATCATCTACGTAGCTCATGCATACATCATTACATATATATTCGCATTTCAAAAACATAATTACGTTACTATATATCTATATACATATATAAAAGAAAATGCGGGGTGTTACAATTACATAGCATATATATACCATTGATAGCCAAAACATACATATATAAATACCCTAACCTCAATGTAAGGGAGTGAGAGAAAACCCCTACCTTTCTTCTTCCTATGTGTTCTTGAAAACTTGAAGTTTTGATCTTCTTCAAGGTGCAAATCCTCCTTTGATCTTGTGTTTTCTCTTTCTTTCCTCCTATCTAAGTCTTCCTAGGATTTGAAATGTTGAAATGGGACTAATGGAGATGTCCTTATGTATTTATAGTGGAAGAAATGACCTCCTGTGCGCGATTCTGAAGTTCAGAATTCGTAACTCACGTTCGAACGTCATTGGCGTTCGAACGTCACTAGTGCAAATTATTGATTCACGTTCGAACGTCACTTTGGATTTCGAACGTTGGTTGCTCCCAGTACTTTTTCATTTCCATCAGAGCTCTGCGGACACCAAAGTACTGGGACTCCCTCACGTTCGAACGTCGATTCACGTTCGAACGTCATCCCAGTTTCTGCTGAAACTTCCAGTGAAGTTTTTGGCCTATTTAGAGATTGATTTGGAAAATTTTAGTGAAATACTATTTTGTAGCCCTGGAAGTATGCTATCTACTGTCAAAATGTTAGAGCCAACGGACCTTAGAATAAAAAGTTATGATCCAAACACTAAGGCAGTGTCTAAACTTCTTCTACCTAAAATATCTCTAAAATGCGATTTCACTCCAAAATACTTCCAACTTTCTACAACATACACTATTACCTCTACTAACCTTTTATTTCTACTCTTATCATCTACGTAGCTCATGCATACATCATTACATATATATTAGCATTTCAAAAACATAATTACGTTACTATATATCTATATACATATATAAAAGAAAATGCGGGGTGTTACAATCCACCCCCCTTAAAGAAAGTTTCGTCCTCGAAACTTACCTCAAGTAGCGAACAAAAATGGATACTCCTCCCGCATTTCTTGCTCCGGTTCCCATGTAGCTTCCTCCACTCCATGGTGTTGCCATAAAACCTTCACTAATCTGATAACTTTGTTACGGAGCACCTTCTCTTTGGCGTCGAGAATCTTCACCGGTTGTTCTTCATAAGTTACTCCATCTTGAATTTCAATATCTTCCAAGTCTACGACCGGCGTTGCCTCTGAGTGACACCTTCTCAACATGGACACGTGGAACACATCATGTACTCCGGATAGCTGGGCTAGTAGTCGAAGTTGATATGCCGCCTTGCCTACCGCTTTGATTACCTCAAACGGTCTGGTATATCTTGGTGCTAACTTCCCCTTCTTGCCGAATCGAAACACGCCATTCTTGGGTGACACCTTGAGAAATACATAGTCTCCCACCTTGAATTCTAAGGGTCTTCGTCTGTGGTCCGCATAGCTCTTTTGTCTACTTTGCGCCGTCCGTAGCCTCTCTCAGATGAGTTGAATTTTCTCCGTAGTTTCCCCATTGTAGTCCTTACTCTGTTAGTTTGCTGTGCACTCTGATATAAATTACAATCCACCAAAGGTTACAGTTGAAACCTAACCAGATTTGTCCTCCCATTTTAGCTTCCAAATCCATATACATTTTTTTTTTAACGAAATAATTTAAGAAAAATTAACATAATATCATCGAAAATACCATTTTAGTGGTCACTACCAATCACTAGAGTTTTGAATTCATGAGTAAATAAAAAAAAAAATAAGCTTTGGAATCATGAATAAATGGCTATCAAGCTTGGAAATCAAGAACAAAAGAACAAGCAAGGTTTGAAATTAATAACAAACGAATCTCAAGTTTTTGGAATTCAAAATAAAGGAACAATCAAGTCTCGAATTCCATATCAAACCCATATCAAGCTTTGGAATCAAAATAAGAAACAATCAAAGCTTAAAATCAAGAACAAAGTAACAATAGAGTCTTGGAGTCAATAAAAGATGCATATCAAGCTTTGCAACCAAGAACTAAAGAGTATCAAGTTTTGAACTCAAGGACAAGGAGAAATCAAGTTTTGAAATCAAGGGCAATTGAATGTCAAGTCTTGAAATCAAGAACCAATGAATATCAAGTATTGAATATCAAGAATAAATGAATCACAAGGGTTAGAATCAATAGCAAATGAATATTAAATTTGGCTATCAAGAACCAATGGATCATCAAGCCTGGGGAGATTAAAAACAAAGGAACAACCAAATCTTGAAATCAAGAACCAAAGGATGTCAAGTATTGAATATCAAGAATACATGATTTACAATAGCTAGAATCAATCAAATGAATATCAAATTTTGCTATCAAGAGCCAATGAATATTAAGCTTGGAAATCAAGAATAAAAGCGTATCAAGTTTGAAAGTCATGTACAAAGGAGAAATTAAGATTTAACGGAACAATCATGTATGGAAATCAATAACAAACGACTATCAAGGTGTGAAATCAAGAACAAAGGATTATGAAGCTTAGAAATCAAGACCAAAAGAACACTCAAGTCTTGGAACCAAAACTAAAGAATATCAAGTATTGAATATTGAGAATAATTGAATCACAAGGGTTATAGTCACTACCAAGTGCATATCAAATTTAGATATCAAGAACAAATGAATATTAAGCTTGGAATTAACAATAAGGAACAATCAGGTATTGAAATCAATAACAAACAAATATCAAGGGTAGAAATCAAGAATAAAGGAGAAATCAAGAGAAAAATACATTTCCCTTGAAAACTAGGGTTTGGTAGCAAGCAAGGCGATTTAAGGGTTACCCAACCATCACATGATTTTCCACATGACATTAATTTCAAGAATAGCAAGAATCAAGGATTGGATAGCATACATATAACATTTAGAGTCAAAGAAATACATATAAGTAAACCTACTGGTAACTGAAATGTAATCCGCTAGCACGTAACCCTTACAGACCCGCCTGGTATCCCCCTATTCTCCCGTAGGCAAGTCAACATATAAAACATGTTCTAGCTCCTCGGAACCCAATCCCAATTCCACAGCGTCCGCAGTACGTATAAAAGAATGAGTCGCATAGGAATCCAATAAAATTCGGGCCCAAGAATGGTAGAGAAGAACAATACCTTCCACAACAGCGTTTGAGGCATCTTCCTCCGGTTGAGTCAAAGCAAAAACCCTTCCTTGATTGGCGCCGCCGGGGGCATGAGCTTGTAACGGTCTCTGTGGTGGTAGTGGTTGTCGTAGCGGTGGCCTATTTGCATTCACTCGCCCAGTTGCTTGGTTGGTCTTGGTATAAAGCAATGGACAATTATCTTTGAAGTGCCCAACACCTCCACAGGCAAAACATTGGCGTGCGTCCGTGCCTATTCTCTCTAGTACGCCTCCCGCTCCTCGAGCTATCTGAGGTCTCTGCTGTGCTGGCCTTTGTAGAGGTGGCTTGTTTGCTGGTACTTGCTCGGTTGCTTGCTTGGTCATTGGGGGAAACGAGGGGCATCTATGTTTGAAGTGCCCATACTCTCCGCATGCAAAGCATTGGCACGGGTCCATGCCTGCTCTCGTTTGAGTAACTCCATCTTCTCCAACTGTCTGAAGTCTTTGTTCAACCGCGTCCACGTCCACGTACACATCCACGTTCACGAGATCTTGTATTCTCGAATTCATAGTGTAACCAGCTTCTCGCGGATGGAAGGCCTCAAATCTTGTTCAAAGCGTTTAGCCCTTCTTGCCTCAGTGACCACAAACTTGATTGCGTAGCGAGACCACTCATCGAATTCGAACAAATAATTAACCCTTAGCCTAAATATACAATGAATCTAACCTATCTGATAAACACATAACTTCAAACAAATGCAAGCCTACGGTTCTTTCAACATAGTCCTACCTTTCTAGTGGTAATCCATAACTTACAGCTCCCATGTAAGACCTAAAGCCTAGGCTCTGATACCAACTTTGTAACACCCCAAAACACACCCTGGACGGCATTACATTCTAAAATCATTCATATCATGAGAGCACTAAAATAAACCCTTCATAAATAAGACTTCATAAAAATCATTCATAACACTTACATCATTATCCCAAAAGAATATGTCATCTTTGGCCTTTACATCTCAAAAATCAAGTAATGTAGCGCAGTGGAAATAACAAATGAAAACTAGACTTCACAAGGTTCAAAATGAATATCCTAGTCTAGAACAAAAGTAAGCGACATCTCTAGATGTCCCACTCGGGATCCAAGTATCCCTCTAGTGAAGCCTCTCCATGGCCCAGCTCATTAGCATCGAGCTTATCCTCTGGCACCAAATCTGAAAAATGTTCAACTGTAGGGGGTGAGCACGAAACTCTGTAGAAAATCCTCCCAAAACCCAAACAAGGTTTAGAAAAGTATATAAAATGGCCGGTCTCATTTTACAAATAGCATACATAATCTTTGAAGTAAAACAGGGACATTTTAAAATGGATCTCAAGTTTAAGTAGCAACAGTAATTTAAATGAACAGTAAAAGAAACCAAGATCCAACACATATCCATTTCCCAAAATATAAACCATTTACCCACAAGACCCTGTGGAATCCCATACTCCCACAAGTGCTTGTAGGTAACCATTTTCCACAATAAAACAATAATCCATCCATATGTATATGTATCTCAAACATGATGTAAGACACACCCCATGAATCAACACATTGAGTAATATCTAGCCCACACACACCCACACAAATCTTATCAAAGATATCCATCCTTTAGGAAGGGCGTATGCCACACCAATGGCAGTGACGTATCCAACCCAGGTATTAGTATACTAAACCTCTTACACGGCACCCGTGAGCAATAGCGGTTTAGTCTTACCAAAGTACTAACCCTACTACGAGTGGTAGGAGAAATGCCCACCCACACGGAGCGAGCAACACGTCTACCCACTCTACGATATCTCGTCAAAGGCCACCCATGGTCATCCCACACTCATAAGAGATAGAATACCAAACCCAATTTCACAATTTATAAGTATATCTTAAAAACCCCCAATTTTCTCAAGTTGTAGTACAAAGAGCAATATGAGAAAATGTACAAGAGATCCTCATAAATACCATTTTGTTGTTCAATATGAAACACTAAAGTTTTGAAATCAAAAATAAGGGAAGAGTTCAAAAGGAAAACCCATCACTCTTGAAAACTAGGGGTTTTCAAACAAAAGAGGGATTTCATGGGTATACAACCCTAACTTTGTGTAAAATATGTATTCTTTGTCAAAAAGCCTAAGAGAGGATGATTACATAGCATATATATACCATTGATAGCCAAAACATACATATATAAATACCCTAACCTCAATGTAAGGGAGTGAGAGAAAACCCCTACCTTTCTTCTTCCTATGTGTTCTTGAAAACTTGAAGTTTTGATCTTCTTCAAGGTGCAAATCCTCCTTTGATCTTGTGTTTTCCCTTTATTTCCTCCTATCTAAGTCTTCCTAGGGTTTGAAATGTTGAAATGGGACTAATGGAGATGTCCTTATGTATTTATAGTGGAAGAAATGACCTCCTGTGCGCGATTCTGAAGTTCAGAATTCGTAACTCACGTTCGAACGTCATTGGCGTTCGAACGTCACTAGTGCAAATTATTGATTCACGTTCGAACGTCACTTTGGCTTTTGAACGTTGGTTGCTCCTAGTACTTTTTCATTTCCATCAGAGCTCTGCGGACACCAAAGTACTGGGACTCCCTCACGTTCGAACGTCGATTCACGTTCGAACGTCATCCCAGTTTTTGCTGAAACTTCCAGTGAAGTTTTTGGCCTATTTAGAGATTGATTTGGAAAATTTTAGTGAAATACTATTTTGTAGCCCTGGAAGTATGTTATCTACTGTCAAAATTTCAGAGCCAACGAACATTAGAATAAAAAGTTATGATCCAAACACTAAGGCAGTGTCTAAAATTCTTCTACCTAAAATATCTCTAAAATGCGATTTCACTCCAAAATACTTCCAACTTTCTACAACATACACTATTACCTCCACTAACCTTTTATTTCTACTCTTATCATCTACGTAGCTCATGCATACATCATTACATATATATTAGCATTTCAAAAACATAATTACGTTACTATATATCTATATACATATATAAAAGAAAATGCGGGGTGTTACAACTATCACAAGATAAACAAAAGGCATGAGTATCTTGAAACAGTGTTGTCTAATAAAATTCACACTGCAAAATCTTTGCAGTGGTTTTCTTTGAAGAAAAGTGGCCTCCACATGCTTTAGTATGACAAAAATTAATCACACTATAGATTTCAAAATCAGATACGCATCTCCTAATTATTTGATCTTTACAATATTTAAACAGATATGGATCATCCCAAAAGAAGCTATGTACCACAATCAAAAAAATTTTCTTATCCAAATTAGTGAAAGAAGAAGAGAAAGTACATGTGGCTAAATAATTAGTCATATCAACAGAACAAGGTACCTCCTAAACTGCTAGAAGCTGCTCATATGGAAAGTTCTCATTGATAGGCACTGTATCCTTGTAAAAATCATATGTCAACTATGAAAGGTGATCAACCACCACAATGTCCACTTCCTTTTTGTCCTTGATGAAGTATCCACCTTAGCAATCGTGGTTTTGCATCTTTCTTTGTCAACAAATATTTTAGGGCTGCATGATCAGTAAAAATAACAACTGAGGAGCCTACTAAGTATGATCGAAATTTATCGAAGGCAAAAACAACAGCAAGTAACTCTTTTTTAGTGGTAGAATAATTCATTTGAGCATCATTCAGAGTTTGACTCGCATAATAAATGACATAGGGCTTATTTTCTTTCCTTTCCCTTAGCACCGCTCCAACGGCGTAATCACTAGCATCACACATCAACTCAAAGGGAAATGACCAATCAGATGGTTGCATGATAGGGGCAAAAATCAGCATGCCTTTAAGCTTCTCGAAAGTTTTTTGGCATGCATCATCCCACACAAAGGGAACGTCCTGACTTAGGAGATGACACATGGGCCTAGAAATAAAACAAAAGTTCATTATGAATCTCCTATAAAAACCATCATGCCCTAAGAATGATCTAATATCCTTAACTATTTTTGGAGCAGGTAAATTTCCAATTAAATCAATTTTAGCCTTGTCTACTTTTATTCCTTCAGATGAGACGATGTGATCTAATACAATACCTTGTGTCACCATAAAATTACACTTTTCCCAATTAAGCACTAAGTTAGTCTCCTCGCATTGTATGAGAACACTTTCTAGAATTTCAAGACATAAGTCAAACGAATCTCCATAAACTGAGAAGTCATCCTTGAAGACTTCCAAACATCTTTCTACCATATCGTTGAAAAGGCTTGGCATACATCGTTGAAAGGTCGCAGGGGAATTACACAACCCAAACAACATTCTCCTATATGCAAAAGTTCCAAAAGGACAAGTGAATTTCGGTTTATCCTGATCATCCAATGCTATTTCGATTTAATTGTACCTCAAGTACCCATCTAAGAAGCAATAGAATGCATGACCACCTATTCTCTCTAAGAATTGATCCAAGAGAAAAGTGGTCTTTCATAGTCACAAGATTGAGTTTACGGTAGTTAATACACATGCGCCATCCCGTGACAACTCGGGTAGGCACCAACTCATTTTCTTCACTCTTAACTACCGTAACTCCTGATTTCTTTGGTACGACTTGGGTAGGGCTGACCCACTTACTATCTAAGATGGGAAATATGATTCCCATATCCAAAAATTTTAATACCTTAGCCCGTACAACTTCTTTCAGATGAGGGTTTAACTGTTGCTGCATTTGGTGGGAGGGTTTTGAATCCTCTTCTAAATAAATAGCATGATTACATACAACAGGGCTTATGCCCTTCAAATCTGCGATGGTCCACCCTATAGCACTACGATGACGCTTAAGGACCTTTAATAGCTTGGACTCTTGGTCCAATGTAAGTATAGATGAGATGACCACCGGGTATGATTCACCCTCTCCAAGGAATGCATACTTTAAAGTAGGAGGGAGTGGTTTCAGGCCACTAGGATAGATCTCCTCAAACTTGGGCACCTATGGCCTGACTGACTGAACATACAACGACTTTAGCTCCCTAGCTAAAGTCAAACAATCATCCTCTATGATGGACTCAAACTCTGAGGATATCGACTCAACCAAGAATGTCTCCAAGAAATCTCCAAAGAATGCCATATTCACATGCTTTTGTGCCAGAATCAATAGAATACACCTCTCTCACTTCCTCATCCTCACTCGGTTCTTTAGCTATATCAAAGATATTGAGCTCAAGAGTCATATTCCTAAATGACAACATCATGACTCCATTCCTGTAATTGATAAGAGCATTCAAAGTAGCGAGGAAGGGTCAACTAAGAATAATAGAAATTTGACTCCCTGAATGTGCTATAGGTTGGGTGTCTAACACGATGAAGTCCACAGGGAAGTAGAACTTATCCACCTGGACAAGGACATCTTCAACTATTTCCCTAGGAATTTTAACAGATCAGTCTACCTACTATAATATGATACGTGTAGGCTTGAGTTCTCCTAAACCCAATTGTTGGTAGACAGAGTAGGGGAGTAGATTGACACTTGCTCCATGATCAAGCAAAAACTGCTCAATCTTGAAGTCCCCTATGATAGAAGAAATTATAGGACACCCTGGTTCTTTATACTTAAGAGGAGTCTTGTGTTGTACGATGACACTCGCATGTTCTGTCGAAAAGGGCCTTTTTTTAACATTCTGATTTCATTTCACAGTGCGAAAGTCCTTTAGGAACTTGGCATATGAAGGGACCTGTTTGATGGCATCTAGAAGCAAAATATTAATCTTTACTTGCTTGACAAGCTCGTAAATATTAGCATGATTGCTCAGCTTCTGGGGTCTTTTGAGTCTTTGAGGGAAAGGGGCATAAATATGACCTGGAGGCTCCTCAACCTTTCTAGACTCAGTCTCATCAATGGAGACTAGAAAAAATGGTACCACAGGTGTTGGAATGGGTTCAATGGGTGCTTGTGGTATGGATTTATCTATGATTTTTCCACTCCGAAGAGTGGTGATAGGTTGGACTTGTTCATTTGAAGAGTCCATGGGAGTAGAATTACCTACATGGAATTGACCTTGTGGAGGCTTTGGCTGGGCATGAAACTTGCCTTCTCTTGGGTAGCCATTGACTGAGTCATCTTTTGTAGGTGACTTTTCATATCCTCAAGGGACTATGAGGTCTGAGATTTGACATCATTGAAGACCTGATTATTCTGTTTATTGTATTGCATTTGAACAGATTCAAGGTATCCTCAAGACTACGTTTGTGAGGTGGATAATGATTTTGCTGTGGTGGTGGAGTTTATGGTGGGGCTTGCTGTTGTTGATTGTTCCTCCAACCAAAATTAGGGTGTAATCCCCACCCTGGATTATACGTTTCAGAATAATGATTGTTATATGGCTTTTGGTACCTAGAGACTGCGTTGGAGAACTTCCTCAAAAGCAGGTATCGTAGAACATTCCTCAGTAGAATGCCATACCAAAGCACATATCCCACATGTACGCTCTGTGGGTGGAACAACAACAACTTCATTGACTTTTTTCATCTCTAAAGTCTCAAATTTTTGACACAAAGAAGCCATCTTAACCAGTAAATCGTCATCCTCTCTCAAAGTGTATTTTCCCCCATGAGAAATGGTAGACTGACTCTGGGTTGGAGTAAGTGATACTGAGTCCCACACCTGCGAACTCTCAGAAAGTTTGTCCAAAAACTTGAATGCCTCATTGGGAATCTTGTCTATGAATTATCCCTAGGACATCATTTCAACAAACTGATGCATATGGGTAGGGAGTGTGTCATAGAAAAAATCAATGAGGGTCCAACTCTCAAACTTGTGATATGGACAAGCATGGAGACGGTCTTTGAACCATTCCCAGCATTGATAGGAGGTTTCTCCATCCTTCACCGCAAAGTTCATTATATGATACTTCAAAGCATTTACAAACTCTTTTTGAAGTGCGGACCAATCCGGAATAGTGGGGTTTAAGGATGTTAAGCCATTGCTTGGCATTATCCTTCAAGGAGAATGGAAAAAGCTTCATCTTGGCTAAATCAGTGTTATCTTGAAGGGTTCCATCAATTTCCTCAAATTCCTTCATGTGAAGGTAACGATTTTCAGAATTAAGCCCATGGCATTAGCAGGAAAAACAAAGTAAGATGGGACACTACTCCTTGTGGATGCAGATAGTCCCTCTGAGTTCTGACCTATTGGTAAACCTCTTGGTCGACCTCTTGGCCTCGATAATTGTTTTGATTCAGAGGAACACGATTATTTTGAGGGTTTGCATGGTTCTCCATACTACCCATTCTACTTAGACGAGTACTAACAAATTTTAATAAAATTAAACACAAAAAATAATCTAACTAACAGAGAATAAACAAAAATCAAACAAAAATTAAATTAACTATAAACCCCCACATGTTTATATTAATATAGTAATGTAATTATTTATTAATTCTTATATATGTAATGACGTAAGAATGAACCATATAGATTGTAAACAGTAGAAATAAATACTAGGGAGACAAATTGATTGTGAAGTTTAAGTTTCGAAGGCGTTTAAGCTTGGGAAGGGTTGTTAGGTAAGTTTTTAAATATTTTTAGGTCAAAATAAGATTTCCATTGAATTCGGAAGATCGATAAATCTTGGGAGAGGTAATATGGGGAGTATTAGAAGTTAGAAAATATCTTGGAGTTTAAACACATTTTAGAAAGAATTCGGATGGGGAAGGAATTTGACACTACCTTAGTATTTTAGCCATAAATTTTTACTCCTAACTCCGATTAAACTTATTTTTGGATAGTAGAAACTAGACTTCAAGAGTTACAAAAGTGTATTTCACAAAAAGTTTCTGAATCGGCTTCTAAATAGGACAAAATCGATCAGGAAGTTGAGGGTATATTGTCACCCGCGTCTGAACGAGAATAGACACGCGTACGGACGCGTTTTATAGAAATTTGGGTGAAGAAACACGCGTTCGGACAGTAAAAAACACGCGTCCGGACGCACAAAACTGGGGGCTTCACGTCCCAGACCTGTTTTGGGTGTTCCCTCTAATTTTTCCATTATAAATACCTATGGAACACCCCTTAGGCTTAGTTTCTGTAACACCCCGCATTTTCGTTTATATATGTATATAGATATCTACTAAATAATAGTTGTAAAAATGTTGATATAGTATAACTCGAGGAAATAATATTTGAAATTTAGTTTTAGTATGTGAAAATATGAAATTTTATGTCCTAGAACTTTTACTAAATAGGTTTGAGGTAGAAATATATGTTGGAGAGGTTTGTGATGGTTTTGGAAGAGATTGGAATGGATTAGAAATGGAAAACAAAAGAAATAGGCAAAACTGGGTAAATGGTACCGGTACTGGGTACCGGTACTGTACCGTACCGGTACTGTGTACCGGTACCCCGATTCTAGAAGGTTTCTTGTACCGGTACTGGGTACCGGTACTGAATGGTACCGGTACTAAGTACCGGTACTACCGAAACCAGACTGTTTATTTTAAGTCGCGAACAAGCCGATTTTTCCTCCACTATAAATACATTTTTGTCACCTCCTTAGCCTTCATTACACCACTCCAAACCCTAGAAAACATAAGAGAGGAAGAGAGAAAGAGAGAAACACAAGATCAAGAGAAAACAAGAGATTGAAGGGTTGATTCAAGATCAAAGCCCTAATTTTTCCAAGAACATTAAGGTAGGGGTTTTCTCTCACTCACTTACATTGAGACTAGGGTATTTATATATGTATGTTTTGGCTATCAATGGTATATATATGTTATGAAATCATCCTCTCTTAGGCTTTTGACAAAGATTACATGTTTTGAACAAAGTTAGGGTTTAATACCCATGAAATCTCTTCTCTAGTTTTAAAACCCTCATTTTTGGAGAGTGATGCATTTCTTTCTTAAATGCTTTCTTTATTATATATTTTGGAACCCTTAGTGCTTTGTGTTGGGTAGAACAATGATGTTATTGTGATCTCATGTATTTTCTTTGTTTGTTGTGGAATTATTACATGATATATTTTGGGGGATTTTGGATAGATGATTATAAATTGAAATCAATATTGGAAATTGTATGCTTGGTTGGGTTAATTGTGATGCACATGAGTGAGAGGTTCCTTGTAAGGATGCTCACCCCTTCCCAAGAGGTTCCTTGTAAGGATGCTTGGGAAGCCATGCAATGAATTGTGAGAGGTTCCTTGTAAGGATGCTCACCCCTTCCCAAGAGGTTCCTTGTAAGGATGCTTGGGAAGCCATGTAATGATTTGTGAGAGGTTCCTTATAAGGATGCTCACCCATTCTCAAGAGGTTCCTTGTAAGGATGCTTAAGAAACAAAGATGATCTAAAGGGAGGTGGAGGTTACCCTAAAGTATGCCACCTACCAAAAGAATTGTTGGAAATTGTTTATGGCAATTAACGGTGATTATTTGCATATGGTACTCGTTTATTCATTTAAGTAATGTTTTACATAAACTTGAGATCCTTTTTAAATGTCACTGCTTTATTTCAAATTATGTATCTATGTTATGTTAAAAATGAGACCGACCATTTTAAATGCTTTTCTAAACCTTGTATGAGTTTGAGAGAATTTTTCTACAGAGCTTCGTGCTCACCCCCTACCGCTAACATTTTTCAGATTTCCCGTTTGAAGAGGACTTAAGGGTCGAGGAGCCCGCTACTTGGGAGACTCCACTTGACGGGACGGTGGACCCCGAGGTGGACGCATAGAGTGACCTCTTTCCTTTTTGTACTAGACTAGGATATTCATTTTGAACCTTGTAAAGTCTAGTTTTCTTTTGTAATTCCGCTGCGCTACATTATTGGATTTTTGGGATGTAAAGGCCAAAATGGGTCTATTCTTTTGGAATAATGCTGTAAATTTTATGGATGACTTTATGAAGTCTTATTTATTGATGGATTATTTTAGTGCTCTCATGATATGAATGTTTTAGAATGTAATGCCGTCTAGGGTGTGTTTTGGGGTGTTACAGTTTCATCAGCATTTCATCAATTCTAACCACTATAGAGCCTTGGAGAGTAAGGAAGAAGGGGAGAAATACAAGATTGAAGGAGATTTTTGCATTGGATCGGATCAAAATCTCTAGTTTTTCACACAACACTAAGGAAACAAGGTAGAAGTTTCTTCCTAATCTTGTCCATTGAGGTTATGATATATATATATATGTATGTTTTGACTCTCAATCATAGATATTTGTTATGGAATCCTTATTTCTTGATGTTCTTGCAAATCCTTGTTTTTAATCTCAAAACTCTTATTTTTCAAGAAATAGAGATTTTTCCCTTGATATTCCATTGTTTTTGATTCAAAAACTTTAGTGTCTTATTTGGAACAATAAAATTATATCTTTTGATGATCTCTTGCTTATTTTCTTGAGTTGTTATGTTGGAAAAATACATGTGCAATTTTGGGGTTCTTGCTTTACTTGTGATTTGAGAAATTGGTTGAGTATTGTATCTCTTGTGTGGATGTTTGGATGAACATGGGTGACCGTTGACCGGGTATCATAGAGTGGATAGATGCATTTCTTACTCCGAGTGGGTTTGAAGGTTTCCTATTACGCGTAGTGGGGTTAGTGCCTTGCGAGGACCAAACCACTATTCGCTCACGTGGTATCGAGGCTGAGGGTTAGTATACTATTCATGGGTTGGATCGTCCCTGCCGATGCGTTGGTATACACCCTTCCTAAAGTTGTATATCCTTGCGAGGATTGGGTGTGTGTGTGGGCCAGGATATTCTCAATGTGTGTATTCATGCGAAGCCTTACTCCCTACTTGAGATACATATACATATTGTGGTTAATGACACATTGTGGTTAATAATACAAAATTGTTGGAAATGATATAAAATGTTGGAAATGGTTCATTGTTGAATGTTGGTTTTACTTCTTCATTCTATATATTGATATTGCGTAAACTTGAGATTGGATAAACTATCACTGTTTTCTTTAAAAGTCATATATGATATTTGTCAAATGAGACCAACGGGTTTTATATGTTTTCTAAACCTTGTTCGAGTTTGGGAGAATTTTCCTACAGACCTTAATGCTCACCCCCTACAAATAACATTTTCAGATTTTGGTCTAGAGGAAGAGCTTGGAACTGATGAGCATGTAGCTTGGGAAGCTCAATTGGATGGAAGCGTGGGTCCCGAAGGGGATGTCTAGAGTTGTTCTTTTTATGTCCTAGACTAGGGGATGCATTTTGAGATAATGTATGTATGATATTTTATTTATTCCGCTGCGAGATTAAGGTTAATTTTTAGATGTAATTGTCATAGTTTGACATATTCTTTTTGGATGTAATGACCATGGTTTGACATATTCTTTTGGATGATGTTGTAGATATTATGTATGATGAATGAAATTTTCTTTATATATATGGATTTTATTAGTTGCTCTCATGATGTGAATGGTTTTAGATATTAATGCCGTCCAAGATGGATTTTGGGACGTTATAGGTTTGGTATCAGAGCCTAGGAATTAGATCTTACATGAGAGCTGTAGGTTATGAATTGCCATTAGAAAGGTAGGACCAAGTCGAATGAATTGTTGACATAAATCTTATACAAGCCTTATGCTTTGGATTAAAGTGATAGTTAGGGTGTCTAGTACATTAAGGAAACTAAATTGTAAATTGATGTACAGGATGGACGGTGAACGTGAATGTGGACATGGACGTGGATGTGGACGTGGGCGTGGTCGTGGAGATCAAGCAAACCCACCACCACCACCACCTCCCGATGCCATGAATGACATTTATCAATGCCTAAGGGAGCTAACCACTCTGGTACAACACCATAATGGAAACAACAACCACAACGGGGGGTTTCAACCATTAGCTCCTATAAAGGGCAATGAGGACGAAAATAGAAGGATGATAGTTCTTAGAGAATTCTTGAGGCAACGCCCACCTAATTTTTAAGGAAGCTCTCACCCTTTAGAGGCAGATAAGTGGATTCGCACAGTGAAGAAAATGTGTGATAGCATGGGAGTTGCCGAGGATCTACAGGTCAGCCTAGAAGGATGATATCTACTGGAAGGGGAGGCAGATCATTGGTGGGATTCGGTGAAAAAAAGGAGGAACACTGATGCTTTTACTTGGGAGGATTTTGATCAGGTCTTCTAAGACAAGTATTTTCCTGAATCGGTCAGGGACAAAATGAGTGCGGATTTCCTGGCTCTAAGAAAGGGTAGCATGGCGGTGGCGGATTATGAGAGAAAGTTCGATAAGCTATCCCGCTATGCCATGGAGTTCATATCTACTGAGACCAGGAGGGCTAAACAATTTGAGCAAGGCTTGAGGCCTGCCATCAGGGAGAAGCTTATGGCTCACAAGATCCGGGACTATGGGGATCTTGTCGATAGAGCTGCACTAGTGGAGAGAGACACAGAGGACAACTAGAGACGACAAAACTTTGCGAGGGGAGGTCTGATCAGGACCGGTGCTAGCAGCAGTGGAGTGTAGAGGGTGACACCATACCGTCACCCAGACCAGGTGGTTGGACAGAGAGTTCAGACAACTCGAGGAGTTGGAGGCTTACCGAAGAGGGTAGGAGTAGACCCACGAGCCTGCTTTGCATGTGGAGGTCTGGGGCATATTCAGAATCGTTACCCAATCTTTCCACCCCAGAAGAATACCCAGACGGCAGGACAGGTAATTGCAAATAATCCACCAATACAGAAGCCACTATAGTAGAAACCGTTAGGAGCTATAGGCCTAGGCGGTACCAATCAAGGAAGAGTTTTTACTTTGATCTAAACAGAGGAAGATGTTTCCAATGCAGTTGTGGAAGGTGTTGTGCTTCTCTATAATTCTTGGGCCCGAATTTTATTTGATCCCGATGCTACTCATTCCTTTATACGCACTATATATGCTATTAAATTGGGATTAGAACTTGAGAATCTAGAACATGCCTTGAGTATTGACATGCCTACGGGAGAACGATTGGATACTAGAAGGGTGTGTAGAGGTTGCGTGCTTCGAATTGGGGAGTAAGAATTGATTGTAGACTTGGTTGCATTAGACATGAAGGGTTATGACATAATATTTGGGATGAACTTGTTGTCCACTTTCCATGCGGTAATGGATTATTTTCGTAAATGAATTTTATTTCAATTACCGGGAAGGGTAGTTTTCAGTTTCATTAATGATCAGAATTCTTCCCACCCAGTTTCCACTACAGGCAATAGATTCTTGAAAGCTAAGACGGGGAGCAATTTGAGTTTCTTAGCCAGCTTAATGGGAGATGATCGAGATAAATCCCAATCTGACGTGGTATTGACAGTGTTGGATTTTTTGGATTTCTTCCTAGATGAACTATCCGGGTTACCCCCACAGAAAGAGATTGATTTTACGATTGATCTATATCCGAGAACCAAACCCATATCCATTGCTCCTTACAGGATGATACCTTTGGAGTTGAAGGAGCTAAGGAAATAGTTAGACCAACTATTGGCTATTGGGTTTATTCGTTTAAGCACTTCACTTTAGGGAGCCCCGGTCCTCTTTGTGAAGAAGTATGATGAAACACTTCGGTTATGCACAGACTACTGAGGGTTGAATCGAGTGATAGTGAAGAATAAATACCCATTGCCACGAATTGATGATTTATTCGATCAGCTGAGGGGTTCTAAGTATTACTCAAAGATTGATCTTCACACATGGTAACATCAACTGCGGATCATGGAGGAGGATATTCCTAAGATAACTTTTTGTACCCAGTATGGTCATTTCGAATATACAATAATGCCATTCGGACTGACTAATGCTCCTGCAGCCTTCATAGATTTGATGAACAGGGTATTCCGGCCGTATCTAGATCAGTTTGTCATTGTGTTTATTGATGACATATTAATCTATTCATGGACACAAGGGGAATATGAACACCATCTTTCCGTAGTTCTTTAGACCTTGAGAGAGCATAAGTTATATGCTAAGATGAGTAAATGAGAGTTCTGGATGAAGGAAGTGAAATTCCTTGACCATGTTGTGTCAGAACTAGGTGTAGCTGTTGACCCCGCAAAGATTGAAGCAGTGATGAAGTGGGAAACACCGAAGAATGTGATCGAAGTACGTAGTTTTCTAGGCTTAGCAGGCTACTATCGGAGGTTTGTGGAAGGGTTCTCAAAACTAGCAATGCCAATGACTTGCCTTACGAAGAAAGGGGAAATATTCTTGTGACTCAAGAGTGTGAACTAGTCTTTCGCACCTTGAAGGAAAGGTTGACAACAACTCCTGTCCTCATAATTCCGAGCAGTGGGGAAGGATACGATGTTTACAAAGATGCTTCGTTACGAGGCTTGGGATGTGTGCTAATGCAAGGAGGTAAGGTAGTTGCTTATGGCTCGAGACAACTAAAGATTCATGAACGAAACTATCCCATTCACGACTTGGAGCTTGCCGCTGTGGTTTTTGCTCTTAAGTTGTGGAGGTGTTACCTGTATGGAGAAAGGTTTCAAGTTTTTTCTTATCATAAGAGCCTCAAGTATATATTCACATAGAAAGACTTGAATCTTCGGCAAAGAAGGTGGATTGAATATCTAAAAGATTACGATTTCACACTCAACTACCATCTGGGGAAGGCTAATGTAGTAGCAGATGAATTTAGCAGAAAGTCTCAGGATGAAATCAATGTTCTTGCGATTAATAGGTGGAAGATGATTGAGGCTTTGGAGGAATTTGATCTACGGGTGGATAGACAGAAGGCTCGACCATGCTTATTTAATCTTGTAGCTCAACTAATTCTCCGAAAAAGGATTGTGGAGTTGCAACGATTAGATACAAAGTTGGGAACTATCCGGGGTAGATTGGAGAGGAATGAGGTTGTTGAGAACTAGTCTATACATGACGATGAGTTACAGTTTCGTGGAAGACTATGTGTACCAAACAATGACCAAGTAAGGGAAGAAGTGTTGGGTGAGTACCATCGTTCAAAATTCTCCATACATCCAGGTAGTACTAAGATGTATAGAGACATGAAGCGTCAATATTGGTGGAAAGGGATGAAACAAGACGTGGCTAAGTACGTTGCAAAGTGCGTGGTGTGTTAGCAGGTGAAGGTGGAGCATCAAAAACCTGAAGGATTACTACAGTCCTTACCTATCCCAGAGTGGAAGTGGGATCACATCACCATAGATTTCGTGTCTGGTTTACCACGAACTTCACGAGGGCATAATGCCGTATGGGTCATTGTAGATAGACTCACCAAGTCCGCTCATTTCTTAAGTATGAAGACCACTGACACTTTAGAGACCTTGAGCAAGATTTATATTCATGAGATTGTTAGATTACATGGAGTTCCACTCTCTATTGTGTCAGATCATGATTCTCGTTTTGTGGCACAATTTTGGCAAAGTCTACAACGAGCTATGGGGACAGAGTTGCACTTTAGCACCGCCTTTCATCCACAAACGGATGGCCAATCCGAGAGGCTGATACAAATTTTAGAGGATATGTTACGAGCTTGTGCGTTGGATTTCAAAGGAAGTCGGAGTGATCATTTACCATTGGTGGAATTTGCATATAACAATAATTTTCAATCTAGCATTGGCATGACACCTTATGAGGCATTGTATGGGAGACCATGTAGGTCCCCGACTTGTTGGTTAGAGGCTGGAGAGAGTAGTCTGTTTGGGCCAGAAATTGTTCGGGAGACTACTGAGAAAATTTAACTAATTAGGAAAAGACTATGCACGACACAAAGTAGACAAAAAAGCTATGCGGATAGAAGAAGAAGACCATTAGAATTCCAAAAGGGGGACTATGTGTTCCTCAAGGTGTCACCAAAGAAGGGAGTGTTTAGATTTGGCAAGAAGGGGAAATTAGTCCCAAGATATATCGGACCATTTGAAGTGATCAAAACGGTGGGCAAAGTGGCATATCAACTTCGGTTACCAGCCCAGTTGTCAGGGGTACATGACGTGTTCCATGTGTCAATGTTAAGAAAGTGTCAATCGGATACAACACATGTAGTGGATTTGGAGGGAATTGAAATTCAAGATGGAGCAACATATGAAGAACAACCGGTGGAGATTCTCGATACCAAGGAGAAGGTGCTTCGCAATAAAGTAATCCAACTGGTGAAAGTCTTGTGACAACATCATGGGGTGGAGGAAGCTACCTGGGAACTCGAGTCGGAGATGCGAGATAAGTACCCTCATTTGTTCTCTACTTAAGGTAAGTTTCGAGGACGAAACTTTCTTTAAGGGGAGAGGATTGTAAACCCCCACATGTTTATATTAATATAATAATGTAATTATTTAGTAATTCTTATATATGTAATGACGTAAGAATGAACTATATAGATTGTAAACAGTAGGAATAAATACTAGGGAGGCAAACTGATTGTGAAGTTTAAGTTTCGAAGGCATTTAAGCTTGGGAAGGGTTGTTAGGTAAGTTTCTAAATATTTTTAGGTCAAAATAAGATTTCCATTGAATTTGGAAGATCAAGAAACCTTGGGAGAGGTAATATGGGGTTTATTAGAAGTTAGGAAGTATCCTGGAGTTTAAACACATTTTAGAAAGAATTCGAATGGGAAGGAATTTGACACTACCTTAGTATTTTAGCCATAAATTTTTAATCCTAACTCTGATTGATTTGATATTTGGATAGTAGAAACTAGACTTCAAGAGATACAAAAGTGTATTTCACGAAAATTTTCTGAATCGACTTCTAAATAGGTCAAAAATAGATCAGGAAGTTAAGGGTATACTGTCACCCGCATCCGAACGGGAATAGACATGCGTCCGGACGCGTTTCGCAGAAAGTTGAGCGAAGAAACACTTATCCAAACAGTAAAAACACGCGTCCGGACGCACCAAACTGGAGGCTTCATGTCCCAGACCTGTTTTGAGTGTTCCCTCTAATTTTTCCATTATAAATACCTATGGAACACCTCTTAGGCTTAGTTTCATCAGCATTTCATCAATTCTAACCACTATAGAGCCTTGGAGAGTAAGGAAGAAGGGGAGAAATACAAGATTGAAGGAGATTTTCGCATTGGATCAGATCAAAATCTCTAGTTTTTCACACAACACTAAGGAAGCAAGATAGGAGTTTCTTCCTAATCTTGTCCATTGAGGCTAGGATTTTATATATATGTATGTTTTGACTCTCAATCATAGATATTTGTTATGGAATCCTTATTTCTTGATGTTCTTGCAAATCCTACCATGTTTTAAATGAAGTTATGGTTTGATAGCCATAAAATTCTTGTTTTTAATCTCATAACCCTTGTTTTTCAAGAAATAGAGATTTTTCCCTTGATATTCCATTGTTCTTGATTCAAAAACTCTAGTGCTTTATTTGGAACAATAAAATTATATCTTTTGATGATCTATTGCTTTTTTTGTTGAGTTGTTATGTTAGAAAAATACATGTGAAAGTTGGGGTTCTTGCTTTACTTGTGATTTGAGAAATTTGTTGAGTATTATATCTCTTGTGTGGATGTTTGGATGAACATGGGTGACCGTTGACTGGGTATCGTAGAGTGGGTAGATGCGTTTTTTATTCCGAGTGGATTTGAAGGTTCCCTATCACTCATAGTAGGGTTAGTGCCTTGCGAGGACCAAACCACTATTCTTGGGTTGGATCGTCCCTGCCGATGCGTCGGTATACGCCATTCCTAAAGTTTTATATCCTTGCGAGGATTGGGTGTGTGTATGTGGGTCAGGATATTCTCAATGTCTGTATTCATGCGAAGTCTTACACCCTACTTGAGATACATATACATATTGTGGTTAATGGTACATTGTGGTTAATGGTACATTGGGGATAATGATACAAAATTGTTGGAAATGATATAAAATGTTGGAAATGGTTTATTGTTGAAAGTTGGTTTTACTTCTTCATTCTATATATTGATATTGCGTAAACTTGAGATCGGATGAATTGTCACTGTTTTCTTTAAAAAGTCATATATGATATTTGTAAAATGAGACTGAAGGATTTTATATGTTTTCTATACCTTGTTCATGTTTGGGATGATTTTCCTACAAAGCTTAGTGCTCACCCCTTACAAACAACATTTTCAGATTTTGGTCTAGAAGAAGAGCTCGGAGCTGATGAGCAGGTTGCTTGGGAAGCTCAATTGGATGGAAGCGTGGGTCCCGAAGGAGATGTCTAGAGTTGTTCTTTTTATGTCCAGACTAGGGGATGCATTTTGAGACAATGTATGGATGATATTTTGTTTATTCGTTGCAAGATTAAGGTTGATTTTTAGATGTAATTGCCATAATTTGGCATATTCTTTTTGGATGTAATGGCCATAGTTTGACATATTCTTTATATATATGGATTTTATTAGTTTCTCTCATGATGTGAATGGTTTTAGATAGTAATGCCGTCCAAGGTGGATTTTGGGGCGTTACATTAACATAATTCACAAAGAGATGGAACAAAAGTACTCAGATACTAGAATTCTGTAAGTAGTTCATAGTCAAGGCGTATTCTTCTTTCCAGCTTCCTAAATTCGTAAAGGAGTCCCCAACAACGGTGCCAAAAACTTGCTTAATCCTAATCAGTACACCCAAGTGCAGGTAGTCAAGAAGTAATACTCGGTAAGACCGAGCTCAATCCATAGGGAGCTTGAATTTAGAATTAGGAAGGTAAAAGGAAAGAACTTGAATCAAGAATATTGGTTGTTGGGAATTGATATCTAATTGAAAAGGAATTTAATAAATAAAAAAATACTTCCTAGTATCGGGATCAGGGAATAATCCTATGTATGAATATTATATTTATGCAATCATTCATTATCTTAGTTGATGTCCAACGTCAGTGTAATCAATTGGTGGATTTTACTTTAAGAATAAAAGTCGATTGAATTGAAAGTAATCAATAAAGAACTAAGTTTGTAGACTCACATGGAACTATAGAATTACTCATGACAAGGAATCAACCTAGTGAATAATTTTATAAGTATACAGAGTACAATCCTTTGCTAAAATTCATTCATTCAATCTATATATGAAAAAGATATCATCTTGTAAGAACAATAAAATAATAATTGCATTAAAAAAATATTCAATACATAATCATACAACGATACCCTAGCTAAGAAGTACAAGGAGATTACTCACAAGCCATGAGTAAGATCTTAGAGAAGAAAGAAAGAAAATAATTCTAAGGGTTGAAGATCTGGTCTCCTTTCTCTAGCTCTCTCCTATATCTATCTAAATGTCTCGAATATTAAAAAACCGTCTAAATATATTAAAGAGATCCCTCTAGGTCAGACTCTGAACGAAGCCTCAATAACCATGCGCGTCCAGACGGAAGAGCTGCGTTCGGATGCAAGCCTAGAATCCGGATTTTTGACTTGGTCAACATATCTGAGTCTGGACAATCACACGTATCCTAACAAAGGCATATCGTATCGTTAAATGAGTGTCTGCACGCACAACCTCGTCTGAACACCTTGAAATCTCTAGAATTTGTCTTGAACCACTCTTGTCTGGATGGAGTGATTGCATCTAGATGCGCTTATGTATGCAGCTGGGGTCCCTTTCAGTCAACTGTTTAACTATCTAAAATAACACTTTGATCTCTTTGATTTCCATGTAATCTTCAATTCATCCAATCAATTTATCAAGCATCAGAAATCAACTCAATCTTTCTATTTCTCCTGATAAATTAATCAAACACAAAAATACCATCAAAGCATAAAATCAAGAAGAAAAGCAATAATTAACTCAAAATAAATGTAATTCATCATAACTATCAAGTAAAGAATTGGTAAATTACATGACGAATCATGCATGAGTCATGAGGGACACCCGACACAAGGAAGACTTCATGTTTAAAGTATAAAAGGGGACTTTCCTTAGAACCGGTTTATAGATAGGGAGAGTTGGTGGGTTTGAAATGTTGTAAACTTCTTCTAAAACAAAAACTAGGAAAGAACTTCTTCCAAAACAAAAAATGGGAAAGAACTTCTTGAATTCTTGAGTTTGAGTAAAAGTTCTTCCTCATACCTTGCAAAAATTCTGCTTGTGCTCAAAGAACTGGGTGTTGGCTTTGAAATTTATAGGTTAAGAACCATGGGTTTTTGAGTTATAGTTCGAAGGAGTTCGACAGAATCGAGTGGTAACAAAGGTAATGAAATCTTGCAAATTTATGTGTTTTTCAACTTCTAAATGTATCCTAATAGTGTGGGTAATGGTTGGGTGGTGTTGGAATAGAGTTTTGATGGTGGAACATGAGTTTGAATGAGACATAAACTCTCAGTTCATAGAAGAACCGGTTCATGCAGGGTAGAACCGGTACTAAGGGTTTTGCGTGGTCTAGAACTGGTTCTAGGTGGGTAGAACTGGTACTAGGAATTATACCTTGTGCAAAACCGGTTCTACAAATGAAGAATCGATTCATCAGAGTAAAACTTGGGCTGTTAATGGTGGTGTTCTGGGCTTTCGTCTAATTAACCCCAAATCTTCTCAGCACATCCAATTGATTTTAAATCAACTCTTTATGGATTAAATTGTTAACAAATCATTATGAAGTGAATTCCTACCTAGCCTATGTATAATGGGAGGATTGACCTTGGCCTTGGCTTTGATAGCCTCGACCCTGCTCATGTGATCCCTATAGGGTAGATGTCCTTTGTTTCTTCCCCGAACTAGTAGAAGAGGACTGTCCCTCCTTCTTATTGTCTTTGAATCTGGCCTCTTGGATACTCTTAGCATCATCGATCTCTCTCTCCATTGCCATGGCTGTCTTGACTATCGAGTCTAGGTCTTGTAATCTGTGGCCTACGATTTTTCTCCAGATGGATAACTTTGCGCCATCCTCAAACCTTCTCACTTTAGCCAAGTTTATGGCCACGTAATCATCGGCAAAGTGGGCTAGCTTGGTGAACTTCGCCATATATTGCATCAGTGTCATTGTTCCTTGCTTTAGGTATAGGAATTCCCGGGCTTTTACTTGCCGAAAAGCTGACAAAAAATGCTTGCCCATGAAGAGCTCATAGAACTCTTCTCAAGTCATTGTCTCGATATCCCTTGAGGTTCTTGCCTAAGTCCACCATAGATGGGCCTCTCCCTTAAGCTGGAACGTTGCCAACCTTATTTTAGTGGCATCGTATGTGATCTCCATAGCTTCTAGAATCTTATCCACCTATTGGAACCAATGGTCGGCTACTATCGGATCCGCCCCTCCCACAAAATTTGGTGGCTTATGTGCCTTAAACTTTTGGAGGTGACTTGAGCCTTCTTGGACCACATTGGCGCTAGCTTGTAAGAAATTAGACGCCATAGTAGTCATGGCATCCATGAATGCCCCTTGATCGTAGACCAGTGGTTGCAGTGGTTGGTTGTTCTGATCGCCCCCTTGACCAGGTCGACGTCCCCATTCTCTAGTTGCCATCTGAAACATAAGATGACAATGACCCTAACTTAGTGTCTTGGACCGTTAACAACCTCAAGGCATCATAAAATATATCACAAGGGCACAATGATGCCATAAAGAGAACATGTGAGTTGGTTTCAAACCTCAATTAAAACTTTTAAGCAACAGACGACTTCATGTTCGAACGGACTTAAGTTTGAACATGGATTTTCGTTCGAACGTACGGAGGTCACAATATCTCAGTCTCTGTAGAGTTTTTGAGATACTATAAAAGCACTGGGAGCTAGTCACGTTTGAACGTGGAGTGGGGTGGCATTCGAACGGGCTGAAGTCCCAGTATCTCAGTCCCTGCAATTTTTATTGAGTTTTCTGCAGAAGTACTAGGAGCAATTCACGTTCGAACGTGGGTGGCGTTTGAATGTAGCCTCCTTCTTTCCCCTTTATTTCAATTTCTTCTTTCTTCCTTTTTCCAATCCTAAGGCTATGAGTCCACTTAGGTTTTTCCACATTTCTCATGTTCAAGCATACATATATTCATAAAATTAACACATAACAAAGAACATGCAATGTATATGAATGCAATGATCTAACCCCATCTTCCCATAATGAAAAATGATAGACTCATTTCCCATGAGACCCATGTAAGATCTAAAGCCTAAGCTTTGATACCAAACTATGACACCCCAATTTCTGGGGGTCCCGACTAACCCTTTGATCACCTATTAACCCACGGAATAACTCGTGATACCACTTAACCCGATTACACGTAGTAATACCCCATTCACTAGGATCCATAACTTAAAAGAAAATTCGGGCAGAGTCTCCTTTATAAGGTAGCTCTACCAAAAACACAACATGTGCATTCTAATACTCTTATGACCATTCCATGCGCTAACATCAATATTCAAGCATTTCATACATTGAATATCCATCCACAACCATTGTCATACAACATCCCTTCATAAAAGAACAATGTCCATACATTAAGTCCCAATTACATGCCTTTGTTCCAAAAGAATATACAAGTTTTAGTTTTCAAAAATATACAAGGCCAAAATGTGAATTTTCACATGGGACTACAAAACTCCAACTCAAGAGCCACCATCTGTCTATCTTCCCAAAGCGGGCCCATAGGAGGGCCTCTTACATATATTTGTCTAGTACCTGAAATGTATTCCCATAAAGGGTGACCACATTCAAAAGGGTATCTCTTATGGAGATCACCTCCCAAATTTAGATGCATATGAAATGTCACATGCAAATCATCATGTCAAGCATATATTCAAATACATAAATTTCTTATATGAATGCTACAACTCCATGCTATGCCATGAGTTGAGAACTCAAGCATGCAATGCAAACCAAGCCCCCACCGGCTCCCATAACACATGTTATGCCATGCTTATGCATCCGGGCTTTCCAATCCCCCGCCATCGATGTTTGACATCCAATGACTATTTTATAAAAATATGTGTCTTTCTTGGGGTAGGTGTAAAAATTGGAAAAATTAAAATCTTAATTAAATAGGGTCATATGGTAATTAAGACATCTAAGTATGAGTTAAGAATTTGAATTTTTATATAAATTGGATGACGAAACGAACCTCATCGTTGGATTTTTCTCGTGAAAATGAGTTAGTCAATTTTCATTAAATTATGAGACAGTCAAAATTTTTGCGTAAAACGAGGTAAAATGCTCGATCGGGTAACCCGCAATTAAAATCTCAACAACTTAGTTATACGTGAAACCCATAATATTAATGATCTAGATAATTTAAAGGACATTATCCAAAAAAGAAAAGTGGCGCAAAGTGATTGGTTCTCTAGGATTTCCAACGAATCAAAATGGGACAAGTGGCGTATTGTGAGCCAAGTATGAGTTTGGTGTTTAAAGGGGAAAAATCAGATTTTCCCCCCATTTGCCTTCCATTTTTTTTTTTGAGAGAGAGAGAGAGAGAGAGAGAGAGAGAGATTGAGAGAGAGAGAGATAGATAGATAGATAGATAGAGAGAGAACCAAGTCTTCAACTTCTCCATTCTTCTTCTTCAAATCTAGCAAAATCCAACTATTGAAATTCAATCAACCAAGAACAAAAGTTGTTCTCCTCAATGAGGGCTACGAGACAAGACTAAATTCAAGCATTTTCCACCATTTTTGAAAATCAAGGGCTCTTGGGCTAGGGTTTTGAAGAGCTTGGTTGGGGTATTTTGAAGGGCTCACTTCAGTGCTTAAGCTTCAAGAGGTGGGGGTTCCCTTCTATTTAGAGTTACTTACAATTCTAGGGTTTCATATGAGATGGGTTGAATGTATGTGTGTTAGTCACATGATTAACTTATAACTAGTGTAGCTAGTGAGATGATTGGGTGAAATGATGAACATGTTATGCCTATATCTACTTGATTAGGGTTTTGAACATGTGGGTTATGTGTGATATGATTTGGGTATCCTATATGTTATAGTTGATGCCTTATGGGTGTTTGATAAAATGCTAAAGTATGTTCAAGTGTATTGTTTGAATTGAAAAAGCTATAACATGCTTAATGATGAGTGGGTTTTATACCTACGAATTGAGTACTTTCGGCTTGAGGAATTTGCAAGTTTTCAATTATTTTATGTTCTTTTTTATTTGTTTCGTGTGTTTTGATGTTATTTGATAGGAACCATCATTTGGAAGCAAACAAGATCATTTGGAAGGAAACAAGGTCAATTTGGAGCCTAAATGTTGAGTTTTTGAAGGCTAAACAATAAGGGAGCTGAAGGCTTAAAAGAGACCATGCCTTTTCAGCGCAGGGGCGCCCACTTACTGCCTATTCAGTGCTGATCCAGCGCAGCTGCGCTTGTGTTGGAAGTTGGACGCGAATTATGACTTGTTTTGACCCGAAATTGGACTCTAATGCTACATATATTCTGGGGTTTGAGTTGGAATAGGAGAGACTGATTTTGGGGGCTGAAAACATAGGAAAAAGACCAAGGATTGATAGAGAATTGAAGGCAAGAATCGAAGGAGGCGACGCGAAGAAAATCAGACTTGAAGGCTAGAGAGGAGTTGAAGATTGCAACTAAATTTTCATTCTTTTCTCTTACTTTTATTTCTTGATTTTCTAAGATGTTGTTTAATTTGAGAAGGATATTTTTCAATTACATTATGAACTAAATTTTTATTAAGATTACAACGGAACTTAATGTCTAGTTAAATTGATCTACTCTCGATTCTAGTTTTATTGATCATATATGAGTTGTTTGTCACATTTTGTGCTTAATATATAATTGTGTGGCCAGTAATTAATTTGATAACCTAGATGAAATTGAGAGATGAATTCTAGGTTTAGATCTGAATATGATGACATGCGTCTGGTTAATTCTTCTTTGGATTGAATTGCTGGGTTTGTGTATAGGATAGGAATATACCTATATGCCGTGTGTAACTTGTATGAGAGTTTAAACTTAATGAATCTTTTCCAACTTATTTTTCATAGGAATATAGCAATTTTATTGGGAGAGATATGTTTATCTTACTATCGGAAGAGGTTTGATAAATAATTTTGAAGTCTCAGTTAACAACTTAATTTGATCAATTAACTGGAAAGAGAGTGGAAAGATTTATACGAAGCATTAGGGGAAGTTGTAATCTTAACTTCTTTTATCTAGTAAATTCAACCTTTGATTATTAAGTTTAGATTTAGTTTTAAATTAGTAATTCCATAGTTCAATTCCAATTGTTTAAATAAAATTGAATTGATATAAAGTTAGTACTTGAAAGTTATTAGTAATAATTCTCCATGGGAACGATATTCTACTTATCACTTTATTACTTGTTGATCGTGTATACTTGCACGTTAAATTGTCAATATCAAATTTGGACAACACTTAATGATGTTATGAAATGTTATTGTATGCTTGAATGATATAATTAACATTTTGATGGTTGTGAGATGTTATTATATGCTTAAATGATATAGTTAGCATTATGATGAAATAGAAATTGCAATTGCTCATTACATTGCATTTGCATGAGTTGCATTACAATCATGGGCATTGACATGAGTGTGAGTGTGTGTGCATGGTTTGGATCAATCACAACATAGTGAGTTGATTGGTGGGCTCGGGAAGATTGGATCAAGGTCCAATTGAGTCGCATGGAACATTGCACAGAAAATGTGTCAGGTATAGCAAGAAGGGATGAATTTTCCCTCAGGTGCAAGACCTGGTTACTTCGTTCACACATTTGCCTTGTGGTAAAATTCTAAAAAAGTGTGTCGGTGTACTCGGAACCAGAGGTGAGAGGCCCTCGAATGTTGTGTGGGTCTGGTAACCCCTTGGTGTGATGTCCATAAATTACCTACCCAAGAAAGACACAAGTATTGATAAAATGGTTGTTGCATACTTAGCATCAATGATGGGGGCTTGGAATGCCCGGTTTATGACATGGCATTGCATTAAGTGTCGTGCATGGGAATCTTGGAGTGGGTTTGGAGTTTGGACATGCGTTTATGAGAAAATCATTCATGATTGGCATGCTTGGCATTATATATATGTTGCTTAAGATATATGTTTAGTATTTTGATGTGCATTCATATCATATGCATTGGCATTGAGATGTATTCTCTATAGGTGTAAACCCCCACATTCAAATCTTTATATAGTAATATAATTATGTATTGAAATGCTAATATATGTAATGATGTAAGCATGAACTATATAGGCTGTAAAATTAGAAGTTAGGAAGTGTTCCGGAGTTAAAACACATTTTTTTTAGAACTTGGGTAGAAAGAATTTTAGACACTGCCTTAGTGTTTGGATCATAACTTTTTATCTTGATGTCCGTTTGATCTGAAATTTTGAAATTAGATAGTAGACTTCCAAGGCTGCAAAAGTGTATTTCACGAAAATTTTCCAAATCAATCTCTAAATAGGCCAAAACTTCACTGGAAGTTTCAGAAAAAATAGGAAGTCCGTTCGAACGTGAATCGACGTTCGAACGACAGCTCGTCGTAGTACTTTTGTGTCGGATGGAAATCTGATGGAAAATTAAAAGTATTGGGAGCAACTAACGTTCGAACGTAAAATGATGTTCGAACGTGAGGTCGAAATCCTGAGTATCAGATTCGCGATAAAGGGACTGTTTCTCACCCTATAAATACATAAGGACACCCCTCTAAGTCTCATTTTCACATTTCTAACCCTAAAAAGTCTTAGAGAAGAAGAAAGAAAGAGAAAAACAAGTTATCAAAGTGTTTATTCAAGTTGGGAAAGATCAAATCTTCAAGTTTTCACCCAAAACCAAGAAAGCAAGGTAGGAGTTTCTTTTCACTCTTGTTCATTGAGGCTAGGGCTTATATATGTATATGTTTTGACTCTAAATCTTAGATATATGTTATGGAATCATTATTTCTTGATGATTTTACAAATATTACCATGTTTTGAAGGAAGCTATGGTGGAATAGCCATGAAATCTCTTTCTCTTGTCTTGAAAACCCTAGTTTTCAAGAAAAAATGGATTTTTCTCTCAATATTTCTTTGTTTTTGATTTCAAAACTCTAGTGCTTTGTATTGAACAACAAAATTGTATTTTTGATGATCTCTATTTTCTTAAATTGTTCTATTGGAATAATACATGTAAAATTTTGGGAATTTTTGGATTTGCTTGTGATTTGAGGAAATGGGTTTGTGTTGTATCTCTTGTGGATGTTTGGATGACCATGGGTGGCCGTTGACTGGGTATCGTAAAGTGGGTAGATGTGTTTCTTACTCCGTGCGGGTTTGAATTTTTCCTACCACTCGTAGTGGGGTTGGTGCCTTGTGAGGACCAAACCACTATTCGCTCATATGGTACTGAGGCAAAGGGTTAGTATACTATTCCTGGGTTGGATTCGTCACTGCCAATGCGTTGGTATACACCCTTCCTAAAGTTGGATATCCTTGCGAGGATTGGGTGTGTGTGTGTGGGCCAGGATATTCTCGATGTGTTTATTCATGCGATGTCATACATCATACCTGAGATACAAAGTGCGGGTAATTGTATAATGTGGATACAGATACAAGTTGTGGCTTGATATACATTGTGGGAAATGGTACAACTGATGGGTTACGTTTATTGTTAGAAAGATGAAATTGTTGCAAATGGTTTACGGTTGGAATTGGTTATTGTTGGGAATTGGTTTTATTTCTTCATTTAAATTATTATTATTGCTTACACTTAAGATCGGATGAATTGTCACTGTTTTCTTTCAAAAGTTATATATGATATTTGTAAAATGAGACCAACTTGTTTTATATGTTTTTCTAAACCTTGTTCGAGTTTGGGAGGATTTTCCTACAGAGCTTAGTGCTCACCCCCTACAAACAATATTCATTTTTTAGATTTCGGTTTAGAGGAAGAACTCGGAGTTGATGAGCAGGTAGCTTGGGAAACTCAATTGGATGGAAGCGTGGATCCCGAGGGGGATGTCTAGAGTTGATCTCTCTATGTTCTAGACTAGGAGATTCATTTTGAGATAGTGTTCATGTTAATATTTTCCTTATTCCGCTGCGAGATAATAGTTTGACATATTCTTTTGGGCGTAATTGCCATAGTTTGACATATTCTTTTGGATGTAATGGCCATGGTTTGACATATTCTTTTGGATGATGTTGTAGACATTATGGATGATGAATGAAATTTTCTTTACTTATGGATCTTATTAGTTGCTCTCATGATGTGAATGGTTTTAAATAGTAATGCCGTCCAAGGGAAATTTTGGGGCGTTACAGGTTTGGTATCAGAGCCTAGGAATTAGGTCTTACATGGGAGCTGTAGGTTATGGATTACCACTAGTGAAGTAGGATTATGTTGAATAAATTGTTGACTTAAATCTTATACAAGTCTTATGCTTTAGATTAAAGCGATAGCTAGCGTGTCTTGTACATCAAGGAAACTAAATTGTGAATTGATGTGCAGGATGGAGGGTGGACGTGGACGTGGACGGGGGCGTGGTGGCCAAGCAAACCCACCACCACCACCTCTAGATGCCATGAATGGCATTTATCAGTGCTTAAGAGAGCTAACTACTCTGGTACAACACCAGAATGGGAATAACAACCATAATGGTGGGGTTTATCCATTAGCTCATACACCGGGCAACGGGGACGAAAATCAAAGGATGGTAGTTCTTTGAGAATTTTTTAGGCAACACCCACCTACTTTTCAAGGAAGCTCTCACCCTTTGGATGCGGATAAGTGGATTCGTAGGGTAAAAAAAATGTGTGATGGCATGGGAGTTGCCGAGGATTTGCGGGTTGGCCTAGCTACGTATCTGCTAGAGGGGGAGGCAGACCATTGGTGGGACTTGGTGAAGAGAAGGAGGAACATAGATGCTCTTACATGGGATGAGTTTGATTAGATCTTCCAAGGCAAATATTTTCCTGAATCGGTCAGGGACAAGATGAGTGCAGATTTTCTCGCTCTACGACAGGGTAGCATGACGGTGGCGGAGTATGAGAGAAAGTTCGACGAGCTATCCCACTATACCACGGAGTTCATATCTACTGAGGCCAGGAGGGCTAAACGATTTGAGCAAGGTTTGAGGCATTTCATTCGGGAGAAGCTTGTGGCTCACAAGATCCGAGATTATGGGAATCTAGTTGACAGAGCTACACTGGTGGAGAGAGACACCGATGACACCCAACGACGACATAACTTTTTGAGGGGAGGTCCGATCAGGACTGGTGCTAGCTGCAGTGGAGTGCAGAGGGCGGTACCATACCGTCGCCCAGACCAGGTGGTTGGACAGCTCGAGGTGCTGGGGTTACTCAAAATAAAGCAGGCACTGACCCGCGTCAATGCTTCGCATGTGGAGGGTTTGGGCATTTCAGAAATAAATGCCCATCGTTTCCACCAAAGACCAATCAAGCAGTAGAACAGGTTAATGCACATAAGCCATCACTACCGAAGCCACTACATCAGAGACCGTTAGGAGCTATAGCACCCGACAGTACTAATCAAGGAAGAGTTTTTGCTTTGGCCCAACCAGAGGAAGATGTTTCCAATGCCGTTGTGGAAGGTATTGTTCTTCTCTACAATTCTTGGGCCCGAATTTTATTTGACCCCGATGCTACTCATTCATTCATACGCACTACATATGCTCTTAATTTGGGATTGGACTTTGAGAAGCTAGAACATGCCTACCGGAGAACGGTTGGATACTAGAAGGGTGTGTAGAGGTTGTGTGCTTCGAATTGGGGAGTAAGAGTTAATTGTAGATTTGGTTGCATTAGACATGAAGGGGTATGACATAATATTTGGGATGAACTTGTTGTCCACTTTCCGTGCAGTAATGGATTGTTTTCGTAAACGGATTTCATTTTAAATACCGGGAGGGGTAGTTTTCAGTTTCATGAATGATCGAAATTCTTCCCACCCATTTCCTACTACGGGTAGTAGATTCCTGAAAGCTAAGGCGGGGAGCCATTTGAGTTTCTTAGCTAGCTTGATGGGAGATGATCGGGATAGATTCCAATCAAATGTGGTATTGATAGTGTCGAATTTTCCAGATGTCTTCCCAGATGAACTACCCGGGTTAACCCCACAGAGAGAGATTGAGTTTACGATTGATCTCTATCTGGGAATCGAACCCATATCTATTGCTCCTTATCGAATGACACCTTTGGAGTTGAAGGAGCTAAGGAAGCAGTTGGACCAATTATTGGCTATTGGGTTTATCCGTTTAAGCACTTCACCTTGGGGAACCCCTGTCCTCTTTGTGAAGAAGCATGACGAAACACTTTGGTTATGCACGGATTACCGAAGGTTGAATCGAGTGACAGTGAAGAATAAATATCCATTGCCACGAATTGATGATTTATTCGATCAGCTGAGGGGTTCTAAGTATTACTCCAAGATTGATCTTCGCACAGGGTACCATCAACTGCGGATCAAGGAGGAGGATATTCCTAAGACAACTTTCCGTACCTGGTATGGTCATTTCGCATATACGGTAATGCCGTTCGGACTGACTAATGCTCCTATAGCCTTTATGAATTTGATGCACAGGGTATTCCGACCGTATCTAGATCAGTTTGTTATCGTGTTTATTGATGACATAATAATTTATTCACGGACACAAGGGGAACATGAACGCCATCTCTCGATTGTGCTACAGACATTGAGAGAGCATAAGTTGCATGCTAAGATGAGTAAATGCGAGTTCTGGATGAAGGAAGTGAAATTCCTTGGCCATGTTGTGTCAGAACAGGGTGTAGCTGTTGATCCCGCAAAGATTGAAGCCGTGATGAAATGGGAACCACCGAGGAATGTGACAGAAATACGTAGTTTCCTGTGCTTAGCAGGCTACTACCGGAGGTTTGTGGAAGGGTTATCAAAACTAGCGATGCCAATGACTCGCCTTACGAAGAAGGGAGAAAAGTTCTTGTGGACTCAAGAGTGTGAACTAGCCTTTCGCACCTTGAAGGAGAGGCTGACAACAGCTCATGTCCTCATTATTCCGAGCAGTGGGGAATGATACGATGTCTACACCGATGCTTTGTTACGAGAGTTGGGATGTGTGCTCATGCAGGGTGGTAAAGTAGTTGCTTATGACTCGAGACAACTAAAGGTTCATGAGCGGAACTATCCCACTCACGACTTAGAGCTTGTTGCTGTGGTGTTTGCTCTTAAGTTGTGGAGGTGTTACCTATATGGAGAAAAGTTTCAAGTATTTTCTGATCATAAGAGTCTCAAGTATATATTCACACAGAAAGACTTGAATCTTCGGCAAAGAAGGTAGATTGAGTATCTAGAAGATTACGATTTCACACTCAACTTCCATTCGGGGAAGGCTAATGTAGTCGCCGATGCACTTAGCAGAAAGTCTCGGGATGAACTCAATGTTCTTGCCAGTAAATGGAAGATGATTGATGCCCTTGGAGACTATGATCTATGGGCTAAAGGAGATGGATCCCGACCATGCTTGTTTAACCTTGTGGCTCAACCTACCCTCCAACGTAGGGTTATGGAGTTGCAATGCTTGGATCCTTACTTAGAGTCGATTCGAGCTAAATTGGAAAATGGGGAAGTAGTTGAAGGTTGGTCTTTGGGGAATGGAGAACTGAGATATGGGGAAAAGCTATGTGTACCCAATGATTCATCCCTAAAGGAGGAGATATTTGGAGTGTGTCATCGTTCTAAGTTTGCTATCCACCTCGGTGACACAAAAATGTATAGAGACATGAAGCGTCAATATTGGTGGAAGGGAATAAAGAAGGATGTGGCAAGGTTCATAGCATGTTGTGCAGTATGTCAGCAGGTGAAGGTGGAGCATCAAAAGCCCGGAGGATTACTGCAGTCCTTGCCTATCCCAGAGTGGAAGTGGGATCACATCACTATAGACTTCGTGTCTGATTTTCTATGGACTTCACGAGGGCATAATGCCGTATGGGTCATTGTTGATAGACTCACCAAGTCCGCTCATTTCTTGAGTATGAAGACCACTGACTCCTTAGAGACATTGAGCAAGCTTTATATTCATGAGATTGTTAGATTACATGGAGTTCCACTCTCTATCGTGTCGGATCGTGATTCTCGGTTGTGGCACAATTTTGGCAAAGTCTACAACGAGCTATGGGGACAAAGTTACACTTTAGCACCGCCTTTCATCCTCAAACGGATGGCCAATCAGAGAGGGTGATACTGATTTTGGAGGACATGTTACGTGCTTGTGTGTTGGACTTCAAGGGAAGTTGGAGTAATCATTTGCCGTTGGTGGAATTTGCATATAACAATAGTTTTCAATCTAGCATTGGCACGGCACCTTATGAGGCATTGTATGGGAGACCCTGTAGGTCCCCGACTTGTTGGTTAGAAGCTGGAGAGAGTAGCTTGTTTGGGCCAGAGATTGTTCGGGAGACTACGGAGAAAATTCAACTCATCTGGGAGAGACTACGCATGACACAAAGTAGAGAGAAAAGCTATGCGGATAGAAGAAGAAAACCATTGAAATTCCAAGAGGGGGACTATGTGTTCCTCAAGGTGTCACCCAAGAAGGGAGTGTTTAGATTTGACAAGAAGGGAAAATTAGCCCCAAGATATACCAGACCATTTGAAGTGATCAAAGTGGTGGGCAAAGTGGCATATCAACTTAGGTTTCCAGCTCAGTTGTCAGGGGTACATGACGTGTTCCATGTTTCAATGTTAAGAAAGTGTCAATCGGATACAATGCATGTCGTGGATTTGGAGGATATTGAAGTTCAAGATGGAGCAACATATGAAGAACAACCGGTGAAGATTCTTGATACTAAGGAGAAGGTGCTTCGCAATAAAATAATCCAACTAGTGAAAGTCTTGTGGCAACATCACGGGGTGGAGGAAGCTACCTGGGAACCAGAGCTGGAGATGCGAGAGAAGTACCCTCATTTATTCTCTACTTAAGGTAAGTTTCGAGGATGAAACTTTCTTTAAGGGGGGTCGATTGTAAACCCCCACATTCATATCTTTATATAGTAATATAATTATGTATTGAAATGCTAATATATGTAATGATGTAAGCATGAACTATATAGGTTGTAAAAGTAGAAGTTAGGAAGTGTTATGGAGTTAAAACACATTTTTTTTAGAACTTGGGTAGAAAGAATTTTAGACACTTCCTTAGTGTTTGGATCATAACTTTTTATCTTGATGTCCGTTTGATCTGAAATTTTGAAATTAGATATTAAACTTCCAGAGCTACAAAAGTGTATTTCATGAAAATTTTCCAAATAAATCTCTAAATAGGCAAAAACTTCACTGGAAGTTTCAACAAAAATAGGAAGTCCGTTCGAATGTGAATCGACGTTCGAACGTGAATCGACGTTCGAACGACAGCTCGTCGCAGTACTTTTGTGTCTGATGGAAATCTGATGGAAAAGTAAAATTACTGGGAGCAACTAACGTTCGAACGTAAAATGACGTTTGAACGTGCGGTCGAAATCCTGAGTATCAGATTCGCGATAAAGGGACTGTTTCTCACCCTATAAATACATAAGGACACCCCTCTAAGTCTCATTTTCACATTTCTAACCCTAAAAAGTCTTAGAGAGGAAGAAAGAAAGAGAAAAACAAGTGATCAAAGTGTTGATTCAAGTTTGGAAAGATAAAATCTTCAAGTTTTCACCCAAAACCAAGAAAGCAAGGTAGGGGTTTCTTCTCACTCTTGTTCATTGAGGTTAGGGCTTATATATGTATATGTTTTGACTCTAAATCTTAGATATATGTTATGGAATCATTATTTCTTGATGCTTTTACAAATATTACCATGTTTTGAAGAAAGTTATGGTGGAATAACCATGAAATCTCCTTCTCTTGTCTTGAAAACCCTAGTTTTCAAGAAAAATGAGTTTTTCTCTCAATATTCATTTGTTCTTGATTTCAAAACTCTAGTGCTTTTTATTGAACAATAAAATGGTATTTTTGATGATCTCTTGCATATTTTTTTAAATTGTTCTATTGGAATAATACATGTGAAATTTGGAGATTTTTGGATTTGCTTGTGATTTGAGGAAATGGGTTTATGGTGTATCTCTTATGGATGTTTGGATGACCATGGGTGGCCGTTGACCGGGTATCGTAGAGTGGGTAGATGCGTTTCTTACTCCGTGCGGGTTTAAATTTTTCCTACCACTCGTAGTGGGGTTAGTGCCTTGTGAGGATCAAACCACAATTCGCTCAAGTGGTATCGAGGCAAATGGTTAGTATACTATTCCTGGGTTGGATTCGTCACTGCCAATGCGTTGGTATACGCCCTTCCTAAAGTTGGATATCCTTGCGAGGATTGGGTGTGTGTGTGTGGGCCAGGATATTCTCGATGTGTTTATTCATGCGATGTCATACATCATACCTGAGATACAAAGTGTGGGTAATTGTATAATGTGGATACAGATACAAGTTGTGGCTTGATATACATTGTGAGAAATGGTACAACTGGTGGGTTATTGTTTATTGTTGGAAAGATGAAATTGTTGCAAATGGTTTACGGTTGGAATTGGTTATTGTTGGGAATTGGTTTTATTTCTTCATTTAAATTATTATTATTGCTTACACTTGAGATCGGATGAATTGTCACTATTTTCTTTCAAAAGTTATATATGATATTTGTAAAATGAGACCAACTTGTTTTATATGTTTTTCTAAACCTTGTTCGAGTTTGGGAGGATTTTCCTACAGAGCTTAGTGCTCACCCCCTACAAAAAATATTCATTTTTTAGATTTCGGTTTAGTGGAAGAACTTGGAGTTGATGAGCAGGTAGCTATGTTGATGAGGGGGATGTCTAGAGTTGATATCTCTATGTTCTAGACTAGGAGATTCATTTTGAGATAGTGTTCATGTTAATATTTTCCTTATTTCGCTGCGAGATAATAGTTTGACATATTCTTTTAGGCGTAATTGCCATAGTTTGACATATTCTTTTGGATGTAATGACCATGGTTTGACATATTCTTTTGGATGATGTTGTAGGCATTATGGATGATGAATGAAATTTTCTTTATTTATGGATCTTATTAGTTGCTCTCATGATGTGAATGGTTTTAAATAGTAATGCCGTCCAAAGGGGATTTTGGGGCGTTACAATAGGAGATACCATACTGGGCTTTGACTCACCCCTTGTGGGAACATTTTTTAGGTATTGGACAAGCTTCCACTGCAAGCCCTCCTACGGGCCCATTTTGAGGACAGAGCAAGGTTGTGGCTCTTGATTTGGAGTTTTGTAGACCCTTGTATACATCTATATTTTGGGCTTGTGTAAATTTAAGTACAAAACTTGTATTTTGTTAAAGGCTTGTAATGAGACTTAATTTATGGACATTTATTCTTTTATGAATGGATGTTGTATGATAATGGTTGTGGATGGATATTTCATGTACAAAATGCTTGAATATTGATGTTTGACCTTAGAATGGTCATATGTGTGTTGTATGCATAGGTTGTGTGTTAGGCAGAGCTCCCCGTACAAAAGAGACTGCTCAATTTTTGTTAAATTAAGGATCCCAGCAAATGGGGCATAACAGCGTGGTATCTGGCTATACAGTATCCATGAGTATTCCGTGGGTTGATGGGTGATCAACGAGTTAAGAAAGGACCCCCGGATTTTGGGGCCACAGTAGATATTTATGGACTTCCACCAACGGTCACCTAACCGACACAACATCGATGGACTTCCACCCACGGTTCCGCGTACACCAACACACTTTATGAAATCAATACTATCGGGAGTGCATATCCGAAATTGCCGAGTCTTGCACCCGAGGAAGAACTAGCCCTTCTTGCTAACTCTGACACGTTTTTCAATGCAACCCCGTGTGACTTGGCTAGAACTAGGTCTAATTTTTCCAAGCCCATGTATTAACCCACCTAGAATGGTGTATGATTAAAAACATGCACACACACCCACACATATGTCAGATACCCACGAATGCGATGCTACCTGTGCATTTGAAAATATAATGTATAATTGCAATTCATAACATCATGCCTATCATATCATAAAATATATAATAAACATGTCCATTTTCTACAAACATTTCCAAGCATGTCACCTGTGATTTCAATCCAAATAACATACTTGAATTTCAAAGCATTTTATCAAACACTTAGTAGGTAAAAATTTAAACATATAGTATACCCAAACAAGCCATTTCATCAAACCTAAATCAAGCAAGAATTTGTTTTAACATATTCTCATACCCATTTTTCATATCCTAGATACACTAGGTGTGAACTAACATGAGATTACATCTCTATAGCCCTAACCATTTCATATCGCAACCATAGGTTGAAAATAAACCTAGATAGGAGGGAATCCTACCTCTTGCGTGAGCCCTCGTCGTAGAAATCCCGAGCACCTCAAATCAACCCTTCCAAGCCTTAGCTCTCAATTCTCATCTTTGAGATTTTGCAGAAAGTTACGATCTTTGGTATGGTTGCATAGCTCATGTTGCGTCGAGCAACTTTAATTCTTGGTCCAAAGCGATCCGACGGTTGGATCTTCGTAGATCTAAGAAAGAAGATGGAGGTGAGACTCTTTCTCTCTCTCTCTCTTTCAGCTGATCTTCGGGAAAATGGGTGGAAGACCCAATTTTCCCTCCTTTTTATACTTCTGCATTTGCTTGGCCCTAGTTGCGCCACACGTCCCCTTTTAACTGGTATCATTTTATTCCGAATGAATTAAATTTCATCCCGTGTCAAGTTTAGTATATTTTTATTCTACTAAATTTAAATTATTTGTTGGGTTCTGGGACTAAAATCTGATCGCGATAATTTTAGTTGCGCAACACTCGATTGCATCATAAAATGCAAATAATTTGATTGTCTCGGAATTCAATGAAAAATGACTGAGTAACTAGATTTCATAATACGAATCCAACAGTGGAGTCCGTTTTGTCATTTGAGTTTTCATAATTAATTACCGTTTTACCCTCTTAATTAAGTTTTATTTTTTCTGGGTTTTATAGGTGTCTAAGTCATTACCTTGTCCCAAGAATGAATGTGCATAAGGAGGTTGAATGATGTTACTTTGATGCTTGATCTCCACCCTTCAATAACGCTTTCAGATTGTGAACTTGATAGCATTATGACCATGGAATAGGTTGAGATTTACATTGGACTCCATGAAATTAGCCAATTACAAATATGATCTAACAAATTGGTAATTGTGTGAGGAGGTTTTATTTGAACATACTATGTTTGAGTGCATAAGACCTATTCACCCCTTCTAGGTCACATTATGTTATTTTAGCATACAAGGTCGATCTTGTATTAATCACTCTCAATTTAAATTATTATATATACTTTGCAGTGTTATATTTTATGTGGATGGTCATAATGTGAGTTTGATTTTCTTAAATGGTGTTGTAGTGTTATGATTTGTGAATGAACATGCCAAATTACATTGAATATACTCCGTATTGCACTGATTAAAGGCCAAAAGGAAAGACATAAATTTTAGAAATACATAAAAAGTATGTTCATGGCTAAATATTTCAAAACTTTTATTGAAAAATATAATGTTATCTCCAATGAGAAGTACTATGGAGTGACAACTAATGTGTTCATGCCTAAAACTATTCTGTTTTGTCAATGAGCATTCTTTTGTTGTAAATGACAACACTCATTTAGTGACACCCGTGTTCATAGTCAAAGAAGTGTAATCTTTTGGCGATGATTATAATGTCAATGCTAAAAGTCACATCATTCTGCCATTCAGGTTTTTTTTTTCTTTTTTTTTTTGTAGAAAACGAAATGTATGGTGAAATTTTTTCTTTTAGTGGTGAAATAATTGTTGCTAATGATTTTCATAAGCCAAAAAAGTTCGCAGACAAGGCTTTGGTGACAAGATTTAGTGGTTTAGGCATAAGCTTGTGAAACTACAAATTGACTCACAATTTACGACCTTTGGATGTAACCTCTATTCATGAGTGTCCAAAAGGTTTGATGTCGTGCCCTTTGGCTATAAATGTGAGTATATGAGGTTTATGAATACCAAACATACTTCATTTGAGATTCTTTAGCGATCTTGTTTACAATCTAACATGCAAAGGATATTAACTAATATTAACTGAAGCTTGGACTTGTGTCATTTTTATTGGTTTCTCATCTTTTCGTTGCCGATGATAGAAGAATCATTACCCTTGTTATCTAAGTACTAGCTTGTATTTTTGTTACGCTATTCTAACACTTGGCGATAATAGATCATATTTATGTTCTATTTTTCTAATCATAATTAGAGAATTATAATCTCCAAAAGCTAAATACATGAGGTGACATTGACATATGATGCCTTGAGCAACAAACACAAGAGATCTGATTGGAAAAGAACATCAACAGGGTGTTATGACCGTTCCATATAAAAAGAATAACGTTTAGTAATGAATAATTGTTTATGCACTTCAAGTTTGGAAAAAATGTTGAAGAAATTTTTATAAGACTCTAGAAAATATGTTAGCAATTTGAGTGTACAAGTTTCTTACAGTCAAGTATAATGAAAGGAGTCACCTTTTATTTCTTATATTTCTTCTCTTAGCCACAAAATAAAAGTTTTAGACATAATTGTAAGACCTTGTACTAGAATTAAATAAGAATAATATTATATTAATATTTCTCCTAGAATGAATAAAAGGATTGTAAAAACCTCGAATCGTTCTTAAAAGATTGATCATGAAGTTTGAGTTTCGCACGAATTGACTTTTGTGTCAAATTTTGTTTTGAAGGTGTTTAAGCTTGAGAAGGGTGATTAGGTAAGTTTCTCAATATTTTTAGGTCAAAATAAGCCCTCCATTGAATCTGGAATGTCAAGAAATTTTGAGAGGTAATATGAAGTGCATTAGAAGTTAGGAAGTATTTCGGAGTTAAAACGCATTTTAGAAACAATTTGGGTAGGAAGGAAATTGACACTACCAGAGTATTTTAGTCATAAATTTTTACTCCGAACTCCAATTGAGCTTATTTTTGGACCGTAGAAATTAGACTTCAAGGGTTACAAAAGTGTATTTCACAAAAATTTCCTAAATTGACTTCTAAATTGGTGAAAACTACTCCAAAAGTCGGGACACAAAGTTGGCACCGTCCGGACGCCCAGGCACCATCCAAACGGCACTCCCAACTATGAAACCTTCTTTCTCATAAAAAACAGAGCCTTGACATCTTCCGGACGCCCCAGGCACCATTCGAACGCCACCATAAAAATGGCCCTGATCAGTTTTAGGGGTTTTCTCTGTTTTTCACCCTATAAATACCATAAGGATGTCCCTTTAGCCATGTTTCATCGGTTTTCAACCCTAGAGAGCTAGAGAGAAGGAGAAAACACAAGATTCGAAGGGATTCCCGCGTTGAGATTGTTTAAAACACACTAGGGCTATCTTCAAACATCGGATTGAGGTAGAAAATTTTTCTCAAGTTATTTCATTGAGACTTATGGTATAATTATGTATGTTTTAAATATTCTAGATTATTATATGCAAAATAATCTTTCATTCTTGGTTTCTTTTGATTAACCTACTATTCATTTTTGATTTCTTTTCGAGTAACATGTGGTTTTCAACTAGATACATGTATTGCGTTCAAGAAACATTGTTCTTAAATTTTCAAAACCCTATTTTTTTCTAAACACATGTTTTAAGTAAAAGACCTATTGATTCTCGGATTCTAAAATTCCTATTATTGATTAGATTAGGTTTTCAATCAATTACTTGTTCTTGCTCCAAGAAATTATGATTTTTGGCGAAATTATGATTTTTGGCAAAATCATAGAATTTGGATATCGAAATTGTAAAGTTTTTCTTGATACTTGCATATTTTAATTCCTTTATTATTTTAATATATTGAGAATGATGAAATTGTGATACTTGAGTTTTTATGAAAACTGTGATCGGTTAAGATTACGATTGTTGAGAAAATTATGGTTTCATCTCTTATATGGTTTGGGTGTAACGGACTTGAATTACCTTTGAGAGCTACCGTAGAGTGTTAGAGGTTAGTCTATCCCAGTGGGGGTGAGATGGTTGCCTAATACTTTTAGTGGATTGTTGTTTGTGAGAGCAACCACTATTGTTCACCTAAGTTCGAGACTGAGGGATGGTATACCTTTCTTGGGAAGGATTCGTCAATGCCGTGTGAGACAGTATACGCCATTCCTAAAGTGGTTTGTGATATGTCCTACGGGGAATGATTGAAATTGTTTGATTTGTGGCGGGTGAACAAGGTAGAATCGTTGTGTAGACTCATGAGAAACAACCAACATATATGAGAATATGAGATGATGCTACTGAGTTATTTATTGACTGCTTTAATTTCTTACATGTTTATTCCTGTCATTGATTTACTGTATTCCGTACACTTGAGATCATTGTAACTGTTATGGTTTTACCCTAAAAAAATTATATATGTTATTTTCCAAAAGAGACTTGCCTTCTTTATGTTGTTTTAAAACATTTTTGGGATTTGATAGGGATTTACTACGGGCTTTTGCTCACTCCCTACAACCACACACTTATAGATTTTGGCATAGAAGAGGAGGTCTATGTGGATGAGTAGGTTGACTACGAAGTGTTGGAGAATCAAGACGTGGAGGCTTAGAGATGCTTCTTCATTGTCTAGATTATTTTTAGCTAGTTTTAATTATTCTACTGCTAGTTATAGTTTGGTTTTGAACTGTAAGTTTGGAGATGCTACAATGTTTTACTATGTTTAGTATTTGGTATTTAATGGATGGTTGGATCGTTTATTAGCTAAATGATTATTTTTAGTTGCTCTCATGATTGAATGATTTGGGCATTAAAATAATTATCTTTGTTGTATTAAAACAAATAGCGACAAAAAAAGAGACTTTACATTCAAGTACTTTTGGAGAAGGATATGGAAATGCTATTTGTAACACCCCAAAACACACCCTGGACGGCATTACATTCTCAAACATTCATATCATGAGAGCACTAATATAATCCATCAATAAATAAGACTTCATCAAGTCATCCATAACATTTACAGCATTATCCCCAAAAGAATAGACCCATTTTGACCTTTACATTCCAAAAATCAACTAATGTAGCGCAGCGGAAATAACAAAATAAAACTAGACTTTACAAGGTTCAAAATGAATATCCTAGTCTAGAACGAAAGGAAGTGTCGCTCTAGGCGTCCACCTCGGGATCCACGCTCCCGTCTATCGGAATCTCCCAGTGTGCGGGCTCCTCGACTCCCAGCTCTTCCTCGAGAGGGTGATCTGAAAAATGTTAGCGGTAGGGGGTGAGTACAAAGCTCTGTAGAAAAATTCTCTCAAACCCAAACAAGGTTTAGAAACGTATTTAAAATGGCCGGTCTCATTTTTAACATAACATATATACATAATTTGAAATAAGGCAGTGACATTTCAACAAAGATCTCAAGTTTAAATAACAATAGTACTAGAAATGAACAATAATAACCCATTTTAACAAACATCCATTTTCAAAATATAAACCATTTCCCACACATTATATAATATTGTCCTCTTTTGGCATGAGCATCCTTATAAGGAACCTCTCACCCTCAAGGCTTGGTTACTCAAGCATCCTTATAAGGAAGCTCTTGAGGAAAATCACATACTGTCCTCTTTTGGCATGAGCATCCTTATAAGGAACCTTTCACCCTCAAGGCTTAGTTTCTTAAGCATCCTTATAAGGAACCTCTTAAGGAAAATCACATACTCTCCTCTCTTGGCATGAGCATCCTTATAAGGAACCTCTCACCCTCAAGGCATCACAAACTCAAGCATCCTTATAAGGAACCTCTTGAGGGAAATCACATACTCTCCTCTCTTGGCATGAGCATCCTTATAAGGAACCTCTCACCCTCAAGGCATCACAAACTCAAGCATCCTTATAAGGAACCTCTTGAGGGAAATCACATACTCTCCTCTCTTGGCATGAGCATCCTTATAAGGAACCTCTCACCCTCAAGGCATCACAAACAACCCAACCAAGCATACCATTCCAATATTTATATCATTTTACAAGCATCTCTCCAAAATCCCCAAGATATATGATGTAACAATTCCCCAACCAACAAAGAAAATACATGAGATCACAATAACATCATTTTTCTACCCAACACAAACAACTACGGTTTTTGAAGTTCATAATAAAGAAGCATTTAAGAAGAAATACATCACTCTCCCAAAAACTAGGGTTTTAAAACTAGAAAAGAGATTTCATGGGTATTAAACCCTAACTTTGTTCAAAACATGTAATCTTTGCCAAAAAAAGCCTAAGAGAGGATGATTCTATAACATATATATATACCATTGATAGCCAAAACATACATATATAAATACCCTAGCCATCAATGTAAGTGAGTGAGAGAAAACCCCTACCTTGATGTTCTTGGAAATCTAGGGCTTGGATCTTGAATCACCTTTAAATTCCTTGTTTTTTCACCTTTGATCTTGTGTTTTTCTCTTCCCCTCTTTCTCTCTAATGTTTTCTAGGGTTTTAAGGTGTGTAATGAAGGCTAAGGGGATGGCAAGAAGTATTTATAGTGGGGGAAAAACCGGCTGTTTGCGAACTAAAATTGTCTGATTTTTACAGCGACTACAGGTAGCTGATTTTGACTACCGGTAGCTCGGGTACATTGGCACTCGACTACCTGTTCACTACCGGTAGCTCCGGTACACTGGACACTTGACTACCGGTAGTTACTACCAGTAGCTCGGGTACACTGGACACTTGACTACCGGTAGTCCGAGTACACTGGGCACTTGACTACCGGTAGTTGATCCCAGATTTGCCTACTTCCTTTATTTTTCATTTCTAATCCATTCCAATCTCTTCCAAAACCATCCCAAACCTCTCCAACATATATTTCTACCTCAAACCTATTTAGTACAAGTTCTAGGACATAAAATTTCATATTTTTACATACTAAAACTAAATTTCAAATATTATTTCCTCGAGTTATACTATATCAACATTTTTAAAACAATTATTTACTATATATCTATATACATATATAAAAGAAAAATGCGGGGTGTTACACTATTTGGTTAGAGAAATGTGAAACAACTTCATATATCATAAATATGTGAACCTTCATTTAATGCATTTTGTTAAAAAATCAAAATTTGAAAAACCAATTTGCAAGGCTAAAAAAACAACATAAATCTATTTTATACTAATTAACATCGTTAGATGGATTTCAAAACATTGTTCTTCAAATTAGTACGTCAAAGAAAGTTGTTACCAAAATTAAATAGGACAATTGATTTATTGTGAAAATAGACATTTTGACCTCGTGCTTAGCTGGAATCAGACAAGATATAAGTTTATTTGTAAATTGGGCCACCCTTAATCTATACGTGATTATAACCTAATTATTGTAATCTGAACAATTCAAAATAAAATCTTGACCATTGATTTTCGAAATATCAAAAACAATATAGATATTCCAATCCAACATTTATTTAAAAGGAGATAGATGTCATTTTAGAATGTGCATACAACTGTTCTTCACTTCATTCTGACAGTGCAGATTTTAATAGCCTACGCTGTGAACTTAAATTTGATTCCTTGGTTGGAAAACCCTGCTCTTTATAAGAAAGACACCCATATTACTTTTTGCATGATAAGGCAAAAATGGAGTTTCTTGGTTCAAGGAAGAAGTACGATTTGAGAGCTAACAGATAAGCACAAGCAATCTAAATAGAGGAGAAGCTTGGTTAGGTAAGAATTTTCAGCAGTTTCATTTAATTTTCTTCCCCGAACCTTTGATAGGTATTTTCCACTGTTGTGTTTATGAATCATTGCCAAACACACTCTTATAAATGACTTGCAAACGGATGGCCGAAAATCAGCCACATATAAATCCTTCTCTATTTTGATGCGACCCAAAAACAAGAAAACAATTGTTGAAGAACTCATTTATGAGTTTCTAGAAAATATGATTTTTCATGCATTCGATTTCAAGGTCCAAGTTTTCTTCTCCCAAGAAATCAAAAACAATAAAATAAGTCCTTTGCTTTTTATTAATCTTAATTCCTATGATTAACTATTTCTTTATAATAAAAGTTAGGTTCAATGTACTTTCTTTGAAGAATATCAAATGCTAACTTTAATCATCTAGAAAATTTCAACTCTTTTTTCCACATACTAGTACAAGGGAAAATTTGGTATCCTAAAATAAATAAGATCGTGTGGATGAACTTTTGAACAACAACCAGCTAGAATCGGGCAAAATAAAGTTCACCAGCAAAATTGACTCAACATTAATGTTAAATTGTTTGTAACAGCTAATTGGAACCATTTAAAAACAAATCTCAACCATTGATTTCAAGTACATAAAAAATTAGGTATTTTAAAATCTAGAATCCATGTATAAGGTGATAAATATTTTTCTAGAATGTACTGACAATTTTTCTTCACTTTATTCTAACAATGAGGTTTTTAAAAAATTGGATTGTGAACATAAATTTAAGTCCTTGGTTGGCAACTCTTGTTCCTACCATAAGTATAATTATTTGTTTGAGAAAATTTTATCAAGTAAAAATAGGGTTTTTGATTCAAGACACACTTATTATTAGAGAGATAAGGCCCTAATTGCAAGCAATTTAAATAGGAGGCAAGGTGGGTTAAGTATGGGTTTTAGTAATTCTATTTAATTTTGCTTCCTTCAACCTTTTATGTTCAAGTTTTCAAGTGCTCATTCTAGTGAATCACTATTGAAGCAGTCATGTCTAAAAGAACTTAAAAAACTTGTTGTAAGATTGTCTAGAAAATATGATTTTTCATTCTTGGAGCTTAAAGGTTTACGTTTCCTTATAATATGGTATTATGATAAGATTTACCATTTAAATCTAATTTTCTTCTCTTAGCAAAAATACAAAGAAAATGCAAAAGTTTTAGTAATATTAATCATTATAGTCTCCTATAAACTAGTACATTAAAATAAAACTTAGGTTCTATATAGTACTTATATATAAGGAAATCAAAATATATTTTCTCTGAATGAAACGTTATATAGCACTGTATATCATAAAGGTTGAAGATTCATACAATGTTTTCCTTAAAATAAAATTTTTAAGGCAAAAACCAATTTCTAGAATGGAAAAACAAAGATAAATTTATTTGAAGGTAACCGTCATCCGTTACAATTTTTAAAATCCTTCTTTTGCATACTAATACTTGGACGAAAGTTGTTCTTCAAAATAAATAGGACTGTTGTATTTATTGTGCAGATAAACTTTTTTACCTTACGCTTAGCTGTAAGCTGACCAAATATTAATTGATTAATTAGTAAACTAACTCAACATTTATTTGAACAGATGATGACATTATTATTGTAATCTAGACCATTCAAAGTAAAATCTCAACCTTTAACTCTCTCTATACACACACACACACACACACACACACACACACTTATAGGTATAGAAATATTTGAGGCCCCAATATCTACCAGTAAGGGTATATATGTCTTTTTAGAATGTGTACAAAATTGTCGTTCAATTCATTCTAGTATTATAGCATCTAAAATACTGGACTGTAAATATCGATTTGAGTATTTGATTGGAAACATTTGCTCTTAGTCATAAGTATGTCATCACTATTTATGTTTGAAAACACATTTTAAGCAAAAATAAAGTTTTTGAATGAAAGCGTGAGTATGATTTGAGAGGTAAGTCAATATGCACAAGCAATCTGAACCAGAGACATGCTTGTTAAGGCATGAGATTTCGATGATTTTATTTAGTTTTCTTCTTTCAAAATTTTCTGATCCAGTTTTTGATAGCTCATATATGAAACAGAGTTGAATAATGAATTTTCTAATGACGACCTACTTTTTGTTGGCATTGGAAAAAATTTTATCTTGTTTTTTTACATGCTTTAATTGCTATTATGTTAGTTTTTCCATGACTGATCAAATCTCTGTTGCTAGAAATATGTCAATTGGGTCAACTTTCAAATGTAATTATTAATTTGGTTTAATCCCTTATTGAATTTTCAAGAGATGTTCAAATGAGATTATAAAATTGTTCATTAAATGTGCATTACCTTTGAAAAAGAAATATGAATTTCCTTGTATCTATTTAAGTAGGCTTGTTGTTTACCATTCTTATATCTAATCGTTTGCTTTGCTTTAAACTTATCATTTTTATTTCCTATGTAGATAACAATATTGATTCGTACTTCGGAACAAAAGCATACAGGTTAGACTATGCTGAACCACTTATCCTTTCCTTTTAGTATTCGTTAGAGTGTTTCAATGATATATCTTCATGGCTATCTAATTTAGTCTCTTTATTTCATGCTTGATATTCATTTACAAATACAATGTTTTTCTTTTTTTAGCCTTAGGTTATCTTGCTTTCTAAAGATGGTCTTTTGAACATCTGAATAATTTTTGATTATTTAATGAAGGTAGTTATTATGTCTTTGTTTGAATAAGTATGCTATTTTGGAATGAGAGATTTGTGTCAAATGTATTTTTATTTTTGTGCTTGCATTAGTTCTATTAAGTTGCATTATTGATTAACCTATGTTACAAATAAGTAGAGCATGCACTGTTCAGCACACAATTAGAATGCCTAACCAATCTCATTTGTTTATCTAGAACCCTAATTTTAGGTTACTATTTCATATTTTAAAATGTTAATTTCAAATGTCAAAAAACTAAAACTTTTGGTGGTTCATTTTGGTTTTCGTGATATTAAATTTTTGGTATAATTTTACATGTGTTTTTATCCAAGAACTTCTTATTTTCTAGTTGAAAACATTTCTTTGGAGTGCTTCATATGCACATAATTTTTTTTTTCTCTAAATTGCTCTAGGTTCACAAACTCACCCACATAAAAGAAGGATTCTTATAATAGCCATTCCACTTTGCAAACTTCTCCAACTTAGAACTCCTACATCTCATCATATTTCCTCTTGGTATTTGATGGCGTTGTTATTCCTTCTTTTTTCTAGGAAACTTACCTCTTTCATTTGTGGCTATAATATGAGGCTAATCAAAATCTCAATAAAGTATGATCATTTATTAAGATTTCTTTTTATTTGTAAGATAATCTTGATGAATCCTAGAAGAGAACCTACTAATTAGGATATCGTTGTTATTATGATTAGTATATCAAAGAAAATAATTTGATATACTATTGTGTTTATGAATTATTGCCAAACGTACTCTTATAAATCACTTGCAAACGGATGGCCGAAAATCAACAACATATAAATCGTTCTCTATTTTGATGTGACCCAAAAACATGGCAACGATTGTTGAACTTATTTATGAGATTCTGGAAAATATGATTTTTCATGCCTTCAATTTCAAGGTCTATGTTCTCTTCTCCCAGGAAATAAAAAATAATAAAATACGTGCTTTGCTTTTTTTAATTTTAATTCCTATGATTAACTATTTCTTTAAAATAAAAGTTAGGTTTCATGTACTTTCATTGAAGAATATCAAAATACTATTTGCCTATATGAGATGCAATATTGCTTCACATGCCATAGATGCTAGCAGATTTATTCATGATTTGTCCTATGTAATTTTTTTATTATTTATAGCAACATTTCCAAGTAAAAAAAAATTTCCAAGGAAAATTCCAAAACCATTTGATGCTAACTTTCATCATCTAAAAAATTTCAACTCTTTTTTCCACATACTAGTACATGGGAAATTTTGATACCCTAAAATAAATAAGATCGTGTGGATGAACTTTTGAACAAAACCCATCTACAACTGGGCAAAATAAAGGTTCACCAGTAAATTGAGTCAACATTAATGTTAAATTGTTTGTAACAACTAATTGGAGCCATTTAAAAACAAATCTCAACCATTGATTTCGAGTACATAATAAATTAGGTATTTTAGACCCTAGAAATCCATTTATAAGGAGATAAATATTTTTCTAGAATGTACTGACAATTTTTCGTCACTTTATTCTTACAATGAGGTTTTTAAAAAATGGGATTGTGAACGTAAGTTTAAGTCCTTGGTTGACAACTCTTGTTCCTATCATAAGTATAATTATATGCTTGAGAACACTTTATCAAGCAAAAATAGGGTTTTTGATTCAAGGCATACTTATTATTAGAGAGATAAGAACTTAATTACAAGCAATTTAAATAGGCGGCAAGGTGGGTTAAGTATGGGTTTTTGTAATTCTATTTAATTTTTCTTCCTTCAACCTTTTATGTTCAAGTTTTCAAGTGCTCATTCTATTGAATCGCTATTGAAGCAGTCATGTCTAAAAGAACATAAAAAACTTGTTGTAAGATTGTCTAGAAAATATGATTTTTCATTCTTGGAACTTAAATGTTTCCGTTATAATATGGAATTATGATAAGATTTACCTTTTAAATCTAATATTTCTTCTCTTAGCAAAAATACAAGGATAATGTAAAATTTTTAGTAATATTAATCATTATAGTCTCCTATAAACTAGTTCATTAAAATAAAACTTTGGTTCTATATAGTACTTCTGTATAAGGAAATCAAAATACATTTTATCTGAATGAAACGTTATATAGCACTGTATATCATAAAAGGTTGAAGATTTATACAACGTTTTCCTTAAAATCAAATTTTCATGGCAAAAACCAATTTCCAGAATGGAAAAACCAAGAAAAATTTATTTGAAGGTAACCTTCATCTGTTACAAATTTTCAATTCCTTCTTTTGAATACTAGTACGTGGACGAAAGTTGTTCTTCAAAATAAATACGTCAGTTGTATTTATTGTGCAGATAAACCTTTTTACCTCACGCTTAGCTGTAAGCTGACCAAATATTAATTGATTAATTAGTAAACTGGCTCAGCATTTATTTTGAACAGATGATGACGTTATTATTATAATTTGGACCATTCAAAGCAAAATCTCAACCTTCAACTCTCTCTATATATATAAACGCACACACACACACACACACACACACACACACACACACACACACACACACTCTCTCTCTCTCTCTCTCTCTCTCTCTCTCTCTCTCTCTTATATGAATAGACATATTTGAGGCCCCCAATATATGCTTGTAAGGGTATATATGTCTTTTTAGAATGTGCACAAAATTGTTCTTCAATTCATTATAATGGTGTAGCATCTAAAAGACTGGATTGTAAATGTCAATTTGAGTATTTGATTGGAAACATTTGCTCGTAGTCATAAGTATAGCATCACAATTTATGTTTGAAAACGCCTTTTCAGCAAAAATAGGGTTTTCGAATCAAGGCGTGAGTATGATTTGAGAGGTAAGTCGATACGCACAAGCAATCTAAGTCAGAGACATGCTTGTTAAAGCATGAGATTTCGATGATTTTGTTTAGTTTTCTTCTTTCAAAATTTTCTAATCCAGTTTTTGATAGCCCATGTTTGAAACATAGTTCATGAATTTTTCTAATGAAAACCTACATTTTGTTTGGATTGAAAAAATTATCTTTTTTTTTTTTACATGCTTTAATTACTATTATGTTAGTTTTTCCTATGACTGATCAAATCTCTGTTGCTAGAAATATGTCAATTGGGTCGATTTTCAAATGTAATTATTAATTTGGTTTAATCCCTTATTGAATTTTCAAGAGATGTTCAAATGAGATTACAAAATTGTACATCCAATGAGCATTAACTTTGAAATAGAAATAGGAATTTCCTTGTATCTATTTAAGTAGGCTTGTTGTTTACCCTTCTTATATCTAATCGTTTTCTTTGCTTTAAACTGATCATTTTTATTTTCTATGTAGATAGCAATATTGATTCGTTCTTTGGAACAAAAGCATACAGGTTAGACTATGCTGAACCACTTATCCTTTTAGTTTTTGTTTGAGTGTTTCAATGATATATCTTCATGGCTATCTAATTTAGTCTCTTTATTTCATGCTTGATATTCATTTACAAATACAATGTTGTTCCTTTTTTAGCATTAGGTTATCTTGCTTTCTAAAGATGGTCATTTGAACATCTGAATAATTTTTGATAATTTAATGAAGGTAGTTATTAGGTCTTTGTTTGAAATAAGTGTGCTATTTGGAATGAGAGATTTGTGTCAAATGTATTTTTATTTTTGTGCTTGCATTAGTTCTATTAAGTTTCATTATTGATTAAACTATGTTAAAAATAAGTGGAACATGCACTGTTCAACACACAATTCGAATGTCTAACCAATGTCATTTGTTTATCTAGAACCCTAATTTTAGGTTACTATTTCCTATTTTAAAATGTTAATTTCAAATGTCAAAAACTTAAAATTTTAGTGGTTAACTTTGGTTTTCTTGATATTAAATTTTTGTTATAATTTTACATGTGTTTTTATCCAAGAACTTCTTATTTTCTAGTCGAAGACATTTCTTTGGAGTTCTTGATATGCACATATTTTTTTTTTTCTAAATTGCTCTAGGTTCACAAACGCACCCACATAAAAGAAGGATTCTTATAATAGCTATTCCACTTTGCGAACTTCTCCAACTTAGAACTCCTACATTGCATCATATTTCTTCGTGGTATTTGATGGCGTTGTTATTCCTTATTTTTTTTAGTAAACTTACCTCTTTCATTTGTGACCATAATATTAGGCTAATCAAAATCTCAATAAAGTATGATAATTTATTAGGATTTCTTTTGATTTCTAAGATAATCTTGATGACTCCTAGAAGAGAACCTACTAATTAGGATATCATTGTTATTATGATTAGTATATCAAGGAAAATACTTTAGCAAAATAAAGTGCCTAATGAGAAGTTTTGTTGCTATTATATTCTTGAAAATAGACAATTAATGTGAGGATTATCTTAACCCTTAGTGTAACGCCCCAAAATACACCCTGGACGGCATTACATTCTAAGACCATTCACAACATGAGAGCACTAATATAATTTCATCAATAAGAAAATTCTCCATTCATCATCCATAAAATTTACATCATTATCCCAAAAGAATAGACCCATTTTGGCCTTTACATTTCAAAAATCAACTAATGTAGCACAGCGGAAATCACAACCTGTGCAATTCTATTAACTTGACCACACAGGGTCCATTTAACCATCCAATAACAATAAAATTTCTATTTACCATCTATACTATCCTTAACATTATCCCAAAAGAATTACATGAATATATCGCATCGGAGTTTCAAAAGAATCTAGACTTTACATTGTTCAGAAATAAATATCCTAGTCTAGAGCAAAAGTCAGCGACATCTCTAGATGTCCCACTCGGGATCCAAGTATCCCTCTAGTGAAGCATCTCCATGGCCCGGCTCATGAGCACCGAGCTCATCCTCTGGCACAAAATCTGAAAAGAAATATTCAACGGTAGGGGGTGAGCACGAAGCTCTGTAGAAAAATCCTCCCAAACCCAAACAAGGTTTAGCAAAGTATATAAAACGGTCGGTCTCATTTCACAAATAACATATATAACATTTGAAGTAAAATGAGGACATTTAACAGATCTCAAGTTTAGATAGCAACAGTAATTGAAATGAATAAATAAACAAAATATACCATTGATAATCCATTCTACCATAAACCGTTTCCAACAAGTTCTCGCGGAATCCCATACTTCCCGAAACTCTTGTCGAAACCATTTTTGGTACAATGCACGATAACCCACACTGTATGTCCGACACAACCCACGTTACTACACCGTTATCATTAGTGCTAGGAAATGTTCGTACCAACACGGCGTACAAAGACGTCTACCCACACCATGTGGTAGGAAAAGTTCATACCCGCGTGGCATACAAAGCCGTCTACCCACTACATGACACCCGGTCAATAGTAAACCATGGTAGTATCGTACAACTACGCAAGAGATAACATATCAACAAACATCTCACCTCACATTACCAACAATACCATAAATCCCCAATTTCTCAAGCAAGTTTTCATAAAATTCCACACATCCAACATGAGGCAATTTCCATAGAACAATGAAGGAAAATACAAGAGATCATCATAAATACCATTTTGTTGTTCAATATGAAACACTAAAGTTTTTAAATCAAGAATAAAGGAAGAGTTCAAAAAGGAAAACCCATCACTCTTGAAAACTAGGGTTTTTCAAACAAGAGAGGGATTTCATGGGTATACAACCCTAGCTTTGTGTAAAACATAAAATCTTTGTCAAAAAGCCCAAGAGAAGATGATTTCCTAGCATATATATACCATTGATAGCCAAAACATACATATATAAATACCCTAGCCTCAATGTAAGAGAGTGAGAGGAAACCCCTACCTTAATGTTCTTGAAAAAATTAGGGCTTTGATCTTGAATCAACCCTTCAATCCCTTGTTTTCTCTTGATCTTGTGTTTCTCTCTTTCTCTCTTCCTCTCTTATGTTTTCTAGGGTTTGGAGTGGTGTAAGGAAGGCTAAGGAGGTGACAAAATGTATTTATAGTGGAGGAAAAATCGAGGGTTCGCGAACAGAAAAATTCGGATTTTTACAGTGGCTACCGGTAGCTGATTTTGGCTACCGGTAGCTCGGACACACGGGACCCTCGACTACCGGTTGGCTACCGGTAGCTGATCTTTACTGGACCATTGGCTACCGGTAGCTGATTTTGGCTACCGGTAGTCACTACCCAGATTTTCTACTTCCACTTCCAATGAATTTTTGACCCATTTAGAGGTCGAATTGGAAAATTTTCATGAGATACACTTTTGTAGCCCTGGATGTCTACTATCTACTGTAAAACTTTCAGGTCATTTGGAATTAAGAATAAAAAGTTATGATCGAAATAGTAGACAGTGTCCAAATTCCTTTATACCCAAATTTTCTCTAAAATGTGTTTTAACTCCAAAATACTTCCTAACTTCTAATACACCTCATATTACCTCTCCCAAGGTTTCTCGACCTTCCTGACTCAATGGAAACCTTATTTTGACCTAAAAACCTTTAGAAACTTGTCTATTCACCCTTTCCAAGTTTAAACATCTTCGAAGCTTAACTTCCCAATCAATTCGCATCTCTAGTTTTTATTCCTATCGTCACTACTCATATCCATGTTTTTTTTTACAACAATTATTTACTATATATATCTATATACATATCTATAAAAGAAAAATACGGGGTGTTACACTTAGATTCAATAAGAAAACTAGTCCTAAAAACTTTATAAAAAATTGCTACTCTTTTAGGATGAAAATGTGACAAATGAATATAATTGATAAAGTCTTGTAAAAGGAAGAGTTATCATTTTTCTTAAAGTATGACTTTGTTTAAGTTCAATTTTTGTAACGCCCCAAAAACCACCCTGGACGGCATTCAATTCTAAAACCATTTACATAATGAGAGCACTAAGATAATCCATCAATAAGAAAATTTTTCCATTTATCATCCATAGAATTTACAATATCATCCCAAAAGAATAAGCCAAGCTATGGCCACAATATCAAAAGAATATGCCACACTATGGCATTTACATCTCAAGGATCAAACGTAACTTAGCAGCGAATAACAAAAGAAAACTAAACTTCACATGATTTCAAAATAAATTCTCAAGTCTAATACAAAAGAAGCTATGTCTCTACAGGTCCACATCGGGATCTAGATTCCCCTCGGGTGGGTCCTCCCAATACCCCGACTCGTCAACTCCGAGATTCTCCTCTAGCACCAAATCTGAAAATGTTTAACTGTAGGGGGTGAGCACGAAGCTCTGTAGCAAAATCTTCCCAAACTCATACAAGGTTTAGAAAAACATATATAAAATGGTCGGTCTCATTTTACAACATAGCATACATAATCTTTGAAGTAAAACAGGGACATTTTAGAATGGATCTCAAGTTTAAGTAGCAACAGTAATTTAAATGAACAGTAAAAGAAACCAAGATCCAATACATATCCATTTCCCAAAATATAAACCATTTTTCCCACAAGACCTTGTGGAATCCCATACTCCCACAAGTTCTTGTAGGTAACCATTTACCACAATATTACAATAATCCATAAATTGAATATTCCACAACCATATGTATATGTATCTCGAACATGATGTAGGCAAACCCCATGAATCAACACATTGAGTAATATCTAGCCCACACACACCCACACAAATCTTATCAAAGATATCCATCCTTTAGGAAAGGCGTATGACATACCAATGACAGTGACGTATCCAACCCAGGCATTAGTATACTAACCCTCTGACACGGCACCCGTGAGCGAATAGTGGTTTAGTCTTACCAAAGCACTAACCCCACTACGAGTGGTAGGAAACATGCAAACCCACACGGAGCAAGCAACACGTCTACCCACTCTACGATATCTCGTCAAAGGCCACCCATGGTCATCCCACACTCATAAGAGATACAATACCAAATCCAATTTCACAATTTACAAGTATATCTTAAAAAATCCCAAATTTATCACATGGCAATTTCAATAAACAATTACAAAAATACAAGAGATCACCACAACATCATTTATTACTCAACACCAAGCACTATGGTTTCAAAATCAATAATAAAGGAAGAATTTAAGAAGAAATCCATCACTCTCCAATAACTAGGGTTTTGAAACACAAAAAGAGATTTCATGGGTATTCAACCCTAACTTTGTTACAAACATGTAATCTTTGCCCAAAAGACTAAGAGAGGATGATTTCATATCATATATATAACATTTAGAGCAAAACCTACATATATATACATAAGCCCTAACCTCAATGTAAGAGAAAGAGAAGAAATCCCCTACCTTGGTGTTCTTGAAATCTAGGACTTGAATCTTGAATCACCCTTAAATCTTGTGTTTTTTCCCCTTTGATCTTGAGTTTCTCTCTTCCTTTCTTTCTCTCCTAGGGTTCTAAAGTGTTTAGGATGAGAGTGGAGTGAAGAATGGGGCAAATGGGGGCTTGAGGTGGTGTTTTAAACCCAAAAATCCCGACTTTTTAACTGTTCGGCGAGTGCCAGAGAAAATTGTACCGGTACGGTACCGTACCGGTACTTAGTACCGGTACTCCAAAGCTACTGGAGTCGGTCGTACCGGTACGGTTTGACAGATTTTTGCTCCGACTTCCAGGGAAGTTTTTACCCATTTAGAGGTCGAATTGGAAGATTTTCTTGATATACACTTTTGTAGCCCTAGATGTCTACTATCTACTGTCAAAATTTCAGATCAATTGGATATAAGGATAAAAAGTTATGACCAAAATACTAGAAGTTGTCCCAACTCCTTTTTACCCAAATTCTCTCTAAGTGTGTTTTCACTCCGGAATACTTCCTAACTTCCAATACACCCCATATTACCTCTCCCAATGTTTTTCGACCTTCCGGATTCAATGGAGAACTTATTTTGACCTAAAAATATTCAGAAACTTCCATAATCCCTCTCCTCAAGTTTATACACCTTCGAAACTTAAACTTCCCAATCCATTTGTCTCCATAGTATTTATTCCTACTATTACAATCTATTTAGTTTATTCTTACATCATTGCTTTTATTAGAATTACTAGAAAATTATATTACTATGTTAATCTAAACATGTGGGGGTTTACAATTTTTCTACCCAAGACTATTTTGCATCAACATCCATTAGTTTTTCCATTTTATTCATTGGTATGTTAAATGTCATTTCTTATTTTATTAGTTTTGTTTCGTAGTCTTGTTACCTTTTAAAAAAAAAAAATAATACTAAACCCATAATTTAATATATTTTCCAGCATGTCCACTCTTAGCTTAGTGAATATCAAAATTTTATCAAATAAATTGAGTTTCCACATAGGAGCATACTCTTCTTAATATTTTTCTGACCTACATGTGCATTCTTATATATTTATTTACATCATGTTCGAATTATTCTTCTAATTTGCATACTTAATTCTTTGGAAAGGTAGTCATGAGTGACTTTTTTCATTAGTATCCACCAAGTTTGAAGAATTTTGATATTCATTTGCATCTTGAAGAACTTTCCATATTCCTTGATTTTCTTTCTCAAGGTTCATTTATATTTTCAGAAATGTTACTTGAGTTTTCTTTGGATATGTCGACAAGTTACCTTATTAGTCAATTCTATATTTGGTAGATCTCTCTTTTCTTAAATGAAGAGAAGTGTTTTCATTGGAGAGTGAAGTTTTTTAAAGAAGGGGAGATCCCCTATTTAAAGAAATGGAAAAGGCACCTCGATGGTGTGTTACTGATAAGTTTGCGAGGGGTGCTCCACTATGAATACCTTTAGCAGTTTATCCAAAAAATGGTTAGTTTCTACATAAAGCTATACAATGTCTTGCTAAACATAGCAAGTATTGTTGGAAGTGTTGAAGAAGTTTGAAAATGACTCAAACACACATCCCATATAGCAAGTTTAGATGTAGGAATAATGATGCAAGTTGTGCAGGATATATGACATGCTGGATGAGTTATAAACTTGAAACCACGTGTTAGTCCTCCACGATGGTATTGATGTCCCTTGATTTGGAAAATTTTGGTAGCCTTCCATTTGCTTAATGTTGTTATTTTTTGATCTTATACATGAGTCCTCATGAAGTCCTAAATATTTCATAATGTTTCATTGGATATTAAGATGGGTTATTCAACACCACTAACAAAAAGGCATGAGTTAAGTACAAAATATACTTGAGACTAGTTGAGTTTGACGTGTGGGTTGTGATAGAAGGTGTCGATATTTTGTTTGGAAAAGTCTCGCTACACAATAGTTTGAGTCCATGTGACTTAGTGGTATTACATACTTCCCACCATATAGGTGCGTAGGGATTAATTTTTATCACGGATTATTACGCTTAGTTTTTGCTAGATTAAAAACTTGGTACAAAAAAGGCATCTAGACTTATGTTTAGCTACATCATGCGAGCAAATAAAAACATAAATTTAACATCATACAAAAGGTTTCATTGATTCTGGGCTGAATCCTTGAATCTTATTGAGGCCAATCTATCCTTAATTCTTTACTGAATAAGATTTATCTGAGTGTGATCCTTGAATTAGTTATTTAATATTATGTTGCCTCTCTGCACCCACATATGTGTTACCTTAAATCATAGACTGAGCTTTAGTATCACAATCAACATACCTTTCCATCTTCATTACTAAGTTGCATTGTGTGATGAAGCCATGTCAAGTTATTAGTTGCCACTACTCACAACTCTGTAATAAGATTTGCCTCCATATTTTGGGGGAAGTATGTACATTTAAGAATAAAATTATTTTGTAACCCACTAGCCCTTACACTTTCTAGATCTAACTAGTATTGGGAGAGATATGTTCTCTCTCTCTCTTTTTTTTTTTTTTTTTAAGAAAATACACTCCCAAAAAATAACCTAGTTGACAAGTGAGTAGGCTAGTCGACCAACTAGTAAACTTGCCACAGGGCTGGTTTAGTAGCTCTTTTAGGAACCTCAAAATTGGAAGAAAGTTAGCGGAGAGAGTTTGTATGTATTCTTTATTTTTCGAGCTTTAGAGTGAGATATATCGGATTCCTTCCTCAAGATAGTTCTCTTGGACTAGAAAGCAGTCTTTTTCATGCTCCACTACACATATGTAATTGTTATACATCTTTACACCCTATGCACTCCACCACACACAGACAATACACTCACAGTTTTTAGGTTGGTGGTAAAGATATAGGATGTGCCATGTCTTCAAACCATTTTTGGAATTGAGGAGTTAGGGCGGAGATGTTTTGTGGCTCTTTAAATTCAAAGGTATTGAGTAAGCTTAAGGGAGACCTCTTGGATGTAAAGGTTTCACGAAGTCTACTAGAACCAAAAGTCTTCTTGCTCAATCGAGGTATAACTAACTGGTTAAAAATGGATCAATTTCTTGAAAAAGAAATTCAATTTGTTTGACATTTTGGAGAAGTGAAATGTTTGGATTAAAAATGAGATATGTTTAAATTCGAAATGTCTCAAGTCTAACAATGGTCGCAATTACTGCAACGAAGAATTTAAGAGTACTATGATGAAAGCTAGATTAAGATACTAAAAAGAATTATAAAGGGAACACATCATAATGGAGTTGCAAAATGCATGAATATAACCATTTTAGAGAGTGCTACAAAGAATGAGGATTCATGCATGGTCACCTAAAAACTATGGATGGATGTCATGAGTAATTCAATATACCTAATTAACAGAGGAACTGTAGTTCCATTGGATGGTGGAATATTCACAGAAGCTTTGATCGAAAGAGGTAAACTTATCTTTTATGTCCACATTAAATCCAAGTAGATGGATAAATTTGATCTTGCATCTCAAAAGTGCATCTTTATGGTTTATGGTACTAGCATTTATAGGTATTGATTTTAGGATGCTCAGAAAAAAAATATTGAGTCTAGACAAGAAATCCAATGATTTACCATTTATACAGATAAATTAGAACAATAGAAGGAGGAAAATGAAAATAATGGTTATTTTGGAACTCAAGGAAGTTTCTAGCTGGGATTTCATGAAACCATAAAAGAGTTACACATAGATAACATGACCTATAGAGGCATAAACCTATCCTTTTGTGAAGATATTATTAAGGGTTAGCATGTAGGGGCCAATTGGTAAGTTTCACTGATTAGGGTCGGACTGGTTTATAGACCACCCCAAACCCATTCGGTTTGATTTTTGGGATAGGTTTGCAAATGAATATGATTTAGTTTAATCTTATCCCATGTTTGGGAATAACTAGACATGAATAGAAGAATCAATAATGTACTTGTGAGCCCAACGATATAACATTAAATAGATGTCAAATTTTGTAATGTTGAGATTAATTTTGACGATATGCCTTCTTCTAATATATTGTTCGATTCAATGTAAGGGATTAATAGTAATTTCGAGTCCTAACCAAAATATTTGCAAATTTGGGCATTTAAAGACCCCTTCCCTAAGTAGGTTTATATAAACCCATATGCATGGTGTTATATACATTATAACATTAAGGGCAGAAAAATAGCCACTTTTTTCAACTCCTCATGTTTACAAGTTAACCAAATATGGGTTAGATGAGGCCCCATCCTATTTTTTCCCAATCACACTCATTTATCTACCATTTTTCCGTGAACCAAGTGACCCATAGTGCATTATTCTCATCTTTTGCATAACCCGTTCTTAATTGACAATAGTGCAATAGGTTTTATGAGCAAATTTTGTAGGTTGAGACCATGGAAAAGTAGAAACAAACTGTAGGTGACGAGATGGACTCTCTCATAAAATAAAACATGAAAACTAGCTTAGTTACACAAGGGAAGTTATTTTTGCACAAAAATTGGGCCTATAGATTGAATGAAGAAGATACTAGTATAAAAATAATACAAGTCCAGGTATGTCATCAAATGTTTCCAAATGAACCTAGCATTGTTTGTACCAAAATTTTATCTCATTTTACCAGTATCTGTACTATTAGATCTATTCTTAGTAGTATGGTGGCTGACAATTAGCACTTTGAACCATTAGGTGTAAGCATTGCTTCCCTTTAGGTGATACGCATAAACTACAATGATATGTTGTGATTGAAAAAGATAATATAGCACTTAGGTACAAAAAAAGTTTGAATGCTTTGAGAGATGTTCCAAGGAAGAATAAGTTGGGTACTCCAAAAATTTAACATGGAAAGTGCTAAGCTAGCTAGCACTTCACTAAAAATCCACTTTGCACTTTTAAAGGGCCAGGGGGCACCCAAATAGAAAGCACGCGATTCCATTCCTAAGTGACCATAAACTTTAATCTTCAATAGGTGGATATATGCTAGGGTTTATAAAAGACAAAAAATTTTGTAGTCAGTGGGAGTTGTTATTAGATTTTAACAATTCAGGTAAGGAGCATTGAGATAGATAATTAAAAAAAAAAGAAAGAAAGAAAAAACCATTCCACTTCAGTCAAAACTACAACAAGTATTTGGATCTCTCAATTATAGAAGAGATTTTGCATATCTATTGCTACATAGAGATGTAGTATTTCATCTCAACCATAAAAGAAAACTTTTAACCAATGGAATATGTATTACCCATGGAAAGTAAAAGGAAATGATGTGGTCTTTAAAGAAAGAGTTGGGTCTTAATTCAATTTTCTTCGAGGGTGTGATTGCTTGTAAACAACAAAGAATTTGAGTCAGATATAGCGAGCACAAATTAGTTCTCCAACCATGACAATAAGTATAGAACTAATGCAATAAGGTTTGGCATGAAAATATGAGTATGTGTAGAAGTACAATTTGTTTGATCTAAATAGCTACTACAAAAGTTATATCCAATAACTCATTCATGTTAGGAATTGTTTGGATTATGGAGTAATCATGGTGAAGAAGTTAGGTTGATAGTACAAGGTTTGACTATCGATGGACACTAATCAAGATTGACGGTGGGAAATCCTATTGAGACAAAGCAACTTAGAACTGCTTGTTCTAGATTGCTATGTTTCATTATGCCATGTGGAGGGTGGGGTGTTACAAGGTGGTATCAGAGCCGACTCTCGCCTGGATCGAGTGTGGGCCCCTGCCGTGCTCGCATGCATGTGGGCGGGCGGGTAGCTAGCTAGCTACTACACGGGGACGTGCAGCCCTAAGGGGGGTGGATTGTGAGATCCTGGTGTCCCACATCGGTTAGGGAGGGAAAAGTTCCTGGGCTTATAAGTAAGCCCCTCGCCTTACAGGGCATAAGGCCTTTTCCCAGGGGTACTGGGAGGAATAAAACCGTGAGGGTCAGTGGGCCCAAAGCGGACAATATTATGCCATGTGGAGGGTGGGGTGTTACAGATCCTATGATTAATCAGGGAACAATCCTAATTCCTCTCTGATCAAATTTTTCAGAAACATAATAAAATGAATAGGGGAACAATTCAACAGGTATGCGACAATTCAATTCTAAAGTACATAATTCCTTTGAATCATTCTGAAAGTAGGTATTGGAGGGTCGACTTGTAAACACCTTTGGTTTTTGACTTCCTTTTAGATGATCATGATCAACTCTAACCTAATATGGAGAATCACCTAAATTAGATGTCAAATATTTGAAAGAGTCTGTGGGAATGACTGTTTTTTTCCTTAGAATGTTTTATTTGCAATAGTTAACACATGATCCATGAACGAGACTAGAGATAACCATCCAATAGAATCTACTACTAACCAATATAATAAGATGGATGCCTATCCTAAAAAGTAAGAGGATTGTGTGTGCATTAAGAACCTTGAACGCAACTATGAAAAGATAACCTTTATCGTGGAACAGTTAAAACGACAAAACCAGCAAATATTACAGTTTCTAACCACACAACAACCAACTCTTCCCTTTTAATCTTTAGATCTTCTTAACAATGATGATATAGAGATAGGGGAATAGAAAGCTAGAATGAGGATTTTCAACCTTAGCAAAATACTGACTTATGAGGTTAGAAGTTCAAGGAAGTCAACAATCAATTAGGGAAATGGTGAATGCTGTCCATGCTCGAGCTTTAGTATATTTTGATGGTTGACTCATTGCATTGTAGAAATAATCTCAAGGAAACCTTTGATAATATGGATTCAACACTGGTCTGGTGCTTGAATCATTGTTCACCTATGATATTATGCATAACCCACTTTTGGCGAAAGTCAAGATGTCTCCGTCGGATAGTTTGGATGGCGTTGATTCAAAATTAACCCCAACCTCCACGTCATTAGATTAAACTTTTTCAACCTCCAAGTCAACTTTCTGGGGGTCCATGTCAGCTCTACGATGGTCCAGATCTGCTTTCCAAACTTGGAAATCCTTTAAAGAGGTCAAAAACGAGAGGGGGAGCTTCGAGGGCGACCCTTTGATGCTTATGCCAGTTATTTGGTGAAAGCTGGAGAGGCGTATATTTAGGAACATAATTGCATACCTTTCATGTTTCCCCTTTAGATCCCTTTTATAGTTTAGGAATTATTTTCCTCAGGGGGAGTGGCTCTAGTCTCCCATATCTGCTGTTAGGAAATTTGACTCCTTCTATCTAAGTAATCTGGTGTTCTTGTTCGTCCTTTGAGGCGAACAAGACTCCCTTCACATGAGGAGTCTTTGACTCCCTCTCCTACTGCTAAGGAGGTTGAGACTCTTTTGGGATAAGGGGTCTTAATCTCTTTTCCTCCGAATGAGGATTGCTGATTTGGCTAAGGAGTCTTTTGATTTTTGAATAGTTGATAACCTTATCCTTTGACCTTTATCCAATAGTTATTACTGTAGATGGATGCTAATTACTAGGATTGACACATCTTAGAGCTTTCCCCATCCAGTCCGAAGATTGGCAAGCTTTCCAATGATAACTTTTATAATGGGCTGCCGTTGTTAGAACTTTACTAATGGTGTTACTAATTTTTTTTTAACATTAGTTGCCCCTAATCAGGTTTTTCCAATGTGGCTGAGTTGTGCACCATGCTTCCCGTTATTTTTTGCCTGTTACTTTGTTGGGTAACAAAAATAGCTGATGTAGGCACGTCTTAGCAGTTTAAATGAGGTGGTTTATGTAGCTACCATTTTCCCGGCTATTTAAACCTTCCATAACTCTGTTTTAAGGAACCATTTGACTTTGAAACCTCCTTCGTGATCTTGCAATCTTGATTTTAGACTTCTCTTACTCGATCTTGAATCTCTCATTTTGGAGTAGTTTCGTTAGGCTTTTCCTTTTAAGTTTTTCTTCTACATATTTTTTTTTTCACAAGAAAATCCTTTGTGAATAAATTAGGGCTTTTCTTGAATCCCCAATTGACTAATCGCCTTGCAAGAATCATCAATTTGTGCTCAAGCCTTTTTCGATTTTCTAATTGTTTATTTCTTCCTCCATTCTACACTCATCACAACTGTTATCCTTCAATGGCTTGTACTAATTCTGAAGGAAATTCCTCTAATCTCCCTTTACCCCTGGTTCATGAGGTGGAGCTTGCGAACGAACATCTAGAGCTTTTATTTTAGGATCCCTCTACAGAGCAATTTGCTCAACTAGAGTATTATGCCAAGGGGATCCATAGCAGCATTACTAGAAAGGATCTTGAGAAAATTAGGGCTCAATTGTTTATCCCAGACTCTGTTAGGCTGAGAGTCCCTACGAATGATGAAAGAGCTTGTAATTCATTGAAGGTGAGATTTGTTTCTATGAGGTTATCCTAATCTCTGTGCTCATGTTTCTTATCCACCTCGTTGTTCACAATTTACTCTCTATTCTTATTATTTTTCTTGCTCAGCTTACCCCAAGTAGCTGGAGAGTCTTGAAAGGTTTAGGGGTTCTTTGGGGCTTTGCCCTTGTTGGCGGTGTATTTCCCTCTGTGTGTGAGGTATTGCATTCCTTCCAGATCAAAGTCAATGTTGGCCCAAGCTATGGTTGGTATTATCCGACCAAGAGGCCCACCATCAGAGATTTGTTGACTAAGATTCGTTATCCTCCAAAGGAATAAAGAATTGATTTTTCTTCATTGTTGGTTTAGGTTTGGAGTTTAGTCCCTCTAAACCTTTTGTAGCAAACCCTACCAGGATTCTTCCACATTGGAGAACCTTGCCTTCCTCCTTTGGTGAGCTTATTTTTCTTATTGCCTTTCTTTTTACACAAGAATAGGGCTAATCATTTTCTTTATCGCAATTGATAATGTTACTTTTTTGGAGGAGTTTCGTAATAGGCTGATGGTAGTCCAGAGCTATAAGACCAAGGAATTTGGTCTCCTGGTTATAGATTCCAATCTTTCTAAGTACCAACTTGGTCCAAAACCCTCGATAGTGGTGGTTGAAGGTACTATGATCCTCAAAATTAGTTAGCGGACCTCTTTCCTAAGATTACAAGGTTTCTTGTCCAATATTTTTGAATTTGAATTTCCATTTTGCAAGTCCCCCCCCCCCCCCCCCCCTTTTAAATTGACAAGAAATCCTTATTGGGCTTGATTGGACCTCGTTTACACCATCAAATCTTAGCCTGACACTTCCTAGGTCAAGGAAAATGAAGAGATTCTAGAAGGGAAGTTGTTAATGCCCAAACATGTGGAGATCACTCCTACATCTATTCCTTTTGCAAGACTTGGCGGTGCCCCAGGGAATTGGTGGAGCGATGCAGACATTGCTATAGAAAATTTTAATTTTTTCTGGTCCTAAGGTCCAAGAAGTGATGAAGATGGGTACGGTGAATATGTCCAAGATCTTGGCTCACCAATTCTACAAGGTACATGAGCTTGCTGATCTTTCCTATTTCTTTCATCGTTTCCTTTCCCTTTCCGTCTAACATCCTAATGTATTTTCCTTGGCTAGATTGCCACCTTTGCCAATAGGATGACATGCTCTGCTTTCATGGAAGAGAAACCTTGTAAATAGAAGCTTAAGGCCGCCCATAAGGACTCTCTTTCTACCAAAACAAAGTTACTATCTCGCAAAGAGGAATTAGTGCAAGTTTGTTCTGAATTGGATCATATCTAGAATTCCCCAGCGATTGAGAGGACTTCGTAGAGTGGAATGGAGAAGGCATTGAGGGTCATTAAGGAAAAGGCGAGCAGGGCTAAAGGGAAGGAGAAGGAGCTTGCAACCTCTATGGATAGTTCTCAATGCTTGATTGATAAAGCTAAGGTTGTTGTCATGACTGCTTTCTAGAAATCAAGGAGTTTCGTTGCCAAGCTATGCCAATGTTTCCTAATTTGGACTTCTCTTGAACCAAATGGGATGATAAAGATGCTCCGCTTAAGTAGGTCAAACGCTTAAGTAGGTCGAAGGTGAAGAGGGGAGCACAACTGATGGCATGGCTGCCCTAGCCAAGGATAGCGAACACTGATGCTCAAGTCCACTTTCTCTTTGTCCTCATTTTTTTTGAAGCCATGTAAATATGACCCTTTTTTTAATACAAATAGCATCTTTCCTTTTGACCTTTTCCCTTTCTTATGCGCAGCATTTTTGCATGCTTATTTTTTGTATCATAGCTAGGCTTTTGATTTTTTAGGCTTGATCTTATTACTGGGGGCTTTTAGCCTCTTGTTTCGAGGTTTAGCTTGCCAGATTTCCAATCCTAAAAGTACTCCTCTATAATATTCCCTTTTGAAAAGTATTTTACCGAGTTTTAGTAATATCAAATGTGTTTTTGGTGTGTTGTTCTAGGAGGGGGAGATATGAAGTGGATCTTCCATCATGATTATACATGTGGATTGCACAACACTGCCTAGAGGGGGGGGGGTGAATAGGTTTTTAAACTTTCAGCTTGGACAACCACCAATTTTAAACCTATTACTACCGTAACTTTTTCACAAAGATTAATCAATTAATAGTGAGAACCCCCTTTTAATCACACCCCTTGAACCCATAAAGATTAGTGTATTGATTTTATCAATTAATCATTCAACACTCAATCTCTTACAGAGATCTCAACCAAAGATCCAAACCCTTGCTATGCAACTATGGAGGGTAAATATGTTCAATCAATCATTCCATCAAACACATAGTGCGTGTGTGTACATCAAATTATAAGTATATAAATAACACAAGTGATTTGTTACCATAGAAACCATTCTCGGGAAAAGTTGTGAGGAACCCCTCAAGGTTCACTAAAAGCCTAATCCACTATTCCAAAGTCAACTTACAAGTACTCGAGTTTTATACCTCAACCAATACCATGGTTGAATGCTCCTTTCCTTGAATAAGCGTCTCTGGCAAAGTGCCTTTTCGATGTCTTGGGTAGCTTACCTTGGATTCTACACCACAATGGATCCTCTAGGCCTCGAGAATTCTTAGGATGGACCCAAAAATCTCAGTTTGCACACGCCAATAGGTTTGGTCTTCAACCAAATAAGTTCTTATTTTTCAAGTTGTAAGGTTGGATAGGAATCACAAGATGGTAGCTTTTGGATTTAGGGATCTAGGGTTGTCGTACAAGCTCTCAAGATATAAGATAGAGGAAAACTCTCAAAATACTCAAAAGAGGCTTACCTAGGTGTAGGTAAGGCTTTCCCTATATATAGACTCAGAATAAGGGTAATCTTGGCAATCAAGAAAACATAAATTAGCGAACGAATGCTATATCTGTGGGAGGGAAGTCATAGGGCAGTGATCACTGAAATCAAAGAAAGAATTCAAACTGTGCCTAGGAAAAATAGAATGCTTAAGTGACCATGAGACTACTCAAGCCGTCTTTGAGCCCACTCAAGCGGCCTTAGAGGGCGACTCCTATTGTTCCTCTATTGACCTTTGTCCAAATTTTTCTTAAATCTTGAGAGATCGCTCTAGTGAAGGCTAGTGAGCATAGGATGACCCCCACTGGTTTTTTAAGCCTATCACCAAGCAAAAAATATGTCTTCTTGAACACTAAAGGGTGTTGCCCAAGAGGGGTCTTATGATAGCTCAAATCTATGTTTTCAAAACACATAAAAAGTTTAGAAAATATTTTCTTTGAAAATCATCTAGGAGCTATAGTTGGATCAAATACCGCTTCTATTTTAACACTAATTCTCCTAAGTCTATTAAACCAAGGGATCATCTTACATCTTTAGGTCATTGCCTTGTCCTAAGCATGAAGGTGCATACAGATTACTTTTGATGTAGCTTTGATGCTTGATCTCCTCCTTTTAATTGACGCTTTTAGATTTTCATCATTATGGCATCATTACCATGAAATAGGTTGAGATTTACATGGACTCTACAAAATTAGCCAATTACAACACATAATGTAATATGGTGGTTAACCAAGTTGATTCCCAACGAGTCTAAGCGTGACTAGGTCTTTTAGTAGTGAGTCACAAGTCCCAGGTCTCTCATGCACTGTGCTAAGCCAAGCGCCTTAGTTTTTGGGATACATTTTTCTACTCAGTATGGGTGCTTTTTTTGAAGTCCTGATCTTCCTGAGTTGAGTTAACTCGAGGTTCTAAGATGTTTGCAAATTATAAAACTTTAAGGAATGAAATTTTATTAAACTTTCCTAAAGAATGGAAAAGTTACATAGAATAAATAACTAACTAATAGAACCTTAAGAGGGTGGAACATTGTCCTTTTTGAGCTCTTTTTGAGCTGAACTTTATTGATAGTACTTCTTGAGGTGCTCTACATTCCATGCATGCATTAGAAATCTTCCTTCTAAAGTTTGAAGTTCATAAGTTCTAGGTCTTACCATCATGTTGACCTGGCAGGGTCCTTCCCAATTTATCCCCAATTTTCCTTCCTTGAGGTCTTTAGAGGCTAGAATTATGTTTTTTTAGGACCAGTCTGATTTGGGCTAGCTCTTTTCTTTCCTTATGAAGATTCATATTGAATCTAAGTTGTTTCTCATTTTTTTCCTCGTCAAAGTGCTAGATTCTATAAGTTTCCAATCCCGCCTTGGCTGGGATCACTACTTCAATTCCAAAAGTTAAGAAAGATAGGGGTTTCTCATATTGGAGACCTTGTCGTGGTTCTATACACCCATAAGATACTTTGGAGCTCTAGAGCTCTTCTACCCATAACCCTTTTGAGGCTTCCAGCCTTGTTTTAAGGCTTTTGAGCAGTGTTCTAATTGTAACTCCGAGCTACCCATTAGGCTAAGCGTGTATGGAGGATGCATAATGATTCTAGATTTTCAGCTTAGAGCAAAATTTTCATAAAATATAATTACCAAACTGCTTGCTAGTATCAGTTATTAGGACCTTAGGAAAACCAAATCGACAAATGATGGATTTTCAAATGAAACCCCATAGCTTCTACTCTATAATAGTGGTTAGTGGCTCTAATTCTGACCACTTGGTGAAGTAGCCTATGGCCACAACATCAAACTTATTATGTCTCTTTCCTATAGGCAGAGGTCTAACTATGTCAATGCCCTATTGTGCAAAAGGGCAGGGGTTGGTAATGGAGGTTAGCCCTTAAGGAGGGTTCTTGGATATGTTGGTGAAGAACCTTCCTTAGGGGTATCAGGACTATCTTCTCTAGTTTGAAGTATGTGACCTCAGCTCTACTGAGAATCTATCTAGTGTAGTTTACTAGTTTCTGAACTACTTGTTCCTCCTTTATCAAGGTGGAGCTTGTTGTAGTTTTTGAGATCGCCAAGTAAAGGTACAGATTCTCTCCAGGCACTGTTCCAGATAGAAGTGGTGGTGAACCCAGGTATTGGTTCAGCTTTTCAAAAGCTAGACTATATTCTGTCTTTTATTCAAAAGTTTTCCCAAATGTTTTGAAGAAAGGTAGACATTGACTAATGGATATGGACATGAATCTATTGATCACAGATACCTTCCCAGTCAAACACTGCACCTTTGTGATATTCCAGGTGGTCGCACTTCTAGAAGAGTTTGGATCTTGTTTGGGTTTTCTTCTGTGACACTAGAAAGCCCAAAAAAATTTCAAAAGAAAATTTGAAGGTGCACTTGGTTGGGTTCAACATCATGTGATATCTTCTCAAAGTTTTAAAGGCCTCATCTAGTTTGGTCACATGGTCTTTAGCGAGTTGGTTCTACTCCAACATGTCATCAATGTAAACCACCATAATCTTTCCAATCAAAATCTTAAAAAATTTGTTGACTAAACGCTAATATGTAGCTTGAACATTCTTCAATCAAAAAGGCATTACTTGACAGTAGTATAACCTTTGCTCCATAACAAAAGAGGTATTTTCTTGATCATTTGGTGCATACAAATCTAATTGTAACCAGAGAATGAATCCTTAAAACTCAGCAGCTAGAATCCTATTGTAGCTCCACTAGGAGATTGATCCTTGGGACTAGGAAGCAATCCTTCGGGCAAGCCTTATTAAGATCTATGTAATCTACACATAACCTCCACTTTCTATTGTGTTTTTTGACCAAGACCACATTGGCCATACACTCTAGGTAGTGCAATTCTCTGAAGGACATAACATGAAAGAGCTTATCCACCTCTTCTTATATAGCCCTAGTCTGGAGTGAACACCCTCCTATTCTGTCTAATTGATTTGAAAGAGGGATCTACGTTTAGCCTATAAACCATTAAATCAGGATTAATTCCAGGCATATCCTCCTGGCTCCAAGAAAATGCATCCACATTGTTTTGCAAAAACTCTTCTATCCTGCTTCTGACGTGCTGGGAGAGCTCGGATCCTATATATGAAACTTGATTTGGGTTTCCTCCCAAGGACATTAGGATCAGTTCCACCATTGGGCAATCCCTTTTCTCTTATTCGGGCTCTCGTGGGCCGATATTGTTCACCTGGCATGTCTCAGCTAATGGACTAATCTTAGTTGAAGCCATAGAGCATTCCTTGGCCATGGCTTGATCATCTCTGGCTTTTCCTATCCCATTCTTTGTAGGGAATCAAAGGAGCTGGTATGTAGATGAGACTACCTTCAAGGCATTAAGAGTTGGCTGTCCAAGGATGACATTGTATGCCAATGGCTAATCCATCACCAAGAAATCTACCATATGGGTAACCTATGTAGGTGGGTGCTATGGTTATTGGGATGGAGACTACTCCCCATGGATAAGCTTTCTCCCCTGAGAAAGTAATAAAGAGAGCTGTAACGGGCCAAAAATTATGCCTTTTCCACACCTAATTGATCAAAGGCACTAACAAAGATTACATCAACCGAGCTACCATTGTCTATCAAGACCCTACTTATATAGCAACTTGATTCAATTATTGGAATGACTAAGGGGTCATCATGTGGAAATTAGACTCCCTTGAAGTTTTCATCTGAAAAAATGATTGGTGGGGTGATTTTGAGCACTTTTCCTGGATGTACTAGGCTAATTTCTTATGGATTAGGGTGCATTTAAGCCCTTCGTGCATATGTTCGTCACATTGAACTACTCTATCCTCCGACTGCCAGCTTTCTTGAGATTACCTTTATTTCTCCTAAGGGTTGCTGATGTTCATGAACTTCTGGAGCCAAAGCTCCGCCTTCTCTCTTATTTTTATCGAAAAATCTTCCTAAATGGCCTTGCCTAATCAAGCCCTATGTCTAGTTTTGTGTCATGCCCATGGTCTCGGTGAAACAGGTGCCCTCAATTTTGTAGGATGTTTAAGGACATTGGCATCTTGTACTTAGAAGAGGACTTATTCCACCGTGGTGTTCAAGGGGGTATACCCCTGGAACTTGCTTGGTAGGAACCGATGCCCCAGTCTCTCTGCTTGCCCTCCAAAGGGGTTGTATTTTCATGAAAGCTTCAAAGCGTAAGAGAAAGGTATCGTATAGTAACTTGAACAAAAGTCCAATGTCATCTCCTCAGGGAAAGAATTTGGAATCCAAGGTTATGGAAAATAAAATGGAAAAGCTCTTTGAAGTTGAGAATTTTGAGAGTTAACTACTAATGAATTGAAATTCAATAACTGGAAAAACTGCATAATCTTCAGAATTCATCCCACCTATGAATTAGAGTTTCTACCTTAAATCTATAACTCATCTTCTTTCGTATACAAACTACTACAGACGAATGATTTTCAACCAAAAAACTTTAGAAGAACTAATGTAGTAATTGAAAGATAGTTTATGATGAAAGAATTAGTACTCTAAAGGTTGTAGAAAATACCACAATTATTTGTACCAAGACTAATTGCATAGAAATAATAGGGACGTATGAAAACCAATTAGGTTTTCAAAAGCATAATATTTTCAATTAATTACATAAACGTTAAAACCTTAGTTTAAGGTAAACGCCCTAATTCATAGGTTTGTGACTCTTTCCTCAGATCATCCAAAGGAAGAATATTCACTCTTGATTAGGAAAATGATGTAAAACTTAGAAAAAAACATAATCAAATATAGAAAAGTAAATGAAAGAATTGAAATTGAGTGCTTGTATTGAAAAACCAAATGTAAACAACAAAGGTTTGAAAGTAAAGACAATTGAAATTTAATATTGCTTAAAAGAATAAATAAAAGACTAAACTTTGAATGAAATTTTGTAGAACAAACCCTAAACTCCATAAAAGAAAACTCCTATAACCTATGTAAAACTGTGAATGACGTCCCCATTTGATTCACCAAAGAGTCTCTATTTATAGCAATTAGGAAAGAGAATCTTCAGCTTCTTGAAATATATCATTCCCAAAATTATCTCCTAATTCTATTGGTTGAGAATCTCCAAAAGATTTAGCAAAATCTGATCTTTAATGAAGCTTCCCAGGAATATATGCCCTGATCTACCGGTAGTACGGCAGACCTAACGGTAGTTCTTTGTCTATTAGGAACTCCTGAGACTTCTGTAGCTTCTTCTACCGATATAACATCCGGTAAGACTTTTCTGATAAAAGTATTGAGACTTCAGCTATCGGTAGAATGTGCTAGAACTACCGGTAGAACTTCGTTACTTCTATGAGCTCAACTACAGGTACAACTGACTTCCTACCGGTAGAACCTTGTCTTTCTTTCTTCCTACCAGTAGAACAACTACCAGTAGTTCTTCTATTTTCCTCAATTGGCTTTGCAAGGCCTCTAGCTTCATCTAATCCCGACCAAACTCATTACCACCGTGTTCCTTGTCATTATATCCATGCTAAAACTCCATATTTATACCTATAATACCTGCAACACCAAAACCAAGGCTTAAGCTACAAAATGCAGTAAGTGAAAAAATTTAGTTAGTTAGCAAGCCTAAATTAGATGTGAAAGGCTATGAAATAATGCAATATTGAGTGTTAATCACACTTAACTTAAGCATTGCTAGTCCCCAACAATCGTCAACAAGAGAATAAAGATGGATCACAACCAATTCTCAAAACAACCATAGCAACAATGAAAATAATAGAACTATAAATAATATATCTAAAAGTACACAAAGCATTAAGATCAAAAGATGTATTCATTAAAACCAAACTATAGTCTTCTAAGTACAATAAGCACCTAAAAGGACTCAAAATTAAGCCTACATCCTGCAGGTTCTTCTACTAGGCTAAACCAAAACTAGACTACTATGACTCGATCCTAAAACCTAAGTGCCCACTACGATCAACTAGGGGCCTCATCATCTGAATCAAAGGTGATAGGATGGTAGATACTAGAGCTTGCTTACTCTGGCTTCTCTGTGCTAGTCCAAGTCTCCTCAGTAATAGAATTAGACTCTCCATCATCCGACTGCAATGCCTTACAGACCATGAACAGCGTGAGGACCTTCATAGAGTGCCTATCTCTCTCTACAGGGTCTGTGGGCCACTCTTTTGTGAGTAGGGGGTAGGTAACTATTTCTTTCTCTTCAAACTTTGTCTTCCTCTTCTTCTTTTCCTTTTTCTCTTCTTTTTCCTCTACTATTACTTCCTGCCCTTTCTTCTTCTCAACAATTGGTCTAGAAAAGGAGGAGGTGCCTAGGGTAATGGATCTAGTATCCCTCCCTGATCTAGTCTTGGTCATAGTGGCCAAAATTAGAGAAACGAGGGCCACCAAGTAGACCCACGAGAATAGAGCCATATGGAAGGGCTCCATATGCGAGAGATAGAGAGAGAAAAGCTTCCTTGCAGCCATTCTTGCAATGATCAAAACGAAATTGAAGATTTCTTGGAGTACAAGGCTTAGAAAGGAGATTTCTACCGGTTCCTTATGAACAAGAGGGTCTTTTATTGTGAAAGGGACGAGTTAGAGATAAGTAACCCTTGGAATTCTAGAAAAAAACCCTTGTTTTTATACTTTAGACTGAACTTCTACCGATAGTAGATACACGACCTACTGGTTGCAAGATTCTTTGTTCCTGTACTATCGATAGTAGTGACACGATCTACCCGTAGTAGTCCAAAATTTCCTAAAAAATTCCTATTTTCTGCATCTTTTTGATTTTTTCCTTTTTCTTCCAATAATTGGAAATAAATCTAACCCTAGACTCAACTAATACTCTATCCTAAGTAATCGAAAGATGATTATCCAAAATTCATGCCAATTTATAAGAATTATGTGATATAGTTCAACAAATAAAATCTAAAATCATGATGTTATGGAGTTCACAATCATCACATAAATAGAAAACACTAAAGAGATACAAATAAGTAAATGCAAAATCACTTTCGTAGGCGTCCTCGATTGCATTTAGCCTATTCAATAAGACTTTAAACCCCTAGGTGATCCCTAGTGGAAGAGTTTTATCTCGTGAAGGTTTTCAACAAAGATACCTACAAACTTCTCCATTTTAACTATTCCTGTTGCAATACTTTTTATCAAATTCAATCAAAAATCACAAAATGCCAATGAAATTCAATTCCAATCACACATGGTTGCTTTCAAGCCTAAATGATATGCAAGGTTATTTACACATATTATCATCAAAGACTCGTGTGTGTGTGTGTTACACCAAATAATTCAAGAGATCCGTCAAAAAGAATTTTCATCCTTCTTCGCTCTCAAAAATTAGTTTTGACAACAATTCTCCCAGATTTCACTCAGAATAGATCTCTCCGATTATCATGATTGTTTCACTCAAGGTATATGCGAGAAGAACTTATGTTAACAAGACAAATATACCTCACATATTTCCAATCAATGAAGGTTTTCAAGAAATGAATCAACCTTGATATAATATCAAGAAAGAAGGTTAAAGCAGGAAGAATAACATCATTGATATGTCTCTCATCCAACCATGTAATTCAGTTTACCATTGTTCTCAAAATCAATTAGAGATTTATCAAGGTTATAATGGGGCTAAGAATGTGGTTAAGGAAATGAAGGATTTAGAATTCAAAAGGCTATCCCAAGATTTTTCTTACTCTATTCTCTTTCGAACTTTTTCATCATCTTTTCACTTATTTTTTTCTCTTTTTTCACAATCCTTATTCTTTCAATCCAATATTTTAACTCCTTTCTTTTCTTTTCTTTTTTCATTGAGCACTTTGCTGAAACTTCCCTCTTTCAGTTTGATTCATTTCCCATTTTCTTTCATATCGCCCACGATTGAACTTCCACATAGTTCTTCCCTTCGCTTGGTAGAGACTTAGCAATTCAAGGGATAGCCAAGGTAGGGTATGTATATTTCTTGGCTTGGTTAAACTTCGTGGCTAAGAATTGACATTCACATAGGCTCAATCATGGCTTAGAGGGAAAAATTTCAAGAAAGAACAGGCCAAGGCTCAAATTTATCCAAAAATTGCCTAAAATCCTTTTCTAAGAACAATAGTAAAGTTTTCCAATTGATAGAGGGACCATCAACCAATCATTCTTCATACATTAACCAAAATGTTTTTAATGAGAATATTGAAAGAAATGATGAAAGAATTATCCATGATTAATTGTAATATAACCCTCCAATAGATAGGCTCTAAACTCACAAGGTTATACCTTTGTCTCCACTATACATGTCAAGCTTCAAAAAATAAAATTTGAGTCTCTAATGATAGTCCAAGCATCATACTCAAGCATATTATAAATTTCATCTACAACCCATATGCAATTGTCTCAAATTACCATCATCAAGGTGAAGTTCTCAAGGGATTCGATTCAAGCATCACTATCTCAAAATATCTAAAATACTGCTTCATTTTTTTCTCTTTTCCAAATAATCAAGATAACCAAAAGAAACAAACAACAAAAACAGTGGTGTAAATCCTCACCCCCAACTTGAATTATGTATTGTCCTCAACGCAAGAGAGAGTAAGGAACAATGTCACCTGAAAAACTTGCTCCAAAAGAAATTCAACTACAAAACTAAAAGAAACGTAATGAAAATAGATAACTAAATATGATACTCGAAAGTATGTAGGGTGAAGAGTCACTCAGCAGGGAAATCCTAATAAATAGGATCAACTAACTCCTTCATAAACTCTTCTGATGGACAGTCTTTCAAGAATGGCTTCAATCGCTGACCGTTCACTATAAAAGTTTCCCCATTCTTCAGATTCTTTAATTCCAAAACTCCATGCAGAAAAACTGTACGCACTATGTAAGGGCTAACCCATTGCGAACGTAGCTTACTTGAGAAAATATGAAGAAGAGAATTGTATAAAACCACTTTCTGTGCTCGCTCAAAAGTCTTCCTCAAAATTGATTTATCATGAAAATTTTTACCTTTTCCTTGTAGATTTGAGTACTCTCGTACGCATCTCTTCTTATCCTTCTTAATTCATTCAAGTTCAATTTCCTATGGCTCCTAGCAAGTTTTAAATTGAAGTTTAAGGTTTTGATGACCCAATATGCTCTATGTTCCATTTTCTACTAGAAGATGAAAAGCTTTACCATACACTAGCCTATAGGAAGAGATACCTAAATGTGTCTTGAAAGTAGTCCGATAAGCCCAAAGAGCATCGATCAACCGAAGTGACCAATCATTTCTATCAGGATTGACTATCTTTTCTAAAATGTGCTTTACCTCCCTATTGGCTAATTCAGCTTGACCATATCCAACTGCCAAAAGAATGTAAGCATATCCAAAAGATATAGAGAAGGGACCCATAAAATCAATGTCCTAACAATAAAAAAATTCCATCACATACATAGTGTTAAGGGCATCATGTTTCTATGGTTCAATCCTCCTAATCATTGAAAATTATCAAAATGCTTGCAAAATGTAAAAAAATCCTTAAATAAAGTAGGCCAATAAAAAACACATTGTAAAATCTTAGTTGATGTTTTCTTTGAGGAAAAATTGCCTCCACAAACTTCTAAATGGAAAAAAAGTAGTCACTTCCTTTTGCTCTTCATCGGGCACACATCTCCTCATCACTTGATCGGGACAATATTTGAACAAATATGGATTGTCGAAGTAAAACTATTTCACCTTGGCCAAGAATCATTTCTTGTTCCTTGGATTCCAATGACTTGGTAAGTGCCTTGTAACAAGATAATTCACAATATCAGCGTACCATGGCACATTCACATTCAAATTAAATAACTGCTCATTAGGGAAAAATTCAGGGATAGGAATGTGAGCATCTGTGTCTTCAATCATGAGCCTTGATAAATGAACGACCACCACGTTTTCCATTACTTTCTTATCTTTAATGATGATATGAAAATTTTGGAGTAGGAGGATCCACCTAATCAACCTTGGCTTGGCATCCTGCTTAGTCAACAAATACTTCAAAGTAGCATGGTCAGTGTAAACAACAATAAGTGACCCTATAGTGTATGACCTAAACTTATCAAGTGCAAAAACTACTGCAAGCAGCTCATTCTCGGTGGTAGCATAATTCGTATGAGCCTTATTCAATGTCTTACTAGCATAGTAGATGACATAGAGTTTCTTGTCATGTCGTTGGCCTAGCACTACACCAACTGCATAATCATTTGCATTGCACATAAGCTCGAAAGGAAGTTCCCAATTGGGTGGTTGTATGATTAGAGGTGAGATGAGCATGCTCTTCAAGGCTTTACAAGATGCCTCACAATCCACTGTCCACTCAAAGGAAACATCCTTGACCAAAAGATTACATAAAGGCCGTGCTAAAGCATTAAAACCTTTTATGAATCACCTGTAGAACCCGGCATGAAAAAGAAATGACCGGACATCTTTAACAGATTTGGGAGTAGGGAGCTTAAAAATCAACTCAAACTTGGCTTTATCTACCTCTATCCCCTTCTTTGACACAATGTGATCGATGACTATCCCCTGAGTCACCATAAAATGACACTTTTCCTTTTAAAAACCAATCCATTTTCTTCACAATGCTACAATACCAACTCCAAAATTTTCAAGCATCCCTCAAATGAATCACCAAATATAGAGAAATTGTCCATAAAAATCTTGATAATCTTCTCCACCATATCACTAAATATTCCCATCATACACCTCTGAAACGTGTCCGGTGCATTACAAAGACCGAATGACATCCTTCTGTAGGCAAACGTTCCAAAGGGACATATAAATGTTGTCTTTTCTTGATCTTCTAAGGCTACCCCAATTTGGTTGTAGCCCAAATACCCATCCAAAAAGCAATAGAACGCATGCCCTACAAGTCATTCCAAGACCTGGTCAAGGAATGGTAATGGGAAATAGTCCTTTTGGGTACATGAATTCAGCTTTTTGTAGTCAATTCAAACCCTCCACCCAGTCACTATCCTTGTAAGAATCAACTCATTCTTCTCATTAGCAACCACGGTGACTCCCGAATTCTCAGGGATTGCCTGTGTTGGACTCACCAACCTACTATTAGCAATAGGGAAGATAATTCCTACATCAAGCAATTTCAAAACTTCAACTCGGACCACATCCTGCATTATAGGATTCAATCGCCACTGTAGTTGGTGAGAAGGCTTTGCACATTTATCCTTCTCTTCACTGTACATAAATCTTTTAGAAACTTCGCATAAGATGGTACCTGTTTAATTGCATCCAAAAGAGTAATGTTAATGTTTACCTGCATAAAAATCTCAAGAATTTCATATGTATCAGATAACTTGACAGGCATACACAATCAATGAGGGTAAGGAATAGGAATAGGAAAACTATCTTCAGCAACATTAGGTAGTTTGGTCCCTTCTTAATCGTCTGAGGTCTCTTTTTATGTAGGGTTAGAGACCTTTAGTGGGATATTCTTATCAACTTGTTTACCACTTCGAAGAGTTGTAATGGACTTCAAATGTTCTACATTCTCAATGGTCTCAATCATGTGTTGACTCTTGAGATTTTCTTGAGGTTGAACAAGAAATTTCCCTTTCTCTTGTTGCATTGCCTCTAAGGCCGTGTTTATCTTCATGACTTGTGACCTCATCTCATTCAGAGTCTGAGTAGTTTGAGTGTTAATGTTATTTTGGGTCTGAATGTGTTGTTGTAATGTATCTTATGTGCTCCTTTTTATGGGATGGTTGGTAAGGAGGTACTGCGGCTGACGTTGATGGCCAAACCCTTGAACTTGTAGCTATGGTGGTGGTGTTGGGTTCTGAACAATCTCATGCATAATTTGGTGATGGCTGATGCGTGGTAGGTGGGTATTGTTGAGGTTGGGCGCTACTGTCGAATCTCCAACTGAAATTGGGATGGTGTCGCCACCCTAGATTTTAAGTATTGGAGTGTGGAGAAAATGATTGCATTGACTGATTAAATGCATTAACCTGCTCACATAAGCAAGGTTCGACACTCATTGATAGAATGCTCAACAAACTCACATATCGAACAAAGTTTATCAATATTAGGCACACTAGTCACCTCATTGACCTTTTGTAACTCTAAACTCTCAACCTTCCTTGAAAGTTTAGCAATCTTTGCTAAGAGCTCATCTTGCTCTCTCAATGAATATTTTCTTACACCGGACAATTGAGGGGTTACTAATGAATTTAGCCAAGTTTTTTCTTTATCCTTAAGTGAGAAGGGAAAAGTTTCATTCTAGCCATTTTTTCTCACACATTTTGTTCCAAGAATGTACTAACTACTTCCTCAAATTCCTTGAGATGGAGATGAAAATTTTCACTTGCCATTATAATGATTTAATGTGCCTGTACTGGAAATACAATGCAGGATGGCGAGGAAAAATAGGTCGGTTAAAGATAATCATTTATAGTCCGACCAGGCGGAACTATAACTGGATTATTTCCACCACTACCCCTTGCTGGTACAATATTGGGTAGATCATTGTCGTTGTTGTTATTCTGGGCAGCTAGACCTAAAACTGGTGTTACGTCGTGTCTAAGTCTAACAATTTGATTTGCTTGGTCTCTAGCCCACGTGTAAATATACTAAGCCTAAAAATTAAAAATTGCAAGAAAACAAGAAATAAATTTTAGCAGAGATACACACTTGGGCTCATGATGAAATTCACAAGACCTACCTAAATACCTTTGTATCTCTGTAGATTACCGTTAACTTCCACGGCAACGATGCCAAAAATTCTTGCCTATCAAAGGAATTGTATTTTTATGAAAGCTCTCAAGCGTAAGAGAAAGGTATCGTGTAGTAAATTGAACAAAATTCCAACGTAGTGTCCTCGGGGAAAGAATTGGACTCCAAGGTGATGAAAAATAAAATGAAAAAAGATCTTTGAAGTTGAGAATTGTGAGAGTTAACTACTAATGAATTGAAATTCAATAATTGAAAAAACTGGATAATCTTAAGAATTCATCTCATCTATAAATAAGAGTCAAGCCTAATTGCATACAAATAACAGGGATGTATGCAAACCAATTAGGTTTTCAAAAGCATAACTTGTTCAATCAATCACATAAATGTTAAATCCATAGTTTAAGGCATACACACTAATTCATAGGTTTGGGACTCCTTAGATTAGCTAGAAGAAGACTACTCACTCATGATTATGAAAATGACGTAAAACTTAGAAGAAGACATAATCAAATACAAAAAAGAAAATGAAAGAATAGAAATTGAGTGCTTGTATTGAAAAACCGAAAGTAAAGACAATTGAAATTTAATATTGCTTAAATGAATAAATAAAAGACTAAATTTTGAATGAAATTCTGTAGAACAAACCCTAAACTCCATCAAAGAAAACTCCTAAAACCTATGTAAAATCGTAAATGATGTCCCCCTTCGATTCACCAAAGAGTCTCTATTTATAGAGATTAAGAAGGAGAATCTTCAGCTTTTTTGAAAGATATCAATCCTAAAATTATCTCTCAATTCTATTGGTTGAGAATCCCCAAAAGATTTGGTAAAATATGATCTTTAATTAAACTTCTCGAGAATATTTACCCCGATCTACTGGTAGCACCACAGACCTACTGGTAGTTCTCTATCTGTCAGGAACTTCTGAGACTTCTGTAACTTTTCCTACCAGTAGAACATCTTATAGGAATTTTCTGATAAAAGTACTGAGACTTAAGCTACTGGTAGAACGTGCTACAACTGTTGGTAGAACTTCTCTGATGAAAACTTGAATACTTCTATTAGCTCAGCTATTGGTAGAACTGACTTCCAACCGGTATAATCTTGTCTTTCTTTCTTCTTATTGGCAATTTTTTTTATTTTCCCCAATTGGATTTGCAAGCCATTTGACTTCATCTAATCCCTGACCAAACTCATTGCCACCATGTTCCTTGCAAACATATCCATGCTAAAACTCCATATTTATACCTATAATACCTGCAACACCAAAACCAAGGCTTAAGCTACAAAATGGACTAAGTGAAACAAGTTATTTAGTTAAAAAACCTAAGTTAGATGTGAAAGGCTATGAAATAATGCAATATTGAGTGTTGATCACTCTCTCTTACTAGTACTCGGTCAGATGTTCCTTTCTTTGAGGTTGCAACCTTGTTTGGCTTCTCCTGATCCTTTCATTTCTTTTCGATAGAGCAATCTTTTCCTCCTTTCTTAGCATCCAGGGCATTCTCCACATTCATATGGCTTTGAGCTCTATACAAGAGCTCTACCATAATTGTAGGGGGATCCATAGAGAGTGAAAACAAGAACTTAGAGGGTTATAATCCTCCCATAAAGGCAATCAATGCCACCTTTCCATCTATAATGTCAATTTGTAATGATTCCTTAGTAAAACATGCTACATATGATCATAAAGATTCTCCTTTCCCCTTCTTGATGTTTAGCAAGTAGGTTTTTGGCTTTTTGTGAGTTCGTCGCCCCCCCCCCCTGGATAAAAGACTTGCTTAACTCAACAAAAGATCCAATGGACCCTGGGGAGAGCTTAGTGAACCAAAGTCGGGCTTATTCTTTAAGGGTTGTGTAGAAAACATGACACATGATTTGGGTTTGATTGTCTTAAGCACGTCTCCAATGTGATCATTCACTACCATGAACTTCCAGTTCGAGGATTTTTTCTCCTGCTATTGGCGGGGAATATCGTTGTGGCTGGGCTCGTCTCTTGTATCTCTTGCTTGATTATGATGAGTTTTTCCTGAATGAGAGAATTGTTAGGGAGGCTGGCCAGTAAGCATCTATAAGATTTGTTGTGCCAAACCTTTCATAGTCTAGTTTATTTATCATAATTCCTCTCCAGTTTTAGCATTCTCTGAATCTTTTGTCGCTTGTTGCCTTGAGGGGGTTCTCTATCATGATTATTGCCTTTGGGTAATTCTTGGGGACGCTGTTCTCTGGGAAGATTATCTCTAGTGGCATCCATTGATTTGGTAGTCACAATTCAAAATTTTTCTTCTGTATAAATTGTAAGGATGTAGGAAATTTCTAGTCATTTTTCATAGACAGAGCCTAACTGTTAGTGCAAAATTTGCCTCAACCTCCACTTAAGCTAAATTGAACTCTATCAACCTCCAAATCATCTTTTTTAGGGTTCACATCAGCTCTTCGATTATCCAGGTCAAATTTCCAAACTTTGGAAATCCTGCAAAGAAGTCAAAGACTGGAGGTAAAGCTTCGAGGGTTGCCCTTTCGATTCTTAAGTCAATAATCTAGTGAAAGCTGGGGAGGAATATTTGGGAAGAGAATTGTGTACCTTTCATGTTTCCTCTAAGCTCCCTTTTATAGTTTGGGAATGAGTTTTGTTGGTGCAAAACTTGCCCCAACCTTTACACAAGCAGGATTGAAGGCTGTCCTCCTTCTTGGCAACATTCCAATGAAATTTGTTAGATTTCTATTGGCTGGAACTAGCTTCTTATGGCTACAAATGAGGTTTCTACAATCTAGCAAACCTAAAAAAAGTTCAAAGACAAGAGGAGGGAGCTTCGGGTTACCATTCAATGCTTAAGTCAATAGTTTGTTGGAAAGTTGCAAAGGAATATTTTGGAACATAAATTGCGTACATTGGCGTTTTCCCTAGGCTCCCCTTCACAGTTTTTTTGAATTAGTAGTTGTAGGTGGGCGAGACTCCTTCTAGTGGGGGAGTCTTTTAGATTCTAGATAAGTTGAAAAGGAGGTTGAGACACCTCTGGAACGAGGGGTCTAAGCCCCTTTTCCCTCTGAATGTGAGTTTCTGACTTTGATCAGGAGCGCCTTTGATTTTCAAATATTGGATAACCTTATCCTCTAGCTTCTCTTTATGGGCCAGCTAGGTGGGACAAAGCTGATTACAAGGATTGACAATGCTCTAAGCTTTCCCTATCCACTTTGGAATTTTGTTGATCTCACAAATGTAACTATCAGAATCGGTGGCCAATATAATAACATTCTTGATGGTTTATTTAATTTTTTCCACATCAGTTTCTTTAGGGGAGTAAACTCTAGGCTTCCCTATCAGCTATTGCAAAAATTAGACTCATTATGTCTGAGGAGTCCGGTCTTCCTATCCATCCTTTGAGGCGAATGAGACTCATTTCGCATAAGGAGTCTTTCACTCCCTCTCCTACTATTAAAGAGGTGGAGACTCCTATGAGATGAGGTGTCCTAACCTCTTTCCCTCCGAATGGAGATTGTTGATTCTGTTGAGGAGTTTTTTAATTTTTGAATAGTTGATAACCTTATTCTTTGGCCTTTATTCAAGAGTTAGTCATGTGTGGCGGAGTTTATTACCAAAATTGGTGCAACTCAGAGCTTTCCCCATCCAGGCTTAAGATTGCCAGATTTCTCAACGGTAACTTTTACATCAAGATGCCTTCGTCAGAGCTTTTCCAATGGTGTTATTGATTTTTTCCACACATCAGATGGCATGAAATATCCTTAGATCGCTTGGAGACTGATAAGTCTCTCATGCTACTACACAATGTTCTTGATTAAAATATGTGCAAAGTCTTTCTAATCATTCTCAAGGGGATAACATGTTTCTAGTTAAATAAGCTTAATTCGAACTTGATTGGTTCTTTTACTGAGCTTAGTAATTCATTTTTGTTGCACTTCATTGGAGAAAGAATGTATAAAAAATAAACCACATACCTGATCAAGATAGAACTAACTAGAGGCGAGCGACTTTGATATTACATCAATTGATTTAATGCCAAGTCCTTGCAAATCAAACAAATGGATGATAAACCAGCCACAACATCCTTCATTGGAGGTCTCTAGTCCTGTCCTTCCTCTTCTCTCAATCCAATTCACCTCCCCACTAGTATGGTTGAGTTCAGCCAGAGCACATTTCCATATGGATTCAAATCATTCTTAGAATCCAAGAAAATCTCAAAAGGAGAAGTGCCATGAAGAAAAGCAAAAAAAGAGTATGGTGATCAAATTAGGAGACCTCATGGATAAAAAATGAGCCAAAACGAAATACCAAAGGTGCGGAAGAATGTTTAGCTTTAGACGGGAATAGATTAAATTTGTTTGACATAAAGTTAGTATGATGTTTGGATCAAGTTATAGGGCCTAAAATTATAACACGACTTAATATTGACTCAATGTTTTAGCATCAAATAACACCATATACATAGTATAAATCAATCTTGTGTGATAGGTTGCATAAATCCATTCCTAATTGGTATTAGGACCATAAATGGTACAAGAATGACTCACTTTGTTGTGGAGGGGATTGGATGTAAGGGGGCTTTCATTTTTCAAACTTAAGAGATTCAGCGCACTTGTAATAAAAAAGAACCCTCTACTTAGGTTTATAATTAAACTAGGAGAAGGCCATTTGGGTTCCTTAGGGTCATGCGAAGCTTTTCATGCAACCATGTAATGATTCAATTTTATGGTAGGCATCAGAGCTGGTCAATCTCCAATCCAGACATATGATGGATATTAAGAAAATATTGCGACACTTGAACACAACTTTTAACCAATCATAGCATTAATGGGATATGATAAAGTGACGAACCAACTGTTACCATTGCAATGAATTTTTTTGGAATTAATTGTTTAATCTTATCCTATGCTATGCCCCAAACCAAACGCTAAGTGCAAGTAGTATTACTAGCAAACACATTTTTGTGGGTTGCTTCTGTGTGATTATGGAAAGTCACAACGTGCGCTCTTGTTATGGATTTTGATCCTTTGATTGTGTGTGAGTGTTTATGTGCTTGATTTATTATGTTTGCGGACCTATAATATGTGAGGCATGCCATTACAATAGTTTGGCTAAATTTTTTTGATCCATAACTATATGGAGTGGAGTTTGAATCTAGATTTTTTAGATCGTCAAATATAATAGTTTGTCAATGGTATCAAAATTGGGGTAACTAATCTTTAGATATATTCACAAAACAACTGAATATACTTAGATTTTTATTTTAGTTTATTTTATTGCTTTGGCTATACCATATTGTTTTCGATGTACACCGTTTAACTGACAGGTTTGAATGTATAGCCATACTCAAGATGTGACCATAATAATCCCAAACCCTAGTTACCTTTCAGATAGTGAAAGTAGTTAATTCCACATCCAACCAATTCTTGAGCCATGCACCTTCACTAGCAATAGTCTTTTTGTAAAACTTAAAGAGAAAATATTTGACCACTTTAATGATGACAACTTATATTGCTAGAAAGTGCTGGTTGGTTACACTAAGGGTGTCAATTTATTCGTGTTAGTTTATCATGAAAATCAGATAGCAGAACAATACTCGGACCATTGTGATTGATATCGGAGTGGTTCGGGTCAGTCAAATAGGTTGATCTTTTTAGAGCCACTTCCATATACATGGGTCTTGAAACACCCATGTGTAGTCAAAAACGGCGAGGCAAAATGAACTTATGCACCCCTAACAGGGGCTGTGATTACCCAAGGAGGATTTTGGGCAAATTCCTTCATTTAGGGCCTAAAAAACACGTTTTTTCGTTTTTCATAATTTCTCATAGTTGAATAGTTTTATCATCTTAAGCCAAAATCAATTGTCGTCTATTCTGCCTTAATTTGGGTGATTAGTAGTTTTTAGCCATATAATTAGTTTGAAAATTTCCTTTTTTGGCAAAATCTATATTAATGGCCTAATTACTTAATTAGTGATAATTAGGCAATGTTTTATTATTTTCTATCTGGATTTAAGGTTTCTTGCACTATTTATACTCTTGTATGCCTTAGGGCTCAACAACTTCGAATTGATTAATATAATTGAGAGGGTTATATCTTTTATTCCCAATTCTTTTGGTATTCTTTAGGAGTCAACATATTTATTAAAGCCTTTAGGATTGATATTCTTTGTGAACAGGCCTAGAGTAGCATCTTAAACTAGTATTTATGTGCAAATCAATGGTTTAATTTCATTATCCCCCTTTCATTTATTATATCCTTACTTCTACCTGCCTTCCAGCAATCAATTGGTTTCAGAGTCCAGTCACGTTCTTGTCACCATGGTGCCCAGAAGAAAACCTTTGGAAGAGGTATATGAGGCCGAGAATAACATGAGGGATGCAAGGATACAACAACAGTTTGAGGTGTTAACCCAACATAAAACACCTCAAACTACTATTGTTCAACATAAATAACAACAACAACAATAACAACGATGACCCTCAAATCCACAATGCGTGGAGGAGGAGGAGGAGGAAGAGGAAGAGGAAGAAAGTCTTGTGGATGAAGATAATAATCCTTTTTCTAGATACCCACCAAGGGTTAGGTGAGCCATTATGCTAGAAACTCACTCCCGATGATGGGAATCTAGATTGAAGATTGACTTGTCTAACTTTTAAAGCAGTTTGTAGCCTGAAGAATTCCTTGATTGGATTCACGTAGTTAGAGAAATTTTGGATTTCAAGGAGGTACCAAAGAACAAGAAGGTTCCACTAGTAGCAACAATATTTCGTGGGGGGGGGGGGGGGAAGCATTGTCTGGTGGCAACATTCTAAGAGGACAAACCAAAGGCAGGCGAAAAAGAAGATAGACATGTGGGAAAAATTCAAGAATCATATAAGAGAGGCCTTTCTACCTCATAACTACACACAGGCATTGTACTAGAGTTTAAATTATCCGCGGCAAGGTAATCGATCTATGAATGAATATACTACTGAATTTCATTGATTTGTTTCATGCAATAGCCTAATTGAGATGGAGGAACAATTGGTTTCATGATATATTGGAGACTTACGACCCTAAATTCAGGATACTATGAATATGTTCAACTTCTACTATATTTCTAAGGCCTATTAGTGAGCCCTTCAATTAGAAAAGTAGTTGAGCTAGAGAGTTGGGGAAATAGTAACTGGACGGGGAGTACTAGTTCTGGTCAGAGAGGAGACAGCTCAACACCTTCTAGTCAATTTACCAGCACCTTGTAGCAAGTATGTAAGAAGGGGTGGGCTAGCAGTGCGACCTATAGGGTCAACCAATACTGTAAAGTGTTTCAAGTGTGGTGAAATAGGGCATCGAATGACGAATAGTAGAAAATGAGACATACCTGAGAAGAACCTGTTCATAGAAGGAGAAGATATCTAAGAAGAGCCCTACACAGAGTATCTCCAAGCAGCCATATATGATATGACTCAAGATGATTAGTTGTCTAGAAGAACGGGTAGGAGGAGATGAGGGGCCATTATTAGTCGTTCGACGAGCATGCTTCGCCCTCCCCCGAGTTGAAGATGGGGATGAGTGATAACAAAATAATATATTTCATTCGACATGCACCATAGGTGGGAGAATCTGTTGCCTGATCATTCACTCAGGTAGCTGTAAGAACGTGGTGGTAGAAAAAGCTGTCTAGGAATTGGGGCTATCCACAGAGCAGCACCCCAAACCATACAAGTTAACAGGGCTCAAGAAGGCAATGAGGTAACTATTTCTAAACAATGTTTAGTCTCTTTCTCCATTGGTTCAAAGTGTAAGGATAAGGTGTGGTGTGATGTGATTATTATGGATGCATGCCACCTCCTATTGAGGAGACTATGACAATTTGATCGATCTGTCAAACACATTGGGAGGATGAACACTTACAACTTTATGTTTGATAATATTAAGATTGTCCTACTACCTTTCTCCAAAACCACCATTTGGGGGAACCTCTAATTTGTTGTCAATGGCATAGTTCAAAGAGGAGATGTCAGTGTCATATAAGTTATTTAGGTGTTAATCTATAAGGAGCAGACTAACGGAGTTTATGTCCCTGAAAACCTTCAACCTCTGCTTGAAGAGTTTCAGGATGTGTTCCCAGATGATCTACCAGATGAGCTACCACTGATGCGTAATATTCAGCACCAGATTAATTTAGTTCCCGAGGATAATTTGCCCAATAGACCAAATTATCAGATGACCCCCAAGGAGCATAAGGAGTTTTGCAAGCAAGTAGAGGAGTTGTTGAGCAAGTGATATATTAAAGAGACTTGCAGTCCTTGTACAGTTCTGGCCTTGCTCACACCCAAGAAAGATGATAGTTAGAGCATGTGTGTGGATAGCAGAGTAATTAATAAGATCACTATTCATTATAGGGTCCCTATTCCTAGGTTGGAGGATTTGTTCGATCAGTTGAATGGAGCTAGGGTATTCACCAAGATCGATTTGAAGAGTGTGTATCATCAAATCCAAATTGAACCCGGAGATGAGTGGAAAATAACGTTTAAAATGCGTGAAGTTTGTATGAATGGATTTTATACCATTTGGCCTTTCTAATGCAGCTAGCATTTTCATATGAGTCATGAATTAGATCCTTTATCCATTCACTGTCATTTTTTTCGTCGTTTATTTTCACGACATTATAATCTACAATGTCATCAAGGAGTTACATGTTGAGCACCTATGGGAGGTCCTTTCAATTTTACGAAGAGAAAATCTTTTTGGCTCCCTCAAGAAGTGTTCATTCATGACTAATAATATCCTATTTTTGGGCTACATGGTCTCTAAGGATGGGATTTTAGCTGACCAGTCCAAAGTGGAGGCAATTTAGCAACGACCACTACCTAAGACACTTTTTAAGGTACGTAGTTTTCATGGTGTTGCTTCCTTTATCGTCATTTCATTCCTCATTTTAGCACCATTATGACGTCTATTACGGACTATACGCGACATAGAAAATTTAGTTGGATAGATGAAGCCACAATGGCCTTTTGTTTGATTAAGCAGAAGCTAACTATTGCTCCTGTTCTTATTTTATTGGATTTTTCTCAACCTTTTGAGTTACATTGTGATGCCTCTAAGGTGAGCACAGGGGTTGTTTTGACCTAGAATTTCAAGCTTGTGGCCTTTTTCAACTAGAAACTCACAGGTTCCAAGTTGAATTACAGTACCTACAATGTGGAGTTTTATGCCATCGTTTAGGCCTTTCGACATTGGTAGTGTTATTTGATGCACCAAGAGTTCGTGCTTTATTTGGAACATGATTCCCTGAGGCAGATCAATACGCAGGATAAGCTTTTTCAGTGCCATGCAGGTTGGGCAGGATATTTTCAATTCACCTTGGTCCTAAAGCATAAGTCAGGGGTTTTAAACAAGGTGGCAGATGCTCTCAGCCGATATGTATATTTTCTCAACATCATGTGAAGTAAGGTAGTGGGGTTCGACTCTTTTTGTGACTTATATGCCACAAATCCATATTTTGCCTCGGTGTTAGCTAATTTCCACATTACTTATTGGTTTATTTCCAAGGGAACCAACTATGTGTTCCTAATTCAAGCCTTTGGTTATAGATTTTTCGAGAATTGCACAATGAAAGGCATGTGGGCAGAGATAAAATGCTCAAGTTGGTAGTAGATTCTTACTTCTGGCTTACCATGAGGAACGGAGTATACATGCTTGTGGAAGTTTGCCACGTGTGCCAAATATCCAAAGGAACTGACACAAGCAGGATTGTGTATGTCACTTCCAGTGTCGCAATAGCCGTGGGCAGATGTTAGCATGCACTTCATCTGGGCTTATCTCAAACCCAGTGACATAGCGACTCGATTTATGTGGTGATGGATCATTTTTCTAAGATGGCATATTTCATCCCTTGCAAAAAAGACTGTTGATGCATATCATGTTGCCTATCTTTATTTCAAGGATGTTTATTGTCTACATGGTCTATCACAATCTATTTGTCTCCGATTGAGATACTCGTTTCATTGGCCACTTTTGTCAAAGTTTGTGGAGGCTGGCCAACATGAAGCTAGAGTTCAGTAGTGCCTAACATCCTCATACTGATGGCCAAACTGAGGTAGTCAATCGGTGGGTGGGTAACTTATTGTGCAGTTTAGTGGGTGATCATGTGAAGAGTTGGGATCAGAAGATTTATCAAGCGGAGTTTGCTTTTAACCATTTGTTCAACTGTTGCATTGGTTTTAATCCTTTTCAGATCATATATGGTGCTAGCCCAAGATCACCACTTGATCTAATTCTAGTCCCTGACTTGAAGCGAGCCCATGGCAAAGCTGATGATTCCATTTAGCAAATGAAGGAGCTGCACCAATCTACTCACCAAAAACTTCTTGATTCTATATCCAAGTATAAAAAAGTCGCAGATAAGCACCGTCATTTAGTGAATCAATTCTTAATTGGTGAGTATAACAAGATATCAACGTGAAAGTTGGACCTTTGGAGATGGTGGAGAAAATTAATCCGAATGCCTACAGGTTAAAGTTTCCTAGTCATATTTGCACTTCAAATGTTTTTAATGTCAAACACCTTGTTCCTTACCATAGGGTCAACTCAGAAGACGAGCTTAAGAATTTGAGGGTGAATTCTTTTGACGTTGAAGAGGATGATGCAAACCAATAGCATCACAATACTTGGATCGTTGGGATTGATATTAGGATGGTTTGAGTCGATCAAAGGGGTTGACTTTTTCGTAGCCACTTCCCACATACATGGGTCGTGAAACACCCATGTCTAGTTAGAAACAGCGGGGAAAGATGAACTCATCGCACCCCTAATAGAGGATAGATGATCCATGGCAGATTTCTGACAAATTCCTTCATTTAGGGATTGAAAAATGTTTTTTTTACATTATGATAATTTTTCATAGTTGAATAATTTCACTGTCTTAAGTTAGAATCGATCGCCATCTATTTTGGCTTAATCCGAGTGATTAGTAGTTTTAGCTATATAAATAGTTTGAAAATTTCCTTTTTTGGAAAAATCTGTATTAATAGCCTAATTACTTAATTAACAATAATTAAGTCACCTTTTATTATTTTCTAGCTAGTTTTAGGGTTTCTTTCACTATTTATACTTTTGTAAGTCTTAGGGCTCAACAATTTTGGATTGATTATTACAATTAAGAGAGTTGTCTCTTTTATTTTGTAACATCCCAAAATACATCCGGGGAGACATTACTATCTATCGAACATTCAACCATGAAAGCAACTATACATAACCATAAATACGTGAAATAAACATCAAAACTTCCAACCATTGCATAAATAAACCAATCCAACTTCCACAAAAACGTAGTGAAAAACTTCAATTACATCTTTAAACCAAAACGATACATAGCAACAGAAAATAAAAACAACATTCCCAACATTGTCTCAGAGTCCCTAAAAGAAACTTGGAACTAATACATGGAACTATCTCTAAACATTTACATCCGGATCCATTTCATGATCCGCTCCAAAGTCTCCATCAGCTTGCTCACCTATCTCAGGATTTTTCTCAAACCCAAAATTTGAAATAAATATAATGCACGTAAGATGAGCAAAAAGCCTAGTAAAGAAATCCTCTCAAACCCAACAAGGTTTTAAAATACATGAAAACCGATTAGTCTCCATTGTCAAAATAATATAAATATTTTTTGAAATAAATTTAGTGACATTAAGAAGATCTCAGGTTTACGGTAAGCATTTCAATAAAACAAGAATAAAAAATCTGTTTCCCAGGGTCAAATAACTCACGAAGATCAGCAGTCTAACCCAGTTGCTTCCCTTCCAGTCGCTTCCTCAGATTCTGGATCTCTCTCTTAGGTGTCGATCCTCTCAACTTTCTTATCCCGTTGAAGGATTTTTATCTTATCTTATGAAGAGTTTTCCCAAAAAGATCGAGCTTACCTCATGTCAGTTCAATCTTTTCAAGAACCATACCACCTCTTAACAGAATACTCAACAAATTAACATATATCCCATGTATATCTGCAGGTTGGCTAAAATGAATTTACATATCGAGGATATCTTAACCCACACACACCATCGTTACTATCCTCTCAAGGATGACATGTTTTCAAGAAGTGCATGTACTGACGTATCGAAATTGACGTAATTTCCCAGGAATAGTATATTAACCCTCTACTTTAATCACCGTGAGCGAATAGTGTTTGGCCCTTGCAAGGCATCAATCCTACTGTGAGTGTTAAGCACCCTTTAAACCCCTCATGGTAAGAAACTCATCCAATCCCTCTACGATAGCCAGTCGATTGTAACCCACATTAATCACACCCACCATACATGGGATAATTTCCACCATTTCCATGAAACCACTCATTCCTCAAGAACCAAAATTTCATAATTCTTCAAAAGAAATAAGTCCAATAGAAACATGCAAGAGATCTTCTAAAACAATATTTACATGGTTCATAGCAAAAGATAAAACTTAAGAAATCAAGATCGTGCAAGCTTTAACATAGAACATGTGTAACATGAGTTGCAATTCAAGAACTAGGGTTTTTGGTAAAGAAATGATGAACTTGAATAGAAATCATTTATGATCAAGAAAAACTTCATGTAATTTGAGTAAAACTTCAAAGATAATCTATCTAGCATACAACTAGGACTTGAAAACATATACATAATACTCCTAGCCTCAATGTTAGATTTGAGAAAGGAAACCTACATTTAATCTGTAGTTTGGTGAAAACCCTTCTCTTTGTTCCAACTACTACATGTAAACCCCTCCAAATATTTGCATCTTCTCCTTCTCTCTCAATCTCTAAAGTTGCTAGGGTTGAGAAGTATAGAAATAGGGTTATGGGGGCATTCTTAGGTATTTATAGGGTCCAAATCTGAACAGTCTACGCGAGTATGATCGCTTCTGAAATGATCCTGACGTTCGAACGCACTTTACGTTCGAACGTGACTTTGAACGTGAATTTCGTTCGAACGTTCTAAATTCTCAGTATATCAATATCTATCAGAAGTTCTGTCAGACAGCAAAGTACTAGGACTAACGGGCTTTCAAACGACATTTGCGTTTGAACATGAATCCAGTTTGCTGCATCAGCTTCCAACACAGTTTTGATCTATCTAGAAATTGATTCATAGAATTTTCGTGAAATACAATTTTGTACCTCTGGATATCTAGTTTATACTGTCAAAATTTCAAATCAATCTAAGTTCATAATAAGAATTTATGACAGAAATACTGAGACAACATCATACTATTCTCTCTAAACTTTAACCCAAATATGCTACTCAATACACAAAACACTTCTAGCACACCATATCTTCCCTTATTCTTCCGTCATCTTATACTCATTCAGGAAAAGATACATAATATGCATTTGTATAAATATATGGGGGTTTATATATTCCCAATTTTTCTGGTATTCTTTAGGAATCAATAGATTTATTGAAACTTTTAAGACTGATATTCTTTGTGAATCAACATGCCTAAATTAGGATCCTAAATCGGTATTTATGCGCAAATAACCGATTTAGTTGCATTACCTTATTTCTTTATTATACTCTTATTTTTACCCGCTTCTCTTCGTCAGTTTATGTTGAATGGTGGTATGTTTAGTTCGAGTCATATCATATTCGTGTTAACATTCTTGTTGATTAAAAAATTTTCACACAATATTAAAGAAAGAAATAAAAAATAAAGTAATTATTTTTTTACTATACCAACTAAAATGGTTATTCGTAGTTAACATAAATCCGATCTATATCATTTTTAATTTCGTATCGTATCGAATTTATATTATGTTCGTCTGAAGAAGTTAAATTAATAGTTAATTTAATCCAAAAAAATAAATGTCAGACGACTGAAGTGGAAATTGGACAAAAGGGAAGGGTCGTGAAGGCCAAAAAGAAAAACGGAAGAAGCCGTCGTCATTGAATATGCAGGTGTCCATATTTTAGCATGACTATAGTCTTCGTGTTGCAAAGTGCAAAAAGAGTACTGCTGCGTTGTCACCTAATGGTCTCTCTTAGCTCAACTCTCTCTCCCCCAGGCGACGGCCAAAAGGGTCGTTGCTCTGAATGAATCTGGACAAATCAGCTGTAACTGAAACCTTAATTTCTCACTTATATGCAGATATACAAGTTAATAAATTTTATTTGTAGCTTTCTGTGTATTACTATCTGCTACTATTTATTAGTTGTTCTTATTCATAAAAACATCATCAGTATAGCTTTCATTTAAATGTAGCCAACACTTCTTAAGTAAGGTCAGTTGGAAAGTCCAATGCATGCCATTACCTCCAAGGTCAGTGTTTTTTTTTAACAGCCCAGAATCGTCTGGATCACGTCTCCTTTCGACTTGTCCAAATAAAGCCCTTATTTTTCTTTAAATATTTAGAATCTGATTATAGTCTATTATTCTTTGATTTAGATGTAAACAACCAAATTTGTGGATGACACTTTTCTCCTTATCATATATGTCATCCAAGAGGCTCTAAAGCTTGCAAAAGAGGGAATCATCCACACCCACAAAATTGACACCCGCACCAAGTTATTTAAAAAAAAAAAAAATTCATGAAAACGATACACAGTGATGGTTTAACTGTCATTTTAGCTACACACCATCTTGAGAAACATTGCAGCTGGATTACATAAAGTACCGTATTATTAGAAATGACAGTCACAAATAAGAGATTGAAATTACACGAAAAGCACACATTTCACGCTAGAAGTTGAGTTTTCATGACATTTTTCACACTCTTTTTTCTCATATATATACGAGCCATGGCCTCGATTTAATTGCCATATATATTACTTAGGTTGCAGGTTATTGTCATGGTAACTTTAACTGCTATTAGTGTCTTTTCGTGGGTGATGACTGTTGCAAACTTTTTGGCAAATAAAAGAATTACACTTTCTGCTCCTGATGCGACCGTCCAGCTTATATATTGCATGGTAAATGAAGAAACCTGAGAGTAAATAAATATACCCTTTTTTCAAATTATGAAAATCTAACCATGCAAGCTTGATTCAGCAAAGAGTTTCAACCAGGACTTGCTCAGTAAACGGTCATGTGTGTTTCTTTTCATATAAAAAGAGAATATATATAAACATTTGGGATGTCATTGTAGGATAAATAATATTCTTTCTGGGAAATTTTTGTTAAATATTATTTTAATTCTTTTACTGTAAGTGCCAGGGAGGAGGTGATGGAGGGATGTTTGTCTGGAAGTGAGTAACAAGATACGAAATGAGAGAGGGTTGGGGGGGGGGGGGGGGGGGGGTAGAGAGAGAGAGAGATGCTGAAACCTACAGGTCGGTGGACCCAATCCGTAGCCGCATATGGACACATTAGGGTGCGTGGGAGCAGCATGAACAGGAACACCACCACCACCTCTCTCTCTCTCTCTCTCTCCTCTTAAATATCATTTTCCTTTTTATTTAGAGTTGGACGGAATTGAGCAGAAACAAGAATATAAGCGAAGAGAAAAAAAAAAAAAAAGGAAACTAAGAAAATCAAAAGGAAAATAAATGCTGTGGGTATGTGTTTGTGTGTCTGCATGACACCGAGTCACAGAAGAACCACATAGCATCCTTACTTTTCCAAAATTTTCATTTAAATGGCCATGGGTTGATTCGTTTCCTCTGTATGTTGCCTTGGTTTTATTTTCTTTTTCAGATATTACCTTCTTAGATTTCTTCATCCTAAAACACCCAGAATCTCGAATTATTACTCTTTTTTTTGGGTGTTTTTGAGATAAGGTTTGATAAGAGATTTTGAATTGCATGTGGCGATGGTGATTAGATTGTAGATTGGTCAATCTGAAGAAGAACAAGAATTACAAAGCTCAAAGAGAAGATAAGAGGTTTTGCTTCAGAGATGGCTGGTGCTTCTTCGTCTGCAGTGTTCTTTGGAATGAGAGAAGAAGATCAAAATCAGATAAAACCACAGCATTCTTCAGTACCAACTTCATCAACAAACCCAACTCCAGCTCCCCAGAAGAAGAGAAGAAATCAAGCTGGAACTCCATGCAAGTATCAAACAATTTTATCAAGATCCACCATATATATTACCCACGAATCAATCCATTTACTCTAGATAAAAAAAAATATATATATTATGTCTTTAATCTTTATTTTATTATCTGGGTCTCAAGAGGAAACCCTAATTTTGAAAGTCCAACCAAGAATCAAAGTGGGTGTTTTTTCTAAAGGTCATTTTCTATCAGTTTAGTGTTCAAATAATTGGGATTTTTCTATTGTTTTGTTGTTTGGCTTTTTTTACCATAACAGATCCAGATGCAGAGGTTATTGCGCTATCTCCCAAGACCTTAATGGCTACAAACAGGTTTGTGTGTGAGGTATGCAGCAAAGGATTCCAAAGGGAGCAAAACCTACAGCTTCACAGAAGAGGACACAACCTGCCTTGGAAGCTCAAGCAGAAGACTACAAAAGAGGTGAGACGGAAGGTCTATCTGTGTCCTGAGCCCACATGCGTCCACCATGACTCTTCAAGAGCTCTTGGCGACCTCACTGGAATTAAGAAACACTACTCTAGAAAACATGGTGAGAAGAAGTATAAGTGTGAGAAGTGCTCTAAGAAATATGCTGTGCAGTCTGATTGGAAAGCCCATTCAAAAACCTGTGGTACTAGAGAATACAGATGTGACTGTGGCACTCTTTTCTCAAGGTAATCAACCTATTTTTTGCCCTTCAATTTCATGCTCAATTACCCTTCTAATGTTTGTGATTCAGGGTTCAATTCATAGTAAAAAGCTGAGAAAGAGGTTAGGGGTTACTGGTTAGTTTACAGATATGTTGAAGAGAGAGAAACATCAAGTTCAAGGTAGGAAAGAGAGAAAAAGTAAGTGAGAAGCTTGGCTTCCTCGCTGTAGGGCTTATATTCTTCAAGTGACAAGAGAGGCAAAGTTCTGATGGGTTTTTTCTACAGTTGCAGATTCTCTCGTAGCTGGGCCTTCTTTCTCTTGATTTCTCTCTCCTTTTCATTGTTAAGTTTTTGGTTCTGTTTGTGTTTGGAATTTTCCTGTTACTGGGTGGAAGATAACGCCAGAAAAAAAAACCTCCACGTGAGTGAACACTGGAAAATGCCATGGTCTAGAGGTTTCAAAAACAAAGAAAAAAAAACAATCTTTCTCTCTCCTCGGAACCATCGCCCTTTTTGGTCTTCTTTCACCTTTTTTTCTCTTATTCACGTGGTGCCATGGCAAGTACAGGTTCATTTCACCAGGTTTATGTTTTCTCTTCTTACTTGGCTAGATGCGATCAGGGCTGTGATCTTGCAGGTACCCCTTTTCACGATAACGTCTGAGAGTCCAGAAACCAAGTCATCTCAGCCCCCTTTTCTCTTTCTCTCTCTCAATTATTTGAATGTCCTTTTTCACCATGATCGCAGTTCTAAAGCTGGGTACTGGCGGTGTTCGGAAAAAAAGTTTTCTGAGATTGGTGATCATGATTTAAATGGGTTCAAAATATGTGTTTTTGCCTGCTTTTATTGCATGTAGCTGATGCACAAAAAAATTTGCACATTTCATGGTTTTGCATTAATTGAATTGGTCTCCAGTTTGATTGATTGCTTTTATCACATTGAATAAATTCTTTTTGTTGCGTTTATTCAATAGACAGTCCTAGAAATGGTAGGTCTCTCTTGATTGTTCAATCTTTTTCAAAATTTAGTAAAAGTCTATCACCTGCCTCCTCTCTTCTTGGGAAATTTGAGGTTTTCACCAAAATCTACAAATTCTTCTCCACCAACTAGATTGCTTTAGGTATTCTCCTCAAAATAACTGATGCACAAAATTCTTTTATTTTTTCTTCTTAATTATGGAGTCCATTATTACAGTCTCTCAGCTGTATTTCATTTGGAGTTTACATTTTCTGTAAAACTTGAACCCAACTTTCCTAGTCTACTAATTAATGAACTGCAACCCTAATTTGAAATCCTGAGATTGTCCTCTTGTTAAGGCCAGGTGTGTTTTGACATTTCATTTGAATTGAAGGGCTCCCTTGTTTTCCTTGACACAAAATCCTTTAACTAGAATGGGATCTCTAGAGAAAATGGCGAATTATTACATGGATCCTGGTAAATTCAAGATCATCTTTGACTAAATGTTCCCTTGCAGATGTAGTGGAGGCAACCTTTTTATTCTGATTGGTTCCCATCTCATTGATTTGTATCTCAAAATGCAGTAAAACTATTATTTTACAGTTACCGTGCCTTGTTTTTTTGTGTCGTTAGATATTTTTAATACTATACTTAAGACTTTTATGAGAAAAATTCACAGATTCCTTTGACTTAATTCTGCAATAGACGCCCATTAACCTATTCAGAAAATTTTCGAAGGTTTTTCTTTCCTTTTCTGCTATCCAACAGATGTGGTCTAATGGTAATCTTTGTTTCATAATTGTTGCAGGCGTGACAGTTTTATCACACATAGGGCCTTCTGTGATGCACTGGCCGAAGAGACTGCAAGACATCCACCCACCTTGAGCACCATTGCCAGCCATTTGTATGGAACTGGAAGCAGCAACATGAGCTTGGGGTTAACTCAAATGGGTCCCCAAGTTTCTTCAATTCAAGATCAGAACCAAACACCTACTGATATGCTCCGACTAGGCGGTGCTCGGACCGGCCAATTCGAGTCTCTCATTGGACAGTCTGTTGGTTCAGCATTCAGACCTACCCAAACTATGCCTTCATCTGCTTTCTTCATGCAAGAATCAAACCAACGCAGCCATGAAGAAAACCAATCTCAACTTGGGTTATTTCCAAACAAGCCATTTCATGGACTAATGCAACTTTCTGATCTTCAGAATAGTTCAAACAACCCTCCTGCTGCCAATCTGTTTAATCTCGGTTTCTTTTCGAACAGCAGCAACAATAGCAGCATTGATAATGGCAGCAACGCGAACAACAATAACAACAGCAATCTATCATCTTCGAGCTTACTGATTCCGAATCAGTTCAACAATGGACATGCTAGTGGTAGCAGTGGTGAAGGGACAGGGTCCAACATATTCTCTGGTAACCTTGTGGGTGATCATATGAGTTCTGGCTTCGCTTCTTTTTATAACCCATCAGCTCAAAACCACAATGTTGCTCCACATATGTCTGCAACTGCACTGCTTCAAAAAGCTGCTCAAATCGGATCAACCTCAAGCAACCATGGGGCCTCTTTGCTGAAAGGGTTTGGAAGCTCCTCCTCAGGCGGCGGAAAATCGGATCGTCCCCTCGCAGCCGCCAACTTCGGCAGTGGTTTTGGCGAAAACAATGGAAATAATCTCCATGACCTAATGAATTCCCTTGCTAGTGGTGGCTCCTCCATTTTTGGAGGTGGGTCTGGAGGGATTAATACATATGGTGGGCATGGACAAGAGGAACATTATGGTGGATACAATGAAAATAAGCTTAATTTGGAACAACCACCACAAAACAACCATAGCCCAAGTTTCGGAAACATGGACCAAAGCAAGCTGCACCAGAATGTCAATGTTACTGTTGGGGGCTCCGATGGACTGACTAGAGATTTTCTTGGGGTAGGGGAGATAGTGAGATGCATGAGTGGTGGGTTTTCACAGAGAGAGCAGCGACGTGGGATTGAAATGAGCTCATTGGATTCAGAACCAAAGACTGCGCCGAAAAGCCAATCTTTTGGAGGTGGGAGCTTTCACTGAGATGAACAAGTAAGAAAAAGGAAGCAACAAAGCACAGGTAAGTGTACCTTTGTGATGTTTGGGTGATTACATGTCTAACCATCGTACCAAAAAAAATATTTTTTAATATCATAATTTTTTTTTTCAGGTAGTAAAAATGTGAAAATTTTATGATCACTTCGTAAAAGAAAAGTTTACTATTACAAATTATTTTCGATATAATATTGAATTTTAACTTTTTCTGGTGTTTACATCCTGTAATTTAAGTAATCATCATTGGCAAATGTTTCTTAACGCTTTCATTTTTCATTGGGGTTCGAATATTTTTGTTTTCTGTATCTGTCAGGCTTATTTGGAGGTAGTGATGGCTGAAAGTGTAGGTGATTCTGTCTGTCTTATTGTCTTCTCCTTCTTTCTTCATTTATATTTGCCTTTCACTGCGTGTATATCATTGTTGTAAGTCACGGGTTGTGCTGGAATAGGGACATTGGATACTCTTGCTATTTTGTTTTTTCGAAGTTTCTCACCATGTGAGTGCATAATATCTTTTTTCTTTTCTTTTTATTTCGGAAGGGATACTAATCTTCAAAAGCTGGAATAAAAACAAGAGCCAGGGAAAAGATTCTCTTTTTCTAGGTTTTGTTGTTATCCTTCTATTATTATTGTTATTTTATAACTTTTTACGCTGCTTTTAAGCAGTTGCACCCCCTCTTCCTTATAGATGATGAATTACATCAGTAACATAAGGATAAGTTCATAGCATTAGCATTTCTTTTTTTTGTGTTGTTACAAATTGCACAGTATTAAGGCCGTCACTTTGGTGCATACAAAAGCAAGAGAATGATTCTTTTGTTTTTTTTTATTTATTATTCTTGTATTTTTAGATGCTATAAAGCTATTACACCCCTCCTTATAGATGATTCATACATCAAAACAGCATAGATCATATTAGTACAATTATTATTTTATGTTGGTAAAATACCACGCACAATTAGCAACATCAATCTTGATGTAAATGCACTTCTACATTTTTTACTCATATCAGAACAAAAACTTCATATTTGATAAACTGTGCCTATTTTGCAGGAATTTCAACATTGTTTAAGAAGCAGCTTTGTTCCTTTGCTTATTGATCCGGTTTGCCCTAAAGTCTATGTTCCAGCTAGTTGATCATAGAGACCATGGAATTTTGATATGTTATTGCTCAGGCATCAAGAACTGCCTTATATTTTGATTGAAACTTTAGCAAACAATTTGTTGATGTTTTTTTGTAGTGTTAATGTCTTTTTCGAATCCGAAAAAGAGCAAAGAAGACAGATAAACTTTGTGAGGATATCCTAAACTCATGCTTTAGTTGCTTGACAATTTAAGTGTTTTTGGTATTGTTAAGAACATCACTACATCTTATGTGTGGTGTGTGGATGAAGCCCCAACCCGCCCATGGTGAGGGTTTTCCCCCTTCGGTGGGGATAGCACTAAGTCCAAAAGGGGTGGTTTCAACAAAAGCCATCACCCTTTGCTTTTAGTTTCAGCTTCACTCATAGTGATGGCTTTATTTCTTTGAATTGCTGTAACTGAAGAAAAAAATTATTTCTTGCTTATTCAGTTTTTGTTTAGAAACAGTTAGCTCCAAATCATAAGAAGGAAGTATATCCCAATAATTAATCTTGTCTCATGGGATATTAGAGGCCTAAATAAATTCTCTAAACATGAGAAGGCTATCAAACTACCTTTTGAGCAACACCTTGGATTTGGTGGGGATAGAAGAAACAACATTATCTATATAGCTGTTGAAGTCTCTTCATAGGCTAGAAGGATGCAACTAGTTCTCTCTATTTTGAGTAGCATGCAATTTATTTGGTCCAGGCACTTGATTATACCTCAGTAGATATCCTATAAAAAAAATTGAATAGAGCATTTCTACGGAAAGGCACTAGCTTGTCCTGATAAGAATAGGAATACAATCTAGGCTTATTATCTTTAGCATTAACATCTTTAAAATTCCGTTATGATAAGATAGGATACAAAGATAACCATGTATCTTTCCTATCTAATCTTTGTTATAATTTTTTTGCCTATAAATAAAGGTCAGGAGTATGTGGGTAAATCATCCAACAAACTCCCTTCAGATTGAACGTTTTCATCGTATTAGAGATGTTGGTCTTTTGATTCATTCCATTAGACATCAACTGAATATCCTTCAAAAATGGACTTTGGCAAGTTTCGATTATCTTTGTCAATTCAAAGGATTGTTTGACACTCTCGCTGCCATTGGCATGCCCATCTCGAATGCCGACAAAGTTCATTACGTTCTTGTCGGTTTAGGCCCCGAGTACAACACCTTTGCCACTTCGATTCTCACTCGTCCTCCGTTTCCATTATAAGACGAGCTCATATCGAATCGTCTAAGCCAAGAAATGTGTTTCCAATCCGTTGCTCCTAGTAGTCTAGATATCAGTCTTTGACTATTCCTTCCGCCCTCTCGGCTCTATCTATAGCTGACCCAGGGGATCCTAGTTGGTATCCTAACACTGGCGCTACGTCCCATATCAATTGGCAATTCAAGTAATTTCACTACTCTCCATCTATGTCATTTTGATGAGAAAGTTTTGTGGGCAACAGTGTTATCTTACGAGCTACTCACAAAGGATCTGTTCTTCTTTCTTGTAATGAGCTTGACCATCTCTTACATAATGTTCTTCTGGTTCCGAGAATACAAAAGAATTTATTATCTGTCAATCAACTATTAGATGATAATTCTTTTACTTTGGAATTCTTAGCCTTTGGTTTCTTTATCAAGGACTGCAAGATAGGGACACTTCTGATGATAGGTCGTAGATTGGGGGGTCTTTACACTTTTCCAAATAAATTAGTCTCCTAGATGGCGATTTATCCCTCTTCTCCGAGCACAATAACTGTTGAAGTTTGGCATCAATGTCTCAGCCATCCTTCACTTTGGACACTCAAGACATTACAACAGCTTTCTTTAATTTCGTTTGATTCATGTTGTTTTAATAATCACCCTTGTGGTAGCTGTCAGATTGGAAAAGGATGTCGATTACCTTTCCCGAAAAGTAAAGATGTATTGCATATCAAAAGAGATACAAAAGCATGGGCATCCCCATGGTATTACAAAGAATGGAAAAACAAATCTGTGGGAGGTGTGAGCAAGTAGCTACACCTCAGACAGATTTGTCAAAAGAAGTTTCCATATGAAACTGATGATGAAACTGGGAAGTTACACAATACAATTGCTTGGGAGTTGTAATTTTCCAGAAATGGCGAGATTCAGTTGAGAGCTTTTGAATTTCAGAGATGCAAGTCTGTCCCTTATAGTTTGCAACATGGATTTGAAGATAGTGCTTGGGTCCTTTGCCTTGTTTGCGAAAATTCTGGTGTTTCTTTCCATCCATAGATAGTAGATAGCAGGTGAGAGACATAACTTTTGAAGGACTGTGAATAATGACTTCCCTTTCCAGTGAAGTGCAGCCCATGAGACAAAATTAGTCCAAGGCATGCATTGCCAAGAAAAGTTAAAGTGTTGGTTGAGTAAGCTCCAGACTCTCTTAGAGTATTGGCACTCAAAGAACAGGTGAAAGTGAGACTCAATACCTTCACCACATAACACACACTCCAAGTCTTGGTGAGGGGCATAAGCATGAATTCTGTCCTTTGTTTTGAGCCTTTGCCTGACTGCAATCCAAAGGATGAAACTTAGTCTAGGAACAGATTGACTATACCAGACAAGTCCATGCCAAGGGACCACCTCAGCCTTTGTTCTAAGATGTTCCCATGCAGATTTTGAAGAAAAGGAACCATTGGAGGTGAGGGACCACTTGACTTTGTCAAAAGCATTCTGGTTTGGCAAATAAAGGGGCATGGAGTTTGAAATTTCTAAAGTTCCCCCTGATGGATGTAGTGGCCATTTCCATTGATTGTTATGAATGATGGTGCTGACTTTTGTCGCCCTTGAGGTGTTTGTAGACTGGAGGATGCTCTGGTCATATCTCTGAAGCAAAGGCCCCAGTGGGTGCCAATTGTCAAGCCAAAGAAATGTGTCATTTCCATTCCCAATTTTGTGGAGGAGGAAAGGTCTGAAGGCTTCCCTCATCTTAAACAAATTGAGCCAATTCCATGAGCAGCATTGAGGAGTCTTGACATCCCAGAGAGATTTCCCTTTTAAATGAAAAATGTGGATCCACTTGACCCAGAGGCTGTGTTTATCATGGAACAACTTCCATAGGTGTTTGAAGAAGATGGTCGTATTCCATTCTTTAAGCCTTCTAATTCCTAGTCCCCCTTCCTTCTTTGGGAGGCATACATCATGCCAAGAGACTTTTGCAGTGAAGGTTCTCAAATCTGTGCCTGACCATAAGAAGGCTCTCATTATCTGCTCCATCTTATCACAAGTTTGCTGTGGTATTGCCAGATGTGAGGCCCAAAAGATTTGAATGCTACTGAGAACTGATGTTATAAGTTGAAGTCTACCAGCATAAGACAGAAATTTGTTAGTCCAACTCCTCACCTTAGCTTCAATCCTGCTAATAAGCTCAGCACATTGCTGAGAGCGGAGTCTTCCTGTGATGAGCGGGATGCCAAGGTATGTGATGGGCATTGAGCCTTCCATAAATCCCAGGCTTTGAATAATCTGCATCTTCACTTCTGGAGGGACCATTGAGAAAAATATGTGACTTTTTGATGGATTGGCTTGAAGACCAGAGAGGGTTTGAAATTGTAGAAGTGATTCCTTGAGGATGTTCACAGAGTTCAGGTCTCCATGACAGAGAAGTAGGAGGTCATCTGCAAAGGTAAGTTGAGTAAGGTTGAGTTGTTTGCACCTCCAGTGGTATTTGAAGCTCCTATTTATGTGCACTTGTCTCTGAATACTCAAGTGTAAAACTTCCATGGCTGTAACAAATAGGTAAGGGGATAGTGGGTCCCCTTGCCTTAGACCCCTCTCACTTGAGAAGAAACCAACTAATTCACCATTGATATTAACAGAGAATTTAGGAGTGGTGATACAGATTCTGATCCATTTTATGAAATCAGCTGGAAACTTAAAAGCTCCCAGTGTATCCAATATGAAATCCCAATCAATGGTATCAAAGGCTTTCATCAAGTCAACCTTTATTGCACATCTGGATGGCCCCTTGTTCCTGTGATAGTTTCTTAGCAATTCTTGTGTTAGGAGGATGTTATCACTAATATACCTGCCAGGGACAAAAGCAGTCTGATTTGGGCTGGTGATGTCTTGTAGAACATATTTGAATCTGTTTGCAAGCACTTTAGAGATCACTTTGTATAATGTGCTGCAACAGGAGATTGGTCTGAAATCACCCATGGTGGATGGATTGGAGACTTTAGGAACGAGAGTAATGAGAGTGTTGTTCCATTCTCTGAGGAGTTTATCTCTACAGAAGAATTCTTTGACTGCACCAATGAGATCATTACCAATAACATTCCAGGCTTTCTTAAAAAAATAGGCATTGAACCCATCTGGCCCAGGGGCCTTCATGCTATCAATTGAGAAGAATGCATCCCTGATTTCCTCAGTTGTTACCTCCTTTACCATTTCAGTTGCTTGATTTTCAGCAATAGTGTTTTGAACAAGTGAGCTTATGTACTGCTGTCTCTCAGTTCTATTGACAGTGTGGGGATCTTTCTTCAATAGGTGTTGAAAGAAGTTTATAGCCTCCCTCTTTATCTCCTCTTCTGTTTCAGCAGTGGTTCCATCCATCCTCTTTAATGAAAGAATTTTCTTCCTATTTCTTCTGTTATTCATAGCTTTGAAGAAATATGAGGTGTTATGATCCCCCTCCTTAAGCCAATGGACCCTTGCTTTTTGTTTGTAGAAACCTTCTTCAACCTGAGCAGCTCTTAAATAGTTTGCAAGCAGTTGCTTTTCCTTTTGCCTTAGTCTTATATCAGAAGGGTCATGATCCAGTTCTCTTTGACAGTTTTCAAGAGCACTCTTTGCTTCTTTGGACCTCATTGAGATGTCGCCAATCTCCTTGCATTTCTCTTTGAAGATGGATTTAAGCCTTTTCAATTTGGAGCTGATTTGGAATTGCAAGGTGCCTTGAATGCCTTCATTCCAAACTTGAATTACAGTGGGGATAAAGTCCTCTCTGTCAGCAAGAAAATTGAAGAATCTGAAAGAGGATTTCCTTCTACTAGCCGTTGTGACTAGTTTGACGAGTGAAGGGCAATGATCAGAGACTCCAGGTGGAAGGTGTTCTGCTTCAGAATGTGGGAATTTGACATTCCATTCCTCATTAATAAGAACCCTATCCAACTTCCTAGCCACATTGTTACTTTTCCATGTGTAAAGCAGTCCTGAGTATCTCAGCTCAATGAGCTCTGAATTTTGGATGCAATCTTCAAAATCCCTCATGGATTGATTCCATTTGCAAGGTTGCCCCTTGTGTTCCTGGGGACTTCTGATGGCATTGAAATCCCCAAGAAGTATCCAGGGATCACTCTTGAAATTGCAAGCTTCATGGCATATGTTTCCCCAAAGGCTTCTCCTTGTGTGGTCCTCATTGGCTCCATAGACAAATGAGCAAAAGAAACTGGTCTTACTTTCATAGTGTAACACCTTGCAGTGTATAATTTGATCAGTTTCCGAAAGCTTCTCAAGCCTCACATTTTCTGGGTTCCAAGCTATCCAGATTTTCCCCAAGTCATGACTGTCATAGTTGTTAGTGAACTCCCAGTTTCTGAACATGCGGCTCATAATATTTTTGTTTACAGGTCTAACTCTAGTTTCAACAACACTTATGAGGTCAAGGTGCTGTTCAAAAATAAGTTTCCTCACCTCTTCTTGTCTGGAGGGGCTATTTAGCCCTCTCACGTTCCAACATGCAAATTTGATCATGAGGAGGAGTGTTTCCTGAGGTTAGAGTGCCCAGGCACTTTGACTTTTGATTGCTCAATGGACTTTTTCTTGGCCTTTTTCTTCTTGGAGCTCATATTAGTGGGAACATCTGCACTTTCTATTGGCTGTTTCAGCTCCACTACAATTTGGCCCTCCTCTAGACAGTGGAATTTATTTGGAGAAGTGATGGGCACAAAATTAGATGAATTATGATTGTTGCTGCTTTGGTGAGATTTAGATACCTGTGGTTCTTGTTGTGGAGTGGGAAGTGCCTCCTGAACTTTCTCATTGCAGCTTCTCTTGCTCGCTTCAGCTGCAATTGTAGGCTGCTGCTCTTTTGGTGTACTGACTGTCTCCATAGGGGGGTCTATAGTGACTGTGGACACAATGTTCTTCCCCTTATCAATTGGAGCTGGATCCACATCCCTTCCATTAGTTGCTTCTTGGATCTTCTGTTTCTGTTTCCACTCAGTTCTTATCTTTGGACATGAGGCATCATTGTGACCAAAGATTTTGCAGGAACTACATGATTTGGGCCTCCATTGGTACTCCACTTTGAGCTCTATGGTTTCTAATACCCCATTGATTTCCACTCTTAGGTCAAATGAGTCAATGAGTTGGTTTTCTGCATTAACCTCAATGCAGATTCTAGCATGACTTAGCCTTCTTTTTGATGCAGTGAGTGAATCAGCATAGAGTGGCTTCCCTATGGCACTTGCAATGTAGCTCAATCCCTCTTCATTCCAGAACTGAAGGGGAATATTGTGAATGTTAACCCAAAGGGGAACTGTGGAGTGATCATTCTTGATAAGGGCTATATCTGGCTGCCATTTCCTAATGATGAGGGGTCTGCCTGAGAATAACCATGGCCCTGCTTCAACAACCTTCGTTCTTGAATCATCATCCATGAATTTGAAAAAATAAAAGCCTCTCTCATTTGCAAACACCTCAAGAAGTCCCATTTTGTCCCATATTCTGTGTGCAATGAAGTTGACTGTGGAATATGGCAGTCTTTTCTCAATGAAATAGCCAACTAACATGTTCTGCCATTCCATACAACCTCTGTTTGCAACCTCACTGGGGGGGTGCACCACTAATCTATTGTTTTCCTTGAGTGGTTCAAAAAATTTCAGTTTCATTACCTGAGATTTTGGGCTAGTTTGGCCTCCAATGTGTCCCGCATGACCTTGCTTCAAGACTTGGCTCCAGGTTGGGGTTGAAAAATTTGGGACTCTGTTTCCCTGATGGTTATTTACCATCTGGTTGTCATTTGGGACAGGTGGCTTTCCTTTGGCCCTTAGATTATCAGGGTTATGATTTGCTCTTGACACCTGTTGAGCCTTGGGATTAGTGCTAGGCTGAGGATTGATGGCTCTTGTAATCTCAGCCTCGTTCAAATGGATGACTCCCTCTTCGTTGTTACAAGAGATCAGAGTTTCCTTAGTGTAGATGAGATCTGATGAGGTGGGTTTGTTACCGCCTTGGACCTCAACTACCCCAGGTTCAGAACAAGAATTTGATTCCTCTGTGTGGGTTTTAGCAGCATTAACTGCATTTCCTTTGACATTGAGATCCCCTGCATTAATGGCTGGAGATGCTGTTTGGTTTGATGATGACTGGACCAAAGCCATGTGGGTGTGGGTCAAGTGGAGACGAGAAGGTGTTGTTAGTGGAGGCTATTGAAAGCTATTGGGGCTTTGAGGGCTGTTGAGGTTACAGGTGGTGTGAATGTATAGTTACAGGTGGTGTGGGTTTGGCTATGGTGGGAAGGAAGAAGATGATGAGCATTCATGGAGGTTTTTCCATTCGGTTCCCCATTCCCAATCTTTTAATTATTTCTTAGATCGGGAAAACTATTTTGATCTCTACTTCGATTACCTTTCACTTTAAGTGATTCAAAGTGTAATAAACCATTTCTTCGAATTCATTCGGATGTTTGGGGTCTGGCTCCTATTAAATCTATTTCTAGATTTCGATATTATGTTATATTTGTGGATGATGTCACCCGCTATATTTGGTTCTATCCTTTAAAGAACAAGTCTAATGTACTCTCCGGTTTTTTTTTTTCGCTTTGAGAAAATAATTGCCAATATTTTTTATGCGTGTGAAATTTTTTATGAGCAATGGTGGTGGTGAATTTAAATCAAGAACATTTGATAAATTTTTGGCTAATAAAGGAATTGTTTGCCAATTATCCTGTCCTCGCACCCCTCAACAAAATGGGGTGGCCGAGCGCGAGTATCAATATATCACAATGTCCCTTTTTCACAGTCAGACACCACCACATTTGTGGGTGGAGGCCCTTTTTATGGTCGTTTATCTTATTAATAGATTGCCTACTTCCATATTGCACAATCAATGTCCCTTTTACAAGCTCTTTGGCACCAATCCGGATTATACTATGATCCGTCCATTTGATTGCTTATGTTATTCAGTCTTACGAGATTACCAACAACACAAGTTCAATCCCAAGAGCTTGCCATGCATTTTCTTGGGTATCAGTGAGTTTCACAAAGGTTTTCGTTGGTTAGAACATTCTTCAGGCCGTGTTTATATCTCTCGGCATGTCGTGTTTGATGAAGCCATGTTTCCCTGTTGTTCCCGTAATATTCTTCATTTTCCATCTACTATCCACAACGAGGCTCTTTGATACTCAAATATTGATCACTGGTTGTCTCCCGATATTTTTCCCACCCATCAGCCATTGCCTCATGCACCCACAGTGTCATCATCACCCCTCATCATTGTTGAAATTGCCTCTCACACACCCAGTGTACTCACTGCTCCAGGGCCTACACCATCTACTCCTCGTTCTATCGCTCCCTCTCTGGTAGGCAGCCACTTGGAAATCATTCTGCCATTCTTCCACAGCAATAACAGTCGTCAAACGCGGGTCCAACTTCGAGTTCCACCCATCCGATGGTTACCCATAGCAAATCCCATCGGTGTCCTCATGGTCTGGGCTCCATTGCCTCATTAGCAATTTCACCCAAACATTCTTATTTTCTTGCAGCTCTTGTCAATTATGATGAACCTTCCACTATCATAGTAGTTTACAAAGTCCACATTTGCGTGCCACTATGGACGATGAATTGGCTGCTCTACGTCAAAATCAAACTTGGGTTTTGCTTCCACGTCAGCCCGATATGCATGTGATCCCCACCAAATGGGTTTATAAAACTAAATTTCTGCCATCCGGAAAAATTGAACGTCACAAGGCTTGGCTTGTTGCCAAGGGATACTCACAACTTCATGGAATTGATTTTGATGAAACATTTGCCCCCGTTGTCAAAGCAACCATAACTTGAACATTGCTCGCTATAGCTGTCGCTCGTGCATGGCCTATTCGCCAATTGGATACTAAAAAAACCTTATTGCATATTACTCTCAAGGAGGAAGTTTATGTCTCTCAGCCTCTGGTATATGTTGATTGTCAATCTCCACAATCTTTTTGTCAACTTCAACGAGCAATTTACGGCTTATGCCAAGCTCCACGTGCTTGGTTTGATCGATTTAGCCATTATCTTTTTACTCTTGGATTCCATAGGAATCCCGCTAATCACTCCATGTTTACTCTCCATGTTCATTTTGATATGCTTGTCATCCTTCTCTATGTCAATGACATAATTATTACGAGAAGCAATGACATTCTCTTACATGACACAATCAAGAAGCTCAGTCTCGAATTCTCAATGAAGGACCTTGGCTCTCTTCATTATTTTTTGGGTATTGAAGTTGTCTCATCACAACAAGGTCTTTTTCTTTCCCAAGCCAAATATCTCATGATTTGCTTGATCGCGCTACTATGGTGGACTGTAAACCATTTTCAACTCCCATGTCCATTCACCATAATCTTTCAAAAGTTGGAGAGCCTCTTGATAATCCAACTCATTTTCAGAGTATAGTGGGAGCATTACAATATTTAGCGATTACCTACCCGGACATTGCCTTTAGCGTAAACTCTGTGTGTCAACATATGCAATCTCCTATTGTTCAACATCTGAAGGTAGTCAAACGAATTATCTACTATGTGAAGGGCACAATCAGTCATGTACTTCATCTGCGACACCGCAGCTCCCTTGAGTTAATCAGCTATAGTGATACTGATTGGGCTGGTTGCTTGGACACCCGTTGTTCAACCACATGGTATGCCATTTTTTTTGGGTACCACTTGTGTTTCATGGATCTCCAAAAAGCAGCCTACCATTACTCGCTCAACTGCTGAGGCTGAATATCGAGCACTTGCTCATGCCACAACGAATATGACTTGGATAACTTAAAAGACTCTCTCCTAAGGTTCCTATCCTATTTTGTGACAACAACAGCGCTGTGTCCATGGCATCAAACCCAATTTTTCATGCCCGAACCAAGCACATCGAGCTTGACTGCCATTTCGTTCATGAAAAAGTGGCTTCGGTTCTTTGCAAGTCCACTTTCATCTCATCGACTAATCAAATAGCCAACATTTTCACCAAGAGTCTTCCAAGTAATCTATTGACACGTTTTGTATCCCAGTTGGGTTTCTCGGCTCCATCCACACTCAGCTTGCAAGGGGATGATAAGGATAGGAATACAATCTAGGTTTATTATCTTTAAAATTCTGTTATGATAAGATACGATACAAAGATAACCATGTATTTTTCATATCTAATCTTTGCTATCACTTTTTGCCTATAAAAAAAGGTTAGGAGTATGTGGGTAATCATCCAACAAACTCCTTTCACATTGAACGTTTTCATGTCCAAGGGGTCAAGGTGGCTTGGAATTAAGCTTATAAACCTAACGAGGAGAGAGGGTCGGTGATTAAAAGATGAAAAGAATGGAATACCAAAATTAGGAAGTAATCAAATGGTTACCTTCTGCCAATGGCTAATTTTCCATGTGATATGCTTGGAATACTATCAAGGAACATGCTCATTTATGCCCATGGTATAAGATTTCCTAGTTTAGCCAACATGTGCCCAGAATGAGCATTATGCTTTGGTTTGTTATAAGAACAAGACTGAATACTAAGGATAGGATCGATCCCCTCCCTAGTTAGTTGGCATTGGATTGCACCCTCTATAGAAGCTCTCCGAAAATTCACTTTGACTTGTTATTTTAATATCCTTTTTCTTAGAGCATTTGTTCTCATGTTATGGCATTTTGTGGGCTATAAATGCACTCTAGGTTTTGGAAGGTGTTCTTATTATGGGCTAGTGAACACTAGAGGGGAAAATCCATGCTAGTGATAGTTTTCAAGTTGAGCTTGACAACTACTATGTACCTTCTTTAGAGGGAAAGGAACTCAAGAATTTTTGGTGACCAATCCAATGATAGCTCAACACTGCTTTGCATCATTGTGATGTTAGTAAGAGACAAAATTGATTCCACAGTTCAAGTTACCCCATATAACCTCCAGTTGCTATTAAACTCTTGGATTCTTTAAAGCTACTGTCTAGAGCATTCAAAGCTACTTTGTTTGGAAACAACTTTGCTATTCTCTATAAGCTTTCTATCTTGCTTTATTTTCCCTGATTTTGTGGATCAAATTCAAGGGGAAGTATTGGCTCAAGACCTTTACTTTTCCCTGAATCCAGACTACAATTATTATTATTATTTTTTTTTTTGTGGACAACTTAAGGTGCCCATAGGTTTTTGTAAAGGCATTTTTTTACTCTTAAATCCTCATTTTCTCCTAATACATCTATTAACTTCTAAATAAATTGATTAAAATGAATGACTAGTTTGCCCTTACAAACCATACCCTCTAACTGTCTATGTATGTCTCTATTGCCCATTCTCACCATTTTTCCCCATTACTCATACTTCCCTCCCAATCTCCCCTCTCCATGGTCAACCTTACCCAGAACCCCAAAAACCAAATCCTCTCTCTCTCTCTCTCTCTCTCTCTCTCTCTCTCTCTCTCTCTGATTTTGGTAATGGGATTTTTGTTGGTGCTAGAAGTTGTAGTCGAGGTTTGTGGTGGCAATTAGGCGGCAAAAATTTTGAGGCCTGGTGAGTAGTGGTGATGCATGTGCACAACAGTTTGGCTAAGTGTGTGTTTGTGGTGTGTGTGCTTGAGTATATGTAGTTTTTATGGAAGGAGAAAGTGGAGGACTTGAGATAATGAGTTTTGGATGATTCTTGGTGATTGTAGTGGTGATTTTGTTTTTAGTGGATTGTTGATGCAGAGAAACATATAAAAATATGGGTATAAGGAACAATAAAGGGGTTGAGAAGCAAAACGGAACTAAACTGTTGATTTGTTCCCAAATACCGATTTAGAATACTACTCTAGGCCTATTGATTGACACAGAATACTAGTCCTAAAGGTTTCAGTTGATCTGTTGATTCCTAAGAAAGCCAAAAGAAAGATGAATTGGAAAAAAAAAAGAGAAAAATCTCTTATGTAATATTATTCATCAAAAGTTGTTGAGTCTTAAGACTTAAAAGAGTTTAATAGTACTAGAAATCCTAAAACCAACCAAAAAAATTCAAATGTGGCCTAATTATCATTAATCACGTAATTAGACCATCATTACAAATTTTTCTAAAAAAGGAAAGTTCCAAACTAGTCATATTACTAAAAACTACTAATCACCTAGATTGACAAAAATCAATTCTGATTTCAGACAGTGAAGTTATTCAATTACAAAAAATTGTCAAAAATGAAAAAAAAACGTATGTTTTAGGCCCTTAATGAAGTAATTTATATGAAATCCACCTTGGGTCATCGCATCCCTTATTAGGAGTGCGATGAGTTAATTTTTTCTCATCGTTTCTGACTGGACTGTGCATTTTCAAAACTCATGTATGTGAAAGTAGATCCGAAAAAGTCAGATCGTTTGATCGACCCGAACTGCCTCTATGTTGATACCAGCAATCCAAGTACTGTGTTGGGATATGATTTGCATCAAGTGTCAATGGTGACAATTTGTTTGGGGCCATTGGTAGGTGTTGGTGGATGTGAGGTAGGGTTTGGACTAGGGGTGCCAATTTGATGTTGTGGTTGCATTGTAGTGGTTTGGGACCATTGGTAAGTAGTGATGGATTTATAGGTGGCACTGGAATTTACGGTGGCAATTTGATGTTGTGGGGACGTTGTAGTGGTGGTGACAAGTTTGGGCCCATGGTGAGTGGTGGTGGTGGTGCATACAAACCACCGTGTGCCCGAGTGTATAGTGGAAGACTTGTTTATGTCTGAGTGTGTGTTGGAGAGAGAGAGAGATAGAGAGCACGAGCAAGAGACAGTGAGTGGGAGAGAGAGAGAGAGAGAGATAGAGAGGTGGCGCTGATGTTGTGTATGGTGGCTTTTACAAGGTAGATATGGTTGGGGGTGTCCTTGTAGCAGGTGGCCATAGGGTTTTGGCGTGTTTTACGTTGAGAATGGTAAGGTGGGTTTTGTCTAGGGGTGCAACTTATGCGAGTTGGGCAGGCTAAGGGGTTAACCCTAGCCCAACCATACATTTATAATCCTTAACTCGAGCCCGAGCCCGAGCCCGAGCCCGAGCCCGAGCCCGAGCCCGAGCCCGAGCCCGAGCCCGAACTCGAACCCGAACCCGACCTCAATCTGAGGTACTCAAACCGAGTACTCCCCAAATTGAATTCGAGCGGGTTCAGGTTGAATTCGGCTTTCTTAATTCGGGCTAATTTCGGGTTTGAATTCGGGTTATAAATCCGATAAAGAAAATTACACAACTCAATTAGAATACAACACAAAAAAATTAAACCAAAAAGTCCAAAATACTATAACCATTGCCACTGCCACCACAACCACTACCCATAGCCACTATCATTGTCACCATTACCACAACACCCACTGCCCATCGCCACAACAGTCATTGCACACACAACTACCATGCCACTGCACACACATAGCCACCACACCACAGCCGTTTTCCACACAGCCACTAAATTTGACAAACATTGTGGCCTTGGAGCCACAGCCACCAGATCTCCCCCAGATCTGAGATGCAAAAATCACCAGATCTGACCATCATTGTGGTCTTCGACATAGAGAATGAGTGAGAGTGAGGCCAAGAGAGAGTAAGAGAGAGGCTAAGAGATGGAGAAGGGCTGAGAACGAGGGAGAGAACGAGAGAGTGAGAGAGAGGCGTATGAGAGGTAGAGAGCAAAAACGAAAAACCCTAGTGCTAATACTTTATATACCCGAGGGTTCAACCCGAGTATTGCCCAAATTCAATTTGGGTTAGAGTTTTTGAACTCAGGCTTAACCCAAAATTTTAAAACTTCAATCTAAGTCCTATTTTTTTCGGGTTGGCCCCACCCAAGTTGCACCTCTAGTTTTGCCCAAGTTTTTTTCTTTGTGTGTGTGTGTGTGTGTGTGTGGGGGGGGGGGGGGGGGGGGGTTGTAGTAGGTGGGGTAAAGGGGTGGCGATAGTGGTTGTGGTGAATAGGAGGTATAAACATTGGATATAATGGTTACACCACGTCAACATTGTCATGTGGTGTAACCGTCCAATGATAACTAATTAAATTGAAAAAATGGACCTCACTCATTCAAATAAATATCACTCCATGTAAGATAATAACTACCCCATTTTTAAAAAAAAATAATAGGGTTATCTTGTTCACTTGTTTATTTAACATTGGATGATTACAACACGCGACAATATTGATGTGGTATAACCGTTATACTGAATATTTACTCGAATAGGAAAGAGTGACCGATAATAGAAAATGGTAATTTCTGGGATTTTTTAGAAAATTTCAAAAAACAATGGATTTTTATGAGAATTTAAGGACCTTGATGATTTTGCAATAAAAAATTTGCTATTGTTATCAAATTTTAACAATCTATCGAAAGGACCTTGATGACAAGAGATCTAGGGGTTACGTATGCATATACCTCATGGAGTTCTAGTGTTATTTGTCAAATTTTAGGGGTCTATCTAATTAAGTGACAAACGTCTAGGTGTCTGGATATATTTTACCTATATATTAGCGATTTGGCATTGTTTGACTAAATAAATTTTTTTACGAGATAGAAAGCTTGGCTTGTAGATTGCCATGAACCTTTTTTATAATTTGGGAATACTCCCTAAAGTATGCATATTATTACACTACGGTCCTCAATCTTTTTAGTTATGTCAGTTTAGGTCGTAAAGTTTGTAATTTGACACTAAAGGATTCAATTAAAAATGATGATGTAAAATTTATATGTATATATATATACACACACACACATTAGCTAGTTTAAACCCGAGGAAAATTGAAAAATTTCATAGATAAGATGACAGTTGAAATAATATGCCACAAAGTGAAGTGGAGATTTTAATTTGGGGACCGATACATGATTTGTTCTTTTTTTTTTTTTTGGCTATAAAATATGCGGTCTTATGATTTCTAATGCAGTGAAGGAAAAGGTGGCATCTAACAGGTTAATTAGAAAGGTAAAAAGGTATATGGAATATGGAGGTGTAACAGTTTAATTAGAAGAAATGTAGTAGTAAAGAAAAGTTGGATGGGATTTAGAGAAAACGAAAATTTATGGGAGGTCAAAGTAGTCAGCAAATTATGAGGAAAAAGGGTGGAATGTTTGAAAAGAATGTCAACAAATGATCCTGAATTTCGGCAGCTTCTGTGTGGTTACTATTAGAGTATTCTTGAATTAGGTTTTAAAAGAAATATTAGATTATGGGTTAGGTATTAGGTGGGCAGACAAATTTTTTCGTGATCTTAAAGAAATCTCTCTCTCTCTCTCTCTCTCTCTCTCTATATATATATATATATATATATAAACGACATTTCTGTAATCAAATAAGCCTGTGGACAACCTATAAATTTTTTTTGTTGACAAGTTGGTCGGAATAAATCAGAAGATGGAGATTCTTGGGTTCCCCAATAAATTAATAACTCTCTCTCTCTCTCTCTCTTGTGGGATAGACTATATTGATGGAATAAGCTTAGGAACAGTGTTTAGTGTTTGGAATTTCTCTGCGTTGAAGATTTTTGACTTACCACTCAACATGGATTCATTGTTAATTCATTAATTCAATACGTCTCATAATATTGCACGCAATAAACGACAATGAAATTTCTTGGGGGGGGGGGGGGACATGCGGTGTGATAATTTGAATTCTTCTAAAAATAATCTCAAAACTTCATCACTTCGTCAACGAGGAAGAATATAGATAATCACCTCCCCCCTCTTCATCCCACCCAAATTATTTGGTCAGCTTTTCTTTATGCAGCCAAACTTTATAGTTGACAGCCTCGAAAATATAAAGTCCATATGCGAAATAGAAAAAAGCCGGAATAGTTTGTACACTTATTTTGGCCCTATAAATTAATAATGGTTTTAATATGAAGGGAATTGTTGAATGATTTTCACCCACTCCTCTACTTTATTTATAGGCAAAAAAAAGGATAACAAAGATAAGTTACAATAATATATTCCTATCTTCCTATCACAATTTCGTAGGAGTAGATTATGCATGAGAAATTATCTTTCATTGCTCATCCTTAGCATTGTCCTTATCACCCCCCGCAAGATGAGTGTGGGTGGAGCCAACACACCCACACTACAACAAAAAACAATTTTTGCGACGTTTTTAAATTTGTCGCAAATAGTTTACTATTAGCGACAATTTTTTAATTTCGTCGCAAATTTCAGTTTTGGTAAATTTTTTAGCGACGTTTTTAAAAAACGTCGCAAATAAACATTTTACTTAAATAAAAAAATTTAAAAAATATCAATTTAATTGACTTTTCGCAACATTTTTAAAAAACGTCGCAAATAAACATTTTACTTTAATAAAAACTTTAAAAAATATCAATTTAATTGACTTTTAGCAACGTTTTTCAAAAACGTCGCAAATAAAAATTTTACTTAAAAAAAATTTAAAAAAAAAAACAATTAAATTGACTTTTTTGCGACGTTTTTCAAAAACGTCGCGAATAAACATTTTACTTTAATAAAAACTTTAAAAAATATCTATTAAATTGACTTTTAGCGACGTCGCAAATAAACATTTTACTTAAATAAAAAAATTTTAAAAATATCAATTTAATTGACTTTTCGCGACGTTTTTCAAAAACGTCGCAAATAAAAATTTTACATAAAAAAAATTTTAAAAAAAAATCAATTAAATTGACTTTTCGCGACGTTTTTAAAAAACGTCGCAAATAAACATTTTACTTTAATAAAATCTTTAAAAAATATCTATTAAATTGACTTTTCGCAACGTTTTTAAAAAACGTCGCAAATAAACATTTTACTTTAATAAAAAATTTTAAAAATATCAATTAAATTGACTTTTAGCGACGTTTTTCAAAAACGTCGCAAATAAACATTTTACTTAAAAAAAATTTAAAAAATATCGATTTAATTGACTTTTCGCGACGTTTTTAAAAAACGTCGCAAATAAACATTTTACTTTAATAAAAACTTTAAAAAATATCAATTTAATTGACTTTTAGCCACGTTTTTAAAAAACGTCGCAAATAAAAAATTTTCTTAAATAAAAAATTTTAAAAATATCAATTTATTTAACTTTTAGCGACGTTTTTAAAAAACGTCGCAAATAAAAATTTTACTTAAATAAAAAATTTTAAAAATATCATTTTAATTGACTTTTAGCGACGTTTTTAAAAAACGTCGCAAATAAACATTTTATTTTAAAAAAAAATTTTAAAAAAAATATCAATTTAATTCACATGTTAATTTGAATGTTAATTTAATGAAATTGAAAGTCGATTTGATGAAATTACATGTTAATTTGATGAAATTAAATGTCAATTTGATAAATTGAATGTTAATTTGATTAAATTGAATGTCAATTTGATTAATCGAATGTTAATTTAATGAAATTGAAAGTCGATTTGATGAAATTACATGTTAATATGATGAAATTTAATGGTCATTTCATAAATTGAATGTTAATTTGATGAAATTGAATGTCAATTTGATAAATCGAATGTTAATTTAATAAAATTGAAAGTCGATTTGATGAAATTACATGTTAATTTGATGAAATTGAATGTCAATTTAATAAATTGAATGTTTATTTGATGAAATTGAATGTCAATTTGATAAATGGAATGTTAATTTCATGAAATTGAATGTCGATTTGATAAATCGAATGTTAATTTAATAAAATTGAAAGTCGATTTGATGAAATTACATGTTAATTTAATGAGGTGTGAATCTTTATAAGGAACCTCTCACCCTCAAGGCATCACAAACTCAAGCATCCTTATAAGGAACCTCTTGAGGGAAAATCACATACTCTCATCTCTTGGCATGAGCATCCTTATAAGGAACCTCTCACCCTCAAGGCATCACAAACTACCCAACCAAGCATACCATTCCAATATTTATATCATTTTACAAGCATCTCTCCAAAATCCCCAAGATATATTATGTAACAATTCCCCAACCAACAAAGAAAATACATGATATCACAATAACATCATTTTTATACCCAACACAAACAACTACGGTTTTCGGAGTTCATAATAAAGAAGCATTTAAAAAGAAATACATCACTCTCCCAAAAATTAGGGTTTTAAAACTAGAAAAGAGGTTTCATGGGTATTAAACCCTAACAACATGTAATCTTTACAAAAAGCCTAAGAGATGATGATTCTATAGCATATATATACCATTGATAGCAAAAACATACATATATAAATACCCTAGCCTCAATGTAAGTGAGTGAGAGAAAACCCCTACCTTGAATCCAAGAGTTGTAAGCTAACCCAAGCTCCAAAGATCTCCTTCCTCCCTTCTCCTTCTCCTTCTTGTCTTCTCTTAGGGTTCTAAGAGATGTGGGTAAGGGTGTAGTGAAAGTGTATAGGAAGAGAGGAGAAGAATGGTGTTCTTGAGGAATTTCAGTTTTGATTTCTATGAGGTGTGAATCTATCTTGATCTTGGTGTTTTTCCCTTTCTTTATCTCCTCCTAGGGCTCTAAGATGTTTGTGGTGAGGATGAGATGAAGAATGGGGCAAATAGGGCTTGGAATGGGGTTTTAAAACCCAAAATCCCGACTTTTTTTACTGTTCGGGAAGGCTCCAGTCAAAGGGTACCGGTACCAATTAGCTACTGGTTCGGGGGTACCGGTACTGTTCGGTACCGGTACTAGGTACCGGTACTGTTTGGCTGTTTCGACTTCCAGGGCAGTTTTGACCCCTTTAGAGGTCGAATTGGAAAATTTTCAAGAGATACACTTTTGTAGCTCTAGATGTCTAATATCTACTGTCAAACTTTCAGATCAATTGGATGTAAGGATAAAAAGTTATGGCTAAAATATTAGAAGGTGTCCAAGATACTTTTTACCCAATTTCACTCTAAAGTGGGTTTTAACTCCAAAATACTTCCTAACCTCCAATACATCTCATATTACCTCTCCCAAGGTTGTTCGACCTTCCGGATTCAATGGAAGCATTATTTTGACCTAAAAACCTTTAGAAACTTGTCTATTCACCCTTTCCAAGTTTAAACATCTTCGACACGTAAACTTCCCAATCAAATTATCTCCATAGTATTTATTCTTACGGTTTATTCTTATGTCACTACATATATCTACAGTTTTAAAACAATTATTTACTATATATCTATATACATATATAAAAGAAAAATGCGGGGTGTTACAAATTTAATGAAGTGGAAAGTCGATTTTGATAAAATTACTTGTTAATTTGATGAAATTGAATGTTAATATGATGAAATTTAATGTCCATTTCATAAATTGAATGTTAATTTGATGAAATTTAATGTCAATTTGATAAATTGAATGTTAATTTTATGAAATTGAAAGTCGATTTGATGAAATTACATGTTAATTTGATGAAATTGAATGTCAATTTGATAAATTGAATGTTAATTTAATGAAATTGAAAGTCAATTTGATAAATTGAATGTTAATTTAATGAAGTGGAAAGTCGATTTTGATGAAATTAAATGTTAATATGATGAAATTTAATGTCCATTTCATAAATTGAATGTTAATTTGATGAAATTGAATGTCAATTTGATAAATTGAATGTTAATTTAATGAAATTGAAAGTCGATTTGATGAAATTACTTGTTAATTTGATGAAATTGAATGTGAATTTGATAAATTGAATGTTAATTTAATGAAATTGAAAGTCGATTTGATGAAATTACATATTAATATGATGAAATTTAATGTCCATTTCATAAATTAAATGTCAATTTGATAAATCGAATGTTAATTTAATAAAATTGAAAATCGATTTGATGAAATTACATGTTAATTTGATGAAATTGAATGTCAATTTGATAAATTGAATGTTAATTTAATGAAATTGAAAGTCAATTTGATAAATTGAATGTTAATTTAATGAAGTGGAAAGTCGATTTTGATGAAATTAAATGTTAATATGATGAAATTTAATGTCCATTTCATAAATTGAATGTTAATTTGATGAAATTGAATGTCAATTTGATAAATTGAATGTTAATTTAATGAAATTGAAAGTCGATTTGATGAAATTACTTGTTAATTTGATGAAATTGAATGTTAATTTGATAAATTGAATGTTAATTTAATGAAATTGAAAGTCGATTTGATGAAATTACATGTTAATATGATAAAATTTAATGTCCATTTCATAAATTAAATGTCAATTTGATAAATCGAATGTTAATTTAATAAAATTGAAAGTCGATTTGATGAAATTACATGTTAATTTGATGAAATTGAATGTCAATTTGATAAATTGAATGTTAATTTAATGAAATTGAAAGTCAATTTGATAAATTGAATGTTAATTTAATGAAGTGGAAAGTCGATTTTGATGAAATTACTTGTTAATTTGATGAAATTGAATGTTAATATGATGAAATTTAATGTCCATTTCATAAATTGAATGTTAATTTGATGAAATTGAAAGTCAATTTGATAAATTGAATGTTAATTTAATGAAATTGAAAGTCGATTTGATGAAATTACTTGTTAATTTGATGAAATTGAATGTCAATTTGATAAATTGAATGTTAATTTAATGAAATTGAATGTCAATTTGATAAATCGAATGTTAATTTAATAAAATTGAAAGTCGATTTGATGAAATTATATGTTAATTTGATGAAATTGAGTGTTAATTGAATGAAATTGAAAGTTTATTTAAGAAATTTAATGTTAATTAGTTGTGTGAATGTTAATTTAGTGAATGAAATGCTTATTAGAAAAAATTGAATGTTAATTAGATGTAATTTAGTGTTAATTTGATGAAATTACAAGTTAATTTGATGAAATTGGATGTCAATTTGATAATTCTAATGTTAATTTGGTGAATTGAGTGTTTATTGAATAAAATTGAAAGTTTATTTGATTGATTTAATGTTAATTAGTTGAGTTTGAATGTTAATTTAGTGAATCAAATGCTTATTTGAAAAAAATTGAATGTTAATTTGGTTTTAATTTGATAAATTAAATTTTAATTGAATGAAATTACATATGAATTTGGTGTTAATTTGAATGTAAATGATGAATTGGGTTTTAATTGAATGTTAACTAGTTATTCGCGACGTGTTTATAAATCGTCGCAGAATTCAAATTTATTTTTTTTTGAATTAAGTATATTACTACCAGTGAAGGGAAGGAGGTTGAAATATTTAATATTATTTGCGACGTTTTAATTAATCGTCGCAGAAGTGATTCTCTCCAAAATTTTTTGTGGCGGGAGAAATGGCTCTGAAATATTTTAAAGGTGAATATTATTCGCGACGTTTTTATAAATCGTCGCAGATTCAAAATTTTAATTTTTTTTGATAAATAAGTATGTGTGAGGGAGGTAAAATATTAATATTATTTGCGACGTTTTTTTAAATCGTCGCAGAATTCAAAATTTGAATAAAATATTAATATTATTAGCGACGTTTTTAAATATCGTCGTAGATCTGAATAAACTTTTTTCCCCTTGCCCAACTCTTTTTTCCCTCTTTCCCTCTTTCCTCATCGTTCGCTCTTCGTTTTCAGTCGACACACACACACACACACACACTCTCTCTCTCTCTCTGCCTCTCCCTGCCAGTCGAAGCCACAAGCACCCTGAAGGTCAGTTCACCATCGATCGTCGCCGCCTCCTCTCTCTTCATCACACCTCTCGGCATCGATGCGCCTCTCAATCGATTTTCGGAATCCAGAGCCGTCGGGCATGTCCGAGTGTTGTCCAAAGAGATCGATGGTCGCCAGGTTAGAAAGATTTTACATACATTTCTCCTTTCTATCGAAGTTCCAAGTTAGAAGCTACATTCAATTTCTAAACGAAGACACCCATATCGCCTTTTGAGTTGAATCTGCTTCGATTGATTCGAAATTCAGAGTTTTGGGTTGTTTGAGTTTTTGAAACTTCTTTTTTGGGTTTTCTTGTCAAGCGGTGTGAGGTGGGTTGGTGGGTGGGAGAGTCTGGAAATGAATGGGCATGGAGGGGAAGAACAAACTGCTTTTGAGATAGGGTTCGTAGTTCCAAAGAAAGCTGTGGAACAAGAGGATGAGAAATATGATTGTGTGGAGGTTCTGGTTGATGAGTTAAGGAAGGCGGGACTAATAGTTGATAGAGTTGTTGGCCTGAATGATGAATTTATCAAGGTTAAACTTTTGTGCTCTTGGCTTTGATTTATCCTTTGAGATTTTCACATATGCAATTGATTTTGTATTTGTACATTGCACACAAAATCCTATCTATGAGAAGAAATAACTGCTTATAGGTGAACTCTATAGCTCTAAGTGATTCATGGATTATGGTTCAAGTATGAAGGTTTTTATATTCATTCCGCCCAACTTCTATTTGATGTCTTCTTCAACCGATGCTACAATATAAATTTTTAATGAATTCTTCCTCCTATTTTGCTGATGAGTTCTGTATAATTAGACTAATTATACTGTTCTTATTTATTTCTTTCTTTCTATTGAAAAATTCTAATGAAAATCGGATGCAAAAGGCTGCTCAGTCAGATCCTACATTGACATTGTTTGTTTATTCATCCCTTTCATAATTATTTATTTTTCAGTTGGCAGCGCCTTTGGAGACTTTGGGGAAAGCTGCAGCTGAGTTGCAATTGAAAAAAAGAACCCATATTGGTGATAATAATGCAGTTCCTGTTTTACTTTTCTTGCAATGTTTCACTTCTCTGTGCGTGTGTGTGTGAATAAGAGCAAGTTCGTTGTAACATTAAACTCTAATAGCAAAGAGGTCCGCTGGCAGCCAAAAGAACCTCTACTTCGGAAATTGGAATCCGACGGCATTGTTAAAGATATCTTTCCTTTACACGGTAGGCTAGCTCTCATGTGTTACACTTTCTCTGATCCTGAGAATGTGTAATGTATGATAATTTTTGGTGCACAGATGAAACAAAAAGGAAGCAGGTTCTAAGAAGTTGGGCTCTGAAATGGAGGGACTTCACAAATCAGCCTATTGATGAGATCTGTTCATATTTTGGGATGAAGGTAAGTGTTCACTTGAATTTCTTGCATTTGAAAACTGTATTCATGTATAATAGCTCAATTCCAATTTCAACTTACAGACAAAATTAACGTTTCCAATAATTTCACATTCATGGTTGTTAGTTAATCTTCGTACGGTGTAACGTGCATGTAGATAGCAACTTATTTTGATTTCCTTGGGATGTACACACGATGGATGTTATTTCCAGCTGCATTTGGGCTTACCTTGCAGTTGGTTGATTTCAGGTAGGCCACACGATGCATTTCCAGCACGATGGATGTTTTGATACATTTTTTGTCTTTGAATTTTGTCAGAATGTCTGTATGTGTATAGTAGGTTATTTTATTTATCAAAAGGTTTGTTTGACTTCATATAGCTTTGCTTAAGCATATAGCTAATGATTCCACTTTTCATTTTTTTTAGTTCATAATACTTTTGTGGATGGAATCTTAATTTGGCTAGAGTGTGACTGCTATAGGATGGTCATTTAGGAGTCCATTGGGGGTCAACTTAATTCTAATTGTAATCTTTAGGTGGTGCAGTACATAATTATGTATATAACATTGTATATGTTATAGATTTGTGTATATTGGTCTAATTTGAAGCTCTTTGTGGCTCTATGGTTTTTAATGGAGATCAATGCCAGTTTGCTCACGGCATTGATGAGCTCCGCCCAGTCCTCCGACATCCACGCTGCAAAACAGGGGTGTGCGGCATGGTGCTCAATGGCGATCCCTGCCCTTATGGCCACCGCTGCCACTTCCGCCACACTCTTACTGATGAGGAGAGGCTCATGGCCATGAGTTCAATCAATCCCAGGGCTCTTAAAGTTCTGAACCGGTAATTCATCTTCACTAGAAACCCACGGGAATGATAATTTGGTGAGTTTATTGTAATTCAACGAGTACATGTTTATAATCCTCAATGAAGTAGGAAATGTATCACTCACTGTACACAAAAATTTCCCCCTGTTCTATTACTTTTTCAAAATTTAATATTAAGTTGTAAACTGCCTTGATTGTTTTAGTTCCATCTTCTTTCACACAGAGAGCAATGTTTTAAAAGAGTCCAGCATGACCTATAGTTTCCATCTCTCGCAAGCAATGGAACAGTTGGCATACTCTTCTGAAATATGAACAGAACTTTTGATAAAATGTCCAGTTTCATTGTATCATTGGCTGCTGAATTTAGTATTTCATCTCTTCACATTTAAGTTTCCCTTTTAGTTGATAAGGTATCATTTGCAGTGAGTTGCAGAAACTTCATAAGCAGTTGGTGATTGGAGGTGTCCTATCAGAGGCTGAATTTTGGGCAACAAGAAAGGTTAGCTATTGGTTATATTTTTCCCAATATGTCAGCTTCTACGAGCATGGATTTTAGGAAAAGCGAATTGAACTTTGAGCCGATGTGTGTCTACCTGGAGAGATGTGCTATTTTTATTAGTTAGATGTACTCTTGGGAAAGCTGTAACAAAAAACTTTATTTTACGATAAAGTACTCTTGAGGTGCATTCTTTACTTTGCAAGATTTCAGTTCTTAACGTGTTCATCTTTGATAACATTGATCTTTTCCTGGATCTTTGTTCTATCTACACTTTTTTTTTTTAAAGAAAGAGGGAAATTTTATTCCAAAATTCAAGCATTTACAAGAAGCAAAGAACAAAGTTCTAGAAAAAATTGAAAGTTGGCTTTAATCCTTCAATGGATTAAACCAAATCTAATTACAGTATGAGATACTCAATTTTAAAAAAATAGATCCTGCTTTGCAGCACACCAAACACCAAACAGCTCAATGCAGAAGCAACACAGCACAGCACAAAGTGCACTATGCAGAAAAGCACAGCACATAAAACACTATGCAGCAACCACATCACAGAGCATGCCAGTGCATGTTTGATCTAGCTGCATCAGTACTTTGCACCAAAACCATTCTGCATGGAAACAATTTCTTAACTATGTATTTTTTCAGTTTTGCCAAATTAACTTTGATTTATGTGATGAACTCTCAGGTTCAGGAAGCATGGCTTCCAGCTTGGCTTGCAGTCCATTGTGTTCATTGACAGGTAAATTTTTATCCTCTGCATTGACAAATCTAAACAAAAACATGATAAAAGTAGAAGGTAAAATGCGTTAACCCAAAAGTATTTTTTTACCATCTTAAATAAAGTATGAGTTCAGCATCTTAAATTTGTCACAAAAATAAATGATGATTCCATCACAGACTCTCTAATGGTGTTATTTTGAAAGGAATTAACAAGAAACGTAATTTAGCATTAATCAATTATAGGCAATTTTGGAGATTTGAAAAAATATTTTGCTTTAATGTAATAATAATATATGAATATGATTTAGTTGAAATGTACCCCAAGAAAATTTGAATGTCTTTGTTGTTCATGTTTATTTAGAATAAATGAAAACTATTGTGTTTATATCATATAATTATTATTTTTTTAAAGTTGTGCTCAATTGTTCTGATCTGACTTCAGTCTGGACTGGTACTGATCTGTTGAGCTTGGAGATGGTATTTCAAGGCATGGAGTTGGACTACTGGAGTTGTTCAAGTTTAAGAGACATTAAATGTAATTAGAGATGGTTTAAATCATCTTGAAGGATAAAAACCATTTTTTCAATTTTTAGAACTTCTTGTTCTTTGATTTTTGTAATTCATTCTTTTTAGAAATAAAATTTTGTTTTTTTTACAAAGATGTGAAATGTATGTTGAATGGAAAAGTTGTGAAATGTATTAATTTTGTTAGTTTTTTATTGAACACGGATATTATTGGTGTAAAGGTGAAAATTTTTGTTGGAATATCATTTTTTATGAATTATTTAAAAAAAAAAAGAACTGTTTTGCGACGAAATTAAAATCGTCGCGAAAAATTGTAAGAATAATCTTTTTTCGTGACGATTTTTATACGTCGCAAAATGTATTTATTAATTTTTTTGTTTATGTAAAATTATTTGCGACATTTTTTTTACGTCGCGAAAAATTAATTAAATTATTATTTTTTAAATATTTATTTTTTAAAAATTATTTGCGACGATTTTTTTACGTCGCGAAAAATTAATTAAATTATTATTTTTTACATTTTTATTTTTGTAAAACATTATTAGCGACGATTTTTTACTTTTTTATTTTTGTAAAAAATTATTCGCGACGATTTTTTTACGTCGCAAAAATTAATTAAATTATTATGTTTTACATTTTTATTTTTAAAAAAATTATTCGCGACGATTTTTTTTACGTCGCAAATTATTATTTTTTATTTTGTTACGCTGGTGGAATAGATTTTAGCTACGTTTTTTTTACTTTTCGCGACGTTTTTTTTTCGTCGCTAATAATTTTTTTTTGTGATGAAAATAAATTTGCGTCGCAAAATACTTTCTGCGACGAGGCTATTGCGACGAACACGCGACGAAAAAAAAACGTCGCAAAAAATAATTTGCGACGATTTTTTTGATTTTCGCGACGAAAAAAATCGTCGCAAAAAATGATTTTTGTTGTAGTGCCAGCTTCTGTGCAAAATTGGCAAGGAGAGAGCTTGGAAAACTTTTGTTGGAAATGTTTGCTAGCTGGTGGGTCGAAGGAATAAATCGAACATGCAATGATCTAGAGGCTACCTTTTCTCGAACAAAATGACAATCGAGTTTGATGTGTTTGGTGCGAGCGTGAAATACTGGATTAGAGCCCATGGACACAGCGCTGCTGTTATCGCAGAATAAAGTGGGAATCTTGGGTAAGGTGACCTATAAATCTTGTAGTAAGTAGGTGATCCAAGTCATATCGGCAGCTACATGAGCAAGACCACGATATTCGGTTTCGGCCCTCGAGCGAGCAACGGTAGGCTATTTCTTGGAGCTCCAAGAGATATATGTATCACCAAGGAGGATGGCATAGTCGGTGGTAGACCGATGAATGTTCAGGCAACCTGCCCAATCGGCATCACTATACGCAATTAAATCAAGAGAAGTGGGATGACTAAGAAAAAGTCCATGACGTAAGGTGCCCTTCACATAATGGAGGATGCGCTTAACCACCCAGAGATGGTTGGTTGTAGGAGAATGCATATGTTGATAGACTGAATTAATCCTAAAAGCAATATCAGGTCGTGTTATCGTCAAATATTTTAGGGCACCTACAAGACTCCGAAAATGAGTGGGATCTTCAAGGGGCAGATCAATGCTTGAGAGCTTTTGGTTTATAATCATGGGGGTTGGAATTGGTTTGAATTCCAACATGGAGGCACGATGGAGCAAGTCATGAGCATACTTGGCCTGAGAAAGAAACATGCTGCGAGGAGAAAGAAGGCTTCAATACCCAAGAAGTAGTGGAGAGGGCGAAGGTTCTTCATGGATAATTCAAGACTTAGTTTGGCGATTGTATCATGGAGAAGAAGGTTGGAGCTGTTAGCGATGATTATGTCATTGACGTAGAGTAGGATAACAACTGAAGCACCACAATCATGAAGAGTGAACGTAGAAGGGTCGACTAGGTTTGAATGGAATCCAATTGTATAGAGGTGATGACTAAGTCGTTCAAACCAGGCGCAGGGTGCTTGACGGAGGCCGTAGAGTGCTTTGTGAAGATGACACACATGTTGTGGGCAAGTAAAGTCAGTGAAGCCAGGTGGTTGTGAAACATAAACTTGCTCTTTGAGAATCCCATGCAAGAAAACGTTTTTGACATCTAATTGGTGGATAGTCCAGCTGCGAGCAACAACCATAGATAGTATGGTTCGATTATTAGTGACCTTGACAACGGGCGTGAAAGTCTCATCGAAATCAATGCCATGAAGTTGCGAATATCCCTTAGCTACAAGTCCAGCTTTATGACGCTCAATGGTGCTGGAGGGCAGAAATTTGGTCTTGAATACCCATTTTGAGGGGATGACATTCAAGTTGGAATGACGTGGAACCAAGACCCATGTGTGATTATGATGATGCACATCCAACTTGTCCTCTATTGCAGCATGCCAATGAGAAATCTATAATACTATGGTGAAAGAAGTAGGTTCAGTAGCGGCATCCAAGGCAGCAACGAAGCAAGAATGACTAGGAGAAATACCCAATGACGACGCAACAGAATCATGAGTATGTAGGGAACGACATGCCTTAATCTAAGTGACCATGTGATGGATAGAACTGGAAGCAGGAACATATGAGGTCTGTTGAGGTAATGCTGGTTGAAAAGGAAGGACGACTTCCAAGTGTCCACCCGCTAGAGTGAGGCGATCTTGGTGGGATGATGTTGGTTGGTCCAATGGCTGAACCGAACTTACTGGGTGGAGTAGTGAAGGAGGAGTATGTTTGGAAATAGCTTCAGCAACCACCAATGGGAAGGGAGGCAACGTCGGAGTAATGGGCAGTGGCATTTGAGGAGGAAGAAACATCTCAAGATAAAGCCAGTTGTCCAAGTGATTGGATTGAAGAGATGCACCTTAGAGAGTGAACGACAATTGAAGAGAGCACGGGAATGAGAAGGAAATATAGTTTCGTAAAAAATGACGTGGCGAGAAATATACACTTGGCCAAATGATGGTTCCAAACAGTGAGATACCTTATGAAATTCACTGATCCCCCAGAAAATACATGGTAAACTTTTTGGGCTAAATTTGTGTTTCTGATACTCCAATAACACTGGATAACATAAACACGCAAAAGGTCGAATTAAAGAATAATCGGCATTGTGGTCAAAGAGCATGTAGAATGGGCTATTATTATGAAAACAGGTGAGGACAACCTTTTAATCATATAAACTGCCATAGAGAAAGCGTTAACTCACAAGTGGAGTGGAATTTGACTGTGGAATAAAAGGGTTTAACCCGTTTCTATGAGATGTCGTTGTTTGCGTTCGACCATCCTATTTTGCTGAATGCGAGGACAGCATAATTGTCAAACAATACCTTTTAAGACCAAAAAATTATCGAAAGGACCACAAGTGTATTCACCACCGTTATCGCTCATGAAGAATTTGAAACAAGCGTAAAAAATTTTGGCCATCATTGTGTCAAATTTAACAAAACATAAGAGAACGTCAGACTTGTTCTTCAGAGGATAAAACCAAGTGTATCGAGTAGCATCATCCACAAATATAACATAATAGTGGGAACCAGAAAGAGAGGCAATGAGAGCTGGGCCCCAAACATTTGAATGAATTATAATAAAAGGTTTATTACATCTAGAATCACTTAAACTGAAAGGTAAATGACACCCTTTGCCAAGCTGACAACTACCACAAGGGTGATTATTGGAAAGACTAGAAGAATCAAAATAAATGATTGATTGTTATCGTAGTGTCTTGAGCGCCCGAAGGTAAGGATGGCCAAGGCATTGATGCCACAGGTCAGCTATTACTTTAGCATTTGGAGAAGGATGAATAGCCACCAATGCAGCGTTAGTGGTGAGGAAGGTGTAGAGACCTCTAAATCTACGATCTGTCATCAAGTTTTGTCTTGTCTTGCGATCCTTGATAGAGAAACCAAAATGTGAGAATTCTAAAGTAAAATAATGATCATCTAATAGCTGGCTGACAACCAGTAAATTTTGGTGAATGCCCGAGACCAAAAGAACATTACGTAGTTGTATCATACGACCATGAAACGAAAGTAACACGAAACCTTTGTGAGTAGCCCATAATTTAGCACCATTACCCATAAATACTTGGGCAACAGAAGGACAAGGGTGAAGAGAACTAAAAATACCTAGATTTTCAGTCATATGAGAAGTGGCACCACTCTCGGGATACCAATTAGGATCATCTGAATTAGCCAATTAGAGAGCGGAGAGTGTAGAGGGAATACATATGATTGTAACGATGTCAGCAGTCAAGGGCACTGTGACCTCGTTTACCATAAATTTGGTAGTCCGAAATAGAAGTGGATCGGTTGTTGGGCTCTCGTTTGGAAGAATCAAAGGATTGGGAAGGTGTATCACTGCAAAAATTGCGGTTAGAGTTGGAACTAGGATATTGTGACCCATGGTTTCCCTGACGGTGGGTTTGGGAGGCTCTATCTTTATTATATTAGGACTTTTGGGAAGGACCACTTTGTGTAGCAAAGGCAAGATCGATACTGCCGTGATTTTTAGATGGAATTTGTATCTCTTGACTGATAAGATTCAGGACAAGTTCTTCATAGAGCAGAAAAGGAGGCCAAGTGAGAACCGAGGTTGCAAAAGAGTTATATTAGGGACCAAGACCGACAAGGACAAAATGAACCTTGTCGACATCCAAAAGTGGCGCTCCAATGGCAGCAAGAGTATCAAACATCCCTTTAAGTTGATGAAGGTAATTAGAAATCGTCAAAGTTCCCTTTTTTCTAATATTGAGTTGATGACGAATACAATGAATCTGGCCTTGAGAATGTTGTTGGTATGTGTCAGCGAGAAACTTCCATATTTCATAAGAAGTATCTAACCCATTATTTCTGCCATAACTTCTTCGATTATTGTGGCATTGATCCAACTAAGGAGAGTTTGATCGGTTATCAACCAAGTCTCATGTTCAGGATTGGGAAGCTCCTAATCAGTTTCCCGAATGGTGGTCGGGGCCTTGGTATTTTTTCCTCAATAAAGGATAGTAATTTGTGACTCTGAAGAATCGGAATAAACTGGTTTTTTTAGAGGAGGAAATTTGTGGAATTGAGATGGATAGAGATGATATTGGTAATGGTGGACAAGGAAAAATAGACTAAGAAAGGGAGATGGAGGTAGATACGCCATTTGTGGCTGTAGTGACAATGGCACTGTTGGCTATGGTGGAAGGGTTGGCTGTCATGGTGAAAGGAAAAAAAGAAAAGAAAAGAAAAAATTGATCTCAAGAGACCAAGGGCATTGATACCATAATATTTGTTTTAATATGAAGGGAATTGTTGGATGATTTCCATCCACTCCTTTACTTTATTCATAGGCAAAAAAGGATAATAAATGTAAGTTACAATAATATATTCCTATCTTCCTATCACAATTTCTTAGGAGTAGATTATGCATGAGAAATCATCTTCATTGCTCATCCTTAGCATTATCCTTATCATAAATACCCCATTCTTGATTTTTTTTAAAAATTTCTTCTATTCTTTAACCCTGAACATAATTCTTGAGGGACATCTAGAGAGAGAAGGTGGGATAAGGATAAAAGACCTTAAGGTTCTGGAACTTGGAATTTTAAGGTTTTTTTTTTCCAATTCCTAAACACCGGGCATGTAAACCCCCACACTCTTATCTTTATATAGCAACTAATTATTTTTGAAATGCTAATATAGGTGGTGAGGTATGCATGAACCCTATAGATTGTAATAGTAGGAATAAATACTAGGGAGGCAAATTGATTGTGAAATTTAATTTTTGGAGGTGTTTAATGTTGATAAGGATAACTAAGTAAAAATATTAAATTTTTTAGGTAAAAATAATATTATAATTGAACCTGGGAGATCCGAAAAACTTGGAATAGTCGTTTAGTACATATAGCAGTTCGGAGGAATAAAATAGTAATTTTAGTATTTCGAGTGTAAATTTACTTTAGTTTTGAGATAAATCATAAAACTAAATATTTTTAGGTTAAAATAACATTAAAAATGAATCCGGAACGTCGAAAAATCTTAGGGTAGTCATATGGATCAAATTGGAGATTTTTAGTGGCAAAACTGTAATTTTGGAGAAAATCCAAATTTCAGCCCATGAATAGTAACTTTCGGGACTGCTGTGTTTAAAACATAGATTTCAGCCCATTTTCTTCCATTCTTTCATTCCACTCTCACCCAAAACCTCTTAGAACCTTAAGAAAAGATAAAGAGAAAAAGAAAGTCTCTAAAGCTTGGTTTTGCTTGGAATTCTTGATTTCTAGGTAGATGTTTCTTCCTATTCTCTTCCATTGAGGCTAAGGTTTATATATATGTATGTTTTGACTCTAAATCCTATTTATATGTTAGAAAATTCTTGATTCTTGATATTATTGCAAATATTATCATGTTTCTAAACAAAACAATGGTTGGATAGCCATGAAATCTCTTTTCTTGTCTTAAAACCCTAGTTTTCAAGAGAAATGAATTTTTCTCTTGATTTTTCCTTTGTTCTTGATTTCAAAACTCTAGTGCTTGGTATTGAACAATAAAATGGTATTTTTTTTTTGAGGATCTCTTGCATATTTTCTTAATTTGTTATATTGGAATAATACATGTGAAATTTAGGATTTAGGATTTTACTAGTGATTTGAGAAATTGGTTGGTATTGTATCTCTTGCGTGGATGTTTGGATGAACATGGGTAGCCATTGACTGGGTATCGTAGAGTGGTTAGATGCGTTTTTTTTACTCCGTGCGGGTTTGAATTTTTCCTACCACTCGTAGTGGGGTTGGTGCTTTGTGAGGACCAAATCACTATTCGCTCACGGGTACGAGGCTAAGGGTTAGTATACTATTCCTGGGCTGGATTCGTCATTTCCAATGTATTGGAATGCGCCCTTTCTAAAGTTGTATATCCTTGAGAGGATTTGAGTCTGTGTGTGTGGGCTAGGATATTCTCGATGTGTTTATTCATGCGATATCTTACATCATACCTGAGATACATTGTGGGCTATTGTTTATTGTGCAAATGGTAGGTTATGGTTTATTGTGGAAAGGAGTCTATTGTGGACATGGTTATTGTGGAAATGGTAACTCGTTGGAATTGTTATTTTTGGGAATTGGTTTTACTTTTCATTTAATCATTGCTATTGTGTAAACTTGAGATCCATTGAAATGTCCCTTTTTTCCTTCAAAAGCTATATATGATATTTTTAAAATGAGACCGACTGTTTTATATGCTTTTGAAACCTTGTTCGAGTTTGGGAGGATTTTCCTACAGAGCTTAGTGCTCACCCCCTACAAACAATATCTTTTTCAAATTATGGTCTAGAGGAGGAGCTCGGAGTTGATGAGTCGGTACATTGGGAAGCTCCAATAGATGGGAACGTGAATCCCGAGGTGGACGTTTAGAGCTATCTTCCCCTATGTTCTAAACTATGAAATTCATTTTGAGACAATATGAACTCTAATATTTTTGTTATTCCGCTGCAAGATAATAGTTGATTTGTTTTTGGATGTAATTGCCATAGTTGGGCATATCATTTTGGATGGTGTTGTATATATTGTGGATGATGAACGAAATTCTCTTTTGTTATAAAGTCCATTTAGTTGATCTCATGATATGAATGGTTTTAGATAGTAACGTCGTCCAAAGGGAATTTTGGGGCGTTACAAATCGAACTCATATGGACTGTTTTAATGTAAAAGAAAAATTGCATGTGGTTATATGAGTATGGATAAATGGACCCGGTGTGGTCAATGTTTACTTATAAATAGACCCGGTGTGGTTAATATTTATTCATAAATGGACCCGGTGTGGTCAATGTAGTATAATTGCAGAAGTTGTGTTTTGGGTAGAGCTCCCCGTACAAATGAGACTCTGCCCTAATTTTGTTAAATTAAGGACCCCCGGTTTTTGGGGCATTACAGGTTTGGTATCAGAGCCTAGGAATTAGGTCTTACATGGGAGCAGTAGGTTATGAATTACCACTAGAGAGGTAGGATTAGGTTGAATGAAATTGTTGATTTAAATTTTATACAAGCCTTGTGCTTTAGATTAAAGTGATAGTTAGGATGTCTTGTACATCAAGGAAAACTAAATTGTAAATTGATGTGCAGGATGGACGGTGGACGTGGACGTGGGCGTGGGTGTGGTGGCCAAGCAAACCCACCACCACCACCACTTCCAGATGCCATGAATGGCATATACCAATGCCTAAGGGAGCTAACCACTCTGGTGCAACACCAGAATGGAAACAACAACCACAACGGGAGGGTTCATCCATTAGCTCAGGAACCGAACAACTGGGACGAAAACCGAAGGATGATAGTTCTTTGAGAATTTTTAAGGCAACGCCCACCTACTTTTTAAGGAAGCTGTCACCCCTTGGATGCGGATAAGTGGATTCGCAGGGTGAGGAAGATGTGTGATGGCATGGGAGTTGCCGATGATTTGCAGGTTGGCTTGGCTACATACCTGTTAGAGGGGGAGGCAGACCATTGGTGTGACTCGGTGAAGAGAAGGAGGAACACTGATGCGCTTACCTGGGATGAGTTTGACCAAATCTTCTAGGACAAGTACTTTCCTGAATCGGTCAAGGACAGGTTGAGTGCAGATTTTCTTGCTCTACGACAGGGTAGCATGACGGTGACGGAGTATGAGAGGAAGTTTGATGAGCTATCTCACTACGCCACGAAATTCATATCTACTGAGGCTAAGAGGGCCAAACGATTTAAGCAGGGCTTGAGGCCTGCTATCAGGGAGAAGCTGGAGGGTCACAAGATTCGGGACTATGGGGATCTTGTTGACAGAGCTGCACTGGTGGAAAGAGACACGGAGGACAACCAGCGGCGATAGAACTTCACGAGGGGAGGTCCGATCCGGACGGGTGCTAGTAGTAGTGGAGTGCAGAGGGCGACACCATACCGTCGCCTAGACCAGGTGGTTGGACAGAGACTTTAGACAGTTCGAGGAGATGGGGTTATTCAGACTAGAGCAGGCACTGACCCGCGTCAATGCTTCGCATGTGGAGGTTTCAGGCACTTCAAGAATAACTGCCCATCGTCTTCAACAAAGACCAATCAAGCAACAGGACAAGTAAATGCAAACAAGCCCCCACTACAGAAGCCACTACAGTAGAGACCGTTAGGAGCTCTAGCCCCAGGCGGTGCCAATCAGGGGAGAGTGTTTGCTTTGACCCAACCGGAGGAAGACGTTTCCAATGCAGTTGTGGAAGGTATCGTTCTTCTTTATAATTCTTGGGCCCGAATTTTATTTGATCCCGGTGTGACTCATTCATTCATACGCACTATATATGCTCTTAATTTGGGATTGGAATTTGAGAAGTAAGAACATGCTTTGAGTATTGACATGCTTACGGGAGAACGGTTGGATACTAGAAGGGTGTGTAGAGGTTGTGTGCTTCGAATTGGGGAGCAAGAATTAATTATAGATTTGGTTGCGTTAGACATGAAGGGGTATGACATAATATTTGGGATGAACTTGTTGTCCACTTTCCGTGCGGTAATGGATTGTTTTCGCAAGCGGATTTCATTTCAATTACCGGGAAGGGTAGTTTTCAGCTTCATTAATGATCGAAATTCTTCTCATCCATTTTCCACTATGGGAAATAGATTCTTGAAAGCTAAGGCGGGGAGCAATTTGAGTTTCTTGGCCAGCTTAATTGGAGATGATCGGGATAAATTCCCTGCGGACGTGGTGTTGATAGTATCGGATTTTACGGATGTCTTCCCAAATGAACTACCCGGGTTACCCCCACAGAGAGAGATTGAGTTTAAGATTGATCTCTATCCGGGAACCGAACCCATATCCATTGCTCCCTATAGGATGGCACCTTTGGAGTTAAAGGAGCTAAGGAAGCAGTTGGACCATCTTTTGACTATTAGGTTTCTCCGTTTAAGCACTTCACCTTGGGGAGCCCCCGTCCTCTTTGTGAAGAAGCATGATGAAACACTTAGGTTATGCACGGACTACCGAAGGTTGAATCGAGTGACAGTGAAGAATAAATACCCATTTCCATGAATTGATGATTTATTCGATCAGCTGAGGGGTTCTAAGTATTACTCCAAGATTGATCTTTGCACAGGGTACCATCAACTGCAGATCAAGGAGGAGGATATTCCTAAGACAGCTTTTCGTACTCGGTATGGTCATTTCGAATATACGGTAATGCCGTTTGGACTGACTAATGCTCCGACAGCCTTCATGGATTTGATGCACAGGGTATTTCAGCCATATCTAGATTAGTTTGTCATTGTGTTTATTGATGACATATTAATCTATTCACAGACACAAGGGGAACATGAACACCATCTCTTGGTAGTGCTTCAGACATTGAGAGAGCATAAGTTATATGCTAAGATGAGTAAATGCGAGTTTTGGATGAAGGAAGTGAAATTCTTTGGTCATGTTGTGTCCGAACAAGGGATAGCTGTTGACCCCGCAAAAATTGAAGCAGTGATGAAGTGGGAACCACCGAAGAATGTGACCAAAGTACGTAGTTTCCTAGGCTTAGCAGGCTACTACCGGAGGTTTGTGGAAGGGTTCTCCAAGCTAGCGATGCCAATGACACGCCTTAAGAAGAAGGGAGAAAAATTATTGCGGACGCAAGTGTGTGAACTAGCCTTTCGCACCTTGAAGGAGAAGTTGACAACAACTCCTGTCCTCATTATTCCGAGTAGTGGGGAGGGATACGATGTGTATACCGATGCTTCGTTACGAGACTTGGGATGTGTGCTAATGCAAGGAGGTAAGGTAGTTGTTTATGGCTCAAGGCAACTCAAGATTCATGAGCAGAATTATCCCACTCACGACTTGGAGCTTGCCGCTGTGGTTTCGCGCTTAAGTTGTGGAGGTGTTACTTGTATGGAGAAAAGTTTCAAGTGTTTTCTGATCATAAGAGCCTCAAGTATGTATTCACACAGAACGACTTGAATCTTCGGCAAAGAAGGTGTATTGAGTATTTAGAAGATTACGATTTCACACTCAACTACCATCCGGGGAAGGCTAATGTAGTCGCAGATGCACTTAGCAGAAAGTCTCGGGATGAACTCAATGCTCTTGCAAGTAAATGGAAGATGATGGATGCCCTTGGAGACTATGATCTATGGGTTAGAGAAGATGGATCCCGGCCATGCTTGTTTAACCTTGTGGCTCAACCAACCCTCCAACGTAGGGTTGTGGAGTTGCAATGCTTGGATCCTTACTTAAAGTCGATTCGAGCTAAATTGGAAAATGGGAAAGCAGTTAAAGGTTGGTCTTTGAGGAATGGAGAACTGAGATATGGGGAAAAGCTATGTGTACCCGATGATTCGTCCATAAATGATGAGATACTTGGAGAATGTCACCACTCTAAGTTTGCTATCCACCCCGGTGGCACAAAAATGTATAGAGACATGAAGCGTCAATATTAGTGGAAGGGAATGAAGAAGGATGTGGCAAGGTTCATAGCACGATGTGCAGTGTGTCAGCAAATGAAGGTGGAGCATCAAAAACCCGAAGGATTACTACAGTCCTTACCTATCCCAGAGTGAAAGTGAGATCACATCACCATGGATTTCGTGTCTGGTTTTCCCTGGACTTCACGTGGGCACAATGCCGTATGGGTCATTGTTGATAGACTCACCAAGTCCGCTCAGTTCTTGAGTATGAAGACCACTAACTCCTTAGAGACCTTGAGCAAGCTTTATATTTGTGAGATTGTTAGATTACATGGAGTTCCACTCTCTATCGTGTCGGATCTTGATTCGCGGTTTGTGGCGCAATTCTGGCAAAGTTTACAACGAGCTATGGGGACAGAGTTACACTTTAGCACCGCTTTTCATCCTTAAACGGATGGCCAATCCGAGAGAGTGATACAGATTTTAGAGGACATGTTACGTGCTTGTGTGTTGGACTTCAAGGGAAGTTGGAGTGATCATTTGCCGCTGGTGGAATTTACATATAATAACAGTTTTCAATCTAGCATTGGTATGACACCGTATGAGGCATTGTATGGAAGACCATGTAGATCCCCGACTTGTTGGTTGGAAGCTGGAGAGAGTAGCTTGTTTGGGCTAGAAATTGTCTGGGAGACTACGGAAAAAATTCAACTCATCTGGGAGAGACTACGCACGACACAAAGTAGACAGAAAAGCAATGCGGATAGAAGACGAAGACCATTGGAATTCCAAGAGGGGGACTATGTGTTCCTCAAGGTGTCACCCAAAAAGGGAGTGTTTAGATTTGGCAAGAAGGGAAAATTAGCTCCAAGGTACATCGGACCATTTGAAGTGATCAAAGCGGTGGGAAAAGTGACATACCAACTTCGGTTACTAGTTCAGTTGTCAGGGGTACATGACGTGTTTCATGTGTCAATGTTGAGAAAGTGGCAATCGGAGACAACGCATGTCGTGGATTTGGAGGATATAGAAATTCAAGATGGGGCAACATATGAAGAACAACCGGTGAAGATTCTTGATACCAAGGAGAAGGTGTTTCGCAATAAATTCATCCAACTGGTGAAAGTCTTGTGACAACATCATGGGGTGGAGGAAGCTACTTGGGAACCAGAGATGGAGATGCGAGATAAGTACCCTCATTTGTTCGCTACTTAAGGTAAGTTTCGAGGACAAAACTTTCTTTAAGAGGGGTGGATTGTAAACCTCCACACTCTTATCTTTATATAACAACTAATTATTTTTGAAATGTTAATATAGGTGATGAGGTATACATGAACCCTATAGATTGTAATAGTAGGAATAAATACTAGGGAGGCAAATTGATTGTAAAATTTAATTTTTGGAGGCGTTTAAGGTTGATAATGGTAATTAAGTAAAAATATTAATTTTTTTAGGTCAAAATAATATTATCATTGAACCTGGGAGATCCGAAAAATTTGGAATAGCCGTTTAGCACATATAGCAGTTCGGAGGAATAAAATAATAATTTTAGTGTTTCGAGTGTAAATTTACTTTAGTTTTGAGATAACTCATAAAACTAAATGTTTTTAGATTAAAATAACATTAAAAATTAATCTGGAACTTCAAAAAATCTTTGGGTAGTCATATGGATCAAATTGGAGATTTTTAGTGGCAAAACCGTAATTTTGGAAAACAAACCCAAATTTCAGCCCATGAACAGTAACTTTCAGGACTGCTGTATTTAAAACATAGATTTCAGCCCATTTTCTTCCATTCTTTCATTCCACTCTCACCCCAAACCTCTTATAACCCTAGGAAAAGATAAAGGGAAAAAGAAAAGGGAAGAAGAAAGTCTCTAAAGCTTGGGTTTTGCTTGGAATTCTTGATTTCTAGGTAGGGGTTTCTTCATATTCTCTTCCATTGAGACTAAGGTTTATATATATGTATGTTTTGACTCTAAATCCTATTTATATGTTAGAAAATTCTTGATTCTTGATATTATTGCAAATATTATCATGTTTCTAAACAAAGCTATGGTTGGATAGCCATGAAATCTCTTTTCTTGTCTTAAAACCCTAGTTTTCAAGAGAAATGAATTTTTCTCTTGATTTTTCCTTTGTTCTTGATTTCAAAACTCTAGTGCTTGGTATTGAACAATAAAATGGTATTTTTTTTTTAGGATCTCTTGCATATTTTCTTAATTTGATCTATTGGAATAATACATGTGAAATTTGGGATTTTGGATTTTACTACTGATTTGAGAAATTGGTTGGTATTGTATCTCTTGTGTGGATGTTTGGATGACCATGGGTGGCCGTTAACCGGGTATCGTAGAGTGGGTAGATGCGTTTTTTACTCCGTGCGGGTTTGAATTTTTCCTACCACTCGTACTGGGGTTGGTGCCTTGCGAGGACCAAACCACTATTCGCTCATGGGTATCGGGGCTGAGGGTTAGTATATTATTCCTGGGTTGGATTCGTCATTTCCAATGTGTTGGAATGTGCCCTTCTTAAAGTTGTATATCCTTGAGAGGATTCAGGTGTGTGTGTGTGGGCCAGGATATTCTCGATGTGTTTATTCATGCGATATCTTACATCATACCTGAGATACATTGTGTGCTATTGTTTATTTTGCAAATGGTAGGTTATAGTTTATTGTGGAAAGGAGTCTATTGTGGACATGGTTATTGTGGAAATGGTAACTCGTTAGAATTGTTATTTTTGGGAATTGGTTTTACTTTTCATTTGATCTTTGCTATTGTGTAAACTTGAAATCCATTGAAATGTCTCTGTTTTCCTACAAAAGCTATATATGATAATTGTAAAATGAGACCGACTGTTTTATATGCTTTCGAAATCTTGTTCGAGTTTGGGAAGATTTTCCTACAGAGCTTAGTGCTCACCCCCTACAAACAATATCTTTTTCAGATTATGGTCTAGAGGAGGAGCTCGGAGTTGATGAGCCGGTACATTGGGAAGCTCCAATAGATGAGAACGTGAATCCCGAGGTGGACGTTTAGAGCTATGTTCCCCTATGTTCTAGACTATGAAATTCATTTTAAGACGATGTGAAGTCTAATTATTTCGTTATTCCACTGCAAGATAATAGTTGATTTGTTTTTGGATGTAATTGTCATAGTTGGGCATATCATTTTGGATGATGTTGTATATATTGTGGATGATGAATGAAATTCTCTTTTGTTATGAAGTCTATTTAGTTGCTCTCATGATGTGAATGGTTTTAGATAGTAATGTCGTCCAAGGGAGATTTTGGGGTATTACAAATCGAACTCATATGGACTGTTTTAATGTAAAAGAAAAATTGTATGTGGTTATATGAGTATGGATAAATGGACCTGGTGTGGTCAATGTTTACTTATAAATGGACCCGGTGTGGTTAATATTTATTCATAAATGGACCCGGTGTGGTCAATGTAGTATAATTGCACAGGTTGTGTTTTGGGTAGAGCTCCCCGTACAAAGAAGTCTCTGCCCGAATTTTGTTAAATTAAGAACCCCCGATTTTTGGGGCATTACAGGACATGAACGTTAAAAACAAGATTTATTGGCGATTATTTGTTATGAATCCATTATAGTTAAATTGATTTTGAATTCATCAGAACTTTGATGTGTTTGGACGTGAATCTATGATTTTCTCACTATGCATGTTACGGGTTCACAAACCCTAGTTTTTGGACATTCGTTTACATTAAAACTTGATTTATGGTGATGGATTTTATTATTATATACATGTTTTTACAAAAAATTTTAGATATAGATATATAATTGACTAATTTCATAGAGTCTATTGTAAACCTTAACCTATTTCGCGGTCATTATGCTATAAAAATTGCAAATCCGAAAGTGTCACTAAGTGGAGGAGATCAAGCTACTAACCTACATCATTCACACTCCAAATGCACCTTCAAGTTTATGATAAAGGTAATGACTTAGATACCTAAGATGATTCCTTGGTAGAAAACTTAGGAGGATTAGGGTTAAATGGAATTGAAAACAATTTGTGTGTGGCTCTTAGGTGTTTTTCAATAAAAATATTTTCTAAAACTATTTCATATTTTTGAAAACATAGTTTGAACCATTATCGGACCTCTCTTAAGCAATACCCTCTAGTACTCAAGAGGACAAGTTTTTTGCTTTATTTTTTGCTTGAAAAACTAATAGGGACTACCCTATGCTCGCTAGCCTTTGCTAGAGCGGTCTCTTGATAACTTAATGGAAACTAAAGGAAAAGGAAAAATGGAGGAAAATACGGCCTACCCTCCCCATGTTCGCTCGAGCGGTCTGTTCTCCTAGCTCGGTTTGAAACGTGACTTTCATTCCAATGACCATCACCCTGTGACTGCTCTCCCACTGATCAAGCAGTCGTTCACGAATCTAAATTTTCTTGTTGACCAAGATTACACTTATTCCGAGCCTATAAATACGGAGTGTATTTTTTACTACTAGGGTAAGCCTTTAGATTGACTTTTGAGAGAGAAATCTATCTTCTAGAGATTCTACCCAACCTCACAACTTGGTGTTGAAGATCTTGAATTGTTGAACAAAACTCATTGGTGTGTGCATTCTGAGGATAGTTAGTGTGCCCAAGATCGCTTGAGGTCTAGAGGATCCTTTTGCGGAGGTGAATCCAAGTGAAGCTATCCAAAACATCGAAGGAGGCCTTTTGGTGGAGAGATCTATTGAAGGAAGGAGCATCAAACCATAATATTGGTTAAGGTATAAGGCTCAAGTACTTGTAGAATTGACTTTGGGATAGTAGATTAAGTTTTGGGGAACCGGTAGAAGTTCCCTACTATTTTTTACAATGATGGTTTCTGCGTCAACAAATCACTTATGTTCTTTATTATTTTTACATATACACTTGTGTTTTTTTGCACACACGTGCACTATGTGTTTAATAGGTTGAATACTTGACATATAAATCATTCATAGTTGTGTATTGGGTTTTGGGTTTTGGGATTTGGGTTCCCCATGTGAGATTGAGTGTTTGTGTGTTTAATTGCTAAAATTAACACCATCAATCTACATGGGTTCATGGGATCATGGTGGTTGAAAAGAATTTCTCATGTTTAATTGCTAAATTCTTGCCCTCCAAAGGGGTTGTATTTTTACGAAAGCTCCCAAGCATAAGAGAAAAAGGTATCGTGTAGTAACTTGAACAAAATTTTAAGGTCGTTTCCTTAGGAAAAGAATTAGAATCAAATGTGATGGAAAATAAAATAAAAAAGCTCTTTGAGTTCAAGACTTTTGAGAGTTAACTACTAATGAAATTGAAATTCAATAAATAGAAAAACTGGATAATCTTTAGAATTCGTCCCACCTATTAATAAGAGTTTCTATCTTAAATCTATAACTCATCTACTTTCGTACTCCAAAAATTACAGACGGATGATTTTCAACTAAAACTTGGAAAGAACTAATGTAGCAATTGAGGGACGGTTTATAATGGAAGAATCAATACTCTAAAGGTCGCAGGAAACGCCATAATTATTTATACCAAGCTTAATTGCATACAAATAACAGGGACGTATGCAAACCAATTAGGTTTTCGAAAGTATAAGTTGTTCAATCAATCAAATAAACGTTAAAACCCTAGTTTAAGTCATACGCCCTACTTCATACGTTTGAGACTCCTTCCATAGATCATCCAGAAGAAGACTACTCACTCATGAGAATAAAAATAACGTAAAGTTTTAATAAAGACATAATTGAATGTAGAAAAGTAAAGACTGAATTGAAATTGATTGCTTGTACTAAAAAATTGAATGTAAATAACAAAGCTTCACAAATAAAGACGATTGAAATTAAATATCGCTTGCATAAATAAAAGAAAAAAAGTAAAATTCTGTAGAATAAACCCTAAAATTCTCTAACAAGAAAAGTAAAAGAAAACTCCTAAGAACGTATCCTCCAACCTCTCCTTTGATTCCTCAAAGGGTCTTTATTTATAATGGTTAGGAAGGGAAATCTTCAACTCTATGAAAGATATCAATCCCAAAATTATCTCCCTCTCCTATTCGTTAAGAATCCCCAAAATATTTGGAAAACTTTGATCTTTAATTAAGCTTCTCGGAAATATCTGCCTTGACCTACCGATAGCACGGTAGACCGGCCAGTAATTCTCTGTCTGTCAGGAACTTCTGTAGCTTCTCCAACCGGGAGTTAATCTGGTAGGACTCTCCTGATAAAAGTACTCGAGCTTCAACTACCAGTAGAATGTGATACAACTATAGGTAGAACTTCTCTAATGAAAACTTGTAAACTTCTGTGAGCTCAGCTACCGGTAGAACTGAATTCCTACCGGTATAACCTTGTCTTTCTATCTTCCTACCGGTCAAACATCTACCTGTAGCTCTTCTCTTTCCTTCAATTGACTTTGCAAGGCTCCCGACATCATCTAATCCCGAGTTAACTCACTGCCACCTTATTCCTTGCCATTATATCCATGCTAAAACTCCATGTTTGTACCTAAAATACCTGCAACACTAAAATCTAGGCTTAAGCTACAAAATGCACTAAGTGAAACAAGTTAGTTAGTTAGCAAGCCTAAATTGGATGTAAAAGGCTATGAAATAATGCAATATTGAGTGCTCATCACACCCTCAACTTAAGCGTTGCTAGTCCCTAGCAAACGTCGACAAGAGAACAAATATAGATCACAACCAATTTTCAAAACAACCATAGCAAAAATGAAAACACTAGAACTATAAAGCATAAATCTAAAAGAACACAAGGCATTAAGATCAAAAGATATATTCATTAAAACCAATCATAGTCTTTCAAGTACAGTACCAATGGGTCTTTGGTCCAATGGTACTCCTTACCTTGTGGAGGATTTGACCTTCTTAAGGTCAAGGGTTTAAGCCCCCTACCCCCCTCCCCTCCCCCCCCCAAAAAAAAAAAGTCTTTCAAGTACAGTAGGCACTCAAAGGACTAAAAATTAAGCCTACATCCAAGAGGTTCTTCTACCAGGCTTAGACAAAAACTAGAGTACTAAGACTCGACTCTAAAACCTATAGAAAATGAGAAAATAAGGAAAACAATAAATTAGCAACATCATCACCATCCCCAGTTGTATCCTCATCCCCACTCTCCTCATTATTATCAGTACCAGTCTCTTCTTCTTCTTTACCATCACTCTCACTACTCTCTAATTCGAGCACCACATCTTCCCCAACAGAAGATGTATGAGGCTCTGAAGAGGGACATGGTGGAATAGGCTCACCAGGGAAGTTATGCTCAAGCAACCTCTTCATGCCGGTCATTAGCTAGTCTACCTTCCCCTCGCATCTATCAGCCAACTGTCTCGTCTCAAGAGAAGATCTCTCTATGCCCACCATCCTCTCCTCGAACCTACTAACCCTTTACCACAATGTTGTTCAAGAGGTGGATGGTGGTGGTGGTGCATCAGTAGTAGCAACAACAGCAGGGCCAGAGGAAGTGGCATCTTCTCTAGACATGGTGGTGCTCTTGCTTTTGCTTTAGTGTTCAATGGGACCGGTCTTAGGTGGCCACAAAAAATCATCCTTTGTCTGCTTTATTTTTGCATCCAAGCACATCCTCATCACCTTGTGGGGATAAGGTATGTTCGCCCTTAATTTTGTGGTGGTTGCAAACTCTCGCATGACTGTCCACATTATCAATGCTATGTACATGTGAGAACCTGCCATAAACTCATAGACCAAAAGCCAACTTATTAACAACCGACTCCTTCTCCAACCCCTTCGGATGTACATTGCAATGTAAAATCTTGTGGGCAAAACAGTAGTCCTCACTCAAATTCCCCACAGATACATTCCCGGTGAAAGTCTTTCTTTCCCCGTATATTAGACTCGCATATTCAGCTAGAGTCTTGATCTTGAACTCATAATGAAGGAAATCAACTTTATCTGGTGCAGGGCGAGTATACTCCAAAATCTTAGCCATATTCGCGAGTGTAAAACCCAGAAAAATTAAAATTTATTTTAAAAAGGCAAAACGGTAATTAGCCATTAGGATACGGGTTAAAAACCTGATTTTTTCTAGAACTTGGATGAAAAAATGGAACTCACCATTGGATTCGTCTCGCGAAATCTAGTTACCTAGTCAATTTTCGTCGAATTCTAAGATAGTTAGTTTGTTTGCATTTTATAATGCGATTGGGCGTCGCGCGACTAAATAAACGAGATCAAATTTTATTCGCAAAACCCAAAAAATAATTTAAATTTAGTTCAATAAAAATACACTAAACTCAACACGGGACGAGATTTAATTGATTCGGGATAAAATCAGATCAAATAACGAGACGTGTGTCGCAACGAGGGCTAAGAATTAAGGAGTATAAAAAGGGAAGAAAATCAAATTTTATTCCCCATTTTTTCAGCCTTTCTAGAAATTAGAGAGAGAGAGATAGAGAGAGAGAGAGAGAGAAACCAAGCTCTCTCAACTTCTTCCTCCGATCTACGACGATCCAATTGTTAGATTGCTTCGAGCCAAGAATTAAAGTCGTTCTACACGACGAGAGGTACGAAACCATACCAACGATAGTGGTTTTCTTCAAAATCTCAAAGATAAGATTTTTTAGATAATGTTTGGGAAGCTTGATTTTGGGCTTTTGGATCTTATTCTACGCGGATATATGCTATAAGAGGTAGGGTTTCTTTCCTAACTAGATTTATTTCCAACCTAGGGTTGAAATATGAAACGAGTAGGGCGTTAGAGTTGAATTCTCATGTATAACACATACCTAGTGTTGCTAGAATATGGAAAATGCGTATGAGAATATATTAAAACTAATTCTTGCATGATTTGAGTTTGATGAAATTGATTGTTATGGGTTTCATGAAGAATGTGTTGTTTGAGAATGCTATGTGTTTACATTTGTGCCTTATAGATGTTTGATAAAATGCCTATGGATGTTCAAGTGAGCTAATTGAATGGAAAATGCTACAACATGCTTAGCGATGTTATGAAATGTTATTATATGCTTTATGATATAATTGAAATTTGAGGAAATTGGATATGATTGTGGACATAGATATGTTCACTATATGACTTATGATACGATGAGCATGTGGTATAAATTGCAATTGCACAATTTGATTGCATAATGACATGAAATGTAATTGTACATTACATTTGCATATGCATGGGTAGCATTGCATTCATGGGCATTTGACATGAGGGTGTGTGTTTGGGCATGTTTTGATCAAACACCATCCTTGGTGGGTTGATACATGGGTTCGGGAAAGTTGGACCTAGGTTCGACTGAGTCGCACGGGTTTGCATTAAAAATATGTGTCAGGGTTGGGAAGAAGGGATAGATTCTCCCCCGGGTGCAAGACCCGGTAATTTCGGATACGCCCTCCCATTGGTTTTGAGTCCATAAAGTACGTTGGTGTACGCAGAACCGTTGGTGGAATCTATAGGTGTCATGTCGGTTGGGTAACCGTTGGTGGAAGTCCATAAATACCCACCCCAAGAATGACACAAGATTCTATAAAATGGTCATTAGATGTCTATGCATACGCATGACATGTGTTATGGGAGCCGATGAGGGCTCGGGTTTGCATTGCATGCGTGAGTTACATCTCATGACTTGGTATGAAATGGTAGCTTTCATTTATGAAATGTATGTATTTGAATGGATGCTTGATGTGATAACTTGAATGTGACATTTCATGTGCATATATGTTGGGGAGCTGTCTCCATAGGAGTTACCCTATTGAGTGTGACTCACTTTTTATGGGGATACATTTCAGGTATTGGACAAGCTTCAGGGGACAGTCCCTATTGGGGCCCATGCTAATGACGGAGTTGGATTGTGGCTCTTAAATTGTATTTTGTAATCAATTATGTAATTTTGATTGGCCTTGTATAAATTATTTGTGAACCTTGAATTTTGACAAAGGCATGTAATGGGACATTATTCTTTTGTGAAACAAATGAATGGAATAGGTGTTGAATGAGTTTATTGGTTGAAAGTTGGATTTTGGGGAGTTTGGGGGAAATCTGGGCTCTAGGTATCGTACCTCACAGGTCCCTGGCATCTAGAGAGCTCAGGTACTGATACGTAGGCTCACAGGTACCGGTACCATGCTGTCGGAGACCTAGGTACCGGTACCACTTATTCGAGGTACCGGTACCTTCCCAAAACCTGAAATTTTAAATGTAACCTTACCTAGCCTTCACATTTTGAGCTTTTTCATTTGGATGATGTAATTGGTTGAATATTAAGCCTATACTTTGGGATGTGGACCTTGGAATGGTCATATGATTATTGTATGCGTAGGTTACGCATTGGGTAGAGCTCCCGTACAAAGGAGACTCAGCCCAAATTCCGTTTTGGTTATGATCCTGGTAAGTGGGGTGTGACGACGTAGTATCGAATTATACGGTACCCACGGGTATTTCTGCAAGTTGATGGGCAATCAACAAGTTGAGAAAGAACCCTCAGATTTTGGAGTATCACAGTTTGGTATCAAAGCTTAGGTTCCCGATTACCTTGGACTTTAGGGTAGATTGGGTTAAGCCATTGCATTCATTATGCATTACATGTTATATGCATTAAATGCTACATGTTGTGTGATATGATATTATATGCATGATTAAATGTGTATAGGAATGAGACACTAGGGTTATAAAATATAATCTTGAGGTTGAAAAAAGGAAAGAATGGGAGAGTTTATAGTTTGGGAGTCTACTGGTGGGTGACATACCTCCTACCAGTGAGCCAAGAGGAAAAAAAAATTTCCAACTTTGTAACTTTGATCCCTAACTTTGGGATACTAAGTTACTGATCTATTGCTATCTTAATTGTGTAGATGACAAATAGAGGAAGAGGAAATCGCAACGGTCGAGGGGGTAGACAAAACAGGTTATGGGTGCAATGGCGGCTACCTTTGCACAAGCAAACGCCAACATGGGCCACAGAGGCTCAAACAACCTCCAGAGGTTTAAGGCACATAAGCCACCAAATTTTATGGGAGGAGTGGATCCAATGGTGGTCGACCATTGGTTCTAACGAGTAGACAAGATCATAGAGGTTATGGAGATCACATCCGACACCACCAAAATAAGACTAGAAATATTTTTCAACTTGAGGGAAAGGCCCATCCATGGTGGAATTGGGCAAAAGCCTCAAAGAATATTGAGGCAATGACTTGGGAAGAGTTCCATGAGATCTTCATGGGCAAGTATTTCCCATTGGGTGTTCGACAAGTGAAAACCCGAGAATTCTTGGGTCTAAGTCAAGGAACCATGACTGTGATGGAATACATAGCTAAGTTTATTGAGCTAGCCTGTTTCATTGATGATTACGTGGCAACTGACTTGGCCAAAGTGAGGAGGTTTGAGGATGGTTTGAAGTTGTCCATCCGGGGAAAGATTGTGGGTCATCGCCTACAAGACCTAGACTCAATGGTCGAGACGGCTATGGCAATTGAGAGAGTGGTAGACGACGCAAAAAACATCTGGGATGTGGGTGCTAAAGACAATAAGAATAAGGGTAAGTCTTCTTCTACTAGTTCAGGGAAGAAGCAAATGATATCTACCCCATAGGGATTGCAAGGGCAGGGCCGAGGCTATCAAAGCCAAGGCCATGGTCAATCCTTCCAAGGTGGGAGGGGCTCCCTATTAGGCTGGCCAGAAGACTTGCTACATATGCCACCAACCAGGCCATTCGAAACGGGATTGTCCTCAGAGATAGAGATCCCAGAGTAACATGATATCTCAGTCCTAGTCATCGGTGGGGCATCCATAGACATTTTTCACTCATCCCTATCCCACAATGGGCTAAGGAAGTCAATTCCAGCTCTAGGGTGCTACACATGCCCCGACTACTTTAGAGTGGGGACTCTGCAATCAGAGTAGATGGGCCAGGGTTTGGGCCGAGGTCAAGGGTAGGGCTTACAAGCAAGGACTTCAAAGAACTAGGGGCGAGTCTTTGCCATCACACCACAGACTAAGTTGGCAGATCAGTCAGTGATACAGGGTATATTTCTATTCACTCGCTTATGGGTAAGGGCGCTATTTGATTTGGATGCATCTCATTCATTCATTGCTACATCTTGTATGAGAGACTTGGGCTTAGAGGTTGAGACCTTAGAGGATCTATTGAATGTGAGTTCTCCCATAGGAGTTAGGGTTCGCATTGATAAGATGTGTCAGGGATGTGAGTTAGAGATCTCGAGGATTTAACTCACTTTGGACCTTAGGGTCATGGACATGTCAGAGTTTGACGTCATCCTTGGGATGGATTAGTTGGAAGCACATCGAGTCATCATCGATTATGATTAGAAGAGGGTTACTGCTTATACACCAAAGGGTGTTTGTTTCAAGTTTCAGGGAGAAAAACAGTGAATTCTTTACCCCAAACCGTGTATGACTCTCATTGGCACGGATAGTTGATTGGTTGGCTTGCAAGCTTTACACTTGAGGACGAGGCGAGACAAGAGTTGGGTCTACCTCAGGTAGTTTGTGAGTATGCAGATGTTTTCCAAGAAGTGTTACTGGTTTTCTCCATATCGACATGTAGACTTCATCATCGAGTTATAACCCAGTGCATCCCCTATTTTTATGACGCCATATAGGATGACACCTACGGAGTTACAAGAACTCAAGGTCCAGTTGCAAGAATTGTTAGACAAGGGCTTTATTAGGCCAAGTACCTCACCCTGGGGTGCTTCAGTTCTTTTCACCAGGAAGAAGGACATGACCCTTAGGCTATGTATAGACTATCGGTAGTTGAATCGAGTCACCATCATGAACAAGTACCCATTGTCGCACATAGATGACTTGTTTAACCAATTGAAATGGGCACATGTCTATTCCAAGATAGATCTGTGCATGAAATACCATCAATTGAGGATTATGGAGGCCGATATCCCTAGGATGGCGTTTAGGACGCGGTATGGGCATTTCAAGTTTACAGTTATGCCCTTCAGCATGACGAATACCCCGGCGGTATTCATGGACCTTATGCATAGGTTGTTCCAACCCTATTTAGACCAGTTTGCCGTAATTTTTGTTGATGACATTCTGATTTACTTCAAGTCTGAGGAGGAGCATGAGGGTCATTTGAGGATCGTTCTCTAAACCTTGAGAGACCACCAGTTATACGCCAAGTTCAGCAAGTGTGAATTTTGGCTGACAGAGATAAAAATTTTAGGACACATGGTGTCTATTTCAGGTGTGTTAGTGGACCCGTAGAAGGTTGAGGCAGTTATGAGTTGGGAGAGGCCTAAGTCAATCTTCGAGATACGCAGTTTCTTGGGATTTGTAGGATATTATCAGAGGTTCATTGAAAACTTCTCACGGTTGGCTGCACCTATGACTAGGTTGACTAGGAAAGAGGTTAAATTCTAGTGGAATGACTCATGTGATAGGGAATTCCAAGAGTTGAAGAGGAGGCTTACTTCAACTCTTATCCTTGTAGTTCCAGAAAGGGGACAGAGGTACGCAGTCTATTGTGATGCCTTAAAGGATAGACTTGGATATGTAATGATCTAGTCCGGGAGGTTGGTAGCTTATGGTTCACAACAGTTGAAGAGCCACGAGTAGAACTACCCCACTCACGACATAGAGTTGATTGTAGTTGTCTTTGCCTTGAAGGCATGGCACCACTATCTGTATGGAGAGTAATTTGAGGTATTTTCAGACCACAAGAGTCTGAAGTACATCTTTATGCAGTGGGACCTCAATATGAGGCAGCGCAGGTGGATGGAGTACTTGGAGGACTATGACTTCACTTTTCATTACCATCCTAGTAAGGCAAATGTGGTGGCTGATGCACTCAGCCAGAAGTCACAAGGAGTCTTGGCTAGTATAGCTTCCCGGGAGTGGCAACTGCTCGAGACTGTGGGACAGTTCGAGCTACACTACAGGGATCAGACTCAGGGCATTTTGGAAAGTCTGGTAGCTACCACTTTCTTATTAAGCAGAGTGATCGAGTCCTAAGGGCAGGATACAGAGATATTATCCATTAGGGACCAGGTACAATCGGATACAGGTGACAAGAGATGGGTTATTCACACAGATGGTGGTCTTCGATTCAAGGGAAAAGTTGTGGTTTCCTAGTCTATGGATCTGAGAGAAGAGATCCACAAGGATTTTTATTGCTCTCATTTTGATGTGCATCCCGGTGGATTGAAAATGTACCATGATTTTTGTTGTCAGTATTATGGGAGTGGGATGAAGAGATATGTGGGAGACTTTTTTAGTAGATGTCTCATGTGTCAGCAGATAAAGGCCAAGCACTAGAGACTAACAGGGTTGCTCCAACCTTTAGAGGTGGCTGAGTGAAAGTGGGAACACGTCACTATGAATTTTGTGACCCACTTACCATTGACTTCACGTGGGAATCACGCGGTGTGGGTGATCATGAACAGGCTTATGAAGCCGGCACACTTTTTGGTCATGCGGATGACCTTCACACTAGAGGAATTCTGTAGATTGTACATATGGGAGATAGTCCGGCTACACGGCGTATCCATATCTATAGTTTCGGATCAGGATCCCAGGTTCATGGCTCACTTCTGGGAGAGCTTTCAGTGAGTTATAGGGACACAGTTGATGATGAGCACAACTTTTCATCCTCAGACGGACGGTCAGTCAGAGAAGAACATCCAAATTTTAGAGGGCATGCTTTAGTCATACGTCATTGACCTCAAGGGTAGCTGGGAAGAACACTTGTCCTTAGTGGAGTTCGTCTACAACAATAGTTACCAGGCGAGCATATAGATGACACCCTATGAGGCATTGTATAGGAGGCCATGCCATTCTCCGATATGTTGGATGAAGGTTGCAGAGGGACCTTTCATGGGCCCGAATTTGATTAGGGACACCTTAGAGATGGTTGAATTGATACAGAAGCATCTTCTTACGGCACAAATCCGGCAGAATAACTACTTTGATAGGCAGTGAAGACCTCTGGAGTTCGAGGTTGGAAATCACATCTTCTTAAAGGTTATGCGTAAGAGGGGAGTGGTCAGGTTTGAAAAGCAGGAAAAGTTGTCGCCGAGGAATATCGGGCCCTTCGAGGCACTCGAGAGGATTTATACAGTTGCTTACCGCTTGGCATTACCGCCAAATCTATCATGCGGTGTTCCATGTCTCTATGCTCCGGAAGTACACTTCATATCCTACATATGTGGTGGATTGGGGTAAGCTGGTTGTTGATGTGAATGAGACCTTCGAGGAGGGACCGATGCGTATCATAGATAGCCAAGATCCGGGGTAAGCTGGTTGTTGATGTGAATGGGACCTTCGATGAGGGACTGTTGCGTATCATAAATAGCCGAGATCCGATTTTGCGTGGCATGACTATGAGGCTGGTGATGGTGTTGTGGCAACATCGTGGTATGGAGGAGGCGATATGGGAGTGTGAGGATACTATCCATGTAACTATCCATTCTTGTTCGAGGATGGAGGTACATTTTTTGTAGTCATAGAGTAATACATGACTTGTTGCATATGCATGTTGTTATATTTGCATGTGTGTGCAATTCCGGGGATAAAATTCCTTTAAGGGGGGAAGAATGTAAAACCTGAGAAAAATTAAAATTTATTTAAAAAGGACAAAATGATAATTAGCCATACGGTACGTGTTAAAAATTTGAATTTTTCTAGACTCGAATGACGAAATGGACCTCACTGTTCGATTCGTCTCACGAAATCTAATTACCTATTCAATTTTTATCAAATTTCAAAACAAATAGATTTTTTACGTTTTACGATGCGATCGGGTGTCACGCGACTAAACTAAACACGATCAGATTTTATTCACGAAACCCGAGAAATAATTTAAATTTAGTTCAATAAAAATACACTAAACTCAACACTGGTTGAGATTTAATTGATTCAAGATAAAATTGGATTAGAAAAACCGAGACGTGTGCCGCAACGAGGGCCAAGCGTTTGAGGAGTATAAAAAGGGAAGAAAATCATATTTTCTTCCCCATTTCTTCAGCCTTTCCAGAAATTAGAGAGAGAAAGAGAGAGGGAGGGAGAGAAAAGGGAGAAAAACCAAGATCTCACAACTTCTACCTCTGATCTACGACGATCCAACCATTAGATTGCTTTGGACAAAGAATTAAATTCGTTCTACGCGACGAGAGTTACGAAACTATACCAATGATCGTGGTTATCCTCAAAATCTCAAAGATGAGATTTTTAGGATAAAGCTTGGGAAGCTTGATTTTGGACTTTTGGATCTTCTTCTACGCTGATATACACTATAAGAGGTACGGTTCCTTTTCGAACTAAGTTTATTTTCAACATAGGGTTGAAATATGAAATGGGTAGGGTGTTAGAGATGAATTCTCATGTATAACATTTACCTAGTGTTGCTAGAATATGAAAAATGGGTATGAGAATATGTTAAAACTAATTCTTGTATTTTTTGAGTTTGATGAAATTGCTTGATATGGGTTTCATGAAGAATGTGTTATTTGGGCATGCTATGTGTTTACATTTGTGCTTTATAGGTGTTTGATAAAATGCCTATGAATGTTCAAGTGAGCTAATTGAATGGAAAATGTTATAAAATACTTAGCGATGTTATGAAATGTTATTATATACTTTATGATATAATTGAAATTTGAGGAAATTGGGTATGATTGTGGAAAAAGATATGTTCACTATATGCCTTATGATATGATGAGCATGTGGTATAAATTACAATTGTACAATTTGATTGCATAATGATATTAAATGTAATTGTACATTACATTTGCATATGCACGGGTAACATCGCATTCGTGGGCATTTGACATGAGTGTGGGTGTGTGTGCATGTTCTGATCAAACACCATCCTAGGTTGGTTGATACGTGGGCTCAAGAAAGTTGGACTTAAATTCGACTGAGTCGCACTGGTTTGCGTTGAAAATATGTGTTGGGGTTAGCAAGAAGGGCTAGATTCTCCCTTGGGTGCAAGACCCGGTAATTTTGGATACGCACTCCCGTTGGTAATGAGTCCATAAAGTGTGTCTTTGTACGCAGAACCGTTTTGTGGAATTCATAGATGTCGTTTCGGTTGGGTGACTGTTGGTAGAAGTCCATATATACCCACCCCAAGAAAGACACAAGATTCTATAAAATGGTCATTGGATGTCTAACATCAATGGCAAGGGTTTGGAATGCCTAGATGCATACACATGACATGACATGTATTATGGGAGCTAATGAGGGCTCGGGTTTGCATTACATGCGTGAGTTACATCTTATGACTTGGCATGAAATTATAGCATTCATTTATGAAATGTATATATTTGAATGGATGCTTGATATGATGTCTTGCATGTGACATTTTATATGCATCTAGGTTGGGGAGTAGCCTCTTTGGGAGATACCCTATTGAGCGTGGCTCACCCTTTATGAGGATACATTTCAAGTATTGGACAAACTTTAGGGGACGACCGTCACTTGGGCCCATGTTGATAACAGAGCCGGATTGTGGTTCTTAAATTGCATTTTATAATCAATTATGTAATTTTGATTTAGCCTTGTATAAATTATGGATGAACCTTGTATTTTGACAAAGGTATGTAATGGGACATTATTCTATTGTGAAACAAATTAAAGGAATAGGTGTTGAGTGAGTTTAATGGTTGAAAGTTGGATTTTGGGGAGTTTGGGGGAAATCTGGGCTATAGGTACCTGACACCCAGAGAGCTCAGGTACCGGTACCTAGGCTCATAGGTACCGGTACCCCGCTAATAGTGGGCTCAAGTACCGGTACATAGACACATAGGTACTGATACCACCCTGTCGGGGACCCAGGTACCTGTACCATGTCTTATAGGCACAGGTACCTGGCAAACAGTGGGCTCAAGTACAGGTACCACTTATCCGAGGTATTGGTAACTCTTCCCAAAAACTAAAATTTTAAATATAACCTTGCCGAGCCGTCACATTTTCAGCTCTTTCAATTGGATGATGTAATTGGTTGAATATTAAGCCTATACTTTGAGATGTGGACCTTAGAATGGTCGTATGATTATTGTATGCACATGTTATGTATTGGGCAGAGCTATCGTACAAAGGAGGCTCTGCTCAAATTCCGTTTTGATTATGATCCCAGTGAATGAGGTGTAACTACGTGGTATAGGGTTATACGATACACATAGGTAATTTGCGGTTTGATGGGTCATCAACGGGTTGAGAAATGACCCTTGGATTTTGGGACGTCACATCAATGGCCTTCCCCCACATCGTGCTCCTGAGAAGCTGTAAATCGCTATCAACCACGTTGAGTCCTTTATAGAACTCCCTACACAATGCCAACCCATATCCCTTTACTTCCTTGAACCATAATTTCAACCCATGATTAGTGATCTGTACGACCACATCAGAAAAGTCCAAGCCATGTTGATCCACTTGCCTCTCGCATTTCATAGAAGAATCTTGATGGCAATGGAGGAATAGTGGTCAACCTTTTACCTTTTTTTTGAAGGCACGACTATAGGGGTTTTGGGTATTGGTGTACCCCTTCCTGCAATCTTCTTAGCGGCAATAGCAAGCCTCTTAGTGCTGGCCATAGAGGCAAACACAACCCCACAACTAACAACAAAGAGATGAAGACCCAAAACCATGAAACAGATGAGAAAACTGTGAAGTCTAACAGACCTCTATAAGCCATGAATCCGAAATTGAGCATGAAATCTTTGAAATCCAAGGGAGAGATCAACACCCAAGCCTACGGGATAGAATTTTTGGAAGTTCTAGAGAGAGGGGAGAGCGTTCAGAGTGAGAGGGAAATTTGGGTTTTGAGAAAACTTATGGAATTCTCGAAAAAACTCTCGTTTTTAAACCTCATACCTAACTCCTACCGGTGGTAGATACACGACCTACTAGTAGCAAGACTCTTTGTTCCAGTCCTACCGGTAGTAGATACACGACCTACCGGTGGCAAGACTCTCTGTTCCAGTCCTACCGGTAGTAGATACACAACCTACCGGTAGCAAGACTCACTGTTCCAATCTTACCGATAGTAGATACACGATCTACCAGTAGGACTCCAGAATTAGTGAAAATCCCTTATTTTCTACATTTTTTTTTTATTTTTTTTCTTTTTCTTCCAACAAATAAAAGTAAATATAATCCTAGACTCAACTAATACTTAATCCTAAGTACTCAAAAGACAATGATCCAAAATTCATGCCAATTTGTAAAAGCTATGCAATTTAGTTCAACAAGTAAAAGCTAGAAAAAATGATGGTATGGAGTTCACAATCATCACAAAGATAGAAAACACTACAAAACTGCTTTCATAGGTGTCCTCAATTGCATTTAGCCTATGCTATAAGCCTTTAAACCTCTAGGTGATACCTAGTAGACAAGTTTTGTCCCATGAAGGTTTTCAGCAAAGATACCTGCAAACTTCTCCATTTTTACTATTCTAATTGCAATGCTTTTATCAAATTCAACAAAAACTGCAACATGCTAATGGAATTCAATTCCAATCACACGGTTACTTTTAAGCCTAAATGATATACAAGTATTCACACATATTATCATCAATGGTTCGAGTGTGTGTGTCACATCAATTAATTCAATAGATCCATCAAGTAGAATTTCCATCCCTCTTGGCTCTCAAAAACTAGTTTTGACAACAATTCTCCCAAAGTTCGCTCAGAATAGATCTCTCCAACTATCATGACTGTTTCACTCAAGGTATATGCGAGCAGAATTTATGTTTACAAGACATATATCTCACATATTTCCAAACAATGAAGGTTTTATGAAATGAATCAATCTTGACATAATCTCATGAAAGAAAGTTAAAGTAGAAATAATAACATCATTGATATGTCTCTTTATCCAACCAGGTAATTCATTTCACCATTGTTCTCAAATCAATTAGGGCTTTATCAAGGCTATAATGGGGCTAAGGGTAAGGTTAAGGAAACAAAGGATTTAGAATTCAAAAGGCTATCCCAAGATTTTTCTTGTTGTATTCTCTTTTGAACTCTTTCATCATTTTTTCCACCTCACCTTTTCTTTTTTCTTTTTTTATTCACTAACCCTTATTCTCTCAATCCAATCTTTTAACCACTTTTTTTTTTTATTTGATTGAGCACTTTGCTGAAACTTCCCTTTTCCAGTTTGGTTCATTCCCCTTTTCCTTTTTGCCCACGATTGAACTTCCACCATAATTCTCCCAATTTGCTTAGTAAGGGCTTAGCAATTCAAGGGATAGCCAAGGTAGGGTCGTATATTTCTTTCTTGGATTGTTTAAACTTTATAGCTAAGAATTGAACATTCAATCACGGCTTAGAGGGAAAATTTTTAAGAAAGAATAGGCCAAGACTCAAATTTATCCAAAGATGGCCAAAAATCCTTTTTTAAGAACAATAGCAAAGTTTTTCAATTGATAGAGATACAAATGATGAACGAACTATCCATGAGTAATTGTAATATAACCCTCTAATAGATAAGCTCTAAACTCACAAGGTTATACATTTGTCTCCAATATACATGTCAAGCTTCGGAAGATAAAAATCCAATTCAACGAATCACAAGGACTAGATGATCATGGTGCATAAAATTTGAGTTTTAAATGATAGTATAAGCATCGTACTCAAGCATATCATAAATTCCGTCTAACAGCTCATCTGCAATTATCTCAAATTACCATCAACAAGGTGAAGTTCTCAAGCGATTCGACTCAAGCATCACGATCTCAAAATAGATAAACCGAAATTTATTTTATTTTTTTTAGGAGCAGCAAATAATCAAAATAAAAAAAAAACAAAACAAAAATAGTGGTGTAAACCCTCACCCTCATCTTGAATTATGCATTGTCTTCAATGTAAAAGAAATAACTATGTGCAAGAGAATAATTGAGAGGAAGTACAAAACGAGGTCACCTTGAAACTTGCTCAAAAAGAATTTCAACCGCAAAATTAAAAGAAGTGTAAAGAATTCAAATAACTAACTACTATACAAGAAAGTATGGAAGGTGAGAGGATAACTCAGCAGGAAAATCTCGATAAACAGGATCAACTAGCTCCTCCACAGACTCTTCTAATGGAAAGTCCTCAAAGAATGGCTTCAATCACTGACCGTTCACTTTAAAAGTTTCCCCATTCTTCGGATTCTCTAATTCCACTGCTCCATGTGGAAAAACTATACGCACTATGTAAGGGCCAGCCCATCGCGAGTGTAGCTTACCTAGGAAAAGATGAAGACAAGAATTGTATAAAAGCACTTTTTCTCTCGGCTCAAAGGTCTTTCTCAAAATGGATTTATCATGTAAAAATTTGACCTTTTCCTTTTAAATCTTATTACTCTCGTACGCATCTCTTCTTATCTTTTCCAATTCATTCAAGTCCAATTTTGTACAGCTACCAGCAAGTTTTAAATTGAAGTTCAAGGTTTTGACGGCCAATATGCTCTATGTTCCATCTCTACGGCAGATGACAACATTTTTCATACACTAACCTATATGGAGACATACCTAAATATGTCTTAAAAGCAGTCTGATAGGCCCAAAGAGCATCGTTTAACCGAAGTGACCAATCCTTTCTATCAGGATTGACTATATTTTCTAAGATGTGCTTTATCGCCCTATTTGCCAATTCATCCTGATCATTGGTCTGTGGGTGGTAAGCTGTGGACACTTTGTGTTTAATTCCATATTTGGTCATGAGATTAGCAAAGGGCCTATTACAAAAATGTAGACCACCATCACTGATTATTACCCTAGGCATCCCAAATCTAAACAAAATGGTCTCTTTCAAAAACTTGTTCACAACCTTATGATCATTGGTCTTTGTCGGGATAGCCTCTACCCACTTAGATACATAGTCAACTGCCAAAAGAATGTAAGCATACCCAAAAGACATAGGGAAGGGACCCATAAAATCAATGTCCCAACAATAAAAAATTTCAATCATATACACGGGTGTGAGGGGCATCATATTTCTATGGGTCACTCATCCTAATCGTTGACATTTATTACAAAGCTTGCAAAATGTAAACCAATCTTTAAATAAATTAGGCCAATAAAAATCACATTGTAAAATCTTAGCTAATGTCTTATTTGATGAAAAATGGCCTCCACAAGCTTCTGAATGGCAAAAAACAGTCACGTCCTTCTGCTCTTCATCAGGCACACATCTCCTCATCAGTTGATCAGGATAGTATTTGAACAAATATGGATTGTCAAAGTAAAACTGCTTCACCTCGACTAAGAATCGCTTCGTGTCCCTTGGACTCCAATGAATTGGTAGGTGCCCTGCTACAAGATCATTCACAATATCAACGTACCATGGCACAGGCACATTCAAATTAAATAAATGCTCATTGAGAAAAAATTCAGGGATAGGAATGTGAGCATCTGTGTCTTCGATCATGAGCCTCGATAGATGGTCGACCACCACATTTTCCATTCATTTCTTAGCTTTGATGATGATATGAAACTCTTGGAGTAGAAGGACCCACCTAATCAACCTTGGCTTAACATCCTGCTTAGTCAACAAATACTTCAAAGCAACATGGTCAATATAAACAACAATAGGTCACCCTATAATGTATGACTTAAACTTATCAAGTGCAAAAACTACTAGTAGCAGCTCATTCTCGGTGGTAGTATAGTTCATCTAAGCCTTATTCAATATCTTGCTAGCGTAGTAGATGACATGGAGTGTCTTGTCATGTCGTTGGCCTAACACTGTGCCAACCGCGGAATCACTTGCATCGCAAATGAGCTCGAAAAGAAGTTCCCAATTGGGTGGTTACATGATTGGAGATGAAATGAGCATGTTCTTTAGGTCTCTAAAAGCTGCCTCAAAATCCACTGTCCATTCAAAGGAAACATCCTTGGCCAAAAGATGACATAAAGGTCGTGCCAAGACACTAAAACCTTTTATGAATCGCTTGTAGAACTTGGCATGACCAAGAAATGGCCGAACATCTTTAACAGACTTGGGGGTAGGGAGGTTAGAAATCAACTCAACCTTAGCTTTATCTACCTCTATCCCCTTCTTTGACACAAAGTGACCGAGGACTATCCCTTGAGTCACCATAAAATGGCACTTTTCCCAGTTAAGCACCAATCCTTTTTCTTCACATCGCTGCAAATTTTCCAAGAAACCCTCAAACAAATCACCAAATATAGAGAAATTGACCATAAAAACCTTGACAATCTTCTCCGCCATATCACTAAAAATTTCCATCATACACCTCTGAAACCTAACCAGTGCATTGCAAAGGAAAAATGACATCTTTATGTAAGCAAAAGTTCCCAAGGGACACATGAATGTTGTCTTTTCTTGATCTTCAAGGGCTATCTCAATCTGATTGTAGCTTGAATACCTATTCAAAAAGTAATAGAACGCATGCCCCGTAACTCATTCCAAGACTTGGTCAAGGAATGGTAATGAGAAATGGTCCTTTCGGGTACACAAATTTTGCTTTCTATAGTCAATGCAAACCCTCCACCCAGTCACTGTACTTGTAGGAATCAACTTATTCTTCTCATTAGCAACCACGGTGACTCCCGACTTCTTAGGGACTACTTGTGTAGGACTTACCTACCTGCTATCAAAAATAGGAAAGATAATTCCTAAATCAAAAAGCTTCAAAACTTTAGCTCGAACCACATCCTTCATTACGGGATTCAATTGCCACTGTGGTTAGTGGGAAGGTTTTGCATCATCTTCTAGGTAGATCCTATGGGTGCATATAAGAGGACTAATCCCCTTTAAATCTGCTCTAGTCCACCCAACAACTCCCCTATAGGCCTTCAACAATTTTAGTAGTCTTGATTCTTGCTCAGGTAGCAAACACAAACTGATCACCACTAGAAAAGTACTATCACTCCTCAAATAAGCATACTTCAAGGTGGATGGAAATGGCTTCAAATCAGGCTTGGTTGGTTGAACAATCGATGGTAGAACATGCTTCTCTATAGGTGGTAATTCTTTAAACTTAGGCTCCCACGAACCTAGAGTAAATGCTTCTTCTTCTTGAAAAATTATTTACTCAAATAGGTTCTCCAAGTATTTTTCCAGTTGACTCTTTTGCTTGTTGCTCCATGATGGTGTCAATGAAATTTACTTGATGCAACTCTCCATCATCCTCGGGTGCCCCTTCCAATATTGAACACATTAAACTCTAAAGTCATATTCCCGAAGGTCAACTTCATAAATCCATTCCTACAATTAATTATGAAATTATTTAAGAAATGGTCATCCCAATATAAAAAGGATTTGAGCAGACGGGTTAGCAATAGGACAAGTATCAAGAACAGTAAAATCAACTAGAAAGTAAAATTTCTCCACTTGGACTAGAACATCCTCCACTATTCCTCGTGGCATCTTTACACTTCTGTCAGTAAGCTGAAGTGTGATGGGTGTCGGCTTCAATTCTCCTAATCCAAGCTACATGTATATGGAATAGAGAAGGAGGTTCACACTTGCACCTAAATCTAGCAGTACTTCCTCCATCTGGCAGTCCCCAATGATGATTGAGATGGTGTCACAACCGGGCTCTTTGTAGTTGGGTGGAGTGTTCGTCCTTAAGATGGTGCTTACCTGCTCTGTGAGGAAAGCTCTATTTTGCACATTTATCTTCCTCTTCACTGTACATAATTCTTTCAAAAACTTGGCATAAGATGGTACCTATTTAATTGCATCCAAAAGAGGAATGTTAATTTTCACATGCTTAAAAATCTCAAGAATTTCAAATGTATCAGATAACTTAGCAGGCATACACAATCTATGAGGGTAAGAAGTAGGAATAGGACAACTATTTTTCAGCAACTTCAAGTAGCTTAGTCCCTTCTAAATCACTTGAGGTCTCTTTTTCTGTAGGTTTAGAGACCTTTGGTATGATAGTCTTGTCTACTTCTTTACATCTCCTAAGAGTAGTAATGGGTTTTAGCTATTCAATATTCTTAGTGGTCTCAATCATGTGTTGACCCTTGGGATTCTCCTGAGGTTAAGTAGGGAATTTCTCTTTTTCTTGTTGCATTGCCCCTAGGGTCGTGTTTATCTTTGTGATTTGTGACCTAATCTCATTTAAAGCCTGAGCAGTTTGATTGTTGATGTTATTTTGGGCCTAAATGTGTTGCTATAATGTTTCCTTTGTGCTCTTTTTTTGGGGTGGTTGGTAAGGAGGTACTGCGGGTTGACCTTAATGGCCAAATCCTTGAGCTTGTAGCTGTGGTGGTGGTGTTGGGTTCTGAACAAAACCATGTTGTGGAGGTCCTTGCGGAGGGACTTGTTGAACATTAGAGGGACTGATATAATTTGGTAATGGCTGATGCGTGGCAGGGGGTATTGTTGAGATTAGGTAGTGTTGTCGGATCTCTAACTAAAGTTGAGATGGTGTCACCATCGTGGATTTTAAGTATTAGAGTACGGAGAAAATGACTGTCTTGGCTAATTAAATGCATTAACCCTCTTGAATTTCCCTACACATAAGCAGAGTTAGGCACTCATTCATAGAGTGCTCAATGGACTCACATATCGAACAAGAGTTATCTACCTTGGGCACACTGGTCACCTCATTGACCTTTTGTAACTCTAAACTCTCCACCTTCCTTGAAAGTATAGCAATATTAGCTAAGAGCTCGTCTTGCTCTCTTAATGAATATTTTTGTCCACCGAAAAATTGAGGGGCTACTGATGATGTTAATCGATTAGTAGGATCTGAGATGTCCCAAGATTGGGCGCTCTCTGCCAAATAATCAAAATAATCAAGGGCCTTCCTCAGGCTCTTTATATAAAAACTCTCCATTGCACATCATGTCGATGAACTGATGATGTGCAGGGGTAATTCCCTTGTAAAAGAAAGTTACCATCTGCCACGGTTCAAAGCCATGATGCGGAATGGAGTTTAAAATCTCTTTAAATATTTTCCATCATTCATAAAACTGCTCATTTGGTTTCTTAGCAAAATTTTGCATTTTTTTTTCAAAGTAGCAGTTTTATGAACGGGGAAGAACTTAGTCAAAAATTCTTTTTGCATTTGATCCCAAGTAGAGATCGTCCTTGGCTTCAATGAATTTAGCGAAGTTTTTGTTTTATCTTTAAGTAATAAGGGGAAAAGTTTCATTCGAGCAATTTCTTCTCACACATTTTGTTCCAAGAATGTACTAACTACTTCCTCAAATTCCTTGTGATGGAGATAACAATGTTCACTTACCATTCCATGTAATTGAGGGTTTAACAATGAATTGATGTGCCTGCACTGGAAGTACAATGCAGGATGTCGAGGAAGAGGGGTTCAATTAAAGATAATCCTTCATAGTCCGACCAAGCAGGACTATAAGCAGATTATTCCCTCTATTACTCCCTGCTAGTACAATAATGGGTGGATCAATGTCATTGTTGTTATTCTAGGCAGTCATACCTACAACTAGTGGTAAGACCTGTCTAAGTCTAACAAGTCGGACTGCTTGGTCTTTACCCCACATGAAAATGTGTTAAACCTCAAATTAAAATTGCAAGAAAGCAAGAAATAAATTACAATAGAGATACGCACATTTGCTCGTGATGAAATTCACAAGACTTACATGAATACCTCTGTATCGCCTTAGATTACCGTTAACATCCTCGACAACGGCGCCAAAAATGTTTGCCCTCTAAAAGGGTATTTTCACGAAAGCACCCAAGCGTAAGAGAAATATATCATGTAGTAACTTGAACAAAAGTCCAAGGTTGTCTCTTTAGATACATAATTGGAATTAAAGGTGATGGAAAATAAAATGAAAAAGCTCGTTGAGTTCAAGAATTTTGAGAGTTAACTACTAATGAAATTGAAATTCAACAAATAGAAAAATTGGATAATCTTCAGAATTCGTCCCACCTATGAATAAGAGTTTCTACCTTAAATCTATAACTCATCTACTTTCGTATTCAAACTACTACAAACGGATGATTTTCAACCAAAAAATTAGAAAAAACTAATGTAGAAATTGAAAGATGGTTTATGATGGAAGAATCGGTACTCTAAAGGTTGCAAGAAATACCACAATTATTTGTACCAAGCCTAATTGCATACAAATAACAGGGACATATGCAAAATAATTAAATTTTTGAAAACATAACCTGTTCAATCAATCACATAAACGTTAAAACCCTAGTTTAAGGCATACGCTCTACTTCATAAGTTTGGGACTCCTTCCTCAAGTCATCTAGAAGAAGACTACTCACTCATGAGAATGGAAATAACGTAAAGCTTTAAAGAAGACATAATTGAATGTAGAAAAGTAAAGACTGAATTGAAATTGATAGCTTGTATTGAAAAACAGAATGTAAATAACAAAGATTCATAAATAAAGACGATTGATATTAAATATCATTTGCACAAATAAAAGAAAAATCCTAAGTAAAATTCTGTAGAATAAACCATAAAATTCTCTAACAAGAAAAGTAAAAGAAAACTCCTAAGAACTTCTCCTCCAACCTCTTCTTTGATTTCCCAAAGGGTCTCTATTTATAATGATTAGGAAGGAAAATATTCAACTCTTTGAAAGATATCAATCCCAAAATTATCTCTCTCCTATAGGTTGAGAATCCCCAAAATATTTGGCAAAATCTTATCTTTAATTAAGCTTCTCGACAATATCTGCCTTGACTTACCGATAGCACGATAGACCTACCGGTAGTTCTATGTCTGTCAGGAACTTATGTAGCTTCTCTTACTGGTAATTAATCTGGCAGGACTATTTTGATAAAAGTACTAGGGCTTCAGCTACAGGTAGAATGTGATACAACTACTAGTAGAACTTCTCAAATGAAAACTTGTAAATTTCTGTGAGCTCGTCTACCGGTAGAACTGACTTCTTACCGGTAGAACACCTACCGATAGCTCTTCTCTTTCATTCAATTGAATTTGTAAGGCCCACGACTTTATCTAATCCCGAGAAAAATCACTGTCACCTTGTTCCTTGTCATTATATCTATGCTAAAACTCCATGTTTATATATACCTAAAATACCTGCAACACCAAAATCATGGCTTAAGCTACAAAATGCACTAAGTGAAACAAGTTAGTTAGTTAGCAAGCCTAAATTGGATGTGAAAGGCTATGAAATAATGCAATATTGAGTGCTCATCACTAAACATTTGTGAGAAAAGGTAATTGTGGTAGTAAAAAGTTTTAATTTCTGATTGATTAAGCTTAAAATCGAAAAAATTATTCACCACCTCTTGGTAGTGTTGTGTGTTTCACGTGTATAATCGTGAGGAAATATCTACTTTATTTCTCCCCTTCCTGGAACAATAATTGGTATCAGAGCATGGTAACCCTGAGTTGCACGTAGACACTTGTAGGCATGTCTTGTTTTTTCTTACACACCTAGGTGTTTTGCCTTCTTGAGATCTATTGTTACTATGAGTTAGTTTCGAATGGAGTGTCAAAAAGAAGGAGGTTTAATTGCACGACCACCACTCTTCCACAGGTCTAATTCTGCATATTGGAACTCTTGCATGAGAATGTTTATAAAATCCATAAACGAGAGAGTTTGGTTGAGTGCACAAGAGGGTTTGAGCCTTCCCACCACCACCACACTATTAGAAAGTGATGAAGCGTTGGTTGAAGTGAAATCCCCGAAGACTTGGTCCAAAGTTGAAATCGAGCAAGCGGGGTGGCACTCAAAAGTCTTGAATGCAATATTCAATGCCATGACACAGAATGAGTTCATGAGGATCACTAATTGTGAGACTTCCAAAGAAACTTAGGACATCTTGGTTGTTTCCCACGAAAGGGACTTCCATGGTGAAAATGTCCAAACTCCAAAGGTACATCTCTCAGTGGAGACTTTGAGGATACAAGATGATAAACAATTTAGTGAGTTTAACGCTAAATTGTATGATATTGTAAATTCATTTTTTGCATTAGGTACCAAATTTGATGACATAGCCATTAAATGGAAATTTGTGATATCTCTACTAGAGAGGTTTCATACAAAGGTTACATCCTTGGAAACAAGCCTCAACAGAGTCGGTGTCGGTTGAAGACCTAGTTGGGTCAATATTGACTTTTGAGATGAACCTTCCATCCCTAAAGAAAGCTAAGGGCATTGCTTTGAGCTTAACTAGATAAGGGGGAGGTAAATCCAAGTCACACTAATTAGGAGAGGAGGACCTAGACTTAATTGTAAGAAAGTTCAAAACATATTTTAAAGCTAGCAATGTAGAGTCCGAAAGGTTAAAAGGAAATCCTAATAAACCTACTACTCCTAAAGAAAGAACAGACAAAGGGGGAAGAAACTCTTGACACGAGGTTAAGAGAAAGGGGCAAGGCTTACAATGCTTTCAATGTCAAGGATTTGGACACATGGATTCAGAATGCTCGAATCGAACAAATAAAGATTCGCCCAAAGAAAAGAGGAAAGCTATGAAGGCCAAGTGGAGCGATAGTGAAAGTGAGTCCACATCGAGTGATGACTCCTCTTGTCAAGATGATGAAGAGAATTTCGCGACCTTTGTAGGTCCACTCTCCTTTCCCCCTAAACAAACTTCGACGAGTAAAGTTGAAGCAAGTCCAACCACGAGGGTAGAAGACTTGGAAGAAGAAATCCCCACATGCGTGGAGGATGAAGAATGTTTTGAGGATATACACGATGTAATGACCAATTATATGTATTCATCAAACAACAAAATAAGGTAAGCACCTTGAGTAATCGGGTTAACTCAAGTGAAGAAGATAGAAAAGCACTTCATATGGACTTAGTGAATTCCAAAGCTAAAATTTGTGGGCTTGAAGAGGGGAAGAAATTTCTTCTTGAGAGAGTGAGCTTCCTTGAGCGAAAATGTCATGAGCTTGTCAAGTCAAAGAAAAATCTTGATTCTAAATGTATTCATTTTTACTTTTTTTTCTTATATGAAAAAAAATACAAAATTAGAAATTCAAATAGATTTTTGACGTCAAGCTGGACATTCATTTTAGGATTTATTGTAATTACTTTATTTTCCTTATATGTTGTATGTTTATGCATATTTTTATGTTTTAATTTAATTAAGAAAAATTAAAAAAAAAGAATTGAAAAAGAAAAGTAAAAAATATATATTTTATTTGTTTTTCATTGTTTATTATGGTCATCACACTTTAATTTGATTTAGAACATATCCATCTTTAATTCAAAGTTGAGTACATTACTATGAGAAATATTAGGGAATAGAGAACTTGATGGTTATCAGTCTTAGATCTTTATCCTTGAACCAATTCCCTTTTGCCCTAGCATGCTTGGATTATGTGTTACTTGCGAAAAATAAAAAAATCAATTACACTTTAATCATTCACCTTCAGACTTAGGAGTCTAACTACCTTAATAGATTAATGACCTTACTTGATTCTAAGTGTTGGTAATAGGTGAACACATGGATAAAGGTTAGTAAAGCCTCATATCCCTTAAAAAGATACCAAATAGCCAATTATGAGAAAAGAGTCCAATGTTGTCAAATTTAAAAAGGAGATGCATAAAATAAATGGCTAAGTGACAATTTTCCTTTAATTGTTGAGAGTACTACATGCTTAATGTCATGCCTCACCTGTAAACCACAAAGAGCTACGCTACACATGCTTAGAAGCATAACATTTAAAGTTACATAATTCACAATCGTACTAATTGAAGTCATAAGAGAAGAAGGGATGAAAAATAAGGTGGAGTGTTTATTAAAAAAAATATAAAAGATTCATTTAGAACACTCACTAACCGGTCATGTTTTCACTCAGATGAGGCATGAGGAATTCATGTAGAGTTTTATTAATTCACTAATCTCGATAGATTCCTAATAGTGTCAGAGTTCGATTTCACATACGTCATACTTGAATTGATCAAATATGCAAAATATGAACACGTGTGCGTGAAATTGAATAGAGTGAGAGGCAATTGCTGTAAGGATAAATTTGCTATATTGAGAATATATGTGATTTTCTTGATTTATGACTTCATAAAATTTAATTGTCAAATTGGAAATTGCATATCATAATTAGATTTATATTTCGTCCATGCATGTGCATTTAATTACATTTAGGTTGTATATACATCCATGCATGACATTTGAGACTCAAGTGAGTGATAAGAGGAGTAGTGGACTGGACAGCTAAAATCTGGAAGCAGAACTAGTCAGTTTTAGGGACCATTCGAGTGACCCCATACATCGCTCAAGCGACCTACACTGATTCTCGATCCAGCATGTTTAAAGATGCGATTTTTACTCATTTCAACACACTTCATTTACTCCACACACGAGCTCATACCTCTCTTTCATACCCAAGGAATACCCCTGATCTAGAACTCATCCTAGAGTGATTCAAAGTGCATTTCAACTTTGGATCTGTGTTATTCAATTTTTTTTTGCACATTATCATCGATTGTGTTCAAAAAATGCCTCCAAAAGCTGAGAAACGAGGCACGCATATGCCAGTAATTCATGTGCCACATCACACTGGGCTGCACCCATTTCTTCTCATGCCGAGTAGAATTCTGTTATGGATGCGTTAGGTAATGTTCAGACCAACTTAGGTCATGTTCAAACTAGTGTAGATTACAACACAGTCTCATAGTATTACAACTAGATTCTCTTGATGAGAGACATGTCAGTCTTGAGTAGGGCAGAGAAAGATAAGATGACTCAGGCAGATGATGCAGAATGTTGAATTCAATGATAAGGATGAGCCTGAGAGAAGTGATGATACAACCCGTTGAGTTGTAGGAGACTTCGTATAAGACCATTATTCATTCATGGGCATGTACTTAAGTATTTTATTATTTTTTTGTTATCTTTGTATTTATTTATTTTTCTTTGTTGTGATGTACTCTTAGTCATTTACTATTCGATGCTTTATCTATTTAGACTTTGTGTTTGTCATGTTTGTCCTTTTCTCTGTTCTATATGCCTATCCTTTCTACTTGGATTGTATTGATATCCTCTTGTTAAATCTATGATATGTCATTAGGTTTGGCACTATGTGACACAAAAACGAAAAAATATTTTTGGAGTAACATGATTCTATACCATGCTTGTTATGATATGTCATTAGTTTGACACTTTGTGACAAAAAAAAAGGAGAATATTTTGGGAATAGTTGAGGGAATTTGAAACAAATTCTCGTGACTAGCTTGGATTATTGCACTAGAATAGAGTAAGGGGAAGTTTGTTCTTATATTCAGGAAGACTACATACACAAACTTGACATGAAGTCACATATTTTTCTTATTTATTTTATACTTGTTATTTTATTTGTAAACACCAACTAAGGGGGAGAACTTGTTGTGCATTGTCATTGCTATATTCATAGGTTCTCAAGCATATTGGGCAAGTATTTCTTACATTTGTTACATATTTACATTTGCATGTTAACATGAAAATGTCTTATATTTCTCTTGGTGCTTACCATACTTGTGATTATGTTATGTCTTTCATATATATTATGTTCTTCACGAGGTAGTGGTTTACGCAATGATGTGCATAACTATGATCTACGACAGTTCTTGTATAGATTATTGATATATAGACACTTGTAGATAAGTGTTAATATTAGATTATGATTCATTTTGTTTTAGTGGTTTGCGGACGATGATAGTAAATTTCTTACTTATGTTTTTTCTCACAAAATTCAAAAGGGGGAGATTGTTAGGATTATATTTATAATTGACTAATTTCGTGAAGTCTTTTTGTAAATCTCACATTGAAGATCCGAAAGTGTCAATAGAAGAGAGGAGATTGAGCTTTAAGCTATATCGAGAGTCTCTCCATATGCACCTTCTTCCTTAGGACAAAGGTAATGACCTAGAGACCTTAGAACCCTTGATTTAATTCATTTGACCTTAGTTAAGTTAAATGGAATTAGTGATTGTTCCGTTAATGACTCCTAGGTGTTTTTCTAGAAAAGATTTTCTAAACTTAAATGAGTTTTGAAAACATAATCTTGAGTCATTAATTGAACCCCACTTGAGTAACACCCTTTAGTACTCAAGTGGATAAGTTTTTGCTAGATTTCTAACTTGAAAACTAGTAGGAACCACCTTATGTTTGCCAACCTTCACTAGAACAGTCTCTTAATACTTAAAGATAAAATCAGTAAAGACTGAACGCGTGGGCAATGGAGACCACCCTCTGGGTTTCCCTTAAACCGCCCGAGCGGTCCTTGATCTTCTGCCTTGGTTTGAATTCTTTTTTCTTTCCAGCAGCCATCGCCCTCTTATCGCTCTCCCACTACTCAAGCGATCATTTTAGAATTTGTATGTTCTTGGTCCCTAAGAAAAACCCTATTCTAAGCCTATACATAGAGGGAACCTTCCCAAGCTAGACATTGAGAGATCATAGAACAACCCTAGATTTCTAAATCCAAAAGGCCAAAAATCATCCTGTGATTCCTATACAACATCACACATTTGAGAAGAAGAACTTGCTTGATTCCTATGCATACTGAGATTCATGGGTGCATCCTAGGAGTGCTCAAAGCATAAACGAACCATGTGGCGGGGAGTTCAAATGAAGTTATCTACGATATCAGTGGGTGTATTTAGTGGAGAGATCTATTGAAGGAAAGAAGTATCTAATCATGGTATTGGTTGAGGTATAAAACTCGAGTACTTATAGATTGAATGTGGGATAGTGGATAAGACTTTGGTGAATCCTAAGTGATTCCTCTCGAATTTTTTTGTAACGCCCCAAAAACCACCCTAGACGGCATTACATTCTAAAACCATTTACATAATGAGAGCACTAAGATAATCCATCAAGAAGAAAATTTTTCCATTCATCATCTATAGAATTTACAATATCATCCCAAAAGAATAAGCCAAGTTATGACCACAATATCAAAAGAATATGCCACACTATGGCATTTACATCTCAAGGATCAAACGTAACTTAGCAGCGGAATAACAAAAGAAAATTAAACTTCACATGATTTCAAAATAAATTCTCAAGTCTAGTACAAAAGAAGCTACGTCTCTACAAGTCCACCTCGGGATCTAGATTCCCCTCGGGTGGAGCCTCCCAATACCCCGGCTCGTCAACTCCGAGATTCTCCTCTAGCACCAAATCTGAAAATGTTTAACTGTAGGGGGTGAGCACGAAACTCTGTAGCAAAATCTTCTCAAAATCAGACAAGGTTTAGAAAAACATAATAAAATGGTCGGTCTCATTTTACAACATAGCATACATAATCTTTGAAGTAAAACAGAGACATTTTAGAATGGATCTCAAGTTTAAGTAGCAACGGTAATTTAAATGAACAGTAAAAGAAACCAAGATCCAATACATATTCATTTCCCAAAATATAAACCATTTTTCCCACAAGACCTTGTGGAATCCCATACTCCCACAAGTTCTTGTAGGTAACCATTTACCACAATAAAACAATAATCCATAAATTGAATATTCCACAACCATATGTATATGTATCTCGAACATGATGTAGGCAAACCCCATGAATCGACACATTGAGTAATATCTAGCCCACACACGCACACAATTCTTCTCAAAGATATCCATCCTTTAGGAAGGGCGTATGCCATACCAATGACAGTGACGTATCCAACCCAGGCATTAGTATACTAACCCTCTGACACGGCACCCGTGAGCAATAGCAGTTTAGTCTTACCAAAGCACTAACCCCACTACGAGTGGTAGGAAACATGCCAACCCACACGGAGCAAGCAACACGTCTACCCACTCTACGATATCTCGTCAAAGGCCACCCATGGTCATCCCATACTCATAAGAGATACAATACTAAACCCAATTTCACAATTTACAAGTATATCTTAAAAACCCCAAATTAAGCATGTGACATTTTCAATAACCAACTAAGAAAATGCAAGAGATCACAACAATATCATTTTATTAGTCAACACAAAACACTATGGTTTCGAAATCAAGAATAAAGGAAGAGTTCAAGAGGAAAACTCATCACTCTTGAAAACTAGGGTTATTCAAACTATAAAGAGATTTCATGGGTATTCAACCCTAACTTTGTGTAAAACATGTTAACAATTGCAAAAGAACCAAGAAACAATGAAGTCATAGCAAATACATATCATTAAGAATCAAAACATACATATTTATTAACCCTAACATCAATGTAAGAGAAAGAGAAGAAATCCCCTACCTTGGTGTTCTTGAAATCTAGGGCTTGAATCTAGAATCACCATTAAATCTTGTGTTTTTCCCCTTTGATCTTGAGTTTCTATCTTCCTTTCTTTCTCTCCTAAGGTTCTAAAGTGTTTAGGATAAGAGTGGAGTGAAGAATGGGGCAAATGAGGGCTTGAGGTGGTGTTTTAAACCCAAAAATCCCGAATTTTTAACTGTTCGGCGAGTGTCAGAGAAAATCGTACCGGTACTCCAAAGCTACTGGAGTCGGGCGTACCGGTACGGTATCGTACCGGTACGGTATCGTATCGGTACGGTTTCGTATCGGTACGGTTTGACATATTTTTGCTCCGAATTCCAGGGCAGTGTTGACCCATTTAGAGGTCGAATTGGAAAATTTTCATGAGATACACGTTTGTAGCCCTAGATGTCTACTATCTACTGTCCAAATTTTAGATCAATTGGATATAAGGATAAAAATTTATGACCAAAATACTAGAATGTGTCCCAGCTCCTTTTTACCCAAATTCTCTCTAAGTGTGTTTTCACTACGGAATATTTCCTAGCTTCCAATACACTCCACATTACCTCTCCCAATGTTTTTCGACCTTCCGGATTCAATGGAGAACTTATTTTGACCTAAAAATATTTAGAAACTTCCATAATCCCTCTTCTCAAGTTTACACACCTTCGAAACTTAACTTCCCAATCAATTTGTATCTCTAGTTTTTGCTTTTATTCCTACCGTCACTACACATATCCACATTTTTACAACAATTATTTACTATGTATCTATATACATATATAAAATAAAATGCGGGGTGTTACAATCCACCCCCCTTAAAGAAAGTTTCGTCCTCGAAACTTAATCGTCGAGTAGCGAACAAATATGGATACTTCTCCCGCATTTCTTGCTCCGGTTCCCATGTAGCTTCTTCCACTCCATGGTGTTGCCACAAAACCTTCACCAATCTGATAACTTTGTTGCGAAGCAATTTTTCCTTGGCGTCGAGAATTTCTACCGGTTGCTCTTCGTAGGTTGTTCCGTCTTGAATTTCAATCTCCTCCAAGTTCACGACTAGAGTTGCATCCGAGTGACACCTTCTTAACATGGACACGTGGAACACGTCATGTACTTCGGATAGCTGGGCTGGTAGTCGAAGTTGATATGCCGCCTTGCCTACCGCTTTGATTACCTCAAACGGTCTGGTATATCTTGGCGCTAACTTCCCCCTCTTGCCGAATCTAAACACTCATTTCTTAGGCGACCCAAATCCACATACATTTTTCCAACGAAATAATTTAAGAAAAATTAACATAATATCATCGAAAATACCATTTTATTGGTCAATACCAATCGTTAGAATTCTGAATTAAGGAACAAATAAATAATCAAGCTTTGGAATCAAGAACAAAGTAACAATCGAGTCTTGGAGTCAATAACAGATGCATATCAAGCTTTGTAACTAAGAGCTAAAGAGTATCAAGTTTTGAACTCAAGGACAAGGAGAAATAAAGTATTGAAATCAAGAGCAATTGAATATCAAGAATAAATGAATCACAAGTGTTAGAATCAATAACAAATGAATATTAAATTTGGCTATCAAGAGCAAATGAATATTAAGCTTGGAATTCAAGAATAAAGGCGTATCAAGCTTGAAAGTCATGAACAAAGGAGAAATTAAGATTTAACGGAACAATCATGTATGGAAATCAATAACAAACGACTATCAAGGTGTGAGATCAAGAACAAAGGATTATGAAGCTTAGAAATCAAGACCAAAAGAACACTCAAGTCTTGGAACCAAGAATAAGGAATATCAAGTATTGAATATTGAGAATAATTGAATCACAAGGGTTATAGTCACTACCAAGTGCATATCAAATTTAGATATCAAGAACAAATGAATATTAAGCTTGGAAATCAAGAACAAAGGAACAATCACTTCTTGAAATCCATCACAACGAATATCAAGCTTAGAATTAAAAATAAGGAACAATCAGGTATTGAAAACAATAACAAACAAATATCAAGGATGGAAATCAAGAACAAAGGAGAAATCAAGAGAAAAACACATTTTGGTAGCAAGCAAGGCGATTTAAGGGTTACCAAACCATCCCATTATTTTCCACATGGCATTAATTTCAAGAATAGCAAGAATCAAGGATTGAATAGCATGCATATAACATTTAGAGTCAAAGAAATACATATAAGTAAACCTACTGGTAACTGAAATGTAATCCGCTAGCACGTAACCCTTACAGACCAGATTGGTATCCCCCTGTTCTCCCGTAGGCAAATCAACATATAAAGCATGTTCTAGCTCCTCGGAACCCAATCCCAATTCCCCAGCGTCCGTAGTACGTATAAAAGAATGAGTCGCATAGGAATCCAATAAAATTCGGGCCCAAGAATGGTAGAGAAGAACAATACCTTCCACAACGGCGTTGGAGGCATCTTCCTCCGGTTGAGTCAAAGCAAAAACCCTTCCTTGATTGGTGCCGCCGGGGGCATGAACTTGTAACGGTCTCTGTGGTGGTAGTGGCTGTCATAGCGGTGGCCTGTTTGCATTCACTCGCCCAGTTGCTTGGTTGGTCTTGGTGGAAAGCAGTGGACAATTATCTTTGCAGTGCCCAACACCTCCATAGGCAAAGCATCGGCGTGCATCCGTGCCTACTCTCTCTGGTACGCCTCCCGCTCCTCGAGCTATCTGAGGTCTCTGATGTGCTGGCCTTTGTAGAGGTGGCTTGTTTGCTGGTACTTGCTCGGTTGCTTGTTTGGTCCTTGGGGGAAACGAGGGGCATCTATATTTGAAGTGCCCATACTCTCCGCATGCAAAGCATTGGCGCGGGTCAGTGCTTGTTCTAGTCTGAGTCACTTCATCTCCTCGAGCTGTCAGAAGTCTTTGTCCACCTACCTGGTCTGGACTTCGGTATGGTGCTGCTCGCTGCACTCCACTGGTGCTAGGGTCCGTCCTGATCGGACCTCCTCTCGCAAAGCTCTGTCGCCACTGGCTGTCCTCTATATCTCTCTCCACCAATGTCGCTCGGTCAACCAGGTCCCCATACTCCCGGATCTTGAGGGCCACCAACTTTTCCCGGATAGCAGGCCTCAAGCCCTGCTCAAAGCGCTTGGCCCTGCTGGCCTCAGTAGATATAAACTCTGTTGCATAACGGGATAGCTCATCGAAACTCCTCTCGTACTCGGTCACCGTCATGCTGCCCTGTCGGAGAGCAAGGAAATCGGCCTTCATTCTGTCTCTTACTGATTCCGGAAAGTACTTGTCTTGGAAAATTTGGTTAAATTCCACCCAAGTGAGTGCATCCGTGGTCCTCCTTCTTTTTACTGAGTCCCACCAATGGTCGGCCTCCCCCTCGAATAGATAAGTCGCCAAGTCGACTCGAAGATCCTCGGCTATCTCCATGCCATCACATATCTTCTGCACTCGGCGGATCCATTTATCCGCATCCAAGGGGTTAGAGCTCCCTTGGAAAGTAGACGGGTGTTGCCTCAAAAACTCTCGGAGAACTACCATTCTCCTATTCTCCTCTCTGCTGCCCGGTACTTGAGCTAGTGGATGAGCCCCACCGTTATGGTTGTTCCCATTCTGGTGTTGTACCAGAGTGGTGAGCTCCCTCAAACACTGATAGATGCCATTAATTACATCGGGAGGTGGTGGCGGTGGTGGGTTTGTTTGACCTCCACGACCACAACCACGCCCTCGTCCACGTACACGTTCACCGTCCATCCTGCACATCAATTTACAATTTAGTTCCTCGATGTGCAAGACATCCTAGGTATCACTTTAGTCTATAACACAAGACGGGTGTGAAATCTAACTCAAACCCTTTTATTCAACTTAGTCCTAAGGCTCTAGTGGTAATCCATAACCTACAGCTCCCATGTAAGACCTAAAGTCTAAGCTCTGATACCAACTTTGTAACGCCCCAAAAATCACCCTGGACGGCATTATATTCTAAAACCATTTACATAATGAGAGCACTAAGATAATCCATCAATAAGAAAATTTTTCCATTCATCATCCATAGAATTTACAATATCATCCCAAAAGAATAAGCTAAGATATGGCCACAATATCAAAAGAATATGCCACACTATGGCATTTACATCTCAAGGATCAAACGTAACTTAGCAGCGGAATAACAAAAGAAAACTAAACTTCACATGATTTCAAAATAAATTCTCAAGTCTAGTACAAAAGAAGCTATGTCTCTACAGGTCCACCTCGGGATCTAGATTCCCCTCGGGTGGGGCCTCCCAATACCCCGGCTCGTCAACTCCGAGATTCTCCTCTGGTACCAAATCTGAAAATGTTTAACTGTAGGGGGTGAGCACGAAGCTCTGTAGCAAAATCGTCCCAAACTCATACAAGGTTTAGAAAAACATATATAAAATGGTCGGTCTCATTTTACAACATAGCATACATAATCTTTGAAGTAAAACAAGGAAATTTTAGAATAGATCTCAAGTTTAAGTAGCAATGGTAATTTAAATGAACAGTAAAAGAAACCAAGATCCAATACATATCCATTTCCCAAAATATAAACCATTTTTCCCACAAGACCTTGTGGAATCCCATACTCCCACAAGTTCTTGTAGGTAACCATTTACCACAATAATACAATAATCCATAAATTGAATATTCCACAACCATATGTATATGTATCTCGAACATGATGTAGGCAAACCACATGAATCGACACATTGAGTAATATCTAGCCCACACACACGTACACAAATCTTCTCAAAGATATCTATCTTTTAGGAAGGGCGTATGTCATACCAATGGCAGTGACATATCCAACCCAAGCATTAGTATACTAACCCTCTAACACGGCACCCGTGAGTAATAGCGGTTTAGTCTTACCAAAGCACTAACCCCACTACGAGTGGTAGGAAACATGCCAACCCACACGGAGCAAGCAACACGTCTACCCACTCTACGATATCTCGTCAAAGGCCACCCATGGTCATCCCACACTCATAAGAGATACAATATCAAACCCAATTTCACAATTTACAAGTATATCTTAAAAACCCCAAATTAAGCATGTGACATTTTCAATAACCAACTAAGAAAATGCAAGAGATCACAACAATATCATTTTATTACTCAACACAAAACACTATGGTTTCGAAATCAAGAATAAAGGAAGAGTTCAAGAGGAAAACCCATCACTCTTGAAAACTAGGGTTTTTCAAACCAAAAAGTGATTTCATGGGTATTCAACCCTAACTTTGTGTAAAACATGTTAACAATTGCAAAAGAACCAAGAAAAAATGAAGTCATAGCAAATACATATCATTAAGAATCAAAACATACATATTTATTAACCCTAACATCAATGTAAGAGAAAGAGAAGAAATCTCATACCTTGGTGTTCTTGAAATCTAGGGCTTGAATCTTGAATCACCCTTAAATCTTGTGTTTTTCCCATTTGATCTTGAGTTTCTCTCTTCCTTTCTTTCTCTCCTAGGGTTCTAAAGTGTTTAGGATGAGAGTGGAGTGAAGAATGGGGCAAATGAGGGCTTGAGGTGGTGTTTTAAACCCAAAAATCCCGAATTTTTAACTGTTCGGCGAGTGTCAGAGAAAATCGTACCGGTACTCAGTACCGGTACTCCAAAGCTACTGGAGTCGGGCGTACTGGTACGGTATCGTACCGGTACGGTTTGACAGATTTTTGCTCCGACTTCCATGGCAGTTTTGACCCATTTATAGGTCGAATTGGAAAATTTTCAATAGATACACTTTTGTAGCCCTAGATGTCTACTATCTACTGTCCAAATTTCAGATCAATTGGATATAAGTATAAAACTTTATGACCAAAATACTAGAAGGTGTCCCAACTCCTTTTTACCCAAATTCTCTCTAAGTGTGTTTTCACTCCGTAATACTTCCTAGCTTCCAATACACTCCACATTACCTCTCCCAATGTTTTTCGACCTTCCGGATTCAATGGAGAACTTATTTTGACCTAACAATATTTAGAAACTTCCATAATCCATCTTCTCAAGTTTACACACCTTCGAAACTTAACTTCCCAATCAATTTGTATCTCTAGTTTTTTGCTTTTATTCCTACCGTCACTACACATATCCACATTTTTACAACAATTATTTATTATGTATCTATATACATATATAAAAGAAAATGCGGGGTGTTACATTTTTTGAGGAGAGTTTCTGCGTCAACAAATCTCTTGTGTTTTTTATTGCTTTATTTGATACACTTGTGATTTGTAGCAAACACGGGAAATATGTGTTTGATGTTATGATAATGTGAATATTCATATCATCCATAGTGGTTTGGTAGTGGGTTGTTGCCTTTGGTTGGGAGCGTTGTGAGTGATTGAGTGTTAATTGATAAAATTCACATATTCATTACACTAATCATCATGGTTTATTTAATTGTTCTTGTGTGAAAGAGGTTCTCAAATTGTTAATTGAAAAATCATTTTGAGAAAGATGTAATTGTGGTAGACATAGGTTATAAATTGGTGTGTGTTCAACCAGAATTAAAATTAACTTATTCAACCCCCATATAGGTAGTACTTGCATTCGATCTAATAAGTACCTTGTGTCAGAATTGAGAAATTATATATGGCTCAGATCTTTAGTATTCTCTTATTTATTACCTGCGTCTACTATTTAGGGAGAATACCGTCACCAATTCTTACTAAGAAACTGAAAGAAACCTCAAAAACAGAAGAAAGGGGGGAAAGTGCGAAAGAAATAGATGTAGAAATAGAAACAACTTCAGAAACGAAGGGGACAAAATAGGAATTAGAGGGATCCACTGAAGAAGATCCTTCTCCTTACCTTTTTTCAGAAGAAAAGGAGGATCCGGGCAAAATCGATGAAACAGAAGAGATCCGAGTGAATGGAAAGGAAAAAAAAATGATGAATTTCACTTTCACTTTACAGAGCCATCCTATAACAAACAAGAACAAGTTTCTTCTCATCAGAATAGGAATCACAAAAATTCGAAATTAAAAATAAAAGATGAAGATAAAGAACTCTTCTGGTTCGGAAAACCTCTTGTGACTCTTCTTTTCGATTATAACCGATGGAATCGCCCATTTCGATACAAAAAAAAATAAGTGATTTGAAAAGGATGTAAGAAATGAAACATCACAATGTTTTTTTTATACATGCCAAAATGATGGAAAACAAAAAATATCTTTTACATATCCACTCAGTTTGACAACTTGTTGGGAAATGATACAAAGAAGAATGTCCTTGTCCATATTAGGAAAAATTGCCTCTGATGAACTGTACACTCAATGGATTTATACCAACAAACAAAAAAATAACAACATAAACAATGAGTTTATAAATAGAATTGAGACTCTCGACATGGGATCTCTCTTTCTGGATATACTCGAAAAACGGTCTAGATTGTGTAAAGATGAGACTAAAAAAGACTACTTGCCTAAAATGTATGATCCTTTCTTGAATGGGCCATATCATGGAACAATCAAAAAATGGTTTTCTCCTTCAATTTCAATCATAAATGAACCTTCAATAGAAAATTTTATAGAGACAATTGAAATAAATAAGATTCATGGTATTCGTTTTCCTAATATTGATTGTCGAGAATCTGAATAGAAAATAGATCCATTTTATAAAAAAAACCATTATCCGCAGAAATTTCCCATTTCTCAAGTTAAATCGTAAAAGATAATATATTCCGCACAAGGATATCGAGTTTATCCTTACATGGTTAGATAACCCAATAATGCTATATATTGTGTATCTTCGTCCATAATACTCCCATCTTCAATCTCTTACATTAACCCTCAATCTCAGGAGAGTAATGTATGTATTTAGGTTGCATGACATACCACACTCCCTTGGTTTTTCTATAAGTAAAATTATATATTAACTCTGAGGATGTTTTTTGAAGTTTCTCTCTTAAAAACCTCCATTGAAGCCATGAGTAATTTGAAGGAAAATTATGGGTCAGGCCCAATAAAAATAAACCAAGAGAGACCCAAATATTCAGTATCCAGAAAGGAGCCCAAACAGAGCTGGGTCAACCCATCAAGAAGGAAGCCAACAAGGGAATCATGAAGCCAATGCCCAACAAGGGATCAAAGGGCGCCGCCCAAAGAGGGTCACCCAAGCCTAGGCGCCACCAATGGGGCGCCGCCCATGGCCTACCCCGTATTCCTCTTGCTCTTTCTTCACTCCAATGCAAGTCCAACTCAAGTCTAAGCTCAGGCTCAAGTCCAATCCAGCCCAGGATCCTCCTCCGAAGGAATAAGAGCACGAGGGAGAAAATATCGGGATAGGCACGGAGATCTCCTACCATAACTGTACTTACCAAAATAGTAGAAGTCCTCTCCCTCACGTCACCGCCTCACTATACCTATATAATGTAAGCTCCCTCCACATAGAGGGCATGTTCCACAACCTTGTCATCTCTAGACTTTGAGATCCCTACACACACTACACCTCCCTACACACATTGCTTCTCTCTCCCAAAGCACTGTAATACTCCCGGGGTTACTCTCCCGGTAACCTTGTTCATCAATAAAGATCTCCGGCCACAGCAGCCGTTCCCGAGAATGGAGTAGGTCACCCGGACCGAACCACTATAAATCTTTGTGTTGACTCTATATTTATTATTTTGCCATTGATCTATCATTGATTGCCTATTTATTGCTCATTAATTATACTTGTTCATATGCTTGACTGTTGATCTTGCGCAATACCGATTTGTGCATCATCAATAATAATGCTTCTAGATCGTGATAATGACAGAAGATTGATGATAATAATAAATCTTAGAAAATTAAAACTAAAGTCTTATTTGACCTAGATAACAAACATCATCCTCCTAACAACAAATAAGGGAGAGTAAAGTCCACTCTTAGTAGGAGTGGACTCCCTAATGCCAACTGATGAAGGAAAATTTAGGTCAACTCATCCAGCCAACATGTCGACATTATTCCTTGAGCTCAATCAATAGCTCAGCATTGGTCATCGAGCTCAGCTTCGCACAATTCATCCATCTCGGCCAACAGTTTTCCTAGCTCGACATTTTAGTTCAAAATTGGCCCGTTAGAAGATTTTAAGATTTGGATAAGATTGGATCTTCAAATATCTTGGAAGAACAAAGGTCAGATCTAATAGATAAAGTCAAATCAAGAGGCAAAAAAAGAATTTGAACGTTTAGTTCTATCAGGTGATAACTGATGCCAATTCTGTATAAGAGCATCTTCAACCATGATTTAAATTTTTACTCAAATTAAAATTAATATTTGAGTAAAAAGCTCGATTTGATATAAAGGGCTCTAATGGACATATTCAAATTTAAAGAAAGAGAAATCCAAATTTAAATGAGGGTAAACTCAAATTTAAAAAAGAGTAAAGATGACTATTGGATCTTTAAGAGAGGTTGAATCTCACCATTAAAGATTTGGATAAAGATTTGAGTCTCCCTTGATTTGAGTAAAAAAAAGAGTCTCCCTTGATATGGTATAAGTTTGAATCAAAAGTTGGAGCAAATTTTTTTAGTTTTTTTACTCAAATTTAAATTTGAGTCTAAATTTGAGTGAGGATTGGAGATGCTCCAAAATGGACAATTGGCCGACTAAACATGTATGCTAATTTCTGGCCTACTTGCTGATTGGGGGCTGACTGCTTGTTGTTTGTTGTTGTTGTGTTGAGCTGGGTTGTTGCATGTTGGTTTGAGCTTGTTGGTTGTTCTGGAAGCTGATCTTTGGTGTTGATTGCTTTATGTTTGTGCTACCCTCCATGGTTGTAGGTGGCTGAGTTGTTGGTGCTAATTTTTGCTATTGCTTAATGTTGATGGTTTTGCAATGATGTTGATGTTGCTGCTGCAATGCTGGATGGTGCTTTAAATTTATGTTCAAATTTTGAAGTCCAAATATGCTTGATCTTGACACTTTCTTTTTGATCCTTTTGGAATGTGAAATTACAATGTATTTTTTTGCTATAGGGATGGAGGATCTTCTATTTTCTTGTTTTAGAAGATCACCCATCCCTTTGAAAACACCTGTGTACGTGAACCCATTTTCGATTTTTATGGAATTGATCTTACTTACCGGAAAAAAAAAATTGAATTCAAATCTTCAATTATTAGCTTTCCTTTGAATCTTTTTTGACTTAAGCATAAGAGTATCAACCACCAGAGATCGATTGAGGTCCATCCAAGCCAGTGTGGGAGCTATCTTAAAAATTGCATCAACATGTAGGAAAACTAAGAACGTCCAAAGAAACGGAAGATGGCTCCCTCCCTTCCTCTTCTTATGTAAACCTTCCAACATTATTGGAAAATATTGATGATGCACAAATTGGTCTTCGTACAAGATCAACAGTCAAGTATATGAACAGGTGTAATGAATGAGCAATAAATAGGCAATCAATGACAGATCAATCACAAAACAGTAAATATAGAGTCAACACAAAGATTTATAGTGGTTCGGTACGGGTGACCTACTCCACTATCGGGAACGGCAGCGGTGGCCTGAGATCTTTATTGATGAAAAATGTTATCGGAAGAGTAACTCCGGGAGTATTACAATGCTTTGGGAGAGAGAAGCAATGTGTGTAGGGAGGTGTAGTGTGTGTAGGAATTTCAAATTGTAGAGGTCTCCAGGTCCTTGGACATGCCCCCTCTATGTGGATAGGGCTTACATTATATAGGTATGGTGAGGCGGTGAGTTGAGGCAGTCAACACTATTTTGGTAAGTGTAATCTTAGCAGGAATAGATCTCTTTGGCAAGCACAGTTAAGGTAGGAATAGATCTCTGTATCCCGATATTCTTTCCTTGTGCTCCTATTCAGTCGGAGGAAGATCCTGATCTGGATTGGGCTCGATCATCTTCTTAAACTTGGACTTGACTTGAGCAGGCTTGGACTTGTATTGGAGTACCAAAGTCAATAGGATTTGAGAGGAGGAGACGCCCAAGGGGCTGCCATGGGTGGCGCCCAAGGGGCCTGCCTAGGAGGCGCCCAAGGGACCTGCCCAAGCGGTGCCCAAGGGCTGCCATGCCTTCTTGCTTTGGGCGTTGTCCTTGGGGCTTTGGGTGTTGACCTCTTGATGTCTTCCCTTTCTTATGGGGTTAACTCAGCTCTGTTTGAGCTCTTCTTTGGGCTTTCTCGGTTTACTTTAATTGGGCTTGGCCCAGGCAAATTTGGGCTCGTCATTTGCCCCCCGAGCTCTGACTTTCTCGAAAGGAAGGGGTCGAGGGCATGTGCTTCAGTTTCATCACGAATTTTCTTGCTTTTCACGACACCCTTTCATTCTCGGGTTGTTTGCTGAGTTTACTGGTAAATTTTTTTTTTTTTCCTTTTTCCTTTGGCTTGGGCGCCGCCTCCTGGACTCCTTATTTGGCCGAGAAGGAGATTTGGGCGCCTCCTTTGGGCGAGAGGGAGAGCTGGGCACCTCCTTTGGGCGAGCTGCTATGGGCGCCACCTGGAGGCTGGTAGGGTGCTTTGAGTGACGCCAAGAGGTTGGCAGGGCGACGCCAGAGGCCTTGAATCTTGCTATGGGCGGCACCTCTCTGGTGCTTAGTCATTAGCTGACCTTGTCTCTGATTACAAGCGTCCTGTTGATAGGGCGATTTAGGGTGGTGTCTTCTCCTCCTCCCAAGAGGGCGAGGTTTGATGCCCCTAGTGCTTCTTGGTCCGGGTCCGATGGCTAGATTGCTTCCCGAGAGATGGGACCCTGTGGTGCCCCCACTCCTTCTCTGATTGTGACTCATGTGTGTATCAGATCTAGTTGTTGTACTGTTATAGAAGTTAGGACTCCAGTGTAGACGTCTTGAGTTTCAAAAGTGTACCTGACAAAAATAATGTTATCCCAACATTAAAATATCTAACATGATTACCTGCATGCTATTTTCATGAGAGCAAAGTCAGAGCTGTGGGCATCTCGAGAGAGGGCCGCATAAGCTGAGGCCGAGCTACGTATAGTGTCGGTAGATGGCTGCCGTAGCAGAGGTGACTACTTGCACGAGAGCAGAGTCATAGAGGTCGAGCTACGTATAGTCTCAGGAGATGGCTACCATAGCAGAGGCTTACAAGGTGACTACTTGCACGAGAGCAGAGTCATAGAGGCCGAGCGACGTATAGTCTCGGGAGATGGCTGTCGTAGTAGAGGCTTACAAGGTGACTACTTGCGCGAGAGCAGAGTCATAGAGGTCGAGCTACGTATAGTCTCGGGAGATGGCTGTCATAGCAGAGGCTTATAAGGTGACTACTTACGCGAGAGCAGAGTCGTAGAGGCCGAGCTACGTATAGTCTCGGGAGATAGCTGTCGTAGCAGAGACTTGTAAGGTGACTACTTGTGCGAGAGCAGAGTCATAGAGGCTGAGCTATGTATAGTCTCGGGAGATGGCTGTCGTAGCAGAGGCTCATTCCATTGAGATGGAGATGAGGAGGGCGCTAAGGAGCTGGGCGCCTGAGGTGCGCTTGGTGAGATGAGACGAGACCCATCGTCTAGGCGACATCATTGGAGGCGCCCAAGGTGGAGAGGACGAGACCCCTCGTTTGGGCAGCATCATGGGAGACGCCCAAGGTGGAGAGGGCGAGACCCTTCGTCTGAGCGCCTGCGCTGCTGGGAGCTGTTTGTAAATTTTAGGAAGGCAAAACAATTCTGGACATAATAATCTCCTCAGAATTTTATTTCATAAAATAACAAATAACAAATAACAAGATAAATCAACTAACAAAGGATAGATAAAATCTTTAGGTGCTCGGTGTCCCGTAGGTGGGCCAAGACTTTCCTGGTGAAGTTGGAGTCACCTCCTCCTAGCTCTTAGGCGATCGTCTAGATTTCTCCGAGGGGTTGCTGGCGTTCTCTGTCATCCTGGTCCCGACCAGGTGGCGGGGCTTTTCCTCTACCAGCAACGTACTGCCTCAACTGACCACGTTGTATGAGCTCCTCAATCTGCATTTTAAGATCAAAGCAGTCGTCAGTGTCGTGGCCATGGTCGCGGTGGAAACGACAATACCTGTTGGGATTTCTGCGGTTTGGGGCGGACTTCATTTTTTCGGGCCAGCGGAGTGTGGGGTCATCCTATATCTGGAATAGGATGTGCTCCACCGAGGCATTGAGTGACGTGAGAGCATGCCGCTCTCTCAGAGGTGGGAGACCAAGACAGTCCTTGATAGAGATTCTCTCTGTCTCATTTCTTTTGTTCTCTACCTCCCACTTGTCTTCGCTGGTGTCTTTCCTTTTCTCCCCTCCTCGGGAGGACTCACCTCAACGGGCCTTGGTGACGTCCTCGGCATTCATATACTTCTGGGCCCTTGACAGCAGCTCAGGCATGCTAGAGGGTGGTTTCTTGAGGACAGAAAACATGAAACTGAAGGTGGGAAGGTCGGCGATGAAGGCGGCCAGGGCTATCTTGTCGTCTGGTTCCTCAATTTGGAGAGCCTCCTCGTTGAAACGAGCGAGATAGTCTCTGAGGCTTTCATCCCTGTCCTGCTTGATGGTGAGCAGGTGGGTCACAGGCTTCTGATGTCGGCGTCCCCCAATGAAGTGGGAGACGAAAAATCTACTGAGTTCTGTGAAGGAGTGGATGGAGGAGGGCTTGATCTTTGCAAACCATTGGCGAGCAGACCCCTTCAAGGTGGTAGGAAAAGGTCTACACATAATCTCCTCAGGCACGTTGTGGAGTTGCATGAGAGACTTGTATGTGTCAAGGCGGTCGAAGGGATCCTTGGTACCGTCGAAGATCTCGATGGTAGGCATCTTGAACTTCGAGGGTAGGGGATAGTTAACTATATCAGCAATGAAGAGTGTATCAATGCGTCTTACCAGGTAGTTCACGATTTCGGGCGCCTGTGCCTTCATGGCGTTGAGGGCGTCACCGAGTTGGTTTTGTACCTCTCTAATCTTCTCGTCCCACTGGTTGGGGACATCATCCGTTGGGTGGTGGTACTGGCTTCCATGATCGCCATACTGGGTCTCGCCTTCGTCCTCCTGCGCAAGTACATGAGGAGGGACTACTGGGCGAGGGGCATCCGGGCGTGCTCCTGGGGCGCTCTGGCGAGGGACCCCATGGCGGGGTGCTGCTTGGCGCCCTGAGTGAATAGGTTGTTGCTATTCTCCTGTTGGAGGGAGTGGGGCTCTTCCCACAAGGTGAGGGGCGACGCCTCCTTGGGCGAGCATCAACTGAATTATCTGCTGGTTTTGTTTTACCAGCAACTACATGGTCTGTAAGAGCTATTGTTGCCCGACGACGGGTTGTTGTACCTCCTCTCGGAGGGCCGAGTTGTTGTCTCCCGGTTGTTGGCTCATTGACCTAGTAGTGATCGTCATAGATTAGATGAGAACAGAAAACTTAGTCGTTTTCCACAGACGGCGTCAAACTGATGTTGCACAAATTGGTTTTCGTACAAGATCAACAGTCAAGTATATGAACAGGTGTAATGAATGAGCAATAAATAGGCAATCAATGACAGATCAATGACAAAATAGTAAATATAGAGTCAAAACAAAGATTTATAGTGGTTCGGTCCGGGTGACCTACTCCACTCTCAGGAACAGTAGCGGTGGCCAGAGATCTTTATTGATGAACAATGTTACCGGAAGAGTAATTCCGGGAGTATTACAGTACTTTGGGAGAGAGAAGCAATGTATGTAGGGAGGTGTAGTGTGTGTAGGGATTTCAAATTGTAGAGGTCTCCAGGTCTTTGGACATGCCCTCTATGTGGAGAGGGCTTACATTATATAGGTATGGTGAGGCGGTGAGTTGAGGCGGTCAACACTATTTTAGTAAGTGTAATCTTAGCAGGAATAGATCTCTTTGGTAGCACAGTTAAGGTAGGAATAGATCTCTATATCCCGATATTCTTTCCTGGTGCTCCTATTCAGTCGGAGGAAGATCATAATCTGGACTGGGCTCGATCATCTTCTTAAACTTGGACTTGACTTGAGCAGGCTTGGACTTGTATTGAAGTACCAAAGTCAAGAGCAGTTGAGAGGAGGAGGCGCCCAAGGGGCTGCCATGGGTGGCGCCCAAGGGACCTGCCCAGGCGGCGCCCAAGGGCTGCCATGTCTTCTTGCTTTGGGTGTTGGCCTTGGGGCTTTGGGTGTTGACCTCTTGATGTCTTCCCTTTCTTATGGGGTTGACTCAGCTCTGTTTGAGCTCTTCTTTGGGCTTTTTCGATTTACTTTAATTGGGCTTGGCCCAGGCAAATTTGGGCTCGTCAAATATTACTATTACCACCATCTAAAAAAGTGTGGGGAAAGTCGTCAGTCACTACGAACGATTCGCTGCCTATTTCAATTTATACACCAAACAACATTAAAATCACATGCAAAGCATATTTGAGTTAACGGAAAGGAATCAAACCGTACAAATATGTGACGACACTAGAAAATTTTGAATCGTTTGAGATGAAAAAATCTGTCACTGAAAAAATCCAAGCCAAGATTAATTGGTACAAGGAAGAGGCTCATAAGGCTCACATATTTGTTTCAAACAATTAATTCATTTTACGTGCAACAAGCTCTTTTTTTTTTTACCTCTACATGTCTGTATCACTAACTTGTAAAATTGTGGAGTGAACTACTTAAAGATACTACCAAAGATGTAACTAAGTGCATCAATGGCATAAAGAAAAATGAGATCCAATACCAGCATGCCTGCCTTTAAGTGATAGGAGGGAGTGATAGAACACAGGTAAGGTAGTATAAGGGTGAGACGCTTACACTGTCATCCATTTCATTTAATTGATTTATTTTTGTTATGGAATAACAAAATGGTTAGAAATCCTTTATTTTTTTAACTCAATCGCTCTTTTGATTTTGGAAACAAAATTATTTTTCTTTATTAATATATTGTTTCTTCTACACACACGTCTCCATTCCATAATGAAGAATGGCTATAATTAGGATTCATTAAAAAATCGAGAATTCATAAAGAAATATGAGATCCAATATCGAAATAAGATAGCTAACTTTGTTTTGGTAAGTAAGAAGATTTCTATTAACCGAAAAGAATCATATACAAAACTATGTATATCAACTAAAAGGCAAAAAAGACAAAAAAGATTCAATGGGGATGGATGGTCTTCTTAACAGTGTAGCAGAAGATCAACCATCCCTAACTTAATATTCACAAGTCACATATACTATTAGAGGAAGTGTTATTCTACAGAATTGGCATGTTGAACTCTATTTCGTAGCTTCTCTAGTTTCCAACAAAATCATTTGACACTATGGAGTATTAGTAACAAGTATAATTGGATCAGCAGAACATTTTGTTTATATTGAAAAGAAAAATAGGACTAATTAAAGACACGAAACAAAACCAATTTCTATGGTCAGAACACAATTGCTCGTTAAAAAAACTTATTTTGGTGAACATATCACGCTGCTCTTAACACATTTCAATGGATTTTAATTTTCTATCACCACATCCTTAAGTTGAGTCTACCATAGCAAATTCAATCATGTAGTTTCCTTTCAGTTCCAAACATAGTTTAGAGTACAAGGTTGACCCCACCCTACGAGAGTGGGGGCCTAGGCCAGCACCTTACCTCACTTACCTAGGGTTTGGGCCAACATTGTACAGGACACAGGCACTTACTTTGCATGTAAATTGCAGACAATACTACTATAGTAGTTACAACCTGGTTTGTGTGTGTGTGTGTGTGTGTGAGAGAGAGAGAGAGAGAGATAGAGAGAGTCATTAAAACACAAAAAACTAATATATAGCAATGTTTCAAACAAACACTTTTTCTTTCATTTGTTTGTAGCACTATGATTTGAGAGTCCATTTGTTCTCATGTATACATGAACCTTCTTCGGTTCCTTTCTACTAGCCATTAAATTCCCCAACTCTTTATTCACAGACTATTTCAGAAGGATAAAGACAAGCAAGTTTTTATCTGGAATCTTGATTCTAGGATCTTTCCTTTGTCAATCTCAGCGTCTCAAATACTTCAGAAAACGTACAAAAAATTAAAAGAAGTGGAATAACAAAGCAGGAAAGAAGCCAAAAATGTGACCAAAACAAAATGAATCTGCACTCCACCGCAGGAGCTTTACGTACATGCATGTCCAGATATGCATAGACAAAATGTAGAGCCAACTATGTACAATGCTGCCTAACTTGAAGACAAGAGGCAACTTCCTCGGGGACGAAGAATTTGTCTTTCATGACCATTGCAAGCAAATTACATTTTTACTCCCTGAATTATGTCTCCTATCTCATGCCCTGTTAATCAGTACGATGCTGGCTCAACAGTAGAGAAAAAGAATAATGGGCTTTAAGCCCCACTTATAAAGGCTCCAAATTTTAAAGATAATACAAGTCAAAAATTAAAACCTAATATAATTGAAAAATGCTATTTGGACCTAATTTGATGACCTAATATAGGAATCTAATGATGTATAACCATTGGATTGGTTGTGAACTCCATGTAATATTGGAACTCACAATTAATCTAATAGTTGCATTGAAGCCACATCATTAGGTTCTCAGATTAGATTCTCAAATAAGGTAAAAAGATAGGAATGATTCTATTTATAATTGTAGTCAATCATATAATATCACAATTTACAAAACAAACAAGAAGAACATAATTTAATAATTTAAAATATTATTAGAAATAAAAAAAAGTCTCATTGACACTTATCGCTTTAGACCTCGTATGTTATCGAACCGTCTCTTTACACTTTCAACTATAATTATTGGTTTCGCATGGTTCCTTTAAGTATTACTCAACTACACATTTGAACAATTTCAACCCCAAAACATTATGGACATTTTGTTTTGGGGGTAATGTGCAAATAAATTAATAGTTCGAGAAAATAAAATAAAATCGGAGTCATAATTAAATGGATCGAAGTGTAAATAGTGCTTAGTAGGTAGATGTCACAGGTCAGTGGGCACCACCACCTGGACAGAATATTCCATTGCAAAGATTTCATTCAAGGCCATGAGCCTATTGAGGATGAATTATTTTGAGAAAATATTGTTTCTGTGTAACCACGAGATTCTGCTGAAGTGGGACAATGTCCATTGTCCCACACTGCGGCTTCTAAGAGTTGCCCCTTCATTTATGACTCTTTGGCGTATGTTGTAACTCTTGGCCTACGAATTGCATACGCATTTTGGTGGTAATAGCACATAGGTTATACGGCTAAATATTGTTTGAACATCATCTTTATCTCCTGTTTTCATTTGTCTAGTCGATTTCAGCTTCGTTGTCCTAACACCTAGTTGGTCATTCTTGATTCTGTTGAGTTTTCCGTGTTTGTCAGAGGCAAGTAGGGGCGGCTCAACAGTATTAAAAAAAAAAACTTTTAAAGTCCCAAATTTTTAGAAGGTCTCATATTTTTATGTACATTGCTAACATAGAAAAAAATTAAATTCATTAAATTTTAAACCCTAGAAAAAAGGTCCCAAAAAATTAAGTACAATCAAAATTTTTATTGTAATAATTTGGGTCTATGATCCAATTCATAACATTAAAAACCTAAAAATCGTAAGTTAAAAAAAATAAAAAATAATCAAAAGTCAACTCATATTTATCTCTATCCCTCTCTCTCTCTCTCTCTCTCTCTCTCTCTCTAAAAATAAGTAAAAAACATAAAAAAAAAATTTGAAATTAAACTCTAAGATCCTGTAAAAAATAAAAACAAAAATTAAAATATTTTTCTCAGCAACACTAGCACGTTCTTCTTCCGTCCCTCTCTCACATAATAAATTAAAAATAAATTAATTTTTTTAAAAAAATAATTTTAAAAATAAAAAATGTCTCATTTAGTGTTTTACTTTAGACCTCAAATTGTCTTGAGCCACTCCTGGAGGCAAGATTTGATTTTTTATGTTCCCCTCTTTGCGTTTATTTTGTCCTCTTCGAACTTCTTTTTATCTCTTTGTTAGTGTTTTATGCTCTACTATATATGCATTATTTAAAACTTGTAGTAGAATACTTCATTGCAATAATGATCTAAGTAATATATAAAAAAATCGATCTGCAAATCTGGCTTGTCTTATCTATGCATAACTTCAAATTTTAAAAAAATTAGGTTTGATTTTTCGTTCACTGAATTCTTGAGTAGGAGGTTGGAATTCTTCTTTTCATAGTCATAGAATGAAGACTATTGGCAGAGGTGGAGTTAGGATTTTTTCACTACAGGGCAACCAATAACTCGTGAATAAATTAAAACCATGATGGTAACGATATTTAATCTAGTAAGAAATGTTCAAATCCAATCAATCGAAACAAATAGTCTATAACATGCAAAATTAAAATTTTCAAACTCCATTAAATAGAGCAAAATTAATGAAACAAACTCCAAAACTTTCAATCCATCACAAAATACGAAAACTTGTATATCAAGCAATCAATCAAAATAATTTAATCCATCACAAGAAAATTTTAAAATTCAATTGTAGAAATCCAATTCTAATTAATCGATTGAGAAAATTAAGTCTTTTGTATAGTGTGTCTGTGTGTTCGCAAATTTTTGTTTTTTTCAAATGATGTTTACATCCCATTTTCAACTTCAAATTTAGGGTTTGAAATTATTATTTTTTTCGAACTGAGGGTTTGAAAGTTTGAACCCAAATACGACACAGTAAATATTTGAAACTAAAAGTATAAAAAAAAAAAAAAAGGGTGGAATCTTGCACTATATTTGGAAGGGGAATGACTTGATAATGGTCATGACCCAAACAAACCCTTCGATTCACAGGTCTACTCATGCACGTGAAACTTAAAGCTACACATCTTTGTTAAACTTTTGTAAGTCCTACACAAGCTATTTATGATACAAGACTCACAAAACCTGTTCAATAAATAAGTTGTGTCGAGTTTGACGGATTGCATAAGTTGAACGGGTTGGACGATTAATTATTAGTATAATTGAGACGTAATTTACTGATCTAATTCACTATCACATTTAGATTGACTGTGGGTCCCATCAAACATTGGAATTTGGTGTTAATCTAATGGTTCTAATGAAATTACATCATTAGATCAACAAATTATGTCAGATGTTTAGGTTCAAATAGCATTACTCTTAGTATAAAAATATCATATTATAAAAGGAAGGGATAGACAAGTACCATGAGTCACACCATCCATATAATTGGATTCATGTGATAGACGTTAAAAATCCAAACACAGCACAATCCATTTAGCAAACAGGTTAATCTTTTTGCTCCGTTTCCAACACGACCAAAATTAATCCCCAACTCCAACATTTTAATCAATGTCAGGTTCAAGTCCTGTCAACCTGCTAGGCAAAAAAGACACTAAAGTCAACTTGAGTATGCTTGAGTTTCATTTTCTTTCTGTGATCAGTTCACACAAGCACAAGAAGGCACAGTATAGCTCAATAAAAGCTTCTGGGGATTACAGTTTTTCTTTTTTTTTCGAAAAATAAATAAATATTTCATTCATGTGATAATATGTAATGTACATCTTCAAAGAAAAGCATCCAATATGGGAGAAGTCTAATGTAGAAGCCCACAAGATAAACCAAAAAAAAAATTTATAGGGAATTCGTATGAGGTGCTAAAACAAAGCAAGTACCCCATGGGAATTAGCCCCAATCCTGGACAAAAATCCTATAACAGCAATGCAGAAACATTAATCTTCATCAACATATAGACATGATTAGAGTTGTTATTAGAGATTGTGGAGGGGACTTTGTTCTGGATTAAGTAAAAGGACAATTTGCTTGCTACAACCCGAACAAGTTGAAGCTTTGGCGGCCTTTATGGTGGTAAAGTTTGCGAGCTGGGTTAAAAGAATATGCTACTTGTGGTATCTACAATTATAAGATCCGATATAAGATAAGGAAGAGAGTTCCCCAGCGGAAGATTGTCTCGTTACTATTGAATAGCATTGAGACGCTCCCATAAAAGCCTATCAAAAGAAGGAAAACCACCCATTCTTCCGTTTTGCGAGAGTAGGCACCAAAAGCTGTCTTGAAGAAAGTTCAATTAAGTTTAAGTTATATTATAGAAAAAAGAGGATTCTTGAGTTTTTTCCTCTTGCTGAAAAAGCACGGGTTCAACTTGGCGGTAACTCGGTCACAAATAATTAAGCAAGTTTGCAGTTAATTGGAATGATTAATCAATCATGAGATGTTAGCAGTTAACCTAATGGTTATCGTTCCCGTTGTTATATCTTCAAATTGCGGATTTGAATCTCATCATTCCCTTTCCTTGTAATAGTGTATGACTAAAAAATAATATTATAAAAAAAATGAAGCATGTACTTAGAAGGTTGTGGCTCCTTTGTTTTTGCTACTTTCCTTTAGGTATGATGTTTCCCAGCTATAAGTTTTAATCAATGAAATTATCATTCCTTATCAAAAAAAGAAGTTTGCATCAGGCATTTCTTTCATTTCAAAATGATTAGAATTTGTTGACAAGCATATACAAATCAACAAAAAATAATAAAAAGTAGATAAATGAACTAGGGTCATCTTATCTATAAGGAAAGACTTATGCGGTTTGAATGGATTACCAGTGTACCAGGGTGAGAGGTGAACCCCCCACCCCCGTTAGCCATCATTCAATCTTCCAGGAAGGAGAAGTGGGTCCCATCCTCCTGGTCCCCCCCATGCCGGCTCCACAATAACGACACTATAAAAGACAATGTTTCCCTCTCACCCGTCCTTTCCTCCATTATTCCCTTCCCTATTGTTCATATATCACTTCTGCTCATACATTATTTATGAAGTTGATTATAACCTTACTTCAAAACTTTTACCTGACTTTTACTTTTCTCGGTAATGAAATTTACTATTCGATCATCACGTACATGTACAATATCAATTCAAATCCAATCAATCGTTGTAGTTAAAGTGTTTCCTTAGAAAAGGTACTTGATGTGCACGTCTCATTTTCCTTATGACAAATAATGTTTTTCAATATTTTTTTAATGAAAAGTGCATTGAATTAAGACTTTTCAAACGTCGAAAAGCAAAGTCGACCTAAAAAATGTTTAAGGTGTAAATTTTAAGCATAAAAAATATATTTAATCATATTTATAATTGCCTTCTTCCAGTTATCCTTTCAATTAAAGCGTTGTAATTAGTTTTGGCTTCAAGTTTGTATATATGTTGATCACAAGAATTATATTACTTACTTTACACACATAGTCGAACCGTTTGTCAGGTCAAGTCTCGCCAAATCTTTCCTATTTTTCTTCAATTACATCCACTATTATGGCTTTAACATGTGGATATGTATTTTTCCCACACAGATAAAATCTAACAAAAATACAAAATTTTAATTAGATTATTCATGAAAAAGTAGGCCAAAAATTATGTATTTTAGGTTAAAGATGACCAGCAGTTAAATATTCATACATCTATCAACCCCCATAAAAATAGTGAGTCGTTGATGTCTCGGCCAAACCATGTTGACATGTGGATAATCCTGAAGACTCCCAAGAAGTTACGAGGTCAGAAAATGTTATTTGTACCTAATTTAGTGACTTTATTTGTTGACATAATGAATCACAACTGTTCAATTGATAGTAGATCTCAACTAATAGTGGAGTCCATTGTCAATCTAATGAGAAAAAATAATGGGTGAGGCTATTCTCATCCCACAAATCTCTGCTTCCACCCCATTAAACTCTAAATCATAAAATTACTAAGTTCACCCTTTTTAGACTCACCCCACTAGTAATTAATTTTACCTCATTCTATACCCACCCCACTAATTATTAAATTCATCTCAATCTTTTTCTAAGGTTTCTTTTTATACTCTATCTCACACAATTTATACAAAAATATAATTAACTTAATTATTTAGTATCGAACTATCAAGTGATATTCAAGTTGATATTGAATGTTACCAAAAAAAAAAAAAAAAAACAGATAAGCCTTCACTCTAATCATTCTATACGAATTTCTCTTCAAGAAAAAAAACAATAAGTTAAGTTTGTATATTTTTATATATGTGCACACACACACACACACATAATTATATATGTATTTAACACTACATGCATACAAACTTTGTGGGTATCAAAGGCGTTAATTATACGGAGAATGGATATGTGGGTATTAGTACTATGAGGTCCTTCCTCAATGGTAGCTTCCACAATAAGTAAGATAAACTATAAAAGATGAACCAATAATTAGAGAATATATAAATCATATAATGCATATGGGATTGGTGTTGAATATTATTTGATTGAGATAAGTTTAGTAATTAAAGGGGTGGGTATAGAATAGGGTGGACTTAGTTATTATTGCGGTGGGTATAGAAAAAGTGTACTTGGTAGTTTAATGGGGTGAAAATAGAGATTTGTGTGGTGAAAATAGCTCAATACAAAAATAATAAGGTCAACAAAAAAAATCAACAAATAAATTTCATGTAACATTCCTCTCCGAGGTCAATCCCCTTAAAAGATAATGATTGATCTTTCAGTATTTCTCTCTTGGAGGTTTTATTTTGCATTTCTTTATAGTCTGTTTCCTACTTCATTGAAATACCGATCCATTTGTACTTCTTTGCAATAGTCATTCGTTTTGATTTCATTGTGTGCCGGTTTATTTGGACTTCCTTGTAATATTATATAATTATATTTGTAATAGTGATTTTCGATACGTACTAGAGAAACTGTACGACATTAATTTTTAATGCCTAAAATTTGGAAAACTCATACCTGTTGAAAAAAAAAAATTAGTGTAAATTTGGAAAAGAAAATGTCAAGCAATTACTCAATGATATACTGGTAATATACCAATGGGTCTTTGGTCTAATGATACTCCTTATCTTGTGAAAGTTTTGTCTTCTTGAGGTCAAGGGTTTAATCCCCTTTCCCCTTTCCTCCCTTCCCCTCCCACTCCCAAAATATATATATATATATATATATATATATATATATATACTAGTAATTCATTAACAAATATTTTTTATTTGGTAAAGCCCTACTGTGCCTATGGAATGGATAAATTGGCCCAAAACATGTTCCGTAAGTAAAAAACAGGTCTGCATATTAATTGAGCCCAAGATTCTAATGTTAGGTTCTAACATCTTAATCTAATCATGGGTCTACTTCGTCCTCAGCCCCAACCTAACTTCTTTTATGAGACACAGGTCCTATTTTTAGGCTCTTTGTTAAAATGGGTCTTAAGCCCAACTCAAATAGCTTACTATATTTGAGTTCTAGTTTTATCAAAAGAGTAACACCAATTCACAGAACGGAAATGAGTCCATAGGTCCAAGCAAATGCTTTTTGAGTTTAGAAGGACAAGTGTAGATATAAAGGTGGCTTCACCCTTAATGACAAGTGCGTGTCTTCATAAAGCACGATTAAACAATCAAATGTTTTTTTTTTACTTGACATGTATTTTCATACCACGACTATGTTTAACAACACTAGCTGTCCAATGAAAAGCAAAAAATAAAAAGATAAGTTGAACTTGGAAGGTTTCAGGCTTAATAATGCTATATATTTTAGCAAAACTATTTTTATAGACATTAGTTATAACCTTTTTCAAGAGTTTTAATTTTCAAACTTCATCGGTGTGAGGTGAGAATTTTGCACAAGGAATCATCACCTCGAACGGATGGAAACGACGGTAAGAATGTCTTGAGTGACCTACAAGACAAGCGAGAGTTAGGTGAACCGATGACCGGAGGTAGCCAAAGGGACTCCGATGTTTAAGTCAGATCACAAGTCGAAGAAGGGCATGGTGTGAATAGGCTAGGATCGAATGTCCTTACTTGGTACCTGGAGGCCTTTATTTCTATTGATAGGAAGTTGTGTCCCAAAGGAACTCGAACTCTAGGTTTTTATAGGATAAAAACCTCATCACCATTTCCTCAAAGTTCATAATAGTATTAGAATAGGATTCGTGCTCCTAAGTGTCGTATCACCGGCTCCTGGATGTTCGGAGTAATATTGAAATAAGACTCTTGCTCCTAAGTTGAACCTTAGCATAGTAGGACTCATCTAGAGGAGGTGGACAAGCAAGAGGAGTGTTGCGGGGTGCCTGATGAGTTGTGGTAAGCTGTCTGCCGATCGGCTGGGTCCCTTAGGAGGGCTGCCGATCAGCTAGCTCCCCTTGTGAGGTGCCAATCAGCACTTGCCAAGTATAGGCCCCCACAATTGCCCACCATGCGTTTTTTAATTGAGCAAATTAATTGAGGCATGTTTATTCTAAAGAACAAGGGCTTTTCGGGCCAAATTCTTTGCTAATGGGCTTTCATTGCCTAAAGGTTTAGGGGGTCAAGTTTCTTCTCTCTCTTCTCCTCTTTACTTACTTCTCTTTGTGTTCCTTCACTTGGTTCATAAGCTGGAGCTTGGCTAATAAAGGAAAAAGAGAAGCATTCATTGTTGCTTGTATAGGGGACTTACTTTACTCATGAGCTAGTCGAGCAATAAGAGTTGCTCGAGAGTCAGACCGAGTCTGATAGGGTAAGGGCAGACATATCGAGAAACAACTTAAGGATTCCAGAGTGGAGAATGTCTTCTTGAAGAAGAAGAAGGTTACTAAGGTAAAGACTCGAGCTGGTGAGCTTCAAGAGGAACTTGGTAAGGCTAAGAGGGAGAATGCTGAGATAGAGGAGTAAGTGAAGAATGTTCTCTATGATAATTAATCTAGGGTCCTAGACAAAGTTAAAAAGATATATGCAAGAGAAAAGGACAAGTCCTTTGGAGATGGCTGGGGATGAGGTCTCAAGACAATCGGGATTGATTGGTCATATCCAGTTTCAGAGGATGCTCCATGACCTAAGAGTGACTTCATGATTCTTAAGATTATGGAGAAGTTCCTTGGTGGTGGTGGTGGTGGTGGTGGTGGTTCGAGTCTTCTAACACCTGTGCCCCCCATTCTAACTGAAGGGGAAGGGTCTCCACGAGTTGAGGCGTCTAATGCTCAGAGGTGGAAAATCCTTAAGAAAGGCTAAGTAACCTACTGAGCAACGTAGAAGTTGTTGGTCATCTGTTGAAGGCTAAGTAACTTCGAGGCTAACTATGGAGGTTGCATGGAGGGCGAAATAGCCTGAAGGGTAACCATGGAAGTTGCATGGAGGCCAACTGGCCTTGAGGCGAAATCATAGAGGTTGTATGGAGGCAAAGTAGCCTAAAGCGCAACAGTGGAGGTTGCATGGAGGCCAAGTAGCCTTAAAGGGCAAATGTGGAGGTTACATGGAGTCGAAGTAGTCTTAAGGGAAACCGTAGAGGTTGCATGGATGCGAAATAGTCTTGAAGGGCAACCATGGAGGTTGCATGAAAGCCAAGTAGCCTTAAGGGACAACCGTGAAGGTTGCATGGATGAAAAGTAGCCTAAAAGGCAAGCGTGAAGATTGCATGGAGGCGAAGTAGCCTTAAGGGGGAACCAGGGAGGTTGCATGGAGGCCAAATAACCTAAAAGAAAACCGTGGAGGTTACATGGAGGTCAAGTAGCCATGAGGGGAAACCGTAGAGATTGCATAGAGGCTAAGTAGCCTTAAGGTACAATCACAGAGGTTGACTTTAGGTGAAATAGCCTTAACATGCAACCACAGAGGTTGGCTGGAGGTGAAGTAGTCTTAAGGGGCAACTGTGGAGGTCGCATGGAGGATAAGTAGCTTAAGGGACCACCATGGAGGTCACATAGAGGTCAAGTAGCTTAAGGGTCCACTGTGGAGGTCGTATAGAGGCCAAGTAGCCTAAGGCGCGACCGTGGAGGGCGCATGGAGGCCAAGCTAAGTAGATGGAGGCTAAGTAGCCAAAAAAGCAATCTTGGATTTTAAATCACCTTGTAGGACTTCAATCGTACAAGTTGCTCCTTAGCCTTTTCAAGGTACAAAGCGTTTGAATGAGCACTATACTCCTCCGTAAGATGGTTGACCACCAGTTGAGGGTTGGAGTATATGGTCAACTCTTATGCACCCAATCTTAATGCATTTCGTACCCCAAAGAGTAGTGCTTTGTACTCAACTTTATTGTTGGTTGCAATAAATCTAACCGGAAGGCTTATTCCAGGACTTCTCCATGAGGGAAAACTAGGACAATACCAGTTCCTAATCTTTGTTGAGTTGAGGATCTATTAAATTATAGCTCCCAGGGTTTGGACTTGAGAGTAGAGCACCAGGCTAGAACCTGCTCATTGGAAATTTCAAATGTGAACTCCTTTATGAAGTTAGCCAAACTTGGGCTTTGATTGCTGCCCTTGGGATGAACAATGGAGGTTTTGGTCAAGCTTTGATGGATCTCTTGTCAATCTTAGGTGGGCACCTGAAATACTCCTTATCTTTGATTTGGTTTAGAACCCAATAGATATGTTCCTTGAAGTCGGTGTTGAGTATGGGATAGGAGTCTCTTATCGCCATAGACAGGTTCTGTGAAGGATAGGAGGTATGGTCTCCTTCCTCTAGTTCTTCTTTGGAGAAGATGGGGGCTAGTCAGTTGTCCCTTTGTCATCTTCGACCTTGACGTATCTTTTGATATGCTCTTGCAAGTGTGACATGCTACATGGTGGCCACATTATGAGAGACTTCCTTAATTCGCTTTTCCTTGGGAGGCCAAAGCGAAAAGAGACAGATACAGTCTTCTCATTACAGTCCTCTATGTCAGTGTAAGTATCCATGTACCTCATGGCATATTCTCAGAGAGTCTCACCACATTTCTGGCATAATGTTAGGTATGTGTCGATTGTCGTTGGCTGCCGACTATTGACTATGAATCGAGAGACAAATTCTCCAGCTAGTTGTTTCCAAGAAGAAAACTGAGTTCATGGGCATCCCATGAAACCACTTAGGAGCTGACTTCCCCAAACTAGAGGGGAACATCTCACACATCAACGCTTTATTGCTCGTCCAGAGGGACATCTTGTTGGTAAAGGCCCTAATGTGGAGCATAAGATCAGATTGGCCATCATATAACTCGAATGAGAAAGGAGTGAACTTACGTGGGGGTTCAGCTTCTCGTATGGAGCAAACGAAGAGGTTGTAGTCATCTTGACCAGGGTTTGTCTTGCCCTTTCCTTTGCTAAATATATGGAATCATTTTGGCCGAGGTTCTATTGCAACTATGTGGGCCCTGCGCGGGCTGGCTTAGAGTGCCTATGCTTTTCCCATCCAAAATCATCATCTTGGTGATCTCCCATAGGGTGGTAAGTTGAACTCCTATGTTGCTCTCCATGTGTCTCAGGGACGGCATTCTCTACGTGACTCACCTCCATTTTCTCCATGATGAGGGCATTTCTCCCTCAAAAAAGGGTTTTTGTGCATGTGGTAAGAAGTATTCCGTCTTAGTGCGTGCTTGCTTCAACTCTGATTATGAGTTGAATAGCTCCTTGGTGGGGACCTACTCTTACGCCGGGAAGAGTAAGTCTCCTCCCAGTGATCATCATGACAACCAAATTCACGGGTTGGACGTTTGACCTCACTGGCGAGTTTCTTGTATCTTTGACAAAGGAGCCCTAGCTTGAGAGCTTCTAACTCCTTCGCCTTCTTCCTTATTACTTCTTGGTACTCGTCTTTAGTCACGAGTCCAACTTAAGGTAGCTGTCCCTCAGGCAATTGGGTGTCATGCTCCAAAGGGTCTTCTAAAATTGGAGGGTGTAAAGGTATTGTGTGTGACACCCCAAAAATCGAGGATCCTTTGTCAACCCGTTGATCACCCATCAACCCGTAGAATACTCGTGGATACCGTGTAACTCAATATCATGCCATTATGCCCCATTTACCGGGATCCATAATTTAACAAAATTCGGACAGAGTCTCCTTTGTACGGGGAGCTCTACCCAAAACACAACCTGTACAATCACATGACCCATCCGACCACACCAGGTCCATTTATCCATACTCATCTAACAACATGTAATTTTACATTAAAAATAGTCCATATGTGTGACGCCCCTAAAATCGGGGGTCCTCTGTCAATGTATGCAATGTGACATTGACTTGTAGTAGTGTGACATTGGTTTATAGCACTGTGAATTTGGTTTGTAACAGTGTGACATAGGCTGGTAAACCCATCAAATTTATGCATAAAACATAGTTAATACAAGTTCAAATTACAATTTTTTTACATGCATTACATGCCAAAAACTAAATTACAAGTCTAGTTTTACAAAAACATCATTTAAAGCCACATTTCAACTTTTCTTCAACATTTAGGCCCCAATTGAGAGTCTTCCATCGGCGTGAACTCTGCACCTGAAATGTTTTCCCATATAGGGTGAGCCACGCTCAATAGGGTATCTCCTAAAAAGGCTACTCCCCAACCTAGATGCATATGAAATGTTACATGCAATTTTAACAAGCAACATACATTCCAAACAAGAATATGCAATTCAATGTTGAAAATCACCATGTCATGTCATGAAATGAGATGAGACTCACTCATGCACTTTAACCCGAATCCACTCCGGCTCCCACAACACAACACAATGCAATGTCAATGTGTATAAATTTGTCATTGATGAAGCACATCCAATGATCTTTTTGAAATAAAAATCATATGTCTTTATTATAAAACAAAATCATGTATCTTTGTTGGATGTTACACATCGAATGACTATTTTATAAAACAAAATCATGTGTCTTTGTTGGGTAGCAGAGTTTTGGTGTCGCACCGCCGGTAGGAAGCTTCAAGAATTCAACCCAAGCTCTAATCCAAGCTTTTCCAAAATTTCATTTTTCGAACCTTCGAAGAAAGCCTTCATTTTTAGTATGGTTGCGTAGCCCTCGTCGAGGAGATCGACTTTAATACTTAGCCCGAAGGATTCCGACTGATTGAACTCCATCGATTATAGAAAGAAGTCTTGAATCTTCTCTTTTTCCCTCTCCTCCTCTCTCTAACGTTAAACTCAGCTGAGAATGGGGAAGAATTTGATTTCTTTCCCTTTTTATAGTCTCCAAACACTTGGTCCACAAGGCGCCACACGTCCCCTATTCCCGTGTCCGTTTTCGCCACGAAACGATTAAATTTCGTCCCGATTCAAGTTCAAAATATTTTTATTTCAACTTGCTTTAAATTATTTTCAAACTTTCGAAATTTTAATAAAAAATTCGTTTTTGGGTCACCCGAGACCCGACCGCCTTATAAAACGCGAAAAATCCGACTATCTCGTAATTCGATGAAATTTGTCTGGGTAACTAGATTTCGCGAACGAATCTAACAGTGAGATCCGTTTCGTCATCCGAGTTCTAGAAAAATTCAAGTTTTCAACCCGTACTGAAATAACACATTACCGTTTTGCCCTTTTTCATAAAAAGTTCAAATGTACCCGAGTTTTACATTCTTCCCCCCCTTAAAAGAATTTCGTCCCCGAAATTCACACACACATGCACACTTAACCGCACGCATATGCTATAAATAATGCAGTACTTATGATTATGAAAATGTACCTCCATCCTCGAACAAGAACGGATAACTGGTACGCATAGTATCCTCACGCTTCCATGTCGCCTCCTCTACACCTCAGTGCTGTCACAACACCTTCACTAGCCTCACGGTCTTGCCTCGCAAAACCTACTATCGGCTATCCATGATACGCACCGGTCCCTCCTCGAAGGTCTCATCCACATCAACAATCAACTCACCCAAATCCACCACATGTGTCGGATCTGGAGTATACTTCCGGAGCATAGAGACAAGGAACACCGCGTGAACACTCGATAAATTTGGCAGCAACGCCAACCAGTAAGCAACTGTACCAACCCTCTCGAGTACCTCGAAGGGCCCGATAAACCTCGGCGACAGCTTTCCTCGCTTCTCGAACTTGACCACTCCCCACTTAGGCATCACCTTCAAGAAGACGTGATCTCCCACCTCAAACTCTGGAGGTCGTCTTCATCTGTCGACGTAGCTTTTTTGCCGGCTCTAAGCCGTGAGAAGATGCTTTCGTATCAAATCCATCTTCTCCAAGGTGTCTCTGACCAATTTCAGACCCGTAGAGGGTCTCTCTCCCACATCCGTCCAACAAACCGGAGAACGACAAGGCCTCCCATATAGTGCCTCATAGGGTGTCATCTGTATACTCGTCTGATAACTATTGTTGTAGGCGAACTCCACTAAGGGTAGGTGCTCTTCCTAACTACGCTTGAAATCTAGGACGCATGCCCGAAACATGTCCTCTAAAGTCTGGATGGTCCTCTCTGACTGCCCGTCCGTTTGGGGATGAAAAGTTGTGCTCATCATCAACTGTGTTCCCAAGGCCTACTGAAAACTCTCCCAAAAATGGGCGCTGAACCTGGGATCCCGATCCGATACTATAGATACGGTCACCCCATGTAACCGGACTATCTCACGTACATACAATCTGCAGAATTCCTCTAGTGTGAAGGTCATTCGCACGGCTAAAAAGTGTGCCGACTTCGTAAGCTGGTCCACGATCTCCCACACCACGTTATGTTCCCGTGATGTCCGTGGCAAGTGGGTTACAAAATCTATCGTGACATGCTCACACTTCCACTCAGCTACCTCCAAAGGTTGGAGCAACCCTGCTGGTCTCTAGTGCTCAACCTTGACCTACTGACACGTAAGACATCGACTAACAAAATCTTTGACGTACCTCTTCATCCCACTCCAGTAGTACTACCGACGAAGATCATGGTACATCTTCATGCCACCTGGATGTACAGCAAAACGAGAGCAATGGAACTCCCTAAGGATCTCCTCTCTCAAATTCGCAGACTGGGGAACCACAACCCTTCCCCTAAACCGAAAACTACCATCCGCGTGAATGACCTAGCCCTCGTCAACTGTACCTGACTGTACCCGATCCCTGATGAACATTATCTACACACATCCAAGTCCGTCCTTGGAGGCATCACAATACACTGTGTACCTCTGTCCCCTCTCCGGGACTATCAAAATAGGAGCTGAAGTAAGTCTCCCCTTCAAGTGAACCTTGAGCTCTTGCAACTCTGCTGGTGCCATTCTATGCGGAGTCATAGAAATAGGCGATGTACTGGGGTGTAACTAAATAGTGAAGTCTACATCCCTACGTGGAGGTAATCCCGGTAGTTCATCCGAAAAAATATTCTCATACTCACAACCCACCCAAGGTAGACCCTACTTTTGTCTCATCTCGTCCTCTAGGGTAAGGCTTACTAGTCAACCCATCAACTGCTCGTGCCAACGGGAATCATACACTACTTGGGATAAAACATCGTATTTTTTCCCCTAAAACTTAAAACAAACACCCTCATGTATACAAACAGTGACCCTCTTCCGATCACAATGAATGACGACTCGGTGTGCAGCCAACTAATCCATCCCAAGAATGACATCAAACTCCGACATGTTCACGACCCTAAGGTCCACGGTGAGTGGAATCCCCGAGATCTCTAACTCACAACCGACATATCTGATCAAACATACTCTAGCCCCTAGGGTTGAATTTACCCATAAGGACTATTCTAGGGTTGCGATATCTAAATCTATATCATGCACAAGAACGTGAAAATAATGGTATGTGACACGTTCAAATCAAATAACACGTGTGCCCATAAATAAGGAATAAGAGATGTACCATGGGTCGCCGACTGATCCATCAGCTCACTCTATGGTGCAACGTCAAAGACCGTCTCCTGGGTCCCTGATGTTGCCGCTTGAGAGTCCTGTTCCTGGCCTTAGCCCACATCCTGGCTCATCCGGCCTGATTGCGGAGTCTCCGCACGTGAAGCAATAGGGGCTTGTGCAGCACCCTGTGGTTGGAACTGATTTCCCCGGTCCATAATGGGACAGGGAAGAACAACGTGTGCTTGTGTGAGTCCTACTGAAGACTGGGACTGAGGCGTCTCCGAACTCTGTGAGCCTTACCTCAGGGGACAATTCCACTTCGCATGGCCAGGCTGTCGACAATAGAAACATGTTCATGGATGCCCTACCGATGATTGGGACTGAGACGCCCCATAGCCTCGGGATCCCTACCTCTAAGGACAATCCTGTTTCATGTGACTTGGTTGATGGCAATATAAACAAGTTTTCTGGCCTGCCTGGTAGGTAGTCCTAAAGTTTCTCCCGCCTTAGGAGGATTGACCTTGGCCTTGGCCTTGGCCTTGATAGTCGCGGCCTCGTCCCTGTGGGCTCGATGTTTGCTGCTTTTTCCATGAACGTTGGTGGCCCACAGAACTTAAACTCCTTTGGATGGCTTGATCCCCTTGGCTCAAATTGGCGTTTGCATGCGCTAGGTTAGCAGCCATCGTACTCATAGCCTCTATATAGGCTTGTTAGTCAAAGGCCGGTGGTGGTTGGTCATTGTTCCGTCCACTGCCTCGGCGTTCTCTTACTCTATTTGCCATCTACACACTGAACCATCCTGTTTCTTTTCTTTTTCCAACCCCCAAGGTTATGTTCTCTAACCCTAGTATCCTTTTTTCCATATACATTTAACCATACATATTATTCACATAACACATAACATGTAGCATTTAAAGTACATAACATGTAATGCACAATGAATGCAATGGTCTAGACTCATGCCCCATCAAGCCCTAGGTAAATTGTATACCTAGGCTCTGATATCAAGCTGTGACGCCCCAAAAATCAGTGGTCCTTTGTCAACCCGTTGATCACCCATCAACCCGCGGAATACCCGTGGATACCGTATAACTCGATATCACGCCATTATACCCCATTTATCGGGATCCATAATTTAACAAAATTCAGGCAAAGTCTCCTTTGTACAGGGAGCTCTACCTAAAGCATAACATGTGCAATCATACAATCACATAACCCATCTGAGGTTCAATATACCTCATTGACCACACCGGATCCATTTATCCATACTCATCTAACAACATGTAATTTTACATTAAAAATAGTCCAAATGTGTGACGCCCCTAAAATCGGGGGTCCTCTGTCAATGTATGCAGTGTGACATTGACTTGTAGTAGTGTGACATTGGTTTATAGCAGTGTGAATTTGGTTTGTAACAGTGTGACATAGGCTGGTATCAGTGTGACATTGGCTTGTAGCACTGTGACATTGTCGTGTACCACTGTGCCAATGTGACATGTACCGTTGTGCCAATGCGACATGTACCACTACTACTTGTAAACCCATCGAATTTATGCATCAAACATAGTTAATACAAGTTCAAATTACAATTCTTTTACATAGATTACATGCTAAAAATTAAATTACAAGTCTAGTTTTACAAAAACATCATTTAAAGCCACATTTTGGCTTTTCTTCAACATCTAGGCCCCAATTGAGAGCCTTCCACCGGCGTGAACCCCGCACCTAAAATATTTTCCCATATAGGTTGAGTCACGCTCAATAGGGTATCTCCTAAATAGGCTACTCCCCAAGCTAGATGCATATGAAATGTCACATGCAATTTCAACAAGCAACATACATTCCAAACAAGAATATGCAATTCAATGTTCGAAATCACCATGTCATGCCATGAAATGAGATAAGACTCACTCATGCATTTTAACCCGAGCCCACTCCGGCTCCCACAACACAATGCAATGCCAATGTGTATAAATCCGCCATTGATGAAGTACATCCAATGATTGTTTTGAAATAAAAATCATATGTCTTTATTATAAAAAAAAATCATGTATTTTTGTTGGATGTTACACATCAAATGACTATTTTATAAAACAAAATCATGTGTTTTTGTTGGGTAGCGGAGTTTTGGTATCGCACCGCTAGTTTCGCACACTGATACACTTTTTTCGGAATTGCACCATAGGGGAGTGTATGAACCAAGTAGCCGGGTCTTGCACCCGATGGAGAATCTAACCCTACTTGCTATACCCGACACATGTTTTTTATGCAACCATACAACTCAGCCGGATCTTCGATCTAACCTTCCCGAGTCCACTTATCAACCACCAACAATGGTCTTTGATCAACCATACACACACACCCACACTCATGCCTCATGCCCATGAATACGATGCCTCCATGCAAATGCAATGTAATGTACAATTGCAATATCAATATCATGTCCAATATGTAATGAATGTCGTATGAACTATTTCAACCACATTTCAACACATTTCAAGGGCAATTATATCCAAAACATATAATTTTCATAAATCATCACAAGGTCAATACATCATCAAGCATATATCAACATTTTTATCCAACCACAATTTTCAAGCATGTTTGATGAGTGGGTTATACCTATGAAATGAATACTTTCGGCTTGAGGAATTTGCAAGTTTTCAATTATTTTATGTTCATTTTTATTTGTTTTGTGTGTTTTGATGTTATTTGATAGGAATCATCATTTGGAAGAAAACAAAATCATTTGGAAGGAAACAAGGTCAATTTGGACCATAAATGTTGGGTTTTTGAAGGCTAAACAACAAGGGAGCTGAAGGCTTAAAAGAGACCAGTGCTGTTCCAGCGCCTTTTCAGCGCAGGGGCGCCCACTTACTACCCATTCAGCGCTAATCCAGTGCCTTTCCAGCGCAGCTGTGCTTGTGTTGGAAGTTGGACGCAAATTTCGACTTATTTTTGACCTGAAATTGGACTCTAATGCCTCATATATGCTAGGGTTTGAGTGGGGATATAAATAGACTGATTTTGGGGGCTAAAAATATATGAAAAAAAGACCAAATATTGATAGAAAATTGAAGGTAAGAATCGAAGGAACCGACGCGAAGAAAATCGGACTTGAAGGCTAGAGAGGAGTTGAAGATTGCAACTAAGTTTTCGCTCTTTTCTCTTAATTTTACTTTTTGATTTTCTGAGATGTTGTTTAATTTGAGAAGGATGTTTTTCAATTACATTATGAACTAAATCTTTATTAAGATTACAACGGAATCTAATGTTTAGTTAAATTGATCTACTCTCGTTTCTAGTTCTTTGTGATCATACTTGAGTTGTTTATCATATTTTGTGCTTAATATATGATTGTATGGCCACCAATTAATTTGATTCCCTAAATTAAATTGGGAAATGAATTCTAGGGATAGATTGGAATATGATAACATGCGACTGGTTAATTCTTCTTAGGATTGAATTGCTGGGTTTCTGTATAAGATAGGAATATACCTATATGCCGTGTGTTACTTTTATGAGAGTTTGAACTTAATGAATCTATTCCAACTTATTTTGTGTAGGAATATAGTAATTTAATTGGAAAAGATATATTTATCTTACTATCGGAAGAGGTTTGATAAATAATTTTGAAGTCTCAGTTAACAACTTATTTTGATCAATTAACTGAAAAGAGAGTGGAAAGATTTATACGAAGCATTAGGGGAAGTTGTAATCTTAAATTATTCTATCCGTTAAATTCAACCCTTGATTATTAAGTTTAGATTTAGATTTAAATTAGTAATTCCATAGTTCAATTTCAATTGTTTAAATAAAATCAAATTGATATAAAGTTAATACTTGAAAGTTATTACCAATAATTCTCCGTGGGAACGATACTCTACTTATCACTTTATTACTTGTTGATCGTGTATACTTGCACGTAAATTGTCAATACCAAATTCGGACAACAAGTTTTTGGCGCCGTTGCCGGGGACTTATTCTAGTAATTATTTCAATATTAATTTCAATCAATTTGATCTTAGTTTAAAATTATTTAATTGTTTTTGTTTTAATTATTTTCAAAAGTACTATTGAATTTTGTATGCAAACACGATCTACATGTGAGGAGCTACTACCGTACGAAGATGAGATCGAAAGAAGGCTCCGAAACTTGCGAAAACAGTGTCAAGAAGTAAATAACCAAGAAGTTATGGCTGAAGATGAACAGAAATCGTTAAGGGATTATGCTATGCCGCTTGTGACGTAAATACAATCGAGCATTCAAAGGCCCACAATTCAAGCAAACAATTTTGAGATCAAGTCGGGTATCATTCAAATGATTCAGAATTCAGTGCAGTTTGGGGGTTTGCCTAATGATGACCCAAACAATCATTTGGTGAATTTTCTGGAGATATGCGACACATTCAGATACAATGGAGTTTCTGAAGATGCGATTAGACTCCGACTTTTCCCTTTCTCACTTTGTGATAAGGCGAAGAGTTGGTTGCATTCTTTGCTGTCGGGTTCTATTACTACGTGGTCAGATTTAGCTCAAAAATTATTAGCTAAATTCTTTCCACCAGCTAAAACTGCAAGGATGAGGAACGACATCACTTCATTCGCACAACTTGATTCTGAGACTCTCTAGGAAGCTTGGGAGCGATTCAAAGACTTACTCCAAAAATGCCCTCACCATGGTATTCCTAATTGGTTGCAAGTTCAAACGTTTTACAACGGGTTGTTTAGTGCTACCCGAACTAGTATCGATGCAGCTGCAGGAGGGGCATTGATGGGGAAGAATTTCGATGAAGCCTACGAATTATTGGAGACAATGGCTGCCAACAATTATCAGTGGCCCTCTACAAGGATCAATCAACCAAAGGTAGCCGGGATTTATGAAGTTGATGCGGTTACTGCATTGGCTGCACAGGTTGCTACATTGACAAAGAAGATTGATGCTTTAGGACTGCAACCTATTCAGAGTGTGGCAATTGTTTGTGAATTATGTGCCGGGAACCATTCAAGTAATCAATGTGCAATTAGTCCAGAGTCGGTACAATACATTGGTAACCACAACAGGCAGCAATATAGCAATAATTTCAACAATTATAACCCTGGTTTGGGGACTCATCCGAACTTTTCTTGGAATAATAATCAAGCCCAACCTTCTGCTCCAAGACAAGCATACCCACCAGGCTTTCAGAATCAAGCTCCACCACAACAGGAAAAGAAGTCAAATTTGGAGGAGCTTCTTTCCAGGTATATAGCACAAAGTGAGACAAGGATGAATAGTATGGAAGTATCAGTCCGAAACCTGGAAAACCAAATGGGTTAGCTCGCTAATGCCATTAACAACCGACCTCAAGGCACTCTACCTAGTGATACGGAGATTAATCCTAAGAGGGAAGGTAAGGAGCACTGCAATGCTATTGCATTACGAAGTGGAAAAGAGTTACCTGAGGTTGTTGGTGGAACTTCAAAACAGTCACGTGGAGATATTAGCGAGGGTGAAATAAAAGCTAGCAAGAATGTGGAACATGAGAAGAAGGAAAGTGATCCAGTTGTAATTTCTAAGGGAGGTAATCTGAGACTTATTGTGCCTCCCGTGTCGTTTCCACAACGTTTGCAGAAACAGAAGTGGGATAAGCAGTTCTCTAAATTCATGGAAGTGTTTAAGAAGCTCCAAATAAATATCCCTTTCTTAGATTCATTGGAGCAAATGCCTAACTATGTGAAATTTTTGAAGAAAATTATGTCAAAGAAGAGAAAACTAGGCGATTTCGAGACAGTGGCACTTACGGAGGAGTGTAGTGCTATTCTTCAAAAGAAGCTACCACCAAAGCTCAAAGATCCGGGTAGCTTTACAATTCTATGCACAATAAGCAGCCAATTTTTCGGGAAAGCATTGTGTGACTTGGGAGCAAGTATTAACTTGATACCACTTTCAATTTATTAGCAATTGGGTTTGAAGGATGCGAAGCCTACTAATGTTACATTGCAGTTGGCGGATAGATCACTCACTTATCCAAGGGGCATAGTTGAGGACGTTCTAGTGAAAGTGGATAAATTCATTTTTCTAGCTGATTTCATAGTCTTAGATTGTGAGGAGGATAGGGAAATACCTATTATTCTTGGGCGACCATTTTTAGCAACGGGGAGAACACTTATCGATGTACAAAAAGGTGAGCTAACTATGCGAGTCCAAGATCAAGAAGTTACATTCAATGTATTTTCAGCTCTGAACTTTTCAAAGGAAGCGGAAGAATATTTTTGGGTTGATTTGGTGAAAAAGGCAGTGAATGAGGTATTCGTAGGAAGTTGTATTTCATATCCTCTTGAGAACCACAAGCTATATAAAGAGGAGGTGTTCCCACATGGAGTGGTTGAAGTCGAGGAAGCCAATTCTAAGAGAACTTTCAAGGTGAACGGGCAGAGATTTAAGCACTATTGGGGTGACGATATTGATCGCCAGAAGACCGCAATTATCCTTGCCGACCCGGGATGAAACAAGAAGTAGTCAGGCTGATGACTATAAAACAAGCGCTATTTGAGAGGCAACCCAAAAATTTAGTTTTTTTTTATTTTATTGTTGTTTATGGAAATTAAATTTTTTTTTAGATTATTAGTGCATTTTAATTAGCGTGTCCATTGCTTGTAGGTACCGTGGATTGAATAAGGTAAGAGATGCCAAAGAAAAGAAAGTCGCTTGACATAGGAGCCAGGCGCAAATCCAACGCCCCAGCGCCTACATTTTGCCCCTACAGCGCTGTTCCAGCACAGTTCCAGCGCCCCTGCCCCCATCTACTGCTCCTACAGCGCTGTTCCAGCGCAGTCCCAGCGCCCAGGCGTGCCCCAGCTGTTCCTACAGTGCTGTTCCAGCGCAGTTCCAGCACCCTTGCGCCCAGGCAGCGCACATTTCAGCGCCTAGGCGCCTGTCCTCTGTTCAACCAGCGCTGTTCCAGCGCCCAGGCAGCGCCCCAGCGCGCATTCCAGTGCCTAGGCACCTGCCCTCTGTTCAACCAGCGCTGTTCCAGCGCCCCTGCGCGCCCAAGCTGTCCGCCTGCTGACCCACAACATCTCCAAAACCCAAATTTTCAGCATCCAAACACCACAAACAACTCCCAACTCAGATTTTAAGCGCCACAAAACACCCTTAAGCTCTACATACATGAACAACAAGCCATCCAAATCAACTCCTATTCCTCCAAAAATTTTACACCTCTAAAAATCTATTCACCCAACTCTTATTCACCCATAATTCCAGTCAATCATCTTGAATCTCCAAATCTCCTTTGTATAACAATCTTACCTCTCAAGTGCCATCAATGAGTCTCAAATAGCACCAAGGACTTCTCCATTCTCCATGGGTAAAGATTAAGCTTTGCAACGTGAGTTTCCTAGTCTACCAATGTTTCCCGAATACACTCCCGACTCAGTGGACGACGAGGACGCTGACGATGATACGAACTAGCAAAGTCTCAGGGAAGTCCTCTGTCTTAATTTTTCCTACTTTATACATTGAGGACAATGTTTAGTTAAAGTTTGGGGGTGTTTTCTTGTTTGCATTTGCATTATTAGGTATGCATTTAGATAGCATATTTTGCACTTTCCATTGCATGTTTTAGTACAACTTGAGCAATGGGTTGATTGAATTTGATTATGGCCAATGATGAATGGGATTAATTGTCAAATTAAGGGAAATTGATGAACATGTGGAGTCTGTAGTTTGACATACTGGTTGGTTTTACACTGGTTATGATCTTTTCATTCATAAGCACATATTAATCTGTTTGATTAGTTATCATTTAGAGGATTTATTTGGCTAAGTGCTTGTGGGAGATATCAGTGAAACTCTAGAAAATTTATTTAAGCATCATTCAATTTGAATTGAGGTATTCATATAATTTTGGGAGAAATATTGGTTATGATGGGTTAGTGTATATAAAAAAAAAAAAAAGGTTTTTGAAAATTAGTTTGATTTGATCCTTCATGAAATAAAAAATTATTAGAGAAAAAAAAAACAAAAGAAAGGGGCATGTGGTGAGTAGAGATGGAGCGTAAAACGCACTCACTCATAAACACATGTTGAGAACGAGATGGAGCGTAAAACACACTCGTTCAATAGAAGGCGAGATGGAGCGTAAAACGCACTTGCTCAATAAGAGGTTAGATGGAGCATAAAATGCACACACCAAATGAATGAAAAAAAAAATAAAAGAGAAAAAAATAAAAATCTTTGTACCTTCTAGTTATATGTTTTGCCTTAATTAGCAGAGTTTGATGTGAAACGTAAATTCATAGAGTTGATATTGAGTATCTCTTATGGAGCGCTTGACTACGTAAATTTATCTGGGTGATGGCTAGTTTAAACAGTTCGAATATGCACATGTATTTAAAGGGTCATGAGCGGAGGTAAAATTAAGGAGTATGTTGAGCTGTTGGACTTTGCACTGTTTTGAAGTTTCCCGTGAATTAGTATTTGTAGTAACTTTTGGGGCCATTATTCAAATTAATATTGATCAATTGTTTGATTAGTTGGTTGATTAATTTTTATAGTTTTTGTTCTTAGTATTTTGCTTGAGGGCAAGCAAACATTTAAGTTTGGGGGTATTTGATGAGTGGGTTTTATACCTACAAATTGAGTACTTTCGGCTTGAGTAATTTTCAAGTTTTCAATTATTTTATGTTCTTTTTTATTTTTTTTGTGTGTTTTGATGTTATTTGATAGGAATCATCATTTGGAAGCAAACAAGATCATTTGGAATGAAACAAGGTCAATTTGGAGCCTAAATGTTGGATTTTTGAAGGCTAAACAACAAGGGAGCTGAAGGCTTAAAAGAGACCAGCGTTGTTCCAGCGCCTTTTCAGCGCAAGGACGCCCACTTACTGCCCATTCAGCACTGATCCAGCGCAGCTGCGCTTGTGTTGGAAGTTGAACGCGAATTCCGACTTGTTTTTGACCTGAAATTGGACTCTAATGCCTCATATATGCTAGGGTTTGAGTGGGGATATAAATAGACTGATTTTGGGGGCTGAAAATATATGAAAAAAAGACCAAATATTGATAGAAAATTGAAGGCAAGAATCGAAGGAACCGACGCGAAGAAAATCGGACTTGAAGGCTAGAGAGGAGTTGAAGATTGCAACTAAGTTTTCGTTCTTTTCTCTTAATTTTACTTTTTGATTTTCTGAGATGTTGTTTAATTTGAGAAAGATTTTTTTCAATTACATTATGAACTAAATCTTTATTAAGATTGCAACGGAACCTAATGTTTAGTTAAATTGATCTACTCTCGTTTCTAGTTCTTTGTGATCATACATGAGTTGTTTATCATATTTTGTGCTTAATATATGATTGTGTGGCCACCAATTAATTTGATTCCCTAGATGAAATTGGGAGATGAATTCTAGGGATAGATCGGAATATGATAACATGCGTCTGGTTAATTCTACTTATGATTGAATTGCTGGGTTTGTGTATAGGATAAGAATATACATATATGTCGTGTGTAACTTTTATGAGAGTTTGAACTTAATGAATCTATTCCAACTTATTTTGCATAGGAATATAGTAATTTAATTGGAAGAGATATGTTTATCTTACTATCGGAAGAGGTTTGATAAATAATTTTGAAGTCTGAGTTAACAACTTATTTTAATCAATTAACTGGAAAGAGAGTGGAAAGATTTATACGAAGCATTAGGGGAATTTGTAATCTTAAATTCTTCTATCCGTTAAATTCAATCCTTGATTATTAAGTTTAGATTTAGTTTTAAATTAGTAATTTCATAGTTCAATTTCAATTGTTTAAATAAAATCGAATTTATATAAAATTAATACTTGAAAGTTATTACTAATAATTCTCCGTGGGAACGATACTCTACTTATCACTTTATTACTTGTTGATTGTGTATACTTGCACATAAATTGTCAATACCAAATTCGGACAACAATGTTCCCACTTAATCTCATGCAATTAACACACTTTATTTCACATAGACATTTAATCAAACACCTTCAAGGCACCAAATCATGTAATCACATAAAATGCCCAAAATTCATCACATAACTCAAGAAATTACATTAATTGATTTCTACATACCCAATTATCCAAACTTCCAAGAAATAACAAGCTAGCAATTACTAATTACCAATTCATACAAGCATTGAATTTACCCATTTTCATTTCTCATTTCATCAAATCACAAACATAGGCAAGTGTTAAAATACATATAACAGTCCACCCATTTCATATAGTCATTCTAGGTTGGAAATAAATATAGTTAGGATGAAAACCCTACCTCTTGAAGCGTAAAATCAACGTAAGAAGCTTCAAGAATTCAACCCAAGCTCTAATCCAAGTTTTTCCAAATTGTTTTTCGAAACTTCAATGAAAACCTTCATTTTTGGTATGGTTGTGTAGCCTTCGTCCAGGAGATCGACTTTAATACTTGGCCTGAAAGATTCCAATCGACGAAACTCCGTAAATCGTAGAGAGAAGTCTTGAATCTTCTCTTTTTCCCACTCCTCCTCTCTCCAAAGTTAAACCCAGCTAAGAATGGAGAAGAATTTGATTTCTTCCCCTTTTTATAGTCTCCAAACACTTGGTCCACAACGCGCCACACATCCCCTATTCCCGGGTCCGTTTTCGCCCTAAAATGATTAAATTTCATCCCGATTCAAGTTCAAAATATTTTTATTTCAACTTGTTTTAAATTATTTTCCAACTTTCGAAATTTTAATAAAAAATTCGTTTTTAGGTCACCCGAGACCCAACCGCCTTGTAAAACGTGAAAAATTCAACTATCTCGGAATTCGATGAAATTTATCTAGGTAACTAGATTTCGCGAGACGAATCCAACAGTGAGATCTGTTTTGTCATCCGAGTTTTAGAAAAATTCAGGTTTTCAATCCGTACTGAAATAACAAATTACCGTTTTACCTTTTTTTCATAAAAAGTTCAAATTTACCCAGATTTTACATTGTGAACTTGTTTTTGGGTCATGGCTTCTTTCGCCTGACATGACTCAAAACTTCTTGCTAGGTTGCCAGAAAACTTAGTCGTGTCCCACAATCGGCACTCATTGTGCAGGGAGAATTCTACACAAGGAGTCACCACCTTGTATGTACGGAGATGAGGGTAAAGAAGCCTTGATGACTAGCAAGACAAGTGAAAGTTAGGTGTACCGATGGGTGGAGGCAGCCAAAGGCACTACGATACTTAAGTTAGGTTTCAAGTCGAAGTAGAGTATAGAGTGAATAGGCTCGGATCAAATGTACTTACCTAGTACCCGGAGGTCTTTATTTATAGTGATAGGAAGTTGTGTCTCAAAGGAACTCGAACTCTAGGATGTGATAGAATTAACGTCATCACCAGCTCCTCAAAGTTCGGAGTAGTATTAGACTAGGACTCTTGTTTCGAGGTGCCGTATCACTAGCCCCTAGATGTTCGGAGTAGTATTAAACTAGGACTTTTATTCCTAGGTTGAACATTAGTCGAATAGGACTCGTCTAATGGAGATGGGCAAGCAAAAATAATTTTATCACGGGATTTAAAATGGGAATAAATCATGCTTAGTTAATAAAGTTTATTAGATTTAGTAACTTAACTGAAGCATTTAATTTGAATCAATTATGCCTAATTAAGAGAGTTAATTAGATTGCGTCCCAATATCATTGGCCAAATTAGACAGTTAAATATGATCAACTTCACTATCTAAGATAGTCCAATTAAGTACCTTTCACATGTCGAACTGTGACAGCTAAATAGAAATTTCATTACAATTAGACAGTTGAACTGGCCTATGGCGATGCAAATTCGTTGTAGTAAAAAAATTGATAAAGCGATATAGATAATGAGGTGGTTTTAGGTAGTGCAAAAATTATAGAGATACAAAATGAGAAAAAAAAAATGGATAGTTATGTGTAGTAAACTTGGCATATCATCGTCACTTTTATGTACTGTCATCACCGTTCTATCTCAACGCACGTCATAAGATCAATAAATGACAAGTTTTTTATATTTAAACATTTGTTTATACCTTAAAATATATTAGGGGCATCTTTGTTTTGAAGGTTAATGACAGTATAAAGAGGTGAGATTAGGGAAAATAGTATGTGGGACCCAATAATATCTTGTTTGTTTGTCTTTTTCCGTGTGGTACTATTTTTCCGATCGCAATACTGACCCGCTCGTCATAGGCGGAGCCACATGGGAATCAGGGTGGGCACTTGCCCCCCCCCCCCCCCAACACTTTTGGACCACTTTAGACGAGGACCATAAAATTATTTTATACATTATATTTGTCCCCCCCTAAATTTTTGAAAATTTCAATAGTCCTAGTTTTTTTTTTTCAATAAATTAGTGGACCACTAACCTTCTAAAATAAATATGTTAGTTTTGGATTGAGTTAATAATCCATTTGTATATTGACGAATATACAATATTTTTATTTATCTAACACAATGTTCGTTACTTTTTAAGAACAAGTTTTAGTTCTTATTTACCATTTTTTAAGTAATAGTAATCTATAACCTAATAAAATATGATTGTATACAAAAGATAAAAGATTGTAACGCAAAAATATTTCAAACTGATAGTGTAAATCTACGCGAATGAGCTATGGAACAGGATTATTTGATATGAACGATCTGTGTAGTGCTAAATACGGTGTCTGAGCTACAAGACTCGTGCTTGATAGAGCAGGTTAATGCTTTGGGAACTGGGGAAAGGGGAGGATAACAAGATTATAGTGGTTCACCGGCCTGAGCTCGGCTAGTCCACTCTGCAATGGAGTCTCTGGCTCCTCTCTTTCTTATTGATCAAGTTGAACGTGTTACAGTAGAATATTCAGGGTATTAGGGTTTCTCTCTCCTTCAATGGGGGCTTGCCCTCCTTTTTATAGCCTCATGCTTACCTCTAATTCGAAATCACCTCATTTATTGAAGGGATCGTGCCCTATCTTCATCTATAATCTCGGGGTTACCTAAACTTCTTATGGCTGGCTCCGAATGGCGAGTTCTTTGCCTTTTATCATGGGATCCTCTCCTTGGTTTTAGGAGAGGATCCTGATTGACAACGGGTTTCTCGCCTTGGATTGGCTTAATTCCTATTACGAGGGTATTTGCTGCCATTTTGCTGCCCTCTTGTTATTTCTCAGTTCGTGTCTTCAGCTGGGAGCTCTAGTACCAGCTGGCAGAGCTCAGACCATTGCTGGATGAGCTCTGCTTATTTTACCTGAGCTCCCGAGCTGAGCTTACTATCTAAGCTCGTGTCTGGATTTACTTTAGGTATCATCAGTTGCCCCCCAGCCCTTGCCTTAAGTTGGCTTAGGCAGGGGCTGACCTGCTTTCCAAAATCGAGTTAGATCTGCATGTGGCTACCCCTGGTTTGGCACGTGACTTGTAGAATTTTGACGGTTTGCAGCAATCATGACTCTCCTCGATTCCCGTGCATGCCTCAGCCCACGCCTTTCAAGCTTTAAATACCCAAAACGGCTACCTGAACCGTTTCTTTGCACTGTTCATCTTCTCCTCTGTTTCTCCGAATTCCTTGCCTCTGTGAATTCTTGAGCCCCAGTCTTGAAGCTCTCTGATTCTTGCCCAAAATCGGCCTTTCTATGTTTGATTTGAAGGCTTAGCAGTGCTTCCCCTCTTGATTCGGTTCCGGATTTGTTGTTCGCTGCTCTTCCCCCTCTAGGTACGTTTTCCCTATCTTTTTTTTTTTTTAGACTTTTCCAACTCTGGACCCTCTGTGTTCTAGGTGGTTGCTGCGTTTTTGGGCCCATAGGTTCTTCTATTTCTGGTCTCGTGATTGTTGCCTGTCTCCCCTTCCCCATTTCGTGGACTGGAGTTCCATCGTGCACATACTCGCTGTTGGGAGTTACTGTGCTGACCCTAGGGTTATTAGGGAAAGTTTGAGTAGTGTTCCTCCTCTATATCGTTCCTTTAATCTTCCCTTTTCTTGCCCAAATATGTCTGTTTCTTCTGGTGCTACTCGTTCCTCTGTTTCCCTATTAGGGGATCGATCTGAGGACACCGATTTGGGGGATGTTGGCAATGAGATTGATAACTTTCCTGGTGTGGAGGCCGGAGAGGCCGAGGCTGGCACCGAGGAACCTCCCTCTACCTCTTCTCCCATGCCCCCCAGACCTGATAAAGGCAAGGTTAAGGTGAGTGGAGTCGGGGTTGAAGAAAAGACCTCATATTTGGGGTCTGCCTTCAGGCATGCCGAATCTGTGGGCTACAGTAGAGAGGCCCCTGGGTTAACGAAAGCTTATAAGGTTCGATACGGTTTTCCTCCTGGGGTTGAACCCTGGTGTCCAGATAAATCCATCTACTATGTAGAGCAAGTATGCAATAGGGTCTGCTTCTTTCTAGCCGCCTTTGAGAACGGTCTTCGCTTTCCTCTGCATCCCTTTATCAAGGCTGTTCTGCAACATTTCCATGTATGCACTTCCCAGATCTCTCCCAACTTCTATGGCGTCATGGTTGGTCTCCTAGTCATCTTTAAGAAGCGTAAACTCGGGGTTCCTATAATTTCTTTGCTTATGGAGCTCTTCAATGTCAAACTGACCTCCGCTAAAGGTTTTCTGTATATTTCCAAGTGAACTAAAGTTAAGAAAATTATTACTGACCTCCCCTCTTCTCACAAGGCGTGGAAAAAGCATTTCTTTTACATTGGGGGTACCAATTGGGAGTACAATCCTGCTGATAAAACAGATACTCTTGGTATCCCTACGGCTTGGACAGAACCAGAAAACTTGGGTGAGTCTTCACTTGAGTCGACTGAGCTCTGATCTGGAACTTATAGGCCTCTTGCCTTTCTCTTATTTGCACACTTTCTTCTTTTCAGGTGATCGTCATGAGCTCAGCCTTGAAGATAAGAAGGTGCTAGTGAAGTTGGGGAAGATTAAGCCAGAGAGGTACGCCGACCTGATTGAGTCTCGAAATTTGGTGGAGCTAGGTCTGAGTCCTCCTGTGGTGACCCTAGCTATTCCATTATCTGTTTTAGGGGCTGAAGAAGGTAATTTCATTGTCACTTTCTTTCTCTTTCTTTTTCATTATCTTTTCTTCTCTTCCTCTTCTTTTTACAACTCCTTGTTCTATTCAGACCTTCCAGGTCCTTCTACCATGAAGTCTACTCCAGGGGAGTTTCAGGCTAAGGTTGAGGAATTGTTGAAAGGAGGCAGATCTGGCAAGCGCAAGGCCGGGTCAGCTCTGGGAGTGGTCCAAACACCCGGGCTAAAATCCCCAGATTGGAGGTGCCTTCACCCCCCTCTACTACTGAAGAACTGGTTCCCAATAAGGCACCGCCTTCCTCATCCGACACCCCTCAAATTGCCGTTACCCCTTCCCCTCCGGTGGCCCATCCTGGGTTGGTGTCTACTCAAGTGGGAGATCAGGCTTCCCCTTCCTCCTCTGAGGTTGAGAAAGTTTTGGGAGTGATCCCAGATATCCAACCCAGAAAGTTCTCATACACTGCTTCTGGGAAGATGGTTGAGAAAGAGAGAAAATATGAGGGAGAAGACGAGGATTCTTTTTTCGACAACATGGATCTTGATGCAGGAGCTCTTTCTTCTATTTTTTCTGAATCTGATGTCCTGAAGGCTGCTTCTATGCCCCTTGAGGAGTCCATCTCTTCAGCTCTTCAGGGAGCAGCTGCTGTAAGTGCTAGCACTTTCCCCCATTTACTTGTTTTTATTTCGTGGTCTGGCGCAATTTACTGAACTTTATATTCTCAGGCTGCCCTTCATGCGAAAGGTCTGCTGCATCGGGTTTGGTCTCAAGAGGGCTCCTTTAAGGCTCTGAAGACGTACAAGGCCAGGGCTTCTGAATTATCCCTTGAAAATGAGGACCTCAGGGCTCAGGTGGAAAACCTCAGAGAGCTAACAGCGAAGCAAGCCTCCGACCTCAAACACACATTAACCGTCAGAGTCAGAGCTGAGGAGGGGGAAAAGAAAGCTCGGGATAAGCTAAGGCTAGTTAAGGAGGACCTGCAGCTTAAGGTTGAGGCGTGGTCCAAGGCTAGCCAGGAGGCTTTTGACGCCAAGAAAGAGCTTAGCCAGGCCAATCAAAATTACCTCGCCCTCAACGAGGCAAACGGCAAGCTCTGCGAGGAGCTCGAGGAGCAGAAAAATTTGGTTAATCAGAGGGATAAGGAGATTGCCGAGCTAAGAGATGAGGCCACCACTTTGTGGGCTACTGGATGGCTTGCCTTTAGGCGCAAGGCTATCAAAGCTTTCCCAGATCTTGACTTCAACTTCCCTATCCCTACTGAGGAAGAAATGGAAGAACCTGGCTCTGATAGTGAGGAGGATGCCTCGGTCCCACCAGCTGCAGCCTTGAGTCAGGACATTCCTGCCTTTGGGACCTCTAGAGCTCTTGTCGTGATTCCTGAGCCCCCAACTGCAGACCCTGCTGTTCCTGTTACTACGCCGTTTCCAGCTAACTTGGTGACTGAGGCCCTTGCTCAAGATCCAGAATCAACGGGGGTAGGGACCCCAGGCATTCTTGGGAGCTCCTCCCTTGCTTCAGTTGCTGAGGGCCCATCTACCGAGCTATGATTGATTGGAAACTATGTCTTTCCTAACCCCTAAAATGCTATCCCTCAAATGATGCAATGTATGAGCGGAATGAAGGATTTCTCCCCCTTTGGGATAGTGTGAAAAGAAAGGGCAATGAGGAAAGGGAAATGGGAAGATGTAAATATGGGATATGTATGCACAAAAATGCTCCCCAATCGCAAGGAGACTTTCGTGTGTTGTGAGTTACTTGGAAGAGTATTCCAAGGTCGTATCCACAGGGAAGGAAGTGAATCAAGATTGAAGTGATTTGGTGAAAAACGAAAATGTAAAATCTTTTGTCTTGAGAGTTGGTTTGTGAAGTGTATGCTAATGAAGATGTAATGATAAAACAAGTGTTGGCAATTCCAAGAGATCACTCCAATGGGTATACCACCTCAACTCAAATCACTCCTCCGATTGAGCATGAATGAACGCTTGAATCACGGAAAGCCGAGGATGACGTCGGTGAGTATCTAAGCATAAACCGTGACTAGGCCTACGGTTTATCAAAGACTCATCGACTCATCCATCTTCCATCCGGTCAAAACGAACCATTTGACTCTAAAGGGAAGGAGGAGAAAGAGTTGAAATGGTATCCCCAAAGGAGATCCCTCTTGGTCTTGCCAACTAAAGGATTTAGCTACTCATACTTGGAATGGAAATGACTATGTAATGAAAGTGCATTGCAAATCTATGAACTTCTAAAGCTACAAAGTACAAGAATTCATGAGCTAAAAGACAATGCATTTAAACCCATTACATAGCTATGAAAATGAAGAACTTTAATTCATTAATGGTAGAAAGTGGAAGAGAACATTCAACTAGTGAAAAGCATGGAAGAGCTAACATTAATGGCATTGAAGAAAGTTCTAAAGAGTCTTACAGGAGAATGCAAGGCAATGTACTAGAAAATAAGTGAAAATTACAACTTTCTCTCTCTAGAATCTACTATTCATCATCTCTACGCTTGGAGCATCTCTCTCTAAAAACTCTCTAATGTAATACATACAATAATCCTCCCCTTGTAATGGAGATCATTCATCAACCCTAACGTGCAGGAGACATGGAGTAGCCTGGAGAAGTGATCTCCATCAATAGGTTGCAGGTGATGGCTTGGACAGGGCATGGCAGGGCACTCCTCAAGACCCAGCAGCTCAACTTCTCACTCCTCTCATTAATGCTCTCTTGCAATCAATAGTCCAAAAGAGGTGTGAACACAATGAATAGTGTTGTGGGCTTGCAGGAGGCAGGTGGGAGAAGACATGGTGGGGTCCACAGAAATCGGCTGAGACAAGTTCGCAGAATTTGGGCAAAATTCCTTCGGGCGTACCGGTACGCGTACCGGTACGCAGCACTCCAGTAGGGTCAGCGTACCGGTACGCGTACCGGTACGCTTCACTCCAGTAGGGTCAGCCTTATTTTCCTGAATTTCTTCCTGTCCTCCCCTGTTGAGCTTGCCTTTGGTTTTCCTTCACCCTTATTCATCTTGATGTATTTGAGAAGCCTCAAGATGGTTATGTTGCGCACTTTTACCCTGCAATCATCAAATGCTAAATTGAGAAATTATGAAGTAAAACTCCATCTTTTAATTATAAAAACCATTCAATTAACATTGATTTGCACATGTGAATCATACAATATATTGTGCTAATCACACCCCCCAACCTATCTTTTGCTAGTCCCTTAGCAAAATTCAATATTAAAACACAAAAAAAATAGGCTAACATCCAACAATCCATAACAATTCAACTATCAATCAAAATACAAAATCATAATGCAATTCACAAAATAAATATGGACAAGATGGAAGCAAATGTGATATTTCATTTGTTGTGGTTCAAATTGGGGTACAAGGATTCAAAAATCAACAAGACACAAAAGCTGGCCTATTTCCTTCAGCTTCTTCTACATGGCCAGGGACTCAATCCTAACTTCAACATAAAATGAAAAGACAAAAGACCCAAAACACAACAACCTACTCATCATCTCCCTCTCCCTCATCACTATCATCACCCTTATCATACTCACTCCCACTCTCAGAACCAACCCCCTCTTCAGTATCATCTCCACCCATCTCAACATCAGTAGGGATAGAAGGGGCAGAAGGGGCAGATGGGCCTGCGGCAGCTGGCGGGGCCACTCCAGGAATAGGTCTCCCTGGGAAAGTATGGCTGAACAACTCTCTCAAAATCTCCCCAAAACCTTGCAAGGTCGCCTCAATGTCATCAAGACGCTGATCAGTCGAGCGTACAGGTTCCGCAGTTGATGGCCCGGCAGAAGATGAAGCACCAGGGGCCTCAGATCCAGTGCCAACAGGAGCAGCTCGCCTTCCCCGACTCAGAGCCTTCCTCTTCTTCTTGCTCGTCCTGCCAATGGCCCCAGTCTCAGGGGGAGTAATCTGATCAAACACGTAGGGCCTAACCTTGCTGAGCTTGCATAAGCGGGTCACTAAGCTCCCAAAAGGCAAATTAATCTGAGGTTTCTGTGTGTTGGCAAAATCCTTCATCTGTTCCCATATAAACTGAGCAAAATCAATTGGCACTCCAGACATAACCGCATCCAACAAAGCCAATTTCTCCAAATTCGGCTTCTTCTCAGCACCCCTAGGCAGCAAATTGTAGTGGAGGAGTTTGTTCAACAACCCATAAGAGTGTTTCAACTTCCCACTCTGCACCCGCCCCTTAAACATGCTGGGATCCGCATACATCAACGCCACCAGTTCATTGATCGTCTTCGCCCGAGCGACATTGTCAGGGTAGGTCGGTGGATCATCGGGTGGTCTCTGGTAATCCCCGAGGAGGGACGCAATGACATCAGGGGTCACTGTGATTACTTTACCCCGAACCTTGGCCTTTAAAATTTCTACCCCACCCTCATCAGCCAACCCAAGGGTCTGATAAAAATCCCTGCACATGGATAGATTATACCCCTCAACTGCCTCAAACCAGAAATGTATACCATGGTTTTCGATGGCTTGGACCACCTCATTCCGTCGTGTGAGAGATATGACATCGAGGTTTCGCTCACAGGTCACACCCCTGTCGCCAATCCATTTCATCTGAGCCTCCATTCTCGCCTTCTTCCTCTTCTCCCTGAGTTCTTCAATCTCCTCACTACTCCGCTTGCGACCAGAGGGCTCCTCATGTTGAGGAAAATCGGGACCGGGCACTTTTGTTCGGGCCATTGAAGGATTTTGAAAGATAATGGAGAAAAACGGGAAGATTTGGGCTTGAGGGGGGTTCGGTGGAACAAGGGTTCAAGGGATTTGGGATTTGAGAGAAATCAGGGAGAGAGAAGGTGGGTTCTTAAAGAGGAGGAATGGGAAAAGGTATGAACTCCAAGAGGTATTTCGGTTGGGAGAGAAGCGGGTTTAAATAAGGAGGGAAATGAAGGGTTAACCGACATCTAAAAGAAAAAACCCATTTAAAAAAAAAATCGATTCAGGCAGGCGTACCGGTACGCAGCACTCCAGTAGGGTCAGCGTACCGGTACGCGTACCGGTACGCTCAGCCTTAGTTTCCTGAAACTTCTTGCTGGCTATCCTGCTTCAATCCTATTTACTTCTAGACGTCATCTATACCTCCCAGCACACTCTTAACCATCATGTCCAATTTATTAATGAAATTGCAATGCAATTTAGGACTTTGATACATTCAATATACAAGAAATGAATTCCAACAATTGACTATCCAAAATGAACATCCAGAAAACACATCATCAAGATCATAATCAAAACATTTCTGAATCATATCCAATATCAATAACTTGAGAAATATTCCCTCATTCTTGCCAACATGGAGCTTTTTAACAAATTTCTCAATTGAATGAACTAGATGCACATGAGCAAAGCCATAGTCCTCAATGCTAGTCAGAAGTATGCACCTACAAATTAATTTTCCACTCGTGTGCATGTGAAATTAAACAAGTAATTTGGGCATTTACGAAACAGAATTCACATTCGAAAGGCTAGACAAACTCAGTTTCAATGCAAAACTCACCAAGGGACACTCTTGAGCAATAAACGCACTCACGTTATACTGGTATGCACTCCATGTGCACATGTGATATGGAATCTTGTATTCAAAACAAAGTGCTCACATGTAATCCAAAAATGAAGTTCATATGTGAAAATGAGGCAACCTTGGCATAGTCTCATGAATAGGATATTAGTGCATTAGGTAGTAAGACTAAACTTTATCATTTCTTTAACAAATATGCTTCTCCCATGTTTCCCTAGATCACTTAGGGCTTTAAGGGTTGTAATGGGGCCCTGGGGTGATATCTAGGTAAAAGAAATGAAGGAAAAAGGGCAACAAAGAGGGTTGTTCCGAGTGAGAGACTTTAATGTTGGAAAAACACTTCCTTTTTCATGGGATTTTGATTTTCTCACCATCACCACACCCCTTGTTTATTTTCTTTATTCTTCTTAACATCTCCATTTTCTTTTGATCACTCTTTATTCTTTTCACCCCTTTTTCTCCTTTTCTTGGATTTTCATTCAACTCTTTGAGTTTCAAAACATTCATCCCTTTTGTTGGAGTTTCCACACCATACTTCCTTCTCTTTTACACTCACTCATATTCAGCTCTAGGAACAACCAAGGTGAGGTAGATTTTTATCATTTTGCATTGGCTTGGTCAAATGTGTGGCATAGAAACGAATTTTAAAATAGGCTCAATCACGGCACTAGGTATAAAATTTTCTCAAGAAAAAGGCTAAGGCTCAAAGCATTCAAAAATGACCTAAAATCACTTCCGGGTCTGCATGGGGAGAGCATTACATGATCAAGACAAATCAGTCTACTAACCAAATGCAACTAACCAAAACAAGCATAATGAGACTATTGAACAAACTTGATATCAAAAATTGTTCTTTGAGTAAACGTAAGTTCCCTCAAAAAAAAGTTTGGCACTAAAACTCTCATGGGTCCTTAATCATCTCCACTACTTATGTCAAGCTTAAAACATGAATCCAACCCGTAAATCACTGAAATTACAAATTCAGAAATCACATACAGATGAGTTCGAAAATCAATACATATGTGATACTTATGCATAGGATCCATTTCTATAGTAAGCCCATGTGCACAAGGTTCACAACAATCAATCAACATGTCATCCAATTCATATTCGCTTCATAAAGGAATACAGATCAACTTAAAGGTATTTTTCATCAAAAAATTTCAAAATTTCTCACATATTTTGTACTAATGCGACAAAAAATAGGATACTTCCCAACAACCTTGGTGTAACATACAAATAGTGCACCTCACCCCCCAACTTGATTCATGCATTGCCCTCAATGCAACAAAAAGAGAAAAATTGCAATGAAAGACAGTAAAAGATGATAAGGGTAAGAGAACACCTCGCATATGAGCTTTTGACAAAAGCACCAAGATCTGGATTCAAAAGAAAACAAAGCTATACACCAGCAACAAGTAAGTGACATGAAATAAAAACATGACATAATTAAAATAAAAGAAAATGTACATGCGAACAAGGGACCAATTGTTATTCCTCAATCACTTCCGGATACACCGGGTCGGTTAACTCCTCCTCCACCACTTGGTTTTCAAAGCCCTCAAAGAATGGCTTAAGTCTTTGGCCATTGACCTTGAATGTTTGGCCATCTTTGAGGTTGGTGATCTCAACAGCTCCATTGGGGTAGGCCACCTTGACAAGATAGGGGTCATCCCAACGGGATCTTAGCTTTCCGGGAAAAATGGAGAGGCGGGAATTATACAAGAGTACCTTTTGCCCGGGCTCGAATGATTTCCTCACTATGGAGTTATCATGAAAGATTTTCGCCCGTTCCTTTGAAATTTTTGAACTCTCGTATGCATCCCGCCGAATCTCTTCCAATTCATTCATTTCTAACATCCTATGTTTACCGGCCATTCTCATATTGAAATTTAAAGTCTTGATGGCCCAATAGGCCCTGTGTTCCATTTCTACCGGCAGATGGCAAGCCTTTCCATAGACAAGCCGATAGGGAGACATGCCCAAAACTGTCTTGTAGGCAGTACGATATGCCCACAGGGCATCAATCAATCTCTCAGACCAATCCTTCCTATTGGGGTTAACTGTTTTTTCAAGGATGGTCTTGATCTCCCTATTGGCTAGTTCGGCTTGGCCATTTGTTTGTGGGTGATAAGCGGTGGATACTTTATGTGTAACGCCATATTTAAACAATAACGATGCAACTGGCCTGTTACAAAAGTGTGATCCACCATCACTAATCAAAGCACGAGGCATCCCAAACCTCGAGAAAATGTTCTCTTTCAAGAACTTGACTACAACCCGGTGGTCATTAGTCTTTGTCGGGATAGCCTCCACCCATTTGGACACGTAGTCCACTGCCAGCAGAATGTATAGATAGCCAAACGACATAGGAAGGGACCCATGAAATCGATGCCCCAACAATCGAATATTTCTATCACAAGCACAGGGGAGAGGGGCATCATATTCCTTCGGGTCACGCTACCCAAACGTTGGCATCTATCACATTCTTTACAAAATGAAATGCAATCCTTAATCAGAGAAGGCCAGTAGAAACCTGATTGTAGAATCTTGGCTGAGGTATTCTTAGCAGAGAAATGCCCACCACAGGCTTGGGAATGACAGAAGGCCAGGACGTTCCGCTGTTCGGTTTCAGGCACGCATCGCCTCATGATCTGGTCCGTACAATACTTGAACAGATACGGATTATCGAAGTAGAAGTACTTCACGTCGGCCATAAATCTCCTTTTATCCTCAGGGCTCCAGTGTGGTGGGATTTGTCCTGTTGCAAGATAATTGCAAATGTCAGCATACCAAGGACAATGAGAATGAATGGACAATAACTGCTCATCAGGGAAAGAGTCTGGGATAGGGATGTGCTCATTTGTCTCTTGTGCCACCAGTCGGGATAAGTGATCTGCCACGACATTCTCAACTCCCTTCTTGTCTTTAATAGTCAAATCAAATTCTTGTAGGAGGAGGATCCACCTAATTAGCCTTGGCTTTGCATCCTGCTTAGACAACAAAAACTTCAAAGCAGAATGGTCAGTGAAAACAACAATAGGTGAACCGATGATATATGACCGGAACTTATCTAAGGCAAACACTACAGCTAGCAATTCTTTTTCAGTGGTAGTGTAATTCATTTGTGCCTCATTAAGTGTCTTGCTAGCGTAGTGTATGACATATGGTCGATTATCTTCCCTCTGACCAAGCACTGCACCGACCGCGTAATCACTCGCGTCGCACATGAGCTCAAAAGGAAGGTCCCAATTGGGTGATCGCATGATAGGAGGCGTGACAAGCATGCTTTTTAGTTTCTTAAAAGATGCCTCACACTCATGCGACCACTCGAAGGGAACCTCCTTAGATAGTAAATTGGTCAGGGGTCGGGCCAATGCACTAAAATTTTGAATGAACCGGCGATAGAAGCCTGCATGACCCAAAAATGACCTGATCCCTTTGATGGCCGTCGGCGTGGGGAGGTTGGAGATGGCCTCCACCTTGGATTTGTCAACTTCGATGCCCCTTGCCGACATTATGTGACCCAACACAATTCCTTCCGTCACCATAAAGTGACACTTCTCCCAATTCAGCACAAGATCCTTATCTTCACATCTTTCTAACACTCTCTCCAAATTCCCCAAGCATCTGTCGAAAGAATCACCAAATACGGAGAAATCGTCCATAAACACCTCCACAATTTTCTCCACCATATCACTGAAAATGCCCATCATACATCTTTGGAAAGTTCCTGGGGCATTACAGAGTCCGAACGGCATGTGCCGGTACACAAAGGTACCGTAGGGGCATGTGAAGGTGGTTTTCTCCTGGTCTTCGAGGGCAATCTCGATCTGATTATAACCAGAGTATCCATCTAGGAAACAGTAGAAGAGGTGCCCCGCCACTCTCTCCAGCACTTGATCAAGGAACGGCATTGGGAAATGATCTTTCCTAGTGCATGAGTTCAATTTCCTGTAATCGATGCACACCCTCCATCCAGTAATCACTCTTGTAGGTATCAGTTCATTCTCCTCGTTTTCTACCACTGTGACTCCGGATTTCTTGGGCACCACTTGCGTGGGGCTCACCCACTTACTGTCAGCAATTGGAAATATTATGCCCACGTCAAGTAGTTTAAGAACCTCGTCCCTCACCACCTCCTTCATATGAGGGTTCAATCTCCGTTGAGGCTGTCGGGAAGGTCTTGCATCCTCCTCGAGGTAAATGCGGTGAGTGCAAATAATAGGGCTTATTCCCTTGATATCCGCAATGGTCCACCCAATTGCTCCCTTGTGTCTTCTCAAAACCTCCAAGAGTTCTTTTTCTTGTTCATTGTTCAATGTGGAACTAATGATCACCGGAAATGTATCTCCCTCGCCAAGATAGGCGTACTTCAAGTGTGAGGGTAACGGCTTCAACTCCAAATTTGGCTTTTGTTCCTCCGACCGGAAAATCTTCTTTTCTTGCTTGGGCAACTCCTCAAATGTGGGAATCCATCTTGTTACCCCTTTCAGCTCTTCCACGCTCTCTTCCTCATCTATCTTTACAAGTTCAAAAAAGTCCTCCTCCATGCAGTCCAACATCCCTTCTAACTCCACTTGCTCCTCAATCAAAGTGTAGATTCTATTGATCTCGTTCACCTCCACATCATCCCCGGGTTGTTTTGCTAAATTGAATACATTCAGCTCCATGGTCATGTTCCCAAAAGCCAACTTCATTAGACCATTCCTGCAATTAATCACAGCGTTAGTGGTAGCAAGGAAAGGTCTTCCAAGAATAACGGGGATTTGGGAATTAAGGTTAGCAACCGGGTGTGTATCTAATACAATAAAATCGACTGGAAAGTAAAAATTGTCAACTTGGACAAGCACATCTTCCACTACTCCCCTTGGTGTGCGTATGCTCCGATCCGCCAGTTGAAGTGTAACTGAGGTGGGCTTCAACTCTTCAAGCTTGAGTTGTTAGTACACGGAGTAAGGAAGAAGATTGACGCTCGCCCCCAAGTCAAGCAATGCTTGGTCAACCCGGCAATTCCCGATGGTGATGGCAATTGTTGGACAACCGGGATCCTTGAATTTTGGAGGAGTGTTGGTCCTCAATATAGAGCTCACTTGTTCGGTGAGAAATGCCTTCTTCCGGACATTCAACTTCCTTTTCACCGTGCATAGGTCTTTCAATATTTTGGCACATGACGGAATTTGCTTGATGGCATCAAGGAGTGGGATGTTGATCTTTACCTGCTTAAACAAATCCAAAAATGTCAGAATAATTAGCCACCTTGACAGGTGGCTTCAACCGATGAGGAAAAGGGGCAGGCATAGAAGGAAAGCATAAACCATCATCAATCACATGTTCTTTATCAACCCCATTTCTTTCATTCTTTTCACTCGACTCACCCTTGTCAACCACACCCTCTTTGGCCTCACTTTGTTTGGCCTCACTCTCAATTTCTTTTTCTTTTGGCAATGCGGCCTTTGGTGTCAACTTTGGCACCACCATCTTTTCAATTTGTTTACCACTCCTAAGTGTGGTGACAGATTTGAGTTGCTCACAACTCTCCTGGGAAGTCTCGGCCAACTCAACCACATTTTGACCTTTGGGATTTTGTTGGGGTTGAGAGGGAAATTTTCCCTTCTCTTGTTGAGACAACCCAATGGCATTGGTGATTTTGGTGAGTTGGGCCGAAATGTCCTTATTGAAGGTGGTTTGGCTTTGCATGAAATTAGTGAAGGTTTGATTGAGGGTGGTCTGGGTTTGAATGAAATTGTGGAGCATATCTTCCAAATTCTTCTTATTAGGAGGTTGGTAGGTGGAAGAACTAGACGGACCTTGTTGTGAGAAATTTTGTGGGGGAGGATTGGATTGGTACCCTTGCGGATTGGACCGTGGGTATTGGGAGTTAGAGGCTTGCCCTTGACCTTGGGATTGAAATTGGCTTTGCCTAGGAGGTGCGGGAGGTGTATATGTGTTTGAGCCATAAGGAATGGGGTTCTCATTCCTCCAACTGAAATTAGGGTGATCACGATACCCTGAATTGTAAATGTTGGAATTTTGAGGAAATGATTGCCTCGGTTGGTTGAAGGCATTGACCTGTTCATGGTATGTCTCTTTAAGTGTCGGAATGCTCGGACACTCCGACGTGGAATGATCGACACCCCCACAAATAGAACAAGCATCCTCGGTTTTTGACACATGAGACACCTCTCGTCTCCTTTCCACCTCAAGGCTATCTACTTTCCTAGACAATTTGGAAATTTGTGAAAGTAGGTCCTCCCGGTCTTTCAAATCATATATCCCTCCCCTTTGAGATTGACCACTCACTGGCAAAGTCCTAGGTACATCACTTGGGTCCCTAACATCCCACGATTGTGCATTTTCAGCCAAGGTACCAAAGTAGTCAAGGGCCTCGTCAGGGTCTTTGTTCAAAAATTCACCATTGCACATCATGTCAATGAATTGCCTATGGTTTGGTGAGATTCCTTCATAGAAGAAACTCACCAATTGCCACGATTTAAAACCATGATGTGGTATGGATTGAATCAAATCTTTATAGCGATCCCAACACTGATAGAATTGTTCATTGGGTTTTTCAAAAAAGTTTTGAATGTCTTTTTTCAAAGAAGTGGTTCTATGAACCGGAAAAAACTTTTTCAAAAAGAATGAAACTATATGGTCCCAAGATAGCATGGTCCGAGGCCCCATAGAATCAAACCAAATCTTTGCCTTACCCTCCAACGAAAAAGAGAAAAGTTTCATCCTTGCTATCTCTTCCGTATTGTAATTTGGGATAAAGGTTGCAACTATTTCCTCATAAGACTTTAGATGACTATAAGGGTTTTCCTTCTCGACCCCATGAAATTTAGGGAGTAGTTGCAACATCCATGGTTTGATTACAAAGAGATGTGCTTGGACAGGAAGAACAAGGCATGATGGTGTGGAGCTACGGGTCGGCTGAAGGAACTCCCGCATTGTCCTTGGTGGAGGGTCAAGTTGGACATTCCCTTCATTCCTAGGTGGGGGAAATTGCACTCGTGGGTTGGGCATCCTAGGTTGTTGAAATCCCTCACCCATTTGCCTATTCGGGTTAGCATCCTCATTATCAAAAGTATCGGGAGGGGGATATTGCATTCTTGGGTTAGGCATCCTATTTTCGGGTAACCCCCCACCCCTTTGAGCATTTGGATTCGCCCCGACATTGTCAAAATTTCCACCCCCTTGGATGTTTGGGTTGGCATCCACATTTTCAAAATTGTCACCCGCATCTTCGGGTGGGTCTTGGTCGATGTTCATGTTGGGGCCTAAGGGTTGTCTAATTAATCGGTGATAGTCGTCCCTTCCCTACATGCAACAAGATATCTATACAAATGAAATTATAAACAACAAGAATATATACACGAGACAACGTACCTCAGCCCGTGATGAAGATCACGGGACTTACCTCCGTTGTTCGGAAATCACTTCCTTGATTTGACACTTGCCTTCCCCGGCAACGGCGCAAAAAATGATTGATTGGAAACTATGTCTTTCCTAACCCCTAAAATGCTATCCCTCAAATGATGCAATGTATGAGCGGAAGGAAGGATTTCTCCCCCTTTGGGATAGTGTGAAAAGAAAGGGCAATGAGGAAAGGGAAATGGGAAGATGTAAATATGGGATATGTATGCACAAAAATGCTCCCCAATCGCAAGGAGACTTTCGTGTGTTGTGAGTTACTTGGAAGAGTATTCCAAGGTCGTATCCACAGGGAAGGAAGTGAATTAAGATTGAAGTGATTTGGTGAAAAACGGAAATGTAAAATCTTTTGTCTTGAGAGTTGGTTTGTGAAGTGTATGCTAATGAAGATGTAATGATAAAACAAGTGTTGGCAATTCCAAGAGATCACTCCAATGGGTATACCACCTCAACTCAAATCACTCCTCCGATTGAGCATGAATGAACGCTTGAATCACGGAAAGTCGAAGATGACGTCGGTGAGTATCTAAGCATAAACCGTGACTAGGCCTACGGTTTATCAAAGACTCATCGACTCATCCATCTTCCATCCGGTCAAAACGAACCATTTGACTCTAAAGGGAAGGAGGAGAAAGAGTTGAAATGGTATCCCCAAAGGAGATCCCTATTGGTCTTGCCAACTAAAGGATTTAGCTACTCATACTTGGAATGGAAATGACTATGTAATGAAAGTGCATTGCAAATCTATGAACTTCTAAAGCTACAAAGTACAAGAATTCATGAGCTAAAAGACAATGCATTTAAACCCATTACATAGCTATGAAAATGAAGAACTTTAATTCATTAATGGTAGAAAGTGGAAGAGAACATTCAACTAGTGAAAAGCATGGAAGAGCTAACATTAATGGCATTGAAGAAAGTTCTAAAGAGTCTTACAGGAGAATGCAAGGCAATGTACTAGAAAATAAGTGAAAATTACAACTTTCTCTCTCTAGAATCTACTATTCATCATCTCTACGCTTGGAGCATCTCTCTCTAAAAACTCTCTAATGTAATACATACAATAATCCTCCCCTTGTAATGGAGATCATTCATCAACCCTAACGTGCAGGAGACATGGAGTAGCCTGGAGAAGTGATCTCCATCAATAGGTTGTAGGTGATGGCTTGGACAGGGCATGGCAGGGCACTCCTCAAGACCCAGCAGCTCAACTTCTCACTCCTCTCATTAATGCTCTCTTGCAATCAATAGTCCAAAAGAGGTGTGAACACAATGAATAGTGTTGTGGGCTTGCAGGAGGCAGGTGGGAGAAGACATGGTGGGGTCCACAGAAATCGGCTGAGACAAGTTCGCAGAATTTGGGCAAAATTTCTTCGGGCGTACCGGTACGCAGCACTCCAGTAGGGTCAGCGTACCGGTACGCGTACCAGTACGCTTCACTCCAGTAGGGTCAGCGTAGCCTTATTTTCCTGAATTTCTTCCTGTCCTCCCCTGTTGAGCTTGCCTTTGGTTTTCCTTCACCCCTATTCATCTTGATGTATTTGAGAAGCCTCAAGATGGTTATGTTGCGCACTTTTACCCTGCAATCATCAAATGCTAAATTGAGAAATTATGAAGTAAAACTCCATCTTTTAATTATAAAAACCATTCAATTAACATTGATTTGCACATGTGAATCATACAATATATTGTGCTAATCAAGCTGCGAGATCCTTCAATTACTCCCTCTCTAGACACTTAGAGCTTTTTTATGTGCTTATGTAACTTTTATTTTCCTTTGTACTTCGAACTTGTGTTTTGGAATACAAACTTCATAGAGCAGTTTCTGAATCTCACTTTGAACTGTGATGTGTGATGTGCTGTGATTTGAGACATAAGCCAGATGGTTTTGTCATAATTTTATTCTTCTGACCTTTCTCCTTTCCTTGTACTCTGTACTCCCCCTTTTGCTTTGAGGGGTGCTGTGCACTTCTTGAAGCAAAATTACTAGGTCTGAAGAGTGTGGAAGACTTGGTGTTGGGCTCAATGGCTTCTCCTGAGCAGTTGAGCTCGGTAGTTGGTATCTCAGGGATCCCTTCCCTTTTCTTCTACATTCTGAGCAACAGAGCTTGATATTGTGAACTGGCGAGTTCCTTCTGAGCTACATGGCTCGAGTTTGTAAACTTAGGGATTCTTACTGAGCTATATAGCTTTTCTTGTGAACTTAAAAGTTCTTTCTGAGCTTCGTGGCCCATTTAATAGACCCTTTCTGAGATAAATAACAAACTTCGGGGCAAATTTCATTGCATTATTTTTCTGAACTTTTCCTCTGTGCTTTGAGAAGTACTTCAGCCCTTTTTCACGCAAGACTATGGATTTCATGAGTCGCTAAGTTCTTTTGATGAACTGAGGAGCCCATCAGGAGTTTTATCATTCTGATGTGGGCAAGGCTCTAGGAGCCGCAGGTCTAGGAGATCATTCTGAGGTGCAATGTTGCCAACCGGGCTGAGCTCTAATATGAGGAATATTTTGGTGGGGTCAGAACTTTCTTCGGTCGTTTTGAGTGCGATAGGAGGGTTGATCTTGTGCTGATTCCTTTTCCCGCCTTTTTTTTCCAACCGTTTTCCATAACCATAACCGCCTTTATTAATTAAGAAACCAAGAAGACAGCCGATTTCCTTTCGCATGTCTCTTGGTTTCCTAAAAACTTACAGCCTTCTTTAAGTTTCCTCTAGCCTGCTAAGTTTCTTTCTCCTTTGCCCAAAATACTTCTGAGTTTCTTCTTGGTTTTTCGTGGTTATCCTCGGCTTTTATCGTGTTTTTTGATGGCTGCCCCTACTTCTTCTCTGTTCCAGGAACGGACTTCCTTCGGGATCGAATGGAAGTGGCATCACCGCTATTTGTCAGCTTCGAACTTAAACTCTTCTGATCTGGAAATCATCAAGAAACGGTTCTTTCCTTATCTTGACTTGCCTTTGCGGGTTCCTACCGCGGACGAGCCATGTAACTACCTTCCTCGAGGGGAAGTCTGCTTTTTCGAAGGTGCCATGGATATGGGACTTCGCCTTCCCATTCACCCTGCCATAGGGCGAGTTCTTGCCTACTATGGCCTATGCCCCTCTCGCCTTTCCCCACAAGGATGGGCCACTATGGTGAACTTCTTCCTGTTCTGGCACCTACATGGCGTTGGCAGGTTCCCCTATGTCTCCGAGTTTCTGTACTTCTTCGAGATAGAGGAAGATGATGCCCCCTGCTTCAGCTTCTTCCGTTGGAGGAATTTTAAATTACGCCCTTTGGTTCTAGGCTTTCCCCCCAATCCTGAAGGATGGTCTAAACGTTTCTTTTTTGCTTCCGGGGAGTCTTAGCGGTCTCCTGAGGATCGTTGTCGTGAGGCTAGGATTCATCGGTCCTGGAAGAGCTTCTCTCGTATTAGTAAGTTTTAGCTAAGCTCTCTTGTGTATGTATTTTTCTTGAAGGTATATTCTTATTACATTCTTGTTGCTCAGGTCCACCGGATGTGGATGTGCCAAAGAGGGTGACCATTGACGAGATGCTACTGGTGGAGTCTAAGACTTACTCTGAATTGATGACAAGTGCAAACCTCTACTTGCTAGGGGCCGAGGCTACTGAGTATGAGTTCTCCTTCGTTCCCTACTCTTCCTGGACTTCTTTTTCTGATTCTGACGAGGAAGATAATTCTGACGAGGAAGGGGACACTGGCGCGAGCTCAAAGAGGTGTAGGAGGGATGGCTCTTTTTCCCCTGACTCTCTGTCCACTATCTTCCTCTCCCCGGCAGGTCAGAAGCTTCTTGATTCACTTTATAAAACTCAGCAAGAAAGAGACGAGTTGAAGGAAGAGAATGCTCGTCTGAAGGAGGAAGTGGCTGAGCTGAAGTCCCAGCTTAAGAAGGACTAGGAGCTCTTCCCCCTTGTACTTTCTTCTTTACTTGAGTGATGCCAAGCTATGACTTTCCTTATATTTTTCTGAACACTTTTACTGTTGGATACTCTGAATACCAGATCTTTTATTTTTGAATATGCAATTCTTTATGAGCTGACGGGCTTGTTCCGAACTCTGTAAGGTTATTTTAGCACGCTCTTCGTGTTCAGAACACGAACGTGGATGGAAAACAGAAGATCATGTTTGCACTGCCCTTAGTTCCTGACTGATTCCACTGATCGAACCACGAACATTGATGGAAAACAGAAGATCATGTTTGCACTGACCTCAATTCCCAATGATTTCGTAGCTAATCCCTGCTGTATCAAATATATTGGGGTCTTCGAGTACATAGGCAGTGCACAAGGACTACTAGTCGTGGAGGAAAGACTGTTGGTGTCTCCAAGAAGAGACCAGCTTTGAATTCTATGAGCTTAGAGGCTTGTTGCTTGTGTACGGGCTGAAGAGCTCGTCTTTTGTTTTATAAGCTGAGAACCTTATCGTTTATTTGTGAGCTTGAAGAGCTCATCTTGTATTTTATAAGCTTAGAAGCTTATCGTTTATTTATGAGCTGAAGAGCTCATCTTGTATTTTATAAGCTTAGAAGCTTATCTTTTATTTATGAGCTGAGCTCTTGTATTTTATAAGCTTAGAAGCTTATCATTTATTTATGAGCTGAAGAGCTCATCTTGTATTTTATAAGCTTAGAAGCTTATCTTTTATTTATGAGCTGAAGAGCTCATCTTGTATTTTATAAGCTTAGAAGCTTATCGTTTATTTATGAGCTGAAGAGCTCATCTTGTATTTTATAAGCTTAGAAGCTTATCGTTTATTTATGAGCTGAAGAGCTCATCTTGTATTTTATAAGCTTAGAAGCTTATCTTTTATTTATGAGCTGAAGAGCTCATCTTGTATTTTATAAGCTTAGAAACTTATCGTTTATTTATGAGCTGAAGAGCTCATCTTGTATTTTATAAGCTTAGAAGCTTATCTTTTATTTATGAGCTGAAGAGCTCATCTTGTATTTTATAAGCTTAGAAGCTTATCGTTAGCTGTAGAGCTTACTGCACATTTCTTTACTTTGGAAACCATATAAGGGTGAATAAAAGACTCGCTTATTCTTATTAAAACAGCTCTACTACAAGTAATACTTACTGAAAGAACTTCTTAAGGTGTTCGGCATTCCAAGAGTGTGGTAGGACCTTCCCCTCCTCTGTTTGCAACTCATAGTTCCCTGTTCTGATTACCCTTGATACGATATAGGGTCCTTCCCAGTTGGGTCCCAATTTCCCATGCATGGGATCCTTCCTTGCAAGCAGAAGCCTCCTAAGTACCAAGTCTCCAGCCTTGAAACTTCTGTGCCTTACCTTCCTGTCGTAGTATCTTGCAGTTTTCCTTTGGTAAAGTCGAACACGATGCAGAGCTCTTTCTCTCTTTTCATCCAGGAGATCGAGGTTTAATAAGAGAGACTCATCATTGTGTTCGGCATCTGTAAATTCCACCCTTGGTGATTGGAGCCCCACCTCAACAGGGGCTACTGCTTCGGTCCCAAAGGCCAAAGCGAAGGGGGTTTCCTGAGTTGCTGAGCTGACGGTGGTCCTGTAGGCCCACAATACCTCAGGGATGTACTCCACCCACTTGCTTTTTAGGTTTTCTAATTTAGTCTTCAGAGCTGTCTTTATGGTTCTGATTGTGACCTCTGCTTGCCCATTGGATTGAGGATGTGCAGGAGCTGAGAAATAGTTCTTTATCCCTAGCTCAGCACAAAAGCTCTTAAACTTTGAGTTGTCAAACTGCTTCCCATTGTCAGACACGACTGCTCTGGGAACCCCAAATCTGCAAACTATTGACTTCCAAACGAAGTTTTGGACTTTTTGTTCGGTGATTGTTGCCAAAGGTTCGACCTCCACCCACTTGGTGAAGTAATCCACCCCTATAATAGCAAACTTGCATTGTCCCACACCGATGGGAAGGGGTCCAAGAATGTCCAAACCCCACTGCTGAAAAGGCCATGGGCTAACCACCGAGGTTAGCAGCTCGGGTGGACAATGGGAAACATTGGCATGTTCTTGGCAAGTCTTACATTTTTTGACCAAATCGGTGGCATCTTTGAGCATGGTGGGCCAATAATACCCTTGTCTCAGTACTTTTCCTGCTAAGGCCCGAGCTCCTATGTGGTTGCCACATATCCCTTCATGTACTTCTCTGAGTATATAGTTGGCATCTTCATCTCCCACGTATTTAAGGAGAGGTGTTGAGAATCCTTGTTTATACAGCTTTCCTTGCAGCAAGGAAAATCTGGCTGACCTGGTCCTTAGCTTGGATGCCTCCTTGGCATCGCTTGGCATAGTCCCACTCTGCAGGTACCCTATGATGGGGTCCATCCAGCTCGGCTGAGCTTCGATTGATAGCATGTCCTCTTCTTCGATACTTACTGAAGGCTCTGGAAGGTGCTCCACTGGTACTAGCCTATCTAAATCTTCTTGCGGGACAGTTGCTAACCTTGCCAACGCATCTGCTTGTGAATTCTCTATTCTAGGCACGTGTCTGACCTTAACCTGCACAAACTTTTTCATTAGTTCTCGTACCTTTTTGAGGTAAAGGACCATCTTTTCGCCTCTTACTTCGTAGGAGTCTTTTATCTGTTTTACCACCAGTTGAGAGTCACTGCAGATCTCCAGCTACTCTGCTTCCATAGAATAAGCAAGATTGAGCCCAACGATGACAGCTTCATATTCTGCCTCGTTATTTGAAGCTTTGAACCCAAATCTAAGGGCATATTCGACGTCTATTCCTTCTGGGGAGGTCAAGATCATTCCTGCACCGCTTCCGTGAGCATTGGCAGCTCCATCTACTGAAAGCTTCCATATGGGGAGGTCTGGTATTAAATCTGTGGTTTCCACAGGCGCTACTGCTGTGAATTCTGCGATAAAATCCGCCAAAATTTGCCCTTTGATCGCAGTTCTTGGCTTATATCTGATATCAAACTCACTGAGCTCTATGGCCCATTTAACCAATCTTCCCGAGGACTCTGGCTTATGCAACACTTGCTTCAACGGCTGGTCTGTTGGAACCTCGATAGTATGTGCCTGGAAATAGGGCCTAAGTCTTCTGGCTGTTGTAACCAATGCTAGAACGAGTTTTTCCATCTTTGGATATCTCTCATCTGCCCCCCTCAGAGCTCTGCTACAGTAATAGACTGGTTGCTGAGCTCTGTCTCGCTCCCTAACCAGCGCTGCGCTTGTTGAAAAATCTGAAACTGCTAGGTAGAGGGTGAGGACTTCCCCTTCTAAAGGGCTCACCAAAACTGGAGGAGAGCTCATATAACTTTTTAGGGCTTCGAATGCTTCTTCACACTTGGTATCCCACTGGAACGCCTTCTTCAAGATCTGAAAGAATGGCTGGCATTTATCGCTTGATCTAGACACAAAACGGCTTAGGGCAGCTATCCTGCCAGTCAAACGTTGCACCTCCTTTGTGTTGGATGGTGATTGCATTTCCACCATTGCCCTAACCTTCTCTGGGTTAGCTTCAATTCCCCGGCTGCTAACTATAAAACCAAGGAACTTTCCTGCCGAGACCCCGAATGCACACTTCGCAGGGTTGAGCTTCATCTTGTACTCCTTTAGGATCTGGAATGATTCGGCCAAGTGCTCGATGTGGAGCTCTGCCTTTAGTGACTTTACTAGCATGTCGTTGATGTAAACCTCCATGGATGCTCCTATTTGTTTTTGAAACATCCTATTCACCAACCGCTGGTAAGTAGCTCCAGCATTCTTCAACCCGAAGGGCATGACTTGATAACAGTACGTTCCCTGTTCAGTTACAAAGGAGGTCTTCTATTGATCGCTGGGGTCCATCCTGATTTGGTTGTAGCCTGAGAAGGCGTCCATGAAGCTAAGGAGCTCATGCCCGGCTGTGGCGTCCACTATTAGGTCTATCCGAGGTAAGGGAAAACTGTCCTTGGGGCATGCTCGGTTGAGATCTGTGAAGTCAATGCACAGTCGCCACTTTCCATTGGTTTTCTTTACAAGAACCACATTTGCTAACCAGGTGGGGTAATCAACCTCCCTGATGGCCTTGGCATTGAGGAGTTTGCTAACCTCCTCATTGATTGCCCTTTGTCTTTCGGAGGCAAAGCTCCTCCTCTTCTGTTTGATGGGCTTGCAAGTTGGGTTCACGCTTAGCTTATGGGTAATAACCGAAGGGTCAATTCCTTCCATGTCTTCTTGCTTCCAAACAAACACTCCTATATTCTCTTTTAGGAACTTGATGAGGAGACCTTTGAGCTCAGCGTTCAGTCTGGAACCCACATAAACGAGGTGTTCTGGCTCTTCATCAAGCTGAATTGGTTCCAGCTCTTCTGATGGCATTGGTATTGTCTCCATTTCATCCCTCATGTCGAGTTCATCCAATTGGATGTTCTCAACCTCCTTCCTTTTTACAGAAGCCATATAGCATTCTCTTGCTACACGCTGATCTCCTCGGACTACTCCGATTCCATTTTCTGTAGGGAATTTTACGACTAAGTGATAGGCAGACGGGATTGCCTTCATAGAATTAAGGGATGGCCTTCCAAGCAAGATGTTGTATGCAGAGGGTGCATCGACTACTAGGAATTTTACGGTGGTGGTGGCTTGGCAAGGTGGGTCCCCTAGGGTGAGCACGAGTTGGATCGAGCCTAGGGGAAGCACCCTTTCCCCGAAGAATCCCAGCAAGTGAGTGTTTATAGGTTCAAGTCTCTCCCTTCCTATGTTCATCTTGTCGAAGGCAGGTGCGAAAATGATATCTGCCGAGCTCCTATTATCAATTAGAACCCGATGAACGGTTCTATTAGCCACCACAGCTCGTACCACCAACGGATCATCATGAGGGTACTGGCATCCCTCTAAATCAGCATCTGAAAAAGTAATAGCGGTATCTAAGCGTGGTGCTTTGGATACAGCGTGTACTTCGAGAGCTTCTTCGGCTCTGATCCGTCGAAGGTGTGCTTTCCTGGCTGAGCTGGACTCTCCGCCTCCCGCAAACCCTCCAGATATTACTCTAATCTCTCCCAGAGGCTGCTGATGTGGTGCAGGTGCCTGCTGTTGGGGCGGTGGAGGTGGAAGAGCTCGGTTCTGGTTGTCATGGGCTACAAAACGACGTAGCTGACCTCGCTGGATCAAGAACTCGATTTCCTTCTTTAATTGAATGCAGTCATCAGTGTGGTGGCCATGATCTCTGTGGTAATCGCAGTACTTCATGGGGTCTCTCTTGGCCGGATCTGCCTTCATCCGAGGTGGCCATCTTAAGAACTTCTCATTTTGGACCTCATACAGAACTTGTGACACAGCGGCAGTGAGTGGGGTGAACCGCTGAGGTCCGTATCTGGGCTGTAGTTCAGGCTGCATGGGGCCCAGGCGATCTCTGACATTTCCTCTTCTCTTTGGCGAGCGATCTCTATCCCTCCTTGGGGACCTTTCTCGCCCTTTTTCCTTCCTGGGACTTCGGTCCCTTCTTTTCTCTTCTTTTTCCTTCTCCTTTCGTGAAGATGTACTTCCCACTTTAGAAAGGAGTGCCTCTTCACCATTTATATACTTCTCTGCCTTGGCTAACACCTCAGCCATACTTGCTTGAGGATTCTTTGATATAGAGAACATCAGGTCCTTTGATTGCACCCCCAACCCTGCAATGAAAGCAGTTATGGCGAATTTTTCGTCTGGGACGTCTACCTTTAGTGTCTCCGAGTTAAACCTTTGGACGTAAGACTTCAGGTTTTCTTGGGGCCCCTGTTTCACATTCAGCAGGTGATAGCTTGGCTTTCTGTATATCCGGGCTCCTATAAAGTGAGATACAAAAGCGATGGAGAGCTCTTTAAAGGATGAGATCGAGGCTGGTGGAAGCCTATGAAACCAGGCTAGGGCGGAGCCTTTCAATGTGATGGCAAAAGCTCTGCAGCGTACAGGATCCTAGTATCCATGCAACTCCATCTGGTTCTTGTAAGTGTTGAGATGATCTACGGGATCTTTCGTTCCGTCAAAGACCTCTATTTGTGGCACCCTAAACTTTGGTGGGAGAGGAAAGTGTAGCACTCCCATGGTGAATGGGGACTCGGTTTGCTGAACCAAGACATCCATTGTAACCGGAGCCTTGCTTTTTACAGCCTCCTTCATATGGCTGAGCTCTTGTTGGATGTCTTTGAAGCGTTGCTCCCAGTGTTGTTCTCTCCTGTCTTGCGGGTAAGGGAAGAAATCGTCCCTCTCACCCCCATCGTTCTGACTTTGCACTTCCTCATTGTGGCCATTCCTAGGGGGTAGGTAAGGAGCATGCCCCCTGGTCTGGCTGCTTTCTCCTCCTTCGTTGACCTCTCTAAGGGGGTCCCAGTGTCGTTGTTCCCTATGGGGGGGATTATTCTGGCCTTCTTGGGCCGGTCGTGCCTCCTGTGGGCGCTGTATGAGCTTTGATAGCTCTGCATTTTCCTTTAGCAAGCGTTGGTTGACGAGGCGAAGGGCCTCCAACTCGTTATTAATGGGGGAATTAGCCTCTTGGACGTTCCCAGGTTGTCTGCCGTTGGTGGCTTCCTGCTGATCTTGCATTCGTGGTAGGTTTGTTTGACTTCTGCTCATATTTCGAGTTGTTACCATCAGTCACTGAGGAATCAGCTTATTTGTAATAGGAACAGTCGTTCCCACAGACGACGCCAAACTGATAGTGTAAATCTACGCGAATGAGCTATGGAACAGGATTATTTGATATGAACGATCTGTGTAGAGCTAAATACGGTGTCTGAGCTACAAGGCTCGTGCTTGATAGAGCAGGTTAGTGCTTTGGGAACTGGGGAAAGGGGAGGATAACAAGATTATAGTGGTTCACCGGCCTGAGCTCGGCTAGTCCACTCTGCAATAGAGTCTTTGGCTCCTCTCTTTCTTATTGATCAAGTTGAACGTGTTACAGTAGAATATTCAGGGTATTAGGGTTTCTCTCTCCTTCAATGGGGGCTTGCCCTCCTTTTTATAGCCTCATGCTTACCTCTAATTCGAAATCACCTCCTTTATTGAAGGGATCGTGCTCTATCTTCATCTATAATCTCGGGGTTACCTAACCTTCTTATGGCTGGCTCCGAATGGCGAGTTCTTTGCCTTTTATCATGGGATCCTCTCCTTGGTTTTAGGAGAGGATCCTGGTTGACAACGGGTTTCTCGCCTTGGATTGGCTTAATTCCTATTACGAGGGTATCTGCTGCCATTTTGCTGCCCTCTTGTTATTTCTCAGTTCGTGTCTTCAGCTGGGAGCTCTAGTACCAGCTGGCAGAGCTCAGACCATTGCTGGATGAGCTCTGCTTATTTTACCTGAGCTCCCGAACTGAGCTTACTATCTAAGCTCGTGTCTGGATTTACTTTAGGTATCATCACAAACTATTTCGAATAGGGAATTTCTCTATAAGATGATAATGATCTCAACCAAAATTTGCAACTAAATAAAGAATAATTTTACTACGGACTTGTGATTGTGTGTATTGATAGAAAATTAGTGAAAATTTAATTTACATTTAATTCATATACAAAATTTTAGAGATTTTTAAAAAATTTATATTTTATTGAATATATAATTAGGTTAAAAATGTACTAAAAAAAATTTTTTGTGTCTTTTTGTTAGGATTTTGTTTCGACTAAATAAATATTGAATTTACTATTTCACAATAATTTTGTTTTAATTCTTACTTTTTTGGTATTCTTGAACTGAATTTTTTTGTATCGATTTCGGCTAAATATTTTTTTATACCAGTTATATTTTGTCCCCTCATAGACATTCATGACTTCGCCCCTGACAATATACATTTTTTTTGGCAATTTTTATGTTAAATGGACTTTATGTATCAAATATAATATAATAAATATAAATATATTATATAGTGTGATTGGTTAGGAGGAAAAAAATTAGAGTGCGTAATTAAAGTGCTCACCCTGACTAAAATTCCAAGTTCCGCTCTTGCCGCTCGCTACAGCCACCGTAACCCATGTACATGGGCTTATATAATACCACCTCGGAGGTGGTATTATTTTTTGAGTTTTGGCCACCAACGGTATTAAAGAGATTAATGATTAAATTACCCTTCGGCCTTTTAATGTTAGTATGAGATTTGGCCACCAAAGGTTTTTTAATTTTTAATTTTAATTTTATTAATTTTTTTAAAAATAATTCTGATTTTGAATTTTTCCCTTGTATTATATTTAAGCGTACGGTGTCGCCATTTTTTTATTTTTTTATTTTTTAAAAAAATTATTTTGAATTTTTTCATTATATTATGTTTAAGTGTACGGTGTTACCGATTTTTTTTTTATTGTTTTAATTTATTTAAAAAAAATTATTTTGAGTTTTTTCTTTGTATTATGTTTAAGTGTACGGTGTCATCGGGTTTTTTTTTAATTTATTTAAAAAAATTATTTTGAATTTTTTCTTTGTATTATGTTTAAGTGTACAGTGTCGCCAATTTTTTTTTATTTTTTTTAAAAAAAAATTTTGAATTTTTTTCTTATATTATGTTTAAGCATATGATGTCAGTGGTTTTTTTTTTTAATTTTTTTAAAAAAATGTATTTTGAATTTTTTTCTTATATTATGTTTAAGCGTACGGATTGTCATACCATGTATTATACCAAATATTGTGCTAAAGCGTTACACAAACGGAATACTGAAATGAATGATGTTAAGAGTAAAATTGTATATTTGTTATACAAGATGGGATAAAATAGATGGTTGTTTATGGGACCTACCATAGTACCTATTGAACTAATAAATATGAGAGAAAATTGGAATACTTTTTTATTATCGGTACTAATTTCCATTAATATTAAAAATATAAAGAATACATTTCTCAATACCGTATATAACTATCCTTTTGATCAAAAAAATATATATATAACTATCCTCAAAAAAAACATACCCTATGTTTACCTCATCTGATTAGGCCTTCCAACTAAAGTAAACTTTCTGCAAAGGTTGATTTACACCTTAATAGGATATGTATACACGGGATATCATGTAAGCCTTGAGGGCACTATTGTATTTTCATCATATTACCTTACTTGTATGTAAATATACAGCCAACCCTACTAGGGTAGTAGGTCATTCTCAAATCCTGTCATGGTATCAGAGCAATAAAGCTCTTCTTGAGGCGTGAGCTCTCTCCTTTTCTCTTTGTCTCTTCTTCATCCTTCTACAAATCCATATTCAACAGCAAATCATGTCTTCTTCCACAACCAGCCAAGCTATTCCTTCTTTATTCTCTTTTCCTATCACCAATATCTCCAACCATGTCTCTATTAAACTAGATTCTGAAAATTATCTTTTATGGCGTGATCAATTTACCCCCATCCTTCTTTGCAATGATCTCATGGGCTATGTTGATGGATCAATCTCTCCACCGCCCAAAACTTTGCCTGACAAGGAAAAACAAACCCCAATTCCAAATCCCACATACGTTGAGTGGCTGAAAACAGATCAATTTCTTCTCTCATGCCTCAAGGGTACACTATCACCTAGCGCCAGTGCACAAGTCCTGGGTTTGTCAACGTCTCGCCAAGTTTGGGACACATTAGAAACTATTTTCCATCAACAATCTCAAGCCAAACTTGATCTTCTTCGTGATGAATTACTAGGCCTCAGTAAAGGTACGCTACCCATTGAAAAGTACTTGGCTAGAATCAAATCTCTTGCAGACAATTTGGCTGCCATAAATCATCCTATTTCTGATTCTGAGTTAGTCACTCGCACCTTGAATGGACTTCCAAATTCTATGGAATATCAGCCCTTGGTGTTTGTGTAACGCCCCAAAATCCACCTTGGACGGCATTACTATTTAAAACTATTTACATCATGGGAGCAACTAATAAAACACATAGAATAAGAGAATTTCATTCATCATACATGATATCTATAAGATCATCCAAAAGAATATGCCAAACCATGGCATTTACATATCAAAATCAGACTTAATCTTGCAGCGGAATAAACAAAATAACATTCATCCATTGTATTACAATACCTCTCTTAGTCTAGGACATAAAGATAACAATTCTAGATACCCCCCTCGGGATCCACGCTTACATCCAAATGCGCTTCCCAAGCTATCTGCTCATCAACTCCGAGTTCTTTATCTAAACCGAAATCTGAGAATAAATATTGTTTGTAGGGGGTGAGCACTAAGCTCTGTAGCAACATCCTCCCAAACTCGAACAAGGTTTGGAAAACATATAAAACAGTTCGGTCTCACTTTTCACAATATCATATATAACTTGAAATAAAAGAGTGAGAATTTATTCGATCTCAATTTAACGCAATATCAATAAGTAAATGAAGGGAATAAACATGACAGAGTTGAAGAAATCAATTAAGCATTCAATAGCATCATCCCATATTCTCATGTATGTCGTATCACTCATGTATGTTGGTTACTGCCCAATTGTATCTATATCTCAGGTATGTTGGTCACTTCCCGTGAATCTACACGATGATTCTACCTCGTTCACCTATCATAACCACACAAATCACTTTAGGAAGGGCGTATACCATCTCCCACGGCATTGACGAATCCTTCCCAGGAAAGTTATACCATCCCTCAGCCTCGAACTTACGTGAACAATAGTGGTTGCTCTCACAAACAACAATGCACTACAAGTTTTAGGAAACCATCTCACCCCCACTGGGATAGACTAACATTTAACACTCTACGGCAGCTCTCGAAGGCAATTCAAGTCCATCACAACAAACCATACAAGAGATGCAATACCAAACGTTTTCTCATATCACAAGTAATTCAAAAACCCTCAATTCCCTGGGTATTTCTCAATATAACATCTCAAGAAAAATAAGCTAGAGATCATCAAAAGATATAATTTTATTGTTCCAACCAAAACACTAGAGTTTTTGAATCAAGAACAAATGAATATCAAGTTTTGATATCAAGAACAAATGAATATCAAGTTTTGAAATCAAGAATAAATGAATATAAAGTTTTGAAATCAAGAACAAATGAATATCAAGTCTTGAAATCAAAAAAAAATAAATATGAAGTTTTGAAATAAAGAACAAATGAATATCAAGTCTTGAAATCAAGAACAAATAAATATCAAGAAGAAAAATCCATACTTCTTGAAAAACTAGAGTTTGGATGTCAAGAACAAAGGTTTTATGGCTATCAAGCTATAACTTCCATCAAAGCATGGTAAGATTTGAAAGAATATCAAGAAACAATGATTCCAATACATATATATAAGATTTAGAGTCAAAACATGTATATATATAATCCCTAGCATCAATGAACAAGAGTGGAAGAAAACCCCTACCTTCTTCTTCCTTAGTGTTCTTGAAAAACTTGAAGTTTTGATCTTCTTCAAGGTGCAAATCCTCTTTCATCTTGTGTTTCCCCCTTTCTTTCTTGTTTCTCAAGGCTTTCTAGGATTGTAAATGGAGTATGGATGCTAAAGGAGGCGCCCTTATGTATTTATAAAGGAAGAAAATAGCTCAGCCGACATCAATCTGATGTTCTGATTCACTACTCACGTTCGAACGTCATTGGCGTTCGAACGTCACTTGATCCCAGTACTTTTGTTTTTCCATCAGACAAGAGTACTGGAATGAACTTTCGTTCGAACGTTTATTCACGTTCGAACGTCGATTCACGTTCGAACGGAATTCTTATTTTTTCTGAAATTTTCAGTGCATTTTTGGCCTATTTAGAGATTGATTTGGAAAATTTTCGTGAAATACTATTTTTTAGCCCTGGAAGTCTATTATCTCCTGTCCAAATTTCAGATCAAATGGACATCAGGATAAAAAGTTATGATCCAAATACTAGACAGTATCCACAATCCTTTTTACCCAAATTCTCTCTACAGGTGCTTTCACTCCGGAATACTTCCAAACTTCTACAATATACCCTATTACCTCAACTAACATTTTTATTTCTACTCTTAAAATCTACATAGTTTATGCATACATCATTACATATATTAGCATTTTAAAACATACTTATGTTATTATATAACGATAAGAATGTGGGGGTTTACAGTTTGCAATAGAAAATCGTGAACATCCCATTCACTTTGATGATCTTCAAGCACGACTATTAGTTCATGAGCAACGTTTGAAGCGCTTCCATTCTCAGTCATCCACGCCCATTGTCCCTGCCGGTGCACAATTATCTGAATCTGCTCTAGCAGCCCGTCAATCCAACGATGGTCATCACCAGAGCACTGATCAAAGACGTGATAATCACCAAGGTCCACGCCGTGACTCCCGTTGTGATCATCGCCGTGACAACCAACCCTCTTACCCTCGTTATGGATATGGCAATAATTTTCCCCGTAATCAAGCTTCTTCACGCCATAACCAGCCTCATTGTCAAATTTGTAAAAAGCCTGGCCATACCGCAGATCGTTGTCGTTTTCGTTATGCTCGGGATAATCGTACTTCCGATGATCGATCCACACTTGCACAGATTTTTGCTGGACTGCATTTATCATCACATGCTTCGTCTGACTCAGTTGTTGATCACATTTAGCCTCACTGGCTTGCCGATTCTGGTGCTACCAGCCATATGACATCTAATCCGGCTCTTCTCCGTCAATCTTCACCTTACACAGGCAATGATGGATTCTATGTTGGCAATGGTAATTCTTTGCACATTTCCCATGTTGGTAAATCATCTCTATGCAAGGGCATACAGTCTTTAGATTTAAATGATATTTTATATGTTCCGGAATTAAAGGAAAATCTCCTGTCTATTGCCAAACTCACTAAAGATAATCATTGTGTGTTTCTCTGTTTTCCGTGGGGCTTTGTTGTTAAGGATATTCGCACGGGGAAGACACTCTTGGAGGGTCCAGTTAAAGATAATTTATATTCTATTCCAGCACAGGGGGTACTTGAGTTGACTAGTAGGAATAGACTCAACAAAGAAACGGTTGGTACAAATAAAAAGCATGTGGAAGTTCAGTTTGGTGGCTATTCTTCTTCTCTAGCTTCAGGAATAATTTGGCATAGGCGACTTGGTCATCCAGCTCACAAGATCACTTCTCAGCTCAAATCTACTAAGCTGATTCCTTTTCTTGATTCATCTTTGACTTATTCTGTATGTGATGCTTGTCAAGTTGGGAAAAGTAAACGTTTGCCATTTAGTTTATCTACTAGACATTGTTCTACTCCTTTTGAATTGGTACATACTGATGCACCTATTAGTCCTCCACCTCCTTCAGGCTCAATCCATCCAATGGTGACCCGAAGTCGTGATGGAACACGCCGGCCTCGTACTCTTTACTTTAGCAAGCACTCTCTTGCACCACCATTCTCTGCTCTTTTATGTGCTACAAGCCCCAAGGAACCCACTTCTTTTAAGGAAGCTTCATAAGACCATCGTTGGATCTCTGCAATGGAGGATGAGTATCGTGCTTTTCTCCATAATGGTACTTGGTCCCTTGTGCCCCATGATTCTTCGATGAATGTTGTTGGTTGCCGCTGGGTTTACAAAGTCAAAGAGCATGTCGATGGCTCAATTTAGCGCTTTAAGACGCGACTAGTTGCCAAGGGATTTACTCAATAGGAAGGTGTTGATTTTGATGATACTTTTAGCCCTGTTGTAAAGGCTACTACCATACGCACTGTCCTATCTATCGCTGTTTCTCGAAGCTGGACCATTAAACAGTTGGATGTTAAGAATGCCTTCCTGCATGGTCACCTCCATGAGGAGGTTTATATGTCCCAGCCTCTTGGTTTCATTGATTCCCTTCGTCCCACACATGTTTGCAAGTTGCATCGTGCTATTTATGGACTTCGTCAAGCACCACGGGCCAGGTTTCAAAGCTTTAGCTCTGCACTCCTTACTATTGGTTTTCGGTGTAGTCAAGCTGACTCCTCTATGTTTGTTCTTCACTCTTCATCTTGGATAGTTATTTTATTGCTCTATGTTGATGACATTATACTGACTGGATCCTCTCCTGCTCTTATTCAATCTGTTATTGATCGCTTGTCTTCTCAGTTCTCTATGTAAGATCTTGGTGATCTTCACTATTTTCTTGGCATCGAGGCTCATCGCACCTCTTCGCATATGCACTTAACATAGTCTAAATATCTTATTTCTCTACTTACTCTCCTGGACATGTTGTCTTGCAAGCCCACTTCCACTTCTGTTACTTCTGGGTAAAAGTTGTCTCTTCATGATGGTGCACTTCTACCCGATCCCACCGAGTATCGGCGTATTGTTGGTGCTCTAAAATATCTTACTTTCACCCGTCCCGACATCACATATGCAGTCTAGCAAGTTTGTCAATTCATGCATGCCCCTCGCGATGCTCATTTTCAAGCTGTCAAGCGTATTCTCCGATATCTGAAGGGCACTCTTGGTTATGGTATTCGGTTTCTCACATCTTCTTCTCCTAGTCTCTCTTGCTTTGTTGATGCTGACTGAGCTGGTTGTTCTGATACTCGTCGCTCTACTATGGGTCACTGTGTTTTTCTTGGCTCTAATCCTATCTCTTGGAGTACAAAGAAACAAGTGACTGTGGCTCAATCCAGTACAGAGGCTGAATACAAGGCTCTCTCTTTTGCTGCTTCTGATTAGTTATGGATTACATATCTTCAGCGCGACTAGGGGTGTTCACCCTACCCTACGGGTAGGAAATATGCTCTTCTGTCTTCCTACCCAATACTTTGCGGAAGAATTTTTTCTTGGCCTACCCTACCCGACAGGTGTGGTATTCCTACCCGACTTCCTACCCGATTAATCGGGTAGGAAGTCGGGTAGGAAATCGGGTAAACACTTTTGTAACTATTAATTTTTGAATCATTTTAACAATTTAATTAAATAACATGCACCAATTTAACAACACAATAAATCAAAAACACTAAAATCTAAAACAACTACAACAACAATTATAATAAAACACAAGAAAGTATGAACATCAATCCACCATTTGTTACACAAATACAATAACAATTAATTTAAGTTTAAACCATATGAAATACATTAAAATCATATTAATTAATTAATGCGGGTAGGGTAGGGTAGGAATGCGGAAATTGATGGCTCTTCCGCATTCCTACCCGATTTAATCAGAAGACCAAAAATTATTCCGCATTCCTACCCGATTTTTGCAGCTAACCGTTCAGTAGGGTCGGGTAGGGTAGGAACTTGCGGCTAGTCAGAAATTTGAACACCCCTAAGCGCGACATTGGCTTTCCTATCACCTCTCCTAGCTTTCTTTACTGTGATAACTTGGGTGGGACTCAACTAGCTGCCAATCCTGTTTTTCATGCTCGCACCAAGCACATTGAGATATCCTAGCATTTCATACGTGATTTGGTGAGTCGTGGCTTTCTTAAAGTACTATTTGTTCGCTCTTCCCATCAACTTGCAGACTTCTTTACCAAGGGTCTTCCCACTTCTACCTTTTCCATTTTTCTACACAAGTTGTTGTGGAAGCCTCCCCAATAACTTGTGGGGGTGTAATAGGATATGTATACACGGGATATCATGTAAGCCTTGAGGGCACTATTGTATTTTCATCATATTACCTTACTTGTATATAAATATACAGCCAACCCTACTAGGGTAGTAGGTTATTCTCAAATCCTGTCACACCTCTTATAGGTCGCATGCCCCATCTGTCTTCCTCTATCTTCCCGATGTGGGATTTGATGACATTCCACAGGCTAGCTCTCTCTTCTATTTTTTATTGGTTTTAGTTACCTGTCTTTTTATTCTAATTAATTTTGTTATTACATGCTGCTATTTATGCCAATCTTGAGGATCAGTTTGTGAATTTACTTTTAGGAATTGTGGATATTTTGTGTTTTTTATTTGACCTACTATAACATAAAACATATGAGTTCTAAAAATATTATAATTTTTTAGCATATTCATTGTTATTAATAATTATTTTATTTTTTTTAATTTTTTATTTTATGACCAATCTAACCACTTAACCCAACAGATGAACCAATAACCTAATTTTTCTATGGATCGATATCCGGTCCAGTTCTGATAACTATGATAAATGGAGTTGCATGCCCCTTCGTTTTTTAAATATTGAGCACATAAACCATATATATTTAAATTTTAGAGTCCTAATCAAAATCTAAGCAAAACTAAAGCTACAAAAGAAGTATATTGTTCAAGATAAAAGTACAAGCATTAAATATTTTGACCTTATCTTCAAACCTTTTCCAATATGGTTTCTGATGATTTAAAGAAAGAAAAGAAGCAAATCCTACCACTTAAGTAATAGATGGTAGAGATCTGTTGTGTTTACTTATGCTTTGTTGTTTAACAAGATGACAATAGATTTAGATCTAAAAAACAAGGTCAAGTCCGACCTCAAAATCGTTTGGATATGCAATTTCTAATTGTGTTGATGTTGTTCTCCTTGTTGCACTCTGTAAATTCTTGGATTTGTAATTTTTGAACCGTAATACAATCAGCGACGAAGAGAGAGATAGATGGAGAAAGAGAAAGAGCAATGAAATCAAATATGAAAGGATTTTTTCAAATTCAACATTGTTTTCAATCAAAAAAACACAGAAAATAATGGACATTGCAACACTTCTACCTTAGGGGGTATTTTGCAAATAAAAATAATAATAAAAAAATTACTAGAAAATAAAAAAATAATCTTTACATAACCTTTATGTAACACCCCGACACATTTCCATAATAATATTCAAAGCGCTAATAGCCTCCATAGTTTCTAATTAATACAGTCTCCAAATAATAAGTGAACTTTGATACCAATTCCATAAACATTTAAGTTTTTGTCATTAACCTCAACATATAAATGTACTATTTTCAAGTATGCTATGACTGAGTCGTAAACTTATTACATTCCACATATATACGTGAAGCTTATTACTAATCACATGCCTCAACAATATTAATCAACACTTAGAATGAAAATCATGAGAACTAATAGTTCAAACTGTCATAAATTTTTCTGTCATCTGTTAATCTGAAAAATGAGAAATAATGTAGGGTGATCATCAATTGCTCAGTAAAGTAACTCAATTTTCAAATAAACGATTTTGAAAATAACATAATTCGACATGATTGGACAATATCAAAACAGTTCATTTCATACATAAGTAATAGAGCAAAAAACATTGAATGAAAGCATTTAAGTTGAAAACAATAATACTATCATAACATCAATACACTGTTGTACCAGTGGACGATCATCCTAATAGACCACTCAGGGTCTATACAAACATACGATCCATGCTTTTGGGGGACTTTCACCTCAAGGAAGATACGCTCTCTAGTAACAATTTGATACCCAAGTCCGGAGACAAACAGGGTCACCGAGGCATTTACGAACTCAATGAGAAATCCTCTATGGCCTTAACCTAGAACGTAAACCATCTGCCACTCAACCGTTGTGTACTTAAATTTCATTCCAAAAAGGATCCCGAAGTTCAAATTAGTACAAGTAATACAATCAATACGTTCATTTCAAACATTAATGCGAGTTGCACTCAAAAATCCTAATTTGGGTCTGGATCCAAGTCAATATTTAAAACACCCAATCATATATTTCAAAATATGATAAAGCATCATAAATAACATATAGAATAATTTAGAAACAAGTTTCAAAAGTATCGCATGTTCTGAAGTTGAGAAAACTTTACCAGTCTCGGTATTTTGATTTAAAATAGCCAAAAATGAAACTATATTATTTTTCAATAAAATTTCATACACATACTCAATTTAACTAATTAAAAATGAATATTACATTTATTTGGCAAAAATACCCAAAAACTAGGAGGGCAAAATAGATATTTTACATCACCTATTGATCTGGGTATCAGATTGACCTCAAAATTTACCGGGACCTCCGCACTGACGTTACGGAACTTCTGGCACTAACTAGAGGTCCATCAGACACCGGATGCGCAATCGGGGTGTCCAGTGGTCCTTTGGTCCGCTTCATTTTCTACCTCCAACAAACCTTAGATGTCAAAGTTCTGTTTCAACCACCCCTCTTCTCACTCCTATAACTCACTTCACAGTTTGTATTTTTCTTTGTTTTTAGAACCCAGACACTCACCACATGGCCCTCTTCAGATCCCCATACGTTAGACCCTTTGAACCAACCTCTAACTCATCCAAAAAATGAACCAAAGTTTGAAGAAAATAAGGTTTTACAACTCGGGGTTAGACCTGTAACTGCCTTTTTCACCCACCAAACAAACTCTAAATCAATTTTTGACGTCACCAATGGATTCCTAGAGTTGGTTTTAGTCTAGCCCAATACCCTCTATGTTTTAAAAACTCCAAATTCAAAGCTTTGATTTTCAGGAAACTCAAATCATGGCTTTAACCTACACCACCTTCACACCACTTTTACAAGTCATGGCCACCCATCAAACTACCACCAAACTTCATATAAAACCCCCCATAAACCATTCCCAAACTTAAGATTAAGCTAAAACCAATCAAAAAATCAAACCCGTTTCAATACCCATTAAAACCCGAAAACTTCAAAATGAAAATTCATGCTCAAACAATAACTAAAACTAATTCTAAGCACACCCTAATTAAGCTAGAATCTTACCCCTTGTTTCTCGAATTCAAATCCATAGAGGTTTGGTTCTTCAAGCTCAAAGTTTCTCTCTCTACCTTCTCTCCTCTCTCTCTCTTCCTATTGGTTCTGGGTCATTCAAACAACCAGTAGAGATGTCTATCATCTCCACAAGCTTCTAGATGGATGGCAAGAGGTGGAGAAGCCCCAGGCCAGCTAGCAAGCTGCTTGGGAAAGCATGCCATGCAATGGCATTTTCATAAATACCATAAATCTGAAAATTAAATTTTAATATATATTTATTTTTTTATTTTTTTATAATTACATACATATTAAAACATGTCCTAGAAAAATATTCACCTAATTTTTAAAATTAAAATGAGCATTTAATGTCATCTCCAAATCCTACACCCTCACCCCTGACTCTCTAATTCACATTAGACCTACTTTTTTTGGATCCGCATTCCGGCTTCCTCCCACTTCACCAATCAAGCTCCTATCATCTTTTAACATCTCAATCATCATTAAAAACATCCACACATACTTTATAAATCCACTGCTTGATTCACAGTTAAAGGTTACATTTTATTATACTTTTATAAGACTGATTATGCTTTAATTGTGTTTAAGTGATGATGTTTTAGGATAAATGAAGTACAAGGGTTTTACGGGCGATAATGTCACATTTCAAAGCATTACACATGTGTTTTGGAAGTAAAAAAAAAAACTCAAGGAGGGAAAACAAGATGCATAACAAAGTGGACTTTGCTCCCATGTTTGAACGCAAGTACATATTCGAACGCGACATTGAAATCAGAGAAGATCTCCAGAGGACTACTAGGGATTTGACATGTGGCTACTGACTACTGATGTCAAGGCTGCATTAATGACCATGTTCGAACTCCATTAACGTTAGAACTCACTTCAGAGAGAAAAGGCACCATGTTCAAACGCCATATCACGTTCAAATGCCAATCCAAGACAAAACCACTACAGATTGGATTTCCATCCTAGTCTGTCATTTACCTTCCTCATTTGCCTATAAATATCACCCCTTGGCCATTGCTTTAGGACAACCCTTTTGGAAGTGGAAATATCCCTCCAAAAGTTACTAGTTTTTTTTCTACTTTTAATATTACTTTCATTAGCTTCCATTGTAAAACTTTCTCCTTCACTTAGAGGAGTGAACATCTCTCACATTTCTAGCTCTCTTGTGGCTTTGAAGAGTGGGTAGTGTTTTACTCATTCTTTGTCGGAGATAAGCACATCGTTTTGGTAATCTTTAACTTATAATTCTAAGTTCCTCTATTTGGAGGAATGATATTCACTCAATTTTCTAGCTTCATCAAAATCATGAAGAGTGAGTAGTTTCTCATTCACTCTTTAGTAAGAGGTGATGGATATGTAAATTATTGTTCGGAAGTTATATTTGTGCACTTCATTTATACTTAATGTTTTATCTTTTCATTATATATTGAATGATTGAATGCATCTAGCAAACTTAAAGTGTTTTGTACAATTATGGATCCCCTATAGACAAGTTAAGTCTTGACATATGTGATTTCATTGATTCTCTGCAAGTACCCAAACTAGGTCTTCATAACAATCTTTCAATCTTCATTTACAGTATGTTTTAACTAATGATTGGATAACTTAACAGTTGCTGGATGATTTGTAGAACTTCTTGCTTGTTTATAGACGGGTTAAGTTTCAGCATAACACAATCCTTGCAATTCTCTACAAAGACATCGGAATCATGCTCTTAATTCACACATTTCATCTTTATCCTCCAATTAACCTACTATTGACTTAGGGGTTAATTGAGTAATCTACAAGGCACAAATATAATGACTAGATGAATAAGTACATGTCCGGATTCTCAAGCTAAATGGTAACTTTTATTTCCATTTAAAAGAATCATATATTTTGTCTAAAAAATTCTATCATCATCACAACTTCAAACCTCAAAGGTTCTAGTCACTTTGGTCTCTATTACTTTTGACTTCGAAACACCAACATTAGTTCCTTGTACATTCGACTCCAAACTTAACTGAATTATAACTACAACTTTACCACCTGTACTTGGGTGTACACATTTCGGATCAAGTTGTTTTGGCGCCATTACCGAGGACACTAACCGTGTTTTAAAGCAAAAAGTGCAAAGACATATAGAGCTTAATAATACATGGATTGTTACTGACTTACCTTCTAACAAGGAAGCCATTGCTTGTAAATATGTTTAAAAATCAAGTATAATTCTGATGGCACAGTGGAGAGATTTAAAGCTAGATTGGTTGCCAAGGAATACACACAACAATAGGGTATTGATTATCAAGAAAATTTCTCACTTGTGGCTAAAATGGTGACAGTCAGATGTCTTTTGACAATAGCTGCAGTTCAGGGTTGGCATTTACATCAATTTGATGTTAATAATGTTTTTCTTCATGGGGATTTGCAAGAAGAAATCTACATGGAAAAACCTCCAGGATATACTAAATTAGCACCTAACCAAGTGTGTAGATTACTCAAGAGCCTTTATGGTCTTAAGCAGGCTTCTAGGCAATGGTATTCTAAATCTTCCACATCCCTTTTGGAGTTTGGTTTTCCGCAATCTAAGGTTGATTATAGCCTTTTCATCAAGCAAGCTGGGTTTTATTTTACAGCAATTTTGGTTTATGTGGATGACATTATTGTTGCTAGTAATGATCTTGATTCTATTGCTTCTCTTAAACTTCTTCTCAACAATAAATTCAAAATTAAAGACCTTGGTTCTTTAAGGTATTTTCTTGGCATTGAAGTTATCAGATCTTCTCAAGGCATTCATATTTGCCAGAGGAAGTATGCCTTGGATATCTTAGCTGATTTTGGAAATCTTGTCTCTTAACCAGTCAAAGTTCCTATGCATCAGAATTTGAAGCTCAGCAAAGAGACTAGGCAATTGTTATCTAATCCTACTGTGTACAGAAGACTTATTGACATATTGCTCTACTTAACCATCACTAGACATGACATTAGTTACTATATTTAGTTTCTCAGCTAGCTTATGGACAAGCCTACTACTTCTCATTTGGCAACAGCACACAAAGTTCTCAAGTATCTCAAAGTATGGTCAAATCCTTTGTTCTCTTCTTCTTCTCCATTACAGTTGCAAACATATTGTGATTTAGACTATGTTGGGAATTGTATAACATATTGCGGAAGCGTAGGATAAAAAACATACCTTGTTCGCTTTAATCCTAAATACCGTTTGAGGATGTTCCACGTACTTTAGAATCTGAAAATTGTATTTTCTTCGATTGCTCGAGCAGTATAGTGTTGTTACACAATAGGAATCAACACCAAGTTTCCACAGCACAAAATCCTTTCAACGTTATGTAGGGAGAGAGAGAGAAATAAAGTAGGAGACTTTAACGTTTGATTATTTTCCAGAGATGTCATCTATTGGATTGCCTTGGGTTTATATAGGCAACCAATAGGTGTCATTAAGAGACACATTATATAGAGACATGTCTGTTAATATTTAAAAACATGTATTTTGGGTGAAGGATACATTTTGGTAAAAGATACCTCTTGGTAAAGGATACCTCCAAAAGACATGCCCATTTGGGCATTCTTTAATTTGGGTCAACCCACCATGGGCGCCCCAGTTGGGATCCATGACCCAACCAATATCTAACATCTCCCACTCGCACGTGGTGGGTACGACACTATCATCTCTCTCAATCCATTTTATACATCAACATCAATTCATACAGGCTAATGGGTCGTGCGACCGCTGAGCACACCTGCAATTTGGGAGCTCTACACTGGAAACTCTACAGAGCCAGCATAGAGACATCAACCCTAAAAAAAATTGAAAATGGTGTTTCAAGTACTTTAGACCCATTCGGATACACCGGTTCAAGCATCTCTAATCCCTCACAATATAAGAGCATGCATAACCCCTCGAAGCTTTCGCCTATACATTCACACTTTGTCACTATCTAAACTAGCGCCCAAAGTTGTCGACAGTGAATATATCGCGGGATGATCCAAATGGTCTTCCTTTCGCCCTCATGTCACTTAGTTCAAAATTAACCGCTTTCCCAGCAATGTCCTGGAAGGCCGAATCACTCATGGCCGTAAGTAACATGCCAAAGTAGCTGAGCATTAATTCTTTCACTTTATGACATAATCAAAAGTCAGAGAGTATATAGAATGTTTGGTTAAACAAAATAACCTGGTCATGTAAAAATGACTCGGATGGCTCACACAGTGAGGAAGCAGAGATCCATTCTATCACCTCCTTAATTGTCACCAAGCACATGTAGTATGAAATACATGCTACGGTGGAGTGTCTCGATCCTAATGAGAGCGTATGTCATACTCTAACACCGTACAGATCTTAGTCTAGAAGCTTTACAAGCATCTAACCCAAGTTCTCTATTTGCTCGCCCTCCAAAGACGCCAAATTAAGATCTCGCATCTGGCTAATCAACAAACACAAGCATAATGGACATGGAGTTGTATCCATTATCGATCATCAAATGTCAGATCTCATTTTGTATACAAAATAGAGCGATACTATATGTTAGAGTATCTCATCTTTGCTCGCGATATCAAGCGCCAAAGGCGATTGCTCGTGTGAGTGAGCCAATCACGCCCGCTAACATACTAAATATGTGTGCTTTCTCAAATATCAAGGTAATCAAGCAATATAACATTTAATTGCAATTAAAAACATGTATTAATATCCCAAAAAATTTCAATACAAATGACTGTGTACAATCTCTAGCACATAATCAATACCTACGAAGTCCTAGAGTTCTAACATGAGCCATATATACATCTCTAACTATAGGCTTAGTTAGGGGGTCTGCAACCATCTGAGTTGTAGGTATGTGTCAAGATTACTTCTTTTTGTGCAATCATGTCTCTGATGTAATGATATCTTAGATCTATGTGTTTGGCTCTTCCATGATACTTAGGATCCTTAGCATAAGCTAATGCAGCAATGCTATCACAATGAATCGTCACTGGGCCCAAGGTATTTGTGACAACTCCTAGATGTTGAAAGAACCTTCTTAATCAAACAGCTTCTTGTACAGCAGCAGAACAAGTCACGTATTCTGCTTCCATGGTTGATAAGGATATGCATGATTGCTTTTTACTAATCCATGTAATGGCCCCACCATTAAGTAAGAAAGCATATCCTGATGTGGACTTGCGTTCATCTATATCACCACCCCAATCAGCATCACTATAACCAACCATCCATAAATCTGGAGACTGGTAGCATAACATATAATCTGAAGTCCCCTTGAGATATCGTAGTATCCTTTTGACTGCCTTCCAATGAGCTATTCCAGGATTTGACTGGAACCGACTAACTAGGCCTACTGTATAGCAAATATCGGGACGGGTACACATCATAGCGTACATTAAGCTACCTACAGCACTGGCATAGGGAACACGAGCCATCCTTTCCTTTTCCTCAGGAGATTTAGGGCACACCTTTAGGCTTAGGCTATGGTCTTTCGTTACAGGAGTGTCTATGGGTTTGCAATTTTGCATCTGAAATCGTTCAAGTACCTTCTTAATGTAAGTCTCTTGAGACAAACCAAGAAGTTTCTTAGAACGATCCCTTAAGATCTTAACTTCGAGCACATAACTTGCTTCACCCAAGTCCTTCATCTCAAATGTTGAGGACAACCACTTTTGAGTAGTGATAATCATCTCCTTATTATTTTCAGCTAATAAAATATCGTCAACATACAAAGATAGAATCAAGAAACTATCTTTAGACCGTTTCACATACACACAATGGTCTTCATCGATCATCGTAAACTCATTAGAAGTGATAGCTCGATGAAATCTTAGATACCACTGTCTGGATGACTGCTTCAGGCCATAAATGGATCGTTGGAGTTTACAAACTTTGTTCTCCTGACCCACCACCACGAAGCTCTCAGGTTGATCCATGTAGATCTCCTCATCCAGTTCTCCATTAAGAAATGCAGTTTTAATGTCCATTTGATATAGTTCTAAATCCAAATGTGCGACAATAGCTAGAATCATGCGAATCGAGGCAAACCTTACAACTGGAGAAAAAGTTTCCACGTAGTTCACACCCTCTCTCTAGGTATAACCTTTTGCCACTAGGCGAGCCTTATACCTTTCTATGGACCCATCCGCCTTGCGCTTAATTTTGAGAACCCATTTGTTCCCAATGGCCTTGCGCCCAGGTAGAAGGTCAACCAAGTCCCAGACTTGATTAGCCTTCATTGACTCCATCTCGTCATTCATTGCAGTTATCCACTCATTACTAGCAGGTGATGATAGAGCCTCTTTAATATTTTTAGGTTCAGCATCATCATGTGGTGCAACCATGAAAGTTTCCCCTTCAATCTCAAAACGACATCGAGGGAAGGTTCCACGCTTGCTTCTACGTAACTCTGTGTCGTATGGATCTACGTCTATTGGAACTGATCCACCATTGAGTATATCGCTCCCACTGTCCCTAGGAGGTGACGAAACTATTTTCTCGATCACTACTTGGTTAGTGGGTATATCTCTTTGGGGATCATCTAACTCATAGAGTTCTATTCCTTTAGACACATCTCCTATGCTAGGGAAATCCTCTTCAAGGAAAATAGCATCCCGTGACTCAATTTCAGTTACCCTTCCATCAAGTTGTTCACCTATAAACATATAGCCCTTAGAGTGCTCAGAATAGCGGATAAAGATACACTTCTTCCCTCTAGGACCTAACTTCCCATATTTATGAGAAGTATTGTGTACATAAGTCGTTGAACCCCATGGCCGTAAATTATTTAAGTCAGGTTTTGTGTCTGTCCATAACTTATATGGGGTAGAAGGAACTGATTTAGAAGGTACTCGGTTAAGGATATAAGCAGCAATCAATAAATCATCTCCCCAATATGAAATCAGAAGATGAGCATGTGCCATCATAGACCTAACTATATCAAGCAAGGTGCGATTTCGTCTCTCCGCTACACCATTTTGTTGCGGAGTGCCAGGTATTTTCAATTGTCTGATTATTCCTTTTTCTTCACACAGCTCTTTAAACTGTTCAGATAGATACTCGCGACCTCGATCGGTTCTTAGAACCTTAATGTTATTGTCTCGTTGATTCTCAACCTCTTTAATGTAACGTTTGAAGCAATACAATGCTTCGGACTTGTGAGAAATCAAATAGACATGACCGAAGCGCGTAAAGTCATCTATAAAAGTGATAAAATATGATGCACCATGGCTTGCCTTCACATTCATAGGGCCACATATATCTGAGTGTATTAATTGCAATGGAATATATGCTCTTTTGGCCTTACCAAATGGTTTTCTAGTTGTCTTACCTGTGAGATAATTTTCACATGTGGGCAAGTTGATTTTAGCGAGTGGGCCCAAAAGTCCCTCTCTAGCTAATCTATTCATTTTGTCTTGCCCAATATGACCTAATCTAGCATGTCATCTAATAGAATCAACACTATCCATAGATGTAACATAAGAATAAATTTCATTACTAGAATGATCAATATCTAATACAATAAAACCATCTGTGATATAACCAGATCTATAGAATGTAGTTCCCCTATAAATGCCAACATGCTGGCCTTCAAAACGAAAAATAAAACCTAGTCTCATTAAGCAAGTAACTGACAACAAATTTCGTCAGATTCCTGGAGCATATAATACATCATGAAGGTATAAAGTGCGCCCGTGTCGCAATTCCAATTTGTATGTGCCAATCCCAAGCACATCTATACTGGTCTTGTTCCCCATGTAAATTCGTTTGTTTCCAGCTGGAACTCGACGGTACTCCATAAATCCGAATCTGTGTCTCGTTATGTGGTTTGTTGCTCCTGAGTCTAGAATCCACGAATTAGGAGAGTGAGCAACAAAAACTTGACTAGTAACTAAACAGTCAATGCGAGAGACAGAACTAGAGAGTACCTTTTTCGGCACAGTGCATTCACGAGCGAAGTGACCCTTCTTGTTGCAGTTATAGCAGACCATGTTGGCTTTATTCTTCTTACCAGCTCTTTTACCCCGCTTGTGCTTGTTATAATTAGAATGACCAGCTCCAGTTTGAGCATCAGACCTATTTCCACTGCGCTTGCGCTTGGACCCGAAGGTCTTGCGCGAGCCAACTTTAGCCACATAAGAGCTACTCTCACCTTTGGTAGCCTCCAAGCGCTCAGCCTCAAGCTCAAGGTGACGTGATACATTCTTGAATGTTTTCACATTCTCATTATGCGTCATGTTTTGTTTCATATGCTCCCATGATGGTGGAAGGGAACGAAGTACAGCTTGAACTTGTTGTTTATTGGTCAACACATGACCAGCAGTGCCTAAATCACGTATCATAGATGTCATAGTCCTCAGATGTTGTTTCATTGTATGTTCTGGCTTCTTTTGATACGAGTCAAACTTCATGGTCAAACCACGAAGCCTAACAAGAGAAGTAATACCAAACTTCTCTTTGAGGGCCTACCACATGGCGTGAGCTGTGGAGTAATTCTCAAATTCAGGAATAAGATCATCTTGCATGCTTGCTTGCATGGTATAGCGCGCAAGTCAATCCTTATTCTGCCAAGACTGGTAATTCTCTTGTTCTTGACGGGTCTGAGGTCGCTCAGGTTCTGGCGGCACAGAGTCAAGGGTATCCAAGACTTGTTGTTCATACAGGACAAATTGAATCTTACGACGCCATATGTCATAGTTATCGCCGTTCAATTTGTCGCCCTTAGTTAATTCAGTCACTATGCTTTTTGTAGTCATTATGATTTAATCTACATGCAGAGACAATGTGTATGGGATATTAGCACAACACATTCTATAATTTTGCCTCAAAAAACTAAATTCAAGTATTAACAACTTTCACAAGTCGCGAGATCGAAAGTTCACTAAGTTCTCAATCATCTCCCGCACCACAGGTAATTATTAATAATACTTAATTTAATTAATGCGCAAAATTTCGATTTCCTAATACCGAACAAAAATAAAACTCCCACTAGATCTAGTATCTCTAGGCATACTGATCATAACTAAATTCATATCATTCATGTTCTCAATAAAATAAACATGTTATTCTAAATAACCACAAATATATAGAAATCTATCTAAATAGCATGCTTAACAATAAAATAAATGCAATAGTTATGTTCAACATACTAATATTAAATAGAATATCAGTAGGCTAAATAAGTAATCATACATTTATTTTAATCTTTTAAACAATTAAAATTTGATCCCATAAATAATTTTAATAGACCATGATCTATTCTTTTTTAAACAACATAGTCATTTGATAAAAGAGAATTACATTAAAATTCATCTTTTATTTTAATGCTACTGATCAACTTAAAAAAACACTATATATCACCACAAGTTTCAGTAATTCATGTGCATATATGACAACAAAAAATAACGAGTCAATGATCACAAATACAATGGGTCCCACAAACCCATGTGCATTTATAAGAAATCTGTCACCCACAAGTTTCTTCTCAATGCTATATGTGCAGTGTATTATGGCACAAGAAACTTCCCAAAATTTAAGAACAATTCTAATTTCTTACTGCTGGACAACAATAATGCTAATGAAAAATAGAACCGCATCACACTTTTCCGCAAAACGTGAAGTCTTAATCAATTCATTGTGATTCGGCGATGGCCAGATTCATTAAAATTAACTGTCTTTTTTTTTTTTTTTTTTTTTAAATTCAGTTTTGTTCTCAAATTGTGAGACCCGCGTTTTTTTTCTTCAGATTTTTTCAACCATGGATCATAATTGACGAGCCCAAATTTGACTGAGCCAAGCCCGATAAAAATAAATCGAGAAAGACCCAAATATTAAAGAACTCAAGAAGAAGCCCAAGTCGCTAAGACCCATTCAGCCGGGTCAACCCATCCAAAAGGAATTCAGAAGGCAGCCAAATGGCCAAGGGAGACCAAGGGGCGCCAACAAGGAGGTCACTCATCACTTGGGCGCCACCCTCACTCATCACTTGGGTGCCACCCTCACTCATCACTTAGACCTCATCACTTGGACCTGGTCCCTTGGGCGCCTACCTCTCTCCACTCCTGTTGCCTGGTACTCCAACACAAAGTTCACTCCAACTCAAGATCCAGACTCGACATCAAGTCCAACCCAACTCAGGACTCTCCTCCGAAGGAATAGGAACACGAGGGAAAGAATATCGGGATGCGCACCGGAGATCTAATCCTACCATAACTGTACCTACCAAAGTGGTAGAATCCTACCATAACTGTACTTACCAAAATAGTGGTGACCGCCTCAGCTCACCGCCTCACCATACCTATATAATGTAAGCCCTATCTACATAGAGGGCATGGTCCAACAACCTTGAGACCTCTACGCCTTCAACGCCTCCAATACTTTACATACTGCACCATACACACATTGCTCTCTCTCTCTCTCTCTCTCTCTCCAAGCACTGTAATACTCCCGGAGAATACTCCTCCGGCGACTCTTATTCATCAATAAAGAACACCAGGCCACCGCTGTTATTCCAGAAAGTGGAGTAGGTCATCCGAGACCGAACCACTATAATTTTATGTGTTGATCTGTTGTTTACTGTTTTAGTTCCTTGATTGCCATTGATTACTTGTTAACTACTCATTCATTGTATCATTACTCATACTTGAATGTTGATCTTGCCAAAGACAATTTTGTGCATCATCAGTTTTGCGCCGTCTGTGGGAAACGACTAGTTTTCTACTCTTTTCCAGTCTATGACAATCACTACTAGATCGATGAGTCAACAACCCAGCACACCGGGAGGAGGTTCCGCCTCCCCTCGCACCGTCGGAGCCGTCAGCCACGGCGACCCCCGTTGTTGGACAACAACTCCTCAAAACCATGCAACTGCTGGTGAACCAAAACCAGCAGATCATCCAACTGATGCTAGCCCAAGAGGGCATCGCCCCTCACCCCGTGGGAGGAGTCCCACTCCCTCCAACAAGAAAGCCACTGCCTGTCCCTTCCGGGTGTCGGACAACCCCTCATCATAGGGACCCTCGCCAGAACGCCCTAGGACCACGTCAGGGCGCCCCTCGCCCAGCAGCCCCTCCTCAGCGCACGGGGAGCTCACGTGTTCCCCCTCCACACGTACCTGTGCAGGAGGACGAAGACGAATGAGAGATCCAATATAGCGATCATGGAAGCCAGTGACTCATGTTATCTATCCTTTATTGTTTTAGTTTATTGATGCTGTTATTTTATGAAATTCTGCGAATATTATTGTGTCTGAATTGTCTTGCTTTCCTGAAACTTACAAACAGCTTATAAAAGTCAGAACATGGCTTAACAACAAGGTATAGACAAAAGGACAACAGTCATCATACTCCCGACGATCAGTCACTGCTTCCTGAGCCACAACCACTATAATCAAGGCTCTCCCCGTCACCAACTACTGCTGGTGCCGCATAAGGCATGAAACCAGAGAAATTAACAGTGACCCTCTCATTAGGCGCCCAACAGCAGGCGTCCAGGCAAGCGTCGCCCAGGCCAACACCTAGGTTGGCACCACCCAGGCCAGCGCCCAGAGCCCCTTGGTGTCCATGCCCAAAGACACCCAGCGCCCCTCGGCGTCCGCGCCATCACCAGGCGCCCAACAGTAGCGCCCATCACCAGGTGCCCAACAGCATCAGGCGCCTAGCACCTCAGGTGCCCTCCTCATCCCCATCTTCATGGAGTAAGCATCTGCCCTAGGCTATCTCAAGTGCAACTCGAAGGTCAGCCTCAAGTTGGGTAGCCCTCTCATGTGCTACCCTCAACTACTCAGCGGCATCATCTCGTGCCTGTCGCTCAAGCTTTAACTGATCTTCAGCAGTCGCACGTGCCTGCCTCTCCACTGTCTAGCCATCGATTGCCTCCCTAATCTTCAGCGTATTGGGCAAAGCAACAACCACCTGTAGGCACCCAAAAGTAAAGTATAAAGAAAGAAAGCTAGGTACAAAGCCAAAAAGGAGTGCGGGACATACCAAAGCAAAGTCTCTGCTGCGGCAGCCATCTCCCGAGACTATACGTAACTCGGTCTATGACTCTACTCCCGCGCAAGTAGTCACCTAGTAAGCCTCTGCTACGGCAGCCATCTCCCGAGACTATACGTAGCTCGGCCTATATGACTCTGCTCTCGCGCAAATAGTCACCTCTGCTACGGCAGCCATCTCCCGATACTATACGTAGCTCGACCTCTATGACTCTGCTCTCGCGCAAGTAGTCACCTAGTAAGCATCTGCTATGACAGCCATCTCCCGAGACTATACGTAGCTCGGCCTTTATGACTCTGCTCTCGCGCAAGTAGTCACCTAGTAAGCCTCTGCTACGGCAGCCATCTCCCTAGACTATACATAGCTCGGCCTCTATTACTCTGCTCTCGCGCAAGTAGTCACCTCTGCTACGGCAGCCATCTACCGACACTATACGTAGTTCGGCCTCAGCTCATGCGGCCCCCTCTCGAGACGCCCACAACTCTAACTTTGTTATCATGAAAACAGCCTACAGGTAATCATGTTAGATATTTTAATGTTGGGATAACATTATTTTTGCCAGGTACTCTTTTGAAACTCAAGTCGTCTGCACTGGAACCTCAACCCCTACAGCAGTATAACAGCTAGCTCTGATACACACATGAGTCACAGTCAGAGAAGGAGTGGGGGCACCACCGAACCTTAACCGAGAAGAACTGGGGGCACCAGATCTCACCCTCTAGAGAAAAGGGGAAGACATCACCCAAAAGCACAAAGGGTCTCCACCATCAAGAGGCGCCGCCCATAACAAGACTCAAGGTGTCGCCCAAGGCACCTACCAACCTCTTGGTGTCGCCCAAAACCGCCTGCAATGCTCATGCCTCGCCTGTTAAGCTGGCACCACCCACCAAGTCTCCCCCTACATTTTATGCCATATAGGGGTCCATAGCAAAGAAGGCACCGCCCAGCAAGGCGCTGACGTCACCCATGGGGATAGGTCATCCCATCTCGCCTAGTCTCACATCTCACCTTCACGACCGCCTAGTGCAAGACCCAAGCCGCCAGCACGTGACAGGGCGTCGCCCACACTGTCCATGGACTCCTCGCAAAAGTCCCTCCTCACTTTGGATTAAAAAAAAAAAGAGGAGGGCCAGCGCCCAAGCAAGGAGGCCAAAAAAAAAAAGAGGAGAAGAGCTGCGCCCAGGCCAAGAAAAAAAAATGAAGGAAAAGTCATCGCCCAGGGAGGTCAAGGCAAAAAAAAAAAAAAGGAAAGAGGAAGGAAGCAGCGCCCAGGAGGCGGCGCCCAAGCCAAGAGAGAAGAAAAAAAAAAAGAAAAAGGGAAGAGGCCAGCGCCCAAGGAAGAAGAAAAAAAGAAAAAAAAAAAGAAAAGAAAAAGTAAAGGAGAAGTCAGCGCCCAACAAGCCAAGAAAGAAAGGAAAAAGAAAAAAAAACAGAGAGAAGAAAAGACAAAGGAGGGCCCCGCGCCCAAGACAAAAAAAAAATTATATTCGATACCGATAAATTCAGCTAGTCTCCAAATAACGGAAAGCAAGCTACCATGCTGAGCAAGAAAATTCCTACTCAAGTGAAGCCAAAGCGCATGCCCTCGACCCCTTCCTTTCAAGAAAGTTAGAGCTCGGAGCATGGGGGGCAAATGACGAGCCCAAATTTGACTGAGCCAAGCCCGATAAAAATAAATCGAGAAAGGCCCAAATATTAAAGAACTCAAGAAGAAGCCCAAGTCGCTAAGACCCATTCAGCCGGGTCAACCCATCCAAAAGGAATTCAGAAGGAAGCCAAATGGCCAAGGGAGACCAAGGGGCGCCAACAAGGAGGTCACTCATCACTTGGGCGCCATCCTCACTCATCACTTGGGCGCCATCCTCACTCATCACTTGGGTGCCACCCTCACCCATCACTTGGGCACCACCCTCACTCATCACTTGGACCTCATCACTTGGACCTGGTCCCTTGGGCGCCTACCTCTCTCCACTCCTGTTGCCTGGTACTCCAACACAAAGTTCACTCCAACTCAAGATCCAGACTCGACATCAAGTCCAACCAAACTCAGGACTCTCCTCCGAAGAAATAGGAACACGAGGGAAAGAATATCGGGATGCGCACCGGAGATCTAATCCTACCATAACTGTACCTACCAAAGTGGTAGAATCCTACCATAACTGTACTTACCAAAATAGTGGTGACCGCCTCAACTCACCGCCTCACCATACCTATATAATGTAAGCCATATCCACATAGAGGGCATGGTCCAACAACCTTGAGACCTCTACGCCTTCAACGCCTCCAATACTTTACATACTGCACCATACACACATTGCTCTCTCTCTCTCTCTCCAAGCACTGTAATACTCCCGGAGAATACTCCTTCGACAACTCTTATTCATCAATAAAGAACACCAGGCCACCGCTGCCATTCTCGAAAATGGAGTAGGTCATCCGAGACCGAACCACTATAATTCTCTGTGTTGATCTGTTGTTAACTACTCATTCATTGCATCATTACTCATACTTGAATGTTGATCTTGCCAAAGACAATTTTGTGCATCATCAATAATGTCCTAAAAATTTCAAGGCATTCGGAGACCGTTTGTTCGAGATGCCATTAAAGCTCGTTCGAAGCTTTTTCGCAAATAATATTTCTAAACAATTGATTATTAATTCCAAAGGTACGAGAACACCCTAAATGACTCTGATACTAATGTTGGGAATTGTATAACATATTGCGGAAGCGTTGGATCAAAAACATACCTTGTTCGCTTTAATCTTAAATACCGTTTGAGGATGTTCCACGTACTTTAGAATCTGAAAATTGTCTTTTTTTTTCGATTGTTCGAGCAGTATAGTGTTGTTACACAATAGGAATCAACACCAAGTTTTCACAGAACAAAAGCCTTTCAACGTTATGTAGGGAGAGAGAGAAATAAAGTAGGAGACTTTAACGTTTGATTATTTTCCAGAGATGTCATCTATTGGATTGCCTTGGGTTTATATAGGCAACCAATAGGTGTCATTAAGAGACACGTTATATAGAGACATGTTTGTTAATATTTAACAGACATGTATTTTGGGTGAAAGATACCTTTTGGTAAAAGATACCTCTTGGTAAAGGATACCTCCAAAAGACATGCCCCTTTGGGTATTCTTTAATTTGGGTCAACCCACCATGGGCGCCCCGGTTCGGGTCTATGACCCAACCAATATCTAACAGACTGGGCCTCTTGTCTAGTTACTAGAAGATTTGTTACAGGTTACTGTGTTGTCTTAGGCACTTAGAAGAAATATGTGGTTTCTCGTCCATCTGCTAAGGCAGAGTATTGGGCAATGGCTGTCACATGCTCAGAATTAACTTAGCTTCATTATCTTCTTGCTAATTTCCACATTGTTCATCCACAAGCAGCTTCTCTTTTCTATGATAATCAGGTTGCACTTCACATTGCAGCTAATCCTGTTTTCCATGAATGTACTAAATATAATGAATTAGAATGTCACTTAATTAGAGACAAAATTCAGGAGGGTAGTAATTCAGGCTGCTCATGTTACTTCTCAGCTACAACTGGCAGACATTACAGAATCTCTCTCTCTCTCTCTCTCTCTCTCTCTCTCTCTCTCCTATCATCTTCTTCCTTGATGCATGAGTTTCTTACATATTTAGTACAATATCCAAACAAGCCCATTTAGTATTTCTTTGCAAGATCCTTGGTAACAACTAACAAGGGCCAAGAAATGGTGGGCCATACACGTGCATGATCTCAAATGGAGGCCCAAAGAATTTGAGAAATCAATTCAAAAACTAGTTTAACACCGAAAATCCTCAAATTTGGGATTTATGGATATGCCTAGACTAAGTCAAAATTTTCCACCTTTGTCCTTGGTTTTCATCGCATGAAAATTGTAGAGATCTGTCATCAATCAATCCTCCTTTGATTGACTCGTTCATTTAAGCACTCAAAAATCGTGTCGTCTTGGCTTTAAGGATACAAATTTCTCATAAGTTCAGTCAGATAAGTATTCTGACCTTTACTATTTACATTGTTTTGTGCAACATCTTCATATATTTATTATCTTGCCCTTATAATATAGGGAAAATATTTAACACACAGAGTCTCACTACAGTAAAACTATTTAGCTTCAGTTTCGCATCAAACGCTTCCTTTTTACTCTCCATCTTCCATTTATTATCTACCATGATCCAGCAACTGTCTTCTCTTCATAGTGCTTTATGTTGTTAGTCATTTGCAGCCTATGGCTTCGCCAGGTTAAGTTGGCAAGCCTCTATACACTTCTCCATGCAGTCTTGAGTTGAAATAACACTTGACAAACACAGCTTTCGTTGACAATCTAATGCACAAGGGTCTTCATATGCTGGCGTTGGAAACCAATGCGGACATCCAAATTTGCCCAAACAGTATGCTTCTGCCATGAACATCAGCATGGGCAGCATCAAGATCATGGCGGCAACAAGCTTGTTAGACACCGTTTGATACGAAGAAAACTTTATATTATGTTACATCTTTTTTTTACTTAGACTGATATATATGCCCTTTACATTTAATGAACACATTTAGTAGGATTAGGGGACACTAAATGCTCGAAGGAGATGCATTGAAGTACAGTAATTACTTTGGATTAAGCAAACAAGCTCAAAAAGTTTGAAGGTAGTAATTATCCTAGTTTACCCATAACCCACAACCAGAGAGAGAGGGAGAGAGAGAGAGAGCACTAATTTAGAGGTAAAAGCACCGAGGGTGAAGGTATGTTGTTACCAATGGGCCTTTGGTCCAATGGTACTCCTTATCTTATAAAAGTTTTGTCTTCTTGAGGTCAAGGGTTCAAGTCCACCTTCCCCTCTCCCTCCCCCTCCCCCTCAACAAAAAAAATAAGGTATGTTGTCTATTATCGTAGTCTTGAATTAATTTTCAGAAGGGTAAATTCTTCATACAGAGTTGGGTATTCTTTAAGGAAAACTAAAAGAAATTTGAGTGGCCAACTCCAAAAAATTGTGGGGAAAATTGTTGTTGTGATCTCTTTTCTCGAAAACAAAAATGAAAGCAAAGAAAAGACACGGGAAAAAACCGCTAATGTTGCATTGTTGAATTTTGATGTTTTGTCCCTAGAAAGGAAGTGCAGTTTGTGGTAGTTAGTTTTATCCTTATGTTCGAGATATTGATTTCCAGACTCAGGCAAATGTGAAGATAATTTTGTTTGATGATTTAATGTTTCAAGCCCAGGGGCTGCTTAGCTCTCACCCCACTTGACCCTCAAGTCTGCAGAGTTCTCATTAGAAACAACAACATAAGTGCTGCATTACCACGCTTGGTTTTTGCACTTTATGCTCATCTCAACTTTGACCTTCTCTCTATCGTGTCTGCTTTTGGTAATTGACCCCTTGCTTCTAGAAAGCATCTCCAAGGCTATAGAATTTTTTTTGGTCATTCATGCACTGACAGACAGCTTAGTGAGTGGCTACCAAAAAAGCATTCAAGAAGTTGCACTATTTTTTTCAGTCAACCTTGTGCTGATCATGTTGTTGATGATTTGGAAGCAAGTACATGCTTCATAAATCATGCCTTTTGGCGGTTTTCAAATTTATGGAGAAGGTGTTCAAGCTCATTGGAACATGATGTGTTTGTTGATTGATTGGAAATCAATGTTAAAATAAACGGGCTTGGCCAAGCTCTGACATTATTAGATTTTATATATATATATACTAGTAATTGTTTATACCTGAAGACATTATTTATCAAAAAAAACTCAGACAATTATCCGTACATAAAAAAATTGTATAACAGAAAACATCACTAATTAGAAAAATTGAAAAAAATAGCAAATAAATATGGGCCCGCTATTTTTAAGAAATTATGACAAAATTTTCTCTAAACATGACTCTGGACAATATGAACATGAGTACACAATTGTATAATCAAGCCTTCATTGAACTAAATAGAATAAATTTAAGTTTGGAGATAGACCTGTGACTGAAGGCACATTGTAAAAAAAAATCTCTTAGTAAATTCTATAAATCAAATACGCAAAACTCTCATAAAAAATGAAAAAATTAGTAATGACCAAGTAAACATATCAAAATTCATTCCTTGAATTGAATTTGCCCTTGCAACTAAAGTTAAATCAAGTCAAACCTAGAATACAGTTGTGTAAATAGCTGTCAGTCATATAGTCTGAATGGCTTCTTCTTCTTGGAACGAAAATTCCAAGAATCATTGACAGAAGTATGTATTGAATACAAAAAAATTTCTATTAAAAACCCTACAAAGCGGAATTAGGGTTTACCTTCGAGATCGCTCTGTTTTGATCTCGTCTCAGCACGAACACACAAAACAGAAGACATATGCAGAAGGTAGCTCGTTAAACCTCACGATCTTCTGTCGTATATCTCCAAACGCCAAAAATCCGAATGCAATGTGGGCTGCAAGAAGCTCCGAACTTCTGCTCTCTCTCTCTCTCTCAGCCTCTCTCAAAACGTGAGTAATGAATTAATGTTGATTTAGAGAGTCTAGACGTCTATATATAGGCAACAATAGAAACTCTAAGGAGAAATAAGGATTGGACTTTCAATGGGCCTAGGATTCTTATGTTTCAACCCAGAACAAACATCCTACAACTCATTAATAATAAGTCAGTCCACTAAAAACTTATTATTGATCTCCTGACCCTTATCTCAAAATTATATTCGAGTTCCTTATTATTATATGATTCATAATCTCCCCACGTTTAAGATTATAAATGTTCATCAATTAAATAAATTACTGACAATCATATTTTACTGACTTCTTTTGTTCATTGAGACCTTACCACTCAACTTATTTGTCATGTCGGATAATTAAATCCACTTGTAGGGTTTGACATGGACATCATCTCCCAATTCACCGAGCTTATTGACTCAATATGAATCTCACTATTTGATGAATTAAAGTGATAAACATTATATGCGCGTGACAATTAAATATTTTGGGATTAAGAGCATAAGCAATCATAATAATCATTAGGTATTTATTATTTTATTAAATCAGTAAAAGATAATAATCTCAACATGGGTATGTTCAATACACAAAGTATACTAGTGAAATAATTCGAGACATCAAACAGTCTTCTACAGTCAAGACAGACTATGTCAGAATATTACACTATAATCATACTGATTGTGTGTCCAATTTCATCTAAGATTGTGAACCTACACTCATATTATACAAGAATCTGACAATCTGGTCTTCTGTGCATAAGCCGAACTCTACACACCAGATTATCTACAATGTAAAATATAAGACACACATACATACCATATATTAAATATAATACAAATATTTTTTCCATATAGATTCTCAATAAAATGGAAAGAACAAACTTCTATTAATTAATAAAATGGGTTTCACTATAAAAAAACAAGTTTTTAGTATACTACTCTATCACTTATAAGTATCTCCGAACTATTTGCATAACACTGTCAACCTAAGTTTGATAAAGGGCAAATATTATCCATACAAAAACGTATTAAACATACAGAACACATACACAAACTCGAAACGAACAAGCATTTATTCAGAAGAATGGGAAAAAGAAACCAATCTCGTTAAAAAAATCAGTTTAAAAAACTAATAATTATCACATGTACCGTCGACCATTTATCATTATAACCACCCATGTCCCAAAACTCTCACTTCTCATTCATTCAAACCCTTATCTTTATTATCATCACTGTTTCAAGCATCTCTCTTGCACACCAAATAACAATTTAAGCGTTTCTCAAATGCTGGAGAACCCATTGCTTACAAGGATAATAAGATAAAAATAAGAGTTGTGACTCCTTTAATCCACCTTCTCTTTATCTATTCCTAGAAACCATTCCACTCTAAACGGTCTTGTAGCCCTTCAAATTCTTGGCTTTTCATGGTTTTTTGAATCACACGTTTCAACTAAAATAATCAAACTCAAAAATCAAATATATAAAAGTCTATGTAAAATATAAAATTAACAAACCCATTGATGTTCAACTAACAAAATGTAATTCACAAAAAAAAAATGTTATTTTTCAAATGCAAATTGAAAAAATGCCAAGATACAAAAACAATTACAGAAAAAATGATTATAATCCACAGAACCAAATACCTTAGTCCCACATCATTGTTACTTGGGCATGGAAAATCGCACTCTCATGTGATAAAAAAATCCAGTGTTGCCCCATAATAACTGCAGAAACATTTATAAAATTTATTATTATATTCATTCAACACACCACATTAACAACCTCAAGAAATGACCATCATAGATGATAACAGTCAAAATCATAAGGAGCATATAATGCATTTGACCTATAAAATAGGGAAAATTGCAATCAGGATGTAGGTAGAAAGAAAAATGCTAAAACACGAAGTAAAACTCCGATGAGTGGAGGGGCAATATTCCTCACCAGCTTTTAAGTTTCCAAGCATAGCCAAATTTAGTTCATCTTCTGATGGTCTTATCTATTCTGGACACCATGCCATTAGCATCACCATAGTTTGTCATCTCCACTAAAAGTTTCTTATAAAAGCACAACGCAAGAAATTCAAAGCATATACTCTTGCCAAAACTAAAGTAAATGCAGTAATAAAGTAGGAAGAGGTGGAGGCAATAGTTGGAGATGAACAGTGGGCTTTGGTGGCAGTGAGATGTGGTGGTGGGTGGGGTTTGGAGGCGGGGGCGCTGTGGCGTTGGCAAGGTGTGTGCGTGCATGTGAGAGAGAGAGACAGAGAGAAACAAGCATGGTGGGTGGGGTTTGGAGGCGAACAGTGGGTTGTCTATGATTGTGTGTTCCACGTGTAGCAAAGAGTATGAAGAACGAAGAAAAAAGATGAAAATTACTTGGGAATGACGGTGGCAATGCGGCATTGGCAAGGGTGGTGCTGCGGGGGGTGAGAGAGAGAGAGAGAGAGAGAGAGACATGTATATGAGAGTGAGAGTGAGAGTGAGAGAGAAGGATGCGTATATGAGAGAACCTAAGAGATAGAGATGTGTGAGAGATGGAAGTCTAGAGTTAGACATTATATAAAACTCTTAGTTCAATTCTTGAGCTGTAAAATAAATTTAGAGAGTAATTAAGATCGTTGGATCAATAATTTTAAAGCGATCTCAGTCAGGGGTGTGTGTGTGAAAGAGAAAAAGAGACAGACAGACAGACAGATATGTATATAAGAGTGAGAGTGAGAGAGAAAGAGATGGATATGTATATGAGAGAGCCTGAGAGATAGAGATGTGTGAGAGGTGAGAGTCTGGAGTTAGATATGAGATGAAACTCTTAGTCCAATTCTTGAGCGGGAAAATAAATTTAGGGAGTAATTAAGATCGTTGGATGATTAATTTTAAAGCGATCTCAGCCGCGAAAAGGTAAAGACAAATAATGCTAGGTTATATGGGAGAGTGTGTGATGTCTAATAGATAAGAGAGAGAGAGAGAGTATGAGATATATATATATATATATATATATATATATATAGAGTATGTGTTTAAAAGAGATATGAGTGAGAGAAAGAGATACATAGAGTGTGTATTTAAAAGAGATATGAGATAGAGAGAGAGTTATATGAGATATGGGAGTGTCTGTGTTTAAAAGAGATATGAGATAGATAGAGAGCGAGAGTTATATGAGAGATGGGAGAGTGTGTATTTAAAATGTCTAAGAGATAGGAGAGAGAAAGAGAGAAGAGAAAGAGAGTGTGAAAGAGAGCGTCTGTGAGAGAGATATAGAGATAGAGAAAGTTATATGAGAAATTGGAGCGTCTGTGTTTAAAAAAGATATGAGAGAGAGAGAGTTATATGAGAGATGAGAGAGTGTGTGTTTAAAATGTGTAAGAGATCAGATATATATATACTAGGGATAACCCGTGCCTGAAGGCACGGTGCAACTAAAAAAAATCAAACATAGAATTTGAACGTGAAATAATCAACCAAAAATTTATTTCTCATACACATAAAATTTATTTCAACCAAATATTCATTTCACTGATCCATTTAAGGGCTCGAAAATTGAAGGAAAAAGAGGAAAACAATAAAGATATACACCGAGAGGAGTTAGACGAATTAGAAAGTTTTTGCCTAATATACTCAAGAAACTTCCATACTCAAGAAAAGTTTTCGCCTAATATACTTCAGATGGTGACAAAAGTTTTCGTCTAATTGTCTATCATTCTTTTTAGAATGGCCATCCCTTTACTAAATATGTTAAGATTTTACTTTCCGTTAAGAAATTTCGAGCAAACACATGAAACACAGACACCAATTCCATGAACATACCAAAACAATTAGTTTCATTTTATTGTAATCTCACCAATAAAAATTGATCATAAAAAAATAACTCTTCCATTATTTAGTCTTGCCCATGACAATAAATTTAGAAATTTACAGGCAAGTGTATGAACATACTGGACAATTAAAAATTGACACAACAAAAAATATATATGTTAAATATAAACCACAATTTCTTTGAGAAGTCACCAATAGAGCACTCAGCTGAAATCAAGACCACAAAAGGTTACGCTATAAAGAAAGAGAGGCCACCGAAAAAAGCTCATCAAAACATGTGAATGAAACTTGCTATACAAAAATGCAATACCCAAAAAAAAAAAAAAAAATTAAAGAAAGGACATAAGGTAAACGTACTACCAGAGAAGAGTTCTTCAAAAATGCAATACCCAGTACATGGTCTCAAGAGGTCTCTTTTTTTTCCCCTTTGATCTTTTAAATCCTCTGGTTTGTGTGCTTTGTATTAGTTTGCATGGTTCTTGATGTCTCTATTTTGGATGTTACTGTTATCTGAGATGGGTTCTCTGAGTTGCAGGAGGATGACATACTACGCGAGCAAATTCGCATCCATGGAACAGAAAAGTAGAGGGAGAGATGTGTATTTATGTAAAGATACACAGAGTAAACAACAACACTATAACATCACAAAATAACATTTAGATTTATTTAAACCAACCTCAAAATAGTCAAATGGAACAACCTGGGACAATAAAGAAAAATGAGTAACAATATAGGAACTTACGATAATAAACATGGTTGCCCACAAAAAGTAACAATAATGAATATGATTGTAAACTATGACATTTGTTTTGGAACTCAGAACTCAAACAACAAATTGAAATGAATATGTAGGAATAGTCATCCTATCTCACCGCAGGTGACCACTTAGAAGGATTTTTACCACATAACAACAATAGTAATGCTATTTCCAGAAAGGGCATACAATATGCTTGAATCACAACAACTAATCCAACAAACTCACATACCTCCAAGATAGTATAAAATTTGCTTGAATCATTTCAACAAATCCAAGCAAACCTGCACTACTCCACTTTAACCAATTAATTGATACCAAATCAAATCAAAACAATCAATAAATAAAGCAAGCAATTCCCTAGCAAACCCCAATGAATAAAGAAAGTATAAAGCTAATGGGAATTCTAATTATTATGCAATGCTGATGAGCATGAAAACAATTTTTTTTTTTGAACTGAGAGCATGAAAACAAACTTCAAACAACTAAAGTGCATAAAACTCACAATATAAAAACATATACAAAAAAAAATCCTGGTGATCATGAGTGAGAGAGAGAGAGAGAGACTCACCTCAAATCTTTGAAATGAACCCCCAAGACTCTGCATTTAGTTAAACCATTGCAGTAAAACCCACGAATCATTGCACTAAAACTTGAAACAAAACTCATTGACAAATGCAATGCGAATGAGCGTAAGCACACAATTAAAAGAAACTAAAGTGAAGTAAACAGACCCACAAAAAACAGAGACAAAAAATTCCTATAGATTGTAAGAGAAAAGAAGAGAAGAAGGGGGAGGCTCACCTTGAATCGATTTGGCACTTCAATGCCAAAGGAAACACAATTTTTCAAGTTGTAAGAAAGATTTGAATCCATCTTTACACTTATAGTATACCGCTGTTCTGAAGGGAATCACTAATCATGCAGCTCACTATTGTGATCACATAAGGGTAAAAATCCTTACCAACCAAGTAAATATCAAGTTATCAACAATACCTGAATTGTTCATTGTACGCATTTTAAGTTGATATTGCTTTCTGGAAAATCTGCATCATATATAGAATTGGTTATTGACTTCGTAAATCTACAAAAATACGAACAATAAAAAGTTCAGTAAAGTATAGCAATCAATTAGATCTTATTCCTTCACTTCATGTCCATCCCTCTTCTCTTTGTATCAAAGAGGAAAAGGAGGAAACTACCATGAAGTGGAAAACTAAATATGTTAATTACCGCTGGGTTACTGGGTAACACCTCTGACACCACTTGCAATCAATGGAAGCAGATCTGTCACTGGACGGCAGAGGTTATCATACCATGGACTCTGGCCTTGCTTCTCATATAGATCATGGAGAGTTGTTCCCTTGATTTGGCTTCCATTGCCATCGATTTGGGAGCATCTGACACTGGCAAAGAACTTGGCAAGTAAAAATTACGCAAAACGCTACAGTGAGAAGAACAATAAAAAGGGGAAAAGGGGAAAACAAACAACTGCAAGTGATCTAATCAAACTATGGAAAGACACTCATAGAGACATTTTATCAAACACAAGTTATGCTATAAATTATATCAAACTAAAAAAATTGAATACAAAGATCCAACCCCTTCACTCGATTGTTTTTTGATCAAAATCCAACTATGGAAAAAAATCGAAAACAAAAAAAATTGAAAAACCAATGCATAAATAAACAGAATGAGGCCCAAAATAATGGGCATATATCAGAGTTGATAAAATCAAGAAAACGCTTAGTGAATTTAGTGAATTTCTTATAGAGGCGAATCAACAAAGCAGATGAATAAAGAGAGGAGACATACCTGGGTAGCGTCGAAGGCGGTGAGTCAAAGTCATCGTGGCTGTTGGTGGCATCGTGGTTGTTGTTGGCGGCTTGGTTGTGATGATGCAGAGAGTGTGCAGAGAGTGATGAGGGATAAGAATGAGGAAGAAAAGAGGGATAGATAAGAAATAGGGACGTGAGATTAGGGCAGAGAAGGGGGAAAGATTTGTGATGGATTCCATGTGATAGAGGCGTGATAGATTGGGAGAGAGAGAAGCGTGAGAAAGAGAGGTGTGAGAGAGAAAGACGCGTGAGAGATAGACTTCTTCATTGGCGGGAAAAAAAAATTTAGGACTAATCGTAGACCATTGGATCAAAATTTTTGAGATGATCTGAACCGTCTTTTGTTTCAAAACGATCTGGACCTCTCTTTATCTTTTGGATTTTGTCTCAGAACGATCTGGACCTCTCTTTGTCTTTTGGATTCAAACTTCGCTCTACTTTATTATATATATATATATACTAGTGATTGTCCGTGTCTAAAAGCACTTGTATAACACAAACAAATCAATTTTTTGTTTGTTGCTCGTGCCTGAAGGGCTAGTTGTATAATATAAATATTCTATAGCAATAATTTTTTTTTTAAATCCCGCAATTTTAAATAAATTAAGTTCTTTTATTTCCTTTTCTCTAATGTTTCATCTCAATCCAATCAAACCAAATTCAACTCAACAATGATCCAACCATTTAGAAAAATACTTATTCTTCACGGCTAACCATGTCTCATAATACAATTTTTCAATAAAAGTACCAACCTTTATATTGATTTTGAGTTTCACTAATTGTAACATTAATCATAAAGAGTTCAATTCTAAAAATATAAACATAGATCATGACCCAAAACACAAATGAAAAAACTAAAAGAGGATAATATCGAATCAAGGAAATCCTAACTTAACCCAATCAAATTGATATAAAACATTCCACCCGCAAATATTGAAACAACTCACAAATCGAATAATGTGGATCGTCATACCATCAGGAATCCACACATAATTAAACAAACAAACCAAAATCTAAATCCAACTGAAAATGAAGAAAAACCTTGGAACATCTCACAATTATCGAATACATCAAATAAAGACACATTAAAACATACATACCAATGCATAGAAAAATATACAATAAAAAAAAATGCATAGAAAAATAGCGATACAAACTTGTGCTTCCTTAAACCAGGAAAAAAAACTAAAATAATAAACTTATCATGCAAACTCAAAAAATTCAGAACAAACACATTTTTCCATATGAAAATTAAAACTCAAAACACACACGTCACCCAGGTAGACTGATGAGGGAGAAGAGAGTTTGTTCTTTAAAAGAAGCCACTAGTATTGTTTCTAGGATTTTTGTGACTCTTCAACACCAACTTTAATTTTATTATTCTCCTTATGCACTTGAATATTGGTAGGCTTCTGAAAAGAAAATAAAGAAAAAGAAACGAAAATTGGTTATATGCAAAATCATCATGTGCATAAAATAGAACTTAAAATATATGAACGAAAATTATAAAATAATTTTACAAAACCCATATTAACATTCTCATAAAAAATAAACCTTTAATTAGAAAGAGATATCCAGTGAAAAAGTGGAGACAAATCAAAGCTACATTAACATTCACATCAAGAACTAATATTTCAAACACATATATAGAAATTTATCATATAGGAAGGAAATTTAAACAAAAACCCAGATCAAACAATTGACCTTGAAGGAGAATCACATCCCAAATATCTTGAATCTTCTCAGAGAACGAAAAAGAAAAAGTGAGTGGTTGTGCGCTGAGAATGAGATAGATATGTTTGTTTGTGTGCTGGAGCTTTGAGCGAAATCTTGAGTCTTCTCAGAGAACCATTGGTTCTGGGGTTTCACTGATTCGAGCAGTATGTTTGTATAGTTTGATCGCCATACTCCATAAGGAATTTCTCATTTTCTACCCAAAAAAAACAAAGAAGTGAAATAAACTTAATAGACATTAGAGTACAATCTAACACAACTAATCACAATCTAAACATAAGCAATGGCTGAAGAAGCAAGTTTTTTCATGCAATTACCAATATCATGCTTCCATTGTAAAGATCAATATTCTCTCCATTCTTCATGACACTCAAATCATTTGAAGAACATCGTACTCTTGGTTGGCCCACTTTATGCAAGTTATGTACTACTGCTTTCAGATCAACACTTGAGAACACAATAATTATTTCCTAAGACATTCACCCATATATATGTAGCCCACATCTATATCAAAATAAATTCTACATAAAAAGACAATAGCAAGAAAAAAAAAATATAAGAGTTTAATTTATGTGTCAAATCCCAACTATCGAGTTCTATACTTTAGTCAAGGTAGAGAGAAATTATACAAAAAAAAATTGAAATTTGGCTTAACTCAGATTGGATGATGTAGAATGAGAATCCTAAACTACTGAAATATTGACTAAATTTATATCTATCAATCATATGTTAAACATAATCAACGTACAATTGAGATAAATAGCAGTTGTCACAATTTCTTAAAATCAAAGTCACAAATCATTTCAAATGTCTATGTTTTTTCCTTTGTTGAGACTTGAGAGGTACTTCTCTCTGACCTCTGTAACATGGACCCCCTCCAAGTGACTACATGGAAATAGAACCAATGTGCCCATCTTTCGATCCCTCATCCAAAAGACCACATTCGCGCCCTAGGTAGAACTACTTTGCCCTCCACTTCAAACTGCCAAATTCCTCATCACTAAAGTCGTAGACGTCAATGCACCCTTCCATTTTCTGCATAAATTATAACTTGCATCAAGCATCAGAGCACTTACATTGAAGGTCCACAAATAGAGTATGTGACCGCAATTGAAAATCTTGCTTTAAAAAAATCAAAAACTTAAAAACCAGAGATAACAAACAATAAATCCAAGTCCACAAAATGAATTTTTCCCATCAACGTTGATAATAGAGACCGCGCTAACCAAAACTATACCATCAGTGACAAACCTAAAATCCTACAAAGTGAAAAAATCAATCAAAATCCAGTAAAAAGAATCTAATGAATGCCACAAAAATAATTGCCAAAATCAAACAAAACCCATCAAAGAGGAACATAAATTAAATCAATTATACACACAAAAATTCATATCAACAAAAGAGTATACAATATTTTCCATAGGCATTTCAACAAATACTTCATGTGCATTACGATTAAGAGCAAATCAATACCAAATATCATGCATCACTGGCTGCCGAATTAGAGAGAGGGGAAAGAGAGACAGAGAGAAATAGGAGAGAGAATGAGACAATAAGAAGGAGATACCTGGCAGTGTTGCTGGTGGGTGTGGGTGTTATAGGAGCAGAAAAAGGTGGAGAGATAGTGGAAGACGGGAAACACACCTGGTGGGTGGGTGTTGGTTGTTTGCGGTTGGGGGCAGATGAGGAAGTGGGGCTAAGGCGGTGGTTGGTAGAGGGGTGGTACTCCGGTGAATAGCTGGTGGAGTTACTGGTGATCGCTGGGTGTCGACGGCAAGGATAGAGGCGTGAGAGATTGGGATTAGGAGAGATTGGCAAAAGATTTGAGATTGGGAGAGAAAGGCAGAAGTGAGATTGAGATGGATTCCATGAGAGAGATTTTGGGGATGAGTTTGGAAGGCATGGATAGAGGTGTGAGAGATTGGGAGAGAGAGGCAGAAGTGAGGTTGGGGAAGATTTGAGAGATTTCGGAGGAGAGAGAGAGGCGTGAGTCAAGAAATGTTGTTGGGCGGAAAAATAAATTTTATACTCACTGTAGATCGTTAGATCAGTATTAATGAGATGATCTGAACCATCTTTTATGTTGGGATTATATTATCCGTTGGATGTGTTTATGTTTTGTCTCAAAATGATCTGGACCTCTCTTTGTCTCCAAAATTCAAACTCAGCTCTACTTTATTATATAGAGATATAGTATGAGAGTTGAGTGTATGAAATAGACAGAGAGAAAGATATATATGTGATTTTTTTTTTATTCAAAGCCACACAGTATGGGTAGGGGGTTTGGCAGTGCCCCTACTTGTATATATAACTAAAAAGAAAAAAGTACAAGGGAGGAGGACATAGAGACAAGCCTCCAGAAGTACAAAGTGGGAGGAAGAAAGTCAAAGCAAAAGTAAGGTGGTGACTCACCACCAAAAACATGAAAAATAAATAAACAGAAAGTGGGGACTCCCCACATAGCAAAATAACTGAAAACATAAAAATAAAACTCATCGACGAACGTGAGAAGTCTGTCGAGCGTCCAAGGCGAGGATGCCGGCAATCCCAGAAGGAAGGGATGACGAATCAAAAAATCGTTGATTGAGCTGCTGAGAGCAAGCTCAATTAGCCATGAAATTTGCAGCCTGATTCGCCTCCCGCAAGACATGGAAAACCCGAGCCGAGAGAGAAGCACACAGACGCCGAATTCGAGCAAGCAGGTAAGCATAAACCCAACACCCAGTACGCTGAGAAGAAACCCAAGAAACCACTGTAGCTGAATCTGACTCCACTACCAACTCTGAAGTTCCCAAATCTGCGGCCAGCTCTAACCTAGCACAAACAGTCAGTAGCTCCGCATACAGAATAAGTTGATGCCCTAGAAACAAGCCAAAAGCCCTGAGAACCCGACCCTGGTGGTCCCGAATAACACCCCCTACCGCAGAAAGCCCCGGATTGCCTTTAGAACATCCGTCAACACTGATCTTCAGGCAACCCGCTACATGACAATTCCAAGCAACCAAACGAGGAGGTCGACGCCGAGGGACCAAGACCCTAAGAGAACCCACAAACTCAACCCACTCATCCCGACGCAACTAACTCGGAGCAAGCCCAACCAAATGCATATCGGTCATAACCCTCTGAACCACAACGGGCACCTGAAATGTCTGGCCATCGAACCTATAAGCATTACGCGCCTTCCATAAGTGCCACAAAATGAAGCACGGTAGCAGTACCCGCGCGTGACCTACAGAAGGAGCACAACGCCTCCAATGAAGCATCAAAGCATAAGGAGATTGGAACGGCCAACATCTGATTCCAAACATCCGATAAAAGTGACCCCACACTTGAACTGCAAGCGGAAAATCCAGAAAAAGATGTCTAAGAGTCTCAACAGCCCCACCACACACACACCGGGATACTACATGGAAACCCCGTCTCTCTAAGCCATCATATGTGGCCAGGAAACCATGAAACAACCGTCACATAATGAAGGAGATCTGAGTCGGAATATGCCTCTGCCAAACACAAGAAAACTCAGCCCGAACTGGAGCCACACCCCGAATATCAGCCCAAGCAGTCCTCAAGGAAAAATCCCCATCCAAAGACAAACTCCACCTCATCTGATCAACCCCCTGATCCGGAATCGGAATCTGCACAATATGTTCAACAACTGAAGAAGGCAAAACCCCCAACAATCAGCCTCTGTCCCACTGCCGACCCGCCCAATAAACAGAAACAGGAACCCCAGAAGCTGCCCCCGGATACACTAAAGTCAACGGGTAATCCCCCAACCAACAATCATACCAGAAACTGACATCACCGGACCGTACTAACCATCTGATCCTCGGTTCAACCACGGATCGAATCCCACACAACCACCTCCAAAGAGGTGAAGCTGGGTAACAAAACTCAATCGGCCCAGGATGGGTGAACCTACAGTACTTGGCCCTCATAAAAGTGGACAAAAGTCACTGTTGAGCACGAAAATTCCACCACAGCTTCACCTCACAAGCCTCGGCTAAGTCAGAAAAAGAACGCACTCCTAAACCGCCCTCCTCTACAGGGTAACATACCTCAGCCTAGTGACACCAGTGAATCGTCCGGTGAGTAGCTGTGTCACCCCACAAGAAACGAGTGAACATCCTCTCTAACTGGTGAAAAACATCTGCATGAGGCCTCAGCACGTGAAACAAGTGAATTGGCATCGACGCGAGCACATGACGAATCAAGGTGAGCTTACCTCCAAAGGAAAGAAAGCGATTCGCCCATCCAGAAATCCGCTCACGCACCTTCTGAATCATCTCATCAAAGTACGAGATCTGGAGATGACTCAAGTAGATAGGGCACCTCAGATAAATAAACGGAAGGTCACACCTCTGAAAACCAGTGGTTTGTCGTGCAATCACCTCTCTAGAATGTGAGGCACGCGAACTGATATAGAAACTGCTCTTGGCCTGACTAACTAACTGACCAGAGACAGCCTCATAGTGATGAAGGAAATCCATATGAGATATAAGAGTCTTAGAATTGTAAAATTAGTGAAAGTCCAATTAGAATTATTGGATTAATAATCCTCAAACGATCTAAGCCGCGAAAAGTTAAAGACAAACAAAGTTAGCTCCTTTATTATATAGATATACTAGTCATTACCCGTGCCTGAAAGCTCTATACAACAAACAAAAAAATCTTAAACAATTGCCCAAATTCAAAAGGAATTGTCTAAAAATATTCATATTAATTCTTTTTTTAAAATGGCTCGAAATATATCATCAACCATATCCTCCATATTAATGGAATTGTCATAAAAATATATAAAAACTCTCCAAAACAACGTCATATATATAAATGCCTCTGCAAAAAAAAAATATTAACATAACTCATTAAAATTTATAATCTTTAAGCAATAAATAAAATATATAAATATCTAAATGTTCAATCATCCACATATAAATATATACAGAAACACACCCCCACACATTTCTTTTTTGATTACCAACAAACTCTCTTAACCAATAATTATTTTTATTAGAAATACAATAATTCAAGTTTTTAAGATAAAATAATAATTAATTAATGTTTAATTAAAAAACATGATAAAAATCACGGACATCTCCTGAGTTTTGGCGATATTACACGGACACCTCCTGACATTTTATAAATAATTCTTCAATATTGCTAATGGAAATTGATAATTTCATCCCAATTTTTTTTATTATTTTTACAATTGTCCTTTTCCAAATTTAGTACCAAAAAAATTAAAAATTTAATAAAATCAAATAAAATTTGATTTAGTACCCAAAAAATTGATTAAATGAATTTTAATATTCATTTGATAACAATAAAAATTAATTTGATATTAATTCGAAAAATTTGAATATAAATTGGACAAAATTAAATGTCAATTTTTAATAAAATTATATATTAATTTACAATCTAAGGTTCATTTCGTGTTGAATATTATTTGATTTTTATAGACAATGTGCTATTTTTTATTTACATTAAGTGTTATTTATAAATTAAGAAGCAAGTAGCAAAATACATGCCGTCAGATATATAAAAACATTGAATTAGTTTCTTGAAATAAATAATTAATAACAAAAACAACACAGGGGAAAAAAAATAATAGTATGAGAAAGAGTGAGTATAAGATAGATAGAGAGAGAGAGAGAGAGAGAGAGAGTTATATGAGTGATGAGAGTCTTACAGTTGTAAAAAAAATGAAAGTCTGATTAGAACCATCGGATCAAATCGATCTGAACGGCAAAAAACTCGAGACAAACAATCTATCTACTTCATTATATAGATATGGGTGTATCATTATCATAAAAAATAAATGGAATTATACGATCAACTGTTATGACGAAGGGCAATACATCTATAGTACACGATAAAGTACCCAAGTAGTAATAAATTTTTTATTTTTTTTCGGCAAAACTTTGAATGGTGAGAGATAATTTTATTGAATAAGGAAAAGCTAAATTACAACCTAAAATAGGGGGACGTAAAGAGTCTTACCCCAAGTAACTAATACAATTCCGAAATGGAATTAAAAATCACAGCGAAAAAACAATGCTTTGCGTGCGTGCAATACATCATTATTTAAATCTAAAATTTATAGAATTAATTATATCCCTATTAACGAAAGAAGATACAAAATCCGGAGAAGAAGACCACAAAGAATAAATGTTGGATCCAATTTTAAAATTAACAAGACGATCGGCAACCTGATTTCCTTTCCTACAGATATGTAAAAACTATACATGTATTCTTTGTATTTACTCACAGCATACTCTCCACTTGGGATTTAAATCCCACGGGATTAGAAGATAGGTAGTCGAAAATCCTTTTGAAATTATTTGTAAATCACATTCCACCCAAAGTTTATTGGATTGTCAATGGATTCTAGTATTAAATGAACCCCATTATCAATCTAATGTTATCAAATTATGTTTCTAAATTATGTCTCAATAATATTAATGAATGTTTTATTAGCTAATATCAGAATGAGGTGATTGTGTTGAAAAGGAATACATATTACTTGAAATTCCTTTCCTCTTGGACAAATAGGGTATTTTTTAACCTGCATTGCTTTCCACTTTGAGGATAACATTGAGAAGGGACAATGCAAAACCTTACACCAGGCATGGGAAAGTGTATAATGGCAGCCAAGGAAAACTGTTATTGCTTAGTATAAAGGGAGTGTTGGGGTATACTTTTTTTTCCCAATGAAAAAAAAAAAGGGAATGTTGGGGTAGTTGAAGATTTCAATATTTGTTTTTTGATCCTGTGAATTAAATCGCAAAGTATTTCTTTTTGAAAAAGTACTTTTCACTAACAGTCTTTAGAAATTTCCCACAAAATGCATCAAAATATAAAACCAAAAGATTGAGGTTACATGATCATATTTTCTAGTCTTCTTTCTTTTTTCAACTCTAAAATACACAATATCAAACACTGATTACTGAGCCATTAGTATTATCATTCTGTGGTCATCCAGTTATTTTCGCTCAAGCAAATTATTGCCTTACTCCGGCTAACAGTATAACATTGACCATCAGAACTATGAAAGACAACCTTGAATGGATCATCTATATAAACATCCTCTATACGGAGTCCAGTAATCTGATCCCGCGCTCTCACGATAGACTTGAGGGGTACAGGAAATGGGAACCAAACAAAGGCCTCGGCTTTTGAGATCAAGCTTGACATCTCCTCGGTCTTTTCTATCCGATCCTCCCCACGGGTCCTGAACCGAGCACAAGATAATTATATTTTTCAAGAATTATTTTCGGCCAAGAAGTAAGACAAGTATATTTTCATTTGCTTACCTTGGTGACATTACTCTTCCTGTAAGGATTGCTCAATAGCTGCAAAAAAGTATGAATCAAATTAATTACTAGAAATCATATCTAAAGGATATTAGAGCCTTCTGAATAGAAGAATTACAACTATTTTCCTTGAGTTGGCCATTGTTTGCCGTTATTAGTGTAACCCTATTTGGCTAGGTCCATTATTATGCAAAAAAAAAATATTAATTACTTAATTCCCTATCAATTTTCTCCAATAACATTTCAACATGTCTTTTTGTTCTCCTCTTGATTCACTAAGTTGAATAAAGATGCTAGAGGATGCAAATCTTGCTTCCTTGTCCCTAAATATAGTCAGTGTATAATTTATCATGCATCCACACCAGCATATCTAGGTTTAGCTAACGCCTTTGTGGCGCAATGCATAAAGATACTAAGTTTTCAAGGCGCAAGCTAGTTGTTTCTCTTTTTTTTTTTTTTTGTTGAGGGGAAGGGGGGTTAATTTGAAGTAATCTGGCAATAGCAGCAATAAACTAATGTGAATGATGATTGGGTTTATTGCGTGTAACTGTTACAGCGTTAATGTAAAAAAAAGTTGTGAGGGTATTACCTGCACTTGTTCTTGCAGAAACTTTATATATCCAATTGCTTCCCCTAGCACCGATGCCGTGTCGGTCTGAGACATTGATCAGAGGAGTATTAAAAAGGAACTATTTTGCAAAACAATAACAATAATACATGCATCGGTGTTAGTATGGTGATGGTTGTAATAATAAGCTCAATAAGTATAGAAATAGTGTGGAGAGGTCTTAAACTTTTGTACTAACCTTTCCAAAAGGTGAAACAATTTGCTGAAGGGATGTGATTTTTTCTGTGAGTTTGACCTTTGGAACCTGGAGCTATTATCCAAGGAAAAGAAGAAAAAATGAAAATCCCCACTGCCAAAAAGCCTGCGGTTTTCTTTGTCGTATTACATATATGATTATGAATATACCTTAGCTGATGAAGCTGTAGAACTCTCAAGCTTGGACTTCTTCAAGACTGTATCTGAGTTCTCTTCAGCCCTTTTCTTTTTTCCCTCACTTGTAACTGCCTGTCCCCTTCCACTGCTTCTTGTCAGTGTGGAGGATGTTGATATTGTAGGCTGAAACTTCTGCTACAAAGGAACCCATCAAATTCTATATTTAACTAGAAAGGTGAGAAGAAAAACAAAAATAACTGGGAGCAAACAAAATCAACACAAATACACAGAGAAGTAGAAACTTAGAAAACGAAACAAATTGAAGATGATAAAACGAAGGAAAGCCAGAAAACTAAAATATACGTGATTCTGCACATTGTACCTACTTCCATGGATGAAATGACCAATAAACTATATCGATGAATTATTGATTGGTGGTTTTTACACATACAGATCATCGTGTATACTTTACTGGAATATATTCATATGAATAAATCTTTTTGGATTCTATCACATCTGAGAGAGAGAGAGAGAGAGAGAGAGCTTACTGGACAAGAAGATTGGATCCCCTGCCTCTTAGAATCTGATATATTCATGGTTTTCAGAAGAGGTTTAGATGCATTAATGTCCACCAAGGGCTTGCTTAAACAACTATTGAAAGATACAGCATCTGAGAAATTTCTTGTGTTGGTGCATGGCACATCTAATCCTCCAAAGTAGTATTTTCCATTCTCTCCTACTATGGAGTTGTTATTTCCCATTTGATATCTGATTCCATTGCTGTTAAATGACCTTCGAAATAAAGCCCTGGTCGCGTCAATCTCCCGGTGATCATCCTCAACTTTCAAGTCATGCCCTTGCCGGAAAAATGATCTTATACTGTTGGCAGGTTGCTTTATGGAGCAAAAATTGGGCTGTGAATATTGATTTATAGCAGAACTCAGAGAATTACTGCATGCTCGTGGGTCAAACTGTTGAGTGACTTGAGGGTCTGGTGGAGCTATAGACCAATTGCTGACCAAATTTGACAATCTGTTTAGCCTTTCGCTGTCAATTAAGGTGTCGTTATATCCATGAAAATGCTTTTCAAGGTTGTTAAAAGAGGTTGAGCTAGTGAATTCCCAGCTGTTTTCTATTTTCTTCAAGTAGTCACAGGCTGGTTCAAACATACTGGAAGATATATTCTTGGAGGGTAATGAGTCCAGCAAGTTCTCTCCAACATCTTGACCGTTGGGTAATTCTCCACTGCTCCCAACACTTCTGCAGGGTATCACTCAGAAGTTTTTTATGGGTCTTCTTTAAGGACATAGAGATAAAAATCATATATAGAATAGAAGTCCGAAAACAGCATAAATTATAGAAATATATCCCAATTATAACAGCATAAACTAGAAGAAAATATATTCCAACTATGGTTGGCCAGTTATTGGATCACTATCACTGTTTTTCATTAGTTCTTGCAACATCTGTTGGTTTTTGGTTGCAAACATCAATAACAAATCTTTTAAAATCGGCGTTGCTAGATGTGCACCTAGCCACCTAGCCATTAGAGCAACTTTTTTCTATTTTTCTTTGACGAAAACAGATACTGTACCCACCCCCACAATTCAATATGCATGTAGATGCACAATATATGTTGAAAAAAAGAAAAAAAAAAGGGGGGAGGGAATATGTTGAATAATAAAAGTTATCTTCATATATATTTTTCATTTGTATATATATATATATATATATATATATATATATATATATATATATATATATGGTGCAACAATCAAACTTACAAGAAAACTTGGCTCCACAGGTGATTATCAGGAGCTGTTTCTCCAATCAATTCGTTTGTCGACGCACACTCAACAAGTCTACGAGAGGACTCGACGCTTAGGCCAGAGTGATTGGAAGCATTCGTAAAAGACGTAGACATGGACACATCTTCCTCACCAGGAGAGTTGGAATGAGTATTTGGTGTGTGCCATGGGTGTGTAGTAGTACTCCATGAAGAGCTTGTATGAAGATCTGGCCACCAATTGGGTGTAGAGGACGATGCTGCAACAGAGCTTTCCGTGCATTCTTCAGCCATTTCTCTAATGGTGGAAATCCTTATGGGACTCCCTTTCTTTTTTGCTGTTGGTGGGGGATTTAGAATTTAAGGACGATATATCCTTTGGAGTGACGTCCGTTTGCAGATTCTATCAATTGTAGGGCAGACAATAAAATATGCAGCCTGAGTTTTTCCACTAAGGTTCATGGGCAATTATTTTACTTGTGGCTGGGCCAGCAAGAGTTTGGTTTAGGGTTGCTAATATTGTTGGATGCTGTGCACCTCTCTCTCCCCCTCTCTCTCTCTCTCTCTCTCAATATATATATATATATATAAACGAAAATAGATTCTTTACGGGCAGCTTGTAAACAATTTGTTTACAAGCAACCAATCAAAATTGAAGAATTATACAAACTCATTAAGAATCTTCAATATTTATTTATGTGTTTATGTAGCTCCTCAATTTTGATTGATTGTCTGTAAACAATTGTTTACCGGCTTATCCGTAAAGAATTTAATCCCTATATAGACACACACAACCCCATATACATACCTAAATGTATGTATATAATATACACCAATTGCTATAGATAAGCAACATAGCACTTTCCTTGGCAAGCAAGGAGATTTGATCATCGCCTTTTTTTCCTTCTGATTAAGGCAAGATGAGAAAAGAAAAAGTAACCGAATGCAATCTTCACAATCACAAGATAATCCAAAGTCTAAAAGGCTAAGCGAAAACAACATCTCAAAATGGTGAACTTATATATATCTTAGATTACATGGTTCCTTCTGTTAGAGTATTTTTAATAGAAATAAATAAATCGAAAGTATGTTTTTAGAGCTTTTTAGTAAAAATGAAAATATCTTTTAAGATATGAAAAAATTACATTGTTTAACATGATCCACGTTGGAAAAATACCAATAGTTACAAGAGTTTTTATTGAACTTTTGTGTATCTTAGCTAGTGAGCAAAGTAAGACCTTTGACACTGCTCGCGCACAGGAGAATGTGAAAGCGGAGGAGATATAGTTCTTTCAAATTGTAACATTATATTCATTCATTTCACACAAATGAATTCTAACGAAAAAAGCTGATCTGAACAAACCGGAGCAACATTTCTTAGTATTCTACTATCTTGCATAAATTCGCTTTGTTGCAGGCCTTCCTCTGGCCGTTGAACCCAAAAAAAAAAGTATGTTGTCCATTGTTGTAGTCTTGAATTAAGGTTCATAAGGGTAAATTCTTCATACAGGATTGGTTATTCTTTAAGGAAAACTAAAATAAATTTGAGGGGCCAACTCCGAAAAATTGTGGGGAGAATTGTTGTTGTGATCTATTGTTGCATTGTTGAATTTTGATATTTTGTCCCCAGAGAGGAAGTGCAGTTTGTGATCATTACTCTTTCACTAATAAATGGCTCGTCCTTGGAACTAAATTCTCTAAATCTATAGCGCACTTGAGAGAAGTGATAGTTAGTTTTATCCTTATGTTCGAGATATTGATTTCCAGACTCAAGCAAATGTGAACATAATTCTGTTTGATGATTTAATGTTTCAAGCCCAGGGGCTGCTTAGCTCTCACCCACTTGACCCTCAAGTCGGCAGAGTTCTCATTAGAAACAGCAAAATAAGTGCTGCACTACCACGCTTGGTTTTTGCACTTTATGCTCATCTCAACTTTGATAATTTTGTTTGGTTTTTGTTAATTGACTTTGCTTCTAGAGAGCATCTCCAAGGCTAAGGAATTTTTTTTTGTCATTCATGCACTGACAGAAAGCTTAGTGAGTGGCCACCAAGAAAAGCATTCAAGAAGTTGCACTATTTTTCATTCAACCTTTTGCTGATCATGCTGTTGATGATTTGGAAGCAAGTACATGCTTCATAAATTATTCGTTTTGGCGGGTTTGCAAGTTTATGGAGAAGGTTTTCAAGCTCATTGGAACTTGATGTTTTTGTTGATTAATTGGAAATGAATGTCAAACTAGGATTTGACTACAATACTAAAATTTCGGTACCGTACCAAAATTTATCATATTTATGGTAATTTTTACCACTATTATAGTACCTAAAAAAATGATAAAAATAGTTACTATAACAGTGATAAAAACATCCACAAATATAGTAAAAATACTCACAAATATGATAAATCACCCACAAAAATAATAAATTTTTTTATACTTAAAAAAGTGGTAAAAATATTTACTACAAATGTGGTAAAAATACTCACAACAGTGATAAAAATACACACAAAGGTGGTAAATTAACTATAAAAATTATAATTTTTTTTGTTGTAAAATGACCCACAAAAATTGTAAAAACACCCTTTGCAGTCAAAAAAATGGGTTTGGGCAATCTCTGACGTGATTAGATTTCTTATATATCTATATAATAAGATAGGTTGGAAGTTGAATTTGTATCCCTACATATTTTGCTCCCCAAAAACGTCACATTACCAAATTTTTTCACATGTTTAATTTGTAGTTTAATACAATTTTTATTTCATACTTTTTTTCATATACGATAATATACACATGTTGAGAAAATTTTATCGGGTTATATATTTTGAGAAAATTTTGACTCTATTTTTAATAAAATAATAGGTAAAACTTTAATTTAAAAATTTTAATCAAAGAAATAAAAAAAATTAAAAAATTACTATTTGATATAAGAGAGTCAATTTTTTGAACGGTCGAATCTTATATTTTATTATGTTTTTAAGCACGAGTTATGATTAGTATATATATAGATAGATGTATCATTATTATAAACAATAAATGGAATTATACAATCAACTGTTATAACGAAGGGCAATACAACTATATCACACGATAAAGTACACAAGTAGTAAATAAAACGGGAAATTAAATAAAATAAAATTTTAATTAAATCATAAAATAAAAATAAAATATTTTCCTAATTAAAGTAAAAAATACAACAAAATCTCCTTAAATTTTTTAATTGAACGACATTAACAACGTTCAATCAAATATCAAAATTCTCGCCACTTATATTGCATTAGATACCCAAAAAAAATGGTGTCTTAATCTTATAATTCTAAACGGTCAAACGAACGGAAGGTTCTTAAAATGCAATGGTTGAATAAGAATCTATCCAGCGAGTTTAATAGTCAAAGGTGTTTAAATGAGACCATCTCATTAGGCCTGTCAAAATATAACACGACACGATTAACCGACACGATTAACCACAGATTAAACGGGTTTGGGTGAGACCTTAACGGGTTCGCGTGTTAAACGGGTCAACCCGTTTAACACGTTTAATAAACGTGTCGTGTTCGGGTGAGACATGTTTAAACCGTTTAACCCGTTTAAATAAAATTAATAAATTAAACCGTTCGATTTTTTACCCGTTTATTAAACGTGTCGTGTACGGGTTTATACGTTTTTCACCCGTCACCCGTTTAACCCGACACGTAACCGTTTAACCCGACACGTTTGACACCCCTACATCTCTTAGGTGAGGGTGGCTGCTTGTAATTAATCCTTCACAATATAGAGATGCATCCATACAAGAAAAACTCATAAATTCGAAATTGTCAAAAAGTATTGTGAAATTCGAAAACTGATAAAGACCTAACTAGTTGCTTATTATGTTAAGGACGAATGTTATGTTTATCAAATTATTTATCAAATTTTATATTTCAAATCAATGTGGGTGGTTGGATCAGTGGAATCTACTAATTTCACCAAATATTCAATGTATAGAATTTTGACACATTATTTATGATACAAGATTTGGTAAATAAATTTGGATAGTACAATTTTATCCTATGTTAAAACTGACTAAGAATTATTTTTGAGTATGCCTCCCATCAACGTGAGTGTCTACTCGTAGTTTAGATTAGGGCGAATCTCATTTTCCATCTTGAAAGATGCTTTAATTCTTAATTTATACCCTTAAATATTAAAAAATTTAATTTGTACATTCAATGTAAGGTGCACGTGCTTCAAGCATGAGAATGGGATATATCAATCGCTGCAAACCTTCATCTGTGATCAATTTGACATCGTTTTGTGTATCGAAAATAAGGTCTCCTTAATTAGATATATGTAAATAAAATCATATGCAACTCACATAAGATTAACGGTGTCAAACATGTCGGGTTAAACGGTTACGTGTCGGGTTAAACAAGTGACGGGTGAAAAACATGTAAACCCGTACACAACACGTTTAATAAATAGGCGAAAAATCTCAACACGAGCACGACTCGTTTAACCCATTTAATTTTAAAAAAATTATATCAACAAATTTTAATACTCAACTTTTTTTACTGTCAATTGTACTTACCTCAAAAAAGAGGAATTTCTAATCAAATCTCACATAAAAATCAAACTTGACGGCTAAAAAAAAATGCAAGAGGCCACTACCTTTTATAAGCAAGTCAGCTCTTCCATCAACCATCATTTGCCGATGTGGGACAAAAACAAAAGGCATTAGTTTGTCTTTGTCTTTGAATTGCTCTCCATCTCCCATTACAAAAAAAAAAAAAAAAGTTTTTTTGGTGGTAAAGTGATGTCATAAAATGTCTATTTGCCGTCACAAATACTTTTTGTGACGACATTGTGGCTGCATTGCCTCGCCATAATAAGTGTGGTCTCAAAAGGTCTTTACGGCAGCAACAGTCTGTCTCAAAAAGTATTTACGGCAGCAAAACTCTGTCTTAAATAAATTGTCACAAAAAATTCGGAACTTTTGCTTTTATCACGGCGGCAAAAGTGCTGCCTCAAATACCGCATTTGGTTGTCGTAAAAAATATAAGATATATTTATGACAGCAACGATGCCACCACAAAAAAGAAAACAAATTTTTTTTTAATTATTATGGACCGTTGCGTTGGTATACAACCTTTTTTTTTTTTTTGAGGGGGAGGGGGAAAGGGGCTTGAACTCTTAACCTCAAGAAGGCAAAACTTTCACAATGTAAGGAGTACCATTAGACCAAAGACTCATTGATATCTGTACAACTACCCAATTTAATATATAGATAAATATAAAAGTAAATAGAATCAACATTTCCAAAAGCAGCAATATTTTCATCTCAAAAAAAAACAATCACATGAATTAAACAAAATGTAAAATATGCACTTTTATAAAACATGACGATCTATGAGTACAAAAAATTAATGTAAAAAATTGAACATCCTTCCCGAACCATCTACTCTCTTAGTGACTCTGAAAAAAAATAATAAAATTCTTGTTATTATACTGAAATGATATTTACATACATATATACAATAAAGGATTAAAAAAAGTTAGAATATCCATCAACAGATGGCCGCACAATATTTCTCTGAACGGCTTGTCCAATTATGTAAATGGTATATAAACGAGTCATATCGTATACATTTCTTCTAATTGGTTTCACCAATAGCTGATTCGTTTATAATCGTATCATGTCGGGTCCACTCGTTTACTAAACAGGTGGCTTAAGGAAGACTCAAACTCACTAATTTTATGTCGTGTTAACGGGTCGTGTCATATTTTGACACCCCTTGTTTTGATATAAAAACTTGACTTTGTAGAGTTTAATTTTTTTTTCTTTGAACTAGAAATTATTTTTTGATATAAAACTATGTAATTTTATAAAATATTACTTGTAACATGAAAAATAGTTGTGGTCAATATAAATTTTTTTTAGAGTTTTTCTTCTTTAAACTATAAACTATTTTTTAATCTAAAACAATATTTTAATGTTTTATGAAATATTATATACGACGGGAAAAATAGCTGCCATAAATATAAAAAATTCTTTTGAATTTATGAAATATTATTTGAGACAGGAAAAACAACTATGTCAAATACAAAAAATTTTTTTGAGTTTGTGACACTATTTACGGCAGAAAAAATAGTTGTCACAAATATTAACAAAATATTAATACAAACACGTTTTTTGTGACAGCAAATACAATCGCCACAAAAAATTGTCCCAAATACGTCTTTTGTGACGACGAACACAGCCGCCGTAAAAATTTGTCACAAAATGTATTTATTCTTGTAGTGTCCTATCCTTTGTCTTTGAACTACTATTTTACCTTCTTTTTTTTTTTGTATTGATTTCTTTACTTTTTTTTTGGCTAATTTTTTAAATAATTATTAATTTATTATTATATTAATTTTATTTAAATGAGTAAATGTGTGATAAACGGTTTAATTCGTGTCGATTCGTGTCGGTTAATCATGTCGTGTCGAAGTTTGACAGGCCTACGTAAGATGCCAACAGTTTGTGAATCTACACATAAACTCATGTCCAAAACACTTGAACCTCACGTGCTTTAATTTATGACGTAAAACTGAACGGCAGTCTAGGTGAGGTCCACATTGCTACCAATTTATAACATTAAGGGTACAAATTAAAAAAATTTATGTTTAATGGTACAAATTAAAAATTCAAAGTGAAATTAGCCCTTTAGATTAATAGTTCTTTGTATAAGTGCAATGAGGCCAACATACTTAGTGCTTTGATCGGATTTTTCCCCACGTGTGGAAACTATAGTGTAATCAAGGTATATACTTTCAATCCCAGAAATTTCATAAGAACTAACTGGTCATGTGAACATATATAGCCTTTGGAAAAACTACATTGGCCCATGTAACGACAAAGTTCTCGAGCCTCCATTATTTACTTTTGGAACCTACATATTAACCGCGAATAAATCACATTTTCTTCTTTTTACTTTGTTTATTAAGTTGTTTGAAGTATTTTGATTCTGTCACCATATCGTGGAATTTTTTTTTATTTTTTATTTTTGTTATAGGAAGTTCAAGGTTTGTGTCGATTACTTCATCGAACTCAGCAGTTAGTCACTGTAGTTTGAACTGGATTAAAGCATGTCCTTAAAGGTTCCAGAGTGACTAACATTTAAGGGTTATAAGAAGGAATTGAACCTGAAATCTCGAGGTTAATTACCAAAGGCCAAGCTCAACCACTAAATCATTAGTAAGGGATACCATATTGAGGTACTAGTTATTGCATGTGCTTGAAGGCACAGAGTAATAAAAAATGGTAAACAATAAACATATTTACATTCATATCCAAAATCAAATCACAAACATAGAAGAGAGATAAATGAATTTAATCATCGGTTGTAGTGGGGGTGAGAGGTGATGGTTGTAGGAGACGGTGATGGTTGTGGTGGGTGGCAATGACCATGGTGGTGGTGGTGGCAACGACAGGGGTGGTGACGGCGGCGATGATGGCAGTGGTGGTGGCGGTGGTGGTGGTGGTGGCGATGATGGTGGTGGTGGTGGTGGTGGTGGCAGCGACGGCGACAGTGATGATGGCGGTGGCGGTGGTGGTGTTGGTGGCTGCGACGGTGGCGACAATGGTGATGGTGACGGCGGCAACGACAGTGATGGCGGTGACAGTGGCATTGGCGGTGGCGGTGGCGATTTGTTTTGTTATGAAACTTTTTAAAAATTTGCACATCTTAGTAAGTAGCCCCAATGATGCTTGTTAATTTGTATTTTCTCTTCTTTTTTTTGTGATAGAATCAACAGTAATCGTTTAGGAATGAATATCTGTGGGAAGTTGTGGCATTATGTAATCAAGTGTCTACTCCTACCATAGATCGAAGCTAATGAAGTGTGTTGATATGTAAACCTATTACCCATTCTACGAACAATTGACACTTGGAAGTAACTAAAATTTTGGGTCACATTCTTGATATCGACTAAGATGATCAAGGAATAACCCATGAAGATGTACGCAAGTTGTTAAATTGGTAATAATATTTATTAATATCATTAGATTAATTGTAAGTTTCTAGGTCAAATATGACCAAATTTTCATCTAATAGTTATGAATTAGATCTCCTAATTATATACAGTAGCATTTTCTTGCTAGAAAACCACTGTATCTATCGATGGTACAAAATTTTATACCACTGGATCAACGAACTATTAAGTTATTTGATATTTTTAAACAATGGTATATTGCACTTTAGATCATTAAATTGTCGTTGCAATCCCATTTCATTTATTCTGCTATTAAGTTTTTCACTTTGTTCAAAAGATCATTATGTTTTGGGCAGTGTAAAATCGATAGACATTCTTGGATGTCCAATGTGGAACAAAGGACATAAATGGTACACTGTGCGACGATGTTATACTTGAGAGGGTCAAAAATAATTTACGGACTTTCGTGATAGTATTAGTGCTCTTCAAAAAAAAAAAACTATATTAAATCCTAGTGATTTTGAGCTGAACAAATGACACCATTTCACACTATGAAATCCTCCCTAATGTTTATGTCATTATAATAATTCATGTCAAGAGACCAAAAATAAGAATAATTATTGTCACAATCATGGAGTTGGGCAACTAAAGGCTAATCTTGAGAAATAATAGCTCAATTTAAATTCTTCATTTAAGTACACGTTACTTCTCAGCAGACTCAGCACACTATACTCATGGTCCCCAGTACCCAAATGGTCCGCATAACTTTGAAAAAGGTCACAACTCACAAGCCATCACCCCTTCTAATTGGTATATTTTTCATTGTTTTGCTCAAATTATAAATCTGGTTTACTTTTGAAAAAGCTACTAGTGTTTGGCCTTCGGTACAATTTAGAGTGAAGGATGGTCTAGTTGGTGGGTGATACTATAATTTGAAACATAACATCACTCTACATCTAGTCCCACCAGGGGTCTTTCTTTATTCCTCTTCCAACTTTAAAGACAGTGGTCTGTGTAAGAAGTGTCCTTTGGGTTCTATGTTTGTACACTCCTGCAAGCAGCTGTTCTACACCATAATCCTTTCTAAGTTTAATCTACCTTCAAATTGATCATTGTATTTAATTATTGGGGTACAACTTTGAGAAAATATTATGTGTTCACCGGCCACTATATGACAGTTTCACGTGGTGTACATCACTTATAAAATATTGTATATTTTAATTAATTTCTTCCACGTGTAAAGTTGTAAGAATTTTTTTAAAAAAATCAACTTGTGGGTTCGACAAACCAAGTGTTGTGACAATTTTCCATTGGGTGTAGAGCCTTATAAACACTGAATATTTTATCTGTGCAACTTGAGGTGGACATCCCAAATCTGATCGAGACTAGCTCGAGATATTCAACACTTGAGCAGAGATTTTCAAAACTCGAGTTGGACTTGGAAAAAAAAACACCAATCCGATTTAAATTTGGGCATTTGGATACACAATTAAAACTCAACCCGAATTAATGAATCCAAATTCCAATCCAAGTTATGTAACAGTAAAACCAAACCCAAATTCAACTCAATTTGAACATAAACTTCAACTTGAAATTGAATCCAAATTTCTGTTTGAGTTGTGGAACTCAAGTTCCAAAATTTTAGTATAAACATTACCCGGTTGCAGAGTTGGAGCTGAGAGTTTTATAGCTTGTGTTCAATCCTGGCTACCCAACCCTAGTTAGGTAGGAGGGCATAACATCTCTGATAGGGTAAGGTGACTTAATTTTCACATTAACTTGTCCAGTAATAATTCCTTAATTATCTTACCTGAAAAGTTAGAATATTTTTTTCCAAAGAAAACCACTTTATTAGGTTTTAGAACAAATACATGGACAAACGCCAGCCATAAGCTTCTCGTTATTGCTATTGGCGGATTTAACAGGTTTTGTTGGCACAAATAGGAAAATTGCACGAAAGATATGATGGTTTGACAAGCTAATTTGGGCAAGGTGTGACAAGGAAAAGCGCAACCCCCCAATACTCAAATGTTTGCAATGCACTGGGGTTGCGTGACTAGTTTAAATTTGGTGCTGATTGCTTTATGTTTGTGCTGGGAGCTGATCTTTGGTGCTGATTGCTTTATGTTTGTGCTGCCTTCCATGGTTGCAGGTGGCTGAGTTGTTGGTTCTGATTTTTGCAATTGCTTAATGCTGATGGTTTTGCAATGATGTTGATGTTGCTGCTGCAATGCTGGATGGTGCTTCAAATTTATGTTCAAGTTTTGAAGTCCAGTAATGCTTGATCTTGACACTCTCTTTTTGATCCTTTTGAAATGTGAAACTACAATGAATTATTTTGCTATGGGGATGGGGGATCTTCTATTTTCTTGTTTTAGAAGATCAACCATCCCTTTGGAATCACCTGTGTACATGAGCTCATTTTCGATTTTTTATGAAATTGATCTTACTTACCGAAAAAAAAAAAACTAGTTTAAATTTTTATTCAAAAGAGAAGCAATAAGCTGACAATGTAACCCACACGGGTCGTTCACTAGTGTATGGTTATGTTTGGGGTGAACCGTAATCTAAAATGTCTTGAGTTCTATTCTTGCTAGTGAAAGGTCAGTCCATCATAGCCTTGTTTTGGAGAGTTTCCTCGTCATAAAAACCAAAAAAAAACTGATAATGTGAGAATATGATTCAATGGCCGTACAAGAGATGAATAATAAATTTGTATCACGTGATTTTAAGTCATCTTTGTTACATAAAACCCGTGTTTTGTTGATGAGCATGGTTTGAAGGTGATTATTAATCCCAAGTTTGATTGCACTGATGACTCCAAATATTATCAACAGGATTCCCCAGTGCCAACAGAATATGTCAATATGATTCCCCTCTATCAAGAAAAAAACACTGGTGATGTGATTAGTCAATGTTTGTTGCATACCAGACAGTTCTTAAACATGGCTGACTGCTGCTCCTTATCCTGAATCGGCAAACTTGGAGCTGTTTGTTTTCAGATAAACACTCCCAAAAAAGTTGAAAACACCTGGCCAGGGCAGCCAATCAACTAATTAGCTTTGTTTTTCATTTGGTTTTAACAAGGAATTTTGATGTATAAATATTTTAGTTTTATCAATTATAAAAGGGTTGTGCAAATGAGTATCCAAATTCTTTTTCTCCTTTGATTCACTAGTGTCATGAAGCCACCATACTTCCACTACATGTAAACCAACTATACCCTAAAACAATCATGTGCAAATTAAAGCATTTTCTCGTGGAAAACATATTCATGCTTATTGACTACAGCCTATATCCTATTGCCTCTGTTGATAAGAATGGCGGTCACAATATATTGGAACCCTAGAAAAACCATAGGCAACAACAAAAGGTCCAAAAAAAAATATTAGCATAAAATTAGGTCCATGCACTGTTACACAATTTAAATATATGAACTTTATTGAGCTAAATTCAAAGATAGGGCATATATTATTTGTAGATTATAGCCGCCCAACCATACAATTTTGTTAACATTGGAGGGATAAGCTTTTTTAAAAATAATATGACAAAATTGTACTTAGGCGGCCCTACCCTGAAATAAATGTGGACGTATATAAATAAAGAAGTTGGTTATGGCCTTTACTTGATAGAGTTCTTGTGTAGGAGTTTGAAAGAGATATTTGATAGGTAACCCTCAAGGTAAAGAAGAGGTTTGTTTCTAAACTTCAACCCGTTATACATCGTTTCAACGAATAAGTGTTTGTTATCCTTCTAACTCCGTCCATTTCTTTCATAACAAAATTATGAAAACTCTAATTTGGTATACATTTTCAGGCATCTTATCTTCGAAACGTTTCCCAAACAACTATTTAAAAAAGGTATATCAAAGTTAGGTGAATTAGACATTCATCAATTCCTAAAACCCCATAAGATAAGTAGCACCATTAGGGTAGTGGCAGCCATTGTCGTCTCTTAGACATGCTTTTACTTTCTTAGGGAAAGCTCCTCCACTAGCAATTGTTGCTCAACACGTGTTGAATGGAATTCACGAGTGTTGTACTTTATTCAAGTGAGATTGGATTAGACAAACTTTTGCAATGGCACGAGACCTTTTTGATAGATAAAAATGCTTCCTATAGGGGAAATTTATGTTAAAGAAGGACTAGAATATTAAAGTTTTTTCTAAGTGGTGTTTGCTTGTTTACATACAACCAGCAACCTCATATGAAGATAAAATATACATTTTGACCTTTTTTTTTTTGGTTAAAGGTTAATCACACACGGCTTTCTAATTCATTTCACTTAGTGTAGATTTCCTCACACTTTTGTCCTAGTCCAACTCCACTAAAAGTTGTGGCCCCCTTGATGGACACTCTCAAAATGTCAACCAACGCTTCCAATACTTGTTTTTTAAACCATTTCCAAAGCTTACCCATAGAAATTGGACGGCATAAAGTTATACGTCCTAAGCTTTTTTGAGTTTTGTGTTACCGTCATAATTCCAAATGGTATCTAGTTGAAACGATTTTCTATTATTAGAAAACATTGTTTATGCAAGGATACGTTGTAAATGAGAACGTCTCATCTTAGGCAACTATGACACAACTTAAACGAAATCACTCTATTTTACTGTCTTTGTATAAAATGATATATATATTTATATATAGACATATGTAATAAAGCATCAGTTCAAGACCCGACGAATAAGTATTAAGTGGAGAGACTCAGAAGATTCGTATACTAGTTTTGCATGCATTATTAGTATCAGTAATGTTACACTGACCAAATTTTGGGACCAAATTTGGAATCCAAATGACATGGCAGTTGACTTGAGCTTCTTTATTTTGTGTCATGTCATTTGGGCCTCAATAAAAACTCCAAATGACATGTTGTCGTGTCATTTGGGCTCCAAATTTGGTCCCAAAATTTAGTGAGTGTAGCATTACTCTATTAGTATATATACCCATTTTCATCCCCCAGCTAACCGCCAATGTGAAGTGCTGGACCGTTCTAATCTGTTGAAAATCCTACCTTGAATTAAATTTGGTGAAATAAAAAGAAAGTGATATAATCAACAAGTGTAGAACAAAAAAAAAATTTATGATTTAACTGGTATGACTCAATAGTGTGGACAACATTACTGTTCATATCATATGGAAATAGATTATAGGTTTTATCGTTTTTAACGAGCCCTCGTTAAAAAGTAAGTCAAGCTTAGCTCATGACCTCAGTTCAATTCAAAGTTCAAAAGTCTAGGGAAAGTCAACGCACGTTGTAGAGTAATCATTGGGATAGTCATTATTCCAAAATAGTGTCTATCCCCAATTGTAATTATCCTCCCCGATAAATTAGAAACTTGATCTTCACATTATCGCCACAACTAGGGCTCTGTGCCTATAAATTGTAAATCCCTTGCACAGATGACACACCTCACCTTAAGCGTTCTCTCTCTCTCTCTCTCTCTCTCTCTCTCTCTCTCCTACTACTTTGTACTCTCTTATTAATAGAGTTTTTCGACCACCGTTATCGCCTTCAGTGGTTAGGTCATCTAGACCCAACCAACCAATCTTTATCTCTTATTATTAATTGTTTCATTAATTATTTTACACCACACACTCAACTAATTTAATTCTGTATAATTAATTTTGTGAATCATGGGTTTTTATTTTGTTATTATTCGATGATAGAAACAAACTGTTCTACCAACTTGAAATTGGGTTTGGATGTGATTTGTGCAACATTTTGTTGTAAAATTGTGAGCCACAGATAGAGGTCAAAAAAGTTTCGACCATACCATGAAGGCATGTCAGAAGAAATGGTTGTAGTTGAAAGGCAAATGAATTAGGCCTTGACAAAAGAAATGTCCTCATCAAAAGATAGGCAATATGATAGGAATCCACAACCATTAATTGGAGTATCTATTGTTGATTCTTAAGGGTATCCAATTGTATTGTGCCCCTCGTTAGAAACTTCTAAAGTCCATTTTGGCTAAGAAAAACTGTTTTGTGTGATAAATTATTTTGGTTAGTGAATTAAGAAGATCCTAAAAAGACTTTGATATATATTGCTTTGTCTTGCACTGAAGTAATTATTATAAGTTGATCATTTGCTCATGCACGGTGAGTGATTTATCATTGAGTGAAATTGAGAAAAAGTGTAATGAAGATAATCTAAATCCAAAAAAAATTCGGTTGCAAAAAAAAAAAAAAAAGTTGTAAAAAGCGTTTGAGACGGTGTTGTAGCGATTCAAAGAACCACATCCACGAACCCCGTCAGAAATTTAGAATGATTTTTTGAACCAAAATAACCAATTTCTAGTGAAATTTTAAATTTCACGATTATATACTTGCCTTAAAGTGATATAATAACTTCTTGTACTGAGAAATTGAATGTTGAATCTATTATATAAAATATGACAGGTTTCAATAAATTTATCTGACGGTTTCAAATAGATTCATTCAACAGCCACCAATATCTCTATCAAAATCATTTATATTAACTTCCTCTATCCCCCTCTTCAAATCTATCACTTCTTACTTACCTCACGACTTTATTAGGTTTACGTTATACCATGCCTTTAAATATGAATTATCCCTAGTAAGAAATATAACTAATCTGAGATTATGGTGATCCGAAAAGCATATATGATCCTACTCAGTATGCTATCACTTCCAACTTAGAAGAAGACAAAAAGAAAAAGAAAAATGTGTCCTTTGGCATGAACAAAGTAAAATTATTCATGCAACATTTTCTTCTATTATTGTTCTGGGTAGGAATATGTCATATACTTATTGAAGATTTTGTTTTTTTTACTAAATGCATTTTTAGTTTATAACATATGCAGCTTGTTTGATTTTGCTTCTCATTCTTTCAATCGTGTCAGTTTAATTACTACGTTTTTCTTTTTGTGTCAGGACTATCCAATCAACAATGGACATTTAATTGAGCGTACATTGAGGTGCATTTAAATTGAGGCGCACGTGACATTCTCTAAGATGTGTGTGGCATGCTCGTTATTTTCTATTTACAATTTAAAGAATAATTTAAACAAATTGAAAACTTTAGAAATTAAAGTTGCACAGTTGGAAGATGAGACTAGAGTAAAACAGAGAGCATATTATAGCCACCATTAGTTCATTTTCCTCTTTCTATTGGGGGGAGGGGAGAATCGACCACTATACTATTACTATTCCCAACCAATTATAAATTAATGTATGATATTACCAACTTATAATAAATTATCTATAGACCCGGTGAACTCTAATTATCCCGTCAATCACCACATTCAAAAACTGACGTATTGGGCTAAATGGAATTTAATAAGATTATATGATGATTTATAATTGGTTAATAATAATACGAGTGAATGATGACAGGATACAAGCTTAATTACGCCCAAATGGGCTAATAACTTGTAAAAATATAAAATAGGGCACGCCTTAATAAATTCATCTGACGGTCTCAAATAAATTCATCCAACGACCACCAACATCTCTTTCAAATCTATTCACATTAAATTTTTTTTTCCTCTTAAATTAATTACTTCTCACTTACGTTGCACTATACATTCAGATACGGGTTACCCCTAATGTAAACTACTGTGGGATATAACGAAAAATTGCCTCTCTTTAGGCCCATAAAGTCTACAATTTTGAACCCAATAATTGAAGTATGGGCTCTTTGCAATTAAAACCCTGGGCCTTCAATGAGGTAAAATCGTGTCCCTTAAGACCACAAAATTTCAGAGTTTTAAGGCTCATTAACTTCAAACTTTAACGCCAAGAAGCCGTTTAATAACAATGATTATCAAACTGCAAATTTTATTGATATTATCCCAACAAAATAAAATTTTTAATTCAATAAAAATAATTACTACTCCGATTGACAATGTTCAAGTCAAGACATAGTATATTTCTAATGCAATTTATACACTGGTAGAATCAATAATTATACATTTTGTAGGGAGTAACACTCAAAATACTGATAGAAGTAAAGAATTCCTTATAAATTTTAGGTGTCCTACACTTACTCATTTTAAGATATTTTTACAACCAAATTTATTATTAGAACTGATGCTAATAGTGACTTTTGAAAAAAAAAATTATTGTTGGTCTTCCTACTTGTTTTTATTTCTAATTTTCCTACGTTGTTTGCAGAAAAAGTAAGAATTAGACTTAGAAATAAACATGAAGGAATGATAATTCATTGTAATAAGTACACCTATGGTGAACTTATTATTGAATGTGTAAGTCCTCATGTATTTAATTTAAGCTATGACGAACTATTATGTATTTTGTTGACGTATGATGAATTAAGGAAGGAATAGACTTTGTAAATAGTGAGCGGAGGAATAGTTGAGATATGTTGAGAAGATTATGGTTTCGGGGTGATCATTTTAGGAGAGATAGATTTAGTTAATATTTAAACTTATTTAGATGAAACTAAGATTATCAATGGATCTAGTTCATTGAAAAACCTTGGGATAGGTGATATGTGGTGTATTAAAAGTTTGGAAGTGCTCTGAAGCATAGACACATTTTTTAGAGAACTCATATAGAAAGGAATTTGACACTACCTTAGTATTTTATCCACAAATTTTTACCTCGATATCTAATTGAGTTGATTCTTACGGCATTAGAAACTAGACTTCAAGGGATACGAAAGTGTATTTTATGGGATTTTTGTAAATCAGCTTCTAACTAGGTCAAAACGGGCTTGGAAAAGAGAGATGTGTTACAGCATCTTGGAGTCTATTCGAACGCACTTCTTTCATTCAAACGCAATTCAAGCCTGATGGATTTTTAGATGACAAAACAAGAGATATTGGGAGAAAATTACGTTCAAACACATACCCGCATTTTATAGCGATCAGTTTTGCACTGCTTGAACAGTTTTTTATCCTATAAATACCCTAAGGGCATGTTATAGACTGGTTTTAGCAGCCTCCAACCCTAGAAAACTTTAAAGAAAAGAAAAAGAGGATGAACGGCCTAAATCGCGAAGGATTAATGCAAGAAAATCGCACCAAACACACATAGGATCACATTATCTGCGGATCAAGATAGGGGTTCTTTCTCAAACTCACTCATTGAGGAATTAGGGTTTTATTATGTATCTTTTGATTCACATTCATGATTATATGTTAGATAAACAAGATTTTGGGTTTTCATTCAATTATATGTATCTTTTAACTTGAATAAACACATGATTTACATCCAAATTTTCATGTTTTAACTAAAAACCCTAGATTTTGATTATGGACGATTGGAATACATGTTTTACAATCTCTTGCATGTTTTGATGGGTTTGTTCTTCAACTTTGAGAATTGTGCAATCGTGAATTGTGAAAAATATGAATTTTGTGAAAGGATGGAATTGTCTCATATATGGTGGGTGTGATGAATCTGGATTACAATCGAATTTATATCACAAAGTATTAGAGGTTTTCTACCTTTAGGGGTTTGATGGTTTCTTATCACTCATAGTGCGGTTAGTTCCTTGAGATATGTCAAATCATTGTATGTTCACATAGGTTCGAGGCTGAGGGTTAGTATATTATTCATGGGAATGATTTGTCAATTGTGATATGTCAGTATACACTCTTCCTAAAATGTTGTGACCCTATGGGGATTGATTGGATGGTTGTGTTTGTTGTGGATGGACCAAATATGTTCGGCGTGTATATTCATACTATGTCAATTAGTTTAAAAAATACCCCTTCTAAATTTCAAAATATCATGAATGAAATATTCATTCTATATACTGTATTTTATATCGTGTATATTGACAATATCTTAATTTTTTTTTAAATCCATTGATCATCATTTAAACATTTGAATATTTTTATCCAAGTTATAAAGAGAAATGGATTAGTAGTTTCTGCTATAAAAATGAAACTTTTTTAAAAAAAATATTCGTTTTCTTGAACATAATATACCTCAAGGGAAAATTATCCCTATTGATAGAAGTATTGAATTTGCTTCTAAATTTCCTAATGAAATTAAAGATAAGAAGCAACTTCAACTTTTTTTGGGCAGTTTAAATTATTTATCAGATTTTTACAAAAATCTTTTCCAAGATAAATCTATTTTATATCAAAGATTGAGGAAATCTTCTCTCTAATGAACTTCTGAGCATACTCAAGTTGTGCATAAGATTATACTTAAAGCTAAACAATTACATTGCTTGTCTTTGGCAAACCCAAATTGGAAAAAAAAAATTGAAACTGATATCTCTAATAAAGGATATGGAGAAATTCTTAAATAAAGAAATCATCATTCAAATCATGAAGAATTCATACAATTTCATTTTGGCGTTTGGAAAAATGCTTAGCAAACTTATTCTATAATTCATAAATAAATTATTTTCTATTGTCAAATGTATCAATAAATTCCAAGAGGATTTATTAAATCAAAAAATTTTATTACGAATTTGATTGGAGTGCTGCCAAAGAAATTTTAGAAAAAGATATTAAGAATTTAACATCAAAATAATTATTTGTTTGTTAGCAGACAAACTTATCTGTTTATGAGTTCAAAATTGAATCTCCAACCACCCAAGAAACCAAGGGGCATGATTTTAAGCTCAATACAAGAAGAAGGAGATGAATCCAAGTTACCTTGTTTGGGAAAAGATGACCTAGCCTACTTTGCGAGAAGGTTTACGAAAGTATATCAAGGCTAGAGAAGTTGAGTCTTTATGGCCGAAAGAAAAGTCAAGTATACCTAAATTTCCCAAAAAAGGAGGAGAAAATAAAGGGGTAAAGAAAGAGGGGCAAGGACTTTGTTATTCTAGGAGGGGGGAGGAAAGGTATGGATCTTTCCTCACCATTATACACGTGGAGCACACGATACTACCTAGAGGGGGTAAATAGATTTTTTAATTTTAGCTCAATTGATTACCGATTAAAATTTAATTCAACCACAATTATCTTTTCTCACTAGAATTGTACAATGAATAATCAGAATCCCTTTAATCACCACAAACCCTTAAAGCCATAAAGATTCATGTTAATTAATTTTCAATTAATTCACACAAACACTCAATCTCACGGGAATCCCAAACCCCTACACAACTATGGATGAAAATATGTCAATCTATCATTCATACAAACACATAGTGTACGTTTGTGCTAACAATCACAATGGTATACACATAAACATCAAATAACACAAGTAATTTTTTTCACGCGGAAAACCCTCCTTGGAAAAAATAGCGGAAAACCACTCGGGGTTCACCAAAACCTAATCCACTACTCACAAAGTCAATCTACAAGTACTTGAGTCTTATATCTCAACCAATACTATGGCTAGATTCTCCTTTTTCTTCATAGATCTCTCCATCAAAAGTTCATCTCCAATGTCTTGCATAGCTTCACTTGAACTCCCTGTCACACGGTTCGTTTAGGCCTCTAGCAATCATGGGCACGCCAACGATTCCCAGTATGCACACACCAATGGGTTTGTCAAACCATCAAGATCTTTAACTCCAATTTGTTAGGATGAGTAGGATCTCTAGTGGTAGTCTTGGACCTTGGGGATCTAGGTTAATGGGGGAAGCTCTCAAGGTAGAAAGTAGTAGAAATCTCACAAGAGGTTTAACCTAGGTGTAGGAAAGGCTCTCCCTGTTTATAGGTCCGAAATAAGGGTAGTCTTGGTCAACAAGAAAACTCAGATTCATGAACGACCGCTTGATCGATAGGAAAGCGGTCATGCACACACTTGTTCTCACTCCATTGCCTTTTCCCTTTTTCTCCCCTAAGTCATGAAGAGACCTCTCTATTGAAGGCTAACAAGCATAGGGCAGTCCCTACTGGTTTTGTGATGCCCCCAAAATCCGGTGATCCTTTTTTTACCCGTTAATAATCCATCAACCCGCGAAAGTACCCGTGAATGTTGTATAACCCGACACCACTTCATTACATCCCTTTCACCAGGATCATAACCAAAACGAAAATCTGGTAGAATCTCCTTTGCACGGAAGCACTACCCAACACATAACTTGTTCACGCACTAATTGTATGACCATTCCAAGGTCAAATCCCATCAATTAAAACTTAATATTTAATCAATTTCATCAGTCAAAGAAGAGGGATCAAGACTTGAAGGCTCGGCAATGTTATAATTTAAATTTTCAAAATTTAGAAGAGGTACCGGTACCTCTTACACGTGGTACTGGTACTTGAGCCTTCTGGTTGCCAAGTACCGGTACCTTGGCTTTATGTTTTCTAGGTACCGATACCTATATGATGTGGTACCGGTACCTGGACCATCTGTCATTCGAGGTATCGATACCTAAAGCTTGGGTACTGGTACCTAAATCCACTGGGATCCAGCTACTAGTACCTGTAAGCCTAGGTACCGGTACCTGGGTTATCCGACAGCGTGGTACCAGTATCTATGAGCCTAGATTTTTCCCAATTTTCTCCAATTCACAATCTTTAACCAACCAATCTCATTCCATATTCATCCAAACTCATATCATAATCAATATATTCATTCATTTACATAACAACATTGTTCAATAGAGTCACATTACATGTTTTATTACCAATATACAATTCAAAACAAATTTACATATTTGGTTTACAAAATGCAATTCAAAAGCCACAATCCGACTCCGTCATCAACAAGGTCCCATGTGAGGGTCGTCCACCGGCGCTTATCCAACACCTGAAATATGTTTCCATAAAGGGTGAATCACATTCAATAGGGTATCTCCTAAGGAGGCTACTGATATAGAACAAGTAGCTGCTAATTACTTGGAGCAAGTGGACCATCGTAGGTCCAAGGCCCAAAGAAAAGCAAAAAGGTGATAGTGGAGGCAAAATGGCTCAGACTCGAAACTAATTGAGACTAGTAATGTTTGACTTGGATCGGGCCAACAATCAAGACTCATCACTTTGCCATGACCTCCTTCAGTTTTGGGCCGAATTCCATTGTTTAGGCCTTCAAAACCCCGTTTTTGTCGTTTTAGGAAAGAATTCAGAAATTAATAATAAATCGTAGGAGATTCCGAATTCAGCGTCGTCAGTTTGGTTAGATTTCAGATGACACATGCTTTTATGTTAATTAATTAAATTGTAATTTTTTGTTTTTGGTAATTTTCGTATAATTAGGAATTTTACATTTATTAGGGGAATGATTAGGGTTTTGGTCGTTCCTATACATATTCTCTTATATAATACGAATTATTCATTGAATAATACACCTTTTTCAGAAATATTCTCTTGTTACTCTCTCTGTGGATTCAGAGTATTTGTTTTATACACTTAGAATCGTAGTGTTATGTGTGTCTCTTTGTTCCATTGTGTCAGCTACTCCCCAACCCAGATGCATATGAAATTTCACATGCCATTCAACAAATCAAGCATCCACTCAATAAATTCATTTCTCAAATGAATGTTACTAATCCATGACATGCCTCGAGATGAAACTCACGCATGCAATGCAAACCCGAGTCCTCCACTGGCTCCCATAACACATGTCATGTCATGCGTATGCATCCGGGCATTCCAAGCCCCCACCATTGATGCTAAACAACCAATGGTCAAGTTAAAAAACTCTGGGTCTTTCTTGGGGTGGGTATTTATGGACTTCCACCAACGGGTACCCAACCGACACGGTATCTATGGACTTCCACCAACGGCTCTGCATACGCTAACATACTTTATAGACTCAATACTAATGGGAGTACGTATCCAAAATTACTGGGTCTTGCACCCGAAGTAAAATCTAACCCTTCTTGCTAACCTCGACTCTTATTTTCAATGCAACTCATGCGACTCAGTCGAACCTAGGTCCAACTTTTTCGAGCCCACATATCAACCCACCAAGGATTGTGTTTGATCAAAATCTTGCACACACACCCACACTCATATCGAATGCCCATGAATGCGATGCTACCCGTGCATATGCAAAGCAAATGTACAATCGCAATTTCAATTTCAATATCATGTTCATCATATCATGAGCATATTATGAACATATTCAATCTCTACAAACATTCTTAATTTCTCGAATGTTCATTATATCATAAAGCATATAATTACATTCTACAATCTCCACTAAGCATGTTTTATCATTTTCAATTCAAATAACACACTTAATCATTTATAGGCATTTTATCAAACACCTATAAGGCATAAAGATTATGTAAACACATAACATGCCCAAAACATCACAGTCTTTATGAGATTTATAACCAAGCAATTTCATCAAAACTTAATCATGCAAGATGTGGTTTAAACATATTCTCATACCCATTTTCATATTCTAACAACCCTAGGTATGTGTTATACATGAGATTTCATCTCTAACACCCTATCCATTTCATATTTCAACCCTAGGTTATAAATAAACCTAATTAGGAAATGAATTCTACCTCTTGTAGCATATATTCGCATAGAAGACATCCCAAAGATCTCAAATCAAGCTGTCAAAACTCGATCCCGGAAATCCTGTCATTGAGATTTTGGAAAAACTCACGATCTTGGGTATGTACGCATTGCTCTCGTTGCGTAGAACAACTTTAGTTCTTGGCCCGAATAGATCCGATGGTCGGATCGCCATAGATCGGAGGAAGAAAGTGGGAGAACCCTTGATTTTCTCTCTCTTCTTTCTTTCTCTCTATCCATAAATTTCAAGTGTAGAATGGGGGAAAATCTGATTTTTGCCCCTTTTTATACCCCCTTGGTTGCTTGGTCCACAATGCGCCACACGTCCTCTTTTCTAGTCAAATTTCATCATGAATCAATTAAATCTCGTACCATTTTAGGTTCAGTACATTTTTATTGAACAAACTTTAAATTATTTCCTAGGTTTCCCAAAAAAGTGTGATCGCATTCATTTTAGTTGCGCGACATCCGATTGTCTCGTAAAATATGAAAAATCTGACTGTCTCAAAATTCAACGAAAATTGACTGGGTAACTAAATTTCACGACGCAAGTCCAACAGTGAGGTCCATTTCATCATCTGAGTTCTAAAAAAATTTAACTTTTCAACCCGTACTGTAACTGCTAATTACCGTTTTGTCCTTTTTCATAAAATTTTAATTTTTCTAGGGTTTTACAGGTTTTTTAATCCTAAAAACCAAGAAAAAAACTTGTCTTCCTTAGCACTAAAGGGCGTTGGTCAAGAGGGGTCCGCTAATGGCTCAAATTATATTTTCAAAATGTAAAATTATTTAGAAAAATGTTTTCATTTCAAAACAGCTAGGAACCATACACGAATTGATTCCAATTTCATTTAATTCTAATCATTCTAAGTTAAAATAACTGAAGGTTCATCTTAGGTGTCTAGATCATTACTTTTGTCCTAACCATAAAAGTACAACAGGAGTGTGAATGATGCAACCATAGTAGTTTTGACGCTTGATCTTTTCCCTTCAATGACACTATCAAATCTTCAATCTTTATAGCATCATGATCATAGAATAGGTTAAAATTTACAATGGAGTTCACAAAATTAGTCAATTACAAATGTATATCTAATAGACTTCAATACTATAAGTGTCAAAGATTTGGACACATGGCTTGGGAATGTTATAATCAGAAGAAGAAATACTTGCCCATAGAGAGGAGAGAAAGTGAGTCCGAGTCGACAACAAATGAGGATACTTCCTCTCAAAAAGATGAGAAAGAGTTCATGACTTTAATAGACTCACACTCCTCCCTCCCCCCCCCCCCCCTCCCCCCCGCAAATAGAAACTTCAAAAGGTGAAGTTAAGAGAGAGTCCTCCACTTATTTTCTAAGCTAACCCGAGAGATTTTAAGGAAAAACAAGTGTGAGTTAGATGTGAGTACCTTGAGAAGCTCACCATCTCAACTAAGTTGAAAGTCCCAAGGGTTACCAAGGAGGTTGAATCACCTAAAAGGTAGGTGAGGTGAGGTAAGATTGTGGACTTAGGTACATAGTCTCTTAGATCCTAGGTTCATGCATTGTATATATTTTTTCTTTATTTATTTACTTTGCTTTTGGCATATGAAAGCCGAAAAAATATAGTTGATGTCTAGTTGGGTATCTTTTTAGGATTTATTGGTAAATCCTTTATTTTTTATTTATTGTTGTATTTTTTGCATATTTTATTTTTTTAAGTTATTTGGGAAAACTCCAAAAACATTGAAAAATGAAAAGTTTAAAAAAAAAATTATTTTATTGTTGATCATGGTAAAATCACTCTTTGATTCAGGTCAATACTTTTACATCCTTAAGACAAAGTTTAATAGTGCATTACTATGAGTCATATTATGGGATAAAGAACTTAATGGTTATAAGTCTTAGTGTCTGATCCTTAAACCAAAGTTTATTTCACCCTTGCGTGCTTGGATTGTACAAGTCTTGAGAAAATTCATAAACCCAAGTGCACGCCCAACTATTCACCTTCATACGTAAGAGTCTTGCTAGTTTGAATGATTAATGACCTTACATGACTCTTAGTGTTGGTGATAGGTTGAAACATAGATAAAGGTTAGTAAAACCCTAATCCCTTAAAAGATGTAAAAGAGCCAAATGTGTGAAAAGAGCCCAATGAGGCCAATTAAAAGGTGAGACATGAAAAAAAATGGCTAATGTCAATTGCACTGAAATTATTGAGAGTACTATATGCTTAATGTCGTTGCTCACATGTAAATCTCAAAGAGCTAAAGCTAAATACGTTTAGAAGCATATCATATGAAATACGGAATTCGCAATCATACTAATTGAGGTCATAATAAGTAGAAGGGATAAAAAATAGGGGGAGTGGGCAAAAAAAAAAATTGAATAGGACACTCACTAACTGGCTATGTAGTCACTTAGACAATGCATTAGAATTTCATTTAGAACTTTATTAATAATTTGATTTAGACAAAATCCTAATGGTGTCGGAGTGTAGTTTCACACACGTTACACATGAATTGATAAGATGAACAAAGTTTGAACACATGTGAATGAAATCAACCTAACTGAAGGAAGATTGCTCTAGAATGGATGAAATTGAGTTCAATATGATTTAATATGCCTTAGAGTAATATAATGAGATGATAAAATTTGGATGAAGCTGCTATGTTTTGAACATATGAGATGTTCATTATTAATGATGTTGTGCATTTTAAAGTTAAAATTAAAATTTGCATATAGTTCCTAATTTCATCCACGCATGTGCATTTAGTTGCATTTTATGTTGTACATTCATACATGCATGAATTGGAGGCTCATTGAGTGATAGGAGGAGTAGAGGAGGAGTTGTAGTAGTCCGTTGGTGAACTGAAGAGCTAATATGTCAATTGGGCAGACAAGCTTCAGGGACTACTCAAGCGACCTAAGACATTGCTCGATCGATCTCTCTGAAGAACAGATTATAGGACTTTAGACTTGAATTTTTAGTGCCTCTTCCTTCTAATATGACTCAAACTCCTTCATAACCTTATCCATCACCTATTGTGCTAGAAGGCTTAGACAAAGGCTAAGAATGATGGCTTGAGGTTCCTCGTTATGGTAACGGTGGAGATGATACAGCCACTAGAGCTACTTAAGAGACTTTAGTATAGGACCATATATGATTTTATGAGTATTTTTATTCATTCATTATCTATACTTAAAGTACTTTATTTTTTCTTTTTGACTTTTCATCTTTTTTACTTTTGTTTGTTTTGATATTTTTTGTTTGTTGTGACATACTCTTAGTCATTGCTATTTGATGTTATATTCAGTTATACTTTGATTTATATGCCTTGTTTGTTATTTGCTTGCTTTGCAATCCTATTTTAGCTAGTTGGTTTGTATTTATACCATCGTGTTATGCTATGATTCTATGTCGTTTGCTATGATTTGTCCCTCGCTTGACATCTTGTGACAAATATGAAAGAATATGTTGGGATAGCTTGATTTTATACATTGCTTGTTGTGATATGTCATTGGTTTGACACTTTGTGACAAAAAGGGAGAGAATATTTTGGGTACATATGGGAGAATTCGGAGAGATATTCTCTTGATTAACTTAGGTAAGTTGCATGTAAATAGAGTAAGGTGGAGTTTGTTCTAATACTTAAAGGGAGTACATTTACAAACTTGGCATAAATTCACCTATTTTACACTGTTTATTTTATATTTTATATTTTACTTGTGAACACCAACTAAGGGGAAGAACTATTTGTACATTGTCATGTTAATTTCTTGTGTGGGACTCTAGACTATTTCCCTAGTTGACAAGGACCACACACCTTGGTAGTTGACTTCCCTAACTTAGGTACTCCCCTTATAAGCTCCTTGCTTGTAATCCGGTTAAGGTCTTTATATTCATGTGCCCTAACCTTTGGTGCCAAAGTGTGACATCGTCTATACTTACCCTATGACACAGTAACAAAAGACTTGGACATATGCAATAGAGATTATCTCCTGACCTAACCCCTTCCAAAAAAGACATTTTTTTCATCATTCAATACCGTGGCACTTATCTTTTGTGAAGCGTATGACATGACCATCATCACACAACTGGCTACTACTAATCAGGTTAGCCTTTAGCCCTTCCACATACAGAACATTGTCCAATTTAGGCATACCAAATTCCAACAACCTTGGAAACACTCTCTTCTCCAAATGTGACCGTCACACCACTATATTTTTCTAATAGGTAAAAGTGGGATTTTCACCTGTAATGTGCCTAGAACACCCGCTATCGAAGTACCATTTGTTTCCAACCTGGGCTTTCAAAGACGTGTACTACAAGACACTTCTCTTGACTAGTGGATTTATCCGTCTCAATGGACAAACCTTTAACTGGATCAAGTAAGTAAAAATAAGTTATGCCTATAATGTGCCTACGTGCAATTCTCAGCACAACCACGCATTGATGCCAATTAGGGAAGGGGAGATTTGTAGATCTTTTCTCAAGATTATCCACGTAGAATTGCACTAGATGATCTTGAATGGGTGAATAGATTAATTAAAATTTTGACTTGAACAAACACCATTTTATAACTTAATTACCATAATTACCAACAAAGGTGATTAATTTGTCAATTAGTCCTTTGAACGCCTTTTACCCACTTCAAGAACAACCCGCCATGTGAGCGGATGTTATGTATATGTCAATATGCAAGATCTATCGAAAATATAGAATTCAAACAATCATTACATCGAACACATTGTGTGTGTATATGTGTATGAAATTGCAAGTGTATCTGAAAAACTAAAGCAATAAAGAGCATCCACAACACATGCAATTTGTTTACGTGGAAACCCCCTCGGAAAAAACTGCGAAAATCGATCTCGGTTTACTTAGAACCTAATCCACTAAAGTCAAAATCAATTATCTCCTTCTTAAATGTGTAATGTTGAATAGGTAGAATGAAGATGGTTTGGCCTTTGGATCTTAGGCATCTAAGGTTGTTCTTGGATGTCTATATGTTTTTAAGGCAGCTTTGGAGTATGTTACAGAGTTCCAGAGAGTCTCCCTAGCTTGGGAAGACTTTCCCTATTTATAGGTCCGCAATTAGATTTGTCTTTGGGTCCAAGAAAACACAAAATCACAAACCACCGCTCAAGCCATCATAGAGTGGTGGGAGGGCAGTTGGAATTGGAATAAGAAAAAAATTCAATCTAGTCAACAATAGTAGAGACCGCTCAAGCCGTCTACAGGTCGCTCAAGTGGCCAAGAGGGTAGTCTCTACTACCCAACTCGTTAGTCTTCCCCAATTTTTTCTCAAGTGTCCAAAGGCAAGTGAGAAAAGGGTTGTCCCTACTAGTTTTGTACCCTAAACAAAATTGAACTTCGATAAAAGTGCTTAAATTTGATATTTTTATGGATTCTTTATAATTGATGCCCTCATTTTCATTTTCTTAATGGTGAGTAATTATAAAAATACCAAAACTTTAAATTTTTAGTAATTTAAAATATAATTTGTAATAAAATTAAGAGGAATAATTGATATTCTCTTGTAAAGGATAAATGAAGCAAAAATTAATTGATTAAGAAATTAGAGGTAAAAATATAATCCATTTTCATAAGAAGGATAAAATTAAAACAATACATGACATTAAAGCTGTCGTTTGGTAACTTCATGTTTTTGTTTTTTTTTTCTGTTTTTTTTTTTCATTTTATAGCAAAAATTTTAATGAGTTTGGACTTCGAACCCTCTCAACGACAGAATAATGGGTTATTTTCCTTACCCTAAGTAGGGGTGCAACTCGGGCGGGTTGAGAGGTCAACCCTAGCCCAACCATAGGTATATTATCTTCAACTTTAACCCTAACCCTACCTCAACTCGAGGTACTTAACCCGAGTACCGCCCGAGTTTAATTCGGGCGGGCTCGGGTTACTTAATTCGGGCTGATTTCGGGTTAAAAATCGAATTGTCTTTGGTTACTTAATTCGGGTTGATTTTTTGAAGTGAATATTTGATTTTTTCAAGTGTAGATCTAATTTTTTCAAGTGATCTGAGATGAAAAGAAAGAGAGTGAGAGAAGGAGGAGTGACGAGTGAGAGAGGGATCTGAGAGTGATGGAGGCGCAGGGGTGAAGACTTGAAGTGAAGTGAAAGTCTGGACTCTAAAGAGTGAAGATAAATATTAACGCTAGTTAAATATATTTATATATTTATGTATATTCAGGTTCAACCCAATTTGATAATCGGGTTCAAACCGACTTTGGGTTGAAAACGACAACCCGAGGCCTCAATTCGAGGCTTGTCCAAATTCAATTCGGGTTGGAGTTTTTTTGCCCAGGTCCAACCCAAGTATTAAAAATTCTAACTCAAACCCTAATTTTTTCGGGTTGGTCTCGGGTTGAATTCGGGTTGACCCGCCCAAGTTGCGCCCCTAACCCTAAGAGCCTCACACAAGACGAAAGCTTTTGTAGCTCCTCCAAGGTAGACGAAGAGCCCCACACCAGACGAAGCTCATGCAGCTCCTCCAGTTCAGGCGAAGACCTCCATCTCTGGCGAAGTTGTAAGCTCCCTTTTCTTTGTGAAATTTTTCATTTATTTTCAGATCTATGATGATGTTGTAAATTAATAGTTTATTTTTGCAGATCTATTATTGATTTTTTTTCAGATCTGTTATTGATGTTTTATACTCTATTATTTCAGATCTAGGGTATAATGATGTTTTTTTTTTTAAATCAACTTCGTGTGTGTGTCTGTGCATCTCGTGTGTGTGTGTGTGTGTGTGTGTGTGTGTGTGTGAACCAGCAGAAGAAGTAGTGTGGTCAGAATTGAAGTTCTTCACTAAAGTAACACCTGCAAAGAAAATAAATAAGTTAAATAAGAACAGAACAGGGCATATTTAATGGGTTCTGTTTGGTTACATAGAAAATATGGAAAACATCAAAACTTTGGAATCCAAACAAGAGGCAAAATGAACCACAGAATCCTCTCACGGTCTTTGGAGTATGAATTGTGAATTGATTTAACATCTTATATGCTTATGATTTTTTAATTCAAATATGAATTATGCTTATGTGCCTCAAAGTATGAATTGATTTAACATTTTATATGATTATGTTTATATATAAGTAATTGTGATTTGATATGGTGATTTAAGTGTGAGTGTTTGATAAATATTTGGAGTTGTTGGTTATGTAGATGGAAAATAAGGATGACGATATTGTTGAGGTTGGGGCTAAGAAAGGTGATGGGCCATGGACGTCTAAAAATGAGGTCATTTTTATTGAATTGATGGATTGAAAGTATCATGTCGTCCTAAAAACTCATCTACGTTTGAAAGGGATGCCTGGAACATAATCTTAGTGCAACTAAGCGCAAAGACGGGATATAATTACAACTTTGAGCAGCTGCGATTGAAAGTATTATTGTATTCTTGTATCTTCATATGATACAACTTTGAACAAAATCTTATAATTGAAAGTATTCTTGTATCTTCATATGATATAAAAAATATATGTTTTGGTGTAATTGATGGTATTTGGGATATATGTTTGTCATGGTAGAATTGTGTTGTCCAATGTTGATGCACGTGTTCCAGTAGACCAACAAGTACCATATTGTGGAAAGCAAACTGTACCAACCAGAATGTTATGTGTGCATGTTTATCATGCGATTTACATTTGTATTGAGTGGGCGGGAAGGCATAGCGCATGACTCAAGAGTTTTTATAGAGTGTGTCACTAATCCAACAAACAAGTTTCCAATGCCGCTAGAAGGTAAATTTATCCGCGGATTTCAAATAAGTAATTTGTACAAATCTAATATTTTGTCTTACAATGATATATATTTTTTACAGATAAATATTATGTTGTGGATTCAGGTTATACAAACATGTCAGGTTTTTTGTCTCTTTATCGCGGTGAGAGATATCACTTACGTGATTATAGAGGTACGGGTCAACAACCAACTGACAAAGAAAAGTTATTCAATTACCGTCACTCATCACTTCGAAATGTAATTAAACGTTGCTTTAGAGTTTTGAAGACTCGTTTTCCATTCTTAAACTAATGTCACCTTATCCCATAACCACACAAAAATATATGCCCACAGCTTGTTGTACAATATAATTTCATTAGAAATGACTCTCCACAAGATCAGTTGTTTATTGACTTTGAACGAAGGGGAAGATGTTGATGATGGTAGAGGTGGTGCAAGATCTAGTTCACAAGCACCAATTGAAATAGATATAACACCAAGTCAATTGCATGAAATAGCTCATGTTAGAGATGGCATTGTGAATCAATTGTGGGCATCAACTCATCATTGATATATATGTCTTACTTAGAATGGTATTATACTTTTTCTTCACTTTCAATATTATGTTCAACAAACTATTATGTCTAATTGTCGTGATTAATGTTGTTGAAAGAGGAATTTTATCATTGCACTAATTAGACCTCTATACTCATGTGGATATGGTAATATGAATGTTTTCGTCGCACGGACCAAAAAAAACAGTCGCCTCTTTTATCGTTGTCCAAGATGGTGTGATCATGCTAATTGTTTCATTTGGATTGATGAGTACGATACACGTAGAGATGACTCAGAAATTGTGAACCCACAAGCCAATTTAGGAAGGAGAGAGGAATTGAATCACATTTTTTATGCTTACTTATTGTGGATGCAACTTCATCGTGTGTTGTGCGTTACTATTCTTCGTATTTGTATTACTTATTGAGATTTAGTGAAATAATTATGGTGTACTTGTATATTTGGTAAAATATTAACAATATTTTAATGTATTAATACATTGGGTGTATTAATATTTTGAATTGCACTGTTTTATGAGTTAACAGATATATTAGTATATAATCATGTGAATTGTGTTTTATCAAGAATTAAAATAAATGTAAAATATATAAAATAAAATAAAATAGTTACCAAACATATTTTCTGTTTTAATTTTTAGATTTCTTAAAACAACAACTGCATCCAAACATGTTTTATGTTTCAACTTCTAACTACAAAAATAAAAAACCAAAAGCTAATTCTGTTTTTTTATTTTTTTAAAGACATAAAAACAAAAACATTACCAAACGCACCCAAAATTTACGACTTCATTGGAATAAAGTATCAAAAATAAGACTTAATTGTACAAATGAAAATATGATAAGATTTAATGATTTTTTGTATAAAAAGATAAGACTTATTGGGAATTTTCCCAAAATGAGTATTAGAATCATTAAATAATGAAATAAATAACATCTATAAATATAGATAAAGTTACATATGACCATATGAATCACTAATGTAGCGTAAAGCTGCATTTATAGTTTACATAGTATGCCTACTACACTAGCCAGGACCCCAATTTTATTGGACAAAAACGCCATCAGACATTTTCAATTCAAAGCCAAAACTAGGGACATATTAGTCTTGGAAACTCAACATCTCTCTTCCTGCACCATCAAACGAACAAAACTTCTGTGGCCTTCAAGTTGGCGACTCCTCCAATAAGTTAAACTGTCCACTAGAGAGTGAGCAAAAATTCTACTGCCTGGCACATCAACTCCTCCAGGCGGGCATGATATCTGAAAGAAGTAGGGGAACAAACAAGCAGCCATTGCACAGATATCGCCAAAAGGCAGAGTCAAGTCTCAGAACAACATTTCACTGAAATTGCCATTGCCCATCTTCTCCAAGTCTTCTTGTGACAAAAGTGTTTTCTTACCACTACCACCAGTTTTATCATATGGCTGAGCCATCTTCCGCAAGAACTGCACCCATGGAGAAAAAGTTGGATAATTTAGGTCCACATGCAACAAACAAGACTTAGTATCACAACCATTTGAGATGTTCCAACATCCTCTTATCTCAACATATTAATATGTCGACATTATAGCATCACTTTCAGGAAGTCTGAGATTGACAATGGATGTAATGAAATTAGCCTCAACTGTACACAAGTATATTTTGTGAGATGTATCTCCCAACTTGACCTTTTGATTGTTCAGCAATGCATATTTACTCAATAGAGTTAACAGCAATGATTAGTTCTGCTACAAATAAATCTTTCTTGGACAGAACTAGCTAAAGAGGAAAGCAAAACACTCATGCTTCATTGTTGGGAATAGTTCTGTTCGTGTCTGACAAGTACTTGTAGTTCACAATGGAAGACATAAACCTACTGGAACAGCAATAATGGCATACCTCTCTTGCTATATGCACAGCCATGTCAGTACTCAAATTCAGGTGTGCATCACGTAAGTGTGACAGTATCCATCCAGGCAACTTAGAGCGTTTGTCATGACGGCTGTACCTGCATGTATTATCCATCCAGACAAAGGCGTTACAGAGATTAACAAAATGTTATCGTCAGAAGATGAGGAGGTAAAAATATCATAAAAGTAAATTGATAAAATAATAGTGACTGTTTTATTGACTAACGTTACATGTATTCCTTAAGTCAATAAGTAGCCCTTTAATCATCATTCAATAAAGTTCTGGCTGACAAGGCCTACCACTAGCAATCAATGTCCAAACTCAAAAGCTTTTAACCATTGCACCAAACGTCGTCCCCTCTAACCAATGTTCAAACTCAACATGACACAGATATTCTATCAGATAACACATTCCACAATTTCCAGTTTTTCTCTTGGAGGTGCAGATTGCCTTTGCAAGCAACCAGGAAAGGGAGATCACACTACACCACATGCCCTACATGTGGTACAATGGTAACGGGAATTTATATGACACAGTTGGATTGGAAAGAATCATGCAGAAACATCTAACAAACTGTAAGCCTTCTACATTGAGACTTTGATTGCATTGTTTGTTTAAACATATGTTCGAAAATACACATTATTTGATTCAATCATCTATTTAAGTTTTCAAGGAAGCTATAAACAACTTCAATAATTTTGTCACACCTCAGGGGCAGCTTATGAATAGCTTCAAAGCAAATCCACAGTTAGACATTTAAGAAAACAATGATGTATTGAATGAAAACACGTGTACAAACCTTTTGTCAGCAAAAATCATCATCCCATAATCTGCTTTTGACCGGATCACTCGTCCCACGCATTGAGCAGCTTGCCTCTGCAACAGTATAGTGTGCCCATTTAGTGGATGTCAAGTTTTTTAAGTGAAATATGAACTTGAACAATTCTACAACACAAACAAATGCAGATTTCTTGAATGAACCAGTTCAGTTAAAAAATTACCAAAGCATCAAAAGTCAGAAAATCACCCTCCTTGATCTGGAAAGTCTCCCGCAAATACTCTAACCTTGCTAGCAATATTCTGAAATTCCCAATATCAGTTAACTATAGTTGCTCCAGTCAAATTACATGATACATGAATCACATGCCCATGAGTAATTTGGAGAGTACAGCCACATCCTACACTTTTCTTGCGGGGAAAGCCCCCGGGGGAGAGAAAGGGGAGCCTCTACAGTATAGAAACCCATGTTCTCTCTACCAGACAAGAAGACAACAAAGATTAGCAGCAAAGAGAGATAAGAGAGTGACACACTTACAGTTTTGCCTGTGTTGATAAAAGACACAACACCTGTTTTGTCCACCAACTCTACTTCTACATTTTTTTCTTCTCTGTCATTGGACCGCTCTTGGGCACAAAGGGCTCCAGAAAACAACAAATGAACAGCATGGCCTTACGTATTACTGGAAGTTTCATAATAAATCTAAACCAGTATCTTTGTTTTTCTGCGTGAGTATTAACCATTTCTTCATACCATCTAAACTCCTCACTGTAATACTTTTTGCATAACCCATCAGCAATGTCTTTTACACATTTATATATACAGAAGTAAAATAGTATTAAGAAAAACATCACAGTTACACAACAAGAATGCATAAGATACAGAAAATTAGATCATATATTAATATACATTCATGTCCCCAATTCTTAATTTTAGAGGATTCTATGCTTATATGTTGACAGTAGGAACCCATGTCTGTATGTATGGATCAAGGACATAACTAGATTAGACACAGGAAAAATGTTACATGAATATGCATTAGTAGTAAAGTTGCATAACAATTAGAGAAAATCACCTGCTTAATGTGTACTGGAAAGGAACACCAAACATTATAACAAGTCTGCCATAATGTCTATCAAAGTCTATGCCTTCCGCTACTTTTCCCCTGTCATAGGTCAGAGGTAACTTATCATCATTATCTCATAAAATCCCAATCAGTTCAGCCTATCATTTCTCTATCCCCTCTTTAGACGTACATGCAGCAGTTTTTTTTTTTTTTTAATAGGACATATGCAGCAGTTTTCCACCTCAGAATCAATTTTTCACCAGCATGTTGCAAACAGAATTTGACACAAATTTTCCTAATGTAATTTATACAAACGCAGACATTTTTTAACTAAGCAATGCCCTTACTAGACTGCAAGACAAATCCCTTATTATGTAAAATGAAGAGATTTCCAATAAGGTCCTGCTGCTAACACAAAATAAGAAAGACAGATGTCAGCACCCTTTTTTTTTTTTTTTTTTTGGCACAACCTAGAAGGTGATGCAGTAACAAATCTTAAGCCTAAGGAATGTCTTGACAACCTTTATCATACCAGCATAGTCTGATCGCCCTGATAAAGATTTCTTTGCATTGTATGCCTGTTATCATTTTGTAGATTTACCTGTAAGTTGTTACAACAGATGTAGATTCCTGTGTTTTCAAGGCTAGGAAGAACAATATGGGGGTTAATGTTTCCATCACTTGACACTCCTACAACACAGAAGCCACTCCACTCGACTCTACATTGAGGACTACTGTACCACCTAAGACCATAATGATATTTTATTTCTATATGGCCAATCAGAAAAGGGCTCTACGTGTTAACATCGTTAAGTTCAACTTTAGCAACGAGCCAACAGCAATGAAAAAGATCATGGTCACTAACCAAAACCTACCACCGACCCCCAGAAACTTACAATCTAAGCATAAGAACAATTCCGATAGAAGGTTATTACTATAATTCAAACAATCTAAATATCAGAAATAATTACCTGGCAACAGAGAAAAATACAGCACCTCTCCCACAATCACAAGCCTTGCGATAGTTGTCCAGAGCCAATGTAGTTTCAACAACATCTTGAGTTTCAATAAAGACTAATTTGTGTTGCATTATATCCTGCAAGATGTATATCTGTGATTCAAAAAAAAGATATCTAAAGGAAAGCAGGCTTAAAGTGGTAGTAAAGTTTGATCTAAGTTAACTAAGAATGAATTTCAAAAGTAGGGCTTATGGGGTAAGTGCAGGCAGACGGCAATTGATGCAGAGAGAAGGAAAAAAAAAAAGCCCTTCAAAGCCAAAAACCAAAATAATCATTCGTTCTCTCTCTTTTGTGTGAGCTGTCTTCAGGGCAACACCCAAGTTTATCTTCATCAACAGTTTCCTGAAAGCAATTACCAGTGTCATGTAATTGTTCACTAGGTTTTTACCTTCATGAAATCATTGACACTTCTTCGATAGAGACATACTCAAATCTGAAGAGGGATATACCCAAACAATTATAAATACCTGACTCAGTTTGTATAATCTATACCCAGCAACCTTCCCAGACACCTAAACGACAGAGAGGGGTGAACTATGCCATCCTTGGTGAGTAAGTCAACACCAAAAGAGAGGAAATTATAACTCTTATTGATGGTTAATCAACTTTGTATTGATGGGATTTTGGGATGTCACGGCAGAGCAGACCATTGTGATGGTGACTAAGCAGCAACTGGGATTAGATGATGGACCAATTTGAGCGTCATCGACAGTCTATATGTTAGGGAAAAGGAAGGAGTTTATTTTTGAGTTTTAACATCAATTTTGTCCTTTCAGCATTAGCTGCTCTGGAATGAAAACTTTTGATCTGGCAACATGGCCAGCCTTGTGGAAATTAGATTTAAAGTATGTTGCTGTAAAACAAAAAATAAAAACACAAAATACGGAAACTTGATGTTGATAGATGATATTGTGTCACCTTCAGAATTCCCGATTCATGCCAACTATTGACTATTCCATCCATATATGAGTAACTGACAAAGAAACACACAATTCCATCTGGAACAACAGACACCATCTCTAGCAAGAGCCGTCCATAATTTCTTTCAACACCAGGATCACTTCTCAGATCAAATTTTGTGCTAACAGGAAGCTGATCACTAGAAAAAAGCAAGAGGTAAGCATTACTCAATTAAATAATTGAAGAGAATAAATATATCTCTGACCTTATAATAAATACAAAAGTTGCACCATTAGAACCATATAGAAAGAAAGATTAAAATAATAATTGGAACATTTACCTTCCTCGAGTGAGAACCATTGGACATATGCAGTCCCTCGTCAAGGACATTGTAAAGCTTCGACTAACTACTGGATTGAAATTAAGAAGACGAGGGTAGAGATCAATTGGGCTCAGAGTACCAGAAGTAATCACCACTGATTGGAATCGTTCAAATACAGGCTTTATGGCGAGGGAAGCATCATGGCAGCTAAGCTGAGATGTCAACATAAAAAGAGCATCTTTATAAAATAATATACAGGGATCGAATGGATGACAAGATTGAAGCAATCAAAACATCCACAAAGTAGACTATAAGAGCAAAAGCAGTGACTGGCTGATTCAAACCCGTCTTTTCTGTGAGGGAAATTTCTGTTCGCCTACTAGGATATTGCACATGAGGACTCTAGACTCTAAAAACTTTGGACACATGGAACATTGTGAACCAATACAGAGTTGCCTAAAGAAAACATGGTTTTAGTCCTAAGCAAGAAACATTAATTATGACTGGAACATACCTAGGTACGAGTAGTAAGTAGTTGACTGATATCTAGTAAGTGGAGATTAGCACTCAACTTATACTGGATAAATATAAAGAAACTTGAAATTCTAACAAAGCATACCTGCAACACGGGATCAGGAATATGCGGCATTCTCTCATCAAAAGGTTCAATTATAATTGAAAAACCTCGAGTGTAAGTCCCCACGAGCGTTGCAAAGTCGCAAATTGTTTGGATGTGTAAAAACTCATCTGTGTCAGTTATCTCCAGTGTTAACATAAGTGAATGCAGTCGATCATAACAGAACTTCAACATTTTCTGGTCAATTCCGACCTGCGCATTTATAGAGGCAACAAAGGTAACAGGCCCCTCTTTTTCAACATTCTCAGTTTGCAGACGACCTTTAAGATACTGAACCAATCTGCGTAAAACAGACAAGAAGTGCTCTGCACGCCGTATGTTTCCAGGAACTGCTTCCTTTAGGATATCGTCAGGCAAAGCCGGATTTGCAAGCCAGGTATCCGCAACTGCAAAAATAGAGTACAGTTAGAAGCACATATAATCTAATGAATTAACTGTCCATCAGAATTCCACGTACGAGGCAGATTCCCTCTTTGTGCCAAACCATCAACGAGTCGGTTGTATTCTGCACGCAATCTACCAGCATCAGTGGCCTTAAACCTACCTACCATGTCAAACAAAGTTGACACATTTATTAAACATTAGATAACCTGGACAGGTGGAAAATCATGATACAATCTTTTTTTTTTTTGATAAGAAACAACATTGTATCAATCATAATAGTAAGTACAGCAATCGAAAAGAGTGGACAAGAAGTCCAAGCTCATACAACAAAAACAAAAAAGAATAAAGAAAATTCAAAAGAACAAACATAGTAGCCTCTTAGCCTCTACACTATCATTTGAAAGAAGACTAAAAATCACAAACGGCTCTCCATCAGGCCAAATTTCCAACAAGTGGAATGCCCTCAAAATCTTTAGTAATTGACACCCAAAAAGATGCCAAAAAAAATATACGGCTCCATAAACCTTCCAATTTCACACACCTTTCCTCAAAATCCGAGCATTCCTTCCCAACCAAATCACCCACATTGTTGCAAGCATAGCAAAATTCCATAGTGCAACTCCTTTACTATGTCCTCCGAACCCCTTAAAATCCTCATCAGCTATTTTTCTCCATCCCATCCCACAATAGGCAGCACGTAACTAAGTGGTTGGGGCACCAAGTGTTGAAAGTGTAAGCCTAAGGTATAGCAACTATTTGCAGTTTCACACTATTAATTCTCAATTATTCAGACCAATGTTTCAACCAAGGATCTCGCAATGCAATTCAAAAAATAAATGATCACAACCTGCCAACAAAGAAGAATTAAGACTCAATATAGAATATACCAAAATGAGCTTGAATATACAGAAAACTACCAACTAAACTCAGTAAGAGTCTCTTATCCATGTCGTCAACAACAACAACAACATTTAAACAAAAACAAGTTTCCCAGTAAACTTAGAACACCTACAATCAATTTCACAGACAGTTAAATGTGAATGCACACACTTCGTGCATACATACCTTTCAATCTCCTGAGACATCTTACTGAGATTTCTCGTTGCCCCTTCAAGTGTCTGCTTCCGCACACTAACACTAAGTGCCTCAATACACACATTATCGATATTGTGGGCCTCATCAAATATCACAACAGACTCTCTCTGCATCTCTTTTGATATGATCCCAGCAACCTTAGGATCTAGCAGGTACTGGTAGCTATAAACCACCACATTAGCAAATTGCACCATATGACGTGCCAAAAAGTACGGGCACCACCCTTTCTCCTTCCCAAACACCCTCAAATCCTGCATGAATCGTGGCAAAAAAACATGACTCCACAATTATTTGGCAAGTAATAACTCAGATAACAATATTTCTTGGGCTATCAACCCCAGAAGTAGCAATTCAATCCAAAATTTCATAAGAAAAAGAACTGTCAAAGAAAATAGTGTATGAAAGTAAATCACGAAGAACAAGAAGGAAACAAGAAATGTGCTTAATTGCTTCGTCATAACTGGCAATAAATCAGGATTGTCCATAAGAATCAAGTTAATTGATCATTTATCCACGTATGAATTACCTCGGATACTCAGAAACAAGCCAGGAAAGAAGTGAGCAAACTTGTACGAGAAAACAATGGGAAGAATATAACAAACAACATGTCTTTGTTTCGTACCTACTACAAATAAATCGAAAACTATATAAACCAACCAATGTATAATAGAACGCAAGAGATAAATCAGTTTTTTTTCACAATCAACAAAAAAATTAAGAATTTGACAAAATTATCTCGAACCTGTAAGGTATAGACCCCAGGAGGAAGCACCGCATCCGACGCAGCCTTCTCGTAGTTCTCAAAGAACTCGCAAGTCGGAATATTAGGGTTTTCAATAGCCAGAGCCCGAACCCAACTAGCAGTGAGCTTCCTACAAGCCGCATCCACCGAATCTCGATTCTCCGCTGAAACAACACTCGGATTAATACACAAGTTCTTCCTCGACGATAGCCCCAACGCCAAAATCCTCGCCGCCGGACCCAGGTGCTGAATCTGATACTTATGAAGCAATTTGAGCTCTGCTAGGGTTTTTTCCATCTCGTGGACGGTACGGGTGCAGTAGAGAAGCTTGATTTGGTTGGATGGTTTTGAGAGTGTGTAGCTGGTGATTAAAGAAAGGAGAGCTATGGTTTTACCAGTTCCTGTGGGCATTTCGAGAAGGCAATGGCCTTTGGCGTCTAGGGCACGCTTGAGCTCGACCATGTATGCGTATTGTTCTGGGTATATGTGGTCGTAGGGGAAGTATACTGTTACGTCTTCGATTTGGAACTTCATCTTTCTCGCTCTTCTCTTTACGAAGAAGACTCTGGGTTTATTAGGGTTTATTAGGGTTTATTAATGAAGACGAAAAAGATTCAGTGATGATCGCTTTACTAGAGGCCGGGTCGGAGCCAGAAAATTCTCGTACCGGAGCAACCTAAAACTCACAATAACTAACGCAAATATTGTTTTCACAAAATTTAATTTTTTTGAGCCCTTTTTTTTATAAACACAATTTCATTATCAAAAAAATAAATAAATAAACACAATTTCACTAAAAGAATGCTAATTGCAGGCGCAACTAGATCTGTTAATTGGGACGAGCTACTCTAGTTTGATTTGTGCTCTATTTAGATAAAATTCGGCTCAAGATCAACTCTTATTTTAAACGAGTTGAGTTTAAACAATTTTTTAGGCTCGTTTTTTTAAACGAGTCTAAAAAGACTCGGCTTAAACTCGTAAAACTCGACTCGTTTATATGTAAAATAGTTGAGTTATTCGGATTCAGATTCGAATTCAGATTTGGATCGAGTTCTAAACGAGCCGAATTTGAATAATTTTTTAGGTTCATTTAAATAAATAAGCTCTCCAAACTCATGTTTAAGCTTGCAAAGCTCAGCTCAATTAACACATCTAGGCGAAACCCGCTCTCAAGCGAGAGCACAACCTGAGACCAACTAAAAATAATTTATCAAAAAAAATAAAAAAGTAATTTAAAGGGAATAAGAAAGTGCATTGACCAAGAGCCAAGTGAAAAGGATGCTCATTTCTAAATCGGATAAGCTTAAGCCCATACTCTTTATAAGTCTCAATGGCATTATTCTTTGTAATTTACAAACAAACGATTAGGAAATCATTCAAATAAATTCACCTCTGCACGTTGAATAAACTGATGATTGTGACACTATGATTGCAAGTTCAACGTTGCATAGATAATATCCAAATTCAACATTGCATAGATAATGAAGATACAAAAAATTAGTCAAGGTTAAGCTCAGCCCAATAGTAGAACGGGGGCATACCCTCACTAAGGGCCCACGATATAATGTCAGAACTGGGTTCCAGTCGAGACAACTAAGGTCGGGTGAATGAGCTGACCTCTCAATCCCTAGCTTCTCATGTGGTCATCCAAGATAAAAAATCCTAGCTTAGACACCTCAGCTCAGATATCACAAATCAGACATCCTAGGTTGGACCTCATAGCTCAAATCTTTCAGCCTGAGACTCCTAGTTCGGGAGGCGCAGGTCGGGAATCGTCACTAACGTGACCCTCGTGTGCACTACGACAATGACACCTCACACCTTCTAGAGGGTCACGTCACACCTATGGAATGTAGTCTTTAACGACCAAATATTCTGTCACATGAGTCGTAACAACCCCAAGGGGATCACGTTGATCAGTCAAGGGGATCACGTTGATCAGTCAAGGATGGCGACGGTTACGCAAGGATCATGATGATTACACAAGACTACAAAATACTATAAATGGAGATCAAATCCCTCACATTGTAATCGATCAAGCATCCATACATTGACTTTCTATAATTCTGTAGCCTTCTTCCCTAAGTAATAGAAAACTCCCCCAGGAGAAAGAAACTCCATTAAAGTGGACTAGTCAAGCTTTCGAGCTAGTGAACCATTATAAATCTCCTGTCTATTGATTTTTACTCGTAGCTATCATCCCTGAATTGATTGTTCAACCACCAAGAGCCTAGAAGCTCTAACTGGATATTCCAGTGAATCCATTAACCTCTACTCAACCACGCAGAATACACCATCAGTTTGGAGCCGTCTGTATGAACAATCACTTCGATTCATGCTAAAATTCTACTGATATTTAAGTAATTGATGGTCTCTATGTGCAACATGAGCAAAAATTAGGCAAATCCACTACGTTTGCAGAACCAGCAGGAAGCCACCATCTTGGGACAGCAGAGAATTCCAATAAATCCTCTGTCGAACCTAGAAAACACTCTGTCAATGGCAGATCTCCCTCCAAACAATGAGTTTGAAGCACTACGATAAGCAAATAAGCGCCTCCTCAAGCAAAATGATGATCTAATTAGTGTGTCAATTACCTGCAGGTACCGAGGATCGAAAAAAAAAATATAGCGGAGCTTGCACAAGCTTAAAAAAGGAGCCAAGACCAGAAGCCCAGCGCCCAAAATAGCGCCCCAGCGCTTCATTTCTGTCTGGTCAGCGCTACAGGCAGCGCGCACCTGCTGCTCCCCAATGCTGTCCAAAAAAAAAAAACCAGCGCCTACATGTTGTCAGGACAACACGGTTTTGATCATAACTTTTAATCCGTTTGGAGTTACGAGGCCCATAATATATCAAATCAAAACTCTCGATGAGCCCTACAAGACTGTTAAAATCCCAAAAAAAGGTCTAGAAACGTGTGTTTGGGCCGTCCGAATTTTTTTCAAGTTTTGGGTTTAGCAGCGTCATCCTCAGCGCAACAGCGCTGGACACCGAATTCAGCAATATTAAGGGCAGCAGTCAAGGAGTTGGGGCACACAAAAATTCCTCCCATTCCTCCTAAATTTCAAAGCTCTAACACCTATTCTCTTCAACTCCTAATCATTCATAATTCCGTTGAATCGTCTTGGATTTCCCAATGTCCTTTATATAACAATCTTCCCGCTCAAGGGGCATCAATTAGTATCAAGTAACAGCAAAGGTTCCTCCATGCTCCACAATGTTCGAAATTTTGCAATGTAAGGGAGACTCAAGAGCTACATAGGGAATCTCGACGTGAGTCTAGACGCAATGATCGACTTGCACATCATTTGGACTCATTCATGGAATACTCAACGGAATTCAATTCCGCGCTAGTCCAGATGTTTAATAACTATGGTTTCAACTCGGGCACACCTCCACTACATTTTTCTAGTCCACCTATGTTTCCCAAATACACTCCCGACTCAGCGGGCGATGAGGACACTGACAACGATGCCAACTAGCGACGTCTCACGGACGTCCTCTATCTTAATTTTTCCTACTTTATACATTGAGGATAATGTTTAGTTTAAGTATGAGAGTGTATTCTTGTTTGCATTATTAGGTATGCATTTAGATAGTATGTTTTGCACTTAGAAAGCATGTTTTAGTACTACTTGAGCAATGAGTTGATTGAATTTGATCATGAACAATGATGAATGGGATTAATTGTCAGTTCAAGGGAAATTGATGAACATGTTGAGTTTGTAGTTTGACATACTAGTTGGTTTTACACTGATTGTGATCCTTTCATTCATGAGCACATATCCATCTGTTTGGTTAGTCATTATTTAGAGAATTTATTTGGCTAAGTGCTTGTGGGAAATATCATTGAAACTCTAGAAAACTTATTTAAGCATCATTCAAACCAAAATTTAGGTATTCATATAAGTTTGGGGAAAATATTGGTTATGATGGGTTAGTATATAAAAAAAAAAATAGTTTTTGGAAAATTATTTTGATTTGATCCTTCATGAGTTAGAAGAAAAAAATAGGAAGACAAGAAACAAAAAATGGGCATGTGGTGAGTAGAGATGGAGTGTAAAACGCACTCACTCATAAACACATGCTGAGAATGAGATGGAGCGTAAAACGCACTCGTTCAAGAGAATGCGAGATGGAGCGTAAAACGCACTCGCTCAATAGGAAGTGAGATGGAGAATAAAATGCACTCACCGAACGAATGAAAAGAAAAAAAAAAGAGAGAGAGAGAGAGAGAGAAAAAAAAAACTTTGTACCTTCTAGTTATATGTTTGCCTTAATTAGCTGAGATTGATGTGAAACTTAAGTTCATAGAGTTAATTTTGAGTATCTCCTATGGAGCGTTTGATTACGTAAATGTATTTGGGTGATGACTAGCTTGAACAGTTCGGATATGTACATGTATTTAAAGGGTCATGAGCAGAGGTAAAATTAAAGAGTATGTTGAATTGTTAGACTTTGCACTATTTTGAGGTTTCTCGTGAATTATTATTTGTAGTAACTTTTGGGGTCATTATTCAGATTCATATTGATCCATTGTTTGAGTAGTTGGTTGTTAGGATTAATTTTTTATAATTTGTGTTCTTAGTATTTTGCTTGAGGACATGCAAAGATTTAAGTTTGGGGGTATTTGATGAGTGGGTTTTATACTTACGAATTGATTACTCTTGGCTTGATGAATTGCAAGTTTCCAAGTATTTTAAGTTCTTTTTATTCATTTGTGTGTTTTAATTTTGTTTTGTAGGGATCATGATTTGGAAGAAAACAATGTCATTTGGTAGCCTAAAGTGTGGATTAATTGAGGACTAAGCAACAAGGGCAGTTGTGGGCATAAAAGGAGGTCAATGCCGCAGCTATACATGCAGCGCTACAGCTCTATAAGAGCAGAAAGTCAGCGCAGCTGCGCTGATTTTAGGGGTTGCAGCGCGAGTTTCGGCTTGAAACGCGAATTCTGACTTGTTTTTGAATAGGAATTGAACTCTAATGCTACATATATGTTAGGGTTTGAGCTGAGATGAGGATATACTGATTTAAGAGGCTGCTAATATAGAAAAAAAATCAAGGATTGATAGAAAATTGAAGGCAAGAATTGAAGGAAGCGACGCGAAGAAGATCGGATCGAAGGCTAGAGAGAGATTGAAGATTGCAACTAAGTTTTCATTCTTTTCTCTTACTTTTAGTTTGTGATTTTCTGAGATGTTGATTAATTTGAGAATGATTTTTTTCAATTACGTTATGAACTAAATTTTTATTAAGATTGCAACGGAACCTCATGTTTAGTTAAATTGATCTACTCTCGTTTGTAGTTCTTATTAATCATATATAAGTTGTTTATTATATTTTGTGTTCAATATATGATTGTTTGGCCAGCAATTAATTTGATTCTCTAGCTGAAATTGGAAGATGAATTATAGGTTTATATCTGAATATGATAACACGTGTCTGGTTAATTCTTCTTAGGATTGAATAGCTGGGTTTGTGTATAGGATAGGAATATAACTATATGTCGTGTGTAACTTTTATGAGAGTTTGAGCTTAATAAATCTATTCGAACTTATTTTGCATAGGAATATAGTAATTTAATTGGAAGAGGTATTTTTATCTAGCCATCGGAAGAAGTTTTATAAATAATATTGAGTTCTCAGTTAACAACTTATTTTGATCAATTAACTGGAAAGAGAGTGGACAGATTTATACGAAGCATTAAGAGAAGTTGTAATCTCAAGTTCTTTTATCTGGTAAATTCAATCATTGATTGTTAAATTTAGATTTAGTTTTAAATTAGTGAATTCATAGTTAATTTCAATTGTTTAAATAAAATTGAATTAATATAAAGTTAGTACTTAGAAATTATTAGTAATAATTCTCCGTGGGAACGATACTCTACTCATCACTTTATTGCTTGTTGATCGTGTATACTTGCACGTAAATTGTCAATATCGAATTCGGACAACAACCACATCGAAGATTGTATTCAGTTAAAGAAGGAGATCGAATTCATGATCCAGCAAAGTTAGCTACGCCGCTTTGTAGCGCACGACAATCAAGACCAAGCTAACCCATCATCTGCTCTACAGCAGCAAATATCTCCTCAGCATCAACAACCCTTGGGTGAAATCAGGGTTATCTCTATAGGATTTACCAGAGGTGTGGAGATGAGCTCAACAAGGAAAGCCCAAATGAGGAAGGCTCGACCAGAAAATGTATTGGAGGTCCAGTCCGTGCTAAAGTCACCTCAACTCAGCATGGCTCTGACTCAGATCTTGAGGGGTGCCAACTCCCTCACGATGATCCCTTGGTTGTAAAAGTCATTATAGCCAACTAAACTATCCACCGAGTTCTCTTCGATAACGGAAGCTCGTTTGACATCATTTTTCCATAAACTTTTGACAAGATAGGCACTGGCAGAGATAAGCTTGAGCTAGTAAAAACTCAACTGCTCAGGTCTCGGGGGAAAGAGTGATTTCCCTGGGATCCATTCAGCTTGTTATTACGATGGGAGACCCCCCATGTCAGTCTACAACGACCATACTTTTCTTGGTGGTGGATGCCCTTTCAGCCTACAATGTCCTTTTAGGAAGACCTTTCCTCAATGTCATGAGGGTCATCCCGTCTGCTTATCACTTGATGATGAAGTTTTCAATCGAGAATGATGTGGGTATGGTTCAAGGAGACCAGCGCGTAGCAAGGGAGTGCTACATGGATTCGATGAATTAAAAAGAGGTTGAAACTATACAGCTGGATGAGCTCAACATGAGAGATGAGCAGGAGACAAGGCCCACACTTTCAGAGGAGTTGTGACCCATTCAAGTGGACGATAACCCAGGACACCTGGTCTATGTTGGTTCCAGATTACTCAAGGAGGTCAAACACCTGCTCATCTAGGTGTTCGCTTGGAAACAAGAGGACATGCAAGGAATCGATCCAGCAATCATAGTGTGTAAACTCAGCGTTGACCCAACCTACAAGCCCATAAAACAGAAATGAAGAAGCTTCACCCCTGAGTGCCAAAAAACCATAATCAAAGAGGTCTCTAAGCTCCTCCATGACAAAGCAATTAGAGAAGTTGATTACTCGACTTGGTTGACAATGGTCCTCATGAAGAAAATCAATGGCAAGTGGCGGCTCTGCATTGATTTCACCGACCTAAATCGTGCTTGCCCGAAAGACAGTTTCCACTCCTACGGATCAACCTGATCGTAGATGCCACAGCTTGGCACGAGCTGCTCAGCTTTATGGACGTCTTCTCAAAATAAAACCAGATCAGGATGGACCCCAATGACCAAGAAAAAAATCATTTGTGACTGAGCAGGGGACATACTGTTACCAAGTCATGCCATTTAGGCTAAAAAATGCAAGGGCCACCTATCAGCAGTTGGTGAATCGTATGTTCCAAGAACAAATCGGGTCATCTATGGAATTCTATATTGATAACATGCAGGTGAAATTGCTGAAGGCCGAGCTCCACATCCAACAGCATGAGGAATCCTTTCAGATACTCAATAAGTATAAGATGATGAAGTTCAACCTTACAAAGTGTGCCTTTAGGGTCTCTGTAGGGAAATTCCTAGGCTTCATATTCAATAGTCAAGGCATCGAGGTCAATCTAGAGAAAGTTCAAGCGGTGATTAACATGCAGTCACCCACAAATATAAGAGAAGTCCAACGTTTGACATGAAGAATAGTTGCAATAAGTTGTTTCGTCTCTATATCGAGCGACAAGTGTCAACCATTCTTCAAAGTACTGAAAGCAGTTTTTCATTGGGATGATCAATGTGAAGAGTCTTTCAAAGCTCTTAAGAAATACCTCAGCTCACCTCTAGTTCTAGTTAGCCCTCAAGAAGGGGAAGTCCTTACCTTGTATCTTACTATGTCAAATTTATCCACAAGCGTAGCTCTAGTAAGGGAACAAGATAGAGCTCAGCAACCAGTCTACTACTGCAACAGAGCTCTAAAGGGGGTAGATGAGAGGTACCCAAAGATGAAAAAGCTAGTTCTAGCCCTGGTGACAGCAACAAGAAGGCTCAGACCTTATTTCTAAGCTCATATGATAGAAATCCCCATAGATCAACCAATGAAACAGATCTTGCACAAGCCAGAGTCGTCAAGAAGACTAGTGAAATGGAAAATCGAGCTCAACGAGTTTGACATCAAGTACAAGCCCAGAACCACCATTAAGGGGCACGTTTTAGCTGATTTTATTGCAGAATTCACCATTCCTGCAGGTCAAGAGGCGCCTCAGGACTTAAATAAACTCGTCCCCGACCTCCCGACATCGAAACTCTCGGTTGATGGGGCATCCAACACACAAGGTACTAGAGCTTGTTTGATCCTAACCTTATCAGATGGAATAAACCTAGAGTATGCCCTCAGGTTCAATTTTAAGGTTTTAAACAACGAAACAGAGTATGAGGCAATCATCACTGGGGCTTAGATTAGCTCATTGTATGGAAGTGGAACAACTCATAATACACAGTGATTCACAACTGGTGGTGAGGCAGATCGAGGAAACATACGAAGCCAGGAGGAAATGATGGCACTATATTTAAAAATGGTGCAAGAGTTTTTGAAAAGATTCGTTCAAGTTAAGATTGTATAAATCCCTCGAGCTGAGAATTCCCGAGCAGATACTCTAGCCAGACTAGCCACAACCTCACAAGAAAGCCTAGACAGATTCATCCCAGTTGAACACCTAGCCGAGCCTTCAGTAAGCTCTGAACTAGAAGAGGTTCTTCCCATTAAGATACAGCTGACCTAGATGAATCCAATTCTAGCTTATTTACAAAACATGATTCTACTTGCAGATTCTAAAGAAACATCTAAGCTAAGGACTAGGTCATCTAGGTTCACCCTCATCCAGGGAAAGCTGTACAAGAGAGGCTTATCTTCACCTCTCCTGAAGTGCATAGGAGAAGACGAAGTGAATTACATCTTAAGGGAGATTCATGAGGGCATTTGTGGCAACCACATCGGAGCTCAAACCTTAGCCTATAAGGCACTGAGGTAGGGGTATTTATGGCCTACAATAATCAAGGATGCAAAGGAGCTGGTCAAGAGATACAAGGTCTGTCAACTCAATGCAAACATCCCGCACTGCTCGCCAAAGCTCCTTACCTCGGTGATGAGCCCTTAGCCTTTCCAGTAGTAGGGATTGGATATACTAGGACCTCTCCCAATTAGCACGGGGCAGTGTAAGTTCGATAAAATAGGGGTCGACTATTTTACTAAGTGGGCCGAGGTGGAGCCCCTTCCGAAGATCACAGAGTAGAAAATCTAAAACATCATCTGGAAGTTCATAATTTGCAGGTTCGGGATCCCAAGGGCCCTCATCTCAAACAACGCAAAGACCGTTCCACAATTCAACGTTCACAAGATTCTGCGTCGAGCTCGGCATAAAGAACTACTTCTTCGTACTAGCTCATTTGCAGTCCAATGGACAGGCAAAAATCACCATTCGAACCATCAAAGTAGGTCTAAAGACCAGACTTGAAGCTTCAAAGAGCCAATAGGTGGAGCATTTACCAAGGATACTATGGTTGGATCCAAAAAAAAAAAAAAACCAAGGGCACTATGGGCTTACAGAATCACTGCCAGAACAACCATGAACGAGACACCTTTTGTTCTTGCCTGTGGCACTTAGACAGTGGTTCCTGTCAAAATAGGTGCTCCATCTTTGTGGACAGAGCTTGCGGATCCAGAACAAAATGACACATTGTTGCTCGTTAATCTTGACCTATTAGATGAGAAAAGGAGTAACGCCCTGCAGTGCATCTCAGACTATCAGAGAAAGATAACATGGTAATACAACATGAGGGTTAAGCAAAGAAGTTTCAAAGTAGGAGATCTGGTCCTGAAGAAACTCCTCCTGGCTGAAAAAGACACTGCACATGGGAAATTAGGACCCAACTAGGAAGGACCATACATAGTCACGAAGGTGGTCAGGTTAGGAAACTACGAGCTACAAACTAAAGAAGGAAAAACCCTACCTCACTCATGGAACGCAGACCATTTGAAGAGGTTTTACCAGTAGTAAGGAGAAGTTAGAAAGCAAAAGAGGAGGGGTCCTTTGTAAAGATTTTCATCAATAAATGAAAGATTTGGATCATTCCTTTAAAGTATGCGATGATTTCTTAAACTCATAAAAATAAGATGAGTTCTTCAGCTCAGAAACAAACGACGAGCTCCTGAGCTCATAAATATAAGATGAGCTCTTCAACTCATAAATAAGTAATGAGTTCTTAAACACATAATAATAAGATGAGCTTTTTAATTCATAAACAAAAGATGAGCTCCTCAGCTCATAAATATAAGATGAGTTCTTCAACTCATAAATAAGCGATGAGTTCTTAAACACATAAAAATAAGATGAGCTCTTCAGCACATAAACAAACAATGAGTTCCTCAACTCATAAATATAAGATGAGTTCTTCAGCTCATAAATAAGCGATGAGTTCTTAAACTCATAAAAATAAGATGAGCTCTTCAGCTCATAAACAAATGATAAGCTCCTCAACTCATAAATATAAGATGAGTTCTCCAACTCATAAATAAGCGATGAGTTCTTAAACTCATAAAAATAAGATGAGCTCTTCAGCTCATAAACAAACGACGAGTTCTTAAACTCATAGAAATAATATGAGCTCTTCAGCTCAAGAATAAACGATGAGCTCTTCAACTCATAAATATAAGATGAATTCTTTAACTCATAGACAAACGATAAGATCTTCAGCTCATAAATAAACGATGAGCTCTTCAGCTCATAACAATGAGATGAGTTCCTCAACTCATACAAACGATGAGCTCTTTAGCTCATAAATATAAGATGAGCTCTTCAAGCTCATAAAAATAAGATGAGTTCCTAGACTCATAAACATACAGTGAGCTCTTCAAAACTCTTCAAGCTCATGAAGCCCAAGTCCGGGGGGCACACAGACCTTAGACTCATAAATAAACAGTTTTGAAACAAATGCTTTTAGAATATCAAGATCCTTCTTGAAGCAGGGGGCAGGGGAGGAGACATATCTTCACATCTCAAGCATGAAGAAAAGAAAAATTACTAATTACATATAAGGTCTACTAGGATACCTCAGAAGTTGGGAGAAAGCTGAGCAGGACAAGCATTGAAATGCTGGAGTACGGACTTCAAGAAAGGGTGCATAGGAAACCTAAGACCGTTCTCAAAGGCGAAGAAGAAACAGGTCTTTCCAGGAAGCACGATGTCGTATCGGTTGTCCACATTGGGACACCAAACACGCATGTCCCTAGGGAAGTCGAAATTGGCAGAGAATGTGCCAAGCTGGAGAAGGGTAACTCTACTAGGTCCCAAGGTGTCTGAGGTGCACAAAGTGACCTCTCCTCAACCGTGCCCGAGGTCCCGACCACATTTTTTTCTAGCCCCTCTTTTTGGAGACCTCTTAGGCTTCACAGCTGAGTCAGAAAGGAGCAAGGCAGCCCTAGCACTAACACCCTGGGCTTCAACCACGTCGACCCTAGGGAAGTTATCTGTCTCATCGCCCATGTCTCCAAGGTCATCAACCTCATCAGGGTCAGACATAGTGACCTTTATACTCACCTCGACGAAGCTCGGCAGATCATCCTCATCATCAAAACCAATCCGTCTACAACGATGAGATCATATGTGGGGAGATCTGTCAGCCATAACAAGGGAAACAGAAGACCCAGTGGCCTCAGAAGAAGTAGAAATGAAGACACGAGGAGTGAAATACCCAAAGCTAGAGTAAAGGGAAGGAACATTTAGAGAACAATCCTCAATTGCTCGAGGATCCAAACATCAGCGCCCAAATAGAAAAACCCTAGCAGTTGCGTAGGGATCCAAGAAAAGGGGGAAGAAAAGACAAAGAATGACCTAGGCTCCTAAAATAACAGAAGTGGAATGTCCAAAAGTGGAATAAACACCTCGGATTCGAAGGATTCAGGGTTGAACAAGAAACCCTAGGGGATAGAAAATAAAGGAAAGACAATGTAGAAGACATACCTAAGTAGAGCCGATTGATAGTTGAAAACCAAGAAGAACGCCTAGAAAGGTGGGGAAAAGCTTCGTGCGCCCTCGAAGTAGACCCAAGAAAGATATGGGCGCTCGTTGAGAAGGCTTGACGAATAGAGGAAGGAAAAAAGAAAAAGTTGTAGAGCAAAGGGCAAAAAGGGGTGTTTTCTAGAAGAAGGAAGGAAGGATTCGAAAAGGCAAAAAAATATGAAAAAGAAAAGTGTTTGGCGATTTTTGTCTGTAGAAACATTTAAGGCAATCGTACGGTTGGACACGTGGTGCGAGAATATTAGGCATACGCCATAATCAAGGCAAGCGTGACCCCTCGCACTCGTGCAATGCTGAAAACTCTAAGAAACATCCCATCGTGCACTTTCCAAGTAAAAAACAAGTCAATCTTATCCACAGTCAATAGCGCAGGTCATTCCCAATCCACGTCAGATAAGGCTTACCTGGCTAGGGACTGGAAGACAACTGATGATACCAAAAATTAGCCAAGGCTAAGCTCGGCCCAGTAGCATATCGGGGGCTTACCCTCAATAAGGGCCCATGATATAATGTCAAAATCTGGGTTCCAGTTGAGACAGCTAAGGTTGGGTGAATGAGCTGACATTCCAATGCCTAGTTTCTGAGGTGGTCATCCCAAATCAGAAATCCCAGCTTAGACACCTCAGCTCAGATATCACAGATCAGATGTCCCAGGTCGGACCTCATAGCTCATATCTTCTAGCCTGAGACTCCTAGTTCGGGAGGCGCAGGTCGGGAATCGTCATGAATGTGACCCTCGTATGCACTATGACAATGACAATTCACACCTTCTAGAGGGTCACGTCACATCTATGGAATGTAGCCTCCAATGGTCAAATATTCCATCACATAGGTCGTAAAAACCCCAAGGGGATCACGTTGATCACACAAGGATTGCGACGGTTACGCAAGGCTATAACATACTATAAATGGGGATCAAATCCCTCACATTGTAATCAATCAAATATCCATATATTACTGAGCCTGGGGCTATTGGTGCTTCGACAATGTCCTTTTTTCAGGGATTATTCTCTGTGGGGGCTAGTCAGGTTGAGGTTGTAGATTTTTCGGCTATCCCAGCTATTGTGACTAATTCAGATAATGTTGGGTTATGTGCTATGCCGACTTTTGAGGAGGTGAGACAGGTCGTATTCTCTATTGATTCTGATAGTGCGTCGGGGCCAGATGGGAATTGCAGTCGTTTTTATCAGTTTTGCTGGGACATTGTGGGAGCAGATTTGCTGACTACAGTTTAGGATTACTTATGGGGTTCTCCTATGCCTCGAGGATTCATGAGCACGTTGGTGGTGCTTTTGCCCAAGAAGGAGTCACCTTCTACTTGGGCAGATTTTCGGCCGATTAGTCTATGTAACGTGAGCAACAAGGTGATGACGAAGATTCTCGTTTCTCGTCTGTCATCCTTGCTGCCAAGTATCATATCACCGACATAGAGTGGGTTTGTGTCGGGCAGAGTGTTGCAGGACAGTGTTATTTTGGCTCACGAGTTGGTTCGTGATTTGGGGAGGAATTCCCAGGGTGAGAATGTCATGCTAAAGCTTGATATGGCTAAGGCATATGACAGGATGTCTTGGACATTCATCCTCCAGATGTTGTGGGCTTTTGGGTTCTCTGAGGGCTGGATTTCTTTGGTTCGGCGGACTATCTGGGGGCCGTGGTTTTCTGTGATGGTGAATGGGGTCAGTCAGGGCTTTTTCCAGTCGCATGGGTGATTAACCCTAATTAATGCAAAATGTAATTAAATTAAAAGGTCAATTGTGTAATTAAATAAAGTTAAACTAGTCAAAATAAATCTAATTAGGGTTAATGTGTGAATTAAGGATAATGCATTGAATGTTGTTCTTTTCAGGTTTTTATGCGTCAAAACGACGGGAGCCAATTATCAAAGCATGGAGAGCAACTTATCAAAGCATAGGGTGTAAATTATTAAAGCTCAAAACAAAGGGAGATCAAAGTGTAAATCAAGATCTTCTTGATATTTGTAAATAAATATATTTTAGGATATTTGTATTTAAATATCTTTTAAGATATTTAAATATATTTTAGGATATTTGTAATTAAATATATTTTAGGATAAATATCTTTTAGGATATTTGTAATTAAATATATTTTAGGATATTTGTAATTTGGATGCCTATAAATACCCCCCTTGGGGGCTTGTAATGGGCATCCTTCTCTTGTTTCATTTTTCTTGTAAAGAACATTTCTTCCTAGTGGAAAACACTCCAAAGGTCTTGAATCTTTTTCTTGAATCATCTTTCAAGTATTATTGCTTTATTTATTTTCTTGAGTTATTGTTTTCTTTTTATTAGATCTTGGTTGTGAATTAAACACCAAGAAGTTGTTGTTTTCTTTTTATTAGATCTTGGTTGTGAATTAAACACCAAGAAGTTATTGTTTTCTTTTATGTTTTTATTATATCTTGGTTGTGGATTAAACACCAAGAAGTTGTTGTTTTCTTTTATGTATTATCATCTCTTGGTTGTGGATTAAACACCAAGTATTTATTGCTTTCTTTTAATTTAAGTATTGTTTTCTTTTACTTCCATTGTTGGAGCTTCCTTCTTCCCCTTAGAGGAGTGAAACTCTTCCACTTTTCTAGAGCTTTACCAAAGCCGTGAAGGGTGGAACGTGATTCACTCATTCTTTGTCGAAGATCGGCTCCTTGTTTAGCTATTTTACTTTAAAGCATTTCACTTCTAGTGCTTGAGCATTTTACTTTGTAACACCTTTTGGGGATGAGTACCATTCATCATTCTAGCTTTACCATAGCTATGAAGGGTGAGTAGTCCTCATTCACTCTTTGGGAAGGGATGATAGATATGTAAAAGATTAATCCGGATATTATGTTTGTGTATCACCTTTATGCTTCAATGTTCTATACTCCACTTGATTTTTGGGTGATTGAATGCACCTAGCAAAGTAAAGGTACTTTGTATAATCAACGGATCTTTCTATGATAAATGGATGACTCCTACATGGAAAGATCCATTGATTCAAGGCAAGTACCCTAACTAACTCTTCATGACAAACTTTCAATGTCCACCATTATTGCACTTCATTCCTATCTTCCGATTAATTTGCCGTTGACACGGGAGTTAATTGAGTTATAAAGCACAAACATAATGCACCGGACAATCAACTACATATTCTGATTCCCGAACCAAAGAGTGTTTGTTACATTTAATCATCTTATATTTTGTCTAGCAAAATACCCATTGGAAAGAATCTTACATTCTATCCAAAACTTCCCACAACTTCAAAATCATAATATTTCCAATTACAAGTCTTTCTCACTATTTACTTCAAAGAACACCAACCATAGTTCCCTGAGGATTCGACTCTGGACTCAAACCAGATTATTACTACAACTTGACCGCCTGCACTTGGGTGTACACATTTCGGATCAAGCCAAGTTTTTGGCACCGTTGCCGGGGAATCATAAAAGGTGTTTTTTTTTAGAAAAAAGTGAAAAAAAAAAAAAAAAAAACCTCTCTTTTTTTTTATATTTTTGCCTTATTGTGAATAATTTTGTTTTATGACTGACACCAATCGCCTCTTTCAAAATTTGTCTGCTGAATCTTCTGGGTCTGTAAATCAACTTGAACCACCTTCACCCAAATCAGAAGCCGATTATTGTAACTTCAATATGGCAAATATTGACAGGCAGGGTGAAGGTCATGTGAGAGAGGGGGAAGTACCCAACATTCGAACATTGCGAGATTACTTACATCCCACAAGGAATAGTGTCCCCTCTTGTTTTATTTTTCCTGAAAATGCTCCCCTCTTTACTGTAAAGCCGGGGACAGTGCAGTTATTGCCCGTGCTTCATGGATTGGATGCAGAAAATCCGTATCTGCATATCAAAGACTTCGAAGAAGTGTTGGAACATTTCAAGACAATTCTGAATTGACAAAAATGAAATTGTTTTCTTTCTCTTTGAGGGATAAAGCCAAACAATGGTTACATTCTTTAAAATCTCTTTCAATCCCTAATTGGCAGGCTCTACAGAATGAATTTTTCAGAAAATTCTTTCCTCTGCACCGCACTAATACACTCAAAAGACAAATCATGAATTTTTCGGTCAAAGAAGGGGAAACTTTTTATCAAAGCTGGGAGAGATTCAAAGATCTTCTCCAATCTTGTCCACACCATGCTTTTGAAAATTGGACTTTGGCAGGTTTTTTCTATGATTTCTTTGCCCACTAGGTTACGACAGTTTGTCGAAATGATGGCTCAAGGAGAGTTCATGGGAAAAAGTCCGGAGGAGGCATTCAATTTTTTTGATACCATATCTGACAGTTCTCAAATGTGGGACTCAGCCTCTCCTACCACTGTAGAAGCCAAACCACCTACTTTCCAAGGGGGTAAGTATGTCTTGAGAGAAGATGATGATCTTAGAGCAAAAATGTCCACTTTGTCTCGAAAGCTTGAAGCTTTAGAGATGAAAAAGATCCATCAAGTTGATGTTGTCCCTCCCACAGAACAAGTATGTGGGATTTGTGCGCTAACAAGGCATCCTACTGGGGAATGCCCGACCATTCTGGCATTCAAAGAAGTTTTGTTGGAACAAACAAATGCCATTTCCAATTTCAACAAGCCTTACTCCAACCCATACTCTGAAACATACAATCCAGGGTGGCGGAACCACCCAAATTTCAGTTGGAGAAACACACAACCAACCCCCATGAATCAGCAACAAAGTCCACAACAACCACCTCAAGGACCTCCACAATATCCTCATCAACAAAGTCCACCACATCCACCTCAAGTACCTCCACAATATCCTCCATATCAACCACCACACAAAAGGAACCTTGAAGATACATTGAATCAATTCATGCAAACCCAAATGAGCTATAACAATAGTTCTACTCAGGCTTTTATTGATTTCAAGGCCCAGACCACACAATCTTTTGAGGTCTCAAAGGCCACATTCAAAAGCTGACCCAGTCCATGAGCACACATGAGAAGGGAAAATTTCCTGCCCAACCAAAGCCTCCACAAGGCCAATTTCAGGTGGGAAATCCATCAACTATGGAAACTCCACAAGACCAAGCCAAAACTGTCACCACATTGAGAAGTGGCAAAAAGATTGACAAGTCCATCAGAAACATGCTGATTCCAGACCCAAAACCAGTCTCAATTCCAGCCAACCCATTAAGTGAGCCAGAACTTGAAAAAAAAAATGACTGTGATCCCATGATTGAACAAGAACCAGAGCCATCAAGGGAAGAAGAACCCTCGTGTTCTATTCCTGCTCCTTTCCCTCATAGACTCAAGAGCATACAGAAAGCAAACAATCAGTCTGAAATTTACGAGCTTTTCAAGCAAGTAAAAATCAACATCCCACTTCTGGATGCAATCCAACAGGTTCCAGCTTATGCCAAGTTTCTAAAAGACTTGTGCACAGTCAAAAGAAGCCAAAATGTTCAAAAAAGAGCCTTCCTCACAGAGCAAGCCAGTGCCCTACTTCAACACAAAATCCCTTCAAAGTGCGAAGATCCAGGGTGTCCCACTGTGTCATGTGTCATTGGAAATTTCAAAATTGAGCAAGCATTGTTAGACCTTGGAGCTAGTGTCAACTTGCTTCCTTTCTCTGTCTACCAGCAGTTGGGTTTAGGTGAACTGAAACCCACTTGCACCACACTCCAACTGGCAGATAGATCTGTAAAAATTCCTAGGGGTATTGTTGAAGATGTACTTGTCCAAGTGGATAATTTTGTCTTCCCTGTAGACTTCATTGTTCTAGATACTCATCCAGAAGTTCATTCAGAAACTCCAATTCCTGTCATTCTTGGTCGACCTTTTCTAGCAACCTCCAATGCACTAATCAATTGCAGGAATGGTATTATGAAATTGACTTTTGGGGATATGACTCTCGAAATGAACGTCTTTGACATTGCAAAACACCCAAGAGAGTACGAGGAGGTAGGAGAAATAAATTCCATTGAGTCATTGATACAAACACATCTGAATGACTCATTCTGTGAGGATCTTAGTGAATCAACTTTGTCAAAATCTGACTCATCTGACTCTCTGGAACAAAACTCCATTGAGTGTCCTACCTTCAATGTGGGGACATGGGCTCCTAAATTTGAAGAAATTTCATCAAGTGGTACAAAACCACTATCTTCAAGTGACAGGCCACCAAAACCTGAACTGAAACCGCTCCCATCTGATCTCAAGTATGCATTTTTAGGTGAGGATAAATCTTACCCAGTGGTAATTTCTTCAAAAATCACAGACTTGCAAGAAGCTCAATTAATTGAAGTTCTTAAAAGTCACAAAAGCACCATTGGGTGGACCATCGCTGATTTGAAAGGTATAAGCCCGTTAATTTGTAATCATGCCATATACCTTGAAGAGGACTCAAAACCCTCTCGTCAAATGCAGCGACGATTGAATCCTCACATGAAAGAGGTTGTGAGACTGGAAGTGCTCAAACTCCTGGATGCAGGGATAATTTTTCCTATCTCCGATAGCAAATGGGTTAGTCCAACCCAAGTTGTACCAAAGAAATCTGGAGTCACAGTAGTCAAAAATGATGTAAATGAACTCGTGCCAACACGAGTCGTCACATGATGGCGAATGTGCATTGACTATCGAAAACTCAATCTGGTGACTAGAAAAGACCATTTTCCTCTTCCCTTCCTTGACCAAGTCCTCGAGAGAATAGCAGGTCATGAATTTTACTGTTTCCTGGATGGGTATTCCGGATACAATCAAATTGAGATAGCTCTGAATGACCAAGAAAAGACCACATTCACATGTCCATTTGGCACCTTTGCATTCAAAAGGATGCCATTCGGACTTTGTAACGCTCCTGCAACATTTCAAAGATGTATGCTGAGCTTGTTCAGTGACATGGTCGAAAAATTTTTGGAAATCTTCATGGATGATTTCTCGGTATATGGTGACTCATTTGATTTGTGTCTAGCTAACCTAGAAAAAGTTTTGATGAGATGCAAAGAGGCAAATCTGGTGCTTAACTGGGAGAAATGTCATTTCATGGTGAATCAAGGCATTGTCTTGGGTCACATTGTGTCGTCTGAAGGCATGAAAGTTGATAAAGCAAAAATTGATTTGATAAGGAATCTTCCTGCTCCTAGGGTTGTAAAGGATGTTCGATCATTCTTAGGTCATGCAGGATTCTACAGAAGGTTCATAAAAGACTTCAGCACCATAGCAAAACCTATGTGTCATCTTTTGAGTCAGGATGTCATTTTCGACTGGAATGAAGCGTGCCAAAAATCCTTTGACAAACTCAAAGGCATGTTAATTTCTGCCCCAATAATGCAACCTCCTGACTGGACTCTACCCTTTGAATTGATGTGTGATGCTAGTGACTATGATGTAGGTGCTGTTTTGGGATAAAGAAAAGATAAGAAGACACATGTGATTTACTATGCAAGTAAAACTTTAAATGATGCCCAAATGAATTACTCAACAACTGAAAAGGAATTACTTGCTGTAGTATTTGCATTGGAAAAATTTCGATCTTATCTTGTTGGTTCTTCTGTTACTGTATTTACTGACCATGCAGCACTGAAATTTTTGCTTACAAAAAAAGATGTCAAACCAAGGCTCTTGAGATGGATCCTCTTGCTCCAAGAATTTGACTTAGTCATTAAGGACAAAAAGGGTGTGGAAAATGTGGTGGCAGATCATCTGTCGAGATTAACTTATGAATTTCATGAGGATGGACTGCCAATCAATGAAAAATTCCCCGATGAACAACTATTCAGGATTGATGAGACCCCATGGTACGCTGATATTGCTAATTTCCTTGCTACCGGAACACTTCCTCCATTTTTCACTCCCATGGACAAAAAGAAGTTTCTGAGGGAGGTCCGCAATTTCTTTTGGGAAGATCCCTACGTATTCAAGTACTGTAAGGATCAGATCATAAGACGTTGCATCCCCGCTCAGGAAAGTAGACAGGTAATAACATTTTGTCATTCAGAAGCATGCGGTGGTCATTTTTCATCTCGAAAAACCGCTGCAAAAATCTTGCAGTGTGGATTTTACTGGCCCACACTTTTCCAAGATGTCCATGCTTTTTGCGTAACTTGCGATAGATGTCAAAGGTTGGGAAACATTTCAAAAAGAAACATGATGCCCTTAAACCCAATTTTGGTGATCGAAATTTTTGACTGTTGGGGTATCGATTTTATGGGACCATTTCCCCCCTCCTTTGGCTATCTATACATTTTAGTAGCCGTAGACTATGTATCCAAATGGGTTGAAGCAATTCCATGCCGAAATAATGATCATCAAACAGTGATCAAGTTTTTAAAAGAAAATATTTTATCTCGGTTTGGAATTCCAAAATCCATTATAAGTGATGGGGGTTCTCATTTTTGCAATCGTCCCTTCTGGAATTTAATGAAAAAATACTTTATTTTTCACAAAATTGCAACCCCTTATCATCCACAGACCAGTGGACAAGCTGAGTTAGCTAATCGGGAGATCAAATTAATTTTGGAAAAAAAGGTGAACCCAGATCGCAAAGATTGGTCATTAAGACTAACTGATGCGCTCTGGGCATACCGAACTGCTTTTAAAACAATTTTGGGCATGTCTCCCTATCGATTAGTCTATGGAAAACCATGTCACTTGCCTGTGGAATTGGAACATAGGGCATACTGGGCTATTAAAGCAATGAATTTTGACTTAGACAAGGCTGGACTGTCACGGAAGCTTCAGATTAATGAATTGGAGGAATTGAGAAATGAAGCATATGAAAATGCTAAGATTGCAAAAACCAGGATGAAAATTTTTCATGACAAGAACATAGTGCGAAAATCTTTTGAACCTGATCAAAAGGTTCTACTTTTCAATTCGAGACTTCGCCTATTTCCTGGTAAGTTGAAATCAAGATGGACTGGACCATACATTGTTAAAAAGGTATTTGAACATGGGGCAGTGGAAGTGGAGAACCCATCAAACGGTAACATTTTTACCGTCAATGGTCAGCGATTAAAACCCTTTGTAGAGAATTTTGTCCAAAATGTGGAGACCATTTTTTTTATGAATCCAGAAAGTATCTCCGAAAATCACTCCGGAGATTACGCTTGCCGACACAAAAAAGGGTCGGGTCAATCAGACACCCGACACGATGGACTGCCTTTATAAGGCCCCCATCGTTTTTTTTTTTTTCCTTTTTCTTTTCCCCACCGCCTTTACTCTTTTCTTTTCTTTTTCTTCTTCTTTTTCTTCTCTTTTCTTCTTCTTCTCCACTGCATCTGGTCTTCTGTACCACGATCCAACCCATAACAGTACCATGTCTGCATTTTTCGATGACCCTATCCTCCTTCTCATGATCTACATTTGTTTGTATTATTTACTTATGGCTGTTCTTCTTCGGGCCGCACTGATGATCAAGGGTTTTTGTCCCAATGAAAACCCAGACCACCTCAAAGATGCTTAATCTCTGTTTTTTTTGGTATAGGTCATCGGCGATTGAACAGATCTCCACAGTTAACTGCGTATTCAAGCTCTACAAACCGAAAAACTCGAAACATTGGGGACAATGTTCAGTCTAGGTTGGGGGGTGAGATCTACAGTTTACAGTAGTTGATCTGCAGTTTACAGTAGTTGATCTGCGCAGGTTGAACCCGTAAAATTTTTTGTAAATTTTTTTTTGTTTTTATTGTTGTATCTGTTCAGATTATGTACCTTGTATTAATGATAATATCTGTGGGTCAGTTTTGATCGTCTTTGTGACTGGAAGACTTAAAAGAACCAGATAGTGGGTTATAAAGTAGCAATCATGGATGTAAATTTTTTTTGGTTTAGTCTAGGAGTCCTACGTACTTTTCCATCTGATGTACATACCATGATCATGAGAAAAGCAAGATTAGTAAGGAAGGCTGAAATCAAAGAAAAACAAGCGAAACCCCTCTGTGGCCGAAACAGTTATTCTAAACGTCGTCGTGCTACACGACTTGGTGCCTGTAAACAGTGTGGCAGATACTTTCATGAGAAAAGATACAACAAATGTTCTGAACCAATTTCCGGTCGCGCAACCGATCGATTAAACTGGATAGTGAATGGGCTGAGTAAGGATTACCCTGATACGACATGCTATTCCGGTACTGTGCTTAACCGATTTGTGAGAGAGGAAGTTGGGAGAGTTACTGGTTGTCCATTTTACACAGATACGGAGGGGGAATCGGATTGACCTCTGTGGAAAAGTGTACTGAGGTTGGGAATGAGAGCTGAAGGTCCGAGTCTGTAAATTTTATTTTATTTTATTTTATTTTTTTTATGTTCTGTACAAACTCTTTTGACTAAAATGAAAACATGGATTCCTTTTAGTATGCATAATGTAGTGTAGAAAAAAAAAAAAAAAAAATTTTTGATTCGACGTTCGAACGTTACAACACGTTTGAATGTTTTTGCTAAAATCCTTCTACAATAGTGTACAGTTGTTTTTATTTAATGTTATTTTTAATGCATGTCACTTTTTTTTGTTGTATAGTTTTGTTGTTCCTATTTTCAGATATCGGTGCCAGGTCAAAACTCAAGGGCAAGGTGTTCTCTTACCCTACTCATTTTTTTATTGTGCGTCATTAATTATCATATCTTTTTGTTACATTGAGGACAATGCATGAACCAAGTTAGGGGGTGAGGTTGCATTATGTGTGGGAATATTCTGCGTGGATATCCACTCTGCCGACACTGCGCACCATTAAAAAAAAATTTCAAGCCTGCACCATTATTGCGTCTGCTGCCATGATTTGCGCCTGCCGACACTGCCAAAAGTAAAAAGGGGGGGGGGCCTCCCATTCTTTTTCTTCTTCTTTTTCTTTTCTTATGCCAACTCCTGCCGACATTTTTTTAAAAAAAAAAAAAAGGTCTGAGGAATGCCTTTATTAGGCCTTCCACCTTTTTCTTTTTCTTCCACCATCACCGGTGTTGGTTCCCCCCTTTTCTCTTTCCCTTCTCTTCTTCTCTTTCTTTTTCTTCTCTTCTTCTTCGTCGTCGTTCTTTCTGTTCTCTGTAAAAACAACTCACCCCCTGTAAATCCATGACCATATACGCCGACGATCCAGTCTTTTGTTTAATAATTTGTCTTATATGTTTGTATTTGTACTTGGGTGCTCTTTGTGTTCTCACACTTAGGATGAGGAGTTTCCAGAGAAACCCAGATATTCCTTGAGTTGAGTAATTGTTGTATTTTGTTTGTAGGTTTCGGCAGATGAACAGATCTGTACCTTACAACCTCATTTCCAAGCGTCATACACTTTCACTACTGCAACCTTATCTCCACTAGCCCACTAGTGCTAGTGTTGTAAGTATTGCTTGTTTGTAATTTCATTTATATATATATTTGAAATTTGATATCTACAGCTTGTGATTCTCATGGCTATTTGTCTTTATAAAATTCCTTGTGAATTTGCTATGCCCTCCAATGACTATGCTGTAATTGCTGTTAGAGTAAGATCTGATAATTTGCCAAATAATCCTCCTCAATCCTATGTATTCTGGGTTTATTCCTTCTTCGTTAATTTGTTTGTTTCATCCTAAATCTTCTTCCTTCCGCTTGTATTTTGGTATACTTTCTCTAGTTTCGTATTTGTAATTTTAGTTTTAGATTTAAAAAAAAAAAAAAAATTTGTTTATTTTTTCTGGATCGCGTTTTTTTTAGTATTTGTACCTGTATTTCATGATCACATCGGATGCAGCTTCAACTGTCTTTGTGACTGGCAGACGTTAAAAAACCAGATAGAATGTCTTTAGTCTTAGCAAACATGGATCCTAAACTTTTTTGGTTTAGTCTAGGAGTTCTACGCATTTTCCCATCTGATGTGCATGCTGTGATAATGAGAAAAGCAAGGGATGTGAGAAAAATTGAGATCCGAGAGAAACAACAACAACCATTGTGTGGCAGAAGCAATTTTGCTAAACATCGTCGTTCCAAACGACTGGGTGCTTGTTACCATTGTGGCAGGATATTTCATATGAAAAAACATAATCAGTGTTCTGAACCAATTTCGGGTCGTGCAACCGATCGATTAAACTGGATAGTGTATGGGCTGAGTAAGGATTATCCTGACACGCCATCTTATGCCAGTCCGGGACTTACAAGTTATGTACGACAAGAAGTTGGAAGGGTCACTGATAATGACATAGATCCAAGCGATGACTCGGATTAGATTTTGACTATAAAGACAAAGCTGTGGAAAAATGTGTTTTGGAATGAAGGTTAAGGGTCTGAACTCTTTTGTAAAATAGTTTTGTACAAAGTCTTGTTGTTGAAATAAAAATGTGGGCCGAGTAAGGAACGTCCCGAACTACCAACTAACAGTGTAGGTAGGGATTTGATCCTGAGACGCCATAAATTTCCAAGTTCAATTTGTGCATTTTATCTTCTTTCAATTTTCATAGATAAATGAGTATGTGGGCTGAGTAAGGAATGTCCTAAAATGCCAACCTGTAGTGTGGGTAGGGATTTTATCCTGAGACGCCATAGTTTTTCAAGTTTAATTGGTGCATCTAGTCTTCTTTCAATTTTCATAGATAAATGAGTATGTTTATAATTTTGAATTTTATTTCTTCTTCTTTAAAAAAAAAAAAACTCACTTCCTTGAAAAATGGTATTTTCTCTATGCTTAAATGTCAAATGTATATTGCTATTTGTTATTCTTAAGGTACAGAATGACCAGACTCGAAAATAGAATTAGTATATAACCGACATTCCATGAAAAAACCTGACATTACCAGTGGAGATGATAAAGAATACCATGGTAAGTTTTGAGCCTTATCATACTTTTGAGAGATAATTAACATTTATTCAAGTAAGGTCTTTCACTCTCTATTTTTGAATAATCTCATTAAATTTGCTTTGATTGACGCAACTAAGGTAATCTGTTGACATATCCCCCAAGAAATCTGTTCATACGACACATACATGTTCACATACTTGAGAAATGATCTTAGGCCATCTTTGATTTGATATTGAGTCTTAGCCATTTGTTCTACAAAATTATTTCCCTAGTCAGCCATGTTTGAGCCCTCAATGTATGATTTCTTCTTTGATAAACCCAAATGTTTACCAAGCCACAAGAAAACATACTGGACACACCATTGCTATCTAATTTTCTTGCACACTCTTATAAATCAATATGACACAGAAACGCAAAGAAATGGAAATGCAAAGAAATGGGGAAAACTGTGGAGACTACTTTACGATGACAAGGAAAAAAAAAAAAAACGTTAGAATTAGGTGTGCTACACTACATAAACAGAAGATAGCTTTTGAAAACCTCTGACGTCATTTCGTTAGCCACTGACCTTTGGCCATGCTACAACCTATGAAAAGCCCTAATTGATCTCAAGTTTGTTTTTACATGTGTGTGTTGTTAATCAAAATTGGGGTATGGTAAATAGTATTTCTTTAAATTGCATCAATATTCTTTCATGAGATTATGCCAAACATGATTAGTTTGTTTCCTTAAACTTCACTCCCTTCCTAATTGTGCATGTGATTTTTCGATTGGCCACCTTCTGATCACATGCCCCGTGAGAGACAAGTCACTATAATCGGAGTGAATTTTTGCTGAGAGCATTCTACGAGAGGTTTGTGAAATCGAAGCTATCCATGGAAGGTAGTAAAGTGGAGTGTTTGTTATATAACAATTCTTGTTGCTAGAATGATCATTCTTACTACATAGGGAATTTCAAATACCAATATAACAAGTGTTTATTTTTGCATATATTACGTACCAATGACAGAGAAGTGTTTTATTTTGCTAAAAAAAAAAAAAAAAAAATTCGGCGTCTCAGCTATCATGGTGCTAATGCATATACACATTTTTTTCAAATGGAGTTTGTAGGTAGCTTCACTGAAAACCTTCACGAGACAAAACTCGTCCACTAGGAATCACCTAGGGGTTTAACGGCTTATTGCATATGCTAAATGCAATCGTGTTATCTACGAAAGTGATTTTGTTATGCTGTTATTTATTACTAGGGACTAGTAATGTTTAGGTTGGGGGGTGTGATTAACCCTAATTAATGCAAAATGTAATTAAATTAAAAGGTCAATTGTGTAATTAAATAAAGTTAAACTAGTCAAAATAAATCTAATTAGGGTTAATGTGTGAATTAAGGATAATGCATTGAATGTTGTTCTTTTCAGGTTTTTATGCGTCAAAACGACGGGAGCCAATTATCAAAGCATGGAGAGCAACTTATCAAAGCATAGGGTGTAAATTATTAAAGCTCAAAACAAAGGGAGATCAAAGTGTAAATCAAGATCTTCTTGATATTTGTAAATAATTATATTTTAGGATATTTGTATTTAAATATCTTTTAAGATATTTAAATATATTTTAGGATATTTGTAATTAAATATATTTTAGGATAAATATCTTTTAGGATATTTGTAATTAAATATATTTTAGGATATTTGTATTTAAATATCTTTTAAGATATTTAAATATATTTTAGGATATTTGTAATTTGGATGCCTATAAATACCCCCCTTGGGGGCTTGTAATGGGCATCCTTCTCTTGTTTCATTTTTCTTGTAAAGAACATTTCTTCCTAGTGGAAAACACTCCAAAGGTCTTGAATCTTTTTCTTGAATCATCTTTCAAGTATTATTGCTTTATTTATTTTCTTGAGTTATTGTTTTCTTTTTATTAGATCTTGGTTGTGAATTAAACACCAAGAAGTTGTTGTTTTCTTTTTATTAGATCTTGGTTGTGAATTAAACACCAAGAAGTTATTGTTTTCTTTTATGTTTTTATTATATCTTGGTTGTGGATTAAACACCAAGAAGTTGTTGTTTTCTTTTATGTATTATCATCTCTTGGTTGTGGATTAAACACCAAGTATTTATTGCTTTCTTTTAATTTAAGTATTGTTTTCTTTTACTTCCATTGTTGGAGCTTCCTTCTTCCCCTTAGAGGAGTGAAACTCTTCCACTTTTCTAGAGTTTACCAAAGCCGTGAAGGGTGGAACGTGATTCACTCATTCTTTGTCGAAGATCGGCTCCTTGTTTAGCTATTTTACTTTAAAACATTTCACTTCTAGTGCTTGAGCATTTTACTTTGTAACACCTTTTGGGGATGAGTACCATTCATCATTCTAGCTTTACCATAGCTATGAAGGGTGAGTAGTCCTCATTCACTCTTTGGGAAGGGATGATAGATATGTAAAAGATTAATCCGGACATTATGTTTGTGTATCACCTTTATGCTTAAATGTTCTATACTCCACTTGATTTTTGGGTGATTGAATGCACCTAGCAAAGTAAAGGTACTTTGTATAATCAACGGATCTTTCTATGATAAATGGATGACTCCTACATGGAAAGATCCATTGATTCAAGGCAAGTACCCTAACTAACTCTTCATGACAAACTTTCAATGTCCACCATTATTGCACTTCATTCCTATCTTCCGATTAATTTGCCGTTGACACGGGAGTTAATTGAGTTATAAAGCACAAACATAATGCACCGGACAATCAACTACATATTCTGATTCCCGAACCAAAGAGTGTTTGTTACATTTAATCATCTTATATTTTGTCTAGCAAAATACCCATTGGAAAGAATCTTACATTCTATCCAAAACTTCCCACAACTTCAAAATCATAATATTTCCAATTACAAGTCTTTCTCACTATTTACTTCAAAGAACACCAACCATAGTTCCCTGAGGATTCGACTCTGGACTCAAACCAGATTATTACTACAACTTGACCGCCTGCACTTGGGTGTACACATTTCGGATCAAGCCAATGGGGGGCTGCGATAGGGTGACCCCCTTTCTCCTTGTTTGTTCATCATTGTTGCAGAGTATCTCTCTCGAGGTTTGGACTCTTTGTATGCTAGGTTTCCGGGGGTGGCTTATAGTACTGGAGTTGGGGTTTCAGTTTCGCATTTGGCTTTTGCTGATGACATTATTATTTTTGCTAATGGGTGCTGGTCGAGCTTGCAGCGAGTTATGGATTTCCTTCATCACTATGAGGCTGCCTCTGGTCAATTAGTTAGTCAGGCCAAGAGCAGTTTCTATATTAAGTCGCGTGCCTCGCATTCTAGAGAGGTGATTGCACGACAAACCACTGGTTTTCAGAGGCGTGACCTTCCATTTATTTATCTGGGGTGCCCTATCTACTTGGGTCATCTCCGGATCTCGTACTTTGATGAGATGATTTGGAAGGTGTGCGAGCGGATTTTTGGATGGGCGAATCGCTTGCTTTCCTTTGGAGGTAAGCTCACTTTGATTCATCATGTGCTCACGTCGATGCCTATTCACTTGTTTCATGTGTTGAAGCCTCCTTCGGATGTTTTTCACCAGTTAGAGAGGATGTTCACTCGTTTCTTGTGGGGTGACACATTTACTCATCGGAGGATTCACTGGTATCACTGGGCTGAGGTATGTTACCTTGTAGAGGAGGGCGTCTTAGGGGTGCGTTCTTTTTCTAACTTAGCCGAGGCTTGTGAGGTGAAGCTTTGGTGGAGTTTTCGTGCTCAACAGTCACTTTGGTCCACTTTTATGAGGGTCAAGTACTGTAGGTCCACATATCCTGGGCTGATTGAGTTTCGTTACCCAACTTCACCTCTTTGGAGGCGATTGTGTGGGATTCGATCCATGGCTGAGCCAAAGATCAGATGGTTAATACGGTCTGATGAGGTCAATTTCTGGTATGATTGTTGGTTGGGGGATTACCCGTTGGCTTTAATGTGTCCGGGGGTAGCTCCTAGGGTTCCTGTTTCTGCTTACTGGGAGTTCGGCAGTGGGACAGAGGCCGACTATTGGGAGTTTTGCCTTCTTCAGTTGTTGAGCAGATTGTGCAGATTCCGATTTTGGATCAGGGGGTTGATCAGATGAGGTGGAGTTTATCTTTGGATGAGGATTTTTCCTTGAGGACTGCTTGGGCTGATATTCTGGGTGTGGCTCCAGTTCGGGCTGAGTTTTCTTGTGTCTGACATAGGCATATTCCAACTCAGGTTTCCTGGCCACAGATGGTTGCTTAGAGAGACCGGATTTCCATGTAGTATCCCGATGTGTGTGTGGTGGGGCTGCTGAGACTCTTAGGCATCTTTTTTTGGATTGTTCGCTTGCAATTCAGGTGTGGGATCACTTTTATCGAATGTTTGGGATCAGATCTTGGCCGTTTTCAGTCTCCTTATGCTTTAATACTTCGTTGGCAGCATTGTGCTCCTTCTGCATATCATGTGCGGGTACTACTACTGTGCTTTATTCTGTGGCACCTATGGAAGGCGCGTAATGCTTATAAGTTCGATGGTCGGGCCTTTTAGGTACCCTTTGTGGTTCAGAGGGTTATGACTGATATGCAGTTGATTGAGCTTGTTTTTGGATTTACTCCGAGTTAGTTGCGTTGGGATAAGTTGGTTGAGTTTGTGGGTTCTCTTAGGGTCTTGGTTCCTCGGCCTTGGCCTTTTCGCTTGGTTGCTTGGAAGCGTCCTGTACCAGGTTGCCTGAAGATCAGTGTTGACGGCTATTCTAAAGGCAATCTGGGGCTGTCTGCGGCAGGGGGTGTTATTCGGGATCACCAGGGTCGGGTTCTCAAGGCTTTTGGCTTGTTTATGGGGCATCAGCCTATTCTGTATGCAGAGATGAAGGCTGTTTGTGCTGGGTTGGAGTTGGCCGCAGATTTGGAAGCTTCAGAGTTGGTAGTGGAGTCAGATTCAGCTACAGTGGTTTTTTAGGTTTATTCTCAAGGTACTGGGTGCTGGGTTTATGCTTACCTGCTTGCTCGGATTCGGCTTCTATGTGCTTCTCTTTCGGCTCGAGTTTGCCACGTCCTGCGAGAGGAGAATCAGGCTGCCGACTTCATGGCTAATTGGGCTTGCTCTCAGCAGCTCAATCAGCGATTTCCTGAGTCGTCATCCCTTCCTTCTGGGATTGTAGGCATCCTCACCTTGGATGTTCGACAGACTCCTCACGTTCGTCGGAAATACAAAGCATGATGGAATATTACTATGAAAGGGATGCAAGTAATCCCTCAAGGAAATACAAAGCATGATGGAACATTACTGCGAAAGGGACGCAAGTAATCCCTCAAGCATCTGCTCTACTGAACATTAACCTCTTCCTCCCGGTCACCCATTAGACTACCAGCTCTACTTAGATCAAACGTGGGGAAGGTGACTGAATTGCTACTTAATGGACTCGAATGACTCGATGTACTAATGGACCTTACTAACTCTTTGAGCGGTAATTGAGTTTGATTGAAATTGATGGATCGATCACTTGAAAAAAAAAAAATTCCATATATTAATTCCCTATAATTCTGTAGCCTTCTTCCCAAAGTAATAGAAAACTCTCTCAAGAGCAAGAGACTCCATTAGGGTGGACTAACCAAGCTTTCGAGCTGGTGAACCACTATAAATCTCGCGTCTATTGATTTCTACTCACAACTATTATCCGTTAATTGATTGTTCAACCACCAAGAGCCTAGAAGTTCTGTCTGGATACTCTAGTGAACCCCATCAATAGATCCCCAATCCATTAACCACTACTCAACCGTGCAAAATATACCATTAGATAATATCAAAAAAAAAAAAAAAAGAGTTTAAAATTTAGATTATAATTTATATTTATATTTATACTACTATAAAATGTGAACAAATTTTGATTAACTAAAATAACATTAGTAAAATAACTAATTCTATAATATGTTTCTAGTTAATTACAACATTAACATCAGCTGATTTATTCTCTTAGACGGTACCAATTCTAGGAGTGAATGTGTCAGTTAAACCACAATAATTTTTTTCGTTCTAATAAAACACAGCAGTTAATCTACAATTAGTATATCATAAATTAAAAGATGAACATTTGAGGTCTTCCACATCTTTGCTTGGTTCACTTACTACAAAAAGGCAAAGCTGAGGAGTCTTTCTCTTAGAAGAGTTCTGGTTCATCAACTCAAAGGCTTCTGTAGCAAAACCAATAGACTACTTCAGTGTATTTTGGGTTCCACCATGGGTTCACCCGTTTTTTTAATCTTTATCCAGTTAAGGTCAATGTTTACTTGCTTATAATTGAGGGTAACAATTTTTGACACAACACGTAAACACGACTCGAACTCGACACAAAATTAGTGGGTTAGGGTTGATAATTTTTCAATACGAATCCGTAAATGACACAACCCATTAATACAAATAATAAATGGATTGGGTTAGTGTCAAACACGAATAACACGAAATTAACATGTTTAAGTTAGGGTTGTCAATTTTTGACATGACACGTTAACACGATACGAACCGAACACGAAATTAATAGGTCGGACACGAAATTAAACGAATTAATGGGTTAAAATGGGTCAACACGCTTAAACAAAAAAAAAATCATGTCAGATTCATGTCAAAATCAGGTCAATTTAATTTTGACCTGATTAACCCGTATATTTTAAACGGGTTGACATGATTCAGACACGAACCCGACCCAACCCATTGTAGACCCATTTATGACAGTATAATTTGCCTATTATGTATGACTAATGTGGTATTAACATTATTACTTAATAGTTCTTGCTTCTACTATAATAATTGACAATACAGTTCATAACATTATTATGACAGTATACTAATTTCTTGCTTTAATTTTTGGGTTGAAACTTGAATGCATTTTAGTTAATTTTATTGATGAGATGTGATTAGGCCTGTCAAAGTCCGACACGACACGATTAACCGACACGAATCGATACGAATTAAGCGGGTTTGGGTGAGACTTTAACGGGTTTGGGTAGTAAACGGGTTGACACGCCAAACACGTTTAATAAATAAGTCGTGTTCGGGTGAGACCTGTCAATCCGTTTATCACCCGTTTAAATAAATTTAATATAATAATAAATTATATATATATATAAAATAATGAATGCGTTAAAAAAAAAAAAAAGACGTGTGAGAATATGTTCCACTTCACAGGTTCAAAGTAGCCTCGATCCATTGGCTCGTCAATTGGCTTATAACTAAGATCGCTTGAAAGCTGAAGGATCTGGGGGAGAGTTGATAGGTGCTGCAGATGGATAGCCAGGTGATCACTCTTCTTACCTTCCAAGTACAAGCGGATCCAACTCTTCCCTTTCTAAGGGGTTGAGTTGGTTTGACTGTTAGGTTTTATCGTTTCTTGTCAAAAAAAAAAAGTACAAGCGGATCCCTGTGATAGGCCGGTTTCTAGAGTCTACCTGCACACATTTTATTTAAAAAATTGGAAGGACCTAACAATTCAGAGACAAATGAGAAGGTACTATCATCTTGTACTGGTGACTTTCAGCCTCAACTTACAGGCAGGAGAACTATTGTGAAGAAGCTTTGAATTTTTGAGGCATTGAATTGTCTTTTTTTTGAATACCATATCGACAGAGGAGTGGAGAGGAGATTCTTTAGTTGTCTATAAAAAAGGTAGTGGGCCTTCTCATTTTGGCTAACCTTTGTGGTGTAGCTTTCACATGGGATTTTGGCTAGAACTCCTTCAATTGAGGAAAGCATAGTTGGAAGCAAAATGGAGTGTAAAAATTTGTTAAACTAAATTTTTTTTTTGCTATTTTTTTTGCTGTTTTTAAACGGGTTAAATGAGTCATGTTGTGTTACCCGTTTATTAAACGGTTCGTGTTCGTGTTAAAATTTTTTACTCGTTTATTAAACGTATCGTGTATGATTTTATATGTTTTTCACTTGTCACCCGTTTAACTCGACACGCAACAGTTTAACTCGACACGATTGACACCCCTATATGTGATATGTTATTTGTAAAAAAATTATTTCAAATTTTGAATGAATGATTGAATGATGTATTTAATGGCAATGAAAAGATGTGGAAACAGGTTCTGTGTATTAAACAGGTTTATGTTATGTGTGCTAAACATATCAAAATAACATGTGTGCTAACCCGAAAATTACATGTTTATTAAACGTGTCAAACAGGTCGGATTCAGGTAACCTGTTTAATACCCAAGTCAGGTTAGTGTTTATAAATCTCGACACGATTATTAAATATGTCAGGTTCGAATTTTAGGATTTTTGACACAAACTCGAAATAAATCCGATACGAAATGACCCAACCCGACACGTTTAACTAATATTATAGAAGTAAAATTCTAATTATTTGTTATTGTTTATTAAGCATTGACATAATTATTGAACAAAAAAGATATTTTTACTCATTATTATTGTTATGTTTATTAAGTCAATTTTTAATTTATAAAAAAAATATGAGCACGAATTCAATTAATTGATAATAAAATCTGAAATTTAAATCTTAGCGTTAAGTTTTTTATTCAAAGTTTATATGGGTCAACTCAAATACGAACACGAACCCGACACGAAAATAAACATCTTAGTTGACACCACGCGATTACCTAAATAGATTGGGTTAGGGTTGACTAATGTTCGACACGAACTCACAATTACACAACACAAACTCGACACGACAAGACACAATTGTCACCCTTACTTGTAATGTAGAACTCAACAGCTTAATCGTCATGCATAAATCAATATAGCCCAAAAAGCATCCAAGTTTTATTTTTCCTTCACCTCCAGTTTTTCTCTTTTCCCGCCATTTTAGCTGGCAATTTACAAGATTGCATGTGTGAATTTCAGGAAGTTGTCCAAACTCTCCGGCTTTTTAGATGCAATATGAGTTTGCATTTTATAAATTTTATTTTTTTGCCCCTTTTTATTTTCTTTCTTGAATTCTGAGCAGGTTTAAAAAGCTTAATAATTTTATATCTGCTAATAGAGATGCATTTTAGTTCCAACTGGAAGTTCAAAGTACAAGTTCCATTTCTTCTAGGCTGCAAGAGCAAACTATCATATTGGAAGGACATCTCTACATCTGGTTGTAGTAAATATACAAGTATAATGTATGAGACTTGTGATGACTGATTTGTTCCAACCGCTTCTTCTGAACATATAAATGCTCAAACAAATAGTGATAGAAGTGAAAGTTCAAAAACAAGCAACACACAAAGATCAAAAGTTTGTGGCATGTTCAAATGCCGCATGACCTTTTTAAGAAAAAAAATCATTATATAATGCACATAGAATGTATATAGAGGTAGTAACAAGATAGGATGAATTAAGATGGTTCAATTAATCTATTGATTCCGCATAATACTAGAAAAAATGGTAAGAAAATAGACAACACTCTCAATATTATTAATTCGTCAAAAGCTATTGAGCTTTAAGGCTTACAAGAGTATAAAATAGTGCAAGAAACCCTAAAACTAGCTAGAAAATAATAAAATATGACCTAATTATTGTTAATTACGTAATTATGACATTAATACGTAATTTGCCAAAAAAGTAAACTTTCAAACTAATTATACTACTAAAAACTACTAAGCACCCGATTAAGGTAGAATTGACGGTAATTAATTCTCACTTAAGACTGTGAAAAATTACCAAAAATGGCAAAAACGCATGTTTTAGGCCCAACGCAGGAATTTTTCCGAAATCTTCCATGGGTCATATACATCCCCTCTAAGGGTGTAAAGTGTTCTTTTGGCTCGTCGTTTCTAATTGGACATTGCTGTTTCAAAACCCATGTTTGTAGAAGTTGCTCCAAAAAAATCAACTCATTTGACCGGCATGACCCGCCTCTATATCGATCCCAATGATCCAAGTATTGCACTAGGATCCGATCTACATCATCCTCTCCATCCTCAGAAGAATTCGCCCTCGAATTCTCAAGCTCATCCTTAGAATTGTCTCCATGGTAAGGAATAAGGTGTTTCACATTAAAAATATTTGAGGTACGGATATGAGTAAGGAGTCTCAATATAAGACTCGAACACGTATGACGATCATATAAACATTTATTACAAGTATGTTCACATATGATATGAATGTGCATGATAGGTAACTACTATTTAATTAGGAACATTGATATATGACCTAAACCCGTAGGATGGATATTTTAATATTTAGAGAGTGCATATGAATAAGGTATGAAAATTAGTTGGATTGAATGACAATAGGGGAATTGTTTTGTTAAAGTGTGAAAAATTAAAAGAGTATGTTTGCATGTGGTATGATTTTATTATGTTATGCAAGTTAGTGCATGCAGGATTAAGTGGGTGACAAACATGTGATATCAACTTATTACTTACAAATATATGTGTTAGTATAGGTAAGAAGTAGATTAAAGGCTAGCCATATAGATTAGTGGGTTATTATAAATTTGGATACACATGTGTGTGTGTGTGTATTTATTTATATACATACATACATACATAAGTGAACACTCCACTAAGGGAAGCTTGTAGATGAGATTAAGAGGGAGAGGGAGTGGCGGCTCGAGGGAGTGGGAATGGATACTCCACTAAGAACATGTAAAAAATATAAAAAAGGTGGAGGAAAATAAAAAGGAAGAAGAAGGGAAAAAAAACAAAGGCACAAGGCTCTTACCTCTTGAAGTTTTGGCTAAGGAGAAAAAGGCAAGGAGGAGCTCTCCACACTTTGGAAAATTTGACTAAGGCTAGGAAGGAAAGGGTGGAAGACTAGTAGTGGTGCTTGGTGGTGTAGGAAGTGGGTACAAGAGGTAAGTCATGTAACATTCTCTCCTATTAAATGTGTAGATACAATTCTAGTGTATGTATTTTGGGTATTGTAGGCTAAATGTGGGGTTTTTTGTGAGACGTAGTACCATAGGGGTTGCATAGAGGATTAGCATAATGCTTGTGTGGGCGTGTAAGCATAATTAGTGTTATTGCATGAAAAATAAAAAGAATGGTATTGTTGTGTGTGGGGTGAGTTTTGACCAAGAGATAGAGAGTAGGTTGGTGGGTAGCTTAGGAATATTGTGAATTGTCCCTTCAATATTTCATAAATCTATGGGTGTAAATTGGTTACAAGGAAGCATGTAATTTTATGATTTAAAAGAAAATGGAGCAAATTCAAGTATACTTTCGTTATGTTTACAATTTTATGAGGTTTAATTTGGTGCAGTCGGTTTGAATATATATTATTTTAACAAATTCAGAAGAATAACTCAGTCGATTCGAGTAGATTATTTTATTTAATGTGAATGAATTATTTAATTCGACTTGAATTGATTATTAAACTTGGTTTGTGTAAACCATTTCAGACTTAAGCAAAAATTACATATTAATGCCCTAGTGGAATTGTGAATATTGAGTGTGCCAGGTCCAAAGGAGAACACCTCAAAGAACGATGCACTCAAAATTACGGCAGAGGGATCATCTACATGGTAGAATCCCACGCAAGATAGGTGCGCTACCCTACATCTTTTATTGATAAATATTTAAGTTTGTGTATATGTTATGTTATGATTTTTGTTGAGATTTAAAAACTGAGCGGTAAAATATTGTGGTGTGATGGAAATTGTCTAAGCGACAAGATAAGCCTTTGTGGCTTGGGTTGATCGTGTGATGGAACATATGCATGCGATCCGAGGTAACTATTTGGGGATTGAACTGATGAGCACGTAATATTGCATATTCAACGACCTCATTACATGTATTTTAACTTAACTATGCATTGAATTACTTAGAGTTAGCCGAATTTACGAATAATGTTAAAATTTTGATGTTGCAGGTAATCATAGCGTAAATGATGGCTTTTGGAGCTCTGCAACTAAGTGTGAATGAGTGGTGAAGAGATGAACACATTACATGAGTATTGGGAGGCTTGGAAGGTGAAGAAATCAAGAAAAAATGCATTTGGAAGAAAACCTTCCGGAAGGTTTTCATCGACCTTCCGGAAGGTTTAGCCCATTGGAACCAGTACCTCTATTTTCCCCATTTTTTACTATGATCCACTTCGAATCTGAAAAAGTTAAAAACATGAAAGTTGTAGATCTGGATGTCCTCTGTATTTGTGTCAAAATTTCAGCTCAATCGGACGGTTGGATCAAAAGTTATGACAATTTTATGAAAACTAGTTATGAGCTAGCACTTTCCGAAAGACCTTTCGGAAGGTTTAGCCTACTGGAAACAACCTTCCGGAAGGTTTACTTCGACCTTCCGGAAGGTTTTGCCCAGAACCACTAGAATGCCCTGCAACTCAAGTTCTTTCACTTGGGGGTCCCACCTACACTTCTCCCACTTGTCCCCTGACATCCTTTACACATCTATATGCCTCCCAACACCCATGCTTGGACTTTAGAGGCAATGACATTAATGAGGAGGAGAGAGAAGAGGCAAGCTAGGGAGGTGCAGGCTAGGCTTGTCCTAGCCTGTCCAAAGCCAATCAACTCACCTACCATTGATGGGAGGCCTGTACACAGGCTATAGGGAGCCTCATGGATGAAAATGCAAGATATACACACCATATATTCAGCATTCACACAAGCTTTGAGGGAGGAAGAAGGCTACCTAAACTTAGGAGTAGTTTTAGAGAGATAAGTTAGATTTTTGTATTTTCTTTACCCATTTTCACTTGTAATCTTCTGTAAGACTCTTGTAAGCTTCCTTTGTTGCATTTAATGTCATTTATTTCAAGAGTATTGCAAGTTTAGTTATGCATTTTGGATTTCACCATTGTTGTATCAAGTTTTCTTCACTTCAAGTTTTAAAATGGGTATTGAATGTTTTTCTTCCTAGTTAACTTTTCTTGCATTAAACTAAATTCCAATCTTCATTTCTTTACAATGTCTCTTCATTACATTTATGTTCTTGCTTAAAATATGAGTAGCTAAGCTTTTAGTTGGCTAATTCGAGTGAGAATTCCTCTTGGGTATGCTCTTTCAACTTATTTTCATTCCTACTCGTAGTGTACGTTGATTTGGTTTGACTAGGTTGAGTGTGGACATGGTTGTGAGTTCTTGATACACCGTAGACTTGTCACGGTGTGTACTTGAATCCACACCTTCATTTTAGTCCCGCGCTTCCTATGAATCAAACAAACATCTAGACACCATTGGAGGAAGGTCTTGAGTTGATTAGGCATTCCCATTGGAACGACCTGTTCGGATTAGCCAACACTTGTTCCATTTCATTTTCATCAAGAAAACAAATCACCAAACTCAAACCTCAAAAGATTTTACACTTTTCCATTTTTTACAAAATCACTTTCACCACAACTTGACCTTTCCTTCCCTGAGGAGACGACCTTGGAATACTAATTCCAAGTAAAACACGACACTCGAAAGTCTCTCTATGCTTGGGGAGCACTTTTGTACACACACACACACACACATTTTGTTCATTCACACCCGTTTTCCCATTTCTTGCATCGAACTCGAGTGAGAGCGATACTAACCCACATACATAAGCCATATACACATTGAGGGTTCATGTTCAGAGATTAGGGAACGCAACGGAAAACATCAAGCATGAAATTACACGTGAAAGTGATTCTTCCTTACAACGAGATAAACGTTGAGAAGATGAACCATCTAAATGATGGGAATTGGTGTGTGAATGTGGGACGTCTAAATGACGGAAAAATGATTGTGGATACGAGGCGTCTTTGTGACAGGAATTATTATGTGATTTTGGGTTATCTACGTGAAAAGAACTAATTGTTCAATTTGAGTCGTCTGTGTGATGGGAAATATGAAGTGATTGTGAGTCATCTAAATGACGAGAATTTATGTTTGATAGGAGTCGTCTACGTGACGAGAATTAGCTACGTGAATCGAGTTGTCTACATGACGGAAAATAGCTAAGTGATTCGAGTTGTATAAATGATGGGCGTCTACGTGACGAGAGTTGTTTATGTGGCTTGAGTCGTCTAAGTGATGAGAATTATTTGTGTGACTTGAATTCCCTGTGTGGCCGAGGGTGTGTGCGTGAGGGGTATTGTTGTGTGACATAATTTAGTTATGTGAAAGTAATTTTTTGTGAAGTATATTTTTCCTATGTGGTATATATAAGTTATGTCTATGTGATGTATACGAACAATGTCTATGTGGTGAAGTGTAATTTGAATGTTGGTAATTGTTGCATTGTTAAGGTTGTTCTTAAATAAATAAAGAGTTTTTTTATCTCCTGTTGTGCTCATGATTATTGATCGTATCATTGTTCTCACTAATGGTGTTAATGACTTTTCAGGAAAAATCGTAAAGACGCAAGGAGTCCATTGCTGAGTCTAGAGAGTCAATTGGGATGTCATCATCAGGTCTTGTCTTTATGTCCTTTAAACATAAATTGTATATATAGGTCATAGTGAACCTTTTCACGAAGGGGTTTGGAACATTTTGATGTATGTGCTTGTATTTATGTATGGTATGGTGTATATAAATTGGTAGAGATATGTGGTTGTTGTTGAGTTTTGTTTATCGTTTGTGACAGATATTGGTAGGGATATGTGGGTTGGGGCATTACGCTCAACTTGTAGGCATTCGGGTCAAGGGCCCAATCTTTCGGGATGATAGCTTGTTGTATTCACCCAAAAAGAATAGATCTTCAATGAGAATGGCCCAAATAAAGTCCCCAATAAGCTTCTGATGAATAGATTAGTGCACCTCCTTCAATTGGTGGATAAAATCCTCAACTTTGCCATGAACTCACTTCAAATCAGGAATTTGAGCTAGATCAAGTGGTGATCTTGGGTTAGCACCATAGACATTTTGGAAAAGGCTATGTCCAATGTTATAGTTGAATGAACAGTTGTATGCAAACTTTGCCCGATAAACCTTCTGATCCCAACTCTTCAGTTTGAGGATGATAGACACTACTGAACTCGATCTTTGTGTTTGCCTATCTCCACAAACTGCACAAAAAAAGTGGCCGACAAAATGGGTATCACAACTGAGACAATAGACTATGGTAGACCATGCAAATGGTAAACAGCCTTGAAGTAAAGATAGGCAACATGTAATGTATCAACAGTCTTCTTGCAAGAGATGAAGTGTGCCATTTTGGAAAAACAATCCACCACCACATAAATAGAGTCACTACCTCATTGTGTTCGAGGCAAGCCAACATATGTCCAAGGCTGCTATGGCACTGGAAGTGGCTTGTATAGCCCGCATTCGTGGTTGTTCCTTTGGATACTTGACACACATGGCAACCTTCCACAAATCTGTAGACTTCCCTCCTCATTGTAGGCCAGAAATAAGAATCTGCTACCAACTTTAGTGTCTTATCTCTACCCCACATGTCCTTCCTTATGGGTTCACGAATAACCTGTAACCAGAGGCTAGATTTAGGAACACACAATTGGTTTCCCCGAAAGAGAAATCCATTCGTTAGGTGGAAATCAAACCGAGTTCTTGCATGGACATTAGCTAGGATTGAGGTAAAATATGGGTCAATGACATATAGAACACAAAAAAGAGTCGAAACCCATTTGCTGAGAAAGGATGCACGTCGACTGTGAGCATCAACCACTTTGTTTAAAGCCCCTGACTAGTGCTATAAGACAAAGGTGAATTATTGTAGATATTTAACCCAACCGGCATAGCTTTGGAAAAGCTTATCCTATGTATTGATGTGCTTCAACGAATCATGGTTAGAGTAAAACACGAACTCTCGGTTCATTAAATAATAGTACCAATGTCGCAAGGTCTGAACGATGGCATAAAACTCCACATCGTAGGTACTGTAATTAAACTTGGAACCTGTGAGTTCCTGGCTGAAAAAAGGGCATCATAGTGTAACTCAAAAGGTAGAGAAAAATCCAGTAAAATAAGAACAAGAGTAGTAGCCAGCTTCCGTTTAATCAAACAAAAAGTCTCTATGGTTTTCATATGTCCAACTGAATTTCCCGTGTTGCTTAAAGTCTATAATAGGTGTTGTAATTATGCTAAAATGAGGAATGAAACGACAGTAAAAAGAAACAAGACCATGTACCCCAAAAATAGGTAATGACCAATGCTCTATTTCGTACCTCAAGCAGTGTTTTAGGTAATGACCAATGCTCTATTGCCTCCACCTTGGATTAGTCAACTGAAATCCCATCCTTAGAGACCATGTAGCCCAAAAATAGGACACTATCAGTCATGAATGAACAGTTCTTGAGATAACCGAAAAGCTTGCCGTCGTAAGATTAAAAGGACCTCCCACAAGTGCTGCACATGTAACTCCTCTGTGGCATTGTAGATCAGTATGTCATCGAAATAAATGATGACAAAATTGTCAATGAAAGGATGGAGAATCTGATGACTCTCATGAAGGTATTGGGAGCATTAGACAGGCCAAATGACATCACAAGTCATTCATACAAACTCTCACGTGTCTTAAAGGCTGTCTTCCACTCATCTCTAGGTCGAATCTGAATCTGATTGTACCCATTCTTCAGATCAATTTTGGTGAACCCCTCGCTCCACTCAACTGATCCAACAAATCCTCAAAACTAGGAATGGGGAATCTATATCGAACAGTGATCTTATTAATTTCTCTGTTATCCACGCACATTCTCCAAGTCTCATCATTCTTATGTGTAAGCAAGGCTAGTATTGCACAAGACTACGACTCTCCTTAATATTCTCATTGCCCAATGCTTGTGTCTCAAGAGTGGATTAAATATCAAAGGTTTCCCAAGTGTAGGTAGATTATCATGTTTGTAACTCGGATGATTATTGAGGTCGTCTCGTTAAGGAAAACTAGTGGTACAAAGGGGTGGTAGGCAAAGAAAAGCAAAAACTATGAATTTTTGGGAGATTGGTTATGAAATTTAGCAACTACGAAATAAAAATTAAAAAAAAAAGACCGGATAATCGGTAATGTTCATCTCACCATGAACAAATATTTTGACCCAATTTAATAACTCACTTGAGATCATACTCAAACTCACTTAATCGGAAAATATTCAATTAACACCCAAATGAAAACAATAAATGTGTATTTAAGCTAATTGGCATAATTTTGAAAGAATTACTTTCACTTTGATTGTAGTGATTCCAAGAATTATCCATGTCAGACTTAACTATCTATAGGTAAGCAAGAAGATACACCTATCAAATGTGTTTTCAACTTTAATTGTTTAAACAACAAAATACTTAATCTCTAGAAAAACCTTAATTGAGTCAAAATTCCTATTCACGAATGAGACTCCCTCATCCGATCAAACCGGAATACGACTACTCACTCATAATGGAATTGAAAACAAAAGCAATTGAAGAAAGCAAGATTGTAATTGAAAGCAGATAAAACTTGAAATTGAAATTGCACGTAAATTTTTTTTTCTTAAATTAAATGAAATGAATGTAAGTCATTCACAATAGAGAATTGAAAGTACTCGCCTTGGAAAGAATTTAAAGACTAAATGTAGAACAAAGCTTGGAATTGAAAATAATTGAAGAACTCTTGAAAGGAGAAATCCCTAGTTCTAACCCTAGGAGAGAGAACGTCTAAAGAACGATGAAATTCGATCCCATTCTCTCTGGCTAGGCTTGGGTATTTATAGGAGAGTATCCGTCGAAAATTCTCTCTTTTAATCCACCAATCATGGCCCTTTTAAATCCCAGCAGCTCAACTTTCCAAAATAGTCCTTGTAGCAGAAATACACTAACCTACCAGTAGAAAGCACAAAATGACCTACTTGTAGAACTGCTCTCTTTTTAAGACCTACCGGTAGAATAGTATCAACCTATCGGTAGCAAAATTTCTATTTCACTTTTACCAGTAGGAATGAACTGCTACTGGTAGAAGTCAATTATGCCTATTGTTGAACCTGTAGAAGACCTACCGGTAGCACTGGCATTTATCCTCAATGATGCTTGCAATGCCCTTGGCTTGACTATTGGATCTCCTAACTCGTCCTCCAAGTCCTCCATATCATTAAAATATTTGCAAAACCTTGCTCTTATATTCGTTTACCTACAAACATGAATATTCACTATTAAAGACAAAACTAAGCTAAAACAAAGGAAATAGATAACTAACATAGCTAAGATGAATGTTATGAGACATAAAATAGGCAGTATTATGCTCTCATCACCCAAAAGCTCATCTACTTGCCTGCGAAGTTCCTCATGCTTCTTGGGGGTTATCCGATAATTTGGAACCAAATCAATTTGGTGTTGAATATCATGCAACAATAGTAGCTCATTTGGTAGATCATTTGCGAATACATCCTAAAACTCTTTAAGCAAAGGTTGAAGGTTTTCAGGGACAAAAACTCTTCCAGTCTGCTCCTTGCAGATTAACACATAAACAATGTCTGACATCGACATCTCCTTTTTGGGGATAAGTCTCTATTGGGAAGCATGACAACCTTGATATTATCAAAGATAAAGTTATAAGTGTTTTTCCTCCTATCGTGGCTGATAGATCGATCAAATTGTCATAGCCTCCCCAATAAGAGGTGATACGCTTCCATGTTAATCACATCACACCACACCTTATCCCTACACTTCGAACCAATATAAAAGAATACTAGTCATCATTTAGAAACATTTACCCTGTTGCCCTTCTTGAGTCACACCAACTTTTATGGTTTGGGGTGTTGCTTCGTGGATAGCCTCAATTTTTGGACAGCTTCTTCTGTTCCCACGTTTTCATAGGTGTCTAAATCAATAACCAGGAGATAGACTTTTCCACCTATGGTTCACAAGAATGAAATATATTACTCTATAACCACTCTTCCCCATCCTCAACTCGAGGGGTCAAGCATGCTCATCGAATTACTAATTATGGCCCCTCATCTCCTTCCACCTACTCCTCTAGACAACTATCATCTTGGGTAGTGTCATATGTGGTTGTCTGGCTATACTTTGTGTAAGGCTCCTCCTGGATGTCCTCATTTTCTATGAACAGGTTTTTCTCAGGTATGTCTCCTTTCCTATAATTTGTCATCCGATGGCCTCTCTCACTACACTTAAAGCACTTCGCAAAGGTGGTTGACCCTACAGGTCGCACTACTGACCCATTCCTCCTTGTTTGCTACTGGGTGCTGGTGGGTTGGTAGGTCGACTATTTTTCTAATTGGAGGGACCATTGGTAGGGCTTAAAAATCAAGTAGGGGTCGAACAGATTCAAGGTATCCTGAATTTAGGGTCGCAAAACTCTAATATAATGAAACCAACAGGTCCTTTGTCTCAATCAGGTCATTGCGTGTAACTAATAAATGAAATTCAGTAGTATAAACTCTAGTACAACACCTGTGCATAATTATGAGGCAGAAAGGTCTATCTCATAAGATTCTTCAATTTTTCCCACATATCTATCTTCTTTTTCCTTTGCTTTTGTCGTATCTTCTTAGAATGCTACCACCAGACAGTGGTTCCCCCACAAAATCTTATTGTTACTAGTGGGAATTTCTTGTATCTCCAGTACCTTCTTGAACTCCAAAATTACCTCAACTGCGTGGATCCAATCAAGGAATTCTTCAGGCTATGAACTGTCTTGAAAATCATGCACGTCAATCTTTAATTCATATTCTCAACGCTGGGATTCAATTTATGGCATGGCGGCTAACCCAACAAAAGGTTTGTCACCGTTGTCCACCAGAATTTCTTCCTTCTTTTCCACCCACCATGAATTTGGGGGTCTTCGTCGTTGCCGTTGTTGTTGAATAGCGACAACTAAGGTTGTTATCTACTGGGTTAGCGCCTCAAATAGTTGTTGTATCCTTGCATCCCTTATGTTATTCTCGGCCTTGTATATCTTCTCCACAGGTTTTCTTTTGGGAGGCATAATGACAGAAAGGTAATTGGGTTCTGATACCAACTGATGCAGGGAAGCGTGTAGAAATAAGGGTATAATGAACGAAAGGAAGATAATGAAACTAAATCGTTGATTAACGCACACATATCAGTTTAGAATTCTACTTTAGGCTTGTTGATTCCGTAGAATACCAGTTCTAAAAACTTCAATTGATTTGTTGATTCTTAAGAATACCAGAAGAATTGGTAAGAAAAGAGATATTGCTCTCAATATTATTAATTCGTTAACAACTGCTGAGTCCTAAGACTTACAAGAGTATAAATGGTGCAAGAAACCCTAAAACCAACTAGCAAATAATAAAACATGATATAATTATTGTTAATTACATAATTAGGTAATTAATGCATATTTTGTCAAAAAAGGAAACTTCAAAACTAATTATACCACTAAAAATTACTAATGACCTAGATTAAGGCAAACACTGATTGTGATCAATTTTGATGTAAGATGGTGAAGTTATTCAACTACCAAAAATTACCAAAAATAGAAAAAACGCATTTTTCAGGCCCTAAACAAAGGAATTTGTCCGAAATCCGCGTTGGGTCATTGCATCCACTATAAGGCGTACGATGAGGACATTTTGCCTCGTCGCTTTTTACTAGACATGGGTGTTTTGAAACTCATGTTTGACAGGCCCGACCTGTCTCTATATCAATCCCATCGATCTAAGTATTATGCTGCAATTCGATCTACATCAAATAGCCAGTTGGATCTTTACAAACACATGATCAAAAACTATGATAAAGTGCTTCATCTCAATGTGCTTGCATCTAAATGGTCTTGTAAATCAGACTTTCAATTGCTCCGTCACTTGGATAATCGACTACATTGTTGAAGGGAATTTTAGGGTCTTTTTCCTATTATTTGGATTAATTGATTCTTAAATTGTATAGTAAAACTCTCAAATGTGGGATTACACTTGAATAGAGGTTCACTGCTTTCTAAGGAATTAATTAATGATGGATGCTTCCTCTTACGTATGATGCACTGTTTTTTGTAAACCATGCAGGATTAATGATGGATTTCAAATTTGGAATAATTATTGAATATCCTTGAACTTTACACATGAAAATATATTAGAGTTACATTGATTCAAAAAGTTTCAAAAGTATAGATAGCTTGGGACAACAATTCATCCTACAATCATATGTAAGTGTACAAAATTCATTGACAAAAAAACTTGAGTAGACATATTGTGTCTGCTGCTATGAATATGCTTTTACCAATGATGGGTGCTTTTTGTGTGATCATGTTTTAAAACTCAGAATCTTTAAAGTCAATGTTTTTTGTCCTTTGGATTTTTGCTTTTGTTCTATTTATATCCCCCTTTGTTAAAACATTGATGGTCACTTTATAGTTTTCAGTCCTGCTTATTCTTCTTCTCTCACCAGTGACTTTATTAAACAAGAAAATCAAGAAGCTGAAATAAGATTGCATTATTCGGATGTTCTACTTTTTTTTGCTAATGAGGCGTGATGGGACTTGTTTCTAAGGTTTGGCATAACTTTTTGATTTAGATAATAATCTCTGAGGTTTGTAGTGCTTCTTTTGGTCTTGTTGAAATCGGAGTAGTTAAGATTCGTTTTGTAATCCGTCAATGAATTTGAACGTCCTCCTTCAACACTGAAAATTTGCAAACCATAGTTTCATACAGTTCTCACAAGCAGTACCGCATAACTCACCACAATGCATTAACTACTCTACCAAGTAGTTCTCGATACTTTCATTTGTACTTAGTAAATCGAACCCTCTGGGCTTTATTCATGCCATAACCTTAAATACTCTATGAGATATCTTACTGATTCTACTAGCCATTATCCCCTCTTGACATTGTATGTCATGTTACTCAACCATATTTATACATACCAATCCAATCAATTATCAAATTCATAATGCACAATGCTATAAAGATGCAAATCAACATAGAAAAACACACAGATGTATAACATGTGCATTTTATTTTTCTATTTATCTCATCCTGACATCCCAACACCCTACCTTGTCCACTGTTGACCTAGACTCATGTGTCTACAGAACCTATCAAACTTAGGCTCTGATACCAAAATTGTAACACCCCATGCCCTATGATAATACATTTACTCTGTTACCTAAGCAAAGCCTTGTAACTTGCATATATTCATATACTCAAAATTCAAGCATCAACAAGTAGCAAGCATGATAGAGTTTAAGTTTTAGGCATACTTAGATAGGTCACACACACCGCTAAACCTCACGTTTATAGATCCCATAATACCTTACAATTCTAAATATTTTCGAGATTCCAAATACTCAAAAGAAACAAAAGAGACTCTAAGGTTGACTTCCCCTTAACCATCTAGACTTAGTAGTGGACTTCTCTAGTAGCATAGAGTACCTAAAGATATAAACTACAGAGGGTGAGCACAATAGGCTCAGTGAATGTACATGCATAAATAAGAAGAAATAATAGCACCCTTGTAACATAACAATATTATCTAAAACGAAGTGGAAGTGAAACCACCATATAAACCATCATTCTTGTGCATATAGAGTATATATATATATACACATACATACATACAATCACCGCCACTATGACCATACTTGCCACAAACATACCTGCCACTAAGGCCATATCACCCTTGCCACTAAAGTCATATCATATTTGCTACTAAGGCTATACATTTGTCTTTAGGGCTATATTTGCCATTAAGGCTATATCACATCCACCACTAAGGCAATATCATATCCACGACTAAGGCTAAATCATATCTACCACTAAGACAACATCATATCTTCCACTATGGCTATAGCCTATCTGCCACTAAGGCAACATCATATCCGCTACTATAGCTATAGCCTATCCGCCACTAAAGCAACATCATATCCGCCACTATGGCTATATTTGCACATTAAGGCTATAAACATATCCGTCATACCATCACGAACCAGCATGACAACATTCATACTTCAATAGTAGATAACATTCACAGGTCATTTCAAAATATGTGAATTAGTATACTCACCTTAGTTTAGATTCTACCTTAGGATCGATCTCCCGTCAGGACTTTAGGTGGAATGGTCGATGATGTGGATGTCTCCGCACCTAACACATGATTATCACAAATGCATTTTATTATCTCTCATGCATACATAATATGTTAAGTGTACATATATGGATATCCCCTCATGCTTGAGCTAATGCATTTGCTAATCACCTCCCACTAGATCATCTCTAAGCGTTTTAGCCTCTTCCTTGCTAATAATCCAACTTCTCATGCTAAGTTTAAATTTTACACTTTAATCAAGTAGTTGTAAGCAAGCTAGTCCATTTAGGATTGTCTTTTAGCTCAATAGGATGTTTTGGAGAGCTTAAGGAATGGACAAATGAAAAATTAGAGAGTACATAGCAAAACAGAAAATCAGCATTGTTGTACTGGTACAAGTCCTACCGGTTCAGTGATGTACTGGTACAACAATTGTACCGGTTCATCACAGCACAAAAATCCTTGGTATCGGTACAACTATGAGTTGTACTAGTTCTTCCCTGGAACAAAGCTATAAAGCTTGGTGTTAAGACCTCCCACCACATTTTCTTCCATGTTCAACCACTTATAAACATTAAACCACTCATTCCCTAACATCCAATGACTCAAACACATGAATTATAAGATTTAGAGGCTATTCACAAGAAGCTTTTATTTGTCAGAGTTCGGTTGGAATCTTCGAGTGATTCAACCTTAGAACACTTGAGCTCCAACTCTACCCAAAACCACCCAAAATTACCCAATTACTTGAGCCTTAACGAGAAAAACTCCCTCACCAAGTTGGAGTTCTCCACTGAGAATTGGAGATCTCCTTCAACCTTTCTTCAAAGCCTAGAGTGGATACATGTAAAAGAGGAAACCTCCACTAAGAGAAGAGCCTCCATCGGTTTTTCCCTCTTAGACAAGTGTATACATATGTATATATATTGTCCACTAGGCCATTACTATAAAATTATTACACCAACCCTCTCCTGGTTGCCCTTAAATCAAATTCTACGTTGTTATTTTCTACTAGCTAACCAATCACACTCCACTATTTATCAACTCCACGATTAAACCCTACATTTTATTGTCGGAGTTCATAATTTATCTCTCGTATTCCAAATAACTTAATTTTATCCCATGACTAACATCAACCTTTTACATTTAATTACTCATCACTATATGTCTATATGAAATACTATATATGCGTGTTCGGGTCTCACACACCAAATATCTAGGGTTTTATCAAATACTAAAAATAGGAAACGACTTTTGATCTAGGGTTCGACACTAGGGTTTTTATCTAGGAAAGATGAAAAATTGAATAGTTCGAATCTAAGGCTTGGGAGGGATTGTAGTGGGAATCGTGGAGGCTAATAGTAGACGGTGGCGATAGTGTGAAATAGAAGAATCAGAGAGAGGGAGGGAGAGAGGCAAAGAGAGGAAGAAATAGAGTAAGTTACTTGAGAGAAAGAGAGAGAGTAATGGTGGTGTGTTTCTGGTATTGATTCAATGATTTTTTTTTTTTTGGGGGGGGGGGGGGGGAATTGAGTCGATTTATAAGTTTATTTGCTGTTTGGTTTTTATATTTCTGTTTTTTTTAGTTCTAGAGGTTTGATGGGTAGGCATGGATGGATGAAACACATCGAATATTTTGAGTTTTTTTTTTTTCATGTGCAGTTCTTATTTAGGGGGCTAATTCTGTTAGGAACATGGATTATATGACGTTTGTGAATGTTATTAAAGGGAGCTTTGAGGTTTTGGGGATCTTTAATGCAAAGATGGAGATCATAAGTTATTTATTATCTACTGTCATTAATCTGTTCATTGCATTCACCCTTTGAAAATTTGTGTCATTCCTCAAGGATAGTTCTACAATATTGAATGCATATCTTTCCCTTTCTCACTTTCGCAAACTTCATATTGTGAGCTGAAGAACCCGATTCGCTTTATGATGTATATTTTTTTATTTTCAGCATTTCTTTGAAAGTCAAATTCTACTTTAAGAAACACATTTATGGAGTTTAATGACTTCATATCTTTAACTTAGGGCAAAAAGTTATATTTTGCTTGTCAATTTTGCAGGTTTTGGATAAAAAGCGTGTTAAGATGTAGTTTTGGATGAAAATGTTGAACTTTTATGTTGTTTTATTTGGTATTGGTGAACTTATGTAGTTGCCATTGTATGTGTTAAATTTGAATCATGCCATTTTTACTCTTTGGATTTTTGTGGTATTCAGGGCCTGAAACAGTATTATGGAAGTGGAATTGAAGACAATGAGTTCAAAATTGAACTAGTGGTGCACCTGAAGAACAATGAATATATCTTATATGCATTTTCAGTTTAAAGTTATATTCATATAAGATATCTTATATGCATATTTAGTTTAAAGTTAATGTTGAGTGGTATCTCTGCTTTTATTTTTGTTGCTTAAAAAATATGTGAATTTGGATTATTGTTCATAATCTTTCTCGATCATTTAATAAATTTTTTGATTAAAGTGAGATTCATTATATATGGAGAGGTTTTTCACTAATATACAATAACTAATTGATCAACTAATAAAATAAAAAAAATATTAGAATAAATTTAAATCCTGTTTTGAACTTTTGATGATATATTTGTAAAAACTATTACATAGGACAAGTTTGTGGTAACAATAGTTTTCGATTGGATTTCATCTAATGTTCAATGACTCAGTGGCATTATGCTGAGGTGAATGTACCATAAATAGGTTTCTTTATGTGAAAACAGAAAAAAAAAAAAACTTCCCTACCAAAGCTCCTCTCTCTCTCTCTCTCTCTCTCGTTCTAGGGTTTCGATAACTGAGTCGAAGGATGGAGGGGGTTACATCAGCGACGGACCAGCAGAGTATGGTCTCCTCCTTCCTCGAGATCGCCGTTGGCCAAACCGCTGATACCGCCCGCCAATTCTTACAGGTCCCAACCCTTCTCTCTTATGAATGTGTATGTAATTGTGTGTCTAGATGGTTAACTGCGAGTTGCGAGTGGTAATATGTGATGTGATAAATGTGATATTTGGATACTGATAGAAACATGTAATTTTCCCGAAATTTGTTGGTTCATTGTTTAGATGAAATTTAGAGAGTACAAATGCGAATCTGTTTATTTATTGTTGATGGGTAATATTTTTGGTGCTACTCTCATTGGGGAAAATTTATGTGCTAGCCTTTTTTTTTTGTATTCAAGCTCAAAGCTAACCTCTGGCATTATTTCTCACAAAGTTTACAACTTTCTTAAAACTTTAGAAGAATGAGGAAATATATGAATTATGCAAAGCGACATAGCACAAAGTCTGTTTTCATACACTTTTACTTTGCACTAATTGCAAAATTAGGATTTTGGAGTGAATTTTAGTGTTGGGCTTTAAACAAACATTCTTTGCCACATACCAGAATGGCATTGGTGAGGTTCAAGGGTTTTACATTTAGGAAAAAGTGTCACAAACATACTTCACAAGTTACTCGTTTCTGTTGTTGGCCTGCAATTGAATTTTACTTGCTACATTACATTTCATAGTTTTTATAAGACCAAAGCAAATATATTTGATTTAGAATAATGATGTTTAACATGGCACGGTCCATATGCCACATAAAGTGAAAGAGAGTATGGGGTGTTTAATGTGGCTCAAAGGTCGTCATACTCAGTAAACAAGGCTTTCCAATAATAGGGACTCTCGAAAGTAAGTGGTAGCTCACTTTAGGTACATTTTGGAGTGGCTGATTTCTGAGCTCGAATTCATGATGTACTGCCTGAATGAATGAGCATTTCCATTGCTCCAAGTCCAACCTCGATGGTGTATTTGTTGTGATTGTATGGTTCTATTGTTGATATAGGAGGCCATGTTGGCATAGCCATGAAATTTGCTTGTTTAGTGTTAGCCCTAAATTTAACTGGCCCAAGGGGTAGTGTTAGGCCTCACTTGAGGGAGGAAGTTATCATACAACAAGAGAGTTTTGTTTAGGGAATATCAGTACTTGCTACTTATAAGAGGTGGGTGAGTTGCATTTCTGCCCTTAAGCTCTGGGGCTGTTTTTTACAATCTAATTTAGACATTATGGGTTCCACTCCTTTGGTAATGCTTATAGAGGATGATCAATTTTTGGATCTCTAAATTATAATTTACGAACTATGTGCTTTTATGTGCAAGATCTACCTAGCATTTTAATCTTTGGTGCCACCTTTGAATTTTGGTGGTTGCACCGATGATACTCTAGGAATTTTTATTTTTATTTTTTGAATTCTCATATGTATTTTATATCTATGAGGAAGTTTAGAGCTTAAGATCATTCTTTTGATTGTTAGTATGAGATCCGATTTTGCAAAATTGTGAAATAGGGCTTTTGTTGCTTACAACAGAGTTGGCATGTGACTTTGTAGATTTGCCATGAGACTATTGTGTTGCTTCGATTAAAAAAAGAGTAGTAATGATGTACTTGGTTTGTTACTTTTTTTTTTAATTGGGTAGCTTGGTCTGTGTGAGGGTATACAATGTGTCGCAACAATATTCAAGCCTTTCAAGCCAATATCCATAAACCCGAATTAAATTATTACTTAATATGCATTAAAGGAAAATGAAATACGTCAACTTTGTGTACAGATTTGAAAGGAAATTCATCATGTACACGTAGCATTGCTTGTCACCTTAGGAACTTGGAATGAATATTGGTGCTGAGCCATAAATTAGAATCTTTGTCGAATGTATAGCCAATGTTTAATGAGATCTAAGGGCTTGGAATTTATCATGGCCCAAATTGATAATTATTTTATTCCCTTTCAGTTCCCGTGGGTTGTTGGTGTTCGATATTGGTGTAGGTGGTTGAATTGATTTGGCTCAATTGAAACTTTGCCAAAATAAGTGGTTAGCTAGTCAACTTCATGATTCTATTTTGTAGTTGCTTATTGTCCATGGAAAAAATTATTGCTGACCTAAACACATCAATTACATATTGGTTTTGTCAATCGTATTGTTTTGATTGTTTTTGAAGATTTAGCTGATTAAGATTGAAGATAAGTTTTTTCATGAGTTTTCTTATTCCTAAAAGGGCCTTCTTTTTGCTCATGCTTCGTTCCATCCTTTTACTAACAATAATCTGTATATTTTCTTGAGTTTGAAATTTGTTCACTTTTCTACTATGGTGAGAAGCTTCTTTTGTTTAATATTAAACATGATGTTTGGGTCTTCTGGAAGCAGGCCACTCATTGGAAGCTTGAGGAAGCTATTCAGCTCTTTTTTGTAGGAAATGAGGGTGGGGCAGTGGCACAGCCTTCATTTTCTATACCAGTAGAAAATGATAGACCCCTACTTGATGAAAGTTTAGGGTAAGTTGGAGGGAGTGTTGCATCTAATTGGAAATTATCCTGGTTGCTGGTTTCATTACTCTCTCTCTCTATGCTTTTATATATGTCTGTCTGTCTATGTATGTATGTTTACCTTAATCCTCGCTTCTGTTCTTGTCTCAGTGAATCAATGAAGGATGTGGTAGAGGAAAATGTGAGACAAGATGATGGAAATGAAGTTCGCGCACCTTTGCCAGTAAAAAGAGAGATTCTGTATGATCATGCAATGCTTTATGGGTAGGTTATTCTGCAGCTTTTTTGCCCTGTGTTTTAAATTGGCAATCCATTATCTTTCATCATGCAGTTCTACCTTCTGCACTCCCTCCCCCTATTTTCATCTGGATGCTGCTTGATTAGGTGTTGCTTCTATCTCTCCGTCTCTCTCGGCATATACTATAAACCCTTGGCACACACGGTGCATGTATGAAATTAATTTGTCAAAAATAAAACTGAATACAAGTATACAACTAAAAGATAAGTGGAATTTGTAAAGTTTAGGAGATAAATTGTGAAAAGAATAGTATGACAGGAGGAAAGAATTGTTGCCCTACAGGAAAGAATGATATTTTTATATTTTACACAGAAATCCAACTACAACTAACAGCCTGCTTACCAGACGGAAGCGAAGTAAGGTCCCTTGTATGATTGTCATGAATTGCCTTAATTTCCTCATTCATAGTCAATTTCCATTCTGGAGTTGTTAATGCTTATTTCAAAGAGTTAGGAATAAATACAGAAGATTAGACTGATGCAAAATAACGAAAAGATGAGGAATCCAATGTAAAGAGACGAAATTAGCGATGTGATATTGGGTACAAGTACCTTTCCACAATGCAATAGGCAAGTTAGAAATGGGTGATATTGGAGACGTCTCAGGAGGGGAAGGACCTTAGTAGAATTAGGTGTTGGCTAGGGAGCTAGAACATATGAAACAACTTGTCTGTCCGTGGAACAACGGTAAACCTGCAATATAGGGTCAAAAGGCAAAGAAGGGAAGAGCCACAATCTGGTAGATGAGACAATATGAGCTCCCCCTGACTAGTACAGATTAAAATCTGAAGAAAGAGTAGTTCTTGAAGCATAAAAAAAAAGAGAAGATGACTAAAAAAAAAGAGAAGATGACTAAAAAAAAAGTGACATTGGCACTGACATAATATCGACGAGAGGTAAAGTTATAACAATGATAACCTTTCTGAGTACGAGAGTATCCTAGAAAGACATAATTAATCGAGTGAGGTGAAACTTTATCACATTTCGGACCAAGAAGATGAACAAATGCAACACAACCGAATACACGAGGAGTTAGACCAAAGGGTGGTATATCAGGATAGAGCAAGGAGAATGAAGATTGGTTACTTAAGATGGGGAAGACATCCGATTGGTAAGATAGTCCGCAACGAGAATAGCGTCTGCCCAATGCTTAGGTACATGCATGTTAAACATTAGGGTACATGCAAAATCTAATAAATGACGATGTTTGCATTTTGCAACACTATTTTGTTGGGATATATGTGGACATGTAGTCTGATGAATGATACTATGATTAGTACAAAATGCATGCATAAAAGATTGTACGTATTCAAGCGCATTATTAGATCGAAATATCTTAATACATTTATCAATTTGTACAAGGATTTCATTGTAGAATGTAAGAAAAAGTTTAGGCAAGTCCAAATGATCCTTTTTAAGAAACAACCAAGTCATACGAGAATAATTATCAATAAAGATCACAAAATAATGAAATTCTGAAGTACTCTTTATGGACAACAAATGTCAGAGTGAACAATAGCAGAAGGAGTAATCTGATGACTTGTACTACTAGTAGGAAAAGAACTATGCTGTTGCTTGCCTAATTAACAAGTCTCACATTCTAATATAACAAAAAGATTCAAATTAGGAATGCCTTGATGAAGTTTTTGCAGTGAAGGATAATCCAATCGAAAATGCCACTGCAGGGAGACACGGTAGCCACTTTAGGCAGGAGTTAATGCTCTGGAATTCAATTAGTTTAGTCCATTCTGCTCATACTCCTAACTAATCACTTTCCTCGTCTGAAAGTCTTGAAAAACACAAGAAGAGAGAGAGAAGGACATTGAACAGTGGAAAGAATTGCTTAACTGACTCGTATAACATGTTAAAGGAAAACTGAGAAACAAATAAATCAGATGTTAATGACATGGATTCGATAGGATGAAGATCACCCAACTCACGTACTGGTCTAAAAGAACCATCAGATAGTACAATATGAGTTAGAAGAACGAAATTTAGGAAACAAGGAGAAAATACCAGATATGTAGGCACTAGCTCCTGAATCAACAATCCAAGATGGTGCCCCATAGGTGCAAAATTACTTGGTAGTGACTAAACCGACAGCTGATGAAGACAAATGTGGAGAGAGTGAAGATAACTATGGATGAGCTGATTGAGCTAAGAGAGGGGAGGGTCGTATGTGTTGGGAGAGAGAGACTATGAGAATAACTATGGATGTTTGGTGGTGCTGTGGCTCTGGTGGTGGTATGGTTCTTTGTGCATCTATGGCGAGAGAGAGATAAAGAGATGCAGAACTATGAGAGGGAGTGAAGGAGAGACTGTGTGTGACGGTGTGCTAGGGGAGAGAAGAAAAGAGACAGTAGCGGTTAGAAATGGAGGTGATAGTTGTGATGAGATAGTTTTAGAGGAGAAAATATGTATGAGATAAAAATTCAACTTGCTAGCTGATTTATTATATAGATATTTAAAGAACACTTGTCTTCGAAATCAAATGAAATTTTATTGATGTATTATATTTTATGTGAATTCGAAAGGAGAGGTTATAGATTAAAATTTAAAGTTGTATATCTTGGTCCATATGTAGAAGTATCTGCCAAGTATCCACATATTTTGTTAATTATCGGGTATGTATGATGCGTATCCGATGCATATTTTTGAGTATCCGACGAGTATCATATTTGATATGGGTACGTCGACCTTGACGAAGTATCCATGCTATAGCCTTGATAACACGGAACCATGAGGTGATAATTACTGTCATTTAGTTTCACAAACATATCTTTCGAACTTGATCATCGCCTAAGATAATCAGTCTAACTGGGTCACCAACAGAAACAATCTGACTCTCATCTGAAGTCGCCATGTAAATAAAATACATATCAACCAATCACCTAAAACACAGTCCAAACCAGTGAACAAACTAACCAAAACCACCACAGTCGGATCCAACTCATAGAACAACTAGTTGGAGAGCAGGTGAGTAGAAAGATCACAAATCAAACTTAAGAGGCACTCACATTGGAACCCAACACAAAAACAATGAAAAATAGCAACCCAACACAAACAACAACCCAGATGACACCGTGAACTCAAGATGCCCAAAAAAAAGGTCATTATCGATTGCTTCAGGCTACCGAAGAACAATCCCCCACTATCGATGACTTCAAACTCCCCAAAACAATCCCACACACCACAAACAACCATGGATCTCTTCTAGACACCCTAGGCCTTAATTGTACCCCTCTATGAGAGGAAACAACATTGTCAAGTTCTCGAAGTCGGCGAACAGTCAGGACAAAGAAATCGGCTTCACTATTTTGAAAAATATTCAAAAATAGGGAAGTGTATCCAGATGACTTCAAAATATTTAACAAAAATCACCATAAATGTTAGCACTATCAGTCAACCTTGGATTTGAGTTTTGGTTGCCGGAGTACGCTGAAGTCAGCATGACATCACCACCCGTTGCTGTGTCAGCGGCTGGATCTGGTCCCTGTTCTTCCTCTGAGTCTTATACTGTATGATTTGATTACTATTTGTCTTGGATTAGTTGCTATGATACCAAGTTAAAATAATAATAAGAGAATATTAGGATTAGAAGAGAGGGAATGGAGGACAAAAAATAATGAGAGAATGAATGGGGGAATAATTAGTGTATTGATTAGGTTGCCATACACTCTATTTATAACAGAACAATATTAGGGTAATTATATTATTACCCTACACTAATTAACTTATGTCTAATATATAAAATAAGAACTCCAGCAAAGGGTAAAGTGGGTGATTAAACACAAGAGGGCATAATAAGAATTAGAATATTTAATTAGACGGATGTAATGGCCTTTATAAGTTTTTATAAGGATAAAATAGCGAAACGAAAGTTTTTTTATGTTAATGTACTTCTATTAGGTATATAATTTTGAGTATTGGCCTGGTTTCTTTATTGAATTAAATCTAGCTTCCATTTTCCCACATTTCTTTCTTTCTTACCTTCTTTCTTTTTTCCTTTTTTTTTTCTTTTGCTTATTCACTGAGTTAAATTTTGGTTGTGGTGGAAGAATTGTTACTTGCACAAATTATGCTCAATTTCTTCCACTCAGTTGATTTGTACTCATCGGTGATATGAGGTATGCCCTCATCTTTTTAATTGCTTTTCAGATATTTTTTCCCTTTCCCTCTCCCTCTCTCTCTCACTCCTATATATATGTATGTCTATGTGTATATATGTATGTATATATGTGTTTGCTGTTATAAATATGTTTTGTGTTAATTGATTCTGGTTAAACTAGTGTTATCGAACTACTATTCTTGTTCGTATGTTTCTTTTTTAACTCTGGTTTTGATTGTTCACGATGATAATATCTGCGTGACAGTGTTACAAATTTTTTTGATGAGTCACAAAAGTTCCTAAAATCTGTTTGTGCTTTCTTCTGTTACTGTTATCTTTCTGTTTTGGATCTTTTTGTTGATTGTATTGCTCATGAAGGGTGATTTTGTTTTTTTTTCCCCATCTTTTTGTTCCTAAAGAGCATCGAGAACAGGAGATCCATCACATGAAGCTCGTCCTGTAGTTCCCTTCCGCAACTTTAATGAGGAAATGAAACGTCCAGGGATATGGGGAGCAGAACAAGGTGCCACATCTACAACAGATCATTCTCAGGCTAATCTTGCTTCTATGTATCGTCCTCCCTTTGCTTTGATGTACCATGGACCTTTCGAAAAGGTAAATGAACTCTCTTACTGAGAAATTTGCTGAGTAGTTCTTGTCCATACAATGAGCATTATTGATACAGTACTTTTGGTTTTTGTTACAATTGTGGGCTTCATTAAGAGTTAAAATCAGCCACATTGTTGCATGGACAAGAGGCTTCCTATGATCTTGGCTTAAGGCAACTTTAGGATCGTTTATTGTGCTGGAGGAGTCAAGGATATATGTTAGTACGATATTATAAGATACACTAGCTGTGAAATGATGGGACTTTGTCAGCAAGGAGTAGAGATGAGAATTTCAGAATTGTTGCTGTATTCTAATATTGGATGACAATTGGAATGCATTATTTAAGGGGTTTGGTTAACTGCATTTGAGATGAGGATCACTGTTTTATATGAATCCTCTTTCTTGTGTATGAAATTTTGCATTGCAAAGGCTAAGATTTTGTAGAAAATATTGGTTTCAACTTTCAAAGATCTTATTGATACTGCTGAAGCATGTTTTTATGTTTTCTTACATGAAAATATGGGGCAGATTCTGGATAGAAGCAGCAAAATTGAGAAGATTTGGAAAACAGACCAAAAAATAGCGGGAAGTTTAAAGCAATCACAGTTAATACTCTTTCAAGATCACTACTTTAAAATATTTTTGTACACTCACCTACTCTGGTTATGAGTGGTAGTCTCTTGGGAATGTACGAAGTTAACATCTACTGATGAATTGGTCAAAGCAAATATAAAAATAAAAGCTTAACCTTTAAGTGGGTGTTTAAGGGAAATGCTCCCAAGTTTGTGCTCAAGATTGTAAATTTTCTATGATTGGCTCCTCTTATCATATTTTAGCTCGGGTACTATTTGCTCAACTCATAAAAGCGTGGGCGGCAAACAATGATCAAAATTTCGTTTTGAGAATTGTTTCGGTCGCCTAAGTAACGGAACTTTTTGGAAACTCAAAACTATTTTGCTACTATTTCGGAAACAAAGAAAAAAAAATTTATTTTCGAAATATTTTGAAAAATTAGTTAAAATATACCAAAACATCTTGAAACATTCCGAACAATGTGCAACATGTCAAAACACCTCAAAACATTTTGATACGCCTCGAAGCATCGAAAATTTCGATTCCATCACCGATTCATTTTGGTCTTCTTGGAAACAGAAACGTTTCGAAACAAAATTTTGATCCTTGATGGCCAATTGTGATGATGATTTAGGATTCAAATTTCCCGGTTTCCTGCCTCAAATAAATGTGTAAGACATTTTTTTCCCTTTTCGTGATAAATATCTAAAGAGCAGATTTTTATATTTCATATTTTTGTTAATGTTTACCCTTTTCCATTCCACTCTTCCACTTTAGATTTTATGCTTGTTGAAATTTTTCCATAAAACCTCTTCACTATATTGCTTGATGAATTCTACCCTCAGTTCTTGAGAACACCGGAATGCACCAGTGCCCGACGCATTCTTTTTTAGGTTGATTGGATACCAATTGGCTGGAGGGAGTCTAGACAGCTTTAGGAGATCCTCAACCTAGACCTCAAAATGGAAGCTAGCTGTCTACCTGGCCTTTGAGGCACTCGTCCAATTAATTGCACAACACCTAGGTCAAAGTCTAGGTGGATTCTAATCAGCTAAAATAAGATTGACCATCGTTTAGGACATAGAGTGTCCAAGTTTTGTAATGATGAGATCATGTAATTTTCGCAGCCCTTTCTTCCTTCTTTGTTCTCTTCTTTCTCCTCCACCTCTGTCCAACATCATATTGGCCTTTTGCAGTTCAAGGATGTTGAAATGAATTACTGATAGAATCGAAATTTCAATACTTGGATATATTTCAGATAATTTTTAGGTGTTTCGAAATGTTTTGACATATTCAATCAATGTCTTGGAATTTTTGGAGGTATTTCATGGTGTTTCGGTATATTTCGACCACTGTTTTAGAATGTTTTGGAAACAAATTCTCAATTTTTTCATGTGTTCCGAAATATTTTTGAAACGTTTTCTTTTCCTAGGTGATCGAAACAATGCACCAAAACTAATTTTTTCATCCCTGTTGCAATCACAGTTGTTGTTTTGGCTTTTGATTTAATGCCAATGTTCCCTTTTCCAAGTTTAAAAATAGTCAACTTCATGATGTTATTATTAGATATTTCCCTCTATGAATTAATTTTAAACTAGACTGAACGAAAAACCTTAAGTCCCAAAATTCCAGGGGTTTACTTTCTCGGTTCTACTACTTATGTATTGTTCCTCATTTAACCTCTCTTTTGTGCCGTCGCCTGCAATGACGGCGGTAATTTCCCTTCTTCACTGCCTCAATTCAGGTTTTTACCAGGATTTCCTCATGTTCTTGCAGTGAATGAGTGTTCCTTTTTCTTTACTAGTTTTGTCACTGACCACACATCTTTTTTGAGTTTCTCTTTGTTCGGAGTGGCTTTACGTGTAGAGAATAAATTGGAGGTAGTGGTTGGGTATAGTTTCTGGGAAGATATGGATTAGATCAGTTCAGGGGAGAGAGCACTGTAGGTTTATGTGGGGAGTATATTCGTGGAAATAATAAAAGCTTCTGGTTTATTATTTGGAGAGGAATATCATCGAAATCCTGTCTCAGAATTTGGGATGACATAGACATAACATCTTGTGATAGCAACTACATGTTTTGGATGGAAAGATGAATATTTGACAAACTTAAGATGATTTGTTAACAATAATCAAATAAACTTTTCCTTGTTAGGTGGGAAAAATGTAAGTGAATGCCTACAACGACTAGGAAGGCAAAACGCAAGCCATTGGTACTATTTTCATAATCTTCCGAAAGATTCGGAAGGGACAATCTGACTAAGATTCAATAAAGTAAAAGCATAGATTTAGATTATTTTAAGGACTTATTGGGTTGATGGCATGGCAGATAAATTTAAGTAGCCGGGATAATTTAATAATCATCAAACGATATTTACTTGTGAACTTACGTATCTGATCCATGATCTTATTTGGCTGGTAATGTACTACAAGGATTGGAGTTATTGAAGTTGGGTGGGCTATGGATTAACAGTTGGTTGAAGTATTTTTAAACCATTTATAAGGATTGGAAACACAAAGATGACTTCTTTTCTGAAATATTTTTTGATTGATCTGAACAGCGGCTGAACGGAAAACAAACAGGAATTTTTGAGCAATGGAGTTTTTTCTTTCTTCTTTCTCTTCCTCACTGACCTTCAGTCTTAGATTTCAGAAATATTGGTTGTGAGATTAAGATTGACCATAAATTATTTTATTGAAGGTGGAGTAGGATTCCTGGGGAGATGTGATTCGATTTGCAGAGAAGTAGGGTTGCAGTATTTCTTTATCTGTGGGAATGGGACGTGTGGCTTGGTTGGGATATACATTCATGGGATCTTAAAGTTAGAACTCTACAATGTTTGCTTCAGATAATTTTTTGTCAAGTCTTATATTATTTGGGTGGAATTGAACTCTAACACAAAAGGAAAATTTCTTATGTATCTAAAGTGCAAAATTCTGGACAAAAAGGATTTGTTGGTATTCCTCAGGGAATTGATAAGCACAGATGGAGGAAACCATCGGAATTGATCACATGGATGTTGAATGGGGGAATGTGTAAAAGGGGAATGGGTGAGTTGAGCAGAAAGGTTATGGTGTGATAGGTGATAAAACATGGGATGTAATTGCTGTGTCTAATGAATTTGGTTCCAATTCCGTGGGATTGTCTCACAGAATATGGATGGTGGAGTTCTGCAAGTTTTGTATTAAAGAAAGATTTACGATCCTTGGAAGAAGATCCAAGAAGCTATGGCGAAGAACTGGAGAAAAATTTAATGTTGTGCTGTATCCTTTTCAGGTGGATAGATCAATCTTCTTGTGCAAAAACCATTTCTTTGCTAAGCACAAGACACTTGCCACTTAATATTATTAGGCTTTAATTATTTTGCTTTCCTTATTTGCTGACCTATGGCATTCTAACTGAAAATGCATTACACACTATGCAGGCTAAAGATGCTGCTAAAGTCCAGGACAAATGGCTTTTGGTAAACTTGCAATCCACCAGGGAATTCAGCTCCCATATGGTACTTTTTTTTCTTCAGAACACACACACACACACACACACACACACACACACACACACACACACACACACACACATTCTCATTTGAACAGTTCCAATTTTTTCTTTTTGAACATTTCTATTTTTTCATTTTTGGGATCTTTGCTCAACTATATTATTTTATATGGTGTCTGTTAAGCTTAACCGCGACACCTGGGGAAATGAAGCTGTTGCTCAAACTATTAGGACTAATTTCATCTTTTGGCAGGTTTGTATTATGTTTTCAGTTGCAAGTATCCATGGTTTTTTTTTTCGTTTCTGACTTGGCTTCTTCACAGGGTGTCATTTGTTACACACCCTTGTTGCTTTCTAATCATAGTTTAGCGTTAGGTAATGGTCTTGGTATTGCTGGGCTTTAGTAGGATTTTGATTTTGGGATACATGGGGTATGCAAAACATAGATGTAGAATTTGTGGAAACTTAGATATGTAAAAATAAATGTTGAAAACGTGCATGCAATGAATTCTTCTCAAGAGAAAAATTAGAGAGCCTGCTGATATTAATACATATTGACTGATACAGTTTGGTGGTAGCCTATAATACAGAATCTTTACGAAGTTACTTAATTTGTCAACTCAACTCAATTCAACAAAGCCTTGTCCTAGCATTTTTGGGTTCGGATAAGTTAGTTAATTGGTTAAAGTTTTTATTTTACTTGGTTACGGAACTCATGAATGTCCTAACTTGTCCTTGATTAAACCAATCATTAGAAGCATACAAGCTAAACAAAAAACGTTCCACATAAAGGGAACTGAGTATAAGATACTGACATAAAAAAACTGAAAATATACCTCAGATATTGTTATAGTTAATAAACAGTCCCAGATGACTTGGCCTCAAGATTGAACCAACTTGTATTCTTTATGCTATTAGGATGTGCTCTGTGGAGACTCCAATTTAACTAATAGAAACCCAGTGACCCCACCCTCTATTCTTCCGCCGCCGCTGCCGCCTCCCCTCATTCTTCTTCTCTTTCTTTGGATAATTGGATAAGTTGTAAACTCTCCTCGCTCATTCCTCCTCCTTCCTACCAGAAAAATGCAAAGTTTCAAATCCCATGACAGGGCATATGTAATGCTGTCTCCAATTTGTGAGCAGTACAACACTTATGCTGTATCTGGCACCTGGTTCTCATCACATACTAGTGGATTAATTGAATATTCTTGTGAAAAAAGTTTGCCAGGTGAATTGTAGTCTTAAACTTACTATATGTCTTTCCAGTCAAATTTGGGCTTTTGGTTTCCAGGTAATTAACTCCGGTAGCCTCACTGGCATACAAATTGGGATCTGTTGCAATTGTTTCTAATCTTGATTTTGTTTTTGTTCAGCATTTATCCTATTTTGGTCATGCGCTTGTTTTGAATATAGGTGTCTGATGATACGGAAGAGGGCAGTAAAGTATGTACCTATTACAAATTGGATTCTGCTCCTGTAATTCTTGTCATTGACCCTGTCACGGGCCAGAAAATGCGATTATGGCGTGGAATGATACAACCAGAGAGTTTGCTGGAGGTACATGGTTACATCACCTGTAAACAGTTGTATGTAATTTTGTCTTCTCTCTAGTTGCCTGAATAAATTTTGGTTGCAAAAAGGGCCTGAGAATCGTAACTGTAAAAAATAAATAATTTGAATTTTAAAGCCATGTGATTTGACAATATTTTTTGCAATGCAGGATCTGTTACCATTTATGGATGGTAGTCCCAAGGATCATCATGTCAGCCTCTCTCATAAACGTCCAAGAGAAACTTCTCAGGCTTCTCCACCGAAAACTCAAGGTATGCCAGGCTTTTATGCTGTTTTCTGCGGTTCTGCATTTTCCTACTTTACCATCTGCGAATCTCTTTAAGGCAAGACACGTAGTGTACATATGTATTGCACAAAAGGAGGAAAACTGAACCTTCATGAGCTGTTCTTGATCCTATTGATTGGTATTTGTTTTATTGGGTCAGTCGTACTCTTTTGGTCCCACTTGAACTGTTTTTCTGTTTGAAATATCTCATGATATATTTGCTTTACTGCAACAAAAATGAATATTCTTTAAAGGATTGTTGGTATCTTGATGACATACTGCAAAGACTGGTCTTATTTGAATTAGAATCAGATAGCTGGGCATATAGGATAGTAAGATATAAATGCTGCTAGATTAAGAAATGCATGCTGTCTAAGATGGATTGGGGCCTTTGTTACCTGTTGCTAATGCAGCAACATAACCATGCCAGTTGTATTGTCACTGACCTCATATGCTCTCTGTACCTCTCTCTGTCTCTCTGTCTCTCTCTCTATATATATATATGTTTTTAATTTTCAGTTTCTTTTATGTTTGGGTATCACACGCACCCATATTTCATATCCTTTAGTTATTCTTGGACGGAATGAATATTCCCTTTATATCAACCATCAGTTTCCAGGAATGTCATGTGCATATGCTTTCTTGCCAGGCATGCTCCTCGGATATAATATGTGGCCATCATAGTCATGTGTCTACAGCTCAACTCAACTTGGATCGGCTACAATGAATCCTGTTCCTCTATTGTGCTCTATCAAGGGCTATAGTTATTGTTAGACCACAAACTATATATTAATTTTATTATATCATTCAAGGTTAATTTCGGTCTACCCTCCCTCTCGTATTGATAAGTATCATGCCACTCTTACTCGCTAATGCAACACTAGTTCTTCTATGGACATGTCCAAACCAATAAAGCCAATTCTCTCGTATCTTTATTTTTTATTGTTACTACTTATACGGTTTCACGAATGTACTCGTATGCCTTACTCTACTCTATCCATCCCACTTTAATCCTATGAGAAACATTGTCTCCAATCGCCCTCTCCTTGTGGATAATTGACCATAAAATACCGAATGTGTTAGCTCATTTCTTGGAGTTTGGTCTTCTCTTCCTCACTTTCTGAATCTCTACTTCAGAAATTACTTTTTCTATATTTAGTTTTATTTGTACTTATCTTCAATCCTTTTGATTCTAAAATTTCTTTTTGAATTTCTATTTTAGACATAACCATGTTTCTGTTATAAATTATTCATATGCGTGTCCACATGGGAGAATTTCTGAACCAACCCCTTACAGCCTCCTATGAGTTACTGGTTCCTTGTCTGGTACTAGTCTTAATGCAGGCCTATGGGTTGATAATGTTGGAAATAAAAGTCTTCAGATATAGCTTAGATATCAAACTTGGATAGATTATAAGCAACTTCACTGAGAAACGAAATATAAACTTGCACCTAAACAGCCCACAAAGTAAAATAAGTTTACGAAAGGAGAAAAATATGATGGGGAGAAACAATTCGGAAAGTAACAGTTTGGGTTCTAAGGCTTAAAGGCACAAACAAAGGGTCCAAATCCAGACAAGTGGAGGTCTGGGCAGTTATGACTTAGAATATGGCTTATCCAGGCCTCTGATTTGAGTTATTTTGATGGAAAAGTTGAAGAAGGAATGAGGAGATGTGGAGAGCAAGGTAGAAGTGGGAAACTATGGGAAATCTCACCTGGGAGCAGTATGTACCTCCACAAGCAGAGGAGTTGAAGCCTGCTGAGCAGAAGATTGTTGCAGACTTGCAGTCACCAAAAGTTGTGGGATATACCGAGAAGAGAAGCAAATCACAGGTGTGAAACGTAGAGAGAAGCAGAGAAGGAAAAGAAGAGATAGAACAAGAGAGGTGCTGCAGAGAGGTAGGGAGAGAAACTGCAGCCACCTTTTAAGGTGTTTTCCAAGACAAAGTCACATATAGTAACTAGTACAATATACATGAAAATAGCAATGAGGGGAAACACAGCACAAGATTTATCCTATTAGTTAAAGATACAACAAGCTTGTTCTAACTTCTTTTAAGTATGTTTCTTACAAGCTAGTTTGTTCCAGCCTTTAGTATGCCATGTTATCTTTATCTTACTGGTATAATTGTTAGTTGTTTCTAATACTATTGAAATTGTCCTTAAACTGCATAAACCATATATGTATAAATGATGGTAAATTGCATCCATCTCCCCTATAGTTTGTCCAAATATCACCTAGACCCTGCAGGCATGGATGATAACATTGTTGTCCCCGCTATTTTGGTTGTTTATAACTGATTCTCCCAAGCATTAGTATGGTGGTAGGGATATGTAAAGAATGGATGATGTAAGCAATCCGTATTTTTGAAATCACATAGCCCCCCCCCCCCCCCCCCCCCCCTCTCTCTGCATTATTGGCTTTGACAGTGGAGCCTGTACTCTTTCTCCTTTACTTTCATCTTAATCATTCGTGGAATCATTAGAACCAGACTCACGAGCAACCACAAAAGCAACAAATTCTTGGTGAGAACTCTTCTAGTGGTCTTCCACTAAGGATTCGGGCATTGGTATTGATACCTAAAATTAAAAAATAAAACCCAAAAGATGGTTGTTTAAGATGACCAAAAAATAAAAGAGAAGGACTGTCAAAAAGAAAAGAAGTCTTTATGGATGGTCGAGGGAGTTGGATTCTCTATGCAACCTACTAATTTGATGGTACTGCATTGGCAATCAAAGCTTTGGAAGTAGTTTAATGCAAAAGATGTTGGATTGATGGCCAAAGAAAGATGATGTGGCATTTTGTGATTGGTTCTTATAAAGCGAAGAAAAAATTGATATATATATATAGTTAATTGGGAAAATTTCAACATCCCTTATAGTTTATCATATCTTCAAGGGCACCCCCTCTATTTTCTAAATTTTCAATGACACCTCCAGTTAGATTAAATGTGTTAATTAGAATACAATTTTATTAAATTGCCCATGATATATTTTAGGAAAAATTTCATCCACACCCCCTCTAGATAGGCATATCTTCAATGAGATCCCCTCTATTTTTAAAAAATTTGTGCGTATTAAAATTCGGACCGATTAAAATTTGATTTAAGCTAATTAAAATTTATTTTTTTATATATTAAAATTTAAGTCGATTAAAAATTATATTTTTTTATGTATTAAAATTTCAGCAGATTAAAATTCTATTCGAGACTCGAATAAAATTTTAATCAACTCGCATTAAATTTTAATCAGTCCAATTTTGATATATAAAAAAAATATAAATTTTAATTGACTCAAATTTTAATACGTAAAAAATTAATCAACTTGAATTGAATTTTAATAAATAAACAAATATAAATTTTAATCGGGGCTAACAGCTCAAGTAGAGCTCAAATTTTAATACATAAAAGACTTTTAATAGGCTCAAATTTTAATACATAAAAAAAATAAAATTTAATCAGTTCAAATTCAATTTTAATCGACTCAAATTTTAATATATAGAAAAAAGAATTTTAGTCGGCTCGAATTTTAAGATGTAGAAAAATGAATTTTAATCGGATTAAATTTTAATCGAATTTTATGTAGAAAGATTTTTTGGAGTTTATGTAGGTGCAATTTTGATATTTTAGATAATTTATTTTTATTATAAATGGTGGTTTAATGACAAGGGGTGTCAGTGATATTTAAATATAAACTAGAAGAGGTGTCAGTGATGCTTTTGATAATAGAAGGAGTGTCCTTGAAGATATGGTAAATTAGAAGGGGTGTGGCTGAAATTTTCCATGTTAATATCATCTCCTGTGGGAACTATTGTCATTCCATTGTTTCTATTACAAAATTGGGACGGACGTCATTGACAAGGAGGTCAGTGTTATTATTAACAACTACAGGGTCTCGTTATTTGGACAAATCTCAGGGGTGGTGGATCATGGATGTAAGATACCCTTTCTATTATGCATATTTATGCACGTATGTATGTAGAGGGTGGGCCTTAGTTCTGTGGTATAGTTTCTCCATTGTGATTTGGGGTAAAGGGTTAGAGTTGCGGAAACAACCCCGCAGTGGTGAGAGCCTCATGCACTGATGAATGTATGTATGAGTCTGTGTGTGTGTACATCTGTCCGTGCAACAATATATAGGGAGGTATATATATAACATATTTTGGGTGCCCTCTCTCATCCAGTTAGATTTATCTGTATAACAGTTAGTGGAACTGGGAATTTAAAACTGATCTGACTTCAGAGGCTCCAGTGGCAGTAGATGGAACTAGTGAAGAAGACGAGGAAATGCAACTTGCATTGGCAGCTTCTATGGAAGGTGTAAAGGATACCAATGGAGTTACATCGAAGGATGCAGGCATAATCAACACTCAGGAAGAAACATGCTCAATAAAGAAGCCTAGTTATCCACCTCTTCCTGAAGAGCCCAAGGGTGACAGGAACCTCCTTTGCAGGGTAGGAATCCGTCTTCCTGATGGTCGTAGGCTTCAGAGGAATTTCTTCCGCACTGATTCCATACAGGTAGGACTTTTACTTCTAGCTTGAATTATTTAATTACTTTTCTATGATTCTTTTTCGTTTCATTTCTTTGGTGGTTGAAATCATTTGTAAACCTTATGGAAAGATCTTGAAAGATTTCAATTTTCTACCCTTTTGTTTGTTACTCTGTTCGTTCAGTGCCTGAAGTACCATCCTTTGAACTGGACCATATTGGAACCTGCCTTCCCAAACTGTTTTAATCTTTGTTTGAGAACTGGAACTGGCCCACTTCAAGCTTTGGGCTGAGATTGGCTTGGCTGGATGATTTGAGATAATTTTTGGATGAATGGAATTATATGACCCTGTATTTTATATAATTCCTTCCTCGGTTCTCACTTTAGGCCTATCTGACCAAATCTCTTAACCACCTGCTTGTATATTTGCAAACGAAAGTTTACTGAATAAGACCTGCATAAGGTTAGTATTGGCCTGCCAGTTCTTTGGTTTCATATCTCACTACTGACATATAGCATACAGTTCCTTTTGTGGAAAAAGTTGTGCATGTTTGCTAGTACAATTTAGCTATCAAAATGTGATGTCTATTCTTAATCCTTGAGCCAGCTCTTGCTCATTTTTCTTTTCTTATTTCCAGTTACTTTGGTCATTCTGCTACTCTCAGCTTGGGGAAGATGATGCGCGCCCATTTCACTTGACTCAGGCGATCCCAGGTGCTTCGAAGTGTTTGGACTATGATAGCAAATTAACCTTTGAGGAGTCGGGTCTCTCCAACTCAATGGTTTCAGTTACTTGGGATTGAGGTCGTGTACTATCACAGGAATGTCATGAATGCTACAATCTTGCGTTGAAGAATTTTAGTTTCAACTGCTAGAATCTTGTTTCTTTTCTTCCTGGTGCCCAGTCTTTTGAAATGGAAGGGTTTATGAAACGAGGCACTTAATCTACACCTTGTTTATTTTGTATATATTCCAAGACAAGCATGGAAACTGTACTACCTATAATTTCATGTTAGTGCTGAAAAATCCTGTTTCAATTATTTATTGTTGTTATCACTGTTGTATCGTACGATTGGTTTGGTGACACTCTTGGTCTTCTGCTTATTGCATTCTTTTGGTGGAAATTTAGCTGACATGTATTTTATATTACGCTGGTAAATTTTGAATCGATGTAGAATGTGATTTAACGGATTGGAATAATCAAACTACACCCAGAAAGGAAGGGAACAACGGAGATAGCACAAGTTTCCAACTTCTCTGGTTGCACCATTGATGAATTTCCTATGATCCAGTTCTCTTTTAACTATTGTTCTTGGTCTGCTGGGTTGAATGTGTTGGATTTATCTCGTGAAGAAGTGGGACAACAATGTTTCCCAAGGGTGCTGCTTCAGTTTTGTCTATTGTCATTTTCTTTAGCTGATCTAAAAAATGTTGTTTGATTTTGTGGATTTAAGTCTTGAGATTAAACTTAAACTTTGAACTTTGATCTTCCATCAAGTGGAATTCAAAAATTGTTCTTTTCCTTCGTTACGGTGGACATTTTTGTCTCGTAAGTCAAATCTTGGCTTATAAAGGCAACTATGGCAAACACTGATTACTTCCAGGCTAGTCAAAACCACGGTAAAAATGTCATTTTGAATGACCTTTTTAAACTGTATAAAATTGTTGTTTAAATAGTCATTTTGAATGACGTTTTTAAATTCGTCATTGATAATGATGTTTACAAAAAGTATTTTTAAACGGTATTAACACCTTTAAAACCTAACACACTAAAACCGGCGTCATTTCAATGATGTTTTTCTTAAAAAAAAACGTCATTCTCAATGACATTTTTAAAAATGTTATTTTCAATGATGTTTTTACTGTAAACTACAACTCATCTTGTTTTAAATTTTTAGTTTGTTAAGTGTTTTTGTGATATTAAATATTGTGGTGATATTTAATTTAGTTTAGTTTTTTGTTTTAACAAAAAAATAAATTATTAACCATGTTTCGCACAGAAATTTATAAACTATGAAGTTACCAAAAAATTAAGTTATAAATTAAAAAAATTTAATTTATTGCATTACATTACAAAAAATGCGTAAAATACAGTTTGTATATAAATGAATTTTGTTACTGATTTTGTATATGTTAAAAAATTGTCTATTCCAAAATAATTTCATAAGTTCATCGAATAATGAGATTTGACTTACAAAAGTATAAAAAATATACAAATATGAAAAATGATACTTATACAATAAACAAAACAACGTTATTATATGAGACTATAAAAAATAGAGTCTGTCATTATTATGGTTGATATTGAAAACAACATAGAGGATTATCGAGTACACATAAACTCGATGGAATAAAAATATCAAATGCATCATCACTTATATCGGAATAATCATAAAGTTCAAGATCGAAAATAAGTAACGGATTGAATCTCAGCATAGTTAGGATCGAAAATGCTCAATTTTTGCATACTTAATTGCATGCAAATGATCAAGTTGACGCTGCATCTGATCATTTGCACGTTCAATCCTTGCTATAATCTCGTCATGGTTGCTAGACTTTTGTGGATCATATATATCAGTCGAATGTGCCTTCGATACCATTAATCCATGCCAACGACAATATACTTCAAACTCACAAAGTTTGTCATATAACTGTCGTCATCTTGGTGTGAGTTCGATATGAATGCTTAGAGGTGGATAGTCGGTCGCAAACCCAACAATTACATGTCCAACTTGATCGAATGGGTGATAAGGGCCAATAGACTCATTGCGGAACTCACGTTTTTGTCTATACTAAGTTACACTAGTGGAATCTGTGTAGAATCCAATTAAACGAACTATATACGACAATGTTGCTCGGCTAGTCAAGTGTTGATGTTCGTTGGTTGCAGATTGCTTGATCAAAATCGTTGTTGTTCCTAACCTCCTAATATCATCTCTTAATGTGTAAATGATGTATGTGCGAAGGGAGTGTCACCCTCCCTTGGGATGATGTCAAAAGAAAGGGCAACGAAATGGTGGATAAAATGAAATGTATGAAATGGAATGTGCAAAATGAACAAAAGTGTGTGCGTGAACAAAAGTGCTCCCCAAGCGCAAGGAGTCTTTTGAATGTCGTGTTTTACTTGGAAAAGTATTCCAAGGTCGTCTCCTCAGGGAAGAAAGGGAATTGTGTGAAGGTGATTTTGGTAAAAAAGAGAAAAGTGTAAAATCTTTTGAGTTTGAGTTTTGTGATTGTGTTTTTGATGAAAATGAAATAAAATAAATGTTGGCTAATCCAAATGGTTCATTCCAATGGGAATCCCAAATCAACTCGAAGCCTTCCTCGAATAGAGCTTAGATGAACGATTGATTCGTGGGAAGCTAGGAACGAAATGGAGGTGAAGATCCAAGCATAACTCGTGACCAGGCCTACGGGATATCAAAGACTCACAACCGTATCCACTCTCAACCCAGTCAAACTGAACCATCATACTCTGAGAGGAGAAAAAAAAATGAGTTGAAATGGCATACCCAAGAGGAGGTCTCCCTTGGATTAGCCAACTTAAAATCTAGCTACTCATGCTAAGCAAGAAAGACATAATGTAAAGAGACATAATGAAGAAATGAAGATTGAAGATAAACAAAATGCACAAATATAACTTCCGGATAATTTATACAAGTCAATCACCTTTTGCTAAAGAGTGAATGAGAAACTACTCACTCTTCATTGCTTTGGTAAAGGTAGAAAAGTAAGTGATGCTCATCCCTCCAAGTAGAGGCATTACAAGGTAAAAACAAATTACACAAGGAGCTGATCTTCGACAAAGAATGAGTGAATCACGTTCCACCCTTCACGGCTTTGGTAAAGCTCTAGAAAAGTGGAAGAGTTTCACTCCTCTAAGGGAAGAAGGAAGCTCAACAATGGAAGTAAAAGAAAGCAATAATACAAGAAAGTAAAGAAAACAATAACTACTTGGAGGGTTTTCCACAACCAAGATCATACAAGAAAGTAAAGAAAGCAATAACTACTTGGAGAGTTTTTCATTACTAAAAAGTGCTCTTTACAAGAAAGATGATACAATAGAAAAAATATGATCTTTACAAGACCCAATGGGTGGTATTTATAGGCAACCAAAAGATGTCATTTACAAGCCCCAAGGAGATGCTCTTTACAAGTCCCAAGAAGATGCCCTTTAATTATACTTTGATCCCCCTTTGTTTTGCTTTAATAATTGGCACCATATAGTTTGTAGCTTGATAATTGGCTCCCCAAGTAATTTGTAGCTTTGACACAATTGGCTCCTGAAAAGAACAATAATTAATACATTATCTCTAATTCACATACTAACCCTAATTTGACTTATAATGCATAATTTAACTTTGTTTAACTAACACAATTGTCTTATTAACTTAATTAAATTATGCATTAATTAGGGTTAATCACACCCCTAACCTAAACATTACTAGTCCCTACTAATAATTAACAACAGAACAACATAAAATCACTTTCGTAGATAACACGATTGCATTTAGCATATGCAACAAGTCGTTAAACCCCTAGGTGATCCCTAGTCGACGAGTTTTGTCTCGTGAAGGTTTCCAGTGAAGCTACCTACAAACTCCAGTTAAAAAGATGTGTATATGAGTTAGCACCATGATCGTTGAGACACCCCATCCTTTAGTTAAATTTTTTTTTTTTAAAAGAAAAATAGAACACTTCTCTGTCATTGATACGTAATATATGCAAAAATAAACACTTGTTAGATTGATATTTGAAATTCCCTATGTAGTAAGAATGATCATTCTTGCAACAAGAATTGTTATATAACAAACACTCCATTTTACCACCTTCCATGGATAGCTTCGATTTCACAAACCTCTCGTAGAATGCTCTTAGCAAAAGTTCGCTCCGATTATAGTGACTTGTCTCTCACGGGGCATGTGATTAGAGGGTGGCCAATCAAAAAATCACATGCACAATTAGGAAGGGAGTGAAGTTTAAGGAAACAAACTAATCATGTTTGGCATAATCTCATGAAAGAATATTGATGCAATTTAAAGAAATACTATTTACCATACCCCACTTTTGGTTGACGACAGATGCATGCAACAGACTTGAGATCAATTAGGGTTTTTTATAGGTTGTAATGTGGCCAGAGGTCAGTGGCTAACGAAATGACGTCAATGATATTCAAAAGCTATCATTTCATTCTGTAATGTAGCACACTTCTTTCTAGCTTTTCGACATTTTGCCCAGAAATGATATTTCTTTCTTTCATTTTTCTCATTTTTCACTTTCTTGGCAATTTCCTGTCTTTCTGTTTCAATTGTTCCCATCGATTTTTCTTGTCATTGAATAGTAGCTTCTATAGCCTTTTCCCTTTTTCTTGCATTTCTGTATCATATTGATTTATAAGAGGCTGCAAGAAAATTAGATAGCAAATGTATGTCAAGTATATTCTCTTGTTGCTTGGTAATCATACGGACTATTTGGAAAAAAGATCGTTCATTTATGGCTCAATCACGGTTAACTAGGGATATAATTTTGTAAAAGAAATGGCTTAAGTCTCAAAATTAAGTCAAAGATGGCCTAAGATCCTTTCTCAAGTATGTGTACATGTATGTGTCGTATGAATAGATCTCTTGGGGGATATGTCAGCAGATTGCCTTAGTTGCGTCAATCAAAACAAATTTAATGAGATTATTCAAAAATAGAGAGTGAAAGACATTACTTGAGTAAATTTTAATTGTCTCTCAAAAGTATAGCAAGACTCAAAACTTACCATGGTATTCTTTGTCATCTCCACTGGTAATGTCAAGTTTTTCGTGGAATGTCGGTGATATACCGATTCCATTTTCGATTCTGGTCATTCTGTACCTTAAGAATAACAAATACCAATGTACATTTGACATTTAAGCATAGAGAAAATACCATTGAACTTGGAAAACTATGACGTCTCAGGATAAGTCCATACACACGCTATATGTTGGCATTTTAGGACATTCCTTACTCGGCTCATATCTTTATTTCAACAAAAAGACTTTCTACATCTAAAAAAAAATATTTACACTTTTTTTTTTTTCGGACCATTAACCTTCACCCCCAAAACACATTTTTCCACAGCTTTGTCATTTATTAGTCAAAATCTAATACGAGTCTCCCTCTGCATCTGTGCAGTTCGAACAACCAGTGACTCTCCCAATTTCCTCTCTCACAAACCGGTTAAGCAAAGTACTGGAATAGCATGGCGTATCAGGGTAATCCTTACTCAGCCCATTCACTATCCAGTCTAATCGATCGAGTGTGCAACCGAAATTGGTTCAGAACACTGGTTATATCTTTTCTCGTGAAAGACTCTGCCACACAGCCTTTTGGCACGACGGCGTTTGGCAAAGGTGTTTCTGCCACAGAGGGGTTTCGCTTGTTTTTCTTGGATTTCGGCCTTCCTTCCCAGTCTTGCTTTTCTCATGATCACACTATGCACATCAGATGGAAAAGTGCGTAGAACTCCTAAACTAAACCAAAAAAGTTTAACATCCATATTTTCTAAGTTTTAAGACTCACTATCTGGTTTTTTAACGTCTGCCAGTCACAAAGACGATTGAAGCTGCATTCGATATGATCATGAAATATAAGCAAAAATACTGTAAAAATACGCAATCTAAAATAAAAATAAACATAACTTTTTTTTTTTTTTAAAACTAGAACAAACTGGAACTGGTAGATCACACCCCCCAACCTAAACTAAACATTGTCCCCAATGTTTCGAATTTACCAGTGTATGGAGTTTGGAAATGAGGTTGTAAGGTAGAGATCTGTTCATCTGCCGAGACCTACAAACAAAACACAATAATTAATCATCTCTAGGGAGATCTGGGTTAGGCTGAAAACCCCTCACCCTAAGTGCGAGCAGAAGAAGAGCACCCATGTACAAATACAAACATATAAGGCAAATTATTAAATAAAGGACTGGGTCTTTGGGATATATGGTCATGGATTTGCAGGGGGTGGGTTGTGTTTACAGAGAACAGAGAAAACAACAACATAGAAGAAGAAGAAGAAGAAAAGAATAAAAGAAGAAGAAGGGAAGAAGAAAGGGGGGCCAAGACCGGTGGATGGGGGAAAAGGGAAAAAAGGTTGGAGGCCTTATAAAGGCATCCCAGTGGGTTGGGTTTTTTTTTTTGAGTGTTGGCAAGCGCGAATATTCGCGCAGAATATTCCTACAAAACTGGTGTAGAATGTAAATGGTGCACCTCACCCCTCAACTTGATCCATGCATTGTCTGCAATGCAACAAAAATAATGATATTCAATGACGGACAATAAAAAAAATGAGTAGGGTTAGAGAACACCTCGCACTTGAGCTTTGACCAACGCACCAGTATCTGAAACTAAAAAAAATTGCTATACGACCAAGTAAGTAACACGAAAAATAAAAATAATATGAGTAAATAAAAAGATTGTACACCAAAAAGTATAAAAATTGGTTACTCCTCCACGAATTTCGGATATACCGGATCCGTTAACTCCTCCTCCACTTCCTGTCCTTCAAAACCCTCAAAGAATGGCTTAAGTCTTTGGCCATTGACCTTGAATGTCTGGCCATTCTCAGGGTTTGTCACTTCAACAGCTCCATTGGGGTAGGCCACCTTGACAAGATAGGGGCCATCCTAATGGAATCGGAGTTTTCCCTGAAAAATTGAAAGGCGAGAATTGTATAAGAGTACTTTTTGGCCGGGCTCGAATGATTTCCGTATGATGGAATTATCATGAAATATTTTAGCCCGTTCCTTTGAGATTTTGGAGCTCTCATACGTATCTCGTCGAATCTCTTCCAACTCATTCAGCTCTAACTTCCTATGATCACCGGCCATTCTCAAATTAAAATTTAAAGTCTTAATGGCCCAATAGGCCTTGTGTTCCATTTCGACTGGCTGGTGGCAATCATTTCCATAGACAAGTCGGTAGGGAGACATGCCCAAAACAGTTTTAAAGGCAGTGCGGTATGCCCATAGGGCATCGGTTAATCTATCGGACCAATCCTTCCTATTTGGGTTAACCGTTTTTTCTAAAATGTTTTTGATCTCCCTATTGGCTAGCTCGGCTTGGCCATTTGTTTGTGGGTGATAGGCAGTGGATACTTTGTGAGTGACGCTATATTTGAACATTAGAGATGCAAATGGCCTATTATAGAATTGTGATCCACCATCACTTATTATTGCACGAGGCATCCCAAACCTCGAAAAGATGTTCTCTTTGAGAAACTTGACTACAACCCGGTGGTCATTAGTCTTGGTCGGGATAGCCTTCATCCACTTGGACACATAGTCCACTGCCAGGAGGATATACAAATAACCAAATGACATAGGGAAAGGACCCATGAAGTCGATGCCCCAACAGTCGAATATTTCTATGACAAGCACAGGAAAAAGGGGCATCATGTTTCTTCGGGTCACACTACCCAAACGTTGGCATCTGTCGCATCCCTTACAAAACGAAACACAATCTTTGATAAGAGAGGGCCAGTAAAAACTTGATTTGAGAATTTTAGCCGAAGTCTTTTTCGCTGAAAAATGTCCACCGCATGCTTGTGAATGGCAAAATGCAAGGACGTCCCGTTGTTCATTCTCAGGTACACATCTTCTCATGACTTGGTCGGGACAGTACTTGAACAGATACGGGTTGTCGAAGTAAAAGTACTTCACATCTGCCATAAATCGTCTTCGATCTTCTAGGCTCCATTGTGGTGGTATCTGTCCTGCTGCAAGATAGTTACATATATCAGCATACCAAGGACATACAGTATGAATTGAAAGCAAATGCTCGTCAGGGAAAAAGTCAGGGATAGGAATGTGCTCATTGGCCTCTTGAACCACAAGCCGGGATAAATGATCAACCACCACGTTCTCGACTCCTTTCTTGTCCTTGATCGTTAAGTCAAATTCTTGTAGGAGGAGTATCCACCTAATGAGTCTCGGTTTTGCATCTTGCTTAGACAATAAATACTTCAAAGCAGAGTGATCAGTAAAGACAACAATAGGTGAACCAATGATGTAAGAACGAAATTTATCTAAGGCAAACACTACCGCTAACAACTCTTTCTCGGTGGTAGTGTAATTCATCTGAGCCTCATTCAGTATTTTGCTAGCATAGTGTATCACATACGGTCTATTTTCCTCCCTTTGACCGAGCACTGCACCGACCGCGTAATCACTCGCGTAGCACATGAGCTCAAAAGATAGATCCCAATTGGGTGGTCGCATGATCGGAGGTGTGACTAGCATGCTTTTAAGTTTTTTAAAGGATGTCTCACAATCATCCAACCACTCAAATAGGACCTCCTTAGACAGCAGGTTGGTCAAGGGTCGGGCCAATGCACTGAAATTCTTTATGAATCGACGATAAAACCCCGCATGGCCCAAAAATGACCGGATGCCTTTGATGGCTCTCGGCGTGGGGAGGTTGGAGATGACATCCACCTTGGATTTGTCGACTTCAATACCCCTTGCCGAAACTATATGGCCAAGCACAATTCCTTTTGTCACCATAAAGTGACACTTTTCCCAATTCAAGACTAGATTATTCTCCTCACATCTTGTTAGAACTTTCTCCGAGTTTGCCAAACATCCCTCAAATGAATCCCCAAACACCGAAAAGTCGTCCATAAAGACCTCCACTATCTTTTCCACCATGTCACTGAAAATCCCCATCATACAGCGTTGAAAAGTCCCCGGAGCATTGCATAGTCCAAATGGCATGCGGCGGTAGGCAAAGGTACCATAGGGGCACGTGAAGGTGGTCTTCTCTTGATCCTCCAAAGCAATCTCGATCTGATTATAGCCAGAATACCCATCTAGAAAGCAATAGAATAGGTGCCCAGCTACTCTTTCCAAAACTTAATCAAGAAATGGCATTGGGAAATGATCTTTTCTAGTGCATGAGTTTAACTTCCGATAATCAATGCATACCCTTCATCCGGTGATCACTCTTGTAGGTATAAGCTCATTCTCATCATTTTCCACCACCATGACTTCGGATTTCTTTGGCACTACTTGTGTGGGGCTAACCCACTTATTGTCGGCAATTGGAAAAATGATCCCCACATCAAGTAGTTTTAGAACCTCATCCCTCACCACCTCCTTCATGATGGGGTTCAACCGTCTTTGTGGTTGTCGGGAAGGTTTGGAATCCTCCTCAAGATATATGCGGTGGGTGCAAATGAGAGGGCTTATCCCCTTGATATCCGCAATGGTCCACCCAATTGCTCATTTATGCTTTCTCAATACCTTCAAGAGTTCTTTTTCTTGTTCCATGTTCAATGTAGAGCTAATGACCACCGGGAATGTTTCACCATCGCCAAGATAGGCGTACTTCAAATGGGAGGGTAACGGCTTCAATTCCAGGTTTGCCTTTTGTTCATCTGATGGGAAAATTTTCTTTTCTTGTTGGGGTAACTCTTCGAATGTAGGGATCCAACTTCTCATCCCTTTCAATTCTCCTAACTCCTCTTGCTCATCCAACTCCTCAAGATCCACAACTCCTTCTTCCTTGAATTTCAACATCCTCTCCAACTCCAAGTGCTCCTCAACCAAGATGGCGATTCTATTGACCTCACTTACTTCCTCATCATCACCTGGTTGCTTTGCCAAGTTGAATACATTGAGCTCCATTGTCATGTTCCCAAACGCCAACTTCATTAGACCGTTCCTGCAATTTATCACAGCATTAGACATAACAAGGAAGGGTCGTCCAAGTATAACGGGGATTTGGGAACTAATGTTAGCAATAGGATGTGTATCTAGCACAATAAAATCAACGGGAAAGTAAAATTTATCAATTTGAACCAAGACATCTTCCACTACTCCCTTTGGTGTGCGGATGCTACGATCCGCTAATTGAAGCGTAATTGAGGTGGGTTTCAACTCCTCAAACTTGAGTTGTTGATACACTGAGTAGGGAAGGAGATTGACACTCGCCCCCAAGTCAAGCAATGCTTGTTCCACCCGGCAATTCCCTATGGTGATGACAATTGTTGGACAGCCGGGGTCTTTGAATTTTGGAGGAGTATTGGTCCTCAATATTGAGCTGACTTGTTCGGTTAAGAATGCTTTCTTTCGGACATTCAATCTCCTATTCACCGTGCATAGATCCTTCAAAATTTTGGCACACGATGGTATTTGCTTGATGGCGTCGAGGAGTGGAATGTTAATCTTCACCTGCTTAAACATTTCCAAAATATCAGCATAATTAGCCACCTTGACAGGTGGCTTCAAACGACTCGTGAAAGGGGCAGGCATGGGAGGAATAAACACACAATCATCACTTAATTTTTCTTTCTCAACAACCTCTCTTTCTTTCTCTTTACTAACCTCACCCTTGTCGACGTCACCCAATATATCTTTTCCTTTTGGCAATGTGGTCTTGGGTGAGAACGTTGGCAAAATAATTTTGTCAATTTCTTTGCCACTACGGAGGGTGGTGACAGCTTTGAGTTGCTCACAACTCTCTTTGGTGGGGTCGGATGACTCAATGGCATGTTGCCCCTTAGGGTTTTCTTGGGGTTGAACGGGGAATTTCCCCTTCTCTTGTTGTGACACCTCTATGGCATTGGTAATTTTTGTGAGTTGAGCCGAGATGTTGTTGTTAAAGGTGGTTTGGCTTTGGATGAAGTTGTAAAGCACATCCTCCAAGTTCCTCTTATGGGGAGGTTGGTAGGTGGAAGGATTGGATGGACCTTGTTGGGAGAAGTTTTGGGGAGGTGGACTTTGGGAGAAATTTTGTGGGGGTGTATTGGATGAATACCCTTGTGGATTGGACCGGGGGTATTGGGAGCTAGACGCTTGCCCTTGCCCTTGGTATTGATTTTGGTATTGACCTTGCTTAGGAGGCACGAGAGATGTATGTGCAATTGAACTATGTGGCGTGGGATTCTCATTCCTCCAACTAAAATTTGGGTAATTACCTCAACCCGGATTATACGTGTTTGAGTGAGGAGAGAATGATTGCCTTGGTTGGTTAAATGCATGGACTTGCTCATGATATGCTTCCTTAAGCGCCAGAATGTTGGGGCACTCCGATGTGGAATGCTCCACATTCTCACATATTGAGCAAAATTCCTCGGTCTTTGACACTTGTGACACCTCTTGCCTCCTATTGATCTCAAGGCTCTCAACCTTCCTAGATAATTTGGTAATTTTTGAAAGTAGGTCCTCCCGGTCACTTAAGTCATAAATCCTTCCCCTATGAGTTTGGCTACTCCCTTAAGGGGAAGACCTTGGTACATCGGTGGGATTAGTGATGTCCCATGACTATGCATTTTCCGCCAATGCATCAAAATAACCTAAGGCCTCATCAGGGTCTTTGCTCAAAAACTCCCCATTGCACATCATATCGATGAATTGTTGATGGCCTGGTGTGATTCCTTCATAGAAGAAACTCACCATTTGCCATGGTTCAAAGCCATGGTGTGGAATGGATTGTAGCAAATTCTTGTATCGTTCCCAGCAGTGATAGAATTGTTCATTGGGCAGCTCAGAAAAATTTTGAATTTGCTTCTTTAGGGTGGTGGTTTTATGCACCGGAAAAAACTTGTTCAAAAACACGGAAATCATTTGTCCCCAAGATGTCACGGTCCGGAATCTCAAGGAATGAAGCCAAGTTTTTGCCTTATCAATCAGGGAAAAAGGGAACAATTTCATTCTTGCTATCTCTTCCATATTGTGATTGGGGAGAAATGTTGCAACTATTTCCTCAAAGTCTCTTATATGAGAATAGGGATTCTCATTCTCAATTCCGTGAAAAGTAGGAAGTAATTGCAACATCCCTGGTTTAACTATGAAGAGATGAGCCTGGACCGGAAGGTGGATGCATGAAGGTGTGGTGGTGCGGGTTGGTTGAAGGAATTCCCGCATTGACCTTTCCGGAGGATCAATTTGAATATTGTTCCCTTCATTTCTAGGAGGGGGAATTGCATTCGTGGATGGGGCATTCCAGATTCTTGCACTCCCCCACCCCTTTGCACATTGGGGTTGGCATCCATATCCTCAAAATTATCAATCGCATTCTCGGGTGGGTCTTGGTCAATGTTCATGTCGGGGGCCAAAGGTTGTCTAACTAGTCGGTTTAGTTCGTCCCGTCCCCACATGTAACAAAACTATCTACAATTGAAATTGCAAACAAACAAAAGTATATACAAGGATCAACGTACCTCAGCCCATGATGAACATTACGGAACTTATCTCCGTTGTCCGAAAATCACCTTCTTGATTCAACGCTTGCCTTCCCCAGCAACAGCGCCAAAAATGCTTGGTTAAAACCGTTGTTGTTCCTAACCTCCTAATATCATCCCTCAATGTGTATGATATATGTGCGAAGGGAGTGTCACTCTCCCTTGGGATGATGTCAAAAGAAAGGGCAACGAAATGGTGGATAGAATGAAATGTATGAAATGGAATGTGCGAAATGAACAAAAGTGTGTGCGTGAAAAAAAGTGCTCCCCAAGCGCAAGGAGTCTTTTGAATGTCGTGTTTTACTTGGAAAAGTATTCCGAGGTCGTTTTCTCAGGGAAGGAAGGGAATTGTGTGAATGTGATTTTGGTAAAAAAGAGAAAAGTGTAAAATCTTTTGAGTTTGAGTTTTGTGATTGTGTTTTTGATGAAAATGAAATAAAACAAGTGTTGGCTAATCCAAATGGTTCATTCCAATGGGAATCCCAATTCAACTCGAAGCCTTCCTCGAATAGAGCTTAGATGAACAATTGATTCGTGGGAAGCTAGGAACGAAATGGAGGTGAAGATCCAAGCATAACTCGTGACCAGGCCTACGGGATATCAAAGACTCACAACCGTATCCACTCTCAACCCAGTCAAACCGAACCATCGTACTCTGAGAGGAGAAAAGAAAATGAGTTGAAATGGCATACCCAAGAGGAGGTCTCCCTTGGATTAGCCAACTTAAAATCTAGCTACTCATGCTAAGCAAGAAAGACATAATAAAGAAATGAAGATTGAAGATAAACAAAATGCACAAATATAACTTCCGGATAATTTATACAAGTCAATCACCTTTTGCTAAAGAGTGAATGAGAAGCTACTCACTCTTCATTATTTTGGTAAAGGTAGAAAAGTAAGTGATGCTCATCCCTCCAAGTAGAGGCATTACAAGGTAAAAACAAATTACACAAGGAGCCGATCTTCGACAAAGAATGAGTGAATCACGTTCTACCCTTCACGGCTTTGGTAAAGCTCTAGAAAAGTGGAAGAGTTTCACTCCTCTAAGGGAAGAAGGAAGCTCAACAATGGAAGTAAAAGAAAGCAATAATACAAGAAAGTAAATAAAGCAATAACTACTTGGAGGGTTTTCCACAACCAAGATCATACAAGAAAGTAAAGAAAGCAATAACTATTTGGAGAGTTTTCCATTACCAAAAAGTGCTCTTTACAAGAAAGATGATACAATAGAAAAAGATGATCTTTACAAGACCCAATTGGTGGTATTTATAGGCAACTAAAAGATGTCATTTACAAGCCCCAATGAGATGCTCTTTACAAGTCCCAAGAAGATGCCCTTTAATTATACTTTGATCCCCCTTTGTTTTGCTTTAATAATTGGCACCATATAGTTTGTAGCTTGATAATTGGCTCCCCAAGTAATTTGTAGTTTTGACACAATTGGCTCCTGAAAAGAACAATAATTAATACATTATCACTTATTCACATACTAACCCTAATTTGACTTATAATGCATAATTTAACTTTGTTTAACTAACACAATTGTCTTATTAACTTAATTAAATTATGCATTAATTAGGGTTAATCACAGATGAACTATGTTGTTCATTGCGTGATGAAGAACCTTAGCTTTTCTTCTGTCCAAAGCTTTGTTTCTTTCCTTCTTTCTAGTGCCTGAGGCGCGCTCGGAAGTAGAACATGCATCTAGACAGATGATACTTTCTTCCCAAACATCCAACTGGATTTTGACACAGTAAAAAGTCGATTCATGAAATTTTCATAAAATATAATTTTGCAGAATTGAAAGTCTTCTTTTCCAATAACAAAAGAAAAATCTCAATCGGATATCATGATAAAAAAATCATCGCCAAAATATTGAAGTAGGGTCAAATTATTTCCTTCCCAAATTCTCTGCAAAATGTTTATAAGATCCGAAATGCTTCCAAACTTCTTTTCTTCAACTTCAACCCTCTAACACCATCTTGAATGATCTTGGACACTTGAGATTTACTTTGAATCACTAGTATCTAAATGAGTAACATTTCTTCATCTCCTACAAAATAAAGCACCCCAATTAGCACATTTTTTATCAGTTACATCCAAGTAGGCTCAAATGAGATCAAAACAACAAAACTCACTACACATGCAACAATGTGCTCAAAAGAAGTATAATATTTCTTATCTAAACCGATAGAATAATATAATTTTTAATCATTATCAAGTATTAACCTAACATATAACCGTTATAACTTTTCCTCTAAAGGTTGTAACCTTACCTTTAAAGGTAGGACCTTTTTCTCTGGATTTACTAACCTAACCTAACCTATGACCATTGTAACCATTCCTCTGTAGTGGTAACATTACCTTTACAGGTAACCTCACCTCTAAAGGTGGTATCTTCCCCTTCGTAGGTAGTAACCTAACCTATAAGGTTGATAACGTTTTCTCTAAAAGTGATAACTTTGCCTTTAAGGGTTTAATTTTACTTGAAAGGGTTGTAACGTCACCTCTAAAGGTGGTACATCTGCCTCTAAAAGTAGTAACCTAACCTATAACTATTGCAACCTTTCCTTTAAATGTGTTAACATTAGCTTTAAGGGTGTAACTCACCTCTAAAGGTGGTACCTTTGCCTTTGAATCTATAATTGGTGTAACTTTACCTTCAAGGTGGTAACTTTTCCTTTAAGCTTATAACCTTATCTCAAGAGGTTGTAACTGTAACTCTAAAGCTAGTAGTTTTCCCTTTGAAAGTAGTAACCTGAACTCTAGTGTTATGACCCATATAGGATCGATCATGAATATCTGTGATTGATCTTAAAGCAAATTGTTTTTTTTTAACCTACTTTTCCTTTTTTGCCCTCTTCTTCATATGTGGTTTAGGATTTTATTGAACAAGATAGAGGTAAGTGGAGAAAACTTTAGCCTTTTTATTCATGTTTTGACAAAAAAAGGTGATTGTATTTAGAGATCTTTACATCAATTTTGGTCTTACATCTACAGGGAATTTGGGTTAAGTTTTGTGGCATACTTTCAAGTTGATGATTTACAATTTATGCAATTTATAATACGTGGAATAGAGTCCTAAATTATGTCCCAACAGCATTAGTGGGAAAAAAAAACATGGTTAAAGGCTTTCCTTTTGGTTTGTTCTGCCAGTAGTGGCACACCTTCCTAATGAAATATCTGTGAAAACATCACAGTTGGTTATGATCTCTTATGCTATCCCCTAATATAGTCCTATCATACATATTCATTAAACCTATGTACCCTTATCTTATTTCTGTCCTACATATTCATTATCAATGTTACTCTTAGTTACCACAGTTGGTTACGATCACTTAGGGTCTTCCCTTACATAGTCCGATCATACATATGCAATATACCTAACTTGATCTTATTTTTGTAATGAAGACAACTAAAAGTTAAGTGACTTAAAAATCCTTTAGTTTCAACAACTTCACTGATAAACTCGTTGTTTAGTTTCAACCTCATTTGAACTATTATTATGAGTTTTCTTTTAAATGGATGTCCTATGAACCGGACCGGAATGGCGGACCATTAGCCCTCGAGCGATCTAGCCCTCTAGGTCCAGGTTTCGTCTCACTCAATCTCATCTCACTCTCTCAATCTCTCTCACTCGATCTCACCTCACTTTCAGGTCTTGTCTCATTATCTCAAGCTCTATCACTCTGATCTCTTCTCCAGGTTAGGGGATGAATCATTACTCTCTCATTTTCTCTTTTGGCTAGTAAAATGTAACACCTTGTTTGGTTTGCATCTTAGAAACAATTTTTTATTTCGAAAATAATTTTTGGAAGAAAAACTGTTTGGTTAGTTGTTTTTTATTTTTGTTTTTTGAAAACTGAGAACAAAAACTTGGTAGATTTAGAGAATAAGTTAGAGTTGTTTTGTGTGTTTTTTAGAAATAACCTTTCCAGAATTTAGAAAACATCACCACCACCACCACCATACTTCCACCACCACCACCACACTTCCACATCCACCACCACGTCCACTACACCACCACCCCCACATCCACATTTCCATCACCACCACCACACTCCCACCTAGGGGTGCAACTCGGGTGGGTTGAGATGTTAACTCTAACCCAACCCTAGGTATATAATCTTCAACTCTAATTTTAACCCTAATCCAACCTCAACCCGAGTACTGCCTGAGTTTAATTCGGGTAGGCTCGGGTTAAATTCGGGTTACTTAATTCGGACTAATTTTGGGTTAAAAATCAGGTTGGATTCGGGTTACTTAATTCGGGTTGATTTTCGGGTTCGAATTCGGATTGAGTTCATTCAAGCCTGAAATAGGCTTGTTGTTCTATAAACCTAGTACACATATTACATAATATTCACCTAAATTAACAACCCAACAACTTCAATCAAGTTTTTAACATAAAAACCATAATATTAAGAACTCAATGTTTGAGATAATGCAACCAAAATCAAAACTCAATGTTTAACAGATAGACATAATAGTCAAATTACACAAACATAAACAGAACACAAAACAAGAAAATTAAACCAAATTACATAGCCACAGCCCACTGCCTAATGACACAGCCACTACCCATTGCCACCACAACACAGCCACTGCCCACTGCCCACTGCCCACAAGAACCACTTACACTTTAGTCTCATTTTCACTTATCAAACGTATAAGATTAAAGCAATAAATGAGTAGAAGAAAGGTATACTACGTGCTAAAAATCCTTTTTTGAACATGAAGCAAAACAGATGAATTTTCGATACCCGAACTTGCATTATCATCCACGAACACTACAAAATAGAAAAGTGCAAGAGCTTTTTGTATAAGAAAAATAATTTTAGTGAGATTCGTGTAGCAGTTTTAGTTGTTCAAAAAGAAAAAAAAATCAAAATTTACTTCTTAGGTCATTTTAAATTTACACTTGAAAAAATCTGAAAATAAAATTTTGCACTTGAAAAAATCTAAAAATAAAAATAAAAATGAAAAAACTCTGAAAATCTAAAAATCTAAAAAAATCTGAAAAATGAAAACATACCTGATCTGATCTTATCTAAGATCGATGAAGGGAGAGGCGCATATCTGATTTGAGATGAGATCTGATTTTTTGAAGTGTAGATATGATTTTTTTTCAAGTGATTTGAGATGAAGGAAGAGACGCAAATAAAGGGAGAGGGAGTAAGAGAGAGAGACAGAGAGACGGAAGAGTGACAAGTGAGAGAGGGAGGCTAAGAGAGAGAGGAGTGACGAATGAAAGAGGAAGGCTGAGAGTCTGAGACGACTCAGATGAGTGACGATCGAGAGTGGAAGGAGTGACGAGTGAGAGAGGGAGGCTGAGAGTCTGAGACGAGATTCAGACGAGTGAGAGAGGGATCTGAGAGTGAGGGAGGCGCAGAGGGTGAAGTGAAGTGAAAGTCTGAAGAGTGAAGATAAGTACTAACCCTAGTTAAAATATATTTATATATTTATGTATATTCGGGTTGAATCCGGCAACTTGAGGCTTCAATCCGATGCCTGCCTGAATTCAATTCTGGTTTGGGTTTTTTTACTCAGGCCCAACCCAAGTATTAAAAATTCCAACCCAAACCTTTTTTTTTTGGGGTTGGGCTCGGGTTGGCCCGCCCAAGTTGCACTCCTACTCCCACCAACACCAACACCAACACCAACACCAACACCACAATTCCATCACCACCACCACCATACTTTCTGTTGTTCGTGTGGTATTTCAAATATAGTAAAATCACTTATTGAAACTTCTGATATGAAACATGTAATGTATAAGAAAAACAGTAGCAACCAAATCCTTCAACTTTGCACAGAATATAGTTTGAACGAAACAGTTACAGTAAATAGTTACACGTAACAATTTGTATAACCAATATAAAAACTAACCCGATTACAGAACAGGAACTGTTATTGAACATTTAGGTAGATCAGGGCTAGTGTTTGACACTATGTCCTTAAGACAGATTTCGCCCCCACACACGGTGCTTATGGAATATCAAGCGTCTGCCTCCCAGGATACAATGATCTTTACACGGATAGAAGTAGCACTCCAATCTATCTGTCCAGCGAACCAAACTTGTGTTGTGTACTCTCCAAATGCACTGTTTTAATGCCGAAATGCAGACTGCCTTAATGCCTTATTGTAATGCACTAATTTCTGCCTTAATGGTGAAAAATCGAATGATTAAGTATATTTGAATGGTAATGATCCTAGGTAGTTATTGACTCTTTGGTGACTTTCCAGACAGTCACCACACTAAAAGACGCAACCTATGAAGACAACTACAACAGCCAGTAGACACCTTGAATAACTGTTCACCATGAACAGATATAATCCAATTTCGGAATAAATCCGAACCATTGCGATCCACCGATACCCAAAATTAATTTCGGGTTGCCCATTTAATTAAATGAATTTTCTCCAAAAAGATAGGGCTTGGTCTAAACCACACCCGTACCCGAGCCCGGCCCGGCCGGGTCGTGGGCGAGGCGGGTGGCACGCGTGTGGTCGAACCGAAGGCATGTAGGTGCTCGCTCCGCTCATAAAGCTGTGGTATCCCTTGGGCCCAACCCATATAGCAAACTTAGCCTATGTATGCCCATGTTGGATCTCTTCCTCAACCAATGTGGGATTGGTGTCAAATCCCACATTGCACTTTCCTTTATTTCCACATTTCAAGAGGGTCACTTTGGAGCCTATTTTCTCATTCATTTCTTACTCGATTTGAGCAAGTGAATATACTACATTATTCTCCTCACGGAGTAGAATATGAACCCACGAAATTTTATTCAAAATAATAATTGAGTCCCACTTTAATTTAGGCTCAAAGTCGACCAAAAATCAGTTTTTACTCTTAAAAATCTGATTTGGTCCAACACTTTCATCACCACCACTACAACCACACTCCCACCACACCATCACCACCACCACATTTATGTTTTCATTGTTTTTTGGGTTACTGTCCAAATAAGTTTTAATATTTTCTATTCCGTAAAACTGTTTTTGGAATCATATAACCAAACAAATTCTATGACACTAAAAACAGTTTTCTAAAATTCTTCCAAAAAATAATTTTCGAACATTATTTTTTAAGACGCAAATCCAATAGGGCCTAAGTTTCTTTAGCTGAATTTTTGATTGAGCTCCAGTAGGGGTGGTTGTCGGACCAGAAACTTTTCCAAATTTCGGAACTTGGCTCCAAATGGCAACAGATTTAGGGTTTGGCAACATGTGGCAACAGCTTGTTAGATAAAGGCTCGTGAGAGGTAGGGCTGTTGATGGCCAAAATGATCTTCTGCAACAAACAACGCTTTTGTTCATTGGATGGGTTAGGGCCAGGGGCGGAGCTACACTTAGCTTTGTGGGGGCAGTTGCTCCCACTCAATTTTGTTGTCCAAATATTTTTTTATATAAATTTTAATATATTCTAAATTTGCCCCCACAAAAATTCATATACATTTTAATTTACTTAATAATTTCTAACATTAAGATTAAATTTCTTTACTTGATTATTGATTATTTAGTTGAATCTCTCAACAGGTGTTCAAGAAATTTTGGAGCTTTTCGTTCTCTCCCCTATATGAAGCCCCCTTACTCTCATCTTTGTAAATTTTGACACATTGAATGATAATATTATTATGTAATATTTTTTATAATATAAAAATTAGTCAATAAGATGGTAAAGATAAGGTATACGTTGCTCCTCTATGATTTGAATGTTAAGGATTCAAGTTGCAAAAAAAAAAAAATACTCTCTCACATGCAGGATAATAATATGTACATCTTACTCCAGACCTTGCAATAGCAGAAGCCACACGTTGGGTCACCTCGTTTAATTTATTATTACTTCAAAATTTTAAATTTTACTTTTGTTAAAAAAATGTTACTAACATATAATTGAAAGACCTAATTTGATAATATAACACATTGTTATTATTGAATTAGCATAGGGTATCAGCATTAAATGCATTTTATTTGTTAAACCAACGGTAATAATGCATTAGCTTTTCCAATTTAGTACATATAGTATTGTTATTGCTAAAATTTTTGCCCCCACTATCCCAAATTTCTGGCTCCGCCCCCGGTTAGGGCACTTGATGCCCTTGTCAGCAGCAATTACCTTCATCAGCTTATTTGTTTTCTCCATATATTCATTAAAAAAAATGTTCGGGTAAAGAACTTTGATGATAGACAGTAAAGTAAAGAAAGAGAGAGAATGGAAAAAGAAGTCAAGCACGATAAAATCACCGTGAGTTACATGATTATGTGGGACAAAACTAATTAGGTAATTGTGACAATAGACATGCTTGATATTTTTATTTTATTTGACCCACTATATATACATATATATGGTATTATTATAAAAATTATATTTTTTTAGTTTAATTATTATGTTTTATAAAAAAATTTATTATATTACTAGTCCGACAAACTGACTCAATGGTTAAATCAATGGATCATTGATCTCATTTCTCTACCGGATTGAATCAATTATACTATTTATTGTAATTTAATTTGGTCATTTAAACTACCACATTATCCCAATTAAAGCTAAAAAATATTGTGTCCATTACAGTTTGGTTCCTTGTTTGATTTTTCGTTTTATTCCAATAGATAGTATAATTGTATATTAATTATGATTTTTTAAGAAAAAATTAAATTTTTATTTTTGATTTTATTTCAATAAGTGACATAATAGAACATGTATTTTGGTTGTGAAATTCATATGCTATTATGAATGACTTAGATCTCTTGTTTAATTTTTTAGTTTTATTCGAATAGACAATATAATTGTATACTAATTATGATTTTTTAAGAAAATAAATAGATTTTTATTTTTGATTTTATTTCAATAAATGACACAATAGAATATGAATTTTGGTTGTAAAATTTAAAATATTTGATATTCTATCTTTGATATGAGTATTTTTTGTTTAAGTATAACATTTTAAATTTGAGGGGTCTAAGTATTATATGCTTACAAACTTTAGGGGGTCTGGGTGTTATTTACTAACGGATAGACATTGACAACAGTGTTACGCGCGTACAAACTTCAAGGGATATCTGTGTAATATAAATGTTAGGAAGTCGTGACAAACCTCAGGGAATTTGGGTGTAATTCTCCCTAAATTTTTCTATTATATTACTAGTCCGACCAATTGATTCAACGGTTGAATCAATGACAGCATCGATCTCATTCCTCCGCCAAATTGATGTCTAATCTGATTTTGATAATTATGTCTATAATCAGATCTCAATGTCGGAGAAACTTGGCTCTGATGAAGTAATTGGGACATATACTATACTCACTGACAGAGGATTCACTATATTTTTTTATAGTGTTTGTCACTTCAACTTAAATTTTAGCCAGTCGATGGGGAATTCATGGCTGTGGTTACTCTACAATTTTTGTAGGAGGAAATTGAACAATAATGTTGATTTATTGGGATTGGAATTTGTTGGAGTCAGATGCTATGAAGAATTTCAGACTTTGGCATGCCGAGGATGAGGTGAGAAATTAGGATAATGTTACAACGATACATATATTGTTTTTTTTTTGTTACAGTTATCATCTCAAAAAGGGGTATGGACATCCTTGTGGCATTGGATGGAATAAAGTCCATGAAGGTCGGGTGCCGAGACCTAATCTCATCGACTCTGGTCCCCTAACCTCCTCCCTTGATTTGGCAGCTATTCGGTGGGCTATCCTACATACTTTGAGCCGAGAGTACGTTGTTTTTCTTTCTTTTTGGTCAGTCATCCAAACATATTAAAACGGAGTTTTGACTTGTTTAATTGACTATTGTGCAGCTAGGTAGAGATGAATGGTCCCATCTTAATCATCTTATAGTTTTGAATCTACGCTTTGTAATCTTGATAAGTTCCCTCGAAGGGTAATTTTATAGTTGATTAGTTTTTGATAATATACTCTTTCGGTAACTTAGTTTTCACTCAATGCTATGCACAATTACAACAAATAGGGTATAAGGTAGTTTTGATAATTCCAAAACCATGACAACACTACAATTTTTGGTGATCTATTTCCTTTATTTTTTTTATTACTTTTTTACCAATTACTAGCCTTTTAAAACTTGCATATACAGGTTGTCATTTTTTTAGGATCCGAATTTTAGAGGAAATTCTATCAATCTATTTAATAAAGGACAAGTCATTTCAAATTCCCCAAGACAAAAACTTATTTCAAAGTTTTTTGCAATTCAGATCGTCCACAAAATTTGTGTATTTTAATCTAATGGCCAAAAATTACCCTTAATTATTTATTTTACCACCTAATAATTTTCCTTAACTACTTTCTTTCCTTAACCGTGAATCACATCCCACAAAATCCTAACACGTCACCCACAAAATCTTCACCGACCCTAAACTAACGGATCTTTCTATGTTAACAATTTGGTTACACGTTTCAGTTTTTTTCTTTATCTATTGAGGTGTTGCCGAGTAGGGTGGTCTAATGGTGGTACCGGCCTTACTCTTCACCCAGAGGTTGAGAGTTCGAATTTTGGAATCTTTATTAGGGTTCGATGGTTGGCCGCTATGCTAACTTAACTAGGTCTGATTCCAAAAAATGTTTTAAGCGCGGTCAGAGATCTTATGATCCCACTAGTGAGATGCTAACGGGGTGGTGGCTGGGCACTTTTACTTACTCCCACCCCTTTTTTTTCAATAGCAAAAAAAAGAAATATATATGGACAATAAGCTGCCCCAAGCTTTTTATAATAAACGTGATCATTACGTTTGTACAAGGCAAAGTCATACATCAAGCTGACACGTTTATTGCGAACAAAAGGAAACTATTTTTAGAATTCAGCTGTACGTATAGGTTGATAGGTTGGATAACTGAAAAACCTATGTCGCTCCTAATACATAGTACTAATGTGGCATTGCTAAATATCTCGAAGTAATTATACAATGTTTTTATTCCTATTCATTTATCCTCGATGTGAAGGTCGTGTTTTTTATGTCACACATTACTCTCTTTTATTTTAGTAATAATAGAGTTAGTTTTCGCTTAGACAACCTGTCAACATGTTTTTGTTTTTGATCATATTTCTCTGGGCATAAACTTTTTTTTCTACAATTTGTCTAATACGTCGATTTTGTGCATTGCTCTTGCAGACGCTCTCGGAATCATCCAATAATATCACCATCAATTCCACATATTATTTTGGTTTTCGAAAATAATTTAGAAGATGTTCTGTAACTGGAAATTACTAAGAGCTTTGGCTATGTGTAATTTAACTATCTTACAGATAAATCCACCATCACCATAAAAGATTTGAGCAAAATGCTTGAAAGATAGAAGCCAATTCTAGGTTACTTTGGCTGTTTATATATCTACAAGAAAATTTACTAAGCATTGATGGGTATCCATTCATATTTTGTATAAGATTTTGCTAGTAGATAATTTTTATTTTTCGTATTTGGGTTTGATTTATTTTTCATTGGAATTGATTACTCCATTGATTGTCCTATGTATCTTTTTTTAGTTATTATATAATGCCTTCAGACACAGACCAATCACCATCTTCAATATTTGGCAAATGATGATGTTATGGTATGAAATAATATAAAATTGTAAAGACTAATTATGTGAAAGTTTTACTTACAATTTCTAATAGAAGAACAGGATGCATAAAACTTCGGGTAATTCTTTATGCACCAAATCAATTACAATTGTTGGATTAGCGATGAGACCCGCTGATCTGATGACTTACAGTGATTTAGTGTAAATTTTAATGCACATTTTTGGTACACACAATATTTCTCTAAAAATTTTATTACAAAAGAAGATTTGAGAAGATAACAACAATTATTATACTAATGTATGCTTGGCCTAAGAAAAAAAATATTCACTCCTTAATGCCTAGTATGATCCATTAACTAATAATTCCCATTTAAGGACTAGAGATATGATTTAATTATCAGAAAGTACTGCTATTCTTATGTTGGATAATACTATAATTGTATAAGTATTTCAATCATAGATAGTGATGGGCCAAGCCCAATGGCCCAACTCATGTTACAAGCCCAAGGGCCCAACTCCAAGAGATCCAGCATATCCAGCTCTTGATGTCCAGCCATCTCAGGCTGCACCTCAAGCTCTTGATGCCCAGACATCCGCACCTCAAGCTCTTGATGACCAGACATCCGCACCTCAAGCTCTTGATGACCAGACATCCGCACCTCAAGCTCTTGATGCCCAGACATCCCAGGCTGTACCTCAAGCTCTTGATGTCCAGACATCCCAGGCTGCACCTCAAGCTCATTAGGGAGCTACACCACTAAAGGAGCATCCGAACCGCTTAGAAAAAGTCAACATCCCCTCATCATTTGGCCAAGACCTTTGGAGAGCACTCCCCTGCCGGTTGAGGAGAGGAGAGGTCGCCAAGGAGAGGAGGGGTCGCCAAGCTGTTTAAAGCCATTAAGTTGCTACAATCCGTTATGACCGTCAAACTACCCATTCAATTACTACACAGACAACTATAAATTGTAAGCTTCCCCATCACTTGGGGGGCATCTGAAAAAGACACTCATTCAGACAAATCTCTCATCTCCCTCTCTCAAAGCTTGTAACCTTCTGCTCCCAATACACCGGAGTTAATAAAATACCGGCGAACTTAGCCATTGAAAGTGGACGTAGGTCATGTTGACCGAACCACTATAAACCTTGTCTTCTCTTTCTCTACTTATTTTACTGCATTTTATATTATTTACTTGACTGTGGTGTGCAAACCAATTTTGTGCATCATCAGTTTGGCGCCGTCTGTGGGAAAGACAAAATTCTCACCTAAACATTTTCTTTGCTGAACCACATCCATGAATCAGCCTGAAAACAATCCAACACGAGAGGAAGAGGTTGCTTCTCCCCCACTTGCTAATCCAATCCCAAATGCACAGCAGATGCTGGACACAATGCAGCAGCTTGTAGCCCAGAACCAGCAGATTTTGCAATTGATGTTCAGACAACACGAAGGAGCGCAGCCTGGACCTCAAGGCAGAGGAGCCCCATGCCCTGGACATCAAGGGGCTCCCCACCTAGGCGCTCCCCATCTGGGCGCCCCACCTGTAGGAGCTCCCTTGGGCGCCCACCAAGAGGGACCTCCACCTCCTCCAGCTCCTGCTCCCCATGGTGGAGACCTTCACTTCCAAGAGGAGGAGGGAGAAAACCAAAACATGGAGCATGAGAGCCATTTTCGTGATAATTCCAGAGGACCTTCTCCCAATCACTGGGACGAAAAAATTAAGGAGGTGCAAAATCAATTGGGTGACATCTTCAACACCATGAAGGCACGGGGACCCGAGACAGTGGACTATCTCGTAAGTCGAACCGACACACCTTTCAAACCTGACGTGGCGAAATACCCACTTCCTCAGAAATTTAAGATGCCATCCGTCGAGACCTTTGACGGTACGAAGGATCCACTGGACCACCTTGAAACTTTTAAGACCTTGATGCAACTGCACAACGTCCCCAACGAAATCATGTGCAGAGCGTTCCCAACCACCTTGAAGGGATTTGCTCGACAATGGTTCGCCAAGCTCTCCCCAGCCTCCATTGGCTCATTTGCTGAGTTGAGCAGGTCCTTCGTGTCGCACTTTATTGGAAGACGCCGGCACCAGAAGTCTGCCACCCACCTGCTCAGCATAAAGCAGGACCGAGATGAGAGCTTAAGGAGGTACCTCACTCGTTTTAACGAGGAGGTCCTTCAGGTTGAGGAGCCCGATGAAAAGGTTAGCATGACCGCCTTCTTGGGAGGCCTCCGGTCATCAAGCTTCCTCTTCTCAGTGATGAAACGACCACCAAAGAGCATGCCAGAACTATTGGCAAAAGCTCAAAAATATATAAATGCTGAAGAAATCAACAGGTCCAGGCGAGGTGAATCATCTCATGGATCGCCAAAAACTTGACCTGTCTCTGCACTGTTCTCAAACAGGCAATATATCTCCAGCTTAGCGGCTCTCTCGCGGGTCCCCAAAAAAGCTTGGCATATCTCTGTTCTGCTCTTAAGCAGGCAGCCTACCTCTGTACTGCTCTCAAGCAGGCAGCCTACCCACCTCTGCACTGTTCTCAAGCAGGCAGCCTATATATCCAGCTTAGTGGCTCTCTCGCGAGTCGCCAAAAGCTTGGTCTCTGTACTGTTCTTAAACAGGCAGCCTGTACCTCAAGCTTAAGGACTCTCTCATGGGTCCCCAAAAGCTTGGTCTCAAAAGGTGTATCTCTCTCACGAGCAATCATCAGGCTCTGTCTTTGCTCTCACGCAAGTAGACTGCCTCTCTTTCCAGGTAAACATATTAGATATTTTAATGTTTGGAATAACATTATTGTTGTCATCTCTAGGCAGGATCTTGAAACTTAGGTTCTCTGCAACCAAAGGGACTACATTAGATCAGCGTACCCAGCTGTCTAGCTGCCCAAACCAGCTGCCTAGCCGAACTGGTCGCCCAGACCATCCCAGGCGCCCAGGCACTCTCCGGCGTCCCAAGTCTCCTCCTCAGGTGCCCAGACCATCCCTGGCGTCCAGGCCATCACACCAGGCGCCCAGGCCAAGCGCCCAGACACTCTCAAGCGCCCAGGTCTCCTCCTCAGGCGCCCAGCCCTCCTCCATCACACCAGGCGCCCAGGCCTAGCGCCCAGACACTCTCAAGCGCCCAGGTCTCCTCCTCAGGCGCCCAACCCTCCTCCTCGGGCGCTCAGCCTTTCAAATGCTCTCAGGCACCCAACTTCGCGCCCAAGGCAGCCCAGGCTCGCCCAAGGCCTCGCGCCAGCTGAGCTTGCTCAAATCACTTCCACCATGAGCAAAGTGCTCGCCCAAGTCACCTCCATCATCTAGTGCCCTTCAAGAATCCAAAAAATGGAGTGAAAGAAGGAGTTTATATAGCTAATGGAGTTCCACAGGTGAGAGGAGCCTACTGAAAGGGAGAAAATTGTCAATTAAAAGGAGTTTCAAAAAGTTCACTCGGTGGAGTCGGATCATCACCACCAAAAGTGTTCGGCGTACTCTGCCTTTTGACTACAGAACTAAACTCGCCCAAGGAAGCCTCAAGCTCACCCAAGGCAGCCCCAGACTCACCCAAGGAAGCCCCAGGCAGCGCGCCTAGGCAGTCCGCGCCCAGCAGGCCGCTCATCCAAGGTACTCGAAACGGGGCTTATAATATATCAAATCGAAGCTCTCGGCGAGCCCTACAAAACTCTCTGCCTATGGCAGTGACTGATGCTGTAAAAAGTCCAAAAAAGGCTTAGAAACAGCTGTTTTGGCCTCCCGAAGTTTTTTCGAAAAAAAAAAAAAAAAATCTTGCTCGCCCAGGACCCTATCTGCTCGCCCAAGACACAGTGTGCTCACCCAAAAGCTGCCTGGACGCCCAAAACCGTGCACCCAACTCTCTGCTCGAAGTTTTGACCGCAACTTTTGCTCCGTTACTCGAAATGAGGCTTATAATATATCAAATCGAAGCTCTCGGCGAGCCCTACAAAACTCACTGCCTATGGCAGTGATTGATGCTGTAAAAAGTCCAAAAAAGGCTCAGAAACAGCTGTTTTGACCTCCCGAAGTTTTTTCAGTTATGCCGGGCAGCCGAAAATTCAAGTTTAACCGAATGCCTTCCTCTCCAAGTTCCATCGGACACAGGGCATTGGGGGGCAAATGATGGGCCAAGCCCAATGGCCCAACTCATGTTACAAGCCCAAGGGCCCAACTCCAAGAGATCCAGCATATCCAGCTCTTGATGTCCAGCCATCTCAGGCTGCACCTCAAGCTCTTGATGCCCAGACATCCGCACCTCAAGCTCTTGATGACCAGACATCCGCACCTCAAGCTCTTGATGCCCAGACATCCGCACCTCAAGCTCTTGATGCCCAGACATCCGCACCTCAAGCTCCTGATGCCCAGACATCCCAGGCTGTACCTCAAGCTCTTGATGTCCAGACATCCCAGGCTGCACCTCAAGCTCATTAGGGAGCTACACCACTAAAGGAGCATCCGAACCGCTTAGAAAAAGTCAACATCCCCTCATCATTTGGCCAAGACCTTTGGAGAGCACTCCCCTGCCGGTTGAGGAGAGGAGAGGTCGCCAAGGAGAGGAGGGGTCGCCAAGCTGTTTAAAGCCATTAAGTTGCTACAATCCGTTATGACCGTCAAACTACCCATTCAATTACTACACAGACAACTATAAATTGTAAGCTTCCCCATCACTTGGGGGGCATCTGAAAAAGACACTCATTCAGACAAATCTCTCATCTCCCTCTCTCAAAGCTTGTAACATTCTGCTCCCAATACACCGGAGTTAATAAAATACCGGCGAACTTAGCCATTAAAAGTGGACGTAGGTCATGTTGACCGAACCACTATAAACCTGGTCTTCTTTCTCTACTTATTTTACTGCATTTTATATTATTTACTTGACTGTGGTGTACAAACCAATTTTTGCATCATCAGATAGTAATACTTTAAATCACAACAAATAATAACATGTTTCTAATGTGTCTGTATCCTACTTTTTGAGAGATATATTATCACATGCCCGTATCTATGTTCGTATCCGTGATTTTTAAGTGGTTATAGTTGACTTGCATACCTAAAGAGTTACTCTAATCAAAGTGTAGAACCAGGACGGAGCTAAGATTTTATTACAGTGGGGTCAAAATACTAATCAAAAAATTTGACCGGTTTAAATAAATGTTTAAAACATAAGTACAAGAAATATACGAAAATTGAATAGTAAATTACTATATAAAACATAAAATCAGTATCAATCATCCTTAAAAAAAGATGTACAAAAATGGCACAAAATAATTTTTAGCTTGCACATTTCTATTCAATTACATGGTATAGCAAGGTCTAGTTGAGATCAACATGCATTGTTGAGAAATTTCAATGATTATGGGCCATTAACTTACCAGTATAAGAGTCAAGGGCAACTGTACAATAACATTTGCCCCTACACCATTCAACGTACCTCCGCCCCTGAGAACGTCAAAGACCTTACATGCCATTAAAAAAAACACAGATATTGCCTATATTGGAAATAAATGGGAACATTATTGGCTGTTAACCCGGAAAGGAAGAAAGAGCTATGATATTCCAAGGTAATGAAATAGCACACAAGAGGTGAATGAATCGTCCAACATATCACATCATACTGCAATCACGATCATTCTTAGTGCTGTTTGCATATAATCGATACAAATATTACATATCATGGTTTGACACAGTAACACACCAACAACTATAGTAGAGGTTTAACAACACCATAATTGTCAGAACACATACATAGGATAACAAACCACTCAAGATGTAGCCCCTAGTGATATGCATATAATCGTAAAACAACGAAGCGACAACCAGCTCCACAGGACATCCTGCACACACAGTAGTGAAAATAAATATCAATGTGACAAGAAAGAGCTATGATATTCCAAGGTAATGAAATAGCACACAAGAGGTGAATGAATCGTCCAACATATCACATCATACTGCAATCACGATCATTCTTAGTGCTGTTTGCATATAATCGATACAAATATTACATATCATGGTTTGACACAGTAACACACCAACAACTATAGTAGAGGTTTAACAACACCATAATTGTCAGAACACATACATAGGATAACAAACCACTCAAGATGTAGCCCCTAGTGATATGCATATAATCGTAAAACAACGAAGCGACAACCAGCTCCACAGGACATCCTGCACACACAGTAGTGAAAATAAATATCAATGTGACAAGGGAAAATTGTGTACTCATCACTTTTTAACAATATTTTCTCGCTTCCTATAAAAAAAAAAAAAGTGAAGCTAGGAAGAACTCGTGCAGCTGCTGAGACTGCGCATGAGAAATGGGATTCAATTTGGTCAAACTATAGATGCCTTGAATCTTTTTTCCCCGGAATATTGTCATGATAGAAATGAATTTTGCACTAGATATGTAAAAGATGGCGTAAGAGGATGATGGAAACTTCAGCCAGAAATTCCATTTCTACACACTAATATGTTTGAGAGACTTACAGTAGGGAGCAATACTCCATCGCTGATTGTCTCCTTTTTTCCATTCCCAAAGAACAATGGTAGTGCCATCATGGACTCCTCCATGATTTTGATCACCATTCAAAGCATCTACGTTCAGGCGAATGTTATTAACCATTCTTATCGTTCTAAAACCATCGCCCAAGTCCTTGCTCTCAGTCCACAAGATAGACTCATCAAGAACATCTGGATTGTAAGGGATCAGCTGCACCTGCAGAAGAATTTTAAAGGACGTGTCAAAGTTGACAAGTTTGTGGCTTTTAAATGTGAGGAAAAAAATAGCCAATGAAAGAGGGGCAAAGGGGGCACGGCACAGTCATAGACATCAGGTGATGAAACCCGAGATCACTACACCTCCATCGAACATGTGGCAGGTGAACGAAATTGCACAATCATTTTCTATTTTTGGGTTATAAAACAAATTGCCGGCTAAGTTACTGAAAATGTTTGTTTTCCATATACAATGAAAGACAGAAGAGAAAAAGAGTGGAAGACCTGAAATAGAATAAACTGTTGCCTTATTCATTCATACATGACAGTTCATCTTTGCATATGTTATAAGAACGAAGAAAGGGTAGAGATGACAAGTAATGGAACAAATTCTCGAATCACTTTGGAGCCTTGAATGCATAAGCAGACCGCACAAACACACACAGTGATGCAGTCCATAAGTTGTTCATGGAAAGACAAATTCAAAGGCGCCACAAACTATGAAATTTGGCTTGCAACCAACACAAAGACCCCATGGAACCTTGCATAATTATCTTTTGAGTCTTATTCTTTAATTATTTTAAGTCAGGTTGTTGGTATTATTATTTTTGTGTCTTTTTATATTTTAAGAGTTAATGTTATATTTGTAATTTCCAAATGTAGTGGAACGGGTCATAGTCTGAGTTGTGGGTCGTCTTTTGGGTCAGATTCTAGTGTTGGATGTTAGAATTTAGACACCTAGTTCTGGCCTATATAATGAGTTTAGAGTATTTAACGTCCTAGAGTCTTTGGAGTCCTAATCCTTTTAGGATTAGCAAATACTTTGAGGTCTATATATCGAGATGTAATGCTTTAATTTAATGGAGAGAGATATTTACAAGGAATTTTCAACAATCCCATATGGGATTGTGGGATGCAATTCAACAAATCCTAGGTGGGATGCCTAAGGAAACCTAGAAGTGATTCCTAGTTCTCTTCTTATTTTTTCTTGTATTTTCTGCATGTATATCTAAAACATTAATTTTTTTACCCTTAAACGTCATCTACAAGCCCTCACACCTTTCCCCTTCAATTTCTCTAACCCTAACATACAAGTCGGCAGCATTATCCCCAAAATCACTGTTCATAGCTACTATCCACAGCTTTAAACAGTGCCGGTTTTTCTGAGTTCACTGCTCTCCTACATTAATTTTTGGTATCAAAGCGAAAGGTCCAATGTTTTGCGGTTGAATATTGATGTATGATGATGGACATCCAAGATTTTGATGAAAAGGATAAACCTACAATATACTCAAGTTGGCTTGGACTATTTTATTAGGTATAATTTCCCGGACGATTGGACAATAAGGTTTGCCAGGACAAAACTTGTGGCAATGGAAAAAATTTAGTAGTTTGGTGTCGAAGGAAATTTAAGAAAATTACGATTGTCGTCAATCAACACATGGTGAGAGATGAAACCAGGAGAATTATATGCCTTCAAATTATTATAGCAAGTTGTGCAAATAACTAACCAATCTACAATAAGGTAACCTATCTGTAATAGAGTATATTCCAATATTTGAAGAGCCAATGTTGCAAAGTCTAATTGTAAAATACCCTCATCAAACAATTGCTAGATTCAAGACTGGTTTAAGGGTTGATATTAGGGCAGAATTGAACATGATTCCAAGTAGCATTTGATACAGAGATGTACCTAAATTTTCTTAATCAAGGAAATACATCAAGGGTTTCTAATTCCACATTAAGATGCAAGTAACTTGATATTGGTTCAAATCCAATTCGTGAGAAGAGTCCAAGTGAGAGACTATAACAGTAAAAAAGTCTTCGGCTAAAATCAAAATAGTGATAGATCTCTGACCATGTAGATGAGTCTACACAATCTTAGGTCAATTCTCTAATTATTTGTCCAAAGACCGAGGAAAAAAGCAAGTATTTTGAAAATAATTATGTTGTGGAGCCTAAGAATATTAAAAAAACAACAGCTTGCAATGAATCAAATTTGTCTTTAGAGATGACTAAGTTGCTATATGAGTGCTCCAATATAGTGCCAAAAGCGTTGCCGAATGAAATTCCCCCAATTGATGACTTCCAAGTGACAACGTTAGTATCTTAAGTGCTTTTTTTTTTTTTTTTCTCATCCACCGAGAATCTAAGCAAGCATAGAGAGCCAACTAACAATGCTCAAGGGAATATCAAGGCTAGGAGAAAAGAAAATATCACCATGAACCAAGAGATAGAATCTGAAACTATTCCTAAAAGTTTAACTAAGCAAGAGGAAGGGAAGGCTACAATTAAATGTCAGACAAACTAGGTTTCCTATTCAATGTCAATTCAAGGATGTTCTTTCTATTCACTTACTTCCACCAATTTATTTTGTTATTCCAAAGAAGTTCAAAAACTGAATTGAGAAGATCGATCTCCAAATTTCTTCTTTGCTTCCTCAATTGAAGAAGAAAAAAAGAGGTATCATCTTAAGACTTTCTAGGGACAATTACAGATGCAATTTCAAAACCTTTGCACTTTTATACTTCAACTCTTCAAAATTCTAAGGTAAAGTTTTCTCCAATTTGGGGAGGATGATGCAGTCCATAAGTTGTTCATGGAAAGACAAATTCAAAGACGTGACAAACTCTAAAATTTCGCTTGCAACCAAGACAAGACCCCATGGAACCATGCATAATTACCTTTGGGTCTTAGTCTTTAATTATTTTAAGTTAGGTTGTTGGTATTATTATTTTAGTGCGTCTTCTTTATACTTTTAAGAGTTAAGTGGTATTTTTGAAATTTCCAAATTTCCTGGAACAGACCATAGTATGAGTCGTGGTTCGTCTTTTTGGGTCAAATTCTATTGTTGGATGTTAGAATTTCTAGTTCTAGTCTATATTAGTTTCCTAGTCTATAATGAGTCTAGAGTATTTGAAGTCCTAAGAGTCTTTGGAGTCCTAATCCTTTTAGGATTAATAAATACTTGGAGGTCTATATATAGAGATATAATGCTTCGATTTAATGGAGATAGATATTTACCCAAAATTTTCAGCAATTATATGCTATGGGATTGTGATATTCAACTCCTCAAACCCTAGGTGTGATACCGAAGGAACCCTAGGAGTGATTCCTACTCTCTTCTTCTTTTTCTTATTTGTCTTGCATTTTTTCTGCATGTATCCAACTTTTATCAGATCTGAAACATTAACATTTATACCCTTAAACTTCATCTACAAGCCCTTACACCTTTCCTCTTCAATTTCTCTAACCCTAGCATACAAGTAGACACAATTATCCCCTAAAACACTGTTCACAACCTTAAATAGTACTGATTTTTTTGCGTTCACCGCTACCCTAGATCAGAGAGGGGGGGGAGGAAAACCTTGTGATCCACAAGGAGCCTTGTTTCCATAAAAAGAGTAAAAGAGAGAGAGAGACGAGATGCGCAAAACACTTAGAATTCACTAGGGGCCCTTGAATCCATTGGGAGGAGAGGCGGGATGGTGATAGAGATCAAAAAAGGATTGGATAAATATCAAATTGAAGATTAAAATTATATTTATTTTTATGATTTATTAGATTATTGGTTAACTAGTTTTTATATTATTAGGATTGTTTTAGATAGAGTTTTATTAGAAGAATAATTTTATCTCATTAGGAGATTTAGATAGAGTTTTAGTAGGAGAATAATTTGAGAGTTTGTTATGAAACTATTAGTTTTTATTTTGGTAGGAGACTTGGCCTATAAATATTGACGTATCCCTATTATTTTCCTCAGAGAGATTATGAAAATTAATTGATTATTCTCTTCGGAGATTTGTGTATTTCTTGACCGATTCCTTGCGAGGATGAGAGAAAACCCTTCCACCCCTTCTTCTTTATTCTTCCTTTTCTATTCTCTGATTTTTACTCTTCCCCGCCCTACATTAGTTTGGTATCACAGCAAAGCCCCAATCCGTCCCTCCAAGTGAGATGGAGAGAGAGATATCTTGAAGACTCCAGTGGTGTGCAGTCCATCCCTTTGGCATGTGTCTTCATCGTGATGGCACAGCCATTGGTTGGTTGAATCAATACAATCGACTTTGGAAGCCTAGACGAAAGACTAGGAATTTTTTATCCAAAAGAAAGTGTAATTGACAATTTTATTATTATTATTTGATTTATGAGTATTTGTTTGACTAGGAGTAGTAGTTAAAATTTGATTAAGAAATTATTACAAAGTTTTAGTATTATAGGAATTTAAAAGTTTGATTATGAAACTCTTTTAGAATTTTAATCGAAAAATAGTTTTTATTTTGGTAAGAAACTTGGCCTATATATATCGATTTAATACACTGCTTTTATTAGAGAGAATGATATAATAAAAACTTATTTTTCTATGGAGAATTTTGTGGATTTCTTGACCTAATCCTTGTGTGAGTTTCTTGACCTAATCCTTGTGAGGGTTTGGTATCTTTTGTTCTTCTTTCCATTCTCTTATTTCTTCATCGTCCGTTCTGCATCAATTTGGTCTCAGAGCAAAACCCCAATCCGTTCGTTTGATTTCTAGAGTGTTAACAACTGGCATGAAGAAGAGCTGCTCCAGGTTTGATTAGGTTTGATTCTAGACTATAAAATTCCGGCTTGCCGCTTTTCTTTTAAAACATAACCCCCACCCAATTTCCAATCTCTAACCCACGTACCCAAAATTAGCCCAATTCCAACCCAACAATACCCAACCTCAGAAAAAATATTCAGATCCACCCCCACACTTTCAAAATTACACAAACACCCCAAACCTTTCTAAAATTATAGATTTAACTCCTAGAGTTTCTAAACTTATAGATTTGACCCCTAAACTTTTTGAAATTTCACTTTGGCCCCAAAATTTTCTAAAATTACATTTTAGCCCCAAGAAGTTTCTAAAATTTCAATTTTACCCCAAAATTTTCTGCAACTTTTCAAGATATCTCTTCCATCAAGATGGTTACCAATGCCGAACTAAGTACTAGAGTTGAAACACATGATTCGCAGGTAGATTTGCTCCAAGCATAGTTGTTAAATCTCAATTCGTATCGTCTTAGTATTCCTAAACATGGTTTTAAACCCTCAAAAGCTAAAAGAAGTCGAGAGATAAGAAAAAGGACTAGATCTCGAAGGATTAACGCGTAAAAATCTCGCCAAAACATGTTTGGATCAATTATCTAAGTAATCAAGGTAGGGTTCTTTCTCAAATCTACTCATTGAGGATTAGGGTTATTATATATATCTTTTGGTTCTTATTACAATATATATGATAGATCTAATGTGTTTCTACAACCTTTGAACTACATGATCCATGTTCTTGAAAAAATTACATGTTTTACATCCAAAATTACGTGTTCTTAACAAAAATCATAGATCTTGAATATTGGTTTTGTGAATGCTTCTTTTTACAATCTCTTGCATGTTTTGATTGAATTATTCTTGTATTTGAAAATTTGTGGAATTATGAAGTTGGGGTAAATGTAAAATTTGTTGAATTATATCTCGTGTTGGGATTGATGATCTTGGGTTGAATGCGAACCTATATCGTAGAGTGTTTAGACTAGTTTCTTAGGGGTTCGAAAGTTTCCTATCACACATAGTGGGGTTGATTCCTTGCGGGGTTTCAAACCACTGTTCGTTCATGAAAGATTAGGGTTAAGGGTTGGTATACCATAATCCTAGGAAGGACTCGTCACTACTGATGCATCAGTATACGTCCTTTCTGGACTTTTTGACCCTGCGGAGTGTTATTTTTTAGAATGTGGAATTTTGTGGGTCAAATATATTCGTTATATAGATTTTTGTTGATTCAACCTATATAAATGAGATATTGTGTTATTAATTGTGATTTTGTGAATGATTCTATCCAACTTACTGTTTTGTACCGTAAACTTGCGATTGTTACTAAACGTCACTATTTTACTGCAAATTTCATACATGTTATATACAAACTGAGACTTACATGTTTTTGATATTTTACAACCTTGTTCGGATTTAAGAAGATTTTCTTACTGAACTTTATTTCTCATCCCACTATATAACATTCTTTAAATTTTGAGCATCAAAGAGGATTTAACTTTAGATGAGCATTTAGAGTTGGGCCTTGGAGCGGATCAGGAGGTGAATCTGAATTTGGAGAAGTGCATAGATGTTATTGGCTTTAGTATTAAAACATTATTTATTATTGTTTGTTAGACAGAGTAATGATTGATTTTATTTCAAGTTTTGTATGTAATCTTTAATAAGTTATTTATGTTCTTTTGAGATTTTTAATTAAGGACGTTAGCTATGAAAGTTTTAATCTATTCAATGGCTTATTTTAATTATGCTCTCATGGTTGATAATTAATAGTTTAGTTCATCCCTATTTTTGAAAATTGGGGCATAACATGGCATTTGTCACTTGCTCGAGAAACGAACCTATTCAGGGCCACTATTCTTCCAATGAGGCACTGGACCTCTTTCGTTCAGGTCATAGACTTCAACTCAAGAAACACCTTCACCTTCTCTAGATTGGCTTCTATTCCTATCTGATTGACTATGAAACCGAGAAACTTCCACTGACACACCTAATGCACATTTGGTAAGGTTCAATTTCATGCCATACCTTCAGAGGATCTGAAAAGACTCCTCTAAATGGCCAATGTGCTGGTCAACTTTGAGTGACTTGACTAGTAAGTCATCCATGTAAATCTCCACGGTCGTTCCGAGGTAATCTGCGAAAATCTTATTGACTAACCATTGGTATATGACCCCTGCTTTCTTCAACCAGAAGATCAGAAGGGCATGACCTAATAGTAATAGATCTCCTGCTCGGATATAAAGGTGGTATCCTGAAAAGGCGTCCATAAAGCTGAACAGCTCATGGCCTGAGGTGATATCTACTATCAAGTCGATTCGCGGTAGTGGCAAATAATCATGTGGGCATGTCAATGTAGAGACACCATTTCCCATTGGTCTCTTTTTACCATAACCACATTGGCAAGCGAGCTCGAGTAATCAACTTCTCGAACCGAATTGGCTTTAATAGTTTGGACACTTCCTCGTTGATCGTATTTTGTCTTTCAAGGGCGAAACTCCTTTTCTGTTTTATGAACTTGGAGCTCTGGTCCATACTTAACTTGTAGACAATCACCTTTGGGTCTATCCTCTTTATGTCTTCTTGTTTCTGGGCAAAGACGTTTGGGCTGCCTTTGAGGAACGTGACGAGCTTGTCCTTAATCTCACTCAATAGTCTAAATTCGATAAAGACAATTTGACCTGGATCTTCACCCAACTAAACTATCTCAAGCTCCTCATAGGGCATGGGCCTTGAATCTATCTCATCTCTCATGTCCAGATCATCCATCTCGACTGTGTCCACCTCTTTTTGCTTTGTGGAGGTTAGATAACACTCTCTGGCAATCCTTAGGTCTTCCCTAATAGCTCCTACCCCAGTGTTGGTAAGGAACTTCATTAACAAATGGTAAGGCCAAGAAATAGCCTTGAGGGCACTCAAAGAAGGCCGTTCGAGGATCACATTACAGGCTGACGGGGTCTCTACTATTAGAAACTTAACGAGGATGGTGGCTTGACAAGGAGGGTCCCCAATGGATAACTGAATTAAGCCTAGGGGATATACCTTATCTCCGGGGAAGTTGACTAGAGGAGACCTGATGGGTAGGAATTGCTCCCTATCGACCCCGAGCTGGTCAAATGTCCTGTCAAAGATGATATCAACTTAACTCTCGTTATCCACCAACACACGATAGACATTTGACAGCTCGTACAACGAATCGTCATGTGGGAGCGAACACCCCTCCAGGTTTACATCTGAGAAGGAAATCTCCATGTTGAGTTAGGGTGCTTTCTGTACTGAACAAATTTCGAAAAGGTCTTCTGAACAAGCTTTGCATACGTAAGCCTGGCGAGCTAAGCTTGTCTCTCCTCCTCCGACAAAGCCACTAGAGATGACGTGGATTTCCCCGATAGGTAGTTGATGTTGCTACTGCTGTTGTCTAGCCTGCAGTGGCCCCTAGGAGTCCCTAGCTCGTTTATCGCCTTCCCGAGCCACATGACTACCTCTGATGATCAAGCCATACACAACAACCGCTCTCAACTACCTGATTCCATGCATTGAGTAGACCTTTCCCAGCCACATGCTTGAAAATCAGTAGCCAAGCCTTGCCCATGAACCAATGAAGCATATTGAGCCAAACCAAAGCCATGCTTTTCGAAGTCATGCACCAATATTGCCTCCATTGTGCCCACTACGTGTTGTCATCCTCAGTTGTGTGGTCTTTTGTCGCTACATGTCCTCATAATTTTTCGAGTCCCATCATGTATCTTGCGTTCCATTGCCCACCTTGCCTCACTCATGGCAAGGACCTTGCTGCACGTTGTTGAAAGTATTATTATTATTATTATTATTATTATATTGTTATCATTTAATATGGTTGTAATAAATATACCTCCCTTAGGGTATATTAGTCTTTTGTGCTTTATTAGGTAACTATAAATACAAGTTGAGAGTTAGAGGTAGGGTATGTTAGACTCTTCTCTTCCTCTCATATTGTGTTCATTCTCTAAACTTAACATGGTATTAGAGCATTATTGATCCAAAATTCAATCTGAAATTTCTTTTTTAATACTTAAAATTTCAGCACAGGATTCTTGTTCTTCAGTTCTTCTTTCTTTCGTTTCCTCTTTCCTTTTCTTTTCCTCGTTGGTCTTGTATATTGTAACCCACGACCATGGTCCAGAGTCGTTCTTCATTGATGCCTCAGATCGTTGCATTGAAATTGAGGCGTTGTAATCGAATCGAGTGTTGAAAATCGATTCACGGGAGGCATTTGCATCTTTTGAATCTAAAACGACTCTCGGCAACAGATATCTCGACTCTCACATCGATGAAGAACGTAGCGAAATGTGATACTTTGTGTGAATTGCAGAATCCCGTGAACCATCGAGTTTTTGGACGCAAGTTGCGCCCAAAGCTATTATGCTAAGGGCACGTCTGTCAGGGCATCACGCATCACGTCGCCCCAACCCTAATGCCTAGTAGGATATTGTGGGAGTTAGGGCAGAAATTGGCCTCCCGTCCATGACTGTGTGCAGTTGGCCCAAAAAATGAGTTCTTGACGATGGACGTCCCGACAAGTGGTGGTTGAAAGACCTCTTGCATCATGTCGTGAGGCACCAAGTTTGTAGCGAGCTTTGACCGTGACCTTGTGCGCCTTCTTCAATGATGGTGCTTCGATCGCGGCCCCCGGTCAAACAGGATTACCCGCTAAGTTTAAACATATCAATAAGCAGAGGAAAAGAAACTTACAAGGATTCCTTTAGTAACGACAAGCAAACCGGGAATAGTCCAACTTGAAAATCGGATGGTTACGTTGTTCGAATTGTAGTCTAGAGAAGTGTTTTCAGCGACGGACTGGGCCCAAGTCCCCTAGAAGCAAGCACTAAGGAGGGTGAGAGCCCCGTTGTGCCCAAACCCTGTAGCACCAAGAGGCGCTGTCGTCGAGTCGGGTTGTTTGGGAATGCAACCCAAATCCGAGGAATTCAATTTCCTTTTTCAGTTGGATGCAATCTGTGTTGTAGTGGTCGTTGTGGAATGGGGAGAACTTGTTCATGTCCCTCTTTCAAGAATCTGACCTCATCTTGGAAGGCCATTTTACATATTTCTCCTCTTGAACTTGATGTAATATCTATGCTACTGAAGTGTTCAAGGGCATGTTTTGGGGCGAGGCACATCTAGAAGTCTGATTTTGGAGGTCCTAGTCGATCTCGTACATCTCCCCTTCTTTTAGAAGATCGGTTTCGGCTCTTCTTGGAACTAGATTCTTTCTTCCTTTTGTCTCCAATCTTGATGATATGCCTGCACTCTTTTTTCAAAAGTATTGACTTATAGTAGAACATGATGTTCTTAATTGTGTTTTATCTTTTCTAAATGGGGGCAAATTTCTTTCAAGTTAAATTATATCCATATCATTCTACTTGGGACAAAAACACTTTGATTTTCCGAAAGTATTGAGGGAAAGATGCTAAACCTATTAGCTAAAAATTTAGAAATGATTTTGTACAAGACGTTACAGAGACTAATAGGTCTAAATTGGGACATGAATTCAGGATTTGAAACCTCTGGCTTGACACAGCTGAAGAGTTGTACCTAGCACATAGAATCTCTTCCCTATTGATGTATTTCTCCGCTTTAGCAAACACCTCTACCATGCTGGCATAAGGATTCTTAGATTCCATAAAAAGGAAGTCAGAAGTCTAGAGCCCGACCAGGAAAGCAGTCAAAGTCACCTTGTCGTGTAGGTCGTCAACTTGAAGGGACTCCTAACTGAAGCACGGCACATACTTTTTGAGCGACTCATCTAGTTTCTAATTAATGCTAAGAAGGTAAGAGGTCAACTTTAAGTGAGTCCTCGCACCGATAGTGTGAAACAAACCCCATAGATAGTTCCTTGAAAAAGGAGATAGAAGACGGAGGCAACCTGTTGAACCAATCCAGTGCTAAGCCTTTGAGGGTGATGGCGAGCCCTACATCGAACTGGGTCTTGGTGCCCGTGGAGCTCAATTTGATTTTTATAAGTGTTGAGATTATCAAAGGGGTCTCTAGTTTCGTCAAACATCTCCATAGTCGACATCTTAAACTTGGCAGAAGAGGAAAATGCAGAATTTTAGGCATGAAAGGAGATTCCATCTGCTGGATCAAGGCCTCCATTGATACTGGAGCTCAATTCCTGACTATATTCTTTACATTTCCTAATTCATTCTGGACTTCTTGATTTTTTCTTCCTAGAACTAGTTCAGGAAATCTTGGCGAAGTGGAGGCTGAAGGTTGTACCTCCTTTCCTCCCCAACTCTGCTATGGGCCTCATTCTCGTGATCCTACTGGGTCTGACAATGGTGAACGTTCTCTCTAGAATGACTCTAACGGTCCTCCTATATCACCACATTAAGAGGATATGGAGGAGGAGGATTCTGAGGGATTCCTGGTTATTCGGCCATGAGTTGCTGATTTTGCCTGAGAAGGCAACATAGTTTGTTGGTAGGTCTGGCACCTCCATCAGAGGCGGATTTGCTGGTGGAGGCGATGAAGGAGAAACCTGTGATTGGTTTTCCGGGTTCCGACTTATACCTCTCGTCAAGACCCTCAATCAAACAGAGAAAGATATAATTTTACGATGACAATCATTCCAACAGACAACACCAAACTAATGGTGTAAAAAACTAAGAGGTACGAATGACAGCTCTGTCTATGTTAATTATGAGCTATTAGTGAGGCCTTGGTGAGTCAAGTATGGTGGCAGGACTAGATTGGGTCTTAAAAACACTAGAATGACTGTAGAGAAAACCGAGTGAGCTCAATGCTCGGTATACAGTGTGTATGGATGTCAGTTAAAGCAACTAAGTAAAGGCTAAAAACACAAGAAGATGAGTAGTTCATTAGCTGATAAGCTTGACTAATCCACTTTAACGGAGGTTCTTGCTCCTTTCCCTCTGTATTTCTTAAGACAGAATAGGCTGATTAATACAATAAGGTTCCAATCCCCTTTTAGTAGGGTATCTCTTTCTATTTATACAAGAGTAGTTTTTTATCCTTGTTCAAGATTGTGCGGTCCACTCAATCTGTTGTAATCATGTGAAGAATATTTGACCGTTAGAGAAAATCATAACCAATGTCCATTATGGCTTCTAGAAGCAATGAGGTGGCATTCTTTGAGGCGGTAGCTTGCTGCCCAAGGTAGGATTGGCTTGTTGAGCACTTATTCTTCTTCTAGTAGTTGGATCCAAGCTAGTGTGGTTGTAGTCGTGCTTCTTGGATATCACTTAGTGATCTAGGAGTTGGTTTGCTTGTGTTGGACAGCCCATGTCAGGTCAATCTAGCTGAGCTCAATAATATCAAGCTATAATGGATTTTACTGAGCTATGATTTTTGGTATCATCAAGTCTAAGAAGCACAAATACGGATAGGAGTATCATATCCGATACGATACGGACACGGGGATACAATAAAATTTCAAAATATAGGACACGAGTATGGCTTATTAAAATAATATTATATATTTTTTATATAAATAACAAGACCTAGCAATTATTGAGTAGTTGGTTAATATCTTATAATTGGGCAATGGACTAATATGTTACAATTGGGGTGTGGGCTACCACCAAATTGGACGGTTGGACTAACACCAAATTGAGCAATGGGTGAGTTAATATATTTGACAACTTATATACAAATTATACCAAAAAAAAAGAAAAATATTAAAAAAGAAAAAACTGAAGTAAAAGTGTCTATGTTCAAATCATGAGAGAGAGAGAGATAAAAGAGTAAAGTCTCTGTTCACCGAAGCCCGTAGGAGAATCTGGGAGGAGAGAAGAAGAAGGAAAGAGGAAAAGGAAAAGATCGAGGAAGAGGAGGAGATTGACCAGGCCAAATCTGGACGTGATGTATCGAAGAGGAAGAGATATGTGGCTGATTGTTTCTTCTCTCAATACTCGAGTCTCAAGTATGGTCTTCCCTCTCCTTCTCCTTTTCTTCTCCTCGTTGCCGAATCAGATTTGGAGACGGGTTTGATCGTTGAAGCCTTCTTCTTCTTCTCTCTGTTCACAATTCTGGACTGGGAACGAAGGCAACAACGTTTCCCCCTTTTTTTTTTCATTTTCCAGCCCTAAAAAACGACAACGTTTCTCTTCTTCTTTTTTTTTCGTTTTAGTCCCCTCAATTTTTTAAAATAATAGATGTTACCCCGCCATATCCCCTCGTATCGCTCACGTATCCGTATCCATATCCAGTTGGAAAATAAAATCTTTTCTTGTTCAGGACACTAGTAGAAGTGTCGGATACATGTCCCGTTGTATCCCACGCATATCCGTGTCCTATGCATATCTAGGTCGGACACGTGTGCGTTGCTACCACATCAACCCCCCGCAGATATCCATGCTTTCTAGATCAAGCTAAATGAAATTAAAAGAAATATGGTAACAATTCGACTGGTTGACAATTTAGAATATCTCAAAATTGTCATTATTTGGGCGTTAGGATGTCAATGATGAACATACAGGATGAGTGGCCCCGATGGAGTGCTTCATGGCTTGCCCACTGCCTTTATTGACCAGTGCGAAGGAGGGATACCCCTGTTCATCCTTAACTCTTGTGCTGTATTTCTCATCTTTGATCCAGTGCTGCAATTCCCAAAACCACAATTTAGACAATTATTCATAGTTATCAATCACATTATACATAAGAACATTTCCGACCATGACTCAAATTTTTATTCAAATTTAAATTAACATTCGAGTAAAAAACTTGATTTGATACAAAGAGCTCAACTCAAAGAAGGAAAAACTAAAATTTAAGGACAAACCAAAATTTAAAAAAGAGTAAAGATCGCTAGCTAAGGATTTGAGTAAAAACATGAGTATCCCTTGATTTGGTAAGGGATTTGGTACAAGTTTGAGTGAAAGGTTGGAGCAAATTTTTTGGGTTTTTTTACTTAAATTTAAATTTGAGTTTAAATACGAGTCAGGGTTAAAAATGCTCTAAGAAAAGAAAAAGGCACAAATTCAAGAAAAGAAGCTGAAACTAATTGAAGGAATCACACATTGGAAGCGAAGCATTACCAAAACTAGGGTGATCGTCCATGGAAAAAGCAAATAGACAAAAACAAATACCTGGAATCGATCGGACGGATCAGAAGGTGAAAGAATGACCTTGCCGTGACGGATGGTGAGGGAGTAATTCGTCTTGGCCTTGGAGAAAACCCTAACAGAGGGTTTTTCGGCAAGTTCGGATCCGGGGTGGGGGGTGTTTTGGTGAATGAAGTGGGGAAGATGGGGAAGATGGTGATGCGGATTGGTTTCGCTCTCGTGAGAAACATGTTGAACCGCGGTAGCGGGTGGATAGGCGGTATTATCGTACGATGGTGGTGGTCGTTGTTGATGATAATAATCAGGAGGAGGAGGAGGACCTTCATGAAACACATGAGCCACCTGAGAGGGTGGTGGTGGTTGTTGATGATAATAATCAGGAGGAGGAGGAGGACCTTCATGAAACACATGAGCCACCTGAGTGGGTGGCGGAGGCGGCGGTCCTCCGTAGTAAGCAGGCGGAGGATGTGGCCGCGATGGATCGAAGGGAGGCGGTGGAGGTGGGTAATCCTCATCTCCTCCCTCCCGACGGTGCTGGGAGTTATGGCCATGATGCCCATAGGGATACTCCATTGTATCTCGAAAAAGCAATTCAGTAGTCGTCCACTCTACCAAATGTTGTTTGCTTGAAATCAACTCTGGCCCTGTGGGGATATTTGCACCTCGACCAATGGGCCGACAGGAAGGATATCGTACAAATTGGCACAATTTAGCTGTCCTCCACGTAGTGGGTCAGGCCGCTTGATGTATTCTAAATCAAACCACAATAATTATCCACGTACCTACGCTTGATGGGATAGGGACATTTTGTCTTTCAACTAGGTAATAATGTACACGAGTAACACGACGGAGATAATATTATCGTAAATTTATTTTTATTTTTATTTTTTATTCTCAAATTAAAATACATAATTACAGATAAAACTTTCTTTTTTAGTTTTTTCTCTTTTACCAAATTGTGTTATCCCCTGAAAACTTTTTTCTTGTTTTTTATCAGTAAATTTTCAAAAGATCAAGTTCGCATTATAAAATCAAACAATTAATGTATGTAATTAATTATTAATTAAAGTTCAAAAATAAAGTTGAAGGAAAAAAGAGGATATGATTGACATTGTAATTCTTATTAGGAATAAAATTGTAAACTAAATTTTTTTTAAATAAAGGTTGTTTGTGAAAACTTTGAAAGAATACCACCTTCCTAAGAAGATTTTTCCTAGGATGGCCAGTTTCCTGCCATGAGATGGTAAAAGAAAAAGAGAATTATAGTTAAATCTTTTGAAATTTGTCACTTAATCAATTAAACTCTCTAATATTTGAAATATTACATATAAATCCCTTAAGGTTTGTACGTGCATAATATTTAGATTCCTGTCGTCAGTGCGGTTAGAATATCCATTAGTAAATTACACCTAGACCTTCTGAAATTTATATGCGTGTAATATTTAGACCCCTCAAATTTAAAATGTTATAATTAGACAAAAAAAATACTTCAATTAAAGATAGAATATCAAATATTTTAAATTTTACAACCAAAATTCATGTTCTATTATATCATTTATTGATATAAAATTAAAAATAAAAATCTAATTTTTAAAAAAAAATCATAATTAGTGTACAATTATAGAAAAAATAAATAAGGGGTCAAATTGTAATAAACACAATATTTTCTATCTTTAATTGGGATAGTTTAGTCGTTTAATAGATATATTTAGACTCTTTAAATTTAAAATGTTGTCCTTAGACAAAAAATACTATAATCAAAGATAGAATATCAGATATTTTAAACAATAAGTCAAACTATAATAGACACAATATCTTCTATCTTTAATTGGAGTAAATTGGTCATTTAATATATAGTATAATTATATACTAATTATGATTTTTTAAATAAAAAATTAGATTTTTATTTTTGATTTTATATCAATAAATGATATAATGGAACATGAATTTTGGTTACAAAATTTAAAATATTTGATATTCTATATTTGATTGGATTATTTTTGGTCTAAACATAACATTTTAAACTTGAAGGGTCTAAATATTACACACCCATAAACTTCAGAAGGTCTGAGTATAATTTATTAACATATATTCTAACGGACATTGACGGCAGGGGTCTAAGTGTTACGTGCGTACAAACCTTAAGGGATCTATGTGTAATATTTAAAATATCAAGAATTTAAGGGCCCGTTTGGTAACCTGGTGTTTTCGTTTTTTTTTTGTTTTTTTTTTCATTTTATGGCCCAAAAAAAAATAAAAACATGTTTGGTGAATGTTTTTATTTTTTTTTTAATTGCTCTGTTTCAAAAACAAGGTTCAAATATAGAAACATTCAAAATGATGTTTTTGAAAACATCAAAAAAACAAACACGCGCGAGTCGTTTAATGAGGTCTGGGCTTCGATCCTCATTAGCAACAAAAGATGATTTTTTTGCTTGAGTATAAAAAACCATCTATCTCTTTCAGCCCTCTATCACCTCTCTGTCGTCTCTCTCTCTCTCGATGCCAAAAGACGAAGACGAAGCCGAGGTTCCAGACGCCATCGCCATCGCCATCGAAGGAGCCAGACACCTTCTCCCCCCTCTCTCTCTGTCGCTCTCGCTCTCTCTCTCTCTCTCTCTGAACCTTCTCTATTGTGGTGGATGTGATGGATTTTGGTGGGGTTGGTTGGCGGTGGTGGGTTTTGGTGGTGGTGGGTTTCGGGGATGGGGGTGGGTTGGGTGGCTGTGGGTTTCGGGGTTGGGTGGCTGTGGATTTGTGGGTTTCAGCCGATTGGTGCTGGTGCTGGGGCTGGGGGGTGGTGGTGGGTTTCGGTGGTGGTGAGTTTCGGGGTGGGGGGGGTGGTGAATTTCAGGGGTTGCTGGTATTGGAAATGGGTTGTGGGGGTGGTTTTCGGTGGTGGTGGGTGTTTGGTGGTGGTTGGTGGTTGGTTGTTTGGTGGTTGGTGGTGGAGTTAGGTGGTAAATTTTTGATATAATACCAAACATATTTTTGTTTTTTGTTTTTATAATTTTTTAAATATAAATGACTACCAAGCATGTTTTATATTTTTAATTTTTATCACAAGAAAAACAAAAATTTGTTTTATTTTTTTCAATAAAAAAAACATAAAAACAAAAACGTTACCAAACGCACCCTAAGTAATTAAATAACAAATCTCATAAGATCTAGATATAATTCTCCAGGAGAAAAATTACAAGTTCACAAATAATCAATGTTGTGACAGAGCCAACCTTTAGCGATCAAGAGAGATAGAGGGCATGGCGCGAAGGGTCCAAAGAAGAAGAAGAAAAAAAGGGATCTTCAGAAAAAGGTTGACCCCTTCTTATAGCCTTTGGTTGAGGTTAGGTGACTAGTGCAGTTCTAGTCTTTGCTTTTTTGATTTAGTTGGATCTTAGATCACATAGAGCGTAAACGTGAGCGGGAGCTAGAGCGGAAGCGCAAAAGTTGCAATATTCAAAAATATTTGAGAGCGGGAGCAAGCTAATGAATAAAGAAATATATTGTAAATGAATAAAGAAAAATGTTAGTTCAAAAAAAAAAAAAAAGTGAAATAAGAGATAAGGTTAGCAAGAAACACAAGGCCAGTGAGAGAGAAGCAAGCTAACATGAAGTTGGAAGTTAGCATTGATCCCACATCGGTAGTGCAGAAATAAGGGCAATGAAAAACCATCTATAAATATTATGAGCAATGTAATTAAGACTTAATTTATTAACATAATTTGCTAACCTAATTCACTATAAATTTTGGATTGATTATGGGGCCTATCAAACATTGAAATTTGGTGTTGATCTAATGGTTCTACTGAAGTCACATTATTACTTTAATTATTAGTAAATTAGATCAATTTTTTATGTCCAAATAGTATTACTCAAATATTATTCCATCTCACATTTATGGTGCAAGAGAAAATAGAAAAGGATACAACTTATAAATAGCTCAGGCTTCTCATTGCTTTGGCAAATAAATGGGCCTTTTGTTGGGGCTCAACTGAGTGAATTATTTATATTTTCCCTTGGGCCAAGGTCCAACGAAATATTTAGTATAATTTTTTTTTAAATTGGGGAATGGATCCCGAAATTGTTCAATTCACGGATTGTAAAAATGAATCCGCGAATACAATGTTTTGAATTCGTGAATTTAGGCCGAATCCGCTCTCAATTCACGAATTCATGATCCGAGCGCTAATTCGTTGATCAATGTGCATGAATTGTGTGATCTAGGTTGGATCCCCATGGAATTGAGAAGTTCAATCTCGTCTCAACATAGCCCCCCTTGTAGTAGAATGATACATCCCATGAAGCTTGATATAATGGTTTTTGTCTGTTTTAGCTAATTCAATATTAATTTCATTGGAGCTTTGTTGCAAAGTACAAAGAATCTGCTTGTAACTTATGATTATTCGTTAGAGAGAGTTAGTTGCACACACACACACACAAATAAAAGTAAACATTTTTAACTACCAATGAGTAAGTAACTTTGGAAAAAATAATTCACTGTGAGCCTAAATGGAGCATCTCATATTAATGCAAAAGCTTCATCCAAAAGCCCTTCCCGACCTAATAATTCAATCATACACGCACAGTGCATTGCGCGGGGCTTGACCTTGTGATTCCTATTCATTGATTCAAATATGTCCCACCCGCGATCTGATAAACCAGAATAGCTGCAAGCAGATAAAACGATAAGAAAAGTAACATGATTGGGTACCATTCCTTGAAGAACCATTCACTCAAATAACTCAACTGCCTCAATTCCCCTACCATGATATGACATTCTTGTTAGGCATCCGCTCAAAAACATTCCATGCATCTTCAATCCTTCCCCATTTGCTATAGAAGTCCACAAGTGTTGTAACCATAATGAACAAGGCCTACATGAGCTTGTTTGGCATGTTCTAGTGAAGCTAACCTCGTACACACTCTTATAATTATTGAGAATGTGAAATGGTCCATTTTGACGCCAGAATCTTGCATTTCATAGTACAAACTCAAAGCTTCCTCACTTTAACCATGAAGTGCATACCCTGCGATAATAGAATTCCATCCTACAGTAGTTTTCTTCGGCATCTCATAAAAAACACAATGAGCATCCGCAATGCTCTCCCACACTTGCTATACATGTCAATCAGCGCACAAGATACAAAAATATATCTATCTACACCCATCTTCAAAGCACATTGATTAGCACTCAAAAGTAGCATATTGTTATGCTCTTTTTGGACTAATTATACTTTGATGGAGTTTAAATGATGATATTTTAGGTTCTAAAGTGAAGGAAAGTCCAAAGGCATCCAAGAAGTACATCTGAGGGACAAATGCCGAATTAACGCAAGACCAAGGGAGCAATGTCAGGAGAATGCAAAGAATGAAGGACAAAGTGTAATAAATGAAGGACAAAGTGTAATAAAAGCATTTGAAAAATCAGCATGCAAAGCACCACCGTTCACTTGCCCACTTGCCCACTTGCCCACTTGCCTTCCCAAGCCTATAAATAGGCAGCTCTTCTTCAGCTTTAAAAAGGCCAAACCTGAGGGAGAAATTAAGAGAGTATTTTTTTAGAGAGTTTTTAGAGAGCAAAATTTCTTTCATCTTTTGTAGTTTCCATTTCAATTCATGTATTGAAGATTTTATGCTTATGTTCTTATGGTAAGAGTTCTTTCTTATAATTGTCATTTCTTTATAGCTTTTATATTTACTTGCTTATATAAATATAATGGAAGGCTGAGCCTCCTCTACTAAGTGTTTTCTTTTATGTTTTTATTATATCTTGGTTGTGAATTAAACACCAAGTAGTTAGTGTTTTTCTTTTATGTATTTTTATCTCTTGGTTGTGAATTAAACACCAAGTAATTATTGCTTTCTTTTAATTTAAGTATTGTTTTCTTTTACTTCCATTGTTGGAGCTTCCTTCTTCCCCTTAGAGGAGTGAAACTCTTCCACCTTTTTAGTGCTTTACCAAAGTCGGGAAGGGTGGAACGTGATTCACTTGTTCTTTGTCGAAGAACGACTCCTTGTTTAGATATTTTACTTTAGAGTATTTTACTTTGTAACACCTTTTGGGGATGAGTACTATTCATCATTCTAGCTTTACCATAGCTATGAAGGGTGAGTAGTCCTCATTCACTCTTTGGGAAGGGATGATAGATATGTAAAAGATTAATCCGGACATTATGTTTGTGTATCACCTTTATGCTTAAATGTTCTATACTCCACTTGATTTTTGGGTGATTGAATGCACCTAGCAAAGTAAAGGTACTTTGTATAATCAACGGATCTTTCTATGATAAATGGATGACTCCTACACGGAAAGATCCATTGATTCAAGGCAAGTACCCTAACTAACTCTTCATGACAAACTTTCAATGTCCACCATTATAGCACTTCATTCCTATCTTCCGATTAATTTGCCGTTGACACGGGAGTTAATTGAGTTATAAAGCATAAACATAATGCACCGGATAATCAACTACATATTCTGATTCCCGGATCAACGAGTGTTTGTTACATTTAATCATCTTATATTTTGTCTAGCAAAATACCCATTGGAAAGAATCTTACATTCTATCCAAAACTTCCCACAACTTCAAAATCATAATATTTCCAATTACAAGTCTTTCTCACTATTTACTTCAAAGAACACCAACCATAGTTCCCTGAGGATTCGACTCTGGACTCAAACCAGATTATTACTACAACTTGACCGCCTGCACTTGGGTGTACACATTTCGGATCAAGTCAAGTTTTTGGCGCCGTTGCCGGGGAACTATAAAAGGTGCTCTTTTTAGAAAAAGGTGAAAAAAAAAAAAAAAAAAAAAAACCTCTCTTTTTGTTTATATTTTTGCCTTATTGTGAATAATTTTGTTTTATGACTGACACCAAACGCCTCTTTCAAAATTTGCCTGTTGAATCTTCTGGGTCTGTAAATCAACTTGAACCACATTCACCCAAATCAAAAGCCGATTCTTGTAACTTCAATATGGCAAATATTGACAGGCAGGGTGAAGATCATGTGAGAGAGGGGGAAGTACCCAACATTCGAACATTGCGGGATTACTTACATTCCACAAGGAATAGTGTCCCCTCTTGTTTTGTTTTTCCGGAGAATGCACCCCACTTCACTGTGAAGCCGGGGACAGTGCATTTATTGCCCGTGTTTCAGGGATTGGATACAGAAAATCCGTATCTGCATATCAAAGACTTCGAAGAAGTGTGTGGAACATTTCAAGACAATTCTGAATTGACAAAAATGAAATTGTTTTCTTTCTCTTTGAGGGATAAAGCCAAACAATGGTTACATTCTTTAAAATCTCTTTCAATCCCTAATTGGCAGGCTCTACAGAATGAATTTTTCAGAAAATTCTTTCCTCTGCACCGCACTAATGCACTCAAAAGACAAATCATGAATTTTTCGATCAAAGAAGGGGAAACTTTTATCAAAGCTGGGAGAGATTCAAAGATCTTCTCCAATCTTGTCCACACCATGCTTTTGAAGATTGGACTTTGGTAGGATTTTTCTATGACTCCTTGCCCACTAGGTTACGACAGTTTGTCGAAATGATGGCTCAAGGAGAGTTCATGGGAAAAAGTCCGGAGGAGGCATTCAATTTTTTTGATACCATATCTGACAGTTCTCAAATGTGGGACTCAGCCTCTCCTACCACTGTAGAAGCCAAACCACCTACTTTCCAAGGGGGTAAGTATGTCTTGAGAGAAGATGATGATCTTAGAGCAAAAATGTCCACTTTGTCTCGAAAGCTTGAAGCTTTAGAGATGAGAAAGGTCCATCAAGTTGATGTTGTCCCTCTCACAGAACAAGTGTGTGGGATTTGTGCGCTAATAGGGCATCCTACTGGGGAATGCCCGACCATTCCGGCATTCAAAGAAGTTTTGTTGGAACAAACAAATGCCATTTCCAATTTCAACAAGCCTTACTCCAACCCATACTCTGAAACATACAATCCAGGGTGGCGGAACCACCCAAATTTCAGTTGGAGAAACACACAACCAACCCCCATGAATCAGCAACAAGGTCCACAACAACCACCTCAAGGACCTCCACAATATCCTCATCAACAAGGGCCACCACATCCACCTCAAGTACCTCCACAATATCCTCCATATCAACCACCACACAAAAGGAGCCTTGAAGATACATTGAATCAATTCATGCAAACCCAAATGAGCTATAACAATAGTTCTACTCAGGCTTTTATTGATTTCAAGGCCCAGACCACACAATCTTTTGAGGATCTCAAAGGCCACATTCAAAAGCTGACCCAGTCCATGAGCACACATGAGAAGGGAAAATTTCCTGCCCAACCAAAGCCTCCACAAGGCCAATTTCAGGTGGGAAATCCATCAACTATGGAAACTCCACAAGACCAAGCCAAAACTGTCACCACATTGAGAAGTGGCAAAAAGATTGACAAGTCCATCAGAAACATGCTAATTCCAGACCCAAAACCAGACTCAATTCCAGCCAACCCATTAAGTGAGCCAGAACTTGCAACAAAAAATGACTGTGATCCCATGATTGAACAAGAACCAGAGCCATCAAGGGAAGAAGAACCCTCGTGTTCTATTCCTGCTCCTTTCCCTCATAGACTCAAGAGCATACAGAAAGCAAACAATCAGTCTGAAATTTACGAGCTTTTCAAGCAAGTAAAAATCAACATCCCACTTCTGGATGCAATCCAACAGGTTCCAGCTTATGCCAAGTTTCTAAAAGACTTGTGCACAGTCAAAAGAAGCCAAAATGTTCAAAAAAGAGCCTTCCTCACAGAGCAAGCCAGTGCCCTACTTCAACACAAAATCCCTCTAAAGTGCGAAGATCCAGGGTGCCCCACTATGTCATGTGTCATTGGAAATTTCAAAATTGAGCAAGCATTGTTAGACCTTGGAGCTAGTGTCAACTTGCTTCCTTTCTCTGTCTACCAGCAGTTGGGTTTAGGTGAACTGAAACCCACTTGCACCACACTCCAATTGGCAGATAGATCTGTAAAAATTCCTAGGGGTATTGTTGAAGATGTACTTGTCCAAGTGGATAATTTTATCTTTCCTGTAGACTTCATTGTTCTAGATACTCATCCAGAAGTTCATTCAGAAACTCCAATTCCTGTCATTCTTGGTCGACCTTTTCTAGCAACCTCCAATGCACTAATCAATTGCAGAAATGGTATTATGAAATTGACTTTTGGGAATATGACTCTCGAAATGAATGTCTTTGACATTGCAAAACACCCAAGAGAGTACGAGGAGGTAGAAGAAATAAATTCCATTGAGTCATTGATACAAGCACATCTGAATGACTCATTCTATGAGGATCTTAGTGAATCAACTTTGTCAAAATTTGACTCATCTGACTCTCTGGAACAAAACTCCATTGAGTGTCCTACCTTCAATGTGGGGACATGGGCTCCTAAATTTGAAGAAATTTCATCAAGTGGTACAAAACCACTATCTTCAAGTGACAGGCCACCAAAGCCTGAACTGAAACCGCTCCCATCTGATCTCAAGTATGCATTTTTAGGTGAGGATAAATCTTACCCAGTGGTAATTTCTTCAAAAATCACAGACTTGCAAGAAGCTCAATTAATTGAAGTTCTTAAAAGTCATAAAAGCATCATTGGGTGGACCATCGCTGATTTGAAAGGTATAAGCCCGTTAATATGTAATCATGCCATATACCTTGAAGAGGACTCAAAACCCTCTCGTCAAATGCAGCGACGATTGAATCCTCACATGAAAGAGGTTGTGAGACTGGAAGTGCTCAAACTCCTGGATGCAGGGATAATTTTTCCTATCTCCGATAGCAAATGGGTTAGTCCAACCCAAGTTGTACCAAAGAAATCTGGAGTCACAGTAGTCAAAAATGATGCAAATGAACTCGTGCCAACACGAGTCGTCACAGGATGGCGAATGTGCATTGACTATCGAAAACTCAATCTGGTGACTAGAAAAGACTATTTTCCTCTTCCCTTCCTTGACCAAGTCCTCGAGAGAATAGCAGGCCATGAATTTTACTGTTTCCTGGATGGGTATTCCGGATACAATCAAATTGAGATAGCTCTGAATGACCAAGAAAAGACCACATTCACATGTCCATTTGGCACCTTTGCATTCAAAAGGATGCCATTCGGACTTTGTAACGCTCCTGCAACATTTCAAAGATGTATGCTGAGCTTGTTCAGTGACATGGTCGAAAATTTTTTGGAAATCTTCATGGATGATTTCTCGGTATATGGTGACTCATTTGATTTGTGTCTAGCTAACCTAGAAAAAGTTTTGATGAGATGCAAAGAGGCAAATCTGGTGCTTAACTGGGAGAAATGTCATTTCATGGTGAATCAAGGCATTGTCTTGGGTCACATTGTGTCGTCTGAAGGCATGAAAGTTGATAAAGCAAAAATTGATTTGATAAGGAATCTTCCTGCTCCTAGGGTTGTGAAGGATGTTCGATCATTCTTAGGTCATGCAGGATTCTACAGAAGGTTCATAAAAGACTTCAGCACCATAGCAAAACCTATGTGTCATCTTTTGAGTCAGGATGTCATTTTCGACTGGAATGAAGCGTGCCAAAAATCCTTTGACAAACTCAAAGGCATGTTAATTTCTGCCCCAATAATGCAACCTCCTGACTGGACTCTACCCTTTGAATTGATGTGTGATGCTAGTGACTATGCTGTAGGTGCTGTTTTGGGACAAAGAAAAGATAAGAAGCCACATGTGATTTACTATGCAAGTAAAACTTTAAATGATGCCCAAATGAATTACTCAACAACTGAAAAGGAATTACTTGCTGTAGTATTTGCATTGGAAAAATTTCGATCTTATCTTGTTGGTTCTTCTGTTACTGTATTTACTGACCATGCAGCACTGAAATTTTTGCTTACAAAAAAAGATGCCAAACCAAGGCTCTTGAGATGGATCCTCTTGCTCCAAGAATTTGACTTAGTCATTAAGGACAAAAAGGGTGTGGAAAATGTGGTGGCAGATCATCTGTCGAGATTAACTTATGAGTTTCATGAGGATGGACTGCCAATCAATGAAAAATTCCCCGATGAACAACTATTCAGGATTGATGAGACCCCATGGTACGCTGATATTGCTAATTTCCTTGCTACCGGAACACTTCCTCCATTTTTCACTCCCATGGACAAAAAGAAGTTTCTGAGGGAGGTCCGCAATTTCTTTTGGGAAGATCCCTACGTATTCAAGTACTGTAAGGATCAGATCATAAGACGTTGCATCCCCGCTCAGGAAAGTAGACAGGTAATAACATTTTGTCATTCAGAAGCATGCGGTGGTCATTTTTCATCTCGAAAAACCGCTGCAAAAATCTTGCAGTGTGGATTTTACTGGCCCACACTTTTCCAAGATGTCCATGCTTTTTGCGTAACTTGCGATAGATGTCAAAGGTTGGGAAACATTTCAAAAAGAAACATGATGCCCTTAAACCCAATTTTAGTGATCGAAATTTTTGACTGTTGGGGTATCGATTTTATGGGACCATTTCCCCCCTCTTTTGGCTATCTATACATTTTAGTAGCCGTAGACTATGTATCCAAATGGATTGAAGCAATTCCATGCCGAAATAATGATCATCAAACGGTGATCAAGTTTTTAAAAGAAAATATTTTATCTCGGTTTGGAATTCCAAAATCCATTATAAGTGATGGGGGTACTCATTTTTGTAATCGACCATTCTGGAATTTAATGAAAAAATACTTGATTTTTCACAAAATTGCAACCCCTTATCATCCACAGACCAGTGGACAAGCTGAGTTAGCTAATCGGGAGATCAAATTAATTTTGGAAAAAACGGTGAACCCAGATCGCAAAGATTGGTCATTAAGACTAACTGATGCGCTCTGGGCATACCGAACTGCTTTTAAAACAATTTTGGGCATGTCTCCCTATCGATTAGTCTATGGAAAGCCATGTCACTTGCCTGTGGAATTGGAACATAGGGCATACTGGGCTATTAAAGCAATGAATTTTGACTTAGACAAGGCTGGACTGTCACGGAAACTTCAGATTAATGAATTGGAGGAATTGAGAAATGAAGCATATGAAAATGCTAAGATTGCAAAAACCAGGATGAAAATTTTTCATGACAAGAACATAGTGCGAAAATCTTTTGAACCTGATCAAAAGGTTCTACTTTTCAATTCGAGACTTCGCCTATTTCCTGGTAAGTTGAAATCAAGATGGACTGGACCATACATTGTTAAAAAGGTATTTGAACATGGGGCAGTGGAAGTGGAGAACCCATCAAACGGTAACATTTTTACCGTCAATGGTCAGAGATTAAAACCCTTTGTGGAGAATTTTGTCCAAAATGTGGAGACCATTTTTTTAATGGATCCAGAAAGTATCTCCGGATATCACTCCGGAGATTACGCTTGCCGACACAAAAAAGGGTCGGGTCAGTCAGACACCCGACACGATGGACTGCCTTTATAAGGCTCCCATCGCTTTTTTTTTCTTTTTTTTCTTTTCCTCACCACACCTTTACTCTTTTATTTTCTTTTTCTTCTTCTGCTTCTTCTTCTTCTCCACTGCATCTGGTTTTCTGTACCACGATCCAACCCATAACAGTACCATGTCTGCATTTTTCGATGACCCTATCCTCCTTCTCATGATCTACATTTGTTTGTATTATTTACTTATGGCTGTTCTTCTTCGGGCCGCACTGATGATCAAGGGTTTTTGTCCCAATGAAAACCCAGACCACCCCAAAGATGTTTAATCTCTGTTTTTTTTGGTATAGGTCATCGGCGATTGAACAGATCTCCACGGTTAACTGTGTATTCAAGCTCTACAAACCGAAAAACTCGAAACATTGGGGACAATGTTCAGTCTAGGTTGGGGGGTAAGATTTACAGTTTACAGTAGTTGATCTGCAGTTTACAGTAGTTGATCTGCAGTTTACAGTAGTTGATCTGCGCAGGTTGAACCCGTAATTGAACCCGTAAAATTTTCTGTAAATTTTTTTTTTTGTTTTTATTGTTGTATCTGTTCAAATTATGTACTTTGTATTAATGATAATATCTGTGGGTCAGTTTTGATCATCTTTGTGACTGGAAGACGTAAAAAAACCAGATAATGGGTCATAGAGTATCAATCATGAATGTAAATCTTTTTTGGTTTAGTCTAGGAGTCCTACGTACTTTTCCATCTGATGTACATACCATGATCATGAGAAAAGCAAGATTAGTAAGGAAGGCTGAAATCAAAGAAAAACAAGCGAAACCCCTCTGTGGCCGAAGCAGTTATTCTAAACGTCGTCGTGCTACACGACTTGGTGCCTGTAAACAGTGTGGCAGATACTTTCATGAGAAAAGATACAACAAATGTTCTGAACCAATTTCCGGTCGCGCAACCGATCGATTAAACTGGATAAAACATGGGCTGAGTAAGGATTACCCTGATACGCCATGCTATTCCGGTACTGTGCTTAACCGATTTGTGAGAGAGGAAGTTGGGAGAGTTACTAGTTGTCCATTTTACACAGATACGGAGGGGGAATCGGATTGACCTCTGTGGAAAAGTGTACTGAGGTTGGGAATGAGAGCTGAAGGTCCGAGTCTGTAAATTTTATTTTATTTTATTTTTTTATGTTCTGTACAAACTCTTTTGCATATCACTTTCTTTTGTTGTATAATTTTGTTGTTCCTAGTTTCAGATATTGGTGCATGGGTCAAAGCTCAAGTGCGATGTGTTCTCTTACCCTACTCATTTTTATTACTATGCACCATTATTGCACCTGCTGCCATGATTTGCGCCTGCCGACACTGCCGAAAGTAAAGTTAGAAAAAAAAAAAAAGGGGGGGCCTCCCACTGCCTTTCTTCTTCTTTTTTCTTTTCTTCTGCCTGCCAGCTCTTGCCGACATTTTTTTTTATATTAAAAAAAAAAAAAAACAAAAATCTGAGGAATGCCTTTATTAGGCCTTCCACCTTTTTCTTTTTCTTCCACCATCACCGGTGTTGGTTTCCCCCTTTCTCTTTCCCTTCTCTTCTTCTCCTTCTTTTTCTTCTTTTCTTCTTCGTCGTCGTTCTTTCTGTTCTCTGTAAAAACAACTCACCCCCTGTAAATCCATGACCATATACGCCGACGATCCAGTCTTTTGTTTAATAATTTGTCTTATATGTTTGTATGTGTACCTGGGTGCTCTTTGTGTTCTCACACTTAGGATGAGGAGTTTCCAGAGAAACCCAGATATTCCTTGAGTTGAGTAATTGTTGTATTTTGTTTGTAGGTTTCGGCAGATGAACAGATCTGTACCTTACAACCTTATCTCCACTAGCCCACTAGTGCTAGTGTTGTAAGTATTGTTTGTTTGTAATTTCATTTATATATATATTTGAAATTTGATATCTACAGCTTGTGATTCTCATGGCTATTTGTCTTTATAAGATTCCTTGTGAATTTGCTATGCCCTCCAATGACTATGTTGTAATTGCTGTTACAGTAAGATCTGATAATTTGCCAAATAATCCTCTTCAATCCTATGTATTCTGGGTTTATTCCTTCTTCGTTAATTTGTTTGTTTCATCCTAAATCTTCTTCCTTCCGCTTGTATTTTGGTATACTTTCTCTAGTTTCGTATTTGTAATTTTAGTTTTAGATCTGAAAAAAAAAAAAAAAAAAAAAAAAATTATTTTTTTTGGATCGCGTTTTTTTAGTATTTGTACCTGTATTTCATGATCACATCGGATGCAGCTTCAACTGTCTTTGTGACTGGCAGACGTTAAAGAACCAGATAGAATGTCTTTAGTCTTAGCAAGCATGGATCCTAAACTTTTTTGGTTTAGTCTAGGAGTTCTACGCAATTTCCCATCTGATGTGCATGTTGTGATAATGAGAAAAGCAAGGGATGTGAGAAAAATTGAAATCCGAGAGAAACAACAACAACCATTGTGTGGCCGAAGTAGTTATTCTAAACGTCGTCGTGCTACACGACTGGGTGCTTGTTACCATTGTGGCAGGATATTTCATATGAAAGAACATAATCAGTGTTCTGAACCAATTTCGGGTCATGTAACCGATCGATTAAACTGGATAGTGTATGGGCAGAGCAAGGATTATCCTGACACGCCATCTTATGCCAGTCCGGGACTTACATGTTATGTGCGACAAGAAGTTGGAAGGATCACTGATAATGACATAGATCCAAGCGATGACTCGGATTAGATTTTGACTATTAAAGACAAAGCTGTGGAAAAATGTGTTTTGGAACGAAGGATAAGGGTCTGAACTCTTTTGTAAAATATTTTTGTACAAAGTCTGGTTGTTGAAATAAAAATATGGGCCGAGTAAGGAACGTCCCGAACTACCAACTAACAGTGTAGGTAGGGATTTGATCCTGAGACGCCATAAATTTCCAAGTTCAATTTGTGCATTTTATCTTCTTTCAATTTTCATAGATAAATGAGTATGTGGGCTGAGTAAGGAATGTCCTAAAATGCCAACCTGTAGTGTGGGTAGGGACTTATCCTGAGACGTCATAGTTTTTCAAGTTTAATTGGTGCATCTAGTCTTCTTTCAATTTTCATAGATAAATGAGTATGTTTTATAATTTTGAATTTTATTTTATTTTTTTAAAAAAAAAAAAAAAAACTCACTTCTTTGAAAAATGGTATTTTCTCTATGCTTAAATGTCAAATGTATATTGCTATTTGTTATTCTTAAGGTACAGAATGACCAGACTCAAAAATAGAATCGGTATATAACCGACATTCCATGAAAAACCTGACATTACCAGTAGAGATGATAAAGAATACCATGGTAAGTTTTGAGCCTTACCATACTTTTGAGAGATAATTAACATTTATTCAAGTAAGGTCTTTCATTCTCTATTTTTGAATAATCTCATTAAATTTGCTTTGATTGACGCAACTAAGGTAATCTGTTGACATATCCCCAAGAAATCTGTTCATACGACACATACATGTTCACATACTTGAGAAAGGATTTTAGGCCATCTTTGATTTGATATTGAGCCTTAGCCATTTTTTCTGCAAAATTATTTCCCTAGTCAGCCATGTTTGAGCCCTCAATGTATGATTTCTTCTTTGATAAACCCAAATATTTACCAAGCCACAAGAAAACATACTGGACACACCATTGCTATCTAATTTTCTTGCACACTCTTATTAATCAATATGACACAGAAATGCAAAGAAATGGGAAAACTGTGGAGATTACTTTTCGATGATAAGGAGAATCAATGGGAACAAATGAAAAAAAAAAAAAAAAAGAAATCATTTCTGGGCAAAATGTCGAAAAGCTAGAAAGAAGTGTGCTACATTACAGAATAAAAAGATAGCTTTTGAAAACCTCTGACGTCATTTCATTAGCCACTGACCTCTGGCCACGCTACAACCTATGAAAATCCCTAATTGATCTCAAGTCTGTTACATGTGTGTGTTGTTAATCAAAATTGGGGTATGGTAAATAGTATTTCTTTAAATTGCATCAATATTCTTTCATGAGATTATGCCAAACATGATTAGTTTGTTTCCGTAAACTTCACTTCCTTCCTAATTGTGCATGTGATTTTTCGATTGGCCACCTTCTGATCACATGCCCCGTGAGAGACAAGTCACTATAATCGGAGTGAATTTTTGCTGAGAGCATTCTACGAGAGGTTTGTGAAATCGAAGCTATCCATGGAAGGTAGTAAAGTGGAGTGTTTGTTATATAACAATTCTTGTTGCTAGAATGATCATTCTTACTACATAGGGAATTTCAAATACCAATATAACAAGTGTTTATTTTTGCATATATTACGTACCAATGACAGAGAAGTGTTTTATTTTGCTAAAAAAAAAAAAAAAAAAAATATTTGGCGTCTCAGCTATCATGGTGCTAATGCGTATACACATTTTTTTCACAATGGAGTTTGTAGGTAGCTTCACTGAAAACCTTCACGAGACAAAACTCGTCCACTAGGAATCACCTAGGGGTTTAACGGCTTATTGCATATGCTAAATGCAATCGTGTTATCTACGAAAGTGATTTTGTTATGCTGTTATTTATTGCTAGAGACCAGCAATGTTTAGGTTGGGGGGTGTGATTAGCACTCAAAAGTAGCATATTGTTATGCTCTTTTTGGACTAATTATACTTTGATGGAGTTTAAATGATGATATTTTAGGTTCTAAAGTGAAGGAAAGTCCAAAGGCATCCAAGAAGTACATCTGAGGGACAAATGCCGAATTAACGCAAGACCAAGGGAGCAATGTCAGGAGAATGCAAAGAATGAAGGACAAAGTGTAATAAATGAAGGACAAAGTGTAATAAAAGCATTTGAAAAATCAGCATGCAAAGCACCACCGTTCACTTGCCCACTTGCCCACTTGCCCACTTGCCTTCCCAAGCCTATAAATAGGCAGCTCTTCTTCAGCTTTAAAAAGGCCAAACCTGAGGGAGAAATTAAGAGAGTATTTTTTTAGAGAGTTTTTAGAGAGCAAAATTTCTTTCATCTTTTGTAGTTTCCATTTCAATTCATGTATTGAAGATTTTATGCTTATGTTCTTATGGTAAGAGTTCTTTCTTATAATTGTCATTTCTTTATAGCTTTTATATTTACTTGCTTATATAAATATAATGGAAGGCTGAGCCTCCTCTACTAAGTGTTTTCTTTTATGTTTTTATTATATCTTGGTTGTGAATTAAACACCAAGTAGTTAGTGTTTTTCTTTTATGTATTTTTATCTCTTGGTTGTGAATTAAACACCAAGTAATTATTGCTTTCTTTTAATTTAAGTATTGTTTTCTTTTACTTCCATTGTTGGAGCTTCCTTCTTCCCCTTAGAGGAGTGAAACTCTTCCACCTTTTTAGTGCTTTACCAAAGTCGGGAAGGGTGGAACGTGATTCACTTGTTCTTTGTCGAAGAACGACTCCTTGTTTAGATATTTTACTTTAGAGTATTTTACTTTGTAACACCTTTTGGGGATGAGTACTATTCATCATTCTAGCTTTACCATAGCTATGAAGGGTGAGTAGTCCTCATTCACTCTTTGGGAAGGGATGATAGATATGTAAAAGATTAATCCGGACATTATGTTTGTGTATCACCTTTATGCTTAAATGTTCTATACTCCACTTGATTTTTGGGTGATTGAATGCACCTAGCAAAGTAAAGGTACTTTGTATAATCAACGGATCTTTCTATGATAAATGGATGACTCCTACACGGAAAGATCCATTGATTCAAGGCAAGTACCCTAACTAACTCTTCATGACAAACTTTCAATGTCCACCATTATAGCACTTCATTCCTATCTTCCGATTAATTTGCCGTTGACACGGGAGTTAATTGAGTTATAAAGCATAAACATAATGCACCGGATAATCAACTACATATTCTGATTCCCGGATCAACGAGTGTTTGTTACATTTAATCATCTTATATTTTGTCTAGCAAAATACCCATTGGAAAGAATCTTACATTCTATCCAAAACTTCCCACAACTTCAAAATCATAATATTTCCAATTACAAGTCTTTCTCACTATTTACTTCAAAGAACACCAACCATAGTTCCCTGAGGATTCGACTCTGGACTCAAACCAGATTATTACTACAACTTGACCGCCTGCACTTGGGTGTACACATTTCGGATCAAGTCACACATGAATGCAATTGTCTTCCAAGAAAAATAATTTCCAAACTAGCAAACGCTCGAATCATTGTAGCAAATGTGTGAGGCCCCGCATCAGAAAATTCATTCCACATCTCTAGAAACAACCGAAATGTTGCTATGTACTTCCCAGATTCTACAAGCCCCTCAATGATTGTATTCCAAGAAACCAAATTCCTTTCAGGCATATCATCAAATAATTTATGTGCATCAATCATCATCCCACATTTCACATGCATCAATAACATCATGTTCCTCATATACTGATCTGCCTCAAATTCACTATATATCAGACGATTGAAAACTCTCTTAACCCCTCGGATTGATTTCAACCCAATACAAGCACTCACCAACGCATCACTGTTTCCTCCAAATTAGTTTCTTTCTTTACATCACTGTCGATTTTCAAAGGTTTCAACATGGGTCATGGTTTTTGTTGTAAAAATAATTGTGGATACGGATGCTAAATACAATGATAAAGAGAGATCAAAGAAACTTATCGGTCAAGGCGTGAGTAATCACTGCCCTTAAGGATAGATTTCGCCCCTCGGAGTACGAAGCTCAGTGCAACAGGACAATGGCAACTACCCTCTAGGATACAATGACCGCTTCTCGCAAACGTGCACTCGTAATGTGAGGAGCCAGGAACAAGTCAAACTAGATTAGCCCACTAGTTAAAAATATTGGAACAACTAATGAAGAAATAATTTTTGTGAAGACGGAAAGAAAAAAGGCTTCTGTATTTTGGCTGAGGATGTCTTCGGTGTGCAGAACAAGAAGAAGAAAAGGTTTGTTTGTGTGTCTCTGCCTTCTCCCGTGAAGCCTTTATATAGGCTGCCCAAGATAAAGAAAAAGGGAAGAATCCCTTTGATTGAGCCAATTAAGGCTCCAACGGTTGAATGATTGAGTGGGAATCAACCCACTTATTTAGCACATGTGAAAGTAATTGGTCAATAGCTATTTTGGGGAAATAAATGTAAATTTAAGGAAAGTGAATATATGAGATTCCCATGTGAACAAATCAACACCAAGACTGCAAATCTCTTACTTTTGAAATAAACATGTGTCTAATATACAACAATCCCCCACATATTTCAAAAGAAGATATATATATAAAAATTGGGCTAATCAACGAGAATACAATGCTTTGTGTTTGGTGCCTTTTGGGCTATGAACCGAACCTAGGATGAGTAAGTTGTGATTCACGGAAGTATGGTGAAATGGAAAATTTCTATGAACCATAAATTCCAAGTGTGAGCCAACAACTTACCACCCACATTGTACTCTCTCTAGTCAAGCTGTTCAACGCGGGTTGGCGCTAATAGGCCATGCGCCCTACCTGGATGTTCATGAGTGCTCTAGAGAACATGCCTTAGTTCTCATAGAAGCGGCCCCATTTCACACTCATATAGGTGAATCCATCAAGTGTGCACTACAATTAAGCACACCACTCATAAGAGATATGGAATTCATTAAGAGCATAGCTCAACCCTCAACCATTGCAGTATAGCACTGTGTACACCATAGGAAGGGACATAATCAAAGGAGTTACAGTGCTCACCAAGTCAATCAGTAACTTGTTATTACCCATATGAACCTACTTCATGGGGTCTCCAATCATATAGGTTGGGTTACCATCACTCTTGACCCATTATAATAGGCATGAGTCTCATTCCCCTCGATGTATCAAGCACTAGTTTCTTACCTAGTGGCTTAGTCAAAGGATCTGCCAAGTTCATCTCTGACCTCACATATTCAAGGGATATTATCCCATCATTAAGTAACTGTCTCACAACGTTCTGTCTCAGACGTATGTGTCTGTTCTTTCCATTGTATATCTTATTCTTTGCACGGGCTATAGCGGCCTGGCAATCACAAAGCATAGACACAGACGGAGCTGGTCTCGTCCATAAAGGGATATCCGCTAAGAGGTTTCTAAGCCACTCAGCCTCACTACCTGCCATCTCCAAGGCAATAAACTCGGACTCCATAGTGGATCGAGCTATGATAGTCTGTTTTGCAGACTTCCGTGATATTGCACTGTAACGCCCCCAAAACCACCCTGGACGGCATTACATACTAAAACCATTTACATAATGAGAGCACTAAAATAAACCATTCATAAATAAGACTTCATAAAAATCATTCATAACATTTACATCATTATCCCAAAAGAATATGTCATCTTTGGCCTTTACATTTCAAAAATCAACTAATGTAGCGCAGCGGAAATAACAAAAGAAAACTAGACTTCACAAGGTTCAAAATGAATAGCCTAGTCTAGAACAAAAGTAAGAAACATCTCTAGATGTCCCACTCGGGATCCAAGTATCCCTCTAGTGAAGCCTCTCCATGGCCCGGCTCATTAGCACCGAGCTCATCCTTTGGCACCAAATCTGAAAAATGTTCAACTGTAGGGGGTGAGCACTAAGCTCTGTAGGAAAATCCTCCCAAACTCAAACAAAGTTTAGAAAATATGTAAAACACGTCGGTCTCATTTCACAAATATCATACATAACTTTTGAAGTAAAACCAGGACATTTCAATAGATCTCAAGTTTAAGGAACAACAGTAATTGAATGAATAAGTGAAACCACTATACAGTTAACAAACCATATCCAAATATAATCCAATCCACCATACACTGTTTCCACAAGTTCTTGCGGAATCCCATACGTCCCAAGACTCTTGGAGAAACCGTCTATGGTAGAATGAACAATAACCAATATACAATAGATAATCCATTCTACCATAAATCGTTTCCAACAAGTTCTCGCGGAATCCCATACTTCCCGAAACTCTTGTCGAAATCATTTCTGGTACAATGCACGATAACCCACACTATATGTCCGACACAATCCACGTTACTAATCCGTGATCATTAGTGGTAGGAAAAGTTCATACCCACACGGCGTACAAAGGCGGCTACCCACTCCATGTGGTAGGAGAAGTTCATACCCGCGTGGCATACAAAGACGTCTACCCACTACATGATACCCGGTCAATAGTAATCCAAGTTCATATCGTACAACCACGCAAGAGATAAAATACCAACAAATATCTCACATAACCAACAATTACACAAGTCCCCAATTCACCCTCAAAGTCTTGTTTCTCAAGCATCCTTACAAGGAACCTCCTGAGAAGGAATGAGCATCCTTACAAGGAACCTCTCACTCATGTTCCTCCAAACAACCAAACAAGAAATACGATATCCACAATTTCCTCAATTAACGAACAATTCCATAAACCCCCAATTTCACATGTAACATTCCAATAAAACAATTTAAGCAAAAGTACATGAGATCATCAAAAATATCATTTTGTTGTTCAATATGAAACACTAAAGTTTTGAAATCAAGAACCGATGAGTAATCAAACTTTGGAATCATTACAAATGAATATTAAGTTTGGAGTATAAAGAATAAAGGCGCACCAAGCTTGAAGATCATGGACAAAGGAGAAATTAAGATTTAACGGAACAACTATGTATGGAAATAAATAACAACGACTATCAAGGTGTGAAATCAAGAACAAATGATTATGAAGCTTAGAAATCAAGACTAAAAGGACACTCAAGTTTTGGAACCAAGAATAAAGAATATCAAGTATTGAATATCAAGCTTAGAATTCAAAATAGAGGAACAATCATGTATTGAAATCAATAACAAATGAGAAGTCAAGAGAAAAACACATTTCCCTTGAAAACTAGAGTTTGGTAGCAAGCAAGGAGATTTAAGGGTTACCCAACAATCACATGATTCTCCTCATGGCATTAATTGCAAGAATATCAAGAATTTAGGATTGGATAGCATACATATAACATTTAGAGTTAAGAGATACATATAAATAAACCTAACCTCAATGTAAGAGAATGGAAGAAAACCCCTACCTTCTTCTTCCTTAATGTTCTTGAAAACTTAAAGTTTTGATCTTCTTCAATGTGTAGATCCTCCTTTGGTCTTGTGTTTTCCCTTTCCTTCCTCCTCTCTAAGTCTTCCTAGGGTTAGAAATGTTGAAATGGGGCTAATGGGGGTGTCCTTATGTATTTATAGGGTGAGAAATGGTCTCTTGTACGCGATTTCTGAAACCTAGATTCGTAACTCACGTTCGAACGTCATTGGCGTTCGAACGGTCGTTGCTCCCAGTACTTTTGTTTTTCCATCAGACAAGAGTACTGGAACGCACTTACGTTCGAACGTTTATTCACGTTCGAATGTCGATTCACGTTCGAACGTCATTTCACGTTCGAACGAAATTCCTGTTTTTGCTGAAACTTCCAGTGCAGTTTTGGCCTATTTAGAGATTGATTTGGAAATTTTTCGTGAAATACACTTTTGTAGCCTTGGAAGTCTTCTATCTACTTTCAAAATTTCAGATCAAATGGACATTAGGATAAAAAGTTATAATCCAAATACTAGGCAGTGTCCAAAATCCTTTCTTTCCAAATTCTCTCTAAAGTGTGCTTTCACTCCGAAATACTTCCAAACTTCTACAACATATCCTATTACCTCAACTAACATTTTATTTCTACTTTTCCACTCTATCAAATTCAAACACACATCACGACGCATATCCCCATTTTTACAACAATTATTTACTATATATCTATATACATATATAAAAGAAAATGCGGGGTGTTACATGCACCCCCACCAAGGGTGAACACATAACCACTAGTGGATTTTGTCTCATCTGAATCACTGATCCAGTTAGCATCGCTATACCCCTCTAGTACAGCGGGAAATCCACTATATAAAATACCATAGTCCATGGTACTTCTCAAGTATCTCAACAATCTCATCAAAGCAGTCCAATGATCTTGGTTAGGACTATGTGTATATCTACTAAGTCTACTAACAACATAAGCAATATCAGGACGTGTATAATTCATCAAATGCATCAAACTACCAATTATTTGTGCATATTCTGATTGAGAAACACTATCACCTATATTTTTCTTCAAGTGCATGTTAGCATCATATGGTGTAAAGACTGGTTTACTGTCATAATGTCCAAATTTCTTAAGGACTCTTTCAGTGTAGTGTCCTTGTGATAGCATTAGGCCATTTTCTCTTCTAATTATTTTAACTCCCAAAATTACGTCAGCCTCACCAAATCTTTCATATCAAAATTAGAGGAGAGAAATTTCTTAGTGTTTTCTACAATTTCCAAATTAGTTCCAAAGATTAGCATATCATCCACATACAAACTAATAATAACATGATGGTTATTTTTAGATTTTGTATACACACATTTATCTACTTTAGTAATAGAAAAACCATTAGAAATCAATACTTGATCAAATTTGTCATGCCATTGTTTAGGTGCTTGCTTTAAGCCATACAAGGATTTTACTAATTTGCATACTTTATTTTCTTGACCAGAAATTATACATCCCTCAGGTTGTTGCATATAAATTTCCTCTTCGAGTTCTCCATTTAGGAATGCAGTTTTTACATTCATCTGATGAATTACAAGTTTATAAATGGAAGCCAATGCAATCAAAACTCTAATAGAGGAGATTCTAGTCACAGGAGCAAAAGTATCGAAGTAGTCTACATCTTTCCTTTGTGTATAGCCCTTAGCTACCAATCGAGCCTTAAATTTTTCAATTGATCCATCAGGTTTAAGTTTCTTTTTAAATATCCATTTACAACCTATGGTCTTAGTTCCAGGAGGCAAGTCTACTAATTCCCAAGTATGGTTCTGCATAATAGATCTAATCTCATCATTAATTGCCTCCTTCCAGAATGATGCGTCTGGAGATGCGATAGCCTCAGTATATATTAATGGATCATTGTCTATTATGAATGTATAATATTCATCACCATAATTATTTTCTTTCCTTTGTCTCTTACTTCTTATTAATTCTATTTCTGAATTTATAGTTGTTTCCTTTTCGATCTCACTACAAGAAGTTTGGGGTATTTTCTCTAACTTGGATTTTAGAGGAAATATGTGCTCAAAGAAATCAGCATTCTTAGTCTCAATTATGGTATTAGGCTCAAGTACATCACTCTTAAGCACTAAAAATCTGTATGCAGCACTATGTTCAGCATATCCTATGAACATACAATCTGAGGTTCTAGAGCCTATTTTTCTTTTCTTTGGTTCAGGTAATATCACTTTTGCTAAACACCCCCACACTTTTAAATATTTTAAGTTGGGTGCATATCCTTTCCATAACTCATAAGATGACTTTCTAGTTTTCTTGTATGGTATCCTATTTTGGATATGACAAGCAGATAGTAAAGCTTCTGCCCACAAGTTATTGGGTGCTCCTGAACTTATTAGCATAGAATTCATCATTTCTTTAAGTGTTCTATTTTTCCTTTCTGCTACTCCATTTGATTCAGGTGAATATGGTGGCATTATCTCATGAATGATTCCTTCTTTTTCACAGAATTCATCAAGTGAGTGATATTCACCTCCCCTATCAGATCTTAATCTTTTAATTTTCTTATTTAGTTAATTTTCTACTTCAGTTTTATATTTTATGAACATGTCATAAGTTTCATCTTTGTTTCTAAGCAAAGATACTTTAGCATATCTTGAATAATCATCTATGAAAGTCATATAATATCTTTTTCCACCTCTTGTCATTGTTTGTTTTAAGTCGCCTAAATCAGTATGAACTAAACTCAATAGTTTAGATTCTCTTTCTACTGATTTACAACTCTTTTTGGTAATTTTAGCTTCTGTGCATATTTCACATTTATCCATGTGTGTATTATTAATACCAGGAATCATGCCAGTTTCCTTCATTTTCTTTATGTAAGAGAAACTAACATGACCTAGTCTACCATGCCATAAATCAATAGAGTCAAGCACATAAGCAGAAGAGGTACTAGCATTTTCATTGATAATCTCAAGTACATTCAGAACAAAGAGACCCTGACTACAATATCCCTTCCCCACAAAAACATTATTCTTAGTCATTATAAGCTTATCAGAATCAAAAGAGACTTTTACCCCTACCTTGCCAAGTAGTGACACAGACACAAGATTCACACGAATTTCAGGAACATGGAGAACATCACTCAGAGATAGGACTTTTCCAGATGTGAGCTTGAGAAGAACTTTCCCTTTTCCCAGAACAGGAGTGGGCCTTGAATCGCCCATGTAAACAGTTTCTTCTCCTTCCCCTACAGCTGTGTAGGAGGTAAAAGCACTTCTGTTACCACAGATGTGCCTGGTAGCACCAGAGTCTACCACCCAGTCCTTGATGTCGGCAACCATGTTGACCTGAGAAACGACCGCAGCAATGACATCTGCTTCAACCAGGTTTGCAATTGGTTTGGCAGGGTTGTCGTTCCTCTTCCTGTGCCTACACTGTGGAGCATGGTGCCCCGGTTTCCCGCAGACAAAGTAGTTTCCTTTCCTTTTGAATGTCGGGTTGTTGGTCTTGGGCCTATTACTATTTTTGTTGTCAGGCCTTCTGTTTCAATTGTCTCTTTGGTTTGGCTTTTCATCAACTAGGTTTGCCTTGGAGGATATCTTGTTGGCTTTAGCTGCCCTGAGTTGGTTTTTATTCTTTTCTTCTATGATGATGTGGACGATGACATCTTCTAGTGACATGTGTTTTCTTTTGTGTTTCAGAGATTGTTTGTAATTTCTCCATGACTCGGGAAGTTTTTCAATCAGAGCTCCTGCAACAAACTCTTCTTGGAGCTTAATATTTTCATTTTTTAGGTCGTCTAACAACTTATGGTATTCATTGATTTGTGACTGGATATCTTTTTCATCAGTCATCTGGTAGTGCAGAAAATTCCTAATGGCAAACTTTTGAGTTCCAGCATCCTCAACTATATATTTCTTATTCATAGACTCCCAAATTTCCCTAGCTTCTTTGTAGGGGCAGTATACATCAAATAGGTCATTAGGTAATGTGCTAAGGATTGTGTGCCTACAAATCTTGTTGGCATGTTCCCATATTTTCAGTGATATTTCATAGTGTTCAGAGTCCTTTTCAGGTTTGGGTTCAGATAGGGCAAATGCAATCCCTATAACATCTAAAGCAGAGAAGACTCTTTCTTGCCATCTCTTAAAGGAGGTTCCAGAAAACGTTTCAATTTTTGAGGTGTCGGGAAAAGCCTTAGTGGTAAGCAATGCATCATCCATAGCCATAATCTATCCTTAAGATTGTTGTAAAAATAATTGTGGATACGGATGCTAAATACAATAATAAAGAGAGATCAAAGAAACTTATCGGTCAAGGCGTGAGTAATCACTGCCCTTAAGGATAGATTTCGCCCCTCGGAGTACGAAGCTTGGTGCAGCAGGACAATGGCGACTACCCTCCAGGATACAATGACCGCTTCTCGCAAACGTGCACTCGTAATGTGAGGAGCCAGGAACAAGTCGAACTAGATTAGCCCACTAGTTAAAAATATTGGAACAACTAATGAAGAAATAATTTTTGTGAAGACGGAAAGAAAAAAGGCTTCTGTATTTTGGCTTAGGATGTCTTCGGTGTGCAGAACAAGAAGAAGAAAAGGTTTGCTTGTGTGTCTTTGCCTTCTCCCGTGAAGCCTTTATATAGGCTGCCCAAGATAAAAAAAAAAAGGGAAGAATCCCTTTGATTAAGCCAATTAAGGCTCCAACGGCTGAATGATTGGAATTAGGGCTGTTAATCAAGCCAAGCTTGAACATTTTTTTAAGCTCGTTTATGTGTAAATAGTCAAATGAGCCAGCTCGTTTATGTGTAAATTAGGCTTGAATTAGGCTCGAATTCAGCTCGATTAACACCCCTAATTGGAATCAACCCACTTATTTAGCACATGTGAAAGTAATTGGTTAATAGCTATTTTAGGGAAATAAATGTAAATTTAAGGAAAGTGAATATATGAGATTTCCATGTGAACAAATCAACACCAAGATTGCAAATCTCTTACTTTTGAAATAAACATGTGTCTAATATACAACAGTTTTAACCCCTGTTCTAAAAAAGAACACCTTATCTGATTACATGGGGTTCTACCTTTTCTTCAGTAGACTAAACCATACCCACAAAACAAAGATTTTTCTTTAAAACTTCTAGGGTCTGTCAGTGAACATGGAAAGCTGCAACACATTTGAATCTGATCCAATGACATGTTTTGGTACCTTGACAATGGGATTTCCATATTCATTACTTTGTAAAGAAGAGCAAATATAACAATACCAGTCAATGTACAAAGAGAAGCAAGAAAAAAAAGTTACATTTCAAAGCTCCGTTTTCGAACAACTAACAATCCCAGTGAATGTACAAAGATAAGCCGCGAAAAGTTACCTTTTCAAAGCTCCAAATTTGAACAACTCCGAATGGAATTTGTTGAAAACTGGAGGGTTTGAGGTGATCGTTTGAGAAAATTAAATGTGGGTTTCGAAAGAGTTGAGAGTATTAGCATCAGAAGATCCGTCGTAGATTTGTTTGGCTATCTAAGGGTAGTTGAGTAGGTTTAAAGAACTTGGCGACTGTTACGAGGTTGCCATGCGTGCTTGTCAACTCTAATATGTGAACGCGAATTGGAGGAAACAAGATTTTAAAATTGACACGTTTTCACTCTTCTTTGATCCATCTTAGGGCAGTGCGACAGTCTCGACCCAAAAGAAAGTGTGATGTATCTGAAAATTCGAGAGCTTAAATAAATTCAAATATCACATAATTTCTTTCATTATCTTTTCTACGTGTAGAATTATTGTGAGCGATCTAAGCTTTAACCCTTATTTCTTTCTTCATATTGTAAAGAGAGCAAATTCATTTTTTGCTACCTCTATTGATAGATCAAGGACGCTCGTGTCGTTGTTCCCTCGGTTAAGTTTTTTTGGTTCTTGAAAATGATCGTCATCTAGATTAATGTTTAACATTTAAAATATAATAAATAATTTTTTTGTCGTCTTGATATGAGTATAGCACGAATAGTAATGATGCGGTACAAAAATACCAACACGCACAACACATAATTTACACCCCTATTTTATTTCCTTACCAAACATAATATTTTATCTATCTCTCCAACTTTTCATCCTTCTATTTTTTTATCGTACCAAGTGAATCATAAGGTAGGTAATCCATGTAAAATATGTTTTTTTGTTACTGTAATTAAAATATAAATAAGTAACTAAAATATTTAATGGATTAAAAAGTATGCATGGTTAAAATATTTATCAAAGTTAAGATATTTATTGTTAATAAAATATCAAAAATAAATATATATAGTTAAAATATAAGTTATATGATAAATCGTTATATCTAAAGAAACTGAACTGTTGTTATATTTTGTATAAATAAGATGCATTATTTTATTATAAAAGATTATATCAATGATCGTTTGACGTTTGTAATAATATTCATAGAATACAATTTGGTATTGAACATTGAAAAAACATTGTTAGTCAACAAGTATTGTAATTATTATCTTCTCAGGAAATAAATTTGGCTTCCCATAAAGATTTTTCATTAAAAGATTAATTGGAAAAAATAATCATTGATTAAGCAACCAATTTAATTTGTTCAGGTGCTCAAAAGTTCTCCACCTCCGACCATAACTAGAATCAAATCTTATACTTTTTCCTTTTGGATAAAAATTTTGAAGATAAAATAACTTAATATTTAAGGCTTTTAGCACTTTATATCCTGCAAGATTTTAAAATTTTTCTTTTGTATTTTTAAAGATTAAATTTTTCATATTACACCTTTAAATGTATCAAAAGTGTTGTAATATGACTAGGAGTGTCGATCGTGTCGGGTTAAACAATTACGTGTCGAGTTAAACGAGTGACGGGTGAAAAATATGAAAATTCATACACGACACATTTAATAAATGACACATGTAAATTCATATACGACACATTTAATAAACGAGTGAAAAACTTCAACACAAACACGAACCATTTAATAAACGAATAACGAATAACACGATAACTCGTTTAACCCGTTTAATTTTAAAAAAATTATATCAACAAATTTTAATACTCCATTTTTTTATTGCTAGCTGTACTTGCCTCAAAAAAGAAAAATTTTCGACCAAATATTACATAAAAGTCAGACTTGAAGGCTAAAAAAAAGGAAAAGAGGTCACTGTCTTTTATAAGCAAGTCAGCTTTCCCATCTCTCCTCATTTGTCGATGTGAGACATAGAGGCCACTACCTTTTGCTCCTTTACTTCTTTTTTTTGTCGAGAGGCCACTGTCTTGTGCTTCTTTACTTTTTTTTTTTTGTATTGATTTTTTACTTCTTTTTTTTCTCTGGCTAATTTTTTAAAATTATTAATTTATTATTAAATTAATTTTATTTAAACGGATAAAACGTGTAATAAACAGGTTGACAAGTCTCACTCGAATACGACCAATTTATTAAACATGTTTAACGAGTCAACCCGTTTATCACTCAAACCCGCTTAATTTGTATCGATTCCTGTCGATTAATCGTATCGTGTCGAATTTTGACAGGCCTAATTATGACTCTTCTGTTAAATTCTGTTATTTTTTTTTGTCAAAAGCTGACTTATTAACACATACAAAAACACTAATGAAAAGTTAATATAAGAGTCACATTGTAATACTTTTGATATATTGAAGTTATAATGTGAAAAATTTAATCTTTAAAAGTACAAAGTACATAATTTTAAAATCTTTTAAAGTACAAAATGCAATTCACCCTAATATTTAAAAGTTAAAATTCACATGACTGATCATACGCGTTGCGTTCAGTTCGGAAGACATACTAACTTAGTGAGCGGTTCATTAAAATTGATTATGAATTTTAAATTTATAATTTATACTCTAAAAAATTATAAATTTGATATAGTTTTTTCGTCAATACTGTAATTAGGGATGTCAGTGGACCGAAGCAGGGGCAGGGGGTGTAGTCTCCATCCCAGTACCAGCTTAAAAAAATTTCGTCCATCCCCGTCAACAAGTATAATTTTCATCCACATCCCCGTCCCTGCTCCCCCCGTACCTATCACCATCCCCGTCCGCGGGTAAATTTCTAATCCCCATCCTAGCTCCCCTCGTACCCGCCCAAGCCCAAGCCCAAGCTCAACCAACATAATCCAAAATTCTAAATAAATCCAATATTTTAAATAATTCAACAACATTCTAAATAATCTATCACAACATAATGTAGTATAACATATTCCAACATAACACAAACAACAAATGTCTAAAATACTACTTGAATATTTGTAATGAGGGAACTTTTCTACCATGTAGTTTCACACTTGTAATTTAATAAAAAAAATAAAACATAAAAAGTATAATAATTGCATAAAAAATATTTTATATTTACTAATAAAATTGAAAAATTACCAACTCAATCATCTCTTAAGAGTAAGTCTATATATAAATATATATATTTAATGGGTATGGCTGGGCGGGGGCGGGACGGGGGTAAGGGTAAGTCCATCCCTGCCTTCATCCTCGCACAGGTTTATACAGGGATCCCCGTATACGTCTACCGTTCAATAAGTATGGTCCATCCTCGGTCCAAATGAGGCGAGTTTGGACGAATACCCGTTTTTCCCCGATCCATTGTCATCCTAACTGTAATCTTTCTCTAAATTTAAGGAATTGATAATGTAAAAATCTAAATACAGAGTTCAATCTTTTCTGGTTCTAATGAATTTGTATTAAAAAATATTTTATTTGTACTTGATTCATTTATTGATTCGTATCAAACGAATCGTGTATAATCGATATATATATGAGCCATGTTGTGTATTTTTTTTGATTAATTTTGTTTATACCCGATTTATTTATTAATTATATCGTGTTGAATCTGTTCATCTACGAAATGAGTGACTTAAGGAACAAGTATTATGCTCATGTCAGTATTAACGAGTCGTTTCATATTTGGAAGCGCGGTAATTTAAACTACCGTACAAAAATGTAAATGTAATAAACCCTTATTAAAATGGGCAAGTCTTTTATACGTCGTCGTGTAAGACAGTCCTCCCTTGGGCGCCCAACTTTCAGTCCTGTTGGTGAAACGAAGGTTCGATAATGGCGCCCCACGATCTACGCCGTCCGTTTAAACGGCCGGCGATATCTGACCAACAGAAACGGCGAGATCTCTCTTTGCCCTGGTAGACTCAGAACTGTCGTGATGCTCAGCACCAAGCGCGCTGTTTAGCCTCCACCGTCCTCTCTTTCCCTAACCAGAACTCGGAACCTGTACCGGAGCCTCAAGCCTTGGAGGAAATCGAATATATGAAGAGTCCGAGCCCGAACAGCAAGCTATTGATATTGATGTGCGTCAGGCGTCGAAGGTCAGAGGAGCTGAAGCTCGTCGGTGGTTTGGGAAGCAGCTTATGCTTCCTGAGTGGATGATCGATGTTCCTGATTGCCTAGACCAGGATTGGTCCGTTTCTCTTATACTTTTTTTTGTTTTCGTCTAGTGTTACTCCGTGTTTGTGTGTGTGTGTGTGTGTGTGAGAGAGAGAGAGAGAGAGAGAGAGAGAGAGAGCATAATTCAAGTTTTTTTTTTTTAACAATTGAATAGTTTTATTCAAAAAAATGAAAGCTGCATATATATATGTATGAATTTTGTGAGTGTCTTTTAGTATGTGTGTAGGTATGTTCATGGTCAATTCTGTGATGAGAATTGAATTTGTTGATAAAGATAGGTTGCATTTATGACAGTATGGAGTCTATGCTTGGAATGTTGCCGCGATATTGTTTTGAATTCAGATTCCATAATAGGCATGCATTAAGGCTCTAGTTGAAGTTCAGTTGAAATGTTGAATTTTTATTTGTTTTATTGAGTACTTAAGGTTTCAAATGAGTAGGGTAAGGTGAAAATTCAGGCCGTGTGTGCTTGGTGGAGAAACTAATAGAGACCATGGTATTTTAAGTTTATGTCTAGAGGTTTTGCATGTTCTGTACATCCTTAGTTGGACAATCATTGGATAAATTAGTTGTTTTAAGTCGGCTAAACAAAACTTGAATGTTGGGGCCAATTTAGGGATCTTTTTGCAGTTCGACACTGGCTATAGACGTCTTTGGTTCAATGATGGTCTAGCATGGGGTTTATCTGAATATTTGCAGACCTTATTTTGTGCTTCTGTTGAGTGGTGCAGCCTCCACCTTCTTCACGTTGCCTATCATTTAGTTTCACATGGTGGAACATGAATACCTGTCCTATATCACTTAAAGTGAATTTGAAATGGACTTCAGTATAATGTGAATTCTGTTGCTAAGGAATATGAATATATAAGGGTATCAAAGTCAAGCATGTCTGGCTTTCATTATGGGCTTCCTTGAGAAACTTGAAATTTGACTGTGTTAAAGTAAGTGGAGAGAGATTTTTTACAGTGGATTGGGCTGCTGTAGGTATATATTTGCAAGGCCTGCTGGAAAACGATGCTTTGTTGTCTCATCTAATGGAGTGACAGTTAGTAGACTACGCAATGTGTCTCTCTTGCATCGGTTTCCTTCTGCTCTAACCAATGGAACCAAGACCAAAGATATATCTCGATCTGCTCAATCATATTGTATACTTGACTGCATATTTCATGAGGTAAAACTTATATCTAAAATTTCATGGGCTGGGATTTTGGTTGGGATGTTTGTTAATGTCATGTGGTTCAGCATTTGATCTGGCTTGCAGTTGGATCAAACATACTATGTGATTGACATGGTTTGCTGGGTGGAAATCTCTTTCTATGAATGTACTGCTGAGTTCAGATTTTTCTGGTTGAACAACAAGCTTGTTGAGACAAGGGCGTGTGAGGCTCCCTCAGTTTACCATAAAGTCAGATTCAGTCTGGTTCCTGTGTACAACTGTGACAACGAAGGGTTTCACATAGCTTATACAGGGGCAGTACCATATGAAAAGGACGGTTTATTGTTCTATAACAAGTAATGCTCTTTTCTCAAGACCATGAATTGCGTGTGTTCAATAGTTTAGGATGTACCAGATAACATTTATTGAAAGTGCCCCTATGTTTGGAATTCTCTGTTAATATTGCCATGCATAATATGTGTTTGTCTTTTTTTTTTATTCCCTCTGTGTCCCAATTATCCAATACATTGGTATCTCTTGCATGTGGTGCAGTTTAGTTTGGCACCTTTGTGGTTTTCAGGGCTAGTCTTGGAGATTGCTGTTAGGCAATCAGGTGCATACATTGTGCCTTTAGTTTTTTGCTTTTTAGCAGATGTATGCAACTGACCCAGTCTGAACGAGGATCTATTTGAAATCGCGCAATCCACCAAAAGCATCCTTTCTGTCATTTTTTTCAAAACAAAAAGTTACAAAGACCAATGAGATAATTTCTTTTTGGGACAAAAGGGTGTTTGTTTTGGGCTTTGTTAACTCAAACAGAATGCCTTTGAAAATGGAAGAATTTTGTAATGTTTTGGAGAGATTCATTCCTAAACATTGTGAAGGGAAAAAAAGAAGTGTTATTATAATCTAATTTATATTTGAAAAATCTATATTTGCTAAGCCTACCCGATGTACCATCACCATGGGAAAGTGGCATACTGCATATACATTTTTAGCCGCTTTGATCGGCATCCTTAGTCTTTCTGGCCTAGCTAATAATCAATGCCTAGGTCTAGGGCTATGTAACAAGGGGACTTCATCAAAAGATTCAAGGATGTGTTTTCTCTTCCTCACACAACATAAATGTTACACACTTTTAAATATTTCTTTCATGTTACGTTTTGAAGAACTGGTATTCAAATAAGAGGGTTATAAAAATTGAAGTTGCATGGAGAAGAACAAAGTTAAAGATTAAAAACACTGCCTTCGTGCTAAGAGCTGTTAAGTACAGAGTACAGACGTGGTCTTTGCTCATTCAATTCAAAACTTTAGGGATTCACAATGTAGGATTACTTGTGCTACTTTGTTGAATATTAAGTGGAATGATAATTCAAAGAAAGTGGAATGATAACCTGAACCTAATCCAAACCTCTACTTCTGGTAGCATGCGTTGTCACATTAACTTATCCTTCAATCATCCTAATGCTGTTTGCACTTTTTTTATCTTAGGCATGCTCATTATCAAACAGGAAATACATCTCTGGCATTAGTCTGGAAGGATGAGAATTGTAGTAAATATGTTATTGACACAGATAGTAAAGGACAGGTTCCACATCAACAACAGGTACTCTAAATGTTAAATGCCTTGCATACCTATGCTTTTATATGATTAGATTGTTGCGGATTTGTTGAATGCTTTATATTGAAAAGAATTTTTATTGCTTTGTTAATTCATTTCTAGTTGGGGCTTGCATATGGTTGGTAGAACATGAACGAAGATATGAGTATAAAACAAATCTTTTTAGGATGATGACCACCTTGGAATGTTTAGCATAATTTGGAACTGGTATATCATAATACTCTGAGGAGGCCTTATTTAACAGTCTTATAATTGAATACATTAGGGTGCTCACAGGAGAGCATATTTAGCATTTCATGCTATATCAGTGTCAATGTTGAGTTGGTTTGGGATGTTCAATTTAAACCATTCTATAGCCATTCTTTGTTGGAGCCTTGGAGACTCGTATGATGTTCTATCAAGATAATTAGACCTCGACTTACGTTAATGCATGAATGACCTGCCTTCTGATATGTGTTGTGGATGGAAAGGTATTTTATGGGCTCAGGTCCAATGTTTAGATATCAGGGGTACTACTTTTTAGTAGGAATTCGTTGTCAACGAAGATGATCTGTTTCTTTGCTGTTTAGTCATGTTTAGTGGTTTTTTTAGTTATTTACTTGTCAGTTTATGAAATATTTTGCATGTGAGGAGTTTTATGGATTGTACTTTCAGGATCTTTTTAAGCAGTTCCCAAGTTAGATATGTTAATAGTCCTCCTCCATGTTTTACACCTGTGCACACATGTTTTTTTATTTCTAGCGACTCCTCGGCAAAAAATGTCCGTGCATGCACAGTGAGGAACTGAGGATTAGCAACGTATCTTAGCTGACTCTTGCTTTTGTTGGATGATCAGGTGGTGCTGGAACTACAAGATGATGGGAAACTCATCTGATGATCAACAGCATCTGATGATCAACCAGATGTATTTGGATGCTTGAATGGGGATTTCATACAAAAGGTTTGATTATTGTGGAATTCTTAATGAACGCTTGAAGTAAAGGAGTAAAAACATATACACTGCAAAAGATTACTTCACTCCCTCAATTTCTGAAGCATTCAAGGCCATGCATTGCCCCACTATCTGGTCTCCATAGCTATTTATTTTCTTTACTTATGAGAGAACGTCGAATTTGAGAATACCTGCCGGAGAATATGGAGATTTAGAGGAGTTTTAGTAGGTAGAGAGAGAGAGAGAGAGAGAGCTTCAGGCCTTCTATGAGTCTTATCTGGGACAGGTTTTAGTCATCTTGTTCTTATTTTTTCTTGATAAGAAACGGAAATAATCATCCTTGTTCTTATGCCACTTGGTAGTCCTTTCTACTTTGCAACCTTGATCATTTGTTTTTAACAATTTTTGATCGGAGTTTTTTTTCAACATAAATGGATATGGTTTTGGGAAAATAAAATATGTTTGGCACTTGGTCTTCCAATTTTTGAGTTAACCTACGAGATTGTGTTCTTAAATTTATTCAGCCTCGGTTGAGCAAATTACTTTGTTTGTCAGACCCTTTTCTCTATCAACTTTTGGCTTGTTGACATTCTAGATGGACATACGTGAAGGAGCTTGCTTAAACTTACTTCTACATACCTTAAAGTCTACGGTGTTTTAAATTTTCCTCAACAGGCGTTCAATCTCAACTACTTTGGTCGGGTACATAGACCTGTCATTTTCTTTTGTGGTTGATGTTTTTTGTACAATCTGTATAAAATGTCCCCTTTAGTTACTAAAAAACGTCCAGAAGTAAGTTTCGGGACTTATAGTTGTAGTTTTCATTGTTGTTTAGGTCTCCATGGTTCTTCTGCATGCATGCATGCATATAGTAACTAGCAATTCATATAAATATAAATATTTTATTTTTTCAATGAGGTAAATCAAAAGCCCACTCATAAGTAGCTGTGAATAATTGTCTGGCTGGGAGGAGTTGGGTCCAACTTTCCTTGTCAGAATTGAACCACCAGGCGTACCCCAAGTTGTGAGTTGAATGTTGCTGAATGGTTTGCTATGGATTTTAAAACAGTGGTCAATAGAAGAAATTGTGACATATTCAGCTACATTAATTAGGAATATTATCAGCATTCAGAGATGAGTTTCCAAATACTCACATGTTAGCGAATCCTCCTTTTGGTCACATTATCAACTGTTAGTGCCTGGTGGATCTGTTATGTATTGCTGTGGGTTGCAATCAGCGCATCATGAGGAGTTTCCTCCATGACTTGGTGTTGGAACTGCTAGAATATGACTTGGTGGTTACACAGCTCTTATCGTTGAGGGATACATCAGTGTAACTTTCTAGGGGTGGCAATATTTGACACGACACGATAACCCGATACGAACACGACACGAATAAATGGGTTTGGGTTGACTAGTTTTTTGACACGACCCGTGTATGACACGACCCGTCAACACGAAATTTTAATGGGTCGTACACGACACGAACCCGCTTAACCCGAATTGACCCGTCAACACGGAATTTTTAACTCGAAGGAGATTGACATGACCTTTTCGTTGTATGTATGAGTTTTCATGTTCTGATGGCTTGTTTTATCCATTACTTCTAATGTTTAATTGATTGCGCGATGTACGATTAACATATTTAATTAGTATTATAGAAATAAAATATTAATTATTTGTAACTGTTTATCGAGCACTGACATAATTATTGTATAAAAAAAAATATGAATGCTCATTATTATTATTAAGTTAATTTTTAGTTTGTAGAAAAAGTATGAGGAAAGATTCAATTAAGTGAAAATAAAATCTTAGAGTTAAATTTTTTATTCAAAGTTTATGTGAGTCAACACGATTACGAACACGAACACGACACGAAAATAAACAAGTCAACACGACACGACACGATTATTAAATGGGTTGGGTTTGGGTTGACTAATGTTCGACACGACTAATATTCGACACGACACGAACCCGACACAACACGACACGATTGCCACCCCTATACCTTTCAGTAGGTTTTTTTTAAATTTTTTCTAACAATCTTATGACATCTATATATGGTCCTTTGAGTCTTAATATGGACACACCTAACTGTTGGCAATATTCCTGGCCATAAAAGGGTTACCACTGATTAGTAGGTTGGGCTTGGGCTGCTGGGCCTGTCTTCTGCTGCTAGTTTCCTACAGTGAATTTTTTGTTTTTCTAAGAAATTGCACTCAAAGCTTTTTTTTTAGCCTATGTGGTGTAAATCCAAGCACTACTTCTACATTTCCAAATCTGTTTCTTTTTGTGGTCATCATATTTTTTCTTGACATCACCCCTTTTCATGACATGCGTATTGTTGTTATTGTCATAACTTAAGTTCCCTCATTTTCAGACAGGGCTGCATTCTGGATATCTTCTGCGTTTTACTGTTAATGAAGGAGGATTAAGGTTTGTGGATGGAAAACTAGAAAAGGCTGATTTGCAATACCTAGGAAAAGCCAATCGTGCACGTGCTTTTGCAGATAGCTTCTCTAAGGTGAGCAGATAATTGTATGCATCATACCCTACCGTGGTGTTAAGCCCGTTTGACATAAGCAGGTCAAAGGGGAGGACTGAGTTTGTAAGGCCCTTTTTTCACTTTCTGGTTCTTTGAGAAAGTATTTGTTGTGGACCTCCTACGATATAGATCCTGTATTCTAGGCCCATTAGAATTTGGGGGAAGGGCCATGTTTCGGCCTTGCTTGGTTTACCTTCCTTTGTGCTATTGGTAAAAGTAGTAAAAAGAAAAATTTATTGACATTAACAATAACAAACTTCCTCAAAAATGATATGGAACTTCAGTCGGATCTTACATATTAATATTTAAGGAACGAAATGGCCAAAACCTTGGAGGCAGCATGCAATCAAGATTCTGTACAGCTGTCCACGTGTGCATATGTGAGGTTGGGGACATTTGTTTTTTTTTCTTGGGTTGAAAGGGAAGGAGGGAGGGAGGGAGGGAGGGAGGGGGGGGGGGGGGGGGGGGGCGCTAGGTGGTTGCCTTCTTTGATATCTATCTAGTGCATAAAACCATTTCCGACTTTCCTTTAATTTGTTTATTTAATCTCCTGATTTATGTTTATTTTAAAGCTCACTGAAATAGGAACTTGGTTGCCAATTATGCTTTCAGATTATGTTCCAGTATATGGCTCGACATTCCCCTCTAACAGTAGAACATCTGCTCGTGTCCATTAGCTCATCAAATGAACAAGAAAAAGGAACTCATGATCTGGAGATTTCTGGTTGATGACCACAGCTAGTGACAGTTATGAAGTTTGCTGTTTTGTTCTCGGTCTGCTTAATGTTTAATGATATCGTACCAATAGTTCATAATGTTCCTGAAGGTATGTGGGGTTTCTGAGGCAACACAATCACTGTTTCTTGTCAGCTTTGGGAATTTGGTATGAAAATTAAGTGCTGGTAGTTGCATCATTGGTCTTTCACCATTGCAAATAGGTTTTTCTTACCCTAAGCAGTTTTTTTTTTTGCTTGCTGCTTTTTGTGTGCATATAGGAGGATCGAGAGTGAACGATCATTGTAGCCTCATGCTGGAGCAAGAGGAGCAAGAATTGTATGCATCTACCCAGAAAAGGTTGCTTACTCTTAATTATGTAAAATCTTATGGTAACATTGGAAACTGTTACTATCTATTGTTCTAGTATTTGTGTATTTGTCCATGTACTCAGCTATGTGATTGGAACCTTTAATGTGCAAAGCTTGTGGACTAAGCCATTGGCTTAGATTTCCATAAACATTGTTTTGGCATTCGTAGCAGCTATGGTTACCGGCAGATGAGGCATCTCGATAGAGTGAAGCATTGTGGGTGGCGGAAGAAACATTGGAATAGATTTTTTTGGGATGAAGAGAAGCCTCAACGACTACGAGAAGAAGAAGCCCTCTTATTACAGTGAATCAAGAGACCAAACAAGCAGTGTGATTACAATATATATATAGAGAGAGAAAAAAAAGACGTTCTTAAAGTACGAGGCTGTTGCCCTTGTCAGATGTAAGAGAGGTAAGTGACATGCGACATTACTGTCGTTTCAAAGAGACTACCATGCTTGACTTCAAGTTTTGGAACTCATCGATTGGATGAAAGAGTGCTTGCAGTTGCTCCATGTCTGACCTCTTGAAACAAACACAATTTATGACTTTCCATTAGAAATACAACCCCCAACCCTCGGATTAAATTATCCAATGACAACTCTACGCACAAGATCCTCATATAATAGCAATAATGCTATCCCATCTCTTCCAAATGCTATACCATAGTGTCATTTAATGTCAACACCATCCACGCCAGTTGAACAGCCAAAGAAAAGCCCATAGAAGTGCAAACCAACTAACATTTTTGCGGACAACCTTCCATGACTGCCTGTCTCTGGTAACACCAACCACATTGCTCAATCTAATGTAACTTAAGGTAAAATATGTAGAACTATTTGTGCATAGTTTATTTTATACCTATATTGGTCTAAACATTGATTCTTAGATGGGGGAAGGTTGTGACATAAGCATAAATTGGGTTATATAACCCAATTGTATCTCTTCCAAAGCTTCCGCAACCTTTCTCTTCCCACACAAGTAACTGAAATGAGGCTTGCAAGCCATAGAAAAAAGATGGGGAATTCCCAAGCACACTATAAGCAAGGTTGATTCTGCCTGTCTGCTCATGCAACACAATACTCAGAAAATCTAAACAGGTTCAGTATCACAATACAAGAAATGGAAAATGCAGTTCTCCATGCAATACTTTTACTTAAGAGTGTCGAAATATGATACGACCCGTTAACACGAAAACGACACGAAATTAAAGAATTTGTCTTTCTTAAACTACCCATTTAGTAAACGAGTAGACCCAACACGACACGATTAATAAACGAATTGAATATTAATGAAGTTAATCAGAAGAAATATAAGACACGACTCGTTTATATATCCGTTATACACGAATTCATACACGACACGAATTCGATATGAAAGGGTTCGTTAGACACGAATTAATAAGTGAATCGGGTATGGATGAAGTAGTTTTTTAACATAAACTCGCTAAGACTCGGGACAAATCCGCCTCACCCGACACGATTAACCCGCCTACCTTTACCCCCGTTGATATGTATACAAAGGAAACATTGGATACACCAGCACCAAAAGCAAAAGTTGAATGCATGAAACCAAGATTGCACAAACACAGTTGAATGTTAATGCTATGAAAATAAACCCAAACACATGGCGCCACAGGAACTAGCTTCCTTGTATCAAAATCCAACCAAAGAAAAACCTTAAACATATCAAAATCCAATAAAGAAGAGTTTAAATTGTACACCAGCTTGTTATGCCCTTTTCTTGAAAGATAGAAACTCTCCTATAGTGAAAATAATAATGCAATAATATAAATATGAGAAAAGGTTGAATCAATAATAACCCTAAATTTTCCGTCCAAAACAATGCAAATTGAACTGCGATATAAGCATAAGAAAAAAAATTCAAGCAATAATATTAGCTTAAAACTTTTTCGTCCAAATAATCCTACAATAGAATCCTAGAATTCAAACTTTTATAACGAAGAAGAGAGGTTCTTTGTCGTCGCCGTTGTCGAAAAACCCTAGAATTTCAATTTCTTTCAGAGACTCGATTTTGAGCTGACGACATTGAGGAAGGGCAGAGCAGAGAAGAGAAGAGAAAAGGGAAACAGGTGGTCTTCCAGAGAGGGGTATTTGCGGGAAAGAAGAGGAATTCTAGGGCAGTTTGGTAATTTGACAAAAGAGAACCAAGGGCAAAAAGGTCCAAAAAAAATTTGGACCATTTCTCGATTTGTGCGTGTCATCCTTGCGCAGGGGCCATGCTAATCTTCTCTGTATCGTTCCAATTTTATCGGATGTCCCCGAAGGGACGATGGTCGGTTGTGAGGCTTCGTTATATAAAGGACGAGACTTGTTGCTGTTTAGTCGATGTGGGACGAGAGGTTTTAAGGTATTAGTTAGTACAGTGCTCTGCTCTCTATCGTTTGTCACGTGTATAGTTTAGCATTCGTGGACCCAGACGCTTGTGTGTGGGGTCTACACCTTGGATTTGGAAATAGAGTCTTGATTGATGGGACCCAAGTTCTGAAACGAAGTGTACTTTTTTCTGCCTTCTAGTCTTTTTAGGCAAATGCTCACCGTTGGATTTGGAGGATGTAATGACAATGGGGTTTGATAATTTTCAATTTACACATGCAAAGCATAACATGGTGACAGAGGTGCTGCATTAACCATTTCATTTGATTGAATTTTAATGAAACAAAAAAAAAGAAAGTATCTTAATTGAGTAAATCTATATTTATTTGAGATCTTGGAATTGGAATTTGATCTTATATCCGATTGATTTAATTTTAATGTTTTATATAAACAATGTTTGTGAGAATAAAAAAATATAATCATCAAATTCTATTTAATCCAAGTACCTCAATTACGATTAAATTTCAACTTATATTTTTTAATTTATGGCTTAATTTCATCACATACTCTTATATATAATCAAAGATGATAAAAAAGAATATAACGAATAAATGAATAATCAACTTCTTTTGGTGAATAAATAAATTTTAATTATAAAATAAAATAAAATACTACAACTGAGCTCAAAACACGCGCACAAAACAAATCTCACTAGAGAAGAACTTATATGGCTGATATGCAAATCAAAATACTTGTTCATATTTTCATGTTAATTACTCGCTTAATCGGTATTGACTAGCAAATTCGAAAACCAAAATAAACCGAAAAATTATACTAAAATTAGAACAAAGCACACCCACTCCTTCCCTCCAATCCAACCCATCCCATATGTTGGGTACCCCTACCCCATGAGGCCTGAAGACCAACAGAGACTTGGGATGGTCCTACAACTAGAACTACTCGTTCCATCACCTTCTAAGTAACCAAACAATCTTTAGTCCTCAACCATCTGATCTGCCACTTTTGCTCTTGATCCTCGATTGTCACTACTTTTTTTTTTTTTTGATACATAATTGGCCCTTCAGACCATCGAGTTGAGTTCGATCAATTAGGGGTGATCCCAATGAACAGTAGTATACTTGAAATGATTTATTCATATCTTGACCTAATTAAGGCGTAACCGTATGAAACGAAACATTAAAGAACAACGCCTTCATGGCAACTCTGAACCTTAACAAGTGCTCTGATAGTGAATCAGAGTAGGGAGAGACACCCACAAGAAAATATTTCCTTTACCATGATTATGGGGTCACTGATGATAAGCATCAAACTCATATATTTCACCAAGAGAGTGTTTATTTCAATTCCAGAGGCTCAGAACCAGTAAAACTGCGATAGTACCACCTATGCTACCTTCAATATCTATCTCAACGTGAATATTTGCTAAATCACGAGTCCTTCAGACAGTGCGTTTTCATGCTTTGCCACCGAAGCTCGTTTTACAAGTCCTGGAATAATCTGCTGTGCATGGGAACACACAGGAGGATTTTACCGGTCAAAGAATCCGTAGTCCCCATTCTATAAGTACACAACCAGTTTAGAGATATTGTCAGTTTTTTTAGATTTTCTGTCAAATAATTTGAAACAAATAGGATCAAAATTTGATGAAACTTACCATAGACATGTAACAAGAAAAGAACCTCCTGCCTGGATTATGATCAGTCCAGGAGGTCTTCATTACTGCTCTACTCCCATCGTGGCAGTAAACATCCATGGATTCCTTTCTATCTTGCTAGAACAAACCTCATAGTGGCAGTACGTCTCTCTATCTGTCTCTCTCGACCTAGTTTCCTTGCTATCCTGCTAGTCTATTTCTGTCCTTTGTCTCCCTCCATTGCGACCTTTTTCGCAATACCTAGTCACTTGGACTGAATAGTTTCGACGATAGAGCATTAGTAAAATGGGTGGAAAATATTGACGCTAACTTTACAAAGAATTTGATGTGTTGAAAATGCCCCCCACCAATTGTCATGTGCAGGTCACATGTTGGGTATCAGTCTAATTTGACTGCTGGTTTTAACAGAAGGTGTCAATTAAAACGAGTTAAATAGTTGAGGGGCTAAATTAAAAAAAATTGAAAGTTGAGGGGGCAGTTTAAAACAAAGACTATAGTTAGGGGCATTTATGAGATTTACCCTAAAATTTTTTCTAAAATTTGCATCCCAGATAGATGCCACTCTTCCTCCACCCCTGGATTTTGGTTTTCAACATCTTCAACCTACATGAGCCATCTTTTTTAAAGATGGATCAAGCACAAAAATGGAGACACGTATGTGTTTGATTATCTTAGAGGATTATGTGAGAAGCTAACTAAGCAAAATTTTGAATTGAGAGGTTAATTTTGCTCAATGGGACCCACACCATTCTTAAGTTGGCCTTTACCTACAACGAGTGATTTATTATTGAGTGAAAGTATAATGAAAAGCTTTTGAATCCTAAAATTTTATTTGACAAAATTAGGCAACAATGCCAATCAAGTACAATTTTCATACGAATAAAGTGATACAATAAATTTTTTAAAAATTAGATATGGATATCCGCTTGTATTCAATTCTTTTCTGATAAGTTATCAGACATATCAACCCTCTTAAGTACGATATAACCAAGCAAGTTCTCAACCAAAGATAATTTTACGACACTGAAAAAAAAAATAGTTATTATTTTTTTAGGTGAAGTTATAACTGCTTGAAATAATTCCATTTTATGATCAATCATTGATATCCTCTGATTAATTGTGACACTTCTATGATCAATCATGATATTTAGGTTTGTAGATCAAACAAAATGGGGGAGAGGGACGACCAATAGGTAGTGACTCCCTGGGCGTGATCATAAGGTCCTCTACCGATGTGAAACGTTCAGTTAGTCATAGCTACAGAGCCTTTTAAAATAGCCCGTCACAACACTACCGCCGAAACCTAAGTAGTAAGACATGGGAACCCCGTGAATCAAACCCTGCTTCCCAACCTCATGGAAGTTAAGGACGACTCTAAGACGGACATGTCTTACCACTAGACCATCAACTCCGATGGTCATCATAGTTAGGCCGATCATGACTTTTCCAATTACAACTTTTTACCTCAAAAAATATTACTTAACTTCCAAAAAATGTAAATTTCAGTACGGTACTAATTACACATAGTATCTCCTCAACCCGTAGCGAAGAGAATCCAAAGTATTTTCTGTGAAAACCTTTTTTCCACAACTTCAGTTCAATTCACAATGAAGCTAAGAAAACAACTAGCATAACTGCATAAGTAAAAAAATTATTAAGTGAAAATAATTGCTTTAGGTTCAATAAGCAGTTGACATTCTAATAGTGTCATTTGCTGTCTTGCTGGTCCGAAATGAGTGACTTAATGGCACCCGAAAGGTTGTTTACTGCTGCTATGAGACTGGCAATTCCTTGCTGGTTCACTTGGTTCTGTGTTTCTTGGATGTGAAGTCTGCGTTCTTCGAGCTCCATTAACTCGCGGTGTCGCTTATCTTTCTTCTCCTCGCAGTTGCGAAGCGTTCGAGCTAATACTGAAGCGCTACGTGCAATGCTTGATCCGATGTCTCGGACTCGGCGGCGTTTTGTATCAGAGTCGAGCTTTCCGGTCATGTCTGTTTCGGATGAGTCTGATGCTTCTGCAACCAAGAAATGAACACACAGCCACTTATGAGATACGTACCCATCCATAGAAGTAATTACAAATGTGTATAAGACCTTTGTTTAAATCTAAAAACCATTCATTTCATGTTGTTTGAAAGTATCCAAGACCCTGCGAATGTCTGCAATTTCAAAGACAAAAACAATTAGAAAGATCCTTGACGTTGGATGGAAACCAAATTGTGGGGACAGAGTAGTTGCATTCCAACTTTGGTGACCAACGTTCAAGGTTGGATGCAACAACTTTGCCCGATCAATTCATTTTGAGAAACAACATCGGTCCTGTCCAATAGAGGATTCCCCTGCTCGGGTTGGGCATGGACCAAGCCGAGCCAGCCCAGTCACCAATTCGCAGAAGGGTCCTTTAGAAGTCGGTACACCAAATTAGACATAATTGTAAAAAAATACACAGAATAAAATGTTTTCAAAAAAAGTACACAGTTGAGATACAAAAATGTAAATGCCCATTTTGTAAAATTTTCTTTCCTAAAAAATGTAACAAGATAGTTTATCTTAAAGCGCTGAAATTTAGAGTCATTTAATTCAAAATCTCTAATGCACCTTGATTCATGCGTTTTTTTTTTTGAAAGTGATTTTGTTTTCAAATTATATTTATACATTAAATATCTCCTAGTTTTATGGGAGAACTTTAATATTCCGTTTATTTTAGAGTATATCACTTTGTTTGAATTTCAAAATTTGTTAATTATTTTTTTATATAATTTGAAATATAAAATTATTTACACTGTAACAAAAATCTAACAAATTCATCAAGCAATAGTGTAACAAAAACAGTGTAATAATACACTATAACAAAGACAGTGTTCAATAATTTTGTGCATGTGGTAACAAATTCAAAACAGAGATGAACCCGTTTTGAATGAAATTATATGAAAATATATGTTTGACAAAATGTAATAGTACAATATTTTATGTAAATGTCTTGTTACACTGTTATTGTTACACTATTATTATTACACTGTTATGGAGTTCGAATATTAATATAATTTAAAAACAAAATCACTTTCCCAAAAAAATATGCATGAATCAAGGTGAATTAAATATAATTTGAAAACAAAACCACTTTCTAAAAAAAATACGCATGAATCAAGGGAGGACATAAAAATACGAAATATTAAAGTTCTTCCATAAAATTATGAGATGTTTAATGCACCACTTTTCAAATAAAAAACTCATGGATCAAGGGTGAATATAAATGTAAGAAAAAAAATATGAAAATTTCAAATAATGTACTTGGAAACAAATAAGTATCAAAATTAAGAATTTTTTTACCCTACATTTTTTTTGTGTGTACATTTTTACAATTAAATATAATTTGGTATACCTCTTCCAATTTCCCCTTCGCAGAATTTGATGGCCCATTTGAAAGATACCTTCGTGGACTTAGCCAGCCCATGACCAATGAGTTGGTTTATTGGTTACTGGCTATGTGTGTGGGCTACTAGCTATTTGGAAACTACTCTTCAAATCAATTAGGAAGCTCCTTATGGCATTAAAACCAACCAGTAAAAATGTTTTAATAATAATATTACAAAAAAAACTCAGAATAAACTTAACTATCAAATAAGAATACTAATTTAGAATTTAATGATAAATATGCTTATTACTCGAACTTTATACCTTATAAATCTCTTAAATTGGAATGAGCTTGGATTATCACTTTTTTTACCTCTTGGGACTTGTCCAAATGTTCAATAGCTATCATTAGGGAGAGTTACACACACAAGCATGCATGATTAACTTCGCATGGACTTATCATTGTACCCTATACACGGCCGGAGTTAACTACCCTATTAAAAAAAAAAAAAAAAAAAAAAAAAAAAAAAAAAATTCGGTGTCATACTTCTATTTATCATATTTGTAATTATTTTTATCATATTTGTGAATATTTTTATCACTGTAATACCTAAAAAAATGGTAAAAATAATTACCACAATAATGATAAAAACATTCACAAATATGATAAAAACACTCACAAACGTAGTATATTTTTTTGTACCAAAGAAAAGTGGTATAAATAGTTACCATAAATGTGATAAAATCACCCACAACAATAGTAAAAATACTTGTTAAAATGACAAATCACTCACAAAAATAATAAAATTTTTAATTATAAAATAATTTATAAAAATTATAAAAATACTTATTGAAGTAATAAAAATTAAAGGTACGAAATTGAAATTATTACTTAGTTACCCTAGTTATGTCCCTCCAGTCAATAAGTACTCCGGATCTCAGACCAGCTGCGTAAAGCCTTCATGAAGAGAATAACTAATATGGAGGAAAGCACTCTGTCATGCAAAACTATGATTCACTCATAGTTTTTTTTTTTGATCCTCATTCACCCATAGCAGATATCATATATATTATTTACAAAAAAATATGCCAATCATGGTCAATGCATGAGGGTGTATGTGTAATTTCACTACCATTGACTATACGGTAGCATCAGGAATAATGGGTTGTCATAACTGTGTGCAGTTTTCAAACCCTGCAGGTTTGACCAACACCCAACAGTATCTACCCCTCCTCCTCTATGGCTCTAACTGAAGCCATGAACTCCTCAATAATTTATTGCATTCTCACTTACCTGAAACTGCCGGTTGAGCCACCGCAGAAGGCGGATATTCTGGTGGTGGTGCTGGCTGTACCACACGAGGAGTCACCGTAGCTTCTTGGAGAGTAATAGATCTTTGTGGGTTTTTCTTTGGAACTACTTCTTTAAGTGATTGATAGACTTGAAAAGCCATGTTGCTGGGCAAATTTCGATTCTTTCGTTCTTGTTTGTCAATGATCCAGTAAGATTGCAGAAGATCAGAACCGTCCAATTGTGATTGTGATGATTGGAGCTCGTAGTCGAGGACCTTCTTGTAGTCTCGGAGAAGATTATCCCACTTATCATTGCACTGGTTCTGGCTCCGAAGACATCCATTGTTCCAGCAATAGTTCTCAATCCACTTCCACCGGAGCTCGCCGGAGGGTCGTCCACAGGACGGAGTAGGGTCGTGTGTGGCGGAGCTGGGTTTGGTTCGGCGTTCGTCGTCGAGTTTTTTGGCGGTGATGAGGACTAGGGTCTCTTCTATGGTCCAGTTGCCTTTGCGGTATTCTCTGAGGTGTGAGGTTGAGGTGGTGGCAGTGGTGGTGGTGACCCCGTGGAGGAGAGGCAAATGTAGGGGTTGAAAAATGGATGAGTGGTGGTGGTTGGGATCTATCTTGGTTGTTGCCGAGGATGCGATAGGCTTTGGAGGTTCAGACATTGTTTCAGCATCAGAGGAGGTAAATGGGAGAATTATAAAGGGTTATAGTGTTTGTTGCTTAGGAATACAGAGAGCTACTGTTTTTTTTCCTTTTGGGGGTGGGGTGGGCGAGGCTTATAGACGAGAGAGAAGTCACAGAAGTGGCTTTGTTGATTTGTGTGGTACGTTTCTGTTGAACAAAAAAGAAGAAGAAGTTTGGTGTGATATGTATGAAGGAAAATGCAATATCTAATTTAGCTGTCTGGCAGATCATTATCATTGAATTGATAATGAATTTTCATTAATAATAGAGTCTATTGTCAATGCTAATAATAAAAAATAATAAAATTAAAAAATAAGGTCTATGGGACATTGTCCATGTATGAAATATAGGGGTTTGGTTGTCCTTTCACTTTTTATTTTGACGGGGATAAATTTTTAATTTTGTCGGTTTATATAGAGCTAATTAATTGATTTAATTTCTGAGTAATACTATTCGACTATGGTTATAGAGTCGTCACAAAGAAATTCAATAGTTGCAGTGATATAATTTTATTAGACTATATCACTTAGTCAACAAATTAAATTAATGTTTTGGGTCCCATAGTGTTACTCTTAATTTATTATCATTTTTAATTTAGTTACCTAATTTAATACCGTCATTAAATTGAAATTGATTTTTATTTAACTTTTAAATTCACTTGTAATCCGAATACTAAATAGGGTTCATTACAATCTAGTGATAGCAGTAGCTGCACTGAAAATGATTTATGAGACCCCCAACGAACATAATTTTTAATAAATAATATTAACTAATTAAAATCCCGTTAGGTATGAGTAGAACTTTTCAGTGGCGTCCGATGAATTTAACTCAAAGCGACAAACTTTGAATTATGTAAAATTATATACCATTTTGTCTCTATGTAATTCAAGTCGGTAGCATAGCGACCCCAAGCTCCTATATCCCCCTTATAGTCACCAAGGTGGCACATTAGAAATGAATGGAGAATAATAACAGTGGCCAAGTAGAGCTTTAGAACTTCTCTCCAATGGGATGAGTATGGTCATATGCATTAATAGATAAAGTCCAATAGTACTCCAAAAACATAGTGGTATGTATGGACGAACATAGTGGTATGGACTGGGTCTTAGTGCAGTCATGATCTCTTGATTAGGTGGAGCTGCCACAATTTGGCCATAATAAGCTATGTTCCTTTTTACTCCTAATTATTAAAAATTTTGAGAATGACTCGTAACAAGATTCAACGGCTAGAATTGAGTCAAAGAAGGTCCAAGTGAGATAAGACGATTATGAAAAAGGATCTCCAAAGATCTCGGAATGCGAAGAGGCATGGTAGATGTGATATCATGGAGCCATCGGTTGCAAATGATTTTAACGCACGTTTTTAGCCGTTGAAGAGAAAGGCCACAAATGCTAGTTTAGTGGCTAGAAAAGATGGCTACAACGGTTAGAAGCCACCATCTATAAATATAGAGGTACAAGAAACAAAAGAGGATCCCTCGATCAACACAGACACAAACAACATACTAGAGCCTTCCTCTGTACTATTTTAAGTTTATGCTTTTTATTTTACTCTGTAATTCTTTTGTCGTCACTCCAGTGACCTTTTCCCATTCAATTCCAACTACACTAGTTAATGCAAAGATTCTTCTTTGTTGTTTACTTTACTGTTCATTCCAATTCTAGTTTAGTTCCAACTCTCAGTTTGTTAGTTTGCTTGTAGAGGGAATAGTTTAAGTCCCTGATCTCTAAGGCATATGAAATAATCTAGAGGTAGCATTACGTCTTGTTTTAATCGCCTGAACAATCATGATTTTAGAACGTCACGCCAGTTCGAGTATGTAAGGTCATAAGTGTTTGTAATTCTTAAGTCCATTCGAACTTTGATACGCCTGCAATTCAAAATCTGCCAAACATTTTTTGGCACGCCCAGTGAGACCCATTGCAAGAGCATGGCGCATACTAAGGCAAAAGCCAAAGTTGGCTTAGCAGAAGTGCCTCCAGGGCACGAGATAATTGAATAAGGTAGGTTTGACATTTCCAACCTACAAGAGGAATTGCCTTCACACCAGGGGGGGGGGGGGGACAAGAAAATCGAGAATTTGACTAAGAGCCGGAGGCTTTGATCAGAGGAGGTTTCCTAGCAAGTATCGGGATTCATCAATGGCCTAGGAAACTTGATAAGAGAAGGATTTTGCCACACCAGACAAGTATTGGAGCGGCTATATGAGACCTTGAATAGACAAGATGTAGCAAGGCAGTAGCAGCCACTTCCAGTAGTTGCACCCATGGAGCCACAACCAGTGCCTCCTCCATATATACTGCGCCAAGGGCACAGCAGGCCTAGAATGGCCCATGGAGAAATAGTAATCTCATTTTTCAAGAGGATATGCTTCCCATTCTCGAGGTAGGGGCAAAGATGGCAGTCACTAATAAACAATTTCGGCGGCATAAAAGATGATTATGAATAGAGATCAACTGGAAGAGATTATCCAGGAACACATCGCCCTACCATGAGACGAGTTACGAGTCAACATACTGGAAGCCTATCCTGACTGGGTGGATAGAGAGCACAAATATCCATGTGGCTACAAGGTTATCGTTTTTGCCACATTTTCGGGAGAAGATGGCCAATCGACCGTCGAACACATTTGCTACTCCATCGTGCAGTGTGGTGAGGTGGGTGCAAATGAGTTTCTGGATTTGAGCAAAATCCTTGATGGGGACTACATTATGATCATACATCGACTTGTCACCTAACTCAGTGTTAAGCTGACAATAACTGGAAGACAAGTTCCACGCCCAATTTTCCCGACTAGAGCCAGAAGTAGCTATGACCTACCTGACTAGGTTATACCAGATGACTGGTGAGACGGTTTAACAATACATTGTTCATTTCAAAAAGGCCAGGAACATGTGGAAAGGGCATGGAGTTCGGTGACTTATTCAAGATGGTGACTCGAGCAACTCACAATAAGCAAATCTTACGAGAGAGCTGGGCCACAAAAATGCCTCAAAGGGGACTTACAACTGTGACCCCAACTATGAAGTGCTCATAGTCAAGCCAGACTAGGGTGTGGAGGTGAATGTAGTGAAGATCGTGGCTAGGCGGCCATACACAGACCTCAACCAGCGCTGAGAAGGAATTTGATGATACCAATTGAAAATATGAGTATGACATTTTGAAGGGTGGTCAAATTTTTGACCATTTGTTGGCAGACGACATCATCAAGTTATCTTATGGTCATAAAATTTCCTCGGGCGTAGAGCTCAAATGGAAGACATATTGCAAATGGCACAACTTGTGGAGCCACTCTACCAACAACTGCATGGTGTTTAGAAATTCCATCCAGGAAGGCCTGAACAAAGGCCATTTAATGTCCGATGAAAAGACGAAGCCAGATAGGGGAATGGACAAGGACCTTTTTCAAAATAGCGCCACCATCAACATGGTGTAGCTAGGGCAATCGAAGACTCCGAGGAAGAAAATTGACCTCAAAGATGTAGTGAAAATAGTTCGGAGATGCCTAGTGGAGAAAAATAGGCTTCCTCCAAAGAGGACTCGTCCGATGATAATCATCAGAGCAAGTTTAGATATTCTGCCACTATACAGGCACAACTAGACATGGTGAAGAAAGATCTGTGCCCCAGGTGCAAGGCTTACTATGGATTCACACCTAAGGAATAAAAGCGTGAGAAGATGGGCGAAAGACCTAGGAAGAGGTGGCATTACAATGAAGAGCTGCCGCGAAGGTGAGACTCAAAAGATTGACCTAAAAAGTTCATGCGGCCGAGCTACAAAGGGCATGACAAGACCGAAAAGGAGCTTTCCAAACTCCTAAGGGGCCGGATCACGGTCAATTATGAAGAGTTCGCTACAAAGATAACTCTTGGACATGCCGCAATGGATGAAGGCTATTGTGACTACCCAAGGTTGGTCAATCCAACAAAACCACTAGAAAGAAGGTGGTATGTGGCTATCATCCTAAGTTCCTACAGTATAACCAACTGCCTCCAATGACAAGGAGTCAGAGAAGGAGATGACAGTGTATTTAGGCAAAAATACAGATATGGGGGGCCAAGCAAGACATAGAGGCCGAACAGGTAAGGAAGAATATGGCCAGGAGGCAGCCATGATTAGTCTGGTGAAGCCAAGAAGTGAATCATCCCCATCTTGGCAGCGAGAAGCGGCGCTGGGAAGAGCAACGACTAAGAAGCACATGAAAGTTCAGCTGGGGTTAGTGTTTGAGAAACCAACTCAATCGATGACTCATCACATTAGGCTACTGTACATCCTCGCTCACTTGGAGGGTAGGCCCTTTAGTTATGTCCTGGTGGATAACATCACAGTCGCTAATATTCTGCCCATTACAATGATGAAGAAGCTCGGGAAGGGAGAGGAAGACATAATCCCTACTAATTTGACAGTCAAGAACTTCACTAGTGGAGTTAGCAAGACCAAAGGGGTCTTGCCAATTGAGTTGGCCGTTAAAAGTAAGGCTAGTGTAACAATGTTCTTCGTTGTGTATACAATGGCCATATACAACGCATTCTTAGGCCGAGATTGGATTCACTTGAATGAATGCATACCCTCCACGCTATATTAATGGCTGGTATTGTGGAACAAAAATAAGCTAGAGGTGGTGTCAGCTGATAACACCCCTTTCGTGGCTGATGTACATTTAGAAATGCTTGGCTATATGACGAAGGGGGTAGGAAGTAGGAAAACCTTCCCAAACCTAAACAAGGTTTAAAAATAAATGAAACAAGTAGATCTTAATTTACAAAATAACATATATAACTTTGAAGTAAAACATGTCACATTTAATAATGATCTCGAGTTTTAGTACATAGAATGAAAATTCATCATAGAATGGATCATTCAATAAACAATAATTTATAGTAGGAATAACTCATGTACGCAGGTGGATTAACAAGAATTCACACACTAAATATATCTAGCCTCCACACACACACACACACACAAATCCTCCAATGGTCCACTCTAGTGGAGGAAAAACGACTTTTATATAAAAATGGACAGTCCCCATTCAAAAGGATTTTATCTACTCTGGCTTAGATACAATGTTGATCAATTTCGTTATTGATCCAAGTAAATTTGTTGTCATTGAAAGCCGTACTGAATAATCTACATGATAAAACAATATCTCTAAAGCTCAGCACTTTCAATAAAGACATTGAAGTCAGGAGGTCAGCCATCAAGTGATCCCCACAGGACCAAAACGTTTTAGGAAGCGCATATACTGACGCCTTAATATGTAACAAAAATTTTTCAGGACTAGTATACTAACCTTTAGTCTCTATTCACGTTAGTAAATAGTGTGAATTCTTCGAACCTCACAAAGAACCAGAGAACTCCACTACTAGTGATAGGGAACCTTCAAACTCATAAAGGTAAGAAACACGTCTAAACATTTTGTAATATAAGTTCGAACGCAACCCAAGTTCATCAATCCTAACAAATAAGATATGTAATTCATACTTTTTAAAAAAAAATACATGTATACCATGAACAATAGTTCCGCAATTCTTAAAACAAAGGAAACTTCAATAAAAACATGCATGAGAAAGCCAAGAAACATTATCAGTTTGATAGTATTCAAGATATGTTCGTTCCATTCCCAACATATCTAACTCATCTCCAACTCAATGCTCAACACTTTCTTTTACACTTACACTACCTACAAACCCCAAAATTCCATATAAAACACAAAACTAAAATAAAACTAAGCATATAACTGATAAACAATATTATGCAATATATGTATTCATCACACCCCCCAACTTAAGTTTTGCTAGTCTCTAGCAAACTAAAACTACAAAAATAAAAACAATACAAAACCACTTTCGTAGGAATCACGATTGCATTTCGCAGATGCAACAAACTGTTAAACCCCTAAGTTACCCTGATGGATAAGTGTTGTTTCGTGAAGGTTTCCAGAGAAGGCACCTAAAAAATTATTTTTATTCATCTACAAATTTAGAACATATTATTAACTCCTAACTAACAATGAAATTTAAAAATAATTCACCATCCACTCAAATCATTCACATACAAGTTAAACTATAGATTTAAAGCTATGTAAAAGTATTCACATTCACATCAACATTAGAAACTCGCGTGTGTATGAGATGATACATTCAATTTAAGATGTTTATCAAATAAAACTTACATTTTTATTAGCTATCCAATTTTTAGCTCAACACAAATCTCACCAAATATTTACTCTCAGAACATAAAACCTCTAATTATAGTGACTGTTTCACTCATAAGGTGTATGTGAGGAGAGTAACTCACATATATTTTTGAAATAAAGAACAACATTCAAATGAAATGACCTAGGCATAATCTCGTGAAAGAATGTTAAAGCAAATGAAAGTAATATAGCTAATATATCTCATATTTTATTATCGGAAATAGCTCAAGACATGTATTTTTTTTCTATCTTTTCCTTTCCAACACTTTTTCAAGTACTTTATTTTTTTCTCTTACTCTTTTTCTCTTTCTTTTTTTCTTTCTTCTGTTTTCTTTATTTCATAAACTCAAATACTCATCATCCTCATTTTTCTTACTTTCTTATTTATTTATTTTATAGTAGCCACCATTTCCTTTCTAAATTGTAGAAAATATAAATCCTGGGATAACCAATGTAAGGTAGATATCTTTTATGCTTAGGTTAGTAATTTTCATGGTTAAGAATTTTTTTTATTAAGGCTCAATCACAGCTATTACGGATGATGAGAAGAAAGAATATGCTAAGGTTCAAATAAATTCAAAAATAGCCTAAAATCATGTCTTAAAAATGTATGGCAAGGTATTTCTAACATTGATAAATAATCAACTAATCACTTCATATACTCTAACCAAAGCAAAAATAATGAGATTATTGAAAGAAGTAGAATTTTAAAAAATAGACTTTTGAGTAAATGTATTATAACCCTTCAACAAAGAATGACATAAAACTCACATAAGTTATACATTCATTGTGAGATCCTGGAATCCCACATCGGTTAGGGAGATGAAAGTTGCTGAGCTTATAAGTAAGCCTCTCGCCTTACATGGCATAAGGCCTTTTCCCAGGGGTACTGGGAGGAACAAAACCGTGAGGGTCAGTGGGCCCAAAGCGGACAATATTATGCCATGTGGAGGGTGGGGTGTTACAAGTTGGTATCAGAGCCGACTCTCGCCTGGATCGAGTGTGGGGCCCTGCAGTCACGTGTATGTAGGCGGGCAGGTAGCTGGCGAGCTACTGCACGAGGACGTGTAGCCCTTAAGGGGGGTGGATTGTGAGATCCTGTAATCCCACATCGGTTAGGGAGAGGAAAGTTGCTGGGCTTATAAGTAAGCCCCTCGCCTTACATGGCATAAGACATTTTCCCAGGGATATTGGGAGGAACAAAATCGTGAGGGCCAGTGGGCCCAAAACGGATAATATTATGCCATGTGGAGGGTGGGATGTTACAAGTTGGTATCAGAGCTGACTCTCGCCTGGATCGAGTGTGGGGCCCTGCAGTCACGTGTATGTAGGCGGGCAGGTAGCTGGCAAGCTACTGCATGGGGACGTGCAGCCCTTAAGGGGGGTGGATTGTGAGATTCTGGAATCGCACATAGGTTAGGGAGAGGAAAGTTGCTGGACTTATAAGTAAGCCCCTCGCCTTACATGACATAAGGCCTTTTCCCAGGGATATTGGGAGGAACAAAACCGTGAGGGCCAGTGGGCCCAAAGCGGACAATATTATGCCATATGGAGGGTGAGGTGTTACATTCATCTCCACTATAGATGTCAAGTTTTTTAAAATGTAAATCTTATTCAATAAATTATAAAAATAACACGATCATGATGTACATAAAATTTGAGTTTCAAATGAAAATATAAATGTGATACTCAAACATAGAATAAACTCCTATAGAGTGATAATACGCAAATAATTCAAGATTCAAGTTGAATAATAAAAAAATCTCATCCTAATTAAGAGTGAATAATACAGTCAAAATCGGATTTTTTTTTCAAATTTTCACATTTTTTTTTTTAAATTTTTTAATAAAAAAATAAAATAACAAATGGTGTGGTGTAACTCTTACCCCCAACTTAAATCATGCATTGTCCTTAATATAAAACATAGTAATGCAATAAGAAAATAAAAACAATAAGGGAAGAAAAACACCTGACTTTGAGCTCCAACAATAAAAAACACCAGCTGCAAAACAAAAAGAAATAAACTAAAAAAAGAAATAAACATAAAAAACTAGAAATAATTATCTAAAAAAATAAAACACAAAAGAAAAATAAAGCACTCAAAAAATATGCGCACCCCCGCCCCCCCAACTTAGACCTAACATTATACTCAACGAGAGATATTAACATGAAACTTTAATTAATAATGGATACACAATAAAAAGGGTGTGTACAATCTAAAAAAAATAAAAATAAAAATTAAATAAGATAAAATAAAAAATAAATAAATCTAACTACTATGTACAAGTAAAAATAAAAGCTTACACTCAATCTAGCTTAAAGTCAGATTTGAATATGCGCCATGTTATTTTTAATTGCTTAACAATATGGTGTCTAAGCAACTCGTTCAATTGAACTATACACTCATACACTCAACATATCCTTGGAACATTCAAGAAGAATGAGATATATAAATTTTTATGCAAATCCAACATTGAGGTAAAAAATAAATCCTTGTCAATTATAGCACTTAACTCAACTTTCATATCCTCACCAAGCTTGGATATGTAAATCTCATTAATATTCCTTGATAATAAAATATCCTTATGCTCATTAGCCTCTTGTGGAATAATAATGTCACTTAATTCTTCATTATCAAGAATATTAATGGATTCATTCTCAATTAGTAGTTTAGGAAAATAATCACTCTCACTACATTGAGCATGCTCAACTTCTTGTTGTTGGACCAAATTATCAATCATCATGGTAATTGTATTTGATGATAAAATGGTTTGCACACCATTAGTCAAGTAAGTAGTATAAAATGCAGTAAATAAGTAGAGAGAGAGAGAGAAGACAAGGTTTATAGTGGTTCGGTCAACGTGACCTACGTCCACTTTGAATGGCAATGGTTGCCGATATTTTATTAACTCCGGTGTGTGGGGAGAGCAGAGAGCTACAAACTTATAGAGGATGAGGAGAGAAGTATGCTCAAATAAGTGTGATGCCCCCCAAGTGTTGGCGGGGCTTACAATTTATAGTCGCCTCATAACGCATAGTAATTGAATAGCTAATCTGGTGGTCATAACGGTTTGGGGTGACTTAATAGCAATTAAATAGCTGATCCGGCGGAGGTGGCGACCTCTTCTCAACGGGCGAGGCAGTTACAATACTCTCCATAAGACTCGGTCAAAGGATGAGGTGAGGGTTGACTTCTTCCAAGGCGGCTTGGATGAGGCTCTTGGGATGACCCTTACTCCAAGGTGGCGAGGAGGAGGCTCTTAGATGACGCTTACTCAAAGGTGGCTAAGAGGAGGCTCTTGGATGACCCTTACCCCAAGGTGGCTAGGAGGAGGCTCTTGGATGACCTTGCATGCTCCCTGCTGATGTAGTATCTCCTTGAGCCTGATGAGCTTGACCGGGCTGACCACATTGGGTTGGATTTGCCGGACCTCTAGGAGTTGGGCTATAAACTTGGACTGACCTTTATAACATGAGTTGAGCCCTTGGGCTTGACCCATCATTTGCCCCCTAATGCCCTGCGTCTAATGGAACTTGGAAATGAGGGTATTCAGTTTGAGTTTGAATTTTCGGCTGACCGGTATAACTGAAAAAACTTCGGGAGGCCAAAACATGTGCTTCCAGGCCTTTTTCGATTTGATATATTATGAGCCCCATTTGGAGTAACGGAGCGAAAGTTACGGGCAAAATGGTGAGCATGAAGCTGGGCGCGCCATTTTGGGCGAGCAGGTTGTGTCCTGGGCGAGCAGTTTTTTTTTTAAAAAAAAAAATTTCGGGAGGCCAAAACATCTGTTTCTTGGCCTTTTTTAGACTTTTTACAACATCAATCATAGCCCAAGGCTATATGTCTTGTAGAGCTCGTCGAGAGCTTCGATGTGATATATAATAGCAAGCATGCAGCTGGGCGCGCGGTTCTAGACGAGTAGGCACTGCTCTGGGCGACCACGCAGCTGGGCACGCTGTTTTGGGCGAGCAAGAGGCCTTGGGTGCCTCTTAGGGTACTGACATGAGGAGCTTGGGCGAGCAGGAGGCCTTGGGCAAGCTGGGGAATGGCCTGGGCGCCACTCTAGGTAGTCTTGAGGAGCAGCCTACTCGCGTAAGAGGGGTGGTCTGGCGTGGAGATGGGCAGGCAGGCACCAAGAAGGGTCTGGGTGAGCAGGCGACATCGTTGTGTGCCGTTACAGTCCGCGCAGTGGGTGAGGGGGTTGCTCGAGTCTTCACGCATGCTGGCCTGCACGCTGGGCGTACAGGGAACGATCTAGACGCCACTTTAGGCGCTGAACTGGGCAGTCTAGGCGAGCTCGGTGTTCGCGTGAGGGAGGCGGCAGCTAGGCGCCTAGCCTTAGGCGTTGATTCATGTAGTTTTGGTGAACATACTCATAGAAACAGGCGTCCAGTGGCTAAGTTGGGTGCCCAGGCTGTGGCAACCTCGATTAGGCAAGCAATCCAGGTGAGAGGCAAGTTGTCCAAGTAAGCGGGCCAAACTGCTGAGGCTTCTCCGCCATTGGTTGAGACCCAATTAGCCATGGGTACTTTTGGCGGTGACAACTCCGGGAATGTGGCGGATGATCTGGCTCCTTCAGGTGGAGCTTCTCAAATTTCTTAAGCCTCCCTGGTAGTGGCTCGGGAGATTGGCACTAACGAGGCTCCGCTGGTGTTGGGCGAGGCCGATCTGGCGACGACGCTAATGGAGTGGCGCCTGTGGTGTTGGGCCTTGCTGGAGGGACCATGCGCTGGGCACCTGAGAGGTGTTGGGCGACTGTGCTGGGTGCCTAAGAGGAGTTAGGTGACTACTGGGCGTCTAAGAGATGCTGGGAGCCTGTGCTGGGCGTTGCTCGAGAGGCAATTTTGTTGATCGAAATGGAGGAGCGTTGTTTGGGGACAAGCGCAGGTAGACAGAGCTTGTTTGTGCTAGGTGTTAAGCGCGGGAGTGTTGCGACAATGAGCCGACGTGCCGGATGGATGAGGCCCTTGGGTTACAGACGGCTTCAGTTTCAAAAGCGTGCCTAGAGATGGCAGAAATAATGTTATCAAAAAATATATAATATGATTACCTAGAGAGAGAGACAGACTACCTGCGTGAGAGCAAAGACAGAGTTTGAGGATTGCTCGTGTGAGAGCTGCACCTTTTGAGACCGAGCTTTCAGTGACGCATGTGAGAGCTTCTAAGCTGGAGGTGACAACAAAGACAGAGTTTGAGGATTGCTCATGTGAGAGGTGCACCTTTTGAGACTGAGCTTTCAGCAACCCATGAGAGAGCCCCAAAGCTAGAGGTATGGGCTGCCTGCTTGAGAGCAGTGCAGAGGCCAAGCTTTTGGCGACTTGCGAGAGAGCCGCTAAGCTGGATATAAAGGCTGCTTGCTTGAGAGTAGTACAGAGGCCAAGCTTTTTTGGCGACCCGCGATAGAGGCGCTAAGCTGTAGATTGGCTGCCTACTTAAGAGCAGTGCAGAGGCCAAGCTTTTGGTGACCCGCGAGAGAGCCGCTAAGCAGGAGATAGGTTGCCTGCTTAAAAGCATAGCAGAGGCATGTCAAGCTTTTGGCGATCTGCGAAATGATTCACCTCGCCTGGACCTGTTGATTTCCTCAGCATTCATATATTTTTTGAGCTTTTGCCAATAGTTATAGCATGCTCTTGGATAGTCGCTTAATTACTGAAAAGAGGAAACTCAATGAGCGGAGGCCTCCCAGAAAGGCGGTCATGGTGACTTTGTCATTGGGCTCCTCGATTTGGAAGACCTCCTCGTTAAAACGAGTGAGGTAACTCCTCAAACTCTCGTCTCGATCCTATTTTACGCTGATCAGATAGGTGGCAGGCTTCTGCTGGCCGTGTCCACCAATGAACTGTGCCACAAAGGATCTGCTCAGTTCGGCGAAGGTGCCTATGGAGGCCAGGGTAAGTTTGGCGAACCATTGTCTCGCTGATCCCTTTAAGGTAGTTGGGAATGCTCTACACATGATTTCGTTGGGGACATTGTGCAGTTGCATGAAGGTTTTGTAGGTTTCAAGGTGATCAAGTGGATCCTTCGTACCGTCAAAGATTTCGACGGATGGCATTTTGAACTTCTGGGGAAGTGGATAGTTCACCACGTTAGGTACGAAGGGTGTGTCGGTTCGCCTAACGAGGTAATCCACTGTCTCGAGTCCCTGTGCCTTGATGGCGTTCAAGACATCACCCAATTGATTTTGCACCTCCTTAATTTTTTCGTCCCAGTGATTGGGAGGAGGTCCTCATGAATTATCACGAAAATGACTCACATGCTCTATGCTTTGGTTTTCACCCTCATCCTCTTGGAAATGAGGGTCCCCACCATGGGGAGCAGGAGCAGGGGCTGGAGGAGGAGGTCCCTCATGGTGGGCTCCCCTGCGTAGGGTGCCCAAGGGAACTTCCAAAGGTGGGGCGCCCAAGGGGGCGCCCAGATGGGGATGACCAGGGAGTGGAGCTCCCCTGACTTGAGGTCCAGGGTGTGCTCTTCTTTGTTACCCGAGCATCAATTGCAGAATCTGCTGGTTCTGGGCTATAAGCTGCTGCATTGTGTCCAACATATGCTGTGTATTTGGGACGGGATTGGCAGGTGGAGGAGCAACCTCCTCATCTCGTGCTGGATTGTCTTCAGGAGGATTCATCGATCTGATGGTGATTGCAGCAGATTCAACAAAGAAAGTGTTTAGGTTGTTCCCACAGACGGTGCCAAACTGATGATGCACAAATTGGTTTGCACACCACTAGTCAAGTAAACAGTATAAAATGCAGTAAATAAGTAGAGGGAGAGAGAAGACAACGTTTATAGTGGTTCGGTCAACGTGACCTACGTCCACTTTGAATGGCAAGGGTCGCCGATGTTTTATTAACTCCGGTGTGTAGGGAGAGCAGAAAGCTACAAGCTTATAGAGGATGAGGAGAGAAGTATGCTCAAATAAGTGTGATGCCCCCCAAGTGTTGGCGGGGCTTACAATTTATAGTCACCTCATAACGCATAGTAATTGAATAGTTAGCTTGGCGGTCATAACGGTTTGGGGTGACTTAATAGAAATTAAATAGATGATCCGGCGGAGGTGGCGACCTCTTCTCAACGGGCGAGGCAGTTACAATACTCTCCATAAGACTCGGTCAAAGGATGAGGTGAGGGTTGACTTCTTCCAAGGCGGCTTGGATGAGGCTCTTGGGATGACCCTTACTCCAAGGTGGCGAGGAGGAGACTCTTGGATGACCCTTACTCCAAGGTGGCTAGGAGGAGGCTCTTGGATGACCCTTACCCCAAGGTGGCTAGGAGGAGGCTCTTGGATGACCTTGCATGCTCCCTGCTGATGTAGTATCTTCTTGAGCCTGATGAGCTTGACCCAGGTTGACCACATTGGGTTGGATTTGCCGGACCTCTAGGAGTTGGGCTATAAACTCGGACTGGACTTTATAACATGAGTTGGGCCCTTGGGCTTGGCCCATCAGTATTGAACATGTCTTTTATCTCTTCAATATCTTGGCTCGTTTGGGCATTGTAACCTGGGTTTGCATAAATTCATTCGAAATATTCTCCAATCTTCTTCTGGGTCATGGTATGAGGGATATTGGAGAGGCTCATATGGTTGTGTGAAATATACCGGTAACTGATAATGTTCGTTCCCCTAACCAAAATTGGAATAAAAAATTTCAAAACAATGGTTGGTGTAAGGTTGTTGAGAATTAGACAATACAATTGATCCATCCTTCAAAAACCTTTGAATCGATGAAATTGAAAGGCACTCTCGGTAGTGATATGCCCATACTCAGTACAAATCTCACACATATACTCCATATATGAAGCATATGGCACCATTTAAATAAAGTAAAAAAAAATATAAAACAAAAATAAAAAGGAAAAACGTACATGAGTTTATGATGAATATCACAAGACTTACCTGCCGTTAATCCGAATCACCTTCAAAATTTGTACGATTGTTTTCCCTAGCAACGGTGTAAAAAATACTTGACCTGAAAAGTGGGTAAACTATTATGGTTTTCCAAGCATAGCAATCTATCATTTAGTAACTCATTCGATTACCGAGATCGACTCCTCAGGGAAAACGAAGAACAAATTCAAATAGTGATGAAATAAAAATAAAAATAAAAATAAAGAATTCTTTGAAAGTTGTGAATTTAACCAAGCTAAGGATAAATTCAATAAAAGAAAGAACTAGATAATCTTTGAGTTTCATCCCACCCATATAAATTTACACTCTAAATCTATAACTGATCCAAGTTCATAATCAAACTCCCTTAACCGTGTGATATTCAATGAAAACTTCAATTAGTGAAAATAGTGATTTTGTTGACAAATAAATTGATAGAATAATTTGTATCCATCGATTGCAGGGACTTCAATTATTATATATCGTAAAAAACCTAGTTTAAAGTATAAACCCTAGTTCATAGGTTAACAATCCCTCCTCCGATTATCCGGAAAAGAGACTACTCGAACATAAGGAAAGTAAAATTGAAAGCAATTAAAAAAGACATGTAAATAAAACTTGTATTGAAATTAAAATTTAAAAGAAATTACAATAAATAAAATACTTTAACTTGGAATTGAAAAATAATGAAGACTCGTGCTTGCAACTAAATACAGAACAATGACAAAGGAGGAGCAACTCTTCTTGGAGAACATTCAAGGAGGAAGAAGGTCAATATAAAAATCCCCTATGGGTTGGTAGTTATAGGAAAAAGAGGAGAGAGATATGACTAATTTTTAGAGATTATCTTTCTTTTTATGTCTATATTTTATTTCTAGAAAATCTTCAAAAATTTCTCCAAAGAAGGAGTCTTTGTTGAAGTTTACCACTGACCTACGGGTAGAAAGCACTCGACTTACTGGTAGGACTTTCACGTATCAAGGTTGTGACCGTTCAACTGAAGGAAGCAAAAGCGGTAGAAATGATTGAAAGGCGTGGTCCATCCAATTTACTCCAGTTTGGAGAGTTTTAGTTCAAGAGAAAGAAAGAAGAAGATTAGAATGAGGAATAAAAGGCGTACCGAGGTTCTTTTTGAGAGTTCTTGGAGTGTGCTTGACACAAGAGACGAGAGGTGTTTAAACATTGGCTCCACAACGGTTCTTTCATGGTGACATCCGCATGAGCCACATTCTCGCTTCCTAAGGCACAAACGGACAACTGCATTAAATGATAGGCATGTGCGAGTCATGCTGAGCTAAACTGGGGGGCAACTGATGGTGAGGATTTGAGCACGTGCTCAACATAGGAACTTGCGGCTCGGATGAGCTCTAGGTTGTCAGCACTCCAGCTCACCGCCCTCTCATTTGACTAATTCAGCTCAACCAAAGAGTACCACCTGAACAAGGAGTCCATCTCAATTAAAACACTAGTAACTTGGGATCAATGCCAATTCAAATTAGGAGATAGGCATCCCCAACACTAACATAATGACCTATATAAGAGGAGGACATCAAGAGGAACAAGTAAACAATATAAGCTCCACCTAATACTCAATTTCCTCATTCATTTTCTGGCTTAAGCACCGTAGGGTCGATCCCGGAGCCCCTCCAGTCTTTGACTTGCCTTTTTAGAAGTCCCCTCTTGGTTGGTCAGGAGGTGAATCTGGTCAGCAACCTGCCCAGAGCTTGGTGGTCAATTTCTAACATCATTAGTTGACGCCGTCTATGGGAAACACAAAATTTTCCTTCTTCAAGTTCTTCAGAATTAATGGCCATCACCTCCATTTTACAAAATAATCCAACCATTTTAACTCAATTCAAAAATTAACCTTATATATTTTTTAAGAAAAGATATGTATTTACTTAATAGGGACTCACTGACAAAATATGGGGCCATAGACATTACACCGCCTAGTAGGCCTGTCAATAGATCATATTTCAGTTCGAATCCGATTCAATTTTGAATTTATTTAGATATCTTAAATCGGATATAAATATGGATATATATAAATTTAATCTGATAAAAATTCAGTCAGTTTAATATATACATAATATATATACATATATGTTGACCTTTATTACATATAATATATAATATTATATATATGTATATATACACACACACACACACACACACACATATGTATTTAAATAATTTTTATTTGATCTAAAAAAATATTATTTGCTAAAATTTTGGTGTAATACCATTACAGATTAGAATGGGTTGTCGGACCAGATGTCTAATTATTTGTAAGTGGATTCAGATATGAATTAATATTTTTATGTCCGTCGGGTATACATATCAGATTCGATAATAAATTTTTTAAACGGATCCAAATTCAAATGGACCCAAATTCGGTCCAAATCTGATTAGTTGCAGGCCTACCATCTAGTGCCCAAGCGACTTGAACGGTTGGACCTGTGACTAACTAGCCTTCTTGAATTTTCAATCATGGTGCCTTTACCACTGCATTCTTTGTGGTATTTTTTGAGGGACCAAAAAATTAGTCAAGAGTAAATTTCTTTAAATATCCTATGTATACAATGATTTGTTTTGAAAACATGAGGGAGAGGCCATGGCCCATGGCCTCAGTTCCATCTATGACAACCACAGTTGATTTAATTAGTAAAAAAAATAGGGATAATTACTTTTTACCTCCTTGTGGTTTTGGATATAAGCACCTTACCTACTTGACGTTTAAAATTATGCACATTACCTCCTTGTAGTTATGTACCAAAATGCAATAATTGATACCGTTAATAGAATAATAAAATTATCATACTACCCATATTATATTTGGCAGAATAAACTGGGAGTGGATAGCTGCTGTTTTTTGAAGGCCTTGGCTTATGCTGGGATCTGCTGCTTGATGGCTGCAACTTTTTGTTGAGCATTTTGGCCTTGGTTTTTTAGTTTTGGATTTTTATGTTTGGAAAGATATTATACCTCTTTGCTTCTTGTAAATAAAAAATAAAAAAATTAGAATTTTAATTAGCCCCAAAAAAAAAAAATATTAATGTTCTTGAATCTAATTATTATTATTTTTTTAAAAAAAAACACAACATTTTATTTCATTCCTCAAAAATTATTTACAAGGAGAAAAAGTAGACATGCTTACCTTCCAAAAATTGCAAAGTCATATTCACATTTGCCAAAGAATGAGAAGAAATCAAAGAATTGTTGACTCTTCAAGAATTTTTGGTAGAAATGGTATTTTAGGCACTTAGACAATATTTTTTTGGAGGGAAACAATAGAAATAAAGTCCACAACATGTTTTGGGCGTGTGTAATACACTCTCCGTTAACTTGGATGATAAAAGTAACAGTTTCACTTTGGTACGTAACCATAAGGGGGTAATGTGCATAATTTCAAACATTAAGTAGGTAAGTTACTTTTAGACAAAACCACAAGGGGGTAAAAAACAATTAGCCCAAAAAAATATTATTGTTATAATCGACTAGATCAGTTTATTTTTTTGATATAATTATTTTACTAAATTTTATCCTTGTGAAGTGATGATTGAAATTTCTTCACATCCAAGGGTTTTCTAAGAGAAGTCTACGGTACCAAAAAAAAATCGGTGATGTATCGTAATTACAAGTTTTACAGTTTATTTCTACAATTTTTAAGGGTCATTTATAACTTTTGAGAGTCATTTATAAGTTTTGATTATCATTTACAATATTTGAGGATCATTTACAATTTTTGGGGATCATTTATAACTTTTGAGATTACTCGTGATCGATTCTAAAATTTTTAGGATTGACGAAAATGATTCATAAAAGTTGTAACTTGAACTGTAAAAATTATAAAATTATCTCCAAAGTTTTTTTATCATAAACAAACCTAAAAGGTTGTATTTCAACCCACAAAATTTATAAAATTTGGCAATACAATTCTAAATTTTTTTGTTTGATACTATAGTCGACTTCGATTTTCTGTAGATATGTTCCCTACTAAGGAGCAGCCAAAAGATTGGATGCATGTGCCCAACTATAGGATAGTACGACCAAGTTTGGTAGGTGCTACACAAAAGAACTTCAACAATAGAGAAATTTGAAAGTCCATACAAAAAAATGAATTTAATTGAGTTAAACTACATTAAAAAAATTATATTTAGCCTTAAATGCATTTTTTTGGAAAAAAACTAAAAGGTCAATCATTACTCTATTACTCTCTCTCTCTCCCTCTCTCTCCATTACTCTCTTACTCTTTCTTCCCCATTTCTCTCTCTCCCCCATTACTCTCTATCTATCTTTGTCCCCTATTCTCTCTCTCTCCCATTAATAATTTATTTTCTTTTCAAATATGTAAAGATTTGATTTGATTTTTTCATCTCTCTCCTCCCTATTTTTTTTTTCTCTTTCTCTCACACTCTCTCCCCCTATTTTCTTTCACCGTTTCTCTTTCTCTCCTTATTCTCTCTCTCTCTCTCTCTCTCTCTCTCTCTCTCTCTCTCTCTCTCTCTCTCTCCTTATATCAATGTTACAACAACACAATTACACCAATCAGTTATAATTGTCCTATAATACACAAGCAATTAATCATGTGTTCTAATAAACCAAACAATTATATCAAACAATTACACGAAATTACAACGCAAATCTAATTTGTCATTCAGTTGTTTACATAAATCAAAGAGTTACACCATCTAGTATCACTACATAGTTATACCAATTATATACATCAAATTGGGTTTATCATTTCACAAAATTTGGTATATATAATTAGTGTAACCATATCATGATACTAAATGGTATAACTCTTTGGTTTATTTAAACAACTGAATGACAAATTGGGTTGGTTTCGTAATTTTCGTGTAATTATTTGATGTAACTGTTTAGTTTTATCAGAACATATGAGTAACTGTTTGATGTATTATAGGGGAATTATAACTGATTGGTGTAACTGATTAATGTAATTGTATTGTTGTAACGTTGATATAAATAGAGAGAGAATACGGAAGAGAGATGAAAAAATTAAACCAAATTTTTACATATTTGAAAAGAAAATAAATTATCAATGGGAGAGAGAAAAAAAATAGGGGAGAAACAGAGAGAGTAATAGAGAGAGACAGAGAGAGAGATGAGTAATGGTGTGAGAAATAGGGGGAGAAAGAGAGAGAATGAAAGAATAAGAATTATACATAATTTAAGAAAGGGTAAGTAAGTAAAATAAATAAAATGTCGTTTGAAGTTTGTATCTTATCACAAGATATTTTATTAAAATTGAACTTAATAGAGTAAACAACTTATCCATACATTTCCTATCAAATAAGTCTAAAAAAATGTACATACACCCAAAAAACCTTTAACAATAATAGTGTCCACTTTTTATTTCTAACTATAACCACCATGAATAAGCCCATGAAGTCCGAAGCATGTTACTTGACCCGAAATTATTAGGACCACAAATTATTTTATGGGAAATTTGGAGGCCGGTCCCCCTATATGGACTTAAGTCCGTCAAGGAAACTTATTTGTTATGAAATCCGTTTTTTGTCAATTTTACCATACTATCTCTTCCCTTTAGAAGTGAAATAAAACTAAAAATTAAAAACTCCTAAATGTTAGAAGTTTGACTAACATTAAAATCTTTTCTATCTCATATCTATCTATATCAATATATAGGTAAGAGTTTGACTAACATTAAAATAACAACAGTGACATGTTCAACAAAAATATTAACATGTTTAACAAAAATAGTAACATGCTTAATAAAAACTGTAACATATTTAACAATAATTATTTCTCTCAAATTCAAACGCAAAAAATAGTACCATTCAAACACAAAAAATAGTAACATTGAATATTAATATTTAGTAAAAATGTTACTACTTTTGTTGAATAAGTTACTGTTCATGTTACTATTATTTTGAGCATGTTATTATTTATATTCGGCTACCACACTATACTTGCATCATCTCCATAACAACTCAGCGTATATATATATATATATATATATATATATATAGAGAGAGAGAGAGAGAGAGAGAGAGAGAGAGAGAGAGAGAGAGAGAGAGAGAGAGAGCATTGAATTTGAATTTTAAATTTTTGATGGAGATTTTATTGACATATTTTAATTGATATTGAATCAAGGGATAACAATTTCCAAAATAGGAAATTAATTTAACTTCCTTTCAAGGAAGGGTATTTTTGAGATAAAAAAAAAAAGTGGACTTAAGTCATTACATATAATTTTAAGTATGGACTTAGCCCCTTATAAGTTTCCTTGCAGGAATTATCTCAAAACAAATACATCTAGGAGGACTCACTTCCAATTTTCACTTATTTTATTTTGTCTAGTTTGTTTTTGGGTTTTGGTCAAGCTATTAGGACAACAAATAAGCTTCGGAAAAATTCAAAGCCCGTCTACTTGGCCCGTAATTATTTTACCCCTTTTTTTATTTTTTGGGTTTTGGTCAAGCTATTACGTCCATAAATAAGCTCAGGAAAGTCCAAAGCCCGTAAATTTTTTTTATAACCAGGTGAGTTTTTTCGTCATTGCCTAGGCTGGAAAATTAAATAGTAACTTGGGATAGGGTCTCTCATTTGGTGTATAAATTAATTTTAGTCTTACCGAATTTTTAGTCTAAAAAAAGGTCCTCTAATTTTTGAATAAAATTAAATGTGGTATGTTGATGGGAATGTTAAGGAATTGGTTAATTACTGATTTTCATTACTTATTTTGCTCTCATCACATGATTTCAACATAAAATATAATTTTTTTTTTTTTTTTATTATTGAGATTTTTGTGGTGTTGTTTATCAGCTTTGAAATTCAAACTGTTGAATCAAGCAATTTAGACATTATGATGACATTTAACGATCTGTGTTTTTAGTGTATCTGTCTAACAATCTGTGTTTTTTAGTGTACCTGTCTGACGATCTTTATTTTAGTGTACCTGTTTGACGATCTGTGTTTATGGAGAATAAAGTACATTAACGATCTGTGTTTTAGTGTATTTGTTTGACGATTATTGCATACCTATTATTTTTGTTATTTTTTTTATTGCATATCTATTATTTTTGTTATTTTTTATTTTTTTATTACGTACCGTTTATTTTTTGGCTCGAAGATATATATATATATATATATATATATATATATATATATATATATATATATATATATATATATATATATATATTTAATTGCGTACCTTTTTTTTTTTAGTGTATCTGTGTTATGATTTGTGTTTATGAAAAAAAATATACATTATGATGACGTAACTTTTTAAAATATGTATTTAAATTAGAGGATGACATTGTCGTTATTTTTTGCAATTTTAAAAGACGCTAGTTATGTCCATTGTTTTGACTTTTTAACAGGGATCTAATTCAAAAGAAAATTAGCACGATAATTTTTTTTGGAATCCTTTTGGGTCTAGAGACCGCGCCCAAATTCCTCAAAATTAAACCGATGGAGTTTTTGGCATGGGCTGGAGGTCTTGGGCCATGGTCAAATCCACCCAAGATCTTGTATCTTGTGTTTATTTATTTATTTTTTTGACATATTATTTCCAAAATATGCCAGTTTGAAAAGAAAAATAGGAATTAACATTTTTTTTTTTGAACCGGAGGAAATAACATTTGCAAATTGAGAAAATAATGCTCTTGGATAGGGCATGCGCAAGAAGCATGGCCCACAGGCTGGGCATGGACCAGAAGACTCTCGCCCAATCAACGGGAAGGCTGAGGTGAGCTCAAACTTTGGATCTTTTTTCCATGCTGGCCCGGCCCGTCATGTCCCCAACTTGACATTGGACAAATATATCTGATGTGAAACCCGCCAAAATAACGAGATCCAACAATGAAAAGGAACCCAAGATCGTTCTACGATCAGATTTGAATGATAGACCTCGACCCGTTGTTTATGACAAACAAGAACCTTGATATATATGACCTCGACCCGAAAAAAAAAAAAAAAAAAAAAAAAATATATATATATATATATATATATATATATATATATATATATGACCTCGACCCGCTGTTTGTGTGAAACAAGAACCTTGGTATAAAGGAAGACGCTACAAACGGTGGTGGAAAATCCGTTTGATAAGTCGTTGGTGAACGCCACGGGAAATCCCGATAAGTTCGAATAGTTCTTCAAAGAACCACAGAGAAAATACTCTCCAATTTTGCTGAATAATAATCTCCCTTTTCATTGATTTAGAGGCCTATTTATAGGCTGACCATTACAAAGAAAATTCCTAATCTACTAAGGAAAACAAATCCTAATCTACTAAGGAAACAAATCCTAATCTACTAAAGAAACAAATTCTAATCTAATAAGGAAACAAATCCTAATAGAAGTTTATATTTTGACAATCCAAAAATATGAATTGTTCCAGAAATTTTGAAAATTACAAAAATATCCCTAACTCTAAAAAATATTAAAAGGACATATAAAATACTAATACTAGCAAATTGACTTAAAATAAGAATCAAAATACAATAATGCAAGGTTCCATATGAATCTTTATCTAGATGGACAACCAATTTCATTATCTTTCACATCTTCGAATTTGTGTTTCCTTGAGCATCTTATGGATTGCATCATTCTTCCCTGGTTAGAGAAAACTCATCCTCGAGTTTTAAAGTGTTGCAGTGTGAAAGTCCAAAAACTTTGAACTTGTATATGTACCTGTCTCTGAGAAGCTTTAAGATAATGTCTCATTTTCTTCTCTAATTGAGGGAACAAAGAAAAAATTTGGAAATTGATCCTCTTGATTGTGTCGTTGAAATTTTCTGGAATGATAAAATCAATTGGTGGAGCAAAGTGGATAGAAAGAAGCATTGGTGACTCTTCATGTAGATCCTTGAAAGATGCAAACAAATCAAGCTCTTGGAACATCATTGTTGCTGGTTGAAAGTCATTAATGAGAACAATTTCACCGGGCAACACTTCTAGCACTATTTCAACGCTCTTAGGTAGTAATGTACTCATCTCTAAAGGCTCATTTGATTCAATACTAGTTGCTGGATTTTCCATCTTGTCAGGCTTCACAACAAAAAAATTGTTTGGATATTCACTTTTTACCTTAGCCTTTGGACAAGTGAGTAGCGTAGTTGCTTGGGATTGTGTTGATTCTTCTACTTGATCTTGAATTATTCGATCAGTTGTTGCTTTGGGCTGTTTTTGATGAATCTTCTCTAGTTGCACAGTAGAATCTAAATAACTTTGAGTTTTACCCCTTTGCGAAGAAGAAACCCTTCTACGCACATTATGGACATTTTGTGGCTGCCTCTCACGTGTATTCTCCATCTGATCTAATCGTTTGTGAACTTGCTCCAGTTCCAACTTCATTAAACACCTCATCTCACTCATCATAACCTCCATAAACAATTTCGGATTAGCCAATTCCGTAGCATCTTCGGCCATGTTCTTAACACTGTTGTGAGATATGATTGCACTCTTGCCTTTTTTTTTTCCATTTGATAATTCTCTTTCAGTCCTTTTGAAACTAAACAAACAATTCTCAAAATTTCCAAAAAACAATTCACCAAAAACTCATCAAGGAATTTCAGGTTTTAAGAGCAAGACAAACAATTTGATTTTGGGGTGAGGTGGTTTTCGGGCTTGTTGGATCCAAGATGGATGAACACAAACAATCTAATTTTTTTTTTTTTATAATCAACAACTATCTTTTGATAGTAATAGAATAAGATTTCGTAATAAACTAGAACCAACAAAATACGAGCGGAATGGGGTAAAGGAAATTCGGCAAAATTAGGGTTTGTGAACCGAATTTGGAACTAAAAAAAAATATAGAATAAAGAAAAGAAAGGTTTTTTTTTTTTAAGAGATAGGCAAACTAGAACTAGAACTAGAACTAGAACTAGAACTAGAACTAGAACCTTTGCTTTGATACCAAATGATGTGAAACCCGCCAAAATAACGAGATCCAACAACGAAAAGGAACTCAAGATCGTTCTACGATCAGATTTGAATGATAGACCTCGACCCGTTGTTTATGACAAACAAGAACCTTGGTATATATGACCTCGACCTGCTGTTTATGTGAAACAAGAACCTTGGTATAAAGGAAGACGCCACAAACGGTGGTGGAAAATCCGTTTGATAAGTCGTTGGTGAATGCCACGGGAAATCCCAATAAGTTCGAATAGTTCTTCAAAGAACCACAGAGAAAATACTCTCCAATTTTGCTGAATAATAATCTCCCTTTTCATTGATTTAGACGCCTATTTATAGGCTGACCATTACAAAGAAAATTCCTAATCTGCTAAGGAAAACAAATCCTAATCTACTAAGTAAACAAATCCTAATCTACTAAGGAAATAAATCCTAATCTATTTAGGAAACAAATCCTAATCTAATAAAGAAACAAATCCTAATCTACTAAGGAAACAAATCCTAATAGGAGTTTATATTTTGACAATCCAAAAATATGAACTGTTCCAGAAATTCTAGAAATTACAAAAATACTCCTAACTCTAAAAAATATTAAAAGGACATATAAAATACAAATACTAGCAAATTGACTTAAAATAAGAATCAAAATACAATAATGCAAGGTTCCATATGGATCTTTATCTTGATGGACAGCCAATTCCATTATCTTTTACATCTTCGAATTTGTGTTTCCTTGAGCATCTTATGGATTGCATCAATATCTTTGTGTCTGCATGAGCGACTAGAAATCAGATAGGGTGGCGTTATTCGCACCACAAATATTCATTCATACTTTATTAAATTTTTTATTATTAAACTATCAAATTCACCCTTTTTATACCTACCCCTTTTTTAACTAAATTCGCTCCATGCTATATACACTCCTCTAATATGAAGCAAACTTTTTTTTTCCTCATAACTAGTATTTCATTCACTATCTCCTCTCATACACTCTATACAAAAAAAAAAACTTTTTTCAATATGGATTGATAACTAAGGTGAGTAAACCACTTTCTGTATATGTACATTATCCAAGCCTATTCTATTGTCTTTCAAAATAACTTCCATTAGATTAACTTGAAGAGCAGCAACTTGTGTTGGTGGGCAACAATATTAACTTTTGGGTATAATGTTGAACTTTTATATACCTTTGGCAGATGAATATCTTGTGGAATTTTACTACTGATAATTCAACTACCATCCTCTTCATATTGTCTTGTGTATATTTTCTGGTTAAGTTGCCCACTTTGATTAGAATTAAGTTCTAATCTGTACATATTTTGGCAATGCAGCTTGATTCTTTACTGGTTGACTGTTTCGGTTTATTATTTTGCTTATTTCTCATTAAGAAAATTATATAAAAAATCCACACAGTACACATGAAATCAAACAAAAAAATTTAAACCGAGAAACAATACGAATATGTATCTCACTAGAAAAATCCATATTAAAAAAACTCTTTCGTATGGGATGTATGAGAGAAAACAATAGATAAAACCCTAATTTTGAGAAGATGGAAGGTAGACTTGTTATTAAATGGGTATGTATAGCACGGGGTGAGCTTAGTTAAAATGGGGGTGAGTACGAAAGGGGTGAGCTTAGTTAAAATGGGGGTGGATACAGAAGTGGTGAACTTATTTAAAGTGGGGGTGAGTACGGAAAGAGTGAACTTAGTAGTTTGATTATAAAAATTTTATTGCGGTTAGAATAGGTATTTATGAGATGGAAATAGTCCCATCCAATCAGATATTCAACCAAAAATTCTATCCAAATAAATGAATCGAATGGAATCTTAACAACTTACATCTAACATCTAAATTTGACATTAAATAAGTACTTTATTTGATCATATATATATATATATATATATATATATATATATATATAAATTACATTTGATCATAATTGGAATCTACATTTAAATCTCACTCCGGGAAATATAATATTATTGGTTCAAGATGAAATTCGAATAATTGATTAAAGACATTAATAATAGTTGAATAATTAAATTTTAATTTTAATTAAATTTTGAATCATAATCCACTCTATTGACGGGCTTGCATTAGAATGTGTGTGCGTGTGTGTGTGTGTGTGAGTGAGAGAGAGAGAGAGAGAGAGAGAGAGAGAGAGAGAGAGAGAGAGAGCTTTGTCAAGATCTTAAACCAAAATAAGGGAAAGTCATGTGGTTTCCTTCTAACATAAACATAGATAGAAGTGGTTACCACCTTTATTTATCGATGAGAAAAGCTTATTAATTAGACGATGGAGTCATTTCCAATGACGTTTTAAGAACTTCCTTCCATTCAGGTGCAAGGTCTGTAGCAATAGCAGCGGCGACGCAAACCGTTGCAGTGCCCCCCGTTGAAGTTCTCTTTAATGCAAGTATTAGCGCAGTTTATATCACTGAAGCATGGGTTCCAGAATCGTTGGCTCTTGTACTGGCATAACTTCGCCTCCGCCTTCATTGGACCCATTTCTGTGAAAAAACAAAAAAACCAAAAAAATAATTAAACAGGAACTCGTAGAGGACATTTGGTTATAATAGACAAAACTGCATATGCATATAGCCAATGAAGAACACAGTTTAAGAATAAGCAAGAGAAAGAACCAGCGGTCATGATTAGCAGAAGCAAGAGGACAGCAGTTTGGACAAAACTCATGGAGCTCTTCATCTTGGGGGGGAGAGAGAGAGAGAGAGAGAGAGAGCTTGAGCTTGCAGAGTTGTACAAGGGAGGTCTTGCTTAGCACATATGTGGTTATGAATACCAACAAACGTCCAATGTGAATGATGAAAGAAAAAGGTTTAGTTCTTTCTCTCAGAGTTATTGTTGTTCTTATCGTGATTTATCTGAGAGTTATTGCTGTTCTTATCACAGCTGCTGTTGTAAATATTGTATGGATATCGATGCAAAACACAATAATAAAGAGAAATCAGAAATTTTATCCGGGTGTAACGGCGTTTTCATGTGGCGTAATCGCCTAATAATAAACAAACAAGTGAACAAGTGAACTCTATTTTTTGAATATATGACGGTGATCATCTCCGAATAATAATTTGAAGAAGTGAGAACTATTTTACCTAATTATTAAATTATTATTAAATAATTATATCACATGACAATAATAACGTGCCGTAACAGTTAAACACAATATTTACTTCTTAAGGACATGGCATAAAATGGCAAATTGAAGTAATTTTCCTCTGGAGTAGTTCTCAATCTATGTGAATGTGGGGGTGATTCTGATGCAAAACCCATTCATAGCTGTAGGCCCCACACATTTCTATATCCACCTCACTCCTACTCCCACCCCACTCTTACTGCTCGAGGATTGGCTTGTCAATACATGTATTCTTACCTATGTACTGGAGGGGTAGTCATCCTCCTAAGTTTAGGGAAATTCTTCGAGAAAATATTCATTACAATGTTGATATCAAGTGGGGTTTACCTTTCTCATTTGAAATTTTATTATTAATTGACGATAATATGTCATCAATGGTGACATGGTATTACCGTTACATATAATATTTACTCAAATTCTACAGAGGAATTGTAATCAATTTTCTGTTGAATGAATGAATTGTTAGTTGTGAGTTCCAAAATAAAAAAATAAAAAAAACTTCCATGTATTTTGATTTGAATCCGATTCAAATTGATTAATTGGCCGTGAATTGATATTTTTAATTCATAATTCAAATACAGATCGAATATGCTACATTGTATCTCACGAACTCAGATTTTGATATGCCAAGATTTTTTTCGATTATAATCTGATTTAAACTATAGATCACTTATATGAACGAGGGATGAAATTAAGTAACTATTTAATGGAATTTAATGAAATTTAGGTTTAATTTACTAAAATTTAGAACAATTGCATTATTTGGATTGGATAAAATTTTTGATTATTGACGCATTCAATTATGAACCATGAAAATAAGAACAATTGGATAATAAGACATAATTCGAATTCAATATGATTAAAATTCAATTTCAATCTGATTTGTTGACATGGGTACGAAAAGGGTTAGAATCATATGATATGAATATTTATATGTATGTGTATTCGGGCGAAAGATATGGTGCATATGCTGTGCCATTCACTTTATATGTTGCAACTACATGTGTAATAAGAAAGAAAATAAAAACAAATCCTAAGGGTCCGTTTGATTAGGAAGAAAAAAAATGATGGAAAATGAAAATGATAGAAAGTGAAGTGAAAGAAAAGAAAATGATAGAAAATATATTTTCATGAATGTATTTGGTTAAAATGAAAATTTTACAGGAAAGTTTTAAAACAATTTCATTATATTGTTTGAAAGAAAGTAAAGTCATAAGAATTTTTTTGTAATTGTCTAAATTACTCTTAATTATATTAAATCGGTCTAAAAAAAAATAAAAATATGTAATTACAATTGAAAGTTAAAATTTTTTAAAAAGTGGCTCGAAACCTAATTCTAAGACAGTCACCAACACAAAGGTCTTTGGGCCAAATTATGTAATTAATTAAATTCATACCAAATTTTTTTAAAATTAATAACCAATAAAATATTTTTTAAAAAATAAGGGTAAAATGAAAAGTTAGTTATAGATCACAACTTTCTGACATTTCCTTGTGTTTTTTACAAGAAAAAAAATTTGTTATTTCTGAGAAAATTCAAGGATGAAAGAAAATTATTTTTTCTATCATTTTCATGTTAACCAAACACATGAAAATTTTTAATTTTTTTTTTCTTAAATTTTTTACCATTCTCCCGCTAAACAAACGAACGATAAGCCATATGAGATGTGTGATGATGCAGAAATCTGGTGACTCGTAAGAGACTCTTGCCATTTGCAAAAAAGTGGACTGAAAACATAGCTTCACAGACATGGACATTGGTGAGGTGCCAGCCTAAGCCTATTTCGACGCTCAAGTTAGATTTTATTAACTTTGGATGAAAGTATAACATTGACTCTTATTTAATTCTGTGTGCTCTGTATAAAGTTTGACTACTGTAATAAAAAATAAAAAAAAAAATGGTACGACGCCTCCAAAATGTACTATTTCAATATGTGTTTTTACAAATTTTGTGTCATTTTACAACTAAAAAATTTATTATTTTTGTGAGTGATATATTATTTTTATGGATATTTTTACCACTATTTGGATATTTTTACCATTCTTGTGGTAACAATTTTTACCACTTTTATTCAATACAAAAAAAAATATATCACTTTTATGGGTGATTTTTTTACCATATTTGTGGGTATTTTTACCACTATTATAATAATTATTTTTATCTCTTTTTTTTTTCAGTACCATAACAATAATAAAAATACAAATAAATATAATAAATATCGATACGGTACCATTTTTTTTTTTTAATATTGTAGACATCTACTCCCATATCTAATTTCCACTTTTAACCGTCGTCCTTGACATGGATAACTATCACTTTTTTTAATGCATCTAGCTCCCAAATAAGCAAACCCCTAGCCACATGGTGTATATTGAGTGTAACAGTGACACTATGTTATTATTGTTATATAATATCACTATTTAATAATAAATTTATAAGTTGGCAAGTTGAATCTCAATTACTAGTTATTTTTAAGTATTCAGTGATTACCAAATGACATGGAGGGTTGATTATCATAATATATATGAGATTCACTTACTTATTTGTTATGTTCTTATTGGAATTTATTTCTAAAGTATGGTTATTTTTCAAACAAAAATATCAATTTATGGTACTTTTGAACTTATTTACAGATTTACGACACTTTTTGAAAGTAGAATCAATAAATACGATTTCACTAGAAGCTGTATCAGCACATTTGCTTTTAAATGACGCTTATTTTGAAAGCGTATTTGTTGAATCCGATTTCATTTGAATAAGCGTATTTTTAAAATCAACTTTCAAATGGCTCTTTTATAGTAAAAGTGTCTTCACCAAGTCTGCTTTTTATTATGAAGCGGATGTAATGAATCTGATTTTAGCCGAATATTTCACGCAGCCCCCTCCTCTGTTATAATGAAGCGGATGTAATAATAATTTATTGATATTTATAAAAAAACTCATCGTAACACTTTTAATTTAAATCGTATGAGGTAAGTGTAAGTCCAATTTTTTTTTTTAATGAAAGAATACCACTTATCTAAAGTATAAACTAGCAATAATACTATATGTATTTAATTTAAAATTTTAATTTAAAAATATAAACCATTGTTTTCATTAGATTATCACGTATTAAATCCCGTTAAATATTGAGATATACTAATAATCGAAAGATAATAATGATTTAACTTCCCAAATTAGATCCAAATAGTGTTACTTTGACAAACTTAATTTTTTTATAAAATTTTTAGTTGGGACAAATTTAAATTTTCTTAAAAAAATTTGAAATTTGGAGTAACACCCAAAACTTTTTAAAATTTCAGCGATGACAGTTGCCTCCATGCTGAATCTACCCCTGGTTACTTAGACCTACTTTTCGAACATTATCTATTACAATCATAAGATTGATAATAAACTCTTGATATCGGGATCAAAAACTAATCCATCAATAATGATGAATGAGGTCATCATATTGGATTCAAGGAAAATTATCTCATCACTCGAAGTAGATGCAATGCTATCAAGACCCGACCATCAATCAGCTAAGAAGAGAATAACTCCTTCTAGAGCATCTCCAACTCACTAGTTATTCTCTAAGTTTTAGCTATTTTGGCGAGACTGACTCCCAAAACAAGCTCAAACTCAGCTAGCTATCCTCCTCGCCAAAACCTAGGAGGCCTTCATGTTTGCCAGATCTGGAGAGGCCTTTCAAGTTCGCCACTCCTTGTTGCTTGCTGCTGAAGTTCTTCAACTGTGAACAATCAGGTATTCATCTCCCCCTCCACACCCCCACCCCTCTGTTTTGCTACCGAAACCCACCTCCCCTTCCCCACTATTTTGCTGCCGAAACCCACCTGCCTCTCCCTTCTATTTTGCTGCCGAAACCCCGATCCCCCCACCCAATGCCGAAAACTCTATCTCTATTGATTTTTGTTATTGATTGATATTGATTTTTGGGTAAATGATGGTTAAATTAGTATTGATTTGTGGTTAAATAGGTGATTAAATTGGTATTATTTTTTGGTTAAATAGGTGGTCAAATTAGTATTGATTTGTGTTTAAATATGTAGTTAAATTGTTATTGATTTTTAGTTAAATAGGTGGTCAAATGGGTATTGATTTTTGGTTAAATAGGTGGTTAATTTGTTATTAATTTTTGGTTAAATATGTGGTTAAATTGCTATTGATTTGTGATTAAATTTAAATAATGTATGCTTGAATTACTATGATCAACTAGTTTTTGTTATTTGAAGTGGATGAGTGTTAAATTGCTATTAGGTTTTATTATTTAAAATTTGATTAGAATTATTGTTATAGTATGCTTTGGGTTGAATTACATGAATAATGTATACTTTGAGTTGAATTCTAGGCATTACATATGAAACTATTTGAACATGAATATTATTTCACCAATCTCTTAAACGACAGAACAAACTTAGATGAGTTTAACACCTAGCGTGAATGTTGTGCATGAAAATGAGCAAAAATCTAAAACATATTGACGAATGGTTTGGGAGTACTTCAACGAATACAAACCCCAGTCAGATTGTAATCGCAATCAGGTTCCTTTAACGAATCATTGGTCGACAATTCGACTAGCCACCAATAAATTTTGTGGTTAGTTTGACCAAATTGAAAGGTTAAATCGAAGTGGTGACTAAAAAAGACAAGGTATGAGTGCATTTTTAATTACGAGTGTCAAAATAGCGCACTTTTCATTTATGATACATAATGTTATTGTACAATTTTCAGATTCGTGATGCAAAAAAGGTGTACAAAGAACTACATAAATGTTCTTTTCTGTTTGAACATTGTTGGAATGAGTTACGATATCAATCAAAATAGATGGAAGATTCTCAATCTAAGAAGCAAAAAACAAAAGTTGCTGCAACTCCTAGCAGCTCTAATTCTTCAACACCAGAATCGGTAAACAAAGGAGACGATAGTGGTTCATATGGGGGCTTGGAGAGGCCAACTTGAAGGAAGACTGTGAAAGAGCGAGCAAGAAAGTCAAAGAGCAAACTCTCTTAAGGCGATAATTCAAGTTCAACCTATTGTGTGAAACTGTTTGAAGAATTGAAGAAGGAGGAAAAGATCGTGGAGAAAAAATTCGAATTCATGTAAAGATCATATCTTCAAGAACAAGAGAGACTAGCTCAAGAGAAAGAACGACTAGCTGTTAGACAAGATAGACTAGCTCAAGAGAAAGAGTGGCTAGCTCATAATAAAGAGAAGATGCAAATCAAGCAATTGAAGGAGGAAGAGAGAATAATGTTGATGGACAATAGTGGCATGCCTCCGATTCAAGCTGAATATTTTAAGCGCCGCTAGATGGAAATTATGAGAAAGAAGATGTAGTTCTTTCTTATTCATAGACTAACAATTTTTGAGTAATAGTACAACAAACAAGTATTGCAATATTATGCATGCTTAAATATTCGTAGACAATGAATGCATAAATATTCGTAGAAAATTCGTAGCATATTAGTGCCTAAAATATTCCATGCATATTCCACAGGTGTTCTACTAGATTAGTTTGGAGTCTCGAATCAGTGTCTTTAATGCGATATTGAGTATGAATAAATTGGAGCAGTTTTGAACTCCGTTCAAATATCAATGTAGGAGTAGGAATTTCATCCGATGCATCATAACTAAAGTCCATCTCATTACCATCCCTCTCATCATCGACAATCATGTTATGCAATATTATGCATGCCTTCAAGTTTCTAAAAACGTGCTGGTCCACGAACTATAACAAATTGTGCTTGGAACACTCCAAAAACTCTCTCAAAATCCTTTTTGGCTGACTCTTGAACTTGTGCAAAATGTATTTGCTTCTTGCTTCTTAGAGATGAAATTGTTTTGACAAATATTGCTCACCTCAGATATATACCATCGGCAAGATAATATCTCATAGTATAATCGTTTTCATTGACGGAGTAATTGACCGGTGGATCCCTACCTTCCGAAAAAGAGTAAAAACAGAATAGCGTTCTAACACATTGATATCATTGTTGGATCCAAGTAACCCAAAAAAAGTATGCCAAATTCATAGATCGTATGAAGCCACTATTTCTAAAATAATTGTTGGTTCATGGACGTGACTAGAGTACACACCTTTCCACACTATTGGACAATTCTTCCATTTTCAATGCATGCAGTTAATGCTACCTAGCATCCCAGGAAACCACGTCTCTCACCAATTGCCAATAATCTAGCAATGTCTGCGTTGTTTGATGACCTAAGGTACTAAGAAGAATAAATTGCTATTATGACCAATACAAATCTTTGTAGACTTTCTATTGTGGTGCTTTCGTTGATCCTCACATAATCATCAATAACATCTACTGCAACTCCATAAGCAAACATTCTTATAGTGGCAGTCAACTTTTGAATGGGAGACAAGCCAATATTCCCAAGAGCAGTGCTTGCAAGACTTTTCACCCTAATCTCCAAACACCAACCCTCGAATGTGTATATGTCTTTTGTGTGTAGGTGAGTGTTATTCTCCCTTGGGTTCGATGCTAGAAATGGGGCAAAACGTGTGTGTGAATGAAAATGTGTGTGTGTGTGTGTGTGTGCAAAAGTGCTCTCCAAGTGAAGAGAAACTTGCAAATGTCGTGTTTTACTTGGAATGGGTATTCCAAGGTCGTCTCCTTAGGGAAGGAAGGTTGAATTGTGGTGAATGTAATTTTGTAAAGAAATGAAAATTGTAAAATCTTGCGAGTTTGTGTTTTGGTGAGTGAAGTTTTTTATAAAAATGCAATGAAAATAAGGTTGACTAATCCGAAGAGGTCATTTCAATGAGAATGTCAAATCAACTCAATTCATTCTACCAATGGTGTTTCGGTGCTTGATTAATTCGTAGGAAGTGAGAGACTAATGTAGAGATGTAGGCTCAAGTATACCCCGTGACAAGTCTACGGTTATCAAGAGCTCACAATCATGTCCGCACTCAACCTAGTCAAATCAAACACTTTACACTACGAGGAAGAATGAAGGAGAGTTAATTTAGCATACCCAAGAGGAAGTTCCCCTTGGATTGGCCAACAAAAAGCTTAGCTACCAATATTCAAAGCAAAAGCATGCATAGTGTAAAGAAACATGGAGATGAACTAGAGATGAAGTAAAGCCTTGAACTTGTATTGAAGCAATAAAAAGTTAAACTACAAAAGATAGTTCATTTCATACCCAACAACAAAGATTGGAAAGAAAACCCAAATGTAAACATAGAAATTCAAGAACATGAAGCTAAACTTGATTACACTTGAAATAAATGAGATTAAAGTGTAAGAAATAAATATTACAGTGAAATACAACTTACTACAAGTGAAATGGGTGAGAAAATGCAAAAATCAAACTTTCTCTCTCTAGAACTTCATCTTTTTCCTTGGGAATTTCTCTCTCTAAAAGCTTGTGTAACTGAATAATGGTGTAAAGATTGCTTCCATTTTCTTCCATGGTCCCTCTATGGTATGTGTGCTGACTTCCAATGAGTGGGAAGGTCTTTGGGTACTACCACAAGCAACCCTAGGGAATGCCTGCACCAGCCAAGCCTTTACCAACCAGCCTCTTTCTCTTTCTTCCCCTTCCATGCCTTTTTCTTCAAAAGTCAGGTTTTAGGTGTAAGAAGGCATGCTTGCATGTAGAAAATGTCAGGGCATGTGTGGGAGAAGTAGAGGTGGGCCCCTCAAGTAGGTAGAGTCTGAATTGCAGGCTTTTGGCGTTTCTGGGCAAAACCTACCTGTAGAACGATGACAAAACCTACCAGTAGGTTTTCACTTGATTTGTCATTTTCTTGGTTTCTTGACCTTCCGAGCCATCCGTTAAGCTTGCCCTCCTTCTTCATTGTTTTTAAGCACTATGATGGAAGCTTAACACACACCATTACCCATTCATTACCTATAATCGCACAAAACTCCATTAATTGTTAGATTACATGCATTTTCTCCCATTTTTATCACAAAAGCAAGTATAAAAAGGTGCAAAGAGATACATGATATGCAATATTTTGTGCTAATCAAGCATCCCTTTTTTGACAAAATATGAATCTTAAGCTTTCACCATGGATAGAATACGAACGAAAAGAGATCAATTCATTCGAAACCTCATCTGAAATAAATTTAGGGGATAGGTAGGCGATTCAGCAAAATAATCGCGATAAAGTTTCTCATGCCCTTCAACTCGATTGCGAAAAATAACGAAATGGCCTTGAATAGAACCACGATTTACTGCGAAGCTATTCTCAGTATTGAGTTTCTCTATTTCCATAATAGCAACCACTAACATCTTTAACTCATCATTGGAGTCAGAATCATTAAGAATCATCTTCAATTTACAATCACGAGCTAAAACAAAGAAACAAAGTATAAGTGCAATGCCAGTAAAATAAATTTGAGACATATGACAATTAGAAAAGGGAAGTCCTATTTATACATTTTAAAAAATATGACTGTTATAAATATGACTGTTGAAAATATGATCGTTGTAAATTTAAAATTAGATAAAGTTAGTTGAAGTAATTAGTTAAAATAGAGAGTGTAATTGGAGTTAATTTGAAAAAGTTGCTAGCTAAAGTAAAAAATATAATATTTAAATAAATTTTGACTAACTATTTTGCTAAGCTAGGTTGAAGTTGTTCTTATAGGCACATAGACCTCACCTCTTCAACTGGGCTTCCGATGATAAATAATTGGTTGTCTAGTTGTTCTAATTTTCTATACCTTGCTGTGTACTTTAGAGCAACTTTTTTTTTTTTTTTTTCATTCAAAATTTTTGATGTTTTTGGGTCATTATATTGTTATTATATATACCAAATAGTCAATGCTTATCAGTTATTAGTTGATACACACGTGTTTTGCACGTGAACCATTTTGAAGATTCAATTTGACGAACCCACATTACATTTAACCCTTATATTTTTTGAAGAAATATTATCCAACTATTTTCCCAAATCCAATAAAAAAAACTCACTCTGCACTTTCCTAGTCAATGCCTCGATTTGTTGTCCTTTTGAAAGCACATCTAAGATTTAATGGCTTTTTCAGTGTTTGTCAAATACACCATGTTTAAAAATAATTTTTATTATTTGTTACAAATTAAACTGTATGATATGCTAAGACATTAGAGTGATTCTAAATTTTATATATATATATCTTTTAAAAGGAGTCTTTAATTTGTCATATTTACCAAGTCTCTTTAATTGTCAGCATTATACTCCTATCATAAACATGTGCACGAAAAAAAATAAAGAATTAGAAGTGTGCAATCATATACATGTGCATGTCCCTTCGCATATATGAATGTAACCAAAAATAATTTTTTTTGACCTAAAATGCTAATATCGTAGAACCCAAAGATTAAACCTCCCATGCCTGTAATAATGCAATTGGTGTCAACTTTTATAAAAGAAACGTCACCCTCAAAAACCAATATTCGGATAGGTGCGCATGGACTGCAATAGAGAAATACTTGTTGTAGTTAATTGTTTCTATTAATAGAACCATTTCATAAAAAGGCCTAAGAGGTTATCAAGATTAAGAAATCAAAAAACCATAACCTATATTATACATGTTCAACAAGAGTTCAACTGAAAGACATCGATTTCTAGAAGGAAATCATACAATAAAAGACTAACATCATTAGTAATTTATATAATAAAGTACAATACAATTTAAATCTCAAAAGATAAACAAAATAACTTTTACTATTCGCGGTTGAGATCTCTTTTAATTTTATTTTAAAGTTAATCCGACGGTTAATATTAATACTCCAAATTTAATAGGGAAAATATGTCTCTAAGGGTGTTTTTGTGGTAACTTTTTAAAAGTATTTCTAGGAATTATTTATCATAAGTACTTTAAAAAAAAATAGTGTTTTGAATCGGCCCACCACTACTTCTAACACTGCCACCACCACCACCACCACCCCAACCCCCACCACCCCTATCGTCACCCTACCATACTCACCACCCCACCACCACCATTGCCGCCACTGCAACCACCTTACCACCACCATCACCACTTCCATTGCCCCACCACCACCATAACCACTACCACCCCACCATTATCTATACCACTACCAACACCGTCTCACCACCACCGTCCCACCACCACCATCACTTCCACCGCGCCACAACCACCGCTGTCGCACCCTACCATCATCACCACCACTGTCGTACCTTACCACCACCGCTACTGTCCCACCATCACCCCTACCACCCCCACCGCCCCACCACCACCCCCCCATGACCATCACAATTACCACCACCATCGCCAACCCATCACCGCCACTCCTATCATCGCCACTGCCCCACCCCCACCCCCACCCCACCCTCATTGCTCCACCGCCACCACCACTACCACCACCATCGCCACCCACCATCGATTGCTAACATCGTCGTCCATGGCCACCACCCACCACCATCGTCATCTTATTTTTATATTTATTATGATTACCACCATCATCCCACTACCACTGTCACCCACCACCACCCATCGCCACCAGCCACTGTCACTTACCCCACCCCACCTACCACCACCAACCACCATCACTTGTCATCGCTCACCACTGCAGCCACCCATTGTCACCTACCACCCACCACGCTTACCATTGCCGCCATTCGCCACCAGCCATCACACTGTCGCCTAGAAGCGTTCATCGTTGCCCACTACCACCATCATCACTGCCCACCACCACCGTCGTCATCCCACCACCACCACTGTCAACCACCATCACCGTCGTCCACCACCACCATTGCCACCCACGACTGCCACTACCATCATCGTCACTCAAAACCCACCACCACCATCACCATTGCCACCCACGGCTGTTATCACCACCACAGTCGTCGCCTTACCCACACGACCATCACCGTCTCCCATCATCACCACTGTTGCCCACCACCACTACCACCTCTCACTCTCACTACAATAGGTGCTTAAATTTCTTTATCTCTCCTCTATGTTTGTGATTTGATTTTAGGTGTGAATACAAATATGTTAACTATTTTTTTTATTACTCCGTGCCTTCAGGCACGAGGAATAATTACTTCTTTAATACGTGAACAACGAAATCTCTTAAAATCTTTTTGTAATGATAGTGGTCATGGGAAGGGGATTCACAAATAGTCATCCATGCTGCTATGCTCAATCATGTGAAACCCCATTGGAACATTCTGGCAATCATTAAGGATATCAAATTTCTTCTCCTAAATCATCCAAATTGGGGAATGATGCACACAGGAAGATCCTTAAACAGAGCAGCACAAGAGCTTGCCAGATGGGGTATTAAGACTAAGTAGGAAGGAATACTATTACCTGAACAGATTTCCCCTACAATCATGCACACGATCAAGGAGGACCAAACTGGAAGACCCCCATAATAGGAAATTTAGAGTTTACTTTTAGTTCCTTTTCTTTGCCTTGTATCTCTTTATTACTCGGCCAAAAAAGAGAAGATAGTGGTCATGGATTAGATGCATGAACTCGTGACTATTGCTTACGTGCAGGAGCTCCTTTGATGCTGCCAATTTCGTTGTGATTAACCACTTCATCTTGACCTTGAAGAACTTTGATGTGAGAAGCATTCAGCTACATCGAGTACTCACTGCAACATAAACAAAAAAATTTGATCCGTACATATTATAACAACACATTAGGCCTCAAATACATCCAAATGATGACACTGTTAAGTTTCCTTCAAAATCCCGACATATACAACTTAATTATTAGTGCCATTTTTGTTAGATCAATTCAGATTAAACTCAGATTTCTCACATTAAGAATGCTCACGGAAGACAATTTCAAAATTTGCACTAACATTGTCCACCAGATTGCACAACTGATCAACAAAAGATGTTTTTCGAACACGAAACAAAACAACAGGTCCACAGAAGGCCTCAGGGGTCTCGACATCAACATGACTCAACCTATATGAATAACATATGATGAGTGTGTTTTCCAAAAGAATTGGCATGCACCTTAGTTTGAACAAATAAACTAAATTGCAATAAAAAAAATCTTGCTGGCTTTTAACAAATGATAGATCAAGTGCCAATAAGATTTGAATGGAAGAAATTAATTTAAGTTTATTCTAATTACCTGATCAACTGCACCTGATGGAGGTAAGCTAGCCGATGGGATGACTAAATCAGGTGCCACCTACAGTTATTCCTTTGACATTTTCCGATTGCCATCTTTAGTGCATTTTTAAAGCAGCGTCTAGTATCTATATCAGAGGATATAGGGCAATGAGTAAGTAACTAAGAATCATGCTGAACAATCTTACTTAAAATATGAGTTTTTATTGACCCCTTTTAGTAAAAACGAAGAGACAGACCAAGAGAATAAGAAACCATAACCAAAACTCATAACAAGCAGGTCATTGCATCACAGTGATAGCCTCAAGGTAAACTATCAGCAGAAGAAACATAGGCTACATTATTTACCTTGTCTAATTCGAACATAGCAGACAATAGTCTCTCAATGACACTTCCATCAATAGGCCATATAGTGTTGCTCATTACCTAAACAAGGGAAGTCCTAGAAAGTATGCGTTAGCAGAAATGGAGTAGGGAAGACAGTGAGTTACAAAGTCCTTAAAAAGAAGTTAATTGTAGAAGTTTAGCAGTTGTCTTGTTTGGCTCAACCGGTGCATACTTTGCAACATTATCATTATCATTGAAGATAGAATGTGACAAGTTTACTAATTGAAGGCTGTTGTTATGTATTTATGCTATGATAGAATGGTCCTAATACTATTGTAATACTATTGTTTCCAAATGGTAGCTAACTCTCTAAATTAGTATCCCCCGTTGGAGATATGCAAGTGTCCCAAGCTACAAGTGAAGTATGAACCTACTGGTTAATCCTATTTCAAGGGGCCTTGTCCCTTCACAGTTGCCATGAAATCGAGCAACAGCATATCATGAAATCCCCTAAAAAGGATACTGATGCCCAAAATTTCAAAAATAAACGCAAGTCAAATGCTTTAATTAACAAAGGCGACCGATAGAAAATACAACATTTGATTTGCTACATTTGCTTTTTTTTTTTTAACGACAATACTGCCAGTTTCCTGACCAAAATCCTTTCCCCTGTTCTTGCATAACTCTTTAGGCCTAGAATGATCTAGAAAAGATCCACAACCATATCATGAAATCCCCTAAAAAGGATACCGATGCCCAAAATTTCAAAACTAAATGCAAGTCAATGGTTTAATTAACAAAGCCGACCTATAGAAAATATAACATTCAATTTGCTGCATTTTCTTCTCTTTTTTAACCACAATACTACTTGTTTCCTAACAAAAATCATTTCCCTGTAAATGCAATAACCCACCTATTAATTTCAAGCTCCAAAATTCAATTCCAAACATCTTTTTCTTTCTCAATACAAGACCTTTGATGATCTCTGGGATGGTGAGATCTAAACAGAGAGATGAATAATATTCTTATGGGATGGCAAGGAATATCTATGTCTATCATAAGTCAGACTTTGGTTGTATTGGTTTCTAGGTTTCCATTGTATCATCTCTACTGTCCTGCATTTTTCTAGTTTGGATGTAAAATACTTTTAGAATCCTATATAGATTAGGTATTTGAAAATAGATACTTGGTCTGACTGAAAATAAATAAATAAATAAATAATTGGTTAATTGACGAATTATTCTATATCAATGTTGGCTAGGTATATTACTTTGCATTTTTAGGGTGTTTGTGGTTGAAAGAACTGTATGATTAGAGAGACTAGGCAGAGCCCCAGTGAAATGGATATGATAAAAAATCATTTTAATTTTTCGCAAAGTGGTTGTTGCTACATGCTATGTATTTTGGACTTGTGGTGGTATTGCAAATTTTGAATGTATGTAATCATTTTTAAATCATTTGTATTAATTAAACTTTGATTTTATGTGCCTAGTGAATTTGACAGTTCGTGCATCTGAAAATTTTCTTTAACTAATAATATTAAAGGAATGGTATAAATTCAACAATTCCTTTTTTTTCCTAGCTTAATACATGATGACTGAGAGAGAAAATCAAGGCTAAATGTCAAGAAGCTGACGAGAACCGAGTGCTCTAGCTTGTGGCCACACTCGATCGAAATCAAGACGATTGCAAAACATTAACGTTTATAAATGCCCTTTCGGCAAATTCAAACTGCAACCAGTAGGCATTATCATCTTTGCAGCTTTCATGGCCACTCTTGGCATGCTGATGTTCCATTTTTTGTTCTGTTTTGAATTTGTGTCATGACTTGTAGTTTTGAACTCAGTATATATGCTTCTATTCCTGTGCAGTTATTCTCAGTAAAGGTCATGCCCATGTTCAAAAGAAGCATATTTCTTCTATGAAATGACTCATTTTGTCACCAGTCCTGTAACTTGAATAACAGTAATGGTATTCATTAAAATGATTGATTCTACATGTATTTTTTACGATGTGAAAACATCTACCTCAGCTTAACCAAGAACGTCGAAAACCTCACTTTTGCATGTCCTAGTTTAGAAAAAGTAGGAATACTCCTCCGGATGGTTTATTCGTAGGGAGAAAGAATAAAAAAAATTGTTCACAACAAATTCGAGACAACAACGTTTGAAATAAATGCACGCACCAGAAGCTTACCTCACTTACATTGCCATCAGTGGTCTTAAGAATAATAACAATGAAGATTAATCTAGATCAATCAAAATAAAGAACACATCTGCACATATAGACTAATTCTAACTATCAGACCTGCAACTAAATGATTGAAAACTGGATGAAAGCAATCTTAAGACTTTGAAACTAAGAACTCATTACCTTATCAAGCAGTACACAAATGGCTGCACAATGCGAAGGCACAAAATCTGTGGGTGTCTGATAGAGAAGGATGAAGGAGAAGTGTGTCAAGTGGCACTCGATGCTTAATATGAACTGGGAGGAATTTTTAGTATTGAAATTATTGGGGAAGGTGAAGAGAGGCAGGTGGCTCTTGTTCTTCACCGAGTCGTGATTACGCAGGAGAGAGAAAGGAGGAAGATGAAGAGAAGGAACGGTGGGTGTGTGTTCTTCACAGAGTTGTGAATACGCAAAGAGAAAAAGAGAGAGAAGATTGGCAACGGTAGAAAATTGGGAGGCGTTAATAATTTAAGTTTCTTTCAGGGTAAGTTAGTTTGATGATAAGAATGGCATACTTGTGTTTTTGGAGGGTAAAAACAAAAAATAAAAGTTCTTCAGAAATGCTGATATTTTAAAGTAGTATAGATTGATATTTTTTTTAGAGTGGGCTATTTTCACCCCACAAATCTCTATTTTCATCCCATTTAATTTTCATTATCAAATTACTAAGCTTACCCTTTCTATACCCACCCTATTAGTAATTAAGTTCATCTCATACTACATACACCCCTTTTAATAAGGAAACTCATTTTATATTTTTTCATAATTAGAGTTTAATTCTCTATCTCATCTCATGCACTCATAAAAACATTTTTTCAATATGAATTTTTTCAGTGAGATACATATTATTATTTCTCAATTTAATTCTATATTTGATTTCATGGTTTTTATATGGATTTTCTTTATTTTCGGTATGTTTTGATATCTCTATCAAGTTTAATAATTTATATGTGTGTATATATATGTATGTCTTCAGAATGTTTTTTCTTTTTTATCTTATTTAGGTTTTGCATCTATACTGTTTTTTTCTCTTGTTCATTTTGTGTTTGTGCTTGATGCTTGTTTTTTTTTCATGTTCAGTTTTTGTCTTGTGGTTTTGCTTGTTCCTTTAATCTTTGCTTAGTTTTTCTTTTTCTTCTTGTTTCGGTTTACTTCTTTCTTTCTAATTTTTTATTGTTTTGTTCTTTTCTTTTTTCTTGTTTCGGTCCGCTTTTTTTTTTTTTTTTTATTGTTTTGTCATGCTTGTTTTTTTACTTGTTTCATTTTTGGTTGTTTTTTTTTCTTGTTTCAGTTTTGCTTGTTTCTTTGTTTTTCTTGTTTCGTAAATATATTTATTCATTCAAACTAATTGTCTTTTTTCATTTTTTTTTACGATAACTTATTTCATTAAAAAGATGTACATAGAATGAGTGAGTTTAACTATTAATAGGGTGTATGCAGCATAGGGTGTGCTTAATTACTAATGTGGTAGATATAGAAGGGGTGGCTTAGTATTTGTGGGGTGGAAATAGCCCCGCCCTTTTTTTTATGCTCTATCAAAGTAAATTTTATAAGAAATTAATGAATTAGTGATATTTTTTATCTTTTCTATTTCATTTACTATAACATAAAATATGTTATTTTTGTAAATATTATATTCTTTTTGTATGTTTACTATTATTAATAATTATTTTTTATTCTTAATTATATGACTGGTTCAACCGATTGATCCACAGTTGAACTAGTGATTCATTAACCCGGTCCCTTTGTCGGGTTTATGTCTAGGCGGGGTTTTACAACTATGGTTTACATTAATAAAATTACGACAAAAAAATCATTATTACAGTATCAAGAGTAAATATTAATAGTAATGGGGACACTACGTCATCACTGTCATATAATTTCACTGTCCAATTAAAAACCTACAAATTGACAAAATGAACTCTGTTTTTTTACATGGGGTAATTATTATTTTATATGGGTAACATTGGTACTACATCTGTGGGGTTCACTCATCTATAAATTAGTTTATTATTAGATAGTGAGATCCTATGATAGTGATGAAGCGGTGTTACCGTTATATAGTACTTATTGTGAGTAAAAAAAAATTATAAATTATAAACATATTTGTATTCACACCCAAAATTAAAATCACAAATGTAGAGGAGAGAGAAATGAATTTAAGCCTCAATCGTAGTGGAGGTAAGTGGTTGTAGTGGTGGTGGTGGCAGCCATGAGTGATAACGGTGATGGTGAGGGTGGGTTTTGGGTGACGATGGTGGTAGTGGCAGCCATAGGTGATGACGGTGATGGGTGTGGGTGGTGGTGGGTGACTGTAATGGTGGTGGCGGTGGTGGGTTGTGGTGGTGAGCAATAATGATTGTGGTGGTGGGTGTGAGTGGTGGTGGGTGATGATAGATGCTTGTGGGCGACAGTTGTGGTGGGTGGCGGCGAATGGCGGTGGTGGTGGTAGGTGTGGTGGGGCTAGGTGACAGTGGGTGATAGCGGTGGTGTTCGATGATGGGTGGTGGGGGTAGGTGACAATGGGTTGTGACGGCGATGGACAACAACGGGTGGTGGTAGTGGGTCGTGGTGGGTGGTGGCGGTGGGAGACATTGGTAGTGGAATGATGGTAGTAGTAGTAATAAATATAATAATGAGATGATGATGGTGGTGAGTGGTGGCGGTAAGCGACGGTGGTAGCAATCGGTAGTAGGTGATGACGGTGGGTGGTGACGATGACGATGGTGGTGGTGGGGGGTGGCGGTAGCAGTGGTGGTGGTGGCGACGGTGGTTGTGGGGCGACAGTGATTGTGGTGGTGGTAGTGGTTCAGATTTGGGGGATTTCAGATTTTGGGGGGGATTTCGGATCTTGGTTTGGGTGTAGAGAGAGAGTGGAGAAAAACAATACCTGTATGGTGATGGTGTTGGCGGTGTTGTGGTGGTTCTGCGGTTGGCAGTGTGTGTGGTGGTTCTACGGTTGGCAGTGTTGTGGTAGAGGGAGAGTGGAGTTGGTGGTGGCTATGGGTTAGGGTATGGGAAGAGTTGAAGGTAATTGTATTTGGGGTTTAATTGAAAATTAAAAAAAAATAATTTTTGTTGGATTTTTATTGAAATGGTGATAGGGTAGTTCGAGAATTTTATAAAAAAAAAAAATAGTGATGTCATCAAATTTTAACAGTATATTTAACGGATCTTGACAACAAGGGTACTATATGTTACACATGCACATATTTCAAGAGGTTTGAATATAATTTGTCAAATGTAAATGAGTTTATCTGATTAAGTGACAAATCTCAAAGGGTCTGAATGTAATTTATCTTTTTTTTTTACTTTTACTTATTTGTTTATTTAAGTGATAAAATTACTTTTGAGTTATTTGAAAGTAATTAAAATAAATTGTTTCAAATATTAATTTTTTTTTTAAAAGTACTTATAAGAAGTCATAAGTCTTAAAAGTACTTTTGAAAAGTCACCCTAAACAAACCTTTATAGAGCCTATTTTTTTATTAAATTTAGAGAGTTAATATTAACCGTCAGATTAATTTTAACGTAAAATTTAAAACGATACCACAAAAAGAAAAAAATATTTTTTATATCGTACTTTATTATATAGATTTTATCCAATACCACATTATTTATTCTTGTTTTCTAATCTTAATTTTTGATCAATGTAATGTTATTCTTATCCAAGTCAGTACCATATATCATACAGGACTGACCCTTAGGCAAGACAATGAAACTTTCGCATGCGGTCCCCAATTAAGAAGGGCCTCAAGTCTATAAAAAGAATAAAGGCCAAAACATTTGTGGAATTAAGTCAACATCTCCAACCTTGACTTAAATGTAGACTTAAATTTAAATTTGAGTCAAAATATCCCAAAAAATTTCTCCAACTATGGACTCAAACCTATACCAAATTAAGGCAAAACTTATTCTGGACCTAAATTGAAGCAAACTCAAATTCTATACCAAATTTCTAACGGTAACTTTTTAACCTATCCAAAACTAAAAAACTTCTTCGACGACTTGTTCTCTGCCTTTTCTTGCCTCTCTCTACTACGCTGCTTCCATCGTCAACAACCACTGAAACTTTCACAAATAATTTGAAATCATGTAGGTAAGTTTTTTCCTTTTCATCTTCTTAATTTCTTATATTTTTCAAAACCCTAATCTTACTCGTCTTTCATACTATATAAACTCTAAACTTACCCATCAAATTTTTCTTTGATTTCTTCGAGTTAAATATTATCGATAATATAATTTCAAACTACGATTCTTCCTGAAATTTTAAGCATTCGCTATTCACAAACTTAGACAATTTGTCATTTTATTTCTCCAGTCTTCCATTTTTGTTAAAAACGTATATTTTTGTGTTCTTTAAACTAGACTCATGTCAAAATAGTTGTATTTTATTTTCTTTTTCTTTATTTGGATTTATAAAAATTGATAAGGGATAAGAACAATCTTAAAATTCTATGGTGGTTTCTTTATTCCCATGTAGTTTTGTATACGTATTTAGTTTTTTGAATTATCCATTTGTTGAGAGAGATGAAAATTTCATTTATTTTATCAAATATCATTTTTTGAATGACACAGAAAAAAAAAAAAAGAGTTTTGGGATAATAAGAGAATTTTTTAAAAGATTTGAGTAGATATTTGAATTTGTCCATTGAAATACTTTATACTAAATCAAACTTTTTACTCAAATATAGACTCAAATTTGAGTTTAAATTTGAGTCATGGTTGGAGATGCTCTTATAAACTGATTCAATAAATTAAAAGACTCATTAATTATTAACTGATTGTCAGTTTGTGGGCCAAAAAATAGAAATAGAAAAGCCCACAAATATCAAACGGAGGCAACAATACGAGACCATCTTCACTGAAAATTCAAATTTTATTAAAATTTGAGTAAAAAAAAAAGTAAAAAATTTAATTTAATATTGATCTCTTCAATGGAGAAACGAAAATTTAAAGGAAAAGAAACTCAAATTTAAATGAAGGCAAATCCAAATTTAAAATATGGTAAAATATGATAATTAGATCTTTACAAGATGATAAAATCTCAAAATTAAAGATTTGGGTATGAATTTTTTTTTTTTTCTCAAAGCCACCCAGTGTGGGTGGGGGGTTTGGCAGGACCCCTACCAGTATATATAACTAAAAGGAAAAATGTACAAGGGAGGAGGTCATAAAGCCAAGCCTCCAGAAGTGGAAGAAAATCAAAGCAAAAGCGAGGTGACTCACCACCAAAAACATGAAAAGAAATAAATAGAAAAGCAAAGTGGGAAATCCCCACATAACAAAATAATAGAAAACATCAATTAAAATAAAACTCAACGACGAACGTGAGGGGTCTGTCGAGCGTCCAAGGCGAGGATGTCAGCAATCCCAGAAGGAAGGGATGACGAATCAGGGAATCGCTGATTAAGCTGCTGAGAGCAAGCCCAATTAGCCATGAAGTCTGCAGCCTGATTCGCCTCCCGTAGGACGTGGCAGACGCGAGCCGAGAGAGAAGCACACAGAACCCGAATCCGAGCAAGCAGGTAAGCATAAACCCAGCACCCAGTACCCTGAGAAGAAACCCTAGAAACCACTGTAGCTGAATCTGACTCCACTACCAACTCAGAAGCTCCCAAATCTGCGGCCAACTCCAACCCAGCACAAACAGCCTGCAACTCCACATACAAAATAGGCTGATGCCCCAAAAACGAGCAAAAAGCCCTAAGTACCCGACCCTGGTGGTCCCGAATAATACCCCCTGCCGCAGACAGTCCCGGATTACCTTTAGAACATCCGTCAACGCTGATCTTCAGGCAACCCGCTACAGGACGAGTCCAAGCAACCAAGCGAAGAGGTCGAGGCCGAGGAACCAAGACCCTAAGAGAACCTACAAACTTAACTGACTCATCCCGACGCAACTGACTTGGAGCAAACCCAAAAGCAAGCCCAACCAACTGCATATCGGTCATAACCCTCTGAATCACAACGGTCACCTGAAAGGCCTGACCATCAAACCTATAAGCATTACGCGCCTTCCATAAGTGCCACAGAATGAAGCACGGTAGCAGTACCTGCACGTGACCTGCAGAAGGAGCACAACGCCGCCAATGAAGCATCAAAGTATAAGGAGACTGAAACGGCCAACATATGATCCCAAACATCCGATAAAAGTGACCCCACACCTGAACTGCAAGCGGACAATCCAGAAAAAGATGTCTAAGAGTCTCAACAGCCCCACCACACACACACCAGGATACTAAATGGAAACCCCGTCTCTCTAAGCCATCATCTGTGGCCAGGAAACCATGAAACAACCGCCACATAAAGAAGGAGATCTGAGTCGGAATATGCCTCTGCTAGACACAAGAAAACCCAGCACGAACTGGAGCCACACCCCGAATATCAGCCCAAGCAGTCCTCAATGAAAAATTCCCATCCAAATACAACCCCCACCTCATCTGATCAATCCCCTGCTCTGGAATCAGAATCTGCACAATCTGCTCAACAACTGGAGAAGGTAAAATCCCCAACAATCGGCCTCTGTCCCACTGCCGACCCGTCCAGTAAGCAGAAACAGGATCCCCAGAAGCTACCCCCGGATACACTAAAGCCAAAGGGTAATCCCCCAACCAACAATCATACCAGAAGCTGACATCACCAGACCTTACTAACCATCTGATCCTCGGCTCAGCCACGGATCGAATCCCACACAACCGCCTTCAAAGAGGTGAAGCAAGGTAACGAAACTCAATCATCCCAGGATGGGTGGATCTACAGTACTTGGCCCTCATAAAAGTGGACCAAAGTGACTGTTGAGCCCGAAAACTTCACCATAGCTTCACCTCACAAGCCTCGGCTACGTCAGAAAAAGAACGCACCCCTAAGCCGCCCTCCTCTACAGGGAAACAGACCTCAGCCCAGTGACACCAGTGAATCCTCCGATGAGTAGCTGTATCACCCCACAAGAAACGTGTGAACAATCTCTCTAACTGGTGAAAAACATCCGCAGGAGGCCTCAGCACGTGAAACAAGTGAATTGACATCGACGCGAGTACATGACGAATCAGAGTGAGCTTACCTCCAAAGGAGAGCAAGCGATTCGCCCATCCAGAAATCCGATCGCGCACTTTCCAAATCATCTCATCAAAGTACGAGATCCGGAGATGACCCAAGTAGATAGGGCACCCCAGATAAATAAACGGAAGGTCACGCTTCTGAAAACCAGTGGTCTGCCGTGCAATCACCTCTCTAGAATGCAAGGCACGCGAACTGATATAGAAACTGCTTCTAGCCTGACTAACTAGCTGACCAGAGGCAGCCTCATAGTGATGAAGAAAATCCATAACTCGCTGCAAGCTCGACCGGCACCCATTAGTAAAAATAATAATGTCATCAGCAAAAGCCAAATGGGAAACCGAAACCCCGACTCCAGTACTATATCGCACCCCCGGAAATCGAGCATACAAAGAGTCCAAGCCTCGAGACAGATACTCTGCAGCAATGATGAATAAACAAGGAGAGAGGGGGTCACCCTGCCGCAGCCCCCCCTGCGACTGAAAAAAGCCCTGACTGACCCCATTCACCATCACAGAAAACCACGGCCCCCAGATATCCCGCCGAACCAAAGAAATCCAGCTCTCAGAGAACCCAAAAGCCCGCAACATCTGGAGAATGAATGTCTAAGACATCCTGTCATATGCTTTAGCCATATCTAGCTTCAGCACGATGTTCCCACCCCGGGAACCTCTCCCCAAATCATGTACCAACTCCTGAGCTAAAAGAACACTATCCTGCAACACTCGACCCCGCACAAACCCACTCTGCGTCGGTGATATGATACGCGGCAACAAGGACGACAGACGAGAAACGAGGATCTTCGTCAGCACTTTGTTGGTCACGTTACATAAACTGATCGGCCGAAAATCTGCCCAAGTAGAAGGTGACTCCTTCTTGGGCAAAAGCACCACCAACGTACTCATGAATCCTCGAGGCATAGAGAATATGACCTGTCTCACCTCCTCCAAATTTGGCATAGCACACAAGCCAACATCATCTGCATCAGTCACAATAGCTGGAATAGCCGAAAAATCTGCAACCTCAACTTGACCAGCCCCCAGAGAGAACAATCCCTGAAAAAAGGAAACTGCCGAAGTACCAATAGCCCTAGGCTCAGTAATCCACTCTCCTTCATCACCCCGGATCCGATGGATTGAAAGAACATGCCGCTTCTTCCTCACTGAAGCATGAAAGAAGCGGGTGTTCGAATCCCCCTCTCGAAGCCAGCGGATACGGGACTGCTGTCTCATAAAGGACTCTTCACTCTGTAAAGCCTGCTGCAACTCAGCCCTGGCCTGATGAAGAGCAGCCCGATCTGAAGGAGACCCTGACTGATCATGTGCCACCTCTCTCCTACTGACCTCGGCCTTGGCCTCCTGAACTCGCTGAAACACATTACCGAACACTTCCTTGTTCCAGACCTTCAGGGTTTGTTTCAATCGAATAAGCTTCGATTGAAACACAGACATCCCTGAACCGAACACAAGAATAATCCAGCTCTGCCGTACAACCTCCAGAAAATCTCCGTGCCTGGTCCAAGTGTGAAGAAACTTGAACCGGCTCGGCCCTCTACTCTGACGCTGATCTCCAGAAATCAAGTCTCCATTGATTTGAGTAAAAAAAAAAAAGATTCTTCCTTCATTTGATATGTGTATGAGTTTAACATTAAAGAAAGTTTTAAAGAGTTTTTTACCCAACTTTAAATTTGGTTTTAAAAAATGGTAAAGATTGGAGATGCTCTGACAACGGTCTAAATCATTTAAATTCGACAGTTTATATTATAATTTAAATATTAATTTTTTAACTACAGTAACTCATTTAAATTTTAATATTTTAACTACAATAACTCTTTTAAATTTTAATTTTTTTATCTTTTAATCATAATAATTCATTTAAATTTTATCCTTTTAATCAGATTAATTCAACACATGTATTAAAAAAAAAGGTACTTTTCACAAAGAAACCCTAGTCTTCAATAATGAGCCTGCCATCTACTTTAAACTTTACTTTCGACTCTCTCTGAAAAATAAAAACTTATCAACAACTTAAAATATGCAAAGAGCATGCCATATTACACACATAATTAGATTAAAATATTATTATTGTATGCCTCTATCTTTTTTTTCTTGTTAGCAATATTTTTGTCTATCCCACGAATGTTGAAAATTTCCTTTAATTGATATAATTTGCTTTTTTGGTATTTTTTCTCTTTTAAATTTTTAATATTTTGAAAATTAGGACTTTAATTAGTGAATTAGTAGATGAAAAATAATCATAAACCACCTCTTTATTTCTCATGCGTTACAATCCAGTTGTTCTTGACCTTTGTAACGTATATAGATTTATGTCTCCTAGACCCCCATTTTTCTCGGGCTCGATCTCAGGCTATGATGTGCAGTAGAGGAGGAGTGAGACAGAGAGAGAGAGAGAATTGAAAATTTTGTCCAAAAAGTAAATCGGCTTAAATTAAGTATAAGTAGCATTATTCTGAAAGGAAAGATCACAAGACAAAGAACATACAATGACCATTAAACACTAAGCAGAGACGCTAGCCCTGCGTTCAGAGGGTCATTTTTATTCGAAGATACAAAAGCAGCACATATATTAGGAGAGAAAACCAGATCACTCCACACTCCCACAGATGTTTTGAAACTATGATTCAACATTAGCAGTGTTTGGTGCAGAAGCATCGACGACGGAAGCCCCGGCAGTGGCCACCATGGAAACCCTCAGTCTGGCAGACAGAAGCACAGTTGCTCTTCCTCACACATATTCCTTTGAATCGGTGGCTCTGGGACTCACATGTCCTGCCCTCCACCACCATCGGACCCATCTCTGTTCACACATCCACACGTAAGCATACTTGATGTCTTAACTTTTGATCATTTTTCTCCATTAGTAAATAAATTTTATTTCGACAAACAAAGATATTACAATGACGCTCAAAATATATCTCAAACGGCCCTTGCTAACTAATGCTTACCTGAGCAATGCCAATGATACACCGAGCAAGTGAGCCACTCAACATGTACCCATTATTCTAAATGAAAAATTCTCACAGCCGGAGAGGCGAGTATACTGTTGGAACTAGGAACCAAGAACTATAGCCAAATTTGACCATTATAAGTTCTCTAATCTCAGATTACGTTCAAGAACATTAACTTAACCATGTCTGTGCATTATGTGGAAACCATTAACCATCTTAGGGTTATGATTTTGCAGTAGTATGGTCCTCAAGTGATTGTACGGTACACGAAACATCAAACATAAGGGTCTTATCATAGTTCATGAGCAGGGTGCTTTTCTATACTGTTTAGATAAATGGATTCCACTAACTTGTTTTACTATCTAAAATTTGATAAAAAGATTTATTGGGGCAACTTAATAGCCATGTGATTGGATGGATGAATGTGATAATAATACTATGAAGTGGTCTAGTCAAATGGAAGTATCAGCACGACAAGAAGTATCAAATGTCCTTAGAAACTCTTAAGGTGTGATTTTATGTTACATATTATATGGCTATACAAAAATGTACAACTGCCACAACAATGCATAAAACTATCGATAACCATGTTAAAGAAAGATATATGTCCGTGGCAGATGTGGACTAGGCTAAGATGCCTATCTTGTAGGAGATGAAATCGTTCTACCGATAAAATGAAACAGACTTGGTAACTCTATACAAAGTTTAACAAGAAAAAGATCAAACCAGTGGTCATGACCAGCATCAGCATGAGGAAGACAGTTGCAAAAAAGCGTATGGAGCGCCCCATATCTGTGTGTGTGACAGAGAGTTGAGAGTCGTGAGACAAAGATAGTGCGACTGAAGAGAGAGAGAGAGAGAGAGAGAGAGAGAGAGAGAGAGAGAGAGAGAGACCCAAGTAAGTGCAAGGAGCTAGGCCTCGGTGGGCAGGTGTTTATAAGGTTTATTCCGTGAGGATATGCCGACATTTGTTACTTTGAATGATCGAGAAAGTGGTAAAGAGATATCAGTTATCTGTAATGGGTCATGACTACTCACTACGCACTGACCTCCTTTTTGCATTTATGTATACTGTTTTATATATACACTCATTTGATCTCTCTTCATTTTTCTGATAACGCTACGCTTTAGATCAAGTTATAAATTCTTTTGAGTCATGTCTAAATGAAGTAAAGTTCCCAAAAAAAGTTAAGATGATTTAAAAATCCTATTAGATTATAACATATCCATATTACGCACGCCCACTGAATGAATCATTTGTTTCCAAGCTGTTTTGCCCCTATCTTGTGATAATTGTGTTCCTACTAAACTAAAACTTTTTCTTCTGTTCCTTCCTCTAGGTGCTTCTTTTGTTTGATCTCAAAATCAGGCCAATATTGCTGTAAGCCTTGGCTGAAGTGGTTCTCTATATGCACTGTCTCAATGACTTCAACATATCAGTGGGTAAAAAAGCAAAACATTTTTGACTTGATAGCATCCAAAAGAAAGCACTTGGCAACAAGATAAACCAAAAGATTTGGTAATTTAGTCCTTTTATATCACTCTTTTGTTCTTAGCAAAGGTGGTTCGGTGGTTCAAGACTACAAGACCTTTCAATACTTTTTATTTTGTTAATTTTTCATGGTAAATGATTTAGATAAACTCAAGTAAGTTATTTTAAAAGGTAAAGTTATTTTTGTCGGAGTACAATGTAGAATTAGATTGAACAATTAATTTTATTACACTCCATATCGTGGTAAAAAATTGTCTAACAATTTATCTTATTCCGGTGTCAACTATATTGTATTTGGATCAAGATTTGTATATAATGTAAGCCAATTGTCTTAATTCTAATGCCGTCGTTGGATGGACGACTAATGGACAGTATTAAGTTGAAAAATACAAGAATAATATACATCAATGCATGTCTATCTTACTTATAAAGGATACTAGTCATTTTACATATCAATACTAAACATGTCTCATTCATAGCATCCGCTATATAGTATTGATTTAGACCATGTATATGTTGTTAGATGATTCAAAAGATCGGGTCGGTACTGACAAACTAGTTAAGATCGGATCATATAATATGATCCAAATATGATGTTAAGTCATCATCTGGAAGCTCTGGATCACAGTTTTACCTAACTGGATATTGCATATAGACATATTATGATTAGCAAAGAAGATCAACAACCCCACAGATTTTATTAAGACAATGGAGTAGCCGTACTGCACCCATATATCAATCACATGCTTAAAGGTGTCTAGACTGGCCATGTATTTGTATAGTACTTATTTCCCATTATAAAAAAAAAAAAGTTTTTATTTTTGCTGAAAAAAACTCCCCAAGTTCTATTTACAATCTGCTTTTGAAAAGAAATAAAGATAATGAGGCTGTCAAAGCATAAAAAGTACTTTTCCAATGTACCAAAAAAAAAAAAAAAAGCATAAAAGGGAGTTTGAAAAGCAAATCTTTTTGACTTGTGAACAAAGCAAGGGTTTCAGTTCAGAACTTGATGTAATAGTGATGTATGAACATATTATAGTTATGCTGCTTATGGTTAGTCTTTATTTTAAATCTCATCATGGGGAGTGCATAAGATCAGAATTGCTCGTTGTTCCCATGAAAGAATATTACTTTCGGCTTCAAGATTTCCATTTTCCAGAACTTTGTCCATTACATTGTCTAACCAATTTGGGTGTTTCAAAACAGCTGAAGTGATACCAGGGACATTTACTCAGGAAGCCAACTAATGCTAGTGTTCACGAAATTCGACAAAAAAAAGGACCAATAATGTGACACTGATATTGTGAGCAAAAAATTATTTTTAAATTTTAAAAGTAAGCCAAAAATCATGAAAATGCAAGTCTTATTTCTTTATTTTTTCAGGTAAATAAACATTCGTATTGATATCCCATGATTTACACCAAAAGAACTAGTTCCTACTTGTCTGTAGTTTGTACAGATTTTCAAAATAAACCATCATGCTAATAAGGCAAATTAGCAAAACAAATCTGGGTGAGGTACGGCTTGAGAGACCAATACCCCCCAGATTTTCGGCTGCACAATTTAATTTAGGCTAAAACCAGCTGACAAACAATCTGAAAAAAACAATAACTGGGAAGCAACCAAGAGATGATGTTTGTATTTGAAACTCCAAACTATGTTCACTATGAGCATGTAATTTTTTGTAATTTATTGAATGAGGTTTATATTTTGAAAAAACTTGAGATCTATGGTGGAGATGCATGTATAGACCATGTAAGTTTTGAGCTTATCATTTTTAGAGGGTTGAAATACATTTACTCAAGAATATTTGTTACACTTCAATTTCATTCAATAATCTCATTATTTTGCTTTAGGTAGGAACATATGGGTCAATTAATTGTTTATATCTCTAGAATAAGCAACACTCTTCCATGTTATTTGAGAAATGATTTTAGGTCATTCTTGATATATTTAAACTTTAACTCTCTTCTTTCAATTCATTGATTTTAGAAGCCGTGATTGAGATTTAATGAATGTTCGTTTCTTTGCCACAAATAATAACCAAGGTAAGTAAAAAAAGATATATATCTTACCTTGGTTATCCCTGAATTTGTATCTACTTGCTATATGTTGGGAATTGTGGTAGAATACTAAATCATGAATGAATGAAAAAATTAGAAGTATGGTAAAAAGATGAAAAAAATGGCGTTGAAGGAAGTTGAAGAAAAAAAAGAGTTAGAACTTCAAAAGAAAAATCAAATTGCTAAAAAATATGGAAAAAGAGTGTATGTGAAAGCTAAAGGCTGTTTGAAGAAAGAATGAAGGATACATGCTCTTAAGTTTGATCAAAAGAAGAGTATGAGTGTTTAATAAAGATTATGTCCAGGGGATAACTTATTTTAAATCTTTATTACCCTTCGTCTCTTTAACCTTCACCCAAGGCCACGTTACAACCAAACAAAGTCCTATTTGATTTTAGGGACTGTGGATGAGTGTGTATGCTTTGATGACTAGGAGATATACCAATTGTATTGCTTTTATGTCTTTTAACATTCGTTCATGAGATTATGCAAATGTTGTTTTATTTGATTTATATTTTTTTACTGTTAATACATATATGCGTAGCTTGTTTTGACTACATAATTTCCATCCTCATATATTGTTATGAGTGAAACAGTCACTATAGTCAGAGATTTTTCCTATCTGAGTGAGAAAACCTTGGTGAGATTGCATTGAAACTAGCCTTGCAAAGCTAATAGGAATATGAATTTTGTTTGATACATCTCTTGAATTGCATGATCATAGCACACACACACACACGAGTTTTGGATGTTAACATGATTGTTGATACTCTTACATATCATTTAAGCCTTTGAGGGAGTTTTGAGTGAATTAATTTTTAGTGGATGTAGCATGTCTTAATTTCATAGTAATTAGGGAATAATAGCGTATTCCAGATAGATAAATTGAAATTTATAAGTATCTTCTCGAATGTGTTTCCTACCGGTAGAACTCTATTTTGTCCAATTTTTTTAACAGGGCAAGTCTAACGATTATTTCATTACATTCACTCTAAACCCAAACTCTCAAACCCTCGTAGGATTTGAGGTGAGGTTATAACCTCTTGAGGGAAGGTTACAATCTTTTAAGGTAAAACTACTATCTTTTGGAGGTGAGGGTACAACCATATGAGATTAAATTAAAACTTGTAAATATAAAGTTATTGCTTTTAAAGGTGATGTGAGGTTACAAACTCTTTAGGTAAGGTTATAACCGTTTAAAGTAAAGTTGTTATCCAGTACTTAATCAAAATTTGATACTAATCACTGTAGTAAATCTTAATTGCTATGTATAATGTTATATTCAAAATAATTATATAAAATAGAATGTATAAACAAAATAGAAATGATGTACTTACTTGATTGCAGAACAACAATAAGAACGTAACAGAAATAAGAAATAATCCGAGACATGTGAAACACAGTTTCATTAAAACAAATTTGCTCTCTCTCGATACTCAATGTTAATAAACAACTGTCTCCCAAGATAGAATATATTTCATCTTTAAAGAAGCAGCACTTCAATCTCCAAAAACCAACGAACATAACTTGTGTTTTTACTTGAACACAAAATATATGTAATACAGAAAGAGAGAGTACGGATGTAGCAGTATGCATGAATTTATAGTCTGTTTTTCATAAATAAAAATGGCTTCAAGGCAATCCTTTTACAGAGCCTCTTGTGTTTGTTCAGAATGTCTGAAGAGGCACGAGACACCACTGTTCATTGTGTCTCTTCAGATGGAACATACACTTCTCCAAAATAACGCCAAATTCAAAATTATAATGGACAAAAAATTTAAATTTCGAATGGAAGAATAAGGGCGATCTGAATCCAGATCCAATTGGTTTGACCCACAACCCACACCAAATTAACTTTTAGCAAAAAGATAAGATCTTGTTGACCCAATGCCCAAGCCCAAGCCCAAAGTCGGGTTGTGGTCGTGGCGAGGAGAGGTTGGCAGGCAGTGTGCGTGTGTGTTTGACGTATTTTCGGATTGTGGGCACACCAAAGTCCAGGTGGACTTAAAATCCAAACACATACGACCTTATCTACTTGAACTGACGTGGGATTCTAAAATCGTGACTGTTTAGGTGAATTTAGCGAGGCTTAAGATTATCTCTAGATTCTTTTCTATACCTTGGAGTTTCAAGAACTTTAAATAATTTCACCAAATAGAGGCGTATGAACGATATTTTAAAGTAAACAGTGGGAATGTAAAATAACAAGTAAATTAAATTCAAATCTAGAAGACAAAATGAATACTATACTTAGCATTAAATGAAAGCAGTAAAAAATTACCGGAATGATGTATTACAGGAAAAGAAAAGTTGCTCAGAAGTAAGAAACAAGTAAAAAGATAGGCTGGTTTTATACATAATTTTTGTGATTGATCGTGGATCCTTTCTTAGTGGTCTAACCTCTGTTATTTATAAAGATGACTCTCAACTATCGATCCATCTTTTCTGATCATTACTTGTGATCATGGCCTTTTTCCTTGAAATACGTGAATATATGTTGAACCGTTTGCAACTGACGGCTCATGATATCACATTACCTCATTTCTCGGGATTCCAAGAGTCCTATTCTTCTAATCATCCTGTCAATTGTGGACTCTCACAGAATCCTTTCTGACCGTTGGATCCCTTCCACGTGTCACCCTCTGATCTTACTATTTTTTGGATGTAAACATTGCCCCCCCCAAAACAATGCGACTGAATACTCCACATTTGGGGCGTCTTTTTGGCTCTTTGAATTTAAGATTTTGCTGCTTTGTTGACTCTCCTTAGTTTTCATATCACCATTGGCCATGAAGCTCGAGGATTGTGGCTAATATTCCACGTATAGTCCTTCGGTCTATCCTTAGTCTTTTTAAATCTGCAAGAAATGGCTGACACTCGATTCATCCATATCTTTTAATCATTTTTTTGGCACTTTCTCTATGCCTATATAATTCATTTTCAGACCTGGTATTTTGTCATTATTTTGAATTTCTTTCTTCTTCCTCAACAATGGAGACTTTTCGTGTTACTGCTCTTGAAGCGGCTCTTTCACGAGTGCAAGCTACTCAATACAATTTTCATACCTTCAATCCGCTTTTTGATTCTTCTTCATCACTAGAAACGGCCCTAGGGCTAGTCTTTAAAGAGATACCTCTAGACGAGGTTCGACGCATTTACCCTAACTCTCATATGTCCCTGCGTTTCAACTTCCATAAACCTCTCCAATGGACAAACTGGGTCACTAACAACCCGGTTCGTGCATGGAAAGCTCCTTCCTCTGATGGGATTTTGTGGGTCGCATGTGTTAAAACAACTAAGGGTGCTCTATGGTGTCGTCTTGGTATTTATGATATCATAAAGTTAAGCATTATCACGATGCCCATCGACAAGCCACTACTCAGCCCCGTTCTCTTATTGTGGTTCATGGCGAACAACGCCTTTTCACTTTCGCTTTAGCGTTATGGGCCCCACAATGTATGATATATCTGCTCTCCTCGACCTTCCTCCATTCGGGACCGAGGCTATTGCTCTTCTTACGCCTACTGAAGGAAGTTACGTATTTCTACTTGACGTGCATAACAAGCCAATTACTACCTTTTTTTTTTCCCTTTCGGCCTACCGTGGCTATGATGGCTCTCTTGTGTCAGATCAAGAACACATCTCATTCTTGCTTTACTGGCTTAACCAGTTCTTTTTATGTACTCCGTCTTACAAGGTGATCAATGAGCATATTCCACTGGCCATCTTCTTCGCCCTGGGATCTTCATATGGTCTTGCCTTCCGTAATGCTTGCCCATCTCTATAATGGGATGTGGGAAATAGTGGCATCGAAGATGCAGAGGGGTATGGGTCCTCTCTTGGTGCTCCAACTATGGTTTCATGCTTAATTCCCAAAACTCTCTATCCCGTCTGTTGATAACACCTCTTTTTCTTATGGCTGTCTGTTTGCCTCGACCCCTTCTAGAGAGTAGTCTTTCACTGATTGTTTTTCTTATTTGTACAATCTGAATGACTCACGGCCCATTTGGATGTCATTTGCCCATAACTAAGGAAAAAAATGGTTCCTTTACAATCCCGGAGAAGCCCTTGTTGATGCCGCTACTTCTCATGAGGATGCCTAGTTCTTCTATCTTCCCCCGCGAGACCTACATTATAGCCTAGAGCCGACTCATGGTGCCAATGCTCACTACGTCGTTGAAGTCTACATGCCTCGGCAATTTGCTCGCCAATTAGGCCTAGTGCAGCAAATTCCTTATCCTTTTGCTCACACTCTTAATTTCATTAATTGGTCGAACATAACCGATTTGAATGTTTGGGAAGTCAGTCGAGCTACTCTCTTGCCTGTCTCTCTTTCCAGATGACCTCCTTAACTAAGTCATTCGATGTTTTGAAGGTTGCCAAGGCCTGGTGGAGGTGATACATCTCACGGCAATTTGATCATGACACAACCACTGTTCTTAAACACGTGAACTTCCCATCTCAAGTTCAATCATCTCCCAGGGCCAACTTGGTCAGGACTTCGCCTCTTGCTGTTATTCCATATCGGGGAGTTGATCTTGACCCCACAGTCTCTACGAATCTCTCTTCCTTAACTATTCTCTTTTCTCCAATACGGTGTCACCACAAGGACAAGTGGTGACACTATTCTGCAACTCCTTCCACACATGTTTCCCATACTCAAGACGATGAGGGTCAAGATGTTGAAGATGACGCTCCCTTAAAGTGTCGTGTTCGTCATCGTGGAGACACTCCTCTTTCTATGACCCTCTTGGTCGGTGCGGGGCCTTCTCAAGATGCTATTTTTGGGAATCTTGAGCCCCTTGGCCCAACCTTATTCCTATTTATATGAGTTCTTCTATGGTCGTAGCTAATTTAGCTCCACCGACACCCTCTTTTGATAATATGGCCACTAATGTGGCCAATAGCGTTGAGGTTATGGACCTTGAGAATGAAGAAAGTTTGGCCCCTAGACAAGAACTTCTTGATTCTCTAATAGGTCAGAATACTTCTGAGGCCGCTAAAATTATCCAGACCGCAGCCCCAACTCAAGCCTTTGCTATATCCTTGGTTGTTCTTCTCTCCCGAGATGCTGACTTATCTTATATCCTAGCATCTCTAAAGAATCACCTCTCCTCCAACCCTGTATCCTTTTAGCAATGAAGACTAATTTGGACCGCAATTTTGAAAACCATCGAGGGACAGCAGTCCTTACTGGCCATCCTCCTATTTTGGTGGATGAAATACACCTTCTCGAACACTGGCTTCACTCCGTCAAAGCTCTCTCCTCTTCTCCTTTTATTCTCGAAGAGGACCGTCAAGCATTGGTCCACTTAGCCGATGAACTTTCGGCCCTCCTTCGATGATTAGGGCCTCTGTATCAAAAAATCTAAGATTGCCTTGCCATTATCCATGACCAAAGAGAGCAGCTAGTTAACTTGAATAAGCACATCCAAATTTGATCCACCCGTTCGAGTCGCTTTGACTCTCTTCCTCAGAGGGCTAGCTAAGATAGACCACAAGATCGCAGAGCTCGAGTCTGAACGTGCAACACTTTTGGAGGAATCTTTGTCCTATCAGGAGCGTTTGGAAGAACTTAAGGCCACTACAGTGAATGCACAACCTTTGTGGATGCGGGCTCAACCCCTGCTAAGTCAATTTTGGCCGAATTACATGCCATGAATTGGTTACTGTAACAACTAGAATTTCATTTTTATGATCTTGTATAGTTCCTAGAGATATAATAAATGAAAAATAGAAATGGATTCTTTTGCCCTTTACTTTATTCATATCTGTCTTTTCATTCCCTTGGGGACAATTGACATGACTACGAATTGAATGACATTAATTGCCACTTATATCACATTTTTGTCATTTTATCCGCGTGCGTGCAGTGCGTGCAGTTCGATGCTTGGACTACCATTCAGATTGAGGCTTTATTCTCCCTATTAAACTGTCAAAAATGTTGATAGTTTCCGAGGCAAGGCCATTGAAGTATTCAACTCCTCTATGGCCTATAAATACTGAAGGACTTATGTCTTTTTCAGAGTATACCAGACTAACAAATGCCTTCTTCCTTGTGCAATATGACTACTGTTCTTGCTAAACCTCCTAACCCAAAAAAGATGAAGTTGGATGATAACTTCATTAGCCTCCAAGCTTTTTCCTCCTTCGGTCTTAGCCATGGCCTTTCCTATGTATTTCCCATTCACATCCACAGTTGGTTTCAATAACCTACTTCATGTTCTTTCTTCAGATGGATATCTCTTTTTGCTTGCATCCATGGGTTATTTTGTAGATCCTTGTTTTGGGGATAAGACAACAAGGGTTGACAGCATGCATTTTTGAAGTTGGAAGAAGATACTACAACTAGTTCCCAGTGTATCTGGTGGTCACATTATGTCTTATTTTTTTGATATTTAGATTGGCCTTGGGATGAGTCTCCTCGGCATCACTTCTGGAAAGAAAAAAAAGTAGTGGTTGGAGATAGCTAGCATGTTCAAGGAGATTCCGGTCAGGAGACGCTCGTGTCAAAGGTCTATACTCTGCCTCCGACAACTCAGCTTTCTTCTGCTCCTTTTTTTGTCTCCATCGCTGTCAGTTGTCATCTTCAAACTCAAGACGACAAGTCTTCATAAGCAAATTCATCTGACGCAGCTCTTATGCAACACTTTGTTTTTTATGTATTATGCAAATTGTATTCACTAAAACTGTACAACTTCTATGAATAAAATTTACATTACTGTTCTCTCTTTTCCATTTTCCTTGTTGCCATTTTACAACTGTTAAATGGTAGAACAATTTCTTTGTTGGTCATCAGCCAACCGTAGGCCGCTGGCCATGACCTATTATTCAGAAGGTCTTATCCGCGTTCCGCGACCTCCTAGACTGTTGGTCTGTAAGCCTTCAAGAACTACCCGTTAATAGATCGAAGATGACGTTCTCCATCCAAATCTCTTAAGTGATAAACAACACCTTTTTTGACTTCGAGGACTTCAAATAGTCCTTCCCAATTGGTCGACTATTTGCCAATGCTTGGGTTATTTAGCCCTAAAGGAAACTTTACTTTCCAGACTAAGTCGCCTATGCCGAAGATCCTATTTTTGACCCTCTTATTGTATGCCCATGCATCCCTGAGCTTTTGCACCATAATGCAATCTAGGCACCCAGCCGCACTTCGTCCAAATCCTCAACCTCCATCATCATGGCCTCGTTTTATTCAGTTGGACTTAGCCTATTCTGGAAAGCCACTCGCAATGACTTCACATTAATTTCCATGGGTAAAATTGCATCGTGTCCATATGTCATCTTGAATGGTGTGTTTCCGGTGCTAGACCATTTGGACGTTCTGCATGCCTATAGTGCTTCCAATAATTTGTCATTCCATCCTTTTGGGTTGTCTTCCACTATTTTTGTGATAATCCCTTTCATCACCTTGTTGGTAGATTCTAATTGTTCATTTAATTGCGCATAGTATGGGGTTGAGTGTATTTCGCTAAAACCATACTCCTTTGTAAATCCTTTGACTTTGCTACCTGTAAAGACTGTTCCTTGGTCAGCCACTATGTGCTGGGAAAGCCCAAATCGATGCACAATATTTTTCTTTATCATTCGTATGATATCGATCTAATTGACCATCCTTATTGAAATGGCCTCTACCTATTTTGTGTAATAGTCGGTGGTCAAAATGATGAAATAGTGTTGCTTCGTGAAGGGAGAAAGATCTTCCCTATCGAGTCCATGGCCCAGGCACTAAATGGTCATGGCTTTATTATAGGATGCATATTTATTGTTGGCACCCTTTGGATAGGCTCATGGTGTTGGTATTCTTGGGAGTTTCTTGCGTATTCAATACAATCCTTTAGAATACTTAGTCAATAATAGCCATATCTTTTAATTAGCCACCGCATCTTGATGTGCACCGCATATGCCCTCATGACTCTCGACCATTACCAGAATGGCCTTTTCCCTATCGATGCACCTTAATAAAAGGTCATTGTCTATTCCTTTCTTATATAGTTTCCCATCCATGAGTATGCAGTTAGCAGTCCGTCTTCTGACGGCCTACTCCACATCCCTATTTGGATACCTTAGAAACGACATGATGTTGAACCTCCAATCTTCCTCTTCCACTTCCACCATTAATTCCTCAAAGTCTATTCCTTTGGTTTTTATGGATGGTAGGATTCTCCTTTGAACCTTCACTAATTGCTCATCCATACCTCAAGGAATCCTCAGACCTGATCCCAGTTGGGCCAAGTTGTTAACTTTGGCGTTCCTCTCTCTTGGGATCGCTTATAATGTCACATCGTCGAAATTTATCAATAACAACATTGAAATGGAGTGGAAAGGGCATAGCTCCCAACTTTTGCATTGGAAACTGCCTGCGATCTAGTTAATCACAAATTGGGAATAACCGATTATTTCGACCGTTGATGCTCCCATACCCAACAAAACTTTAAGCCCGATAATTAACGCCTCATATTCGGCTTGGTTATTAGTGCATTCAAACTCTAGTTTTAAATGACAGTTGGGTTTCGTGGCCTTGGGGCAATTCTATAATTACCCCAGCCCCTGCAAACTCATGTGTCCTTGATCCGTCGAATCTTAATTCCCATGGTGTTAATGACACCACCAACACTCCTAACAAACCAAGTGATTCCCTTATGTCCTACTCTACTTCCACACAAGAGTGGTCTGCTAAAAAGTCACCCAGTGCTTGGCCTTTTACTACACGTTGTGGAATGGAGTGAAAATTCCATCAAGGTTAGAACCCATTTGCCAATTCGGCATCTCATAATTGGTCTTGTTAGCATGTACTTAATTAAATCAGTTTGCATAACAACATACACCACAACTGAAATCATATAGGCTCTCAACTTTTGTGATGCAAAGTATAATGCTAAACAAAGTTTCTCGATCGACTTATAACGTTACTCGACTGGAGTCAAAATTCTACTTAAATAATAAACACCTTGCTCTTTGCCTATATTATTACTTTGAGCCAGTAAACACCCAATAGATTTGTGTGCGGCTGATAAGTACAATAGTAGCAACCTACCCTTAATGGGTGACATAAGAATTGGTGGGTTCGCCAAATATTCCTTGATCTAACGAAAGACCTCTTGATGTTGTGCTTTCCATTTGAATTCTTCTGCACCTGTTAACTTTAAGAGTGGCAAGAATGCATTGAATCGTCGAAGGAAATTGACTTGATCAATCAGGCTTTGAAGCTCCTTCTTGGTCTTTGGGGGCGTAGCCTCTATGATGGCCTTCGCCTTATTCTTGTCTATCTTGATCCCTTTCTTATGTACCAAGAACCCAAGGAAGTTTCCTGTTGTTACCCCAGAGGCAAACTTCAACTGGTTCATCTTTAGCTGATGAACATGCATCCTTTCAAAGATTGATTTCAGATCGCTAAAATGCTTTCCCATGTCGTGCATCTTGATTATGATTTCATCAATGTACACCTCTATAATCTTACTAATCATGTCGTGGAAGATGGTGTTCATGGCTCTCTGGTATGTGACTCTGGCGTTCTTCAGTCCTAACAACATCACTCTCCATTCGAACGTCTCAATCGACCCAAGACATCAGAAAGTGATTTTGTGACAATCTTCCTATATGATGAAGATCTAGTGGTAGCCTGCATAACCATCCATAAACGACATGATCATGTTCATGGAGGCTGCATTTACAAGCTGGTCTGCCTATAGCATGACATACTCAACTTGGAGAGTCGTCATGTTGAGGTCGTGGTAGTCGCAACAAAATATAATCTTGCTAGTCTTCTTCTTGACTGACACGATTTTGGATACCCATTTTGCGTACTGTGCCACCTGGATGCACTTTGCCTTTAGGAGACGCTCAATGTCCTCCTTTATCAGCAAATTTAATTCGTGGAACATCAACCTTGGGGCCTGCTTAATCGACATGTATCTTTCCCAAAATAACAATTGATGCTCCATTAATGTCAGGTCTAAACCTAGCGTTTCTTCATAACTCCAGGAGAAGAAATCACGGTATTCTCTCAACAACTGTATAAGCCATGCTTGAAAATTTGGCTCCAGCAGTTTGCTAACAAAAGTTGGTGGATGCTCTCCTGGCCCACCAAGGTTAACTTCGAGCAAGGGCTCTTGAACCTCCACCAAGTCATCAAGCTTAGCGGGAAATGTATTAATTTCATCTAATTCGATGAAATCTCTTGAGATAATCTGGCTAGATTCGTCCTCCTCACACTCCACCATGTTAATGGTGCTTTGTTGATTGCTGGCGACGTGTAGTGTGGCGACCCTTTTTTCTGCTTGGTAATTTCTTATCCTGGCCACGCAGATCCTTACGACATGCCTCCTTTTTTTTATTTTACTATTGTTGAGCTCCATCATCAATTAAGCTCTCAGGTTCTTCCGTGCATCTCGACTTTTGCACATTTGTAGGTCGAAGGATCTCCTTCTCAACCTAATGGATCTGTAAAATTCGAAAAAAAAAATTAAATTAAATTAAAATTATTATTAAAATCATAATTAAAGGGGTAAAAGAATAATTAATTGTTAAAGTACGGGTCAAAAACGTAAATTTTTAAAAAAAAATTTGTATATATATATATATATAAGTGGAAGACTTTTGTCTTGCACTTTTTCTTTCTTCAGGAGAGGCGGCGAGAGTGAGACAGAAAAGAGAGAAAAAAGGAAAAGAAAAAAAGAAAAGTTAGACCTCCTTCCTTCTTTCTCAGATCTACGAAGATTTAACCGTCTAATCGCTTCGGGCCAAGAATTAAAGTTGCTCTACGCAACGAGAGCTACGCAACGATACCAAAGATTGTACTTTTCTCCAAAAATATCAAGTACGAAAATTTAGATCTAAGGCTTGAGAAGTTGAATTTGGGCCTTCTTTGGAGTCTACTACGTGGGCTCACACTACGAGAGGTAGGGTTTCCCCTATTTAGATGTAATTTCAACCTAAAATATGGCATATGAAATGGGCAGACTAAGGGTGTATATCACATGTTAGGTCTTGACTAGTGTAACTAGTGGATCAAATATATGATTTATAATTAATTTTATAATTAGTAAAATCCTATTATGATTAACTTGGTGTAAGTTAATGTTAGTGATTTAAAGCATGTTAATTGTACATTAGCATGACTTGATGTTTTAATGGCATATCAAGTTTAATAAAATTATTAGCTTGTGATGCGATTGTGAAATAATATGTATGTTAAATGATTATTTAGCATATGATTATTGTGGTGAACTTGAGCTTATGTTTATAGAATTAATAAACATGTTATTTGTGTAAATTGATGTGCCTCTAGGTGTTTGTTTAAATGCCTAGGTGAATACAAGTATGTTAGTTGAGTTGATTATCTTATATAACATGCTTGAGATTGTGTTGAAAATGTCATTATATTGCATTCATTATATAATGGACATTATAAGTGGTACCAAAGACAATTGCGCATTGCATTGCATTATGCATGAGTTGCACTACATTCATGGGCATTGATATGGGTAGGAGTGTGTGCATGGTATGAAATCAATCACCACATAGGTGGTTGATCGTGGACTCGGGAAAGTTGTACCATGGTCTGGCTGAGTCACACGGGAAATTAAATGGATAAATGTGTCGGGGATAGCAAGAAGGGCTAGATTCTCCCTCGGGTGCAAGACCCGCTTACTTGGTTTATACACTTCCCGGCGGTGAAATTCCAGAAAAGTGTAACGGCGTAAATGGAGCCGCAGGTGGGATGTCCTGAAGATCCGTTGATGGTTGGTGTCCCATTGGTGTAATACCATAAATCATCTCCCTACAAAGACACAAGAAAATAAATTAATTAGTCATTGAGTGTACATAACACCAATGACAGGGGGGCTTGGAATGCCCGGATACATATGCATGGTATTACATGTGTTGTGTGAGCCCGGGAAGGGGCTCGGTGTTGGTATTGCTTGCATCAGTCTCATCTCATGACATGACATGATTTATGGCAATTGTTCATAATAGACATATTTGAATGAATGCATGAAATGATTATTGCATGTGACATTTCATATACATTTAGGTTGAGAGGAATTCTCTATAGGAGTTACCCTATTGAGCGTTGGCTCACCCTTTATGGGAACATTTTTCAGGTATCGGCCAGGCATCCACCGAAGGCGAGGCCATGGGCCCGCTTTGACGACAGAGCCGGTCTGTGGCTCTTATTTTGACTTTGCAGTCCCTTGTATATGTTTACTTTTGGTCTTGTATAATTTTGGTAACAAAAACTTGTTTATATTTTAAAAGGCATGTACATGGGACTCTTTTGGGACATTTATTCTTTTATGAATGAATGTACGTAGTGATAGTGATTATGGTAGTATTTGATACTATGCAATTAAGTATGGATAAATGGACCCGGTGTGGTCAATATTGTATATTGGACCTCGGATGGGTCATGTGATTGTATGATTACATAGGTTGTGTTTTGGGTAGAGTTTCCCGTACAAAGGAGACTCTGCCCGAATTTTGTTAAATTATGGATCCCGGTAAATGGGGCATAATGGCGTGATATTGAGTTACACGGGTATTCCACGGGTTGATGTGTGATCAACGGATAATTATGGTCACCCGGATTTTGGGGCGTCACAGGATCCTTTTGTACTTCAAGTCGGTCTAAAACATGACTTCTCGGGGCTTCTTGAATTTATCTTGGCCCTGAAACTTTATCGGCGCTATTCCTTCTTCATAGAGCCAAACATCAGCCATATGAACATCTGCCACAAATGGCATTTGGTTTACTTCCACCACTTTCGAATCTTTCAAATTCCATAGTATCAGCTGCTGATGGAGATTCGATGGAATACATTCACTTAAATGGATCCAATCTCGACCCAAGAGAGTGTTATAAGACGTCATTGTGTTAATCAGAAAGAACGGCGTAATGTTAGTCTTGCTAGCGATACCCAACTTGATGGGTAGGACTCCCACAATCTTGTTAACTCCTCTTATAAACCTGTTCATCGTTAAATTAGTGTGGACTATATCCTTTTCTTTTTGCCCAAGCTTCTTCATAGTCGCTATGGAAAGAATGTTGACAGCCACTCCATTGTCAACCAAAAGCTATTGAAAGATTTTCCTTCCAAGTGCACTTGGATGTATAACGGTCTCAAATGCTATGTCATGGGCCACGTAGGCGTACTAAACGACCAACTTTTAAGGCTACTAGGAAGCGGTGCTTTATCTGTCCCCTCTTCCTGGCTCAGACCTCTCTCGGGAGAGCTCTCTATCCTGTCCTTAGATGCTTAATCATTGTCCAAAAATGCCAACCCTAGCATCCCTTCACCTTCGACATCTCCTTCCAGGGATTTGGTCTGAGGTCCTTGACTCTTGAATGACGTCAACAACAACCCAATAGTATTGATAGACATTACTGGCCCTAAAGTGCCAAATTGGATGGATTCGCCTCCTTCACTATCATCTCCATCGGTGGGGTCTATAGCATCCTATTTCTTCATTCCTTTACAAGTCTCTGGAGGAATATTGAGTGCGATCCTCATTCATTTCACCACTCTTTTTACCACTCGCTCTTCAAAACTCTCCTCGGGTGCGGGCTAAGGCTCTACCTTCTTCTTTCTTTTTTCCTCAGTTGTGGTCTTCTTCGAGGCCACTGGACGTTGCGGAGGTGGGGATACACCAACTTGGGATCTAATCTCCCCAATCCTAGGATCTAGACGTCGAAATGTCTCTCAGGTCTCTCGAGCCTAGAGTTTCTCTTCTTCTTCCCACCTGTGTAGGTCTGCTTGTATGCGCCGCTTCCTATGCTTTTGTGATCTCGACAGTGGCTGAGGTTGATGGTACTCTGGGAATTTTGGGTGCTGTGCTACGTACCAACGACCTTCTAGTGGCTCTGTTGGTTTCACCATCCTAGGTCGATCCCGATAACCTTTCGCTCTGATAGGCTGATCGGCCGCCAACCTTCTGGCGTACTCTTTATAATTCAGTCCTGGGTGACCCCTTTAAGGCTCTAGTATGTCTCTACCATGCCCTTTGTAACTCGGCCTCATAAATTTACCCGCCCGATCCTTCTGGCCTACTAAGGCAACGACCACTCACCCGGCTGCTACTAGTAGGTTTCCTTATAGTGCTATTTCTTATGTGGCCTCTTGGATGATTCAGCTCACCTCCTCATTGACAACTTCATGTTCTGGAATGATTTCGTAAAAAGCTTTTCACCTACGACATAAACGTTTTTGACCATATCGAGCTGCTCCTGAAGTCCCGACGGTATGTACGGCTTATTCCTAGAATCCTCCTCAAATGATTCATCTTGGGGTGCGTCGTCCTTCTTCCCCCTTGGCTTTTAGATCCATTTCCCCACCCTCGTCCAAATCAACTTTCTTCCTAGGAGTTTTTGACTATCCCACTTCCACCATGTTAATGGCAACCGTCTTTTGAAAAGGTTCCTTATCAACCCCCATTTCTAGGTTTCCCTTGTCTCTAAAGATCAAGTGGGCCTTAGTCTGACTCTTTTGAATGGCATTCTGGAACACCACATAGTTCACAGTAGAATTGTTCTACAAATGGTGCCATTTATAGTATGTCTTGTTCTTCAGCTTCGCGGCCGATGAGATCTTATGACCGGATGACATCTTGATAATATCGTCAGCCAACAGATGGTCAAAGATTTGATCAGCTTTTGTAATGTCGAAGCCATACTTTCAACCATTTTTATCGCCAATACCTTTATCTGCACTTGGCGCGGCTTGTGCCTGACTTTCCAGCGGCTTGGTTAAAGCTTTAGACACGTGTGGTCATCTCGCCATGATCTCAGCCATGTTCACCTCCAGCTCCTGATCTGGCTCAACCATGAAGATCTCAGTTTTGGGGTCTTTATAGTAGGTTCCTTTGGATGCATTTCTTCGGTCTAGCTCTTCGCATAGAATATGTTCCTATCGCGTAAACCGCGTGGCTAGCTCGAATAAGTTGTTGAACTTCATTCCTTCGAACTTCTTCCAAAGCTCGAACCCTAAGCCATTCTACGCAATCCGCACATACTCCATCTTAGGTAGCACCAACTGTCATTGGTTCCTAACCTTCTTGAACTACACAAAATATTGCTCTGCCAACTCTCCAGCCATTTGATACAACTTGGCCAAATCGGTCATTGTAACTTCTAGCTCAATGAGATATAATTGAGCGTGAAACTTATCCCCAAGTTACTGCCAACCTATTACAGAATTGGGCAGCTAATCAATGTACCACCTGAAGGTTGCTCCTGTAGAGGAATTGACAAACAACCTTAGCTTCAAGAATTCGTTAGCCCCAGCTTCATCGCACTGAACTTTGTACCCTCGTGGATATTCATATTCTCTATCCACCCACTTGGGATAAGGTTTCTGGATAGTCGGCCTGATGACCCTTCTCATAGTAGGGTCGACATGCTCCTGGATAATCTTATCTAGTTGGTCTCTGTTCATAACCACCTGGGGTGTCGTTGGAAGGACGATCAGCGGTGTCGTCTTTGCCCCTCAACCTCGGGATTAGGGGTTACTTCTTCCAAAAAAAGAGGATTATTGTGGTGCCTATTGTCATTCTTGAGTTACTATGCCCTCTAAGGCGACACATACAGAGGAAACACTGGTTGTGGTGCTTATATTGGAACTGCCTACACAGAGGGAAACAATGGCTGTCTCACGTACCCTGGATGGCTCAATTGTTTAGCCGCTTCAATGCTTGTATAGGGCGACCAAATTCTTGTCTGATCAAATCCCCCAAGCCTTGAATAAAAAGGAGACTTGCTAAGAAACTTCATGCGATATAGCTTTGATTGAGGCCTCCAGCTCTGAGTCAGATTCACGATTTTGTTGTCCCCTGAGTGGAGGCAATTCTTTTTGCAGGTTGGGGATGCCATGATTGATTTCTTCCATAACGTTGTGCATTGGGGGCACTTTAGAGGACGTAATTTTGGCCTTACCTGGAGTGTTTGCCATGTTGTCTATCTGATGGTCAACATGCCAAAAAATATGTTTGATGTATTTTCAAATTACGGGCCTCTCAAAGTCCAGGTGGACTTAAGATCCAAACACATACGACCTTACCTACTCGAACCGACATAGAGTTTTTAAAATCGTGACTGTTCAGACGAATGTAGTAAGACATAAGGTTACCTCTAAGTTCTTTTCTATGTCTTGGAGTTTCAAGAACTTTAAATAATTTTTCCAAATAGAAACGTTTGAATGATACTGTAAGGTAAATAGTAGGAATGCAAAGTAATAAGTAAATTAAATTTGAATATGGAAGACGAAACGAATAATAGACTTAGCATTAAATGAAAGTAGTAAAAGATCACCGAAATGATGTATTACAGGAAAAGTAAAGTTGCTCGGATGCAAGAAACAAGTAAAAAAATAGGTTGGCTTCTTAGTGGTCCGACCTTTGTTATTTATAGAGATAGTTCTCAACCATTGATCCATCTTTTTCAGCCATTATTTGTGATCATGACCTTATCCCTTGAGATACGTGAATATGTGTTGAACTGTTTCTAATTGGTGACTCGTGATATCATGTTTCCTCGTTTTTTTTCGGGATTCCAAGAGTCTTATTCATCTAACCATCATGTCAATTGTGGACTCTCACAGATTCCATTGTGACCATCAGATCTCTTCCACGTATCACCATCTGATCTTACTATTTTTTGGGTGTAAGCACCATGGTAACCAAGATTGGGTAGGGGCTCACTCCGCTTACAAAATTGTGGTACCCCTTTGGGGTCCAACCCAAGATGCCAACTAGAAGTATATTAACTCACAAAATTTTTGATTTCTTTCCAATGTAGGACAAGACTTATTACACTACACCATATCATTTTTAGTTTTTTTCATAAATTCAAGTGGGTCACTTTAAGACACAATTTTCTCATTCAATATTTAATGATTTTGAACAAATAAATATACCACGTTAATCTACTCCCGGAAGAGAATACGTTTAAACATAATCCCACTAATTTTGATATGTGGGTCCCATGTTTAATTAAGCCCAAAGTGGCTCTAAATAAATTTTTTTTTTTTTTTTTTATAAGAGCTCTAAATAATTGTTCAAAAACCCATTTTTTTCTAACAAAAGTTGCCACATTTGAAGACGAAGTTATAATTATTTGAGGCTAAAGCTAAATTACAATCTGTAGATGTAATATTATCAACGTTAGAGCTTAGGTTATAACCTTTTGAAATAAGATTATAATCATTTATGATAACATTACTATCTTTGAACGTGAAGTTACAATCGTTTAAAGTTAAATTACAAACAATATTTTCATAAAAAAAAACAAAGTTACAAGAGGTAGAGTTATTGCCTTTAAAAAAAAACAGTTACCACCGCTATAGGTAAAATTATAATCTCTAAAGGAAAAGTACAACATGAATTATTATTTTCAAAGGCAAAGATCCACTTTTATAAATAAAAAAAAAAAAAAACGTGTTCAATTGAAAACCACACATATTAAATACCGACATCAGAACTGTCGGTAACAAAACTTTCCCAACCAGAAAATGGTGAAAAGGTACCAGTTATCTGTCATGTGTCATGACAACTCACTGCACAATAGCCTGCTTTTGTCATTTATGTATAGCTTGTTCACCCGCTGAATCAATTATTTCTTTCCAAGCTGTTTTTGCCAATAGTTTGTGACAATTGTGTCCCAACTAAACTATACGTTTTCTTTTATTCCTTTCGAAATAACACAAATATATATAGCTGTGTCTCTGTGGCGAAGTGGTTCTCCATATGCACTGTCTCAATGGCTTTTAGATCTCAGAGAGGGAAAATTTACTGACTTTGGGTTATATAAAAGTGAAACCCTCTCCATTCACTGGTTCCACAAAATTGATAATGACAAAAAAGAACACAATGACAGAGATATATTTGGAAGGTTTTGTGTGATAGAAGTAGTCTGTACAAAGTATAAATAATTAGTTATTTAGGATTAGATTTACAAAAATCCCAATGGATAAGAATCGATGATTTATCTCCTATTTATCTAATGTATTTACACCTTATAAATAGGGTTGATCTCTATATATATAATCCCTAATTAATAATGTATCGTTGTACATAGAATGTTTGGTCTATGAATATTGGAAATATTGTACTAAATCACAAATTAATAATACATCGATATAGCTCGTAAAACGTTTAGCCTATGAATATAGACAATATTACACTAAACCACGTATTTTTTGGGTATTCTTGTTTTTCTTTTGGGATATTGGTAGATCTATCACTATATATGTGACAAAAAACTTTAAAAAGAAGGGAAAAACACTTGGAGAAAAATTGGCCTGTCGTCATCAGTTTGCAAATAATATGTATATAATATAAAATAAGGTATGTTTTAATAAGTCCATCCGACGGTCTCAAATAGACTCATCCAATGACCACTAACATCCATCTTAAAATTATTCACATTGAATTTTTCTCTCCAAATCTATCACTTCTCACTTACGTTACAGTGTAATTTTAACCATTAGTTACCTCTAGTTAAGTTCACAAAACAAGTGGAAAAAAAGTGTATGATGTCGATGCATGGCAATTAGTTAATGTAGCAGGGAATGCTCCAGAAGTGACAGGATAGATGTTGTGAGTTTTTAAATCATATCTGTAAAAGAGGGGAAGAACTTACTATTCCTCCGACATGATTGTGCCAGCAACCCTTTCAAAATTGATGTGATTATTCACAAAGCTAATGAGAAAAAGACAAGCATTTTGTCTTGTTAGCATCCTAAAGGAAACAATTTGCTAGATAGACAAACTTATAACTTTGTTCATCTAAACCACTTTTATGTTCTTGACAATGGTGTTGCAAGACGACAAATTTGAATTCCTTTCCTACCCTAAACTTGTCAATAGGATTCACTGATCAAATGGGCGAGATTTGGTATGTAAATTTGATAAAGTTTTTGGTAAACACACCTTTTATCTTCTTTACTCTTCATTGCATATTTTTTGTTAATGTTTAAAATGGTAAATCACTCACATAAACTTGAGTAAGGCCCATTATATAAATGTCCCTCCTAGGGTAAACTATCACTGATAACGACCAGGATATTTTGTCCTTGGTATAACCTGGAATGGGACTTGATAATTGATCCAACCCACTGCATACCTGTGGCTGAAATTTATCTATCACTTTATCCTTGGCCCAATTTGTGTTTGGATCAAAGATTGTATGTGGTGTGATTCTATTATCTTAATATTAATACTATAGTTGGGTGAAAAATGAATGTATGGTATTAAATTAAAATGACGAAAGCAATCTACACGAATGCTATTATAGTAATTTTGGATATTAAAAATAACTAAGTCTCATTTATACCACCTATTATATAATATTGATTACACCAGGCATGTAGTATTAAACCTCATTACAATCGAACCCTATAGCTTGATTTAAATATACTATTAATTTAGTCCAATTGCGTCCACTAATACGTAAACCGAACACAACCTTTAAAAAATATATACCGGAATGGAGTAGTTATAGATTACAGTATTAACTAATTGGATATTGGGTACAGAAATATTATGATTAGGAAATTTGATCAGATTAAAAGGATATAAAGAAGATAAGAATCCTCGACCTTGGATTTGACAGTAACAGCTTACTGCATATATCACATGCCGACAGGTTTCTTGACTGGCCATGTGTCTGTACTCAGTACTCATTTCACATGAAACAAAAAATAAAAAACAAAAATCACTTTTGCTGAAAACTGTCTTCAAGTTCTAAATACAATATGCTTTTGAAAAGGAATAAGATATTAAGGGCGTTAAAGCATAAAAGAGATTTGAAAAGCAAATCTTCTTGACTAGTGAACAAAGCAAGGGTTTTGAGTCATACTTCATAACTTCGTCTAATAGTGTTGTGTGTGAACTCAGTTATGTTAAGTGTGATTGGGGTGGTACGTGTTTGGGTTTTTTTTTTGGTTTTTTTTTTTTTTTGGGGGGGGGGGGGGGGGGGGGGGGGGCGGGCGGGGGTGGTGGTTATTGCTCCTGTCAAAGAATATTCTTTTGTGCTTAAAGATATACGTCCATTATTTCATAACTTTAACTGATTTAGGTGTTCTGAAACAGATGAAGAGATATTAGATATCTTAGTCCAGAGGCCAATTAATGCTAGACTGGTCAAGAAATAACGGTGTGTTTGGTAAACGGGATTAAGTCTTAGGAATGGAATACACATTCCTTAATAATGTTTATTCCTACGTTTGGTTGGTAGGAATGAGAATTCATTCATATTCCAAATGTATAGTTAATCCTACAAATAATGAGATTAATCATTACTAAATTTACCACATTATTTCCCATTCCATTCCCACTCTAATCTATACCAAATTCATTGGTGAAAAAAAAGACACTCTATTTTATCTTCTCGATTCTTCTTATTGCTTCATAACACACAGATAGACTCTCTCTCTCTCTCTCTCTATTCTCCTCTTCTCTCATCAACACCCATGGCGTTTTAGCCTTTCTCTCTTGGCCTCGCTACCAGCTTCTTCCTCTCTGTCATCTCTATATGAAGCACGGGCTGCTATTAGAGATCACGACTAGCTTATAATAGCTCTGATTTGATTTAATTTCACCTGATTTTTGCTAAATTCAGTCGATAATAGTATTCAATTGAATGAAATTGCGGAGATGGAGATGGAGAGGCAAAGAACTTCGAAAATTTGATCAAGTAAAAACTTCAAAAATTTTGATCTAGTAAGAACTTCGGAAAACTGGACTAACTCTAAGCTCCAAGTGGGAATTAAAAATATAAAGCATGAAAAGCATGTATTACACATATAATGACAACATCCAAATCTTTATTGATCGAATCCGTAGGCATTGAAGAGGCCGTAATGCTATTTTTTTTCTTCTAATTTTCTTCTTGATAGATCATTCACAATGTATTATTGAAGAATCCACTAATATATAATGAATATTATTTAAATTCACGACTGTTAATCTACCTACAAAATAAAAATGTATTACACGGAATCTTACTTCCTCATATCATTTACTCATATTGTTTGTTTGGAAATTCCCCGTCAAGCCACTCTCGTTTGGTAAAAGCCTTTGAGAGGCTTACCTGTTCCTAATTACTAAGCAGTTACTTTTTTATTAGGAACTTCTCAATTATAAAACTTTTTCATACCTCTGGAGAGCAATATTATATAGAATTAATCACGGACTTAATTCAATCATAATTATTGAATAAGAAGTAATATTGCGGTACAACTCCCAAGGGTTGAAGTTCTCCTCAAACTTTTCTTAAGATAATAGTCCCATTAACAAAGATAAACATTGCACAAAACACACACAATGACCATCAAACACGAGGAGCAACGAAGCCCAGAGCACAATGGTCCTTATTTGAAGACACACAAGCACACTAAAAGGGAAGATAACACTGTCATTACTCTCCCTCCACAAGCCTTGAGAGAAAGTCTAAACTCTCATTTCACACTAACATGGTTTCTTGCAGAAGCATCGGCGACGAAATCCCCGGCAGTCTCCCCCTGGAAATCCCTCCGTCTTGCAAACAGAAGCACAGTTGGTGTCACTCAAACATGTTCCCTTGAAGCGATGGCTCTGTGACTCGCACGTTCTGGCCTCGGCTACTATCAAACCTGTCTCTCCAGACACACCATGAAATCAAAGTAGAAATTAAGATGCTTCATGAATACAGACAGTAAAAAAAACAATGCCCAGTTTTCTAACATTTTTTAAGTAGTTTTGTTGACAGAGAAAACATAGTTTCGACAAAAATATAAAAATATTTTTATTTATTAATTAAGACAAAATTAAAGTGGTGCATGTATGTACGAGTATAATATATGCGATTAATCTCGAAAGAATGAAATAAATCTTGATGTTAAAAAAATGAAAGTACAAAACAAATGCTGCTTTAGAGAAATACTTAAAAATAAGTTAATATTTTTCAAACAAAAAGGTGTTTACACTTCACAATATGGAATCATCCACATGATTTACTACAGCCATGGTTTTTGGCCACTTAGTTGCCACATCTCTATGTAATAGTAACAGAAAGACACTAGATAATCTCAGTTAGTTGGTCCAACAATTGTGCCATCATTTCACTTCATTTTTCCATGATTAATCTTGACAAATATATATTTGAATGATACCCAAAAGTTATATTTGTGTACTAGTATTATACCAAATGTATTATGACTGTTTAAGTGATTTCAAAACTGCCAAAAAAGCATAACCAGAAGTATACTTCATGTTATATGCATGCGGGTGCAGATAATTAAGATGTTTACAAAGTAGGCAACTGAGTGGTTACCAGTGGCCATGACAAGCATCAGCAGCAGGAACATAGTTGGAAACAACCGCATGGAGCTGCCCATCTTGAACACAGAGAGAGAGAGAGAGAGAGAGAGAGAGAGAGAGAGAGAGAGGGATAGAGTGTAGCAACTGCTGAAGGGAAAATAGACAGAGGCTCCGAATGTAAGTAAGCCTTGCTTGGTATGTAGGTGTTTATATAGGGTTTATTGAGTTTTTCACCAAACCTCTCACTTTAAAAATATATTTTCTAAATCCATATAATTTTGATCTTTTGAAAAATGTCATTTTAAATGATATTTTTAAACTAAACATAATTACCATACAAATGGATCTTATTATCTGTTAATTAACCATAAAAAACATTATTTTAACTAACATTTTTATCAATTAAACTTGTTTTTTTTTAAAAATGTACTAAAATATAAGTTTAAAACTGTTCAAAAGTAAGAATTTTAAGCACCCAGGTTTGTTTGCAGTTGATATAGAGAGAAGCAAAAGTTCGACAAGATATGTCACAAGCCATGACTACTCAATACCCACTAACATTTTGCCTTTTTGCTTATATTGTTTATATATACAAACTTATATCGCCATTCGTTTCATCTGTCCAACTTTCTTCCCATATGGCCTGACCACTGCAACCCACTGTATAACCTAATCTTTTCTGATCCCATTTTTACTAATGTCAGGATATCATCAATGTAAAAAGACTATCCATACCCCAAGAATAAAAAAACACTCCAAAAAGTATTAATTTCTACCTTAAAAAATGATAAGCTCTGTCTAAAAAGTGGCAAGTGAATCTAAAAATTCAGTAACCCAAAAAGTTCGTAAGTTTTACTCAAAAAATGATACAAATGCTCAAAAAATAAATAAATAGCACGATACATTTTTTTTTTTTTTTGGGTGTCATAGTCAATCCGTTATCAATGCCACTATGACGATTATATATAGTGGTGGTTGTGTATAAAACTACTACGTTATAAAAGAGTAAAGAGTAATGCTACACTGACCAAATTTTGGGACTAAATTTGGAGCCCAAATGACATGGCAGCTGACTTGGGCTTCTTTATTTGGTGTCATGTCATTTGGGCCCCAATAAAGACTCCAAATAATATGCTGTCATGTCATTTGGGCTCTAAATTTGGTCCCAAAATTTGATCAGTGTAGCATTACTGAAGAGTAAAATAGGATGGGAGGGAGGGAAAAAAATACGATAATGTAAGATCCCATACTATAAATAAATAAGGATAATATCATTTTAAGAGTTCTCCTAAGATAAATATTGTTGTTTTGGGAGGGAGAATCCAATGTAGATATTCCTTCACAATTATACACTTGGAGTTCAAGACACTATATCTAGAGTACAAATAGTTGTAACATAAAGAGAGTTTTGTTAGATTAATTCCACGGACTCTCCAAGCCTTTATTTATAACATAAGTTGTAATACAAAGATAAGCAATTAAAATAGATCATCCTAATCATGAAGGCCAAGGCGTTATCTTCCTAGTCTCTTATTCTAATCTAAAGTAATATGCTGATGAGGAGGAAAGGTTGCAATGTGATCCCACTTAATCAAGTGATGGGTTCATAATCTTATTATCATCCTTATCAACCCCCGCAAGTTGAGCGTGTTTAGAACGGACACACCCAACTTGGTAGTAAAGTGAAAAAGCTAGTGACAAGGCAAACTTTTAGTGAATAAATCGGCTAATTGGTGCTCCGAAGAAATGAACCGAACAAGAAGTGAACTAGTAGCCACATTTTCACGGACAAAATGGTAGTCGAGTTTGATATGTTTGGTTCCAGCATGGAATATAGGGTTAGAAGCCATCGATACAACACTATTATTGTCGCATAATAACGTTGGAATTTTAGGTAGGAAAACCTTCAGGTCCTGTAAAAGATAAGTGATCCAAGTCACTTCTGCAGCAATATGGGCGAGTGCATGATATTTAGCTTCAGCGCTAGAACGAGCAATGGTGTGTTGCTTTTTGGAGCTCTAGGAGATGCAGTTGTGACCAAGAAAGATAGCATAACCTGTGGTGGATTGACGGGTGTCCGGGCAGCCATCCCAATTCGCATCACTGTAGCTGATGAGTTCAAATGGGCTGTTGGCGTGGAAAAAGAGACCATGAAAAATAGTGCCTTTGATATAATAAAGGATCCTCTTCACAACTTTAAGATGATCAGTGGTAGGGGCATGCATATGTTGGCAAACCGAACTGAAACTAAAAATGATGTCAGGTCGAGTGATTGTTAAGTATTGTAGTTCATCGACGATGCTTCGAAATGATGAGGTGTCATCTAGTAGAGCGCCAATATAAGAGAGCTTGTGATTAATAGGCATTGGTGTGGCAAGGGGCTTGGAGTCAAGCATGGATGCACGAGCCAATAAGTTGCTGGCATACTTGGCCTATGAAAGAAAAAGACCAGCCCGAGAGGACAGAGCTTCAATTCCCACAAAATAGTGAAAAAGGCCAAGGTCTTTCATAAAAAATTCTTCTCCAAGTGTAGAAAACATGGTCACTACCAGTAATTATCATGTCGTTGACATAAAAGAGAATAACAACGAGATGATTATGGGTATGAATGGTGAACATAGAATTATCTATAGGATTGGATTGAAATGCAATGGTATATAGGTGATGGCAGGATCTTTCAAACCATGCGCACGGGACTTGACGTAAGCCATATAGTGCACGATTCAAACGGCAAACATGGTGTGAAAATTGGGGATCCACACAACCCAGAAGTTGGGAAACAAACACTTCTTCTTTAAAAGTGTCTTGTAGGAATGCATTTTTTACGTACAATTGATGAATATGCCACTAGCGAGCAACTGCGATGGCTAGAATTGTGCGGGTGGTAGTGCCCTTGACTACGGGAGTGAAAGTTTCCTCAAAACCAATGCCATGGAGTTGAGAGTAGCCTTTAGCCACGAGGCGAGCTTTGTGTCACTCGATTTGTTTGGATGGTAAAAATTTGATTTTGTAAACCCACTCGGTGGCAATAACATTCATATTAGGCTATCGTGGAACCAGGGTCCAAGTATTGCTATGACCGAGAATGTCAAGTTCGTCATTCATTGTTGCACGCCACTGAGGAAGAAGCATAGCTTCCTTACCAAAAGTGGGTTCAATATTGGCACCCACTGCATTGAGTAATGCAAAATGAGTGAGGGAGATAGCCAGAGAACCAAAGGAAGCAACGATATGAGAGGAGTGACTCGCCTTGCTTCGTGTAACCATTGGATGGTGAGAAATAGTCTCTGGATGAATAGGGGGTTGTTGCGACAAAGGAATGACTATCTCCAAAAATACCGCCAATAGTAGACAGTGGTGGTTCAGCAGCAGAGAACGGGCAAGAGTCGAGTTGTGCATCAGATAGCGAGCCATCCTGAGAATGGGTAGTAGGCAGGGAAGTAGTGGAGGTATGTAGAGGTACTTGGTAGTCGACATATGGATGACATCACGAGAACGACATGGAGAACGACCGGAGGATGGTTCTAAGAAACAAAATCCTTTGTGCCCAAGAATACGCAGGGGAGACTCTTAGGGCTGAACTTGTGTGGTTGATAATCCCGAATAAAAGGATAGCATAAGAAAATGAAAGGTCGGATCATTGTGTAATCCGGATCTTTACCATAGGGAGAGGAGAAATGACTCTTGTTGTGTAAAACAGGAGTCAGCAGCCTGTTATTTAGATAAGTGGCACTTGAAAAAGCTTCGACCCATAAATTCATAGGGGCCTTACTATGAATTAATAGGGTTAACCTTGTCTCAGTTAAATGACGATGCTTCATTTCGACTACCCCATTTTGTTGAGGTGTATGAGAGAAAGAAAGTTGGTGAATAATTCCTATTTGTGCAAAATAATCATCAAAGTCACTGGATTTGAATTCCCCACCACAATCACTCAAGAAGAACTTAACATGGGCATAAAAAATATTAGCAATCATTCTTTCAAATCTAGTAAAACAAGTAAACACTTTAGATTTACGCTTCAAGGGATAAAACCAAACATAGTGAATGACATCATCAATGAAAATAACATAGTAGCAAAATCAAAAATAGAGTTAATAGGGGCAAGCCCCAGACATCTGAATGAATGCGAACAAATGGTTTATCACATCGAGAGTCGCTTAAAATGAAAGGTAAATAACACCCTTTTCCAAGTTGACAACTACTACAGGGATGATTATTCAAACTACTACTAGAATGGAAAGAAATAAGTGATTGCCATCGTAAGGTCTTCAATGTATGAAATGAAGGATGTCCTAGACGTTGATGCTACACTTTAGCAGTTATTGATGCAGATGGAGAAGGATGAATGGCAAGGGGTGAGGCATCTGGGTGGTAAAAAATGTAAAGTCCGGCCAACCTACGACCTGTCATCAAAATTTTCCTGGATTTGCGGTCCTTAATAGAAAAATCAAATTGTGAGAATTCGAGATTAAAAGAGTTATCATAGAGTAACTAACTAACATACAATAATTTTTTTTGAATCCTGGGACCAAAAGAACATTATGGAGCTGTATATTATGCTCATGTCCAGGAATAAGAACAAAACCCTTATGAGTGGCACGTAGAATGGAAAAATTACCCACAAAATCCTTTTCACTGAAAGTACAAGGGTGAAGATTAATAAAAATACATGCGTCCCAAGTGATGTGGGAGGTTGCTCCACTATCGGGGTACCAATTTGGATTATTTGAATCCATTATGGAAAGAGTTGAAAGAGCCAAGGGAATTGCTCTAGCTTGGTAGGTATGATTATAGCGATGCCAACAATTAAGAGCATTGTGTCCCTTCTTTCTGCAAATTTGGCACTCAAGGACTCCTGCCAAGCCATATCAGGCAAATGTAGTAAGGCGTAAGGTTACCTCTAGGTTCTTTTCTATGCATTTGAGCTTCAAAGACTTTTAATAATTTCCCCAAATAGAAACGTATAAATGATACTATAAAGTAAACAGTGGGAATACAAAGTAGTAAGTAAATTAAATTTGAATATGGAAGACGAAACGAATACTAGGCTTAGCATTAAATAAACGCAGTAAAAAATCACCGGAGTGATGTATTACAGGAAAAGTAAAGTTGCTGGGATGCAAGAAACAAGTAAATAGATAGACTGGCTTTGTGAAGAGTTTTTGTGATTGGTCTTGGATCATTTATCAGTGGCCTGACCTTTGTTATTTATAGAGATGGTTCTCAACCGTCGATCCATCTTTTTCAGCCATTATTTGTGATCATGACCTTATCCCTTGAGATACGTGAATGTGTGCTGAACTGTTTCCAACTGGCGACTTATGATATCACGTTTTCTCATTTTTTTTTGGATTTCAAGAGTCTTATTCCTCTTACCCTCATGTCAATTGTGGATTATCACAGACTCCCTTGTGACCATCATATCTCTTCTACATATCACCATCTGATCTTACTATTTTTTTGGGTGTAAGCACTGTGGTAACCAAGGTTGTGTAGGAGCTCACTCTGCTCACAAAATTGTGGTACCCCTTGGGGTCTAACCCAAGATACCAACTAGGAGTATATTAACTCACCGACTTTTTGATTTCTTTCCAATGTGGGACAAGACTTATTACACTACACCAGATCATTTTTTGTTTCTTCCATCCATTCAAGTGGGTCACTTTGAAACATAATTTTCTCATTCAATATTTAATGATTTTGAACAAATAAATATATCAGGTTAATCTAATCCTGGAAGAAAATACGTTTAAAAATAATCCCACCAATTTTGACATGGGGGTCCCACGTTTAATTAAGCCCAAAGTGGCTCTAAATAATTTTTTATTTTTATTTTTATCAAAGCTCTAAATAATTGTTCAAAAATCCATTTTTTTCTAACAAAACTTATCATATTTGAAGATGAAGTTATAATTATTGAAGGCTAAGTTACAATCTGTAGATGTAATATTACCAACGTTAGAGTTAGGTTACAACCTTTTAAAATAAGATTATAACTATTTATGATAACATTACTATCTTTGAATATGAGATTATAATCATTTAAGGTTAGGTTACGAGCAACAATTTCATAAAAAAACAAAGTTACAAGCAACAGAGGTAAAGTTGCTGTCTTTAGAAAACTTGTTACCACTGTTATAAGTAAACTTATAATCAATTATTATTTTCAAGGGCAAAGATACCACCTTTACTAAAAAAGAAATACGTGTTCAATTGAAAACCACACATATTAAATACCGACATCTGAATTGTCGGTACCAGTTATCTGTCATGTTTCATGACTACTCACTGCACGATTGCCTGCTTTTTACATTTATGTGTAGCTTGTTCACCCGCTGAATCAATTATTTCTTTCCAACTAAACTATACGTTTTCTTTTATTCCTTTCGCTAGAGGCTTCTTTTCTTTGATATCGAAATAACACAAATATATATAGCTGTGTCTCTGTGGCGAAGTGGTTCTCCATATGCACTGTCTCAATGGCTTTTAGATCTCAGAGTGGGAAAATTTACTAACTTTGGGTTATATAAAAGTGAAACCCTCTCCATTTACTGGTTCCACAAAATTGTTAATGACAAAAAGAACACAATGATAGAGATAGTGATTAGATATATTTGGAAGACTTTATGTGATAGAAGTAGTCTGTACAAAGTATAAATAATGAGTATGAGTGATATTTAGGATGAGATTTACAAAAAAAAACCAATAGATAAGAATTGATGATTTATCTCCTATTTATCTAATATATTTAGAAACCTTATAAATAGGGTTGATCTCTATTTATATAATCCCCAATTAATTATATATCGTTGTACGCATAACGTTTGGTCTATAAATGTAGGGAATATTGTACTAAATCACAAATTAATAATACATCGATATACCCCGTAAGACGTTTAGCATGTGAATATAGACAATATTATACTAAATCACATTTTTTTGGGTATTCTTGTTTTTATTTTGGGATATTGATCGATCTATCACTATATATGTGACACAAAACTTGAAAAAGAAGAGAAAAATACTTGGAGAAAAATTGGTCTGCCGTCATCAGTTTGCAAATACTATGTATATAATATAAAATAAGGTATGTTTTAATAAGTGCATCCAACGGATTCAAATAAACTCGTCTAATGGCCACTAACATCCCTCTTAAAATCATTCACATTGAATCTCTCCTTCCAAATTCATCACTTCTCACTTACGTTACACTGTAATTGTGCTTTTAACCATTAGTTACCTCTACTACAAAACAAGTGGAAAAAAGGTTTATGATGTCGATGCACAGCAATTAGTTAATGTAGCGGGAATGCTCCAGATGTGACGGGAGAGATGTTGTGAGTTTTTAAATCATATCTGTAGCAGAGGGGAAGAACTTACTATTCCTCCATGATGATTGTGCCAGCAACCCTTTCAAAATTGATGTGATTATTCACAAAGCTAATGAGAAAAAGACAAGCATTTTGTCTTGTTAGCATCCTAAAGAAAACAATTTGCTAGATAGACAAACTTATAACTTTGTTCATCTAAACCACTTTTATGTTCTTGACAAAGGTGTTTCAAGACGATAAATTTGGATTCCTTTCCTACCCTAAATTTGAAAATAGGATTCAACAATCTAATGGGTCGGATTTGATAAATAAATTTGATAAAGTTTTTGGAAAACACATCTTTTCTCTTCTTCACTCTTCATTGCATATTTTTTGTTAATGTTTACAATGGTAAATCACTCACATAAACTTGAGTAAGGCCCATTATATAAATGTCCCACCTAGGGTAAACTATCACTCATAACGACTAGGATATTTTGTCCTCGGTATAACCTTCCAACCCACTGTTTACCTGTGGCTGAAATTTGTCTATCGCTTTATCCTAACCCAATTTGTGTTTGGATCAAAGATTGTATGCGGTGTGACTCTATTATCTTAATATTAATACTATAGTCAGGTGAAAAATGAATGTATGGTATTAAATTAAAATGACGAAAGCAATCTACACGAATGCTATTATAGTAATTTTGGATATTAAAAATAACTAAGTCTCATTTATACCACCTATTATATAATATTGATTACACCAGACATGTAGTATTAAACCTCATTACAATCGGACCCTAGAGCTTGATTTAAATATACTATTAATTTAGTCCAATTGCATCCACTAATACATAAACCGAACACATACATTTACTCATAAAATAAAAATGTATTACACGAAATCTTACTTCCTCATAACATTTACTCATACACTTGAGAGGCTTACCTGTTCCTAATTATTAAGCAGTTACTTGTTTTTTAGGAACCCCTCAATTATAAAACTTTTTCATTCCTGTGGAGAGCAATATTATATAGACTTAATCACGGACTTAATTCAATCATAATTATTGAATAAGAAGTAATATTGTGGTACAACTCCCAAGGGTTGAAGCTCTCCTCAAACTTTTCTTAAGATCATAGTCCCATTAACAAAGATAAACATTGCACAAAGCACACACGATGACCATCAAACACGAGGAGCAACGAAGCCCAGAGCACAATGGTCCTTATTTGAAGACACAAGCACACTAAAAGGGCAGATAACTCTGCCATTATTCTCTATCCACAAGCCTTGAGAGAAAGTCTAAACTCTCATTTCATACTAACATGGTTTCGTGCAGAAGCATCGGCGACGAAATCCCCGGCAGTGTCCCCCTGGAAATCCCTCTGTCTTGCAAACAGAAGCACAGTTGGTGCTACTGAAACATGTTCCCTTGAAGCGACGGCTCTGTGACTCGCACGTCCTGGCCTCGGCTACCATCAAACCTGTCTCTCCAGACACACCATGAAATCAAAGTATAAATTAAGGTGCTTTATGAATAAAGACAGTAAAAAAAACAATGCCCAGTTTTCTAACATTTTTTAAGTAGTTTTGTTGACAGAGAAAACATAGTTTCGACAAAAATATAAAAATATTTTTATTTATTAATTAAGACAAAATTAAAGTGGTGCATGTATGTACGAGTATAATATATGCGATTAATCTCGAAAGAATGAAATAAATCTCGACGTTAAAAAAACGAAAATACAAACAAATGTTGCTTAGAGAAATACTTAAAAATAAGGTAACATAAAAATAAGGTAACATAGTTGTCACATCATTGCCCTCAGGTGATTATACTTCATATTTTTCAAAAAATAAAAGGTGATTACACTTCACAATGTGGAATCATCCACATAATTCACAAGGGCCATGGTTTTTGGCCACTTAGTTGCCACATCTCTATGTAATATTTACAGAAAGACACTAGATAATGGCAGTTATGTCTTCTTGATTTGTTCTTTCCCTACTAGAGGGTTGGTCCAACTATTGTGCCATCATTTCACTTCATTTTTCCAGGATTAATCTTGACAAATATATATTTGAATGATACCCAAAAGTTATATTTGTGTACTATTAAGGTTATTAATCAAACTGAGTTATTCGAGTTTGGGCCAGATTTAGCTCTTTTTTTCTCGTTTTCCAAACGTGCCCGACTAGTTCAGCTCGAACTCGACAAGTTTGACTTGTTTTTGTGTAAATAATCGGGCTCGGCTCAGATTCAGCTCATTTTGGGCTCGTTCAGACTCGACTTGTTTTCTAAACGAGCTAAAATTCAACATTTTTTTAGACTCGATTAAGAAAACAAATTTTTTAAGTTCGGCTCGAACCCGTTCGAGCTCGTTCGACTATCAACCCTATGTATTATACATAGGCTTATCAAATGTATTATGACTGAATAAGTGATTTCAAAACTACCAAAGAAGCATAATCAGAAGTATACTTCATGTTATATGCCTGCGGGTGCAGTTAAATGTATTATGACTGAATAAGTGATTTCAAAACTACCAAAGAAGCATAATCAGAAGTATACTTCATGTTATATGCCTGCGGGTGCAGTTAATTAAGATGTTTACAAAGTAGGCAACTGAGAGGTTACCAGGGGCCATGACAAGCATCAGCAGCAGGAACATAGTTGGAAACAATCGCATGGAGCTGCCCATCTTGATCACAGAGAGAGAGAGAGAGAGAGAGAGAGAGAGAGAAGGATAGAGTGTAGCAACTGATGAAGGGAAAATACACAGAGGCTCCGAATGTAAGTAAGCCTTGCTTGGTATGTAGGTGTTTATATATGGTTGGTTGAGTTTTAAATGTACTAAAATATAATTTAAAACTGTTCAAAAGTAAGAATTTTAAGCACCCAGTTTGTTAAAAACCCACGGTTTCTTTGTAGTTGATAGGGAGAGAAGAAAAAGTTTGACAAGATATGTCACAAGCCATGATTACTCAATACGCACTAATAGTTTGCCTTTTTGCTTATATTGTTTATATATACAAACTTATATCGCCATAAAAAAACGTTAGTAAGTTTTACTCAAAAAATAAATAAATAGTACCATACTTTTTTTTTTTTTTTGGTGTCATAGTCAATCCCTTGTCAAAGCCACTATGACAATTATATATACCAGTGGTTAGGGATGGCAGTGGACCGGGGAAAAACGGGTATTCGTCCAAACCCGCCCCGTTTGGACCGGGGATGGACTATACGTATTGGACGGTGGACGTATACGGAGATGCCTGTATAAACCCGTACGGGGATGGAGGAGGGGATGGACTTACCCTTACCCCCGCCCCGTCCCCGCCCTGCCCCGCCCCGCCCCGTCCCCGTTACCCGTTAAATAAATAAATACTTTATATAAATACTCCTTTAGCCCTAAATAAATATAATATATATATAATTGTTCCTTTAGTCTTTGGTGTTTGGGCAGTGACTGTTTTGGTTGTTAAACTGTTACTGTTTTGCTTAAACAGTTTCAGTTTTTGCTTCTTGTAATTTTTGGATTTCATGAAATAAAATTTTCTCTTTTCTTAAAAAAAAAAAAAAAAAGGCTTAGGCTTAGGTGGGTACGGGAGAAGCGGGGACGGGGATGGGGATTATAAATTTACCCGCGGACGGGGATGGGGATGAAAATTATACCCGTTAGCGGGGGTGGACCGGGGATGGACGAAGATTTTTTAAGCGGGTACGGGGATGGAGACTATGCCCCCCGCCCCCGCTTCGGTCCATTGACATCCTTACCGGTGGTTGTGTATAAAACTACTACGTTATAAAAGAGTAAAACAGGATGGGAGTGAGGGCAAAAAATACAGTAGTGTAAGATCACATACTAAGATTAAATAAGGATAATATCATCTTAAGAGTTTTCCTAAGATAAATATTGTTGTTCTGGGAGAGAGAATCCAATGTGGATCTTCCTTCACAATTATACACGTGAAGCTCAAGACACTATATATAGAGTACAAATAGTTGTAACGTAATGAGAGTTTTGTTTGAAGCTCTGTTCTCTCCCGCTGGTCTTTTTCTTTCATAGGCTAAGTATGCCAACGACTTATTGGCTCGTGCATCCAATCTTGACTCCAAGCCCCTTGCCACACCAATGCCTATTAATCACAAGTTCTCTTCTGTTGGCGTTCCACTAGACGACCCCTCATCATTTCGAAGCATCGTCGGTGAACTACAATACTTAACAATCACTTGCCCTGACATCGCTTTTAGCGTCAATTCGGTTTGCCAACATATGCATGCCCCTACCACTGATCATCTTAAAGTTGTCAAGAGAATCCTTCATTATATAAAAGACACTATTTTTCATGGTCTCTTTTTCCACGCCAATAGCCCACTTGAACTCATTGGCTACAGTGATGCAGATTGGGCTGGCTGTCCGGACACCCGTCAATCCACCACAGGTTATGCTATCTTTCTTGGTCACAACTGCATCTCCTAGAGCTCCAAAAAACAACACACCGTTGCTCGTTCTAGCGCTGAAGCTGAATATTGTGCACTCGCCCATATTGCTGCAGACATGACTTGGATCACTTATCTTTACAGGACTTGAAGGTTTTCCTACCTAAAATTCCAACGTTATTATGCAACAATAATAGTGTTGTATCGATGGCTTCTAACCTAATATTCCACACTCGAACCAAACATATCAAACTCGACTGCCATTTTGTCCGTGAAAAGGTGGCTACTAGTTCAATTCTTGTTCGGTTCATTTCTTCGGAGCGCCAATTAGCCGATTTATTCACCAAGAGTTTGCCTAGTCACCAGATTTTTCACTTTACTACCAAGTTGGGTGTGTCCGTTCTAAACACGCTCAACTTGTGGGGGGTGATAAGGATGATAAGAAGATCATGAACCCATCACTTGATTAAGTGGGATCACAACCCGAAAGTTGGGAAACAAACACTTCTTCTTTAAAAGTGTCGTGGAGGAATGCATTTTTGACGTACAATTGATGAATATGCCACTAGCGAGCAATTGCAATGGCTAGAATTGTGCGGGTGGTAGTGGCCTTGACTACGGGAGTGAAAGTTTCCTCAAAACCAATGCCATGGAGTTGAGAGTAGTCTTTAGCCACGAGGCGAGCTTTGTGTCGCTCGATTTAATCGAATGGTAAAAACTTGGTTTTGTAAACCCACTTGGTGGCAATAACATTCATATTAGGCTGTCGTGGAACCAAGGTCCAAGTATTGTTATGATGAAGAGTGTCAACTTCGTTGTTCATTGCTTCTAGCCACTGAGGAAGAAGCATAGCTTCCTTGACAGAAGTGGGTTCAGTATTGGCACCCATTGCATTGAGCAATGCAAAATGAGTAGGGGAGATAGTCAGAGAACCAAAGGAAACAACGATATGAGAGGAGTGATGTGCCTTGCTTCATGTAACCATTGGATGGTGAGAAATAGTCTCTGGATAAACAGGGGGTTGCTGCGCCAAAGGAAGGACTATCTCTAAAATACCGCCAGTAGTAGATAATGGTGGTTCAGCAGCAGTGAACGGGCAAGAGTCGAGTTGTACATCAGACATCGAGCCATCTTGAGAATGGGTAGGAGGCAGGGAAGTAGTGGAAGTATGTAGAGGTACTTGGAAGTCGGCCTTAATAATCTGTAAAGGTGCTATAAGAGAGGTCGCAGGACTGGCAAAGAGGAAATAAGTGGGTGGGATGCTGCAGTTTTGAGAGTTAGCCACTGAGGAAAATTCATATATTGGAGAAAGTCACCACGAAGGACAGTTGGCATATATATGGAGGACATCAAGAGAACGGCATGGAAAAACGGCCTCATAAAAAATCACATTACGAGATATATAGACTTGACCGGAGGACGGTTCTAAGCAACAAAATCCTTTGTGGTAGTCACTGATGCCCAAGAATACGCAGGGGAGACTCTTAGGAATGAACTTGTGCGGTTGATAATTCCGAAAAAAAGGATAGCATAAGAAAATGAAAGGTCGGATCATTGTGTAATCCGGATCTTTACCATAGAGAGAGGAGAAAAGACTCTTGTTGTGTAAAACAGGAGTCGGTAGCCTGTTAATTAGATAAGTGGCACTTGAAAAAGCTTCGACCCATAAATTCATAGGGGCTTTACAATGAATTAACAGGGTTAAACTTGTCTCAGTTAAATCTCGATGCTTCCTTTCGACTATCCCATTTTGTTAAGGTGTATGAGAGCAAGAAAGTTGGCGAATAATTCCTATTTGTTCAAAACAATCATCAAAGTCACTGGATTTGAATTCTCCACCATAATCACTCAAGAAAAACTTAACATGGGCAAAAACAATATTAACAATCATTCTTTCAAATCTATTAAAACAAGTAAACACTTCAGATTTACGCTTCAAGGGATAAAACCAAACATTGCGAATGACATCATCAATGAAAATAACATAGTATAGCGAAATCAAAAATAGAGTTAATAGGGGCAGGACCCCAGACATCTGAATGAATGCGAACAAATGGTTTATCACACCGAGAGTCGCTTAAATTGAAAGGTAAACAACACCCTTTGCCAAGTTGACAACTACTACAGGATGATTATTCAAACTACTACTAGAATGGAAAGAAATCAGTGATTGCCTTCGTAAGGTCTTCAATGTCTGAAAGGAAGGATGTCCTAGACGTTGATGCCGCACTTCAGTAGTTATTGATGCAAATGGAGAAGGATGAATGGCGAGGAGTGAGGCATCTGGGTGGTAAAAAGTGTAAAGTCCGGCCAACCTACGACATTTCATTAGAATTTTCTTGGATTTGCGGTCCTTAATAGAAAAACCAAATTGTGAGAATTCGAGAGTAAAAGAGTTATCATAGAGTAACTAACTAACAGACTAAAATTTTTTGAATCCCTGGGACCAAAAGAACATTATGGAGCTGTATATTATGCTCGTGTCTGGTAATAAGAACAAAACCCTTATGAGTGGCGCGTAGAATGGTACCATTACCCACAAAATCCTTTTCATCGAAAGTGCAATGGCGAAGATTAATAAAAATACATGCATCCTCGGTGATGTGGGAGGTTGCTCCACTAGTGGGGTACCAATTTGGATTGTTTGGATCCATTATTGAAAAAGTTGCAGGAGCTGAGGGAATTGCTCTTTCTTGGTAGGTACGATTATAGCGATGCCAACAATTAAGAGCATTGTGTCCCTTCTTTCCGTAAATTTGGCACTCAAGGACTCTTGGGGAAAATTAGTGCACGTGAGCTAGTCAAGTTTAAAGGAATCCAAATATTTTGAAGAGGGAGAAAAATTCCCAGTCTGGTTGTTACGCCCAAAATTTGAAGATGGAGAAGGATTTCCATTTTGGTTGTTTCGCCCAAAAACTGACCCATATGGATTGCGTGAACCATTGTTGTTCAAACAATAACCTGGAGATTATTTGCCTCTTGAATAATTTTTCTTTTGTGAAAAATTATGAGTTGCGAAAGCCATATCCATGCCACTACTAGTGTCAGATTGAAAACGCATTTCTTGACTAATAAGATTTGCGATAAGCTCGTCATACAATGGAAAAGGGTGGTCTAGTGAGAACTGAAGCAGCGAATGTGCTGTATTCAGGTCCCAAACCAGTAAGTACATAATTTACTTTGTCTGGATCCAAAAGAGGGGCACCAATGGCGGCGAGAGTGTCAAATAGCCCCTTTAATTGTCTAAGATAATCTGAGATGGTAGAGGTGCCCTTTCGAATGACATTGAATTGATGTAAAATAAGAATGTGTACGAGCCTATGATCTTTGTTGATAATTATTAGCAAGGAATGCCATGTATCATAGGAGGTTTCCAAGTCGACAACTTCGGCCATGACTTCTTCCTTCAAGGTAGCGGTGATCCAACTGAGAAGTATTTGATCAATAATCGTCCATGTCTCATAATTGGGATTGGGGTGCTCTTGTCCATTTTCTAGAACTACCGTTGGGGGTCCAGGGACAATCCCTTCGACAAAAGTTAGTAACTTATGGCTACGAAGGACAGGCATAAATTGATTCTTCCATAATAGATAATTTGTGGAGGTCAGGCGGATAGAAATCAATTTTGTGATGGTAGAAAGAGAAAGGGTTGGTGGAGATATATTAATGGAATTTGTGATGGACCTGGGTTGGCTTGTTACGCCGACGTCGGTGGATTAGCTTGTGGCAGTGACGTCTACAGACATCCAGCTCAGATGTTTTTGGGTCTCAATAGACCCTTAGCTCTGATACCATATAAATGGTTGTAACGTAATGAGAGTTTTGTTAGATTAATTCCACAGACTCTCCAAGCCTTTATTTATAACATAAGATGTAATACAAAGATAAGCAATTAGAATAGATCATCTTAATCATGAAGGCCAAGGCCTTATCTTCCTTTTTTTTATTCTCTCTCTCTCTACCAGCCCTTGAACCCACAACCAAGTGGTTGGAATTTGAGGTCAACAACCACCGAGCTAGAAGGAAGGCAAATGAAGGCCTTATCGTCCTAGTCTTTTATTCTAGTCTAAAGCTGCTGATGAGGAGGAAAGCTTGCAACGTGATCCCACTTAATCAAGTGATGGGTTCATGATCTTCTTATCATGTTTATCATCCTTATCATAGAAGAAGGGTGAATAAGTTTTTTAATTTTAGCCCAAGAGAATGAAGAAGAAAAGAGAGAGCCTTTTCACCTGGTGTAGATCTATCATCACGGACACAACAATTGTTGAAGATCTTTATCTTTCTCTCCTTTCTCAACTCCTGGTGCTGCTACTCTTCAATTCCATACTAACATTACTGGGTATTCCAATTCCAATTCCTATCATCATCGTCGCAAGTTTCGAGTTTGAGGAGGATAAGGTCGATTCGATGGAGGTGCAGCAAGCCTGTAATTACCAATTAAAACCTAATCCACCACAATTACCTCTTCTCATAAATATTTAGCAATTAAATTGAGAACCCCTTTAGTCACTATAACCACCTTCCACTATGATGATTGATTAAATTAATATTCAATTAATTTGCTCGCAATCAATCTCACGTCGATTCCAATCCCCAAACTCAATGAACAACTATGTATGGATAGATATTCAATCAATCATTCTAATAAACACATAGTGCACGTGTGTGCAAACAATTACAAGTATATACAATAAAAAATAAATAACACGAGTAATTTGTTGACACAAAAACCCTCCTTAAGAAAAATCGCGGGTAACATTCTTGGTTTACCAAAGCCTAATCAACTACTCGTTAAGTAAACACACAAGTACTCGAGACTTATACCTCAACCAACACTATGATTAGATGCTCATTTCTTTGTTGTCTCTTCACCAAAGAGCCTTTTTTTACGTCTAGTGTAGCTTCAGTTGGACCTCTCCGCGACACGGTTCATCTAAGTCTCGAGCGACTATGGGCAAGCCAATAATCATCGGTATGCACACACCAATGAGTTTATCAAACCATAAATATCTTCAACTCTAATTTGTGAGGTTGGGTAAAATTTCTACTGGTAGCCTTTAGGGTCTTATGGATCTACACTGTGGTGGAAGCTCTCAAGGTAGAATTTTGATTTTTTATCTTAGAAATATCTCTAAAGGCTTAACCTAGGTGTAAGAAAGGTTCTCACTATTTATAGGTCTAGAATAAGGGTTGTCTTAGTAAATACAAAAACTCAGATTTGTGAATGACTGCTCAATCGGAGGGAGGGCGGTCATTGGGTGGCTGTCACTGGAGTGAAAACAACATTTCAAACACAACTAATGCATGCACCACTCGAGCAACCATGGGCATCGCTCGAACAACCATGGAGACAGCTCGAGCAAGTTCATAGAGTGAGTCATGTGCTGCCTTCCGTGGCCATTTTCTATTCCTTTTCTAAGTCATAAAGAGACCGCTCTAGTGAAAGCTAGTAAGTATTGATCGGTCCCCACAGGTTTTTAAGCAAAAAATCATTCAAAAACTTATCTTCAAAGAGGGGTCCGATTGTGACTCAAACTATATTTTCAAAATTCATAAATGATTTAAAAAAAGTTTTCTTTTAAAATCACCTAGGAGTCATAATCGAATTGCTTCCAATTTCATTTTCATCCTAATCAATCTAAGTTAAAAATAACTAAGGATTCATCTTAGTTTTCTAGGTCATTACCTTGTCCTAAGTATAAAGGTTCATATGGAGGTAGAATAATGTTGTTGTGACATTTGATCTACTTCCTTCAATGACGTTTTTGTATCTTAAACTTGATAGCATCATGGCCATGAATAGGTTGAGATTTTACAATGGGCTCCATGAAATTAGCCAATTACAAAGATGATGTAACAGATATAATTATGGTAAAAATTTTGAATCATTGTTGAAAGATTGATCATGAAGTTTGAGTTTCGCGCGTATTAACTTTCGAATCCAATTTAGTTTTGGATGTGTTTAATCTTGAAAATGATGGTTAGACAAGTTTCTAAATGTTCTTAAGTCAAAATAAGGTTATCACTGACTTTGAAAGGTAGAGAAACCTTAGGAGATGTAATATGGGTGTACTAGAAATTGAATGTATTATAGAGTTAAAATGTATTTTTGGAGAGAATTCGGGTAGAAAAAAATTTGACACCACCTTAGGCTTTTGGCCACAGCTTTCTACCCCTATATCTGATTGATCTGGTTTTTGGAAATTAGCAAGTAGACTTCAAGGACTACTAAAGTGTATTTCATAACTAGGCCAGAACTACCTTGGAAGTTCAGTTAGAAAATGGAGAACGTTCGAACTCGAATGGATCCCTTTCGAACACTGATGATTTTTTTAGCAAAAAAATGGAGATACTGGGAGAAAAGATCCTTCGAATGCAAAAGACTCTGTTCAAACTCCCTAGGCACCGTTCGAACATGAATGGATCCGTTCGAATGCGCGTACGTGATTCTACATGATTAAGCCGCGTCACCTGAATTGTTTTCACCCTATATAAACACTTAGGACGTGTTTTAGGTCAGTTTAAGCTATTTTTCAACCCTATGTGGCTAAGTAGAGTTGGCAGAACAGAAATCAAGTGAGATCTTGATAAATTGAAATGTAGGAATCACATCAAAACATGTTACGATCATCTATTCGTGAATCAAAGTAAGGGTTCTTTCTCGAATTCATTTATTGATGATTAGGGCTATACAATTATATGTTTTTCATCCTCATTAATATATAAATAATAGATCCGCAATATTTTTACATTCTTGGAACACATGATTCATTTCTTGAATAAAATACATAATTTGCTTCCAAGATCTATTCATTCTTGATTTAAAAACCTAGTTCTTGACTCCTATTCTATATATGTAATAGATCGACAAAGTTTTTACATTATTTTTTAATATATTCTTAAATTCTTGAATAAACACATGATTTACATCCAAATACATGTCTTACATCTAAAAATTATATTTTATTGATTAAAACCCTAGATCTTGAATATTGTAAATATGAACTCTTCTTTTTACTATCTCTTTCATGTTTTGCTTAAATCATTCTTTTACTTGAAAATTGTGGAACTATGGATTGTGGTATACGTGAAATTTGTGAAAAAGTATTGTTATTATCTCTTGTATGTGTGGGTGTGATAAACGTGAATTACACTCAAATTTATATCATAGAGTGTTAGAGGTTTTCTTACCTTGAGAGGTTTGGTAGTTGCCTAACACTCGTAGGGGGTTCGGTTTCTTGCGAGGACCAACCACAATTTGTTCATATAGGTTCGAGGCGGAGGGTTAGTATACTATTCCTGGAAAGGATTCGTCAATACTAAATGAGTCAGTAGATGCCCTTCCTAAAAAGTTTGTAGGACTGCAGGAATTGATTGTATGATTTGTGTTTGTGTTTGTGGTGGGTTGACTAGATAGGTTCGGTGTGTCGATTCATGCTAGTCTACCTACGTACATGAGATATAATGTTTTGAGATTTGATTTTACGAATGATTATATTCTGCTATGAACTTTACATTTTTATACCTTAAACTCGATATCGTTATAAACTGTCATTGTTTTATTTCAAATTATTGTATGACATTTTATAAACTAAGACTTACCTATTTTCATGATTTCTAAACTTTGTTTGGATTTGAGAATATTTTTTTACTGAGTTGGTTTGTTCATCCTACAATATAAATATTTTTCAAATTTTGGCTTTGAGAAAGATATAACTTTGGGTGAGTAGGTAGGTTGGGATGTTGTGGATCCGGAAGTGGATGTTTAGAGATGTTATCTTAAGTTTATAAATTCTGCACTCTGATGATGAAACAATATTTCTAGTTTTTGTTAGTTAGTTGGTTGGTTGGAGTACAATTGACTGTGGTGGTGGATGTAACTTTAAGGAGATATTATATTTAATTTTGGAGTTGTTTAGTTATTTATTAGGTGATGGATGATTTTGTGATTTTAATGATTTATTTAGTATGCTCTCATGTTTTAATGGTTGTTAGATAATTAGTGTCTGAATATGAATTTGAACCGTTACAAATAGTGATCTTGAAAGATAGTTAAATGTAGTTAATAGTAGAAAACGTTATAGTTCAAAAAAAACAAAAAAAACAAAAAACAAAATGTTATAGTCATTTTAAACGTGAACCCCAAACCCCACTTTCTCTTTTTATGATAACAATATATGTACATTCAAACTCATGCTTATTTATGGGATGAATTACTTCTGGACCTATGAAATTTGTCACTTAATCATATACATTATATCATATATTAAAAATTACTTGCATTCCCATAAGTTTTTACATGTGTTACTAATAAACTCCTATCAGCAATGTCTGAAAAATCAACAGTGTCAAAATTAGTTAATGTCAACAAATTATCCTTGAATAATCCTCAAATTACCGTTTGTGAGACGCCGAGTGTCGAGATACTCACATTTGTGTTTCCTCTTTTATTTCGGATCTCACCATTGTAATTATTGATTATATTTTTTTTGGGAGGGGGGAGAGGGGAGAAGAATTTAGGGTTAGAACCCTCAACCACTTGTCGGCAGTAGTGAACTCTTATCACCAGGTCATTCCCTCACGTCAAGATGTTGACAAACAACATCAATGCATATATCAACCACTTGTCGGCAACAAAACTATAGACATAGTGACTATGTACTCATATATTCCTAAAGAAAAAACCCCAATGTACACTTCTTCATGTAATTGTGGCCTCAAATGTAACATGCAAGCACGTTTGAGGCACCATTGAATTAATAAAATACTCAACAATAACAAATATAGGTTTTTGAATGAAAATCCTATGAAGAATGGCATATGAAGAGATGGAAAATGAGTGATAAAGGACCCCATCAAGAATTGCGTTTTTTTTTTTTTGTTGGTGAAATGAAGAATTGCATATGAAAAATGAGTGATAAAGGATCTGTGTGAGAAGAAGAAAGAACAGTGCCATGAAACCTTCTTTTTGTCTTTGTTTCTCAAACGTTACTGGTAAGGAGTGCACAAATAAATATTCATACGTGAGGGGTATGGTGCGTCTAAATAGGTGACAAACATCAATGGACAATCAATGATTGATTTTCGGAAGGGGTGTTTATCGAAAGAGTGAAACATTATGTTCATTGCTCTTCTCCTAATGTCTCTTGGAGCCAATCGGTTGCCTGGGTATAATTTATCGTATATACATGGGTTACTTGCACTTCATTATCCGGGAGAAAAAAAGGTGGGGGTAAAAGATGGTGTCTAGAGATCACTCTAATAAGTTTTGACTGATGAAATCATGAGGCTTTTAACCGTATTTATTACTCTTTTTAATTATAAATTTAATTAAAATAAAATAACAGTCAATTATCGAATTCTAATATAAATGTCAAAACTTGAACCACTAAAATTTGGTCGGAACTTCACTGGACTACCGAATCGATGGTACTATTATTGGCATCGTCAAACCCTTACAATTATTGCCAAACTACGGACAAATCACCTGACCAGACGTCAGATTTAATGGGGCCCGCCTTTCATGTCCTATTAGCTAAATTTCCTCTTAGTTGGTCTTCACTTACCTGACCAACCAGTATAGTTCGTCCATCAACAAATTAAATTTCATGTGAATCGAATGTGAATAAAATTGAAGTATTTTGATGGATTTTATTTTTCATAATTTTTATTATGAATTAAAAAAATCTAAATCCCAGAATCTCAATCGAATGGTTTAATTAAGCATTAGCTAATAATTCTAAATTTCAGAAAATTATCACTAAATGTCATCGACATATAATGTATAAATATATAGATACCTACACCCACACTTAAATTAGATCAAATCATACTCTGATTACAAACTTGAATTTCTATTTAGAATGCATTAAATCTGATAATAAGGATTGGCGGTATTGTACTTTATCAATCTGAAAATACAAATTTATTTCAAGAAATTAAACTAGATTCGACTGAAAATTTAATTTATTAACAAGACTAAACATTACCTTGGGAATGGGCTAAAGGGGTTACCATTTTTAAACTTAAATGTCCGGGAAGGACAGCAACTTCAATTCATATGAAAAGCATGGCATCTAAATTTGTTGTGAAAGTTATCCTGCGTCGCCAAGGAATAGAATGGTCCAATGGGATACTGATCGAATTTTTCACTTTAAAATTAGAGATTTGAGTCTTGGAGTATACATTGAGGCTCAGTGGTTGACTGCTATAGTAGTCTAGTTAAGTTCGTTCTCGAGAAGAATAACGGACGCGATTAAGGGTCTCATGATCCCACCAGTAAAGACCTATTATGGTGGTCTCTGTACACTCTCATTTGCCCCCACTCCTTCTTTTCAATAGAAAAAAAAAAAAAAACAAAGTTATCTTGCCTCTACTTTTTAAGAGGAGCGCACTAAGTTGGTTTTGTTAAAAAATTACAATAGAAATTGAAGCAAAAAAATGATACAATTTCGAACTACACGATATAAAAATTAATCTAATATTATATTTGAAAAATTGGATTTTATTTGCATGGATCTTAATGTTATACAACTCAACTAATACACCCTAAAATTAGGGGTGCAACTTGCGTTGGGCAACCCGATTTCAACCCAAAAAAATTAGGGTTTGGGTTAAGGTTTTTAATACTTGAGTTGGGGTTTGGGTCAAAAAATATCGACCGAATTCAATTTGGGCCGGGCTCGGGTTGAGGCATCGGCAACCCGATTTCAACCCGAACCCTACAAATTAAAGAATAATTTTATATATATAAAGCATTAGCACTTTTTTTCATTTTTACTCCATCGTCCTCTGTTTCTTGTTGCTTGCTACTCTGTTATGCGTGATTAGTGGTGATAGTGTGATGTTTTAAGTTTAATGTTTTTATGGGTCTAATTTCTATGTTTTCTGGGATTGTGCTTTGAGATCACTAGTTTTTTGGTGTGAAAACAGATGATCAATAATCGTGCAATATTATGAATGAAATATATGGATTGTTTTATGAATTTGTAATTATTCCCCTCCTCTGTCTTGCAGTGAACCCGAGTTCAACCCGAGCCCGCGCCGAATTAAACTCGGGCAGTGCTCGAGTTGAGTTTCTCAACCCGAGGTAGGGTTAGGGTTAGGGTTAGGGTTGAAGATTATATACCTAGGATTGAGTTAGGGTTGACTGTCTAACCCGCCCGAGTTGCACCCCTACCTAAAACGCTAGACAATCCCCTATTGTATACCTACATTTCTCTTCTCTCTCCCATTCTTGTCTTTTATTTTTTATCAGTTTACTTTAATTTTAAATTATATAATTAAAAAATTATGATTTAAAATATAAATATTACACAATTAATAATTTTTAGTATTACATAGTGTTTTGAAGCACAAAAATATTACTAACATTTCAATAAAATATAATGTTTTTGTAGCCATTAAACATAAAAATAATAAGATAAAATAAAATAAAAACTTTACAGATGTCATGTATGTTTTTATTAAACAAAAAATGATATAAGGTTCCAAAAACCCTAGTCTATACCACCAAAAAAAATTGACAGAAACATGAGGCCCCCCGCCCCCCCCCCCCCCCCCCCCCCCCCCTGTCTCTCTCTCTTCTTGCAGTGTGAGATTGACAACTCATACAATAAAATATTTACATATTGGCCATACGTATACAAAGAGATAAGTTTCTTTAAGAGACAGTGCAATAAAATATTTGTTACTTTTTCATTTCCAATCCGATATCAAATCTGGCTTTTGAAAAGGGATAAGATATTGAAGGCGGCTAAGCGTATAAAACAACTAGGGAAGAAGTCCTTTTGACATTTGAATGATCATGATAGTATGTCGGCAGAAGGGTGCAGTTAAGTTCATAGTGTGAACGTGGGAGTGCATTTGCGGGGTGTCTTTTTTTTTTCTTTTTACTTCCTCGATAGAAGAGAATATTGAATATAACAGTGTCACTATATTATATATTATCATCTAATAATAAATTTTTAAATAAATACCATAAGTGTTATTTTTTAATATTGAATAATTATTTTCTTACATAAATAGGATATTTACTAAATAATACTATAGGGTTCATTTGAATAATTATTATTTTTTCAATTATTTTCTTTATCTATCATATATTTAAGTATGACTCATTGTATTCAAGTGGGTCTCTCACACATTATATGTTAGTAAGGGAATTGAAGATAAATATATTAGAATGTGATGGAACTCGAAATTGCTATACCCAGTTACAGAACAACTATTGTGTGAGGTCCAGCGGGGACTTTATCAATGCTTGGGTTAATGCGGAAGTAAGTGTTGATGTTAAATCAAAGAATAAGATATAAGTGGTTCACCTCAGCTGAAAGACTACGGTTACGTTCAATGTAATGGAGGCTCTTGCTCCTTGAGGGGAAGGGAGAATTATATTGATTGAAGAAGAAGGTAGTGATTACAGTCAGTCTTTTGGCAGAGAGCCTTTTTCACACAATACATCTCAAGTAAAAACTATGGAACTCTTTTTTACAGTGGCTTCGTCTTCTATTTATACATCTGGTCATCTAGGGTTTTTGCGATTCTTCCTTTTCTTGGTTGATTTTGTGGTCCCCTCTTTATTTGTCTTGTAACGGGGTCTGCCACCCTAACGTATTCTATGCCCACAATCCTCAGAAACGGAATATATCCAAATATTCCCTTTATCAGGGAATATTTGTTTTTTAGAGTCATCAAAAGCTGTCTCCTTATCCCCTAGACACATGGTGTAACCGGAGCTACTTGGGGCCTATCCTGCACCGAGCTCCTTCTTCTCGAGCAGGCACATGTCACCGTGCTTGATATGACCGGGCCGATGTATCCCAAACTAGTAGATCTTCTGCTTTTATGTCCCTAGCTGTGGCCCAATCCCATGGTAAGGTGGGTGCTCCGCAAGTGGGCCATTAAGGTCCTCTTTTAAAGTGGTCCGTTGGATGCATTGGATTCCAAATGGGCGGCCCAAGTTTAAGCCCATCATTATGAGAAGGCATCTGAATTACATGTTAATTGAGTATTAAATAATAATACCGGGGTGAGGCTAATAATGTGATATCACTATTATATTATATATTTTCAACTCTCATTGAATATATTCTTTTATAATTCTATTGATACACACACTTCTGAAAAAGCAGAAGCAAATAAAGCTTGTGGCTATGTGTATGTAGGGGGACCAGTTTCAGTCATGTTTATGTCGCGTGGATAATTCTATAGAAAAATTTTTAAAATTTGTAATTAGTGATTTTAAAAGAAAATAAGATATGCCACCAAAAAAATTACTTTTTGATCATGAAATTCCATGTCAAGAAATTGCATGACGTCTCTCTCTCTCATCATACAAGTATGCATGTCAATAGATCGAATATTTATCCGAATTTGATCTAAACTCGAATTCATTTAAGTTGATGTGGATTTTTTTTTTTTTGATAATCCAAATACAAATTTGTTATATCATTTTTAATGTATTTTGGATATTATTATATTTGATCAGATTATTATTTAATCCCAATAATGTATTTATATTTATGTCTATATAATATGATTAGGGGTGTCCATGGATAGGGCCGGGCTACGCCCACAAAAGTTTTTTCTGGCCAGGCCGGGGTAGGGTAAGCCCAAGCCCATACCTAGATGAGTTATCGGGTGCTCTGGGCTGGGTTTCGGGTAGGGGTAGACTAACCGCAACCCAACGTACGAGCCTATCGGGCGGGCCTTCTAGGCAGGCCTGTTGAGCGAGTCAAGCTGGTGGATTTTTTTTATATACAATTTCATTTAAAAATAATGAATATTTTTGTAACTTAATATTTTTGTAAATTATATTTTTGAATTAAAAATAGAGTTAAAATGGACAAAAAATAAATAATGAATAATTTTATTTATGAATAGAGGAGGAACTGCATCACAATAGAATGAACACATCACAACTAGGTTTGCACCTACCAACCTATCTATCATTTGTACAATTGTACCTTTTAAAACCGGTATGCTTAATACATTAAAAAGAAAATAATACATTATTTATAGTATCTAAATTTCTAAAACTTCAAATTCCAGTATTGGGAGACTTATTTCAAAGTTTCAAATTCAATGGTCTAATGGTCTAACTTTTTTCCAAAAAAGGTTAGGCGGGCTGTGTGGGAGGGCGGGTTCTTGGGAAAGGTTTTAACGGGATTTTTACGGGCGGGCTATTAGGCTGAGTTTAGAACCGGGTAATAGGTTTGGGGTCGGCCCATGTCCTCCTTTTAAGGATATTGGGCTTAGATAGACCAACTATCGGGTTTCGGCCTATTTTTTTCAGGCCAGTTAACGAGACCTATGGATAATCCGGCCCACAGACACCTCTATTTATGATAAAATTAAGTTATTATTTGATTATATTATATTAAAAATATTATTTAATTTATTTATTCGAATCAGATCAGATTCTTAACGGATCTGAATATAAACTATGAAAATAAAATTTATCGAATAATCGAATTGAATTCCTATTGGGATGGACTATGGACTACAATCTAATCTAAACGAATTGGTAGGTTGGTCTTGGCCCAGCCCATTGATTTGGGGAGTATTTCCTGGTGTAAGCCCAGTCCTTAGACTATTCTCCTCGCCTAGGCCCTATACATGGAGCATTGCTGTCTTGTATTTTTGAATGTTAATATCTATTTTTATATTCATACTTGGAGTTCTTGAGAATATAAACCTAGCCCGTTATTTTTTGAAAAAATTGGGAAGAATTACGAGAACTTATTTGTTTTTAAAGTCTATAGCACAAAATTTTCAGTCATTAAGTCGTCACTTTCTTAAATAGTTGGTGACCATGTACACATTTTAATTTTACATATTTGTGTATTACGTAATTACCCTTAACTTAATTCATGCAATTTAGATATGAAAGTTTTCTTATTTTTTAATTATGTTTTATTAGATAACTAGCTAATGTCCGTGTCTGAAGGCACTACGTAATATAATAAATCGTTAATTAGAAAAATTGTCAATTAATCTGCCCCCACTAAAAAAAAAAAAAAATTCTATAGAGTTTCTTCTAAAATAGCACCCCATGAAATTCTCAACTTATATACACAATTTTATACTCAAATTTATTGTACTACCATCACAATAGTGTATTTCCTCATACAACCATTTCCAAACCACAACACCACCATCATAGTAATGAAGTAAGCATCTTAATACACGCATTGAGACTCACTCTACTCTAAAAACTCTTACATCATTAGAACAACACCACATTCATATTATCCAAACAAAGAGTCAAATCAAACTATACTTCTAAATCTGTGCTCCAATGTATGTAATTTAACAACGCTAAACCAAAACCAACTTTTTTGCATCCTCTATCCCAGCTACTTTTGCTTCTTTTTTCTCTTTTTTTCTAGGCTAATAATGGCGTCCTTATGATTTGCAGATCAAAAAGGGAGAATAGAAGAATCGATGTATGGTAGAAAGACAATTTCCTTCCTGTTTTTGCTAGGTAGGAAAAAGATGCAATAGTTGTCCATTGAAAAGTAGGAAATGAATTGCTAAAGGAGTTGCAACTATGCTACTATGTTGATGTTTTGTTCATGGTCATGCATAGTTAGAAATATACTTTTGGAACCAACAAGAAATACTCAAATTCTTTACCCTTTTTATTGGGCAATCTTAATTTCATTTATGAATAACAAATTCAGTAGAAATCAAACATATATGAATAATGTGTTGTAAATTGAGCAATATATATAGGGGCATCACCAACCAATTCAGTAGAAAACCATTTCATGAGGAGTGCATTACACCAATATGAGCAAACAATCGTCAAGCAAGGGCATATTGTTATTAATGGATTGTTTATCACTGCCATTAGATTTTTGTACAAATGAAGTTATGCATTATATGCGGGTTCCCTTCCTTATGGCCTCAATTTCTACGACTTATTCTTCTCTTTCTCTCCACAAATAGTCAGGGGAGTTACAATTACCTTGAGACGTCAACACAACATTCACAAACAACTACCACAACCACCATAATACCACACCACAAAATTGGGAGGAAAAAAGAATCACTTTATTTATCATTAAGCAAACATTTGAATAAACACAGCGCATACTAAAGACTTGCAATCACGTATCTAGTTGGTCAATTGGGTTCATGACTAAGAAATGGTAATATGAATTTGGGACCAAAAAAGTAAAACTGGAGGGTAATGTTGGACACAAATTTGTATGCCAACGTAGCATCAATAAAAATGAAAAGCAAGATTAAGGTGAGAAAAAAAAAAACCCCATCGCATCATTCAAATTAACTAATAAATTTATGATACCAAAACCCAATAAGAAATTTAGTTAGCCTAATAAACTCAAAAGCTAAATGAAAAGTAACGAAAATGGAATAAAGAAAGACAACCTTTTTGAAGCCTTCGTAAAAATATAAGAGGTCTACGAACATACATTTAGAAAATTTTATGCATTAATTTTGGACAATAGAAGTGCACCAAGAAATTTTAGGCAATCTATATTGCATCGTGATTCCCAATACCTTGATTTTGTATTTTAATGCAAAATTAGGCAATGAATTTCGGAGAGAGAAAAAGAGAGAGAAACCGAAGATCTTGAAAAATCAGACTGGCCAGTTAATGAAAGTAAATATTTAAGGCAATCAATTTCAGAAAGAAAATTTTTTAATTCACTAGTCGGTACACACGTGCGTTGCATGCGAACTATTTTGAGTATAAAAATATTATATATTGAAGATGTCAACCGCTTCCCTAAAATGCAAAACCATAATAATCATTGGTGATTAAACAATTCACCTATGAAAAGCCCTTAAAAATTCAAGCTAAATTAATTTTAATAAAATTTTTAGTACGAATACAATGTTCTCCATTCATCTTTGTAACTCATATTTTTTTGTAGTTTATCCTCTCTTTTGTTTGTATGGCTTTGAATTATTTGCAATATAAACTAAAGTAGCAAAAAAGAAATAACACAATCAACATGAATCAAGCATATAATTTGTGATGATCAATTTTTGTATATAAAGAATAAATATCTTTAAAGCACGTTGAAAGGCAATGTTTTACATCCTAAAGCTCAGTAATTAGTGATATATATAAATAATGTCAGCACATAACTTCATTGATGATTAACCCTTGTTTAGTGACCCTAAGCATGTAAATGCTCCACTCCATTTTGAATGCCTTCCCACTGTCTACAATAAGATCTAAAAAATAGGTTTTTCAAGATTATAATTTTTACTCCCAAAAACTTCTTCTAACATGAAGGTACACAATATGATTTAAATTATGACCAATTGGAGCTTGAATATGGATGAATAATAAATCTCATGTGCATTTCATAATTTTAATAACCCATTTGGCCGATTACAGTAATTTGCTATAAGGTTTATGAGATATTGCTGGTTTTATGTAATTAGTTGTGTAATATAATTTCTTTCCTTCATACCTTCATAAAAAAATCTTGCTAATGCAGAATGGCATGTGCTTTCCAAAAGTAAAGCATAATGTGTAAGGTGGAAGGATTATATTAGTGCAAAAGCCTCATAGAAAAAATTAAAAATAGATCATCACATCCATACTGCCAATTTTCTTAACAAGAAAGTGCAATTGCCCCAAAAAAAAAAAAAAAAAACACCACATGCTGTTGGGGAAAAAAAAAGAGTCTGCAGGCTCAATTAATATCCACGTGAGAAATTACTCTGTTGAAGCGAAAATAACTCTTGATCCTCAATTATCAACACCACTCTTAATATTCCATTCATCATAATATGTTTTGGTAAAGCAACTGAAGCCTTCAGATTAAAGATTTGACAAATATCATACTTGCCAAGAGTTCAATAAGAAAACCCAATGTGTTCCTAATAAACAACTTATGAGTTTAAGTTGTTTAATAGCTCAATGAAATGTGAAAAAACAAATTACAGGACCGTCATATCATTTAGAAGCAATGCCTATTAAAAAAAAAAGATTCTTCTAAACCTCACTAAAATACACTTTCAGCAAGATCGTGATGAAATATTATACTTACTTGTACAATCAATTTGCTATTTTCTTCCAAGTCATTTTTGTTCCCAGTAAGTGTCAAAATTATGCTAGGATCACTTACAACAACCACCAAATGATCAAATAGATAGATGCAATAAAAAGTTGAAAGAATCGTTCAAGCACATGTTTTCCCAATATAAAGGCGGCGGGTATATGGAGACTCTAAAAATTCTATGAAAGGAGGAGTATATGGGAACATGGAACGGTTCTTCATCAAATCATAACTGATGCATAGATTCATTGAATATTTAATACCAAATACACATTGTTACGCATAGTTACAATATTACATAATTGCAGTTCAAGTACCTGAAAAATTAAATTTACTTAATAACAGTAATCAAATATAGAAATGTAATTTAGTTGGACTAATAATGATAAAATGGACTTTATAGCGAGGAAATCAAAAGTTTTTCAAGGTATAGAAGATTAAAGGACTAGCATTATGAATAACTAACATTTTATAGTAGTATAAATATAAATATAAATATATATTTATTAAAAATGAATGAGTGATAAGAAGAAAAAGAGAGACATATGAAAGGTCACTTAATAAATAAATGTATTTTATAATGAATAACATTTATGTTATACTTATTTAGATATATGATATTTTGGATATTCAAGAAATGGCAAAGGGTAAAAGAGTGAAACAATTTTTTTTTCATTATGTGTACATTTAGAACTTAGAAGTAGCATAGATGGATATAAATATATGTATGTGTGTGTGTGTGTGTGTATATATAGATTATTTGTGTGGAAAGAAAGTATATGAAGAGTTATTTGAATATTTAATTAGTATTAGGTAATTAAATATATAATGATATAGATGTATTGAATTATTTTTATAGGGGCATTATGGTCAAACAAAAGTTTTTCACTTTTGTTGACATTTTATAGTAGTATAGATTATGGTAAATGTGGTACGTCGGATCGAAACGATCTGAGACGTCAGTAGATTGAGACATTTTGGGATAACGTCGTCTGTTGCATGATGTCTTTTTTGGTTACGAAACGATCTAGGCCGCTCTTTGTCTCTAAAATTCAAAATTGGTCTACTTTATTATATAGATAGGTTTCTTAAATTAAGGGATTAATTAATGATTTGAATTTTGAAAAGATACCTTCAAAATTCTTATGATCTTTTCTTCTCCTATCCTTGCAGGCATTTGGTGGGATCCTTGATATTTTGTGGGGTCAACAGTTATGAGTTCAATAGAGAAGACAAAGGTGGAAGCTCTCATCGGAAGTTTCTTCAGTGAGGACATTTTCTTCATTCTGCAACTCCTGTGTCTTGTTTTATGTTCATTTTTTTGAACATGGACATTTGTGTAATAGATCAACAGTTCAAGATAACGATGATGATGAAAACCAATGGCTCAAATTATTTCTATCTAGTACGAGTTTCCCTTTTCTCTTGTTTTTGGGTTTTGTTTGGAAACAATATTATGCGTGATGCGATACCACTCTAAAAGTGTGGGTCCAACATTTATCATCAAAATCTTTTAGGGTTAAACGTATATCTCAAATTGTTTGTATTGTGAAATGATAGCTTCCATGTATTCTTTAATTTAATTGTTGATCTTCGAATCACTGTATTTTGTCACTGTTTTTTCCCATGTGTCACTATTTTTTCCTTGTGTTACTGTATTCCTTGTGTCACAGTTTTTTTTGGAGAAATTTATATTATGATGCAATTGCAAATATATATTTATATCTATATCTATATAATAAAGTACAAAGAATTTTAAACCCCCAAACTTATAAAATCGTTTGAACTTTTCACTTTTCAGATCATTTCAAGATTTTTGATCCGATGAATCAAAAGCTTTCTCCAAAAATTTTCCAGCCATACACTTTCCAAAAGGTAGTAGAACAGTGTTTTCAGACTCAATGAATTTCCCTCTCACACATTTCTCTGTGTCTTCCAAATAGAATGGAGTCTATTTTTATTTATCCAATCTAATGGAGTCTATTTTTATTTATCCAATCTATCTCTATTCTCTCTCCATTCTCTAACTCCTCTGTCTTTCTCACGTCCCTATCTCCCCCTAGCATCTCTCTCCCCCAATATCTCTCTCTCACTCACTTATGTCCAGAGGTGGTAGGACTCTGTTTTTAGACTCAATGACTTTTTCTGTCACACGTCTCTGCTGTGTATCCCAAACAGAATGGAGACTGTTTTTAAATTTACCCAATCCCCAACCTGTAGCTATCTGTGCTTATCATCTCTCACTCACTCATTCACGTCTCTATGAAGCAGCCCAGCATCTCTTTCTTACTCCCGTCTCCATGAAGCAGCAGCTCTCTGGGACTGGCCATGCAAAACACTGGTAACTCTTTCTCCTCACTCTCGATGTTTATAGATTAAAATTTTTCTCTCTACCACACTGGTAACTCAACTCTCTTTAAAGCATCTCATATGTAGCTCTCTCTCTCTCTCTCTCTCTCTCTCTCTCACACACACACACACATATACCCCAACAAAAATTTACATAATCACACTTACACACCAACACACCCACAGATTCACGTAATCACACACATACACAGACTCACGCATTCACACACACACACACACTCTTCACAGACTCACAATCACAAATGCATGAATTCACTATCACACACGAATTCATAGTCACACATGCACTCACAATCACAAGTGCTCTCCAATTGTTTGTTTTTGGAAGATTTAATGTGTATATAATTAAGCTATCAAGTGTTCAATTTTCTTTTTGTTCTTTCTTACTAATTCGACTTATTTTAGTATTCATGTTCCGTTTCTAACAAGTTGGATATTTTGTTGTGTTCATATTGTAGCATCGGGGCATGGTTAAATGCATCAAGGCAGACCTACAACATATAGCCCGTTGGAGTATTTTAAATATGGTACACTTTGACTTCCCTCTATAATCTAGAAGCCTTACAATTTACAATGAAAAATTCATTGGTATAGTGATAGCAATCCAGCCATCCTTATGTTCAAGACTTCAATTCTACTTAATCAAATGTAGTTATCTGTCATAATTGGAAAGTTAGAAGTGATAGTATGTGGCTTAATCTTCTATTGCCTCTTTTCCCACTACAACAAAAATCATTTTTTGCGACGATTTTTTTCGTCGCTAAATAAAAAAAAATCGTCGCAAATTATTTTTCGCGACGTTTTTTTTTCGTCGCGACTTCGTCGCAATAGCCTCGTCGCAGAAAGTAATTTGCGACACAAAATTATTTTTGTCGGAAAAAAATTTTTTTGCGACGAAAAAAAAATGTCGCAAAAAGTAAAAAAAAACGTAGCTAAAATCTATTCCACCAGCGTAACAAAAAAAAATAATAATTAAATTACTTTTTTGCGACGTAAAATAATCGTCGCACATAATTTTTTACATAAATAAAAATGTAAAAAAAATAAGTAAATTAATTTTTTGCGACGTAAAATAATCGTCGCACATACTTTTTTACATAAATAAAAATGTAAATAAAATAATTTAATTAATTTTTTGCGACGTAAAAAAATCGTCGCGAATAATTTTTTACATCAGTAAAAATGTAAAAAATAATAATTTTATTAATTTTTTGCGACGAAAAAAAATTGTCGCTAATAATTGTTTACAAAATTAAAAATTAAAAATATAATAATTAAATTAATTTTTCGCGACGTAAAAAAAACGTCGCCAAAATTTTTTTACATAAATAAAAAATGTAAAAAATAATTGAATAAATACATTTGCGACGTATTAAAATCGTCATGCAAAAAATTGTTCCTTCAATTTTTTGCGACGATTTTAATTTCGTCGCAAAAAAGCTTTTTTTTTTTTTTTTTAAATAATTCATAAAAAATGATATTCCAATAAAAAAATTTCCCTGTACACCAATAATACCAATAATATGGTGTGCCATCTTTATTTTTTTATTTTTAAAAAAAAGATGCAATTTTATTTATTCACAAAACAATTTTTACAAGAAGCAAAGTAAAGGCACAAAACGCCTCAACCAAAACAACGGCACAAATGCCTATCAAAAAGACCAAAGTTCAAAAATATTAAAACAACCAGAAAGTCTTCACAGCAACCAGTCCAGCCTCTTCACAGCAACCCTCTCTTCTCTTTTTTCCAATATATTTCAAACAAATCAACACTTTGAAAGTGCTGATTTTTAGTTTACTCAGAGTAATCTCAGCCCTTATCATCAAGCAAGACCCTCTTCTGTTTCCGCAAAACAGGCAGTCCCATACTGTCATTCCTTACAGCAAATCCAACTTCATATGGCAGTAGTAAATGAATCGAAAAATCAATTGAACTTCTCTCTACCACAGCATGATTCTCGGATTTTTCGTGTCTTTAGGAATTTATCTACTCAGGATTCCAGTTCATCCCATTTAAGGATGTCTCTGATATCATAAATACAAAAACACATGAAACATAATCTTGTGCATTCTGTGTGTACATCTACTATGGGTTTATAGTACATTCCTCATTCGCCTCTAACTTTGAATGCATGATCAGGCAGCAAATGAAATAAGGGGGAAAAAATTCAAAGGAGAACTAATGATTTAATTAACGAAGGATTGAGAATGTGTCTTTTGCCAACTATTCAGGTTCTGCATATAATGGGTCCCAAATGCGAGTGGACATATTCATCCCAAATATCAACTAACTCATTGGACACAGATGATCCACTGAACCTTGATTATTTATAAAACGCTTCGGTTGAGATACAAAATTCATTATAGAAAATACAGCAGATTGTCCAAAGTATAAATCCCCTATCACTTGACTAACAGAATAAAAATAGCCTATTTTCTCTGTGTCATTCTGTGAAAATTCCTAACCTAAAATAAACTCATACAAGAATAATACCTCCATTTTTAGCAGCTAAAATTCGATAATAATCCTCTGCAGTAAACTCATAAAAGTCATCTGGCTCCTCTGCTCCAAAAAATAAAGTAGAATACAAAAGGAAAAATCAAACACGTTAATAAGGCATTACACACCACACAAGACATTTCAGATTCTTATATTAGTTGACAAGGAAAATATATTAAAAAGAAATTTAATGAAGTTTAAATGGTCCACACCATTGTTGGAAACATCACTTGATGATGGAGAGGTGGTTACTGTTTCAAACACACGGATTTCTCGTCCAAATTTTTCTTTTGCAGCCGCAAGCTTTGCCTGTATCACCCAAGGAAATTTGACATAATTGCACAGCACCATGCCAGCAGCCAAGTAAATGAAGATTATAGCATAGCATACTAGAACACCCATTTTCCAGTCTTTGAAAATTGAAATACATTACAAATTTTCAAATTAAAACTTATGGGAGTAGAGAAAATTTATAAACTTAATTTCAGACAAAAAGTAACTAAGTGATGGGAAAAGTTAATTACCAAGTGATGGGGGACAAAAAAGCAGTAATTTACACCAACAGTGCAGATAGTGCACATTTCAAAAACTGTATAAGCCTCAGAAGCTAGAGAAATATAACATATTTACAAATGAAACCCCTCAATGAGCTAGCTTCCTTTTGTCTTTATCTTTTCATGCGTCTTTTAAAATTTTCCTCTCTGGGTCAAAAACAATGACAGATAACAGAAATTACTAAGATACACAAATATAAGTCATGGATCAGTTATAGAACCACAATGAAATTTAAACAGGATGACAAATTTCAGTTCTTCACGCACTGCCCTCATTCTCAAAGCAATCAAAGTACTTGAATTTCACTCAAGATCGCAAGTATTAACTAGGAAAACAAAAAAAAAAGGGGGGGTTATTAGCATTTATCAGCATCAAAGTCAAAAACAAAAAACAAAAAACAAAAAACAAAGGAAATTGAATAAGCTCCAAAAGGAGCACCGCAACGATAACAAGAATCAAACATATAAAGAAATTTCGAAAATCATAAGCCAAGTTTAGATATAATTGAAATTAAACAATATAACAGAAACCCATATCGACCCCTCTCTCGAAAGAATTAAAACCACAAGAAATCAAGTAAAGAACATAAGGTAGGTGGATTGCTATTTGTTCCATGAATTGATTTGTGGTATTGCAGCAAAATCTTTGAGGTGAGTGTTCTGAAATCTGACTCATGAATCTTTTACCTAGCCGCTAGTCCAACACATACAATGGAAACACCAGGTCGGATATGCCTCATTGTGTCGAATATGGCCATACCTAAGAGGATAAAGGAAACAAAGAAAAAGAAATAAATAAAAAGATGACATTAGTTCATAGCCCATTATACAGAATCTTATCAACAGAATGACTGAGCAGTAGCTAAAGAAAAGTTACCAGCTATAACTGATCCCCCTGGAGAGTTCACATACATCACAATATCCTGCTCAAAATATCAGGACAGGTATGAATCGAGAATCACCCATACAATCATCTTTATCTTCTAAAATTTTTTGAATCAAAATCAATGTGTTCACGAAAGAGTAAGAGGGGTGTGTGTGTATGTTGGGGGTAAAGGATGGTTATAACAAGTGGAGTATGGTCAATTAAATATAAAAGCTCATTCTTTCATGATAGACATCAATTTATGTTAAAAAAAAAATCTGCTCAACACAACAAAAATTGTATAACTACTAGGGAAGACGATTACATGAATTCTATTCCACAAATGTGACCTATTTAAGATCACATCTTAGGCAATTTGGCTCATTAAGTTTAACAAAGATTCAATAAGAACCACAAACAATAACTTTAGCACACAAGACGTCCATCAAAGACCATACAGTGCTTCCTCATGTTGATTGAACAAACTTAGTAGGACAAATATACTAAAATTGGTCCACCTGACCTGGTTACTAGCAAATTTCGTTGATACTGTTGAACTTCCAGGAAATTTTAGGATACAATTAAGTGGAAGAATAACATAAATAAACGATACTAACCTTGTTAGGATCAACAACATCAAGATAGAGAAGCTTGAAAATACCCAGAAGCATAATTTTCAAAGCATGAGAAATATTAGGTAAACAGTTCAAGAGAATGCTGTTTTCCAAGGCCAAAAATCACAGTCGAGATATAACAAGAAGATGCATTTTTAATTTAAATTTATGAAATCATACTTTTTAGTTCCAGTCTAGTTAAAAGACAACCTTGCTCCAGGGCTAGGATAAAAATTAACAGAGGATTGCCACAGAACTTTGTACTCAACTCAAGGATTTGACAAGAAACTATCAAAGCATGATCAGGGCAAATGAAACCCACAAAATACACTATAATCTTGCCAACTAATAGTTAGATTGGTGAGATTTGCCTATTCCCAAAATTCATAACACAGCTGCTCAAGTAAAAAGAAGGCTAGAAGAAATAACTAGACTAAATTGTTGTATTTGGAGGGTAATACTTGGACTGTTTAGTCTATCCTTTCACATTATTATATGGGGAACTTTTTACTTGAGCAGCTGTGTTATGAATTTTGGGAATAGGCAAGTCTCACCAATCTAACAATTAGTTGGCAAGATTATAGTGAATTTTGTGGGTTTCATTTTCCCTGATCATGCTTTGATTATCTTCTTTGATAGTCTGAAAGAAGGCTAGAAATGAAGAAACCGGCAAGTAACATATTCATCTTCTTTCTTAGAATTCAAGGGAGAGAACTGAACTTCATCGACCACACGCACTCAAATGCACTGGCATATTATGAAGCATGTACACTGCATAACAAAATTGCCTCCACATGCAACGATGCAAACAAATTCCAAACTCAACGAAATAGAGTAATTTTTCCTGCAACCATCTTTCTTAGTCCTTGAAAATCCTGCATTGATCCAACTAATTTAATGAAATACCTAGAATGCATCTGAGAAATTTTCAACCATTCTTCATCTCCTTCCTCGTTTAAGACGCTAGAAGCTTCTATTCGCTTGAAATTTTTCCCAGAGTTACCTTAACAAGGGAAAAAAGCAATCCACGTCAGCATCCAATCAATAACCAGAATAACCATTTTTCTGCAAACCATAGTTGACAAAAACCAGTTATGGTTGCTCACTGAATCCCACACTCCTACGAAAAGAATCCAGAACAGTTTAATAACCTCATTTAATGAAAAGACATTATATCTACTTGAAATTTTCAATGAAAAACTCCTCCAAGTGAAATTTGAAAACGTAGCATCACATGAGAATGTTTCCAATGTTCTGAAGATTCTAGATATAAAAGATAATCATTAGCAAACGGTCCAACGGAATTTTCTGAAAATCAAATCCTATTATAAAATGACCTACAAACAGAAATAGGCAGCCATTAATAGCATACCGTGTAACAAAGAGAAAGAAGGATTTCCTAAATGTTCTTAATAAACCTGTCTTAAGATTGACACATTACATCATGCATGATTAAACTAACAGTTTCATGGATTTTTCCCATGTTCAATTCTCTACAATGACGGCTTACACTTGTAGACATCAAAAGTGATGTCAAGTTGGAATTTACTCGCCATATAACTACAAGGCCATCATATAACTATCAGAAGCTACTTTCAAAAAGTTTGAATGGCCAAAACATTGGTTCTTGGAGTATAAGATGCAATACTGAATGCAAGTAAAACTGTGTCTTTTTTTTTTTTTGGATAGGAAACAATAGATTTTATTAAAAAAAACTAAGTGTACATGATAATGGTTGGATACGAAATCCAACCACTAAAAAGAAAAAGAAAAGCATAATGAAAATAAGGAAATACATAAAACATCCTATATATCACATGAAGCTCGGCATCCTGCCAAAATTGCAAGTAAAACTGTGTTGGTAACAGCAACTTTGCCTATGCCTATGTGTTTAGTTCACCCCCCCCCCCTTTTTTTTCTTCTCTTTCTTTCCACCCAGAATAGAAAAGAAAGAGAAGAAGAAACAAAAACAAAAGCCCCGAAACAAAACAAGAAAAGGAGTGGAGTCTTGAGAAAGGGTACACAAATTGAGCACACCTAGTGCACGAAACGACGGATTGAAATGATTGATTGTGACAAAGAAGTGGAAGGAAACTGGACAAGGGCAATACCAAAAGAAATAACTCATTTGCATAACCATAGAGGCAGCACCAAATTTGCAGAGAACAATTGTAGATATTCTTCCAGCAAATCCAACAAGATATTCGGCAAATTGTCGATTCTCGTACGAGACACAGGCTTAAACAAATAAAACCTTTCATCAAATATTACATCAAATTGGGTAATCAATACAAGGCAGACCCGTGCATCCAATCGAAGAATCACGGACTTATCCTTATTCGTCGTCAATGTCCAAGAGGTAAATTATATTCTGAAGCACCCACGCAGGTTTGGCCGATGGGTTTGGGGTGGGGGTGTTCGACGGTGGGCTGTGATGGTAGAAAGAATGTGTTGGCGGCGTTGAAGTGGGGGTGGGGTGGGTCTGTGGTGGTGGTGATGGCAAACGATGGATATGGTGAAAGAGAGGGAAGCAAAAGCGCAGACAGAGGTAGAGACAAATACCTAGTAGTAGCTGGCAGTGGAGAGTAGCAGGAGGGGCTGAGAGATGTGGTTGACGATGGTTGATGAGGAAGAGGAAAAGAGAGAGTTGTCGTCGCTTAGTGGTGCCATCGGTGGTTGCTGGTTGCAGAGAGTTAGGAGGGAGGAGAGTTCGATTTCCCAACACCACCCAGCACGAGAGACTGTTCGATTTCAAATCAGCAGCTTTGTTCGAGTTTGATCGATTGATTTGGGATTTAGGGTTTGTGGCTTGTGGCTTCACTGTCTGAGAGAAAGAGGAGGCGGCAAAGGCAGACAGAGGCGAGAGAGGCAGAGAGAGGCAACTTATTTTCACTTAATTGACTTCTGCGACGATTTATAAAAACGTCGCTCATAATATTAATATTAAAATTTCAATCACCGCCATTTCTAGCGCCAAAAAAAAATGGGAGAGAATCACCTTTTAGCGACGTTTTTTAAAAAACGACGCGATTAATATTTTAGAACACATTTAAAATTACAAAAAATACAATCTGCGACGAATAAAAAACGTCGCAAAATAAGAATTTTATTTAATTCAAAAATAAAATTTTGAATTCTGCGACGATTTATAAAAACGTCGCGAATAATATTAATATTTCATTTTTCTTCATTATCAAACTTATTTTCTGCGACAAAAAATTTAAACGTCGCAAATTATAAAATTTAATTTATCAAATTAAAACCAAATTAATATTCAATTAATCAAATTAACACTCAATTTCTTCTAATTAACATTCAATTTTTTCTAATAAGCATTTAATTCACTAAATTAACATTCAAATTCAACTAGTTAACATTCGATTTATCAAATTGACATTCAATTTCTTTAAATTAACATTCGATTTATTAAATTTAGATTCAATTTCATCAAATTAACATTCAATTTATCAAATTGACATTCAATTAAACATTTAAAGTAATCAAATAAACTTTCAATTTCATTAAATTAACACTCAATTCATCAAATTAAAATTCATATTATCAAATTAACATTCAATTTATCAAATTGACATTTAATTTCATCAAATTAACATGTAATTTCATCAAATCGACTTTAAATTTCTTTAAATTAACATTCAATTTATGAAATGAACATTAAATTTCATCATATTAATATGTAATTTCATCAAATCGACTTTCAATTTCTTTAAATTAACATTCGATTTATCAAATTGACATTCAATTTCATCAAATTAACATTCAATTTATCAAATTGACATTTAATTTCATCAAATTAACATGTAATTTCATCAAATCGACTTTCAATTTCATTAAATTAACATTCGATTTATCAAATTGACATTCAATTTCATCAAATTAACATTCAATTTATGAAATGGACATTAAATTTCATCATATTAACATGTAATTTCATCAAATCGACTTTCAATTTCATCAAATTAACATTCGATTTATCAAATTGACATTCAATTTCATCAAATTAACATTCAATTTATCAAATTGACATTTAATTTCATCAAATTAACATGTAATTTCATCAAATCGACTTTCAATTTCATCAAATTAACATTCGATTTATCAAATTGACATTCAATTTCATCAAATTAACATTCAATTTATCAAATTGACATTAAATTTCATCATATTAACATGTAATTTCATCAAATCGACTTTCAATTTCTTGAAATTAACATTCGATTTATCAAATTGACATTCAATTTCATCAAATTAACATTCAATTTATGAAATTGACATTTAATTTCATCATATTAACATGTAATTTCATCAAATCGACTTTAAATTTCTTTAAATTAACATTCGATTTATCAAATTGACATTCAATTTCATCAAATTAACATTCAATTTATGAAATGGACATTAAATTTCATCATATTAACATGTAATTTCATCAAATTGACTTTCAATTTCTTTAAATTAACATTCGATTTATCAAATTGACATTCAATTTCATCAAATTAATATTCAATTTATCAAATTGACATTTAATTTCATCAAATTAACATGTAATTTCATCAAATCGACTTTCAATTTCATCAAATTAACATTCAATTTATCAAATTGACATTCAATTTCATCAAATTAACATTCAATTGATCAAATTGACATTAAATTTCATCATATTAACATGTAATTTCATCAAATTGACTTTCAATTTCATCAAATTAACATTCAATTTATCAAATTGACATTCAATTTCATCAAATTAACATGTAATTTCATCAAATCGACTTTCAATTTCATCAAATTAACATTCAATTTCATCAAATTAAAATGTAATTTCAACAAATCGACTTTCAATTTCTTTAAATTAACATTCGATTTATCAAATTGACATTCAATTTCATCAAATTAACATTCAATTTATGAAATGGACATTAAATTTCATCATATTAACATGTAATTTCATCAAATTGACTTTCAATTTCTTTAAATTAACATTCGATTTATCAAATTGACATTCAATTTCATCAAAAATAAAATTTTGAATTCTGCGACGATTTATAAAAACGTCGCGAATAATATTAATATTTCATTTTTCTTCATTATCAAACTTATTTTCTGCGACAAAAAATTTAAACGTCGCAAATTACAAAATTTAATTTATCAAATTAAAACCAAATTAATATTCAATTAATCAAATTAACACTCAATTTCTTCTAATTAACATTCAATTTTTTCTAATAAGCATTTAATTCACTAAATTAACATTCAAATTCAACTAGTTAACATTCGATTTATCAAATTGACATTCAATTTCTTTAAATTAACATTCGATTTATTAAATTTAGATTCAATTTCATCAAATTAACATTCAATTTATCAAATTGACATTCAATTAAACATTTAAAATAATCAAATAAACTTTCAATTTCATTAAATTAACACTCAATTCATCAAATTAACATTCATATTATCAAATTAACATTCAATTTATCAAATTGACATTTAATTTCATCAAATTAACATGTAATTTCATCAAATCGACTTTCAATTTCTTTAAATTAACATTCGATTTATCAAATTGACATTCAATTTCATCAAATTAACATTCAATTTATGAAATGAACATTAAATTTCATCATATTAATATGTAATTTCATTAAATCGACTTTCAATTTCTTTAAATTAACATTCGATTTATCAAATTGACATTAAATTTCATCAAATTAACATTAAATTTCATCAAATTAACATGTAATTTCATCAAATCGACTTTCAATTTCATCAAATTAACATTCAATTTATCAAATTAACATTCAATTTCATCAAATTAACATGTAATTTCATCAAATCGACTTTCAATTTCTTTAAATTAACATTCGATTTATCAAATTGACATTCAATTTCATCAAATTAACGTTCAATTTATGAAATTGACATTAAATTTCATCATATTAACATGTAATTTCATCAAATCGACTTTCAATTTCATCAAATTAACATTTAATTTATCAAATTGACATTCAATTTCATCAAATTAACATGTAATTTCATCAAATCGACTTTCACTTTCATTAAATTAACATTTAATTTATCAAATTGACATTCAATTTCATCAAATTAATATGTAATTTTATCAAATCGACTTTCAATTTCATTAAATTAACATTGAAATTAACATGTGAATTAAATTGATATTTTTTTTAAAATTTTTTATTAAAGTAAAATGTTTATTTGCGACGTTTTTTAAAAACGTTGCTCAAAGTCAATTAAATTGATATTTTTTTTAAAGTTTTTATTAAAGTAAAATGTTTTTTTGCGACGTTTGTTAAAAACGTCGCGAAAAGTCAATTAAATTGATATTTTTTTTAAAGTTTTTTTTAAGTAAAATGTGTATTTGCGACGTTTTTTAAAAACGTCGCTAAAAGTCAATTAAATTGATATTTTTTAAAAAGTTTTTATTTATTTAAAATATTTATTTGCGACGTTTTTTAAAAACGTCGCTAAAAGTGAATTAAATTGATATTTTTAAAATTTTTTATTTAAGTAAAATATTTATTTGCGACGTTTTTTAGAAACGTCGCTAAAAGTCAATTAAATTGATATTTTTTTTAAAGTTTTTTCAAGTAAAATGTGTATTTGCGAGATTTTTAGAAAACGTCGCTAAAAGTCAATTCAATTGATATTTTTTTAAATTTTTTATTTAAGTAAAATGTTTATTTGCGACGTTTTTAAAAAACGTCTCTAAAAGTTAATTAAATTGATATTTTTTTTAAATTTTTTTTTTAAGTAAAATGTGTATTTGCGACGTTTTCTAAAAACGTCGCTAAAAGTTAATTCAATTGATATTTTTTTAAATTTTTTATTTAAGGAAAATGTTTATTTGCGACGTTTTTAAAAAACGTCGCTAAAAGTCAATTAAATTGATATTTTTTTTAAAGTTTTTTTTAAGAAAAAGGTGTATTTGCGACGTTTTTAAAAAACGTCGCTAATAGTCAATTCAATTGATATTTTTTAATTTTTTTATTTAAGTAAAATATTTATTTGCGACGTTTTTCAAAAACGTCGCTAAAAGTGAATTAATTGATATTTTTTTAAATGTTTTTATTTAAGTAAAATATTTATTTGCGACGTCTTTTAAAAACGTCGCTAAAAGTCAATTAAATTGATATTTTTTAAATTTCTTATTTAAGTAAAATGTTTATTTGCGACGTTTTTTAAAAACGTCGCTAAAAAATTTACCAAAACTGAAATTTGCGACGGAATTAAGAAATCGTCGCTAATAGTAAACTATTTGCGACCAATTTAAAAACGTCGCAAAAAATGATTTTTGTTGTAGTGTTCGTTCATCCAATTGGGTATGTGCTTGAGTTTGGTGATCTCTTAAAAGGAGCTTTGTTGGTCTCATTGTAACATAACGTAGATAGGATGTTGATAACAGGGTTACTAGGGACATGCAAGTATGGCTGCAGGTTATTTTCTGCTTTATATATATATATATATATATATATATACATATGATGTTTTTCTTTCCTAGACTATCAATTTAAAACAATTAGTTTATCATAAGAGGATATATCCTATATGTAGGTTGTGACACCTTTGATGCGCATGTGAACTTTGAAAAACAAGGATGAACAACGCTAATTAAAATGCAAAAAATTGTGAAATGCATTTAGTTAGGCTTTAGGGAAATATATGATCATTCAACTAGAGCATGTCTTTGCTATTACTAAGGATGCATGGAAGTCATGACACAAATTGACTAATCATACTGGAATGACTATTGACCCTATAACAAGAGGTGTCTTATGTGATGACCAGACTTGGAATATATTTGTTGAATTAACATCTAATTAGGTCAATTTAAATATTGCAGTATTTAATTGTTTAAATTTATAGTCATGATTTTTTCCTTTACCACTGGCAAACATTGATTGCAAGGAATTTCGAAAGAAATCACTCCCATTTTCTGACATGCTAGATAGAGTTTTTGGCGGTACAACTGCAACCGATGAGCATTCATGGGCTCCTTCACAAAGAACCCACCTTGTATTTGCTCATATAGCTAGTGGTGGTGACTATCATGACTTAGATTTGGACAGACCTTGTGAAAGTCAGATTCCCGATAGAGTTGGACCAACAAGAGAGGAAGGTAGTGAATCAGATAGTCAGGTACATCACAGACGTGATGGGTCTATATCTTCAAAGCACAATCAAAAAGTGAGTGGGGGAGAACAATTAGATAAACAACTATCAGAGTTGTGCAAGGCAAGACACAACACTCTTACACCGACGTCGTTCACACCCAAGTGCAAGAGGTCAAGTTGTAGTTATAATCCTGTTAAGTCCGGGGTCAAATCCACAGAGAATTAATGTTGGTGTTTCGGGATAAATAGTGACAGAAACCAAAGTGACGGAAACCCTTGAGATTTGAAGTTATGATATTTATAGGATTTCCTGTACAGAATATAATATTCTTTCTAAAGGGTTTTTCTAGACAAAATATAATATTCTCTCAAATATAAAAGTCACCCTTTAGCTCGAGGATCTGAACATGTAGTCAATCATCTGGTTGTTATATTTGTGCTTGAGAACTCAATTAACCCCTGTGTCAACAGCAAGTTAATTGGAGGATAAAGATGGATTGTGAGAATTAAAAACATGGTTTCGATGTCTTTGTAGAGATTTACAAGAATTGTCTGTGCCGAGACTCAACCCGTCTACAAACAAGCAAGTAATTCTACAAGTCATCCAACCACTGTGTTAATATTCTATTCTTAGTTGAAGCACAATAATGGTGAAGATTGAAATGTAGTTATGAAGATCTAGCTGGAGTACTTGCAAATAACCAATGAATCCTCCTATGCCAAGAGTCATCTTGTCTTAGAAAAGATTCATGGTTGTACAAAGTACCTTAGTTTTGCTAGATACATTTAATCATTCAATAAGTAATCAACAAATAAAGCATTAAGCATAAATGAAATACACAAAAATAACTTTTAAATGATTTATACATGTCCATCACCTCTTACTAAAGAGTGAATGAGAAACTACTCACTCTTCATGGCTTTGAGAAAGATAGAAAAGTGAGTGATTCTCATCCCTCCAAGTAGAGGAGTTACAAGAGAAAATAATCTACACTATGAGCCTATCTTCGATGAAGATTGAGTGAATCACTTTCCACCCTTCATGGTTTTGGAAAAGTTAGAAAAGTGGAAGAGTTTCACTCCTCTAAGTGAAGAGAAAAGCTCAAACAATGGAAGCTAATGAAACAAATAATAAAAGTAGAAGAAAGCTAGTTACTTTTGGAGGGTTTTCCTCGTCAACCAAAAGATGATCTATCTCCCTCTATCTCTCTTTGTGTATATCTATCTATCTATATATCTCCATGCCATATCTCTCCAAAGAGGAGGTATTTATAGGCAAGGAGGAGGAGGGGTAAGGAAGAGTAAAAGAATAGTTTAAATTCCAAGTGAATGCCCCAAGATCGATCTGGATGAAAAATCAACCACTCTACATTCTCTCTGGGGAGTACGTTTGAATGTGGGATGGCGTTCGAACGTTGACTTCTGTCTTCTGTGATGGACGTTCGAAAGCTGAATGGAGCTTGAACGTGGAACTCAAGTGACTTTTGTCACCCACAGTAGATAGGAGTCAACAAGCCATGTCTCATCACCCTGACAGTCTTCTGTAGGTCCTCAAATAATTCAAGAGGTCGTTGGAACGTGGATTGGCGTTCGAACGTTATACTCAAGTAGCTCTTTTTCTTCTGTGAAAATAACTGCAACACGCCATATTCCATCACCCTATCACTCTTCCAAGGGCCCTCAATTATTTCAAGATGGGCGTTCCAACGTAAATTGACGTTCGAACGTTGATGCCTTGCTTCAAACTTCTCTAATTTTCTTCCAGAACATGTGGGTGTTGCATGAAAGTTTGATGTTTATTGACTTTAGGCTCCTATACAATCTTTTTCCAGAAATGTCATCATTGAAACTCTATCAAAGCACAATTAGTCTTATAAAAACATAGTAAGATGCTAATTTTAACTACTAATTAGTACATAACAGATGTGATGGGTCTACATCTTCAAAACGTAGTCAAAAAATGAGTGGGGGAGAACAATTAGATAAACAACTATCAGAGTTGTGCAAGGCAATACACAACACTGTTACACCGACGTCGTCCACAATCAAGGAATGCATGCAAGAGCTTCACAAAATGCGTGACCTTGCTCCATGTGGTAGCCCATTGTATTTGCATGTTCTTATTCTTTTTTGGGATGTTATCAATAGGAAAACATGGATGAATTTGCCTGAACTTGGTGTTCGAACTGCATGGTTGGAGTATATAAGGGACGGAGGGGACATTAGTTAGTAGGGTGTCTTTTCAAATTTAGATGTTTATTTTCTATTGTGGACTTGTTTAGGTTATTTTTTGTTAGATAAAGTTTCAAATGTTTTGTTTATTTTGAACACTACTCTTTATTTTGACTATTTGGTTACTTGAGCTTATTTGAACATTAATCTTCACTGTGATGGTAATACTTGAGATTTTGTTTTAATGACTTTTGGATTTTTATTACATTGATATATATGTTCGACTCTTGGATGGACATATGCTACTAGAATTTATCTAAATGTCAATGCTTATATTCTTTTTCATTGTTTTGGATATGTTGTGTAGAATAAATCTGAAAACTATATGTCTTACCATATTTGCCATACAACTTTTGAGAAAACGGGCTGCAATGCGCAAAAGTAAAATGTCATGTAGTACTTCTGCCCTAACCAGTCATCAATATGTGTTAGAGATTCTTAATGGCCATGATTGTGTATCCCTTGAACAATTTTGAATGGAAAAACATGTGTTTATTTCATTGTGCGAGTTAATGAAAGAAAAGAACTTGTTGTGTGATAGCAGAAACGTGTCAAGTCAAGAGAAGTTGGCTAGATTTTTAATCATTATTAGTCACAATGAGCGAAATAGAATGATGCAAGAGTGATTTCAACATTCTAGGGAGACAATAAGTCGACATTTCAATGATGTTTTATTAGGTATGGCCAAACTGTCAATGGAAATCATCAAGTCTCATCAAAATTTCAATTGCATCCCTCAATATATCACATTGAATCATAAATACTATCCATATTTCAAAGATTGTATAGGGGCAATTGATGGCACAGATGTTAGCGCTCATGTTATTACTTCAAAGCAGATTCATTTTAAAGGTTGGAAGATAATATGCACACAAATCGTCTTGATAGCATGTTCTTTTAACATGGTTTTCACATTTGTCAATGTTGGGTGGGACGGAACGATTCATGACTCCAGAGTGCTACTAAATTGCATTTGTAATAGGCATTTAAAATTTTCAAAATCACCTCTAGGTATAAGTAAAGAATGCGTTGATTAAATTTTTTTGCCAACGTCACCGCCCACCACCACCAACGTCACCGCCCACTACAACAACCCACCACCACCATCACCATCGTCGTCCAAAATCCATCATCACAATCACCGTTGCCACCTACGTCTATCACCATCGCCACGGTCGTCGCCTCCCACCACAACCATCACGGTCTCCCAGCACCACTACCACCGCTTATCATCACTACAACTTGTACTTAAATTCTTTTATCTATTTTCTATGTTTTTTATTTGATTTTGAGTGTGAATACAAAAATGTTTATTATTGACCATTTTTTTTTATTATTCCATACCTTTAGACACGGATAATAACTAGTATTTTAATAAAATTCAGGAACCACATCAGCTTAGCCAAAATAACTGACCTTGATAAGGTAGGAATTAAGCATATCTTGTAAACCACGGAATGTGATGTGAAGGTCAATGTGTTCTCTTGTTTGTTACAGTGGTTGTTAGCTCTTCAAAAGGCAAATGTTCAACCAAAATCTGCGTTGAACAACTTTGACCTTTTCAGAAGTCAACCGATGGCGTTAAGTAGTTTGCATTTTTGACGAAATGGTACGTCCAATACGGCTTTTGAAAATTCTAAAGTGTTTTGACTTTTAAGCACTTACTTTGTCAAAATCCTTCAGCAAGCTAATGTATTTTGAGAACCATTCTAAGCAATTTATCCAAATAATTGTTCGATACATATCTTGAAAGTCTGAAAATTTTGTAATTGATGAAATAAATGCAACTATTCTCCGCATTGTGTATGAGGAAGCAGTCCATATAGGCCGAATCAAGCCAACCAATGTTTCTATTTTCTTCGATCTCAAATTACTTCCCATCCAAAATTTAGTAATATGTGGTATAAGAAATTACACGCCAAAAATCAACTGAACCAAATATAGTTAGTCATTTATAATCTCTCAAGATTAAGATGAGAGATTCCACACCAAAAATTATTGGAATATAATTTTGCTAGTCATTTTATATTTTCTTAAGATTCTTAATCCTTGTCAAAGGCTAGTGTTTTTGCACCTGCTCGTAGGGGTGATAATCGAATTGAATTCGAGTCTAATTCAAATCTAATTTACACATAAACGGGCTTAAAAAAAAGTTCAAGTTTGGCTTGTTTAACAGCCCTACCTGCTCGTGATATACATGTATAGTCTTTATTATAATAGTTGATAAATCATTGTAAGAATGCGATTCAAGAAATAAAAGAGAGTATTGGAGAATTTGATATGTCGAAAATATTGCCGCCCATACCACATTTTGAGTGTAACTTCTTTTTTTTTTTTGCACCAACTTAAGGAAAAGAACAAGGGGTGGGTTTGCGAAGGGGAATGAACTTTTATTATAAGGTACGTGGAGTTTTAAGGCACCGTCTAATTAGGTTAATGTTTCCCCACCAATATAAATTTGTGAATGATGTTCTCAATAAAACAAAAAATGCATACGGAATAACAAAAGAAAAATAATGCCTGGGTGAATACTCAATATTGTATTTCTAGCTGTCCAAAGGTAGCACTTTAAAGATTCTGGCATGTTCAAACCTTTGATACTTGTAGTATTGAGGTTTTTTCCCTCTTTCTCAACCATTTGTTGAAATTTCATTTTTATTACATACTTTTCTCTCGATCTCAACTGGATGGCTGTCGTAGTTATTTTTGTTATTATCATCAAAATTAATTTACTATCCGCACCCAAAGATTTTTTATTATTTTGGGGGGCGGGGGGGGGGGGGGGGGGGGGGGGGGGGATTGAACCTTAGTCACATAATGAGAACTGTCTAGACTCACAATTATAAATCCTCCAAAAACTCAACTGTTTTATAATAGCTTCTTCCCGTCCATGAGGAATGATTAGTGACTAGAAATTCAATTAGGACCAACTTATTCAAGCAAGTCCAACATTAGTGTATGATTTTGCCATTAGAATCGAGAAAAAAAATAATAATATATAATTGGCAAATTGAAGTTGGTCAAAGTCAAAAAGTTGTATTGGGTTTGTGATTGAGAATGGAGAAAAAAATTAATGTGTGATTATTGATTGAGAATTGAGAAAATTATTAGTGTATGATTAGTGATCGAGAATCGAGAAAACAATGAACATATGATTGGTGATCTACTAGACTTTTTTAGGAGTGAGAGGCACAATGCCTTGAGCATGCTGGCTTATGACTCTGATCTTACTAATCATTTTTTTGATCATCCTTAAGTCCGAGAAGGTTGAATTTGTAGAGGAATATTTAAAGGGGTGATTTCTGAACATGTTCGTTTAGATACATAATTTATTAGTACTATGTAGGAAGATATATGGTTACATGCGTATCTTTATTTGATAGAATCTATTAAATAATTTACACGCAGGATTATGTACGACATTGAAAGTATTACATTTCTGCTTTTTTTTTTTATATTTAATTTGTTTTATGTTATTGATTTTATTATTCTTTCGATGATGTTTTTTTCTATACGATTCTTTGTGATTGTATTAACGGCACATTTTCAAGTTTTAAGATTAATAGAAATACTCATTGTAATGGAGTATCATAACTAAGTTGAGATTATTTTATCGAAACCTTGGAATTGATTGTGCATTACATTCCAATATTTAATCCCAAGTAATTGTCAAACCTTAGAATAATAATACATATTCTATTTTATTCTGAAACTCATTCTGGCTTAAAAACACTACCGTTCACCAAAAGTAGCCTACGAGAATTTTGATAAAGTGTATTGAAAAAATCCAAATCTTATATGCAGAAATGTTTGCGATGGTTTCCTACCTCAAACAGGATTACAATTAACAAATAGAGAACATAAAACTATGGTCTATGGGCTGCTGCGGTAGTGCAGAGAATGTGTGAATGACATAGTTTATCTACCTATGGCATTAATTAAGCCAGTCAATGGCACATGTGAGAATTTTTGGAGATTATATTACTTGCTGGCATAGCTTTTTGAACTGACTCATTCGTCACCTCCGTAAAAGATGCCTACGGCTACTTGCATGTAGGGGCACGTGATAATTTTCAAATATAGTAATCGAAAAGTCATCAATTTGAATAAGCGAAGCCCTAAGTAGAACATTCTTTGATGGAGACAAGTTCCCATTTTATATCTAATCCTAAATGTTCTGCACGAGATTATACCAAACAACGGAACTAAACAAAAAAAAAAAAAACATATTACATAAAATTACATGGTTCAATTCAAAAGTCTGCATTCACCGATAAAAGAAAGACGATGGAAGTTTGATATAAATGATAATACTTACTAACAGTTCTTTGAAATGAGAGCAAATAATTTCTATCCAAACTGTTTCATGGAACTCAAGTCTCATGAAAATTTTCGATTGAGATGTGAAGGGGTCATATAGGATGTGAATCGAAGTAAAAAATTAGATGGTATTAATCGATTGTTCGGCCCATTCTGATAAAATGAAACTAGTACCGCTTAATTTGAACTCCATTGACATTCGAAATCATTTGTCTATACTTATATATTAACCACCTCCTTACATTTTAACCATGGTGAAAGAAAGAATGCAAACACTTGTCCTTGCATGGGTTACCCTAATGAATAACTATATGATTTAAGTTAAAAATCGATACTCATTAAAAAAGAGCCCGCCAAAGGAGAACAAGTCAGGCTGCTACATTGAATAATAGTACAGTTGCATAGCACAAAAAGAGTGACCTAAAACCTAACGTCCATCCTTGACTGCCCTATAAATTGAGTTCCATGCGCTATGATTTCTCAAACATCTTCGACTTCATCTATTGCTAGTGTTGAGCTTGTAAATTTGCTAGTTTCTTCATACACAACATTTCTCCTACACTAGATCACAACAGCTATTAACCATGAGTTTCCGAATGAATTCTAGCAATTCTTTTGCAGCCATTGCGGCTATTCTTTTTCTGCTCTTGCTCTCTAACAAACCATGCGAAGCCCAGTTATCTTCGACGTTCTACGACAGTAACTGTCCGAATGCACTTAGTAGAATCCGAACTTCTATTAGAACTGCAGTATCACGTGAACGTCGCATGGCAGCATCGCTGATTCGTCTCCATTTCCATGATTGTTTTGTTCAGGTTTTAAATTTTTTTTTTTGTTCAGGTTTTAATAATGCTACCTGTTTCAGTCGTTAACATGACATTTTTAGTGCAGGTATCGTTGATTTTTTATGGACATTGAACATAGAGAAATTTAATGTAGTGTTCTGATTTTGCAGGGTTGTGATGCATCAATCTTGCTTGATGATGCTCCTTCCATAACAAGCGAGAAGAATGCAAGGCCTAATAATGGATCAGTGAGAGGTTATGAAGTCATAGATGCCGCCAAGTCTGAGGTCGAGAAAATATGTCCTGGTGTTGTTTCTTGTGCAGACATACTCGCAGTCGCAGCTCGGGATGCATCTGCCCTAGTGAGTATATGTGGCTTTCCATACAGATCATTAAACTAATCATTCTGGTCAAAAAATTAAAAAGAGGCACATAATCATCCGTTTATCATATGCATTGGTTAAACTGAAATTTTAGATGGTCAATCAGAATCTAACGTAAATTAATACATAAATCTACACGTACTTGTTCGGCCACTGAACTAATTCATGCGAGTTTAATGTAGGGTTTTTAAGTATGGCTTCTAATACGTTAGATAAATTTAGAACCAAAAGGTCATTGCTGATGTGGGATTTCTTAATAATCAGGTGGGTGGTCCATCATGGACAGTGAAGCTTGGGAGGAGAGACTCAACCACTGCAAGCCGAAGTCTAGCAGAAAGCAATCTCCCTGGTTTTAGAGATAGTCTTGAGAGACTAATTTCCAACTTCGCCAACCAAGGGCTTAATGCTAGGGACATGGTTGCTTTGTCAGGTAACATCTCCCCCCCCGGCCAAAAAAAAAAAAAAAAATCAAAAGTTGCGGCAAAACTAAGTGAGTAGTATGTATGTTATAACACTTCCTTAGGCAGTTTTTAAAATTTATAATTTTGGTTCATCAAATTTTTTATTTGTCACTCTACTCTTATTGAAAACAACGTTTTAAATTGACTAATTGAAGTGGTTGTGTGTGTCTCGCTCAATTTGATATATACCTCACATTAACTTTTTCCATTTTGGTCCTTATTTTTTCAATTTTGTCATTTTGTCGCTTGCCAGTTTCAAATGTGTTATATATTTTGGTCATTATTCACTTAATATTGTCATTTTAGTCCCTAAAATGATTAAAGATTACTCCTCAAGTGTTGTCAAAGGAGATGTGCATGTAACCACTCCCGTTAGTCAATTTATTGGCCATTTTCAATTGCCTAAACTTGACACAAACTATAAATTTGAGAGGTTAAAGTAATAGAATTGAATGAATGAACATGAAAGTGATGTAAAAGTTTATCCTAAAAATTGTGTAGAAAGCTTATGTATATGTTACCTTATTGAAATGCAGGGGCACACACTATAGGACAGGCACAATGCTTCACTTTCCGTAATAGGATTCACAGCAATGGGACAGACATAGATGCCGGTTTTGCCAGCACCCGGAGGCGCCGCTGCCCTCCTAGCGGCCAAAACAGCAACTTGGCACCACTTGATCTCGTGACACCCAATTCCTTCGACAACAATTACTTCAAGAATTTAATTCAAAAGAAGGGTCTCCTCGAATCGGACCAGGTCCTTTTTAGCGGAGGATCAACGGATACTATTGTCTCGGAGTATAGCAGGAACCCTTCGACCTTTGCGTCGGATTTTGCAGCTGCCATGGTGAAAATGGGAGATATTCAACCTCTCACTGGTCAAGATGGGGTGATTAGGAAGATCTGCAGCTCTCTCAACTAGTTCTTCGATTGCCATGCCATCAAGAAAAAATATTTTCTTTTCACGAAAGTCGCTAATTCTTTATATTTTTATTTTTTCTGGGATTTCACCTTGTAACAAAGTGTAAGTGCTTGTTCTGTCCTCTTTTGTTGTTGCTTTTTGTACTAAGTGCAAAGCATTTGTTTTTTGTTCAATTCTATTCATTCACTTATTCATTATGGTATTTCAAATGTGAAGAAATAATACTGGTGTAGTTTATATGTATCATGCTGTCTCTCCCCCTCTCTCTCTCTCTCTTTCTCTCTCTCTCTCTCTCTCTCACACACACACACACAATGTTGGAAAATAAACTTGATTTAAGAGTTTTACTGTATTATTATGGTGTGTCAGTGGAAGAAAATATGTGTTAGTGTGTCATCAATATTTAAGTAGTGAGATACAAGAGTCATAGTGGTATTTAATAAAATCTTAATATTTTAGGAGTTACATGAGTTAGTGGAGGTAGACATATTAAAACAAAATTATTAATATGTGTAATCTATACTACTTAAAAAAGTGAGGATACTTGAAAAACATTTATATTCCACTTTTACCCATAACTATTGATATAAAGTCAATCATATCCCCAATGTCTTTTGGTCTTCCTTTAGTATGAAACTAATTATATTTAATTTTGTTAATCTATACTACTTTAAAATACAAGTATACATGAAAAATATTTTTTTTTTTTTTCACTTTTGCCCTCTAAAACTACAACTATGTCATCCTTATCGTTAATGCCACACTAATTTTATTTTTCTCTTCTATCCTCAAACAATTATATAATTACAATTATATCATATTTTCTAATTTAACTCTTAGATAATTCCTATTCTAAGAATAAATGAATAAATAAATAAATAAATAAATAAATATATATATATATATAAATTCTAAATGTCAATTATCCTTCAAAATTCTGATTTTCTTTTTTATCTTTAAATCTATATCTATACTACTATAAAATGTCAACAAAAGTGAAATTTTTTTTCTTTGACTATAATATCCTTAATGAAATAGCTAATGCTGAGGCTACCCTTCTCCATTTATATTTTCAAATTAATGTTGTGTATAGAACCAAACAAAAACTGCCCAAATACATAACTTTCGGAAAGTTAAGGACCATCTCTTTAAGTATTATTTTTTATTTTTCCCCATATAATCAATGATAGAGATATAGATGCAATTTCTTGTGGTATTTTCAAGTCTTTCCATTTATTGGTTGAATACATAAAGACAATACTATTCTCATTATATGAGTTGTGTCACTTGTTTTGGCCGCTTCATATGCTTGAATTATCTATTTATACTACTTCTAAAAGGCAACTAAGATGAAAAAACTTTATTTTATTTTTTTCACTCTCTAAAAATTCAATAAAGTCATTTTAATCCTCCTACTAAAGGTGACACTCCAAATTTTGGTATTTAATATAACAATGAATACTGCAACTGATGACACTACAAATTCTAGGATTGGATTCAACCATTATTCCATAGATAGAACCTGAAACATCAATGGCTCTTGCTCTCCCCATCTATTTGCATTCAAATAAGATCAAAATTTAAGGTGGGCTTATTGCATTCAAATAACATTGTTCGGTACCTCATGGAATAATGTTAAATACTGATTCACAATACCCAAAGCGTTAGACTGCTTGTGCAAATTCTAGGAATAAATATACTTGATTTTGAATGGCGGTTGATATAGAAGAAGGTAGTCTGAAGTACATCACGAACGAGGGCTTCATATCGGTCAAAAACCAATCAGGTCTACTACCAATAGTATCCACATTAAATTACTTTTTTATTCTCTTCTACTTTGAAATATTGCTACATTTTTTCAGTGATCACATAGTCAGATTGGAGAAAACAAAAACTTAATGTTTTTTCTCGTCTAATTTGGGTTAGGGGGAGAGGGGGAGGGAGGAGAAAAAGATTATGAGGGATGTTTGCCTATTAAGATAATATTGTTATAGTGAGGAAATATATTGAAAACAATATTATTTAATTTCCATAGGAAATAGGAGAGTAATCTTATCATTTGAGCATTATTTTTGTTTACGTCATCTTTACCGATGATACAAAGGGTCTTGTAGTTGCGACGCTGGAATGTTTAGGTCTAATTGTCATTTATGACATGTTAGCGGATGACTAGAGAAAAAAATTCGAAGACTATGAGTTGTTACGCATTTGTAATTTTTATGCAAAAACACACTCAAATGTCAACTTTTGGTTGAAGGAGGAGGATGGATGATGGAATTTGTCTTGTTGGTCTGATGTTTTATTAGGATGATTCTATTTGAATCTAAAAAAAAATCAAACAATTATAATGATAACGATGTTACGAAATCATAGCAATTGTCACAATATCAAATTAGATTTTTAGCTTCAAGTATTATTATTCAATATTTAAATTCTCTATGAAGCTTGATTAACTCAACTATACATCTTTTCAATAAAATATGTGCTCTGATTTTCAGTTTCATCTAACAATTTTTTTTTTCTTGAAATTTGCAATGGAAGAAGAGAATGAGAAGGTTAAAGAGGAAGCGTCCTTGAGGAAGTGGTCTAAATAACTAGATTGATAACCGATTAGATAGATCGAACCTGTTTAAGACTCTGTTTTTTTAATATAGATTTCTCATCTTCTAAACTGTAATTTTTGTGTTAATTTCGATTTCATGAACTGCATTAGCTAGAAGTGGTGACTTTTGCTTTAATTTTTTTCCCTAAACTTTAATAAACAAAATTTTATGAATTCTACTGCTTCTTCAAATTTAGCTTGAATTATTCTTTTTGAAGTATGCATTTGATTGGTTATATTACTTAAAATGATTGAATTCTAAGAAATGATAATGTATCCAAATTGTAGCAATGACCAACTAATGCCGATTGAAACCCTAATGTCGCTCAATAGAATTTGGGTTTCAAAGTTTCCTCCATTTTTTTATGGGAAGAAGATAAGGTAACCTCCAAACAGGAAAGTCGGGTTAATTAAACTTGGTTCCATCCATTATTGTTATATGTGTTGCTAGAGATGCTTGTTAAACGTGAATGCTTCACATCCAATAATGTAAAGAATCTCAATTGTGATGTTGCCAAGGTAAATATAAAATTCATTTATGTAATTTGAATTCGTTGTAGTACAATTTTATAAGTAAACTTTACATTGTAGGGAGTTCAGTTTTATCACTTTTTTTTGGTCTTATATTTTTTTGAAATCTGATTACGCCATTTCTTAAAGTTTCTAAAGCTTGCTAACTTCTAAAAATGATAGAATGATGCATGCATGCACTCTTTAACAATGTCACCAAAACAAAGAAACTTATGTGTATGATGAATTATTTGGGTAGAGACAACAATAGAGAGGTGTTCTTGGTTTTGTCATAAAAGATGCATCAATTGTTCTTAAACATGATGATAAGAAGAGAGGGATATGAAAAATCAATAAACCAATTGTATGGTCATATGATCATGCAATGGTGGAACTGTATATTATGCCACCCTATCATTTTTTGTGGCAGATAATATGGTAGATGCGTGTTGCCTACAGATTTTCGGTGCCACAAGACCACTACACTGTTGTAGGATTGATTTGTCTGACAAAAAAAAAAGAGTCGAGATATCTTTTAAATGCTAAACGATTTATCTTAGGTGTTGACTTGTTTCATAATCTTTATAGCAATAATATATTTGATATTGAAAATGATCCACATACAATACGCTTGAATACCAAAAAAAAAAAAGTTTACATATATTTAAAAAATAAGTAAAATAAAAACTTGTAAATAGTAAGATATTTGAATACTTTTAAATCACTGCTCATCTTAAAAAACAATACAATACATCATACTAAACATGATCCACATGCAACACATGTGTGCATAAACTAGTATCTATAAGGCTACTAAACCAAATGATAATTTTTTTTCATAAATACCCTCTAACATTTATATAATGCCAAATCCATCCAAACTTTTTATATACATCTTTGTCATGAAATACCTTTTTCCTTGTTCTTTAGTTTTCTTAGATGTAAATCATTGGTAAGCAAGCAACATTCCAGTTAAACTAATTGCCTTATAAACCAACTGAATGTCTGACACCACAATCAAATGTACACACTACCGATTTCTAGAATAAGTAAATAGAAAAAATATGGTCATGAAATGGTAGATATTGGGGCTAGGCTTTCACTATTATGTCAGTTTTTTGGGTTTTGGGTGGATCAACTCTTATTTGCTCTTTGACATTTCCTTGGTACTAGGGGCGGAGCCGTCCTCTAAACGAAGAACACATAGAGTATACTTCTACCCTGTCAAATAGTCTTTTCTTTTTCCTAAAATTTGTTTCCTTGGATCATGTTGTTTGAGGGCTATAGTCATTGTGGCAGGCTAGCAGCATGCTTAGTTGCAACAGCCAGTAGTTTTGTGTTTTGTGCACGTGTGTAGTTATCCAATTGGTTGCAATTTTTTTTTGGCACAAAGATTTGAAATTCTTGATCCAATGGAGAGAGAATTTTCTACCTTATTGATTTTCAGTATCGATTTATGTTGTGCTGTGTCTTAACCCAAACCTGATTTTACCAAGCCAGACCTCAACTATTTGGGGCAGTTACATGGATCCTTTTTTACATGACTTCAAAATATATAGTATCTGGTGGTTTATATGTTTGCTCTTAACATTTGTACAATAAAAAATTAGGAGAAAAACTAAGACTCCTAACTCTATTTTACAATTAAGTTGTTTGTTCCTCCTATTTGTTCGGGGAACTCATAAGATGAGATAATATTGATCAACAGTTTGTGAATGTTTGTTTTTGTTTTTTTCCCAATAGTGTCTTCCTGAATCGTGAAGTTCACTATAGGTCCACATTTAACTTCCCTTTCTTCATTTAATTAGTTACTTGTATTTGACGTGTTATTTTATAAATATGAATAAAATGGTTTAACTGATTCACATACATCTCGATCTTTTTATGGATATGCATATAAATTCATGTAAATACACACTCATATGTTATGGATACTAATTATGTGTAGCTTAGTTGATCTATTTGTGTTGCTCATGAAACTTCAATTTTTGTGTTAAATTTGGAGTTTTATTTTTTATATGAATAAAATGGTTTGTCTAATTCACACACATCTTTGTTTATAGATATGCATATAAAAATATGTAAATACACACTCATATGTATGCATGATGATTGTGTATATCTTAGCTGATCTAATTGTAGTGTTTGTTGCTCATAGACTAATTTTTTTTTAAACACAAATTGTCTTTGTGTTTCATTTAGTGTTCTAATGAATTTGGACTGTTTTGCTTAGTGCGATTTAGTTTTTTTTCTTTTTTTCTATTTTTTCTCCCGTGAATACCATTATCCTTTCCTTTGAAATTAGATAGTATAATTTTTTGGAATAAATTTATTGCTGCATGCTGAATTGTTTGATTCAATTAAATTTTTTTTTTAATATGGTCTGCAAAGTTGTATCTAGGCGTCTATCCACTTAGGTCAAACCATTTTATTCTTATATTCTTTGTTGCAAGTTATGTGAATATAGACTCTGTGATCAGTTATATATTTTTCATGCTAGGCTTGTTCGGAGTTGGAAACTTTTTGGTAATTCGCGGTGTCGATATCGTGGCCAACCTTTCTGCGAAACAATTGCAAGCCAGTGCCTATTTATTTTTCTTAATATTAATATTTGCATAAATCATCATCTATTTAAAAATTCTCAAATATAATTTCTTTTAGATTTCTAAGTGCGAAGCATTTGTTTTTTGTTCAATTCTATTCATTCCCTTACTCATTATGGTATTTCAAATGTGAAGAAATAATACTGGTGTAGTTTATGTTGGTTAACCAATGTCAGAAAATCACATCTAACATAATATAAACAAAGATGAATTCTTTATTTCTTTCTGACAATAAATATAAGAATTTTTCAAACAAGAAAACTCTGAGACCCCTCCGGGATCTCTCTTTTTGTTTCTTTCTCACTAATTTTTGGAATGATTTTGGCTTTCATCAAGCTCTGTATTTTTAGGGACATTTTAGAAAAAAAAAAAACGAAGGGATCCTAAAAATTCCGGCCGGTAAAAACTCCAACGACAAAATTTCCGACGATAACTTTTTCGACAACAAAATCTTCGGCTAAAACTTCTGGATTAGACTTATGGATCCTCCAATTCTCCCCTTCCAAAACCATGAAAAGAGAATATAATTAGACATTCATGTCAGCTATGCCCCTACACAGCTCAAGCTTCTACCGAGCAACCACATTTGTCAACATGTCTACTGGATTCTTCTTTGTGTGGATCTTCAAGTTTCAGCAACTGTTGTTCCATCACCTCACGTATCCAAAGATAGCGAATATCAATATGCTCTGTCCGGGAATAGTACATTGAGTTCTTGCTCAAGTCCAAATCACTCTGACAATACAATGTACTTTGTATTCCTTCTCCTTAATACCCAGTTCTTGGAGAAACTATTTTAACCACAATATTTCCTTACTAGCTTCCGCTGCAGCAATATACTCTGTATTTGTCGTGGATAAAGTTATGCACTTCTGCAACCTTGACTGCCACGACACAGCTCCTCCTGCAAAAGTGTAGAGAAATCCTGATGTAGATTTTCTACCATCAAGATCTCCTGTTATATCTGAATCTGTATAGGCTTCCAAAACTGGTCCAACTCCCTCGTAACAAAAGTATATCTTCAATGTACCCTTATAGTATCTGAGAATCCACTTGACTGCCTCTCAATGTTCTTTCCCTAGATTGGAAAGAAATATGCTTACCATGTCCACTGCATGGGTAATGTCTGGCCTTTTACATACCATTGCGTACATTAGACTCCCAACTACTAAAGAGTAGGGAACTATTGCCATATCTTCTATCTCCTTTGATGAGGGACATAAATTCTTGCTCAACTTGAAATGATTAGCTTGTGGAATGATGATTGGCTTGGAATATCCATGTTGAACCTCTGGATCACTCGTTCAACGTATTTCTCCTGTAATATCCACAATTTCTTGGTCTTCCTATCACGAGAAATCTGCATGCCTAGTATCTGTTGAGTTGGACCAAAGTCCTTCATGTCAAAGGACTTGGACAATTCCTTCTCTAACTGGCTAATCTTTGCTGCATCATTTCTGACGATCAACATGTCGTCAACATAAAGCAGGAATGCAACAGAATTGCCATCCGAGAATCTATGAACATAAACACACTGATCTGCAACAGTCCTCTTGTAGCCTTGACCCACCATGAATGAGTCAAACTTCTTATACCATTGTCTCGGCACTTGTTTGAGGTCGTACAAACTTTTCCTCAACTTGTAGACAAGATTTTCCTTTCTTGGAACCTCGAAACCTTTTGGTTATTCCATATAGATTTCTTCATTCAGATCTCCATGAAGAAATGTTGTTTTCACGTCCATTTTTTCAAGCTCTAAGTTTAAACTGGCTACTAATCCGAGAATGACTCGAAATAAGGACATCTTAACAACTAGTGAGAAAATCTCGTCAAAGTCGATTCCTTTCTTCTATTGGAATCCTTTAACGACCAATCGAGCCTTATACTTCACCAGTTTTTCACTACCGTCTTTCTTCAGCTTTAACACTCATTTATTTCTCAGTGCTTTCTTGCCTTTTGGAAGCTTCACCAACTCATAGGTTTGATTTTTCTACAAGGAATCCATCTCATATTGCATAACTTGCATCCGCTTGTCTTTATCTGTATGATCTTGTGCTTCCTAGAAGCTCTCCGGTTCCCCCTCATCAGTAAGCAGAATATAATCTAACTCCGGATATCTACTCGACGAAATACGTTCTCTTTTGAAACTTTGTGATTGAGGCTTGTCAGCTATATGAGGTATACCATCATCTGATTGATGTGATTGTCCGGCAACATCTAGAAGAGGGGGTTGCATCTCCCCCTGCTCAACACCTTCTTCATTATGTTGTTCTATTTCTGGAGCTTCATCTTGTACTTTATCTGTGGCGAATTATAACAGTGCAGGGTCTAGAACAATGTCCTGTGCACTGGAACTACAACTATTAGACTCTGTAGGGTTTTCATGGAACACCATGTCCCTGCTTCTGATGATCTTTTTATCCTTTGGGTCCCACAATCTGTATCCGAATTCTTCATCTCCATAGCCTATAAATATGTATGGAGTGGTCTTGAAATCAAGCTTGTGCCTCTGCTCCTTGGATACATGTTCAAATGCCTTGCACCCAATTATTCTTAAGTGGGAATAGGTAGGATTCTTACCAGACCACACCTTCTCCGGAATATTGATTAACCCTAATTAATGCAAAATGTAATTAAATTAAAAGGTCAATTGTGTAATTAAATAAAGTTAAACTAGTCAAAATAAATCTAATTAGGGTTAATGTGTGAATTAAGGATAATGCATTGAATGTTGTTCTTTTCAGGTTTTTATGCGTCAAAACGACGGGAGCCAATTATCAAAGCATGGAGAGCAACTTATCAAAGTATAGGGTGTAAATTATTAAAGCTCAAAACAAAGGGAGATCAAAGTGTAAATCAAGATCTTCTTGATATTTGTAATTAAATATCTTTTAGGATAAATATCTTTTAGGATATTTGTAATTAAATATCTTTTAGGATAAATATCTTTTAGAATATTTGTAATTAAATATCTTTTAGGATAAATATCTTTTAGGATATTTGTAATTAAATATATTTTAGGATAAATATATTTTAGGATATTTGTAATTTGGATGCCTATAAATACCCCCCTTGGGGGCTTGTAATGGGCATCCTTCTCTTGTTTCATTTTTCTTGTAAAGAACATTTCTTCCTAGTGGAAAACACTCCAAAGGTCTTGAATCTTTTTCTTGAATCATCTTTCAAGTATTATTGCTTTATTTACTTTCTTGAGTTATTGTTTTCTTTTTATTAGATATTGGTTGTGAATTAAACACCAAGAAGTTGTTGTTTTCTTTTTATTAGATCTTGGTTGTGAATTAAACACCAAGAAGCTGTTGTTTTCTTTTTATTAGATATTGGTTGTGAATTAAACACCAAGAAGTTATTGTTTTCTTTTATGTTTTTATTATATCTTGGTTGTGGATTAAACACCAAGAAGTTGTTGTTTTCTTTTAATTATTATCATCTCTTGGTTGTGGATTAAACACCAAGTATTTATTGCTTTCTTTTAATTTAAGTATTGTTTTCTTTTACTTCCATTGTTGGAGCTTCCTTCTTCCCCTTAGAGGAGTGAAACTCTTCCACTTTTCTAGAGCTTTACCAAAGCCGTGAAGGGTGGAACGTGATTCACTCATTCTTTGTCGAAGATCGGCTCCTTGTTTAGCTATTTTACTTTAAAACATTTCACTTCTAGTGCTTGAGCATTTTACTTTGTAACACCTTTTGGGGATGAGTACCATTCATCATTCTAGCTTTACCATAGCTATGAAGGGTGAGTAGTCCTCATTCACTCTTTGGGAAGGGATGATAGATATGTAAAAGATTAATCCGGACATTATGTTTGTGTATCACCTTTATGCTTAAATGTTCTATACTCCACTTGATTTTTGGGTGATTGAATGCACCTAGCAAAGTAAAGGTACTTTGTATAATCAACGGATCTTTCTATGATAAATGGATGACTCCTACATGGAAAGATCCATTGATTCAAGGCAAGTACCCTAACTAACTCTTCATGACAAACTTTCAATGTCCACAATTATTGCACTTCATTCCTATCTTCCGATTAATTTGCCGTTGACACGGGAGTTAATTGAGTTATAAAGCACAAACATAATGCACCGGACAATCAACTACATATTCTGATTCCCGAACCAAAGAGTGTTTGTTACATTTAATCATCTTATATTTTGTCTAGCAAAATACCCATTGGAAAGAATCTTACATTCTATCCAAAACTTCCCACAACTTCAAAATCATAATATTTCCAATTACAAGTCTTTCTCACTATTTACTTCAAAGAACACCAACCATAGTTCCCTGAGGATTCGACTCTGGACTCAAACCAGATTATTACTACAACTTGACCGCCTGCACTTGGGTGTACACATTTCGGATCAAGTCAAGTTTTTGGCGCCGTTGCCGGGGAATCATAAAAGGTGCTCTTTTTAGAAAAAGGTGAAAAAAAAAAAAAAAAAAAAAAACCTCTCTTTTAGTATATATTTTTGCCTTATTGTGAATAATTTTGTTTTTTTTTATGACTGACACCAAACGTCTCTTTCAAAATTTGCCTGCTGAATCTTCTGGGTCTGTAAATCAACTTGAACCACCTTCACCCAAATCAGAAGCCGATTCTTGTAACTTCAATATGGCAAATATTGATAGGCAGGGTGAAGATCATGTGAGAGAGGGGGAAGTACCCAACATTCGAACATTGCGAGATTACTTACATCCCACAAGGAATAGTGTCCCCTCTTGTTTTATTTTTCCTGAAAATGCTCCCCTCTTTACTGTAAAGCCGGGGACAGTGCAGTTATTGCCCGTGTTTCATGGATTGGATGCAGAAAATCCGTATCTGCATATCAAAGACTTCGAAGAAGTGTGTGGAACATTTCAAGACAATTCTGAATTGACAAAAATGAAATTGTTTTCTTTCTCTTTGAGGGATAAAGCCAAACAATGGTTACATTCTTTAAAATCTCTTTCAATCCCTAATTGGCAGGCTCTACAGAATGAATTTTTCAGAAAATTCTTTCCTCTGCACCGCACTAATACACTCAAAAGACAAATCATGAATTTTTCGGTCAAAGAAGGGGAAACTTTTTATCATAGCTGGGAGAGATTCAAAGATCTTCTCCAATCTTGTCCACACCATGCTTTTGAAAATTGGACTTTGGCAGGTTTTTTCTATGATTCCTTGCCCACTAGGTTACGACAGTTTGTCGAAATAATGGCTCAAGGAGAGTTCATGGGAAAAAGTCCGGAGGAGGCATTCAATTTTTTTGATACCATATCTGACAGTTCTCAAATGTGGGACTCAGCCTCTCCTACCACTGTAGAAGCCAAACCACCTACTTTCCAAGGGGGTAAGTATGTCTTGAGAGAAGATGATGATCTTAGAGCAAAAATGTCCACTTTGTCTCGAAAGCTTGAAGCTTTAGAGATGAAAAAGATCCATCAAGTTGATGTTGTCCCTCCCACAGAACAAGTATGTGGGATTTGTGCGTTAACAGGGCATCCTACTGGGGAATGCCCGACCATTCCGGCATTCAAAGAAGTTTTGTTGGAACAAACAAATGCCATTTCCAATTTCAACAAGTCTTACTCCAACCCATACTCTGAAACATACAATCCAGGGTGGCGGAACCACCCAAATTTCAGTTGGAGAAACACACAACCAACCCCCATGAATCAGCAACAAGGGCCACAACAACCACCTCAAGGACCTCCACAATATCCTCATCAACAAGGGCCACCACATCCACCTCAAGTACCTCCACAATATCCTCCATATCAACCACCACACAAAAGGAGCCTTGAAGATACATTGAATCAATTCATGCAAACCCAAATGAGCTATAACAATAGTTCTACTCAGGCTTTTATTGATTTCAAGGCCCAGACCACACAATCTTTTGAGGATCTCAAAGGCCACATTCAAAAGCTGACCCAGTCCATGAGCACACATGAGAAAGGAAAATTTCCTGCCCAACCAAAGCCTCCACAAGGCCAATTTCAGGTGGGAAATCCATCAACAATGGAAACTCCACAAGACCAAGCCAAAACTGTCACCACATTGAGAAGTGGCAAAAAGATTGACAAGTCCATCAGAAACATGCTGATTCCAGACCCAAAACCAGTCTCAATTCCAGCCAACCCATTAAGTGAGCCAGAACTTGAAAAAAAAAATGACTGTGATCCCATGATTGAACAAGAACCAGAGCCATCAAGGGAAGAAGAACCCTCGTGTTCTATTCCTGCTCCTTTCCCTCATAGACTCAAGAGCATACAGAAAGCAAACAATCAGTCTGAAATTTACGAGCTTTTCAAGCAAGTAAAAATCAACATCCCACTTCTGGATGCAATCCAACAGGTTCCATCTTATGCCAAGTTTCTAAAAGACTTGTGCACAGTCAAAAGAAGCCAAAATGTTCAAAAAAGAGCCTTCCTCACAGAGCAAGCCAGTGCCCTACTTCAACACAAAATCCCTCCAAAGTGCGAAGATCCAGGGTGCCCCACTGTGTCATGTGTCATTGGAAATTTCAAAATTGAGCAAGCATTGTTAGACCTTGGAGCTAGTGTCAACTTGCTTCCTTTCTCTGTCTACCAGCAGTTGGGTTTAGGTGAACTGAAACCCACTTGCACCACACTTCAATTGGCAGATAGATCTGTAAAAATTCCTAGGGGTATTGTTGAAGATGTACTTGTCCAAGTGGATAATTTTGTCTTCCCTGTAGACTTCATTGTTCTAGATACTCATCCAGAAGTTCATTCAGAAACTCCAATTCCTGTCATTCTTGGTCGACCTTTTCTAGCAACCTCCAATGCACTAATCAATTGCAGGAATGGTATTATGAAATTGACTTTTGGGGATATGACTCTCGAAATGAACGTCTTTGACATTGCAAAACACCCAAGAGAGTACGAGGAGGTAGGAGAAATAAATTCCATTGAGTCATTGATACAAGCACATCTGAATGACTCATTCTGTGAGGATCTTAGTGAATCAACTTTGTCAAAATCTGACTCATCTGACTCTCTGGAACAAAACTCCATTGAGTGCCCTACCTTCAATGTGGGGACATGGGCTCCTAAATTTGAAGAAATTTCATCAAGTGGTACAAAACCACTATCTTCAAGTGACAGGCCACCAAAGCCTGAACTGAAACCGCTCCCATCTGATCTCAAGTATGCATTTTTAGGTGAGGATAAATCTTACCCAGTGGTAATTTCTTCAAAAATCACAGACTTGCAAGAAGCTCAATTAATTGAAGTTCTTAAAAGTCATAAAAGCACCATTGGGTGGACCATCGCTGATTTGAAAGGTATAAGCCCGTTAATTTGTAATCATGCCATATACCTTGAAGAGGACTCAAAACCCTCTCGTCAAATGCAGCGACGATTGAATCCTCACATGAAAGAGGTTGTGAGACTGGAAGTGCTCAAACTCCTGGATGCAGGGATAATTTTTCCTATCTCCGATAGCAAATGGGTTAGTCCAACCCAAGTTGTACCAAAGAAATCTGGAGTCACAGTAGTCAAAAATGATGCAAATGAACTCGTGCCAACACGAGTCGTCACAGGATGGCGAATGTGCATTGACTATCGAAAACTCAATCTGGTGACTAGAAAATACCATTTTCCTCTTCCCTTCCTTGACCAAGTCCTCGAGAGAATAGCAGGCCATGAATTTTACTGTTTCCTGGATGGGTATTCCGGATACAATCAAATTGAGATAGCTCTGAATGACCAAGAAAAGACCACATTCACATGTCCATTTGGCACTTTTGCATTCAAAAGGATGTCATTCGGACTTTGTAACGCTCCTGCAACATTTCAAAGATGTATGCTGAGCTTGTTCAGTGACATGGTCGAAAATTTTTTGGAAATCTTCATGGATGATTTCTCGGTATATGGTGACTCATTTGATTTGTGTCTAGTTAACCTAGAAAAAGTTTTGATGAGATGCAAAGAGGCAAATCTGGTGCTTAACTGGGAGAAATGTCATTTCATGGTGAATCAAGGCATTGTCTTGGGTCACATTGTGTCGTCAGAAGGCATGAAAGTTGATAAAGCAAAAATTGATTTGATAAGGAATCTTCCTGCTCCTAGGGTTGTGAAGGATGTTCGATCATTCTTAGGTCATGCAGGATTCTACAGAAGGTTCATAAAAGATTTCAGCACCATAGCAAAACCTATGTGTCATCTTTTGAGTCAGGATGTCATTTTCGACTGGAATGAAGCGTGCCAAAAATCCTTTGACAAACTCAAAGGCATGTTAATTTCTGCCCCAATAATGCAACCTCCTGACTGGACTCTACCATTTGAATTGATGTGTGATGCTAGTGACTATGCTGTAGGTGCTGTTTTGGGACAAAGAAAAGATAAGAAGCCACATGTGATTTACTATGCAAGTAAAACTTTAAATGATGCCCAAATGAATTACTCAACAACTGAAAAGGAATTACTTGCTGTAGTATTTGCATTGAAAAAATTTCGATCTTATCTTGTTGGTTCTTCTGTTACTGTATTTACTGACCATGCAGCACTGAAATTTTTGCTTACAAAAAAAGATGTCAAACCAAGGCTCTTGAGATGGATCCTTTTGCTCCAAGAATTTGATTTAGTCATTAAGGACAAAAAGGGTGTGGAAAATGTGGTGGCAGATCATCTGTCAAGATTAACTTATGAATTTCATGAGGATGGACTGCCAATCAATGAAAAATTCCCCGATGAACAACTATTCAGGATTGATGAAACCCCATGGTACGCTGATATTGCTAATTTCCTTGCTACCGGAACACTTCCTCCATTTTTCACTCCCATGGACAAAAAGAAGTTTCTGAGGGAGGTCCGCAATTTCTTTTGGGAAGATCCCTACGTATTCAAGTACTGTAAGGATCAAATCATAAGACGTTGCATCCCCGCTCAGGAAAGTAGACAGGTAATAACATTTTGTCATTCAGAAGCATGCGGTGGTCATTTTTCATCTCGAAAAACCGCTGCAAAAATCTTGCAGTGTGGATTTTACTGGCCCACACTTTTCCAAGATGTCCATGCTTTTTGCGTAACTTGCGATAGATGTCAAAGGTTGGGAAACATTTCAAAAAGAAACATGATGCCCTTAAACCCAATTTTGGTGATCGAAATTTTTGACTGTTGGGGTATCGATTTTATGGGACCATTTCCCCCCTCCTTTGGCTATCTATACATTTTAGTAGCCGTAGACTATGTATCCAAATGGGTTGAAGCAATTCCATGCCGAAATAATGATCATCAAACAGTGATCAAGTTTTTAAAAGAAAATATTTTATCTCGGTTTGGAATTCCAAAATCCATTATAAGTGATGGGGGTTCTCATTTTTGCAATCGTCCCTTCTGGAATTTAATGAAAAAATACTTGATTTTTCACAAAATTGCAACCCCTTATCATCCACAGACCAGTGGACAAGCTGAGTTAGCTAATCGGGAGATCAAATTAATTTTGGAAAAAACGGTGAACCCAGATCGCAAAGATTGGTCATTAAGACTAACTGATGCGCTCTGGGCATACCGAACTGCTTTTAAAACAATTTTGGGCATGTCTCCCTATCGATTAGTCTATGGAAAGCCATGTCACTTGCCTGTGGAATTGGAACATAGGGCATACTGGGCTATTAAAGCAATGAATTTTGACTTAGACAAGGCTGGACTGTCACGGAAGCTTCAGATTAATGAATTGGAGGAATTGAGAAATGAAGCATATGAAAATGCTAAGATTGCAAAAACCAGGATGAAAATTTTTCATGACAAGAACATAGTGCGAAAATCTTTTGAACCTGATCAAAAGGTTCTACTTTTCAATTCGAGACTTCGCCTATTTCCTGGTAAGTTGAAATCAAGATGGACTGGACCATACATTGTTAAAAAGGTATTTGAACATGGGGCAGTGGAAGTGGAGAACCCATCAAACGGTAACATTTTTACCGTCAATGGTCAGCGATTAAAACCCTTTGTGGAGAATTTTGTCCAAAATGTGGAGACCATTTTTTTTTATGGATCCAGAAAGTATCTCCGGAAATCACTCTGGAGATTACGCTTGCCGACACAAAAAAGGGTCGGGTCAATCAGACACCCGACACGATGGACTGCCTTTATAAGGCTCCCATCGTTTTTTTTTTTCCTTTTTCTTTTCCCCACCGCCTTTACTCTTTTCTTTTCTTTTTCTTCTTCTTTTTCTTCTCTTTTCTTCTTATTCTCCACTGCATCTGGTCTTCTGTACCACGATCCAACCCATAACAGTACCATGTCTGCATTTTTCGATGACCCTATCCTCCTTCTCATGATCTACATTTGTTTGTATTATTTACTTATGGCTGTTCTTCTTCGGGCCGCACTGATGATCAAGGGTTTTTGTCCCAATGAAAACTCAGACCACCCCAAAGATGCTTAATCTCTGTTTTTTTTTTGTATAGGTCATCGGCGATTGAACAGATCTCCACAGTTAACTGCGTATTCAAGCTCTACAAACCGAAAAACTCGAAACATTGGGGACAATGTTCAGTCTAGGTTGGGGGGTGAGATCTACAGTTTACAGTAGTTGATCTGCGCAGGTTGAACCCGTAAAATTTTCTATAAATTTTTTTTGTTTTTATTGTTGTATCTGTTCATATTATGTACCTTGTATTAATGATAATATCTGTGGGTCAGTTTTGATCGTCTTTGTGACTGGAAGACGTAAAAGAACCAGATAGTGGGTTATAAAGTAGCAATCATGGATGTAAATCTTTTTTGGTTTAGTCTAGGAGTCCTACGTACTTTTCCATCTGATGTACATACCATGATCATGAGAAAAGCAAGATTAGTAAGGAAGGCTGAAATCAAAGAAAAACAAGCGAAACCCCTCTGTGGCCGAAGCAGTTATTCTAAACGTCGTCGTGCTACACGACTTGGTGCCTGTAAACAGTGTGGCAGATACTTTCATGAGAAAAGATACAACAAATGTTCTGAACCAATTTCCGGTCGCGCAACCGATCGATTAAACTGGATAGTGAATGGGCTGAGTAAGGATTACCCTGATACGCCATGCTATTCCGGTACTGTGCTTAACCGATTTGTGAGAGAGGAAGTTGGGAGAGTTACTGGTTGTCCATTTTACACAGATACGGAGGGGGAATCAGATTGACCTCTGTGGAAAAGTGTACTGAGGTTGGGAATGAAAGCTGAAGGTCCGAGTCTGTAAAAATTTTTGATTCGACGTTCGAACGTTACAACACGTTTGAACGTTTTTGCTAAAATCCTTCTACAATAGTGTATAGTTGCTTTTATTTATTAATGTTATTTTTAATGCATGTCACTTTCTTTTGTTGTATAATTTTGTTGTTCCTAGTTTCAGATATCGGTGCATGGGTCAAAGCTCAAGTGCGAGGTGTTCTCTTACCCTACTCATTTTTATTACTATGCACCATTATTGCGCCTGCTGCTATTATTGCGCCTGCCGACACTGCCGAAAGTAAAGTTAGAAAAAAAAAAAAAGGGGGGGGGCCTCCCACTGCCTTTCTTCTTCTTTTTTTTCTTTTCTTCTGCCTGCCAGCTCCTGCTGACACTTTCTTATATTAAAAAAAAAAAAAAAAAAAAAAAATTCTGAGGAATGCCTTTATTAGGCCTTCCACCTTTTTCTTTTTCTTCCACCATCACCGGTGTTGGTTCCCCCCTTTTCTCTTTCCCTTCTCTTCTTCTCTTTCTTTTTCTTCTCTTCTTCTTCGTCGTCGTTCTTTCTGTTCTCTGTAAAAACAACTCACCCCCTGTAAATCCATGACCATATACGCCGACGATCCAGTCTTTTGTTTAATAATTTGTCTTATATGTTTGTATGTGTACCTGGGTGCTCTTTGTGTTCTCACACTTAGGATGAGGAGTTTCCAGAGAAACCCAGATATTCCTTGAGTTGAGTAATTGTTGTATTTTGTTTGTAAGTTTCGGCAGATGAACAGATCTGTACCTTACAACCTTATCTCCACTAGCCCACTAGTGCTAGTGTTGTAAGTATTGCTTGTTTGTAATTTCATTTATATATATATTTGAAATTTGATATCTACAGCTTGTGATTCTCATGGCTATTTGTCTTTATAAGATTCCTTGTGAATTTGATATGCCCTCCAATGACTATGTTGTAATTGCTGTTACAGTAAGATCTGATAATTTGCCAAATAATCCTCCTCAATCCTATGTATTCTGGGTTTATTCCTTCTTCGTTAATTTGTTTGTTTCATCCTAAATCTTCTTCCTTCCGCTTGTATTTTGATATACTTTCTCTAGTTTCGTATTTGTAATTTTAGTTTTAGATCTGAAAAAAAAAAAAAAAAAAAAAAATTTTTATTTTTTCTGGATCGCGTTTTTTTAGTATTTGTACCTGTATTTCATGATCACATCGGATGCAGCTTCAACTGTCTTTGTGACTGGCAGACGTTAAAGAACCAGATAGAATGTCTTTAGTCTTAGCAAGCATGGATCCTAAACTTTTTTGGTTTAGTCTAGGAGTTCTACGCATTTTCCCATCTGATGTGCATGCTGTGATAATGAGAAAAGCAAGGGATGTGAGAAAAATTGAGATCCGAGAGAAACAACAACAACCATTGTGTGGCAGAAGCAATTTTGCTAAACATCGTCGTTCCAAACGACTGGGTGCTTGTTACCATTGTGGCAGGATCTTTCATATGAAAAAACATAATCAGTGTTCTGAACCAATTTCGGGTCGTGCAACCGATCGATTAAACTGGATAGTGTATGGGCTGAGTAAGGATTATCCTGACACGCCATCTTATGCCAGTCCAGGACTTACAAGTTATGTGCGACAAGAAGTTGGAAGGGTCACTGATAATGACATAGATCCAAGCAATGACTCGGATTAGATTTTGACTATTAAAGACAAAGCTGTGGAAAAATATGTTTTGGAATGAAGGTTAAGGGTCTGAACTCTTTTGTAAAATATTTTTGTACAAAGTCTAGTTGTTGAAATAAAAATATGGGCCGAGTAAGGAACGTCCCGAACTACCAACTAACAGTGTAGGTAGGGATTTGATCCTGAGACGCCATAAATTTCCAAGTTCAATTTGTGCATTTTATCTTCTTTCAATTTTCATAGATAAATGAGTATGTGGGCTGAGTAAGGAATGTCCTAAAATGCCAACCTGTAGTGTGGGTAGGGACTTATCCTGAGACGTCATAGTTTTTCAAGTTTAATTGGTGCATCTAGTCTTCTTTCAATTTTCATAGATAAATGAGTATGTTTATAATTTTGAATTTTATTTCTTCTTTTTTAAAAAAAAAAAAAAAAAAACTCACTTCTTTGAAAAATGGTATTTTCTCTATGCTTAAATGTCAAATGTATATTGCTATTTGTTATTCTTAAGGTACAGAATGACCAGACTCAAAAATAGAATCGGTATATAACCGACATTCCATGAAAAACCTGACATTACCAGTAGAGATGATAAAGAATACCATGGTAAGTTTTGAGCCTTACCATACTTTTGAGAGATAATTAACATTTATTCAAGTAAGGTCTTTCATTCTCTATTTTTGAATAATCTCATTAAATTTGCTTTGATTGACGCAACTAAGGTAATCTGTTGACATATCCCCAAGAAATCTGTTCATACGACACATACATGTTCACATACTTGAGAAAGGATTTTAGACCATCTTTGATTTGATATTGAGCCTTAGCCATTTTTTCTGCAAAATTATTTCCCTAGTCAGCCATGTTTGAGCCCTCAATGTATGATTTCTTCTTTGATAAACCCAAATATTTACCAAGCCACAAGAAAACATACTGGACACACCATTGCTATCTAATTTTCTTGCACACTCTTATTAATCAATATGACACAGAAATGCAAAGAAATGGGAAAACTGTGGAGATTACTTTTCGATGATAAGGAGAATCAATGGGAACAAATGAAAAAAAAAAAAAAAAAAAGAAATCATTTCTGGGCAAAATGTCGAAAAGCTAGAAAGAAGTGTGCTACATTACAGAATGAAAAGATAGCTTTTGAAAACCTCTGACGTCATTTCATTAGCCACTGACCTCTGGCCACGCTACAACCTATGAAAAGCCCTAATTGATCTCAAGTCTATTACATGTGTGTGTTGTTAATCAAAATTGGGGTATGGTAAATAGTATTTCTTTAAATTGCATCAATATTCTTTCATGAGATTATGCCAAACATGATTAGTTTGTTTCCGTAAACTTCACTTCCTTCCTAATTGTGCATGTGATTTTTCGATTGGCCACCTTCTGATCACATGCCCCGTGAGAGACAAGTCACTATAATCGGAGTGAATTTTTGCTGAGAGCATTCTACGAGAGGTTTGTGAAATCGAAGCTATCCATGGAAGGTAGTAAAGTGGAGTGTTTGTTATATAACAATTCTTGTTGCTAGAATGATCATTCTTACTACATAGGGAATTTCAAATACCAATATAACAAGTGTTTATTTTTGCATATATTACGTACCAATGACAGAGAAGTGTTTTATTTTGCTAAAAAAAAAAATTCGGCGTCTCAGCTATCATGGTGCTAATGCATATACACATTTTTTTCAAATGGAGTTTGTAGGTAGCTTCACTGAAAACCTTCACGAGACAAAACTCGTCCACTAGGAATCACCTAGGGGTTTAACGGCTTATTGCATATGCTAAATGCAATCGTGTTATCTACGAAAGTGATTTTGTTATGCTGTTATTTATTACTAGGGACTAGTAATGTTTAGGTTGGGGGGTGTGATTAACCCTAATTAATGCAAAATGTAATTAAATTAAAAGGTCAATTGTGTAATTAAATAAAGTTAAACTAGTCAAAATAAATCTAATTAGGGTTAATGTGTGAATTAAGGATAATGCATTGAATGTTGTTCTTTTCAGGTTTTTATGCGTCAAAACGATGGGAGCCAATTATCAAAGCATGGAGAGCAACTTATCAAAGTATAGGGTGTAAATTATTAAAGCTCAAAACAAAGGGAGATCAAAGTGTAAATCAAGATCTTCTTGATATTTGTAATTAAATATATTTTAGGATAAATATCTTTTAGGATATTTGTAATTAAATATCTTTTAGGATAAATATCTTTTAGGATATTTGTAATTAAATATCTTTTAGGATAAATATCTTTTAGGATATTTGTAATTAAATATCTTTTAGGATAAATATCTTTTAGGATATTTGTAATTAAATATATTTTAGGATAAATATATTTTAGGATATTTGTAATTTGGATGCCTATAAATACCCCCCTTGGGGGCTTGTAATGGGCATCCTTCTCTTGTTTCATTTTTCTTGTAAAGAACATTTCTTCCTAGTGGAAAACACTCCAAAGGTCTTGAATCTTTTTCTTGAATCATCTTTCAAGTATTATTGCTTTATTTACTTTCTTGAGTTATTGTTTTCTTTTTATTAGATATTGGTTGTGAATTAAACACCAAGAAGTTGTTGTTTTCTTTTTATTAGATCTTGGTTGTGAATTAAACACCAAGAAGCTGTTGTTTTCTTTTTATTAGATATTGGTTGTGAATTAAACACCAAGAAGTTATTGTTTTCTTTTATGTTTTTATTATATCTTGGTTGTGGATTAAACACCAAGAAGTTGTTGTTTTCTTTTAATTATTATCATCTCTTGGTTGTGGATTAAACACCAAGTATTTATTGCTTTCTTTTAATTTAAGTATTGTTTTCTTTTACTTCCATTGTTGGAGCTTCCTTCTTCCCCTTAGAGGAGTGAAACTCTTCCACTTTTCTAGAGCTTTACCAAAGCCGTGAAGGGTGGAACGTGATTCACTCATTCTTTGTCGAAGATCGGCTCCTTGTTTAGCTATTTTACTTTAAAGCATTTCACTTCTAGTGCTTGAGCATTTTACTTTGTAACACCTTTTGGGGATGAGTACCATTCATCATTCTAGCTTTACCATAGCTATGAAGGGTGAGTAGTCCTCATTCACTCTTTGGGAAGGGATGATAGATATGTAAAAGATTAATCCGGACATTATGTTTGTGTATCACCTTTATGCTTAAATGTTCTATACTCCACTTGATTTTTGGGTGATTGAATGCACCTAGCAAAGTAAAGGTACTTTGTATAATCAACGGATCTTTCTATGATAAATGGATGACTCCTACATGGAAAGATCCATTGATTCAAGGCAAGTACCCTAACTAACTCTTCATGACAAACTTTCAATGTCCACAATTATTGCACTTCATTCCTATCTTCCGATTAATTTGCCGTTGACACGGGAGTTAATTGAGTTATAAAGCACAAACATAATGCACCGGACAATCAACTACATATTCTGATTCCCGAACCAAAGAGTGTTTGTTACATTTAATCATCTTATATTTTGTCTAGCAAAATACCCATTGGAAAGAATCTTACATTCTATCCAAAACTTCCCACAACTTCAAAATCATAATATTTCCAATTACAAGTCTTTCTCACTATTTACTTCAAAGAACACCAACCATAGTTCCCTGAGGATTCGACTCTGGACTCAAACCAGATTATTACTACAACTTGACCGCCTGCACTTGGGTGTACACATTTCGGATCAAGTCAAATATCAAAATTCAATGGTACTAACGATGATCTGTTTATCAAATATCAAAAGGCATGAACAACTTCACTCAAGAATGGTTTCAGCAGCTTAGCCATACTAAGCATGCATTAAACTTTTTCCACAATGGTTCGATTCATCCTCTCCACTACACTATTATGCTATGGGGTACATGGAACTATCTTCTCATGTCTGATACCATAATTACCATAGTATTCTTTGAACCCTTTGGAAGTGTATTCGCCTCTATTTTCTGTTCAGAGACACTTCAGCTTCTTTCCCTTTTCCTGCTCTACCATGACATGGAACATTTTGAAGCATTCGAGTATTTGGTCTTTTGTCTTTAAGAAGTACACACACCCCTTCCGTGAAGCATCATCAATAAAAGTCAAAAAATAATTGTTTCTGCCTAATGATTCTACCTCAAGGGGACCACAGACATCAAAGTGTATGAGGTTTAACAACTCTGATCTCCTCTTCATAGAGGAATTGAATGAGACTCGATGATGTTTACCAAACAAGCAATATTCGCAAAGATTTAGAGCCACATCCTTGGCGACTGTAATTAGATCTTTCTTTGCTAAGGTAAACAATTATTTTTCCCCCATGTGATCGAGTATTTGGTGCCACAAATTTGGTGAAATCTCATTTTCAACTACATTGAGGCTCTTTATGCAAACTTTCACATAGATTTTGTAAAGCGTGTCACAAATATGTCCTGGGACGACAACCATGACACCTTTTGTGAGCTTCCATGTGCCATTGCCAAAGTGATTATCATAACCCTGTCTAGCAAGGGCTATCCCAGAAAGTAGATTTAGTCGAAGATCGAGCACATGTCGGACATCCTTCAATACCATTGTACAATCAACATTTTTTTTTTATTTTAATATCACTAATTCCCATGATCTTGGAAGAACTAGTGTTTTCCATCTTCACCGTACCAAAGTCTGCAGCTTTGTACGTCGAGAAAAAAATGTTGTGAGAAGTAGTGTGGTAAGAAGCTGTAGTATCTACCACCCACTCAGCATCATGGCTAGAAACATGAATGCATGTCTCCTCATTGATAGAAATAATGGCTACATCCCCTGATAGAGTGACTAGTGTTTCTCCATCTTGTTTATTCGGTTGATTACTACCTTGGCCTTGCTCTTGTAACAACTTGTGGCAGTTTTTCTTCATGTGGCTCTGCATGCCACAATGGTAACACTTGAATGTGGGTGTTCCACCACTATTTGATCTCCCTAGATCTTGTGATCTTCCTCTACCTCTACTTCTACTCCTTCCTTTTTCCTTGCCTCTACTACCTCCTTGCAATCTGTCTCTGCTCTCAGTGACGAGAACAGTTGATTGGTCAATACTGGGGTCCTTTCTTCTTGCGTCCTCATTGAACAGGGCATCCTTAACCATTGACATGGTAAGTTTGCCTCCCAGCGCTGAATTGCTGAGAGAGACTACCAACGTCTCTCAGCTGTCTGGTAGAGAACTGAGAAGTAGGAGGGCTTGTTCTTCATCCCCCAGTTTCAATTCTACAGATGATAGTTGATTTACCAGGCTCTGAAACTCACTGGTATGCTCGGCAATTGAAGTTCCATTTTTTAATTTTAGATTCACCAACTGCCTTATCAAAGGGCTTTATTTCGAGCTGTCTTGACATGGTGCATGTCTTTCAGTTTTTTTCAGAGAACATAGGCATCAATCTCTTGTGCAACATGGTGAAATACACTATGGTCAATCTATTGCCTAATTTGACTGATGATTTTTCTGTTCAGTTTCTTACACTCTGTTTCTTTTGTAGGATATGAATTTACACATTTTACCTCCAAGGGATCGTACAAGTTTTTACAATTTAAGAGATCTTCCATCAGAGGTCTCAAAAATGTAGAATTGGAGGCAGTGAGTATGATCATAGCTCCTGACGTTGATTCATCCTTAGACATTTTGTATTTTTAGGCTCTAAATGTCTCGATAAAAAATTTCAAAGATGAATTTCGCAAAATAGAGTTCACCGTTGTGTCCAGAACGATTGAAATAGTTGGAAAAAAGTCTTGGCTAACCAAAAATGGAGCTAAAATGAGCATAGAACTGGCTCAATTTTTTTTTGATAAACCTAACATAATATTCCGTTAAACTTGACGGAATATGCTGACGGTGACAGATTAATCTTTGGATGGAATATTCTTTGGGAATATCCATTGACTGGATAGAATATTCTCTAGGAATATTCTTTGACTAGATGGAATATTATATGTCCGAGGTAGAATATTCCTTGGCGCAGTGGAATATTCTATTGTCTTCAACCATCCTCCGGTCACTGGTTCGGCGAACTTTTGGTAGCAACTCTGGCGAACTTCCAGCGATGATCGTGAGAGAACGTCCGACGTCGGATTGATGCGAGGCTAATGTGGTTCGACGAGGGAAATCCAATGGTGCGGTTAGAATTTGATTTCGAGTTCGTTTAAAACCCATACGAACCAAGAATAGGGAGTTGGAAAATTTTTCCGACAACCCAAACAATGCTCTGATACCACTTGTTGGTTACACAGGGCCAAAAAATCACATCTAATATAATATAAACAAAGAAGAATTCTTTATTTCTATTTGAAAATAAATACAATAATTTTTCACACAAGAAAACTTTGGGACCTCTCCGGGATCTCTCTCTTTGTTTCTTCCTCACTAAACTCTCTATTTATAGGGATTTTTTAGCCAAAAAAAAAAAAAAACGGAGGGCTCCAAAAAATTCCGGTCGGCAAAAAACTCCGGCGACAACCTTGTTGGCGACAAATCTCCAGCGAAAACTTCTAGATGAGGTTTTTGGATCCTTCAGTTTATATGTATCATGCTCTCTCTCTCTCACACACTTGTTGGAAAATAAACATGATTTAAGAGTTTTATTGTATTAATATGGTGTGTTAATGCTATATATTAGTGGAAGAAAATATGTGTTAGTGTGTCATCAATATTTAAATCCACAGAAGGCTCACCGTAATTCAAAAAGAAGATGAAACTAGAATTGATGATTTGGAAGACATGAAGAAGGAAGTGGTCCATTATTACAAACTGCTGCTTGGTTCTCCCTCCCCCCCCCCCCCCCCCTTCTCATTTGGCTTGAATATGCAATGGGTGAGAAGTTTCATCAGTAACAACATCACACAGGCACAAGCAGACTCTATGGTGCAGAATTTCACAAGAGAAGAAGTCAAACAAACCATGTTCTCTATGAAAGATGGCAAAGCCCCCGGTCTAGATGGCTATCCTGCTTGTTTTTTTAAGAAGGCCTAACATATTGTTAGGAACGAAGTAACAGACGTCATCCTCTCATTTTTCAATTATGGGACATTATTGAAAGAGGTCAACTCTACCATAATTGACCTTGTCCCAAAAGTTCCCAACCCCATAAAATTATCTGACTATAGACCCATATCATGTTGCTTAACCATCTGCAAGTGTATCTTGAAGATTATAGCTAACAAATAAAGTGGTATTTCCTGAGCTTATTGATAGATCTCATTCTGCCTTCATTAAAAACATAAACATTTCAGATAACATCTTGCTCTCCCAAGAACTCCTCAAGAACTATCACTCTAATAGAGGCAACGCAAGATGTACTGTGAAAGTTGATATCATGAAAGCCTTTGATAATGTTAGATGATATTTTATTCTAGCAATTCTATGCCATATGGGATTTCCTGTGAAAGTCATTGGGTGGATTGAGGCATGCAATATATCTCCTATGTATTCAGTTAGCATCAATGGTGAACTTAATGGATATTTTGCAGGTAGAAAAGGACTTAGGCAAGGGGATCCATTGTCCCCTTACCTCTTTGTAATCCTTATGGAGGCTTTCTCTGGTCTGATGAAGATGGCTACTCAACTGGGTAAGTTTACTTATCATTGGAGATGTAGTAAGGAGGGAATATCTCATCTTTGTTTTGCTGATGACCTTATGATTTTAGACAAAGGAAAAATTAAGTCAATTAAAACCATCAAGGAGGTGTTGCTGGCTTTTGAAGAGTTCTCTGGACTAAAGCCAAACCCTAATAAAAGCTACATTTTTTTTTTCTGGAGGCAATGATACTACAAAAATAAACATTCTTCATGAACTTTGATATAGTAAAGGACAATTTCCAATTAGATATCTTGGGGTGCCATTCAAAACCACAAAGCTTAGGGCCATTGATTGTCAAACTCTTGTTGAAAAAATCACTAGCAAAGTTAATTCATGGAGTTGTAAATTTCTATCATATGTTGGTAGAGTCAAATTGATTATCGCCATCCTATTCTCTATCTATGTTTAGTGGTCTTCTATTTTCATCATTCTGAAGAAGGTAATAACCAAAGTTGAACATATCTTAAGAAGATTTCTTTGGTTAGGAACTGAGCTCAAGGCCAGTGGGGCTAAGGTAGCTTGGCCAAATGTTTGCTCGCCTAAAAGTGAGGGAGGGCTTGGAACAAAGAACATGGAGCATTAGAACAAGGCTGCCGTCATGAGAAGTGGGTTGAGACTTACCTTTTGAGAGGAAGAAGCTTATGGAGTGTCAAAATTTCACAAAACTCCTCATGGGCTTTGAGGAAAATCCTCAAACTCTGAACTGAGTTTCTCCCACTTATCAAGTTCAACATAGGAAATGAGAGATCCACCTACCTCTGGTATGACCCTTGGCACCCCTCTCCATCAATTCATTGGGGAGACAACTATTGATCATTCTGAGCTGGGAAGGAATGCTAAAGTCAATAGAGTAATTATTAATGGTGATTGGTCCTGGCCAATAATTCCTAATGGTGATTTTCTTCAGCTACGGAGAGGAACCCCTCCTAGTTTCAAGCCTAACTTGAGCATTGAGGATTCTGTGCAATGGATTCCTTCAAACACATTATAATACAATGTTAAATCTGCATGGGAAGCGCTTAGAGATAAAGGACAATTTCAAGAATGGTCCAAGGTGGTCTGGTACTCGGGTGCTATGCCGCGTTACAGTTTTATTCTCTGGTTAGCAGTGCAGCAAAGATTGGCTACCAAGGATAAGCTCTTCAATTATGGCCATCTGCAATCAACGCAATGTGTTTTCTGTAGGAATGCCATTGAAAACCATGAGCACCTTTTTTTCCAGTGTTCTTTTACTTTCAGAATCTCGACCTCTATGCAAAGGAAATGTAATCTTCAATGGCCTCACTTGAGTTGGCCTGGAACTGTTTAGTGGTGTGCTACAATCTTAAATGGTAAGAGCCTGCTTATAGGTAAATTGATACTCTCATCTTCTGTCTATATTATGTGGAAAGAAAGGAACTATCGGTTATTTAGAAACTCCTTCAAAGACGTTGGCACTGTGTATAAAGAGGTTATCGATAACATCAAGCTCAAATTTTATGTAAGCAGAGGATATCAGAGATCTCCCTCAAATTTATGGCTTCAAAGAGAATGGGATCTTCCAGAGACTATATTTGACCCCCCCCCCCCCCCCCCTTGAGTTGTTTTGTAAATATTGCATCAAAATTTGGATGCCTGCTTTTTTTACATTTGCTCTGCTTCTGGGTTTTGTTACCTTTGAGTTTGTTCCTTTCTCTTTCCTTCATTTCTTTTGGTTTTAATTGTTATGAAATGTTGTGTCCTATTTGGGGGAAAATCCTTGGGGCTTTGTGATGCTATCGTGACATGCTCTGTTATTCTGATGCTCGTCTGGTTATGCTGCAATCTACTGTGGGCTTGTCTGGTTGGAAGAATTCCAGATGCTTTGGGCTTTGTAGGAGTAACCTGATATGTTCTCTTTGCTTCATCTTTTTTCTTTTTGCTTCTCATCATGTATACTTTTGTTCTTGGAATGACATCTCTTCTTTTGTTCTGTTAAGAAGAGCTGCCATCCCTTTTGTCCCTTTTTATTGTACAGAAGGTACAATAGCACAATACAAAAAAGAAGGGGTTAGGAGTGTGAAGGGAAGGGAGATGATGGTGATGGTGAAGATAATTTGAAAATAGAGAAGAAAAGGCTAGAGATTTGCAAAGAGGAGTAGGGAGGCAAGAGAACCATCGCCAAGCCCTAGTTTTCGCCCGAAAGTGAAAAGCCCTGGGGGACAAGGTTTTTTTTTTAAATCGAAAATAAAAATTTTATTAATTAGCAAACAAATTACAACGAATAGCACGAAACAACCTTTCCTCTATAAAACAACCTACAAAGAGATAAACCAATCTTTTTTGAAATTCTATTAAAGAATGAGTCAAAGCTAAACTATAGCAGTGGAAATATTAAGCATGTTATAATAGAGGGGTATTTTTGTTATTACAAGACTTTTATTCTCCAATGTCATTATTTTTTGTTACTCAAATTAATGATAGTTAGACGAAGAGTGCCTGTATGTTACAATTGGTAAAATTTAGATGTAGTTGTGCTATCATTAAAATATCAGGGGATCATTGTGTCATTTGCAAAAAAATTAGGGGTTGGTAAAAAAATCATCCTAAATGCTAATAATCTACTTACCTCATGTTGCAAAAAGAAAATGTATGAATTTTTTTTTAATTTTTTATTTACAATTATCGAAATCAGTACAAAATTATATATTTTTTATGAAAGTTGAATATGACACAGACACGACGCAAACCCAAAATGATCCAACACCCATAGTTGGTACATATTAAATGACCTAAAATTGGCATCAACTTTATGAAATGGGGTCGAAAAGTACGAAGTAAAAAAAAAAAAAAGATAAGAGGGCATCAGCTCAACAAAGACACTAACCTTATTAAGGTAGGAATTAAGCATTTCTTGTTACAGTTGTGGTTAGCATTTCAAAGGGCAAAAGTCAACCAAAATCCGCGTTGAACACGTTGACATTTTTAGAAGTAGACAGTTGGCTTGAAGTGGTTTGCATTTTCGACGTTATATCCTATAAAGCTTTTGAAAATTCTAAAGTTTCATTCTCCATCAGAAGATTCAGAATCACCTTCCTCGTCACTTTTTCAAAATCCTATATCCAGCTAATGGTTTAAGTGCAAGTCATAAAACCATTGTTCATCTAAGTCATTGTTCGATACAGTTTGTTCGTCCATTTAGACTATTTTGTTCAATAAATTTGTTTTTCTTTTCTTTTCTTTTCTTTTTTTCATTTTCAAAGACTTCATATTGGAAAAGTTGATATTTGAAAATTGACACCCATGCAGCCCTGATAGGGTTGAACTTATATTCTCTAAAAATAATCTAATATTGTATTTTACGATATAAATTTCTCTCAATCTCAACTTGGTAGTCGTTGTTGTTACGTAACTCTTGGACTTCTTTATTGTGCCTCCATAACTTGACACATGCATTATTATATTAACAAATTAAATCTATTTTTTAAGTTCCAAGAACCGTACTCCAGGATTATTATGAACAGATAGAGAACAAAGAACTAAAGGTGGGCTTGTATCGTTGTGAAGGAAATGTGGTGAATGACATAGTTTATAGTTTATCTGCCCACGGCATTATTTCGACAAGTCAAAGGTCAATTATTCAAATAGGCCAAAGCTTATGTGAGCACTTTTGGAGTTTAGAGGCGTAGCTCTTGAACTGAATGATTCATTTAATAATTAATTAAAATGACCACGGTAAAAGATGCCTAGATGCATAGTTGAAACCTCAAAGTTATAGTTGAAGTGATAACAGAGAATAACTGTAAATTTAGATATTTTGAATTTAAAAATTTGGTAATTTCTTGGACTCAAGTCATTAGAGATTTATCTAGTTTTGACGTGGATGACCTATATTTAATCGGACTAGAGAGAGAAGTAGTCAAAGTGTGCGTAAGATGACACAGACACCTTTAACCGTTGAACCAAAAAAAACATTGGGTGACGAAGACAAGTTTCCATTTCGCTTCATATGTCCAACAAATGCAATTAAGAGGAAAAACACGATACAAATTAAAATACATAATTTAATTTAAAAGTCTACATTCACGGACTAAGTCCATTAAAAAAGAAAGCAAGAGAACTACTACCCAATCTATCAAGGTTTTACGACATAAATATAATACCTTGTTTTGGCCATGCCCTCCATTCAATGGACTAAGTCCATGAAAAATTTCAATTAAGATTAGAAGTGTTTCGTCATCTACTTCAGAAATATAGATATTCATTAACAAAGAGCCAGCCAAAGGCGAACAGGTCAGGCTGCTACATTGAATACTAGTACCGCTGTATAGCACAAAAAGAGTGACCTTAAACCCAACACGCATGTTTTACTGCCCTATATATTGAGTTCCATGCCCTACGATTTCTCAAACATCTTCAACTTCATCTACTGCTATTGTTGAGCTCGTAAAGCTGCTAGTTTCTTCATACACAACATTTCTCCTACACTAGATCACAACAGCTATTAACCATTAATTTCCAAATGAATTCTAGCAATTCTTTTGCAGTCATTACGGCTATTCTTTTTCTGCTCTTGCTCTCTAACAAACCATGCGAAGCTCAGTTATCTTCGACGTTCTACGACAGTACCTGTCCGAATGCACTTAGTAGAATCCGAACTTCTATTAGAACTGCAGTGTCACGTGAACGTCGCATGGCAGCATCGCTGATTCGTCTCCATTTCCATGACTGCTTTGTTCAGGTTTTAATAATACTACCTGCTTAAGTCGTTAACATGACATTTTTAGTGCAGGTATCGTTGATTTTTTATGGACATTGAACATAGAGAAATTTAATGTAGTGTGCTGGTTTTGCAGGGTTGTGATGCATCAATCTTGCTTGATGATGCTCCTTCCATAACAAGCGAGAAGAAAGCAAGGCCTAATAATGGTTCAGTGAGAGGTTATGAAGTCATAGATGCCGCCAAGTCTGAGGTCGAGAAAATATGTCCTGGTGTTGTTTCTTGTGCAGACATACTCGCAGTCGCATCTCGGGATGCATCTGCCCTAGTGAGTATCTTGAATTATTTTTCATTATCCCAAACCCAGATATTTGATATCTTTTTGGATAGATTGTCAGCTTTTCAGGACAAAGTGAGAAAAATTCACATAATTTGGAGGACAAAATAAAATAATTTTATGTTAAATTTAAAACTGACATCAATAATTGGAATGAGAGTAATCCTATGATTAAGGGTGCAATGTAAAAATCCTGATAGTTCAGAGGACAATATCTCGTTAATAATCCAACCATGACCAGATAACTAATAGTGGTAACGTAAAACTCAAATGCCCATAATCATCCGCTTATTAGTCAATGAAAATCCAACGTAAGGTGATATATAAATCTACGCGTTCTTGTTCAGCCACTACACTACCTTATGCGAGTAGAACGCAGGATTTTTAAGTATAGCTTCTAATAAATTCCATAAACATGGAACTAAAATGCCATTGCTGATATGGGATATCTTAATGATCAGGTGGGTGGTCCATCATGGACAGTGAAGCTTGGGAGGAGAGACTCTACCACTGCAAGCCGAAGTCTAGCAGAAAGCAATCTCCCAGGTTTCACAGATAGCCTTGAAAGACTGATTTCCAACTTCGCCAACCAAGGTCTCAATGCTAGGGACATGGTTGCTTTGTCAGGTAACAAACAATATGAGCAATATTGATATTCCCCAACTCTTTTCTTTTCTTTTTTAATCAAATTTGGGTTAAAATAAAGTAATACTCACGATGTATTTTATATCACTTTAGTAATCATTCATTAAGTTTAGTCATTTTAGTCCTTAAATTTTTTATTTGTGTCACTTTTGTCCACTCAAAAACAATGGCTTGAGTTGACTGACTAAAGTGGTCGAATGTGTCTCATGTGACTACACCCGTTCAATCGTTCATTCTAAAACCTCCCGTTACTATCTTTGTCATCTTGATCCTTATTCTTCCAATTTTGTTATGTAGTCACCCTCAAGTTTCAAGTTTGCCTTATTTTGATCCTTGTTCATTTCGTTATTTAAAGATTTAATCCTCAAGTCTGGTTACGTAAGATACACGTAACCACTTCATTTAGTCAATTTAGTTGTCGTTCTTAATTGCTCAAACTTGACAAAAATTGTAAACATGAGAGACTAAAGTGACAAATTAAAAGAACGAGCATGAAAGTGATAAAATTTCACCCTAAAAATTGTGCACAAATCTTATGTATCTGTTACCTAATTGAAGTGCAGGGGCACACACTATAGGACAGGCACAATGCTTCACTTTTCGAAACAGAATTCACAGTAATGGGACGGACATCGACGTTGGTTTCGCCAGCACCAGGAGGCGCCGCTGCCCTCTTAGCGGCCAAAACGGAAACTTAGCAGCACTCGATCTCGTGACACCCAACTCGTTTGATAACAATTACTTCAAGAACTTAATTCAAAAGAAGGGTCTCCTCCAGTCGGACCAGGTCCTCTTCAGCGGAGGATCAACGGACAGCATTGTGTCAGAGTATAGCCGGAGCCCTTCGACCTTTGCATCGGATTTTGCTGCTGCCATGCTGAAAATGGGAGATATTCAACCTCTCACTGGGCAGGAAGGGGTGATAAGGAGGATCTGCAGCGCTGTCAACTAGCAGTTTGATGTCTGTGCAATGCCATCAAGAAAAAATTCTTTGCTTTTTCATTCTTTGGTTTATTATGTGTTATTTTTTCTGGGGGGATTTCACCTAGTAATTGGTGGAACTGTCAATGCTTGTTCTGTCTTTTCGGAAAGTAAAATGTATTAAAAAACCAGAAATCAAGAGAAGTTACCCACAATATGTACAATGAGAGAATGCAGGACTCAAAGACAAAACACAAGTCTGTAAGAGATGCCCTGAGTAAGGTATCTCCCACAGACTTGTAGACAAAATAACATTGGAACCAAAATATACAAAAACAGGATCAAATTCAGCTCCTGGACACCACAGAGAGAGACCAACACAGCAACCTTAATGAGCAAGACACTTGCAGGCACCAAGAGCGTGAACATGCGCATGAACAGAAGCTGCCCAAACAAATCATTCCCAAAAAACCAGAAATATTCCTGAAGAAGCATGCAGTCAGCTGAGGATTAACAGCAGATGAAGGCAAAATCAGCATTAACTATTCACGTGAACAGTCACGTGAACAGTAAATGCTGCCAAACCGTTCAGCACAAGTCAAGGAAAGGCATCCCAGATCAACAGAGCAGACCAACATTTCAAGCAGGCAGCCCCAAGAAAACAACACATCCACCCGCTTCTGCTTCCCTTTGCCAAAGCCCAGATCCAGCAAAGAAGGCAAGAGGAATCATCATCTCCCATCCATTAATTGTTGTGAAAATGGGCAGGCATCCACCACAATTGTTGCATTCTTAAGGTAGCCAAACATCAAATTAACACCCATTAGACTCATTGCTCTCTTTTCCTGTAACTCTTTGGAGTAATTGTGAAGCAGTAACATTTGTTTATTTAAATGTCAATCTTAACTTGCATCTTGAAAGATCATTTAAATCTCAATTTACGCTCTCAAAGTTAAAAAATATTAATTTACATCCTGAATGATATAAATTCGTATCAATATGCACCTAGGCTAATTCTGTCTATTTTCCCGTTAAAAAAGTTTTAGTAAATTATAAATTATACCTTCTAAGTTTAAATATTTTATATTTATGATCCAAAAAGAATTTTATCCATTAATGCTCGTTAAATATATCTCATTTGTATCGTATCATAACATCTTCGTGTCATGTTCGAGTCAATAAAAATATTTTTCAAAATTTTAAAAAAAATTATAAAATACATTTTTCTTGCTTACAATACTCATTAAATAACTATTTTCTCTCTACAATTGTGTTATTCGTATCTAACTTTAATTTGATCGAACAATCAAAAGATTTGTGTTACAGTATTATTCGTATCTAATTTTAATTTGATCGGACAATCAAAAGATTTGTGTCTAACTATAGACAAAAAATAGTTATTTAACAAATATTATAGACAAAAAATTCAAATTTTTTAATTTTTAAAAAATATTAAATAGTATTATATAAATTTTCGTAAATATGAAATATAAGACACAATGCAATTGACCCGATACAAAAATATTTTTTGATTAAAATTTTTTTTATTGACTCGAACACGACACGAAAATGTTATGATATGACACATTTGAAAGCAATTTAACGAGCATTAATGGATAGAATTCTTTTTGAATCATAAATGTGAAATATTTATTTAACGGCAAAATAAATTGCAGTTAGTCTCAGGTGCACATTGATACGTATTTATATCTTTTAGGATATAAATTAATATTTTTAAATTATCAATCATAAACATATTTATATTCATAGCCAAATCAAATTACAAACATAGATGAGAAAGAAAAGAATTTAAGCACCGATTATAGTGGAAGTGAGTGGTGATAGTGGTGGTGGGAGATAGTGATGATTGTGGTGGACAGCGACAACCGTCATGGTGATGGTGGTAGCTGTGGGTGGCGATGGTGATGGTGGTGGTGGGTTCTGGGTGACGATAATGGTAGTGGCAGTCATGAGTAACAGCGGTGCTGGTGGTTAATATGGGTGTTGGTGGGAGACGGTGATGGTGGCTGGCAATGGTGGTGGCGATGGTGGGTCGTGGTGGTGGGTGGTGACGATGGTGGTTGTGGATGGTGGCAAATGATGGTGGTGGTGGTAGGTGTGATAGAGGGTGACAATGGGTAGTGACGGTGGTGGGCGGTAATGGATGGTGGTGGTAGGTATGGTGGGAGTGAGTGACGACGGGTGGTGGTGGACAACGACGATGGTGGTGGGTGATGGCGGTGGGCGACGATGGCAGTGAGATGATGGTAGTAATGGTAATAAATATAAGAATAAAATGATAATTTTGGTAGCAGTGGGCGCCAATGGTAGCAATCGGTGGTTGGTGACAACGATGGTGGTGGTTGGTAGCGATGGTGGTGGCAGAGGTTGCAGTAGATGAAGCCAATCAAAAAAAAAAATACAGGACACGACTCGTTTATATTCTGATTCTAAACAATTGATATACGATACGAACCCACTATGACAGACTCGTTAGATAAGAATCGAGTATAATTGATATTTTTTTATATGAACTTATTTCATTCGACACGATTGACAGACCTATCTGCAATGAACATTTAAAGTTTTCTATAATTAATACACAATTGGATATATAAACATAAGTAACGCCAAATGATTGGTGATCTAACATTAAAACAAAAAACTGACTCAATATATTAAAGAGGGTCAAAATCATGTGTGTACAGGATTATTATGAATAGATAAAGCACAAGGAACTAAATGTGGGCTGCTCGATGTGAAGGGAATGTGGTGAATGACAGTTTATATGCCCACGGCATTAATACAACTAGTCAAAGCACAATAATAATTTAAATAGGCCAAAGCACGTGTCATAATCTTTTATATAGAGTTTATATATTACTGGTCTGGCATAGCTTTTGACCCTGTACAATGGGCACATACGTGATCATTTTCAATTATTGTCATCGAAAAGCCATTGATTTGAATAAGTAAAGTCCTCAGTAGGAGCTTTTGATCAAACCAAGGTGGTTTGGGAAGAGTATAGTATACCCAAAATAGTGGTTTTAAAAGTAATTCTTAAATTCAACAGTTTAAAAATATTAGTTCAATTGATGTCTTTAAGTAAAATATGTCAATTGGATTGACCTTTTTAAATTTTGAGGCATCATTTGAAATAACGTTTTTAATTATTTTTTGTTACAACTCTAAAGTTAAAAATGTCAGTTCAATTGATGCTTTTTTTTTAAAAAATGTTAGTTAAACTGACGTTTTCAACTTAAAGTCGTCAGTCTGACTGATGTCTTTAAGGTATAACTATGAGATTTTTTAGTGTCTTTCAACTTAAATATTTTCAAGCATAAAATCCCCTATTTAATGAGATAAAAAAAAAAAATTTGTCAACTAAATGCAGAGTGCATGTAAATGTTTTATTAAAATTCCCACAAACGTCTTCAATGCATTAGTTAATAAATAATAGATAAATTTTTGTATCTAAAATACAAATTATTGAACAATGTCATTTGTCAACTAAAATTGTACAAACCATGCACATATATCCGTTAATAATAATTGTATGAAAAAATTCAACATATTCATAGAAAATAATAATTTTTATTGCATGACACTGCATAAAATACAATATGTCAATAATATGGTTGATGCTCATAACAACATAGAAGTTGACCACATACATATAAACTTGATGGAATAAAAGTTTCTGACTCATCATCACTTAAATCTGAATAATCAAAATGACATTTTTAAGATGATATTGGTTTAATTGACGTTTTATATTCTTAAACAGTTATTTATCTCCCTTTAAAAACATCATTCCAATTGACTTTTTTACTCAGTTGGACTGACGTTTTTAAAATTACTTGAATTTGAGAAATATTTTCAAAACTACTCTATTTTGGGTATACTTTTCCCAATTCACCCTAATTTAATCAAAAGTTCTCATCTCTCAAACATTCTCTGAAGAAGACAAGTTTTCTTTTCGCTTGATATATTTTGTCTTAAATATTATGCACGACATCACACCAAACTACTACAGTAACACAGAATACACACATTATAGTACATATTTTAATTCAAAAGTCTAAATTTATGGGCAGAACATATAGGTAGAAGTTTAATATAAATGGTAAAAATTACTAATTAGCAGGGCTGGCTCAATGGCAAAACCGTTGAAGCTGGCTTTAGGCTGCCGAATCATTAGGCCCACTTTATGGAGGTTTAATTAAGTTTAATGTTCAAATAAATTTTTTAGATATATATTCAATTAAGTTCAATTTAATTTTAGTATCCCAAAAAAAATAAAATTTAGAGTTTTTAATACTTGATTAGAGTTTGTTGAAAATTTATTTATGTTGTTAATTATAACATAAAAATATCATTTGAGTCTATGATATTTAGTTTAAGTTTTATTATTTATAATTTTATTTCTTTTCATTGATTATTTTAACATTAAATCTAATAATATTTAAAATTTTATATTAATTTAAATATTAAATTTTATTTTAAAAAATAATACGGCCTCATTTAAATTTTTGTTTTAGGCTCCATTTTTTGATGGGTCACCCCTGATAATTAGTGTCTTCTAAACCATAACAAACGATCTACAATAGAATCTATCAAGATTTTACAATACAAATATATGAATCGTTGTTTAGGCCTAATCTTAGGTTCCATGTACTAAATCTCATGAAAATTTTCAATTAAGAATTGAAGTACCATTTGAACAATTTTGATCAAATGTCACTAGTACCACTCAATTTTAACTCCATTGACCTCTAAATCCATGTTGTCTCCACTATTGATTTTTCGCCTTGATCTTCTAAGCCAATAAAATCCCCTACTACTTGTTCTTCGTCGTATATTTCCTAATAGACGTGATTTTCTATTTGACATCATCTACTTCTGAAATATAAGCAAAGTAAAGTTAAAAATCGATACTCGTTAAAAAAGAACCAGCCAAAGGCGAACAAGAAAGGCTGCTACATTGAATACTAGTACAGCAGTATAGCACAAAAAGAGTGACCTAAACCTAACGCGGATTCTTCATCTTCAACTTCATTTAGTGCTAGTGTTGACCTTGTAAGCCTAATAGTTTCTTCATTCAATATATCTCTCCTACAGGAGTGCACAACATCTATTGGCTATGAGTTTCTGAATGAATTCTGGCAATTCTTTTGCAGCCATTGCGGCTATGATTTTACTGCTCTTGCTTTCTAACAGACCATGTGAAGCCCAATTATCTTCAACCTTCTACGACAGTACATGTCCGAATGCACTTAGTAGAATCGAACTTCTATTAGAACTGCAGTGTCACGTGAGTGTCGCATGGCAGCATCGCTCAATCGTCTCCATTTTCACGACTGTTTTGTTCAAGTTATAATAATATGGGGCTTAGGGAGGCCGGTACCTCCCAAAAAATTTAATAGGATAAAAATACATTTTTTAAAATAATTCGGATAGAAGTACATGTGCTAAAAAAAAGTCATAAAAGCCCATTTACCCCTACCATAAATAGTGCATACCTAATTGAATGTAAGACTTTCAAGATTAGAATGTGAGACTTTCAAGATTCATTTTGATATTTGTGTATCATTTGAATTTTGAAATTTCATATATATATATATTTTTAGTCCACTCAAAGAGTTGCACCTAAAGAGGGAATCGAAAAATTGTCATGCAAACAGTGTCACCAAAGAGAGACACGATATAATGACAATGGGGGTCCAATCAATGGCATCATGTAATGTCCCCTTCATAGTGCCCAAGTAGTGTCAATAAAGAGTGACAACAGTAGATTATACCTAAATGATAACAATATATATTTTGCCCACTCAAAAAGTTGCACCTAAAGGGGGAGTCGAAAATTTGTCATGCAAACAGTGTCACCAAAGAGAGACACGATATAATGACAATGGGGGTCCAATCAATGGCATCATGTAATGCCCCCTTCATAGTGCCCAAGTAGTGTCAATAAAGAGTGACAACAGTAGATTATACCTAAATGATAACAATATATATTTTGCCCACTCAAAAAGTTGCACCTAAAGGGGGAGTCGAAAATTTGTCATGCAAACAGTGTCACCAAAGAGAGACACGATATAATGACAATGGGGGTCCAATCAGTGGCATCATATAATGCCCCCTTCATAGTGCCCAAACAGTGTCAGTAAAGAGTGACAACAGCAGATTGTACCTAAATGATGACAATATATATTTTGCCCACTCAAAGAGTTGCACCTAAAGAGGGAGTCAAAAAATTATCATACAAACAGTGTCACCAAAGAGAGACACGATATATATATATATATATATATATATATATATATATATGAAATTTCAAAATTCAAATGATACACAAATATCAAAAAGAATCTTGAAAGTCTCACATTCTAATCTTGAAAGTCTTACATTCAATTAAGTGTGCACTATTTATGGTAGGGGTAATTATGGAATACAATTTAGAAAGAATTTGAAAATGTTTTAAAATGTGTATTTATTGACAACTATTTGATGAAAAAGAGGACTTAAAGGAGGATAAATTTGAAGGTGGTACTTAAAGCCAAATAAGTTTTGAAAAAAATACTCACATCTCATTATCTCTAATAATATTACTCTTACACTTTGTACTTGGCTGACAATTCCCATCAAATCTGGTCAAGTTACGACTCAAACAAGCTATACGATTTAATAGGAATAAATCCCAAAAAAAAATTACATCTTTAAGTCATAAATTTGGCCCATCTAAGTGTTGGAATTATTTCAATTAGAAAATCGCTCTGATATCACTTTGTTAGAATCAAGAGGAAAAGAAATAAAATAGAAGGAAGTAGAGGAAAATATGAACACTCAATAAAAAAGTAAATTTCATACAAGTTGATTAGAAATCACACACTCAACTTGGATTTTTCTATTTCTACTCAACTCTACTTCTACCACTATACTATGTGTCTTATTTATATAGATCATACATATAACTCCTAGCACTACATTCATACATCACTACAGTATTTAACTCTTGTAAGTCCTAAAATATGTCCTGGTGTTGTTTCTTGTGCAGACATACTTACAGTTGCAGCCCGGCATGCATTGGCCCTTGTGAGTACTTGTGATCACCTTCCCAACCAAAATTACTAATAATCAAATCTTGGCATGTTTCGAGACTTTGCAGTAACGAGGGTCTCTTACATTGAAACAATCATTGGTTATAAGGGGGGAAAATTGTTCTTTTCTTCTACATTTGATCTGAACTAGTGCATTCGTAAGTCAGTTTCTGAATTTTCTGGAAATTAAAGCCTTATCTGCCCTTAGGTGGTGACTGCTATATTTCTTTCCTGTGGAACCCACTCTAACTTTTTGGATTTGTCACAATAGCTTTTATAAGTTTTGCAGTAAAAGGCCGTGCTGATATGAGATTTCTTATTGATCAGGTGGGTGGTCCAACATGGACAGTGAAACTTGGGAGGAGAGACTCTACCACTGCAAGCCGAAGTCTAGCAGAAAGCAATCTCCCTGGTTTTAGAGATAATCTGGCTTTAGGTCAAACCTCAATACTTTTAAAACAAAAAATCCATAAAATCAAACCTTGACAAAAATACTCTTAATGAATGAGGTTATTTAAAAACATTCACTATTATTCCATTCTTATATTTATTACAATTACCATCATCATCCCAATGCCACCACCACCATTCCAGAACTGCCACCACCCACTATCATCGCCCACTGCCACCATTGTCGCTCACTACCACCCACTACCACCCACCACCACCACCATTGCCACCAATACCACCACCCACCGTTGGCCACCACCACCCTCACCCCACCACCACCATCGTCCACTACCATCACCACGACCACTACTAATGCCCACCACTACCATCGCCGCCCATTGCCACCATCCACCATCGTTGTCCACCACCATCACTGCTGCCATACACCTTCACCACCACCAACCCCACTCACCACCACCACCACCCGCAGCCACCGACCACAATTACCCACCGCCACCAACCACCATTACCCGCCGCTACCCACCACCACCACCCAACACTACCACCCATCACCGCCAACCATCATCACCCAAAATCTACCACCATTACCCGTCACTGCCCAACACCACCACCCTATAAGTCCTCGTACTAAAATTAAATAAGTATAATATCATTTTAAGATTTCTCCTACGATGAATAAAAGGATGGTAGAAATTTTGAATAATTATTGAAAGATTGATCATGAAGTTTGAGTTTCGGGCGAATTGACTTTCAGGTCAAACTTAGTTTTGGAGGCCCTTAAACTTGAAAAAGATGGTTAAGTAAGTTTTTAAATATTTTTAGGTAAAAATAAGGTCACCATTAAATCCAAAAGGTTGAGAAACCTTGGGAGAGCTAAAATGAGATGTATTAAAAGTTATGAGGTATTCCGGAGTTAAAATACATTTTGGAGAGAATTCTTGTTGGAAGAAATTAGACACTACGTTAGTATTTTAACTATAACTTTTTATCTCAATTTTCGATTGATTTGAAATTTGGACAGTAAAAAGTAGATTTCAAGGGATACAAAAGTTTATTTCACGAAAATTTGCTGAATTAGCCTCTAATAAGGGAAAAATCGAGGTGAAAGTTTGGATAGAAAGTTTCTAGCGTCCGGACACCCCAGAACTGTCTAGATGCCTCCCTAAAAAGGCCTCAATCAGTTTTTAGGATTTTCTTCATTTTTCACCCTATAAATATCATAAGGACATCCCTTTAACCATGTTTCATCAATTTTCAACCCTAGGCAACCCTAGAAAGCGAGAGAGAAGGAAAAAACACAAGAATCAAAGGGATTCTCGCATTGAGATTGATTCAAACACGCTAGGGTTATCTTCAAACATCGAATTGAGATAGAGATTTCTTCCTAAACTCGTTCATTGAGGATAGGGTTAATATATATGTATGTTTTAACTCTAAATTATAGATATATGGTAGATAATCATTATATCTTGGTTTTCTTACAAATAATAGGATGTTTTTGAATGAAAGATATGTTTTGTATTCAAGAAACTATCGTTCTTGTTTTTAAAACCCTAGTTCTTGAAATGTAGAGGTTTTACACATGATATTATCTTGTTCTTAATTTGAAAGCTCTAGTGTCTATGTTGAACAACAAAATTATATTCTTGATGATCTCCTGCATATTTTCTTGAATTGCTCCATTGGAAAAATATTTGTGAAAGTATGGTGCTTGGTCTACATGTGAATTGGTGAATTGGTTTGGTATCGTATCACTTGTATGGGTGGTTTGATGAGCATGGGAGACCGTTGGTCAGGTATCGTAAGGTGGGTAGATGCATTTCTTACCCCGAGCGGGTTTGAAGGTTCCCTACCACTTTTAGTGAGGTTAGTGTCTTGCGATGACCAAACTATTATTCGCTCACGCATATCGAGGTTGGGCTAGTATACTATTCCTAGGTTGGAGTCTTCACTACCGATGCGTCGATATACGCCCTTCCTAAAGTTGATATCCTTGCGATGATTGGATGTGCGTGTGTGGGCCAGGATATTCTCAATTTGTGTATTTATGCTAAGTCTTACTATGTACCTGAGATACAGTGTTGGGAATTGTTTATTGTTTGGAAGTTGGTTTTTACTCCTTCATTTATTTTGTTGCACTCACGTAAATTTGAGATTTGATAAACTGTTACTGCTTTATTTCAAAAGTTATATGTGATATTTTGTAAAGAAAGACCGATTTATTTTAAATGTTTTCAAAATCTTGTTTGAACTTGAGAGGATTTTACTATAGAGTTTAGTGTTCACCCCCTACAAACAACATTTTTTTTTAGATTACGGTCTGGAGGAAGAGCTCGGATGGGATGAACAAGTAAATTGGGAAGCTCAGACTAATGGGGATGTGGATCCCAAAGTGGACATTTGGAGTTGTTTCCTTTATGTTTTAGCTTAGGAGGTTATTTATGAAATAATGTTAAAGATAATATTTTATTTATTCCGCCGTAAGATAATATTTGATTTTTGGATGTAATTGCTATGGTTTGATATATTTAATTTGGATTATGCTTTACTTATTATGAGTGATGAATGAAATTTCTTTTATTTATAAATTTTATTAGTTGTTCTGATGGTATGAATGGTTTATAGATAGTAAGGTCTTCTAAGATGGGTTTTGGGGCATTACAAGTTTGGTATCAAAACTTAGGAATTACGTCTTGTATGAGAGTTGTAGGTTATGGACTATCACTAGAGTATTAGGTTAGGGTGAAGAAACGCTAGACTTGAATTTTTTTGAAATTATATGTTTATAAAATAAATGTAATTTGTTGCTTAGTTAGGTTGGGGATTAATTATTTATTCGAATTCATGCATTATCTAACTTAGAGGAGTTGACGAAAATTTTAGGATGGATATCCTAGTTTTATATTATGTTGTTATGGACTATTCTAGGAGACGGATGATAATTTGGTTTTTGGTTAGTAAATGACGCTAAGCATAAATCTTTATGCAAATGATATTATCTATATTGGAGATGAGAATGAGATAGGATTTATGACAAAAGACACCAAAACTCGAATTAGACAACTGTAGTAGAATTATCAATCAAGCAGACTACCTTTCACTAATTGGACTATAACTTTTTGTTGGATAGTGATGATGAGATGAGTATTGTCATGACCTAAATAGCAGTGGATACTTATTATAGTCAAAGTTCGAGACCACGTCCATGTAGAATGTCTCAACTTAGGAGGCATGATTATGTATTGGAATTAATTAATGGACATGAAGATAGGTGCTTCAACTAATTTAGAATGGATGCACCTGAGTTTGTGATGTTTTGCGAAGAGTTAAAAAATAGAGGGTTGCAAAACTCTAGATATCTTACTGTTCAAGAGCAAGTAGCTATATTTTTTGTCACAATAGCTCACAATGAGCAAAATTGCATAATAGCTTCAGCATTCGGGTGAGACAATCTCCATATACTTCAAGCGTGTGTTGAAGGCAATTTGTAGGCTTGGAATTGATACCATACAGCCCCAAATTTTGATGTCATTCAACCTCAGATCAGATTCAATCACAAATATTACCCATTTTTTGAGGTAATTGAAACTATTATTGTATCATCGACTAATATATAAACTATGATATGATGGTTAATGGGTTTTGATATTATTGACATATATTTGTCATTATAGAATTGTGTTGGTGCAATTGATGGTATCCATGTGAATGCACTTGTTCCAATAAATCAACAAGTACCATACCGTGGAAAGCGGATTGTACCAAATCAGAACGTAATGTGTGCATGTTCATTTGACATGCGATTTACATTTGTGTTGAGTGGGTGGGAATGTACAACTCATGACTCAAAAAGTTTTTATAGACTGTGTCACTAATCTAGCAAACAAGTTTTCAATGCCGCCAGGAGGTAAATTTATCCACGAATTTCAGATAAGTAATTTGTACAAATCCAATACTATCTTATAATGATATATATTTTCACAAATAAATACTATGTTATGAATTCAAGTTAGATAAACATGTCAGGTTGTTTGTCCCCCTACTGCGGTGAGAGATATCATTTACGTGAATATAGAGGTAAGGGTCGAAAACCAACCGACAAAGAGAAGTTGTTCAATTACCATCACTCATCACTTCGAAATGTAATTGAGTGTTATTTTGGAGCTCTGAAGGCTCGTTTTCACATTGTCAAACTAATGTCACCTTATCCCATAACCATGTAGAAATATTTGCCCACAGCTTGTTGTACCGTCCATAACTTCATTAGAAGTCATTCTCACAAGATCGGTTGTTTGTTGACTTTAAACGAAAAGAGGATGTTGATGATGGTAGAGCTGGTAAAAGATCTAGTTCACAAGCACCAATTGAAATAGATATAATGCCGAGTCAGTTGTGTGAAATGAATCATGTTTAAGACGGCATTGAGGATCAGTTATGGGCATCAACTCATCATTGATATATGTCTTACTTAGAATGGTATTACAATTTTTCTTAACTTCCTATGTTACGTTGAAATGATTATTATGTATAATTTATCGTGGTTACTGTTATTGAAACAGGAGTAATGTAATGACACCTATTGGACCTCCATGCTCACGGGTATTTGGTAATATGAATGTTTTCGTTGCGATGACAAAAAGAAACAATGGTCTCCTTTTTTATCATTGTCCAAGATGGCGTGATCATGCTGATTGTTTTATTTGGGTTGATGAGTACGATACACGTAGAGATGAATATAATGTGATCTCACAAGCCAATTTAGGAAGGGGAGAGAATAAGAGTGTGTTGGGAATAGCTTAAAAAAAAGTGTTTTTTTTTTATATTTTAACTTATCATAAATACTTTAAAAAAAATAGTGTTTGGATCAATTTTTTAAAAACACTTTTTATTAAGTAAAAGTAATTTTAGTGCTTAAATAAGTTATTAGGGAGAAGTAAAAAAAATTAACTTTTACTTCCAATAAACGTTTTTTAATTAAAACACTTACCTCCCCCCAGATATCTCTCAATCTCTCTCGATCTCTACCGCCCCCGATATCTCTAAATCGCTGCCCCTGAGCCATCATCGACTGCCGACTACCTCCGACCAAACTTTCTTCTATCATCTCGACGACACCGGAGAGTTCCATTAACGATGCTGAAGCTTCCCTCTCTCTCACCGATCGTTAATGAAATATGATGTTTGGCTTCAGATTTTCTTTTTGCTTCAATGATCAAATCATCAAAGCAGAGGAGGATCACATTCTATCAAAGCAAGACAGTTGATTTGTGCTGTTTTGAGGTATTTGTAATTTTTTGGTGCGCTAATGAAATGGAGTTGTTATTAACAGTAGTAACAAATATGTGCATAAGCTCTCTTGAATTTGATAGTGAACCACCTAATTTTGGTTAAGTCGTTGGGATTGCAATCTGATATGCAAATAAACTACGATAGGTGATTATTGAATGAATGGTTTTTTCAAGAATTATCTATGAATCAATATGCATGTAAGGTGTTTGATAAAATGAACTCTTCGGGTTTCCGCCGCAGTAGTACTGGTTCGCTCGATAATTCCACCGCCGCCGCTAAGGACGATGCTGAGGTTAGTGTTTTGAATTTCAAGAATGTTTTCAGGAAGGTTGAAATTTTTAGTTCATTATTTTCTTGGTTAACGTGTGAGCTTTTGAAAGTCAATTGTTGCACCCCTTTAGTGAATGGTATTTTACATTTGAAAATGTTGTTTTGGATATCATATTCTCTGCAGAAATATATCTCTTGTCTGTCACAATGCAATGTGTTGCTCTATCCACCTTCTGGAAATCTTTTCTACGCTATTATATACTAATCTTTTTGACTTGTGAACAACATTTAAACTGATGGAATTTGAAAACGGGAACCCAAAATTTAGAGAACTCTGTTGTTTGTTCTCCATGCCCATTAATCATCATAAAAGGTCGTAATGAAAGGGCTTGATTATGGTCATTAGACTTAGTATTCAGATCCATATCAAGTTGTTAGCTCAAGTTAAGAAGGGAGCCTTGGGAAGTAATTTGTTTTAACTAATAAGAGGGGTTGAGCTGAGCTGAGCTTTCTAGTGTGATTGCTTTTGTCATGCTGCACCGTTGCTGCTACCACTAATTCTGCATGTAGTAGTCCTTGGAGAGATCATTTTGATGTGTTGTGACTTAAAAAGAGTACCTCCATTCTTATTCAAGAGCCCGATGCCCTGACGCTTTGACAATGACAATGCAGTACCCTTTTTTGTGTTTCCTAGTAAGAACTTAGCCTTTCATAGATTGTTCTTAGGGGGCTCTTTTGGTGATGTTATATACTTTGTCTGTATGGTTAATAAGGCCGCATAATTTTGGTGAGTTATGATTATCTTCCGAAGGTGAAGAGAAGCATCACAAGTGTTACCATCATAATGTGAAATTGGAATGTCCAGGTTGGATGCATGAAAATGTTGCTAGAATTTTGAATATGTGAAAACGCATAAAACGCATGCTATCGCCACACATTCTGGGAGAAGAACACTACAACACTGCTCGTGGTGTTCAAAAGGTTCTTCAGAACTATAAGAATCTTCAGGATATCATTGTCATTTTGGGGATGGATGAGCTCAGTGAAGATGACAAGTTGACTGTTTCTCGTGCACCAAAGATTCAAAGGTTCTTGAGCCAGCCGTTCCATGTTGCTGAAGTTTTCACCAGAGCCCCAGGAAAGTATGTAGAGCTGAAAGAGAGTATTACCAGTTTCTAGGGAGTATTGGATGGAAAATACGATGACCTTCCTGAGCAGTCATTTTACATGGTTGGTGGCATTGAAGAGGTCATTGCCAAGGCGGAGAAGATTGCCAAGGAGTCTGCTGCTTAATCACATCCAATGTTTGCCCCTTTATTCTCCAGGAACTTCAAAAAAATTGACAATGTTTGCCCCTCTATTCAGCAGGGCAAATGAATTTAATGTTATGATTGTTTTTCTTGAATTTATTTTGTTCGTGGATATATGTGTTTCATGTTCATTGGTCAGTCTCGTTAATGTCTTGTGTTGCTTGTTTTTGAATGTCATGTTCATTGGTCAGTCTCGTTAACATGCGTCGAGCAGGCTACCTGTTATGAGGGATTTATTTTTTGATTCTTTTGTAAAGTCTCTTGGCTTCTTTTATTCATTTTGGGTTGAAGTCTTGTTAAGGCAGGGTTTGTCTGTCTTTTATTCCATTGTAAATAGTTTTTGAGTAATAAAATAAAGTGTTGATTTGCTTGAAAAAAAAAATATTTGCATCAAAGAGTAGAAGCTTACACGTGTGATGAAAAAATCCATAGTAGTGAACTCCAAGCTTACACTTGGGTTCATCATGTGTTTAGATCACTGGTATCCAATTGTTACCTTTTTATTTTTGTGAATTTATGTAAATATTTGATAAATTATCACTAAAAATGTATCTTGGGATAACTATTGACGTTTTTAACAAAATACATGCAAACACACACACACACACACACACACATATATATATATACATATATTTGATTATGAAGGGCATATATGTAATTGTGATACAAATAAATACTTTTTTAATTGGCCATCCAAACACAATTTTTGTAAAATCATTTTTATTTAAGTACTTTTTTTATTGAGCATCCAAACAATACTTATGAAAGAAAATATTTTTTAATAAGTAATTATTCAAGAAGTACTTTTGAATTCAATAAGTCATCTCAAACACTACCTAAATAGATCACAATTTTTATACTTACTTGTTGTGGATGCAATTCTATTGTGTGTTATGCATTATTGTTCTTGGTATTTCTACTACTTATTGGGATTTTATTGAAGTGATTATGGTGCAGTCTAGTATTTGGTAGATTATTAACAATTGGTTGATGTATTGATACTTTGAATGTTTAACAACTTCTATTATTTTAGGTTGATGTATTGTGCATTGTTTTATGGGTTGATGACTGTATTGATATAAAAATGTGGATGTGTTTTAGCATGAATTATTATAAAGCTAAAATATATGACATAAAATAAATTGGTTGCCAAACATGTTTTTTGGTTTTAGTTAGGAATAATTATAAATTGCCCCCTTCAAATTTGGGATTTGTTGCGATCAACTCCCTTTGATTTCAATTTTAACAATTTACCCCCATCAAGTTCAAAAGTCTAAATGAACAGATGAATTAAATAAAAAATTCTAAAATTATTCTTGTGCCCTCAACCTTTTTTCTCTTTGGTGGTATCAGCTCTCAATCTTTTTATTGACGGAAAATACTATTTGGACCTTATTTGGGGACTTTATTTAAGGACCCAATGATGTACAACCATTAAATTGGTTGTGGGCTCCATCTAACATTGGAACTCACGACTAATCTAATAGTTGCATTGAAACCACATCATTAAGTCCTTAAATAAAGTCTCCAAATAAAATTCCTATAGCATTGCTCTTTTATTGACATATCCAATTGGTCTTGCAACTCCAACACCACCGACCCAACCCTTCTTACCACCACATCCTTTACAAAATCACCACCAACTACCAAACTACCCACCATCAACATCACCCAACCACCACCCATCATAACCCAAGCAACCAAAAGAGAAAGAGAAAACCAGGAAAGGAGAACCCATTGCAAATACCACACCTACAACCAAATTTAACCAACGTTACCACTGTAAATGCACCACCACAACCATTAGAGGATCTCTAACTCCACCTATTCAATACCCAACGAGATGGAGAGCAAATCAATTGAAGAAAGTCTCACTGGAGATGGGTGTGGATTTCAACGGCGCTAATAGTGTTGCGTTCTTATGAGCGTCTATTTCACCTCTCTTCTCCTCCAATTAACACCAACATGGGTCTGGTCGGAGGTGATTCCGATCAGATGGAGGAAGGGGATCACAACCATGTGAGATGGTGGTACATCCTTTGTCTCTCTCAAACACACACACACACACATATATATATATACCAATGGCGATGGAGATTTAGTGGCAAGTGGTTTCAATTGGAGGAACGATGATTGGGTAGTTGATGAGTAAAATAGTGTTTGCCTAAGAATGAGGGGTTTTCTCTAGAGGAATTGTGGGTTCTAGCCGGAGAGAGAGGGAGTTTTCTACTAGAGAGGGAAAGAAATGGTAACGGTTACACCCAATATTTTTTCGGGGATTAGGGTTTGGATGTCGGGAAGAGAAGAAAACTGTCATTGGGTAAGGAGGGGATATGGGAGAACATATGGGTAATTTTGTCTTTTCAAAAAAAATTTAGATCACCTGTCTTCGACGTTCAAGGTGCACATTAATTAGATAACCTAACGGCATGACTTAATTGAAAAAATGTTAACAATTCAAGGTGCACATTAATTGAAATCAAAAATTGCATCCAAATACGTTTTCTATTTCAACTTTTAACCACAGGAAAAAATAAAAATTGATTCTTTTTTAGAAAAAAAAAACATGAAAACAAAACTATTACCAAACGCAACCTGAATGAATTGATTTCATTGAATTAGTCACATCTAATTTATTATTTCATATTCTGCATACAGAATTAATCCATATCCACATACCAAGTAGTCTTCCCACACTTGCACACATTAGTTCCAATAATATAATTTTGTACACGTGAAATATCACACCACAACTAAGGATTATCCTTATAATATTATACAACTTGGTACAGTCAAATTATTCAATCGTTTCCATTCAAATGCACTTACATTAGTGAGAAAAAAAAAATTCATGACTTCACAAAGTAGGGCACTAACCAGCATGCCTTGCATGCGGAGGAGAATATAGATAAACACACGCAGACACACCCGGTTGGCTATCTATTGATTGCTCAAGTTGCTCAGAGGGGTCTGCATACCGGCCAGGGGACGGATTGGGAACGGTTTCACGAGGGGTGGGGCCTTCCCCGGGCATCAAGCAATCGATTCAGAACTGGTACAAACAAGGAAAATTTGATTGTTTGATCAAAACAAAGTATTGCGATGGTCCCTCAGATGTTCACACAGTGTGATTTCTGCCTAGTGCATCAATATCTATGTGTATATATAATGTTATGTGTGTGAGAGTATTTATGAGAGACATAGGGAGAAAAAGATTAGATAAATATATATCTCCAATTTCACCATCTCCAATGCAAAGTTGGCTTCTTCAACTCCCAACATTGAACTAGGTGTTTCCATTCAAAATAGGGATCCTAATGTAGTTAGCTATCGAACATGAATATTAGATGCACAGTTTGGCTGAAAAAGAGGGCAAGACTCGTTTAGATTAATAGCTTGCCCTGATGAAGGTGGAGTCGTTTAGCCTAATTTTTTTTTTTTTTGGGGGGGGGGGGTGTTGATTGCTGGAATCAGACTTATTGTTGCAAGAAAAGAGAAACAATTGCATTAGATCAACGATTCATACCTAATCTCCTTGGAGACAAGGACATGGCAAACATTAAGTAAATCCATACCCAGAATTCTAAGGATAACAATCAAGCCATGGCCAAGTTCAAATAACTAGTAAATTTAGGACTAAAAAATAAAAAACAAGAGAAGTTATTAGGTTATAAAATTACAGAAACAGAATTTAAACCCCTTCAATATTGGCATTCTAAAAGTCATTTGGCAGAACCTCTCCTGGTTGGGATTGATTCAAAAGCCATCACAATGACTTTGCCAAAGTTGAGAGCAGCATCACCGAGGCGACAATCTTCTAATGCCTCGAAATTTTTAAGTTTTGAAGAAGAACGATGATTTTATTCTAATAAACTTCCATTTCAAGTGGAGGTTACATGAAATTAGGTATCTTTCATCCATGTACGAACATTGTGAACAAGTTTAAAAAGTTGTACCTGGCACACAAGACTACCACACAGACAAGAGTCTCTGAAAAGTACGTGGTAGACAGCCTTTTCCCAATATTTGAAGACATCTGCGTTTTAACCACCCCTTGTTCACTTCATGGACAAGCAATCCAGTATAGCTAGGACGTGTATCTTCTGCCACAGGCTTAATTGGTCATGAAATGTCATACAATGCAATTACAGAATAATTACATAAGCATTTCCCAGGGTACTCTCTACAGGCTATCCCAATCGAAACCTTTTTTTTTTCCAACCGTTTTGACAGACACAAAACCCTCTTTTAGCTACCCATTGGCAGTCAATATGTAAGTCAGGTTGCATGAAAGCTCTCCTGCAACCATTTTGCCTGGACTAACAGCCCAGCATCTCTCAAAGCACTCAAAGCTGACCTATAAAGCCTCCCATCTAACTGAGACCCTTCCATCTTCATGTCTCGCAAAAGCTTAACCAACTCATCGACTCGATTCATTTTCGAGAACACCCCAACCATGATTCCAGCCATTGCCCTATCAATCACTCCACCATTAAGCCTGAACTCCTGGTAATGCTTCACACACAGTTCAAACTCCCTTGCCTTACTATAAGCACTTATAACACTGGTATAACTAACTTTATCAGGCACAACCTTCCTTCTCTTCATCTCCTTCCATATCTTCTCCACCTGCTTTAAGTTCAAGACCTTCCCATTCATGTCCAATAGAGAATTATAAATCCAAACATTAGGCTCACAACCTCTTTCTTTCATCTTAGCTACGAGTCTCATTGCATCTCTCAACCTACCTGTTTTTCCATACATTGCAACCATGCTAGAATAAGCCACAACACATTTATCAAACCCCTTTTGTTCCATCTCAGAAAACACCAACTCGGCTTTTGAATATTGCCCAATTCGACTGTATACATTTAGAATTGAAGCGTATGTAACTTGGCCCGGATCACAACCCTGCAAGAGCAGCTCTTCATAAACCTTAATTGTGGCTCTAACCCCTCTTCTTTTAGAGAAGCCATTAACAATTGCGCAGAAAATGCAATCAGAAACTCTGCTCTTCACCCGTTTCATAACTGCAACAATGTCAAGAGTTTTTTCCATCAATCCTTCTTCAACATACAATAATACAAGCTTCAAAAACACAGCCGGATCCTTCAACATTCTATTCTTCTCTGCTTCTTTTAAAAGCTCTTCCGCCATTTTGACTTCTCGAGCGCTTGCAAATGAACAAATCAAGGAAGAGTAAAATGAAGGATTCTCAGGAACACCCTTCTGTGTCATTTCTCTGAAGAACTCAAGGGCTTCATAAGGTTTCCCTGATCTCCCTAGTGACTCACACAAAATCCAATAAATTTCACTAAGAAATTCTGTAGAACTAGAAGCTATTTTTCTATTTTCAAATTCTTGAAACAATGAAACAACTCTCTCATTATTTCCCACTTTGAGATATGCTTCCATTACCTTGCAAAAACATCCGGGGTTGGAAAAAATGCCAGCAGATTTCATACTTTCATACAAACCAATCGTGCTACTATACATGTGAAGCTTGTTATAGCCTTTCATTGCTGAATCAAATGCTAAAACAGCAATTTCTGTATCATATTTAAAAACTTCAAGCAGGGTATGTACAAGTTTGAATTTTCTAGCTTTAATGCAGCTACTAATTAATCTACAACATGTAGAGCTATCAGGCAGTATTTTGAAATTTTCAAAATCCTGAGACACTGAAAATATTGAACTCCAGTCCTTCGAACTTATCAAGTACCTGATCAGATGCTTTAAAGTTGATTTCTGAGGTCTAAACTCTGTTTTTTCCTTCGCTTTCTCATAGTATTCATATGCGAGCTCTTCGGTTTGTGGATCTTTGAGCAAAGTGGATATGAACCCATTTAAATCCTTGCTTTCGGGGATCGAAGAAGGACGAAGATCTTGAAACTTTAGATCCAATTGGACCATGGGTGGATCGTTGGGTGCATGTGCATCTTCTAACACTGGTGATGAGCAACTGGAGGATCTTGCTATTAAAACTCGTGAATTTGAAAGTAGATGAGAGAGAATGGGAAGGGCTGTGCAGGTTGAATTGAAGGTGGGTTTGTATGGTCTTTTGCTGCAGTTTATGCAAGCAAGTGACCAGTCTGGAGGACTGGCAATGGCCATTGTAGATTAGAATTGAAGGTGGGGAACGGGAGGTAGTGAGGCTATACATACACCTTATCACTTCTGGATTGCGCCATGCATGTGGCTAATACTAGCCATTGAATGAATGACATGTGGAGATTATGGCCCCGAATGTCCCCCCGATTTCAGAAAATCTAACTAGTAACGACTACGCCGTTGGTTCATTACGCATCTCTCCGCTTCTTCTGTGGTATTTATTAATAATTGCAAGGGTACTTCTGAATTTAAAAAATAATAATATTTATATCTAAATTTGAGGAATTAATCTCTGAATTTAATCACTTATAGTTGTTAGATTAAAAATAAATTTTTAACATTAAAAATCATAATTCATTCAATAATTATTATGAATTATATCCCTAATTAAGATATTAAATTAAGTCTCTATTACGTTGCTCATTTTTAGGTTATACTATATTTTTTTTATTTTGAGATAATTATTATTCGGTAAGGGTTTATACAAACAGGATTTGAATCCTCTCCATTCAATTTCATTCAATATAGGGTTAGATGAATGACATGTGTCTAAATTTACTCTAATTGACAAGATTTCTACAAAGCAACCACACTAGTTAATTCATAGTTAAATGTACACAAAGGGTTGAAAAAACGAAAAAGATACATGTGTAAGCAACCAAAGGATGTAATCTCCATCAATTTTTTGCGGTCAAATTTCTTTCAATTTTTAGCAAATTTATCTTGAATTTTATTTCTGTTCCAGTTCTACTCTCACTGTTCAAGAGACAAGGTGTATGTTTCTCATATATAATCCAAACGTCTTGAGTTCGAATCTTGACAACCCCTTAGGGTCAGACCATGAAGAATTTATCCCTCATAAATAACTTAATCCCGACGTGGATAACAAACAGGCATGTTTCTAATCAACGCCATCTTTCTCTGTTCTTTTTTACTCTTTGCAACTTTTCTATTTTTACTTTTTTTTGTGATAAGTAATTATTTTGAGTGTTGCATACAATTGACATTTGTTTCACATAATTAATAATAGCATATTGTTGATGTGTCAAATTCTAAGCCTTATGTGCAAATGAAACTTGGGTTGGAATTTGATTTTTGATGATGAAGCATATTTATATTACAATGAGTATGCTAGAGCCATTAGTTTTAGTATTCAGAAGGAGTACGTGAACAAGAATAAAGTCCATGGTTACATTACATTTAGAAAGTTCACATGTTATAAAGAAGGTTATCGAGGAAATGACAAGCGAAATCCCATGGTGAATAAGCCCAAAAAGGAGACTAGAACTGGTTGTTTACCTCACGTTGTTTTTAGTCGTCAATCAAATGAAAATTTTCAAGTTATTTCTGTAACGACCCAAAATCCACCCTAGAAGACATTACTATCTACAAACCATCCAACCATGAGAGCAACTAAAAATACCAATTAAGTAATAAATCATTCATCCATTTGACAAGGAATAAATTCTACTTAATGGACGAATGATTCCTTAATCATTAACATCACAACTCTTTTCATAATACCTATACTTTAGAATCCCTATGATACAATCCATTACAATATATATCTTGCAATATACCAAAATGTGAAGATAGATTGTCAAGGATCCCAAAATATCTATCAATTCCCTATCACTAGACTTCTTATGATATAATCAAAACTAAAACAAGACTCACAATGATTAAATCAATGTTCCTCGATTTACCCACATTAGTCATCATAGTCTTAACTATTATTCATAATCCCCAAGATAATAACGATCTACTAATTATTATGATAACCATAGTCATTTATCTAAAAAATTACATAAGGTTTCTACATCCATGTCAAAGCCAATCTGCATAGGTATCATCATTGATTCCTCCAATTACATCTTTCCAATTATCACCACTAACCGTCAAGTTAGAATCTTCAATCCTCATATTAACAACCCTCAAATATAACTAATCAAACTTATCTTAATAATGTACTAAAAGAGACAGGAAAAAGAACTTCATATTCCCCCAACACAACTCCAATAACATTTTAAAGATCCCACATAACGATAGAAGTTAACATCAAACATTGAAATCATCCTTATTTCAATAAATGTCTACTATATCTGACCTTGAGCTTTTAAACTCTATAATTTTTAATCCTACAATATCGAGGGTCAAAGGTAACTACTACCACTTAATTAGGCTTCCTGGATTTTCCTTTTTATATGTCTATAAGTTTGTTTCCATAACTCGATCTCAAATTTCTAATCAAAATTTGTGAATACAAGTCAACTATTAACTGTACACTTAACCAAGACAATCTCGATTGTTTATACTTTAGAGATTCCAAGTGTAGCGAACTAATCCCACAACAAAATACAATTGCCTAAATATAACGTCCTCAATGAGTATCATATGTATGACATTTCTAGACCATTAATACTTCAAAAGTAAATTTAATCAACTCTCCGTAATATTTTCAAACCAATAATGGTAACCTCAAGTACGTGGTTATGAAACAAACTACTGTCTATTTAAGAACCATAATCACAATTCCGATCATTATTAAAAAAATAGGCTCTCATTCGATGTTACTTCACCATATTCCTTCAATTGATCACATTTGAGAATTATATTATCTCATATCATCGTACTCATCCTAGAGGAAAATATAACACTCCCATGGTTCATATTGTAAAACCAAAACTACATTTATTCCTTAATTTTTATGACATTTTAAGTAACACAAATAACTTTCTATAACCTTATTATTCAAAACTTAGTCCAACTTAAAAACATCTAAGTTGACCTTACCTCCACACATCCAAATTGGGTTATCACATCTCCTTCACTTCCAACAATATAAACAAAACTAACTATAAAATAAAATACTTAGAGTCGATAAGACACCAAATCATAGTCAAATTTTATATTGTTATCTATCAAAATACTTCAATCAACATGGGGGAATCTCTAAATCAAAGCCTAAATAGTATGGAAACTTGCTTAAGGATAAGTCCTTTAGAGTCTAAGAAGAAAATCACGATACTTTGCTATCCAAGGAATACCACAGTGCATATTTTTGATCAACTTCAGAGGATAAATTAATTTACCTTGGGTATCTCTAACATGTGTGACCTATATGGTTGGAAAGATATATGAGTTAAGCTTCTAACAAAAAAAAAAAAAAAAATGGTGTTCAATTTGGATTTTCCAACAAAGAGTTATTGTCCAATTAGTGAAATGTAGTCTGCTTAACTGATGGTTTTGCTATAGTTGTCCAATTCGAGTTTGAGTGTCTTTTGTCAACACTCATCTCCAATATAGATAATATCACTTGCATAAAGATCCATGTCTAGCATCATTTACAAACCAAAAGCCAAATTACCATTCTGTCCAACTGTCAGCGATTGAATGAAACACTACTACTGATTTAGAGAAGACATATGTGTACCAAGAAAGAGATGATGTCTCATAGAATAGTCCATAATGACACAATATAAAACTAGTATGTTCATCGTAAAATTTTCTTCAACTTCTCTAAGCTAGCTAATCCGTGAATTCGAACAAATAATTAATTCTTAACCTAACTAAACAATAAATCACACTTATCTTACAAACATATAACTTCAAACAAATTCAAGCCTAAAGTTTATTCAACCTAACCTAATACTCTAGTGATAGTCCATAGCCTACCGTTCTCATGTAAGACTTAATTCCTAAGCTCTGATACCAACTTTGTAACGACCCAAATTTACCTTGGAAGGCATTACTATCTACAAACCATCCAACCATGAGAGCAACTAAAAATAATCATTAAGTAATAAATCATTCATCCATTTGACAAGGAATAAATTCTAAAGCCATTAAAACATTGAAACTTCTCTAGCTTACAATTCAAAACCAAAAAGTATCTAACATCAAAATAATAAATCTAGCTAAAACATTGTTTCATAAAAATCTCTCAAACTCTAAACCAAAAATAGATCAACTCTATTCCTCTAAGGTAGGATCCACGTCTTGATCTTCCAATGGCTCGAAATCAGTCTGCTCCTCCACATTGACATCTTCTTCTATGCCAAAATCTGTAAGTGGTATTGTAGGGGGTGAGCAAAAGCCCGTAGGAAATCTCTCTTAAATCCCAACAATGTTTTAAAACAAATAAAAGATGGTAAGTCTCTTTTGGAAAATAGTATATATAGATTTTGAGAATAAAACCATGATAGTTGTAATGATCTCAAGTGTACGGAATATAGTAAATCAATGACAAGAATAAACTTACAAGAAATTAAAGCAGTCAATAAATAACTCAGTAATATCATTCTATATTCTCATGTATGTCGGTTCATCCCCATTGTCATGTATGTTGGTTGCTTCTCAGGAATCTACACAATGATTCTACCTCATTCACCCATCACAACCACACCATCTCAATCATTCCCCGCAGGGCACAACACAGACACTTTAGGAAGGGCGTATACCATCTCCCACGGCACTGATGAATCCTTCCCAGGAAAGGTATATCATCCATCAGCCTCGAACTTACGTGAACAATAATGGTTGCTCTCACAAACAACAATTCACTACAAGTGTTAGGCAAACATCTCACCCTCACTGGGATAGACTAACCTCTAACACTCTACGGCAGGTCTCGAAGGCAATTCAAGTCCATCACACCCATACCATACAAGAGATGAAACCACAACTTTCTCAACAACCACAAACTTAACCAATCACAATTTTCATTAACAATTCAAGTATCATAATTTCACAATTCTCAATATACCATAGTAATAAAGGAATTAAAATATGCAACATATCATATCAAGAAAACATTTTCAATTTCGATATCAAGATTCTAGGGTTTAAGCAAAAATCACAATTTGTTGGAACAAGAACAAGTAGTTGATTGAAAACCAAATTTAGTCAATAATAGGAATTTATAAATCAAGAATCTATATGACTTTCACAATAGGACATGTATTTTGAAAGAACTAGGATTTTGAAAATTCAAGAACAAGTCTTCCTTGAACCCAAACCTGTATTTTTGTTCAAGACTATGCTCCAATGATAAAAAAACCAAGAACTTATACATATTTATCATATAATTTTCAAGAAGAATAAAAATATACATAATTATACCTTAAGTCTCAATGAAAGAACTCAAGAAGAATCCCCTACCTTGATTCCGTAAGTTGTGATGCAAACCTTAGCGTGCTCTATCCGTCCTCTAGGAAAAAATCCCTTGAATTAGTGTCCTCTCTCCTTTCTTCTCACCCTCTAGGGTTTTCTACGCTGAAAAACTGATGAAACTCAGTCTAAGGGTTGTTCCCTAAGTATTTATAGTGAAAAATTCGAGAGAACACCCAAAATAGGTCTGGGACGTGAAGCCCTCGGTTTGGTGCGTTCGGACGCATGCTTTTTACTGTCCGGACACGTGTTTCTTTGCCCAACTTTTTGCCAATCACGTCCGGACGCGTGTCTATTCCCGTCCGGATGCGGGTGACAATATACCCTCAACTTCCAGGTTTATTTTTACCTATTTAGAAGTTGATAAAGAAAATTTTCGTGAAATACACTTTTGTAGCCATTGAAGTCTAGTTTCTACTGTCCAAAAATCAGATCAATATGAGTTAAGAGTAAAAATTTATGACTAAAATACTAAGGTAGTGTCAAATTCCTTCATATCCGAATTCTTTCTAACATGCGGTTTAACTCCGAAACATTTCATAACTTCTAATACACCTCATATTATCTCTCCCAAGGTTGCCAGACCTTCCGGATTCAATGAAAATCTTATTTTGACCTAAAAATATTTAGAAACTTACCTAACAACCCTTCCCAAGCTTAAACGCCTTCGAAACTTAAACTTCACAATCAATTTGCCTCCGTAGTATTTATTCCTACTGTTACAATCTATATGGTTCATTCTTATGTCATTACATATATAAGAATTACTAAACAATTACATTACTATATTAACATAAACATGTGGGAGTTTACAACTTCATTTGAAGCGAGGCATAATTATCTTCCTGTTCCTATGTCAGTTGTTCACATATTGCCATCACAAAGGAAGATAAATTAGATTCTTGCATATCAGATTGACTTAGCTGATGATTCTGGAATATACACAATGCCCCGATAATTGTTATCGCATATATACATACTAGTTATTTCCCGTGCCTGAAGACACGGAGTAATAAAAAAAATGGTCAACAATAAGCATACTTGTATTCACACCCAAAATCAAATTACAAAGATAGAGGAGAGAGAAAAGAATTTAAACACCGGTTGTAGTGGGGGCGAATGGTGGTAGCGGTGGTGGGCAATAGTGGTGGAGATGGGAGACAGTGATGGTTGTGATGGGTGACAATGGTGATGGTGGTGGTGAGGCGGTGGGGGTGGTGATTTTTGTGATAGAGGCGGTGGTATGGTGGCGGCGGCAATAGTGGTGGTGGTGGTGGTAGTGGTAGTGGTGGTGGTGATGGTGGGGGGTGGTGGTGGTGATGATGGGGGGTGGTGGTGGTGGGTTGACGGTAGGGATGTCAAACGTATCGGGTTGGGTCATTTCGTGTCAGGTTGATTTCGAATTAGTGTCAAAAATCTCAAAACTCAAATCTGACATGTTTAATAATCTTGTCGAGATGTTTAAACACTAACTTGATCTGGCCATTAAACGGGTTATCCGAACAAGACCTATTTGACACGTTTAATAAACAGGTCGTTTTCGGGTTAACACACATAGCATGATCTGTTTAACTTGTTTAGCACGCATAATACAGACTTGTTTAACACACATAACCTATTTCCACACCAGTTCATTACCATTAAATACATCATTCAATCATTCATCCAAAATTTCAAATAATTTTTTTACAAATAACATATCACATCTCATCAATGAAATTAATTAAAATGCATTCAGGTTTCAACCCAAAAATTAAAGCAAAAACAATACTGGTATACTGTCATAATAATGTTAAGAACTATACTGCCAATTATCATAGTATAAGTAAGAATTAATAAGTAATAATGTTAAGATCACATCAGTCATACATAATAGACAAACTATACTGCTATAAATGGGTTAAACGGGTCTACAATGAGTTAGGTGGGGTTCGTGTCCGAATCATGTCACCCCATTTAAAATATACGAGTTAATCAGATCAAAATCAGGTTGACATTATTTTGACATGAATTCGACATGATTTTTTTCGTATTTAAGCGTGTTAACCCGTTTTAACCCATTAACTCGTTTAATTTCGTGTTCGAACCATTAATTTCGTGTTCGGTTCGTGTCGTGTTAACATATCATGTCGAAATTTGACAGTCCTAGTTGACGGTGGTGGTGGTGGTAATGGTAGTGGTGATGGTTGTTGGTCGGTGGAGGTGGTGGTGATAGTGGTGGTGGTGGGGCAGTTCTAAACACTACTTTTTTAAAAAAATATTTATGAGAAGTTATAAGTTCTAGAAACACTTTTAAAAAGTTATTCTAAACACACTCTTAGGGGTCTATTTTTCCTATTACATTTGGGGTATTAATATTAACCGTCGGATTAACTTTAAAGTAAAATTTAAAGAGATCTCAACCGCGAAAAACAAAAGTCATTTTGTTTATCTTTTGAGATTTGAATTGTATTGTACTTTATCACACACACACACACACACACATATATATATATATATAAACACCTCATGAGCAATAAAATTGTCCAATATAAAGAGTAATGCTACAAAACCCAAATGAAACCCAAAAAGTTGTAACCCAAATGCATATCATCCCTTGGATGAGTGGATCCCATCAATTTTTCAGTGGGACCCACTCATCTCACACTCATCCAATAGATGATATTCATTTGGGTTTTAATTTTTAGATTTCATTTGAGTTATATAACATTTTTCTAAGTGAAAATAACAAACAAAAAGATGCAGTAATTACAAGAGAGATCCACTGCGACAATGATGCAAACTTGAAATCTACCTGTAGATAAAAAACTAACGCCAAACAACCTGATTAAGATGAACCAAAAAATATGGTTTTCTCATGAAGGAGAAATCGATGTCGTTTCCATCATTGGTTGCTTAACATGTATCTCTTCCGTTTTTCTAGCCGTTTGTGTTTTGTGTACAGTTAACTATGGTTTAACCAGTGTGATTATTTTGTAGAAATCTTGTCCATTGGAGTAAATTTAGGCACATGTCATTCAACTAACCTTGTATTGAGTAAAATTGAAGGGAAAAGGTAATAGAGAGGATCTGAATCCTATATTTCATGGAATACTCTCCTTTGATGAACCACTAATATCAATAACATGAGCTTCCATTTTTATATATTCATTGTTATATGCAAAATACCTAATAAATTATCCTCATAAAATCAATCAATTAATTAAAACAAGAATAATATTATTTCAATCTAATTGTCGTGCATTTGGATAATGGGCAAATCCCAATAGTTTATGGAGTGTTGTATTAATCCAGTATCTGTCATGAATTAATTCAGCAAATTACATCAATAAATTAAATCTAAATAACATTATCCTTATGAAAATCACCATCTTTCACTCTAAATACACATGGCTAGCAGTCTAGCACCACCACCGATACTATCAACATAATCAAACACCTTGTCCACAGCCTATAAGCCATCTGTAGACATTAACAAATGAGAGATAGGGAGGTCAGTACCTATATAGATACTTAATAGGCTAAAAGTCCACTTTTTAAAACATTTTGGACAACAGTCCAATAAACTGCAAAAACACTAAAAACCCCTTCAACATCAGTAACTTAAGCGTCCTTCGAGTTTTGAAAACAAAAAATGTGCCGGTTTATTCAGCCGCAGTTATCAATAAACCATTAATGCCGGAGAACATACCCAATATTCAGCCGCTAATCTGTCAAATTACTCATATTTTGAATTTCGAAAAATTTTCAAACTTCAATCCTTGTCTCCATAACTTTCATATTTGCTAAGATATCGATTATTTGGAAGAGTAAATCAAAGTATCGTTCCAACGATTTGTTGGTTTCCAGTCATCAACCGTTGGAATCTTGGATTCACTATCTTTTTTAGAATCAATAAAAAAATCAAATTGAAAGTATTTCATTTATAAGAATACCGGAGTTGTTACAATCCAAAGAAGAAATCATTTTTTTGAAGGAGGAATGCGAAACACATCGACGTTGATTTGGGTTTTTAAGAATCCGTTGCTGAAATCTTTGGGTAAAAGGCTTTACTTTAGCTTCATTGTGTCATTTTAAACGGTAAGAATTCTTACTATTTTAATTTTTTTTTCTTGAAAAACCCCAAAACATAAAATACTATGCCCTAATTTGACGAATGTATTTAACATTTTAATTTAAAAGAAACAAATTTTCATCAGTTTCACTAACTTTATGTATACTGTTAAAATATGATGTCTCCCTATTAAGTATTTAAAAATTTTATTTTTATGAAAGTTCAATTTTTGGGGATTGATATGGATTCATAATTTGCTCACAAATTGTTAATTGAATGTATTTACTAATTAGAAATATGAAGATTTCATTTTTATGAATGGCTTCACTCTACGAGTTAAATCACTTTTTTTAAGTGTAATGTCTATCTGTTGTCACTCTATTATACCACCTTATATATGTGCTTTTTGATATCATGACTACTCCAATTCATTCTTAATAAGGCAACGATATTGTGTCCATAGAGTTAAAACAAGAATGACACCGTAGAAATGCATTGTTTTCATAGACAGACACCATAAAATGACACCATAGAAATGCAATGTGTCTATAAAGAGATACCATAGAGTAACAACCTAAAAATATCATTTGTTTCCATATATTGAAACCATAGAAATACAGCATAGAGTAACTGCCTATTTTACTTGATTTGACAGTAATAAACCAATAGAGAGACAACATACATTGAATTGTTCTTCTCCACATCGATTTAACACAATATCACTTGTGTTCATATAATAAAACCTTAGAAAAATAAGATAGAGTTACTGATCATTTTCATTGTTGGCTACAAAAAAAAAGTAACCCATAAAAAATGCATAGCGGTAATAGAGTGTAACACCCCAAAACACACCCTGGACGGCATTACATTCTAAAGCATTCATATCATGAGAGCACTAATATAATTCCTCAAGAAACAAGACTTCATTTGTCATCCACAAATATTTACAAAGTGATCCAAAAGAATAAGCCCAAATTATGGCTATTACATCTCAAAAATAATTAAAGTTACACAGCGGAATAAACAAAAGAAACTAGACTACACAATGTTCCAAAATAATGTCTTAGTCTAGTACAAAAGGAAAGGAGGTCGCTCTATGCGTCCACCTCGGGATCCACACTTCCGTCAAGTGGAGTCTCCCAAGTAGCGGACTCCTCGACCCTTACGTCCTCCTCAAGCGGGAAATCTGAAAAATGTTAGCGGTAGGGGGTGAGCACGAAGCTCTGTAGAAAAATTCTCTCAAACCCATACAAGGTTTAGAAAAGCATTTAAAACGGCCGATCTCATTTCACAAATAGCATATATAATCTTTGAAGTAAAACAATGACATTTTACAACGGATCTCAAGTTTAAGTAGCAATAATACTAGAGATGAACAATAATAACCAATTCTAATAATCATCAATTTTCAAAATATAAACCATTTCCCACACATTATATAATATTGTCCTCCATGGCATGAGCATCCTTACAAGGAACCTCTCACCCCCAAGGTTTGGTTTCTCAAGCATCCTTACAAGGAACCTCTTGAGGAAAATCACATATTGTCCTCTTTTGGCATGAGCATCCTTATAAGGAACCTCTCACTCTCAAGGCTTGGTTTCTCAAGCATCCTTATAAGGAACTTCTTGAGGAAAATCACATACTGTCCTCTTTTGGCATGAGCATCCTTATAAGAAACCTCTCACCCTCAAGGCTTGGTTTCTCAAGCATCCTTATAAGGAACCTCTTGAGAAAGAATGAGCATCCTTACAAGGAACCTCTCACTCATGTGCATCACCACAATCCAACCAAGCATACCATTCCAACATTTATATCAATTTACAAGCATCTATCCAAAATCCCCAAAATATATCATGTAACAATTCCCCAACCAACAAAGAAAATACATGAGATCACAATAACATCATCTTTCTACCCAACACAAAGCACTAAGGTTTCGAAAATCCATAATAAATAAAGCATTTAAGAAGGAAATACATCACTCTCCAAAAATGATGGTTTTAAAACTAGAGAAGAGATTTCATGGGTATTAAACCCTAACTTTATTCAAAACATGTAATCTTTGCCAAAAAGCCTAAGAGATGATGATTCCATAGAATAAATATACCATAGATAGCCAAAACATACATATATAAATACCCTAGCCATCAATGTAAGTGAGTGAGAGAAAATCCCTACCTTGGTGTTATTGAAATCTAGGGCTTTGATCTTTTTGGAAGTGTAACTCCCTCTTGATCTTGTGTTTCTTTCTCCTCCTTTATCTCCTCCTAGGGTTCTAAAGTGTTTAGGATGAGAGTGGAGTGAAGAATGGGACAAATGAGGACTTGAGGTGGTGTTTTAAACCCAAAAATCCCGACTTTTTAACTGTTCGGCGAGTGTCAGAGAAAGCGTACCGGTACGCGGTACCGGTACGGTTTAGCTACTGGTTCGGGCGTACCGGTACACTTCGGCTGCTTTGACTTACAGGGCATTTTTGACCCATTTAGAGGTTGAATTGGAAAATTTTCATGAGATACACTTTTGTAGCCCTAGATGTCTACTATCTACTGTCAAAATTTCAGATCAATTGGATATAAGGGTAAAAATATATGACCAAAATACTAGAAGGTGTCCCAACTCCTTTTTACTCTAATTTTCTCTAAGTGTGTTTTCACTCCGGAATACTTCCTAACTTCCAATACACCTGATATTACCTCTTCCAAGGTTGTTTGACCTTCCGGATTCAATGGACACCTTATTTTGACCTAAAAATATTTAGAAATTCATCTAATCACCCTTTCCAAGTTTAAATGTCTTGGAAACTCAAACTTCCCAATCAATATGCATCTCTAGCATTTCTCTTACTATGACAATCTATATAGTTCATTCTTACATCATTACACATATCCACATTTTTACAACAATTATTTACTATATATCTATATACATATATAAAAGAAAAATGCGGGGTGTTACATAGAGATTTGGCCACTACATCCATGTAACATAATATCACTTGTTTTCATATATTGAAACCATAGGAATATAACATAGAGTTCAAGCATAGGGAACAGGTTGAAGACACCATTGGGTGACACCTTATGGTGATTCTCTTTGCTTCTTGCTTTCTACCTGGAGAGAGACACCATAGTGTTAGCCTAATATCATGACTACAACTTGTTTTCATACATTATGTCACTCTTTGATGTCATACTTTGGTGTCTATCTTTGATTTCACTCTTTGATGGCATATATATATTATTTGATATATGTTGTAGAGCATGTCAAAATATGTTGAAACACTATGATGTCAATCTTTAGTGTCACTTGTTTTTTAAGGAATATATTGGTCTGATTTTATTTTTTGAAATTAAAACCACTGATTGATGTCACTTTTTGATGTCCCTATTTGATTTCACTTTTTGATGGCTTATACTTTATTTGATATTTGTAAAGTATGCCACTATATGATGAAACACTTTGATGTCAATCTTTGATTCACTTATTTTTTAGGAATTGTATTAGTCCGATTTTATTATTTGAAGTTAATATTTGTTGTCACTATTTGTTGTTACTCTATATGAGAACTGTGACACACAGGATGTCACTATATCCAACCACTGATCGATGTCAGTCTTTGATCTCAGTCATTGGTGTCCCTATTTGATTTCACTCTTTAATGGCATTTTTTTTATGTGGTGTAGAGTATGTCACTATATGTTGAAATACTTTGATGTCAATCTTTGGTATCACTTGTTTTTTAGGGATTGTATTGGTCTGTTTTTATTTTTTGAAGTTAATATTTGTTGTCACTATTTGTTGTTACACTGTCTGAGAACTTTGATGCACAAGATGTCACTATATGAAACCACTGATCAATGTCACTCTTTAGTCTCCCTATCTGATTTCACTCTTTGATGGCATATATTTTATTTGATATGTATTGTACAATATGTCACTATATGTTGAAACACTTTGATGTCAATTTTTTATGTCACTTGTCGTTTTAGGGATTGCATTGGTCTAATTTTATTATTTGAAGTTAATATTTGTTGTCACTCTTTGTTGTTACTCTGTGTGAGAACTGTGACGTATAGGATGTCACTATATGCAACCACTGATTGATGTAACTCTTTGGTTGTCACACCCCATCCTAAAAAAGAGATTGGGTGTTGGTAGACCTAACTTGATATCTCTTTAATCATATTAAAACAAAATTAATTTAACCTGTGCAATGATAATCAAAACCATTCACATAAATAAGAAACTTGATACAATATATAACACTGCACAGCGTTACAAACATAGCTAGAGCACTATATCCTCAAAACATGCTAATAAGCTATGTACAATATGATACATGACATAATGTACAACTGACACCGACCCCTTATACTCCAAGCTGGACTGCTCAATGGACGACCTATTCCAAACACTTGAAAACAAACATCTATTGGGGGTAAGCTAACCACACACTCATTGGGTATATTCGAGACATATAGAAAGAACATACATAAACACAAAACAATTATAAACAAATCTCACATGGAAATCAATATTCGACTATCCAATATCTCCTAAAAGTCTCTGCGAAAATTAACGACAAACAATTTTTGTTCGGGAGTTTAGGCAATCACATCGCTACCCGTTTACACCTGGGAGTCTTAGCAACCATTAACATTGAAAAACACATCATAACCATAACCAATACTTGAACTCATAACCAATCATCAATTCACAAAGCATAATTCACGAATCACATCCCAGCTATTTACACATAAGTATAGCTAATAAACAACCAATCACATTTTCAATCATTATGAATCAATACACTCACCTTGGGTTCAACTCTAAACCCAAAACCAACCCCCCTTGTAAAAACCTCAGGTGGAACCGACGTCGACATTGTAGCCTCCGCACCTAATATACATCGTCACAAGACACATAAGTATTATTTGTAAATACTTATATTATGTATGCACATTCATGAATGAGTAGCCATGTTTAATATAAAATTTTTCCAATCCCCTACTCCTTTACTATAATGTAAATAAATCCTTGGATTTAGTTATGTATTTGCAGGCAAAATAAAATCAAAGAGGATTGATTTGAACTCATTCAGATGTTTTGGGAAGTTTTGAACTGAGCAGATGACGAATTAGAAGCTACATGGCAATACAAAGAAAAAACCCATGTTTGTATCGATAGAATTCATACTAGTTCATCAGGAGCATAACAAACTTGAATTGGTACAACTTAGTTTGTACCGGTTCACTCCTAACAGAAAGGTTTTGTACCAGTACAACTTCATTGTACCAGTTCATTCCTTAACAGAATACCCTTGTACCAGTACAACAACACTTGTATCGGTTCATTCCTGAATAAATACCACTTTTACTCGTTCCAGCTCCTTCTTCAACCATTTTTCTTATACACAAACAACTCTCAAATACTTAAACAATCAATTACAACCATTAATTACATGAGAATTCTTAACTAGCAACAAACCCAATAACTAATATTCATAAGCCAAAATAAAACAATACCTACAATCGAATTTTAACCAATAACTATACCCAACTCTTTTCCATGGTTTAACAAACAAAAATAGAAACAATACTCTGAAGAAACACTCACCAAGAGATGATTGAGTCCCGCTTTGAATTTTTAAGCCTCAAGAGATGAAGAGAAATTAAAGGAAGATATGGAAATTTGATTCAACAAGAACCCTTACACTTCACTTGTGGAGACCAACTAAACAACAAAGGAAACATGAAGAAGAAGGAAAAGGGACATCGAAAATAGTGGAAGCAAGAAGAAAACTAATACACCTTCAGAAAACTAGCTCAAATATATTCTTCATGTCATCATTGTTTCGCAAATAACAATTTGGATGACCTGGAATCAAATATGATATGTCAACTGATACATTTCTCAACTCGTCCCATTTCTCACAAACTCCATGCAAAATAAAATTAAAGGTTGACAGAACCGAACATCTCATAACCAATGTCTCAAGACGATATTTGAATAAGAGCATAATCATTCCTTCCATACTTAAATCTACTTTAACAGAAAATAATAAACATAAATTTAAAATTCGAAAGAATGATACCAAATTGTGAATCAAAACAATTTACATAAGAAGACCAATCCAACATTAAGCAAAAAACATTAGAAGAACGAAATAAAAAAAAAAAAACTAAACATACAATAACGTGCAAAAAAAATTATTTCGGTGTACATCTGGTTCAAGAAATATTCAACGAGATCATTCAGCAACCCAAAAAAAAAAACAAATGTAATTCGAAACGGACAACACATATTTGATGTTTGAAAGTTGAAAATATGATGTTTAAGAAAAAGTGTTGTTCCGGAATTCATCGATGGTCAGCAAAATAAAACGTTACTTGAAAATAAAACAAATAAAGGCTTAAAAAAATCAATTGCTGGTTTTTAACAATCTTTACTGTTATACTAAAAAAATTTGATTGATTTAAATGTATAAATTGCAACCCAGATGCTTAAAAGAAAAAAAGATATATAACATTCAGAAACATAAAAAATATAATATATCTCCTGTTTTAACATTGAAAATATTTTTGAATGGGAAAACACAATTTGTTTTGAAATATATTGAATGGCCTCACAATATAGAATGAAGATGTTGAACAACATAACATGCAAACGTTGAATACTTACATATTAATGGCCTCCAATTAACATTTGATTGCAGTTTTCAAAAAATTTTGAGTTGGTGAAGAAAAGAGACTTCAGTTTAATAGGATAATGACATATTCATTTGAAAATATAGAAAATGTCAACTAGGTATGCATTATTTAAGGTAGGGGTAATTAAGTAATACAAAAAAAAATTTATAATGTGTACTTAATGACCATTGTTTTAGAAAAAATAGGACTTAATGGAGTATAAGTCTGGCTAGTGTACTTAGAGCTAAATGATTCCTCCAAAAGGTACCCATAGAAAAATTTTTGTTAAAAAATTAACAAATAAAATAATGTTTATTAGTGTGCCCAAATCTAATAAGTTTCTAAATTAAATTGCTACAGACCTAAATTTCATAGATCCAAATAAATTAAGTCCAAATTTAATTAAGGTGGCTTGAGTTTGACCTAAATTTCATGAGCTTAAATAATTGGGTGACCTAGTGGGGGGCTGATAGGTCTTAGCACTCAATGCGGAATTATTGCCAATTAAGACCTAAATCGCCTAATTGATAGTTTATTGGTCAATTAAAGTTCAAACCCCTCTAATCAGCACAACAAACCAATGGAAGGATGGATGCAAAAGGGCCAATTTCAACAATCAATAAAATGCACAATCCACTAACCTTATCCCTCCAAAGCCCTTCCACCAATTTCAACAACCACAAGGTGATAGATATATTAAATCAACCATTCAATACCAATGGGTCTTTGGTCCAATGGTACTCATTACCTTGTGAAAGCTTTGTCTTCTTGAGGTCAAGGGTTCAAGTCTCCTTCCCCCTCTCCCTCCCCCTTCCCCTCCTAAAAAAAAAAAAAAAAAAAATCTACCATTCAAGCATATCCTCAAACACATGATAAGTGTAAAGATTGAAAATGTGTGCAAAGTAAAGAAGAGAGAAGCACAACCACAACAAAAATTATTTTTTACACAGAAACCCTTTTGAGAAAAACCACGGAACGGTAATCCACTATACTTGTTAGGAAAAATGTTTTAATTGGAGAATTCCATAAGATCACTATGTATTTTGTAGCTCAACTAAATCCATGGTCAAGAGACTATTGAAGATTAAAGACCAAAGCAAGATATGTTGAAGAAGCTCAAGCTAAATTGCTGCACGGATAAATACTTCTTGGATTCTATTAAGCTTAGGTGAGGTAAGTTCACATAGATTCCTAGTTTCCCTAGTGTGGTTTAACTTAGTGTTCAAACTGGATTTATATTGTAAGTGTGTAATCCGTTCATGATTCGTGTGATTTTGCACTAATTTTTTTTTGATACTTTTGGTTTTTAGTTTTTGAAACGGTTTTTGAAAAGAGATATTGGATCGAGGCTTTCTATGTACATCTTTTGGTTCTTAGAGAGTTATTTTAGTGCTTTGGTTTTTTGAATAAACCGATCTCTAGCGCTCTTTGTGCGCTCTCGGGACTTAAGAAATCGAGCAGAGGCTGGAAAACAAATTTCAATAGCCAGTGCTCGAGTGTTACCCTCATGATGGTTCTAGTTTGGATTTCTAGTTGCCAGCGCTCTTTGACTGCTCATGTTAGGGTTCAAGCGCTGTGACGCAGACAGGTTTCCAAACTCAATCAAAACTCTTATTTTTTGATCCTATTTAAAAAGGTCATCTCTTAAGACTTCAAGAGGTAACAAGGGATTATTATAGAGACTCTAGGGTTTATAGAAGATTCTTTTTCAAGAAAAAAAAATACCCTTATAGAGATCAAAGCCCAATTACTTTGAGATCGACAAAAAGTCTAATGAAAAATTAAGCATCTATTGTTGAAGGTCTTTAAAATCAATCAAACAAAAGGATCAAGGGAGGAAGGAAAATAAGGAGGATGTCATGAGCATGGATCGTGGATCTCGGTTCGTTCGAAACAAGTCGTCAATATGCTTGTGGTGAATTTTCGGACTGAAGATTCAAGAGAGAAAGCTTCTAACGATGGAATTGGTTGACGTATTAGATTTCGAACTTATAATCTAAGTTTTGAAATAGCGGATTAGGTTAGGTGGGCCATTGCTCTATAGTTCTTCCCGATAAGGTTGCTACGTAAAAATTGCACACGTTTTGTGATTCCTTGCCTTTATATAACTAAAAATTTTATTCCTTCTTAATGCTTAATTGGATGAATGGTTGAATCCCAAACGTTTTAATTGAGCAAAACATTTGGATTAAAATTTGGTTGATTGGGATTTGTGAATTGTGCCAAACTGGATTTTTATAAAATAAATATACACATTCAACTCTTTGGGTCAAAGTTCTCTACCATATAAGGGTTTAATTTTGTAATTGTGTGCGTTAAATTTTATTTGGGCATAATTACGCATTAGAGTGCACAAGACATATTCACCCCCTCTAGGTGAATTCGCTTTGTCTCAACGTTCCAAGGTCATTCCATATTTCACACTCCCAAAACTCAAAGTTAGGATTACACGCTTAAAGTCTTATACCTCAAACCACTTCCATGGTTAGATATTTTCTACCTTGTATCTTCACTCTAGAGATCCACAGTGAGAGTCTTGAGCAGTAGCTTCACTAGGTGATAAACCGAACTCCATGATCTGCCCTTTGAATCCTCCTTAATCTTCTAGGAACCCTCCTAAAATCTTCTCACCACTATAGGTTTTTTGTGGGTTTCTACTAGATCTCTATATTTTTCTAGTATGAAGGTGTAAAACAAGATTGATGTTGGTAGATGTTAGGCTTTGGATGCTTAGGAAGGCTAGGTTTTATTCTTAGCTCTCTAGATAGTATACGAGCCTATTTTCAAGCTTAGGAGAGTTACCCTAGTGAGAAAAGACATGCCCATATATAGGCCTGATAAATGGAGTTTAATTGGGATGAGAACTCAAATCCGCAAGTGATTGCTTGGCCTATGAGCAAGTGATCTTCGGGCGGTGGCTACTAGGATGAGAATTGATAAAATCTAGGCTTCTGGAGCAGGGTCCGCTCGAGCGGTCAGACAACAGTCTTCTTGACTACCTTTTCCATTCTTTTGCTTGAGTATTCAGAAACCACTCGAGCTGTAGACTAGCAAGCGTCCAGTAGTCCCTACTAGTTTTTGAGCTTAAAACACAACAACATAAAATTTTATTGAGCACCAAGGGCAGTACTCAACAAGGGTACATTCCATGACTCAATTAGGGTTTTCAAAACAACATTTAAGTTTTAAAAAAAATTCCAATAAACAAAGGAAGAGTCATGTACGAAACATATCCTAAATCCATTATAACTAACCTAAGTTAACCAAAGTAAAAACACCAAGGGTAACTAAGGTCCCTAGGTCATGTACTTTTCCTAAGCTTTGAAGGATTCCATGTAAGTCTTCCGGTATGACTTTGTAGCTTGGACTTCATCTTCCTTCTTTGTTTTGGCCTTTAACTTTATAGCATCATGACCATGGAGTTAATTGAAATATACATGTGAACTCATGGAATTAGCCAATTTCAATAATCGGTTTCCTAACAATATTTTTGGTGTTGTAGAAGAGAACTCTATTGTTGCTGATGTTCTCATTTGTACTATCACCAACTCAAGTGACGAGTGGATTATTGATTCGAGTTGTTCTTACCATATGTCTTCAAATAATTCTAAGATATATCATATATGCTATAGATCTGAGAAACAATCTTATTTCTATAGGTATGCTTGAATCCAAAATGGTACTTATAAAGTTGGATGGAGTTATGGGAATTTCAAAAGGTGTTCCTAGTGTGATGAATGAACACGAGAAGAATGGACCCTCTTTGTTGAGGTCAACAAAGAAACAAGCATTGATGCTAAAATTAAGGTGATGAGATCATAATATTGGATATTTTATATCTCATATCATTCATCTTAGTTATGTTAGTTATTTATTTCTTTTATTTTAGTTTAGATTTGTGTTTTATGGAGAATCTTTGTGTTTGCAGGTAAATAAATTTAAAAGGGGTGATTTATAATCATGATAATGGCTTTGGACAAGTTGGAGTTGTGTTTAATTAGTTAGAAGTGAAGTCAGGACCATTAGAGCAAAAATGCAGGAAAAGTGAAGTTCTACCGGTAGAAAAACTTACAGAATTTTGTACTTTTTCATCAGAGAAGTTCTACCGGTAGCTAGTGCATGTTTTACCGGTTGGAATTGTCCCAGTACTTTGTCAGAGAAGTCCTACCGGTAGGAAAAGCCACAGAAGTTTCAAAAATTTTGTCAGACAATGTTCTACTGGTAGGTTTCACAGTTCTACTGGTAGGTCGACACCAAATTTTGACGGAAAAGCTTCAATTAAAATCCAATTTTTTCATATCTTTTGGGGATTCTCTATCAATTATTTTCCAAGATTTTCAAAACTTTATTTGGAACAAAAAGAGACAAGATAGGAAAAGGATTTTTGGCTAAATCTTAGAGATATTGTAGGATATACTTTCGAAGATCTTTTTGAAATAAGAGATAGACATAAAAAGAAAAATGATCTCTAAAAAACAGCTATCTCTATATATGTCACACCCCGGATCAACCAGGCGTGCGACAGGTGTTACCCCGACCCATAGAAGTATGTAAAAATGTTAAAGTAATCTAGCGTAGCGTAAAAGACCAACCACATGATACAAACTAAAACATTTTGTATAAACACAGGTATACAACATGCATCATAGTCAAACTGTTACACTTCTGGTTATATAAATACTTTCCACTCACATTAGAGTTACATTTATAAGTCTTCCCACCTTTACACATCTGAAAAGGGTAAAGTAACGTAGGGTGAGCATCAACAGCCAAAGTAACTCAATTTCCAAGCAAACGAGTTTGAAAATAATATAGTTTAGCATGATTGGGCGAAAGTGAAACGAGCATTTGATATACATATACATGTAAAACGTCATTTTCATGTAAATAGTATCATTTAAGTAAAAAGTGAACATTAAAAGAGAGTTTAAAAATATCATTTACAGTGCTACACCGGTGGGAAATCATTCTAGTAGACCATTCAGGATCCGTGCGAACATACGATCTAACCTGTTGGGGGACTTTCATCCCGAGGAAGATACGCTCCCTTGTAACAATTCAGTAACCAAGTATGAAGACCAACTGAGCCATCCAAGCATTTACGAACTCAATGAGTACCCTCTACGGCCTCAAACTGGAACATAAACCCTTTTACCACTCAACCTAAGTGCACTTAAGTTTAGTTTAAAAGGATTCTAGTATCTCATTTCACATAGTCAAACCAATCATTTTGAATAGTCGTGCGTTACCGCACTCAAAAACCCTAATTCGGGTCCCTAATTCCAGTCAAATTAAAATAACCCAATCATAAGATTTAAAACGTGCTAGACATTCATAAATAATGTAAGGCATAAGCTAAAAGCAAGTTTGAAATGCTTCGTCTCTAATCCAAAATTGAGAAACCATATCCATCTCAGTTTTTTTATCTGAAATAGCCAAAAATTAAACAGTGTTATTTTTCTATGAAATTCAACCCACATAATCCATTTAAATAATTAAAAATTAATATAATTTTTTTTTTTTAACAAAAATCATCCAAAAACTAGGTCAAATTGGCCCTAGAGGCCAAAACAGTTATTTTACTCCTCATTTTGATCCGGTTGTCGAATCGACTTGAAATTTTATCGAGATCTCCGCACGGACGTTACTTAACCATATACTCATATAGTAATAATAAATTTTAAACATATCTATTTTCAAGCTTCCAAAATAAAATCACTCACCTTGAACCATTAGTCAATCGGTTTCGCAGTCATCTGATACACTCGTCCATATCTCAGATTTCCTTGATTCCCACCAGATTGATTTTGTGGTGCTTTCTGTCCTTGCATTGCAAGTGGTTTTGATCCCTAACCCTATTGATACCTCGGATAGTTCTTCCTCTCTTGTGGCTGTAACTACATGCACCTATTCTTCATATGTCCCGACTTCCCACAATGGAAACAAGTATGCCAATCCCTTGCATTATTATTTCCTCCTGGTCCATTATTCACTATGTTCCTTCCATTATTATTATCAGGCCGTGCATTAGGATGATTCCTTGATCCTCCGTCATTTCCATATGACATGTTATTCCTCCTCTGAACTTGCTCACCTAAAAAATCTCTTGGTTTCATCTCCTACTTACCAGCATGATGTGCTAATTTTTCAAAATGTGACTCATATTGAGCTACACTCATTCCACCTTGTTGCAAATTTAAGAAATCCAACAATATAGCATCCCTAACACTTTCAGTGAAATACTTACCATTGAAAATCGTATCAAATCTGTAAAACCCTAGAAAATTTAAACTTTTATGAAAAAGGGCAAAACGGTAAATTGTCACTACGATACAGGTTGTAAACCTGAATTTTTCTAAAGTTCGGATGACGAAACGGACCTCACCGTTGGATTCGTCTCGCGAAATCTAGTTACCCTGTAAATTTTCATTGGATTCTGAGTTAGTCAGATTTTTTGCATTTTACGAGGCGGTCGGACCTCGGGAGACCCAAAAACGAAGTTCTGATTAAAATTTTAATTTTTGGGAAACAAATGACGGCAAGTTAAAAATAAAAATATTTTGAACTTGAACCGGAGCGAAATTAAATCGTTTCGGGGCTAAAACGGACCCGGGAAATAAGAGCCGTGTGGCGCGTTATGGGCCAAGTATTTAAAGAGTATTTAAAGGGGAGAAAATCAGATTTTCTCCCCATTTGTTCAGCCGGTTTTAACGTGAGAAAGAGGAGAGGGAAAAGCTAGGTTTTCTCCACCTTCTCTCTAAGATCCTCGTCTCCACGGAGCTCAAATTCACTCGGGCCAAGAGAGAAAGTTGTTCTCCTCGCCAAAGGCTACAAACCATACCAAGGAGGTCGGGTTTTGGAGAGATTTCAAGGACGGGATTTTTTTAGGCTAGGGCTTTGAGCTCGAATCGGGTCTAGGAGGCTTCTCAACGTCGTTCTCCACGCTTCAAGAGGTAGGGTTCCCTCCTACTAAGGTTTATTCCAAACCTAGGATGTTTTTATGAAATGGGTAGGATGATAGGTTGTGTATCTCTTGCCTATTGTTGGTAATGTGTTGAAATGGGTATTGAAATGGATAAAAATCAATTCTAATTGGATTGGTAATTAGAAATTTTTAAATGAAATTTCTAGAATTGGGTATTTGAGATTGATCCAATGTGATTCTTGGATTATGTAAATTGTGGGCATGCTATGTGTTTATATTATGCCTTGAGAATTGAAGTGTGTTATTACTTGACTTTGTGATGACATGCTTGGGTGATGTTCAAGATAAAATGTTGATATATATACATGTTGTAATATATTGACATTGTAGAGAATTATGGAAATCATATGCTTATGATATAATTTTTGCCATGAAATATGTGAAATGTGATTAGAATGTTCATGTGTTACTCATAGCATATTGAACATGATAATATTGTTGCAATGGAGCATCACATTGCATATGCACGGGAACATCGCATTTAGTGGGTGTGTGTGCATGGTGGTTGTCTTCACCACGATTGGTGGATGACAAGTGGGCTCGGGTAATATGGGTCGATGACCTAGTCGAGTCGCACGGTTTGCATGGTTGTTAGGGTTGGGGTAGCAAGAAGGGCTAGAAGATCCCTCGGGTGCAAGACCCGGTGATTGGGATACGCACTCCCTTGGCTCGGCCCATGAAGTGTGTGGGTGTACGCGGAACCCTCGGTGGAAGTCCGTAAATTCCGTGTGGGTTGGGTGACCCTTGGTGTAAGTCCATGAACATCCACCCCTATAAAGACCCTAGAATGAAATGTCATTTGATGTGCAACATAAATGACGGATTGGTACACATTGGCATTTGCATGTGTAGAGGAGCCGGGAAGGGCTCGGTTGATATGCATGAGTGGGTTTCACCTCATCCCATAGCATGGCATTGCAAATTCCATCATTGAATATATTTCCTTGCTTGGAATGTTATGAATTGTGGTTATGTGGCATGTGAACATTTCATATGCATATAGGTTGGGGAGTAGCCTCATTAGGAGATACCCTATTGAGCGTGACTCACCCTTTGTGGGAAAAATATTTCAGGTGCGAGGTTTGCACCGGTGGATGGCTCCCATTTCGAGCCCCAAGGATGAAAAAGGCCGAGATATGGCTTTTGTTTGAATTTTTGTAAAATATTATGAAAACCTAGCTTTTGGTATGTAAACTTTGGAATTAAATGTAATAGAGTTGCTTTTAACCTTGTATAGTATGAAAACCTTCATTATACATGTGTTGGATGAGTTTGGAATGTATTAGAATGGATTGGAAGTGAAAAACAAAGGAAAAAGGCAAAACTGGCAAAACCGTACCGGTACACGTACCGGTACGGAGACAGACAGAAGGCAGAGCGTATCGGTACGCGTACCGGTGCGTCGATGTCCAGTGGGTGCACCGTACCGGTACGCGTACCGGTACGCCCTCCAAAATTTTTCGAAATTTTTTTTTTTTTTTGTTTTGTTTGCCAAACTCTGGGGCTATTGTTTCCTTCCTTTAAAGGTTATAAATGGACAATAATAGGATGCCAATGGTGGTATATTGGATCTCGGATGGTTAACCAACCAAAAGAAGTTGGACTTGTAATTCTTTTATATATAATTATAAATCCCGGTAAAGGGAATGTGGTGACGGGGTGTCGGGTTAAGCGACATTCACGGGTATTTTCGCAGGTTGATTGGTTTATCAATGGTGAATAAAGGACCCCCGGAAATTGGGGCGTCACAGCTTGGTATTAGAGCATAGGTATGCGATTTACCTAAGGCTTGATGGGGCATGGGTCTAGACCATTGCATTCATTGTGCACTACATGTTATGTGCTTAAATTGCTACATGTTATGTGATATATGATATGTGTATTATATGCATGGTAGGATGTATATGAAAATGGACACACTTGGGTTAGAGAACTTAACCTTGGGAGTGGGAAAGCAAATGAACGGGAAAGTTCAAAGCGTAAGGGTCCACTATTGGAGGCATACGCTCTACTAATGAGACAATGAGAAAAATTTGAACGTTTTAACTTTGGTCCCTATCTAGGGATACTAAGTCGTTGTACCATTGCCATTTGACGTGTGTGTAGATGGCAAGTGGAAGAAGAGGACGTCGAGGCGGTGGGCGGAACAATAACCAACCACCACCGGTCTTCGATCAACAAGCGTTTACGGAAACCATGGGCATGATGGCGGCTACTGTTGCACAAGCTAGTGCAAATGCCGGACATGGAGGCGTGAGTAACCTCCAACAGTTTAAAGCACATAAACCTCCAGTCTTCATGGGAGGGGCGGACCCGATGGTGGCCGACCATTGGTTCCAGCAAGTCAACAAGATCTTAGGGGCGATGGAGGTCACCTCAGACACTACTAAGATAAGACTAGATGCATTCCAGCTAGAGGGAGAAGCCCAATTGTGGTGGGATTGGGTGACGGCCTCAAAGAACTTAGAGGCCATGACATGGGGGGAGTTTAAGGAACTCTTCATGGGTAAATATTTCCCAACGGCCGTTCGGCATGCAAAGGCCCGAGAATTCCTAGATTTGAAGCAAGGGTCAATGACGGTGATGGAGTACGTGGCTAAGTTCACCGAATTAGCCCGATTTGCTGATGACTACGTGGCCACGGATATGGCCAAGGTGAGAAGGTTTGAGGATGGATTGAAGCTATCCATCCGGGGAAAGATTGTGGGCCTCCGCCTGCAAGACTTGGACTCTATGGTCGAGACAGCTATGGCCATTGAGAGGGAGGTTGACGATGCACGAAGCATCCGTGAGGCGGGTGCTAAGGATAAGAAGAAGGAGGGCCAATCCTCTTCTTCTAGCTCGGGGAAGAAGCAGAGGACTTCTGCTCCACAAGGGCAACAAGGACAGGGCCGCGGCTATCAAGGCCAAGGCCAAGGTCAATTTTCCCAAGGAGGGAGAAACTTCAGGACTACCTACCAGGCAGGCCAGAAGACATGTTTCCATTGCCACCAACCGGGGCATATGAGGCGGGATTGTCCGCAGAGGCAAGGATCCCAGGGCTATGGGACACCTCAGTCCCAGTCATCAGTGGGACAGTCGTAGACACACCTTATTCCTCCCTACCCTACCACGGGCCAGGGAAACCAATATCAGTTTCAGGGTGCTACTCAGGCCCCTACCACTTTCCGAGCGGGGACTCCGCAGTCGGGCCAGATGGGCCAAAGCATGGGTCGAGGCCGAGGACAGGGCATGCAGGCCGGGACTTCGGGGACCCAAGGGCGTGTCTACGCTATTACACCTCAGGCTGAGCTAGTGGATCAGTCAATCATTCAGGGTACATTTCTACTTTCTCGCTTATGGGCTAAAGTGCTATTTGACTCTGGTGCATCACATTCATTCATTTATGCATCATGTGTGAGGGAATTGGGCTTAGAGGTTGATACCTTGGAAGAGCCGTTGTATGTGAATTCACCCCTAGGAGCTAGGGTGTGTGTGAATCAGATATGTCGGGGTTGTGAGCTAGAGATCTCGTGGACTCTACTCACCGTGGACCTTAGGGTCATGGACATGTCGGAGTTCGATGTCATCCTTGGGATGGATTGGTTGGCGGCGCATCAGGTCGTTATTGATTGTGACAGGAAGAGGGTCACTGCCTATACACCGGACGGTGTTTGTTTCAAGTTTCAGGGGGAAAAAGCATGATGCTTTGCCTCAAGTCGTGTATGATTCACGATGGCATGGACACTTGATGGGTTGGCTTGCGAGCCTCACCCTGGAGGACGAGGCGAGACAAGAGTTGGGTTTACCTCGGGTAGTGTGCGAGTATGAGGATATTTTTCTGGACGAACTACCGGGATTACCTCCCCATAGGGATGTGGACTTTAGCATCGAGTTACATCCGGGTACTTCGCCCATTTCTATGACTCCACATAGGATGGCGCCAGCTAAGTTGCAAGAACTCAAGGTCCAATTGCAAGAATTATTGGACAAGGGCTTTATTAGACCGAGCACTTCACCCTGGGGCGCTCCGGTGCTGTTTGCCAAGAAGAAAGATAAGACTCTTCGATTGTGTATAGACTATCGGCAGTTGAACCGGGTCACCATCAAGAATAGGTACCCTTTGCCGAGGATCGATGATCTGTTTGATCAGCTGAGGGGAGCGCGGGTCTATTCCAAGATAGATCTCCGCACGGGCTACCATCAGTTGAGGATAAGGGAGACAGATATCCCTAAGACGGCGTTCAGAACGCGGTACGGGCATTTCGAGTTCACGGTAATGCCATTTGGATTGACGAATGCCCCAGCGGCATTCATGGATCTTATGCATAGGGTGTTCCAACCCTATTTAGATCGGTTCGTCGTGGTGTTTGTTGATGACATCCTGATCTACTCCAAGACTGAGGAGCATGAGGGTCACTTGAGGATTGTCCTCCAGACCTTGAGGGACCACCAGTTGTACGCCAAGTTCAGCAAGTGTGAATTTTGGCTTACGGAGGTGAAATTCTTGGGACACGTGGTGTCAGCTTCGGGGGTGTCAGTAGACCCGGAGAAGGTTGAGGCAGTCATGAATTGGGAGAGGCCGAAGTCAGTCTTCGAGATACGTAGTTTCTTGGGATTGGCAGGGTATTACCGGAGGTTCATCGAGGATTTCTCCCGACCAGCCGCACCTATGACTAGATTGACCCGGAAGGAGGTCAAGTTCGAGTGGAATGATTCATGTGAGAAGGCATTCCAAGAACTAAAGAGGAGGCTCACTTCAGCTCCTATCTTGATTGTTCCGGAAAGGGGACAAAATTACACGGTGTACTGCGATGCCTCCAAGGACGGACTTGGTTGCGTCTTGATGCAGTCCGGGAGAATAGTGGCTTATGGTTCTCGACAGTTAAAGAATCACAAGCAGAATTACCCTACACATGATATGGAGTTGGCGGCCATTGTCTTTGCCTTGAAGGCTTGGCGCCACTATTTATATGGTGAACAATTTGAGGTGTTTTCGGACCACAAAAGTCTGAAGTACATCTTCACTCAGCGGGACCTCAACATGAGGCAGCGTAGGTGGGTGGAATACCTAGAAGACTATGACTTTACTTTGCATTACCACCCCGGTAAGGCAAATGTAGTGGCAGATGCGCTTAGCCGGAAGTCACGGGGTGTTTTAGCTAAAGTAGCTTCCCGGGAGTGGCGGATGATCGAGGCCGTGGACCAATTTGGGCTGCATTATCGGGGTCGGACTCAGGGTGTTTTAGGGAGCTTGGTGGCTACGCCTTCCCTACTGAGCCGAGTGATTGAATCCCAAGGACAAGACCCAGAGTTATCATCCATCAGGGACCGAGTGCTGGCGGGTACTGGTGACGAGGGCTGGGCCATTCACTCGGATGGTAGTCTTCGATTTAGGGGAAGGGTTGTGGTTCCCCAGTCGGCGGATCTGAGAGAGGAAATTCTCAGGGAGTTCCATTGCTCTCGTTTTGCGGTGCATCCAGGCGACACGAAGATGTATCATGATCTTCGTCGCCAGTATTATTGGAGCGGGATGAAGAGGCAGATTGGTGACTTTGTCAGTAGATGCCTCACATGTCAGTAGATTAAGGCTGAACACCAAAGGCCAGCTGGTATGCTTCAGCCGTTGGAGGTGGCTGAGTGGAAGTGGGAACACGTCACAATGGACTTTGTGACCCACTTGCCACGGACATCGCGGGGACATGATGCGGTGTGGGTGATAGTGGACCGGCTTACGAAGTCGGCACACTTTTTGGCGGTGCGGATGACCTTCACATTAGAGGAATTCTGCAGATTGTACATACGGGAAATAGTCCGGTTGCATGGGGTGCCCGTGTCTATTGTATCGGATCGGGATCCCAGGTTTACAGCTCACTTTTGGGAGAGTTTTCAGCAAGCCATGGGGACTCAGTTGAGGATGAGCACAGCCTTTCATCCCCAAACGGACGGTCAGTCAGAACGGACCATCCAGACATTAGAGGACATGCTACGGGCATGCGCCCTAGACCTTAAGGGTAGCTGGGAAGAGCATTTACCCTTAGTGGAATTCGCCTACAATAACAGTTATCAGGCGAGCATACGGATGGCACCCTATGAGGCGCTTTATGGGAGACCTTGTCGTTCTCCAGTTTGTTGGACTGAGGTGGGAGAAAGACCCTCTACTGGTCCAGACTTGATAAGGGACGCCTCGGAGAAGGTGGACCTGATAAGGAAACGTCTTCTCACGGCTCAAAGCCGGCAGAAGAGCTACGCCGATAGGCGGCGGCGACCTCTGGAATTTGAGGTGGGAGATCACGTCTTCTTGAAGGTGATGCCTAAGAGAGGGGTGGTCAGATTCGGCAAGCGGGGAAAGCTGTCGCCGAGGTATATTGGGCCCTTCGAGATACTTGAGAGAGTCGGCACTATGGCCTACAGGTTGGCGTTACCGCCAAGTTTATCAGGCGTTCATGCGGTATTCCATGTTTCCATGCTCCGGAAGTATACTCCAGATCCGACGCATGTTGTGGATTGGGGAGAACTTGTTGTTGATGCGGATGGGACCTTTGAGGAGGGACCAGTGCGTGTCATGGATAGCCGGGATCAGGTTTTGCGAGGCAAGACCGTGAGGCTTGTGAAGGTGTTGTGGCAGCACCGAGGAGTGGAGGAGGCAACATGGGAGCGTGAGGACGTTGTACGTGCCAATTATCCTTTCTTATTTGAGGATGGAGGTACATTCTTATAGTCATTAGTGTTATATGACTGTTACATATGCATGTGATTGTATGTGCATGAGTGTGTGAATTTCAAGGACGAAATTCTTTTAAGGGGGGAAGAATGTAAAACCCTAGAAAATTTAAATTTTTATGAAAAAGGGCAAAACGGTAAATTGCCACTACGATACAGGTTGTAAACCTGAATTTTTCTAAAGTTCGGATGACGAAACGGACCTCACCGTTGGATTCGTCTCACGAAATCTAGTTACCCTGTAAATTTTCATTGGATTCTGAGTTAGTCAGATTTTTCGCATTTTACGAGGCGGTCGGACCTCGGGAGACCCAAAAACGAAGTTCTGATTAAAATTTTAATTTTTGGGAAACAAATGACGGCAAGTTAAAAATAAAAATATTTTGAACTTGAACCGGAGCGAAATTAAATCGTTTCGGGGCTAAAACGGACCCGGGAAATAAGGATCGTGTGGCGCGTTGTGGGCCAAGTATTTAAAGAGTATTTAAAAGGTAGAAAATCATATTTTCTCCCCATTTGTTCAGCCGATTTTAACGTGAGAAAGAGGAGAGGGAAAAGCTAGGTTTTCTCCACCTTCTCTCTAAGATCCTCGTCTCCACGGAGCTCAAATTCACTCGGGCCAAGAGAGAAAGTTGTTCTCCTCGCCAAGGGCTACAAAACCATACCAAGGAGGTCGGGTTTTGGAGAGATTTCAAGGACGGGATTTTTTGAGGCTAGGGCTTTGAGCTCGAATCGGGTCTAGGAGGCTTCTCAACGTCGTTCTCCACACTTCAAGAGGTAGGGTTCCCTCCTACTAAGGTTTATTCCAAACCTAGGATGTTTTTATGAAATGGGTAGGATGATAGGTTGTGTATCTCTTGCCTATTGTTGGTAATGTGTTGAAATGGGTATTGAAATGGGTAAATATCAATTCTAATTGGATTGGTAATTAGAAATTTTTAAATGAAATTTCTAGAATTGGGTATTTGAGATTGATCCAATGTGATTCTTGGATTATGTAAATTGTGGGCATGTTATGTGTTTATATTATGCCTTGAGAATTGAAGTGTGTTATTACTTGACTTTGTGATGACATGCTTGGGTGATGTTCAAGATAAAATGTTGATATATATACATGTTGTAATATATTGACATTGTAGAGAATTATGGAAATCATATGCTTATGATATAATTTTTGCCATGAAATATGTGAAATGTGATTAGAATGTTCATGTGTTACTCATAGCATATTGAACATGATAATATTGTTGCAAAGAAGCATCACATTGCATATGCACGGGAACATCGCATTTAGTGGGTGTGTGTGCATGGTGGTTGTCTTCACCACGATTGGTGGATGAGAAGTGGGCTCGGGTAATATGGGTCGATGACCTAGTCGAGTCGCACGGTTTGCATGGTTGTTAGGGTTGGGGTAGCAAGAAGGGCTAGAAGATCCCTCGGGTGCAAGACCCGGTGATTGGGATACGCACTCCCTTGGCTCGGCCCATGAAGTGTGTGGGTGTACGCGGAACCCTCGGTGGAAGTCCGTAAATTCCGTGTGGGTTGGGTGACCCTTGGTGTAAGTCCATGAACATCCACCCCTATAAAGACCCTAGAATGAAATGTCATTTGATGTGCAACATAAATGACGGATTGGTACACATTGGCATTTGCATGTGTAGAGGAGCCGGGAAGGGCTCGGTTGATATGCATGAGTGGGTTTCACCTCATCCCATAGCATGGCATTGCAAATTCCATCATTGAATATATTTCCTTGCTTGGAATGTTATGAATTGTGGTTATGTGGCATGGGAACATTTCATATGCATATAGGTTGGGGAGTAGCCTCATTAGGAGATACCCTATTGAGCGTGGCTCACCCTTTGTGGGAAAAATATTTCAGGTGCGGGGTTTGCACCGGTGGATGGCTCCCATTTCGAGCCCCAAGGATGAAGAAGGCCGAGATATGGCTTTTGTTTGAATTTTTGTAAAATATTATGAAAACCTAGCTTTTGGTATGTAAACTTTGGAATTAAATGTAATAGAGTTGCTTTTAACCTTGTATAGTATGAAAACCTTCATTATACATGTGTTGGATGAGTTTGGAATGTATTAGAATGGATTGGAAGTGAAAAACAAAGGAAAAAGGCAAAACTGGCAAAACCGTACCGGTACGCGTACCGGTACGGAGACAGACAGAAGGCAGAGCGTACCGGTACGCGTACCGGTACGTCGATGTCCAGTGGGTGCACCGTACCGGTACGCGTACCGGTATGCCCTCCAAAATTTTCCGAAATTTTTTTTTTTTTTTGTTTTGTTTGCCAAACTCTGGGGCTATTGTTTCCTTCCTTTAAAGGTTATAAATGGACAATAATAGGATGTCAATGGTGGTATATTGGATCTCGGATGGTTAACCAACCAAAAGAAGTTGGACTTGTAATTCTTTTATATATAATTATAAATCCCGGTAAAGGGAATGTGGTGACGGGGTGTCGGGTTAAGCGACATTCACGGGTATTTCCGCAGGTTGATTGGTTTATCAACGGTGAATAAAGGACCCCCGGAAATTGGGGCGTCACAAAATCTCTCCCACGCCATACCGTCTACTGGTTCTCTTCCTTTGATAAGATCCCACTCCTTCAAACAAATACGTAGCTAAACCCACTCTATATCGTTGTGCAATTTCCATAGCATCCATCACTTTTTTAAGTTGTCGTAACCTCCTCTCAACTTCCAATGGTTTAATAGTTCCTTGGAATGACGGTGGACGTTGTTTAAGAAATTCCTTTAGGATCACCATTGACCTATTCTCAAGCTCTCCCCGATCATTTCCCTTTCGCTCCCTATCATTCACTTCAATTATATTGGGTAATAGAGGAATCTCCACATTCTTACCCCTTGCACCCTCTCTGGTTGTGCTAGTGCATCTCCCAGGTTTCTAGCTAATCCTGGTATTTGTGTCTGGATTAACGTTATAAGCGTAGCCAGACACTGACACAACTGTTTTAACCCTCCTCGCCTAGGTTCAGTAGTATTATTTTGGCCTTGCTCATGCTTCAAATCATTCTCCGTAGATGTACCCACTTGTTTTCCTTTCCCTGATCTAGTGTTCACCATCTTCTAGCAAAATATCATTGACACACAATCAGTTCTTGGTTATATATATTCATAATCAAAATTCATCATGCTATAAACTTAACCTTTTAACCATTTCTACTTTAAAGTATTTACAACACTCAATTATTATCACCATACTAACCCATTAATAATACCATAAAATCGTACAATTGCACATCCACACACATATATACATATATATATATATATATGTGTGTGTGTGTGTGTATATATATATATGTGTGTGTGTGTGTATATATATATATATGTGTGTGTGTGTGTATATATATATATATACACTATTTACAACCATGTATATACATATATCACATTAACACATTAACACTTCCTTTCTCAACTTTAATCTCCTATTTTCGTAATACTAGATATGTCCAAGTCCACTTCTGGTTCTGTTTTTGGTTCTATTGGATGTTTTTGAACCTACCCAGTTTGATTATGAGGCTCTGGCTGGACTAGTTCTACTAGATCCCCAGGAACCTCCCGATTCATCTCAATTCCTATTGCTTAGTAACCTCCTTCCAACTCAGCATGCAACCTATGCTGAACTATTTCTCGTTGTTGTGTGGGTGTTAATCCCCTATAGTTCTGAGCCACCTCCTGGGTTGCTCGTATTACTCTACTTAATGCTTTAGCTGCCAACCTATAACGCATTCTTTGTGCATATTCAGTCTGCCCACAACCCCAAGGAAATCACGCATGTTATCCCAATGTGCCATTCTTTTAGTTCCACTGTTTACCAATGTAAATATTAATAATCACAGAATAAAGCAAACCATTAAATACTTTGAATGTAACCACTAAATCCACATGTAGTAACATAACATACTACTATTTCACATTCATAGTCCAAAAGATAACAGGGTGATACATAAAGTCAGATTCCCACACACCCAAAAACAAATCTGACTCCCAAGCATTACCAACAGTGTTATTATTATTTTTTTTTACCACTACAACATACCGTATTATTTCACTCACACCCACTATACATTATACACATATATTAGTTTTGTTTTTTTTAACTTCACAGAATCAGCCCTCCCTTCACATCCAAAATTGGCACCGGCTCCTCTGCATAGTTACCCTCACCACCGACTTCCCTTTCCTCCCATGAGTTTACATCAAGGGACCTTTCCCTCCTAGGTTATGTAGCTAATCTTGCCCATATAGTGGCCACTGGCCAGTCCTCTATCTTGCCAATTCCTCCAACATAATCTGATAACACTCATCATTCCTTTCCACACTTGAGGAATGTTTCCATGTCCTAATCAAACCAATTAATCAGTAATGCACCAACTCCTTCTGCTCCCTAGGCTATAAGTACAACCAGGTTCTTGCCACTTCCAGAATATTCTCACACAACACTCTCATAGCCTTAACATCAATGGTATCCTAATAGGTCCTAACCACCTGTCCATAACCCCAGTCGTAGACATCCATGAACATGTCATCCCAACAAGACATTTTCCTATAAAACTTTGGGTTAGCACAATATCAATATAAAAATACTATCATAATACCCCTTGTAAGATCTAAACCATGCTCTGAGACAATCTTTGTCACACCATGGATCGGCCAAGCGTACGATAGGAGTTACCTCGACCCGTATAAGCATGAAAAATGCTAAAGTAATCTAGCTTAGCGTAAAATACCAACCCACGTCATACAAGCTAAAACATTTTGTATAAACATAGGTATACAACATGCATCATAGTCAAACTATTACACGTCTTGTTACATAAATACAATTCACTCACATTAGAGTTACATTTATTCTCCTAAACTGTATAAAGGTTCCGATAGTTTACTATGTACAAGTTTTTCCTCCTTTACACATCTGAAAATGGGAAAGTAGCATAGGGTGACCATCAACAACTCAATAGAATAACTCAATTTTTAAGCAAATAAGTTTGAAAATAATATAGTTTAGTATGATTGGGCGAAAGCGAAACAAGCATTTGATAGCATATACAGGTAAAACATAATTTCATGTAAACAGTATCATTTAAGTAAAAATTGAACAGTAAAATAAAGTTTAGAAACATCTTGTACAGTGCTACACCGGTGGGCAATCATCCTAGAAGACCATTCAGGGTCTATACGAACATACGATACAACCTTTTGGGGGACTTTCACCCCGAGGAAGATACGCTCCCTAGTAACAATGTAGTACCCAATCCCGAAGACCAACTAGACCACCCAAGCATTTACGAACTTAATGAGTACCATCTACGGCCTCAAACTAGAACGTAAACCATTTTTCCACTCAACCTCTGTGCACTTAAGTTTAGTTTAAAAGAATTCCAGTATCTCATTTCACACAGTCAAACCAATCGTTTCGGACAGCCGTGCGGTACCGCACTTAAAACCCTAATCCAGATCCATAATTCCAATCAAATTTCAATAACCCAATTATAAGATTTAAAACATGCTAGACATTCATAAATAATGTAAGGCATAAGCTAATAGCAAGTTTGAAATGCTTCGTCTGATCCGAAATTAAGAAATCCTGCCCATCTTGGTATTTTGATCCGAAATAGCTAAAAATTAAATAGTGTTATTATTCGATGAAATTCAACCCACATAATACATTTAACTAATTATAAATTAATAAAACATTTTTTTTAGCAAAAATCACCCAAAAATTAGGTCAAATTGATCCAGGAGGCCAAAATAGTCATTTTACTCCTCATTTTGATCCGGTCGTCGGATCGACTTGAAATTTTACCGGGACCTCCGCACGGATGTTATGGAACTTTTGTCACCGACCAAAGGTCCATCAAACACCGAAAAAGCCCTCACTCGCCGTTAGGGTGCCCAGTGGTCCTCTTGGTTCACTTCATTTTCTTCCTCAAGAAACCTTAGGTTCTCCACTTTCTGTTTTCGGTACCCTGTTTCTCACATCTATTTCTCACTCCAAAGTACACCTTTTGATCTGTTTTTAAAGCCTAATAACTCACCTCACACCCCTTTGTGGAACCCCATAAGTGAGACACCTCGATTAACCTCTAACCTATCCAAATATTGAACCAAATTTAGAGAAAAATAAGATTTTCTAAACATGGCAAGACCAGCAACTCAGATTTTAACAACCTCTAAACTCAAAACTAATGGTGGAAATGGGTTCCTTGGGTCCATTTTAGTCTAGGACCACATCCCCCCAACATCAAAACACAAAATTTAACAAGGTTTGATTTTCCAAAACCCTTAAAACCGTACCTCGGTTTCAAACTTTAAACCACCACCACCGACCACAGCGGCCATCCAAACCACCACTAAGCTTCACCCTTAACCCCCAGAAACCAACCCCAAGCCTTAGATTGGGCCAAAGCTCCCTCAATCCTCAAACCCATTTCAAACCCTTTAAAAATCCAAAACTTTAAAACTAAAATTCTTACATATTCAGAAACTAAAACAAAATTTAAACACCATAATCGAACTCCTAGCATCCTAATTAAGCTAGAGGTATACCTTTGATCATTCAAATAGCCCTCCAAAGAACACCCAAAAATTCAAATTTTCACTTTCTATTTCTAGACTTCTCTCTTCTCTATCTCCTCTACTTGTTTCTATAAAGACTCAAGACTCTCCTCAACCCTTCTATAGGCTTGGAGAAGGCTGGGGAAGGCCCTGCTGCCACCAGGTAGCAACTTGGGTATGGCTGCCATGCAAGGGCAATTTTGTAATTTCCCCCAAAATTCAAAATTAATTTTAAATATTTTTTTTAAAAAAATCAGATATTCATTAAAATGTGCCCTAGAAAATTATTCCTCAAATTTTTGGAATCCTAAATAGCATCTAGTTTCAACCTAGAATCTCAATCCCGCACCCCTAACTCACTAGTATGCACTAACCCTAATTCGTCCGTTTGTGCTTCCTGGCCCATTTCCTCTTTACCAGCTACCTTCCTACATCTAGCAGACCTCCTAATCATTTCCAAAGTCAATAGTTCACAGTCCAGATTCCCAATATTCGAAACCCTAACTACACACACCCAAATCCTGATCCATTTTCTGGTCTCCAAACACCAAGTTATTTACAATATCTCTCTCCTTTTTTCCTATAAATACTAACCCGTAGGAGATTTTTAAGGAAACCAGTTTTTCCTCTTTGGACGTGCTCCAAGAGGGGCTGCTTCTCCTACTTCTTCATTGTTCTTAGTTTAGTTTTAGATGGGAAGGAATGTTCTTCATTAATTTCTTAGTACAGTATTTTCTTTTTTTATTGTAATTTCTTTCAATTCCTTCTTTTAAATACAAAGCTCTTCATTCAAGTTTATTTTAATACAAGTTTTATTTATTGGCTTTTATTTTCATGTCTCATTTAACTGCTTTCAATTTCACTTTCATGATGTTTGAGTAGTTTCTTTTCCAGATAACTGTAAGAGGGACTCTCAACCCATGAACTAGGGTTTTCATTCTAAACTAAGGTTTTAATGTTTATGTGATTGTTTTAATAAGTTATACTTTCAAAAACCTATTTGGTTTTCATACTTATTGATTATCTATATACAATTGGTTTTGGTATAGATAGTTAGTGGTGTTTTCTGCAACCTTTAGGATAATGATTCTTTCATCATAAATTGTCTTTTAATTGTTATTTTTAGTTCTTTCCAATTTTTTTAATTGAAAATCATCCATCTATACTAGTTTGAATCCGAAAGCAAATGAGGTATAGATTTACAATAGAAATTCTTGTTCATGTGTGGGATGAAATCTGAAGATTATCTGGTTCTTCCTTTTTTTGAATTTATCTTTAGCTTAGTTAATTACCAAAACTTTCTACTTTCAGAGAACTCTTTATTTTTATTTTTGTTTTACTTTTGTCACCATTCGAATTTGTCCTTCGTTTTTCCTGAAGAGACGACCTCAGTAATTGACCGAGTTACTAAACGATATATTCCTGCACGTGGGAAACACTTTATTATCTACCCACTTTTGAGGTCAAGCATGAGGCATATGAGTGAGAAGGGATTATATTTTCTAAGCAAACAAGGTTTGTTGCATGGACAAAAAGCCTGAAAATTGGACTTATGTGAGTTGTACATATTCTGGAAGCAATGCAGGATTAAGTTTAGTACGACTATTCATTGAACCAAGGATATTTTGATTTATATCCATTCTAAACTATGGGGAACTTGTAGTGTTTCCTCCCTTGGTGGTGGATATTATGTGTTGATCTTCATTGATAACTATTCTCAGAAGGTCTATGTAACTCTCCAAAATCCACAATGGAGACATTAAGTATATATCAACCATTAAACCATGAGAGCATACTAAAGTTTCATTAAATAAATCACTACAACAAAAAGCATCTTTTGCGACGTTTTTTTTGCGACAATTTTTAATTTGTCGCAAAAAGTTTACTATTCGCGACGATTTTCTAATTTTGTCGCAAAATTCAATTTTTGGCTATTTTTTGCGACGTTTTCTAAAAACGTCGCCAAAAAGCGATTCCTCCCAATTGTTATTTGGCGGGAGACATGGCGGGATTTGGGAAATTACAATTTTAATTGCTTTTCCGCGACGTTTTTGAATAACGTCGCGAATAAACATTATCTTCAATTAAAAATTTAAAAAAACAACGATGATAATTGCTTTTCGGCGACGTGTTTTAAAAACGTCGCGAATAAACATTATCTTCAATTAAAAATTTTAAAAAACAACAATGTTAATTGCTTTTGGGCGACGTTTTTAAAAAACGTCGCGAATAAACATTATCTTCAATTAAAAATTTAAAAAAACAACAATTTTAATTGAATTTCGGCGACGTTTTTTAAAAACGTTGCGAATAAACATTATCTTCAATTAAAAATTTAAAAAAACAACAATTTTAATTCCTTTTCTGCGACGATTTTTAAAAACGTCGCGAATAAACCTTATCTTCAATTAAAAATTTAAAAAAAACAACAATGTTAATTGAATTTCGGCGACGTTTTCAAAAAACGTCGCGAATAAACATTATCTTCAATTAAAAATTTAAAAAAACAACAATTTTAATTGCTTTTCTGCGACGATTTTTAAAAACGTCGCGAATAAACATTATCTTCAATTAAAAATTTAAAAAAACAACAATGTTAATTTATTTTCGGCGACGTTTTTTAAAAACGTCGCGAATAAACATTATCTTCAATTAAAAATTTAAAAAAACAACAATTTTAATTGAATTTCGGCGACGTTTTTTAAAAACGTCGCGAATAAACATTATCTTCAATTAAAAATTTAAAAAAACAACAATTTTAATTCCTTTTCTGCGACGATTTTTAAAAACGTCGCGAATAAACCTTATCTTCAATTAAAAATTTTAAAAAAACAACAATGTTAATTGAATTTCGGCGACGTTTTCAAAAAACGTCGCGAATAAACATTATCTTCAATTAAAAATTTAAAAAAACAACAATTTTAATTGCTTTTCTGCGACGATTTTTAAAAACGTCGCGAATAAACCTTATCTTCAATTAAAAATTTAAAAAAACAACAATTTTAATTGAATTTCGGTGACGTTTTTTAAAAACATCGCGAATAAACATTACCTTCAATTAAAAATTTAAAAAAACAACAATTTTAATTGCTTTTCTGCGACGATTTTTAAAAACGTCGCGAATAAACATTATCTTCAATTAAAAATTTAAAAAAAAAACAATGTTAATTGAATTTCGGCGACATTTTTTAAAAACGTCGTGGAAAGACGTTTCCCGGCTAATTTTTTTTGGCAGTAGAAATGGCGGGAATTGAAATAAAAAACATTATTTAATTAATGTTAGTGACGTTTTTAAACGTCGCCAATAAACATTTTACTTCATTTAAAATATTAAAAATGACAGTTTTAATTTATTATTCGCGACGTTTTTTAAAAACGTCGCGAATGAACAGTTTACTTCAATAAAAAAATTTAAAATAATAATTTAATTAATCCGTAAGTCATCTCTCTCTTTCTGTCCCTCTCACTGTGTTCCTCTATTTACCCGACTCCACCGCCTCCTATGTCCACCTTCCCTGTTGTTCAATGAAATCACGTAAGTCTATCAACTACTCGATGAAACTCTTCAACTGTTCGATGATATTAACATGTTTAACTTGTATTATAGAAAAAAATGTTAATTATTTGTAACTATTTATTAAGCATTGACATTATTATTGTTTTAATTTTTTTTTTAATTGTATTATTATGTTTATTAAATTAATTTTTAATTTGTAGAAAAATATGAGTATGAAAGCTCATCTCCCTCGCGCCAGACTCTCACCTCTCCCCGCTTTTCTCTTTGCCTAATATCCGGTATCTCTATTTGACTATTTATCTATCTCTCTCACAAGTGTCTCTGCTTCTCACTTTCTATCTCTTTCGGCTTTTCTCACTCTCAGTGATATGTTCTCTCTCTCTCTCTGCTTCTCTCACTCTCAGTGAGATGTTCTCTCTCACTATAAGAAAATATGGTATTTGTGACAACTTTGTTGTGACGGCTGGATTTGCCGTCATAAAAAATTGTTGTTTACAAAGCGGTAGTCAATAAAAATTAAATTACAATAGACAATATAATTATATAATAATTACGATTTTTTAAGAAATTATTGAATTTTTATTTTTGAATTTATTTCAATAAAACATGCAGTAAAACATGAATTTTACTTGTAAAATTTAAAATATTTGATATTTTATATTTGATTGAAGTATTTTTGGTCTAAGTATAATATTTTAAATTTATAGATGAAGTCTAAGTAATATATGTTTACAAACTTCAGGGGGTCTGAGTGTAATTTATTAACGGATAATTTTATAGCAGGGGTCTAAATGTTACGCCCCAAAATATTTTAGGGGGTATGTGTATAATATTTCAAATGTAAGGGGGTTCGAGTGATTAAGTGACAAACTTCAGGGCGTCTTGGTGTAATTATCCCTAATATGAAAGGCTGGGTTTTTGGGAATTTTGCCCTCAGAGCATCTCCAAAACTTCTCCCTCGCTGGCGCCAAACTCTCGCCTCCCTCTCTGCCTCTCCCTGCCTCCCTCTGCATCTCCATAGATTGAACTAGAAGCCTTCACCGACAATGAAGCCACAAGCACCCTGAAATCCCTTTGCCGCCTCATCTTTCTCTCAGGCTCTCTATGCGCATGCGCTTCTCAAGCCACATCAATCGATCAAACTCTTTCTGCTTCAATCGATCGACTTCCTTCTCTTCTTTCCACTGCGTTCGAAATTCAAGCCAGGGCTCCACAGTTCCTTCTCAAATAGCTAACCTTCACCCTCGCTAGCCCCCTTTCTCTCTTTGTCTTCAGTGAAGCTCCACAGCACAGAACCGCAAGGCTCCACCGACATTCAGCACACAAGAACACTGAAGGCTCTATTGCTTCACCGACTCCATTGCTCCATTGCTTCAGATCTCCGACTACATTCAGACCTCCGGCTCCATTGCTTCACCGATGACATACATTGAAATCTCCAAAAAATCTCCGGTATGTTTCGGATTTTCATACATTCAGATCGTTTATATTTTACCCAATCATGTGGGTTTTGGTGTACTTGATGGGTCTTGCCTGATTGGATTAATTTGTGATTTTTGTATTGTTGATCATGGGTATTGCTTTACTGCAGAGGACGATTTGTTCTTCTGGTTAACTGAAAAATTGCTTCTTTTTTAAATTTTTTTAATAGGTTGTATATTACATATCCTACATTTCTCATGGATTAAATCATCCATTTTTTCACAAATTCTTTCCTCAAGAAATTCCCCCCTTTAATATATTTTCCTCTGTAAAAAAATAAAGGAAAGATGATATTTAAGCAGAGGACTGTGACTCAAGAGGTGGAGGTTGGGAATATATTTGATGTGTTGGAGGATCAGCAAGATAGAGTTCCGATTGTGAATGTTGAAATGGGAGGTTGCTGAGACTCCTTTGGTTACTCCAGGGGTTTCTGGAAATTTAAATGTCCGTAATGTAATTAGAAAGTTTTTACCCTCATATGGAAATTCGTTTTATGTAGAACATCAGTATGTTACTAGGAAGGGGTTGAATGTAACTATGGATGATGATATAGGTTTGGAAAGAAGGACTGATCCACCAGATAAAGGTTATCTGTCTGATATTGGAAATGCTGAATATGAAAGACCCAGAAATACCACTTTGGAGTTGGAACTGCTCGATAAGTGATAGCTTATGTAACTTGATGCATCTGTTTTGTGATAGCTTCTTTGTATGATCATGTTTGGTTTTATTTTTCTAGTTAAGTGTATTGGACGAGCAATGCTATGCTCTATTCCTAACACTTCTATTGATTGTTCCCCTGTTTTGTGATAGCTTCTTTGGAGATGATCTGAAGCTCCAAATCACAGAAGCTCCACCTGCCTTTCCATCGGTTGAACTTGAAGAACCTGAGCAGTCCTCAACGCCAAGCCACCGCCATCACCATCGCCATCGCCAGCAACTCCAGCAGCGATCAAGCGAGCAATCGAGCAGCAGGCAGTCGACTCCAGTCCAGTGCAGTCCACCAGCAGTTACTCAAGTCCAGGACTCCAGTGAGTTTCCCTCTCTCTCCCTCTCCCCCTTTTTCTATGTCCAATTCCTCTCTCTCTTTCAATTTGGGTTTTTTATTTTGCAATTAGATGAGGTAGATTCTTTGATCAATTGATTGAGGGTTGTTCAAAGTGAGATTTAAGTGATCTTTCAAGATACAAGTTGACATTAACACACAATTTATTTAAGCTCTTTAATTATGTTATACATTGGTATGTTCCATTTTCTATTTTTTCTTTTTTTTTTTTCTTCTTGATTTCTTAGTTGAGCCCTAGGAAAAAATCTCCCATTTCCACTTTGCACATTACTCAAAAAATTAAGACAAGCTAGGACCCAATGAAGCCAAATAATATGATCAAAATTATTGCTCAATAAAGTCAAAAAATCTGTGATTGTTCCATAAAGCTTGAGATAAATTCAAATTTCTTAGATGGATCCCAACTTTTTTTGGATCGATCCTACCACGATATCATTAACTTGTAATTTCACATATTTGTCTTGTAACTTAGTATAAATGAGTCATAACTTTGTTATGATACTAAAAAAGTTATCGTACATAATCCCGTATAACCAATTATGTCTATGCTTATTCAATGGTATAAAAATTACACAATTTTAAAATTGTAGCATCTTGCAATAATAAAATATTAACAAATCGAGTTTGTTTTATAGCAATTGTACCTGCAAAATGTAATTAACATCCTATGTCATTGTTATTTTTATTTGAACTTTTGTCTGTGTTCTACTCTGATCAATACAATCTTTTGGATTTTAATTGGAAATTTCCTTAGTCTTAGAGTGTTGTTTCCTTAGTCTTAGCTTTGAATTGGAACATTCTATGCCATTGTTATTTTTATGAGCGAGTTATGCATTTTGGTGATTTATTGAAACCTTAATATAAATTAAGGTTTCAATACTATGCATGCCTGCATGAAACCTTAGTACCCGTTCAAGAATCCACATCGGACATAGAGTATTCTTTGCCGATAGAGATTTCTTGAATTGTCCAATTTCGGACAGTTTGGGAATGCACAAGTCTATATTGTAGTTAGTATCTCACCGCTTAACTTGTTACATCTATTGGATCTTCTGTGTGGCAAATCTCATTGTTCTCTGTGTACATACTAGACGGGTGTAGTAACGACACCTAGTCTATGTCGTGTACTTGGAGAACTATGGGGAGATGCTGCCGGATTTCAGTTACAGATGTACGAAGCGGTAAGAGATGCTTCCTATGATATAGAATGTGCATTCCTGAATGGGATAGGACCACCTACCAAAATAGGAAGGAGTCGACGACATATTTTGCATGATGCTTAGTACATGACATTGATAAATATGTGCCTTTGTAGGCTATCAATTATGGACAAGAGTTAGATGACGATTAGGCATAGGTTGGATTCGAAATACATTGATGGGGTCAAATATTTTGTCAATTTTGCCATGGAACGTTCGAGTCGAAATGGAAAAATTCGATGTCCATATAGGAATTGCATGAATGCAGAATGGCATGATGATGAGACTGTGAAAAATCATTTGTATGTGAAAGGGATCATGATCTCTTACACGACGTGGGTACACCATGGGGAACCCGTTCCTATGAATGTCACTCAATTATTTGAAGATGATGATGATGATGCTGATAGTGTCGAGGATGATATGACGAACAATGAAGATGATGATCGAGACGAAATACCTGAAATGTTGGAAGATGTTGGTATGGGAATGTTCATGGGTAATGATTTAGGGGGTGTACGTGTTGGAGAAACATGTGAGGGTGTTGATAGTGAAGAAGTTCAAAATTTCAAAAAGTTACTGACTGATGCTCAACGTGTTTTGTATCCTGGTTGTAAAAAATATACACTGTTGTCGTTCTTGGTTAAGTTGCTTCATTTGAAGGTATTGAGCAAGTGGAGCAATAAGTCATTAACATTGATGTTAGAGCTATTGGCAGACCTTTTACCTGAAGGTCATATTCTTCCAACGTCTCTCTATGATGCTAAAAAATTCTTACGTGCTTTGGGATTGCGATATGAGTCCATTCATGCATGTCGGTACGATTGTATGCTATTTTGGAAGGAGAATGAAAAATTAGATAAGTGTACAGTATGTGGGGAGTCTAGATATCAGCTTAATGATGGTAAGGGTAAGAAGATACCTCATAAGATCTTGCGATACTTTCCCTTGAAACCGAGGTTACAGAGATTGTTTATGTCGCGGAAGACGGCTATAGATATGAGATGGCACCAAGAGAAGCGAGTGGACGACGAGAATTTTTCAAGGCATCCTGGTGATTCTGAAGAATGGAAAGACTTTGATAAGCAATATCCTGATTTCACTCGGGACGCTCGTAATGTTAGGCTTGGATTGGCCACCGATGGTTTTAACCCTTTTGGCAACATGAGCAACTCTTACAGTATGTGGTCGGTGATCTTGATGCCTTACAACCTGCCTCCCTGGAAATGTATGAGCGATTCATTCTTCATGATGTCATTGCTTATTCCAGGACCACAGGCGCCCGGGAAGGAGATTGACGTATACTTGCGGCCGTTAATTGATGAGTTAAAAGAATTGTGGGAAGGAGTTGTAACTTTTGATGCATGTAGCAAACAGACATTTCAAATGCGTGCAGCTATTATGTGGACCATAAATGATTTTCCTGCTTATGGTAACCTATCTGGATGGAGTACAAAAGGTTACTTGGCATGCCTTATTTGTAATTTTGATGCATTATCACACCCATTAAGAAGCAAAATTGGATACATTGGCCATCGGCGTTATTTGCCGCAAGATCACAGCTGGCGACGAAGTAAGTCATTTAATGGTAAGATTGAGAAAAAATCAAAACCTTGTGAGTTATCGGGGCAAGAGATTTTAGATCAGTTGGAGTGTTTACCAAATGTGCAATTCGGGAAGCATCCAAACAATCGAAAAAGAAAGCGGTCATATGAGGAACTTAATTGGACAAAGAAGAGCATTTTTTTTGAGTTACCGTATTGGCATGTGCTTAAGATTCGACACAACCTTGATGTCATGCATATAGAGAAGAATATATGTGATAGTTTGCTTGGCACGTTGTTGAGTATTGATGGCAAGAATAAGGACACAGATAAAGCTCGTCTGGATTTGGAGGATCAAAAAATTAGAAAAGAATTGCACCTCCAAAAGAATGGGGATGCATATGTAAAACCAGCTGCGTGGTACACTTTGTCTCAAAAAGAAAGACAAGGGTTCTGTGAATTCTTGAAATCAGTTAAGTATCCAGATGGATATGCAGCAAATATATCGAGGTATGTGAGCACGAAGGATGGTAAGGTATCAGGACTGAAAAGCCATTTGTCATGTTCTTCTGCAACGACTTATTCCAATTGGAATTCGTGGTTACTTGGACAAGGAAATTTGTAACACTTTATTTGAGCTGGGAAATTTTTTTCAACAACTCTGTGCAAAGACATTGTTGGTAAAAGACTTGGATGCATTACAAGATAACATAGTACTTATTCTTTGTAAGTTAGAAAAGATATTTGTTCCAGCATTCTTCGATGTTATGGTTCATTTAGCAGTTCACTTGCCAAGGGAAGCCAAGATTGCTGGACCAGTGCAGTATTGGTGGATGTACCCAGTGGAAAGGTAATATCTCATTATTTGGTTATCAGCTTCTTAATTGGTATACTTGTTATTATCTCCTTATATGTTTTCTGATTTAATGAAGGTATCTCGGAACTTTAAAAGGATATGTTCGTAATCGAGCTCGTCCAGAAGGTTCAATTGCAGAGGCTTATATTGTCAAAGAATGTCTTACCTTTTGCTCGATGTATCTTACTGGTATCGAAACTGTTTTTAATCGGGAGGAACGAAATACAGATCGAGTTGAAAATGTGCATGGGTTAGCTGTGTTTACCCAAAATGTTCGTCCGTTTGGGCGGATTACAAGAGCAACTGATGTCTCTCAACAGGAACGAGAGATGGCTCATTGGTTTGTCCTACATAATAGTCCCGAACTTGATCCGTATCTAGAGTATGTGTATCTTACATATACATATTTCTTAAGATGCTTATTGTAATTTTTAATTGTTTAAAATTTTTCATAAGTCAAATTTATGGATTTATACGTAGGGAACACAAAAATATATTAGAGTTGGAAAGAAATGGTGACATCAATCGTCGCCACCAAGCAGAATTTCCCAAGTGGTTTGCAAAACGTGTAAGCTATACAAATTGTCATTATAAGCATTATTTGCATTAGTTTGTAAAACCATAAACTCTGTCATATTCATGTGTGTAGATGAATCAATTACGAGGCCAAGGGTCACATGAAGCAACTGATGATTTGTGGTCACTAGCAAACGGTCCTGATGTGACAATAAAATTGTACTCTGGGGCAATATGCAATGGTGTCCGATTCCACACTAAAGAGCGTGACAATCGTCGAAAAAGCCAAAACAGTGGGGTAGTTGTAGAAGGAGAACATAATAACAAAACAATTAACTTCTACGGATACTTAAATAAGGTGTGGGAGATGAGTTACATATTTGGCCATAGTATTTTTTTGTTCCAATGTGAATGGTTCAACCTTGGTAGTGGAAAAACAATTCAGACTGATGCTCATTTTACAAGCATTAATGTAAAAAGTAAATGGTATCAAAATGACCCTTTTGTCCTACCTAATCAGGTGAAACAAGTATTTTATGTTAATGATACAAAATTAGGTAGGGATTGGCAAGTTGTGCAACACATACATCATCGAGGAATATGGGATGTTCCTGTGTTGGAAGATGTAGAAGTTAGTGAAAATGGATCGTATGTTCCAAGAGATGCATTCCAACAGGATGAATCAACAGAGGTTGCTCCGGTAGTGGTTGAAGATAACGATATAGGTCAACTTCATAAGAATGATCTTGATCCAGAAATCATTCCTCGAGATCGGCTAGTCCAGTGGGGAAGAAGAGCAGACAATAACATTGATGATTTCATATGTGATGACAATGACGAGACACAAGTGGAGTATGTCGATTCAGAAGAAGATGACGATTTGCATTCCCATTTTGATTCTGATGAAGATTCAGATATGTAGATGAATTCATTAAGATATTTTCATGGTAATTTATAAATTATGACTTATATAATTGGTATACTTGATATAATTAATATATTGCTATATTTCATGTGTTTTATATAAATGGGACCAGGTCGCCGAGCCACAACAACAAAAAGTAAGATTGCATCCTCTGAGGCACCTAGTAGGGGTGCATCCTCGAGTGCACGTGTTGCTGTATCATCTGATGCACCTACATCACAGCCTGTTCCCGGCACTGAGGGTAGCAGTACAGGTTTGATGCATACTTTACTTGAATTAAACATATTTTTCTTAATATGGTGTGCTAACATCTATTGTTAATGTTTGTGCAGCAGTTTCTACCAGCAAGAAAAGAGGTCGAGGACCGTCAAGAGGTAAAAATGCTGAGCGTCTGCGTGCAGCTCACGGCCCTCTTGATGTTTTGATTCCTGATGGAGTCGGCGTTCCAGTGGGTGTTAATTCTGCGAAGGTGATGACAGAGATTGGCTTCCTGGCGAGGACATTTGCCCCTATTAGAAATGTCCACAAATGGAAGCAACTAACAGCAGAGGAGAAGGCACCACTTATTGTGCGATTGTTGGTTAGTACATATATTTGTTTGGTTTCAACAATATATTATGTTGTGTAGAGTGTGACAACATGTTGTAATTAATTTGTATACTTATATTTTATTGTAGACCAAGTTTAACATTAGAGAGTATCATGAAAAAGTTGATGTTAGGAAGTCGATCGACAAAAAATTTGCTGCGAGGTATAGGGACCATCGATACCATATGCATATGTACTACAAGGATTTGGTTGACTCCGGTGTTGACCCAAAGACAAAACCATATGGTGATGTGAGTCAGGATGATTGGGAGTACATAATTGAAACACTTTACAAGGATCCGAAATTCCAGGTAATTTTTATTAGGTATGCAAATTAATATCCATTTTTTATTCCCAAATGTGTACTAATTATAGCTTTTGTATGTAGGCAAAAGCTAAGAAAAATGCGGAAAATCGTGCCAAACTACCATACAATCACTCGATGGGTTCAAAGTCCTTTCAGGCTGCCCTATATGAAAGGGTGCTATACATAATGCATTTGGTTCCTACATTTTAATATATATGAGAAATTTATAATTTTGAATATTGATATTTTGATATTTTGATTAATTGTAACAGAGGGACCCTACGACTGATGAGCCACCCCACATTATAGATTTTTTTCACGATTCTCATGTGAACAAGAAGGGTGAGTGGGTTTCTGCTGAGGCAGAGGCAAGATATGTAAGTATTTCAAATTGTAGAAAATTATGGTTTTGTTAAATAAATTTTTATGATACACTCGGTTATTGAGTTTAAATATAATAAATTGTAGGAGCGAATGAAAGAATTGTCTACACAGAACGTAGAAGAGGGTGTAGAGCCATTGACACAGGATGAAATTGCATGCACAGTCCTTGGCAGTAGATCTGGATATAAGAAAGGATTTGGACATGGCCCGAAACCTTTATCGTCTAGTCAGTCATTCAAATCCACTACTGAGTATCGACAACAAGCTGATATGATAAAAGAGTTGCGAGCAACTGTTGATAAGCTAGAGAAGGAACGTGAAGAAACGAATCAGAAGCTAGAGAAGTTTGAAGATGCGCAACAGAAGTATGAAGAAACCCAGCAACAGATGATGCAACAACTTCTGCAGATGCAACTTCAAATGCAACGTGCTCTGGGTGGCACCTCAACTAATGCAGACATGCCACCTGAGTCTTAGTTTCTGTGTAGTTTTCTGTGATCAATATTTCTCATGATAGCATATAATACTGATTTTTCTTGTCCCCTAACTTTGAATTCACTAACTTCTGTTATTATGTTTGAACTTGCAGCAAAATATGATGTTGCCATATCAACAGCATGCCTTGGACATGATTATATTGTCGTGGAAACACTTGATGCATCACAAGCTTGCGTGGAGTTACTTTGCAGTAAAAACCTTGGTGTTGCAACTTTCATGATTTCGGTAGGTATTTCATAACAAGTGATGCTTAACATGCTTGTTGTATATTTTATGTTCATATTTGTTACTACTGGTTAAAATGAAGTTTCCAAAACATAACTCAAAGAATTTGGCTTTGGGTGACAAGTCAATTCAAGTGGGTCAACTCAATAATATTTACTCAGTCCTTGCCAACATATTATGCATGTTGTTTTCAGACTGCAGCCCTTGTGTAATTCAAGTGGGTTTGTTTTGCCTTCTATCTGTTTTATTGAATAAAAAGTAAGCAATCCATTAATGCGAATTCTGGTTTTTGTGCAGTAACATCACTTCTATGCTGATATCTTTTCAAATGCTTATTTGACTGAGGTTTCTTACAGCAATTGGGGTTGGAGGTATATTGTCATGTTATACCTTGAGTGATTTGGGTATGCTGGAGTTTCCCAGAAGATGGCATGGATGGGTATGCTGGCAGAATCTGGTTCAACGTAAAATTTTTCTTATGTTCATATATCTATTTGAAAACATCTAACATTTCTTAGTGGAAATAATGTGCAAGTGATTTTTCAATCCTGTTCCCCTGCATGCCTTCTATTTGTGTGTGTATTGTGTTTTTGTTTTTCTTCGAATAACTTGGACTTGATATAATCTTTCTTTCAGATTGGCTTGGATGGGATTCGTATGCTTGATCCTATTACTAGCAGGACATTGAACCAAGGCGAATTAGACTGCAGTCAAATAAATATACTACCAACACAATTCTGGACACTGTGACAGCTGCAACCGTACAGGTTAGAAAGGGTGACATGGATTTTTTTTTTTCAACTGTTTCTACTGCTTTTTTTTTGAGTGTATTGGAGGCAGTATAGATATGTTAATGTTTATAGCATGTTTAAACATATATGTATGGCATTCTGGGATGAATGTTCTATCGACATTAGACACTGGATCTGGAACTTCAGGTAGCATTGAGCTCTTGAAGTTTTAATTTGTGATTAGGGGAGGGAGGGGAAACAGGAAAGCAAGGTATGCCGTGGAGCCACCGCAACGACCCACCAAAGACCAAAAACTCACCGATTAATCCGCTGTCTAGGTCCCCCCCCCCTCTGTCTCTCTCTGTCTCTCTCTCTCCTTCTCTCTATTTTCGTCTCTCTCTCTGTCTTCATCACTCTTCACACAACACACAGCACACAACACACAACACACACAACGCACGCACCACACACAAACAGCATTCCTCCTCTCCTCTATGACTAAAACATGTTTGTAATATTGCTTCAATGATATTTTTCGCTGAATTGATATAATTGTGCAGCAGCATCTATTGACTTTGGATGCATTTTTTAGAGCATCTAATGACTATGATTTCCTTATGGTTGCTTTTCGGGTACAGGCAAATACACATGTAAATGTCCAGCATTATTTGAAAGATGTCAAGCTTTGGCAGGTCCTCATTGAAAGCCCAATATTATTTGTCATAATATGCTGCCTTTTATTTACTTCTTTCTAAAAATATTCTGTTGTGCTTGTTCTTCATATTAGGTTCACACTCTTTTGAAAGGCTTGGAAAAGATAGCTGCCAGTGCAGACATCCCAATGTTGGTGTGTGGGGATTTTAACGCAGTTCCTGGAAGGTTTGTCAGTTGTTTATACATATTAAGTGTTTAATTTTCTTATGTGGTATTTTTTAAAGGTATTGTGTGCACCATCAAGTATTTCATAAAGGCACAAGATGTGTCATTGAAGTGAACTTTTATACATGCCATCATAAAACTACTGGTTTGATACCAATATCTGAAGGTACATGTGAACTTTAATGCAGTGCTCCTCATGCACTTCTTGCACTGGGGAAAGTTGATCCAATGAATACAGATTTAGCAGTAGACCCTCTTGGAATTCTGCGGCCCTCCAGCAGGGGTGCATATTCATTTTCTCATTGCAAATGATATTCATGCAGTTGGGATTAGGCTGTCCTGACATGAATTGAGAACCAATTGATGTGTTTGTTTCCATTCCCTGGGATCAATTAACAAGTGTGCCAGAAGTAATTGTCCTAGTACATACTTTACCAATTTGTGTTAGTTCATGGCACATAAGGCATGCACAGACTGGAGGTCGACATTCTTCAGTTTGTATTGAGTTCATGAGATTGTATATGTTTTATGAAATTCTTTTACTTGCAACTGGAGTTCACATTTCATGATAAAGTATACATCTTCATGTTTGGTCAAGAGATATTCTCTTCTTAGTGAGGTCTTTTTCTTTCCATGACTTCTCCTCTTTTGTGTGTGCTTGTGTTTTGGTGTGTGCATGTTCTACTATTGCTTATCTCAGTGTCTGAGTCTAGCTGCAGTTTCCTTCTGCAAGTTATAGAGATTACCTTATCAGGAGCCATCGAATTGGGATTACCTTAAAGAAGGTGAAAGGTAGGACTTAGTTTACCAGACCAAAAGCTTAACACAAGCAAGAAATAGTGAACTTCTACACTTATACATTTTTCCTGTTAAATTTTTGTTGTCATCTAACTTGGTCCTCCTATATTTTTATACAAGTCTACGTATTGAAACAATGTGCTGTAGTTGTAATATGTGTATGGCAGAACCTGGTCTTTTTTGTTTTGATCCCCAGGCCAAAATTATAAAATTTTCTGAAAATCTTAACCTCTGGTGAACATCAGCTTGTCTCCATCCACTCTCTCAAATCACCCAGTAATAAATAATTTATGGTGCAATTTAAGTAGATTACTGTACTGACTTATTCGGTGTTTGGACAGAGGAGAGAGATGTATGAATACTCAAAGGTGCTTGGCAACTCACAGTTTATCCTACAACTGTTTCAGCCATATAAGCTACTCTATGCACACATGTTGGCTGAAGTGGGAAGGATATCGGATTCGTTGAAGTATGTAATTGACAGTTCTATATTTCAGCTATTCTTGATTTTTGGTTTTGGTTTTCTCAGCATAGTTGTGTTAATCCAGGTACTGTCAGGTGGTATTGAAGTCTTTGAAAACTGTTCGAACCCCCGAGGTAGAAACGCTGAGACAATTAGTGTCATCTCTTGACGAGAGAATAAAAGCTCACCAACAGGTACCTCTCATTTCCGTAAATTTTTGTAATGTGTGTTATAGATCCCTTTAAGGAAGACTATCTATTTCCAAGGTGGATTCTCCACGAACTTGGCTCCTGCAAAACTGGTCGGCAAATTGCTCAACCTTTTTGATAGTAATGCCCATCGCGTTGTTGGAGGCTTGCCACCACCTGTGCCATCAACATCTGTTGGCAGTGTACAAGCTAATGATCACCATCACCAATCAATGGGGCCTAGAGTATTGACTAGCCAATCAACTATGGCAATGTCATCATTAGTACCCTCAACATCTGTGGAGCCTATAAGTGAAGTATCATCTGAGGGCAATAGGAGGGCTAAGCATAACAGAAGTGTTTCAGAACCAGACTTTGGAAGAAGTCCCAGACAGGTTGGTGATTTGAATAATTTAATACATTCAAAAACCGTTTATTCCATACCCAATTGTTTGTATATTCGTGGTTTCTCATGATCTGGGGATAAAATAAATGAGTTGTTTGCCAATTTAATGTGGGATCAGGTTGATTCATCAAATGAAGCGAACTCTGCTAATGCACAAGGCAAAACATCAGTTTCAGGGGGGACATACCGCCTTGGTCGATTCAGATGTGGTTCCCAGATCTTTCAGAAGACCATGGGGTTAGTCTTAAAGCCACGTCAGGACCGGCAGGTAGGTTTTCTCAGTTACTTTTGTACAGAGCATTGCCTCACATGATTCTTTTGTATCTGAAGAGTTTCGAGTTCGGTTTCCTGGGTTTCTTGTGCTAAGTTTTTCCTAGCATTGGTAACATATATTAAATAAATTATTGCTTCATATGCTTCCAAGTCCGACTAATTTTTTTTGTATCTTGATTTGAACTTTTCCTTTTTTTTTTTTTTAATTTCTCATTCCCGTTTTGTTTTCTACTCTTGGTGATCCAATCAAAACTTGGCATCTACATGCATCGTAGCCTCTTATTATAATTCATCTGCAGTTGTTGCAATCAATTTTTTTTGTTTTTGGTATTCTCAAGACCTTGCAGTAGAGCCAAAACAAGTGGGCAGAAAATCCTGTGTAGAGAAATCAATGAGAAAAAGGAAAATCAAACTAATGTAACTTCCAATTAGATCTTAAGCGAGGGACCTGCATGCAATAGATGGCAAATTGTTTGGACAATCTAAATATGATATAATTGATAATACAAGAAGTTGTAGTACAGGAAGCTGATTAATTCCTGAATGTACTGGATAAAACATAAATAAATCAACACGTCCTTGATTGTAGCCCAAAAACCCAAAACTTTAGGAAGAAATCCTTGAATTATCTGTTTAACTCATACACAGATGGAACCATGCTATTAGGGGAAAGTTCCTTGCCACTTGGTACCTATGGTAACCGGGGTCAGATATACTTTCTGGGTGCACATACAATGTATTTTGTGAAGTTCTCTAGTTGTTTGGGTTGGGATTTCTTTTGTTGGTTTTTATTTTTTTTGGGTTTTTGGTTTGTTATCTGTATTATGGCAGTACACATATCTGCATGTCACCACATTTAGTCATGGATTAAATCATTTCATTAATATGAGATGAATACGCAAGCTCCTTTGCAATGTATTCCAAAAGAATTCTTGGTACACCCATCTAGTTGTACTTGCTTCAACATTCTCATCTATATATTGTGCGATTTTCATATTTTTCCTATTACGTGTGGCTTTTTGTTAAAATGAAACAGGAAAATGGAACTGAAAAGCCGGTTGTTGCTTTTATTGCTGTGCTGCTTTTGTATTCAGGGATTCAAGTGGCAAGTGAAAAGCATCATGAAAAGGAGTCAAATAAAAAATATCTTACAGCAGTCATTGTTGCTTCAACTGCACTGGGAGCAATCATATTGTCTCTGTTATATTTCTTGATTTACCATAGAAAGCCCTTACTCAAATCCCAGGAGGATGCCTATAGTTCAGGTACCTTTTTCTGCCCCTATATGTTTGGTTGCTGGTTTAGAATTTTAGGGTATATAGAAAATTGCAAAAGTTATGCTATCTGGTAGACTTTTCTGAGATTCTTTGTTTTGTACTGTTTTGTGTTGTATTGTTCTACATGGTTTGGTATTGAAGATGCTGTGAAAGGGCATGCATATACAAGAGAATGCTGCTATTGAAGAAAAAGAAATATGCAGCTGTCAAAGTGCAGTTTAAAGATGGCACACCATATGAAAATGGATTGTTCCAGCTGAAGGAGTGTTAAAGCTGAATACAGATGGGGCTTCGCGTGATAATCCTGGTATGGCAGGTGGAGGGGCTGTGGTTAGAAATTAATGGGGGATAGTCATTCTTGCTGCTTCTTTCTTTTATGGGGAGTGTTCTAACATGGTGGCAGAATTTCGTGCTTTACATGATGGCCTGAAGCTTGCTGTTCAGTATGGGTTTTTCTATTATGAATTTGTGATTGAATGTGACTCGATGATTTTAGTAAAATCTGTATTGGGGGCTTGGGCATGTCCTTGGGTTTGTTTGGAATATCTTAGACAAATTAGAAGACTATTGAGTAATATGAAGTACAAGCTGGTGCATGTTTTCCGTGAAGCAAATGCAGTAGCAGATAGACTAGCGAATCATGCTGTGGTAGAGAGAAGTTCAATTGATTTTTCGGTTCATTTACTACTGCCAAATGAAGTTGGATTTGCTGTAAGGAATGACAGTATGGGACTGCCTGTTTTGCGGAAACAGAAGAGGGTCTTGTTTGATGATAAGGGCTGAGATTACTTTGAGTAAACTAAAAATCAGCACTTTCAAAGTGTTGATTTGTTTGAAATATTTTGGAAAAAAGAGAAGAGAGGGTTGCTGTGAAGAGGCTGGACTGGTTGCTGTGAAGACTTTTTGGTTGTTTTAATATTTTTGAACTTTGGTCTTTTTGATAGGCATATGTGCCGTTGTTTTGGTTGAGGCGTTTTGTGCCTTTACTTTGCTTCTTGTAAAAGTTGTTTTGTGAATAAATAAAACTGCATCTTTTTTTTAAAAATAAAAAAATAAAGATGGCACACCATTTTATTGGTATTATTGGTGTACAGGTAAAAAATTTTATTGGAATATCTTTTTTTATGAATTATTTTTAAAAAAAAATTAATTTTTTTGCGACGAAATTAAAATCGTCGCTAAAAATTGAAGGAACGATTTTTATACGTTGCAAATGTATTTTTTTTAATTATTTTTTACATTTTTTATTTATGTACAAAATTATTTGCGACGTTTTTTTTACGTCGCGAAAAATTTATTTAATTATTATATTTTTAATTTTTAATTTTGTAAACAATTATTAGCGACGATTTTTTTTCGTCGCAAAAAATTAATTACATTATTATTTTTTACATTTTTACTTATGTAAAAAATTATTCGTGACGATTTTTTTACGTCGCAAAAAATGAATTAAATTATTTGTTTTACAATTTTATTTATGTAAAAAATTATGCGCGACGATTATTTTACGTCGCAAAAACTTTAATTTATTTTTACATTTTTATTTATGTAAAAAATTATTGGCGACGATTTTTTTACGTCGCAAAAATTAATTTAATTATTATTTTTTAATTTGTTACGCTGGTGGAAATAGATTTCAGCTACGATTTTTTGGCTTTTGGCGACGTTTTTTTTTCGTCGCAAAAAACTTTTTTTGGCGATGAAAATATACTTGCGTCGCAAAATACTTTCTGCGACGAGGCTATTGCGACGAACACGCGACGAAAAAAAACGTCGCAAAAAACAATTGGCGACAATTTTTTTTAATTTAGCGACGAAAAAAAACGTCGCTAAAAATGCTTTTTGTTGTAGTAAATACAACCATTCATCATTCAATATTTAACTAGATAAATTCCAAATAAAATACAAATAAATCCTTAAAGTTACGTCCAAACCAAAATAAATATTCTTCAACAACTAACTAAAGAACATCCATGACATTATTAATTCATCAGAGTTAAAAACTAGAAACTAAGAGAAAATCATCTCTAAACATCCACTTCCGGATCCACATCATGATCCACCTCAGTATCCCAATCTACCTGCTCACTTAGCCCGGGGTCCTCCTCCATACCAAAATCTAAAAAATATGTTTATCTCGTAAGTTGAGTAATAAAGCCCAGTAGAAAAACCTTCTCAAACTCAAATAAGGTTTAGAAATCATGAAAATAGGTAAGTCAACATTTGTAAAATAATATATGTAATTTTGAATTAAAACAATGTCAGGTAAAGATCTCAAGTTTACGCAATAGAAACATTAAAATTTTGATCAGTATAGAATCGTTCACAAAATCATAATTCATAATACAATATCTCATGTACACAGGCTGAATAAACAACAATCCGCATAGCATCCATATTTGGCCCACAAAACTCCGCCTTCTCAAAAATAACACCTCCCTAGGTCACAAAGTTTAGGAAGGACGTATACTGATGCATCTGCGGTGTTGAATACTTCCTAGGATTATAGTATACCAACTCTCAATCTAAGTCCCTGTGGACCGAATAGTGGTTTGGAAACTCCACAAGGAACCAACTTCACTACAAGTAATAGGAAACCTTCGAACCCCTCAAGGTAAGAAACACATCCAAATACTCTATGATATAGGTTCGCATATAACTCTAGTTCATTAATCACATCACAAGAGATATACTTTCGTAAAAATCCACGTTTTTTGACCTTCAAAATTCCACAATTCTCAAAGCATAAGAGTAATTCAATCAACACATGCAAGATATCATGAAATAAAGCATTCAAATTGACAATAATTAAAATCTAGGATTTTTATCAAGAACATGTCATTTTGGATGTAAAACATGTAATTATTTCAAGAAACAAATCATATTATAAAAACGAGTGTAAAATATTATAAATCTATCATATTTAATTCAATAAGAATCAAAACATAGATATAGGTTACCCATACCCTTAATGAGTAAATTTGAGAAAGAACCCCTACCTTTAATCCACAGTTTAGTGAAACCCTAGTAAGTTTGTGTGTTCTTTACACGTTGATCCTTCAAAATCTTGGCCTCTTTGCCTCTCTCTCAACCTTTCTTGGCTTCCTAGGGTTAAAAGCTGCTGAAAACTAACCTAAGAAATGTCCCTAGGGTATTTATAGGATCAAAAACTATTCAGTCGGCATGATCCTAATCCCTGCAAAACACGCGCTCACGTTCGAACGTGATTGGCGTTCGAACGCTCCATATCGAACGTGAATTGAGTTCGAACGTGCTCTACTCCCAGTATCTCATGTTTTATATGTTCCGTCTATCAGGCCTAAACTTCTTGGGCTAAGTTGTGTTTGAACGTGAACTGCGTTCGAACGTGACTCCGGTTTCTACCTGAACTTACAAGACAGTTTTGGCCTAGTTAGAAGTCGATTTACGAAACTTTCATTAAATACACTTTTGTAGACATTGAAGTCGAGTTTCTACTGTCTAAAAATTATATCAATATAATATTAGGATAAAAAGGTTATTGTTAAATTACTAAGCTAGTATTAAATCCTTTCCTACCCAAGATTCTCTATGGTTCCCAACTTATCATCTTACACTCATCTATTTATCTTTTAATGCATGTTATATCATCACCATAAATCATAATTTAATGTAATTCAAATCACTACAAGAATTTTCAAAAATGCCAGTTTTATAAACGTCGTCAAAGGCCAGTATAAATACCGGGAAATGATAAACACGACGATTGTGTTAATCGTCATCTAATCCCCCATCGGGAAAAGTGTCGGCGTTTAAATAAACGCTAGAAAATTATCGGCGTTTGACAAACGCCGTCAAATTCATTTGCTTGCCAGAGCCAATGACCGGAGCTGAAATTCTCGATGTTTATACAAATGTCGTTAAAGGAATTTTTTTTCCCTGGTGCAGTTCTCCACAACCTGTTACTCTCAAACCACAAATTAATTTTGAAGCATCAGTTCCCAAACCACAACCTATTACAAAACATTCATTTTCTTTATTGAAATGAATAACTCCCAAAATTTCAAGCCAGAACAAGGACGAATGAATTATGAGTTTCAAATTTGAGAGTAAAAATGGCAGTTTATAATCCAAATCGAATCGCACGAAGGCAAGGCCAAATCAAACTTGCTCACCTTAGCGGATAGTTGAGTCTTCTTGCTGGCTCTAACTAGATGCCAAGCCCCACCTCTTCCAGATCTATGGCCTCTTTTTTGGATTTTCTTTACTCGTTTTTTCTTTTTACCATCATTTCATATTGATAAATAAAAAAATATAGCAATTGGTCAAATTTTTTGTTATAGCGAGGAAGATAAGATCTTGTAGGCCAAAAAAAACTTCAAAAGCAAGAACAAAGCCTAAATCAAACTGTAACGTAACAACACCTGATACAAAGCTGTGCCTAAAACGCGTATGGGATGCTTCTATGATTAGTGGTCTAGGTGAACCAATTTGCGGCAATAGTTCTAGGTGATAAGAGCAATCGCAGTTGATAAGAATAATCTTGGCAGTATATCGAAAAAATGCTAGATAGATCGATTGAGAAAGCACAATCAAAAATTGTAGGGTTTGGATCTCAAACTGGAAGATCCATTGCATTGCAAGAATCCAACTAGCCACAGAGAGAAAGAGAGGAAGCTTTGAGAGAGAGAGAGAGCGTTGACAGAGACAATTTGGGGAAAAATAGTTAGGGTTAAGTCATCAGGGGTCAAAGAAAATAAAACGATATTTAAATGAATCAGTGGTGTTTAGGTAAACGTCGGTAATTAGGGGTATTTACTAAATGCTGATAATGAGCGATTAATAAGATCAAACTTGCACTTACAATAGGATCTAATTAAGATTCAATTAATTAAATGGAATTTATCATAAACGCCGGTGATTAAACGCAGATAAATCCACCTTTTCTTGTAGTGAATAAATACATAGGGGTTTACAGTCTAGGTATTTTTCCTAAACAACAAGCATGATGTCTTTGTAAAGATAGGCCTCAGCAAAAAGCCCAAGGCCCAATGGGCCACCTGGCCTGTACATGTGGCAGGCCTTGGATAACCCTTTGTCCCGACAAGTAGGCGTTGGGCCGTATTTTTTTGGCATTGGACCAAATTTTTTGGGTCTTGGGCCCAACGAGCTGGCCCGTTAAGAACCCCTATAGACTAGCCTGTTAGCCCAATAAAATATACCCCTTAGAATTCTAAATATCTTTTCAGGTCTATTTTTAAAAAATTCAAATACCCTCCCCCCCCCCCCCCCCCAAACAAAAAAGCAACAACTCTTTTGCTTTTTAAGGGTTAAGACTTGCAAATGATTGACAATTGTGTATGTGCTAACCTAGTTGGAATGTATCAATTTATGTAATGCAAAAGAGTCTCACCCATCAATCAATGTAACATTGTAATTCTTGATAAATAATTGTTAAATTCAATTAATATGAATTTTTGTTAATTTATTTTTCATATCCAATTTTATGAATTGATGGCTTTGTGTAATTTTTAGAAAAAAAATGATTTTTTTATACAAAAGCCCATTTGAGGCACAAATAGTGGCCCGTTAGGCCCGGCCCATTAAAAGCCCCTTTTTGGCCCAATAGGCCAGCCCACGGGCGGGCTATGGGCTTCCTATTTTTTGCACGGGCGGGCCTGGCCTGGCCCACAGGCTGGCTATGGGATGAAATAGATTGGGCTGGGCCGGACCGGCCCATTGCCGAGGCCTATGTAAAGACTATGATCTAGAATTAGATAGGTAAATACGTCAAGCACTTGAAAACTGACAATGGTATAGAATTATTGTAGGTGTTCTCAACTAGTTCAACAAGAAAAAAGTAATCATGAGATGCTACTATTGAGCATACATTTACGCATATTTTTATGACTTAACACAATCACTTTAGTCATGCTTGATAGTTATCTACCTCACTTAAGCTTTATTTTGTGTAGTGTGTGAATTGTGTATTTGCAAGCAATTCGATCTAAGGAGGGTTCATTTGGCTTAATCGGATGTTTCAAGAAGTTTCGAAAATAGGCAGATAATGAATCAAAAGCATTGCAGTAAAATAGAAGAAAAAAAAATAGCCTTTTGTACCAGTACAACTTGCACTGGTTCATGGTGGATCAAACTTGTACTGGTCAAGGCAGAGATCATTTGTTCCAGTCCGTTCTCACTTGTACTGGTACAAACTTGGGCAGAATGCATTCCATCTGGTTCTTTGCACCCTTTGTACCGGTATGTTAGCTAGTCAATGTTTGGCGCTGCAACTTGTGCGTTACAACGATATTCTGCTGAAGAGAGGATATATGAATACATTTACACGAAGCTGACGGGAAGCTTTAGAAAAATAGCTCACCCGTGATGCTTGGTCTTGACTCTTCTAAAGACAAGCGTGGATACGCTGAATGAAAATCGGCAAACGAACTGCATATAGAAGAAAATGAATATCGTCGTTGCTCTTAACAACACAGTCTTCTGTTAGACCTTAACTGCAGAGGAGCTCCACCCTAATCTAATATTGGATATTAAGTGAGATATGGATTACCCTATTGTCTTATTATCACCCAAGTGGACGCAAAATTGTCCATTTGAATCCTATAATTAACAAAAAGCCCAGAAACAAACACAAAAGATGGGTATCCCAAACCGTTCGTTAATTTTCACTTCTTCAGATCACTTTCTACTTGGGTGGCAATTACACGGGGATTGCTTGTGTGTTTTGTCTAGTATTTCATTTCAATTCATACGAGAGGTTGGATTATTGAGTCATACTTTATCCCATAATTATGATTGGATCACATCACTTGGTATTTAACCGTGGCGGAGGGAGGGTGGGGGCAATGGGGCCAGTTGCCCCCACTGCGATTAAAACAAAATTTGGGGGCTACGTTAAAATTATAAAAAAAATCACAGATTTTTAAAAATGGCACCCACCAAAAAAATTGTAAAATATTTAGGGATAGATTCCTATTCTAAAAATTAAATGGGATTCTTTCATACATTAAAAACTTAGGGATGCCAATGGATTAGAATTTGACATGAACTGAATTCGATTCTGAAGTCGATTAGTTAAAATGGATTGATATTTTGATTGACTATTTGAGTCCAAATCAGTTATGTAATATTTCCATGAATTTTGATTTAGATATGCCAAAATTTGAGCTGCTCATGATTCGGTTCGATTTATATATATAGGTATGTTTTTATAATATTTCACGAATTTCGATTTAGATATGCCAAAATTTGATCAGCTCATCATTCGGATCGATTTATATAGATAAATATGCGTTGAAATCGAGTGTTATGCGTTGAAATTGAGTGTTATTTAATAAAACTGAAGTAAGATTAAAATGTGATTGTTAAAATTCAATTCTAATTGACTCAAGAATTAAATCGAATTTTTAATATTTAACTTATCCAAATATGGATTGTAAAAACAAAATATGTTATATAATCGAATCGTATTCAAGAAGAATTTTTCAAATCAGATTTGAATCGAAGTTTTAAGATTGAATTTGAATCACTCGAAATTCGATTTTGGCATCAAACTAGATACTTAGCTTTTTATAAGAAGTTTGGAAAAGGAACAAAAACATCACTTTTAGTATGAAGTAAGTTACTAAAGGAAGACAAGAATAATAATTAATAAAACTGATAAACCAATGATAACCAAAAATAGACACTACACGAGAAGCTCACCACACGCTATAATGAATAATCATAAAAAGAATAGTGTTTCTATTAGTTATCACTGAGATAAGATGAACGTTTATCTTTGAAAATTTGCAAGCATCACAGACAAAAATATTCCTAGTATATTATCTCACTAGAGTAGGAAAAATCTTTTCTAAAACACCAAAATAGGGATGACCCAAATGTCTATGCCATTGATGGAAGATCTTAAAAGCTAAAACACAATCTACTTGAAGAGCTTTGCCAAAAGAATGAGAAAAGCCTTCAGCATCCAGAAAATATAGACCACCATGTACTTTCCATTGCAAATCATTTTCTCTATTTCTAGTTTCTAAACGATTCAATGAGTAGGAAAAAATGTCACTAAACAATTCAAAGAGCTTATAATACTACTAACATGAAGTAATTTAGTTAGAAAATTTGGGACATGAAGAACATATATAGGAGAGGGATATATTGAACCTTTCCCAAAATAGATGGCAAATGTCAATCTGTTGCTTTTACTTAATCCCTCCAGGAACATGTAGAGAGAGAAGATAAAAGATTAGAAGAATCTGTCATACTGTCAGTGGGTACAAAACTTATTATCCAAGTACTATATGAGGATGAGGCACGAGAAAAGTTGGAAAAAGTTGGAATAGAGGCCAAAGAAGATGAGATATCATGTCAAGCCATCAGACACCGGAGAGTCTACATCTGATCTTAACAAAATTAATAGAGCTGCTTCCAACAAAATCTTTTCCCACAATAAATCACTGTTTAGCACATCCTTATTAATGGAATTGGATTTGGCCGATTTGACATCAAACTAGGGAATAATAGCTAAAACAAGTTGCTCGGGAGCATGAACTACAAAACATATCACTGTCACAAGGGGGAAAATGATTTTCTAGCTAAAAATCTGAACCTGAATCTGGTCATAAGAAAGTTACAAACACTTTCCTCCACCACCTATTGAAATTTTGATGTATCATTAGTACAATCTGACTGAAAAATATGATAGTAGTCAACTCTAAATAGTAGATTATAAGCGACTTACCTCTTTTTAACTCTAAATAGTAGATTGTAAGGGACTTACCTTTTTTTATTGATCTCACAGACTTTGTTTCACAGATCATATGCCATGGCGTCGTTGCCCCTTTGAGAGTGTGTATGAGACACATCGGTCCAAATCTTGTGAGTTGTATCAAACAATGGAGAAATACGTTTGATGGAAGGTTGCATTGAATTCAAAAACCATGAAATAACTAGGGTATTTTTGTATGTTCACTGCTTAAGGAGAGAGTCTGACTTGCTAGGCATCTTAATCTCCCTCCTTGAATACGCATCCAATGAATTTGAATTGATAACAAGAAAGCCCATGATCATGTTGCTTGACGAAAACCATTGTTATTCCTAACCTCCTAATATCATCCCTTAATGTGTATATGATTTATAGTGTGTAGAGGAGTGTCACTCTCCTTCGGAATGATGTGGGAAATAGGGCAACGGAATTGTGGTGGAAATGAAATGTATGAAATGGAATGTGCGAAATGGACAAAAGTGCTCCCCAAGCGCAAGGAGTCTTTTACTTGTCGTGTTTTACTTGGAATGAGTATTCCAAGGTCGTCTCCTCAGGGAAGGAAAGGAATTGTGTGAAGGTGATTTTATAAAAATAAAAAGTGTAAAATCTTTTAGTTTGTTTTGGAGAGTTGTGTTTGTAATGAAAATGCAAGAAAACAAGTGTTGACTAATCCAAATGGTCATTCCAATGGGAATATCAACTCAACTCAAAACCTTCCTCCGAGGGTTTATAGATGAACGATTGATTCGTGGGAAGTTAGGGACGAGATTGAGTGAGGATCTAAGCATAAACCGTGACTAGGCCTACGGAATATCAAAGACTCACCAACTTATCCACCCTCAACCCAGTCAAACCGAACCATCGTACACCGAGAGAGAAAAGAAAATGAGTTGAATTGGAAAACCCAAGAGGAGGTCTCCCTTGGATTAACCAACTAAAACTCTAACTACTCATGCTAAAAGGAAATACAACAATGTAATGGAAAGACATTATGAAGAAATAAAGATTAGAGCTAAGCGTAAAAGAAATACATCAATATAACTTCGACATATTACAAAAAGAGCCGATCTTCGACAAAGAATGAGTGAATCACGTTCCACCCTTCACGGCTTTGGTAAAACTCTAGAAAAGTGGAAGAGTTTCACTCCTCTAAGGGAAGAAGGAAGCTCCAACAATGGAAGTAAAAGAAAACAATACTTAGAAAGCAATAATTACTTAGCGGGTATTCCACAACCAAGAGATGATAATACCATAAAAGAAAATAATAATACAAAAGAAAACAATAACTACTTGGTGGGTAATCCACAACCAAGAGATGATAATACCATAAAAGAAAGCAATAATACAAAGAAAGTAATAACAACTTGGAGGGTATTCCACAACCAAGAGAGACTTAGTAAGCATACAAAGAAAATAACAACTTGGAGGATTTTCTACAACCAAGAGCTCTAGCAAGAATTTTATCTTCTCTTACAAGCCACAAAGGGGTGGTATTTATAGGCAACCAAAAGATAGCCTTTACAAACTTCAAGGGATAACATTCACAAGCCCAAGGGATGACATTCACAAGCTTCCAAAAGTTGTCATTCACAAGCTTCCAAAAGTTGTCATTCACAAACCTCCAAAAGATGAAATTTGGATTACTTTAATCTCTCTTTGTTTATAGCTTTAATACTTGTCATCCTAGAATTTGTAGCTTTGTCACAATTGGCTCCCCGGTAGTTTGTAGTTTTGACGCATAAAACCCTGAAAAGAACAACAATTAATGCATTATCCATAATTCACACACTAACCCTTAATAGGTCAATTTTGATTAGTTTAACTTTGTTTTACTAACACAATTGACCTATTAACTTAATTAATTCATGCATTAATTCGGATTAATCACACCCCCCAACTTAAACATTACTAGTCCCTAGTAATAAATAACAACATAAAACATCACTTTCGTAGATAACACGATTGCATTTAGCATATGTAACAAGCCGTTAAACCCCTAGGTGATCCCTAGTGGACGAGTTTTGTCTCGTGAAGGTTTCCAGTGAAGGTACCTACAAACTTCTTTTCCTTATATCCAATATTTAAAGCATATTCCCCTATCTTAACTAGTACTGGGATGCCAACAATAATCTTGTCTAACACACCTGAACTAATCACACATGAAACACATCATAGCTTTAAATGTTATTCTAGAGTATTCACCTACACATTTCCTTTCAAAAACTCGCGTGTGTGTGAAATAAACACGTAATTTAAACATTTACACAACAAAGTTCACATTTACTTTGGCTATCCAAATTAAGCTTTGATGCAAAACTCACCAAAGGTGTCTCTCAACAATGAATCACACATTGGTTATCCTGGCATGCTCTCCATGTGTATATGTGAGGTAGAATCTTGTGCACAAAACAAAGTATGCTCACATATAATCAAAAATGAAGTTCATACATGAAAATGAAACAACCTTGGCATAATCTCATGAAAAGAATGCTAGGGCATTTAGATAGCAAAATCAACCTTTCTTATTCTTTTTAAAAGTATGCATCCCCACGGTTCTCTAGATCATTTAGGACTTTTAAGGGTTGTAATGAGGCCTTGGGGTGATATCTAGGTAAATGAAATGAAGGATATAAGATAACAAAGAGGTTTGTTCCGAATGAAAGACCTTTATTTCAAAAAGATTTCCCTTTTATGGGATTTCTAGGTTAACACCATTACCACACTCTTTGTTTCTTTTCTTTCTTTTCCTTAACATTTCCCTTTTTTTTTTTTTTTATTACAACTCTTTTGAGTTTCAACATCATTCATCCCTATTGTTTGAATTTTCACACCATACTTCCTTCTCTTTTATGATCTATCATACTCAGCACTAGGAACAACCAAGGTGAGGTAGATTTTATCATTTTGCACTGGATTGGTCAAATGTGTGGCATGAAAACGAATTTATAATTTAAGGCTCAATCACGGCACTAGGGATAAAATTTCACAAGAAAAAGGTTAAGGCTCAAAACATTTCAAAGATGGCCTAAAATCATTTCTAAATAAGCATGGGGGAGCATTTTTCGTTTGAAGACCAAATCAATCAACTACCCAAATGCACTCTAACCAAAACAAGCATAATGAGATTATTGAACAAATTTAGAATTTGAAAAATTGTTCCTTGAGTAAATGTAAGCTCCCTCCAACAAAGATTGGTACTAAAAGCTCACATGGGTTCTTATTCATCTCCACTATTCATGTCAAGCACTAAATGTGAACTCAATCCGTAAATTGTCAAAATTACAAGTTCATGGTGCACTTATGGATGAGTTCAAAAGCAAACAAGTATGTGATACTCTTAGCAATAGGATAAACTTCTATAATGTGCTCATGTATTCAAAGTTCAAAATGAGGATCAAGCAATCATAACTCCCACAACAATTAGGATAGAGGAATATAGTTCAATATTATATACTTTACAAAAAAAAATGTCCAAAATGTTTAAAATTTTCACATTTCCCATTATTCTATACAAAGATTGGTGGAAAATGTAAATAGTGCACCTCACCCCCCCAACTTGAACTATACATTGTCCTCAATGCATAAAGAAGCATGCAATGAGAAAAATGAAAGTAACATGGGAAATGAAGTACATTTGACATTAAAAAAAAATATTATTTTTTCAAGGATAAATGAGTATGTAAATATTATTATTATTTTTTTTCATTCGAACATTAAATAAAATTCAAAATTATTAACATACTCATTTATCTATGAAAATTGAAACAAGACTAGATACACAAATTGAACTTGGAAAATTATGGCGTCTCAGGATAAGTCCCTACCCACGCTATAGGTTGGCATTTTAGGACATTCCTTACTCGACCCACATCTTTATTTCAACAACAAGACTTTGTACAAAAAATATTTACAAAAAAGTTCGGACCCTTAACCTTCATCTCAAAACACGTTTTTCCACAGCTTTGTCTTTATTAGTCAAAATCTAATCCGAGTCATCGCTTGTGTCTATGTCAGTATTAGTGACCCTTCCAACTTCTTGTAACACATAACGTGTAAATCCCGAGCTGGAATAGGATGGCGTGTCAGGAAAGTCCTTACTCTGCCCATACACTATCCAGTTTAATCGATCGGTTGCACGACCCGAAATTGGTTCAGAACACTAATTGTATTTTTTCATGTGAAAACACCTGCCAAATTGTTTACAAGCACTCAGTCGTTTGGCACGACGACGTTTAGCATAAGTGCTTCTGCCACACAATGGTTTTGCTTGTGCTTCCCGGATTTCAATTTGTCTCACAACTCTTGCCTTTTTCATTATCACAGCATACACATCGGATGGAAAGGTGCGTAAAACGCCTAAACTAAACCAAAAAAGTCTACTATTCATGCTTGCTAAAATTAGAGACACCCTATCTGGTTCTTTAACGTCTGCCAGTCACAAAGACAATTGAAGCTGCATCCGATGTGATCATGAAATATAGGCACAAATACTGTAAAAATACGCAATCCAGAATAAAAATAAACAGAACCGTTTTTTTTTTTTTTGCAGGACTATGAACTGTTCAGATCTAAAACTAGAATTACAAATACGAAATTAGAGAAAGAGAAAGTAGATCCACACTCCCCATTCTAAACTGAACATTGTCCCCAATGGTTCGAATTTACCAGTGTATGAAGTCTGGAAATGAGGTTGTAAGGTACAGATCTGTTCAGCTGCCGAAACCTACAAACAACACACACCAATTAATCATCTTCTAGGGAGATCTGGGTTTGGCTGGAAACCCTTAATCTTAAATGCGAACAGAAGAAGAACACCCATGAACAAATACAGACATATAATGCAAATTATTAAACAAATGACTGGGTCTTCGGGTTCTATAGCCATGAATTTGTAGGGGGTGGGTTGTTTTTACAGAGAATAACGAAAAAGAAGAAGAAGACGAAAAGAAGAAGAAAAGGGAAATAAAAGAAAAAGCAGAGAAGAAGAAAGGGGGGAACCAACACCGGTGGATGGGAAAAAGAAAAAAAGTGGGAGGCCTAATAAAGGCATCCCTCTGACTTTTTTTTTTTCTCTATTTTTTTTTTTTTTTTTTAAGAAGTGTCGGCAGGAGCGAATATTCAGGGAATATTCTTTATTTTTAAATTTTTTTTTTTTTAGAAGTGTCGGCAGGAGAGAAAAGAATAAGAAAAAATGGGGGACCAACACCGGTGATGGGGGAAAAAAGTGGGATGCCTAATAAAAGCATCCCAGTGGGTCGATTTTTTTTTTTTTTTTTTTAAAGAGTGTCGGTAGGCGCTAGTGTCGGCAGGACCATTTTTCTTTTTTTTTTAAAAAAAAAAATTGTTCAAAAAAGGCTCATGTCAATTCGGCTTCAATTCGGATATGAGCTTGCGCCCATTGATTTTTTTGATTTTAAAATTTTTTTGGTGTATAAATGCCCTTCCTAACCAATCTATCTAACAATCCAAAGGATCATGATTCAAAAATCTCAACCAAATAGATGTGTAGGCAAGTTTATGAAATTCCAACAATGGAGTGTTCAATTTCTCTTTATAAATTTCTACACTTAACTCCATTTCAATGCCCTTCCCAAGTTGAGAAATGTGAATCTCAACACCACTCATAGATGGCACAATGACCTTGGGCTCATTAGCCTCATGTGAGATAATAACTTCATCAAATTTTTCACAATCTAGAGTGGTGGGAGATTCAACATCAATATGCACTGCATTGGGATGATCATCCTCAATACATTGACTATGCTCAAGATGTTGTTCTTCATGCATAACAATTATAGCATTAGTCAATGTATTAAGTTGTTGGATTATTTGGGCATTGAAATCCATTTGGTATTGCATAAAATCGCACCAAATATTTTCCAATTCTTCTTCGGTTGAGTTCCCGTATGTTGGATGTTGGAAAAATTCATTTGGTGGCGTGAGATTGGATGAAAAATTACAAGGTTCATTCTCCCAACCATAACTCGAATAACTCGGTGTATCATAATGGTTGGGGTAAAAAATTTTGGAGGCCAAAAATGAATTTGAACATTCGCATGCAAAGTCTTGAACCGGATAATTTATTGGGCACCCACAAGAGATGAGCCCATAGTCATCACAAATCTCACACACTTTTTGAAAACTTGGGGCATTATATACATTTTCATAAAAATTATAAGACATAATATAAAACACAAACTAAAACAAAATATTTACAAAAGAAACGACATAGCTTGGCCCGTGATGAAAATCACGAGACTTACCAAGCCGCCCCAAAAATCACCCTTTGAACTCAACGCTTTACCTTCCCCGGCAACGGCGCTAAAAATACTTGACGAAAACCATTGTTATTCCTAACCTCCTAATATCATCCCTTAATGTGTATATGATTTATAGTGTGTAGGGGAGTGTCACTCTCCTTCGGAATGATGTGGGAAATAGGGCAACGGAATTGTGGTGGAAATAAAATGTATGAAATGGAATGTGCGAAATGGACAAAAGTGCTCCCCAAGCGCAAGGAGTCTTTTACTTGTCGTGTTTTACTTGGAATGAGTATTCCAAGGTCGTCTCCTCAGGGAAGGAAAGGAATTGTGTAAAGGTGATTTTATAAAAATAAAAAGCGTAAAATCTTTTAGTTTGTTTTGGAGAGTTGTGTTTGTAATAAAAATGCAAGAAAACAAGTGTTGGCTAATCCAAATGGTCATTCCAATGGGAATACCAACTCAACTCAAAACCTTCCTCCGAGGGTTTATAGATGAACGATTGATTCGTGGGAAGTTAGGGACGAGATTGAGTGAGGATCTAAGCATAAACTGTGACTAGGCCTACGGAATATCAAAGACTCACCAACTTATCCACCCTCAACCCAGTCAAACCGAACCATCGTACACCGAGAGAGAAAAGAAAATGAGTTGAATTGGAAAACCCAATAGAAGGTCTCCCTTGAATTAACCAACTAAAACTCTAACTACTCATGCTAAAAGGAAATACAACAATGTAATGGAAAGACGTATGAAGAAATAAAGATTAGAGCTAAGCGTAAAAGAAATACATCAATATAACTTCAACATATTACAAAAAGAGCCGATCTTCGACAAAGAATGAGTGAATCACGTTTCACCCTTCACGGCTTTGGTAAAGCTCTAGAAAAGTGGAAGAGTTTTACTCCTCTAAGGGAAGAAGGAAGCTCCAACAATGGAAGTAAAAGAAAACAATACTTAGAAAGCAATAATTACTTGGCGGGCATTCCACAACTAAGAGATGATAATACCATAAAAGAAAACAATAATACAAAAGAAAACAATAACTACTTGGTGGGTAATCCACAACCAAGAGATGATAATACCATAAAAGAAAGCAATAATACAAAGAAAGTAATAACAACTTGGAGGGTATTCCACAACCAAGAGAGATCTAGTAAGCATACAAAGAAAATAACAACTTGGAGGATTTTCTACAACCAAGAGCTCTAGCAAGAATTTTATCTTCTCTTACAAGCCACAAAGGGGTGGTATTTATAGGCAACCAAAAGATAGCCTTTACAAACTTCAAGGGATAACATTCACAAGCCCAAGGGATGACATTCACAAGCTTCCAAAAGTTGTCATTCACAAGCTTCCAAAAGTTGTCATTCACAAACCTCCAAAAGATGACATTTGGATTACTTTAATCTCTCTTTGTTTAGAGCTTTAATACTTGTCATCCTAGAATTTTTAGCTTTGTCACAATTGGCTCCGCGGTAGTTTGTAGTTTTGACGCATAAAACTCTGAAAAGAACAACAATTAATGCATTATTCCTAATTCACACACTAACCCTTAATAGGTCAATTTTGATTAGTTTAACTTTGTTTTACTAACACAATTGACCTATTAACTTAATTAATTCATGCATTAATTCGGATTAATCACATGTCAAATAATTGTTCCTATCCAACTTCCCTGGATTAATTTGAAGTGAATGTCTATTTGCAAAAAAACCCATGTAAGGTTCAACCCACTTCCTCCAGTATTGTAGAAGTCACACTACCGCCGACATGTCCACGCATTTGGAATAACACAAAAGAGGCAACTCTAAGAGACAACAACCCAATACTAACTTTAAATTGTCGCCAAGCAAAACATCCAAGTTTCATATTCAAACCAATTGTCAAGGCCTATGAACAGTACCATCTCGCTATTATTTTGGCAAAAAGATCATGTGACATCTAATCCAATATCACCAAAACCGATTGGGCGGTGATTGTTAGCCCTAGTCACAACATATGTTGATGAATTAAATCAATCTGAGCAAAAGAAACCTAAAAAGTACTATTAGAATCTGCAAATAGTTATGTCGAGAGACTTTTCTTGCCAAAAAAACACCAAATCAAATCCAACAACACCAAAACCTAATAGGCAATGATTGTTAGTCTTAGTTGCAACTATAGTGAATTAAACCAATCCGAGCTGTGAAAAGGTCCAAAAACTCCATATTTCTTAATTGAATAGCTTTTATGCAAAAATCATTAAAAATTTGCAAAATCCAATCAAAAAAATTCAAAAATTGTTTGAAAATAACCCTAAAATAACCATAATTCTCATAAAATTAGGGCAAACCAAATCATGTGATTTTTGACAAAATCTGACCGAGTCATCACTGGCTTTAGTATGTCCTATGCCAACATCAGTTGCAGACAGATTCTAATTGATTCCAATTAGTCCTAAAATCCTTAAGTATTGATCAGAGATTTGATACCAAGTTAACTTGTCATGTACAAGAGTTTTAGGGAGAAGAGAAAGGTTTGGCAAAGAAGATAAGAGAGAAGAAAGGAAAAATAGTGTGAAGGGTAGTGTGTTAGGTCACACAACTATACCCTCAATTATGTAAAAACACAAGTAGTTATGTAAAGTAGGGGAATACCACCCCTAAAATGAAGTAAAGGATCACAGAACAACTAAAATTGCTATACAATTGTGTTGCAATGGTAAAATTGTGGAGTTAATAACTGAAAGGTTGTGACTTTGAATGTGACAACAACCACTTTATGAAAGCACTTATGTACAAACATAGTCCTCCCCTCCTAAGACTCTTGATCACTGGGGACCAAGTTGAGGAATGACGCGTTGACACTTGCCACACATTATGCTTCCTTGCACTGTATCCTTATCCATTCTTTTGGATTATTGTTTATTTGTTGTCTTTTGATCATAAACTATGTTTTTATTAGGTGGGTTACCTACATTTTACCTTCCCGAGGTTTGTCTCAAGGATGCATTATTTCTAGCTAAACCAGTATTTTTTGACCAAGATGAAACTGTTAGGTTTTCCATCTAGATTGATGAAAGTTGCATGACATGCAAACTATTAAAGAGAGTGTGTGTGTGCATGGGTCTGTGTGTTTGTAAGAGAACTATTTTCATTTTGATTTCTCAAATGGATTTGCATTTATATATGTATATATGGGGGAGAGTTGTGTGTGTGCTTATATATCCGGAGAGAGCGATATACAGAGAGTTTGAGTGTAGTCTGTGTATGAATCTGTGTGTTGTTGTGTGTGCATGTGAGTGAGTGTAAGGGAGAGAAGGAGAAGGGGAAAGAGGAGGAGGTGTCGTTAGGATGTAGGTGTTACTTAATTCAATTAAGGGACAAGGGCTAGTTTTGTCCAAATAAGTAATAAAGGGTGTTTCGATGCATGGTAAATGAGTCATTTTTACAGTTCCTATCAATTTGGGTGGAAAGCTAACGGTTTCAGTTTGGTTTAAAAACAAAAGGTGTTACATGTATAATATTATTAGGGAGGTAATATGTACATGAGACAAACCACTTGGAGGTAAAATGTATGTGACCTTTAATATTTTCTTACTGCTAAAGACTTTAGTTCTTATGTATCATTTCAAATTTCATTGCACTGTTTTAGGTGGAGAAGATCCCCGAATCATTTTAGTCAGTGGAGCATTATTTTGGCTCAGATGTTTTTCCTTTTGTTGGAAGAAACATGAGTAGATCTGGCTTCCAGTATGGAGACTTTATACAGGGCACCTTTATGCTGAAAGTGGTTTCTTTTCACGAGGCCAAGCCAGATGGAAGAATGTTTTATGATGTTAGGGTAGATTACTGGAGGGATAGGTTTAGTAATCGAGGCAAAGAGCCCTACAGAACATTGCCCAGAGATATTATTATTTTATCAAATGTGAAACCTAAAACTGCATCTGATTTACAATGGGTGGGGAAAACATGGACTTTTGCATCAGGCGCTAATGTCACAAATGATGAGATTGAAGATAATAGCATAGCAACTATTTTCAAAGTTCAAGTGGCAAAAGGCGTTAAAGTCCAAGATGGGATGCAAAAATCGTTATTTGTGGTTTTCTTGACAAATGTCATGGCAAACAAAAGAATATGGAATGTGTTTCGCATGTCAGGAAATCTTAATATTATTAAGGAAGTTTTGTGCAATAGCTCTATGGTGAGTACTGCTAGTGGATTCGAACTATGATGTCAACCTTAGATTCACCAAGATAGGGACGTTGCATGCATAAGACAATTGGGAATTTTTAGCTCTTCATTTGCATAATATGTCCTTAGCCATGCATGACTTTGAAGTTTTTAACTTTTTTGGTTAATTTTCATGCACTCTCACCTCGTAAGTGCCCCATGTTTATTTAGATAGCATAGCTAAAAGAACTGCAGATTTCTATTTATAATCTAATTATGGTGAACCAGGTGGAGCAGTGTGAATATTGTTCTGTACCTTATGATCACCAATTGGCTAAAAGATACTATTTGTCACATAGGCTGAACAAGTCCCAAACTAACGCAATTTTGGTCTCTCTTGTAAAAATGAAATGTAACCATAAGTCAGTTGTGGAGCTTATATGGGGTTCACCAGGATAGGGAAAACTAAAACTATCAATATGATGATGTTTACCCTCCTGAGAATGAACTGCAGGGTCCTTACTTGTGCCCCAACAAATGTAGCAATAATTGAAGTTGCCTCTCGGGTGCTAAAGCTAGTGAAAGAATCATGTGAAGCTGACTTTTCAAGGGATGCTTTGATTTGTTCTTTGGGTGATATTCTGTTATTTGGAAATAAGGATCAGCTGAAAGTTGGTTCCAACGTTGAAGAAATCTATTTGGATTATCACATTAAAAGGCTTGCTGAGTGCTTAGGACCATTGACTAGTTGGAAGCTATGTTTAACTGTCATGATTGATTTTCTCGAGGAGTGTGTCCCTCAATACCATATTTACGTTGAAAATGAATCGAACAGAGCAAAATAAAAAAACATGGATGATGAAAATAGGATGCAAGTTATCAAATCATTCTTTGAATTTTTCAGAGACCGATTTGATTCTACTGTATCACCACTCGTAAGAAGCATGTCTGTGTTATGTACCCATTTACCAAGGAGTTTCATTGGAGAACATAATTTCCAGAAGGTGGTAAATCTTTTTCGCTTTCTTGATCAATTGAAAACATTATTTTTTTAGTTTAACATGATTCTTGAAGGATTGGAGGAACTTCTTTTAAGTCACAAAGCAGCTGCAGATTCTGCTCATTCTTTTGTGCAAATGTGACCTCTGCTGCTCAGGAGGAATGAATGCATTTTTCTCCTGAGAACTCTTTGGCATTCTCTTAATGAACTTGAACTTCCTAGTGTACTGAAACAAAGATTCAATGATGGAATTCTGTTTTGGAACAACCTCCTTAATATTCTGCACCGCTTCCAGTTCATACAAGCTGAATGTATTGGAGATGAAGCCAATGAACTTATTGGTTATTGATGAAGCAGCATAGTTGAAAGAGTGTGAAACTGTTAAAAATAGAATACTAGATAATACTTAGTTGTTAAGTGTATCTAGTTGACTTGGGAATACAAGTGGTTAAGTCTTGAGTCTTGTTATGTGATTAATGTTCTAGGAAAGTGAGTGGTCAAGATGTATCTTGCAACCTATATGTATGTTGAAAATATGGAATACATGTATGAAGGCTGAAATTATATATAACAAATATATAAAGGCTAAAACTATAGCCAACATAAGTGGTATCAGAGCTAGCTCGACACTAACTAGCTGGGCGTGAAACTTTTCATTGGATAAACAAAGTCCTAGTTAAAAAGATCGAAATGACAAGTAGAATCAACATGTCTACCGGTGCACAACAACAACATTTTTTCATCTTTGATGGTAAAAATTATGATTATTGGTGTGTCAAGATAAAAACTATATTTCTCTCTTATGATCTTTGGGATTTGATTGAAATTGGATATGAAGATCCAACCAAAGAGATGACAATGGCTCAAAGAAACCAATTAAAGGAAAACAAGAAGAAGGATGCAAAGACTCTTAACTTGATTCAACAAGGAGTAACAGATATCATTTTTTCAAGAATTATCAATGCTACAAAATCAAAGATAGCATGAGACACTTTACAAGATGAGTATCGTGGTACTACGAAGGTAAGAGTAGTGAAACTACAATCCTTGAGAAGAGATTTTGAGAATAGTAGAATAAAAGAGAATGAATCCTTAAATGATTTCTTATCTAGACTTATGGAAATTTTAAATCAAAGAAAAATTTATGGAGACCAAATTTTGGACTCAAAAATTGTTGAGAAATTTTTGATTAGTTTGTCGGAAAAATATGATTCTATTGTTTCTGTCATTGAAGAAACCATAGATATTTCTTCTGTGGGTGTTCAAGATTTATTGGATTCTATCAAAGCATTTGAGCAAAGGTTGAGTAGGCACACAAAAAAATTTGTTGAGAGTGTTTTTCAATCAAAGCTTAATGTTGACTCTAAAAGTCATGAATCGTCGAGTTCCAATCAATCTAAAGGTGAATTTTTTAGAGGATGAAGATTTTGAAGAAGAAGAGGAAGAAATTCAAGAGGAAGAGGAAATTTTGAAAGAAGATCAAATGAAGAATCCACTCAACAAAAATATGGAATTTGTAAAAGATCAAGTCATGTTGATAAAGATTGTTGGTTTCATGAAAAGCCTCAATGTTTTAATTGTAAAAAATTTGGTCATTTGCAAAAAGATTGCCGGTTCAAGAATAATCAACAAGCCAATTTTTCCGAAGGGCAAGAAAGTAGTGGAAATATGTTCTATGCTTGTCAAGAAATGTCCGAGCAAAGGAACGATGTATGGTATCTTGATAGTGGTTGTAGTAACCATATGACCGGTGATGATAATATTTTTGTGAACATAGACACCACTTATAATTCTCAAGTAAGGATGAAAAATGGTGTAATGGTTCAAGCAAAAGGTAAGGGAATTAGTGCTATTAAAACAAAGAAATGAGCAAGATACATCCAAGATGTTTTGTTCGTACCGGATTTGGAAAAAAATTTGTTAAGTGTTGATTAACTTGTAGAACATGGGTACTCTGTGGTATTTGAGGACAACTCTTGCATGATATATGATTGTGGAGAGAAAAAATAATTTATAGCGAAAATTGAGATGGAGAAAAATAGAAATTTTTCTCTCATTTTGCGGTATTCAAACAATGTTTCTTTGAAGATGGAAGTTGTTGATGATTCTTGGCTTTGACATAGAAGATTTGGGCACTTGAACTTTCAAAGCTTGAAGATCCTACAACAAAATAACATGGTTTATGGATTGTCATCTATATAAGAAGTTAAAGAAGTTTGTGAAGGATGTACACTTGAAAAACATCATCGAGATCTTTTTCCAAAAGAAAAAGTTTGGATAGTCAAATCACTATTGGAGCTTGTTCACACCGATGTATGGGGACCATCAAGAACACTTTCTCATGGAGGTAACAAATACTTCATAATCTTTGTTGATGATTTTTCAAGAATGACTTTGGTTTATTTTATGAGACAAAAATCCAAAGTTTTTCAAGTATTTAAGAAGTTTCAAAAGTTTGTTGAAATGCAAAGTGGATGCTACATTAAGTTGTTAAGAAGTGATAGAGGTGGTGAGTACAACTCTAATAAATTTAATAAATTTTGTGAAGACATTGGTCTGAAAAGGCAATTGACAGTTGGGTGTACTCCACAACAAAATGGAGTGGCTAAAAGAAAGAATAGAACCATTGTTGAGATGACTAAAATCGATGGTTTATGAGAAGGGGTTACTTAAATCATTTTGGGCCGAAAGCGGTATACACGGCGGTTTACTTGATGAATAGATGTCCAACAAAAGTTTTGGAAAACCAAACTCCGATTGAAGCATGGTGTGGAAGGAAGCCGTTGGTGAACCACTTAAAGGTTTTTGGGTGCATTTGTTTTGCACATGTTCCTAAAGAAGTGAGATAGAAGTTTGATAAAAGTAGTGAAAAATGTATTTTTGTAGGTTATAGCTCTAAATCAAAGGGTTATAGACTCTTTAGTTTGAAGAGAAACAAAGTAATTATTTGTAGAGATGTTCTCTTTAATGAGAAGGACTCTTGGAATTGGTAAACAAAGAATGTGCAAAATCAAGTGATTGTAGTAAATGAAGATTATGGAAGCTTTGAGCATGAAAATGAAAATGAAGAAGCTGAAGTTCCACCACAAATGTCTCCAACACCCAACTCTCCTTCATCTCCTTCTACTTCCTCAAGTTCAAACACTTTATCTCCAAGTTCAACTCCAAGGAAAATGAGAAGTCTTAGTGATGTGTATGCTAGATGCAATTTTTGTGTGGTTGAACCCGAAAGTTTTGAAGAAGCAATCAAATAAGATGCTTAGAAGAAAGCAATGAAAGATAAAATTCGTGTGATTAAGAAAAATAGCACTTGGGAGTTGGTGGAAAAGCCAAAGAATAAAGAGGCCATTGAAGTGAAGTGAATTTGCAAAACAAAGCTTAATCTGGATGATTCAATTCAAAAAAATAAATCAAGGCTTGTAGGAAAAGGGTATTCACAACAACTTGGTGTCGATTACCAAGAGACTTTTGTTCTGGTTGCTCGACTTGATACAATAAGGCTTCTTATTGCTCCTGTTTCACAAATGGGTTGGTTTCTTCATCAATTAGATGTAAAATCAGCGTTCTTGAATGGTGTGTTAAAAGAAGAAGTTTATGTAGAGCAACCTCAAGACTTTGCGGTCAATGGTGAAGAAGGGAAAATGTACAAGATAAAAAAAGGCTTTGTACGTGTTGAAACAAGCACCTCGAGCATGGTATAGTGAGATTGATTCCTACTTCAATGCAAAGGAATTTCAAAGAAGTAAAAGTGAGCCAACCTTGTACATCAAAATACAAGATAATACTGGTATTCTCATTGTGTCTCTTTATGGTGATGACTTGATTTTTACCGGGAATGATCAAAAAATGATTGAAGATTTTAAAAGTGAGATGATAAAAATATATGAAATGAGTGATTTGAGACTTTTACATTACTTATTGGGCATTGAAGTTTATCAACAAGAAGATTGAGTTTTTATTTGCCAAAGGAAGTATGCATAAACTCTTCTTGAAAAATTTAAAATGAGAAATTACAAATCGGTGGCTACACCTTTGGTTGTGAATGAAAAGTTGTTAAAAGCTGATAGAACTAAAGAAGTTGAAGCATCTTTTTATAGAAGTTTGGTGGAAGTCTTTTGTACTTGATAGCTACAAGGCCGGACATCATGTATGCTACAAGTTTATTATCTTGGTTTATGCACAAATCAAGCCAAATTCATTTTAGGGGCAGCGAATAGAGTGTTGAGATATATTCAAGGAACACTTGATTTTGGGATTATGTTCGGAAGAAAAGTTGATGTCAAGTTACTTGAATTTTGTGATAGTGATTGGGCCGAAGACATTGACGATATGAGGAGCACTTTGGGCTATGCATTCTCACTTGATTCCGGTGTAATTTCATGGGTGTCAAAGAAGCAACAAAGTGTGACACAATCATCAGCTAAAGCTGAATATATTTCAGTATCATTGACTACTTCTCAAGCATTTTAGTTGAAAAGAATCATGGAAGATATTGGTGAAAAGTAAGGTGAAGTAACTCCAATTTTATGCGATAATAAATCAGCTATCATCATGACAAAAGAATCTCGTCTATCATAATCGAACTAAGCACATTGCAATCAAGCATCTCTTGATTTGAGAAGCCATGAAAGATGAAGAGATTCAAGTCAAATATTGCAAGACCAAAGATCAAGTGGTGGACATTTTTACCAAAGCACTTCCTAAAGATAAGTTCGAGTTTCTAAGAAACATGTTGGGAATTCAACAACAAAACATTAAGGGGGAGTGTTAAAAATAGAATATTAGATAATACTCAGTTATTAAGTGTATCTAGTTAACTTGAGAATACAAGTTATTAAGTCTTGGATCTTGTTATGTGATTAATGTTCTACGAAAGTGAGTGGTCAAGATGTATCTTGCAACCTATATGTATGTTGAAAATATGGAATACATATATGAAAAATTATTCTAAAAGACTAAGTTACATTGTTTTTGTTTTATCTATAACAAATATACAAAAGCTAAAATTATAGCCAACATAAACAACCATACCACTTCAAATTCCAGGTATTAGGCATGCTATTCTCGTTGGCGACGAGTACCAACTACCAGCGATGGTTAGAAGCAATGTAAGTGCATGCTACCTGGTTATATTTATTAAGTCTAGGTAGGGGTGCAACTCGGGCGGGTTGGGCGGGTTGAGAGGTTAACCCTAGCCCAACTCTAGGTATATAATCTTCAACCCTAACCCTACCTCAACCCGAGTACTGCTTGAATTTAATTCGGGCGGGCTCGGGTTGAATTCGAGTTACTTAATTTGGGCTGATTTCAGGTTAAAAATCGGGTTGACTTGGGTTACTTAATTCGGGTTGATTTTTTTAAGTGTAGATTTGATTTTTTCAAGTGATTTGAGATGAAGGGTGAGACACAGATGAAGAGAGAGGGAGTGAGAGTAGGAGGAGTGACAAATGAGAGAAGGAGACTGAGAGTCTGAGACGACTTAGACAAGTGACGATTGAGAGAAGGAGGCTGAGAGAGGGAGGAGTGACGAGTGAGAGAGGGATCTGAGAGTGATGGAGGCGTAGGAGTGAAGATTTGAAGTGAAGTGAAAGTTTGGACTCTAAAGAGTGAAGATAAATATTAATCCTAATTAAATATATTTATATATTTATGTATATTCGGGTTCAACCCGATATTAATATTTGGGTTGAACCCGACAACCCGATGCTTGCCCAAATTCAATTCGGGTTGAAATTTTTTTGCCCAAGCCCAACCCAAGTATTAAAAATTCTAACCTAAACCCTGTTTTTTTCGGGTTGAATTCGGGTTGACCCGCCCAAGTTGCACCCCTAAGTTTAGAAGGAATAAGAGGGTCTTTTCTCGACATTCCCACATGTTCTAATATTTTTTAGGGTTAATTGCACTAGAGGTCCCCAAAGTATGAGGTTTGTCTCATTTTGGTCCCCAATGTTTCAATTGCATCATTTTGGTCCCTGAAGTATTGAATATGTTTTTATATGGTCCTTTAAGCAAACAACATCCAAATTGCTAACGATTTTTTATCATAAACTTGTCACGTAATAGCTAAATATGGATAAAAAATAATTTTGATAGCTCTTAAACAAAATTTAGGTAGCTCTTAACAAAAAAATGTGTAATATGAGTAGATTTTAACCAAAATTTGGATAGCTCGTGATCAAAACTGTGTAATTTAGGTAGGTATTTAACCAAAATTTGAGTAGAAATTTGATCAAGAGTTATCCAAATTATTTTTTTATCCATTTTTAAGTATCATGTGACAACTTTATGATAAAAAATATTAGTAATTTGGACACTGTCTGCATGAAGGACCATATAGAAACATATTCAATACTTCAGGGACCAAAATGATGCAATTGAAACATTGTGGACCAAAATAAGACAAATTTCGTACTTTGAGGACTTCCGGTGAAATTAACCCTATTTTTTATGTGAACTCAAAATTGATATATAATTTTATCTTTTAACACATGGTGTGTATCTATGTTTACTTATAGGTTTCCTAAGAAGCTGGCTTTGGAAGAAGTTTATTTGAAAGATTGAGTTCATTGGGGCGTACTCAGCATCTGCTCAATGCACAGTACAGGATGCATCCATCAATAAATTTCTTCCCAAACAAAAAGTTCTATCGCAATCACCTCTTCGATGCACCAAATGTGAAGAGCAAACAATACGAAAGAAGCTACCTTCCAGGACCAATGTTTGGTCCCTATTCGTCTGTCAATATTACTGGAGTAAAAGAAGAAGCGGATGAAGCCGGGCATAGCCTGAGAAACATGGCTGAGGTAGCTGTTGTGATTAAGATAGTGCTGAAATTGTACAAGGGTATCCCAAGTTAAAATGACTTAGCTACAAATTTACAATCTTGGGGGTGTTATTATGAATCACTACCTGCTAGATAAATAATTAAGGGTTGTTATCTCATGTTTGCATCCACTTGCCAAGGAAAAGAAATCTCCAATTCATATTGATTTTACCAAAGGGTTCGTTGCATATGCTTGTAGCATGTATGAAACAGATATATATTATTGTTAGATATCTTTTAGGCTGGTTCTATTAATTTGACACTAAACACTCTGGGGAAAAAGGTTAAAATGTCTTATGATTTGTGAGTTTATTCTTGTCTCATGTTTGGGGCTCCATAGGGTTTTTGAAGAAAAAAGGGAAAAGAAAATGTTCATAATTAATGAGTAATATTATTCGTGCACATTTTTTTGTCCATTTTTTCTATAAACTTGAATGAAAAAATAAAAATAAGTTGAAATCATAGAGGAGACAAATAAAGTAATGGAAATCATTTTCTATGCTTGCTTACTGTATGAAGAAAGAAGATATTGCTCGCTTAGCAATTTTAATGTGATCCTTCCTCATAAGTACTATTTTTTAGGTTCTTATGTTGTTAGGTTGATTTTTCTTTCATCCTTTTCTATTTGTTTTATGGAAAAAAAAAACCATTGTACAGCATGGAATAGCTCCAAGGATCAGATTAGCATTGGTGTGATGTCTCCATATGCTGCTCAAGTTGTGACAATCCAAGATAAGCTTGGGAAAAGGTATGAAGATCTTGATGGATTCACAGTGAAGGTCAAGTCTATTGATGGGTTTCAGGGTGGAGAGGAAGACATCATAATAATATCTACAGTGAGATCCAATAGTGGTGAATCTGTTGGTTTCATAGACAGTCTTCAGATAACAAATGTTGCTTTGACAAGAGCTCGGTACTGATTCAATTTAATTTTCTTGTTAGATGACTTTCTAATAATTCTGTTTTGGTGAATATTTTCTCATTTTCACGGTTCCTTCCTAGGCATTGTCTTTGGATTTTGGGAAATGAAAGAACTCTAGTTAATAGCGAATCCATTTGGGAATCCATAGTCCGAGATGCTAAGGATCGTCAATGTTTCTTCAATGTGGATGAAGATAAAAACATGGCCAAATTCATATTAGATGTCAAGAAACAGATTGATCAGTTAGATGATTTGCTTAATGCTGGTAGCGTCTCTACAAAGAAGCAAGGTGGAAGGTATATAGCTTCTGCTGGCTGCATGCTATGGTTTCCATAATTTTTTCTATTTATTGTTTTGTATGCTAAGCATTGTGTACAATATGAATTTTTGGTATGTGACTTTATCTTAAAGGACTTTATTACACTGGGTATATCCAGGTTTTCTTTAGTGATAACTTCAGGAAATCATTTGGAAAGCTGACGTCTTCCCCACAAAAGAAGTCAGTTGGAGGGCTCTACGGGGTTTGCACAATTGACATAGTAGAGGAATATTGTTACATCCAAGTTATGTATTGCCCTTAGAGGAGATTCCAAAGTTGGGTAAACGTCTTGGTAGCATATTTTGAGGGGTGTTTTGAGGGGTCTGTTGGTCTTTTTGCTGTAAATCGTATGAATTGATGTTGCTAAAGGCTAGATTTTGATTTCTGGCTCTGCATGATTGAGCATATGCATTTTGTATCATACTTTTTAATTTTGAGGCGTAAATTCATCTCTTTTCTTCCACATTGTTCATTCGTGTGTAGGAATTTACAAGTTCCGAAGAGTTGGGTGACCTCTTACAATATTGTGAAGTTTAAGAACCTCAGCAACGATGATACTAAAAGTAACTCAAAAGATGATGCTGTTGATGGTAGAAGTTTTGTTGAGAATTTAGAAGTGAGTGAAAGCTTATTACTGATGAAATTCTACTCTCTATCATCTGTTTGTGGTGAATCACCTGCTCTCTGACTGTGAGGGCAGAGATCTGGATCTCCCCTTTCAAGTAACAGACGAAGAGATGGAGATTATTCGTTTTTGTAGGAGCACCTTTATACTTGGACGGTCAGGCACCTGAAAAATTACTGTTTTAGTTATGAAGTTAATTCGAAATGAGCAACAGTATCATATTGCTTCAAATGGATTTTATGAGGTCAAGAACAATACTCTGGATGATAGCATGAGAGGAAAGGTTGGAGAATGTGCTGCAGAGACCAAGGGATCTGTCTTGCGCCAGCTTTTTGTAACAGCGAGTCCAAAACATTGTTACGCTGTCAAAAAACGTGTCTCTCAGCTGAAAAGGTGCGCAAAAGAGTTAATCATGGGATTGTTGCTATCTGCTACTTTGCTAGTATGTCAGTTAGTTTTTATTCCTGATTGGATGCTACTGATTAGTCAATTAGGGTTGTCTTTGTTGCAATCTATCCTATTCTGTTATCTATATATAAGAATGCAGACAAGACAAGGTAAACTGCTTGGGATTGGTTCTGGCATGCATTTTGAGGGGGCCAATGGGGTTAGATGCAATAGAGGGGATGGCATTTTCTAATTCGAAAAAGATGATATTGCCTAGTGCAGTAAGGTTGGGGATTCGAATTTGTGGCAGCCACTTTGTGCAAATAAGGTCAAAGGTTAGGTTAGTGCTCATTCCACTCCTAGCGTCCTTGATTAACAGGTACCAAAGTCGGTTTGGTTCACTGCAGCCAGCGTTAGTGTTCAAATCGCTTTTTTATGTATGTTATTCTTGAAGTAATCTTAACCTCAGTTCCTTGTCTCTCTATTACTTTGTTGTTAGATAACTTTCTAAGACCACAGTTGTGCCTTAGTAAGGCTTTTATCTGCGTTACGAAGCCAAACAACTGATATTAACACTTCGGAAAGTACAAATATCGAGTAGAAGAGTTGATTGATCTGTATATGCTTGTAGTGGTTTTTGACTGTATATAATGTAATGCCATTGCATTGCTACTTTGGACCATAATTAGATAATTTAGGAAGAACAATAGTTCTTTTTGACTCCGATATAAGAATTGGATGAAGATAATTTTGGCAAACTTCATTTTAGCCCTTTATAGTTTACCTCGTAGCACATCACACGTCACCAAACCCTAACGTTTTTTATGGACTAATATGCACCACTAACTCTAATAACGGGACTAATAAAATGACCTTAATACCCTTTCTTCTTCTTCTTCCCTTCTTTTCTTTCGTCTTCTTATACACTGAAATTGCTACTGAATCCTTCCAATCTCTGACCAACAGACTGGATCTTTCAAGTCCCCTCCCCACTACCACACTGATGCAACTCCCAAATGCATGTTTCCAGCCACAACCCACACAATTCCAACCATAGTTGCACATCACCACCACTTCCATCACCATTTCAACAACCCATGAATTTGAAAGAAAAAAAAAGAAGAAATTGGGAGAAAAATAAATTGAATTGGGATTTCCTGTTTGAGTAATTGACCTGAGCATAATTTTCCAACCTCAACTTTTAAGTTGGGTAAAATAATGGATTAATTTCTAATCAAAGATGAGTTAACTTGTAGGGTTGATGTTTTAGTGCTCATTTACTTGTTGCATCCCTTCATGTTCTCTCACTACTTATGTTTTTTCCTTTTCTCCTCTTTTCTTTAAGTGTATCACCGCTGCCATTGATACCATATCTTCAACCCATTTCTGAGCTGTAATTTCTGTTGATTTTTATTGACCAACGATGTTTGTTATTATCTACCCAGCAATTTTTCGTTTAATTTCTTTGTGATATAGATTCATAGAATTCAAGCGAAGAATGCACTCTAATATGCACAATGACATTGATATATGGTTTCCAACTTCTGTTTTTTATTATATGCGCAGCTTTGCTTGTGGCGGGAATTCTTCTGCAGAAAACAGTTCAACTCTCATGTATCATATTGATGAGACATCACAGTTTGGGGACATCCCCGATTCCTTTGTTGATATTCCTACTACCTCATATCCACTCGTGATAACATTTCATAAATTCTTAATGATGCTTGATGGAACTTTGGGTAGTTCCTACTTCGAGAGATTCCCTGCTGTAAGGGAACTTTCCCATGGTAAAAGCAGATGCTTTGGGTCAGTAGCCTTCCAAACTTTCTTGAGGACAAAGGAGGTTAGCTATGACAGGTTTAGTTCATCTTATTGGCTCCATTTCAATATCCAATTAACAAAGAAGCTTGATTCTTCCCGAGTCTTTACTGAAATTATTTCATACATAAAAGGTGGCTTGCAAGTAGGGGAAACATGTGACAGTAAACTCAGTAGAGAAGATTATGTTTCCTTGTCCGATGGGAGAGTGTCCACTTTAAGTAGGCAGAAGAGGGACATGATTTATGATATTTTTCAAGACTATGAAAAGATGGAGTTGAGAAGAGGCGAATATGATTTGGCCGATCTGGTAATTAATCTTCATCGGCGATTTAAAATTGAAAAATATGAGGGTGACGAGATAGATTTTGTGTATATTGATGAAGTGCAGGATCTTACAATGAGACAAATTGCTCTTTTTAAATACATCTGCAGGAATGTTCACGAGGGCTTTGTATTTTCAGGAGATACAGCCCAAACTATTGCAAGAGGGATTGATTTTAGGTTCCAGGACATACGAAATCTTTTTTACAATGAATTTATATTGAAATCAAGAAGTGGAGGTACTTTTGGAAGAAAAAAGAAGGTAGGATTATCGAAGATATTCCATTTGAGGCAGAACTTCCGCTCTCATGCCGGTGTTTCGAAATTAGCTCAGGGTGTTATCAACCTTATTTACCATTTCGTTCCTCAATCTATTGATGTTTTGAGCCCTGAGACTAGTCTTATATATGGAGAGGCTCCGGTTTTGGTTGAATTTGGGAATGAGGAAAAATGCAATCACAACTATTTTTGGAACTAGCAGAAATGTCAGTGAGACTATTGTTTGTTTTGGACCAGATCAGGTTATACTAGTTCGAGATGATTGTGAGAGGCAAGAAATATCAAACTATGTTGGAAAGATATGGAAACACAATGGAAACGCAATTGTATTTGTGTTTCCACGAGATGATTGTATTTGTGTTTTCACGTGTTTCCAAATTTCACCTGAAACTCTAAGCCCTTGCATTCCATATATGTCAAACCTTTTTTTCCCTCCAATGCAAACTATGCTTTCATCCAATTTTTTTTCTATACCTATTTGACTTTTAAGTTCTTTTGGACTCTTTTATTAGTAGTATTTGACTCCTAAGTTCTTTTAGACTTATTTATTAGTAGTACACTTACATAATGTTTTCTATATCTATGTTTGTACTTATCTAAAAAAGTAAAGTTCAATCTATATTCTTTTATTATATATATGTAGTTGTGAGATTGGATTACACAGTCAAATATATGTCGTATTTAATTTTTTGGTATGCAACGATATCATACAAACAATAGTATTACAATTTTTTTTTTAGGAGGGGGAGGGGAGACTTAAAGCCTTGACCTTAAAAAGGTAAAGCCTTCGAGATGTTAGGAATACCATTGGACAAAAAGCCCGTTCGTATAGTATTACAATCTAATCAATATCTTTGACAAAAAAATGTAATGAATCTATAATACAAATAGAAGTGCAAGTACTCAAGAATAACAATCTTACAATAAAGCTTAGGAACCGGAGAGATACTGAAATAATGATAAATTTGGAGCTCACAGAGATGTAAAATAGATCAATAATTAGGTTTAGCAATCATTAAAATAAAAATTAATTATTCGACACATAATTTATTATTCAATTTAATTACAAATATAATTTAAATTTTATATAGAAAAAATTATTATTTAAATATGTTCACATGCAACTCACGTCGTGCATTGTTAGTGATATAATAGTATACTAAAAGCTTGTTTTTTGTAGTAAAAATTATTTTATTAATTATATTTAATTTTTGCATGGACAAAATGTTTGCATTATATTTAATATATAGTATGCATGTGTCTTATATTTTACATTGTAGATAATCTGGTGTGTAGAGTTCGGCTTATACACAGAAGACCAGATTATCGGATCCTTGTATATAATATGAGTATAGGTTCACAATCCTAGATGGAATTGGACACACCATCAGTATGATTGTAGTGTAATATTCTGGCATAGCCTATCTTGATTGTAGGAGACTGTTTGATGTCTCGAATTATTACACTAGTACACTTTGTGTATTGAATAGACCCATGTTGAGATTATTAACTTTTACTGATTCAATAAGATATTAAATATCTCATGATTATTATGATTGCTTATGTTCTTAATTCCGAGATATTTAATTATCACGTGCATATAATATTTGTCACTTTAATTCATCAAATAGTGAGATTCATATTGAGTCAATAAGCTCGGTGTATTAGGAGACGATATTATTTGTATGGTGAAAATTAATTATTAAAGGAAATCACTTCCTGGTATTTAAATGGGTTGATGATGTCTTTTTGAAGAAACTCATAAGTTTTGTCTATGTCAAACCCTGCAAGTGGATTTAATTATCCGACATGACAAATAAGTTGAATGATAAGATGTCAAAGAATAAAAGAAGTTAATTAAATATAATTGTCAATAATTTATTTAATTGATGGATTTCTGTAATTTTAAACGTTGAGAGATTATTAAGCATATAATAATAAGGAGCTCGAATATAATTTTAAGATAAAACTCAGGAGATCAATAATATATTTTTAGTGGACTAACTTATTAGTGATGGGTTGTAAGATATTTGTTCTGGGTTGAATATAGGAATCTTAGGCCCATTGGAAGCCCGGTCCTTATTTCTCCTTAGGGTTTCTATCGTAACCTATATATAGATGTCTAGGCTCTCTAAATCAGCATCTATTCTCTACTCACGTTTTTTGAGAGAGGCTAAAAGAGAGAGCAGAAGTTCGGAGGTTTTGACAGCCCACACTGCATCCGGAATTGATGTTGGGGGATATACGACAGAAGGCCGTGAGGTTTGTCGAGCTGTCTTCCACGTTTGTTGTTAGGTTCTGCGTTCGTACTGAGACGAGATCAATCTAGAGCGATGTTGAAGGTAAACCCTAATTCCGCTTGTAGGATTTTAAAGGAAAATATTTAGTATTTGATACTGTAACACTCCGTATTTTTCTTTTATAGATATGTATATAGATATATATAGTAAATAATTGTTGTAAAAACATGGATATGAATAGTGACGATAGGAATAAAAAAAAACTAGAGATGCGAATTGATTGGGAAGTTCAGCTTCGAAGATGTTTAAACTTGGAAAGGGTGAATAGACAAGTTTCTAAAGGTTTTTAGGTCAAAATAATGCTTCCATTGAATCCGGAAGGTCGAAAAACCTTGGGAGAGGTAATATGAGGTGTATTAGAAGTTAGGAAGTATTTTGGAGTTAAAACACATTTTAGAGAAAATTTGGGTATAAAGGATTTTGGACACTGTCTACTATTTCGATCATAACTTTTTATTCTTAATTCCAAATTACCTGAAATTTTTACAGTAGATAGTAGACATCTAGGGCTACAAAAGTGTATCTCATGAAAATTTTCCAATTCGACCTCTACATGGGTAAAAAATGCATTGGAAGTGGAAGTAGAAAATCTGGTTAGTGACTACCGGTAGCCAAAAATCAGCTACCGGTAGGCAAAATCAGCTACCGGTAGCCAATGGTCCAGTAAAGATTAGCTACCGGTAGTCGAGGGTCCCGTGTGTCCGAGCTACCGGTAGCCAAAATCAGCTACCGGTAGCCACTGTAAAAATCCGAATTTTTCTGTTCGCGAACCCTCGATTTTTCCTCCACTATAAATACACTTTGTCACCTCCTTAGCCTTCCTTACACCACTCCAAACCCTAGAAAACATAAGAGAGGAAGAGAGAAAGAGAGAAACACAAGATCAAGAGAAAACAAGGGATTGAATGGTTGATTCAAGATCAAAGCCCTAATTTTTCCAAGAACATTAAGGTAGGGGTTTTCTCCTTTTCTCTTACAATTGAGGCTAGGGTATTTATATATGTATGCTTTGGCTATCAATGGTATATATATATGCTATGAAATCATCATCTCTTAGGCTTTTTGGCAAAGATTACATGTTTTGAACAAAGTTAGGGTTGAATACCCATGAAATCTCTTTTTATGTTTCAAAACCCTAGTTTTTGGAGAGTGATGTATTTCTTTCTTAAATGCTTTCATTATGATGGATTTTTCGAAACCTTAGTGCTTTGTGTTGGGTAGCAAAAATAATGTTATTGTGATCTCATGTATTTTCTTGGTTGGTTATTGAAAATGTCACATGCTTAAATTTGGGGATTTTGGATAAATGATTGTAAATGGAGATAAATATAGGGATTTTATTTTTGGTTGGGTTGTTGGTGATGCAAATGAGTGGGAGGTTTCTTGTAAGAATGCTCACCCATTCTCAAGAGGTTCCTAAGGATGCTTGAGAATAAATGAATGGGGGTGGAGGTTGCTCTTAAGTATGCCACCTACCGGAATAAATGGGGGTGGAGGTTGCTCTTAAGTATGCCACCTACCGGAATGAATGGGGGTGGAGGTTGCTCTTAAGTATGCCACCTACCGGAATGAATGGGGGTGGAGGTTGCTCTTAAGTATGCCACCTATCGGAAGAATTGTTGGGAATTGTTATGGCCATTAATGTCAAGTTATGAATTATTGTAGTATTGTGGAAAATGGTTTCCTATAAGAACTTGTGGGAGTATGGGATTCCACAAGGTCTTGTGGGAAACCGGTTTATATTTCGGAAAATGGATATGTCTTGGATCTTGGTTTCTTTTACTGTTCATTTAAATTACTGTCGCTACTTAAACTTGAGATCCATTTTAAAATGTCCCTGTTTTACTTCAAAGATTATATATGTTATTTGTGAAATGAGACCGACCATTTTATATACTTTTATAAACCTTGTTCGAGTTTGGGAGGAATGTTGCTACAGAGCTTAGTGCTCACCCCCTACAAACAACATATTTCAGGTCTTGGTATAGAGGAGGAGCTCGGAACTGACGAGCCGGAATATTGGGAAGCTCCTATAGGAGGGAATGTGGATCCCGAGATGGACCTGTAGAGACATAGCTTCCTTTGTAATAGACTTGAGAATTTATTTTGAAATCATTTGAAGTTTAGATTTCTTTTGTTTATTTCCGCTGCGTTATATTAGTTGATTTTTGGTATGTAAAGGCCAAGATGGGTCTATTCTTTTGGGATAATATTGTAAATTCTATGGATGATTTTATGAAGTCTTATTTATTGATGGATTATTTTAGTGCTCTCATGATGTAAATGGTTTTAGAATGTAATGCCGTCCAGGGTGTGTTTTGGGGCGTTACAGATACATATGCGCTGTCAATAGTTCTTATGATTTCCGTTCCAACAACTAGTAAATTAAAAAAAGGCATTGTGAGGAACATATTTCAACATCATCATCCTCAATTCCTCATGCATTCAGTGGTTGTACTTGTGTGCCTTCCCATGTCTAATTCATGTCAAATATAAAAGTTCCTTAAGAACTACCTAAGTACGTGGTGATGAAACAAGGTAACAAGTTGAGTTCGGGAGCATCAACTTGAAAACCTTTATCATTTTATTGCTGCATCTACTTTGTGTTTGTTTTACTGAAATGATTGGTTTGCCACCCACCCCTCCCCTCCCCCCCCCCCCCCCCCCCCCCCCCCCAATGAAAGTATGATGATTAGGTTGTAGTTCATTTTTTTCCTTGGGATAGATTTTGGGGTGAATATTCACTTCACAAGTTGTTATTCCTAATGCTGCAGGTTGAATTTACTTGGATAAATGTTGAGAATCTGAGCTGAGAAAAGCCGGGGAATGTTTTTATCATGCCAGAAATTATAAGCTTGCAGCAGAAGTCTATGCTAGGGGCAATTTTCTTTCAGAATGTCTCTCTGATTGCAATAAAGGAAAATTCTTCGATAATGGTTTGCAGTATATTCGATACCGGAAAGAGCAAGTCACTAAAGATAGTATTATGGTCAAAAGGAGGGGAGAAATAGACAAAATTGCACGAGTTTTTGGAGACTTGTGCACTTCATTATCATAAGCGTAAAGATACCAGATCCATCATGAAATTTGTTAAAGCTTTTCATTCCATGGATTCAATGCGTAGCTTCTTGAAAACTTTAGATTGTCTTGACGGGTGGCTGTTGTTAGACGAAGAATCAGGGAATTTTTTGGAGGCTGCAAACATCGCAAAGCTGATGGGAGAACTTACACTTGAAGCTGATTTGCTGGCGAAGGCTGATCTTTCCAAGGAGGCATCCATGATTGTCCTCTGTTATTTTCTAACTCTCTATGGGCAGCTGGAAGCAGAGGTTGGCCACTAAAGCAGTTTCCACAAAAGGAGGAGCTTTTAAACAAAGCAAAATCTTTTGGTAAAAAGTTTCAGACTCCTTCTACGAGTTTGTTTGTAGTGAGGCTAAGATTTTATCAAATGACCAAAGTAGCTTGTTTGAGCTAAAACAACATTTGGATGCTTCCCAACAATATAATAATCTCAGACGTGAGATTTTATCTGTTCGAAAAATTCTGGATGCTCATCTAAATCTTCTTCCAGACATCTCAATGTATGAGTGGGAAAATGAATTGGTTGACAATCTAAAAAAATATTCAGAAGCCAAGATTTCTGAGAACCTGGTGTCTGTTGAAACGCTGGTTTACTTTTGGAATCAATGGAAAGCGAAGGTTGTTAATATCTTTGAGCATCTTAAATGCCTTGATACCAAAGCCGATGATGAATGTTTTGGCTATGGTGACTTCTGCTTGAATTATTTGGTGTGCAGAAGCAGGACAATAATTGGAATATTTCTTACCTTTTGCTGAACTATGGTGCTGCTGCTGATTGGGTGAGAAAAATGAATGACATATTTCTTCAGAAGAGTAGAAAATTGGTGTCGGCTGATGCTGACAAGTTTGCTGCCGCAGCTCGGAGTCATTGGCGTACTGAATTACTTTCTGTCAGTAAAGAGGTTTTGGAAACTCTCAAAGCCCTCTATAAGTTTTCAATCGAAAATTCCTTGTCTCTGTTTTGCCAAAGCATGTCTCTCATACATATTTTTGAGGTTACCAAATTTCTTATGGAGTCCAAGTGCCTCGCTTGCGAAAACCATGAAACTATGATGCTGCAAAACTTTTTTGAACTAAGCATAGACTACTTCCATATTGTGTTTCCTTTAGATTGGCGAAAATCATTGACAGAGAATATGATATCTCTGAGGGAGACTGATCGTTCCAGGAATTTACTTGAAAAAATTATTCTTCAATTCATTGGTTTGAAAATCGGAAGGGTGATAATGATTTGGCTTGGGTCTTGTAAACCTACTGCTGATCTATATGCCAATATTTAAAAAGATTTTCTAGAAATAAATCATGGTGTACATTCATTGGGAGCCTCAATGGGAATGTTGTATCAAAAGTTTTACAAGGGTCTCAGTCTAGTTATTTTGATGAAGCTTCAATGGAGGTGTCTTTGGTTTATCATTTCTACCAAGCATTGGGAGATACTTATAATGTCAACTGTAGAAGACAATATGAAAATATATCACCTATTTGCTTCTTATATCTTCTTGAGCGTCTCCTCATTTGGGTTTCTTCCTTCCGGGGATTCTTTTTCAGTACAAAATCTTCAGCTGTTGAATGGCTAGTCTATGAGCCATCAAATGCCAAGCCAAGTGCAAGTTTGGTATCCGATATGCAGTCACCTCTGGAAGATGTTTTTTATTTTTTGGCCCACATGGTCGAGCATTTTCTTTACAATGATTAAGAAACAGCCGAATGGTTAGAAAAATCAAACATCAAATTCATTGACTACTATCCCCATCTGGTTTTGAGGCTGTTTATTATATTTTGTTTACTTTGTGTGAACTCTGGAAATGACGGTGATAAACTTCTAGATTTGCTGTGGAGGGATGATATTGTTCGTCTGCTGCCAAGGGATTTTTATGATGTTCTTTGGCGAAACAGGAAGCATAATTATGTTGATGCAAATGTAAATGTGCTTGCAGAAGCATTCAGAACAATCGGGGGACCCTCTGGTGATTGTGAGCTTGGGAAATAAGAATTCAGAGTTTGTAAGTCCTGAGAGCATCTTTGTGGACATAGGAGTTATGCAGTGCAAAGAGGACATTCCAAGAGTCTTGTTTCCGCTGGGCGAAAGTGTCTCTGCTGGAATAAACACAAGTAATTCAAGTGGTGGGTTTTCTTTGTATAATGCAGTACCATCTTCTAATTTCAGCTCCATGGGAGATCATAACACAAATAAAAAGAGTGGATATGAAGGTAAGCTGCAAATGAATTGGAGCCTTTTTTGGGACATCTCTGATGCTTTAAAATCGATGGAGAATAGAAATAGAAATGTGCTTATGTCTGATGCCTCAGAGATGAAGGTGATACCTAATTTTTTAAAGTTGGCTGTGCTAATGTGAAATATCTGGCCAGATTTAGGATCCTAATTTTAAATCTTTTGAATTTTTTTTAACATTTTCAGGTTGAAATGGAGAAGAATGTGAACTTAACTGTTGCAATGAAGCATTCCTTCAAGAATCAGCCTGGTGATGATCAAGATGGAAACATATTTGATGAAGCAAAATGCATGCTTTATGAATTGAAGCAGCTTTATTCTGCATTGGATATAAGGTATTTTAAATGTGTAGACAATATTACAGTGACTTGTGAGTACATTGCATTTATACAAAAGCTTAAATCTCCTCCTTCTGGCTACTTTGGCCATAACTTTGTTTGGAATATATATAGTTTAGAAAGAACTGTGTGAAAAATGTTCAGTTGTGCCCAGTATTAGGATTGAAGGAAGGAACTAACAACCTATTCTAGTTAATTGAGGTGGTTATTCAGAAATCACTAATCTAGAGTTGTGGAGTGAGGCAGTGGTAGCCCTTGGCCTCTCTTGCCTTTATTATTTCTCTTTTAGGTTTGTGTTTAAAGCCACATGGAAATAAATTGACGTTCTGCCCCATGCACCCTTTTGTTCCAATTTCCAAATTGTCAGCTTGATGTATGAATAATCTTTTTAGCATCCATTGAGATTTCAAAAAGAAACCGTAGTTTCATTTTTGCAATTCATAATAGCATTAAAGCCATTTTGCTGAGCCAAGATGCCGTAAATAATTTATTTTGTCTGTTGAATCTTAAACGTATATGTGGCGCTATTAAATTTGGTGCTCTCTGGATTATACTTCAGTGAGCAGGAACCTGATATGAACACTTCAAGCATTGAAGAACTATTGAAGAAACTGTAGTTACAGAGGCCAAGGGTGGAGACTTTCTTGAATCAGTTGCAGACGAGCAAGGATACAGTGGCCGTGGTTGAGGCAGCAGACACAGACATCGTCTCTGGAGCACAACATAATGAGGAAGTTAATAGCAGCCAGGCTGAGAAACTAAGCAAATCTGAAAAAGGCATTGTGTGAAGGTTTTGCAGGTTACTACTGATTCTGGGAATGGTAATGGCTGGGACACTAAAAGCAACAAGGGAAAGGGAAATAGTAGTTACATGCAATCAAACTATCAAGTTCATATATAATTTTGTGTTTGTCTTTTCTCCACAGTTGATTGGGTACCTACACTACGTAGTTGCAGTAGAAAAGGGAAAGACATTAGGCCAAGAAAAATTTTGTATATATCTTTTTTAGTTCATGGATGCTACATTTTTTCCCAACTTGTGTCATATTCAAAAGGCTGATGCTTTGTTCTAGGGATAACTAAAAGAGGAAGGATTTAAGAATGCTCAAGGTAAAAGCTAGTTTAGGTAAGAAACCAAGTACTTGAATATGAATATCCATATTTAAGAGGCTGATCGTCTTTTCAATACATCCTCTCTCTCTCTCTCTCTCTCTCTCTCTCTCTCTCTCTCAAAACAAGCTGATAACCAAAATATATATAATCCTATATGAGTTGGTCTCGTTAACTTTATCAGTGAGATTCACTAAAATTGATGAGATCAACTCATTCAACACTTATTTAAGGGATGATATGTATTTAGATTGCACTTTTACCAACGAGTGGGGTAGTCCAGAGGGGTATTGGCCGAATTTCTCACCATGAGATTAGAGGTTCGAGTCTTGAAGTCTACATTCGGACTCAGTGGTTGACCGTTATGTTAGACTAACTTGGCTCATTCCCAAGAGGAGTAACTGGTGCCGTCAGGAGCTTGATCCTACCATGGGGGCCTATCGGATGTGATCACTAGGCGTTCTACTTTGACTTCATCCTTTTTTTTACCAAAAAAACAAGTTATACTTTTTGAGTTTCATTTGAGTTGTGTAGTCCAAACTAAAGTTTCATGTTCATAATTTGTAGATTTCATTTTCAGAAATCTAGAGAACCTACAAATTTTCAGGCTTTTCCAGCCAAGTATTTCTGGCTAATCCCTATTATTTCCTCCATTCCTACATATAAATTTTGGGTTTAGCTGGGAACTTTTTAAATTCTTTTTTGATTTAGGGGCTCATTAATGGAGAGCACCACCAGGTGAAGAGTTGGAAAAATGTTTTTAGGTAGATATTCTAACACATTTTATCTTAATTAATAAATAAAAAAAGATGATAAATTTATATTCTTTATTTCATCAATAATTCTTAAAAATTCTATGTATATCTATGTACAACAGAAAATAAATTAATAGTCTTTTATTGAAAATGAGGTTAATTATAGTTAGTTACAATTGACCCAACAAATTTTCATACTTTGATAGCATTGTCTGATCACTTCATTATTAATACCTAATAAAATTAATGTCAAAATCACAAATATATACACTAAATGACATATCACGTGTTTTTTTTATTTTAAAATTTTATGTGCAAGATCATGAATTTCTGCTAAGTTTTAAACTCAATGTTAAAGTGCACATCAATAATAAATGGTCAAGCTGATCAAAAAAATTTAAAATGAACTCAATATATCTAAATTAATCTAAATATATCCAAAGTGTGTCCGATTAGTCATTTAGGTATGAGTGTGTACTAATTGATATGATAAGAAAATAGAGTAATATTATCGGGACCTAATTTGTAGACTTAATTTGTTATCGGACCTTATTCAATATAGTTGTTGGATTAATTGTAATTTCAAAATTTAGATAAAGTTCACTTTTAATATAATGACTATGTTAAAAAAATATAATATATAATGATAAGACAAAAAAATTGACGGTGGACACATGGTCCTTGAGTGGCTCCACCATTGGGCACCACGTATGGGTTGTACAACCATCATAACTGGGTCAATCAATGAGGGATGAAGAACTTCAAGAAGAAGTTGTTGGGTCTGTTTTCTTTTTTTTTTTTATCAAATTGGGTCTGTTTTCTCAAGGTAGAAGCGATGCGTCTGTTGTCGAGGAAAAATAATATTTTTTATAAACTTATTAGAACGTCATCGTTTTGACCTGTTTATTATTGTATGGAAAAACTTGTCTCTGTGCGTTCCAATTAAAACGGTGTCGCTTCTTGCTAACAGGTAACTGCACACGGTGTTGTTTTTCCCTCACAGCAGAGATGTTGTCAATGAATAGAAATCAATTGAAACATTTTGGAGCTAGTGCCACAAAAACTTTCATTGTGGAGTAGTTTTTAACACGAATAAGAGAAACATTGTTCTAGTCATTTCTGTAAATTCAATGTACTCTACGGATAGAGGAATACATAGAGTAGAACATATTAAAATGAGAAATTGAAAGATTTTGTAGTAATTGTTTGTTTGGAAATTTCCTGCCTAGTCTCCCTTATTCTCACTGTTCATGGGAGATGTCCCATAATCAAAACAAAACAGATACATAAACAACAGATACAATTTTGAAGTTGCAGATTCTAAATTTTGATTTGAACAAATTTGTAAGATGATGGAATGTGAAAAGCTGGAGGTTTAAAGTGCAATAAGGTGGAATTTTTTTTAGGAGATAGGAGCTGGGAGTGGGATATAAGGGAAAAGTTAGTTTATGATATAAATAGCAATAATTAGTAATGATGTCATTGTCCTCTTCAATTTGAGGTGAAGATAATTGGATTTGTTGGAAGTCTCTCGCTTTGATGATGTTTTATAATTGGTTAATTTTGTAGAGTTCTTTGTAAATTTTAACATATTTTGTGGTCATGATGTTAGAACGATGAAGATCCGAAAGTATTATTTGGAAGAAGGAGATCATGCATCAAAACTACACGTAAAACATTTCATATGCACCTTCTTACTTAGGACAAGATAATGACCTAAAGACCTAAGATGATCACTTGCTTTAATAGACTTAGCAAGATTAGTGTTAAAATAGAATCAGTAGTAGATCCGAGAATGACTCTTAAGTGTTCTTCAAAGAAAATTTTTTATATACATTTTGTGTGTTTTGAAAATATAGAACTGAGCAATCATCGGATCTCTCTTGAGTTGTTCCCTTAAGTGTTAAATAGGACAAATTTTTTGCTTGATTTTAGGCTTAAAAAATTAGTAGGGACCATCTTATATTTGCTAGCCTTCGTTAGATTGGTCTCTGCTTGACTCCAAAAGATACACACAAGTGTAGGTGGTCAAGTGTAGTAATAACTCGATGAAGTCTGAGGTCAATTCATAGGAATTGAAAAGACCACAGGAAGGTAAAAGAGAGAACAATTTGAAGGTAGTTTGATTTGAGAAATTATTAAAACTGTAGAAAATTTCTTATAGGGAAAGACTATTCTTTAGTTTGGAAATCAGGAATTGTTCATATACACTAAAGAGTAGAAGGAGAAGTACTCACTCCCAAAAACTGGTAAAATAAAGCTAAAGATCTTAATCCTCTCTAAGGTTGTCTTCGCCTCTATTTATATGCAGGGAATTTAAGAGGATTTTCCGGATTTATTTACAATTAGAAACATACTAGGGCAAAACTATCATGGTAGATTTCAGGAGGCACGTCTGGACAGAAGCAAGGAAGTCTATTTACTTTGACTTGGTCAGTGCATGCGTCTGAACGGAGAAGTTGTGTCCTAACGGTAACACACTGTATCATCAATTTCTCATCCGCACGTATTCCCACATCCGAACCGTACAAAAACTCTAGAATTTGCATCTTCAAAGTTGAGTGAGGGTGTCCCACATCGGGACTTGAGTGGTGTGTGTGTGTTGTTTATAAGCCTTCACTGGACTTCTCCTTTTAAGGAGTTGTTTCAGTGTTGTGCTCTTATCAAAAAAAAAAGTTGTGTCTGGACGGAAGAGTTGCATCCCAACACATCTACCTATCTAGGCATTGTACTGATTGAGCCCCACTTCCACCGAAATTGACTTTGACTTTTAATAATACTTTAGACCCCTTGACTTCCCTATAATCTTCCAATTGACTGGTTGATTTACCAAATACCCTGATTCAGCTCAATTCACCTATTTTTACCTGATAAATTAATCAAACACTAGAAAACCAGTCAAATCATAATATCAGGGGATAATTCATTTAATATCTCTAAATAATGCAATTTGCTATACATAATAGATAAAGAAATGGTACTTTTGACGACGAATCACACCCTCCAACCTACATCTTACTAGTCCCTAGTAAGATCAAAATCCTAAAAAAATAAATAAATAAATACTCTAACAAAATAAATCCACTTTTGTAAGACTCATGTCTGCATTTAACCTATGCAAGAAGCCTTTTAAATCCTTAGGTTTACCTTAATGGACGAGTTTAGTCTCGTGAAGGTTTCCAGTGAAAATACCTACAAGCTTCCCTTAATTTGCTTAAAACTTTGAACTTGTTACATGACTTAAGCAATAATCGAACAAAGAAGTCAAATAAAAACATGAATAAATGCATACCAAGTCAAATTATAGAATCAAATGCTACACAATAATATTCACAAATTAAATTTTCATTGAAACTAGTGTGTAGTGTGTAAATGGCCCTTGCATGATCAGATGATCAGTCAAAAATACCTCAAATTTGTACTATCCACTACTAGCTTCGAAACAACTCTCACCTAAATTGTCTTCTCAACAATGAATTTACTCAAATTATACTGGCTATTTTTCCCTCATCATTCCATATGTGAGTAGAGTTATTGTAAAATCAAAACAAAGTGCATCTCACATATGCTTGTAAACAATGAACAGCATACCAAATAATGGAAATTAGCATAGTCTCATGATCAGAAATCAACGCATAATATACAAAATAACTATTATCGTCGTCTTTATTCACACAAGTAATGTATATACCAACAACTCTTGAGATCAAATAGATCTTTTCTTAATGTTGTAATCTAGCCTTGGTATTAGGGTTTTGAAACAAAAAGGAATAAGAATTCAAAACAATACCCCGAGAGAACTTTACATACCACTATTTCTTGACATATATTTTTCTCATCAATCTTTATAAGCATGACTTTCAACTCTTGCTTATATACTTTCTTTCACTGTTTTCCTTGCTTTCTTCTCATGTTCATTTTTTTCTTTTTCTTTTTTTCAGTAAGTCAAATAAATTCCAATTTCACAAATGCATAGAAATTCACATTTTCTTTTCAACTTGTCTCAACCACATATCTATCTATAAATCAATTATATCAGCTCAATCTTAGGATAACTAAAGGTAGATGATATTATGTCACATTCTAGACTTGGTTATTATCTGTAATTTAACAATCAAAAAGGGATCAATCATGGCTTCTAAGGATAATAAAATTTTAAGAAACAAGGTTAAGGCTCAAATTATAGCAGACATTGTCTAAAATCAAATCCCAAGAGTTCTGAGGAATACACTCCCTATACTTAGCAATTCAGAATAAAGCAGCCATTCACAACATCAATATCGATCAAAACAAATAAAATGAGACTATCCAAAGAATATTATTGAATGAAATTATTTTTATTGAGGAAATGTAGATGTCACTCCAAGAATGAATGACTATAAACTCACAAAGGACATCATATTATTCTCCACTATTTGCAGATTAATCATATCATATGTACATCACTCAAAGCAATTGGTAGATTAATACTAAAATTTTTGCAATGAAATCATAAAATATATACCATTAAAATGGGTTTTCATGACAGACTCTAAAAAAATTAAAACAAAAGTATACCAATTACAAATGCAATTAAACACTCCTAAAATTTAAAATTTAATAAAAAAAATAGTAGAGATAAAGATTTTGCATCACACAAACTATTCTACCCCCAATCTAAATCATGCATTATCCCCAATGTATAATAAAAGTAGGAAGAGCTCATAATTAATCTAGGCGAGGAAAGAGAAATACATGTAACTGCAACATCTTTATCAAATCCTATAAATCAAAAACTTTACACAACAAAAGAAATTAAATAAAATCCTTATGTACAATACAAAAGTAGCAATCATCTGATTCAATCCAAATTGTTCAATGTACCACCTTTCAACACCCGTTTTACCTTATCGATCGGGTGGTAACACTTTCTTAGCCACCACTGGCTCTTGCAACAATAACTAGTCCTGCGAAAGATTTGAGAAAATCTTCTAGTACCTCCATCATAAACCAACAAACTTTAATGGGATCTAGATAATGACAGGCATTAAATTGATTTTCCACAACAGAATCAATCATATCTACTTCATGAAAATTAGAATCCTCCCTAGGTTTTTTGCATACATTACAAATATTTAATTCCACCATCATATTTCCAAAAGAAAGCTTCATGACTTCATTCCTACAATTGATTAAAGCATTAGAAGTTGCAAGGAATGGTCTACTAAGTATGATGGGAATTTTACTCGCTAAATGCACAACTGGTTGGGTGTCCAAAACAATGACGTCAACGAGAAAATCAAACTTGTCCACCTAAACAAGTACATTCTCAATTATTCCCCTATGAATTTTTATAGATCGGTCTGCCAACTGAAGTGTGATGCATGTAGGCTTAGCTCGCCTAACTTTTGGTAGACAAAGTAGGGAGTAAGTTGACACCAGCTCCAAGATCAAGTAGAGATTGCTCAATCTTGAAGTTTCTTATAACACAAGAGACATTGGGACACCCTGGGTCTTTGAATTTAGGAGGAGTCTTGTGTTGAATTATGGCACTGACCTGTTTAGTCAAAAAGATCCTTTTTTGAACATTTTTATTCTTTTTAACAATGCACAAGTCCTTGAGGAACTTGGCATCGGAAGAGAGCTATTTTATTGCATCCAAAAGTGGAATGTTGATTTTTTACTTACTTGAAAAGCTCATAAATATGGGCACAGTTGCTTAACTTCTATGGTTTCTTAACTCTTTGGGGAATGGGAGTAGGTATGGGACATGATGGTTCCTCAATTTCCCTAGGCTCAATCTCATCATGGGAGACTCGTGCAAGCTCAACTACAGGTATAGAGGTAGACTCAGTGTGTGCTTGTGGTGTGGCCTTTTCAATTATTTTACCACTCCTAAGAGTGGTGACACCTTGGATATGTTCTTATTGTAGGTCCATGGATGGAGGGTTTCCTACTTAAAATTGACAATGTGATTATTTTGGTTGGGCAGGAAACTTTTCCTTCTCTTGTGTAGTGATAGCTTGGGTCAACTTTTGTAAGTGGCCTCTTATGTCCTCCAATGATTGTGTACTATGAGCTTTGAATTCTTTGATCTCATTGTAGGCCTACGTGTTTTGGGTATTGTATTGCATTTGGGTCTGCATAAATTGGTTAAGCGTGTCCTATATACTACGTTTTTGGGGTGGTTGATATGGTGGATATTGTTGTTGTTATTATGGTAGTGGTGGTTGTTGTGGTTAGGCTTGGTGTTGCTAGTTTCCCATCCAACTAAAGTTTAGGTGTTGTCTCCACCCTTAATTGTATGTTTCGGAGGAAGCATTGTTATATGGCTTTTGAAAACTAGAGATTGCATTGGAGTTTTTCAACAAAACCTCTTGGAAAGTAGGAATAGTGGGATATTCCTCAGTAGAATACCCAACCAAAGCACATATCCCACATATACGTTCCGTGGGTTGTACAACGGAGACCTCGTTGACCTTCTTCATCTCTAAAGCCTCAAGCTTTCGAGAAAAAGAGACCATCTTAGCCTGAAGATCATCATTTTCCTTCAATAGATACTTTCCCCCATAGGAAGTGGTAGACCTGTTCTCTGAACCAACAAGTGAGGTCGAGTCCCACATTTGGGAACTCTCAGACAGTGAATAAAAAAACTCAAAAGTCTCATCCGAATTTTTATCGATAAACTCTACCTCAAACATCATTCTCAACTAATTGTCACATAGGGGTGGGAAGAGCATCATAAAAAAATTTGATAAGTGTCCAACTCTCAAAACAATTATGAGAACATGCATGGAAGAGATCTTTGAATCTCTCCCAACACTGATAAAGGTTTCCCCTTCTTTCACCACAAAATTCATGATATGATGTTTTAAGACATTTGTACGATGAATAGGAAATTTTTTTTTAAAGAATTCTTTTTTGCAGTGCTGACCAGTCAGGAATAGAGTATGGCTTCAAAATATTAAGCCACTACTTGGCTTTATCCTTCTGAACTATATTAAAAGGTCCCAAGAACCTCCTCGAATTCCTTCATGTGTAGATAAGGATTCTCAAAATCGAGGTCATGGAATTTTGGTAAAAGTTGGATAATGCCAAGTTTTACTATGAACCTTTGTGCTTTTGTAGGGAATAGAAAGCATGACAGAACACTGCTCCTAGTGGGGTGCAAATAGTCCCTAAGAGTTTTGACATGTTGGTCAACCTCTTGTGCACAATTATTAAAGGGGTCTCCCATTTCACTACCGGTTCTACTAAGGTCAAAAGTAGGGGCAAGGAAAAATTGGTTAGAGTCAAAAGAACTTGATGAATCCACTGATCTGACAGACTCTTTAAATAGGAATTCGATTTTAAAGTCTAAAGTATCTCCACAAGACATACAAATATGAAACTAATTAATGAATGTAAATCAAATAAACTAACTAGAAATTAAACAAAAATAATCAGAAAAATTAATGAAATAAAAGTAACACAAAATTGATTAAAATCTAAAAGATGGAACGAAGTTATCCAAAAAATAAGGCTCTCCAAGTAGCTAGTTATGAAGGCGAATTCTCCTTTTCGACTTCTGGTATCCTTCAGATTCCTGGCAACAACGCCAAAAACTTGCTTGACTCCGAAAGGTGCACCTAAGTGCAGGTGGTCAAGTATAGTAATAACTCAGTGAAGTCCAAGGTCGATCCACAAGGATTGAAAATATCACAGGAAGGTAAAAAGAAAGAACAATATGAAGGTAGTCTGATTTTAGAAATTATTAAAACTATAAGAAATTTCTTATAGGGAAAGAATACTCTTTAGTTTCGGGATTAGGAATTGTTCATATAAACCAAATATTTTATCTATGCAATTGTATTTTATCTCAGTTGAAGGCCAACACCAGTGTAATCAATCGGGATATATAACTTTGAAAATCAAAGGTTGATTGATATAAAAAAAATGAATTTAAGAACTAGTTTTATAAACTCGCAGGGAATTATAAGAATTACATATACCAAGAAATCAATTAATGAGCAATTAAATAAGTATATAGAGTACAATACTTTAATAAGAAATCATTCATTTAATCGATAATTGCTCGTCTGCACGCATTCCCACGTCCAAACAATACAAAAAACTCTGGAATTTGCATCTTCAAAGTTGCGTCCGGATGGAAGAGTTGCGTCCAAACGCAACTACCTATCCAAGCATTGTACGGATTGAGCCCCACTTCCACCGAAAATAACTTTGACTTCTAATAACACTTTGATCCCCATGAATTCACTGTAATCTTCCAATTGACTGGTTAATTTACCAAATACCCTGATTCAGCTCAATTCACCTGTTTTTACCTGATAAATTAACCAGTCACTAGAAAACCAGTCAAATCATAATCAAGGGACAATTCATTTAATAGTTCTAAAATAATGCAATTCACCATACATAACAGATAAAGAAATGGTATTTTTAACGACGAATCAGTCTCTTGATGACTTAAAAAAATATGGAGCAAAGGCTAAACGGAAGAAAGTAGGGGTCACCCTCAAAGGTCACTCGAGCGGTCCCCTGATCACTCGAGCGGTCCTGTTCTCCTAGGTCAGTTTGAAATTTTATTTTTATTTCAGTGATCATTGCCTTCCTACTGCTCGAATAATCATTTGCAATTGATGTTTTTTTTCTTGTTGACCAAGATTCCCTTATTACAAACTGATAAATAGGAAAAACCTTTTCAAACTTAGGGTATCTCTTTTGTGAGCTGAATTCCTGCCTCTTACACCTTAAAGATCACACCATAACCCTATATCCCTAAACCCAAAGGCTATCATCTTGCAAATCTCATCCAATCTCATACTTTGAGAAGAAGAGCTTGATCGGTTGAAGAGCAAATTCGTTGGAAGTGTGCATACCAAGGTTCGTGGGTGCGTCCTATGAATGCTTGAGACCTAGAGGATCCATTGCAGTGGAAAATCCAAGTGAAGCTACCCAAGAAGTCGAAGAGGCACTGTGGCGAAGATTCTTATTGAAGGAATGATGTGTCTAACCATGGGATTGGTTGAAGTATAAGACTCGAGTACTTGTAAGATGACATTGGGATAGTGGATTAGGCTTTGGTGAACCCTAGAGTAATTCCCAAGGTTTTTCCTGATAAGGGTTTCCGTGTCAACAAATTGCATGTGTTAATCTTTGTTATTTTCATACATGCTTGTAATTTGAACACACACGTGCATGATGTGATTGATTGAATGTTTATCAATACACTAATCTTCATAGGTTCATGGAGTCATTGTGGTTAGAAGGGGGTTCTCAATATTAATTTATTAATCCTTATGAGAAGAGGTAATTGTTGTACTGATAGGTTTAATTTGATATTTATCTAAGCATAACTTTTAAAAACCTATTTACTACCCTCTAGGTAGTATCATGCAATCCAGGTGTATAATCGTGAGGAAAGATCCACTTCATATCTTTCACTCCCAGAAAAATAATTTGTATCAGAGTGTGGTTGTCCTGAGTCGCACAAGACACTTGTAGGCTTATTTTGTAATTCCTTGCATAATTAGGTGTTTGTCTTTTAGAGATTTATTGTTACTACAAATTAGTTTCAAATAAAGTCTTAGAAAGAAAAAGGTTTAATTGCACGACCACTTCTCTTTGATTGTTTAAACTTTGCATATTGGAAAACTTATAAGAATGTTTCTAAAATCTATAGATGAAAGAGTATGGGTATGTGTGCAAAAGGGTTGGAGACCTCCCATCGCACCACTCTGATTGAAGGTGGTGAAGCAGTTGTTGAAGAAAAATCCCCAAAGACTTAGACGAAAACTGAGATCGAACAAGTAGGGTGGAACTCAAAAGGCTTGAATGCAATATTCAATGTCGTGACACCAAATGAGTTCCAAAGGATTGCAAATTACGAGACCTCCAAAGAAGCATGTGACATCTTGGTAGTTTCCCATAAAAAGGACTGCCATGGTGAAGATGTCCAAACTCTAAAAGTACACCTCTCAGTTTGAGACTTTGGGGATACAAGAAGATAAAACATACAGTGAGTTTTATGCTAAATTGTGTGATATTGTAATATCATCTTTTGCATTAGGTACCAAGGTTGATGACACATCAATTAAATGGAAAATCTTGAGATCTTTTCTAGAAAGGTTTCATGCAAAGATGACATCTTTAGAGACGAACGTCAACTTGGAGTCGGTGTCAGTAAAAGACCTAGTTGGGTCAATATTAAATTTTGAGATAAACCTTCTTCTGCCCAAAAAGATGAAGGGTCTGGCATTAATTTCGACTAAAAAAAAGGGGGTAAATTCAAGTCACCCCAATTAGGAGAAAAGGACCTAACCTTATTGCAAGGAAGTTCAATAAGTACTTCAAGGCCAGTAATGTTGAGTCCTCAAGGTTGAAAGGAAAGTCTATTAAACCTATAACTCCTAAGGAGTGAAGAGAGAAATGGGGAAAAGACTCTCGACAAGATGTTGAGAGCAAGGGGCAAGGCTTCTAATGCTTTGAGTGTCAAGGATTTAGACACATGACTGTAGAATGCCAAATCGAAAGAAGAAAGAGTCGTCCAATGAAATAGGAGGCTATGAAGGCCAAATGGAGCAACAATAAAAGTGAGTCAACATCAAACGATGACTCCTTTTCTCATGATGATGAAGAGAACTTCATGGCCTTTATAGGTTCACACTCCTCTCCCCTTAGAGAAACTTCGACTAGTGAAGTTGAAACAAATTCTACCACGATGGTAGAAGACTTGGAAGAGGAAGTCCCCAAATGTGAGGAGGACGAACATAGTTTTGAGGATATCAATGATGCACATGATCAATTGTATGAGCAATTCCTCAAACAACAAAAAAAAGTGCTTATCTTGAGTGGTCGGGTAAACTCGAGTGAAGAAGAGAGAAAAACACTGCATGTGGACTTAGTGAAGTCCAAAGCTCAAATTTGTGGACTTGAAGAAGAGAAGAAGTCTCTTCTTGATAGAATGAGCTTCCTTGAGAGAGTGTGTTATGAGCTTGTTAAGTCAAAGAAGAATCTTTAGTCTAAATTTGTCAAACATCTTCATAAATCAAATGAACTCTCTAAAGGACAACCCCTAAGCAATGCAAAGTTTGATAGAATGTTGTCTATGAAAAAAAGTGTGGGTGACAAGCATGATTTAGGCTACACACTCGAACACAACACCAACACTTCTTCCAAATCCGTGTTTGTGAAGGGTAATTTCAACCCATCACCCCACGAGTCAGCACTAGTCCACCAATGACTAAAAATGGTAAGGGTAAGAGCTTAAAGAAGTCGGTTATTAAAAAAAAAAATTCCAAGCCAATCATCATATGTTATTCACTTGCAGAGAACATGGTCATCATAGTAGACATTGCATGAAAGAAAGGGATATCTTAAACAAGAAGCTCATGCATCTAGCTAACCAATCCAAGGCTTTAAACAATCAAGTTATGAATTTTTCTAAGCTATTGGAAAGATCAAGTGAGTCCAAGCATATACATGCATCATCATCTAAATGACCACATGTTAGAGTGCATAAAACTCCTTCTCCTTCAAAGATCATGATTGATCTACAAACTTCGGAAGAGAAGAGAGTTAGTCCTCCACCCATTTTCCGACCAAACCTGAGTTTTTTGAAGGAAAAACAAATATCGGTGCTAGAGAGGAGTTTGAAAAACTCACCATTTCAACCAAGTTGATTGCCTCGAGTGCTTCTAGTAAGGACATGACACCTAAGAAGTAGGTGAGGTGAGATAGTATAAACCTAGGTGATCATTCATGCATTGCATCAAATACCCTAGAGTCATACTTTGTATAAATTTTTCTTTGTCGATTTTTTATTTGTTCTCTTAAATGAAAAACCAAAAAACAAAAGAAATAAAAAAAAACCCAAAAAGAGTTTTGATGTCAAGTTTGACATTCGTTTTAGTATTTATGGTAATTACTTTATTTTATTTGTTTTATTTACTGCATGCTTATGCTCATATTTCTTTGTATATGTTAATTGAAAAATATAAAATCATAGGAAAAGAAAAGGCAAAAAAAATTCTTTTGCTTTTTTTCTTGTTATTAATCATGGTAATTCACACTTTGGTTTGTTTTATAATGGTTCCATCTTTAAATCAAAGTTGAAATGTACATTGCTATGAGTCATATAGTGGCATAAATCTTAGTGCGTGATCCATGAGCCAAAATCTCTTTCATCCTAGCGTGCTTGGATAGTGTTTACCTTTGAACGATTCATCAACCAAGTACACGATAACCATTCACCTTCATACTTAGGAGTCGTATTAGTTTTAATGATTAATGACCTTACAAGACTAAGTATTGGTGATAGGTGCAAACATGGATAAAGGTTAGTAAAACCCCAATTCCTTAAAAGATGCCAAAGAGACAAATGTGAGAAAAGAGCCCAATGAGGCCAAATCTAAAAATGTAAGGTATAATAAATGGCTAAAATCAATTGCACTTGAATTGTTGAGAGTACTTATGCTTAAAATTTATTGCTCATTTGTAAAGCTCAAATAGTTCGTGCTAAACATGTTTAGAAGCATTTTTCACAAGTAAAAAATTCACAATCGTTCTAATTGAAGCCATAAGAGAAGAAGGGATAAACGATAGGGGGAGTTGTCTAAAAAAATGATTAGGGCACTACTAACCAGTCATGTATTCATTTAGGCGATGTATTAGGATTTCATGTAGAGCTTATTAATGATTTCAACTAAACAGAATCCTAATTTTGTCAGAGTTTGGTTTCACACATGTTGCACTTGAATTAGTTAAAGCAGTACAAAAATGTAAACACGTGTGAGTGAAATTGAATTAAGTGAGTGAACATTGCTCTAGGATGCATGAAATTGATTTCAATATTCTTGAATATGCCTTAGAGTAATTTAATGAGATGACAAATTTTGGATGAAGCTATTATAATGTCAGCATAAGTGATTTTCATGATTTATGACATTGTACATTTTAATGTTAAATTGAAAATTACATTACATTCAGATCCAATTTCATCTATGCATGTGTATTTAGTTACATTTAGGTTATATATACACCCATGCATGCATTTGGGGCTTGAAGGATGATATGGAGGAATGAATGAAGGGTCAGGATTATTTGTGGAAGAATCAAGGCTAAGCTGTCCAAACTAAAATTTTCAAGGACTGCTCGAGCAACCTTGCTATCAGTCAGCGCCCTAGGATTTTAAAATTGGTTTTAAGGGCCCTTTTGCATTCCAAACACTCCCATACTCATCCCAAGCCTCACAAATTCCAAAACCCTTAGTCCTAAACATTCTCAAACACATTCTACATGTTGGGCTTTTGTAGAGTCTAGTTTTTTGTGTGTTGATCCGGATGACGACCCGACCCAAAATAATGTTGCGTGATTTTTTAATGGAAAATTTTTCTGAGCTTGTTTTGTGGCCCAGTGCGCAGGACATATAAATACTGTTGTTTTGGTGATTAGGGTTTGATTGGTATTGTACAGCCGCCCTTTGTAATTCTCCCTCTCAACAGTGAAATCTCTGCAGCTTCGTGGATGTAGGCAAATTTCCGAACCACGTAAAAAATTTGTGTGTCTTGTTCTTTCTTGTTTCTCGTTATTTTCTGTTCTTGGTTTATTCGTGGATTGTGTGTGTTTGTCTGTGGGTTTAAAACAACTTAAATCCCAACACTACAAGCCTTATAGGGTTAATTCACTACTTGATCTACATACATCAAACCTAGATTCATACACTGTTTGTTAAGATGCCTCCACATAGAGAGAAAAGGCCTAGAGTTGAGGAAGTTGAGGAGAACTTTGATGAGAGCACTCAATTTCAGGATCAGGATTTTACAGAGAGATACAGGTTGAAGCATTCTCTCAGATCAGTTATGGTTGAGCGAGGGGTTGATTTTACTGATATAGATTCTTGGATCTCTTCCAATTTTCCCAATTAAGGGTGGACCAGATTGTTCAAGGCACCATGGTCAACAAACAAGAACATAATGAGTTCTTCACACATATACGAGATGCCCATATTCATGCTAACCACTTTGTCACTTATGTGTGAGGGATTGATATCATCTTTTCATCTACTTTCATAGCCACCAATCTAGGCCTACCTAGGGAAGAGAATGATGTCCCGAGTGTGAGATCTGAGGAAGAGTTGCCTCCATGTTTTGTCCACTGGATTGTATGGTATTTCTCATCCTGATCATTGGACTACCTAGAGATTTTATTAAAACAATTTGATTCCAGATTATAGGATGTTGAATATAATAGCCAACTATACCCTTGACCCAAAATCCTATATTTCTTACTTTCCTATCCATAGAGCACATGTGTTACATGCCATAAGGATTGGATTAGATCTTGGTCTACCCTTGATGATATTGGGATTGATTCGACGACCCTTTGAGGAAGGGAGAGTGTCTGATAGCCTACCTTTTATGTCACTAATTACTCATATTTGCAGAGCCAATGATGTAGTATTTTTACCTAGGGACAAAAAACAGAAACCCAAGAGGCTTTTGAATAAGAGGACATTGAAGCAAAGCAAGGCTAAGACTGAGTATGCTATAGTTGTTGAGCAAAGAGGAGACGAGATAAGGAATTCACATGTTGAAACTGGACCTCATACACCATTACTAGTTCACCTAAAGGCTAGTAATTTTCAGGCCACAACCACCTGAGCCAAGTTTAGACATCCTAGCAACTCATTGGCGTCATTAGTTGACATGCTTACGATGGTAAAGCATACTATAGTAGAGCATCACCGCCTCACTTTTCAAAGGTTAGATGCATTAGATGGCAAGATTGTGAGCCTTGAGGAAACTCAATAGTCTGTGATGGGATCAGTTGAATGTAGAGTTGGGAAACTCGGGAGATTACTGAAAGCAAGCATATTGAAGGCGAGCCAGTGCCAGACAACACTGATTCATATTTGAAGCTACCCCAACGCGACGGTAGAGATGGTGGAAGTTTATGAGTGTTTTGATTCATTCATAGTTTGTACTTAAAGTACTCAATTTTTTTTTACTATTATTTGTTTTGTTATTTTTCATTTGTTGTGACATACTCTCAATTCTTACTATTCGATGCTTATTCAGTTAGACTTTAAGTTATATGTCTTGTTTGCTTGCTTTGCATGCCTATTTTAGCTAGTTGACTTGTATTTATACTTTTTTGTTATACCATGACTATGTCATTTTCTATGATTTGTCCCGAATGATATTTTGTGACAAATCGGAAAGAATATGTTGGGATAACTTGATTTTGTACCTTGGTTGTTATGATATGTTATTGGTTTGACACTTTGTGACAAAAAGGGGTGGAATATTTTGGATACATATGGGAGAATTCGGAGAGATATTCTCTTGGCTAGCTTAGGTAAGTTACACGTGAATAGAGTAAAAAGGAGTTTGTTCTAATACTCAAATGAAGTATTTGTACAAACTTGGCATGAAATCACCTATTTTACATTGCGTATTTTAATTGTGAACACCAACTAAGGGGGAGAACTAGTTGTCCATTGTCATCCTATATCTAAAGGTTCGCAAGCATATTGGGTAAGGTAGTTCTTATACATGTTACATATTTGCACAAGCATAATGTTAACATGAATATACCCTATGCTTATCTTGGTATTTCCATACCTGTGATTATGTTATATCTTTCATACATATTATGTTTTTATAAGGTATCGACTTAGTGGAGATGTGCATGAATATGATCTTCAAGCTACATTAAAAGAAGTAGTTCTTGTACTTAGAGATTAGGTACTTAGACATTAGTGTTGAGATTTGTTTATCATTCTTTTTGTTCAATGGTTTGAGAGTTGTAATCTTAATTTCTTACTTGTGTATTTTGTTACGAATTGCCAAACCGGGAGATTGTTAGATCATGTTTTATAATTGGCTAATTTCATAGAGTCCTTTGTAAATCTCAACATGTTCTATGGTCATGATGTTATAAAGATGAAGATCCGAAAGCATTACTTGGAGGGAGGAGATCATGAGTCAAAGCTACATCAAAAGCACTCTATATACACCTTCTTGCTTAGGACAAGGTAATCACATGGAGACCTAAGATGATCCCTTGGTTTAATACACTTAGGAATATTAGTGTTAAAATGGAATCAGTATTAGATCTGAGAATGACTCCTAGGTGTTCTTTAAAGAAATTTTTCTAAGGTTCGTGGGTGTGTCTTGGATGAGATTGAAGACCAAACCCATTGGAATTGTGCACACTGAGGTTCGTGGGTGTGTCTTGTAAATGCTCGAAGCCTAGAGAATCCATTGCGGTGGAGAATCCAAGTGAAACTACCCAAGACGTTGAAAATGCACTTTGGCAGAGAAGCTTATTGAAGGATGAGAGCATCTAACCATGGTATTGATTTAAGTATAAGACTCAAGTGCTTGTAAGTTGACATTGGGGTAGTGGATTAAGATTTAGTGAACCCTAGAGTGGTTCCCTATGGCTTTTCCAGAGAAGTCTTTCCGTGTCAAGAAATTATGTGTGTCAATCTTTGTTATTTTCATACACACTTGTAATTTGAGCATACACGTACACTATATGACTTATTGAATGTTTGATTGAATATATTTATCATCCATAGTTGCGTGCTAAGGGTTTGGATCATTGGGTTAGGATCCCCATGAGAGATTCAGTCTTGAGTGATTAATGGATAAAATTAATACACTAATCTTCATGGATTCATGGGGTCATTGTGGTTAAAAGGGGATTCTCACTATTAATTGATTAATCGTGAGAAGAGGTAATTATAGTAGTAATAGGTTTAATTCGGTATTTGTCTAAGGATAAAATTTAAAAACCTATTCACCCCCTCTAGGCAGTATCGTGCAATCCACGCTTATAATCTCTTCCTCCTAGAACAACACTCTCACATGAAAGAAGGGACTATAACAATGAAATTTGTGTCTATTTATGCTAGGACCTGATCTATTAGCACGGTTTAACCTATGGTATAGCAGGTTAGGGTTGAAGCTAAACGAGTTGGTGTTAAAAATAGGTCATCTTATTTAATGTAAATGATAAATAGCAAATGTTCGTGTTTGGTTCAGCCCGGTTTATATGAAAAGACACTTAATTAAACAAGTCAACTGGATAACACGGATCCTATAACCATCTATTACCCATTTTGAATATCTATACTATTAATTAAGGGAGAGGGTAGATTTAGTGTCATCTCCCATAATTAGTAGTAACAAATAATGGTAATTACTAGTTATAGCAACTTTGTTTAACTGCCAAGAACAACAAACCCTCTTCATTCATTTCTATAGTGAACTCCCACGATTATAACTTTCCTTTGAATTCTCTCAAGTCTCAAAACTCACAAACCAATTATAGCCACTCTTCAAACTCTCATAACTCATAAACCTTAATCTGTAAGCTCCCCCCCCCCCCCCCCCTCTCTCTCTCTCTCTCTCTCTCTCTCTCTCTCTCTCTCTCTCTCTCTCTATGGTATGAATTTTTTTTGATGTTAAGTGACTCATATTTTTTCCTCAAAAGGTTAGTTCGAATAAAATACAGAACAACAATTTGTACACATAATGTGTGTGCCATAGAAGCTAGTGAGTATGAAAGAAGCCCTATCTGGCCCTAATTTGATTGTTACCTAGCAATATTTTCAGAAGAATTAGGCAACATAATGAAGTTTAGCGTTAACATCCCAATTGATCTATAGATTGAGCACCAAGACTATCTGCAGAATTGTCTAGATTGGTAGTCATGGTTGTTAGGAAATTGATTGTAATTGGCAAATTTTGGTGTTGAAGATGACACAAAGCTAGGTGAGCAAATAGATTAGGATGTCGAGGCGGATCATGATGTGTATGTGGATGTGGTAGCTTAGAGAATGACTCTTAGTTTATAATTTCTAAACTTGATAATTGAATAATGTCATGGATGTTCTTTAGTTAGTTTTTGGAGAATATTTATTTTGGTTTTGGATGTAATCTTAAAGACTGAGTTTTGCTATTTGTGATTTGTTTAGTTAAATAATGGATGGTGATTGATTTTGAATTGAAATTTTGTGGTATTTATTATGCTCTCAAGATTGGATGGTTAATAGATAGTTCATGTCTTTATTGTGAAAATTAGGGCATGACATTCTGTGGCCCTTCAGATTGTATACTAGTAACTATTAGTCTTAGTTATAGTTCTTGATTGGAAGGGGCGTAGCCATATATTTGTTTTAGGGTAGACCCTGTTGTTGACCCTATACTTAGTTAAGTAAGGTTTTGATGATAACAAAGACTCTTGTGTAATTAGTCATCTTTGTGTGAGTTTTGTTGTAAATTATTGCACAAGTTTGATGCTACATCGAATACAAAGAATCGTTTGAAAAGATTTACATACATGATATTTCTAAGGCGAATGGTTGAAATTGAATTAGGCTTGGTTTTGGAATGGAGTAGAATAGAGTTAGAATGAGTAAAATTCTGATTTTAAAGCCTCGGGTGCAAACTTCTGTGCAGGCCGCTCGAGTGGTGTCAGAGTTGCTCAAGCGGTTCCTGTGTTCTTCCTACATAGCCGCCAATTTCAACTATTAGCACCACTTTTGTCCACTACTACTCCTCCTTTCCTTGTCCATTCAACCTATTAAGCTGCCAAAATTAAGCATGAGTGCATGTACAATTAAATCCACATGCATGGATGAAATTAGGATCTAAATGCAATGCAATTTTTATATTTAACATTAAAATGCACGAAGACATTAATAAGGAAAATCACACAAGTTCATATTATAGAAGATCCATCCTTATTTGACCATCCTACCTTCCTTATACATTACTCTAAAACATATTAATGAATAGAGAACTCAATTGTCATGCATCCTAAAGCAATTTCCTCTCTCTCTCAACTTAATTTCACTCATAAGGTTTAAATTTTGCATCTTTGATCGATTCATATGTAACGTGTGTGAAACCAAACTTCAACACTATTAGGAATTTGTCTAGGTAAAATCATTAATAAAGTTCTGCATAAATTCTTAATTTACCATGTAAGTGAATACATAACTGGTTAGTAAATGTTCTATTCAAATTTATCTTTTTCTCTTCTATTCAGACACTCTCCCTGTTTTGTACATCTTTTCTATTCTTAATGGCCTCAGTTAGCACAATTGTAAATTTCATACTTTACAATTTATGCTTCTAAACGTGTGTAGCTTAGCTCTTTGAGTTTTTCATGTGAGCAATGGCATTAAACATATAGTACTCTCAACAATTCAATCATAATTGCTATTAGTCATTCTTTTTGTGCCTTACTTTTTATATTTAGTCACATTTGGCTCTTTGACACTTTTTAATGGATTTGGGACTTTACTAACATTTAGCTATGTGTTCACCTATCACCAACACTTATAGTCATATAATGTCATTAATCATTCAAGCTAGCAAGACTCCTAAGTATGAAGGTGAATGGTAGGGCGTGCACTAGGGTTTATGAATTTTCACAAAGACTAGCACTATCCAATCACGCTAGGATAAAAGAAACTTGGTTCAAGGATCATACACTAACACTTGTAACTACTAGAACATCTCTAACCATGATTCAATTTTTTACTCAAATTTAAATTAACATTTGAGTAAAAAGCTTGATTTGATATAAAAGACTCCAATTGACAAACTCAAATTTAAAGAAAGAGAGACCCAAATTTAAATGAGGGCAAACCCAAATTTAAAAGGGAGTAAGGATGACCATTGGATCTTTAAAAGATGGTGAAATCTCACCATTAAAGATGACGAGTCCAAATTAGACTGGGCCAATCCCGATGGAAATAAATTAAGAAAGGCCCAAATATTCAGGACCCAAGAAAGAGTCCAAGTCGCTAGAACCCATTAAGCTGGGTCAACCCATCCAAAGGGAGTCCAGAAGGAGGTCAAGTGGCCAAGGGAGACCAAGGGGCGCCACCCGAGGAGATCACCCAAGCCCTTAGGCGCCACCCAAGGCTTGGGCGCCGCCCAAGGGTTGAGCTTCCCCCACTTCTCCTCAGTCTCCTCACTTGCCTTCTCTTCATCCCATGGTGATCCAAGTCCAAAGAGAACCAAGAAGACAATGTCCAAGGCACCAGGGCCAACGGCCAAAGCACGTGGGGCGCCGCCCAAGGGTCACCAAGCCAGGTACCACCAAAGGGGTGCCACCCAAGGCCAGGGTGCCGACCAGGCTGGCCCCCCTGGTCCTCCTTCATCCTCTTGACTTCTAATACAAAGTTCAGCCCACTCCAACTCAAAGTCCAGGCTCAACATCAAGTCCAATCCAACTCAAAATTCTCCTCCGACTGAATAGGAGCACGAGGAAAGAATATCGGGATACGGAGATCCATTCCTACATTAACTGTGCTTGCCAAAGAGATCTGTTCCTACTAATATTGCACTTACCAAAATAGTGGAAGACCTCCTCCTCACGTCACCGCCTCACCGCCTTACCCTAACTATATAATGTAAGCCCTCTCAAGAATAAGGGCAAGCCTCCAATACCTCATATACTTCACTGCACATATTGCCCTCTCTTTTCCCAAGCAATGTAATACTCCCGGAGAATACTCCTCCGGCGGCTCTTATTCATCAATAAAGATCTCCGGCCACTGTCGCCGTTCCCGAAAGTGGAGTAAGTCACCCGAACCGAACCACTATAAATCCCTGTGTTAATCTATTGTTTATCGTTTTAATTCATTGATTGCCATTGATTGCTTGTTGGTTGCTCATTAATTACATCATTACTCATACTTGACTGTTGATCTTGCCGAGACAATTTTGTGCATCATCAAAATAATTGAGTAAATATTTGAGTCTCCCTTAATTTGAGTAAAAAAATGAGTTTCCCTTGATTTGGTATAAGTTTGAGTCAATGGTTGGAGCAAGTTTTTTAGACTTTTTTACTCAAATTTAAATTTGAGTCTAAATTTGAGTAAGGGTTGGAGATGCCCTAACTTCTCTATCTCCTAATATGTCTCATAGCAATGTACTTAACTTTGATTTAAAGATGGATAAACTACGATTCAAACAAAAGTGTGATTAACAGGAGAAAAACAACAAATGGAAATCTATTTGATTTTTCCTCTCCAAATGTTTTTGGATTTTTTAAAATTACCCTAAAAACATAAAATATACGTAACATGAAATAACAAAGGAAAAATGAACCATTTACCATTAAATCCTAAAAGGATATTTGACTAGACATCAAAAATCTTTTTGGATTTTCTATTTCTAATTTTTTTTTGTAACTTTCATGTAACAAAAGTAAAGTAAAATAAACAAATAAAATATTTACAATGCATGAACCTAGGATATAAGATGCAATGCATGACTATGCACCTAGGTCCACAATCTCACCTCACTTACTTCTTAAGTGACTCAACCGCACAGGTAGCCCTCGGGACTTCCAATTTGGTTGACGCAATGATCCTTTCAAAGTCCTCACTTACACTTGTTTTTCCTCCCTATCTCTCGGGTTAGCTAGGGGAATGAGTTGAGGACTCTCTCTCTTCTCTCTAGAAGTTTCTAAGTCAATTGTAATCTTGGGAGTAGGAGTCTTGTTCATCCTAGCTTGTGAGCCTTTTGTTGGTGAATAATTTCTAGGTTTAGGCTCACTCGATCTACCCATAAACTTGGTAAGGTTCAACAGTTGGTCATTCAAAGCCTTAGATTAATTATCTAGGACTGTGAGCTTCTTGGTCATGACTTCCCTGTTATGCACGCAATGTGTTCTATATTGACCATGCTCTCCATAAGTAAAACAAACAAGTTATTTGGCATAGGATCCCTTAATAACTAAATTCTTTAAGTTCTTACCCTTAACATTTTTAGCCTTTGCGGGACTTTGGTTCACTTGTGCAGGTGATGAGCTCGCATTACCCTTCATAAACACGGTCTTGGAAGGAGTAGAGGTGATATGTTCATTTTTGTATCCTAAACCACATTTGTCGTCAACACTCTTCCCTATAGACAGTATTTTATCTAATTTTTACTAATCTAGGGTAAGTCTTTTCAAGAGTTCTTGTGACTCTTGAAGGTCACTATGAAGCTTGATCAATTTAAACTCTAGACCCTTATTGGACTCTACTAGTTCGTGACACTCACTTTGGAAAGCTCAACTTGTCCTTCAAGGACTTATTTTCTTCTTCAAGCCCATAAATATGAGCTATGGACTTCATCGAGTCCACATGGAGTGTTTTCTTTTTTTTTCCTTCACTCATGTTGAGCCTCGATCTCAAAGCATGCACTCTCTTCTTCTGATTGAGGAAATCTTCACACAATTGGTCATATGCATCATAGATGTCCTCAATATTCTCCAAATTATCCTCACTTGAGGTGACTTCAACCTTCAATTCATCTAACACGATGGTAGGACTTGGTTTTTCTTATTTCTCTCTCTCAACTTCCTCGCTAGAAGTTTCTCCCAGGGGGAGGAGTATGAGCCAACAAAAGCTGTAAAATTCTCCTCATCATCTTGAGAAGAAGAGTCCTCACTTGATGTGGACTCACTATTGTTATCGCTCCATTATGGGCATATCTTTTTTCTCCCTACCAGGACATTCCACAGTCATGTGTTCAAACCCTTGACACTTATAGCATTGAAGTTCTTACCCTTTATTTTCAGCCCTTTGCTGAACTTTTCTTCCCCCTTCATTCGGAATCCTAGGTCTACTCAACTTACCCTTTGACCCGGAGGACTCAACACCACCAGCCTTAAAATATTTTATGAACTTTTTAGCAAGAAAGACTATGTCCTCTTGTCCCAAGTGAAATGACTGGGATTCATCTTCTTCTTATCTAATAGAGATCAATGCAACACCCTTTGACTTCTTAGGTGGTTGAAGATTCATCTCAAAAGTCAAAATTGATCCTACCAAGTCTTCCATGGACACCTTTTTCAAACCAACTCTGGTCTTTAAGGTCGTTACCTTAGCTTGAAATCTCGCTAGTAAGGATCTCAATATCTTCCATTTAATCGAGGAGTCTTGATACTTGAAACCTAGGGCAAAGGATGAATTGACAAGGTCATTAAATTTAGCATAAAAATCACTAAAGGTTTCAGCCTCTTGCATCCTCAACATCTCAAATTGGGAGGTGTATCGTTGAAGCTGGGACATCTTCACTAAAGGTGTACCTTAGTGAGAGACTTCAAGAATGTCCCACGCTTCTTTGGAAGTCTCCCAATTGGATATTCTTCGAAACTCACTGTGAGAGACGACATTGAATATCCATTCAAGTCGTTCAAGTTTCACCCCACACAATCATACTCGATTTTGGTCCAATTGCTTAGGAGTTTTTGTCTGGTCATGTTGTCGTCCCCCTCGATAGTCGTCACCGTTGGAGGGGTCCAACCTTGTAACACCGATATCCACACACTCTCGTCAATCAACTTTAGAAAAAAATCTCATCCAAGCAATCAAATATGCATTATTCGAACCGTCAAAGAGTGGTGGTCTCATGACTGATCCGCCTTCTTTTTGAGAATCCATTAGAGACTAACTAATAGTCACAACAATTCCCAAATCAACCAAAAAAAAAAAAACTACATTAACTAAGCCAAAAAAAAAAATCCTAAACGTGCCTAAATACAATCCTGAGGGCAACCACACTCTGATACCAATTAGGAGAGAAGGAAAGTCGATGTGGATCTTCTCTCACAATTATACACGTGGAATTGGTAGACATAACCTAGAAGGGGTGAATAGGTTTATTAAAAAAAATTGCTAGAATAATCACCAAATTAAAACCTAAATCACCACAATTACCAATTAAAAAATTAATTAAACAATTGAGAATATGAACCCGTCATGTGAATTGATGCAAATATTGGTCAATTAGTCAAATTACACTCAAATTCACCACTACTACAATACCACACCCAAAGCCAATTGTTCACAAAGCCCTTTTCGATGAATGGAAAGATAAATAATAATTCATTCAAACACGTAGTGCACTTGTGTGCTATTCCAAGTGTGTATGCAAAATAAAGCAAGTAAAGAGTATCTACAATACAAACAATTTGTTGACGCAAAAACCCAACTCAAAAAAAATCGTGGAACTGCTACCCAGTTCACCTAGCCTTATCAACTAACTCAAAACCAATTTATAGGTACTCTAGTATTATATCTCAACCAATATCATGGTTAGATACTCCTTTCCTCTGCAAATCTCTCCTTCGAATATCACCCACCAAAGTTATGAGTAGCTTCACTTGAACGCATCCACCGCAATGGACGGTTTAGGCTCTTCAAGCGATCCTCTCTCCTAAGATCCTTGAGATGCACACTTTTCCAAAGTGATTTTGATGAAATCAATGCTAGATCTTCGTCTTCCCACATTTCAAATACCATAGGTATGTTCTATACATGAGATTACATCTCTAACACCCTACCCATTCCATATATCAACCCTAAGTTGGAAATAAACTTAATTAGGACATCTTGAAGCGTAATACAAGTTGTAGAAAGCTCCAAAATACCCTAACCAAACTCTAACCCTTGATTTATAAAAATTTCTTCTTTAAAACTTCGGTAAAATCAGTGATTTTTGGTTCGTAGTCGTAGCCCTTGTCATGTAGATTAACTTTGGTTCTTGGCCCAAAGAATTTCGACCAACGGAGAGCCGTAGATCATAGAGAGAAGTTGTGAAACCCATGTTTTTCTCCCTCTTCTTCCCTCTCTCTTTCCAACGTAAAAACCCAGCTGAAAAATGGGGATAAAATCTGATTTCTCCCCTATTTATACTCCTAGGATGTGTAGGCCTCATTGAGTCACACGTCCTCCATTCCCAAATTCGATTTCGTAATCAATTAAATTTCATCTCGGTTCAAGTTCAAAATATTTTTATTTGAACTAAATTTAAATTATTTTCTAATTTTCAAAATTTAATTTCCTGTCTCGTTTATTTAGGTCACGCGACACCCGGCCACCTCGTAAAACGTAAAAAATTTGACTGTCTCGGAATTCAATGAAATTTGACTGGGTAATTAGATTTCACGAGACGAATCCAACGGTGAGGTCCTTTTCGTCATCCAAGTTCTAGAAAAATTTGTGTTTTCAACCCGTACCGTAGTGACAAATTACTATTTTGCCCTTTTTCATAAAAATTTAAATTTTTCCGGATTTTACATTTTTCCCCCCTTTAAAAAAAAATTTGTCCCCAAAATTTACACACACATAGACACTTGACCACATGCATATGCAATAAGTCATCTAATACTTATGACTATAAGAATGTATCTCCATCCTCAAATATGAACGGATAACTGGTACGTATAGTGTCCTCACGTTCCCATGTCGTCTCCTCCACACCTTGGTGCTGCCACAGTACCTTCACCAGCCTCACGGTCTTGCCTCGCAAAACCTGCTCTCGGCTATCCATGATACGCATCGGTCCCTCCTCAAAAGTCTCATCTGCATCAATAACCAGCTCACCCCAATCCATCACATGTGTCGGATCTAGAGTGTAAGTCTGAAGCATAGAAACATGGAACACCGCATGAACACCAGATAAATTTGGCGGTAACGCCAACCGGTAAGCAACTGTACCAACCCTCTCGAGTACCTCGAAGGGCCCGATATACCTCGGCGACAACTTTTCCCACTTCCCGAACCTGATCACTCCCCTCTTAGGCATCACCTTCAAGAATACGTGATCTTCAACCCCCAAACTCTAGAGGTCGCCGCCGTTTGTCGGCGTAGCTCTTCTGCCATCTCTGAGCCGTGAGAAGACACTTCCGTATCAAGTCCACCTTCTCCGAGGTGTCTCTAACCAAATTCAGACTCATAGAGGGTCTCTCTCCAACCTCCATCCAACAAACCAGAGAATGACAAGGTCTCGCATAAAGTGCCTCATTGGGTGTCATCTGTATGCTTACCTGATAACTATTGTAGTAGGTAAACTCCACTAAGGGTAAGTGCTCTTCCTAGCTATCCTTGAGATCAAGGACGTATGCCTGTAGCATGTCCTCTAAAGTCTGGATGGTCCTCTCTAACTGACCGTCCATCTGGGGATGAAAAGTTGTGCTCGTCATCAACTATATCTCCATGGCCCACTGAAAAATCTCCCAAAAATGGGCCATAAACCTGGGATCTCAATCCGATACTATAGATATGAGTACCCCATGCAACCGGATTATCTCCCATATATACAATCGACAGAATTCCTCTAGTGTGAAGGTCATCCGCACTGCCAAAAAGTGTGCTGACTTCATAAACCGGTTCACTATCACCCACACCACGTCATGCCCCCGCGATATCCGTGGCAAGTGGGTCACAAAATCTATCGTGATGTGCTCCTACTTCCACTCAACCACCTCCAAAGGCTGGAGCAACCCTACTGGTTTCTGGTGCTCAGCCTTGACCTGCTGACATATGAGACATCGACTAACGAAATCTCTAATATGCCTCTTCATCCCACTCCAATAGTACTGACGACGAAAATCATGGTACATCTTCGTACCAACTGGATGTACAGCAAAATGGGAGCAATAAAACTCTCTAAGGATCTCCTCTCTCAAATCCGCAGACTGGAAAACCACAACCCTTCCCCTAAACCAAAGACTACCATCTGCGTGAATAGCCAAGCCCTAGTCACCTGTACCCGACTGTACCCGGTCCCTGATGGACAATATCTCCGAGTCCTGCCCCTGGGACTCGATCACCCTACTTAGTAGGGAAGACGTAGCTACCAAACTCCCCAAAGTACCCTGAGTCTGACCCTTGTAGTTCAGCCTAAACTGCCCCACAGTCTCGAGCATCTGCCACTCTCGAGAAGCCACACTAGCTAAGACTCCCCATGACTTCCGATTGAGTGCATCTGCCACTACGTTTGCCTTATCGGGATGGTAATGCAAAGTAAAGTCATAATCCTCTAAATACTCCATCCACCTGTGTTGTCTCATATTAAGGTCCCGTTGTGTAAAGATGTACTTCAGAATTTTATGGTCTGAAAACACCTCAAACTGCTCACCATACAAACAGTGGTGCCAAGCCTTCAAGGGGAAAACAATGGCCGCCAACTCCGTGTCGTGTGTGGGGTAGTTCTGCTCGTTGCTCTTTAACTGTCGAGAACCATAAGTCACCACCCTCCCAGACTGCATCAACACACAAACAAGTCCGTCATTGGAGACATCACAATACACTGTGTACCTCTGTCCCCTCTCTGGAATTGTCAAAATAGGAGCTGAAGTAAGCCTTCCCCCTCAACTCTTGGAATGCCCTCTCACGCGAGTCATCCCACTGAAACTTGACCTCCTTTCATGCCAATCTCGTCATACGTGCAGCTAGTCGGGAAAAGTCCTTGATGAACCTCCTGTAATACCCCGCCAATCCCAAGAAACTGCGAATCTCGAAGACTAACTTCGCCCTCTCCCAACTTATGACTGCCTCAACTTTATCCAGGTCTACGAATACACCCAAACCCGACACCACGTGTCCCAAAAATTTCACTTCGGTCAGCCAAAATTCACACTTGTTGAACTTGGCATACAACTGATGGTCTCTCAAGGTTAGAAGAACAACCCTCAAGTGACCCTCATGCTTCTCCTTAGACTTGGAGTAGATCAGGATATCATCAACAAAGACCATGACAAACTGGTCTAGATAGGGTTGGAACACCCTATGCATGAGATCCATGAATGCAGTCGGGGCATTTGTCAATCCAAAAGGCATCACAGTAAACTCGAAATGCTCATATAGCGTCCTAAACGCCGTTTTAGGGATATCTACCTCCCTAATCCTCAACTGATGGTAACCCGTGCGTAGATCTATCTTGGAATAGACCCGCGCCCCTCTTAGTTGATCAAATAAGTCATCAATCTGCGGCAAATGGTATCTATTCTTGATAGTAACCCGATTCAACTGCCGGTAATCTATACATAGTCAAAGAGTCTTGTCCTTCTTCTTGGCAAACAACACCGGACGGCCCCAAGGTGAGGTACTCTGTCTAATAAAGCCCTTGTCCATCAATTCTTGCAATTGAACCTTGAGTTCTTGCAAATCTGTAGGTGTTATTCTATGCGGAGTCATAGAAATGGGTGATGTACCGGAGTGCAACTCAATGATGAAGTCTACATCCCTATGTGGAGCTAATCCCGGTTGTTCGTCCGAAAAAACATCCTCATACTCACAAACCACCCGAGGTAGACCCAACTTCTGTCTCTCCTTGTCTTTTGGGGTAAGGCTTGCTAGCCAACCCATTAACTGTCCGTACCATCGAGAGTCATACACAGCTTAGGGTAAAACGTCGTTCTTTTCCCCCTAAAACTTGAAACAAACACCCTCTGGTGTACAAGCAGTGACCCCCTTTCGATTACAATCAATGACGACTCGGTGCACTGCCAACCAGTCCATCACAAGGATGACATCAAACTCCGACATTTCCATAACCCTAAGGTCCATAGTGAGTAGAATCCCCGAGATCTCTAGCTCACAACCCCGACATATCTAATCAATGCATACCCTAGCTCTTAGGGGAAAACTCACATGCAATGCCTCTTCCAAGGTCTCAACCTCTAAGCTTAAATCCCTCATACATGATGCAGAAATAAATGAATATGATGCACCAGAGTCAAATAATACCCTTGCCCATAAGCGAGATAGTAGAAATGTATCCTGAATAACCGACTGATCCACTGGCTCAATCTGAGGTGTGATGGCGTAACTTGCCCCTAGATCCCTAAAATCCCAGCCTGTGATCCTTGTCCCCGGCCTTGGCCCATGCCCTGGCCCATCTGGCCTGATTGCGGAGTCCCCTTTCGTATGTGTTATACATGAGATTACATCTCTAACACCCTACTCATTCCACATATCAACCCTAGGTTGAAAATAAACCTAATTAGGAAAAGAATTATACCTCTTCAAGCGTAATGCAAGTGGTAGAAAGATGTAAAATACTCAAACCAAGCTCTAACCCTTGATTTCCAAAAATCACGTCTTTGAAACTTCGGTAAAATCCGCTATTTTTGGTACGTAGTCGTAGACTTCATCACGTAGATGAATTTTGGTTCTTGGCTCGAAGAATTCCGACCAACGAAGAGCTGTAGATCGTAGAGAGAAGTTGTGAAACCCTTGTTTTTCTCTGTCTTCTTCCCTCTCTCTTTCCAACGTAAAAACCCAGCTGAACAGTGGGGAGAAAATCTGATTTTCTCCCCTATTTATACTCCTAAGATGTTTGGCCCTCATTGCGCCACACATCCTCCATTCCCAGGTTCGATTTCGTCCTGAATCAATTAAATTTCATCCCCATTCAAGTTCAAAATATTTTTATTTGAATTAACTTTAAATTATTTTCTAATTTTTAAAATTTAATTCCCGGTCTTGTTATTTAGGTCACGTGACACCTGATCGCCTCGTAAAACATGAAAAATTCGACTGTCTCAGAATTCAACGAAATTTGACGAGTAATTAGATTTCCCGAGATGAATCTAATGGTGAGGTCCGTTTCGTCATCCGAATTTTAAAAAAATTCGGGTTTTCATCCCGTACCGTAATGGTAAATTATCGTTTTGCCATTTTTTATAAAAATTCAAATTTTTTCGGGTTTTACAATTCCACTTCACCAAATCGGCATGCCAGTTCCTCTCATCCGACATACTGTATGTCTTGCAATGCCTATCGGGTCAGCCTTCCATTCAAAAACTTTTGTGACCTTCAAGGCATGTTGGTTCCACATCCGGCATGCCGGATGTCCAGCCGATTCAGCTCTGCACCTTGTCATTTCTTCACTTCTGGGCTTGCACATCTCTTTCTTCCTTTATTTCACTCAATTATCTACGCATCTAGATTTCACATTAGATCATAGTATAAATGCTTTGATCATCATTGAAACCATGCTTAAATAAGCAATGGGTCAACACCCTATGTTTTTTTCCTAAAACACGGGTCTCATAAACTTGACTAGGAATATTAATAGCAAGCAAACCAAAAACTAATTTTTTCTGAGAAAAAAAATTTACATTCCCAAACCGCATATGTCAGTGCCAATTATCACCAGAAATTTCACAATTAAAGTAAGGTAAATTCTAACAATTAATTTGTAAAAGAAACAAATGATTGGGTGTCATATTTACCTTTGTTATTAGTGCCCAACGACTGTCATTAATAGTACAAACACCATTAAAAATTCTCATATCATACCATTTTTCTGACAACTATCCCATACTCAATAAATTATGGCTAAGACCGGGAACGTAATAAACATCTGAAATAGCTTTCAAAGACCCATATTTTAACTTGATAGAAATCTTACATTTTCCATTTATGGGGATGGTTGAAGCATTCTCAAATTTAATGTCTAACTGAACAGACTCATCCAATACAATGAACATCTCCCTTTGACCACACGTGATTATTGCAGCCTGAATTCAAATACCACTTATTTTTTTAACATCATCCACTACACTATCAGCCAAAAAAAAAATCTTTTAATTATCATCATTACCCTCTGCAATTTTTAGCATGATAATTCTTATTATCGGGTCTCCTCAATTTGTAGCACTTCATTTTATAGGGCCCTAATTTTCCACAATATTAATACTTGATTTGGGATTTTTCACGTTATTCACCCTAATTATTACCTTTACCTTTTTCTCTACCAGATCTGTTTTGCCACGTACCTTGGTTATTTGAATGTTAATATTTCTGATTTGATTGGGATTTCTTGTGGGACTCATCTTTTTCCTTTTTGAAACTCGTCTGTGTCTGCAAGGCTTCTTCAACTAAAATATCGATTTTTTCATTCAATCTTTGTTCATGGGCTTACAGGGAACCCATCAACTCATCACCTATCAAGGAATCAAGATCCTTTGACTCCATGATAGCTGTGACAATATACATGAACCTCATTGACAAAGTCTGAAGAATTTTTTCCATAACCTATAGATCCTTCACATCCTCGTCGTTGGCTCTCATCTGATTAACAATAACCAATGTCCGCGAAAAATAATTAGATATACTCTATGATTTTTCCATCTAAAGAAGCTCAAACTGTCTGCGTAGGGTCTGCAACCGAACATTTTTCACCTTATCTTGTCCAATATAACAATTGATCAAGACATCCAATGTCGTCTTTGCCCTCGAAACAATTGCAATTTTGTCATAAATTGATGAATCAATTGCTCCATAGATGTACATCAACGCTCTGCCGTCTTTCTTCCGATTACTTTCCAATTCATTCTTTTGGGTTTTTGTGTGAGTTTCTAAAACTCTAGGATATTTGAATCCTTTTGTCATAATATCTAAAAAATCCATGACCATAAAAAATAACTCTATCTGTATTTTCCAATGTTGAAAATTTGACCTCCATCAAATTTTTCAACATGAACGCATTCCTCTTTTCCGTCTCTGAAATATGGCTCTCATATCAAATGTAGGATCTCAAAATAATCAAGCACTCAAATATCTCATACACATAATTAAATATCAAAGATTCAAAATAAATTTAGGAAGAAAAATAAAGCAATAATGGTGACGAAAAATCGACCCACATAACAAAAACCACTTTATTGAATACCATAAGAATTGATATGCCAAGCTACGCTATCCATGTATCATAACTCTAAAACTCTAATTAATGACTTCTAATTATAGTAAAAAACTAATATTTAAACGCAAAGAAATTAGAATGCCTTTGAGTTATAGTCCCATGTGGACAAATACTCCTAAACTAACTAGAAATCTAATAATAAAATATAACTATTTTAATAAAAGTTTGGGTCAAACTCTAATAGTTTTATCATTTTTATCACTTATTGATATAAGTTATTATAAATGAGTATTATATGGTCTTTAATAGATTTTTAGCTTATTGAAAAACTACAAATGATGGGTTTGGTCAAGAAATAATAGAATTTTAATATTACATTTTTTATTCAAAGGTTCAATAAGTCAACTCAAATACGACATAATTGACGTGATTAGTTAAATTAGTTAAGATTGACTAATACGAAACCATACTGTCACGCTCCAATTCTTAATAAATAAACGTGATCTAACCAATAACTTTTAAAATCAAGAGAGCAATCTAAATAATACTATTCAACGGATAAAAACACCAATATCCACATCATCAAACTAAGTACCATATGAAAATCATAAATCCATAATCCACATTTATATGAAAACCTCGCATAGAAATAAATATTCCCTCTCTAACTTGATCATTCAAAATTCATAAACATTATTGCATCATCAAGAGACATAAAATTAACTAAATCAATAAGTAGATCCTCAAGCCTCGAACTCTAGATCCCCATCCTGCTTCGTTTCACAACCCCAAATGACGTTATCACCTAAGCATGTATCGGTGTCAATTTCCAAATCTGAAAAAATAATTTTGACGAACCCAGATCTAGCTAGGTCAGACCCTATTAATCAAGTAGGCCCAGATCAGCTAAAAGGATCAGTCAAGCTCAGTTCATGAAGTCAACCCAGTCTAAGGCCCAATGAGTTCAAGAAAATTAGAGCACATGGGGAGCAATTATCAGGATACCTACTCTCGAAGATCAAGACAATCTTTAATTGTACTTATCTTTTGTAGCTATCCTCCCCGAAGAACTAGTACATTTACCCTCACATCACCGTCTCACCTAAGGGCTTTCTGCCTATAAATTGTAAGCTCCCTCCACATGAGAGGGGCATCTCTCTACACCCCCTCACATAGTTATTTCTCTCTCCTAGCTACCATACCTCTCCCAGAGCTAATCTTTGCTCTCTCTCTCTCACCTGACTTTATTAATAAAGGTTCTCCAGCCACCGTTGCTATTTTTTGGAGTGGAATAGGTCACTCTGACCGAACCACTATATACTTGCGTGTTGACCCAATATTTAACTTTTTGCCATTGTTTGCTTTATTAATTGTTTCATTAATTCTCTTGCATTATTCACTCGACTGTTGATCTTGCATAAGCCTATTTTGTGCATCATCAATTTGGCGTCGTTTGTGGGAAACAACTAAGTTTTCTACTACCTTGCTACTCCTTTTACATCCATGGCAATCACAATCAGGTCGATGAATCAACAACCGGATAGCAACAACCCAACCAGCCAGGAGGAGGCTCTACCTCCGCCCGCACTAGCAGAACCATCCACTGCGGCAACTCCAGTGGTCGGGCAATAAATCTTGGAGACCATACAGTTGTTGATAAGCCAGAACCAGCAAATCATCCAGCTGATGCTCGTCTCGGGAGGCGTCGCCCCTCAGCCTGTTGAAACTGTACTCCCTCCAATTAGAGAGGTGCCACAGCCTCCCCACTTCGCGTGCCAAGGCGTTCCCCACCATAGCACTCAACGCTAGGGCACCCCCATGTAGCGCCAGGACACCCCTTGCCAGGGAGTTTCCCTACTGCGCGCAGGCACCTCACACGTTCCCCCTCCTCATGTTCCTGCTCCACACGCAGTCGACCATCCTGGGCAGGAGGATGAGGGGGAGAACCAGTATGTGGATCATGAAAGCTACTACAATGATCCAACGGAGGATGTCCCTAACCAGTGGGACGAGAAGATCAAGGAGGTGAAAAACCAGCTTGGCAATGCCCTCAACGCCATCAAAGCACAGGCGTTGGAGACGGTGGACTATTTGGTAAGCTACACTGATACCCCGTTTGTTGCAGATGTTGTCAATTACCCTCTACCCTCGAAGTTTAAAATGCCTGCCTTCGAGATCTTCGATGGCACCAAGGACCCTCTGGTTTATCTTGACACATATAAATCTCTTATTCAACTCCACAACGTGCCTGATGAGATCATGTGTAGAGCCTTCTATACCACCCTGAAGGGATCTGCTCGACAATGGTTCACGAAGATCAAACCCTATTCTATCCACTCCTTCACGGAGCTGAGCAAAATCATTTGTCTCCCACTTTATTAGGGGACGCCGACACCAGAAGTTGGTTAACCACCTGCTCACCATCAAGCAAGACCGGGATGAAAGTCTTAGGAGCTACCTCACTCATTTTAAGGAGAAGACTCTCCAGATCGAGAAGCCAGATGACAAGGTAACCATGGCTGCCTTTATTGTGGGACTGCGTTCCTCGAGCTTCATGTTCTCCGTACTAAAGAAGCCACCCCCCAGCATGCCCGAACTACTATCAAGGGCACAGAAGTATATGAATGCTGAGGATGCCACCAAAGCTCGACAAGGTGAGTCCTCCCGCGGGGGTGAGAAAAGAAAAGATACCCCCAAAGACAGAAGAAAAGTAGAGAATAAGGGGAATAGGACACTCAACGCCTAGGTGGAGCATATCCTATTCCAAATACAAGATGACCCCACGTTTCGCTAGCAAGGAAAAATGAAGTCCGCCCTGAACCAAAGAAATTCGAACAAATACTGTCGCTTCCACCGCAACCATGGCCACGACACTAATGACTGTTATGAGCTCAAAAGGCAGATCGATAAGCTCATACAACGTGGCCAATTGAGGCAGTACGTTGCTGGTAGAGGACAAGCCCCGCCACCTGGCCGAGACCAGGATGACAAAGAACGCCAACAACCCCTCGGAGAAATCCAGACGATCTCCGGAGGGCTAGGAGGAGGAGGCGACTCCAACTCCGCCAGGAAAGCCAGACAGGCAGAGTCGAACGACTCTTGCCCGACGAAGACACCCCAGCATAGGGAAGAAGAAGTCATCACCTTCTCAGACAAGGACCTCGAGGGGATCCAATTCCCCCATAATGACCCTCTGGTCTTAACTATGATTGTAGCCAACTACCAGGTTAAGAGAATTCTGGTGGATAGCAGCAGCTATGCCGACATCCTATTCGCACCAGCCTATGACAGCCTTCATCTAGGCAAGGAAAGATTACAACCTATTAGAACGCCCCTCATCGAATTTTCAGGTGAGAGGGCATATCCTTTGGGTTCCACCAGCTTGTCAGTCACAGTAGGTACAACACCAAGAAGCTCCACCATCATGGTAAACTTTATAGTGCTAGACTACCCCTCTGCCTACAACATCATATTTGGACGCCCTGCACTCAACACCTTAAGGGCAGTGCTGTCCACCTATCACCTTGTTCTTCGTTTCCCAACCCTCTGTAGGATAGAAAAAGTTAGAGGAGATCAAGTCTCTGCCAGAGAATGCTAATTGGCCTCTATGAGGATCAAGAAACCCCAAGAGGCCCTTTAGGTGGAAGTGTTTGGTATGACAACACACTGAAAACGGGAAAGCTTTGGCCCACCTATGGGACGCCAAACACCTGAAGAGCTATTATCAATAGCGGGTACAAGCTGGTGGCTCTCATTTTATTTGTCCTTTATTGTTTCAGTTGATTTATTCTGTTGTTTATTATTTTATGAAATAAAACTCTACGAAGATTATTGTGTCCAAAACTGTCTTGCTTTCATTTCATCAAGTTTGTAAACATTTTACAAAAGTCAGAACATGATCTAACAACAAGGTAAGACAAAAAGATAAAAGTCATCATACTCCCAACGATTAGTCACTACTCCCCGAGCCACTATCATCAAGGCTCACCCCGTCACCATCTACCCCTAGTGCCTCATATGGGACGAAGCCAGAGAAATCAATAGTAGGAAAACCTGTCAAGCTCTTCATAACCATCAATAAAGGCGCCTGCAATGGCCCTCTCAGCAGCCTCTTTCCTTATCTCCACCTCAATGGAATGAGCATCTTCCATGGCAGCCCTCTCCCGAGTTATACGTAGCTCGGCCTCAGCTCCGGCGATCCTCTCGTGGGATGCTCGCAGCTCTGAATCTGCTCTCGTGCAGATAGTCACCTTATTAATCTCCAGCTTCGCGCTATCTCGTGAATCGCCAAAAAGCTCAGCTTAATCCTACCTCTGCTCTCAAGCAGCCTCAATCTCTAGATTAGCGCCTCTCTTACGAGCCACTATTAGAAGTAGGGCAGCTATGTGGACCTATAGTCCTCGTAGAAGACCGCACTAGAGTCTCAACTCCTACAGTGGTACAAGGGCTAGCTCTGGTACACACAGGAGTCACAGTCTCGGAAGGAGTGGGGGCACCACCGAATCCCGCTCCCGGGAAACAACCTAGCCATCAAACGTTGACCGAAAAGAATTGGGGGCATCAAACCTCGCCCTCTTGGGAGGAGGAGAAGACGCCACTCTAAAAGCATAGAGAACCTCCATCATCGCTCTATCAACAGAACGTCTGTAATTAGAGACAAGAGCAGGATTAGGGAAAGCGGGTTTGTCTTCTACCGAGCCAAAAACCATCATAGTCTCCCTCTCTGGCAAAACTCAGAACTTACACCCACCGCCCATGAATGCCTGACAGCTGCCTGCCATAGCGCAACTTCCCACCGCCGTCGATTTCATAAATTTGTGTTTAAAACTCAAATTCAGAGAGAAAGAAGCATTTTTGGATAAATTTGTTGCCCAAACTGCCATTGGTAGTTTATATGTCATAGATCTCAAAAAATACCCAAATTCAAAAAAAAATTCCCTCAAACGGACAACCGAGCACAAAGTTATGGCCATTTAAAGTTTTGCTGTTTTTCATGGTTTTCTGATACTCCGATCGGCACCCCAGCGCCCGCTCCCTTCTCCTGGATTTGCCCATGGCATTGCTCAGACCACCTACATCCCCTGGCATTGCCTAGGCCTCCCTGGATTCGCCAAGACCAGTACCAGCACCAGCCAGCACAAGTCAATGCTCAGCGCCCAACGCGTGCTTATGCCTACAAGACGTCGCCCAGCCTGCTGCAAGGCTCGTGCCAAGGCCAGCGTGCCGCCCAGAACTTCTCCTCCTTCCTCGGTGTTGCGCAAGTGCCCAAAGACTCTACTACTACCCTCTTTGGCACCGCTGAAGTTGCTCGCGTCTCCACCACTGGTGCCGTCTGGCATACCGCTGACATCTCCCAGCGCACTGGCGCTGCCCCAGCGTGTAGCAGGCGTCGCCCCACCTCTTGGCTGTTTCAGAGCTGCCTTGCTAGACTCCCCCTTCTCGACTTGAGGCGTCGCCTCTGTAGATGGTGCCGCCATGAAGGCTGGATGGCATCACCCTTGGCTTTACCATGTCGTCACCCAGGGCTTCGTCAGGCCTTGTCAAGTGGAGGCCCTCACTTGATCTCTCCTACAGTCCTGCCATGGCGATCTTCCTGGTCTTCAAAGTCTGCATCTTCATCTCCATTGAAGCTCCCTAAATTGTGTTAATAGATAGGTTGTTTAGCTCAAAGAAAAGGGGTAACAAGAGAGGAGGAAAATGCGTGGAATTGGGTACCTTCGCGATGGACATTCAACAGTAAAGCTACCTGTGGGAAGCAAGCCACCTACAGGTGAAGGGGCTCACTCATACCCTCAACCCCCTTTCATCATGACTGGGGCTTGGGGCTTAGGGGGCAAATGACGAGCCCAGATCTAGCTGGGTCAGGCCCTATTAGTCAAGTAGGCCCAAATCAGCTAAAATGATCAATCAAGCCCAGTTCGTGAAGTCAACCCAGTCTAAGGCCCAAGGAGTCCAAGAAGATTAGAACACGTGAGCAGCAATCATCGGGATATCCACTCTTAAAGATCAAGACAATCTTTAATTGTACTTACATTTTGTAGCTATCCTCCCCGAAGAACTAGTACCTTTACCCTCACGTCACCGCCTCACCTAAGGGCTTTGTGCCTATAAATTGTAAGCTCCCTCCACATGAGAGGGGCATCTCTCTACACCCCTCATATAGCTATTTCTCTCTCCTAGCTATCATACCTCTCCCAGAGCTAACATTTGCTCTCTCTCTCTCACCTTACTTTATTAATAAAGGTTCTCCGGCCACCGTTGCCATTTTTCGGAGTGGAGTAGGTCACTCTGACCGAACCATTATATACTTGCGTGTTGACCCAATATTTAACTTTTTGCCAATGATTGCTTTATTAATTGTTTCATTCTATTGCATTATTCACTCGACTGTTGATATTGCATAAGTCTATTTTGTGCATCATCAATATTAAAGAAAGGAGTGAGTACAACTAGCTCAGAAGATAAACTGTCATCCCTAAACAAAGTATACAAAATGCATAAAAACAAATCGATCTCAATTTATAAAATAAAAATATAAGTTTTGAAGTAAAACAAATGGCATTGTTGATAATCTCAAATTTCGATATATGTATAAAATTTCATCATATAATAGATCATTCAAAAAATAAACATTTAGTAATAGGAATATCTTATGTACGCATGTTGACTAGCAAGAATTAACACACTGAATGTATCTGGCCCACACACACACCACCATCAAATCAATCCCGGCAGGGCTACAATGTTTTAGGAAGCATGTATACTAACACATCAATATACAAAGCTTGTTTTTTTTGCAAGTGATTAAAATGTAAGTCGTGGTTAAAATATTTATGCTGGTTAAACTGTAAGTGAATGATTAAAATATTTATTGTGGTTAAAAAGATAAACATAAATAAACAAATTTATTACGGTTAAAATGTTAAAATATAAGATATAAACAATTTAAACTGTTGTTGTGTTTTATGCAAACATGACACTCTGATTTTCATATAAAATATTATACTTAACTCAACTTAATAAAATCACTTACTTGAATAATTTAAGAATTAAGTGTATTGAATTTCTTTAAACAAATATTTAAGAGATAGTTATGAAAGTAAAAATATGTTTTACACCTTTTGTAATTTTTATTATAAATCTGAGTATTATCAAAGTGCCTCTAAATCCATCATAAATTAAAATCCAACCATTCAAGGTCCACCATAAAAAATTCTATTAGGTTAAGTGTGCTCTGTCAGAGACTTATCTTTTCTATTAAACTAAAGTAAAAATAAAAAAGAAGACCATCAATCAACTAGTTCATAAATGAAAAGAGTCTATTCATTTTCTAGCCAACTACTTTAATTTGTCACCTTTTCATCTTTTTCTTTTTAAGGTTTCTGTTCCTTCATCTTGGGTAGGCTCTCCTTTTACACAAAAAGCTTGTAGATATGTTAGATTACACCATAGTTGTGGAGAGAGAAAAAGGGAAAGAGTGATGATAATGGTCATAGATATCTCTTTCTTTTGGGAGGGGGGTTGCGAGTGCTTGTACTGAAGATTCCATGTCTACTATCTTCCTTCATGACAAAGAAAACCCTTTCTCACTTCGCTTTTTTAACTGCATTTCATAGATCAACTTGAGTATTATCCTAATCCATCAAGCACTGGCGGAGTCAAAAATTCTGTTTATGGTGGACATTTTACTTAGAAATTTTAAAAAAAAATTCTCCTAATCAATAAAAGTAAAATAATATATTTAAATTTACGGCATTATATTTGATACTTAAAGATTCATAAAATACAAAAATTATCAAATGTCAATAAATATAGTATACACAAATAAAAAATAAAAAAATTAGCTAATTACAACCCTTCATATAACAAATGAAACTAACTACATAAAAGATACTATAGTCTTTCTCTATATAACCAATCAAGCTATTATCCATTAACTCATTAAGTTATTTAACCTAGTTTTCATAATATCTATAACTTTAAAAATGAGCCTGGTATGTCAAAAATTTATCTTAATGTATCTACAAAGTGTTTAGAGTGTGTCCAAAAGTTCATAATTATTTAATTATATAATTATACTAATCGATAGAATAAAAAATAATAGAATGAACATACTTAATTATACTTATAATAATTTAAATATATATAACTAATATTTTTTTAGAAAAAATTCAGAGTGGACCCGTGCCCCCCTAGTCCTCATGTGGCTCCACCACTGCCATCAAGACTAAATTTATTTATGATGATTTTCGTGTTAAAAACGACAAATCTATACTATTAATAAAGAGGGTGGGATTTGGTACCCACGCTTAAAAAAATTTATAATTAGGAGTAAATCGTGCCTGAAAGTATAATGTAATATAAATAATTTTGAGAGAGATGTTGATGGCCGTTGGATGAGTCTATTTAAGACCGTCAGATAGATTTATTGAAGTCTGTCTTGTTTTATATTATAGATTATAGATGCCCTTTATTTTTTTCCTAGGCTTCGTTTGTTTAGCGGGGGAATGGTAGAAAATGCAAGAAAGAGAAATTTTAAAAAAATTTCATGTGTTTGGTTAGCATGAAAAGGAAAATGATAGAAAAAATAATTTTTTTTCATACATGATTTTTCTCACAATTAACCAACTTTTTTTCTTATAAAAAACATAAGAAAATACAAGAAAATTGTAATCTATAACTAACTTCCTATTTTACCCTTATTTTTCTTAAAATATTTTATTGTTTATTAATTTTAAAAAAAATTGGTATAGATTTGATTAATTATGTAATTTGGCCTAAAAACCTTTGTGTTGGTGATTGTCTTAGAATTAGGTTTCAAGCATTTTTTAAAAAAAATTTAACTTTCAATTATAATTACATATTTTTTTCTTTTTTAGACCGTTTTAATATAATTAAGGGTAATTTAGACAATTATACAAAATTTCTTATAACTTTACTTTCTTTCAAACAGTAAAATTAAATTTCTTTAAAATTTTCCTATGAATTTTTCATTCTAACCAAATACATGCATGAAAATATATTTTTTATCATTTTCTTTTCTTTCACTTCACTTTCTATTATTTTCACTTTCCATCATTTTTTTCTTCCTAACCAAACGGAGCCCTATAGTCATACTCAACTTTCTTGTTAACTACACTATAAAGTGCACTTAATTAACCACCTGTCACTTCCATAGGCACTTAAATTTATCTGTGCTAATATCTTTTATGTGCACTATTCTTATTGTTTTAAGATGGCCATCCAGAAATGTCGTCCCCACTTTTTTTTTTTTTACATTTTGGCATGAGAAAACTATTTTTTGGGTGAGCTTTAATATCTCATATGAGGGTTTTTTTTTTGTCTTATAAAAAAATTGCTTTTTGGTAATTTATATTATTAACAGCATGTAAACAAACTAATGGGCATAATATTTCCTAAAATAAAAGTAAATTAATGTTCCTACTATTTCTCAAAATAAAAAGTGGATATAATAGACTGAAATTATAAACCAAAATATTAGGTATGAATATCCTAAACATAGGAAAGAAGATGGTCTGTCAACTATTGCAGAAAATGAAAAGGCGCAATGTTATGCACCCAAAATGTGCGCCAAATCATCTGCAGAAAGGAAAACCGTCATTTCATTGTTGCACAAAATTTTTTTAATAAAGACACAATAAATTGTAACAAAAATAAAATTATAATATTTGATGTAAAAGTATTCTCCATTGTCAAGCTAATGTAGAGGAATTTTTGTTAGAATTTCGAGAAATTATAGATGGAAGAGAATTTTTCATGAAGGTAAAGATGGAGTCCTAATTTGTGGAGACAGAGAGAAAGGAAAATTATAAAATACAAAGAAGGAAAAAAAGGACAACTTTAGGGGCATGTTTGGATAAATTTTGAGATTGGGGATTGGATTGAGGAATAAAGTTGGATATGATGTACTGCAATCTAATACCATCTTTTGCATTACATTAGGCTAGAGAAATGAGCCACGGACAAATATGACACCCAAAAGTAGATAGCAGGACATTTATGATGTGATGGTATAATTTTTGACAAATTTACCCATTCGTCCAACTTATTTTACACCTATCATTGGGGCAAAGTGGTAAATTCGTGTTTTAATCCTATTGATGCTATTTTACCACCCAATTTATCCCTCCTAGAGGTGGCTCTGATTAATCCCACATATGTAGTGTTTACCACACACTAGTATGCGGGCCTTCCATTAGATTTAATATTAAAACTAGGGAAATATTTTTCAACCAAACAAGGTTTTTGTGAATTCATTAGACTATTCAACTCAATCCCATCAAATTATTCCACCTAATACACCAATCCAGACATGCCCTAAATCAATATGAGCAAGGAGAAGTTGACGAAGAGACATGAGAAATTTTGGGGATAGGAAGGGGTGCGTTAAAAAAAATAAATTAAATGATATATATTGAGGCATTCAAACAAGAGCAATGATATGTGCATAAAAAGAATGCACTAAAAGTTGCACCAAATCATTTACAGTCATTGAATCAGTAAGTCTCAGTACTGATCCAATAATTGCTGTTAATTTAGTACAAGTTTTGGTGCACAAATTTTCTACATATAGAATTATCCTTCAAACAATATCAAATTTTGTAAGGAGATAAATATAAATAGAAATAAGATGGAAAAGAAGATGAAGATTTTAGGGTTAGGAATGATCCCACCCATATTACACAATATTTCCAGGTTCCTAGCTGTTCTTTTTCCACTTTGGTAAAGTATTTTTTTGGATAAATTATATTTGAATACTCTTAACTATGACTTTTTTTTTATATTGTCCCACAATATTATATTTTTATATTATATTCTTAACTATGTGATTAATTTCACATCGCATTTATTATTAACGTCTGTTATATATTTAACAAAAATTTGTTTCACTTTGTCCCTAATTATGTAATTTTTAATAATTTCTGTCAAAAAATGTAGTTGACGTTTGCCATTGAGACAATATAAAATAATTTGAGTAGTTTAGGGGACAAATGTGAAAAAATCAGTAGTTCAAGGGACAAATAAAATTAAATTCATAGTCTAGAGGGCCAAATGTAATTTACCCTTATTTTCTTCTTCGGACAATTATTGCTGACGTCATTGGATGACGATACATATGATAAAATTATAGACCCCACCACCAACTCATTCAATATACCGGAGAGTTTCAGACCATACGAATGCCCCCACACGGTTGTTTTATTTGTAATTTAAGTCGCGAGTTCTTCGTGTTGTCGTACGTATTTTTTGGAAACTTGCATGGTAAGATCCGCGTGACGTGATTCACGCGCTACAACGTACGTTAAATAGAACAATGTTATATATCCTAAATCTGTAACTCAAATTTATATCTCAAATGAAGGAGGATTATTGGATCAGTGGGTCCCATTTGAAAAAATTGATGGGATCCACTCATCTAACGGTCCTCCTTCATTTGGGATACAAATTTAAATTACAAATTTGAGATATATAATATTTCCCCGTTAAATAAGGGGGTCCTTAAAGACTCATACTTGATCAACAACAATCTTACAAGATCAAAAAATAAAAATCAATGTGAACTTAATGTTTTGGGTGAGCTTCAATATCTCAGTTGAGTTTATTCTGTCTCTTTGGGATTTTCATTTTTCATTCCTCAAAATTAATCGATTGATACCGTAATTTCAGGCATGAATTGTTCCTAATAAACTTATAATTATGAACAAAAAATATTAGGGACGAATATCCAAATAAAAGAAAAGAAAGAAGACCGTTAGTCAACTAGTACAGAAGATGAATAGACCCCTCCTCATCCTACAACAACTACTTCGGCGAAATAAATTAAAAAAAAAAAAAGAAGCAAGGCCCATGATTCCACTACTGCAGAATATGAAAGGACCCTTTGACATTTCCAGTACTTTTGTGACCCTTTATATCTTTCTTGTCTAAGGTTTCTGTTGTATACTTAATATTTCTTTTTAACGTTTCCCTGGTTCTTCATATTGGGTTGGCTCTTTTTTTTTTTTTAACACAAAAAGCTTATATATATGTAAGATTACACAACACTACAGTTATGGTGAGAGATAAAAGAGTGATGATCATGGTCAAGTATATCTCTTTCTTTTGAGAGAGGATTTTGCAAGTGCTTCTACTGCAGATTCCTAGGTCTACTCTCTTTTTTCCTTCATGACAAAGAAAACCCATTTCTCTCTCTTCTTCTCACTCACAATACTTTCTGACTCTTGCCTTTAAAAATGTTGTATATCTAAAAGGGGTTTTGATGTTTTGAATGTTGCATGCAGGTCTGAGTACCAAAATAGAAGAAGAAGGTAGCAATAGGGGACTTGGAAGATAAAGTGATGATGGAAGTGGGTTCTTCAGGCAAGAAGAGAGCAGTACTGGCGAAAGATGACTTCATTGAGTTGGTGTTTTCATGGTCTCTTGAAGACATCTTTAACGAGGATCTTTATAAACATCAGGTCTGCTTTCTATTACATGTTTGATCATTCTATTTGTTCTTAGTTAATGGAATCATTCGACATTTCACTAAAATTTGCAGATTTATATTAATTTATTGTGATGCTTATTGGCCAATGAAAGATAAACGTCTGGTCTGCCCAAGCTATTCGTTTTTGGAGTCTCTACGGTCCACACCTTTGTATTTGAGAGTTTCATACAAATTCTTAACCATTTTTATCTGATGCAATTTGCTATTCATTCCTCGGTAATTTTTTTTTTTTTTTGGCGAGGGCAAGGGCGAGGGCGAGGGCGAGGGAGAGGGAGGCTTAAACCCTTGATCTGGTAAAGTCTTCCCAAGACAAATAGTATCATTGAGCCAAAGGCCCATTGATTCATTCATCAGTAATTAAACCATCTTACTTTTTGTGATAATATCTTTTTACGATAAATTGTGTTTATACTCAATGAATCATAATCGTTCTTTGATAAGGTTGTACCACAATGCCCTTGAATCACATAGCAAATTTTGTGCATGCTTGTGAAAATACGTTCTTACTAGTGAATATGAAGGGCAATGTCAACATCGTCTTTTAGAAAATAGGATTAATTACAAAATATCCCCTCCAAGTTTAGGTCATGTTTCAATAAGTTCCTCATGGTTTTAATTTAAACAATTTGGCCCCTTCAAGTTTTCATTTGATTAAACTAACTGATGGAATAGATGAAAGTTTTAAAAGTCCCAAAATACCCCTCCAATGACACCCTTTATTTTTCCAGTCCCTTTAACTACCAGAAGCTACCACCATATCCTCACATCTCCACTGTTTGCTATCAAATACCACTGTCTGAAACAGCATGTCTGCCACAACCACAGCTCCCTCATCAAATGCATACTTACCGTAATGCACTTCAAGTGTAATTTTACTCACGAATCAATTCAATCAAAGACAACATTTCATAAATTCATTCACTCTCACCCAGCAATAGGTCACCACAGATGGACCCAGTCCCTTGTGGCCATCGGTGGCAAATACAATGCCACCCCCAAAATTCTAATCGTCGTCCTAGTCACTGTCCACCCAACAACGATCACCAAACACCAACAAAACGAAAGGAACAATGAAAATGAGAAGAAAGAGAATAAACTCGTTGTAAATGCTTTGCTCAAGCTACTATCTAGCCCCCATCACCGCCATACATGTGGTGCCACAACAACCAAAAAACCTCCCAATCCATTATTCGGCACCCACCATGAACAAAGCTTCAACTCCACCAAAATTCCACTCGGATTTTGTGGAAACACCGAATATAGTTGCTCATCGATTCCAACTCGACCAAGGCCCCGAATAAAGCATTAGCGGAGGGGAGAACATTGGATGTGTGTTGTCATGTGTTTGGGGCTGCATTTATATTTGTTGGGGAACAGGATGAGGGGTCTTAGGGAAACAATGATAACAAGAAAGGTGTTTTGGTGCAAATGGTGGGGGGGACAAGAACGGTGGCAGAGGGTTGATTGTCGAAGAATTTCGCCACCAATGGGAGGCGTGGAGTTGCTTGTCATCAAGGTGTGGCTAGGCTACTGATCCAATGGTGGTTACGGATGATATCAGGGAGAGGCTTACTAGTTGGGGTTATGGGGCTTGGCTATTCTTCGGTCGGGCTAGGTCTGCCGACTGAAAGGGGGTTGGGGGTGGTCTTGTTGGTGTTGAATGGGTTGTGACTCACAAAAGGGGTGGCGTGGGGGTTTCCTGGCAGAAGTGGGGTTTGGGGTGGGGTGTAGGGGTGGGCGTGGGGGTGTGGGTGAGAAATTTAAGCTTTTTTTAGACGCATAAAAGTGGAAGGGTAAAATTGTCTTTTAATTGTATTTAAGAATTTCTATCAACATTTTGACGGTGGAATTAACGGCAATTGAGTGATTAAGATAATGTCCAGACTTGAAGGGGGAAAATTGTTTAAATTGAAACCATGAGGAGTTGATTGCAACTTGAACCAAACTTGGAGGGGGCATTTTGCAATTAACCCTAGAAAATAATAATATACGTTCCAAAACTAACATTCATTTGTTAATACATGGAATGATCTTTGATTAGTTGCGTTGTAAGTGTGTCATTACCAACGATGTGAGAAGGCATGACGGGTGTGAATTAAATAAGAATAGTGCTACTCATACTTAACTTAGAAACTTAATGCATTGATGTTGTTTGATTGGCCGTGGACTCCATCCAATGTTGGGGCATACTATTCATCCAACGGTCACAATGCATTAGATGTTCAAATTTATTTGTCCTATCATTGCTTATAAAATAATGAATAGTGTTATTTGGACCTAATTTGCTTAGACATAATTTGTTGATTCAATTTGTGATTGTCATTTGATTAGCAATGGGTAGTAGCTTTGGATGAGGTTTATCATCAACAAAACAACAACAGTGGATTAGATGAATAAATTATGCTTAAAAATTAGGTCCAAACAAAAATTGAAAAACAATTGAAAAGCCTATTATGACCATTGTAAAGCAAAAGCTAAATCAAATAACAAAGCAATGGAACTAACATGGAACATTTGTTTCTCATTTTTTCCAAGGCAATTTGCTATTTATTTGTCAATTATTAAGCCTTACTGTTTTGTGATAATAACTTTTTTAATTTACCCTTTAGCTTTAGAGAGCCATACATCTTGTTTTAGACTTTGCAAATCATTTTAATTCCTTTGTACCACAATGCTAGTAAATCACATAGCAAATTTTATGCATGTTAGGGAAAGTGGATTCTCACCTAAGAAACACGGACACGAAAACGAAACACTGATACGAAATGACATAGACACGGACACGTTAGCGATACGTTAAATAATATATATATATATATATATATATATATATATATATATAATTATGTGATAAAATAATGACTACTATAACTTTTATTTTCAAAAATATTCTTCTTCCTAACACTAATTTTTATCAATTTCCAAAAGTCCCAATTTTGTAAACTCCATTTTTTCTCACATTACTTTCATATTAAAAGTTTATTATATTTGTATATAAGTTTGCATTCGTATCCAAAATTATGTTACATTCATGTCATATGTTCAATATAATGATTATAACTTCTTTTATATTATGATTGTGACTCATATCCCTTTAAAATTATAAAAAAAACTCTTAATTATAAAATTATTTGAAAAGTTATCAAAAAATTAAAAATAAATCTCAAAACGGGTCCTGAGCGTGCCAATCGCGTGTTCTCAACGTGTTCTGAAAAAAATTGAATTTAACAATAAAAAAATCGGACACTCATTTTAACACGTCCGAAGCGTGTCCTTATTCCAAACGTGTCTGACATCGACATTCTACCCAAAATAAAGTATCCGTACTTTCTAGATTCTCACTATTATCTATAATATAATTTTTTTCATCTTATTCATATTATGAGTTGTATGTTTTTTGCATTGAAGTAAGATATGAACCCAGATAAAGTTGATTTTATTGAGGATTGGGATCTTAATGGAGCAGTAAACGAAAGACACAAAGAAATTATTGTTTCTAAGTGTAAGAACACTTGCACACTCTAAATCCAGAGAACACAGATAGAGCTGATTTTATTGATGATTGAGATCTTGAGGCAGCAGTAAACGGAAGACACAAAGAAATCACCGTTTCTAAGTATAAGAATATTCACAAATTCTGAATCCACAAAGAAACGAAAGAGAAACTCTCAAAATATTGTATTATTGACTTGACTGAATAGAACTCGTAGTACATAAAGTAATTTATAGGGAAACCCAAAACTCTTAAATGTTTCCAAAACGGACATCAATAACTAATGTTAGGAAAGTTACCTAAAATAATAAAACACATGTTTAATAGAATTAGAAAAATTAACATGGTTTAGACAATAAATCAAGTTAGAGTATTCCTAATTAAAATCTCATCCTATCAAAAAAAATTGAAAAAATAAAAATAAAATATAAAAATCAATAATTATTGTTCTACATCTTATCCTTTGTCTTAAAAAAAATTCGTCCTGGAGTTTCCATTGCATGAAGCAGCCCGATACGTCTTTGCTTGTTTACATCCTCGATGTACTTCAAATTAATCTTTCCTTGGACTTGTTCAAGCAAATTTATATGTATCTCCAATTGTAATTTTACAAAGGGTAATCCTTATATTTTTCTTCATTGACAAACTTTATTTTCACAAATTGGATTTTGGTTGCATAATCCTCAATGCCAATGCCTTCACTATGTTCGATGTCATAAAGTCAAGTAATGCCTTCAAAACATGAACTTGATTTCTACATTGTAACAAGTATAAAAGAGTTTTTCATTCTCAAATATTTGCCAATGGAGAGGTTGCTCCAATATTCCTTGAAGATCGTGATTCATCCAAATAAACAAAGTACACCTTTGTGCTGAGTTCACATCCTTTCCTTTCCAACTTAGCTTCATCTTCATTTTTATTCATTCCTTGTGCTACTGTAGACCTCATCTTAGCACCACCATCTACTTTAACTTCATTCCCATTAATTTCTTTGACCTCAATTTCCTTACAATTGATGTTATCATCATTGATCCCATATCCAACAACGGTCTCATCCAATACTTTGTTATCACCATCGATAACGTCATCACATTCATTGCTCCTTGAATTTTTCAACCAGTGCCACTTTGTTCCTAAAAATATGAACCACCTTAACTTTCTTAACTGAATATCCTTTCATTTTCATCACCGTTCTCAATATCTTTTTTATTTTGACCTTGAGTTGATTGTTTCGTTTCGAACTCACTTTGTTGCTTAATAGATCAATTCACTTCCTATTTTTCAATATTATTAGAACCTACAATAGTTGCCACCTAAAAAGACATACCATGAACATTTTATCTCATAGGATATACTGGATTACGATCTCGAAGGGGTTGAACATGAATCTTATCACTGTTTTGTACCTTATGTTGATCTGGACCCTAGTTTGAACGCGACGTCCACCGAGAAACCATAATCCGCCATTCTTGTAAAGGTTGTTGTATCTGCTAAAATTGTTGTTGTTGTTATTGTTTAAAATTCAAGAATTTGGCTCTCGAAAGAACCCTTCCCCATGATCACTGTCATTGGAGAAGTTGTCACCACATCTTTGATTAAAAATCATGTCAGATCAGTCAAGGCTTTGATACCAATTGATGCATCGGTACACTGAAGACACAAAAAAAATCATCGTTTCTAAGTGTAAAAACACACACACACATACTCTAAATCCACAAAAAAAGGAAATAAAAACTCTTAAAATATTGTATGATTGACTTGATCGAATAGAACTCGTATAGCTCATTTAGTTACCGTATTGTAAAAGCAAGAATTGTATTAACTAATACGAGCTTATTTTGTATAAGTGGATAAAATACAAGATTAAATATGGAATAATAATAATACTTATGAGTGTTTGGTAAGACACTAGATTTAGAGTGAGATAATAGAGTAATAATTACATATTGACCAAAAAAACCATCAATTTAATTTAGGCCTTGTTTGGTTATATTTTTTAAAACAGTTTTATGTTCTGAGAAACAACAAAAACTTAAAAAACCTGTTTGGCTAATGACCTCAATGGAAGTCATTTTTAAGAAACATCTAAATGATGTTCTCTATGTTTTCAAGCCAAAAATGAAAACACGGGAAACACACTACTCTTTCATGAGGTCTGGACTTCGAGCTTCGTCGGAGGCATTTTCACCCATCTCTCTCGCAACTCAGTTTAGCAAACGCTATCACTCATCGGAGGCTTCTCTGTCCGGAAAATCTACATATATGTATAGATCTGTGTTCAGATTCGTATATATGTGTGTGTGTGTGTGTATTGTGCGATGTGCGAGTGTGTTGGTGTTTGCAGTGTGAGTGTGTATGTGTGGTTATGTTTGTTGTGTACAATAGGTGTGTTTGTTGTGTGAGTGCGTGTGTGTGTTTGCTTTGTGAGTGTGTGGGTGGAGAGAGACAGAGAGAAGGGAAAGGTAGAGAGATTGGACTTGAGATGAAAATTGGGGTAGGGAGATTTGTGGATCATTGTCCAAACAAGTTTTACTATTTTCTATTATTTAAAACTATTTTCAAATACATATATAACCAAACAGGTTTTGTAATATAAAAATATCAAACATACTTTCTTAAAACTCTTCCAAAAAATTATTTTTTGAGATGCAATCCAAACACGCCCTTAGTTATTCATGTTTTTGTTTATTAGGTGGGCAAAATAGTAAACTATAACCTAATATGGTTGCAATGTATTATAATTCCACCTCTTCAGGTGGTATTAAAATTGACTCAATAGTACAAGTAGAGCGTATTATTCGTATATGTATTTTATACGTATACGAAACATATTTTGTACGTATATGAAATAAATCTAGATATAATATGGAGTATTTTTTATAACCAAACGTAGTATAAGGTTGGATTAGAAAGTTTTAGTTTGTATGACTACTTAATCCAACCCTTAATATTGAAACCAAAAGACCCCTAAGGGTTTCATAACGGACGTCAATCTCTAATTTTAAGAAAGTTAACAAAAATAATAAAGCACGTGTCTAATGGAATTAGAAAAATTAACATGGTTTAGGGCCTTAGGCATGAAATCAATCTAGAATATTTCTAATTGAAATCTCATCCTATTAAAAATAATAAAATTGAAAACTAAAAAATAAAAAATAGAAATCATTTACTCTTTTTTAATTTTTTTTTTGGGGGGGGGGGGGGAGGGGGACCCTTGACCTCACAAAACCTTTAAAGACAAGGAGTACCAAAGGCCCATTAGGTTACTCTTGTTCTACATCAAATCTTAGAAATTCACATGATATTCAATTGTTACGATGGACAATAGTTAACATTTTCTTCCAATGTACATCATTTAAATGAAGATAAATTGAGTTGATCTCTTGGACATTTGAAGAAGGTTCCAAGTCCGTTTGAGCATGAAGTGTCTGTAATTATGTAAATAAAATTCTTATTTTAGATATATGGCCAACGATTCTTAATGAATCTTGGATGTTGAGTATGATTTTGTTGTACATGGATGTAGAGTATATCCAATTTGAAGAAATCCAATTTGAAGTTTATATGGTGTAATTAAAATGCATCACCATTTTGTCAAATGAGATTGGAACAGGAAGTGAGTTATGTTCTTTTTTTGTCTTTCTTTACACAAGATGAGTGATTTTTCATTGTTATAATTCATAAGGTAAAAATCTTTTGTTCTACCGTGGAATGCTTATGATAATGCAGTATTTCAGTGTATATCACAGTTTTTAGTGCGAGTAGAAAGAGAAAAATGGTAGGCATATACCTGACAGGGATGGGGACCGTCCTTTGGGCTTACCAGTCATCACATCTTTAATTTTGTATATAAATAAGAAATTTACTTTTTGTTGTCGTGTTTTTCCAACGTGTGTTAAATTTTTTTAAGGATGTGTGTTCAAAATTTGTAAGGATTTTGCCATGTCGGCATTTTAGTGTTGCATTCATGTTGGTGCCCCCATTTTGATGAATTTTTTATTCTCCAAAATTGTTTTTGATTTTTCCGTTGAACATTCAAGTAAAGCACATTGATTGTGTAGTTTTTTCTCTTTATCAACTTGATTTTATCACCTTTTTTTTTTGTAAAAAACTAAATGTTCTTTTGTCCCATGTTGCGAAATAACAGATGTCACAAGGGATGTGGAGTTATTATGATAATATGTCTTTGTTATGGTTTCAAACATATATCTCATGCTAAAGCAATCGTCTTGCAAAGAAATATTTTATGCTTGAATATAGAGCTCCATATGGCATCCATTCAGTTGAAGTATGTATAGATGAATGTGTTGAAGTTCTATTTGTTGAAATGTTTCGTTACATACTCGATAATTTATGTATTTAAATGTGTAGTAATAATTTGACGGGAAATATGGATGGCTTTCACTAGTATCAGGCGGAGGACTTTCCTAATAGCCTAATATGAAACCTTGGAAAAATCATGTGTTATGCTTATAAATATGGATGGTTTTCACTAGTATCATGTGGAGAACTTTCCCTATAGCCTAATATGAAACCTTGGAAAATCATGTGGTATACATCCATGGAGGGGATTTAGTTAGATAACTGAATTGAAATCCTTTTTTTAGCAAAATGATTGCTAAATCAAGAGCAACATAAAGCTAGTAATATGCAAAATTATTGAAGATTTATGTTTTTATGACCTTGGACTAGCCCGGTAAAAATGTAGAATAAAATAATTTGGGTGTCTATCGTAATTAAATTTATTATGATACTTACATTAGCACAAGATCTAAATGAAAAACAAAACACTCAAAAAATTTGATCAATTATTAAACTTGGACTATTGAAGTAAATTACTGGAAACAATTAAAATGGCAAATGTCAAGATATTAATGTAGGACAAGTATTAAGAAATACTCGCTTTCTAGTTTTGGTACCAAACTACCTGTTGGGTAGTGGTTGCAGAGTTTTCAGAATATGAGATTTTTCGAAGTTCTGGACATCAACCTAATTTGAGTTTCCAGTATTAATTTGAAGGCTGAAAGCCAAAGCCATTGTTTCACAGTTGGTTACATGCTAGCATGACATCTATAGGTGGGGAGTTAAATGGATTCATACATATTTTTTCTTTGTTTCTATTTTGCTTCCGAAATGTTTCTGAAACATTTCTAAAACTTTTTTTGGTCTTGTTCTTACTGAATTGAAAATTTGATCATTGCATCTAACTGTAATAAAATCTAGCTTGTTGTGTTTTCTGCAAATACTGGAACATTGGTGATTGCAATTTGTCTTGCTCCTCACTTGATTTAGAAGTAGCTTTTAACTTGTATAGCTGGCTTCATTGACTAGGATACTGGCTTAAAGTTGTACTTGCCTCATATATCTTTATGTGGCATCAGCTGTGACCAATTGTAAAAAAACTTCCTTGTGCTTCATTACTGTTTACTCAATTGGACTGTCTCTTTTTTTGTAAGTCTTCTTATGACAAGATATAATGTTTACTTATTTGTACTGCTGAGGAATTTAGTTATAATATCTTATGGATTCAAATACTGTGGCATTGTGTTTAGGTGGAGAAAATTCCGAAATCCTTTCAATCAGTGGAACAATATTGTGGTTCATTTGTTTATCCTTTACTGGAAGAAACACGAACAGAACTTGCTGCTAGTATGGAGGTTATACACAAGGCACCTTTTGGAGAAGTGATCTCTCTTGATGTGGCCAAACCATATGGGACATTACTATATGATGTTAAAATTGATCAGTGGAAAAACAGATTTAGTGATCATGATGGGGAGCCTTACAGAATATTGCCGGGGGATATCCTTATCTTTTCAGATGCACATCCTGAAACTGTATCTGATTTACACCGAGCAGGTTGGACATGGAATTTTGCAACAGTCACTAATCTTTCAGAAGACGAGAATGAAGAAAGTGGTACATGGACCAGCTTTAAAGTCAAAACATTAAAAGAAATTGACGTTAAAGATAGGATGCGGAAGTCTCTGTTCGTAGTTTTTTTGATAAATGAAACGGCTAACAAAAGAATGTGGAATTCATTGCACATGTTCAGAAATATGAAGATTATTGAGGAAGTTCTGTGCGCTCGTTCAGAGGTAAGTAATGTGACAGATCAATTATAGGTTGGATACAATGGTGTTATATTTCACAAATTAAAACAACTAGCAAATTAAATGAAATTCTAACTTTTTAATTCCTAGTGCTAGAGGATTGATATTACGGCGGTGCCTTTCATTGGAAGATAGTTACTATTGGTTCTCTCTTCATTTGTACTTTGTGACCATGGCTATGCATACTTGGATCTTCTCTTCATTTCAAATGCTTATTTAAGTTCCATGTTTCTCTTTTCTTTTCTGATTTTCATATGATCTTACCTAACAATTCAGTTAATTTTGTAATGAGCATGTGTTGTGCATTTCACCTATTTTCCCTTTTTTTTTTTCTAGGTTTATTATGTAGACGGCATAGCAAAACTGAACTATGTGGTAAATATTTACTAGGTAATAATGTTTTTTTTCTTTTTTCGGAAAACAGGTTGAAGAAAATTGCAATCTTTGTTCTGTACTTAGCGACATCAAATTGGCTGAAAGAGTTGGCACAAATATGTCCATACTAAATGAATCTCAAACTGAGGCAATCTTGGCTTGTCTTCGTGGACTTGAGTGTAACCACAAGCCTTCCGTGGAACTTATATGGGGGCCCCCAGGAACAGGGAAGACAAAAATCTTAAGTGTGATGCTTGTTACCCTCTTAAAAATGAAGTACAGGACACTTATCTGTGCCCCAACCAATGTGGCAATAAGGGAAGTGGCCTCTCGGGTGGTAAAACTGGTGAGAGGGTCACTTGAAACTGAATCTGAAAAAGGTGATTTATTTTGCTCTTTAGGAGATGTAATTTTATTGGGGAATAAAGATCGGCTGAAAGTTAGTTCAGACATTGAAGAGATCTATTTGGACTATCGTGTTGAAAGGCTCGCAGAGTGTATAAGCCCGCGGACTGGTTGGAGGCATTGTTTATCTTCTATGATTGATTTTCTTGAAGATTGTGTTTGTCAGTATCGAATTTTTGTGGAAAATGAATTGATCAGAGCGAAAGAACACAGTCATAAAGATGAAGTAATAAAGGTGGAAGTTAGATCATTTCTTGAGTTTGCAAGAGACCGGTTCAAACCTATTGCATCATCCCTCAGGACATGTCTATATATATTTTGTATTCATTTGCCTAGAAGCTTCATTAACGAACAAAATTTCCAACTCATGGTGGATCTCATTCGATTACTTGATTCATTCGAAAAATTATTTGAAGAGAATGTGGTTTCAGAAGAACTTGAGAGGTTATTTTCACACCAACAAGTAGTTGAAGATTCTTGTGAGTCAGTTGTGGATACATCATCCATGTCATGCATGAGAAGCTTGTGCCTCTCTGTTCTAAAAACTCTTCGACATTCTCTTGAAGAACTTGGCCTTCCAAGTGTGATGGACAAAGGTTCAATGAAGGCATTTTGTTTTCAAAAAGCTTCCTTAATTTTCTGCACTGCTTCTAGTTCATATAAGCTGCACTTGATGGATATGAATCCACTCAGCTTGTTAGTCATTGATGAAGCTGCACAGTTGAAAGAGTGTGAATCAATCATACCCCTTCAACTCCTAGGTATAAACCATGCTATTCTCATTGGGGATGAGTGTCAATTACCAGCAACAGTTACTAGCAAGGTAAGCGCAATGCTACTTAATCATCTCACTACGACCTTTATTGAGATTTTGTGCCTCTGATTTCCAATGCATTATTGGCATATTAAAATATATTCGTACATATTAATAGGTTTCTGATGAAGTTGGATTTGGGAGAAGCTTATTTGAAAGATTAAGTTCATTGGGTCATTCGAAGTACCTTCTTAATATGCAATACAGAATGCATCCGTCTATTAGTATCTTTCCAAATTCAAATTTTTATCACAACCAGATCTTGGATGCACCAAATGTTAAGAGCAAACGCTATGAAAGGCATTATCTTCTAGCGCCAATGTTTGGTCCCTATTCATTTATAAATGTTGTTGGCGGTAGAGAAGAATTGGATGACGTTGGGCATAGTCACAGAAATATGGTTGAGGTAGCTATTGTGGTGAAGATAGTGCAGAGTCTATACAAAGGTATGTCAAGTGGGTCTGATTGTTATTTTTTATTACAAATTGGTTTCTGGTGTTTGTCTCGTGATTTTGTGGATTTTTAGCAGCATTTTGCTTCCGCTGATTTGTAAATTTTGACATTATTGGTATTTAGGAACAAAGGTACAAGAATTGTCGTGATACGTATCGTAAGATACGTCATGATACACCTGAAAAACGAAACGTATCGTGTTTCTGTATCGTTTTTGCACTGTATCGTATGATACGATATGTACGATAAGATACATATCGTCCGATATGTACGATATGTGAAGATTGTTTTTTAATTTTTTTTTGGTTTTTTAGGGCTGAAATGACATCGTTCCACCCCAGGACCTATTTTTAAATCACTAGCCATAAAACAACATCGTTTCAGTGGTTATAGTTTAAAGAAAAAATAAAATCTGCTGTTAATGTAGTTCAATTAAATTCAAAATTCCTAATTAATATTAAGGTTGTTCAAGCAGTTAATGTTAGAAGTTTGAATTAGAGGTCTTTACATTTTGATAGAACTAAAATATGTTGGGAACTTGAATAGTTTGTGGAATATTAATGAAATATTATGTTATTATGAGTCTATGACTTTTTTACAAAGGTATATATATATTTTATTAATAATTATTTAAAATTGTGCGTATCTTATGTTATACGATACACAATACGATACTATACTATTTTTGAAAAACGATATGCGATTTGACAACTATGGTTGAGATTAATATTATCTTTTAGATCACATTATGAGATGAAGCTAAAAGATTCATTTGTTTCCATTCACTCCATTTTTTTTCCAAGAATTAATGTGGTGGGGAAAAGGAAAGGAAAAGGATATTGGAAGAATGGGTCATGTATAATTTATTTTTTTTTTTTTAGTTGGTATACTGCTTGCTCCAGTATTTTAATGGAATTTTTTTCGCACATATCTCTAATAGAAGTTGTTAAGTTTAGGGTTAATTATTAGAAAGAAGGATGAATGGAAGAATTGTGTGAGGGGAGGGAGAGAATTGTTAACCCTTCCCTCAATCACAACTCATGCATATAGGTATCACAATAAGATTGAAAAGGTTAGTATACCCATGAGTGGTATACTTATTAGAACTATGTACAAATTGTAATGCATAAGAGTAGTGAAGCATGTTTGCATATTTGATTTGTTTTATTAATGCACAGCATGGAATGCCTCGAAAAAGAAGATTAGCGTTGGTGTAATATCACCCTACGCTGCTCAAGTTATGGCAATCCAAGATAAGCTTGGGCGGAAGTATGAGAACTGTGATGGATTTGTGTTGAAGGTTAAGTCTGTTGACGGATTTCAAGGTGGAGAGGAAGATATTATAATAATATCAACTGTGAGGTCTAATAGGGGTGGATCTATTGGTTTCATATCTAGTCCTCAGAGAACTAACGTTGCTTTGACAAGAGCCAGGTATGTAGTGAAAACAATTATCTCATAAGATTGCTTTCTAATATTTCTATGTGAAGGTGACGGTCGTTTTTGGCCTTTTAATTGTTTCTAGGCACTGTCTATGGGTTCTGGGAGACGAAAAGACACTAATTAAGAGCGAATCAATTTGGGAAGTGTTAGTACGTGATGCTAAGGACCGTCAATGTTTCTTCAATGCTGATGAAGATGATAATATTGCCAAAACTATATTAGATGTGAAGAAAGAGCTAGATCAACTCGATGATTTGCTAAATGGGGATAGTATGCTTTTCACTAATGCAAGGTGGAAGGTACATAACTTTTAGTTGCTTGAAGCTATATTATGAACATTTATATTAACCTTTGTCTTTACTTTGGAGTGTGAATTTAGTCTTGTTTGTAAAATTATTTACCAATGGGGTGTTCCCAGGTTCTTTTCAGTGATAACTTCAGAAAATCATTTAAGAAGCTTAAGTCTTCTCGCCAGAAGAAGTCAGTCGTGAACCTTCTAATTAAGCTATCTAGCGGCTGGCGACCTAAGAGGAACGTGGACTCAGTTTGTGGAAGCTCTTCACAGATCATGAAACAATTCAAGGTTGAACGACTTTATGTTGTTTGCACAATTGACATTGTGAAGGACTCTAAGTTCATACAAGTTTTAAAGGTTTGGGATATATTGCCGTTGGAGGAGATCCCAAAACTGGTGAGACGTCTTGATAGCATATTTGCTGTGTACACTGATGATTTTATCAGACGCTGCAAGGAGAAATCTCTGGAGGGGTTAGTTGTTTCTTTTGTACACTATTAAATCTGAACTAATGATAAATGCTGGATTCTAATTGCTGCGTTATTTGGATAATTTAACCTATGTAACATTATTGACAATATAATTCAACCCAAAAATTTAGTCCTTATGCAACTTGTTTGGATGTTCGTAGGGATTTGGAAGTTCCAATGAGTTGGGTGACCTCTTATGACATTGTACGGTTTAAGGATCTGAGTAAAAATGAACTTGGCAATGACTCAAGTACTGGTGCCATAGATGGTAGAAGCTATGTTGAAAATTCAAAGGTGAGTGAAAGCTTGTTGCTGATGAAGTTCTACTCCTTCTCATCCGGTTTTGTGAACCACTTGCTTTCTGACCTTGATGGCCAAGAACTTGATCTCCCGTTTGAAGTAACAGATGAGGAGCAGGGGATAATTCAATTCTGTAGAAGCTCCTTTATAATTGGTCGGTCTGGAACTGGGAAAACTACTGTTTTGACTATGAAATTATTCCAAAAGGAACAACAGCATTATATTGCCTCTGAGGGATTTTATGCAGGTGAGAACAATGCCGCTATACATTTGAGCGAGAAAAAGCAGGTCAGCAAGTGCATTCGAGAGACTAACTTGCGGCAGCTTTTCGTGACCGTGAGTCCAAAACTGTGCCACGCTGTCAAGCAGCATGTTAACCAGCTGACAAGGTGTGCTAAGTACTCAACTATGTGGTTGTTGGAACCTGTTCTAATTTGTTGGCTTGTTGGCATTGCTGCTGGGATTGCATAATATTGTTTGGTCAACTACTTATTTTGGTTTTTGCAAATTTGTGTGATTAGGTAATTTATGCTTGAGTGATCATATACACTGTAGTGGGGAAAAGTGACCCGATACCTGTCAATTGCGTTGCAAAGGGTAGAGCTACACCAAAATTTACATTGAATGAGATAATGAAAAAGGATATGGTAGATTGGGGATTTACATAAAAATGGTTTTTTGTAGAGCAGAATGGAGGAAAATGATCCACGGAGCTAACCCAAAACAGTTAGGTTGTTGTCATATGCACTGTTATAAGATACTCATAGGTCTAAATGGATAATTTCATGTGCTGCATTTTACTGAGATTGTAGACTCTACACTATAGATGCTGTTGTAATATTATTAATTACATAGCCAGCTAATCTCGAAGTTTGATGTGGTGGAAAGTTGTGAAAATTGGAGTGACATTTCGGCTGCCAAGCACAAGATAACTAAATATGAATTTGTGAAAATTTTGCTAGATTGGTAGTACGTGTTCCGTTACCAATGCTGAGTTATGGTCTTTTTTGAATATTGCATGTAAATGACTTGAAATAAAAGCAGAAGCTTTTATTAGATGTCTAGATAACTGCAGAGAAGACTACTTGGTATGTATTCTAGGAAAATGATTTCTCTTACTCCAACCATGTTAGAACAAAATCCTTTTAGTTCATCGTTAAACTTAAATTGGATATTTGGATTCTTTGAGATTACATCCATACCTTCAGAATAAATGGTGAGCTTCACTTTTCCTGAGCTTTGATGATTCTTGGTGATTTGAGTACTTTAGATTCATATAATTTTTTTTTTCTTTTCAGTTTTGGTTGTCTTAATTACATTGTAGTTGTCTATTTAAAGTTTACTTACTCAAATTACTCTAGTCAACTGATTTGGTTGTTTCAATCATTAGCTTGATGTCCTTTACTGATTCCATTATTGATGAGAGACAATTTTGGTACTTCTGTTAAGAATAATGTGAAAATTCAAAGTACAGCTAAGCATACATATACTTGATGTTGAATTACTGTTGTTGGCATTTTCTGACATCCTGTTCTGAGAGAAAAATCATAACGCTGATCTTTATAACTATTATGTTTCATCAATTTTTTTTATTCAAGAATGGAAGCGGCTAGCTATCCAGTTAATCTCAAAATGGGGAGGCTCCACGGTTTGGTCATCACTAGACCCACTCAAAATTATTTTCTATTTTTTTCTCCTTCCTACAAAGTTGAATTAGGCTTGAGGAATTTTACCAGTAATTATAATTATTAATCCTGAGGAAAGTTCATGGCCTTGTTTTGGACACAGTTTGCTATAGGTTTATCTGAAATTTGCTACAATTTGAGAGGAAATAGACTATATTTTAAGCTTCATCCCCTGAGCATGGATTTTACAAATCTACCTAGCACTTGCCAAGTATTTACGGTTATATGACCTGTTATTATATATTATGTCCCTAGAAAGCTGACTCTTGAAAGAATGGGTTATTTATCATGTGCAGCATTGCTCTAATAATAATCAATAGTAACTGAATGGGAAAGAGGTTGTCATTGGTGTACAAGTGACTGGTCATCATGTGCCAGCTAAACAGTGTCTTGTCAATTAGCAAGTAATGGAAGTTCTATTTGAAAAAGGTGCAACCAGTTTAACTAAGTAAGGATTGTTGTAAGATCAGTCAATTATTTGTGGTGTTACAACTAGTTATGTAACTAAAATGTTCTGTCTCTGCTGAACTTTGGTTGTGATTGTTATATTTGGAATCTGGTGATGAAATATAAGTCTATACCTTAGCAATTACTGGTTGTTTTCCATTGACTATTAACTTCTAGTCATCCAAATAAAAATCTTTGTAACAAATGGTTTTTATGAAAAGTCAGATAGTTGTCTTGTAAATTAGCTTGCGTGGTTGTGTATGTATATGTATATATACCTATACAGAAATTTACATCTGCTGCAGGATTTTACCTTTATTTTTTATTTTTCTAACAATAAGCCTGGTTATATCCACAGCTTTGCTCGTGGTGGGAATTATTCATCAGAAATCAGTTTGATCGATATTGACGATGTGTCACAATTTAAAGATATCCCTGATTCTCTTGTTGACATTCCTGCCAAAAAGTATCCCCTTGTCATTACTTTTCATAAGTTCATAATGATGCTGGATGGAACATTGGGTAATTCGTACTTTGATCGATTCCAAGTTTTATGGGATAATTCTGGTGATAAAAGTAGAAGTTCAAGGTCGGTTGCATTGCAAACATTTATAAGAACGAAGGAGGTTAACTATAACAGGTTCTGTTCACTTTATTGGCCCCATTTCAACACCCAGATGACAAAGGAGCTTGATCCGTCGCAAGTGTTTACTCAGATAACTTCCCATATAAAAGGAGGCGTGCGAGCAGGAGAGGCCCTTGATCATAAACTCAGTCGCGCAGAGTATGTTTCATTATCCGAGGGTCGAGTTTCCACTTTGAGCGTGCAGAAGAGGGACAGCATATATAATATTTTTCAAGATTATGAAAAAATGAAGACTGAACGTGGTGATTTTGATTTAGCTGATCTAGTAATTGACCTTCATCATAGGCTGAAAAATGAAAAATTGGAGGGTGACAAAATGGATTTTGTATATATTGACGAGGTGCAAGACCTTACCATAAAACAAATTGCTCTTTTCAAATATATCTGCAGAAATATTGAAGAGGGCTTTGTTTTTTCTGGTGATACAGCACAGACTATTGCAAGAGGGATAGATTTTAGGTTTGAGGATATACGGTCTCTGTTCTATAATTATTTTATTCTGCAATCAGGAAATGATGGATCTGCAGGAAGAAAAGAAAAAGGACTGGTATCAGAAATTTTTAATCTGAGGCAGAACTTCCGAACCCATGCTGGTGTGCTTAAATTAGCACAGAGTGTTATTGATCTTCTTTGCCATTTTTTTCGACATTCTATTGATATTTTAAAACCTGAAACTAGTCTTATATATGGTGAAGCTCCAGTTTTACTTGAACCTGGCAATGAAGAAAATGCAATTGTAACTATTTTTGGAAATAGTGGAAATGTTGATGGGAAGATTGTTGGCTTTGGTGCTGAGCAGGTCATATTAGTACGTGATGACTCTGCCAGGACGGAAATATCTGATTATATTGGAAAGCAAGCTCTTGTTCTGACTATATTGGAGTGCAAGGGCCTCGAGTTTCAGGTGACTGATAGTTTTTTTTTTTTTTTTGGTTCTTATCTCAATTAGTAAGATTATTCTTATTATTTTATTTGTATTTACTTATCACTTGTTTTTATAAGAGGATAACTGCCAGAGTGTCTCTTGTTCGCACTTCATTTTCTGGTTTTAGTTATGCCATTTTCCTTTTTTATGCTTCATGTGTGATTTGGTGGAGAAGCATAATTATGTCGAGTATCGGACCTCATGTGTCACTAGTTTTCCCATTTCTAACAAGTAGGAAGAGGATGACTCCATAGTAGGGGTGCAACTCGATCGGGTAGGCTGTCTGGGTTGAGTGGTCAAATCAGGCTTAACCTATACCCAAACCCAACCCGAGCCACTTCACCACAAGGTCAACCCAATTTTATTTTTGAACTTGGGTGATATTCGGGTTCTAACTTGGGTTGAACCTGGGTTTTTGAAAAAACTTCCTACAGACTTCACATTAATCAAAACCAAATCAAGTCCCAGCCTTCAGATTATTACTTATATTCCAATTCCAAATCATCACAATGCCTTAGCAAAATATACAATTATCCGAAAGAACAAAATCAAATAATGTATGAAAGAAAACTCACTTGCAATGGGTGATGCTGTGAACGCAGAACTTACTGAAACCTTCCACGTCCGTCCAGCGTTGCTTCAAGCCATCCTCACTATGTCAATTTCTTTGTTCCTTTTGTTGGGAAAATCACTATTCATGAATCTGCAATACCACCTTTAAAACTGATAGGCTTAAATCTCTTTTTTTGCAACATCATCTGCCCCTATGAAAAGCAAGAGGAGAAGGAATGCAGGTCGGTGAAGATTTGTAGAGAATGAGAGGAGGGTGCACCGGTGCCAATATGTGTGCATGTGTGTGAGAGAGAGGGAGAGGGGGGATGATGGGGTAGGAAGCACGGATACAAATATGAGATATGGGTACGATAAGATATAGATACAGCGATATGACAAAATCTGAAAAAATAGGATATGGGTACGACTAGAATATGTTTATAAGAAAATATATTTTATATTTTACTATTATTTAAGGACTTAAAATTTATAATTTTTAGTAATTATTTAAAATAGTAAGCAAAATTAGCAATTTTTACCTTGAAAGAGGCGTAATATCGTTTCATTATAATATATCCATAAAGTAAACGTGACTAATTAAAAGAATTAGAACCAATATTTAACTAGTTGGTTTGTTTACAAGTATTTGTTTCTAGTGGAACTAATTCATTTTTTATACTCTTTTGACATGTGATAGTAGATAATACTTAAAAAACACTCGTATTCAAAATCAAATGAAATTTTGTTGATGTATTGTATTGTTTGTGAACTCAAAAAAAAAGAGTATAAATTAAAAATTATACATCTTGCTCTTTGTATAGAAGTATCTACAAAGTATCCACATATTTTATTAATTATCAGATACGTATCCTTGAATATCCGACTCGTCTCTGATATAGTATCTGATACGGGTATGTCGACCTTGACGAAGTATACGTGCGTCATAGATGACAGGAGAGAAGAGGCCAAGTATGAGATTGCAACGGAGAAGGAGAAACCGCTGAGAGAAATGCAAAGAGAGAAGGAGACAAAATGCTCTAATCTCTTATATTTTTGTTTAAAATTTCGGATTGAATTTGGGTTCACCCAATGTCATCAATTTGGTCCGATTTCGGGTTGAGTCCGAAGAATGGAGAACCCGATATTCCAACCCGAGTACTACCTGAATTTGATTCGCGTTGTGATTTTTTTTCCCAAGCCCAGCCCATATATTAAAAACTTCTATCCAAGCACTGAAATTTTCTGGTTAGCCTGCCCAAGTTACACCCGTATTCTACAACCACTATACTTTTTTCTTTCATAATTATTGTTCTTCCTAATTTGTGTTTTATTTTTAATGCTACCTTTCTAACATAAGTATATAACGTAACAACAAGAGAGCGAGCTCAAATGATAACCCCGTTTTAATTATTCATCTTGCTATTATATTTTTCCCTGGATCCTTTGACACTGCTTATTCCATTGATTGGTTGGTTTGGCATAATACAGAAACTAGGGAAAGCTAAATTCTCCATGTCAAATACTTTATGTATTATGTCTTTGCTCAGGCTCAGGCTCAGGCACAGGCACTTTTATTTTTGCTCTTGACTTACATTTCCTTTTTTTTTGACTTCTCTTGGAATATCATTTGTAGGATGTATTGCTGTACAACTTTTTTGGCTCATCACCTTTGAGAAATCAGTGGAGAGTTGTATATGAATTCATGAAGAAACAAGATTTGCTTGATTCTACTATTTCTAAGTCACCAAGTTTCAGTCATGCAAAACACAATATCTTGTGTTCTGAACTAAAGCAACTATATGTTGCTATCACTCGAACAAGGCAAAGGCTGTGGATTTGTGAGAACATAGAGGAGCTTTCCAAGCCTATGTTTGACTATTGGAAGAGGAAGTGTCTTGTCCAAGTGAGGAAGCTAGATGATTCACTTGCACAAGCAATGCAAGTTGCAAGCAGTCCAGAGGAGTGGAAGGCCCGGGGACTCAAGGTTTACTTGATCTTTGCCTATTTTAATATCTACTAATATTCTTTGTGTGGTTGTATGTTATCGATGTCATTTCTATGTGTCCAAGACATTTCCTACTCTTCTTATGTTACAAGTGTAACCTTTACGTGTTAATGCAGCTCTATTGGGAGACTAATTATGAGATGGCAACAATGTGCTTTGAAAGAGCAGGAGACACAATATGGGAAAAAAGGGCTAAGGCTGCTGGTCTTAAGGCAGCTGCTGACCGTCTGCGTGTTTCCAATCCTGAGATGTCTTGCACCATCCTTAGGGAGGCTGCTGAAATATTTGATTCTATTGGCAGGGCTGAGTCTGCTGCTGAATGTTTTTGTGACTTGGGAGAGTATGAAAGAGCAGGTATGATTTTTTCCCCTTCAGTATGTAATAGTTCAGAAAACTGTTTGACGTACAAGTTTGTCTCCCACTTGGAAATATTTAGCAGTCTAGTGACTATAGTTTTGATAAAATGTCACTTATGGCTTCATTATACTTTCTATTTGTACGTTTGTGAATTTAGTTTCACAAAAGCTAAGTGTGAAAATGTCATTCACAGCATTAAGCTTATATTTTTCAACTATGAAATTCAAGGGTGCAGCTCCTCAGCTGTAAAATAAAAACAGCACAGTGTGCTGTTACCCCAAACCGCGGCATTTTAGTATCTTTTGCCGAGTTCCCCAGCACTCCCTTCCACCATCTCTCACAGAGCCATGATTATCTCTCTCCTTCTCTCTTAATTTTACTACTAATTCCCATCTATGAGATCCCCTCTTTACAAAGTAGTAGTATTATCCACTAAAATCCTATCAAGACTCAAGATCTCTATATATTGCATCACATAATTCAGGACTCGTGATCCCTATATATCGCACAAATTTTACTTAGTTGCAAAAGTTGCCAATTGTGGGTCTTGATAGAATTTTAGTAGGTTACAAGATTAAGGGTGATAGTCGAGTCATGTCATGTTGTGTTCGTATCGAAAATTGATCAATCTTAATTTAATTAATCATGTGCATGTCTTGACATTGACCCAATCAAGTTGTTATTGGTCATTTTCAGGTTGAGCAGCATGCCATTGAATTAAAAATCCAAGACCAAGATCTAATTATTTCTCAAACTTATCATTAATGGGTTTTTCATGAGTTAAAAAACAACTAAATCCATATAATAGCAAAAAAAAAAGGTAAAAAAATTCCCTCATTTTATTATGATTCATGTCTATACCTAATGAAATATGAGAAAAAATCAAACATTTTATCCATAAAGTGTTTCTCATGTCGAATTTGAGTTACTTATATTTGACACCAACTTAACCCGTATGTTAGCAGGTTGTGCCATTTTGAGGTTCACATCAAGAAATAGTCAATCCTAATCCACCCAACTGCATGTTGTGTTAATGTGACTGTGTCAAAATTTAGCACCTTTTAATTACACTAGTAAAAATTTAAGAGAAAGAGAGGGTAATAATGTGTCTTAACTTTTAAATGTGCAAAGAGATTGTACAAGGGAGTGCAGAAAAGCAGCTTGGTGAGAGAGAGAGAGGGCAGAGAAAGGACAAGGAAATTGACTGCTTTGTTTTTAGAGAAATAGTTTACTCGGCAAAAGAATACAAAAATGCTGCTGTTTGGGGTTACGGCACACTGCTGTTTTTATCTTACAGCGGAGGAGCAGCGCCCTGACCTTTTCATTAGTCTTATGAGATGATGTCTTTTCCCCCCTAAATTAAAATACTCAGTCAACATAGCCGACTTGCTTGTGTGGAAATGGTATTTTTTTCTTGAACATATGTGGTGTTTCTATGCATGTATGTCAGTGTATAGTAGAGGCTGAATACTTGTCTGATATATGTTTTATAGTAGCAACACTACGCTGCTCCTGCATGCCCTAGTTGATTATTTGCATTAGAATTGTCAGAAGAGATGCACAGTGAGATCATTACTCAGTGGAAAGGCGACAAAGATGTTTCATTTTTTGATCTTTTTATTCTATCTCTCTCCAAGGAAGTAATGGTCCAAAATCACTCTCCCTCTCTTTCACTCATGCACAGACCCCCCCCCCCCCCCCACACACACAATTATATATGCAATGTTTTGATATAAGCACATAAGATTAATGGTACTCCTAGGAATAAAGCTTTATGCTAAAAAGAAACTTTCATAAGACTAGCTATGATTTATGGTATAGAGTGTTGAGCAACTATGAAACATCATCTCCAAAAATTGAGTGGCAGAAATGAGAATGTTAATATGAATATATGGTAATTGGCAAAATTAATCATAGAATTAGGAATGAGAATATCTGTAAAAATAAAAATAAAAAAAACTAGAGATTGCACATATAGAGATAAATTAAGGAAAAATCAACTTATGTTTATAAACAGCGTACTAGTGCATTGGTGAGAAAGAGTATTGTGATAACTATAGAGAGTAATATAAAGAAAGACCAAAGTTAACTTCAAATGAAATAATAAAAAGGGAATGATAGCTTATGATTTAATAGAAAGTATGGCCCCAAAATAAATACAATGGCGTAACTAGATTCATGTAGTCGACCTTAAAAAATGTAGAGACAAGGCATTATTGAACTTATAATCTATAGTAGGACAGATTTGAGGGCAGGTCGCCTTGTGCAAGCAATGTCAAAGGTTAGATCTATACCCAATATATCCTTCTCAGACCCCCACTAAAGGGAATTAAACTAGGTATTATGCATAATTTATTGTAAGACAGGTCTCAGAGTTCTATTGACCACTTGAAAGATCCAGAAGTAACATGGCATCTAGTTGATAAACACAATTTCAACTTTTGTCCTTTTCATAGTGTGGAACTTGAAATTTGAACTTGAATGGCCTTGAAAATTTTACAACTGCAATCTTTGCTTGCTTTAGTTTGTAAGCAAAATATTCTGGTGGTCTGGTTTAGTATATTTTTCCAAGTCTGGACTTCCATTTGAATTTTGATTGCACTTTTGGGTTGGCAAAGATTAACATTCAGATAACAACTTTGCTGCAGGAAATATTTATATGGAGAAATGTGGGGTATTTGAGCTGAAGAAAGCTGGTGAATGTTTTTATCTGGCAGGATTTTATAAGCGTGCAGCTGACGTTTATGCGAAGGGCAATTATTTCCAAGAGTGCTTGTCGGTTTGCACCCAAGGGAAATTTTTTGATTTGGGTTTGCAATACATTGAATACTGGAAACAGCTTTCAACCATGGATGATTGTATGGCCGCAAGAAGTAAAGATGTAGACAAGATTGAACAAGAGTTTCTAGAGAGGTGTGCACTTAACTATTATGAACTTAAAGATAACAGATCCATGATGAAATTTGTTAGAGCTTTCCACTCAATGGATTTGAGACGCAACTTCTTGAAGTCTTTAGAATGCCTTGATGAGCTATTATTGCTGGAAGAAGAATCAGGAAACTTTATGGAGGCTGCAGAGATTGCTGAACTGAGAGGAGATCTTCTTCTTGAGGCTGATCTTTTAGGAAAGGCAAGACATTTCAAGGAGGCTTCTTTGCTCATCCTTTGGTATGTGTTTTCCAACTCTCTATGGGCACCTAATAGCAGAGGTTGGCCATTGAAGCTGTTCACACAAAAGGAGGAGCTTTTATCAAAAGCCAAGTTATTTGCAAAGAAGGAATCAGATTGCCTCTACGAGTTTGTCTGCACTGAGGTTGAAGTTTTGTCACATGAAAAGGCTAACTTGTTCAGGCTGAAGCAGAATTTCAATGCTTCCCAATGCCATAAAAGTCTCAGAGGCGAAATATTAACTGTTTGGAAAATTCTGGACGCTCATGTTCATTTGAACACCTCCAAGTATGACTGGGAAGACGAAGTGCCAGTGGATCTTAGAAAGCACTCAGAGGAAAGGATTTCACAGAATCGGGTCTCTCTTCAAACACTAGTATATTTTTGGAATCTATGGAAAGAAAATATAGTGAATATTTTTGATTGTCTTGCGGGTATTGAAACTGCAACCTTTGACAACTATATGGCTTATGAAGCATTCTGTTCGAACTATTTTGGCGTGCGGAGGCAATTAAAAAGTCAGAACATCATTTACCTCGTGCTGAACCCTGATGCCATTTGGCTGAGACAAATTGATGATAGATCCTCTCGGAGGATTGGGAAGTTGGTATATGCTGATGCCCACCATTTTGTCTCTGCTGCTAGGAATCATTGGCGTTCAGAATTACTTTCTGTTGGTATGAAGATGTTGCGAACTCTTGACGCCCTCCATAAGTTCTCAACCAGGAATTCCTTGTCTGTGTTTTGCCAAAGCATGTCTCTCCTTCATATCTTTGAGGTTGCAAAATTTCTTAAGGAGTCAAAGTTTCTTGATTGCAAGTATCATGATACTAGAGCATTGGAGAGTTTTATTCAACTATCTACCAACTACTTTGTAGGCATTTTTCCTTTAGACTGTCGGAAATCGTTGGCAGAGAATATGATTTATCTGAGAAGAACTGAGCTGTCCCGGTCTTTACTTGAAGAAGTTGTTCGTGGAAATATCGAGGGTAAAGTGACCTATGGGCAAATTGGGAGGGTGGTTATGATGTGGCTTGGATCTGGAAAACCCACAGATGAGCTGCACAAGAAGATTGAGGAAAGGGTCAAAGGCAATACATCTTGGAAAACATTGGTTCAGAACCTCGGTGGGAACATAATGCCAGAATCTTCAGAGAAGTCGCTATCTAGCATTTCTGATGAAGCTCAAAGAGCGATCTCTTTGATTTGCAAGTTCCATGAAGCTTTGGAAGGTGCTTATAATGCCAATTGGAGCACAGAAAATGACTATATATCACCAAGTTGCTTCTTGTATCTTGTTGACCGCCTATTGATCCTAGCATTTAACCTCCAGGGATGTTTTCTTGCAACAAAATCTTCAATTGTTGAATGGCTTATATATCAACAATGGATTGCGAACCCAACTGGCAGTTCCGCAACTGACTTTCAGTCATCCCTGGGAGCTGTGTATGACTTTGTGGTCTCCATAATTCAGCATTTTCTTTATAATAGACAGGATACAGAGTGTTGGATTAAAAAATCTAAAATCAATTTCAAGTACTATTATCCACTGCTGATGACAAGACTGGTTAGTATTTTGTGTTTAATTTGTGTGAACTCTGGAAGATATTTTGATATACTTCCTCAGTTGCTTCGAAGGGTTAACATTACTTCACAGCTACCAAAGGAACTCTGTGGCGTTCTTCAGCGAATGAGGAAGGGCAATGGTGTAAATGTAAATGCAAATGTGCTTGCAGAAGCATTCAAAAGGATTGGAGATCCTCTCGTGATTGTGAGTTTGAGAATAAATTGTGCAAACTTCTTCTGTCCTGATGCCATTTTGGTGGACATGGGGGTAACCCAATGCAGGGAGGACATTATAAGAGTCTTGTTTCCTAGGACCACCAGAGCTCCCCCAGGCCAGACTGCTTCTGCTGAAGCAGATTTGTCTAATTCTTGCAAGAAAGAAATTTCTTTGAATGGCGAGGATGGATCGAATGTACTTACTGTGACATCTTCTAACTTTTCTCCCATGGAAGATCAGAACATGAACACAAAGAATGAAAATGATCAAGACATGAAAATTAACTGGGGCATATTTCGGGAAATATCTGATGCTGTAGAGTTGGTTGAAAGTAGAAAAGATGGGAATTTGATGAAATTTGTGTCCAATGCTTCCAAGATGAAGGTAATGCCAAGTAGGTTATTATTATGTCTGGCGCCACTATAATAAATTATATGGTCAGATAACTGTTACCTAATATATTTGAGATTTTTCTATATTTTCAGGGGGAAGTGAATAGAATTCATGGTTTCTGGACTGGAGCAACATTGGCCGCTAGGCAGTTCTCTGAAGGTGGAAATTTTTCTGCTGAAGTAAACAACGTGCTTGAGGAGTTGGAGCAACTTTCATCTGCATTAGATATGAGGTCAGTTTATTTCTTTAGCTTATATCATTGTGTGAACCTTGCCTTTCTCTTTCATGTAGTGTATGCTAACTTTAAAACTGACTAGATATGAGGTCTTTCAACGTGCTTGGTAAAACTATATTCTAATATCTTGTAGTCAAAGTTCAATTCTCACAAGACATCTCTTATTTATCTATTGTGCATGGTTTGTAAGTAATTGCATGCATCTAGAGTTTGCATTGTACCCACAAGTCCAAAACCAAGACGGTTTTGCGTCAGTTAAAAAAGCCGTATCTAATGAACCAAACTTCCAACTCATACATTTCTGCTTCAGCTTCCAAATTACCTGCTGAATCTTGTTGGATCTTGGACTGTTTTTTCAGTGACCCGGAACATGAGAAAAACCTTTCAAGCATTGGAGAACTTTCGCGGAGGTTGCAGTCAAGGTTGCCTTGGCTACTGACTGCTTTCTCGAACCCATTAGTCTGTCATAAAGATACAAATGTGAGCACTGTCTCGGATCCTCAATACCATAGGGAAGCGGACAATAGCAAGTCTGAGGAAGGCAACATGAAGGATTTGCAAGCTATTGCTGCTTCTGAAGGCCAAAGCAATGCTAACAATGAAGCTGTTGAAAGCAGCAAGGGTAAAGGAAATAAAAAGTCCAGGAAGGGCAAAAAGGGGAAAGGAGGTCGGAAGAGATAACATGACATAGATGGCCTAGGTTTTTTTATACTGTTTAGTAATTCTCTTTTTTGTGTATTTGTATATCTTACAGTCTATATAGGTTTTAGGTATAAAATCTTTTATGAGGGTAATTCTATGGGGAAAACAAATTTGGTACCGCAAGCTTTTATTTTTTGAAGTCAAGTCACACATTTTAAAGCAAGTTATAATTACTTGAGGTAAGTCATGATCGGTCATAAATTATTGTGATCAATGATGAATATGATTGATCAGTTGTATCTTAACTTTTAAAAGTGTAAATTAACTTTTAAAAGTCGTAATTTGTATGATTGATCATAATATTTTAGGATTGATCATGATTTTTACCGTCGTAACTTATATCTCCAATTGACCTAAAAAACAACTTATATTATAAAGGGGATAAAGGGGATTAAAGAGGCACACAAGATTGACACTTTATATTACATTTAAATGTCAAAAATTACTTTATTTTGTTTACGTTAATGTTTAAGCTGTGGGAACCCATTTAGCTTAGCTTGTGCCGACCGGTAAAAGTACCGACTGACAGGCACAAGCCACCAGCCTCTCTTTAGTTCAACCAAGGCAAAGAGGATGCCTTTCACTTCGCTAGTGTTGATCGGCGCAAGTGCCTACTGGCAGGCGCAAACCACCCAGGCATTGGGTCACGCTGAGGCAGCCACCAAGGCATTGGGTTACGTTGAGCTAGCCACCAAGGCATTGGGTCAAGCCGAGGCAGCCACCAAGGCATTGTCGTTCGGCAATAATGCCGACCGGCAGACACTCTGCTTGCCAAGAGATCCTCACCGAGGGCTTCTTTTGCTTACCGCTTCCACCGGCCGAATCCTACTCAACTAAGAATTGACCTGGTACCTAGAGTCCTAGCAAAACACTATTCCGAATGTCTAGAAACTGGTGATAAGGGGTTAGAACCTAGAGTCCTAATCAAATTCTACCTTGTAATTATAAATAAGACCTAGTGATGAGGTTGAGCCAATCAATCAGGAGTTCGTGTTCTTTTGGGACATATCTTCCTACCACTATAAATAAAGGCTCGGGTACTACGTAATTCAATTCAATCTTGACCTATTCACTTTATATTTTTCTTTGACTCGCGATTTGACTTAAGTATCAGAGTCCTTTTGGTCGCCTCCAACCATCAATTTACCTAGGTGTTCTAGTCTTGTAGATTTCCCAAGGCTTTTTCACCACCCTCGCAGTCCGTACAAAAGTGGTTAATCTTTGTGTGGATTTATTCTCCCACAATTGGCGCTTTCTGTGGAAACGACTAAGTTTTCTATCAACTAAGAAGTTGTGAACCATGTTCGACGAGAGAACCCTCGATCCTAGAACTAGCCGTACACTACTTCCACTGCCCCCAATCCGTGAAGATCCTACTAACTATGACCTCCAATTATCAGAGAACAAATTACCTCGTGATGGATAGGACCACTCTAAAGAAAAACCTCATTCTCATTGCAACCTACCTGCCCTCAATGCAGAAAGCATGTTAGCTACTAAGATGGACTATCATGAGGCAATAAAAAAGAAGACAAAAGAGCTAAAAGCCCTCAAACAAGGGCTCCTACTCCACAGGGGCAATAAACTTGCTAGTCAGGTCTTACATCCACATCGTCAAAAGCGACCACTACAATGATCACTCACATGAGGCTCAATTTACCCGTCATAAAAGGCAGGTCTCCGGTAAGGAGTTATTCAACCCATAGTCACCGTCAAGGAAAGTACTCACCGAGGTGCTCTACTTCTCAACTCTTTCCTAGGGACCCTTCACCCATAAAGTACCCCCTCATTACGAGGAGAAGAGAGGCAATCCATACAGGGAACACCGCTTTAAGGAACGCAGAGAAAGACATGGAAGTTCAACCATAGTTTTTAAACCCGACCTGAATCTCAACTCAGTTAAGGAACCGGATCAATGGTTACTAGCTCAGCCATGGGTTAATCTGTCGTACCGCTCATATAATAAATAATAAAAATATTTTATAATAGTAATGAATATGTTAAAAGATTATAATACTTATAACAATAACATGTTTTATGTTATAATAGATGAACTAAAATGATAAAAAATATCTGTAAGTTATTAATTTGCTCACATAATTTATATAATTGATAGAGCACAAAAAAATTCACTAATAACCATTGGATATTTAGTATAAATAGTAACAATGTGATGACCCTAAACAAACAAAATAAATGAAAAGAGAAAAAAAAAATAGCTGAAAAGTATACTACAAGTCTACGAGGCTCAAAAAAAAATATCAAAAGAACTTGGACAATTTTACTATTAAACCTGCCATCCCACATCAGAAAGTAACAGGAATAGAAGAGGAGTATCTGCCTTATAAGAAGAGCACTTCATTCTTTCATTGGGCTAGGTTGATAACTTGGATCCAACTCCTATGAATGAGGCGGTCCAAGTGGATAAGTAGTTAAAAGTTTAAATATTTTAAAGTCTAGTCCGGATTTGAGAAAATTGTCCGATTTTAACGGAATTCATAAAATTCGTCCGATTTAGACTAGTTTAAATTGGTCTTAAGCGGGTGAATGGCTTGATCGATCCAACTCCAAATATGGCTCGGTTTAGGTGCCGGTTGGACAATTTACCGGGTTAACCCACCAAGGGGGGCGGTTTTTAAAACATTGAGTTCAACCCATCACTCTAGACGAGATGAATGATACAGTGATTGCAAAAGACAGAAGTGTACCTGCTTTGAGCTAGCCCACGAAGGTCACGACCGTCTTCATTGTGACATTGGCCAAGATGATCTTGTATATTTGGTCAAAGAAAGGGCAAGATAGACCTTTCTTAAGATGACCATAACTCCTTTTGTTCTATCCATAAAAGACGTCAAGCCCCTACTTAAGTTCACTCCTCCGTCCTTTAAGTTGTATGATGGAAAGTCTGATCCCTTGCTCCACATAGGGGCCTTTACTAATAAAATGATCATCTGGACGAACAACGAGGCATTGATTTGTAAGATGTTTTCCTCAAACTTGGGGAGGTCAACTCTTAAGTGATTTCATGAGATGCCCAAGAACTTAATCTTCTCTTGGGAATAGCACACGGGGGAATTCGTCTCTTGATTCATAGCCAATAGTCAGGAGCTGATGCCAATTGACACACTCTTGGCATTACGCCAGAAACACGAAGAGACTCTTTGTGAGTATGCCACGAGGTACTTGAAAACCTATACCAACATAGAAGAGTGAAATGAGAAAACCATTATTGTCTCTTTCCGTTTGGGTCTCCGAAAGTAAATTGAGGAAGCACCTCACCATGTAGCTGCCCCGGAGTATGTCATACTTGCAAGAGCATGTCAAGAGGTATGTGAAGGTGAAGACAGGTCATCCTAGGGAACTAGAGACTCCTACCAAGAAACCAACACTGTCTTCAAGGAGCCTATCTATCAAGTCTTGAACTAAATCAAAGACAATGAGTATTTTAGGTGGCCATTTAAGATGATAGGAGATCCATCAAAGAGGGACCAATACCTCCATTGTTCTTATCACAAGGACAAAGACCACTGGATGGAGAATTGTTGGGCACTCAAGCGCCATCTAAAAGAGTTGGTCATGCAAGGCTACCTCTTTCGGTACATTAACAAGGAAAAGACTACCAAGCAGTAGGAAGAGCAACAAATCCAATAAAATGACCAACCAGATAACTAAGTTTTATTTTTAGCTTAGTCAATAATATCTTATTATTTCAATAAGTCTTCAAAGACATTTGTGTCTCGTTCTCGTTGATTAATAAAGAGAAATTTATTTTTCACATCTCTAAGTGTTCCTGTATTTGTGATTATTGTAGCCTCCGTGATTGCACCTCAAGTCAACCTCCGTGGTTATACCTAAAGCGGACCTCCTTGGTTGCACCTCAAGCCAACCTTCGTGGTTGCACCAAATGGTTCCTCTAGAGGGTAAATTGCAAGCTTTACCTGAAGAACCAAGCCTGTATGATTTCTAACAACTGCAGCAGTGCAAATCTGTTTCGTACCAATAACTGCATCAAAGTTCACTTTGCAGCCTCCTTCTGGCGGGCTAACCCATTTGGTTGCTTGATGAATTCTGCTTAATTCTTTGTTGGCTCTTGGCTAGTTCCTGACATTCTTGTGTTCATTGAAGAGGTGTCTGACTTCGTCCAAAATCTCCTGTGGATGAAAGTCAATTTCCCGATGTAGCAATTTATTCCTCCACCTCCATAAACAACTAATGAGCACTGCAGTTAAAAGGATAATCCATTGTGGGCTGTTTGGGCCAAAGAGGATTGTTGGATGCAGATCATTATGGATCCAATCTTGCAGGGTTAGTTGTGGATATTCATCTATGTGTATACCCCAGATGGAGAACCATAGCATTCTTGCAAGAGGGCACATGAAAAAGAGATGCTTCGGGGTTTCTATTTCCTGTTTACAAAATTGACAGTGAGGATCCTGAATAGGAAATCTGGTTGCCAGAAGGTCTTTGGTAGGGAGGCTTTTAGAAAGAGAAATGTTATTTGGACCTAATTTGGGAACTTTATTTAGGAATATTCTCCGTTGTTAAGTTAATATAGAGAAAGGTTTATCACAAAGATGGAAAAGATTTTTTCACAAAAGTAAAGATGGAGGCCTAAATTGTGAAGATTATGGAGAAGATGGAAAATCTATCTTAATAAGAAACAAATTGTTTTTGAAAATGACAAAATTGTACTACAAGAATGATCGAGATTAATCTAAATTAATTTGTAATGATAAAGTACAACAACAACTCAAGTCATTTAAATCTGACGGTTTATATTATAATTTTTTAACCATAATAACTTAATTCTTATATTAAAAAAAAGTGTATTTTGTATTGCGACATCCTATTGATCAAATATGATAAGGAAAAAGATGACAAACTTAAATAAGTATGAGCAAAGAGAAGACAATGAAGAGATGAGGGAGAAATTTAGGAGATAAGAAAGGGGTGATTTCAAAAAAAAAAAACTTAAATGATATTTTTTTTGAGGTGGTTAAATAATATCAAATTTTGTATTGGGGTAAAAATAGAAATAATGGTATAGAAGAATTTTAGGGGTTGGTATTGGCCCCCACACATATTATACAAAATTTCCAGGTATCTTTGCTTTTCCCACCTTTGCAAAAATATTCTCCAGGGACGAATATTGGTGACATCAATAGATGACGATCCAAATCATGAAATTAAAGACCCACTTGGGCCCACCACCTTATACACTACCTACACAGCTCTTTTACTGTACCGACGTTTGTTAATCTCACACTCTCCGTCATCAATTTTAAATTAGATATTTTATAATTATTAGTTATAAATAATAAATAGGAGAAATTTGGAGATCGATCCCCCTATATGGACTTATTTGGACTTAAGCCCGCCAAGAAAACTTATTTGTTATGAAGTCTGTTTTTATCAATTTTACCAAACTATAAAAAATAGTAACATTTGATGGGCCAAGCCCAAATGGCCTAATTTATGTGAAAAGGCCCAAAACCATACTGAAGCCCAGTTGCAATTAAAGGCTCAAACTTATGAAGACTCAAGCCCAATTAAGTGCACCATGGAGCTGCCTCGGCTTAGCTACAAAGATCCAGAGAGCACCCTTACCTTCTCTACCACCTTGGAAGCAGTCAACTTGGACCGAGTCTTGTGGGGAGCTCCTCAACGGCCACACCCGTTGAGGAGAATCTGCAAGTTCCACCAGGATAGCCAGATATTTGCCACTTAATAGCTCCACTCTGTTGGAGAATGACTATAAAATGTAAGCCCCACCAACACTTGGGGGGCATCACCTTCTACTGAGCATAAATCTCCTCTTCCTCTCCAATCTGTAACACACCGTTCACCGGAATCAATAAACTACCGGCAACTCTCTGCCATTTCAAAGTGGACGTAGGTCAAACTGACCGAACCACTATAAATCTCGTCTCTCTCTCTACATTAATTACTACTTAATTCTAAATTACTTGACTAGTGGTGTGCAAAGTCAATTTTGTGCATCATCAACATTCAATTAGTAACATTCAAATACAAAAAAAGTTATTATTTAAATACAAAAAATAATATCATATAAACATAAAAAAATAGTAACATTTAAACATAACAAAATAGTAACATTAAATATTAATATTTTAAAAAAATAACAATAGTAACATGTTCAACAAAAATAGTAACAAAAAATAAATAAAAATAGTAATATGTATAACAAAAACAGTAACATGCTCAACAAAAAAAAAATAGCAATATGGAATATTGAACAAAATTAAAAATAAAAATAATAGCATTTAAACTCATAACCAAATGAAGAAGCCTCCAATTTTTCAGCATCCAAAAAAGTACCACTGAAAAAATAATAATATGCTCAATAAAAAATAATAATATGAAAAAAAAAAAGTAACATGGTCAATTAGAAATAATAGTAACATGATCAACAAAAAACGTAGTAACATGAAACATTGAAAAAATTTGGGGATTATTTATCAAAAAAATAAAAATAAAATTGGGGATCAAACTAATAACACATTGAACAAGTTTTTCAACATTTTTTTTTTTCTGAAAATCAACGACATAAAAGTTCATGATGACCAAAACGAGTAGAAAATATGGTAGTTGTTGATAATGTTTCAAACCCTACTGATTTTGATGTTATGGAAAAAGATATGCTATCTAAGGAGAAAGATTTGTTGTACTGTAGTGATGATTTTTTTCTAATGAGAGAGAAAGAATATAAATTTCAATTTCAATTTAGGAGTGAATTAAAGGATAATAATTTTTAATTTAAGAAATTAATTTAAAGCCACTTTCAAGGTCATTAATGTTTTTGTAATTGAACAGAATAACACTGTTAAGAGTATTTTATGATTTAAAAAAATAGTGGACTTAAGTACTTATTAATAAGATAAAAAACGGACTTATTACCAAATAAGTTTCTTTAACGGACTCAAGTCATTATAAGTTCATTCAGGAGGACTCCGTCCCAATTTTCACAATAAATAATTATAAACAAAAAATTTATACATGTGACATATTTTCATTAGTTGAAAATTAAAACTATGATATCAAAAAATATTTTTGGGTATCGAGACCCTTTCTTTGTAATTGAATAATTTATATTTTCTTGTCTCGCTAACATTTGCTTGAAGGTTCCACGTAGTAGAAAAACATTATGGTACTAAATATTTTTTTGGTATCATATTAAAAAAATAATAATAATAAATTTTACCTAAAAAATAATAAATTTCAACTAAAAATGTAGTAAATTAACCCAAAAAATGAGTGCACCCCAAATTTTTTTAAACTAGGCTAAAAAAATTTCAGTACCATAGTCAAACTCCACACGGTACTATTAATTAAAAAGTGGGTGAAAACTCTACCAGATTAACTTCCAGAGAAATTTTTTTTACCAATAATGCTTCGGACCTAAAAATATGATTCAATTTATTAACTTAATAATATAATTTAATAGTATTATTGCAATTATATCTGTTTACAATTTCGAGTTGCATATCTACAAAAAATTATGATTAAAAAGGGTTAATGATGTCAAATCATAACTCAAAAAAATTAAAATCGATCATAAAATATTAAGTTCGTCCTATATATTGAGATTAATCTTAAATAACTTTGTTTTACCTAAATTTACAAAAAATAATTCGAATATCTATGTTATCTTAACGTGGCAACACGATGAAATATTTCATTGGGTCCAACTATAGTACTGATAAATAATTTTTTGATAATATATATTTCCCTTTTCGTTGAAAAAAAATGTGATACTAATAAAATTTATTTATTTCATTAATTTTTATGATTAATAATTCTAAATTAATTAAATCAAAATCTAGGATACCTATTGTATTGATGAAAAAAAAAAAAAATTGTATTGATGAGAGCTCTATTGTACTTTTCGTGCACAGAAAATTATACATAGGTTGATACTTCCTTAGGAAGCTTGGTGACCAAAACTCGAATAGTGTCGCATTGGCCAACTATATAATGTACGAGCTATTTTTGACTATTAATATATGTACGAGATATTTTTGGGGCCACCTTTAATATTTATTACCAAAAAGGTGGAATTACATTCATACCAAATTTGAAATTAAAATTATATTTAACTCAAAGTAATCTATAATATAAAACAGCGCAGATTTCAATAAGCTTATCCGACGGTCTCAAATAGACTCATTCAACGGCACAAACATCCCTTTCAAAATCATTCACATTGCATCATATCTTTAAGAACGGGTTACCCTTAGTAAAATCATATAAATGAACAATATACGAATTAAAACAGGGCTGACTTCAATAAGTTTATCCGACGCTCTCAAATAGACTCATTCAACGGCCACCAACATCTCTCTCAAAACTATTTATATTGTACCGTACTTTCAAGAATGAGTTGCCCCTACTAAAATCATATAAAGTAACAATTTATGAATTAAGTGTGTTGAATTCTTTTAAACAATATTTAAGAGATATTTAGAAAAGTAAAAACAGATTAGAAATTAAACTCTGTTATTTTGTAAAAAATATGTAATTTTTGTTAAAAAATTGAATAATATTAAACTGCGTCTAAACCTATATTAAATTAACAGCCAACATTGGACAAAAAAAAAATTAATATCTGTACGTCAAGGTTCATCATAAAAAAATCTATCTCTTCTGTTAAACCAAAATAAAGTAAGGGTAAATATTATAATTAGTCTTTAAATTTTATTTGTTATTTAAAATGATCCATCAACTAAGAATAGTGTAAATTAAGTCATTCGATCAATTTCATCTGCAAGTGCGGGGCACTTGGCGTAAACAACCACATAAAAAAACAAATGGGTTTGCCTCCGTTTGTTGTAACGGTTGAAATGGATGTAATGATTTAATTGACACGAAATTGATAATTCAGGGGTTCAATTAAGAAAATTAAAAAATTTAAGGACCATTTTATAACATCACGTGAAGTTAAGGACTAGTTGTGAAAAGTGCAGAAATGAAAAGTGGCTATCTTTTTACACAAAAAAAAGTGCTTGTACGGAAAATTCTATTCTCTTCCTTCGTGACAAAGAAAATCATTTCTCTCTCTTCGTGTCCACCTTTTAAACATTTGTTATAGCATTTATTTTTTTTTCTTGTAAACCCACAACTTTTTTTTTAGTTGCGCTAGCTGGCGAGTCGGTTTAATGGTTCATTACTTCTCATAATTAAATAAGGTTTTTGCAGTATTGTATCTTAAATTTACTTATTTTAATATCATTCTATTCTTTTGTCTTTTTTATATGTACACTAGGATAACTCATACTTGATGATACGATGTTAGTGGTTATTAGATAAATCTATTTGCGACTGTTGGATTGACTTATTAAAGCCTATCATGTTTTATATTATAAATGAGTATTGTGTGTACATAATATATAGTACTAGGGTAACCCGTACACTGAATGCACAGTGCATTATAAGTGAGAAGTGATAGATTTCGGGGGAGAAAAATTCAATGTGAATGATTTTGAGAAGGATGTTGATGACTATTGGATGAGTCTATTTGAGATTATCGGATAAACTTATTGAAGCCTGCGTTATTTTATAGTAAATAATATTTTAAGAATGGCCAATCAGAAATGTTGTCTCCACTTTTTCGCATTTTGCATGCAAAAAACCATTTTTTGTGAATTTTAAGATTTCGTGAGTTTTTTTTATCTTATAGAAAAATTGCTTTTGATAATTTATTTTATTCCGAGCATGTAAAATAAATTAATTTGTTGAGATACTTTTTTATTACACTTTAACTCAATTTATAGATTGGTGGAACACACTATTTATAAGAGGGCCCTTATTTACATATATGATGGATAATAATTTAAGATCGAGTGAAATTAAGTAAAAATAAAATCAAAGGATTTGCTTCCCAAACTAACGGGCATATTATTTCTTGAAATAAATTAAATTAATGTTCTTACTATCTCACAAAATAAAAGTGGGTATACGAGATTTCTTATTAAAAAAAAAAAAAACCGTGAAGTAGTACAGAAAATGAAAAAGACCGTCAGTCAACTAGTACAGAAAATGAAAAAGACCTTCCTCTTTCAAACAATGAACAACATTTCTTTTTCTTTTCTTTTTTGAGAAATATTACGTAATTTAAATTTATAACTCAAATCTGTATCTCAAATGAAGGAAATTATTGGATAAGTGGGCTCTATTTCAATGATCTCCCTTTATTTGAGATATAAATTTGGATTGAAAATTTGAGTTATATAACATTTTTTTTTTTTTTTATAACTGTGAACATCATTCCACTGTTGCAGAAGATGAAAAGACCATTTGACATTTCCAGAGAACTACCTTTCTCCTTTATATCTCTCCTCTCTTGAGTCCTTATTTCTTGCATACTTTATATTTCTTTTTAAGGATTCCTTGGTTCTTCATCTTGGGTGGGTGGGCAAGGTAGCTGTGTTGTTACGCTGAAAGCTTCTATATATGTAAGATTACACCACACTAGAGTTATGGTGAGAGAGAAAAGAGTGATGATCGTGGTCATGGATAACTCTTTCTTTTGAGAAAGAGTTTTGCAAGTGCTTGTACTGCAGATTCATAGGTCTAATCTCTTCCTTCATGACAAAGAAAACCCATTTCTCTCTCTTCTTCTCTCACACAAGACTTCCTCACTCTTGCATGGAAAGGGGTTTTGATATTTTGAGTGTTGCATGCAGGTCAGAGTACCAAAATAGAAGAAGGTAGCAATAGGGGACTTGGAAGGTAGAGTGATGATGGAAGGGGGTTCTTCAGGCAAGAAGAGAGCAGTACTGGCGAGAGATGGCTTCACTGAGTTGGTGTTTTCATGGTCTCTTGAGGACATATTTAACGAGGATTTATATAAACATCAGGTCTTCCTTCTATTCCATGTTTGATCATACTCTTTTTTTGTTCTTAGTTAATAGAATCATTTGACATTTCGCTAAAATTTGCAGATTTATATTGAATTATTGAGATGCTTATTATATAAATTATATAATATAAGTTGCATAGATGCTTGCCAATGGAAAAAGCAGTTATAAAATTATGATTGATTGTATAACTCTTACTCGGGCTTTTCAGGCCCAAGCTGTTCATTTTTGTTAACCGTCTTTATCTGAGGCAATTTGCTTTTCATTTGTCAATAATTAAGGTTTACTTTTTTTGTGATAATTAATTTTTGACTTTACCCTTTAGCTTTAGAGAACAATAAATCTTGTTTACACGTATTCCATGACACATGGTATTCCTTTGGTACGGTTGTACCTCAATGCCAGTAAATCACATAGCAAACTCTGTGCATGTTTAGGGAAAATACATTCTTGCTATTGAATATTACATAATTTTGTTTCTGCATATTCATATTATGATTTCTGTTTTGTTCATTGAAATAAGATGTGAACCCAGATGGAGCTGATTTTCTTGACAATTCTTTTTAGAATTTCATGTACTATGCATTTGTTACCATCGACAATATTTAACCTTTTCTTCTAATGTACGTACTCTATATGGGGATATGTTGAACCCTTGCCAACATGAAGTGTCTGTAATTTTAAAAAAAATCTTACTTTCGGCGACAAAGCCAACTCTTCGTGGATTATCTTGTTAATGTGGGGCTGACAAATCTTGGACAAAGGGTCATCATAGAAGGACATATATACATATAGATGCATATACTCCTTGCTATGTTCTTTTTTATCTTTCTTTATGCAAGAAGGGTGTTTTTTTGTTGTTGTAATTGATAAGGTGCAAACCTAATGTTTAACCATGGAATTCTTTATTTTTGTATTGTATTGTAGTTTTTAGAGTTTGTAGAAAGAGAAAAATGGTAGATATCTACCTGACAAGGATGGGGGTCATCACATTATGAGGCCTTTTACGTAGGAATAGCAAAGATTATCTTCAATGAGACCGATGAGCATCAAACTTTGTAGAGCTCACCGAGCCCTTTGGAGATAAGTTCCAAATGGTAACTGATGGAACTAATAATGCTTGGTATACTAGTTGATTTTAAGGGTAGAACTGAATTTGAAGTATTAATTAGGGTTAAAATTGAGAAACAAAAGTATTTTCATTTTAACATACTTTCTTAGCAATATAAATTTAGATAATAGTGTTTTGATGTTTAAAAATGTGAGAAAAATATTGTATTTGGCGAATACCGTGAGGTTACTATGAATCTTGTATCTCATTTAAATCCATAGTTAAGAAGCTATTGAAGATTGAAGACTGAAGCAAGATATAGTGAAGAAGCTCAAGCTACAATGCAATACGATTAAAGATTTGTTGGATCCTATCAAGTTTATGTGAGGTAAGTTAGACCTAGATACCTAGTTGCCTTATTTTGGTTTAACTTAGATTGAATTTTTTTTTAACTTAGATTGTAAAAATTGGATTTACAGTCTGAGTAATCAGTTCATTACTCATGTATTTTTGGTGTAAAAGGTTTTTGAAATAGGGTTTTAGTTTTCGAAATGATTTTTGAAATGTTTCATTGGATGGAGGCTTTCTAGGAACACCCAAAATTGGTACTTAGAGAAAAATTTTAAAGCCTTGGTTTTTGAAGTAAACCCTTGGATAGTGCTCTCTAGAATTTTCCATGCGTTCTCGGGACTTACGAGATTGAGTTGGGGATACAATTTCAATTTCAGTCATCAGCATCCTTCGATGCTAGCCACAACGCTCGGGCATTGCTCCCATGTTGATTGTAGTTTTGGATTCCACCAGTCAGCGCTCTTTGACAACCCTCCATAGGGCTCGAGCAGTGTTTTACCGGTAGGTTTTTAAACCCGTTTAACTACGTTTTATTTATTTTATTGTATAAAGAGAACGATCCCTATAACCTAAACATGGGACAAGGGAGTTATAGAGAGACTCTAAGGTTTAGAGAGTGTAGGTGGGGTGTTAAAAGAGGTTGACACATGTATCTATGTTAAGGATATTCAAGGGGATGAATAGGATACACGGATGAGATGAAAAGAATGAAGGGAATTTTTTCACGAAATTCCCAAACCTGTGAGAAACAAAATAGAGAAAACACATGCCTAAGAAAAACAATCACACGCACAAAACAGTATTTACGTGATTTGACAATTTGCCTACGTCCACGAAGTTGCAGGGATTTCACTATTGAGAAGAAGTAATACAGAGGCCTCCGCTCGATGGACTAAGCCTAAAAAGTTTCCCATTAAAAATCACGCAAACATTATTTCAGGTCGGGTCATCATCCAAATCACACATAAAACTATACTCCACAAAAAGCCCAACAAAGAACTCGAGCTAATAGAGGAAAACCCTCATAGTTTCGGTCCTTCGGCCACCACTCCACATGTCCCATTATCCCATATGATGATCTAGTGACCCATATACTGGGAGACCTACTCGAGCGGACTAAACTTTCGAGACCTTGCCCAAGATCGAGATTGATGAAAATGCTTGTCCGCCCTCGTTGCTCAGTTCTCCCTTGAGGAGGGTCATACTACCTTATCCCTAGGTTGGATCCCTCCTCTTAGTCCACTGGGATAGTCGAGCAACGTTGTCCCGTAGGTTGAGGATACCAATCCCTTTAGCTGTGAAATTTCAGTTTTGTGCCTTATTTCAGTAGTGGGAGAGACGAGTTACGCCAAAGTTGCCCCCAGACCTTGTCAATGTTTATTGATTCAGTAATCTACCAAATATGTATTACAAACGTATTTATACTAGGGCAAAACATAGTAATATAAAAGACTAATCTACCCCTAATGCTAATATACTAGATTACTCTAACATCCCCCCTCAAACTCATGATGTGATAGCATCCAACATCAAGAGTTTGCCAAGGAGAAAACGAAAGCGTGCAATAGTGTGAGATTTGGTGAAGAAATCGGCCAACTGCATAGTAGAAGGAAGATATGAGAGAGAGATCGTGCCCAGCTGAAGATGATGGCGCACAAAATGACAATCAATCTTTATATGTTTTGTGCGCTCATGAAACACCGAGTTATGAGCGATCTGGATAGCACTGGTGTTATCACAATACATAGGAGTAGGAGTAGTCAAGGGAATGCCAAGATCAGCAAGCAACCAACGCAACCAAACTATCTCTGCTGTGGTAGATGCCATAGCACGATACTCAGCTTCTGCAGAAGAGCGAGCGACAACAGTTAGTTTCTTGCTTTTTCAAGAAATAAGAGAATCATCGAGAAATAGACAAAAACCAGTGGTGGATTTGCGATCCATAGAGTCACCAGCCCAGTCCGCATCAGAGTAAGCACGGAGCTCCAGAGACGAAGAAGAAAAAAATAATAAACTTTGATGTAATGTTCCCCGTAGATATCGAAGAATTCGAAGAACAGCAGACCAGTGAAGTGTGGTAGGGGCAACAACAAACTGACTAACCACATGAATTGCATAAGCAATATCTGGACGAGTAACAGTAAGATACACCAAACTCCCAACAATAGTACGATATAAGGTAGGATCAGGCAGAAGAGAACCATCAGAGGAAGTATAACGAACATTAAGCTCCAAGGGTGTGTCAACAGTTTGAGTATCCGAGAAGCCAGCTCGTTGAATAACATCTGAGGCATATTTTGACTGAGAAAGAAGATAACCCTTGGGAGAGGAAGCAACCTCAATCCCTAAGAAATATCGAAGTGGACCCAAATCTTTCATCTCAAAATAATCCTGTAACTGAGTTTTCAACAACTGAATTCCAGCAGTGTCATCACCTGTAAGAATCATGTCATCCACATAAAGTAATAGAAGTATGAAACCAGAAGAAGTGGATCGAAGGAAGAGAGCAAAATCATGATCACTAGCACAGAAGCCTAAGTCACATATAACTGAAGAGAATTTTGCAAACCCTGCCCTCGGGGCCTGTTTAAGACCATATAAAGCCTTGTGAAGTTTGCACACATGACCAGGACTACAAGACAACTCAGGAGGAGGAGTTATGTAGACCTCTTCAGACAAATCACCATGAAGAAAAACATTTTTCACATCCATCTGGGATAGGCTCCACTGACGAACGGCTGCCACGACAATTACTGTGCGAATCGTGGTCATCTTAGCCATTGGAGCAAAGGTCTCATCATAGTCAAGCCTATACTCTTGAGCAAACCCCTTGGCCACTAATCTAGCCTTGTACCTTTCCACAGAACCATCAGATTGGGTTTTGATTTTATAAACCCACTTACAACCAATGGGGCGTTTACCAGGAGGTAAAAGCACCAACTCCCAAGCTCGAGTCTTATGTAGCGCAGAAAGCTCCTCATCCATAGCCTGTTGCCAAAGAGGATCAAGTATAGCCTCCTTATAGGAGGTTGGTTCAGACAGAGAATATATAGAAGTTAGGAAAGAACAAAAAGTAGAAGAATAGCCAGAGTTGGACCAACCAAACCTGTCAGGACACTTCCGAGTGCGCTGAGGGTAACGAGGAGTGTGATCCACGGTGTCAGAAATTGATTGGGAGCCAAGAGGTGGAGATGAAGGCATAACATCGGTGGAGGAGACAGTGGGAGTCCTGCGAACATAAGTATGCACAATCGGGGGACGGGTAACAGACAAATCAGGCAAGGAGGAAGAAGAAGAGGAGGGAAGATCAGCCACAGTCATATCACCAACATAAGAATCAGGAGAAACATTAGAGGGAAAGGGATCAAGATAGATAAGATCAGACTTATGCAGAGATGAAGAACTAGATGGAATAGAGAAAAAAAGAATATGCTCCATAAAAACAACATGGCGAGAGACATAGAGTTTCTGTGTATTAGGATCATAACACCGAAATCCCTTTTGTCCCTCACTGTAGCCAAGAAAGACACATAAGGCTGAACGAGCCGAGAGTTTGGTACGATTAACACTAGGGAGCAGAACAAAACATGTACATCCAAACACACGTAAGGAGAAATAGTCAGGTGTCTTACCACATAGTTTTTCAGAGGGGGAGACACTAGAATTAAGGATTGTAGGAATACAATTAATCAGATGAACTGCTGTGAGAACTGCTTCTCCCCAAAAAGAGCTAGGAACACCGGATGACAACAACAGAGAACGAGCTGTCTCAATAATGTGACGATGTTTTCGTTCTGCTACTCCATTCTGAGCAGGTGTGTCAGTACAAGAAGACTGAAAAATAGTACCATCAGATTTCAACAAATCACGAAAAGCATTAAAATAATATTCTTCACCTTGATCACAGTGGAAACATTTGATGGTAGAAGAATATTGAGTACGCACCATAACACGAAAGGTAGAGAAAATGGAAAAGAACTCAGACCTACGTGTCATTAGAAACACCCAACAATATCTGGTATGATCATCAATAAAAAAAACATAATATCTAGACCCTCCTTTAGTAGCAATAGGAGCTGGTCCCCAAATATCAGAATGTACAAGATCAAAAGGTGCAAGAGAACGAGAATTATTTTTATTGAAAGGTAATGCAGTAAATTTAGCCAACTTGCAGCCACTACAATCTGAAATATCATGACATTCTAAACTACCCAAACTACCAGTAGAAGTTAGAAATCTTAAACGAGAATGAGAAACATGACCTAAACGAGAATGCCATAAATAAAAACTAGACGATTTTGGACTCAATTGAAAAGAAGATAAATCAACAGTAGATGCAACAATTTCAGGAACATGAAGTTCATCCAACACATATAGCCCTCCATTTCTATGGCCTGTCCTAATCAGCTTCTTGGACCGTGGATCCTGCACAACACAACCAGTAGAAGAAAAATGGACTAAGAATCCCGAATCAAACAACTGACTAACAGATATTAAATTTAAAGTAAGTTGAGGAATATAGTAGACATCAGGAAGTGTAAGCTGGGAAGACACGATAGTTCCAACACTAGCCAAAGACATTTGGGTGCCATTGGCTGCAAGAACAGATATAGAGGGAGGGGAAATAATAGAAACAAATAAGGAAGAGTTACTAGTCATATGATGGGTGGCTCCTGAGTCAAAGACCCAGACAGTTCGAGACATACCTGAAGGTCCTGCAGTAAATGAACCTGTGGAAGGAGAAATTGATAGGGCACCTGGTTGATGAAGGGAAAGAAGCTTCTGCAACTGATCAGCTATCATAGTCATGCTGGGAGCTGATGGTAGTGTCTCATCCACTGGTGAAGCAGTTGCTGCTGTATGACGATCTTTGGGCCTAAATGGCTGCTGTAAGGCCCTTTTGGCATTCTTGTTCACTAATTTAGGACATTGAGCCTTCCAGTGACCCTTCTCACAGCAAAAACTACACTCATCCGAAGCAGCTCGACCCCGATATCTAGTCTGTGAATGAGGAGTTCCTCTGGGTGGTACAGCCAGTACAGTTTGATTAGGCAATGGAAGAAGACCCTTTCCAGAAAGAGTCTTAAGACGGACTTCTTCAGCGAGAAGCTCATTCACTACTGCATCGACTGTGGGAAGTGGGAGACGATGAAGAATAGAACCACGAAGACCTTCAAAGTCATCTCTAAGGGCCATCAAAAACTGAACCAACCGCTGCTCCTCCCTAAAAGTACGATACACCATATGGGTACTCAATTCAGCGGGCTCAGCAAGTGCTAATTGATCCCAAAATCCAGTCATAATCGAGTAGAACTCCTGTATGGTCTTATCTCCCTGGCGTGCAGCTCGAATTTCATGCTCAAGTTGATATCTCTTTGCAAAATTAGACTGAACAAACAATGTAGCTAAATAATCCCAAATCTGTTGGGCTGTGTTAAACTTAGCCAAATGCACACCAATGGTCTGATCAACTGAGTTGTTAATCCAAGTGATAATTTTAGCATTGTTGACTTCCCGGGTATTCTTTAATTCAACATTTTTCTCTTCCTTCGAATTTGTTGGAGCTTGCAAAACACCACTAACATAACTCCACATCTCTTTTCCCAACAGAAAATTCTTCATAACATAAGACCAATATACATAATTTTCACCATTTAATCTGATACTAATAGCTTGAAGAGAATCAGAGTGTCCACTTGCTATAATGTTAATAAGAAATCTCAGCAAAAGAATACCCAAAATAAATCCAGACAGAGCATAAAAGCTGAACCGACAGAGAGGACCAGTAGTCCAAACCAGCAATCAGTAGCCAAACTCCAACCAAACCAGTCTAAGACCAAGAACAGAAAATACCAAGCAGCTCTGGACGAACAGAACACAAAAGACCCGACCCAACAGAAGAGGACCCAGACGGAACAGTCGTCTTCTACCTCTGGACGAACCCTACCAGACGAAACCCAAAGCCAGACGAACACCCTTCGTCTTCAACCTCTGTACGAACCCCTGACCAGCAACATCAAATAACAGTCCAACCAACCACACCAGTCGATCACAAGAAACCGAAATCCACAAGAACCAGAAGCAACAGCCGATGCACAATAGACTTACCAGATGAACTCAAAATAAGAAAGGGAGTACACCAATGAGGAACCCATGAAGGATCGATCAAGATGGTGGTGTTCACGGTCGGAGACTGATGACGTCATCGCCGACGATGATGACGTCAGTGCTGTTTGCCGTCGGGTTCACCAGGTTAGGGATTAAGGCTCTGATACCATGTTAATGTTTATTGATTCAGTAATCTACCAAATATGTATTACAAACGTATTTATACTAGGACAAAACATAGTAATATAAAAGACTAATCTACCCCTAATGCTAATATACTAGATTACTCTAACAGACCTCTGCGGTGGCACTTTCGTCCGTCCTTGGTCAAGGATCCATTTTGCCATTGTCGATGTAATAAGGATGTGTTCCGCCCTTTTGTTTTGCTTGATGTTTCCTATGGTATTGGACACCTCTGTGATACTAGAATGCTGACACTTGAACGTTATCGTGACACTGTGGTGTTGTTGCGGCACTGTTGTCTGTACCAATCCTGTTGGATCCCTCGCTGGCATGTCAATTGATGATTTCTACCATTTATCCTTCTATAGTGTAGACACGTGTCCTGAATTTATCGGGAACTGTAGAAAGGCTATACTTTCAAGAGAGAAAACACCCTTGAATAGCTGAAAACCCAATCCTTTCAAGATCAACAAAAATTTTGATGAATAATTTGAACATATATTATTGAGTATTTTGAATACCAATCAAATCTACAATACAAAGGATCCAAGGAGCAGACTCAAGGATTGACGGGAGGATTCGAAAAGGACTGTGGATCTCGGTTCGTAGTTGTCAAGAAGTACGTGGTGAATTTCCAGAGTGAAGATTCAAGGGAGGAAGCTTCTGGCCATGGAATTGGTTGAATTACAAGTCTTTGAACTTGTAATTTAAGTTTGAGACTAGTGGATTAGGTTAGGTGAATTAGGATTGGTCTTGTGGTTTTTCTCGAAAGGGTTTTCATGTAAAAATTATTTGTTTTGTGTGATTGCTTGTTTTTACATACCTATGATTCTTATTCCTTCTTTATGCATGAATGAATGAATGTTTGAATTCCATGTGTGTTGATTGGACGAGTCAATTTTCATAAATTTTAGCTGATTGGTGATAGTAAATTGTGTTAAACAAACTTGCATTAAAATTGACATACATATTCAGTGTTAGGTTAAAGGTCATAGTAACAAGGGGGTTTAAATTTGTAATTGTGTGAGTTAGGTTTTGTTTGGACATAATTCCGCGTTTGAGTGAATAAGACCTATTGACTCCCTCTATGTCACATTGCGTTACTTTCAACGTTCAAGACCAATCTCATATTTTGCACTCTCAAAGAAAAGTCCTAATAAAAATCACTTCATCAAAGAGTTGGTGTAGTTACTTAACAAAAAACAAAAAAAATACTAATTTGTCACAATTACTAATATATCCCCGAATAGACACTCACCTGACCACACACACACACACACACACATTTGGGTGGTGGTGGTGGTAGGGGTGATATGGCGATGGTGGTGGACGTGGCGTTGGTGATGTGTGGTGCATGTTGGTGATGTGTGGTATTGACAGTGGTGGTGGCGGTGGCAGTGGTGCATGGTTGTGGTGGGTGGTGACAGGTTGCAGCTATGGTGGTAGGTGGGATGTGCAGTAGTAAATGAAAGGAGAAAAGCAAGCCAGGGATAGATGCATGCAATGATTGATTATTTTGATTAATTCACGACTAAGTTCAACATCAATATCCCTTTCATAGAAATAATATAAGTTCCAAAATGGACGTTCATATTTGTTAATACACGAAATGATCTTTGATTAGTTGCACTATAAGTCTTTCAATACTAACATTTTTGGGAGGCATGAGGGGCGAGAATTAAATAAGAATAATACTACTTCTTCCAATGTACATAATTCATATGAAGATAAATTGAGTTGATCTCATGGACATTTGAAGAGGGTTCCACCTGGTTACCAACATGAATTGTCTACAATTAAAAAATAAAATTTCTATTTTCAGGTATATGGCCAACAATTCTTAAAACAATTTCATCAACGTGACTGACAAATCTTGGACGTTGAAAATGATTTTCTTTTTTATTCAAAATAAAAAGTATGATTTTCTTTTCAATGGACGTAGAAAATCTAATTAGAAGTTTATATAATGCAATTAAAATGCATCACCGTTTTGTCAAAGAGAGTGGAAGAGGTAGTGGAGGAGTCATCATACAAGGATATATAAATATAGATGTATATACTCCTAGTTATGTTCTTTTTCATCTTTCTTTGTGCAAGATGAGTGATTTTTTCTTAGATACAAATCTTATCTTCAACCATGGAATGCTTAGTGTAAGGCAATATTTGTAGCGCATATTATTTATTTATTTTGGGGGGAAGTTGAACTCTTGACCTTAAGAAGGCAAAGTCTTCACAAGGTTAGGAGTACCATTGGACTAAACGTCCATTGGTAAAATAGGCCGAGTGTCAATTCTTATCAATTTTTTTGCTACAGGATGTCTAGGTTTGCGCCAACTACTCTCTCGAGCTCAGTGGCTGACCACCGTGGCTTGAGCTGGTATAGAGCATATCCCTAAAGGGAAAAGGGTGGCTAGCCCTTAGAGAGTGTGGGAAGAGATTGAATCTGAGACATCTATGTTACCAAAGGACATTCCCAACCACTGGACCACCCTTAAGAGTGCGTATATTATAGTTTTTATTGTTTTGTACAAAGAAAAAAATGATAGGCATATACCTGGAAGGGATGGGGTCCGTCCTTGGGCTTAGAGTCATCATGTTTTTAATCTTAATACACTGGAAATTAACTTTCTTGTTGTGAAAGACACGACGTGTGTTTAAAATTTTTGAGGATGTGATTGTTTAAATTTTTTAAGGATTTTACCAATGTCAGCATTTTAGGGTTGCATTCAGGCCGGTTAGGGGTGGATTTAGTATGGCTGGATTTTTGAATAGTTTTGGGACCTAGATAAATCTTTGAAAATTTAAAAAATTTCTGAATCTTACCTCCACTAAATTTTTTATAAAGTATAGGTGGGGTTAGTGTAATTTTAAAACCATTAAACATAATTTTGGCAGCTCACTCATTTAACACCTTTTACTCGACGTCTTCTTCATTCGAAGTTCGGTCTCTGCAACTTTACCTTTCTTCACCAGCCCTCACTTCTTTCCATCATTTGATTTCTTGGAAGCTTTGGTATATTCATCAATAAATCGACTTACTTGGTTGTTGGTATTGGGGTATACAGTAGCAATTATCTCGCCAAAACCACAAGAACAAGATTTACGAAAAACAAAACAGTTGTTGATTGTTGCTGTAGTGTATCGCTGTAATTTCAACAAAAAGTAAAGCATGAGCGGGACAAAAAATCTGCTGCAGTGAATCACACAAATTTCACTCCAAAAACTTGTCTATTTCAATTAAAAATTCAATACAAAAAGACCCAAATACTGGGGAATTAGATATAAAATTTTAGCAACAAATACACATAAGTATTGTGGATTTATGGATTATATTATTGTGGATTTATGGATTATAATTTGATTATGTATAGTACATTATGTCATTCATTACGAACTTAATGACGAACTATTAAATTTGAATCTAATTAGACAAATTCATTTTTTAATCAGTTATGAATAGATTTCTTGTAAGAAAATCAACACTAGAACAACCGCCTCCTATTCATGCAACAAATGATCTTTTGATGTGAAGTTTTTTTTTTGTACATTGGTTATATATATGAGTTGTGCATCTAAATGACATTTTTTTTGATGGAACTATACATTAAAAAAAAGTTTACTAAGAATATACTTTTGATGAAAACAATGTTGCATTTATAGTTTAAATTTAAAAATTTTAGGTTGCCCCCACTGAAACAAAATCCTGGCTCCGCCCTGAGGCCAATGCCACATTTGATTAACTAATGCCTAACATCTATATATGTCAAATAGGAGGGGAACCTATGCTTGATTTTCTAAAGGTTATATTGAATGTTCTTTTCTCTTTACCAACTTGGTTTTATCTCCTTGTTGTGGAAAAACTAAATGTTCTTTTGTCCTAGGTCGCTAAATAACAGATGTCACATGGAATGTGGATTTATTATGATACAGTGTCTATTGTCAAAATGGGTTTTGTTCTCAATATCCTCCTTGTGAGAGTTGCTCACTTTATATAGAAATTGCTGGGCTAATTACAAGGCTGAAACTCAGCCATTACATCAAACTATGCAAGGTAAGAATAAACTCCTATCAATTATATGTCTATATACAATATACTATTCTATATATAGCTAGACTAAATAAGGTAGCATATATGCTGCCTTAATAGACTCGGCCAGTACATATCCAGCTGTCAATTCTGCTAACATCCCCCCTCAAATTGATGCTGGGCGATCGAGAAGCATCAATTTGTCAATTAGGAACTGATGGCGAGGACGAGAGAGAGCCTTGGTGAAGACATCAGCAGTTTGGTGTTCAGTGGAAATGTGTGGAAGAGTAATCTCCTGGCGAGAAAAGGCTTCACGAATGGAATGACAATCCACTTCAATATGTTTGGTGCGCTCATGAAAAACGGGATTGGCAGCAATATGAATAGCACTGGTATTATCAGCATGAAGAGGAGTAGGAGTAAGTTGTGGAACACTAAGTTCTCCTAACAACCCTCGAAGCCATACAATTTCAGAACAGGCAGACGACATAGCCCGATATTCAGACTCGGTGGATGACTTCGAGACACGAGCCTGCTTCTTACTCTTCCAAGAAATGAGTGCATCGCCAAGAAACATACACCAACCCGTAACAGAACGACGTGTATCCGCACAACCAGCCCAGTCGGCATCACTAAAACCCTCCAACTGTAAAGAATTCCCTGAAGGAAAATACAAGCCGCGACCAGATGTCCCTTTGAGATATCGAAGAAGACGACGAACAGCGGCCAAATGTGTTTGGCACGGAGCCTGCATAAACTGACTGACCTGCTGAACAGCAAACGAGATATCAGGTCGAGTAATGGTCAAATAATTCAAACTGCCCACTAGCTGCCGATACATCGAAGGATCAGATAAAGGATCACCACCAGATTGATGCAGCTTCAAATTGACCTCCATAGGTGTAAGAACCGAATTACTATCTTGAAGTCCTGCTAAAGAAAGAAGTTCTTGGGTATACTTATGCTGATGTAAGAGCGTGCCATTCGGATAATGTTGAACCTCAAGGCCAAGAAAATACTGTAGTGGACCAAGATCTTTCATATGAAACGAAGATTTGAGGCGTTGTTGGAGCTGCTCAATTAACTGGAGATCAGATCCAGTAATCACAATATCATCGACATACACAAGAAGTATAACGATCCCAAGGTCAGTCTTGCGAAAGAAGAGAGATGAGTCATACTGACTCTGAGTAAAAGTGAAATCCAGTAGAGTAGTACGAAACTTCTCAAACCATGCCCGTGGTGCTTGCTTCAAACCATAGAGAGATCGCTTCAAGCGACAAACCTCAACAGAAGAGGAAGGAAACAAGCCAGGAGGAGGAGACATAAATATTTCTTCCTTCAGATTACCATGTAAAAATGCATTCTTCACATCCATCTGGTGAAGCGACCATCCTTTTGAAACAGCAATGGCCATAACAGTGCGGACAGTAGTCATTTTGGCCACTGGAGCAAATGTTTCTTCATAATCAAGCCCATACCCCTGCCGATTCCCGAGTGCCACCAGACGAGCTTTATGTCTTTCAATAGAGCCATCAGCACGTAGCTTGATGGTGTAGACCCATTTGCACCCAATAAGCTTAACTCCAGCAGGACAAGGGACGATATCCCAAGTGTGATTGTCCTGAAGAGCCTGAAGTTCGTCATGCATAGCTTGGCGCCAACACTCTTGAGTAGAAGCCTGAGAATAAGACTTAGGCACAGAAGTAGTATCAAGAGTAGCCTGAAGAGCGGAAGAGGAAAAACCATACCAATTCGGGGGCCGGGAAACCCTAGTAGACCGACGTGGCTCATGCAAGACAGGATCAGGTGGCGGTTCAGAGGAAGGAAGAGGTAGTGGGCGACGTCGCTGATACACAATACCTGGCTTAAAACGAGAAGGAGTACTAGACACATCATCAAAAGCAGGAAGGGAAATAAAGGAAGGAACAAGATTAGTACGAGACATAAAGAAATATTGATTTTCAAAAAAAATCACATTGCGAGAAATACGAAGCTTGTTAGCACCCGCATCATAACACACAAACCCTTTATGAGAGTTACTATAGCCAAGGAAAGCACACTGAACAGATTGAGCAGCAAGCTTGTGACGTTCAATGGGAGGTAAGTGAACAAAACAAATGCAACCAAAAACATGCAGAGAATTATAATCAGGAGGAACACCAAACAAACGAGAATATGGAGAATCAAGATGCAAGGTAGAAGAAGGCAAACGATTAATCAAATATACAGCCGTAGATAATGCTTCTACCCAAAATCGAGGAGGGACAGAAGATTCAAGCATCAATGTACGAACAACATCTAAAAGATGTCCATTCTTACGCTCAGCGACACCATTCTGTTGAGGGGTATAAGGACACGAACGCTGAGAGAGAATACCCTTCTGTTGTAGAAAAGATTGAAAAGCATGAGACATGTATTCTCCCCCAGAATCTGAGCGTAGGATCTTAATACTGGTAGAAAATTGGGTTTCTACATAAGCAACAAAAGTTTTGAAGGTTGAAAACACATCAGATTTAGAACGAAGAAAATAAACCCACGTGAAACGACTGTAATCGTCAATAAATGTCACAAAATACCTGTATTGAGCATGAGAAAGAACAGGACTCATACCCCAAACATCAGAATGAATAATTTCAAAACATGTAGAAGCACGACTACCCTGCAAAGGAAAAGGTAAAGATTTGCTTTTTCCAAGTTTACAAGAAGCACAATCAAAAGACAAGGAAGAAAACTCATTTGTATTACTCAAATAACCATGTTTCATAAGATGTGTCAAAATTACAGAATTGGGATGACCCAATTTCTTATGCCAAAAATGGCTATTATTATTAGCAATAGCAGAACAACCAACAGAAATTGAATGAGGAACGGAAAACGACTGAAGAGGAAAAAGACGTCCCACTTTAGGCCCCTTCGCTATCTCCTGTCCCAACGCTTGATCCTGCACACGACAACCAGAACGATCAAAATGAAGAGAACAATTTTCTTCTACTAATTGTCCAACAGAGATGAGATTGGCAGATAAATCAGGAGATACGAAAACATTAGTAAAGGAAGACCCCAGGTTTCCAACCGCAGTAATAGGAAGAGTACTGCCATCTGCGATCTGAATATGCTGCTCACCATCATACTTACGAACATCATGTAAAGCTGTCGGACTCCCAGTCATGTGATTGGAAGCCGCAGAGTCAATTAACCAAGGAGAAGTGAGGAGATGTTTCTTACCGTGGAGACCAAGAGCACAAAGTGCGGAAATAACCATCTGTTGAACCTGCTCGGGAGTAATGTGGGAAGAAGAACCCGGAACAGCGGGCAGAGCGGAAGATGTAGGCACAAAAGGGGACTGAACAGCAGTATGAAAAGCAGGAGCGGATCGATTCTGAGGGCGTACACGACAATCCTTAATGATATGACCCTCCTTCTTGCAATAATTGCAGAATTTCTTGCTGCAATGTTTTGCAATGTGCCCAATTTCCTTGCAACTATAACACTGTGGCGGAGATCTGGATCGTCCTCTGCCTTGAGCAGCATAGGCCACATTAACCATCTCAGAACCACCATCGTCTTGAGCAAGACCAAGCTGTGAGGCGAGACGTTGTTCTTCACGCAAGAGTTCACCCAAGCAAACCTCCAAAGATGGAACTGGTGTGCGATTGATTAACCCAGCTCGTGCACTTTCAAACTCGGGTCGGAGCTTCATCAAGAATTGATCCCGCTGGCTCTCAGAGTGAACCGCTTGTAGTGCTGCTAAAGCTTCTTTGGGAACCTGAGAATGCACCAACCCAGAATAATCACTCCATAAATTAATAAAACCGGAATAAAATTGCTCAATAGAGAGGTTCCCCTGGCGATAGTTTCCGATGTCTAACTCCAATTGAAACTTTCGGGCAGAATTATCTTGATAATAAATTCGCCGAAGGTAATCCCACATTGTCTTAACAGTAGTGAACCCACGAAGATTGTTGACCATATGAGGTTCAACAGAGCTGAGTAGCCAGGAAGTAATTTTGGCATCCCTGCTTTCCCATGAACTAAGTTCCTTGGGATCAGTTGGAGCCGTAGAAGACCCATCCAAATGACCCCATAACTCCTTCCCTTTCACAAACATCCTGAACTGGAATTCCCAACTGGAATAGTTCTTGCCATTAAAGCGAATAATAGAATTTTCTCCAGACATAATAACAACCAGAAAAACTCCAGCAGACAGCCACCAAGCAACCCTTAAAAAAAATTTACCGAGAAAACAAGGAACCAAGAATTCAGCCAAGCCGAGAGAAAACGACGAAAATAATTTGAGGCTCTGATACCATGTCAAAATGGGTTTTGTTCTCAATATCCTCCTTGTGAGAGTTGCTCACTTTATATAGAAATTGCTGGGCTAATTACAAGGCTGAAACTCAGCCATTACATCAAACTATGCAAGGTAAGAATAAACTCCTATCAATTATATGTCTATATACAATATACTATTCTATATATAGCTAGACTAAATAAGGTAGCATATATGCTGCCTTAATAGACTCGGCCAGTACATATCCAGCTGTCAATTCTGCTAACATCTATGTTATTGTGTCAAACATATAGCTCGTGCTAAAGTAATGGTCTTGAAAATAAATATTTTATGCTTGAGCATAGAGCTCCATATGGCAACTGTTCGATTCAAGCATATGATTCAAGGATGTGTAGATGAATATGTTGCAATTCTGTATCTTTAAACGTTTGTCACATGCTCAGCTACTATTTGTATATTTAAATGTGTAGTCATAATTGGACGGCAAATGTGGATGGCTTTCACTGGTATCATGTGGAGAACTTTTCTAGTGGTCTAATATTGAAAAGTTATCCTTGGGAAATCATGCGTTATACATCCATGGAGGGGATTTAGTTAGATAATTGAATTGAAATCCTTTTTCAGCAAAATGACTGGTAAATTTTACCGGCCATTTTAGTCAAGAATTAATACGATGAGAACTGCATGCTGTATTAAACAACTTGCATTTTTAGTGTAATTAGTGGCTTCAAGAAAGAGCAACATCAAGCCGGTAACATACAAAATTAGAAAAGAGTTATTGTCCTTGTACTAGCCTCGTAAAAATCTAGAATAAAAGAATTTGGATGTCTGAATGTCGATTGCACAAGATATAAGCGGAATGAATGACAAAACTCTCAAAGACTTAATCTATAAAGGAAAATTACTGGAAATCATTATAATGGCTCGTGTCTAGATATTGATGTAGGACAAGTATAAGAAATACTTGCTTCCAAGTTTTGATCGAAAGTACCTGTTGGGTAGTAGAAAAAAAAGTCTTTAGGGGCTGATTATGGTTGATTTTAAAACGAAATGGCTGCACTGTTTTCAGAATTGGGAATTTGTTTGGAGTTTTTGGGCAGAAAGTGAATTTAAGTTTGCAGTATAAACTTAAATGCTGAAAACCAAAGCCATTGTAGCACAGTTGGATAAATGCTACCATGACATCTTAAGGGAATTGGACCTGTTTTGGGGCTGTGAAGGGTAACCTGATAACAATGTTTTGGTTTTTTTTTAGCTATTGGTGCTAAAACTGAGTTTTGGATTATTCGAGCTTTGGAAGGTTTGGGTGCAGGTATTGGTGTGCAGAAAGAAGAAGAAAAACAACAGAATCCTAAAGAAGAATATTTGACGATCCCACTTAGCATTCCCAGGAGTTACCCTCAGGATCTGTTATGGAATTCTCCTACTTCTGATTGGATTATGATTCAATAACTAGTAAATGGATGAGTCTTTGACTCTAAACTATTCTATGCACGTCAAGGGTCACATAGAACAACAATATGACCCGTGGTCTATGGCCTGCTCACACCTATGTCTAGCAGTTGTTAAAAAGGCCAAAAACACTCTAGTCAACCATACTGAAAAACGTAAAATATTTTCAATAGGTCAAAACCTAAAACAAGCAAGTAACAAGACTGAATTTAACCCAAGGCATGATGGAACAGGAGTCTAAGCAAGCTCTCTGCAAAATCCCAAATTTGCCCTTTCCTGTTCATACGTTCCACATCAGACACTTCTGTGTTCCACATATTCTTGAAATGGGTGTACCATAAATAGGGAAAATAACCCTCGTGGAATAAAAACGTAGCATTTTAAATTCATGTGCTGCTGTGCATGACTGGACGGGACATTCAGAAGCTTATAGCATGAGGGAAATTATAATAGTAGATTGGGCATTTATGGCCGCTGCTTGTGATTATTTATGGTACAGTAGCCATAACTACTAATTACAAACTATCTAGGTCCTCACTTGAGTTAGAAGTAGCTTTTAACTTGCAATAGCTGGCTTCATTGACTAGGATGTTGGTTAACAATTTTAGTTGCATCATATATCTATATATATGTGGAGTCAGCGGTGACCACTTGAAAAAAAAGCTCCCTTGTGCTTTATTGTTGTTTATTCCATAGGATAGCTTTTTTTTAAGTCTTCTCAATGCACAATATAATGTTTACTTGTTCGTATTACGGAGGAATTTAGTTTATAATATCTTGTGGATTCAAATGATGTTGCATTGTGTTTAGGTGGAGAAAATTCCGAAATCCTTTCAGTCAGTGGAACAATATCTTGGTTCATTTGTTTATCCTTTACTGGAAGACACACGAGCAGAACTTGCTTCCAGTATGGAGGTTATACACACGGCACCTTTTGGAGAAGTGATCTCTCTTGACGTGGCCAAACCATATGGGACATTACTATATGATGTTAAAATTGATCAGTGGAAAAACAGATTTAGCGATCACAGTGGGGAGCCTTACAGAATGTTGCCAGGTGATATCCTTATCTTTTCAGATGCACATCCTGAAACTGTGTCCGATTTACATCGAGCAGGTTGGACATGGAATTTTGCAACAGTCACTAATCTTTCAGAAGACGAGAATGAAGAAAGTGGTACATGGACCAGTTTTAAAGTCAAAACATTAAAAGAAATTGACGTTAAAGATAGGATGCGGAAGTCTCAGTTCGTGGTCTTTTTGATAAATGAAACGGCTAACAAAAGAATGTGGAATTCATTGCACATGTTCAGACATATGAAGATTATTGAGAAAGTTCTGTGCGCTTGTTCAGTGGTAAGTAATGTGACAGATCAATTATAGGTTGGATACAATGGTGTCATATTTCACAGACTAAAACAACTAGCAAATTAAACGAAATTTCTAAATCCTTTTCAATTCCTAGTGCTAGAGGATTGATATAACGGGGTGCCTTTCATTGGAAGAAAGTTGCTGTTGGTTCTCTCTTCATTTGTACCTTGTGACCATGGCTATGCAGACTTGGATCTTCTCTTCATTTCAAATGCTTATTTAAGTTCCATGTTTCTCTTTTCTTTTCTGTTTTTCATATGATCTTACCTAACAATTCAGTTAATTTTGTCATGAGCATGTGTTGTGCATTTTACCCATTTTCCCTTTTTTTTTTTTAGGTTTATTATGTAGACGGCATATCAAAACTGAACTCCATGGTAAATATTTACTAGGTAATAATGTTTTTTCTTTTTTCGGAAAACAGGTTGAAAAAAATTGCAATCTTTGTTTTATACTCAGCGACATCAAAATGGCTGAAAGAGTTGGCACAAATATGTCCATACTAAATGAATCTCAAACTGAGGCAATCTTGGCTTGTCTTCGTGGACTGGAGTGTAACCACAAACCTTCCGTGGAACTTATATGGGGGCCCCCAGGAACAGGGAAGACAAAAATCTTAAGTGTGATGCTTGTTATCCTCTTAAAAATGAAGTATAGGACACTTATCTGTGCCCCAACCAATGTGGCAATAAGGGAAGTGGCCTCTCGGGTGGTAAAACTGGTGAGAGAGTCACTTGAAACTGAATCTGAAAAAGGTGATTTATTTTGCTCTTTAGGAGATGTAATTTTATTGGGGAATAAAGATCGGCTGAAAGTTAGTTCAGACATTGAAGAGATCTATCTGGACTATCGTGTTGAAAGGCTCGCAGAGTGTATAAGCCCGCAGACTGGTTGGAGGCATTGTTTATCTTCAATGATTGATTTTCTTGAAGATTGTGTTTGTCAGTACCGTATTTTTGTGGAAAATGAATTGATCAGAGCGAAAGAACACAGTCATGAAGATGAAGTAATAAAGGTGGAAGTTAGATCATTTCTTGAGTTTGCAAGAGACCGGTTCAAACCTATTGCATCATCCCTCAGGACATGTCTATATATATTCTGTATTCATTTGCCTAGAAGCTTCATTAAGGAACAGAATTTCCAACTCATGGTGGATCTTATTCGGTTGCTTGATTCATTGGAAACATTGTTTGAAGAGAATGTGGTTTCAGAAGAACTGGTGGGTCTATTTTCGCACCAGCAAGTAGTTGAAGATTCTTGTGAGTCAATTGTGGATACATCATCCCTGTCATGCATGAGAAGCTTGTGCCTCTCTGTTCTAAAAACTCTTCGACATTCTCTTGAAGAACTTGGCCTTCCAAGTGTGATGGACAAAGGTTCAATGAAGACATTTTGTTTTCAAAAAGCTTCCTTAATTTTTTGCACTGCTTCTAGTTCATATAACCTGCACTTAATGGATATGAATCCACTCAGCTTGTTAGTCATTGATGAAGCTGCACAGTTGAAAGAGTGTGAATCAATCATACCCCTTCAACTCCCAGGTATAAGCCATGCTATTCTCATTGGGGATGAGTGTCAATTACCAGCAACAGTTACTAGCAAGGTAAGCACAATGCTACTTAATCATCTCACTACGACCTTTTTTGAGATTTTGTGCCTCTGATTTCCATTGCATTGTTGGCATATTAAAATATATTCGTACATAATAATAGGTTTCTGATGGAGCTGGATTTGGGAGAAGCTTATTTGAAAGATTAAGTTCATTGGGTTATTCGAAGTACCTTCTTAATATGCAATACAGAATGCATCCGTCTATTGGTATCTTTCCAAATTCAAATTTTTATCACAACCGGATCTTGGATGCACCAAATGTTAAGAGCAAACGCTATGAAAGACATTATCTTCCAGGACCAATGTTTGGTCCCTATTCATTTATAAATGTTGTTGGCGGTAGAGAAGAATTGGATGATGTTGGACATAGTCACAGAAATATGGTTGAGGTAGCTATTGTGGTGAAGATAGTGCAGAGTCTATACAAAGGTATGTCAAGTGGGTCTGCTTGATGTTTTTTATTACAAATTGGTTTCTGGTGTTTGTCTCATGATTTTGTGGATTTTTAGCAGCATTTTGATTCCGTTGATTTGTAAATTTTGATATTATTGGTATTTAGGGACAAAGGTACAAGAATTGTCGTGATACGTATCGTACGATATGTCATAATACATCTAAAAAAACGATACGTATCATGTTTCTGTATCGTTTTTGCACAATATCGTACGATACGTTATGTACGATAAGATACGTATCGTCCGATATGTATGATATGTGAAGATTCTTTTTTTAATTTTTTTTTGGTTTTTTAGGGCTGAAATGACATCGTTTCACCCCAAAATTTATTTTTAAATTACTAGCCAGTGAAACGACGTTGTTTCAGTGGTTATGGTTTAAAGAAAAAATAAAATCTGTTGTTAATGTTGTTCAATTGAATTTAAAATTCCTAATTAATATTAAGGTTATTCAAGCAGGTAAAGTTAATGTTAGAAGTTTGAATTAGAGGTTTTTGCATTTTGATATTACTAAACTGTTAGGAACTTGAATAGTTGGTGAAATATTAATGAAATGCTATGTTATTACGAGTCTATGACTTTTTTACAAAGGTATATATATATATATATATATATATATTTTATTAATAATTATTTAAAATTGGCCGTATCTTACAATATACGATACACAATATGATACGATATACTATTTTTTAAAAACGATACGCGATTTGACAATTATGGTTGAGATTAATATTATCTTTTAGCTCACATTATGAGCTGAAGCTAAAAGATTCATTTGTTTCCATTCACTCCATTTTTTTTTTTGAAGAATTAATGTGGTGGGGAAAAGGAAAGGAAAAGGATATTGGAAGAATGGGTCTTGTATAATTTACTTTTTTTTTTTTTGTAGTTGGTATACTGCTTGCTCCAGTGTTTTAATGGAATTTTTTTCGCACATATCTCTAATAGAAGAAGTTGTTTAAGTTTAACTTTCCGGAAGTTGTTAAGTTTAGGGTTAATTATTAGAAAGAAGGATGAATGGAACAATTGTGTGAGGGGAGGGAGAGAATTGTTAACCCTTCCCTCAATCACAACTCATGCATATAGGTATCACAATAAAATCGAAAAGCTTAGTATACCCATGAGTGGTATACTTATTACAACTATATACAAATTGTAATACATAAGAGTAGTGAAGCATGTTTGCATATTTGATTTGTTTTATTAATGCACAGCATGGAATGCCTCGAAAAAGAAGATTAGCGTCGGTGTAATATCACCCTACGCTGCTCAAGTTGTGGCAATCCAAGATAAGCTTGGGCGGAAGTATGAGAACTGTGATGGATTTGTGTTAAAGGTTAAGTCTGTTGACGGATTTCAAGGTGGAGAGGAAGATATTATAATAATATCAACTGTGAGGTCTAATAGGGGTGGATCTATTGGTTTCATATCTAGTCCTCAGAGAACTAACGTTGCTTTGACAAGAGCCAGGTATGTAGTGAAAACAGTTCTCTCATAAGATTGCTTTCTAATTTTTCTATGTTGAAGGTGACGGTCGTTTTTGGCCTTTTAATTGTTTCTAGGCACTGTCTCTGGGTTCTGGGAGATGAAAAGACACTAATTAAGAGTGAATCAATTTGGGAAGTGTTAGTACGTGATGCTAAGGACCGTCAATGTTTCTTCAATGCTGATGAAGATGATAATATTGCCAAAACTATATTAGATGTGAAGAAAGAGCTCGATCAACTCGATGATTTGCTAAATGGGGATAGTATGCTTTTCACTAGTGCAAGGTGGAAGGTACATAGCTTTTAGTTGCTTGAAGCTATATTATAAACATTTATATTAACCTTAGTCTTTACTTTGGAGTGTGAACTTAGTCTTGTAACTCTTGTTTGTAAAATTATTTACCCATGGGGTGTCCCCAGGTTCATTTCAGTGATAACTTCAGAAAATCATTTAAGATGCTCAAGTCTTCTCACCAGAAGAAGTCAGTCATGGGCCTTCTAATTAAGCTATCTAGCGGCTGGCGACCTAAGAGGAACGTTGACTCAGTTTGTGGAAGCTCTTCACAGATCATGAAACAATTCAAGGTTGAACGACTTTATGTTGTTTGCACAATTGACATTGTGAAGGACTCTAAGTTCATACAAGTTTTAAAGGTTTGGGATATATTGCCGTTGGAGGAGATCCCAAAACTGGTGAGATGTCTTGACAGCATATTTGCTATGTACACTGATGATTTTATCAGACGCTGCAAGAAGAAAGCTCTAGAGGGGTTAGTTGTTTCTTTTGTACCCTATTAAATCTGAACTAATGATGATAAATGCTGGATTCTAATTGCTGCGTTATTTGGATAATTTAACCTATGTAACATTATTGACAATATGATTCAACCCAAAAATTTAGTCCTTATGCAACTTGTTTGGATGTTCGTAGGAATTTGGAAGTTCCAATGAGTTGGGTGACCTCTTATGACATTGTTCGGTTTAAGGATCTGAGTAAAAATGAACTTGGCAATGACTCAAGTACTGGTGCCATAGATGGTAGAAGCTATGTTGAAAATTCAAAGGTGAGCGAAAGCTTGTTGCTGATGAAGTTCTACTCCTTATCATCCGATTTTGTGAACCGCTTGCTTTCTGACCTTGATGGCCAAGAACTTGATCTCCCGTTTGAAGTAACAGATGAGGAGCGGGAGATTATTCAATTCTGTAGAAGCTCCTTTATAATTGGTCGGTCAGGAACTGGGAAAACTACTGTTTTGACCATGAAATTATTCCAAAAGGAACAACAGCATTATGTTGCCTCTGAGAGATTTAATGCAGGTAAGAACAATGCCGCTACACATTTGAGCCAGACAAAGCAGGTCAGCAAGTGCATTCGAGAGACTAACTTGCGGCAGCTTTTCGTGACCGTGAGTCCAAAACTGTGCCACGCTGTCAAGCAGCATGTTAACCAGCTGACAAGGTGTGCGAAGTACTCAACTGTGGGGTTGTTGCAACCTGTTCTATTTTTCTGGCCAATTATTTTCTCATTGCTGCTGGGATTGCATCATATTATTTAGTCAACTCCTGATTTGGTTTTGCCAATTTGTGTGATTAGGTAATTTATGCATGATTGATCATATCCACTGTTGTGAGGAAGAGTGACCCCATACCTGTAAATAGCATTGTGAATGGTAGAGGTAGATATAATGAAAAGACGTTATGGTAGGTTGGGGATTGACATAAAAATGGCGTTTTGTAGAGCACTATGGAGGAACATGATCTGTGTAGCTGACCCAAAATATTGTTAGGATGTGGTCATATTCACTGTTATATGACAATCATATTGGTCCTAATGGATAATTTGATGTGCTACATTTTCCTGAATTTGTAGACTCTACACTATGGATGCTTGCATAACTAAATAATCGAAGTTGGATCGGCGGCAAGGCGTGGAAATTGGAGTGGCATTTGGGCCACCAAATACAAGAGGATCAAGGATCAAAATGTCGTGTCGAAACGTCCGAAACGTTTCGGAATTTCAACGCACCGACACAAAACATGGGTTGAATCCCAAAATTCCAAAGTTTCGGTCGAAACGTCACTGTGTCGGACCGTTTCGGTCAAAACAGTACCGTTTCGGTCGAAACATGTCGAAACAGGTCGAAACATCTGTGCTGCCTTTTATATTTTTTTTTTGTTATAAGTATGAATAATTACATTTAATACTCCAATGCATTATAATTTTTTACTTTTAACCATACATAACTACTATTAATTTAATTTGATACCCTTCATTATTTTTTTTCTTTTTTATAATTATTCTTTTATGCTATTATTATTTGTTAAATTGACATATTAAATAACTGGAAGTCATTTTATTAGTTATAACTTATTTGTTAAATATCTAGAATTAAGTATTTATGTGTTTTAATCATTGTGTACACAGTGATTTTAATATTAATGAAATAATATTATTTATTAATTTGAAAACACAATTTAAATTAATAAATTAGTATTATAATAATATGCTGCACAAATTAGTATTATAATAATATGCTGCATTTAGTATTATTAATTAGTAAATTAGTGTTATAATAAAATTGTATTATTAATTGGATAATATTCTAATTTAAATGATTTTCGCCTCATGTCAAACCTTTTTTTGCCTCCAATTTAAATTTATTCTTATATAAATGAATGTTAACCAAATAAATATGTTAAATTAAACAATTATTTAGCTTATCTTTATAAATAAATGAATTGTATTTTGTATTTCTACATGTTTCCACGTGTTTCTATATTTTTTCTGCGTTTCCATTGTGTTTCCGAAACGTTTCCGTTTTTGAGTTGACCGAAACGGTACTTCGAAACGATATTTCGATCCTTGAAGAGGATATTATACTACATGTTGCTAAGTATGACTTTGCGAAAATTTTGCCAGAGGTTAGGTCCGTTCGAAGTTCACTTTTCCAACACCCCAGATTGGTAGTACGGGTTCCATTACCAATGCTGAGTTATGGTCTTTTTCGAGTATTGCATGTAAATAACTTGAAATAAAGCAGAAGCTTTTATTAGATGTCTATATAACTGCAGAGAAGACTACATGGAATGTATTCTAGGAAAATGATTTCCCTTGCTACGACCATATTAGAACAAAATCCTTTTAATTCAATGTTGAGCATCATTTCCTTCAGAATAAATGGTGGGCTTCACTTTTCCTGAGCTTTGATGAGTCTTGGTGATTTGGGTACTTGAGATTCAAATAACCATTTTTTTCTTCAGTTTTGGTTGCCTTTATATAATTGTAGTTCTCTATTGAAAGTTTACTTAAACTCAAAGCACTCTAGTCAACTTATTTGGCTGTTGCAAACATTAGTTTGATGTCTTTTACTGATTCCATTATTGATGTAGAGGCCATTTCGGTACTTCTCTTAAGAATAATGTGAAAATACAAAGTGCAGCTAAGAAACAAATGTATACTTGAAGTTGAATTACTGCAATTGGCATTTTCTGACATTCTTTTCCGATTGCAGAACCATAATGCTGAACAGCTCCAGTATGGTGGTGGTAACAATAGTGACCTTTATAAATATTGGGTTTCATCACTTATTTTTATTCAAAAACAAAAGCGGCTCGCTATCCAGTTAATGTCAAAATGGGGAGGCTACACAGTTTGGTTACACCTATTGTGTTCAAATTATTTTCTGTTTTTTCCTCCTTCCTGTGAATTCGGAAAGTTCATGGCCTCTTTTTGGACACATATTTGCTATAGGTTTATCATAAATTTGCTACAATCTGAGAGGAAATAGACTACATTTTGTGCTTCATCCCCTGAGCCTGTGTTTTATAAACCTACCTAGCACTTAACTGAATGGGAAAGAGGAAATCATTCATTGTTGTAAAGTGACAGACACTGTTCATCATGTGCCAGCTAAAAAGCTGTCTTGTCAATTACCAAGTAATGGAACGTATGTTAGCAAAAGGGTGCAACCAGTTTAACTAAGAAGGGTTGTTGTGCGATCAATTAATTATTTGTGCTGGCACTATTCCATCTCTGCTGTACTTTGGTCGTAACTGTTATATATGGAATTGGGTGATGAACTATACCTTAGCAATTACTGGTTGTTTTCCATTGACTATTAACTGCTCTTCCTCCAAATAAAATCTTTGAAACACTTGGATTAAATGAAAAGTAAGATAGTTGTCTTGTAAATTAACATATTTGCTTGTATATGTATATATATATATCTATACAGAAATTTACAGCTGCTGCAGGATTTTACCTTTATTTTTTATGTTTCTAACTATAAGCCTGGTTATATCCACAGCTTTGCTCGTGGTGGGAGTTATTCATCAAAAATCAGTTTGATTGATATCGATGATGTGTCACAATTTAAAGATATCCCGGATACTCTTGTTGACATTCCTGCCAAAAAGTATCCCCTCGTCATTACATTTCATAAGTTCATAATGATGCTGGATGGAACATTGGGTAATTCATACTTTGATCGATTCCAAGTTTTATGGGATAATTCTTGTGATAAAAGTAGAAGTTCAAGATCGGTTGCATTGCAAACATTTATAAGAACGAAGGAGGTTAACTATAACAGGTTCTGTTCACTTTATTGGCCCCATTTCAACACCCAGCTGACAAAGGAGCTTGATCCGTCTCAAGTGTTTACTCAGATAACTTCCCATATAAAAGGAGGCGTGCAAGCAGGGGAGGCCCTTGATCATAAACTCAGTCGCGCAGAGTATGTTTCATTGTCCGAGGGTCGAGTGTCCACTTTGAGCGTGCAGAAGAGGGACTGCATATATAATATTTTTCAAGATTATGAAAAAATGAAGACTAAACGTGGTGATTTTGATTTAGCTGATCTAGTAATTGACCTTCATCATAGGCTGAAAAATGAAAACTTGGAGGGTGACAAAATGGATTTTGTATATATTGACGAGGTGCAAGACCTTACCATAAAACAAATTGCTCTTTTCAAATATATCTGCAGAAATATTGAAGAGGGCTTTGTTTTTTCTGGTGATACAGCACAGACTATTGCAAGAGGGATAGATTTTAGGTTTGAGGATATACGGTCTCTGTTCTATAATTATTTTATTCTGCAATCAGGAAGTGATGGATCTGCCAGAAGAAAAGAAAAAGGACTGGTATCAGAAATTTTTAATCTGAGGCAGAACTTCCGAACCCATGCTGGTGTGCTTAAATTAGCACAGAGTGTAATTGATCTTCTTTACCACTTCTTTCAGCATTCTATTGATATTTTGAAACCTGAGACTAGTCTTATAGATGGCGAAGCTCCGGTTTTACTTGAGCCTGGCAATGAAGAGAATGCAATTGTAACTATTTTTGGAAACTGTGGAAATGTTGATGGGAAAATTGTTGGCTTTGGTGCTGAGCAGGTCATATTAGTACGTGATGACTCTGCCAGGACGGAAATATCTGATTATATTGGGAAGCAAGCTCTTGTTTTGACTATATTAGAGTGCAAGGGCCTCGAGTTTCAGGTGATTGTTAGTTTTTTTTTGGTTATCTCAATTAGCAAGTTTATTCTTATTTTTTTATGTGTATTTACTTATCACTTGTTTCTATAGAGAGGATAACTGCCTGAGTGTCTCTTGGTTACGTGTCATTTTCTGGTTTTCAAAATCTAGGTATGTACTATCTCGCTTTACCTAAAATTTAACCTACATCCTACAAACTTCACATTGATCAAAACTTAGAAAGCATAGATACGGATACGGATATGGTATGAATACAATACGATACGGTGATACGAAAAAACCTAAAAAAAAAGATATGGGTACGGCCACGGTACGTTTATAATAAAATATATTTTATATTTTACTATTATTAAACAACTTAAAAATTATAATTTTTAGTAATTCTTTAACAATAGTAAACAAAATTATTATTTTTTACCTTGAAAAAAGTGTAATATCGTCTTATTATGATATATTTATAAAGTGAACATGACCAATTAAATGAATTAGAAATAACATTTAATTAATTGGTTTGCTTACAAGTATTTGTTTGTAAGGTTATGGTATAATGAATTCCTCCCATTCGATGCTGAGCTTTCAATTAGCGTTTAGAATGGTAGGATTTTTTATACTCTTTTGATATGTAATAGTAGATAATACCTAAAAAACTGATGCAACATGTATAATAGAAGACTACATGACAGATCAAGACAGTCGAAAGTAGCGGTGATAAGGATTAGGGTTGATTTTGGGCAATAGTTCTCCATTCCGAAAAGCTATTGGCGATCTGAACTAGATTTCAACCCAGTCAGTTTTTAGCCAAAAAAAGGACGTTTTGGGCATTTTTCTATTTTCATAATATTGCATATTTGCTTCATTTTCTTAGTGATTTAGGATCATTAGGGTTTCTTATTTATATTGTGTTGAAAACTAATTCAATAGCTTTGGTTTGTTTTGAATAAAACGTAGAGGCAAATTCTCTTTCAATTTCCAATTGATTTGGTATTCTTAGGAATCAACAAGGCTCTTGAAGATTATAATATAATATTATTGCGATAATCAACAGGTTGTAATTTATGTTATTTGATTTCGTTTCTATATTCACACTACCCAGCATTAGTTGGTATTATAGCTATACTCGTTCCTGCATTATGTCGCCAAGAAGACATCCAGTTGTTGTATGAGATGCTGTTGTCAGAGATGTGCATGAGTGTGATGAGGTTGCCAGATTATCACAATAGGTTGCGGGGTTGTTTGCTGCGTTCAAGACCCAACAACTAGAACGGGTTCAACCTCTAAATCCGCACCATGTGGATGAGGAATCAACTGACGACGATCTTGAAAGCCCTTTCGTTGAAGATCAGCCTTGGAGGAGGGATATAAGACCAGTGGAAAACAACGGCAGTTCAAAATGATGGGAATCGGGCCTTAAAATTTATATTACCGAATTTCATGGTAGTTTGCAACTAGAAGAATTTTTGAATTGGGTCAGTGCAGTGAAGGATGTGTTGGAGTTTAAGAAAGTTCCTGATAATAAAAGTGTCCGATTCGTCGCGACTAGGTTTCGTGGTTGGGCTATAGCTTGGTGGCAACATTCTAAACTTACACGAGTGCTGCAAGGGAAGAAAAAGATTGATTCATGGGAGAAACTCAAGAAAGATATGCGTGCTGCGTTTCTACCCCATAACTACACGAGGACAATGTATCAGAACTTATGCCAAGGATCTCGCATAGTGGACCAGTACACTGTGGAGTTCTATCAGTTGGTGGTCCGCAATGATATAGCAGAGATAGAAGAACAACTAGTATCACGTTATATCGGAGGTATGCAGTCCCAATTTCAAGATACTCTTAATTTATTTGACCTTTATTCTATTTCTTATGCATACCAATGAGCACTATAGTTAGAAAAACAATTGAATCGTAAGCTGGGCAACACTGCTTGGGGTAGCAGTTCCAATAGTTTTGGTATTGGGGGAAATGTTCCTTCTATTGCTTGTGTTGCGCCACCACCACTTGTGGCTGCAAAACAACCTGCTCAGGTGAGCATAATAAACCTGCGATAGTAGCAATGGGAGTGCGATGCTTTAAGTGTGGCGAGACTAGCCACAGGATGAAAGAATGCAAGAGGAATGATAGAATCGGGAAGGGGTTGTTTGTTGACAGTGGAGACCTCGTTGAGGATCAGATTGATGACTTTGAACAAGATCCCGTGTATGATGAAACTAATGACAGTCAGTTCCGGGGGGAGTATGTGAGGGGTGTCCATGGACCATTAGTCATTGTCCACAGGGCATGTTTCATACCTTGAGGAGTGGAGGGGGATGATTAGTTGCGCAATAATAGCTTTTAGTCCACATGCATAGTAGGTGGGAAGGTGTGTCGCTTATCTTTGACTTTGGCAGTTGTGAGAATGTAATTTCGGATGAAATTGTTCGAAAACTGGGATTGGAGACCGAACAACACCCTACACTGTACAAAATATCATGGCTGAAGAAAGGAAATGAGGTAACTATTTCTAAACGTTGTTTGGTATCTTTCTCTATTGACTCTAAATATAAAGATAAAGTGTGGTGCGATGTTGCGGCGATGGATGCATGCCACCTCTTATCGAGGAGGCCATGGCAATTTGATAGAGATGTGAGGCATGATGGCCGGAAAAATACGTATAACTTTCTGTTTGATGCTACGAAAGTTGTACTCCTTCCTACTAAAGAGTCTGCCCCTAAACCACCAGTTGGTGTGGGTTCCAACTTCTTATCTATGGCTAAGTTCGAGGATGAGATGATTGACACGGGGGTTGTTTATGTATTGATCTCCAAGGATGTTGTAGAGGGATCAGATATTCCCGAGCCAGTATAGTGTTTGATTGAAGAGTTTTAGGATATATTTCCTGATGAGTTGCCGGTGGGATTACTACCTTTGCGAGATATTCAACATCAGATTGATTTAATTCCTAGTGCCAGCCTCTAGAACAGGCCACACTATCGTAAGAGTGCAATAGAGCATGAGGAACTTCGTCGTCAGGTGGAGGATCTCTTGAATAGGGGTCATATAAGGAACTAAATTTTGTTTTGAAACGTTCAAAACGAATCCGTTTTCATGGAAACTGAAGCGAATCATTGATTGAATATTAAAATTCTTATGTTTTGAAATGTTTCAAGGTGCTTCGGTAGGGTTCGAAGTGTTTTTGTTTCGACCTATGTTTCGGTATGTTTTGACAAATGTTTTAGAAATAATTTTTTAAATTTTTCTTTATTTTCAACTTGTTTCCAAAACATTATTAAAATATTTATGTTTTTAAGTTTACTGAAACTTTGTACCGAAATGAAATTTCGATCTTTAGGGTCTTGTTTGAGAGACCTCAGCCCATGTGTTGTACCTGCACTTCTTTCTCCGAAAAAGGATGGGTCATGACATATGTGTGTTGATATTCGAGCTATCAATAAGATCACCGTTCGTTACAAATTCTTTATTCCCAGATTGAATGATTTGCTTGATCAGGTGAGTGGTGCCACTACTTTTAGCAAGTTGGATCGTAAAGCTGGTTACCATCAGATTCGGATTAAACAAAAGGATGAGTGGAAGACAACTTTTAAGGCTCGTGAGGGTCTGTACAAGTGGCTGGTGAGGCTGTTCAGATTATCCAATGCTCCAAGCACTTTCATGCGATTTATGAATCTGCTACATCGGTAAATTCGTACGAATAGGGTTTGCAATAGGGTTTGTACGAGTGGCTGCTTCGTCCCTACATCGATAAATTTGTAGTTGTGTACTTTGATGATATTCTCATTTATAGTGCTAACCCCAGTGAACATATACAACACCTCCGAGAAGTCCTTTCGATTTTGCGTCGGGATAGCTTTTTTGGTTCCTTTAGCAAGTGTGTGTTTATGACAAATCGGGTACTTTTCTTTGGTTATGTAATTTCTGGAGATGGTATCTTGGTCGAAGACTCAAGGTCGAGGCAATTTGACAATGACTTCAATCGAGGAGTATACATGAGGTGCGTAGCTTTCATGGCCTAGCGTCATTTTACCGACGTTTCATTCCTCACTTCAGCACCATCATGGCACCCATTACAGACTGTATGGAGGATTGCAGATTCACTTGGACAGAAGTAGCTATGAAGGCCTTTCACTTGATTAAGGAGAGACTCACTTCTGCTCCTATCCTTATTCTTCCGGATTTTAGTCGGCCGTTTGAGTTGTACTATGATGCTTGTCGGTATTGGGGCAGTCCTCAGTTAGAATGTCAAACGTGTGGCATTCTTCTGTCAAAAATTACTTGGGTCCAAGCTGAATTACACTACTTATGATGTGGAGTTCTATGCCATTGTGCAAGCTTTGCAAAATTGGTACTAGTACGTTTTTCACAATGAGTTTGTATTCTATTCTGACAATGACGCCTTGAAACACATTAACAATCAGGACAAACTGTCTCGACGAGATGCTAGCCGGGCAGCTTACTTGCAGCAATATACATTTGTTATAAAGCACATGTCTAGTGCTTTGAATCGGGTGGCAGATGCACTCAGTTGTCGTAGATCCTTGGTTTGCTATTATCTTGGTTCGGTTTGTGTATGTGCATCTATGTTCTGTGCTATTCTGTGTGAATGTGTGTGTGTATGTGCATCTATGTTTTGTAGATCCTTCTTGGTTTGTGTATTGAGATGCTATTAGATTATTGTTTTATTTGCAATGTTACATTAAAAATATTGCTCTAATTTTTGTTGTTAATATAATTGAAACAGGAGTGGTCCAATGGCACATATTTGATCTTGTATTGTGCACTTGTTGTGGTCCAATGGAATGTCATTCCCCATACCCATTCGGGATGGAGAGGGAAGAAATGAATCACAATTTTCATGCTCATTTGTTGTGATTTTTATTAGATCTTGTATTGTGCACTGCTCTTCTTAGTATTTGTACTAATTATTGGGGTTTTGATTAAGTGATAGTAACTTGTTATGGTATGTATTTGGTAGTATGTTGAACTTATGTGATTCTAGTATTTTGTTTCTTGTAATATTTGATGAGTTGATGAATGTATTTGGATAACGAATTTTAATTTTTTTTCCTAGGAAGTAATATAAAGCTACTAAAATATGACATCAATTGAAGTGGTCACCAAATATGTTTTCCATTTTAATTTTCATATTTTAGTAAAAACAGCTTTTTTGTTTCAACTTTTTACCACAGAAAAAGACAAAAACTGATTCTATTTTTATTTTGAAAACATAAAAATGAAAACGTTACCAAACGCAACCTCAGTTTTTGTTTTATTTTTTATGGTGCCTTTCTCCATAAAATCTATAACTTAACCGCAAGAGAGAGGGAGACAACCCTGTTTTAATTATTAATCTTGCTATGATTTGTTTCCATGGATCCTTTGAAACTGCATATTTCATTGATAGGTGGGTTTGGCATAATAATTAATACATAAATTAGGGATAGCTAAATGCTATGCCACGTCAAATACTTTTACTTTATTTATTCATGTCTTTGCTCAGGCTCTGTCCTTTTTCTCCTTAACTTACATTTTCATTTTTTGGCTTCTCTTGGAATATCATTTGTAGGATGTATTGCTGTACAACTTTTTTGGCTCATCACCTTTGAGAAATCAGTGGAGAGTTCTATACGAATTCATGAAAAAACAAAATTTACTTGATTCTACTATTTCTAAGTCCTTTCCAAATTTCAGTAATGCAAAACACAATGTCTTGTGTTCTGAACTGAAACAACTATATGTTGCTATCACTCGAACAAGGCAAAGGTTATGGATTTTTGAGAATACAGAGGAACTTTCCAAGCCTATGTTTGACTATTGGAAGAAGAGGTGCCTTGTCCAAGTAAGAAAGCTAGATGATTCACTTGTACAAGCAATGCAAGTTGCAAGCAGTCCAGAGGAGTGGAAGGCCCGGGGAATCAAGGTTGCTTGCTCTTTCCCTATATCACTAGCACTGCTCCTTTACTGCTATTTTTCTTTTTGTGGTTTTCTCTTATCAATGGCGTTGCTATGCATCTGAGACATTTCCTACTCTTCTTTGTCACGTATGATTTATGTTAACAAGTGTAACCTTTATGTGTCAATGCAGCTCTATTGGGAAAATAACTATGAGATGGCAACAATGTGCTTTGAAAGAGCAGGAGACACAATGTGGGAAAAAAGGGCCAAGGCTGCTGGTCTTAAGGCAGCTGCTGACCGTATGCGTGTTTCCAATCCTGAGATGTTTTGCACCGTCCTTAGGGAGGCTGCTGAAATTTTTGATTCTATTGGAAGGGCCAAGTCTGCTGCTGAATGTTTTTGTGACTTGGGGGAGTATGAAAGAGCAGGTATGATTTTTTTCCCCTTCAATATGTAATTCAGAAAACTGTTTGACGTACAAGTTTGTCTTGGACTTGGAAATATTTAGCAGTCTAGTGATTATAGTTTCGATAAAAAATCACTTCTAGTTTCATTATACTTCCTATTTGTGCGTTTGTGAATTTAGTTTCACAACAAATTTTGAAAATATCATTCACACAATTAAGTTTATATTTTCCAACTCTGACATTCTGATTAGTCTTATAAGATGATGTTTTCCCCCTAAATTGAAACGGTGTTGGAGTAGTGAACATTACTGACTTGCATCTTTGGAAATAGCGTTTTTTTCTTTCGAATGTAGTGTTTCTGTGTGTGTACATGCATGTACTGGAGCAGCTAAATATTTATGTGAGAATTGTTTGATAGAAGCAACACTACACTGCTTGTGCATGCCCTGGCTGATTATTTGCATTAGAATTGTCAGAAGTGATTGCACATTGAGATCGTTACTCAGTGGAAAGGTGACAAAGAAGTAATGCTCCAAATCTCTCTTTCACTCACATACACTCTCCCATGCCACCCCCCCCCAAACCAAAAAAAAAAAAAACAAACACACACATACACACCATTATATATGCAATTTTTTGATATAAGACCATGAATTTAAAGTATTTATGTTGTAGAAACTCGAGATACGGAAGAGTGAATAATATCGATATTTGGGTCTAGTATCCATGAGTCTGACATTGGGGATGGTGATACTCCTAGAATTAAAGCAGGATGGACTAAATGGAGCAATGCATCCGATATATTTTGAGATAGACATCTACCCTTGAACCTCAAAGGAAAGTATTTGAGACAATCACAAGACCAATTATGATTTTATAGTATAGAATCTTGGGTAACTATAAAACAACATGTCCAAAAATTTGAGTGTGATAAATTTGAGAATGTTAAAATGGATGTGTGGCGAAACTAGAAATCGTAGAATTAGGAATAAGAATATCAGTAAAAAAGTAAAGACAACACATATAGGAGAAAAATTAAGGGATAATCGACTTAGGTGATTTTAAAATATTTATAGACAACCTATTATTGCACCAATGAGAGAGTGATGTGATAGTTTATGGATGGTAATAGAAGGGGTAGAGGAAGACCAAAATTTAGTTTAAATGAAATAGTAAAAAGGTATATTATAAGAATCATAGAAAGTATGACCCTTAAAAAATACAATGGCGGAACAATATTCATGTAACCGACTCCAAAAAAGTTGGGACAAGGTTTTCTTGAGTTTATAATCTATTGTAGAACTGGTTTGTCGGCAGGTCACTTTGTGCAAGTAATGCCAAAGGTTAGGTTTATACCCAATCTATCATTCATTCCCAGACCCCTCGTTAATGGGGATTAAAACTGGGCGCAATTTATTGTAAGATAGGTCTGAGAGTTCTATTTACCACTTGAAAGATCTGGCAGTAACATGGCATCTAGTTGATAAATCAATCTCAACTTTTCTTCTTTTCATACCGTGGAACTTGAAATTTCAACTTGAATGGCCTTGAAAAATTGTAAACATGATATTCTGATGGTCTGGTTTAGTATAATTTTCCAAGTCTGGACTGGAATTCCGTTTGAATTTTGATTTCGCTTTTGCGTTGGCAAAGATTAACATCCAGATAACAACTTTCTGCAGGAAATATTTATATGGAGAAATGTGGGGTATCCGAGCTGAAAAAAGCCGGTGAATGTTTTTCTCTGGCAGGATGTTATGAGCGTGCAGCTGACGCTTATGCGAAGGGAAATTATTTCCCCAAGTGCTTGTCAGTTTGCACCAAAGGGAAATTTTTTGAATTGGGTTTGCAATACATTGAATACTGGAAACAACTTTCAACCATGGATGATGGTATGGTCACAAGAAGTAAAGATATGGACAAGATTGAACTAGAGTTTCTACGGAGGTGTGCACTTAACTATTATGAGCTTAAAGATAACAGATCCATGATGAAATTTGTTAGAGCTTTCCACTCAATGGATTTGAGACGCAATTTCTTGAAGTCTTTAGATTGCCTTGATGAGCTATTATTGTTGGAAGAAGAATTGGGAAACTTTGTGGAGGCTGCAGAGATTGCTGAACTGAGAGGAGATCTTCTACTTGAGGCTGATCTTCTAGGAAAGGCAAGACATTTCAAGGAGGCTTCCTTACTCATCCTTTGGTTTGTGTTTTCCAACTCTCTATGGGCACCGAATAGTAGAGGTTGGCCATTGAAGCTGTTCACGCAAAAAGAGCAGCTTTTATCAAAAGCTAAGTTATTTGCAAGGAATGAATTGGATCCCTTCTACGAGTTTATCTGCACTGAGGTTAAAATTTTGTCACATGAGCAGACTAACTTGTCTGAGTTGAAGCAATATTTCAATGCTTCCCAGCAACATAAAAGTCTCAGAGGTGAAATATTATGTGTTTGGAAAATTCTGGATGCCCATCTTGACTTGAAGACCTCCAAGTATGACTGGGAAGATGAATTGTCAGTGGATCTGAGAAAGCACTCAGAGGATAAGATTTCACAGAATCGGGTTTCTCTTGAAACACTAGTTTATTTTTGGCGTCTATGGAAAGAAAACATTGTGAATATCTTTGATTGCCTTGCGGGTATTGAAGCCGAAAAATTTGGCAATTATATTGTTTTTGAGAAGTTCTGTTTGAACTATTTTAGTGTGCGAAGGAAATTTAATAATCAAAACAGCATTTACCTCATGCTGAAACCTGATGCTGATTGGGTGAGAACAATTGATGACAGATCCACTAGGAGGATTGGGAAGTTGGTCAGTGCTGATGCCAGCCATTTTGTTTCTGCCGCTAGGAGTCATTGGCGTTCAGAATTATTTTCTGTTGGTATCAAGGTGTTGCAAACTCTTGAAGCCCTCCATAAGTTCTCAACTACGAATTCCTTGTCTATGTTTTGCCAAAGCATGCCTCTCCGTCATATCTTTGAGGTTGCAAAATTTCTTCTGGACTCCAAGTTTCTTCATTGCAATAATCATGATAGAGGAACATTGCAAAATTTTGTTCAATTATCTACTAACTACTTTGTAGACGTTTTTCCTTTAGACTGTCGGAAATCATTGACAGAGAATATGATCTATCTGAGAAGGACTGAGCTGTCCCGGACTTTACTTGAAGAAGTTGTTCATGGAAACATCAAGGGTAAACTGACCTATGGGCAAATTGGGAGGGTGGTTATGATGTGGCTTTGGTCTGGAAAACCCACAGAGGAGCTGTACAAGAAGATTGAGGAAAGGTTCAAAGACAATTCATCTTGGAAAGCATTGGTTCAGCACCTCAGTGGGAACATAATGCCAGAATCTTTGGAGGAGTCACCATCGAGCATTTCTGATGAAGCTCCAAGTGCAATCTCTTTGATTTGCAAGTTCCATAAAGCATTGGAAGATGCTTATAATGCCAAGTGGAGAAAGGAAAATGACTATATATCACCAAGTTGCTTCTTGTATCTCCTTGACCGCCTACTGATCCTAGCATTTAACGTCCAGGGATTCTTTCTCACAACAAAATCTTCAACTGTTGAATGGCTTATTTATCAGCAATGGATGACGAACCCAGCTGGCAGTTCTGCAACTGGCTTTCAATCATATCTGGCAGCTGTGTATGACTTTGTGGTCTCCATAATTCAGCTGTTTCTTTATAATAGACAGGATACAGAGGAATGGATTAAAAAATCTAAAATAAATTTCGAGAACTATTATCCACTGCTGGTGACAAGACTGGTTAGTATTTTGTGTTTAATTTGTGTGAACTCTGGAAGATATTTTGATATACTTCCTCAGTTGCTTGGAAGGGGTAACATTACTTCACAGCTACCAAAGGAACTCTGTGGCGTTCTTCAGCGAATGAGGAAGGGCAATGGTGTAAATGTGAATGCAAATGTGCTTGCAGAAGCATTCAAAAGGATTGGAGATCCTCTCGTGATTGTGAGCTTGAGAATAAATTGTGCAAACTTCTTCTGTCCTGATGCCATTTTGGTGGACATGGGGGTAACCCAATGCAGGGAGGACATTATAAGAGTCTTGTTTCGTAGGAACACCAGAGCTCCCCCAGGCCTAACTGCTTCTGCTGAAGCAGATATGTCTAATTCTTGCAAGAAAGGAATTTCTTTGAATGGCGAGGATGGATCGAATGTAACTAACTGTGACATCTTCTAACTTTGCTCTCATGGAAGATCAGAACATGAACACAAAGAATGAAAATGATCAAGACATGAAAATTAACTGGGGCATATTTCTGGAAATATCTGATGCTGTAGAGTTGGTTGAAAGTAGAAAAGATAGAAATTTGATGAAATTTGAGTCCAATGCTTCCAAGATGAAGGTAATGCCAAGTAGGTTATTATTATGTATGGCACCACTATAAATTATATTGCCAGATAGCTGTTACCTAATATATTTATTGTTTTTCTATATTTTCAGGAGCAAGTGGAGGGAATTCGTTTCTGCTTGTTGGGAGCAACTAGCCAATGCTTAGAGAAGAAATTTTGTGCTGGTGAAGATTGAAACCTTTCTGCTGAAGCAAACAACGTGCTTGAGGAATTGAAGCAACTTTCATCTGCATTAGATATGAGGTAAGTTCACTTCTGTAGCTTATATCATTGTGAGAACCTTGCCTTTCTATTTCATTTAGGGTATACTAACGTTAGACTGACCTTGGTAAAATTGTAGTCAAAGTTAAATTCTTATAAGACAGTCCTTATTTATCTGTTGTGCATAGTTTGCAAATGATTGCGCGTATCTAGAGTTTGCATTGCACCCACAAGTCTAAAGGGCTCTTGATGAGGAGCACGGTTACAAATTGAAATTCTCTGTTCACATACAAAGTGAAATTCTGTTTTTTTTTAGCAGATTTTATGTTGGCTTGTTAAGCTGATTTTTAGCTAGTAGTTGTCAAGTTTGAATTCGTATGTTTGTTATTTCTTTAGGAAGCTGGTTTTCAGCTGGTAGTTCTGTTATGTATTTGAATTTCCTTGTTTTTCTCAACCTCCTATTCTATGAAGGAGGACTTGATCAATAACATAAAGGGCAGAATGTTGAATCCAAAATTTTCTGGCTTGAAGTGTGCCACTTCCTGTCTGGCATGACACCAGAATATTGAGAGCTGCGTGAGCGAGACTCTCACCAGACCCTCTTTCTACCTTTTCCCCTATATGTCTTGCATCCGCTCTTGGTTGAGACGGTTCTCCATTAGTGAAAAAACCATATCTATGAACCAAACGTCCAACTAATACATTTCTTTTTCAGCTTCCAAATTATATGCTGAATCTTGTTGGGTCTTGGACTGTTTTTCAGTGACCTGGAACATGAGAAAAACCTTCCAAGCATTGGAGAACTTTCGAGGAGGTTGCAGTCAAGGTTGTCTTGGCTAGAGACTTCTTTCTTGAACCCATTAGTCTCTCATAAAGATACAAATGTGAGCACTGTCTCAGATCCTCAATATGATAGGAAGCCGACATTAGCAAGTCTGAGGAAATCGGCAAATCTGATGAAGGCAACATGAATGATTTGAGGGCTATTGCTGCTTCTGAAGGCCAAAGCAATGCTAGCAATGATGCTGCTGAAAGCAGCAAGAGCAAAAGAAATAAAAAGTCTAAGAAGGGGAAAAAGGGGAAAGGAGGTCGGAAGAACTAACCATGCCATAGATACCAAATTGTTTTTATACATCTTGCAGTCTATTTAGGTTTTGGGTATAATATCTTTGGTGATGGTGATAGACTGATAGTTTGATTAGTTGAGTAAAGGTGGCTTAAATCAAAAGGATAATGTGTATGTACGTGGGTTAATGAGGATTGCACTTTCTTCTGGCTGTTGTTGGAAGGTAATAGAATTAAGTGTTTTGGTTATTCTACATATGTTGATATTAACAGAGACTTTGATTGGAATCACATATCCAACATAAATATTTCTTACACAGCATTGAGGTGAAATGGCATGTCTTCAAGAAATGAGTAATACTATTTGGACCTGATCATTTGACTTAATGACTTAGTTTGATGACTATACCTGTTATTTGATTAGCAATGGATACTAGATGTTAAAGCGGTTTTTGTCGATCTAGTCAAATTACGTCCACGTAGCAACCAAATTAGTTTAAACAAATGATTGAGCACCCAAATTTGCATTTGATATTGTATTTATGATTTATTTCTCTAAGATGAATTTTTTCATTCATGAATCCTTGGGATGACAAGGCTATAAAATCTATAATATAAAAAATAGTTGGCTTCAATAAGTTTATCCGACGGTCTCAAATAGACTCATCTAACGTATTGTAGTTATTGTCAATTTAGCATTAGTTTAGTAGTTAAAGTTTTTAAGTCTTCTTTTGATTGTAACCAAAATTTTTATGGCAGAAGCTTTTATGTTAAAAAAACTCTTTCTTTATCGTGTAATGGCAGAACCTTTGTTAGGAAGATTGGTTTTGAAGCCTTGACGTGGAGCTTGCTTTGACGTTGTGTTCTTTTGCTCCGTCTTTCTTCTTTAATTTTTTCTTTGATTAAATTTGTAAGTGTGTGAGATATTTGAGTGTTCCATATTATTTTGAAATCTTACATCCGGGTAGAGATGCATAGTTGAAGCAGGCCAAGATGCAGGTTATTGAAAAATAGAGAGGATTGTGATGACTCAGAAAAACAGGTATGCACGTAGTGCTTGGAAAATTGATGGATCAAAATCAAGGGTGTTAAGCTCGATTTTGGGCATGATCAAATTTAATTGTTATGAAGGAGAGTTTGTTGGTATAAGATTATATTGGAAGAATTTTAATATACCAAGTATGTAAAACATATGATAGGAAACATAATAATCAAGTTGTATCTGAATAGGTTTGAGTTACAGTATTTTATCCCTATAAATAGGGTTGAGTATTATGTAATCAGCTACTAGATGACCAGTGAATAATACATCGATGTACGTTTTTAGTCCGTGGATGTAGGTACAGTGTGTCAAGGTAGGTATGCTGTATTGAATCATATTATATTTTTGTGTCAGATCTTTATTGTTTTTCCTATCTTTGAATTCCTATCTTCTAATAAGTATTATTTGTTTTAATTATCCACTGTGCAAAACAAACAAGTGATATCATAACTAGATTGATGGTCCTAGTAGAATAATCAGAGCTAAATTGATGATCCTGATAGAACACTCATAGTTAGATTGACGATCATGGTGCAACAATCAAAGCAAGTTATTAGCAATTTAATGATCAAGTTGGTGTTCATGTTGAAGAAGACTCTCTTGCCACATATGTACAATTCATTTTTTTATTTAGATTCACAAGAAAAATTTTAAAGTTGGTATGAAACCAAACAGAAGACTAAGTTGATTCCTGATTGTTAGTGTTTCAAGAATTACCACACGTGTCGTGTTGAAGATGTTTCTTCAGGTTTTTGGGCTCTTAAAGTTGAAGTCGTAGTATTTCAATGGTTTGGGAGCTATTGGGCTGACATAAATTCAATAGTGATGATATAGCATCTCGTGGATTACGAGTCACTAGGCCATTGAGACCTCCCAAAAACAAGTAAGACTCGGACAGAGATGCATAGTTGAAGCAGGCCAAGACGCAAGTTCTTGAAAAATAGAGAGGATTGTGACGACTCAAAAAAGTAGGTATGCACGTAGTGCTTGGAAAATTGGTGGATCAAAATCTAGGGTGCTAAGCTCGATCTTAGGCATGACCAAATTTAATTGTTATGAATGAGAGTTTGTTGGGTAATTAATGTAAGAATCTTATATGAAATAGGATTATATTTGAAGAGTTTTAATATACCAGGTATGTTAGACATGTGATAGAAAACATAGTAATCAAGTTGTATCTGAATAGGTTTGAGTTACAGTATTTTATCCGTATAAATAGGATTGAGTATTATGTAATCAGTTACCAGATGACTAGTGAATAATATATCGATGTAGGTTTTTGGTCCGTGGATGTCGGTACAGTGTACCAAAGTAGGTATGTTGTATCGAACCACGTTATATCTTTATGTCATATCTTTATTGCTTTTCCTATCTTTGAATTCCTATCTTCTAACAAGTATTATTTGTGTTAATTATCTACTGTGCAAAACCAACACGAAATCCCACCGAAAAACCTATTGAAAAACCCACAAAAAACCCATCGAAAATCCACTGAAATCCCACCAAAAACCCACTGAAATCCAAAAAACGTGCCCTAATGCATGTGGGTCTGATTCATCTCGTGGTAAAATTTTGGTTTTCTAATGGATTTTCTTGATTGCTCGTGTCTACATTTGGGTAACGTGTAATTGAATTGATCTTCTTGATTTTCTGTTTTGATCTTCAGTCTCAGAATCTTACAATGATCTTCAATTATAATTCTCCATAGATATCCACTATTTATGCATATCTATTTGTTGCTATGGGAAGGGAAGACAAGCCAGTAATCCCAACATCATTTTTTTTGGGACAAAATGTGGATCATAAGCTTTCACCATGGATAGAATACGAAGAAAAATGGCTAGATTCTTTCGAAACTTCCTCCAAAATAAATTTGGAGGGATAGATAGGCTATTCAACAAAATAATCGCGATAAAGTCTCTCGTGCCCTTAAACTCGATTGCGAAAAATAACTGCATGACCTTCAATGGAATCACGACGTACTCCAGAGCTTTTCTCGCTACTGAGTTTATTCATTTTCATAGCACAAATCGTTATCATCTCCAATTCATCATCGGAGTCAGAATCGTTAAGAATCATCTTGATTGCAGGATGGTGAGCCATACCATAAAAACAAAGAAGAGTGCAATGTCATAAATAGATTTCAGGTGTATGACAATGAGAGGGGAAAGATTCTTTTTTATACATATCCAAAAAATATGACCGTTACAAATATGACCGTTATTAATATGACCGCTGAAAAATTTAAATTTTAAAATTTTGTTGAAGTCATCGTTGTAAATATGATCGTTATCAATATCATCGTTGAAAAATCTAAAATTTGAAATTTTGATGACATGACATAACTCGTCATCATGTGATGTCATCAATATGATGATGTCGTGGCATGCTACGTAGTATTTTAGCTCTTAATTATTAATAGTTAGTTAAAATTAGTTGAAATAGTTAGTTAAAATAGAGAGCGTTGTTAGAGTGAATTAGTAGGAGTTACTCTTTAAAATAGATATGTAATAAAAAATGTTATTTTGACTAACTATTTTAACTAGTACCCTTCGAGTTAGGGCCACTGGGCGAGGGTGATGAAAAGAATTGGGAGGAGAAAGCAGAATGCAGGAGAAAAGATTTAGGTAATGATGTAAAATGACAATAAACTACATGCTGAGCCCATAAATTTGAGACCCAAGGCATTTTACGTTTTTGAAGTATAAGGAAATGCACGTTATTGTACACGTGCTTTTCAGAATGTTCAGACTCGTGTGACTATTGTATTATTAAGGGAATTAAAGAGATACATAGGATTGCAATTTTAGATTACATTTAGATGTCGAGAATTTCTCCATTTTTTGTATATAACATGCGATGTATACCCGCGACGTATTAGTTAGATGGATGAGCACCAATAAGTCCAAATTTGTAATCATAAAAAAATGATAGAGGAGACGGAGCAACAGGATGGATAAACTACTTGAACATGAGAAGTCATCCCACTAAGAAATTTTGGTAAGTGTAGTTCACTAAGGAACTTATCTGTTTTCCACCACTGCAGAGTTTCAACTTGCTGAAGTAAAAAATGACTCCTGACCAAAAAAGTAAAAGTAAAAAAATGACTCCACACTGTATGGCACTGACCTTTAACAACATAATATTTTTCACGAAAGCATTATAAACTGGAGTTTCTCAATCAGTACAATCAGGTAGCTTCAAAACAAGATTGTATCAGCTTAAGCACTACCTTCAATGCAAATCAACAACAGACCAAATCAAGTCATCAATTGGAGCAGAAATCTTTCACTTTTCTCATTGTTGTTCATTGGTTTTATCTTCTGATGAAATTTTCAATAATTTGAGAGTTAAGATTATAAATACGTATGAAATAACTTTCACTACCAAGTCAATGAACAATTTAACATAAATTCAGAAAAGTGAAATTTTAGTCAAGCAGCTCATCAGCCAAATTTGCTTTCAAATTTATTAGAACTATAACTTGTTTATGCATTATTCAAGTATCCATCCTCAGTGAAGCATCTCAACTTATAATTGTGTAACCAAAATAACAGAATCTGACTAACAAAATTGAACAAAGCCGACTGGCATACCCGATAACAATCCAGCATTGCCCTCGCTGTTAACTCATTATTTTGCCTAAATTTCATACCCCAATTCCATTCAATTGGTTTTAGTTCTCCTTACTACTCCCAAACAGCTTCATCCTTGACAAAGGTGTCCTCAAGTATCCTTCCACCTCAAACTTCTTGGGCGAAAGCTCGCGATACTTTGCAAACTGCTCCCTTGCCTCCTTGTTCTTATCAAGCAGACTATATATCATCCCTCTACAAAAATAGGGCCTAAAATCATTTGGGTCATCTTTTTCCAGCTCCTCATAGCTCCTCAGTGCCTCCACATTCTTCTGCAAGAACTGTGATAATGATAGGATTTTAGCGTGGGCTGCCTATCCAAAACCCAAAGCATCCAATGGGCCCAGCAGCTACATGACGGCCCAAGAGACCCCTCCACAACCCATCTGCTCCGCAATAAGGAATTGGCCATGATCCAAACAAGGGAGCTCAACAAAAATTCCAGCTCCGCACAAGCTCAGTTGTAAGTAGCCCGAGAGTAAGAAGCTTCGAATTCACCTAACCCCGAACACCCCACATCATGCCACGTGTCCAAGGGACTGGGGGACGGCTTCTGGAGCCTCTAATGAACATATACTCATTGGTAAAAGGAATATTTGTTCATATTCCATTGAAGGACCGTTAATATGATTCGTGTCAGGATAACGACCACCACTACAAGACAAAAAGGAGGGACCACAGAATCAGTCGGAGGAAGAGGAAGATCGCAGAAAACCTAGATAACCACTTGTATAAATAGAACACCATTACACTATGTAATAGATAGATTTGAAAAACCTGAATTCGCAAGGCATTGTTCGCTAAGAAACCTAATGTAATCTTCTTCTTCAAGTAATACAAACCCTACGGGGCAAGATCGTCTATTACAGTGAACGTAGCCCTGGTCTTTCGGGTGAACCACTTATATATTGTCTTTGATCCCATTTCATCATACTTTTTTTCTGTTAGCTCAAAACATTCATTCTACCCCACCCCATCTTACGAGACATTGATCTGGACTTGGGCCGACTATTTTCGAGCACTATCAAACTGTATCTGTGCCATTATCTGTCTCACATCTCTCGTTTCTTTCACCTTTTTCTCATCCTCAGCAATCTTCAAAGCTTCCTCCAATCTCTTTATCATTGCTTCTCCCTCTCCACACTTGTCCATTAATAATGCATTCTCAAACAATGCCTCAAATGAAAGTGGATTTCGAGCCAAAACCTCCTCAAAAACGTTCCGAGCTTGTTGGGTTTCACCCATTTCATTCAAAAATCTTGCCATGAGGAATTTCCATTATGTGTTTTCTAGTTGGGCAGAAACCAGCTTTTTCAAGACTTCGTAACTTTCTTCATCTTCACCGGCTTCGAGCTTTTGTTGTAGTAATGTTTTCAAGGCCTCAATGGCTTCGTAATTCGATTCAAGAAACTGGGTCAACAGTGAACTTTCAGGCTCTTGCTCTTGTTGGGTATCTAGTTCTCCTGTTAAAGTTGGTAGAGATTTAGCTCTTGCCGGAAGTTGATGGAATTTTCCGACGATTTAGAACGCAGTGGCGACGAAAACAATGGTCCCGGCGGTGGCCTTGAGGCTATGTATGATGGAATTGTGAGAGGAGAGATTGGGGGTGGAGTTAGAGGAGGCTCTAATAACCCTAATGCGGGGCCTACATTGGGAATGATTAAAGGGTTTTGTGATCGGGAATGGGAGGTTGGACGAGAGTGATGGCGGTGGTGGGTGGGGAAGGTAGTTGGTTTGGTGGTCGGAGGGGTGAGAGAAGAGGTTGGCATGAGGTGGAAGGGGGATGATCCTAGTGTTAGAGCTGATTCCATAGGTGGTTGTGGAGTTTTGGATGAAGATTTGAAGGGAGGGATTTTGGAGTTTTTTAGGTGAGAAAGGGTTTTAGGGTTTGGGGGCAGGCGTTGTTGGGGTAGAAGTACAGAAATTGGGGGAGAAAGGTAACGAGGTCGGTAGGTGTTTTTTGTTCAAATAAGAAATGAAAAATTGTAAAGAGTACACGAAATTAGAGTTATTTGTCAAAAAGTTAGGTCATTGAGTTCTTATTTTTAAAACTTAATTGTATCCAATATGCAATTTAATTTTTTGTGATTTTCTTTTGATATATTTATCCTTCTTTAAATCATACATATTTCTTTTGGCAATTAATTAGAGTTTTGATTTTGTTTTATTATATTAAGTTTTTTTTAATATAATGAAAAAATTATATTATCACAAGATTTGCATAAAACGTTGATTGTGTATATCTTTACTTTTTAAATTTTAATTTTTTTTTGTAATTATCGTTACTAGTAAGCATCTCTCTCTTCTTCTCCAAATTATCAGCTATTAGCATTCGAAAAAGTTCAAACATATCATATTTTTTCTTCTACAACGTTCATATATTATCATATTGAACTTATACTTTTTTCATTTTTTTTATTTTGTTCGTTCCACATATTGCTAATTAGTTTAGGGTTTTTTTTCTTCACAGTTTTCGTATTCGTTTCTACTTATTGTGTTGAGTGGTCACTTTTTTGGTTAACTTTTTATCTTTCAAATGATTATTTGTTAATTTTATTTTTTTTGTGTTTTATGAATTTTTTTTTGCAGTTTTGTTTTTTAATACTGAATACTAAATTGTGTTTTCTTGTTCTTTTATATGTTGTTTTCGTGGTGGCTTCTTCGGGACTAATAGATGCTATGTATTTGTTCAATTCATAATTACGTGGTGTACATGGATTTACTTTATAATTTGAATTCACATGAAGTTATATTTTAAAAGTGTATCAATACAATGTGACACTAAAATGTTTATGAAATTAGATGTCTAATTTTTATACATCCATAATCATAATATCAAATACATGTGATTTACTCCAACAAAAAATCAACTACAATTACCAATAGAAAAAAGTGTTCAAGAATTATATGATTATGGTATATTTACAAAAATTTAAAGTGTATCATAATAGTGTAGCAAAACAATGTGAGTAATAGAAATTATGGTTTAAGAATTACACAAATTTAAAGTATATCAATACAGTGTAAGAGTAATAGAAACTAGGCTTCATAGTGTGACTTTGCAGTATTATATATATATATATATGTGTGTGTGTGTGTATATATATATTGACACATAATACTTGACCAAATTAAATCTAATGTAAAATCAAAATTCTTTAATTTTTGTACTTTCTAAGATAAGATAATTAAAATTCCTTAATTTTAGTTGTCAAATTTTAAAAGTTCCAAAAACTTTGAAACATTCTCTAAAAAAATGTAGAGGATTTATTATGGATTTTGATTTTCCTAAATTTTAGGTTTTTGTTTTTATTAGAATTCCTATATATATATATATATATATATATATATACCAAAATTACAAAGGATCGCTAAATATCAAATACAGCTTTTATTTAAACCAAATAAATTTACAAAGTTTACTTACAAGGAGAGAATAAGGAAGAAAGAAGATGAAGGTTAAATTACAAGAGAAGGGAGAGAGTGGTCGAGAGAGATTCTAAAGGAGAGAGAGAGGGTCTGAAAGGGTGTGTCAATAGACTGGCGAAGCACCCTTTTTAAAGGGATCAAATGTGAAGTCTGGATTTCAAAAAACTAAAAAAAATTTACTATTCACAACTTTATATTATTTGCTGACATCATTACATACGTCATCTTTTCTGTTTGTGACGTCATGACTTACGTCACTGTTACTATTGGTGACGTCATTGCTTCCAGGTCTTCTTAACACCGTTTCTTTACTATAGACGCCATTTGGTTACCTGTACAATAAATCATATACTTCAGAATTGGCGCTATTTTTGAGGTTTAATTTTGAGAGGTATAACCTGTAACAGGGGTATATCCCTGTGAATCCATAAAGTCGTCATCAGAATCGACTGGAGTTTTGATTTTCCTGTCATCATCCTCGATTTTATTTTTGTCTTTATCCTTTATGGCCACAGTGGGAGTATTAACAAGATCCATCTTCTCATTCTTGCCCATTCCAAAAATGGACATCATTTGTAGACACATCTCCTCCATAACTGCCGCTTTGTGTTGTTCAGTTGTTAAGTTGGGTTTTTCTTTAAGAAATTCAATTGGATTTAATCCAATATTAGTACTAGTGCTACTACTGTGAACAATTTTTTTTGAGGTTACTTCCTCTTTTTCTATGTCTTTAAAACATTCGGTTATAATCGAAATTTTTTCTTTAAGAGGATAGTTATTCCAGAATCTTACCTAGAATTCTCTTACTAGCCTGTGATGCCCATTTTGATTAAAAGCACAACAGAGACTCCATACCCAAACCCAAGGTACAAAGAACTCTATTGAAAAATTCAATATGGGTTTAACCTCAATTTTATTATCATTTAAGGATGGATTTTTCCCTTTATAGATGTCAAATAATTGTGTCATTTCAGAGGGATATATCCCTTTAATAGCACCATGAGTAGGGGTGTCAAACGAGTCGAGTTGGGTCATTTCGTGTCGGGTTGATTTCGAGTTTGTGTCGAAAATTTCAAAACTCAAACCTGACATGTTTAATAATCGTGTCGAGATGTATAAACACTAACATGACCTGACCATTAAACGGGTTACCTGAACCTGACTTGTTTGACACGTTTAATAAATAGGTCATTTTTGGGTTCACACACATAACATGACCTGTTTAACCTGTTTAACGCACATAACACAAACCTATTTAACACACATAACATATTTCCACACCGGTTCATTAGCATTAAATGCACCATTCAATCATTCATCCAAAATTTCAAATAATTTTTTCACAAATAACATATCACATCTCATCAATTAAATTAACTAAAATGCATTCAAGTTTCAACCCAAAAATTAAAACAAGAACTATACTAGAATACTGTCATAATAATGTTAAGAACTATACTGTCAATTATTATAGTAGAAGCAAGAAATAATAAGTAATGATGTTAAGACCACATCAGTCATACATAATAGGCAAACTATACTTCCATAAACGGGTTAAACGGGTCTACAATAGGTTAGGTCGGGTTCGTGTCTGAATTATGTCAACCCGTTTAAAATATACGGGTTAATCAGGTCAAAATCGGGTTGACCTGATTTTGACATGAACCCGACATGATTTTTTTCGTGTTTAAGCGTGTTAACCCGTTTTAACCCATTGACTGGTTTAATTTCGTGTCCAACTCATTAATTTCGTGTTCGGTTCGTGTTGTGTTGAAAATTGACAGCCCTAACCATGAGTGTCCCACCATGTATAAAACCAGTTAGGAAACTCAATGAAAGTTTCTGTGAATATAAAAAACCATGAGTGCGTTAAAGACTCATTTTGATAAAGGAAGGCATTATGCCAAGCTTCCATATAATCGAAGTAATTATATTCCACATACGGATATCTTGTTAATTTTTTGGGTCTTACTAAACTTAATCCCCATTTTCTTTCGGATATAATCCGTAAAAGTGCTGCTTTACTATGGGAGACATTATTCTCCTTAAAATAATCATTTTTTTTATAAAAATGCTAAAATTTAATTGAGTCGGTTTTTTTAAGAATAGATTCATAATAATATTTGTCCCTGTTACCAGTGACAAAAAAGACATTATCCATGTCCATAAATTACTTAACTATATAATAAGGGTTTGTAACCCAGTTAAGATATTCATCTTCTATTATTATGATTGGAATGAAAGCTGGCAGAGATTTTAACTCTGTGTAATTCATCTTAGGTTTAGCTATTAAGGCCTCTTTCATAGATTTCTTACTCTTCATGACTCGTCATCATCCTTCTTACTGGATTGACCTTCTTTTAGAAGTTGTTGATTTACAGCTTCAAGCTATTTGAACTCATTTAAAGGTGGATAATAGACATTAACCTGGGATCTACCTCCAGATATGCCTCCTCCGCGACCTCGGTCACGGAAATTACCTCGTCCTCTGTTCATGAAGAACCCTACAAAAATTCCCTAGTTAGAAAATCAGGGGGAGAATTTAATTCTCCTTTAACATACTCAATTTTAAAATCGAAAACCAATAAAATAGCTTGTCATCTCGCAAAGATTTGTTTAGAAACAATATTCTTTACATCTTGTTCTAAAACATTCTTAGCAAAACTACAGTCAATTTTTAATAGAAACTCTTGATTTAACAAGTCATCTTGAAATTTACTAACATATTTTACAATGAATAGAATTTCTTTTTTAATCGTAAAATAATTTAATTGAATAGTTCCCAATTTACCTGAGGTAAATCTAATAAGTAATTCCTTATTACTATTGAGATCTTTTTGCTTAAGAACACCTCCATAACCTATATCTGAGGCATTAGTCTCTACTATCTTATACCATTCGGGATTTACTAGTGATAGGCATGGTAATCTTTTAGTTTTAAGCTTAATTTTTCTTACTGCTCCAGTGTGAAGATCTCTCCAGGGAGACGGATTCTTCTGAAGTTTAGAATATAAATTAGCAGTATCTTGGGCAAGATTTTTATTAAAATCTATTAAGTAATTTAAACTTCCCAAAAATCGTTGCAAATGCTTCTTATCTTTAATTTCATCAAGAAATTTAGAAGCGTATTCAATACTCCTTTCAATTGAGACTATATTTCCTTTTCCAATATAATGTCCTAAAAATCGAACTTTAAGTAGGAACAACTTCATTTTAACTGCAGAAAGGACTAAACCATTTCTTCTTACAACTTGAATAAATGTATTTAAATGTTTAAAACGACGATCAATAGAATCAGAAAAGATGAGTATATAATCTATGTAAACAATACAAAATCCATAATAAGGATAGAATATATAATTCATTATATTCTGAAATTTTGAAGGAGCATTTTTAAGCCCAAATGACATTACATTTCGTTCATAATGACCAAATGGTATTGTGAAAGCAGTTTTATACCTGTCTTCCTCAGCGATTTGAATCTGCCAATATCCTGATTTTAAATCAAACTTAGAGAAAATCTTAGTATTATATAAACGAGATAATAAATCCTTCTTATTTGGAATTGAATATCTAATCCACTGCAAAACCTTGTTTAAAGGTTTCTAATTAATAACTAGTCTAGGAATCCCTCTCTCCTTTTCTACATTATTATTTACATAAAATGTTGCACAACTCCAATGAGAGTAACTTTTACGAATTAATGATTTTTCTAATAAAAAAATCAATTTCTTTTTGACAGAGTTCCAAATATTCTTTATTCATCTGTGTAGGTCTTGCCTTATGGAAAAGTCTTTTTCATTAAATTCCTTGATATAAGGAAATGTTACTACATGTTTTCTCCTATCTCAAAAGGCAGTAGGAATTATATCACGAATTTCTCGAATTATTTTTTGTTCTAGTTCTTTTAATTTTATTTTAAACTCATTAATTTCCATTTTATCATATATGTTTAAAATTTTAATGTTCTCTTTTAGAAAATTTAGTTGATTTTCTTTATGAATCAAGTTTTATTTTATTTGATTTATCATTTTTATTTGAGGTGGAGTTATAAATTCAAACAGTATTTGTTGACTCTTTAAGGTAGTTAAAATTCCATTAGAATCTATTCTTTTTATTGGTTCAATCATAGATAAAAATGGTCTTTCCAAAATAACTAACTGATTTAAATTTGCTATAAGCATAAATGTAGTAGGAATGCAAATTCCTTGATTACAGATATAAACATTTGAAAGTTTAAATTTTATATTTAATTTTGAACCATCAACTGTGTTTAATGACTGAGTTATTTTTTTAAAGTATTTTATAGGAATTAACCCTTCTTTAATGTAATTCATGTATGCTCCACTGTCAATTAATGCAATTGTTTCAATATTGAATTCTTGGTTAATCACAAGTATAATTTTAACATCCATTTTTGATAAGTTATTTTTTCTAATACATTTAACTATTCATTGGAAGAATTTAACTCTTTTGTATTCTCAATTTCTTCATCGATTACTGGCATTTTTTCCAGTGCTAAGAGCCTCTGCTTTATCATCTGTAATTTAACTTTAAGTTGATTAATTTCTATTTTAAGGTCTTGCATTGAGGTTTCATTTTCTTTAATTACCATAGTTTCATATCTATTTAAAACTTCTTTTAAAGAGTAAGGTTGCGATAGAGAGTGCTTATTCTCTTATGGAGTTAGTTCCGGATATTGTTCTATAGCTTTTCTTTTAGATACAGGATCTTGAATTTGGTCAATAATATCCAAAATTAAAGTTTGTGACTTAATTAAAGTATTTATACTTAATCTATTCTTGTCTAAAATAGCTTTATAATAGTTAGTATGTGCTTTACAATGTGATGACCAAACTTTATCCTGTTCTGATTTATCTTCATCAGATGAAGAATTACTTATTTCATCTTCTATGTTACATAGTTCTTCTTCAGAAAATGAACTATCAGAGGACTCCTCTTCTCCACTTTCTGAATTAATTATGATCTTTAAAATTTTATCTTTAAGATCTTCATTGAGAATTAACTCACTTATTTTTTGTTTAGTTAGACACTTAGGAGCAATGTGTCCTAATTTTTTGCATTTATAACATTTAATAGGTTTTTTTACCTTTTGACTTTAGTCTTTTAATAGGTATGTTAGTTTTGCCTTTATCATAATTCCTTTTATGGAATTTTCTCATTTTCTTGTAAGGTGTAGAATATGTTTTTCGTTTTGTTTGAGATTTATCCTTTGGAATCTCAATATTATAGACGAATTGATTACAAAATTCTCCTAATTCTTTATGACCTGTTAACCTCTGTCTTTGTAAACCCCCACATGCTTATATTAATATAGTAATGTACTTATTTAGTGATTCTTATATATGTAATGACGTAAAAATAAAATAAACATTGCATATAAACAGTGCACGTGAACAGTGCACTAGCTGCAATTTCAAGCCCAATTTCGACCTTGATACAGTCAATATCTCTCAAAACTCAAAACATGGAAGTTGTAGAACTCTTTCTTAGCGTTCCATATCATCTTGAATCATCTCAATCGGAGCTCGGATGAGAGAGTTATGCCCAGATAACGAAACAATGTCGAAACAGTCCGGCCGACTACCTTTCACCAATTTGATCATAACTCTTTGTTGGAAAGTCCAAATTGAGCACCGTTATTTTTGTTAGAACCCTAACTCGTATATCTTTCCAACCATATAGGTCACACATACTAGAAATACCTGAGTCAAATCAGTTTATTCTCCGAAGTTGACCAAAAATCTACACTTGGGTTGTAATTTTAATATTCGAGTGTAAATTTATTTTAGTTTTAAAATAAATCATAAAAATAAATGTTTTTAGGTTAAAATAACATTAGAAATGAATCCGGAACGTCGAAAAACCTTAGAGTAGTCATATGGATCAAATTGGAGATTCTTAGTGGCAAAATCGTAATTTTGGAGAAAAACTCAAATTTGCAGCCCAGTGAACAGTAAAAATCGGGGCTGCTATGTTTAAAACACCATTTTTCAGTCCATTTGCTCCCATCCTTTCACTCCACTCTCACCTCCAACTTGTTAGAACCCTAGGGGAAGAGAAAGGGAAGAAGAAAAGGGGCAAAGAGAGTCTCTAAAGCTTGGGCTTTTGTTTGGACTTTGGTTTGATTTCAAGGTAGGGGATTCTTCTCAAACTCTTTCATTGAGGATTAGGGTATTATATATGTATGTTTTCAATATTCTTGAGAGTATATGGTAAATAGATATGAGTTCTTGGATTCTTTGTTACTGAAACATAGATTTTGAACAAAATGCATGATTGGGTTCAAGAGACATTGTTCTTGAGTTTCCAAAATCTTAGTTTTGTTAAATACATGTTTGGGTTATGAAAAATACATGAATTTATGATTTCTAAATGCCTATTGTTGACTAAATCATGTTTTAATCTAATCATTGTTATTATTCCAAGAAATTATGTTTGGTTTGGAAAAACCTTAGAATTTTGATATCAAGGTTGTGAAGGTTTATTGATATGATCACTTGCATATTTTAAATTCCTTAGTATTGTAGTATATTGAGAATGGTACACTTGTGACTCTTGAATTATAAATGAGGAATTGTGGATTTTGTATATATTGAAAATTGTTTATGAATGGAGAATATCTTGGTTTCCTCATTGTATGGTTGTTGTGAGGGACTTGGATTGCCATCGAGAGATGCCGTAGAGTATTAGAGGTTAGTCTATCCCAGTGAGGGGTGAGATGGTTTCCTAACACTTGTAGTGGTTTGTCATTTGGTAATGCGACCACTATCGTTCACTGGAGTTCGAACAAGGGATTGTATACTTTTCCTAGGAAGGGACTCGTCACTGCCATTGGGATGGTAGACGCCATTTCCTATAGTGCTTGTGATTATGATGTAAATAGGTGGACTAGGTATAATCGTTGGGTAGATTCATGAGAAGCAATCAACATACATGGTACGGGGATGAACCAAAATATATATATAGAGAATGATGGTTGGATTGTCTTGGCCGGTGCATTGGTATGGGACAATGCATCGGAAGACGCCCTTCATAAATGGTATAATGTTATGCAATTTACATTAACTTTTCACTAGATCATGATTATTGCTTAAATTGGAGATCTACTTAAAAATGTCATGTTTTACTTGAAATGCTATATATGTTATTTGTAAAATGAGACCGACCGTTTTATATACTTTTCTAAATCTTGTTTGGGATTGAGAGGATTTTTCTACAGAGCTTCGTGCTCACCCCCTACCGTTGAATATTTTCAGATTTTACTCTAGAGGAGGAGCTTGATGCTCAAGAGCCAGGCCAAGGAGAAGCTTCCTTAGAGGGATACGTGGATCCCGAGTGGGACATATAGAGATGTTATTTATTTTTGTACTAGACTTGATAAATTATTTTGGAAGTCATGTAAAGTCTAGTATTTTGTATTCCGCTGCGTTATCTTAGTTCAATTCATTTGGAAATGTAAAGGCCATTGTTGGACATATTCTTTTGATATTGTGGCCATGGCTTGGCTTATTAGTTTGGGGAATGTTATTGTGAATATTACATGTGGTGAATGGAAAATCTTTTGGGGCAACGTTGTAGAGATTTGAGGGATAAATGGACCCGGTGTGGTCGATGTATTATAAATGCACATGTTGTGTTTTGGGTAGAGCTCCCCGAACAAAGGAGGCTCTGCCCAAATTTCGTGAAAATTAAGGACCCCCGGTTATTTATGAATTTTTATTTGTGCTCTCACGTTATAAATGGTTGTAGAATGTATTGCCGTCCAGGGTGGTATTTGGGGCGTTACAGTCTTTTAAGCTGAACTTTAATATTTAGATCATTACAGAGAGCTAATCCTTTTGATACACATTCAAAAATTAATTCTTCGTAAGTATAATTTTCTTAAGGAATTTTAAATTCACCATGTCTCTGTTTTAAACGAATTCTAATTTTTTCAGCAAATAGGCTGGGTAATCCTAATATGAATTTTTCTTTCCAAAATTCATTGTTAGCATCAATTCTTAGTAGGACTTTAGCAAAAAATACATCTTTATACTACCTAAAATGCATTAAGGTGGGGCATCTTAAATTCATTAAGAGTTCTTTACTCTTATCTGTATTTTGTAGGCTTGTCCCTACAAAGTGTTTTAAAATTGTTTGTATGAAGGTATATATACAACGTCTTCTAGAGTTGTTATACTTCTATCAGCAGTTGTTATTATTTTTACTGCATTTAATATTTCAAATCTTTGGGTCAAATTTAAGTAGTTATCCCACCGGCCTCTTAGTTGACCAATAAATTCGGCTGTAATAAATTTACCAGTGTTATGATTTGTATTTTGATTGGCTTTACATACATATGCATACATAAGGATTTTATGTAAAACTTGATAAATTACATATTCAGACATACCGTCAATATTTGACTCATAAATGGATGAAGCATCATATCCAGTTTGTTAAATAAAGAAAATTTTCTCATATAAAATATATTGAGGTGTGGATCTTTGATAATAAGGCCTCATTGGAGGTGTTTGAGAATAAGTGTTAGTTTTTTTTTTTTCAGGTTTAGAATACCCAATCTTATTTGCTTCAGACTGTATTTGATGCAAAGATTCTTCAAATTGTTGAATTTCAGCTTTAGATTGCTCTATAGTCTCAGTTTGAGAAATTACATTTAAGGATAAATTTTTTAATTTACTTTTTAGTTCAGTTAGGAACTCATCTTCAACCTTGTTATGAAGATTAAATTTAGATGTGTCAAATGGAGGCTTAATATTTACTTTCTCAATTTCAATTTCTTTTTCCTTTAAGAATTGAGAAGTGGAACGTTCTTGTTTCTGTTGATCTTTAATCAAATTTTCAATTTTTGTCAAATGTTGTCCTACAACTTGTAAACAAACATTTGTATAATTATTTTTTTTAATTGAAATATTACTATTGATATCATTATCTTTTAGTGCATAGTAAGCATTCATTACTATTTCTCCTGCTCTGTTTAAATCCAATTTAATTGGTTCAGAAATTGGAGGATAATTATTAGTTATACTTTTTCCCTTTAAGGTTTCCCATTTTTGTCAAAACTTTTCAATTACATTCAATTGCTCAACTGTGGGTGGTGCATAATACATTTAAAACCATTCAACAAAAGGGATTATCCTTTTTTTCTCTCTCAATAAAAGAGTAAAACATTTCTTTATACCTTGATAAATCTTCTTTGGTCATATTTTGAAATACCAAGTTCTAAATTCCTCATATTTAGGAGGAAAAAATTCTTGATTTATTTCTTTTCTATTTACTATAAATTTATATGGTTTTAAATCCATAAAATTTATAGTTGAAATTCGATTTCGGATACTGTTGGGTCTTGATCTTCCTCTAAGGAAGATTCATTATCTTATCTATAAACTCCATGTGAAATTTGGTTATGCGAGGTGTGGATTCCTTCAATTATAGGTTTTTTCCCCTTCTTCTGTCAGGAATAGAAGAAGTGGACCTCCTGCAAGAAGTACTGTATATTGACGAAGTGCTTGATTTATTAGAGATTTTTAATTCTGAAAAACTCTCTCTTGCAAAACTTACTAACACATCACCCTGAGATGATTGGGCGATCCGTGTTACTTTTTGATTTACTTTAGGTTTCCTAGGGACAACAACTTCTAACTGCCATGTTTCTAGAAACTGAATTTCTGACCATTTAATGGTTTTAAGAATTTCAATTTTTATTCGTTATCATATTTATTTCAATCAGAGTTGTTTGACCTATGAGATTACGAAGCTTAGCTTCTGGTGATAAAGTATTCATTACTTTATAATAGACTCTAATGATGCATAAAAGTGAATTCATGCACAATCAGTCAGTCGAGTATGATGTAAAGCGATTAATGAAACAATCAATAATAAGAGACAAAGATTGGGTGGTTAGGTCTGGGAGACCTAACCACTGAAGGCAACAACGGTGGCCGAAAAACTCTTATAATGAGAGAGTACAAGGTAATAAGGGAGAGAAAGAGAGTAATAGTACGCTCAATGTGAGGTTTGAGAGATCATCTTACCCCATGTGTAGGGGGTTTACAATTTAAAGGCATAGAGCCCTAGCTGAGGCGGTGATGTGAGGGTCAATGTACTAGTTTATCGGGGAGGATAACTATAATTGGGGATAAGCATTATCTTAGATTAATGGCTATCTCGATAATTTCTCTTCTACATGTGTTGACTCTTCCTGGACTCTTAGGCTTTGGATTGGACTGAGGCTATGAGTTAAGCCTGCCCTGCCTTTTGATGGTTTAAGCTTAACCCTTGAACTAGGCCCAGGCCTGGTCTGAATCTGGTCTCGTCATTTGCCCCCCATGCCCCAAAACCCTAGTGTTGATAGGGGGTTGAAGGCATGAGTGAGCTCCTTCATTTGGGCAGACCAAATATCTTGTTCCACATGGTGGCTTCTTCAGCTTTCCACTCCATTACATTTTCGAAGCTTATTCCTCCATTTGGTAGCGCCATTGTTGGAGACCACTATGGTAGCAAACAAATTCCTCTACTGGGTCTCTCATTGGATTTGGGAAAGGTTCATTCCTCTACATTAGAAATGCCCTTTTCTGATTAGAGCTAGGAAAGTTTCATTCTCTTTCTTTCTTCCATAAGCATCAGAGAGAGAGAATGAAGAGAGGCATTGACGCTGTGTAGGGAGATAGAGATGCTTTGACGAGTGGTGCCTTGAAAAGGGAGAGAAGCTTGGGTGGCACCATGGATATAAATCTAGGTGACACCAGGGCAAGCGTGAGGCTGGGTGGTGCCATGGGCGACACTATGGAGGACCCAGACAAACTGATGATATCTTTAGTTTTTGAAAATTCTCTTTCACATGTGATTCCGTGGTTGATAGATCAATGGTGAAGGCTCTTTATGTCACTAGGATGGTGACTTCCCCTCCTCCTAAGAAGATGAGATCTGATGCCCCCAGTGCTTCCAAGCTGAGGTTTGACGGCCCTATTATTTCTCAGAAGGTGGGGTTTGCTGCCCCCAACGCTTCACATAATTGTCCTACTTCCAGCAGTGGACTAGTGTTCATGCTGCAGGATATAAATTTAGCTAAGGAAAGGCTTTGGAGGTTCGTGACACCCTCGGATATTAGAGAGGTCAGCTCTCGGGGTCTTGAGAGTATCATTGATACTGCGATAGAAGGCTTTGCTATGGTACCCCTATGTTATGTGAAACCTTGTCTTCTGTATGCTTGGTCATACTGAAATTCTTGCTTTCAGATATTTGTAGATGATCGTGGCTTTTTCGTGCTTTTGAGGATGTTTAAACTCGATGAGATGTCAAGAGCTTTAGTGGATGAGAGACCTGGGCGTCAGGCTGTGGAATAGCAGTTGAGGTTGACTCATGAGAGAGCAACACCTCTTGAGGCTGAGCTTTTAGAAGACCGAGGCTACTTACGAGAGAGCAGAGACAAAGTGAGACCAAACTTCTGGCGACTCGTGAGAGAGACGCTAAGATGGAAACATAGGCTGCTTGAGAGCAAATGTAGGATTATGTCGAGCTTCTAGCGACTCGTGAGAGAGGCGCAAAGTTGGAAACATAGGCTGCTTGCGTGAGAACAGAGGCAGAGTAAGGTCGAGATTCTGGTGATTCATGAGAAAGACGCTAAGCTGGAAACATAGGTTGTAGGCTGCTTGAGAGTAGAGGTAGGATTAGGACGAGCTTCTCGTGACTAGTGAGAGAGGCGCTAAACTGGAAACATAGGTTGTCTGCGTGAGAATAGAAGTAGGATTAAGCCGAGCTTCTGGTGACTCGTAAGAGAGGCGCCAAGTTAGAGACAAAGGCTACCTGTGTGAGAGTAGAGGCAAAGTAAGGCCGAGCTTTTGGAGACTCGTGAGAGAGCCACTAAGTTGGAGAGGGGGCTGCTTGCGTGAAAGTAGAGGTAGAGTTAGACCAAGCTTCTAGCGACTCGTGAGATAACCGCTAAGTTGGAGACTGAGGCTGCTTGCTTGTAAGCGGAACAGAGTTTGGCTGAGCTTCTGGTGACTCGTGAGAGAGCCACCAAGTTGGAGATTGAGGCTGTTTGCTTGTGAGTGGAGTAGAGTTAGGTCGAGCTTCTGGCGACTCGTGAGAGAGACACTAAGTTGGAAATTGGGGCCGCTTGAGAGCAGAGGTAGGATTAGGCCGAGCTTTTGGCGACTCGTGAGAGAGGCGCTAAGCTGGAGATTAAGGTTGTCTATGTGAGAGTAGAGCCAGAGTTAGGCCGAGCTTTCTGGCAACTCATGAGAGAACCGCTAAGCTAGAGATTGAGGCTGCTTGTATGAGAATAGAGGCAGAGCTAGGTCGAGCTTCTGGTGGCTCGTGAGAGTCTTTCCCAAGAAATGGAGAGGGGAAGAGAAAGGACAACGAGGGTAGCCAAAGGGCACCGGTAGGATAGAGCCGATGGAGCATGGACGTCGGGCGTGGAAGTGAGGCCGCCTGATGTGTGAGGAGGGGTGACATAAGCACCTAGGGCACTGTTGGATGAGCTGGGCACGTGATACGAGCGGTGCGCTTAGGCGACGCCATTGGCACGGCGGGTGGCCTGGGCGACGCCCCTGGCACTGCTGGAGGCGATGCTTTACTAAGGTAGCTTGGAGTTGAGGTGTCTCATCCTTCCCATCTATCCGAATCAAGCATAGGTGTAGGAGGCGGCACCAAAATGGGCAGCAAGTTGGGCGACCTAGGCTTAGGAGGCGCCAGTCGAGCCAGGATGGGCGACGCGCGTAGGCACATGAATGTAAAACCTGGGTAAATTTGAATTTTTATGAAAAGGGCAAAATGGTAATTAGCTGCTATAGTACGAGTTAAAAACCCAAATTTTTCTAGAACTCGGATGACAAAACGGACCTCACCGTTAGATTTGTCTCGCGAAATCTAGTTATTCAGTCAATTTTCGTCAAATTCTGAAACAGTCGGATGTTTTGTGTTTTACGAAGCGATTGGGTGTCGCATGACCTAAATAAATGAGACCGGGAATTAAGTTGCAAAAATTAAAAAATAATATAAAGCTAGTTCATTTAAAAATTTTTTGAACTTGAACCGAGACGAAATTTAATTGATCCGGGACAAAATCAGACCCGAAAAAGGTGAACGTGTATCGCAACGTGGGCCAAGTGTCCAAGGAGTATAAATAAGGGGAAAAAATCAGATTTCTTCCCATTTGGCCATTAGATGTTTGCTGGAAAAGAGACAGGGAAGAGGAGAGGGAAAATCCATGGATTCTTCAAGCTTCTCTCTACGATCTACGGCTTTCCTTTGGTTGAATCACCTCGGACCAAGAACAAAGTTTTTTCTACTCGACGAGGGCTAAAAAATCATACCAAAAATTGATGGTTTTGATGAAGTTTAAAAGACAAGATTTTTGAAAATCAAGGGCTAAGGCTTGACTTGAGGTCTTGAATGCTTCTACCACTTGTTTTACGCTTCAAGAGGTAGGGTTCTTTTCCTAATTAGGTTTATTTTTAACCTAGCGTTCCATATGATATGGATTGCATGACTTGAGATGAATTCTCTTGTTTAATGTACTTCTAGTGTAAATAGAGTATGGAAAATGGGTATAGAAATATGTTAAACCAATCTTGCATGAATTGAGTTATAGAATTTACTTGTTTGGTAAATTCCTGAGAGATGTGATAAATTAGGTATGATTGTGTGTTGCATGATTGTATGCCTAGAAGGTGTTTGATAAAATTTCTATGTTGATGTAGCATGCTGGTTTCATTGAAAATGTTATAACATGCTTGGGTATTGAGAATAGTTAAAATCAATTCTAGCATGAATTGGGTATTTATAAATTACTTGTTTGTGATTTCTTGAGAAATGTATTGATTGGGCATGTTATGTGTTTACATTTATGCCTTGAAGGTGTTTGATGAAGTGCCTATATGGATTAAGTGTGTTATTTGAATTGATTATGCTATAACATGCTTGAGATTTGATGTTGGTATATGCATTATGATATATTGACATGGAGGATGTTGATGGTGCTTATATACTTATGATGTAATTGACCATGAGAAGAAATGTTGATGGATATCTAATTTGTTTATATTATGCTCTTGACAAGTTGAACATGACATTGGAATTGCAATTGTACATTATATTTGCATATGCACGGGAAACATCACATTCGTGGGCATTTGACATGAGTGTGGGTGTGTGTGTGCATATTTTTGGATCAAACACCATTCTTGGTGGTTGAATCGTGGATTCGGGAAGGTTGGACCTAGGTCCGACTGAGTTGCACGGTTGCATGAAAAACTTGTGTTGGGTATAGCAACAAGGGCTAGATTCTCTCTCGGGTGCAAGACCCGGTTACTGGTTTATACACTTCCGTCGGTGCAAGTCCAAAAGAGTGTATTGGTGTCACGGAACCGACGGTGAGATACTACAATCCGTGTACCCAAGAAAGACACATGGTTTATTTTATAAAATGGTCAGTAAATGTGTAACATCAATGGTGGTGTCTTCGAATGTCCAGATTCATATGCATGACATTGCATGTGTTATGGGAGCCAGTGAAGGTTTGGGTTGCATTGCATGTGTAAGTCTCATCTCATAATATGACATGTCATAGATGATTCCATTATGAATTGCATATTTTTGAATGAATTATTTGTTGCTTGTTGAATTGCATGTGAGCATTTCATATGCATCTAGGTTGGGGAGTAGCCTATTTAGGAGATACCCTATTGAGCGTGGCTCACCCTTTATGGGGACAATATTTCAGGTGCAGGACATGCGCCGGTGAATGACTCTCAATCGGGCCCTCATTGATGAAAAAAAACCGAGATGTGACTGTAAATTGCGTTTTTGTAAAACACGTGTAAATATTTTTGGACATGTAATATTGTGCAAGGAATTGCAAAACAAACTCATATGAACTGTATTTTGTGTAAAATTGTATGTTATATGAGTTTGAGTTGTTGTTATATGAGTATGGATAAATGGATCCGGTATAGTCAATATTATAGATTGCACAAGTTGAGTTTTGGGTAGAGCTCCTCGTATAAAAGAGACTTTGTCCGAATTTTGTTAAGTTATAGATCCCGATAAATGGGGCATAACGGCATGGTATCGAGTTATACGGTATCCATGGGTATAACACGGGTTGATGGGTGATCAACAGGGTAATTACGGACACCTGGATTTTGGGGTGTCATAGCTTGGTATCAGAGCTTAAGTTCTCAATTTACCTAGGGCTTGCGAGACATGGGTCTAGGCCATTGCATCCATTGTGCATTACATGTTATGTGCTTTAAATGCTACATGTTATGTGTTATGTGAACAATATGCATGATTAAATGTGTATGAAAAAGAGACGCTAGGGTTAGAGAACATAACTTTGGGGGTCGGAAAGAGAAGGAATGGGACGTTCATGGTATAAATGTCTACTAGTGGGCGACACATACCCTACTAGTGAGACAAGGAGAGAAATCTCAATGTTTCAACTTTGATCCCTACCTTGGGATACTAAATTAGTGCTTTATTGCTATTTGACTTGTGTGTAGATGAAAAATAGAGGAAGAGGACACGGGCGTCAAGGTGGCGGGAACAACAACCAACCACCACCGGCCTTTGACCAACAAGCCTTTATGGAGGCTATTGGCATGATGGCGGCTACCTTTGCACAAGGTAGCACCAATGTGGGTCAAGGAGGCTCAAGTAACCTCCAAAAGTTCAAGGCACACAAGCCACCAACTTTCATGGGAGGAGCGGATCCGCGATGGTGGCCAACCATTGGTTCCAGCAGGTTGACAAGATCTTAGAGGCAATGGAGATCACCTCCGATGACACTAAGATAAGGCTAGCTACATTCTAGCTTGAAGGAGAAGTCCATTTATGGTGGGATTGGGCAAAGGCCTCGAAGAACCTAGAGGCAATGACATGGGAAGAGTTTCGGGAGCTATTTATGGGCAAGTACTTCCCATCGGCTGTTCGACACGCGAAAGCCCAGAAATTCTTGGATTTGAAGTAAGGGACTATGACGGTGATGGAATACGTGGCTAAGTTCACTGAGTTAGCCCGTTTCACCGATGATTACGTGGCCACAAACATGGCTAAAGTGAGGAGGTTCGAGGATGGTTTGAAATTGTCCATCCAGGGGAAGATTGTGGGCCACTGCCTACAAGATTTGGATTCAATAGTCGAGACGAGTATGACCATTGAGAGAGAGGTTGATGACGCAAGGAGCATCCGGGAGGAGAGTACTAAGGACAAGAAGAAGGAGGGCCAATCATCTTCTTCTAGTTCGGGGAAGAAGCAAAAGACTTCTACTCCGCAGGGGTATCAGGGACAGGGTCGTGGCTATCAAGGCCAAGGCCAAGGCCAAGGTCAATCCTCCCAAGGCGGGAGACGCTTCAGGGCTTCCAACCAGGCAGGCCCACAGACATGTTTCTATTGCCACCAACCAGGTCACATGAAGCGGGATTGTCCTCAAGGGCAGGGATCCCACAACTGCGGGGCATCTTAGTCCAAGTCATCAGTAGTGCATCCACAGACCTACTTTGTTCCTCCCTACCCCACCATAGGTCAGGAAAATCAGTTCCAGTTTCAGGGTACCACACAGGCCCCTACTACTTTACGACTCTGCAATCAGGCCAGATGGGCCAGTGCATGGGGCGAGGCCGAGGACATGGCTTACAGGCTGGGACTTTGGGGACCTAGGGGCAAGTCTACACCATCACACCTCAGACTGAGCTGGTGGATCAGTTGGTTATTCATGGTACATTTCTACTCTACTCTCTCGCTTATATGCAAGGGTATTATTTGACTCTGGTACATCATATTCATTCATTTCTGCATCATGTGTGAGAGACTTGAGCTTAGAGGTTGAGACCTTGGAAGAGCCATTACATGTAAGTTCTCCCCTATGAGTTAGGGTATGCATTGATCAGATATGTCGGGGTTTTGAGCTAGAGATCTCGGGGATTCTACTCATTGTGGACCTTAGGGTCATGAACATGTTAGAGTTTGATGTCATCCTTGACATGGATTGGTTGAAGGCACACTATATCTCATCGATTGCAATCAGAAAAGGGCTACTGCTTACACACCAGAGGGTGTTTGTTTCAAATTTCAGAGGGAGAAACACGATGTTTTACCCCAGGTAGTCTACAATTCCCGTTGGCACGAACAATTGAGGGGCTGGCTTGCGAGCCTTACCCTAGAAGACGAGGTGAGACATGAGTTGAGTCTACCTTAAGTGGTTTGCGAGCATGAGGATATTTTTCTGAACGAACTACCGGGACTACCTCCACATCGGGATGTAGATTTCATCATTGAGTTGCACCCCGGTACATCCCCTATTTCTATAACTCCGCATAGAATGACACCTGCAGAGCTGAAAGAACTCAAGGTCCAGTTGTAAGAATCGATGGACAAGGGTTTCATAAGACCGAGTACCTTACCTTGGGGCATTCCGATATTGTTTTCCAAGAAGAAGGACAAGACCCTTCGGTTATGTATCGACTATTGCCAGTTGAATCAGGTTACTATCTAGAATAGGTACCATTTGCCGTAAATTGATGACTTATTTGATCAGTTGAGAGGGGCACGAGTCTTCTCCAAGATAGATCTGCGCACGGGTTACCATCAATTGAGGATTAGGGAGACAGATGTCCCTAAGACGTTGTTAGGACGCGGTATGGGCATTTTGAGTTCACAGTTATGCATTTTGGATTGACGAATGCCCCAGCAGCATTCATGAATCTCATGTATAGGGTGTTCCAACCCTACCTAGATCAATTTGTCAAGGCCTTCATTGATGACATCCTGATCTACTCCAAGTCTGAGGAGGAGCATGAGGGTCACTTGAGGGTTGTTCTCCAGACCTTGAGAGACCATCAATTGTATGCCAAGTTCAGCAAGTGTGAATTTTGGCTGACGGATGTGAAGTTTTTGGGACATGTGGTGTCAGCTTCGGGTGTATCAGTTATCCCAGAGAAAGTTGAGGCAGTCATGAGTTGGGAGAGGCCAAAGTCAGTTTTCGAGATACGCAGTTTCTTGGGATTGGCGGGATATTACAAGAGGTTCATTGAAGACTTCTCCCGACTAGCTGCACCTATGACTAGATTGACCCGGAAGGAGGTTAAATTTTAGAGGGATGACTCGTGTGAGAAGGCATTCCAAAATTTGAAGAGGAGGCTTACTTTAGCTCCTATTCTAGTAGTTCCGGAGAGGGGAAAAATGTATACAGTGTATTGTGATGCCTCCAAGGATGGACTTGGGTGTGTTTTGATGTAGTCCAGGAGGGTGGTAGCTTATGATTTTCGGCAGTTGAAGAGCCACGAACATAACTACCCCACGCATGACATGGAGTTGTTGGTCATTGTCTTTGCTTTGAAGGCTTGGCGTCACTATTTGTATGGTAAGCAATTTGAGGTGTTTTCAAACCACAAAAGTATGAAGTACATCTTCACTCAGCGAGACCTCAACATAAGGCAGCGTAGGTGGATGGAGTATTTAGAGGACTATGACTTCACTTTGTATTACCATCCTGGTAAGGCAAATGTGGTGGTTAATGCACTCAACCGGAAGTCACAGGGAGTTTTGGCTAGTGTGGCTTCCCGAGAGTGGCATATGCTTTAGACGGTGGGGCAGTTCAGGATACACTACACGGGTCAGGCTTAGGGCACTTTGGGGAGTTTGATGGCTACGTCTTCCCTACTGAGCAAGGTGATCGAGTCCCAGGGGTAGGACACAGAGATATTGTCCATCAAGGACCGGGTATAGTCGGACACAGGTGACGAGGGCTAGGCCATTCACACAGATGGCAGTCTTCGGTTCAGGGGAAGGGTTATGGTTCCCCAGTCTGCGGATCTAAGAGAGGAGATCCTTAGGGAATTCCACTGCTCCCATTTTGCGGTGCATCCAGGTGGCACGAAGATGTACCATGATCTTCCCTGCCAGTATTATGGGAGTGGGATGAAGAGGCACGTTGGGGACTTTGTTAGTCAATGTCTCACGTGTCAGCAGGTCAAGGCTGAGTACTAGAGACCAGTAGAATTACTCCAGCCTTTTGATGTGGCTGAGTGGAAGTAGGAGCACGTCACGATAGATTTTGTAACCCATTTGCCACGGACATTGCGGGGACATGAAGCGGTGTGGGTGATAGTGGATCGGCTTACGAAGTCAGCACATTTTTTGGCAGTACGGATGACCTTCACACTGGAGGAATTTTGCAGGCTGTACATATGGGAGATAGTCCGGTTATACGGGGTGCCCGTATCTATAGTATCGAATCGGGATCCTAAGTTCACGGACCATTTTTGGGAGAGTTTTCAGAGGGCTATTGGGACACAGTTAATGATGAGCACAACTTTTCATCCTCAGACGGACGGTCAGTCAGAGATGACCATCTAGACTTTAGAGGACATGCTACGGGCATGCATCTTTGATATCAAGGGTAACTAGAAAGAACATTTACCCTTAGTGGAGTTTGCCTACAACAATAGTTATCAGACAAGCATACAGATGACACCCTATGAGTCACTTTATAGGAGGCCGTACCATTCTCCAGTTTGTTGGACAGAGGTTGGAGAGAGACCCTCTATAGGTGCAGACTTGGTTAGAGACACCTCGGAGAAGGTGGACTTGATACAGAAGCATCTTCTTACGGCACAAAGCCGGCAGAAGAGCTACGCTGACAGACGGTGGCGACCTCTAGAGTTTGGGGTTAGTGATCACGTTTTCTTGAAGGTGATGCCCAAGAGAGGAGTGGTCAGGTTCGGGAAGCGGAGAAAGCTGTCGCCGAGGTATATCGGGCCCTTCAAGCTGCTCGAGAGGGTTGGTACAGTTACTTACCGGTTGGCGTTACTGCCAAATTTATCGGGTTGTTCACACGGTATTCCATGCTTCTATGCTCCGTGAGTACACTCCAGATCTGACACATGTGGTGAATTGGGGCGAGCTGGTTGTTGACGCAGTTGGGACCTTCGAGGAGGGACGGGTACGTATCATGTATAGTCAAGAGCAGATTTTGTGAGGCAAGACCGTGAGGCTGGTAAAGGTGCTGCGGCAGCACTGAGGTGTGGAGGAGACGACATGGGAGCGTGAGAACACTATAAGTACCAGTTATCCATTCTTGTTCGAGGATCGAGGTACACTCTTATGGTCTTAAGTGTTATATGACTTGTTGCATATGCATGTGGTTAAGTGTGCATGTGTGTGTAAATTTTGGGGACAAAATTTCTTTTAAGGGGGGAAGAATGTAAAACCCGGGTAAATTTAAATTTTTATGAAAAAGGGTAAAACGGTAATTAGCCGCTACGGTACGGGTTAAAAACCCAAATTTTTTTAGAACTCGGATGAAGAAACGGACCTCACCATTGGATTCGTCTCGCGAAATCTAATTACCTTGTCAATTTTCGTCGAATTACGAGACAGTCGGATGTTTTACGTTTTACGAAGCGATCGGGTGTCGCGTGACCTAAATAAATGAGACCATGAATTAAGTTGCGAAAAGTGAAAAATAATTTAAAGTTAGTTCAAATAAAAATATTTTGAACTTGAACCGAAACGAAATTTAATTGATTTGGGAAAAATTTTACCCGAGAAAGGTGAATGTGTGACATCAATGGCGGGGGCTTGGAATGCCCGGATTCATACGCATGACATTGCATGTGTTATGGGAGCCGGTGAAGGCTTGGGTTGCGTTGCATGTGTGAGTCTCATCTCATAACATGACATGTCATAGATGATTCCATTATGAATTGCATATTCTTGAATGGATTATTTGTTGCTTGTTGAATTGCAAGTGAGCATTTCATATGCATCTAGGTTGGAGGGTAGCCTCTTTAGGAGATACCCTATTGAGCATGGCTCACCCTTTATGGGGACAATATTTCAGATGCGGGACATGTGCTGGTGGATGGTTCTCAATCGGGCCCTTATTGATGAAGAAAAGCCGAGATATGTCTTTAAATTGCGTTTTTGTAAAACACATGTGTAAATATTTTTGGACATGTAATATTGTACAAGGAATTGCAAAACAAACTCATATGAAATGTATTTTGTGTAAAATTGTATGTTATGAGTTTGAGTTGTTGTTATATGAGTATGGATAAATAGACCCGGTGTGGTCAATATTGTAGATTGCATATGTTGAGTTTTGGGTAGAGCTCCCCGTATAAAAGAGACTCTGCCCGAATTTTGTTAAGTTATGGATCCTGGTAAATGGGGCATAACGGCGTGGTATCGAGTTACACAGTATCCACGGGTATTTCGCGGATTGATGGGTGATCAACGGGGTAATTACGGACACCCGAATTTTGGGGTCTCACAAGGAGGCAGAGCTAGGCAGGCGAGGCTGGTTGGGCGACGCGCGCAGGCGGATGAGGCGGTGTTAGGCAAGCAAGGTAGTGCAACGTCCGCCTAGGGGTAGGAGGCGAGCCAGGGCGACGCCCACGTAGGCGCTGGAGGCTGCACCAAGCAGGCTGGGCAATGCTCACGTAGGTGCAAAGGGGTCAGGGTAGGCGTTGGGCGCTTGGCCCTGGCACTAGTGCTAGGCGCTGGTGTTGGGCACTTGCGCTTGGCCGTTGGTGCTGGCACTAGAGGGGCCAGGTTGGCCGTTGGTGTTGGTGCTGGGTGCTTGCGCTTGGCCCTTGGTGCTTCCGCTTAGGTGCTAGCGTGCTGGGTGAGAAATCCATGAAGAAATGGAAAAACTTTGAACGGCCATAACTTTGCGCTTAGTTCTCCGTTTTGAGGCGAATTTTTATTGAATTTGAGTAGTTTTTCGAGATATGCTACAATCAAATTGCGTACGATAGTTTGGGCACCAAATTTTCCCCAAAAATGCTTATTTTTCATTGAATTTGAGTTTTAAACACAAATTAGTGAAAAAGTAAAATTTTCTCGTGTTTACTTTTCGCCAGTGGTGGCGGGACCTCGTCATGATGTTGCTGGTCATCTTCTGCTTGGTAGTTCATGGATTTGGTTCTTATTGCCGTTGGAGATAGGAAAACTGTAGGGTGAGAATCAAATTGTTTCCCACAGACGACGTCAAACTGATGATACACAAAAATGAATTTATGCACAATCAATCAGTCAAATGTGATGTAAAGCGATTAATTAAACAATCAATAATAAGAGACAAAGATTGGGTGGTTGGTTCTGGGTGACCCAACCACTGAAGGCGACAACGATGACCGAAAAACTCTATTAATGAGAGAGTACAAGGTAATAGGGGGAAGAGAGAGAGGGAGAACAATAGTACGCCCAAGGTGAGGTGTGAGAGATCATCTTATCCCATGTGTAGGAGGTTTACAATTTATAGACACAGAGCCCTACCTAAGGCGGTGACGGAGGGTCAAGGTGCTAGTTTATCGGGGAGGATAGCTACATTTGGGGATGAACACCATCTTAGATTAATGGATATCCTGATAATTACTCTTCCACGTGCGTTGACTCTTCCTGGACTCTTAGGCTTTGGATTGGGCTGAGACCATGAGTTATGTCTGGCCTGCCTTTTGATGGTTTGGGCTTAACCCATGAACTGGGCCCAGACCTGGTCTAAATCTGGGCTCGTTAGACTCTATAGGTGAAGATCATAATATAAGTTCTTTCTTTAAACTTATAACCATAATTTTTAATATTACATGTTAAAACATCTAATATGTTTCTATCAGTTAAAGATACCGATAAATTCGGAAAACAGTTAAAGTATACTGGTCCCGAACTTAAACTAGATTGCATAACTCCCATTATGGATTGGTCAAAATCTAAACATCTAGCATCTCTTAAAACTAGCATAAAAGAGACATTTAATCCTTGGAGGGTTAATGGTTTTAAAATCACTTGGACTAACCCAATATGTAGAAATTTATAGTTTTTTTGTGCCTCTAAGACTTCTCTATATGTTAAGAGTTGTAAAGTATCCCCTTGTTGATCAAAGGGAATTGTTCTTTCTAACGTTTTAATTGTTATGCTTGATTTAAAATCAATAGTTCCAATATTATATATTTTCTGAAAATTCGACTTCTTCAAGATTCTTTACATAATCTTCTTTATGTTTATTACATAATTTATATAGGTTTAATGCCATTTTTCTTTCTTCAAAAAGATTCTGTTAATATATATGCTTTACTATTACCTTCATCAGGTTGCTACAGTAATTTGTCTTAAAAATATGCTAAAATAATGCTACAGTGACCTTTGCTACAGTAATTTTGCTACAATGTTCGTCTTCCTTTTTTCTACTCTTGCTGTCAACAATTTACAGAGATCACAAAGACGGCCTCACTCCTATCTCTCGGAAACGGCCTAACATCCCTACGCGACTTGGGTGCAAAACCATAGAAATCAGAAAGAAAAGAATTATAACATAATTGAAGTAATAAATTCAAGGGAACTTATTTACAATAAAAGGGTATTCAAGTCTTTATATGTTTTTAAATGGACTTTTTTACAAAACATTTTTTGTGATGTACTTTTTGACAATTAAGTCCAATTTTGTGTACCGACTTCCGAATAACTCAATAAGAAATGACTAGGAGTCAAAACAAGACTTACTTCGTGAGAAGACCAAGTTTCTAAGCCCAACCAATGGGTCTAATCCTTTGGGCGGGCTACTTTGTCCCTTTTATGTTGAATGTTACTATTTTCAATTTTAAATATTATTATTGATTATTATTGTGTTCACAATTTTAGAGTTTTCTTATATTAGAATATTTTTTTCTCTCTATATATATGTACTAGGGATATCCCGTGCCTAAAGGCATGGTGCAATTAAAAAAAATCGAACATTGAATTTGAACGCAAAATAATCAAGCACTGAACTCGGGACACGGACTAAGCTAAAAGCCTAAACTGTCCCTATATCCTGTGGCTAAAGGCATTGTACAATTCAAAAAAAAAAAGCAAACATTGTTTTTGCGTCATGAAACAATCAAACATTTAAAATAGACAGGTATTAAGCTGAAAATTGTTTGTTCATTTTTAATGTCATGACTTTAGTGAAATAAAAGGGATCAAAATGATTTTGTTTCAATTGTTAGAGGGATAGTTAAAGCCTGAATGTACCGTTTATGCTAAACAAAATTTGTTAATATTTAATCCAAAAAAATTGATTTTGTTCTTTTAAAAATATTTGGACATAATTTTCCCTAAAAAAATGATCCCAATAAATTATCAACTTGTATAAGCAATCAATAAAATATTAATTACACAATCCACCATCTAGAAAATGTTAACTAAACAAATAAACTGTGATTCCATATTGCAATCCTCAACTTATATTGCACTAATTCAATCAAATTGTGTTATCTATTTTAAACGAAGACCCACAAAACAATTTGTGGTGCCTATACAATGGATCAAGTAAAATGTACGCGTCTGTACAATAATTTATGCATCTAAAACAGTAGAGAATCATTATTCCTACACGAACAACTATATGAATACTTGTGTAAGTGATAGACAAAACATAAAATTCTTAAAAAATTGGAATAAACCAATTTGTCAATCACAGACAACTTTAATCACTCAACAAAATGGCATAAACTACTTCTAAATCAATCGCTATCTCAATGAATGAACAAAAACCCTAGCAAGAGGTATTGAATTACTTTTTGGGTCATTATAAAATTTGCCCAATTCAAAAACCAAGCTCCTTTTTGCTTTATATTAATGAGAGAAATTGAAATCAATGTAAGAAACTTTCAAATTTTCGGCAGAGTATCCCCTGAAAATATAATGCCACAAATACATCAACTTGTCTACAAAGCTTATATATTTCATAATCATAACCAAACCATGTCATATGCATGCTGAAATCCAACTATATACCAACTACCACAACAACATAATAGTTTTTATCATCGTTTTTACATAAATACAATTATTTACTGACTACCACTAAAACGTCATAATATTAACCATCTTAATGCCTAAACATGACTACTTACCAATTACTTTAGGCATCAAGACTATAATAACTATTGTCCTTCTTTTTTCGAACTATTTACCATTGCAAAATTAACACATAGTTTTTCCTTAACATAAATGTTTACCAACTACCACAATAAGATTAACTATAAGATTAAAGAATGACCACAAAACGTAATTATATAGTACACTTGCAAAATGGGTCATTCTTTAATCTAGTTTATCAAAATGGGTTATTCATCTGCATGTTTTTGTGAATACTTTCTCTCCATAAAGACCTTGAATGTCATTGTATCAATCCAAATCCGCATCTTCCAACTGGAGAAATGTACAAATAATCTAGTATTTACAAAAATAATAAAATTTAGTACACGACCGGAATTATAAAAGTTATAAACTTGGAAATAAAACAATAAACTATAAAAAATAAATTTAGTTACCTTATTCAAACAAGCTCATTGAAAAAGATGGGTTGTATTTAGTCTTTTTAACTCCTGCACTTTTTCATCCCAATTCTATAAAGATTGAATAAAATTGAAAAGATAAAATAGCATTGTTAAAATGTTTGCAATCAATAGAAATAAACTTGCAAATGATTTATACCATTTCGTTATTGTAGAATACAGAACGTTATAACAAAATCTCAGGGTACACAATATTTGTCGTGCAGTTTGACCCACTTCTGGAGAAGGACGTGTACACAATCAAAAGATGTGCATCTAGATAGCGCCATATATATATGTCCATGACTAAAGACTGATGTTAGCAAATCAACTCCAACAAATTTCACAGATTATCCTTAAGACTTATTAACTATCATAGCATATGTTAACCAGATAGGAAATTGACGTCGAGTTATTTGAAAGGGCAATTTTGAAGTTGTCGGTGCCAAAGATATTCTGGGAATGAAGGCCAAGTCACCAGATTTATCTTCATTTAATATCCTAACTTCAATTACATGTACACCACATCTGAAAACCATCAATCGTGTCTCATTACAAAGACCATATTTCGATGCAATATTTCTTAACAATATTATTGGACAACCCACATTCAGTTCTAACATAAAAGGTGGAAAACCTGAAGGAGTCAAAGAGTTCAAATACTCATTAGGAAATCAGTTTGTGATGGTTTAATCAATTTTATCAGCGTTCGACATTTTGTCTATAGTTAAATATGTAATTGTCTCTCCGAGCAATGCTGCGACATTTATAGCACTGACATTATCATTGCGGGCAAAAAGTGTCATGCATTCAGTTAAAAATTTTGGGATCATTGTATCAACCACTTCCAATCGTGGAAAAACACTGTAAATCAATTAGTGGAGATTACGACATTTGTGTAATGTTGATGGAAATTTTATAATTTTGCGTGGATTGGTGTCAATCTAAAAATAAAAATAATAAAATTAGTGTATTTTCAAAATCAATATATATCACAAAATTGGAGATCAATGAAATGTTACCTCCATTAAGAAATTTGCAAAATTTACATTTCCAACATCTGTTCTATTTAAACGCATGTTTAAATCCAAGGTCAAAACATGCATATCCTCAATAACACAGACTGTCTGAATGAAGCACCCACAAATTGCTCGTGAACTCTCTTTGGTATAACTGGTAAAAATTTTTGAAAGTCTCTACCAAGAACGACAGTGATACCCCCAAATGACTTTTTCCTGTCACAAATATCTTGGAGTATACAATCTACCGCCTCAACACAAAATTTATGCTGCATAGGAACTTCATCCCATATTATGAGTTTTGTTTCTCTGAAAAACTCTGCGTGCATTGATTGTTGGTAAATCCACAAACCGAATTCTCAAGCACTTCCAAAGGAATGCGAAATATTGAATGTGCGGTGCGACCTCTAACCAATAATAATGATACAATACCAGATGAATCCACAACAACAATAACATGTCTAAGGCTAAGCAATTTAGTAGCAACTGTATTGTACAAAAATGTTTTTCCTGTTCAGGCACCCCCATTCAAGAAGAATGTAGTTCCCTTATTGACAAAAATAGACAAAGTGATTGCAGCATCAGCATTGCATTGTGCATTATTAAGGCAGTCAATATTAATCTTTGAAATTGTTTGTTGCGCTTCATGGAAGAGTTGATTCATCAGATATAACCCCTAATCTTCTATTTGATCTTGAGTTGGACTCACAATGCCAAAGATCATACGAATCTTGTATGCAAGGTCATCATATATCTGCATCGAAAATTGATTCCACAATGCAAGTAGATGAAGTGGAGAGCATTCTATAAGAATTATGCTAAACAATCTTCTCAATTAGTAACTCGTATTCATAATCGAAGCCTCTTGAAGGCATTATATCCATTCTTCATCACCTTTTAAAAGTCCCCTCGCAACACATTCTAATTTGAACGTCTTGTACTCAATATTGTTGATCGCGCTTAAGGAATCAAATGATATTAGTCTTTTAACAACAGTGAGCAGAAGACATAGGTAAAATCATTCACCTAAATTAGGGCTAGCAAAATACATTCTACTAATTGCATACTGTAACACCCCAAAAATCAGGGGTCCTTATTTTAACAAAATTCGGGCAGAGTCTTCTTTGTACGGGGAGCTCTACCCAAAACACAACTTGTGCAATTATATTACATTGACCACACCGGGTCCATTTATAAGTAAACATTGACCACACCGGGTCCATTTATCCATACTCATATAACCACTTGCAATTCTTCTTTTACATGAAAACAGTCCATATCCACTTTGGATGACATTACTATCTAAAACCATTCACGATCATGAGAACGACTAAATAACTTCGTAATCAAAAGAACTTAATGCACCATTTACCATAAATACAATGTCATCCAAAAGAATGTGCCCAACTACGGCACTTCCATACCCAAAAGAATCAGACTAATTCTGTGCAACGGAATAACAAAAATATTGGGTTTTACAAAGTCTCAATCTAGAACAAAAGAAGGTAATGCTCTAAGTATCCACCTCGGGATCCACACTCCCATTGATCGGAGTCTCCCAATGTACTGGCTCCTCGACTCCCAGCTCCTACTCAAGTGTATAATCTGAAATGTGGGTAGGTAGAGGGGTGAGCACAAAGTTGTGTAGGAAAATACTTCCAAACCCGAACAAGGTTTATAAAAGCATATGAAATGGTCGGTCTCAGTTTACAATTAACATATCTAATTTTTGAAGTAAAAAAGGGACATTTTAAAATAGATCTCAAGTTTAAATAGCAACATTAAATTAAATGAGCAGTAACAAAAAAACCAGCTACAATAAATAACCATTTCCAAAATATAAACTATTTTCCCACAAGACCTTGTAGAATCCCATACTTCCACAAGTCCTTGTAAGAAACCATTTCCACAACAATAACAGTAATCCATAACTCAAATATTCCACAACAATATGTATATGTATCTCAAACATGATGCGAGGCAAACCCCATGAATCAACACATTGAGTAATATCTAGCCCACACACACACACACACACACACACACAAATCTTCTCAAAGATATCCATCCTTTAGGAAGGGCGTATGCCATACCAATGGCAGTGACGTATCCAACCCAGACATTAGTATACTAACCCTCTAACACGGCACCTGTGAGCGAATAGTGGTTTAGTCTTACCAAAGTACTAACCCCACTACAAGTGGTAGGAAAAATGCAAACTCACACGGAGCAAGCAATACGTCTACCCACTCTACGATATCTCGTCAAAGGCCACCCATGGTCATCCCACACTCATAAGAGATACAATACCAAACTTAATTTCTCAATTTACAAGCATATCTCAAAAATCCCCAAATTTATCATGTGACAATTCCAATAACCAATTAAGAAAAATACAAGAGATCACAACAACATCATTTTATTACTCAACACAAAGCACTATAGTTTCGAAATCAATAATAAAGAAAGAATTTAAGAAGAAAATCCATTACTCTCCAAAAACTAGGGTTTTCAAGCAAGAAAAGAGATTTGATGGGTATTCAACTCTAACTTTGTTCAAAATCATGTAATCCTTGCAAAAAAAAGAATAAGAGATGATGATTTCATATTATATATATAACATTTAGGGGCAAAACATATATATATATACCCTAACATCAATGAACAAGAATGGAAGAAAACCCCTACCTAGAAATCAAAATTCCAAGTTTAATCTCCAAGCTTCTCAAGCCAAGCCCAAGCCCTAGAACCCTTCTTCCCTCTTCTTCTTTCTTTCTCTCCCAAGTTCTAAGATGGGTGAAGGAGTTTTGGGTGAGAGATGTGAGAAAAAATGGAAGAAAAGGGGCTGAAATTTGGGTTTAAACCCAGCAGTCCCGATTTTTACTGTTCATGGGCTGATTTGGGTTTTCTCCAAAATTATTGTTTTGCCACTACACATTCCAAATTTGATCCATATGACTATCCTAAGGTTTTTCGACGTTCTGGATTCATTTTTAATGTTATTTTAACCTAAAAATATTTAGTTTTATGATTTATCTCAAAATTAAAGTAAATTTACACCCGAAACACTAAAATTATTATTTTATCCCTCCGAACCACTATATGTGCTAAACGGCTATTTCAAGTTTTTCGAACCTCCCGGATTCATTGGAGACCTTATCTTGACCTAAAAATATTTAGAAACTTACTTAATCACCGTTCTCAAGGTTAAACATATTCAAAACTAAGTTTGACTCAAAAGTCAATTCGTCCGAAACTCAAATTTCATGATCAATCTTTCAACAATGATTCTACTACCATCATTTTATTCATCTTAGGAGAACTCTTAAGATAATAGTATCCTTATTTCATTTTTAATACGGGGTCTTACACATACTCCCTTTGTCTTGCAGTCCACATCTTTATTTTCTTATTCCAAACAATTTTTTGGGGAAATTCTTGATAGGTCAATGCGCGTGCAGATTCATTGGAATCACAACACTTAAAAAAACTAGTCAGAGTTGTATCCTCTTGTCCTGCTTTAGAAAGGATCGTATCAAATGATTGTGCAGGATTAAAGACAACATAATGCATCACAAGCAAATGAAGTGCCAATTGTACAATCGCTGGAATCTCTTCATGCATCAGATTACCAAATAATCGCCAAACAGCTTCTGGCGGTCCAATTTACCTTACATCAAGATATTGTTGGATCTCATTTATTTCTCCTTATACCATGGTTGTGCGATCATGGCCTTTGTAGATATACTTATGAATATATTTCACTCATCTTAATCCGTACAAACTTTTACATTGATGTGACAGTTGAATATTCTTAAAAGATAGGGGTTGTATAGTACAACATCCCTATTATCAACCTCTTGTCCCCTCATAATATATATTTGACCGTTATTACAGCGATGATAGACAAGATATCCATCTTCGTCCATAATTGTTGAAATCCACAAAGGCTCGAGGGTATCTCTTAGTGCATATACTATTTTTCCTACTATTACAATCTATAGGATTCATGCATACCTCATCACCTATATTAGCATTTCAAAAATAATTACTTGCTATATAAAGATAAGAGTGTAGGGGTTTACATACTTACAGTTGCCTTGTCAGAAGAGATTGTCATTCCTTTTCCTTTAGACTTTGCATTGCCAATTATGACTGGCATTTCCTTTTCCTTTTAGAGAGTAAGCATAGATAAGTGAAATCATTATATAGAAAAACAAAAGTCTATTATGTAAATGAATTGATGTGTCATGACACTACTTCAGAAATGAGGATGCGATTGAGTTTGCGCTCATCGCGGATCACAAAACCAACATTGTTTTTCTTGAGCAACTGAACCTATACATAAAGATGTATTTACCAGGTAAATAGACACAAACTATATGAGAAAAAATTATTAAGAATATGAATGAAATGAAGCTCATCTTATAGATTGTTCTAAGTTGTCATCAATCTGTAAGAAGATGTATGAAAATAAAGTGAAATAAATATGTGAATATTTTGCAGTGGCAAAAAAAAAATAGAAGAGGTTTAAACTTACATGACCCAAAATGGTGAGATCTTTCATTTTTCAATGTCGTGAGCTTGCAGTGGTGGTTAGTACACTATGGTGGCTACAAATATATGAAACAGTGAGAAATAACTAAACATGCAATTGAAAATATAGAAACTATTACCCCCACAATCTTGCCTTAGCAAAATTATTTACCAATACACGCAAGAACATAATAATACATGTTTTACAACTGCTTGAGGTAATTCATGATTAATTATAAACTATTGTGATCAATTATAAATACTCTTAATCAGTTATAACTTTATCTATAAAATATGTAACTTGAAATTTAAAACTAATTGAGGTAATCTTGCCTTACAACTGCTTGAGATAATTCATGATTGATTATAAAATATTGTGAACAATTATAAATACTCTTAATCAGTTGTAACTTTATGTATAAAATATGTAACTTGAAATTTAAAACTTGTAACTTTTATAAGATCGATCATTCCTTTATAGTTGTAATTTATACATCAAAAAATTATAAATTTTAATACGATATTAAAATTGGTACTGTAATCTTTTCTTACACAGAGACTTTTATCGCTTCGTTTCCTCTCTCTGACAATTCCATACAAAAAAAAAAATGAATCAAGACAAATGCCTCTTTTGTTTAGGGGTGTTGTGGGGTCACCAATAGTGGGTCTATGTGATGCTAAAGCTCGTATGAGAATATGAATGGAAGTAATTAGAGTAGTGACTCGAAAAGTCGAATAATTTTATTATAAGAAAAATATGATAATAATGTAAACAAAATTTATTATTTGAATTATGTAATTTATTATTACTTCCTTATGTATGTCATTTATAACACGAAAACAGCCTTTCTAAAAGCAAGTAATTACCTAAATTGGAACAAATAACATGTTACTGCTCATGTTACTATTTTGTCATGACAACCAGAACATGGTTCTATCTGTGTTACAAACAAACCAATCCAACAAAACTAACCTTACAACAATAGTACAAGTTCATTTCTATATAGAACACCAAAACAACCTTTCTAAAAGTAAGTGATTCCCTAAATTGGAACAAGTAACAACATGCTAATATTCATGTTTATTCTGTCATAACAAACCATACTTGGTTCTATTTGTGTTACAAACAAACCAATCCAACCAAACTAACCCTGCAATAATAGTACAAGCTCACCTTCACATATAACACCAAAACAGCCTTCTAAAACCAAGTGGTTCACTAATTTGGCACTTATTTGCACATGTTATTGTTCATGCTATTATTTTCTATGACAATCCAAACAAGGTTCCATCTGTTTTACAAACAAACCAATACAACCAAATAATCGACCCTACAATAACATATCAAATTCATCTACACATATAAGTACAAGTGTCAAATGAATTTTGCAATTCATTTTTGTCAAATACATTCATTTTGTCCAAATAGCAACAAACTAATAGCTTTAGAAAATTACAAATCTTCCTTTTTTTGGTATATTTTTTTCTACTTTGATCTTGTCTAGAAGTCTTCAAAAGTTCATGCATTCCTATGGTTTAAGAATTTAGAAACCATCTTTACTCGTAGAGATATTATTTGATTTGGTTTAGGTTTCTCTATTTCTTTTCCATGTGCAAGTTGCTTCATTGTGTAACATAAAAATAACCCACAGTTGACCCTACAATTATACAAATTTTTAGTATCATTCTTTTTGTTCCAGGTAGAAAAATACAATGTTGAATCATCTATATGTACGAGTCTGGCCGTTGTTGAGGGCATTTTTCACATGAATAAATGGTGCGATCAAGTCCTGTGTGTTCAAGACACTCTTATCTGTTGACGCTAAGGAACTCTTATATATTTTGTAGTTTGTTGTGTCCACATACGTTTTTTGCCACAAGAGGAGTGTTTGTTAGTTTTTTTTGCAGATACTTCTCAATTTTTTATGGTTGTTACTAGTTTGGTATCTTACCAACATTTTGGCATCTTAAAAAAAGGGCATCTCTCTCCCCTAATCGAGGTTTGAATGAGTTGTAATGGATCCAATCTCCAGAGTTTGTATCCAACACAAGAACTGTCTAGTGGGATGGCCTAAGATCTCTGCCTTGCATCTAAATTCATTGGGAATACGAGGAATGACCATTCTCCTCCCATGTGCAAGTTGTCATCTATCTCAATCTTTGTAGCATATGTTTGTTCGTCAACCTTGACTAATGTTTACATGTTCAATTTGAGACATACATATATTATAAAATTCATTCATTAACATGGTATAATAACATCAGTTTATAGTAACATGAATATAGTAACATTGATGTTAGTATCGAAATTAGGATAGTAACACTCATCCAACATAGACTGTTAAAGAAAAATTATTTACAGTTGTCTTCCTCCATCAAAATATCCCCCCAATAATCAATTACCTGATCTGTAATACATTTTTGTTAAGGAACATAGATTGAAGAGGTGTTTGTTAATGATTTTTTAGGAAAGCCATAAAGCAAAATACTTACATTGTTGAAAACTTCACTCCTAACTGTCAAGTTCAATGCATCTTCACCATTGAAGTAATATCCAGGTTTCCTTCCAGTTCATATGGTTGTCCTTTTCATTAAGAAAATGTGTTATCAAATTGACTGGAAAATAGTAACATGTAATTAGGGTTAAATGTAAATTCATGAAATTACTTACATCATTCCTTCACAAGTATGCATTTAATACAATTTGTTATAGTCATCCGGTTGTCATGTCTTCCAAGCTCTCCATTTTCGAGCTAGTTCTTTCTTATTTTCTGGTCTCTCCTTCAGAAGCTTCAAATCTAGATCATCAACGTTGATGATGTTATCTTATATCTTTTCTTTTCCTTTCTGCTTTTCTTATTCTTTCTTCACTTCTTGTTCTTTCAAATTTTCTCGTGCTCCTTTTTTCTTCTTACTATATACATAATCTTGATCCCTCTTCCGTTTCCTTTCTTTTGCCTTGATTTTTCTAACCATTGATGTTTCTGTTTTAGTTTCAGTTGCTAGTTTTGTAGGTTCATTTTTTGCATACCATTGTGTCACTGCATGCACAGTCATTTCAGCAACCAAGTCATGCAAAGAATTATTCTCCACCTCCTATTCTGTCAACTTTGATTGCATTGTCTTCATTTCTGCTTCCTTTTTTCCTTATCTTTGTCCATGAGATCAACCAAATTCTTCAATTGTGTTATTTGGTTGTCACTGTCAACAAGTTTCATTACATAATCTTCAACATTGGATAATTCACTCTCCTTTTGCCTTCCTTCAATATAAATGATGACAGTTTTCAGCACATCGTTCTCCTTAGACAACATGTCTATTTGTATTGTCTTCACCTCATCTTCAATTTTTTATTTTTTCTAAGACTTCATTGGCTTCATCATTTTCTTGTGTCAGTTTTTTCATTAAACTGTCATCAAATGATTTCACTAACAGTTGCTTTTGTGTCAACAAATGTTCTTAATGCCGAATCGTTGATTCTTAAATAGCCACATCCAGTAATGCTTCAAATGGTTGAATCTTAGGGTTATCGTAATTTACATCCATTTTCACTTGCCCTTCACTAGGAAAATTTAATGTTGTTATTCCCATGTCCATGTGATTAGTCCTCAACGTGATTTTCACCAACATCTACATATTCATCATCCATGTCCTCCATTACCTTCATTAAATCATATTTGATGACGTTGGTGACTTGTTGTGCAATTACTTCAATCACAGGAACATCATCGATCTTTGGCTTCTTTCACCGGTGTTTTTTCATTAACACTTTCTCATTGCTAGTTTCCTTAAGTCTCTTTTTGAAAACCTAAAATTTCCAATTTGAAAACAATAATAACAAGAGAAAAATTAGAAACACGAGCATGCTGATAATGCATAGGCTAAAAAATAATAACATACTCAACAAAAAAAAAAGTATCATGACAAATTAAACAATTTGGGGGTCCAAACAGTAACACAGTGACCATCTTTAAGCAACCCAAAGCATGCTGATAGTGCATAGGCTAAAAAACAATAACATACTCAACAAAAAAAAGTAACATGACAAATTATCCAAGCAGTAACACACTGGCCATCTTTAAGCAACACAAGTATGATGATAATGCATATTCTAAAAAATAATAACATGCTCACCAACAAAAATTAACATGACAAATTGAACAAATTAGTGGTCCAAACAATAACACACTAACCATTTTTAGGCAATGTGGGCATGTTGATAATACATAGGCTAAAAAACAATAACATGGTCAACTAAAAAAAGTAGTAACATAGCAGCTTGAACAAATTGGGGGTCAAAACAATAACACATTGACCATTTTTAAACAACATGGGTATGTTTATAATGCATATGCTAGAAAAAAGTAATATGCTCACCAAAAAAAAGTATTAAAATGGCAAATTGAAAAAATTGCATTTAGAAAACAATTAAATGATGCATATATATAATGCAACAATTAACAGTAAAACTACATGTAATTATACATGGGCACTTGTCAGTGTTGCCAATTTTTTTTTCTAAAAGACTTCCAAAGTTTCCCTAAATCCCATTTCAAGAACCATGGGAAAAAATATGGCTTGTTCGACACAATAATAGATGTGTGTTCGCAAAGCCAATACTGTATGTATAATTGTGTTACAATTAAGATAGTGTATAATTTTAATAATCAATGGCTTAAATTAAAAAAATTCATTTTCAAACACTTGTAAGCAATGTGAGTACACAACCGGTAACTGCACTCGGTGTGTATGGAATTCATCATAAATCAAGTATGGCTTGCGACTATGCATACTTCTTGATGTCGTCTAAATCTTCTACATATTACATGTACCTCCATCTGATCGTTTGCCTCATATTTGTAAGGAGCAATGTTACCAAAAACATACAAAACAAAGCAACCTAGCAAAATCTTTATAATTAGTATACTCTTCACCTGTTGCTGCCTCCTTCAAGATGTTCATTATTATCAGTACGTTCAGCCGTACAATGTTACTGAATCTCCTTCTCGCAAATGGTGACATCTTCTTTGCATTTTGAGGAGAATCGATTGGTTCTGATCCATCTTGTACACCAAATATGATGGATACATCATTCTTCCGCAACTTCAATACCTTTCCACCAATGTGAAATTTTGATGTTTCAATATCAAAAGAAGAAAGTATGTCGATGATATGCTGATCGCTCTTCTTGCACGAAGAGATGTCTAAAGTGGTTGTTATTATGCTTTGAAATAAGAGTCAAAATGGTGTTCTCTTCAGCTGTTCTTTGTGCATATCTTTAAGTTCAATTTCATCGATTGCCGTTATCAATAGGGTTAGGTTGGACCTGAATTGATGAAAACATTTTGGTTGTCTTATCTGTAAAAATTGGGTAAATTTGAACTTTTATGAAAAAGGGGCAAAACGGTAATTTGTCACTACGGTACGAGTTACAAACCTGAATTTTTCTAGATCTCAGATGACGAAAAGGACCTCACCGTTGGATTCATCTTGCGAAATCTAGCTACCCCGTCAATTTTTGTCAAATTCTGAGATAATTAGATTTTTCGCGTTTTATGAGGCGATCGGGCCTCGGGTGACCAAAAAAATTGAATTTTTGAATAAAATTTTGAAAGTTGAAAAATAATTTAAAACAATTTGAAATAAAAAATATTTTGAACTTGAATTGGGGTGAAATTTAATCGTTTCGGGTCAAAACTAAAACCAAAAGTGAAGACTTGTGTGGCACGATGAGGACCTAGTATTTGGGGAGTATAAAAAGGAGAAGAAATCAAATTTCTTCCCCACAACCTTCTTTCTACGAGCTACGGCCCTACAGTGCTCGAATCAACACGAGCCAAGAATCAAAGTTGTTCTACTTGTCGAGGGCTACGCCTACGTACCAAAAAGAGCGAATTTCACCGAAGTTTTCGAGACGGGATTTTGGAGAAATAAAGGTTTGAGCTTGGGGGTGTATTCTTGGAGCTTCGCAACGTTCTTTTACGCTTCAAGAGGTAGGGGTTTCTCCCTAATTAGGTTTATTTTCAACTTAGAATGATTATATGGAATGGGTAGGTTGTTAGAAAATTATAACACTTGCCTATTGTTGAGAATTTGGTGAAATGGGTATTGAAAATGGGTAGGTTGTTAGAGAATTTTAACACTTGCCTATTGTTGAGAATTTGGTGAAATGAGTATTGAAAATGGGTAGGTTGATAGAAGTTGTATCACTTGCCTATTGTTGTAAAAATTGAGGAAATGAGTATTGAGAATGGGTAGAATAATTTCTATCATGAATTAGGTATGTGAAAATTACCTAATGTGATTCTTAAGTTGTGTGATTAATTGAGCAAATTATGTGATGACATGATTGGATGGCTTGAAGGTGTTTGAAATAAATGCAAATGTGAAATCAAGTATGTTTGCATAGATAATGTGATAACATGCTAGGGACTTGTTATGGGTGTGATGCTAATATATGTCTTATGATATGTTAGCATTATGATAAGTGTGGAAATTATATGCTTTTGATATAATTGGCAATAGAATGGTGGAAATTGCTTATTTGACATTCATTGCATATTGGGCATAATGTTGGCATCACATTCATGGGCATTGAGCATGAGTGTGGATGTGTGTGTGCATGGTTCAATCAAACGCCATATTTGGTGGATGATGGGTGGGCTCGGGAAAAGTTAGAACGAAATTTCGATTGAGTCGCACGGTTGCATGAAAAACTTGTGTCGGGCATAGCAAGAAGGGCTAGACTCTCCCTCGGGTGCAAGACCCGACTACTGGTTTATACACTTCCGACGATGCTAGTCCAAAAAAAGGGAATCCGTGTGCGGAGCCAGCGGTGCGACACCAAAAGTCCGCTACCCAACAAAAACACATGATTTTGTTTATAAATTGTCATTTGATGTGTAATGTCAATGACGGGGGCTTAAAAAGCCTGATTTTCATACATGGCAATTGTATGTGTTAAGGGAACTGTTGAAGGCTCGGGTAGATGAACATGAGTGGGTTTTACCTCAATTCATGGCATAGCATGTGATTCTTGTCATTGAATGCATATTCTGGATGGGAATGTTTAGAATGGTTGATTATTGCATGTGAACATTTCATATGCATCTAGGTTGGGGAGTAGCATCTTTAGGAGATACCTTATTGAGCATGGCTCACCCTTCATGGGAAAACATTTCAGGTGCAGGATTCACATCGGCGGACGGCTCCCAATTCGAGTCTCAAGGGTGAAGAAGGCTGAGTTGTGGCTTTTATGACTCATTTTTTATAACTTTTGTGAAAATCCCAATTTAGCATGTAAATATAAAAGAATTGTAATCGAACTCATATGGACTGTTTTTAATGTAAAAATTGTATGTAGTTATATGAGTATGGATAAATGGACCCGGTGTGGTCAATGTTGTATGATTGCACAAGTTGTGTTTTTGGGTAGAGCTCCCCGTACAAAGGAGACTCTGCCTGAATTTTGTTAAATTATGGATCCCGATTTTTGGGGCTTCACAGCTTGGTATCAGAGCCTAGGTATACGACTTACCTAGGGCTTAAGGGGCATGGGTTTAGACCATTACATCCATTGTGCATTTCATGTTGTGTGCTTTACTTGATACATGTCATGTGCTATATGGTATGTGGATTATATGCATGGTAAGATGTATATGGAAATGAACACACTAGGGTTAGAAAACATAACCTTAGGGGTCAGAAAACAAATGAACGATGTGGTTCACGGGGTAGATGTGTACTAGTGGTTGGCATATGCTCTACTAGTTAGACAAGGAGGTAAATCTCAAAGTTTCAACTTTGATCCCTACTTTGGGATACTAAGTAAATGCTATGTTGCTATTTGACATGTGTGTAGATGGAAAATAGAGTAAGAGGACGCGGCCGAGGCGGTGGGCGGAACAACAACCAACCACCACCGGCTTTTGACCAACAAGCCTTCATGAAGGCAATTGGCACGATGGCAACCACCATTGCACAGGCTAGTGCAAATGCGGGGCAAGGAGGCTCAAGTAACTTCCAAAGGCTCAAGGCACACAAACCTCCGACTTTTTTGGGAGGGGCGGATCCGATGGTGGCCGACCGTTGGTTCCAACAAATCGACAAGATTTTAGAGGCTATGGAGATCACCTCCGATGCCATGAAGATAAGGCTAGTTGCATTCCAGCTAGAGGGAGAAGCTCATCTGTGGTAGGATTGGACAAAGGCCTCGAAGAACTTAGAGGCAATGACATGGGGAGAGTTCTGGGAGCTCTTCATGGGCAAGTACTTCCCAGCGGCCGTTCGACATGCGAAGGCCCGGGAATTCTTAGACTTAAAGCAAGGGACTATGACGGTGATGGAGTATGTGGCTAAGTTCACCGATTTAGCCTGCTTTGTAGACAATTATGTGGCCACTGACTTGGCCAAAGTGAGAAGGTTTGAGGATGGGTTGAAGTTGTCCATTCAGGGTAAAATTATGGGCCACCGCCTACAAGATTTGGACTCAATGGTCGAGATGGAAATGACCATTGAGATAGAGGTTGACGATGCACAAAGCATCCGGGAGGCAGGTGCTAAGGATAAGAAGAAGGAGGGTCAATCATCTTCTTCTAGTTCAGGAAAGAAGCCACGAATTTCTACTCCACAGGGACACCAGGGACAGGGCTACGGCTATCAAGGCCAAGGCCAAGGTCAGTCCTCCCAAGGAGGGAGACACTTCAGGGTTTCTAGCCAGGCAGGCTCACAGACATGTTTTCATTGTAACCAATCGGGCCACATGAAGCGGGATTATCCCTAGAGATAGGGATCCTAAGGTTATGGGACATCTCAGTCCCAGTCATCAATGGGGCAGCCACAAACATACTTTGTTCCTCCCTATCCCACCACGGGCCAAGGAAGTCAGTATCAGTTCCAAGGCACCACTCAGGCCCCTACTACTTTTCGAGCAGGGACTCTGCAGTGAGGCCAGATGGGTCAAGGCATGGGCTGAGGTCGGGGACAGGGCATGCAGGCCGGGACTTCGGGAACCCATGTGCGTATCTACGCTATCACACCTCAGGCTGAGCCAGTGGATCAGTCTATCATTCAAGGTACATTTCTACTCTTTTGCTTATGGGCTAGGGTGTTATTTGACTCTGGTGCATCGCATTCATTCATTTCTGCATCATGTGTGAGGGATTTGGGCTAGAGGTTGATACCTTGGAAGAGCCGTCGTATGTGAACTCACCCCTAGGAGCTAGGGTGTGTGTTGATCAGATGTGTCGGGGTTGTGAGTTAGAGATCTCAGGCGTTCTATTCACCGTGGACCTTAGGGTCATGGACATGTCGGAGTTCGATGTCATCCTTGGGATGGACTGGTTGGCAGCACATCGGGTCGTCATTGATTGCGATCGAAAGAAGGTAACTGCCTGCACACCAGACAACGTTTGTTTCAAGTTTCAACGGGAAAAACACGATGCCTTGCCCCAAGCCGTGTATGACTCTCGATGGCATGGGCAGTTGATGGGTTGGCTTGCGAGCCTTACTCTGGAGGACGAGATGAGACAAGAGTTAGGCCTACCTCGGGTTGTCTGTGAATATGAGGACATTTTTCCTGACGAACTACCGGGATTACCTCTCCATAGGGATGTAGGCTTTAGCATCGAGTTACATCCGGGTACATCTCTTATTTCTATGACTCCGCATAGGATGACGCCAGTTGAGTTACAAGAACTCAAGGTCTAATTATAGGAATTATTGGACAAGGGCTTTATTAGACTGAGCATTTCACCATGGGGCGCTCCGGTATTGTTTGCCAAGAAGAAGGGCAAGACCCTTCGGTTGTGTATAGACTATCGACAGTTGAACCGGGTCACTATCAAGAATAGGTACCCTTTGCCGAGGATTGATGATCTGTTTGATCAGCTAAGGGGAGCACGAGTCTACTCCAAGATAGATCTCCGCACGGGTTACCATCAGTTGAGGATTAGGAAGGCAGATATCCCTAAGACGACGTTCAGAATGCGGTATAGGCATTTCGAGTTCACTGTGATGCCATTTGGATTGACGATTGCCCCGGCGGCATTCATGGATCTCATGCATATAGTGTTCCAACCCTATTTAGATCAGTTCATCGTGGTATTTGTTGACGACATCCTGATCTACTCCAAGTCTGAGGAGGAGCATGAGGGTCACTTGAGGATTGTTCTCTAGACCTTGAAGGACCATCAGTTGTACTCCAAGTTCAGCAAATGTGAATTTTGGCTTACGGATGTGAAATTTTTGGGACACATGGTGTCGGCTTCGGGTGTGTCTGTTGACCCGGAGAAGGTTGAGGCAGTTATGAGTTGGGAATGGCCGAAGTTAGTCTTCGGGATACGTAGTTTCTTGGGATTGGCAGGGTACTACCGGAGGTTCATCGAGGACTTCTCCCGACTAGCCGCACCTATGACCAGGTTGACCCGGAAGGAGGTCAAATTTCAGTGGGATGAATCGTGTGAGAAGGCATTCTAGGAGTTGAAGAGAAGGCTTACTTTAGCCCCTATTTTGATAGTCCTAGAGAGGGGATAGATGTACATAGTGTACTGTAATGCCTCTAGAGACGGACTTGGTTGTGTTTTGATGCAGTCCGAGAGGATGGTGGCTTATGGTTCTCGACAATTAAAGAACCACGAGCAGAACTACCCCACGCACGACATGGAGTTGGCGGCCATCGTCTTTGCCTTGAAGGCTTGGCGCCACTACTTATATGGTGAACAGTTTGAGGTGTTTTCAAACCACAAAAGTTTGAAATACATCTTTACACAACAGGACCTCAACATGAGGCAACGCATGTGAATGAAGTATTTAGAGGAGTACGACTTTACTTTACATTACCACCCTGGTAAGGCAAATGTGGTGGCTGATGCACTCAGCCGGAAGTCACGGGGAGTATTGGCTAGTGTGGCATCCCAGGAGTGGCAGATGCTTGAGACTGTGGGACAGTTCAGGCTACACTACAGGGGTCAGGCTTAGGACACTTTGGAGAGTTTGGTGGCTACGCCTTCCCTGCTGAGTAGAGTGATCGAGTCCCAGGGGCAGGACAAGAAGATATTGTCCATCAGGGACCGGTTATGATCGGGTACAGGTGACGAGGGCTAGGCTATTCATGCAGATGGTAGTCTTCAGTATAGGGGAAGGGTTGTAGTTCCCCAGTCTTCAGATTTGAGAGAAGAGATCCTCAGGGAGTTCCATTGCTCCCGTTTTGCGGTTCATCCAAGTGGCACGAAGATGTATCATGATCTCCTTCGCCAGTACTATTGGAGTGGAATAAAGAGGTACGTTGGAGACTTTGTCAGTAGATGTCTCACGTGTCAGCAGGTCAAGGCTGACCACCAGAGACTAGTAGGATTGCTCCAGCCTTTGGAGGTAGCTGAGTGGAAGTGGGAGCACGTCGCGATGGATTTTGTGACTCACTTGCCACGGACATCACGGGGGCATGACGCGGTGTGGGTGATAGTGGACCGGCTTACCAAGTCGGCACACTTTTTGGCGGTGCGGATAACCTTCAGGCTGGAGGAGTTCTGCAAGTTGTATATACGGGAGATAGTTCGGTTGCATGGGGTGCCCGTATCTATAGTATCGGATCGGGACCCCAGGTTTATGGCTCACTTTTGGGAGAGCTTCCAGCGGGCCATGGGTACACAGTTGACGATGAGTATAACCTTTCATCCCCAGACGGACTGTCAGTCGGAGAAGACCATCCAGGTTTTAGAGGACATGCTGCGGGCACGCGTCCTAGATCTCAAGGATAGTTGGGAAGAACATTTACCCTTAGTGGAGTTTGCCTACAACAACAGTTATCAGGCGAGCATACAAATGACACCCTATGAGGCGTTATATGAGAGGCCTTGTTGTTCTCCGGTGTGTTGGACGGAGGTGAGAGAGAGATCCTCCATAGGTCCAGATCTGATTAGAGATACCTCGGAGAAGGTGGACTTGATTCGGAAGCGTTTTCTCATGACTTAGATGTAACGCCCCAAAATCCACCTTGGACGACATTACTATTTAAAACTATTTACATCATGAGAGCAACTAATAAAATCCATAGATAAAGAAAATTCCATTCATTATACATAATATCTACAACATCATCCAAAAGAATATGTCAAACTATGGCATTTACATCTCAAAATCAGACTTAATCTTGCAGCGGAATAAACAAAATAACATTCATCCATTGTATTACAATACCTCTCCTAGTCTAGGACATAAAGATAACAATTCTAGATATCCCCCTCGGGATCCACGCTTACATCCAATTGCGCTTCCCAAGCTATCTGCTCATCAACTCTGGGCTTCTCATCTAAACCATAATCTGAAAAATATATTGTTTGTAGGGGGTGAGCACTAAGCTCTATAGCAACATTCTCCCAAACTCGGACAAGGTTTGGAAAACATGTAAAACAGTTCGGTCTCACTTTCCAAAATATGATATAGAACTTGAAGTAAAACAGTGACAATTTATTCGATTTCAAGTTAACGCAATAGCAATAAATTAAAGGAAAGGAATAAACATGTCAGAATTAAAGAAATCAATTAATCATTCAATAACATCAATCCATATTCTCATGTATGTTGGTTGCTCAATTGTATCTGTATCTAAGGTATGTTGGTTGCTTTCCATGAATCTACACGACAATTCTACCTCGTTCACACATCTTAACCACACAAATCACTTTAGGAAGGGCGTATACCGTCTCCCACGGCATTGACGAATCCTTCCCAGGAAAGGTATATCATCCCTCAGCCTCGAACTTACGTGAACAATAGTGATTGCTCTCACAAACAACAATCCACTACAAGTGTTAGGCAACCATCTCACCCCCACTGGGATAGACTAACCTCTAACACTCTACGGCAGCTCTCGAAGGCAATTCAAGTCCATCACAACAAATCATACAAGAGATGCAATACCAACCATTTTCTCATATCACAAGTAATTCAAAAACCCCCAATTCCATGGGTTTTTCTCAATATAACATTTTAAGAAAAATAAGCAAGAGATCATCAAAAGATATAATTTTATTGTTCCAAACAAAACACTAGAGTTTTTGAATATCAAGAACCAATGAATATCAAGTTTTGAAATCAAGAACAAATGAATATCAAGTCTTGAAATCAAGAATAAATGAATATCAAGAAGAAAAATCCATACTTCTTGAAAAACAAGAGTTTGGATGTCAAGAACAAAGGTTTTATAACTATCAAGCTATAACTTCCATCAAAACATGGTAAGATTTGCAAGAACCATCAAGAAACAAGGATTCCATAACAAATATATATGATTAAGAGTCAAAACATGTATATATATAAGCCTAGCATCAATGAACAAGAGTGGAAGAAAACCCCTACCTTCTTCTTCCTTAGTATTCTTAAAAACTTGAAGTTTTGATCTTCTTCAAGGTGCAAATCCTCCCTTGATCTTGTGTTTTCCCCTTCTTTCTTCCTCTCTAAGTCTTCCTAGGGTTAGAAATGTTGTATTGGAGCTTAAGGAGGCGGCACTATGTATTTATAGGGGAAGGAAATATCTCAACCGACTTAAATCTGATACTCTGATTCGTTGATCACGTTCGAACGTCATTTGACGTTCGAACGTTAGTAGTGTAAATTATTGATTTACGTTCGAACTTCATTTGGCGTTCGAACGTCATTTGCTCCCAGTACTTTTGTTTTTTCATCAGAGGCAAAGTACTGGAATGAACTGTCGTTCGAACGTTTATTCACGTTCGAATGTCGATTCACGTTCAAACGGAATTCCTGTTTTTGCTGAAACTTCCAGTGAAGTTTTGGCCTATTTAGATATTGATTTGGAAAATTTTCGTGAAACACTATTTTGTATCTCTGGAAGTCTATTATCTCCTGTCCAAATTTCAGATCAAATAGACATCAGGATAAAATTTTATGATCCAAATACTAGACAGTGTCCAAAATCTTTTTTACCCAAATTCTCTCTAAAGTGTGTTTTCACTCCGGAATACTTCCAAACTTTTACAATATACCCTATTACCTCAACTAATATTTTTATTTCTACTGTTACAGTCTACATAGTTTATGCATATATCATTACATATATTAGCATTTTAAAACATACTTATGTTACTATATAACGATAAGAATGTGGGAGTTTACATTAGAGCCGGTAGAAGAGCTATGCTGACAGACGGAGGCGACCTCTAGAATTTGAGGTTGGTGATCATGTCTTTTTGAATGTGATGCCTAAGAGGGGAGTGGTCAGATTCGACGACATCTTTCTCTGCTTTCCGAATCCATCTCAGGCATTAAAAGTGGATCATTCCCTTCACCCTCATCGATGTTCTCATTATCATTATTCGACTCAAGAATTTCGTTATAAAAAATATTTTGTGAATGAGATGAAGTCATTATTTAAATTAAACTATAAAAATAAAATAAATACTTAAATTATGTAAAAAAACTTTCTCACCAAATGAGACCACTTGACAATCTTGAGTGTTTGAGACAACTGAACACTTGAGAGTTGAGACTTCAAGACTTCAGAACACTTGAGACTTCAGACTTCAGAACGAGAGTTTTTTTTTCGCAATGAGATGTGAGTTCAGAGAATGAGATTTTTTTTTTTTTTTTTGCAATGAGATGTGAGCAAATGACTGAGTGGGTTGAAATGAAATTAGCCGTTTATTTATAAATTATATATTAAAATATAGTCGACCGTTGGCTCAATTTATGACTGTCTGTATCAGCCGCGGACAGTACAGATTAAAAAGATTGAAATTTAAAAATTTATGTTATCTCTCTCATAGACCGAAAAGACAATGCATAGACACAGTCCTATGAGGCTATGAGTTTGAGAAAGTTAGTCACACCGACCGGCAGAAAAATGGAGACTCACATTCAAAGTTTTGAAAAAATTTGAACTTAACTCTCACCAACCAATATTAAAGTCTCACCTACCACCTACCATTTAAGTCTCACCAACCATTCATTCAAGTCTTTAACTCTTTTTTTTTTTTGAACAAAAGTCTCCACCTCTTAACATAAACATATATGTTTGATAAAAAAAAAAAAACATATATGGGCGGGTATGGGCTTCGGGTATGTGGGCGGGTTATTAGGCCAGGTATTTGGGCAAGTTATTGGGCCGGGTTTCGATTTCGGGCCGGATAATGGGTTTAGGGGTAAACCCAAGCCCTTTCTTAAAGGATATTGGGCTTGGGCGGGCCAACTATTGGGCCTATTTTTTTCGGGCCGAGTAACGGGACCCGTGGATAAGAAATCTTCCATTTGTTCTTGTAGACGATGCTGAATTTGAAAGAATGTTACAAAGTGATTTTAATCCTTCCTTCTGAAAGTTTTCTCGTCAAACATGTCAAAGAGATGTTATTAAATATTATGTACAAGAAAAAAATAATTTAATTGCTTATTTTGATAATCTTAAAAGTAAAATTTGTTTGACTTCTGATATTTGGACTTCTTGGCAACAATTAGGATATTTATGTATAACTGCTCATTTTATTGATGATAATTGGGTTATGCAAAAAAGAATTATTACTTTTACAAGGATTGAAGATAATCATAGTGCACAAGTTATTTTTGAAGTTATTTATAATCAGTTACAAATTTATCGTATTCAAGACAAGATTTTTACTATTATTTTAGATAATGTAACAAATAATAGTGGGGATATAAGTCATTTAAAATGTTATTTAACTTTACCATGTGAAGGTACTTTTTTTCATATGAGATGTATGTGTCATATCATAAATCTCATAGTACAAAGTGGTCTCCGTGATATTAGATTTGTAGTTGATAAAATTAGACATATTATTTATCATATAATAGGTTTCGAAAATAGATTTAGGACATTTGGAACTATGTGTAAAAAGAATAATTTAAAGTGTAAAAAAATACCATATGATGTACAACATAGGTGGAACTCCACCTATAAAATGCTAGATGTGGCAGTTAAATATAAATCTGCCTTAAATGACTATGTTAGTATAGATACTACTGGTTCATTATCGCGTTCCACCGAAGAGGAATGTGATGTCACTAATAAAATGAAAGATTTTTTGAAAGTTTTTTATGAGTCAACTATGGCTTTATCTGGTAATTATTATCCAACTATTATACTTGTCTATGTTCATATAGTTAATATCAGTGATCTTTTTGAACAATATAGTAATGAACCCGAATTTTCTACTATTTTACATAATATGTAATCTAAATTTAATAAATATTTTTCACAACTTCTTATACTTATTGGTTTTGGTATGTTAATTGACCATTGATTTAAAGAATTTGGCCTTACAAGTGTTTTTATGTCTTTATATGGTAACTTAAATGATGAGCACATGAACCACATGAATAAAATAAAATATTATTTTGAAATTTTTTTTAATGAATATAGTGTAACATTTGGGAATGGTGGTACACTTAATCCCCCCTCAGCTTCTAGTGATATTGTTGGTAGTAGTAAAGGTAAAGGTAAAACATCTATGCTAGCTTCAATTTTGAACAGAGGAGGTATGTCAACATCTAGAGGGTTAACTGAGCTTCAACAATATTACAATGCTCCACTGGTAAATGTTGAAGATCCTGATTTTGATATTTTGGCCTGGTGGAAAGGATATGAAAGTAGGTTTCCAATTCTTTCCACCATGGCTCGTGATATACTAATAGTTCCTATGTCGACTGTAGCATCCGAATCTGCTTTTAAGGGACCCTCTCCTGTTACTGCTCTGTCAGGTGTTCGATACTATGTGACATTTATAGATGACCATACCCGTTGTACTTGGGTCTACCTTTTGCATAGGAAGTCTGATGTACTCCCTGTCATCACTCAGTTTCTCCAGATGATTAAGACACAATTCGATGTCATTGTTCGTACTTTTCGTTCGGATAATGTCAAAGAATATGTGTATGATGCATTAGTGTCTCACATTTCTTCTCAGGATATCCTTCAGCATCTCACTTATCCATAAAATCCTGAGCAAAATAGAGTTGCTGAAAGGAAAAATAGGAGTCTGATAGGGATGGTATGTTGTATGCTTAGAGGCATGGGGGTACCAAAATCTTATTAACATTTTGCTGTTTTGACTTCTATCTTTCTGTGCAATCATACACCGAGTCATGTTCTTCAACATAGGGCTCCCTTACAAGTCTTTTTCCCTGAGCGAACACATTTTTTCCGGTTTTCCCTCGTGTTTTTGGTTGCACATATTTTGTTCAAGATCAGTCTACTACTCACCATAAGCTTGATGATAAAGCGATTCGTTGTGTTTTTGTGGGATATTGTCTTCAGTCTAAGGGGTATCAGTGTTATGATCCTATCAGGCGTCGTATGTATCACAGTCTAGATGTTACATTTCTTAAGCCTATTCCTTATTTTTCTTCCAGTCCTGTGTCTGTCCCTCCAGTTGATAATACTCCCTTTGATTTTCCATTACCACAGGAGTCAGAGCCATTGGTCACTATTACTACAGAGTCATTAGTTTCTCCTCCTCTAGAGCCACTCGTCCCTGTCAGTACAGAGTCACCAGTCTCTCTTCCTTTGCAGGTTTATGTTCATCGCCCTCGGTCTCATCCCCCTACTGATGTCCCCTCTACCTCAGGTGATGCAGGTAAATACTTCTCAGTTCGTTGAACATATTGATGCACATGTTGTTAGTACTGATGAGATTATAGGTATTGAGTTAGTTACTTTACCTAGTAAGACATTGTTAATGGAGGATGATGATTTAGGGCGTCGTTATCTGCAGCGTGATCGCCGTCCAGTTATTCGTTATGGTTTGACCGCTAAGACTTCATATCCGATCTCTGCTTATGTTTCTTATGGTGATCTGTCTCCTACATTTCGAGCTTATAGTATGGTCTTATCAGATACGCTAGTTCCTCGCTCTGTTTTAGAGGCTATGCGGGAGCCCTAGTGGGTTCTTGCCATGCAGACGGAGATAGACGCTCTTTAGTATAATTATACGTGGGATCTTGTCTTTTTACCTTCAAGGGTGAAACCTGTTGGCTGTCGCTGGGTCTACACTCTGAAGTTTATTGCAGATGGTACTGTTGATCGTCACAAGGCTAGACTTGTGGTGAAGGATTTTACTCAGCTACCAGGTTGTGATTTTGGTGCTACCTTTGCCTCCGTGGTAAAATTGACTACTGTTCAGTTGATTATTTTTCTAGCTGTGGAGTACTCTTGGCCCTCTTCATCAGTTAGATTGTGAAAAATGTGTTTCTTCACGGTGATCTAGACGAGATTATTTATATGGATTCACCACCGGGCTTTCGTGGTGAGGGGGAGTATTCTGGAAAGGTATGTCGATTACATAAGTCTATTTGTGGACTAAAACAACCACCACGAGCCTGGTTCTCTTGTTTTAGTGGTGTAGTTGTACGTTTAGGGTTCACCAGATGTCATTCTCATCATACCTACTTCATTCGATGAAATACTTCTAGACAATGTTTCATCTTTTTGGTATATGTTGATGATATTATTATTACTGGGGATGATGTTTCTGGGACTGCGCAGGTCAAGGTAGACATTGGGAAGGCCTTCGATGTGAAGGACCTTAGATTTCTACGATACTTTCTTGGGATTGAGGTTTCGCGTAGCAGCAGGGGTATTATTTTTTCTCAGAGAAAGTATGTTCTGGATCTTCTCTCAGACATTGGGATGCTGGAGTGCAAACCGACATCATCACCTATGATTCCAAACCTGAAGCTTACTGCTGAAGGTGTGGAGTTGAGAGATCCGACTATCAATCACACTAGGCCTGACATTTCATTCTCTGTTAGCCGAGTTAGTCAGTTCATGCACAGGCCGTGTTAGCCTCATCTTGATGCAGTTTATCATATTCTTCGATATCTCAAGTTTTGTCCTGGACTTGGGTTGTTCTATGCGTTAGGATCTCAAACTGGTTCTCTAGCCTGTTTTTCAGATTCAGATTATAGGGGAGCGTGTGACGGTCGATCTACTATGGGATTCTATACTTTTCGAGGGACTCATCTTATCTCTTGGAAGAGCAAAAATCAAACAGTTGTCTCCCGCTCGTCAGTAGAGGCAGAGTATCAGACACTAGCACTTAGCACATGTGAGATTATCTGGCTACGATCGATTCTTGGCGAGTTGGGATTTCCAGTGACTTCTCCATCCATATTATATTATGATAATCGATCTGCTATTTAACTCGCTTCTGACTCTACTACACGAGAGGACGAAGCATACAGAGATCGATGTTCACTTTCTTCGGGATAAGGTTTGTTGTGGTATTGTCACTCCATTGTTTGTGGGGACCAGTGATCAAGTTGCAGATGTTTTCACCAAACCTGTCACTCTATCTATTCTTCAGGACTCAATTATCAAGCTTGGCTTAGTTAACATTTTTGTGTCTAGCTTGAGCGGAAGTGTTGGAGCTATAGTCTAGTTTATTAGGGTTTCTTTTCTTTCTTTTCTTTTTTTGACCTTTACTATTACTTTTATATTTTGCCTAAACTAGAGGGATGTTAAAGTCACTTTATGCTATTGTTTGACAATATATACGGGGTTCTACTCTTAGTTTGGGTATGTCTTTTTACTCGCAAATATATCAATTGCCTTCTTGAGGTAAAGGCTTCAAGTCTCTCCTCCCCCTCCAAAAAAAAAAAAATTTAATAATATTGTTTGTATGATATCATTGCATACCAAAAAATTAAATGTGACATATATTGGACTGTATAATCCAATCTCACAACTACATATATATAATAAAAGAATATAGATTGATCTTTATTTTTTTAGATAAATACAAACATAGATATAGAAAACATTATGTAAGGGTATTACTAATAAATAAGTCTAAAAGAACTTAGACATCAAATACTACTAATAAAAGAGTCCAAAAGAACTTACAAGTCAAATACATGCAGAAAAAAAACTTGGATGAAAGCAAATATGAGAGTATAATTGACTTTTTAATAATCTTTAGATAGAAAATAGGAAATCAAATTTTTTCTCAAATGCTAACATTTATAAGTAGTATAAATACACCTTGAAGGGTATTTGTGTCCATATGTTCCTTACGTGGAGAGACCCTAATGCTTTTCTCTCTCTTCAGCCACTCATTGTCTCTCCCTTTTCCCCTCTCTTTTCTTTTTGTTTGGCTTTTCTTTTCTTATCTTTTCTTATTTCTTCGTTTGATTATTTGTTCCTCTTAGGATTCAACATAGTATGAGAGCCTAATCAACAATCCTTGGTCATTTGAACAACACATGATGGTCTGCTTGCTATGGAAAAAATAAAATTAAAACATGAGAAATTATCATCATGTTCGGCATCCCGTAAATTTTGAGGATCATCTAATTTTTTTATGCATCTTTCTTATTTATCCTTAATTATCGAAATTTTGGGGCTATATTTTAGAATTGCACTCCCTAGCCTTTTTTGATGTAAACAGAGTAACAAATGGTGACAACAAATATTAACTTCAAATAATAAAATCATACTAATACAATTCCTAAAAAATAAGTGACATCAAAGTGTTTCAACATATAGTGACATACTTTAGAAATATCAAATAAAGTATATGCCATCAAAGAGTGAAATCAAACAGGGACACCAAAGTATGACATCAAAGAGTGACATACTTAAAAAGTGTCATACTGTATGAAAACAAGTAAGTTGTTGTGAATTTTTTGTAGTCATGATATTAGGCTGTCACTCTATGGTATTTCTCTACTGGTAGAAGGCAAGAAGTGAAGACAGTCACCATAAGGTGTCACCCTATGGTGTCTTCAACCTATTCCCTATGCTTGGACTCTATGTTATATTCCTATGGTTTCAATATATGAAAACAAGTGATATTATGTTACATGGATGTAGTGACCAAATCTCTATTACCATTATGCATTTTTTATGGGTTATTTTTTTGTAGCCAGCAATGAAAATGATCAGTAACTCTGCTATTTTTCTAAGGTTTTATTATATGAACACAAGTGATATTTTGTTAAATGGACGTAGGAAAGAATCATTCAATGTATGTTGTAACTGTATGTTGTCTCTCTATGGTTTATTAGTGTCAAATCAAGTAAAATAGGCAGTTACTCTAATGTTGTATTTCTATGGTTACAATATATTTGTACTACTTTAAAATACCAATATATGTGAAAACTATTTCTTTTTCAATTTTGTCCTCTAACATTACAACTATGTCATCCATGTCCTCCAGAGTTAATTGCTTCCCATTAACTTGCTTTTAATCTCTTTGTTTTTTAGGTTTACATTTTCTTTTCTTTTTTTCCCAACAATTTTTAGTCTTACTCGAAGGTGCCGTTTCCACACCCCCAAATTTTTAATCGTTTTTTATTTTTTATGGTTATTAATTATTGCCTCTTTATTAAGTAACCTTTGATTCTGTCTAACTGTTATCTCATAACTTGATATCCATGCCTACTAAAGTCTCTTCTGTCTATTAGATTTTTCTAACATTTCTTCTTCTTTTGTTCTTTAACTCGGGTGGCGTTCTGAAGCCAGCAAATGGACAAACATCTTGGCCGAGATCGTGGTGTATGCCAAAGTCTTTTACATCTTAGATATTCCCCCTCACTTTTTTTTCTTATATTATTGGCTCCTTTATCATTTGGCTGGTGTAAAAATGACTATTAACAACTGTCAGATAATGCGGAGAGACAGCCCATGAGCTTAGCATTTGCATGGCTTTTGCTCTTGAAGAAGAGGCTGAACTGTTAGGATTATCTGTTGATAAACTTCGTTTGTTGTGGCTTCAATTGTCATAAAATCTTTGGGACAAAAAGTTAGGTTGAAAGTTCCTTCACTTGTTTGTACAATACTTTGCTTTTTTCTGACCTTATAAAGCCAGAGATCCTGGACTGGAGAATAAACTGATGTATATATTATTAGCTAGGATTTCAACAATATATATATATATCAAGGAGGATTGCAAGGTGAAAAATCTTTTCAACTTGTTAGTGATCAACATAGCATAAAAGTAGCATGTAAAGGACACAACTGGTTGGATACCTATTATCCTGGTTTCTTTAGAACTCATAGCATTATGTCCTATATAGTAATGAATTAACTGATCATTTTCATTTGTTAACTCAAAGATTATTTTTTTAAATTTGGTATTCATTTAATCTAAAATGACTAGCTTACAAAAAAAAGTATGACATGGACTCCTAAACTTTATGGTTAGAACTTGTTCCTCTCACTTTGGGCTTTAAGCACTCCTGACTAATAATTATTTATATACATCATTCATCCAATTTGGAGATAGTCACTTTTCACGTTCATCGAATTTTTTCCTTAGCTGTCTATCTCCAAATAATTTTTCTCAAGTGCAAACTAAGTTTTACTCTTTGTGAATTTGATTAGTTATGGTCAAATTTCAATTCAAATGACTTTTCCTCTTTGGGAATTTGAGTAGACCAATGAATTTCAATTGGAAATTTGATCATGAAATTATTTTTCTACTTCAAGTTAATTATTTGAGTTAGAGTAATAATGTATTGATTTTCCAATTTTGTATGTTGGCTATTTGTCTACTTTGTATTGGGTTTAAAATATTTTGGACATGCTTGGCCTTGTTTATTCTTTCCCAATTTACTTTTGAATACATCCAATAGGATATAATTGGTTTGGTGCTACTTTTATACTGATAATTCTACATTGGGCTGATTAGTTACTGTAAGTTAAACTTTGTCAAATTGATGTTATATTGTATGTCAATTTTGTATCTCATGACCTTTTATATAATACCTTGTTCGATTTAGTTTTTTGTTCTATTTTTAGATTTAATGTTGGTTCAATGAATTTAAACTTATATTCAATTTTATACCAAGACCTACACATAGAGGGTTGCATGTTTCGGTGGCATCTGTCCATAAATTCGTTGGAAGTTGATATATTCAATTTAAACAACCGATTTCGTTTTAGAAGTTGATATTATATATAACTCAAAATTACTCACGTGCAATGCACGTATATACCAACTAGTGGAAACAAATGATAATATGTTAAATGGATGTAGTTGCCAATCCTTGATTTTGAAGTTGTCACTCTATGGTGTCTCTTTATGCACACTCTACATTTCTATGTGTCATTTTATGGTGTCTGTCTATGAAAATAATGCATTTCTATGATGTCATTCTATGTTTTAACTCTATGGACACAATATCGTTGCCTTATTAATAATGAAGTGGAGTAGTCATTACATCAAAAAGCACATATATAAGGTGGTATAATAGAGTGACAACAGATAAACATTACACTCAAAAAAAGTGATTTCACTCATAGAGTGAAGTCATTCATAAAAACGAAATCTTCATATTTCTAATTAGTAAATACATTCAATTAACAATTTGTGAACAAATTATGAATCCATATCATTCCCCAAAAATTGAACTTTTAAATACTCAATAGAGAGACATCATACATTAACACTATACATAAAGTTAGTGAAACGGCTGAAATTTTTTACCTTTTAAATTAAAATGTTAAATACATTCATCAAATTAGGGCATAGTATTTTCTCTTTTGGGGTTTTTCAAGAAAAAAAAATTAAAATAGTATGAATTCTTACCATTGAAGATGACACAATGAAGCTGTAGTAAAGCTATTTACTCATGGATTCTTAAAAACCCAAATCAACTTCAATGTACTTTGCCTTTCTCCTTTGCAAAAATGATTTCTTCGTTGGAATGTAACAACTCCGGTCTTTTTATAAATGAAATACTTAAAATTCGATTTTTTTTTTTTAATTCTCAAAAGATGGTGAATCCAAGATTCCAATGGCTCATGGCTGGAACCCAACAAATCGTCGGAGTGATACTTCGATTTGCTCTTCCAAATAACCGATATCTTAGCAAATATGAAAGTTATGGAGACAAGGATTGAAGTTTGATAATTTTCGAAACTCAAAATATGAGTAATTTGACAGATTACCGTCTGAATATTGGGTATGTTCTCTGCAAAATTTTGGAATCAGTCCCAAATTCCCTGAATTAATCATAAATTGACCCCAATGAATCCTAATTTAATCTGATTGAGTTATAACTTTTGGTACCCCGAAAAAACCCAATATCAAATTTGCTTTCCGCAATGCAAGCAATCAGACTTGCAGCTCCCTCTTATGAGAAAGATTGAAATTAAAGGATTGACAATGTGAAACTATGGAAGTTCTTTATCCAGGAACAAAAAGGGCAAAAAAAAAAAAAAAGCAACCCCCTGCTTTTCACTCATCAGACCATGCTCTATATTTGTGTTTTTTGTTTGGTTGGGGTGTGTTTTCTGGGGGAGAGAGAGCATTTACTTGCCATGCACCTAACTATGAGCTCATCCTTATCAGTGAAAAGCTCTGCATTTGAAAGCATTCATTCATTCACCTCTAAGCTCCAGGACGACCAGCAAGTTTGAAGCTTTTGCAAATGGCAAGCATGGTTAACCAGTTGTGACTACAAACTTCATGCTCTTGTGTGATCTCTTCCTTTTCCTACTCCTGCTTCTCAAGGTTCCATCACCATGATTGTTTTCCTGCATTCAAACTTCCGCGTATTATCAACAAGATCAACAATTAAAAAGTTACATATTGCAAACCATTTCAGATCATTCAACCTCTAATTATAATTTCTTGAAATCTATGGGTGCAGGATTTTGAAAAGTGTATGCAAATCAGTATCTGAACTTGCTGTCTAGAGCCAAAAAATGAACAAATTAGACACCCCCAGAACAAGTATTCCACAATATTTGTTGTGAGATGGTTTTACAGAAATCAAACGGGGGGAAAATTTTTAATACCCAATGACTACAAGATGTAATGCTTGGTTGGTGTCATATCCATTATCTAATTGGTTCTACTCATACATCAACAATACTATAAGATTTACGATGTATAAAGTCTGAATTTAGTGGAAATCAAAAATAAAACACAAGACAATTTCTCTACAAAAGGTGTTTTTATTTTTTATTTTGGTGTATCGGTTGTCTTTTTATTTTTCTAGGATGTTTCTTGAGGAATATTGAGTTCATTAATTGTGACTTAACTCGAAGCATGGTTTTGAAGACTTAATTCATAATATGCAGTGATCTCGGACTGGATTTAAGAACTTTCAAACTGAAGCCACAGGCACTGCTGCTTTCTACAGCATCTGGGAGGACAAAAAATTCTATACTGCTCGCAATAAAAGCAGTGTCCCCTGAGAGTGTGGAATTGTTGGAGCAAGAGTGCCCCGCCTTGAATTCAAGGACTCGGACAAGCAAATGCACATCTTTTCCCGGTGGACATTATCTGCACCGCCTTGATAATATAATATATACAAAGCACAAGAATACTTCCATGCACTTATCTTCTGGCAGGATTAGATATTCTTGTATGTTCTTTGTTTGCTTCCAGTGCTTGTCTAGGGATGTAGCAACGATTGCAGACATTGTTTCTTTTCTTGTTGTTTGGGATAGGTTTTGACTTTGCTAGGCTGAGATGACCTCCTATTTAGTTTTTTTTTTTTTTGTTTGTTGTTCTTTCTTGAATAGAATGTGTACATGAACTGAGAAAAGGAAAGGCAAAAAATTTCAAGATAACAGCGAGTGCAAACTCACCTTTTCTGAAGTAAGATTCAGGTACCCCTGACTCTTTTTCTTCTTACAAGAAAGAGGAAAAAAGTAAACCCCATAAGTAATGGGACATCCACGGGACTGAAACAATTATTAGTGGTACTAGAATATTATGCAACTAGTAAAGTAAGAGATGTCTGAAAACTCAAAACCAGACTTTGCTTCAGCAAGTAATCTAGTATCCATAATCCCAATAACATCCAACGTTTGCCTCAAGAAACTCAAAAACATCATAGTACATGGTTGTCATAAAATCGCTCATGGGAAAACCATGTGAGGTCATGAAGTATGCCTTTAAGAAGGAAGTATTAACTGATTGCATGGAACTGGAGATGGACAGATATGTATTAAAGGATTAGGAAAGAAAACAAGAGCAGCCCAGAAAGCCAAAATCATCGATCATAACCTTAGCTTTCTTTCTCTTAGATTGAACTTTGTCCTTCACATCCGTCCTCTTTCTTGTATTATTTGTCTTCAAAGCCTGGCAGCCTGAAATTTGACCTTCCACACCTTCATTTACATCAGAGGAATCCCCCTCTTCCTCAGTGGCCAGCTGCTTCTTTTTGCTCATGTTTAACATCTTATACTCTAATTGAGTCATATGTGAGCGGTCTTTTTCAGCAGATTTGGCAAACTGGTGTTGAAAAGCAGATGGCTGTTCGAGGAATAGGGCGTTTCGAAGACCAAAGATTACAGGAACACCTGGTATCTGCAGCCAGATATAAATAACAAATCAATCTATATAGTATATACTTCTCCAAAACATCTGATATCTTGTTATGTGAGTAACATGGCAAAGTGAGCTAGGAAAAAATTTAACACGCACATCTGATTTCATATATGTGTGTGTGTGTGTGTGTGTGTACGCATGTGTGTGTGTGGGTTATGACCCGCAGCTGGTGCGAAAAAAAGCTGCTCTTTTTCATAAGCTAAACACAATAAGAGCAAATGATCAAACGGTGGACTTAGTCACATATGAATCCTACGTTACAAGGCATAGGCATAGCTAATCTCACACCCACCAGAGGTAAGTTGATCTTATCCTACAGACATAATGCAGTTGAACATAAATTATGAAACACCATTAAAACAACACCCAGAGTCATCAAAATCCTGAATGGGGACCAAATTCAAAACTTAAGATGGTGTACAGCCCAAGGACCACATAAGACTTGCTTTCACACATCTCAAAATATGCCAATATCATCAGTTTTCCGAAGGACATAAACCATCCGATAAAGCTATCATATAGTGCACACTTGCAAAAAATTGAAAAAAAGAAACTAAAACCTATTGAATAAAAGAATTGGAGACCCACAATGGTTTCCACCAAGCTTAAGGCTCAACACTGCATGGGCCTCATTGAAAAGGTTGAATCCAAGGTTAAGTCTTGGCTCAACAAGTTCCTATCCTACACAGGAAGGCTTCAGCTGGTAATTTCTGTGCTTAGTAGCATGCATGTCTTTTGGGCTACCCACTTGAGCTTGCCACGGAAAGTGTTAGACAAGCTTGAACAAACTTTGAGAGCCTTCATTTGGAAGGGCCCTGAGCTCAAATACACTGGAGCTAAAGTTGCCTGGAATGATGTTTGCAAGCCGAAAAGTGAGGGTGGTCTGGGTATAAAAGGGTTGAAGGAATGGAACAATGCTTTGCTCCTGAGACATCTATGACAATTGTTTAATGACAAGGAAAACCTATGGACCCAATGGATACATGCTTACTATATAAGGGATAGAAACTTATGGGAGCTTAAAACCCCTCAAACCTGCTCACACACCTGGAGGAACCTATTAAAACTCAGGGAAATCCTTAGACCTATAATGGTGCACATTGTAAGGAATGGGCAGCACACTAGCTTTTGGCATGACAACTGGCATCCATATGGACCCCTGTTACCAAGAAGCAGCTCTGATATTGTGCAACAAGCAAGAATTCCAAGGGACGCAAGAGTCAGTAGAGTTATTGCCAACCACCAATGGAACAGAACTTCTTCTACTTATTTGAGTGTACAGGATATTTTCAACAACATGCCAATCTACCTCCCTGATCAAATCAGAAATGATTTTGTGAGATGGTCCCTTACCTCTGATGGGAAGTACTCTGCCAATTCTGCATGGGATCACTTGAGGATTACAACTAGTATGGTTCCTTGGCATAATCTGGTTTGGTTTGGTTAGTCAATACCTCGAATGGCCTTTATCCTTTGGTTAATGGAGATTGAGCACTAAAGATAGAATCCAAGCTTTCTCAAATGATGTTGACACCCAATGCGTCTTGTGTAGAAAGACAAATGACACCCACAGCCTCCTCTTCTTTGAATGTGAGTACTCCTCTAGAGTTTGGAACTACATTCTTCTTCAGTGCAATCAACAAGCCCAACAAAGGCAATGGCCTGATTTTATTGATTGGGCTGCTCAACAGTGGAAAGGCAAGAAGATGACTACTATTATCTTGAAGATCGGCCTCTCTACTACTATTTATCATATTTGGAAGGAAAGAAACGCAAGAATTTTCAGAAACCAAGCTGCTGACTCTCATGTCCTTATCAAGATGGTTAAGCAGACCATTAGGGAGAGACTCCTCACCTTGAAATTCAAGCGCAGCCACCATAATGCCTTGACCCTGCTTCAATGGAACCTGCCTGAAACATGTCTCCGATAATGTTCTGGTCTTGAGGCTTGCTTCACCAATGTTTTGATGCTTCATGGCATCTCGGTTTGGGATTCTTGGGGAAGTACTAGCTCAAGGCCTATACTTCTCTCAGAATTCCTTACTTAAGATGGTTCTCTGTCTTTTTTTTTTTTGTGAGGTGGCTGTGATTTGTTGTGGTGGCTGTGTTGTTGGTGCTGATTTTGCTCCTGCATTTGGCTTGCTACGGTATCACATCAGTGGTGTTATGGTCTGCTTCCTTCTTTTCAATGGTGTTAAGGGGCTGATTTTTCATTTCCTGATTTTGTTCCATGCTCTGTTTACACATGCTCTTTTATGAGATGGCTGTGTTGTTGGTGCTGATCTGCTGCTGCGTTTGGCCTGCTATGGAGTCACAAAAGTGGAGTTTTGGGGCTGATCTTGCTGCTGCGTTTGGTCTGCTTTCATTCATATCAGTGGTGTTTTGGGGCTGATTTCTGATCTGTCTTCCATGCTCTGATAGTGTTTTATGCCTTTTGGCCTTTTGGGTTTTTGTTTTGTCTTTGCGTCCTATGTGACGTCACTGTACATTCTGTGGGTGATTGCCCCTGTATATCTTTTTATTTTTATACATTTACCTTCCGAAAAAAAAAGAATTGGAGACAAGTTTGTTTGGAAAGTGAGGAAGTGGAAGAGAGATGATCATGAACTGTTAGCATTATGCTTATAAAGGGCAAAATAGACAGTAACTACAAGGACATAAATGGTCATTAAGAAACATTTTAGTTATTCGTGTTACATTTTCTCAATGATTCGCAACCATCCAAGTCACATCACACAAACACGCCATGAACGTATTCTATGCTATTTCTAAATGTCAACAAAAGTGAAAAACTTTGGATTAACTAAAATAACATTAACAAAATAGGTGATGCCTATCCCATCTTTTTGTAGTTAATAACATCATTAAATTATATGTAATTATCTACACTACTTCTAAATGTCATTATGTGAAAAAAATTTGAAAGACTTTTATAACCTAAAAAATACACATAATGACAACCCTATCAAGAAGTGCATGTTCAAACTTCTTTAAATCAGTTAGAAGATGTCTCCACAAATTTTAAACGATTGACTTTATATCCTAGCAATTAGACCAAATATTCAAGATGCAATGAATTTATCTTTTTCTATTCTTGGTTCCTTCACGTACATATACTATACTAGTTAATGCAACCATTTTACAGAGTCGATCCGATGAATCTACATTACATTTTACCCTTATAATTGTTTAAAGAAATATTATCCATCCATTTTCCCAAAACCAATAAGAGAACTCACTTTGCACTGTGTTAGTCAAATACACCATGTTGAATTATTATCTGTTACAACTTAAACTGTATGATATGCCAAGACATTAGAGAGATTCTAAATTATATATCTTTTAAAAATAGAGTCTTCGGACTCCTTATATTTATCAAGTTTATTTAATAGTCAGCATTATACTCCTATAAAAACGTCTACTTCAGAATCAAAAGTGTTAATGTGTAATTTTTATTTATTTATTTATTTTTATTTTTATTTTTATTTTTATTTTTTTTCTCAAGCAACTCAGTGTGGATGGGGGGTTTGACAACACTCCTACCTGTATATATAACTAAAAGGGAAAAAGTACACGGGAGGAGGACAAAGAACCAAGCCTCCAGAAGTACAAAGTGGGAGGATCAAAGCAAAAGCAAGGTGGTGACTCACCACCAAAAACATTAAAAACAAAATAACTGAAAACATAAATGAAATAAAAAATTCACCGACGAACGTGAAGAGTCTGTCGAGCATCCAAGGCGGGGATGCCAGCAATCCCAGAAGGAAGGGATGACAAATATTTTATTCCTTTCGCTGTTGTTTGTAGTGCTAGCAAATTAATCATTTATATCCTTGATACTTTTTGTCTTAAACTATGAGCAGATGGAGTCATCCTATAAAGATTGTATAGTCAATATGCTTCTTTAGCCTAGCAGTTAAGGTGTAGGAATAGAAGAATAGCAAACACAATTTTTTTCCATCAAAGCATTGTTACGTTTTCAACAAAGCCATTGAGGATTGCACCAGTGCAGAACAGGAAAAGGAAGAAAGAAAGAGAATTAAGTCCTAAAAAAAAAAGCATAGGTAGTTTCCTTTCAAGCTTTTTGATTACCGTCGAAGCTATCAAGATGCTAAAAGAGCAGCCACACAAAATATAGCAGCGGTGTAATCTTTGTTTACGTTGGACTATTTACAATATAGATTGTTTCAACCAATATTAAGTTTGTCATCTTCGATCATAAACAGAAGTATACAGAAAAATAAAGATTTCTTTTACCAAAGGATCCATGGAAGTAACTCCAAACTTTACAATAGATATTAATCCATTTCATACCCCAATAGCCTGAATGAAACAGAAATAAGAAGTGCGCAATCATATGCACGTGCATGTCCCTTTGCACATACAAATGGAACCAAAATTTACTCTTTGTGGGTAGAGTTGGCTATATAAACACATAGGTATTTAGGATCTAGGATATGGTACAAGAAAAATATTGAAGTGCATGCAAATTTTTTTGACCTAAAATGCTCATATCGAAGATTAGACCTCCCTCCCATGGCCGCAACAATGCAATGGGTGTCAAGTTTTATAAAAGAAACATCACTCAAATAAATCCACCAATATCCAGATAGGTGAGTATGGCCTGCAATGGAAACATACTTTTTGTAGTTAGTTGTTTCCTCTATTTAACAAAACCATTTAAATCTTTCTCTCAGTAACTTTGGACAATTCTGTACAAACTAAAAGCTATATAATGTCAAAATTATATTAAAGTTCCCAATTGTGATACATTTCCCTCGATGATAACTAATTGCTCATTTTTCCTTTTTCCTTTTCCATAGATTGTTATCTTATGAAATAAAATATTGACTTTGCAACCTCAGAAAACCACTTCATAAAAGGGTCCTAATGAAGTTATCAAGATTCAGAAATCGGAAAATCATAACCTATACTGTACATGATCAACAACAATTCAACTGAAAGACTTCGATTTCTCGGTGGAATAATTTAGAGTTTTAAGGAGAGTTCCCTTAAGGAGGAAATCATACAATAAAAGGCTAACATTATTGAGTATTTCTTTAATACCTGAACAACAAAATCTGTTAAATAACTTTGATGTGAGAAGCATTCAGCTACATCGAGTACTCACTCCAACAAAACCTTACACAAAAATTTGATCTATACATATTATAACAACACATTAGGCCTCAAATACATCCAAATGATGACATTGTTAACTTCCCTTCAAAACCTCGACATAGAAAATTTAAATATCAGTGTCATATTATCACTTTTCTAGATCATAGTTATCAAATCGTGTATCGGAAGGCGTATCGTTTTTTAAAAATAATGTATCGTATCGTGTATCGTAAGATACGGTGCAATTTTAAATAAATAATAATAAAATATATATACCTTTGAAAAAAAATCATACACTCATAAAAACATAGCATTTCATTAATACTCCACCAACTATTCAAGTCATCAACATAGTTCACTAATATTATAATGCAAAGTTCACAACCATAGTTCACTAATTCAAACTTCAAACACCAAAGAGACTTCTAATCCAAATTTCTAACATCCATTTTGAACTCAATCTTCAATTTCAATTTCCCATGTGGGATCATTACCAAGTTTTTTAGTCATTTCTATATGAAAATAGGATGCTGGTGATGCCACTGTTTCACAAAATTAAAATTAATCAAGATTCAAAATTTTTTATACCAAAAAAAAAAATTATTTGACTTTGTAAACAAATTAACAAAATTTCTTACACTGTGACTGCACAGGTTTAGCTGGAGGAAGAAGAATGCAGCTGCAGCTGCAGATCCAGGCTTCTCAAATTTTGCTGCCTCAGATCGATGGCTTCTCAAATCGATGGCTTCTCGTCGATGAAGAACATAGAGAAGACAGAGCACAGAGAGAAGAGAGAGAGGGGCTAGACTGGGTTCGTCGTCGTCAACAACAGAGAGAAGACAAAGAGGGGCTAGAGTCTAGACTTCATCGGAACAGAGAAATCCGTTGTGCTTCGTCGTCGTGAAGTCTGAAGAACGTCGTCGAAGGCTGCTGTGTGCTTCGTCGCCTTCGCCGTCGTGAGTCGTGAGGTTTGATCATCTGAAGAACACCCAGATCCAAGGACAGCGAACAGCGAAGAAGAGAGAAAATGAGGGATTTTTTTTTTTTTTGTAAACCCTGGCCAAAACGATGTCGTTTTTTGTGGCAGGGATTAAAAAATCAGTCTCTTATTTAGGCAAAACGACGTCATTCCATTAAAAAAAAAAAATTTAAACAGGTTTGTGCGTATCGTGTGTATCGTACCGATACGTATCGTATCGTAAAAACGTATCGCGTATCGGACGATACAATGCAAAAACGATACATAACTACGATCCGTATCGTTTTAACGCCGTATCGTAGCGTATCGTACGATACGTATCGCGTATCGTACGATACTAACAACTATGTTCTAGATCAATTTAGTTGGCTCTCATTCCATAATTAAATCATTAAACCCTCAGGTTTCTCACATTAAGAATGCTCATGAAAGACAATTTCAAAATGTCCACCAGATTGCAGAATTGATCGACAATAGATGTTTTCCGAACACAAACCAAAATAAAAAATCAACAGAAGGCCTCAAGTTGCACACAAGGAACAATCACGAAGTTTGATACAACATATTTTGATCGAAATCTTCATCGGTGGTGAGTTTTGCGGGAACTTTGATCAAATTTACTAACCAATGCAATTCCAGATCACCTTTCTTGTGAATTCTTCATTTTCTCTCCTATTAGCGTTAGATGTCAACATGACTAAATCTATATGAATAACATATGATGAATGTGTTTTCCAAAAGAACTGGCATGCACCTTTGTCTGAACAAATAAACTAAAGTGCAATAAAACAAATCTTTATGACTTTTACAAAATGATAGATCAAGTGCCAATCAGACTTGAATGGAAGAAATTTATTTAATTTTATTCTAATTACCTGATCAACTGCACCCAATGAAGGTAAGCTAGCTGATGGGTCGACTAAATCAGGTGCCACCCACAGTTATTCCTTTGAAATTTTCCCATTGCGATCTCTAGTGCATCTTTAAAGTAATATCCAGTATCTGTATCAGAAGATAAAGGGTAATGAAAATTCCAGTAAGTAAGTAACTAAGAATCAAGTTGAACAAACTTACTTAAACTATGAGTTTTTATTAGACCAGTTTTAGCAAAAACTAAGAAACAAACCAAGAGAATAAGAAACCACAACCAAAACTCATAACAAACAATTCATTACCTGATAGTGATAGCCTAAAGGTAACTATCATCAACAGAAGAAACATAGGCCACATTAGTTACCTTGTCTAATTCGAACTTATTAGACAATAGTCTCTTAATGGCACTTCCAATTCAAACGTATTCTCACCATGAGCAACAATCACAGGCTGCTCTTTGAGATGTTGAGCACCATTCTTTGCTACTTTCTTAAGCTTCACAAAAAATGTCTATTGAGTAATGGGTTGTTTATGCACACCACCAGATGATTGTAGAGTGGTTCCAACAATGTTGCTCATAACCTACACAAGGGAAGTCCCATAAAGTAGAGAGATGTGAAAATAATTTAGATGATCTGTGCTAATCGCAAGTATGGTAGAGCCATCAATCCCCACAAAACAAAGGTCGTCATATATTACCTGGACAAAGAATCATTAAAAGAAAAAAAATATAAATACAACTCTAAATTCATGCATTCTCTCGTTTGATAAACATATCATTAGTGTATAATAAATGTCCCATGAATCACCTTTCCCTATTCATGTGCCATAATTCTAATATATTCATAATATATTTACCATTAGAATTATATGTCTTATTTAACCACATTTTATGATTCTTTCTTTCCTCTCTCCATTTTCACTTAAACCAAACTCAAAGAAGTTTTTAGTCAATTAAGCACACATAGGATCACAAAGATACTAACATCACGGTGAACCACTATTATTTTTAGTCAACCATACCAAAAGAGCTTAGAAAATGCATCAAGTACATAAGAACTATCAAACCTGCAATAGAACCAAGAGCTTCAACTGCTTCATATCTGACCATTGGATGCTCATTCACATCCCTGAGTATCCCAAAAAGTGCATTTGAAGTAGTTTTGTTTTGCAATTGGCCCAAGACATAAGCAACCTGTAAAGTCAGTCCAACAAAATCACATTTAGAAGTGGTTAGAAAAAATAGAGCCATCAAAGCATATCATATTAGGAATAGATAGCCCTTGAAGAAACACATTTCCAATAACCAAAGCATTAAAATGTCATATAGCAACAAATTGTGACCCTAATTTTACAAACACCATAAATATGGATGGATAGAGAGGTAATTTCGTGCATTTAGCAATTATTTGAAATGATTATTGGATATCATCACATGGGAAAAATTCACACCCATGTGCTCGCTTATCTAACTGTGTGAGAGCCCCAATTCAACACTGTAAAAGTTTTTATTTCTCCAAACAGGTTTCACTTCCCATCACAATACACAGCAGTTGATTTTGATTTTTTTTATTAAGGAAGAATTCCTGGAAAAAAGTATGGCACAGTTAGATAATGCAAAGCTTGTCAACATGACTATTCACTTTGTGTTCAAAGAATCTCAAGCAAGGAAATTAATTAAACAAAGCAATGCGTGAACTGCTCATTTACCACAAATATATTTACTCCAGAAAAATAATCAAATCCAACCGTTGGTTTCGGAAATTAGGAAGAATTCTATATTCTCATAGTTCAAATAAAGGAAATCAATAAGTAAACTGAAAAAATCAATGACTGATATGAGGTTTACATACCTGAATAGAGACGATATCCAATAGATCAGGGTCATTTTCCCCGGTAGAGGATGGGTTTGGCAACGCGAAGACAATCCTTGGGTCTTTCGTCAAGAGGGGTTGTGAGGATCTCATCTGATTCCAAAATCGTTGCTTTTTGCTCCACCTTTTCGCATCATTTGATGCAAACTGTAATTGTAGAGGAAGAGCGAAATTTCTATAAAAAGATGTTGCTCTATTACGTGAACGATTGAGAGGTGATGCGACGGTGATAATTTAGAGAATTAAAGAGAGAGTGAGGGAGAGGGGGAAGGTGAAAAGGGGGGTGTGTCTTGATGCTTTTACTCAGAATGCGCAGGAGAGAGAGAGAGAGAGAGAGGGGGGAAGGTGAAAAGAAGGGGTGTGAGTGATTTATTTTGACCAATACTGAATGCCCATGAAATTGTGTATGTGTGTGTGTGTGTGTGAGAGAGAGAGAGAGAGGCCGGTTAAGAGAGGCAGATAGTGTTAACGACAAAGGAAAAGGAACAAATTTTTATCAATTATTAGGTTTAATATGCATTTAATTTTTGAAGGATGTGGATGGCATACTCGCATTGTTGAAGGATAAAGGTGGAAAAAAAATGTTTTTCAAATATATTGATATTTATAAGTAGTATAGATATAGATTAATGGACCATATTACACCTCCTTTTTACATCACAACATGCTTTCTTTCTTTCTCTCTCTCTCTCTAGGTAAGCATCTTTCTCTATCACTCCCTCTTTCTAACGTGAGTTTGGAAATTTGTTTTGTTAAGGTGTGAGTATCTGAAACATATATTTGATAAATTTTCTTCTGGACTTTAACAGTATATAAGAGGTCATGATAGACCAGAAAAAAGAAGTTGGAAAATCCATCAGGTGCGAAGATACAACTAATTTTTTCGTTATATGATTACAGCTTTCAATCAGGGAAAAAAAAGAAGACAACAAATAGACTATAGTTTTTGAGCCCTTTTCTTTTCTTTTCCTTTCCTCTTTTTTTCTTCTTTTTTTTTTTATACTTTTCGTCTTTGATTTCTCAGGAAAGCACAAGATGTAAACTAAATGAATTTTTATGTTAGTAGGAATTTAATTGTTTTAGTTAAATAATGTTGAAAACAACACAACACGATTACCCATTAATTTTTTTTTACCGTGTACAATTCTTGATCTTGGCAATTCTTAGAATTTCTTAATCCATTGTGTGTTTCAGACCGATGGTGGTGTAGCGGCCAGGTTTTTCTCGCCTTAAGAGACGATACGAAGCTGCGAAACAACTTTAGGATGTCTTGAAACTTCGTCACCAAGCAATTAATTTGTTTGGAGTTGTTTCGGTGAGGAATGTTCCAAAAGAGAGTGCAGCTATTTTCTTATATCAAGACCGAGCAAGAGCAAAAATAAAGGAGAGCACATTTACTAGGTTGACACTTGAGAGAGCAACAACTATAAATCAAGTGTGAAAAACAAAAGATCCTCAAAAGCAAGTATATATGGTGAAGAACCTGTTTCTTTCACCTTGCCACAAGATTTTCAAAATTCGTTTTTCTTGTTCGGTTTGGCTAATCCATTAAAAGTGATGATGCACAAAACAGTCTTCGCACAAGATCAACAGTCGAGTATGTGATGAGATCTAATTAATGGACAATAAATAAAGCAATCAATGACAAAACAGTAAATATCGAGTCAACACACAGATATATAGTGGTTCGGTTCGGGTGACCTACTCCACTATTGGGAAACGGCAACGGTGGCCGGGGGTCTTTTTTTATGAATAAAGTAATAGAGAGAGAGTTCCGGGAGATATATGCTCCGGGAGAGGTACAATAGCTAGGAGGGAGAAGCTATATGTGTGTAGAGAGGTACCGAGGTGTGTTGAGAGATGTCTCTCCATGTGGAGAGAGCTTACAATTTATAGGTATGGTGAGGCGGTGACGTGAGTGTGAGGGCACTAATTCTTCGAGGAGGATAGTTACAAAAGGTAAGTACAATTAAGGTAGCCTTGATCTTCGAGAGTGAGTATCCCGATAATTGCTCCCCATGTGCTCTAATTCCTCTTGGACTCCTTGGAACTTGGATTGAGCCGAATCCATGAGTTGGGCTTGACCAGCCTTGTAGCTGATTTGGGCCTGCTTGATTTACTGGATCTGGCCCAGTTAGATTTGGGCTCATCATTTTTCCCCCATGCCCCAAGCCCTAGTAGTGATTGGGGGTTGAGGGCATGAGTGAGCTCCTTCCTTTGGGTAGAACATATGTCTTATTCCATATGGTGGTTTCCCTTCCTCTTAGAAGGGGTGAGATCTGATGCCCCTAGTGCTTCTCGGTCAAGGTTCGATGGCTAGGTTGCTTCCCGGGAGATGGGACTCGGTGGTGCCCCCACTCCTTCCCAGACCGTGACTCCTGTGTGTACCAGAGCTAACCCTTCTACCATTGTAGGAGTTGAGACTTCAGTGTGGTCTTCTACGGGGACTGTAGCTCCACATAGATGTCCTGCTTCTAGTAGTGGCTCGGTATCAAGGCTTTGACTTGACTTTGGTTAAGGAGCGGCTTTGGTGGTCTGTGACTCTCGGGGATATCAGAGAGGTTGGATCTCGAGGTCTAAGGGGCATTACCAATACCGTGATAGAAGGGTCTTCCATGGTATGCCTCTCTTCTCAAATTTGATTTTGTTCTCGCCTTCTTTCCTTCATGTTCTGCTTTTTGAATGCTTGTAGGCGGCTGCTGCTTTTCCCTGCCTTTTCCAAGGACGACCAAGCTTGGAGAGGCATTCAGGCATCTGGTAACAGAGAGGTAGGCACGGGGGGCTGCTGAGAGCAGTTGAGTTTGGCTCATGAGAGAGTAACACCTCTTGAGGCCGAGCTTTTGACGACTCATGAGAGGCGCTAAGCTGGAGATTGAATCTGCCTGGGAGCAGAGATAGGATTAGGTCGAGCTTCTTGGCGACTCGCAAGAGAGCGCTAAGCTGGATACATAGACTGCTTGGGAGCAAAGGTAGGTTTAGGCTGAGCTTCTTGGCGACTCTCGACAGAGTGCGAAGCTGGATACATAGACTACTTAGGAGCAGAGGTAGGAGTAGGTCGAGCTTCTTTGGGACTCACGAGAGAGTGCAAAGCTGGATACATAGGTTGCTTAGGAGCAAGGATAGGATTAGGCCAAGCTTCTTGGCGACTCGCGAGAGAGTGCGAAGCTGGATACATAGACTGCTTGGGAGCCGAAATAAGATAAGACCGAGTTTCTTGGCGACTCACGAGAGAGTGCGAAGTTGGAAATTTAGGGTGCTTGCATAAGAGCACTACTGTAAGGTGTGGGCGTCACTGGGCATAGACGCCGAGGTGTGCTGGGTGCCGTTGGACACGGACGCCGAGGGGTGCTAGACGCCGCTGGGCACGGACGCTGAGGGGCGTCGCTAAGGCATGGACGCCAAGGGGCGCCGCTAAGGCACGGACGCCGAGGGGCACTAGTAGGCGAGGAGGGGTGACACCGCATGGGCACGAGAACCGCTGCCGAGGATTTTGGGCAATGGGCCTTGGCATGGGCGACGCCTTGGACTCTAGGGCGCGGGCTGCGCTGGGCGACGCCGGGCGCTGAGGCGCAGGCAGCACTGGGTCTTCCCTGGTCGAATTCAAGTATTCCAATTAGCCCAAGGATTAGAATCAGTTCAACACTGTAATCCATGCGAGGCCAAAAAACAGATATTTTAAAGGTTGATTCTTATTCTTGTTGCCCGTCGATTTCGACCACCTTGTACGAACAAAGATGATGGCAGGAGAGTTTTGGTAAACCTGCAAGACAAGAGAAAATATAGGTGAACTAATGGCCGGAGGCGGCTAAAGGGACTCCGATGCTTAAGTTAGTATACAAATCGAAGAAAAAGTATATGGTGAATAGGCTAGAATTCCATAACATACATGGTACTCGGAACCTTTATTTATAATGGTATAGGAAGCGGTGTTCCACATGGACTTGAATTTCAGGTTTTCATAGGATAGACCTCATCACCAATCCCCTAGACATTCGAGGTAGAGTCGTATTAGGACGTTGAGTCCAAAATTGTAGGATGAGATGTGCTCGCCAGGAGGTGTTGTTTATCAACAGTCCTTTGATACTCAGAGTAGAGTTTCAATAGGTTTCTAGGTCCCGAGTCAATCCTTAGCCAAGTAACAAGTGGGTGTTGTTGGACGAGGACGACGAGGGGAATGACGCGAGGGCTTGGGCGACGCCAGGCTTGGACGACACCTTGCTGGGTGGATTGGGTGACGCCTTGGAGAAGCTGTATGGGCAATGCTAGGTGCTGCTTGGGCGGCTCCTAGGGTCACTTGGACGACACCTCGGGTTGCTTGGGTGACGTCTCGGGTCGCTTAGACGGCGCCTCGAGTCGCTTTGGCTACGTCTCGAGTTGTTTGGGCGGCACCTCGGGTCACTTGGGCAACGTCTCGGATGGCTTGGGGGCGCATCGGGTCACGTAGGGGCGTCTTGGGTCACTTGGGCAGCGTCTCGAGTCGCTTGGAGGACGTTTCGGATCGCTCGGGCGCTGGGCACTAGCGTTGATATTGACCATAGGGCGCTGGCACTGGGCAATGTTCATTGGGCGCTGGCGTTGGGTATTGACCATTGGACGCTGGCGCTCGATATTGACCATTGGGCTCTGGCGCTGGATATTGACCATTGGGCGTTGGCGCTCGATATTGATCTTTGGGCGCTGGCACTGGGTGGAGTACTAAACAACGACGAAACTTCGGACGACCATAATTTTGAGCTCAATTGTCCGTTTGAGATGAATGTTTTTTTTGAAGTCTTGTATTTTTTCAAGATCTACGACATAGGGCACCAAATTTCTCCAAAAAATGTTTCTTTCTCTTAAAATTTGAGTTTTTTTTACCCCAAATTAGTGAAAAAGTAAATTTTGCATGTGTCTACTTTTCGCTGGTGGTGGCAGAACCTCGTTATGATGTGGTAGGTCATCTTCTGCTTGGTGGTTCGTGAATCTGGTTGTTCTTACCATTAGAGTTAGGAAGACTATAAGGACATAATCAAATCGGTTCCCACAGACGGCGCCAAACTGATGATGCACAAAACTGTCTCGTGCAAGATCAACAGTCGAGTGTGTGATGAGGTCTAATTAATGGACAATAAATAAAGCAATCAATGTCAAAACAATAAATATCGAGTCAACACACAAATATATAGTGGTTTGGTCCGGATAACCTACTCCACTCTCAGAAAACGGCAACGGTGACCGGGGGTCTTTATTGATGAATAAAGTAACAGAGAGAGAGCTCCGGAAGATATATGTTCCGGGAGAGGTACAATAGCTAGGAGGGAGAAGCTATGTGTGTGTAGAGAGGTACCGAGGTGTGTTGAGAGATGTCTCTCCATGTGGAGAGAGCTTACAATTTATAGGTATGGTGAGGCGGTGACATTAGTGTGAGGGCACTAATTTTTTGGGGAGGATAGTTACAAAAGGTAAGTACAATTAAGGTAGTCTTGATCTTCGAGAGTGAGTATCCCGATAATTGTTCCTCATGTGCTCTAATTCCTCTTGGACTTCTTGGAACTTGGACTGGGCCGAATCCATGAATTGGGCTCGACCCGCCTTGTAGCTGATTTGGGCCTGCTTGATTCACTGGGTCTGGCCCGATTAGATTTGGGCTCATCAAAAAAGAAAGAAAAAAGGAGGTCATAGTTTTTGATTGGATAACAAACTTAAGCAATTATATTCTTCTTGCAAATGAAGATGCAGCATATATACTACGTTTTTTTTTTCCCCATTTTTATCTACTTTTGGTCTTAACCAGGTAGTCGATAAAGGAACAGAGTTGTAATATGTAAACTTTGGGAAGAGACACCCAGTTTTTAAGTGGGAAAGCAATACTCATTTTTATTATTGACTTTAAATTTCAAAGCATTCATTTGGTTTCAATTTGCAAGTGTGATAGTGATTCAGTACAATCGAAAAGATTTAAGAAAATTGTGAGGCGAGAATTAATATATTTCAAGCAGCTGTTGATTTGTGCATTCAGGCATATGTGTTAGTTTTCAAGTTTTTTGGTGAGCTATTGATCTTGATTTTTGGTATGTTCTTTCATTTTGGGTGAGTAATGAATAGTGTAAAATGCATAATTGCGAAATTGACATCTAAATAAGCTTTTTATAGTACTAGCAATGTTGCACGGGAATAATTTTCATATATAAAATATTAATAAAAAAATTTAGGTATATGTGTACCTAAATAAAATATCATCTCAAGTGTATAAAAATTTTGTTTTTATTGCTCGTATTATACTATAGAATTTGAAAAATTTTGTCTGTTTCCAACGATTCGTTGTTTTAACTGTAAGAAAAAAAAAAGATAAAAATAATCTATTTTGAAATTCATTTGATTAGGTTTCAACTTATAATTCATTGAATAAAATAACAATAATTGTCAATATTCTAATCAATGCTTATTTTTAAGGGTAACAGAGTCAGTTAAAAAATTTCATAGATATTGATATTTATACATAGAGAATAGAGAATCAAAAGAGATGTTAGAGGTAATTTGGAGATTTAAACACAAGGATATAATGGTAATTTAACTATTTAACTATGGAATGATAATGTGGTATTTAAAATTCTTTATAAGGGTAAAATAATGAATCAAAACTTTCTATACTAAGGTACATGAATTAGTAGTATAGATAGATAGATATAGATATAGATATGTAAACTTATATTTTATTTTATTTTGTATACAAGTGCATTGCGTGTGGATCATTTTCGATATCAAATATATTATTACTTTAAAAATTATGAAATAATGTCAACTGTACAAATATCTCTATTTAAACATTTTGTGTAGTATCTAGTGAAACTTAAGCCATGGACAAATTTAACCACATATTAACATGTAAAATTAGAATTTCAATAGTCTACTCCAAAGTTAATATCCGTTGTTTCTAAAAAGATAACAAACAAAGAGATGCTTATATTATGATAAGCTTGGGACGGTATACCTAAAAATTCACTATCATATTTTCGATGACAAAAACAAATAACTGGTGAACACTAATTGCTTTTATTATTTACTGAAAGACAAATATTAAATTACATTTTAAAAGAAATGTCATTTATGTTTCATGAATATATTAGAAAAAGAATTACCCACAAAAATCTATAATGAACATACTAAAATTTGTTTTACCGCATTCAAATGGTAAAATGTATATAAAAACCTAGTTGAACCATAATCTACATGATAGAAGATCTCATTTCAATTATTCAATGCATGAGAAGAATCACTTAATTTTTTCTGCACACGAAATATAATACTAAATACGCAAAATGAGTTTCAATGCTAAACAAAAAGTAAACGTATTACCATGGAAATTAAACACATAGAAGGTATATGATTTAGAGTAAATAAATCCCAAGATGCTATTTTCACAATGACCTTCCACAATTGATCACGTTTGTTCATAAATAAAAAAACAATTAACAAATCAAGAAGAAAAATTTCAAGTTGTTAGTGCAAGCCTAGCTCCAATCAAAACATAAATTATATGAAAAGAGTAGCAACCTACAACCAGATAAAGAGCGTGAGTATGAGAGAATGGGAGAGAAATAGAATGGTATTACTATTAATTTATGATTGAAATTCATGGGATTGAATATTTGACTATTTGCTGCCCACGTAGCCATAAAATGGAAGATGAAATGATTTAAATTCCATTTGATTAATTTATATATTTATTGCCAAGAATTTGTACCATCTGCAAAGTTACACATCAGTTTATATTAGATGAATAATAAAATGAATTTTATAATGGTTAATATTTTTTATAAGGACATAATAGGCAATCAAAAATTTTTCACTTAAAGTGCGATACATGGAATAATAATTCTTGTGGAAATTGAAGTATATGAAAAGTCATTTGAATATATAATTAATATTAGATAATTAAATAAATAATGATATAGGTGCCTTTAATATTTTTTATAGAGACCTAATAGGCAATCAAAAGTTTTTTATTTAGCTTCCTTTTATTAGTAATATAGATATATAATTAATATTAGATAATTAAATAAATAAGGATATAAGTGCCTTTAATATTTTTTATAGGGACATAATAGGAAATCAAAAAAATTTCACTTAATTTCAGTCTTATGCATGACCAAAAGTCAATAAACTTCTTCATAAAAGTTGGGGCAGAGCACACACTTAGTTTCAACCAGGGGCGGAGCCAGACATCTTCTCCAGTGGGGACAACCTAAAATATATTAATATTAAAATTTAAAATATTCACAAAAGTATAATTTTATTAATAAAACACCAATTAAAGACACAATTCATATACATGAGCGATATACAAAAGGAGCCAACAAAAAAAATTCATTATAGATTTATCTATAAGACCTAACAAAAAAATTTTGAACCGCAAAATTGGGCTAAATCATATATTAAATTTTATGAAAAATTTTCATAACTAATTCAAAAATTAATTTGTTCAATCACAAACTTAATATTCATCATTAAATTTTAACACTAGAGAGGACTACAAGTCCTAATTCCAATTCAACATATAAAAATAAAACACTAGAGAGGACTACAAACTCAAATATCAATTAAATATATAAAAAAAATAAATCATAGAAGAGGACAAACCCCAATTTTATTTCAACATAAAAAAATAAATACAGGACTACAAATCCTAGTTTCAATTCAATACATAAAAAATAAAACATAAGAGATGATTACAAACCCCAATTTCATATTTTCAATTCAACATGTAACAAATAAAATACGAAAGAGAGCTACAGGCGCTAATTTCAATTCAACATTTAAAAAATAAACCACGAAAGATGACTACAAACCATAATTTTCAATTCTAACATATAAACATAAAACAAAGAAGAGGACTACAAGCCCCAAATTTAGTTCAATGTATAAACATAAAACAAATGAGAGGGCTAACCTATTTCATAGCATATTAGTTAATCTTTAAATGCCCAAATTTTTGATATCATCTTCCATTGATATTCACAAGTGAGACTCATATATTTGTCAAAATAACATAACTACCCTTAAATCTTTTAAAAAAAATTCAGTGGGGGCAAATCTTTAATAAATTCTAAATTTTCTAAAATTATACTTAGTCCCCAAAATTTTTTAAAATTCCAGTGGGGGCAGCTGCCCCCACTGCCCCCACTGTGGATCCGCCACTGGTTTCAACTGTTTTAAGAAGAAATTGAATAATACAAAATTTAAGAATAGTTTTCAGATAAAGATTATACACAATTTATATTTAAAACAGTCCATGTGCAAAGCACATGTAGACCAACTAGTCAAAAGAAACATGCACAAACCTCCTGGAATTTCTTCCTTAAATCAGCATCCTGAGTAGCAATAAAGAAGTGTTCAGGATTGCTTTCTCCAATAACTTCCGTTATGCAAGCCACTGCACTCTTCCGCTTCTCATGCTCACATCTGAATATGGTTTTTCATCGCAAGTACAGGAATCATGTTGTAAACGTTACTGTGAGTAAATTTGTTCAACTAAAGGAGTTTTTTTCAGTGTATCTAAACATCCAAAGTCAAGAGAGAGGGTGTTCTGACCTTGCAATCATAAGTTTACGAGCTTCATTAAGATATTCAGAATAGGAATCACCAAGGCTTCTCAACTCCGCAAGAACACATCTATAAACCCCACGAAAAACCCATAAAAAGAAAGAAGAATAGAAATTATTGGGAAAAAAACAATATGCGATTAGCAATGCACCACATGCCTACAAATAAATAATTTTCGTACATAAAAATTAATAAAAAGTTAGATACATGTATACCTAAATTAAATATAATCTTAAATTTATTAAACTTATTTTTTCATCACTTATACTTTATTATATAATTATAAAAATTGTGTATGTTCTCAAGATTTTTTATTCTAATTATAAGAAAAAAAAAAGATTAAAAAATAGTTAAATTTTTTTTTTTTTTTTGAATTTTGTAATTGAGAGTGATTTTTAGTGGTGTTTGAAAAATAATTTTTTTTGAAATTCATTTGATTAAGATTCCACTTATAATTCATTGAATAAAATAAAAATAATTGTCAATATGCTAATCATATTACTGGGGAATTAGTTAAGTATATTCGGATAAAATTTAATATACTACTTTATAGTATATATTATAAATCATATTAAAAATACATTGCAATCTATTTTCACACAAAATCTTAATAAAACTTTAAAAGTTTACTATAATTGAAGAATTATTTTGATGTAACATAAATTGATTTTAAAAATTATATATGATTTTTTTTGTCCTAAAAATGAAAGGGTTACATTTTTTAATGAAAATATAATATATGTGTGTGTGAGAGCACAATGTTATCTTTATATGTGAAATGAGTAATATTATATTGATAAATTTTTTGAAGGGTTTTTGAACATACTTATCTTCATCTTACTTTTCGCTTAATGTATATACCGATATCCGAAAATGTGTCACAGATCTACACCTCAACAAAATGTGTGGGTGTGGGTGTGGGTGTGTGTGTGTGTGGGCGTGTGTGTGTGTGTGTGTGAGAGAGAGAGAGAGAGAGAGAGAGAGAGTACAGATGCATGCTTACTAAATTTTTAATGATTAAGACTTCTATTACTCACAACAGATGAATACCAATCCAAATGTGACACAAATCTTCGCCCTGGGACCTGTCCAAATCGCAAATCTGAAGGGTTTGAGGAGTGAGAATATTTGGGCATTTTTACAAGACCCAAAAACTTGGCCGACCAACTTCACCCTCTATTTTATTATGAGTTGGAGTTATGAAACTCCAAGAGGATGGAGAAACATCCATTTTTTTTTTTTGGTTTTTTGATATTTGTGATCTACTATTGTATGAATTGCTTTCAGTTAGATGATTTTTTATAGAGTGTCGTTAGACAAATTCTAGTTGTAGGGTTATTAAATCTCTAATTATATGTATCAACTTGGACACGAGGCATATAAATTAACATCCCAAAATATGACATGAATTCGAAATTGTACAAACCGAATAGCATGACACAACTCAATTAAAATCACACATGCAGACACCCCCGTGGCTGCTCTTCATTCTCAAACTATTATGCATTTTTTGTAGGTTTTAAAATCCTATATTGTTGGTTAAGTTCCATTTTAGTGAAAGCATGCCTTCATGGATAGTTATACATTTCTGTACAGTTAATGTAAAATAATTTGTGTTCAACTGTTGTAGAGAACAAACTAAATGAAAACAAAATAGTTCCTAATTCAGACAGAATCAAATATAATCCACTAAAGCCACCAAATTTAGTGTATGTTCCCGGCCAGTGACAAAAACTCATTCTTAGATATAACTAATTTGCAAATATATCAAAACATTTGCTTTTTTCTTTTTAAAAAAATTTTAATCAAGTTCCTCCCAAATCGGTTGCATGGTGAAAATTGTATAACCAACAATGTGCGTGTGCTCGTCCTACATTAGTGGCATGCGAACTCGGTATAACCTCAGACTTCCTACGATTAATGTGGTCGATTTTTCACTCATTTGAAAATTCCGTGATTACTTTTTTTTTCAAAATAAATTTGAAAATGTTAAATTTCTTGGCTCAAATTCAAATCATTGTCATATGATCTCACTGTACAAGGAATATATATTCAAATTCAGATGATTCAGGCTTTCTCTTTGGGTGTCCTCTCATGGGTGTCCTCTCTTCTTTCTCTATGCAAGTTCTCTGTTATGGTCATGGTGTGAAGATTCACTATGACTAATAATATAAGAAAAAAAAACATTTATATAACAAAAAATATAGTGACCCTATTTTGTCCAGGGGTGGCCCGAGACATTTTGGAGCCTAAAACGGAAACAATAAATGACGCCTTTTTATTTTTAATATTAATAATAAATTTAATTTTTAGTTTTTTTAAATACAAAAATATTAATTAAATTTTTATATTTAAGTTTTTGTTACCATATTTGAACTTAATAGTAAGAAAGAGAAAGAATAATTGAAAAAATATGATGTTAAGTTTAAACTTGACTTTTTTGGGTGTTAAAACTAGATTTTTAGTAGCTTTAGTTTTACCGTTAGTTTTTTTTTTCATTATTTAAAAAAATAAATTTTAGGGCCATTTAATTTTACGGCTGAATTAATAGGTTCAATCTATTTAAGTTGAAATATTTTGTTTAGGTATGGATTTAAATTTTTTGTTTGGACTTTTACTGTACACCTATAAATTATGGGTCTTCCTTGAAGTGAAGCCTTAAAATTTTTTTGATTGAACTTGTATTTTTATAAGGCCTTTTTGTAGGGCTTAAAATATTTATACATTTAATTTTTTTACATAAACTATTTATGATATTTAAAAATTTGAAACCTTCTTTAAAATTAAGGCCTAAAACCCAAACTTTTTTGATAACACTATTGAGCCGCCCCTGATTTTGTCCCCTGGCAGGAATAAGAAATCATATTCTAATATTGTACGATGATGTGAATAGACGTAGTAATTGTGCGCCATTGGTGGGTGCCCCATCTCAATCATCTGAAGACAAATAGATAAGGTTAAAGCATGAAAGCCATGATGGAGCTCAGCCACAAATTATTTTATGGGATTTTCTTATATGATATCAAAATTATTATATGATATGTAAATGTAAGGTGGTAATTTTAAGAGCAATGCTATTCGGACATAATTTAAAAACATAATTTAAATTTGAGGACATACTTTAGGATGATTGTGGTTATTAGATTGTCAGTGGGTCCCATCATTAAATTATCAATAGGTCTCAACACTATCAATCAAATAGTGACGATACATTAATGCTCCGTTTGGTACGATAGAAAAGTGGAAGGATGAAAAGTTGGAATGATAAAAAGGGATAGATAAACAAAACATCATGTTTGATAAGGAAGGAAAGTAGGAAGGATGAAAAAGTGGATGTCGGGTTCAGCAAGAGAAAGAGAGAATCTCACCACCACGTCAGTCACTCACAACTCATCTATATATATATAAACACCATAGGGAGAAGCATTTGCTACCACCACCTGCCTCCATTAAATTTTTGTTATTGTTTGAAAATAGTTTGGTTTAGAAATGGGAAAGTTGGTTGTTCAGACTGAGATCAAGTCTGATGGAGATGTGTTCCATGAGATCTTTAGGTACAGACCACACCACATAAAAAATATGAGCCCCGGGAACATTCAGGGTTGTGATATACATGAAGGGGAATGGGGAACTGTGGGCTCTGTCATCTTCTGGAACTACAACCAGGGTAAGAGATATTTTAGTTTATTTTTTGAGTAAATATTATGATGTATGTTTTTTGAAACAAGTGAAAACAGTCGTTACTAATTGTTTACTCATTTCAAACAAGTGAAAACAATCGTTACTAATTGTTTACTCATTTCTTACCCTTTAATCAGATCAGTAATGTTATACTGTCCAAATTTTGGGACCAAATTTAGAGCCTAAATGACATGGTAGCTGATTTGGGCTTCTTTATTTGGTGTCATGTCATTTGAGCCCCAATAAAGACTCCAAATAATAAATTGTCATGTCATTTGAGCTCTAAATTTGGTCCCAAAATTTGGTCAGTGTAATATTACTGTAATCAGATTAGACCTTTTACCATAGCCTTACCCTCTAATTATACTAGACCATTCCTAAAATTTAGATCCATCGGTACATGTGATAGGTTTTTGTGCAGCCACCTGATATATCTCTTGTAGTTAGAGATCAAAAAATTCATATATCTAATTCATGTAGTTCAAATGGAAAGACTTTGAGGGTTATTTCCTTGAGGTCTAAAATTAACTATCCCAAGTAAACATGATTTATGTAATGCATGTGATTTGCAAATAATCATGTTTTGCTACCAAAAGTTAAAAGGGCTCTTGATAGGATGCGATTATCCATGTTTGTTTTACAAAATCATATTGTTCTTGTTCTTAGCACCATAGTTTTTATTCGTGTGGCTTAACAAGGCTTACAAGCACCTACATGGATTTTCTCATGTCTTAATGTTAAATGGGACCTACTATTAATCCAACAATAATAATGAATTAAGTCAAAAGATTAGATTAATAAATTAGGTTTGAATGACATCATTTTTAATTTTTGCTTGGGGGAAATTAATCAATCATACTGGTGTGTCAACATAGACGGGAAACAGAAGGTTGCAAAAGATATAATCGAAGCCATTGATGAAGAAAAGAAGTCGGTGACGTTTAAGGTGATTGAAGGAGATCTCATGGAGCTGTACAAGACCTTCGTTGTAACTGTTCATGTTGATACAAAGGGTGAAAGTAACTTGGTGACTTGGACTACCGAGTATGAGAAGCTGAATGAGGGTGTGGAAGACCCAAATACTTTCATGGACCTCTGTCTCGCTGTCACCAAAGACATTGAAGCTCATCATCTCAAGTAATCGACATAAATATAATATATATATATATATATATGGGTTTTTGGTAATATATACCAAGTTCTTGTGTGATATAAGAATGTTTGGAAGTATTAAGGTTGCTATTTGTCCTATGAATAAGATGTATCTGTCAAGGACATATATATGTGCTTGCTGAAGGTTGTGTTCTTATGTTTTAGGGGTGCTTTGTGTATATTTCTATGCAAAATAGCGTGGTAAATCTTGTTTATATTGGTCTCTCTCTCTCTCTCTCTCTCTCTCTCTCTCTCTCTCTCTCTCACACACACACACACACACACACACACATAAGTATTAGGGACCAAATACTCATGGATGCTTCCTTAAACAACGAATCAGAATCAATTAATATATTAACATCATTTTTAATGTTTTTCTTATTTTTCTTGTTTGCTTATATCCTAGTTTAGCTCTATTTATATGAAAGCATGGTTTAAATCCAAAGCAATACTACATAGACTTAAAAACTAGACTTAAAAAGTAAAATTGATAATTATAACAATTGATTTCACTGTGGGTCCTAGTATTTATAGAGATCTACTACCTATTCAATGATTGTGATTATCAAGTCTACTTTTTAAGTCCATGTAGCATTACTCTTAAATCCATATGATAAAAACCTAGAAAATGTATTGAAAAGTGTATATCCACTCTTTATGTAAATAACAACAAATTTAGAGAGAAATAAAAAACCAATAGAAATTAAGTGAGAATAAAATTAGAAAATGACCATTGGATGATCAAATATTTATACAAATTTGGTCAGTGGTTAAAGAACTACGGGAAAAGGATCTTGAGTTGGACGTTTTGATATCTTGAAGGCTGGCTTGATATCTTCCTACGCTAATCTTCCACAACATTGGCAAAATGTGCATGAAGAAATCTTGCAAGAAAGACCTCATATCGGATAATACTGGATCTAGTTAAAATTTGCTTTGTTGGAAACAATGGATAGCTCATTTTTACTAGCCCAAATCTCCATTGTTCAATGGGAGGAGCGTATTAAAATGGAATATACTAAGAATTTTCAAATCGCTCCTACTGGGATAAAGTATGTGTGAAACCCAAGCATGCATAATAGACATTTTAGTCTTTAGAATGTAAATGTTAATGTATGTCCTGCAAGTTAATTTTATTTCGATAAAATAAAAAAAAATGAGTTGCCAAGAACAAGGTGACAATAAAAACAAAAAATGCATTGACTCAATTTTGTCACCTGGTGACAATAAAAAATTTCAAAAACTGAATCAATCATGTGAGGTAGTATACAGGGGCCGGGCTAGGATTTCGCGTTAGAGGGGGCAAACTAGTACAGAAAAAAATTTTATCAGTTTATACAAAACATTTTCAAGCATGAAAAAATATTTTAGGATTCAACACTAAATTACTATTAAAACAGTAAAACCAATTTCCATTTAAATTAAAGAAAATATGAACAACAAATCATAAAATAACTTATGTTATTACATTTCAACTCAATTACATGCTAAAGTAGAATACGATGTTATTTCAAATTTCAAAATTCGTCTATAATGTATTGATGATAAACTAAATTTTTAAAAAATTCTCTTCAATGTAAAAAACAACATTATCTATGACAAAATCATTATTCATTTTATATTGCGAAAACTAGTTGAAATCATAATTTATTTTGTTGATTTACTCAATCCAAAAACTAAAACATTGATTTTTTTTTAGGGGGGCAATGGGCCACTAACTTGCAAAAAATTTAAAATAAGTTAGGACAGTTGTAAACATTTCCAAAATTCAAAGAGAGTAAATATATTAAATAACCTAACTGTCATCCGTTAATAATACATAAATAAAAAGATTGAAAAACTCCCCGGCGGGGGCGTGCCCACCCTCCTCCTTATGTGGCTAGGCCCTTCGTAGTATGGCCCAGATCTTTTGACTTGCATGGAATATATTCATGTAAATGAACATCATAATATGTCACTTCAGCAGAACCTTAGCATTCATCATCGGTCTGAGGTCGGTACCGTACCATAAAATGTGTGGTTATTAATTTTTTGTCATTAAATATTACTTACTAAAGTTGATAACTTTATCTATAATAATTGTACCTTTTTTTCTAAACATTGTAATTTTATCTATAATAGTGATAATTTTGTCTCTAAATGAGATAACATTAAGGTTGTAAATCCACCTCAAGGGTTGTAACCTCACCTCACATCTAGATATGGTACTTTTACTTTTACTACTTATAACCTAATTTTAAATAGTTATAATTTTACATCCAAAAATAGTAATTTTACCATAAATGGTTATAACCTCAAATTAAAAAATTGTAATCTAACATCTAAAGTTGATAATTTTACATATACATAACGTAATTTAGTCTCAAATGATTATAACCTCACTTTTAAAAATAATAATTTTACTTTCAGTTGTTGTAACCTTACCTAAAGAATTTGTACATTACCTTTAAAGGTGATAATTTTACTTTTACAGGTTGTAATTCAATCTCAAATAGTTGTACCCTCACCTCCACATGTAGTAATTTTATCTCAAAAGATTGTAATCTTCATTCCAGAGGATATAACCTTACCTCTAAAAGTGGTATATTTACCTCTACAGGCTATAGTTTAACCATAAATGATTGTAACCTTACCTCTAAAGATAGTAACTTTATCTTAAAAGGTGAAAATTTTATCTCAAGAGTTAGGATTGATCATGACTATATGAGATCGATCTTTATGCATTTGATGGTCCAAAAATTCTTCCAAACTAAATTCTAAAGGTTCCAATTAGATAGGATCGATCATGACTAGTTGAACCTTTTTTTCTTCTGAATTGGTCCCGATCCTATATTTAGTTACATCAAATTGACATGTAATTTTATGAAATTAATTCTTAATTTTATCGAACTAACACTCAATTCATCAAAAATAACATTAGATTGACCTTACTGTATTAAATTAACATTCAAAATTATAAATTTAAAATTCATCAAATTAAAATTAAATTGACATTCGACATTTTGTTATGTTCGAAATATAAACTAATGAAATTAAATATTACCAAAAAAAAAATTAAAGGTTCAATTAATGTTAAAGGTTAAATTGATGAAATATTAATTTGGTGGAAATTAATGTTAAATTAATGAATTTAAGGTCAATTTATTATCAAATTGACAATAAATTGACGAAATTAAATTTTAAATTAGTAAGCTCGAATGTTAATTTGGTTAAATTAAAGGTTAATTTGATATTAATTTAATGAATTGAATATTAATTAAATAAAACTGAAGGTTAATTTAGTGCCAATTTTATAAAATAAAATTTTAAATTGATGATTTTAAATATAAATTAGATAAACGGTTCAAACTAAATATTAAATTAATAAAATTTAATATTAATTTGAGATGAAATTACCATCATTTGATATAAAATTGCTACTATTAGTGGTTAAACTTTAAATTTTCAAATTAGATTGATCGCAAAAGAATTTATGATTGATCTTAATTTCCTTTAAATGTCATTTAAGCCGTCTTTTTCTTTTTGCATTCTACTTTTATTTTTTTATCATGGCCCACTACTTTTTCGGTATGATACTGACTTTTTCTTTATTCGATGTTATAGAATTTCCCATCATTTAATAAGACAATAATGTTAATATGTCACTTCAACAGATCCTTAGCATTCATAATTGATCCATATTTGCTGACAAATTGTCATTTTATAGGGGCGACAAATTGTCATTTTATAGGGGCAATAATGTTATAAGTCTCAGTACGATACTGAAATATCAATTTTTTGTATTGTATGTTAATTTTTTATATGATAAAAACATGTCACACAATTTTTTGAAATATTTTATTAATTTAATATTTTTAATATATAATTATATATTATCTAATTTAAAATCTTGTGATTGAGATAAATGAAAGTATTGAAATCGATAGTGCAATCATATTCTAATATTGTACGATAAAGTGCATAGACCACGTAATTGTGCGTCATTGGTGGGTGCCCCATGTCAATCATATGAGACAAATAGATAAGGTTAAAGCATGAAGGCCATGATGGAGCTCAAAGACAAATTTAGTGGGTCTTAACATTAAATTATTAATGAGTCTCAATATTATCAATCTCTCACGATGCATTAAGTCTCTCTCTCTCTCTCTCTCTCTCTCTCTCTCTCTCTCTCTCTGTATGGTGTTTTCTTTGGTCTGTGAAGTGGAGAACACTTGTAAACACAAGTATACGAGGCTTGACCCTACAAATTGTCGTCTTAGAACAACTTGCTCGACTAACTTATCTCCCTGTTTCTTTCATTTGGTCGATCTCTTTGTCTCTTTTTCTTCTTTCTTCATTTGCTCGATCTTACTACTTCACATCGGCTCTGATTTTTTCATGGAAGTGGCAGATCTGGGTAAATTTGAAATAATTTATGAAATTAATTAAAAAAAATTGCGAATGTTATTATGTCCCAAATACATAAGAATTTTTTATCAATTGTAAATATCTTATCGTTGAGACCTAAAATGTGTGTTATTTTTTGTGTACAGTATATCGGGATCGTCTCTGCAAGTGAGGTTACTTTGTGTTGATTATATGTTGTTTGATCGTCCTGTGAAGATATGTATATGTATTTCTATCACATTAACAACATTAATCATATTACCTTATTTTGTGATGCAGGGTCTCCAAAAAGGCAAAGTGTATGACTTATTTTCTTGTGGAGGGTCTCCAAATAGACAATTTGTACGTTGTGTATGAACGACTATAAAATAGGGACCTTTTGTCTACCATTGTCTTTTTTTTATGTACAAACATAATTTTCGAATTACAATTATGCGTTTGTGTTGTACATTTTTCTTATGCATGATGCATATATGATTTTTGTGATTAATTGTATATTGTACAAATTAAATTAAATAAATTATAAAAATATTTTTTGCAATATGTTGTAAAAATGCATAATTTATTGAATTAATTTTTTTCCCCTAAATAAGACTATTTTTGGATTGGACTTTTTTCATTCCATTCCAAACTTGGTATATAATTGGATTACATTTATTTACACAAGGGTGCAATGATCATTTTAGTATCTTTTATCTTCACATGTGAATGAGGCCCACAAACCAAATAGTTTCTAGGGAAATTTGGAGGCCGGTCCCCCTATATGGACTTGTTTGGACTTAAGTCCGTCAAGAAAACTTATTTGTTATGAAGTCCATTTTTTGTCAATTTTACCATACTATCCCTTCTCTTTAGAAGTGAAATAAAACTAAAAATTAAAAACTTCTAAATCTTAGGAGTTTGACTAACATTAAAATATTTTTTCTCTCATATCTATCTATATTCATATATAGGTTAAGAGTTTGACTAACATTAAAATTTTCCCTCTCTCTTATCTATCTATATCCATATATAGGTTAGGTATATATATATAGTAACATTAAAAATAAAAAATAGTAACATTCAACTACAAAAAAAAAAAGTTATCATTTGAACACAAAAAATAATACATTTAAACACAAAAAAATAGTAACATTTAAACATAAAAAAAAATTGAAACATTCAATATTAATATTTTTAAAAAATAACAATAGTAACATGTTCAACAAAAATAGTAACATGCTTAATAAAAACTGTAGCATACTTAATAATAATTATTTCTCTCAAATTCAAACGCAAAAAATAGTACCATTCAAACACAAAAAATAATAATATTCAAAAATAAAACAAATAGTAACATTGAATATTAATATTTAGTAAAATAATAGTAGTAACATGCTCAACAAAAATAGTAACATGCTCAAAATAATAGTAACATGAACAGTAACATACTAAACAAAAGCAGTAACATGAACAGTAACATAATAAAAAAAATAGTAACATAAATTTGAATATATATATATATATATATAGAGAGAGAGAGAGAGAGAATTTTAAATTTGATATATATATATACACATAGAGAGAGAGAGAGAGAGCTTTGAATTTGAGTTTTAAATTTATGATGGAAATTTTATTGGCATATTTTAATTGACCTTAAATTGAGGGATAACAATTTTCAAAATAGGAAATTAATTTAACTTACTTTCAAGGAAGGGTATTTTTGAGATAAAAAAAAAAAGTGGACTTAAGTCATTACATATAATTTTAAACATGGACTTAGCCAGTTATAAGTTTCCTTGCAGGACTTATCTCCAAACAAGCACATCTAGGGGGACTCACTTCCAATTTTCACTAGTTTCTATCCAAAGATGGGATAGGATTTCATACATTACATTATGAATCCTCCAAATCGGACCACTTTGCATTGGGTTGGATTAGATTCGGACTCAAATCCAATCCAACCCAATTCTCTCATGTTGATCCAAACACCACCCATAGGGACAAGCATTTGCAATTACCACCTGCCTCCATTAAATTTGTGCTTCTGCATTATTGTTTGAAAACAGTTTAGTTTAGAAATGGGAAAATTGGTTGCTGAGACTGAGATCAAGTGTGATGGAGATGTATTCCATGAGATCTTTAGGTACAGACCACACCACATAAACAATATGAGCCCTGGAAAAATTCAGGGTGTTGATATACATGAAGGTTTTTTTTTTTTTTTTCTTCAAAGCCACCCAGTGTGGGTGGGGGGTTTGGCAAGACCCCTACCTGTATATATAACTAAAAGGAAAAAAGTACAAGGGAGGAGGACAAAGAGCCAAGCCTCCAGAAGTACAAAGTGGGAGGATCAAAGCAAAAGCAAGGTGGTGACTCACCACCAAAAACATTAAAACAAAATGGGGACTCCCCACAGAACAAAATAACTGAAAACATAAATGAAAATAAAAAACTCACTGACGAATGTGAGGAGTCTGTCGAGCATCCAAGGCGAGGATGCCAGCAATCCCAGAAGGAAGGGATGACGAATCAAGAAATTCCTGATTGAGCTGCTAAGAACAAGCCCAATTAGCCATGAAATGGGCAGCCTGATTCGCCTCCCGCAGGACGTGGTAGACGCGAGCCGAGAGAGAAGCACACAGAAGCCGAATCTGAGCAAGCAGGTAAGCATAAACCCAGCATCCAATACACTGAGAATATACCCAAGAAACCATTGTAGCTGAATTTGACTCCACTACCAACTCTGAAGCTCTCAAATCTGCGGCCAACTCTAACCTAGCACAAACAGCTTGCATCTCCGCATACAGAATAGGCTGATGCCCCATAAACAAGCTAAAAGCCCTGAGAAACCGACCCTGGTGGTCCCGAATAACACCCCCTGCCGCAGACAGCCCCGGATTTTGTTTAGAACAATCGTTAACATTGATCTTCAGGCAACCTGGTACAGGACGAGTCCAAGCAACCAAACGAAGAGGTCAAGGCCGATAAACCAAGACCCTAAGAGAACCTACAAACTCAACTGACTCATCCCGTCGTAACTGACTCGGAGCAAACCCAAAAGCAAGCCCAATCAACTGCATATCAGCCATAACCCTCTGAACCACAACGGGTACTTGAAAGGCCTGGCCATCGAACCTATAAGCATTACGCGCCTTCCATAGGTGCCACAGAATAAAGCACGTTAACAGAACTCGCACGTGTCCTGCAGAAGGAGCACAACGCCTCCAACGAAGCATTAAAGCATAAAGAGACTGAAACGGCCAAGATCTGATCCCAAACATCCGATAAAAGTGATTCCACACCTGAACTGCAAGCGGACAATCCAAAATAAGATGTCTAAGAGTCTCAACAGCCCTACCACACACACACACCGAGATACTACATGGAAATCTCGTCTCTCTAAGCCATCATCTGTGGCCAAGAAACCATGAAACAACCGCCACATAAAGAAAGAGACCTGAGTCGAAATATGCCTCTGCCACAAGAAAACCCAGCCCAAACTGGAGCCACACCCTGAATATCAACCCAAGTAGTCCTCAAGGAAAAATCCCCATCCAAAGACAAACTCCACCTCATCTGATCAATCCCCTGATCCGAAATCGAAATCTGCACAATCTGCTCAACAACTGAAGAAAGCAAAACCCCCAACAATCGGCCTCTGTCCCACTGCCGACCCGCCCAGTAAACAGAAACGTGAAGGTGAATGGGGGACTGTGGGCTCTATCATCTCTTCGAACTACACCCATGGTAAGAGAAATTTTAGTTTATTTTTTGATTAAATATTATGGTGAATGTTTTTGAAACAAGTGAAAAATGTGCTACTAATGGTTTACTCTTTTCTGTCCTCATGAGTCAAGCACAGTGGAGTGGGATTTTGAAATCCCTGGAGTAAGTACGGACATTCTAATTAGGAGTGCTATGGTACCATACATACATTCTTTGGCGAAAGAAACGCGCCAGTGCGCAAGTTTCTTATTAGATTATTCAATTCAAAATTAATTGTTCATATAATTTTTTTGTATGATATGATGGAGGTACCAAAACCTTACCTTACCCTCTAATCAGATTGAACCATTTATCATAGTAGCTGCATATCTGAGTATAGAAATGATTGTGTAAGAGAATATGTTGTTATTGGTCGGTCCTAAAGGTAAGAGTAGGTTGCTCCTCTGTTCCCTACTAATTGTGTAAGAGCTTAATTTTATCTTCCCTCTGGGTGAGTCGCTTCTTATTGGAGGAACAATACTTAATCCTGAGGATGCTCCAAAATCTTTTCGATTGCTTGTTCGGGAACTACGATCTTTGGCTCTGGAACTGAATCATTTCTTTGTATCTGAGAAGAACTTTTGAATTACTAGGAAGCTTAATCGGAATGAATCAAACCTTACGCTCTAATCAAACTAGACCATTCTGAAAATTTAGATCCATCGGTACATGTGATGGGTTTTTGTGCAGCCACCTGATCTATCTCTTGTAGTTAGAGATCAAAAAATTCATACATCAAATGCATGCGGTTGAAATGGAAAAACTTTGAGGGTTATTTCTTTGAGGTCTAAAAATTAATTCCCAAGAAAACATGATTTATTTGATGAATGTTGTTTACGGGATAATAACACTTTGCTATCACGAGTTAAATAAAAGGACTTGATAGGTATGCTAATGCGATTATCCATGTTTGTTATACAAAATCATATATATGATAAACAAATATACTAATCTTGTTCTTAGCATCGTAGTTTTTATTCTTGTGGGTTAAGAAGGCTAACAAGCACATTAATAATCCTAAAAATCTCCCTTCATGATTCATATTGTTAAAAAGTAGGCTGTTTAAGAGGACATGAATTGTTATTTTATCTTGAGTAAACTACACATATGACTTTCATACTATGACCGTTGTATTAATTACGCCTCTGAAATTTTTTTTTTATTTTTTTGTGTCAATTGAGCCATTGAACTCTCTAATTGTGTTAATTGAGCCATTTTATCTGTCTCTGTGTGAGTGTGTTACTCACGTGATTATATGACACAAAATGACAAAATGGCTCAATTGACACAATTAGAGAGTTTAAGTACTCAATTGACACACACACAACCATTTGTGTCACATGAGTGACACACTTTGTCACTTGCCGTTAGAAAATCTAATGAAGTCAGATAGAAGGGTTCAATTGACACAATTAGAGAGTTCAGAGATTCAATTGAAAAAAAGTTTAGAGACTTAATTGCCACAAGAGTCATAATAAAAGTGTCATATGTGTAGTTTACTCTTTCATCTTTGAACTTGTGTACTAGAATTTTGATCATAAGCAAGGTTTCTATTTTCTAGGACAGAAATCCAAATTCCTCTTCATGGATTTTCTCATGCCCTAAATCCTTCCACACAAATATGTACCTTCTCATATTTTTCAATGTTTATTGAGTAAATAGATCATCCGCTGTATAGCTACGGTGTTGTTCCTAAAAAACACTCCGTTTTACATACAAAACAAGATGTCGTTTTGAGGAATAACATCCCAGCTATACAACGGAGGATCTGGACTCGTATATTAAGGGGTATATGGATTCATGCAATATACAACATATACACTCAAACCATCACAAATCTTTTCTTGTATTTTCCTAGGGCTGTAGCATAATAATTTAATTATGCCAGAACACCAAAGATATTGAAGCCCACCATCTCAAGTAATAAACTTAAAGATGGTATATGTGGGTTATTGGTGATATATACCTAGTTCTTGTGTGATATAGGAATGTTTTTAAGTGTTAAGGTTGCTATTTCTCCTATGAATAAGATGTATCTGTCAAGGACATATGTGCCTGCTGAAGGTTGTGTTCTTTTGTATTTGGGGTGCTTTATTTATATTTCCAGAAAGTAAATTTTGTATTAAAAAGAAGCTTTACAAAACAAAGCCACAACACAGTAGCAAAATAGGTCATGAAAGAAGCAAAAGGTAGCAAAGATGCAACACAAAAGAATTTATAGGGAAGTATAGACCATGGTCAGTACTTCCCCACAAATTCATAACATGAGCATCCAATGGAAAGTGAAAAACGTTACAAGGAGAAAGATCAGTCCAAGCAGGAAAGGGGAAGGCCCCATAATTGCAGAAGTCTAGGGTTCAAAATAGAGTTCTTGAACCACACAGGGAAAAGCCTATCCTTAATGGCTACTTGATGACCAGGAGCAAGGAGTTCCTATCCAAGGAGAAGATTATAACAAGCAACTGTGCGGTAAGTCCCATAATTGTAGCATTCTAAGATTCAGAGGGGAGCTCTTGAACTTAGTAGACAAGAGCCTATCTTTGATCGCTTGCTTGATAATATGAGTCAGGGTATTACAATCCTTGTATTGGTTGGTAAAAACTCTAAGGTTCCTCTCCATCCAAATATGATAAACAGTAACCGAAAGACTCAGCTTCAAAACCACTGCATTGATCGAATTTCCCATCCAATGAGAGCTGCCCAATTGATGATAGAGGGCCAGATAGTAGGTGACCACTGGATTCAACTACAAGACAGGATAGAAATCCATATAGCTTGAGAATATGAGCATTCAAAGAAAAGATGAGTATGAGACTCAGGAAAATGCCTGCATATGATGCATCTCTAATCAGCTTGGTTGGAGGGAGAGTGAGCTCTATCCTTGATGTACAATCTTTGCCTAATAGCAAGCCACAAAATAAAGCTCATTCTGGGGATAAATTGCTTGTACCAGACAAGCCTGTTCCAAGAGATTTTTGGTCCAGTTCGCCTGACGTATTGCCAAGCAGAAATGGTAGAGAATCTACCACTAGCATTGAGGGACCATAGGACCTTATCATTGAAGAGCTGGTTAGGACTGTAGGCAGTCATAGAATCATTTTGCCAACTCCATTGATTCTCAGAGATAATGCAGCAAACTCTAGAATTCATGTTGAGGCAAGAGGCAAGGATAGAAATTTGACCCCATCTAGAAAATAGATGACCATTGGGATGCCAGTTATCAAGCCATAAGAAGGTGTGCTTGCCATTACCAACTTTGTGCATCAAAAGGGGCCTAATTACCTCCCTTAGTTTCAAAATATTCTGCCAAGTCCAGGAGCTAGCTGGGGTGGCCATGATTTCCCAAAGACTTCTTTCTTTTAAGTGGTAAGCATGGATCCAAAGTGACCACAAGACTTCTTTATCAGTGAAGAGCCTCCATATATGTTTCACAAGCAAAGCATAATTCCAATCCTTGAGCCTTTTAATAGCTAAACCTCCTTCATCTTTGGGTTTGCAGACCTCAACCCATGCAACTGTAGCCCCAGTGTTCTTTAAATCCACACCCTTCCATAAGAAAGCCCTCATGAGTTGTTCAATTTTTCCAATCACATAATGCAGAAGAGCAAGGTGAGTGGACCAGAAAACTTGTATGCTGCTAATGATAGAGGTTATAAGCTGTAGCCTATCTGCATAAGACAAAAATCTGTTAGTCCAGGATCTAATCCTTATTCTGATTCTCTCCACAAGACCTTCACAGTGCTGAATTTTTAGCCTAGAAGTGATGAGAGGAATGCCCAAGTATCTGACAGGAAGATCTCCTTTAGTTAGTCCAATAAGTTGAATAATTTGGAACTTAGTGTCAGGCTGGACTACACACAGGAAGATATTGCTTTTTTCAAGATTGATCTGCAGTCCAAAAGCAGATTGAAATTGCTGCAGAGAGTGATTAAGCACCATAACAAACCTTAGGTCACCATGACTGAACATCAGGAGGTCGTCGGCAAAGGAGAGATGGCTGAGCTTGATCTTTTTGCACCTCCAATGGTACTTGAAAGGTTGGAGAAAGATATTTCTTTGGACAACAAGTGCTAGCACTTCCATTGCAATAATAAACAGGTAGGAGGACAATGGGTTCCCTTGCCTAACTCCCCTCTTGGTTGGAAAGTAGCCAACAAGCTCACCATTAATATTAAAAGAGAACCTAGGAGAGGAAATACAAGCTTGGATCCAATTTCTCATTATGCTAGGAAAGTTAAAGGCTTCTAGTGTCTCCATCAGGAAGCTCCAGGCCAAAGTGTCAAAAGCTTTCATAAGATCAATCTTAATAGCACATCTAGGGGAGCCTCTGTCATTATGGTAGTTTTTAATAGCTCTTGTGCTAGAAGAATGTTGTCCCCAATATTTCTTCCATGAATAAATGCAACTTGGTTGGGACTGATGATCTTAGGAAGAGTTCTTTTAATTCTAGAAGCAATGATTTTAGAGATGACCATATAAATAGTGTTGCAGCAAGAGATAGGCCTGAGCTCACTCATAGTGCTTGGATTAGGAACCTTAAGAACAAGGGCCAAGATGGTAGAATTGAACTCTTTTAGAAGCTTACTTGTAGCAAAAAATTCCTTGATGGCAGCACATACAAGATCCCTTATATTTGGCCAGGCTTTTTTAAAGAAATATGCATTGTATCCATCAGGTCCTGGAGCTTTCTGATCTTTTAAGGAGAAGAGAGTTTTCCTGATTTCTTCATTGGTAACCACCTGACACATTTTAGCAGCCTGTTCATCAGAGAGTCTTTTTTGCATCACTTCAGAAAAAATTTCTTTTCTTTCACTGGTTGAGTAAGTTGGGCTAGTTGAGCCCAAAAGGTTTTGGTAGAAGTTAACAACTTCATTCTTAACCTCCAGCTCACCATTAGCAGCAGAGCCATCTTTTCTCCTTAGAGATAGGATCTTTTTTTTGTTTCTCCTGTTAACCATGGATTTAAAGAAAAAAGAAGTATTCTGATCCCCTTCTTTTAACCATTGAATCCTTGATTTTTGTTTGAGTACAATCTCTTCATTCCTAGCAGCAGTTAGGTACATGGAGAGGAGCTGTCTCTTTTCCAATCTCAAGTTGGAGTCAGTGTAATTGTTATCCAGTTTGGTTTGACACATTTCAAGAGCCATTTTAGCCTCAATAACCTTTTCAGATGTCTCCCCCATTTCTTTGCTTTTACCTTTGAGTAGTGCCTTTAGTCTTTTGAGCTTGCAACATAATTGAAATTGAAGTGATCCATTGTCCCAGACACCCCAAGCTTGATTAACCAACTCAAGGAAGTCAACTCTATCAGCCAGATGATTAAAAAACTTGAAAGGAGTCTTTCTCCTCTTGGATCAACACAGAGGTTTATAGTGGTTCAGCCGTGGCCTGCGTCCACTTTGGATGGCAGCGGTGGCCTTGGTGTTCTTTATTAATGAATAATCGTCACTGGAGGGTTTACACCGGAGAACTACAGTGCTTTGGGGGAGAGAGGAACAACAATATTGTGCAAGGTAGGAGAGGAGGTTTTTTGGGAGGCGTGCCATAGATGATGAGAGGGCTTACATTTATAGAGTTAGGGTTTGGAGGTGAGGCGGTGACGTGAGGAAGGGGTTTCCTACTTGTTTTGGTAATTACAAATTTGGTAGGGTTTCTCCGTGCGCCGCATTTCTCTCCCTCGTACTCCAATTCCTTCGGAGGAGAGCCCCAACTGGATTGGACCTGAACTTGGACTTGGTGGGTCTTTGCATGGTTGAGCTCTTTGAGCTTCATTGGGCCTGCTGGATCTTTATAAATTGGAATCTTTAATTGTAATTGGGCTTGAGCCTGGATTTGAGCCTTTTGGGCCTGGCCCATCATTTGCCCCCCAATGCCCCGTGTCTAAGGAAACTTCGAAAAGGGGGCATTTGTTTGAATTTTGGCGGTGGAGACTCCCTCTTCTGATAAACGTCTTCTTCCCTTTCACAATGTTTCTTGCGGATACCCAAGTCTTTTTCTATTTTTGCTTGGATTTTTAAAGGAGCCCTTGATTTTTAATTTGGGCTTTCCCTCTTTAAAAACCCTAGGATTTAAATAGAAGCTTCCTCTTTTGTTTTACCCATTTCACAAAGAGTTCTTGAGAGAGGTGGAGCTCTTCTTAAGATTTTTGAAGACCCAAGACTAGAGATTCTTGGGTTTGAACATTACCCACCTTCTTCAACTCATTCAAGAGTGTTTTCTTGAAAACTTTGAAGACTTGTGCTTTGGGATTCTTGAGTTTGAGCATCCGTATCATCCCAAGAGAAGAAAACCATATTGCCATTGTAGAGGAAGCAAGTAGCGGCTAAGGAGGCATTTCCGATCTGCTGTGTGAACCAACATTCTTTGGGTCTTCATGAATCAAGGTGGTGAGGTGAGATCCAAGGAGTAGGCGGCCCACGCCCTAGGCGTTGGGATGGAGGCACTAGGCGCTGGTTTAATGGGGATAGGCGAGCAGGCTGGGCACTACTTGGTGGGCGCTAATCCAGGCTGCTTGGGCGCTGATGGGGCGAGTAGAGGGGGCAATCTGGGGCTATTGTGCGCGCAAATCAGCTAGGCGAGCGTCCAGTTGAGGGTGGACAGCCCCTTGGGCGTGCAGCAGAGGTGGGCGGACAGCAGGCGCTGATCAGCACTGGTCTGGGCAGTTCTGGCACGCTAGGCAGTTGCCTGGGCGCTGGTTCTGCTGTCCTGGACAGCCCAGACACGCTGGGCAGTAGCCTAGGCGCTGGTACTGCTATCCTGGACAGCTCAGGAGCGTTGGGCAGCAGCTTGGAGGCTGTTTCTACTGTCCTGGACAGCTCAGACGCGCTGGGCAGCGCAGATTCTACTGTCCTGAGCAGCTTACGAGCGCTGGGCAATAGTATTTTTTCAACAAAAGGTGAAGGAAATCAACCCAGGGAGCAGCGTGGAGAGCTGTGCAGCAGCCTGGGTGCAGGGGCTGGTTTGGGCGCCACTCCAGGCTCTGATTCGGGTACCGTAGGCGCTAATTTTGTTGCCGAAAGTGCTCCTTCTTGTCGTTCCTCTCTCTTTCCTTCCTCTTGTCCCCGGATTTGGAGGACTCACCTCGCCTGGCCCTTGTGACGTCCTCAGCGTTTTATGTATTTCTAGGCTTTTGCTAGCAGCTCTGGCATGCTCTTTGGTGGGCGCTTCATCACTGAGAAGAAGAAGCTTGATGAGCGGAGGCCTCCTAGGAAGGCGATCATCGTCACTTTGTCGTCTAGTTCATCAACCTGAAGTACCTCCTCGTTAAAACGAGTGAGATAGCTCCTCAGGCTCTCCTCACGGTCCTGCTTTATACTAAGCAGGTGGGTGACTGGCTTCTGGTGGTGACACCCTCCAATGAAATGTGACACGAATGACCTGCTCAACTCAGCAAAGGAGGCAATGGATGCCGGGGAGAGCTTAGCAAACCATTGTCGGGCGGACCCCTTTAATGTGGTTGGGAACGCCCTGCACATGATTTCGTCTGGGACGTTGTGCAACTGCATCAGAGTTTTGCAGGTGTCGAGATGATCTAGCGGGTCCTTCACTCTTGTTCCATCAAAGCCCTCCATAGAGGGCATTTTGAACTTTTGGGGTAGAGGGTAGTTTGTCACGTCAGGCTTGAAAGGCGTGTCTGTTCGCCGCACAAGATAGTCCACTGTTTCTGGTCCTTGTGCCCTCATAGCATGGAAGACGTCACCTAGTTGGTTTTGCACTTCCTTGATTTTCTCATCCCAAAGGTTGGGAGCTCCTCTGGAATGATCGTGAAAGTGACTCCCATGCTCCATACTTTGGTTTTCGCCCTCGTCCTTTTGGAGAGGAGGGTCCTCACCATGGGAAGCATGAGGAGGAGGGCGTGAAGGTCCCTCATGATGAGCTTCCCTGTGTGGGGCGCCCAGGGGGACTCCAAAGGGAGCGCCCAGCCCTACGGGGGCGCCTAGATGTGGAGCAGCAGGGCGTGGAGCTCCTTGACCTCTAGGACGTAGAGCTCCTCTAAGCTGTGCTCTGCCGAGTTGTGCTCCACCAAGTTATGCTCCTCCTCGTCCAACGAGTATAAGTTGCAGCATCTGCTGGTTTTGGGCCACCAGCTGCTGCATGGTCTCCAACATTTGTTGAGGATTTGGAGCTGGAGCATTCGGCACATGGTTGGCAGGTGGAGGAACGTCCTCCTCCTCTCGTGGAGGATTGTCTTCATGCTGGTTCATGGATCTAGTAGTGATCGTCATTGTTTCAGTAAAAATAGAATGCTTGGAAGTGAGAATTCTGTCGTTCCCACAGACGGCGCCAAACTGATGATGCACAAATCGGTTTCGTGCAAGTTCAACAGTCAAGAAGGTGAATAGGTATAATCAATGTGCAGTAAACAAACAATCAATGGCCAAAATAACAAATAAAGGATCAACACAGAGGTTTATAGTGGTTCGGCCGTGGCCTACGTCCACTTTGGATGGCAGCGGTGGCCTTGGTGTTCTTTATTAATAAATAATCGTCACCGAAGGGTTTACACCGGAGAACTACAGTGCTTTGGGGGAGAGAGGAACAACAATATTGTGCAAGGTAGGAGAGGAGGTTTTTTGGGAGGCGTGCCCTAGATGATGAGAGGGCTTACATTTATAGAGTTAAGGTTTGGAGGTGAGGCGGTGACGTGAGGAAGGGGTTTCCTACTTGTTTTGGTAATTACAAATTTGGTAGGGTTTCTCCGTGTGCCGTATTTCTCTCCCTCGTACTCCAATTCCTTCGGAGGAGGGCCCCAGCTGGATTGGACCTGAACTTGGACTTGGTGGGTCTTTGCATGGTTGAGCTCTTTGGGCTTCATTGGGCCTGCTGGATCGTTATAAATTCGAATCTTTAATTGTAGGGGTTTTTGGAAGCCGGTACACCTAATTAGAGTTATTTGGCAAAAAGTACACATTAAAAAATGTCTTGGAAAAAAATACACTATATGTATACAAATACCTAAATACCCCCTTTAGGGTCATTTAATTCAAAATCTCTTATCTTTAATGCACCTTGATTCATGTGTATTAACAATTCAAAATCTCTTATATTTAATGCACCTTGATTCATATGTATATATATATATATATATATATATGAGAACTTTAATATTCTATATTTGTATATCGTCCCTTGATTTATGCGAATTTTTTTTGGAACTTTAATATTCTATATTTGTATGTCCTCCCTTGATTCATGTGAATTTTTTTTGGAAAGTGATTTTATTTTCAAATTATATTTAATGCACCTTGATTCATGCGTTTTTTTTTTTTGGAAAGTGGTTTTATTTTCAAATTAATTTAATATCCGGAATAGTGTAATAGTGTAACAATAAAAGTGTAACAGTGTAACAATAACAGTGTAACAAGCTATATACACAAAATATTGTACTATTACATTTTGTTAAACATATATTTTCACATAATTTCATTCAAAACAGTCCATCTCCGTTTAGAATTTATTACCACATGCACAAAGTGTAACAATAAAAGTGTAATAGTGTAACAATAACTGTTACACTATTATTGTTACACTGTTATTGTTACACTATTATACTATTTCGGATATTAAATTAATTTAAAAATAAAATTACTTTCAAAAAAAAAAACCGCATGAATAAAGGTGTATTAAATATAATTTGAAAACAAAATCATTTTTCAAAAAAAATTCGCATGAATCAAGGGAGGATATACAAATATATAATATTAAAGTTCTAAAAAAAATTCGCATGAATCAAGGGAAGATATACAAATATAGAATATTAAAGTTCTCATATATATATATGTATATATGTATATATAAATATTTATATATACATATATACGAATTTATATACGTATATATACATATTTATATATATATATATATATATATATATATATATATATATATATATATATATATTATATGTGTATATATATATAAAAATTCGTGTATATATATATGTGTGTGTGTGTGTGTGTGTGTGTGTACTTGTTTGAATTTGTATATATATTCAAACAAGTATATACACGAATTTAATGCACCACTTTCCCATAAAATTAGGAGATGTTTAATGCACCACTTTCCAAAGAAAATACACATGGATCAATGGAGGACAAAAATGTCACAAAAAAATCAATAAAATTCAAATAATGTACTTAGATACAAATAAGTATCAAAATTAAAGACTTAATTACCCAACATTTTTTTCTGTGTATTTTTTTACAATTAAGTCTAATTTGGTGTACCCCCTTCCAATTTTCCCTTAATTGTAATTGGGCTTGAGCCTGAATTTGAGCCTTTTGGGCCTGGTCCATCAACATTCATTGGAAGCCTCAATGGGAATGTTGTATCAAAAGTTTTACAAGGGTCTGAGTCTAATTATTTTGATGAAGCTTCAATGGAGGTGTCTTTGGTTTATCATTTCCAACAAGCATTGGGAGATACTTATAATGCCAACTGTAGCAGACAATACGACTATATATCACCTATTTGCTTCTTATATCTTCTTGAGCGTCTCTTGATTTGGGTTTATTTCTTCCGGGATTCTTTTTCACTATAAAATCTTCAGCTGTTGAATGGCTAGTCTATGAGCCATCAAATGCTAAGCCAAGTGCAAGTTTGGTAACTAATATGCAGTCACCTCTGGAAGATATTTTTTATTTTTTGGCCCACATGGTCGAGCATTTTCGTTACAATGATCAAGAAATAGCTGAATAGTTAGAAAAATCAAACATCAAATTCATTGACTACTATCCCCTTCTGGTTTTGAGGCTGTTTATTATATTTTGTTTACTTTGTGTGAACTCTGCAAATTACGGTGATAAACTTCTTGATTTGCTGTGGAGGGATGATATTGTTCGTCTGCTGCCAAGGGATTTTTATGATGTTCTTTGGAGACCCTCTGGTGATTGTAAATGTGCTTGTGGAAGCATTCAGAACAATCGGGGACCCTCTAGTGATTGTGAGCTTAGGAAATAAGAATTCAGAGTTTGCAAGTCCTGATAGCATCTTTGTGGACATGGGAGTTATGCAGTGCAAAGAGGGCATTATAAGAGTCTTGTTTTCGCTGGGCGAAAGTGTCTCTGTTGGAATAAACACAAGTAATTCAAGTGGTGGGCTTTCTTTGAATAATACAGTGCCATATTCTAATGTCAGCTCCACGGAAGATCATAACACAAATAAAAAAAAAAAGTGGATATGAAGGTAAGCTGCAAATGAATTGGAGCCTTTTTTGGGACATCTCTGCTGCTTTAAAGTCGATGGAGAATAGAAATGGAAATGTGCTTTTGTCTGATGCCTCAAAGATCAAGGTGATACCTAATTTTTTGATGGTGGTTGTGCTAATGTGAAATATATGGCCAGATTTAGGATCTCTCCTTAATATATTTTGAATTTTGTTTTACATTTTCAGGCTGAAGTGGAGAAGAATTTGAACTTCTTAACTGCTATAATGAAGCATTCCTTCAGGAATCAGTCTTGTGATGCTGAAGACGGAAACATATTTGATGAAGCAAAATGCATGCTTTATGAATTGAATCAGCTTTCTGCTGCGTTAGATATAAGGTATTTTAAATGTGTAGATGATATTACAGTGACTTATGAGTACATTGCATTTATACAAAGCTTAAATCTCCTCCTTCTGTCTACTTTGGCCTTAACTTTGTTTGGAATATATATAGTTTAGAAAGAACTGTGTGAAAGAAACCGTAGTTTCATTTTTGCAATACATAACAACATTAAAGCCATTTTGCTGAGCCAAGATGCCGTAAATAATTTATTTTGTCCATTGAATCTTAAACATATATGTGGCGCTGTTAAATTTGGTGTTCTCTGGATTATACTTCAGTGAGCAGGAACCTGATGTGAACACTTCAAGCATTGAAGAACTATTGAAGAAACTGCAGTTAAGGAGGCCAAGGCTGGAGACTTTCTTGAATCAGTTGCAGACGAGCAAGGATACAGTGGCCGTGGTTGAGGCAACAGACACAGACATCGTCTCTGGAGCACAACATAACGAGGAACTTAATAGCCGCCAGGCTGATGAACTAAGCAAATCTGAAAAAGGCATTGTGTGAAGGTTTTGCAGGGTACTACTGATTCTGGGACCTAAAGCAATGGAAATGGCTGGGACACTAAAAGCAACAAGGGAGAGGGAAATATTAAGTGTGCGTGGGAAATAGTAGTTACATGCAATCAAACTATCAAGTTCATATATACTTCAGAAGTCGTTGCTTCTTGCTTATGTAAATGTTGCAGCATATAATTTCATGTCTTTTCTCCCACAATCTACACTACGTAGTTGCAATAGAAAAGGGAACCATATTAGGCCAAGATGAATCTAGTCCATGGATGCTACATTTTTTCCCAACTTGTGTCATACTCAAAATGCTGATGCTTTGTTCTAGGGATAACTGAAAGAGAGATTTTAGAATGCTAAAGATAAAATTCTGAATTCATCTCCTATTCGTTGTTGGTATCATTGATGTTGTTAATGAATAGAAATCAACTGAAACATTTTGGATCTACAAAGATAAGTATTATATGGTTAGCGCTGCATAAAAACAACATTCCTCCTAGAGTAGCTTTTAATACGAATAAGAGAAATGTCAGTCATTTATGTAAATTCAATCTATTCTATCGATAGAGGAATACATAGAGTTGAACATAGTAAAATGAGAAATTGAAAGATTTTGTTGGAATTGTTTTTTGTTTTTTGTTTTTTTTTGGACATTTCCTGCCCAATCTCCTCTTATTGTCACAATTCATGGGAGATACCCCATAATCAAAATACAACAGATACATAATTGTTCTTAATGAGAGATTTTGAAGTTGCAGATTCTAAATTTTGATTTGAACAAATTTGTAAGATGATGGGATGTGAAAATGATGCAATGAAGCGGGTAGAAAGTAGGATATAACAAACGAAAGAAGAATAATGAAAATAAACCGTTGATTTGTGCATAAAATATCGGTTTAGATTTCTACTCTAGATCTGGAAGAAAATAAACAACTCTCTCGATTGTATTCAATAATCAAAAGTTTTTTAGTGGTAAAGCTTACAAAAGTTTAAATAGTGCAAAAATACTAAAACTAATTAGGAAATTAGAATCCTAATTAAATTAAAAAACCAAATAAACTAAAATCCTAATTAAACTAGTGAATAAAGTAAAATAAAATAATTTCTTAGTTAAATTAGAAAATGCAATAAAATCTCCAAAATTTTCCTAACTGAATGACATTGATCACATTCAAATAAAATAGCAAATTTTTTGTCATTTATTTTGCATCAATATTTAATTATGCATCATTCTCTCTAAGTTGAAAAATAATTCGCCCTCGAATTCGCTTCAATGTTTGAATTTAGGATTCTAACCAACTTATCGAAACAAGAATTGATACCTTGATTTTTAGCCCAAAATTTCACCCCTTTAAGCTTGACTTTTGATAAATTGCAAAGGAACCATAGACCCAATTTTAATGGAATCTTGTCGTAAGTGTATCCACAACTTTTCACTCCGATGGTCTTTTACCGTATAAAGTAGAAAAATATGATAACTCAGAATTTTCTTAGTCATGTAGTTTTCTACAAATTTCAGCCAAAACGGATCATTATTTTTTAATAGAATTTTTTCTGAACACAATCTTGAATTGTTACTGACCTCCACATACCTCACCGCTATAATTGACCCAACATAATGTGCCTTGGGTGGTTGCTTCTTGAATCAAGATTTCATCCTTATATGATGACTTGGACCTCATCTATTTATCTCCATATGATCAACGACAAGAACATTGGCCTTGACGCTATAAAAATCTTATTCATCATATATCGGGAAATCAAAATTATATGTTGTAATGGTAAAATAATCATCCTCCAAATATTCATCGAATATTGGACGTAAATTCCAATCAACTTGTGATCACACATAAGATGATTTGCTATCAAAAAATACCTCTTTTGAGTTCGTGTCAAAATCTCGAATCTCTTTTTGGATCTCACTCACGTTCACTAGACTCTCTTCTTCCGCAACCACTCATCATGAATTGTGGGACCATCGCTGCGGTTGTTAGGTCGGTACTTGTTAAATTAATGCCTCAAACTATTGTTGTTGCATCCTCACGTCTCTTACGTTAATATCGGCTCCATAGAGTTCTTCTACATGTTGTCTTTTTGGCTGCATAGTGACAAGAACGTAATTGAGCTCTAATACCAACTGATGCAAAGAAGCGAGAAGAAATTAGGGTATAACGAACGAAAGAGAGAACGAAAATAATTTATTGATTTGCGCACAAATACCAGTTTAAATTCCTACTCTAGACCAGTTGATTCACAAAGAATACCAGTTCTAAAGACTAATAAATTTGTTGATTCCTAAGAATATCATAAAGATTAGAAAGAAAAGAGACATCTCTCTTAATTATATTCAATAATCAAAAGATGTTTAGCCTTAAGGCTTACAAGAGTTTAAATAATAATAAAACTTTAAAATTAATTAGAAAATTAGAATCATAATTAAATTATAAAAATAAACTAAAATCCTAATTAAATCATTAAATAAAATAAAATAGTTTCTTAATTATATTAAGAAACACAATAAAATCTTCTAAATTTTTTCAATTGAATGACATTGACCACATTCAAATAAAATATCAAAATTCTTGTTGACGAGCTCAGATCTAATTGGGCTAGATCCAGTAAATCAAGCCCGCCCAGATCCACCAGGAAGGCAGTCCAAGTCCGGTTCATCAATTCGATCCAGTCCAAGATCCAAGAAGTCCATGAAGAAAAGAGCACATGGGGGAGAGATCATCGGGATGGATACACAAGAATTAATTGTACTTAGTTTTTGTAACTATCATCCCCGAAGAATTAGTGCTCTCACACTCACATCACCACCTCAACCAAGGCTCCATGCCTATAAATTATAAGCCTTCTCTACATGAGAGGAGACATCTTGGTATCTCACCACACCTCTTTACACACGCATAGCTTCTCTCTCCTAGCTATTGTATCTCTCCCGGAGTTAACCATTGCTCTCTCCCGTTTACTTCATCAATAAAGACCCCCCGGCCACCGTTGCCGTTTCCCAGAGTGGAGTAGGTCACCCGGACCAAACCACTATATATCTATGTGTCGACTCAATATTTACATTACTGTCATTGATTGCTTTATTTATTGTCCATTAATTACACTTTATCACACACTCGACTATTGATCTTGCACGAGACTATTTTGTGCATCATCAGTTTGGCGCCGTCTGTGGGAAACGACTAAGTTTTTTACTACATTGCTACTCCATGGCAATCACAACCAGGTCGATGAGTCAACAACCAGGAGACAACAACTCAGCCCCCCCGGGAGGAAGCTCCGTCTTCCCTCGCACCCTCGAAACCATCCACTACAGCAACTCCCGTGGTCGGGCAATAGCTCTTACACACCATGTAGCTGTTGGTAAACCAGAACCAACAAATCATCCAGTTGATGCTCGTCGTCTCGGGAGGCGTGGCCCCTCAACTCGTATGAGGAGCACCACTCCCTCCAACGGGAGAAACACAGCAACCTCTCTACTCTGGGTGCCAAACCGCCCCCCACCATGGAGCCCAGCGCCAGAACAACCCCGAACAGCCCCAAGGCGCCCCTCGCCCAGGAGTCCTCTTCAGCGCACAAGAAGTTCACATGCTCCCCCTCCTCATGTACCTGCGTAGGAGGACGAGGGAGAAAGTCAGTATGTCGATCATGAAAGCCATTATAACAACCCGACTGATGATGTACCCAACCAATGAGACGAGAAGATTAGAGAAACTCGGTGATGCCCTCAACGCCATCAAGGCACAGGCGCCCAAGACTATGCACTACTTGGTAAGGCACACTAATACCCTGTTCATTGCAGATGTTGTCAACTATCCCCTACCCTCAAAGTTCAAGATGCCTGCCATCGAGATCTTCGACGGTACCAAAGACCCTCTAGATCATCTTGACACCTATAAGTCTCTTATGCAACTCCACAACGTGCCTGACGAGATCATGTGTAGAGCCTTCCCCACCACCCTGAAGGGGTTTGCTCGACAATGGTTCGCGAAGATAAAACCCTCTTCTATCCACTCCTTCGCGGAGCTGAGCAAATCTTTTGTCTCCCACTTTATTGGGGGACACCGACATCAGAAGCTTATTACCCACCTGCTCACCATCAAGCAGGACCAGGATGAAATCCTCAGGAGCTACCTCACTCATTTCAATGAGGAGTCTATCCAGATTGAAGAGTCAGACAATAAAGTAGCCCTAGCCACCTTCATTACGGGTCTGCCCTCCTCCAGTTTTATGTTCTCTATCCTCAAGAAGCCGCCCTCCAACATGCACGAGCTACTCTCAAGGGCACAAAAGTACATAAACGCCGAGGATGTCACCAAATCCCGTCGGGGTGAGTCCTCTTGAGGAGGAGAGAAAATGAAGGACACCCGCGAAGACAAGAGGGAGGCAGAGGGCAAGAGACAGAGAACTGAGAGAGTCTCTGTCAAAGACCGTCTCGGCCCAGTACCCTAGAGAGAATGGCAACCCTTCACGCCACTCAACGCCTTGGTGGAGCTCATCCTATTCCAGATACAGGATGACCCCACACTCCGTTTGCCCGAAAAAATGAAGTCCACCCCGAACCATAAAAACCCGAACAAGTACTGTCGTTTCCACCGCGACCACGGCCATGATACTAACGACTACTTTGATCTTAAAAGGCAGATCGAGGAGCTCATACAGTGTGGCCAGTTGAGGTAGTACATTGCTGGCAGAGAACAAGCTCCGCCACCTTGCCAGGACCAGGACGACAGAGAACGTCAGCAACCCCTCTGAGAAATTCAGACAATATCCTGAGGGCTAGGAGGAAGAGGCGACTCCAACTCCGCCAGGAAAGTCTTGGCCCACCTATGGGACACCGAACACCTGAAGATTTTATCTATCCTTTATTATTTCAGTTGATTTATTTTGTTATTTATTATTTTATGAAATAAAACTCTGCGAAGATTATTGTGTCCATAACTATCTTGCTTTCATTTCATAAAATTTGTAAACAGCTTACAAAAGTCAGAACATGACCTAACAACAAGGTAGACAAAAAGACAAAAGTCGTCATATTACTGACGATCAGTCACTGCTCCCCGAGCCACTACCATCAAGGCTCTCTTCGTCATCATCTATCTTTGGTGTCTCATAGGCGACGAAGCCAGAGAAATCAATAGCAGGGAAAGCTGTCAAGCCTTTTATAACCATCAGTAAAGGCGTGGCCCTCTCAACATCCTCCCTCCTCATCTCCATCTCAATGGAATGAATTTATGCCACCACAGCCCTCTCTCAAGCTATACGTAGCTCGGCCTTAACTCTGGCGGCTCTCTCGTGGGGCGCTTGCATCTCTGAATTTTTCTCGCACAGACAGTCATCTTATCAGTATCTAGCTTCGCACTCTCTCGTAAGTCGCCAAGTAGCGTGGCCTAATCCAACCTCTGTTCCCAAGTAGTCTATGTATCCAACTTCGTGCTCTTTCACAAGTCACCAAGAAGCTCGACCTAATATTACATCTAATCCAAAGCGGTCTATGTATCCAGCTTCGCGCTCTCTCGCGAGTCGCCAAGAAGCTTGGCCTTATCTTACCTATGCTCGCAAGAAGTCTATGTATCTAGCTTCGCCCTCTCTCGCAAGAAGTCTATGTATCTAGCTTCGCCCTCTCTCGCAAGTCACCAAGAAGTTCGGCCTAATCCTATCTCTGCTCCTGAGCAGCCTCAATCTCCAGCTTAGCGCCTCTCTCACGAGTAGCCAAAATTTTAGCCTCAAGAGGTGTTACTCTCTCATGAGACAACCTCAACTGCTCTCAGCAGCCCCCTCCCCCCCCCCCCCCCCGTGTCTGCCTCTCTATTACCAGATGCCTGAATGCCTCTCCAAGCTTGATCGTCCTTGAAAAAGGCAGGGATAAGTGGCAGCCACCTGCAAGCATTCAAAAAGCAGAACATGAAGGAAAGGAGGCGAGTACAAAAATCAAAGTTGAGAAGAGAGGCATACCACGGAAGACCCTTCCATCACGGTATTGGTAATGCCACTTGGACCTCGAGATCCAACCTCTCTAATATCCTTGGGAGTCACAGACCTCCAAATTCACTCCTTGACCAAACTCAAGTCAAAACATTGACACCAAACCACTACTAGAAGTAGGACAGATATGTGGAGTTACAGTCCTCGTAGAAGATTGCACTAGAGTCTCAACTCCTACAAAAGTACAAGGGCCAGCTCTGGTACACACAGGAGTCACGGTCTAGGAAGGAGTGGGGGCACCACCAGGTCCCATCTCCCGGGAAGCAACCTAGCCATCGGACCTTGACCGAGAAGTACTGGGGGCATCAAACCTCGCCCTCTTGGGAGGAGGGGAAGACACCACTCTAAAAGCACAGAGAGTCTCCACCATCGCCCTATCAATATCAACAGGGCGTCTGTACTTAGAGACAAAGTTAGTATAAAGAACCAGTATCGAGAAAACATTAAGTAGAAAACAGGATTGGAGAAAGCGAGTTCGCCTCTTGCACAGTCGAAAGCCATCATAGTCTCTTTCTCTGGCAAAATCCCAGAATGCCAATTCGTCGCCCATGAATGCCTAACAGCTGCCTGCTAGAATGCAGCTTCCCACCACAGTCGGTTTCACTAATTTGTGCTTAAAACTCAAATTCAGAGAGATAGAAGCATTTTTTTGGGAAAATTTGTTGACCAAACTGTCTTCATCCATTTGTATGTTGTAGATCTCAAAAAAATACCCGAATTCAAAAAAAAAATTCACCTCAAACGGACAACCGAGCGCAAAGTTACGGTCGTTCAAAGTTTTACCATTTTTTCATGGTTTTCTGATACTTCGTTTGGCTGGCTCTCCAGGCTTCACAAGCGTCAACCATACCACATACATCATCTGGCGTCGCCCAGGCCTCCATGGTGTCATCAATACCAACTTTTGCTCCAAGGCGTTGCCTCCTGCTCCAAGCCAGCGCCGGTGCCGAAAGGGACAACCGAGCGCAAAGTTACGGTCGTTCAAAGTTTTACCATTTTTTCATGGTTTTCTGATACTTCGTTTGGCCGGCTCTCCAGGCTTCACAAGCGTCAACCATACCACATACATCATCTGGCGTCGCCCAGGCCTCCATGGTGTCATCAATACCAGCTTTTGCTCCAAGGCGTTGCCTCCTGCTCCAAGCCAGCGCCGGTGCCAACAGTCAGCGCCTAGGTGCCCATGCCAGACAGCACCAACCAGCGCCCATCCCAGGCTGGCGTCTCCCACCAGATCTCCTGCGACGTCAAAGTCATTCCCCTCATCTCACCCAATGAAGTAGCGCCATTGGCGCCCCTACCTCCCATATAGTCGCCAGTGCCGCCCTCTCCACTACGGGCGTAATCTATGATCTCTCTCCCTTCTTCTTCGACGTTGACACCCCTGTCGCCACCCAACGCGCTGGCGCCGCCCAGCGTTTCGTTGGCGTCGCCCAACGCTTAGGCTTTGGCCTTGGCACCACCTAGCGCATCCCGGGGTTGTCTCCTGCTTGGACAGCTTCCACCGCCGCCATGTCGCCATACGCCACCTAGGAGAGGGCGTCGCCCAGCACGTCAGCACCGCCCATCGTGGCATCGCCCAACGTCTGGGTCGGTGCGCCAAACAATAAGGCCCCTCCTCTTGCTTCGATGGCGCCACCCACACCTGCCCTACCTTGAGTCACCTTGCTCCACTCCATCGAGGAATCTTCTCCTCCCAGAAGATGACGCCTAGGTGAAGGAAGTTTTAAGGAGGTTCAACACATAAACAAATCGCTATGGTGGTACGAAATGAGAAAAGAATTTTTACAGACAAAAATAGGAGGCCGAAAAAGCTATACCGTGGAGGAAAAGAAACGAGAGCTCACTCATGCCCTCAAAATCTTTGACACAACAAGAATTTGGGTCATGGGGGGCAAATGATGAACCCAGATCTAATTGGGCCAGGTACAGTAAATCAAGTAAGCCCAGATCCACCAGGAAGGCAGCCCAAATCCAGTTCATCAATCCGACCCAGTCCAAGATCCAAGAAGTCCATGAAGAAAAAAACACGTGGGGGGGGGGGGGGGGGGGGAGATCATCAGGATGGATACACAAGAATTAATTGTACTTACCTTTTGTAACTATCCTCCCCGAAGAATTAGTGCCCTCACACTCACGTCACCGCCTCAACCAAGACTCCATGCATATAAATTATAAGTCTTCTCTACATGAGAGGAGACATCTTGGTATCTCACCACACCTCTCTACACATGCATAGCTCTCTCACCTAGTTATTGTATCTCTCCCGGAGCTAACCATTGATCTCTCCCATTTACTTCATCAATAAAGACCCCCCGAACACCATTTCCCTTTCCCAGAGTGGAGTAGATTACCCGAACCGAACCATTATATATCTGTGTACCGACTTAATATTTACATTACTGTCATTGATTGTTTTATTTATTGTCCATTAATTACACCTTATGAAACACTCGACTGTTGATCTTGCATGAGACTATTTTGTGCATCATCACTCATTATTTTTTCTATATCATTATTTTATTCTGCATCAAAAAAGCTACAGATTTAAAGCGCGATAAGGTAGTATATTTTTAACGAGGTAGGAGCTGGGAATGTGATATAAGAGAAAAATTAGTTCATAATATAAATTGTAATAATTAAAGATGAGGTCATTGGTCTCTTCAATTTGAGGTGAAGAAGATTAGATTTGTTGAAAGCCTTGACATGAAAGAAGACACTATAACCATGAAAGCAATATCTATATATGCTAGGGCTGACCTATTAACATGATTTGGACCTGCTAACCTTAGCATGTTAGGGTTGAAGTTAAACGAATTGGTATTAAAAACATGTCATCTTATCTAACGTTTATGATTAAATTGTAAGAATTTATTAACGATTCGTATATAAAATTTAGAACACCTAAATTACAAGGTTTAGAACATACTTGTGTGAGTCATGATACTCGATCTTCAGGTTTCTTTCGCGGAAAGGCAAGGTCTTCATCTCCTTCTTCAAAGCAATAGGCGGCTCTCAATGGGACAAACCAAATTAAATTATGAATGAAGAGTGGATCTAGAATGTTATTTATAATGAATCTAACGGGACTCTTCCATTACGGGACACAATTAAATTAAAACCTACACTTAACCGCTTCAATCACATCAATTAAAAGAATGTACATACGTCCATCAAAATAGATTACTTAACAATATTGTGCTAATCTCATTGAAACATAAATTCAATCCGTTTTTCACAAACCCAAAATCAACTATCAATTAATGGAAGTCCAATATGAAAAAATTCCAACATTCTCTTACTTGTCCAACATTAATTGTAGCCATTTTAAAAAATAAAATAAAATTATTTTTTGAAAAAAGACTCTCGGGCTAATCAAACAAAAACTTAATGTGGTCACAAAATAAAATAAATATGATGCATGAGACAACATTTCAAACACGACCCGGGCCAAAAAAATCACTATTTTCTAACCATGGTGGTCTTTACATCCTTTATTGACATAGAATCAATCCATGATTACAAAAAATAATAATCCTATTGGCATGAATCAAGATATGGTTGTGTAATAAGAAAATAACTTCTCAATATGTGATATGATAAACATGTTATTTTCATTGTTAGTTCTCCAAATGATTTCTCTTTAATAATATGCTTCAACAATAAATTGGAGAAATTCATTAACTTCAACAATAAGCTAGTATATCTCTAAATTTAAAATCTCAAGTTTTTCTGAATGGTGTAATTAGAGACATACTCCATTGACAAAACAGTCATATTTAAGACATACACCAAGCCTTAAAATTTTATATAAAATGAGATGTCATAAATGTACATATATAAAACATAGCAAGAATATCATGCTAACAATAACGATGATCATCCAAATATTTATTAGTCATCAAATAGATGAATCTCAACCATAATGAGTAACAAATATTACATAAATAAACTCTCACTAACCAAATACATCAAAAAACCCCAAAATACGTATGTTGTCAAACATGTTTATTAAAAGTTACAAGTATTAATCTCTTGGTTAAAGGATCAGCAAGCATTGATTCTATATCAATATGTTCAACCACAATGTCACATTTCTTCACACGATCCCTGACAAAAAGATACTTAATTTCATATGTTTAGACTCACTATAATTTTTGTTGTTCTTTGAGAAGAACATAATTAAAATATTATCACAATAAATTGTTAGTGGCCTAGAGATGAAATCAACAATCATAAGCCTTGAAATAAAATTCATTAAGCATATAACTTGTATTGCAGCTCTATAACAAGCTACAAATTCAGCTTGCATAGTGAAACAAGTTGGAAGAGTTGGTTTAACACTCTTCCATAATATTGTTCCTACAGCTAGCATGAAAATATTATCTTGAAGTGGATTTTAAATTATTTGAGCAACCAGCAAAATCTAAATCTGAGTAATCAATCACATCAAGACTATTAATCCTCCTACAAACAAACATGGAATCTTTTGTCTTTTACGAGTATCTAATAATTTCCTTAGTTGACACCCAATAATCTAATTTTAGTTTAGAAAGATATTTACTAAGAACACTAACTATAAAGACAATGTTTTTTCTACAAAAGGATTATAGATTTTGACATCAGCAAGATAAACCCAGACACAAAAATGGTTAAGATTTAGTTTCCTATTAGTTCACAATTAAAAAAAATATTTTTGAAACAAATTTACTAGGAACTCTATTAAGAATGTACAAAGTTGTTTTAATTACTTCACCCTAAAGGTAATTAGGTAAGTTACACCTACTCATCATGTTCCAGGTATGGTTTATTGGGCAACAATCTAACATTCTTACAAGTACTTGACAAATGGTCTCAAATACTGCCCAGAAAATAGCATGTTTGCCATAATACTCACCAACACAGTCAAACCTAACAATTTTGATGACTTTCCCTAATTGTTTCTTTACCTCATTCTTGAAAATTTTAAACTTTTCAAGGGTATAAAAAATTTTCATTAATTAAATAAATATATTCATAACGAGAGAAATTGTCAATAATGTAATAAAGTATTTATTACCGCACTAAGTACATGAGTAAAGTCCACTAATGTCAGTGTAAATAATTTCTAAAAGATCTAGACTATAAGTTGTAATTTTCTTCTTAATCTTGGTCAATTTATCCCTAATGCAATCAACACAAGTTTCAAAGTCTCCAAAATCAAGGGGAGGAAGAACATCATTCTTTATTGATCTTTTCACTCTTTCCCTAGAAATATGACCAAAACATTTATGCTACAATTATAAAGATTTTTTTTAATGAGAGGTCTCTTAAATATAATATTCACAACATCTGGATAACTATATTCGTTATTAGCAACCAATCATATACTTGTGAAATTAAAATCAAATTTCATTACCAATCATATATTGTCATGTAAAGACAATTTAATTTTATCATTACCAAAATTAAAACAAAATCAAATTTTACCAAGCAATGAAATTAAAATCAAATTCCACCCACATGATAGCACATAAAAAATATTTTCTAAAACAAGTTGAAAACTAGTGTCTAAATTCAACATAATGGTTCCTATTAACTCAACATGGACTTTATTATTATTTTCTACTTTAAGTTTGACTTCCCATTCACTTAGTCTCCATTTTCTTGTAAGCCCCTGCAAAGTCATGACAACATAAAACAAAGCCCCACTATCAATCTACCAAGAATTTAATAGGACATTAACTAAATTGGATTCAAAGTAAACAAAAGCTAGTGATTTGCCTTCTTTTTTATTCTTATTTTTTAACCAAGACTTGAATCTAGTGCACTCACCTTTCTTATGACCCCATTTTTTGTAAAAATAACACTAGACATCTTTTCGAATGCCAGCCCTAGGATCTCCCACATTCTGACCAGTACCATGCCTTTTGAAATCCCGACCATTCTTTTTGGAGCATTGTGATTAGGATTTCTATTATTTCCCTAATACCCATCTTCAAAACTAAATTTAGGCTGGAAAACAAAGAAGGCAGATTCATTCTTTTCTTTTCTAAATTTTTCTTCCTCAGAATCACACTTGAAGATAAGGTCATTTACGGTTCAGGACTCATTTTGGGTATTATAGGTAGTTTTCCTTTGCTTCTTGTAATTCATTGATTCATGGAATAAAATTCTCTCTTCTTTAAAAAAAAAGGTATTATAGGTAGTTTGATTTGACTAAAGTCAGAAGGCAAAGAATTAAAAATGTGACGAACAATGAAATCATCAAAAATAAAAATTTTGAAAGCTTTGATCTTGATTTGAACTTAAAACATTTTAAGGATGTACTCACTAATACCACCTACATTGTCATATTTCATACTCAGTTCATTTATTAGGCCACCAACTTCAGGCTTATTGGATACCTTTTATCTCTCTCCTACACGGCGTCGCTGGGCGTTGGGCGTGGCCAGGCAGGCACACATGTGGCACTGACGGGGTTTGGACGCAAAAGAGTGACGCCGGGCGCAGAAGCATCGATGGTGGATGAATCGGGCATGGTTGTAGAGGTTGGGCACAGAGCTAAGGAGCCTGGGCATGGAGCTGTAGAGCAAAGTACGCCGGGGGATGCTGGCGGTGATAGATCCAGTCAAACAGATGATTTGGTTAGTTCAGGTGTAACCTAACGGAGTCAGATTCCTCAAAGCTCTCCTGCTAGTGCTCCATGCAATGCTTCTCACCCTCGCAACAATAAACATCGAGGAAAAGTAGCTCTTGATGACGACGGATCAAAAGTAAGTACCATTTCTAGTACCCTCAATTCTGATGATTATATTCTGCGGATTGTCTCTGCTTATAACATTCTCCCAATGGTACTGTGTCGTCAAGCCGAGATGGGCGAGCCTGCTTGTGATGACTCCTCTAGAGACATTGCCATATATGAGGAGGTGTTTGAGGCTGGGCTGAGGTTCCCAATACCTTCTTCTGTTTGTCGCATTCTTCATTGTTTTTCACTCGCACCAGGACGATTGGCGCCCAATGGTTGGAGATTTTTGCTGGGGTTTCTAGCACTGTGGAGAAATGTGCATCATGAGGATGCTTCTCCTGAAGAGCTTTGTGCAGCTTATACTTTGAGTGAAACTCCTGCTCCCAATCGTGGCTGGTTCTACTTTGCTTCGAGGGGAGGTAAATTGATTACTGGATTGTGCTCTAACTGCTATAGCTGGAAGGCTCGCTTCATGCTTGTTAGAGGATAGTGGACTTCATAGGCTAACAGAGCTTTGGTACCAACAAAATGGGACATTCCCAAGAGAATCGGTACACCCACACCTATTCTCTTTCCTTTGCATTTTTGTAAATGTGTACTCATCACATCCCTTCCAGGTTCTCCAATGCTCTCGAAAGATCAAGAATGGAAGATGCATGGTGAGCCCAAGGACTTTGGAGCTCTCATGCTCAAGGAGGGTGGAGTTAGAGGCTCTTCTACTGGCGGTGCTAGGGTTGGGGCACCCTCTCCGAGGCCTGGTGGTTCCTCTTTAAAGAGAAAGGGTATGTTGATTCCCTTGTATTCTCCTCCTTTGCTTGATTTTTCATCAGGATAACACTTTTATCCTTCCGTAGTGGCCAGGACAGTAGTGGAGTCCCGTTATTCCACTAGGAGTACTCCTCCTCCTAAGGTGGCGAGGGTTAGCGATGCTTTGGCAAGCCCCTCTCAAATGACACCTCTAGTGGCGCCTCCTCAGTCAACGAATCCTTCAGAGGTGACAGTCACTCTAGAGACTCCCTTGTCTGCCACACCTCCTGCCCCCCGTTTATCGACTCCTCCTGCGGGGACTTCTATAAGAGCACCTACTCAGACTGGCTCCATGTTGGGTGATGTGCAAATCGTCAGGAAGCAACTTGGGAGGTTTATGTTTTCAGCAAAAATTAGTGAGGTTAGTGCTCGGAGCACTGAGGGTGTCATCGACACTGTTCTGAAAGGTCTGACTCAGGTAAGAGTCTGCTTTCTCCCTTTCTCCAGTCCCTCCTTAGGTGCTAACATTCTTTTTCCTTCTTCAGGTTTCAGCTGCCTCTGTGTGTCTCTTTTCAAGGGCTATTCATTTTATCCAGTTAAAGCAGAGTCATGAGGCTGTGCAAAAGGAGCTTCTTACTGCTCAGGGGAGGATTGTTGAGCTTGAAGCTGATGGTAGGGCTTTCTAGGCTGAGCTTGTGGTGACCTGTGAAAGGGTTGCGCTCAGTGAGGCTGCTTGCATGAGGGCTGAAGCAAAGCTTGTGGCGACCCACGAGAGGGCGACTAAGCTTGAGGCTGAGCTTGTGGTGACCCACGAGAGGACCGCGCTCAGAGAGGCTGCCCACTTAAGAACGGAGGTAGAAGTGAAGGCAGCTCACAAGAGGGTTTCTCGGGCTGAGGCGAATCTACTATTGGCTAGTGAAAGGGCCGTCAAGGCTAAGGCTGATTTAGAGAGTGGCCTTGCAGATGCCTTCATTGATGGCTACGAGGAGTTTCGGGGAAAGATTTCTGTTGTTTTCCCTTATATTGACCTTTCAGGCTTTGTTCCATATGAGGCGCCTGATAATGCTGATGGTGATGACTCTGACGGTGCAGAGGGTGAGGACGAGGAGGATGGCGACCATGAGAGTAGTTAGAGTGCTGGGGACTTTTTTATTTTTCTTGTTTTTGTAGAAAGGCAATGTGTAGCCTCCTTTTGTAACAGTAGTTTTTTGCCACTAATGTTCTTTTGAAATAGAATGCAAGAATACAAAGAACTTTTAAAGTAAATTTAGAAAAATTTATTCGATGACTGCTTATGCTAAGTAACGGTGGGTAATAACTCAAAAAAGGTACAAGAAATAAAATCAAGTTCCCCAGCTTTACTACTTCAACTCTCCTAAGGTGTCATTGGTAGTACCTCTTCAGATGCTCAGCATTCCATGGATGAGGTAAGACTTTTCCCTCAGAATTCTGGACCCTATAGGTGTCTGGCCTCACTACTTCTGTTATGAGATAGGGTCCTTCCCAGTTTGGTCCAAGCATCCCTTCCCGTGAATCCTTCGTGGCAAGGATTACTTTCTTGAGGACTAAGTCTCCTGGTTGGAAGGAACGAAGCTTCACCCTCGAGTTGTAGTATCTCGCCATGCGGCGCTTGTACTCCGCATTCTGGACCATTGTCATCTCTCTTTCCTCCTCCACCAAGTCGAGGTTGACGCGGAGTCCTTCCTCGTTGGTGATGGGGTCGTGGAGTTGGACCCTTAGAGAATGTACCCCGATTTCCATAGGTACGACTGCCTCAGTTCCAAAGGCAAATGAGAAAGGAGTTTCTCCAGTCGGAGTCCTTGGTGTCGTTCGGTATGCCCATAATACACCTAGGAGTTCGTCCACCCAGAGACCCTTTTCTTTTTCCAGCCTCGTCTTTAGGTTGCGTAATACTATTCTAACTGTGACCTCTGCCTGCCCGTTCGCCTGAGGGTGCTGATTAGACCTAGTTAGTGCATAATTTAATTAAGTGAATAAGACAATTGTGTTAGTTAAATAAAGTTAAACTAGTCAAAATAAGCCTTATTAGGGTTAGTGTGTGAATTAGGGATAATGTATTAATTGTTGTTCTTTTCAGGGTTTTATGCGTCAAAACTACAAACTCCCGGGGAGCCAATTGTGACAAAGCTACAAATTCTAGGATGACAATTATTAAAGCTCTAAACAAAGAGAGATTAAAGTAATCCAAATGCCATCTTTTGGAAGTTTGTGAATGACAACTTTTGGAAGCTTGTGAATGACAACTTTTGGAAGCTTGTGAATGTCATCCTTTGGGCTTGTGAATGACATCTTTGGGGTTTGTAAATGTTATCCCTTGAAGTTTGTAAGGGCTATTTTTTTGGTTGCCTATAAATACCCACCCCTTGGGTCTTGTAAAGAGCATCACTTTTTCATTTGTATCATTTTCTTGGAGAGAACTTTTGGTTGTGGAAAACCCTCCAAAAGTAATTTCTTTCTTTGTTGCTTTATTATATTGTTGCTCTCTTTTAATTGAAGTATTGTCTTCTTTTATTGTAGTTTGTCTCTATTAATTTCATGTCTAGAAGAAAGATAGATTACTTTTGGTTGTGGATCACCCTCCAAAAGTGACTACTTTTCTTCTACTTTTAATTTGTGTTTCATATCTTTCACTTCCATTGCTTGAGCTTTCTTCTTTCTTAGAGGAGTGAAACTCTTCCACTTTTCTAGAGTTTTACCAAAGCCGTGAAAGGTGGAACGTGATTCACTCATTCTTCGTTGAAGATCGGCTCCTTATTTAGTGTATTTTATTTTCTAAGTCCTCTACTTTGAGGGATGAGCATCACTCACTTTTCTAGCTTTACCAAAGTCATGAAGAGTGAGTAGTTTCTCATTCACTCTTTAGTAAGAGGTGAAGGGCATGTATAAATTATCCGGAAGTTATATTTGTGCATTGTTCTTATGCTTAATGTTGAATATTCCCCTTACTTATTGGATGATTGATTGCATCTAGCAAAGCTAAGGTACTTTGTATAACCATGGGTCCCTTCTATGACACAGATGACTCTTGCATAGAAAGGTTCATGAGTTCAAGGCAAGTACCCCGGCTAGATCTTCATGACTACCCTTCAATCTTCCCCATTATTGTGTTTCAATTAAAGAATGGAAATGGTATATTGATGTCATGATTGGATGTCTTGTAGAAACACTTGCTTGTTTGTAGACGGGTTAAGTCTCGGCACAAACAATTCTTGTAAACTTCTAAAAAGACATCGGAATCATGTCCTTAATTCTCCTAACCCACCTTTATCTTCCGATTAACCTGCTGTTGACATGGGGGTTAATTGAGTTATTAAGCACAAGTATAACAAATCGGATAATTAACTACATGTCCAGATCCTTGAACTAAAGAGTGACTTTTTTTTTTTTACAATAGAACTTATCCAACATTTTGCTTAGAAAATTCTCTTGGAAAGAATCTTATATTCTGTCCAGGAAATCTCGTACATCACACAACTTCAAATCTCAAGGGTTACAATCATTAGGTCTCCACCACTGCTTATCTCAAAACACCAACAAAAGCTCCATGTGGATTCGACTCCAGACTCAAACCGGATTATTACTACAGCTTGACCGCCTACACTTGGGTGTACACATTTCGGATCAAGTCAGGTGCGCTGGGCTGGAATGGGGCTGCTTTATTTGGAGGTCGACGCAGAACGAGTTCAGGAGCTTGTTGTTGAATTGCTTGGCGTGTGGTACTCCAAAGCAGCAGACCAGGTTCTTCTAGATGAAATCCTTGACCTTTGCGTCTGTTATCTTTGCTAAGGGTTCAGCCTCCGCCTACTTTGTGAAGTAGTCAATGGCTATTACCACAAACTTGCACTGCCCCTTGCTTACAGGCAAAGGGCCCAAGATGTCAATGCCCCATTTGGAGAAGGGCCATGGACTTGTGATGGCTGTCAGCTTTTCTGGTGGCTGTCTGGGCACAATGGTGAAGCGCTGGCACTTATCGCATTTTCTAGTGAACTCTTGGGAGTCCCTCACCATATTAGGCCAGAAATAACCTTACCTGAGTGCCTTGTGGGCGAGGGAGTGTCCTCCAGAGTGATTTCCACAAACTCCTTCATAGATCTCTCGTAGGACATAGTTAGCTTCCTCTTGGGAAAGGCAGCGTAATAATGGTAGGGAGTAGCCCTTTTTGTACAGGATGTCCTGCAAGATGGTGAACTTGGAGGTTCTCATCCTGAGCTTCTTGGCTTCCAACGGGTCATCTGACAATGCGCCCTCCTAAAGGTATGCCTTTATTGGGGTCATCTAGTTTGTTTCGGCAGATGTGCAGTTGACGCTAATGGCTCCACATCTGGTCTGCTTGGCTCGGAGGCTGTAAAGTGGAGCTTCACGGCATACTTGATAGGGGTGTCGTCCGGGCTGGTCATGATTAGGCCTGCTCCACCTCCTTCACTGGTCGAAGAGCCATCAACGTAGAGCTTCCAGGGAGGCAGTAGAGAGTGGGTCTTGGAGGTCGTAGGGGACGTCAAGTTGCCTGCTGTTGGTGCTAGGATGCTCTGGGTGCCCTTGCAGGACGCCAGGTTGTCTTGGGTGCCAGGCCTTGGCGCCTGAGTGTCCAGGTGAGTTTCTGATGAGACTTCCGTAGGTGTCGAGGTTCCGCTGCCCTCTTCATCCACCGGTGTGAGCTCTGCAACAAAGTCTGCTAAGACTTGTGCTTTGATGGCTACTCTTGGTTGGTACTGGACATCAAACTCGCCCAGCTCTACCACCTACTTAAGGAGTATTCCAGAGACGTCTGGCTTCCCCAGAACCCTCTTTAGAGGCTGATTCGTGACAACGACGATAGTGTGACTCTAGAAGCAATGTTAGAGACACCTTGCTGCTGAGATCAGGGCGAGCGCTAGCTTTTCTAAACCTACATATCTTATTTCTGCTCCTCGGTATGCCCTGCTCACGTAATAAACATGTTTTTGCACTCCTTCATTGTCCCTGATGAGGATGGAGCTTACTGTCGACGGAGAAGCAGAGAGGTACAAGTATAAAGTTTCACCTGGCGTAGCATGTGAAAGGAGGGGAGGCGTAGCCAAATAAGCTTTGAGCTTTTGAAAAGCTTCTTCTGCCTCAAGTCCCACTCAAAGGCTTTCCGGAGAATCTTAAAAAAAGGCAAGCACTTATCTACAGACTTGGAAACAAATCTGTTGAGTGCTGCGATTCTTCCGTTGAGGCGCTGGAGCTCATTGGTTGTAGTGGGTGATTTCATGTCCAGGATGACTTTGATCTTGTCAGCATTCGCCTCAATTCCCCTCTGGTTGACCATGAAGCCCAAGAACTTTCCTAATCCGACGCCAAAGGCGCACTTCTCAGGGTTCAATTTCATGTGGTATGACCTGAGAACATTGAATGTTTCCTGAAGTGTTCTACATGGTCTGCTGCGGCGAGGCTCTTTACCAACATGTCGTCCACGTACACCTCTATTGTCCTTCCAATCTGTGACTGGAACATCTTGTTCACCAGTCATTGGTAGGTCGCTCCCACGTTTTTCAGTCCAAAGGGCATAACCCAGTAACAGTAGATCATCTTTGGAGTGATGAAGGATGTCTTCTCCTGGTCTAGGGGATGCATGTTGATCTGGTTATACACAGAGTATGCGTCCAGGAAAGTAAGTAGCTCATGACCTGCGGTGGCGTCGATGAGGAGGTCGATTCGTGGCAGCGGATAACTATCTTTAGGGCACGCCTTGTTGAGTTCGATGAAGTCGACACAGAGACGCCACTTTTCATTAGCTTTGGTCACCATCACCACATTTGATAGCCAAACTGGATAGACTACTTCTCTAATTGCCCCGTTTTCTATTAGTTTTCCCATCTCTTTGTCCATCTCTTGCATCCTTTCAGTGGAGATGCTCCTTAGTTTTTGGCGAACAGGCTTGTAATGAGGGTCGACATTGAGGCGGTGTGTGGCGACCTCAAGGTCGATGCCTTCGAGGTCCTCGTGCCACCATGCGAACACGTCCATATTGCGCCTCAAAAAATTGGTGAGTTGTTGGACTAAATTCTCAGGAAGGGAGGAGCCAATGCACACTCTTTTGTCTAGATGTTTCTCGTCCAGGACCACTGGTATGAGCTCTTCTACTGGTTCTCCTCTCTCTAATGCGGCATCATCTCTAGGGTCGAGCACCTCCACCTGTAGTGCTTCTTGTGGCTTCCTGGTCTTCATGGAGGAGATGTAGCATTCTCTTGCAGCAACCTGATCTCCTCGGACCTCTCCGATTCCATTTGGGGTTAGAAAATGGAGGATCAGAAGATAAGTGAAGGGCACGACTCTTAGGGTGTTAAGAGCAGGTCACCCCAGGATGACGTTGTAGGCTGATGGACAGTCTATCACCAAGAAGTTCACTATGACTGTGGAGCTCCAGGGTGTCGCGTCGGCGGTGACTGACAAGGTGATGGACCCTAGGGGATACACATTCTCCCCTGAGAATTCGATGAGGGGCGACCTGATGGGCTGTAGTCTCTCTCCCAAGGTTGAGCTTGTCATAGGCTTCTGCAAAAAAGATGTCCGCAGAGCTATCGCTATCTACAAGAATCATTCGTACCTGGAAGTTGACCACAGTCATAGTTAGCACCAGAGGGTCGTCATGGGGTGCTGAATTCCTTCTAGGTCCTTGTCTAAAAAGGATATGACCTCGTCGTTTCCTTGCTTAGGCACCTTGGACTGGCGCAAGTCGCCAAGATGTCTAGCCTTTCTAGTGTGGGCCTTCATGGCTGAGAGGGATTCTCCACCTCCTGCGAGCCCCCCAGAGATGGTGTGAATTTCTCCAATGGGTTACTGGTCCTCCTGATTATGAGGTGGTGGCAGTGCCTGACCACTACCAGAAAAATATTGGCGTAGTTGACCACGCTGTATGAGCTCCTCAATCTGTTTTTTGAGATTATAACAATCGTTTGTGTCATGGTCATGATCACAATGGAAGCGGCAATATTTGTTTGAATTCCTACAGTTTGAGGGAGATTTCATTCTCCCTAGCCACTTCACTGCGGGGTCATCTTTGATCTAAAATAGGATGTGCCCGACAGTGGCGTTGAGGGGAGTGAAGATTTGTGGCTCCCTCTGAGGGGCATGACCAAGTCGGTGTTTGACATACATCTTTTTTGTCCTCCCTCATTTGTTTCCACTTTCCTTCTTGTCTTCTCTGTCTCTCTCCTTTCTCGTCTCCCCTGTTCGTGAGGATTCACCTCACCTAGCCCTGGTGATGTCCTCAGCGTTTATGTATTTTTGGGCTTTCGCTAGCAGTTCTGGCATGCTCTTTGTTGGGCGCTTTATCACTAAGAATAGGAAGCTCGATGATCGGAGGCCTTCTAGGAAGGCGGTCATGGTGACCTTATCGTCGGGTTCTTAGATCTAGAGGACCTCCTCGTTGAAACGAGTGAGGTGGCTCCTCAGGCTCTCGTCTTGATCTTGCTTTATACTGAGCAGGTGGGTGGCAGGCTTCTGGTGGCGGCGCCCTCCAATGAAATGTGACACAAAGGAATTGCTTAGCTCGGCAAAAGAGCCAATAGATACTGGGATGAGCTTGGCGAACCACTGTCGGGCTAATCCCTTCAGAGTAGTCGGGAACACCCTACACATGATTTCGTTAAGGACATTGTGTAGTTGCATTAAGGACTAGTAGGTTTCGAGGTGATCAAATGGGTTTTTTGTACCATCAAAGGTTTCGACGGATGAAATTTTAAACTTTTGAAGAAGGGGGTAGTTTGCCACGTCTGGCACAAAAGGCGTGTCAGTTCGCCTTACGAGATAGTCCACAGTCTCGGGTCCTTGTGCCTTCATGGCGTTGAAGACGTCGCCTAGTTGATTCTGCACCTCTTTGATTTTTTCGTCCCAGTGATTGGGGGCTCCTTTGGAATTGTTATGGAAATGACTCCCATGCTCCACACTTTGATTTTTGCCCTCATCCTCTTGGAAAGGAAAGTCTCCACCATGGGAAGAGGGAGCTGGAGGCGGAGGTGGAGGTCCCTTATGGTTCTGATAGGTGCTCCCCTGTATGGAGCGCCCAAAGGGGCTCCCAAGGGTGCACCCAAGTGGGGAGCTCCTTGACGCCCAAGGCATGGAGCTCCTCTGGCTTGATGTCCTCCGGGCTGTGCTCCTCCTTGTTTTCCAGCGAGCATCAGTTGCAGGATCTGCTGATTCTGAGTTACGAGCTGCTGCATTGTTTCCAGCATTTGTTGTGAATTCGAAACAGGATTGGTTGGTGGAGGGGCAACTTTCTCCTCTCGTGGTGGATTGGTTTCAGACTGATTCATGGAACTGGTGGTGATCGCCATAGGTACAGCAAAAAAAGTGATTAGGTGAGAATTTTATCGATTCTCATAGACGACGCCAAACTGATGATGCACAAATTGGTATTATGCACCACCTGTCAAGTGATTAGTAATTAATGCAGTAACTAAATAAAGAGAGAGTAACTCAAGCAAGGCAAAGATGTAGAGTGGTTCGATCAATATGACCTACGTCCACTATGAAGGGTTAGGGTGGCCTGGGTATTTTATTACTTCAAGGAGTGTAGGGAGAACAGGGAGATACAAGCAATGAGAGAGAGATGAGAGTGATAGCAGATGTGCTCGATGCCCCCCCAAGTATTGGTGGGGCTTATAATTTATAGTGACTCTCAACAGATTGAGGCGCCTTTTTAGTAACTAAATAGCGAATCTGGTGGAGGTGGCACTATCTTCTCAATGGATGAGGTAGTTATGGAGCTCCCTTGGTGATGTAGCTCCTCGAAACCTAATGAGCTTGACTAGGTGTGCACCTCCCTTGGGCTGCACCCATTGGATCTCTTCAAGTTGGGCTCTTTATTTAGACTGGGCTTATAACATGAGTTAGGCCCTTGGGCCTAGCCCATCAACCATTAGCATCATCTTGTCACCAACCCAACAACCACAACCTCACTGTTAGTGTTACCACCGTCGCTGCTGCCACCGTCAACACCCCAACTTTCACAATCACATAGTTTTGTTGCCACCACCACCCCCGTGTCAACAACAACGGTGGTGGGGTGGGGTGGGGGTGATTGGGGTTGTGGTGGGGGTAACGGTGGCATTGTTGGTGGTGAAGTGATGATTGGGGTGATTGTGGTGGAGACATGGGAAACAATAGTCCTAGTTGTTGAGTGGTGGCAGCGCAGATGGTTGGGAGATAGTGATGGCAACGGCGTTGGTTGTATATCAATACGTATATTTCAATATATGCGGAGAGGAAACTTGGTACGATTACACATGTGGGATCGCTAGATACAACCTAACCCACCATAATTACGATTACACACAAATGGTGAATAAGTTTATTAAAAAAATTCATTCAACAAATCGCTAATTTAAAACCTAACCCACCATAATTATCAATTAACAAATTAATTAAGCAATTGAGAACGTGAACCATAGTTATCAGAATCGGATCAAATATCGAATCAGTAGAGGAATCGGGTCAATAGTTTACTGTTCAACCATTAGGTCAACTGGTCGGACCGATTGTATAATAAAAAAAATAAAAAATATTATTAATAATGATGAATATATTAAAAAATTGGGGAGATTCGATGAGAGGTACAGAGTTAGGAACTTTTTTGTCCAACCTCAATACTTTTAAAGTCAAAGGTCTATAAAATCAACACTTGAAAAAAAATACCCTTAACGAAGGAGGTTGTTTAAAAACCTCTACTATTATCCTATTCTTATGTTTATTAGTTATTACCATCACCACCACTATCACCGCCCCTCATCACCACCATTGTAACCGCCCAGCACCGTCGCCCACCACCACTACCCACTACCGACGTCCAGCACCACCACCACCCACCGTCTCCACAAACTACCTCCCAACACCATTTGTTGCCGACACCACTACTGCCACCCACCACCACCCGCCATCACCTCCATCACCGCCACCCACAACAACCAACAACCACAACCGCCACAAACCACCACCACTCACCACCAACCACAACAACCCACCACCACTACCACCACCCCCTGTAAACCACCACCACTACCACCACCCCCTTTAAACCACCACCACCACCACTACCATCACCCTCATAAACCACCACCACCACCTGGCACCATCGCCGCCAACCATCACCCAATACTACCACCATCCAAAACCCACCACCACCATCGCCTTGCACGACCCACTGTCAACATTGCTACAAACCACCACCATCCAAAACCCACCACCGTTGCCTACAACCACTCTCACCCACCACCATGATTCACCACCTCCCACCATCGTTGCCCACCACCATTACCACCCACCACCAACACCACCATCACCACCCATCACCACCATCGCCACTATTGCCAACACTACTAGCATCACCACCAACACTGTCCAGCACTGCCGCCCACAACCACCCATCACCGTCGCCACCCACCACCCATTACCACCATCGCCGACAATGAACTAGAGACAACGAACTAAAGACAGTGAACTAAAAGACAGTAAACTAAAGGCATTATATCATTCTCTCTTCTAAATCGATTGTTTGATATGTGAAATTTGGATGAGATTTAATGTGTTTCATGAAATTTATAAAAGATTTTTATTTATATTGGCGAATTTTGGATGATATTACTAGTTCGATTTTGTGAACTAAAGACAGTAAACTAAAAATAGTATCTGTCTTAATAGAATGAAACTCCTAATTTACTGTGAACTCAAAAACAATAAACTAACATAGTGAACAACCACTATTGCCACCACCACAACCCAAAACATTGAAAATTAATGAACTCAAAAATATTAAAAAAACATAAACAGTGAATTTTAATAGAATGAAACTCTTAGTTCACTGTTCAAAATAAACAGTGAACTACAAAAATATTATTAATTTGAATTGAGAAACATATATCAAAAATAACAAACTTAAAAATATTATAAAAACATAAATACTAAACTCCAAAAATAATAAACTTCAATATAATGAAACTCCTAGTTCAATAAATTTTCAAAAACAATAAAATTTAATAGAATGAAACTCCTAGTTCACTATATACTCAAATACAGTTAATTTAAAAATAGTAACCTCAAACACTGAACTAAATATAGTGAACGACCACCATCGACACTCACCACCACAATCACCCATCACCCAAAATAGTAAAAAATTAGTGAACTTAAAAAAATAATGAACTGTAATAGAATAAAACTCCTAGTTATTTTTCATAAACAGTGAACTACAATCAATAACAAAATAAAATTTTCATATTTGAACTTAAGTTTCACTAGCAAGAATCAAAGATCAACCTTAACTCTGAAGCAACGAAAATCGTAATCATCTCGTTTACTTCGGTTTTGGAAAAAATCATCCAGTTCAACTGGGTTATCAGCGGTTTAATTCCTTCACCGGTCCAACTCAAGAACCAGACTGGTCTAGGCTCCGGTTCATGGTCCAACCGGTCGGTCCTATCCGATTTTGATAACACTGACGTGAACCATTTTTTAACAACCCAAACACCCCTTTATATGAATTGATGCAAAGATTTAACAATTGATTGAATTACACTCAAATTCACCACGACCACGATCCTTCACCCAAAGCAAAAGATTCACAAAACCCTTTTTGATGAAAGAAAAGTTAAACAATCATTCAGTCAAACACATAGTATGTGTGTATGTTATTGCTAAAGTGTATGTAAATTAAATTAATAAAGAATACAAGTAATTTGTTTACGCAAAAATTCAATCGAAAAAAACCACGGAACCATTAAGGGCTCACCTAGCCTAATCCACTAAACTCAAAGTTGAATTACAAGTACTCTAGACTTATACCTCAACCACTACCACTATAAGATGCTCCTATCAACTACAATTCTGTCTTCTAAATATCATCCACCGAAGTTATGAGTAGCTCACTTGAACGCATCAACTGGAATGGACCATTTAGGCTCTTCAAATGATCTTCTAGGACACACCCAAGGTCCTTATAACACACACTTCTCCACAATGGGTTTTGTTGAACTCCAAGCTATATCTACTTCTTCAATGTGTGAGGTTGAATATAAAAATCAAGATGGATGGTCTTTGGGGATTTAGGGATCTAGGGTTTGTTCTTAGCTCTATAGATATTTAGAATGCTGAAAATAAGCTTACAAGAGGCTTCAGAGGCTTACCCTAACTCAAGAAATATTACCCTTTATATAGGTCCATAATAGAATTTGTCTTCGGGACCAAGTACACACAAATTCAGGAACCATCGCTCGAGCCTTCAGAGGATGGTTGTTAAAATCTAGCAAGTAGGGGACTGCTCAAGTCGTCTTGGGACCGCTTCAGCGGCTTGAGAGTGGAAGACTCATCCCCTATTTAAATATGGATAGTATTACTTAAGAGGACTTATAAAATAATTAAAATGATAATAGGAACTTTAAATCGTTGTTGAAGTAATTTTTGTAAAGTTTGAGTTTTGCACATATTGGCTTTTGAGTCAAATTTAATTCCGAAAGTGTTTCATCTTGAGAAAGGTAATTAAGTAGGTCAAAATAACATTGTCATTGAATCTAGCAAGTCGAGAAACTTTGAGATAGACATTTAGCTTGTGTAGTAATCTAGAGGGGTAAAATAGTAATTTCAATGCTTCAATTATAAATTGACTTTAATTTTGAGATAACTCATAAAACTAAATATTTTTTGGGTTAAAATAACATTAAAATAGACCCAAACATTGAAAAACCTTAGGAAAATCATACGGATCAAATTGGAGATAGTTAGGGACAAAATAATAATTTCGGATAAAATTGGATTTTTGGGCACAGTGAATCGTAACCTGAAGACGAAATTTCTGATTAAGCCCCCATTTCACTCCTAAAACACCTAGAACTAAAGAGAGGAAGAAGATCAAAAGGAGCTTAAAGAACTTGGGTTTTCTTGAAGATGTAGAGATCTAGCTTGGATTCTTGGGTTCTTGCTTTAAAAAAACTAATATTTAAACCCAAACAATAGAATGCCTTTGAGTTATAGTCCAACGTGGACAAATACTCCTAAAATAACTAGAAATCTAATAAAAGATAACTATTTTAATAAGAAATTGGGTCAAACTCCAACAGTTTTTTCATTTTTATCACTTATTGATATAATTTATTATAAATGAGGGGTTTTTTTACCTATATTTTTTATTATATGGTCTTTAATAGATTTTTAGCTTATTGAAAAACTACAAATGATGGGTTTGGTCAAGAAATAATAGAATTTTAATATTACATTTTTAATTCAAAGGTTACACAATTGACGTGATTAGTTAAATAAGTTGAGTTAAGATTGACTAACACGAAATCATACTGTCACGCTCCAATTCTTAATAAACAGACGTGATCTAACTAATAACTTTTAAAATAAAGAGATCAATCTAAATAATACTATTCAACAAATAAAAATACCAATATCCACATCATCAAAATTAAGTACTATCTAAATATCATAAATCCATAATCCACATTTATACACAAAACCTCACATAGAAATAAATATTTCCTCTCAAACTATATCATTCCAAATTTATAAACATTATTCCATCATCAAGAGACATCAAATTAACTAAATCAATAGGTAGATCCTCAAGCCTCAAACTCTGGATTCCCATCCTGATCCGTTTTCCTTCCACTAGGGTTGCTCTATCTACCAGATCTCCATACTCTCGGATCTTAAGAGTGACAAGCTTCCCTCTAATAGCAAGCCTTAGGCCTTGCTCAAACCGTTTAGCCCTCTTAGACTCGATAGACACGAACTCTGTTGCATAACGGGAGAGCTCATCAAACTTCTTTTTATAGTCCGCTACAATCATGTTACTCTGCCTTAGAGCCAAAAAGGCTGCACTCATCTTATCCTTGACCGACTCTGAGAAATACTTATCTTGGAACACTTGGTCAAAGGCTTCCCAAGTCATGCTATCTATATTTCGCATCCTCTTCACTGAATCCCACCAATGATCTGTCTCTCCCTCTAGCAAGTATGTTGCCAAACCGACCCGAAGATTCTCAGCGATCCTCATGCTGTCACACATCTTTCCAACTTTACGGATCCACTTATCCATATCCATAGGGTTAGAACTTCCTTAAAATTAGGTGGTCGTTGCCTCAAAAACTCTCTAAGAACCACCATCCTTCTGTTCTCGTCCCCATTGCCTGGTGCCTGAGCTAATGGCTGAACTACCCCATTATGGTTGTTATTTCCATTCTGGTGTTATACCAGAGTGGTTAAATCCCTTAGGCATTGGTAAATGCCATTCATGGCATCTGGAGGTGGTGGTGCTGGTGGATTTGTTTGGCCTCCATGTCCACGTCCTCGTCCTCGTCCTCGTCCTCGTCCTCTTCTACCGTCACTACAACAAAAATCGTTTTTTGCGACGATTTTTTTCGTCGCTAAATTAAAAAAAATCGTCGCAAATTATTTTTAGCGACGTTTTTTTTTCGTCGCGTCTTCGTCACAATAGCCTCATCGCATAAAGTATTTTGCGATGCAAAATTATTTTCATCGCAAAAAAAAAATTTTGCGACGAAAAAAAAACGTCGCGAAAAGTCAAAAAAAACGTAGCTAAAATCTATCCCACCAGCGTAACGAAATAAAAAATAATAATTTAATTAATTTTTGCGACGTAAAAAAATTGTCGCTAATAATTTTTTTAAAAAATAAAAATATAAAAAAATAATTTTTTCGCAACGAAAAAAAAATCGTCGCAAATAATTTTTTACAAAATTAAAATTGAAAAAAAAATAATTTAATTAATTTATGGCGACGTAAAAAAAAGCGTCGCAAATAAATTTTTACGAAAAAAAAATATAAAAAAATAATAATTTAATTAATATTTAGCGACGTAAAATAAATCGTCGCTAATAAGTTTGTACAATAAAATATGTAAATTACTATAATTAATTATTAGCGATGTATAAAAATCGTCGCAAAAAATATTTTTTCTTCAATTTTTTGCGACGTTTTTAATTTCGTCGCAAAATTTTTTTTTTTTTTTTTAAAATTAATTCATAAAAAATGATAATTTTTCACCTGTACACCAATAATACATGTGTTCAATAAAAAACTAACACAATTAATACATTTCACGTCTTTTTTAAAATAAAGCAAAATTTTATTTCCAAAAAAGAATGAATTACAAGAATTAATCAAAGAACATGAAGTTCTAAAAATTGAAAAAAATGGCTTTAATCCTTCAAGAGGATTTAAACCATCTATAATTACATTTAATGTCTCTTAAACTTGAACAGCTCCAACAGTCATCTAAATCAAAACTAAACAGAATTTAGAGAAGCAACAATCTGTCAAAATAGCAGAAAACCACTGATCAACAAGCAAGCCTCAAGCAAGATCAGCAACCAAGCCTCAAGCAAGCTCCATGCAACTGCTTCATATCCAACTACATCCTCCTTCCAGAAATAATTCAGTGCTTCAGATGAAGCCTTTAAAGCCTGGTAGTATATGGTCTCAAATATGTCTTTGTTCAACTGTTGAGCCTGCAATTTGAGACCAAATTAGAAAACCCAAACAATCCTATTTAGTGCTGACACAAAGCACACACATCCCCACACAAAGTTCAGCCTATTATCTTTTCTTCACAGGAAAGAAAATAGCTATAGTGCCATTGAGAAAATATAACCAAATAAAAAGGGATGACGAGGGCAGTGGTGATTCACAGTCTCCCTTACTTCATACGGTCCCAATGTTTCAAATAGCATATCTTACTAGTTCATTGAATATTTTCGACTAATTAATCAATAAGGGGACATGTTTGAATCTCTCATATTGGTTTCAATCTTATAATACTTATGCAGTTATCGGCATGGGCATGAGCTATTTCATTTTACAAATATTTTTGGTATATGAGTACCAAAAATAAAAAAATCTCAGGATTAACAAATTACGAGATTGTAAATTCTGTCAACAGAACACATATGCATCTCATAATGCACGACAATCTTTTTTGCTTAAAGAAGGATTCCCAGAAATATAACATCCCAATAAAATAGTTAATTACGCAATAGAAATTATGTTATGTAGATTGCAATAAAAGAAATGATACCATAGAGAATAAATAATATTGGGAAGAAGAAGAAGAAGTAACATGTAATATTGAGAAAATTTATTAAATTGACATTCAATTTCATCAAATTAACATGTAATTTCATCAAATCGACTTTCCACTTCATTAAATTAACATTCAATTTATCAAATTGACATTCAATTTATGAAATGGACATTAAATTTCATCATATTAATATGTAATTTCATCATATTAACATGTAATTTCATCAAATCGACTTTCAATTTCATTAAATTAACATTCGATTTATCAAATTGACATTCAAATTAATCAAATTAACATTCAATTTATCAAATTGACATTTAAGTTCATCAAATTAACATGTAATTTCATCAAATCGATTTTCAATTTCCTTAAATTAACATTCAAATTAACATATGAATTAAATTGATATTTTTTTTAAAATTTTTTATTAAAGTAAAATGTTTATTTGCGACGTTTTTTAAAAACGTCGCTAAAAGTCAATTAAAAATGATATTTTTCAAATTTTTTATTTAAGTAAAATTTTTATTTGCGACGTTTTTTAAAAACGTCGCCAAAAGTTAAATAAATTGATTTTTTTAAAATTTTTTATTTAAGTAAAATTTTTATTTGCGACGTTTTTCAAAAACGTCGCTAAAAGTCAATTAAATTGATATTTTTTAAAGTTTTTATTAAAGTAAAATGTTTATTTGCGACGTTTTCTAAAAACGTCGCGAAAAGTCAATTAAATTGATATTTTTTAAATTTTTTATTTAAGTAAAATGTTTATTTGCGACGTTTTTCAAAAACGTCGCTAAAAAATTTACCAAAACTGAAATTTGCGACGAAATTAAAAAATCGTCGCTAATAGTAAACTATTTGCGACAAATTTAAAAACGTCGCAAAAAATGCTTTTTGTTGTAGTGCGTTCATTCTGCACATCAAGTTACAGTTTACTTTCATTAACATATCGAAAACCCAAACTCACATTTCACTCATACACATGTAATTTGCAAAAGATTCAAGTCTAGCATCCTTTACTAACCAAAAACAAACTACCATTAGTTTCCAACAATAGTCCCTAGCGGTATGGTAGGCAGCTAGCATATAAATACCAAAATTTTGTATCAATTCCCCTAAGCTAGCTAAAACCCATAAATTCGAATAACCAATCCATTACATAACTAGAATCAACCCATGTTAACTCATAAACATATAACTCCCAAAAGATTTAACCCTAAATTTCCTTTCAACCCACACCAAAATCTCTAGTGAGTAACCCGCAACCTACAGCTCCCATGTAAGACATAATTCCTAAGCTCTGATACCAACTTTGTAACGCCCCAAAATTCACCCTAGAAGGCATTAACTATCCATACAACATCCAACCATGAGAGCATACTAAAGTACCATTAAATAAATAAAATCATTCATAATCCAACATCTGATTAGATAAATCCCCAAAGAAAACATAAGTAAATTCTTAACATAAGTAAACCATCAAATATAAACTCTAGAGACTAAAATTCATTCTCAAACTTCCACTGTTTGATCCACATCATTATCCCCCTCAGCATCACTATCTACCAGCTCATCTAACTCTGGATTCTTCTCAACACTAAAATCTGAAAAGTATTATGGTAGGGTGAGCAATAAGGCCAGTAGGAAAACCTTCTCAAACCCAAACAAGGTTTAGAAATCATGAAAATATGTAAGTCACAATTTGTAAAATAATATATATAATTTTGAAGTAAAACAATGACATTTAATGAGATCTCAAGTTTACGCTATAAAATAGTAGAGTTCATAATAGAATAGAATCATTTACAAAAATCACAATTCATAACATAATATCTCATGTATGTAAGTTGACTATTGTGAATCTACACACCGAACCTATCTCATCCACCCACAACACAAATCATCTCAAATCAATCCTCGCAGGGCCACAACACTTAAAACACTTTAGGAAGGGCGTGTACCGACGTACCAGCATTGACGTATTGTAAAACTCAGGTAAATTTGAATTTTTGTGAAAAAATGGCAAAACGATAATTTTTCACTTCGGTGCCGGTCGAAAACTTGTATTTTTCTAAAGCTTGGATGATGAAACGGACCTTATTATTGGATTCGTCTCGCGAAATCTAATTACCCAGGCAATTTTCGTCGAATTTCAAGACAAACGAATTTTTTGCATTTTACGAGACAATCGGGTGTCGTGTGACCTAAAAACGAGATATGAAATAAAATTTAAAAATTTTAAAAATAATTTAAAAGAAGTTCATATAAAAATATTTTGAACTTGAACCAAGACGAAATTTAATTGATTCGGGTCAAAACCAGACCCGGGAAAGGAGAACGTGTGGCGAAATGAGGACCAAGCATTTAAAGGGTATAAATTGTAGATTTCTCCTCATACCCATCAGATTATCCGAAAAATAGAAAGAAGAGAGAGAAGCTATACCTTTTCTCTACGATCTACGCCGATATGTTGCTCGAATCGACTCAAGCCAAGAACAAAAGTTGTTCTACCCGTCGAGGGCTACAAAACCATACCAAAAATGATGGATTTCACCGAAGATTTAAAAATAATATTTTTGAGAAATCAAAGGCTAAGGCTTCATTGGTGTTCTTGAAGGCTTTCTATCTTTATTTTACGCTTCAAGAAGTAGGGTTTTCTCCCTAACTAGGTTTATTTTCAACCTAAAGTTGTGATATGAAATGGGTAGGTTGTTAGAGATGTATAACACTTCCCTATCGTTGTTAAATTGATGAAATGGGTATTGAAAATGGGTAAAAATCAATTCTACCTTGAATTGATGTGTAGAAATTACTAGCTTGTAATTTCTTGAAAAATGGTGTTATGTGGGCATGTTATGTGTTTATATTGTGCCTTTGTGAATTAAGTGTGTTCATGCTTGGGATTGATGTTGGTATATGCATATGATATATTGACATTGTGATTATTGATGGTTATTGAAATGTTCATATTGTGCACATGACATATGGAACATGTTGTTAAAATTGCAATTGAGATCTTAGTTTCATAATGATGAAAATTGCAAATTGTACATATACACTTGCATAAATACGTGAAACATCGCATTCGTGGGCATTTGACATGAGTGTGGGTGTGTAAGCATGTTGTTGGATCAAACACCATCCTTGGTGGTTGATAAGTGGGCTCGGTACAGTTGGACTAAGGTTCGATAGAGTCGCACAGTTGCATGAAAAACTTGTGTTGTGTATAGCAAGAAGGGTTAGATACTCCCTCGGGTGCAAGACCCGGTTACTGATTTATACACTTCCGCCGGTGAAAGTCCAAAAAAGTATATCTGTGTGCGGAACTGGCAGTGAGACACCAAAATCCTGATACCCAACAAAGACACAATTTATTTTTTTTTTAAAAGTCCGTTTGATGTGCAACATCAATGGCAAGGGCTTGGAATGCCCGATTTTATACTCATGGTATTGTATGGGTGATGGGAGCCGGTAAAGGCTCGGGTTGAGTTGCATGTGTAAGTCTCATCTCATAACGTGGCATGACATAAATGATCCATAATTGAATTGCATATTCTTGAATGGATGATTGTTGCTTGTTAAATTTGCATGTGAACATTTATATATGCATCTAGGTAGGGGAGTAGCATTTTTAGGAGATACTCTATTGAGCGTGGCTCACCCTTTATGGGGACAATATTTCAAGTGCGGGATATGCGCCGGTGGATGGCTCACAATCGGGCCCTCATTTTTGAAGAAAGGCCGAGATGTGACTTTTGAAATATGTTTTGTAAAAACTATTATGTTATTTAGTTTTGGACATGTAATATTGTAAAGAAGTGTAAAACGAACTCATACGAACTGTATTTTGTTTAAAATGTCATGTTATATGAGTTAGGTTGGTGTTGTACAAGGTTGGAATGAATTGGAATTGAAAAAAGATGAAAATGGGCGAAAACTGGTAAGACCTACTAGTAGAACGACGAGCTCTTCTACCAGTAAAACTTGTCCAGTAGGTTAAACCTACCGGTAGAACGTCACGTTTTTGCGGTAGAACTTTTCCATCGGGCTAAACCTACCAGTAGAACTTTAATAAACCTATCGATAGAACTTTTCCAATAGTCTTTTCTACCGGTAGATCTTGCACATCTTCTAACGGTAAGTTTTGTTAAAATCTTAAATTTTGAAATATTTTGCTAGGTCTATGGGTCTTGGGTTCTTTTGTTCAAATGATATAAATGGACATTAAATGAGAATAAATTGTTGTATATTGGACCTCGGATGGGTCATGTGATCGAAATATACACAGGTTGTGCGTTTGGGAGTGCTTGGTAGAAGAGAGACTCTGCCCAAACTTTGTGTTTTTGTAATCTCGGTAAAAGGACTCTGTTTAGCAAATGACTTTGGTTATCAAATGATTGAACAACCGGGAGCAATTTACTTACGATACTTAGTTGACATTCATAAAAAGTATCTAATGAATTATGAGTTCAATACATCCTATTTAGCAGAAAGACGAATATTCCTTGCTCATTATCAGACAATCACTTATTCACAAACCTCGCGTGGGGCTAATAGTTTTCATTTCCCATCTCATGGAAAACCCTTTTCGCTCCGCTTAGCCTTATCCCCCTCTAGGGGTATTTTAGTGATAGGTTCTATAGGAACTGGACGATCCTATTTGGTCAAATACCTAGCGACAAACTCCTATGTTCCTTTCATTACGGTATTTCTGAACAAGTTCCTGGATAACAAGCCTAAAGGTTTTCTTGTGCCGTGGTGTCAAGTTATGCGGCATTCACGAGTATTTTCGCAGATTGATGGGTGATCAACGGGTTGACAGAGGACCCCCGATTTTAGGGGCGTCACGCGTATCCTTTCCTAGGAATAGTATACTTGCCCCCAGCCTCGAACCTACGTGGACAAATAGTGTTAGCTGTCGCAAGAAACTAAACCCCCTACAAGTGTTAGGCAACCACCAAACCCCTCAAGGTAGGAAAACTTCTAACACTCTATGATACGCATTCGAGTGTCACCCATGTTCATCGCACCCATCAATACAAGAGATAAAAACAACATTTTTCATAAAATTTAACTACAATCAAGAATCATTGATCCATAACTTTTTCAAATGAAAATTTCAACAAAACATGTAAGAGATCCCACAGAAAAATATATTTGAATTGATAGTAATTCGCAGTTAATTTAGTACAAGTTTTGGTGTACAAATTTTTTACATATAGAATTATCCTTCAAACAATATCAAATTTTGTGAGGAGATAAATATAAATAGAAATAAGATGGAAAAGAAGATGAAGATTTTAGGGTTAGGAATGATCCCACCCATATTACACAAAATTTACAGGTTCCTAGCTGTTCTTTTCCTACTTTGGCAAAGTATTTTCTTGGAAAAATTATATTTGGATACTCTTAACTATGACTTTTTTTTATATTGTCCATTAATATTATATTTTTATATTATATTCTTAACTATGTGATTAATTTCACATTGCACTTATTATTAACGTCTGTTACATATTTAACAAAAAATTGTTTCACTTTTTCCCTAATTATGTAATTTTTAATAATTTCTGTCAAAAAATGTAGTTGACATTTGCCATTGAGATAATATAAATAATTTGAGTAGTTTAGGGGACAAATGTGAAAAAATCAATAGTTCAAGGGGCAAATAAAATTAAATTCATAGTCTAGGGGGCCAAATGTAATTTACCCTTATTTTCTTCTACGGACAAATATTGCTGACGTCATTGGATGACGATACAGATGATAAAATTATAGACCCCACCAAATCTCTCCAACCAAATCAATGTAAACCCAAGTTCAAAAAAAAAAAAAAATCAATGTGAACTCGATGTTTTGGGTGAGCTTTAATATCTCAGTTGAGCTTATTCTGTCTCTTTGGGATCTTCATTTTTCATTCCTCCAAATTAACCGATTGGAGGAATATGAAAGGACCCAGCGAAATAAAAGCAAGACCCAGGATTCCACTACTGCAGAATATGAAAGGACCCTCTGACATTTCCAGTACTGTTGTGACCCTTTATATCTTTCTTGTCTAAGGTTTCTGTTGTATACTTGATAGTTCTTTTTAACGTTTCCCTGGTTCTTCATATTGGGTTAGCTCTTCTTTTTTTTTTTTTACACAAAAAACTTCTATATATGTAAGATTACACAACACTACAGTTGTGGTGAGAGATAAAAGAGTTGTGGTAAGATTAAACAACACTAAAAGGGGTTTTGATGTTTTGACTGTTGCATGCAGGTCTGAGTACCAAAATAGAAGAAGAAGGTAGCAATAGAGGACTTGGAAGGTAGAGTGATGATGGAAGTGGGTTCTCCAGGCAAGAAGAGAGCAGTACTGGCGAAAGATGACTTCATTGAGTTGGTGTTTTCATGGTCTCTTGAAGACATCTTTAACGAGGATCTTTATAAACATCAGGTCTGCCTTCTATTACATGTTTCATCATTCTATTTGTTCTTAGTTAATGGAATCATTCGACATTTCACTAAAATTTGCAGATTTATATTGATTTATTGCGATGATTATTGGCCAATGAAACTATTCGTTTGTGGAGTCTCTACAGTCCACACCTTTGTATTTGAGAATTTCATATAGTGCTTAACCATTTGTTAACCATCTTTATCTGATACAATTTGCTATTCATTCCTCAGTAATTAAACCTTACTTTTTGTGATAATATCTTTTTACGATAAATTGTGTTTCTACTCCATGAAATCATAATCGTTCTTTGATAAGGTTGTACCACAATGCCCTTGAATGACATACCACAATGCCCTTGAATTGTGTCAATATCGTCTTTTAGAAAATAATAATATACGTTCCAAAACTAACATTCATTTGTTAATACATGGAATGATCTTTGATTAGTTGCGTTGTAAGTGTGTCATTACTAACGATGTGAAAAGGCATGACGGGTGAGAATTAAATAAGAATAATGCTACTCGTACTTAACTTAGAAACTTAATGCATTGATGTTGTTTGATTGGCAGTGGACTCCATCCAATGTTGGGGCATACTATTCATCCAACGGTCACAATGCATTAGGTGTTCAAATTTAGTTGTCCTATCATTGCTCATAAAATAATGAATAGTGTTATTTGGACCTAATTTGCTTAGACATAATTTGTTGATTCAATCTATGATTGTCATTTGATTAGTAATGGGTAGTAGCTTTGGATGAGGTTTATCATCAACAAAACAGCAATAGTGGATTAGATTAATAAATTATGCTTAAAAATTAGGTCCAAACAAAAATTGAAAAACAATTGAAAAGCCTATTATGACCATTGTAAAGCAAAAGCTAAATCAAATAACAAAGCAATGGAACTAACATTTGTTTCTCATTTTTTCCCAGGCAAGTTGCTATTCATTTGTCAATAATTAAGCCTTACTGTTTTGTGATAATAACTTTTTTAATTTACCCTTTAGCTTTAGAGAGCGATACATCTTGTTTTAGACTTCGCAAATCATTTTAATTCCTTTGTACCACAATGCTAGTAAATCACATAGCAAATTTTATGCATGTTAGGGAAAGTAGATTCTCAAGAAACGCGGACACGAAAACGAAACACTAATATGAAACGATACGAACACGAACACGTTAGCGATACGTTAAATAATATATATTTATATAAATAATTATGTGATAAAATAATGACTACTATAACTTTTATTTTCAAAAATATTCTATTTCGTAACACTAATTTTTATCAATTTCCAAAAGTTCCAATTTTGTAACCCCATTTTTTCTCACATTGCTTTCATATTAAAAGTTTATTATATTTGTATATAAGTTTGCTTTTGTATCCAAAATTATGTTACATTCATGTCATATGTTCAATGTAATGATTTTAACTTCTTTTATATTTGATTATGACTCATATCCCTTTAAAATTATAAAAATAACTCTTAATTATAAATTTTTTTGAAAAGTTCTCAAAAAATTAAAAATAAATCTCAAAATGTGTCCTCCCAACGTGTCTTGAGCGTGTCGGTCGCATGTCCTCAACGTGTCCTGAAAAAAAATTAATTTAATAATAAAAAAATCGGACACTCATTTTGACGCATCCAAAACGTGTCCGTGTTCCAGACGTGTTCGACACGTGTTCGTGTTCCAGACGTGTTTGACACGTTCGGATTAGGTTTATCGTTGGATGAACTGCATTGCTGATATTGATCCCAAAAAAGAAACGGTACCATTAGCAAGAATTTGTTTCAGTTGCATATCATAAGGAATTCGAACAACTGCTTTTCCGTATTCCAGACATTTCTGACATCGACACTCCGCCCAAAATAAAGTGTCCGTGCTTTCTAGATTCTCACTATTATCTATATTATAATTTTTTTCATCTTATTCATATTATGAGTTGTATGTTTTTTGTATTGAAGTAAGATATGAACCCAGATAAAGCTGATTTTATTGAGGATTGAGATCTTGATGCAGCGGTAAATGAAAAAGACAAAAAAAATTACTGTTTCTAATTGTCAGAACACTTACACACTCGGAATCTATAGAACCCAGATATAGCTGATTTTATTGATGATTGAGATCTTGAGACAGTGGTAAACGGAAGACACAAAGAAATCAACGTTTCTAAGTATAAGAGCATGCACAAACTCTGAATCCACAAAGAAACGAAAGAGAAACTCTCAAAATATTGTATTATTGACTTGACTGAATAGAACTCATAGTGCATAAAGTAATTTATAGGGAAACCCAAAACTCTTAAGTGTTTCCAAAACAGACGTCAATCACTAATGTTAGGAAAGTTACCTAAAATATTAAAACACATGTTTAATGGAATTAGAAAAATTAACATGGTTTAGACAATAAATCAAGTTAGAATATTCCTAATTAAAATCTCATTCTATCAAAAAAAATATATAAAAATAAAAAAATATATATAAAAATCAATAATTATTGTTGTACATCTTATCCTCTCTCTTAATAAAATTTCACCCTAGAGTTTCCATTGCATGAAACAACTCGATATATCTTTGCTTGTTTACATCCTCTTTGTACTTCAAATTAAAATTTCCTTGGACTTGTTCAAGCAAATTTATATGTATCTCCAATTGTAACTTTACAAAGGGTCATCCTTATATTTTTCTAAATTCACAAACTGGATTTTGGTTGCATAATCCTCAATGCCAATGCCTTCACTATGTTCGATGTCATAAAGTCGAGTAATGCCCTCAAGACATGAACTTGATTTCTACATTATAACAAGAATAAAAGAGTTTTTCATTGTCAAATATTTGCCAATGGAGAGGTTGCTGCCAATATCCCTTGAAGAACGTGATTCATCCAAATAAACAAAGTACACCTTTGTGCTGAGTTCACATCCTTTCCTTTCCAACTTAGCTCATCTTCATTTTTATTCATTCCTTGTGCTAATGTGGACCTCATCTTAGCACCACCATCTACTTTAACTTCATTCCCATTAATTTCTTTGACCTCAATTTCCTTAAAATTGATATTATCATCATTGATCCCATATTCAACAACGTTCTCATCCAATATTTTGTTATCGCCATCGATAGTGTCATCACATTCATTACTCCTTGAATTTTTCAACCAGTGCCGCTTTATTTCTAAAAATATGAACCACCTTAACTTTTTCAACTGAATATCCTTCGAGGTTTCCCTTTATCACATATATCCATTCATTTTCATCACTGTTCACAATATCTTTTATTTTGACCTCGAGTTGATTGTTTCGTTTCGAACTCACTTTGTTGCTTAATAGATCAATTCACTTCCTATTTTTTAATATTATTAGAACCTATAATAGTTGCCACCTAAAAAGACATACCATGAACATTTTGTCTCGTAGGATATACGAGATTAAGATCTCGAAGGGGTTGAACATGAATCTTATCACTATTTTGTACCTTATGTTGATTCGGACCCTAGTTTGAATGCGACGTCCCCCGAGAAACCATAATCCGCCATTCTTGTAAAGATTGTTGTATCTGCTAAAATTGTTGCTATCATTATTATATCACTGACACAGGAGAAGTTGTCACCACGTCTTTGATTAGAAATCATGTCAGGCCAGTCAAGGCTTTGATACCGATTGATGCATCGGTACACTGAAGACACAAAAAAATCATCGTTTCTAAGTGTAAAAACACACGCACATACTCTTAATCCACTAAGAAATGAAAGCAAAACTCTTAAAATATTGTATGATTGACTTGATCGAATAGAACTCGTATGGCTCATTTAGTTACCGTATTGTAAAAAAAAAAAGGGATTGTATTAACTAATACGGACTAATTTTGTATAAATGGATAAAATACAAGATTAAATATGGGATAATAATAATACCCATGAGTGTTTGGTAAGACACTAAATTAAGAGTGGGATAATAGAGTAATAATTACATATTGACCAACAAAACCATCAATTTAATTTAGGCCCTGTTTGGTTATATTTTTTAAAACAGTTTTCTGTTATGAGAAACAACAAAAATTAAAAAAACTTGTTTAGCTAATGACTCACATTTAATAACCTCAATGGGAGTCATTTTTAAGAAACATTTAAATGATATTCTCTGTATTTTCAAGCCAAAAAATAAAAACATGGAAATAACACACTACTTTTTAATGAGGTATGGACTTCGAGCTTCTTCGGAGGCATTTTCACCCATCTCTCTCACAACTCAGTTTAGCAGACCCTATCACTCGTCGGAGGCTTCTCTCTCTCCCGAATCTAGCAAATCTACATATATGTATAGATTTGTGTTTAGATCCGTATATATATATATGTGTGTGTGTGTGTGTGTGGGCAGGTGGGTGGGTGTGTGTATTGTGCGATGTGTGAGTGTGTCGGTGTTTGTAGTGGGTGTGTATGTATGGTTGTGTTTGATGTGTGCAATAGGTGTGTGTTTGTTGTGTGAGTACGCGCGTGTGTGTGTGTGTGTGTGTGTTTGCTATGTGAGTGTGTGGGTGGAGAGAGAGAGAAGGCAAAGGCAGAGAGATTGGACTTGAGATGAAAATTGGGGTAGGGAGATTTGTGGATCATTGTCCAATTACTATTTTCTATTTTTTAAAACTATTTTCAAAAACATATATAACCAAACAGGTTTTGCAATATAAAAATATCAAACATACTTTCTTAAAACTCTTCCAAAAAATTATTTTTTGAGATGCAATCCAAACACGCCCTTAGTTATTCATGCTTTTATTTATTAGGTGGCCAAAATAGTAAAATATAACCTAATATGGTTGCACTGTATTATAATACCACCTCTTCAAGTGGTATTAAAATTGACTCAACAGTACGAGTACAGCGTATTATTCATATACATATTTATACGTATACGAAATAAGTCTAGATATAATATGGAGTATTTTTTTATAACCAAACATAGTATAATGTTGGATTAGGGAGTTTTAATGTGTATAACTACTTAATCCACCCCTTAATACTGCACTCAAATGACTCCTAGGGGTTTCATAACGGACGTCAATCTCTAATTTTAAGAAAGTTAACGAAAATAATAAAACACGTGTCTAATGGAATTAGAAAAATTAACATGGTTTAGGCATGAAATCAATCTAGAATGTTTCTAATTAAAATCTCATCCAATTAAAAATAATAAAATTGAAAAATAAAAAATAAAAAATGGAAATCAATTACTCTTGTTCTACATCAATCTTAGAAATTCACATGATATTCACTTGTTACAATGGACAATATTTAACATTTTCTTCCAATGTACATCATTTATATGAAGATAAATTGAGTTGATCTCTTGGACATTTGAAGAGGGTTCCAAGTCCATTTGAGCATGAAGTGTCTATAATTATGTAAATAAAATTCTTCTTTTAGATATATGGCCAACGATTCTTAATGAATCTCACCAACGTGATTGACAAATATTGGATGTTGAGTATGATTTTGTTGTACATGGATGTAGAGTATAACTATACATCTATGTACAACAAAATCATACTCAACATCATAGTTATTCACGATACACCTTAAAAACGATACGCATCGTGTTTTGTATCATTTTTACACCGTATCGTATGATACACGATACGTCTGATACGTGAAGATTCTATTTTTTTATTTAGTTTTTAGTTTTTTTGGGGTAAAATGACATCATTTCACCCTAGGACTAATTTTTAAATCACTAGCCAGTAAAACAATGTCGTTTCAATAGTTATAGTTTTAAAAATAAAAAATAAAGTCTGTTGTTCAATTGAATTTAAAATTTCTGATTAATATTAAGGTTGTTCAAACAGTTGATGTTAGAAGTTTGAATTGGAGTTCTTTGCATTTTGATATTGCTGAACTATGTTGGGAACTGGAATAGTTGGTGGAATATTAATAAAATGTTATGTTATTATGAGTTTATGACTTTTCTACAAAGGTATATATATATTTTATTAATAATTATTTAAAATTGCGCATATCTTATGATACACTATACATGATACGAAATGATACACTATTTTTGAAAAATGATACGCCTTTCGATACACGATTTGACAACTATGCTTAACATCCAATTTGAAGTTTATATGGTGTAATTAAAATGCATCAACATTTTGTTAAATAAGATTGGAACAGGAAGTGCGTTACGTTCTTTTTTTGTCTTTCTTTACACAAGATGAGTGATTTTTCATTGTTATAATTCATATGGTAAAAATCTTTTGTTCTACCGTGGAATGCTTATGATAATGCAGTATTTCAATGCGAGTAGAAAGAGAAAAATGGTAGGCATGTACCTGACTGGGATGGGGACCGTCCTTTGGGCTTACCAGTCATCACATCTTTAATTATATATATATATATATATATAAGAAATTTACTTTTTGTTGTCGTGTTTTCCCAACATGTGTGTTAAATTTTTTTAAGGATGTGTGTTCAAAATTTGTAAGAATTTTGCCATGTCGGCATTTTAGTGTTGCATTCATGTCAGTGCCCCCATTTTGATGAATTTTTTATTCTCCGAAATTATTTTTGATTTTTCCGTTGAACATGCAAGTAAAGCACATTGATTGTGTAGTTTTTTCTCTTTATCAACTTAATTTTATCACCTTTTTTTTGTAAAAAACTAAATGTTCTTTTGTCCCATGTCGTGAACTAACAGATGTCACAAGGGATGTGGAGTTATTATGATAATATGTCTTTGTTATGGTTTCAAACATATATCTCATGCTAAAGTAATGGTCTTGCAAAGAAATATTTTATGCTTGAATATAGAGCTCCATATGGCAACCATTCAGTTGAAGTATGTATAGATGAATATGTTGAAGTTCTGTTTGTTGAAATGTTTCATTACATACTCGGTAATTTATATATTTAAATGTGTAGTAATAATTTGACGGGAAATATGGATGGCTTTCACTAATATCATGCGGAGGACTTTCCTCATAGCCTAATATGAAACCTTGGAAAAATCATGTGTTATACTTATAAATATGGATGGTTTTCACTAGTATCATGTGGAGAACTTTCCCTATAGCCTAATATGAAACCTTGGAAAATCATGTGGTATACATCCATGGAGGGGATTTAGTTACATAACTGAATTAAAATCCTTTTTTAGCAAAATGATTGTTAAATCAAGAGCAACATAAAGTTGGTAATATGCAAAATTATTGAAGACTTATGTTTTTATGACCTTGCACTAGCCCGGTAAAAATGTAGAATAAAATAATTTGGGTGTCTATCGTAATTAAATTTATTTATTATGATACTTACATTAGCACAAGATCTGAATGAAAAACAAAACACCCAAAAATTTTGATCAATTATTAAACTTGGACTATTGAAGTAAATTACTGGAAACAATTAAAATGGCTAATGTCAAGATATTAATGTAGGACACGTATAAGAAATACTCGCTTACTAGTTTTGGTACCAAGCTAACTGTTGGGCAGTGGTTGCAGAGTTTTCAGAATATGGGATTTTTTAAAGTTCTGGACATCAACCTAATTTGAGTTTCAAGTATTAATTTGAAGGCTGAAAGCCAAAGCCATTGTTTCACAGTTGGTTACATGCTAGCATGACATCTGGAGGTGGGGAGTTAAATGGATTCATACACATTTTTTCTTTGTTTCTATTTTGCTTCCGAAATATCTCTGAAACATTTCTAAAACTTTTTTTGGCCCTGTGCTTACTGAATTGAAATTTTGATCGTTGCATCTAACTGTAATAAGATCTAGCTTGTTGTGTTTTCTGCAAATACTGGAACATTTGCGATTGCAAACTGTCTTGCTCCTCACTTGATTTAGAAGTAGCTTTTAACTTGCATAGCTGGCTTCATTGACTAGGATACTGCCTTAAAGTTGTACTTGCCTCATATATCTTTATGTGGCATTTGCTGTGACCAATTGTAAAAAAACTTCCTTGTGCTTCATTACTGTTTACTCCATTGGACTGTCTTTTTTTTTTTTAAGTCTTCTTATGACAAGATATAATGTTTACTTCTTTGTACTGCTGAGGAATTTAGTTATAATATCTTATGGATTCAAATACTGTGGCATTGTGTTTAGGTGGAGAAAATTCCGAAATCCTTTCAATCAGTGGAACAATATTGTGGTTCATTTGTTTATCCTTTACTGGAAGAAACACGAACAGAACTTGCTGCCAGTATGGAGGTTTTACACAAGGCACCTTTTGGAGAAGTGATCTCTCTTGACGTGGCCAAACAAGATGGGACATTACTATATGATGTTAAAATTGATCAGTGGAAAAACAGGTTTAGTGATCATGATGGGGAGCCTTACAGAATGTTGCCGGGGGATATCCTTATCTTTTCAGATGCACATCCTGAAACTGTATCTGATTTACGCCGAGCAGGTTGGACATGGAATTTTGCAACAGTCACTAATCTTTTAGAAGACGAGAACGAAGAAAATGGTACATGGACCAGTTTTAAAGTCAAAACATTAAAAGAAAATGACATTAAAGATAGGATGCGGAAGTCTCTGTTCGTGGTTTTTTTGATAAATGAAACGGCTAACAAAAGAATGTGGAATTCATTGCACATGTTCAGACATATGAAGAATGTGGAATTCATTGAGGAAGTTTTGTGCGCTCGTTCAGCGGTAAGTAATGTGACAGATCAATTGTAGGTTGGATACAATGGTGTTATATTTCACAGATTAAAACAACTAGCAAATTAAACGAAATTCTAAATCCTTTTTAATTCCTAGTGCTAGAGGATTGATATTATGGCGGTGCCTTTCATTGGAAGATAGTTGCTATTGGTTCTCTCTTCATTTGTACTTTGTGACTATGGCTATGCATACTTGGATCTTCTCTTCATTTCAAATGCTTATTTAAGTTCCATGTTTCTCTTTTCTTTTCTGATTTTCATATGATCTTACCTAACAATTCAGTTAATTTTGTAATGAGCATATGTTGTGCGTTTCACCCATTTTCCCTTTTTTTTCTAGGTTTATTATGTAGACGGCATATCAAAACTAAACTCTATGGTAAATATTTACTAGGTAATAATGTTTTTTCTTTTTTCGGAAAACAGGTTGAAGAAAATTGCAATCTTTGTTCTATACTTAGCGACATCAAATTGGCTGAAAGAGTTGGCACAAATATGTCCATACTAAATGAATCTCAAACTGAGGCAATCTTGGCTTGTCTTCGTGGACTGGAGTGTAACCACAAGCCTTCCGTGGAACTTATATGGGGGCCCCCAGGAACGGGGAAGACAAAAATCTTAAGTGTGATGCTTGCTACCCTCTTAAAAATGAAGTACAGGACACTTATATGTGCCCCAACCAATGTGGCAATAAGGGAAGTGGCCTCTCGGGTGGTAAAACTGGTGAGAGAGTCACTTGAAATTGAAGCTGAAAAATGTGATTTATTTTGCTCTTTAGGAGATGTAATTTTATTGGGGAATAAAGAACGGCTGAAAGTTAGTTCAGACATTGAGGAAATCTATCTGGACTATCGTGTTGAAAGGCTCACAGAGTGTATAAGCCCGCAGACTGGTTGGAGGCATTGTTTATCTTCCATGATTGATTTTCTTGAAGATTGTGTTTGTCAGTACCGTATTTTTGTGGAAAATGAATTGATCAGAGCGAAAGAACACAATCATGAAGATGAAGTAATAAAGGTGGAAGTTAGATCATTTCTTGAGTTTGCAAGAGACCGGTTCAAACCTATTGCATCATCCCTCAGGACATGTCTATATATATTCTGTATTCATTTGCCTAGAACCTTCATTAACGAACAGAATTTCCAACTCATGGTGGATCTTATTCGATTACTTGATTCATTCGAAAAATTGTTTGAAGAGAATATGGTTTCAGAAGAACTAGAGGGGCTATTTTCGCACCAGCAAGTAGTTGAAGATTCTTGTGAGGCAGTGGTGGATACATCATCCCCGTCATGCATGAGAAGCTTGTGCCTCTCTGTTCTAAAAACTCTTCGACATTCTCTTGAAGAAATTGGCCTTCCAAGTGTGATGGACAAAGTTTCAATGAAGGCATTTTGTTTTCAAAAAGCTTCCTTAATTTTCTGCACTGCTTCTAGTTCATATAAGCTGCACTTAATGGATTTGAATCCACTCAGCTTGTTAGTCATTGATGAAGCTGCACAGTTGAAAGAGTGTGAATCAATCATACCCCTTCAACTCCCAGGTATAAGCCATGCTATTCTCATTGGGGATGAGTGTCAATTACCAGCAACAGTTACTAGCAAGGTAAGCGTAATGCTACTTAATCATCTCACTACGAACCTTTATTGAGATTTTGTGACTCTGATTTCCAATGCATTGTTGGCATATTAAAATATATTCGTACATATTAATAGGTTTCTAATGAAGCTGGATTTGGGAGAAGCTTATTTGAAAGAATAAGTTCATTGGGTCATTCAAAGTACCTTCTTAATATGCAATACAGAATGCATCCGTCTATTAGTATCTTTCCAAATTCAAATTTTTATCACAACCAGATCTTGGATGCACCAAATGTTAAGAGCAAACGCTATGAAAGGCATTATCTTCCAGGGCCAATGTTTGGTCCCTATTCATTTATAAATGTTGTTGGCGGTAGAGAAGAATTGGATGATGTTGGACATAGTCACAGAAATATGGTTGAGGTAGCTATTGTGGTGAAGATAGTGCAGAGTCTATACAAAGGTATGTCAAGTGGGTCTGATTGTTATTTTTTATTACAAATTAGTTTCTGGTGTTCGTCTCATGATTTTGTGGATTTTTAGCAGCATTTTGATTCCGCTGATTTGTAAATTTTGACATTATTGGTATTTAGGTACAAAGGTACAAGAATTGTCGCGATACGTATCGTATGATATGTAATGATACACTTGAAAAACGATACGTATAGTATTTCTGTATCGTTTTTGCACCGTAGTGTACGATACAATATGTACGATAAGATACGTATCGTCCGATATATACGATATGTGAAGATTTTTTTTTAATTTTAATTTGGTTTTTTAGGGCTGAAATGACATCGTTCCACCCTATGACTTATTTTTAAATCACTACCCAGTAAAATAACGTCGTTTCAGTGGTTATAGTTTAAAAAAAAAAAAAAAATCTGTTGTTAATGTTGTTCAATTGAATTCAAAATTCCTAATTAATATTAAGGTTGTTCAAGCATGTTAGAAGTTTGAATTCGAGGTCTTTACATTTTGATATTACTAAACTATGTTGAGAACTTGAATAGTTGGTGGAATATTAATGAAATGCTATGTTATTATGAGTCTATGACTTTTTTACAAAGGTATATATATATTTTATTAATAATTATTTAAAATTGTGCATATCTTACGTTATATGAAACACGATGCGATATGCTACACTATTTTTGAAAAACGATACGCGATTTGACAACTATGGTTGAGATTAATATTATCTTTTAGCTCACATTATGAGCTGAAGCTAAAGGATTCATTTGTTTCCATTCACTCCATTTTTTTTTTCAAGAATTATTGTGGTGGGGAAAAGTAAAGGAAAAGGATATTGGAAGAATGGGTCTTGTATAATTTACTTTTTTTTTTTTTAGTTGGTATACTGCTTGCTCTATTATTTTAATGGAATTTTTTTCGCACATATTTCTAATAGAAGTTAAGTTTAGGGCTAATTATTAGAAAGAAGGATGAATGGAAGAATTGTGTGAGGGGAGGGAGAGAATTGTTAACCCTTCCCTCAATCACAACTCATGCATATAGGTATCAAAATAAGATCGAAAAGGTTAGTATACCCATGAGTGGTATACTTATTACAACTATATATAAATTGTAATACATAAGAGTAGTGAAGCATGTTTGCATGTTTGATTTGTTTTATTAATGCACAGCATGGAATGCCTCGAAAAAGAAGATTAGCGTTGGTGTAATATCACCCTACGCTGCTCAAGTTATGACAATCCAAGATAAGCTTGGGCGGAAGTATGAGAACTGTGATGGATTTGTGTTGAAGGTCAAGTCTGTTGACGGATTTCAAGGTGGAGAGGAAGATATTATAATAATATCAACTGTGAGGTCTAATAGGGGTGAATCTATTGGTTTCATATCTAGTCCTCAAAGAACTAACGTTGCTTTGACAAGAGCCAGGTATGTAGTGAAAACAATTCTCTCATAAGATTGCTTTCTAATCTTTCTATGTTGAAGGTGACAGTCGTTTTTGGCCTTTTAATTGTTTCTAGGCACTGTCTCTGGGTTCTGGGAGACGAAAAGACACTAATTAAGAGTGAATCAATTTGGGAAGTGTTAGTACGTGATGCTAAGGACCGTCAATGTTTCTTCAATGCTGATGAAGATGATAATATTGCCAAAACTATATTAGATGTGAAGAAAGAGCTCGATGAACTCGATGATTTGCTAAATGGGGATAGTATGCTTTTCACTAGTGCAAGGTGGAAGGTACATAGCATTTAGTTGCTCAAAGCTATATTATGAACATTTATATTAACCTTTGTCTTTACTTTGGAGTGTGAACTTAGTCTTGTTTGTAAAATTATTTACCCATGGGTGTCCCCAGGTTCTTTTCAGTGATAACTTCAGAAAATCATTTAAGAAGCTTAAGTCTTCTCGCGAGAAGAAGTCAGTCGTGTACCTTCTAATTAAGCTATCTAGCGGCTGGCGACCTAAGAGGAAGGTGGACTCAGTTTGTGGAAGCTCTTCACTGATCATGAAACAATTCAAGGTTGAACGACTTTATGTTGTTTGCACAATTGACATTGTGAAGGACTCTAAGTTCATACAAGTTTTAAAGGTTTGGGATTTATTGCCGTTGGAGGAGATCCCAAAACTGGTGAGACGTCTTGAGAGCATATTTGCTATGTACACCGATGATTTTATGAGACGCTGCAAGAAGAAAGCTCTAGAGGGGTTAGTTGTTTCTTTTGTACCCTATTAAATCTAAACTAATGATGATAAATGCTGGATTCTAATTGCTGCGTAATTTGGATAATTTAACCTATGTAACATTATTGACAATATAATTCAACCCAAAAATTTAGTCCTTATGCAACTTGTTTGGATGTTCGTAGGGATTTGGAAGTTCCAATGAGTTGGATGACCTCTTATGACATTGTACGGTTTAAGGATCTGAGTAAAAATGAACTTTATGTTGAAAATTCAAAGGTGAGTGAAAGCTTGTTGCTGATGAAGTTCTACTCCTTATCATCCGGTTTTGTGAACCACTTGCTTTCTGACCTTGATGGCCAAGAACTTGATCTCCCGTTTGAAGTAACAGATGAGGAGCGGGGGATAATTCAATTCTGTAGAAGCTCCTTTATAATTGGTCGGTCAGGAACTGGGAAAACTACTGTTTTGACCATGAAATTACTCCAAAAGGAACAACAGCATTATATTGCCTCTGAGGGATTTTATGCAGGTGAGAACAGTGCCGCTACGCATTTGAGCAAGACAAAGCAGGTCAGCAAGTGCATTCGAGAGACTAACTTGCGGCAGCTTTTCGTGACCGTGAGTCCAAAACTGTGCCACGCTGTCAAGCAGCATGTTAACCAGCTGACAAGGTGTGCTAAGTACTCAAATATGTGGTTGTTGGAACCTGTTCTAATTTGTTGGCTTGTTGGCATTACTGCTGGGATTGCATAATATTGTTTGGTCAACTACTTATTTTGGTTTTTGCAAATTTGTGTGATTAGGTAATTTATGCTTGAGTGATCATATACACTGTAGTGGGGAAAAGTGACCCAATACCTTTCAATTGCATTGCAAAGGGTAGAGCTAGACCAAAATTTACATTGAATGAGATAATGAAAAAGGATATGGTAGATTGGGGATTTACATAGGTATTTTATAGAGCAGAATGGAGGAACATGATCCACGGAGCTAACCCAAAACAGTTAGGTTGTTGTCATATTCACTGTTATAAGATACTCATAGGTCTAAATGGATAATTTCATGTGCTGCATTTTACTGAGATTGTAGACTCTACACTATAGATGCTGTTGAAATATTATTAATTACATAGCCAGCTAATCTTGAAGTTTGATGTGGTGGAAAGGTGTGGAAATTGGAGTGACATTTGGGCTGCCAAGCACAAGATAACTAAATATGACTTTGTGAAAATTTTGCTAGATTGGTAGTACGTGTTCCGTTACGAATGCTGAGTTATGGTCTTTTTTGAATATTGCATGTAAATGACTTGAAATAAAAGCTTCTGATTTTATTAGATGTCTAGATAACTGCAGAGAAGACTACATGGTATGTATTCTAGGAAAATGATTTCTCTTACTCCAACCATGTTAGAACAAAATCCTTTTAGTTCATCGTTAAACTTAAATTGGGTTTTGGATTCTTTGAGATTATATCCATACCTTCAGAATAAATGGTGGGCTTCACTTTTCCTGAGCTTTGATGATTCTTGGTGATTTGGGTACTTAAGATTCATATAATTTTTTTCTTTTCAGTTTTGGTTGCCTTAATTACATTGTAGTCGTCTATTTAAAGTTTACTTACTCAAATTACTCTAGTCAACTGATTTGGCTGTTGCAAGCATTAGCTTGATGTCCTTTACTGATTTCATTATTGATGAGAGACCGTTTTGGTACTTCTGTTAAGAATAACGTGAAAATGCAAAGTACAGCTAAGCATACATATACTTGAAGTTGAATTACTGTTGTTGGCATTTTCTGACATCCTGTTCTGACTTCTGAGGGAAAAATCATAACGCTGAACATCACCAGTGTTTCATCAATTTTTTTTATTCAAGAATGGAAGTGGCTTGCTATCCAGTTAATCTCAAAATGGGGAGGCTCCACAATTTGGTCATTACTGGGCCCACTTCTCTTAAGTGTATTTATAACTTTAATTTGCAGGGGTTTGGTTATGTTAGAATTGATCAACAAAGATGAGAGCAGAGAAGAGAGAGAAAATATAATTAGGCTAAAGCAAATCTATAATACACAAATTAACCCTAGAAATAAACAAAGTAAGTCTTATATGGTAGGGCAACACAACATAAAAAAAATTCTTAAACTACCCTTAGTATTAATACTCTAACACCCCCACTCAAACTTATGATGTGGCGAAAAACATCAAGAGTTTGCCAAGAAGAAATTGAAAACGTTCCATGGTGTGAGATTTCGTAAAAAAATCCATTATCTGCATGGTGGAAGGAAGAAAAGGGAGAGTGATGGTGTCCTGGTGAAGATGATGACGCACAAAGTGACAATCAATTTCAATGTGTTTTGTGTGCTCATGAAAGACCGAGTTGTGAGCAATCTGAATAGAAGTGGTGTTGCCGTAGAACATAGGAGTAGGAGAAGATACCGAAATCCTCGGATGGCCAAAATCAGGGCAAAAAATTTCTCAAAAGCTTTGAGTCTGTCAAGTGAGGAGCATGGACGCTTAGTCGCACGTCTTAGAGAAGATTCGAACCAAAAATTGCAGCAAAAAACCCTTGTTTTGACAAATCGAAAAATTTTGACAATTTTGGTCGACAATATTCAAAATCTAGAAACACCTACGAGATGAGCTTAAAATAAAAAAACGAACCATACCAGCAGAAAATCCATGAAATTTCGAGTCTAACAGTGGTCTTCACAGTCGGAAAAGGATGACATCAGCATGACGTCAGCATCGGGCCGATGCAGACATCATTCTCCGGCAGCCAAAAAAATTATTTATCTTTCTGCTTTTTATAATCTTAGGTCTTGAATTATAATGGCTCTGATACCATGTTAGAATTGATCAACAAAGATAAAGAGAGTAGAGAAGAAAATGCCTAAAATACCCTTAGTATTTAGGGCTGTTAATCAAGCCAAGCTTGAACATTATTTAAGGCTCGTTTATGTGTTAATTGTTAAACGAGCCAGCTCGTTTATGTGTAAATTAGGCTTGACAAAGGCTCGAATTCAGCTCGATTAACAGCCCTATTAGTATTAATACTCTAACAGGTTACACCTGTTGTGATCAAATTTATTTTTTGTTTTTTCCTCCTTCCTACAAAGTTGAATTAGGCTTGAGGAATGCTACCAGTAATATAATTATTAATCTTAAGGAAAGTTCATGGCCTTGTTTTAGACACAGTTTGCTATAGGTTTATCTTAAATTTGAGAGGAAATACTATATTTTGAGCTTCATCCCCTGAGCATGGATTTTACAAATCTACCTCGCACTTGCCAAGTATTTACGGTTATATGACCTCTTATTATATATTATGTCCCTAGAAAGCTGACTCTTTAAAGAATGCGTTATTTATCATGTACAGTATTGCTCTAATAATAATCGATAGTCACTGAATGGGAAAGAGGTTGTCATTGGTGTACAAGTGACTGTTCATCATGTGCCAGCTAAACACGTTGTCTTGTCAATTAGCAAGTAATGGAAGTTCTATTTGAAAAAGGTGCAACCAGTTTAACCAAGTAAGGATTGTTGTAAGATCAGTCAATTATTTGTGGTGTTACAACTAGTTATGTAACTAACATGTTCCGTCTCTGCTGAGCTTTGGTTGTGATTGTTATATTTGGAATTTGGTGATGAAATATAAGTCTATACCTTAGCAATTACTGGTTGTTTTCCATTGACTATTAACTGCTCTTCCGCCAAATAAAATCTTTGAAACACTTGGATTATATGAAAAGTAAGATAGTTGTCTTGTAAATTAGCGTATTTGCTTGTATATGTATGTATATATATCTATACAGAAATTTACAGCTGCTGCAGAATTTTACCTTTATTTTGTATGTTTCTAACTATAAGCCTGGTTATATCCACAGCTTTGCTCGTGGTGGGAGTTATTCATCAGAAATCAGTTTGATTGATATCGATGACGTGTCACAATTTAAAGATATCCCGGATTCTCTTATCGACATTCCTGCCAAAAAGTACCCCCTCGTCATTACATTTCATAAGTTCATAATGATGCTGGATGGAACATTGGGTAATTCATACTTTGATCGATTCCATGATTTATGGGATAATTGTCGTAATAAAAGGAGAAGTTCAAGATCGATTGCATTGCAAACATTTATAAGAACAAAGGAGGTTAACTATAGCAGGTTCTGTTCACTTTATTGGCCCTATTTCAACACCCAGCTGACAAAGGAGCTTGATCCGTCTCAAGTGTTTACTCAGATAACTTCCCATATAAAAGGAGGCGTGCGAGCAGGGGAGGCCCTTGATCATAAACTCAGTCGCGCAGAGTATGTTTCATTGTCCGAGGGTCGAGTGTCCACTTTGAGCGAGGAGAAGAGGGACAACATATATAATATTTTTCAAGCTTATGAAAAAATGAAGACTAAACGTGGTGATTTTGATTTAGCTGATCTAGTAATTGACCTTCATCATAGGCTGAAAAATGAAAAATTGGAGGGTGACAAAATGGATTTTGTATATATTGACGAGGTGCAAGACCTTACGATAAAACAAATTGCTCTTTTCAAATATATCTGCAGAAATATTGAAGAAGGCTTTGTTTTTTCTGGTGATACAGCACAGACTATTGCAAGAGGGATAGATTTTAGGTTTGAGGATATACGGTCTCTGTTCTATAATTATTTTATTCTGCAATCAGAAAGTGATGGATCTGCCGGAAGAAAAGAAAAAGGACTGGTATCAGAAATTTTTAATCTGAGGCAGAACTTCCGAACCCATGTTGGTGTGCTTAAATTAGCACAGAGCATAATTGATCTTCTTTGCCACTTCTTTCAGCATTCTATTGATATTTTGAAACCTGAGACTAGTCTTATATATGGCGAAGCTCCAGTTTTACTTGAGCCTGGCAATGAAGAGAATGCAATTGTAACTATTTTTGGAAACTGTGGAAATGCTGATGGGAAGATTGTTCGCTTTGGTGCTGAGCAGGTCATATTAGTACGTGATGACTCTGCCAGGATGGAAATATCTGATTATATTGGGAAGCAAGCTCTTGTTTTGACTATATTGGAGTGCAAGGGCCTCGAGTTTAAGGTGATTTTTTTTTGTTATCTCAATCAGCAAGTTTATTCTTATTTTTTTATTTGTATTTACTTATCACTTGTTTCTATAAAGAGGATAACTGCCTGAGTGTCTCTTGGTCACGCTTCATTTTCTGGTTTTCAAAATCTAGGTATGTATTATCTCGCTTTACCTAAAATTTAACCTACATCTTGCAAACTTCACATTGATCAAAACTTAGAAAGCATAGATACGGATACGGATATGGTATGAGTACAATATGATACAGCAATACGACAAAACGTAAAAAAAAAGATATGGGTACGGCCACGATACGTCTATAATAAAATATATTTTATATTTCATATGTTATTATTATTAAATAAATTAAAAATTATAATTTTTAGTAATTCTTTAACAATAGTAAACAAAATTATGTTTATGTGAGTGTGCTTCTGCTCGTGTGTGCGCGTCTGTGGATCCTATGTAAATGTGTGTGTGCAGATCCTTGGTTTGCTATGTTCTGTAGATCCTTGGTTTGTTATGTTCTATAGATCCTTGGTTTGCTATGTTTTATAGATCCTTGGTTTGCTATTATCTTGGTTCAGTTTGTGTATGTGCATCTATGTTCTGTGCTATTCTGTGTGAATGTGTGTGTGTATATGCATCTATGTTCTGTAGATCCTTCTTGGTTTGTGTATATGATATTATCTATTGAGATGCTATTAGATTATTGTTTTATTTACAATGTTACACTAAAAATATTTCTCTAATTTTTGCTGTTAATATAATTGAAATAGGAGTAGTCCAATGGCACATATTGGATCTTGTATTGTGCACTTGTTGTGGTCCAATGGAATGTCATTCCCCACTCCCATTCGGGATGGAGTGGGAAGAAATGAATCACTATTTTCATGCTCATTTGTTGTGATTTTTATTAGATCTTGTATTGTGAACTACACTTCTTAGAATTTGTACTAATTATTGGGGTTTTGATTCTAGTATTTTGGTAGTATGTTGAACTTATGTGATTCTAGTATTTTGTTTTTTGTATTATTTGATGAGTTGATGAATGTTTTTGGATAATGAATTTTAATTTTTTTACCCGTGAAGTAATATAAAGCTACTAAAATATGACATAAATTGAAGTGGTTACTAAATATGTTTTCCATTTTAATTTTCATATTTTAGTACAAACAACTTTTTTGTTTCAACTTTTTACCACAGAAAAAGACAAAATATGATTCTGTTTCTTTTTTTTTTTTTTTTGAAAACATAAAAACGAAAGCGTTACCAAATGCAACCTTAGTTTTTGTTTTATTTTTTATGGTGCCTTTCTACCATAAAATCTATAACGTAACCACAAGAGAGAGGGAGACAACCCCGTTTTAATTATTCATCTTGCTATGATTTGTTTCCATGGATCCTTTGAAACTGCTTATTCCATTGATAGGTGGGTTTGGCATAATACATAAATTAGGGATAGTTAAATGCTATGCCTTGTCAAATACTTTTACTTTATTTATTAATGTCTTTGCTCTGGCTCTTTGTCCTTTTTCCCCTTAACTTACATTTTCATTTTTTGGCTTCTCTTGGAATATCATTTGTAGGATGTATTGCTGTACAACTTTTTTGGCTCATCACCTTTGAGAAATCAGTGGAGAGTTCTATACGAATTCATGAAAAAACAAGATTTGCTTGATTCTACTATTTCTAAGTCCTTTCCAAGTTTCAGTAATGCAAAACACAATATCTTGTGTTCCGAACTGAAACAACTATATGTTGCTATCACTCGAACAAGGCAAAGGTTATGGATTTGTGAGAATACAGAGGAACTTTCCAAGCCTATGTTTGACTATTGGAAGAAGAGGTGCCTTGTCCAAGTCAGAAAGCTAGACGATTCACTTGCACAAGCAATGCAAGTTGCAAGCAGTCCAGAGGAGTGGAAGGCCCGGGGAATCAAGGTTGCTTGCTCTTTCCCTATATTACTAGCACTGCTCCTTTACTGCTATTTTTCTTTTTGTGGTTTTCTCTTATTGATGGCGTTGCTATGCATCTGAGACATTTCCTACTCTTCTTTGTCGCGTATGATTTATGTTAACAAGTGTAACCTTTATGTGTCAATGCAGTTCTATTGGGAAAATAACTATGAGATGGCAACAATGTGCTTTGAAAGAGCAGGAGACACAATGTGGGAAAAAAGGGCTAAGGCTGCTGGTCTTAAGGCAGCTGCTGACCGTATACGTGTTTCCAATCCTGAGATGTTTTGCACCGTCCTTAGGGAGGCTGCTGAAATTTTTTATTCTATTGGAAGGTCTGAGTCTGCTGCTGAATGTTTTTGTGACTTGGGGGAGTATGAAAGAGCAGGTATGATTTTTTTCCCCTTCAATATGTAATTCAGAAAACTGTTTGACGTACAAGTTTGTCTCCGACTTGGAAATATTTAGCAGTCTAGTGATTATAGTTTTGATGAAAAATCACTTCTAGTTTCATTATACTTTCTATTTGTGCGTTGTGAATTTAGTTTCACAACTAATTTTGAAAATATCATTCACACAATTAAGTTTATATTTTCCAACTCTGACATCCTGATTAGTCTTATAAGATGATGTTTTCCCCCTAAATTGAAACAGTGTTGGAGTAGTGAACATTACTGACTTGCTTCTGTGGAAATAACGTTCTTTTTTTTCTTTTCGAATGTAGTGTTTCTGTGTGAGAATTGTTTGATAGAAGCAACACTACACTGCTTGTGCATGCCCTGGCTGATTATTTGCATTAGAATTGTCAGAAGTGATTGCACAGTGAGATCATTACTCAGTGGAAAGGTGACAAAGAAGTAATGCTCCAAATCTCTCTTTCACTCACATACACTCTCCCATGCCAACCCCCCCCCCCCCCCCAAAAAAAAAAAAAAAACTTACATACACCATTATATATGCAATTTTTTGATATAAGACCATGAATTTAAAGTATTTATGTTGTAGAAACTCGGGATACGGAAGAGTGAATAATATTGATATTTGGGTCCAGTATCCATGAGTCTGACATTGGGGATGGTGATACTCCTAGAATTAAAGCACGATGGACTAAATGGAGCGATGCATCCGACATGTTTTGAGATAGACATCTACCCTTTAACCTCAAAGGAAAGTCTGAGACAATCACAAGACCAACTATGATTTTATAGTATAGAATCTTGGGTAACTATAAAACAACATGTCCAAAAATTTGAGTGTGATAAATTTGAGAATGTTAAAATGGATGTGGCGAAACTAGGAATCATAGAATTAGGAATAAGAATATCAGTAAAAAAGTAAAGACAACACATATAGGAGAGATAATCGACTTAGGTGGTTTTAAAATATTTATAGACAACCTATTATTGCACCAATGAGAGAGTGAAGTGATAGTTTATGGATGTTAATAGAAGGGGTAGAGGAAGATCAAAATTTAGTTTAAATGAAATAGTAAAAAGGTATTTTATAAGAATCATAGAAAGTATGACCCTTAAAAAATACAATGGCGGAACAATATTCATGTAACCGACTCCAAAAATGTTGGGACAAGGTTTTCTTGAGTTTATCTATTGTAGCACAGATTTGTGGGCAGGTCAATTTGTGCAAGTAATGCCAAAGGTTAGGTTTATACCCAATCTATCATTCATTCCCAGACCCCTCGTTAATGGGGATTGAAACTGGGCGCAATTTATTGTAAGATAGGTCTGAGAGTTCTATTTACCACTTGAAAGATCTGGCAGTAACATGGCATCTAGTTGATAAATCAATCTCAACTTTTGTCCTTTTCATACTGTGGAACTTGAAATTTCAACTTGAATGGCCTTGAAAATTGTAAACATGATATTAAACGTAATATTCTGATGGTCTGGTTTAGTATAATTTTCCAAGTCTGGACTGGAATTCCATTTGAATTTTGATTTCGCTTTTGCGTTGGCAAAGATTAACATCCAGATAACAACTTTCTGCAGGAAATATTTATATGGAGAAATGTAAGGTATCCGAGCTGAAGAAAGCCGGTGAATGTTTTTCTCTGGCAGGATGTTATAAGCGTGCAGCTGACGCTTATGCGAAGGGAAATTATGTCCCCGAGTGCTTGTCAGTTTGCACCAAAGGGAAATTTTTTGAATTGGGTTTGCAATACATTGAATACTGGAAACAACTTTCAACCATGGATGATGGTATGGTCACAAGAAGGAAAGATATGGACAAGATTGAACAAGAGTTTCTACGGAGGTGTGCACTTAACTATTATGAGCTTAAAGATAACAGATCCATGATGAAATTTGTTAGAGCTTTCCACTCAATGGATTTGAGACGCAATTTCTTGAAGTCTTTAGATTGCCTTGATGAGCTATTATTGTTGGAAGAAGAATTGGGAAACTTTGTGGAGGCTGCAGAGATTGCCGAACTGAGAGGAGATCTTCTACTTGAGGCTGATCTTCTAGGAAAGGCAAGACATTTCAAGGAGGCTTCCTTACTCATCCTTTGGTTTGTGTTTTCCAACTCTCCATGGGCACCGAATAGTAGAGGTTGGCCATTGAAGCTGTTCACGCAAAAAGAGGAGCTTTTATCAAAAGCCAAGTTATTTGCAAGGAATGAATTGGATCCCTTCTACGAGTTTGTCTGCACTGAGGTTAAAATTTTGTCACATGAACAGACTAACTTGTCTGAGTTGAAGCAATATTTCAATGCTTCCCAGCAACATAAAAGTCTCAGAGGTGAAATATTATGTGTTTGGAAAATTCTGGATGCCCATCTTGACCTGAACACCTCCAAGTATGACTGGGAAGATGAATTGTTAGTGGATCTGAGAAAGCACTCAGTGGATAAGATTTCACAGAATCGGGTTTCTCTTGAAACACTAGTTTATTTTTGGCGTCTATGGAAAGAAAACATTGTGAATATCTTTGATTGCCTTGCTGGTATTGAAGCCGAAAAATTTGGCAATTATATTGTTTTTGAGAAGTTCTGTTTGAACTATTTTGGTGTGCGAAGGAAATTTAATAATCAAAACAGCATTTACCTCATGCTGAAACCTGATGCTGATTGGATGAGAACAATTGATAACAGATCCACTAGGAGGATTGGGAAGTTGGTCAGTGCTGATGCCAGCCATTTTGTTTCTGCCGCTAGGAGTCATTGGCATTCAGAATTATTTTCTGTTGGTATCAAGGTGTTGCAAACTCTTGAAGCCCTCCATAAGTTCTCAACTAGGAATTCCCTGTCTATGTTTTGCCAAAGCATGCCTCTCCGTCATATCTTTGAGGTTGCAAAATTTCTTCTGGACTCCAAGTTTCTTCATTGCAATAATCATGATAGAGGAACATTGCAAAATTTTGTTCAATTATCTACTAACTACTTTGTAGACGTTTTTCCTTTAGACTGTCGGAAATCATTGACAGAGAATATGATCTATCTGAGAAGGACTGAGCTGTCCCGGACTTTACTTGAAGAAGTTGTTAATGGAAACATCAAGGGTAAACTGACCTATGGGCAAATTGGGAGGGTGGTTATGATGTGGCTTTGGTCTGGAAAACCCACAGAGGAGCTGTACAAGAAGATTGAGGAAAGGTTCAAAGACAATTCATCTTGGAAAGCATTGATTCAGAACCTCAGTGGGAACATAATGCCAGAATCTTCGGAGGAGTCACCATCTAGCATTTCTGATGAAGCTCCAAGTGCAATCTCTTTGATTTGCAAGTTCCATAAAGCTTTGGAAGATGCTTATAATGCCAATTGGAGAAAAGAAAATGACTATATATCACCAAGTTGCTTCTTGTATCTTCTTGACCGCCTACTGATCCTAGCATTTAACGTCCAGGGATTCTTTCTCACAACAAAATCTTCAACTGTTGAATGGCTTATTTATCAGCAACGGAGGGCGAACCCAGCTGGCAGTTCTGCAACTGACTTTCAGTCATCCCTGGGAGCTGTGTATGACTTTGTGGTCTCCATAATTCAGCAGTTTCTTTATAATAAACTGGATACAGAGGAATGGATTAAAAAATCTAAAATAAATTTCGAGAACTATTATCCACTGCTGGTGACAAGACTGGTTAGTATTTTGTGTTTAATTTGTGTGAACTCTGGAAGATATTTTGATATACTTCCTCAGTTGCTTGGATGGGGTAACATTACCTCACAGCTACCAAAGGAACTCTGGCGCGTTCTTCAGCGAATGAGGAAGGACAATGGTGTAAATGTAAATGCAAATGTGCTTGCAGAAGCATTCAAAAGGATTGGAGATCCTCTCGTGATTGTGAGCTTGAGAATAAATTGTGCAAACTTCTTCTGTCCTGATGCCATTTTGGTGGACATGGGGGTAACCCAATGCAGGGAGGACATTATAAGAGTCTTGTTTCCTAGGAACACCACAGCTCCCCCAGGCCAATCTGCTGAAGCAGATATGTCTAATTCTTGCAAGAAAGGAATTTATTTGAATGGCGAGGATGTATCGAATGTACTTACTGTGACATCTTCTAACTTTTCTCCCATGGAAGATCAGAACATGAACACAAAGAATGAAAATGATCAAGACATGAAAATTAACTGGGGCATAATTCGGCAAATATCTGATGCTGTAGAGTTGGTTGAAAGCAGAAAAGATGGGAATTTGATGAAATTTGTGTCCAATGCTTCCAAGATGAAGGTAATGCCAAGTAGGTTATTATTATGTCTGGTGCCATTATAATAAATTATATGGCCAGATAACTGTTACCTAATGTATTTGAGATTTTTCTATATTTTCAGGAGGAAGTGAATAGAATTATTTGCTTCTGGGCTGAAGAAACAATAGCCGGCCAAGTAGGTTATTATTATGTATGGCGCCACTATAATAAATTATATGGCCAGATAACTGTTACCTAATATATTTGAGATTTTTCTATATTTTCAGGAGCAAGTGAATAGAATTCTTTTCTTCTGGGCTGGACCAACAATAGCCGCTAGGCAGGTCTCTGGGAAGAAACCTTGTGCCGGTGAAGATGGAAATTTTTCTGCTGAAGCAAACATGCTTGAGGAATTGTCCCAACTTTCATTTGCATTAGATATGAGGTCAGTTTATTTCTTTAGCTTATATCATTGTGTGAACCTTGCCTTTCTCTTTCATTTAGTGTATACTAACTCTAAAACTGACCTTAAAACTTGGTAGAACTATATTCTAATATCTTGTAGTCAAACTTATCTATTGTGCATGGTTTGTAAGTAATTGCATGCAGGTAGAGTTTGCATTGTACCCACAAGTCGAAAACAAAGACGGTTCTGTGTCAGTAAAAAAAGCTGTATCTATGAACCAAACTTCCAACTAATACATTTCTGCTTCAGCTTCAGCTTCCAAATTACATGCTGAATCTTGTTGGATCTTGGACTGTTTTTTCAGTGACCCGGAACATGAGAAAAACCTTTCAAGCATTGGAGAACTTTCAAGGAGGTTGCATTCAAGGTTGTCTTCTTTCTTGAACTCATTAGTCTCTCATAAAGATACAAATGTGAGCACTGTCTCGGATCCTCAATACCATAGGGAAGCAGACAATAGCAAGTCTGAGGAAATTGGCAAGTCTGAGGAAGGCAACATGAAGGATTTGCAAGCTATTGCTGCTTCTGAAGGCCAAAGCAATGCTAACAAAGAAGCTGTTGAAAGCAGCAACAAGGGTAAAGGAAATAAAAAGTCCAAGAAGGGCAAAAAGGGGAAAGGAGGTCGGAAGAGATAACATGACATGGCACAGATGGCCTAGGTTTTTTATACTGTTTAGTAATTCTCTTACAGTCTATATAGGTTTTGGGTATAACATCTTTTATGAGGGTAATTCTATGGGGAAAACAAATTTAGTACCGAAAGCTTTTATTTTTTGAAGTCAAGTCACACATTTTAAAGTAAGTTATAATTACTTGAGGTAAGTTATGATCGGTCATAAATTATTGTGATCGATAATGAATATGATTGATCAGTTGTATCTTAACTTTTAAAGGTGTAAGTTAATTTTTGAAAGTCGTAATTAGTATGATCGATCATAATATTTTAGGATTGATCATGACTTTTACCGTCGTAACTTACATCTTAAATTGACCAAAAAAACAACTTATATCTCCAAAGGTTATATTTAACCTTAAAATGTAGTAAATTTGTCTCCTTCCTTTTGTATTATAAAGGGGATTAAAGAGGCACACAAAATTGACACTTTATATTACATTTAAATGTCAAAAATTACTTTATTTTGTTTACATGTTACGTTTGTTGTATTATAAAGGGGACTTGTAGTCTCACAAAGGGCATGGTGTGGATTTGTGATCGCTTGCCCCTTCTACTTTTACTATTTTATCATATTTTTATTGTTTCTTCTACTTTAGATTTATAACATTTGTTTACCCCACAACAAAAGCGTACCTCATTAAAAAGAGCAATGCTATTAGCCCCTAATTTAGGGATTTAATATAGTATGATCATTAAATTAACATTGTAGATTAGCATTAAATGGGTTCATTATTAATCGAACAACATCAATGAATTAAATTCTCAAATAAGATAAAAGTAACTTTAATGTTTAAGATGTGGGAACCCATTTGGCTTAGCTTCTGCCGACCGGTAAAAGTACTGACAGACAGGCAAAAGCCACCAGTCTCTCTTTAGTTCAACCAAGGCAAAGAGGATGTCTTTCACTTCGGCGTAAGTGCTAACTGGCAAGTAGGGGTGTTCACCCTACCCTACGGGTAGGAAATATGTTCTTCCGTCTTCCTACCCGATACATTGCGGAAGAATTTTTTCTTGGCCTATCCTACCCGACAGGTGTGGTATTCCTACCCGACTTCCTACCCGATTAATCGGGTAGGAAGTCGGGTAGGAAATCGGGTAAACACTTTTGCAACTATTAATTTTTGAATGCACCAATTTAACAACACAATAAATCAATAACACTAAAATTTAAAACAACTATAACAACAATTATAATAAAACACAATAAAGTATGAACATCAATTCACCATAATTGTTACACAAATACAATAACAATTAATTTAAGTTTAAACCATATGAAATACATTAAAATCATATTAATTAATTAATGCGGGTAGGGTAGGGTAGGAATGCGGAAATGGATAGCTCTTCCGCATTCCTACCCGATTTAATCGGAAGACCAAAAACTCTTCCGCATTCCTACCCGATTTTTGCGGCTAACCGTTCAGTAGGGTAGGGTAGGGTCGGGTAGGGTAGGAACTTGCGGCTAGTCGGAAATTTGAACACCCCTACTGGCAAGTGCAAACCACCCAGGCATTGGGTCACGCTGAGGTAGCTACCAAGGCATTGGGTTACGTTGAGCTAGCCACCAAGGCATTGGGTCACGCCGAGGCATTGTAGTTCGGCAATAATGCCGACCGGCGGACACTCTACTTACCAAAAGACTCTCAGCGAGGGCTTCTTTTCTTTAACTTGCAATTTGACTTAAGTATCGAAGTCTTTTTGGTTGCCTTTGGCCATCGGTTCACTTAGGTGTTTTCTTATCTTGTAAGTTACCCAAGGCTTCTTCACCACACTCTTAGTCCGTATTGTGACGCCCCAAAATTTGGGTTCCGTAATTACCCCGTTAATCACCCATCAACCCGCGGAATACCCATTTATCGGGATCCATAATTTAACAAAATTCGGGCAGAGTCTCTTTTGTACGAGGAGCTCTACCCAAAGTACAACTTGTGCAATCATATAACATTGATCACACCGGGTCTATTTATTCATACTCATATAATAACATGCAATTTTACATTAAAAATAGTCCATATGAATTCGATTACAATCTTTTACATACATTACATGCCCAAAACTAATTGACATCTTAGTTTTACAAAAGTATAGTTTAAAAGTCACATTTCGGCTTTTCTTCATCAAGGAGGGCCCGAATGAGAGCCATCCACCGACGCATGTCCCGCACCTGAAATATTATCCCCATAAAGGGTGAGTCACGCTCAATAGGGTATCTCTTAAAGAGGCTACTGTAAAATCCGGGCAAATTTGAACTTTTTCTGAAAAAGGGCAAAATGGTAATTTGTCATCATAATGCGTATTTAAAATATTCATGTTCTAGAGCTCGGATGACGAAACGGAGTTCTCCGTTGGATTCGTCTCGCGAAACCGAGTCACCCTGTCAAATTTTGCCGAATTCCGAGATAGTTGGGTTTTTCACGTTTTTCGAGGTAACTAGTGTCCTACCCCCAAAAACGAATTTTTATTAAAATTATAAAATTTCCTTATAATTTGATAAAAGTTCAAATAAAATTAATTTAAACTTAAACCGGGATGAGATTAATCGTTTCGGGGCGAAAACGGACCCAGAAAAGAGGGTGGCGTGTGGCGCAATCTGAGCCAAGCCTTGGAAATTATAAATAGGACTAAAATTAGATATTTTGGCACAAATATCAACTGAATGTGCTGGTTTTAACGTGTGGGAGAAAGAGGGAGAGAAAAGTGAGTTCTTCAAGCTTTCTAACTCGGATCTTCGAAGTTCTGTCGCTCGGATCAACTCGGACCAAGAGTTAAAGTCGATCACCGCGACGAGGGCTACGTCTACGTACCAAGAAAAGTGAATTTCACTGAAGATCCAAGAGGGGACTTTGGAGAAATCAAAGGTTCTTGGGCTTTGGTTGATGTTCTTGAAGCTCTAGCCTTCATTCTACACTACAAGAGGTACGGTTCTTCCTACTTGGGTTTTACTCCTACCTTAAGGGACTGTTTTGTTGACTAAAACATGGCTGTATTTTGGACTGATATATGGCTGTTTATAGACTGTTTTAGGGGCTGTTATATGGCCTCTTTTGGGTTGAAATCATGGGGCAGGTTTATGCTTGTTTAAGGGGCTGTTTTATGCTTGTTTAAGGGGTTGTTTTAGGCCTGTTTTTGGGCTGAAATTGTGACCGTTTTTGGATGGAAGAATGGATTGATTTTGGGCGAAAAAGTGGACTGTTTTTTGTGCCCAAAGGTGGACTGTTTTTAGGCCACTTTGCGGACTGTTTTTAGGCCACCTTGCGGACTGTTTTTAGGCCACTTTGCGAACTGCTTTTAGGCCACTTTGCGGACTGTTTTTAGGCCACTTTGCGGACTGCTTTTAGGCCACTTTACATACTATTTTGGGCTGATTTTTGTGGGCTGTTATGTGTTATCATGCGCCTTGTGATTTAAGTGTGTTATTAGCATCGATTATGTAATAACATGCTTGTCAATTGTGTTGAATATAAATGTTGATACATGCTAGTTGATGTTTTGACATTGAGATGAAAGTTTGGAGATTATATGCCTATGATATAATTGTCCATGATACATGTTGATATGTTGTTTAAGTTGTACATATGGCATTCATTACATATGAGACATGACATTGATATGCAATGCACATTACATTGCATTTGCACGGAGGCATCCCATCCATGGGCTTAGGCATGTGTATGAGTGTGTGTGTGTGTGAGATGCATGGTTGATCAAACACCTTGTTTGGTGGTTGGTCTGTGGGCTCGGAAAAATGTGGATCGAAGATCCCCTTTGAGTCGCATGGTTGCATGGAAGAAAACTTGTGTCGGGTATAACAAGTAGGGCTAGACTCTCCCTCGGGTGCAAAACCCGATCACATTGTTCAGGCACTTCCCGGCGGTGAAAATCCAAAAAAGTGCTGGTGTTTACGGAACCGGTGGTTGAGATACCAAAATCCGTTGTCCAACAAAGACACAAGATTTTGTTAAAGATTTTGTTTTATAAACATACTCTTGGATGTGCAACATCCAACAATGCTTGATTTTTATAAACACGTGATTTTATTTCAAACAAGCATTGGAGGTAATTCATCTATGATGAAGGTTTTACACACTTGCATTGCATTGAGTGATGGGAGCCGGTGAGGGCTCGAGTTGAGTTGCACGAGTGAGTTTCATCTCATTTCATAGCATGGCATGTAGAATTCCAACCTAGAATTGCATATTCTTACTTGGAATGTTGATGTGAATATGAATTGTTGAATGTGAACATTGCATGTGCACTTAGGTGGGGAGTAGCCTCTGTAGGAATTACTCTACTGGGCGTGGCTCACCCTATACGGGAAACATTTCAGGTGCGGGTTATGCGCCGGCGGATGGCTCACAATCGGGGCCACATGGTTGAAGAAAAGCCGACTTGTGGCTTTTAATCCTTTTTGTTTGTAAAATTTGGCATGTAATGTATGTAAAGAATTGTAATTGGACTTTTATGGACTAATTTTAATATAGCCTTGTATGTTTATATGAGTGTGGATAGATGGACCCGGTGTGGTCTATATTTACTCATAAATTGGACCTCAGATGGGTCTTGTTATTTTGTGATGCACAGGTTGTGTTTTGGGTAGAGCTCCCCGTACAAAGGAGACTCTGCCCAATTTTGTTAAATTATAGACCCCGGTAAATGGGGCATAACGTTGTGATATCGAGTTACTCGGTATCCACGGGCATTCCGCGGGTTGATGGGTAATCAACAGACCCCCATATTTTTGGGCGTCACAGCTACTCCCCAACCTAGATGCATATGAAATGCTCACATGCAATTCACAAGCAACAATCACTTCATTCAAGAATATGCAATTCAACAATGGAATCCTCAATGTCATGCCATGATATGAGATGAGACTCACACATACAACTCAACCCGAGCCTTTACCGGCTCCCTCAATACATGCAATGTCATGCATAAGAATTTAGGCATTCCAAACCCTCGCTATTGATGTTACTCATCCAATAACCTTTTTAAATCCTGAGTCTTTCTTGGGGTGGGTATTTATGGACTCACACCAACAGGCACCCAACCGACACAGCATTAATGAACTTCCACCAACGGCTCCGCGTACGCGGTCACACTTTATGGATTCAATATCAACGGAGTACGTATCCGAATCACCGGGTCTTGCACCCGAGGGAGAATCTACCCTTCTTGCTAAACCCGACCCTATTTTCAATGCAAACCGTTCGATTCAATTGAACCTCGGTCCAACTATCTCGAGCCCACGTATCATTCACCAAGAGTAGTGTTTGATCAAACCATACACACACACCCACATTCATGTCAAACGCGCCACGAATGTGATGCTACCCTTGCATATGCAACATAAAAGTACAATTGCATTTCATGTCATTATGCAACTAGAATCTCAATTGCAATTACAATACCATGTTCAATATATCGAACAATTCAATATCCAACAACCTTTTTTTTCATGATAAATTACATCATAAGCATATAACTATCAAAAACAACTTCAATGTCAATATATCATATGTATATACCAACACCTACCAACATCAAATTTCAAGCATGTTATAACATAATCAATGCAAATAACACACTTAATCCAAATAGGTATTTAATCAAACACCTTCAAGACACCAAATCATGTAAATACATAATATGTCCAATTTCATCACATATCTCAAGAAATCACAACAAGTAATTTCTACATACCCAATTCATGCTAGAATTGTAACCATTCTTAATACTCATTTCTCACATTTCAAATACCTACATTTTTCATGAATTTACCAAATAAGTAAATTCTACAAACTAAATTCATGTAAGTTGGTTTAGCATATTTCTATACCCATTTCTCACACTTTATTTATACTAGGAGTACATTAAACAACATAATTCATCTCAAGTGATGCTACCCATATTATATGGAACCATAGGTTAAAAATAAACCGAATTAGGAAAAAAACCCTACCTCTTGAAGCTTAAAACATCTTATAGGAACCTTCAAGAATCCAAATCAAGCTCAAACCCTTGATTTCTCCAAGCCTCGTTTTTAGAACTTCACCCAAATCAGTATTTTTTGGTATGGTTGCATAGCCCTCGACGAGAAGATTTGTTCTTGGCTTGAGTTGATTTGACCAACGAAACTCCATAGATCGTAGAGAAAAGGTGGAACTTCCCTCTCTTCTTTTGATTTTTCAGAAAATCTGATGGGTATGAGAAGAAATCTGATTTTTCTCCCCTATTTATACCCTTTAAATGTTTGGTCCTCATTGTGTCACACGTTTTCCATTTTCGGGTCCGATTTCGTCCCGAAACGATTAAATTTCATCCCGGTTCACGTTCAAAATATTTTTATATGAAATTTCCTTTAAATTATTTTCTATTTTTTGAAATTTAATTTCAAATCTCGTTTTTTGGTCACGCGACACCCAATCGCCTCGTAAAACACAAAAAAATTCGATTATCTTGAAATTCGACAAAAATTATCTAGGTAACTAGATTTCGCGAGACGAATTTAACGGTGAAGTCCATTTCGTTATCCGAGCTCTAGAAAAATACGGGTTTTCAACCCGCACCTAAGTCACAAATTACCGTTTTACCATTTTTCAAAAAAAATCAAATTTATCCGGGTTTTACATTCTTTCCCCTTAAAAGAATTTCGTCCCCGAAATTCACACACTCATGCACACTTAACCGCATGCATATGTAACAGGTAATACAATACTTATGACTACAAGAATGTACCTCCATCCTCGAATAAGAACGGATAACTGGTACGTATAGCGTCCTCACGCTATCATGTCGTCTCCTCCACACCTCGGTGCTGCCACAGCACCTTCACCAGTCTCACGATCTTGCGTCGCAAAACCTATTTTCGGCTATCCATGATATGCACCGGTCCCTTCTCGAAAGTCTCGTCCGCATCAACAATCAACTCACCCCAATGCACCACATGTGTCGGATCTAGAATGTATTTTTGGAGCATGGAGACATGGAATATAGTGTGAACAGCCGAAAATTTTAGCAGTAACGCTAACCAGTAAGCAACTGTACCAACCCTCTCGAGTACCTCGAAGGGCCCGATATACCTCGGCGACAGCTTTTCCCACTTGCCAAACCTGATCACTCCCCTCTTTGGCATCACCTTCAAGAAGACGTGATCTTCAACCCCAAATTCTAGAGGTCGTCGCCGCCTGTCGGCGTAGCTCTTCTGCAGGCTCTGAGCCGTGAGAAGACGCTTTCGTATCAAGTCCACATTCTCTGAGGTATCTCTAACCAACTCCGGACCCGTAAAAGGTCTCTCTCCAACCTCCGTCTAATAAACCAGAGAACGGCACGACCTCCCATAAAGTGTCTCATAGGGTGTCATTTGTATGCTCGTCTGATAACTGTTGTTATAGGCGAACTCCACTAAGGGTAAATACTTTTTCCAACTACCCTTGAGATCTAGGACGCATGCCCGTAGCATGTCTTCTAAAGTCTGGATGGTCCTCTTTGACTGACCGCCTGTCTAGGGATGAAAGGTTGTGCTCATCATCAACTATGTTTCCATGGCATGCTGAAAACTCTCCCAAAAATGGGCCGTTAACTTGGGATTTTGATCCGATATTATAGATACAGACACTCCATGCAATTGGACTATCTTTCGTATATATAATTGACAGAATTCCTCCAGTGTGAAGGTCATCCGCACAATCAAAAAGTGTGCAGATTTCGTAAGTCGGTCCACTATCACCCACATCGCGTCATGTCCTCGCGATGTCCGTAACAAGTGGGTCACAAAATCTATCGTGACGTGCTCTCACTTTCACTCAGTCACCTCCAAAGGCTGGAGCAACTCTGCTGGTCTCTGGTGCTCAGCATTGACCTACTGACACGTGAGACATCGACTAACGAAATCTATGACGTGCCTCTTCATCCCACTCTAATAATACTAACAACGAAGGTCATGATACATTTTCGTGTCACTTGGATGCACAGTAAAACGAGAGCAATGAAACTCCCTATGGATCTCCTCTCTCAAATCCGCAGACTAAGGAAGCACAACTCTTCCCCTAAATTGAAGACTACCATCCGCGTGAATGACTCAGCTTTCATCACCTGTACCCGATTGTACCTAGTCCCTGATGGACAGTATCTCACGTCCCACCCTTGGGACTCGATCACCCTGCTTAGTAGGGAAGACGTAGCAACCAAACTCCCCAAAAGTACCCTGAGCCTGACCCCCTATAGTGCAACCCGAATTGTCCCACAGTCTTGAACATCTGCCACTCCCAGGAAGTCACACTAGTCAAGACTCCCCGTGACTTTCGACTGAGTGTATCAGCCACCACGTTTGCCTTACTAGAATGGTAATGCAAAGTGAAGTGATAGTCCTCTAAATACTCTATCCACCTGCGTGGATTTATTCTTGGACAATTGGCATTTTCTATGGTAAATGACTAAGTTTTCTACCAACTAAGAATTCTTGAACCCTGTCCGACAAGAGAACCCTCGATCCTAGAACTAGTCGTACACTGCTTCCACTGTTCCCAATTCGTGAAGATCCTACTAACTATGACCTCTAATTATTAGAGGACAAACTACCCCATGATGGATGGGACCACTCTAAAGAAAAACCTCATTCTCATCGGAACCTTCTTGCCCTCGGTGCAGAAGACGGGTTAGCTTCTGAGATGAACTATCATGAGGCAATAAAAAAGAAGACAGAGGAGCTAAAAGCTCTCAAACAAGGGCTTCTTGTCCATAGGGGCAATAAATTTGCTAGTCAGGTTATACACCCGCTTCGTTAAATTGACCACCACAATGATCACTCACATGAGGCTCAATCTACCCATCATAGGAACAGGTCTCAGGTAAGGAGCTATTCAACCCATAGTCACCATCATGGAAGGTACTCACCGAGACGCTCTACTTCTCAGCTCTTTCCTAGGGACCCATCACCCAGAAAGTACCCCCTTATTACAAAAAGAATGGAGGCAAGCCATACAGGGAACACTGCCCTAAGGAACGTAGAGAAAGACATGAAAGACATAGAAGTTTAACCCATCACTCTAGACAAGACGAGTGGTACGACGATTACAGAAGACAGAAGTGTACCTACTTTGAGCCATCCCATGAAGGTTACGACCATCTTCATCGTAACATTGGCAAATATGATCTTGTGTATTTGGTCAAAGAAAGGGCAAGACAGACCTTTCTTAAGATGATCACCATAAGAAAAGTCGAGCCCCCACTTATGTTCACTCCTCCGTCCTTTAAGTTCTATGATGGTAAACCCGATCTCGTGCTCCATATAGGAGCCTTTTCTAATAAGATGACCCTCTAGACGAGCAATGAGACATTGATGTGTAAGATGTTCCCCTCAAACTTAGGGAGGGCAGCTCTTAAATGGTTTCATGGGATGCCCATGAACTCAATCTTCTCTTGACAACAGCTCGCCGGGAAATTCGTCTCTCGATTCATAACCAATAGTCAGGAGCCGATGCCGATTGACACACTCTTGTCATTATGCCAGAAACGTGAAGAGACTCTCCGTGAGTAAGCCACGAGGTACTTGGAAAAATTATACTGGCATAGAAGAGTGCAATGAGAAAACCACCGTTGTCTCTTTCCGTTTGGGTCTCCTCAAGGAAAGCAAATTGAGGAAGCACCTCACCATGTGGCTGCCCCAAAGTATGTCACACTTTCAAGTGCATATCAAGAGGTATGTGAAGGTGGAGGAAAATAAGAGGCCAGTCGATAGGCTACCATCTTCTCCAAAGAAGAGCCAGATGGAGAAAGACAACACTTTCAACCTATCAAGGAGAGACGGGCATTTAAGGGAACGACAGACTCCTACCAAGGAACCAACACTATCTTCAAGGAACCTATCTATCAAGTCCTATACTAAATCAAAGACAATGAGTATTTTAGGTGGCCATTTTAAGATGATAAGAGATCCATCAAAGAGGGACCAAAACCTTCATTGTTCTTATCACAAGGACAAAGGCCACTGCATAGAGAATTGTTGGGCACTCAAGAGTCACCTAGAAGAGTTGGTCACGCAAGGCCACCTCTTTCGGTACATTAATAGGGAAAAGACCACCAATGAGTAGAAAGAGCAACAAATCCAATAAGATGATCATCCAGATAACTAAGTTTTACTTTTAGCTTAGTCAACAATATTTTATTATTTCAATAAGTCTTCAAAGATATTTGTGTCTCGTTTTCGTTGATTAGTAAAAAGAAATTTATTTTTCGCAACTCTTAAGTGTTCCTCTATTTATGATTATTGTAGCCTCCGTGGTTGCACCTCAAGCCAACCTCCAAAGTTACACCTACAACAAACCTCAGTGGTTGCACCTAAAACGGACCTCCTTGGTTGCACCTTAAGCCAACCTCCGTGGTTGCACCTCAAGTTAACTTTTGTGGTTGCACCTCAAGGCTTCTTTACCACCCTCTCAGTACGTACGAAAGTGGTTACTCTTTGTGTGAATTTATTCTTGCACATAAGCAAAATACTCTTGTCCCATCCAATAAGCATCCCATATTTATACTTTATGTATCTTGATGTTAATAGTTGTAGTCTTTTGCCAACTATTTATGGAACATAAAATATATGAACAACAATGAAAATCATACAATAGTAGTATTATGAGATCATCCATTTAATAAAGCTACACAACTTAAACCAAAATGAAAAATCATGTTTCATGTAAAATGTTCTCCATTGTTAAGTTAATATAGAGAAAGGTTTATCACAAAGATGGAAAAGATTTTTTTCACAAAAGTAAAGATGGAGGCATAAATTGTGAAGATAGTGGAGAAGATGGAAAATCTATCTTAATAAGAAACAACTGTTTTTGAACTAACAAAGTTGTACTACGAGAATGATCGAGATTAATCTAAATTAATTTGAAATGATAAAGTACAACAACGACCTAAGTCATTTAAATCTGACGGTTTATATTATAATTTATATTTTAATTTTTTAATCATAATAACTCAATTCTTATATTAAAAAAAACGTATTTTGCATTGCGACATCCTATTGATCAAATATGATAAGGGAAAAGAGGACAAACTTAAATAAGTATGAGCAAAGAGAAGACAATGAAGAGATGAGGGAGAAATTTAGGATATAAGAAAGGGGTGATATTAAAAAAAACTTTTGTATTGGGGGTAAAAATAGAAATAATGGTATAGAAGAATTTTAGGGATTGGGATGGGCCCCACACATATTATACAAAATTTTCAGGTATCTTTGCTTTTCCCACCTTTGCAAAAATATTCTCTGGGGACGAATATTGGTGACATCAATAGATGACGACCCAAATGATGAAATTAAAGACCCCACCTGGGCCCACCACCTTAGACACTACCAACTCTGCTCTTTTACTGTACCGACGTTTGTTAATCTCACACTCTCCGTCATCAATTTTAAATTAGATATTTTATAATTATTAGTTATAAATAATTATAAATAAAAAATTATACATGTGACATATTTTCATTAGTTGAAAATTAAAGCTATGATATCAAAAAATATTTTTGGGTATCGAGATCCTTTCTTTGTAATTGAATAATTTCTACTTTCTTGTCTCGCTCACGTCTGCACGAAGGTTCCAGGTAGTAGGAAAACATTATGGTACTAAATATTTTTTTGGTATCATATTGAAAAAAAAAAAAGAAAAAATAAATGAATTTTATCTAAAAAGTAATAAATTTCAACTAAAACTGTGGTAAGTTAATCCAAAAGTGAGTGCACCCCAAATTTTTTTGAACCACACTAAAAAAATTTCAGTATTGTAGTTAAACTCCGCACAACAATATTAATTAAAAAGTGGGTGGAAACTTTATTAGATTAACTTCCAAAGAAAAAAAAATTACCAATAATGCTTCAGACCTAAAAATACGATTCAATTTATTAACTTAATAATATAATTTAATAGTATTATTGCAATTATATCTCTTTACAATATCGAGTTCTATATCTACAAAAAAATATGATTAAAAAGGGTTAATGATGTCAAATCATAACTCAAAAAAGTTAAAATCGATCATAAAATATCAGGTCCGTCCTATATATTAAGATTAATCTTAAATAACTTTGTTTTACCTAAATTTACAAAAAATAATTCGAATGTCTATGTTATCTTACCGTGGCAACACGATGAAATATTTCAGTGGGTCCAACTATGGCACTGATAAATAATTTTTTGATAATATATATTTCGCTTTTCGTCTAATAAAAATGTAATACTAATAAAATTTATTTAATTTTTATGATTAATAATTATAAATTAATTAAATCCAAATCTAGGACACCTATTGTATTGATGAGAGCTCTATTGTACTTTTCGTGCACAGAAAATTATACATAGGTTGATACTTCCTTAGGAAGCTTGGTGACCAGAACTCGAAGTGTCACATTGGCCAACTGTATAATGTACGAGCTATTTTTTACCACTAAAATTAATATAATGTATGAGATATTTTTGAGGCCACCTTTAATATTTATTAGTAATGCACCACGTGCATCGTACGTGAATAATTTTTGTACATAAAAATTAATAAAATATATTAAGTATATCTGTGTTTGAATTAAATATTATTTTAAATTCACAAAACTTAATTTTTCATTACTCATATTCTATTATAAAGATTATGAAAATTTTGTATATTCTCAAAATTCTTTGTTCTAAGTATAAAAAAAAATAGTTACAGTTCTATTTTTTTTAAAAAAAAAATTTATGATTGAAGTCGATTTTTTAGTGATGTTTGAGAAATTAAATTTCTTGAAATTCATTTGATTAGAATTCCACTTATAATTCCTTAAATAAAATAAAAATAATTATCAATATACTAATCACATTGAAACCTTATTGTAATTAAAAATTAGTTAAGTTAATTGGGATAAAATTTAATATACTACTCTATAATATAATATATATTATCAAACATATTAAAATTCAAAAAAATTAAAATTTTACTTAAAAATACACTACAATGTCTATTTTTACATAAAATCGTAGTACAACTTAAAATTTTTATTGTGATTGAAGAATTATACTGTTGTAACGTAAATTGATTTTAAAAAAATTATATATATGAGTATTTTTTATCTTAGACATAAAATGGTTAAACTTTTCTATTAAAAAGAAAATGCGCATATGTAGGCATAATATTATCGTTGCATATAAGATAAGTAATATTAGATTGAGGGAATTTTTGAAGGTTTTTTGAACACTTTATAAAAAATATAATGATATATATATTTTTTAAGGGTAATATAGTCAATGAATTTTTTTTATAGAAACTAATATTTATATATAGAGAATAGATAATTAAAAAAGATGTTATAAATAATTTAGAGATTTAAATACGTATGTATATGATAATAATTTAGATATTTAGTTGTAAATGGATAAAGTGGTCTTTACAATCCTGTATAAGGGTAAAATAGATATTCAAAAAAATTTCATTAAGGTACTTTTATTAGTAGTATAGATTACCAAAAATGTGGAATTAAATTCATACCAAATTTAAAATTAATATTCTATTTAACTCAATCTAATCTATAATCTATAATATAAAATATGATAGACTTCAATAAATTTATCTGACGGTCTCAAATAGACTCATCTAACGGGCCATTAACATCGCTCTCAAAACCATTCACATTGTACCTTACCTTCAAGAACATGTTACTCTTAGTAAAATCATATAAAAGAACAATTTACGAATTAAAACATGACAGATTTCAATAAACTTATCTAACGGTCTCAAATAGACTCATTTAACAGTTACTAACATCTATCTCAAAACCATTCATATTGTACCGTACTTTGAAGAACGGGTTACCCCTACTAAAATCACATAAAGGAACAATTTACGAATTAAGTGTGTTGAATTCTTTTAAACAATATTTAAGAGATATTTATAAAAGTAAAAACAGATTAAAAATTAAACTCTATTATTTTGTAAAAATTATGTAATTTTTGTTAAAATTTTGAATAATATTACCGTGCGTCTAAACCTATATTAAATTAAGAGCCAACATTGGACAAAAAAAAATTAATATTCGTACGTCAAAGTTCATCATAAAAAAATCTATCTCTTATGTTAAACCAAAATAAAATAATGATAAATATTATAATTAGTCTTTAAATTTTATTTTTTATTTAAAATGATCCATCAACTACGAATTGTGTAAATTAAGTTATTCCATCAATTTTAAATGCAAGAGCAAAAAGTGGCACTTGGCGTAAACAACCACATAAAAAAACAAATGAGTTTGCCTCCATTTGTTGTAACGGTTGAAATGGACGTAATGATTTAATTGACACGAAATTGATAATTCAGGGGCTAAATTAAAAAATTTACGGACCATTTTAAAACATCAAGTAAAGTTTAAGGACTAGTTGTGAAAAGTGCACAAATGAAAAGTGACTATTCATTTTCTAGACAATTACTTTAATTTGTCACACTTTTTCATCTTTTTCTTTTTAAGGTTCATGTTTCTTCTACTTGGTTGGCTATCTTTTTACACAAAAAAAAGAGTGCTTGTACGGAAAAAGCGAATGTCTACTCTTTTCCTTCGTGACAAAGAAAGTCATTTCTCTCTCTTCGTGTCCACCTTTTAAACATCTATTATAGCATTTATTTCTTTTCCTCATAACCACACAATTTTTTTTTTAGTTGTGCTAGCGACTCTGTTTAATAATTCATTACTTCTTATAATTAAATAAGGTCAATAAATAAGATTTATGCAGTATTGTATCTTAAATTTACTTATTTTAATATCTTTCTATTTTTTTTTCTATTTTTATCTGTACACTATGGATAATCTGTGTTTGATGACACGGTGCAACGTAAATTAATGTAAATAATTTTGAGAGGGCTGTTAGTGACAGTTAAATGAGTTTTTTTGAGACCGTTTGATGAATTTATTGAAACATGTCTTATTTTATATTATAGATAAGTATTGTGTGTACATAATATATAGTAGTAGGGGTAACCTATGCACTGAATGCAAAGTGTAACGTAAGTGATAAGTGATAAATTTGGGGAGAGAAAAATTCAATATGAAATGATTTTAAGAAGGATGTTGATGACCGTTAGATGAGTTTATTTGAGATTTATTAAAGCATGCGTTGTTTTATAATAAATAATATTTTAAGAATGGGCAATCAGAAATGTTGTCTCCACTTTTTCACATTTTGCATGCGAAAAACCATTTTTTGTGAGTTTTAAGATTTCTTGAGCTTTTTTATCTTATCAAAAAATTGCTTTCGATAATTTATTTTACTCAATTTATAGATTGGTGGATAATAATTTAAAATCGAGGGAAATTAAGTAAAAATAAAATCAGAGGATTTGCTTCCCAAACTAACGGGCATATTATTTCATGAAATAAATTAAATTAATGTTCTTACTATCTCACAAAATAAAAGTGGGTATACGAGATTTCTTATATAAAAAAAAAATTAGGTATGAATATTCAAAAAATATAAAAAAAGACCGTCAGTCAACTTGTACAGAAAATGAAAAAGACATTCCTCTCATCTTCCAAAGACTACTTCCACTGTTGCAGAAGATGAAAAGACCATTTGACATTGTTCTTCCAGAGAACTACCTTTGTCCTTTATATCTCTCCTCTCTTGAGTCCTTATTTCTTGCATACTTCATATTTCTTTTTAAGGATTCCTTGGTTCTTCATCTTGGGTGGGTGGGCACTGGGCAGGTAGCTTTCTTGTTACGCTGAAAGCTTCTATATATGTAAGATTACACCACACTAGAATTATGGTGAGAGAGAAAAGAGTGATGAACGTGGTCATGGATAACTCTTTCTTTTGAGAGAGTTTTGCAAGTGCTTACTGCAGATTCATAGGTCTACTCTCTTCCTTCATGACAAAGAAAACCCATTTCTCTCTCTTCTTCTCTCACACAAGACTTCCTCACTCTTGCATGGAAAGGGGTTTTGATATTTTGAGTGTTGCACGCAGGTCAGAGTACCAAAATAGAAGAAGGTAGCAATAGGGGACTTGGAAGGTAGAGTGATGATGGAAGGGGGTTCTTCAGGCAAGAAGAGAGCAGTACTGGCGAGAGATGGCTTCACTGAGTTGGTGTTTTCATGGTCTCTTGAGGACATATTTAACGAGGATTTATATAAACATCAGGTCTTCCTTCTATTCCATGTTTGATCATTCTCTTTTTTTGTTCTTAGTTAATAGAATCATTTGACATTTCGCTAAAATTTGCAGATTTATATTAAATTATTGAGCTGCTTATTATATAAATTATATAATATATGTTGCATAGATGCTTGCCAATGGAAAAAAGCAGTTATAAAATTATGATTGATTGTATAACTCTTACTCGGGCTTTTCAGGCCCAAGCTGTTCATTTTTGGATCCTCTTCACCTTTATATTTAAGATTTCATATAGTGCTTGACCATTTAGCTTTAGAGAACAATCAATTTTGTTTACACTCCATGACACATGGTATTCCTTTGGTACGGTTGTACCTCAATGCTAGTAAATCACATAGCAAACTTTGTGCATGTTTAGGGAAAATACATTCTTGCTATTGAATTGATCTCATGGAGTTTGAAGAAGGTTCTACACCCTTGCCAACATGAAGTGTCTGTAATTTTAAAAAAATTCTTACTTTCGGCGACAGAGCCAACTCTTAGTGGATTATCTTGTTAATGTGGCTGACAAATCTTGGACAAAGGGTCATCATAGAAGGACATATATACATATAGATGCATATACTCCACGCTATGTTCTTTTTTATCTTTCTTTATGCAAGATGGGTGTTTTTTTGTTGTTGTAATTGATAAGGTACAAACCTAATGTTTAACCATGGAATTCTTTATTTTTGTATTGTATTGTAGTTTTTAGAGTTTGTAGAAAGAGAAAAATGGTAGATATCTACCTGACAAGGATGGGGGTCATCACATTTTGAGGCCTTTTACGTAGGAATAGCAAAGATTCTCTTCAATGAGACCGATAAGCATCAAACTTTGTAGAGCTCACCGAGCCCTTTGGAGAGAAGTTCCAAATGGTAACTGATGGAACTAATAATGCTTGGTATACTAGTTGGTTTTAAGGGTAGAACTGAATTTAAAGTATTAATTAGGGTTAAAATTGAAAAACAAAAGTTTTTTCATTTTAACATACTTTCTTAGCAATATAAATTTAGATAATAGTGTTTCGATGTGTAAAAATGTGAGAAAAATATTGTATTTGGTGAATACCGTGAGGTTACTATGAATCTTGTATCTCATTTAATTCCATAGTTAAGAAGCTATTGAAGATTGAAGACCGAAGTAAGATATAGTGAAGAAGCTCAAGCTACAATGCAATACGATTAAAGATTTGTTGGATCCTATCAAGCTTATGTGAGGTAAGTTAGACCTAGATACCTAGTTGCCTTATTTTGGTTTAACTTGGATTGATTTTTTTTTTAACTTAGATTGTAAAAATTGGATTTACAGTGTGAGTAATCGGTTCATTACTCATGTATTTTTGGTGTAAAAGGTTTTTGAAATAGGGTTTTAGTTTTCGAAATGATTTTTGAAATGTTTCATTGGATGGAGGCTTTCTAGGAACACCCAAAATTGGTACTTAGAGAAAAATTTTAAAGCCTTGGTTTTTGAAGTAAACCCTTGGATAGTGCTCTCTAGAACTTTCCATGCATTCTCGGGACTTACGAGATTGAGTTGGGGATAGAATTTCAATTTTAGTCATCAGCGTCCTCCGGTGCTAGCCACAACGCTCGAGCATTGCTCCCATGTTGATTGTAGTTTTGGATTCCACCAGACAGCGCTCTCTGACCACCCTCCACAGGGCTCGAGCACTGTTTTGCCAGTAGGTTTTCAAACCCGTTTAACTACGTTTTATTTCTTTTCTTGTATAAAGAGAACAATCCCTATAACCTAAACATGGAACAAAGGGAGTTATAGAGAGACTCTAGAGTTTAGAGAGGGTAGGTGGGGTGTTAAAAGAGGCTAGCACATGTATCTATGCCAAGGATATTAAAAGGGATGAATAGGATAAGCGGATGAGATGAAAAGAATTCGAGTTACTTGTTAATCGAGGGACCAACTAGTTAGACAGAGGGTAGATGCAGAGGGTAAATGCTCTCACCAACCAGGATGCCTATCTCATACTAGATAGTAATCAATGTCCAGCAGTGGGCAAGTAATGCAGATATTTGTAGCACAGTATCTGGGCAGGCTGGTCCTCTGACACCCGCGCCAACCCACAACGACCTTGATCGTGGCGATCCACATGTCCTAACATTAATCAGACGTATGTGACGTTTCCTCAAATGCAGCCTGAATGCGGCCCCCAAAGAGGGGTGGGTGTCTCAGCCAAGGCAAAATGGGACTCCCAAGGTCAATGCTCGCGACTGGACACCGCGGGATGGCTATGTCCGCGATACCCCAGCATTCTCCTACCCGGGGTCCTCCTTTCCTCCTATGAACCCTTCCTCGAGACCTTTGTTAAGGTGCCCAATAGAGGAAAACTCTCATACTTTCAGTCCTTCCACTCCACATGTCCCATTATCCCATATGATGATCCAGTGACTCATATACTGGGAGACCTGCTCGAGCAGACTAAACTTTTGAGACCTTGCCCAAGATCGAGATTGATGAAAATGCTTGTCCGCCCTCGTTGTTCAGTTCTCCCTTGAGGAGGGTCATAATACCTTATCCCTAGGTTGGATCCCTCCTCTTAGTCCACTGGGACAGTCGAGCAACGGTGTCCCAGAGGTTGAGGATACCAATCCCTTTAGCTGTGAAATTTCAGTTTTGTGCCTTGTTTCAGCAGTAGGAGAGACGAGTCGCGCCAAAGTTGCCTCCAGACCTCTGCGGTGGCATTTTCGTCCCTCCTTGGTCAAGGGTCCATTTTGCCACTATCGATGTAATAAGGATGTGTTCCGCCCTTTTGTTTTGCTTGATGTTTTGTATGGTATTGGACACCTCCGCAATACTAGAATGCTGTCACGACACTAGAATGTTATCGCGACACTGTTGTCCGTACTAATCCGATTGGACCCTGCTGGGCCCCCCGCTGGCATGTCAATTGATGATTTCTGCCATTTGTCCTTCTATAGTGTAAAAACGTGTCCTGAATTTATCGGGTACTACAGAAAGACTATACTTTCAAGAGAGAAAACACCCTTGAATAGATGAAAACCCAATCCCTTCAAGATCAACAAAAATTTTGATGAATAATTTGAACATATATTATTGAGTATTTTGAATACCAATCAAATCCACAACACAAAGGATCCAAAGAGTAGACTCAAGGATTGACGGGATGATTCGAAAAGGACCGTGGATCTCGGTTCGTAGTTGTCAAGAAGCATGCTGTGAATTTTTAGAGTGAAGATGCAAGGGAGGAAGCTTCTAGCCATGGAATTGGTTGAGGTACAAGTCTTTGAACTTGCAATTTAAGTTTGAGACTAGTGGATTAGGTTAGGTGGATCAAGATTGGTCTTGTGGTTTTTCTCGAAAGGGTTTTCATATAAAAATTATTCATTTTGTGTGATTGCTTGCTTTTACATACCTATGATTTTTATTTCTTCTTTATGCATGAATGAATGAATGTTTGAATTCCACATGTGTTGATTGGAAGAGTCAATTTTCATAAATTTTAGCTGATTGGTGATAGTAAATTATGTTAAACAAACTTGCATTAAAATGGACACACATATTCAGTGTAAGGTTAAAGGTTATAGTAATAAGGGGGTTCAAATCTGTATGAAGATAAATTGAGTTGATCTCATGGACATTTGAAGAGGGTTCCACCTAGTTACCAACGTGAAGTTTCTACAATTAAAAAATAAAATTTCTATTTTCATATATGTGGCAAATAATTCTTAAAACAATTTCGTCAACGTGACTGACAAATCTTGGACGTTGAGAATGATTTTCTTTTTTGTTCAAAATAAAAATTATGATTTTCTTTTCAATGGACGTAGAAAATCTAATTAGAAGTTTATATAATGCAATTAAAATGCATCACTGTTTTGTCAAAGAGAGTGGAACAGGTAGTGGAGGAGTCATCATACAGAGATATATAAATACAGATGTGTATACTCCTGGTTATGTTCTTTTTCATCTTTCTTTGTGCAAGATGAGTGATTTTTTCTTAGATACAAATCTTATCTTCAACCATGGAATGCTTAGTATAAGGCAATATTTGTAGCGCATATTATTTATTTATTTTGGGGCGAAGTTGAACTCTTGATCTCAAGAAGGCAAAGTTTTCACAGGGTTAGGAGTAGTATTGGACTAAATGCCCGTTGGTAAAATAATTGACCGAGTGTCAATTCTTATCAATTTTTTTGCTATGGGATGTCTAGGCTTATGCCAACTACTCCTTCGAACTTAGCAGCTGACCACCGTAGTTTGAGTTGGTGTATAGAGCATATCACCAAAGGGACAAGGGTGGTTAGCCCTTAGAGAATGTGGGAAGGGATTGAACCTGAGACATCTAGGTTACCAAAGGACAGACCCAATCACTGGACCACCCCTAAGGGTGCGTATATTATAGTTTTTAGTGTTTTGTACAAAGAGAAAAATGATAGGCATATACTTGGAAGGGATGGGGTCCGTCCTTAGCCTAAAGTCATCATGTTTTTAATCTTAAACATTGGAAATAAACTTTCTTGTTGTTGTGAAGACACGACGTGTGCTTAAAATTTTTGAGGATGTGATTGTTTAAATTTTTTAAGGATTTTGCCAATGTCGGCATTTTAGGGTTGCATTTAAGCCAGTCGGGGGCAGATTTAGTATGGCTGGATTTTTGAATAGTTTTGGGACCTAGATAAATTTTCAAAAATTTCAAAAATTTCTGAGTCTTGCCTCCACTAAAATTTTTCTAAAGTATAGGTGGGGTTAGTGTAATTTTAAAACCATTAAACATAATTTTTGCAGCTCACTCATGTAACGCCCTTTACTCGACGTTTGCTTCATTTGAACTTCGGTCTTTGCGACTCTACCTTTCTTCACCAGCCCTCACTTATTTCCTTCCTTTGATTTCTTGGAAGCTTTGGTATATTCATCAACAAATCGACTTACTTGGTTGTTGGTAGTGGTCAGTGGGGTATATAGTAGCAATTATCTCACCAAAACCACAAGAACAAGACTTAAGAAAAACAAAACAGTTGTTGATTGTTGCTGTAGTGTATCACTTTAATTTCAACATAAAGTAAAGCATGAGCTGGACAAAAAATCTGCTGCAGTGAATCACACAAATTCCACTCCAAAAACTTGTCTATTTCATTTAAAAATTCATTACAAAAAGATCCAAATATTAGGGAACTAGATCTAAAATTTCCGCAACAAATACACACAAGGATTGTGGATTTATGGATTATAATATGATTATGTGTAGTACATTATGTCATTCATTACGAACTTAATGACGAATTATTAAATTTGAATCTAATTAGACAAATTCATTTTTTAATCAGTTATGGATAGATTTCTTGTAAGAAAATCAACACTAGAACAACCACTTCCTATTCAGGAAATAGATGATCTTTTGATGTGAAGTTTTTTTTTGTTGCCTTTTTTTGTACATCGCTCATATATTTGAGTTGTGCATCTAAATAACATTTTTTTTTGATGGAACTATACATTAAAAAAAAGTTTACTAAGAATATACTTTTGATGAAAACAATGTTGCATTTATAGTTTAAATTTAAAAATTTTAGGTTGTCCCCACTGAAACAAAATCGTGGCTCTGCCCCTTTGGCCAATGCCACATTTGATTAAGTAATGCCTAACATCTATATATGTCAAATAGGAGGGGAACCCATGATTGATTTTCTAAATGTTATACTAAATGTTCTTTTCTCTTTACCAACTTGGTTTTATCTCCTTGTTGTGGAAAAACTAAATGTTCTTTTGTCCTAAGTTGCTAAATAACAGATGTCACACGGAATGTGGATTTATTATGATACAGTGTCTATGTTATTGTGTCAAACATAGAGCTCATGCTAAAGTAATGGTCTTGAAAATAAATATTTTATGCTTGAGCATAGAGCTCCATATGGCAACTGTTTGATTCAAGGATATGATTCAAGGATATGTAGATGAATATGTTGCAATTCTGTATCTTTAAACGTTTGGTCACATGCTCAGCTACTATTTGTATATTTAAATGTGTAGTCATAATTGGACAGCAAATGTGGATGGCTTTCACTAGTATCATGTGGAGAACTTTTCTAGTGGTCTAATATTGAAAAGTTATCCTTGGGAAATCATGTGTTATACATCCATGGAGGGGATTTAGTTAGATAATTGAATTGAAATCCTTTTTCAGCAAAACGACTGGTAAATTTTACCAGCCATTTTAGTCAAGAATTAATACCATGAGAACTGCATGCTGTATTAAACAACTTGCATTTTTAGTCTAATTAGTGGCTTCAAGAAAGAGCAACATCAAGCTGGTAACATACAAAATTAGAAAAGACTTATTGTCCTTGGACTAGCCTCGTAAAAATCTAGAATGAAAGAATTTGGATGGCTGACCGTCGATTGCACAAAATATAAGCTGAATGAATGACAAAACTCTCAAATATTTGTTTTGGACTTGATCTATAAAGGAAAATTACTGGAAATCATTATAATGGCTCGTGTCAAGATATTGAAGTAGGACAAGTATAAGAAATACTTGCTTACAAGTTTTGATTGAAAGTACCTGTTGGGTAGTGGAAGAAAAAGTCTTTAGGGGCTGATTATGGGCGATTTTAAAATGAAATGGCTGCACAGTTTTCAGAATTGGGGAATTATTTGGAGTTTTTGGGCAGAAAGCGAATTTAAGTTTGCAGTATAAACTTAAATGCTGAAAGCCAAATCCATTGTAGCACAGTTGGATAAATGCCACCATGACATCTTAAGGGAATTGGACCTGTTTTGGGTTATGATTGGATTATGATTCAATAACTAGTAAATGGATGAGTCTTTGACTCTAAACTATTCTATGCACGTCAAGGGTCACATAGAACAACAATATGACCCGTGGTCTATGGCTAGCTCAGACCTATGTCTAGCAGTTGTTAAAAAGGCCAAAAACACTCTTGACTCAACCATACTGAAAAATGTAAAATATTTTCAATTGGTCAAAACCTAAAACAAGCAAGTAATAAGACTGAATTTAACCCAAGGCATGATGGAACAGGAGTCTAAGCAAGCTCTCTGCAAAATCCCAAATTTGCCCTTTCCTTTTCATACGTTCCACATCAGACACTTCTGTGTTCCACATATTCTTGAAATGGGTGTACCATTTATAGGGAAAATAACCCTCGTGGAATAAAAACGTAGCATTTTAAATTCATGTGCTGCTGTTCGTGACTGGACAGGGGACATTCAGAAGTTTATAACATGATGGAAATTATAATAGTAGATTGGGCATTTATGGCCGCTGCTTGTGATTATTTATGGTGCAGTAGCCATAACTACTAATTACAAACTGCCTAGGTCCTCACTTGAGTTAGAAGTAGCTTTTAACTTGCAATAGCTGGCTTCATTGACTAGGATGCTGGTTAACAATTTTAGTTGCATCATATATCTATATGTGGAGTCAGCTGTGACCACTTGAAAAAAAAAAGCTTCCTTGTGCTTTATTGTTGTTTATTCCATATGACAGCTTTTTTTGTAAGTCTTCTCAATGCAAAATATAATGTTTACTTGTTCGTATTACGGAGGAATTTAGTTTATAATATCTTGTGGATTCAAATGATGTTGCATTGTGTTTAGGTGGAGAAAATTCCGAAATCCTTTCAATCAGTGGAACAATATCTTGGTTCATTTGTTTATCCTTTACTGGAAGACACACGAGCAGAACTTGCTTCCAGTATGGAGGTTATACACAAAGCACCTTTTGGAGAAGTGATCTCCCTTGATGAGGCAAAACCACATGGAACATTTCTATACAATGTTATACTTGATGAGTGGAAAAACAGATTTAGTGATCACGGTAGGGAGCCTTACAGAATGTTGCCTGGTGATATTGTTATCTTTTCAGATGCACTTCCTGAAACTGTATCTGATTTACAACGAGTGGGTTGGACATGGAATTTTGCATCAGTCACTAATCTTTCAGAAAACGAGAATGAAGAGAGTAGTACATGTACCAGTTTTAAAGTCAAAGCATCAAAAGAAATTGATGTTAAAGACGGGACACAGAGGTCTCTGTTCGTTGTTTTTTTGACAAATAGAACGACTAACAAAAGAATATGGAATTCATTGCATATGTTCAGAAATATGAAGGTTATCGAGGAAGTTCTGGGCGCTTGTTCTGTGGTAAGTGATGTGACATCTCAATTATAGGTTGGATACAATGACATTATATTTGCAGATATGAAGAGCCCAACATGATGCATCATGACACCTGATATAATCTAATTTAATACATTACTCAATATTACTTGTAAGGTACTTTATGCATGGATATAGTTAGGATATAGTTATGGCTCAAGTGTTTTTCTAAACGATATCACCCTTATAAGAAGATCCAAAAAATAGAAAGAAATTGAATGACATCTTAAATTGAAAGTATTCCTCGTAGCTCGTAGTGCAGCTTGATTGATACAGTGTGTTGCTTAAGCCAAAAAAGGTGCCTTTCATTGGTGATAATATTGATCAAAACAAAGGGGAGAGAAAGAGAAAATAACGAAAATATATTACGGCTATAATAATTTGCAAGTCTTAACCAGAGATACACAATGGAAGCCCTTATATAGTAGGACAACATAAAATAACGAAAATGACTAAATTATCCCTAATAAAACTAATAATAAGCTAAACTCTCTAACACCCTCCCTCAAACTTATGATGTGACAGTAGAGAACATCAAGAGTTTGCTAAGAATAAATTAAAAACGTGCAATAGTATGAGATTTCGTAAAGAAATCCGCTAATTGCAAGGTTAAAGGCAGAAAAGGAAGAGAGATGGTTCCCAGTTGAAGATGATGACGCACAAAGTGACAATCAATCTCAATGTGCTTTGTGCGCTCATGAAAGACTGAGTTATGAACAATCTGAATTGCAGTGGTGTTGTCATAATACATAGAAGTTGATCTAGATAACTTGATGCCAAGATTAGCAAGAAGCTATCGTAACCAAACTAATTCAGCTGCAGTAAATGCCATAGCACGATATTCAACGGGCTCGTTGAATAACATCCGAAGTATACTTGGATTGAGAGAGAAGATAACCTTTAGGAGAAGAAGTAATTTCAATGCCCAAGAAATACCTAAGCTGCCCTAAATCTTTTATCTCAAAATGGTCTTGTAACTGGGTTTTCAATAAGCATATACCAGCAGTGTCATCACCCGTAATAATCATATCATCAACATATAATAAGAGAATAATAGAACTTGAGGAAGTAGACCGTAAAAAGATAGTAGAATCATGGTCATTGGTGTGAAAACCCAAGTCACAAATAACCGAAATTTTTTTGGCTAACCATGCCTTGGGAGCTGGTTTAAGGTCATTTAAAGTTCGGTGAAGTCGACATACTTGACAAGGACTATGAGATAATCTAGGAGGAGTCATAAAAACCTCTTCACTTAAATCTTCAGAAAGAAAGACATTTTTCACATTCATCTGAGACAAACTCCATTGGTGAATGGCAGCAATTGCACGGTGCGAATAGTGGTCATCTTCTCAATAGGGGCAAAAGTCTTATCATAGTATAGACCATACTCCTGAGCAAAATTCTTGGCTACTAATCGAGCTTTATATCGTTTCACAGAATCATCAAACTTGATTTTTATCTTATAAATCCACCTATAACCAATGATGTGTTTACCAGATGGTAAAGGCCCTAGCTCCCAAGCTCTGGTCTTATGTAAGACAAACAACTTGTAGGATCGAAAAATATCAAATACTCAAATATCTCTCACACACACAAAATAATTAATCAAGGAAAACTTAAAGGAAAAAAAACCCCAAAACAAAGTTGGCCGAAAGTTACTGCTGAAACTTTTTAACTCATCAAAATCTTCTGCCATTACATCCATTATAATTAAAGACTTTTTAAATATTAAAGAGATCAAAACCTATTAAAAAATTAATAACATCAAACCTCTTATAACTGTAATTAAACTACACCAAACTAACTAGAACACTATATGAGTCAAAACTCTTAAACCCATTAAAACTCTAATTGTAAATTAATACTAAATAAATAAAGAATAAAACACTTGGAGAGTTTAGGTCAAATTCTAACAGCCTCCCTTGAACCAAACTCTTCAATCTTGATCATTCCCATCATCGGTTTAAGCTTCATGAATGCATCAGATTTAAGTGGCTTGGTAAAAATATTTGAAATTTGATCATCAGATTGACAAAGCAATAGCTGACTTGTTATCACATAAAATCTTTGAAGGAATTTTCTGTGTATGTTGCAAAAATCCAAGCATACGACGCAACCACACTGCTTGGGTAGCACAACTGATGGCTGCATTATACTTTACTTCAGTGGTAGAAAGAGCAACAACTTCTTGTTTTTTTGAAGACCAAGAAAAAGACTCCTGAACCAATTTGAAAACAATACCTTGAAGTACTTTTGACTTTTTTCACATCACCTTCCCAATCAGTGTCTGTATACCCTACAAGTTCACAAGAACTAGTAGGAGAATAAAAAATATCATCACTTTGGGTACCTTTAACATACCTCAAAATCCTTTTAGCTGCTTGTAAGTGGAATTGACGTGGAGACTCCATGTATCTACGACAAGACCAACTCCAAAAACAATATCAGGTCTAGTGGAAGTCAAATAACGTAAACTTCCCACCAACCGTTTGAAATATGTGTGATTCACCAACTCACCATTCCCATCTTTACTCAATTTCAATCTTTCTTCTACCAGAGTCAAAATAGGATTACAAGAATCTATTCTGAAATGTTTAAGGATATCCCTAGCATACTTCTGTTGAGAAATAAAAATTCACTGTCTATTTGATTAACCTTAATCCCAAGAAAATAAGATATCAAACTCATATCAGTCATCTCAAATTGAGAAATTATTGCCTCCCTGAATTTGTCAATTATCTTCACATTATTCCCTATGAAAATAAGATCATCCACATACAAACACACAATAATAATATCTCTGGGGGAATTAGTTTTGACATACAAAGTGTATTCATAAGGAAATCTCTGAAAATCATTCTCAACAAAATAACAATCAATTCGAGTGTACCAAGCTCTAGGGGCTTGTTTAAGCCCATACATAGCATTTTTCAACCTATAGACTTTGTTTTCCTCCCCTTTATTCACATAACCAGCAGACTGCTCAGCATAAACTTCCTCTTCAAGGATACCATTCAAGAAAGTAGATTTCACATCTATTTGAAATATCTTCCAAGAATTATTAGTAGCAAGAGAAATAATCATATGAATAGTATCAAGCCTAGCAATAGGAGTAAACACCTCAAGATAATCAATACCTGGTTTTTGTTTGTAACCCTTCGCTACTAACCTCGCTTTGAAACGATCCACCTCTCCATTTGACTTGTATTTAGTCTTGTACACTCATTTAACTCTAATAGCTTTCTTTCCCTTGGGAAGAGAAATAAGCTCCCATGTATTATTTTTTTTAATGGCATGAATTTCTTCATCCATTATATTCACTCAATGTTTCTCTCTGTAGGCATCACTAAAAGAAATAGGATCACAATCTATATATAAGGCAAAATTTATTAAATCCTCATCTGAAGGATCATTGTCAGTACCAATCACATAATCCTCCAATCTAGGTGGCATGTGTCGTTCACGCTGTGAACGCCTAGATGACTCTGGCTATGGGGATTGAACAGTTGGGGACTGTTCAACTAACTGATCACCAACTGAATCATCAACATCAAAAGGAACAAGTGTAGCTGACTTGTCTTCCTTTTGGGACTAATTCCAAGCACCCTGCTCATCAAAAGTGACATCCTTACTAATAATCACTTTTCCTATGATGGGATTGTACAGTTTGTACCTCTTTTTAACTGAATTATACCCAATAAAAATACACTTTTCAGCCTTATCCTCAAACTTTTTCCAGAGTAGATCAGGAACATGGGCATAGGCAATACAATCAAACACCCTCAAATGCTGAATACCTGACTACTGACCACTCCAAATCTCATAGGGAGTTTTTCCTTTAAAACTTCTGGTAGGGACTTGTTCAAAACATAAACAGCACAAGCACCAGTTTCTGCCCAAAAAATTTTAGGCATATTTTTAGATTTCATCATGCATCTACGGCGTAAAGGAAGTAACTTCTGGAACATGGAGCTTTTCCAACACATACAGTCCTCCATTTTTACGGCGTGCCCCAATTAGCTTCTTGGACTGAGGATTCTACACTATACAACCAGAAGAAGAAAAATGAACAAAAAATCCTGAATCAAAGAATTGACTTACTGAGATTAAATTCAAAGTGAGCTTAGGAATGTAATGGACATCAGGAAGTCTAAGATGAGAAGAAATAACTGTCCCAACACCTACCAGAGACATTTGAGTGCCATTGGTTGCAAGTACAGATACAGAGGGAAGAGAAATAATAAATGCAAATAAAGAAGAATCACTAGTCATATGATGTGTCGCACCTAATTCAAAGACTCAGACGGTGCGAGATATACCTGAAGTGCCTGAAGTGAATGAACCTACTGAGGGTGAGACTGAGCACCAGGCTGATGGAGAGAAAGTAACTTCTGCAATTGATCAGCAATCATACTTAGGCCGGAAGCCGATGAAGGAGATTCATCCACTGGTGGTGCAACTGCGGCTGTATTGCGATCTTTAGGCTTAAAGGATTGGTTCAACGATCCCCTGACATTCTTATTCGCCAATTTTTGGCACGGGGCTTTCCAGTGGCCTTTCTCATGACAGAAGCTACATTCATCTGAAGTTGCTCGACCTTGATACTTACCTTGAGAACTAGAAGGCACCTTAGGGGGTACAACAAATACAGTCTGATTAGGTAATGAAAGAAGACCCTTTCCAGAAAGAGTCTTAAGACGAACCTCTTCAGCTAGAAGCTCGTTAACCATAGTATCAACTGATGGTAATGGATGACGATGGAGAATCGATCCACAAAGCCCCTCAAAGTCATCTCTGAGTGGCATAAAGAATTGCACCAACCTCTCCTCCTCTCTAAAAGTGCGATATGCCTTATTAGTACTCAGTTCAACAGGTTCAGTAAATGCCAACTGATCCCAATATCTAGTCATAACTGAGTAAAACTCATGTATGGGCCTATCACCTTGATGTGCAGCTCTAATTTCAAGCTCAAGTTGATATCTTTTCACAAAATTTGACTGTACGAACAATGTGGCTAAATAATCCCAAATTTCCTTGGTAGTAGTAAACTTAGCCAAATGAACACCAATGGTTTGGTCTACAGAGTTGTTAATCTAAGTAATAATCTTGGCATTATTGACATCCCACTTGCATTTCAAGTCAACATATTTTTTCTACTTTAGTGTCTGTTGGAGCAATCACAACTCCATCAACATAATTCCACATCTCTTTACCAAGCAAAAAAATTTTCATCACATAGGCTCAATAAGTATAATTTCCTACAGTTAATTTACACCAATAGCTTGAAGAGAATTTGAACTCCCACTCGCCATGACCAGATCACACAAAGTCAAGGTTGTCTGATTAACAGATATCCAATCAGCCAAATAAAATAAGCAATTCTCCAAATAAACAAATCAAAGGCACAATTGAATAAAGCAGGATATAGGCTGACCAATTAATCAAATTGTAAACTAATAAACTGCATTCAAAACGACAAACCAAGGAGCAGCAGTTGCACCAGCAAAATCAAAACCAATGAAAGCACCAGTAGAAGAGAAGATAACCAAACGGAGAAGAAGCAAACCAGACGAAGAATAAGCAGCAAACCCAGCAATGAGAATCCAAACCCAGGAGCAGCAGTTGCACCAGCAGACTGCAATGATAAGCACCAAACGAGAGCACCAAGCGAAACGAACCAAACTAATAATAACCCAAGACCCAGCAACGAGAAAAATCAGCCCAGCAATAAGGGGCACCAGCAGAAGAGAAGAATCAGTCCACCCAACAACTAGAATTCTGCACGATGGTTCAGCGAGCAGAAGAGAAAAATCAGCCAACCCAACAACCAGCAATCTGCACCGACTGGTTCAGCGAGAATGTGGGCTGAGCTTTGTGTTTATTGACTGTTTTGATCTTGTGTTTAGGATCTTAATGCTCTGATACCATGATAATATTAATCAAAACAAAGGGGTTAGAAAGAGAAAAGAACGAAAATATATTACGGCTATAATTATCTGTCAAAGTCTTAACCTGAGATACACAATGGAAGCCCTTATAGAGTAGGACAACATAAAATAAAGAAAATGACTAAACTATCCCTAATAAAACTAATAATAAGCTAAATTCTCTAACAATTGGAAGATAGTTGCTAATGGTTATCATTTCACTTGTACATTGTGACCTTGGCAGGGTAGACTAGGTTCTTCTCTTCATTTCAAATGCTTATCTAATTTCCATATTTCTCTTTTGTGTTCTGATATGCATATGATCTTACCTAACAAACCAGTAATTTTGTAATGATAATGTGATGTGTGTTTCCCCCGTTTTCCTTTTTTTTTTTGGTAGGTTTATTACTTAAATGGCATATCAAAATTGAACTCAATGGCAAAAATTTACTGGGTAATAATGTTTTTTTTCTTTTGGAAATCAGGTTGAAGAAAACTGCAATCTTTGTTCTGTACTTAGCGATATGAAATTGGCTGAAAGAGTTGGTACAAACATGTCCAAACTAAATGAATCCCAAACTGAGGCAATCTTGGCTTGCCTTCGTGGACTGAAGTGTGATCACAAGCCTTCTGTGGAACTTATATGGGGCCCCCCAGGAACGGGGAAGACAAAAATCTTAAGTGTGATGCTTGTTACCCTCTTAAAAATGAACTACAGGACACTTATATGTGCCCCAACCAACGTGGCAATAAAGGAAGTGGCATCTCGGGTGGTAAAACTGGTGAGAGATACACTTGAAGCAGAATCTGAAAAAGGTGATTTATTTTGTTCTTTAGGAGATGTTCTCTTATTGGGGAATAAAGATCGGCTGAAAGTTGGTCCAGATATTGAAGAGATCTATCTGGACTATCGTGTTGAAAGGCTTACAGAGTGCATAAGCCCGTGGAGTGGTTGGAGGCATTGTTTATCTTCCATGATTGATTTTCTTGAAGATTGTGTTTCTCAGTACCATATTTTTGTGGAAAATGAATCCATTAGAGCTAAAGAACACTGTCACGAAGATGAAGTTACGAAGGTGGAAGATAAATCATTTCTTGAGTTTGCAAGAGACCGGTTCAGACCTATTGCATCATCCCTCAGGAGATGTATATGTATATTCTTTATTCATTTGCCTAGAAGATTCATACAGGAACACAATTTCCAACACATGGTGGATCTTATTCAATTACTTGATTCATTGGAAACATTGTTGTTTCAAGAGAATGTGGTTTCAGACGAACTGGAGGGGCTATTTTCGCACCAGAAAGCAGTTGAAGATTCTTGTGAGTCATTTGTGGATACATCATCCCTGCCGCGCGTGAGAAGCTTGTGCCTCTTTGTCCTAAAAACTCTTCGACAATCTCTTGAAGAACTTGGCCTTCCAAGTGTGATGAATGAAGATTCAGTGACAACATTTTGTTTCCAAATGGCTTCCTTAATTTTCTGCACTGCTTCTACTTCATATAAGCTGCACTCAGTGGATATGAAACCACTCAGCTTGCTAGTCATTGACGAAGCTGCCCAGTTGAAAGAGTGTGAATCAATTATACCCCTTCAACTTCTGGGGGTGAGCCATGCTATTCTTATAGGCGATGAGTGTCAGTTACCGGCGACAGTTACTAGCAAGGTAAGTGCAATGAAACTTAATGATTTTACTACCACCTTTGTCGAGGTTTAGTGAATGGATTTCTATTGCATTGACGGCATACTAAAATATATGCATATGTATTAATAGGTTTCTGATGAAGCTGGATTTGGGAGAAGCTTATTTGAAAGATTAAGTTCATTGGGTCATTCTAAGCACCTTCTTAATATGCAATACCGAATGCATCCGTCAATTAGTATCTTTCCCAATTCGAATTTTTATTTCAACCAGATCTTGGATGCGCCACATGTTAAGAGCAAACGCTATGAAAGGCACTATCTTCCAGCACCAATGTTTGGTCCCTATTCATTCATAAATGTGGTTGGCGGTAAAGAAGAACTGGATAATGTTGGACATAGTCGAAGAAATATGGTTGAGGTAGCTATTGTGATGAAGATAGTGCAGAGCCTATACAAAGGTATGTTAAGTGGGTTTGACATTTGCTAAGAAGTACGGATTACGGGATACGGATCCGAGATATATGGACATGACAACACGAGATATATACATATATATATATTAAATGTATTGTGATAATAATCATTCAATTATCTCTTCCTTAATTGTAACAATTCACATCATAATATCATAGAATAAAAAATAATATCACATATACCGAAACAAATTCATCATACACATCAATGATTCAACAATCAATGACTGCTAAAATTTTTTATTTTAAAGAGTATCTCACTTCATAACCCTAATTGTTATCAATTTAAAAGAGCCCCAATTTTATAACCTCATTTTTTATCTCTTTAATTTCATATAAAAAATTTATTCCAGTAATATATAATTTCGTAATTATGTTCGAAATTATATTATATACGTGTCCTTGTTCTTGTAGTGATTATAGATCTTTTTATGTTATGCATTTGACTCATATCTCTTTAAAATTATAAAAATAACTTCTTTAATTATAAAGTTATTTGACAAGTTTTCAAAAATGAGAAAAAAATCTCAAAACGTGTCGTCCAGCATGTCAGTCACATGTCCCGAGGGTATCGGTCGCGTGTACGTGTCTGAACATGTCCATGTCCAAGACGTATCTCGGACCAAAATGAAGTGTTTCCTGAGGGTATCGGTCACATGTACGTGTCCAAACAAGTCCATGTCCTAGATGTATCTCGGACAAAAATGAAGTGTTTATGCTTCTTACAATTGATTTTTTTACAAATTGGTTTATGATGTTCCTCTCATGATTTTACTGACTTTTAGTGGCATTTTGATTCTGCTAATTTGTTAATTGTGACATTGTTGGCATTCAGGGACAAAAGTACAAGAATTGTCTAGAATCTTTAGATTATATTCGCTTTTACCTTACATTATGAGCTGAAGGTTTTCAAGAATTAATGTGGTGAAAAGGAAAAGAAAAAGGATATTGGAAGCATGGGTATTGTACACTATACTTTTTTTGACAAAGGTTGCATACTGCATGCTCGAGTATTTTAATGGATTTTTTCACTCATCAATATACATATACCGGATAGTGGTTGTTAACTTTAGGGATAGTTACTTGAAACAAATATGAATGGAACAGTTGTATGAGAGGCGGTAGAGAATTGTTAACCCTACCTCTCACTCTTAACTTATACAAATAGGTATCACAATAAGTGGAAAAGATTAGTATACCCATGAGTGGTATACTTATTACAACTATATATAAAATATACTACATAACAGACTTAACAATAGTAAAGTGTATGTTGATCAGATTCGTTGCTCAGGAGCCTAGGGAGGATGCCGCATTTTGTTTCTCCATATAAGCTTTTAGATTAATTTCTTTGCATATTTTTTTTTTTTTCATAATTTGCAGCATGGAATGCCTCCAAAACTAAGCTCAGCATCGGTGTAGTATCACCCTACGCTTTTCAAGTTGTGACAATCCAAGATAAACTTGGGCGGAAGTATGAGAACCTTGATGGATTTGCAGTGAAGGTGAAGTCTATTGACGGGTTTCAAGGTGGAGAGGAAGATATTATAATAATATCAACCGTAAGGTCTAATAAGGGTGGATCCATTGGTTTCATGTCCAGTCCTCAGAGAACTAATGTTGCTTTGACAAGAGCCCGGTATGTAGTCAAAATAATTCTCTTATAAGATTGCTTTCTAATCTTCTATGTTGAAGATGGTGTTTTCTGGTCTTTTAATTGTTTCTAGGCACTGTCTCTGGATTTTGGGAGATGAGAGAACACTAACTAAGAGTGAATCAGTCTGGGAAGCGTTAGTACGTGATGCTAAGGATCGGCAATGTTTCTTCAGTGCTGATGAAGATGATAATATTGCCAAAACTATATTTGATGTGAAGAAAGAGCTCGATCAACTCGATGATTTGCTAAATGGGGATAGTATGCTTTTCAGTAGTGCAAGGTGGAAGGTACATAGCTTTCAGTTGCTTAATGCTATATTATGAACATTTATATTAACTTTTGTCTACTTTGGAGTGTGAATTTAGTTTTGTTTGTAAAATTTTTTACCCCACTGGGTGTCCTCAGGTTCTCTTCAGTGATAACTTCAGAAAATCATTTAAGAAACTTAAGTCTTCCCGCCTGAAGAAGTCAGTCATGAACCTTCTATTTAAGCTTTCTAGCGGCTGGCGACCTAAGAGGAACGTTGACTCAGTTTGTGGAAGCTCCTCACAGATCATGAAACAATTTAAGGTTGAAGGACTTTATGTTGTTTGCACAATTGACATTGTGAAGGACTCTAAGTATCTACAAGTTTTAAAGGTCTGGGATATTTTGCCTTTGGATGAGATCCCAAAATTAGTGAGACGTCTTGAAAGCATATTTGCTATGTACACTGATGAGTTTATCAGTCGCTGCAAGGAGAAATCTCCAGAGGGGTTAGTTTTTTTTTGTGCCTTATTAAATCTCAACTAATTATGCTAAATGCTGAATTCTAATTGCTGCGTTATTTGGATAATTTAACCTTATTAACAGTGTAATTCAACCCAATTGTTTGGATGCTCATAGGGATGTGGAAGTTCCAATGAGTTGGGTGACCTCTTATGACATTGTGCGGTTTAAGGATCTCAGTAAAAGTGAACTTGGCACTGACTCAAGTACTGGTGCCATAGATGGTAGAAGCTATGTTGAAAATTCAAAGGTGAGTGAAAGCTTGTTGCTGATGAAGTTCTACTCCTTATCATCCGGTGTTGTGAACCACTTGCTTTCTGACCTTGATGGCCAAGAACTTGATCTCCCGTTTGAAGTAACAGATGAGGAACTGGAGATAATTCAATTCTGTAGAAGCTCCTTTATAATTGGTCGGTCAGGAACTGGGAAAACTACTGTTTTGACCATGAAATTATTCCAAAAGGAACAACAGCATTATATTGCCTCTGAGGGATTTCATGCAGGCGAGAACAGTGCCGCTACACATTTAAGCCAGACAAAGCAGGTCAGCGAGTGCATTCAAGAGACTAACTTGAGGCAGCTTTTCGTGACCGTGAGTCCAAAACTGTGCCACGCTGTCAAACAGCATGTTAACCAGCTGACAAGGTGTGCTAAGTACTCAACTGTGGGGTTGTTGCAACCTGTTCCATTTTTCTGGCCAATTATTTTCTCATTGTTGCTGGGACTGCATCATATTATTTAGTCAACTCCTGATTTGGTTTTGCCAATTTGCGTGATTAGGTAATTTATGCATGATTGATCATATCAACTGTTGTGGGGAAGAGTGACCCCATACCTGTCAATAGCATTGTGAATGGTAGAGGTAGATATAATGAAAAACGTTATGGTAGGTTCGGGATTGACATAAAAATGGCATTTTGTAGAGCACTATGGAGGAACATGATCTGTGTAGCTGACCCAAAATATTGTTAGGATGTGGTCATATTCACTGTTATATGACAATGATATTGGTCCTAATGGATAATTTGATGTGCTACATTTTCCTGAATTTGTAGACTCTACACTATGGATGCTTGCATAACTAAATAATCGAAGTAGGATCGGTGGCAAGGCGTGGAAATTGGAGTGACATTTGGGCCACCAAATACAAGAGCATGTTATACTACATGTTGCTAAGTAAGACTTTGTGAAAATTTTGCCAGAGGTTACGTCCGTTTGAAGTTCACTTCTTCCAACACCCTAGATTGGTAGTACGGGTTCCATTACCAATGTTTAGTTATGGTCTTTTTCGAGTATTGCATGTAAATAACTTGAAATAAAGCAGAAGCTTTTATTAGATGTCTAGATAACTGTAGAGAAGACTACACGGAATGTATTCTAGGAAAATGATTTCTCTTGCTATGACCATATTAGAACAAAATCCTTTTAATTCAATGTTGAGCATCATTACCTTGAGAATAAATGTTGGGCTTCACTTTTCCTGAGCTTTGATGATTCTTGGAGATTTGGGTACTTGAGATTCAAATAATCATTTTTTTCTTCAGTTTTGGTTGCCTTTATATAATTGTAGTTGTCTATTGAAAGTTTACTTACTCAAATCACTCTAGTCAACTTATTTGGATGTTGCAAACATTAGTTTGATGTCTTTTACTGATTCCATTATTGATGTAGAGGCCATTTCGGTACTTCTCTTAAGAATAATGTGAAAATACAAAGTGCAGCTAAGAAACAGATGTATACTTGAAGCTGAATTACTGCAATTGGCATTTTCTGACATTCTTTTTCGATTGCAGAACCATAATGCTGAACAGCTCCAGTATGGTGGTGGTAACAATAGTGACCTTTATAAATATTGGGTTTCATCACTTATTTTTATTCAAAAACAGAAGCGGCTTGCTATCCAGTTAATCTCAAAATGGGGAGGCTACACAGTTTGGTTACACCTATTGTGTTCAAAATTATTTTCTGTTTTTTTCTCCTTCCTGTGAATTCGGAAAGTTCATGGCCTCTTTTTGGACACATATTTGCTATAGGTTTATCATAAATTTGCTACAATTTGAGAGGAAATAGACTACATTTTGTGCTTCATCCCCTGAGCCTGTGTTTTATAAACCTACCTATAGCACTTGCCCAAGTATTTATGGTTATATGACTCGTTATTATGTATTATGTCCCTGAGTCTTGAAAGAATGGGTTTTTTTTTTATCATGTATAATATTGCAATAATAAAAATCGATAGTAACTGAATGGGAAAGAGGAAATAATTCATTGTTGTAAAGTGACAGACACTGTTCATCATGTGCCAGCTAAAAAGCTGTCTTGTCAATTAGCAAGTAATGGAACTTCTATTAGCAAAAGGGTGCAGCCAGTTTAACTAAGAAGGATTGTTGTGCGATCAATCAATTATTTGTGTTGGCACTATTCCGTCTCTGCTGTACTTTGGTCGTAATTGTTATATATAGAATTAGGTGATGAACTATACCTTAGCAATTACCGGTTGTTTTCCATTGACTATTAACTGCTCTTCCTCCAAATAAAATCTTTGAAACACTTGGATTATATGAAAAGTCATATAGTTGTCTTGTAAATTAGCGTATTTGCTTGAATATGTATGTACATATATCTATACAGAAATTTACAGCTGCTGCAGGATTTTACCTTTATTTTTTATGTTTCTAACTATAAGCCTGGTTATATCCACAGCTTTGCTCGTGGTGGGAGTTATTCATCAGAAATCAGTTTGATTGATATCGATGACGTGTCACAATTTAAAGATATCCCGGATTCTCTTGTCAACATTCCTGCCAAAAAGTATCCCCTCGTCATTACATTTCATAAGTTCATAATGATGCTGGATGGAACATTGGGTAATTCATACTTTGATCGATTCCATGATTTATGGGATAATTGTTGTGATAAAAGTAGAAGTTCAAGATCGATTGCATTGCAAACATTTATAAGAACAAAGGAGGTTAACTATAACAGGTTTTGTTCACTTTATTGGCCCCATTTCAACACCCAGCTAACAAAGGAGCTTGATCCTTCTCAAGTGTTTACTCAGATAATTTCTCATATAAAAGGAGGCGTGCGAGCAGGGGAGGCCCTTGATCATAAACTCAGTCGAGGGGATTATGTTTCATTGTCCGAGGGTCGAGTGTCCACCTTGAACGAGCAGAAGAGGGACAAAATATATGATATTTTTCAAGATTATGAAAAAATGAAGACTGAATATGGTGATTTTGATTTAGCTGATTTAGTAATTGACCTTCATCATAGGCTGAAAAATGAGAAATTGGAGGGTGACAAAATGGATTTTGTATATATTGACGAGGTGCAAGACCTTACCATAAAACAAATTGCTCTTTTCAAATATATCTGTAGAAATATTGAAGAGGGCTTTGTTTTTTCTGGTGATACAGCACAGACTATTGCAAGAGGGATAGATTTTAGGTTTGAGGATATACGGTCTCTGTTCTATAGTTATTTTATTTTGCAATCGGGAAGTGATGGATCTGCTGGAAGAAAAGAAAAAGGACTGGTATCAGAAATTTTTAATCTGAGGCAGAACTTTCGAACCCATGCTGGTGTGCTTAAATTAGCACAGAGCGTAATTGATCTTCTTTGCCACTTCTTTCAGCATTCTATTGATATTTTGAAACCCGAGACTAGTCTTATATATGGCGAAGCTCCAGTTTTACTTGAGCCTGGCAATGAAGAGAATGCAATTGTAACTATTTTTGGAAACTGTGGAAATGCTGATGGGAAGATTGTTGGCTTTGGTGCTGAGCAGGTCATATTAGTACGTGATGACTCTGCCAGGATGGAAATATCTGATTATATTGGGAAGCAAGCTCTTGTTTTGACTATATTAGAGTGCAAGGGCCTCGAGTTTCAGGTGATTGTTAGTTTTTTTTTTGGTTATCTCAATCAGCAAGTTTATTCTTATTTTTTTATTTGTATTTACTTATCACTTGTTTCTATAAAGAGGATAACTGCCTGAGTGTCTCTTGGTCACGCTTCATTTTCTGGTTTTCAAAATCTAGGTATGTACTATCTCGCTTTACCTAAAATTTAATCTACATCCTACAAACTTCACATTGATCAAAACTTAGAAAGCATAGATACGGATACGGATATGGTATGAGTACAATACGATACGGCGATACGACAAAACCTAAAAAAAAGGATATGGGTACGGCCACGACACGTCTATAATAAAATATATTTTATATTTTACTATTATTAAACAACTTAAAAATTATAATTTTTCGTAATTCTTTAGCAATAGTAAACAAAATTATGTCTATGTGAGTGTGCTTCTGCTCGTGTGTGCGTGTATGTGGATCCTGTGTAAATGTGTGTGTGCAGATCCTTGGTTTGCTATGTTCTGTAGATCCTTGGTTTGCTATTATCTTGGTTCGGTTTGTGTATGTGTATCTATGTTCTGTAGATCCTTCTTGGTTTGTGTATATGATATTATCTATTGAGATGTTATTAGATTATTGTTTTATTTACAATGTTATATTATAAATATTTCTCTAATTTTTGTTGTTAATATAATTGAAACAGGAGTAGTCCAATGGCACATATTGGATCTTGTATTGTGCACTTGTTGTGGTCCAATGGAATGTCATTCCCCACGCCCATTCGGGATGGAGAGGGAAGAAATGAATCACTATTTTCATGCTCATTTGTTGTATTTTTATTTGATCTTGTATTATGCACTACTCTTCTTAGTATTTGTACTAATTATTGGGGTTTTGATTAAGTGATAGTGACTTGTTATGGTATGTATTTGGTAGTATGTTGAACTTATGTGATTCTAGTATTTTGTTTTTTGTATTATTTGATGAGTTGATGAATGTATTTGGATAATGAATTTTAATTTTTTTACCCGGGAAGTAATATAAAGCTACTAAAATATGACATAAATTGAAGTGGTTATCAAATATGTTTTCCATTTTAATTTTCATATTTTAGTACAAACAACTTTTTTGTTTCAACTTTTTATCCCAGAAAAAGATAAAAATTGATTCTGTTTTTTTTTTGAAAAACATAAAAACGAAAACGTTACCAAATGTAACTTTAGTTTTTGTTTTATTTTTTATGGTGCCTTTCAACCATAAAATCTATAACGTAACCCCAAGAGAGAGGGAGACAACCCCGTTTTAATTATTCATCTTGCTATGATTTGTTTCCATGGATCCTTTGAAACTGCTTATTCCATTGATAGGTGGATTTGGCATAATACATAAATTAGGGATAGCTAAATGCTATGCCACGTCAAATACTTCTACTTTATTTATTAATGTCTTTGCTCAGGCTCTTTGTCCTTTCTCCCCTTAACTTACATTTTCATTTTTTGGCTTCTCTTGGAATATCATTTGTAGGATGTATTGCTGTACAACTTTTTTGGCTCATCACCTTTGAGAAATCAGTGGAGAGTTCTATACGAATTCATGAAAAAACAAGATTTGCTTGATTCTACTATGTCTAAGTCCTTTCCTAGTTTCAGTAATGCAAAACACAATATCTTGTGTTCTGAACTGAAACAACTATATGTTGCTATCACTCGAACAAGGCAAAGGTTATGGATTTGTGAGAATACAGAGGAACTTTCCAAGCCTATGTTTGACTATTGGAAGAAGAGGTGCCTTGTCCAAGTCAGAAAGCTAGATGATTCACTTGCACAAGCAATGCAAGTTGCAAGCAGTCCAGAGGAGTGGAAGGCCCGGGGAATCAAGGTTGCTTGCTCTTTCCCTATATTACTAGCACTGCTCCTTTACTGCTATTTTTCTTTTTGTGGTTTTCTCTTATCGATGGCGTTGCTATGCATTTGAGACATTTCCTACTCTTCTTTGTCACGTATGATTTATGTTAACAAGTGTAACCTTTATGTGTCAATGCAGCTCTATTGGGAAAATAACTATGAGATGGCAACAATGTGCTTTGAAAGAGCAGGAGACACAATGTGGGAAAAAAGGGCTAAGGCTGCTGGTCTTAAGGCAGCTGCTGACCGTATGCGTGTTTCCAATCCTGAGATGTTTTGCACCGTCCTTAGGGAGGCTGCTGAAATTTTTGATTCTATTGGAAGGTCTGAGTCTGCTGCTGAATGTTTTTGTGACTTGGGGGAGTATGAAAGAGCAGGTATGATTTTTTTCCCCTTCAATATGTAATTCAGAAAACTGTTTGACGTACAAGTTTGTCTCGGACTTGGAAATATTTAGCAGTCTAGTGATTATAGTTTTGATAAAAATCACTCCTAGTTTCATTATACTTTCCATTTGTGCGTTGAGAATTTAGTTTCACAACTAATTTTGAAAATATCATTCACACAATTAAGTTTATATTTTCCAACTTTGACATTCTGATTAGTCTTATAAGATGATGTTTTCCCCCTAAATTGAAACAGTGTTGGAGTAGTGAACATTACTGACTTGCTTCTGTGGAAATAGCGTTATTTTTTCTTCGAATGTAGTGTTTCTGTGTGTGTACATGCATGTACTGGATCAGCTAAATACTTATGTGAGAATTGTTTGATAGAAGCAACACTACGCTTGTGCATGCCCTGGCTGATTATTTGCATTAGAATTGTCAGAAGTGATGCACAGTGAGATCTTACTCAGTGGAAAGGTGACAAAGAAGTAATTCTCCAAATCCCTCTCTCTTTCACTCACATACACTTCCCCCCTGCCCCCCAAAAAAAAAAACACATATACACCCCATTATATATGCAATTTTTTGATGTAAGACCATGAATTTAAAGTATTTATGTTGTAGAAACTCGAGATACGGAAGAGTGAATAATATTGATATTTGGGTCTAGTATCCATGAGTCTGACATTGGGGATGGTGATACTCCTAGTATTAAAGCACGATGGACTAAATGGAGCAATGCATCCTATATATTTTGAGATAGACATCTACCCTTTAACCTCAAAGGAAAGTCTATGTGACAATCACAAGACCAACTATGATTTTATAGTATAGAATCTTGGGTAACTATAAAACAACATGTCCAAAAATTTGAGTGTGATAAATTTGAGAATGTTAAAATGGATGTGTGGCGAAACTAGGAATCATAGAATTAGGAATAAGAATATCAGTAAAAAAATAAAGACAACACATATAGGATATAAATTAAGGGATAATCGACTTAGTTGGTTTTAAAATATTTATAGAACCTATTATTACACCAATGAGAGAGTGATGTGATAGTTTATGGATGGTAATAGAAGGGGTAGAGGAAGACCAAAATTTAGTTTAAATGAAATAGTAAAAAGGTATATTATAAGAATCATAGAAAGTATGACCCTTAAAAAATACAATGGCGGAACAATATTCATGTAACCGACTCAAAAATGTTGGGACAAGGTTTTCTTGAGTTTATAATCTATTGTAGAACAGATTTGTGGGCACGTCACTTTGTGCAAGTAATGCCAAAGGTTAGGTTTATACCTAATCTATCATTCCCAGACCCCTGGTTAATGGGGATTAAAAATGGGTGCAATTTATGGTAAGATAGGTCTGAGAGGTCTATTTACCACTTGAAAGATCTGGGAGTAACATGGCATCTAGTTGATAAATCAATCTCAACTTTTCTCCTTTACATACTGTGGAACTTGAAATTTCAACTTGAATGGCCTTGAAAAATTGTAAACATGATATTCTGATGGTCTGATTTAGTATAATTTTCCAAGTCTGAACTGGAATTCCATTTGAATTTTGATTTCGCTTTTGTGTTGGCAAAGATTAACATCCGGATAACAACTTTCTGCAGGAAATATTTATATGGAGAAATGTGGGGTATCCGAGCTGAAGAAAGCCGGTGAATGTTTTTCTCTGGCAGGATGTTATGAGCGTGCAGCTGACGTTTATGCGAAGGGAAACTATTTCCCCGAGTGCTTGTCGGTTTGCACCAAAGGGAAATTTTTTGAATTGGGTTTGCAATACATTGAATATTGGAAACAACTTTCAACCATGGATGATGGTATGGTCACAAGAAGTAAAGATATGGACAAGATTGAACAAGAGTTTCTACAGAGGTGTGCACTTAACTATTATGAGCTTAAAGATAACAGATCCATGATGAAATTTGTTAGAGCTTTCCACTCAATGGATTTGAGACGCAATTTCTTGAAGTCTTTAGATTGCCTTGATGAGCTATTATTGTTGGAAGAAGAATTGGGAAACTTTGTGGAGGCTGCAGAGATTGCTGAACTGAGAGGAGATCTTCTACTTGAGGCTGATCTTCTAGGAAAGGCAAGACATTTCAAGGAGGCTTCCTTACTCATCCTTTGGTTTGTGTTTTCCAACTCTCTATGGGCACCGAATAGTAGAGGTTGGCCATTGAAGCTGTTCACGCAAAAAGAGGAGCTTTTATCAAAAGCCAAGTTATTTGCAAGGAATGAATTGGATCCCTTCTACGAGTTTGTCTGCACTGAGGTTAAAGTTTTGTCACATGAACAGACTAACTTGTCTGAGTTGAAGCAATATTTCAATGCTTCCCAGCAACATAAAAGTCTCAGAGGTGAAATATTATGTGTTTGGAAAATTCTGGATGCCCATCTTGACTTGAACACCTCCAAGTATGACTGGGAAGATGAATTGTCAGTGGATCTGAGAAAGCACTCAGAGGATAAGATTTCACAGAATCGGGTTTCTCTTGAAACACTAGTTTATTTTTGGCATCTATGGAAAGAAAACATTGTGAATATCTTTGATTGCCTTGCGGGTATTGAAGCCGAAAATTTTGGCAATTATATTGTTTTTGAGAAGTTCTGTTTGAACTATTTTGGTGTGCGAAGGAAATTTAATAATCAAAACAGCATTTACCTCATGCTGAAACCTGATGCTGATTGGGTGAGAACAATTGATGACAGATCCACTAGGAGGATTGGGAAGTTGGTCAGTGCTGATGCCCGCCATTTTGTTTCTGCCGCTAGGAGTCATTGGCGTTCAGAATTATTTTCTGTTGGTATCAAGGTGTTGCAAACTCTTGAAGCCCTCCATAAGTTCTCAACTAGGAATTCCTTGTCTGTATTTTGCCAAAGCATGCCTCTCCTTCATATCTTTGAGGTTGCAAAATTTCTTCTGGACTCCAAGTTTCTTCATTGCAATAATCATGATAGTCGAACATTGCAAAATTTTGTTCAATTATCTACTAACTATTTCGTGGACGTTTTTCCTTTAGACTGTCGGAAATCATTGACAGAGAATATGATCTATCTGAGAAGGACTGAGCTGTCCAGGACTTTACTTGAAGAAGTTGTTCATGGAAACATCAAGGGTAAACTGACCTATGGACAAATTGGGAGGGTGGTTATGATGTGGCTTGGGTCTGGAAAACCCACAGAGGAGCTGTACAAGAAGATTGAGGAAAGGTTCAAAGACAATTCATCTTGGAAAGCAATGGTTCAGAACCTCAGTGGGAACATAATGCCAGAATCTTCGGAAGAGTCACCATCGAGCATTTCTGATGAAGCTCCAAGTGCAATCTCTTTGATTTGCAAGTTCCATAAAGCTTTGGAAGATGCTTATAATGCCAATTGGAGAAAAGAAAATGACTATATATCACCAAGTTGCTTCTTGTATCTTCTTGACCGCCTACTGATCCTAGCATTTAACGTCCAGGGATTCTTTCTCACAACAAAATCTTCAACTGTTGAATGGCTTATTTATCAACAATGGATGGCGAACCCAGCTGGCAGTTCTGCAACTGACTTTCAATCATCTCTGGCAGCTGTGTATGACTTTGTGGTCTCCATAATTCAGCAGTTTCTTTATAATACACAGGATACAGAGGAATGGATTAAAAAATCTAAAATAAATTTCAAGAACTATTATCCACTGCTGGTGACAAGACTGGTTAGTATTTTGTGTTTAATTTGTGTGAACTCTGGAAGATATTTTGATATACTTCCTCAATTGCTTGGAAGGGGTAACATTACTTCACAGCTACCAAAGGAACTCTGTGGCGTTCTTCAGCGAATGAGGAAGGGCAATGGTGTAAATGTGAATGCAAATGTGCTTGCAGAAGCATTCAAAAGGATTGGAGATCCTCTCGTGATTGTGAGCTTGAGAATAAATTGTGCAAACTTCTTCTGTCCTGATGCCATTTTGGTGGACATGGGGGTAACCCAATGCAGGGAGGACGTTATAAGAGTCTTGTTTCCTAGGAACACCAGAGCTCCCCCAGACCAAACTGCTTCTGCTGAAGCAGATATGTCTAATTCTTTCAAGAAAGGAATTTCTTTGAATGGCAAGGATGGATCGAATGTACTTACTGTGACATCTTCTGACTTTGCTCCCGTGGAAGATCAGAACATGAACACAAAGAATGAAAATGATCAAGACATGAATATTAACTGGGGCATATTTCAGGAAATATCTGATGCTGTAGAGTTGGTTGAAAGCAGAAAAGATGGAAATTTGACGAAATTTGTGTCCAATGCTTCCAAGATGAAGGTAATGCCAAGTAGGTTATTATTATGTATGGCGCCACTATAAATTATATGGCCAGGTAACTGTTACCTAATATATTTATTGTTTTTCTATATTTTTAGGAGCAAGTGGAGGGAATTCGTTTCGTCTTGATGGGAGCAACTAGCCAATGCTTTGAGAATAAATTTTGTGCTGGTGAAGATGGAAACCTTTCTGCTGAAGCAAACAACATGCTTGAGGAATTGAAGCAACTTTCATCTGCATTATATATGAGGTAAGTTCACTTCTGTAACTTATATCATTGTGAGAACCTTGCCTTTCTATTTCATTTAGGGTATACTAACGTTAGACTGACCTTAACTTGGTAAAATTGTAGTCAAAGTTCAATTCTCATAAGACAGTCCTTATTTATCTATTGTGCATAGTTTGCAAGTGATTGCGCGTATCTAGAGTTTGCATTGCACCCACAACTCTAAAGGGCTCTTGATGAGGAGCACAGTTACAAATTGAAATTCTCTGTTCACATGCAAATTGAAATTCTGTGTTTTTTTTTTAGCAGATTTTATGTTAGCTTGTTAAGCTGATTTTTAGCCGGTCGTTGTCAAGTTTAAATTCGTATGTTTGTTATTTCGTTAGGAAGCTGGTTTTCAGCTGGTAGTTCTGTTATGTATTTGAATTTCCTTGTTTTTCTCAACCTCCTATTCTATAAAGAAGGACTTGATCAATAACAAAAGGGCAGAATGTTGAATCCAAAATTTTCTGGCTTGAAGTGTGCCACTTCCTGTCTGGCGTGACACCAGAATATTGAGAGCTGCGTGAGTGAGACTCTCACCAGACCCTCTTTCTACCTTTTCCCCTATATGTCCTGCATCTGCTCTTGGTTGAGACGGTTCTCCATTAGTGGAAAAACCATATCTATGAACCAAACTTCCAACTAATACATTTCTGTTTCAGCTTCCAAATTATATGCTGAATCTTGTTGGGTCTTGGACTGTCTTTTCAGTGACCCGGAACATGAGAAAAATCTTTCAAGCATTGGAGAACTTTCGAGGAGGTTGCAGTCAAGGTTGTCTTGGCTAGAGACTTCTTTCTTGAACCCATTAGTCTCTCATAAAGATACAAATGTGAGCACTGTCTCAGATCCTCAATACGATAGGGAAGCCGACATTAGCAAATCTGAGGAAATCGGTAAATCTGATGAAGGCAACATGAAGGATTTGAGTGCTACTGCTGCTTCTGAAGGCCAAAGCAATGCTAGCAATGATGCTGCTGAAAGCAGCAAGGGCAAAAGAAATAAAAAGTCTAAGAAGGGGAAAAAGGGGAAAGGAGGTCGGAAGAACTAACCATGCCATAGATCCCAAATTTTTTTAATACATATTGCAGTCTATTTAGGTTTTGGGTATGATATCTTTGGTGATGGTGATGGTGATAGACTGATAGTTTGATTAGTTGAGTAAAGGTGGGTTAAATCAAAAGGATAATATGTATGTACGTGGTTAATGAGGATTGCACTTTCTTCTGGCTGTTGTTGGAAGGTAATAGAATCAAGTGTTTTGGTTATTCTACATATGTTGATATTAACAGAGACTTTGATTGGAATCACATATCCAACATAAATATTTCTTACACAGCATTGAGGTGAAATGGTGTGTCTTCAAGAAATGGGTAATGCTATTTGGACCTGATCATTTGACTTAATGACTTAATTTGATGACTATACCTGTTATTTGATTAGCAATGGATACTAGATGTTAAAGTGGTTTTTGTCGATCAAGTCAAATTACGTCCACGTAGCAACCAAATTAGTTTAAACGAATGATCAAGCACCCAAATTTGCATTTGATATTGTATTTGTGATTTATTTCTCTAAGATGAATTTTTTCATTGATGAATTCTTGGGAAGTCAAGGCTATAAATTCTATAATATAAAACATGGCATGATTTAATAAGTTCATTCAACAGTCTCAAATAGATTCGTCTAACGGTTATTAACAGTCTTCTCAAAATCATTCACATAATATTTCTTCCCCCCACTCTAATTCATCACTTCTCATTTACGTTGCACTGTGTCTTTAGGTAAGAGTCACCCTTAATTTTGTTATAAAGAACAACTTTGTGGAAGAGGTCATACCTAAGGGGCGACTGGGAGAGGGCAAGGGCGAGGGCGAGGGCAATGAAGAAAATTGGGAGGGGAAAGCAGAATGCAGGAGAAAAGATTTAGGTAATGATGTAAAATGGCAATACCTACATGCTGAGCCCATATATTTGAGACCTAAGGCATTTTACATTTTTGAAGTATAAGGAAATGCACGTTATTGTACACGTGCTTTTCAGAATGTTCAAACTCGTGTGACTATTGTATTATTAAGGGAATTAAAGAGGTACATAAGATTGAAATTTTAGATTACATTTGGATGTCGAGAATTTCTCTATTTTTTGTATATAACACACGATGTATACCCGTGACATATTAGTTTGACGGATGAGCACCAATATGACCGAATTTGTAATCATAAAACTTTAATAGACATGGATAATTTGTAGTTACTGCAAACTAACAGGTAAAGTCATTCACAAATTTTAAGCTTCATAACTAGGAAAGCACACAAAAGGAATTTCTGCCTCAGCCATGCTCACGTCTCTGAATTGAGGGTGGCTGGTGCCATTTTACAAGTTATTTACGACAAAAGTTCAAATGATAAAACTTACTTCAAAGTCAATCTGATGATATCTACATGTATGTGCATAAGTGATAATAATGATCCATCTAGATTAAAAAAAAAGGTCGTATCTTTCCTTCCTACAATAGGGTCGAAGAGATAAGTGATAAACAACTTTACCTCCCCTATTGAAGAGAATAACCCCCGAACTTGAAATTGAATCCACGATGTATCTATTGTGCAGATGAGCACTTGTCATTGCTCCGGGTTCCACCTCTAATAATGATCCTTAAGTATATAGCAATAAGAAGACAGAATGTATGGCCCGTTGCATCTAAGCATTACTACTTATTCTGGTGCAACAGACCCAACTATGCATGGTGGGTGCAATTCCCAACAAATATTATAAAACACAAAGTAACAGCTATCAGACGGTTTCAATACATATGTAGGCAATGACGAGTCCACCTTATGGTCTCTTACAAGTAAACTTTTGCACAAACCGTCTTGAATGATTTTACACATTGCTTTTTCCGGCTACAATGAACAGAAAAAATCTAAGAAAACACGAGCATATGTCGAAAGTCCAAAGTCCTTTGAAGCTACAATCAAGTATCTGCATTGGCTGGGTGCTGACAGTTCTCAGATTAACCTTAACCAGTGGTTCTTCTGAAACTACTTCAAAAGATCAGTTAATACTGATGCTAATATTGTCTAAAGCAAGAGATCCCTGCTTCTTTCTTACTTTACTTTCAGCAATAAAAGGTGTTACTGCCTCCAAGAAAATTGAGTTTATTATTGGTTGTGGAAGTGTTTTTTCTCCTGAGCTTGGCTGTTGAAGTCAGCTTGGTTTAAATTGTTACCAGCTAAATCAGAGGAATATATTGTAATAGTTCCCTGACTAGGTATTGAATAAATATGAACCCTATGAAACCAGATGTGGCTGGTGCTCCATTTCGCCTGCAAAAATTATATCATCACGAGATTTTTTTTTTTTCCAATATCAAAAATGGGGCAAATCCTTTTTTAATTTATCCACCTCCTCCTTTTCATTTTCCAGCAGGCTGAGGCATCTTTACATTGACAACAACAAACCAGTATCTCATGATACATATGTTATTCAAATGTTAGATAGTTTGTTTATGTTTTCTGCAGGATAAACTTTCTTGTTGAATTGATCGACATGATACATCTTGAATAGAGATCAACATTTATAGCATGATGAGCAAAAAAAGAGAAATGGGTACATGTTATAAAGGATTTCAGCTCCGCACCTTATTGAAAGGAACTCTAAATGAGAGGAGACGGAGCAACAGGATGGATAAACTACTTGAACATGAGAAGTCATCCCACTAAGAAATTTTGGAAAGTGTAGTTCACTCTGAGGAACTTATCTGTTTTCCACCACTGCAGAGTTTCAACTTGCTAAAGTAAAAAATGACTCCTGACCAGAAAAAAAAAAGTAAAAAAATGACTCCACACTGTATGGCACTGACCTTTAACAACATAATATTTTACACGAAAGCATTATAAACTGGAGTTTCTCAATCAATACAATCAGGTAGGTTCAAAACGAGAATGTATCAGCTTAAGCACTACCCTCAATGCAAATCAACAACAGACCAAATCAAGTCATCAATTGGAGCAGAAATCTTTCACTTTTCTCATTGTTGTTCATTGGTTTTATCTTCTGATGAAATTTTCAATAATTTGAGAGTTATGATTAAAAATACGTATGAAATAACTTTCACTACCAAGTCAATGAACAATTGAACATAAATTCAGAAAAGTGAAATTTTAGTCAAGCAGCTCATCAGCCAAATTTGCTTTCAAATTTATTAGAACTATAACTTGTTTATGCATTCTTCAAGTATCCATCCTCAGTGAAGCATCTCAACTTATAATTGTGTAACCAAAATAACAGAATCTGACTAACAAAATTGAACAATGCCACTGGCATACCCGATAACAATCCAGCATTGCCTTTGCTGTTAACTCAATTATTTTGCCTAAATTTCATACCCCAATTCCATTCAACTGGTTTCAGTTCTCCTCATTACTCCCAAAGAGCTTCATCCTTGACAAAGGTGTCCTCAAGTATCCTTCCACCTCAAACTTCTTGGGCGAAAGCTCGCGATACTTTGCAAACTGCTCCCTTGCCTCCTTGTTCTTATCAAGCAAACTATATATCATCCCTTTACAAAAATAGGGCCTAAAATCATTTGGGTCATCTTTTTCCAGCTCCTCATAGCTCCTCAGTGCCTCCTCCACATTCTTCTGCAAGAACTGTATCTGTGCCATTATCAGTCTCACATCTCTCGCTTCTTTCACCTTCTTCTCATCCTCAGCAATCTTCAAAGCTTCCTCCAATCTCTTTATCACTGCCTCTCCCTCTCCACACCTGTCCATTAACAATGCATTCTCAAACAATGCCTCAAATGAAAGTGGATTTCGAGCCAAAACCTCCTCAAAAACGTTCCGAGCTTGTTGGGTTTCACCCATTTCATTCAACAATCTTGCCATCAGGAATTTCCATTCTGTGTTTTCGGGTTGGGCGGAAACCAGCTTTTTCAAGACTTCGTAACTTTCTTCATCTTCGCCGGCTTCGAGCTTTTGTTGTAGTAATGTTTTCAAGGCCTCAATGGCTTCGTAATTCGATTCGAGAAACTGGGTCAACGGTGAACTTTCGGGCTCTTGCTCTTGTTGGGTATCTAGTTCTTCTGTTAAAGTTGGTGGAGATTCAGCTCTTGCCGGAAGTTGATGGAATTTTCCGACGATTGAGAACGCAGTGGCGGCGAAAACAATGGTCCCGGCGGTGGCCTTGAGGCTGTGTATGATGGAATTGTAAGAGGAGAGATTGGGGGTGGGGTTAGAGGAGGCTCTGATAACCCTAATGCGGGGCCTACATTGGGAATGTTTAAAGGGTTTTGAGATTGGGAATGGGAGGTTGGACGAGAGTGATGATAGTGGTGGTGGGTGGGGGAAGGTAGTTGGTTTGGTGGTGGGAGGGGTAAGAGAAGAGGTTGGCATGAGGTGGAAGGGGGATGATCCTAGTGTTAGAGCTGATTCCATAGGTGGTTGTGGAGTTTTGGATGAAGATTTCAAGGGATGGATTTTGGAGTTTTTTAGGTAAGAATGGGTTTTAGGGTTTTGGGGGCAGGCGGCGTTGGGGTAGAGGTACAGAAATTGGGGTAGAAAGGTAACGAGGTCGGTAGGTGTTTTCTGTTCAAATAAGAAATGGGAAATTTGTAAAGAGGTATATAAATTAGAGTTATTTGACTCTTAATCTTAGGTAATTAAATCTTTATTTTTAGAAAAATTATGTATATTTCTTTTGACAGTTAATTAGAGTTTTGATTTTATTTTATTGTATTACTTTTTTTTTAATATAATAGAAGAATTATATTATCACAAAATTTGTATATAACGTTGATTGTGTATATCTCTATAATTTTAAATTTTTTTGTCATTATCGTTACCAGTAAACATCTTTATTTTCTTCTCTAAATTATTAGTTATTAACGTTCGGAAAATTTCAAACATATAATTCTTATTATTCTCCGGCGAATACGGAAAAACTCAAACATATCGTATTTTTTCTTCTACAACGTTCATATATTATCAGGTTGAAGTTGAACTTATACTTTCTTTCATTTTTTTTTATTTGTTTGTTTCACAGACTACAAGTTAGTTTCGAGTTTTTTTCTTCACAATTTTCGTATCATTTCTATTTATTGTGTTGAGTGGTCACTTTTTGGTTAACTTTTCATCTTTCAAATAATTATTTGTTAATTTTAATATTTTTGTGTTTTATGAATTTTTTTTATAGTTTTATTTTTGAATATTGAACACTAAATTGCGTTTTCTTTTTCTTTTATACGTTGTTTTCATGGTAGTTTCTTCGGGACTAAGTGACTAACAGATACTATGTATTTGTTCAATTCATAATTACATAGTGTACATAAAATTATTTTATAATTTAAATTCATATGAAATTATAATTTAAAAGAGTATCAATATAATGTGACACTAAAAGGTTTATGAAATTAAATGTCTAATTTTTGTACATCCACAATCATAATATCAATACATGTGATTTACCCCAACAAAAAATCAACTACAATTACCAATAGAAAAAAGTGTTCAAGAATTATTTGATTATGGTATATTTACAAAAATTTAAAGTATATCATAAGAGTGAATAAGTAATAGAAACTAAGGTTTAAGAATTACACAAATTTAAAGTGTATCAAAACAGTGTAGGAGTAATAAAAACTAGACTTCATAGTGTAACTTCACAGTATTATATATATAAAAACACATATATACGTGACCAAATTAAATCTAATATAAAATAAAAATTCTTTACTTTCTAAGATTTTTTTTGGGTAAGTACTTTACTTTCTAAGATAAGATCATTAAAATTCCTTAATTTTAGTTGTCAAATTTTAAAAGTTCCAAAATCTTTGAAACATTTCCTACAAAAATGGAGAGGATTTATTATGGGTTTTGATTTTCCTAAATTTTAGATATTTGTTCTACTAGAACTCCTATATATATATATATACACACACACACACACACACCCCAAAATTACAAAGGATCGCTAAATATCAAAGAAAGCTTTTATTTAAACCAAAAAAATTTACAAAGTTTACTTACATAGGAGGAGAGAATGAGGAAGAAAGAAGATGAAGGTTAAATTACAAGAGAAGGGAGAGAGTGGTAGAGAGAGATTCTGAAGGAGAGAGAGAGGGTCTGAAAGGGTGTGTCCAACAGACTGGCCAAACACTCTTTGTAAAAGGTAGGATGTGAAATCCGAATTTCAAAAAACTAAAAAAATTTTACTATTTACAACTTTATACTATTTACTGACGTCATTATATACGGCATCTTTACTGAAGATGTCGTTTGGTTACCTGTACGATAAATCATATAATTCAGCATTAGTGTTGTTTTGGAGGTTTTTCTCCATATCTTCATTTTGAGAGGTATAACCTATAACAGGGGTATATCCCTGTGAATCCATAAAGTCGTCATCAGAATTTATCTCTTGTGGCCACAATGAGGGTATTAACAAGATCCATCTTCTCATTTTTGTCCATTCCAAAAGTGGACATCATTTGTAGACGCATCTCGTCCATAATTGCCGCTTTAAACTGTTCAGTTGTTAAGTTGGGTTTTTCTTTAAGGAGTTTTTCTTTAAGAAATTCAATTGGATTTAATCCAATATTAATACTACTGCTAGTACTGGGAACAATTTCTTTTGAGGTTACTTTCTCTTTTTTGATGTCTTTAAAACATTCGGTTATAACCGGAATTTTTTCTTTAAGAGGATAGTTATTCCAGAATCTTACCTAAAATTCTCTTACTAGCATGTGATGCCCATTTTGATTAAAAGCACAACATAGACTCCATACCCAAACCCAAGATACAAAGAACTCTATTGAAAAATTCAGCATGGGTTTAACCTCAATTTTATTATCCTTCAAGGATAGACTTTTTCATTCATAGATGTAAAATAATTGTTTCATTTCAGAGGGATATATTCCTTCAATAGTACCATGAGTATCTGACTAGGCATAAAACCAGTTAAGAAACTCAATGAAAGTTTCGGTGAATATGAAAAATCATGAGTGCGTTAAAGACTCATTTTAATAAAGAAAGGCATTATGCCAAGCTTCCATATAATCGAAGTAATTATATTCTATATACGGATATCTTGTTAATTTTTTGGGTCTTACTAAACTTAATCCCCAATCTCTTTCAGATATAATCCCTAAAACTGCTTCTTTACTATGGGAGACATTATGCTCCTTAAAATAATCATTTTTTCTACAAAAATGCTCAAATTTAACTGAGTTAGTTTCTTTAAGAATAGATTTATAATAATATCTGTCCCTGTTACTGGTGACAAGAAAGGCATTATCCATGTCCATAAATTACTTAGCAATATAATAAGGGTCTGTAACCCAGTTAATATATTCATCTTCCAATATTATGATTGGAATGAAAGCTGGCAAAGATTTTAACTCTGTGTAATTCATCTTAGGTTTAGCTATTAAGGCTTCTTTCATAGATTTCTTACTCTTGACAACTGTATACTCATTATCATCCTTCTTATTGGATTGACCTTCTTTAAGAAGTTGTTGATTTACAGCTTTAAGATATTTAGACTCATTTAAAGGTGGATAATAGGCATTAACCTGGGATCTACCTCCAGATTTGCCTCCTCCACGACCTCGGCCACGAAAATTACCTCGTCCCCTGTTCATGAAGAACACTGCAAAAATTCTCTAGTTAGAAAATCAGGGAGAGAATTTAATTCTCCTTTAATATACTCAATTTTAAAATCAAAAACTGATAAAATGGCTTTCCATCTCGCAAATATTTGTTTAGAAGCAATGTTTTTTACATCTTGTTCTAAAACATTCTTAGCAAAATTACAGTCAATTCTTAATAAAAACTCTTGATTTAACAAGTCATCTTGAAATTTACTAATACATTTTACAATGGATAGAATTTTTTTTAATCATAGGATAATTTAATTGAGTAGTTCCCCATTTACCTGAGGTAAATCTAATAAGTAATTCTTTATTAGTATTGAGATATTTTTGCTTAAAAATACTTCCATAACCTATATCTAAGGCATTTAGTCATTACTATCCTGTACCATTCGTGATTTACCAGTGATAGGCATGGTAATCTTTTAGATTTAAGCTGAATTTTTCTTACTGCTCTAGTGTGAAGATCAGTCCAGGGAGACGGATTCTTCTGAAGTCTAAAATATAAAATAACAGTATCTTGGGCGAGATTTTTATAAAAATATGTTAAGTAATTTAAACTTCCCAAAAATCGTTGTATTTGCTTCTTATCTTTAATTTCATTAGGATATTTATAAGTGAATTCAATACTCCTTTCAATTGGGACTATATTCCCTTGTTCAATATAATGTCTGAAAAATCGAACTTTAAGTTGGTACATTTTCATTTTAACGATAGAAATGACTAAACAATTTCTTCTTACAACTTGAATAAATGTATCAATAGAATCAGAAAAGATGAGTATATCATCTATGTAAACAATACAAAATCCATAATAAGGATAGAATATATCATTCATTATATTCTGAAATTCTTAAGGAGCATTTTTAAACCCAAAAGGCATTACATTCCATTTATAATGGCCAAATGGTACTGTGAAAGCAGTTTTATGCCTGTCTTCCTCATCAATTTGAATATGCCAATATCCTAATTTTATATCAAACTTAGGGAAAATCTTAGCATTATACAAACGAGATAATAAATCCTTCTTATTTGGAATTGAATATCTAATCCACTGAAAAACCTTGTTTAAAGGTTTGTAATTAATAACCAGTCTAGGAATCCCTCTCTCATTTTCTGCATTATTATTTACATCAAATGATGTACAACTCCAAGGAGAGTAACTTTTACGAATTAATGATTTTTCTAATAAAGAATCAATTTCTTTTTTATAGAGTTACAGATATTCTTTATTCATTTGTGTAGGCCTTGCCTCATGGGAAAGTCTTTTTCATTAAATTCATTGATATTAGGAAGTGTTACTGCATGTTTTTTCCTATCCCAAAAGGCAGTAGGAATTCTATCACAAATTTCTCGAATTATTTTTTGTTCTAGTTCTTTTAATTTTAATTTAAACTCGTTAGTTTCCATTTTATTAGATATGCTTAAAATTTTAACGTCTTCTTTTAGAAAATTTAGTTGATTTCTTTATGAATCAAGTTTTCTTTTATCTGATTTATCATTTTTATTTGAGGTGGAGTTATAGATTTAAACAGTATTTGTTGACTCTTTAAGGTAGTTAAAATTTCTTTAGAATCTATTCTTTCTATGGGTTCAATCATACATAAGAATGGTGTTCCCAAAATTATAAACTGATTTAAATTTGCTATAAGCATAAATGTAGTAGGAATGCAAATTCCTTAAACATTTGAAAGTTTAAATTTTTATTTAATTTTGAACAATCAGCCGTGCTTAATAGTTGAGTAATTTTTTCAAAGTATTTTGTAGGAATTAACCCTTCTTTAATGCAATTCATGTCTGCTTTACTGTCAATTAATGCAATTGTTTCAATAGTTATTGGTTAATCACAAGAATAATTTTAACATACCATTTTTGATAAGTTATTTTTTCTGATACATTTAACTATTCATTGAAAGAATTTAACTCTTTTATATTCTCAATTTCTTCCTCGATTATTGGCAGTGCATTGAGGTTTTATTTTCTTTAATTACCATAGTTTCAGATCTATTTAAAACTTCTTTTAAAGAGTAAGGTTGCGATAGAGACGACTTCTTCTCTTCTGGAGTTAGTTCCAGATATTATTCTATAGTTTTTCTTTTAGATACAAGATCTTGAATTTGATCAATAATATCCAGAATTAAAGTCTGTGACTTAGTTAAAAAATTTATACTTACTCTATTCATGTCTAAAATAGTTTTATAATAGTTAGTCTGTGTTTTACAATGTGATGAACAAACTTTATCATATTCTGATTTATCTTCATCAGATGTAGAATTACTTATTTCATCTTCTATATTATATAGTTCTTCTTCAGAAATGAACTGTCAGAGGACTTCTCTTTTCCTCTTTCTGAATTAATTATGATCTTTAAAATTTTATCTTTAAGATCTTCATCAAGAATTAACTCACTTATTTTTTGTTTAGTTAGACACTTAGGAGCAACGCGTCCTAATTTTCCGCATTTATAACATTTAATATGTTTTTGACCTTTTTGACTTTAGTCTTTTAATAGGTTTGTTAGTTTTGTCTTTATCATAATTATTTTTATGGAATTTTCTCATTTTCTTATAAGGTTTAGAATATGTTTTTCGTTTTGTTTGAAATTTATCCTTTGGAATCTCAATATTATAGACGAATTGATTAAAAAACTCTCCTAATTCTTTACGGCCTGTTAATCTCTATCTTTTAAGCTAAGCTTTAATATTTAGATCATTACAGAGAGCTAAACCTTTTGATACACATTCAAAAATTAATTCTTCATAAGTATAATTTTCCTAAGAAATTTTAAATCCACCATGTCTTTGTTTTATACGAATTCTTATTTTTTCAGCAAATAGGCTGGGTAATCCTTATATGAATTTTTCTTTTCAAAATTCATTGTTAGCGTTAGTTCTTAAGAGGACTTTAGCCAAAAATACATCTTTATACCACCTAAAATGCATTAAGGTGGGACATCTTAAATTCATTAAAAGTTCTTTACTCTTAACTGTATTTTGTAGGCTTGTCCCTACAAAGTGTTTTAAAATTGTTTGTATTAAGGTATATACAACGTCTTCTTGAGTTGTAATACTTCTATCAACAGCTATTATTATTTTTACTGCATTTAATATTTCAGATCTTTGGATTAAATTTAAGTAGTTTTCCCACCAGCCTCTTAGTTGACTACCGGCTGTAATAAATTTAGCAATGTTATGATTTGTATTTCGATTGACTTTACTTACATACAGATGCATACATAAGGATTTTATGTAAAACTTGATAAATTACACATTCAGACATACTGTCAATATTCCACTCATAAATAAATGAAGCATTATATCCAGTTTGTTCAATAAAGAAAATTTTGTCATATAAAACATCTTGAGGTGTGGATCTTTGATAATAAGCCCTCATTGGAGGTGCTTGAGAATAAGTGTTAGTTAGTTTTTTAGGTATAGAATACCCAAGCTTATTTACTTCAAACTGTATTTCATGTAGAGATTCTTCAAACTATTGAATTTCAGTTTTAGATTGTTTTACACTCTCAATTTAAGAAATTACATTTAAGGATAAATATTTTAATTTATTTTTTAGTTCAGTTAGGAATTCATCTTCAACATTGTTATGAAAATTAAATTTAGATGTGTCAACTGGAGGTTTAATATTATTAATTTTTTTTAAAGCTAGCATATGGATTGGTCAAAATATAAACATCTAGCATCTCTTAAAGCTAGCATAAAAGAGACATTTAATCCTTGGAGGGTTAATGTTTTTAAAGCCACTAGGACTAACCCAATATGTAGAAATTTATAGTTTTCTTGTGCCTTTAAGACTTCTTTATCTGTTAAGAGTTGTAAAGTATCCTCATGTTGATCAAATTGAATTTTTCTTTCTAACGTTTTAATTGTTATGCTTGATTTAAAATTAAAAGTTCAAATATTATATATTTTTTTAGTTGGATACTGGGGTATATCCCAGTTTTGTAATTTACTTTCAATATCTGAAAATTCGAATTTTTCAATATTCTTTACATAATCTACTCTATGTTTAGTACCTAATTTAAATAGGTGTAATGCCATTTTTCTTTCTCAAAAAGATTTTGTTAATATATATGCTTTATTATTACCTTCATCAGGTTGCTATAGCAATTCGTCTTTCAAATTTGCTACAATAATGCTATAGTACCTTTGCTATAGTAATTCTGCTACAGTGTTTGTCTTCTTTTTTTCTACTCTGCTGTCAACAATTTACAAGGATCACAAAGATGGCCTCACTCCTATCTCTCGAAACGGCCTAACATCGCTACGTGACTTGGGTGCAAATGTAAAACCCCACATGTTATATTAATATAGTAATATACTTGTGTAGTATTCTCATATGTGTAGTGACGGTAGGAATAAAAAAAAAAAACTAGAGAGACAAATGGATTGGGAAGTTTAAGTTTCGAAGGTGTGTAAATTTGAGAAGAGGGATTATGGAAGTTTCTAAATAGTTTTAGGTCAAAATAAGTTCTCCATTGAATCCGGAAGGTCGAAAAACATTGGGAGAGGTAATATGGGGTGTATTGGAAGTTAGGAAGTATTCCGGAGTGAAAACACACTTAGAAAGAATTTGGGTAAAAAGAGACCTTGGACACTTCTTAGTATTTTGATCATACATTTTTATCCTTATATCCAATTGATCTGAAATTTTGACAGTAGTTAGTAGACATCTAGGGCTAAAAAAGTGTATCTCATGAAAATTTTCCAATTCGACCTCTAAATGGGTCAAATCTGCCTTGGAAGTCGGAGCAAAAATCTGTCAGTCAAAACCGTACCAGTACGCCCGAAGTTTAGCACAGTAAAAGTCGGGATTTTGGTGTTTTAAAACACCCTTTTTAGCCTCATTTGACACATTCTTCCATCCCACTCTCACCCCAAACATCTTAGAGCCCTAAGAGAGGAGAAAAGGAGAGAAAAACACAAAGATCTTGAGAGAGTTACCCCTTATAGAGATCAAAACGAAATTCCTCAAGAACACCATTCTTCTACTCTCTTCTTCTACACTTTCACTACACCCTTACCCACACCTCTTGGAATCCTAGAGAGAGTCTTAGAAAAGAATAAAGAAGGAGAAAACACAAGATCAAAAGGGAAAAACAAAGGATTTAAGAGTGATTTAAGATCAAACCCTAGATTTTCAAGAACATCAAGGTAGGGGTTTCCTTCCATTCACTTACATTGAGGCTAGGGTTATTGCACGGGATAATTCCTGCAATCAATATGAGATAGCGGCTGAGCTAATGATGGACCCTGAAACAACCACAAGGTTAAGAAAAAGGGAGTCAGGCGCACGCCCGACTTATCCCCTCCGAAGCTTAAGTCAGTAAGGGTGGGGGGAAAAAGCTCTATTGAATGAGTTCTGGATCGATTTTGCGTACCTTTGTTCATTTTTCCGAGGGGTATTTATACATGGACTTGCCATGATTGCTCTGACACAGAGGTCATCTCAGCATTCAATACCTTTCCCCTTTACCCATGCGCAATGAGTGATTCCTACCTGGATTCCCGTGTCATCAATGCTCGGGGGATGGAATTAACCCTCGGTGCCACGCCGAGAACCTCAAGCTATCTCCGAGTACTCGAGTACCTATGAACGACGTCTAACACCTACTCCCGAGTAATCGGCGTCTAGGGGGCAAACGCCCCTATATCTGCACTCGGCGTCACAGTCAATAATGCATCCACTCATGACTGTCAGTTTGGGTCTTTCGAGGGTGCAGAGGTTCATTAAATGATGTCAAAGTCACTCACGTCTCCATAAATGTTGAGTCACATCGCATTAATTGCTGGTGTCAGAAGTTTATACTTGGCTCAACGAAACCATGCTTCTTCGTTGGCTCTCCTCGTCATCGTCGTCGTCGGCGCTGGCTTACTACTCGGAGTCGGCTCCATTCCTCGGCACCGGCTCCATGGCTCTCTAATGGCTACAACTGTACACGTGTCGCCTTGGGGTCTGCTGAGCCGCCTTGAGTCCCTCCAACTGCCCCCCAGCCCCCACTCTCTTTGCGGCGTGGGACAGGTGGCGCAAGGAGAGAGGGGGCTTACCTGTCACGTCCATTAAAGAGGGGCGGTTACTTGCACGCCTCGAGCCGCTCTTTTCAAATGCTCTAATGATGAGTGTCTTCTCGATTCCCACTCTCTCATCTGCCTATAAATAGGGGAAGTTTTGGCCATTTGAGAACTTTGCAACTTTGAATTTCTTCCAAGCAATCAGTTGCCGAGTACTCCTCCCTTTCCTCCCGAGAACTCCTCTGAAGAAAATCCTGTAAGTACTCTACACTCTTCATTTCTTCCTCTTCTTCTACCCTTTCCAGCATATTCATCCATGGCTAGAAACCGCAGTAGCCAGGCTAGGAACCCTTCTTCATCCAAAACCCGTAGGTTGAAGAAAACCGTAGTCAACGAGGACAACATAGGTGCCTTCAGGGCCAGATACCAGATCCCAGAGAGTGTCCTGACCTTCCCATTCCACCCCTCACAACATAGCAGGGAACGTGGGTGCGTAGAGATGATGCCTTTTTACACCAAGGCCATCATGGAAGGTGGTTTAACCTTCCCCCTGCCTCCCTTTGTACTGAAGGTGTTGATGTAGCTCCGGCTGTTTCCACTTCAGTGTGGGGTAAATTTCTTTAGGATAGTTATGGGCGTAATCGCCCTGAATGCTCGGCTCGGGGTTAACTTAGGAGTAGACGAAATTCTGTTCTGCTATGACCTAAGACTAGTCGGCGGGGGAAGGTACTATCTCAAAGCACGGGACACTTCCATGTACCTAGTCACACACATGCCGGACTCAGACAAGGGGTATTTTGATGATCTGATCATGCTCGGCGGAAGCTGGGAGAGAGGCATAGGGCCCGAGTATGACGGATTGTACTGCCCCAAAATGCCGAGGGATGAAGGTGTGTTTTGCACTAATTAATGCATGCTCAGCTTATAATCATCTCCACTTCTGACATGGTCTTTCATTTTTTGCAGAAGGATATCGGCGTGACGCAGCCCAGCCGCACATGTCCCAAGTCAGATTCGCCGACCTGTTGAAGGTGTGGTCCTCAGAACCGGCCAACGAGTACTCCCGAGCGGCACACGTGCTCCTTGGCTACCACCCATCCTACAACCGATTTTCCCAGATCCCTCCTCCTTTCGATCCTAAGCGTTGTGAGGATTTCTCTTCATCAGAAGAAGACGCCGAGAGAACCCCTCTCCTCCCGCGCCGCCTTCCCCAACTGAAGAAATGTTTAACGTTCCCCCAATCTCAACTGCTGCTATGGAAGCTGCCGCTTCCCGGCGAAGAGCCCGGACCTCGGGGCAGGGAGCCTCCCCGAGCATGGCACCGACTCTCCCTTCTCCAACTGCGCCTCAGCAGGATGCGCCTCCACCTCCATCACGAACTCGGGAACCTGCTGACCGCGCCATTCCACCGAGTGACCCAACACCAATTCGCCAAGTCCCCCTACCGGCGGCCAGCAAACGGGTAGGAGGGGCCGGGATCCCAAGGGTCCGAAAGAACGTCGGGAAACTGAAGAGTGTCGGCAGAAACGCCGCTACGACGCCCCGGGCGCAACCACTTCTACCCCCGGAGCACCCACTTCCGCCGAGTGGGTTGCTCAGGCTGATAAGAGGGAGGGTCAGCCCGTCCTGGAATCGAACTCCATCATCCAGGATAAGGAGGTTGCATTTGCCGTGGCTTCGACCCTCCAGTTCGCGGCCGACATGAGGGTCCACTATGGCCAATCCGACAACGCACTCCTCCTAATCGCTCTCCAGAACAACTTGGTGGTAAGTGTCCTGCTTTAACCTTTATCCCACATACTCGGCATTTTCCTAACTTGCTCTTCTATTGTCTCGCAGGCTTCCCAACAACTGGGGGTCACCATTGAGCGCTTCTGGGAGCATAAACAGGCGGCGAGGGGAGCCAAGAAGACGATAGCCTCCCAGGACGCTCACATTAAAAGTGTTGAGGCGGTCCTTGCCGACCAAAAAGGTCACATTACCAACCTCATTTGCCAACGCGACTCCCTGGACGCCAAACTGCAAAAGCTAAAGGCGAGTGAGGCCGCGGCGATGAAGAAGGTAGAGGAGTATGAGCTAAAAATCTCGGCAGTCGAAGCCAAAGCTCTAGACTCCGAGGGCCTTGTCAGAGAGTTAAACGCCCAAGTGGACACTTTGACGGCAGAGAAGGCGGGGGAGCAGCAAAGGCTTCAAAGGGAATGCGAGAGGGTATATCTGGAAACCCAATAGCAGATGGTCCCTGCTTATCGGCGCGGATGGGTGGACGCCCTGCATGCCGCCCGGGTGGACCCGGCTAGTGAACTTTTCCAGAGGCACAATTCTCTTGCCGGGGACGAAGCCGAGGTCCTTCCAGAGGGGCAGTCAGACACTGAGGCGGGCGACGCGGCCGAGGGGACCACTGTAGCCATTACTGTAAGCGATGGCTCTGATGGCCTCTCTCCCATCATCGGTGGCCAAGAGTCTGACCTTCTTCCTTCGCCTGTTGAAGATCTAACTGCACATGAGGCGAGATGAACTTGGCGGCGGGCCTCCTATTTTTCTTCTGCTTTCTCCTCTTTTTTTTTTTTTTTTTTTCTATGTAAGCTACAGGGGATGCAACGTCCCGTTTTGACTTGTACTGAAACTTTTTCATTTTAATGAAATCCATCATTTCGTATGTGTTTGAACTGTGAATGCAATTCACCTCTATGCTGTTATTTCTTCTTTATATGTGTTCTTTCGTTTTTTCCCTTATTGACTAGCTCTAAGGAAATTAAGGCAGCAAGGCATACTCGGTCTTGTACCATTAGGGGCCGAGATCCATAGCACCTTATCTCTAGGAAGTGGAAGTGAATTTACAACTAGCCGGAAATGACCTCACTTCGAAACCATAAGGGAAATAGGTGAAAAACGAGCAAAACCTTAAACTGCTGGTCACTACGCTGTTAGCATCCTTTTGTCGGGGTCACGCCCCTATCCATCGAGAGCTCGTCTCGTTGTTTTTGAGAGCGTTGCCTCAGAGGTGAGGTCTTATACCCCTTAGGACCATGCCCCTAACGACCGAGAGCTCGTCTCGTGTTTCTGAGAGCGTTGCCTCAAGGGGGAGGTCTTATACCCCTGGGGACCATGCCCCTAACGACCGAGAGCTCGTCTCGTGTTGTTTTTGAGAGCGTTGCCTCAAGGGGGAGGTCTTATACCCCTGGGGACCATGCCCCTAACGACCGAGAGCTCGTCTCGTGTTGTTTTTGAGAGCGTTGCCTCAAGGGGGAGGTCTTATACCCCTCGGGACCATGCCCCTAACGACCGAGAGCTCGTCTCGTGTTGTATTTGAGAGCGTTGCCTCAAGGGTGAGGTCTTATACCCCTCGGGACCATGCCCCTAACGACCGAGAGCTCGTCTCGTGTTGTATTTGTATTGACAAATTGACAGGATACCAAACTTGTATTAACAAAAATATCTTCTTAGGTTAGACACATTCCAAGGTCGAATTACATCATTGCCATCCATATTCTGTAGCCTATATGCCCCGGTGCCCCCCACTGCAACTACTTTATAGGGGCCTTCCCAATTAGGTCCGAGCTTCCCCTCGGTGGGTTCCCGAGCAGCGCCTACTACCTTTCTAAGCACCAAGTCCCCCACTTTGAAATCTCTTGCTCGGACCTTTTTCTGATGCTGTCTTGACAATTCCCCCTGGTACTTGGCTAATTTGATGGACGCCAGCTCTCTTCTTTCTTCAGCCAAGTCAAGATCTTTTGCCAGTATTTGGTCATTATTCCCCAAATCGAATGCTTGGCTTCGGATGGTCCGGAGTCCTACCTCTAACGGGATGACAGCCTCAACCCCGTATGTTAAGGCAAACGACATTTCCCCTGTCGAAGTCCTCGGCGTTGTCTTGTAGGCCCACAGTACGTTGAGTAATTCCTCGGTCCACTTTCCCTTTGCTTTTTCAAGCCTTCTCTTGATTCCTGCCAACACAGTCTTGTTAGAAACCTCTGCTTGCCCATTACTCTGGGGGTAGGCAGGCGTGGAATAATAGTTATGTATTCCGAACCCCGAGCAAAACTCTCTGAAAGGGCCACTGTTGAATTGGGTGCCATTGTCCGAGATGATAGCCCTGGGAATCCCAAACAGAGTGATTATGTTCTGCCAAACGAATTTCTTTGTTTCGGCATCTCGGATACGGCTCAGGGGATCGGCTTCGATCCACTTGGTGAAGTAATCGGTAGCCACCAATAAGAATTTCTTGCCTAAGGGGGTCTTCGGGAGTGGACCCACGATATCTATCCCCCATTGAGAGAACGGCCAAGGACCAGTCAGCAAATTCAGATCCCCAGCCGGTTGTCGGATAATGGGAGCAAATTTCTGACACTTGTCGCATTTTCGCACATAGCTTTTCGCGTCTTTTTGCATATAGGGCCACCAATACCCTTGTGTCATTGCTCGGTGTGCAAGAAATCTGCCTCCCGCGTGACTTCCACATACGCCCTCATGGATTTCGTAGAGCAGTGGTTCCACCTTGTCCTCAAGGACACAAAGCAGATGGGGACCGGAGAAGGATTTCCTATATAGCTACCGATCGGCGGATATCCAGAACCTAGGGGCCTTGAGTCTGATCTTCCTGGCTTCTTTGGCATCCTCGGGGAGCACGCCCTCCGTCAGATATGCAACAATAGGTTCCATCCAGCCCGAAGTCGATTGCGCTTGCATCGGCAACACTTGCTGGGCACATGTCTCTTCTATACTTGGCTTCTCCCGGTTTTCAACAATGATACGCCGGGTTACTTCTGAGGCTAACACTGAGGCCAGGCAGGCTAAGGCGTCGGCGTGGGTGTTCTGATCTCTTGAAATCTGGGAAACTTCCACTTTTTCAAATTTCTCTCTCTTTGCTTTCGCCTTCTGACAGTATGCTTTCATCCTTGTATCCCGGACCTCAAAGTCACCTTTGATCTGATTCACCACTAGCTGGGAGTCACAGAAGGCCTGCAGGTGTCTGACTCCAACCGAGTAGGCGATATCGAGCCCTGCCAGCAGTGCCTCATACTCGGCTTCGTTATTAGACGCTTTAAATCTCAATCTGATAGCTCGTTCTATTGTAAACCCTTCTGAGCTGGCCAGTGCTACCCCTACTCCTGCCCCCCTTGCGTTTGAGGACCCGTCGACATGAAGGCTCCAGTCAATATTCAAAGCGGCAATCCCCGGCGGGGGCTCGGGCGCAGAGAACTCGGCAATGAAATCAGCAAGGACTTGTCCCTTAATTGAAGTATGGGGTTTGTACCTTATTTCGAATTCCCCAAGCTCCACAGCCCACTTGGTGATTCTTCCTGATAGGTCAGCTTTCTAAAGGATGGGTCTGAGAGGGCGATCAGTCAATACCTCAATGACGTGTGCCTAGAAATAGTGTCTGAGTTTCCTCGCTGAGACTACCAGGGCAAGGACTAATTTCTCCATCGGCAAGTACCTCGTCTCGGCGTTAAGCAAGGTCTTACTGAAAAAATAGACGGGCCTCTGTGCCCCCTCATATTCCCTTATCAAAGCACCACTAACAGCTTCCTCCGAGACAGACAAGTAGAGGTGTAGTGTTTCCCCTTCCCCTGGGACGGACAGGGTCGGAGGACGCTTTAGATATTCTTTAATCCCTTCAAGTGCTCGGCCACATTCCTCGTCCCAGACCCCCTTTACTGCCCCCTTCAACTTGGTAAAGAATGACTTGCACCTATCAGAGGATTTGGAAATAAACCGGTTAAGGGCGGCAAGCATCCGGTCAACTTCTGGATGTCTTTGATAGTCCTGGGTGCCTGGACGTTTTGGACCGCCTGAATCCGCTCGGGATTGGCCTCAATACCCCTATGGGTTACCAAGTATCCCAGAAACTTTCCCGAGCTTACCCCGAATGCGCACTTCGATGCATTAAGCTTCAACTCGTAGCGTCGGAGTATGGAGAATGTAGTGTCTAGATCGGCAAGATGATCGACGCTCTCCTTACTCTTCACTAGCATATCATCAATGTACACCTCCATGGTGACGCCGAGAAGGTGCTTGAACATTTTGTTCATTAACCGTTGGTAGGTAGCATTGGCATTCTTCAACCCGAACGGCATCACTGTATAACAATAGATTCCTCGGGGCGTGATGAAGGTTGTCTTCTCTTGATCCGACTTGTCTAAAGCAATCTGATGATAGCCCGCCCGAGTGTCCATGAAGGTGATGCGCTTGTAACCCGCAGTTGCATCCACCAACTGATCAACTTTAGGAAGCGGGTATCCATCCTTGGGGCACGCCTTATTCAAGTCAGTGAAATCCACGCAGACCCGCCATTTGCCTTCTTTCTTTTTGGCGCACACCGTGTTGGACAGCCACTCGGGAAACTGGACCTCCCGAATGGTACCTGTCTCTAGTAGTTTATCAACCTCTTCGTCCACAGCTTTTGCGTGATGCGGGGCCGTCCTGCGCGCCTTTTGCCTCACTGGCTTGAAGTTCGGGTTAGCATGAAGCCGATGGGTCATGACCTCGGGGCTGATCCCTGTCATCTCGGCATGGGTCCAGGCGAAAACGTCAGCATTTCGGCGCAGGAAAGAACTCATCTCCTCTCTCTCAGAATTATCCAGTGAGGACCCTATCAAGAAGTACCTTCCTTCATCATCAGGATTCAAAAGGACCTTGATCAGCGGCTCGGTGGAACGGTCGGTGAGTTCCTCCGCAGGCTCATTTACCCCCAGCCGACCAAACTGTGATTGCTATTTGGCTACCACCTCCTCGGGATCACGGTCTCCAAGCCAGGCGCCGAGCCCTGTCTTCATTGCGGCGTAGAAACAGTTTTTGGCCGCCAACTGGTCACCCTGGATCTCCATGATGCCGCGTGGGGTGGGGAACTTCATTTTCTGGTGGTAGCTGGAGTGGACCGCTCTCATGGCATGCAGCCACGTCCTTCCCATTATGACATTATATGGGGAATCATAGTCTATCACCAAAAACTCCACCGGGATCGAGACGATTGCTGCCTGAACCATCAAAGTGATCTTGCCGAGTGGAAGGGCACTTGACCGTTAAAACCGACGAGGGGGGTTTGAACAGGCTTCAAGTCCTTGCGGGTCAGGCCTAACTTCCGGAAGAGGTCATCGTACATTACCTCAGACGAGCTCCCAGAATCTACCAGGATCCTCCTCACATCAAATTTGTCGACTCGTAAGGTGATTACAAGTGCGTCATCATGCGGCAGGGCCACCCCTCCTAGGTCGGCGTCAGAGAAGCTAATGACCTCGTGATCCAGTCGGGGCCTCTTAGAGGACTGTCCAGCCCACTCACTTTCTTCAGCCTTCAACGCCTGCGAAACTCTCTTGTGTTCCGCCCGGAGGACATTATACGTCGGTCATTCAATTGTGCAAGCGTGTATGACGTTAATTATAGGAACAACCTCTCGGGGCGACTCCGCCCTCTCCTCAACTGCCCTTCGGCGGGGCCTTTGGTCAATGAATTCCCCAAGGTGCCCATCCCGGACCAACTGCTCGAGGAAGGACTTGTACGCCTTGCAGTCTTCAGTCATATGGCCGAAATCTCTATGGTAGGAACATTTGACTGTTGTGTCTCTCGTGGCAGGGTCGCCTAACATCTTCGGGGGCCATCTGAAATAAGGTTGATACCTTATCTTTCCTAGCATCCTGTAAATAGGTTCCTTGAAAACCGTGTTAACCCCTTGGAATGACTGGCCATTCAGCGGCGAAGTGGGTACGATCCTGCGAGATTGTTGTTCCCTCTCCCTCTTCCTCGGTGCCGCGACTCTGTTCTCGAGGGCAGGGGTCTCTTCCTCAACCCGTGCATACTTATCTATGCGTTCCATCAGGTCCTTCATGTCTCTAGGAACCTTCTTAGTTAGAGACCGGTAGAGGCCGGTGTCGCGGGACAATCCCAGTCGAAAAGACGCAGCGACCATCGCCTCCGAGCATGCGTCCACCTCATTAACCTCCTCCCAGTACCGTATCGCATACTATCGGAGGGATTCCCCGTGCTTCCGCGTGAGTGTCAGCAAGACGCCAATGTCTTTCGGCCTTTTAGTGCTGGTGATGAACCGGGCCTTGAAGAGCTCAGCCATTTGCTTCCAGGACTCGATGCTCTCCGGGGCCAAACTCTCATACCACTTTATAGTGGTATCCCCCAGGCTCATGGGGAAAACTCGGCATAATACCCTCTGGTCGGTGTCATAGATTGACATCAGTTGCTTGTAATGCCGAAGGTGACTCTCAGGATCGGTTCTCCCATCATACGCCTTGAATCGGGGGACGGTGAACTTCCTCGGCATTTGCGTTTCCCTAATAGAACGCACAAACGGAGAAGTGTTTTGCTCGTCATCTCCCCTGGGTTGTGGATCTCGGCGCCTGTCACCAATGTGCTCTCTGGGGTATCTAGCCTCCCTCGGCCCCCTCGCGGTGGACTCCGCCTGGGATCCCGTAGACATGGCATCTCGAGGAATTCCACGGCGGAGGTCCCACCATGAAAGTCTTGCCCCGTGGCGATCTACTCCGGAACCTTCAGTGGGTGCACGCTTTCGCCAATTTCATGGATTTTGTCTCTCGGCTGAGCATCCGCGCCAATTCCTCTCGGGGGTTTCAGGCCTCGTTCTTCTGGACTCCCCTCGGCCGGGAATCCGACCCTCTGATTCCCGGGTGTGCCAGCTGGCATTCGTTGTCTGCTCGAACTCTCTAAGCCTACGCCGTACCTTGGCGTTGTCTCTTTCAAGTTCCCCAATGGATTCCTCCATCATCTCCACGATGTTACGGGCTGAGGGGCCTTGCCCCCTAGTCCTTGATCCATGAGGAATGTCCGTTGTGAAGAACGCTCAACCCCAGCTGATCGATGCGCTGGGCTTACTTCTTCAACCATCGGGAGGCGGGCAGCCTCCACATTTCTCATGCGGAAACTCCCTACCCCCTCGCCTTGGGATCGTGTGTTCACCATGATGCAACCACTACAGAGGAAAGGTCGTTGTTCCCACAGACGGAGCCAAATTGCACGGGATAATTCCTGCAATCAATATGAGATAGCGGCTGAGCTAATGATGGACCCTGAAACAACCACAAGGTTAAGAAAAAGGGAGCCAGGCGCACGCCCGGCTTATCCCCTCCGAAGCTTAAGTCAGTAAGGGTAGGGGAAAAAGCTCTATTGAATGAGTTCTGGATCAATTTTGCGTACCTTTGTTCATTTTTTCGAGGGGTATTTATACATGGACTTGCCATGATTGCTCTGACACAGAGGTCATCTCAGCATTCAATACCTTTCCCCTTTACCCATGCGTAATGAGTGATTCCTACCTGAATTCCCGTGTCATCAATGCTCGGGGGATGGAATTAGCCTTCGGTGCCACGCCGAGAACCTCAAGCTATCTCCGAGTACTCGAGTGCCTATGAACGGCGTCTGACACCTACTCCCGAGTAATCGGCGTCTAGGGGGCAAACGCCCCTATATCTGCACTCGGCGTCACAATCATTAATGCATCCACTCATGACTGTTAGTTTGTGTGAAACCCCAGAAAATTTAAACTTTGACGAACAAGGGCAATAAGTGAATTGCCACTTCGGTACTAGTTGAAAAACTGAATGGTACCGGTACTCTCTTCAAAATTTTCAGATTTTCACACTACTTCGCCCTATTTTCAATCTACGTTTTCCTTCCCTCCAATGATGTAAATGGACTATAATGGAGTATAAATCATGGTATATTGAATATTGGTTGAACCCAATGAATAATCAAATCCAGTTAACAATTGTGAGTTAAGATCCCGGATAAGGGGATGCTACTGCCGTGGTGTTAAGTTGGGTGACATCCACGGGTATTTTCGCGGGTTGACGGATGGTCAACGGTTAATATAGGACCCCCGGAATTGGGGCGTCACAGCTTGGTATCAGAGCATAGGCCATAGATCTTATATAGGCCTTGTGGGAAATGAGTCTATCATCTTCCATTGCGAGAGTGAAAGAGGTTTAGAGTCCATGGTGTAGCTTATGCTCTGATGACCGTCACAGTTTGGGTCTTTCGAGGGTGCAGAGGCTCATTAAATGTTGTCCAAGTCACTCACGTCTCCATAAATGCTGGGTCACATCGCATTAATTGCTGGTGTCAGAAGTTTATACTTGGCTCCACGAAACCATGCTTCTTCGTCTGCTCTCCTCCTCGTCGTCGGCGCTGGCTTACTACTCGGAGTCAGCTCCATCCCTCGGCACCGGCTCTATGGCTCTCTAACGGCTACAACTGTACACGTGTCGCCTTGGGGTCTGCTGAGCAGCCTTGAGTCCCTCCAGTTATTATATATGTATGATTTGGACTTCTAATCATATCTATTTGCTATGGATTCCTTGTCTCTTGGTATTATTGCAAACTTGATTATGTTTTGAGAAAAGTTATGGGTGGAGAGCCATAAAAACCTTAGTTTGTGAGAAACATGGATTGCTCTCTCTATCTTCACTCCAATTTGGCTTTGAAAACTATAGTGCTTTGTGTTGAGTATTGAAATGCTATTGTGCATGATCTCTTGTATTTTTCTTCATTGTTTATTTGAAATTGTCTCATGATGGATTTGTGGATTTTATGGAATTTGCTTGAAAAATTGGGGGTTTATGGTATTGTTGGTTATGTGAGATATTTGTTGGTATTTTATCTCTTGTGTGGTTGTACGATACGAACATGGATTACTATTGACCGGGTATCATGTAGTGGGTAGACGTCTTTATATGCCACGCGGGTATGAACATTTCCTACCACATGGAGTGGGTAGACGCCTTTGTACGCCGTGTGGGTATGAACTTTTCCTATCACTAATGATCACGGATTAGTAACGTGGGTTGTGTCGGACATACAGTGTGGGTTATCGTGCATTGTACAAGAAATGGTTTCGACAAGAGTTTCGGGAAGTATGGGATTCCGCGAGAACTTGTTGGAAACGGTTTATGGTAGAATGGATTACCAATGGTATATTGTGTTTATTTATCTATTTCAATTACTGTTGCTATCTAAACTTGAGATCTGTTTAAATTTCCTCGTTTTACTTCAAATGTTATATAGGTTATTTGTGAAATGAGACCGACCGTTTTAAATGTTTTTCTAAACCTTGTTTGGGTTTGGGAGGATTTTTCTACGGAGTTTCGTGCTCACCCCTTACAGTTGAACATTTTTCAGAGTTTGTGCCAGAGGATGAGCGAGGTGCTAACGAGCCGGGCCATGGAGAGGCTTCACTAGAGGGATACTTGGATCCCGAGTGGGACATCTAGAGATGTCGTTGACTTTTGTTCTAGACTAGGATATTCTTTTGAAACACTGTGTAGTTTAGATTTCTTTTGTAATTTCCGCTGCGCTATAATAGATAATGTTTTCTTTGGGAAATGTAAATGCCAAATTTTGGGCTTATTCTGTTGATATTGTGGCCATGGCTTGGCTTATTCTTTTGGAATGTTATTGTGGGTATTACATACGATGAATGAAAATCTTTTGGGATAATATTTTAAATAGTTTATGGATAAATGGACCCGGTGTGGTCGATGTAGTATAATTGCACAGGTTGTGTTTTGGGTAGAGCTCCCCGAACAAAGCAGACTCTGCCCGAATTTTGTTAAATTAAGGAATGATTGATATGAAGTCTTATTTATGGATGATTTATCTTAGTGCTCTCATGATGTAAATGGTTTTAGTATGTAATGCCGTCCAGGGTGGTTTTGGGGGCGTTACAACAAAACTATAGAAATTAGAAAGAAAAGAATTATAACAGAATTAAAGTCATAAATTCAACATAACATTAGCATAGCAGATTTGAATCACAATTACAAAAACTACCATTTATATATATATAACAAGGAAATTTATTTACAATAAAAGGGTATTCAGGTCTTTATATGTTTTTAAGTGGACTTTTTTTACAAAACATTTTTTCTTATGTACTTTTTAACAATTAAGTCTAATTTTGTATACCGACTTCCGAAGAACCCAATAAGAAATGACAAGGAGTCAAAATAGGACTTATTTCGTGAGAAGATCAAGTTTCTAAGCCCAACCTATGGGCCTAATCCTTCGGCAGGCTATTTTGTCCCTATTATGTTGAATGTTACTATTTTTAGTTTTAAATGTTATTATTATTGTGTTCACAATTTTAGAGTTTTCTTATATTAGAATATTTTTCTCTCTATATATATGTACTAGAAATAACCCGTGTCTGAAGGCACGGTGCAATTAAAAAAAATAGAGCATTGAATTTGGATGTGAAATAATCAAGCACTGAACTCGGATACGTACTAAGCTGAAAGCCTAAAGTGACCCTATATCCCCTGTCTGAAGGCATTGTACAATTCAAAAAAAAAGCGAACATTGTTCTTGCACCACGAAACAATGAAACATTGAACATAGACAAACATTAAGCTGAAAATCATTTGTTCATTTTTAATGTCACAACTTTAGTGAAATAAAAGGGATCAAAATGCTTTCGTTTCAGTTGTTAGAGGGATGGTTAAAGCCTGAATGTACTGTTTTATACTAAACAAAAATTGTCAATATTTAACCAAAAGAATTGATTTTGTTCTTTTAAAAATATTTGGACAAAATTTTCCCTAAAAATATGATCCTAAAAAATTATCAACCTGTATAGGCAATCAATAAAATACTAATCACACAATCCACCATCTAAAAAATGGTAACTAAACAAATAAACTGTGATTTCATATTGCAATTGTAAAACCCGAGAAATTTGAACTTTTTCCGGAAAGGGCAAAATAGTAATTTGCCACTATAATGCGTATTTAAAATACTCATGTTCAAGAGCTCGGAGGGGGAAACAGAGTTCGCCATTGTATTCACAATGCGGAATCTAGTTACCATGTCAAATTTCACCGAATTCCGAGATAGTTGGGTTTTTCACGTTTTTCGAGGCGACGGGTGTCCAGTGACCCCCAAAAACGGATTTTTTTATTAAAATTATAAATTTTCCTTAAAATTTGATGAAATTTCAAATAAAATTAATTTGAACTTAATCCGAGGTATAATGAGTCGTTTCGGGACGAAAAACGGACCCGGAAGTCGGAAATATACGGTGCGTTGTGGACCACACATTCTAAAATTATAAATAGAGACTTAATTGAGATATTTCAGCAGAAATATCTCCCAACTCAGCTGGTCTCACACGTTGGAGAGGAAGAGAGGAGAGAAAGTGGGTTTCCAAATTTTCTTCCGCCGATTCTCGGAGTTCCTTCGGTCGGATTCCGTCGAGCCAAGAGAGAAAGTTGATCACGTCGACGAGGGCTACGTCTACGTACCAAGAACGAAGGATTTCACCGAAGATCCGGGAGGAGGCTTTGGGGAAATCGTGAGCTTTGGGCTTGTTTTGGGTGTTTTTGGAAGTTCTACCACTTCCTACACGCTACAAGAGGTAGGGTTCTTCCTACTTTGGTTTTACTCCTACCTTAAGGGGTAGTTTTTGTGGCTGAAATATGAATGATATGTGGTTAATTAGTGGAATGTTTGTGGCTAATTAGCGGACTGTTTTATGCCTAATTAGCGGACTGATTTATACCTGATTAGTGGACTGTTTTGTGTCGGTTTAGCGGGCTGTTTTGTGGCTGAATTTGGGACTGATTATGGCTTGTTTTGAGGGCTGTTTAGTGGCTGAATTTGGGACTGATTATGGCCTATTTTAGGGGCTGTTTAGTGGCTGAATTTGGGACTGATTATGGCCTGTTTTGAGGGCTGTTTAGTGGCTGAATTTGGGACTGATTATGGCCTATTTTAGGGGCTGTTTAGTGGTTGAATTTGGGACTGTTTATGGACTATTTTGGGTTGAATTCATGGACTGTTTTGGGTTGAATACATGGACTGTTTTAGGCCATTTTACGGGCTGTTTTAGAGCCGTTATGAAAGTGAGGATTTGGGAATAGATTTGGCTTGGACAAATTTCTAGTTTAAGTTTTGTATATGGAAGTTACTTATGTAATTTTTCTTGAAACTTGATATTATGTGGGCATTGTTATGTGATAACATGACTTGTTGCCTTGATGGAATTTGCTAAATGCTTATGTGAGATTAAAGTGTGTTGTTGATATATGTTTAAGAATGTATTGACATGGGGGTGAAATTATGGTATTTCATATGCATCTAGGGTGGGGAGTAGCCTCTGTAGGAATTACTCTACTGGGCGTGGCTCATCCTATACGGGAAAACATTTCAGGTGCGGGTTTTACGCCGACGGACGGCACTCACTCGGGCACTTGAGGAGGAAGAAAAGCCGACTTGTAGCTTTCAATCCATTTTTTTGTGTAAAACTAGGCTTGTAATTAAATTTTGGCATGTAATGTATGTAAAAAGGGTTGGAACTTAAACTTATATAAATTATGTTTGATGCATAGGTGTGATGTATTTATATGTTACACTTTTACAATTCAACGTCACACTTCATACATCAATTTAGGAACCCCAGTTTTAGGGGCGTCAAAAGTATAGATAAATGGACCCTGTGTGGTCATTATTTTATATTGGACCTCGGATGGGTCATGTGAATGTGTATTGCACAGGTTGTGTTTTGGGGAAAGCTTCCCGTACAAAGGAGACTTTACTCGAATTTTTGTTAAATTAAGGACCCTGGTAAATGGGGTATAACGGCGTGATATCGAGTTTCTCGGTATCCACGGGTATTCCGCGGGTTGATGGATCATCAACGGACCCCCGGATTTTGGGGCGTCACAGCTATGAGTATTTTAAATACGCATTACAGTGGCAAATTACTATTTTGCCCTTTCCGGAAAAAGTTCAAATTTCTCGGGTTTTACATTCTTCCCCCCTTAAAAGAATTTCGTCCCCGAAATTCACATACACGTGTACATTCAACACATGCATATGACATGAGTTGTGATACCAAGCTGTGATACCAAGCTGTGGTTAGAAACTTGTACCTTTATCCCCGAATAAGAACACAAGTAATTCTATCTCTAGAGGCATCACAATATACTGTGTACCTATGTCCCCTATCCGGAACAATCAGAATAGGAGCTGGCTCCTATATAATTTGGCAATTTATACCGAAGCGTCCCAAGGTGAAACATTTGGTCTAAGGAACCCTTTGTTCAACAATTCTTGCTATGGGACCTAGAGTTCTTGCAACTCAGCATGTGCCATTCTAAATCATAGAAATAAGCGACGTATCCTGATGTAACTCTATGGCGAAGTCTACATCCCTAGGTGGAGGTAATCCCGATAACGTGTCCGGAAAACATCCTCGTACTCACACACAACCTGAAGTAGGCCCAACTCCTGTCTCTCCCCGCCCTCTAGGGTAAGGCTTGCTAGCCAACCCATCAACTGTCCGTGTCTCATCTAGAGTCATAACTACTTGAGGTAAAGCGTTATGCTTTTCCCCCTGGAACAAACACCTTTCGGTGTGTAAGCTGTGACCCTCTCCCGATCACACTCAATGACAACTCGGTGTGTCGTCAGCCAGCTCATCCCAAGGATGACATCAACTCCTACATGTCCATGACCCTAAGATCCACGGTGAGTAGAATCCATGAGATCCCTAACTCACAACCCTAACATATCCGATCAAAACATACCCTAGCCCATAGGGTTGAATTTACCCATAAGAACCCTTATAGATTTACGATATTTGAAGCTACATCATGCACAAGAACGTGAAGATAATGGTACATGACACGTTCACATCAATTAACATGTGTATCATAAACAGGGAATTAAGAAATATACCCTGAAACTGGTACTGGCTCCCCTGGCCCACAGTGGGGTAGGGAGGAACAAGGTAGGTCTGTGGCTGTCCCACCGATGACTGGGACGGAGATACCCCATAGCTATGGGATCCTTGCCTCTGAGGACATTCTCGCCTCATGTGACCCGGTTGGTGGCAATGGTAACAAGTTCTTTGGCCTGCCTGGTAGGAAGGCTTCCGTTTTCTCTCGCCGTGGGAGGATTTACCTTGGCCCACATCCTGACTCATCCAGCCTGATTGTGGAGTCTCTGCACGTGAAGGAGTAGGAGCTTGGATAACACCCTGTAGCTGGAACAGATCTCCTTGATTCATAATGGGACAGGGAGTAACAAAGTGTGCTTGGGTGAGTCCCACAGATGACTGAGATTGAAACATCTCGGAATTTCGTGAGGTTTGCCTCAAGGGGCACTCCTTCTTCTTATGGCCCGGTTGTCGACAATAGAAACATGTCCTCTGGCCCGCCTGGTAAGTTTTCCTCTGCCTTTTCCCTGAGTGTTGGTGACTCATGGTACTTAAACTCTTTTGGATAGCTTGAGCCTCTTGGCTCAGATTTGCACTGGCTTGCACAATGGCAGCAGCTGCTGCACTAGCCTGTGCAATAGTAGTAGCCGTAGCACCCATAGCCTCAACAAAGGCCCGGTGGTCAAAGGCCGGTGGTGGTTGATTGTCTCCCCCATCGCCTCGGCGTCCCCTTCCTCGACTAGCCATCTACATAAGCCAGATAGCAAATGAGTACTAACTTAGTATCCCATAATAAGGATCAAGATTGAAACTTTGAGAGTTCTTCCCATTGTCTCACTAGTAATTGCGTGTACTACCCACTAGTAGACATCAATACCTTGAACCATTCCCTTCATCTTTCTCCCATAACCATGTGCTATATTTGCTACATGTTATGTGCTCAAAATAGTAATTTGCCACTATAATGCGTATTTAAAATACTCATGTTCAAGAGCTCGGAGGGGGAAACAGAGTTCGCCATTGTATTCACAATGCGGAATCTAGTTACCCTGTCAAATTTCACCGAATTCCGAGATAGTTGGGTTTTTCACGTTTTTCGAGGCGACGGGTGTCCAGTGACCCCCAAAAACGGATTTTTTTATTAAAATTATAAATTTTCCTTAAAATTTGATGAAATTTCAAATAAAATTAATTTGAACTTAATCCGAGGTATAATGAGTCGTTTCGGGACGAAAAACGGACCCGGAAGTCGGAAATATACGGTGCGTTGTGGACCACACATTCTAAAATTATAAATAGGGACTTAATTGAGATATTTCAGCAGAAATATCTCCCAACTCAGCTGGTCTCACACGTTGGAGAGGAAGAGAGGAGAGAAAGTGGGTTTCCAAATTTTCTTCCGCCGATTCTCGGAGTTCCTTCGGTCGGATTCCGTCGAGCCAAGAGAGAAAGTTGATCACGTCGACGAGGGCTACGTCTACGTACCAAGAACGAAGGATTTCACCGAAGATCCGGGAGGAGGCTTTGGGGAAATCGTGAGCTTTGGCTTGTTTTGGGTGTTTTTGGAAGTTCTACCACTTCCTACACGCTACAAGAGGTAGGGTTCTTCCTACTTTGGTTTTACTCCTACCTTAAGGGGTAGTTTTTGTGGCTGAAATATGAATGATATGTGGTTGTTTTTGTGGCTGAAACATGACTGTTAGATGGCTGTATATAGACTGTTATATGGGCTGAAATACGGACTGTTTTATGCGCGGGGTAGGGGCTGCTTTGTGCACTGCCGTGGAACTGTTTTGTGCACGGTTTAGGGGCTGTTTTGTGTGCTGTTTAGGGCCTGATTTGTGGCTGGATTTGGGACTGTTCTTGGACTGTTTTAGTGGCTGAAATGGGGATGCATGTAGGCTGTCCAAATGGACTGTTTTGCGGACTGTTTTTATGCCAAATTTGCGGACTGTTTTTATGCCAAATTAGCGGACTGTTTTATGCTTAATTAGTGGACTGTTTTATGCCTAATTAGTGGACTGTTTTATGCCTAATTAGCGGACTGTTTTATGCCTAATTAGCGGACTGATTTATACCTGATTAGTGGACTGTTTTGTGTCGGTTTAGCGGGCTGTTTTGTGGCTGAATTTGGGACTGATTATGGCTTGTTTTGAGGGCTGTTTAGTGGCTGAATTTGGGACTGATTATGGCCTATTTTAGGGGCTGTTTAGTGGCTGAATTTGGGACTGATTATGGCCTGTTTTGAGGGCTGTTTAGTGGCTGAATTTGGGACTGATTATGGCCTGTTTTAGGGGCTGTTTAGTGGCTGAATTTGGGACTGTTTATGGACTATTTTGGGTTGAATTCATGGACTGTTTTGGGTTGAATACATGGACTGTTTTAGGCCATTTTACGGGCTGTTTTAGAGCCGTTATGAAAGTGAGGATTTGGGAATAGATTTGGCTTGGACAAATTTCTAGTTTAAGTTTTGTATATGGAAGTTACTTATGTAATTTTTCTTGAAACTTGATATTATGTGGGCATTGTTATGTGATAACATGACTTGTTGCCTTGATGGAATTTGCTAAATGCTTATGTGAGATTAAAGTGTGTTGTTGATATATGTTTAAGAATGTATTGACATGGGGGTGAAATTATGGTATTTATATGCTCATGATATAAATTGTCATGGATATGTTTATATATGTGGTTCAAATTGTCCATATGACACTTATCACATATGGAACACGACATTGGTCTTGCAAATGTTCATTACATTGCATAAGGCATTCATTGCATCTTGAGCATGTGGAAAGTGTGCAATGAGGCATTGCATTGCATGTGTATGGGAGCATCGCATTCATGAGCATAAATCATGGGTGTGGGGGTGTGAGGTGCATGTTTAATCAAACACCTTGTTTGGTGGTTGATATGTGGACTTGGAAATGTGGATCGATGGTCACATGGAGTCGCATGATTGCATGAGAAAACTTGTGTCGGGTATAGCAAGTAGGGCTAGACTCTCCCTCGGGTGCAAAGCCCGGTCACATGGTTCAGGCACTTTGCCGGCGGTGAAATTCCAGAAAAGTGCTGGTGTTTACGGAACCGGAGGTTGAGATACCAAAATCCGTTGCCCAACAAGACACAAGATTTTGTTAATAAAAACATACTCTGTCAATGAGTATCATCCCATAATGATCTGATTTATAAAACGCATGATTTTTATTCAAAGCGATCATTGGATGTTTTCCGTCAATGACGGGTTCATTACATATTGGTACTGCATTGTGTCGTGTGAGTCGGGGAGGACTCGGGGAAATCTGCATGAGTGAGTTTCATCTCATTTCATGGCATGACATAGGATTCCTATCATTGAATGCATATTCTTGATTGGAATGTTTTGAATGATTAATTGCATGTGCACATTTCATATGCATCTAGGGTGGGGAGTAGCCTCTGTAGGAATTACTCTACTGGGCGTGGCTCATCCTATACGGGAAAACATTTCAGGTGCGGGTTTTACGCCGACGGACGGCACTCACTCGGGCACTTGAGGAGGAAGAAAAGCCGACTTGTGGCTTTCAATCCATTTTTTTGTGTAAAACTAGGCTTGTAATTAAATTTTGGCATGTAATGTATGTAAAAAGGGTTGGAACTTAAACTTATATAAATTATGTTTGATGCATAGGTGTGATGTATTTATATGTTACACTTTTACAATTCAACGTCACACTTCATACATCAATTTAGGAACCCCAGTTTTAGGGGCGTCAAAAGTATAGATAAATGGACCCTGTGTGGTCATTATTTTATATTGGACCTCGGATGGGTCATGTGAATGTGTATTGCACAGGTTGTGTTTTGGGGAAAGCTTCCCGTACAAAGGAGACTTTGCTCGAATTTTTGTTAAATTAAGGACCCTGGTAAATGGGGTATAACGGCGTGATATCGAGTTTCTCGGTATCCACGGGTATTCCGCGGGTTGATGGATCATCAACGGACCCCCGGATTTTGGGGCGTCACAGCAATCATCAACTTATATTGCACCTGATGATACCCAACATATGCCTAAGGTTGAGCTCGGGTGTCACGTCCCAAATTTCATAAAAGAGTGATTAAAAAAAATACTTTATTTATTCCAAAAACACATGTCGGTTTGTTGTAAAAACATCTAGGAAAGTATCCCTTTAGCTTAAATAAATAATTTTTTTTAAAAAAAATTCCGGCAGAGTTTCCTTTGAAAATCGGACATCTAGATAATTTGTGAAAGCTACTTAGGAGAGCATTAAACATAATAATTATACCTAACTTGTCATTCGCATCATATCAATCATATACATCCCTTCTCATGACATCTACAAATAAGTCATTACTGTTCAATACCAGGGTGACAAATGGAGGTCCACGAAGTCCTATCAAACCCGGGTTATAATCTAATTATCCAAAATTCTTCATCATGAACATAATATACAGAATATCTAAAATCTTTATAAGTAAACCATTTCAAAGGTCCCAATCTATACATATTCCCTCAAATTAACCAATATATAAATCACTTACAAATCCTCAATAATATACATCATCGTACATTGTTCTTTACATCCTCTAACTAAATATATAAAAATCATAACAACTATCTTCTGTCTCGATACTCCCACTATGCAGTTCACCAACATATGCCCATAACTGAAAATGTTAAATGATAGGGGTGAGCAACCACACGCTCAGCAGGATAATCTTTTTCTCAAGCATATACAAGATTTTAAATACCAATAGTTTACAATCATACTGATAGGTAATAAAATAATTTATCAATAAATCTAGGTACACGATAAGTAGTAAGATTTTTAAAAGTACACTATGTACTATCATTTAAAATACATAAGTGAAACATCACGGAATTTACCACATTGAAATCAAATCTCAAGGTAACATTATAAAACCTTTTTTCTTAAAACATAATGCAACACCATTGATTTTATAAAGTACAAAGTGAGAAATCTTTATACAAGTACATGTATAACAAATTTAGTAAAGTAATTATTTCTTACTTTGAACACAATTTCATGAACTTGTTCTTTCCAGAGTATTTTTCAAAAATATTAACTCCACGTATTTTCCCCTCAACCTCACATTACCTCACTCCACTCAAGAGGTTTGTTGGAATATTGATCTATTGGTTTCTTGGCACCCAAAATCCATGTATGCTACTCATACAGACAAATATCATCGAACCAACAACGGTTCACGAATGAACCATCCCCGGGGAACCTTTTGGATCTTGCACCCTAGGGTCTCATTGTCCATCTTGCTTTTCAGGGGGGATGTGTAGGGCACAACTTGTGATGCCACGCAGGCTATCACCGAAAACCACTACCATCACCAATCCCCCCTAGTACTAGTAGCCGCCTTGGTAACCCCCCTCGAGGGCCCTAACCGTCTACTAACCCTCTGTCTGTCAATACCGAGCATACAAGTTTCAAACCATAATTTCCTGATCACATTCCATTCTCCTCACCAAACACAATTTCGACACTTTTAAAAAAATACATAGTGTTACAAAATCTCACATTTCTATTTTCAACATAACACATTTTCAAAATAACTCACACACACACCAAAAATACAATTTGCACCCTTTTATAGCAAATTTCACAAATTAAATGATTGAGAAGTTATATACCTCAACACCACCCTTTCCATACTTTAAAATAACTCAACAATACCCAAAATCATGGTAAAATATACTCAATCATATCATAAAAATCAATACCTCTTTCCACAATTTATCATTTCAATATTTATAGTCACTTTGACATTTTATCAAACGCATGATAGACATAAAATTTTCAAATACACATTTATAAAGTAACATACTCATTCTTAAGGGACAAATCAAATACATTATATACTCTAAAGAATCCAAAATCTTAAGTTGAATCAAACACCCATAACAAAAATCAAGTTAGGGTTTCAAACCCACAATACCCAAATTCATTTAATGCATGTAGGTTTACAAATTCATAGTAAACTCATCATTTAATTAAGACCCATAACATGTATTTAGCTCATTGTAAACCCCCACACTTTTATAGATATATATAGCGAGCAATTCATAATTTCATTGAAATGTAATATGTGTAAGGATGTATGCATGGACTAGGTAGATTGTAAACGTAGAAGAAAAAAATGTTCGTATTGTGAAAATAGGGTAAATAGTAGTTGGAACTTGGTTTTGATTTGTAGATGTATGAAATGGGGTGTAATAGAACTTGTAGGTATCAAGTTTTAGGTGGGAAACCATGTTAAACATGTATGGGATGGTAATTTGGTTTTGGCTAATGAATGATGCTAGACATGGATCTTTATGCAAGCCATACTACCTATATTGGAGATGGGTATGAGATAGAATTTGTGACAAAAGACATCCAAACTCGAGTTAGACAAGTATAGAAGAACCAAGCAGTCCGACAGACTACCTTTCACCAATTTGATCATAACTCTTTGTTGGAAAGTCCAAATTGCGCACCGTTATTTTTGTTAGAACCCTAACTCGTATATCTTTCCAACCATATAGGTCACACATACTAGAAATATCTGAGTCAAATCAGTTTATTCTCCGAAGTTGACCAAAAATCTGCACTGTGGTGTTCCTTGGATAGTAATTTTAATGTTTCGAGTATAAATTTATTTTAGTTTTGAAATAAATCATAAAAATAAATGTTTTTAGGTTAAAATAACATTAAAAATGAATCCGGAACGTCAAAAAACCTTAGGGTAGTCATATGGATCAAATTGGAGATTTTTAGTGGCAAAACCGTAATTTTGGAGAAAACCCAAATTCAGCCATGAACAGTAACTCGCGGACTGCTGTGTTTAAAACACAGATTCAGCCCATTTGCCCTCATTTCTTTCACTCCCCTCACACCTCCACACCTCTTGGAACCCTAGAGAGCATTAAAGAGGAAGAAAGGAAGGGAAAAACAAGAGATTTAAGGGTAGATTCAAGATCAAAGCTCAAGTTCTTCATACAAACTAATGATTCAAGGTAGGAGTTTTCTTCTCAAATTCTTTCATTGAGACTTAGGGTATTATATATGTATGTTTTCCATATTCTTGGTAGTTATATGATAAATAGCTATGAGTTCTTGGTTCCTTGGTTATTGAAACATAGCTTTGAAGAAAATACATGTTTGGGTCCAAGAAAACTTGTTCTTGAATTTCCAAAATCTTAGTTTTGGTTAAATACATATTTGGGTTATGAAAAATACATGAATTCTTGATTTCTAAATGCCTATTGTTGATTAAATCATGTTTTCATCTAATCCCTATTCTTGTTCCAAGAAATCATGTTTTTGTTTGGCAAAACCCTAGAATTTTGATATCAAGATTTTGAAGGTTTTATTGATATGATTTCTTGCATATCTTAATTCCTTATTATTATAGTCTATTGAGAATGGAAAAATTGTGATACTTGAATTGTAAATGGAGATAAATGTTGGAATTGTGTGTTTGGTTGGTTGTTTGTGATGCACATGAGTGAGAGGTTCCTTGTAAGGATGCTCACCCCTTCCCAAGAGGTTCCTTGTAAGGATGCTTGGGAAGCAATGTAGTGATTGAGTGAGAGGTTCCTTGTAAGGATGCTCACCCCTTCCCAAGAGGTTCCTTGTAAGGATGCTTGGGAAGCAATGTAGTGATTGAGTGAGAGGTTCTTTGTAAGGATGCTCACCCCTTCCCAAGAGGTTCCTTGTAAGGATGCTTGAGAAACAATGAAGTGATTGGTGGGAGGTTCCTTGTAAGGATGCTTGGGAAACAATGTAGTGATTGGTGGGAGGTTCCTTGTAAGGATGCTCACCCATTCTCAAGAGGTTCCCAGTAAGGATGCTTGAGAATCAAACATGACCTAAAGGGGGGGTGGAGGTTACCTTAAAGTATGCCACCTACCGAAAGATTTGTTGGGAATTGTTTATGGCCATTAATGATTATTTGTATGTGGTGCTCGTTTATTCATTCAAGTAAGTTTTTTTACATACACTTGAGATCCTTTTTAAATGTCACTACTTTCATTCAAATTATGTATCTATGATATGTTAAAATGAGACCGACCGTTCTAAATGCTTTTCTAAACCTTGTTTGGGTTTGGGAGGATTTTTCTACAGAGCTTCGTGCTCACCCCCTACAGTTGAACATTTTTCAGAGTTTGTGCCAGAGGATGAGCTAGGTGCTAACGAGTCGGGCCATGGAGAGGCTTCACTAGAGGGATACTTGGATCCCGAGTGGAACATCTAGAGATGTCGTTGACTTTTGTTCTAGACTAGGATATTCTTTTGAAATACTGTGTAGTCTAGATTTCTTTTGTAATTTCCGCTGCGCTATAATAGTTAATGTTTTCTTCGGGAAATGTAAATGCCATTGTTGGACTTATTCTTTTGATATTGTGGCCATGACTTGGCTTATTCTTTTGGAATGTTATTGTGGGTATTACATACGATGAATGAAAATCTTTTGGGATAATGTGGTAAATAGTTTATGGATAAATGGACTCGGTGTGGTCGATGTAGTATAATTGCACATGTTGTGTTTTGGGTAGAGCTCCCCGAACAAAGGAGACTCTGCCCGAATTTTGTTAAATTAAGGAATGATTGATATGAAGTCTTATTTATGGATGATTTATCTTAGTGCTCTCATGATGTAAATGGTTTTAGTATGTAATGTCGTCCAGGGTAGTTTTGGGGGCGTTACAAAGTTGGTATCAGAGCTTAGGCTTTAGGTCTTACATGGGAGCTATAGGTTATGGATTACCACTAGAAAAGTAGGACTAGGTTGAAGAATCGTAGGCTTGCATTTGTTTGAAGTTATGTGTTTATCAGATAGGTTAGATTCATTGTATATTTAGGTTAAGGGTTAATTATTTGTTCGAATTCGATGAGTTGTCTCGCTATGCAATCAAGTTTGTGGTCACTGAGTCAAGGAGGGCTAAACGCTTTGAACAAGATTTGAGGCCTTCCATCCGCGAGAAGCTGGTTACATTCTGAATTCGAGAATACAAGATCTCGTGGACGTGTACGTGGACGTGGACGCGGTTGAACAAAGACTTCAGACAGTTGTAGAAGATGGAGTTACTCAGACGAGAGCAGGCATGGACCCGCGCTAATGCTTTGCATGCGGAGAGTATGGGCACTTCAAACATAGATGCCCCTCGTTTCCCCCAATGACCAAGCAAGCAACCGAACAAGTACCAGCAAACAAGCCACCTCTACAAATGCCAGCACAGCAGAGACCTCAAATAGCTCGAGGAGCGGGAGGCGTACCAGAGAGAATAGGCACGGATGCACGCCGATGTTTTACCTGTGGAGGTGTTGGGCACTTCATAGATAATTGTTCATTGCTTTCTACCAAGACCAACCAAGCAACTGGGCAAGTGAATGCAAACAAGCCACCGCTACGACAGCCACTACCACCACAGAGACCGTTACAAACTCAAGCCCCTGGCGGCGCCAATCAAGGAAGGGTTTTTTCTTTGACTCAACCGGAGGAAGATGCCTCCAACGCCGTGGTGGAAGGTATTGCTGTTCTCTACAATTTTTGGGCCCGAATTATATTGGATTCCTATGCGACTTATTCTTTTCTACGTACTGTGTACGCTGTGGAATTGGGATTGGGTTTCGAGGAAATAGAACTTACTGTATATGTTAACTTGCCTACGGGAAAACAAGGGGATACCAGTAGGGTTTATTTATATGTAATCTTTGACTCTAATTTATATCTACTTGCTAGGGAATCATCATGTCTTGCCATTTTGGATAATACTACCTTGTTCCAAAATATATTATGGTTGGGTAAACCCTAAATCTTTTCTTATGCCTTCAAACCCTAGTTTACAAAGGAGATGTGTTTTTCTCTTGATTTCTCCTTTGTTCTTGATTCCCAAACTTAAATATTATTTGTTCTAAGCTATGTTATGGGTGGGTGACCACCAAATCCTTTTGGTATGCCCTTGAAATCCTAGTTTTCAAGGGAGAGGTGTTTTCTCTTTATCTTGCCTTTGTCATTGATTTCAAACCTTGATAGTCGTTTGTTATCAATTCCAATATATGATTGTTACTTTATCTCTGATTCCAAGCTTGATATCCGTTGTTATTGATCTCGAGACTTGATTGTTTCTGTGACGCCCCAAAATCCGGGGGTCCGTTGATGATCCATCAACCCGCGGAATACCCGTGGATACCGAGAAACTCGATATCACGCCGTTATACCCCATTTACCAGGGTCCTTAATTTAACAAAAATTCGAGCAAAGTCTCCTTTGTACGGGAAGCTTTCCCCAAAACACAACCTGTGCAATACACATTCACATGACCCATCCGAGGTCCAATATAAAATAATGACCACACAGGGTCCATTTATCTATACTTTTGACGCCCCTAAAACTGGGGTTCCTAAATTGATGTATGAAGTGTGACGTTGAATTGTAAAAGTGTAACATATAAATACATCACACCTATGCATCAAACATAATTTATATAAGTTTAAGTTCCAACCCTTTTTACATACATTACATGCCAAAATTTAATTACAAGCCTAGTTTTACACAAAAAAATGGATTGAAAGCCACAAGTCGGCTTTTCTTCCTCCTCAAGTGCCCGAGTGAGTGCCGTCCGTCGGCGTAAAACCCGCACCTGAAATGTTTTCCCGTATAGGATGAGCCACGCCCAGTAGAGTAATTCCTACAGAGGCTACTCCCCACCCTAGATGCATATGAAATGTGCACATGCAATTAATCATTCAAAACATTCCAATCAAGAATATGCATTCAATGATAGGAATCCTATGTCATGCCATGAAATGAGATGAAACTCACTCATGCAGATTTCCCCGAGTCCTCCCCGACTCACACGACACAATGCAGTACCAATATGTAATGAACCCGTCATTGACGGAAAACATCCAATGATCGCTTTGAATAAAAATCATGCGTTTTATAAATCAGATCATTATGGGATGATACTCATTGACAGAGTATGTTTTTATTAACAAAATCTTGTGTCTTGTTGGGCAACGGATTTTGGTATCTCAACCTCCGGTTCCGTAAACACCAGCACTTTTCTGGAATTTCACCGCCGGCAAAGTGCCTGAACCATGTGACCGGGCTTTGCACCCGAGGGAGAGTCTAGCCCTACTTGCTATACCCGACACAAGTTTTCTCATGCAATCATGCGACTCCATGTGACCATCGATCCACATTTCCAAGTCCACATATCAACCACCAAACAAGGTGTTTGATTAAACATGCACCTCACACCCCCACACCCATGATTTATGCTCATGAATGCGATGCTCCCATACACATGCAATGCAATGCCTCATTGCACACTTTCCACATGCTCAAGATGCAATGAATGCCTTATGCAATGTAATGAACATTTGCAAGACCAATGTCGTGTTCCATATGTGATAAGTGTCATATGGACAATTTGAACCACATATATAAACATATCCATGACAATTTATATCATGAGCATATAAATACCATAATTTCACCCCCATGTCAATACATTCTTAAACATATATCAACAACACACTTTAATCTCACATAAGCATTTAGCAAATTCCATCAAGGCAACAAGTCATGTTATCACATAACAATGCCCACATAATATCAAGTTTCAAGAAAAATTACATAAGTAACTTCCATATACAAAACTTAAACTAGAAATTTGTCCAAGCCAAATCTATTCCCAAATCCTCACTTTCATAACGGCTCTAAAACAGCCCGTAAAATGGCCTAAAACAGTCCATGTATTCAACCCAAAACAGTCCATGAATTCAACCCAAAATAGTCCATAAACAGTCCCAAATTCAGCCACTAAACAGCCCCTAAAACAGGCCATAATCAGTCCCAAATTCAGCCACTAAACAGCCCTCAAAACAGGCCATAATCAGTCCCAAATTCAGCCACTAAACAGCCCCTAAAATAGGCCATAATCAGTCCCAAATTCAGCCACTAAACAGCCCTCAAAACAAGCCATAATCAGTCCCAAATTCAGCCACAAAACAGCCCGCTAAACCGACACAAAACAGTCCACTAATCAGGTATAAATCAGTCCGCTAATTAGGCATAAAACAGTCCGCTAATTAGGCATAAAACAGTCCACTAATTAGGCATAAAACAGTCCACTAATTAAGCATAAAACAGTCCGCTAATTTGGCATAAAAACAGTCCGCAAATTTGGCATAAAAACAGTCCGCAAAACAGTCCATTTGGACAGCCTACATGCATCCCCATTTCAGCCACTAAAACAGTCCAAGAACAGTCCCAAATCCAGCCACAAATCAGGCCCTAAACAGCACACAAAACAGCCCCTAAACCGTGCACAAAACAGTTCCACGGCAGTGCACAAAGCAGCCCCTACCCCGCGCATAAAACAGTCCGTATTTCAGCCCATATAACAGTCTATATACAGCCATCTAACAGTCATGTTTCAGCCACAAAAACAACCACATATCATTCATATTTCAGCCACAAAAACTACCCCTTAAGGTAGGAGTAAAACCAAAGTAGGAAGAACCCTACCTCTTGTAGCGTGTAGGAAGTGGTAGAACTTCCAAAAACACCCAAAACAAGCCCAAAGCTCACGATTTCCCCAAAGCCTCCTCCCGGATCTTCGGTGAAATCCTTCGTTCTTGGTACGTAGACGTAGCCCTCGTCGACGTGATCAACTTTCTCTCTTGGCTCGACGGAATCCGACCGAAGGAACTCCGAGAATCGGCGGAAGAAAATTTGGAAACCCACTTTCTCTCCTCTCTTCCTCTCCAACGTGTGAGACCAGCTGAGTTGGGAGATATTTCTGCTGAAATATCTCAATTAAGTCCCTATTTATAATTTTAGAATGTGTGGTCCACAACGCACCGTATATTTCCGACTTCCGGGTCCGTTTTTCGTCCCGAAACGACTCATTATACCTCGGATTAAGTTCAAATTAATTTTATTTGAAATTTCATCAAATTTTAAGGAAAATTTATAATTTTAATAAAAAATCCGTTTTTTGGGGGTCACTGGACACCCGTCGCCTCGAAAAACGTGAAAAACTCAACTATCTCGGAATTCGGTGAAATTTGACAGGGTAACTAGATTCCGCATTGTGAATACAATGGCGAACTCTGTTTCCCCCTCCGAGCTCTTGAACATGAGTATTTTAAATACGCATTATAGTGGCAAATTACTATTTTGCCCTTTCCGGAAAAAGTTCAAATTTCTCGGGTTTTACAGTTTCCTTGTCCTTAATTTCCTAAGCTTAATGATCCATTTGTTCTTGGTATCTAAATTTGATATTCGTTTGTTATTGATTCTACCCTTGTGATTCAATTATTTTCGATATTCAATACTTGATATTTATTGGTTATTGATTTCAAGATTTGACATTCAATTGCTCTTGACTTCAATACTTGATATTCCTTCGTTCTCGGTTCCAAAACTTGATATTCGTTTATTATTGATTTCAATACTTGATTACTATTTTTTTTTGAGTTCGAAACTTGAGACTTATTAGTTCCTGATTACAAAGTTTGATATGTCTTTGTTATTGACTTCAAGATTCGATTGTTACTTTGTTCTTGATTTCAAGCTTTGATTGTTTCTTATTTTGATTCCAAAGCTTGATATGGGTTTGTTATGGAATTTGAGACTTGATTGTTCCTTTATTTTGGATTCCAAAAAAAAAACTTGAGATTCGTTTGTTATTAATTTCAAACCTTGCTTGTTCTTTTGTTCTTGATTTCCAAGCTTGATAGCTATTTATTCTTGATTCCAAAGCTTGATTATTTATTTGCTCATGAATTCAAAACTCTAGTGATTGGTAGTGACCACTAAAATGGTATTTTCGATGATATTATGTTAATTTTTCTTAAATTATTTGGTTGAAAAAAAAAATGTATATGGATTTGGAAGCTAAAATGGGAGGACAAGTCTGGTTAGGTTTCAACTGTAACCTTTGGTGGATTGTAATTTATATCAGAGTAGCGAACTAACGGAGTAAGGACTACAATGGGGAAACTACGGAGAAGATTCAACTCATCCGAGAGAGGCTACGCACGACGCAAAGTAGACAGAAGAGCTATGCGGACCACAGACGAAGATCGTTGGAATTCAAAGTGGGAGATTACATGTTTCCCAAGGTGTCACACAAGAAGGGCGTGTTTCGATTCGGCAAGAAGGAGAAGTTAGCGCCAAGATATACCGGACCGTTTGAAGTGATCAAAGTAGTAGGCAATGCGGCGTATCAACTTCGACTACCAGCCCAGCTATCCGGAGTACATGGTGTGTTTCACGTGTCGATGTTGAGGACGTGTCACTCGGATGCAACTCCAGTCGTGAACTTGGAGGAGATTGAAATTCAAGACGGAGCAACTTACGAAGAGCAACCGGTAGAAATTCTCGACGCCAAGGAAAAAGTGCTTCACAACAAAGTTATCAGATTGGTGAAGGTTTTGTGGCAACACCATGGAGTGGAGGAAGCTACATGGGAACCGGAGCAAGAAATGCGGGAGAAGTATCCATATTTATTCACTACTTGAGGTAAGTTTCGAGGACGAAACTTTCTTTAAGGGGGGTGGATTGTAAATCCCCACACTTTTATAGATATATATAGCGAGCAATTCATAATTTCATTGAAATGTAATATGTGTAAGGATGTATGCATGGACTAGGTAGATTGTAAACGTAGAAGAAAAAAATGTTCGTATTGTGAAAATAGGGTAAATAGTAGTTGGAACTTGGTTTTGATTTGTAGATGTATGAAATGGGGTGTAATAGAACTTGTAGGTATCAAGTTTTAGGTGGGAAACCATGTTAAACATGTATGGGATGGTAATTTGGTTTTGGCTAATGAATGATGCTAGACATGGATCTTTATGCAAGCCATACTACCTATATTGGAGATGGGTATGAGATAGAATTTGTGACAAAAGACACCCAAACTCGAGTTAGACAAGTATAGAAGAACCAAGCAGTCCGACAGACTACCTTTCACCAATTTGATCATAACTCTTTGTTGGAAAGTCCAAATTGCGCACCGTTATTTTTGTTAGAACCCTAACTCGTATATCTTTCCAACCATATAGGTCACACATACTAGAAATATCTGAGTCAAATCAGTTTATTCTCCGAAATTGACCAAAAATCTGCACTGTGGTGTTCCTTGGATAGTAATTTTAATGTTTCGAGTATAAATTTATTTTAGTTTTGAAATAAATCATAAAAATAAATGTTTTTAGGTTAAAATAACATTAAAAATGAATCCGGAACGTCAAAAACCTTAGGGTAGTCATATGGATCAAATTGGAGATTTTTAGTGGCAAAACCGTAATTTTGGAGAAAACCCAAATTCAGCCATGAACAGTAACTCGCGGACTGCTGTGTTTAAAACACAGATTCAGCCCATTTGCCCTCATTTCTTTCACTCCCCTCACACCTCCACACCTCTTGGAACCCTAGAGAGCATTAAAGAGGAAGAAAGGAAGGGAAAAACAAGAGATTTAAGGGTAGATTCAAGATCAAAGCTCAAGTTCTTCATACAAACTAATGATTCAAGGTAGGAGTTTTCTTCTCAAATTCTTTCATTGAGACTTAGGGTATTATATATGTATGTTTTCCATATTCTTGGTAGTTATATGATAAATAGCTATAAGTTCTTGGTTCCTTGGTTATTGAAACATAGCTTTGAAGAAAATACATGTTTGGGTCCAAGAAAACTTGTTCTTGAATTTCCAAAATCTTAGTTTTGGTTAAATACATATTTGGGTTATGAAAAATACATGAATTCTTGATTTCTAAATGCCTATTGTTGATTAAATCATGTTTTCATCTAATCCCTATTCTTGTTCCAAGAAATCATGTTTTTGTTTGGCAAAACCCTAGAATTTTGATATCAAGATTTTGAAGGTTTTATTGATATGATTTCTTGCATATCTTAATTCCTTATTATTATAGTCTATTGAGAATGGAAAAATTGTGATACTTGAATTGTAAATGGAGATAAATGTTGGAATTGTGTGTTTGGTTGGTTGTTTGTGATGCACATGAGTGAGAGGTTCCTTATAAGGATGCTTGGGAAGCAATGTAGTGATTGAGTGAGAGGTTCCTTGTAAGGATGCTCACCCCTTCCCAAGAGGTTCCTTGTAAGGATGCTTGGGAAGCAATGTAGTGATTGAGTGAGAGGTTCTTTGTAAGGATGCTCACCCCTTCCCAAGAGGTTCCTTGTAAGGATGCTTGAGAAACAATGAAGTGATTGGTGGGAGGTTCCTTGTAAGGATGCTTGGGAAACAATGTAGTGATTGGTGGGAGGTTCCTTGTAAGGATGCTCACCCACTCTCAAGAGGTTCCCAGTAAGGATGCTTGAGAATCAAACATGACCTAAAGGGGGGGTGGAGGTTACCTTAAAGTATGCCACCTACCGAAAGATTTGTTGGGAATTGTTTATGGCCATTAATGATTATTTGTATGTGGTGCTCGTTTATTCATTCAAGTAAGTTTTTTTACATACACTTGAGATCCTTTTTAAATGTCACTACTTTCATTCAAATTATGTATCTATGATATGTTAAAATGAGACCGACCGTTCTAAATACTTTTCTAAACCTTGTTTGGGTTTGGGAGGATTTTTCTACAGAGCTTCGTGCTCACCCCCTACAGTTGAACATTTTTCAGAGTTTGTGCCAGAGGATGAGCTAGGTGCTAACGAGCCGGGCCATGGAGAGGCTTCACTAGAGGGATACTTGGATCCCGAGTGGAACATCTAGAGATGTCGTTGACTTTTGTTCTAGACTAGGATATTCTTTTGAAATACTGTGTAGTCTAGATTTCTTTTGTAATTTCCGCTGCGCTATAATAGTTAATGTTTTCTTCGGGAAATGTAAATGCCATTGTTGGGCTTATTCTTTTGATATTGTGGCCATGACTTGGCTTATTCTTTTGGAATGTTATTGTGGGTATTACATACGATGAATGAAAATCTTTTGGGATAATGTGGTAAATAGTTTATGGATAAATGGACCCGGTGTGGTCGATGTAGTATAATTGCACATGTTGTGTTTTGGGTAGAGCTCCCCGAACAAAGGAGACTCTGTCCGAATTTTGTTAAATTAAGGAATGATTGATATGAAGTCTTATTTATGGATGATTTATCTTAGTACTCTCATGATGTAAATGGTTTTAGTATGTAATGCCGTCCAGGGTAGTTTTGGGGGCGTTACACTCATTCTAAACAAATAGATATAGAACATACATGAGATGCATCAATGTATATGCAAGAGAAAGAAAAACCCTACTTGAAAACCCAAGAACCCAAGCTCCACCTTCAAATGTCCAAGTCGATCCAAGAATCCCAAGTAATGTTCTTAGATTTTCAAGCAAAAACCCAAGCTCTAGAGACCTTGTTCTTCCCTCTTCTTTTTCCCTTTATCTTGTTCTAGGGTTCTAAGAGGTATTGGGTGAGAATGGAAAGAAATAATGGGACAAATGGGGCTGAAAATGGTGTTTTAAAACCAGCAAATCCTGAATTTTACTGTTCATAGAGCCAAAAATTTCATTTTTCTCCGAAATTTTGGTTTTTCTGCTAAACATCTCCAATTTGATCCCTATGACTACCCGAAGATTTTTCGACGTTCCGGATTCATTTTTAATGTTATTTTAACCTAAATATATTTAGTTTTATTGTTTATCTCAAAATTAAAGTCAATTTACATCCAAAACACTAAAATTACTATTTTACCCATTTGAACCACTATATGAGTTAAACGTCTATTCCAAAATTTTCGGACCTCCCGTATTCAATGGTAATGTTATTTTGACATAAAAACTTAATAAATTACTTTAATTACACTTATCAACCTTAAACAGTTCAAAAATTAAATTTGACACAAAAGTCAATACACTTGTAACTCAAAACTTATGCGACTATTCCTTTAACAATGATTCAAAAATTCTCTCATCATTTTAATCATTTTAAAAATACTATCAAGTTCATATCATTTATATTTATATGAAATATGGGATCTCACATCGGGCATTAAGCTCGGACCTTCCAAGCTCGGATCACTCAACTTATCACATATAACTAGGGGAGTTCAGGTTGGGACCTCTTCCCCATCACTGGCACCCCCATAGGAATAGCAAGGATGACAGCTGGCTTCCACCCAAGCACAACGCACAAATCGTAACGATCTTGTATTTGGGCAGGGAAGTCATAACCGCCTCAACGATATCCATGACAATCACATAAAAGGCACAACCGTTACAAGAAGAAGACAAGGATCACGCCAAAGATCAGGCAAAGAAAGCTATAAATAAGTGGCATATCCCTCACAATAAAAGACAGTCAATTAGCTTAAGGATTACTCTGTGTAAATCCCCCTTTTATTAATAATATCATCCCCAAGAGCAAGAGACTCCCTTGAGAGTGGATTAACTGAGCTTCCGAGTTGGTGAACCACTATAAACTCTGTGTGCAATTCCCCATTTCCCTTGTTCAATTCTTAAGAGCCTAAGAGCTCCGACTGAGCCATTTAGTGACCTACTAATCCCTAAATTTCACAAGCTTTGTTCAATTGTGCTACACACTCCATCAGCACCAATTCAATCAAATTGTGTTGTCTATTTTAAACGAAGACCCACAAAACAATTTGTGGTGCCTATACAATGGACTAAGTAAAATGTACGTGTCTGTACAATAATTTATGCATCTAAAACAGTAGAAAATCATTCATCCTACACGAACAACTATATGAATACTTGTATAAGTGATAGACAAAGCATAAAATTCTTAAACAATTAGAATAAACCAATTTGTCAATCAGACAACAAAATGACAAACTACTTCTAAATCAATCACTATCTCAATGAATGAACAAAAACTCTAGCAAGAGGTATTTAATTACATTTTGGGTCATTATAAAATTTGCCCAATTCAAAAACCAAGCTCCCTTTTACTTTATATTAATGAAAGAAATTGAAATCAATGTAAAAAATTTTCAAATTTTCGGCAGAGTATCGTTTGAAAATATGATGCCACAAATATATCTACCTGTTTACAAAACTTATATATTTCATAATCATAACCAAACCATGTCATATGTCATCTGAAATCCAACTACGTACCAACTACCACAACAATATAATAGTTTTTACCATCGTCTTTACATAAACACAATTATTTACTTACTACCACTAAAACATCATAATATTAACCATCTTCATGCCTAAACATGACTACTTACCAATTACTTTAGGCATCACAACTATAATAACTATTGTCCTACCTATTTTGAACTATTCACCATTGCAAAATTAACCCATAGTTTTGCCTAAACATAAATATTTATCAACTACCACAATAAGATTAACCATAAGATTAAAGAATGACCACAATAAGATTATATAGTACACTTGCAAAATGTGTCATTTTTTAATCTAGTTTATCAAAATGGGTCATTCATCTGCATGTTTTTGTAAATACTTGCTCTCCATCACCACCTTAAATGTCATTGTATCAATCCAAATCCGCATCTCTTAACTGGGGAAATGTACAACAATCTAGTATTTACAAAAATAGTAAAATTTAGTACAAGACCGGAATTATAAAAATTATAAACTTGAAAATAAAACAATAAACTATAAAAAATAAATTTAGTTACCTTATTCAAACAACCCCATCGAAAAAGATAGGTTGTATTTAGTCTTTTTAACTCCTGCACTTCTTCATCCCAATTCTACAGAGATTGAATAAAATTATAAAGATAAAATAACATTGTTAAAATGTTTGCAATCAGTAGAAATAAACTTGTAAATGATTTATACCATTTCGTTATTGTAGAATACGGAACATTACAACAAAACCTCAGGGTACACAATATTTGTTGTGCAGTTTGATTCATCTTCAGGGAAAAGGACGTGTTCACGATCAAAAGATGTGCATCTAGATAGCGCCACATATAGATGTCTATGACTAAAGACTGGTGTTCACAAATCAACTCCAACAGATTTCACAGATTGTCCTTAAGACTTATTAATTGTCATGACATATGTTAATTGGATAAGAAATTGACGTCGAGTGATTTGAAAGGGCAATTTTGAAGTGGTCAGCGCTAAAGATATTATTGGAATGAAGACCAAGTCACTAGACTTATCTCCATTTAATATCCTAGCTTCAATTACACGCACACCACATCTGACAACTATCAATCGCGTCCCATTACAAAAATCATCTTTTGTTGCAATGTTACTTAACAACATTATTGGACAACTCACTTTCAGTTCTAACATAAAAGGTGGAAAACCTGAAGGATTCAAAGAGTTCAAATACCTATTAGGAAATCGATTTGTGATGGTTTGATCAATTTCATCAGTGTCCGACATTTTGTCTGCAGCTAAATATGTAACTGTCACTTTGGAGGAAATTTGCAATGTTGCGACATTTATAGCACTGACATCATCATTGTTGGCAGAAAGTATCATGTGTTCAATTAGAAATTCTGGTGTCATTGTCCTAACCACTTCCAATCGTGAAAAAACACTGTAAATCAATTTGAGGAGATTACGACATTTGTATTATTGATAGAAGTTCTATAATTTCGCGTGGATTGGTGTCAATCTAAAAATAAAAAAAAAATTAGTAAATAATCAAAATTAATATATTCAATATATATCACAAAATTGGAGATCAATAAAATGTTACCTCTTTTAAGAAATTTGTAAATTTGAATTTCCAACATCTATTCTATTTAATGCATGTTTAAATCCAAGGTCAAACATATATATCCCTCCATAACACAGACTGTCTCAATGAAGCATCCACAAATTACTCGCGAACTCCCTTTGGTATAACCAGTAAAATTTTTTGAAAGTCTCCACGAAGAACGACAATAGTACCCCCAAACGACTTTTTACTATCACAAATAATTTGGAGTGTACGATCTACCGCCTCAACACAAAATCTATGCTACATAGGAATTTCATCCCATATTATGAGTTTTGTTTCTCTGAAAAACTCTGCGTTCATTGATTGCTTGGTAAATCCACAAACCGAATTCTCAAGCACTTCCAATGGAATACGAAATGTTGAATGTGCGGTGCGACCTCCAACCAATAATAATGATGCAATACCGGATGAAGCCACGACAACATGTCTAAGACTACGCAATTTAGTAACAACTGTATTGTACATAAACGTCTTTCATGTTCAGGCACCCCTATTCAAGAAGAATGTAGTTCCCTTATTATCAAATATAGACGAAGTGATTGCAGCATAAGTATTGTGTTGTGCATCATTAAAGTAGTCAATATTAATCTTTGAAATTGTTTGTTGCGCTTCATTCTGGAGTTGTTGATGTTCAAATAACAATCTGTTACCAACAATTACATTCCAGTTCCCGATTGGTTGCGGCATGGGTAGAAAATCAATTAAACATTTGTTTAACTCATGGAGGAGTTGATTCATCAGATATAACCCCTAATCTTCTATTTGATCTTGAGTTGGACTCACAATGCCAAAGTTCGTATGAATCTTGTATGAAAGGTCATCACGTATATGTATTGAGAATTGATTTCATAATACAAGTGGATGAAGTGGAGAGCATTCTGCAAAAATTATGCTAAACAATCTCCTCAATTGGAAACCCGTATTCATAATTGAAACCTCTTGAAGGCATAGTATCCATTATTCATCTTCTTCTAAAAGTCCCCTTGCAACACATGCTAATTTGAACATCTTGTACTCAATATTGTTAATTGTACATAAGGAATCAAATGATATTAGTCCTTTAACAATAGTGAGTAGAAGACGTAGGTAAATCGTTCACCTGAATTAGGGCTAGCAAAGTACATTCTACCAATTGCATATCCCCTTTGTCTTGGAGTCCACGTCTTCATTTTCTTATTCCAAACAAATTTCTAGGAAAATTCTTGATAGGTCAATGCGCGTACAAATTCATTGGAATCACAACACTTAAAAAACCAGTCAAAGTTGTATCATCTTGTCCTGTTTCAGAAATGATCGTATGAAATGGTTGTGCAGGATTAAAGACAACACATTGTATCCTAGGCAAATGAAGTGTCAATCGTACAACCGCTGAAATCTCTTCATGCATCGGATTACCAAATAATCACCAAGCAATTTCTGGTGGTCCAATATACCTTACGTCAAGATATTATTGGATCTTATTTATTCCTCCTAACACCATGGTTGTGTGATCATGACCTTTGTAGATATGCTTATGAATATATTTTACGCATCTCAAACTTGCACAAACTTCTACATTAATGTGACAGTTAAACATTCTTGAAAGATAGGGATTGTATGGTACAACATCCCTATTATCAACCTCTTGTCCCCTCACAATATATATTTGGCCGTTATTGCAACAACGATAGATAGAATATCCATCTTCATCCATAATTGTTGAATCCACAATGGTTCGAGGGTATCTCTTAGTGCATATGCCATTTTCCATATATGATGCTTGCGGATTTCGAGCACCACATGGTTCATGCACCATACAACTCTTGATTGTTTCAAAAGGGGATGGATCATTATCATAATTTGGAAATTCAACACAAACCACTTTGTCAACCTGGGCACTTGTTTGAATCTTGTCTACACCATAAAGAAACAGAAACGCATGCATATGTGGTAGCCCCCATTTTTGGAATTCAATTGTGAATACATGTGCTATTTTTTTTTGCCAAATACTTGCTTTGTTTCTATCTCCTTTATCAAAACACGTCTCTTTAACTCAAAAACACGTGCAACCAAATTAGGATGATCAAGAGAGTTCTGATACGACAACAAAGCTGAAGTAATTCCGAGGCAATTGAGATTTGTAGCCATGGTAAGGAAAATATATGGGTTTTGGTTATATCACATGATAGTCATTAAATCTTGAAAGATCTCAAACATATGTCTTACACTACCAACGAAAGAAGATGACAAAATCATGAGTTGACCAATTTGTTTTGGTCCTAACTCGTATGTATTAACCTCTGTAAGACCATGGTAAAGTTTTGCACGAATTTTTCCTTGGTTAAGCTTGTAGTACGTCAGTTGATTTTGTTCAGTTGCGGCCCAAACATCTACTACAAACTCTTGGAACAGCTTGCATCCTTTTAAAATTGTTGAATACTCGGTAGGGGGTTCAAACAAACGATAGCTGTAAAATTGTATCTGAATGAGTCTAATAGTTGAAGGTTGACCATGTAAGACGTCCCATTATTTAAACTCAGGTTCCCATGCAAGCTCACCATGAGGGAACAATAAAACATAATGCAATGGTAAATATGCGAGGTGACATTCATTAATTTGCATCAACCCATTATTCCCTCTTAGATGTACAATAATGTCTCTCATTCCAATTGACTTGGTTTTATCGCCCGATAAAATTACTGTAATCTCATATGCTACTGGGAGATTATATCGTCGCTGATCTGTTTGTGTGTTGTAATGAAGATGAGCAGGTAAATCTTGGCCAGCCAATTCTACCTAATTTAAGGTGGCATAAACTTGTTGGAACTAAACTGGAAGTAGATTAGTATGCAACAAATAATCTTGAATTGTTATGAATACATCCCTTCTTAAAAGAGGATTTCTATGGCTGCGAGTGTTTAAAGCTGAATTAGGGTCATATATGTACAGTTGACATTTTGTTGCTTCCTTCCCTGGTTGTGGTATAAGCGATCATGTTCGATGGCGTAATTCGTCGTGAATGGTAAATGATGTAAAGCCCTGTCCAGTTGTTAATCTCAAGTCTAGAGTAGCACCAAGACTTTGTAAAAGCATTAGCTGCATTATACTCCTGTATATGTTGTCAAAATGAATTTGATTGATCATCATTGTCATCATACAATGCCTGAATTAATGGAAGGGGTGCAAGAAGTGGAGGTAGCCAAATCTTTTTTTGCAGACAACATGTTCGAAAAAGAGGATTTGAGATAGATGATGATTTTAATCTTTCATCAAGCCAATGCATGACTGAACAAAAATGACATGGTACTTTATGCTGCCAAGGGAATGACAAACTTCTAATCTATGTGTTCGAGAATCAACTTCTATACTCATACATATACGTTCTTCCGGTGCATCAACACTACACATATCAAATTTCCTGCATCATGGTGCCTTCATTCAGATTAGAAATCTCTTGAAGAATAATTCCTAGAGTCGTGGTGACTTTGTTCAAATTAGGTATTCCTTGAAGGTTGTTGATCATAAACAATGAACACAAAACATTGTGTGTTATTGTTTGTTTTGCTTGAAGTTGAGGAATATCTGGGGACACAGACGTCACTGGGTGAATGTAAGATCTTTTACTTGTTTCCCCTCTAGGAATGAACAGGAGCGGCGACTCGGTGTTAATCTAGATTAGATGGATGTATTTAGTCCTACTTTCTCCCATTCATGGCATGCACATTGTGTTAATTGACGTTTAGAGCACTCAGTTTCTTTATTTTTTTCACCATCATGTCTTTCCTGTTTGCGCCTTGCGTGTTGGGCTAAGGTAGCTTTTAATATAACATTATCATTGGATGCCTAAAATGTGAATTGAAAATATTGTTTTTTAAATATTGCATATTTCGAGGAGTATGACTATACTACAAAGTGATATTTGGGTTACCGTTGCCTTGTCAAAAGAGGTTGTCATTCTTTTTCCTTTAGACTTTGCAATTGCAGTTACGACTGACCTTTCCTGTGGCTTTTAGAGAGTAAGCATAGATAAGTGAAATTATTATATAGAAAACAAAAAATCTATTATATAAACAAACTGATGTGTCATGACACTACTTTATAAATGAGGATGCGATTGAGTTCGCGCTCCTCGCGGATCACAACACCAACATTATTTTTCTTGAGCAACTAAACCTATACATAAAGATGCATTTAACAGGTAAATAAACACAAACTATATGAGAAAAAATTATTAAGATTATGAATGAAATGAACCTCATCTTATGGTTTGCTCTAAGTCGTCATCAATCTGTAAGAAGATGCGTGAAAATAAAGTAAAATAAATATGTGAATATTTTGCGGTGGCAAAAAAATAAAAAAATATATAAGAAGTTTAAACTTAATAACCAAAAATGGTGAGATCTTTTATTTTTCAATGTCGTGAGCTTGTAGTGGTGGTTAGTACACTATGGTTGCTACAAATATAAGAAACAACGAGAAATAACTAAACATGCAATTGAAAATATAGAAACTATTACCCCCACAATATTGCCTTAGCAAAATTATTTACCAATACGCGCAAGAACGTAATAATACCTATTTTACAACTACTTGAGGTAATTCATGATTGATTATAAAATATTGTGATCAATTATAAATACTTTTGAGGTAATTCATGATTGATTATAAAATATTGTGATCAATTATAAATACTCTTAATTAGTTATAACTTTACCAATAAAATATGTAACTTGGAATTTAAAACTTGTAACTTTTATAAGATCGATAATTCCTTTTATAGTTGTAATTTATACATCAAAAACTTATAAATTTTAATAGATATTAAAATTGGTACTATAATCTTTTCTTACATAGACTTTTATCGATTCGTTTCCTCTCTCCGACAATTCCATATAAAAAAAAATTAAACAAAACAAATGCCTCTTTTGTTTTGGGGTGTTGTGGGGTCACCAGTAGTGGGTCTATGTGATGCTAAAGCTCGTATGAGAATATGAATGGAAGTAATTAGAGTAGTGATTCGAAAAGTCGAATAATGTTATCATAAGAAAATTATGACAATAATGTAAACAAAATTTATTATTTGAATTATGTAATTTATTATTACTTCCTTATGTATGTCATTTGGGTTACTATATAAACCGTATCACGAATCTTATCTATTAGCATAAATTTCCATGATAAAACTCTTTTTTTTATATATATATATTTTTTCATGGTATTGTATAGTATATACATTGATGATGCACAAAATCGTATGATGCGGGATCAACAGTCACAAGAGTGATTAATGAGCAATCAATGGCAATTAAATATGAAAGCAAGTAATAGAGAGTCAACACAGGGGATTTATAGTTGTTTGGTCTCGGATGACCTACGTCCACTCTTCGAACGGCGACGGTGGCCTGAGGTGTTTTATTGATGTATGATGATACTCCGGAGAGTTACAATGCCTTCGAGAGAGAGAGAGTAGTCAGAGACTCGTGAGTGTCCTGCCCTTTATACAGTGAGGGCTTACATTATATAGGCTCACCAAGGCGGTGAGGCGGTGACGTGAGGAAGAAGTCTCCCGTGAATTTGGTAAGTACAAATATGGTAGGAGTGGACTTCTTTGGTAAGTAGAGTTATGGTAAGAGTAGATTTCCATATCCCGCCTTTCTATCCCTCGTGCTCCTATTCAATCGGAGGAAGACTCCCAACGAGGTAGGACTTCAATCCTTGTCTTGACCTTAGGCTTGCTTCGGAGTAGGCTTGGATGTGCATTAGTCTTGAGGTTGCACTAAGGCATGAAGAGGAGCAAAGGGGAGAAGTCAAGGGAGCAAGAGGTGGGCGGCGCCCACTTAGAGGAGGCATGGGCGGCGCCCTAGGTGCCTTGCCCTCTCCTTTGGTGTTCGGCCTTGAGTTGGTGCAGCTTGGTACTTGAGCTTGTGAGGCATCGGAGTCAAGGGTCCGAAGGAGGAAGCAGGAAGGAGGAGACCATGGCAAGCCCATAGGGCTGCCATGGGCGGCGCCCAAGGGGGCCGGCCTAGGCGGCGCCCAAGGGCTCTGGCCCTCGATCCTTCGGTGTCCGCTCCTTGGTCCTTTGTTCAATGGGCTGATCCGGCTTCGATCTGGACTTTCCTTTGGGCTTTCGGCTTTATTTGGATTGGGCCTAGCCCAGTAAAATCCGGACTCATCATACATAGTTGTTTCATACTATGTATTTTTTTAATCTTAGTTATCACTCTACGATAATTTTACACTTATTTATTTAACTATTATCACTCTTCCACAAAATCAATGCGGCAATAAGAAGTATAGAAAAAAAGATAAAAAATAATATTTTTGAATTAAATAGTACCAAAACCAAGCAATTGCGTTCAACTCAAATTCCTTTAATCACAAAAGTATGAAGTAAGAAATGAGCTCCACGAAATAAATTAAATGATTTTGCGATTGCTATTCTTCAAATTCAATTCGATTACATATCCAATTCGAATCGAACATAAAGTTATAGTTATTCACAAATTCAATTACATATCCAATTCGAATTGAACATAAAGTTATAATTATTCACAAATCCAATTACATATCCAATGCCTTTCATCACAAAAGTATAAAGCAAAAAATGAGCTCCACAAACTAACTTAAATGATTTTGCAATTGTTATTATTCCAATTGAATTCGATTACATATCCAATTCGAATCAAATGTAAAGTTATAGTTATTCACAAATCCAATTCGAATTGAACATAAAGTTATAATTATTTACAAATCCAATTACATATCCAATGCCTTTAATCACAAAAGTATGAAGCAGAAAATGAGCTCCACAAACTAACTTAAATGATTTTGCAATTGCTATTATTCCAATTCAATTCGGCTACATATCCAATTTTTCCGAATCGAACATAAAGTTATAATTATTCACAAATCAAAAGTTCTTACAAAACTCATATTCAAAAATAGCATAATCAAACCAAGTTCACAAATCTAAATTGAACCTAATCAAACCGAATTAAAATTGATCTCAAATTTAACCTAATCTAAAAAAAGTTCACAAATCTAAATTAAACCTAATCAAATCGAATTCAAACCAAGTTCCTAAATGAGTAGGAAAGAGTGTGGTATGTGTGTGTGTGTTCTATGTGAGTGTGTTTGGTGGGTTGGAGAGAGAGGAAGAGGGCTGTGTGTGTTTTGTGTGCGGGGGGTGGGTTGGGCAAAGAGGGAAGGGGGTTGTGTATTGTGTTTGGTCTATGTGAGGGATGTGCATTGTGTGTGTGGGTTTTTTTCGGTGGGTTGGACAGAGAGGGAAGAGTGTGTGCATTTGTATTATGTTGTGTGTGCATGTGTTTGTTCTCTATATGTGTGTGTGTGAAAATTTTGTTAGGGGGCTTGGGCAAGCAAAGAAGAAGGGGTATTATGTGTGGTGTGTGTGTGTGTACATTGTATTGTATTGTGTGTAGCATTTATGTTCTGGGTCCTGGGGTGGGTTCAACAAGCAAAGAAGAGGGGTGTTTGCACAGAGGGCGAAAAAGGTGGGGGGTGTGGCCTGTTGGGTCTTTGGGGGTGGGTTCAACAAGCAAAGAAGATGGGGTGTTTGCGCAGCTGGGGAAGAAGGGTGGGGGGGGGGTATGGTTTGCTGGGTCTTGGGGGATGCGTTCAGTAAGCAAAGAAGAGGGGGAATAAGGATGGGGGGGTGTGGTCTGCTGGGTCTTGGGGGTGGGTTCAGCAAGCAAAGAAAAGAGGGGTTGTGGGAAAATACCTCTTCTAGGATGTTCTTTATTGTCAATGCGTTCATTCGTACAGTGTTACAAAATCCCCTTCTCGCAAATGGTGACAACTTCTTTGCATTTTGAGGAGAATCGATTGGTTTTGATCTATCTTGTACACCAATGGGATGGATACATCATTCTTGCTTAACTTCAAGCCCTTTCCACCAATGTTAAATTTTGATGTTTCAACATCAAAAGAAGAAAGTATGTCGATGATATGTTGATCGTTCTTCTTGCACCAAGAGATGTCTAAATCGGTTGTTATTTTGCTTTGAAACAAAAGTCAAAATGGTGTTCTCTTCAACTGCTCTTTGTGCATATCTTTAAGTTCAATTTCATCGATTGTCGTTATTAATGGGGTCAGGTTGGACCTCAATTGATGAAAACATTTTGGTTGTCTTGTCAATGGTTCTACGCTATCAATATCATCATGTTGTGTATCGGTCAGTGACACCCGACGCCTGAACTCCTATTTATTTTTCAATGATCCTCTTGTTTTTGCCATTTGTCTATGACATCATACAGTTAATATGACAACAACATAGCAATAAAATTGGATATTAAAATAGCTACATCTCTATGATAAAACAGTAACATCAAAATGATTAAGTAACATCACATATTCAACAAAATATATATATATATATATATATATAATTTTTGAAATGTTAGCATCAATTGAATTTAAAAACATGTGAACGCAACATTTGGTTTTCCAAACAATATCAAGATTTATTAATATGGAAGAAATTTATGATTCAGATTACCAAAACGCATATACAATTCTAATTGATTTGTTGTAATCCCAAATCACAATTTGAAAATTTTGAAACTATCTTTCAAAATAGAATGGAACAAAAGACAGTAGCCATAAACATGGGCAAAAGTAACATGAGCATTAAAAGCCGGACTTTCTTGTGCTATTATAGCAACACCGGTGTAGTAATATCAATTATACTCTTTAAATTACTAACACAAAACAGTAATATTAGAACTAATTAGACGAGTTAAGTCCATTTACAATTTTAATTGGGTTGTTTAAAATTAACAAGAATTAATAACTAGATTTAGTAACATGGAAAAAAAGTAACATTGTATATGATCATAAGAACAAATATCTCGGCCACAAAACCATATAATTATTTATTAAATGAATCCAATTTGGATTACCTTCAAACGCAATTTTTGATTGTGTTTTCCATGAAACGACCCACAAATTGACCAATTATAAATGTATATTCTACAACTATATTTTCAAACAAAATGGATCAAAAACCTGATTGAACATCAATTATAATATTTAAATTAGTAACACCAAATCGTAAGATGATTTAGGAACACAAATGTTGCTAATTTGAAAAAGAATCCATACTTGATTATAACTTTGATGTAGAAATTTTCAAGAGATGGAATGAAACACTAAAATGCACAGTAGATTCTTCAATGACTTTAGATTAACGTCAACAACAATTTCGAAAGTGGAATATATGGAAAATGTATTTTTGGCTGAACAAAATGAGGTTACTTACTTCAAATTTCGAATATGGAAGATTTTTGGAGGGATTTCGGTTTCATGAAAGTCGAAGACGAAAGAGTTGTCGCCGAATTTTTAGGCGCCTTTTGTTCATCCGTTGAGTTCAGTTGCTGAAGGATTTTAGAAACATCGTTGAATGGAAGACTAAAAGGAAAAGTTATTTTAGACAATTTAAAACAAAATGGATATATATATATACTACTAATAAAAGTACTTTAACATGAAAAACTTTTGATTCACTATTTTACCTTATAAAAAAAATTCCAAAGACTGCTCTATCGTTCTATAATTAAATATTTAAATTACCATCATATCCTTATGTATTTAAATATCTAAATTACCTCTAACATGTCTTTTAGCCATCTATTCTCCATGTATAAATATTAGTTTTTATAAAATCTATATCTATCTATATCTATACTACTAATAAAAGTGGCTTAAGTGAAAAACTTTTGATTTTCTTATTTATCCTTCAATAATTCTATAATGTCTATTTTATCTTTTTTAAAGTGGCTTAAGAGAATGTTTTTTATTTTCTTATTTATCCTTCAAAAATTTCATAATGTCTATTTTATCTTTTTTGGAGGAATTTTTCATTTTTTTTATTAGTTGCATTTATCCTTCAAAAAACTTTTGATTTTCTTATTTATCCTTCAATAATTATATAATGTCTATTTTATCTTTTTAAAGTGGCTTAAGAGATTTTTTTTTGATTTTCTTATTTATCCTTCAAAAATTTCATAATGTCTACTTTATCTTTTTTTGATGAATTTTTCATTTTTTTATTTGTTGCATTAATTCAACTAATAAATTTATTGTTTAACTTTTGATTATCTTCTTTCCAAACAATATAAATTCGATCCAAATTCGATTTGAACAATTTGATCTGAATCCAAATTCAATTGTCCAACGAATTTTATTTTTCACAATGCTTATACGAATCCGTTAAAATAGATATTCGTTCTGATCCGAATAAGTTGATTAGAGAAAATTTTAACATTTAACACATGGATTTCTACTCAATTTTATTAAATAATTACCACATTACATTATATGTTTGTAGGTACGTAGTGCATATCTAAATTCACTAAAAACCAAATATTTGAATAGATCTAATAATGTATGTAGACCAACGAAGGTTGGCCTGATTGGAAGGAGCTTTGGCCGCTTAAGCAAGTGGTCTCGGTTTCAAGCCCTTGTGGATGCAGAACACCTTCTTGGGAGAGGTCCCTGCTTCGGCACCCGATTGTACCTCGGAGGATTAGTCCTAGGCGAAGCCTCGGGATACCTTGGGAAACCGAAAAATAAAATAAAATAATGTTATTGTAGTAACTTCTTATTGGTCCAAAAAATTAGTATTCGTCCATCTATTAATCACTTACTGAAGTTAAACATTAGAGTTTTTAAATGCAATACAATTTTTTTTTTTTTTGAACCTTATGCAATTCAGTTCATACAACCTAAAATACGAGAAATATTTTAAGCGTAATAGTTATCCCACGTTAGCAGTGTTAGTTTGCGTAACCGTCCACTAACAAGGGAACAAGTAAACCCCACAAAACTCAATAACCATCATGTAATATATAACCATCTCCATATAAAAAAAAAATAGTCAAATTTATATATTTTTTAATTGTTTTATTGGAAAATTACTCTTACATTGAATATTTAATCCCAAAAATACAATGGCAATTATTGGGAGTTACCCTCAACTAAGGAAGCATGACTGTTATACAACTCTTGAAACTCCAACTCATAATAAAATAGAGGGAAAAGTTGGCCAACCAAGTTTTTGGGTCTTATAAAAATGCCCAAATATTCTCACTCCTGAGACCCTTCAGATTTGCAATTTAGATAGGTCCCAGGGCGAAGATTTGTATTACATTTGGATTGGTATTCATCTGTTGTGAGTAATAGAAGTCCTAATCATTAGTAAGCATGCATCTGTAATGGTATCTTCAGGTATGATTGGGCATCGCAAGTTTTGGAGTTCATATCTTACAAAGTTGAGCCAATTCAACTCTCCCTCTCTAATCTCTCTCTCTCACACACCCACACCCACACCCACACAACACATTTTGTTGAGGTGTAGATCAGTGACACATTTTTCGGAAATCGATGTATACATTAAGCGAAAAGTAAGATAAAGATAAGTGTAACGCCCCAAAATCCCCCTTGGACGGTATCACTATCTAAAACCATTCACATCATGAGAGCAACTAATAAAATTCATAATTAGAGGAAGTTCCATTTCATCATCCATAATATTTACAACTTCATCCAAAAGAATATGCCAAGTCATGGTCATTACATCCAAAAGAATATGCCCAACTACGGCAATTACATCCCAAAAATTAACTATTATCTTGCAGCAGAATAAGAAAAATATTAACATGAACATTATCTCAAAATAAACCTCCTAGTCTAGGACATAAAAAAAACAGTTCTAGACATCCAACTCCGGGTCCACATGCCCATCAAGTTGAGCTTCCCAAGCTACCTGCTCGTCAACTCTGAGCTCCTCCTCTAAACCAAAATTTGAAAAGAATGTTGTTTGTAGGGGGTGAACACTAAGTTCAGTAGGAAAATCCTCTCAAACTCGAACAAGGTTTCAAAAGCATATAAAACAGTCGGTCTCATTTTACAAATATCATATATAGCTTTTGAGAGAAAACAGAGATATTTCAATGGATCTCAAGTTTACGCAATAACAATAATTAAATGAAAAAGTAAAACCAATTCCCAACAATAAACCAATTGCAACAATTGTATCTTATCCCTCAATGTATCTCAAACCACAACTTGTATCTGTAACCATATTATGTATCTCAGGTATGATGTATGACATCGCATGAATAAACATATTGAGAATATTCTGGCCCACACACACAAATCTAATCCTCTCAAGGATACACAACTTTAGGAAGGGTGTATACCAACGCATTAGCAGTGACGAATCCAACACAAGAATAATATATTAACCCTCAGCCTCGATAACACGTGAGCGAATAGTGGTTTGGTCCTCGCAAGGCACCAACCCCACTACGAGTGATAGGGAACCTTCAAACTCACACGGAGTAAGAAACGCATCTAACCCACTCTACGATATCCGGTCAACGGCCACTCATGGTCATCCAAAACATTCACATAAGATACAATACCCAACAATTTCTCAAATCACAAGCAAATCCAAAAAAATCCCCAAATTTCACATGTATTATTTCAATATAACAATTTAACAAAATATGCAATAGATCATAAAAAATAACATGCTATTGTGCAATACAAAGCACTAGAGTTTGAAATCAAGAACAAAGGAAAAATCAAGAGAAAAATCCATTTCTCTTGAAAACTAGAGTTTTAAGACAAGAAAAAGAGATTTCATGGTTATCCAACCATAACTTTGTTTAAAACATGGTAATAGATGCAAGAACATGAAGAAACAAGGATTTCATAGCATATATCTAAGATTTAGAAGCAAAACATACATAGATATATACCCTAACCTCAATGAACAAGAGTGGAAAGAAACCCTACCTTACTCCTTAGTTTTTGTGTGAAGAACTAGAAGATTTGATCATTCCCACTTGAATTCCTTGTTTTTCCCTTCTTTCCTTCCTCTCTAAGTCTCTCTATGGTTAGCATTGATGAAAATGGGTTGCAAATGGGAGAGAAAACACCCAAAACAAGTCTGGGACGTGAAGCCCTCGGTTTGGCGCGTCCGTACGCGTGTTTCTTCGCCCAACGTTCTGTGACACGCGTCCGGACGCGTGTCTATTCCCGTTCAGACGCGGGTGGCAGTATACCCTCAACTTTCAAATCGATTTTGACCTATTTAGAAGCCGATTCAGAAAATTTTCGTGAAACACATTTTTGTAACCTTTGAAGTCTAGTTTTTACTGTCCAAAAATCAGATCAATCGGAGTTAGGAGTAAAGATTTATAGCTAAAATAGTAAGGTAGTGTCAAATTTCTTCCTATCCGAATTCTTTCTAAAATTTGTTTTAACTCCGGAATACTTCCTAACTTCTAATACACCCCATATTACCTCTCCCAAGGTTTCTCGATTTTTCGAATTCAATGGAAATCTTATTTTGACCTAAAAATATTTAGAAACTTACCTAACAACCTTTCCCAAGTTTAAACGCCTTTGAAATTTAAACTTCACAATCAATTTGTCTCCCTAGTATTTATTCATACTGTTACAATCTATATGATTCAATCTTAGTTCATTACATATATAAGAATTACCAAACAATTACATTACTATATTAATATAAACATGTGGGGGTTTACAATAAGTATGTTCAAAAACCCTTCAAAAATTTTATCAATATAATATTACTCATTTTATATGTAAAGATAACATTGTGCTCTCACACACACATATATTATATTTTCATCAAAAAAATTAACCCTTTCATTTTTAGGACAAAAAAATCATATGTATAATTTTTTAAAATCAATTTATGTTACATCAGGATAATTCTTCAATTATAGTAAACTTTTTAAGTTTTATTAAGATTTTGTGTGAAAATAGATTGTAATGTATTTTTAATATGATTTATAATATATACTATAAAGTAGTATATTAAATTTTATTCGTATATTGACAATTCCCCAGTAATATGATTAGTATATTGACAATTATTTTTTATTTTATTCGATAAATTATAAGTGAAATCTTAATCAAATGAATTTCAAAAAAAATTTTATTTTTCAAATACCACTAAAAATCACTCTCAATTACAAAATTTTTAAAAAAAATAAAATTTTAACTATTTTTTAATCTTTTTTTCTTATAATTAGAATAATAAATCTTGAGAACATACAAAATTTTTGTAATTATATAATAAAGTATAAGTGATGAAAACATAAATTTGATAAATTTAAGATTATTTTTAATTTAGGTATACATATATCTAACTTTTTATTAATTTTTATGTACAAAAATTATTTACTTGTATGCATGTGGTGCATTTCTGGTCCCAATGTAAGTCCCAATGGGACCGGCCCCAAATTACCCATTAAGTTACTATAAAATGCTGAGGTTTTCAGCTATTGTAAATTTTGCCCTAAATCGTTTCAACCCTTTCCCATCCACGGCTCTGCGCCTCTGCCTTGTCGACGACCCTCTCAGCCGACACCTCTCTCTCTCTCCCCTAATCTCTCTCTCAGTCTCAGTGTCTCTCTGCGCTGCGAGCAAGCAAGGGACTCCTCAATCGAAGTGGAAGGAGTGAAGGAACAAGAGCTTCGAACAAGAAGGCTGCTTCAGAGCTTCCATCGGGACTTCGACGACTACCATTGACAGCAGCAGGTACATACTCTCTCTCTCTCTCTCTACTCAGTCTCTAGTCTCTCTGCTTCATTGAATTTTTTATTTTTATACATTGAATCTTTTTGATAATTCAATGATATATACCTGGATGGAAGCTCTTGTTCGAATTTATACATTGAATAATTCAATGATTTGTACATGGATGATTTATACATGGATAATTCAATGATTTATACAATGACTCGATGGAAGCTCTTGTTCGAATTTATACATTGAAGCTTTGAATTTATACATTTATACTCGATGGAAGCTCTCTGCTACATTGAATAATTCAAGAGTTGTCTTGTATTGCTACCTAAGATTATGCAATTAAGATTATATAGGGCTCTATTTTAAAAATTATGCGATCAATTAAGAGCATATTGTTTGATCAATTGAGCAGATTAGGGCAAGTTTTTTTTATTTTGCTTATGGCTGTGGGTTGAGGTTGAGTAGATTAGGCATTCTTGGATACATGTTTGATGATTTTTCTTTGCTTAACTTTACATGTTTGATGCTATTTTCATAATTATTGTGATTTTTTAGCCTATTTATTATTATTTATAATTATAATTATTTTTTTATTATATTACCAGTCCAACTCCCTTTGCTGGGTTGATGTCCGGCCGGGTTTTAAAACTATGATTCAAATAACTACCCTTCATGTAAGATACTAACTGCTCATATAACAAAAGAGGGGTTACTTACCGGGAAAAAAATGGGGTCACATTGTTCACTTGTTTATTTAACACTAGTGAGGAGCCTGCATGCAAGGCACGATCGATAATGCCCATTTTTTTGAGACAATAATTTTTTTTAGACCAATGTAAATACATTTAGATAGGAATTTGTAGATTATTGGGGCAGAAACTAAGCTGTATTATGTTATAAAGACAACCTTTTAAGTGTGGTGATTTTCCAAGATTGACATAATGTATCAAATAATTATATATAACCTATGGGAATGGGGGTTAAAGAAGAAAAATAAATGTGACAATATGGTGATCAGACATCCTACATGGTACAGCCAGACATTTCCATCCATGAGCATCAACAGATTATAAGAATACTGGTTAGAAACTTAATTTTCAACCAATCTCCTTCTAAACTTTCTTTGATGATGCTTAAATAACCGTGAGCTCTTTCTGTCCTTTTGGGCACAATTTGATATATATTAAAAAAAAAAAGAAAAATATCATCAATTCCTAAACTTACTTTTCCCAAAGTATGTGTCTACATGTGTGCATGTGTTGGAAATAGAGAATTTATTAGCGTGTGATTTATAAAAAAAAAGAGAATGTAATCACATAGACGATCAGGTGTGAAAACCTTCCTAAGTGCAGCTACATGAACATTTGTCGAATCGACAACATGGATGCAATCTCAGATGTGCGGACCACGAAACATATTAGCATCAAGTCCAACAAACACATTATGATTTTCCTTTACATAGTGATAAAATATGAAATGCACAACTTGAGTTTAATTGTTTCAGGAAAAAAAAACTGAACATGATGACAAATATTATAGAATATATTGTAGTGCCCAGCCATCAGAGGATCATCCTTTTAAACCTTAAAAATTAGACGTTACCTGATTAAGATAGTTCTGGAAGCAGCCTATATTCCCAATAGCCATCATCAAAGTCATCAAAAATCCAAGCACAATACCACTACTAAATTATAAAACTGCAGAAAAACTGTTGGAACTGTTTCCACTTTGCTCTTTACTTGCACTTTTTCTTCTTGGCCCCTTCATGATAGCAAAATGTGTGTAGCAATTACCCAAGTGCAGGACATATCCTCTCATTAATGATTAGGCTAGAAACACAGCCAAAGGCAAATAAATACTATTTTCCAAAATATTTGCATTTTACATTAGGCTATCAATTTGTTAAGGGAACAAAAGGCTGGCTACATGAAACTAATTCTAACTGCAAGGCATGTTTGAGTTACCACATGCTTACAAGACCTATAGCTAGCATCATTAACTTAAGAAACCTGCAAATACCAAAAAAAAAAAAAAAAAAAACAAAAAAGGAAAAAGAAAAAAAAGAAGCAAATCATAAAGAGATCTCAAATCATGCAAGAAGAAGATGTTTCTAAGAACCAAAAGATTTACAAAGTTAACTACCGATGCTTATTGCGTAGAGATGCACCTACAGGATAATAAACCAAAGACTGTCAAGTGCAATCAAAGACTATCATCTAGTTCAGGTAATGCAGTTGTACGACACTTCATAATTAAGTTCTTTAGTCCAAAGGTCCAGGCTTTAAATGCAAAAACCATAGTTACATTAACTATATACAACTCCCATAGCCATTATTACCTTTGAAAGTTTTTTGAAGACTATCCACGTCCATCTCATCACTATTACTGTCTGCTACAGCTGTCGTGGTATAACCGTTACATTGAATATTTACTCCATTTTGACCCCTTAAAGCAGCCATCCTAAAACCCTTCTTCCCATTATAAATGCACCAACGTATTACTCCTTTCTCTCACCACTGCCGCTCATCTTCTCACTCCCCCTTTGTTTCGGATACCTAACCGGAGATTTCATTGGAGATCCTTAAACCCGCTGGTTTTTCATGACACGCACCTCAAGTTTGAAGAGGCTATTGTAGCGAATCGACTGGCTCTGATTTAGTGGTCGAATAGGTTGGAGTTGAAGGAGAAGTTGAAGAAGCTGCGTGCGGTGGATAGTGAGCTTTACAGAGTTCGTATTGCTATCGATGATTTCAAGGAATTAAGGTTATGTGAAGGTAATTTATGGTTATAGCCTTATAGGCTTGATTATGGTTGATTGTCTTTGTTTTCTTCTCTGTGATAATTGCTAATTCTGAAGGCACTATTGTTGTGGGTGCATAATAATTTCTGTGTTTTTATGCTATAAATTGGTTAAAGTTAATGGATGCTTCATTTGTGGTCGTCCCTAATATACTTTGATACAATTTACTAAGCTTTTCCTCAATATAGATGAGATTGAAAAAGCAGAAGCGTCATAGAAGAACAGTTAAATTTTACACAGCTTGCTTTGGCTTTCATGAGCCCTTCAAGGTCCTCTGTGATGGAACTTTTGTGCATCACCTTCTTGTCAATCGTATCATTCCAGCTAATACTGCTCTCTCTAATACCCTGGGTGCTACAGTCAAGATCTTTACTACCAGGTCTGCTTGATTATTATCTAAGAATATTAGATGGTCACCTTCAGTTTGTGTTTGTTTTCCCAATAATTTCTGATCTTCTTTCTTTTTATGGGTTTTTCGGGGGGTTTATAGATGTGTTCTTGCGGAGCTGAGAAGCCTTGGTGATTCCTATTCTGAATCTCTTAATGAAGCTCGTAAACTTATGATTGCAAGGTCAGAACACCCTCTCTCGACTTCCTCTCAGTCTGGATTCATTTTAAGGAGAAGTTAACAAAATATGAGGATGCTAGATTACTTTCATAACTTTGGATGTTTAGATACACTGCAAAAAACTCCTTTAGTTGAACAAATTTACTCATAGTAACGTTTACAACATGATTCCTGTACTCGTGATGAAAAACCATATTCAGATGTGAGCATGAGAAGCGGAAGAGTGCAGTGGCTTGCATAACGGAAGTTATTGGAGAAAGCAATCCTGAACACTTCTTTATTGCTACTCAGGATGCTGATTTAAGGAAGAAATTCCAGGAGGTTTGTGCATGTTTCTTTTGACTAGTTGGTCTACACGTGCACGTGGACTGTTTTACATATAAATTGTGTATAATCTTTATCTGAAAACTATTCGTAAATTTTGTTTTATTCAATTTCTTCTTAAAACAGTTGAAACTAAGTGTGTGCTCTGCCACAATTTTATGAAGAAGTTTATTGACTTTTCGTCATGCTTAAGATATACTATAAAAAGCTTATTTAGGTGTCAATTTCGCAATTATGCATTTTACATTATTCATTACTCACCCAAAATGAAAGTACATACCAAAAATCAAGATCAATAGCTCACCAAAAAACTTGAAAACTAACACATATGCCTGAATGCATAAATCAACAGCTGCTTGAAATATATTAATTCTTGCCTCACAATTTTCTTAAATCTTTTCAATTGTACTGAATCACTATCACACTTGCAAATTGAAACCAAATGAATGCTTTGAAATTTAAAGTCAATAATAAAAATGAGTATTACTTTCCCACTTAAAAACTGGGTGTCTCTTCCCAAAGTTTACATATTACTACTCTGTTCCTTTATCGACTACCTGGTTAAGACCAAAAGTAGATAAAAATGGGGAAAAAAACGTAGTATATATGCTGCATCTTCATTTGCAAGAAGAATATAATTGCTTAAGTTTGCTATCCAATCAAAAACTATGAGCTCCTTTTTTCTTTCCTTTTAATGGATTGGCCAAACCGAACAGGAAAAACGACTTTGAAAATCTTGTGGCGAGGTGAAAGAAACAAGTTCTTCACCATATATACTTGCTTTTGAGGATCTTTTGTTTTTCACACTTGATTTATAGTTGTTGCTTCTCTCAAGTGTCAACCTAGTAAATGTACCAATAGTTTGGAACATTCCTCACCGGAACAACTTCAAACAAATTAATTGATTGGTGACGAAGTTTCAAGACATCCTAAAGTTGTTTCACAGCTTCGTATTGTCTCTTAAGGCAAGAAAAACCTGGCCGCTGCACCACCATCGGTCTGAAACACACAATGGATTAAGAAATTCTAAGAATTGCCAAGATCAAGAATTGTACATGGTAAAAAAAAAAAATTAATAGGTAATCGTGTTTTGTTGTTTACAACATTGTTTAACTAAAAACAATTAAATTCCTACTAACATAAAAATCCATTTAGTTTACATATTGTGCTTTCCTGAGAAATCAAAGACGAAAAGTAAAAAAAGAAAAAAAGAGGAAAGGAAAAGAAAAGAAAAGGGCTCAAAAACTATAGTGTATTTGTTGTCTTTTTTTTCCCTGATTGAAAGCTGTAATCATATAACGAAAAAATTAGTTGTATCTTCGCACTTGATGGATTTTCCAACTTCTCTTTTCTGGTCTATCATGACCTTGTATATACTGTTAAAGTCTAGAAGAAAATTCATCAAATATATGTTTCAGATACTCACACCTTAACAAAACAAATTTCCAAACCCGAGAGAGAGAGAGAGAGAGAGAGAGAGAGAGACTGTTGTGATATAAAAAGGAGGTGTAATATGGTCCATTAATATAGTATATTTACGTGAAGGAACCAAAAATAGAAAAAGATAAATTCATTGCATCTTCAATATTTGCTCTAATTGCTAGGATATAAAGTCAATCGTTTATAATTTGTGGAGGCATCTTCTAACTGATTTAAAGAAGTTTGAACATGCACTTCTTCTTGATAGGGTTGTCATTATGTGTATTTTTGAGGGTATAAAAGTCTCTCAAAAGTTTTTTCACATAATGACATTTAGAAGAAGTGTAGATAATTACATATAATTTAATGTTGTTATTAACTACAAAAAGATGGGATAGGCATCACCTATTTTGTTAAGGTTATTTTAGTTAATCAAAAATTTTTCACTTTTGTTGACATTTAGAAGTAGTATAGAATTTAGAAGAAGTTTAGATTATTATATATAATTTAATGATGTTATTAACTACAAAAAGATGGGATAGGCATCACCTATTTTGTTAAGGTTATTTTAGTTAATCAAAAGTTTTTCACTTTTGTTGACATTTACTAGTAGTATAGAATATGTTCATGGAGTGTTTGTGTGAAGTGACTTGGATGGTTGCGAATCATTGAGAAAATGTAACACGAATAATTAAAATGTTTCTTAATGACCATTTATGCCCTTGTAATTACTGTTTATTTTGCCCTTTATAAGCATAATGCTAACAGTTCATGATCATCTCTCTTCCACTTCCTCACTTTCCAAACAAATGTATCTCCAATTCTTTTCTTCAATAGGTTTTAGTTTCTTTTTTTCAATTTTTTGCATGTGTGTTCTATATGATAGCTTTATCGGATGGTTTTTGTCCTTTGGAAAACTGATGATATTGGCATATTTTGAGATGTGTGAAAGCAAGTCTTATGTGGTCCTTGGGCTGTACACCGTCTTAAGTTTTGAATTTGGTCCCCATTCAGGATTTTGATGACTCTGGGTGTTGTTTTAATGGTGTTTCATAATTTATGTTCAACTGCATTATGTCTGTAGGATAGGATCAACTTACCTCTGGTGGGTGTGAGATTAGCTATGCCTATTCCTTGCAACGTAGGATTCATATGTGACTAAGTCCACCGTTTGATCATTTGCTCTTATTGTGTTTAGCTTATGAAAAAGAGCAGCTTTTTTCGCACCAGTTGCGGGTCATAACCCACACACACACATGCGTACACACACACATATATATGAAATCAGATGTGCTTGTTAAATTTTTTCCTAGCTCAATTTGCCATGTTACTCACATAACAAGAAATCGGATGTTTTGGAGAAGTATATACTATATAGATTGATTTGTTATTTATCTCTGGCTGTAGATACCAGGTGTTCCTGTAATCTTTGGTCTTCGAAACGCCCTATTCCTCGAACAGCCATCTGCTTTTCAACACCAGTTTGCCAAATCTGCCGAAAAAGACCGCTCACATATGACTCAGTTAGAGTATAAGATGTTAAACATGAGCAAAAAGAAGCAGCTGGCCACTGAGGAAGAGGGGGATTCCTCTGATGTAAATGAAGGTGTGGAAGGTCAAATTTCAGGCTGCCAGGCTTTGAAGACAAATAATACAAGAAAGAGGACGGATGTGAAGGACAAAGTTCAATTTAAGAGAAAGAAAGCTAAGGTTATGATCGATGATTTTGCCTTTCTGGGCTGCTCTTGTTTTCTTTCCTAATCCTTTAATACATATCTGTCCATCTCCAGTTCCATGCAATCAGTTAATACTTCCTTCTTAAAGGCATACTTCATGACCTCACATGGTTTTCCCATGAGCGATTTTATGACAACCATGTACTATGATGTTTTTGAGTTTCTTGAGGCAAACGTTGGATGTTATTGGGGTTATGGATACTAGACTACATGCTGAAGCAAAGTCTGGTTTTGAGTTTTCAGACATCTGTTACTTTACTAGTTGCATAATATTCTAGTACCACTAATAATTGTTTCAGTCCCGTGGATGTCCCATTACTTATGGGGTTTACTTTTTGTCTTGTGCTTTGCAGGGTCCAAACCCACTTTCTTGTAAGAAGAAAAAGAGTCAGGGGAACCTGAATCTTACTTCAGAAAAGGTGAGTTTGCACTCGCTGTTATCTTGAAATTTTTTGCCTTTCCTTTTCTCAGTTCATGTACACAAATTCTATTCAAGAAAGAACAACAAACAAGGGGAATTCCCTAGGAAAAAGGTAAAGAAGAAAAAAAAAAAACTAAATAGGAGGTCATATCAGCCTAGCAAAGTCAAAACCTATCCCAAACAACAAGAAAAGAAACAATGTTTGCAATTGTTGCTACATCCCTAGACAAGCACTGGAAGCAAACAAAGAACATACAAGAATATCTAATCCTGCCAGAAGATAAGTGCATGGAACTATGGAAGTATTCTTGTGCTTTGTATCTATTATATTATCAAGGCGGTGCAGATAATGTCCACTGGGAAAAGATGTGCATTTGCTTGTCTGAGTCCTTGAATTCAAGGCGGGGCACTCTTGCTCCAACAATTCCACACTCTCAGGGGACACTACTTTCATTGCCAGCAGTATTGAATTTTTTGTCCTCCCAGATGCTGTAGAAAGCAGCAGTGCCTGTGGCTTCAGTTTGAAAGTTCTTAAATTCAGTCCGAGATCACTACATATTATGAATTAAGTCTTCAAAACCATGCTTCGAGTTAAGTCACAATTAATGAACTAAATATTCCTCAAGAAACATCCTAGAAAAATAAAAAGACAACCGATACACCAAAATAAAAAATAAAAACACCTTTTATAGAGAAATTTTATTGTGTTTTATTTTTGGTTTCCCACTAAATTCAGGCTTTATACATCGTAAATCTTATAGTATTGTTGATGTATGAGTAGAACCAATTAGATAATGGACATGACACCAACCAAGCATTACATCTTGTGATCATTGGGTATTAAAATTTTTCCCCCCGTTTGATTTCTGTAAAACCATCTCACAACAAATATTGTGGAATACTTGTTCTGGGGGTGTCTAAGTTGTTCATTTTTTGGCTCTAGACAGCAAGTTCAGATACTGATTTGCATACAATTTTCAAAATCCTGCACTCATAGATTTCAAGAAATTATAATTAGAGGTTGAATGATCTGAAATGGTTTGCAATATGTAACTTTTTAATTGTTGATCTTGTTGATAATATGCGGAAGTTTGAATGCAGGAAAACAATCATGGTGATGGAACCTTGAGAAGCAGGAGTAGGAAAAGGAAGAGATCACACAAGAGCATGAAGTTTGTAGTCACAACTGGTTAACCATGCTTGGCATATGCAAAAGCTTCAAAATTGCTGGTCGTCCAGGAGCTTAGAGGTGAATGAATGAATGCTTTCAAATGCAGAGCTTTTCACTGATAAGGATGAGCTCATAGTTAGGTGCATGGCAAGTAAATGCTCTCTCTCCCCCAGAACACACACCCCAACCAAACAAAAAACACAAATATAGAGTATGGTCTGATGAGTGAAAAGCAGGTGGTTGCTTTTTTTTTTTTTTCTTCCTTTTTGCTCCTGGATAAAGACCTTCCATAGTTTTGCATCGTCAATCCTTTAATTTCAATCTTTCTCATTAGAGGGAGCTGCAAGTCTGATTGCTTGCATTGCGGAAAGCAGATTTAATATTGGGTTTTTTCGGGGTACCAAAAGTTATAACTCAATCAGATTAAATTAGGATTCATTGGGGTTAATTTACGATTAATTCAGGGAATTTGGGATTGATTCCAAAATTCTGCACCTAGTAAACTTAATCTTGTCCTGCAACTTATCAAATTTTTTCCCTGAAATGTTACCGTAGATCTTATTCGTTAATATTGTAATGAACAACAAGTCGTATTTGCATTTCATTTCAATACAACTCCAATGGAGGAATGTGCAAATGTCAGCTCACTCTTTATTTAGCACATTGTATGCCCTACTTTAGGCTGTTTTGTGAACACATGGGGGTCTTTTGTGTTGTGTGCTGTGCAATATCTATTGATCATTTTGAGGCATTGCCCGTCTTTAGTTCAAGGGACTCCGAGAGGAAGGTTGGTTTGGACAATGCTTGGGGTTGTGAGTTTCGTATTTTGGTTGAGTATGGATTGATTACCCCAACTTGTTCGATCTGTCCCAGTTATAAATCTGTCTGAACCAAGTTCTCGGGTAATCAATCCGTATGGAACATGGTTTCTAATTGATATGCCTCACAAATGACAATCTGATGAAGGTCACATAGCAAAGTGAACGGACCCCCTCACCTCCAATTCACTTGGTTTTTATTACATGCCCAGATTGAAGTTGTGGTCAATTTTATCGGTTGATTATTACTAGTTATTGTCTTACATGTCCAAAATTGTACGTCTTTTATCCATTTTATCCCATGTTGAAGACTCAAGACAACAGAGCAAGAGCTAGTTGATTCCAACTAACTTCATGTAAATGCAAACCAAGTGGAGGCAATAATGTTGGGGTGACGCCGAATATATAGAAGGTTGGGTCATTTTGAACCCATTCTTGTGAGAATAAACTTCGGATATTTGCAATCATCATTTTGAACCCTTTTGATTGACTACTTGATATCATTCTTCTCTTACTGATTTTCACTTTTGATTTCGATACTAAAATCATTTCAATATTCAACACACACTAATACACATATTCATACATATTTATTAAAATGTAGAAGGCATAAATATATCATCTATCTATATACTTGTTTCAAACACTAGTTATTCAACATACTATTAAAACATTTTATTCCCTCTCTTATGTAACTTTATTCCAGTTATCTCCACTTTCCAAATGCATGTTTGCTATACTTTGTTACAACGAAACATATTCATGAGTTTCCACAATTATAGGCATTCATAAGTCATCATATATGGCGTCCACATATATACATCCGTTGCTAAGACTATTCTCGCCACTAAGGCTAAACACTTGCCTTTAAGGCATTATCTACCACCAAGGCATAATCTGTCACTAAGACATAATTCGCCACCAAGGCATAATCTGTCACTCAGATACGTATTACAATATATCATTTTTTTTTTCTAATTTTCAGAATTATTCTCCTATTCAAAATTCCAAGCAAAACCAACATTAATATCGTCATTTCTATACCTATCACATATCATCACAAATTTCATATAAACATCTTCTATATATGTTTTATGCACCAGATATGCATATATGAATATTGGATCAACCCATTTCTAAACCCTTTCCCAAACGATATTATCCATCCATTTTTACCTCATATGCTAATTATTCCATCTTATCCAGACTATGTTTTCATTTAGACCATAAACCATATATCTGTGAACAGATCTGGCCTAAAGAAAATGTATTTGAACTTAAGTGTGAATAGCACAAAGAACTTTAAAACTAAAAGACGGATGAAAAATAAAAAACTCTACTCCAAAGTAAACAAACAAAACCTATTGTGATATGTGTAGATATGGGTCAATCTATTTATGTAGACATCTTTAACTATTTTTCTATTTAGATTGATATGGATGTAGCTTATCCATATCCTAGGAGATAGGCATAATCAATTATTTATTTTACCTATACATCTCTATATATTTGTACCAACTTCATCAATAAACACAACTGGAAAATCAATTCATTCCAGATTTTTACATGGTATCAGAGCAACCTTCCTGGTTGCCTTTTTCATTGGTGCCTATTCTGTCATTCTAGTTCTTTGATTTTGGATTGAGAATTATATTTCATTTCCCCAAGGTTTTAGATGGCAGAAACAGATATTACAAATGGTGCTGAAGCTACAAATGATTCTTCAACCCCTTATTATATACATCACTCGGATCATCCGGGTATGGTATTGGTTTTGAAGCCATTGAATGGTGAAAACTGTGGTACTTGGAGTTGTGCCATAAGCATAGCACTCAGTGCAAAGAACAAGATTGGTTTTATTGATGGCTCAATTGAAAGGCCATCAAAGGTAGACAAGCCCTCCGAGTATCTCCTCTGGAGATGTAATGATATGATCTTATCTTGGATACTTAACTCGATTGATAGTGATATTGCAAATAGTGTCATATACGCTGAATCTACCTTTGAAGTTTGGTCCAACCTCAAGGAACAAATCTCTCAAAGTAATGATTCAAGAATTTTTCAAATTCAAAGGGACACTGCTTCACATGGACAAGATCAGATGTCCATAGCAGTATATTTCACCAAGTTAAAAGAATTTTGGGATGAGCTAGCATCTTACAGTGATTTGCCCGTTTGTAACGTGAGCAGAGGGAGAAAGTCATGCAATTCCTTATGAGTTTGAATGATTCATACTTGGCTATTCGTGGTCAAATCCTGCTAATGCAACCTCTTCCCTCCATTGGAAGAGCATATTCACTTATTCTTCAAGAAGAAAAACAGAGGCAACTTGTCTACACTCAGATAAGTAACGAAAGTGCAGCAATGATGATTAACAATGATAATAATAATGGATTCAACACCTGCAATGTTAGGGGCAGTTTTCAAGGGAATAAGAAGGATTCAGTCCATTGTGATCATTGTAAAATGAATAATCATACCATTGACAAGTGTTTCTTCCTCTATGGATTCCCACCTGGACATCGGTTACAAAGGTGAATAGAAAATCAGGTAACAAACCGCAAGATGTGAGAAACAGTCTCATGCTCACAATGTTTAGAGTGTTGTTCCTAGTTTAACAATAGAACAATACCATAAGATCTTGACCTTGATAAATGATGGGTATTTTGCAATGGCAGGCAAATGTTGCAGGTCTGTCTCTTCCTACTTTTTATTCTTCAAATCTTACTTGGCCTATTTCAAATGATTGGGTCATTGATAGTGGTGCCACCGACCATATCGCATCATCACCCAACGTTTTTGCATAACTCATCATCTTCAGAATCCACATCAGTTAACTACCAAATGGTGACAAGGCAAACATAATAATTATAGGGTCAACCCTTATTAATTCAGAGTTGCATCTCGAAAATGTGCTTTGTGTACCTTCTTATCATGTCAATTAATGTCCGTTAGCAAAATCACCCGATCCTTAAATTGTTCTATCACATTCTTTCCTGATTTTTGCCTTTTGCAGGACTTGGCAACGAAGAAGATGATTGGACTGGGTAAGCAGCGTGGTGGCCTATATTACTTCTCTATAACAAATGTCATTCGACCAACTCCTCTCACCTATAACATTTCCACACAGCATGATTTATGGCACAAGTGTCTTGTTCATCCATCAACAGCCCGGTTGTAGCATCCAGCTACATCTATTCTTGAGATTTTTTTTAGTAACAAGCAATGTGGTATTTGTCCTTTAGCCCAACAGACCAGATTGGCTTTTGTTGTTAGTTTTATTTCTACTGCTGAACCATTTGAATTAATACATTGTGATATTTGGGTCCTTACAAAATAGCCTCTCATTCGGGTGTCCATATTTTTTTGACGATTGTGGATGACTTTTCATGATGTACGTGGGTATATTTGATGCGTTGCAAATCTAAGACACAAGGACCGTTAAAATCCTTATTTGCTTTTGCTCAAACTCAATTCAATCATAGAGTTAAACAAATTTGTGTCAATAATGGCCGTGAGTTCTCTTCCATGTGTGTTTTTTCAATGAGTTAGATGTTCTTTATCAACATTCCTGTGTTTCAACACCCCAACAAAATGGGATAGTTGAACGCAAGCATCGCCATCTTTTAGAAATGGCACGAGCTCTTAGATTTCAAGCCCATCTGCCACTGATTTTTTGGGGGGAGTGTGTTCTTACAACAACTTATATTATCAATCGTTTGCCAACACCTATTTTATCAGGCAAATCCTGCATAAGAGAGCACCACAGTATAGTCATTTGCGTGTCTATGTTATGCAACCAATGTTAACCCCTGCTATAAATTTGATCAACTGGCTCGAAAATGCATTTTTGTTGGGTATCCTTTCGGTCAAAAGGCCTATCGACTGTATGATATAAATACCAAGCAATTCTTTTCCAGTCGAGTTGTTGTCTTTCATGAAGACATTTACCCTTTCTCAGAAACTCCAAAGGCTGTGCAATCTGATGAAACTATTCTACCTTTAAATGTGCCTGAAAATGCAATTGAAAACCATAATCTTGATATCAATGAGTCAGTCCTTTTTGAATATTCGACACCCATGGCTACTACATATTTGTCGATTGAACCCTCAACTGCTCCACCAAATGATTTAGCTCCATGTCGTTTGGAATGTCCAAGACAACCTTCCATTTGGCTTCGTGATTATCATTGTTCACAGACCACGCTGACTACATCAGGATAATCGTCTAATTCGAAGCCACTTGCCACTAACGGTACTTTGTGAAATTTCATTACCTATAGTCGACTGTCATCATCTCATCGTTCTTTCTTTGCCAATATTTCTCGATCTATTGAACCTAACACATTTGCCCAGGCTGAGAAACACCCAAAATGGCAGCAAACTATGGAATCTGAAATTCAAGCACTTGGACAAAACAATACCTGGATTCTCACTTCTTTACCAGTTGGACAGAAACCCATAGGTTGTAAATGGGTATATTAAATCAAATACAAGTCTGCTGGGTCTATCGAGCGCCACAAGATATACACAGGCTGAATGATTGGATTATCATGAGACCTTTGCCCCGATTGCGAAACTGATCACAGTTCGGTGTTTCCTTACCATAGCCTCATCACGACACTAGTCGCTTCACCAATTTGATGTTCAAAATGCATTTCTTCATAGTGACCTTGATGAAGTATAAATGCTGGCCCCTCTAGGATATTGTCGACAGGGAGAGAACGTAGTATGTCGACTAAACAAATCACTATATGGGTTGAAACAGACATCATGCAACTGGTTCTCAAAGTTTTCCGTGGCCATGCAAGATGCTGGTTTCATATAATCCAAAGCAAATTATTCTCTGTTTACTCACAAATCTGGGACTTCCTTCACTGCCGTACTAATTTATGTGGATGATATGATAATCACAGGAAATGATCCATCCGTCATTGACACACTCAAGAAGTTCCTTCACAATCGATTTCGAATCAAAGAGCTTGGGGATCTCAAATATTTTTTGGGAATTGAAGTTGCACGCTTTAGTCATGGTATTTGTATCTCATAGTGCAAGTATACCTTAGATATACTTGATGACATGGGTTTGCTTGGAGCACGCCCATCTACATTTCTTATGGAGCAGCATTTGAAATTGACTCCTTCATATGACAATCTACTTCATAATCCGTCTCATTCTAGAAGGCTTGTGGGTTGACTCATCTATTTAACTATCACTAGGCCGGACATAAATTATTCAGTACGTGTTCTGCATTATTTAAAAGGGACACCCGATCAAGGATAGTTATTCCCTACTAAAAACAACTTGAATTTGAAGGGGACATTGTGACTCAGATTGGGCAGGCTGCTCAACCACAAGAAGATCAGTAACTGGTTATTTTACTTTCCTTGGTGATTCTCTGATCTCTTGGAAAACCAAGAAGCAAACTACTATCTCTCGTTCATCTGCTGAAGCAGAATATAGAGTTATGGCATCTGTTACTTGTGAGCTTTCCTGATTACGTTACCTTTTATGTGATTTGCAAGTAACTTACTTGGCTCCGACAACTTTAAATTTTGACAACCAAATAGCTTTGCATATTGCAGCAAGTCCTGTGTTTCATGAACGGACTAAACACATAGAAATAGATTGTCATCTAGTCCGGCAGAAGATTCAATCTGGAGTGATATCGACTGCTTACACACCTTCTTCTCTTCAGGTTGCAAACATATTCACCAAGCCCTTAGGGAATGTGGCTTTCCAATCTCTCTTACGCAAGTTAGGCGTTCTCGACATTCACGCTCCAACTTGAGTGGGAGTGTTGTGATATGTGTAGATACGAGTCAATCTGTTTATGTGGATATCTTTATCTATTTTTCAGTTTAGATTGATATGGATGTAGCCAAGGATCGAAATTTCGTTTCGAAATACCGTTTCGGTCAGCTCAAAAACGAAAACGTTTTGGAAACGCAATGAAAATGCAGAAAAAATATGGAAACACAAATACAATTCATTTATTTATAAAGATAAGCAAAATAATTGATTAATTCAACATATTTATTGGGTTAATATCCATTTATACAAGAATAAATTTAAATTGGAGGGAAAAAAAGGCTTGACATAAGGCAGAAATCACTTAAATTAGTTTCAAACACTTAATTTTCATCAAATAAATACATTTTGACATAATGTTAAGATCTCATAATACACATGAAATGCTAATGAGTACATACTTACATGGCTACATCCACCCCCATGTGGATTGTCGAGCAGACTCATACATCGATGTAGACTCTAGGTAGCTACTTAGAGAAACTCCATATGTGACATAAATATGATGACAATAGTTACTCCAACTCATATTATTACGATAATATGAATTATACTCTCTCCCAAACCTCTGATAGTTTGTAACACTATATCCAATCTGTTGGGGAACGAATGCACCAGTCTCTGGCCAACTTTCATCTTGTCCATATGATGAGGATGTCTGGGAGTCATAGCCAAATCCATAACCATATGTTGAGGATCCATATTCGTATCCTCGTGTGTCATACCCCGATCCATAATCATATGAGGGAATGTCATGTCCAGAATCATAACCATATGAAGACAACGAACCATAATTATGGTGTTCACTTCCACTTCCACTTTCACTTATACTCATAGTAGAAAAATCATCATTAATCATATTAGCTCCATGCCTAATAGAACCCATACCATGTGGAGTGATCGGATTTTGAGTACGATTACGTTGACGATCTCGACTTGATTTTGAGCGTCGTTCATATTGAAGCATTTGTCGAGAGCTATGATCTTCATCTTGTGTAGCATGTGTAAATTCTTCATCTATAGTGAATACAATTCCATGTGGACTTTGGCTCCCCGTACCTCCATCACCACCACCTCTATCGCCTCCATGTTCATGGCTATCACCACCTCCGCTGTCACCATCTCCATTACCACCACCACCACTATCTTCATCATCATCTTCACCACCATCATCATTACTACCATCACCATTATGATCATCCTCAGTACTACTACTGACAGTGATAGGTTACTTACGTCTTGGTGGACCTCTCATTAGTTTGTCAAACTCTTCATCATCCATTGCTTTACTTGATCCTTCTCTACTTATTTTGGATCTTGATTTTCGTGGTGGCACAACACTTTGACTTAGGCCTACTTCTCCATCGTCATCGGAAAAATGATTTGCCCACGTTACCGGGAAAGTGTTTGGTCTTGTTGGTTGCCCATCATCATCAAGTTCATCTAAAAGTGCATCACCAGGATCATCTAACCACTCCGAAATACCTTCATCTTCCTAAAAAACAGTAGTTAAGTCTATAGGTCTGAATTCATACCCTTTTTTGTCCTTCATAAGGTGCTTTAACTTCAACCTCATGTTATATTGTGCAAACACCAACCTTTTTAACTTTTAATAATTGAGTCGATTCCGCACTTAAGTATGAATGAGAGCAAATGTGCTCCAGTTTCTCTCACAACCACTAGATGAGGCTGTTTGCGACAATATTTTCATACAATCTTTCTCAAATTTAAAGCATCGGTGCCATACATAAACAACCATTCAGCTGCATAATATTAAGAAACATATTAAAACCTTAAAGAAAAATATAAATAGAAAATCATGAGAACAAAATATAAGTGTGTAAATAATCTACTTAATTACTTGGATCACTTTTTGTTCTTCCTCTAATTGCAGCTTGGTCAGCAAAACAATGGCCCCCCAAAATATTTTTACCTAAATATCATGGATATGTTGATGTTATATATTAATTTAGCACATTTGTATACTGAGATTGAAATACTAAAGTATTACCTCTGCAAGTGCATCAGCAGCCTTATTTGGATTTGTCTCTAATCTAGACACAACGATCTAAAAACCCAACAAACTTTCTAACACGCCAACATTCTTCTTCATAATGGTATGAGGGGTTCAAGTAATAAGCTACACAATATAAATAATGATAACACTTATAAATGATAACATCCAAAATGATAACACTTATCAATAATAAAAATATAAATTGGTAAACAATAAGTTTACCTACCATATGAATATGTTGAATGATTTATTTTTTTCATCGAGCATCAATGATGTTAATATATTTTTTACATAATTTAGGAGCCGCGTCTTTGACAGCTTGTCTTGCTTGTTTCATTGCTTCATATACATATGACATTGTTGTTTTTCTTTCCTCATCCACCATTCTTAGAACTCTTGCAATAGGTGTATGCATATTCAACACATTTTTGGCGTTCTCCCAAAACTTCACATTTTTGGCGTTCTCCCAAAACTTAGGATTTAGAATTATCCCTTGAACTCGCTTTCCAACTGGATCATTTGCTGCCGCAGTCCTAGACCAATTTTCTGAAGTAAACATCCTTTGCAAGCTATTTCTCTGCTCCAAAATACTTTATAGGGCAATATAATTAGTGGCAAATCTTGTTTGCCCTGGCCGAATCAATTCTCCCGAACAAAATGTTCTCATTATATCCAAAACTCTATTATGATTATAGATAAAATTGGTCACTCTTTTAGCTTGCTCTAGCACATTTTGAACCGTTTCAATCTTGAAAAAATCATGCAAAATCAAATCTAGAGAGTGGGCAGCACAAGGAGTCCAATATAAGTGTGGTCTTCTTTCCATCAACATTTCACTAGCATTTTTTTATGCAATGTCATTGTCTGTAATAATCTAAACCACATATTTCTCTCCAATCTCCTCAACAACAACATTCATCAACCCCAAAATATAGTTAGCATCCTTGTCATGGCCAACTATCAATTGACTTGTGGAAGACAATTTTTCCATCACAATATATCAAGAAGTTAATGATGGATAATCTTGTGGTGGATGTCCAGCCATCACACATGATTGTCACTCCATAAATCTCCCACTTCTTTTTGAACTGGTCAATGTACTCTTTAAGCTTATCTATCTCATTATCTAGTAATGACTCGTCAATCTCATATGGGGTTGACCCTTTCACACACACTCCAACTAAAACAATTTCATTAATCATCAATTGGTAAAAATGAGCTTGAGCTTTGCTTGGTGGAATATTCTCATAAATAAAATACTTTGCAATAGCATGTTTTGTCGACTTTGCCCACTTTTTGGGATTCCACATATGAGTTAGCTTGACTTACTTCACTTTCCTATTCCGATACATTGAAAGATCCATCTCTTCTATCGTGAGATCTTTTTCTTTGCCCATCAACTTTTGTGATTTTCTTGAGAATTTATCCCAAGATTCCTTCACACTATGTGAGCGCATCAAACCCCTGGATGTGCCACATTTTTGGATAGATAGTCTAGAACTTCCTCCTCTAAAGCCCTACTCGACCATATCATCATATGAATTCTCAACGGAAGAATAAATTTTGATACCACTCCTCCGCCTCGATCCACCAATTAAATTCTGTCTCATTTTTCTCCGTTTATCAGTCACTTCTGCACTTTTAGTCTTGTTGCGATTCAAGTAATCCCTCATAGCTCTCGCAATTTCAATAGGACACTTATCACATTATTCCACATTATTATAACCGCCTGCCAAGTGTTGCTTTAACCGTGACACACCACCACCCATCATTTTTTTATGGCAAAAATTACACATCACATGTTGTCGATTATTCTCAATTCGTTTGTCATAATTCCATCCAATATCACATTCTTTTTTCTTTTTCTGCGATAATTCAGTAACCACATTCTTCCCCTTTGATGTCATATCTACAATAAATACTATTATATTTTCAAACACATTATATTCATTCTACAAATTAAATATGACACGTATAACACTTTTAAATTAAAATATAATAATACAGTGGGTATTAAATGTAATTGCAGTGGAGTAGTAAATGTAATTGTAGTGGGTATTAAATGCATGGTTTTGAAAATCGGCCGTTACGGCCGTTACGTAACAGTAACGGCGAGCTCCGATCCCGTTATGGTTCGATATAACGGGAAGAATAAATTTCACAGCCGTAACGGCCGTTACGGTTCCGTAACGTGCCTGTAACGTCCGTAACGCCCGTTTTTGACCTATTACAACCCAAAAAATTGATTTGAGTATAAAACCCAAATTTCAGCCCCAAAATTTTCGGCCCCAAATTCAACCAACTTCTCTCATCTTCCTTCCTCCACTCAAAGAGTCAAATACATGTTTAGATCTAGAAAATCTTTCAAATAAAAACTTAAAAACTCACCTGTGATCAAATATGTGCTCTCTTCCAAAAAATTTCTAGATCTTCAAAAAATTTCAACCCTGCTCGAAAGTTTGACCACTAGTGATCAGATCTGTGCTTTGCTTGCTTCGGATGATTTGCTCGCTGCTTGCTTCGAACGATTGAAGAAGGAAGATCGATTCTATTCTGCATCACTCCATTGAGGTGGTCTGGTTTCTTCTCGTGGTAAATCTCATCATCTCTCTTTTTTTTTTTTTTTTGTTTCTGTGGTATAATGACAGTAACTTTAGTGTTGTTTTACTCTTCCAGCCAGCCACTGCCTTTACCTCTTTTATTTTATTATTATTATTTTTTACTTTTTAATGATGTAGTATTGTAGTGTTGTCTTACAGCCACCGCCTTTACCTCTCTTTTTTTTTTTTTTAATTTTTAATGATGTAGTATTGTAGTGTTGTCTTACACAACCACCGCCTTTAATGATGTAGTAATTTTTAATGATGTGGTGTTATCTTAGATCTTTACATATTATAAATTTATAATGGTGTGTTTGAGATATATTTTTGGTCAAATAAAACATGTGTAGACTTTATTAATTATTTTAATGAAATTTATATGGGTATCACAATTAAGGTGTCAATCGTGTTTGTGTTTGTGTTCGTGCTCGTGTCAGGAGTCAAGACCCACAAATAAAATTATTTATTGTGTTCTAAGTATTAAACATTAGTCTAGATTATTTATTATGTGTATTCAATAATCGTGTTAATTTTATAATCATTTGTGTCGGGTTCATATCAACAGGTCAGAGTTGACACCCTTAATCACAATTAACTAATTTTAGTATAGGCACTAATCATTTTAATGAATGTTTTGTGGGTCCATAATTCATTAATATTTTAAATAAAGATTGTGTGTAACTGTGTGTCTTACCATTCACTAATTTTATTTGGAGTAGATAGAACATACAGGTGATAGAATAAATAACTATAAATTAATCTTTTAATTCATTTAATATATTGAGTTATTATTTGTACATGACGTATACTTTTTTTTTGGTGATAGAATTGAAAATGCCTTGACATGGCCCAGAAGAAGGTTTACAAAGCAATCCCAATGACGATATCAGTTGGAACTTTGCGACAATGGCTACCAATAGACATGATGCAATATGTATGTTTTGTAAAAAAATCATTAAAGGTGGTATTACACGAGTGAAAGAGCATTTGGCAGGAAAAAGAAGCAATGTAACACCGTGCTTCGACATGCCACGAGAAGTCAGAGAACAGATTATGAAACATCTTCAAGAAAGTAAAGATAAGAGAAAAGATAAACAAAAGAGGAGGGAAGAACTGGAATTCCATCTGAAGGAGACCGTGGCTGGGGATCATAGGTATGTGGACTTGGGTGATGATTCAGATTCTGATCCAGAGATGGCGTTAGCGAAAAGAGAAATTGTGACACAATATCAATTTAAAGAAAGTCACAGACGTAGAAGTGTACATGTGCCACAGTATAATGTGGGATTTAGTTTTGGAGGTGGGGGTAGTTTTAGAGGTAGAGATGGAGGTAGGTCAAGACGATTCCATTCAGTTCGTGAGCAGGATGTTGATGGTAGTGCTCGACATTGGATTAATTATGATACTCTTGAAGCTAGATTAAGGGAGATGGATCTCGATCTTCTGAGAAATAAAAGTTCTAAGCAGCCAAAGATAAATTCAAATCACCAGAAGATTAGAAGGGAAAGGTTAGGAGATATGTTTTCCAAATTCATGTTATATAACCATTTGTCTTTTCATGTAGCAGACTCTCCTTAGACTCAACCAATGCTTGACGTTGCTACAGAAGTTGGAAAAGGAGTTAAAGGTCCTAATGCTTATGAGGTGTCTGAGATATATTTGAATAAAGAAGTTAATGCAATGAAAGAGTGAATTACGTCTTTTCGGCCTACATGGAAAGAGAGGGGAGTTGCTATCATGTGTGATGGATGGACTGGTCAAACACGAGATCACATCATCAACTTCTTGATATATTGTAATAAATGTACAATTTTGTATAAGTCTGTTGATGCATCTAATGTGGCAAGTAGGACTGCAGATTATTATTTTCGTTTGTTAGATATGGTTGTTGAAGAGATTGGACAAGAATATGTTGTCTAGATAGTGATTGACAATGAAGCAGCTCTTAAGGCTGTTGGAAAGAAGTTGATGGAGAAAAGACCATGTTTGTATTGGACAGCGTGTACAACACATTGTATTGATCTTATACTAGAGGAAATTTCAAAAAAAAAAAAAATCTATTGCAAAGGTCCTAGATGATGCAAAGTCTATCACAAGCTTCATTTATAATTATCCAAGGGTATACCATTTGATGAAAAAATTTACAAATGGTAAAGAATTGTTACGCCCTTCAATTACCAGATTTGCCACAAATTTCATTGCACTTGAGAACATTATTAGGCAGAAAGATAACCTAAAGGCTCTGAGCACTTCTGATGACTATATGGAGACTAGCTTTGGGAAGATGAAAACCGGTCCTCCTAGTGATGTGAAAAATTTGATTATGGGCAAAGACTTTTGGAAGAGAGGTAATGAAGTTCTGAATGTTCAAGAGTCATTGGTTAGGGTGTTAAGGTTAGTAGATGGAGATGAGAAACCCACAATGGATTTTATATATGAAGTAATGGATCGAGCAAAGTTGGCTATTAAAAAAGATTCTCGATATTGGGTTGACTATTGGAAAATTATTGATCGTCGGTCGTCTGTTTAGTTACATCATGATTTGCATGCTGCTGGTAAGTATGGACTGCACAGTTATTTTTTTATTACTTGTATGAAATTTACATGTTATGTCTATGGATAATAATAAGTAGTCATAATAAACTAAAAATTAATATTTCTATATGAGTAGGTTACTTCTTGAATCCACAATTCTAGTATACTACTACCAGCTCTAGGGAGACGTTCCGAAAAACAATGGATGGAACGTAGAAAGTAATACAAAGATTGGAGTCGAACATTGAATGTCAGATTAAGGCAATAAATCATGTATGTAGTGCTTGTTTACTTACAATTTTATTTATTATTTGAATGACATGTTATCTAATACACGTTCTTTCACAATTATAATGTATGTAGATGTTTTTGTTTCGGGATAAAGCAGAAACATTTGGATAAAATATTGCGCAAGCAGCAATTAACAAACCAAATCCTGGTAAGCTAAGTTACAATTTATAATATGTAGTCAATGTATATTTATTTATTTGTGAATTCATCAAAATTTATTTTATGCAGCTGAATGGTGGATTCTTTATGGCTCATGTGCTCCTGAGCTTCAAAGTATAGCAGTTAAGGTATTAAGTCAGACTACTTCATCTTCTGGTTGTGAGCGTAATTGGAGCACATGGAGTCTTATTCACACCAAGACGAGAAATAGGTTGAAATATGCTAAACTCCAAAAGCTTGTTTTCATTCACTATAACATGAAATTGAAAATTAGGCGTACTGTGCGAAAGAACCAGTAAGAGATTGAGAATAGCTTTAATCCTATAAATTGGATTACATAGTTTATGAAGATGATCCCCTGAATCCATGGTTAGAAGAAAGGGAAGAACCATTGATGCCCTTGGATAAGGAAACTCGCTCTTGGATGAATTCTTTTGGTGAAGATGATGATAATGAATACATACCTTTTTCTGAGTCACTTGATAACTAAGGCTCTGATTCTAGTCCTGCGCCGACTGAAAGCGATAATGGTGGTGGTAGTGGCAATGATGATGATGGTGGTGGTGGTGATGGTGATGATGATGATGGTGATGGGGGTCGTCGGGTTGCTAGTCTAACCCAAATTTATGGTTATAATTATGAGGGTAGCCTTCCAGCTCAAGGTGATAATAGTGGTCATTGTCATGATTCACCGTTTTGCGGGGATCATGGGGATCATGGACTTGGTGCAGTTAGAGTTGATCCAAAAGCTTATGGTCAACAATCACGGCGTGGAAAAAAATCAAGCAGAAATACGAGAAATTGGTGTGAATATGAAGATTCCTCATCTGGTGTTATGCAGAGTTTGAGTGATCTCACCCTTAGTGATTCATCATATGGTAGTGGTAATGAAAACTACCACTCATCAGGTTATCCAGCTGAAAATTATAGACCCTACCCTTATAGTTATTCTCCTCAACACTACCCTCCACCGTTACATCCCCAAGATAATTCTTTAGGGCTTTTGAACCCTAACAATTACTTGACATTGCATATATATGGAGAACAACCACGACAACATGGAGTTGAATTTGGAACATTTACTTATATGTTGCCCACATGATGGAATGATGATAGTGGAAGTAACCAAGATCAATCTCAATGTTTAGATCCTCCGCGTCGTTCTTTTTGGTGGTGAGATTGTTGAAAGGTAATGCTATTGCTTTATTGTTTTTTATTGTATTGTACAATTCTAAAAATCATTTTGGTTCTATCAATATGTTTCATTTAAGAAATTTTTAGATTTGTAATTGTGCATTTCATTTGTTCAGTTGTTGCTAATAGAAAGGTCACTGATGGATATTGACTTAAGAAATATTATTAATACTTATGATATTTTATTATCATGTTTATGATACAATAAAATGCACTAAATCACTAAACACCCATATTTGCAATATTTTAAGTTGAAACATGTAAATATTCATGTTTTATTGGAGGTTGTGAGTTGAAAAAAAAAATTCACGCATTCGGTTTCCGTTACTGTTACGTAATGCCCGTTTCACCCCGTGTCCGTTACACCATTACGGTAGCCGTTATCGTTATTCATAACCATGATTAAATGTAATTGCAGTGTGGTATTAAATGTAATTGGAGTGGGGTATTAAATATAATTATTCATATATACATATATAAAAGGCAGAAGACCTGCACAGTAGACCCACGAACAACTTAGACAAAAATAGAGGTGCAACTCGGGCGGGTTGGGCGGGTTAGACAGTCAACCCTAGCCCAACCCTAGGTATATAATCTTCAACTCTAACCCTAACCCTAACCCTACCTCGGGTTGAGTTCCTCAACCCGAGCCCTGCCTGAGTTTAATTCGGGCGGGTTCGGGTTGAATTCGGGTTCACTGCAAGAGAGACAGAGAGAGAGGGAGAATAATTACAAATTCATAAAACAATCTATATATTTCATTCATAACAGTGCACGATTATTGATCATCTGCTTTCACACCAAAAAACTAGTGATCTCAAAGCACAATCCCAGAAAACATAGAAATTAGACCCATAAAAACATTAAACTTAAAATATCAAACTATCACCACTAATCATGCATAATGCATAATAGAGTAGCAAGCAACAAGAAACAGAGGACGATGGAGTAAAAATGAAAAAAAATACTAATGCTTTATATATATAAAATTATTTTTTAATTTGTCGGGTTCGGGTTGAAATCGGGTTGCCGATGCCTCAACCCGAGCCCGACCCAAATTGAATTCGGGTTGAGGTTTTTTGACCTAAGTCCAACCCAAGTATTAAAAACCCTAGCCCAAGCCCTAATTTTTTCGGGTTGGGCTCGGGTTGAAATCGGGTTGCCCAACCCAAGTTGCACCCTTAGACAGAAAGAAGGGTGATAAAGAGGCGAGAGGCGGAGGCGATGGCGATGCCGGTGCCGGAGAGAGAGAGAGAGAGAGAGAGAGAGAGAGAGAGAAAGAGAGAGAGAAAAAGAGAGAGGAAGAAGAAGAAGAACATACCGGTGGTAGCTCGTGGTCGCAGCTCGCAGCGATGAAGACAGGACTCCCAACTCCCAAGCCCTAGATCTGCGTGAAAATGGTTGGATCTGCTCAAATCTGGACTCAATGAGGTAAGTTACTAAAGTATTCTCCTTCAATTTTTGGTCTATAGTCTATGTCTTTCTTTCTCTCTGTTTATTCGTCTGGTGCCTTTCTCTTTCTCTTCTCTTTGTTTTTTTTTTCTTGGAAGACCTGGACCTGGACATGTGATTTCTGAGATCTCTGTTTTTTCCCTTCTTTTTTTTTTTTGGCTTGAAGGACCTGCGAATTCTGACTTGAGCCCTTTTTTTTTTTTTTTTTTTCTTTTGGCCTAGAGTGAACCGAATCCATACACTGTTTCGTCGGAACGGTACTGTTTCGATCGAAACAGTCCGACATAGTGCCGTTTCGACCGAAACATTGGAATTTTGGAATTCATTCCATGTTTCATATCGGTGTGTTGAAATTCCGAAACGTTTCGGGCGTTTTGGACGTTTCGACACGACATTTCGTTTCTTGGATGTAGCGTATCCATATCCTAGGAGATAAGCATAATCAATTATTTCTTTTACCTGCACATCTCTATATATTTGTACTAACTTCATCAATAAACACAACTGGAAAATTAATTCATTCAAGATTTTTACAAAACCCGATAGTAATCTACTTTTTTATACTCAATCACAGATATTTCCCTTTGAGTTTTAAAACACATGAGTTTGTTCCTGTTCATAACAACATTATTCAGATAATGTTCTTATTACTACTTTTTTAACTTTAAACACTTTCACATATTGATTACAACTATTCTGTACTGTCACAAAAGTTTTATTATCAGAAATTAAAGTTGTCAAGAATTATTCTGTAATCTATCAATAATTTCAAGTTTTTTTTTTCACACTAAAATGTGCAACCACTATTTCAAAATTACTCACCAATATAACCACTTAACTTACCACAAACATTCTCTGTCCAAGTAGTTACCTGTTTTTTCATCTGTAATCCAATAAATCGAGTCTATTATGTTTTCATTCACACTGTAGTCTCAAATACTCTCTGTACCCTATCATATAGATTTTACTAACCATCACCCTCTCTTGACGTTATCTGTCACGTTCCTCAACCATTACAGGAATATAATAATACTCTATCACTATCCGAATCAATTGTAAAACTCATGATTCACAAGTCACAATGTTATAAATATATAAATCAACACTGAAAAATATATATAAATATGTAACATAATCATTTTTATGCTTATTTGATCCCAACTGACAGCCTAACATCCTACCTTGTCCACTGCTGACCTAGACTCGCATGTCTACAGAACCTATCAAACCTAGGCTTTGATATTAAAATTTCACACCTTGCCCCAGACAATAGTACATAATGTCTATTCCAGGATAATAGACCACATCCATTAACTAAATACCTAGTAACATGAGTAGTATATTTATTTAACATAAACATAACCACTTTATCAACAATATGCTACATTATACATCTTGAACCTTTAATAAACTTTACTTATTTACATTACTCATTGTTCTCATAATTCAACAACCAGACTCGTACGTCATGCATTTCTCGACCCTCTAGACTCAACAGTGGACTTCTCATTATGCTTGATTTACCTGAAATACAAAACTATGGGAAGGTGAGCACACACGCTCAGTGAATGTGCACAATCATCTAACAAACATTAACAATAACATGTAATACATAAATCAAATATCATCTTACAAAGATAACTGAATAGTTCAATAAGCCATCACATTAAAGCTTTTATATTTCTCTAGTGATCATCACAAAAACACATCAATTCACTGTAGCAACCAATAAATTTATATATTTTCGCCACTTAGGCTATATCCGCCACACAGGCTACATAATTGACATTAAGACAATATCTATCTCACAAGCCATATAACTTCCATTTAAGCAAATCGCCACACAGGCAATATCCGTCATACAGGCTACATAATTGACATTAAGACAATATATGTCTCACAAGCCATATAACTGCCATTTAAGCAATATCTATCACATGAGCTATACGTCTGCCTCTAAGGTTATATTTGCTAATAAGATCACTCAACTTAACCACTTCACTAAACACAATACAGTGATGTTATCACTGGACAATAATCCATACAATCATTTATTAACAACAAATGACATTAGCCTTTAAGGTTATCTCCCTTAAAAAGATTACGACATAACCATAATGTATTCACAACACTCTCTACTCACACATTCATATATCAATATTCTTAATGTTCTCTTACTATTATCAATAATATGTTATTGCATACTCGCAGTACCAATCATAATTAGTAAATCATACCATCTCACATCTTTAGCATTTAAGCATATTCAAGCTAGTTTGAGCATACATAAGTGGTAGTACACCCATCTCAAGTTCAGTTGTAGTACAAATCTTGTCCCCAGATGAGACTTCAAGCATACTTGACGTAGGGGTCGACGCCTCTGTTCCTACCACACGTAATCATAATCCACATGTAACCATTCTCTACATAAGCATCATATCATAAATATGTATGAATAAGTGCTTAACTATGCTGGTATTTATTTATCTCTAAATTCCTTTCTAAGTAATGTAGTTCAGATCACTCTAACCATTCCTTGCTAATTGCTCATTTCACATATGCTAGATTGGAATTCACCCCATAATGATGTATTTATAACAATTTAATCCATAACGAGTTGATTTAGACTCAATTGGATGTCCCGAAAAGATTTGGGGTTAATCGGACGAAGACCCAAAACACCACTACTGAACATTCCAAAATTTACTCTGATGTATCGGTTCTTCGTTTGTAGAACCGGTTCTACACAAGAAAGAATTCCTACTACCAGTTCTAGACAATGCAGGACCTTTAGTACCGGTTCTACCTTGAACGAACTGGTTCTTACCTGAATCGAGAGTTTCTTTCGCATTCAAACTCCTCCTTTCATCATCAAAACTCAACCCTAACCTCTCTAAACCATCAACCACACTACTATGATACAGTTAAAAGCTTTTAAACATAACATCTTAAAGCAATTAACTCACCTTCGTTACGACCCTTGGGTTCTTAGTTCTTCAATCCACAATCACCACTCAATTCCTTGTGCACAAGCGAGGATTAAGCAAGCTACTAAGAAGAATTTACACACAAGCTCGAGATCAAGAGGTTCCTTCCCACTTTTGTTTTGTTTTGGTAAAAGAGGTTTATGTCTTGTTTCAAAATCCACCAACCCTCCCTCTCTATGAACCGGTTCTATGGGGTGTCCTCTTTTATACTTGAGGTATGCAAGTCTTTCTTGTGCCGGATATCCCTCATGACTCACACCTATACCCATATTTGCTTAAACCTCCCCCCATGTTCCTCCTAATCCCATAACTATCATTTAATTCTTCAACACTTCCAAAATCTCATCTATATTTTCTATCATCTCATAATTCAATAATAAAATTATTTAATTAAAAGTATACTTAACTTCTCAAGGTTTATTTATCATAATTAAACCCCATGCAAATACTAATAAATTATACTTTAACCCACAATATTTTATAATATGTTATGATATACATATTCGAGTCTCACAATAGGTATTAATTAAGTATGGGAGATGTCAATGAGGTTCGAACTCCTAAAATTTGGGTCTATAGCTCGTCCAAGTCCAATCCAACCTACTGGGCTACCCGTGCGGCTTATGTAGGATTTTTTTAATCCTTTTTTTCCTTCTCCATATTTGTTTTTTTTTCTCCTATAAGTGTATTACTTCTTCACTTGTGCGATCCTCACCATTGGCAACACTTCTACCCCCATCTCCTCCTCCTCCCCACGCCACCCCATCGGCGATACGACTCCTCCACCTAACCCACCCCTTGCTGCAATTTCCCCACCTCCCCATGTTGCTACGACTCTCCATAACCAATTACCACACCTGTTTTCTTTCATACCAATTACCAAAAAAATTCAAATCTTCTTCCATACCCAATTACCCACCCTTAGTTAATTTCAGGTTGAATCAAGCCATGAACATGGCTGTGAGATCATAGAAACTCCCTTCTCAAAACCCATTCCACGAGTTACCATATCGCTCTTGCAAGATCTTGAAAAGGGTTTGCTCACCATCATCTTCTACATCGTTTACACTCCAAAACTATCGATTTAAAAGGGTCATTTTGGTGGGGACTTTTGACTAGTGTTTGGGAAGGGTGTGCCGGGGGAGGTGGGGGCTTTTGACTGCTTGTGTCAACAGGGTTTTGTGGCATTTGGGTTGGCGGTGGAAGGGAGAGTTTGAAGTGGGGATGGACCAATCGTGGTGGCGGTAAGACAGTTATGGTGGTTAAGAAAGGGATCTACCTATTTATCGGTGGTTTTTTTTGGGTGTTAAGTTGTTAAAATGGATGACATTACCAGGAAATTAGAAAACAAATGGAGGGCATTTTAGTCTTTATGTAAAAACCTTTAGGTCTGTCACGATTTACACTTTATTCACAGGTAAGGGAGGGTTAAGTACAACCCGTAATTGTTGAAGGAGGTGATGTGCAATTGACTTTAAGTTTATGGAGGGTTTGTGTAATTTACCTAAAAAAAAATGTCAATAATACGATTCTCTCTCTCACACACACACATGCTTGATGAAGTAGAAGGGTTCTTAGGTTATTTGTTAAAACTGAAAGTTGAAATCTGAAAGTTGAAAATTGAATTTGTGAAATATTTATAAAATATGATTTTATCCAATAAAAAATAACAATATATCAAATCAATTTAATTCATAACATAAATCATAATCACTAATAAATAATCGAATCACAATAAGTAAACAATCACAATAAGTGAACAATAATAAATTGAATAATACAATAAGTGAACAATAACATTTGATCAAAAAAAAAAATTAACGACAAATAAATAATCGAATCACAATAAATGAATAATAACAAATTAAATTACACAATAAGTGAACAATAACATCTGATCAAAAAAAAAACAATAACTAATAAATAATCGGATAACAATAAGTGATCAATAATAAATTGAATAACACAATAACTGAACAATAACATCTGATTAAAAAATTAAATAAATAAATGAATAAATAATCAAATTAAAAAAAATAGAATAAATTAAATCCCATTAATAATATATGTGTGTGTGTGCAATTTGTGCTTGGGTGTGGGTGGTTTGGGTGGGTGGGTGTGTGTGCAGTGCTTGTCTGTGTGCGTGTGTGGCTATGTGTAACTCTTTGTGTGTGTGTCCAGTGAGTGTTTGTTTAGTGAATATTTATTTGAAACAAACGAACGAAGGAAAAAAAAAAAAAAAAGAGGAAGAAGAAGAAGACGATATGTCGTCGTTGAAGAAGAAGATTGAAGAGGAGGATAGATAGGTTAAGGGTTTTAGAGAGAATACTAATTAGAGTTTTAATAATATTGTAAAATATTTTGGGGTATAATTGTCATATTATAAATATTATTAAAAATAACTTTACTGAGCGCTTTTAGCTTTGGTAACCATGACAAGTCTTTATTGGCGTAAACGCATTCCCTCCTGTTTTCAGTTCAATCATTTCCTCACTTCTTGTTCTTCTTCTTCTTATAGATTTGAAGCATTTGACCCCCGCCTCCTTTCCCTCATCGCAGAGTTGTTGTCACCGGTACTTCTCTCTCTCCATATATATATATATATATATATATATATATATATATATATATATATATATATATATATATATACATGTATATATATATACATGTATGTATGCCTATCTGTTTATTTCAAGCTTCAAGTTCAGTGTTAATTGCGTTTCAATTTTTCACACCCCCCTTTCTCTCTACTGTATATGTATCTAGGTGAATGTTTTAATAGGAATATGTATTGAAGGTTTATGGTTTGTGATGGTATTGCAGGTTTAGGAATGGTAACACCACTAGGTTGCGGTGTAGAGACTACGTGGAAACGTCTAACAAATGGGGAATGTGGAATTAGGGCAATAACTCCTGACAACTGGAAGATGAATGGGTTTGATATAGAGACATAGTTGCATACATTTGATCAATTGACATCAAAAGTTGCAGCCATTGTGCCATCTGGGACTAACCTAGGTGAATTTAACAAGGATTTGTGGCTTAATTCTAAGGTGAAGTTTATACCAATTGTGCATTCCAGCTCTTATTGATGAGCAGTATTTGGACAAAAACTTTTGTTTGTTGTGAAATCTTAGCAATATTACATGTTCAATTGTCGTGGTTACTATGTTTGAACATCGATGCAGGCTTTAGTATCAACGTTAGTGCTAAAATTCTTTGTAATTTTATACCTTATATTTCAACGTACTATCAAAATGCCAATTTAAAAAGTGTTGAATTCGAGTAGCTAGAATGTTAAAAGTATGATAGCCTACTTCTTTACTCAATTGTACAACAATTTGTTCTTATTTATCCACACATCAAGTTGCCCTTGCTCTACAACCATGAGGGGAATTGAATGATAAACTGGCTGCTGTGCCATATTCTTAGCTGGCTTTTGTATGATTTACCATATTTTGATGGAAGGAGCACACAAGGTGGTCAGCGAGAATCTAGATACCTAGGCAGAGATAATATACTAGGCTTTGAGGTAGTATTTATTATTAAGTTACTTTTTGGTCGCTCCTCAATTGCTGATTGTAATTTTTGTTAGTGGTTGGAATTGGTGGGCTTGTATGGTCGTTGTAGTTCTCGTTGGTGTTTAGGTGGTGATTTTAATGTTATAAGGTATGTGTTTGAAAAACTAAATGGTACAAGGGTAACTAGAAGTATGAGAGACTTTGACTCTTTTATTAGGGAGACAGCACTTGAGGATATTCCACTAGCAAATGGAATTTTTATTTGCTCTAATTTTAGAGAGAATCCGGTGTGTAATAGATTGGATGGATTTCTGTTTTATGTAGAATGGGAGGAAATGTTTCTGGGGGTAAGGCAAGAGTCACTTTCGAGAGTTGTGTCAGATCATTGTCTTATATTGCTTGATTCTGATAGTTAGATAGGGGCCATGTCTTTTTAGGTTTGAAAATATGTGGTTAGAACACAGGCCATTTTAGAGAGTGGTGGAAGGAGGGGCATTTTCAACCATTGCTTCACCACCTTCGACTTGTGTGGTGACGGTGAGAAGGCTCCAACCCTCTTGCATGGTTAACCACACTCTTTCATCAATAGATTTAACAAACGCTCTCATGCGAGCTTTCCAATATGCGAAGTTTGATCCATCGAAGAGTGGTGGTCTGGCAATTGACTCTCATTCCTTTTGAGACTCCGTTGATACTAACTAGTGACAATAATAGATCTCTTGAAAGCAAATAACTAGGCAAGTAAGCAAACACGAAAAGTGCCTACTTAGTGTCTATGATCTCAAGGCAACCACAATTTGATACCAATTGTTGTTCCGAGAGAGGGAACCCGATGTGAATCTTTTCTCACAATTATACACATAGAGCTATACACACTTTATCTAGAGGGGAGGTGAATATATTTTTTAATTTTAGCCCAATTGATTACTAATTAAAACCTAAGCCACTACAATTAGCTCTTCCCACAAAGATTTAGTAAATAGTGTGAGAATCCCTTTAGTCACCACAACCCTTACCACACATGACGATTTATTAAATTAATTTTTAATTAATTAGCTCGTAATCAATTTCATGTCGATCCCAAATCTCAAACCCTAATTTGCACACTATGGTTGAATAGATAGTCAATCAATCAAATTAACCAACACATAGTGCGCGTGTGTGTTAACAATCACAAGCGTGTACAATAAATAATAATGAACACAAGTGATTTATTGACACGGAAACTCATCGATAAAAAATTGCCGGGAACCTTCTCCGTTCAACAAAGTCTAATCCACTACTCTCTAAGTCACTATACAAATATTCGAGTCTTATACTTCAATCAATACTATGATTAGGTGCTAATTTCTTTGCTTGTCTCTCCGCTAAAGGCCCTCCTTCGATGTCTAGTGTAGTTTCACTTGAACCTCCCTGCTGCATGGTTTGTTTAAGTCTCGAGCAATAAAACATGAATTTTACAATTAAAATTCATGTTCTATTATGTCATTTATTGAAATAAAATCAAAAATAAAAATCTATTTTTTTCTTAAAAAATCTTAATTAGTGTACAATTATATTATCTATTGTAATAAAATTAAAAAATCAAACAAGAGGTCAAATTGTAATGGACACAATATATTCTAACTTAATTGGGGTAATTTGATAGTTTAATTTGGTCGTTTAAACAACCAAATTAAATTTTAATAGATAGTAAAATTGTATACTAATTATAATTTTTTAATAAAAAATTAGATTTTTATTTTTAATTTTATTTCAATAAATGTCATAATAGAACAGATATTTTGTTTTTAAATCTAAAATATTTGATATTCTACCTTTGATTAGAGTATTTTTTGTATAAGTATAACATTTTAAACTTGAGGGGTCTAAATATTACACGCCTACAAACTTTAGGGCGGCTGAATATAATTTATTAACGGATATATTAACAGACATTGACGACATGATTCTAAGTGTTATGCGCGTACAAACTTCAAAGAGTCTGTATGTAATATTTCAAATGTTAGAGAATTTGAGTGATTAAGTGACAAACCTCAAGAGATCTGAGTGTAATTCACTCTTTTTTTTAACTACCAAGAAACATTATTAAAATAAACTAATGGGCTATAGACCCATAAACTATGGGTTGAGTTGCCCACATGAGCTGGACCCTAAACCTAACAATTGCAACTTATCATTTACTTGGTACGATAAAAAAATAAAAAGATAGAAAGTTAGAAAAATAAAAAGTTAAAAGTATAAATAAAATATCATATTTAGTAAAGAAGGAAAATATGAATGATAAAAATTGAATATGTGTTTAATAGGGTGGATGAAAAAATGAAAGGATGAAAAATGAGAATAATACATTTTCTGTCCTTCAAATGAGGAATCATTCATTCTCTCTTTTGTATTTGGTAAAAGAAATGTAAAGTAGAAAATATTAATTTTTTGTGTTTGGTAGGATGAAAAAGTGAAAGGATATAAAAAATATAGATATATATTTTACCATTATATCTATATATGAAAATAATGTATACACAATATGTAATAGATAAATATGCTATATACATATATTAAAAGAAATATGGGTAAATAATTCAACATACAAAATTAACTTTCCATCCACTTTTCCTCCCAATTTTAGAGGTATTGATTTTGATGATTTGGAAGAAAAACTAATCCATCTTTTTTTTTTCTTTCCTTTGTTCTTTCCTTACCAAACATGATGTTTTATTTTATCTATCCCTCAAACTTTCCATCCTTCCAACTTTATATCCATCTATTTTTCCATCGCACCAAACAAATCATGAATAAAGATCTCATGTGGAATGTATATCTACCCAAAATAGGCATCGCTCGTGCATTTTCACACTTTTTTAGCAGGAGGGTCAAGCAACAAACCTTCACATCAATGGTATGTTAGATGAATGTCATGCGGAAGACTGTTTTGAGGGACAAGATTTGCCCTAAACAACCTGAATAGCTAATCAACTTAATCCACGGTTAACACTTGCCAAACGCTATAAGCGTGAATCCCAGAGAAAACACGATTCAAACCATTGAGACAATTCATCAAACAGTTGGCAAGCATAAGACGCTAAGAATAAGAGATTGCGTAAACGTATATCATCCAGAGACAGAATTATTGCTGAGTAGCAGCAAAATTTTTGGAGGTTTGATATGGCAAACTGGTGGCATACCTCTCTTGCACATTGAATAAGATTCAGAGGAAAAATTGAAGACAAAATCAAGTGTCCAATTACGATAGTTTACATCTTTCTTTTGATCCCATCTGTTGTCGCTTGGGAAGTGTTAAACATTGTCAGATTATTTGGCTGAAGAGTGAAGATGTTGTCCCTTCAGATAGAATTTTCTGGGCGGCCATCATCTAAGATACAGTCGAAGTAAATTGATGGGAAGGTGTATTGGAAGGAATCAAAATCTAAAACAAAGTAATGATATGCAATTCAATGTCATTAGTACAGTGCAAAAATGCGATTCCACAGTAAATACAATAGATAAAACACTGTTATAAAGTCCTTGATCGAAGGACCTTATTAAACAGTGCAAAATATAGATCCATAAAATCCCCCCCCCCCCCCCCCCCCCCCCCCCCCCCCCAACACACACAAAACCAAAAAAACTGGTACCTACTAATGTTCATGTTATATATAGTAATGCACTTGTTATCAAAGTGAAAATACAATGTAAAAAAAAAAAAAAAAAAAAACCAAAGATGTACCCAATTTATGTAATGCTTCGCACAAAATTTTCGGTAAATGACATGCAACCATTATATTCCGAAAAATGAAATGCTAGTATTTGCCAGATGAAGAACCAGGAAGAAGAGGGAGAAAAGAAAGAGAAGGGGGGGGGGGGGGGGGGGGGGGGGGACACTACTAAAATAACAGGAATTGTTGTATACAATACAAGCTTCACATATTTACAGTAATTACGAAAAAGAATGTACATTTGGGGCAGTAGGGAAAAGGAAGCGATCAAGTTCCCAACCTCTTAACACCACATTCTGAGCAGAACTTGGAGGTCTCTCTCAAATAGGGAGCTCCACATTCGTCACAGAACTTTGCAGGGCTTGTTGGCTGAAGGGGAACAATTAACAAAAGGTTAGTACAATATAAAGGGGGTAGCAAAATACAATAGCAAGAATAAGAAAGACCGTGCTCTTAATGCGAACTAATAATGGGTCTATGTAGCTTTCTAAAAATCAAGGAGATAATGAGATATTGAGCCACATCATGGAGGTAAAACGTATTAAACCCTAAAACGAATGCTATAAAGTCATCCTATATGTTCCGTACACCCCACAAATCAGTACAGAAAACAATACAAATGCAACTGATAAAAGCTTAGTATAAGATCGAGTTAGAAGAAAAAGGCGAATTGATGATGTTTTGTTGAAAAAAATATCAAACAATTTCAGCAGCAATTCAACAACTAATAAAAACAAGTCAATATCATCCTCCAGAGCATTTGGATATATAGTCCCCTTGTGTAATACAAGGAATGGAAATCCAAATCAGCTTACAAATAAGCAAACCCACTTTTTCCACGCTTCCCTATTATCTATCATTCTATCCTACCTTTTAGGTAGTAAACTCTCATCATTTGTTATCTTTCAATAGTGATTTCTATAAACAACTTGCTAAGTTACATTTTTGTAAGAGAGGAAATCGTGAAACATCAAGACTTCCACATATGATACCTGCATGGACTTCAAACTCAGGTCTTCCCATAGTAGGATAGAATAAATAAGAGAATATCAGTAACATAAACGGTAGTTATGTCAAAATACCAAGACACCCTTTTAAATTTCTAAAATATCACTGCCATCCCTTCAAATTTATAAATCCGATTTGGGCAATATCCCTACTGTTGAGGTCGTACACCATATAAAATTATTAGTTGTTGGAATCATAGTTGTCAAATCGCGATTCGTATCGTGAATCGGAATCCTAAATTTGAGAATCGTGAATCGTATCGAATCGTGAATCGTAAGATTCGACACAAAATTTGAACAAAAATAAAAAATAATACTACGTATTTAAAATAGACAAAATATTGAATATTGAACATTATTGCATTCTAAAAATAATCAATTTACATAATCATGTCGTCTAAATGGAAATACGCTAACCTTTTGCTTCATTTTTATCTTTTGTTTAACCATTTTCAAATTCAACAACTTGGAAAAAAAGAATTCATTAAAGAACCATGGCTATTCAAGAACCAAAATAGTGTCATCCAGTATAGATTAGGTTACAAACTTGAATGAAAAAAGACAAATAAGAAAATTGATTGAGAGAAAATATACAGACTAACATTTTGAAACAAAAAATTAGAACCTAACAAACTACCCATGAAAGAATTGAGAGCAAAAATCAACCGATTATGCGAGAGCATTAGCCGTGACCTTTAGCTTTAGACAACGCAAGACGAGTTTTAGACGACATCAGAGAGAGAACGAGCAAAGAGGTTAAATTTTTATTAGGGCGCGAGTTCCTCTATAAACAAAACGACGTCGTTTTACTATTTAGCGGATGAAACGACTTCGTTTTGCCAAAAAATTGGGTTTTAAAAAAAAGTGATTGAATCATGCGATTCGTGAGATACGAATCGAATCGTACAAATCGTAAGATTCAGTTGCGGTTCAACTCTAAAACGATTCTCATATAAGATACGAATCGTTTTATACTTGTATCGAACCGAATCGTATGAATCGAATCGTGAATCGTACGATTTTGATAACTATGATTGGAATTATAGACTAGTTATTAGTTTTTCTTTTTTTGCCCTTCCTATGGTTTTTATGTCTTGCGTAGACCAGAGGAGTGTTCTAGTCAGTTGCACTCTTATTTAGCTATATATACAGCGCTCTGCACTCAGTTTGTGTATCTTTTTACTCTCAAACAATTCTAGTTGGTATCAGAGTCAAACCCTAACCTTAACCCTAACCTTAGCCGTCAAACCCTTGCATAGCCTACCCTAGCCTCCAGTTGCCAGTCACTGCCACCAGCCACCCACTCCTTCACGCCTTTGCGCCGCCAGTCCGCCACCTCTTTGCGCCTCTCTCTCCGACCCCTTTTTTCCTAGGAACAGATTATCCTAGGGACCTTTAGAGGGGTTGGATCCCCTCCGTTGATCCACTCTTAATGCAATAGATCACCTATATATTTTTTGGATTTCTTGGCGCCATGACCTGTTATTTGAGAGCTTTTGAGACCATTTTTTTTTGTCGCTATTGTTTGATTGGAGGTATACTGTTCTCTCTTATTTTTCCTTTATTTATCTTAGAGTAGTTTCTGTCACAGTTGTCATATTATTATTGTTGCTATGACCACTAGTGAGGGACTTGAAACCCCCACCATTAGTACTTCCACTTGAGATGTACCACCCACTTCTACGGGGATTATCCCTCCCACTTTTATGTTTGACCAGTATACAGTACCTATTGACACAGTTGCATTACCGGCAATGTAGGGTATGATCTCTCAGAAGGTTACGGCACAGTTATTGAATAGCCGTAATTTTACTGAGTAGTCACGCTCATTTCAGCTTTTCTTAGGGCGTTGGGAAGCTTGGTTGGCTGATAGGATCGCACCCAAAGCCAGCTTATGACGATCCTGGATATTCTACGTGGTTCTCTAACTGCACTATTCTTGGATGGTTATTTGGCTCTATGGAGTCATCATCTGTTTGCAGGATTCATTAGTTTCATAACTCTCTTCCGAAACTGTGAAACGCATTATCAGAGATGTATTCATAGTCAGGTCGTGGAATTCGTGTTTATGAGCTTTCTCAGGAGTTCTCATATGCTCGACAGGGAGATATGGCAGTTCAAGACTACTATGATTATTTGACTCAGCGCTGACTTAAGTATGAGACTCTAAGTCCTCTTACTGCTATTTCAAGGATAGAGCCAGAGGGAGCGACATTTCTGCATACTTAAGAGTGGGAGGATAGGACTCACAAGTTCCTTATGGGGCTTCGTGATGAGTTTGAGGGACCTCGTTCCCAAATCTTAATGACTCCTATTATGCCAAAAATATAAAGCTACAATACCATCTTAATCTTTTTTAAAAGATTGCCAAAAATAATAATGACTCCTATTATGCCTCACAAAAATAATACTTGCTTTCCCAAAAAGAAAATAACACTTGATTGTCAAGGAATTATCTATCCTTTGGCAATTTCAATCTATCTAGGTTTTTCCTTTATCCTTTCATTTTCAGTTATTTGAGATGTTTCTCCGTACCTTTCAATATGAATAGTTATAGATCTTCATCGTTACATGTAGAAAATAAGAATTTTGATCTTTTTGTCTATCGCATGTCCAAGTTTGTTGGTCATGTGTTCGGAAGTGTCCAAAAGTGTTTGTGATGTACCTCTTAAAAGTGCCCGTACTTCTTAGGACCACCTACTTCTTATGGGAGAATAACACGGTTATAAAGTGCCCATACTGCTTAGGACCACTTGCATCTTATGCATGAATCATGAAGCAGACTTTTGGAACCATGTTTATTTCGATTCTCCAGAGTCCAGAGTGTAAACCATCAAATTGTCATGACCGTACATTGGAATCCTGAAGCACCACCACGAACGCTACCGCGCGTCCGCCTGCGGTGCGGTAAGGCACCACCCTGTTGTGCCAGCAGCCAACCCCGGCGTGTCAGCTTAGTTATCCTCATCAAGCCACTTACTTGATGTTTAGCTTCCCAACTGGTAGACGGTTCCTTTTCCCCCAGATCAATGAAGAAGGGGGAAGTCAGTTGATTCTTCCGAAGAACTGGAAGCGAAGCGCTATGCCGGGGCGGGGGGACGGGAAAAGAAACGGCTCCGAAGAAAGAAATTGGGGTTCCCAATGCTTCTCCACGCTCAACGAGATGCGCCAACCTCGGGATGCTTTACTCCTAACCCCACAAGGTTCCGAGACGGAGCTTAACCTGAGTCTCGGTTAAGAACGGCGATGATCTACGTTTCACACGGCGCACGATTCCATGGATAGTTTCATTCGACATCGTGATGGAGGACATAGCTTACGATCATCGGCTTTGATCATGCCACTAGGCATTTGATTAGGACATTGCACAATGATCCGAACACTTTGTCGCATCTCTTCGATACGAATACAGTAACGATCATAGCGATCCCCTCTGGTACCTACTGGTACGTCAGGATCCGATTGGTCATGAACATCGTAAGGTGCTGCTCTTCGCGAATCCCAGCATACCCCTAGTTGGGATGGGTAGGCCCACCACTTCACTGTCACTTAGGGAGAGCCAAGCCAGAGGATAAATAAGAAGGCTACGTCTTCAAAAGGATGGATGGAGGGGTGGGATCCTATGTGACCATTAAAATAGTTGTCATTCTATAGGTTAGTTTCTTTCTCCCATTATTTCAATGCCCCGTTAGAACAGCTAAGCCCGCCTCGTTATTCTATTCGGATATATTCTAAAGTCTGCACGTCACCTTTACCGTTTGCCGTTTAAGGGAACGAATGGGAGGGGGTCTGGGAGCTATGAGTCGACGAGAAGGTTCTATTCCCTCTATGTCCCAATACCCTAAACTTCCGAATAGGCCACTCTGATCAACAAGCCCCTTCAGTATCTACAGATGCAGTCCAAGCTTCAGGAGGCGCGTCATATGAAGTGAGTTTTAGTTCCTGCAACGGTTCGAGTTGGTGATCAAGTACAAGAAAAGAAGGGCCAACGACGGTTGCAGATTTTCTGTCCAGACCCCCTTTTGATGTTATTAGTAAAGCGCCGCAATTGCTGTTTTTCTCACTTTATTGGACTTCGGGCACTTTACGGCGGAGTACTCGGAGGGACGTCGAAAGGCGTCTGGGAGAAGACGACCCGAGGCAAGTCATTACGATAAAAAAAAAAGGATTGATTAGTTCTGTGTTGGCATGCTAGGTTTGCCAATCCATCTGCAACCGAGTTACATTCTCTAAAGGAGTGCTGGAGAGAAGAGAAAGCGGTAAAAACCTCTCGGATTCGGTCACCGAGCAGTCGACGATTCTTTCACTGTATACCCCCCCCATCCTTCGGAGATGGAAGAAAGGGCCCTATTATCAATCGGTAGTGCTTTTGGAGGAAATAGGATCCAGGTTGGTTTCCCAACCCAACGGATCGTAACCTTAGGGCGACCCCCCAACCAAGGTTAGTCACCCCTCAACAGTTCTATTATTCGTCAGTGTCCTGTCCAGAGCATGTCGGGAACTGAGAGCGTGAACGCTCACAAGCTCCAACACCGGACTTTTTATTCCCTCTCGATTCCATCCATATCCACCTATGTTGTGCCCTTCCTCCCAAAGCATTCCAGCATCTGTTATTCCTGGTCTCACCCTGACGTACCCGAAAGGGGAACAGGGTAAGCGTCACGATCTGAATAATGGGAAAGCTGGATGTAATTGATCCGATAATGCAGGTTCGAGTTCTGCTCGTGACTGAATTCCACTGCTTTAGATTCAGTCAAGTTGTGGGGCTATGACTGTTTGCATTGGAAATCAAGAAATTCCTCTACCCTCGCTATCAACTTAAACCCCCTCTACTCCAGGTCTCAGATCCGGGATTGTCAACCAAGTCTAGCCAACTTGTCCCATCCTTGTTCAAGAAATCCAACTTGAAAATCCTACTTGCTTGTACCCTAACTCGATCAACTTGTTCGATCCCCTTATTCTATCAATCGCACTTTTTGTCCTCTCGATCGAGATACCGAACTCGAATGGTGCCGTTTATCCGTAGAAAAAGAAGGAAGTTGTTGTTAGGTTGATCTTTCTTGAGAAAGGGCCTACGGGCAACCCATCGATGAAACAAATCTAACACAAGACAAGCTTCCCATCCCAAGCCTTTGTTCGGTAAAGCTGAGCAGAACATTCACAGTTGTTTTGTCTAAAGACTTTTTTTTTGAGTTGAACAAAGTCCAACTTGTTTTGTTAAGAAAAAAAACGTGTAAGTAAATAAATTGTGAACTTTACACGTTTTCTTAGTAGGGATATTTTCACAAAAAAAGAAAACGGATCCAAACCGCAGTTTGAGTGACCGTTGCCAAGGAAGGCCTAAAATCAGGGTGCCACTTTCGAACAGTGAGATAATGGTTTGCTATCATCCAAGGTCCTCCAGTAAGAGCTCTTTTGTAATCCTCCCCATCAGTCAATTTGAGGATGAAGTAGTCGTGGCCCAGGTCAATGAAGTCAAGCTTGTCGACTATCAAAGGAAAGGCCGGTTCGAACTTTTCGATAGGCCGAAAAGCTTCTACAGCTAGAGGGCGCGGGTCTAGCGGAAAGCGAGGAGCTCGCAACAGCTAAATCACGATCCCCGGGCGAGCTCATATTGACATGAGGCTGCCTCTTTTCAATGCTGGAAGTGAAGCGAGCATTGCAGGAGCTATCTATTCCATCGGGGAGATGGCAAGCGGAACGCACCCAAACTCATAGGCAATGACGTTTCCGAGCTACCACATTCACGCATGCCGCGGGGGATCATATGCAGTTTCCCCGGTCTACTTGAACTTGAGTCATCAGAGGAGCATAAGCTTTGCCAGGCTTTGCATTTATAAGTCTAATTCCCCTTGGCTAGTAGCCCCTTTCCTTTTACGATCTACTTTCGTGATCTGCCTGTCTGGGCATAAGAATCAAAATAAGTAAGATCCGATACAGCGCAGCCCAATAATCGGATTGTGTAGCTTTCACGGCTTTCCACTGGGCACGAGTAAGAACCTGCCCTCACTTCCATTAAGGGGGTTTGTGATTCAAAGCAAAGTGCTTGAACTGCACTTTTTCCTGCAATAGGTAAGGGTCTCACCCCTTGATCAAAGACCGGTTACACTGAATCAATCATGAAGTTCTACCCTTGGTACCGAGCGAGGATTGGAGGATCACTTTCATCCGAAATGGCTCCCTGCATGGAGGTATCTATTGAAGATTGGAGACATGATTTTATTAACTACTTGAAGCACGGCAGATGGCCAGAAGAAAGCCACAAAAGAACCCAGCTTCGTAGGAGGTTGCTCCAGTATGTGTATTTCAACGACACTTTATACAGAAAGTCTTATGACCAGCTGTGGCTGAGATGTTTGTCTAGTGATGAAGCAAACCAAGCCATGTACACTGTCACTTAGGCCTCAGTGGCAATGGTTAGTTGTTGGAATACAATAGCAAAAAAGGTGCGGGAGACTATTCTCAGAAGCAAAAATAAAAAATAAAACAAAAAATAAAAACAATTTGATCCAGAAAAGTCTCACCAGAACATGCAAGCGCCCTCCAACATGACCAAGCTGTTGTAAGCAAGCCATGTGTTGGGGAATTGACGAAGACTGCTGGACATGTGCAATTTCAGACAAGTGTGATGGTGGCCCACACTGTTGGTGGTGAGAAAAATGGGCTGCATGTTGGGTTTGATTAATGGGGTGTTGGTGACACTGGTGCAGGGAATGAAACTGAGCCTGATGTGAGACCGTTTGCATATGCTGTTTTGATGGAGTCTGCTGCTGATTCTGTGACGGCCAAAAAAAAGGACATGCATATTAATAATGGTATGAAAGACAAAGGAACACAGGCATATTATGGCATAAAGTGACTGAGGTGAAAAAATGGAAAACAAAATAATACAGACATGTAACGTGGTTCACTCCTTAGACCAAAGTCCACGACACCCAAAACCCCAAAGAACTATGTTTTCATTATTCTCCCTCAACTACATACATAAGTAACACCTAAGATTTAAGTCTTCTTCGATACTTCCTAGGAGGTTGCTCAATCAAAGGAGAGTATCAGTTTGTGCCAACAAAAGTATGTACTAGACTTACTATCTGAAACAGGTACTCTTGGTGCGCGTCTGATTGATATACCTACGGTTAAGCTAGATCCTGGGAATGGTGAAGTCTTTGATGATATAGGGCGATATCTTTGGTTGGTTGATAAACTAATTTATCTTATAGTTACACGCCCTGAAATTACATATGTCGTTGGTGTGGTCGATTAGCACATGCATGCCCTTGGGAGGTTGTTTGTTGTATGCTTCAGTATCTAAAAAGGGTTCCGAGGAAAGAATTATTATATTGCTTATCATCATCCATAACTATTGTTGGTTTTTTTGACGAGACGATCTATCTCTGACTATTGTACATTTATTGGTGGTAATCTTGTTACGTGGTGCAATACGAAGCAGAATGTGGTTGCACGATCTAGTGTAGAGGCTATGGCACAAACTGCTTCTGAGATGTTATAGGTCTGTTCTTTATTTCATAATATGGGGTTTGATGTGTCTTCTCCTATAAAGATGCATTGTGAAAATTAAGCAGCTATTTTCATTGCAAGTGATGATACCAAGAATAAATCATATGTCAGCCGAGTCCAACATGAAAGATGAATGGACTGACCTAATCTTAGCCTAGCTGAGCTGACCCATCAGGATCCCCGTCGGCTAAGGCACGAACCAGCTCAGCAGTTATCAAATGAGCTCGATAGTACCTGAAGTAGCTTAATTCACATTAGGGAAAGGACAAAAAAGGAACTACGCCATCAAATCTTATCCTGGACATGAATCCATCTCTAGAGTGCCACCCATACCTAGGAAAGTGTGTCTCTAACGGCCAAATATTTCCTCTAATATCCTAATAAACTAGGGGACCACACCATGATTACTTGAAGACCCCACTACCCTAGTGTATAAAGTGGCTGGCCCTTGCCTTGCGCAAAGAATGGGCAATTGCATTTTCGAGTGTAATCGCCTTCTTCCCCAAGTAATACAAACCAGAGGAGCAAGAGTCTCCATTACAGTAGACTAACCTAAATTTTCAGCTTGGCGAATCACACTCACACATAGCTCATCCACTTCACACAGAGCTTACGCAGCTCGCTTCCCTCACACTTCTTAGTTTTATACACCATAAACAAGTAATCCGATATTTCATAAGTGTACCAAACATATTGAGATGGATTGTCATTTCTTTCAAGATATCTTTATGCAAAAGGCAATCATCACTTCCTATATCAAGTCAGGTGATCAGCTAAGTGATATTCTCACTAAGTCATTGACTCAGTCTGCTTTTAGTAGTTTATGTTCTAAGTTAGGCATTGTTTATCTTTATACTCTAACTTGAGGGAGAGTGTTAAAGAGTTCTTATTTTATATATTAGATGTAAGATAATTAGTTTAGGATAATATTATAATTACTATAATATTACTTAGTTATAAATACGAGAGTGTAAGGCAACCCAACCTACACAATAGATTATTCTCTCTTTCTTCTGCCTCTTCTCTTCTTTTCTCTATTTCTTAGAACCCTAATATTGCTTTTACTAATTCAACTATTATAGTTGCACACTTACACATTGGTGGAAAACCCAGTAACAATAGTCCACCGCAACAACTAGTTCTTGTTGGATAGCAGAACTGTACAGTACAAAACAATTAGTTATAAGTTCAGAGTCATTGTTATTTGAATTCTATGATTGTATACTGTTAATTCAAATAATATAATAAGGCTAATTATGGCTCATTTAAGTCCTATACGGGCTGACCCTATGGCTAGAATGCTAAAGGCCTATAAGCGACAGCTTGGCGAACAGGTCGTGGGCCACCTTTATTGCCATGGGTGACCCAGGCCACTGACTAGTGGGCCGACTCGACCCCGTCGGCTGATGACCCTTAGTTTTATTTTTTGGGTGTGGGCTTATGATATTAGGTCCTAATATATCTAGCCACTTTGAAAGTCTTTTGTCTTTAGTCAAGACTTGGGTTTAGTTAATTAGCCGCCATTTTACCACTTTTCTAGATGTTGAACTTTCCAACTAGTATTTTTCTTTTGTTTCTTGGTTTCTCTCTTATTTGGGTTCATTTGTAGCCCATAGCCAGTTGTATCGACTATCGAGCCTCACCAGGCAGGAAATTGCAGTTTCTAACCCACCATTGCAGCAAATTGCAGTTTCTGGCCTTATTTTGCTGGATATTTTCTTTTTTTTTTTTGGCAAAAATCCAAATCTGCAACAATTCGACCCGATTAAGAGGTTGGTTGGGTACCACACTGTGTCTACAAATAGTCCTTTTTTCGGTAAGTCACAAATAGTCCTTTTTTCGGTAAGTCACAAATAGTCCTTGTGATGTCCATAATTGATGCTAATTCCATGGGAACAATAGGTGAATCCAAACATTTGCCACACTTCTGGATGACCAAGTACAAAGGATTTGTTGAATCCCTCCTTAAAAAAAAGTTAAGGTTTTTTGGGGTTCTGCATGAATGGCAATTCTTTGGTGTATTTGATTATAGATGACTGCAAGAATTTTTCATGCTCATTCTCTTTCTTTAGACTTTGTCTTGGAAAGAGTTATGTTTTTTGCTTCTTTACGAACCATATCTACTGGCACTTTCAGAGGGGTGCCTTTGTTGAATTTACAACAAGATCAGAAGAAGGTTCTCTTTTGTCTTTTGCTTTCTTTCCTTTGTATTTTATTTTGGGTTTTCTCCTTTCGAGAATATTTTGTACTGTAAATTGCAACTCTAATTTCACTTTCCTTAATAATATTCTTACTTTAATCAAGCGGAGAAAAAAAAAAGGATTAGACGACAGGTTAAAATATTTCTTATCACAAGCATGCGACAACATAGACGGCCAGTAAGTTAATTGAGCTGCTCAAGCTTAGCTCCATTTCGAGCTATAAAAAAGGCTTCTTCAAGCTCATCCTGAGACCTAAATGCCATGCTCAATCATCATACATTAGCTACAAGTTAAATGAGCTGAGCTTTAATCAGGCACTGGCGCACCACATTAAGCTCATAAACACTGGTCCTACGGCAACTAGAGCAATTTCAAAGAGTAGTCTTGACAAAAAAAACTCCAATTCAACATTAAAGAGTTTGGTGTGGCAATTATATCACTTCAAGAATTTCACTAGTAGGAGACAATGGAAGATCCAGCGGGCCACTGATTTTAGAAAGTTGAAATAGAACATGTCTCCTTTCTCTCTTATGTGAGCAAGTACTCTATTAGATATGTTTTCCAAAGGAAAAGTGATGACTGAATGTGTTTTTGACCAATTAAAGTATTACTGAATGTGTTTTTGACCAATTAGTTGTACCAAATCAAGCAGCTTGTCTGTCATCCTAAAAGCAAGGATCAAAATTTCGTTTTGGCGCATTATTTCGGTTACTTAGGAAACGGAAACGTTTCGACGTGTTTCGAAAGCATTTTGATTCATTTCAAAAACAGACTGAAAAAAAAAAAAAAATTACGAATTATTTTTTCAAAATATCAGTTAAAATATACCAAAATATCTTGAAATACCTTAAAACATTCTGAAACAATTGTGAAAATGCATTGAAATATAACAAAACATTTCGAAACATTATAGAACACTTCGAAGTATTAGAATTTCGATTTCATCACTATTTTGTTTCGGTGTCCTTGAAAACGGAAACGTTTCAAATGTTTTGACCGTTTTGAAACGAAATTTTGATCCTTGCCTGAAAGCCAAGTTAAAACAAAAAAAGTCACATTGTAGATGCTAGCTCAAACGCAAATTTACTCAACAACACAGAACCCAAAAATAGTTATCTAGAGCTTCGTTTGCAAATTCAAAACACTGTCAAAATTAAATGATGAAGACTAAACAAAAAAAGTATCATGAGTGCTTATATGCACAGATGACATCAAAGACTATGCGGCAGTGACATTAACATGAAAGGTTGTAGGATGTTAATTAGAGAATAAAACTAGATTCCAACAATAAGACTTTTTTTCCAAAAATATGAATCCAATTGAATTTGATGGAAGCTCTCTTGAAAACCCAAGTCAGTTAGGAATGGGAGGTATTCTAAAAAATTTCGAAGGAAATAAAGTTTTCCCATTTTCTCGTAAGGCAAGATTCAATCTTGCATCATCTTCCACTTTGCTTGGGATAAGGAGCTTTTCGAGAACTGGATTCAGGTTATACCATAAAAGCAAAGATTTTAAAAAAAAAAGCAAGGTCTTGACCCGTCCTCCACTACCAATTTGTCAACGGAGATATTGGATTTATAATCTTCTCCTCAAGCAGTTATTTCACGGATTCAAGAAAGGGTTTCACTTAAGAAGAATTTTGCCACCTCAAAAACCGTTGTTTTGGTAGTTGGGAGCTGCTTTGTGAAAATTTGTTTCCCCCCTGCAGACTCTCATCCTTACACCCTTGTACTTCTCTCATTCTCTCCCTAATTAAGTTCTTCTTTCTCACTCGAAAAACAAGAAAACAATGATACTATTTCCAATCATGAAAAGTCATGGTTTTAAGCTATAGTCCTTCCTACAGTCAACTGGCATGGTAACATGAGTGCATTCTTCTCACCGTTTACCATCTACATCTTTATCATTCAAAGGCTCACCACCATATTTGCCAGCAATCAACAACCTTAGCTCAATAAAACATACAGGACCAACCAATGGGACTAAAGTAGCATTCACGAAATTACGGAAAAGGGCTCATTAAAATGATGTCATAATTCTTGTATTTAAAAACTTCCAAAGATTGCGCCAAGATCTGGTAGGTTATCTTATTATCTCTTTAGTTACGTGTTCGGCTTATTTTATTGAACAAATGGGACAGTCAAAAACCGGCAGACCCAACACATAGCACCTACAATTTCATTGAATTTTACACTTCGATAAGAATTAGTGATCCCACCCCAATCACCCAATTACTAAGTTATAAATATGAACAATTGCAACACTAGAGGTCTTGCTGGTGCTAAAACAGACCAAAAAATGCAGTTAATTAGTTGAATGCATGTGAACCTACCACTAAAATGCATCACCGACATGGTTTCTTTTATCAAACATACCAGTTAAATGGGATCAATTTTCCACCATTAAACTATCAACCCCCAAACATATGAAAATCATTCCACAGACCAGATAATTGAAAATCTGTAGAAAAGCATTTATGCCCATTTGCCAAAAGAACGAATGTGACGAGAAAAGCTTACCTCACTGAGTGAGAGGTAGCCTTGAGCAGTTGCCATTGGAGAAGAATTATCTGTGCTAGAGAATGTCTGGAAACATATAACGAAAGTATGACTTATTAGCTTCACTATTAACTGCGACAACGCTGATTAATCAGCATTTTGGCAAAAATAGAATCAAAGCTTACTGGCAAACCAGGGATGTTGGAAACAGAGTTCGACGAAACACGCCTGCACTTGTGTCTTGGAGCATAAAACTTATAGTCTCGATCAGTAATAGCTACTTCATTTCGACCCGTCAATCTTTTGAACCTAAACGAATGAGTGTGTTACTTGCTTCAAAAAAATTTGCTGCCAACTTACATTCAAGTACTAATACCTCACTCTTTCTGCATTTTCAGAAGGGAAAAAAAACTAATGTGCAATGCTGAAAATAATTTAAAAACATGATCAATTTCTTACTGTCGAGTATATCACAGCATTAACAGAATATATGAGGAAATTATGCTACAGGATGTTGCAACAATTCATAGACAATTAAGAACTGATAGTGGTCCCTTGAGGTGCTTTCTCATCTACTAAAAAAAATGACCGCACAACATCTTGGGAATATAAGCACAGCCAGTGCACCCACTAGAATAAGTGAAACAGAAATGCCTTTGCACGGACAAAAGAAAGTCTGAACAGAAACCCATGCACTAGGGAAACCAAATGGGCTGGTTGTCAGATGAGGCAAACATAAACCTATAAGCAAGAGAACGATAATCTACAAGCATAAGTCAGCGAAAATATGATAGGATCATAGGAGAGGAAATTGTCATTTGCAAAGAAATCAGATAAGCTCCATAGACTCAGAAAATTAACTAATGCTGGTTTAGTGCAGCTTAAAACATTGAACAATTGTAAATGAATTGTATTTATCTAGGACTGGATGGTATTTTGGTTTAGGGGGTTTTCTAAAAAATTGATTTCTACACTTATACAGTTGGCCAGAGTATCCACACTCCAATGATCAATGAGTTAATGTTTAAACCAGATCTCACTTTTTTATCATAAAATATAATTTCTTTTCCAGTTGTACGAAACCTCACAAATAGAATTTTGATCCTGTGGGAAGAATGAAGATCCCACATGGAGGTCATTAGAAATGGCCTTGAGAACAAGACCTAGATGCGGACATTAAATCAAATGTACCAAATTGTGCAATAGAGGAATTCAAGGCCTAATTGTAGGGCTATATTCTTTCACCATATGAGTTTCTATTATTTTTATAGTAAACGGAATTGTACTGTGAATAACAAAGTGCCAATGTCAAAAAATACATGAGAGAACAAGGAGTCCTCTACATGATACAAAGAGCAAAGAGAAAATAACCAAAAAAAAAACTAGAAAGAAAACTTAACAAAAATCTAGGGATAAAATACAATGATAAAATGCCACCATGCATCAACACTCTTCGCACCTTGAGCCAAATGATCTTTAATCAAAAAAAGGGTATCCCTTCAAAATCCTTTGACTTTATCCCAAGACTCTTCCAATGAGACTTCTTGTCCTAAAAAATCCTCTAATTTCTGTCCAACAAAACAGCCAAAAACAATACCCACACCGCACATTTTCACAAGATCTTGGCTTTATTGCTAAAATCAAAACCCTTTTTATGTTTATATGTTATTTGTTGACTATATATAAAAGTTGGGTGTAGTTGTCCTAACACACTACTCTCTTCTTAAATTATTCTTTTCTCCCCTCTGTTCTTCTTTCGTCTCTAAACCCTAATAACTTCACAACCTAATTTGGTATCAGATCCTCAATCAAAATCTATAATCTCAACGTTGTCAGAATTTGTTGGAAATCCTCCCATAGCCAGTACTAGCTGTGGTCAGGTTATGGCGTGCATCTGACATACTCAGAACCGAACATGTTAGAAAGAAATGGATAGTTTTGACTGGATCTCCTGAGAATTATGGTCATTTTTTTAGATTTTTTTGAAGCCAAATGATTGGTGTTTCAAATTTTTGAAGATCTTAGGGGTTTTTTGGCTACTATGTTCTGATCTGCGATTTTCACGCAATCTGATCGTTGTTTTTGGATCGATCCTTCAATCTAAGGTGCGATTGGAGGTAGTCTACAACGCCCATACAGTTTTTTTGCATTTGGATTGGATTTGTGAAGTTTTTTGGCCAAATTTGAGGGTCAACATCAATGTTCTTCACACCTGGCTATTGTTGGCAGTTACAACCTCCTTTATTTCTGCTAGGACTTGTTCTTCCTTCACTGTTATCAAAAGGTATTTGGCTATTGTTTGAAGTATCTTCTAGTTGTGACCACTTTTGTGTTTTTTTATGACTTTTAGCAAAATTTGGTTGTTTTGCTGCTTGTGATTGGTTGATCCTATTGTGTGGACACGTTGGAAGGAAATGTGACCCTACCAGTACTATAGGACGTATAGAGGAAATGGATTGAACCATTTGGGTGCTCTTGTTAATAATCCCTCTCTTCAAATTACTCACGAATAATTGGATGGAAACAATTATTTGGCATGGTTACGGCATTGTTTGCTATCGGTCCGGGCCATCTATTTGGATAGGTATTTGACTGGAGATACTAAGAAGCCAAGTTAGACCGGTTCCCCACTGATGCATGGACATCTGAAAATGCTTTAGTCATGTCTTGGTCGCTTATTTCAATGCAACCCTCTATCAGTCGTGGTTTTTTATTACTTGATACAACCCATAAGTTTTGGACTGTTGTGACTCATACATATTCTCAAAGGGGTAGCGATGCTAAGGCGTATAACATTCAAAAGAAGGTTCGGGACACTAATCAGAAGGGTAAGACCCTTGCAGTTTATTATGTAGAGTGGACTACCTTATGGCAAGAGCTTGACTAGTACCAAAGTTTTTAAGCAGATTGTGTTAATGATGCTGTAAAATTTCAACAAATGGTGGAGAAGGAATGAGTGTATAACTTTCTAGCTGTTCTTAATATTGAGTATGATCAGATTCGGATTCAAATTTTGGGTTGTAACTCTTCTCCTATTTTACAAGAGGCCTATATCCATGTTCAGCAAGAGGAGAGCCGGAGCAGTGTTATTTAAGGCGTAAAGCGAATCGAGGCGAACTGGTCTCTTAAGGGCCTAGGCAAGAAGCGAAGCGAGCACTTCATCGAAGCAAAGCGAACAATATAAAAAATAACAAATATTTTAGTTTGATTACTCCTAAATATTCAAGTTTTAACTTTATAAATACAAAATATTTAAATGCAACTAAAATAATAAACATCAACATATTTAAATATTGAACATTATAGCATTCTAAAAATAATCAATTAACATAATCACTTCATCTAAATGTAGAGCTAGCAAATGTGGGTTCGACTTCTACCGTGATTGATTAATATCATCACTAAACAGGACAATCACAAATTGATTAATCAAATAGAGCATATAGCAAATTGATTAATCAATTTGATTAACCAAGCAAACTGATTAACAAGAACATTCACATCAAAATAGAGCATTCAACTTCATCTAATCATAATAAGACAGATTGTCATATGATACTGTTAGATGAATCAATCAATTTAGTTTATATATATACACATATAACATCATCTCTACTAGGATTTGATTAATGTTAAGGAGGAAGAAGAAGGAGGGGGGGAGGGAGGAGGAGAAAAAAAAAAAACTGCAATCAAGCGTTCGTTTTTCTTGTCTGGCTCGCTTTTTCACTTCGTCGCCTAGGCTCGCTTTTTCCTCGCTTCGCCTGGGATGTTCAAGGCGACCAAAGTTCGCTTCGCTTCTCGCCTAGGCTCGCTTTTCACAACACTAAGCCGAAGAATTGCTATGGTTTATGCTCTAGCTGAGGAACAGTCTGCATTTGTTGTTATCCCTCAGCGTGACTTGAGTTTAGTCTTACCCAAGTCTACTGAGACGAGTGCCAATGTTGGTAAGGATATCTTAAAATATGATTATTGTGGTAACCAGACATACTCAGGAGTTTCGTTGGAAGCTGACTAAATGTCCTACACGTGGCTAAGGTGGTGATGCGCGATCTCATGCACACATGATTGAATCCTTAGGGACTTTATCTTAGTCTACTTCCTTTAATTTCTATCAAGATGAGATGCAGACTCTTAGGTGTCTGATGGCTCGGTTTGATGTTCCTCTACTACTACTAATCATGCTTCTTCTTCCAACTTTGCTCATATAGGTATATCTGCTAGTGTTTACTACATCATCCTCATATATTCTTTGGGTAATAGATTTTGCAGCCACGGATCATATGACAGGTTCTTCTAGTATTTTCTCTTCATATTCTACAAGTTATGGTAGGGATAAAGTCAAGGTGGGAGATGGATTTGTATCCTCTATTTTCGGGAAAGGTCCAATTAATTGCTCATCCTCGTTATCCCCCTCCTTGGTTTTTCATATTCCCAATTTCTCTACTAATTTATTATCTGTTAGTAATATTATAAAATCCTTGAATTGTTCAGTGACTTTTTTTCTACTTATTGTACCTTTCACGAACTAGAATCGAGGAAAACGACTGATAGTGGTAGAGCACATGGTGGTTCGTATTGCCTAGATAATTAAGCTCCTCCTCACTTTACCTGTCAAACTCTTCATGAGGATGGTGTTTCAGCCCTTTAGAACTTACATCAATGACAGAGATATTTGGAACACCCCTCATTCAGTGTCTTAGAGCATATTTTTCCTAGTCTAATAAAATAGTGTAGTAAATAATTTTTTGTTTGTGATGCTTGTGAATTTGCCAAGTATAAACGTTCATCTTATCCGAGTACTAATAATAAAAGCACGGCTCCCTTTGTAATTATTCATTCTGATGTGTGGGGCTCTTCTCGTGTTGTGTCTATTTCTGGTTATCGTTGGTTTGTTACTTTTATTAACTATTATTCTTGTCTTAATTGAGTTTACCTACTGTACAGTAAAAGTGAAGTTGTCTCGTACTTTAGATCTTTTCATAATCTAGTGAGTACCCAGTTTGATGTTAAAATCAAAATCCTTCAAAGTGATAATGAAACCGAGTATATTGATGGGGAATTTCGTTCTTACCTCAATGAGAACAACATTCTGTATAAAACTACTTGTGTGAGTACACCGGAACAAAATGGTGTAGCTGAGCGAAAAAACCGTCATCTTCTTGAGGTTGCACATTCATTGATTTTTATTATGAATGTTTCTCAATCTTTTTGACAGAATGCAACTCTTACTATCACTTATCTTATTAATCGTCTACCTTCGAGCATCCTTCAGTTCAAGTCACCTACTGAATGTCTCTTTGATTCTCTTCTCATTCCTTCTATTTCTTCTCTTTCTCCTAAAATTTTCTAGTGTGTTTATTTTATAAATGATTACAAACCCTCCAAGGAGAAACTTGATCCTAAGGATATACAATTTGTCTTTTTTGGTCATTCTATCACCCAAAAGGGATATAAATGTTATCATCTATAGTATAAGAAAATGTATGTTAGTATGGATGTTACCTTCTGTGAATTTGAGCCTTTTTTCTCCAGTAACCAAACATCTCTTTAGGGGGAGAATGTCACTACAGAGGAAAAGATGTTTTGTTAGGATCCTCTTCTTCAATTGCCTGTTCAGTGGAATGTTATTAAGGAGGAGCAACAACTTATCAAAGAAGGAAGTGATATCAGTGATTCACATGGCTGCGCTTACCTTAATAGGGATAAACTGAAGACTTGTTCTAGGGGTCAAAAAGTACAGATTACCCATGTGCTGCCAAATTAGTTGAATTCCCCAACTCCAGTTCCATCCTCCGCTAATTTATCAAGTAGTCAACCTCCAATTGTTGATGACTCTGAGCTTCTTATTGCAAGCAAAAAGGGTGTTCAAACTTGTACTCAACATCTTATCTCTAACTTTGTCTCTTATGATTCCTTATCTCCATCCTATCGTACTTTTATTTCCTCTTTGTCTTTTGTATCTATTCCTTGTGTGTCTGTTTCCTCCTTGACCTCTGTGTCTATTCCTTAGGGTTGGAAAGAGGCTCTCACTGATCCTAAGTGGAGAGAAGCTATGGCATAGGAAATGAAAGCCTTCAAAAAAATTGACAAATGGAAGTTAGTTCCTATTCCTCCTGGAGTAAGGGTAGCAAGGTGCAGATGGATGTTTACCATCAAACAACAAGCTAAAGGGACTGCTGAGAGGTACAAAGTTAAGCTAGTTTTTAAGGGATTTACTAAGACATATAGTATTGATTATCAAGAGACTTTTGCCCTTGTGGCAAAGATGAACTCCATAGGTGTTCTTATCCCTTGTGCAGCTAATTTGGGATAGAATTTGCAGCAGTTTGATGTTAAAAATACCTTTCTTCATGGAGACTTGGAGAAAGAGGTGTACACAGATATTCCTCTAAGTTTTTCATCTCAGATAACTAAGGGGAAGATGTGTAAGTTGAAGAAGTCTCTTTATGGGTGGAAGCAATCTCCCAAAGCTTGGTTTGAAAGGTTTCTTAAGACCATGTTGAATTTTGGATGTAAACAGAGTCATGTTGATCATATTATGTTCGTCAGATAGGTTGATGATAAAATTATAGTCTTCATTGTTTATGTGGATGACATAGTGATACTGGGATTGACGAGCATGAGGTCACTAAATTGAAGGCTTGGTTGACTAAGGAGTTTGAAATCAAAGACTTTGGTCTATTAAGATACCTCCTTGAAATAAAGGCTACCAGATCAAATAAAGACATTTTCATCTCCCAGAAGAAGTTTGTTCTTGACTAGCTTGAAGAGACTGGGATGTTGGGATATAGTACTACAGATTTTCTTATTGAAGTCAACCATCGACTGAATGTTTGTGTTGGTGAGGTCGTAGAAAAGTAGAGATACCAGAGGCTAGTTGGGAGATTGATATATCTGTTACATACTCGGCTAGATGTAGTAGGTGTTGTTAGTTAATTAATGCATGATCCTTGAATTTCCCATTTTGAAGTTGTTTGTCACATTTTGATGTGCCTCAAGTCAACTCCAGAAAAAAAGATCTTATTCTCTAAAATAATGGTCACCTGAAACGGGAAGCATTTAGCGATGTAGACTAGACAGGTTTAGTGGATGATAGACTGTCTACTTCAGGCTATTGCACCCTAATTAGAGGAAATCTTGGCTCGTGGAGAAGCAAGAAGTAGTGGCAAGGTCTAGTGTAGAGGTTGAATACAAAGCAATGGTCCATCAAGTCTGTGAGCTTATGTGACTTCAAACATTACCAAGAGATTTGAGAATTTATGATGAGAGACCTATGAGACTATTATGACAACAAGGTTGCTATTAACCTTACTCATAATCCAATTAAACATGATAGAACTAAACATATTAAAATTGATTGATCCTTCGTTAAAGAGAAGTTAAATAAAGGTTTGATTTATATGCCTTTTGCGAAATTAGAAAATCAGGTGGTCGAATTCTTCACAAAGGGGCTTAGTAGCACGGTGTCTCACCTCATTGTTTTCAAGTTGGGCATGAGAGATATTTATACATCAACTTGAAGGAGAGTGTTATGTTATATGTTATTCTAGTTCAAGGGTATTTTAGTATTTTCTGACATGACTATATACAAAAGCTAGGTGTAATTGTGTAACGCTAACACACTACCCTCTTCTTACATTATTCTTTTCTCTCTTCTCTCCGTTCTTCTTTCAGTCTTTAAACCTCAATAACTTCAAAACCTAACTATGTTCGCACCAACTAGAGAATAACAAGTCAGCTTTTTCAACACAGCCAAGGGATTCCTATGATCTCTGACATTCTATTCCATATTTTAGTGACAAAAGAATAGTGCATGACCAAGTGGTCCACACACTCTGCTTCCTTCTAGCAAAGAATGCACCATTGCGGATAAATATAATATGATAGCCTTTTTTTTTTGGAGCAACTCATTAGTGTTGAGTTTCTTATGTGCAAGCAATCGTGCAAATATTTGAACTTTTAAAGGTGCCTTTGATGTCCAAATTAAACATCCAGATTCAAATTTTGGAAGAAAAGATTGATCTATCAATGACACAAACAAAGATTTACAAGAAAATCCATTGAATCTAAGATCCAAAACATCAAAGATTGATAAATTCGAAGATCTGCCCCTCCCACACTCATCTAGAGTTTCATTGAACTAGGTTTGATAGGTTATGGTGGTGGTAGCGGGTGGTTGTGGTTGCTCACTCATTTGGAGTTTCCTCATTTATTTAGAGTTTGATTTAGCTGGGTTTGATGGGGGTGGTCGATGGTGGTGGGTGGTGGTTTAGATAGGGCTATTGTTGGCGGAACTTGGTGGTACCATAGGGCTTCTTCAAATCTCTAAGTTTGGCTGTCAAAATGGTGAGACTACGGGGGGAAAGGGTAGGGGTGGCTGCAAGGGATAGGTACAATGGGGGTAGATGGGGTGGCAACATGCTGTGTGAAAAAGGCTCCAATTTGGTGTTGTATCAATGTTAGGTTTGGGGCGATCGAGTTTGGTGCTTGGCGGGTTTATGTGGTTAAAGCTTTAGTGGTGGTGCTACATTGACTTGTCAAATGATCGTATCAGACCAGATATTGGTCAATCTAAACCCGAATAGAAAAGTTGAGTCTGAATCGAATAATAATCGAATCTGTTTATCTAATGGATATCAAAATTTTAGTCTATATCTGAATCCAATAATAATCAAATATATGGCCAATCATCCGATCTGTTCATATCCGAAATAATTTAATTTCAACGAAATTTTGTAAAATTATCAATAATTTCAAAAATTGCAATTGAATTTTAGCAAAATTTTACCAATCAATCACTCAATTCTAAGAATTTATCTTCCATTTCATCTCAATTTTACCAATAATTAAAATAAATACAAATTAAATGTAATCTTTAACCAACCCGAAACCCTAGCATCTGATGTTCACATTCGAGCCGATATTCAGACACTGTTGCATTCATTTCATCAGTATCATGGTTCAAGGTTGTAGTATCGGTCATTGACTCGAAGAGCTCTGAGACTATCGATTGCGGAGTTGTGTCGCAGTATCAGACAATATGACCTAAAAAAAATGTTGAGCATTTCAAGAGAATAAGGTCATATCGTAGCATCACAGAACCTTACCGACCGATTTGGTGACGATAACTCGGCGAGTAGGAATTGACTAAGAGACAACTCTGACGACTCAACAAAGTTGTGTGAGACTCAAGATTTATACGTAACGTGTAACAGTATTGGCCGATACTTCGAACCATGATCAAAATGATGAAGAAACCCATGAATTTTCCCAAAAATCAAAACCAAAAAATATTTGTAGTGAAGAGATAAGAAAGGGGAAGAGCAAAATCAAGATGGGAGAGAAATAGAGCAGGAGAAAGACGAAGAGCTAGATGGCATAAGCAAGAGAGAAATAGAGACGACATAAAAGGGAGGAAGACGGAGAAAGTAAAAGTGACAACGCAAAAGGGAGAGCCATGGATGCATTTCCAATAAAGGCACAACTTTTTTCTTTTAACTAGCTCAGCAACAAGTGCTAACAGGTCGGGTTGGTTAAAATCTCCACTAGGCTTAGCGAAACTTGCTGCAACTCTACTCAAGCCAACAATCTCCCCCTCAACAACTACCTTAGGACTCGAACCCATGACCACCCTATGTTATCAATTATTGAATCGAAATGCTTACCGTTGCACCAAAACCCAAGATGTTAGTAAATGCGCAATTTCTTTCTTTTAACTAGCTCAGCAACAAGCGCCCACGAGTCGGGCAGTTGGAGAGGGTGTAACTTAAGTATTTATACTTCAACATGCCCTCTCACATATATGCTAAATTTTGGGACTAGCACATAGAAACCTTTTAATAATTAGGGTGGTGTCAAGATTCAAACACATGCGATATCATATTAAACAACTATCTACTCCAAAAACTTAAACTATTGGAGAGGGTGTCCCTTAAGTATTTATACTTCAATGGAAACAAAACTAGCTTAATTAATACATTAGATTAGATTTGGGTTGAAATTAACATAAATTTAGCTTTGAATCAAGCTTTGTTTGGTTAACTAATTTTCAAGTGGAGTGTTTGAAAAATGGTGAGGGCAAAATGGTCTTCTAACAAAGAAGGACAATTTGGAAATATATGATTTTTTTAGGAATGACTTCAGCGCTTTTTGCTAGGGTTCTAAAGTCCATTAGACAGAGGGGGTCAATATGTAACTAATGCCACAAACCTCAAGGGGTCTCCGTGTTATTTTTGAAATATCAAGGGGTCGTTGTGTCATTTGACCTAAGGTCATTGGGTCCATGTGAAATTTACCCAAAACTTTTTAAGGGAAGAAGACTTGCTCCATGCTAACTCACATATAGCACATCATTTGAACCTGAGATGCACAAAGAAATTTCTTGCAACCTTCTTTTGTTTTTAGACGATCGCTAATCATGTGACTTCAGATCATGCTTTGTTTCGCAAGACCAAATGGATTCCTCTCATGCTGAGCTCTTATTCAATAATTCACCTTTTAATACCTCCTTACGTATCTTTTTCCCTTTCATACATGGATGTCAACTTACTTGAAGACCAATATTTTTTAAGTAAAGCTCTAATGCATAAGAGAATTTGCAATATGAATATCCAGAACACATCTTCCAATTGCAATGTAAATAGTAAGAGTATGTTTAGTGTGCTTAAATAATTATTCCATTGGGAAATATGCATAAAGAACCAAGGCAAATGAACCAAATTCAAGGTTCCAACATACCACTCCGCATCATCAATACACATACTAGTTGGTTTTTCAATGATGGCCAAACCATTCACCACAACAAAACGAACACGCTTCTCTTCTTGTATAACTAGTTCCGGAAATCTCGACCTCGTTTCGAAAGAAGTTGCCAGTTCCCGTCTTTTAAATATGTAGGGTCCTGCAAATATCAAACAGTTACATGCCAATAAACGAAAAAGGATGCATGATGATTCCTGTTGAGATTCACCGGATCACTCCAGGTACCACGTGAGTGAGATAAGGAATGCCTGGCATACCAGGTGTGTTGGGGTGGAGAGGAGCAAGACTTCAATTAAGGGGAAAATGGGATAAACCTCATGAATGGTCAAACCTGATATGCCAACTTCTTAGTAAATACTACACAAAATGGATCAAAAGACAGCAAATATATACACCACAGGCTAGACCAATTTCTCATGTATCTTAATTAGACATAAGAAATGCATGAAAGTTTTTCCCTTTTTCAGATTTTGTGTGCTGGGATTGGAGGGAGGAGGAAAGACCTCAAGGGAACAAAAAATAAAAGGATAAACATTATAGATACTAAAACCTCAGCACAAATTTCATCTTGAATCCTATTCATAATAGATAAGATTAGAGCAAAAGTTTATCCAACAGACTGGAAATTTCTTTTGCCCAAGTAAATTGGTTCAAATTCTATTTTACTCCAAAGAAATTGGTTTCACCTTATCTATGATAACCTCCATAGGGAGAGAGAAATGTAATACCTTTCCTAGGAAATTTCTTGGCAAGCTTTCTGTACAAACCACCAGCAGCTTCAAGGGCAACACCAATGGTCTTTTCACGCATGCCATTGAGAGAAGAGAACCTTATGTTCACTTCACTGACCAAAGTTTCATACATATTTGCCACATACATCAAGGGTAAAACAAATCGTGCATCGCCTTCACATCGGGTCTCTCTTGACTTCCTCTTGCTTAGTTTATCTTGTGCAGATTGAGCCGCATAGTCAGCCTCAGAATCAGGCACTTCAATTACATATGGCTTTATAAAATGGTCCACAATGATATCCAAAAATCTTGTCCTTGCTGTTTCAATTGGTGATACATCTAATTCAAAGTTACAGTCAAGTCAGTCGATCAGAAAGTACTGGCCCATAAAACTTCTATGTTCTTTGTCTTAAAATCAAAACAAAAGATGAAAGTTGCCTAACCATCAACTGTGAAAATATTGTAGGAACCCCTTGAAGGCCCATTATTCTCAAGGCTAGAACGATCTTCCTCCACCCCAACGCCATGAAGTGGTAAAGAGTTCCTGTAGGATTCATGCATACAGTCCTGAAAGATTAACATTGCGTAAGCCATAACAATCTGTAAAGAGAATATAATGGGGGAAATACTTGGGCTCTGCTGACTGCTAATAGACTGTAGGAAGAGAAAATAATTTGATATTATAATCTTGATTGTTCATGAACTGTTTCAGAAATCAAAACCTCCAATTGGCCTAGGCCAACATTGTAACACAATATAAGGCTAAGTTTCTCTTTTATGTATACAAAAGTAAAATTTTAAATGTAATGGCATGAAAGAAAACTGTAAACAAATAGATAGGAATTAAAGAGATCAGTAGATGCTTAAATGTGTGAAGAGTGGGCAACACTGGCGGTTCTTATTGCATGGGGCTGTGCCGCTGTGCTTTCTACTTAGCACCAATAAACTATGATAGCTAACTATGATTATACGTCATCTGTAATAATGAAGGACACCATTAAAAGAAGTGAGAGCAGAGACTATGGAGCATAGTGTGCAAGGGGTTGAAACTTATTCCATAGTAGTGCTGTAAATGAAAAGCAGGAGACCGCCTACTTTTGCATTGCTTAGTAGTGGGAAAATTGTCGCCTGGTTTGCTTTCCTGAGCAAAGCTTCTTGGGTGATGACCAGATCATTGATGGACTTCTCACAATCTCGGAATGTGTATGCCATGAGGGCACAGTCATAGTCTCATTGCTTTCAATACAGTGGGCTGCCTTGGGATGCCTAGACAACTAAGGACTCTTTGTATCCATCATAGCTACTTTTTTTTCTCTTTTACATTTATACATAATCTGTACATGGGTTGGGTCCTCATGGCAGTCTATGGGGACAAAAGGATGGAGGAAAGGCACGTCTGGAATAAGATTTCAAAAGGTGGAAGAAACAGGGTCACAACTTTTTGATGAGAGAAACTAATATGAGGAAGTAGGAAAAATGAAAAGATAAGGAAGAAAGAAAAATGAAAAGATAAGGAAGAAAGAATCAAAAAACATTCACCAGCATGCCTTCTGAGATTTACACCACTAATTATTCTAAGTTCTAACTGACTGCTTAAAAGTGAAGTAACCTTCGTACTGACAAGTAAATACAAGTAGACGCCAGAAGTTGGATAAAAGTAATAAGTAGGAACAAACTAAGGAGGATAACATAAGGCTAAAGGGTCCACTGACTCCACTCCATAAATATTTTGCTTCATAACTAGGGGTGCAACTCGGGCGAGTTGGGCGGGTTGAGAGGTCAAACTCTAGTCCAACCCTAGATATATAATCTTCAACCCTAACCCTAACCCTAACCCTACCTCAACCCGAGGTACTCAACCCAAGTACTGCCTAAGTTTAATTCAGGCGAGCTTGGGTTGAATTCGAGTTACTTAATTCGGGCTGATTTTTGGTTAAACATCGGGTTGGGCTTGGATTACTTAATTCGGGTTGATTTTTTGAGGTGTAGATCTGATTTTTTCAAGTATAGATCTGATTTTTTTAAGTGATCTGAGATGAAAGGCAAGGCACAGATGAAAAGAGAGGGAGAGGGAGAGAGAGAAGGAGGAGTGACAAGTGAGAGAGGGAGGCTGAGAGTCTGAGACGACTCAGACGAATGACGATTAAGAGAGGGAGGAGTGACGAATGAGAGAGGGATCTGAGAGTGATAAAGGCGCAGGGGTGAAGACTTGAAGTAAAGTGAAAGTCTGGACTCTAAAGAGTGAAGATAAATACTAACTCTAGTTAAATATATTTATGCATATTCGGGTTTAACCCAATTTAATAATTGGGTTCAATCCGATTTTAATATTCGGGTTGAACCCGACAACCCAAGGTCTCAACCCGAGACTTGTCCAAATTCAATTCGGGTTGAAATTTTTTTACCCAAGCCCAATCCAAGTATTAAAAATTCTAATCCAAGTCCTGTTTTTTCCGGATTGGGCTCGGGTTGAATTTGGGTTGGCCCGCCCAAGTTGCACCCCTATTCATAACTAAACAGATGTTATTACCCAATGACTTCTTAAACTGCAACATCGACCCAAAAGAGACTCAACCATAGTCTCATTTGGCTGGCCAAATACAAGTTTTGGTAGGGGAAGAATGGACCCAAAAGAATAGGGAACATAATCCATCATCAATCATCGCTCCAATGTTCTGTCTTGTTTACAAATCACACTATCAAACACAAGAAAATAATGTAACAAGGGTATGAAATTTTAGTCTGAAGTATGGCATAACAAACATTAAGAAGATTAAAGCCTTATTTCCTCAAATAGAAACCCTACATTGCTTTGATTTAAACATAGAAGAAAAGGCCTAGTAGAAGAATAAATACTGGCACATCCAATCAACAAAAAGACAAATAGAAAAGAGGAGAAAAGTAAAAAAGAAGATAAAGGAGAAGAAAAGTACTCTCTTTCTCTCTCAATCCCCCCCCCCCCCAAAAAAAAAATATATATATGTACATGTTTCTGTGAATATGCAAAAAAAGAGAACAACTGCCAAGTGATTTTGGAAGCATGGATGGCTTTGTCAAGTGACTATAGTGTTTTGGCAATACCTCAACCTCTCTCCTCCCTAAGCTCCCTCCCTCTAAAAGCTAAGTCTGTATCTGAGTCATCTGACTCAAGAAAGTAGAGTTACCCCCTCCCAGACAACCGTGGGGGATCAACCCAACTAGAACACAAAAATAATATCATCTCATCCTCTTAGGAGTGGATATAGGAAATTGTGCAGATTCTTTAGCATATCTAACTAATATGTGTAAACAACTGCTAAATAAAATGGAGATGCATTATGTTTATTTTATATTTCTCCTTCTCTTCTGATCAAAAAAAATATTTCTCCTTCTCTGGCTGTCTAACTTAGCCATCACATTTGTCATTAACCAAAAAAAAAATTAGTATTTGTTTGCTTAGATTGGCACATTAATTTCTACTTTTGTACCAAGTGAAGATTAACCGCATTACAAAACAAAAAAGAAAAATATGAGAAGGCAAGTGCAAAAGGCTAGTGTCCTTGCATTAACTATGAAAATAAAATTAAAACTCCCTTTCTATTCACTTAATTCATATATCCAAAGAATATGCAAGACTATTGTAGTTAGAAGCATGCAATGACGTATTTTTGGGTTACAGATTCTTGAGAATCTTTCAGTAATAGTAAATGCTAAGCCTTGCTTATATATACATCGTGAATGAAAGGGTTGTGGTCCGAACAGATTTGTCACCTTGAGTACTTACTTATCAAAAGAAATGCAATCGTAATTACTCAATGACTCAACCAACATTATTCACATGTTGAAATTTCTAACACATACAAGACACATGACTGCTTAACCATGACATATTGATTGAAGAAGCTTTGCAAATCAAATATTCCATGGACGGATTTGAGACTGGGCACACAAAGAATGTCGATATTGGAATTGGTAGCCTAAAATAAACCAGGATTTGTGGAGGAATTTTTTTTTAAACAGTAAAAAGTATATATCAACTTTTTCAGTTTAAAAACATTTATTGTCTTCCACCGAGCACGATCATAAATTTAGCAATGAATCTTATCATCGACCCATTTTAGTTGTAGTACATAAATAAACACATTAAATAATTTAACTGTAGAGATTCAAGAAATTCACCAAATTAGAACAACAAAATCCACATCAACCCAAAACACTCTTACTACAACAACGAAATCAACCCAAATAGACTCTAAACCTGAAAAGATTTGCCCTTAACTGAAGCGACTGGAATTCTATTCCAACTCCACTGACTTCTCAAATTTCTATCTGAATTCAAGGCAAAAAAACATGCATCTAAGTTTTAATTATAAAAAAGGAAATTACTCTATCAAAACTCCAATTTTGGAATTCATGACAACCATTATCCTGATCCATAGGGAATACGAATAAATCACAATCTTATAAATAGGTATGTGTTTGACGGAACATACAGAGTAGCTGGCTGTCTAGGCTGTTTGGTAAGACATTAAATAGAGGCTTACTGTAGAACCCATTCTTCCAATGCCCATTCTAAGAAAACTACAATTAATGGCTTCTCAAAATCAACATCCCTTGAAGTGATCGTCACTGTTAATCAACACATTGCCAGCAGAGAAAACTGCCCTTATTTTGTTAAAACTAAGAAGTGGAAAATATAAAAAGCATGGAACATTACATTCACAACGGCACTGGACTCCTCGTCGTTGTCCAAGCTATCTTCGGTGACGGCATCGCGGTCCACGTCACCGCCAAGGCCTTCGAGATCTGATGATCGACCATCGACGGTGTTGAGGTCGTGCAAAGAGCTGCCTATAAATGAATTGGCCGATCTCAAATTGTAGTGTTGATGAACTGGAAGCCTAGTCCCCATCTAAACCAATTAACCCCCTCAAGAACCCTAGAAATTACAACGTCATACACCTCCCTCTTCTTCCTCTTCTCCAGTTGAAACTATTCTCAGTAACAAAGAGAGACAAATGAGAAGACACTGATGTGTGTGAGTGAGAGAGAGAGAGAAAGAGAGAGAGAGTGAGTTTGAAGAAGGTTTCTTTTTTTTAGGGGGGTAAAGTAATGAAGAGGATGCTTAAACGGCTAGACAGACTAACAGAAATGGCTCTGACTTGAGTGAGAGAGAGAGAGAGAGAGAGAGAAAGAAGCCAGGGGCAGTACCTGAGCTGTTGGTTGCCTAAAGCAGTAGCCAAGCCTATCTCCGTCCGACCTTCGCACCAGCGCCCAAACCGGTTGGTCACGTGTGTGGGTTTTTTTTTTCTTAGAAATTTGTCGCTTAATCATTTATATTTAGGTTTCTTGATATTTAAAATATTATCCACAGACCACTTAAGAACACCTGAAATTTGTAAACGTGTAACATTTAGATCTCTTAAGTTTAAAATGTAATACATAGATAAAAAATAAGGTAAATTACACCGTTAGTCCCTTAAGTTTGATACTTATTGCACTTTCGTACCCGATGTTCTAATTTCGACAATTTCGTCCTCCATATTGTAACATCGGCTGACTTTCGTCCTTACCCCTAACAGCCGTCTAAAATTGTGACAGAAAATGGCACATGAGCGGCATGTGATGGAACAAGAAGGGCAATATAGTCATTTAATGCTAATTCCCGCCCATTTAACCTCTTCAGTTACCTGAGTGTGTTCCTGTTGTCGATCATATCTAGGGTTCACAATCGGATTTGGGGAATTCATCTTCTTCTTCTGGTGCTGTTGAAATAAAGAGTAGTTTCTCACCTAAGTAGGGTTTCAGATACTCCTATAATGGCCGGCTGGTTCAATTGTCAACGATGTGAAGACAATGACTTCAATCCAAAATATGGTAAATCAAGGACCATTAAAGCTTGAATAAATTTGTTATTCACTCTTAAACACATCGATTTTGCTGAAAAAAATTTCATGAATTGGACGTATACGAAATAGTTCTTACATGCAATCTGTGATTATTTTATACAAATTTTTTGTTTTATATGCATGTGGTCCCCAGATTTTGTTTTGTTTTATATGCATGTGGTCACACTTTTGATAATGGAGTGGTACCCATTATGTTTTGCAGAGCAAGATTCCAAGTATTTTACACTGAAAATGCATCATGATGGGGAGTTTCGAGACAACCCACATAAGGAATATGTTGGAGGTAGGGCCGACGTCTTCCACCACAGACATCCAGACTTAATGTCTTTACTGGAACTTGATGAGATGGCGAGGGGGGTTAGGATATGATGAAAAGATTCTCAGGTACCATTATCTGATACCAGACAAGAATTTAGATAATGGTTTGATTTTACTGTATACTGATAATCAAGTCTTCACAACGTTTAATTCATTATATCCCAACACAGTTGTTGATGTATACATTGAACATAGATCACTATTTGATGTATTTGATGAGGAGGGGGTAAGAAATGATGTAGATATTGGGATTAGACATTCTGTTATTATTGAGGAGAACAATGATGAAGATTTAAATGGTTTAGAGGAAAGTCAAGTAACTACTGTATGTAGTACAAGAAATAATAAGCAACCATATTTGCTGGAGTATGTTAAGAAGGAAAGAGTAGGGATTGAAAGAGACAGTGCAACAGTTGAGAGTGACATAGAGAAGGAAAGAGCTGGGGTTGAAAGAAACAGTGCAACAGTTAGGAATGACATAGAGAATGAGAGAGCTGGGATTGAGAGAGACATAGCAATAGTTGGGAATGACATAGAGAATGAGAGAACTAGGGTTGAGAGAGACAATGCAACTATTGGGGGTGACATAGAGAATGAAAAAGTTGGGGTTGAGACAAACAATGAAACTTCTGATGGATTTGATTTTCATGACCGTGAATATGATGTAGAAGAAGATGAGATAATGGTGGTATGAAGGCTAAGGGGAAAGGGGTATAATATAGATAATGATGTAGTTGTTCTAGTAGTTGTTTTTGCAGACAATGTAATAGAATTGGGTAGCTTGAACATTGTCTATGAACCACTCTTTTGTTTATGTACACCTATTATGCCTATTGTATTATTCTATATTACATAGTACATTCCATCAAACAAATAAGTAGGTCTTTGAAAAAAGAAGACGAGAACTTCATTCATAATTAAATTGCACAAATGCCTTTTCTTACTTACATAATCAACACACCCTTCTGCACATCTAAACAAACCCTTCTGGACTAAACAAAACACCACATTACATTAAACAATACACCCTTCTGGACTAACCAAACAGCACATGCCATTCTTAATTTCCTAATTCATAACCAGGTGCAGGATTATTCTCTTTGTTCATATTCACGTCTGAGTTCTTCCAATTCATCAACACAACCAACCATGTTAGAATCAGCAAGATCCCCAACACCTTCTCTCTATGTCGAATTCTTGTCAATTGTGCTTCCATTCTTTTGATTCTCACCAGCAAGCCAAGAATGATGTTCTTCGATTGGTTACACATGGGAGGGTCATACCATTCAAAATACCACATCCTCCACTTTGCTGCATACAACAGACAACAAAAATATTGCCCAACCTTCGAAAAAATTAAGTAGTTCAAAACAACCCAATTGAAAGTTACTATATCATTATCGCAATGAAGGAATCTCCTACCGGGATTTTGATCTATCCACGAAGTAAAAATCCTTGTCCTTCTCCCACAATAGCAAGACATACGTTTCATTCTCTTCTTCCTTCGGCTAGCTGGTCCCTTACTATGACGCCCCAAAATTCGGGGTTCCGTTTATCAACCCATGATTACCCATCAACCCGCAAAAATACCCGTGGATGCCGGTTAACCCGACACCGCGGCACCACATTCCCTTTACCGGGATTGATAAAATCCAATTTATCTCTCGGTTGGCTGACCCATCCGAGGTCCAATATACCACCATTGGTATCCTACTATTGTCCATTTATAACATTGGAAGGAAGGAAAACATAGTCCAAAGACTTGGCAAAAGAATAAAAAAAAAAATTCTAAGTTTTGGAGAGTGTACCGGTACGCGTACTGGTACGGTGGGCTCACTGGTCCTGGCAGTACCGGTACGCGTACCGGTACGCTCTGCCTTCTGCACAGCTCTGTACCAGTACACTCTGCCCACTTTTGCCTATTTCTCCTGTTTTCCAATTCCAATCCATTCCAAACATTACTGAAACTAACTCAAACTTATACAACATGTATTTATACATTAAAACATGATTGATACGAGTTCTATTACAATTATTGACATAAATTTACATGCCAAAACTAAGTTTTCATAAATATTTTTACAAAAACTTCAAGTAAAGCCACATTCCGGCTTTCTTCACCCTTGATGACTCGGATGAGAGCCGTCCATCGGCGTGTAACCCGCACCTGAAATGTTTTTCCGTATAGGGTGAGCTACGCTCAATAGAGTATCTCCTACAGAGGCTACTCCCCACCTAGATGCATATGGAATGTACACATGCAACAATCAACAACATCTATCCATTTCAAACATGAATATGTGATTCAAGGTTAAAATTCTACCATGCCATGCCATGATATGAGATGACACTCACTCATGCACTTTAACCCGAGTCATCACCGACTCCCACAACACAATGTAATGCACATGTGCAATGAATCCGTCAATTGAAGAAAATACATCCAATGATTGTTTGAAATAAAAGTTATGTATTTATAAAACTAAATCATTGTTGGATGTTACCCATTGAATAAGTATTTTTTTAAAACAAAATCTTGTGTCCTTGTTGGGTAACAGATTTTGGTATCACAACCGCCGGTTTCATACACCATCACACTTTTCCGGAATTTCACCTCAGGGGAGTGTGTGAACCAAGTAGCCGGGTTTTTCACCCGAGGGAAAGTCTAGCCCTACTTGCTATACCCGACACAAGTTTTTCATGCAACCATGCGACTCAGTCGGATTTTCAACCCAACTTTCCCGAGCCCACCCATCAATCACCAAGTGTGGTGTTTGATCACACCATGCACACATACCCACCTAATGTGATGTCTCCGTGCAAATGCAATGTAATGAACCATTGCATGTCAATATCAAGTCTCATATGTAATGAATGTCATATGGATCAATTTAACCACATACATTAACATATGCCATGGTAATTTATATCATATGCATATAAACACCAAACCTTGTCACTTTGTCAATTCATTAATAAGCATATATCAACAACAATTTACCAACATGTTATCACATAACCCATGTCATTCATAAGACACAATATAAACATATACCATGCCCACCAAATGCCAAATTCCACTCACTCAAGGCATTTTACCAAACACCTTCAAGGCAATAATCATGTTAAACACATAACATGCCCAAAAATTCACTAAGTTACAAGAAATTACACAAGTAACTTTCATACATCAAAATCAAGCTAGAAGTTAGCCTAAGCCATTTCTATACTCATTTTCTCATTTCCATAACAATAGACAAGTGATATATAACCGCCTACACCTAACCATCCCTTATGGACATTCTAGGTTAGAAATGAACCCAAGTAGGAGGGAACCCTACCTCTTGAAACGTGAATCGAAGGATAGAACATCAAGAACACCAACCAAAACCTCCAAGACTTGATTTCCCCAAAATCTCCCAATTGGATCTTCAGTGAAATCCCTTGTTCTTGGTATGGCTATGTAGCCCTAGTCGAGAAGATCGACTTTAACTCTTGGCTCGACGGATTCCGACCGACGGAACCCCGTGAATCGAAGGAAGAAAATTTGATTTCTCTCTTTCTCTCCCTCTTTCTCTCCCTCTTCCTCTCCAACGTTGAAGACCAGCTGATTTCAGCTGATATTTTTGCCAAAATATCTAATTTTAGTCCTATTTATAATTTTCAAGGCTTGGCTCAAATCGCGCCACATGCCCCCCACTTGTTCGGGTCCGTTTTCGCCCCGAAACGATTAAATTCATCTCGGTTTAAGTTCAAATTAATTTTATTTGAACTTTAATTCAATTATAAGAAAATTCTATAAAATTTATTTGTGGGGACCTTTGTGAGATCAACCGCCACCCAGTCACCTCGAAATACGTGCAAAATCCGACTATCTCGGAATTCAACGAAATTAATCTGGGTGACTCGATTTCGCGATACGAATCCAACGGCAAAATCCGTTGTGTCATACGAGCTCTAGAGAGAACATATTTTAATTCCCGCATTATAGTGGTAAATGACCATTTTGCCCTTTTTCGGAAAAATTTCAAATTTTCCCGGGATTTACACTTACTCTTTGTCTTCGTCTTCGTCATCCTTAGCTTGGCTTGTGATTGAATGATTCAACTGTTAGCTAGGGCAACACAATTGAAGAGGTTAAATGGGCGAGAAAGAGCATTAAATGACTATATTGCCCTTCTTGTTCCATCACATGCCGCTCACGTGCCATTTTCTGTCACAAGTTTAGATAGACGTTAGGGGTAAGGACAAAAGTCAGCCGATGTTACAACATGGAGGACGAAATTGTCGAAATTAGAACATCGGAGACGAACGTGCAACAAGTGTCAAACTTAAGGGACTAACGGTGCAATTTACCCTAAAAAATATCTCAATCTAAGATAGAATATCAAATATTTTAAATTTTACGACCAAAATTCATGTTCTATTATGACATTTATTGAAATAAAATCATAATTAGTATACAATTATACTATCTATTAGAATTTAATTTGGTCGTTTAAACTACCAAATTACTCCAATTAAAAATAGAAGATATTGTGTCTATTACAGTTTGACCCTACTTTGATTTTATTTCAATAAATGACATAATAGAACATGAATTTTGATTGTAAAATTCATGTTCTATTATGAATGACCTAGACCCCTTATTTGATTTTTTTTAGTTTTATTCTAATAGATAGTATAATTGTATATTAATTATAATTTTTTATGAAAAATTTATATTTATATTTTTGATTTATTTTGATAAATGATCTAATAGAATATGAATTTTGGTTGTAAAATTTAAAATATTTGATACTCTATTTTTTATTAGAATGTTTTTTGTCTAAATATAATATTTTAAATTTTAAATGTCTAAGTATTATATGCTTATAAACTTCAGAGGGTGTAGATGTAATTCACTAACAGATATGCTAATGAACATTGATGACAGAAGTTTAAATGTTACGTGCATATAAACTTTATGGGGTCTATGTGTAATATTTCAAATATTAGATAATCTAAATAATTAAGTGACAAACTTTAAGGGGCCTAAGTGTAATTCTCTCCTTTTTTTTTTGAAAGAAATCATGTGTGTGGGTAAGTAATGGGATATGCGAGTAAATTATATAATGACAATTTATGACATAATTGTTGACTTTATGATTAGTAATTATTTGATTGATAGTGAGTTTCGGTATTTATTGCGACTCGCAATTAATCCAATAGTTATGGTGGATTAAGTCAGGAAATCATATTAACAATAGTTAAGTGATTGAGTTCAACACTTCTCATACCCCTAGATTGTGTTTGGCTTGATGGATAAACCAAGATAACATAAGTTGGATTGAATAAAAAAATGTAAGGGCCAACAAGGCATATGGAGACTAGATAATCGTCGGCTTTCAAAAAATCGAGATCGTTGCTTTTGGGCCCAGTTATCCCTCTGAAACGAATAAAATTAACCCGCCTACACTTTGGGATTTGTAAGCAACCGACAGGATATGTGTGGTATTTACCTAAACACCCCTCTAAAGCATGTGCTAAAGTTTTTTTTCCTTCTTCCCTCCATTTCACTGATCCCCCAGGAATGACGCCAAACTGGTCCCCCATTGCTAAGGTATGCTCTATCTCTTTCTCTGTATCGCTATGTCTCTCTCTCTCTGTATCTCTCTCTCTCTCTGTGGGTGTATCGCTCTCTCTCTCTCTCTCTCTCTCTTTATGGGTGTAGCACTCTCTCTGTGGGTGTATCACTTACTCTTTCTCTCTCTATGTATGGTTGCATCGTTCTCTCTCTATGTATCGTTCTATAATTTTGTCTCTCTCTCTCTCTCACTACATTGCTTTCTCTCTCTGTCTCTCTCTCTATCCGTATCACTCATCTCTGTCTTTCTCTCTGTATATCGTTCTACCTAGCACAAAAGAAAGTAAAAAAAAAAACATAGACACACACACAGCAGCATAATCACCCATCTCTTCTCTTTCTCTCTCTCTGTGGGTCTATGTTTATGTTGAGATCTCCTAACCAGCACATAGTAAAAGAAAAACACATTCCCAAACATAGTAACATAAACACACACACATACACGATGATTGAAACACACACGCACAAATACAGAGTATCCTATGCGCACACACACACACACGTGTTGGATATTGGGGCAAAATTATGATTACTGTGATGTTGTTCATTTTTGTTGGCTTTGTGACATGTTTAGTTTTAGTAAAGCAGTTTTTATTTTGTTAACAATGTATCGCCACACCATTTCGACGTTTAACCTACTACTCAGGTATTCTCATTTATTTTTGGATTGTTTTACAGTTTTGTGTACTAGGCCCGTTGTATATTTTTGTCAATGTATTTTGTTTTTGATTGTTAGAAGATTTGTGAGGTTGAAGCCTTTGACCAATGTGATATTGTTTACATATTTCTTTAGATGACGAAGTAACATAGAATATATTGTGTTTTTTATGCTTATGTTTATTTTTAGTTGTAAGTATGTAAGAATGATAAATTTGCGTTAATTTTTCTAATTTATTTAATAATACTACAAACTAAAATAATTGAATTCATATGTCGTAATGAGATACTCTGTATAGTTATTTACAAGTTGACGCATGTGGATAATTGCATTACACCATTTTTTTTAGAGAGCCTTTTATGGGTGATAACAAAGTTATTAGATGAATTGTTTTTGATGAATTAGGTAAACATGGACCCGATGAATTATGTACCTTACTTACCATTATGAATAGGACTATTCGGGAGATGGTAATTGTGTTTAATCTTGTGGTGTCTATAATATGGGACATGGAAAACAAAGCTACGACATCTGAGGTTCCACGACACTTCCATACGAGTTGGTTATAGATTGAACACTTGCATCATCTTATCGGTGAGAGTGATAGAACATGTATAAACCAACTGAGGATGGATAGACACACGGTTGTTGTACTGTGTAATATGGTCCATGATGTGGGACGATTAAGTTCAACTAGGAACGTTAGTGTTGAGGACATGAGAACGATGTTCTTAAGTATTTTAGCTCATGATAACAATAATAGACCAGTTAAGTTCAATTTCCTTCGCTCGGTTGAAAGAGTTAGTTGACATTTCAACAATGTGCTTACTGTGGTGTGATGAGCACAAAATATTGTATATTTCAAGGCCTCATTACATGCATTTTAACTTAACTTTTGCATCTAAGTACTTAGAGTTAGCCGATTTTATGAATAATGTTGAATTTTCATTGTTGCAAGTTTTTATAGCTTAAATGATTGATTTTAGGACCTTGCAACTATGATGGATGTGTGGTGAGGGCATGGACACATTACATGAAGATTTGGAGGCTTAAAAGTGAAGAAATCAAGGAGGTATTGGTGTTTGGGAACAAAAGCACCAGCAGCCACACCATCTGGAAACAGAGCCTCGGTTTTCCTCCATTTTGACCATGATACACTTCGAAACTGAAAAAGTGAAAAACATGAAAGTTGTAGATCTGGATGTCTTCTGTATTGTGTCAAAATTTCAGCTCAATCGGACGGTTAGATCAAAAGTTATGCCAATTCTACGAAGACTGGTCCTGAGCAGAAAAACTGAGTACCGGTACGCCGAAACTACTGGTGTTCGAAGTACCGGTACGGTACAGTACCGGTACTGTCTTCTGAAAAAGCCCGAAATGCCTCCAAATCACTTCCCACTTGCTTGGGGGTCCCACCAATGCTTCTCCCACTTGCCCCCCAACATTTCCTTACACATTTCCATGCCTCCCTGACACAACTTGAAGACTTTGGAGGCTTGGCATTCAAGGAGGAAGAGAGAGAAATGGGCTGCCATGTGGGTTGCAGGCTAGCCTGTCCAAGGCTTCAACTCAACCTCCTATTGATGGGTGGCCTGAACACAGCTGGGGGGACCACCATGCACGAAATTTGAAGGCTCACACTCCATATACTCAGCATTATTCAGCATTGTAAAGTGGTGGCTACCTAAGCTTAGATTGCTCCAAGGAAGAAGACAATGAATAGTGCTAGAAATTTATGTTTTTGCATTCTCTTCTCCATTTCAAGTGTAGTAAGCTTTTAGATTTCTTGTAATCCTTAACTCTTGCACTTTAATCTCATCTATGTCAAGTATATTTAAAGTTTAGTTACATGTTCTACATTTTACCATTGTTGTTTAAGCTTTCTTCATTTCTAGCTTTAAAATGGGTATTGTATGTCTTTCTTTATAGTTCAAGTTTTATTGCTTCAAGTTAAGTTTCATGCTTTAAATCTTCATTTCTCTACAATGTCTCTTTACATATTGTATGTCTTTCCTTTATGCATGAGTAGCTAGATTTTTAGTTGGCTAATCCAAGGGAAACCTCCTATTGGGTGTGCCATTTCAACTCATTTTCTTTCCACCTCTCGGTGTACGATGGTTCGGTTTGACTGGGTTGGGGTGAGGACGTGGTTGTGAGTCTTTGATATCCCGTAGGCATTGTCACGGGTTATGCTTGGATCCTCACCTCCCTTTAGTCCCGAGCTTCCTACGAATCAATCGTTCATCTATGTACCATTGGGGGAAGGCTTGAGTTGATTTGGTATTCCCATTGAAATGACCTCTTCGGATTAACCAACACTTGTTTTTCTTGCATTTCCATTCACAAACACAACCACAAAACTCAAACAAAAGATTTTTCACTTTCTTTACCTTTTGCAAAATCACCTTCACACAACTCGAACTTTCCTTCCCTGAGGAGACGACCTTGGAATACTTTTCCAAGTAAAACACCGACACACAAAAGATTCTTTGCGATTGGGGAGCACTTTTGTTCACACACCCGCATTTCATTTCACACACCCGCATTTCATTTCACATTTTGTTCATTCCATTTTCCACCAAGCCGTTGTTGCCTAATCTTTTGCATCATCCTGAGGGAGAGTGACACTCCCTTTCAAACATAAGCCATATACACATGTCAAATGGTGATGTTTAGGGGTTAGGAATAACAACGTTTTTGCTCAATCATGGTGTTGAGGCTGCGTAAGTTACTGCTATAGTCACCAAAATCAGTGCTTGAGAACAGTACTGACAATAAATGGAAGTGGTTTAAGGTAAGCCTAGTGTGACACTCATTTCAACATTGTTTATTATGCCTTTTCCATTTCTTTTCTTAGGTTTTATTGCTCGACTGAAAGTGTAAAAAAAATTATATTCTTTTGGCTTTGTAGAATTGTGTGGGTGCATTAGATGTCACTTACGTTCCTGCTCGAGTACCTCTTGTCCATCAATCTAGATATAGAACACGTAGAGGTGGGATAACAATAAATGTGTTGAGTGTTTGTACACCGAACATGAAGTTCATTTACGTGCTTCCTAGATGGGAAATGTCAGCTGCCGATTCTAGGATATTGTGGGATGTTGTTACTAGGCATAATGGGTTGAAGGTAGCACGTGATAAGTAACATATTATGCTTGTTTCTAGAAGAAACATGTAACTATTAATAAAGTTATAGTTTTTGGCTACTTGTAACCAATATATTCTTATACAACACAAGCACGTACTACCTAGTTGATGCTGGTTATACAAATGGAGAGGGATTTTTAGCACCATTTAGGGGTCAACGGTATCATATAAAAGAGTTTGGGGTTGGTGCAGCCGTGCCATGAAATCTCGAAGAATTGTTTAATCTCTGGCATTCTGCGGCAAGGACAAGCATTGAGAGATGTTTTGCATTGCTAAAAAATAGATGGGCGATTCCTAGGGGCATCGTGCTACTATCCCGTGCGCACTCATAACCGCATCATAGCTGCATGTTGTTTGTTACATAACTTAATTAGGAATGAAATGAGTGTTGACCCAGTTAAGGAGGAGTTGCCCGAAGAAATTCCTGTTGATGGTGAACATGCGAATGATGTCATAGACAATGTTGGGACATCTACTGAATGAACTTCGTTTCATAATCAATTGGCCTTGGAAATGTACAATGAGGGGAGAAGTAGTCGAGGCCAACCTTTGAATTGAGGTTCTATGTAATTTGAAGACTCGTAATTTTGTGTTTAATTATTTTTGTGATGTTTTTATTATGTTTCATGTTGTTGAAATACATGGAACTTGATGGTTACAATGTAAAATGTCCATTATGCACTTTCAGTGTTTGTAATTCCTAGTCTTGTTATTTTACCCTTCATATGTGATGAACACTCAATATTTTATTATTTCATAGCCTTTCACATCTAATTTAGGCTTGCTAAGTAACTAACTCGTTTCACTTTGTGCATTTTGTAGCTTAAGCCTTGATTTTGGTGTTACATGTAATTTAGGTATAAATTTGGAGTTTTAGCATGGATATAATGGCAAGGAACAAGGTGCAAAGTCAATTAAAGAAAATAGGAGAACTACTAGTAGGCGTTCTACCGGTAGAGAGACAAAAAGACAAGGTTCTACCAGTAGGAAGTCAGTTCTACCGATAGCTGAGCTCACAAAAGTTTACAAGTTTTCATCAAAGAAGTTCTACCAGTAATTGTATCACGTTCTACCGGTAGCTGAAGCCCTAGTACTTTTATTAGAAGAGTCTTACCGAATTGATTAACGGTAGAAGAAGTTACAGAAGTTTTAGAAGTTCTTGACCGACAGAGAACTACCGGTAGGCCTACAGTGCTACCGGTAAGTCGAGACATATATTCACATAAAGCTTAATTAAAGATCAAAATTTGCCAAATTTTTTGGAAGAGGGAGATAATTTTGGAATTGATATCTTTCAAAGAGCTGAAGATTCTCTTTTCTAACAATTATAAATAGAGACACTTAGAGGTTGAAGATATACATTTAGGAGTTTTTCTTTTACTTTTCTTCTCAAAGAGTTTTAGGGTTTACTCTACAAAATTTTATTTAAAGTTAAGTTCTTTTCATTTATTTGTTCAAGCAACATTCAATTTCAATTGTCTTTACTTTGAAAGCTTTGTTATTTACATTCAATTTTTCAATACAAGCAATCAATTTCAATTCAGTCTTTACTTTTCTGCATTTGATTATGTCTTCTTTTAAACTTTACGTCATTTTCATTATCATGAGTGAGTAGTCTTCTTCTGAATGATCTGTGGAAGGAGTCTCAAACCTATGAAGTAGGACATATGTCTTAAACTAGGGTGTTAACGTTTATGTGATTGACTAAACTAGTTATGCTTTTGATAACCTAATTGGTTTGCATACGTCCCTATTATTTATATGCAATTAGGCTTGATATAAATAATTATGGTGTTTCCTGAAACCTTTAGAGTACTGATTCTTCTATCATAAACCATCTTTCAATTGCTACATTAGTTTTTTTTTCAAGTTTTTAGTTAAAAATCATCCATCTGTAGTAGTTTGAATATGAAAGTAGATGAGTTATAGATTTAAGGTAGAAACTCTTGTTCATAGGTGAGACGAATTCTGAAGATTATCCAGTTTTTTTCATTTATTGAGTTTTAATTTTATTAGTAGTTACCTCTAAAAATTCTTGGATTCCAATTCTTTCCCTGAGAGATGATCTTGGACTTTTGTTCAAGTTACTATACGATACATTTCTCTTACGCTTGCGAGCTTTCGTAAAATACAACCTCTTTGGAGGGCAAGCAATACAAACATATATTTTACAAGTATTTAGTCAAATAATTGTTGTTGTGTTTTGAACATGCGGTAAAAAATGTTCGAGACAATTGGAAGTACCCAATTTGAGAGGGGTGCCCGTAGGACATGGACCATAGCTGAAGAGAATCAGCTTATACTATCACTATAGGACTTATGTGTTAATGGGTGGAAATGCCAAAAAGACACCTTTAGACCTGGGTACTTGCGAGCACTAGAGAACAGTTTGAAATATGCAATTCTAGGCTATGAATTGTGCTCCTCCCATCATATTGAGTCGAAGCTGAAAATATGGAAAAAAAAATTACAACTCACTGTTTACTATGATGATAACTTTGGGCTTTGGTTTTAGTAGTACCGAGAATAAGATTATGGTTAATGGTGACGACATTTGGCAAGACTATTTGAAGGTGAACCTCGACATCCAACCCTTTCTTAGATTTCAATTTACTACGTATAAAGCCTAATTTTTTGCGATGTTTTAATTAATGTCCTCATATATTGTAGAAGAATAGAAATACAAAGGCCATGCGAGAGAAGTCATGGCTTTATTTCAATGGCAGGGGACTGATATTTGGTAAGGATCGGGCAACTGGAGAATATGTTGTCGATGTAGAAGACATGGTTAGCGATGCTGAGGTTAAAACATCAATGAGGGAGGCAGAGAACATGGATGCACCAGATCCTTTAGGTGGTAAAGTACCGGCGTCAAATAGTGCAATACATGGAGTTAAACAATCGCCTTATATTGAACCAAGTGTTGGCTCCCCATGTCTAAGTAAGAAAAACAAAGCGAAGGTAAGTGGTAATGCATCTAAGTTAATTGCAAAGAGTTTGGGAGACCTCGAAGGTATTTGGTGAATATGTTCATGAAAGTCATAAGCACCTAGACATGATAGCACATCGAGTTAACTATATACATGATGTTGCTGATGCACGCAGTAAAGTGAACACGGAACTTGAGAAGATAAATGATATATCAATGGTAGGTCGACATGCTGCACTTTTTAAGATTTGTTCTGACCCAGTAAATGTGAACATCTTCTTCATCTTGCCCGATCATCAGCGACTTGCATTGGTTGGTGGATTATTGTGGAACACACCACAACATTAATCAATATTTTTGAAAATGTTGATCAATGTATGCTAGGAAATGACATTTTGTTAATATGTTGTATTTTTGGACTAACTGGTAATCAAGTGTGGTGGGTGTATCTTACTTGTTGAGCTTAGTCCAAGCTTAACATCATGAACTAGCATGTTTTGGGTAAGCCACCAGTTCTTTAGGGTGTTGGTGCTTGTGCTTACTATTTTGGGTAGCATATGACATGACTTGGTCATGCTTGACTCCATTTTTTTGATGTAAGCAAGATGCGAATTGGTCATTTCTATTATGTCATGTAATATATGTGGTAATTTATAGCCTAGATGATGTTTGGTTGTGTTAAATACATCTTATTTAAGGTTCTTCAATAAATTGTAGGTTATACAATATGGAATTGTATGTTTCTATTTTGGAATGGTTCATTATTTCCATAGGTGCTTTAATGGACATTAAATAGAAGTAACTAAATGATTTTTTGTCGAATTAGCTAACAACAGGAAGCAACGTTGGTACGTTGTATTTGTTAGCAGACAAGTTGGTATTTACCAGTCGTGGGTGGACTGTCATGAGAACGTGAATAGGTAACCAAGTGCACTATAAAAATCTTATGATTTGTATAGTGAGGTGGAAACTGCTTTTGCCATGCACGCTGCGAAGCAGAAAATTGTGCAGGAAGGAGATGTAGCAAATGCAATGGCTTTCCATACGACTGGACCTTTGGAAAATTTAATTCAAGATGGTGGTAGGTACATTAACAAAGCACCTGTTCTTTCAATAGGAGAGAAAACCTACAAATGTGATCTCATTTGGTGCCTGATAAGTGTAGTCATGCTCATTTTGGGTATCGTAATCACCCATATTGATTACTCTATTATGGGTAGAATTGGTTGAGTTTATGTTGTTAAATTAATGATGTTGGTAGGAATTATGACGAACCTTTCAATTTGTTTCTCGCATGTAACGAATGTGGTAGTTTTAGTTTGGGTAAATGCTTATATAATGTATTTTCTGTGGTGTATCATGTATTTTGTTGTTGTCACTACAAATGCCTTTTATTTATATAGTCAAAAATCGTATATTATATGATTATCATTGGTGTCATGATAATATTACGCGTAAATGATGCAAATAATAGTTCTAATAGGTAATTGTTATGATTGTAGTGGTTAATGAAGATCCCTAACATCCTCTGTGCTGATTGACACATTAATTGACTACAAAAGTAAAGGGAAGTTACCACCCTTGGAGTTGTATGAAGCAAAAATGGTCGACGATATGCTGTACTTACTGAAACGACGGATGCAAAGTTTTAGTTTGTCTTTTACTGTGCTCCTACGAATCATTTTGTTTGGGGAGAGACAATACTACACTATTTATGCGATGCTTGACTGTGGACTGTTTGCATGGGACCCTCTAAAGAAATGCATTGTCGGAGGACCCATACATGGAACAAAGGATTTCTTGGAAGTAAGTGATATTCATTGCTCGTAACTTTTTTAAGTACGTCAAATTTCTGAACGTTACTATGTTATAGACTACATTAACACATGCTTGTAACTTATACATGTAGGAAGATAAGTTTGCTGCAAATCATTGTCTAGCCCTATGCCCAAACTTTCAGTATTTTGGGGTTATTTTCAAAAGAGATGGAGCAAGTTCAAGCCATCAGGACGGGGACAGTGTTGATTCATCCCCATCGGTCAATTTTGACTTCTTCCATAATCGTTATGAACATATTTTGTCAGTTACTATGAATATTTGTATGTATATGTGTATCAAACTTAGTAATTGACACGAACCTTTTTTGTTGTTTATACACAAATAATAGCATGTGTGCATGTAGCTTCAACTTAATTACCAATTATGTTGCCTTCATTTTGTATTTATAGCTCAAGGCAACAGTTAATATGACCATATGTGTGACTTCTAATTCTGAACTAGGTTTCCTTGTGTATTTTTGTATAAGGCAACACATGGTTAATGAAATATGTTTATTTAATTTTGTCTCTTGCATTCATTTTTTTTACTTCATTTTAGTACAATATTTTGATCTACTATATTTGTGGTCGCCTTTGTAAAATTTGGGGACAGTGTTGATTCATCCCCATCGGTCAATTCTGACTTCTTCCATAATCGTTATGAACACATTTTGTCAGTTACTATGAATATTTGTATGTATATGTGTATCGAACTTAGTAATTGACATGAACCTTTTTTGTTGTTTATACACACATAATAGCATGTGTGCATGTAGTTTCAGCTTAATTACCAATTATGTTGCCTTCATTTTGTATTTATAGCTCAAGACAACAGTTAATATGACCATATGTGTGACTTCTAGTTCTGAACTAGGTTGCCTTGATTTTTTGTATTTTTGTATAAGGCAACGCATGGTTAATGAAATATGTTAATTTAATTTTGTCTCTTGCATTCATTTTTTTTTACTTCATTTTAGTACAATATTTTGATCTAACTATATTTGTGGTCGCCTTTGTAAAATTTGGGGACAGTGTTGATTCATCCCCATCGGTCAATTTTGACTTCTTCCATAATCGTTATGAACACATTTTGTTAGTTACTATGAATATTTGTATGTATATGTGTATCGAACTAAGTAATTGACACGAACCTTTTTTGTTGTTTATACACACATAATAGCATGTGTGCATGTAGCTTCAGCTTAATTACCAATTATGTTGCCTTCATTTTGTATTTATAGCTCAAGACAACAGTTAATATGACCATATGTGTGACTTCTAGTTCTGAACTAGGTTGTCTTGATTTTGTGTATTTTTGTATAAGGCAACGCATGGTTAATGAAATATGTTTATTTAATTTCGTCTCTTGCATTCATTTTTTTTACTTCATTTTAGTACAATATTTTGATCTATTATATTTGTGGTCGCCTTTGTAAAATTTGGGTACAGTGGAATCGAATAAATTTCGATTTTTGCCCTTTGTAACAAGTCTTAACGTTGCAATGCAATATTAAAGTGGTAAGCAAGAATTCCAAAGCCAAGTGTGAGATTGGTTTGGATAGGATTGAAGGTTAAAATGGTAAATTAATGTGAAAGTTAAGAGATTTGACCCAAAAAAAAAAATGGTTTGCCCATGGGCCCCACAATATCATAAATTACTTTCCAAACCAAGTATTGGATAAAATCTTTTGCTTTTATCCAAGATTTTATCCGGGTTATTGGGATTTCATTGGATAGGTTTTGATTTAGAATCCAAACCAGTCCAATCCACCGAAGCTTTGCCAAACACCCCCCTAAGGGCTAGTCACCCTTGTTCCTCATGGTATATGTTCTAAACCAGCTTGGATTGCGGTGATTAGTATCCGAGCTTTAAGGAGTATTCAGAATAAGCCTGAACACACTATAATGAAAAAAAGAGAGAGACCCAAATAACATTATTGTTATATGAATAGCCTTTAAAGTATACTTGATGTTTCAATTCAGCTCCAAAAACTAAATTTTATATTAATTAAACCTTTGAATTTTTAATTTGAGTCGATCTGAGCTTTCCATCCAATCTGTAATAATAAAATAGAGTCTCCTGCTTGAGCTGTTTAAGCTCCTCACTTAGAAAAACACAACAACGGTCCAGATTGTTTAGATCCAACAGTTTATATTACGATTTAACTTTTTGACCTTTTAACCACGATAATTTATTTAAATTTTAATCTTTTAACCTTTTAATCATGGTAACTCATTTAAATTTTGACTTTTAATCTTTTAAACACGGTAACTCACTTAAATTTTAACTTTTTAACCACAAGAACTCACTTAAATTTTAACTTTTTAACCACAATAACTCAATTCATACATTAAAAAAAAAATGTGTTTTGCACGGGGTTCAACTAGTTTCGTCTAAGGTTTGCACCAAAAAAATTGCATAATTGCATATGCATGCATGTTACATGCTTGTAATTTGGACAAATTATAATCGACCCAAATCCAACTTCTCGACCAACTATGTGACCCCACTATTGCTGAAAGTCAGATCTCTCTCTTTTTGTTTATTTCTTGGGCGAATTGCACTTGACACCCTGAAAAGATATAAGAATTCTCATTTTGTACATTTAAATATTAAATTTCTCATATTTCATCCTCAATGTATTAAAATTATAATGTGGTCATTCCGTTAATTTTCGTTACTCATTCCATCAACGTCATTGGGGATGAGTTTTGATGGAATAATCAACGGAAGGTAACCGAAGAGCCACATTGTAACACTTTTATAACATAGAAGGTGGAATTGGAGAAATCTCATCTTTGAGGGTGCAAAGTAAAAAATCTTAAATCTTTTGAGGTGCAAAGTGAGATTCCCCTTGTTTCTTTCACAATCAGACGCCTACACTATTATTTGATCCACCACCATTAGGAAACTTCATAGCCACCAACCTTTGCCATTCCAGTCACCATTATCTCCACCTACATCATGAATGCCAGAAAACACACTACTCAACATATAACCAAACACTATGAATCTGAACATATTTGTGATTATGTAAAACTCGGGTAAATTTGAATTTTTGTGAAAAAGGGTAAAACAGTCAATTGTAATTTCGGTACGGGTTAAAAACTTGAATTTTTCTAGAGCTCGGATGATGAAACGGACCTCACCATTGGATTCATCTCGTGAAATCTAGTTATCCAATCAATTTTCATCGAATTCTGAGACAGTCGAATTTTTCGCATTTTACGAGGCGATCGAGTGTCGCGTGACCTAAAGACGAGGTATGGAATAAAATTTTGAAAGTTGAAAAATAATTTAAATGAAGTTCATATAAAAATATTTTGAACTTGAACCGGGATGAAATTTAATCGTTTCGGGTCAAAATCAGATCTGGGAAAGGAGAACGTGTAGTGGAATGAGGACCAAGTATTTAAAGGGTATAAATAGGGGAGAAAAATCAGATTTCTCCCCATACCCATCAGATTATCCAAAAAAATAGAAAGAAGAGAGGGAAGCTCTACCTTCTCTCTACGATCTATGCTTGATGGTTTTCGTTGTGTTCCCAATTCTCCGTCAATGAACCCTCAATGTGTAAGACTTATATGTGTGGGTGAGTGTCACTCTCACTCGAATTCAATGCAAGAAATGAGAAACGGAATGTGTGGAATGAATGGAAATGAGGTGTGTGTGTGAACAAAAGTGTTCCCCAAGCGCAGAGAGACTTTCGTGTGTCGTGTTTTACTTGGAAAAATATTCCAAGGTCGTCTCCTCAGGGAAGGAAGGAAATTCTTTTAAGGTGATTTTGTAAAAAATGAGAAAAGTGTAAAATCTTTTGTTTGTGTTTTGGTGATTGGAGTTTTTGCTAAAAAATGTAATGAAAACAAGTGTTGGCTAATCAAAAGAGGTCATTCCAATAGGAATCCCAACTCAACTCGAAACCTTCCTCCAATGGTGCTTAGATGAACGATTGATTCGTGGGAAGTTAGGGACGAGATGGAGGTGAGGATCCAAGCATAACCCGTGACCCGGCCTACGGGATATGAAATACTAACAACCACATCCACTCTCAACCCATTCAAACCGAACCATCGTACACCGAGAGGAGGAAAGAAAATGAGTTGAAATGGAAAACCCAAGAGGAGGTCTCCCTTGAATTAGCCAACTAAAAAATCTAGCTACTCATGAAAGCAATTTCGTCCATGGAGGGTCCCCTTAGGTGTGTGATAGGCCTCCCATCCATAGGAGGGTGAGTTGATGCATTGCACAGGCTAGGACAAGCCTAGCCTGCAAACCACCATGCCTCCATCTTTCTCTCTCCTCCTCTTCCATCCTTCACATTCCTTTGCTGACTTTTGGGTGTAGGAAACATGTATATATGTAGAATATGTCAGGGGGCAAATGGGAGAATCATAGGTGGGACCCCCAAGCAAGTAGAGCATGAGTTGCAGGCGTTCTGGGCATTTTGGGCACAACCTATCGGTAGAACGATGAAACCTACTGGTAGGTTTTACTTCAGTAGCCAAAACCTACCGGTAGGTCTTTCCGGAAGGTGCCAGCTCTGGACCAGTTTTCGTAGAATTGTCATAAATTTTGATCCAACCGTCCGATTGAGCTAAAATTTTGACACAATATATAGGACATCCAGATATACAACTTTCATGTTTTGTAATTTTTTAGATTGGAAGTTGATCATGGTCAAAAAGGAGGAAAACCGAGGTACTACTACCAAATGATGCGAGTGCTGGTGCCTATGTTACCAAGCATCGATACCTCCTTGATTTTTTTCACTTTTAAACCTCCAAATCCTCATGTAATGTGCCCACATATTCACCACTCCTCCATACTTAGTTACAAGGTTACAAAATCCATGATTTACGCTATAATTACCTGCAACATCGAAATTTCAACATTATTCATAATTTCGGCTAACTCTAAGTACTTAAATGCAAAGCTAAGTTAAAATGCATGTATTGAGGCATTTAAATATACAATATTATGTGCTCATCAATCTATGCCGCTATGTTGCTCGAATCGATTCAAGCCAAGAACAAAAGTTGTTCTACTCGTCGAGGGCTACAAAACCACACCAAAAAGGACGAATTTCGACGAAAATTCAAAAATGGGATTTTGGGGAAATCAAAGGCTAAGGCTTCGTTGGTGTTCTTGAAGGCTTTCTACCTTTGTTTTACGCTTCAAGAGGTAGGATTTTCTCCCTAACTACGTTTATTTCCAACCCAAGATTGTGATATGTAATGTGTAGATTGTTAGAGATTTATAACACTTGCCTATTGTTGTTAAATTGATGAAATGAGTATTGAAAATGGGTAAAAATCAATTCTAGCTTGAATTGGTGTGTAGAAATTGTTAGCTTGTAATTTCTTAAAAAATGATGTTATGTGGCATGCTATGTGTTTATATTGTGCATTTGTGAATTAAGTGTGTTATGGGCATAGATTATGGAATAACATGCTTGAGATTGATGTTGATATATGCATATGATATATTGACATTGTGATTATTGATGGTTATTGAAATGTTCATATTGTGCACATGACTTATGGAACATGTTAAAAATGCAATTGAGATCTTAGTTGCATAATGATGAGAATTACAAATTGTACATATACATTTGCATAAGCACGAAAAATATTGCATTCGTGGGCATTTGACAAGAGTGTGGGTGTGTGTGCATGTTGTTAAATCAAACACCACCCTTGGTGGTTGATAAGTGGGATCGATACAGTCGGACCAAGGTTCGACAGAGTCGCACGGTTGCATAAAAAACTTGTGTCGGGTATAGCAAGAAGGGCTAGATACTCCCTCGGGTGCAAGACCCGGTTACTAGTTTATATACTTCCGCCGGTAAAAGTCCAAAAAATGTATCGGCGTACGGAATCGGTGGTAAGACACCAAAATCCCACTACCCGACAAAGACACATGGTTTATTTAAAAAAAAAAGCTGTTGGATGTGCAATATCAATGGCAAGGGCTTGGAATGCCCGATTTTATACTCATGGCATTGCATGGGTGATGGGAGTCGATAAAGGCTCGGGATAAGTGGCATGTGTGAGTGTCATCTCATAATATAACATGACATAAATGGTCCATCATTGAATTGCATATTCTTGAGTGGATGATTGTTGCTTGTTGAATTTACATGTAAACATTTCATATGCATTTAGGTTGGGGAGTAGCCTCTTTAGGAGATACCCTATTGAGCGTGGCTCACCCTTTATGGGGACAACATTTCAAGTGCGGAATATGCGCCGGTGGACGGCTCTCACTCGGGCCCTCATTGATGAAGAAGAGCCGAAATGTGTCTTTAAATCATATTTTTGTAAAACTAAGATGCTATCTAGTTTTTGGGACATTAATTATATGTAAATGATTGTATCGAACTCGTATGAACTGTATTTTGTTTAAAATGTCATGTTATATGAGTTGGGTTGGTGCTGTACAAGGTTGGAATGAATTGAAATTGAAAAAGGATGGAAACGGGCGAAAACTGGTAAGACCTACCGGTAGAACGACGAGCTCTTCTACCGGTAGAACTTGTCCAGTAGGTTAAACCTATCAGTAGAACTTCAAGTTTGGCCGGTAGAACTTTTCCAGTTGAGTTCTCCTACAGGTAGAACGTCATTGTTCCTACTGGTAGAAGAATTCCAGTAGGCTATTTCTACCGGTAGAACAGAGACTTCTTCTAACGGTAGGTTTTCACAGATTTTCTAAAAACTGAAGTCCAGTGCACAACTTCTACCGGTAGAACTTTGAATACTTCTACCGGTAGGTTTTCTTTAAACTTCAAAATTTTCAAATGTTTACTAAGTCTCCGGGCATCGATTCCTCATGCTCAAAGAGGTTATATGGGATACTAATGATTATAAATTGATGTATAAAGGACCACGGATTGGTAAGTGACAAAGTGTATAAAGGCTACACGTGTGGGTTAAGATTCCAGTTAAGAGGATGCTATTGACGTGACATCGGGTTGTGCAACGATCACGGGTACTTCCGCGAGTTGATGGGTGATCAACGGTTAATAAAGGACTCCCGTTTTTTTAGGGGCGTCACAGATTAACTATCAAAAGTGATATTTTATTAAATTTTTTAAGGATGAATTAATTACATATTATTTGAGATTAAATGTGCTAGATTCTTGAATTTTCTAACTTGAAACTTGTTTTAGTTGCATGTATCATTTTGCAGGTAATTTGGGTGATTTATGATAATAATGGGGTGATCCAAGTTGAGCAAAAAATGAAAAAATGATCCTGTTGGAATAAGGAGAGAATTCGGGAAGGAAATGTTTTGACACTATTTTTATATTTTGGTCATAATTTTTTATCCTGATGCCTGTTTGGCTTGATTGACCTGATTTTTATGAAATGGGAAAGTAGACTTCAAGAAATTCAAAAATGCATTTCATGAAAGATTCGGTACTTGCATCCGGACGCACATCTACGGGCCAAACACAAGTGATGAAGAAGGATTTCCAAAGAAATTGTGGTATCAAGACACCAATGGTGCCATACGGACGCAATTGACGATACGAGCAACTGTCAGACACCAATGGTACCATTCGGACCCCCTAGCTATGTGGGTTTTTTAGAGATTTTAAGGTGTCAGGACACTGAGTTAACGTCGAGATGCGCCTCTTTGGACTTGATGCATGGGATTTAATTTTAAAAGACTCATTTTTGGAAAGGGATTGATCCCAAACCAACCCTAGATCTTCTAGTATATATATATGACCTCTCTTATGTTGAGAATCATCTTGGATCCCTCTTCTTAACCCTTTACTTTATTTTTCTTGGCTTTTGGAGATCTACAATGTTTTGTGAGTAATGCTCTTTGTACTCTTTAGCCTAGGGTATGGATTTGTGATTATTAATTCAGATATTATGTTTATTCAATTCATACTTTATTCTTAATGCTAAATCTTTATTTTTTTCAAGATTGATTGAATTTTTAGCAAAATTTTATACTCTGTATAATTGGTTGATTGACTATTCACAAGGTCTAATGGACAAAGGCTAAAGATGAGGTTATTAGCAATTCAAAAATCAAAAGACTCCTTAGTTGAATATGCAATCTTCATTTGGAGGGAAAGATATTAAGACCCTTCTTCCCAGAGGAGTCTCCACCTCCTTAACAACGGGAGAGGTAGTAAAAGACTCCTCATTCAAAAGGAGTTTCACCCGCCTCTAAGCACGGTCAGGAGAACTAGACTCCTCAAATAAAAGAAGTTTGATTCCCTAGCAGCAGATAGGGGAGCCTAGAGTCTACTCCCATAAGAAGATTGATTCCCAAACTATAAAAAGAAGCCCAGGGGAAAAATGAGCCCAGGAAAAACATGAAGGTACAGAACTCTGTTCCTAAATACACCTCTCCATCTTTCACCAAATTACTTACTTAAGCATCAAAGGGTCGACCCCCAGAGCTCCTCCCTCCAGTCTTTGACTATTTTTCAGGATTATCAAAGTTCAAAAAGTAGAATTAGACTATCAAAAGGCTAACCTGGACCATTGGAACGCTGATTTGGAGGTAAATAGAGTTCAACTCAACTTACGTGGAGGTTGAGGCAAATTTTTCACCAACATACATATTTATCACATTAATTAATTTTGAATCCATTTGACATCATGAATTTGTCAAATTTCTCACTCTATTGTCTTGGTGCTTACTTTAATCCATAAAGTGATTTAACAAGATTTTGCACACTTTTTTCTCTTGTTCCCAAACAATGCACCATTCAGGTTGTTTCATATAAATTTTCTCATTTAATTCACCATTTAAGAAAACTATTTTAACATCTATTTGATATATCTCAAGATTTTGCAATGATTTAATAATTATTAGCATACAAATGGATGTTATCCTTGTAATCGATAAATAAGTCTCAAAGTAGTCTAGACTTTCTTTTTGATTGTAGTCTGTGGCAACAAGTTCGATTTTTTAGTAATTGATCCATCAATTTTCATTTTCCTCTCGAAAATTCATTTACATTTTAATGGTTTACTTTTTGGTGGAAGATCTACCAACTATTAGGTGTAATTTTACATGATGAATTCAATTTCACTATTAATAAATTCTTTCCAAAAATAGTTTCAAGAGTGGACATTACTTCCTTAAATGTTTGAGGCTCATTTTATAATAAATATTTTAGAAAATCAGGATCTAAAGGACTTACTAGTCCTTATCCTTTAACTGCATCTAGGTTCATCATCACTTTCTTCCTCTATAAACTCATGATCTGTATTACTAATCGCAGTATCATGGGTTAAAATGATATCCACTATTATTATTAGCATAGCTAATGATTATGCAATCAATAGTTTTAGGTCCAATTTTATTCTTTTTATGAATAGGAATTACCATCTTAGCCAAATACCCCAACATTTTTAAATATTTGTAGGAAGACCTTCGACCTTTTCGTAATTCATAAGGGATCTTATTATTTTCTTGTGGGATAACTTATTAAGAATATAGTTTGTGGGAAGCATTATCAACATAGCCCAAGTTCTCCATGATCCACCATTCCGTGGTATCATGTATCCACCAACCTTTACTTTGTATTCCCAACTAAGTTCACGTTGGATACTGTGGCAGAGAAATTCATGTTTGAAATATTTGTAAAGAGTTTATCTAGTTTGTTTTTATTGACTTGTGCGATTTTCTTTTTAAGATTTTTTTATGTTTTACAGCTTTGTCTTTAGTACGATATCCCAGTTTATTACACACAAATCAATTTCCTTCGAATCTTTTGGAATCACCGCTTATAACAATTTGTTGGTTATTATACTTTTTTTGTGTGTTGATTTTGTGTCATTCTCTTACCACATGTGTCTTGTACTCTATGGAATAATTTTCAACTTTCCTTTTAGAGATACGATTATCTTCTTCAATTCTTAATCTCGTGATCAAGTAGTCAAGTTTCATATCTTTGCATTTATACTTCAGATAGTTCTTTAAATACTTCCAATGTAGTGGTAAAAATTTTCAATGATTGTAACTATTTGAAAAAATCCACTTAGTACTATCCATTCGGCATGAATTTCATGCACAATCACTTGAAGGTCGAACTTGACTAATGAAAGTCTTGAAATTCACTATTTTATAGTGAAGGAATCTACACACGTTGAATTTCTTTATTACAACATCTTTCATTTTATATTTTTTATCCAAGGATTCTTACCGTCCCAAAGATATGGATAACATCAAAAGAGAAGAAATCTTATAACATTATTTCTATTTTATTGTTGGGTTGATTTTTGTGGGAGAATAACTTGCATAAAACCGAAATATAATAACATTCACTGTTGCACAGACATATAATCATTTGCTAAGTTGAAATATTAATCATTAAGCACTAACTCAGATACTATTATTTAGGTGGTGGTGTCTACTTCTTCCCTTCTAATCTTCGCCACCATTACAGTTTAGGCTTCCCAAATAAATATTTTGCAGGAAGTTATAGTTCTCACCCTCTACATGGATGATTGTAACTTCTTGGGTTTACGAAGCCCTAGGGAAGTGAATCTGGGATGCGTATATGCAGGCAGCTCCTCGTCAACTTCAAGTTTAGCCATGTCTTCCTCCTCCAAATTTATCCATGCCTCTATTCCATCACCTTCTCTGGTGGCCGTAAAATACACTGAATTCTTGAAAGCTACCTTCGCCAAACCCGCCCACACAGGTCTCCCCCACCCGAAATCAACTTCATATATCGGCATCCTGCATAGATTAGAGAAGTTTAATGTAACCATCTCTCCATTTTTGGTTTTGTGAGCTTTCTCTTGAGTGAAGTTTAAGAGTTCATCGCCTTCTAGGAGCTTGGTCATGTAATCCCCATCTATGTTCTTTATTGTTTCTCTCATCCGTCTCACAAGGTCACGACCTGGTGCTGTTACTCTGGCTAATTGAAACAAGTTACCAAAAGAATGTGCTGGCAATGGAGGGTCCGTCCTCGTACGTAGGTTCACTGCATGTAGCACCATGTGCAACCTTTGAGGGTTTGGTTCTATCTGAGTTGAAGCTATAAATCGGTTCCATATGAAAGCAGATAATGCCTCAATGCGTGTTGGACGTATTGAACAGTCTTCATCGATGGGGGTAGTGTATTTATCTCTGAGAGCAGCTACCATAGAGTGATTAAACACAAATCTCTTCATCACAAGCTTGTCCTTTGGTATCCCGATGCTTGTTTCATACCCAAATAGGTTCCTAGGTGGGAAGAGCTTAGCCGATTCAAACTGTGGAAACAATATGTTATTACTGCCACGCGCAATTGCAGCCCAACAGTTGATTAACATGACAATCGAAAGGCCATCAGCAATTTTGTGGCTAGTGCAGACCCCCACGGCCATTCCACCGCAGTTAAAAAAGTTGACTTGGATAGCCAATAGTGTATCATCAACATCATCAACTTCTCGAGGCAAAAATTTGTTGAATTCACCAGGGTTTGGGTTTTGGATAACTTGGGAGAGTTGACACTTGGCCCGGGCTTCCAAATACATGATACCCTCGTCATTGCAATCTATGGCAATGTTGTCTATAAGTCTTCCTGCAAGTGGGTAGAATCGTGTTAAGGTTTCAGCTAAAGATGTCTTTAGTCGATCAGATTTTTCGGCATTGCTCAACTTGATATTGTTGTTGGATTCATAGAAAAAGATTGCAGGAAAATATACTAGAGGAAATATTTGATCAAGAAAAGAGAGTTGGTAATTTCGAAGGTGGGAAGGGGTTGGAGAAGATGGTTTGATGGTCTCTGTAGAAACAACTTCAACTTCAATCTTCATCTTCACCTTCACCTAATTGAGGATAAACCAAACAAGCCAATTCTTAAGGCAATTTTAGATTGTGTTTGCTTTGGTGCATGATCATTGATATGGTCCTTATATATAGATAGGGCAGCATTGTTGAATATGTTGACACTAACAACCTTCCGACGCAAGTTGAATGAATAAATAATGCAAACACATGAGTGTCTTCTTTCGTGTTGAGATGTAACAAAGCTCTTTCTTTAGGGTTGGTAATGATAGTGACGACGCATAAAACTAATTCCTATCATTCACAATGTTAAATGCAAGGCCACAGATGAGGGTTTGCTTGGGGAATCCATAATTTCCATTTGATTAGCACTGCACATTGTGACGTTCTTTTAATGTACCTGTCAACTTTTTCTTTTTAGTGAGCAATCTGTTATGTTTTTGGGCTGTTTTTGTGAGTAATCTTCACCAACTTAAACTTAATTTTATTTTGGGTGATAAGTTACAGGCATGTATCAATGAATGCGAAAACCGCGAGATAGCCCATATAGATGTTATTTGAGGAGTAATGCTACATGAGTTTAATATTTTGACTTAATTTGCTAAAGCAAAATAGGTCATTGAATCAATTTTGTAAATTACGTCTAAATAACATTATTAAATTATCATTTCGATTTACGCTAGGTATGGTTACTGAACAATCTTAAATAAGGTAGACAGTCATTTCTTGAAGATCATTTGGTGATATAAGGTCTGGAACAGAAGTAAGAATTTGAAGCATTCCATGTTAAACATGACAACTACTAGGTATAGAACAATAAGAAATTAGGTAATTAAGCTTACTAATGATCTATTCCAGCTTCCCAGTTCTAAAGGACTAGCTAAATCAGAATCATTAAGAATAAGTTAAAATGACTTCATCAGTGCATATTTAGTTGTTGGATGGAATAAAAAATTTCCCAAGTGTATTCTACTGATAAGAACTGATTAAGAAAGTAATGGCAAGAAGTTATATATAATAGTGTGATTCTTCCTTGCTTGCTCCACTAAATAAGAAACCAGTTCTCCTTGATTTTAGGAGATTACAATGGAGGATTCCGGGTCAATGCTTTGATTTAGGATAGGTAACGATATATATATATATATATATAGCAGGTTTCGTAAGAGAAAAAGAGATGAGAGTCACTTAGCAGTGCTTGTTCCTTGCAAGGAACAACCTCCTACACCTACACGTTAGAGAGAAAGAGAGATCTTAAGAAGTTTCAGTGGCCTCAATTTGTGATTGACTTCCAATGATAAGCGAACGACACGAACCATTGTTCCATAGAAAAATTTTAGCTACATTTCTTCTACTTTACTATATCTTTAAAAACACATTTTCTATTATTCAAAATATTACTAACACTCCCTATTATTAAACCACCATTTCTAACCCAAAAAAAAAAAATTTCTAAAATACCAAAATTACCCCTTCATAAACCCCAAACAAATTTTCTACATAAAATTGGAGCCGTTAAAATTTATTTTTTTACATATTAAAATTTGAGCGCATTAAAATTTATTTTTCTACATATTAAAATTTGATTTGAGCTAATTAATTTTTTTTTTACTTATTAAAATTCGAGCTTATTAAATTTTTTTCTAATTATTAAAATTTGAGTCGATTTGAGCTGCTAGAGTCGATTAAAATTCGATTCGAGTCGATTAAATTTATATTTTTTTATTTATTAAAATTCGATTCAAGTTTATTAAAATCCTTTTTTTCCGTATTAAATTTTGAGTCAATTAAAATTTATTTTGTTTATGCAACAAAATTCGGGCCTATCAAAATTCAATGCGAGTTGATTAAAATTTGATTTGAGCAGTCGATTAAAAACGAATTTTAATTAGATTGAATCGAATTTTAATACGTAAAAAACTTCATAAAACAGATGTAGTCTCATTGGAGATATACCTATCTAGAGAGGGTCTTATTAGGACTGAGAATTCATTTTCGAGCCTTATAAGGATCCTCTGCACATCTCTAGCAGTGGCTGAGAATTTGCATCAAATGAACGTCCAATGCAAGAACTGAATGCTCATTTTGGAAATAGGATTGTTGATTCGTAATACAACCACTGATCCCACACGAAATGAATTAGAAGTTATTGCATATGAGTTCATCTTTAACTTCCTTCAATTATATATTTACTTAATGATGAATGTCCCTTTCACACTAGACTAGACATACCGGAAAAACCCTCAAATGCAGTAATAGCCGAAAAGAAATGGCTCTGTCCATCTGACATTCACAATACGTCTTATTTAAAAAAAAAAAAATGTGGGGAGGGGGTGGAGAATTGAGGTGAACATTTAAGAAATTTACAGTTAAAAAAAATAAATAATGAATGACTCATATTCATTAGTTCCACAAAAACACCTGCATCCACTTTGGGCGTAGTTTTTTTTTTTTGATGAGCATACTTGAGATGGTTATCTACGAGGAAAATATTCTAATAATTTATTGTCTAAAGGTGGGAGAGATAAGAGATTAACAAAGATATGGATTATCTAAACCCCAGAAGTCAATATATTGGAAAAAACAATGGGCAGACAAGAGAAGAGGACACACACAACCACAAAAGTAAGGGTATCTAATTCAGTGTTCTGGGGTTCATTTTTCAATCAAGAAAATGCTGATAGATATGTGTAAAACTGAATTTTTATGGGAAGTTAGAATTCGAATCTTCTCTAATATCTATATTTTTTCAACTTCACTAAATGTTATATTGTCAATTGTGTATTATTGATAGACCCCCACTTGAAGACTACAAGTCCACTTCAATTTTTGGTATGTGATCTAATATTCAAGGGAATTGAGAAGAAGTGTATTAGAGGATATACAAATTCGAAACGTTATACTTGTTAGCCTCTACATTATTGCTCGTAAACTCTTGGGTTTATGGGAAATCAGTTTGGAAGTTAATCTCGGACAGATATTGCTTCGTATCAGAAGTTGTAAACCCAAGTATAGATGTCAGACAAGTAATAATTTCTTGGTAGAGTCCAAGGTCAATCTATAGGATGATGGAGATTTTGGAAAGGATTAATAAAAGAAAATATGTTGTGTGTTTGAGAGAATGATTTGGTAATTGGAATTTAATACAAATAAGCTAAACATGTTTAAGAAAAGTAATGTGGAGAAATACTAAAGCATTGGGAACTATTTCAATAACACTCAGGTAGTACATTAACCCTAATGTTCAATCTCAATTGAGAATCAACTAGGGAGTGAACCCTATTGGAGGAATTGGTAATAATTTCTTAGAAAATTCTCTTAGATTATAATCAATGAGTTAATCTAATGAATCCAAAAATTCAATTGTTAATTACAAGCATTTAAAATGCCCGGAGTCAATGACAAATCAAGTAACTAACCAATCAAATATCCAAATTCATAAAAACCAACAAATCAATTAATTAGATAAAAACTCTAACAATTCAATCCAAGCATTTGCATCTAGCTATTCAACTCATAGGAAATCTCAAACATTCATCACAATTAGCATAATAATTCAAGAGATTATATGGAAAGAAAGCTTTGTTAAAATAGGATGAATTAAATTAATAAAGAAGTCATTAATTGAAGAACATAGAATTAATTTACATACCCAATTGAAAAGAAATCTCCTATAGCCTTAGTATAAATGCTTAGCCAGACATAAATGAAGTGCTAATCAAAAAAATTAAAAAAAAAAACCAAATAAAAAATTTCTAGATCTGGTAAAGCTCTCTAAACTCGCCCAAAAAGTACAAAATACTTTTGCCAAAAGTAGAAAGATGATATCTTCTCGCGTCATCGAGCTATCGGTTGGAAGCAAAGGCATGCGTCTGGACATGGAATAACTGATGTCCGGACCTGATAGGTGATTAAACATATGCCCGAACGTGAATTAATGACGTTCAGACACGACCTTCTAGGAGCTTTAGCCTGTTTTGCCTCTGATGTAGCACCTCATGTCTGGACATAAATAAATCTCATCCAGACATGGACTTCTGAACTTCAATCTTAAATTTTCTCTTTTCTTTTTTGCAATCCACTCACATGTTTGCCTATTTGCCTCTTAATCTTGTCATTTCACTTACAAAAGAGACAAACACCAATTAAATCATGATAAAATCAAATATATCATTAATCTTATACAATTAAATCCAAACCCGTGACAATTAGCCGACAAATAATAGGATAAATATGAAATATTTAGGGCTAATCAGGTATATGCAAGAAACTGTTGGAATTACTCTAATATTACTATAATAAGAAAATCGCTCTGATACCACTTTGTTAAATTCAAGAGGATTAAAAATGAAATGGAAGGAAGTAGAGGAGGATATAAAAACTCAATGAAAAAAGAATTTTCATATAAGTTGATTACAAAGCACACACTCAACTTAGACTCTTCAATTCCTACTCAACTTTACTTACTTCTAACACTAGATTATATGTCCTATTTATATAGGTTATACATATAACTTCTAGCATTGCATTCACACGCCACTACACCCACTAACTCCTATCTCTATCCTTGCTCACACAAGTCATGCATCACTAATATACTCATGGAATCAAATAGGACTTTACTAGGTTTTAATGAAGTCTTGAGATTTGGTTTAATAAAATGAAAGATATACAAGGATTCAAAGAGTTTTCCCAAGATAAAGCATTACATTATACAACCATTTCCATGTAACTCTTAACCATTCACCCATTCACTCTTAGAAGCACAATGCATATATTTGATCAAATCTCCTCTTTTATTTTCAACACTTTTTTTATCTTCAAAGATAGACATTTTGTCTTTTTTTTTTTTTTAATAGAAATTTTATCATGCAAATATCACCAACATGCACAATTTTAACATTTTTTTTTTCATTTTTTTACAAACTTTCTTATCCAACATCTTCCTCACAATACATAAACAATAGATGCTCCAACTTGGGATAACCAAGGGTAAGTGATATCCAACCTATGCTAAGATTGGTTACATGATGTGGCTTAAAAAATGAATATATTATTGTTGGAAAAAATGATTTTAAACAAATTACTTGACCAACTTGAGGCTTAAATAAAAGTGAGACCCACACCTCGAAATTAGTGGGACCAAGTTTAAACGTGTTCTCTAGCGTGAGGAGATTAACGTGGTATATTTATTTGTCCAAAACCATTAAAATTTGAATAAGAAATTATGTCTCAAAGTGACCTATTTGAAGTGATAAAATAAACCAAGATTGGTGTAGTAAAATAAGGCTTGTCCCACATTGGAAGAAGACCAACACTTTGGACAGATTTTGTTTATAATTACACAATTGTTTTACAATCTTAAGACATATTTTGTTTATAATTAGATTAAGTATTGTTAAAATTCTAAAATAGAATTTTGTATTCTGTTACTGTTTTACTTTGATTTTAGAATTAAATTATTGTTTCTATTTGTGTTACATAAATGAGAACTTCAAATGTTTTTGTTGTTCGTATAATAGTTGTTCTTACAACTGTGAGTTTGTCTCATGGGGAGAAGCCCAAGAAATTCAATAGCTCGGACTTCAAACGTTGGAAATCTAAGATGTTTTTCTATCTCACCACCCTTAATCTTGCAAATTTTCTTGAGGAAGATGTTCCTTCACTTGATGAGAATGAAACAAATGTGGAAAAGGTGGCTGTTCTTGGAAGCATTCGAATTTCTTGTGTAGAAATTATATCTTGAATGGGTTAGACAATGCATTATACAATGTGTACAGTGTAGTAAAAATAGCGAAAGAACTTTGGGAGTCCTTGGACAAAAAATACAAGACCGAAGATGTTGGCACAAAGAAGTTCGTTGTCGGTAAATTCTTGGAATTCAAAATGATGGATTCTAAGGCTGTCATATCCCAAATTCAAGAACTTCAAGTTATCCTTCATGACTTCCATGCCAAAGGTATGTCTCTTAGTGAGTGGTTCGAAATGGTTGCGATTGTGGAAAAATTATCACCCTTATGAAAGGATTTCAAGAACTATCTCAAGCATAAGCACAAGGAGATGAAACTTGTAGAATTGATTGTTCGTTTGAGGATAGAAGAAGAAAATCGTAAATCTGAAAAGAAAAAATGGTGTCTTTAACTCAATGGAATCCAAAGCCAACATCGTTGAAGGAGGAACAAAGGCTAACAAAATGGTGATGGTCCAAGTCAAGGATCGAAGAAATTCAAGGGTAAGTGCTACAACTATCGCAAACTGGGGCATATCTCAAAAGATTGTTGTCAGCCAAAGAATTTCAAGAAGCCTAATGCTCAAGCAAACATGAATGAAATGGACAAACTTTCTATGAAAGTCAACGACATGAATCTCTCTGCATTTATTTCAGAATGCAACTTGGTTGGTAACCCCAAAAAGTGGTGGGTGGATACTGGCGCTACTCGACATATTTGTTCCAACAAATGGATGTTCTCTACTTATAAAAAGCTAGAAAATGATGAACAACTCTATATGGGGAATTCCTCTACCTTCAAGGTTGAAGGAAGTGGCAAGTTGATACCGAAGAGGACAACCGACAAGGAACTCACCTTGAACAAAGTGTTTCATGTCCCAAATATTCACAAGAATCTATTATCCGGTTCCTTGTTTAGCAAGAATTGACTTTAAGTTAGTCTTTGTATCCGACAAATTTGAACTCACTAAGAATGAGAAGTTTGTAGGGAAAGGATACATGAGTGATGAGCTTTTTAAGTTCAATGTAATGACTGTTGTACCCCACATCTTCTAATAATAAGAATGAGATGAATTCTTCTTTCTTGCTTGAGTCTTCTAATATGTGGCATGCTAGACTAGAACATGTTAATTATGATGCAATTAGAAGATTAGTTAATTTTAATGATTTGCCTAAGATATTTATTAATTTAAATAAAAAATGTGAGACATGTGTAGACTCAAAATTGGCAAGAAAATCTTTCAAGTCAATTGAAAGAAGTACCGAATCTCTTGAATTAATTCACAGTGATGTTTGTGACTTAAAATTTATGCAAACAAGAAGTGGTAAAAAGTATTTTATTACTTTTTTTGATGATTGCTCAAGATACTTTTATGTTTACTTAATTAGAACTAAAGATGAGGCTATTGATATGTTCAAACATTATAATTACGAAGTTGAGAATCAACTTAGCAGAAAGATAAAGATACTAAGAAGTGATAAGAGTGGTGAATATGAATCTCCTTTCGAGGAGTTTTGTGTAACACATAGAATCATTCACCAAACGACTGCCTCATATTCACTACAATCTAATGGTATAGCTGAACGCAAAAATCGAACATTAAAAGAAATGATGAATGCTATGTTGTCAAGTTCGGGAGGACCCCAAAACTTGTGGGGGGAAGCCTTATTGTCTGCTAATTATATTCTTAATAAGGTGTCTCATAAGAAAACTAATAAGATACCATATGAATTATGGAAAGGTCAAAGACCTTCCTATAAATTTTTAAAAGTGTGGGGGTGTCTAGCAAAAGTGACAGTTCCTAAACCTAAAAAGTTTAACATAGGACCAAAAAACTATTGATTGTATATTCATTGGTTATGCCCATAACAGTAGTGCATATCGATTTCTTGTTCATAAATTTGATATTCCTAATGTACATATTGATGATCACATAATATTGCATATTTGAAGGGCTCATTACATGCATTTTAACTCAACTTTTGCATTTAAGTACTTAGAGTTAGCCGAAATTATGAATAATGTTGATATTTTGATGTTGCAAGTTTTTATTGCTTAAATCATGTATTTTAGGACATTGCAACTATGTTGGATGTGTGGTGAAGGCATGGACACAATACATGAAGAATTGGAGGCTTAAAAGTGAAGAAATCAAGAAGGCATTGGTGCTTGGGAACAAGGGCACCAGCTGCAGCAACATTTGGAAGCACTGCCTCGGAATTCCTCCATTTTGACCATGATCTACTCAGAATTTGGAAAAGTTCAAAACATGAAAGTTGTAGATATGGGTGTCTTCTGTTTTGTGTCAAAATTTCAGTCCAATACAACAGTTAGATCAAGAGTTATACCGATTCTACCGAAGGTGGTTCAATGCAGAAAAACAGTACCGGTACTCTGTACCGGTACCAAATGGTATCGGTACTCCGGATCTTCTGGTCGCGAAAACAGCCTGTAACTCAACTTTGAGGCTTGGGGGTCCCACCTACACTTCTCCCACGCCTATCCCAACATTTACTTACACATTTGCAGGTCTCCTACACTCAAGTGGAAGACTTTGAAGGCCAATGCATTGATGGAGGATGGGAGAGAAGTGGGCTGCCAGGGCTATGATCTCCTAGCCTGTCAAGCCATCCATTCAGCCCTCTCTTGATGGGAGCTCGTACACACAGCTAGGGGGGAGCCTCTTGGACGTTTTGGCAAGTCTCCACACAGCATATATTGAACATTACAAGCTTGTATAGGGGTGGGCTACCTAAGCTTAGGATTAGATATAGAAAGCTCCAAGGGGGAAGATGATGAATAGTGCTCAAAGTGACGTTTTTGCATTTTTCTTCCACTCTTTCACTTGTAGTTTAATGTAAGAACCTTGTAAGCTTCATTTATTGTCTTTAATGTCATTCCTTTCAAGTTTATTGCAAGTTTACTTTCATGTTCTTCATTTCACCATTGTTATTTAAGTTTTCTTCATTTCAAGCTTTTATATTGGGTATTGCATATTTTTCCTTCATAGCTTTAGATTTCTTGTTGTAAGTTAAGTGATTGATGGAAAAACGTTGTTGTTTCCTAACCCCTAAACAGCACCCTCACCCTCAATGTGTGTATGTGGCTTATAATGATGGGGGAGTGTCACTCTCCCTCCGGATAATGCAAGAGATATAGGAGCAACAACAAATGTGAATGGAAATGTGGAATAAACAAAATATGTGGAATGAAATGCGGGTGTGAACAAAAGCGCTCCCCAATCGCAAGGAGTCTTTCGTTGTCGGTGTTTTACTTGGAAGAGTATTCCAAGGCGGTCTCCTCAGGGAAAGAAAGGGAGTTGTGTGAAAGTGATTTTGGTGAACAAAAGAGAAAAATGTAAAATCTTTGTTTGAGTTTTGTGGTTGTGATTGAAAATGAAAATGCAATAAAACAAGTGTTGGCTAATCCAAAGAGGTCATTCTAATGGGAATTCCAACTCAACTCGAAATCTTCTTCCAATGGTGCATAGGTGAACGATTGATTCGGGGGAAACTAGGGACAAGATTGGTGAGTATCTAAGCATAAACCGTGACTCGGCCTATGGAATATCAAAGGCTCACTAATTCGTCCACTCTCAACCCCGTCAAACCGAACCACCGTACACCGAGAGGAGGAAGGAGAAGAGTTGAAATGGAATCCCCAAGAGAAGGTCTCCCTTGGATTACCCAACTTAAATCTAACTACTCATTCATAAAAGAAAGCCAAGCATAATGTAAATAGACAAGTAAAGGAAAAGAAGATTAAAACTTAACTAGATGCAAGAAATCTTAAAGTAAGAAGAAGGAAATACAATACCCAATTTAAAGCATGAAAATGAAGAACTTGAAAGCATAACAATGGTGAAATGTAAAGTGCAAGGCTAAACTTGAAATGTACTTCTAATAAATGGCATTAAAGACAGAAAAGGAAGCTTACAATATCCTTACAAGAGGTTACAAGAGAAATGGATGGAAGAACATGTAAAAATCACAACTTTACTATTCATCTTCTTCCTCACTAAAACTACTCTAAGCTTAGGTAGCCAACCCCCCATACAATGTGTAATGCTGAATATAATGGTGTGTGGGAGACTTCCAATTTCGTGCATGAGGCTCTCCCTTAGCTGTGTGCAGACCTCCCATCAAGAGGGGACTGAGTTCATGGGTCTTGACAGGGTAGCCTGCAACCCCATATGGCAGCCCACTTCTCTCTCCTCTTCATTCAATGCCAAGCCTCCAAAGTCTTCCATTTGTGTAAGGGAGGCATGGTTGTAGGGATAAAATGTCAGGCTAGGCGTGGGAGAAGTGTAGGTGGGACCCCCAAGCAAGTGGAGCAAGAAAGAATTCGTTCTGGGCACTTCTGGGCAATCAACTACCGGTAGCTCGGCGGTAGCAGCAACTCCAGAAGCAATCGGCTACCGGTAGTAATGCGGTATCTGGCTTTGCTGAACCAGTTTTGGTAGAATCGGAATAACTTTTGATCCAACCGTTGGATTGGGATGAAATTTTGACACAATATATAAGACATCCAGATCTACAACTTTTATGTTTTTAACTTTTCCTGATTCTGAGTAGATCATGGCCAAAATGGAGGAAAACCAAGGCAGTGCTTCCAAATGATGTGGCTGCTGATGCCCTTGTTCCCAAGCACCAATGCCTTATTGATTTCTTCACTTTTAAGCCTCCAATTCTTCATGTATTGTGTCTATGCCTTCACCACACATCCATCATAGTTGCAAGGTTATAAAATACATGATTTAAGGTATAAAAACATGCAACATCAAAATATCAACATTATTGACAATTTTGGCTAACACTAAGTATTTAAATGCAAAAGTTGAGTTATAATGCATGTAATGAGCCCTTCAAATATGCAAAATTATGCGCTCATCATTAAGTTCCATGCTCCATTTCCCTTCCATGTCCATTTCCTTTATGCTTGTCTTGCATTGTTAATATGAGTATGTAGGATTTAAGTTGGTTAATCCAAGGGAAAATTCCTCTTGGGAATACCATTTTCAACTCTTCTTCATTCCTCCCTTTAGAGTCAAATGGTTCGGTTTGACGGGGTTGAGAGTGGATGAGTTGGTGAGCCTTTGATATTCCGTAGGCCTAGTCACTGTTTATGCTTAGATACTCACCAATCTCGTCCCTAGCTTCCCCCGAATCAATCGTTCATTCATGCTCAATCGGAGGAAGGCTTTGAGTTGATTTGGTATTCCCATTGGAATGAACCCGTTGGATTAGCCAACACTTGCTTTATTTGCATTTTCATTTACAAACCAAACACAAAACTCAAACAAAAGATTTTACATTTTCTTTTCACTTTTGCAAAATCACTTTCACAAAACTCCCTTTCCTTCCCTGAGGAGACGACCTTGGAATACTCTTCCAAGTAAAACACCGACAACAAAAGACTCCTTGCGATTGGAGAGCACTTTTGTTCACCACACACGCATTTCATTTCATACATTTTGTTCATCACATTTCCATTCACATCCATTTTGTTGTTGTTTCCTATCTTCTTGCATCATCCGGAGGGAGAGTGACACTCCCCCATTCCTATAAGCCATACACATAGTTGAGGGTGATGTTAAGCAGTTAGGAAACAACACCGCATTTCCAACCAATCATTTTGGCGCCGTTGCCGGGGAAGGTAAAGCGTCGAGTTCGAGGTGATTTTGGGACGGCATAAGGTAAGTCTTGTGATTTTCATCACGGGTCAAGGTATGTCGTCTAACTTATAAATATTTTGTTTTAATTTGTGTTTTATGTAATGTCTTATAATTATTATGAAAATGTATCAAATGCCCCTTATTATGAAAATGTGTGTGAGATTTGTGATGACTATGAACTCATCTCTTGTATGTGCCGAATAAATTATCCGGTTCAAGACCTTGAATGCGGAAGTTCAAATTCAGAGTTGGACTACCTAAATTTTTACCGCAACCATTATGATTCACCGAGTTATTCGAGTTATGGTTGGGAGAATGAACCGTATAATTTTTCATCCAATCTCACACCACCAAATGAATTCTCCCATTATCCAAGATATGGGAACTCAACCGAAGTAGAATTGAAAAATGTTTGGTGTGATTTTATGCAATCCCAAATGGAATGCAATGCCCAAATGGAATGCATTGCCCAACAACTTAGTGCATTGACTAATGCTACAATTGTTATGCATAAAGAACAACACCTTGAGCATAGTCAATGTATTGAGAATGATCCCCCCAATGAAATGCATATTAATGTTGAATCTCCCACCACTCTAGATTGTGAAACATTTAATGAAGTTATTATCTCACATGAGGCTAATGAGCCCAATGTCATTTTGCCATCTTTGAGTGGTGTTGAGATTCACATTTCTCAACTTGGGGAGGGCATTGCAATGGAGTCAAGTGTTGAAACTTGTAAAGAAAAATTGTATACTCCATTTGTGGGATTGCATAAACTTGCCTACACATCTATTTGGTTGAGAATTTTTAATCAACATCCTTTATATGTTTGGATAGATGGTTTAAGAAGGGCATTGATGCAACAAAAAAATTTTAAAATCAAAAAAATCCATGGGCGTAAGGTAATATCCGAATTGAAGCCGGATTGACATGAGCCCTTATTGTTTTGTTTCCATGTACATAGTAGTTAGATCGCTTTTATTGTCATATTTTTATTTTTCATGTCGTTGTAGTATAATGGTGAGTATCATTGTAGTGAAGTTTTTAACATAAAGCTTGTTTAAGAATCAGGAAGCAGACAAAGCAGAACAGTACCGGTACTCGGTACCGGTACCAAATGGTACCGGTACCCAGTACCGGTACTAAAAGTCTACTGGAATCGCAGTACCGGTACTCGGTACCGGTACCAAATGGTACCGGTACCCAGTACCGGTACTGTTTGCCTGACAGACCCAATCTCTGCAATGCTGCTCCACCTGCTTTGAGGGCATCACCAGCATTTCTCCCCCATATTCTAGTCTAAGTTGGGGGGTGTAAATGAGCTTTGTGTGTTTCATTTTCTCTTTTATGTTTATATATATATAAAAAAAAAAAGGGGTATCTCATTTTCCATTTTACCTTCATTGTTTTCATTGCATGATTCCTTGTGCATTGAGGACAATGCATAGTTTAAGTTGGGGGGTGAGGTGCACCATTCACATGTTCCACCACTTTGTGTATAGAATAAGTTGGAAATGTGAAAATTTTGAAAAATTTTGGACAATTTTTGTGAAAAATAGTCAATATTGAACTATATTCCTCTATCCTAATTGTTATGGGATTTGTGAATTGCTTGATCTTCATTTTTAACTTTGAATACATGAGCACATTATAGAAGTTTATCCTATGCTTGAGTATCACATATGTGTTTTCTTTCAAACTCAACCATTGTGCACCTTGAATGTGTAATTTGGACAATTTACGGATTGAGTTCACATTTGAGTGCTTGACATGAATAGTGGAGATGAGTAAGTACCCGTGTGAGCTTTAGTGCCAATTCTTGTTGGAAGGAACTTACATTTACTCAAGGAACAATTTTTCAAATTCCAAATTTGTTCAATAATCTCATTATGCTTGTTTTGGTTAGGTGTATTTGGGTAGTTGATTGACTTTGTCTTGATTGTACAATGCTCTCCCATGCCTATCTAGAAATGATCTTAGGCCATCTTTGATGCTTTGAGCCTTAGCCTTTTTCTTGTGAAATTTTATCCCTAGTGCCATGATTGAGCCTTAATTGAATTCGTTTCTATGCCACACATGTAACCAAGCCAATGAAAATGATAAATATCTACCTTACCTTGGTTGTTCCTAGTGCTAAGTTGGGTGATGATAAAAGAAAAGGAATGATGGTGTGAAAAATCAAACAAAAGGGATGAAGGATGTTGAAACTCAAAAGAGTTCAATGGAAAAAGAATGAAAATCCAAGAAAAGGAGAGAAAGGGAGTGAAAAAGGAGAAAAAGAATGAGAAAAAGAAAAGGGAAAAATGTAAAGGAAAAGAAAGAAAAGAAACAAAGGGTGTGGTGATGGTGTGAAAATCAAAATCCCATAAAAGGGAAGTGTTTTTCTAAGATTAAGGTCATTCACCCGGAACAACCCTCTTTGTTATCCTATATCCTTCGTTTCCCTTACCACAACATCACCCCAAGGCCTCATTACAACCCATGAAAGTCCTAAAAGATCTAGAGAAGCATGGAGGATGCATACGTTTAAAAGAACAAGAGAAGTTGATTTTGCTATCTAATGCCCTAGCATTCCTTTCATGAGATTATGCCAAGATTGTTTCATTTTTATGCATACTTCATTTTTGGATTATATGTGAGCATACTTTGTTTTGTGCACAAGATTTCATCTCACATATACACATGGAGAGCATGCCTGGATAATCATAGTGTTATTCATTTTGAGAGAACACCCTTGGTGAGTTTTTGCATCGAAGCTTAATGTGGATGGCCAAAGTAAATGTGAACTCCATTGTGTAAATGTTTAAATTACATGTTCATTTCACACACACACGAGTTTTGAAAGGAAATGTGTATGTGGATACTCTAGAATAGCATTTACGGCTATGATATGTCTCATGTGTGATTTGTTCGGGTGTTTGAACCAAGTTGTTTTTAGTATTCCATTGCTAATTAAGATAAGGGAATATATTTTAAATATTGGATACTATGAAAAGAAGTTTGTAGGTACCTTCACTGGAAACCTTCACGAGACAAAACTCGTCCACTAGGGATCACCTAGGGGTTTAAAGGTTTGTTGCATGTGCTAAATGCAATATCGGAATTAGTATAGTTTTATTTTTTGTTTTCTTGCTTTTTATATTTTGTTTGCTAGGGACTAGCAAAGCTTAAGTTGGGGGGTGTGATGAGCACATAATATTGCATATTTGAAGGGCTCATTACATGCATTTTAACTCAACTTTTGCATTTAAGTACTTAGAGTTAGCCGAAATTATGAATAATGTTGATATTTTGATGTTGCAAGTTTTTATTGCTTAAATCATGTATTTTAGGACATTGCAACTATGTTGGATGTGTGGTGAAGGCATGTACACAATACATGAAGAATTGGAGGCTTAAAAGTGAAGAAATCAAGAAGGCATTGGTGCTTGGGAACAAGGGCACCAGCTGCAGCAACATTTGGAAGCACTGCCTCGTAATTCCTCCATTTTGACCATGATCTACTCAGAATTTGGAAAATTTCAAAACATGAAAGTTGTAGATATGGGTGTCTTCTGTTTGGTGTCAAAATTTCAGTCCAATACAACGGTTAGATCAAGAGTTATGCCGATTCTACCAAAGGTGGTCCAGTGCAGAAAAACAGTACCGGTACTCTGTACCGGTACCAAATGGTATCGGTACTCCGGACCTTCTGGTCGCGAAAACAGCCTGTAATTCAACTTTGAGGCTTGGGGGTCCCACCTACACTTCTCCCACGCCTATTCCAACATTTCCTTACACATTTGCAGGCCTCCTACACTCAAGTGGAAGACTTTGAAGGCCAATGCATTGATGGAGGATGGGAGAGAAGTGGGCTGCCAGGGCTATGATCTCCTAGCCTGTCAAGCCATCCATTCAGCCCTCTCTTGATGGGAGCTCGTACACACTGCTAGGGGGGAGCCTCTTGGACGTTTGGGCAAGTCTCCACACAGCATATATTGAACATTACAAGCTTGTATAGGGGTGGGCTACCTAAGCTTAGGATTAGATATAGAAAGCTCCAAGGGGGAAGATGATGAATAGTGCTCAAAGTGACGTTTTTGCATTTTTCTTCCACTCTTTCACTTGTAGTTTAATGTAAGAACATTGTAAGCTTCATTTATTGTCTTTAATGTCATTCCTTTCAAGTTTATTGCAAGTTTACTTTCATGTTCTTCATTTCACCATTGTTATTTAAGTTTTCTTCATTTCAAGCTTTTATATTGGGTATTGCATATTTTTCCTTCATAGCTTTAGATTTCTTGTTGTAAGTTAAGTTCCATGCTCCATTTCCCTTCCATGTCCATTTCCTTTATGCTTGTCTTGTATTGTTAATATGAGTAGCTAGGATTTAAGTTGGTTAATCCAAGGGAAAATTCTTCTTGGGAATACCATTTTCAACTCTTCTTCATTCCTCCCTTTAGAGTCAAATGGTTCGGTTTGACGGGGTTGAGAGTGGATGAGTTGGTGAGCCTTTGATATTCCGTAGGCCTAGTCACGGTTTATGCTTAGATACTCACCAATCTCGTCCCTAGCTTCCCCCGAATCAATCGTTCATTCATGCTCAATCGGAGGAAGGCTTTGAGTTGATTTGGTATTCCCATTGGAATGAACCCTTTGGATTAGCCAACACTTGCTTTATTTGCATTTTCATTTACAAACCAAACACAAAACTCAAACAAAAGATTTTACATTTTCTTTTCACTTTTGCAAAATCACTTTCACAAAACTCCCTTTCCTTCCCTGAGGAGACGACCTTGGAATACTCTTCCAAGTAAAACACCGACAACGAAAGACTCCTTGCGCTTGGGGAGCACTTTTGTTCACCACACACGCATTTCATTTCATACATTTTGTTCATCACATTTCCATTCACATCCATTTTGTTGTTGTTTCCTATCTTCTTGCATCATCCGGAGGGAGAGTGACACTCCCCCATTCCTATAAGCCATACACATAGTTGAGGGTGATGTTAAGCGGTTAGGAAACAACACCGCATTTCCAACCAATCACGTATTAATACAATTATAGACTCAAGGAATGCGTCATTCTTTGAAAATAATTTTTCATTTAATATGTCACGTGAATCAAGCTCATTAAAGAGACCAATTGAGGCTACAACCAGTAATGGTCCAAATGAGGAGTTCATTGAAGATAAACCTAGACATAGCAAGAGGGCAAAGACTTCAAAGTCATTTGGTCCTGATTTTCTAACTTATCTATTAGAAAATTATCCTCAAAGTTTCAAAGAAACTATGTCCTCCCCCGAAGCTCCTTATTGGAAGGAAGCTGTCGATTTTAAAATCGAATACATTATGAGAAATCATACATGAGAGTTGGTGGATCTTCCACTAGGTAACAAACCTTTAGGCTGTAAATGAATCTTTAAAAAGAAGATGAAAGCCGATGGATCCATTGACAAACACAATGCTAGACTTGTAGCCAAAAGATATAAACAAAAGGAATGATTGGATTATTTTGACACTTATTCACCAATTACTAGAATTACTTCTATACAGATGTTAATTGCTATATTAAAATACATTTAATGGATGTAAAGATAGCATTCTTAAATCATGAATTAGATGATGAAATATACATGGAACAACCTGAGGGGTTCATTGCTAATGGACAAGAAAAGAAAGTATGCAAGCTTGTTAAATCTCTATATGGTTTAAAACAAGCACCGAAACAATGACATGAAAAAATTGACAAAGCAATGTTGTCAAATGGGTTCAAAATAAATGAGTGTGACAAATGTGTATATGTTAAGACCACTCATAATAGATACGTTATTGTGTGTCTTTATGTAGACGACATGATAATTATAAACAGTAATAATGATGTCATTAAAGCTACCAAGCAGATGTTGACAAATAGGTTTGAAATGAAAGACGTAGGTGTTACTGACGTTATATTAGGAATTAAAATTTCTAGAGCGTTAGATGGACTCATGTTATCTCAATCTCATTATATTGATAAAAAACTTGATAAGTTCAAGAAATATGTGATAAAACCTATGAGAACACCTATCAATGTTAATATCTATCTTTTTAAGAATAAGGGTAATAACATATCACAGTTAGAATATGCACGTATAATTGGTAGTTTAATGTACATAATAAATTATACCCATCCAGATATATCATACTCAGTGAGTAAGTTAAGTCGATATACAAGTAATCCCGGAAAAGACCATTGGAAAACAATTATTAGAATTTTGGAAAATTTAAAACATAAGCAAAACTATGGTTTGCACTATATGAAGTACCCAACAGTACTCAAGGGATATAATACTAATTGAATATCCGATACTAAAGATTCAAAATTCACAAGTGAATATGTCTTAACCTTAGATAGTGCGGCTGTGTCTTGGAAACTCTCAAAGCAAACTTATATTGCTAGATCTATAATGGAATCTGAATTCATTGCCTTAGATAAAGCTGGAGAAGAAGTAGAATGACTTCGTAACTTCTTAGAGGATATTCAAAATTGGCCAAAGTCTGTGCCTACAATATGCATTCACTGTGATAGCCAATCTACGATTGGAATGGCACATAATTGTATGTATAACGGTAAGTCTAGACACATACGTCGTACACACAATACCGTTAAACAATTGTTCTCTAATGGTATTATATCCAATGACTGTGAAATAAAAGGATAATATTGCGGATCCGCTTGCAAAAGGTTTGACTAAAGAGAAAGTGAAAAGTTCATCGAGGGTAATGGGCTTAAAGCCTATTACTTAACCAAGAGTCACCATGATGACAATCCAACTTAGCTGATTGGAGATCCTAAGATTTAAGTTCAAAGGGACAACTGAATTATGTGTACTCAGTATGCACTGAGGAGACTTTCTAAACTCCTTCTCATTCCTATGATGAGACAGTGCACATCTGCCACAAGAATTAGGGTAAGTTACGCTTTTAATGATATTTTGTGACTTGAAAATGTCCAAGTAGGGTATAGCAGGATACTCGTAATAAAAAATCACTTATGTGAGTAAAGAAGGGCCGTTTTTATGAGAATAATAGGCTGATTACTTTAAAATTACTCATGAAACTACGTGGTATTCAAGGTCAAAATGAACACAAATGTGAGAAGCACCTGTGTCTGAAGAAAAACTGTATGAATTCTATTGTCTTGGTTTATACAAACGATTGACAGTTCAAAGACATCATGTCCACTGGCTAGCCAAGTAAATCCGATAGTTTGTCACTATGGAAAGTTCAAGGCCACTGGCTACTTATCTAGATGCAGTAATCTTTCACCTGTACTTGAACCAGTGTCTGTATTATCATATATCGAATTTTTATTCATGTGGGGGATTGTTGAGAAAAATGATTTTAAACAATTTGTTTGAGCAACTTGAGGCTTAAATAAAAGTGGGATCCACACCTCAAAATTGGTGGGGCCAAGTTTAAACGCGTTCTCCTCTACGAGGAGATTAACGTGGTATATTTATTTGTCCGAAACCATTAAGATTTGAATGAGAAATTATGTCTCAAAGTGACCTATTTGAATTGATGAAATAAACCAAGATTGGTGTAGTAAAATAAGGATTGTTTCATATTGGAAGAAGACCAATACTTTGGTGAGTTAATATACTCTTAGTTGGTTTCATGGGTTGGGCCTCAAGGGGTACTACACTTTTGTGAGCGGAGCGAGTGCCTACACTACCTTTGTTATCACACGCGCGAACGAGTCATTCACCCGCCTCGCCACGCAACGACCCAGCCAGGCTCGGGCTTAAGCTTGGGCTTGGGCAAAAAAAGTATAATTTTTTTGGACAAAATTTATTTGGAGCGGTGCATGTCATCGGTCAAATCAATCAGATCCGAACACGGATTAGAATTAAAATCCCAACCGAAATTTAAAGTCCAACTGGATTTTAATATTTTATTCCCGTTACTTTGAATTTGGTGCCAAAATGGGTTTAGTTCATTCCAGAGGTGTCTTTACCTATTCAGATTAAAGAATATGTTTCTTCAATCTGAACAGTGGCAACCCATGCCTCTTCAAGCAATCTGAACAGTCACCAAGGGTCTATAAATAGACTACCCCATTGCCATTTCAATTCATCTCATTCTGAATTCCAATTTTAGAATATTTATGCTCTGTGTGTGTGTGTGTGTGTGTGTGTGTGTGTGTATGTGTATATTGCTGCATTTTTCTTTTGGTTCGGTTCAAGTATAAACACAAGTTGTGTTCACTGGAGTCTTGAAGATTGAAGTGCTACTTCTTCAAGAACATAAAATTCATTCTATCTTGGGAGACAGTTGCTCATCGACCTTGAGCACCGAAAGGGAGCAAATATGTCTTAAGGAGATTGTGTTTCAGGCTCAGATTAAAATTCTAGTTTTCTTATTAATTGTTCGTGTAGATCTACGTCCCTGTGAGTGCACTATTTTTTCTTACTATATATTATGTTTACAATAGTGCATAAGTTAGATTTTATACATTTTAATATAATCTAATTATATACGTATTTTCTATAACAATTATTTGGCTCAATCACGGCTTCTAGGGATAATGATATGCAAAGAATAGAGCTGATGATCAAATGTTAATAAAAATGGTCTAAGATCATTTTTCAAGAGTTTCTTAGCAACACACTTTTCTATGCACGTAATTCAAGATCCATACGTCATTTAACATATCAATGTTCGATCAATTCAAAAATAAAGAGCCCATTCAAGGAAATAGCAGAAAGAATAATTAATCAATGAGTAAATGTCATAAACACTCGAAAATGATAGGCTCAAAACTCTCTAAGGCCTTTGCATCTCCGCTATTTGTCTCTAGTCTTCGGGGCAAAGCACCTAATGAACTATCAATCTAGTACAGTAGAAACCTATACAAAGGTTGAGTTTTCAAAGCAACAAATCATGAAATACAAACTTATAGAAATGAATTCCATCTAACGCTTAAACATTTGCAAATCTCAAGCTCAACTCATCATCCTCTAATTATGACTATCATTTGCATCTAAGATTATTATTAAGACATTCAATGATAATCACATAAAATAAAACAAGTGCTCAAGATAAAATGTAACCATCTATATATATCACAAAAAGTGGCAACATAATAGCAAAATATGGCTTGATCAAGCCTATACATCACTATCATAATGCTTTGATCCACCATTCCTAACATAAATTAAAATATAAAATAAAATACAATCTCAAAAGAAAATGGGACCCTTAGAAGAAACCAAGGAGTCTTAACCATATCCCTCAGGCTCAACTCCATCATCACCACTAACTCTAGTTTCTTTGGCTCCATCACGACCACGACCTCGAGCTTGACCTCTACCACGTCTTCTATTTGTCAATAGCTGTCTGATATCAGCCAGCTCTACATCTCGTCTCTCTATCTTCCTCAAAATCGCAAATAGCAGCTAGCGATCAGTGTGGGGGTCAGCCTCCTCATCCAAATGATCCAACTGTGGCTCTTAGTAAAAAAATTCACCGGTGTCCCCCACCTTTGCTGCAGGATCAGCTGGATGTGCTCCCCTGGCCGTATCAGTCACAGCCCGAATCTTGAGTATCATCCCATAATTGATCTCTGTAACTCTGGACTAGGGTATATCATTACCCCTTTGCTCAGACATAGAGTAGTGACTAACTTGGGGAATGGTAGATATTTCCTATTAGTACACTCAGCTCCTAGCCTAATATCGAACATAATGTAAGAGGGGAGATCAAGAGTCAAACTTGTGGCGATGACATGAATAAGTCAGGTGCGGTCCGGATACACCTTGTTTTTGCGCATCTGTGGAAACAACAGAGATATAGATATCATATTAAGAATCTGATGTCTCTCCAAAAGAGCTCCCTGGTCTTGGAACTTCTCCACAGCTTGGTTCTAGACATACTCTGGATTAACCAATAGTAACTGTGTCACCTCAAACAGGTCCACAAGTAGAAAAGGTTAACTACAGCTGAGACACTCTAGCCTGCTCCAATTGTGCCACCTCAGCAATGTCGGTGTCGTGTATCGCAAATCTTTGTCCTCGAAGCCAAGTCCTCAGGTATCCAATCTAGGAGTCCCACTGCACATTGCAGTAAAGTTCCCTCACAATAACTGAGACTCCCTTCGAGGTCATCTCGAAGAACTATCCCCATTGTCTGGACACCACCATCTCCCTAATGCCCATCCTCTAGAACTCATCTAGTCGAATTGGCCTTTCTAGCGACATGGGCTTCGACTCAAAATGGTCGAGAAATCGTTGGCTATAATCATACGAAAAGAATAGGGCCCTATCAAAATCAAGCTCGAGCTGTTGGTCCTGTGATGTAGAGGTATGGGCCCTCTTGCCCGCAATGCTCTTAGGTGGTGCCATAAAAGTAAGGAATAAGAAGAATAGGGGCTAAAGTGTGAAGGAGAGGGAAAAAGAGCGAAGAAATGGATTTTTTTTTTTTTTTAAGTTTGAAAATGAAGTTGGGACGTCCCCTTTTATAGACAGAATATAGAAACCGCGTCAAGACGTGGATCAAATTACATCTGGACGTCATTAAAAATCAGGTGGTTAGGACGTTGGCAATTAATAAACACGCGTCCAAACTTGGATTAAGTGACACAAGATGTGGTTTGACTTTTAAGCTTCATCCAGACATGGACTTAATTAAGTCCGAATGCAGACTTCAGAGAGTGCCTTCTTTTTCCTGATGAAATGATGTCCGAACTTGATTTTTTAAGTCTAGACTTGAGGTTCTGAGAACACTTTTTTCAACACTTAAGAAACATTTTTCCTCTCCAAAAATCTCAAAACTACTCAGACCTTCACACTTACCCAAATTTTTTTTTTCTTTTCTTCAAAAACAACATCATTCAAGCACAAAAATCATGCAACAAAGATAAAAAAAATTGGCACAAAATTAAGATATAAACTAAGACAAACACAACATCACATGAAATGTGATTTCACCCCCCAACCTAAACATGAAATTATCCTCAATGCATGATTAAACATTGCCAACCTAAAAAAAAAAAAAAAAACTAAAACAAAAAGTTAGAATTATAATACATATTGTACAAAAAATGAGTTGTTTGACAAAATTACTCATAGTGGTGATCCACCAACTCAATGGATTCCACTTTTCGAACCACACCCTCCAAAAATGGTTTCAACCTTTGACCATTCACATTAAAAATATTTTCATTCACTAGAAATAAAGCTAGATTGGTGGCATAAGGATATAATCAACAAGAAGGAATAGACTATGATGAGACCTTTGCTCCCATAGCTAGACTAGAGGCCATAAGAATGCTGCTTGCATATGCATGTCATAAAGGTTTTAAATTGTATCAAATGGATGTTAAGAGTACTTTCTTAAATGGCTTCATTTTAGAAGAAGTATATGTAAAACAACCACCCGATTATGAGGATGCTCACAACCCTAATTATGTCTATAAACTTATTAAGGCATTGTATGGATTAAACAAGCACCTAGAGCTTGGTATGAGAGACTTAGTAAGTTTCTTTTAGATAATGGATTCTCAATGGGTAAAGTAGGCACTACCTTGTTCATAAAACATGTACATGAGGATATTCTTATTGTACAAATCTCTATGGATGATATTATATTTGGTGCTAAAAATGACAAACTATGTGATGATTTTGCTAAATGCATGAGAAATGAGTTTGAAATGAGCCTAATGGGTGAGTTAAATTTCTTTCTTAGTTTGCAAATAAAACAAGTAAAAGAAGAAAAATTTATAAGTCAAACCAAATATCCTAAAGACCTATTGAAGAAATTTGGACTAGATAAATTAAAATTATATAGCACACCTATAAGCACATCACTAAAGCTTGACAAAGACAAAAATGGAAAAAATGTGGATATAAAACTTTATAGAGGAATGACAGGTAGCTTACTTTATCTAACGGCTAGTAGACCCGATATTATGTTTAGTGTATGCTTATGTGCTAGATTTTAAGCCAATCCAAAAGAATCACACCTAAGTGCGATAAAGAGAATATTTAGATATCTTTGGGGGGGGGGGGGGGGGGAGAGATTATGGTATCCTAAGAGTTCATCTTTTAAACTCATTAGCTATTAGGATATGGACTTTGTCGGGTGCAAAGTCGATAGGAAAAGCACTAGTGGCACATGCCAATTTATTGGACACTCACTTGTTTCTTAGTTTAGCAAGAAACAAAATTCAGTTGCCTTGTCTATGGTTGAGGCTGAATACATTGCCGTCAGATGTAGTTGTTCACAAGTTCTTTGGATGAAGCAAACTTTAAAAGATTTCAATAGATTTTGATCATATTCCCATTAGATGTGATAATAGTGCCATAAATCTCACCAAGAATCCAATTCAACACTCTAGGACTAAACACATTGAGGTTAGACACCATTTTATTAGAATACACGTTCAAAATGGTAATATTGAACTTGAGTTCATTAGGACCGGGGATCAATTAGCGGACATCTTTACCAAAGCTCTAAGCGAGGAGAGATTTAGCTCAATTAGGAAAGAATTAGGAATTATAAATCCCTATGAATAGAGATTAAATGGAAGGGATGAAGGAGAACATTTAGAATTCAAAAGGGACGATGAACCGGCATACCGGATAGACAAACGGGCATACTGGATGAGCCTCTGATGTGACAAATCAGTCTCTGGTTCGATTTTTATTTAAAAATCCCTCATTCCTCTATCCCATAAAACCTTCTAAAACCGATTCCCCTCCCCTTTAAAACCCTAATCTTATATTTCTGTTCTAACTATCGTCTCCCTCTCTCTCTCTCTCTCTCTCTCTCTCTCTTCAACTAAAACATACCAAACATAAAAAAAAACCCTAGATTCAAGCCTCCTCTAGCATGGATTCAAAGAGAACTAGTGGAGTTAGGGAATCATATGTTGCCCAAGAGAGAATATCCAAGAGAAAAACTGACATAGCCTTCTTGAATGAGAAATGCAAAAGTAGGTGGCCAAGGTATGAACAAAGAGATTTTTCTGACAGTCAACCTATTAAAATTGATGACCTAGACTATGTTGGTGTAGATGAAATGCTAAGAGATACTACTTGGTTGCCCTTTTTGGAACTTGATGGAGTCTATTATCCTAATCTAGTACGTAGATTTTGTACAAATCTATATGTGAAACAATCAGGGACTATCAAATCTATAGTGCAAGGGAAAGTAATTAAGCTATCACAAAAGAAATTAGCTAAGATTTTGGGGTTCCTAATGAAGAAGATAATCTTTTCTTTTGGGAAGGGAAAAATTGAAGAACTTTATTGATGATGCTGCTAGTTGTTTGAATATTGTGTTTGGAGAGAGACATATGATGGGACAAAAAATTGAGGCAAAGAAATATGCTTACAGCCCCTAAGGTTATCAACAAGATTCTGATCAAGATCGTTCTTCCTCGAGGTCATCACTACAATGAGGTGACTCAGTTTCAAGTGTTCTTAGTTGTGTGCATTTTGACTGGTAGAAAATTGAATTTGCCCTTTATTATCATGCAACACATGCAAATGGTTGAAAGAAGGAACACATGGCTCCTATATGGTATGCTGCTGACCAGGGTCCTTAAAGCTTTTGATATTGATTTAGCACATGAGGAGTGCATTGCGGGCAAGACATTATTTGACAGTACCACACTCAAGCAAATGGGGATTGAGACACTTCATGAGTTTCACATTAGGCGAGTAAAGGAGATAGAAGCAAGAGAAAGAGCTGAGAATGTGGATGTGCAAGAGGGTATAGCAGAGATGGAAGGGGAAGAAGAGAATCTCTCACACACTGTGGAGATTCAAGACTTTAATGATGCGGCTATACGAGATGAGGATGCATCTAGAACTCGACATGTTACCTATGAGGAGTTTGACAGCCTGAGTAGGTCAGTGGCGACCCTCATTACTAGTATGACAGTCATGCACACTAAGCTTGATGACATGATAGGCTTTCTCCGGACTAGATTTGGAACACCACCTCCTCCTCTGCCACCACCTTTTGACAGTGTTTATCGTCCTGATGATCCAGCTGATGATGCATTCATGGACATGGGCTTCTAGAGGGTCGTGGACCATTAGTCACAGCTAGCATTGACTAAAATGTCTATAGCTTAGGACTTTTCATTTTGTTTTCACTCTAAGACTCTTAAAGTCTTTTTGGGTGTTCGAAAATGTGCTCTTGGAAATATTTGTGACTACAAATATGTTAAATGATATTATTTTTGCTATAACATCGATGTTGTTCCTTTTTTATGCTTAAATGATCTTTATGTTTAATTGTTATGATCATGATGTAGATATTCTGACATTGCACTCCATCTATTGCCCGTGCTACATAGGTATCATGTTTTATGCATTATGTTCCTACCTTTGGCAATGGTTGCAACCCATGCATATTTTCATTTTGATTATGCCAAAGGGGGAGAAATATGTGTATGTGTATCAATATTCTTATCAATATTTATCATTGTTTGATACTACACTTTCAAAGGGAAGGAGATACACATATACACAATATTTGTACTCAAAACAAATTTTTTCAAAACATTTTAGGAGAAAAGCATGTTTGATATGGCCCTAAGTTGTGGGGGAGCCTCACTCAATGACCTCAAAAAGCTTTTAGATGTATGCATAAACTTAGGGGGAGCATATGCATTTTGGATGTAATATTATTGCTTAGCATATTGGACGGTTTACGTTTTGAGATTGTAGATGTTTTGTCATCATCAAAAAGGGGGAGAATGTTGACCCATTGCTTATTTAAGCATGGTTTTGATGATGATCAGAGCATCTACACTATGATCTAATGTGTAATTTAGATGCGTAATTAATTGAATGAAAGAAATGAAGAAAGGGATATGCATGCCCAGAAGTGTAGAAGGGACAAAGTGTAGAGCTGAACCGGCAGGCATTGTAAGACATCCGGCATGCCGAATGTGGAACTGGCAGCCCTTGAAGATCATAGAAGTTTAGGCATGGAAGGTTGAACCAGCGGGTCTGCCAGTAATTTGGTATGCCGAATAAGAGGAACCGCATGTCGGTTTAGTGAAGTGGCATGTCGGATGGGAACCGACAACCTCAGCAACTTACAGTATCTCATTCCTTTGATGGATCCGGAAGCTTTTGCAGGCATCCGGCATGATGGCTCAGCATCTGGCAGAAGTCTTGCCTTGACTACTGATGATCTGGTATGCTGGATTGGGAACCGACATACCGATTAAAGACCATTAGGCACAGTAACAACTAGAATTTTTGAACTTTTTGAGTCCAAATATAAATAAGGGTCTTCAATGTAATTTAGAGGAATTTTGCAACATTGTATTGATGAGCTAGAAGCCAAAAGATAAAGTGATCAAAATTTTTTGCTTGTATGTGTAAGCTTGTATATACACTCTTCTTGTCTTGGTTGCTTAGATTGATAGAATCTTATTGTAAAAACAAGAGAGTGTGGTAAATTGTTTTTCTTGAGTGAAACTTACGAAGAGTGATATTTGTATTGTACTCAAGGAAGAGAGAAGTTGTAAGGGTTTGAGATCTCTCCCATTGAAGAGACTCAAGCAAGAGAAAAGGAACCTCCTCCAAGGGGAGAAGGAAGAGAATATGACGTAGGCTAAGTGTTGGGGCCGAACCTCTATAAATTCTTGTGTTTGCATTCTCTCTCTCTCTCTACTTTATTTTGTGTTTATTATATACACACACCATTACTCACATATCATCTAATCAACATATAGCAGCTCATTTTATCAATTTCACAAATAGTGAAATTGAGTTTTTAAGTTGAAAATTAGTTTAGAAACCTAATTCACCCCCTCTTAGGTTGCACTTTGGGCCAACAAACCCAACTCAAGTTTTTAATAGTAAAACACATGAATTTCCAAGACATTCACTTACCAAAAGAAGTTACTTCCAAACAATTCTTCTGAATTTCTTTCTCCCTTGGCTGAATTTCCTTGACCTTCTTTCTTTCTCTCTCTCACCCTCTTTCTCTTCACGTTTTCTTCTTCTCTCTTTCTCTCAAGACCCACACACACACACACATATATATACATATATATAACACACACACACACACACACACACACACACACATATATATACATATAACACACACACACACACACACACACATATATATATATATATATGTATATATTACGGTTAAAAACACAGCGAAGAAACATATGTCCTTTTTAATGACTGATCAACCCCTTAATCATACTAAAATCCCCTTTAGTTTCCCTTACTCACACAAACGGCCCACAATTTAAATCACTTAGTGATTTACACCCAAATATCCCAATACTCTAATAAATTCCATCCATACTCTCTATCTCATTGAAATTCAACAATAAAGTTCTTTAGTTAGAAAAAATATCTAACTATTCAAGGTTAATTCTCACAATTCTAACTCCACACAAATATTAATAAATTATACTTTGATCCACCATGTTTATGAAATGCAATGTTATAAACACTCAGGTCTCACATAGGTACTAAAATACTATTTTTCCATTTATCGGACATTTTCCTAGCAGCAATAATTTTGATGGGCCCAGCCTAAACTAGACCCAGATCACAGATGTAGACCAATAAATGCGCAATCACAATTTTAGTTGGGTTAAACCCATCATCCTGAAAGACCTAATCTATTATTAGCGCACATAGGGATCTCCATGTTAGGAATGGGAATTCGTGAAACGCAGTCATCGGGATGCACATCGCCAGCTTCATGGGGTCACCTCGCCCGTTAAGGGAATGATGCCGACCTCACAGAACAACCCCGTTCCCCGTTACGAGAATGATGCCTCAATCAGGGCTCCCTCGAAACCTTTATGAAATTTTACTCGCCTATAAATTGTAAGCCTCGCCTACACATGGGCGGGCATCATTCAACTCTTAGAACTCTACACACCTTGAGTAATAAAACACTCCGGCCACTGTAGCCATTCCCTGTGGAGTAGGTCACTCAGACCGAACTACTTAATTTGTGTGTTTGATTGTGTTGAGCATACCCCATCACTATCATACTTGATTGATTTTACATAAAAAAAAAATTGTGTGTCATCAAATTCTATTGAATAATTGTGTTACCCACGACATCCCATCATTCCCTAAGCATTTCTAAACCTCAATTGTAATCTCACCCGGTACTAAAGTCTAGCCTAATTTCATTTTCTTCAATGCAATCTCTACCTCCGAATTTTTTGTTCTATGAAAGAACATGTGTACTCTAGTTTAATGAATCCTACCATTTTCTATTTCTTCTAAGTCTCCTAATTGATTTTCATTTAATAGTTTTCTCAAAATAGTTATTCCACCGATCATTTATTTCTTATCCTTAATTAAAACCTTTGAATCCTCGCCCTTCATGCACTTAACTTGGTTAAAGTCTCTTGTTTGTATGCGGCTATAGTAAGAAAAAATTAGACTTAATTTTGTGTTGAAGGCATCAGTTTGACTGATATTTTTAATACAAAGACGTTAGTTAAATTAACTAGGGGTGTTCAAATTTCTGATTAGCCTCAATTTTCTACCCTACCTGATCCTACCCGACCCTATTGAACGGCTAGTCGAAAAAATCGGGTAGGAATACGGAATAACCATTAATTTCCGTATTTCTACCATACCCTACCTGCATAAATTTATATATATATACTAAAAACCCTAATTCCCTAACCATATGGTTTAAATTTAAAATAATTGTTATTGTATTTGTATTTGTGCAACAATTATGATGAATTGATGTTTATGCTATCTTGTGTTTTATTATAATTGTTTTTGTAATTTTTTTAGATTTTAGTGTTATTGCTTTATTATGTTGTTAAATTTGTGCATACTATTTAATTGAATTGTTAAAATGATCCGAAAATTAATAACTACAAAAGTGTTCACCCGACTTCCTACCCGATTAATTTGGCCAGAAGTTGGGTAGGAATATCATACTTGATCGGGTAGGGTAGGTCAAAAAAAAAAAATTCCACAAAGTATCGGATTGGAAGACGGAAAACCATATTTTCTACCCGTAAGGTAGGGTGAACACTCCTAAAATTAACGTTTTTAAAAAGTACCTGAATTTATGAAATAGTTTCAAAACTGCCCATTGTGAAAATATTTTTCTAAAACTACTCTGGTTTTGTAAAAAGCTCTTTTGCTGATCGTTGTTGTTACAAAACAAAAATCTGTCAAGTGGGTTCAGGCTAACAGCCGAAACATCCCAAACATAATCTGCTTTGATTCCTCTCCCATACCGACAAACAAATTCGGTGGAACGTACATACAAAGGGAAACCCAAGAGAGCATATTCAGAAAAGTAGCTTAAATTTCTAAATCAAAGAAATTAAATGAATCAATGGAAGTTGTCAGAACTGTTTGAGGCCTGGGACAGGCATAATTCTGATGACATAAGGTTCTGTTAGGGTATCTCTAACAATGACTCAAATTTAAACTCAAATTTGAGTCTAAATTTGAGTAAAAAGCTTGATTTGGTATAAAGACCTCCAATGGACAAACTCATATATTTACTCAAATCTTTTAAAAAATTCATTTATTATCTCAAAACTCATTTTTTGTATATTTCAAATCATGAAATCTGATAAAATAAATAAAACTTTCATATCTCTCTTTAAATGAGTAATTAAAAAAAAAAAAAAAATTTGGATACAACACTACCTGGGAATAAAAAGAAACAGAAAAAATAAAAGAAAACCACCCCCAAAATTCTCAGATTGTTCTAATCCAATATCTTCTTCTATAATTCTAGATAAAAAAATTATTTACTGTGTCTGGTCTAAAGAACACAAATTTCAACAAAAATGAATGATTGAAGAAATAAAATGACGAATTTTCAAAATTTGTGGGTAGTGAAGACTTGAAATTTCAGAAAGAATCGGAGGCCTACAATTGTACTACCGACAATATTAAACTCGAAAAAATTAAAGAAAAATTGATAGGAAGATTTAGGGTTTATATAGTATAAAAGATGGATGAGATTAGAGTATTGAAAAATAGAAGAAATCAAGAAGATGAAAGATAAAAAAGAAGTTACCTATAGATATTTAAAGGTTCTGTGAATGCTTCGGGGGCGATCGGAGATGGAAAAAGCGTAGAAGAGAAAAGGAAGAAGAGGCAGAGAATAAGTTATCGAAGAAGTCTTTTGACTTTAGATAAGATAAAAAGTTACCGTTGAAAATTTGGTATAGAATTTAAGTCTCCTTCAATTTGGGTCAAGAATAAGTTTTTTGTTGATTTGGTATAGGTTTGAGTCCAAGATTGGAGAAGACTTTTAAACCATTTAGACTCAAATTTAAATTTGAGTTAGGATTGGAGATGCTCTTAGTAGGTTGTATTCAATGCTTATATAAGGCCTGTTCCAATTATGTAGAATTTCAGAGCAAAAGGTTTCTCTACCCTGAACTGCATGGTTAAAAAGAAAAACCTGTGGAACTCAGATACTAAACTGTCTGTTGTAATCTAATTGTCGGAAAGCTCTTCAATGCATAAATCAGTGCAGCCCAGTGGATTAGGTATGTAATTATCGTATATTGCTTCATATGAAAGTCCAAAGAGGCAAAGCTCCGAGGGAAAGACCTCTGTCATGCGGCCGCTGAGGACCTTTTTGTGGGTTGTTTGGGGAGTTTGGATTGGAGTTGGCGTGTCGTAGAAGGGCAGAATCCAGCTTATGATCGGTTCAAGTAAGTACCAGCTATTCTATAGGGGGAAGGCAAGAGGATCATTCTGGTACGAGCCAGTTTTCCAGGTTAGGAAACTATAAGGGAAGTTTTACTTCAGTGTCTTGGATAATGGGGTGGTCTCAAATGAGTTTTGGACAATTGTTGAGAGATTTCTGATGATTTTGGCTGGGGTGTGTTTAATTACAGTGGACAGTGGAGCTGCATGAGTTACAGGACAGTCTTGTACTGGGGCAGTGCTTGTTAATCCTATGGCGAGTACCCAAATAAGAGTGAGAGGCAGAGTTTACATTCTGTGTTGGATAGATTTGGTATCAAAGAATGGGAACTATTTACTGTTGCTAATTGCTCATGTCATGATCCACCATTGGGTCTTTCAGAGGGTTCAACTTTGCATTTGGAGATTAAAGTTCAAGATGAGAAACGGTCTTGGGTTTAAGGATGGCTATAGCTCTAAAACCAAAACCTTAAATTTGGTGGAATACCCACGAAGGAAGCTTGTTGTATAAATTGGTGACGGGAAGTGGCAGATAGTCTAATTTGAGAAACTAAATATTGAAATGAGATTAGATGTGGTAATTGAATGCGCGCGTCATAATAGATATAAGATTGTTTTTTTGGGTATATTTTTTAAAATTACTTATATGATATGAAACTATGTGGCATATAGCACAATCTATTGTGCAGATGTCGAGGGTATCAAAATGAATTTTGGTTTTCATCTAAAATTTACCTTTCATTCTCTAGCTCTCTATCAATTCTTTTCAAATCTAAACCATAGTCATTCACCAATTGTTTGTTTTTCAATGAATTGAAAAATGCGGTAGATTCATTCACAAAAATACCATGAAATTGAGGAGAATCAAAGAAAAAGAGCAATAGTATTAAACAAAAACAGTTTTGCAACCCAAACCCAAAAGCGGGTTTAAAAAAGGAATGCACCAGCCGGGAATCGAACCCGGGTCTGTACCGTGGCAGGGTACTATTCTACCACTAGACCACTGGTGCTTCTTGTTGCCTGCAGCTGAAACAATATTATTGTATCTGAAGGACGTATAATCAGGAATTCTATAACCACTTAGAAATAGAAATAAATTTTGGTTGCAGAAGACCAACACTTAAAAGATTAGGATAATACCCCACTTTTGAAGTGTTGAACGTATTGAACCGAATATAAACCTCACATTTAATATTACTAGCAATGCACGACGTGTATTACAGTGAACACATTTAAATAATGTGTTTGTACACAATTTATAAAAATGAACTTAAAATATGAATGACATCTCATGTTATTCAAATTTGTATTTTTATTATCAATATCATGTTATACAATTAAAAATGTTAATCTAATAATAAAAAGATTAGAATAATAAGTAGCCCAAATTTCGATTTAGAATGAGATAGTTGTCATATTGTATTTTTTCAAGATAAGCGATGATTTAAAAGTATTCAAATATTTTACTATTTATAAGTTTTTATTTTAGTACTTTTAGTCTTTAAAATATGTGTTTTTTATCAGTTCAGTTCTCATTGTATCAATTTGATCCCTACATAGATGGACCGTTAAGTTTTTGACGTAATGATCACTTGTTTAACACATGATACCATCTAAAAAAATGACACATGGTCACTTCAGTCAAAAAACTTGACAGAATGTCTGATTGGAGATCTAAATAACACGAATTGAATATTTTAGGAACCAAATTGATAAAATTGATACAATGAGGACTAAACTGACAAAAATGCATACTTTATGGACCAAAAATGTTATTAACTATTTTTTAAATAAATGTAAACTTGTATATATATATAAATGCATTGCACGTGAATCATTTTCAATATCAAATAGATTATTGCTATAAAGATTATGAAATAACTTCAACTGTACAAATAAACTCTGCTTAGACATTTTATGTAGTATCCAGTGAAACTTGAGTCGTGGATAAATTTAGCCACATATTAAAATATAAAATTAGAGTCTCAATAGTCTATTCCAAAGCTAATTTCCATCGTTTCTAAAGAATAATAAACAAATGGGTGCTTATATTCTGAAAAGCCTGGAACGATCTACCTCAAAATTCACTATAATATTTTCGATGACAAAAGCAAAGAATTGGTGAACACTAATTGCTTCATTATTTAGTGAAAGACAAATATTAAATTATACTTCAAAAGAAACGTCATATATACTTCATGAACATTCTAGAAAATGAATTACTCACAAAAATCTATAATGAACATATTAATTTTTTTTACCACATTCAAATGGTAAAATGTATATTATCAAAAATTAGTATTTGGTACCTTATGTCCTAGAGCAATTCAAAAAACCTAATCGAACCATGATCCACATGTTGGAAGATCTCGTTTTAACTATTCAATGCATGAGAAAAATTACGTATTTTTTCTACACACGAGATATAATGCTAAATATGCAAAATGAGTTTCAGTTCTAAACAAAAAATGAACCTATTACCATGGAAATTAAACACATAGAAGTTATATGATTTAGAGTAAATAAATCTGAAGATGCCATTTCCACAATGATCTTTCACAATTGATCACGTTGGTTCATAAGTAAAAAACACTTAATTTAGTTAAGCACACATAACAAATCAAGAATTTTTTTTTTCAAGATGTCAGTGCAAACCTTGCTCCAAGTAAAACATAAATCACATGAAAAAAATAGCAACCTGCAACCAGATAAGAGACATGAATATGAGAGAATGAGAGAGGAATGGAATGATATTACTATTAATATATGATTAAAATTCATGGGATTGAATATTTGGCAATTAGCTATCCACTTACCCATAAAATGGAAGATGAAATGATTTAATTTTCATTTGATTAATTGATATATTTATTGCTAATAATTTGTACAGTTTGCAAAGCTATACATCAGTTCATATTAGATGAATTATAAAATGGACTTTATGATAGTTATCGATGATATAATAGTTGTATTAATGATAGTATATTATTCTCCCTAAAGTAAGGATGATTAATGGATTTATTGTAAACTCAAAGGTTTGTGAGAAATAAATGAAAAAGATATAGTCATTAACTCAGGAAATTAAAAAAAAATGTACCATACGTGGAACAATAATTCTTGTGGAAATTAAAGTATATGAAGAGTCATTTGAATATACAATCAATATTAGGTAATTAAATAAATAAGGATATTAATATTTTTTATAAGCATATAATAAATAATCAAAAGTTTTTCACCTTAGTTGTCTTATATTTGTAGTATAGATTTATTAAAAGGAAATGACCTCATATTTGAATTCACGATGCAATGATTGTTGGGCTAAAAGACTAAACTAGTGACTCTTCACTCAATTTTTTTTGGATAAAAAGGTAAAGAAAAGGAATAGTAGCACACGCTCTAAAATTAAGAGACAATTTATTACAGCATGATTTTCAAATGACAGATCTTAGATGACATCTTATTATTGCATTACTCTTACCCTATAGAGGTCTATAAAACGCACGTGATAAAGCGTTATTCTCATCTCTGAAAAGAATACATATTTGTGCTTAGATATTAAAATTCTTATATTTTCCATGTGTTTTGAGGGGTACAAATTTTTTGATAACCATATACATATAATTATCTATTGCAAGTCTCAGCCTAATAGGCTTGTTCAGTATGAGTTTGATGCTTCATTTGCTGTAAAAGGAAACACGTAATTCTTTAAAAAAAAAAGGAATGAGAAAGAGAGAAACAAAAAGAAAAGAAAATGACTACCCTACCTTTCTTTGAGAGTTTTATTTTGAGAGCGTGGCTCTGCTTTCCTCCCATTTCTTTTTGTCTCTCCAAATCATTTCGTCCAAACAAATATAAAAAATGAAAAATTTCATGCATAGTGATCTTAATGAGGTTGGCCTCGTCACCAATTTGGGTACAATTAACTGACAAGAAATTTACATGTATACCCTTATATACTCACTTCAAAACTAAGAATCCATCAAGCTAAGTAGTAAATTACAATGTGAAAACTGCACACAAGTTAGAAATTTTAGCAAAGCGGTTGTCAAAGGTTAATGATATATCTGATGAAATAACTCCAACCCATCCATTAGGAAAGGCCTCACTCTAAGCTAAGATCAAGTCTCCATATGGCCCAACAAGCCGAAGGGAGGACAAAAGAGAGAATTACTTAGTTGAATCTTATCTAGAAAACAGTCATCAATGTCACGTCACCAACTTCTAGAAGACCATCTCATACTCAAGAAATATATCCTTTAATGGCCAAATATTCCCTCCATGAATCCTAACAAATGAGGGACCTCCCTATCATGGCCGAGGGACCACACTCGACTATAGGGTATATAATAAACCCTTGCTCCCCAAGAAAGGGGGAGATATATACAAAAAATGTTGTAACTGCCTTCATCTTCCTCAAGCAATATAAATCAGTGAGCAAAAGACTCTATTAGAGTGAATTAGCCTAACTCTTCAGTTTGGTAAATCACTTACTGTAAAACCCGAGAAAAAAAAATTTATTAAAAATCCTAATTACAGGGGTAAAATAGGAATTAATTGTTAAAGTACGGGTCAAAAACGTGAATTTTTATAAAATTCATATGACGAAACGGACCTTACCGTTAGATTCGTCTCGCAAAATCTAGCTACCGAGTAATTTTTTGTAAAATTCTGAGACAGATCGAGTGTCACGTGACTAAAATAATTGCGATCAGATTTTATTCGCGGGACCCGAAAAATAATTTAAGATTAGTTCAATAAAAATATTATAAATTTAAAACGAGACGAGATTTAATTAATTAAAAATAAAATTAGACCCGTTAAAATTGAACATGTGACGCGATATGGGCCAAATAGTTAAAATTATATAAAATGGAAGACAAAAGTCTTCCACTTCTTCACAGCCGTTCAGCGAGACAGAGAGACAGAAAACGAGAGAAAAAAAAAAAGAAGAAAAAAAAGTTAGACCCCCTGACCTTCTTCCTCAGATCTACGAAGATTTAACCGTCTAATCGCTTTGGCCAAGAATTAAAGTTGCTCTACTCAGCGAGAGCTACGCAACGACACCAAAGATCGTATTTTTCTCCAAAAATATCAAGTACGAAATTTAGACCTAAGGCTTGAGAAGCTGAATTTGGGTTTTCTTTGGAGTCTACTACGTGGGCTCATGCTACAAGATGTAGGATTTCCCCTATTTAGATGTAATTTCAACCTAAAATATGACATATGAAATGGGCAGGCTAAGTGTGTATATCACATGTTAGGTCTTGACTAGTGTAACTAGTGGGTCAAATATAGGATTTATAATTAATTTTGTAATTAGTAAAATCCTATTATGATTAACTTGGTGTAAGTTAATGTTAGTGGTTTAAAGCATGTTAATTGTACATTAGCATGACTTGACGTTTTAATGACATATCAAGTTTAATAAAATTATTAGCTTGTTATGTGATTATGAAATAATATGTATATTAAATGATTATTTAGCATATGATTATTGTGGTGGACTTGTGCTTATGTTTATAGACTTAATAAACATGTTGTCATGTTGGAAGTAATAAACATTCTAGTCGTGTAAATTGATTGTGCCCTCTATGTGTTTGTTTAAATGCCTAGGTGAATCCAAGTATGTTAGTTGAGTTGATTATCTTACATAACATGCTTGAGATTGTGTTGAAAATGTCATTATATTGCATTCATTATATAATGGACATTATAAGTGGTACCAAAGGCAATAGCACATTGCATTGCATTATGCATGGGTTGCACTACATTCATGGGCATTGACATGGGTGGGAGTGTGTGCATGGTATGAAATCAATCACCACATAGGTGGTTGATCGTGGGCTTGGAAAAGTCATACCAAGGTTCGGCTGAGTCGCACGAGAAATTAAATGGATAAATGTGTCGGGGATAGCAAGAGGGGCTAGATTCTCCCTCGGGTGCAAGACCCGCTTACTTGGTTTATACACTTCCCGGCGGTGAAATTCCAGAAAAGTGTAACGGTGTAAACGGAGCCGCATGTGGGATGTCCTGAAGATCCGTTGATGGTTGGTGTCCCATTGGTGTAATACCATAAATCATCTCCCCACAAAGACACAAGAAAATGAATTAATTAGTCATTGAGTATACATAACACCAATGACAGGGAGACTTGGAATGCCCGGATACATATGCATGGCATTGCATGTGTTGTGGGAGCTCGGGATAGGGCTCGGTGTTGGTATTACTTGCATGAGTTGCATCTCATGGCATAACATGATTTATGACATTTGTTTATAATAGACATATTTGAATGAATGCATGAAATGATTGTTGTATGTGACATTTCATATGCATTTAGGTTGAGAGGAATTCTCTATAGGAGTTACCGTATTGAGCGTTGGCTCACCCTTTATGGGAACATTTTTCAGGTATCGGTCAGGCATCCACCGAAGGCGAGGCCATGGGCCCGCTTTGACGATAGAGCCGATCTATGACTCTTATTTTGACTTTGCAGTCCCGTGTATATGTTTACTTTTGACCTTGTATAATTTTTGGAACAAAAACTTGTTTATATTTAAAAGGCATGTATATGAGACTCTTTTGAGACATTTATTCTTTTATGAATGAATGTATGTAGTGATGATGATTATAGTAGTATACAATACTATGCAATTGAGCATGGATGAATGGACCCGGTGTGGTCAATATTGTATATTGGACTTCGGATGGGTCATGTGATTGTATGATTACACATATTGTGTTTTGGGTAGAGTTCCCCGTACAAAGGAGACTCTGCCCGAATTTTGTTAAATTAAGGACCCCCGATTTTTGAGGTGTCACACTTACTTTCTTCGTGTCCTTCATAACTTTAATACTCTCACACTCACACTCACACTCAGCTCGCTCATGCCACAAAAGAGCTCTTCAGCCTCCTTATTTCATACTTCTCAGTTTTTTGCATTATCAGTTTGGCGTCGTCTGTGAGAAAGATTGTCATCGTTCTTCACTATTTCTCATCACTACTGTTTGATTGATGGTCTTAACTAAAAGTATGAGCCAAAACCCCGAAAACCAACAACAAGTCCCACCTCTACCAGCTCCATCGATTCCTCTTGTGAATCTGCTTTTGGTGGAGGAACTAGAGACCTACCAATAAACCACGTTGCACCTTCTGAGACAAAACCAGTAGATCATAGCCCTTTTTACGACCCAACAGCCTCAGCAAGTTTACAGTCCTCAAAATCCTCAATCCCAACAATAGCCCCTCAATGGGGTTACTGAGGAGGATCACTAGAGCCACTCTGGGAAAAATGCTCATCAACACCAAGCTCAGGCCGAACATGAAGACAAAGCTCAAAATAGAGCTAAAGGTGGGAGAAGGCGTCAGCCTCACTGTCAAAATCCCCTGAATCAATACTAGGAGGAGTGTATCAGGGAAGTTTATAACAAGCTGGGCAATGGGAAGGACGTAGTGAGAAGGACATAGTGAAGAACCAAGCTCCTATCACAATGGAGGCCTTGGTCTAGCAGATGGAGTCTATATTTACTCCAAAAATCCAGCACTTCCCTCTCCTAACTAAATTCAAGATGCCCCAAATCAAAGTCTTTGATGGGACTAAACATTTGACCATCTCAACACCTACACAAATCATATGGAATTGCATCGCAATCAAGACCCAGTTCACTTCAGGGCATTCACCATCACACTTTCCAAACACCGTAGTTCCGCTGCGATGGTGCTAAAAACTTGACTTGATCTGAAATGTGTACACTCAAGTGTAGGCGGTCAAGTTATAGTAATAATCCGATTAAGTCCAGAGTCGAATCCATAGGGAACTAATATTCGGTTTTGAAGTTAAGATCAATAGAGACAAAAGTAAATGAAAATCTTGGAATAAGGAGTTGTGATGGTGTTGATATTTTCTAAACAAAATATAAGATTCTTAAATGGGAAAAACTACTCTTTAGTGAAGAATTCGAGTATGCTTGTATATATTATTATAACACTGTGCAAGTATGTGACTTAGTTAACTCCCACGTCAATGGCGAGTTAACTGGAAGATATCTTTGTAAACAATTAGTTATGTTTCGGTGATTGAATGTAAAAATAATAAGTCCGAGCTTCAATACTTGCAGAAAATCGTAAGTATTGTTTATACCAAGGTCTATCTTGTTAATAAACAATCAAACAACTTATACAAAGTAGAGAGCTTTGTAAATTCATTCAATCAACCAAGTGAAAAGAAACATAAAGCATTAAAGCATAAATTGATGTTGGATAAATGAAACAATAGTTACATACTCACACACCTTTCACACTCTACTAAAGAGTAAAATAAAACTATTCACACACCATTGCTATGTCAAAGCAAGACAATGAGTAGAAGAAAAAGTATAGAGAAATCTAAAGAGAAGTCTCTCCAAAACAAGAGGAGTGCAACTACTTAAAATGAAAGTAATTGCAACTACAAAATGTAAGTAAATGAAAGTAACACGAGAGAGAGAGAGAGAGAGAGAGAGAGAGAGAGAGAGATGGCTAATTTGGAGGGGTAATTCCACTTCCAAATGTGTGTTGAGACCTAAGGCTTAGGGGGGTATTTATAGGAAAGGGGGAAGAATTGAGGTAAGCTTGAAAGTAAATCTTCCAGATTCATTTTCTTGCATCATATCAATCTTGCAATTTTGTTTTGGCTAAGAAAACGTGTGATTTCGAAAAAGTGTCCAATTACAAAGTTGTAGCTCTAGAAATCTTCTTTAATATCACCAAAAATCAAATCAATTGGATCTCTGAGCCGAAAATTATGGCTAAAAACTTGAGACTATGTCAGATTTGCTGATTCTTCAAATCTTTCAACACCAGTTGTCCCTTTCATGCAATATTTGACTTGGAAAAAGAGGGACTTATGATAAGGTCAAAATTGGAGAATTATAGATATGCATGTTATCTTTTTATTAACTAAGAATCAGCTCCATTGGTTGTTGGATATGAAGGATAGAAGAATTCATCATCTAATGCCCAATGATAACCCATACTTTCAAACACAGTGCGTGACCTGTAACTCATGTTTGCAGTTGGTAAGTATGGTAAGAGAGAAACACACACAATGAATTTATAGTGACATTGTGATGCTAGTCGTGGTCACTGTTTTACCAGCTGTGGATAATTTTTTTTGAAATATGATGATTTGACTAATTGTTCAACACTGATAATTTGCTCATCACTGAACGATGCACATCATTATCAGTGTTATGTCATCAATGGTGATTTAACACAATACTGTTAGTACGTTGGTATCAGTGTTATGTCATCAATGTCTAGTCACTATCATTGTTAGAAATTTTTTGTTTATGTCGTTTAAAATAATAAAATCTTATATTTTTATTTCGGCAAAAGAAATAAAGTCATGCGCCATGTTGAATGCTTTTTCGCAAAAAAAATAAAGTCTCTTCCCCAGGGTTTAGGGTTTGTTGTTTGGTTTTGGGGGGTACGATTGATATTCTCTTTTTGGATAATAATAGTTTCATCGAGTAGAATTTTTTAATGTTTAGGGTTTAAGGTTTTGTTTGGGTTGGGCGGTATGATGAGTACTCTTTTTGGATGGTAAAAAGGGTGAACTTAATAGTTTTATTATTTATAGTTTAATGGGGTGGGAATAAAAATTTGTGGGGTATTCCCACCATTGTTTTTATCTTTTTTAATATCATCTTTTACTGTTGGATAACTTTACAATACCGTAATTTAATTTTCCAATACTATGTGAAGAATAATATGTATTCATGTAATTGAGTAATTTATAGTTATTAATTTTTGTGGCACATTACGGATGTGTGAGAAAAGTGTGAACGTTTAAGGTTTTGTTTGGGTTGAAGGCAGACTTCTTGAACTTCACTAAAAGGAGATGTGTTGAACCCGCTTTCATAGAGAAAGCATATTTATTGAATACGCTTTTATAAAATGAAAGCATTTTTCATAAGTCTGTTTTCTAATGAAAGTGTTTTTTCCAAATCTGCTTTCTCATGAAAGCGTTTTCAGCAAATCCGTTTTATAATGCAAGCGGTTTCAACACACCCGCTTTCAATAAAAGCGTAAAATATATCTGCAACATTCAAAACGAATTTGTTGAACACGCTTTTGTGGGAAAACGGATGTGATGATTACGCTTTTATTTAAAAGCGGAATCAAGAAAACCGCTTTACGTATATGAAAGCGGATTTGATGATTACGCTTTCTCATAAAGTCGAACTTATTGATTCCACCTTTAAAAAATGTCATAAATTAGTAAATAAGTTCAAAACTGTTGTACATCAATAATTAAGTTTAGAAAGAACTATATCTTGGTAATAAACTCTACCGTCTAAGGTAATTTATTTTCTACTTTTTTTTTCATGTCAACATATTCTAAATATCTTATGGACAACAAAATGGAGGTTAATAGAATTTTAGTGTTTGGCCAACATGGATATATTGTACCGGTACTAAAACCTTTAAGAGGAAAGTTTGTGGAGTGGGTGGTGATATTAAAGCTGGAGGAAATAAAATGTTAGGTAATTTTTGGGTCAAGGTTTTTGAAGAAAGAGGTTGGGAGTAGTGATCAGATAGAGTGGGTGCTGAGGCCAATTTCGCCAATCGAATGTGGACTCAATTGTTCGTGGCCCCACAACCATCGAACGATAGTATAGTCAGAGTTCTATATTCATATTTGAGATCCTATCTCCAGACTGACCATTTTGTCACATACATTTGAGCGATTGATGTTACTCAATTCAGAAAATGGCCATGTCAATGCTTATCCTACCTACTCAATGCAGTCTGCAGACTTTTCTTCGTTTATCTTCAATCTGTAATGAAATTGGAGGTCAAATGTTAAAGGTGTTGGTGATATCTGATAAAATTTAAATATGAAAAGAAAAAAAACAAAAAAGACAAGCACGTATATGGAACCATGGAATTACATAGACGAGTTGATGTACAGGATTAGCCTGGGAAGGTTCTCCAGTGCGAATGTGAAAATTGCACCAATCACAAACATCAAAATGAAAGCGATCAATATCTTTCCAATGTACAGAAAACTGAAAATCGGTCCGGGCACCTCCTTCGTCAAGTATGAGCCATGCAACCCCTGCAAGATGATGACAAAAACTAGATCAAAAAATGTTGCTTGTAGACACTACCAAAGCTGATTCTCATAAAAGGTTTCAACCTGTTGGAAAAGACCGCCAATTATGATAATAATTCTTTCCCACTTAGGGTCAAAATGGGTTCTAATAACAAAAATAATCACAGCCACAACCAGAGAGAAACATATTTTTTATGCAGAAACCGGTAAAAAAAAAAAACCACGAGACCATAGTCCGATTCCAACTTCCACTATAAAATAAATGCGATTACAATCATCAAGAAAAAATATTTATTGGGTCACAAAATAAGTAACAGTTTTATGAGAAGATTACAAAATAACTAGTGTAGAGAGGCTTTCTTTAAAATAAAAACCGTCTGACCTGAAGATTTGTGCCAGGAATAGGATTGGTAAACGAAATGAGTAGCTTGACCTCAACTCTATGCTTGTTTTGGGCTTGTTAGAGCTCGTTCGAATTTGAACACAAGCCGAGCTTGAGCTACTAAGGTGGCCCGATTTAGGCTCGGTATTTTATTCCCAATTTTCCACTCTTATTTTTAGTGTTAGGAAAAATATAGTAATTGACGAATTCCATGAGGTCACCATGTAACTTGTATCTAAACTAAATCCGTGGCTAATTAAGGTTGAAGACTAAAGTAAGATATGGTGAAGAAGTTCAAGCTACAATGTTATACGAATGACAAATTCTCTGATCCTATCAAAGCTTAGGTGAGGTAAGTTTGACCTAGATACTTAATTCCTTAGCTTGGTTTAATTAAGTGTCAGCATTGGATTTATAGCATGAGTTCATCCATGATGCGAGTACTTTTGTGTTAAAATGTTTTTGCAACTTTAGAGTTCTAGTTTTTTAAAACGATTTTTGAAATAAGTCATTAGATAAAGGCTTTCTATTTACACTCTTTGGTACTTAGTGAATTATTTAGAGCCTTGATTTTTTGAGCAAAACCAGTGGATAGCGCTCTGTGTGTGCTCTCGGGACTTGGGAAATCGAGCAGCAGCTGGAAAAGCAATTCCAATACCCAACGCTCGAGCACTACCCCCTTTGAGGTTCCTGTTTTGGCTTTCCATTGGCCAACGCTCTCTGAATGCTCGCTTAGGGCTCAAACGTTGTGACGCAGACAAGTTTTCAAACTCGACCAGAATTTTTATTTCCCATTCCTACTTAAAGAGGTCATCACCTAAGACTTCTATACGGAAAAAGAGACTTTAAAAGAGACTCTAGGGTTTAGAAAGGCAGCTCTAACAAGAGAGAACACACCCTAAATTGCTTCAACTTAAAAAAAATTCTTATAAAAAATTAAGCTTTAAATGTTAAAGATCTTGAACATCAATCAGACCATCAACACAAAGGATCCAAGGAGGAAACTCAAGGATCAACAAGAGGATTCCAAAAAGGAGGAGGAGGATTCCACAAGGACGAATCATGGATCTCGATTCATTGTGTTCGAAGCTAGTTGTCAAGAAGCTTGCGATAGATTTCTAGAGTGAAGATTCAAGGGAAGAAGCTTCTAGTTATAGAATTTGTTAAGATATAGAACTTCAAACTTGTAATCTAAGTTTGAAACTAGTGTACTAGGTTAGGTGAGCCAAGATTGGCTCCATGGTTTTTCTCGAAAGGGTTTCCACATAAAAATTACTTGTATTCGAGATTGTCAACTTTGCATACTTGATATTTTTATTCCTTCTTCAATGCTTGATTGGATTAATGTATGATTCCCCAATGTGTTAATTGAGCAAACAAATTTAATTAAAATTTAGTTGATTGGAATTTTTAATTTATATCAAAATTTTACACCATATTTGGATTTAAACTTGTAATTGCATCAGTTATTTTTATTTGGACATAATTCCGCATTAGAGTGTATAAGATCTATTCACCCCCTCTATAATTCATATTGCATTACTTCGACGTTTCAAAGTCGTTCCTTATTTCAAACTCCAAATTGGTATCAAAGCAAGGATAACTTGGATATTTTGTTTGACCTAGGCACTTTGTAAGGTATATTAGACCTTTTTGTTTTTGACCAAGTTTCGATTTGACCTTTGTGAGATCCATTATACCGCAGATTGTTTTTATGGATTCTCAAAGAGATGGAGGTTCGACAGGAGACCACCATTGTTCGATGAGTCCAATTATCTGTATTGGAAGGCTCGTATGAGGGCTTTTTTCAAGTCTATTGATTATCGTGTGTGGCAGTGCAAGTAGGATAGAGCCCTAGGACCCAAACCAAGACGGTTGGAACAAACTCTATTATAGAACCAAAACCCTAAGCGACATGAACCAAAGATGACATTGAGTGGAACTCTAAAGGCTTGAGTACAATCTTCAATGTTGTTACAACAAATAAGTTCCAGAGAATCTCAAATTGTGAGACTTCCAAAGAGGCATGGAACATTCTTGAAGTTTTCCACAAAGGGACAACTCATGTGAAGAAGTCCAAACCTCAAATTTTGACCACTCAATTTGAAACACTTAGAATAGTGGACCATGAGACTCTTAGTGAGTTTTATGCACCCTTTTGTGACATCATTAATTCGTCCTTTGCACTTGGCCAAAAAAATGATGATTTTATGCTCTTATGAAAAATATTGGGATCTCTACAGGACATGAAATCATCATTGTCTATCGAAAGAGTAGGCACAGACGTAAGAATTAGAAGTTATTCGCCATTTTACTTTTTGGAACTTATTGATTATTTTGACTATTTATTTACTTTAGGTTTTGTACTCCCTAAATATATAGGGGATGTGGTATTTGTTTGGTAGACTTTGATTATTATTCAATATTAATATTGTTTGCTGATGGACTGGAGCGACAAGAGCTGACTGGTGTTATTTGGCGACGAAGATGGTGAACAGTAGTTGAAGGTAATGGGATTGTGCACACAGTTAGGGTTCAAGAGATGGTTGAACACAAATTTGCAAGAACAATAATCGTGTGGATTCTTAAATGGATCGAGTTTGGGCTCTGATACCAATTTGATATAGATTAGGAAAGAGAAAAATTAAGGGATGAGAAGTGAAGAAAAATGGGATAAGAAATTAGAAGAAATAAGAGAGAACTTGGGGAGCAAGCAATATCAATATTCAATAATAATCAAAGTCTACCAAACAAATACCACATCTCATATATATATATATATATATATATATAGGAAGTACAAACCCTAAAGTAAATAAATAGTCAAAATGACAAATAAGTCCCAAAAGGTAAAATGACAAATAACACATAAGCCCTACATCTAAACCTACTATAACGAAAGACAATCTAATTCCCATCACTAAGCTTGTTAGGTTGACTTGTGAACATGAACTTTTCATTGCATCTGCATCTAGAGGCTCACAAGCTAGGTTTATAAAGAAACTCTTTATTCCAAAACCTAGGGTAGACTTGAGTAAATTCGGAGAGAAGAGAGTTAGTTCTTTACCTAGTGCTAGTGCTAATAATTTAAAAAATTGAAAAGTTAAGCAAATTTGGGTGAGCAGTGAAAATTTTGAGAAACTCACTACTTTGGCTATTTTGAAAGTTCCCGAAACTACTGAAGTAGTAGAAACACACAAGGCTTAGGTGTGGTGTGTGGTCCTAGATGCATATTCTACATCCTGTGATCATGTTTTGTACATCATTTTTTTATTATTTTTTACTTGTTTTTACATTATAAAAAACATAAAAAAGGAAATATTAAAAACCCAAAAAGATTTTTTTTTCTTAAAGTTGAGTTATTTTTAATTGTGCTTTCAAAATGACTATTTGAATCTAAGTTTCTTATACCCACAGTTAGTTGAACAATGCAAGTCGTTGGTTAATTTATATAAATATTTTATGCATTATAGCTAATCATCTTCTTGACTTTAGAATCTTATTAGTTTTTGACTTGAATGATCTTACATGATTCTAAGTGATGGAGATAGTTGAACGCTTTGCTAAAGGTTAATAAAACCCTTTATCCCTTAATGAAGAGATGCTCAAAAGGGCCAAATGTGTGAAAAAGAGTCCAATGTTGACCATGGTTCAAAGTTGTGGTATCAGTCATCGATTCAAACAGCTCTCAGACACATCGGTTGCAATGTCGCAGCGTGGTATCAGCCGATACGACTTAAAACAAAATGTTGAACATAACGAGAGATTCAGGTCATATCGCGGCATCGTGGAACCGTATCGGCCAACTCAGTGACTTGGGATTAAGTCAGATACAACGCGGACAACTCGGTCGAGTTGTGCAAAACTCGGGATTTGTACATATTGTGTAATGATATCGTCTCGGAAGGTGTCGAGTCGGATATAACTCGGCCGACTTGTATGAGTATTGGTCAATACTTTGACCCATGATGTTGAACAAATACATATGGTGAGGCATAAAAGATAGCTAGAAATCAATGGCTAGTGGTTGTTAAGAATACTATGTGAAATTATTGTAGCAACTCAATTGTAAAGCTCAAAGAACTAAGCTATAAAAAACTTGGAGCACAATGATACTGAAGAGATACAAAATGAGTACAAGGGACGAAACAAACAAGGGGAGTGCCTAAAAGAAAAAAGGAAAGAAAAAATGAATTAGGACTCTCACTAACTGGTCTTGCTTTCACTTATACGATATAGCTTGGATAGAGTTTTATTAAATTCTTAACCAAGATGGATTCCAGATTAAGTTGGTAAAAGGACTCGTCACACATAAATTATTTAATGCAGTAGCAAAATTTAAAAAAGGTGTCTTTGTGAATTTTAATTTGATAAATTATCTTGATAAGTATGGTTGTTGATATTTCTCTCTCTTTATATATTTTAGGGTGCTTATCGGATGACGTATAAGATTGGATTTGAGATTTGAAGCTTTTAAGTTGAAATTTATATTTTCAAATTCAAATTCAATGCATCTTTCTAACTTTTAGTTGCATCTCATTTGTGCATTTTAGTTCATAATTGATTTCATACATATATACATACATTAGGGGGTTGAGAGGATGCATTGCATGTCACATAGGGTGAAAAATCGGTTGGATTCGTAGCGCTGAGCATCAGGTGACTGTTTAGCAGCTTGAACTGCCCCACTGCTCGATCGCTCGTCAGCAGTAGGTTAAAAGATGTGATTTGGCATGACTTTTTGCATTCTAAACCAAATCTCTTCACTCAAACTGATTTTCTCTCTTCTCCCAATCACTTTAGTACCTTGGGTTCTTGATTTTACTCCATTTAAACTTCGATCTACCCTGATTAAGATTAAGAGTGAACACATAGCCCATGGAGTGTTTTCACCGAGTAGTGTTTTGGAAAATATGGTGAGAGGTACTAAGAGGCCACAGATCGTTATCCGATATGAGGGGAATCGATTTAGGACTCATGAGGCCCAGAAGAGATACTATTATCACTTTCAACATAGCATGGTGCTTGTGGAGCGCCATGTAGTATTGGAGGAGATGCAGGACACTTTTGTCCCTTGGATTTTCGAGGCTAAGGATGGCGACAGGATGTGACACGACTTGGTCTAGCCAATATAGACTTTGTATAGGAGTTCTATGCCCACATTGATGGGTTGAACCCCTAGCTGGAGAGATTTTGAGCGTATATGAGAGGTGTTTCGTTCGAGGTCTATTCCGCCACTATCGTTGAGATATTGGTTCTACCTCAGGCTCCACATGATGCATATAAGACTAGAGGAGAACAGTTGTCACCTATCCATGACGTAGCTACTTAGCTTGTTGGCATGTCTCATGCACCGACCTACACGACATCCAAATTTTTCCCCAAGAACTTGACTAATGGGTACAGACTCCTTAATTTGATCGTGGGTACATACATCAACCTGAAGGCCTATATCAGTGACTTTACCATACACAAAGCACACCTTCTTCATCCTATTGGTACAGAAGTGACAATAGATTTACTTTTGATTTGTCACGTGTTCGAAAGCAACAAGAAGAGTGATGGACTGCCTTTTGGTTCTTTGATCACTCAATTGTGTTCAAAGAGCGGAGTCAAGTCTAGACCCCAAAATCGGATGCAACCATCGAAGGATCCTATAGGTTCTACTTCTATATAATAGAACATCTCACACGGTCATATTCTATTTCCCGCGCAGGGAGAAAGACATTGTGCAGATTTGAGGGATGAGCTCACATACCTCGGAATCCAACTGCACCACACTCAATTCCACCACCTCCACCTTCAAAAGGTATTCCCAGTAGTTCTTCACCTCCACCTTTAAAGGTGCAAGTTTTTGCATGGACAATTGCACATGGTAAGATTAACACTAATGACATAATTTAAAAAATGAGGCCTCGTACTTGTATTTCCCCTCAATGGTGTGTGATGTGTAAAGGTAATTTTGACAATGTTGATCATTTGATTCTACATTACCCTGTTTCTTTGAATTTATGGTTGTAGAAAATGTGAAAGCGTTTGGGAGACTTGATAAAGGTGTAACACTTTGGAATTGTGCTATTATCACTACTTTTTAGGTTATTTGGAAGAAGCGCAACACAAAAATTTCTAAAGATCGGAATGAGTGTGTAGTTGGATTATGGGATCGTATTCGTTTCTTAGCATTTTTTTTTTTTACTTTCGGTTTCAAAGGCTTTCAAAAGAATTCCGCTTTTTATTATTCTAGCGAGATGGAGAGCTTCATGTGATTTATAGGCTTTATTTTTATTTTTTCTTTCGAAATCCTTAACTCTCCACCGATCTACTCAAAACATAGCCACAAAATGTAAAGAAAGGGAGAATCTTAGACCATGTCTAGAAACAACAAAACTCTTCCCCGATTTTCCACCAACAATAACAAAAAAATTAGTCAAGGACAAGCATCGTGGTATCCACTTATACCTAAAATCTTTCCAATCCAAACCCATATCCAAAATCTCCCAATATAAATGATCTAGCTTTCTCAAAAACCAATTATATTTTATCGACTCCCAAAAATCCTAAGATACTAAGAAAAACCGGCTGTCCCGAAGATTTGTCATGACTACACTCAAAAAAAGCCACTTTAACTTCCTACATTTCAAATTATCTTTTAAGCCATTTAGCTTTACTTTGCTCAATTTGACTCCAATCCAACCCTTCTAACCCAATTCTGCACACACCGTATTTTGGTATTACAATGCAGGAAATAGAATAAAAAAATCTAATTCATAGTTTGACTTTCTTCCTCCAACTCCCTTCACTCTCCAACCTCAAGTATTTTTGTAAATTTCTTTTTCCTCGCCATTTGCAACTCTGCAGAACAAATTAGAATTGGTATCCCTTTCTTTTACTTATAGTCTTTGCTTTTTATTTCCAATAAATCTCCTCCTTCAAGAGTAATGACCAGCTCCTAAAATTCATTCTGATGATTAATCCTTTCCCTTCAAAGCAATTTACTAAACCTCCCTCCATGATAAGATTTTATATTTTCCGAATATATCCAAACACATCCTTATTCCATACTTTTATGTCTTTAACCATCTTAAGCATTTTCACGAACTTGAATTATGTCCATCCTTGAACACTATACTTTCTCCACTATTTTCTTAAAACATTTTTTGAAAGAATTATGTTCTGACCACATTTCTAAATCTAAAATGTGTAGGTCCTCATCTAAATAGACAATTGTACATAACCAATTAACCATTAAACAATGATTAGACATTGTTCTAGAAAATGCGTATTACATCAGATCAAGAAAAAAGTACACCCACCCGTTCGAAAATAAGAACATATCTACTCTACTATTCACCGAATTTTCTTGAACATTGTATCACACAAACCTAGAATTTGGCAGAGGTTCTAGACTCTCGAGTAAAATAATCGAAATCTTTCAAACTTCTTACGACCCTTTTCCCATCAAATATCTCTTATGACTCTACTAATATTAAAATCACCTACAAGGCACTAGTTATAAGCCACAACTACATAATTCTAACGAACTTGCTAAACCTGCCACAAAAATCTTCTACACCTCTGTCTATTTGAACTATAAACCTCAGTCAACCACCACTCACTCTCATTCAAATTCTAAATTTAAAAGAAATTGAAAAATTCCTATTGCCACTTACATTCCTTTATTTCTTTTCCAAGGTCTCTCTCTAATCTTGGATCTTTTTTTCCATACCTCTTTCTTTGCCTTGTGGATTCAGAGCTTCTAGGGACTCCAGGGTTTTTCCTATTTCTTTCCAAATCACCACCCACTATTCATGAATTCTGGGTTTTCCCTCATTTCTTCATTCTTTCAAGAGTTCCCACACTTACCCTTCTTTTTTTCCACCATTTTTTGTTCCTTTTATTATTCTATCAACAAGAAAAACAAAAGAAAGACAAAAAAGCAATAAAATCGCCAAAACCTTTAGTCATATAAGTGTTCATTGAAAATTCTGAGACATAGCAGATTGGTTTTGCACATACCGTAATAAAAATAAAGTTGCCCGGTAGATATTTCAAATTTTACCTCTTATATATCAATGAGTGAATGAAGTTGGCAGCAAATGTTCATTTATATAGCGATGTGTTCGATGAAATTGTCAAGAGCTGACTTAAATCAAATATCCAAGAGTTCCTATAAACCAATACAACCAAATGCCCCAACGTTTATCATGTTTCAGTTCCAAGCAACCCTTCATTTTAAGCAAGCAAGTTACGCCTTAAAAATAAAAATAGTCTTTATTATTTATTTAATAATTTCACATTTATTTATATTTTCCTTTCAGCTTGATTATACAGATTTATTTATATTTTTATAAGCCACATGAGTTAAATGTCTAACAACTAGTATTGATATACTAGTATTGATATAATGAGAGTTATTATGGTGAAATTAGCAAGCCATAAGTTGCATATTATATCCTTATTGTGAGAATTGTTGGGTTGATTTAAGTGGTCATTATGTTATGGTTTTATTACGTGAATAAGTTACTAAGACCAAAGTAATGATGAATTTTATTAGTCAATGGACTAATTATTTTGGGCTAAGAGTTGCAACTTACATTCACCTATAAATAGAAGTTCATCTAGTCCACTCTTAGATGTGGAAAAACAAGTACTCCCATGTTTTTCCCTCTATTTTATACTTTATTTCTTAGGCAAAGAAAGGTGTGTATGTGTGAAACTTCTACTTCTCAAGATTGTATAGATTGAGAGAAATTACAATAAGTAGCTTGGCAATTATATCTTGGAGGCAGCATGTTGTGACCTACTACACCAAAGAACATTTATCCGTAGGGTGCGAACCGTCTTCCACAAAGCGACTTAATCCGTGCCTCAATCCAACCTTAATAGTATGAAATCTACCATTATCTCAAATTGAATGATGATCAAGGTAAGTGAGACAATCCTCTCAATTTCATGTTTACATAATTTGCAAAATTGATGTTTATTTCTAATTATATTTGGATCTAGTTCCAACAATTTCCATTTCAACAAGCTGATCCTGTTAGTCCCCAATATGGTATCATAATTCAAAAGTAGTTCTCAATGGTGCAACTCACCTGGTTTTCCTGGGAAATCTAGATTCACCAGATATATGTCCAAAAAAGAAAAAAAAAAAAAAAACATGAAAATCCATACCTTTACAGGTGATTTAAGGGTTGTGGTTGGCCAGTTGCATTCACGTTCTCTCAGACCTAAACAAGAAAATGAGCACAAAATCAATACCAAGAAATTTCGGACAACTATGCAGTACACACACTAACTCCTTATCCGGTGTATACGCACACACACTGGTCCCTTAGTGCACGCGAACACACACAGCGGCCACTTATACAGCACACACAAGTTTATATAAGCTATGATTTCAATTGCAAGCCGAAACTCAATGAGAAGCACCTTCTTCTGCTTCAGTAACTGTCTGTAACTTCCAATCGTGGCCATAATCAACAATAACCGAATTGGGGCCGAAACTGACAGGTTCTTCCCCTCCTTTGACAGCTTCAATATGCGAGGCGAGTGGAACCCCAGATTCAAGCTTCCGGTTTATCAAATTCAAAGCAAAACCCGCATTGGTACCGGCAGCGAAACGCCTTGTCTTGCCTGAGCTTTTGCAAATCACCTCCATAAACTGCCCCATAATTTCGAATTGGAATCAAAATTTCATTCAAGCTCGAGATAAACCCAAGAAATTATATGCATAGTGTTTGAAATTGCTCAACAGGAGTCTTTTGCTCTATATGCATGTACATATGTATGTATGAAAACTCAAGATTCACAATAACCAAAATAATTCAATGTAGATTTGAGAAATCAAATCGAACCCATTAAACAAGAAAACTCGAATACTTTGGTGTGCACAGAGAGAGAAAGAGGGGAACAGAATATACCGGCGCAGAGAATTGTGGAGGGTTTGAGAGGCAATCGTTGACTCTCGAACCTTCGTCTGCTTCTGCCATGAGAGAGGGACGGGGGGAGTGAATAGCTACAGATGCCTTCTCTTTGTTTTTCTTGTCCTCCTATTGTTTTTACTTTTTAGGGATATTCCCACTAAGAAATCTCTGTTTTCAACATCCAACCCCCTGGGAAAAAAATTATGGTCGTTATCGTTTTCGTATCTTCAAAACAATCAAAAATAGAGATAATTTTTATCTCTATTTTGTGATGAACACTGAAACAGAAAATATGTTTGGGTGTCATTTTTGTCTATCAAATTATGAGAATAAAAAATATGTTTGGTAACTATTTCACGTTTTATCTTAAATATCTATATAATAAAGTAGCTTACAATTCTAATCTCAAAAGATAAATAAAATGATTTTTGCTATTCGTGGTTGAGATCGCTTTAAATTTTATTTTAAAGTTAATCTAACGGTTACTATTAACACTCTAAATTTAATAGAAAAAATTAGTCCCTAAGGGTGTGTTTGGAGTGATTTTTTAAAAGTATTTCTAGAAATTATTTTTCATATAAGTACTTTAAAAAAAATAATAGTGTTTGAAACCGTCCCACCACTACCTCTGCCACAACCACCCCCACCACCATCATCGTCGCCGTCGCCGCCGCCATCGCCGCCACCACTACCGCCGCCACTACCGTTGACATCACCACCATCGTCGCCACCACCACCATCACCACTGACGCCACCACAGTCGTTGCCACCACGGTCATTGCCACCCACCACAGTCATCACCATCTCTTACCACCACCACTGCAGCCCACCACCTCTCACCCCCACTACAAACCGATGATTAAACATTTTTATCATTTTTTATTACTCTGTGCCTTCAGGCACAAGTAATAACTAGTCTATATAATAAAGTAGCTTATAATTCAAATCTCAAAAGATAAACAAAATGACTTTTGCTTTTCGCGGTTGAGATCGCTTTAAATTTTACTTTAAAGTTAATCTAACGGCTAATATTAACACCCTAAATTTAATAGGAAAAATAGGACCCTAAGGGTGTGTTTGGAGTTACTTTTTAAAAGTACTTCTAAATATTATTTCTCACAAGTATTTAAAAAAAAAAATAGTGTTTGAAACCGCCCCACCACTACCTCTACCACCATCACTCCTACCACCACCACCATCACCACCGTCGCCACCACCACCACCATCACCCGCCGCCACCACCGTCACCATCACCCGCCGCCGCCACCACCCCGCCTCCACCCTCGCCACCACAGTCATTGCCACCCACCACAACCATCACCGTCTCCTACCACCACCACCTCTCACCCTCACTACAAACCGATGCTTAAATTCCTATATCTCTTCTCTATGTTTGTAATTTTATTTTGGATATGAATACAAATATGTTTATTGTTTATCATTTTTTATTATACTGTGCCTTCAGGCACAGGCAATAACTAGTGTTTTATAATATATCATACAACAAAATACAAATCCAAAAATCCAAAAATTCCTTCAATGGCAATTGGGATTAAATGGCAATTCAATCTCAAATGTTTTTGTACAATCCCAAATGGTAATTCAATTTTTATGCAATTCAATCCCAAATGTTATTGCCGACATGCATTTTTTATGCAGTTGTTAACAGAAAGGCACAAGGGAGCTCTATTTGAGGCTTTGGAGAAGGTTAAAGCTGGTAAAAAAAAAAAATTGTTTGTACCCTTTTCTTTTTCTTTATTTTTGCTCCAGCCCAATAAGAAAATATTTTGATCCTTCATTGAATTCCATTGGATTATTGCAGAGTTGATGATTCAAGGTTTTATTTCACTACTACTGACATTTAGTCAGTATTACATCGCCAAAATTTGTATTCCGGTTAAAGTTGCTGACTCTATGTTACCATGTCCTACACAGACTCATCACTCTCTCTCTCTCTCTCTCTCACACACACACACACACACACGCACACGCACAGATCTGTGTAGATTTGCACAGATCTGTGCATCACACAACACAACACAACACACACACACAGACTGGTCACAACACATACACACACACAGACTCGTCACTCTCACACACGCACACGCACAGATTTGTGTCTTCGTTTCTGGGTTTCACAGATAGCGAGCAAGAGAGAGAGAGAGAGAGAGAGAGAGAGGGAGCATCATCTTCTTCCACAGCGACAAAGAGATCATCTTCTTCCACGCCATCGCACCACACAGATCGTCTTCTTCCACACCATCGGTTCTCTTCGTTCGTATACAAAGAGAGAGAGAGAGAATGGGTGAAAAGAGGCCTAAAATCTTCTTTTATACTTCCACAAAAAATAACACATTTTTGTTGGTAACGAAGGTCGAATCCGAGACCTCATTAAAATCTTCAGCTGAGCTGAGCTGCGCGTGTTTTGTGTTTCGGTGTTTCCTGAAACACAATTTTTTTGTTCCCATTTTTTTGTCTTTGTCTCCAAAACAACTAATATAAAACAAAAACAAAAATAGTAGCCAAACATATTTTTGTTTTCATTTTTGAAAAAAATTGAAAACAAAAACACAAAACACAAGGCAAAATTTATTCAATTGAATTATCTACTAAAATTGAAAAAAAATAATTATGTATAGACTGTGTGATTCCAGGAGAAAGACTTGATGATTGTTTTCTTTCCTTTTCTTTTCAAGATACTTAACTTCAGATGTGACTTACAACGAAGATTACAAGAGATATATTTCTGTATATTGAAAAATTACATGTGAAGTTCTTTTTGTCTACGAATTCCTTAAGTGACAATTAAGAAAGTAAGAAAGAAAAGCACAAAGAGGAATTAGAGTACTATTTTGATGATGAAATAGGAGAACATAGAGATTGGACAACGACTATTGAAGTAATTTGTATGAAAGAAACACATAGTGGAATCCAATTGAGTATATTTTGTGTATAGACTGTGTGAGATAGGTATAAAAGAAATCCTAAAGTTGAAGATTGAGATAAACTTTGTTATTAATGAGATGAGTATAAAATGGAGTAGGTTTAGTTACTTGTGGAGTGGGTATAAAAATGGTGAACTTAATAATTTTATTATTTATAGTTTGAGCAATGCTACAAAATTCAAATAAAATACAAAAAGTTACAACCCAAATGCATATCATCTCTTAGATAAATGGGTCCCATCAATTTTTTTAGTGGGATCTGCTCATTCCACACTCATCCAAGGGATGATATGCATTTGTGTTTTAACTTTTGGGTTTCATTTGAACCATGTAGCATTTTCCTTATAATTTAATAGGGTGGGAATATAAATTTATGGGGTGGAAATAGCCCCACCCTTGGTTTTATCTTTTTCAATGTTACCATTTTTTACTGTTGGATAACTTTACAATGCCGTAATTTAATTTTCCAATACTATGCTAAAAATAATTTATATTCGTGTAATTGAGTAATTTATAGTTATTAATTTTTGTGGCACATTATGGATGTGTGAGAAAAGTGTGTGTGAGAGAGAGACAAATAGGTAGGAGAAATATGTGAGAGGAGGCAATTTTACATTGACAATTATCTGTTAGTAATAAGGGCTTTGACTATGTTTTGGAAGAAAAAATTTTGGTATTGGACCTCCAAATTTTATCATTTTAATGGATATTTTTATAATTTTTATGAGTCATTTTACAATTAAAAAATTTATCATTTTTGTGGGTGTTTTTACCACTGTTGTGGTAATTATTTTTACCACTTTCTTCGATACAAAAAAAATTATTCATTTTATAGGTATTAATTATTTCTTGTGTCTGAAGGTACGGAGTAATAAAAAAAAGGTCAATAATAAGCATATTAGTATTCACACCAAAGATCAAATTACAAAGATAGAGGAAGGATAAATGAATTTAAACACTGATTATAGTGGGAGCGAGCGATGGTAATGATGATGGGTGGCAGTAATGGTGGTGGAAGATGGTGATGGGTGACGACGACCGGTTGTGATGGTAGCAATCTTTGGTAGCAATGGTAATGGTGGTGGTGGGGTGGTGGTAGGGGTGATGGTGGGACAGTGACAGTGGTAATAATGTGGCGACAGTGGTGGTGGAGCAGTGGGGGTGGTGGTGGTAGGGTGGCGACAATGGTGGTGATGTTGATGGTGATGGTGGGGCGATGGGGGTGGTGGTGGTTGTGGGGTGGCGACAGTGGTAGTGGTAGTGGTGGTGGGGTGGTGATAGTGATGATGGTGGTGGTGGTGGTGGCTATTATGGCAGAGGTGGTGGTGTGGTGGCGGCGACAGTAGTGGTGGTGGTTGGGGTGGGGTGACGGTGGTGGTGGTGGAGCGGTGGTGGTGGTTGATCGGTTCCAAACACTACTTTTTATTAAAAAAATACATATGAGAAATTATGAGACTTTTTTTTATTAAATTTGTGGTGTTAATATTAGCCGTTGGATTAACTTTAAAATAAAATTTAAAAAGATCTTAACCGCGAAAAGTAAAAATCATTTTGTTTATCTTTTGAGATTTGAATTGTATTGTACTTTATTATATAGATTTTTATAACTACTAGTTGTTGCACACGTGCTTTGCATGTGGACAATTTCATTACAAATTTGTTTCTTTTTTTTTTCTTTTCAAACCCAATTATAGGTAACAAATAAAATATATTTTGTATTTTTTACTTTTTAAAAACTTTTTTGTCCTTTTGAAAACTATTTTCTTGTACTCTTAAGTATTTTTTTCAAAAGACCAAGAGGTTGTTACAAGTCAAACACAACTGCATGTATGTAATTAAAGATTAAAGATGAAATCAATTAATCCAAATGCATATAATCATTATATTTCAATTGGATGGAATTGAGAAGTTTCCTCTAGGCAAAACTTGTTTGTTTGGTTGTGTTACTTCACCTCAATTGTTAATAAGTCATGCATTTTAAGCAAAAAAATGTGAACAATAATTATGCAACAATCAAAGTAAAAAGGCAGGAGTCTTGCAACATTATTATAGTCTGGTAGACAATACTTAGTGATCACATAAAACGTAAAACAATTTAAAAAAAAAAAAGGGTAATTGGGGGAAAGATGATGCAATTCAACGACATTAACAAAACCAATCAAAAAATAAATAGAGACAATGAATATAACATGAAAATATTGTAATATAGATAATGGGTATTAGGTGCCTAACTAATGAACAGTTAAACATAAAAAGATATTTTAGGTCTAAACGTTGAGTATTCTAAACACCTTTAAATTTCCAAATGCAAAATTATTTGAATTCTTTCATATAGTTCCTTATTTGTCAATTTTTTTTTGGTCCCAGCCAAAAGAAAACCTATTATTGGACTTATTTGCCAAGTTTACTATCAAACCTACTTTATCACAAACCAGCGAATATCAAGAATAAAAAAAAATGGAGAGATAAATTGTCGATTTTATGATGTTGGTGAAGGTTGTAATAAAAATAAAAAAGGATTTATAAAATTTATCAAGAGTAGACAATTACTTTATGTACAGTAAGGGACAAAAAATGTCTCAAAATGTCATTTTTTACAATTTAAAATGACTGACATTATTTTCTTAGTAGTACTATTTTTTTATAGTGGACTATTATTTATTTGTTGAAAAGAACTCAAGTATTTGACAGAATACTAAAGGGTTTGTGCTGAAATAACATAAAGTAATCTTTTAAAGAAGCTAATTCATGTATATTACTAACACCTTGAACCCCTTCCATTCATACTTGTGCGCATTGTTCAATCAAAGAAGAAAAATAATGAATGAAGAGAGACTTAAATTTTTTACCTAAATCAAGGGAGACTCAAGCTTTGAATGGTTTGGTTTTACCCTCTTTTAAAGATCCACATGTCATATTCTATCTTTATTTTAGTTTGAGTTTGTCCTTATTTAAACTTAGATTTGTCTTCTTTTAACTTTGAGAATTTTTTCATTGGGGTGCTTTTGTACCAAATAAAACTTTTCAATCAAATGTGGTTCCACACAAAAGTCAATTGCATGATCTCGTTCGGTGTATACATGCATAGCAAGAGCCAATTTATAATCAAAATTTTCATACAACCAAGAAAAATTCAAAAACCAAAATTACGAGCACAAACAATTCCTTTGGGAACTTGTTCTTTGTGGCTCTTTGGCATTGCATGTTTCATGTGCATGTCGTGGTATATTTTAAACTTTATTGTTAGTTTCAGATTAATACAATTATTTAACTTGTGAAAAAAAAATTGACCATCCTTTACTTATCCAAAAAAATGCAACAAATTTATGAAACAAGTTCAAACTAAAAAAAATGCTGCAATATACATATTGTCTCTTAAAAAAATTCCTTATGAAATTACATCAAATAGCATGAAGGGATACAATATACATGGTGATTATAAAAGGAAGGTAGTTTCAATTCCACATGGTATTGTTCTATCTTCCAATGGTACTCTTCTTTCTTTCTGGGAGCATCTTCTTTATTTTATTTTTTTCTGGTAAAACCTGAAAGCATATTGGTTGAAGAGAAAGTTGAGATGATCAAACCCAAGGCCCTAGCTAGAACTAATCTAACATAAAATGTTAGCAACAAGGATAAAAATATGCAGATATAGACATTAAAAAAAAAAGGACGAAGGAGAAGAGAGAGTATAGACCTTGATATTGTCAACACCGGACGGATATATAGGAGCAATTGGTGAACAATAAATCAATATTATAGATCATGTAAACAATAAATCAAGAGAGAGGAAATAGAATAATTGATAGTGAATGTGTGATTAGAATAAGATAACAACACTTGCATAACAAAGCAAAGAATTGTTTTTTTCCTTTTGATATGTAAAACAGACAAAATAACTATATCCAATGCTGAGTATGTAGTTACAAAACAAGAGAGCTGGATATTATAAATTTATACATTCCATGAGGTAATCGTCCGGTATATATAGTCTCACCACCACCACCACCATAAGGACAATAATTACCAATAATTTTACCATTCATTGTTTTGGTTAGTATATGAGGTGGAGTTAAAGACATGAAGAAAACAGAAGTATAGATGCTCTAAGCGGTTTGAGTGCAAACACTTAAACCGTCTCTATTTGGTGGGAATTGGAAAAGGTGGAAATATGTTACTATGACATAAATAAGATCAATAAAGAGTATAGAGTTGTGAAAAGTGTAGATAGTATTGTCTTTACTCATAAATATTCAGTGTACATCGAATTTATAATTTAGATAGATAAATTTCACTGAATATTTATTTTTAGAATTCTAAAAGTTGCATAAGTTTTTCTAGTTATTAAATTAAGGATGAAATAAATTTGCATAAGTTAAGGATGTAATATAATATGACATCTTTGACATTATAGAATTTCTAAAGGGCAAATAAGAAAATTAAAATTTTTTCTCCTTAAGCCACTTTTAGAAGTAGTATAAATATAGATAGATATAGATATAAATATTTTTTTTAGAATTCTAAAAGTTGCATAAGTTTTTCTAGTTATTAAATTAAGGATGAAATAAATTTTATGACAGGGAGTAAATAAAATTGAAGGTCAAGAGTCTTTATTCCTAGAAATTGAAGAGTCTAAGAGTTAATGTAATATAATATGACATCTTTGACATTATAGAATTACTAAAGGGCAAATAAGGAAATTAAAAGTTTTTCTCCATAAGCCACTTTTAGAAGTAGTATAGATAGATATAGATTGTAGATGTCTTTAACACTATTGTGATAAATATTTTTACAAATTTTTCGGTACTACAACAATAAAAAAATACTCACAAATGTGATAAAAGTCAGTACGGTTCCAATTTTTTTTGGTACCGTATACAACTACTAGTAATAGACTCTTGATTAGCGACCAATAAAAAGATAGGACACCAAACCCCTTTTATTTTGGGAAATACTATATAACCCAAATTTGCATTCCAAATGAAGGGGGACCATTAGATGAATGAGTCTCATCAACCTTTTTAAATAGGATTCACTGATCCAATGATCTCCCTTCATTTGGGATACAAATTTGAGTTACATAATATTGCTCTTTTATTTTTAAAAATATTTAAATAACTGATAGTTAGTTAATAAGAGAGTGGAAAGATTCTTCTATATTAAATAGATTCTTGTTAGAATAAGATGAATTACATTTTGAGAGAGAGTGGGTATATTAAGGGATAGACATTAGGTGGATTATCTATATAATAAAGTACAATACAATTCAAATCTCAAAAGATAAATAAAATGACTTTTGCTATTCGCAGTTGAGATTTATCTAAATTTTACTTTAAAGTTAATCCGACGACTAATATTAACATCCCAAATTTAATAGAAAAAATAAGCCTCTAAGGATGTGTTTGGGGTAATTTTTAAAAAGTGTTTCTAAAACTTATAACTTTTCATAAGTACTTCAAAAAAAAAAAAGTAGTGTTTGGAACTACCCCACCACCATCACCCCACCACCACAACTACCCCCACCACCACCACTATCACCATCACCACTACCACTACCACTACCATCACCATCACTGTCATAACCACTACCTCTGCCACAACAACTATCACCACCACCATCATTGTCGCCACCCCCCACCACCACCCCACCCATCACCCCATCACCATTACCACTATCACCACCCCCATCGCCCCACCACCACCATCATCACCGCTGTCGTCACCTTACCACCACCACCACCACCACCACCGTCGCCGCTACAACCCCACCATCACCTCTTCCACAACAACCACCACCACCGTTGCCGCCACCGCTGCCGCCACCACCACCATTACCACTACCACTATCACTGTCACCCTACCACCACCACCACGACGTCTGCCATAACAACCATCACCACCACTACCACTGTCACCACCCCCCACGACCACCACACCCCCTTGCCCCACAACCACCATCACAACTACCACCACCCTCATCGCCCCACCACCACAATCACCGTCGCTGCCGCCACCCTACCACCACTACCACCACCACCACCACCGCCACCCCACCACCACCACCCCACCAGTGCCCCAACACCACTATCCCCACTACCACCACCGCCACTGTCTCACCATCACCACCGCTTCTGCCACCTTACCATCATCGCCACTGTCCCACCATCACCACCACCCCCTACCGCCCCACCACTACCATCACTATTGCCACCCACGACTACCTCCATCACAACCGGTCGTCATCACCTATCACAACTATCACCGTCTCCCACCACCACAACTGTCGTTCACCACCACAACCACCGCTCACCTCTACCACCACTCTCACCCACCACCATAACCACCGCTCGCCCCTACTACAATCAGTGTTTAAATTTATTTCTATCTCCTTTATCTTTGTAATTTGATTTTGGATGTGAATACAAATATGTTTATTATTGACTTTTTTCTTTATTACTCCGTGCCTTTAAGCACGAGAAATAACTAGTATTTAAATAAAATTGTCAAAAACTGGTAGAAAATAACACCATTTATGAAGTGCATTAGTTGTTCGAAAGTGAGTGTGCGTTCCAGACCAAAAAAAGAAGAAGAAAGTGAGTGTGTGTTAAGTAGGGCATTTGGATGTATTTATGGGTGAGACTGATTGGGTATTGAGCAATTAAATGAATACAGAATTAGAGAATTCAAGATAATAACTAGATAGGTGGCTATGGGAGTTATAGTATTTAGATGCAATTAATCATGTAATTAAAAAGAAAGTTATGCATAATTAAAGTAAAAAAAAAAAAAAACACTGTTGAGAAGGGTGTTGAACCTCATAATCAACTACAACATACAACTGAAGACCCACATTTCAGATTTTTCAGTCTAGAGAGTACACATTCTATATTCAATAGGGACGAGATTAGATCTTGATTTACCCATGTTGATACTATGGTCTATTTGATGAGCCTTTGAGGAGAAGAGACTGTGTGATGGTTTTCCTTTTGGGTTATTTATCACTCGTATTTATAAGGGCAATAGAATTGTGATTTTTTTCTAGGGATATGATGTAGAATCTCACGAGACCTTTTAACAAGAGCTCTTTGAAGCAGAGTTGAGCTCAGGCCGATTATGTTGTATTAGAGGAAAGAGAGATTGGGAGTGTTGTGACCATTGTCGGTTTTGTGCTTTCACAATTGGCGAATTGAATGTGACCACAAATCTAAAGGAATAGGATTGAATAACTATTTATGGGTATTTTGATAATAAAAATTAATACTTCTTGTTAGTTTAGACCACACATTTAAAATTATACTCTCACATGTCCTTTAGAGCTTAAAAGTATATATGATTGGACCTATTGACTTAAAATAAAGCATATAGTTGTCATTTTCACCAATTTTCACTTTTATTTAAAGTAAAATTGTTTGCAATTAGCTTACAATTGATCTTTTTTTTTCTTGCTACTGATCATCACTGTTTTTTTTTTTGCAATTGGTACGAATTATTTGACAGATTTTATTTTTACAAAGTTATATCTAATTTAATAAAAAATGTTAAAAATTTAATCGGTAAATTTGTACAATCTAAATAACTCAATTGAGTTAAATTCTAACAAATTATATGTGACTTTCTAGTTAATTTATTAAACAATCACTAAGTTTCTTCGTATATTTATGTGCATACTTTCGATCGGATCATAAGTGGTTTGATATTGATCAATTTAAATTCTTATTTAGATTTTGATCCAAATAATCGATAAAAAAAAATATCAATTCATTTTCAACTTATCAAATTCGGTTTCAAATTGGACTTAAATCAAACTCGGATGCAGGGAAGTCGCCAATAATATTTGCATGTTCATCATGACATTTTGAGGCTCTATAAAGGGCAGAGTTAGATTTTTTTTTTTAATGATATGGTAGCACTACATATTTTACTTTGGGTTAATTACACTAGAGGTCCCCAAAGTATAGAGTTTATTATATTTTGGTCCCTAATATTTCAACTGCATCATTTTAGTCCTTAAATTATTGAATATTTTTTTATGTTGTCCTTCAAGCAGATAACATCCAGATTGTTAACTGTTTTTTATCATAAACTTGTCACGTAATATCTAAACAAAGATAAAAAATAATTTGGGTAGCACTTAGCCAAAATTTGGGTAGCTCTTAACCAAAAATGTGTAATATGGATAGTTCTTGACCAAAATTTGGATAGCTCATGATTAAAACTGTGTAATTTGGATAGCTCTTTAACCAAAATTTGGGTAAAAATTTGGTCAAAAATTATTCAAATTATTTTTTTACACATATTTAGTTATCAGGTGACAAGTTTATCATAAAACAATTGTTAGCAATTTGAAATCTGTTTGAAGGACCACATAAAAACATATTTAATATCTATATAATAAAGTAACTTACAATTCAAATTTCAAAAGATAAACAAAATGACTTTTGCTTTTCGCGGTTTAGATCGCTTTAAATTTTACTTTAAAATTAATCTAACGGCTAATATTAACACCCTACATTTAATAGGAAAAATAGGTCTCTAAGGGTGTGTTTGAAGTGACTTTTTAAAAGTACTTCTAGAAATTATTTTTCATAAGTACTTTAAAAAAAAATAGTATTTGAAACCGCCCCACCACTACCTCTACCACCACCATCGTCGTCACCACCACCATCCCCACCCCCACCACCACCGTCGTCGTCGTCGCTACCGCCACCACCACCACCGTCGCCTCCACCACCACCACCACCATCGCCCTCGCCGCCACCACGGTCATTGCCACCCACCACAACTATCACCGTCTCCTACCACCACCACTGCCGCCCACCACCTCTCACCCCCACTACAAACCGATGCTTAAATTCTTTTATCTCTTCTCTATGTTTGTGATTTGAATATGAATACAAATATGTTTATTGTTTACCATTTTTTATTATTTTGTGCCTTCAGGCACAGGCAATAACTAGTATTTAATATTTTAAGGACTAAAATAATGTAATTGAAATATTATAGATCAAATTGAGACAAACTTCATACTTTCGGGACCTCTAATACAATTAACCCTTTTACTTTTCTATTTCTCTTTCGTTTTTGTTCCAGCGTACGTTTGCACCATCGTCACCTCTTTGTCGTCGTCTAACTTGTTCAACACAAGTTTGTTAGACTTTCAAGGGCTTGTATCTGTCCTTGTTCATTATATTTTTTAATAGCAATATTATTTATACTTAATTTATTAACTTAATGTTGATCTAATTATTTATAATTATTAAATTGACAATAAATCTCGATATTAATTTATTAGGACTTACAACCAATTCTGATGGTGTTAATTCACGTGAATGAGCTGTGAGTTTGGGTGCAATTGTATGGGATGGATCTGAGCTACAAGGCTCATGAATTGGTGGGAGAATGCTTTAATCATCCGAAGTGTAATGTGCGCAACACAGTGAAAATATAGTAGTTCACCGGCTGATGAGCTCGGCTAGTCCACTCTATAATGGAGGTTCTTGCTCCTTCTTCTTTATTGATGATCAAAGAAATTTACAGAGTCTTTTTGACATTACTAGGGCTCATTTTTTCCCCTGGTTGGGATAATGTACAGTACTTATAATGCTATACCTAACCCTAAGAGATCTTTACCGAGATCTTTGCCCCTCATTCAAGGGATCTCCCTTAATTCTGGGAGGGGATCTTGGTCAATTAAGAGTTTTACGCCTGTGATGTTGCTTGACTATTGTTTTGGAGGTGCCAGGTGTCATCAAGTTACTTCCTTATCACTTCGGCTATTATATCGCTTGGGAGGAGCTAGAGCTCTGGTTCCCTGAGTTCTGGAGCTCCGAACTGACCTCCCGACCTGATCTCATGGACTGAGCTCATACTTAGGGTTGATTTTGGGTACCATCAGTTGCCCCCCAGCCCTTAGTCCAAGTGAACTTGGGTAGGGGCTGAGCTGAGGTCCAGTTAAGGTTGACCTCCACTTGTCGACCTCGGTCTACGTGCGAACAGGTTTTTGACGGTTATAGGTAATCATTTATCCTCCTTGTTTCTCGCGCATGTTCTTCACTTTGTGCAGTTAGCTTTAAATGTCTTTGAATTGACAGTAACGGCTCCCATTTCTCCCTCTCGAATTCTCCTGTCCAGCTTTCCATCTTCCTTCTTCTTCGCAGACTCAGACTCTCCTAATTCATCAGCGAATTTAGTGTTTTGTTGAAACTCATCTCCCTTCGAATTGGTGTGTGTGGCTTGCTTGCTTCGAACTTTGGCTTGCTATTCGCCTTCGATTAGGTACGTTCTTGGCTCCCTACCTGCTATTTTCGTTCTGGATCCCTCGAGTCTGAGGTGGTTTCTTCATTTTTGGATTTTTCGATTCTGTTATTTTAGGAATCGAGGCCTTTCCCTGTGTCGTCTTCCCCTCTTTTTGGACCCCTATTCCACCGCTAGAATTTTCATTATCGCACACAGTTGTGTCGACCCCAGAGTTCTCAAGGAGTGTTTTTCTGAAATTTCCCCATCTATAGGTCTTTTAAGCTTCCCTTTACCTGCCCAGCCATGTCTGCTTCCTCTGGAGCTATCCCTTCCTCTGTTTCCCTCTTAGGAGATCGGTCTGTTGAAGAGGATTCTGACTTAGGTTCCGTGGGTGAGGAGATTGACAATTTCCCTGGCGTTGACTCGGTCGACGCTCAGGTACATACAGAGGAGCCTCCCTCAACTTCCTCCCCTGTGGTCAAAAACCCTGACAAGGGCAAGAGCAAGGTGAGTAACGTAGGTGTTTCGGCCCAAGGTATAGGGTCTGTTTTCAGACATGTAGAGCTCGTGGGCCCTAGCGAGGTCACTCTTTCTCTCATGAAGGTTTTTAGTGCTCGTTATGGTTTTCCTTCGGGGGTTCAATGCTGGTGTCTAGACGAATACACCCCATATGTTTCCTAGGTTCATAAGAAGGTCTGCTTCTTCGTGGCTGCCTTTGAGAACGGTCTGCGCTTTCCCTTACACCCTTTCATAAAAGGTGTTCTTCAGCATTTCAATATTTGTCCTGCTCAGCTCTCTCCTAATTTCTAAGGGGTCCTGGTGGGTCTTCTTATTTTCTTTAAAATCCACAAGCTTGGGGTTCCCACTATTTCCTTGCTCATGCATTTTTTCAACATCAAGCATACTGTTTCTGAGGGCTTTCTATACATCTCCAAACGAACAAATGTTAGAGTGATTATTTCTAACCTCCCGAGCTCCCACAAGCACTGGAAAAAAAAATTCTTTTACGTAGGGGGCTTACAATGAGAGTACAACCCTGCAGATAAGACAAATACTCTTCCAATCCCCAGAGCCTGGTCAGCCCCTGAAAACCTAGGTAAGTCTTTGCCCAAACTAACTGTGATCGGGTTTGGTGGCTTTCTCTGACTCTGCTTTGTTTACATTGTTTCCCAGGTGAACGCCCTGAGCTCATTGTAGAGGACGAACGGGTGTTGCTGAGGTTGGAAAAGTGGTCTTCAGCCAAGTACTCTGACCTCATCAAACCTTGGGTTCTTGTAGAGCAAGGGTTCAGCCTTCCTGGGGTGATAATAGAATCCCCTACTCCTCTTTCTGTTGAAGCACCCATTCCCCTTTCAGTTGGTACGGCTGAAGTGGCAAGTAGTAGTTCTTCTCTCCCTATTCACCTCAAATATTCATTTTTCCCTTATTCCTCCTCAATTTACCCATTTTGATTCTTTAGGTTCTTCATCGATGGAGCCTACCCCATAAGAACTCAAGGCTAAGGTAGCTCTGTTGAAGAAGGGCAGAAGTGGGAGAACACGCAAGGCAGAGGTCGGTTCTGGTAGCAGTCCTGTTACCCGAGCTAAGATGCAAAAATTGGGAGTGCCCCCCCAGCTTCCCTGTCTCAACTATAGGAGCCCTTGTTAAACCATCGAGCTCTCCTGCTTTAACTTCTGGAGCTCTTGCTCCCTCATTGAGCTCCCCACAAGTCACAGAGATCCCTCCTTTCAAAGGGGTTCTGCAGGCTCCTGGTAGAGCTCATGCGCAGGACTAGACCTCACCTTCATCATCTGAGGTTGAGAGGGCCTTGGGGTTGATTCCTCAGCTCCAGTTTGCCTCTCCTCCTCTTGGATCATCTGAGAAAATCTCCCAGCCATCTCAACCGAGCTCCAAGTTGGAGAAAGGGAAGTTCCCTAAAGCAAAAGGGAACGAAGACTCTTTCTTCGATAACATTGATCTTGCAGCTGGTGCCATTACTTCCATCATTCCTGATTCTGATGTTCTAAGGGCTGCCACTATGTCCCTTGAGAGCTCCATCAATTCAGCCCTTTATGGAACCACAGCTGTAAGTACTTGTTATTTCTCTTCTTTAAGCTTCCACCTTATGCTTGTCGTTTTACGTTATTCCTTATTTCTGATTGTATATTTCCCCAGTTGGCTATACATGTGAGGGGTTTGCTGAGTCGAATCCGCTCTCTAGAGAGCTCTGCCAAGGCGTTTGAACTTAAAACCGCAGAGCTAACCTTTGCTAACGACGACCTCCAAGCTCAACTCCAGAGTCTTCAAGAGCACACGGAGAAGCAGGCTTCTACCATCAAGAGCCTGGAGGTGGAGAAAGAGGAAGAGAGAAGAAGCAGAGATGAGCTCCGAAAGGTCTCGGAGGAGCTCAAACTTAAGACCGAGGCTTGGGTCAGAGCTAGCCAGGAGAAATTTGAGGCCATGGGCTCTTATAACAGCATGAAAAGAGAATACAATGTATTGGCAGAGGCACACGATGCCACACTAGCTGATCTTGAGGTTCAGAGAGCAGCTGTCAAAGAGAGGGATGATCTGATTGCCAAGCTCAAGGATGACGTTGTTATCAGGTGGGCTAAAGGGTGGATTGCTTTTCAAGAGATAGCCGAAGAAACATACCCTGATCTGGACTTCAACTTTGAGATTCCAGCTGAATGAGAGGTAGAGGTTCCAGTTGAAGAGGAGGCAGAGGTGCCTAGTTCAGCACTTGTCTCTGAGGCTGCTCCTGCGGGTTCTGAGTTGCCTACCTCACTAGCTGAGGTCCAAGCTCAAAATATTCCCACCTCTATATCCACTGCTACCGTGGGCAATCCTGAGGCTTCTCTGACTCCTGTGCCTGCTGACCTTCCTGCTGCTGCCCCTTTTTCTGCTGACTTAGTAACGAGGGCTTTAACTAAAGCCGAGGTCTCTACTTAATTGACTATTCCAGAGACTTCGATTGTTACTTTGTCAGAGGCTTCAACTGTCATCCCGCCAAAGATTTCATCTGCTGATCCATCAAGCACTCCCACTTCTGAGCTGCCAGGCTCTTCTCCTCCTGCCTCTTCAGGGTCCTAGGAGTCTAGAACTTAGGGTAGATCTGTGCTGTTATTGGTGTAAATTCTAGACACACTTTGAATCATTGATGTAAATGCTGAACACACTTTAAATTATTGATGTAAATGCTGAACACACTTCATTTTTGTTTTTGGAGCTATTCAATACAATCTACTCTTTATAGTCTTCTTTGTTCTTCAATGCAGTCTACTCTGACATTGTCACTATTACCTTCATTGTGTTTTGCCTAGGTTCCCCTTGCCCCCCTTTTGCTTGGAGGAGTACCTTGGTGCTCCGTTTCAAGCAAAATTTATCAAACTTGGATGGGGACTAATGGAGAGCCAGAGCATAGACTTAACTGATGATGTTTTGTGCTCTGGATTCCCCTTCCCTTTTTGTTTCGAAGTTATCTTTAGATCTCCTATTCTGCTGAGTTTGCCAAACAGCTTCACCAAGGGCTGCTGAGCTAAGAGAGCTTTTGGGACCGTGAGGTTTTACTTCTTGAGAACTTGAAGCTAGCCTCACAACTCATGATGCAGTTTATTGTGCTAGGCCTCTTTTAGGTTGCTGAGCTCTGGAGATGGTTGAGGAATATCAGGGGAATGTTGAGGCCATTGGGGAGGGTTTCTCTATCTCACCCTTTGAAAGCAGGAAGCCTTTCAGAGCTCTTTAGGATGTGGATCTTGTGTGACACTGGTACTCACGTTTTTGGTTCCCTCTAGGGGGCATTGGGTAGTAGACTTGGCATTCCTCACAGTGATAAGAGGTTTGTTGGATTTGGAAAAGAAAGTAAGCAACTTGATACTTGAGTTCTTCCAAAGGTAGATCTGCTGAGATCATGCTGCTACATACATGAGGACTTTGGTGGTCTCGAAAAGTTATGCTGGAAAGGCTAGGTAGCCGTTCGAGCTGACCTTAACCCAAAGAAGTCTGAGACGAGTTTAGTTCAGGTGAGGTCGAGCTCAGACTTACTTCCAATTACTTTGATCGCATTGGGGGGAGGTCATCTTATGCTGATTCTTCTTTCTGCATTTATTCAACTGCTTTCCAAAACTGTAACTGCCATCATTAATTAGGAAACCAAAAGGACCGCCGACTCTATTTTCTGTGTGGTTCTTGGTTTCTTAAAAACTCATGATCTTCTTCAAAGCTTCCAATACCTCCTGGATTTCTTCCTCCTTTGTCGAAAGATTTCAGGATTTTCTTTCTTGAATCTTAGAGATTACCTTCTATCCCCATTGTTGTCTTGATGGATGCCCCTATCTCTCCCCTATTCAAAGAACGTACCTCCTTTGGAATTGACTAGAAGTGGCATTCTCGCTACTTAACCCCTTCAACGATGAAACCTTCAGATTTGGAAGACATCAAAAAGCGATTCTTCCCTGAGCTTGATTTGTCCCTACGAGTTCCGACTTCTGACGAGCCTTGTAACTACCTTCCTCGAGGGGAAGTTTACTTTTTCGAAGGTGCCATGGACATGGGGCTTCGCCTTCCTATTCATCCTTCCATTGGGCGAATCCTTACGTACTATGGCTTGTGTCCCTCTCGTCTCTCGCCCCGAGGTTGGGCTGTCATGGTCAGCTTTTTCCTCTTCTGGTGTCTATATGGCAACGGTGGATTCCCTACTGTTGCTGAGTTTCTTTACTTTTTTGAGATCGAAGAAGATGAGCTCCCCTGCTTCAGCTTCTTTCGTTGGAGGCACTTCAACTTACCCCCTTTGATTCTTAACCTCCCTCCACTTCCTAAAGGGTGATCTCAACACTTCTTTTTTACCTCCGGGAAGTCTTGGAGGTCTACTGAGCAGCGCTGCCCTAGTACTAGAATTCCACACTCCTGGGAGAGCTTCTCTCGTATAGGTATGCTCAAGCAGAGCTATCTCAACTAATTCCTGTGAAGATTTATTCTTATTATGTTTTCGTTACGTAGGTCCCCCTGATCTGGATTTGTTAGAGATGATGAATATTGATCAACTGCTGCTTGTAGACCCCAAGCCTTTTTCAGATCTGATGACGCCTGAAAATCTATATTTGCTTGGCGCTGAGGCAACTGCTTGGGAGTTTTCTTCTTTTCCAGATTCTCCTTGGACTTCTCCCTCTGATTCTGACGAGGAAGAGGATGCTGGTGCGTCCTCAAAGAAGCGCAGGAGGGATGGTTTCTCTTCACTTGATTCTTCTCTCGCCACTATCTTGTTTACCTCAGCAGGCGAGAAGTTTCTCAAATTGCTCTCTGAGACCGAAAAAGAAAGGGACAAGCTGAAAGAGGAGAACGCCCGCCTAAAGGGAGAGGTTGTTGAGCTGAAGCAGCAACTTAAAAAGAACTAGGAGCTCCTTTTTCTTGTACTCCCTTTTGTTCAAAGAAATACCAGACTTTTGTGTAACTTTTGCATATCTTTTTTTCTGAATGCTTGTGATTATGAATCCTGATTTTGACAAGGTTCCATTTTTTTTGCGTATCCGTGGGTTGAGGTTCTTTACGTTTTATGAGCTGCAAAGCTCATCGTTTATTTATGAGCTGAGGAGTTCATCTCGAGCTGTCGAGCTCTTTTTAATTCTATGAGCCGAAGAGCTTATCTTATTTTTTATGAGCTGAAGAGCTCATCTTGAGCTATAGAGCTCATCGTTCGTTTATGAGCTGAGGGGCTCATCTTGAATTTTATAAGTTAAGGAGCTTATCTGGTGTTTTATGAGCTGAAGAGCTCATCTTGAATTTTATAAGCTAAGGAGCTTATCTCGTATTTTATGAGCTGAATAGATCATCTTGAATTTTATAAGTTAAGGAGCTTATCTTGAGCTGTAGAGCTCATTTTTCTCTTTATAAGCTGAAGAGCTTATCTTGAGTTGTGGAGCTCATTTTGCTCTTTATAAGTTGAAGAGCTTATCTTGAGCTGTAGAGCTCATTTCTTGCTTTATGAGCTGATGAGCTCATCGTTTGCTTTTTAGCTATTTTTGGAAGCCATGCAAGGATGAATCAAGAATTTGCTATTTTTATTGAGAATAATTTAATTACAAGGAAAACTTACTGAAAGAACTTCTTAAGATGCTCGACATTCCAAGAATGAGGTAGGACCTTTCCTTCTTCTGTTTGTAACTCGTAGTTCCCAGGCCTAATTATTCTTGAAACGATGTAGGGGCCTTCCCAATTTGGCCCCAATTTCCCATGCGTGGGATCCTTTCTTGCAAGCAAAAGCCTCCTAAGCACCAGATTTCCAACCTTGAAGCTTCTGTGCCTTACCTTCTTGTCATAGTACCTTGCGGTCTTTCTCTGATAGCTCTGGATGTGTTGTAGAGCTCTTTCTCTTTTTTCATCTAGGAGATCAAGATTTAGCAGAAGGGATTCATCGTTATGCTCAGACTCTGTGAATTCAGTTCTGGGGGATGGGAATCCTATCTCTACAGGCGATACTGCTTCGGTTCCGAAAGCCAAAGCAAACGGTGTTTCTTGAGTCGCTGCCCTAGGGGTTGTTCTATATGCCCACAACACCTCTGGGATATATTCAACCCATTTTCCCTTCAAAGACTTGAGCTTGGTCTTCAAGGCTACTTTGATCGTTTTGATTGTCACCTCTACTTGTCCGTTTGCTTGTGGATGGGTTGGGGCCGAGAAATAATTCTTTATCCCCAGCTCTGCACAAAACTTCTTGAACTTAGAATTGTCAAACTGTTTCCCATTTTCAAAAAAAATTGCTCTGGGTACCCCAAACCTACAGACTATAGACTTCCATGTGAAATTCTGGATCTTCTGCTCTGTGATTGTTGCCAGAGGTTTCACCTCTGCCCATTTAGTGAAATAGTCCACCCCAATGATGACGAATTTACACTGTCCTACGCTGGTGGGAAGAGGGCCAAGAATGTCCAATCCCCATTGTTGGAAGGGCCAAGGGCTTACCACCGACGTTAGGAGCTCTGACGGACAATGAGAGATGTTGGCATGTATCTGACACACCTTACACCTTCTAACCAGATCGGTGGCATCCTTTAGCATAGTGGGCCAATAATATCCTTGCCCAAGGCTTTTCCTGCCAGGGCACAAGCTCCGATATGATTACCACAAACTCCTTCATGGATCTCCCTAAGTATGTAATTAGCATCCTCATCTCCTACACATTTGAGGAGAGGCATCGAGAATCCTCGCTTATATAAGTTTCCCTGTGATGGTGTAAACCTGCGCGAATGAGCTATGGGATTGGATTATGCGGTATGAACGATCTGTGTGGGGTTTGATGTGGCATCTGAGCTACAAGGCTCGTGTATCGATGGACGAATGCTCTAATTAACCGATGTGTAGTGCGTGTGAAACAGTAGAAGTATAGTGGTTCACCGGCTAATGAGCTCGGCTAGTCCACTCTCCAATGGAGGCTCTTGCTCCTTTCTCTTTATTGATGAATTGAACGTGTTACAGTAGAATACTCGGGGTCTATATCTTAACGGAGGTTGGTCCCTCCCTTTTTATAGCCTCATGCTTACCTCTAATTCGGAATCATATCCTACATTGAAGGGATTACTCCCTATCTTCATCTATAATCTCGGAGTTACCTAGACTTCCTATAGCTGGCTCCAAATGGCTTGGTTTTTGCCTTTTATCATGGGATCCTCTCCTTGATTGTAGGAGAGGATCCTTGCCGGTAATGTGTTATGCGCCTTGGATTAGCTGAATTCCCATTATGAATATATCTGCTGTCGACTTGCTGTCCTCTTAACATTTATCGCCTTATGTCTTCAGCTGGGAGTACAAGTGTTGACTGGTCGAGCTCAGATCGTGGCTGGGTGAGCTCGGTTTATTTTCCCTGTCTTCCAGAGCTGAGCTCTTTTCCTGAGCTCGTGTCTGGGGTTTATTTTAAGTATCATCAGTTGCCCCCCAGCCCTTGCCTTAGGATATTAGGCAGGGGCTGACCTGTATTCCAGTCAGAGTCTAATATGCACGTGGCTAGCACGTGACTTGAAGATTTTTGACGGTTAGTAGAAATCATGACTCTCCTCGATTCCCGCGCATGTCTCAGCCCACGTTCCCCAAGCTTTAAATGCCCCAAAACGGCTACCTGAACCATTTCTGCGCACTATTCATCTTCTTCTCCACTCTTCGTCTCTATTCCCTTTGCGATTTCAGACGATCTTACCCGAACTTTCCTGATTTCTTGCTTGACAACGAATTCCCAACCTTCGTCTTGAAGACTCGCATCGTCTCCTTCCCCCGATTTTGCTCCAAGTTCCTGTTTGCCGCTGTTCCTGAGTTAGGTACGTTCTTCGCCCCTTTCACCTCCTCCTCTGCTCTGGATCCCTCGGATTTGAGGTGGTTGCTACATTTTTGGGCCTTTCGGTTCTTTTACTTTTGGAATCGTGACCATTGCCTAGCCCCACTTCCTCATTTCGTAGATTGGAGCTCTATAGTCCACATTCTTGCCGTCGGGAGTTACTGTGCTGACCCAAGGGTCATTAGGGAGAGTTTGATCAGTGTTCCCCCTCTTTATCGCTCCTTTAATCTTCCTTTTTCTCTTCCCACTATGTCGGCTTCTTCTGGAGCCACTCGCTCCTCTGTTTCGCTACTAGGGGGTCGATCTGAAGACACCGATTTGGGGGATATTGGCGATGAAATTGACAACTTTCCCGGTGTGGGGGCTGGAGAGGCCGAGGTCGGCACCGAGGAACCCCCCTCCTCCTCTTCTCCTATGCCCCCCAAACCTGATAAAGGCAAAGTTAAGGTGAGTGGAGTCGGGGTTGAAGAAAAGGTTTCGTACTTGGGGTCTGCCTTCAGGCATTCCGAGTCTGTGGGCTACAGTAAAGAAGCCCCTGAGCTAATGAAAATTTATAAGGTTCGGTATGGTTTTCCTCCTGGGGTCGAGCCCTGGTGCCCAGATAAATCCGTCTACTATGTAGAACAAATAAGCAATAGGGTCTGCTTATTTCTTGCCGCCTTTGATAACGGTCTTCGCTTTCCTTTACACCCCTTCATCAAGGCTGTTCTGCAACATTTTCATGTGTGTCCTTCCCAAATTTCCCCCAACTTCTATGGTGTCATGGTTGGTTTTCTAGTCATCTTCAGGAAGCATAAACTTGGGGTTCCTAGCGTTCCTCTATTTCTAGAGTTCTTTAACGTTAAGCCGACCTCTAAAGGCTTCTTGTATGCCTCTAAGCGTGCCAACGTTAGGCAGCTTATTTCTAACATTCCATCCTCTCATAAGCACTGGAAGGAGCATTTCTTTTTTGTCGGGGGCACCAATTGGGAGTATAATCCTGCTGATAAGACAGACACTCTCGGTATCCCCACGGCTTGGGCTGAACCAGATAACTTGCGTGAGTCTTTTCTTGAGTCGACTGAGCTCTGGTCTGGAATTTATAGGCCTCTTGCCTTTTTCTTACTTGCACACTTTCTTCTTTTCAGGTGAACGTTTTGAGCTCAGCCCTGAAGATAAGAAGGTGCTAGCGAAGTTGGCGAAGATCAAGCCGGAGAAGTACGCCGACCTGATTGAGTCAAGATATTTGGTGCAGCTAGGTCTGAGCCTTCCTGTGGTGACTTTAGCGATTCCATTATCTGTTTTAGGGGCTGACGAATGTAATTTCATCGTCACTTGCTTTCCTCTCTTCATCATCTTTCCTTCTCTTCTTTTTTTTTTTTTTTACATTTCCCTACTTTTTCCAGACCTCCCAGGTCCTTCTACCATGAAGGCTACTCCAGAAGAGCTTCAGGCCAAAATTGCAGAGCTGATGGAGGGTGGCAGGTCTGGGAAGCGCAAGGCTCGGGTAGGCTCTGGGAGTGGTCCAAACACTCGAGCTAAAATCCCCAGATTGGAAGTGCCTTCTCCCCCCTCTACTACTACAGAATTGGTTCCTATCAAGGCGCCGCCCTCCTCATCCGGCACCCCTCAACATGCAGTCATCTCTCCTCCTCCAGTGGCCCCTCCTGGGTCGGGGCCTGCTCAAAAGGGAGATCAGGCTTCCCCTTCCTCCTCTGAGGTTAAGGAAGCTTTGGGAGTGATCCCTGACCTCCAACCCGGAAAGTTCTCATACACTGCTTCTGGGAAGACTGAGAGAAAATCTGAAGGAGATGAGGATTCCTTTTTTGACAACATGGATCTTGCTGCAGGGGCTCTCTCTTCTATTTTCTCTGAGTCTGATGTTCTGAAGGCTGCTTCTATGCCTCTTGAGGAGTCTATTTCTTCAGCTCTCCAGGGGGCAGCTGCTGTAAGCGCTACCACTTCTCCTCCTTCACTTATTTTTGTTTTGTGGACTCATGCGTTCTTTCGCTTTTTCAGGCTGTCCTTCATGTGAATGGTCTACTGCATCGGGTTCGGTCCCAAGAGAGCTCTTTTCAGGTCTTGAAGAAGTATAAGACCAAGGTTTCTGAATTGTCTCTTGAGAACGAAGATCTCAGAGCTCGGGTGGAGAGCCTCAAAGAGCAGATGGAGACCCTCAATGAGCAGACGGTGAAGCAAGCCTCCGACCTCAAACACACACTGACAGTCAAGGTCAGAGCTGAGGAGGGGGAGAAGAAAGCTCCAGATGAGCTGAAGTTGGTTAAGGAAGACCTGCAGTTTAAGGTCGAGGCGTGGTCCAAGGCTAACCAGGAGGCCTTTGATGCCAAGAAAGAGCTCATCCAGGCCAATCAAGATTATCTTGCTCTCAGTGAAGCTAACGGCAAACTCTGTGAGGAGGTCGAGGAGCAGAAAGGTTTGGTCCAACAGAGGGACAAAGAGGTCGCTGAGCTGAGAGATGAGGCCACCACCTTGTGGGCTACTGGATGGCTTGCCTTTAGGTGCAAGGCTATCAAAGCTTTTCCAGACCTTGACTTCAATTTCTCTATCCCCATCGAAGAAGAAACGGAAGAGTCTAGCTCTGACAATGAGGAGGGTGCCTTGGTTCCTTCAGCTGCAGCCTTGAATCAAGACATACCTGCCCCTGGAACCTCTGGAGCTCTTATCGTACCTTCTGAGCCTCCGACGGTGATTCCTGAGCTCCTAGCTGCAGATCCTGTTGTTCCTGTTTCCCTTGCTTCTGTTGCTGAGGGTTCATCTGTCGAGCTGCGAGATCCTTCATTTACTCCCCATCCAGAAACTTAGCTCTTTTTAATTGTAATTTTTTTTTTTGTAAGGAATTTTTTGAGATGTAACTTTGACTTTGGCTAGGACCTTGTGCTACTTTGTGGTCTTCATCTTGTTTCTCCATTGCTGTTTTACCATATTCATATATACCTCTGACTTTCGCTCGCACACTTACTTGTTTTGCTTTGTTTTGACTTTATGCTTTATACACATATTCTCCTTCCCCCTTTGCTTTGAGGGGTGCTGTGTACTTTTTGAAGCAAAATTACTAGATTTGAAGAGTACATGAGACTTGGTGCTATGCTCAACGGCTTCTCCTGAGCTTTTGAGCTCGGTAGTTGGTCTCTTAGGGATCCAGTCCCTATTCTTCTTTATTCTGAGCCGCTCAGCTTGGTATTCTGAACTGGTGTGCTCCTTCTGAGCTACATAGCTTGAGTTTGTGAGCCTATGAGCTCTCGCTGAGCTATTCAGTTCGTCTTTTGAACCTAAAAGCTCTGACTGAGGTTTTTGGCTCTTTTTTCTGAACTTTAAAGGTTCTTTTATGGCTCTCTTGTCTGAAATAGATAATAAATTTCAATGCTCCATATTTCTGAGAATAAAAGATTTTCTCCTACGTTTCACATTTCTCTTCCCCCCACCTTGCTTTGAGGAGTGCTTTAGGCCTTCTTTAAGCAAGGCTATGAACTTTTACACGCTGTTAAGTTTCTTTGAGGAATCGAGGAATCCAGCAAGAACTCTTCCTCTCCAACGTGTGTAGGGCCCTTAGAATTGCAGGCCCTCAAGACTTGTTACACAAGTGCTCTTGTTTTTGACTGGGCTGAGCTCAAATATGGAGGACATGTTGCTTGGTGGGGTCAGAATTCTTGTAGGTTGTTTTGAGTGCAAATAGGGAGTGATCTTGTACCAATTTCTTTTCCCGCGTTTTTCTCCCAATCGTTTTCCATAACCGCAACCACTTTCCATAACCGCATCCACTTTCCATAACCGCAACTACCTTTATTAATTAGGAAACTAAACAGGCAACTGCTTCCCCCTTTCTTGACTCTTGGTTTCCTGAAAAGCTCCCAACTTTTCCTAAGCTTCTTACCATCTGTTAAATTCCTCTTTCCTTTTCTTGCATGAAATATTCTCGCCTTTCTTCTTGATTTCTTGCGTCTTTTCCTTACCAGCACTTCCGATGGCTGCTTCTGCTTCTTCTCTGTTCCAGGAACGCACCTCCTTTGGAATCGAATGGAAGTCGCACTGTCGCTACCTGCCTCCTTCAATACTTGGATCTACTGATTTGGTGGATATCAAGAAACGGTTTTTTCCTGATCTTGACTTGCCTTTGCGAGTCCCTACCCCTGACGAGCCCTGCAACTACCTCCCTCGAGGGGAAGTCTGCTTCTTTGAAGGTGCTCTGGACATGGGACTTCGTCTTCCCATTCATCCGGCCGTTGGGCGAGTTCTTGCCTACTATGGCCTGTGTCCTTCTCGCCTTTCTCCACGAGGATGGGCTGTTATGGTAAGCTTTTTCTTGTTCTGCCGCCTGCACGCCCTTGGCAGGTTCCCCTTCGTATCTGAGTTTCTATACTTCTTCGAGATTGAAGAAGATGATGCCCCCTGCTTCAGTTTCTTCCGTTGGAGGAATTTCAGTTTACGTCATTTGGTTCTAGATCTTCCCTCCAATCCTGAAGGGTGGTCTAAGCGTTTTTTCTTCACCTCTGGAGAGTCCTGGAGGTCTCCTGAGGATTGCTGCCGTAAAGCTAGGATCCCTCGGTCCTGGAAGAGCTTCTCTCGCATTGGTAAGCTCAAGCCGAGCTCTTTTGAACACTTCCTTTTGAAGGTATGCTCTTACCATGTTTTCGTTTCGCAGGTCCACCTGCTCTGGACGTGCCAGGGATGGTGAATATCAACGAGCTGCTGCTTGCTGAGTCCAAGACTTATTCTGAGCTGATGACGAGCGCAAACCTCTATCTTCTTGGGACTGAGGCTACTGAATTTGAGTTCTCTTCCGTCCCCTATTCTTCTTGGACCTCTTTCTCTGATTCTGATGGGGAAGGGGATTCTAACGGGGACGGGGGTGCTGGAGCTAGCTCAAAGAGGCGCAGGAGGGATGGCTCTTTTTCCCCTGATTCCCTATCTACTATCTTCCTCACCCCAGTAGGTCAAAAGCTCCTTGATTCGCTCCATAAGGCGGAGCAAGAGAGAGATGAGCTGAAGGAAGAGAATGCTCGCCTGAAGGAGGAAATGGCCAAGCTGAAGTCTCAGCTTAAGAAGAACTAAGATCTTTGTTTCCTTGTATCTTTCTTTCTTTTCTTGAATGATACCAGACTATGACCCTTTTTGTATTTTTCCGAATGTTTGGTTACTTTGAATTCTAGGTTTCTCACTCTTGAGTATGCATGTCCATATATGGGCTCTTGGTGTTTGAAACAGAAGATCATGTTTGCACTGACCTTAGTCCCTCACTGGTTCCAGAGATCTGACGGCGAACATTGATGGAAAACAGAGGATCATGTTTGCACTGACCTCAATCCCCAGCTGACTTCGTAGGCGTTCTCTGTCGTTCTAGACCTTTTGAGGTCTTTGAGTATGTAGGTAGTGCGCAAGGATCACTAGTCGTGGGGGAAAGACCGTTGGTGTCTCCAAGAAGAGCTCAGCCTTGAATTTGACTGTTGGTGTCTCCAAGAAGAGCTCAGTTTTAAACTTTTTCAGCCTCGAAGCTTACGCGAGCTGAGGGGCTGTAGGACTCATCTTGCTTTTTACAAGCTTGGAAGCTTATCATTTGTTTATAAGCTGAAGAGCTCATCTTGCATGTATAAGCTTTGAAGCTCATCCTTGTTTATGAGCTGAAGAGCTCATCTACGTTTATAAGCTTGGAAGCTTATCATTTGTTTATGGGCTGAAGAGCTCATCTCTCATTTATAAGCTTTGAAGCTTATCGAGTATTTATGAGCTGAAGAGCTCATCTTTCATTTATAAGCTTTGAAGCTTATCGAGTATTTATGAGCTGAAGAGCTCAACTTTCATTTATAAGCTTTGAAGCTTATCGAGTATTTATGAGCTGAAGAGCTCATCTTTCATTTATAAGCTTTGAAGCTTATCGAGTATTTATGAGCTGAAGAGCTCATCTTTCATTTATAAGCTTTGAAGCTTATCGAGTATTTATGAGCTGAAGAGCTCATCTTTCATTTATAAGCTTTGAAGCTTATCGAGTATTTATGAGCTGAAGAGCTCATGCCTTTACTTTGGAAGCCATTGAAGGATGAATAAAAGACTTACTCATTCTTATTTAAAAATAGCTCTATTACAAATAACACTTACTGAAAAAACTTCTTAAGGTGCTCGGCATTCCACGAGTGAGGTAGGATCTTTCCCTCCTCTGTTTGCAATTCGTAATTCCCTGGTCGGATTACCCTTGACACGATATAGGGCCCTTCCCAGTTGGGCCCCAATTTTCCGTGCGTGGGATCCTTCCTTGCAAGCAGAAGTCTCCTAAGTACCAAGTCTCCAGCCTTGAAGCTTCGGTGCCTTACCTTCCTGTCGTAATACCTTGCAGTTCTCCTTTGGTAAATGCGGACACGATGCAGAGCTCTGTCCCTTTTTTCATCCAAGAGATCGAGGTTTAATAGGAGAGATTCATCATTGTGCTCGGCATCTGTAAATTCCACCCTTGGTGATTGGAGCCCTATCTCCACAGGGGCTACTGCCTCGGTTCCAAAGGCCAGAGCGAAGGGCGTTTCCTGAGTTGCAGATCTGACGGTGGTCCGGTAGGCCCACAATACCTCAGGGATGTATTCCACCCACTTGCCTTTCAGGTTTTCTAGTTTAGTCTTCAAGGCTGACTTTATGGTTCTGATTGTGACCTCTGCCTGCCCATTGGATTGGGGATGTGCAGGAGCTGAGAAATAGTTCTTGATCCCAAGCTCGACACAAAAGCTTTTGAATTTCGAATTGTCGAACTGCTTTCCGTTGTCAGACACGACCGCTCTGGGAACCCCAAACCTGCAAACTATCGATTTCCAAACGAAGTTTTGAACTTTTTGCTCAGTGATTGTTGCTAAAGGTTCGACCTCTGCCCATTTGGTGAAGTAATCCACTCCTATGATGGCAAACTTGCACTGTCCCACACCGGTGGGGAGGGGTCCCAGAATGTCCAAACCCCACTGCTGAAAAGGCCATGGGCTTACCACCGAGGTTAGGAGCTCGGGAGGACAGTGGGACGCATTGGCATGCTCCTGGCAAGTCTTGCATTTTCTTACTAAGTCGGTGGCACTTTTGAGCATGGTGGGCCAAAAATACCCTTGCCTTAGTACTTTTCCTGCCAAGGCCCGAGCCCCTATGTGATTGCCGCATATACCTTCGTGCACCTCTCTGAGTATATAATTGGCATCCTCATCTCCCACACACTTAAGGAGAGGTGTTGAGAATCCACGCTTGTACAGACCTCCTTGCATCAAGGAAAATCTGGCCGACCTTGCCCTTAGCTTGGATGCTTCCTTAGCGTTACTTGGCAAAGTCCCATTCTGCAGGTACCCTATGATGGGGTCCATCCAGCTCGGCTGAGCTTCGACTGATAGCATGTCCTCTTCTTCGATACTGACTGAAGGCTCTGGGAGGTGCTCCACTGGTATTAGTCTATCCAAGTCTTCTTGCAAGGCAGTTGCTAACCTCGCCAACGCATCTGCTCGTGAATTTTCTGCTCTGGGCACATGTCTGACCTTAACCTGCACAAATTTTTTCATTATTTCTCGTACCTTTTTGAGGTAAAGGACCATCTTTTCGCCTCTTGCTTCGTAGGCTTCTTCTATCTGTTTTACCACCAGTTGAGAGTCGCTGCAGATTTCCAGCTGCTCTGTTTACATAGAACAAGCAAGATTAAGCCCAGCGATGACAGCTTCATACTCTGCCTCGTTATTTGAAGCTTTGAACCCAAATCTGAGGGCATATTCGACGTCTATTCCTTCTGGGGAGGTCAGGATCATTCCTGCACCGCTTCCCTGAGCATTGGCAGCTCCATCTACTGAAAGCTTCCATATAGGGAGGTCTGGTATTAAATCCGTGGTTTCCATAGGCGCTGCTGCTGTGAACTCTACGATAAAATCTGCCAAAATTTGCCCTTTGATGGCAGTTCTTGGCTTATATCTAATATCAAATTCACTGAGCTCTATGGCCCATTTAACCAACCTCCCTGAAGACTCTGGCTTATGCAATACTTGTTTCAACGGCTGATCTGTTGGGACCTCGATAGTGTGAGCCTGGAAATAAGGTCTGAGTCTTCTAGCTGTTGTAACCAGGGCTAGAACAAGTTTTTCCATATTTGGATATCTCTCCTCTGCCCCCCTCAGAGCTCTGCTGCAGTAGTAGACTGGTTGCTGAGCTCTGTCTCGCTCCCGGACCAGCGCTGCGCTTGTCGAAAAATCTGAAACCGCCAGGTATAGAGTAAGGACCTCCCCTTCTAAGGGGCTCACCAGAACAGGAGGAGAACTCATATAATCTTTCAGGGCTTTAAATGCTTCTTCACACTTGGCATCCCACTGGAACGCCTTTTTTAATGTCTGAAAGAAAGGTTGGCATTTATCACTTGATCTAGACACGAAACGGCTCAAGGCGGCTATCCTGCCAGTCAAGCGTTGCACCTCCCTCGTATTGGATGGTGATTGCATCTCCACCATTGCCCTAACCTTCTCTGGGTTAGCTTCAATTCCTCTGCTGCTAACTATAAAACCCAGGAATTTCCCTGCCGAGACCCCAAATGCGCATTTCGCAGGGTTGAGCTTCATTCTGTACTCCTTTAAGATTCGGAACGACTCTGCTAAGTGCTCGATGTGGAGCTCTGCTTTTAATGACTTTACTAGCATATCATCGATGTAAACTTCCATGGACGCTCCTATCTGTTTTTGGAACATCCTATTTACCAACCTCTGGTAAGTAGCTCCAGCGTTCTTCAACCCGAAGGGCATGACCTGGTAACAGTATGTTCCCTGTTCAGTTACGAAGGAGGTCTTCTCCTGATCGCTGGGATCCATCCTGATCTGGTTGTATCCTGAGAAGGCATCCATGAAGCTAAGGAGCTCATGCCCGGCTGTGGCGTCCACTATTAAGTCAATCCGAGGTAACAGAAAGCTATCCTTGGGGCATGCTCGGTTGAGATCAGTAAAGTCAATGCACAATCGCCATTTGCCATTAGTTTTCTTAACGAGAACCACATTCGCCAACCAGGTAGGGTAGTCAACTTCCCTGATGGCCTTGGCATGGAGGAGTTTGCTGACCTCCTCATTAATTGCCTTTTGTCTTTCTGAGGCAAAACTCCTCCTCTTTTGTTTGACTGGTTTGCAAGCTGGATTCACGCTTAGCTTATGGTTAATAACCGGAGGATCAATTCCCTCCATGTCTTCCTGCTTCCAAGCAAACACTCCTACATTCTCTTTTAGGAACTGGATGAGGAGACCTTTGAGCTCTGCGTTTAGTCTGGAACCCACATAAACAAGGTGTTCTGGCTTTTCATCAAGTTGAACTGGTTCCAGCTCTTCCGATGGCATTGGTCTTGTCTCCATTTCATCTCTCATGTCGAGTTCATCCAGTTGGATGTTCTCAACCTCCTTCTTTTTCATAGATGCCATATAGCATTCCCTTGCTACCCGCTGGTCTCCTCGGACTACTCCGATTCCATTATCTGTAGGGAATTTCACGACTAAATGGTAGGCAGACGGGACTGCCTTCATGGAGTTAAGGGATGGCCTCCCAAGTAAGATGTTGTATGCAGAGGGTGCATCGACCACTAGGAACTTTACGGTGGTAGTGGCCTGGCAAGGTGGGTCCCCTAAGGTGAGCACGAGCTGGATCGAGCCTAGGGGGAGGACCCTTTCTCCGGAGAATCCCAGCAAGTGAGTGCTTACTGGCTCAAGTCTTTCCCTTCCTATATCCATCTTGTCAAACGCAGGTGCGAAAATGATATCTGCCGAGCTCCCATTATCGATTAGAACACGATGAACAGTTCTATTGGCCACCACTGCTCGCACCACCAATGGGTCATCATGAGGGTACTGGCATCCCTCCAAATCAGCATCTGAAAAAGTGATAGCCGTATCTACGCGTGGTGCTTTGGATACAGCGTGCACTTCGAGAGCTTCTTCGGCTCTGATCCGGCGGAGGTGTGCTTTCCTGGCCGAGCTAGATTCTCCGCCTCCTGCGAACCCTCCTGATATTACTCTGATCTCCCCTAGAGGCTGCTGGTGCGGTGCCGGTGCCTGCTGTCGGGGTGGTGGAGGTGGAAGAGCTCGGTTCTGGTTGTCATTGGCTACAAAACGACGTAACTAACCTCGTTGGATCAAAAACTCGATCTCCTTCTTTAGTTGAATGTAGTCATCAGTGTGGTGACCATGGTCTCTATGGTAATCGCAGTACTTGGTGGGGTCTCTTTTGGCTGGATCTGCCTTCATTCGAGGTGGCCATCTTAAGAACTTCTCGTTTTGGACCTTGTACAGAACTTGCGACACAGCGGCGGTGAGTGGGGTGAATCGCTGGGGTCCATATCTGGGCTGCAGTTCAGGCTGCATGGGGCCCAGGCGGTCTCTGACATTTCCTCTTCTCTTTGGCGAGCGGTCCCTATCTCTTCTGGGGGACCTCTCTCGCCCTTTTTCCTTCCTGGGACTCCTGTCTCTTCTCTTCTCTTCTCTTCTTTTTCCTTCTCCTTTCGTGAGGATGTTCCTCCTACTTTAGAAAGGAGTGCCTCTTCGCCATTTATATACTTTTCTGCCTTGGCTAACACCTCAGCCATGCTTGCCTGAGGGTTCTTTGATATAGAAAACATCAAGTCCTTTGACTGCACTCCCAGTCCTGCAATGAAAACAGTTATGGCGAATTTTTCGTCTGGGACGTCTACCTTCAATGTCTCCGAGTTAAACCTTTGGACATAAGACCTCAGGTTCTCTTGGGGACCCTGCTTTACGTTCAGCAGGTGGTAGCTTGGTTTTCTGTATATCCAGGCTCCTATAAAGTGAGATACGAAAGCAATGGAGAGCTCTTTAAAGGATGAGATCGAGGCTGGTGGGAGCCTATGAAACCAGGCTAAGGCAGAGCCTTTCAATGTGATGGCAAAAGCTCTGCAGCGTACGGGATCCTGGTATCCATGTAGCTCCATCTGGTTCTTGTAAGTGTTGAGATGATCCACGGGATCTTTAGACCCATCAAAGACCTCTATTTGAGGCATCCTGAACTTCGGTGGGAGAGGGAAGTGTAGCACCCCCATGGTGAATGGGGACTCGGTTTGCTGAACCAAGACATCCATTGTAACCGGAGCTTTACTCCTTACAGCCTCCTTCATGTGGCTGAGCTCTTGTTGGATGTCTTTGAAGCGTTGCTCCCAGCGCTGCTCTTTCCTGTCCGGTGGATAAGGGAAAGAATCATCCCTATCGCCCCCGTCGTTCTGACTTTGCATCTCGTCGTTATGGCCATTCCTAGGGGGCACATAAGGAGCATGCCCCCTGGTCTGGCTGCTTTCTCCTCCTTCGTCGACCTCTCTAAGGGGGTCCCAGTGTCGCCGTTCCCTGTAAGGGGGTTATTCTGGCCTTCTTGGGCCGGTCGTGCCTCCTGTGGGCGTTGTACGAGCTTTGATAGCTCTGCATTTTCCTTTAGTAATCGTTGGTTGACGAGGCGAATGGCCTCCAACTCGTTATTAATGGGGGAATTCGTCTCCTGGATGTTTCCTGGTTGTCTGCCGTTGGTGGCTTCCTGCTGATCTTGCATTCGTGGTAGGTTTGTTTGACTTCTGCTCATATTTCGAGTTGTTACCATCAGTCACTGAGGAATCAGCTTATTTGTAACAGGAACAGTCGTTCCCACAGACGGCGCCAAACTGATGGTGTAAACCTGCGCGAATGAGCTATAGGATTGGATTATGCGGTATGAACGATTTGTGTGGGGTTTGATGTGGCATCTGAGCTACAAGGCTCGTGTATCGATGGACGAATGCTCTAATTAACCGATGTGTAGTGCGTGTGAAACAGTAGAAGTATAGTGGTTCACCGGCTAATGAGCTCGGCTAGTCCACTCTCCAATGGAGGCTCTTGCTCCTTTCTCTTTATTGATGAATTGAACGTGTTACAGTAGAATACTCGGGGTCTATATCTTAACGGAGGTTGGTCCCTCCCTTTTTATAGCCTCATGCTTACCTCTAATTCGGAATCATATCCTACATTGAAGGGATTGCTCCCTATCTTTATCTATAATCTCGGAGTTACCTAGACTTCCTATAGCTGGCTCCAAATGGCTTGGTTTTTGCCTTTTATCATGGGATCCTCTCCTTGATTGTAGGAGAGGATCCTTGCCGGTAATGTGTTATGCGCCTTGGATTAGCTGAATTCCCATTATGAATATATCTGCTGTCGACTTGCTGTCCTCTTAACATTTATCGCCTTATGTCTTCAGCTGGGAGTACAAGTGTTGACTGGTCGAGCTCAGATCGTGGCTGGGTGAGCTCGGTTTATTTTCCCTGTCTTCCAGAGCTGAGCTCTTTTCCTGAGCTCGTGTCTGGGGTTTATTTTAAGTATCATCACCCTGCAAAATGGAAAATCTGGCTGACCTTACCCTTATCTTTGTGGCCTCCTTGGGGTCTACTGACAAGGCTCCGTTATGAAGGTATTCCCTAATGGAGTCCATCCAGCTCAGTTGAGCAAGAACTTGGAACACCTCTTCCTTCTCAACTTTTACTGACGGCTCCGCCAACTGCTCTACTGGTATCAACCTATCCAGGTTCTCCTGCGAAGCCGTTGCTAGTCTCGCCAGTGCATCTGCTCGAGAATTCTCCGATCTAGGGACATGCATGACCTTGACTTGCACAAACTTCCTAATCAATTCCTGTACCTTTCTGAGGTAAATGATCATTTTTTCGCCCTTAGCTTCATAAGACCCCTCTATCTGCTTTACCATGAGCTGGGAGTCACTGCAGATCTCCAGATGTTCTGCCTCCATCGAGTGAGCAAGATTGAGCCCTACTATAACAACCTCATACTCTGCCTCATTGTTTGAGGCCTTAAACCCAAACCTAAGTGCATATTCAACATCTATTTCGTCAGGTGAAGTCAAAATTAAGCCATCACCGCTACCTTGGGCGTTGGCAGCTCCATCTACTGAAAGTTTCCATGTGGGGAGGTCAGGTACTAGCTGCATAGCCCCCATGGGTGTTTCTGTTGTGAATTCTGTGATGAAATTTGTCAGTACTTGCCCTTTGATGGCTGTTCTTGACTTGTACCTGATATCGAACTCACTGAGCTCGATGACCCATTTAACCAGCCTTCCCGAAGTCTCTGGTTTACGTAATACTTGCTTCATCGGCTGATCTGTGGGGATCTCAATAGTGTGAGCTTGGAAATATGGTCTAAGCCTCCTAGCAGTCGTAACTAAGGCTAAAACAAGCTTCTCCATCTTTGGATATCTCTCTTCTGCCCCCCTCAGAGCTCGGCTACAGTAATAAACTGGTTGTTGGACTCTGTTTCGCTCCCTTACTAATGCTGCACTTGTTGAGAAATTTGAGACGACTAAGTAGATAGTAAGGACCTCGCCTTCCAACGGGCTTACTAGAATGGTTGGGGAGCTCAGGTAATTTTTCAGCGCTTTGAACGCTTCCTCACACTGGGTATCCCACTAGAAGGCCCTATTTAGGATTTGAAAGAAGGGTTGACATTTGTCGCTTGATCTGGACACAAATCGACTTAAGGTAGCTATCCTCCTCGTCAGACGTTGTACCTCCCTTGTGTTGGATGGCGGTTGCATACCCAGTATTGCCTTTACTTTTTCTAGATTAGCCTCTATTCCTCTGCTGTTAACTATGAAACCCAGAAATTTTCCAGCTGAAACTCCAAAGGCACACTTGGCGAAATTGAGCTTCATTTTGTATTCCTTTAGGACCTGGAAAGATTCTGCCAAGTGCTTAATGTGGAGCTCTGCTTTCAGTGATTTGACTAGCATATCATCAATATAAACCTCCATGGTTGTCCCAATCTGCTTTTGGAATATTTTATTCACCAAGCATTGATAAGTGACTCCAGCATTCTTCAATCCGAAGGGCATAACCTGGTAACAGTACGTCCCTTGCTCGGTTATGAAGGAGGTCTTCTCCTGGTCATTAAGGTCCATCATAATCTGATTATACCCAGAGAAGGCGTCCATGAATCTGAGGAGCTCGTGCCCAGCGGTGGCATCCACAATCAAGTCTATCTGAGGTAAGGGGAAACTGTCCTTAGGGCAAGCCCGATTAAGGTCAGTAAAGTCAATGCAAAGGCGCCACTTGCCGTTGGTCTTCTTAACGAGGACGACATTGGCTAGCCACACTGGGTAATCCACTTCCCTAATGGCTCTGGCATGGAGAAGTTTGTTGACCTCTTCATTGATGGCTTTCTGACGTTCTGGGGTGAAACTCCTCCTCTTTTGTTTGATGGGCTTGCAGGTAGGATCCACACTGAGCTTATGTGTGATGACTGAGGAGTCAATACCCTCCATGTCTTCTTGTTTCCAGGCGAATACTTCCATATTTTCCTTCAGAAATTGGATGAGGAGGTCCTTAATCTCTCTGTTCAGCTTGGTCCCTACATAAACGAGATGTTCTGGCTCCTCGTTGAGCTGTATAGGCTCCAGTTCTTCCAATGGGATTGGTCTGGTTTCCAGCTCATCCCTCATGTCAAGCTCGTCCAGTTGGATGTTCTCAACCTCTTTCCTTTTTACAGATGCCATGTAGCACTCCCTTGCTACACGTTGGTCTCCTCGGACCACACCAACTCCTTTCTCTGTTGGAAATTTGACAACCAGGTGGTAGGCAGATGGGATGACCCTCATAGAATTGAGGGAAGGTCTTCCAAGCAGAATATTGTACGCAGAAGGTGCATCAACCACTAGGAACTTTACGGCTGTAGTGGCTTGGCAAGGCGGGTCATCCAGGGTGAGCACAAGTTGAATTGAACCTAAGGGTAACACTCTTTCTCCTGAGAAACCCAGCAGGTGGGCACTCACAGGCTCGAGTTTTTCCCTTCCTATGTCCATTTTATCGAATGCAGATGCAAAAATGATATCTGTCGAACTGCCGTTGTCAATCAAGACTTGATGAACAGTTCTGTTGGCTACCACAGCTCTTACCACCAGAGGATCGTCATGGGGGTACTGATATCCCTCCAAGTCTGAATCTGAAAAAGTGATAGCTATGTCTAGGTGAGGTGCTTTAGACACAGTATGCACTTCTAGAGCTTCTCCGGCTCTGATCCTTCGGAGGTGAGCTTTTCTAGCTGAGTTGGATTCTCCACCTCCTGCAAACCTTCTTGATATTACTCTGATCTCTCCTAGAGGTTGTTGATGTGGCGCAGGTGCTTGCTGTTGAGGTGGCGGTGGTGGAAGAGCTCGATTTTGATTATCATGGGCCACAAAGCGACGCAACTGCCCTCGTTGGATTAAAAACTCGATCTCCTTCTTTAGCTGGATGCAATCATCGGTGTGGTGACCATGATCTCTGTGGTAGTCACAATATTTTTTGGGGTCTCTCTTGGCTGGATCTGCTTTCATCCGAGGTGGCCACTTTAGGAACTTCTCGTTCTGGACCTCATACAGGACCTGGGACACTGTGGCGGTGAGCGGGGTGAATTACCGAGGTGCGTACCTAGGTTATAGCTCGGGTTGTGGAGGGCCTAAGTGGTCTCTAACATTTTCTCTCCTCTTTAGGGAGCGATCTCTGTCCTTTCCTGGAGATCTCTCTTGCTCTCTCCCTTTCCTGGGACTTCGGTCCCTCTTTTTTTCTTCCTTTCCTCTCTCCTTTCGTGACGACAAACTCCCTACCTTGGAAAGGAGCGCTTCCTCACCGTTTATATATTTCTCAGCTTTGGCCAACACCTCAGCCATGCTTGCTTGAGGATTCTTCGATATGGAGAACATCAAGTCCTTTGACTGCACTCCTAATCCTGCGATGAAAGCTGTGATGACAAACTTTTTGTCTAGGATGTCTACCTTCAGAGATTCAGAATTGAACCTCTGTACATAAGATCCCAGGTTCTCATCAGGTCTTTGTTTTACGTTTAATAAATGATAACTCGGTTTCCTGTAGATCCGAGCCCCTATGAAGTGAGATACGAAAGCAATGGAGAGTTCTTTGAAGGAAGAGATCGAAGCTGGGGAGAGCCTATTGAACCATGCTAAGGCTGACCCCTGCAGAGTGATGGCAAAGGCCCTACACCGCACTGTATCCTGGTATCCATGCAACTCTATTTAGTTTTTATAGGTGTTGAGGTGGTCCATAGGGTCCTTTGTTCCATCGAAAGCCTCTATTTGGGACATTCTAAACTTTGGAGGGAGAGGAAAATACAACACCCCGACTGTGAATGGGGATTCCGTTTGTTGCACCAAGGCATCCATCGTTACTGGAGCCTTTATCTTCACTGCCTCCTTCATGTGGCTGAGCTCTTGATGGATGTCCTTGAAGCGCTGTTCCCAATATTGCTCTATCCTTTCCTGCTGGAAAGGGAGGAAACCATTTCTCTCGACCCCTTCGTTTTGGCTCTGCACCTCTTCATGGTCTCCGTTCCTAGGTGGTGGAGGGGGTGCCTGGCTATTCTCCCATCTTTCGTTTACCTCTCTAAAGGGATCGAGGTGTTGCTGTTCCCTGCGGGGGGGATCATTCTGGCCTTGCTGGGCTGGCTGTGTTTTTTGAGGGTCTCGTAAGAGCTTCAGGAGCTCTTCATTTTGTTGAAGTAAGCGCTGGTTGACCAGACGAAGGGCGTCTAGTTCATTGTTGGTAAGGGGATCCACTGTAGGATGATCATCTCCAGTGGTGGGCACGAAATCATGAATGTTTTCTGGTTGTCTCCCACTAGTGACCTCTTGTAGATTCTACATCCTTGGGGGATTCATCTGACTTTTGCTCATATTCCGTGTAAAGACCATCAATTACTGAAGAATCAGTATACTTGTAACAAGAACAGTCGTTCCCATAAACGGCGCCAAACTGATGGTGTTAATTCACGTGAATGAGCTGTGAGTTTGGGTGCAATTGTATGGGATAGATCTGAGCTACAAGGCTCATGAATTGGTGGGAGAATGCTTTAATCATCCGAAGTGTAGTGTGCGCAACACAGTGGAAATATAGTGGTTCACCGACTGATAAGCTCGGCTAGTCCACTCTATAATGGAGGCTCTTGCTTCTTCTTCTTTATTGATGATCAAAGAAATTTACAGAGTCTTTTTAACATTACTAGGGCTCCTTTTCCCCCCTGGTTGGGGTAATGTACAATACTTATAATGCTATTCCTAACCCTAAGAGATCTCTACCGAGATCTTTGCCCATCATTCAAGGGATCTCCCTTAATTCTGGGAGGGGATCTTGGTCAATTAAGAGTTTTACGCCTGAGATGTTGCTTGGCTACTGTTTTGGAGGTGCCAGCTGTCATCCAACGACTTCCTTATCACTTCGGCTATTATATCGCTTGGGAGGAGCCAGAGCTCTGGTTCCCTGAGCTCTGGAGCTCCGAACTGACCTCCCAACCTGATCTCATGGACTGAGCTCATACTCAGGGTTGATTTTGGGTACCATCAAATTCAATGATAATAACGAATAAGGTCAACAAATTATGTCAATAAATCAAGTTCATATAACATTATTGATTTTTTAAAGGTTGTTCAAAGCTAGCTTTATCTCTTCCACCCGAAAGGGAATCTATGGTTGATATGAGTGAGGGAGCTAAGTGGTAATTAATAATCTAATCTTGCATTTAAAAGTAAAACTATCGTATAATTTTTTAATAAGAGAGTTTCGTAATCAAAGCTTACTCCATTAAAAATTAAATATTCCTTAGTAAGATTTTATATAGCTGCCTCCTCCCCCACACTAACCCATCACCATGCCACCATCATCACCACTACCATGAAATAGAAACAGAAGAAAAAGTACTGATATAGATTTAGGCCTAACCTTTGTACTGCATGAAAGTACATACATCCAATATACCTGAAGAAGAAAGAGTTAGCAGATGTATTGTGCATGGTAAAATAAGATTCCAAGAAGTATTTTAATGAAAGATATGAAGTGTTCAAGTCTTTTGGAGGGAGGGAAACAACAGAAGACTGATTAAGGGCCCTTTTATAATTACAATAATGTCTGTTCGAACATGGTAGTTGCTTGTCCAGAAGGATATGACTGTTCAAAATAGCAGATATTTAAATAATCAAAAATAATTGTCATTAGCTGTTGATAGAGGAAAAACTTGCAAAAGTGAACAGGTGATCGGTCCAGCACTACCTATTAAGACCAGCTCAACAAGATTAACTTTGTCATGCTGAAATACCCCTTGCCCTGCTTGTTCTTTCTTCTTTGGTCTATTCCAGTGCTATAACTCTCTTGATTTAAACTAGAGAAGGATAATATAAATTGTTGATCCCAAAAACTGTTCATCGTGCTTGGTTGATCGGAATGCTGATCTGGTAGTTGGCAAGACTGTTCCTGTAAGGGAAGTCGAGGACCGGAGGGGCTTCGGTGGTCGACCCTCCGATGATAAAGTCAGAAAGGAAATAATAGAAGGAAACTGTATTTAATTGGAAATAGTCAATCTACTTGGATAATGCCCATCTTGACCTTTTTATAGGTCAAAGAATTGGACCGTTGGAAGGCCCTCAATAGTTATTTGAATGAGGCAGCACCAGAAGTAGAACAAAAACTGGCACACTCTAGCATTGATATTTCAACTGGTTTGAATTAGTCAAAATGCGCTGAGCTAGGGAGCTGCCGAATTGGAGTGCTAGATAGCAAGGAGTAGAGGTCTTTTCTGAGCCATAGAGCTCATCCATCAAGCAGCAAAGTTCATATGCTGAGCTCATACCTAATTTATCATTATCAGTTGCCCCTTAATTCGGACCAATGGATGGCAAGTGTCATGAATTTAATATACTTGTTTGTTAGACCCTAGAAAAATGGAAACGATTGTCGTGCACACACAACCACCAAAGAGTCGTTGTGGGGCCTACGTGTAAAACCTTTTTTCCCTTCGTTACCTTGCACATCTTTGAGAGCTCTAAGAATTCTGGTACGCCCTTATCTCTTCGTCTCTATCTCTTTTCGTCTTTCTGTTTCATTGCAACTCCTCACCCTAGAGCATATAGGCTAGAGCCATACCTTTCAGTTTCACTTTATCACTTTTATTCTCTTAGGTGGAAGAACTTCATTCTTGATTATCTCGAGTCCTTTGTAGATAGTTCTGTTAGAGCTTGACTTAAATCTATACTTGATTTCTGTCTTTCTTTGATTGTTAATAGACCCAATCGTCACCTTCCACCAAATTTGTGCATCAATCACCGTAGCTTTCCTATTATGGCGATTGATTCTGAGCACACTCTTTCTGAAAGTACTCCTACGTTAGTGACCTAGGCCGATGTGGGCAACGAGAACTCTGACTCCATTCTAGGGATTGGCTCCTCGTCTCTCAAAGTCATTGGGGCCAAGAACTATGGTAGTTGCCTCGATGAGGATGACCTTCAAGAAATTAGGGAATTATATCAGATTCTCGACAATTAAGTCCACAAGTTGCAACGAATGGTAATTAAAATAATATTATTGGACTCTAATAGCTGCCACATAATTAAGACATCATATTAAATCAACTTTTTAAGTTCAAATAACATTATTCTTTAGTGAAAATTCTTTTAACTTCAAAAATTATATAAAAGCTTCTTTTATACGATTCAATGTTGCAACTCACCTTTTTGGTTCTTATGGTGAGTACACGTGTCTCAAATACGAATTAAAATCAGACTTGAATTTGAAATTCTAATTTTAAAATTATAGTTTGAACTTTCGACCCCTTAAATTAAACCTAAATATCGACAGATTAATTAACTTATTTGCAGTATAATTAAATAGCCTTAGTATTATGATTGTAATTTAACAATGAGTAAGAGATTGCCCCCACACTAAACAAAGAGCAATGCTATTGGGACATTATTAAGGGACATAATTTGGGGATATAATAAGTTGTCACCAATGAAATGATAATAAATTCATTTAATGCTACAATGAGACCCATCATTAAATATATTTTACTATCATTTCATTGGTGACAACTCATTATTTCCCCAAATTATGTCCCTCAGTTATATCCCAATAGCATTAGTGCTAAACAAAAGTTCTGACTCCGCCGTGTACGGACCCTTTAGCTCAGTAGTCTTTAGTACAATAAGGTATGAGGGGCTTTGTGTTTGCCCCTTCTATGTTTATGTACCAAATTCGTCAGTAAAGACTAAGTAACTTGCTGGACAAGAATTGAAAGGATTTCATACTTCTTGTAAAATCCATTCTCTAAAAAAGCTAAGTCATTCAAAGTCCAAACTGATGGGCCAAGCCCAAGAGCCCAACTCATGTTATAAAGCCCGGTCCAAGTTTATAGCCCAACTCCAAGAGATCCAGCAAGTCCAGCCCAATGTGGTCAACCTGGTCAAGGTCATCAGGCTCAAGGAGCTACATCAGCAGGGGAGCATGGAAGGGTCATCCAAGAGCCTCCTCCTAGCTACCTTGGAGTACGGGTCATCCAAGAGCCTCCTCCTAACCACCTTGGAGTAAGGGTCATCCAAGAGTCTCCTCCTCGCCACTTTAGAGTAAGGGTCATCCCAAGAGCCTCATCCTCGTCGCCTGGAGAGAGTCAACATTCCCTCATCCTTTGACCAAGTCTTTTGGAGTGCACCATAACTCCCTTGCCCGTTGAGGAGAGGAAAGGTCGCCAAACCATTTAACTACTATTAAAGTCGTCCCAATCCGTTATGACCGCTGGATCAGTTATTTAATTAATATCCATTATGAGGCGACTACTATTAAATGTAAGCCCCGCCAATACTTGGGGGGCAAGACACTCATTCAGGCAAATCTCTCATCTCCTTCTCTAAGATTGTAACTCTCTGTTCTCCTTACACACCGGAGTTAATAAAATACCGGCGACCCTTGCCATTCAAAGTGGACGTAGGTCACGTTGACTGAACCACTATAAACCTTGTCTTCTTTCTCCCTCTACTTTACTGCATGTTGTATTACTTAATTGACAGGTGGTGTGCAAACCAATTTTGTGCATCATCAGTTTAGCGCCGTCTGTGGGAACGACAAAATTGTCACTTTTAAAAACTTTCTCTGTTGAGTCTATCGCGATCACCACCAGATCGATGAATCACCCTGAAGACAATCCAGCACAAGAGGAGGAGGTTGCTCCTCCCCCACCTGCCAATCTAGTCCCAAATGCACAACAGATGCTGGACACAATGCAGCAGCTTGTAGCCCAGAACCAGCAGATTCTGCAACTGATGCTCGGACAACAAGGAGGAGCGCAGCCTGAACCTCAAGACAGAGGAGCCCCACGCCCTGGACATTAAGGGGCTCCCCACCTAGGTGCTCCCCATCTGGGCGCTCCACCTCTAGGAGCTCCCTTGGGCACCCCATATGGGGGGCCCACCAAAAGGGACCTCCAGCTCCTCCAGCTCCTGCTTCCCATGGTGGAGACCCTCACTTCCAAGAGAAGGAGGGTGAAAACCAAAGCATGGGGGCATGGGAGCCATTTTCTTGATAATTCCAGAGGACCTCCTCCCAATCACTGGGACGAAAAAATTAAGGAGGTGCAAAATCAATTGGGTGACGTCTTCAACGCCATGAAGGCACGGGGACCTGAGACAGTGGACTACCTCGTAAGTCGAACCGACACACCTTTCAAACCTGACGTGGCGAATTACCCACTTCCTCAGAAATTCAAGATGCCATCCTTCGAGACCTTTGACGGTACGAAAGATCCACTGGACCACTTCGAAACTTTTAAGACCTTAATGCAGTTGCACAACGTCCCTGACGAAATCATGCGTAGAGCGTTCCCAACCACCTTGAAGGGATCCGCTCGACAGTGGTTCACCAAGCTCTCACCAGCCTCCATTGGCTCATTTGCTGAGTTAAGCATGTCCTTTGTGTCTCACTTTATTGGAGGACGCCGCCACCAGAAACCTATCACCCATCTGCTCAGCATAAAAGTAGGACCCAGATGAGAGCTCAAGGAGCTACCTCACTCATTTTAACGAGGAGGTCCTTCAGGTCGAGGAGCCCGATGAAAAGGTCAACATGACCGCCTTCTTGGGAGGCCTTCGGTCATCAAGCTTCCTTTTCTCAGTGATGAAGCGCCCACCAAAGAGCATGCTAGAATTATTGGCAAAAGCTCAAAAATATATGAATGTTGAGGAAATCAACAGGTTCAGGCAAGGTGAATCATCTCGCAGATCACCAAGAGCTTGACCTGTCTCTACACTACTCTTAAGCAGGCATCTTATCTCCAGCTTAGCGGCTTTCTTACTGGTTGCCAAAAAAGCTTGGCATATCTCTGCTTTGCTCTTAAGCAGGCAACCTGTCTCTACACTTCTCTTAAGAAGGCAGCTTATATATCCAGCTTAGTGGCTTTCTCGCGAGTCGGTAAAAGCTTGGCCTCTGCATTGTTCTCAAACAGGTAGCCTATATATCCAGCTTAGCGGCTCTCTCGCGGGTCGCCAAAAGCTTCGTCTCTGCACTGTTCTCAAACAGACCGCCTATACCTCAAGCTTAAGGACTCTCTCATGGGTCGCCAAAAGCTCGGTCTCAAGAGGCACGACTCTCTCACGAGTAACCTCAAACTCTGTTTTTGCTCTCGCGCAAGCAGCCTACCTCTCTCCAGGTAATCATGTTAAATATTTTAATATTTGAAATAACATTGTTTCTTCCACCTCTAGACAAGATCTTGAAACTCAGGTCGTTTGCAACCCCTGAGACTACATTAGATTGAATGTCAACAATCGATCCTCATCCATCTGGCACCTACTCCTGGGTACTAGTGCCCCTCCTGGCGCATAACCTACTCGTCCGGGACTGTCAAGGCGTATAGTCTGCTCGCCAAAAACTTCCTGGACCGCCTTACCTGCATGGGCTCTTAGCCCTGGGCGCGAACTGACTCGCCTGGATGTTGCTTGCCCAAGGCATGCTTGCCCGATCGCAGTTAGCGCAAACGGACTCGCCCAAGCGGCGCCCTGCTGCTCGTCTCCCTCGCCTAGCAGCACCACAGAAGACGCCTCAGCCTCAACCACAGCAGCTTTGGCGCCCAGCGCCTGGATGACCGCGTTGCGCAGCGCCTCTACCCCAACCGCTGCGCACCCCAGCTGCCCATCTCCACCGCGCTCCCCAACTGGTTCTGCACGCCCATCAGTGCGACGAGCAGCCCCCATGTGCAGCATTGGCGCCCAATGGCCCCTCTTGAGATCTCGCATCTCCAACAAAAACAGTGGGCTCACCCACTATTGGCGCCCCCATCTCGGCGCCTAGCGCCTCTACTCCAGCACTGACTGCCTCATCCTCTCCGAGAGCAGCATTAGTTTCTACAGGCTCTCCACCAAGACCCACAAGCTCTCCCCCAGGGCCCCTACAGATCGCGTCGCCCTCGACACACAAGAAGCATCCAAGCTTGCCCCTGCAGCCGACGTCCAACCTTGGCGTGCTCACCATCACCATCAGTCGCCCAAGGCAGCCCTAGGCTCGCCCAAGGCACCCAAGGCAGTCCCAGGCTCGCCCAAGGTGCTCCAAACGGGGCTTATAATATATCAAATCGAAGCTCTTGACGAGCTCTACAAAACTCAATGCATTTGGCAGTGATTGATGCTGTTAAAAGTCCAAAAAAAGCCTAGAAACAACTGTTTTGGCCTCCCTAATTTTTTTCAAAAAAAAAAAAAAAAATTGCATTTAGCTCGCCCAGAACACTCCCAGCTCGCCCAGACCACTCCCAGCTCGCCCAGAAGCTGCCTGCTCGCCCAAATGGCGCGCTCAACTCTCTGCTCGAAATTTTGACCGTAATTTTTGCTCTGTTATTCGAAATGAGGCTTATAATATATCAAATAGAAGCTCTCGGCGAGACCTACAAGACTCAAAGCCTTTAGCTGTGACTGATGCTATCAAAATCCCAAAAAAGGCCTAGAAGAACATGTTTTGGCCTCCCGAAGTTTTTCGAGTTATGCCGGGCAGCCGAAAATTCAAACTCAAATTGAATGCCCTCCTTTCCAAGTTCCGTTAGACGCAGGGCATTGGGGGGCAAATGATGGGCCAAGCCCAAGAGCCCAACTCATGTTATAAAGCCCGGTCCAAGTTTATAACCCAACTCCAAGAGATCCAGCAAGTCTAGCCCAATGTGGTCAACCCGGTCAAGGTCATTAGGCCCAAGGAGCTACATCAGCAGGGGAGCATAGAAGGGTCATCCAAGAGCCTCCTCCTAGCTACCTTGGAGTACGGGTCATCCAAGAGCCTCCTCCTAGCCACCTTGGAGTAAGGGTCATCCAAGAGTCTCCTCCTCGCCACTTTGGAGTAAGGGTCATCCCAAGAGCCTCATCCTCGTCGCCTGGAGAGAGTCAACCTTCCATCATTCTTTGACCAAGTCTTTTGGAGTACACCATAACTCCCTTACCCGTTGAGGAGAGGACAGGTCGCCAAACCATTTAACTACTATTAAAGTCGTCCCAATCCGTTATGACCGCTGGATCAGTTATTTAATTAATATCCATTATGAGGCGACTACTATAAAATGTAAGCCCCGCCAACACTTAGGGGGCAAGACACTCATTCAGGCAAATCTCTCATCTCCCTCTCTAAGATTGTAACTCTCTGCTCTCCTTACACACCGGAGTTAATAAAATATCGGCGACCCTTGCCATTCAAAGTGGACGTAAGTCACGTTGACCGAACCACTATAAACCTTGTCTTCTTTCTCCCTCTACATTACTGCATTTTATATTACTTAATTAACAGATGGTGTGCAAACCAATTTTGTGCATCATCACAAATGATAACACTGAATCTTGTGGCATTACTTAAGTTTATTACACTTGAAATTTTAACACATCCAAATTCCAAACGATTGTGTCTATTTTCCTTAATTTTTCCTTCTTTTTTTCGACTGTCTCAAGTCTTTTCTCAAACAGTTTTCTGCAACTTTTGCAGAAAGTACAAACACTGAAGCTCTAACATAAAATACTTATGCAAATAGAATTTTTACAAGTAAACCAAGGAGAGCTAGCATGGAGGAAGATCCTTCGGTGGAGGCAGAATAGTTTGATCGGATCCTGGTCCATCTTCAACCACAAATGCTGTTTTCAGTCCCCACCCGGTATGGAGCTCCAAATGACAGTGCAAGAACCAAACACCTACACAATATTGATGGTGAGTTCAAGTTCTGAAAGATCAATATTACAATATATAATATTTTTTAAGAGCAAATTATACTTAGACACCCTGAACTATACCTCTCGTTTCACTTTGTCTCTTATACTATCAACTTTATCACAGTGCACCTTAAACTATTGATTTGAGTTTTGCATTGCCTTTCGCTAACTTCTGTACAACTTTGCATTGCAAATCTGGGCAAAAATAGAATTCTGCCCATGAGAAAGGAAAAATCATGTCTTCTAACATTGTGGGATCCTACTTTGTGGCATGATTTGCTACCAAAAGTTTGACAAAAGTACATGATTGGGCAGTGTGAAAATCAAACCAATAGTTTAAGGTCCAATGAGAAAAAATAAATAGTTTTGGGGACAATGTAAATCGAGGGACATATTTAACTGAAAAAAAACGAGGGACATAATTTGGGGGTCTAAGTGTAATTTTTCCTTATTTTTCTTAAATTGGCTTAGAGGATACATCTTGTTCATTGTTGAAGATATACCTGGATTATTGGCTTGAAATCTTATAGCAGTCCAACCACCAGTAGGAACTCCAACTGTATTTCTCTCGGGAGGATCAACCAAGTTATATTTAGCAGGGTCCTTTGCAGGATCAAAGTTTCCGATTCCGGTTCCAACAACGAAGAAGTTATAGCCATGAAGATGAAAGGGGTGTGACTCAACTGTTAGAAGGTTGGTGTCTTGTAAAACCAATTCAACTGTGGAATTGAAAGCAATTTTACTTAGTCTTGTCCCTTGTGTGGTGCCAAGATTGGCTGTGAGAGGTGCTCCTGTGTAATTAAAAACAATAGGAGGCTTGTCAGGGAAATCAGTTCTAAATACTCCTTTTACATTGGAGTAATGAGCTTGGAGAAGCCCAATATGAGGCATCACAAAAGAGATGTTGTTCAAAGAAGCAGTGATTTGTGTTCCATTCACACATGTTGGACAAGGGTTCTTTCCCAAACCGACTGTATAGAATAGGTTTCGATCGACTTTTCGGGGAACATTTGCTGGATATTTTTGAGAGTTTAGGCTCCTAAGCTTCTTGTTATATGCAAATGCAAATGCTGTGTTATTAGGTGCAGGCAAGGTGGGAAGTGTTGGAAGAACTGAATTTGGGATGCCTTTGTATTGGAGGATTCCGGTGGCGGTTTTGTTGTCTTCCGGAAACGGAATGTCGATGAAAGGCCTTGCTGCCATGAAGTACCTTCCAGGCATTTGGTTGGCTTTAACCAGAACGTTGGTTGTCTGGCCAGGTGCTATTAGTAAAGCCTGAGTTGTGAAGGGTTTTGTATAGACTGCATCGATCTCCACCACTGTCATGCTGTGGTTGGCGATTGCAAAGAAAAGCTCGTCGTTGAGTGCACCATTGATGATTCTCAATAGGTATGTTTTCCCTTGTTCAACCTCCATTGCAAAAGTATCTGGAAAAAAAGAAACATAGTAATCCAGTGATTAGCTATTACATACCATAATGCACAACAGCCTATATATGTATATTATGCTTTGATCCCCTCAATTATGTCATATTTTGACTCAACTATTGTATATTTTCATATTACTCACTTCAAGTACTTGAGTTGGTTTCACGTTGCCCCAAAATCAAACGTCCATTTCTATAAAAAAAAAAAATGCACGTTTCAAATGCTTGCAACTAGGGTAGTGTGAAATCAATAAGTATAGTTGGATGTGCAATGTATATGGACAAATTATTCTTTAGCCCCCTCAACTATGTTCCTATCTCAAATTGCTCCCTCACTATATATATTAGTTATTACCTGTGCCTGAAGATACAGAGTAATAAAAAATGGTCAATAATAAACATATTTGTATTCACATCCAAAAATTAAATCACAAACATAGAGGAGATAAAGAAAAATTTAAGTGTCGGTTATAGTGGGGGATAAGAGGTGGTGAGCGGCAGTGGTGGTGGTAGGAGACGGTGATGGTTATGGTGGACGGCAATGACTGTGGTGGTCATGACAACGGTGATCGTAGTAGTGACAGTCATGGGTGACGACAATGGTGGTGGTAGGTGTGGGTGGTGGTGGGCGACGGTGATGGTTGTTGCCAGTCGTGGTGGTGGGGCGATGATGGTGATGGTGGCGGTGGTGGGTTGTGGTGGTAGGCGATGATGGATACTTCTGGGCGACAGTATGATGGGTGGTGGCGAATGGCGGTGGTGGTAGGTGTGGTGGGGTTGAGTGAAAGTGGGTGGCGGTGAAAGGTGGTGGTGGTAGGTGTGATGGGAGTGGGTGATAGTGGTTGACGACGACGGGTAGTGGTGGTGGGACGGTGGGGTGGCGGTAGTAGAGATGGTGGTGGTGAGGCGGTGGTGGTGGTGGGGTGGCAATAGTGGTGGTTATAGCGATGGTGATGGTAGTGGGGCGGTGGTGGTTGTTGTGGCAGAGGTGGTGGTAGTAGGCTGGTGGCAGCGGTGGTGGTGATAGTGATGATAGTGGTGGTGGGCCGGTGGGTGTGGTGGTGGTGGTAGCGTCGACAGTGGTGATGGTGGTTATTGTGGCAGAGGTGGTGGTGAGGTGACAGTGGGGGTAGTAGTGGGGGTAGTTCTGGTGGTGGGGGTGGCAGCGGTAGTGGTGGGGCGGTGGTGGTGGGGTGGCAGTAGTGGTAGTGGTGGTGGTAGTGGTGGTGGTGGGACGGTGGGGGTGGTGGTGGGGGTAGTGGTGATAGTGGTAGTGGTGGTGGGACGGTTTCAAACACTATTTTTTTTGTCTAAAGTAGTTATAAGAAATTATAAGTTCTAGAAACACTTTTAAAAAGTCACCCCAAATACACCATTAGGGCCTATTTTTCCTATTAAAATTGGGGTGTTAATATTAGCTGTCGGATTAATTTTATTTAAAATAAAATTTAAAGATATTTCAACCTCAAAAAATAAAAATCATTTTGTTTATTTTTTGAGATTTGAATTATAATGTATTTTATTTTATATATATATACTAGTTATTGCCTGTGTCTGAAGGCACAGCGTAATAAAAAATGGTAAACAATAAACATATTTGTATTCATATCCAAAATCAAATCACAAACATAAAGAAAAGATAAAAGAATTTAAGTATCGGTTTGTAGTGGGGGTGAGAGGTGGTGGGCGGAGACGGTGATGGTTGTGGTGGGTGGCAATGATTTGTGGTGGTGGCGGAGGCGGTGGTGGTGGCGGCGATGATGGTGACGGTGGCGGTGGTGGTGGCGGCGGCGGTGGTGGTGGTGGTGGGGGGGACGGTGGTGGTGGTAAAGGTAGTGGTGGTAGAGGCGGCGACGGCGGCGGTGGTGGTGGTAGAGGTAGTGGTAGGGCGGTTTCAAATACTATTATTTTTTTTAAAGTACTTATGAAAAAAAATTTGTAGAAGTACTTTTAAAAAATCAATCCAAACACACCCTTAGGGACCTATTTTTCCTATTAAATTTTGGGTGTTAATATTAACCGTTAGATTAACTTTAAAGTAAAATTTAAAGCGATCTCAACCGCGAATAACAAAAGTCATTTTGTTTATCTTTTGAGATTTGAATTGTAAGCTACTTTATTATATAGATATTGTAAATCATAAAGTGGCTTAAAGCAATTTTAGCAAATATTTCATACGTTTCTCAGAACAAGGAAAGAGTGGCCCTGGCTTCCCATTGATTGTATGTGCATCAGACATATTAGGAGGTAAACCCAATTTGATTCCTTGCTTTTCAATTTTTTCCACATCTCCATGCCACCATTCCCCTGCATGCGCACACAAACAACATTTGTCATAGACTGTGTGGCTGTAGGAATTGTAATGAAATCTTCTCTTAGTTTTAACCAACCTAACAAAATAATTTCTTCTCTGTGTGGCTGTGGGAATGGAAATGGAGTTCCTTGTTTTGGCATTATGACAAGTGCTCCATTGACTGTTGCCCTTAGCCAAAGAATGTGTGCATGCCACCACAGTGTTCCCCTCTGTCCTGTTACATTAAAATCATACACAAAGCTACTCCCAGTCTGGATTGGACACTGTGTAATATAAGCTGGTCCATCGGCCCAACCGTTACGAAATTGTTTCAATCCATGCCTACAATAAGTTAAACCAAGAAATAAAATTGCAAGTTCATGTTTTGAGACATTTTATTTTTGGTGTCGGTGGAAAGTAAAATCAATCACGATAAAAAATTCTCATATTTCTCAATAAAATTTTTAAATTCTTTTATTTATTCCCGAAACATTTTTGCAACGTTTTCGAAAACCAAATTTTAAACATTGGGTAAAAACCCACCAGTGAATGGACATGTTATATTGTGCATGGTTGGAAACGTTGACAAGAACTCTGTCTCCTTCTCTAACATAAATCGTAGGCCCTGGAAACCTCCCGTTTACTGTTACAATAGGTTTTGCATGGCACAACCTACTTATATTTTTCACTTGAATCTGAAAAACAAGAGGATGCGATCAAATTGAGGAACCAAAACAAGCATAATATCTATCAATGAAGACACTGTGAGCTCAATAAGACAACTCACATCAAACTGGTATTGTTTTGTGGCAGCCGCGGCTGGCTGAGAAAAAAGGCATAGAACCCCCAAGAGTAGAAATGCTAGCCCAGAAAAGAAACTACCCCAGTTCGCCATTTTCATCAGTTATGATCATAGGATGTGTTGATTAAATGGACATGGAGGTGATCAACATATGGGACATTTATATGGAAGTAAATGTAAGCTATCAGTTTGTTAGAGGAGAAGGGTTGTAAGTGATTAGGTAGAAGAGATGTGAATGAGTTGTACATCAAAGCTTGTAAGCAAAATTTTGATGGAGACTTGGAGGGCCATTGGCTAACGTAGAGGCCTAGAAAGGCAACGTTGTTAAGCCAAGAAGAATATTTTTTGAGACTACTAGTTTTGGATATATCAAGACTTTTTAAGTTTGAGGATGAGAGGTACGTAAAGCCAACCCAACCTAAGAACTTCACCGTTAAGGAAAAGAAAAGGCAGTAATAATGATATTGCCATGGATGCATTTAATGGATGAGCAATTCTTCTGTGTAACATGAAAATGTTAAACAGTGTTCATCATTATAACTTAAAAAATTGAATTAAAAACTTGATTTGATAAATTATTACTATTGAATTGATAATGGGTCCCTATAAATACTGAGACCTACAGTTATATCAATGATAAATATAATAGCGAGATCATCAAGTCAAATTTTTAAGTCAATTTCTTAAGTCTGTGTGACATTTCTCATAAATTATTGTATATCTCCGATGAATGTTTGTCACCCATCAAATTATTAGAACTTTTAAAAAAAAAAAAAAAATCAACTTCTCGGATAAGTTAATGTTGTGGCAATTTCTCATTTGGTGTGCTCAACATTTGACACTACCATATCGTGTGTGTGTGTGTGCGCGCATGTGTATTACTAAAAAAATTTCTTAGAATATGCTTCTGCCATGGGATGCTTATTCCAGTCCCTGCCAATATCAGACTTCTCTAGGTATAACTCTGTTACACTTTATTGAAGGCTCATAACCCCACTGAGATGCTTGAAAAAGAAATTCCCTTCTACCAACTCGTTCAAAAGGATTTAGTTTCCCTCCAATAAATTTTCTTTTAATTTTTTCTCTTGACGGATCTTCTACCATTAATAAGTCATGAGGGGTCTAATTGTATATCATGAATCTCATTTAAATAGTGATTTGCTAAGAATGAAATTAAAAAAATAATATATTAGAAGAAATCTCATTCACTCTATTCAAAAGAGTGAGAATTGTCGACAAAACTATATAGAAAATGGAGATACATGAAATGCCCTCTGCCCGTAAACTTTTTCATGCTGAGTTTCAGTAGGAGTTAAAATTTGGGGACCCAATGATCATATCGTCTTAATGGGCAGAATCAATCCTCCCTCACATTGGATTTAATTTACTGCTCTTTTATAGATTCTGTGCAATATGAGAAATCTGGTAGTTGAGGGGATAAAGTAGAAAAAAGGTGATAGTTTAGGAGTGTAATTGTAATTTACCCATTAAAAATCTGGTAGTTGAAGGGAAAAAGTAAAAAAAGGGTGATAGTTCAGGGAGTGTAATTATAATTTACCCATTCTTTTACTAGCACAGATTCTATAAAAGAGCAAAGCCCGGTTACTGTTGAACAACATGGACTGCTTTTTTTTTGTGTGTGTGTATCAAATACTTATTCTTTTAGGGGTAATATTATTGGAACCTAATTTATTGATTTAATTTATTAACTTAATTTATTATGATATTTTGATTGACTGTGGGGCCCATAAAAAATTAAAACTTGGTGTTGATCCAAGAGTTCCATTGAAACCACATTATTAAGCTAGCAAATTATGTCATATTTTTAGGTCCAAATAGTATTACTCTTCTTTTACTTGCACAGATAAATTAGTAAAAAGTTATAGTTCAGACAAAATCTTTTGGGATAAGTCCACATCACCCAAAAAAAAATTTTGGTACCGTATTGCTATAACAAATTTTGTTAGTGTTTTTACAACTTTTAAGGGTCATTTACAACTTTCGTGATAAATTCCAATTGATCTTAAAAATGTTATGATCAATCGCAAAGCTACCACTTAAGGTTATAACTTAGTCTTAAAAATTATAATTCAAACCTTAAAATTTATAATTTGACCCATAAAATGACTCTTAAAAAATATAAAAACACACATAAAAATTATAAAGTTTAGAGGTATTTCAGTACCGTAGCCTCCTTTTACTATTCATAGAAAGGACCCAAAACATTTGCACTACATTTTTTCTCTGGTAAATAAACAACACAATGTGCGGACAACACTCTAGAAGACCTATAATAGCCAGTTACTCTGTCAATAAACATAACAAAAACGAAATGGCTTATCTGATTTACAACTATAATAAGGGATCCACAATTCTTTTCTATAAATCTTCCCAAATTCTCATCTAAAGATTGAGAGAAGACAAAATTTGCACAACAACCTCTCCGTCCTCCACGAACCCTTTCTTCCCCTATCACCTTCAAATCTGAAATTAGGCAAAAAATCAATGGAAATGTTCCTTTCTCTTTCTCTCAGTGCAAACAAGTCCGGGGAGAGAGGAGGCATGACCCCTCTTTTCCCTTACTTTTTTTGGTTATTTATGGGAGATAAAACTACCAATAGAAAGTACGACCAAATTCTCTGATATTGAGATATTGTTCTACAAACTTACTTCTTTTTAACAAAAATTTATGAAACCTTGATTTATATGTTATTTTTTTTCAGTTTTTGCATCATTAAAGAATATCACCATCGTATTGGTTGATTTTTGTGAGTATTTTTGTACAACCTTCATCTTTTTAATGATATTACTTGTGTTGCTAAGTATTTGGGTACATTTCTTCCATATGTGAACTCCCCCCCCCCCCCCACAAACAAAAAAAAAAAATATCTCGCCTCACTAAGAGCATCTCCAACTCTAACTCAAATTTAAATTTGAGTAAAAAAATCCAAAAAATTTGCTCTAACCTTTGACTCAAACTTATACTAAATCAAGGAACACTCATTTTTTTACTCAAATCAAGGGAGACTCAAATCCTTACCCAAATCTTTAGAGCATCTCCAACCATGACTCAAATTTAGACTCAAATTTAAGTCTAAATTTGAGTAAAAAACTTGATTTGGTATAGAGTACTCCAATGGTCAAACTCAAATATCTACTCAAATCTTTTAAAAAAATTTCTTATTATCCAAAAATTCATTTTTTTGTGTCATTCAAATTATGATATTTTAAAAAATAAATGAAATTTTCATATCTCTCCACAAATGGGTAATTCAAAAAAAATGAAATGTATAAAACACTACATGGGAATAAAAAAATCACCCCAGAATTCTAAGATTGTTCTAATTCATTATCATTTTTTAGAAATTCAAATAACGAAAAAGAAAAAGAAAAAAATAATTATTTTAACATGGGCTTGGTCTGAAGAACATAAAAACATACGTTTTTAACAAAAATGGAAGATTGAAGAAATAAAATAATGAATCTTCTAAATTTGTGGGTAGTAAAGGGTTAAAATTTTAGAAAGAATCGGTGGCCTGAAATTGTACTATCAATAGTGGTTAATTCGAAAAAATCAAAGAAAAATTTAATGGGTAGACTTAGGGTTTATATAGTATGAAAGATGGGTGAGATTAAGGTTTTGAAAAATACAAGAAATCAAGAAAATGGAAGATGAAAGGGAAAAATCTTATCTACGGGCCTTCAAATAATTTGTAAAAGTTTCGGTGGTGGTCGGCGAAGTAGCGTAATAGAGAGATGCAAGAAGAGGTAGAGAACAAGTCGTCGAAGAAGTCTTTTAGTTTTGGGTAGGTTAAAAAGTTACTGTTACAAATTTGGTATAGAATTTGAGTCTGCTTCAATTTGGGTCAAAAATAAGTTTTGTCTTGATTTGATATAAGTTTGAATCCAAGGTTGTAGAAGTTTTTTAAGCAATTTTGACTCAAATTTAAATTTGAATCTACATTGAGTCAAGGTTGAAGATATTCTTAATGATGAGATTTCACCCTCTTTTAAAAATCCAATGATCATCTTTACTTTCTTTTAAATTTGAATTTGCCCTCATTTAAATTTGGGTTTCTCTTTTTTTAAATTTGAGTTTGTCCATTGGAGTTCTTTGTATCAAATCAAGTTTTTTATTCAAATGTTAATTTAAATTTGAATAGAAATTTGAGTCATGGTTGGAGATGCTCTAAAATCACACAAATTGCAACACAAAACCTGATAATGATAGATTTAAGTTTGGGCCGCCTATTCAAAGCCCAAAACATCCGGTGGGCCCCTTTTTACATGGCAACCTAAGCAGCCCACCCGCAGTGTGCCCACTTTGTCATGAAAGTGGGCCACAGCCTAAGGCAAGAAGTCCAATGCCATCCAGCTCTGTATAGGCCTGCTCAGTCATCTCAAGCACAACGGGGTGGACCAGTTCGAGAACTAGGAGCTCAGTACATGATAAATCCCAAGCAGCTTTCGTCATGCCACGTGTCCAGTAGACAGGGGGACAACTTCTAGTGATCTTAACGAAGAAATATTCTCTGGTAAAGGGAATATTTGCATACATTCTGTTTTGCAGATCGTGGGCACAAAGTGTGTCAGGGTGACAGACCTCGCTACAGAACAAATGAAGAGGGGACCATAGAATCAGCTAAGAAAAGGAGTAATTGTAGAAAACCCTAGAGGGCCACATGAATAAATAGAAGATGAAAATGCTTTAAAAAGAGAGTTATAGAGTTTTATTTACAATAGTTTTGAAAATCGACGGCGTATATAACTTGAAAACCCGTGTGAATTCAGACTAATGTAGCCATCAAATTCCCTCTTCAGCTTTAGTTGCTTTGTCTTCATGGACGTCGACGACAATAGGAATGTTGTTGTTGTTGGTGGTGGTGGTGGTGGTGGTGGTGGGACAGTGGTAGTGGTGGTGGTGGTGGTGGTGGGACAGTGGTAGTGGTGGTGGTAGGGGTTATAGTGGTGGGACTGTTGTGGTGGTAGTGGGGCGGTGGTGGTGGTGATGGTGATGATGGTGGTTGGGTGGTGGGTGTGGTGGGGTGGCAGCAACGGTGGTGGCGATGGCGACAGTGATGGTGGTGGTTGTTGTGGCAGAAGTGGTGGTGGTAGGGGTGGTGGTGGGACGATTTCAAACACCATTTTTTGTTAAAATACTTATGAAAAGTTATAAGTCATAGAAGCAATTTTAAAAAGTCACCTCAAATACATCCTTATGAGCCTATTTTTTCTATTAAATTTAAAGTGTTAATAGTAGCCGTCAGATTAATTTTAAAATAAAATTTAAAGAGATCTCAACCACGAAAAATAAAAGTCATTTTGTTTATCTTTTTAAATTTGAATTGTATTGTATTTTATTATATATATATATATATAGAGAGAGAGAGAGAGAGAGAGAGAGACCCATTAATCTTACCATCGACATTAATTCAATAAAATATTGGTATGTATAACATTGGTCATTCTAAAAGACAAGGAAAGGCTAAACCCCTAAAATAATAAACTAATGAAAAGGTTGAAGAAAGTAGATTACAAATCACTCTTTCTAATTCTTGCTTCTTTTTTTCTAAATAATAAATGGGTTCCCATTATGTCACGGTGGACTTTGTGATGTCAATTATAGTTCAAAGTATAGGTCCATAATTACATGACTCGATTCAGTTGTATTTGATGTAGTACTTTTTATTTTGTGATCGATACACATTTTGTATCGATCATAAGTTACTTGAGTTATTATCATTGAATCAATCAATATACTTTTGTAACGTCGTAATATGACATGAATGTCTATTATTTTCTTCTTCGTCTTTTCCTACCAATAATTTCATGTGCATTGTCCAATACCATTACGTGATGCCTTATAATTGGCAAAAATAACTTCGTGATAATAATGCTCAGAAAATATTTTTTATATGTACCTCCGTCATTTATAGCAATTGAATTAGCTTCCCCTTTCCTAACCAAAGTCTTGCCCAAGTTGTATCTAAAAGTTTCTCTCTCGAAAATCCTAAATCTTAAAATTATTTGCAGCCATTTGAAACACTATCAAAGACTGACTCCCCCATGTCATAGAGAAAACAAAAAAAAAAGCATATGTCATTCACCTAAAGCCAAACTTAGAAAAATGGTAACAATTTCATTGAAGCATTGAACCAATGATTTTTTTTCCTTTCTATTGGAACTTTTCACCTCTGCCAAAAATTCATTCAATTGATTTTCCATGTATAGTTTATCTTTTTTTGCAATTTTATCTAAAATCATCCCTTAAATTTGTAGTAGAAGTTTCACTTCAAATTAAACTTTTTATAGTGGTGTCTTGACCTAATAGTAAAAAGAAATATGCAGCATAATTCAAATCTCCTAGCGAACGTGTAGAAATAACTGATACTATTCAATTCCTAACCATCAAATATTATTTTAACCTAATCAACTTTGCCTTATTTCCCTCACCTATCACGCTTCTCACATTTGACCTCAAACTATAGTTATCGATTTACACTACCCAAAACATGGTAGGTGATTAGCTTGAGGTAATGTGAAATCAATTCAAGTAATTAAAAAAGCAATGTGAAAAATAATTCAATAGTAAAGAGGCTAAAGTGACATTGCACCTAAAACGTGAAAGAAAAAGGAAGGAGAGAGAGGAAAACATAGAAAAATGTTTAGCCAGAAGATCAAGCAATGAAATTAGGTCTCATTTCCATGAATCCTTAGAGGCTTAAAACACATAGTTAGGCATGGAAGGGAAGGTTTTAAATTCTCTTCACTTGTTTGTTACCGTTTAGGCTGCTCCCATGTTGCTAGTCTCTACTATTGGAATCACTTTTGGGCATCCTTCGCTGTCTTCATGCTCACCGTACACAAGACGGATTCCGACCTCCTTTACCTCCAAAGCACCTGATGAAAACAAGAAAACTGAAACTTCATCACCGGGTTCAAATGGAACGCTAAGCATCCAATGACTTAACCACATCATATGTTCCTTTGGTTCTGGAACTCCACAAAATGCTGGCCTATGGAACAAGTCATACTTCTTGGTGAGATTGCAGATTATTGCTCTGATTGATACCTCACCCGAAAATTTTTCTTCATTGATAGCATACACACAACACATACTAAACTTGTGAATCCTGAGATTAAGAACTGAAGAGACAGTTAAATATATTAAGGACCCTGCATTCAAATTGTTGAACCAGCTCGGAACTTTGCTACCAGGAAGAAATATGCTGAATGTTCCACGTTGAAATAGTCCCTATGCCATGAAAATTACAATTCTAACTGTTACATATGCACCCAAGTTATAAGGGAGAGAGGGGGAGGGATAGAAAGAGAGAAAGAAAGAGCACCTGGACAGTGAGCTTCTTTTTCATTGAAGTAAAATGACCGAAGAATTTCACTGTAGTGCTTCCGAAAGATTCTATATTGGACAACCCCAAATTGTTGATAATTTCTGCATCAATGTTTGCTATGGGCTCTAATTTAAATGAACCTTCAAACTCCACTAGATTCTCACACTTACTTGTTTCGACACGGGGTTCGAAATAGGAATACGATGCATATGTTATTTTTTCCAAGGATGGGCAACTCATTGTAGAAAAGTAGTTTGTTATAGGGGGTAACCCTGTTATTGTTTCCAGCCTTGTACATGATTGTATATAGAAATTCTGGAGACATTTAAGACCTTTGACACAATCTGGTAGGCTACAAATTTGATTTCTGCTTAGATTAAGCCTCTTCAATTGGGGCATACCATTAAAATCCTTAGGAAAATCACCATTCGATAGATTGCATCCTGCAAGACTTAAGCTTTCTAGTGAATGTGGTAAAATAGCCTTGGACAATTCTGCATGACTTCTTGGTTTTGATCTCTTAAACCACATGAATGAAAGCCATGGCGTATTCTCTGTGGTAGTAGAGGGTACTACACTTAGGTCAATTTCGTCAGCATGAAACACTTTAAGCGCTTTCATCTCTCGTAGATCCAATGGAAACTCCTCAAGATTAGAGCAACCAGAAATTTTCAATGTTTCAAGAGAACTAAGTGTGGCAATGTTTCTGGGAAGCTTTTTCAGATTTCTGCAATCTTCTAGATTCAAGAAAACAAGTCTCGTGAGATTTCCAATTGATTCATGTACCTCAACCAATTTTATGCAATCTTTCATGATCAATCTCTCAAGACTGGGGAGCATTGAGAAATCAGGAGTTTTAGTAAGGTCATGGCAGTGTCTGAGGTCCAGGATTTTTAGTAACCCAACAAACTGTGAAAAAAGGGAAAAAAAAAAAAATTTGGTGAAGCTAATGTCAAAAGCATAAAAAAAAAAAAAAAATGCCCCGAAAAAAACATGAAAATAAAAGTAGCATACCTTTGCTTCCTTCCATAACTGTTCTAATTTGCTCTTACCCATTTCAATGGCTATTAGGTTCTCCACAGGAAAATCACTTGGCACAAATTTCAAAGGACATCCGTGCCAACACAACCATCTTAAGTTTTTGGAAAACTCTTTGTAACCTCCAATAAGTTGTAAATATTTGACCTGTAGTAATCTTAATTGGTGCATCCTTGAGAATGCATCAGTTTCTAAGTTGGCCTCATATGCCTTGCTAATGTTAAGGATTGTCATTGCACGCTTATCTTCCTCAAGCATGGTCATATCGAGAGCAAGACCTTCGACTGCCTCAGTGCCCTAATAACATAAAACAATAGTTAGATAACAAGCGTGCCAGCAAATACACATGAACATGAACATGCACAAACGAGAAATAGTTCTCTTACAGATTTTTCTTTCAATACTTTGAAGGAATCCTTGTAATGCCACAATCTAGTACGCTTTCCAGGTTCCTTGCGTGACTGTTGGCGAACAATTTCTCTTCCCATCTGCTGAATCAATTTGTGCATCATTAACTTCTGATCTTTAATTGTTAAGAGACATCTATCTATAAGGTTTTGAATCCCCACTGTTGTGAAGACTTCACATTCATCTAGTATAGTAACTACATAAGTCTTGTCCATCCCAACAAAGAAGCATGCAATGTCAAGAAATAAATCTCTGTCATGGTCATCTTCTAAACAGACATAACCTGCTTTAAGCTTTTCTTGGATTTTGCTATCATGAATCGCCTCAAATTTCATTAATGCACTTTTCCATACATCCACACTTTTTCCACGCAGAGAAGAACCTAAAATTTGAAGAGCCAAAGGAAGACCTTCACAATGTTCCACAACCCATTTAGAGTAGTCCAAGTAACCTTCAATGGGATGGTCTTGCCCAAAGGCATGCCAACTAAAGAGCTCAAGTGACTCACTAACCTTCATCGGCTCAACATTATAGATTTCAACTTCATAAGGCTTCAACAACTGGATGTTCGTGGTTGTTATGATAATTTTACTTCCAGGATGAAACCACTTTTGCATTATAAGAATTGCATCCAGATGTTCTTTCTGGTCCACATCATCTAAAACCATAAGAACTCTACGACGAAATAAAACATCTCTTATCTCAATGAATCCTTCACGAACACTTGTTATTTTTCTCTTTTTTCCCTTTCGAATATCTGAAACAAGTTTTCTTTGTAACCGAATCAATGCATCTGGTTGTTTGAAGATATCTTTTATATCAAGAAAACTGCTACTATCAAATCTATTGTAGTTCAAATCAAAAGCATATTGTGCAATGGTCGTTTTTCCTACTCCACTCATCCCACATATTGCCATAATGCCGACGCCAGTTGACCCATTTCGTAACCACGAACTAATGGCTTGGGCTCGAGAATCAATTTGAGTTAGGTAGGGGGCAACAATTTGAACTTTTCGATTTACTTTATCCTGGATAACTTTGACAATTCTCTCAATGAACTTTGCCTCATATCTACACATTGTAACAAAATGAACAACCATCAAAAAATAAATGTCAGAAACTTGAAATAAATTACAAAATTTGGTACAAGCAGCAAAATTTGAAAATATGAACTTTCTTGAGATATAATAACAAGCTAAAGAATAAAATATTCACTTGTAGTTTCATACCATTTACTTGCTTTTATCTTTAAACTGCTTAGTTCTTATTCGAGCATATTATTTGATGCCCAGGACTGCATATTATTTGGTTTTGGGAAAGTGATCTACTTCTTTAATCACACATTAAAAAGTTACCTGCATTTTTTGATGAGTCTGATAAAAGTAGAATTTACATTCCTATATAGGGTCATTACTCCTTAATTCAGTTATTTCTAGTAATTGGGAAGTTTAGCTGATCACCTTTGATTCTCTCAAAATTGTGTCGATTAAGCGATTAAGGGACCTAATTTCTTATGTCTCCCCTTTTTGGGTTGTACCATATCTTTCGGGTTTCTCTTGACATTTACATGGGTGTTTTGCACTCTGTACTATAGATGTATTGTTTGAAAGTGATAATGTTAAATTTATTATTGTATATTGAAAAAAAACAGGAATATTAAAAACTACAAAGATTTTTGAAAGATCAAAGCTCACAAAAATAACTATCTTGCCAAAATTAAGTAAAATAAAATACTTATCCAAAATACATATTCGTCCCCTAGCATTTACTGGTATGACCACAATTGCCATCTGGTCAAACGTAAACAATATTTCAGAACTACTAATAATTGTGAACTGTTTTTCTCTTGGCTTCCCATAAATACTGGAAAAAAAAAATACTTCTCTCAACTACCAATTTCTTCTATTGTCAAATTTAGGATTCTAGGTTGGTGTTTCAAAAAGTGGAAACACAATTATTGTACAAAAGAAGGGTTCATCTTGGCTTAATGTCTGAAGAATTCTACTGATTGTTATTCTTATTTCTATTGTGATATCTATTCCCAATTTCTCCAAAGAAAAACAAAACATGGGTGGGGTGGGAAGTGGGAAGTGGGAAGTGGGAAGTCAAGAAACAAAATCATATTTGTTATTACTTCTCAAAATACTTCGAAAATTTGCAAAACACAACTAAGAAAGTAGTTTTTAGGAATTTACCCATTAACTTCATTCTTTAATACAGTTCCTCCGAGGTCTGCAGCTTCCTTCAGTGCTTCCTTCCACCGTTTGACTTTGTCCACCCACTCCTTTTTCTTTTTTTCATCCCTTTCGTGATTGATCTTCTCTTCATGTGTATCAAATGCTTCTGCAAAACTTCCTGTTTGCTTCCTAACTTGGGAAGGATCCAGATCATAAAAGACAGGCAAAACAAAATATTCTGAGGCCTTCTTACGATTGAGGATCATCACTAGTTCATCGAGACACCATCTGGATGAAGCATAGTTTGTTGAGAAGACAATTACGGAACTCCTTGATTGTTGGATTGCTCTTTCAAGTTCTGAACTAATATCTTCTCCTTTCTCTGCATCGTCTTCATCTCTGAACGTGTGAAAACCTGCATTCTCCAATGCTGTGTAGAGATGGTCGGTAAAAGTCTTACGAGTGTCTTCGCCTCTAAAACTCAAGAACACATGATAAGGACATGGATCATACATAGAAGATGAGGCTTCTGGGGCTCTCACATCAGCCATGAAACCAAGACCTTGCAATTAAGCTTCTTGGTTATGGACTCTATCTTAGGCAATTAAGATCTCTTCATCTTCTTCTCATCCACAGCTATTTGTTTACACTTTAGTTTTGCAAGTTTTTCCACCTTGTCGGCTAGTATGTATAATACAACTTTTGGTCCACCATGGGTTCATCATTCAACTTTCTCAATATTTTAACCCATCAACTTCAATATTAAAATCACACACAGACATATATATCTTTTCGATGATGGGTCATATTGACAAATTAATATTTAAAATCTCAGACCAATCAAATAATTTTTCAATTAATTATTTGGGTTTTAGCTAAACGATGAATCGGGACACCAATTATCACGAAAGATGAGGTGTTATCTCGTATTGTTCTTGATTTTCTCTCTCTCTATCTCTCTCATGTGCACATACTTTATTGATTGTGAATCTATAATATAAAATAGGGCAGACTTCAATAAGTCTACTCGACGGTCTCAAATAAACTCATCCAACGGTCTCCAACATCCATCTTAAAATCATTTACATTGAATTTCTCCTCTCTCAAATTCACTATCTCTCACTTATGTTATACCGTGCCTTAAAGCACGGGTTACCCATAATACTGATATATTTCAACTTGTTTTGTGAAGATATATTTTAATGATGGTACATTGCTACACACAAAAGAAAAGAGAGATTAACTATTTAATCATAAATTTTTCTCAGACTCTATGTCTTGTTTCAATTTTGTTTCCGTTGTTAATAGGTGAAAGGAGCCTACCAACCTAACCCATTTTTGTTTTTTAAATGTGGACAACCTACCCAATTAGCTTTCTTTATTTTAAACCGAAGTGGACTAATCCAATATGATCATTTTTTTAGCTTAATAAGCCGGTTCACCTGAGTGTCATAGCAATCGTCCAATATTCAATAATAACACGGCCATCGATCACCCACCAATGGTTGACTCTAGGTGGGGCTGTTAGTCGAATGAGTTCGAGCCGAGTTCGAGTCGAGCTTGAAAAACCTGTTTTTTAATCGAGTCTAAAAAATTATTCAAGTTCGTCGTTTAGAAAATGAGCCGAGCCTGAACGAGTCAAAAACAAGTCGAGTCCGAGCCGAGCTCGAGTATTTCTACATAAACGAGCCGAGTCTGTCGAGTTTGAGCCAAGTTTGTAGGGTTTGTTTTCTAAACGAGCCTAAAAACTTGTTCAAGTTCGCGCTCGTATAGAAAACGAACTGAGCCTGAATGAGCCGAACTCGAACCGAACTCAAGTCAAACTCGAGTAATTCAGTTTGATTAACAACCATAACTATAGGAGATAGTACAGAGGAGATGAGCAACCCTATTCGGGTACACACTACTTCGTGATCCGCTTTCCTGGAAAGGACTTTGATTTCCATATTTTCTTCACATACATGCTAGTGATTGATTTCTCGTATTTCTCTCTTTGTGGTTTCTGTTACACTCTCTTTCGAGTTTCTTTTCATTTTCTGGGGTGTCTTCTCATCTGCTGTGGATGTAGTATTCTAAACAAGTCAAGAGTTTCTATTATAGTAGTGACCAATCTATGAATGTGAAGAAAATAATATAGCAAAAAAAAAATTCATTTGAATGGACGTCAAGGGTATGTAAGTGATCTAATTAACTTCCATTGAATTTCAACCAAAACAGGAAATGGGAAACAAAAAATAAACAATTAAGAAGAACAACCATAGTGACAATACGCACAGTATTCTACCTAATTAAGCTTACACCTCGGCCAACGCGTGTGTCTCTTACTCTTACAAGAAAGGGGATGGAAGTCGCTAAATTGTTTGCATAGATAAAATTAAATGTGAGTAACGGGATCATGGAAGCTTTGCAGCATAATTTTGAGTGGGTATTTTTACGTATACCGTTGGATCACAATATAATGATCACCAAATAAATATGCTTAAAATTAATTATCCAGACCTACCTAATTTAGTTCTTAACTAAATAGGATATGTCTATAACTTATTAATTATAATCTAGTCCTATAATGAAAGCTTTATCTAATTTTTTGAAATTCAATATAAGTAAATATTTTGACCTTTTCACATATGTTAGATAGGTTGACCCACTATGCGGGTTCAATTATGGCATGTTTGTTTCGAGGATTTCTACGTATGAGATTGAGAAATGTATTCTTTACATTTTCAATACACATAGAAATTAAAACCGGTAATAGAAAGTATTTTAATTACCTCTCATGTTTGTTAGTTCAATAGGTCTTATGGAGAGATAGTAGGGTGAAAACTAAGTCGTTTCCACATATGGCACCAAACTAATAATACACAAAATGTGTTTATGCACCATCTATCAAGTATTTAATGTAGTAATTAAGAAGAAGACTCAACACAAGCAAACACAAATTAAGTAGTTCGGTCAGGGTGACCTACTCCACTATGAAGGGCTACGATGGCTTGAGTGTTTTATTGTTCAAGAAGTGTAGAGTGCTCAGATATGAATGATGCCCCCTTGTGTAGATGGAGCTTACAATTTATAGGCGCCTCCTAATAGATTGAGGTGTCATTCTCGTAACAGGCAAGACAATCACGTGGAGGTGGCAACGTGCACCCGATGATTGCGTCCCATGTAGACCTTCTTGTGTGTCAGTTGTGCACTGAGTCTCTCAAGATGACGAGGCTCATCTGATTGAGCTTCCTTGATCCTATGGTGGGTTTGACCTATATATTTGAGCTGGGCCTCTGAGTTGGGTCTTGTCTGGACCGGGCCCATCAGTATTTATCTTGTTAGGAAGGAAAAGTTCGAATCACGGTGATAGAGGAAATGCGTTCTCATGGGAACTGCTGTCTCAATCCTTCACCATTTTTGTTTTTCAGGTATTAAAAAGTATGACATTGTGTAAACATTAAGTTATATTCTAATGAATGGACACACATTTTTGTCGTTGCATAGGGAGAAATGGAGACGAAAAAGCTTGATTCTTATGAACTTCATTTCTATGCACTATCCAATGATGAATTAGAAGATGAAGTGACAAGAGAAGGTTCTTTTAAAATGTACCAGTTTGAAATTTTAGAAATAGAAATTGGTGCTGAGCATGGTTCGAGTGATGGATTGATTGTTACGATGATAGTAAGTTCCATCCAAGAATCAATGATTTGCTACCATTATGGAGAAGGTGTTTTAGACAATTTGTTTGAGCATTATGGAAGATTGGTGGATGAAGAAATGGCTATAGAAGATATCAGCCCAATTACTTTTGTTCTTGTCCTTAAAAGATTATGATAATAAAAATCACTAATTAGCGTTAAATTGTATTATGTAGATATATCTATGTGTGTTTTGCTATTACCGTTTGGATAAAAGTAATTGCGTTTTCATTAGGAGATTGGCTAATAATAGCATTCTCTCTGGTTAGAATACTCAAGGAAGTTTATTTTTTGGATATGGATTTTTGGCAGGCCAAGATAGGAAACAGAGCTCCATGGTGTTGTACTATACTCCTTGTAGACGGTTTTTGGTGGTGGATCACATGAGTCTGAATTCAAACACAAGATCTTACTAGGTCAGGACTAATGTATAGGTACTGCATCAATGACTAAATGGACCATTGTACAAAAAAGTAATGTGTAAATCTAAGGTTTTTTTATACCTCGTGATCAAGGACCTGATAATTCCCAGACGCCTTGCATTCTTCAAGTTAAACGCATAGAAAAGCGAAACATATTAACCAACTATAGGGAGAAGAGTCTGGCACTACTAATAGGAAATGAAAATTTCATTGATGATAGAAGTAATTACAAGAAAGTGGATAAGAAATCCACCCAAATAAACAAAAGGGAAACTACACATCAAAACATTTGTTATTTTCATCTTAGTTACATGCTTAATCCAATTTTGATGAATGAAGAGAAAAGGAATATCCCAATACTCCTTAGAAGTTGTGTTCCATAAAGAGGCAAAAAACATTGCTCCTTCCTATAGAAACTCCTCATACTCAACTTTGTGTACAAAAAGTGTTTTATTTCTTTCATACTACCCTCCCTCACATTATAAGTCTCTCGTTATCTTCTTCACCATTCTTGCAATCCTTATAGGGAACTTAAAAAGAGACAAGAAGTATACATAATTACTAACCAAAACAGACTACACTAAAGTATACTTCCCAAGCGTTGACAAACAAGTCTTTTTCGAACCATCCAATCTTTTTTGTATCCTTTCTAAAACTGGGATTACAAAAAATTCAAAAACCAAAGATTACCCCCAATGGGAACGCAAATATTTCAACGGTCATTCTGCCACCTTATAGACATTCTCTCTAAGTTGTCAATGTAGGTATTTATTTCTACCACTAAACTCTTGGACATATTAACCTTTAATCCCGACACCAAGCTAAAAATCTCAATAGCATCTGCCAAGTGTTGAAGTTTCACCTCATTACCTAAAAAAAAAAAGTATCAATCGCTAAGTGTAAATTAGTAACTCCAACATGATCCCCAAAAACCTAATTGGCCTTGACTAAGTTGTAGTCACTCACACTTGCTATTTATCGATCTAATCCATCAAGAATAAAAATGAAAAGGAAATGTGACAATGGATCCCTCGTCTATGACCCCTAGTAATATTAAATCTCTCACGTTGTTTACTACTAAAAACAATTAATAAATTCTTAGAGAAACATATGTTAATCCATGTTATCCATCTAAATTAAAAATCTTGACTTTAAGGACAAACTCCAAAAAAACCTCAATCCATATGATCGTATGATTTTTCAAAATGAATTTTACAAACCACCCCTTCTTTACCAATATAGCCTTGTACTCCAGCACAAGACAATGCCTCAAATTTGTCTTCCCTCAGACAACGTTTCTTGCTATTTTGAAATAGAATCCCTAGAATCTTGTCTCAATCTAATGTGCAACATCTTTGCAAACTCTTGTAAAGACAACTCACCAAAATAATTGGCCTAAAATTATTAGCTTTTGGGGGATTGTGCTCCTTCAAGATCAAACAAATGTATTTGCAATAGTACAATGATTGAAAATTTGAGTCGAAATGCACGAATTTTGAGATTGGATTTAATCAAGAGCCAAAAACCACATAAATCATAGCACATTGGCATCCATTGAAAATTGCGAAGAAGCTCAATAAAAACCCTAACTCAATACACCAAACAAATCGGAATAGTAAAGATTTTCTATTCAACTAGAGCTGAGAGACATGGTTCCAGAGGGAGGTGGAGGTAAGGAAGATGGTGAGGTCAGACTGACACTGGAATTGTACTTTGTTGTAACCCCTCTCTGTCTCTCTAATAAATAGTACAGTTTTGGACCTCACAGATAGGGGTGGGCTCCAACTCCGCACTACATTGACTCCTGCTCCGAGTCCGCCAATTGGAATCAAAATAGAGTCCAAGCGAAGTGTCAAAAATGGACACAATCCAAAATAAAAAATACCATAAAAAATTTGTCAATATGTATATATATATATATATATATATAGAGAGAGAGAGAGAGAGAGAGAGAGAGACCCATTAATCTTACCATCGACATTAATTCAATAAAATTTTAGTCAGTATAACATTGTTCATTCTGAAAGACAAGAAAAAGCTAGACTCCTAAAATGATAAACTAATGAAAATGTGAGAAAGTAGAAACTATTTGAATAGTCCTTGGGGAGTTATTTTGTGATCGATACACATTTTGAATCGATCATAAATTACTTGAGTTATCATCATTGAATCAATATAATTTTATAACGTCGCAATATGACATGAATGTCTTACTATGTTCCTCTTCATCTTTTCCTACCTATCATTTCATGTGCATTGTCCAATACCATTACGTGATGCCTTATAATTGGCAAAAAGAACTTCGTGATAATAGTGCTCAGAAAATAATTTTTATATGTACCTCCATCATTTATGGCAATTGAATTAGCTTCCCCTTGCCTAACCAAAGTCTTGCCCAAGTTGTAAATCTTAAAATTATTTACAGCCATTAGAAGCACTATCAAAGACCAACTCCCCCATGTCATAGTTAAAAAAAAAAGCATATATCATTCACCTAAAGCCAAACTTATAAAAATGGTACCTAGCTAAATAATGGTAACAATTTCATTGAAGCATTGAACCAATGATTTTTTTTTTTCCCTTTCTATTGAAACTTTTCACCTCTACCAAAAATAGATTTTCCAAGTATACCTTATCTTTTTTGCAATTTTAACTAAAATCATTCCTTAAATTTGTAGTAGAAGTTTCACTTCAAATTAAACTTTTTATAGTGGTATCTTGACCTAATAGTAAAAAGAAATAAGCAGCAGAATTCAAATCTTCTAGCGAACATGCAGGAATAACTGATACTATTCAATTCCTAACCATCAAATATTATTTTAAACTAATCAACTTTGCCCCATTTTCCTCACCTATCACGTTTCTCACATTTGACCTCAAACTATAGTTATCGATTTACACTACCCAAAACATAGTAGGTGATTAGCTTGGGGTAATGTGGAAATCAATTCAAGTAATTAAAAAAGCAATGTGAAAAATTTTTCAATAGTAAAGAGGCTAAAGTGAGAATGGGCTATAACTTTATTAATGGTGCACCTTACAATATGACCAAAAACATTACATTTTTTCTGGTTGAAGTAAAACATTGCACCTAAAACGTGAAAGAAACAGGAAGAAGAGAGAGGAAAACATAGAAAAATGTTTAGCCAGATGATCAAGCAATGAAATTAGGTCTTATTTCCATGAATCCTTAGAGACTTAAAACACATAGTTAGGCATGGAAGGGAAAGTTTTAAATTCTCTTCACTTGTTAGTTACCGTTTTGGCTGCTCCCAGTGGAATCACTTGTGGGCATCCTTCTGAGTCTTCATGCTCACCGTACACAAGACGGATTCCGACCTCCTTTACCTCCAAAGCACCTGATGGAAACATGAGAACTAAAAACTTAACTTCATCACCGGGTTCAAATGGAACGTCAAGTATCCAATGACTTAACCACATCATATGTTCCTTTGGTTCTGGAACTCCACAAAATGTTGGGTTAAGCAGCAAGGGATCATCCTTGGTCAGATTGTAGATTATTGCTCTGATTGATACTTCACCCGAAAATTTTTCTTCATTGATAGCATACACACAACACATACTAAACTTGTGAATCCTGAGATTAAGAACTGAAGAGACAGTTAAATATATGGAAGACCCTGCATTCAAATTGTTGAACCAGCCCGGAACTTTGCTACCAGGAAGATATATGCTGAATGTTCCACCTTGAAATAGTCCCTATGCCATGAAAATTACAATTCTAACTATTACATATGCACCCAAGCTATAGGAGAGAGAGGGGGAGGGATAGAGAGAGAGAGAGAGCACCTGGACAGTGAGCTTCTTTTTCATTGAAGTTAAATGACTGAAGAATTCCACCGTAATGCCTTCGATAGATTCTATATTGGACAACCCCAAATTGTTGATAATTTCTGCATCAATGTTTGCTAGGGGCTCTAATTTAAATTTACCTTGCAACTCCACTAGATTCTCACACTTAACTGTTTGGATAAAGGGCTTGAAATCAGAATACGATGCATATGATATTCTTTCCAAGGATGGGCAACTCACAGTAGAAAAGTAGTTTTCTATAGGGGGTAGCCCTGTTATTGTTTCCAGCCTTGTACATGATTGTATAACGAAATTCTGGAGCCTTTTAAGACCTTTGACACAATCTGGTAGGCTACAAATTTGATTTCTGCTTAGATCAAGCATCTTCAACTGGGGCATACCATTAAAATCCTTAGGAAAATCACCATTCGATAGATTGCATCCTACAAGACTTAAGCTTTCTAGTGAATGCGGTAAAATAGCCTTGGACAATTCTGGATGACTTCTTGGTTTTGATCTCTTAAACCACATGAATGAAAGCCATGGCGTATTCTCTGTGGTAGTAGAGGGTACTACACTTAGGTCAACTTCGTCAACATGAAACACTTTAAGCGCTTTCATCGCTCGTAGGTCCAATGGAAACTCCTCAAGATTAGAGCAACCAGAAATTTTTAATGTTTCAAGAGAACTAAGTGTGGCAATGTTTCTGGGAAGATTTTTCAGATTTCTGCAATCTTCTAGATTCAAGAAAACAAGTCTCAGGAGATTTCCAATTGATTCATGGACCTCAACCAATTTTATGCAATCTTTCATGATCAAAATCTCAAGACTGGGGAGCATTGAGAAATCAGGAGTTTTAGTAAGGTCATGGCAGTGTCTAAGGTCCAGGATTTTTAGTAACCCAACAAACTGTGAAAAAAGGAAAAAAAAAAAAATTTGGTGAAGCTAAAGTCAAAAGCATCAAAATCAAAAAAAAAATGCCCCGAAAAAAACATGAAAAGAAAAGTAGCATACCTTTGCTTCCTTCCATAACTGTTCTAATTTGCTATTACCCATTTCAATGGCTATTAGGTTCTCCACAGGAAAATCACTTGGCACAAATTTCAAAGGACATCCGTGCCAACACAACCATCTTAAGTTTTTGGGAAACTCTTTGTAGCCTCCAATAAGTTGTAAATAGTTGACATGTAGTAATCTTAATTGGTGCATCCTTGAGAATGCATCAGTTTCTAACTTGGCCTCATATGCCGTGCTAATTTTAAGGATTGTCATTTCACGCTTATCTTCCTCAAGCATCTTCATATCGAGAGCAAGGCCTTCGACTGTCTCAGTGCCCTAATAACATAAAACAATAGTTAGATAACAAGCGTGCCAGCAAATACACACTCACATGAACATGCACAAACAAGAATTAGTTTTCTTACAGATTTTTCTTTCAATACTTTGAAGGAATCCTTGTAATGCCACAATCTAGTACGCTTTCCAGGTTCCTTGCGTGACTGTTGGCGAACAATTTCTCTTCCCATCTGCTGAATCAATTTGTGCATCATTAACTTCTGATTTTTAATTGTTAAGAGACATCTATCTATAAGGTTTTGAATCCCCACTGTTGTGAAGACTTCACATTCATCTAGTATAGTAACTACATAAGCCTTGTCCATCCCAACAAAGAAGCATGCAATGTCAAGAAATAAATCTCTGTCATGGTCATCTTCTAAACAGACATAACCGGTTTGAAGCTTTTCTTGGATTTTGCTATCATGAATCGCCTCAAATTTCATTAATGCACTTTTCCATACATCCACACTTTTTCCACGCAGAGAAGAACCTAAAACTTGAAGAGCCAAAGGAAGACCTTCACAGTGTTCTACAACCCATTTAGAGTAGTCCAAGTAACCTTCAATGGGATGGTCTTGCCCAAAGGCATGCCAACTAAAGAGCTCAAGTGACTCACTAACCTTCATTGGCTCAACATTATAGATTTCAACTTCATAAGGCTTCAACAACTGGATGTTCGTGGTTGTTATGATAATTTTACTTCCAGGATGAAACCACTTTTGCATTATAAGAATTGCATCCAGATGTTCTTTTTGGTCTACATCATCTAAAACAATAAGAACTCTACGACGAAATACAGCATCTCTTATCTCAATGAATCCTTCACGAACACTTGTTATTTTTCTCTTTTTTCCCTTTCGAATATTTGAAACAAGTTTTCTTTGTAATCGAATCAATGCATCGGGCTGTTTGAAGAAATCTTTTATATCAAGAAAACTGCTACTATCAAATCTATCGTAGTTCAAATCAAAAGCATATTGTGCAATGGTCGTTTTTCCTGCTCCACTCATCCCACATATTGCCATAATGCTGATGCCAGTTGACCCATTTCGTAACCACGAACTAATGGGTTGGACTCGAGAATCAATTTGAGTTAGGTAGGGGGCAACAATTTGAACTTTTCGATTTACTTTATCCTCGATAACTTTGACAATTCTCTCAATGAACTTTGCTTCATATCTACACATTGTAACAAAATGAGCAACCATCAAAAAATAAATGTCAGAAACTTGAAATAAATTACAAAATTTGATACAAGCAGCAAAATTTGAAAATATGAACCTTCTTGAGATATAACAACAAGCTAAAGAATAAAATATTCACTTGTAGTTTCTTACCATTTACTTGCTTTTATCTTTAAACTGCTTAGTTCTTATTGATGGCCAGGACTGCATATTTTGTGTGAGCCTAACAACAACATATTCCTCAACTTTCTACTTCTTTGACTAATTTCTGAATTTGTAATCTAACTGTCGGGTTTGGGAAAGTGATCTACTTCTTTAATCACACATTACTGGTCAATTTATCATGAACCTGAGCCACATTTAAAAAAATACCTGCATTTTTTTGAGTCTGATAAAAGTAGAATTTACATTCCTATATAGGGTCATTACTCCTTAATTCAGTTATTTCCAGTAATTGGGAAGTCTAGTTGGTCACATTTGATTCTCTCAAAATTGTGTCGAGTAAACGGTTAAGGGACTTGATTTTGTTGGAATTTGACTCAAACTCTCTAATTGACATGAAGGAGAATTTGTTGGGTGATTAATGTGAGCATTCTATATGAAATAGAATTATATTGGAAGAGGTTTAATATATCATGAATATGGTCTGTGGATGTAGGTACAGTGTACCAAAGTATGTATACTGTATCAAACCAAGTTATATTTTTGTGTCATTTTTTATTGTTTTCCTATCTTTAAATTCCTATCTTCCAACAAGCATTATTTGTGTTAATTATCCGCTGTGCAAAACCAACAGATTTCTTATGTCTCCCTTTTTTGGATTGTACGATATCTTTCGGGTTTCTCTTCACATCTAAATGGGTGCATTGCATTCTATGCTATAGATATATTGTTTGAAAGTTATAATGTTAAATTTATTATTGTATATTGAAAAAAAAAACTGGAATATTAAAAACTAAAAAGATTTTTGAAAGATCAAAACTCACAAAAATAACTATCTAGCCAAAATAAAATACGTATTCATCCCCTAGCATTTACTGGTATGACCACAATTGTCATCTGGTCAAACATAAACAGTATTTCAGAACTACTAATAATTGTGAACTGTTTCTCTCTTGGCTTCCCATAAATACTGGAAAAAAAAAAAATACTTCTCTCCACTACCAATTTCTTCTATTGTCAAATTTAGGATTCTAGGTTGGTGTTTCAAAAAGTGGAAACACAATTATTGTACAAAAGAAGGATTCATCTTGGCTTAATGTCTGAAGAATTCTACTGATTGTTATCCTTATTTCTATTGTGATACCTATTCCCAATTTCTCCAAAGAAAAACAAAACATGGGTGGGGTGGGAAGTGGGAAGTGAAGAAACATAATCATATTGTTATTACTTCTCAAAATACTTCGAAAATTTGCAAAACACAACTAAGAAAGTAGTTTTTAGGAATTTACCCATTAACTTCATTCTTTAATACAGTTCCTCCGAGGTCTGCAGCTTCCTTCAGTGCTTCCTTCCACCGTTTGACTTTGTCCGCCCACTCCTTTTTCTTCTTTTCATCCCTTTCACCATTGATCTTCTCTTCATGTGTATCAAATGCTTTTGCAAAACTTCCTGTTTGCTTCCTAACTTGGGAAGGATCCAGATCATAAAAGACAGGTAAAACAAAATATTCCGAGGCCTTCTTACGATTGAGGATCATCACTAGTTCATCGAGGCACCATCTAGACGAAGCATAGTTTGTTGAGAAGACAATTACGGAACTCCTTGACTGTTGGATTGCTCTTTCAAGTTCTGAACTAATATCTTCTCCTTTCTCTGCATCGTCTTCATCTCTGAACGTGCGAAAACCTGCATTCTCCAATGCTGTGTAGAGGTGATCGGTAAAGGTCTTACGAGTGTCTTCGCCTCTAAAACTCAAGAACACATGATAAGGACATGGATCATACATAGAAGATGAGGCTTCTGGGGCTCTCACATCAGCCATGAAACCAAGGCCTTGCAATTAAGCTTCTTGGTTATGGACTCTATCTTAGGTAATTAAGATCTCTTCATCTTCTTCTCATCCACAGCTATTTGTTTACACTTTAGTTTTGCAAGTTTTTCCACCTTGTCCGCTAGTATGTATAATACAACTATTGGTCCACCATGGGTTCGTCATTCAACTTTCTCAATATTTTAACCCATCAACTTCAATATTAAAATCACATACAGACATATATATCTTTTCGATGATGGGTCATATTGACAAATTAATATTTAAAATCTCAAACTAATCAAATAATTTTTTCAATTAATTATTTGGGTTTTAGCTAAACGATGAACCCGGACACCAATTATCACGAAAGATGAGGTGTTATCTCGTATTCTTCTTGATTCTCTCTCTCTCTCTCATGTGCACATACTTTACTGATTGTGAATCTATAATATAAAATAAGACATGCTTCAATAAACCTATCCGACGGTCTCAAATAAATTCATCCAACGGTCTCCAACATCTCTCTCAAAATCATTTACATTAAATTTCTCCCCTTCCAAATCCATTATCTCTCACTTATGTTATACCGTACCTTCAGACACGAGTTACCCCTAGTACTGATATATTTCAACTCGTATAGTGAAGATATATTTTAATTATGGTACATTGCTACACACAAAAAAAAGAAGAGAGATGAACTATTTAATCATAATTTTTCTCAGACTCTATGTCTTGTTTCAAATTTTTTTCCATTGTTAACAGGTGAAACGAGACTACCAACCTAACCCATGTGGACAACCTACCCAATTAGCTTTCTTTATTTTAAACCGAACTGTAATAATCCAATATGATCATTTTTTAAGCTTAATAAGCCGGTTCACCTGAGTGTCATAGCAATCGTCCAATATTCAATAATAACACGGCCATCGATCACCCACCAATGGCTGACTATAGGAGATAGTACACAGGAGATGAGCAACCCTATTCGGGTACACACTACTTCGTGATCCGCTTTCCCGGAAAGGACTTTGATTTCCACATTTTGTATCTTGAAAGAGACGTTTCCTGCACTTAGGATTGAGCTACTCTTCATTACACTTTAATTTAACTTTACTTAATACATAGTACATCATATATAATATATCATATATTTCAATGGAACTCATATACTGTAAGTAATTTACAATTGAATGAAATTGAGTAATAGTGTGATAGAGTGAATATGGATTCACTTAAATGATGTTGGTTGGAGCAATGATAAGGATTTCAAATGACATCCCAAATCAATAGAAAACCTTGGATTAGTCAGTCCTGTTAAAAAAATTAGCGGGACTTACCCATCTAAGGGTCCTTACTCTTTTAGAATTTTATTTGAAATCCCAAATTTGGGATCCAAAATATTTTCCTACTAGTAAAGCTAAAGAAAAAAGATATTGTGAACTCATTTTTTTTTTTGTATTTTTAGAATTCACTTCTAAATAGAGATTTAGGTGCATACAATTCTATTAACTAATTGGCCCTATTTCTCTCTGTGTGGATTCTATTACACTCTCTTTCGAGGTTCTTTTCATTTTCTGGGGTGTCTTTTTATCTGCTGTGGATGTAGTATTCTAAACAAGTCAAGAGTTTCTATTATAGTAGTGACCAATCTATGTATGTAAAGAAAATAATATAGCCCAAAAAATTTCAATTGAATGGACGTCAAGGGTAAGTAAGTGATCTAATTAACTTCCATTGAATTTCAACTAAAACAGGAAATGGGAAACAAAAAATAACCAATTAAGAAAGACCACCATAGTGACAATACGCACATTATTCCATCTAATTAAGCTTACACCTCGGCTAACGCGTGCGTAGCCTACTCTTACAAGAAAAGGGATGGAAGTCGCTAAATTGCTTGCATAAATAATATTAAATGTAATGATAACACCACCTCATATCTCGTTATGTGGATGGTGTTACTAAAGAATATTGTCAATATGCTGAAAATATGGAACAAATTGTGTGAATCAACATGCCAAAATTATTAACGAAAATGAGGCAAAGATGCACTAAAGAAAATCCTGTAGTTGACGGTCATGATTTTCCTTATTCTACCTTTGCTTCATTTTCTTTCATAATTTGAACATGTTGATTCACAGCAATCTGCTCTATATTTTCAGCATATTGACAATCTTCATTAATCACCACGTGTCAATTAATGGCATGATATCATGCAAATTCAGGATTTAGACATAATAAAGACTAAGATACGGATTGTAACATTTTGTAGTAGTTTTTTACATAAAAATTAATTTCTTCAACAAAAAAACACAAAACATGTTTAATAACTATTTTATAAAAGTGATTTAGATGTGATGATGCACAAATTGGTTTGCACACCACAGTCAAGTAATAGTATAAAATGGAATAAAATAAGTAGAGAAAGAGAAGATAAGGTTTATAGTGGTTCGGTCAACATGACCTACGTCCACTTTCAATGGCTAAGTTCGCCGGGAATTTTATTAACTCCGGTGTGTTGGGAGAGTAGAGAATTACAAGAGGAAAGAGAGATGAGTTTGATCTTTGTGAGATGCCCCCCAAGTGTTGGGGGAGCTCACAATTTATAGTCGCCTACGTAATAATTGAATAGACGGTCATAACGGATTAGGGGCAACTTAATAGTATTATAAATAGCTTGACGACCTCTCCTCTCCTTAGCGACCTCTCCCCTCCTTGGCGACCTCTCCTCTCCTCAACCGGCAAGGGAGTTATGGTGCTCTCCAAAGGTCTTGGTCAAAGGATGAGGGAATGTTGACTTTCTCCAAGCGGCGGAGGTGAGGCTCCCGGATGCTCCCTTAGTGGAGTAGCTCCCTGATGGGCTTGACTGGTCTGGACCACCTAGGGCCTGCTTGGTCTTTTATGAGCTTGGGCTCTTTTGGGCTTTATACCTGGATTGGATTATTTGGGCCCGGCCCATCATTTGCCCCCCAATGCCCTGCGTGACTGTGTCTAACGGATGGTTATCCCAATAAAGAATAAAATCCACAGAAGCCAAGACTCTTCAACCGAAAAGAGATCTAAAAAATTCAAATTACCAGGAGAGCCTAGAGTCTACTCTGTCTGGAACACCTATCAAAATACTATAAAAGGGGACCTCTGGAGTAAGACTCATGTAAGCACACCACACCCAATTTAATTATTGCACCTTAATTTCTCAAATACTGACTTGAACGTCAGAGGGTCGACCCCCGAAGCACCCCTCTGGTCTTCAACTTCTTTATAGGTACCATAACTATCGGAAACTTCACCCAGAGCTTGGGAAAATGTGTATCCACGCCCAGATCAACCTCAAACAGCTTTCAGAATAGTTGGGCACATTTTTTACTCCAACAGTAACTATTTGGAAAGAACCTACAAAAGAACATAGAACAATAAACACAACGCCCACACATTCAAACACAAGAGATGCAAATGAGGTATATTTACCAAGCAGCATTAGTGACAAACCATAGGTACAACCTTTCATTCATTGTGTTGGTCAAGTAAGAAACTTGGTGTAGACCAGATGTACATTTGACCTCTCATAAATGTGAAATTTCACAATAAACAGAAAGGTAACAAACATAATAAGACACCAGTTAAAAAACAGAGTTTTTTGAGTCTTTGTAAGATGTATAGGATGGGGCCTACCAGAGTCCAACTGAAGGCAAAAGAATGTCAATTCATGCATTTCACCATAAACACAACCCAAACCATTTAGCGTAGTGGTACAATTTAGGTAAGTCAACATTAATCTAACACTTAAAATTAACAAAGACCTTAGTTCTATAATTCATGCATTTCTCTGCCTTTTTTATTCTGTATGATCTACTGATATATCAATTATGAAATTCAACTATCAACTATTTTCGTTAATATTTATGGAATGTGTTAGGGACTAACCTCAAGCTCAATTTCTACGAATTATATCCAATTCTAGGACGAGTCTCAGAACTCGAGAACCAGAGTGAGCTTGTTCTTTTCACTGAAACAAAGTGAGCTCATTCGTGTCTCTGAAACAGAGTTCACGGGTTTAACTCCACATAGAGAGAAAGAGAGAGAGAGAGATGGGGGACAAACTTCTGGTTTTGCTGATCGATTAGAGATGGAGATAGAGCAAAAATGCTAGCACTATCACTAATCGACATCCAATGCTAGCACTATATCTGATCGATTGCAATTCCTAGGGCATTGAAGAAGAAAGCAGTAGATCTATTGGGTCTATGCAAGAAGAAAGATGCATGGTTTGGATCTCAACCTCGAATATCAATTGAGAAAGAGCCCAAGGGAGTTGAAGGAAAAAGTAATGTGAAGCCAACAAACAACATGTTGACCCAGTGCTTAACTAAGCATTATTTTTTATGATTATAAAAATCTAAGCATGATCTAATACGATGATTAGATGTGTAGATGTTGGATTGAAAATGGTAGCAAGAAAGCAAGATCAAAAGAAGAAGAAAGGAGAAAGACATTAGGAAGAAGAAGAACTCTTTGCTTGCATAAAACAGAGAAACAATATATCGGATGGGTGATCAGGTATACCGAATGGAAGATCTGGTATACCGGATGATGAACCGGCAAAGCTCGACAGCTCCCAGTATCTCCATCGGGCAACCTCTGATGAACCGGCAAAGTGCCTCTGTTGATCCGGATACCAATTGGGGAACTGGCAAAGTTGTGAGCTTTCAATATCTGGCCAAATGATGAAGTCTCAGACAAACTGGTATACCGGATAGGTGAACCGGTATACCACATGTAGCCGTTGTCTCACAATGGTAACTATCCAGCATACCATCTGGTATACTGGATAAGGCTCCGACAGAAGAGTTCAAAATGCTTATTTTGTAGCATTTTTAAAGTCACTTGACCTCCACTATAAATTAGAGGTCTTTAAGGCATTTTTGGGCTTCCTTGAATTCATGAACTTATGAGCTAAGATCCAAGAAAGATTAGATCATTCATTGTAAAGTTATTTGAGTGTGTGTAACTCTTTAAGAGACCACTCTCTTGTCTTGATCTTGTGATTGGAAAGAATGTTCTTGTAAAGCAAAAGGGAGTGTGATATTGTATTCTTCTTGAGTAAGGCTTTTGATAGAGGAATATTTGTCTTGTACTCAAGGAAGAAAAAGGTGTAGAAGTGTTGGAATCTCACCTATTGAAGAGATTCAAGAAAGAGAAAGGGAACCTCCAAGGAGAGAAGGAAGAAGATGTTGTAGGCCAAGTGTTGGAGTCGAACCTCTATAAGTCTTTGTGTTTGCTCTCTCTCTCTCTCTCTCTCTCTCTCTCTCTTCCCCCCCCCCCCCCCCCTTCTCTCTCTCTCTCTCTTTTTCTCTTTATTATATATTGTTCTTGATATCTCACACACACACTTCATCACACTCATCATATTGATCACTATCATCTAGGTCAACCAATTTCACAAATAGTGAAATTGGACTTTAAATTGGGCATTTATTTTAAAAATCTAATTCACCCCTCTTAAGTTGCACTTTGGGCCAATACAATGAGGGCGAGGGCGAGGTTGAGAAGGAAGCCTTGTGCGCACGTCATTTTCGTTTTGGATGAACTTTATAGCAGTGTTATCAGAACCGGACCGGTCATCGAACTAGCAGGGGAACCGGGTCAATGGTTCACTGATTCAACTGTTGGTTCAATTGGTCGGACCAATCGTATAATGAAAAAATAAAAATATATTAATTATGATGAATATATTAAAATTTTTGAATAAATACAAAAATAATATTTTTATTTTGTATATGATCGAATAAGAACACAAAAAGATTAAAAGAAAAACTGTGAAGCACTATTGCAATACACTATTGAGTCTTAACAACAATCCCATATCGGAGAACTAGTGCAAAAAAAAAAAGCACTATGCTTCTATAAAAGGTAAACCGCTTAGTTTCATAAAGTGGTATGCTTCATAAGGTAGTATTGGCTTAACAGCCCCACAGTGGAAGCATAATTGATGCGAGCTAAGAAAGTTCAAATATTTTATTCCAAAGTAAATATGGCCTGGTTGGATTGAGTGCACCAACCGGTTTACCCTGATTTTGGTATCCGGTTTGATTAGGTTATCAGCAGTTTGAATGCTCCGGTTTTGGTAAAAATCGGATGATTTGATTAGGATATCAACAGTTTGAATGCTCCGGTTTTGGTAAAAATCATCCGATTTGATTAGGTTATCAGCAGTTTGAATGCTTGTCTGATCCAATTATTGGACTGGCTTGACTAAGGTACCGGTTTTAGTAATAGTGTTTTAACGAGACTACGCCTTTTTAGTTAAAATTTTTAACATAATGTCGTGACGTTTATCATAAACTCTAAAAATTTCCATACCAACACTCGTCGGAGCCTCAGTTCATTGCTAATCTCCACGTTTTACGTAAACAACGGAAAAACAACGCTGGCAAAACCCTAATTTTTTTGTAGTGAAACAGATCCCTATGGTATTTCTAGGGTTAGTAAAGTTGTTAGACAGCGAAGCCCAAATTAGGGCAAAAATCGTATGCGCGTCCGGACACAAAATTTGCTTTCGGATGGAGCCAACTTTCTATATGAATAAAATTTACAAGTGTGCATACGGTCCGAAACTCTCTAAAATTCCTAATTCGTGTCTAGATGTGAACCTTGTATCCAGACGCCTCCAACTCTGTGCCTCGCTTCCCTAAGGTGCGTTCAGACGAAAATCTTGCGTCCTAACAGAGCTGATTTTTTGTCCAAATCTTGTTTTATGATGTCTTTGGCCTTTTCATGCTCTACTACCTCCCATATCACTACCATAAGGTTTTTCAACATCCCGAACCCATTTTTGACATTGTTTCCTCCAAACAACTTTTAGAAATTTACTTAATCAATTTCTCTTAAAGGTGATTTTTTTCCAAAACGTTAAGTCACACAATAATCCCAATTATCCATACAACATCTATTTGTACATTGAATATATTAGAAATAATTTAAAATGCTTGATAAGACACTCAATGTTCTATTATCAATTTGAAATAAACATACGGGGGTTTACAAGCCATGCATCAATGATACATCAATCGATTCTTCCAAGAGGTCACAATTGTCGTGTGCAAATATATTAATAATGAGGAACACATTTTTGTTATGTTACAGTGCTACTAATACTTGTACGTGTTTTGCTATCCTATCTAAATCTAATTGAGGAAGAGTTACGATACGTAAAACAAACAAATACGCTGATGAGAGTCATTGATGCAATATGTCATAGCTTGGCCTGCGAATCTAGAACTTTTTCCAAAATCCTATGGTTAGATTTTTTACTGTTAGATTGCTACTATAAATTTGAATTTTAGAAAATTTGGTTTTGCTTTTTGACAGAAATTCCGTCTTGAAAATCTATAAATAAGTCATTTCTGTCCATCAATAACCTCTCAAGCTATTTGTACTGGAAAGAATTCTGGCTAAAAAAAATTTTAACTTCTAAAGTGGAATAAGAATCCTCTATTTAACTCCCCATTTCATTGATAATGAATCAAATTTAAATAAAATAATATTTTAATTTAAAATGTTTGTCTTCTAAAAAGTATTTGAAAACTCAACAAGTATTATTTGCGATGTATATTACCTGACATCTTGCTGGGTTTAGTACAATTAACTAATTTTTGGGTGACATTTTATGAATTTCTTAAACTAGATCTAACTGACCACCACATATTACTGACGATGAGACAAAAAGTCAATAAATATTAGGTTTGATCCTAGGTAATAAAATCTTATCACCTATACGCTCAATTCATTCAACATTATTTGAATAATTTAATCTTTTAGACAAGCATATGACTACTAGTAGGATCAACCAAGTAACATTCCTCCTTGATATTGGTACCGTATGAACCCAACCGAATGAATAACTGGTCAAGACGAGCACAACCGTCATTCATTCAAAGCAAAATTGCTTAGTCAAGATAAACATAGGTCAAAGACCCCCTTACCCACATAAAGTTTCGTATCCCAACATTCAAGCACTGCCCCATGAACCATGCACGCCACACGCCCGGGTGATAGATGTAAGAATCGCAGGGCATTCTTTACTGTTCATCACATACCATGCAAGTGGCACAAGACAAAATAAGGACATTTGTGAAAATCAAATACCTTCATTGTACGTACACAACAAAGGAAAACCAACTGCACTCAATACCTCCACAACAAATGGAATAAGCTCCACCAATTTTTATTGAAATTATGAAGCTTTGAAAAAAAAAATCTCATATTATATTAGGATATACTCATCCTATAATAATGTCACTTTGAGAAAGTTTAGGCCGAGATGGGAAGCCATATGCAATATTTTTCCTAGGTGGTATGGTCCGACCCGTTGACAAGTCATTGTTCCGGTCCAACCCATTATCAAGACTCGGTCTTGATCAGAGTTTTAACTTGTGCAGGTTTAGGAGTCAACCCATGCATCTAAGACATGAAATCATTCACCTGAGCTCAATCACCCGAACTTCAACCTAAACCATTCAACTTGAGTACTGCCAACAACTAAAATTTTGAGCTCGGACTGAACTCCCATTTATACAACTCGGGTAGAAACATCAGGTTGCCCAAATTAGCATTATTCTTGTTAAAACTCGGGCTTCAATCTTCACTTCACATGCGTAAGTATCAAATGACAAATATATGGAAACAATATATCGTACAAGTTAAAGAGTAGACATTACTCGTGCTGAATTTGGAATTCAAATTCAGGTTCGATAGTTTATGTAGGTGTGCATACAGTATATACAAACCTTTATGAGATGGGGCTTCCGTTGTTGTTTTTTTTTTTTTTTTTTTTTGAGGGGGGGGGAGGGGGGGGGGGGGGGGGGGGGGGACTGTGTGAGTTGAAAAACTCATGACCTAGGAGAACGTCAAGCCATTGAGGAATTAGAGACAAACCCACCTGAAACCAACCAAAGCCGAATCAAATCTACTGAAAAACTTTCAATTGAACCTGAGAAAAATTCAACATCATTTGCAATCTCTATGAGTGTGTAAACACGTACATAGCTAAAAGATCAAGATCTGAACCCCATGAATTGGTTGTGGGTCATAGATAGCGTTAGAGAGAGAGAGTAGGAGGGTGCCATTATTATCTAAACATGGTACCACAGACCCCTTTTCGACACACACAAAATAATACGTTGCCTCGCTTAGATAGAGGTAAATTTGACATGTAACGTCGATATTGGACATAATCACACGAACACTATCTTATATTTTGAAAACCCCACTCATTGGGCTAAATTTGACATGTACCGTTGACATTGGACACAATCACACAAACACTATCTTATATTTTGAAAACCCCACTCATGGGCAACATTAACGATCCCAATAAAAAGGATATTTCACCCTTGATTTGACAGGTCAAAATCCATTGTAAAAACATGAATCCACGTATAGGCACACATTTAAACCCATGCCCTTACCCAAACCTAAAAGACCAATGCCCAGACACTAAAAATTTTAGATCCCCACTCTGTAACCCTCTGCTCCACCTACCTCGTGTAGATCCCCACGGTTGCCTCCAACAGCCAACCCCTCACCTACCTCCCCCACCCGCACACCCATCCCTACCCCCACTTTGTATAAGCCTCCCTGCCCCACCTCCCACACAGCGACAACAAAGAAAGAGTTAGGGCCCAATATCGAGAGAACACATCAACAAATGAACCTCCATTGCCAAATTTACCCAATGCTCAGAGCACTCCAACAATCACTCGAATGGAATCAGTTGAGTTCCTCCCTGGATCAGATTTCACACATCAAATCTGAAACAAATTTAACGCTCTCTCTCTCTCTCTCTCTCTCTCTCTCTCTCTCTCTCTCTCTCTCTCTCTCTCTCTCTCTCTCTCTCACATTTGGGTTTATGTTTGTTGACTCGTGTTGGTGAGTGACAGTAGTTTAAACCCCAATTGGTGCTGCTATGGTGCCTTAGAGTGGTGGTCTGTAGTTCATAGTTCACGATGTGATGTCTTCTATTTGGGTTCAATATGGTGGTGCAATGTTTGTGCCTAGGTTCATTTTTATCGGATTTGATCAATTTGGGATATAGAGTGGTTGAATTTGACAAATCTCATCCATTTAGGATTTCGTCAATTCAGCCTTGGCGCTGGATTTTTTTGTGGTTATTTTTTTTTTTTCCGAAAAGTGACTTTTGGTTGTCAAATTGTACGTTTGTGTAAATTTTGGTGGGTTTGTATGTGCTGGTGATTGGCAATGCTGGTGGTGAAAGTGGAGGTAGTGAGTGGTTGCTGGTGGAAAGAATTTGTGTAACTAGGTAGACTAGTATGATATATATATATATATATATTTTTTTTTTTTTGCTACAGGGTGTCTAAACTTACACCGACTACTTCCTTCAGCTCTAAGCCGGCCACCGTAACTCCAGCTAGTTTAAAGATATGTCCCTTGAAAAACAAGGGTGGTTGGCTTTTAGGGGGGTGTAGAAAGTACCGAACTTGAGACCTCTTGCTTGTAAGAGGGTTGACTTAACCACTAGACCATCCCTAATGGTTAGTATGATCTAATTGGATAATTAATTTCTGAAGTTATAATTAACATGATAATTAATTATCAAAATCATATAGTTGAGAAAAATAGTGACTAATTTCTAAATATACTTAATTTAATAATTAATCACAAAAATTGTTACTTATAAAGAGTAAGTGGATAATTTATTTATAGAATTATAATCATTATGTTGATTACTAATCAAAATTATTTGACAGAAAGTGGAGAAAGAATACGACATAAAAGAGAAATTATAATTAAATTGCAGTGGGGGTAGGATTGTCTTTTGATACTATTATAGGGTGTAATAATGTTTTATTAGTCTTGACTGTTACGCGTTTCAAATGTTAGGGGGACTATGTTATTTCTGAAATTTTAGAGACTGTTAAAGGGACTCCGTGTTATTTCTGAAATTATGTAAAATTTCAGGGAGAGAGGAGGGGGGGGGGGGGGGGTCTGTGTCAAATTTATACTTGATATTTTATTAGGATACTAAAAAAAGTTAAAATTTGTGACAGGGTAACAAAACTTCAGCCTGATGAAAATTATACCAGATCCAAAGGTCAATTGGTTTGCAAGTCAGTTTGAAAAACAACAAACACCAAAAGTCCAAAAATTGCTAACAAAGTGCGAAAAATTGGAGGCTAGTTGACGATTTCACTGGCATAATTCAGAAAAACTGCGAAAACAAGAAGATGAATGACATCTGGAAATTTTGACAGTCTTAAAGATGGCGGCGAAGTGAAGTGTTCATAGACATATCTTACCTGTTTCCAACTTCAATCGTCAGTGCTTATTAACCTCTCCTTCAGTTAAATGCTTGCAAATGCAGCATGAGCTGATACATATAGTCAACAATTATGTCAGAAACTAGCAGAAACTGATAAATTAGCAGAACTCAAGCAAGCAAATCATGCCTTCTTCTTATTCTTTAAAAAAATCAAATTAAAATTGCAAATTCACCTCACAGAAACTAGCATAAACTGATAAATTAACAGAACTCAAGCAAGCAAATCATGCCTTCTTATTCTTAAAAACAATCAAATTAAAATTGCAAATTCATCTCAGGTAAATCCTGAAAAACATAACACATTTTAATTGCTAATTAATCACAGGAAAATCCTGAATAACATAACAACGTTAAACTTAACTGCAAAACCACCAAACCACCTTTCGGATGAAGTGACGATGAAATAGTCCCAGGCAAAAAGTAGAAGCAGCAGCACCTGGCAATTAATACAAGAAGCGGTTAGATGTTGCCCAACTTATCTTGATGTGTTTACTACTACTATGGGTCCTGCACTATATTGTATGCTAGTAACTTGTAGAGTTACTTAGGGAAGAACACAATTAGATTCATTTGATAATTGAACGAAGCACTACTTTATGATAATTTGAACCATCTAACCCGAAGTATTCCATTAAATCATACACATTTATTCATTGTAGCTATGTATAGATATACACACACACATACACACACACACACACACACACACAGAGAGATATATATCTATATGGACATAAAATTTTTGCTTACTGAGTGGCTAATAATAAAAAAAAACAATGAGAGACAACAAATGATTTTCAAAACACATTGCAGGATCTAGCGAGTGAAATAAAACAATGAAGTAATTCTTTCTTTCAGTTAAGCATTCCTTTATGTGACAACTAGATATCCACAAATAATTATTATACAAAAACCTAGTAGAAGTTGCTTTAAATCCCCATCCACCCAACCTTCAAAAAAAAAATAAACAAATAAATAAAATACCAGCACTAGTAATTGCAACCCAAAGGCCCCAAACCAGGATCGATAACTCACACTATTCCATAAGCTCTCTTATACGTGGACATGTGTGAAGATTTTAGTTCCATATTTGCAAATGGTTTACCAATTTTGTTTTAAGATTTGGACAGAAAGAACATTTTGGAGATGACCTAGATTCTCCATGTCATTTTGCCTGTCATAACTGCCATCTTAACAAAACCAGCCACCTAATGTCAGATATGGGACCTTCAAAAATAGATGACAAGACTCACTCATGCACCATCCCCATATATCCATCTGTGTCTAATCTCACAAACAGTATAACTACAATTACAAAGTCTTAGAAGGAACATACTCTAACAATTCTATCTTCCAGGCTTTCAATATCTTCCTGAGGACAAAAAACAAATCAGTAGACTTAAACCTCACAGGAAGACACATACTCAAACTATACCCCTCAAGTATAACAGAATTTTCCAATATCACCTATTAATGGACATGTCTCACGTTAGAAATCTTCAATTTGTTATTCTTCCCATCGCCTACGTTAGGCTTGAGAATTTAGTGAACATTTACTTCAGATTTAGACAAAGCAGGACAAGGCCTATAAAAAGGATCCAACACACATTACCTCCTGGGAAGCATAGGGATGAAAATAAGAACGACATGAGGCACACACAATATGAAAAATACTTTTCTTTCTTTGTGGGGATCCCTTCATCTTGATGCAGACGAAATTGAATGTGGATATTGTTGAGAACATTGGAAAGTAAAACGCAAAATAAAAGTGTAGGCATATATTTTCATAATTAGATATAGAGCAAGCCTTTTTCTTACCCCATTTTTCCTTAATGTAAGTAATTTACTAGTTCTACTCAATGTTACCTGGATCGTGAGTTGCTTTAGCACCTGGTACAGGTACGGTTACGTGGTACAACACTTTTTTAAGTACGCGGTACGATGGAAGTAGACTTAGTTGGTAAAGTATTTTGGATCCCAATTCGTTTTTTTTTTGTCTGGTACATTATATATCATAGAATATCCATAAATACTAAGTTATCATTTATCTTACCTTTGTGCTCGATTTTCTATTATTTAAAACAATGCATGATTATAAATTTGTATACACGTAGTCAATTAATATGTATTTTATATTTGTGCTACATGTTCCAAAACGAATTGATTTAGAGTTAGTATTACAATTTAGGGTCTTACATTTTGGTGATCTGGATCGCGAACCTATCTCTTTTGGGATCAATGTACCCAGATTGGGGGTCATCAGGGATTTAGAATTCTGATTTAGTGAATTCTGGTATACTGACAGTTAAAGGAGTTTAGTGATGCCATCTACTCATCTTGTAGTCAGAAATTGACTGGAGAGCATTATTCTTCTCTCCTAGCTAAATCAGTTCTTTTCTTTTAATTTTTCCTTATTTTTGTGGTGGGGTTAAATTTTCCTTCATTTTGTTTTCTTTCCTTGACTACCATAGTAGTCTTAATCTCAAATATTCCATATTTGGTGCAGTGTTAGTTAAAGTGTAAGACGAGTTAAGGAACTGCGGTCTCCTAAGGCCGAGAAAGAGAGATAGAGAGAGAGAGAGGCGAGCCAAGTGCCTCAAGGAAGAGAGGCAAACAATATAAAAACCAATAAAATATTTATTAACATTCTAAGTGCTAAATAATCAAGTTCTAACTTTTCAAAGTTGTTGGTGTCCATGGAAAGCAATAAAACCTAAATTGCACATGGCAAACTCAATTCCTATTAAAGAAAATTAAAAAGAACAAAGAATGAAAGAGCATCTTTATAAGCGAGATGTAGAAAGGATAGTCAAAAATAACTAGTGAAAAATGTTATACAAAAAAAAGTTAATACTGAAGCAAACCTAGCACATGGGACATGAGGATCCCATGGCATGGCCGGGCTGCTAGCTTGGCCCTAAATCCATGGTCCATCCATAGCTCGTGATATAGGCTAAAGCAATTCATTGCATGGGCTGGCCCATGGCCCTGTTTGAAAAAAAAATAATGAACTTATAAGTTATAAATTGCATTTATAACTTATATAATTCGTGAAATTATGATTAATATGCCATAAGTTATAAATAATATATTTATGGCTTAAATATGCATTTAAGATGGAAAACTTTGTTTTTAAAAATCAATTTCGGCCAACTATGGGATCTCGTTCAAAAGAGGTCATTGATCGTTCCAATGAGGTGGTCCTGTTCTTCAAACAAGGCAGATTCTGCGATCCCTGTTCAAGCCACTTCAAGATGGTTTAAACAAGGTACTGGTCAGGCGGGCCAGGTAACAGGCTGGACCTGGGGCCTTGGCCACTGCCCAAAACTGCCTCGTGGCATGGGCAAGCCAAACTACGGGCTAGGTCTTGAAAACTCAATGTACAACTATGACGTGCAAAATAAGTTATCAGAACATCATGAACAGTGAAGGGCAAAAGGCTTTAAGCTTCAAAATATTTTATCCACTGACTTGGTTAATTTTTATGCAATAGAGCCCCAACAGATCTTTGCCAACTTTAATCCGTTATGACTGCCACAAATATTTCGTAATTGTAATTTGAAGAGCAGCACAGGTAAGAGTGTTAGAGAAGTGAACCTAGAAAAATTTAAATGCCAGTGTCAATCTGGTAAGGAATTACAAAACTAAAGCTTAAAAGCATTCAATGTGATTCGTATATATTAGAAAAGAAAACTTGAAAAATATGAAAAAATATATGCAATTACCTCATTACAAACTGAACAAGGCTTGATTGAGAAAATATAAGAGCACTCTTCATTCCAATAGCTGTTCCGACCTAAGAGCAAACTCTCTGCCAAATATCTCAAGCAAGCTCTTCGTATGTGCCAAAACCAGACAAGTCATTACCATTTATCAGATTGCGCAGAATTTTCTGTTTGGTTTGCTCTTATTCTTCCCAACCAAGATAGACTGATTCTGTTGTTTTCTATCAAATCTCCAATACACTGTCACAAAGGATGAGCAAGCATGTAGATCCCTCAACTTTGTACATTTGGAACAGCAGAATCACGTATGCCAGAAATAAGACCCCTTTTTATCATTTCATTTTGCAATTCTAGAGCATCATCCATATTACCTATCTCATAATACTTTCTTAGAAGGCAACCATAAACAACTTTATCAGGGAGGACACCCTTCCCAATCATCTCATCAAGCAAATGCCTTGCTTGTTGCACTTGATCACATTTAGCCAGCCCACAAATCAAAGAAGTGTACGCATGAAGATCAAGCTCCACACCAGTTTCGATCATTCTCTTATGCAAATCCAAGGCTTCAGGGATCTTTCCATGCTTTAAGTTACCATCAATCAAAGATGTGTAAGCAGTTCTATCTGGAAGTATGCCCTTGGCAAGCATTTCGTCAAATAGGTTCCTAGCAGCTTCTATGCATTTACTTTTGCAAAGCCCATCAATTAGTGCTGTATAAACCACAACATTAGGTTGCAAACCAAGCTCTCGCATCCTACCAAAATGATCAATTGCCTCCTGGATGAATCCCAATTTGCACAAACCATCAACTAGTGCACAATATGTCACAACGGTAGGGGCAATACCTAAGTCCTGCATTCTTTGTAGCAGATTGAGAGCTTCGGAGGCTTTTCCAGCCTTAAAATATGCATCCATCAGAGTGGTGTAAATCACATCACTTGCTTCTGCACCATACTCCTCCATTTCACAAATTAAAAGCTTAGCTTCTTCAAAAAGTCCATGGTTGCAAAGACCCCAGATGATAGTTCCGTATAGCAACAGATCTGGTTTGATGTTGTTTCCTTTCATTTGTTTCACGATATCCATGGCATCCTCCATCCTTTTGGCCTTGAGATAACCATGAACAAGGGCAGTATAGATTCTCTGGTTTGGAGTTATCCTGGCCTTCAGCATTGCCCTAAAAACTTCTTCTCCTTCACTTATCTTCCCTTCGTCACAAAGGCCGTCAAGCAATGCTGTATAGGTAACAATATTCGGCTTGACTCCTGCTTCTAGCATCTCTTTGACCAGCTTAAAAGCCTCACCAAAATTACCTATTTTACAGTTTGCATCAATCAAAGAAGTAAACGTAATTTCATTAGGTATAAGACCAACTCGCCTCATGTCCACAAAAAACTTGATTGCCTCTTGCATCATCCCTTCTTTGCAAAAAGAATCAATAAATGTACTATAAGTTACAACATTAGGTTTCAAATCGTTTTCCTTCATCTCATAGAGAAACTTAAATGCCTGAGGCATTTTTTCAAATTTACAGAAACAATTAATTAAAGCATTGTATGTTATCACATCGGGTTGACACCCTGCATCCTTCATTTCCTCATATATAGACATTGAAACCTGTAACTCCCCAAGCTTCCCATGCCCATCAATAAGAGAATTATAAGTAACAATATCTGGTGTAACGCCCATTTCTTTCATCTGTGCAAACAAGCTCCTTGCAGTTTCCAAGTCCCCTTCTTTACAAGCATAATCTATCATTATATTATACGTAAATATTGACGGGGCAATTCCAGCCCCAATGATATCCTTAAAAAACTTTCTTGACAACTCCCCCCTGCCAGTCTTTGAAAGGTTATGCAAGAGATAATTACAAGAGCGCACTTTAGGTAGAACTCTAAATCTCTTCATCCTTAAAAAGCACTCATTTGCTTCCTCTAGCATTCCCAACTCAACCAACACGCTAAACAATGTATCAAATACTCCATACCCCGGAACACAAACATTCCTTGTCGACCACAATATATCAAATATATCACCACCTAGCAACACCCTATTTGAACTAACCAAATCTTTGAGAATTGCATGAGCATCAATACACATTCTAGAACAAAACAAAATGTGAGCAAGAATACAATAAGATTCTGTAGTGTGACAAAACCCAGTACGCCTTTCGGCCCACTTGAACAATTTCAAAGCTAATCTTGGTTCTCCCTTCAATTCGACCAAAATTCTAGAAACAAAAATTGGAGCTAAAGCTGACTCAAACACGCTAACAATCCTAAAATCATCCCATTTGTCTTCCCTAACAATTTTACTAACTACGTCCCTATCAAAAACTTCATGAAAACTATCAAAATTCACTTTTGTAACAAATGGGTATCGAAAAAAACACAAAAAACCAGTGATCCAGATCAAGAAAGTGTGGGACGAAGGTGAGACGAATTGTGAACCATTGGACACACAACAATAGATGTTATTAGGACCCGTTGACAGGAAGACGCTTACACGTTTGGAGTTTCTGAGTAAGAGGCCTCGGAGAAGAATTAGCATCGTTTGGAAAAAGCAGATAAGAAATTTTTCAAAAGGTGGCTTCATTTTCAGCGTACTGTGGTACAGTGAAACAACCAACAATCATTGCTTTTTGGCTAGAACATACATTAATACAGATATATGGTTACTCTGTGTGTGTGTTGCAGAAGGGGGTTTAAGGGAAGATTGTTGTGGTCCGGAGGTTTGATGGACTGTAGGTGTTAGGGTTTTGGCAGTGGGGTTGAAGAGCTGCAAAGGTTTAACTCTAAGCGAAGGTTTGGTCTCGGGTTCAGTAGTCAGTACTCGTTTTGTGTTGGTTTGTTGACCCTGACCCGTATAGAGAGGGTTATTGGGTACATACATAAGGGTCAAAACAGGGTAAAATCAAATTTTTAATAGTGAGATTTTACCCTTTAAAATGGTTATATTTTACTTTTTTTTAAATTTAGGTTTTTCCTTATTTAAATTTTAGCTTCTCTTCTTTTAAATTTGAATTTCTTTATTTGAAAAATCTATATCAAATTAAGCTTTTTATCTTTTTTTTACTTAAATTTGGATAAGTGTCTGGGTTTCTATTGGAGATGGCCTAAGAGCATCTCCAACTGTAGTCTCTATTTTAGAGATCGTATTTTTTTAAATACAGAGTATTTTTAATAAAGAACTATAATAGAAAGTGAATTTTTACACACCAACCCAATAGGACTTTCTATTCTTGTCATTTATCATTTTATGTTTTGTCTTTTTTGGCAATGAATTTGATCTCCCTCCTATTTCTTTTTCATTATTTTAAATAAGATATGTTTATCCTAAATATCTTGGATGAAAAGATAAATATATCATTTTTTTTATTCAAAAAAATAGAGTAAATAGTAAGTTTGACTCTCCAAATGTAGATAGTCAAATTGGACTTTTTATTTTAGAAAGTTTAAATATAGAGTCCATTGGAAAAGAAATTTTAAGGATTGACTATTTATAATAGATTATTGAGTGGGAATAAAGAGCTTATTAGAGATGCTCTAACAATACAAACGGCTCATTTGTATAAGAATACACGATTTATTTCATTCTTATAAGAATAGTATTCCTTTCTAAACGAGGTGCGGTGTCTGTCAGCCCGGTCATAATGATCAATCTCTCTTATTGCCAAGTAAATATAGACTCATTTGGTAGAAGTTTTTCCTTCTGTCATTAATTTTGGTCTGGCATTTGGGTGGAAAAATGAAGTTCATTGAAAACCAAAATGTTGAATGCTTGAATTTTAAGCATCAAGAACAATTGATCTTACCTTCTCAGATTTTTAAAAAATAAAAAAAAATTGTGCTTATATTTGGAGGAAAAAAAAAACAATTACTGTTTGTTTGGCCCCAAGAGAAAGATCATTAAAAAAAGTGAAGCAGGCCCAAAGGCAATGTTGTACATGAATTCATTGTGTTTGCCATTAGAAATCATTGTTCTTGTTAGAGTAATCTAGTATATTAGCATTAGGGGTAGATTAGTCATTTATGTTATTATGTTTTAGCCTAATATATAAGAGACTGTTATTGTGTAGTTTATTGATCAGTCTGTAACACTCTGCTTATTCTTAATAGATTTCCCTTCTTTGATTGATAAACATTAACATGGTATCAGAGCTTTGATCCTTTAACCCAAATAATAATTCATAATTGAAGTTTAGAAGAAAACCTGGTGAACCCGACGTGAACGATGATGAACAGTACTGACATCATCATCGCCGGCAATGACGTCATCACTTTCCGATCGTAAATACCCCCATCAGGATCGAATCTTCATGGGCTTCTCATTGGTATGCTTCTCCCTCTGTTTCGAGATCATCTGATAAGGGTTTCTATTTTTTGAATATTTTTGGGAAAATACGTATAGATTTTCCAATCTGTTATACCCGGCATTCTTTGCCAAAATTTTTGGTTCCAATCAGTTAAGAGAGGTGCGACTAAGAGTCTACAATGCTCATCTGAGTGATTCAAGGCTGTGTAGTTGATTTGAGATGAGATTTGTATGGTTTGAGGCTGTTCGGTGTTCCATCTTCTGCGTTTTGGTTGTGCTCTGTTTTTCTTGGCTTTGATTTTGGCTGTTCACAGTGCACCGACTGTCACCCAGTGCACCGACTGCCCCTCTGCTTCTTGCTTCTGGTCTGGTTTTGTGGATTTCTTGTGGTCGGTTGGCTATTTCTTGCTTCACTGGGCATCGGTTCTTGTGGCTTTTTGGTTTATTGTGATCGGCTGGTGCTGTTGTGGCTGCTGGGTTGCTTGATTTGTGGTTCTTTTGGATTTATTGTTGCTGGGTTGATTATTTTTGCTGGGCTGCTTGACTTTGGTTGCTGGGCGTGACTGAATTTATTGTGGCTGGGTTGTTTGGTTTTGGTTTTGGGTATTATTTTGCTGAGACTCCTTCTTAACATTATAGCAAGTGGACACTCTGATTCTCTTCAAGCAATTAGTGTCAGATTAAATGGTGAAAATTATGTATATTGGTCTTATGTTATGAAGAATTTTCTGTTGGGAAAAGAAATGTGGAGTTATGTTAGTGGTGATTTGCAAGCTCCAACAGATTCGAAAGCAGAGAAATATGCTGAATTAAAGAATACCTGGGAAGTCAACAATGCTAAAATTATCACTTGGATTAACAACTCAGTTGATCAGACCATTGGTGTGCATTTGGCAAAGTTTAACACAGTCAAACAGATTTGGGATTATTTAGCTACATTGTTTGTTCAGTCTAATTTTGCAAAGAGATATCAGCTTGAGCATGAAACTCGAGCTGCACGTCAGGGTGATAAGACCATACAGGAGTTCTACTCAGTTATGACTGGATTCTGGGATCAGTTAGCACTTGCTGAGCCAGCTGAATTGAGTACTCATATGATATATCGTACTTTTAGGGAGGAACAGCGGTTGGTACAATTTTTGATGGCCCTTAGAGATGACTTTGAGGGTCTTCGTGGTTCTATTCTCCATCGTCTCCCACTTCCCACAGTTGATGCCGTAGTGAATGAGCTTCTCGCTGAAGAAGTCCGTCTTAAGACTCTTTCTGGAAAGGGTCTTCTTTCATTGCCTAATCAGATTGTATTGGCTGTACCACCCAGAGGGACTTCTCATTCACAGAATAAATATCGGGGTCGAGCTGCTTCGGATGAGTGTAGTTTTTTGTCGTGAGAAGGGTCACTGGAAGGCTCAATGCCCTAAATTAGTGAACAAGAATGTCAAAGGAGCCTTACAGCAGCCATTTAGGTCCAAAGATCGTCATACAGCCGCAGCTGCTTCACCAGTGGATGAGACACTCCCATCAGCTCCCAGCATGACTATGATAGCTGATCAGTTGCAGAGGCTTCTTTCCCTTCATCAACCAGGTGCCCTATCAGTTTCTCCTTCCACAGGTTCATTTACTACAGGACCTTCAGGTATCTCTCGAACTGCTTGGGTCTTTGACTCAGGAGCCACTCATCATATAACTAGTAATTCTTCTTTATTTGTTTCTATTGTTTCCCCTCCCTCTATATCTGTCCTTGCAGCCAATGGCACTCAAATGTCCTTGGCTGGTGTTGGAACTATTGTGTCTTCCCAGCTTACACTTCCTGATGTCTACTATATTCCTCAACTTACTTTAAATTTAATATCTGTTAGTCAGTTGTTTGATTCGGGATTCTTAGTTCATTTTTCTTCTACTGGTTGTGTTGTGCAGGATCCACGGTCCAAGAAGCTGATTGGGACAGGCCATAGAAATGGAGGGCTATATGTGTTGGATGAACTTCATGTCCCTGAAGTTGTTGCATCTACTGTTGATTTATCTTCTTTTCAATTGAATCCAAAATCGTCTAGTTTTTATTTATGGCATTCTCGTTTAGGTCATGTTTCTCATTCTCGTTTAAAATTTCTAGCTTCTACTGGTAGTTTGGGTAGTTTAGAGTGTCATGATATTTCAGATTGTAGTGGCTGCAAGTTGGCTAAATTTACTGCATTACCTTTCAATAAAAGTAATTCTCGTTCTCTTGCACCTTTTGATCTTGTACATTCTGATATTTGGGGACCAGCTCCTATTGCTACTAAAGGGGGGTCTAGATATTATGTTTCTTTTATTGATGATCATACCAGATATTGTTGGGTGTATCTACTGACACGTAGGTCTGAGTTCTTTTCCATTTTCTCTACCTTTCGTGCTATGGTGCGTACTCAATATTCTTCTATCATCAAATGTTTCCGCTGTGATCAAGGTGGAGAATATTCTTTTAGTGCTTTTCGTGATTTGTTGAAATCTGATGGTACTATTTTCCAGTCTTCTTGTACTGACACACCTGCTCAGAATGGAGTGGCAGAACGGAAACATCGTCACATTATTGAGACAGCTCGCTCTTTGTTGTTGTCTTCCAGTGTCCCTAGCTCTTTTTGGGGAGAAGCAGTTCTTACAGCAGTTCATTTGATTAATTGCATTCCTACGATTCTTAATTCTGGTGTCTCTCCTTTTGAAAAACTATGTGGTAAGACCCCTGACTATTTCTCTTTACGGGTGTTTGGATGTACATGTTTTGTTCTGCTACCTAGTGTTAATCATACCAAACTCTCGGCTCGTTCAGCCTTATGTGTCTTTCTTGGCTACGGTGAGGGACAAAAGGGATTTCGGTGTTATGATCCTAGTACACAGAAACTCTATGTTTCTCGCCATGTTGTTTTTATGGAGCATATTCCTTTTTTCTCTATTCCATCTAGTTCTTCATCTCTGCATAAATCTGATCTTATCTATCTTGATCCTTTTCCCTCTAATGTTTATTCTGATTCTTATGTTGGTGATATGACTGTGGCTGATTTTCCCTCCTCTTCTTCTACTTCTTCCTCTTTGTCTGATTTGTCTGTTACCCGTCCCCCAATTGTGCATACTTATGTTCGCAGGACTCCCACTGTCTCCTCCACAGATGTTGTGCCTTCATCTGCACCTCTTGGCTCCCAATCAATTTCTGACACCGTGGATCACACTCCCCGTTACCCTCAGCGCACTCGGAAGTGTCCTGACAGGTTTGGTTGGTCCAACTCTTGCTATTCTTCTGCCTTTTGTTCTTTTCTGACTTCTATACATTCTCTGTCTAAACCCACCTCCTATAAGGAGGCTATACTTGATCCTCTTTGGCAACAGGCTATGGATGAGGAGCTTTCTGCGTTACATAAGACTCGAGCTTGGGAGTTGGTGCCTTTACCTCCTGATAAACGCCCCATTGGTTGCAAGTGGGTTTATAAAATCAAAACTCAATCTGATGGTTCTGTTGAAAGGTACAAGGCTAGATTAGTGGCCAAGGGCTTTGCTCAAGAGTATGGGCTTGACTATGATGAAACATTTGCTCCAGTGGCTAAGATGACCACGATTCGCACAGTAATTGTCGTGGCAGCTGTTCGTCAGTGGAGTCTATCCCAGATGGATGTGAAAAATGCTTTTCTTCATGGTGATTTGTCTGAATAGGTCTATATGACTCCTCCTCCTGGGTTGCCTTGTAGTCCTGGTCATGTGTGCAAACTTCACAAGGCTTTATATGGTCTTAAACAGGCCCCGAGGGCATGGTTTGCAAAATTTTCTTCAGTTATATGTGATCTAGGCTTCTGTGCTAGTGATCATGATTCTGCTCTCTTCCTTCGATCCACTTCTTCTGGTTTCATACTTCTATTACTTTATGTGGATGATATGATCATTACAGGTGATGACAATGCTAGAATTCAGTTGTTGAAAACTCAGTTACAGGAGTATTTTGAGATGAAAGATTTGGGTCCACTTCGATATTTCTTAGGGATTGAGGTTGCTTCCTCTCCCAAGGGTTATCTTCTTTCTCAGTCCAAATATGCCTCAGATGTTATTCAGCGAGCTGGCTTATCGGATACTCGAACTGTTGACACACCCTTGGAGCTTAATGTTCGTTATACTTCCTCTGATGGGTCTCTCCTACCTGATCCAACCTTATATCGTACTATTGTTGGGAGTTTGGTGTATCTTACTGTTACTCGGCCAGATATTGCTTATGCGGTTCATGTGGTTAGTCAGTTTGTTGCTGCACCTACCACACTTCACTGGTCTGTTGTTCTTCGGATTCTTCGATATCTACGGGGTACATTACATCAGAGTTTATTATTTTCTTCTTCTTCGTCTCTGGAACTCCGTGCTTACTCTGATGCGGACTGGGCTGGTGACTCTATGGATCGCAAATCCACCACTGGTTTTTGTCTTTTTCTTGGTGATTCTCTTATTTCCTGGAAAAGCAAGAAACAAACTGTTGTAGCTCGCTCTTCTGCTGAAGCTGAGTATCGTGCTATGGCATCTACCACAGCAGAGATCGTTTGGTTGCGTTGGTTGCTTGCTGATCTTGGCATTTCCCTGACTACTCCTACTCCTATGTATTGTGATAACACCAGTGCAATCCAGATTGCTCACAACTCGGTATTTCATGAGCGCACCAAACATATAGAGATTGATTGTCACTTTGTGCGTCATCATCTTCAGTTGGGCACGATCTCCCTCCCATATCTTCCTTCAACTATGCAGTTGGCAGATTTCTTCACCAAATCTCACACTATTGCACGATTTCGTTTTCTTCTTGGCAAACTCTTGATGTTGGATGCTATCACATCATGAGTTTGAGGAGGGATGTTAGAGTAATCTAGTATATTAGCATTAGGGGTAGATTAGTCATTTATGTTATTATGTTTTACCCTAGTATATAAGAGACTGTTATTGTGTAGTTTATTGATCAGTCTGTAACACTCTGCTTATTCTTAATAGATTTCCCTTCTTTGATTGATAAACATTAACAGTTCTAACTCAAAAGTATCATCTACAAGCTGGTAGGTGATACTTTTATTTACTTTTGGTTTATGTATTTATCAAAAAATTGCTCGATTTCACTCTTCACTTTTTTTTTTTTTTTTTGGGATTAATTCCTTTTACCTTTATGTAATTTGGGTCTAAAATTCATGATTCTCCTGTGATTTAAAACTCTAAACTTCATTCCCTCAAGATGTTGGACTAGAGAATTATTACATGACAGTCATTGAATACATTTTTTGAGTAATGAAATTATAGGCATAGAGACGAATTTCTTCACTCTGAAAGGAGAAAGACCGATCATTATGACCGGGCCGACAGGTAGGAGTGTCAATCGTATCGTGTCGTGTCATTTTCATGTCGTGTCACTTTCGATCGTGTTATTTTCGTGTCGTGTCACTTTCGGTACGTGTCGAGTTCGTGTTAATATTCGTGTTAATAAAAAATTATTTAATTCGACAACAACTCATATAATATTATTTAAAAAATTATAAAAAATTATAACATTCTTATTTTCTGTCTACAATACTCGTTAAATAATTATTTTTTATTTACAGTACCCATTAATCGTGTTATTCGTGTCGAACCTTAATTTGACCCATTTATTATTCGTGTCAACTAATCGTATTATTTTCGAGTTTTGTGTTTGGTCGGATTTGTGTCAGGTTCGTGTTAACGGATAAAATTGACACCCCTACCGACAGGCACCATACCTCCCTTAGATGGGAATACTATTCTTATAAAGAAAGAAATAAATCGTGTATTCACCCCTACCCACCCCCCGAGAGTGTATAAACTCAAGGAGGAAAGTATAAGCTGATAATTCAAAGAATGCGGCTGGAAAGCAAGACTGGATACTATCCTTTAAAGGGAAACCAATTACTTGCTCTCTGGCGTTCTGTCTCAGCAGGTCATTCATTTGTTTGAATGTTGGTAATGACTTCCAGGTCGGAACCCACTTCATCCCTTGGTTTAAGGGAATGGTGGCGCTGTCCAGCGAAATTCCTTGTCGCATAAGTAGCGACCTGTACAAATTGTGTAACGACTACCTTGCTGTCTTTGACATGGACTCGGTGAAATTGAATTCTCTGTGAAGATGCGGAGTACCAAGACCAAAGACCCGGGGTAAGACGTAGTTTACACATTCCATATTCTTGCTTTTCTTCTTTTCAATTTGAAGCCACTGAAAAAAGAATTTGATGATTGATTCTGAAGAAGAATACATGTCCACAGAATTTTCTCAATATCTTATTTCTAGTGTCTTGTATTCCACTTCGGTGTAAGTTTACACCCAATCCGACATAAAATCAATTTGAATATCTTTAGGATCCAAATATCATGAGTATCTGGAATAACTAGTACATTACAATTTTATTGTACCATAATTGGTGCAGTTGTCTTTGCAGCATTAATGTTTTTTTGCTGATTGGTTTCATTATCATAAAGTTGTTTCAAAATTGACTTGGTTTCAAGATGTAGAATTTATGTTGAATCACCATTTAGTTGGGCTACTAGGACTTAGGTCTCTTTCTTAGGCGTGGCATCAAGTACATATATCTTTATCGATTAATCAATTTCTAAATGCTTGAGTAGATCCTAAAAATATACCACTTTCTCATGAATTTATATTGAATCAAGATCTTTTGGCTCAACTTTATCCTAATTTTGTTGAGAGTGCAACTTCGTTTTTCACCTTGAATTAGTCAAAATATGCAAACTTTCTTACTTTTCGTAGAGGGTTAGATCCAGTAATTAAGGGGTCTATGACTGACCAATATAACATACCATTATTTAGCCATTGCAATTCTTTTTCTAATAGCATGTCACATGTATAGAACCAACTGCGGCATTGGTCATGACCTAAAAGATATTTTAGAAGCTTATAAAAGTGTATTTACAAGTCGATGACAGAAAGAACTGTATGAAATCCTAACAACGTCATGACATAATTATATCTTAATCTAACTATGTTAGACTCTTTTACTATTGTTGTAGCTCATCATTTGTATTCCATGCCCACTTATCTATATCTAGCTATTGGCTATGGTTCCCAACTGTCCTGGTTCACACATCACATTTGGACAGGTCTTCTTCACTTAAAGACTCTTGCTTTAATATACTTATTTTGCACGAAGTGGGACAAGGTTGGTTTTACACAACCAGAAAGACTTTAACATGGATTTGTCTTTACTGATCCATGGGCAATGGCTCAGCTTTACGTAAAGGATCTAGACTCATCAAGCGGGCACAATATTAGCGCCTCCAGCTGATTGACGACACAAGAAACGTTGATTTATTTTTGAGGTTTTCTTCAATGTTGTGATAGAGTGGATAAGCTCTATTCCCTTCTGTTTTTAATAACACTTTATAATCTTTATTTTTTGGGTTAATTGTGCCCAAGATCCCTAAAGTATGTATTGAGTAAATTACACTTTATTTCTTTTGAACTATTACTCTTGTTTCACTTTGTACTCTCAACTATAAAATTTCTCAAATTGTACGCTAAAATATCAATTTTATTTCATATCACTCCAATAGATAATGAGTATTAATTTTTTAGCAGTAAATGCGCATGTGAGTGGTCTGTACTTCCAATAAGCAACTGCTTATTGCACATGTGCATGTCAAAAATCAAGAAAAATATCTATCCATGACTTTGTCCTTCATAAGTTTCAAATTTTTTTCCTCTTATATTTCTTTCGAGCAACCATTTGATTGTAAAAGAGATAAAATTAGGTGGTACTAGGCACTTAACGAGAAGTTCTTTGTGGTTTCCCTTTCTCATTTGAGAAATTTCAAGTTTGTCGTTATCTATTGGAGTGATATGAAACAAGATTAATATTTTAAAGTACAATATGAGAAATTTTATAGTTGAAGATGCAAAGTGAAACAAGGGTAATAATTTAGGGGGATAAAGTGTAATTTACTTGTATGCATTTTGTCTATTTTGATTTTCAATATTTAATTTGCATTATTTTAGTTCCTAATGCATTGAATATATCTTTAGGGATCCCTCAACATTCAAATTAGTAACGGTTTTTAGTCACGAGTTTGTCAGTGATACCTAAATAAGGGCAAAAAAGTAAATTAACCAATCATTCGAAAAAACAAATCTCCTATTTGTTTTTAAGAGGTCATTTGGTAATCTTTTTGTTTTCGCATTTTCAAAAAAATAAAAAACAGAAACAATTTTTATTTTGTTTTGTGATACTGAAAATAAAAAAAATATGTTTGGGAATCATTTGCGTTTACCAAATTATAAAAATAAAAACAAAAAATATGTTTGATAACCATTTCAAGTTATATCATAATTATTAGTTTTATAATATTTCTTACTACAAAATGCAAATCAAAATTCGTAAGTTATTAACCATAACAAATAACTTAGACGAATATTCCAAAACACCACACTTTGCATACATCATAGTTATAGATACATTGGGGAACATACTACACTTAACAACATAAGTATGAATTTCCTTCTCCTGCTTTAAAGCCCTCAATTTTCCACTCACACTGTGGCAACCGTGACAACATCTGGCTTGAAGCCTTCCTGTTGCATCCAAGGGCGGAACTGTTGGTGGGCTGAGGTGGGCTGAAGCCCAGGGTAAAAAAAAAAAAAAATTATTAGGATTTTTAGAGGTGGGCTGAAGCCCAGAGTAAAAAAAAAAAAATATATCTTACTAGGGTTTTTAACCCCACTTTTTTTATATTCTTCACTTTCTTTCCTCTCGGTGGTCCACCTTCCCGCAACGGCGCCCTGACAGTGGTCCCAAGTGCAAGTGTGCAACTGTGTAAGCTTGCAAGTTGCAAGGTATTTCTCTCTCTCTATATATTATTTATACGAAGTGCAACTGGGTCCCAAGTTGGCAGGTGCGCAGCCACAAAAATTGACCAAGATACATATATATATATATATATAATATTGTAGATCTTGCATATATATATATAATATATATATATTCTCTGTATTGGTTCTCGTTCACAGCTTGAATTGAGTAGCCACAAAAATTGACCAAGATACATATATATATATATATATATATATATATAATATATATATATTCTTTGTATTGGTTCTCGTTCACAGCTTGAATTGAGTATTGTTGTATATATAATATATATATATATAGGCGGGATCTCGTTCACAGCTTGAATTGAATTCTCTGTTCATATTGGTTTGGTTACTATTGCTTTGCTCTGTATTTTTTTTTTTTTTTAAAAACTACTTCCTGTATCTAATTTTCTGGATTGGGGGTGATGGAGAACTGTTTTTTCTTAACTTGAATAAGACCTTTTGTAAATTGTAATTGTGCATATAATTTTGAAATCTTCATCTCTATTCAGCTGTGTATATTTTTGCTCTCAATTGTGGCTGAATTGTACATAAAAAATGCCTAGTGCTTGGAAGATCATTGTGCCTTATAATTTTTCTTCCTTTCTGCGATGGGTAAAATAGACGGTAAGCTAGCTTACCTGTTCGAATGTGTTCTGTTTTGCTATGACTATTCAATTTCTCCACTCTAAATGGGCTTTCTGGAATTGGTAATTGAATTATTTGTCGTCCCTTTCGCTCTGCGTAGCATCAACCATTCCTTTTTGGTTCTAATCTTTTAAGTCTGACTTGAGCTACACATCTCTATATGTCTTTTTTTCTAATTTCATCCCTTCTCTACTTTATTAGGATGGAAAATCAAGAACGAAAAAGAACAAAAACAATTTTTTCGTTCTTCAAAAAGAAAAGTGGAGAAGAAACACCAAATTCTACTTTTGACCCTTTGAGTCTAGTAGAAACATCAACAAGTGTTGATGTTCCTATGATTCTTGCGGCTGTTGAACGGGGGATAGCTAGTGGTGAACGAAAGACTGGCAAAGGGGCTAATCAGATGGGTACTTTGCATCGAGCTGGTACTACTCGTTGGAGCTCACATTTTGAATCCATTTGCAGTCTGATAGATATGTACGATGCTATCATTAGTGTGTTTGAATGTATGGTTAACGAAAAATCTTCAAATACAATTCGTGGGGAAGCTTGTGGTTCTTTAATGGCAATGAAGTCCTTTGATTTCATATTTATATTGCATCTTATGCACAAGATTATGGGCATTACGGATATGCTTTGTCGGGTATTGCAGCATAAATCATTAGATATTTTGAATGCAATGAATTTAGTCTCATCGACAAAATCATTGCTTCAAACCTTGCGAGCAGAAGGTTTTGATTATCTCCTTGACCATGTAAAATCAGTTTGCATGAAATTTGATGTCGATATACCTGATATGAGCACTCAGTACAAAGGGGCAAGACGTTCATGTCAACAGAATGATAACATTACAGTTGATCATCACTATCACATGGACATATTTAATGCTACGATTGATCATCAGTTAGAAGAGTTACATAGTAGATTCAATGAAGAGACAATGGAATTGCTTATGCTCAGCTCTGCTTTAGATCCTCGGGACAACTTTAAATCTTTCAATCCTGATCGTATTTGTTTACTTGCTGAGAAGTTTTATGCAGCTGATTTTGACAGACAAGACCTGCATCATTTGAAGTGTCAACTGGATCATTATCGATTTGATGTGGTTCGCCATGAGAGGTTTCAAAGTATGTCTACAATTTCAGAATTATGTCGTGGTTTAGTAGAAACAAATAAGACAGAGTCCTACAATTTGATTGATAGGTTGATTCGTCTTATTTTAACTCTTCCCGTTTCTACGGCAACTTCAAAAAGAGCATTTTCAGCCATGAAACATGTCAAAAGTACTCTTCGTAACAAGATGGAAGATGAGTATTTGACTGATTCATTACTTGTCTACATTGAAAGAGAAATAACGGAAGCAATCGATACAGATTCAATAATAGATGCCTTTTGTTCTAAGAAGGATCGAAGAGTCCAATTTCTTTAGTAAGAATGTGATGGTCTATGGAGCTTATCCGCTCGTCTTTTGGTTTTCATGGATCCTTTATACTTTGGGAGGTTGTTTTTGTTCCTTTTGATTCAGATTTACTTGTACATTTGGTAAATCATTAGTTTATCTGAAAGGATTAAAGCCAATTTGTGGTTTTTTCCTCTTTGCTTCTTGTAATGGTGTTCCTTTCTTTTTATATATTTCCCTCCTTTAAAGAAAAAAAAATGCTTACCTTAGCTTAGCCCGGGATAAACAAAAATCCTGGCTCCGCCCTTGGTTGCATCCAAACAATCGATCTCAAAGCCTGCTCAAGCCTCCCATTTGAGACATATCCCGACATCAAAGCAGTCCACTAGTGGTTAATTGAAACTTCAATTTGGGGGGTATGAGTTGTAGTGCTAGAATGATACCCAATTGGTTGTTTCGAGTTGGTGGTGCTACGGTTTTGCTGTCAAACATTTCGTCGGACCAGTAGAGGACAAGTTAACATTCATGAAAACACCCAACTCATACACACACACGGACCCAATTCATACACCAACACACAATCACACACACAGACCCACAGACATAAACACCCAACTCATATATATCTCTGTATATATCGATGAAGGGCTTCGTTGAAGCAAGCATCAACGATGAGGGCTTCATTCAAGCAGGCAACAACGACCTTCGTTCAAGCAGGCAGCAACGACTTGTGAGGATGAGACTGAGAGGGAGCTTCGGTTTGTCTTCCAAAAGACAGAGAGAGGGTGTTTTGGTTCATCTTCGTAGAGAGAGAGAGAGAGAGAAAGAGAGAGAGAGGATTGATTGAAAAAATGACCAAAAGCCCCAACTATTTATACTTTCATAAAAAATAAATGTATTTTATTGCTAATAGGAATAGACCTTATAAATATCTTTTAGGTGGATAGTGGTGGGCCTAAGTGGTTTTAGGTGGGCACAAGTGATATATTATACGAATATAAAATATATATATACATACATAATAAAAAAAAATTGAGGGGGAGCACTTGCCCACCCTAGACCAAGCTTAGCTCCTCCCCTGGAGGAGGGGTATTGTAATCAGACGGGGAAGGAGGAGGGAGGCAGGAAAGAAGGGGAAGGGTTGTTTGAGTGGGTTTGGATTTTGTTGATTGGTCAATTTACTTTTTCTATTTTTATTTAGGCATCACATGACAAGTTCGTGATCAATCCTAATTTGTATAGTAAAACTTTTGTCACTGTGTTTCGCATGTGAAAATAGGATTTCAATCTGAATCACTAAAATTTGGGTGTTTTGCATTTTTCTATTTCGATTATAGTTTATTGGTTGTGATCTTTGGCCATATCAAATTAGTATCGGAATTTCGATTTCAAGATGACTATAACAAAATCCAAAAGAGAAAATTTTTATGGACATAACAATTTTAGTTTGTGGAAAATCAAGATAAATGCATTGCTTCGAGAGTAGAGTTTGACAAAAGTCATGTTAAAATCAAAATCAACATAAAAGCGAGATACAAAATTTAACATAGTTCAGCTTATACCAACCTACATCTTTTCTCTAGGTTTGCATGTTTAACAATTAACTCATTAACCGTGTAACCACTAACAGCGCAACACCACAACCAATTACCTAAATGGACAACGTAATTCAAATATTTGTATAATTTTGAGAAAATATTTAAATGTAAAAAAAAAATTCTCAAGCTGTAGACATTCTTTTGAAGTTTGTTGAATTTTCTGATAATAAAATTTGACCAAAAAAAAATATATAAAAAACCCAAGCTAATCACCAATAAAAAAATAAGTGATACTAATTGCACCAAAAAATACATTTAACAATGTCAAGTGACATATTTTCTTAGATATTTGAATTATTTTGTTACAATAGTTGTAGCGTGACTTTTGTGGCATAAATGTTTAATTATATATGCTCTATATGCAGGTTAATGTTATTCAAACATCCTATCGTTGTGTGTTGAAATTTTATGAGTAATAGTGTCTTCCGCTAACTCATTCTCTTTAAAGTTTAACAACGTAGTTCCTCACTGACTTCTCTCTCTCTCTCTCTCTCTTTCTTTGTAGTAGTGTTTAATCTTCGTTTTTGATTTAATTTGAAAATAGAGGTATTGATTCTATTAGATCATATCTATTTGAGCTCTTAACGTATTTATCTAGTTTTTGGTAATGCGCATTGGTACTAAGGTAATGTTTCTGACTATATTTCTGTTTTCATTGTGCATTTTTTTTTTTTAATATGTGACTATATTTTCGGGGGTTTTGGTGTGGGTTTTTATATATGTATGATATTTATAAATTCTAAACTAGAATAGTGGAAACTGGAAAGGGACCACTGCTACTATGAAAATAATGAAAAGTTGACATCATTAATTATTGTTAGATTTACCAAAACAAATTCCTTGTTTTAGATAAAAAAAATTAAATAGAAAAATTAACATAGCCATTACTTATTGTCAGAACCATACATGTGGTGGAAGAAAATACCCAAATGAGAATTATTTTTGAGAGAATATTTTGGGGATATTTATTAGGAGAGTCGTATTTTTTTTTTGGCTAAAAACTCTATTTTACAATTTTTTTAATCAATTACTCAAAATTTTAAATTCACGTCTAATTGTGGCGATTGAATTGATTGACAGATTAAATTGACTAACGGTATTGAACACGTGTTTCTCACGTTACCACATGTCAAAATTCAATATATTATATGTTATTGTAGTATTTACTATGTAATTGAATTTTTTAAGCATAAGAATTAAAAAAATTAAAGAATAAAAACTAAAAATTAAAAACAAGGGGCCAAGTGCTAGGCCTGCACCAAATAATTTGCGGATATTTGGCCAAGGGTATTTTTTTTAGAATTTATTTGGCTTTAAATATCATAGTCAAACTTATACTCCATTAAGTCCTCTTTTTCATCAAATTATTGTCATTAAATACACATTTCAAATTCTTTTTTTTTTGTATTACCTAATTACCCCTACCATAAATACTGTTTATCATTGTTAGTTTCAATGTTTTCAAATATAAAAACTTTTAACTTGTGAACTGTGCTAGCATTAAAATTATTTTTCTATCATATATATATATAGTAACATTAAATAGTAACATGCTCAATAAAAAATTTAATTAAAAATTTAATCATTGCAATAAAATGACACCATATGTGAGTACTAAAAACTATTGTCCTGTCCACAACATGCATAGTTTCACTCTATTACAATGATTAAATTTTTAATTAAGTTTTTTATTGAGTATGTTATTATTTGATATTACTATTTTTTTGTTGAATATGTCACTGCTTAATGTTACTATATATATAGATAGATATGATAAAAAAAAAAATTAATGCTAGCACAATTGCCAAATTAGGAGTTGTTAATACTAATACAATTTTCAATTTAAGAGTTGTTAATGTTTTTTTAAACAAGTTTTGATTAAATAGAACTATTAAAGATATTTTAGATAATAGAAATCAAAATGAACTTATTCTCAAACAAGTTTTTTGAGTAGACTTAAAAGTCTACAACAAAGGACTAGCCTCCAAGCGACCCAATAATTTGTGTTAAGCCCGGATCAGGTAATCTGGCCCATGGGCTAGGTTTTTAATGCTGACCTGCGACCAACACCCATCTAGTCTTGGGTAGATCATCCGTTCTTGGATTCATAATATCCGTCTAATCTTCATGGGCACATAGAGTCTTCTGTACCAAACAAGTAATTGCAAGGATATATCCCAAGGAGGAAAAAATAACACTATGAGGTGCAAATCTTGACAAATACATTACGATTATCATTTCCTGAGCTTTTATGCACATTGTCTTGCTCATTTACCCGAAAATACGGATGAAGTAAGCCGACTACACTTTCTTACTGTTTTCCTTTTTTTTTTTTCCCATTTGAAGGTAGCATAGGATATTGATCATGGCAATTTAACATTCATTCATTTGATAACTTGACTAAAACTAAATAACAAAGGAGCAAGGCTCTGTTTAAGATGCCAAAAAAGCTTGTCAGTTGAATTACTTATGATGACCACTTGGCTGAGTTTCTACACAAAATAAGAAAACGAGCACATTATACAAGATGGAAGCATGTGTATTAACATGCTTTATATGCCCAGCAGAAGCTTTGACCAATTATAAAACTGACTCAAAAAGGGATTTAAGCTTCAAGAGCACAAACCACAGCAGTAGAATGAGGAAGGTATGCGGCCAGTTTTGCGGATATATTCTGCTTCATGCTCTGTTTTTGCAGCTTGGCGATTTCTCTTGGCCTCTGCTGCCACTCGCTTCTCTTCAGCCTTGTGCCTTGCAGCTGCTAGCTTGTTCATTAGCTTATCATGCGCTCGACCCCTCATCCTTTCCACCTCTACCTGAAAGCCACGTATTAGTTTCAATTTCAAATTCAGTGCAGGTGTAAAATTAGTTCACTCAATATAAGTATTTTGGCCACATTCTAAGTTTTGTTTTCTGTTAAGTAAATAAATTCATTGACAGATAGTAAATAGTTAGATATACATGGGGCAGACACCAGCAATAAATAGAATGGCAAAACCTAGAAAAAAATGAATGAGCTGCCCTCTAAATGCCGATAATAAATTACAACCAATAGAAGAGGGAGAGGTAGGGAGAGGGAGGGGTGGGGGTGGGGGGCGAAGCAAACAAAAAGCACTTCCAGCCCAGTACTAATAACAAAGACTAATCAGATCATGTTTATATGTTTGTCTTACATCAATTAGACTAAGAAACTTAACTACTCTCTTGTACTATAAATAAACACCCTCATAGATATGGTAAATTACACCAAAACAATATACAATTGCTATTCATTTTCTATTCTCTTATTTTATATGGTATCAGTGTCTAGACTCGTGAATCCTTCTAGTCAAGGATAGTATACTCTATGATTGCCCTGCGAGGGATTCTCCACATCAGAACTCTTGAGGCTCTTCTCCTTCTCGGCTATCATTTGACAACCTCTTTCGGTCGTTCTCCGGCGACTTTTCGGTCACCTCCTGGCCGTACTCCTCCGACGTTCCAGTCAACCGCTAGTCACTTTTCCGACTGCTGTTTCGATGAAGCTCCAACGAGGTTCCAACCTACCCGGCCAATTTTCGTGTTCGTTCCAGTCATGCCCTCTGTTTACTCTAATTCAGTTAGCCTTATCACTTTTCTGCTGTCTTCTCTAAATGATGTTGCTCGCCCTATAGAGATTGTGTTGGACATCACCAACTACAATACTTGCGCCCAACAGATGTCAGTTTTTTTGCTTGGTCGAAGATTATGACATTTTGTAACTGGCACAAAACAAAAACCTACACAAGCTAATGAGGAAACTCCAGAGATGCTCGATGAGCACCTTGAGGAATTGGAAGACACTCATTGTAAGATTCTCTTTTGGTTTATTAATACCTCTGTTCCCTCTATTTATAGTCTTCTCCCCAAGTTTCAAAATACCAAGCTTGCTTGGGATTTTTTTGGCAAACCGATACAATTGTTCTAGTGATGCTGCTCTTCAGTGTCAGCTAGAATCTAAGTTCTATCAGATGCGCCAGCAACCTGTCCAGTCTATTGCTGAGTTTCAGGCTCAGGTTAGTAGTGTTTGGGATAAGCTTTCTTAGGTAGGCCCACCTTTTCCTAATGATAAGTCCATTAAGCTCTTTGTGGGATACCGAGATCGTCGTCAATTTATTTATTTTATGATTCGTATTCAGGATGACTTTGAAATCACTGGAGCTTCATTGCTCCATTGGTCTCCTCTTTCTACACTTGAGGTTACCCTCACAGAGCTCATTTTTTAGGAGACACGACAAAAGACTCGCCATATCCATTCCACTAATCTGGTCATGGCCGCTGCACCGTCTAATTTCTCTACTCCAGCCACTCTCGTTGCCACGATTTTTTCCTATAGACCACCACGTCATTTCAACAGCTACTATATTAAGGAAGATGGTCATTGCATTTCTGCCTGGGCAAAGAAAAAGGCTAAGGATGCTAGAGATGCTCAGAAGGTTTAGTTGCATCCATCCCACAAGCCTGTTGTTGCTGCTTCTATCAACTCATCGGCTTCCAACTCCCCCTCTGCACGTCCTTTGTCTTCTCTTACTACAGCTAACCTTGAGACAGTTGTGACTCAGGTTCTATCTTGTTTTTCCACTGTCTTATCAGTCTCCTTAAGTAAATCTTCTTTCTGGTTTATCGACTCAGCCTATTGTAATCATATGACATCTGGCTACATTGCATCCATCCCACAAGCCTATTACTGTTGCTTCTACTAGCTCATTGGCTTCCAACTCCCCCTCTACTCCTCTTTTGTCTTCTCTTACTACAACTGACCTTGAGGCAATTGTGACCCAAGTTCTATCCTGTTCTTCTACTGCCTTAGTCTCCTCAGGTAAATCTTCTCATGGTTTATGTCTCAGCCTATTCTTTACAAATAGTGGCTGGAGTAAAGGAGCTAGATGGTGCAGCGGCCATGACCAGATCAGTGGACTGGACCCGACGAGTCTTTTGTCATGTCTCCTCATAAATAAGCTCAGTAAGGACAACCTCAAGTGTGGGAAGAGGAGAGCGATAAACAATGAGGCTCTAGTGGTGTCAAAATCATCCCGAATATGCGTCATAAAAATGAATAAATTGACGACGATCTCGGTATCCCGCAAAGAGCTTAATGGACTTATCATCAGGAAAAACTAGGCCCACCTGAGAAAACTGATTTCAAACACTACTAACCTGAGCGTGAAACTCAGCAATAGACTGGTCAGGTTCCTAACGCATCTGATAGAGCTTAGATTCTAGCTGACACGGAAGACCAGCACAACTAGAAGAATTGTATCGGTTTACCAAAAAAGTCCAACGCAAACTTGGCATTCCGAAACTTAGGAAGAAGACTCTGAATAAAAAGAATAGAGGTATTAATAAACCAAGAGAAAATCTTACTATGAGTGTTTTCCCATTCCTCAAGGCGCTCATTGAACGCCTCTAGAGTTTCTCCATTAGCTTGTGCGGGTTTTTGTTTTGTGCTAGTTACAAAACGCTATAATCTCCAACCAAGCAGAAAAACTGACATCTGTTGGGCCCAAGCATTGCAGTTGGTACCATCCAACACAATCTCTATAAGGCATTAGAGAAGCCATAGTAAAAAAATGATAATGCTTACCGAATTAGAGCAAACGAAGGGCGCGACTAGAATGAGCATGAAAAACTGGTCGAGGGCAGGTTGGAAACTTGTCGAAGCTTCGTTGGAAAATTCGCCGAAATGGCAACCGATGGCCAAAAAAGTGACCGGCATTAACTGGAAGGTCTTCATAGGATGGTCGGGAGGCGATCAAAACGAAGCCGGAGGACGGTCGGTAGGTGATCGAAACGCCGTCGAAGGAAGACCAAAAAATTACTAGAGAACGACCGAAAAAGGTTGAAGGACAGCCAAAATGAGAAAAGCTTTAAGAGTTTTGATGTGGAGGATCCTTCAAAAGCCAACCACAGAGTATATTATCCTTGGCTAAAAGGATTCACAAGCCTAGGCTTTGATACCATGTGAAATAAGAGAATAGAAAATGAATAGCAATTGTATATTGCTTTGGTGTAATTGACCATATACATGAGGATGTTTATTTATAGTGTAAGAGAGAAATGAAGTTTTCTGGTCTTAACCAATGTGGGACAAACATATAAACATTAACACAAGTCAAAGCAACAATCTAGATCAATGGGGTACATGAAGATACCAATGATACAAAACAAAGGGGTCTACAATGCCAAGTATAACAAAACAGTGGCAGAGCCAAGCAACTGGCAAATAGAGGGTAGCAGAGAAGCAACACCACTAGACAAGAAACAAGCTACCACAAAAAAACCATACACTCCCCTTTCTCCCTTAAGCCAAAAATATTTTTCAGCAGTATGATACAATTTGTGTTAGTGGGTATACGGTATGTCGTGTCAAACTCAAATAAGTAGAATTTCACACGACATAGCCGTATAACTAGTATTGTAGGAAGAAAATATCTACTCTTTTCATTTCTTGATCAAGTATTGAATTCTATTAGTAATAGAAGACTTGTTACTTAGTTTTGATGCCAGAAGAGTAAGTGGATTTTTAGTTTATAGAGGGCTTATGGGAGGTGGCTTGAGAGAGAGTAGTGTAAGTCTTAGATTTCTAAATCATGGATTATCTATGTCAAACCAAACATGAGAAGATTAATAAACAACTCAAGTTGTTGTTAGGAAATCTAACAAAAATAACTAAATGCGTCGCGTTGGTGTTGAACAATTCTTGTCTACAGGTATGTACAACAAAGATATGAAAAATATGCATTTTCAAGCAACGCACAATAACTAGGTTCTAGGGACCAAGACGTTGATGTAAATCTTTCAGCCCATCTTTTGATGTCGTCACCATGTGCAATAAGTTCATTTTTGGACATTTGCACTTTTCAAAACTTTCTTCATTTAAATTAATTTTGTTGACAAGCATCGTGACATGACAATAAGAGAAAAATTGTCTGTATAGCAATTTCACTATCTACTTTCTACAGATATTTGAAAAGATTTGCCATCAGATAACTTAGAAAAATGCACTTTTTCTATCTATAGAACCTAACATGCTCAAAACAACAAAATTCAGGAGTGTACATTTCTCTCTAACAATAATGAGAGAGTGCCTAATGATATGATGAATTAGCATATAAAAAACTTTTTTCCAGACATTCATGCCAATCGGAAAAAAAAAATGCAGAGATCCACATAAGCGAGGAACACTCAATCTACAAGCAAGCGTGAACCATACCACGCAATTTTTAAAATCCTAGATTTATTCTTACATGAAAAGCTAACCTAACGATCTAGTTTGACTCAACATAAACACATAAAATTCATGAAGATGTATAACTTAGTAATAGAAAAACATATAACTAAGATCGTTCAAGCATAAGGAGAATTATTAGCAATGACAAACAAAGGGAAATCGCTGTTTACAATACTACATAACAACAATATGAAAAGGTGAAAAAAAAATCCAAAGAATCAGGTTTTGCTAACAAGAAACATAAACATAGGAGTGAAAACTGTTAATGTTTATCAAAGAAAGAGAGAAAAATATATTGATTAAGTTACTCCAGATCTGTATTACAAATGAATTTATACTAGGGCAAAGCATAGTACTATAAATGACTAATCTACCCCTAATGCTAATATACTAGATTACTCTAACATCCCCCCTCAAACTCATGATGTGAGAGCATCCAACAACAAGAGTTTGCCAAGGAGAAAACGAAAGCGTGCAATAGTGTGGGATTTGGTGAAGAAATCGGTCAACTGCATAGTAGAAGAAAGATATGGGAGAGAGATCGTGCCCAGCTGAAGATGATGGCGCACAAAGTGACAATCAATCTCTATATGTTTGGTGCGCTCATGAAACACCGAGTTGTGAGCAATCTGGATAGCACTGGTGTTATCACAATACATAGGAGTAGGAGTAGGAGTAGTCAAGGAAATGCCAAGATCACCAAGCAGCCAACGCAACCAAACTACCTCTGCTGTGGTAGATGCCATAGCACGATACTCAGCTTCAGCAGAAGAGCGAGCTACAACAGTTTGTTTCTTGCTTTTCCAGGAAATAAGAGAATCACCAAGAAAGAGACAAAAACCAGTGGTGGATTTACGATCCATAGAGTCACCAGCCCAGTCTGCATCAGAGTAAGCACGGAGCTCCAGAGACGAAGAAGAAGAAAATAATAAACTCTGATATAATGTACCCCGTAAATAACGAAGAATCCGAATAACAGCAGACCAGTGAAGTGTGGTAGGTGCAGCAACAAACTGACTAACCACATGAACCGCATAAGCAATATCTGACCGAGTAACAGTAAGATACACCAAACTCCCAACAATAGTACGATATAAGGTAGGATCAGGTAGGAGAGAACCATCAGAGGAAGTATAACGAACATTAAGCTCCAAGGGTGTGTCAACAGTTCGAGTATCCGACAAGCCAGCTCGCTGAATAACATCTGAGACATATTTTGACTGAGAAAGAAGATAACCCTTGGGAGAGGAAGCAACCTCAATTCCTAAGAAATATCGAAGTGGACCCAAATCTTTCATCTCAAAATACTCCTGTAACTGAGTTTTCAACAACTGAATTCCAGCCTTGTCATCACCTGTAATAATCATGTCATCCACATAAAGTAATAGAAGTATGAAACCAGAAGAAGTGGATCGAAGAAAGAGAGCAGAATCATGATCACTAGCACAGAAGCCGAGATCACATATAACTGAAGAAAATTTGGCAAACCATGCCCTCGGGGCCTGTTTAAGACCATATAAAGCCTTGTGAAGTTTGCACACATGACCAGGACTACAAGGCAACCCAGGAGGAGGAGTCATATAGACCTCTTCAGACAAATCACCATGAAGAAAAGCATTTTTCACATCCATCTGGGATAGGCTCCACTGACGAACAGCTGTCACGGCAATTACTGTGCGAATCTTGGTCATCTTAGCCACTGGAGCAAAGGTCTCATCATAGTCAAGCCCATACTCTTGAGCAAAACCCTTGGCCACTAATCTAGCCTTGTACCTTTCAACAGAACCATCAGATTGGGTTTTAATTTTATAAACCCACTTACAACCAATGGGGCGTTTACCAGGAGGTAAAGGCACCAACTCCCAATCTCGAGTCTTATGTAACGCAGAAAGCTCCTCATCCATAGCCTGTTGCCAAAGAGGATCAAGTATAGCCTCCTTATAGGAGGTTGGTTCAGACAAAGAATGTATAGAAGTCAAGAAAGAACAAAAGGCAGAAGAATAGCAAGAGTTGGACCAACCAAACCTGTCAGGACATTTCCGAGTACGCTGCGGGTAACGGGGAGTGTGATCCACGGTGTCAGAAATTGATTGGGAGCCAAGAGGTGCAGATGAAGGCACAACATCTGTGGAGGAGACAGTGGGAGTCCTGCGAACATAAGTATGCACAATCGGGGGACGGGTAACAGACAAATCAGGCAAAGAGGAAGGAGAAGAAGAAGAGGATGGAAGATCAGCCACAGTCATATCACCAACATAAGAGTCAGAAGAAACATTAGAGGGAAATGGATCAAGATAGATAAGATCAGATTTATGCAGAGATGAAGAACTAGATGAAATAGAGAAAAAAGGAATATGCTCCATAAAAACAACATGGCGAGAAACATAAAGTTTTTGTGTACTAGGATCATAACACCGAAATCCCTTTTGTCCCTCACCATAGCCAAGAAAGACACATAAGGCTGAACGAGCTGAGAGTTTAGTACGATTAACACTAGGTAGCAGAACAAAGCATGTACATCCAAACACACGTAAGGAGAAATAGTCAGGTGTCTTACCACATAGTTTTTCAAAAGGTGAGACACCAGAATTAAGGATTGTAGGAATGCAATTAATCAGATGAACTGCTGTAAGAACTGCTTCGCCCCAAAAGGAGCTAGGAACACTAGATGACAACAACAGAGAACGAGCTGTCTCAATAATGTGACGATGTTTCCGTTCTGCCACTCCATTCTGAGCAGGTGTGTCAGTACAAGAAGACTGGAAAATAGTACCATCAGATTTCAACAAATCACGAAAAGCACTAAAGGAATATTCTCCACCTTGATCACAGCGGAAACATTTGATGATAGAAGAATATTGAGTACGCACCATAGCACGAAAAGTAGAGAAAATGGAAAAGAACTCAGACCTGCGTGTCATTAGGTACACCCAACAATATCTGGTATGATCATCAATAAAAGAAACATAATATCTAGACCCCCCTTTAGTAGCAATAGGAGCTGGTCCCCAAATATCAGAATGTACAAGATCAAAGGGTGCAAGAGAACGAGAATTACTTTTATTGAAAGGTAATGCAGTAAATTTTGCCAACTTGCAGCCACTACAATCTGAAATATCATGACACTCTAAACTACCCAAACTACCGGTAGAAGCTAGAAATTTTAAACGAGAATGAGAAACATGACCTAAACGAGAATGCCATAAATAAAAACTAGATGATTTTGGACTCAATTGAAAAGAAGATAAATCAACAGTAGATGCAACAACTTCAGGGACATGAAGGTCGTCCAACACATATAGCCCTCCATTTCTATGGCCTGTCCCAATCAGCTTCTTGGACCGTGGATCCTGCACAACACAACCAATAGATGAAAAATGAACTAAGAATCCCGAATCAAACAACTGACTAACAGATATTAAATTTAAAGTAAGTTGGGGAATATAGTAGACATCAGGAAGTGTAAGCTGGGAAGACATGATAGTTCCAACACCAGCCAAAGACATTTGGGTGCCATTGGCTGCAAGGACAGATATAGAGGGAGGAGAAATAATAGAAACAAATAAGGAAGAATTACTAGTCATATGATGGGTGGCTCCTGAGTCAAGAACCCAAGCAGTGCGAGAGATACCTGAAGGTCCTGTAGTAAAGGAACCTGTGGAAGGAGAAACTGAAAGGGCACCTGGTTGATGAAGAGAAAGAAGCTTCTGCAACTGATCAGCTATCATAGTCATACTGGGAGCTGATGGGAGTGTCTCATCCACTGGTGAAGCAGCTGCGGCTGTATGACGATCTTTGGGCCTAAATGGCTGCTGTAAGGCCCCTTTGACATTCTTGTTCACTAATTTAGGACATTGAGCCTTCCAGTGACCCTTCTCACGACAAAAACTACACTCATCTGAAGCAGCTCGACCCCGATATCTAGTCTGTGAATAAGAAGTCCCTCTGGGTGGTACAACCAGTACAGTCTGATTAGGCAATGAAAGAAGACCTTTTTCAGAAAGAGTCTTAAGACGGACTTCTTCAGCCAGGAGCTCATTTACTACTGCATCGACCGTGGGAAGTGGAAGACGATGGAGAATAGAACCACGGAGGCCCTCAAAGTCATCTCTGAGGGCCATCAAAAACTGTACCAACCTCTGCTCCTCCCTAAAAGTACGATATACCATATGAGTACTTAATTCAGCTGGCTCAGCAAGTGCTAACTGATCCCAAAATCCAGTCATAATCGAGTAGAACTCCTGTATGGTCTTATCACCTTGACGTGCAGCTCGAATTTCATGCTCAAGCTGATATCTCTTTGCAAAATTAGACTGAACAAACAACGTAGCTAAATAATCCCAAATTTGTTTGGCTGTGTTAAACTTAGCCAAATGCACACCAATAGTCTGATCAACTGAGTTGTTAATCCAAGTGATAATTTTAGCATTGTTGACTTCCCAGGTATTCTTTAATTCAGCATATTTCTCTGCCTTCGAATCTGTTGGAGCTTGCAAATCACCACTAACATAACTCCACATCTCTTTTCCCAAAAGAAAATTCTTCATAACATAAGACCAATATACATAATTTTCACCATTTAATCTGATACTAATAGCTTGAAGGGAATCAGAATGTCCACTTGCCATGTTAACAAGAAGTCTCACTAAAATAAATCTCAGCAAAATAATACCCAAGTAAAGCAGAAACCAAAAATAAACCTGGCAACCCAGCAACCAAAAATAAGCAACCCAACAACACAATCCAGCAACACCCAGCAACCCGACAACACTGATCACAGCAAAACCACAAGAAACCCAGCAAATCAACCCAGCACAGGCAATCAAGCAACCCAGCAAACCAGCCGACCACAAGAAACAGAAACAAGAATCGATTCACAGAGGGCAGTCGGTGATAACCAAAGCCAAGAAAACCAGAGGGCCGTCGGTGACGCACTGTGAAGACGAGAAACCAAAAGGCAGCAAACTTACCAGATTAACTGGAAGCAAGAAAGAAAGCACATCACCGAGAAACCCATGGGAAATCGACCAAGATAGTGGTATTCACAGCCGGAGTCTGATGACGTCATCGCCGGCGATGATGACGTCTGTTTGTCGTCGAGTTTCACGTCGGGTTCACTGCTTCACGTCTTCGGGTTCATCGTTCATCAGGTAATCAAGCTTATTATTTGGGTTTAGAGATTAAGCTCTGATACCATGTTAATGTTTATCAAAGAAAGAGAGAAAAATATATTGATTAAGTTACTCCAGATCTGTATTACAAATGAATTTATACTAGGGCAAAGCATAGTACTATAAATGACTAATCTACCCCTAATGCTAATATACTAGATTACTCTAACAAAAACATGGTTCAAGGTCGCATAGTAGAGCACTGATGCACATTATGCACAAAATCATGGAAGGGTATTACACCATATATATGAAATGTTAGGTAGAAAAAGTTAGATATGGACAGAGACTTAGGACATATACAGTATTGTGAATGGTATTGGCTGATAAGCTGCAATTCGATGATGATGACTACAACGACTCAACTGAGTCAACCAAGAAGTCTCCAAGTCAACCACGAGTAGACTGAGACACCTAGTTTACACAGAATTTCTATCATCCTCAAAACAGAAAGTAACGCGTTGAATACAACTCAACTGAGTCGTATCGATATTGGACGATTCTTTAAACCATGCTTGGAAGTGGGAACCCCCTGCCTCTGAGACTTGAGAAGTCTCAAGTGTATTCAATTCAAAAGAAAGAAGTTTGATGAAGAATCTTGAGTAGAATCCACACCAGAAGTGACTTCTCCAACTTTGACCTTCCCAAGTACCATTCTTGTAAAATCTCCTTTTCCTAAATCAGTGGATGTTATGGTTTAGTTCTTGGTTGGCTTTAGACGTGGATTTCCAAAAAGAACCAAGTCGTGAACTGGTAGGATATATATTCATCAAGAGTGGTATTCTAAAGTGCGAGCAGGGTTGAGGACTTAGACCTCTTAGGTCATCCTAGAATGTGCTAGAGCTAGAGTCACTTAGAATCCATGGGATCAGCCGATCAAGAGGGGTCCAATTAGGATGAATATAGTGTAAAATATGTCAATACTAAATGAACCAAGTCATGGAGTAACTTGGGCGGCATCCATTGGTTACCAAGTAGACATCTAATGGTGCTTGGGTGGCATGTAGTGTTTGGTCTCGGCTAATCATAAAGCTCGTACCTCTCTCATCTGGACACTGATTTAGGTGATCCACTTATCATTCAGAACCAAGTCTATTTCATTAAATATTGTTTTCAACTCAAAACTTAAATTGAATTGCTTTATTTGGTTTTTTGAAAAACCATTACATCTTCATAGTTATGACCATTTTGAGACGTAACATATATGATTGAAAAGCTCTTAAAATATTCTTATTTTTTCACCTTCAATCTTGAACAGATAGAGAGATTTTGTAGAAATCCACAAAACCCACAGTGGTTAAGAGGATCTAAGGTGGATTCCACGGATCAAGAAGATTTCGTGGAGTTTGGTTTGTCACCTAGTGAATCTATTCCTCTAGATTCGAGCTATTGGTGAATTCCAGAGTCAACATTCAATTTGAGAAAGCATCTTCCCATGGATTTGGTTGAGATATAAGTCTTTAATCTTTGTAATCTAACTTTGAATATAGTGAATTAGGTTAGGTGGACTATCAACTATGGTCCTGTAGTTTATCCCAGAAGGGTTTCCACCTAAAAATTGTTTGTCTTGTGTTTGTGATTGTCTCTTCTTACTCTTCACACACTTGCAATTTTTACACTTACCACATATTGGATAATATGCTTGATTGATTGATTCTATATATATAGGTGGTGTTGGATTGGCAATTGGGATTGGGAGGCTTAAGGTTGGTGGTGCTTGATTTTTAACACACAAAATTTAACTTCTTGCTACAAATTATGATGCCCATGTTTGATGGCACTAATTATCTTGTCTATTTTCTCTCTTCACTATTGGTTACTAAGAACAAAGGAAAGATGGATTACCTTGATGTGTTGTCGTTAAACGAAAGAGTACAGATCAATCTTTGCTAACTGGGATATAGAGAACTTTGTCTTTATGTTATGGTTTCTTCAATCCAAGCGAAACCCAAGAACAACCCGTAGATACTTGTTCTTTATAAGAACAAAGGAGATGTGGGATATTGTTGCTCAAACTTATTCTCAAAATGGTAATGCCACTCAGATTTATAGCTTGAGGTGCAGAATCCGAAAACACAAGGAAAGAGATGATTTTAGCTACTTATTACAATGTTCAACAAGAACTATCATGGTAAAAGAATTTTGATTTGTCCAACACAACTCATCCAAATCGTATCCAAATTGACACTTTTCATTATCATACCATTTTGCATTCCATCTCAATTGACTTTTTGTTAGCTCAGAGACGCCTCAGTTGACTCAAGCAAGTCATTTGAGCCATCGCCATCGACTCGCAGTATAGCACCTCATACTGTTCTGCGCAAAATCATTATTTTCAGCTTTTTCTATCTATCATATTTTTTATCTAATACCATTCTGCAACACCGCACCCATGGATGGTGATCATATTTCTGCTTCAAATTCCAATGTCGAGGATAATCTTGTCTATGATAATTGTGGCCAATCAAGACATGTTAACACAAGTTGGTGAGACCTACACAGTCGACTATGCCTGCTAAAGAGTATTGAACTGAAGGAGGGGCTAAGTATCATACTCATCTTGCTCATTGATATTGACTTCTTTAGCTTCTACTTCAGATACTCCAAGTCTTTCTAAGGAGAAAATTGAATCCCTTTAATGTTACCAACTCGATTGGAGCCCATCACTACCACCACTGCTATTTTCATACTTACTAACTTTGTTATCCATGCCAAGGAATATAATGTTTTTTCCTTGTCTAGTGTTCCCTCTAGGATCGTTTATGTAGGGGTGTCCGATTGGATGACAGGATTGTCCACTTTGTTACATTTGTGTAGTATTTGTTCAAGCAGAGATAAAGCAATGATACGACTAGATCTTTATCACAAATTTCTGGTAAAGGCTCCATTTCCATCTCTTTTTCAATATCTGTGTCATTTGTCCTAGCAAGAATCATGTCAAGCTGGAAATGCCAACAAAACCCTACAAAACACGCAGATACTTAAGGACTAAGAAGCACGGATATGGACACGGTATCGTATCCGATACGATACGGACATGAGGATACGACAAAATCTCAAAATATAGGACACGGATACGGCGAGTATACGGCTAATTAAAATAATAATATATATTTTTATATGTATAAAAACATTAATAATAACTAATAAGACCTAGCAAACATTGATTTTTTTTATTATAATTGAACTAGATCAAAGATTCAAAATACACATTCACCATTTCCTCGGAGTGGATCCACAGCATAGGAGTAACAAAACAAAAAGACATAGTATAGCAATAACAAAAAGAAAAAGAAAAAGAAAAAAAAAAGATCGTGGTGGATGCTAGCAGTAACAAAAAGAAAAAGAAAAGGAACGTGGAGGATACACAACACAACAAGCAGCAGCAGATTTGGAGTGGATACATAGCACAGCACAGTGGGCTTCGAATCTGGGGCTTCGCAGTCAGGGGCATGGTCTTCCCTCCCTTCTTCTTCTCCTCATTGCTGAAGCAGATTTGGTGGAGCCTTCATTCGACTCTTCACTCTCTCTCTCGATTTTGGAGTGGGGTGTGGGTCGACCACCGAAGGCTGAAATTTCTCCCTTTTTTTCTCTTTCCAGCCCTAACACAAGGCGTCGTTTCTTCCTTTCTTTTCTTTTTTCTTGTTTCAGTCCCTCAAATTTTTAAAATTACAGATGAAACCTCGCCATATCTCTCACCGTATCCCCACGTATCTCCGTATCCAGGTCGTTTTCGGCTGCAAAAAATTCTCTTCTCCTATTCAGGACACTTCTAGAAGTGTCGGACACGTGTCCGGCCGTGTCCCACCGTATCCGGGTCGGACACGTGTCCGACACTGCCACGGCGACCCCCCGGCGAGTATCCGTGCTTCCTAGCTTAAGGAACTAGCATAGCTCGACACCTTATTGCAAAATGTCACCATATATTGCTAGGTATGCCACGAAGTAAAATTTCATCAGGATCTTTTAAGGAGAAAAGGTGATATGCCACTATTCCATTCGGTGAAGCTTTCAACAAAACCCAGGACTGCTCCTGCTGTAAGCCAATATTCCATGAATTGTTTGTTGATCTTGCCTTAGGTAATCATTTAATACCATCCAGACAAATGAAGCTGCTCGTTTGATTCTCCAGGAACACCTATGGTCAGTGACAGCACAAACGCAGACTCCACCAGTCAACTGTATTTGCCCACTTGAACATCATCTTCCTATTTCAACTTCTAAGAACGCTTATATGTAAACCCCCTCCCCTCCAACATAACCCAAAAGGGAAGTTTAGGAGGGGGACCTTTCCAACCCACTAAAAGAATTTTATTCCTAAGAATGGTTAAGATTCTAAAGAATAAACTATATCAGAATGGCGCAAAAACATTGCAATTGTCCATTGGATTGTCAAATAACGCAGGACAATGTAATTTATCAAAAGAAAATCAAAATATATAAAATCTTTCATTCAACTCCTTATCCAAACATTAGATATGTTCTCACTGTTCGATGCACCAAAACTCACCAGCACGTGATTATGATTTGCAATTCATCACAATTCAGAAGTCCATACTCCATACCCATTCTTTCAAGGTGAGGCGAATTTTTCACAAATTTAGCCCAGCCATATAATTTATCCGAATCATGTCCCATTAAATTTGAAGATCCAATCGCACTCTGACTTTCATGAAGTTTCCTGAAATCTATGCATGAATTTTATGCAGCCACCAAATGAAAAACTACTTTTATGGTGTTACACCGAGAAGCACAGAAGAAACAAAAAAGAGGACCCTTTTCCATCATGTTAGGCCCTATTTATACACAATAATAACATCAGAAACATAACATTTGTCATTTTTCACAATCTTATCTTGTAACATTCCATCACTAGTATTCATCATACATTATCCCTTCCCCCGATGGCATCCCTAATGTTTCATGACTGATTTATATCACCCAATGCCATTTCATCTAAATATGTACTTTGATTTCCAAAGTGCCGAAGCCTAACCTGAACTACTGGACTTTCACCACTCGACTTTCCTCACTCCTGAAACAAGACTTTCCTCTTTTTATCAAGGTCCACGGGCCGTAACCAACAATATCAAGAAAACAAGCGGTTGTGAGCGAATGTAGGACCTCCTATTCTTGCCCGGGGGTGAGAACTCCAGCCCTAACTGTGTAAGCCACCACTCTAACTTTCCTTCCAAGCCTACCCACCGCCCTCTTTACCAAATCCGAAGATGTAGCTGGTGCTTCCTGCGCTCCCCGCAATCAGTCGGCCAGCAGGGGTGGCAGTCTTGGTACCCCTTTGGGGGGCTGACGGTAGTCCTTTGGGTGGATGTCAGGGAGAAGCTCTTTTTTATTCCAAATTAATGCACGGCTCTTCCCCGTCACAAAGACTCCCCGCTGTCTTCTTGTCCCTCATACGCGTATCACACACAGGGACATTGGACGCCGGCAAAGATGCCTTAAATAAAATATCTTGAAATGGTCATACAAACGTTCTATCTACCTAAGGGCCTTTTTCATTTAGTGGTAAACCTTACAAACACTAGTTGCCTCAATGAATTGATATGCTTTTGCTTCATGTGAGACCGGCGAATGCTGAATACGGAGGAATACAATGAAATCAGAACAAAGCAGGTAGACCAAGCAAGCTTACAGAATTCGGGGAATGAAAACTCAGAATAAGCTCTTCTCACGAATTAAGCACGTTTGGTAGCCAGAAAGGGGATATCATAGAAAGCATTCACAGTACTTTCTGATGAAAGGGAGCTGGACCAAGCCACCCTGAGCGTCCCATACCTATGTACATTCCAACAGCTTAAATGCCAGGTTAAACAGGTTTACAAGGATAATTTATTCCTCTAGCTGCTAAAAAATGCAGACCAAAGTGTGTTTTGCATCCCAACACACCAGGAAAATGTTTGATGAAGACTATCAGTAAAACTGTCCATAAAAGCTGTGTGCATGAAGAAGAAGCATACTTTTCTAGCCTAATTTGGGTTGGCAAGTGTATGCTACAGAATTGTCAAAGTGAATAAAGAAATTCAATAGGCTACAAAAACCATGTTATAACAAAACATACTTCATACCTCAATTTTCCTCATCTCAGCCTCAGTAATTGCTTTTTGGTGATTTTCCCATGCCTGTATCTTCATTTCCTCCCGCTTGAACCTGATAATGGGTCATCATCAGTTCTTTTTCAGGGAAACATAGCCCAGCCTAGCTAGGGCATGCATGCACTATCTAAATTACCTACCCTTGTCAACCAAGTTCCAGTAAAGTTATGTCCCAAAAAAAAAAACACACAGACATGATGTCACTTTCTTAAGAGTTGATGATGGAGCTACAACACGAGGCAGTGAGGGGTGAGGTGAGGGCCTTAAAAACAGCCAAATGGATAAGTTTGATTTATGTAGCTAACCCTTAAAGTAGTTGCTACCAAAGGCATTATTGAGCGAGTGAATCAATATGGAACGATGTAAGAAAGTAATCTTTTGAGTGAATTAACCTGGCCAGATACTTGGCTTTCTCCGCTTCCTCCCAAGCTGCAGCACGCGTCTCAATGACACTTTTAGCGGGTTCTTCTGATTTTACAGCTGTCAATGAACTAGATGCATCCTTGTTCTCCTCTTCTTTGCTGGCCCATGCAGCAATATTCATCTTACCCAGCTGAGTTCCAAGAACCATTATTTCTTTTCTAGTTTTCATCAGTATTTCTTTTTCAGGTAGCTCTTTCTGGTCAGAATCCAAACGGACATCTGGAGGATCACTGGGAGAAGAAGCTGGTGCAGCTCTTCCTGGAGTTGATGGCCGGGAAGAATTTGGGCTGCGCATCGGTGTTGTTGATCTTACAGGTGTTCCAGTCCTGGAAGGTTCTTGGCTAGCAATAGGAGTCATTTCTGTACCCATATCTCTCATTGATACAGATCTAGCTGTGGAAGGTGGCGGAATGAATGTTGTTGCACTATGGATAGAAACAGAGGAATCATGACGGCTCAGATTAACTGCAAAAAGCACACAATTTATGCAACATCTAAGTTCCAAAAGTACATCCTACGTGAAGAAAGAATTGTGCAAAAGTTAATTGTGACCAGAGATGCAATGCATCATGCACATTTAGTTCAGTAACGAAGCCCAAAAAGTGTGTTTGCATGTACATATATATATATATGCAAACATTATAAAGTGCGCAGGTGCCCTCCACAATCATTATTAGCATAGCAAACCACAGTATTCTCTTTCTAGGAATGTATAATTTTCATTTTTTTTTTTAATTTCAACAATATCAGTTAACTGCAATTAATGTCACACAACAGTTAAATTGGATCTGATTGCACCAAAACAGAGAAGGAAGTCCGCAAATCAGTTGAGTAGAAAATGGCCCACGGAGTGTTTAGAACTTCTTGCTCGACCAATTACAGTGAGTGCTGCATTCCCTAGATTGCAGCAATAATTCACCTTAAACCAAAAATGATAAAGAATGAGGTACTCATTCCCAAAATACATAAGCGTAGGGTAGGACTTCTCAGTGAACCTGCACAAATACATGTCAAAAGTTTTATAGTACAACAGCATCAGGTATAGAGGTTCGTTATAATAATACCCAATCGATTGTCAGTTATGTCATCAGAATTTTCCTTGTATATTAATTTGTTCATTTATTTGCTTTTGGGTAATAATTGTGTCGTTACTGTCCAAAAAATCGCTGTACAGTCTTGATAAGAACTAGACTTCTGAAGTTCCAGTTGGCTTCCTTTTAGGAAGACAAAGGCACATGATTGCTCAAGTTTAGAATGAAATTGTGAACATAAAATTTAAGAGTCACAACATGTTACACAATCAATTTTGCCATCTATAGATGAGGAATGCTAATATCCTGGGACAAATGCTGAAAGATGATCATGGGAATTCAATACGGTAATGCATTACAGCAATATAAATGCAGAGCTGGAGAGTTCAGAACAATTTAATAAAGGATAAAGTGTTCAGTAAAACAAACGAAAATCATAACAACAGCAATAGCAATGGCAGCACCAACAACAATATGGATCAGCATAGGTCATACTGGCGGATTTTCTAATGCAGTTTTCAAGCATAACCACCGGCTTACCACAGGAATCAGCAATTGGGTATGGGTCAGCCTCCCAGCTAACAAACTTTTGCCCCCCATTTCCCTTCTTAGCTTGGCTGGAATCAATCTGCTTGGTATCTGGCTCTTCATAAGGAACCAATTTTTGATCCAGGACTTCAACCACAACCTTCATCGGCGGTTGCCTGCTTCCATGCCAAAAATTACTATTCTTCCTTGGCCCAACCCCATGACCACCCTGCCCATTTTTCGGCAGGTTATTTGTCGGGCTTGCTATCCACTTCTGTGCATCATCCCATTTTGATGGGGCTGGCTTCGAGAATGGAGCAACAGGTACCCTTTGTGGGGCGCGCGCCGCCTTCTGAAACTCAAACACTGATGATGATATACTCATACTGTCACTGCCACTGCCACTCTCATAATCTGATGAACATTCATCTTGAGATCTAATTCTTGGATTGACTAAAGAGTGATCTTTCAGTCTATGGTCTCTAATCATTTCTGAGGCCAATGAATCACCTCTAGTGGAAGTCGTGCATTCGGGATGTACACTCACAACATCTACATCTTTGCAATTCTCAGAAGGGCTACCACCTGATTCATTATACCAACATCTTCAGTAATACATTCTGGTGTACTGCTTCAAACTATGTTGACATATATTGGCCACTTAAAGGCCTTAAATTCAACCAAATCAAAGGAGGAAACAATTATGGCTCTGTTTGGTTCAACAGGAAATATGACATACTTTTCATGAGAGATATTTATATCCCTTGAATAGCTATCCTATTTCCTGAACCCTGGTGGCTGATGGGCAATAATTTCCCCCAAAACAAACAAGGCCCGAACGGCTTAGCCTCAATTTTGCCACTAATTAAACTTAGAAAAAAGCAAAGCAAATAAAGTTTATATTTCTTTTTGGTCAAAAAGTATTTCTGAGGACCCACAAAGATTCAAAGCCCAAGGCGGCTAGTCTCTTTTTTTTCTTTACATTTTCTCGGCAACCAAACGGAAAACAAAATACTTATTTCCCGGAAATACATTTCCACCATACATATTCCGCCCCAAATAAAAAAAAAAATCAAAAGCTACACAAGTTTTTAAAGGATCATTAGCCCTCAACTCCGCATTTACATGTTCGAATCTACCACCTAACAGTTGCTAGCCGACAATTTCACCAAACCCAGCCGCCGGTCATTATAATGTATGTATGCATACATTCACAAATGTATTGTATTGAAAAATAAAAAATAAAAAAATGAAATACCATAGTCATAGATCTCAGAAACTTGAGATCTCAAGGAGAATGTGGACTCGAGCTCTTCTTCTTCTTGTTGTTGTTGATTTCTCTTTTTCTCAACTCGCAATATCATATTCCTTAATTTCGCAGGTGACAACCCAGCTCCTCCACTTCCCTGTAACGACAAGTAAAACAATTTCCACAAGAAATGAAATCGCACTCAATTGAACACTCGGGAGATGAGGAGAGAGAAAGCGATAGCTCAGGAGTGAAAACGAAATGTCTTTTCCCCCAGAAACTCAAAATGCATTGGGAGAAGAGAAAGTACAACAGAGAAAGCGAGAACGTTAAGCTACGTTTTGTTTTTCCCTCACCTGCTGAGCTTTCTTTTCGATCCTTTCGTAATCCATTTTCGTTCTTCACACACAATCTGTGTCTATCACAGTAGCATTGCCTCCGTCTCTCTCTCTCTCTCTCTCAGACAGCTCTTTCCTCAAAGTGATTACTTCTCCCAAACCTCAAGTGGTCTTCACTTGTCAGATTTAACCCAAAAAGGTGCGATAAAACCATCAATCATGTGTGCAAATAACGATAGAAGCAGTAGTAAAATGAATCTAGCGGTGATAAATCCCTCTACATAAAATTCGATTAAAATTTTAATCGGTTAAAATTTATTTTTATATATTAAAATTTAAGTTGATTAAATTTTTTTTTTCTACATATTAAAATTTGAGTAGATTAAAATTCAATTCAAGCTGATTAAATTTTATTTTTTTTACGTATTAAAATTCGAGCCAATTTGAGCTCTACTTGAGCTGTTAGTTCCGATTAAAATTTGTTTCGAATCGATTAAAATTTATATTTTTTTATTTATTAAATTTTGATTCAAATTGATTAAAATTTATTTTTTTCGTATTAAAATTTGAGTCAATTAAAATTTATATTTTTTTATGTATCAAAAATCGAGCCGATTATGCTAGTTAATTAAAATTTAATTTGAGCCTCGAATAGAATTTTAATTGGCTCAAATTTTAATAAGTAAAAAATCTAACTTTTAATCGACTCAAATTTTAATATATAAAAAATAAATTTTAATTAGTTTGAATCAAATTTTGAGCGGACCGTAAAAAGATTTAGAAAATAGAAGGGATCTCATTGAAGATATGTCTATCTAGAGGGGGTGTAGATGAAGTTTTTTTAAAAATATATCATTGGTAATTTAATAAAATTACATTCTAATTAGCACCTTTAATTTGACAGGGGGTGTCAGTGAAGATTTAGAAAATAGAATGAGTGTCTTTGAGATATACGATAGACTAGAAAAGGTGTGGTTGAAATTTTTTCTTTCAATTTTTATTCCCAAGCTCTATGTAGACTCAAAAATAATATGATTAATATAAAGACCGAGTTAGTTTTTAAAGATTATGATTAACTAATACTTAATGAGTAGAGGTATTATGAAATCAGGAGCCGTCTTCTTCCATATAGCAATGTTACCAATAAAACTAACATATTTAGTTAATTGGTGTGATATCCTATTATTAGTTCATCGAATAATAGACACACGAAAATGCTGAAAACCATGAGAAATATATTCCTTATATCCTCTAAAATAGAAACCCATTAATTATCCAATCTGATCCAAATAACCTACTTTAATAAAAAATTAACAAATTAAATATAAATTTCTTCAAATAATTACTTAATTTTTTTAATATTTATGTAAAAATATATACATACTTCAAATCGGACCATACTCGGGGTCGAATTCGGGTAAAAAAATTAATTCGAATCAAAATATTATCTATTGACAGATCTACTATAGAATGACGAACTTAATATGATAGACAAGAATTAATTAGCACTCTCAATCTTATATAACAAAGAGTAACTTAATTCCATAGACACTGTGGCATCTAATAATGCCTAATGCAAGAAGAGATCCATTTAGGTACCGCCTTTTATTCCAATGGAATATGAAGCAGTCAAAGACTCAAAGTGAGACATGTTACCCCACGCTTCTTGTGTAGCTTTAAATCTCTCGAACATAAAACTAACTACTGCCCAATGATGATAAAATGCCACGTAACTGTTCCAGTCAATCTTGTCACGTGGCATGGTATAATAGGCAGAATGCTGGGTCCACCATTAACATTAACAGCTCTGATTGATGGTAAATGGCTCAAAACCGAACGAATAATTTTGGTAGTATGCCTCTAACTTTTATCATTTTAATAATGGGTATTTTTATAATTTTTGTGGGTCATTTTATAATTAAAAAATTCATCACTTTTGTAAAAGATTTATCAATTTTTTATCACTGGTGTAGGTGTTTTTATTACATTTATAGTAACTATTTTTACAATTTTTTTTTAGTACAAAAAAATTTATTATATTTATGGATATTTTTATTATATTTGTGAGTATTTTTATCATATTTTGTGAATTTTTTATCACTGTTGTAGTAATTATTTTTTAAAATATCACAATAATAATAAAAAAACTCATAAATATGATAAATAGAAATATAATACCAAATTTTTTTTTTCAGGTATTCTTAAAAGTGTCCATGGGCCGGGCCGGGTTAGGCTCGTGAATTTTTTTTCAAGCGGAGCCTGGGTAGTGTAGGGCCAAGCTTTTACCCAAGTGAGTTATCGGTCGGGTCGGGTCGGGCGGGCTTCGGGTAGGGGTAGGCTACCCACAGCCCAACCTATGAGCCTATTGGGTGAGCTTGCTGGGCGGGCCTGTTTGCGGGCTTTTTTATATACATTTTTATTTAAAATAATGAATATTTTTGTAACTTAATATTTGTGTAAATTATATTTTTTAATCAAAAGTAAAGTCAAAATGGATAAAAATAAAATAATGAACTACATCCAATAGAATGAATAAATCCCAACTAGGTTAACACTTACTAACTTATCTGTCATTTGCATTACTCTATCATTTAAAACTTATATTCTTAATACATGGAAAAGAAAATAATAAATTATTTATAATATCTAAATTTTTAAAATTTCAAATTTCGATATTGGGAGACTTAATTCAAAGTTTCAAATTTAATGGTCTAAAAGTATAATTTTTTTTCAAAAGGAAAAGTGGGTGGGCTGGGCTTGCAGGTGGGCTTGACGGGCGGGCTCTTGAGCTGAGTTTCGGACTGGATAATGGGTTTGGGGGCAAACTCAAGCCCCCTTTTTAAGTATATTAAGCTCGGACGGGCCATTATCGGGCCTATCAGACTTCGGGCCTATTTTTTTTGGACCGAATAACAGGACCCGTAGATAACCCGGCCCATAGACACTCGTAGGTATTCTAATCAACTCCATGCCTAAAACAAAGTAGGAAAAGTAGTAATCAGACAGCGGGTTACTTTCAGAGTAGTAAATGCGAAATGAAAATCATGCAAATACTTACAATAATAAGGATATGACTTACCCCAAAAAAGAAACGAACTTCTATATGGCATCGTATTGGTATCAAAAAATTATAATTTTTTAAGATTAGTTACAATTTTAAAGAGTATGATTAATTATGAAATGTTAAGGTCAATATCGCGTTTTTCATGATTGATCATGAATGTATGTGATTGATCATGACCTCATATGACTAGTTGTAACTTTTCCTTTCAACATTGTAATTTTATCATATAAAGTAGTAATTGACGATATTGGTACCAAATTTTATTTTATTTTTTTCTAGAAGAGTTTCCCAAAAAGAAACTACTAAAGATGAGTTTAGTTATGGGTGTCAATCGTGTCGTGTTTGTATGACCCACATATCGTGTTATTCGTGTCATATTCGTGTCAAGACCCACGAAAAAAAAATCTATTTATTGTGTTCTGAGTATTAAACATTAGTCTAAACTACTTATTATGCGTATTTAATAATCGTATCAATTTTATAATCGTTCATGTCGGGTTTGTGTCGGGGTCAGAACTGACACCCTTAAGTTTAGTTTTAATAGTTTGGATTATAATCAAAATGATTTATTAAACATTTTTTAATGTAAATCAATAGATACTATTATAATCAATAATCAGTCATTTCTTCTTCTTCTTCTTTTTGTTACAGGATATCTAGATTTGCAGTAACTACTCAATTAGTAAATAATGCATCAATAACAGATTAAAAATCTCTCGCATAAAAATCTAAAAGTGAGCACGATAAAACCTCTAAAGATAAGAAATAAGAAATCAATCTTTACCTTAGTAAGAATTATGGTTGGCAAAAACTTGTTCAACAAATAAATTAGCACAGGTTTAATTGGGTGTATAATCCAAATGCAGTTTTGCATAATTATCTACTCATTTGTAGGTATGTCAATGAATCGTATTTTAATTCAAATTGTATTAGTTAGATATAGATGAAATTCTTTTATTGATTATTCACGTCTAAATCCTAATTCATTATATCATGCTCAATAGATTCGAATTTGAATTTATCGATACCCTATATCAGTTTATGGCTTGATTGAAAATGCATATTATTGTGCAATTCAATTATTGTTTGGTAAAGTAGAGTTGAACTCAGGTGTAATTTGTTAGTATCAACTATAATGAAGTTACCACTAAGTGGGGTAATCCAGTAGGGTACTGGGCGAATTTCTCACCCTGAAGCTGAAAACTCGAGTCTTGAAGTCCATATTAGAATTCGGTAGTTGACTGCTATGCTAGTTTAGTTAGATTCGTTTCCGAAAGGAATAACGGACGTGATCAGAGACCTCATAATTCTACCAATGAAGGCCTATCGGGGATGCTCTTTGTGTGCTCTTCAAAAAAAGAAACTGTAATGAAGTTATTCGATTTTTAATAAGTTCGTATATGAACTATAAAAATAAAAGAGAACTCCATCCCTTCAGAGATCTACTCAATGGTGATACAAGAGAATCTTTCAAAATGGTTGTAACAGCCGACTTCGGGACTTCACTTCTTTTTTCTCTTGGGGCTCGTTTTCTTCGAGTATAAGGGTGGTATAAGAGGGTGGTATTAGGGAAATAGTACGTGGGACCCACCTTATAACTTGTTTGTTTAGCATTTTACGGCTAGTACTATTTTCCGGGTCGTAATACCGACCCGGTATGAACAGTAGTCATAATGCCTTGTAGATGGTATTATTGAATGGAAAATGCTATTTAGACCTAAAAATTTGACATAATTTGCTGACCTAATGATGTGGTTTCATTGGAACCATTGGATTAACACCAAGTTTCAATGTTTGATGGAGCCCACAGTCAATCCAAAGGTCATAGTGAATTAGGTCCCAATAGCATTGCTCTTATTGAATACCACCTCCCCCTGGTATTATTTTCATGGGTTAAGTACAAACATGCAAATTGACACAAATGCCCTCATGTACAATTGTCTTTTTAAGGTTACAATTGTCTTTTAACAGGTCATAGCCGTAATTGTTGACTTTTTTAAGTAGGTATTACACAGATAATGTTTGTGACAAACAAACAAGGGGAATGATGAGATAAAGTTTAAGAACGGGTATAATATACCATTGGATAGGAGTGGAATGAAAATGATGTCTAATACCACCCAAATTTAATACTCGAAGCGAACGGGCACTTGGTGTTATTGCAAGTGGATGGGGGGGGGGACGATGCTAATCATGTTACCCTAATCATTTGAACGTTCTAAAATATTGTTGAAACCCGTCAACGATCATTATTCCTCTATGTAATAAGACAACCAAACCCATTTCGTTAGAAAGGCCAAAGCACATGCCCCCATTCTTATTATAATTCTGCTTAGAACTTTTATTTAGTCCAAGACTAAGAGGGATGTACATTCTCCATTCATCTTGGGAACACTGCCATTCTAATTGTTTAGTTCTAAAAGTTTGTATTTTGATCAAAGTTTGTTTTCTCATTGCTTCAAACTCAAGTTACATTTGATAAAGAATCTAACCTGCTTAATATTTAATGGGTCCTGAAAACATAAAGTAAAGTAAGTTTCGTGAATGTTTAAGAAGTAGTTCATCGAGTCTCACCAATTACATAACGAAATCTCTTTCCCTCAAGAGTATATTAGAATTGTTATTGTAATAGAGCATTAACGACTTTTGATTATCTTAATGATATAGTCAATCACTGTTATGCTTTAAAAAATTTCTAATCGATATGATTTTTAATGTGGATACAACTTCGACGGTTAGACTGAGTTCAAAGGTTAAACTAGTCACAAAGGACTAAATTCAAGCTCACCTTCAACTCGAGTCCTTCAAGTAAGTGCTATTTATGTTTAAGTTTTTAATCCCGGCTAATTAAGTCAGGCTGTTAGCTCACATTATTAGATATTAACGTAGTGTTCACACCGGTCAAATTATTAGATCAGAGTTCTATTATTGTTTCAAGTGATATGAAACCCATTGGACTCTTTTAATAGCCGTGGTAAAGAGAAGATTGGATTAGAAACTAAAACACTAGGTTAAGTAGAGATTCGAATATCCATTAAAATCTTGTGTTTGGCAAACTATTGGATCAAGAATTGGATAATAGTTATCCAGTCCAATCCCTCGAATGATTAAATCAATTATCTCGTAATATTAATTTTGCATTGACTAAAATACCCCGATCTCGAATAAAAATCCAAGCAATATGTTCGAAAATCAATCAAAAAGATTGGAAGCAACTCACTAGAATGAGTTTGACGTGGGATTAACAGAAGCCCTCAAAATAGAATACAAGACTATGATTTATCTACTGGGCTTATATGGATAAATGTGGCCCAATGACTAGAGGATCAGTTCAATGGGCTGGCCCCAGAGGTAACATACAAGCAAGTTACTCGAGTAGTACCTTGAGCGCCACAGAAAGATCAAACGGGCACTCCACTGATTCAGTGGCAAAGGGGACATGTGGTTTTCGTAGTGCCTCTGTCGCATGCTTTGCCCGTAGCTAGGTTTGGTAATTGTATGTATGATTTATCAATCCGACATGAAATTAACACAAAATTTATGGGTTTTGGTTTAGTTTTAGTGGTTTCTAGTGATAAAAATGTGGATTCTATCCTAGATTTTGATTGTTGTCAACTCGAATATATTCTTTTTTTACGATCTTTTTCATGTTTCGATTGAATTACTCTTGTATTTTGTGAATTGTGGAATTTTAAATATTGAAAAACATGAATTTTTATGAAAGCATATCTTTTGTCATCAAGGGCAGAGCCAAACTCAATTTTTTGTTGCAAACAAAATTTTACACAAGTTTTGATGTACTTTTAAATTTGTATCCTCGAAAAAAAAAAATCTCATGCATCTTAATTCACTTAATCATCTGTAACATTTTGATTAAATTTCTACTCTAATTTTGCAAACTTTTATAATTTGTTTATTTTTTTTTTGATCCAAATATAATTTGTTTATTGAGTACCCTCAACTTGTTATCAAAAAACTATTTTTGAAGCTTTATGTTCTCTCTCTCTCTCTATCTCTCTCTCATCGTTTTTAATTTAGAAGTATTGGAAAAAACATCATTAATTACGTTGGTAATTAGATTATTTTAAAATAATTATAAATTATAAAAAACTAGTCAAAAATATTGCAAATGTGCTGAATAGAATTGTTACTAATCAATATTTAAGGTTTTGTAGTTATTATTAGTTCAATATTTTTTATCGTGTTATTGATCAAATTTGCCCCCACTACAGTAAATTTCTGGCTCTGTCCTTGCTTGTCATGGGATTGATAAACTAGGGTTGCATGTGAACCTATATTGCAGAGTGTTTAAATTTTTTTCTTTCTTTGAGAGGTTCGAAGGTTTCCTATCACTTGTAGTGAGATTGGTTCCTTGTGGAGTTCCAAACCACTATTCGTTCTACAGGGGATAGAGGCTAAGGATTGTTATACCATAATCCTAGGAATAATTTGTCACTATTGATGCATTAGTATACGCTATTCTTGAATTGTGTGACCCTATGGGGTGTTGTTTTTGAGAAGTTGGAGTTTTGTTGGCCAGATATGTTTGTTATGTGAATTTTGTTTATTCGTCTCGTGTTCATGAGATATTGTTTTATGAAATATGATTTTATGAATGATTCTATATTGATCCAAATTTTAAGTTTCCTATTGCGTAAACTTAAGATTGTTACTTGACACTATTTTAATTCAAAATTATATATGTTATTTTACAAGCTGTGACTTACCTGTTTTTAAAGATTTCTAAATCTTGTTTGGGTTTGAGAAGGTTTTCCTATTTGGCTTGTTTTCTCATCCTATGATATAAACATATTTTCAGATTATGACTTTGAAGAGGACATAACCCTAGGTGAGCAGTCTAACTGAGTTGCTAAAGCAGATCATGATGCGGATTCGAAAGTAGATGCCTAAAGATGTTTCTTTTATTTTTACTTTCTGATTTGTGTTTGATAGGACAAATGTTTTGGAATATTATTTTTATTAGTTAGTTGTTGGATTATTATTCTGGTTTTGGATGTATCTCAAGGAGTTTTTATGTTTCATTTGAGATTTTATTTAGTTAGATGATGTGGATGATGTACATTGATTTATTTTATGGTAATTAGTATGCTCTAATGGTTTGGATGATTTATAGTTAGTTAATGCCTTTGAATGTGAAATTGGGGCATTACAAGTTTGGTAGCAAAGCCTAAGGATTAGGTCTTACGTGGGAGTTCTAGTTTTTTTATTACCCACTGGGGATTTAGGTATTGGTTGAATGAAACTCTAGGCTTGTATCTTTTGGGAGTTATATGTTTATGTGTTAAGTGTGATTTGGTATTTATACTTGTATAAAGGAAAGGAAAGGAAACTAAACTATATTTTGATGTGCAAAATGGATGGTAGGAGGGGACGTGGACGCTCGACTAATCTAGCTGGAAACCAACCACCACCACCTCAAGATGCCACAAACGATATCTATCAATGTCTATGAGAATTGACCACCCTGGTACAGAAATAAAATGGACATAACAACAACCACAATGGGGTTGTTCAACCATTAGCCCAAAATCATGTCAACGGGAACGAGAATCAGAGGATGATGATCCTCAAGGAATTTTTAAGGCAGCATCCACCCACTTTTTAGGGAAGCTCCAACACGAGGGATGCAGACAAATGGATCAGACGAGTGAATAAAATGTGTGATAATATGAGGATTGCTGAGGATCTTTGGGTTTGATGACTAGATATCTGTTAGAAGGAGAGACATATTACTAGTGGGACTCGGTGAAGAGAATAAGAGGGAATATAGATACAATTAGGGCTGTCAAAATTCGACACGACACGATTAACCAACACGAATTAAACGGGTTTGTGTGAGATCTTAATGGGTTTGGGTGATAAACGGGTTGACACGCCAAACAGGTTTAATAAACGGGTCGTGTTCGGGTGAGACCTGTCAAACCGTTTATCACACGTTTACCCTTTTAAATAAAATTAATATATTAATAAATTAATACTTATTTTAAAAAATTAGCAAGAAATAAAGAAATAAAGAAATCAATACAAAAAAAAAAAGTAAAGTAGTAGTTCAAAGACAAATGAGGGGAGATGGGGAGCACTTCAAAGACCAAGGCAAACCAAAGCCTTTTGTTTTTATCCCACATTGGAAAATGAGGGAAGATGGAGAGAGTTGAGTTGCCTATAAAAAAAAATGACCTCTTTCATTTTTTTAAAGCCTTCAAGTCTGATTTTTATGAGATTTGACTAAAAATTCTTCTTTTTTGAGGTAAGTACAATTGACAATAAAAAAAAGTGGAGTATTAAAATTGGCTGATATAATTTTTTAAAAATTAAACGGGTTAAATGAGTCGTATCGTGTTACCCGTTTATTAAACGGGTCGTGTTCGTGTTGAGATTTTTCATCCGTTTATTAAACATGTCGTGTACAGGTTTACATATTTTTCACCCGTCACCCGTTTAACGCGATACGTAACCGTTTAACCCTACACGTTTGACACCCCTAGATACAATTACGTGGGATAATTTTGACCAGGTATTTTAGGATAAATACTTCCTAGAGTTTGTGAAAGACAGAATGAATGCAAATTTCCTAGCACTGTAGTAGAATAATATGACTGTGGCTCAGTATGTAGCCAAGTTTGCCAAGTTATCCCACTATGCCACAGAGTTTGTCTCCACTGAGGCAAAGAAGGCAAAAAGGTTCAAGCAAGTCCTGAAACTTGCTATTTGGGAGAAGCTTATTGTGCTCAAGATTCGGGAATATGAGGATTTGGTAGAAATGGATAATGAGGAGCCATAGAGACGGCAAACTTTGCCGAGAAAAGGTCCAAAGAGGACCGGCAGTAGTAGTGAAGGAGTTCAGAGGGTGACTTTATATTGCCGCCAAAATCAGATGATCAGACTAAGGAATACACCAGTTCGGAGAACTGGGGGTGCTTAGGAGAGGGCAAACATGGATACACGGTTGTGTTTTGGTAGTGGAGGGTTTGGGCACCTTAGGAGCAATTGGTTGTCTATTCGATCGCTGGGACAACTTAACTGTGGACAACACTAGTAGAACATTCACGCTGTGGGATAGCCAAATCAAAATAAGCAACCACCGTAGAAGCAACTCCAGCAAAAGAACCAAGGAGCGGGAGTTGGAGCAGGAGCACAGGGTGCCAATAACCAGAGTCAGGTCTTTGCCATTACCCATCCGGACAAGGATGCTTCCAACGCAGTGGTGGAAGGTATTCCTCTGCTTTATAATTCTTGGGCACATATTTTGTTTAACCTTGGTGCCACTCACTCTTTTATACTCACTACATATGCTATGCCATTGGATTTTGGATTTTGATTACTTAGAAAATGAGTTGAGTGTAAACTTACCTACTAGGGAACGATTGGATACATGGAGGGTGTGTAGAGGTTGTGTGCTCCGAATTGGGGAGCCAGAGTTGAATGTAGATTTGGTGGCACTTGAGATGAAAGGATATGATGTCATATTTGGAATGAATATATTGTCGGCTTTTCATGCTATAATGAATTGTTTTCGAAAATGGGTTGCATTCCAATTACTAGAAGGGATAGTATTTAGCTTCACAAATGAGAGGAATTCTTCCCTTCCATTTCCTACTACAGGCAACCGATTTCTGAAAGCTAAGGCGAGGAATAGTTTGAGCTTCCTAGCTAGCTTAATGGGAGATGAATGAGTTGAATCCCATTCTGACTGCACGACAGTGGTGTCGAATTTTCTAGATGTATTTTTGAATGAATTACCTGGATTAACCCCACATGGAGAGATCGAGCTTATTATTACCGCATGGCACCTTTGGAGTTGAAGGAGCTAAGGAAACAACTGGATCAACTATTGATTATTTGGTTTATTTGTTTAAGCATTTCACCTTGGGGAACACCAGTTTTTTTGGTGAAAAAGCATGATGAGACACTCAGGCTATATACGAATTATAGGAAGTTGAATCGGGTGATAGTGAAGAACAGGTATCCTCTACCTCATGATGATTTGTTTGATTAGTTGAGGGGTTCCAAGTACTACTTTAAGATTGATCTTCGTACTAGGTACCATCAGTTTACAATAAAGCAGGAGGATATTCCAAAGACCACTTTTTGCACTAGGTATGGTCACTTTGAATATACAATTATGCTTTTTGATTTGACTAATGCTCCTATAGCTTTCATAGACTTAATGTGACGCCCCTAAAATAGGGGGTCCTTTATTAACCGCTGATCACTCACCAACCCGCGGAAGTACCTGTGATCGTCGCACAACCCGACTTCATGTCAATAGCATCCTCTTAATCGGGATCTTAACCCACACGTGTAGCATTTACACATCAAATCATAGTCATTAATATCCCATATAACCTCCGTGAGCACAAGGAATCGATGACCAAGAGCTTAGTAAAACATTTTAAAAATTTGAAGTTTAGAGAAAACCTACCGGTAGAAGTGCTCAAGGTTATACCGGTAGAAATGGCCTAATGTAATTCTTCTACTGGTAGGAACAGTGACGTTCTACCGGTAGGAGAACCCTACTGGAAAAGTTCTACCAGCTAAACCTACCGGTAGAAGCTGCCTACTGGGCCACATCTACCAGTAGAAAAACAAAAAGTTATACCGGTAGGTGTGCCCAATTTTGCCTGTTTCATCCGTTTTTCGATTTCCAATCCATTTCATATCAACCCAACACATGTATAATGAAGTTTTTACATATAACATAGTTCGTACATGTTCGATTACAATCAATTTCATTTATTTACATGCCCAAAACTAAACTTCTATAATAGTTTTACAAAAGCACAAGATAAAGCCACATTTCGGCTTTTCTTCATCCTTGAGGCCCCGAATGAGAGCCCTCCAACGGTGTATACCTTGCACCTGAAATATTTTCCCATAAAGGGTGAGCCACGCTCAATATGGTATCTCCTAAAGAGACTACTCCCTAACCTAGATGCATATAAAATGTTCACATGCACAATTCAACAAGCAATAACATTCCAACCAAGAATATGTAATCAATGTTGGAAATCACCATGCCATGCCATGATATGAGATGAGACTCAATCATGCACTTCAACCCCAGCCTTCACTAGCTCTCTCAACACATGTAAATGTCACGCGTGTTACTCCAGGCATTCCAAGCTCCTGCCATTGATGTTACACATCCAATGACCATTAAATTCCCCGGATCTTTCTTGAGGTGGGTATTTATGGACTTCCACCAACGGTCACCCAATCGACACAACATTTATGGACTTCCACCAATGGCTCCGCATACGCCAACACACTTTATGGACTCGATACCAACGGAGTGCGTATCCGAAGTAACCGGATCGAGGGATAGTCTAGCCCTTCTTGCTAATCCCAACCCAATTTTCAATGCAAACTGTGTAACTCAGCCGGGCCTTGGCCCAACTTTCTCGAGCCCACGCATCATTCACCTAGAGTGGCGGTTGATGACAACCTTGCACACACACTCACACTCATACCTAATCCCATGAATGCGATACCTCCGTGCATATGCAATGTAGTGCAAAATTGCAACACTATAATCATGTTCAAAAGCATTCGCTAAATGAAACTTAACTTCTTGTTCACTTAAAAGGTAATAAGTGCAGTGCCTTTGATTATGTCGGATGATGAAAAGCTCAACAACATCACAAAAAAGGAGCGATGGTACTTGCTGACATGGTTCTCGATAAAGTATCAACTCATCTGTGTTGTGCACTACTTGTACAGAAAAAACATCTATATTTGCTTATAATTTCTATGTTATGATTGTTGTTTGTAGCAACAAGATGTTGCAGTAGTGTTGTAAGAGAATAGTCTCTTAGACGATAAATTTAGATCCATCTATGGCCATTTCATTAGCGACATTAACAAATGTGATAAGGTTTGGCGTTGCTACTTATATTACATAGGTCATCCTTATTAATAAATGGATGTTTTATGATGTCTCAATCATCATTGTTTTACATGTTTTATACTATGGATATATGTACCAATAAATGATGGGGACATTCATTGGTACTTAATTGTAGTAGATGTAGAGAATAAGGAGGTCATGATTCTTGACACATTGCCTGATCCCCGCAAGAAACATATCCGATTTACACAGGCTGTAAAAACGGTAAAATTTATGTACTCTAAGTAAATTTTGTGAAAGGTGTAATTCCAATATTTATCATCTACATACTTTGTACTCGTGACTAGGTGAAGGTACTACATCATCTAATTGTTGAGTTATCAGAAGAGGTCACACCAATAGACAAATGGTTTATCATTACACCAAGATGGGTGCCGATACAAAGCAATGAATACGATTGTGGGATGTAAATCATCGAGATGCTTCGGGCGCCACATTTGGGTAAAAAATTCCCTATAATGGTATATAGTACACATAATATTGTAGTACCTCATATAGTGTTATTTTAGAACCGTTATAGTGGTTTTCTAATATGTCAATGCACATGTTTTCTTACTTTTGTAAGAACCTACTAAAGAAATGCGCATGGAGTTGGCTATCAGTCTTGTAACACACATTGCCAACAAAAATAGGGACAAGACAATGTTTAGAGCATCACTATTAGGATGATATTGGGGGTGTGCATCCTGTGCATGTTTATCTTATTTTCAGTTTTTGTGGTCAAATCTAATGTATGCCAATGATTCTTGCAGATAGAGTTACATGTATCGCTTCACTAATGAACTTGTCCCTGTTGGATTTGGATGGCTTACACATCACTGATCAGGCTCTCTCCATTCAACAGCTACTGTCTCTCTTCTGGTCTTTCTCTCTCCTCACTCTTCCCTTCACACAAGCTATGTCTTCATTCTCTCTATCTCTCCACCTCTTTTTGCTCCTATCACACGCACACACACACAACAACACACACAATAGGTTTCGATTTCTATTTTGGGGTTTTCGCAAAACACGTAGGATTTTGGATTGAGGGGCTTTTGGTTTGGTATTTTCGGGAAGGGGTTTGTGTTTTGGGTTTTCGAAGAACACACACACACAGACACAGAGGCAACATCAGATGATCTAGGGATTTTGGGAAGGGGTTGGTTTGGGGTTTTCGAGAAGAGATTTGTGTTTTGTGATTGAATTGTGCCAATTATAAAGCAGAGCAACCTCTCTTTGATTTCTTCCTAGCAACCCAAACACACACGCATGAGCACTCTCTTCTCTTTCTTAATATTTGACTCTCTGTATTTACCCGATTGTCCAACAATGATAGTTAAGGGTGCGGGTGGGATTTCTGCAGGTCGGGTGTCTCTTGGATTTCCCTTTTGCTGCAGTCTTCTTCTATCGAATTGTTGCTACTCATAGTGCAAACAACTGCTAGATTTGTGGAGCATTTCCTGGTGATTGGGTCATGGTTTGATATATTTGTTGTGTTTTCCATCCTTTTCATATAATCAATAGCTAGAAATCTAAATCATTACTTTTACTGTTGCTAGACATCAACAATGAATTTGTCATTGCAACACTTCTATGGGATCATGGACTGGTAAGTTTTTGAGAAAGACCTCAATCAATGTGTTGGACCTTCTTGGTGAAATTCATTGGGTTGATCATTTGTTTTGTTGTAGATGACTATGTTTGGTGGAGAAATGGTGATGATTTTCTAGTAAATTTTCTCTTACTTATGCTTTGGAATCATTTAAGCTATCTGAGATAGAGAAATGTTCTCTTTTACTTGTTTATTAATTAGTCATAGATGCGGAAACACTGAGTAGCGCAACCCGCCCTCAACCTCACCAAAATATAAAAGAATAAAAAAGAAAAGAAAAAAGGAACATTGGTTTTTTTTTTTTGGTGTAAATTGATATGCATTTTGTGTCCAGTTATTGCTCATGAGTATATTGCTCGAAGCTTTTGTGTGTTGCCGATATATGGCATTGACTCTGGCATTTGATCAGGCTTGCTATGCTGCTCTTCAGAGTTGGGTTTCAAAATAGTTTATGACTGTATGGTAATAAGCTAAGCTAAGAAATTGTTTTAGTAGCTTATAGAGTTATTTTTCACCTTTTATTGTGAATTCATTTTCAAAATTGTGAATTTGCAGTGTGTTCTCTTTCTTGTGGCTGTCACATTTTTTGTCACATGGTGGTTTGTTCAGTTTGTTGATGGTTTCTTCAGCCCCATATATGAAAGACTAGGGATTGACATATTTGGTGAGTCTGCAAATCTATGATTGGTGTTTATAATTTCATGTTATTTGATAGGCCTTTTTTGTTTATACATGGTTTCATGAGTATTGAGTTCTACTGATTACTTGAGAGCATAATCTATGAGGTGTAGGAAAACATATTTTATGGTTTAGCCATGCAAGTTGCTTACGAGAACAACTAAAGTTTGTTCCTCGACAAGAAAATGAATTAAAAAATGCATTGCTAATGCAAAAGATTGTTGAGCAGAAGGTTCAAAACGAAAAAGGCAAATCTTTACATGTTTGATTCCATCAGATGTCAGTTTTGTTTGCAATAATTTTCCTCTTTTTTTTTTTTCTGGACCGTGATACTGAGATGGTGTAATTGGCTTACAGGGTGTTATGGGCCTTATCAAGAGGATCAGTGAGTATTGTTTGTAATTTGATACCAGAACTGAAACTAAAAAATATAGCTGAACAATCTGTTCCTGATTCTCAATTTTTGTTTCAAATTTGCTGTCAATATGTTAATACATGCACCTATGTAGGTATGTTTGGGTGGACTATTGAATGAGTCCTATGTAGAAGCTATAACAACTCAAACGGAGGCTTTGGGGGATATGGATCCGATAATTAAATGCAGGTATATTTTCATGTTAGTGTATGTAGAAGTTAGATGACGCGTATCACGAATACTTTATTTTTAGTTCTTTGAATCCTTTTTATTGGTTTCTATTGCGCTTGGAATATTGTTATTTTTTGGGGTTCTATCACTGCTAACTTTTGGTGCATTTTGAGGTGGTAATGAATGAACCAAAAGTTACATAGGTGCATGGGTTTTTGATTTTATTTGATGTGAGCTTTCTAATTCAATCACACAACTCTGTTTTTAATTTTATTTTATGCTGGTTGGTTTACATTGCTTGATTTGAATTGAATTTTAGGTTACAACTCTGATTTGATTTGAATTTTAGGTTTGATTACTTTATTGGAATCTTGAATTGGGGATTGTGAGTTCTTATTTGATTTTATTTGATGTTACATTATTTGGTTTCCTTAAAACTCGCAATTGAATTTGAGGTTTATATCAACTCAATTGGATTTTAGTTTGGAGTTATTTTGTTTTTATTACTTTTCTTGGGATTGTTTAATTATTTGGGATTGTTCAATTTTGTAGGCACACGAAATTGGATACCCAAAATTGTGTAGAGAGTGAAGCTACTTGCCCCACTACATTTGTTGAATACCGATTGACGTGGATTGGGTGCTCGGAAGCGGTGGTTACAGGTTGGGGCAGCGGTGGGGGTGTGTTTTCTACAAGTGTGGTGCCTATATGTATCTATTGACAACAACTATGAAAGAGAACCCTCTTAGATGTCAAGTGCTTTCTATGTTTGCTATGCTTGATGGCTTTATGGATTCCGTTTAAGTATAAAATTGGGTTATTTGGAATGGTGATTTTGTGGAAAATAGAGTTGAATTGTGATGATTATTATATACAATTTTAATGGTTATATGTTTTGTTTGAATTATGATAATTTTTATGTATGATTGTGAACTGAGAATTTTGGTTTTTGATTGGTTTGGATTATGTAGTGAGTTGTGAATTTTTTTCTTTGATTTGTTTGGTTCATTAGTAAATTTTTCTTGAGATTGATTATGCGATGGTTTGTGTTGGGCAATGATATATATAATGAGATATATAAGCTCTGCACCTTTATAGGAAATTCTGTTGAAATTTTTTGAAAAAAATAGTGGAGACTCGATTGATTCAATTTTTTTAATTAAAGCAAATGAAGGAAAATTTATTTCAAATTGATGAGTTTGTTTAGGTGGCAAAGTGTCTTTAGGCATGGGTTATTACTAGTGTTCAACAATATAAAATATTTTTGAAAACTGGTACTTTGCAAGATATATTTTGGGTGGAATGTGGATATTGTTAATCCATTTGCAGCAGCTTTAGGGCCCCTTTGCAAACCAATGGACAGTCTCTTCAGAAGGAAAATGGTGTTGATGTTTGAAGATAAAGGGTAATAATGGGAAGTGAGCTCAAAACAGTCTAGTGGTCTAGCTGTTGCTTGTTGGGAGTAGTTCGAAGAGCCATGGGAAAATTTTATTGGTTTTTTCATTTTTTGAAGGATTAAAGTCATGTAAATAAGGATTGAAAATTCTTTTCTTTCCTATTGCTTCTTGTAAATCTTTGGTTTAATTTTCAATAAAACTTCTCCTTTCTAAAAAAAAAATAGATAACATATGTCAGTTTCTCATTTGTGTCCAAATGCTAATGCCAATTCACATCTGGGTTCGGTGGTTGTTGAATTTGCATTTTTTTTATTACAAATCAGTTGAACTGTCTGAAGATGGAGGGAAAATGTCCTTTAATCGATCAAAAATAGGGTAAGGGGTGGTGTAATAATTCTCTCATTGTAGCACTGGTACACTATATAGGCATGAAATTCGGCGAACTTGTTCTTACAATATGAACATATTAATGTGAATGAAGTCATATTATGAAAAAAAAAAAGAACAATCTATCATAAAACACATACCTTCAACAAGTATATCTCACCAACAACAAACTTTCACCACTTTAGCATTGCCACTATTGTGAATAAAACTATTTATATGTAACCTACAACTCAAAATGGCTTGCACACTGCCATTTGTATATGTGTGCAGGTCAATTGAGGTATAGGTTATATATAAGTAACTCAGATCTTGTATTGACATACTGTAGGTGCCTGGACTATGAAGATGAAGAGAATTTATCTCACAAGCAATATAGTTACACTATGTTATATAGATAGAGGTAGAATATTTAGTCCCCACCTAACAACATTAGTCCCTACCAAACAAAAAAAATTGCAAAAAAAAATACCGCTTGTATAACTACTTGTCAAAATCTTGGGTTCCATTAGAATGGGAATGGTCGGTGAGAATGATGGGTAAGAATGGTTGGTGAGAATGGTTTGTTGCCCACTGTAGCTTTATATAAGGAATTACTCCAGATTGTTCATCTTCATCATCAACGTACTCCTAACAACTTAGCATTGCTTTGATCTTTTTCATTCCTAATCAAAGGTACTCCTAACAACTAACCTTCATCCTTTTATCCATTTGTTATGATCTTTTCCAAGAAATGACAAAACAACGTTAAGCAAAAGATGACACAAGAAGGAATTCTAAACTGAGTAGAAGAGAAAATAAACAAAAGGCAAAGGGATCCATAAAAAAAATGGTCTGCACTAAAAAAGAAATGGTATCTACATATTTTCGCACATCAAACATCCCAAATCACCAAAATCAACCCAACAAAACCTCAGGCCAGCAAAACACAAGCAAAAAAAAAAAATTTGATTCAGCAAAACACAGGCAAAAAAAATTGATTCAACAAAACGCAGGCAAAAAAGAATTGATTCCAATTTAACTCTTTCTGTTTATACAAAAAAATCAGTATGTGCCACTAAATCAAGCCCATAAACACTATACATGACTCTTGTATACAAAAAAAAGAATATGTCACACATATAAAACACTTGGTCATTATCATCTCCGATATTTACCACAATTCTTTTGTTGGTGTTGTTGTGCCTTGCTTATGATCTTGTTTCTTGATTCGTTGTATATGTGAATAACAACTTTGAATGCTAGATCATTCCACATCATATTAGATTCATCCTAAAAATAATAACCAATAACCATAGTTAAGTTGACAAATGTTACATGCACAAATTTAATTTAGTACTATTAAATATTAAATAAGGAGAATAGCTATCATATCGTAATTGTGAATGATTGATCCAAAAATTGAACATTCATCTCCTTTATGACAAATATTCCACAACCATAGCTATTTGTTTGCCTAGGAGCTCAATCCACTTCATATGTGTGCCACTTGGTCAATGTTGGCGTGTGATTAGGTATGACAAGCTGAAAGACTCGATCTAATTGTTTAATCACATTTGCAACAGCACAAAAACGGCTATTGTTGGGATATAATGGTAGAGAATCAAGTAATAAAACTTTTTCTTTCACTACATCCATCACGCATAAATACCATTGGGTATTGTTGTCGTTCATGGGTTTATAGATCTACATACATACATAAACAAATACAAGGATACTAATTATTGTGTAAATGATTAATTATAAACACACACACAAAAAAAAAAATAGGACATCTACATACCTTTTCACAGTTCTTGAAATTTGAAACGAAGTACCTTTGAAAATCAAGCAATCCAATTGTTTTTTCTTGTTCTTTTCCTTCCTCCACCCTTCCAAGTGCTTTTTGATGGGTATTAAAGGTAAATATGAGTACACATTTAACCCACATTGTACATGTTCAAGATTATAAATGTCAAATAAACCACATTACCGCAAACCATGTGGGTATGTACCACGTTGACCTTTTTGTAAACAGATTAAACTTTACATCGTCCGGAATAATATAAGATGCCTAATCTATTATCTTCAGGTCAAAATTTACAAAATCAATACTTGGTCAATATAAAAAACACAATAAATAAATCAATTTTTAACTCACAATGTTTAACAACCATTTTGTTGGTTTTAGAGATTCAATAAATGAATATTTGTTGGCAGAACATGTCTCAAATCTCACCAGTGTCTCACTATTTCATGCAAAAAATCAATGTTATCAAAATCAGATCGGTCATCGAACCGGCTAGGGGACTGGGTTAATGGTTCACTGGTTCAACCGGTGGGTCAACTGGTCAGACCGGTCATATAATAAAAAAATAATATATTTATGTTAATTCACTGTGGTATTTCTGTTAATAATCTTAACATCAGTCCCATTCTCGTATTTAACGATGGTTTAATACAATGATCGCCCAGGACTCTCTCTACATATATATATATATATATGTGTGTGTGTGTGTGTGTGTGTGTGTGTGTGTGTATGTGTATCAACAATCAACTTCAGAGGTGGGTGCTGGTTTTAATCCCTTGGATTTCTTTCTCTTTACTTTGTTGTTGCTGGTTGCTGGGTTTAATCCCTTGGATTGTTCGTATAGCAAGTTAGACATCGAAGCAAAGGAAAACAAGTTGGTTGAGATCCGAAAGAGCAGAATTGGTCTTCAAACCGTCTAGTTTTTAAAAACTGGCCGGTTCACTGTTTTTTTACAAAAACCGGCCGGTTTTTTAGTTTTTAGCCAGTTCTCTTCCTTATACGGTCCAACTAAGGAACCAGACTGGTTAAGGTCCCGGTTTACGGTTGAACCGGTCCGACCGGCCGGTCCGGTCCAGTTCTGATAACACTACAAAAAATAGATTAGTAATTGGTGATGATCCCACAAAATACAAGAAGAACATGACACAAACTATATAGTATAAATGTGACACCCCTAAAATCGGGAATCCTTTGTCAACCTGTTGACCAACCATTAACCCGCAGAATTACTCGTGGATGCCACTTAACTCGACACCACGGCACAACATCCCCTTTACGAGGATCACAACACACGAAACTGTACACATTTAATCAAATGACCCATCCGAGGTCCAATACACCACAATTTATGCTCAATTGTTGTCCATTTACATCATTTGAATAAGAGGGCACATAGCCCAAAAACATGGCAAAGCATTCTTAAAATATCAGATTTTTGAAAAACCTACCAGTAGGTTAATGTTCTACCGATAGGTTTTGCCTGCTAAAAAAGGTTCTATCGGTAGGTTAATGTTCTACTGGTAGGTTTTGCCCAGATTTGCCTGTTTCACCTGTTTTTAATTTTCAATCCCATCAAATCCATCCCACAACCATTCAATACATGTTTAATGAAGTTTTTCACATGAAACATGATACAACAAGTTCTATTACAAGCAATTTCATATATTTATATGCCAAAATGGAATTTTCACAAAAGTTATATAAAATGAGTCATAAAAGGCACAAGTCGGCCTTCTTCACCCTTGAGGCTCGAATTGAGAGTCGTCTGTCGGTGTGAACCCCGCACCTGAAATATTTTCCCACAAAGGATGAGCCACGCTCAATAGGGTATCTCCTAAAGATGCTACTCCCCAACCTAAGTGCATATGAAATGTTCACAAGCAACATTCATCAAACAACAAACATTACAATCAAGAACAGACATTCAATGATAAGAATACCATGCCATGCCATGAAATGAGATGAGACCCACTCATGTACATCAATCCGAGCCCTTTTTTGGCTTCCTCAACACATGCAATTTTCATGTATGAAAACCCGGGCATCCCATGCCCCCACCATCAATGTTTCGCATCAAATAACTATTTTATTAAACAAAATCATGTGTCTTTGTGGGTAGCGGACTTTTGGTGTCTCACCGCCAGCTCCGCACACCGATACACTTTTTTGGACTTGCACCGTTGGAAGTGTATAAACCAGTAGCCGGGTCTTGCACCGGAGGGAGAGTCTAGCCGTTCTTGCTATACCCGACACAAGTTTTTCATGCAACCGTGCGACTCAGTCAGAACTTCATTCCAACTTTTCCTGAGCCCACCTATCATCCACCAAGTGTGGTGTCTGATTGAACCATGCACACACACACCCACACTCATGCCCAATGCGCATGAATGTGATGTCAACATCATGCCCAATATGCAATGAATGCCAAATGAGCAATTTTCACCATTCTATTGCCCATTATATCAAAAGCATATAATTTCCACACTCTTCATAATGCTAACATATCATAAAACATATATTAACATTATACCCAACAACAAATCCCAAGCATGTTAGCACATAATCTATGCCAATAACACACTTAATCCACAAGGTACAATATAAACACATAGCATGCCCACATAATATCATTTTCTAAGAAATCACAACTAATCATTTCCACACACCAATTCAAGATAGAATTTATTCTACCTAATATCAATACTCATTTCCTTAACTTTTACAACAATAGGCAAGGGTTATAAACATCTAACACCCTACCTATTCCATATACTCAACCTAGGTTGGAAATAAACCTAATTAGGGAGAAAACCCTACCTCTTGAAGCGTAAAACGACGTTGAGAAGCTTCAAGAACCCGATTCAAGCTAGAATCTTCACTTTTCCCAAATCCCGTTACTTGGACTTCGGTAAAACCTGCGCTTTTTGGTATAGCCGCGTAGCCCTCGCCGAGAGGAACAACTTTAATACTTGGCTCGAGATGATTTGAACGACGAGGATGCGTAGATCATAGAGAGAAGGTGGAGTTTTTTCCTTTTTCCCCCTCTTCCTTCTCCAACGTGAACCCAGCAGAGAATAGGAGAAGAAATCTGATTTTCTTCCCCTTTTTATAGTCTCCAAACACTTGGTCCACAAAGCGCCAGATGACCCTCTTTTCCCGGGTCCGTTTTCGCTCCGAAACGATTAAATTTCGCCCCGATTCAAGTCCAACATATTTTTATTTCAACTTGTTTTAAATTATTTTCCAAATTTTGAAATTTTATTAAAAATTTCATTTTTGGGTCACCCGAGATCCGACTACCTCGTAAAACGCAAAAAATCCGACTGTCTCGGAATTCGACGAAATTTGACAGGATAACTAGATTTCGCGAGACGAATCCAACGGTGAGGTCTGTTTCATCATCCGAGTTCTAGAAAAATTCAGGTTTTTAACCCGTACCAAAGTGACAATTTACTGTTTTGCCATTTTTCATAAAAAAGTTCAAATTTACCCGGGTTTTACAATACATACCTCATGTCAAGGGAGTTGTCAAATATGTAATTCAAAACACATTTTATCATAATCACTAATTTCATCAATGTGTGGATAATCCCCATCTGATGAGGTCCACAAATTGGTGGAATCTGAAATCTGCTTATTAAATAATAAATAGTATTATTAAATGTGGCACTTTTGTTTAAATAAAGTCAATATAAAGATTTGTTTAAACAAGTATTTAAATGTTTTAATCTGGAGCACGAAACCTCGTGAACGTTGATAGTTGAGAGAATGTGAAACGTTGTTATTTCTTGAACTTTATGTATTTTTCAGTTCAGCCTTCTCATCATCCTTTTTTTCATTATCCTTTGTTATTTTTTCAACCATATCTACATCAACACCAGCCTCATGCTTATTTACAATTTCCTCCATCTTCTCCCCTTCATCTTTATTTTCATTCACCTCATCTTCATCCTTATTTCTAGCTTTGTCATCTTCATCCTTATTTCCAACTTCCTCCATCTCCTCCTTTTCATCCTTATTTCTAGTTGCCTCAATCTCCTAGTGTTCATTCTTATTTGCATTCATCTCATTTTCATCCTTATTTCCAACTGCTCATCTTCATCCTTATTTGCATTCACCTCATCTTCATCACCCTTATTTCCAGATGCCTCCATCTCCTCCTCTTCATCCTTATGTGCATTCACCTCATCTTCATCATTATTTCCATCCTTCTTTACAGCTTCCTCCAGCTCCTTTTCAGTTTCCTCCATCTCCTTTCCAGCTTCCTCCATCTCCTTGTCAAACAAGGTTCCATTATTGTCCAACTATGATAACACACATAGAGCAGTATTATATTGCATTATCGATTAATCTTGTAATCAAGTAAAACCACAATTAGGTTTGACGTGTTATACCGCCGCTTTATATGTCGTGTGCTTCTTCAAGATAATATTTTCATACTTCTTCAAATAAAGTTGCTGCTTACACAAACAAACAAGATAAGAGATTTAGAATATATATTTTTATTACTAAAAATATGAATTTTATAGTGCCTATCATACCTTGAAAATCTCATATGGTGATTTCAAATATTTACTTGGCTTCCACTTAGAGTTTCTTCTCAGCAACTTTGCGCTATACTTTTGTTGCACATTTGCGTTGTATTTTTTTTTTTGCGTGCATGAGTGTGAAGCCGGTTGAAGGTGAGGTATGTTTGCAATGACATTTGAATGTTGCCGCGGTGTATCTTTTATAGCCTTTATATTCGGAGTTTGCACCATTTGAAGTAGAATCCACATACAATTATCATACTTAGATTCTTTTAAGGTTTCTTCATGGATTGCTTCATTGTCTATGTCTTTATTCTCTCCACAAGTATCACATTATTTTTGTATTTTGTTGCTTTAAGTTCTTCCAAGTCATCAATGATTTTCTCCATCATGGTAACCACCGAATCTACTTTGCCAGATAGGTCATCCTTGATTTTGGCCATTGATTTTTCCAGGGATGAAAATATTTTTTCCCATGACTGAAAAAAATAATACCAAATCATCAAGTACACATAATTAGAAATATAAGTACTCACAGTCACTTATATATATAATATCATTATACATACTTTGGATTCATTACACATACTTCGGATAGGCCACCACCTGCCTGCCTTAAGTTAGGATCCTCCTCAATTTTGCATGGAACAGGAGGTTGCACAATGAGTGGAACATATGGCTGTGCATTGAGGGGGGCTACTCCTACAACTGGAACCTACAACATATATAACTCTAACACTCTAATAATCAAATTGAAATTGAAATACATACACATCACTTATTAACAAATAATAACAATATATACCTCTTTCATGTTTGTCAACTTCTTAAAGATAACCACACCATTTTTTTATTTTCAAATCACCACATGCTCCAATGCGGGGAATGGATTGACATTTGATTGGTACAAGGGAAACCCCTGTAGGTGTCAGGTGCTGAAGATAAAAAATTTATAACAAGCAACTACTCTCGATTAGAACAATCTACTACAAGCAACTACTCTCAATTCAAAACAAAAATAATACTAAGCACAAGATCGTTCAGGTAATCAATACATTACCTTGAGAACTAGTAGACAACCACTAATGTTGTTTTGTCCATATGTCTTATATTTTTTCACCCCCTCAATCAAGGCATCAAACACCAACTTGGTCCAGTTCTTCGCTCCCAAAGAACCAACCTCCACCACAAAATGGAGGAATGAGCTACTAATTAAGGTCTTTGTTGTAGGACACAGTAGACATCCAAGTACAAATAAGATAAAGATACGCCGAAAGTCCTCTGAATCCACCTTCATTTCATCCGATTTGTTATTCAAATAGTTCAATGGAATATTTTTCATTCCAGTGAACATGGAATTACAGATTCCCTTTATTCTTTCATAGGGGCCACTTGTCTCCACATCTATCCCCCCACATCTCAACCCCAATATAGATTCTACATCCTTAGGAGAGAACTTTAAGGATTTCCCGTGAATATTCAACACACATGAATTAGGGTCAAAGTGTTCAACCACCCAGTCACGCAAATATCTCCTCAATATTTTGCATTCGAGGCTTAACAAACCTCCGAAACTAATCTCTTCAACCCTATATTTTTGTTCATCGCTAAACCTCTCTATTGCTTTCACCATCATTCCTAGTGAACATCTGGTTCTCAACTGTACTATCAAACATTTGTCATTATATAACATACAAAATAAACACATGTTACACAAATAATTTAATATTATGATTTACCTTTTCTTTTGGTGTAGATTTCTTTTTGCAAAACTCTTTTTCTTATTTTGATGATTTTGCCATCTCTATATATTTTTCTTTCTCACAATCTTCTATATTCTTTCATTGTAGTCTAGGCTGCTTCATGAACTGAATGAGTGAGTGGAATGGTTATACATACATATATGCAACATATCCCTTACACAATGGAGAATTACATAATATCCCTTACCCCATGGTCAAGTTTTTTATTTTCCTTTCCTTTCATTGTCTTGAAAGTTAACTTATATAATAATTCAAATAATTATGCATATGTGTCATTAAAAAATATTGTATTTTGAAATAATTAATATAATTTATAGCAATCCCCCACATATTTTATATATATATATATATATATATATATATATATATATATATATAAAATATGTGCAACGTACATGTGCATCATCTAATTGAACAAAATTGTATTACGCAGTGGATATTCCAAAAATTTTCGTAGTGTTTACACAAAAAAATAACGAGATCTGAGGGTGACATGTGCAAGGAATCCGACGGTCACAAGGGAGTCTGTGATAGTCCACAATTGACAGGACGGTTAGAGGAGTAGGATTTTTTGAATCTCGATAAACGAGGAGACGTGGCATCATGAGCCACAAGTTGAAAATAGTTCAGCACATATTCACGCATCTCAAGGGATAGAGCCATGATAATAAGTCATGGCGAAAAAGATGGATCAATGGTTGAGAGCTATCTCTATAAATAGCAGAGGTTAGGCCACTAAGAAGGGATCCCACGATCAAACTTAAGAGCTCTTCACAAAGTCAACCTATTGTTTTACTTATTTCTTGCTTCCGAGCAATCTTTACTTTTCCTGTAATACATCACTCCTGTGATCTTTTACTGCTTTCATTTAATGCTGAACCTAGTATTCAATTCGTCTTCCAAATTCAAATTTAATTTACTTGTTATTTTGCATTCCCGCTATTTACTTTACAGTAGAGGTAACCTTACGCCTCGCTACAGTCGTCTGAACAATCACGATTTTAGAACTTCACGTCTTTTCGAGTAAGTAAGGTCGTACATGTTTGGATTTTAAGTCCACTTGGACTTTGGCACGCCCGCAATCCAAAAATAAGACAAACACATAGAAACTAATATTTTTAAATTTTATATTGACCAACATATCACTTTTCTTAGTTAACGCCTTCACAATTCTAGAAAACTAGTGGTACAACTCAAATAATGCAGAACCCAAGCATAGGTTGTTGTGAAGTAATAATAGACTATGGAAGTCCGAGATCGATCCTTATGGAATTTAGAAGTCTTGGAATGCAAGAAAAATAAAAGAAAAGTGTTTCAAAAGTTTTTGGGAAAAGAGTTTGTTCAAAAGAACAGGGATTGAGTGATTAAGACAATAATTGAAATACTAAAACATTATGAATACCCTTTCAAATTCACACAATAATTATGTATTATCCAGTTTTTGAACTCAATTGGGAATCAATCGAGGAGTGATCCCAGTCGGAAGATTTAGCGGTCATAATATGAAAACATCCAAAGTCATAACCAACAAATTATCCAAATAAATCTAGGAATTCACATGCATATTACAAGCATTCACTGTGCCTGAAGTCTACGATAAATCAAGCTCTCTAGCATATAAACCCTAAATTTATTACGAATAACCAATCAATTATCTTATGAAAATCCTATTAATTAATTCAAGCATGGAATAACTAGTTATTTGACTCGTAGGAAATCTCAAACATTCGATGTATGTGGCACAAGGAATCAAGAAATTATACAAAGCAAAAACTTTACTAAAAGACAAGAATTGAATTAAAAGAATAAATCAGACATTAAAAACATTGGATCAAAGACAAATACCGTGCTTCATTGAAAGTATCTCCCCTAACCTTAGTTGGGTTTTTAGCAAGCCATAAAAACAATACAATAAACTATAAGAAGAAAACTAGAAGACAAAAGGTAATTACAATGTAAAACTACACCCTATTTATAGGTAGTTGAGTAGCAAGACCTAGGTTACAGTAGGGTTCCTAAGCACTGGGCAAATCTCGAACATGCATCCAGACGCACAGTTGTTACAGTTCGGACTCGCATTGCTATCTTGATCTATAAGAAACATGCGTCCGAACGCAAGTGATATACCGTCCAGACGCGACTGGCAGTGCTTTCCTCATAATTCTCTAGAATAGTAGTCCAACTGCTTCCTCTTTTACATCCGGCCGCATTCTCTCTTCGGTCCAGACACGTTACCTTTTATGTCCGAACGCATGTCTTTGCTTTTCATGGCCACTCTCTGGAACTTCAGTCCGGACACACACTTTATTTCGTCTGAACGCGATTTCCAGAATGTCTCTTTTGCATCCCTTGAACTTTGAACTCCTTTCTTTTCTTGTGTCTCATCCCATTGGTCATCAAATCAACCTATTTACCTACAAAACTAGAAAAACACTCTAAAAAAGAAAACATATCCAAAACTCAATTAAATCATTGCAATTAATACCTTTCCCAATGTAATTAGCCAACTACTAATATAGAAATAACACCATATTCATGGCTAATCAACTAGGACCTAACATAAGCCTTTTTTTTTTGGGTATTGTAGTCAAAGGTATACAGACCAACTTACTCATAATTCAACTAATCTCCTCCTTGTTCGGTCAAAGACTGACCATCACGCGGAGACTAGAGAATTCATGAGCGATAAATCTCTCATGACTTGGCCTCAAGGGAGTTGACAAGTTTCGAACTCAAAACGTTTGAGTTTACAGCTCGTTACTGTTTCCACAAGGCTACCATGGGGTTATAAGCGTTTTTTGTCTCTGCTTATTTTTGCCAATTCGTAAGTAAGAGTGTTAATTTTATGCATTGACATAGACACGACAAGAATAACACGATTAATTAGTACTATAAGAAAAAATAAATCTCTCATGACTTGGCCTCAAGGGAGTTGACAAGTTTCGAATTCAAGACGTCTGAGTTTATAACTCGTTACTGTTTCCACAAGGCTACCATGGGATTATAAGCGTTTGTTTGTCTCTGCTTATTTTTGCCAATTCGTAAGTAAGAGTGTTAATTTTATGCATTGACATAGACACGACAAGAATAACACGATTAATTAGTACTATAAGAAAAAATAAATCTCTCATGACTTGGCCTCAAGGGAGTTGACAAGTTTCGAACTCAAGACGTCTGAGTTTATAACTCGTTACTGTTTCCACAAGGCTACCATGGGATTATAAGCGTTTGTTTGTCTCTGCTTATTTTTGCCAATTCGTAAGTAAGAGTGTTAATTTTATGCATTGACATAGACATGACAAGAATAACACGATTAATTAGTACTGTAAGAAAAAATAATTTTTTTTAAAAATTTTTTATATAATATTTTATGAGTTCTTTTAGAGTTAAATAATTTTATATTGACAAAAAAATAACACGACAAAAAAGTAACACGATACGACATCAGATAAATTGATACCCTGCTCATAAGTCCAATCTCACTTTAAGGATAGACTCTCAAAAGAACATCAATCAAACAAGAGCATGGCGACATGGTCATTTGGTTTGTATAGATGGAATTGTAGTGATATATTCAGTGAAGGTATCCTAATAATAGACGGCTGAGTTGTAGATTTTTCCTCAACAAGAATTGAAATGCATACATTTTTCTATTGAACAGAATTGGCATGCCTTCCTGGTGGAACTAAAAATAAGCAAAAAAAAAAAACTGAAATAAATCACAATCAGCTGTCCAGTGATGCTCATGAGCTAATAGCTTATAGCAAAGGTTGAGAACATATGAATGAGATTTAGATACTTAACAAAAGAGTAAGAAAATGATACTAAAAGAGTTATGTCAACAAGAAATTTAAGTTAATTGGGACTATTTACAATTCATCTGAGATTAAGTTAGAAGTTTTTAAAAAAAAAAAAAAAACGTTACAACTGTTGCTATGGATTTCTACAATATGGCAAAATTATACTTAAAAATATGTAAAACAAATATAAATAAATTTGTTTATGCAATTAAAAGCAATACAGTAACATGTAAAATTGTATCTAACACACACCCGATCTAGCATAGGCGACGCGCGCGTGGTTGAACTGAAGCCCATGTAGGTGCTTACTCCGCTCACAGAACTGTAGTGCCCCTTGGGACGTAACCCATAGATCAAACTTGAAGTGTATTTACTCTCTTAATTTTTCTTACCCAACCAATGTGAGATTGATATTAAATTTCACATTGTCTAACCTCCAATTTTCACATTTCAAGAGGTTCACTTTGAAGTCTATTTTCTCATTCGCCTCTTACTCGATTTGAACAAGTGAATATACTATGTTATTCTCCTCACGGAGCAGAACACGAACCCACAAAAACAGACCATCACGTGGGGACTAGAGAATTCATGAGAGATAAATCTCTAATGGCCTGGTTCCAAAGGAGTTGACAAATTTCGAATCCAAGAAGTTTGAGTTTATAGCTCATCACTGCTTCCACTAGGCTACCCTAGGGTTATAAGCGTTTGTTTGTCTGTGCTAATTTTGTCAATTCATAAGTAAGGGTATTAATTTTATGCATTGACATAGAAACGACACGACATGATACAACACGAAACTTGAAAATTAAATAAATAATTAGCATAAATAATAAATCGATCAAATTAAGGTTATACAAGAATAACACGATTAACTAGCACTGTAGGAAAAAAAATAATTTTTTTATGAGTTATTTTAGAATTAAATAATTTTCTTTTGACACAAAAATAACACGACAAAAAATTAACACGATATTACATGAGAGAAATTGATACCCTACTCATAAGTTCAATCTCACTTTAAAAATAGACTCAAAAGGACATCAATCAAACAAGAGCATGGCGAAACGGCCGTTTGGTTTATATAGGTGGAATTGTAGTGATATATTCAGTTATGGTATCTTAATAACATACGACCGAGTCATCAATTTTTCCTCAACAAGAATTGAAATGCCTACATTTTGCTATTGAACAGAATTGACATGCCTTCCTGGTGGAACTAAAAATAAGCAGAAAACAACTGAAATAAGTCACAATCAGCTGTCCAGGGATGCTTATCAGCTAATAGCTTGTAGCAAAGGTTGAGAACATATAAACGAGATTTGGATACTTAAGAAAAGAGTAAGACTGCGACACCAAAAGAGTTATGTTAACCAGAAATTTAAGTTAACTGAGACTATTTACAATTCATCTGGGGATTAATGTTAGAAGTTTAAAAAAAAAAAACCGTTACAACTGTTGGTGTGTATTTCTACAATATGGTAAAATTAAACTTAAAAATATTCTAAACAGAAATATATAAATTTGGTTATTCAATTAAAAGCAATACAATAATATGTAAAATTAGATCTAACCAACATCCACTACAACAAAAAATATTTTTTGCGACGTTTTTTTTTCGCGACGATGTTAATTTCGTCGCAAAAAGTTAACTATTAGCGACGATTTTATAATTTTGTCGCAAATTTCTGTTTTGGAAAATTTTTTGCTACGTTTTTTAAAAAACGTCGCGAAAAGGCGATTCCCTCCAAATTGGTTTTTGGCGGGTGTAATGGCAATTTTTTACGACAAAATTTATTTGTCGCAAATAGTTTAGTTTCGTCGCAAAAATAAATAATCTAAAATTTAAAGTAAAATAAAAATTTAATTAAAAATTTTAATTAATTTTTTAGCGACGTTTTTTTTTAAAACGTCGCAAATAAAATTTTTAAGGTATATAAAAAAATTAAAAATAACAATTTAATTCATTATTAGCGACGTTTTCAAAAACGTCGCGAATAATTTTTTTACGTTAATAAAAAATTTAAAAATAACAATTTAATTAATTATGAGCGACGTTTTTGAAAACGTCGCTAATAATTTTTTTATGTTAATAAAAAATCTAAAAATAACAATTTAATTAATTATTAGCGACGTTTTTTAAAAGTGTCGCGAATAAATTTTTTTACGTTAATAAAAAAATTAAAAAATAACAATTTAATTAACTATTAGCGACGTTTTTTAAAACGTCGCGAATAAAGTTTTTTACGTTAATAAAAAATCTAAAAATAACAATTTAGGTCATTTTTAGCGACGTTTTCAAAAAACGTCGCAAATAAATTTAAAAATAACAATTTAATTAATTTGAGCGACGTTTTTATAAAAACGTCGCGAAAAGGCTATTCCCTGCAAATTGTTTTTGGCGGGAGAATTGGCGGGAATTGGCAAATTAAATAAAAAAAACAATTTGATTAAGTTTTCGCGACGTTTTTAGAAAAACATCGCAAATAAAGTTTTTTCGTAAATAAATTTTTTTTAAAAATAACAATTTAAATATTTTTTTGCTACATTTTTTTAAAAAACGTCGCCAATAAACTTTTTGTTAATAAAAAATTTAAAAGAATAATATTTTAATTAATCCGTAAGGACTCTCTCTCTCTCCCTCTCCCTCTCTCTCTCTCTCTCTCTCTCTCTCTCTCTCTCTCTCTCTCTCTCTCTCTCTCTCTCTCTCTCTCTCTCTCTCTCCCCCTCACTGTGTTCTTCTATTTACCCGACTCCACCGTCTCTTATGTCCACCTTCCCTGTTGTTCAGCTCCCCCTGTCATATAGCCAAGTCATGGAATCACAACACGACCCCAACTCCTCAATGAAATCACGTAAGCCTATCAACTGTAGGCCTGACAATTTTAGACACGACTCATGAAATCGACACGAACCCAACACGAATTTAGCAGGTTTGGGTGTAGTCTTAATGGGTTCGGGTGATTAACGAGTTAACTCGGTAGACCCGTGAAATAAATGAACCGTTTCGTGTTTAATCCATAAACTCGTATCAACCCGTTAACAGTTGTACTATAATTTTTTTTTAAAAAAAGTTAGGTCTCTCAACCTCTGGCTCATCTCACACCTCTTATCTCTTAACTCATTCAAAATTAGTAATCATTTAATGTTTATTTTTTGTCTTTATTTTTTTGCTCAGCCATGATTTATTGTTGTAGTAAACATGTCAAACATGTGTAATGTGTAGCAATCTGATGATTTTTCGTGTTGACTCGAAATACTTTAACCTATTCTCTTATTTAGCGGGGTATCACACGTGTTGTATCGGATAACCACTCTATTAAACGATTCGTGTATGGGTGTAATAGTTGAACTCGTTTATATAAATGAATGTGGTATGGATGAAGGTTTTTTGACACAAACCCGTTCCACCCGACACGAAACCGTTCAACTCGACACGATTGTTAGGCCTAATCAACTGCTTGATGAAACTCCTCAACTATTCGATGAAATTAACATATTTAACTAGTATTATAGAAATAAAATGTTAATTATTTGTAACTATTTATTAAACACTGACATTATTATTGTTTAAAAAATATATTTTTATTTATAGTTTTATTTTTATTATTTTTATTAAGCACTGCAATTAATCCATTTTATTAGTATATTTATTAAATTAATTTTTACTTTGTAGAAAAAATATGAGTATGGAAGCACATCTCCCTCGCGCCAATTCTTGCCTCTCTCTGCCTCTCCCTGCCTCGCCCATCTCCACCGGTGAATAGCCACTGCCACCAAAGCCACCGGAGTACCACCAACTGTGAACCCACCTCCATTGCTCTGAAAACCTCAAACCCAGTGAAGCCCCATCCCCAAATCCAACGAAGTCCTATCCTCCATTCCTCTCTCCACTTCTCCCTCGTTGGATCGTCACCTCCTCCCCCACTTGAAGTCACTGCCGCCTCCTCTTTCTGTCGATCGACTTGAAGCCACTGTCGCCTCCTATTTCTCTTAGCCTTCATCAAGCATCCTTGAAGCCACGATCGATTGATGAAGTCGGCTACTTTTGCATAAAATTGGTGAATCGGACGAGTTTTCCGATAAGTGGGTAACAATAAATCAAATTTTTTAGGGCAATTTTGCCCCAAATAGACTTGCGGTTCTGTGTTGTGTTTTCTCTTCTCCATACGCAGAGCTCATCTCCGAATCGATCAAAACAGGTATCAACGGCTATGTACATAATCTCTATCTCTCTGCTATGTATATATATCATTGTATGCGTGTATGGGTTACTGCCGCCTCCATTTGTTCCTTTTGATTTTTGGTTTGCTGGATCTTTGTTTGACTGAATTGGGTTTTCGAAATCTTGGTTTGCTGGATGATATTGAATTGGGTTTTCAGAATCTTGATATGAAAAATTGTTTTGGTATGAAATTGTTCTGGTGCTTGGAGCTTGGGTATGTAGACTGCCTAGGTGACAGTGTGCAGGATCTGTCTGTTTGCTTCTTTGGAGCAGGGAGCTGAGAGTCTTGACACTCTTCACTCTGCGCTGGACTGTCTCTGCAACAGCACTGAGCTGGAGCATGGGTTAGTCTGCACTGGACAGAGCATCAGATTTTCAGAATTAGATTTTTTCTCAAACTGTAATTAGAAATGGTTTAATCCATCTTGAAGGATTAAAACCATTTTTCATACTTTTTAGAACTGCTTGTTTGGTGAAGACATGTTTGTTTTTGGATGGGGTGAGTGCATGTTGGAACTGTTTTGTTACTCAGATGTAAATTGTGATTTCTTTCTTGTTTACATAGATCACTATTGCACAGGATTTTTGTTAAAGATTAAGCACGTAATATCATAACGTAATTGGACAAGTTGGTTTAGTTGAGAAGGAAAGTCCAGTTTAGAGCATTTTTAACTAACTACCCATTTTATCCAATCACCTGCTCACAGTTACTCATTCAAGTTATCACCTGTGATCTCCTGTATAGTATAGAGGGTTTGAACAAAGTCTATCATGGGTTTTGTAAGCTTTGAACTTTTAAGTGGTGAATATATATTGTATGCTTTGTCTAGATCTTGACTTGTATATTGTAGGCGTTTGATTTGGGTGATAGCAAAGAGTGGGTGGCTGCCAGCAGTTTTCTTTATGTTGATGAATGATAAATTCTAAACATGTAAAAGGTCTACCCGTGATTCTTGTTTCTTTATGTCCGCTCGTACTTTTTTTCCATATATGCTCTAATGCCTCTAGTACATACGAATCGTAAACTGTACACTTGGTTCTACTAGTTCAACTCACAAAACACTTGCAACTCCAAATGCTATAATGGCTGGCGAATGATTCCAAGTGTTGTTGGACACTACTATTTACCAGTTGTCTTCTTTCTTACCTGCTGGTCCCGGGCCTCAATATAATGCAGCCTCGCATCACGAGGAGGAGACTAGAATATGCTGTCTCATTGGATTGACAGTATAATATAATGGGCCTCAATATTAAAATTTGTTGCTATATAATCTAACGATAAGAATGTATTATAACCACCACTTTCATTAATATATTCAATAAATATTATAATAATGCTAGACTGAATAAACATAAATAACCAAATAATGTTGTGGTTATGTTGTGAAGGAAGGATAAAATTCAACTTGTAAATGAGTAAAAGGAGATAAAAAAAAAATGTCACCAACCACATCAATGATACAACATATTATATGAATCATATACAACATTAGCAATAGGGCTTTTTCTTAACATAGCTTGGATACTTGGTGAGTCTAACATTGTTCATTCAAGTTAATTATCAAAAGAAAGATATGAATTGTCTATGTGATGACCTCGTTTGGTGAATTATCAACAAGCCCCGACTCTCTCAAGGACATCAATGAGAAATTACGTATGATTAATGATCGGTTGTAGCAGCGTATCATCTAGTTTGTTTGAGTTTACAATCATCTAATTTTTATTTGTGGCATTCTTGTTTTGGTCTTGTAGTGTATATAGTGTTTGAGCGAAATGTGCAATTTCTTTGCTGTTTCTGCAGATTGTTGATAATCTCGCAACGAACACATCCCACAGCCTCACTCTTTGGGCTGACATCCTTCAGGTATTGTAAACCAATTATAAGCCTTTGGATTGGGTGGCAATGCTGCAGTTTTTTCTCTGTTTTCTCTTGGTTTTGTCATATTGTTTTGCCTCTTGATAATAAATTATGTGTTTGAACTCTTTTTTTTTTTTTGTTTAAATATAAAATTTTATTCCATGAATGAATGAATTACAAGAATCAAAGCAATCAAAACATTCTACATACAAGAGCTGGCAACTACCCTATCCTAAAAAACTGCACATAGGATTCTCAACCAGTATCACCTCAAAACCCATGCATAGGATTCCCATGCAGTTTTGCACTCTCTTTGGCTAAGTCTTGCCCTACTGCTGATACTGCATTCCATTCAACCTTCAGGCCCTGAAGTAATTCCTTACCCCCTGCGATCATCTATCCTACCATGCTTGATCATAAACAAGTGGAGTATGTCGATTCAGAAGAAGATGATGATGTGCATTCCCATTTGATTCTGATGAAGAGTCAAATATGTAGATGAATTATTAAGATATTTTCATGCTAATTAATAAATTATGACTTATATAATTAGTATACTTGAATATTGTAGATATAATTTATATATTTCTATATGGCAGGTGTTTTATATAGATGGGACCAGGTCGCCGAGCCACCCCAACAGCTAGAAAGGTTGCATCCTCTGAGGCACCTACTAGGGGTCCAAGTTCCTCGAGTACACATGTTAGGGTTGTATCATCTGACGCACCTACAGCACAACCTGTTGCAGGCACTGAGGGTAGCAGTACATGTTTGATACATATTTACTTTCTAAACATATATTTCTTAATATGGTGGGCTAACATCTATTATTAATGTTTGCACATCAGCATCTACCACCAAGAAACGAGGTCGAGGACCGTCTAGAGGGAAAAATGCTGAGCGTCTTCGTGCAGCTCACGGCCCCCTTGATGTTTTCATTCCTGATGCAGTCGGCGTTCCAGTGGGTGTAAATTCTTCGAAGGTTATGACAGAGATTGGCTTCCTGGCGAGGACGTTTGCCCCTATCAGAAATGTACACAAATGGAAGCAACTAACAGAAGAGGAGAAGACACCACTCATTGCACGGTTGTTGGTTAGTGAATATATTTGTTTGGTTTCAACAAATATATTTATTTGTGTACAGTGTTACAACATGTTGTAATTAATTTGTATATTTATATTTTGTTGTAGACAAAGTTTAACATTAGAGAGTATCATGAAAAAGTTGGTGTAAGGAAGGCCATCGAAAAAAAAATTGCTGCAAGGTACAGGGACCACCGATACCATATGCATATGCACTACAAGGATTTGGTTGAGTCCGGTGTTGACCCAAAGAGCAAGCCATATGGTGTGGTGAGTCAGGAGGATTGAGAGTACATAATTGAAACGCTTTACAAGGATCCGAAATTTCAGGTAACTTTTATTAGCTATGCAAATTAATATCCATTTTTTGTTCCCAATTGTGTACTAATTATGTTCTTCGTATATAGGAAAAATCTCAGAAAAATACGAAAAATCGTGCCAAACTGCCATACAACCACTCGATGGGTTCAAAGTCCTTTCAGTCTGCCCTATATGAAAGGGTGTTATACTTTAGCATTTGCTTCCTAAAATTTAATATATAGGAAATTCATAAATTTGAATATTGATATTTTGATTAACTGTAACAGAGAGACCCTGTGACTGATGAGCCACCCAACATTGTTGATTTTTTTTCACGATTCTCATATCCAACTTGAGTAGTTCTCCATCTTGGCATTTTCCTTGAATTACCTGGTCTTAAGTGGTTGACATGCCCAACCCATGGCAAACTCCACTCGGAGACATCTCTTTAATAATGTGTTAAAGGGGGATGGCTGTGTATTTAAAGAGGTAAAAAGTTTGCTTTGTGGGCTGAAGCATCTGAAGCAAAGTGTTGTAGAACTAGCGTCTTAAACAAGCCAATTGGATAGTTCTCCGCCATGGCATGTTGCTGCAGTAACATGGTCTGAAGTGCTTGACATGGTAATCTCTTGGAAAACTCCATCAAAAGGAGATGTCCTAACAGTTCTTGTTTGTCTCTCAACTTCACATGACGGTGGGATGCTCAATTCCAGTCTATTAATCTGTTCACCATACCTATGAAATCTGGGATGTACTGGTACATTTGTGGGGTTATATACATTACTATGAAAGGGCCCACACAATCCGCAAGTCTTTGCTTCTTGTGGCATTCTTATGTCTTATATTTTCTTCCCAGGAGCTTTGTATGAAGAATTCCATTGATTACTCAATTATATTCTATGTTGTCAAACAGAGTTACTTTCAGGAAACACATTGCCTCCTAGCTGACACAAAAGCTCAAAAGGTTGCATGTCCCATTAAGCACCTAGACTTGACTAATTAAGATTGGTTGATTCCATCAGATTGTACTTTTTGTATTGCTGTGAGAGTTTTATGCTATTGTTATGGGATGATTGGAAAATTTGAATTTTATTAAATGCTTCACTGGTAAGGCTTGAGTTTGTTTTCATTTCCATGGAAAGAAGAAGTGTTTTATCTAACATGGCTGGTATCCCTATTAAGGTTTGTCCTTTTACCTATTTAGGGTGTCCATTATTTCAGGGCAGAACAAGAATAAAATATTTTCAGGGGGAGGTTGATTTTGGCAACTTCTTTCTTTTATGAGGAATGCTCTAACATGGTTGCTGAATTTAGGGCATTACTGGATGGATTGCAACTGATACAAAGAAAGAAGCTGCCAAAATCAACCTAGCTCTTGCTTGTTGTTCTGAATGGTCTGATCTGGAAGCTGGTGCTGCCTACTGGAATGTGCTAATTTGCTGCCTGTGGTACTGTGCTGAGGTATTAAGTTGCTGCAACAACTTTGGTGTTTTTTGTTGATGAGCTGCATTGTTGCTGTCTTGCATTGGTGTTCTGGAGTGGAAATTAAGACAGAGTATTGGAGATGTGCTGTGTAGTTTTTGACTCAAAATGAAGATTTTATTGATTTTTTGATATTGAAGGTTTAAAGCCAACTGTGGCTTAGTTTTCTTTTGTTAAAGCTTTGTTTGCTTTGCTTCTTGAAAAAGGATGATGTAAGAAAAAAAAGTTTGCTTGCAATGCTCCTGATGTGCTGCACTGTTGTTGAACTATGGTGCTGCTAAGCTATGGTGATGTTGTGCTATGGTGATGCTATGCTGTTGTGCTGGGAGATGATTGGAGCTCTGAATTGGTGACTGATGCAGATTGCTGCATATGTTGCTGGGCAGTTTTGACATATGAAGAAGAATTTTGTTGGAATTTTATTTTTTAAGGATTAAAGCCAACTGTGGCTTTTCTGTTTTGTTGAAGCCTTTTGATTACTTTGATTCTTGTAATTTTGGTTTATATCAATAAAATTTTTCTTTTTCCAAAAAGATGTGAAATGTATTAATTGTGTTAGTTTTTTATTAAACACATGTATTATTTGTATACAGGTGATAAATTTTATTGGAATATAATTTTTTTGGAATTATTTTTAAAAAAAAATGAAATTTTTTGCGACAAAATTACAATCGTTGCGAAATGTTGGAGGAACATTCTTTTTAGCGACGTTTTTTAAAACGTCGCAAATGTATTTATTCAATTATTAAAAAACCTTATTTGCGACGATTTTTTTACATCGCTAATAATTAATCACATTATTATTTTTTCCAATTTTATTTATGAAAAAATTATTAGCGACGATTTTTTTAACGTCGCTAAAATTAATTAAATTATATTGTTTTTCATTTTTATAATCAACTATTTGCGACGTTTTTTTTCGTCGCTAAAAATTAATTAAATTATTATTTACATTTTTTATTTTATGTAGAAAATAATTCGCGACGATTTTTTTACGTCGCAAAAAATTAATTAAACTATTATTTTATTTTTTATTTATGTAAAAAGTATTTGCGACGAATTTTTTTCGTCGCTAAAAGTTAATTACAATTTTTTTTGTTACGCAGGTGGAATAGATTTTAGCTACGTTTTTTTAAGTTTTTGCGACGTTTTTTTTTTCGTCGCAAAAAATATTTTTTTTGCGATGAAAATAAATTTGCGTCGCAAAATACTTTCTGCTACGAGGCTGTTGCGACGAACACGCGACGAAAAAAAAACGTCGCAAAAAATAATTTGCGACGTTTTTTTTTAATTTAGCGACGAAAAAAATCGTCGCAAAAAAAACGATTTTTGTTGTAGTGACCCGACTTGGCATAGGCGACGCGCATGTGGTCGAACCGAAGCCTATATAGGCGCTAGCTCTACTCACAAATCTGCAGTCCCCCTTGGGGCCCAATCCATTGAGCAAATTTGGAGTATATTTACTCACTTAATTTTTCTTGCCCAACTAATGTGGGATTTGTGTTAAATCCCACATTATTGAACCTCTATTTTTCACATTCCAAGAGGGTCACTTTGAAGTTTATTTTCTCATTTACCTCTTACTTTATTTGAACAAGTGAATATATTACGTTATTCTCTTCACGGAGTATAAACGAACCCACGAAAGTAAACCATCACGCGAGAACTAGAGAATTCATGAGGAATAAATCTCTCATGGTTTGACCCCGAGAGAGTTTATAAGTTTCGAACTCAAGACGTTAGAATTTACAGTTCCTCACTGTTTCCACTAGGCTACCTTGGGGTTATAAGCATTTGTTTGTCTGTGCTTATTTTTGCTAATTCATAAGTAAGGGTGTTAATTTTATGCATCGACATAGACATGATACGACATGACATGACACGAAACACGAAATTAACACAAATAATTAGCATAAATAATAAATAGATCAAACTAAGATTAGACAAGAATAACATGATTAAGTAGTATTGTAAGAAAAAAAAAAAAATTTTAAAATTTTTTATATAATATTTTATGAGTTATTTTATAATTAAATTATTTTATATTGATGCAAAAATAACATGAAAAAAATTAATACGATACGATATGAGATAAATTGATACCCTGCTCATAAGTCCAATGTCACTTTAAGGATAGACTCTCAAAAGAACATCAATCAAACAAGAGCATGGCGACATGGTCATTTGGTTTGTATAGATGGAATTGTAGTGATATATTCAGTGAAGGTATCCTAATAATAGACGGCTGAGTTGTAGATTTTTCCTCAACAAGAATTGAAATGCATACATTTTTCTATTGAACAGAATTGGCATGCCTTCCTGGTGGAACTAAAAATAAGCAAAAAAAAAAAACTGAAATAAATCACAATCAGCTGTCCAGTGATGCTCATGAGCTAATAGCTTAAAAAAATGTTAAACAGAAACAAATAAACCTGTTTATGCAATTAAAAGCAATACAGTAGCATGTAAAATTGGATCTAATCCACACCCGACCTGACACAGGAGACGCGTGCGTGGTTGAACCAAAGCCCATTTTAATTTAGATTCAAAATCGATTAAAAATCTGTTTTTATTCATAAAAAAAACTGGTTTGATTCCAGCAACTTAATTAGATCAATGGATAGCTAAAAGAAATTAAAATTCATCCTAACGTACTAAAATTGATCCTAAATAATTTTATTTCATCCTGTACCTAATCCTAATTTTATAATAATGGCCACAGGAACCACACTCCACTCTCATAATCCCAAATGTAGACTTTTGGACAACTTCAGTCTCCCTATCAACCATACTCTCTTGTCTACCCGGGGAATAAAAAACAACCAAGTCTCTTATCTGCCGGAAAAAAAACCAACCGCATTTTCTCTTCCTTATATAAAAAAAATTAGGGGTAACTCGTACTTAAATGTATAATGCAATGTGAATAATTTTGAAATGAATGTTGGTTGCCGTTGGATGAGTCTATTTGAGACGATCGGATAAACTTATTGAAACATGTTCTATTTTATATTACTAGGAATGCACTAAGTGCCTTGCACGTGAATAATTTTTGTACATAAAAATTAATAAAATATATTAGGTATATATGTATCTCAATTAAATATCATCTCAAATTTACAAATTTTAATTTTTTATTGCTCATATTCTATTATAAGATATGAAAATTTTATATATTCCCAAAATTATTTGTTCTAACTATAAAAAAATAAAAAAAAATAGTTAAAGTCCTATATTTTTAGAATTTTGTGATTAAGATTGATTTTTTTAGTGATATTTGAGAAATTAAATTTCTTGAAATTCATTTGACTAGGATTTCAATTATAATTTATTGAATAAAATAAAAGTAATTGTTAATATACTAATCACATTGGAACCTTACTGCAATTAAAAATAAGTTAGGTCAATTGAAATAAGATTTAATATACTAATATATAATTTATATTATCAAATATCTTAAAATTCTAAAGAATTCAAGTTTTACTTAAAAATACACGATATTTATTTTTATAAAAAAAAAATTAGTATAGCTTATAAAGTTTAGGGTAAATTACACTAACATCCCTGTAGATTGGTCTAATTACAGAGACACCCCTCAATTTTTTGAAATTACACTAACATCCCTTACTGTTTACCTACCCATTTCACAAAGTATCCCTATTGTTAGCATCGTTATTAGTAATGTCCAAAAAGTGATTACATCATCAACTTTTTATACTTTAATACTCATGTTACCCCCATATAAAATTAGGCTAACCTATTTATTTTTGTATCGTGTTTGCATTCATATTTCTTTTTTACATCGTGGAACCTCTCCAAGGTAAGACCACTTTGGATCCATTCTTGCGAGAGTAAACTCCGGATACCTGCAATTACCCGCAATCCACATATATCAGTTAAGTCTGAGAGACACCAGCGAGAGTCAAACCCCTGACGTCCGAGTCTACGGTTTGTCTGGGTTCAACTCCATACCGCTGGACTACCCCGTGCAGGTGTGTTCGTATTCGTGTTGACTCATATAAACTTTAAATAAAAAAATTTAACATTAAGATTTAAGTCTAAGGTTCTATTATTACTTAATTGAATCCATTCTCTTACTTTTTCTATAAACTAAAAATTAACTTAATAAACATAGCAATTATAATGAGTAAAAATATTTTTTTTATACAATAATTATGTTAGTGCTTAATAAATAGCAACAAATAATTAATATTTTATTTTTATAATATCAGTTAAATGTATGGATCATTGCAATTCCGTGTTGTTCGTGTTAACATACAAACAAGAAAATAGAGGAAATTTGACACGATTAAATAAAACGGGTAGATCGTGTCAATTTCAGGTTTGACGGGTTGAACCCGAAAATGACCCATTTATTAGTATTTAAATATATGAGAGAATGATAAGTAAAAAATTATGTATGATAAGAGTAATTATGAAAAATCGCATTTTTTGTTATATTTGTAAAGGGACAAGACCTGACATGGGGTATCAGTGTAATTTTCGAAAACTGAGGGGGTGTCCCTGTAATTAGACCAATCTATATGAATGTCAGTGTAATTTATCCTAAAATTTATTGGGACTGAATAATTATATTGATATAACATAAATTAATTTTAGAAAATTATATATATTATTATTTTTTATCTTAAAAATGAAAGGGTTCAATTTTCGATGAAAAATAATATATATATATATATATATATATATATATATAAGATGATGAGTAATATTAGAAAGATAGAGTTTTTGAAGTTTTTTCGAACAATTTATTGATAATATAATGATGCCTATTTTTTTAAGAGTAATATAGTTAATCAAAAAATAAATATTTATACATAGATAATAAATAATTAAAAGAGATGTTATAGTTATTTTGGAGATTTAAATATATAAGGATATGATAGTAATTTAGATATTTAATTGTGAAAGGATAGAATGGTCTTTACAATATTTTATAAAGGTAAAATAGAGATTCAAAATTTTTTCATCTAAGGTACTTTTATTAATAGTATAGATAGATATTGAATGTAACATGATATTACATTATCATCCTCGCATGATATCACTAAATAGTTATAAATAAACATATAAAACTAGTGGATCCTTATAAATTTTATAACCACCAATAACTTTCACATTAAATAATTGTCATGTATAATTAGTAGGGTTCACTTGTCTAACTTATTTATTAACCCTACGTACACTCACCAAAAAATATACCAAAATATGGAGCAAATGATATAGGTTGACATGATAAGTAAATCTTGAATATTAAATGCATAAAGTGGGAACAAAAGCATCATTATTGTAGTTCTATATAGTTCCTCTGCCCCTACCGTAGTCCAGCTTGGTAGTTTCCACCGCCTGTCCAGGGTTGAGCCCTGGAATTTGACGACGGACTTAAAAAGCTTTCTGGATAACGCTTGCATCCTTTGTATTACTGCGACTGCTGGCACAGAGTTAGGACATCAATTCAAATCCTAGATTTTTGAATTGAGAGAGATATTGAGAGAGATCAATAATTCTCACTATTTCTTAGATTCATGGACCAAATTCAATTCAGTTGGATATTTCATTTACATTTTTTTCCACCAAGAACGCTTTAAAAAAATTTTTGACTCCCACATTTGGAGTATCTTACTTTCACGCAATTCACAGGGTTCAACAACCAATTGGTATTTCACGATCAAGAGTGTAATACTCTTTGTAATTTGTTAAGTCTTATCATTTTTGTTTTATATCAATGAAGTCCTATTCTTAATATTTTCTTTCAATTAAGTCCTAAATTCCATTATATTTTAATTTTATCCTTACTCTTTAGTTACCAAAACCCTTTCATTCTTTTGTATTCTTAAAACCAATTAAGAAGATAAAAAATTTTTACTTACAAAATTAACATCGAAACCCCATTAAAAAAAAAAAAAACAACTCAACTAACATAAACTTTATGGTAGGACCCAAAGAAAGATCACATTTTCTTATTTTCTTATCTCATTTGAGTACCTAATCTTAAAACTCGAGATAATATTTGCCGATTATTTAATAAAATAAGAAAGGTTAAAAAAAACTACATCGATAATATTTATCAATTAATTCCATTTTAATATCATTATCTATTCAAACAAAACTAAAATAAATCCCTAACTTAATCATTTTAAATTCAATATAAATTAATAGAATATGATTTTTGTAAGAATTACCTTAAATTAATATTGATGTAGAATCTGTAATATTCTATTAATTGATTCTAAGAATGCAAAAAAAATGAAATAGTTTTGTTAACTAAATGATAAGGATAAAATTAGAATATAATGAAATTAGGACTTAAGTGAAATAAAATATAAAAAATAAGACTTCAATGATATAAGACAAAAATGATAGGGCTTAATGGATATTTGTAGGAAAAAGTGATATTTATTGGTAATTTTCTCTTGTTTGATTCCTAATTTTAGTCCCATTTTTTAATCAATATAGCATTATTCTTACTTATGTATAATTGGTTGATTACATCAGTTGACGGTGATACCGTGGTACCACCGCTATATTAAATATTTAATCGTTTCTTGCTTACTTCTGTTTTCTTTTTTTCTGAAAAGTCTGTTTAAACACTATAGTCTCCCGAGCAACACTAGTCTTTATTTATGAATTATATTTTTTTGCTTACACATTTCAGACTTCTGGACAACCATAGCCTTTATTTATGAATTATTTTTCTTCTACCACATTTTTATAAATCTATATAATAAAGTATAACATATAAAATGATTTTTGTTTTTCGTAATTGAGATTATTTTAATTTTACTTTAAAGTTAATCTGACAGTTAATATTAACTTTTCAAATTTAATAGGAAAAATAGGCTTCCTAAATGTGTGTTTAGGGTGATTTTTTAAAAGTGTTTGTAGGACTTAGGACTTCTTATAAGTACTTTAAAAAAAAAATTGTGTTTGAAAGAATTTATTTTAATTACTTCCAAATAAGTCAAAAGTAGTTTTACCACCTTAATAAGTAAGTAAGTAAAAATTAAAAAAAATAACTTTTACTTCTTTAAAATCACTTCCTCACCACTACCACCGCCACCCCACCACTACTAACCCCACCGCCCAACCACCACCCCCACCCCCACCACCATCACCATTACCATTACCACCACCACTGCCACCCCACCATCACCACTGCCACCCCACCATCACCACCACCTTCGTTACCCACCACCAATTGCTACCACCGCATCCACCATTATCGTTTTATTCTTATATTTATAATCACTACCATTATCATCCCACCACCATCGTCGCCCACCACCATCCTCGATCACCACCATTGTTGTCTATCGCCACCCACTACGACAACCCATCACCACCTGTCCTCGTCCACCACCGCGCTCACCCATTGTCACCTACCCCCACCACACTTACCACCACCACCCGTCATCGTCCACCGCCGCCACCCACTGTCACCCACTCCAACCACACCTACCCACCACCACTACTAACCACCGTCACCGTTGGCCACCACCAGCACCGTCGTCACCCATGACTGTCACTACCACTATTGTCACCCAAAAATCATCACCAGCATCACTGTTGCAACCCATGACTGCCACTACCACCACGGTCATCATCTCTCACCACAACCATCACCGTCTCCCGCCACCAACACTACCGTTCACCCTCATTATAACCGATGCTTAAATTTATTTCTCTCTCCTCTATATTTGTGATTTGATTTTGAGTGTGAATACAAATATTTTTATGATTGACAATTTTTTTTATTACTCGGTGCTTTCTAACACGGGTAATAACTAATCTATATAATAAAGTACAAATATTTAAGTCATAAAAAATAATTTTTTCTTTTTGTGGTTGAAATCTTTTCAAATTTTACTTTAAAGTTAATTCGACGACTACTATTAACTTTCTAAATTTAATTGAAAAAATAGATTCTCTAAGGGTGTGTTTTGGGTGACTTTTCCAAAAATACTTATAGGACTTATGACCGCTGCCATCCCACCACCACCGCCCCACCACCACCGCCATCGCCACCCCACCACCACCGCCACCGTCCCACCACCAACACCTCTATCGCCCCACCCCCACCCCCACCATCATCGCCACTATCACCACCACCACCCACCACTGCTGTTCACCGCCACCATCCACTATCATAATCATCTCATTTTTATATTTATTATCTCCGTCACCCACCGCCACCACCCCATTGTCACCCACTATCACAACCCACCACCACAACCAACCACAACCCACCACCAACCGTTGTCGTCCACTACTGTGGCCTACCTCCACCACATCTACCACCACAATCTATCATTGCTCACCACTGTCTCTGCCTACTATCACCCAGCCCTACAACACTTACCACCACCGTCGCCATTTGCCACCACCCACCACCACCGTTGCCTACAAGAACCTGACATTGCCCACCACTACTAACACCCACCACCACCATCGTCACCGTCCACCACCACAACTCACTATCGCCATCACCAACCCCCACCACCACCACTACCAACCAGCAGCACCGTCGCCCACCACCACCACCTCCGTCACCCATGGTTTTCACTACCTCCATCGTCAACCAAAATCCACCACAACCATCACTGTTGCTACCCACGAATGCCACCACTACCACAGTTGTCGCCGCCCACCACAACTATCACCATCTCCCATTACCACGACTACCGCCCACCACTACTACCATCGCTCACCTCCACTACAATTGGTGCTTAAATTCTTTTATCTTTCCTCTATGTTTGTGATTTGATTTTGAGTGTGAATACAAATATGTTTATGATTGACAATTTTTTTATTACTTTTCTCTTTGTTTTTAATTTTAAATTACATAGTTAAAAAATTACTATGTAAAATATAAATATTATATGATCAATGTTCGATTTTTAGTATTATATAATGTCTTCAGGCATGAGATTATTATTAGTAATTTTATATGTTATCTATAATTCTCCATTATCTATTCTCTTTTGATTTTTCTAAATAACATATAATTTATATTACTTATAAATGTCAAAATAAAGTAAAATATTTTTGATTTCTTATTTTATCCCTAATTATTATTATTATTTAGTCAATTATATCCCCATATTTATATTCATCTAATTTTCAATTTCTTTACCTATTAAGTTCCAAGTTAATTTAGACTCTTCTATACATAGTATTTGACTTCAAATTTTTAGACTTCTTTTATAAGTAATATACTAATATATAATTTTCTATATTTATCTTTATATCTTTATGAAGAAGAAAAGTTCAATCTATGTCCTATTGTTATAGATATCGTTTATAGATAGAATTCCAAAACTAAATATATTATATATTTGATATTTTAGCGTGCAACAATATAATAAAAAAATATAATCAACAAAAAATGACAATGTTATAATCACACTCCAAGAGAAAATTTCTAAAAGAGTAGGCGAGATGCCAACATTTTTTTTTTTTGAATGACATATGCCTATATTTAAGATAATCAAACGAAGGTATAATAGATTAATAATTAAATTTAGTAAGAATTAAGATAAAAACTAATTCTTAAACATATGATTTATTATTTAATTTAATTATATAAAAAAACTTAAATTTATTCAATTCGTGCATTGTTATGAGAGCATCTCCAACAGAAGCTTCAAATGGCCAAAATAGGCAAATTTTAGCTAACCAAAGCCAAAAACAGCACTCCAACAGATTATGTTCATATGCTGTAAAATAGATTTTTGCTACAGTGATGCTCTAAATATAGAGCATCACTGTAGCAATATGTAAACATAATATATATTATTTTCTCTCTCTTCCTCTCATTTCTTCCATTCTCTCTCTTTCTCCCTTTCGCTATTCCCAAAAAATATAATACAAAAGGGATGATAAATAATATTTAAAAGGAGTAGTTAAAAATATAGAGAATCTGTTGGAGTGTGTATTGAAAAAGTGAGTAGCTAAAATAGAAAAAGTTGTTTTTTGGGTAGCTAAAATAGCTACTATTGTTGGAGATGCTCTGAGAGCGATATAATAGTATTCAAATATTAATCCCATCCAAGCAAAGGGTGGCGTATTTTGATTAAAAATGTTTGCGATAATTACATTAAGATTCCCTAAAGTTTGTCATTTAATAATTTAAAACCCTGACATTTAAAATATTAAACATAGACCCTTGAGATTGTACGACCCCTGTCGTCAATGTCCGTTAGAATATCCGGTAATAAATTATACACAGACCCTTTGAAGTTTATAAGAGTGCAATACTCAGATTTCTCAAGTTTAAAATATTATACTTAGACAAAAAATAATTCAATTAAAGATAAAATATCAAATATTTTAAATTTTATAACCAAAATTTATATTATATTATGTCATTTATTAAAATAAAATAAAAAATCAAAATTAAAATTTTTCTCTATAAAATCATAATTAGTATACAATTATACTATCTATTAAACGACAAAACTATCCTAATTAAAGATAGAACATATTGTGTTTTTGACCCTTGTTTAATTTTTAGGAGAATAACACCGAAACCTCCTGAGATTTGTCACTTAATAACGCAAATTCTCTGACATTTGAAATATTATACACAGACTCTTTAAGGTTTGTACACGCATAACACTTAGACTATGTCGTTAATATCCGTTAGTATATCTGTTAGTAAATTACATCCAGACTGTCTGAAATTTATAACAGTGTAATACTTAGACCCTTGAAGTTCAAAATATTATACTTAGACAAAAAATACTCTAATCAAAGATAGAATATTAAATATTTTAAATTTTATAACCAAAATTCATGTTCTATTATGACATTTATTGAAATAAAATTAAAAATAAAAATCTAATTTTTTCTTAAAAAATTATAATTAGTATATAAGTATACTATCCATTGGAATTTAATTTGGTCGTTTAAACGATCAAATTAAATTATCAAATTATCCTAATTAAAATTAGAAGATATTGTATCCATTACAGTTTGACCACTTGTTTAATTTTTTTAATTTTATTTCAATAGATACTATAATTGCATACTAATTATGACTTTTAAGAAAAAAAATAGATTTTTATTTCCGATTTTATTTCAATAAATGACATAATAGAACAAGAATTTTGGTTATAAAATTCATGTTTTTTTTTATGAATAACTTAGACCATTTGTTTGATTTTTTAGTTTTATTTCAATAGATAGTATAATTGTAAACTAAATATGATTTTTTAAGAAAAAATTAGATTTTTATTTTTGATTTTATTTCCATAAATGATACAATAAAAAATGAATTTTGGTTGAAAAATTTAAAATATTTTGACATTCTATCTTTGATTGGAGAATTTTTTATCTAAATATAATATTATAAAATTGAGAGGTCTAAGTATTATACGCTTATAAACTTCAGGAGGTCTGGGTGTAATTTACTATCGGATATACTAACGGATATTTATGGCAGAGGTCTAAGTGTTAGACGTATACAAATTTTAGAGGGTCTGTATATAATATTTTAAATATCAAGAAATCTTAGTGATTAAATGAGGGGTTTAAGTATAATTCTCCCAAAAGTTTAAAAACTACCGTAACTGGCTATAAAAAGTTGAAAACCCCTTTATTTGTTTCTGCACACGCACTCGCTTTCTTTCACGCGACCACACCGTAATCGAAGCTCCTATCTGCTACTCTACCTCCGGCTAACCTTCTTACCAGTAACCACCTACGGCGGCCTATAATCCGAAGACGACGACCTTAGTCAGAGGTAATTTCAATAATACGTACCAATATAATCCATGTATAAATATTCTAATTTAATTTCGATCATTAGATTTGAATTTTTGACTCTATTAAACTAGCTTCTCTGATGCGATTCATACAGATGCACATATAGTACTTAGGGTTTTGATATGGGAAAATGAGTTCTACTGTGAGTTTGGTGATGGCGTCTGTTATTTCTATGTAATTCAGTACTCTACACTCATTTTATTTTGCTAAATTATTTGTTTTGATGTTTTTTGGTCCCTTGGAGGGCCCAAAGCCCAAACTATGATCTACAATTAATGAAAAAGTCGGTGTCTTTTTTTCATCTTTGATTTTTTTTTTTCCCTATTTCTGACCAAATGTTTTTTTGTTAGTACTAATGTCCTTTGTTTTACCTTGTATTGGGTTTTTTATTATTGGTTTGCTTCATAAATCGTCAGCTTGGTATGTAGTTCAGTATTTATCTTTTCAAGATTCTCATTCAGTCTTTATTGAGGATTTGTAATTCTTTGTTTCTGCACTAAGCAGGCCAGTTGGTCACTCTGTAGTCTTAACTTAATTATTATGATCATTTCTCTTTTTACAGATTTAGTTGCTAATCGATCTAATTTATTTGTCAACAAGTTAGGAGTTATAAGTGACTCTTTGTACTTTGAATTTATAATTCTGAATGGTTCTTACATTTAGTGTGTTCATTAATGTTGGATTGAGCCGTAGACTTGTAGTTTTGTTTGGGATTTGCAAAAACATTTCAATTGCCTCTGTGTCGTAACTACGAGAGTGGGGAAGAAGGCAACAGTGGAAAAAGTTCATGTCAAATGCAGCTTAGCTGTTGCATAACCTGTTGTTTGCTCTCTCTTCATTCCATCCCACCTAACTTCCATGCCTGAATCTCATCAAGTGTTTTTTATGGGGTGGAAAAGTGAGGTCCACAAAGCCACACCATCTAGGCAACTGCTTACTAGATGTTGACCCGTGGAACTTTATTAACACTTCCCTCTTCCTCCTAGTCAACGTGGGATAAAACAAATGGAGGGTCTCCATTTAAAAAGATTTTATTTTTATGCTAGGTAAGAATCATAGGCAGTGAGAAGTTATTTTTTTTTCTTGTTGATTATTAACTCTAGGTTAATTCCATGTAAATTTGATGCACTTGTGCTGATTCAACAAATATAATAGTATGAAGCAGGACTTGACCTTGTGAATATTCTTGATCTGCTACCAAGCTGATTAGATGTATTTGTTTAGTTTAGCCTCCACAGGTAATTTTTCTCATTTTTAGTATTTGGGCTTTTTGAATTAAGGCAATCAGATAAAAAGGAATTGGTTTCTATGTTTGTTGATATAGGACTTCTTAATCTCATTTGGCCTATTTGGTTGAAGGATTATGTAGCTCCTCCTCACATGTTAACTTTGTTCTAATAGTTTTTCTTTAGTTTATACCTATAGAACTCTTTTTCTTTTTCTCTTTGTCATTTGTATTTAGTGTAGTTAGCTATTGAGGACCTGTTTTCTGTAATTCATATCAAAGCTCATTTTATATGAACAGTTACTTTTTATGAGGAAGAGTTCTTTTTTTTTTTTTTAAACCTGTTTGAAGCTGTGATCAGAGAATTTCTGTTTTCAGGAAGCGTTTGGAACCCTACTCGTGACAAGAGCATGGTATTTAAGCTCTGTGATGTGAAGCTTAATGAGGCTTACAATGGAATTGCCACTTGGTTTCTTCAGGACTTTGTGCACAACTAGATAGATGATGGAAGAAGCATGGTAATCTCCACCGTTCATTTTAATTCTCTGTTTCCTTCAGGAAAATGCGGTGTTGCAGTTAGTTTTTTGCAATGCCGTTTAGGGGCCTAGTGTTCTGCTCATGAGGTAGTTTGTGAATTAGATAGGATTGTATTCTCGAGGGGAAGCCATAATATATCTTGATTAATGGAATATAAGTTTGTTGATGGATTTATTATTAAGGTGATCTTTACTGGTGTGATTGATTTGCTCACATGGTCATGATTAATGGTTGAAGATGAGGCCTTTTTTTCCCCTTCTCTCTCTCTCTCTCTCTCTCCCCTTTTTCTTTTTTTTTTTTTATTTTGTTTTGGGTTGGGGTGGGGAAGGGAGGATTTGGTTAGCAAGTGTAATATAAGCATGAGAGGAGTAGGCATAGCCATGGTTCAAAGTCACAGTATTGACCATCGCCTCTAGGGCTCTGATACAATTCCGTCGATATTGGGTGATTCAGACGAAAATTTATATAGAAATTGTGGCTTTGTAGAACGACATTGTTAAATTTAATGGCAGTCATTAGGGATGACTCTTTCAGATAACTCGGTTAAGTTGCATGAGACTTGTTGGTCGCATGGAACATGAATTAGTATCTGGCTCTGGCCAGAAGATGGCGAGTCAGGATAAGATCGGCCGAGTGGGATTGGTATCACCCTTTTTTTGGAACCATGGGCGTAGCTCCTATCCAAAAGAGAAAAAAAACCTAGGGGGTGATGGAGGGAGACCACCCATAGCGAGGTGAGAACAATTAGCTTATAAGGAATGGTCGACTGTGTGACAAATTCGCAATAGTAGTAGTCATAAATTCGCCCCGATGATTTGGCACTTAGTTCTATGCTTCTATTATGTTTCATGTATCTTCTGATTTTCTTTTAGAATTAGAGTGCAGAATTAGCACACCCATTTTAAGCTATCCATTTGGATCTGTTATATCATGTAAGAAAGATTGTATTATGGCTAATGTGTAAAATGACCACATGGTCGGCCAAGGTAGGGGTTCTTGGCCTTGAATTTGAGTTGGACCAACAGTTTGTACAACAAAATAAGGTTGATCTTATACCCACTTTTTAAGATTTAACTTTCCCAGGTCTGTTTCCATAGAATACATTCACAAAGTGTTTAGTGATTATGTCCTTATTCCTTTGTTTCTGCGAGGATCATCTTCCTTATTCATTCTTAGGTTCACAGAAGATAACTCAAACATGGGTATAATTAGGCTATTAACGGATTGAGCTATTCGGTCTTGTTTCAGGCTTGTTCAAGCTGCTTGTTTGTTAATACAAGCCAATTCTGAACATTTTTTTGGACTCGTTTAAAATATGAGCCAAGCCCAAGCTGAGGTTGTGAGCTCATTTTATCGTCTTCCTAGAACATTTTGGGTTTCTGCATCTTCCATTTTTTTACCCATTTCACCTGAAATAGGCATCTAGAGACTAGAACTCGTGGTTTTATCATATCTTACCCTACTCCCTGTCTCTCCTCTCATTTCAACATTTCAAACCATAAACTCTCTCTCATCTCTCATACTCCCCAGGTACACCACCACCTAAAGCACCTTGTATATATGTTCTCTCTCTGTTTCATATCTCAGATAAGTTCTTGTACAAACAACTTCTCTCTTTGATCCTCTAGGACCTCGACCCTCAGCCTTTCCTTCTTCTTGACAAATAAATCTTCAAGAAAGAGACCCTAGATCTGTTCTTCTCGAGCCATGTTGCCTGTCTCCGTTATGAAGACAAGATTGCAAAATAGTTACAAACATTGAAGCTTCTTCCTTTATTGGAAGATATTCTTAGTAGACATTGTGTTCACTCTCTTATCTTGTTGTAGTGAATTATTCTGTTTATTTTGAGGCCTTCTCTTGATTTATTTTGGATTTCTGTTAAAGTTATGCTAGAGGCATGTCACATGTTTGACAAAATGCCAACTGGGTCGTGATTCTTGAATTACCCTTTTCTGTCCTCTGTGTGTGTGCGCATATCACTCTGACATTGCCCCAGTTTTTGTATTGCTCCTATAGTATGTATCCAATAATCTGATGTTTGGAGAATAGATTGTTATGTAGTTTTTTTGATAGTTTAAAATTGGTTTAATGTTCCTGTAATTGGTCTATTTGGTTAAAGGGATTAATTAGACATTCGAGCCTGAATTGCTCGTTTTACAACCAGCTGAGAGTGAACAACATTTCAATCTCTAGATTCAAGTCCAAGTCAAACTCAAACACCCCTCCTACATTACGGGTCGAGCCTGAGCACCCTAAGGCTCAGGCTTGTCAAGCTCGGGTTGTTTAACATCCCTAAGTCTAAGCTTTCTGTTGAAGTCCACTATCTTGTATATTTAATTCAAAGTCGTGTGAGAATTTTCATTGCATTTATATCTTGATCCTGCTCATGTAAAATGACTTCAAAATGGAAAAGCAATTAGATAGAAGTACCTGTGGGTGTGATAGCATGAAGCTGAAAGAACTTGCATTGCTTCAGAAGGTCGTCAACATCTTTTGTACATCTAGACTTATTTTATGTCCAAGGTGCTCTATATGTCGGAAATTTTTCAAAATCCTTTAGCATATTAATGCTAACTATATGCTGAAAGTTTTCTGCTCTCTAATGCAAAGATATCCATTTGGCAGGAAATATTGTTAAAGCATCTTTGGGATGACATGGAGGCTCAGTTCTTAGTGCTAGTCTCGAATAGCTTGCAACTTTTTCAGGTCTGAAACAAAACTAAGAGTCCTACATCCATTTCCCTGCAATCAAAACACAATATTCTGGATCTTATTAGATTTTTCTTACAGAAACATATTCATTCGGGTAATTTGGGGAAAATGACAGAAATCTTCTCCTACACAGCTTGCAGACAATTATCACAAATGTTTTTTTCAATAATCTTCTTTCATGTTTCTGAATACGTTCTAGCAATCTCAATCCATGGGAGATCAAGAGTAACCCTTACTTCTCTTTTAATCAGCAAAAATTATCTCGTGGCAATGATTTTCTCATTGCTAGAGTACTTGCTTGAAATTTATTTTTGCCCTGGGTTGAAGGAATACTGGTGGATAAGTAACTTGGGCCTTGCAATGGTTGTTTTTGGGGAAATCATACGGAAATTAGCAATTATAACTGCTGGCAGGTCCTTCACTCATCTTATCAAGATTCATCACGAGGAGGATCACAAATTGGTTACTCAGGGGGTGTATAGATTTATTCGTCATCCAGGATATTTTGGTTTCTTCATCTGGTCAGTTGGCACTCAGATAATGATCTGTAATCCGGTATCTATAATTGCGTTTACGGTGGCTGTTTGGCTCTTTTTCTCAGACCGGATACCATATGAGGAGTACTTCTTGAGACAGTTTTTCGGGTCACAATATGAGGATTATGCACGACGTGTTTGGTCTGGGATTCCTTTTTTGAAGTGAGAAATGCCCAAAGTTTGTAATCAGGGCTTCCTTGCTCAATCCTTCTCGGTTCGTTAGGAATGTTTCAAAGCCTTCTTTCATAATGTATCTCTCTAATCGTGGTAGTTTGAGATATGTTTCTTCAGGCTTCAGATTGGTTTGTTGTGTATGTTAATTTGGCATAAAGACTTGATGGGGAATATTGGCTTCGATTGAAATATTTGGTCTTTTGGGTGATAAGACTTATCAGTTCTCAATCTTTACCCAATGGAAAAAGTTGTAAGAGTTATCTGTATCTTATGTTGTAAGACTTGTGTGTACAATGACATTGTTTTCACTTCCCCAAATAATAATGCCCCAAGTCTGTATTCATTTCTCTCTCTCTCTCTCTCTCTCTCTCTCCAAGCACGAACCCAACTACCACTGCCTACCATAGCTAGCAACTCCACTCTAGAAGATTGGTGATGCTTAGACACCAATTCCTGTAGAATCTTCAAGCTTAGGACTTAAGGTTCAACGATTGCATAGAAGTGAGATTTCTGATTTTTGAGTAGTTCAAGAGTTAGAATGTTTAACAATTGGATACAACTAACCTTGTACTGACACTCACGTGAAGCTCAACGGACCCTAAAGGGCTACATTGGATCAAACTCAATAGTTCCAAGGCTTAATTAATGTAAATAGTAGTTAAAAAATTCTTAATAAAGTGCAGAGGTGGAAGAGATAAGTTAAGGGAAGGATTATTCCCACATCAAAATATTAATTTTTTTCAATAGAATCCTCCGTTTGGTAACTTTTTTTCAAAGTTTTTTTTTTAGTAAAAAATTAAATTTGATAAAATTTACACCCACACATCAATGCACTAATACACAAAGACACATACACACACTAATATACTAAAATGCACACACACAAACAGGGGCGGAGTCAGGAATTTATACGAGGGGGGGCACTAACTATAAGTTTAAAAATTTGTCTTCTTAAGTATTAAAGTTAAAGACAAATAATTTTTTTAAATTATATATAATACTTAAAATTTCATTGACAAAAGAGCCAAAAACCAATATACATGGGGTACAAAAACAAAAAAAAGAACCTAATTGCAAAATAAGGTTCTAATTAGACCATTTTATAAAAAATGAGACTAACTATAGTCTTTTACAATTGACCAAAGCGTTGCATGATAACATCATTATCAATGCAATCGAAAATGTCATTCTCTATGTATACAATCAAGTTATTTGTCATCCATTGATCGCCCATTCAATTACGCAATCGATTCTTCACAATCTTCATAGTCGAAAATGCTCTCTACTGTGGCAGTCGCAACTGGCAAGATCAATGCCAATGTCACTAGTAAGTAGACCAATGGATATACCACGTGTTTTTTCGTCTCAACCATTTTCTGAGCAAGATCTCCAATCCCCAACAAATTTGAAAACTCAATACTAGAGCGCATATCAATAATATAACTATCCAACTGACCAGAAAGTATCATGAGCTCTAGTGAAGAAAATTCTTTTGGATAAAATTGGGCAAGACGAACCAATTTCTCCTTGTCAAAAGCTAAGAAGGAATCAGAATGACTCAAACATGTCACACAAAGAAGTAAATTAGTGTTTGACTCGGTAAAACGACTATTTTAGCTCTTGAAGTTGCATATCTATGACGGTATAAATAACTCAACTTGATAGTGATGCAAATTTGTCTTTTCTTGAGTACGTCTTGACCTCCCTCGAGCTTTAAAGATATCGTCCATCTGTGGAACAACTATCTCATGTTTTTCACAAAAAGATGTGACATCATCAAGAAAACAACTCCAACCACTTTCCCTCATCATTTGAAGTCGTTGCTTAGATACTTGAACTAATGTCATGACATTCACGATATCTTGATCTTTCCTTTGTAATGCTTGCGACAACTCATTTGTGATTCCCAAAATGCTTCTCATCAAATGAAGATTGAATACAAACTCAAAATATTGTAGCAAATCCAAAAGAACATTTACCTCCCCTCTTTGTTCTGCATTTATACCATCTTCTGAAACCATATCAAGCATATCAACCACTGATGAGAACATCAATCAAGCTGATCAAAGAATAATAATGTGAACCCCAACGTGTATCACAAGCACGTGTAAGATTAGTTTCCTGATTTAGGCCTCGCCCACTTGAAAGCTCCTCATTATCGATTAATTCAATAACTCTAGTCGCTTGTTTCTCCCTAAGAATATCTCGCCGTTTACATGAGGCTCCCACAACATTCACAATATTAGCAACCAAGTTGAAAAGAGTCGCGATTTGAATATGATTCTTTGTAACGGCCACAAGAGCTAATTGCAATTGATGCAAAAAACAATGGACATAATATGCATACTCATTCTCCTTCAATATAAGTGTCTTGAGACCATTAAACTCACCTCGCATATTACTAGCCCCATCGTAACCTTGCCCACACAATCTTGACAAGCTCAACCCATGTCTAGCAAATAAATCTTCTACAGCTGCCTTAAGTGAGAGAGCACAAGTATTAGTAACATGTTCAAAACCCAAAAGGTGTTCAACTACATGTCCTTTCTTGTCCACAAATCGCAACACAACAGCCATTTGCTCCTTTGTTGATATGTCACGTGATTCATCAATAAGAACAGAAAAAAGTGCATCACCAAAGTAGGTCACAATAACATTACACGTTTCAACAGAAGCTGCAGTTACAATGTCTTTTTGAATTTCAGGCGAAGTCAACTTGAGATTCTCAGGAGCATTTTTCAACACAACATCTTTAATATCCTCATTATGATCCGCAAGAAATCTAAGAAGCTCAAGGAAGTTTCCTTGGTTACTTGAATTCTCAGATTCATTGTGACCACGAAATGCAAGCCCTTGCCTTAAAAGAAATCGAATACAATCAATGGATGCATTCAACCGGGTTCTGTACTCACTTCGAGCTTGGTCTGACTGTTTGAAGAAAATAGCTTCAATACTTTGCTTTGAATTTAATAAATCTTGACATTTTCTCCAAGCTTGGTTATGAGAACTATTAACGCCTCCAACATGCATTTGGAACTTCTCTATTCTCTTCCAATTTGAAAAGCCTGAGGTAACAAATGTTTTTCCACCCGATTGTTCTCCCATATCTGACATTTTCTCCAAGCTTGGTTATGAGAACTATTAACGCCTCCAACATGCATTTGGAACTTCTCTATTCTCTTCCAATTTGAAAAGCCTGAGGTAACAAATGTTTTTCCACCCGATTGTTCTCCCATATCTGATTTAAAAAGATAACAACACAAGCAAAATGTTGCATCTTTCGCTACACTATACTCAAGCCAGTTACCAAATTGAGAAAACCAAGCTTTGTTAAACTGTCGTAGTTTAACACCAAATTCTTTTTGCGAAAAATTATGGTCGCAAGGTTGACAAGGACCCTGTTGTAGATAAGCTCTACGAATTTGGTCTCGATCATTAGGATTATAATCCATAATCCTAGGCCGTAGTCCGGGATCTGATGGAAGATCAGACAAATTAATATCTACATGAATTTTCTTTGAAGAATCACCACCTTTGTTTGGAGGAGGTGATAACTCTGACTCAGACTTTCTCTTGAAATACTTCTCCATGACTGTTTCAAAAAATTATTCAAGAAAATAGACTTGTGCATCAACTTTTACAATTAATTAAACAAATTATTTTGTAAATTTTATCGCTACCATTCTAAAGAATATATTGCATTAGGAAGCAAATACAAGTACAACTGTACAAATGCATAAAAGTATCCACTTCATAATTTTAATAAATCCAAGCAATATCATTCAAAATATTAAAAATAGGTTCGGATTGAGAGTTACCAAAAAATAGGTCGACTCAATAACCGCAACTCAAGGTCTTCAAAGCATCCCCAATCACTAATCCGGGCAATAACAAATCAACAAAATAATTAGGGCAAAATGCACAAAAAAATAAATTAGGGAAAAATACATAAAAAATTAAATAATGGCAAAATGTACAAAATATAAATTAGGGTTAAAAATTAAAATGCACAAAAAAATAAAAAATTACCAAGACTAATTAATTCAAAATTTTAAAAATAAAAAATTAATTTATTTTGTGTGCACAGTGTACACAGAGTGCGACAGTGTGAGTGTGTGCCGTGTTCGAGAGAGAGAGAGAGAGAGAGAGAGAGAGAGAGAGAGAGAGAGAGAGAGAGAGAGAGAGAGAGAGAGAGAGTATTTACTTTGAGTTTTGTCCAGTGGTGGTGGTGGCCCTGTGTCGGTGCAAACAAAGACAAAAAGCTCAATAACGGGCGTGTTTGGTTTGCGTTCCGAAAACTGTTTTTTGTTCTCAAAATTTCAAAAACACCCAAAACCTGTTTGTTTAGCTTTTTTGTTCTCCAAATTTTAGAAAATTTTGAGAATTGAGATGTGATTTTAGAGAACAACAAAATGATGTTTTCTGAGTTTTCAGGATAAAATAGAAAACAAGGAAAACAGTCCCTCCTCTTTAATGAGGTCTACCCATCAAACTTCCTTAGCAACAAAATGCATTTTTTTTTGGTTGAAGTATAAAAGCCCTGCATCTTTCTCCATCTCCACACTCTCTCTTTCTTTCTCTCTCTCTGTGCAACGACACTATCCAGACAAAACACAACCATTTCAAGAACTCCGACGTCTTCTCCATCCTTTCAAATGTCTTTTTTTTTCCCTACATCTGGGTTCAAAATACAGGTGGTGGATGTGGGTTTCAGTGGTGGTTGTGGGTTTTGGGTGGTGATTGTGGGTTTCGGTCAATGTCGATTTTGGTGGTGGTTGTGGGTTTCGGTGGTGGTTGTGGGTTGGTGGTGGTTCTCGGTTTCGGTGGTGATTGTGGGTTTTGGGTGGTGGTTGTGGGTTTCGGTGGTGGTGGGTTTTGGGTGGTTGTGGGTTTTGGGTGGTTCTTAGTTTCGGTGGTGGTTGTGGGTTGGTGGTGGTTCTCGATTTCGGTGGTGGTTGTGGGTTGGTGGTGGTTCTCAATTTCGGTGGTGATTGTGAGTTTTGGGTGATGGTTGTGGGTTTCGGTGGTGGTGGTTATGGGTGTTGGGTGATTCTCGGTGTGGGTTGGTGGTGGTTGTGGGTGTTGGGTGGTTCTCGGTTTGGGTGCTGGTCTTGGTGGTGGGTGTTGGGTGGTTCACGGTGGTGGTTGTGGGTGTTGGGTGGTGGTCTTGGTGGTGGTTGTGGGTTGTGGGTTGGTGGTGGTTGTGGATGCTGGGTGGTCTTGATGCACAGTGAAAGAGAGAGAGACAGAGAGACGAAGAGAGATGAAAATTGTGGATTATTGTCCAAACAAATTTTATAATTTTTGTTCTTTAAAACTATTTTCAAAAATATATAACCAAACAGGTTTTGTAATCTAAAAATTTTTAAAAACACTTTCTTAAAACTCATCTCAAAAATAGTTTTCAGATACTGTTTTTTGAGATGTAAACCAAACAGGCCCTGAGCTTCTTGTTTTGTCTGTGTAGAGCTTATATGTTTCTTCTTTTTTTCTTGTGGCTGAGAAGTGGTCAAGTGGGCAGCTGGCTTGGAGTGAGTGAGATGGAGAGAAAAAATTAAAAAAGAAAGATAAGATAAGATATTTTTTAGTTAAGTGAGCCAAAAGTTTTATTTTTTATTGATGGGTGGGCCAAAAGTTTTATTTTAATGTTGGGCCAAAAATTTTGTTTTTAATGTTGGGCTAAAAGTTTTGTTTTTTTTAGTGAAAATTGGAAGTGAGTCCCCCTAGATGTACTTGTTTGGAGATGAGTCCGGCAAGAAAACTTATAAGGGGCTAAGTCCATGTTTAAAATTATATGTAATGACTTAAGTCCACTTTTTTTTTTTATCTCAAAAATACCCTTCCTTGAAAGGAAGTTAAATTAATTTCCTATTTTGGAAATTGTTATCCCTTAATTCAAGGTCAATTAAAATATGCCAATAAAATCTCCATCATAAATTTAAAATTCAAATTCAAAGATCTCTCTCTCTCTCTCTCTCTCTATATATATATATATATATATATATATATATATATATATCAAATTCAAAGCTCTCTCTCTCTCTCTCTCTCTCTATATATATATATATATAAAATCTCCATCATAAATTTAAAATTCAAATTCAAAGCTCTATCTCTTTCTCTCTCTCTCTCTCTATATATATATATCAAATTCAAAACTCTCTCTCTCCCTCTCTCTCTCTCTCTCTATATATATATATAAAATCTCCATCATAAATTTAAAATTCAAATTCAAAGCTCTCTCTCTTTCTCTCTCTCTCTATATATATATATATATATCAAATTCAAAACTCTCTCTCTCCCTCTCTCTCTCTCTCTCTCTCTCTCTCTCTATATATATATATATCAAATTCATGTTACTATTTTTTTTATTATGTTACTGTTCATGTTACTATTTTTGTTGAGTATGTTACTGTTCATGTTCCTATTATTTTGAGCATGTTACTGTTTTTGTTGAGCATGTTACTACTATTATTTTACTAAATATTAATATTCAATGTTACTATTTGTTTTGTTTTTGAATATTACTATTTTTTGTATTTGAATGGTACTATTTTTTGCGTTTGAATTTGAGAGAAATAATTATTGTAAAGTATGTTACAATTTTTGTTGAACATGTTACTGTTGTTATTTTTTAAAAATATTAATATTGAATGTTTCAATTTTTTTTTTTATGTTTAAATGTTACTATTTTTTTGTGTTTAAATGTATTATTTTTTGTATCCAAATCATAACTTTTTTTGTATTTGAATGTTACTATTTTTTATTTTTAATGTTACTATATATATATATATATATATGCACCTAACCTATATATGGATATAGATAGATAAGAGAGAGGCAAAATTTTAATGTTAGTCAAACTCTTAACCTATATATGGATATAGATAGATATGAAAGAGAAAAGATTTTAATGTTAGTCAAACTCTTAAGATTTAGAAGTTTTTAATTTTTAGTTTTATTTCACTTCTAAAGGGAAGGGATAATATAGTAAAATTGACAAAAAACGGACTTCATAACAAATAAGTTTCCTTGACGGACTTAAGTCCAAACAAGTCCATATAGAGGGACCGGCCTCCAAATTTCCCCTTTTTTTAATAGGTTTGGGTGGATTATGATAGGTCAAATATTTGATTTTTTAATAAATTTGGGTAGATAATAGTGGACTCAAAAATGTTTTTTAAATGGGTTTAATTTTTTAATTCTTTTAGGTAAATAATGTGGGCCTAATATTTTTATCTTAGGTTTTGGGTGGACACAAATAATATATTATACAAATATATAATATATATACTTTACTAAATTTTTTTTTTTTTTGAGGGGGGCACGTGCCCACCCTGGCCCAAGCATCCCTCCGCCACTGCACACAAACACGCTAATACTCCATAATACAGTAGAATACACACGAACTTATACTAAGGATAAGTGTTTTAGTTTGTGTTTGTTTATTTTGGTGCATTAATGTGTGTGAGTGTGTGTGTTTTGGTGTATTAGTGTGTGTTCGGTGTATTCCAACGTGTATGCGTGTGTTTTTTAGTGTATTAGTGTACTAATGTAGTATCGTTCGGACTCCACTTGCACTATCTTAGCGCAATCATTAAAGTCAGAATTGTTGACTTATCAAAGTCAAGGTCAAAATTGAAGATGGAATAGGACCGTCCGAAAGCAGCATTTATTGTCCGACCGCGAGTATCAAAATGCCAATTCCAAAGAGCTTTAATTGTCCAAACACTATTATTATTGTTCGGACTCAAATTTGACGATACATACTCCAACCGTCTGGACGCAACTATCATTGTCCGGACACCACTCTGAAGATAAGAATTCAAGTGACTTTTCACTGTCAGACAATACAATCTGGACGCGCAGTTTTAAAAGTCAGTGACCCCAACGTTGAAGTTCAAGATTTTTAGAGAATTGTTCTTTGGCCTAAACCTAGGTTATTTTCTACAAATAAGGAGCTCTCATCTATTGAGAGAGAATTCTGAGATCATTATTATTTTCTTATTTTTGTTTTCAAGTATTTTTATGGCTAGTGAGTACTTTACTCTGTACTCTTTACTTAGGGTATATATATTAGATTGTGAATTAATTATTTATATTTTTATGCAATTATTTTTCATATGCTTTTGATGGTGTGAATCTACGCGGATGAGCTAAGCTATAGAACAGGATTATTCGGTATGAATGATTTGGGTTGAGTTGAGTACGGTGTCTGAGCTGCAAGGCTCGTGCTTGACAATGCAGTATGATGCTTAGGGGATTTGGGAAAGGGGGTAATAACAAGACAAGATTATAGTGGTTCACCGGCCTGAGCTCGGCTAGTCCACTCTGTAATGGAGTCTCTGGCTCCTCTCTTTCTTATTGATCAAGTTGGATGTATTACATCAGTGAGAAGGTGAGAGTTTTTGGATCCCCCTTCTTTGTGGCTCTCCCCCCCTTTTTATAGCCTCTTGCTTACCTCTAATCCGGATTTGCTTCCTATAATGAAGGGATCTTCCTTCATCTGTAAACTCCGAATTACCTAAACTTCCTATGGTTGGCTTCAGACGGCGAGATCTTTGCCTTTTATCATGGGATCCTCTCCTTGGTTTTAGGAGAGGATCCTGGTTGGTTACGGATTTCATGCCTTGGATCGGCTTAATTCCCCTTATGAAGGTACCCGTTGTCATCTCGCTGCCCTCTTGTCATTTCTCAGCTCGTACCCGGCTGGATGAGCTCAGACCATGGCTGGATGAGCTCTGCTTATTTTACCTGAGCTCCTGAGCTGAGCTCACTTTCTAAGCTCGTATCTAGGGTTTATTTTAGGTATCATCAGTTGCCCCCCAGCTCTTGCTCTAAGTTAGCTTAGGTAAGGGCTGAACTGTTTCTCAACCCGAGCTAGATCTACACGTGGTCTCCCTTGGCTTCTCACGTGGCTGACGATTTTTGACGGTTCGCAGCAATCATGACTCCCCTCGATTCCCGCGCACGTTTCAGCCCACGTCCTTCAATCTTTAAATACCCAAAACGGCTACCTGAACCGTTTCTTTACACTATTCATCTTCTCCATTGCTTTTCGTCTCCATTCTTCTTGCGATTTCAGACCACCTCTCTCGAACGTCTCTGATTTCTTGTTTGAAGCCGAATTCCTAGTTTTTGTCTTGACGATTCGCAACGCCTCCTCCCTTCGATATTGCTCCAGGCTTCGGTTCGCCGCTATTCCTGAGTTAGGTACGTCCTTTGCTCCTTTCACTTCCTCCTTTGCTCTGGATCCCTCGAATTCGAGGTGGTTGCTTCATTTTTGGGCTTTTCGGTTCTTTTACTTTTGGAATCGTGACCACTGCCTAGCCCCACTTCCCCACTTCGTAGATTGGGGTTCTATAGTTCACATCCTTGCCGTTGGGAGTTACTGTGCTGACCCAAGGGTTATTAGAGAGTGCTTGACCAGTGTCCCTTCCCTTTATCGCACTTTTAATCTTCCTTTTTCTCTTCCTACCATGTCAGCCTCTTCTGGAGCCACTCGCTCCTCTGTTTCACTCTTAGGGAATAGGTCAGCTGAAGAAGATACTGAATTAGGGGAAGTAGGCGACGAGATAGACAATTTTCCCGGGGTAGATGTCGTTGATTCTGGGGTCAACACCGAGGAGCTTCCCTCAACATCTTCTCCCCTGCCCCCTAAGTCTGACAAAGGCAAAGGCAAGGTCAGTGGAGTTGGGATTTCTGATGTCTCAACGTATTTAGGAGCTGCCTATAAGCTAGCTGAGCAGGTGGGCCCTAGCAAGTTCAACCTCTTCTTGTTAAACGTTTTGCGTACTCGCTATAGGTTCCCTGAAGGCGTTGAGCTCTTGAGCCCAGACAGTTTTACTCCTTACGTCGCCCGGGTTAACAAGAGGGTCTGTTTTTTTGAGGCCGCCTTTGATAATGGCCTTCGTTTTCCTATACATCCCTTTTTCAAGACCATTCTGCAGTACTTCCACGTGTGCCCCTCTCAACTTTCTCCTAATTTCTGGGGTGTCTTAGCGGGTCTTCTGGTTATTTTCAAAGATTTAGACCTAGGGGTCCCTACCCTTCCTTTGTTCCTAGAGTTCTTCAATGTTAAACCGACCTCCGAAGGCTTCTTGTATGCCTCCAAACGCGCCAATGTTAGGCAGCTTATTTCTAACATTCCGACCTCCCACAAACACTGGAAGGAACATTTCTTTTTTGTCGGGGGCACCAACTGGGAATACGATCCTGCTGACAGGTCGGATACTCTTGGTATTCCCAAGGCCTGGACTCCTACGGAGAACTTGGGTGAGTCCTTAAATTGGGTTAGTTGCGTTTCTCGTTTCGAGGGACATGAGCTCCTAACACTGCTCTGCCTTTGTGTTTTTTTAGGCACTCGTCTCAAGCTCAGTACTGAGGAACAAGAGGCGAGGGAGATATTGGCAAAGTGCACCCCAAGAAGGTATTCCAAGCTCATTCTGCCTTGGGTTTTGGTGGACAGAGGGTTCAGCCTCCCTGAGGTAGAGATCGAGGCTCCGCTTCCAATCTCTGTGGTCAGACCTGAAGGAACTGCTGGTAACCCCCCCTTTCTAAGGGTTCCTTTATCTTACTTTCTATTTCTCTTTATTTAACTGTTCTAACTCAGATCTTCCAGGATCCTCCACTATGAAGCTTAACCCTGAGGAGATCCAGGCCAAGGTGAATAAATTGTCAAAGAGTGGCAGGAGCAGCAAGCGAAAGGCCCAGGTTGGCTCTGGGAGTAGCTCTACTCCTCAGGCCAAAGTTCAAAAAGTGGGGGAACCAACTTCTTCTTCCGCTGTCGGAGATCTGGCTCCTCCTCCTAGCTTTTCTGAGATTGTGAAGACCCCCCCTTCTCCAAAAACCCAGCCTATCACAGCGGGAGGACAGACCTCTCCTTCCTCGTCAGAGATTGAGAAGGCTTTGGATGTGATCCCGCATATCCGACCTGGTAGTTTCAAGTATAGCTCTTCAGGGAAGATTATTAAGACACCACTGGTGGGTCCTGAGAGCAAGAAGGGGACGCTACCCGACGTGAAGGAAGATGAGGATTCCTTTTTTGAAAACATGGAGCTCGCCGCAGGGGCTGTTTCCTCTATCCTTCCTGAGTCTGATGTCAAGAGGGCTTCCACTATGGAGCTTGAAGAGTCTATCGCATCAGCTCTTCAGGGAGCAGCTACTGTAAGTCTTGTTATTCTCGGGCATCCGCTTGACCTTATGTCTCAGCCGTTTATAGCTTACTTATTTACCTTTGTCTTTTTAGATGGCTATTCACGTAAAGGGCCTGTTGAGGAGAGTTCGGTCTTCCGAGTCTTCTGTTAAAGCTCTAAAGGCGTATGAGCTCAAGGTTGCGGAGCAGGCTTTTGAGAATGAGGATCTCAGAAACCGAGTAAAGGACCTAACCGAACAGTTGGAGAAGCAATCCTCTGACCTCAAGGGCTTTCAAGCGGCCAAGCTCAAGGCTGAGGAGGGAGAGAAGAAGGCTCGCGACGAGCTAAGGATTGTGGGGGATGAGCTGAATCACAAAACTGAGCTCTGGGCTAAGGCTAACCAGGATGCTTTCAACGCCCGCAACTCTCTTGAATTCACAAAGAGAGAATATGACACCATTTGCGAGGCCAATGGGATTCTCCACTAGGAGCTCAAGGAGAATAGTGATTTAATAGCTGAGCTGACTGATGAAGCTACCACCCAATGGGCCTCTGGATGGATTGCTTTTCAGCGTAAGGCTTGCAAGACTTTTCCTGACCTAGATTTCAATTTTCCTATCCCAACAGAAGGGGAATTGGAAGAAACTGACTCTGATGGTGAGGAAGATACCTCAGCTCTTCCTCCTGAAGCCCCGCTCCAGGATGTACCTGCTCCTCCTACAATTGTTCGTGCTGCGTCCTTCTCTGCTGACCTGGTGACCGAAGCTCTTGAACAAGGATCATTACCAGATAGGGCAGAGGCTCCTGGGGTCAGCGTTCCTGAAAATTCAACTCCTCCAGCTTCGGGATCCTTGCCCCCTGAGCTCCTGGGCTCTGCTTCTCCTGTTGAGGCTGCATCCGCTGAGCTGCAGGGTCTTCTGTCCACTCCTCCTCCAGAAACTTAGGATTTTTTTTTTTTTTTTTTGTAATCTCTTTTCCTTGTAAAAGATATATCATATGTAACTTTGTCTTGGGCTAAGATTCTATGCTATTTTGCGATCTTCATCTGTTTTTCCTTTGCTGGCTTAGCACATATATACCTTTGAATTTCGATTTCGAACTGCACACTTACTTGCTTTGCTTTATATACTCCCCTTTACTTGCTTTGCCTTATATACTCCCCTTCCCCCTTTGCTTTGAGGGGTGCTGTGCACTTCTTGAAGCAAAATTACTAGATTTGAAGAGTATAGAAGACTTGGTGTTATGCTTAGATGGCTTCTCTTGAGCTGTTGAGCTTGGTAATTGGTATCTTAGGGATCCCTTCCCTTTTCTCCTTCATTATGAGCCACATAGCTTGTTATCGTGAACTGGCGAGTTCCTTCTGAGCTGCATGGCTCGAGTTCGTGAACTTAGGAATTCTTACTGAGCTATATAGCTCTTTTTGTGAGCTCAAAAGCTCTTTCTGGGCTTCATGGCTCTTTTAATAGACCCTTTCTGAAATAAATAAAAATTTCATTGCTTTATTCTTCTGAACTTTCTTGTGAGTTCTCTTATCCTTCCCTTATCCCCCCTTGTTTTGAGGAGTGCTTCAGTCCTCCTTCAAGTAGAATTATGGACTTCATGAGCTGCTAAGTTTTTTTGATGAACGGGGGAGCCCATCAGGAACTTTACCGTTTTGATGTGAGCAAAACTCTTGGAGCTGCAGGTCTGAGAGATCGTGCTGAGGTGCAGTGTTGCCAACCGGGCTGAGCTCCAATATGAAGAATACTCTGATGGGGTCAGACCTCTCTTCGGTCGCTTTGAGTGCAATAGGAGGGTTAATCTTGCGCTGATTCCTTTTCCCGCCTTTTTCCCAACCGTTTTCCATAACCGTAACCACCTTTATTAATTAAGAAACCAAGAAGGCAGCCGACTCCCTTTCGCGTGGCCCTTGGTTTCCTAAATACTTACTGGTTCCTTTAAGTTTCCTATCTTCTGCTAAGTTTCTTTTCCTCTCTTTGCAGAAAATATTCTTGAGTCTCTTCTTGGCTCCTTGTGACCATTCTCTGTCTTTATCCTAACCTTCAATGGCTGCCTCTGCTTCTTCCCTTTTCCAGGATCGTACTTCCTTCGGAATTGAATGGAAGTGGCAACGTCGATACTTAACTCCTTCGACCATGGAACTTTCTGATTTGGTTGCCATTAAGAGGCGATTTTTTCCTGATCTTGACCTTTCTCTTAGGGTTCCTATTCCTGATGAGCCCTGCAGCTACCTTCCTCGAGGGGAAGTTTGCTTTTTTGAAGGCGCCATGGATATGGGACTTCGCCTTCCCGTTCATCCAGCCATAGGGCGAGTTCTGGCCTACTATGGCCTATGCCCTTCTCGCCTTTCCCCACGAGGATGGGCCGCCATGGTAAGCTTCTTCTTGTTCTGCCGCCTACATGGTCTCGGCAGGTTCCCTTTTGTCTCTAACTTTCTATACTTCTTCGAGATCGAAGAAGACGACGTCCCCTGTTTCAGCTTCTTCCGTTGCAGGAATTTTAAATTACGGCCTTTGGTTCTCGGCTTTCCCCCCAATCCTGAAGGATGGTCTAGTCGCTTCTTTTTTGCTTCTGGGGAGTCCTGGCGGTCTCCTGAGGATCGTTGTCGTGAGGCTAGGATTCCTTGGTCCTGGAAGAGCTTCTCTCGCATTAGTAAGCTCTAGCTGAGCTCTCTTATCTATACGTTTTTCTTAAAGACATATTCTTATTATATTCTTGTTGCTCAGGTCCCCCTGATCTGGATGTGCCAGAGATGATGAACATTGATAAGTTGCTGCTCGTCGAGCCTAGGTCTTATTCTGAGTTGATGACGAGTGCAAACATTTATCTGCTTGGGGCTGAGGCCACTGAATATGAATTTTCCTCCCTTCCCTATTCTTCCTGGACCTCTTTCTCTGGTTCTGATGAAGAGGGAGATTCTGGTGAGGATGGGGACTCTGGGGCGAGTTCTAAGAAACGTAAGAAGGATGGCTCCTTTTCTCCTGAATCTTTGTCCACTATTTTCCTCACTCCAGCAGGTCAGAAACTTCTTGAGTCACTCCATATGGCTGAGCAAGAGAGAGACGAGTTGAAGGAAGAGAATGCTTGTCTAGAGGAGGAAGTGGCTGAGCTGAAGTCCCAGCTTAAGAAGCACTAGGAGCTCTTCCCCCTTGTACTTCCTTCTTTTCTTGAGCGATGCCAAACTATGACTTTTCTTATATTTTTCTGAACATTTGTACTGTTGGATACTCTGAATACCAGATCTTTTATTTTTGAATGTGCAATTCTTTATGAGTTGAGGGGCTCATTCCGAACTCTGCAAGGTTATTTTAGCACGCTCTTCGTGTTCAGGACACGAACGTGGGTGGAAAACAGAAGATCATGTTTGCACTGACCTCAATTCCCTACTGATTTCGTAGCTGATCCCTGCTGTATCAAACATATTGGGGTCTTCGAGTACGTAGGCAGTGCACAAGGACTACTAGTCGTGGGGGAGAGACTGTTGGTGTCTCCAAGAAGAGACCAGCTTTGAATTCTATGAGCTTGGTTGCTTGTGAAGAGCTCGTCTTGCTCTGTATAAGCTGAGAAGCTTATCGTTTATTTATGAGCTGAAGAGCTCCTCTTGTATTTTATAAGCTTAGAAGCTTATCGTTTATTTATGAGCTGAATAGCTCATCTTGTATTTTATAAGCTTAGAAGCTTATCGTTTATTTATGAGCTGAGGAGCTCATCTTGTATTTTATAAGCTTAGAAGCTTATCGTTTATTTATGAGCTGAGGAGCTCATCTTGTATTTTATAAGCTTAGAAGCTTATCCTTAGCTGTAGAGCTTATTGCACCTTCCTTTACTTTGGAAACCATATAAGGGTGAATAAAAGACTCGCTTATTCTTATTAAAACAGCTCTACTACAAGTAACACTTACTGAAAGAACTTCTTAAGGTGTTCGGCATTCCAAGAGTGTGGTAGGACCTTCCCCTCCTCTGTTTGCAACTCATAGTTCCCTGGTCTGATTACCCTTGATACGATATAGGGTCCTTCCCAGTTGGGTCCCAACTTCCCATGCGTGAGATCCTTCCTTGCCAGCAGAAGCCTCCTAAGTACCAAGTCTCCAGCCTTGAAACTTCTGTGCCTTACCTTCCTGTCGTAGTATCTTGCAGTTTTCCTTTGGTAAATTCGGACACGATGCAGAGCTCTTTCTCTCTTTTCATCCAAGAGATCGAGGTTTAATAAGAGAGATTCATCATTGTGTTCGGCATCTGCAAATTCCACCCTTGGTGACCGGAGCCCCACCTCAACAGGGGCTACTGCTTCGGTTCCAAAGGCCAAAGCGAAGGGGGTTTCCTGAGTTGCTGACCTGACGGTGGTCCTGTAGGCCCACAATACCTCAGGGATGTACTTCACCCACTTTCCTTTCAGGTTTTCTAATTTAGTCTTCAGAGCTGTCTTTATGGTTCTGATTGTGACCTCTGCTTGCTCATTGGATTGAGGATGTGCAGGAGCTGAGAAATAGTTCTTTATCCCAAGCTCAGCACAAAAGCTCTTAAATTTTGAGTTGTCAAACTGCTTCCCATTGTCAAACACGACTGCTCTGGGAAACCCAAATCTGCAGACTATCGACTTCCAAACGAAGTTTTGGACTTTTTGTTCGGTGATTGTTGCCAAAGGTTCGACCTCCGCCCACTTGGTGAAGTAATCCACCCCTATAATAACAAACTTGCATTGTCCCACTCCGGTGGGAAGGGGTCCAAGAATATCCAAACCCCACTGTTGGAAGGGCCATGGGCTTACCACCGAGGTTAGCAGTTCGGGTGGAAAGTGGGAAACATTGGCGTGTTCCTGGCAAACCTTGCATTTTTTTACTAAATTGGTGGCATCTTTGAGCATGGTTGGCCAATAATATCCTTGTCTCAGTACTTTTCCTGCCAAGGCCCGAGCTCCTAAGTGATTGCCACATATCCCTTCATGTACTTCTCTGAGTATATAGTTGGCATCTTCATCTCCTACGCACTTAAGGAGAGGCGTTGAGAACCCCTGTTTGTACAGATTTCCTTGTAGCAAGGAAAATCTGGCTGACATGGTCCTCAGCTTGGAAGCCTCCTTGGCATCGCTTGGCAGAGTCCCACTCTGCAGGTACCCAATGATGGGGTCCATCCAGCTCGGCTGAGCTCCGGTTGATAGTATGTCTTCTTCTTCGATACTTACCGAAGGCTCTGGAAGGTGCTCTACTGGTATTAGCCTATCCAAATCTTCTTGTGAGGCAGTTGCTAACCTCGCCAACGCATCTGCTCGTGCATTCTCTGCTCTAGGCACATGTCTGATCTTAACCTGCACAAATTTCTTTATTAATTCTCGTACATTTCTGAGGTAAAGAACCATCTTTTCGCCTCTCGCTTCGTAGGACTCCTCTATCTGCTTTACCACCAGTTGAGAGTCACTGCAGATCTCCAGCTGCTCTGCTTCCATAGAATAAGCAAGATTGAGCCCAGCGATGACAGCTTCATATTCTGCCTCGTTATTTGAAGCCTTGAACCCAAATCTTAGGGCATACTCGACATCTAATCCTTCTGGAGAGGTCAATATCATTCCTGCACCGCTTCCCTGGGCATTAGCAGCTCCATCTACTGAAAGCCTCCATATGGGGAGGTCTGGTACTAAATCCGTGGTTTCCAAAGGTGTTATGGCTGTGAATTCTGCGATGAAATCCGCCAAAATTTGTCCTTTGATGGCGGTTCTTGGCTTATATCTGATGTCAAACTCGCTGAGTTCTATGGCCCATTTAACCAACCTTCCCGAGGACTCTGGTTTATGTAACACTTGCTTCATTGGCTGGTCTGTTGGAACTTCAATGGTATGGGCCTGGAAATAGGGCCTAAGTCTTCTGGCTGTCGTAACTAACGCTAGAACGAGTTTTTCCATTTTTGGATATCTCTCCTCTGCCCCCCTCAAGCTCTGCTACAGTAGTAGACTGGTTGCTGAGCTCTGTCTCGCTCCCTAACCAGCGCCGCGCTTGTTGAAAAGTCTGAAACTGCTAGGTAGAGAGTGAGGACTTCCCCTTCTAATGGGCTCACCAAAACAGGAGGAGAGCTCATATAATTTTTCAGGGCTTTAAATGCTTCTTCGCACTTGGCATCCCACTGGAACGTCTTGTTTAATATCTGAAAGAACGGTTGGCATTTATCACTTGATCTAGACACAAAACGGCTCAAGGCAGCTATCCTGCCTGTCAAGCGTTGTACCTCCCTTGTGTTGGATGGTGATTGCATCTCCACCATTGCCCTAACCTTCTCCGGATTAGCTTCAATTCCTCGGCTGCTAACTATAAAACCCAGAAATTTTCCTGCTGAGACCCCAAATGCGCATTTTGCAGGGTTGAGCTTCATTTTGTACTCCTTCAGGATCTGGAATGACTCGGTTAGGTGCGCGATGTGGAGCTCTGCCTTTAGTGACTTTACCAACATGTCATCGATGTAGACCTCCATGGATGCTCCTATTTGTTTTTGGAACATCCTATTCACCAATCGCTGGTAAGTGGCTCCAGCGTTCTTTAATCCAAAAGGCATGACCTGATAGCAATAAGTTCCTTGTTCAGTTACAAAGGAGGTCTTCTCTTGGTCATTCGGATCCATCCTAATCTGGTTGTAACCTGAGAAGGCGTCCATGAAGCTAAGCAGCTCGTGTCCGGCTGTGGCATCCACTATTAGGTCGATCCGAGGTAAGGGAAAACTATCTTTGGGGCACGCTCGGTTGAGATCAGTGAAGTCGATGCACAGTCGCCATTTACCATTGGTTTTTTTGACGAGAACCACATTCGCCAACCAGGTAGGGTAGTTAACTTCCCTGATGGCCTTGACATGGAGGAGTTTGCTGACCTCCTCATTAATTGCCCTTTGTCTTTCGGAGGCAAAGCTCCTCCTCTTCTGTTTGACGGGCTTGCAAGTTGGGTTCACGCTTAGCTTATGTGTAATAACCGAAGGGTCAATTCCTTCCATGTCTTCCTGCTTCCAAGCAAACACTCCTATATTCTCCTTTAGGAACTGGATGAGGAGACCTTTGAGCTCAGCGTTCAGTCTATAACCCACATAAACGAGGTGTTCTGGCTTCCCATCGAGCTGAATTGGTTCCAGCTCTTCTGAGGGCATTGGTCTTGTCTCCATTTCATCTCTCATGTCGAGTTCATCCAATTGGATGTTCTCAACCTCCTTCCTTTTTACAGAAGCCATGTAGCATTCTCTTGCTACACGCTGGTCTCCTCGGACTGCTCCAATTCCATTTTCTATGGGGAATTTGACGACCAAGTGATATGCAGATGGGATTGCCTTCATGGAATTAAGGGATGACCTTCCAAGTAAGATGTTGTATGCAGAGGGTGCATCGACTACTAGGAATTTTACGGTAGTGGTGGCTTGGCAAGGTAGGTCCCCTAGGGTGAGCACGAGTTGGATCGAGCCCAGCAAGTGAGTGTTTACAGGTTCAAGTCTCTCTCTTCCTATGTCCATCTTGTCGAATGCCGGTGCGAAAATGATATCCGCTGAGCTCCCGTTATCGATTAGGACCCGATGAACGGTTCTATTAGCCACCACAGCTCGCACCACCAATGGATCATCATGAGGGTACTGACATCCCTCCAAATCAGCATCTGAAAAAGTGATAGCTGTATTTAAGCGTGGTGCTTTGGATACAGCGTGTACTTCGAGAGCTTCTTCGGCTCTGATCCGTCGGAGGTGTGCTTTCCTGGCTGAGCTGGATTCTCCGCCTCCCGCGAACCCTCCAGATATTACTCTGATCTCACCTAGAGGCTGCTGACGTGGTGCAGGTGCCTGCTGTTGAGGTGGAAGAGCTCGGTTCTGGTTGTCATGGGCTACGAAGCGACGCAACTGACCTCGCTGGATCAAGAACTCGATCTCATTTTTCAGTTGAATGCAGTCATCAGTGTGGTGACCATGATCTCTGTGGTAATCGCAGTACTTTGTGGGGTCTCTCTTAGCTGGATCTGCCTTCATCCGAGGTGGCCATCTTAAGTACTTCTCGTTTTGGACCTCATACAGAACTTGTGACACAGCGGCAGTGAGTGGGGTGAATCGCTGAGGTCCGTATCTAGGCTGCAGCTCAGGCTGCATGGGGCCCATGCGATCTCTAACATTTCCTCTTCTCTTTGGCGAGCGGTCCCTTTCCCTTCTTGGAGACCTCTCTCGCCCTTTCTCCTTCCTGGGACTCCTGTCCCTTCTCTTTTCTTCTTTTTCCTTCTCCTTTCGTGAGGATGTACCCCCTACTTTGGAAAGGAGTGCCTCTTCACCATTTATATACTTCTCTGCCTTGGCTAACACCTCAGCCATGCTTGCCTGAGGGTTCTTCGATATGGAGAACATTAGATCCTTTGATTGCACTCCCAACCCTGCAATAAAGGCGGTTATGGCAAATTTTTCGTCTGGAACGTCTACTTTTAGTGTTTCCGAGTTGAACCTTTGGACATAAAACCTCAGGTTTTCTTGGGGCCCCTGTTTCACATTCAGCAGGTGGTAGCTCGGCTTTCTGTATATCCTGGCTCCTATAAAGTGAGATACGAAAGCTATGGAGAGCTCTTTGAAGGATTAGATCGAGGCTGGGGGGAGCCTGTGAAACCAGGCTAGGGCGGAGCCTTTCAATGTGATGGCAAAAGCTCTACAACGTACAGGATCCTGGTATCCATGTAGCTCCATCTGGTTTTTATAAGTGTTGAGATGATCTACGGGATCTTTCGTTCCGTCAAAGACCTCTATTTGTGGCATCCTGAACTTTGGTGGGAGAGGGAAGTGTAGTACCCCGGTGGTGAACGAGGACTCGGTTTGTTGTACTAGGACATCCATTGTAACCGGAGCCTTGCTCTTTACAGCCTCCTTCATGTGGCTGAGCTCTTGCTGGATGTCTTTGAAGCGTTGCTCCCAATGTTGTTCTCTCCTGTCTTGCGGGTAAGGGAGAAAATCGTCCCTCTCACCCCCATCGTTCTGACTTTGCACTTCCTCGTTGTGGACATTCCTAGGGGGTAGGTAAGGAACATGCCCCCTGGTCTGGCTGCTTTCTCCTCTTTCGTTGACCTCTCTAAGGGGGTCCCAGTGTCGCTGTTCCCTATGAGGGGGATTATTCTGGCCTTCTTGGGCCGGTCGTGCCTCCTGCGGGCGCTGTATGAGCTTTGATAGCTCTGCATTTTCCCTTAGCAAACGTTGATTGACGAGGCGAAGAGCCTCCATCTTGTTATTAATGGGGGAATTAGCCTCTTGAACGTTCCCGGGTTGTCTGACGTTGGTAGCTTCCTGCTGATCTTGCATTCGTGGTAGGTTTGTTTGACTTCTGCTCATATTTCGAGTTGTTACCATCAGTCACTGAGAGATCAGCTTATTTGTAAATAGGAACAGTCGTTCCCACAGACGGCGCCAAACTGATGGTGTGAATCTACGCGGATGAGCTAAGCTATAGAACAGGATTATTCGGTATGAATGATTTGGGTTGAGTTGAGTACGATGTCTGAGCTGCAAGGCTCGTGCTTGACAATGTAGTATGATGCTTAGGGGATTTGGGAAAGGGGGTAATAACAAGACAAGATTATAGTGGTTCACCGGCCTGAGCTCGGCTAGTCCACTCTGTAATGGAGTCTCTGGCTCCTCTCTTTCTTATTGATTAAGTTGGATGTATTACAACAGTGAGAAGGTGAGAGTTTTTGGATCCCCCTTCTTTGTGGCTCTCCCCCCCTTTTTATAACCTCTTGCTTACCTCTAATCCGGATTTGCTTCCTATAATGAAGGGATCTTCCTTCATCTGTAAACTCCGAATTACCTAAACTTCCTATGGTTGGCTTCAGACGGTGAGATCTTTGCCTTTTATCATGAGATCCTCTCCTTGGTTTTAGGAGAGGATCCTGGTTGGTTACGGGTTTCATGCCTTGGATCGGCTTAATTCCCCTTATGAAGGTACCCGTTGTCATCTCGCTGCCCTCTTGTCATTTCTCAGCTCGTGTCTTCAGCTGGGAGCCCTGGTACCCGGCTGGATGAGCTCAGACCATGGCTGGATGAGCTCTGCTTATTTTACCTGAACTCCTGAGCTGAGCTCACTTTCTAAGCTCGTATCTAGGGTTTATTTTAGGTATCATCAGCTTTAATGTTATATTTTCTTGGAAGTTTAGATTAATTTGAATGATAGTTAATAAAGTTTTATGCTCTATATAATTCTTTGACTATTCATTAACTTGATTGAGTTCTTGGTATGAATAGTACTTATGATTCTCTCCGAGTTTCATAAAACTAGCTCTTAAATTCTTATTTTTAGAGTAATCGCCTATTATTTTTTAAAGACCAAATCTTCCAGTTGACTACACTGACATTGAAAATCAATTGAGAAAATTGTAATTGCATAAATATATTTAATTGATGATCATGAATAGATCCAGATCCCGAAACTAAATAGTCCCTTTTCCAATTAATAAATCCCTTTTAAATTCTCTGTTTTATTTTATAAAGCAATCTCAATCTTCAAAATAAATTCTTTTTGTTCTTCTTTTCCTACTCTTTTGATTTAATTGATCCCTGTGGTTTGATCTCAGACTTCCCGAGTATTATTACTTCTTGACCGCCTGTACTTTTTGGGAATCAAGTAATTAGTGTGTGTGCGTGTATTTTGATGTATTAGTGTTAGTGTGCGTATTTTGATGTATTAGTGTGTGTATGTGTATGTGTGAGTGTATGTTTTTTGGTGTATTACTCAATGTGTGTGTGGGGGGATTTTTAGTGTATCAGTGTGTGTGTTTGGGTATATTAGTGTGTGTGTGTGTGTGTGTGTGTGTGTGTGTGTGTGTGTGTGTGTGTGTTGGTGTACTAGTGTGTGCATGTGTGTGTATGTATGTGTGATGTTGTATTAGTGTATATGTGTGTGTGTTTTAGTACATTAGTATGTGTGTGTGTGTGGGGGGGGGGGGGGTGTATGTGTGTCTGTCTCTCGCTTTTTTTTTTAATGGAGTCGTTATTGTCGGCTGGCATAGAAGTCTCTTGCGTGAGCGAAGGAGATACATTTTTGATAGTGGTCGCTAATGTCGCTAGCTATGCCCTACTTGGTCCCCTGGCACGGTACAGATTTTGTTGCGTTTCATGAGCAACGGGCTAAGGGGAAGTTGATCAACTTAAGCGAATTGCCATGCCTTACTATAACATAGGGGCAGAAGGGAGAAGGTTGTGAAGGTGACTTGTTATCCACACCTTTGGTCGGATGAATAGAGGATTGACCGACCTGTGTTTTTACGAGCGTTAGCGGGTTCTTGAGTGTCTGCCTAGGGCGCTAGCGCATACCCCGGGGTGATCATCACCACCCACACCTCACATCTCAACATAATGAAATGTGTAATACGCTTACTGTTCCATTTGAAAACGCTGCAAGCGCAAAGTGTGGTAGGCCTGCACTAGGGGAACATAGCATAGGGAGGAAAGGGAACCCGAACGATGGAGGAGCCAGGGGAGGTGGGGACATTTGACGAAAATGGGAGGCTTTTCCTTATTAAAGAAGGCCCTATGGAATGAAAAGAAGTGCATGAATTCTTGAGGAAAGAGGGTGCGAGTCTATATAAAAAAAAGTTTCAAGAAAATTCAATGAATAGATAGAGTCAACGGTACGACAGATAGGGTTGCCTACACGTGAATTAGCTTCCGAGGTCGAGTAGTCTCAATTTCACTTTAGGATTTGCAAATAAATGCTGGACTGGGCTACCTCGAATGGAGTGAGCCGCATGATGGGAGACTCGCACGTATAGTTTTTAGGAGGATCTAGTCAAAAGACCAGTCGGAGCCCACCTGACCAGAGGAACTGAGAAATTAATGGAGTACAAAATATATCTTTAAGCTTTACCTTGTTTTGATCATTCATAGGGAAATCGCGGGGTCACTGAATGAAGTCCTTTGTTTCTTTTGGAGGTGCTGACTCGAATCGAGACAAAGATGACTATATGACATATGAAATATGATAGCGACAATAACATATCGTAGAAGGATATAACAGGTGGAGCCAATGACTCACTAAGACTGACGTATCTACAACTACATCTTTGAGCGGCAATCAAACGGGGGCGTGAATGAGAGATGCCAACGGAATGATCATAGTTCTTAATAAGGGAGCTAGACATTTAAATTTTATCCTTGCATATTTTATTTTTTTTGCCTATTTCTATCACATTACTCATTTTTTATCACAAGCTGAATCATTTAATTTTGATTAATTTGTGGTTCAATACAATTTTCAATACAAATAATGTTCATATACAATAGTGTATACATTTTAATATATTTTCGAGGTTATATATTTTAAGAAAATTTTATCGAATTTTATTTTAAAAAATAATTTTAAATTATATAATTAAATAAAGAGAAAAAAAATATTATTTAATATAATAAGATATATTTTTTGAACGGTTAAATTTTATGTTGATCATGTCTTTAGACACATATTACTTGTATGTACATTAAGACTAATCTACTTATAATATTTCCTTAATTTTTTCATATAAAAATTGAGTGAACTCACCTGCTGTTTTTTGTCGTCTGACACCACTTATTCTTCTCTGAGCATCTACAACCCTTACCCTTTTTTGTACCCAAATTTCAATTTGGGTAAAAATAGTCTAATATGTTTCTACAATGTTAGACTCATACTCATACCAAATGAAGGAAAACCATTTTTTAAACCCAAATCAAGGGAAATTTTTTTTTTAAACCTAAATTTTAATGGTGGGACCATCGTTTAAAGATTCAATTGTCATATTTTACTTTTTTTTAAAATTTAAATTTATTCTCATTTAAATTTGAGTTTCTTTTCCTTTAAAAAAGTTTCTCTATTGGAGATGTCTATATCAAATCAAACTTTTTACCATCTTTTTTATTCAAAATTTCGGTCTCTTCTATCTCTCTCTTCTTTTTCTTCGCCAGATTCCAAGCGATGTCCCCCCCCCCCCCCCCTTTTTTTTTTTTGATTTTTTGGCAAGCTCGTGCTCATTCATTGAGTGAACTGCAGAAGAAAGCAATTCATGAGCCCTACAAGAACTGTAGCTTTTCGTAACTCCTCTTGCTCCTGTATATATATTAATTATTGCCCGTGCCTAAAAATATGGAATAATAAAACAAATTGTCAATTATAAACATATTTATAATCACACCCAAAATCAAATCACAAACATAGAGAAGAGAAAAATGAATTTAAGCATCTGTTGTAATGGAGGTGAGTGGTGGTAGTGGTGCTGGGCAACAGTTGTGGTGGTGGGAGACAGAGATGGTTGTGGTGGGCGGCGACGATTGTGGTGGTGGTGACAGCCGTGGGTGGCAACGATGATGGTGTTGGTGGATTTTGAGATGATGGTGGTGGTGGGTGACAGTGGGTGGTGGCGGTGGTAAGTTGTGGTGGTGGGCGGTGACGATGGTGGTGGTGGGTGACAGTGGATGGCGGCGGTGGTGGGCGATGATGGGTGATGGTGGTAGATGTGGTGGCGGTGGGTGACAATGGGTGGCAGCGATGATGAGCAACAACGGGTGGTGGAGGGTTGTGGTAGTGAGTGGTGGTAGGCAATGATGGTGGTGTTGGTGGTAATAAATATAACAATGAGATAATGATTGTGGTGAGTGATGATGGTAACAATCGGTGGTGGGTGATGACGGTTGTGGCGGTGGTGGGGTGACAATAATGGTAGTGGTTGGGGTGATGGTTGTGGCAAAGGTGGTGATGGGGTGACGATGGTAGTGATGGAGCGGTGGGGGTGGTGGGATGATGGCAGTAGTGGTGGTGGTGGCGACAGTGATGGTGGGGTGGCGGCGGTGGTGGTGGTGGTGGTGGTGATGATGGTGGTGGGGCAGTTTTAAACACTACTTTTTTTTTTAAAGTGTTCATGAAAAATTTTAAGTTTTAGAAGTACTTTTAAAAAGTTACTCCAAACACACCCTTAGCGGTCTATTTCCCCTATTAAATTTGGGGTGTTAATATTAGCCGTCAGATTAACTTTAAATTAAAAAATTTAAAGGGATCTCACATGCGAAAAACAAAAGTCATTTTATTTATTTTTTGAAATTTAAATTATATTATACTTTATTATATAAATATTAAAAATGGTAAGCTTTCTTCTATCATTATTCCTCTGTTCTTCTTCAGTTTAACGTTGGTGAGGTAAGTAATTGATTTTGAAATTCTTAACCAAATGTCTTGAATGGATTTTGTGTGAAAAGTGTTGTTGATACTCTGTTGAACATCAATGCATACAAGACATTGTGTTGATCTTAGTATAGACAAACACAAACGTCGTTTACAAAAAAAGTACTAAAAAAGCAAAAAAAAAAAAAAAAAATTACTTAAACAAAGTATTATCAGACGGTACCTGTGCCTTTGTTGTTTGATTATGGAAGTCGAAGAAAATGGTGGGGGTAAGCCTGTTATTTCCCTCTGTTTTTATCCCCAATTCACTAACTACTGGGGTGGTTTTAGGTGGATGATTGCTTCTAGTTTGTGGTAGATTTCGGCTTTCCTCCTATTTGGCGTAGTGTGTGTTAGGTTGGTTTTATTGAGAACCACTTAGAAGTGTTTCTCCAATAAAGAGGCAGTAAACATTTGGGAAATGTAGCAAATAAACATTGCATAGGAAGAGATCTACAAGAAAAATGTTTTGTTTATCTCTTCTGGGCTCGTTTGGTTATCGTATTAGAAATGAATGGATTAGATAAAAGAATTCAGTCTAATACAATATAGATGGACAAAAGATAAGATAAAATAAGGTATTAGAATAATATGTAATTTTATCAAGTGTTTAGCAATACACAACATAAACATTAGATAATAGTTATTTAATTCAATCGGTTGTTTGGTTAGAGAATTATTTCATCGTATTAATGTCGAATTAACAAAAATATCCTCAATTAGTATTTGTTACATTGATGACAACTTGATTTTATCAGTTGGGGGTTATAATAGTAAATGTGTAGAATAATACGTTTGAGTTGAATTATAATACCATATCTCTGGGTGGTATTAAAATACATCCATAATACAGGTCTATCGTACAAAAAAAATATACGATTAATATATATTTTTGAAATTAATACGGTATCAAATTTGCTTACTTACTAAACAAAGTATTATGTCCAATTGAATAAAAAATAGTATAATCAAATATTTAATCCCCTCATAATACGTCTACCAAACGAGTCCATTATGTATTAACTATAAGCCTAAATAGAGTGGCCAATTTAACGTAGTCTAATACTTTAGAAGTTACGACTAGAATTCATTCGACCAAACTTAGTTAAAACTCAATTTAGGATATTTGAAATAATCAATCCAATAAACTCGAGAAGACATTTTTTTTCTTAATTTTATTTTGGGATATCAAATGACATGCATTTTACTCTATATAAAAATTGAACATAGATTAGTTTGTTATTTTACATGGGTTGGATGTATAGAGATTTAGTTGTTCTATTTTGGTCTAAAAAAATACGGGCTTTCTATAAGAATAGTTTATGTATGCATTGTGAAAACAATCAAAACTTGATTTGTCATTCTAAACTGTTCCTAGAGTATGACATGCATTCATTTTAAGATTAGTTTGCAGACAGTGAAATCAACAGTGCAGTCGTGATTGTCATTTTGAAATTCATAATGAAGTAGGAATCAAAATTTTTAATTACTCTTGAAATATAGGAGGTGCACCGGTGAATTCCTGCAATAAGTTGAGATAGTGACCCGTCGAATGATCCTGAATGATGAACCTGAAACAAGTAGAGGATTAGGAAAAGAGCCGGGTGTGTACCCAGCTAATCCACTCTGAAGCTCAAGTCAGTCGGCATGTAAATCATAATGCTTTGTGTATTCTTCAATCAAGATTTGCGTACCTTGGTCTAGCCTTGTGAGGGGTATTTATACCTGAGTTTGCAATGATGACCCAGTCCTTGAGTCTCATCTTAGAGTTTAATGGACTATGCTCATCTTCTAGCATAATGAGTGTCATTCAATCAAGTTTCATTAAGACTAGTCGTCCCAGGCAAGTGGACCTTTGCTTGGGAACCGCTGAGCATTCATTGCCCAATTCCTGATCATTAAATACCTCATATCGGTACTTGGGACCTACGCCCGACCTTTCATGAGGAGGAATAAACATTCCTCGGGCTGCCCCGAGGTCTTTATTTCGGCGTGATGGTCATTAACGCCTCTTGATGATGACTGTCTTCACATTTTTCGAGGATCTAGACACTCATTAATGACTCTGTCAAACTACTCAGGACCCACATTAATGAGTTGTCAAATTCTATTTAATGCTAGGTTCCGAGTAAATTTGGTGGTTTAGCTTATTTCTGTTTTATTTAGCCAAAAGATAAGTTTATCTCTAAGTTGATACCGAGTAAATTTGGTGCATATGTAATGATTCAAAACTATTGTAGTGTTGGACTTAGCCTTGTGAATATGCTTGGTCTGCTACCAAGCTGATCCGAAAGAACAACACTAGCCTTGTAAATATGCTCAATCTGCTACCAAGCCGATCAGATGTATTTGTTCTTGTAGTCCTCAGATGCTAATCTTTCCTTTTTATTATTCTGGCCATTCAAATTGAGGTTATTAGTTAACAAGGAGTTAGTTTCTCTATTTTTAACAAAGGACTTCTTATTATATTTAATTGAGGGATTATCTACCTCCTTCTCATATGTTAACTGTGTTCAAATCTATTTTACCCGGATTATCTAAACCCCACTTTTCATGTTTACTACATGGTGTGCACATGTTTTGCACATGGACCGTTTTTAAATAGAGCAATGCTAAAAAATCCAAATGAAACCCAAAAAAGTTACAACTCAAATACATATTATCCATTGAATGAGTGGATCTCATCAATTTTTCAATGGGACCCACTCATCCCACACTCATCCAAGGGATGATATGATTTGAATTTTAACTTTTCGATTTCATTTGAGTTATGTAGCATTTTCCTTTTAGATATCCAATTTTGTGGATCATTGAAACAAATATTATCGTGTCTTCTATTATCCTATGTTGTACAACAGGTAATCCTCTGACAAATATACCTAAAGTTAACTTTGGGATTCTGACAATTTCTAAAAACAAGTTTATATACTCTTGACCACAAAAACTATAATCTAGTTTTTTCTTTTTTTACCGAAAACTATAATCTACATAAAAACGTGACTTGTCATGTAACCAAAAAAAAAAACTTTCTAGGTCAGTGATGGCGTAAACCCGCGCGTACGAGCTATGGGATTGGATTGTGTGTTATGTAGGATCTACGTAGGGCTTGGTATGATATCTGGGCTACAAGGCTCGTGAATTGGTGGATGAATGTTCTAATCAATCCATCTGTAGTGTGTGAAATGCAGGAGATATATAGTGGTTCACCGGCTAATGAGCTCGGCTAATCCACTCTCTAATGGAGACTCTTACTCCTCTCTCTTTATTGATAAAAAGTGGAATATGTTACAGCAGAATAATCAGGGTATCAGGGTTTTTCATCCTCTCCTCTCCATGGAGGCTGTCCTTCCCTTTTATAGCCTCATGCTTACCTCTAATCCGGAGTTATCTCCTACATTGAAGGGATTATGCCCTATCTTCATCTACAATCTCGGAGTGGCCTTACCTTCCCATAGCTGGCCTCAAACGACGAGATCTCTGCCCTTCATCGTGGGATTCTTCCCTTGGTTTAAGGAGAGGATCTTGGCGGGTTACGGGTTTTGTGCCTTGGATTGGCTCAGTTTCCGTTATGGATGTGTCTGCTGTCATCTTGCTGCCTTCTGGTCATTTCTCAATTCGTGTGTTCAGCTAGGAGCTCTAGTGCTAGTTGGAAGAGCTCAGACCCTTGCTGGATGAGCTCTGCTTACTCTACCTGAGCTCCCGAGCTGAGCTTACTATCTGAGCTCGTGCCTGGGTTTATTTTAGGCATCATCAGTTGCCCCCCAGCCCTTGCCTTAGGTTAGCTTAGGTAAGGGCTGACCTACACAGACTGAGTTAGACCAGCACGTGGCTAGCACGTGGCTCGAGGATTTTTGACGGTTTGCAGCAATTATTTCTTTCCTCGATTCCCGCGCACGTCTCAGCCCATGTCTTTCAGGCTTTAAATATTCAAAACGGCTACCTGAACCGTTTCTTCACACTATTCATCTTCCTCGCTTCCCTTCGTCTCTGTTCTCTCTGTGATTTCGGACCTTCTTACTCGAGCCTTTCTATTTTCTTGCCTGAAATCGAATTCCCAGCCCTCGTTTCGAAGATTTGCATCGCCTCCTTCCTCCGATAGTGCTCCAGGCTTCCGTTCGCCGTTATTTCTGAGTTAGGTACGTCCTTTGCCCTTTTCTCTTCCTCATTTTGCTCTGGATCCCTCGAATTCGAGGTGGTTGCTGCATTTCTGGGCTTTTCGATTCTTTTACTTTTGGAATCGTGATCATTGCCTAGCCCCACTTCCTCATTTCGTAGATTGGAGCTCTATAGTCCACATTCTTGCCGTCGGGAGTTACTGTGCTGACCCAAGGGTCATTAGGGAGAGTTTGATCAGTGTTCCCCCTCTTTATCGCTCCTTTAATCTTCCTTTTTCTCTTCCCACTATGTCGGCTTCTTCTGGAGCCACTCGCTCCTCTGTTTCGCTACTAGGGGGTCGATCTGAAGACACCGATTTGGAGGATATTGGCGATGAAATTGACAACTTTCCCTGTGTGGGAGAGGCCGAGGTCGGCACCGAGGAACCCCCCTCCTCCTCTTCTCCTATGCCCCCCAGACCTGATAAAGGCAAAGTTAAGGTGAGTGGAGTCGGGGTTGAAGAAAAAGTTTCGTACTTGGGGTCTGCCTTCAGGCATTCCGCGTCTGTGGGCTACAGTAAAGAAGCCCCTGAGCTAATGAAAATCTATAAGGTTCGGTATGGTTTTCCTCCTGGGGTCGAGCCCTGGTGCCCAGGCAGCTCTGTCTACTACGTAGAACCAGTACGCAATAGGGTCTGCTTCTTTCTTGCCGCCTTTGATAACGGTCTTCGCTTTCCTCTGCACCCATTCATCAAGGCTATTCTGCAACACTTCCGTGTGTGCCCCTCCCAGATTTCTCCCAACTTCTATGGCGTCATGGTTGGTTTTTTAGTCATCTTCAAGAAGCATAAGCTCGGGGTTCCTAGCATTTCTCTGTTTCAAGAGTTTTTTAACGTCAAACCGACCTCTGAAGGCTTCTTGTACGCCTCTAAGCGTGCCAACGTTAGGCAGCTTATCTCTAACATTCCTTCCTCTCATAAGCACTGGAAGGAGCATTTCTTTTTTGTCGGGGGCATCAATTGGGAGTATAATCCTGCTGATAAGACAGATACACTCGGTATCCCTACGGCTTGGACTGAACCAGACAACTTGCGTGAGTCTTTACTCGAGTCGGCTGAGCTCTGATCTGGAACTTATAGGCCTCTTGCCTTTCTCTTACTTGTACCTTTTCTTCTTTTCAGGTGGTCGTCTTGAGCTCAGCCCTGAAGACAATAAAGTGCTGGCAAAGTTGGCGAAGATTAAACCGGAAAAGTACGCTGACCTGATTGAGTTGAAAAATTTGGTGCGGCTAGGTCTGAGCCCTCCTGCGGTGACTTTAGCGATTCCATTATCTGTTTTAGGGGCTGACGAAGGTAATTTCATCGTCCCTTGCTCTCCTCTCTTCATAATCTTTCCTTCTCTTTTTCTTTTTCTTTTTTTTACATTTTCCTGCTTCATCCAGACCTTCCAAGTCCTTCTACCATGAAGTCTACTCCAGAAGAGCTTCAGGCCAAAATTGCAGAGCTGATGGAAGGTGGCAGGTCTGGGAAGCGCAAAGCTCGGGTCGGCTCAGGGAGTGGTCCAACCACTCGAGCTAAGATCCCCAGAGTGGAAGTGCCTCATCCCTCCTCTGCTACTACAAAATTGGTTCCCATCAAGGCACCGCCCTCCTCATCCGGCATCCCTCAAGACGTAGTCATCTCTCCTCCTCCAGTGGCCCATCCTGGGTCGGGGGCTGCTCAAAAGGGAGATCAGGCTTCCCCTTCCTCCTCTGAGGTCAAAGAAGCTTTGGGAGTGATCCCTGACCTCCAACCCAGAAAGGTCTCATATACTGCCTCTGGGAAAACCGAGAGAAAATCCGAAGAAGATGAGGATTCCTTTTTTGACAACATGGACCTTGCTGCAGGGGCTCTTTCTTCTATTTTCACTGAGTCTGATGTTCTGAAGGCTGCTTCTATGCCTCTTGAGGAATCCATTTCTTCAGCTCTTCAGGGAGCAGCTGCTGTAAGCACTGCCACTTCTCCTTCTTCAATTATTTTTGTTTCGTGGACTCATGCCTTCTTTCGCATTTTCAGGCTGTCCTTCATGTGAATGGTCTACTGCATCGGGTTCGGTCCCAAGAGAGCTCTTTTCAGGTCTTGAAAAAATATAAGACCAAGGTTTCTGAACTGTCTCTTGAGAACGAAGACCTTAGAGCCCGGGTGGAGAGCCTCACAACGCAGATGGAGAGCCTCAACGAGCAGACGGTGAAGCAAGCCTCCGACCTCAAACACACACTGACAGTCAAGGTCAGAACTGAGGAGGGGGAAAAGAAGGCTCGGGACGAGCTGAAGTTGGTTAAGGAAGACCTGCAGCTTAAAGTTGAGGCGTGGTCCAAGGCTAACCAGGAGGCGTTTGACGCCAAGAAGGAGCTCATCCAGGCCAATCAAGATTATCTTGCCCTCAGTGAGGCTAACGGCAAACTCTGTGAGGAGCTCGAGGAGCAGAAACGTTTGGTCCAGCAGAGGGACGAAGGGATCGCTGAGCTGAGGGATGAGGCCACCACCTTGTGGGCTACTGGATGGCTTGCCTTTAGGCGCAAGGCTATCAAAGCTTTCCCAGACCTTGACTTCAATTTCTCTATCCCTACCGCAGAAGAAATGGAGGAGTCTAGCTCTGATAACGAGGAGGATGCCTCGGTTCTCTCAGCGGCAACCTTAAGTCAAGACACAGCTGCCCCTGGGACCTCTGGGGCTTTTATCGTGCTTCCTGAGCCTCCAGTGGTGACTTCTGAGCTTCCTGCAGCTGCCCCCGCTGTTCTTGCCTCTACACCATTTTCAGCTGACTTGATGGTTGAAGCCCTTGCTCAAGATTCGGGATCGACAGAAGCGGGGGCCCCAGGCATTTCTGTTACTTCTGTTGCTGAGGGCCCCTCAGCCGAGTTGCAAGATCCTGCAATTACTCCCTCTTAGAACTTTTTCCATACTCATGTAACTCTTATTTTCCATTGTACATCAACCTTGTGTTTTGAAATACGAACTTCATGGGGCAGTTTCTAATTTTTCTGAATTTTGCTTTGAATTGATGTGTGATTGAGTTGAACTGTGATTTGAGACATAAGCCAGTTTTGCCTCTATTCTCTCTATTCTCCTGCGCTTTTTGATCTTTCTTCTTCTTGTATTCCCCTTGCCCCCTTTTGTTTTAAGGGGTGCTGTGCACTTCTTGAAACAAAATTACTAGACCTGAGGAGTATAGAAGACGTGGTGTTGAGTCCAAATGACCTCCCCTGAGTCGTTGAGTTCGGTAGGTGGTATACTAGGGATCCACTCCCTATTCTTCTTTATTCTGGGCCACACAACTCGGTATTGTGAACTAGCGAGCTCTTTCTGAGCTGCATAGCTCAGATTTTTGAGCTTAAGAATTCTTGCCGAGCTACACAGCCCTTTTCACAAATTTGAATTTTGTTTCATTTGGCTTTTTGTTTGAACTTTAAAAGTTCTAGCTGAGCTTCACAGCTCTTCTAATGGTCTCCTGCTTCGAGAAGAGCTAGGGCCTTGTGCTATTTTGTGGTCTTCATCTTGTTTCTCCATTGCTGATTCACATATTCACGTACACCTTTGACTTGCACTTGCACACTTACTTATTTTGCTTTATGCTTGAGATGTAACTTCTTTCCCCCTTTTTCTTTGAGGGGTGCTGTGCATTTCTTGAAGCAGAATTACTAGATTTGAGGAATTATAGAAGACTTGGTGTTATGCCCCGTGGCATCTGCTGAGCTTTCGAGCTCGGTAGTTAGGATCTTAGAGACCCCTTCCCTCTTCTTCTTTGTTCTGAGCTGCTCAACTTGATATTTTGAACTGGCGTGCTCCTTCTGAACTGCATAGCTATAGTTTGTTAGCCCATGAGTTCTTCCTGAGCTGTACAGCTCTTCTCGTGAACATAAAAGCTCTTACTGAGCTTTTTGGTTATTTCTGTGAACTTAAGAGGCTTTCTGAGCTTCTTGGCTCTGCTTGTCTGAACTCAAAGGTTCTTTCTGAGATGGATAATAAATTTCATTGCTCTGTTTTCCTGAGAATAGAAGACTTTCTTCTACGTTTCGCATTTCTTTTCCCCCTACCTTGCTTTGAGGAGTACTTTAGGCCTTCTTCAAGCAAGGCTATAAAACTTTCATTCGCTGCTTAAGTTTCTTTGATGAGCTGAGGAACCCATCAGAAATTTTTCCCTTCAGATGTGAGCAAGGCTCTTGGAACTGTGGATTGCTATATAGGTGCTCAGCTTTTGACCGAGCTGAGCTTAAACCCGAAGAATATTCTACTTGGGTGGGACTAGAATTTTTCTTCGGTTTGAGTGCAGCAGGAGGGTTAATCTTGGTTGTTTCCTTTTCCCGCCTTTTCTCCCAACCGTTTTTCATAACCGCCACTTCTTTTTGTAACCGCATCTACTTTCCATAACCGCAACTACCTTCATTAATTAAGAAACTAAAGGGACAGTCGACATGCCCCTTGGTTTTCTAAAAACTTACAGCCTTCTTTAAGTCTCTTCTAACCTGCCAAGTTTCTTTCTCCTTTGCCAAAGATACTCTTGAATTTTCTCTTGGTTTCTTCTTGATTCTTTGTGGCCGCCCTCTGCTTTCTTCGCAAGCTTTAATGGCTGTCCCCCCTTCTACTCTGTTCCGAGAAAGGACTTCGTTCGGGATTGAATGGACGTGGCACCGTCGATACTTGATTCCCTCGACCATGGAACCCTCTGATTTAGCGGCCATTAAGAGGCGGTTTTTTCCTGATCTTGACCTTTCCCTTAGGGTTCCTACTCCTGATGAACCCTGCAGCTTCTTTTCGCGGGGGGAGGTTTGCTTTTTCGAAGGCGCCATGGACATGGGCTTGCGCCTCCCTATTCACCCCGCCATAGGGCGTGTTCTTGCCTACTACGGCCTGTGCCCCTCTCGCCTTTCCCCACGAGGATGGGCCGCCCTGGTTAGCTTCTTCCTGTTCTGCCGCCTGCATGGTCTCGGCAGGTTCCCTTTTGTTTCTGAGTTTCTATACTTCTTCGAGATCGAAGAAGACGATGCCCCCTGTTTCAGCTTCTTCCGTTGGAGAAATTTCAGATTACGGCCTTTGGTCTTCGGTTTCCCCTCCAATCCTGAAGGTTGGTCCAGTCGCTTCTTTTTTGCTTCTGGGGAGTCCTGGCGGTCCCCTGAGGATCGTTGTCGTGAGGCTAGGATCCCACGGTCTTGGAAGAGCTTCTCTCACACTGGTAAGTTCTAGCCGACCTTTCTTGTCGGTAAGTTTTTCTTTAAATACATGTTCTTACTACATTCTGATTGTTCAGGTCCCCCTGAGCTAGATGTGCCAGAGATGGTAAGTACTGATAAGTTGCTGCTCGTCGAGCCTAGGTCTTACTCTGAGTTAATGACGAGCGCAAACCTTTATCTGCTTGGGGCTGAGGCCACTGAATACAAATTTTCCTTTGTCCCTTATCCGTCCTGGACTTCCTTCTCTGATTCTGATGAGAAAGAGAGTTCTGACGAGGATGGGGATACTGGTGCTAGCTCAAAGAGGCGCAGGAAGGAGGGCCCTTTTTCCCCTGACTCTCTGTCCACTATCTTTCTCACCCCAACGGGCCAAAAGCTTCTTGATTCGCTCCATAAGGCTGGGCAAGAGAGAGACGAGCTGAAGGAGGAGAATGCTTGCCTGAAGGAGGAAGTGGCCGAGCTGAAGTCTCATCTCAAGAGGAAATAAGAGCTCTGCCCCTGTTTATTTTCTTCTTTCTTTGAGCGCTACCAAATTAAGACTTTCCTTGTATTTTTCTGAACATTTGTACTGTTGGATATTCCGAATGCCAGATCTTTCATTCATTCATTTTTTTTTATGCGTGACTCTTCGTGAGCTGAGGGGCTCGTCCCGAATTTTGTTAGGTTATTTCAGCTCACTCTTCGTGTTCAAAACACGAACGTGGATGGAAAACAGAAGATCATGCTGATACTGACCTCACTTTTCATCTGACCTCGTGGGTGATCTCTGCTGTTCTGGACCTTTCGAGGTCTTTGAGTGTGTAGGCAGTGCTCAAGGATCACTGGTCGTGGGAGAAAGACCGTTGGTGTCTCCAAGAAGAGTTCAGCCTTGAATTTGACTGTTGGTGTCTCCAAGAAGCGTCCAGTCTGGAATTTTATGAGCCTTGAATCTTGTATAAGCTGAAGAGCTCATCTTTTATTTATAAGCTATGAGGCTTATCCTGTATTTATAAGCTGATGAGCTCATCTTTTATTTATAAGCTTTGAAGCTTATCGTGTATTTATGAGCTGAAGAGCTCATCTTTCACTTATAAGCTTTGGAGCTTATCGTGTATTTATGAGCTGAAGAGCTCATCTTTCACTTATAAGCTTTGGAGCTTATCGTGTATTTATGAGTTGAAGAGCTCATCTTTCATTTATAAGCTTTGAAGCTTATCGTGTATTTATGAGCTGAAGAGCTCATCTTTCATTTATAAGCTTTGAAGCTTATCGTTTGTTTATGAGCTGAAGAGCTCATCTTTTATTTATAAGCTTTGAAGCTTATCGTGTACTTATGAGCTGAAGAGCTCATCTTTCATTTATAAGCTTTGAAGCTTATCGTTTGTTTATGAGCTGAAGAGCTCATCTTTTATTTATAAGCTTTGGAGCTTATCGTGTATTTATGAGCTGAAGAGCTCATCTTTTATTTATAAGCTTTGGAGCTTATCGTTTGTTTATGAGCTGAAGAGCTCATCTTGTTGGCAAACCATATGAACGTGAATAAAGGGCTTGTTTATTCTTACTAATAATTGGCTTTGTTACAAGTGACACTTACTGAAAAAACTTCTTAAGGTGTTCGGCATTCCAAGAATGAGGTAGGACCTTCCCTTCCTCTGTCTGCAATTCGTAATTCCCTGGTCTGATTATCCTTGACACAATATAAGGCCCTTCCCAGTTAGGTCCCAATTTCCCATGCGTGGGATCCTTTCTTGCAAGCAGGAGCCTCCTAAGTACCAAGTCTCCAGCCTTGAAACTTCTGTGCCTTACCTTTCTGTCATAATACCTCGCTGTTTTTCTTTGGTAAATGCGGACACGGTGCAGAGCTCTGTCCCTCTTTTCATCCAAGAGATCGAGGCTCAGCAAGAGAGATTCATCATTGTGCTCGGCATCTGCAAATTCCACCCTTGGTGATTGGAGCCCTATCTCCACAGGGGCTACTGCCTCGGTTCCAAAGGTCAGAGCAAAGGGGGTTTCCTGGGTTGCTGATCTGACGGTGGTCCTGTAGGCCTACAATACCTCAGGGACGTATTCCACCCACTTGCCTGTCAAGTTTTCTAGTTTGGTCTTCAAAGCTAACTTTATGGTTCTGATTGTGACCTCTGTCTGCCCATTGGACTGAGGATGTGCAGGAGCAGAGAAGTAGTTCTTGATCCCGAGCTCTGCACAAAAGCTTTTAAATTTTGAGTTATCAAACTGCTTTCCGTTGTCAGACACGATCGCTCTGGGAACTCCAAACCTGCAAACTATTGACTTCCAAACGAAGTTTTGAACTTTTTGCTCTGTGATGGTCGCTAAAGGTTCCACTTCTGCCCATTTGGTGAAGTAGTCTACTCCTATGATGGCAAACTTGCACTGCCCCACACCGGTGGGAAGGGGTCCCAGAATGTCCAAACCCCACTGCTGGAAAGGCCATGGGCTTATCACCGAGCTTAGGAGCTCGGGAGGACAGTGGGACACGTTGGCATGCTCCTGACAAGTCTTGCATTTTTTCACTAAGTCGGTGGCATTTTTGAGCATGGTGGGCCAATAATACCCTTGTCTCAACACTTTTCCTGCCAAGGCCCGAGCTCCTATGTGATTGCCACATATTCCTTCATGTACCTCTCTGAGTATGTAGTTGGCATCCTCATCTCCTACGCACTTAAGGAGAGGCGTTGAGAACCCACGTTTGTACAGACTTCCCTGTAGCAGTGAAAACCTGGCTGACCTGGTCCTCAGCTTGGATGCCTCCTTAGCATCACTTGGCAAGGCCCCATTCTGCAGGTACCCAATGATGGGGTCCATCCAGCTCGGCTGAGCCTCGACTGATAGCACGTCCTCTTCTTCGATACTCACTGAAGGCTCTGGGAGGTGTTCCACTGGTATTAGTCTATCCAAGTCTTCTTGCGAGGTCGTTGCTAACCTTGCCAATGCATCTGCCCGTGAATTTTCTGCTCTGGGCACATGTCTGACCTTAACCTGCATAAATTTTTTCATTATTTCTCGTACCTTTTTGAGGTAAAGGACCATCTTTTCGCCTCTTGCTTCGTAGGCCTCTTCTATCTGTTTTACCACCAGTTGAGAATCGCTACAGATCTCCAGCTGCTCTGCTTCCATAGAATAAGCAAGATTGAGTCCGGCGATGACAGCTTCATATTCTGCCTCATTATTTGAAGCTTTGAACCCAAATCTGAGGGCATATTCGACGTCTATTCCTTCTGGGGAGGTCAGGATCATTCCTGCACCGCTTCCCTGAGAGTTGGCAGCTCCATCTACTGAAAGCTTCCATATGGGGAGGTCTGGTATCAAATCCGTGGTTTCCATAGGCGCTGCTGCTGTGAACTCTACGATAAAATCCGCCAAAATTTGCCCTTTGATGGCGGTTCTTGGCTTATATCTGATATCAAACTCACTGAGCTCTATGGCCCATTTAACTAACCTCCCTGAAGACTCTGGCTTATGCAATACTTGTTTCAACGGCTGATCTGTTGGGACCTCGATAGTATGAGCCTGGAAATAAGGCCTAAGTCTCCTGGCTGTTGTAACCAGGGCTAGAACAAGCTTTTCCATTCTTGGATATCTCTCCTCTGACCCCCTCAGAGCTCTGCTACAGTAATAAACTGGTTGCTGAGCTCTGTCTCGCTCCCTAACCAGCGCTGCGCTTGTCGAAAAATCTGAAACCGCCAGGTATAGAGTAAGGACCTCCCCTTCTAAAGGGCTCACCAATACAGGAGGAGAGCTCATATAGTATTTCAGGGCTTTAAATGCTTCTTCACTCTTGGCATCCCACTGGAACGCCTTTCTTAATATCTGAAAGAACGGATGACATTTATCACTTGATCTAGACACGAAACGGCTCAGGGCAGCTATCCTGCCTGTCAAGCGTTGCACCTCCCTTGTATTGGATGGTGACTGCATTTCCACCATTGCCCTAACCTTCTCTGGGTTAGCTTCAATTCCTCTGCTGCTAACTATAAAGCCCAGGAATTTTCCTGCCGAGACTCCAAACGCGCATTTCGCAGGGTTGAGCTTCATTCTGTACTCCTTTAGGATTCGGAACGAATCTGCTAAGTGCTCGATGTGGAGCTCTGCTTTTAGTGACTTTACTAGCATATCATCTATGTAAACTTCCATGGATGCTCCTATCTGTTTTTGGAACATCCTATTTACCAGCCGCTGGTAAGTGGCTCCAGCATTCTTCAATTCGAAGGGCATGACCTGGTAACAGTATGTTCCTTGTTCTGTTACGAAGGAGGTCTTCTCCTGATCGCTGGGATCCATCCTGATCTGGTTGTATCCTGAGAAGGCATCCATGAAGCTAAGGAGCTCATGCCCGGCTGTGGCATCCACTATTAAGTCAATCCGAGGTAAAGGAAAGCTATCCTTGGGGCATGCTCGGTTGAGATCGGTAAAGTCAATACACAATCGCCATTTGCCATTAGTTTTCTTGACGAGAACCACATTCGCCAACCAAGTAGGGTAGTCAACTTCCCTGATAGCCTTGGCATGGAGGAGCTTGCTGACCTCCTCATTAATCGCCTTTTGTCTTTCTGGGGCAAAACTTCTCCTTTTTTGTTTGACGGGTTTGCAAACTGGATTCACACTTAGCTTATGGGTGATAACCGAGGGGTCAATTCCCTCCATGTCCTCCTGTTTCCAAGCAAACACTCCTATATTCTTCTTTAGGAACTGGATGAGGAGACCTTTGAGCTCTGCGTTTAGTCTGGAACCCACATAAACGAGGTGTTCTGGCTTTTCATCAAGCTGAACTGGTTCCAGCTCTTCCGATGGCATTGGTCTTGTCTCCATTTCGTCTCTCATGTCGAGTTCATCTAGTTGGATGTTCTCAACCTCCTTCCTTTTCACAGAAGCCATGTAGCATTCCCTTGCCACCCGCTGGTCTCCTCGGACTACTCCGATTCCATTGTCCGTAGGAAATTTCACGACTAAATGGTAGGCAGATGGGATTGCCTTCATAGAATTAAGGGATGGCCTCCCAAGCAAGATGTTGTATGCAGAGGGTGCATCGACCACTAGGAACTTTACGGTGGTAGTGGCTTGGCAAGGTGGGTCCCCTAGGGTGAGCACGAGCTGGATTGAGCCTAGGGGAAGCACCCTTTCCCCGGAGAATCCCAGCAAGTGAGTGCTTACTGGCTCGAGTCTTTCCCTTCCTATATCCATCTTATCAAACGCAGGTGCGAATATGATATCTGCCGAGCTCCCATTATCGATTAGAACACGATGAATAGTTCTATTAGCCACCACTGCTCGCACCACCAATGGGTCATCATGCGGGTACTGGCATCCCTCCAAATCAGCGTCCGAAAAAGTGATAGCTGTATCTATGCGTGGTGCTTTAGATACAGCGTGCACTTCGAGAGCTTCTTCGGCTCTGATCCGGCGGAGGTGTGCTTTCCTGGCTGAGCTAGATTCTCCGCCTCCTGCGAACCCTCCTGATATTACTCTGATCTCCCCTAAAGGCTGCTGGTGCGGTGCAGGTGCCTGCTGTCGGGGCGGTGGAGGTGGAAGAGCTCGGTTCTGGTTGTCATTGACTATGAAGCGACGTAACTGGCCTCGTTGGATTAGAAACTCGATCTCCTTCTTTAATTGAATGCAGTCATCAGTGAGGTGACCATGGTCTCTGTGGTAATCGCAGTACTTAGTGGGGTCTCTTTTGGCTGGATCTGCCTTCATCCGAGGTGGCCATCTCAAGAACTTCTCGTTTTGGACTTCATACAGAACTTGCGATACAGCAGCAGTGAGGGGGGTGAATCGCTGGGGTCCATATCTGGGCTGCAGTTCAGGCTGCATGGGGCCCAGGCGGTCTCTGACATTTCCTCTTCTCTTTGGCGAGCGGTCCCTATCTTTTCTGGGGGACCTCTCTCGCCCTTTTTCCTTCCTGGGACTCCTGTCTCTTCTCTTCTCTTCTTTTTCCTTCTCCTTTCGTGAGGATGTTCCTCCTACTTTAGAAAGGAGTGCCTCTTCGCCATTTATATACTTTTCTGCCTTGGCTAACACCTCAGCCATGCTTGCCTGAGAGTTCTTTGATATAGAAAACATCAAGTCCTTTGACTGCACTCCCAGTCCCGCAATGAAAGCAGTTATGGCGAATTTTTCGTCTGGGACGTCTACCTTCAATGTCTCTGAGTTAAACCTTTGGACATAAGACCTCAGGTTCTCTTGGGGACCCTGCTTCACGTTCAGCAGATGGTAGCTTGGTTTTTTGTATATCCGGGCTCCTATAAAGTGAGATACGAAAGCAATGGAGAGCTCTTTAAAGGATGAGATCGAGGCTGGTGGGAGCCTGTGAAACCAGGCTAAGGCTGAGCCTTTCAACGTGATGGCAAAAACTCTGCAGCGTACGGGATCCTGGTATCCATGTAGTTCCATCTGGTTCTTGTAAGTGTTGAGATAATCTACGGGATCTTTAGACCCATCAAAGACCTCTATTTGAGGCATCCTGAACTTTGGTGGGAGAGGGAAGTGCAGCACCCCCGTGGTGAATGGGGACTCGGTTTGCTGAACCAAGACATCCATTGTAACCGGAGCTTTACTCCTTACAGCCTCCTTCATGTGGCTGAGCTCTTGTTGGATGTCTTTGAAGCGTTGCTCCCGGCGCTGCTCTTTCCTGTCTGGCGGATAAGGGAAAGAATCATCCCTATCGCCCCCGTCGTTCTGACTTTGCATCTCGTCGTTATGGCCATTCCTAGGGGGCACATAAGGAGCATGCCCCCTGGTCTGGCTGCTTTCTCCTCCTTCGTCGACCTCTCTGAGGGGGTCCCAGTGTCGCCGTTCCCTGTAAGAGGGGTTATTCTGGCCTTCTTGGGCCGGTCGTGCCTCCTGTGGGCGCTGTACGAGCTTTGATAGCTCTGCATTTTCCTTTAGTAATCGTTGGTTGACGAGGCGAAGGGCCTCCAACTCGTTATTAATGGGGGAATTTGTCTCCTGGATGTTCCCTGGTTGTCTGCCGTTGGTGGCTTCCTGCTGATCTTGCATTCGTGGTAGGTTTGTTTGACTTCTGCTCATATTTCGAGTTGTTACCATCAGTCACTGAGGAATCAGTTTATTTGTAACAGGAACAGTCGTTCCCATAGACGGCGCCAAACTGATGGCGTAAACCCGCGCGTACGAGCTATGAGATTGGATTGTGTGTTATGTAGGATCTACGTAGGGCTTGGTATGATATCTGGGCTACAAGGCTCGTGAATTGGTGGATGAATGTTCTAATCAATCCATCTGTAGTGTGTGAAATGCAGGAGATATATAGTGGTTCACCGGCTAATGAGCTCGGCTAATCCACTCTCTAATGGAGACTCTTACTCCTCTCTCTTTATTGATAAAAAGTGGAATATGTTACAGCAGAATAATCAGGGTATCAGGGTTTTTCATCCTCTCCTCTCCATGGAGGCTGTCCTTCCCTTTTATAGCCTCATGCTTACCTCTAATCCGGAGTTATCTCCTACATTGAAGGGATTATGCCCTATCTTCATCTACAATCTCGGAGTGGCCTTACCTTCCCATAGCTGGCCTCAAACGACGAGATCTCTGCCCTTCATCGTGGGATTCTTCCCTTGGTTTAAGGAGAGGATCTTGGCGGGTTACGGGTTTTGTGCCTTGGATTGGCTCAGTTTCCGTTATGGATGTGTCTGCTGTCATCTTGCTGCCTTCTGGTCATTTCTCAATTCGTGTGTTCAGCTAGGAGCTCTAGTGCTAGTTGGAAGAGCTCAGACCCTTGCTGGATGAGCTCTGCTTACTCTACCTGAGCTCCCGAGCTGAGCTTACTATCTGAGCTCGTGCCTGGGTTTATTTTAGGCATCATCAGTCAGTATGACCTTGTAGAAAGTTAAGAAGTACAAGTTCATCAAATCTCCCTTTGATGTTCTCTGGCCTGATCAAACAAATTTCAAAACTACCGTAGTTAGAAAAAAATGAATTGATTATATATTTATATCTATCAGTAATGTTATTTGGACTTAAAAATTTGATTTAATTTGCTGACATAATGATGTGGCTTCATAGGAATCATTGGATCAACACCAAGTTCTAATATTTGATGTGACCTACAATCAATCTAAAGGTGACAGTAAATTAAGTCAGTAAATTATGTTAATAAATTGGGTCTCAATAGCATTGCTCTATATCTATATTTTGCGCATATATGGGTATATATATACACACACATAGGGAGAGAGACAAAAGAGGAAACCCGTAGTGATATAAAAAGGAGGTGTAAGACATCTAGTTTAAGTGTCTATACGTGCAAAACTAAGAATAGGGAAGGACAAATTCATTGGAGATTGAATATTTACTCTAATTGCTAGGATCTAAAAGGTCAATCAGCTATAATTGGTGGAAGCATCTCCTAACGATTTTGGAGGAACATAAAACCATGATTCAAGGTTGTGGTATCGGCTATAGACTTGGAGAGTTATGAGATATATTGGTCACGGTGCCACGTTGCGGTATCGGGCAATACGATTTAAAAGAAAATGTTGGACATGACGAGAGATTCGGGTCATAGTGCAACGTCGTGGAACTGTATCGGCCGATTCGGTGACAATAACTCGGTGACTTGTGATTGACTCAGATACGACTCTGACGATTAGTTGGGCGAGACTCGAAGTTTATACGCATCGTTTAATAGTATCATCTCGGAAGGTGTTGAGTCGGATACGATTCGGTCGCCTCGTATCGATATTGGTCGATACTTTGTACTATGCATAAAATTTCCTTATGAGGTATTTTTGAGTATTTGTTATTAGTGCATTATTGAGGAAGAGTCATAATCTATCTTCATTAATACAATATATATATTTTTTTTGATGAGTTGATTAAATATAGGGATCTTCATTGGTGTGATTTATTCACTCACATGGTCATAATTAATGGGTGAACATAGTGTCTTTTTTTTGTTCTTTATTATTTCTATTTTTAGGTAGGGTCTGCATGGTCAGCCATTGCAGGCTTTTATCCTTGAATTTGAGTTGAAGGGGCTATAGCCATGACCCAGTAAAATCTTTGTTGGATTCCCATCCTTTTGAGCTTATCACATTTGAAACCCTTTACCAAAATTATGAACATGAGCATCACAATTTTGAAAAACCATTGTGACTTCTCCAAATATAAATTCTGTGGTCCCAAAGATTTCACTCTTCCTAAGAACTGAGTGAAAATCATTGGGACCATATAGACTTTATATGTAGGGGTGCCATGGTGACTTTCTAAAATAATGATTTTTATGTCTATCATCGTGATAAGGACACCCAAATGTAATAATCTCACAAGGAATAACACGCAACAAACATTGTTACATGGATATTCACTCATAATTGCACGACTGCAATTGACTTCGACCCAAATTTCAGGGCAAAACCTGTGCTGGCCTACCATGGATGCCGTTTTCCACAGTGGTCATAATTTAATTTTTCTTAAATGATATCTTAGACAAGAAGGATTGCTTAAATGGGGTAATGATAATTTAATTTTTCTTAAATGGGGTAAGGATCGCTAGTGTAGACTCACCAGGATTTAAGTCTCTTATTCACGACCCTTTATATTTGGATAAACTGTACTTGGATCCTTCGAATTTTGTGAAAACAACTAGGTGACCAATGCTGGTAAACTGTAGATCAATCTATATATCCATCTATTGTGGTAGCTTACAAGGTCCAACTACCTTATTTTTTTCAGCGTTTGGCATTGTTTTGGAAGCAGTCTAATTAGGAAGTTGAGAAAAAGGTTTGGAATGGTGTGTTTGTTAACCCAAATTCAGCATTTAAAATAAATGTATTCAACACTTATTAATTAAGCCCGTTTGATAACCAAAATTTAAACTCTCTTAATATGTTAAGTGCTCCTTAAAAATATGCTACAATATTAAGTAGAAGATCCCTTACTTAATTCTGAAAGCTGAAAGCGCTCAACAAAACTGTAAGAGGCAAAAACAGAAGTTCCTCCTACAAGAGTGAAGGATTGATATTTTTGGTAAAGTAAGCTCTGAACTTGATCTCCCAGTCTTTCCTTCCTGCAAAACGAACAAACTGCCCAAGATCGAAGTGCTTCGATCGAAGGCACTCCGATGCTTAAGTCAGTAATAGAATCGAGTGAATTGCAAGAAGATAAGGAGAGTTCAGCGTACCTTTCACCTTGACTCCTTATGCTTTTTATAAAACTTTCCTTAGTTAGGGTTTCCATGATTTTCGATTCAAGGTGGTACACCTTCCTTCAATCAGGCGACTCTGTTCAGGAAGTTGCTGAGATCTCTCCAGCAATTCCTTATGCCGAGCCTATAATCATGCCCATTCGTTCAACCAGAATGCTTGAGTTTCAAGCATATTTTTAGCATCGTATTTACTGTTTTAACAGCTCGGTCATGACGAGGACCGACCTTTTCCCGAGCTCTTTGAACAGCTCGGCTGCTGACTGATGATTGACTTGTGGTACCTTTCTCACGTGACTGGTCTTGTCACCCTCACGTGAGATCATTAAATGTTGTTACACGTGGCGTAAAGGGAGCAACACCATTCATTTGCCCCCAGGAAACGTCTAACAGACGCTTTTCGTCTGTCAGTCGTTTCATGCCCCCAAATCCATCATTGCACGTACTTTTGGGACATCTCCCCTTGTTTTGGCGGCGTGTCTTGTATTTAAATATTGCCTTTTAGACTTCAGTTTGCTCCTTTATAAGTGACCTTCTTCATTCCTTTCTCCACTTTACCTTCTCAACGTTAGATTTCTTTATCTCTTTGCATCTTTACCTCTTTCTGCATCTTTATTGTCTTCTACTATGGCTCCTCTAACACCTTCTGAGATTCCAGCTTTTAAAGCCAAGTATAACATTCCTGACGATGTCGATGTTCGAGTGGCAGGTACCGATGAACCTCTGATTAGTACCAGAGAGAGCATCCCTATTCATACACGAGCGATAACAGAAGGTGGGGTTCGCTTTCCCCTTGACCCTCTTCTTCTCTGGGTACTTTCTGCAATGAAGTTTTGCCCTATACAGTGTTGTCCCAACTTTTTCAAAATCGTCATGGGGGTTGCTGCTCTCAACAGGCTGCTAAACCTAAGCTTGGGCCTTTGGGAGATTCTGTACTGCTGTATTGTCAAGTCCGCTGGAGACAACTACTACATGGCTGTTAGGAAGAAGGACCGCTACCTGGTGAATCACCTCCCAGACTCGAATAAGGGCCACGAGAGTGATGTGGTTTTGTTTCTGGGAACTGGGAGTATGCAGCTGGTGCCATTCCTTCGTATCGATGTCCATATGAGGAGGGCGCATCAAGTGATTGTGGTTTTTACTTATCTTCTTGTTACCTCTTTCTAGCATTTTTGCTTACGTTGTTTTATTTTTTGAGGGTGAGACTGTGAAAGGAAGGATTCCAGATCGGGTTGTCAAGATGGAACAACTGAAGAGAGTGTGGGACTATAATGATTCGTTTTTCTGTCGTGCTGCTCAAACACTGTTCGGGTACACTCCCACCTACATGTCCTTCATTGCCGTTCCGCCCCGACCCAACTTTACTCTTGCTGAAGACCACCAAGCTATCCAGTCAGCTCGGGATCAGACTCCTCGTTCCAGCAAGCGGCCTCTGCCTGTTTCTTCTGGAAGAAACAGGATGGTTAAGAAATTTTTTGATTCTTATCTACCGTTGATTCGTTTGTGCCTGCCGAACCTTCTTTGCCAAGTGATCCCCCTGTTCCAGCTGACCCAGTATTTGTAGAGCCTGAATTTGTAGCTCCCACCGAGCTTGTTCCTTCCTAGCCGAGCAACATGGCTTAACAGGACGAGGACTCTGTGACTTGGGCCCAAGATTTTTCTACTCCTACAGAGCTCCCTCCCTCTGACTCGGTTCCTTCACCCGAGGACCTTCCTGATTCAGTACTTGAGCTTTCCGAGGACCATACCCCCAATAAACGCAGAGTTGCAGAGTCTGAAATAATGCCTTCTCCTAAGCCTGTTACTCCCCCATTTCGACCCTTCCTTAGAGCAAAAAGAAGGGAGATAACGGTGAAGGATTCAGTTGTTGAAGATTTCAACGTCGCTGTGGGGATTGCTAGGGGAGTAATTCTACCTTGGGACTTAGCCGTAAATGAGGCTTTGTCTGACGATGAGATTACTCGCCAAGTAATCTAGCAAATGATTCTAGTATGAAGCTTGTCCCTTTTACCTTCCTTTAGAGCTATAGTAATCTGTCTAAGTTTTTCTCTTTTTAACTTGTAGGGGCTTCAAAAAGTACATGAAGTAGGGGCTAGGATAGCCCGGAAAGACAAAGCTATGAAAGATGCCATCCATGCCCGTGCTTCAACTTTAGCGAAGAAAGAATCCACAGATGAGAAGTATGCCAAGCTCTGCGAGGAAGTTCTGGTTCTACAGGCTCAAATGCATAGCCTGACAGAGGAGAACAAAAAGCTTTCTGCGGAGGTTGGACAGTTGAAAGAGTCTGAACATGTTGTAAATGTGGAGTTTTCCCAATCTCAGCTTGATTATGCTAGTCTCTTGGAAGAGTTTGATACGTTTAAGGATGAGGCAAAGGACCGAGAGGACTCTGCGTATGAACAGGGAATGGAGAAGGCAGAGAGTGATTTGGCTCTGCAGATCCCACTATTGGAGAAGGCATATTTCAGCAAGGGCTAGCACGCCGCCTTGACTGCTGCTGGAGTGCCTTCATCATCTGAGCTTTATTCTCGCCACTCTCTTCCTAGCTCCTCCCAACCTCCTTCCTCCTGAATACAGATACTTAGAAAATTTCTGTACTTTTTGATGCATTCTCATGAAATTTCTTTGGAATGATAGATTTAAGTTCTAGGAGCTATGGCCCTTACTCGACCTTTCTTCAAAGAGCTCGGTCCCAGCATAGGGACCATTTTAACACTTAGAAAAATTTAAGCACTAGAAGTTATGACCCTTACTCGGCTCTTCTTCAATGAGCTCGGTCTCAAAATAGGGACCTTTTTAACACTTGGAAAAATTTAAGCTCTAGAAGTTATGGCCCTTACTCGGCCCTTCTTCAACGAGCTTGGTCCTAAAATAGGGACCTTTTTAACACTTAGAAAAATTTAAGCTTTAGAAGTTATGACTCTTACTCGGCCCTTCTTCAATGAGCTCGATGATCATGTAGAGTTAAACTCTGGCGCCTTAGGCATTTTCAGAGACTGTTTCCATCCCGCACCAACCCGTCGATCTATTTGGGCTCAAATCCCTCCCATTCAGCTTACACCATCATGCCTAGCTAAGGGCCTGGACTTGATCGGGTGGCTGCGCCTGATTTAAGTTTACACTTCTATCAGGATTTTTTGCCTTCTTGCCTTAGCAGTATGACGTATTCGGTAATGAAAATCAAAAGATGTATCTTAAAAAATTTTATTAAGAACTTTTATTCGTACTTTTGTCAGTACATTGCAAAGAATTTGCTAATCATGAATCAATATTGTTGAATCCTCAGGATAAGGGGTACCCTTATCTTTCCGAAGGCACTTCGGAGTTCATATTCCAAAAAGGTACTTTTAGAAATAGAACTTTCTCAGGTTGGTAGAGTTCCAGGGGTGGGGTACCATTTTATGGTCCAAAGTTTCGAGTTCATAATATCTACTACCCCTTACTCGTGTTACTTTGTACGGCCCCTCCCAATTGGCTCCAAGATTTCCATGCGCTGGGTTCTTAACTGATCCCAAAACGTACCTAAGGACCAAGTCTCCAAGGGCGAAAGCTCGAGGATTAACCTTCTTGTTGTAAGCTCGGGACATCTGCTGCCGATAAGAAGCCATCCGAATTGCAGCTTGCTCTCTTTTCTCCTCAGCTAAATCAAGATCCCGAGCTATGACGTCGTCGTTGCTTCCACTGTTTACAAGCTCGGTTCTTAAGGTCGGTAATCCAATTTCCAAAGGTATTACCGCCTCCATCCCATAGGCAAGTGCGAAAGGGGTTTCTCCAGTAAAGCGTCGAGGTGTGGTTCGGTACGTCCACAGAACGCTTGGCAGCTCTTCCACCCATCTTCCTTTCGCGTCTTCCAAGATCTTCTTAATAACATTCAAGATCTTCTTCTTAGAAATTTCTGCTTGACCGTTACTCTGAGGATAGGATGGAGTTGAATAATGGTTCCAAATTCCGTATTGCTGGCAAAAAGATTTGAAGGGACCACTATCGAACTGTGTCCCATTATCAGATACGAGGGCATTAGGTATTCCAAACCTAGTGATGATATTTTTTCATATAAATTTCCTGGTGTCGATATCTCGAATGTTAGCTAGGGGCTCGGCTTCTACCCATTTTGTGAAGTAGTATGTTGTCACAAGAAGAAAACGCTTATTCCTAGGGGCTCGAGGTAGTGGTCCGACTATATCCAGACCCCACAGTGCGAATGGCCACGGGCTAGCCAACGGAAGCAACTCTTGGGCTGGCCTTCTCGGTATTGGAGAGAATTTCTGTCATTTCTCACACCGCCTAACAAAATGTTACGCATCTTTCTGCATGTATGGCCACCAGAACCCTTGAGAAATGGCTCGGTGGGCTAGCGATCTTCCACCAGTATGAGCACCGCAGCTTCCCTCATGGATCTCAGACAAAAATCCTAGTACAAGCTTTAGATGGACACATTTCAGGTATGGTCCCCCAAACGATCGTTTATAAAGCTCATCTTTCAGAAATAACCAAAACCTGGCTGCTTTTAGTCGTAGCTTGTGGGCTTCCTTCTTATCCTCAGGCAAGTCTCCATTCTTCAGGAAAGCAATGATCGAGTCCATCCAACTCGGTTCCATTTCACTAGATAGGACTTCGTCCGAGCCCGCTACCAGAATGCTCGGTTCTGGCTGAAATTCGATAGTAACAGTCCTCTCATTCTCTTGGTCGATGGCCGAGGCTAGTGATGCTAGGGCGTCGGCATGGGAATTTTTTGTTCTTCCTACCTGCTGGATAGAGTATTCTGGAATCTGGCCTAACTCTCTTTCTGCAGTACCATGATAGGCCATCATTCTCTCATCCTTTGCCATATATTCCCCTATTATCTGATTCACCACCAGCTGTGAATCAGAAAATATCTAGAGCTTACTTACTCCCAAATCAATTGCTAGCTTTACTCCTACTATCAGGGCCTCGTATTCTGCTTCGTTGTTCGAGGCCTGAAAGCCGAGTCTAATGGCTTTTTTCAGTACGCATCCCTTCGGGCTTTCCAATATGATTCCTATGCCTGACCCTTTTTGGTTGGACGATCCATCCACAAATAAGCTCCACTTGCCCCCAAATTATGAATTACTATCAACCCTAGACTTCTCGCCCAATTTCGAGTTCTGCTTGGGTTGGAATTCGATGATAAAATCAGCTACTACCTGTCTTTTAATTGTTGTTCTTGGTTCGAACACGATATCAAACTCCCCAAGCTCTACAACCCATTTAGCAATACGACTAGACAGGTCGGCCTTTCGAAAAAGTGCTTTTAGGGGTTGATCAGTGAGCACCACAATTGGGTGTGCCTGGAAGTAGTGTCGCAGCTTCCTAGCCGAGCTTACTAGGGCTAGCGCGAGCTTTTCCAACGACGTGTATCTTGATTTGGCATCCAGAAGCATTTTACTGACATAGTATACGAGACTCAGATTGCTCGGTCGCTTCTCATTAGTGCTCCGCTTACCGCATGCTCGGATACAACCAAATATAAGAATAAGCGCTCCTCGGGGAGTGGTGTTGTTAAAATAGGTGGGGAAGCCAGGTACGCTTTCAAATTAGTAAACGCATCCTTACACTCCTGACTCCATAACACTCCCTTATTTCCTTTGATCGATTGGAAGAAAGGTCCACATTTATCTGAGGCTTGGGATATAAATCTTCCAAGCGCGTCTGCCATTCCAGTTAATCTTTGCACTTCTTTTATTGTTCGAGGTGATTGTAGTTCTGCAATCGCCTTCACTTGATCGGGATTTACCTCGACTCCCCGGTGGGTAACCAGAAACCCAAGGAACTTTTCCGAGCCTACCCCGAACGCACATTTTGAGGCATTCAGCTTCATTTTGTATCTCCGAAGTATGTCAAATGTATTCCTCAAGTTAGAGCAATGACTGGTGGCCCTTCGACTTTTAACCACCATGTCATCAATGTAGACTTCCATGGTGTTGCCCAACATGTGGGAAAACATCTTTGTCACCAACCTCTGATAGGTCACTCCTGCATTCTTCAACCCAAAGGGCATTCCATTGTAACAGTATGTCCCCTCAGGTGTTATAAATGCAGTTTTTTCCTGATCTTGTTCAGCAAGAGGAATATGATGATATCCCTTATAAGCGTCTAAGAAGCTCATCCGCTTGTGACTGGCAGTTGCGTCAACCAATTGATCTATCTTTAGTAAAGGGAAACTGTCTTTTGGACAAGCTTTGTTGAGGTCGGTGAAGTCAATACAAACTCTCCACTTCCTATTTTTCTTCTTGATGACTACAGTATTTGGCAGCCAAGTCGGGTATTGAACCTCCCTGATGGTCTGGGACTCCAACAACCGTGCTACCTCTTCCTTTACGGCTTCCTGATGTTGTGGTGCTGACCTCCTAAGTTTTTTTTTGACTGACATAAAGCTAGGGTCAACATTCAATTGGTGACATGCAACCTCGGGCGGGACGCCGGGCATTTCATATGTTGTCCATGCAAAGACGTCGAACGTATTCCCTCAATAGTGAGACAAGGTCATTACGTTGCTCGGGGCTCAAAGAGGTGCCCAAAAGAAAATACTTGTCATCATCCTTGTCTAAAGGTACTTTAGACGAGTCTTTTATGGTTCGGTTGGTTAGCTCCTGCTCTGTGCCTACAGGTACTTTAGGGTGTACCTCGATAGTTCGGTCGATCGAATCAACCGACCTATCAAGGTTTAGTTGTTATTTCGTCGTTTCGACTGCTGAACTCCTCTCTCTACCTTCTCCACCATCCCTTCCTTTGACTGTAGCCAGTAAGCAAGTTCTGGAACTTACTTGGTCTCCACGAATGTTCACTACTCCTTCTGCCGAGGGAAATCTGAGCATCTGGTGGTATATTGATGATACTGCCTTCATTTCATGTAACCAGGTTCTACCCATAATGACATTGTATGCCGAAGTCGTGTCTACTACTAAAAACTCGGTCATGACCCCAACGGGGCTAGTCTTCACCGGAAGCGTGATTCTTCCCCTTGGGAGAACCATTTTCCCACTGAAGCAGACCAGCGGGGTATTAGCTGGCTTGAGATCCTCTTGTTTTAGTCCGAGCTTCTGGAAGAGGTCCATATACATGATCTCAGAGGAGCTTCCTGGATCAATCAATACTCTTTTCACATCATAGTTTGCGATTCGGAGTGTAACCACAAGAACGTCATTATGTGGCTGATGTATACCGATCAGATCCTGTTCAGAGAAACAGATTGTCTCGGCTACGTCTTCCAACTTCATCCTCTTGCTCCTGACTTCGGGGGACAATCGCAGCTAATAAACTTCTCTCTCTTTGGCCGCCCTCTGGATATACGCCCTAGCAGCATTATTTGTTGCCATTTGGGGATTTGTTGCAGCATGGATCACGTCGATCACCCCTGCTGGGGTAGTTTGGTCGGCTTGAGGTTCGGCCCTTCCACCATTAGCTCGATTACCGCCATTCTCTATGTACTAAGCAAGGTGCCCTACTTGGACCAGTTCTTCCAAATGCTGCTTTAACGACCGGCAATTCTCAGTTATATGCCCCACATCTCGATGATAGGAACATCTAAAATTAAGATTCCTTTTCGCAGGGTCTCCAGTAAGCTTGTTAGGCCACTTGAAATACGGCTTCCCCTTAATCTGAGTCAATATTTTGTATATTGGCTCTTTGAACACTATGTTTACTCCCCCGAATGGGAATTTTGAGGGGAATCCTTCCTTTTCTCTCTTTCTCCCAGCATCTCTATCCGGTTCAACCTGCTTATCTCGGTCGAACTGGTTTCTACTTGCCTACTCCTTCCCTATGTCTCTGGATAAATCATCATCGACTTTGGCATACTTCTCGATTCTTGCCATTAGCTCCTCCATGTCCACGGTAGGTATTCTGGTAAGGATTGGTATAAGGGGTTTTCTTTTGGCAATCCTATCTTGAAGGAAGCCACATCAATCTCTGGGTTTTACAAGTCTCAATTTCGTTCATCATTTTCCCAATAACGGTGAGTGTATTCTCTTAAAGTTTCGTTGCTCCTCTTCTTCAGTGTTAGCAGCTCCCCGACATTTTTGGGTTGTCTGCTGCTCGTGATGAACTGAGCTGTGAATTGCTCGGCGAGCTGTACCCATCCATCAACCGAACTTTTCGGCAGACTGTCGAACCACTTCATGGCTGACTCCTCAAGGCTGCTGGGAAAAATAGTGCAGAACAACGGCTCGTTCCTTCGATGAATGGTCATAAGTTGTCGGTAATGTCGGATGTTGGAGGCTAGATCTGTCTTTCCATCATATAATTTAAAACTTGGGACTGTGAATTTTCTTGGGATTCGACCTTTCTCAATCCATTTGGTAAAGGGGGAGGACTCCGTACAGTCCTCGTATTCCCTCGTTGCTCTTCGGGCTAAGTCCCTAGATGATTTTTGCTTTGGTCTTTTTAGTTTGTTATTGAGCTCCTCAGTTATAAATTGATTCCAGGAGTCCTCGTCTCGACCCCGATGTCTTTTTTGCTTATATTCGTCTCCCTTGTCATAATCCCTTTTACTACGTTTCTTCTCGGGACTCTCCCGTCGGTTCTTTATGCTTCGCCTCTCTCTCTTGGTCATTCCCTTCAATCTAGATTTCAATTCTTCATTTTCTTTCGTTAGATCTCTTTCCCTAGCGTAGGATTTCTTGAACAATTTGTCATACGCTTCGAGTCGATCTTGCACGGACTGAACCAGCTTTGCTAGAGAGTGGTTCGCCCCCTCGGCACAGAAGGATTCACCCTGGTCGGCATCCTGTTGACTCTGATGCTTAAATGGCTTGAAACTTGCTGATGAAAACTCATCATCCTCACGTAGCTTGGCTGGGCTTTTGTCTATATCCATCCTAATGTCGCTGTCAGATGGAAGTGACACCCTGTAGTTTGGATTGGAATCCTCCAAGGCCAAACTGCCTATAGGTGAGCCGATGACACTTTTTAGTCTTGACATTGGCTTTTTGTTTCGCTTGATGAAAATCTTCCCACAGACGGAGCCAAAATGTAAGAGGCAAAAACAGAAGTTCCTCCTACAAGAGTGAAGGATTGATATTTCTGGTAAAGTAAGCTCTGAACTTAATCTCTCAGGCTTTCCTTCCTGCAAAACGAACAAACTGCCCAAGATCAAAGTGCTTCGATCGAAGACACTCCTATGCTTAAGTCAGTAATGGAATAGAGTGAATTGCAAGAAGACAAGGAGAGTTCAGCGTACCTTTCACCCTGGCTCCTTATGCTTTTCATAGAACTTTGCTTAGTTAGGGTTTCCATGATTTTCGATTCAAGGTGTTACAGCTTCCTTCAATCAGGCGACTCTGTTCAGGAAGTTGCTGAGATCTCTCCAGCAACTCCTTATGCCGAGCCTATAATCATGCCCATTCGTTCAACCAGAATGCCTGAGTTTCAGGCATCTTTTTAGCATCACATTTACTGTTTTAACAACTCGGTCATGGCGAGGACCGACCTCTTCCCGAGCTCTTTGAACAACTCAGCTGCTGACTGATGATTGACTTGTGGTACCTTTCTCACATGACTGGTCTTGTCACCCTCACGTGAGATCATTAAATGTTGTTACACGTGGCGTAAAGGGAGCAACACCCTTCAAAAATCATCTTTAATAATATTTACAATGTGACAATTATACCCCAAAATATTTTACCATCCTATTAAAATTCTAATTAGTCTTCTCTTCAAAACCCTTAACCTATATATTCTTATTGTCGATCTCTTTTTTTTTTTTCTTTCCCTTGTCTTCTGTAACAAAAATATACATACATAATTATAATTACACACACAAACGCATGCACTGCACACACTGCACACACACAATTACACACAGACATATGCATTGCATACACACATACTTACACACACACACACACGGCTCACACACATATTGTTCATGAAATCTAATTTATTGTATTTTTTTAATATTATTTGATTATTTATTAGTTATTGTTCTTTTTTTAATCAGATGTTATTGTTAACTTATTATGTTATTCAATTTGTTATTATTCACTTATTGTGTTATTCAGATGTTATTTATTTATTTATTTTGATCAAATATTTGTTAAATGTTGACCACAATATAATAATAGTGATTATGATTTATGTTATGATTTTTTTTATAAATATTTTCAAATTAAAGAGTGGAAGGGTAAAACTGAAAATTAATTTATTTTCAGACGTCAACTTTGTGTAATAATAAAACAGTTTAGTTCAATTCAGTACTTAAATTTCAGTGAATACCAAACCGTCCACAAATTCAGCTTTCAGACTTCAACTTTCAGTTTTCAGACTTCAGTTTTCAGTTTTGTCAAACACCACCTAAATTGCTATAAGTGTATCACTACCTTTTATATTTGGATAAACTGTACCTGGGTCCTTCGAATTTTGTGAAAACAACTCGGTGACCAATGCTGGTAAACTGCAGATCAATCTATATATCCATCTATTATGGTAGCTTACAAGGTCTAACTACCTTAGTTTTTTCAGCGTTTGACAATGTTTTGGATGCAGTCTAATTAGGAAGTTGAGAAAAAAGATTTGGAGGCATGTTTGTTAACCCGAATTCAACACTTAAAATAAATGTATTCGACACTTATTAATTAAGCTTGTTTGATAACTAAAATTTAAACTCTCTTAATGTGTTAAGTGTTCCTTCAAAATATGCTATAATATTAAGTAGGAGATCCCTTACTTAATTTTGAAAAATGAACGCACTTAGGAAAACCATCTTTAATAATATTTACAATATGACAATTATATCCCGAAATATTTTATAATCATATTAAAACTCTAATTAGTATTCCCTCAAAAGCCCTTAACCTATCTATCTTACTTGCGGATCTCTTCTTTAGCGGGTAACAGGTAAGTCTTCTTCCTTATCTTCTTCTTCTTTTTTTTCCTTGTCTTCTGCAACAAAAATATAAATACATAATTGCACACATAGACACATACTGCACATACACAATTACATACACAGATGCATGCACTGCACACACACTGTGCACACACACACACACACCCTGCACACCCACCCACCCACCCACACGAATTGCACACACACACACACACATATTGTTAATGAAATATAATTTATTATATATTTTTAATATTATTCGATTATTTATTAGTTATTTTTTTTAATCAAATGTTATTGTTCATTCATAATGTTATTCAATTTGTTATTGTTCACTTATTGTTATTTGATTATTTATTAGTTATTGTTCTTTTTTTTAATCAGATGTTATTATTCACTTATTGTGTTATTCAAATTTTTTTTATCAGATGTTTGTTAAATGTAGATTATAATGTGATAATAGTAATTATGGTTTATGTGATGACATATTTAATAAATATTTTCAAATTAAAGGGTGGAGGGGTAAAATTAAAAATTAATTTATTTTCAGACGTCAGCTCTGTGTAGTTATCAATCAATTTAGTTCAATTCAGTACTTAAATTTTAGTGAATATCAAACAGTCTACAAATTCAGCATTCAGTTTTCAGACTACAGTTTTTAGATTTCAAACTTCAAACGTCAACTTTCAGTTTTATCAAACACCACCTAAGCTTTGAGTTGAAATTCTTCGGGTAGAATAACTAGAGTATTTATCTATCGTGAGTGCAAATTTATGTATATCTATATCTATTTATATCTATACTACTTATAAATATCAGAATCTACGATTTTTTTTTGATTTGATTTCTTATTTTATCTCTAATTATTATAATAAAGTCAATTATACCCACATATATGATTTCATCTAATTTTTATTTTTTTTTACTCTTATTTGACTTTCAACTTATTTTGAACTCTTTTATAAAGACTTCTAATTTTTTTTAACTCATTTATTAGTAGTACAATTATATACAATATTTTATATCTATATAAATAAATAAAGTCATGTACATTTTAAATTATTATACACATGTAGTTACCAGATTGAACTCCACAATTAAATATATGTTAGTTATATTTTATTTTTTAGTATGCAATAATATAATAATATTATAAATGATCTAATCAATCTATTTAACAAAATAAAAATTAATAATTCTATAATATAATTAGCTATTCAAATGCCTAAAACAAATGACATATTAAGTACTAAAAAAAAAAAGTACTCAAAGACTTATAGAATAAACTAATAATTGAATTTAATAATAATTAAAATATTACTTATGTATTCAAAATCAAATTTATTATTTAATTTAATTACACATATAATTCACTTTTTTATAAAAATTATTATTTAAATTTATTTACGTGCAACGCACATGATGTATTACTAATTTTTTTATAAAGGGAGAATTACATTCACACTCTCTGAGATTTGTCACTTAATCATTCAGACCCCTTGACTTTTGAAGTATTATACTCAGACCCCTTGAAGTTTGTATGCGCGTAACACTTAGACCCCTACTGTAAATATATCCATTAATAAATTATATTCAGACCCCATGAAGTTTGTAAACATATATTACTTAGACCCCTTAAGTTTAAAATGTTATATTTAGACCAAAAATACTTCAATTAAAGATAAAATATCAAATATTTTAAATTTTAGAATTAAAATTCATATTTTATTGTATCATTTATTGAAATAAAATAAAAAAATAAAAATAAATTTTTTTCTTAAAATATCGTAATTAATATACAATTATATTGTCTATTAGAATTTAATTTGGTCGTTTAAACGACCAAATTAAAACGCCAAACTATCTCAATTGAAGCTAAAAGATATTGTGTTAAAATACCAAACTATCACATTTTAAATTTAAGAAGTCTAAGTATTATATGTATACAAACTTCAAGGTGGTTTAGGTGTAATTTATTAACCTATATATTTACAGGGGTCTAAGTGTTACGCGCGTACAAACCTTAGGGGGTCTGTGTGTAATATTTCAAATTTCAGGAGGTCTAAGTGATTATGTGACAAAGATCAGGGGATCTGGGTGTAATTCTCCCTTTTATAAATGGATGAAAGACGAATTTGGTTATTAGATCTGGTTAGATTTCATGAAATTATAAATTCCTCCCCCACTGTTTAGCAATTTAATTTTTAAACCCAGAACTTTTAGCTAAAGTCTACACTATTACTTCCTAAAAGTTTCAAATGCTGGTCTGGGTCTCACACCTGATTTGGAGAGACGACCAGTCTGCGTCCTCTTTCCTATTGTCATGGCTTTTGAATTTGAATTAAAGTAGACTATAAAATTCAAATATTGCCACATCTAAAAGAGAACATTTTTTTTTTTTCTGTTTTTACTTGCTGTAAGTTTGAGAATTTTGAGCTTAGATGCTAATTCCTTCATCTAATTAACAGCAACAGCTAGTTACCTCCAGTTCTGCAATTTCTTCTCTCTGCCTGAGGAAGTAACCAACCACACATGAAGCTGATTGCGACCACGGTAATAAAGCCTACAATAGCTCCAAATCCAAATGGCAATCCCATAATTGACTCCCAAGCTCCTTCTGGTGATTTTCCAAGAGTTATTTTAGGATCCTCTCGGGAAGCAGATGAACATGGTAATGACGCAGGTCCAGAAAGACCCTTGTTCCCTTCAAAGCTTGAATCAGGAAATGTGAGAAACTGGCCTCCAGAAGGGATTACTCCAGATAATTGAGTAAAAGCAACACTGAATTTCGAAAGAAAGCTGAGATATGTCAATGAAGGCGGTATGGTTCCGGAGAGATTGTTGTGGGAAAAATCCAATGTCTCCAAGTTCCTCATCTTAGACAAAGTACTCGGAATATATCCTGATAGACTGTTATTCTTAAGATCCAACACATGAAGCAGCTTCAAATTTCCCAACTCCGGCAAGATCGGACCAGTGTGCATATTGGAGCTCAGGTGTAAAGATGGTGGAAAGCTCCCAATCTGATTGTACTGCAATTCAAGTCCAGTTTGGTTTATCTTGAAGAAGAATGTGAAATCTTGAGATGAATCTGACGACAAGTTCCTAAAAATAAGGCTTTGTAGCTTTGTCAAGCCTGTTGGGATCTCCCCAGACAGTGAGTTGTTTGACAAATCCAAGTAGAAAAGAAATTTTAACTTGCCAAACAAATCTGGAATTTTTCCACTTAAACGATTCCACGATAGATCCAAGAGCTGTAGCTTGGTGCAGCCACTCAACCAGGCTGGGACCGAACCAATCAGCTGGCAATTTGCTATTACAAGAGTGTTCAGCTTGTTGAATTGCAGGTTGAAATCAACAGGGATTGCTTCATTCTGAAAGTTTGAGGTAAGAACTAAAATGGTCAAGTTCCTGCAGTGTTGTAGGATCTCTAGAGCTGCTGATAAATTGTGTAGTCCTGTTTTATAGAGCGTTAGGTGAGACAGAAACTTGAGGTTCTTGAAGCTATCGGGTAATTGGCCGTGAAGTTTGTTCTGGGCAAGATCTAAGCTTATTAACTGTGGACAGTTCGCGAGGTTCGCGAGGTTCTCAGGTGATGATACCTAAAGTAAATCCAGACGCGAGCTTAGATAGTAAGCTCAGCTCGGGAGCTCAGGTAAAATAAACAGAGCTCATCTAGCAATGGTCTGAGCTCTGCCAGCTGGTACTAGAGCTCCCAGCTGAAGACACGAACTGAGAAATAACGAGAGGGCAGCAAAATGACAGCAGATACCCTCGTAATGGGAATTAAGCCAATCCAAGGCGAGAAACCCGTTGTCAACCAGGATCCTCTCCTAAAACCAAGGAGAGGATCCCATGATAAAAGGCAAAGAACTCGCTATTCGGAGCCAGCCATAAGAAGTTTAGGTAACCCCGAGATTATAGATGAAGATAGGACACGATCCCTTCGATAAAGGAGGTGATTTCGAATTAGAGGTAAGCATGAGGCTATAAAAAGGAGGGCACATCCCCATTGAAGGGGATGAGAAACCCTAATACCCAAAATACTCTACTGTAACCCGTTCGACTTAATCAATAAGAAAGAGAGGAGCCAGAGACTCCATTGCAGAGTGGACTAGCCGAGCTCAGGCCAGTGAACCACTATAATCTTATTATCCTCCCCTTTCCCCAATTCCCAAAGCATTAGCCTGCTCTATCAAGCACGAGCCTCGTAGCTCAGACACCGTACTTAGCTCTACACAGATCGATCATATCCAATAATCCTGCTCCATAGCTCATTCGAGTAGATTTACATCATCAGTTGGGCGCCATATGTGGGAACGACTATTCCTATTACAAATAAGCTGATTTCTCAGTGACTGATGGTAACTACTCGAAATATGAGCAGAAGTTAAACAAACCTACCACAAATGCAAGATCCACAAGAAGCTACCAACGGCAGACAACCCGAAAACGTCCAAGAAATTAATTCCCCCATTAACAACGAGATGGAGGCCCTTCGACTCGTCAACCAGCGCTTGCTAAGGGAAAACGCAGAATTATCAAAGCTCGTACAACGCCCACAGGAGGCACGACCGGCCCCAGAAGACCAGAACAATTCCCCTCATAGGGAACAACGACACTGGGACCCCCTTAGAGAGGTCAACGAAGGGGGAGAAAGCAGCCAGACCAGGGGGCATGCTCCTTACCTACCCCCTAGGAATGGCCACAACGAGGAAGTGCAAAGTCAGAACGATGGGGGTGAGAGGGACGATTTTTTCCCTTACCCGCAAGATAGGAGAGAACAACATTGGGAGCAACGCTTCAAAGACATCCAGCAAGAGCTCAGCCACATGAAGGAGGCTGTAAAAAACAAGGCTCCGGTTACAATGGATGTCCTAGTGCAACAAACCGAGTCCCCATTCACCACTGGAGTGCTACACTTTCCTCTTCCACCAAAGTTCAGGATGCCACAAATAGAGGTCTTTGACGGGACGAAAGATCCCGTAGATCACCTCAACACTTACAAAAATCAAATGGAGTTGCATGGATACCAGGATCCCGTACGTTGCAGAGCTTTTGCCATCACATTGAAAGGCTCTGCCCTAGCCTGGTTTCACAGGCTCCCACCAGCCTCAATCTCATCCTTTAAAGAGCTCTCCATAGCTTTCGTATCTCACTTTATAGGAGCCAGGATATACAGAAAGCCGAGCTACCACCTGCTGAATGTGAAACAGGGGCCTCAAGAAAACCTGAGGTCTTATGTCCAAAGGTTCAACTCGGAGACACTAAAAGTAGACGTTCCAGACGAGAAATTCGCCATAACTGCCTTTATTTCAGTGTTGGGAGTGCAATCAAAGGATCTAATGTTCTCCATATTGAAAAACCCTCAGGCAAGCATGGCTGAGGTGTTAGCCAAGGCAGAGAAATATATAAACGGTGAAGAGGCACTCCTTTCCAAAGTAGGGGGTACATCCTCACGGAAGGAGAAGGAAAAAGAAGAAAAGAGAAGGGACCGGAGTCCCAGGAAGGAAAAAGGGCGAGAGAGGTCTCCGAGAAGGGATAGGGACCGCTCGCCAAAGAGAAGAGGAAATGTCAGGGATCGCCTGGGCCCCATGCAGCCTGAACTCCAGCCCAGATACGGACCTCAGCGATTCACCTCACTCACTGCCGTTGTGTCGCAAGTTCTGTATGAGGTCCAAAACGAGAAGTTTTTAAGATGGCCTCCTCGAATGAAGGCAGATCCAGCCAAAAGAGACCCCACGAAGTACTGTGATTACCACAGAGATCACGGTCACCACACTGATGACTGCATTCAGTTAAAGAAGGAAATCGAGTTCCTGATCCAGCGAGGTCAGCTACGCCGTTTCGTAGCCCATGACAACCAGAACCGAGCTCTTCCACCTCCACCACCTCAGCAGCAAGCACCTACACCACATCAGCAGCCTCTAGGTGAGATCAGAGTGATATTTGGAGTGTTCGCGGGAGGCGGAGAATCTAGCTCAGCCAGGAAAGCACACCTCCGCCGGATCAGAGCCGAAGAAGCTCTCGAAGTGCACGCTGTATCCAAAGCACCAAGCTTAGATACAGCTATCACTTTTTCAGATGCTGATTTGGAGGGATGCCAGTACCCTCATGATGACCCATTGGTGGTGCGAGCTGTGGTGGCTAATAGAACTGTTCATCGGGTTCTAATCGATAACGGGAGCTCGGCAGATATCATTTTCGCACCTGCATTTGACAAGATGGACATAGGCAGGGAGAGACTTGAACCTGTAAACACTCACTTGCTGGGATTCTCCGGAGAAAGAGTACTCCCCCTGGGCTCGATCCAACTCGTGCTCACCCTAGGGGACCCACCTTGCCAAGCCACCACAACCGTGAAATTCCTAGTAGTCGATGCACCCTCCGCATATAACATCTTACTGGGAAGGCCATCCCTTAATTCTATGAAGGCAATCCCATCTGCCTATCACTTGGTCGTCAAATTCCCGACAGAAAATGGAATCGGCGTAGTCAGAGGAGACCAGCGCATAGCAAGAGAATGCTACATGGCCTCTGTAAAAAGGAAGGAGGTTGAGAACATACAATTGGATGAACTCGACATGAGAGATGAAATGGAGACAAGACCAATGCCCTCAGAAGAGCTGGAGCCAGTTCAGCTTGATGGGAAGCCGGAACACCTCGTTTATGTGGGTTCCAGACTGAACGCTGAGCTCAAATGTCTCCTCATCCGGTTCCTAAAGGAGAATATAGGAGTGTTTGCTTGGAAGCAAGAAGACATGGAAGGAATTGACCCTTCGGTTATTACCCATAAGCTAAGCGTGAACCCAACTTGCAAGCCCGTCAAACAGAAGAGGAGGAGCTTTGCATCCGAAAGACAAAGGGCAATCAATGAGGAGGTCAGCAAACTCCTCCATGCCAAGGCCATCAGAGAAGTTGACTACCCTACCTGGTTGGCAAACGTCGTTCTCGTCAAAAAGACCAATGGCAAGTGGCGGCTGAGCATCGACTTCACTGATCTCAACCGAGCATGCCCCAAAGATAGTTTTTCCTTACCTCGGATCGACCTAATAGTGGATGCCACAGCCGGGCACGAGCTGCTTAGTTTCATGGACGCCTTCTCAGGCTACAACCAAATCAGGATGGACCCCAGCGATCAAGAGAAGACCTCCTTCGTAACTGAACAAGGAACATACTGTTATCAAGTCATGCCTTTCGGGTTGAAGAATGCTGGAGCTACTTACCAGCGGTTGGTGAATAGGATGTTCCAAAAGCAAATAGGAGCATCCATGGAAGTTTACATCGACGACATGTTGGTGAAGTCACTAAAAGCAGAGCTCCACATTGAGCACCTAGCCGAATCATTCCAGATTCTAAAGGAGTACAAAATGAAGCTCAACCCTGCGAAGTGCGCATTTGGGGTCTCGGCAGGGAAATTCCTGGGTTTTATTGTTAGCAGCAGAGGGATTGAAGCTAACCCAGAGAAGGTTAGGGCAATGGTGGAAATGCAATCACCATCCAACACAAAGGAGGTGCAACGTTTGACTGGCAGGATAGCTGCCCTAAGCCGTTTTGTGTCTAGATCAAGCGATAAATGCCAGCCATTCTTTCAGATCTTGAAGAAGGCGTTCCAGTGGGATACCAAGTGTGAAGAAGCATTCGAAGCCCTAAAAAGTTATATGAGCTCTCCTCCAGTTTTGGTGAGCCCTTTAGAAGGGGAAGTCCTCACCCTCTACCTAGCAGTTTTAGATTTTTCAACAAGCGCAGCGCTGGTTAGGGAGCGAGACAGAGCTCAGCAACCAGTCTATCACTGTAGCAGAGCTCTGAGGGGGGCAGAGGAGAGATATCCAAAGATGGAAAAACTCGTTCTAGCATTGGTTACAACAGCCAGAAGACTTAGGCCCTATTTCCAGGCACATACTGTCGAGGTTCCAACAGACCAGCCGTTGAAGCAAGTGTTGCATAAGCCAGAGTCCTCGGGGAGGTTGGTTAAATGGGCCATAGAGCTCAGGGAGTTTGACATCAGATACAAGCCAAGAACTGCCATCAAAGGGCAAATTTTGGCGTATTTCATTGCAGAGTTCACAGCAGCAGCGCCTATGGAGACCACAGATTTAATACCAGACCTCCCCATCTGGAGACTTTCAGTAGATGGAGCTGTCAATGCTCAGGGAAGCAGTGCAGGAATGATCTTAACCTCCCCAGAAGGAATAGATGTCGAGTATGCCCTTAGATTTGGGTTCAAGGCTTCAAATAACGAGGCGGAATATGAAGCTGTCATCGCCGGGCTCAATCTTGCGTATTCTATGGAAGCAGAGCAGCTGGAGATCTGCAGTGACTCTCAATTGGTAGTAAAGCAGATAGAGGAGTCCTACGAGGCGAGAGGCGAAAAAATGGTCCTTTACCTCAGAAAGGTACGAGAACTAATGAAGAAGTTTGTGCAGGTTAAGGTCAGACACGTGCCTAGAGTAGAGAATGCACGATCAGATGCATTGGCGAGGTTAGCAACTGCCTCACAAGAAGATTTGGATAGGCTAATACCAGTAGAGCACCTTCCAGAGCCTTCAGTGGGTATCAAAGAAGAGGACATACTACCAATCGAAGCTCAGCCAAGCTGGATGGACCCCATCATAGGGTACCTGCAGAGTGGGACTCTGCCAAGCGATGCCAAGGAGGCATCCAAGCTGAGGACCAGGTCAGCCAGATTTTCCTTGCTGCAAGGAAATCTGTACAAACAAGGATTCTCAACGCCTCTCCTTAAATGCGTGGGAGATGAAGATGCTAACTACATACTCAGAGAAGTACATGAAGGGATATGTGGCAATCACATAGGAGCTCGGGCCTTGGTAGGAAAAGTACTGAGACAAGGGTATTATTGGCCCACCATGCTCAAAGATGCCACCGATTTGGTCAAAAAATGTAGGACTTGCCAAGAACATGCTAATGTTTCCCATTGTCCACCCGAGCTGCTAACCTCGGTGGTTAGCCCATGGCCTTTTCAGCAGTGGGGTTTGGACATTCTTGGACCCCTTCCCATCGGTGTGGGACAGTGCAAGTTTGCTATTATAGGGGTGGATTACTTCACCAAGTGGGCGGAGGTCGAACCTTTGGCAACAATCACCGAACAAAAAGTCCAAAACTTCGTTTGGAAGTCGATAGTTTGCAGATTTGGGGTTCCCAGAGCAGTCGTGTCTGACAATGGGAAGCAGTTTGACAACTCAAAGTTTAAGAGCTTCTGCGTTGAGCTTGGGATAAAGAACTATTTCTCAGCTCCTGCACATCCTCAATCCAATGGGCAAGCAGAGGTCACAATCAGAACCATAAAGACAGCTTTGAAGACTAAATTAGAAAACCTAAAAGGCAAGTGGGTGGAGTACATCCCTGAGATATTGTGGGCCTACAGGACCACCGTCAGGTCAGCAACTGAGGAAACCCCCTTCGCTTTGGCCTTTGGAACCGAAGCAGTAGCCCCTGTTGAGGTAGGGCTCCAATCACCAAGGGTGGAATTTGCAGATGCCGAACACAATGATGAGTCTCTCTTATTAAACCTCGATCTCCTGGATGAAAAGAGAGAAAGAGCTCTGCATCGTGTCCGACTTTACCAATGGAAAACTGCAAGATACTACGACAGGAAGGTAAGACACAGAAGTTTCAAGGCTAGAGACTTGGTACTTAGGAGGCTTCTGCTTGCAAGGAAGGATCCCACGCATGGGAAATTGGGACCCAACTGGGAAGGACCCTATATCGTATCAAGGGTAATCAGACCAGGGAACTATGAGTTGCAAACAGAGGAGGGGAAGGTCCTACCACACTCTTGGAATGCCGAACACCTTAAGAAGTTCTTTCAGTAAGTGTCACTTGTAGTAGAGCTGTTTTAATAAGAATAAGCGAGTTTTTTATTCACCCTTATATGGTGTCCAAAGTAAAGGAATGTGCAGTAAGCTTTACAGCTAACGATAAGCTTCTAAGCTTATAAAATACAAGATGAGCTCTTCAGCTCATAAACACACGATAAGCTTCTCAGCTTATAAAGTACAAGATGAGCTCTTCAGCTCATAAACAAACGATAAGTTTCTCAGCTTATAAAGTACAAGATGAGCTCTTCAGCTCATAAACACACGATAAACTTCTCAGCTTATAAAGTACAAGATGAGCTCTTCAGCTCATAAACATATGATAAGCTTCTCAGCTTATAAAGTACAAGATGAGCTCTTCAGCTCATTAACACACGATAAGCTTCTAAGCTTATAAAATTCAAGATGAGCTCTTCAGCTCATAAACGAACGATAAGCTTCTAAGCTTATAAAATACAAGATGAGCTTTTCGGCTCATAAATAAGCAATAAGCTTCTCAGCTTATAAAGAACAGAGCGAGCTCTTCAACTCATACAAACGACAAGCTTCTAAGCTCATAAAATTCAAAGCTGATCTCTTCTTGGAGACACTAGCAGTCTTTCCTCCACGACTAGTAGCCCTTGTGCACTGCCTACACACTCGAGGATCCCAATATGTTTAGTACAGTAGGGATCACCTACGAAATCAGGTTGGAATTAAGGTCAGCGCAAACATGATCTTCTGTTTTCCATCAATGTTCGTGGTTCGACCTATGTAGTCAGTCGAAGACTAAGGGCAATGCAAACATGATCTTTTGTTTTCCATCCACGTTTGTGTTCTGAACGCGAAGAGTGTGCTGAAATAACCTTACAGAACTCGGAATGAGCTCCTCAACTCGTAAGGAGTTGCATATTTCAAAAATAAAAGATCAGGTATTCAGAGTATCCAACAGTACAAATGTTCAGAAAAATATAAAGAAAGTCATAGTTCGGCATCACTCAAGAAAAGAAGAAAATACAAGGGTAGAGCTCCTAATTCTTCTTAAGCAGCGACTTCAGCTCGGCCACTTCCTCCTTCAGGCAAGCATTCTCCTCCTTCAGCTCGTCTCTTTCTTCTTGAGCCTTATGGAGTGAATCAAGAAGCTGTTGACCTGCGGGGGTGAGGAAGATAGTGGACAGAGAGTCAGGGGAAAAAGAGCCGTCTCTCTTACGCTTCTTTGAGCTCGCACCAGTATCCCCATCCTCGTCAGAATCAGAGAAAGAGGTCCAGGAACAGTAGGGGACAGAGGAAAATTCATACTCCGTGGCCAGGCCCCCAAGCAAGAAAAGGTTCTCATCCGTCATCAGCTCAGAATAGGTCTTGGACTCCGCAAGCAGCAGCTCATTAATGTTCACCATCTGAGGCACGTCCAGGTCAGGTGGACCTGTGCAACAAATTTTTTTTTTTTAAGAATGCGTCCTCAAAAGGAGATGCTCAAAAGAGTTCAGCTCGAACCTACCAGTGCGAGAGAAGTTCTTCCAGGACCGTGGGACCCTAGCTTCGCGGCAACGATCCTCGGTGGACCTCCAAGACTCTCCAGAAGCGAAAAAGAAGCGTTTAGACCATCCTTCGGGATTGGAGGGAAGGCCTAGAACCAAAGGGCGTAATTTGAAATTCCTCCAACGGAAGAAGCTAAAGCAAGGGGCATCGTCTTCTTCGATCTCGAAGAAATACAGAAATTCAGAGACAAAGGGGAACCTGCCAAGACCATGTAAACGGCAGAACAGGAAGAAGCTTACCAAAGCGGCCCATCCCCGAGGGGAAAGGCGAGAAGGACATAGGCCATAGTAGGCAAGAATTCGCCCTATGGCCGGGTGGATGGGAAGGCGAAGCCCCATGTCCAGAGCACCTTCAAAAAAGCAGACTTCCCCTCGAGGAAGGTAGTTGCAGGGCTCGTCCGGAGTGGGGACTCGCAAAGGTAGATCAAGATCAAGAAGGAACTGTTTCTGGATAGCTTCCAAATCAGAGGACTCTAGGGACGATGGAGATAAATAGCGGCAATGCCACTTCCAGTCAATCCCGAACGAAGTCCTTTTAGGGTTTTTTGCAAGAGAAGAAAGAAACTTAGCAGGTTAGAGGAAACTTAAAGAAGGCTGTAAGTTTTTAGGAAACCAAGAGACATGCGAAAGGAAATCGGCTGTCTTTTTGGTTTCTTAATTAATAAAGGCGGTTATGGTTATGGAAAGCAGTTAAAAAAAAAAAAAAAAAGAAGGCGGGAAAAGGAATCAGCACAAGATCAACCCTCCTATCGCACTCAAAACGACCAAAGAAAGTTCTGACCCCACCAAAATATTCCTCATATTGGAGCTCAGCCCGGTTGGCAACATTGCACCTCAGAATGATCTCCCAGACCTGCGGCTCCTAGAGCCTTGCCCACATCAGAATGATAAAACTCCTGATGGATTCCTCAGTTCATCAAAAGAACTTAGCGACTCATGAAGTCCATAGTCTTGCATGAAGAAGGGCTGAAGTACTTCTCAAAACGCAGAAGAAAGGTCAGAAAAAAGAAATTTGTTATCTATTTCAGAAAGGGTCCATTAAACAAGCCATGTATAACTCAGCAGAAACTCCCAAGTTCACAATATCAAGCTGTGTGGCTCAGAATGGAAAAGAAAAGAGAAGGGATCCCTAGGATACCAACTACCGAGCTCAATAGCTCAGGAGAATCCATTGAGCATAACACCAAGTCTTCTATACTCTTCAAAACTAATAATTTTGCTTCAAGAAGTGCAGAGCACCCCTCAAAGCAAAAGGGGGCAAGGGGAGTAGTATACAAAGCAAAACGCATATAAGCAAAACAAGTAAGTGAGCAGTTCGAAATTCGAAGATATATATGTGCAAACCAACAAAAGAAAAACAAGATGAAGATTACAAAGAAATTACAACTAAAAAGTCCTAAGTTTCTGGAGGGGGAATAATTGAAGGATCTCGCAGCTCAGTAGATGAGCCCTCAGCTACAGAAGCAAAGGAAGAGCTTCCAGAAATGCCTTGGGTCCCTGCTTCCATTGATTCCGGATCTTGAGCAAGGGCTTCAGTCACCAAGTCAGCTGAAAATGGTGCAGAAACAGGAACAGCAGGATCCGCAACAAGGAGCTCAGGAGTCGCCGTTGGAGGCTCAGGAAGCACGATAAGAGCTCCAGAGGTCCCAGGGGCAGGTATGTCTTGACTCAAGGCTGCAGCTGAGGGAACCGAGACATCCTCCTCATCATCAGAGACAGACTCTTCCATTTCTTCTTCGGTGGGGATAGAGAAATTGAAGTCAAGGTCAGGGAAAGCTTTGACAGCCTTGCGCCTAAAGGCAAGCCATCCAGTAGCCCACAATGTGGTGGCCTCATCTCTTAGCTCAGCAATCTCCTTGTCCCTCTGTTGGACCAAACCTTTCTGCTCCTCGAGCTCTTCGCAGAGCTTGCCGTTAGCCTCGTTGAGGGCGAGATAATCTTGATTGACCTGGCTGAGCTCTTTCCTGGCATCAAAAGCCTCTTGGCTAGCTTTGGACCATGCCTCAACCTTAAGCTGCAGGTCCTCCTTAACTAGCCTTAGCTCATCTCGAGCTTTCTTCTCCCATTCCTCAGCTCTGACCTTGACGGTTAATGTGTGTTTGAGGTCGGAGGCTTGCTTCACCGTTTGCTCTTTGAGGCTCTCCACCTGAGCCCTGAGGTCTTCATTCTGTGCCCTGAGGCTTTCGTTCTCAAGGGATAATTCAGAAACCTTGACTTTATACGTTTTCAGAACCTTGAAAGAGCTCTCTTGAGACCGAACCCGGTGCAGCAGACCTTTCGCATGGAGGGCAGCCTGAGAATATAAAGTTCAGTAAATTGCGCCAGATCACTAAATAAAAACAAGTAAAGGGGGGAAAGTGCTAGCACTTACAGCAGCTGCTCCCTGAAGAGCTGAAGAGATGGACTCCTCAAGGGGGATAGAAGCAGCCTTCAGGACATCAGACTTAGAAAAAATAGAAGAAAGAGCTCCTGCAACAAGATCCATGTTGTCAAAAAAATCCTCGTCTTCTCCCTCAGATTTTCTCTCTTTCCCAGAAGCAGTGTATGAGAACTTTCTGGGTTGGAGATCAGGAATCACTCCCAAAGCTTTCTCAACCTCAAAAGAGGAAGGGGAAGCCTGATCTCCCACTTGAGCAGACACCAACCCAGGATGGGCCACCGGAGGGGAAGGGGGAACGGCAATTTGAGGGGTGCCGGATGAGGAAGGCGATGCCTTATTGGGAACCAGTTCTTCGGTAGCAGAGGGGGGTGAAGGCACCTCCAATCTGGGGATTTTAACCCGGGTGTTTGGACTACTCCCAGAGCTGACCCGGGCCTTGCGCTTGCCAGATCTGCCTCCTTTCAACAGTTCCTCAACCTTAGCCTGAAGCTCCTCGGGAGTAGACTTCAGGGTAGAAGGACTTGGAAGGTCTGAATAGAACAAGGAGTAGTAAAAAGAAGAGGAAGAGAAGGAAAGATGGTGAAAAAGGAAGAGAAAGAAAGTGACAATGAAATTACCTTCTTCAGCCCCTAAAACAGATAATGGAATAGCTAGGGTCACCACAGGAGGACTCAGACCTAGCTCCACCAAATTTCAAGACTCAATCAGGTCGGCGTACCTCTCTGGCTTAATCTTCCCCAACTTTACTAGCACCTTCTTATCTTCACGGCTGAGCTCAGGACGACCACCTGAAAAGAAGAAAGTGTGCAAATAAGAGAAAGGCAAGAGGCCTATAAGTTCCAGATCAGAGCTCAGTCGACTCAAGTGAAGACTTACCCAAGTTGTCTGGTTCTGTCCAAGCCGTAAGGATACCAAGAGTATCTGTCTTATCAGCAGGATTGTACTCCCAATTGGTACCCCCAATGTAAAAGAAATGTTTTTTCCACGCCTTGTGAGAAGAGGGGAGGTCAGTAATAATTTTCTTAACTTTAGTTCGCTTGGAAATATACAGAAAACCTTCAGCGGAGGTCAGTTTGATATTGAAGAGCTCCATAAGCAGAGAAATGCTAGGAACCCCGAGTTTATGCTTCTTAAAGATGACTAGGAGACCAACCATGACGCCATAGAAGTTGGGAGAAATCTGGGAAGGGCATACATGGAAATGTTGCAGAACAGCCTTGATAAAGGGATGCAGAGGAAAGCGAAGACCGTTCTCAAAGGCGGCAAGAAAGAAGCAGACCCTATTGCGTATTTGCTCTACATAGTAGATGGATTTATCTGGACACCAGGGTTCAACCCCAGGAGGAAAACCGTATCGAACCTTATAAGCTCTCATTAACCCAGGGGCCTCTCTACTGTAGCCCACAGACTCGGCATGCCTGAAGGCAGACCCCAAATATGAGGTCTTTTCTTCAACCCCGACTCCACTCACCTTAACCTTGCCTTTATCAGGTCTGGGGGGCATGGGAGAAGAGGTAGAGGGAGGTTCCTCGGTGCCAGCCTCGGCCTCTCCAACCTCCACACCGGGAAAGTTATCAATCTCATCGCCAACATCCCCCAGATCGGTGTCCTTAGATCGATCCCCTAATAGTGAAACAGAGGAACGAGTAGCACCAGAAGAAACAGACATATTTGGGCAAGAAAAGGGAAGATTAAAGGAACGGTATAGAGGAGGAACACTACTCAAACTTTCCCTAATAACCCTAGGGTCAGCACAGTAACTCCCAACAGCGAGTACGCGCACGATGGAACTCCAGTCCACGAAATGGGGAAGGGGAGACAAGCAACAATCACGAGACCAGAAATAGAAGAACTTATGGGCCCAACAACGCAGCAACCAACTAGAACACAGAGGGTCCAGAGTTGGAAAAATCTAAAAAAGGATAGGGAAAACGTACCTAGAGGGGGAAGAGCAGCGAACAACAAATCCGGAACCGAATCAAGAGGGGAAGCACTGCTAAGCCTTCGAATCAAACACAGAAAGGCCGATTTTGGGCAAGAGTCAGAGAGCTTCAAGACTGGGGCTCAAAAATTCACAGAGGCAAGGAATTCGGAGAAACAGAGGAGAAGATGAACAGTGCAAAGAAACGGTTCAGGTAGCCGTTTTGGGTATTTAAAGCTTGAAAGACGTGGGCTGAGGCATGCGCAGGAATCGAGGAGAGTCATGATTGCTGCAAACCGTCAAAAGTCTTCAAGTCACGTGCCAAACCAGGGGCATCCACATGCAGATCTAACTCGATTTTGGGAAGCAGGTCAGCCCCTGCCTAAGCCGACTTAAGGCAAGGGCTGGGGGGCAACTGATGATACCTAAAGTAAATCCAGACGCGAGCTTAGATAGTAAGCTCAGCTCGGGAGCTTAGGTAAAATAAACAGAGCTCATCCAGCAATGGTCTGAGCTCTGCCAGCTGGTACTAGAGCTCCCAGCTGAAGACACGAACTGAGAAATAACGAGAGGGCAGCAAAATGACAGCAGATACCCTCGTAATGGGAATTAAGCCAATCCAAGGCGAGAAACCCGTTGTCAACCAGGATCCTCTCCTAAAACCAAGGAGAGGATCCCATGATAAAAGGCAAAGAACTCGCTATTCGGAGCCAGCCATAAGAAGTTTAGGTAACCCCAAGATTATAGATGAAGATAGGGCACGATCCCTTCGATAAAGGAGGTGATGTCGAATTAGAGGTAAGCATGAGGCTATAGGCACATCCCCATTGAAGGGGATGAGAAACCCTAATACCCAAAATACTCTACTGTAACCCGTTCGACTTAATCAATAAGAAAGAGAGGAGCCAGAGACTCCATTGCAGAGTGGACTAGCCGAGCTCAGGCCGGTGAACCACTATAATCTTATTATCCTCCCCTTTCCCCAATTCCCAAAGCATTAGCCTGCTCTATCAAGCACGAGCCTCGTAGCTCAGACACCGTACTTAGCTCTACACAGATCGATCATATCCAATAATCCTGCTCCATAGCTCATTCGCGTAGATTTACATCATCATCAGGAATGGGACTATTGAATCTATTAGAATTAAGACCAAGGCTATTCAAACCAACCATAGCAGAGCAATTGATAACAATCGGGCGTTGAGAGAATTATTGCTAAGGTTGAGCACGGAAATGGTGGGTGAGTTGGATAACGAGGCTGGCAACTGACCAGTAAATCTGTTTGAATCGGCGTAAAATTGTTCTAGTTTTCTAAGATTTTGGAAAACATCTGGGAGAATTCCTGAAAATCCATTGTGAGAGATATCCACTTTGATAAGAGTTGAGAGATTACCAAAATCAAGACCAAGAGGCCCATAAATGTTATTATTCTGAAGATTTAAGTGGTTCAACCTTGGGAACCGAAAGAGATCTTCAGGCAAGTTCCCTGTAAGAAGATTGGAACTGAGGGAGAGATTTTCCAGGAGTCTGCAATTCCCAAAAGTTGCTGGAATTTCTCCAGTGAAATAATTCATGGAGAGATCCAAAACTTGTAATCCTTTTGCAGTTTCACAGATACCCCCGTTGATCAAACCGTTGAACAAATTTCGAGACATATCGAGGTACCTGAGAGAAGGTAGGTTGATCTCCATGGGTAACACTCCTGATAAACCATTAGAGCTCAAGTCAAGGACCTCCAAATTCTCCAGTTGAAACAGCTCTATTGGAAGAGAACTCCTAAAGTAATTATGAGAAATATTGAGAGTTCTCAACTGAATCAAACCAGCCAAGGACTTGGAAAGAGTACCTTGCAATCGTTTATTTCCAACTTACAACTTACACCTTCCCAAGAACAACAATCAGAAGAGTTCTTGCTCCAACCTTCAATCTGATATTCCAAGCCTTCTAAAAAACCTTCCAGTGCTCTTAAGTCATCAGAATCGCAGGGCAGATTGAGAGAACTTGTGTATGGTGCTAGAAAGCAATAACCCAGAAAAATGACCACAACCATGCTAGTCACCATTTCAGGTCTTCTACAAATGAAGCTAATGGCAATGATGTTAGTTTGAGAAAAATTTTGTTCTTTGTAGTGTTGAGTACGCAGGTCAACCACTAGAGAAAGGAGACAAAATGAGGATTATTATGTCTCCATTGACAAATTTAAGGACACGTTTGAAGGGCAGTAATCTTAATTGAAATGGGTATCTCTTTCCTATTCCTAGTAATGAGATATCTGAATAGGGATGTTAGTGGATCGAATCAGGGGTGGAGGGTGTAGTCTCCATCCCCGTACCCGCTTAAAAAAACTCCGTCCATCCCCGGTCTACCCTCGTTAAGGGGTATAATTTTTATTCACATCCCCGTCCGCGGGTAAATTTGTAATCCCCGCCCCTGCCCCGTCCCCCGCCTGCACCCCCACCCCCGTACCTGCCCAAGCCCAAGCCCAAACCCAAGTCAACATAATCCAAACTTCTAAATAAATCCAACATTTTAAATAATCCAACAACATTCTAAATAATTTAACACACATAATGTAGCATACCATAATTTCGAGTGCCATTCTCCTATATGAATCAGAGAGGAGAGGGAACAAATTCAAACAATTCCCCATATCACTAATACAAAATTCCCCACAAATATAAGAAATTAAACCTCTAATTACAACTAGAAATCAAAGAGTTGTTAAGTACACTGGCAATGCATATTACCCTGATTGGCCTAGAAGTTAGAATAAACCCCTGCAATCATAAAATGCATCTAACGAGCATATCTCGCACCAAAGGAGACCATTCACCTGTAAAACCCGGGAAATTTGAACTTTTTCCAAAAAGGGCAAAATAGTAATTTGTCACTATAATGCGTATTTAAAATACTCATGTTCTAGACCTCGGATGAGGAAACGGAGTTCGCTGTTGGATTCGTATCGCGGAAACGAGTCACCTTGTCAAATTTCGTCGAATTCCGAGATAGTCGGATATTTGCACGTCGTTCGAGGCGACTGCGTGGCGATTTACCTTACGAACGTCCCCATAAATAGATTTTATAAAATTTCCTTAAAATTAAGTTAAAGTTCAAATAAAATTAATTTGAACTTAAACTGGGATCAAACGAATCGTTTCGGGACGAAATCGGACCCGATTAAGCGAAGGACACGTGGCGCGACGTGGGTCGAGTATTAGAACTATAAATAGAGGCAAATATCTGCATTTTAGGCAGAAAAATTCTGCCATTGTGCTGGTCTTCAACGTGTGGGAGAAAGAGGGAGAGAAAAGAGAGAAAACCTTGATCTTCAAGCTTTCTCCGGCGATTTCCCGGACTTCCGTCGCTCGGAATCCGTCGAACCAAGAGTCAAAGTTGATCCTCTCGACGAGGGCTACGCAACCACCCCAAGAACGAGGGATTTCACCGAAGATCCAAAGAAGGAGATTTGGGGGGAAATCTAGTCTTGGGCTTGGGAAGACTTCTTGAAGCTTCTTTCGGGTGATTACGCTTCAAGAGGTAGGGTTCTCCCTACTTTGGTTTATCCCGAACCTAGAATGTGTATTAGAAATGGGTAGGGTGTTAGAGGCCAATGACCCTTGCCTATTTTGATTTAATTGGTAAAAGAATGGATAGGTTGTTAAGAAAGTACACTTACCTATTGATGCAATTGGGGTAAACTAATTTTATCCTAAATTGTTTACTAGAAATTGCCTATAGGAATTTCTTGAGAGAAATTGAACAACTTATGTGATAACATGTTGTTTGCCTAGAAGGTGTTTGTTTAAATGCCTTGGTTGTGGAATTGGTTGTTATTCCAACGAAATTGTGATAACATGCTTAAGTTTAACTTGTGAATCATATGCATATGATATGATTTGTAATTAAATGTGCTTGTTGATATATGCATATGTTGATATAGTAACATTGAAATGAATATGGTAATTATATGCTTAGGATATAAATTTACCATGGATGTGTTGAAATTGTGCATGGGTTGTTCTTGACATATTGAACATCATGTGGTATGCAATGGGACATAACATTGCATGTGCACGGAAGCATCTCATTACATGGGTGTGTGCATGGTTGATGTCAACGCCACACTTGGTGATTGACGAAATGGCTTGGGAAAAGTTGGGTCGAAGACCTAGCTAAGCCCATGATTGCATGATAAATTGGGTCGGGATGAGCAAGAAGAGGCATGACGACCTCTCGGGTGAAAGACCCGGTGATTTGGGGGGTGCACTCCATTGGTATAAGAGCCCATAAAGTGTACGGGTGTGGAAGACCATTGGTATGAGTCCATGAAAAAGTCCGATCCCAAGAAAGACCCTAGCTTTGAAAATGTCATTTGATGAAACATAAATGATGAAATGAAACACTTTGGCATTGCATCGTGTTGTAGGAGTCGGTGAGGACTCGGGTTGAAATGCATGAGGGAGTGACATCTCATTTCATGGCATGGTAGTATTGCATTCCAACTTAGGATGCATGTCCTTGTGAGAAATGATTGTTTGCAAATGAATGTTGCATGAGCATGAGCATCTAGGGGGAGAGTAGCCCTTGTAGGGTTTACTTTACTGGGCATTGGCTCACCCTATACGGGAAACATTTCAGGTGTGGGGTTTGCACCGGCGAATGGCTCACTTGGAGAGCATCAAGCATGAAGGGGGCCGGCTTGTGGCCTTAGTTCGAATTTTTGTAAAACTTTTGTATAAATTCCATTTTGATGTGTAAATTATGGAATTAATTGTAATGGAACTTGTATAAGTTGTGTATTATATGGAAAATCTCATTAAACATGTGTTGGATGAGTTTTGGGAGGTTTGGAATGACTTGGAAATGAAAAACAGGTAAAAAGAGCAATTCTGGGCCAGGCGTACCGGTACGGTCAGGTCCAGAAGGCGTAGCATACCGGTACGCGTACCGGTACGATAAGGCCCAGTAGGCGTAGCGTACCGGTACGCTCTCCAAAATTCAGAATTTTTTTTTATTTTCTATTTCTTTTGCCAAGTCTTTGGGCTATGTTTTCCTCCCTTCTAATGTTACAAATGGATAATAAGGGGATACCAATGGTGGTATATTGGATCTCGGATAGGTCAACCAACCGAAAGAAATTGGACTTGTATTTTCTTTTATCCCGGTAAAGGGAATGTGGTGCCGCGGTATCGGGTTAAGCGACATCCACGAGTATTTCCGCGGGTTGACGGGTTGTCAACGGTTAATACAGGACCCCCGGAAAATGGGGCGTCACATCACCATTCACTAATGACAATTACTTGATACATTCTAAATAATATTAGTAACCCACATCACAAATTCAACAAACCAACAACAAGGCAAGATCTTCACACCTGTAATTTAATAAAAAAAATAAAACATAAAAAACTATAATAATTGCATAAAAAATATTTTGTATTTACTAATAAAATTGATTGGTTGAAATTGAAAAATTACCAACTCAATCATTTCTTAACACCATCGGTGATGGTAAAATCTACTTCTTCAACATCATTTTCCTATATCATTAAAAGAAAAAAAAATTATTAGATTCTTTCACAGAGAAGTTTTGAACTAAAATGATATATCTCATCATCAATATCAAGATCCTCCAATAATGTATAGCTCTTCAGACCTGTTGAAGTAGATGAACCTAACAAAAAAAAAAATAATAATGCATTAGTTATACTTTACTCCCCCCAAAAAAATTATGATGCACATACAAATAATATTTTTTTACCTCGTTCTTCAGCCCATAACCAACTTTGAGAGCCCATTAAAGCCTCTATCGTAGTTGGGAGAAGTCTATTGCGATGTGGACTGATCACCCTCCTACTCGTGCTAAAAGCAAATTCCGAGGCAACGGTAGCTACAGGAATATCAAAAAGATCTTTAGCAATCATTTGAAGTAGGGGATACTTGGGATCACTTGTCTTCCAAAAAGATAGTATATCAAAATCTGAAGTTCTTGGCATCATACTATCTTCTAAGTAACGATCCAACTCACGCCTCCCACGTGACTGTATTATGTCTCTTGTTTGTATAAACTTATCAAAATCAGAGAGATCATCTATTAATGGGAATTTGGAACCAATATCTAATTGAAGAGGAGGAGAAGGTTGCGGTTCATAATCACTTCCTTGCCTCGCTTCATATTCGCCTACCAATTCCAAGCAAAGCTCCTTAATCATCATCACTTCATTTAAAGCTTCCACACCTCCATACATTTTCTCATAGTAATACTCCAAAATTTCCAACTTATACCGTGGATCTAAAATATTGGCTATTCCATAACACCATGAATCACACTCTAATATTTGTTAAACTTTTCCAACATATTCAAGGCCATATCTTTTATCACGTCTTTGGGACTTTGAAGCCACTTAGATATTTCTACCCTTATCCCACAAATAGTTGGAAAGTATATATTGGCAGTAGGATACTTTGTACCTGAAAATAATTTTGTTGCACTATGAAACAATTCCAATTTTTCACAAAATTCTCTTGCCACCTCCCAATAATCTTTAGTCGGACAAATCTTGTAATGAGAATCTCGATATTTCAAGCGCACAAATACATCTCTATAAATCAAACTAGTTTGAAGCATGAGAAAATTAGAGTTCCATCGAGTCTTAACATCAAGAGCAAGCTTCTTGTTACTTGGAATATGTATCTGATGAGCTGCCTTTTCAAATTCTTGCAATCTCTTGGGAGATGCTGTCCAATAAGCAACACTATCACGAATTCTTTCAATACCATCTCCAATCACATTCAAACCATCTTGGACAATTAAGTTGAGAATATGTGCACAACAACGCATATGGAACAATCGACCATGCAATATTAGTGAACCAAATGGAAGTTTATCCAACAACATACCCACAATTGCATCATTAGTGGTACAATTATCCACGGTCAAAGTTATCAACTTTCTATCAAGGTTGCAATCGAAAAAGCAATTCATCAAACACTCTACAAGCACTTCCTTTGTGACACCCCAAAAATCCGGGTGTTCGTAAATAACCCATGATTTACTCGAATTAAGCTAAGATATCAATATGCTCTGATATTAAGCTGTGACACCCCAAAATCCGGGGATCCTTTATAAGTCCGTTGATCACCCATCAACCCGCGAAAATACCCGTGGATACCGGTTAACCCGACACCGCGGCACCACATCCCCTTTACCGGGGTTTAGAAAAATAAAAGTCTATATGTTTTTGATTGATTGACCCATTCGAGGTCCAACATACCACCATTGGTACCCTATTATTGTCCATTTATAACATTTGAGGGAAGGAACTCATAGCCCAAAAGCTTGGCAAAACAGTTTTAAAATTTTTGATTTTTGGAAAGTGTACCGGTACGGCGTACCGGTATAGTTTGCCTACTAGACCACAGTGTACAGGTACGCTGCCGGTACACTGTACCGGTACGCCGTGCCTTATTTTGCCTGTTTCACCTGTTTTTCATTTCCAATCCATTCCAAACCTTTCCACAATCATCCCAAACTTATACAACATGTATTTATACATCAAACATAGTTGGTACAAGTTCTATTACAATCATTTGCATATATTTACATGTCAAAAACTAAGTTTTCATAATTAGTTTACAAAAAACCCAAAGTAAAGCCACATATCGGCCTCTCTTCATCCTTGGGGCCCTGAGTAAGCGTCATCCCCCGGTGTGAATCTCGCACCTGAAATTTTTTTTCCCGTATAGGGTGAGCTATGCTCAATAGAGTATCCCCTACAGAGGCTACTCCTCCCCTAGATGCATATGAAATGATCACATACAACAATTTACAAGCAACATCATTTTCAATCAAGAAAATACAATCCCATGATAGGAATTTTCATGTCATGCTATGAATTGAGATGAAACTCACTCATGCCAATTCGAGTCCTCACCGACTCCCACCACACAATGTTATGCACTTGTGAAGTAAATCCGTCATTGACGAAAATCCATCCAATGATCATTTTAAATAAAAATCATTTGTTAATAAACCAAATCATTGTTGGATGATTCCTATTGAATGGGTATGTTATAAAACAAAATCAAGTGTCTTTGTTGGGTATCGGATTCTCGGAGTCTCACCGCCGGTTCCGTACACCGTTACACTTTTTTGGAATTTTACCGCTGATAAGTGTATGAACCATGTAGCCGGGTCTTGCACCCGAGGGAGAATCTAGCCCTTCTTGCTATACCCGACACAAGTTTTTCATGCAACCATGCGACTCAGTCGGATTTTCAGCCCAACTTTTTCGAGCCCACCAATCAATCACCAAGTGTGGTGTTTGATCACACCATGCACACACACCCACCTAATGTGATGTCTCCGTGCAAATGCAATGCAATGAACCATTGCATGTCAATGTCAAGTCTCATATGTAATGAATGCCACATGGATCAATTTAACCACATACTTCAACATATGCCATGGTAATTTATATCTAATGTACATAATTACCACAATCCATCATGATGCTAATATATTAACAACATATATCACTTAACTTTTTCTTTTTTTCCAAGCATGTCACACATAAATTATGCCATAACAAGCTTAATTCTCACGTAAGCATTTAGCAAAATACCTTCAAGGCACTAATATAACACATAGCATGTCCACACAATACCAAGCTCCAAGCATTCTCACATGGAACTTCACATATCAATTTCAAACTAGAATTTGATTAAATCATTTCTATGCCTACTCCATAACCATAGGGAAGGGAAATACATAGTTCCATATACCTACCCATTTCATATGTAATCATAGGTTCAAAGTAAACCAAAGTAGGAGGGAACCCTACCTCTTGGAGCGTGAGATGAAGTGTGGAGAACCTCAAGAACACCTCTCAAGCTCCAAAATTTTCCCAAAGTCTCCTCTTGAATCTTTGGTGAATTTTTTTCATTCTTGGTATGGTTGCGTAGCCCTCGTCGATGTGATCGACTTTAACTCTTGATCTGAATGATTCCGACCGACGGAACTCCGTGAATCGTCGAGAAAAGCCTTGAAATTTATGTTTTTTCTTCTCCTCTCTCCCTCACACATTTACACACTGATTTCAGATGATATTTCTTCTGAAAAATTAGATTTTTACCGATATTTATAGCCCTTGATGCTTGGTGCACGTTGCGCCACACGACCCCCCCTTATCCGGGTCCGTTTTCACCCCGAAACGATTAATTTCATCCCGATTTAAGTTCAAATTAATTTTATTTGAACTTTAATTCAATTATAAGGAAATTTTATAATTTCCGTTTTTGGGGACGTTGGTGAGATCACCCGACATCCTGTTGTCTTGTAAAACGTGAAAAATCCGACTATCTCGGAATTCGACGAAATTTTTTTAGGCAACTCGATTTCGCGATACGAATCCAACGGTGAAGTCCGTTGCGTCACCCAAACTCTTGATAAATACGTATTTTAAATCTGCATTATATTTGCAAATTACCATTTTACCCTTTTTCAGAAAAGTTCAAATTTTCTCAAGTTTCACATCCTTGGTATGTGGATAAGACACATATAAAAATCTAAAGATAATACAAAAAAAAAAATCATTAGATATTTAAAATAAATAACAGATGTTAATGGAAGACCATTAGATATGTAAAATAAATAACACATGCTAATGAAAGATCATTAGTACCATATAATTCGACTTTGTAATGTCCAAGAATTGTCAATAAAGTGTGTGGTGATTTCCATGTATCCCTTTCTTTGATTGCTTGAGGACCACATGTCCATAGTGATAGCAACTCTACTTTTTATTTTTTCCAACAACTTCATTGTCTTTTCTTTTTCGGTTTTGTAAATTTGAAGGATATCATTTTTTATAGTGTTTCGGGATATCATTTTGAACATGAGTTGAAGAGTGTGACAATATTTTTGAAATCCGTGATGCTCAACCATACTAAGAGGATATTCATGCAATATAATCATATTGGCAAGATCCTTCCTCCCCGCCTCTTTAACAAATCATCAGTTCTCCATGGTTTTCTCGGTATCCTTTTTTGATTGGTTTGATACCAATAGACATTGCTTCAAATTTTTATATTTCTTTCTCGGACAACTCTTAAGATGGTCATGCAAGTGGCTAGTTCCATTCTTAGCACCACCAACAAGCAATTTCTTACATTCATTGCACTCAGCCTTTAACTTCCTATCAACTGTTTTCCTCTTGAAATGATTCCACACAATTGATCTATGCCTATCTGTTTCACCAAGAGTCATTGGAGTTGAGTTGGTAGATTGATCTTCATCAATAGAGATTGGAAGTTGGTTGCTTTCACTCGGTGTTGTAGAAGTTTCAGGAGTTGCAATATTATTTCCCACTTCTTCTCCTTCCATTGCTTGTAATCAACAACATGTAAAAATCAACTTTCACATAATATAATATAAAATTTAGGAGCAATTTTTACCCTGATTTTCCCTCCCCCCCCCCCCCCCCCCCTTTTTCCATGGACTTCCTGATCTAGAGTGCATTACAGAAGAAAAAAGCAAGCAAATTCAGAATTAGTGTCAAGTAGCTAGTAGGAGGTAAAAAAATGATGTTATATTATCCATCTGTATGAATCAAACCATGAAGGAAGAAGGAACAAAATTTAATACAAGGAATAAGAAAAGAATTCGACACCCACTTACAATAGATCTATCTATGAAGTGGCTTAAACCAAATTCAAACAGTTCAACTGGAAGCAGGTTCATAAATTCTTCATTATGATTATCCAAAGATATAACTAGGAAGCTTACTAAAATTAATAAAAGCCATCAAGCCCAAAAAATTAGACTGTCTGAAGCTTCTAGATAGTTATTTAACTAATTCAAGGAAGTTTTTATTCGTATTCATTTTTGGGTGATAAAGGTGTTGAAACCTCTTAGATCACACAATAGTTCCTATAAATGGGTACAGGTATAAAAGATGGTTAATGCTTTAACGTTTCAACCATTTCTCAAGTGAAATTTTTCTTTGCTTAACAAGAGGTGCACATGGTTCATCGAAACGATCCCAACCACCTTGGGGGCATGACAATATTGAGTTGAATTCAGTAGTTAACGGCAAATTATATCGAAGATATTACAACAGATCATATTCCAAGAATCGACGAAAACAAATCACAGAAAAAAAAAAAAGGAGAAATGGATGCCGTTTAGTTTGCTGTACAGCAAAAAAAAGGAGAAATTGAGAGAGACAGAAAGAGAGAGAATGAAACAAGTTCTTTCCCCAAGAGAGAGAAAAATGAAGGGGCAATAATCTAATCTAAACCCTAGCTATCCAGTTAAGAGAGGTGATTTACAGTTGGAGTTGATAAAAGTGTTCTCATAGCCCTAACGATGCAAAGAAAAATCACAAAGAGAGAGAGAGACTTACCTGGTCAGTGGAGGGGCTGCAATCAATAATGGAGAGAGGCGATGGAGAGAAAGATGATGAAGAGAGAGATGATGGAGAGAGAGAGAGACATAGCGTGAAGGAGAGAGACATTCAGCCGTTATATATATCAGAGCCATTTGACGGCCTGGATTGTCCTATGGTTTGTCCACCCAGTTCTCCAATGTATTGGGTCTTCTGGATCCCATCCTTCTTTATCAACTTATTATGTTAGTCTAGTTAAGCTCAGATAAGCTTAGCTTCGGTGTTATATCTGCATAGTCTTACTTGTTTTAAATCTCTTTTGATTCAATCTTTATAAATCACTTATAAGTCTATCCTGGCTAATCACCCGTTTCTTTCATCCAAGAGTCTGTAAGCCTCTCGTTATCCCGTTTGTAAGTCCAAGTGTGGCAGTCTAGGGATTTTAGGCAAGAAAGTGAGGATAATCGGTTAGGGGTATGTATTAGAGGGTAATACTTATTTGAAATTTATAAAATTGAAAATAATTTGATTTAAATATGAGTAGATTATTTAGATCTAACTCAAGAGCTAGTTCATCTAGATCTTCATCTAGTACTATACCGAATATAGTAAATGAAGAAGAATTGGAATATCAAGAATCCAAAATTGATTGGCATGGATGGAACATCCCATCAGTCCCCCATAGGGAAATTTACAAATCAAGTTGGTTTTCTAAAGCCTTTAATTCTGAATTACAGGTAAAAACCATTGAACAGGTTTATGCCTTAAAAACTAATGAAGAATCTTGTCAACTCCTCAGTAAGGAGACACTCAAGAGACATAGGTCTAAAGGATTTAACTTCATCCATTTAGGTCTAGTCCAAGTTGCAATAAAACCATTAATAACAATGGGAAAAAATGCAGCAGTTCTATTAACTCTAAGAGATGCACGATTCATTGATTATGAACCTGGTCTTTTAGGGATAATGGAAGCTGGTCTCCATGATGGACCAGTTTATTTCAACTGTTTCCCAGACTTTACCTTAAGTCTAGGTTGTGAAAATACTCCACTAGCTTTAACTTTGAAAATAAAGTTAGATGGGTCGATAACAAGATTAGTCAAAAATACTGCATCCATAGTACTTATCTATAGGATTTATTACAAGTGTATGTACACCAATATGAATGTGCACGCATTGAAGAAAAATCCAAAAGATAATACTCTGTTAATGATATCTAGTACCAATGAATCCAATATACAAGTCCCCAAAACTTTACTTTGGAAAGATGTTGTATTACCAGATCATTGGATAGTTGAAAATGAAAATTTTAAAAAAGATAGTGAAGGCACTACTTCAAACATAGAACATATTCAACAGCTTACTGATGGCTCAGTAAGAATATCCTTTGATGGGGCAAGATCCCATAGATCTAGCCTATCATCAATTCCTCCTAATCTGTTCAATAAACCAATTAGAATTAATGAAGGTCGAAAATCTGATTCTTATTCTACTATCTCCCAAAGGGATAGAGATATTGCCCAAGAATTAGATAGAAGGCTTAAGTTAAAAGGAATTGATAATTCAGCCTCCGTTAGTAGGCCCCACTACACTCCTGCAAGTGTGCCCTTAGAATCTAGATTCAATGATTTCAAAGAAGCAGAAAAGGAAGACTTAGCTCCTTTTTCTCCTTCTGTTAGTGAGTTTGATGGTAACCTAGGTGGAACCCCAATTAGCCACCACCTATGTACCATTAGTAAAGAAAAAGAATTCTTCATGCCTGATATTTACAAGTTAATGAAAAGATTCAAATCTGAGGAAAACAAGCCCCTTAGGCGAGGATTTGAAAATTTAACTAGTAAAAAACAGGAAGAAATTAAAAAAAAAATGGGTTAAATTAATGTATAAATTAGAATCTGAGATTGCCTTAGCTGACTACCTTGATAACTTCCACAAAAAAGTAAAAGTAGTAACTAAGCACAATTGGAAAACAGAAAATACTACTGTATTCTCTAGTCATCCTCCTATAGAGACTTTCACAGTTAAATATATGAACAAAGATGTTACAGCCTCTCCTTTTAAGATTCCCTCTAGTGAATCAGAAAAGAAGATAGTTGAACAAGTTAATTTTACCAACCAAAGCCTAATCACTATAGGACAACAGTTGGATAAAATTGAAACTAAAATTGATGAAATCAGACCATCTTCAAGTAAGTTAGAGAAACCTCTAATTAACCTACCTGAAGATAGGAAAAATTTAGGTTTAAAAGATAAACAAATTATTCAACAAATTGATGCACTGTTAAAAAAGACAGAAACATTTAGTTCATCTCAAATAACAGTTATCAACCAAACATCTGATGATTCAGAACATAGTAGCTCAGAAAGTTCCTCTAGTTCTGACTTTGAAATTGAAGAATTGGAAAAACAGTTTGCTGATCACAATATCAACCAGTTGAGTTCAAACAAACCTATTTCCAAAGTCAATAAGTTGATTACGGTCCCTACTAGTTCCACTAAGAATTGGTATTCTAGACCTACACCACCTGATCTTCAATTTGAAGAAAAAAATGTTTCTAATCAGTTTTCTGTTCAGTCTTACAAACTCTATGAATGGAACATAGATGTGTTAAGTGAACAAGAAATACTTAATAAAATTAGTCATTTGTCCATGGTAGCAAATAGTTATGTCACCAACCTTGACAGTTCTGAACCGGCTATTGTTAATCTAATAACCTCAGGATTTACAGGTGTTCTAAGAAATTGGTGGGACAACTATCTTACCCAAGAACAAAGAGACAGTGTCACATATGCTGTCTTAACTGACGATGAAGGTATTCCAGTCTTTGATGAACGGATTGGTATGGCCAAAGCTAATGGCATCAATACCCTCATATTCACCATAATCAAACACTTTGTTGGAACACCTAGTAATATTGCTTCTAGGATCCATGACCAGCTAACTAATCTTAAGTGCCCAACACTTAGTGATTTTAGATGGTACAAAGATGTTTTTGTTTCCAGAGTTATGGTCCGATCAGACTGCCAAAAAGCATTCTGGAAGGAAAAATTTGTTAACGGCTTACCAAATCTTTTTGCCCATAAGGTAAGAGAAGCCCTTAGCAAAGACACTGGCATTATTGAATATGATTCGTTGGCTTATGGAGAACTCATTAGCACCATCCAAAATGTAGGAATGAAATGGTGTATTGATATGAGGATTAGTAACCAACTAAAAAATGAAAAGAAAAAGGCTAAATATGAATTATGTGATTTCTGTGAACAATATGGTCTTCAGCCTTTAGCACCATCCCAGTCCAGAAAACACAAAACTCATAGGCCTTATTCCAAAAGCAAATCTTACCACCGACGTAGTAAGAGATCCTTCACCAAACCGGAAACTTCTAGCCGTCCCACTAGGAAGCCTAGAAAACCTTATAAGAATAACACTTATAAGAAAAAATCAGGGGGGAAAGGGAAAGCTGTCCAAGATGATATGAAATGTTATAATTGTGGAAAACCAGGCCATATTAGTCCTGATTGTCCAGTTAACAAACAAGTTAAAAGGTTAAACTTATCCCCAGAAGACGAAGAAGAAATTCTTAAAATCTTTAGGCTAAATAACCCTGTTTCAGATAAAGAAGAATCAGATAGCTCAGAAAGCCATGAAGATTCTTCAGAATATCACTCAGCCTCTGATAACCCTAGTGAACCTAACATTAAATTAGGTTGCAGATGCCCCAAGAAGGTTAGGGTTATTACAAAACAGTCTGAAGAACATATCCTAATTGATCTAATCTCCAAGATAGAAGATCCAGATCTTAAGGATAAATATGTTAAACAACTTAGGAATTTGTTTGTTAAAAAAGATAATAAACAACTTGTTCCTGAAAAACAACTCATTAGTCTTAACAAAACTATGGAAAGATTTAGTAAGGAAAAGAAGAAAGAAGTCACCTTACAAGATCTCCAAAGTGAAGTCAACAAATTAAAAGTTGAAATAAAAGATCTAAAAGCTCAAGACAAGAAATTTGCAGAAGCTTTAAGTCTTTTACAAATTGAAAATAATTTGGATAAATCAAAGGACTCAGATCCTGAAGATCAATCTGAATCTGAAAACTTAGTTAATCCATTTAGTCATAACAGAGCATGTTCTCAGGGGATACCCATGACTTCCACCTCTTCTGTGGAAAATTCTGGTTTAACGAACCTCCCATTTCACGATGGATGCTCACAAACTGATGATAAAAGGATTAATCTAATTAATCATCTTACTGTCCAAAAATGGTATGTTGAAGTTAAGATCGTTATTTCTGATGATTTTATTCTTAATACCATTGCCCTTATTGATACTGGTGCAGATGTAAATTGTATCCAGGAAGGGATTATTCCAACTAAATTCTATGAAAAAACCTTGGAAAGAATTAGTTCTGCCAATGGTAGTAGAATGAAAGTTAAGTACAAATTACCAAAGGTGCATGTTTGTCAAGATGATGTATGTTTTAAAACATCATTCATACTTGTTAAAGACATGACTGACTTAGTCATTCTTGGTTTACCATTTGTATACTTATTGTATCCTTTTACAACAGGTACAGATGGGCTAACAACCAAGCCTTTTGGTCAAACTGTAGTTTTTAAATTTATTACTAAACCTGAAGAAAAACAATTAAGGCAGCTAAAAGATTATTCAATCTCAAAGTCCCTTAATGTTATTAACAGAAAAATTAATCAAGTGAAATTTCTCCAAGAAGAAATTAATCACCTTAGAATTAATGAACAATTAACCAACCCAATCTTAATGCAGAAGATTGAAAGGTTCAAAGAAAAACTGGAAGCAGAAGTTTGTTCTACCCTTCCTACAGCTTTCTGGCATAGGAAGAAGCACATGGTAAGACTTCCATATATTAAAGGTTTTAGTGAGGCAAATATCCCCACTAAATCCAGACCTATTCAGATGAACCATGAGACAATGGAAATCTGCAAAAAAAGAGATTTCTGGATTACTCGAAAATGGTATCATCTGAAATAGTAAATCTCCTTGGTCATGTCCATCTTTCTATGTCATCAAAAATGCAGAATTAGAAAGAGGTGTCCCAAGGTTAGTAATCAATTATAAACCATTAAATGCTGTTTTAGAATGGATCAGGTATCCAATTCCAAATAAACATGATTTAATTAAAAGACTCAGCAAGTCTGTTGTATTCTCAAAATTTGATCTTAAAAGTGGTTATTGGCAGATTCAAATCCATCCAGAAGATAGGTATAAAACTGCCTTTGTAACTCCTTTTGGTCATTATGAATGGAATGTTATGGCATTTGGTTTAAAAAATGCTCCTAGTGAATTCCAAAACATAATGAATGAAATTTTTAATTGTATTAGTCATTTCTCTATTGTCTATATAGATGATATTCTCATCTTCTCCAGGTCAATAGAAGAACATTGGAAACACCTTAATGCTTTTGTAGAGATTGTCAAGCAAAATGGTTTAGTCATCTCTGCTCCTAATATTAAGTTGTTTCAAACCTCAGTAAGGTTTCTTGGTTTTAATATTCAGCAGTCTACCATTGTTCCTATCAGTAGAGCTATCCAATTCGCAGATAAGTTCCCTGATGAGATCACTGATAAAACTCAGTTGCAAAGGTTCTTAGGTTCCTTAAATTACGTTTCTGACTTCTATCAGGATCTTAGGAAAACCGTTAAGCCTCTGTATAGCAGATTAAAAGGAAATCATTTTCCTTGGACATCTGTTCATACTGATATAGTCAAACAGGTCAAAAAGTTCATTAAAACATTGCCCTGTCTTGGTATTCCATCTGTTGATTCTTTTAAAATCATTCAGACTGATGCCTCCGATGTTGGCTGCGGTGGTATCCTCCTTCAGAGAGAATCCCTTAATTCTCCTGAACAAATCGTCCGGTTCCATTCTGGAATTTGGAACAAAGCACAAGCAAATTATAATACTATTAAAAAAGAAATTTTATCTATTGTCCTGTGTGTCTCAAAATTCCAGGATGATATACTAAATCAGAAATTTCTAATTCGTGTCGATTGTAAATCAGCAAAACATGTTTTGGAAAAAGATGTTCAAAATATTGCTAGTAAGCAAATTTTTGCCAGATGACAATCTATTTTGAGTATTTTCAATTTTGACATCGAATATATTAAAGGCAGTAATAACTGTATTCCTGATTTTCTAACCCGTGAATTTCTGCAGGAACCTCATGGCGGACAGGAACAAAAATAACCCCAGTTCCTATTCCAAACCCAGGAGGGATACTGGAAAACAAAAGTTTTTAGCCTTACCTAGTCCAAGCCAATTGCCAGCTCAAACAGCCGCAATTCCTTTATCCAACCGTTTCCAATCTTTGGGAAACCCTAATCCAATAATGCCAGTAGCCCAATCCTCTTCTACCTTAGTTACCAGGCCAGTAGCCCTTCCAACTACCACAGTCTGCCCAGCTACGTTTACCCAAATGGCCCAAAGACCACCTACCAGGCCTTCTAGCCAGGTTGTCAACCCTTATACTCCTCAATATTACCAGTCAGCCCATAAAGGCCCAATGGTTGATTATATCAAGGCTTATACACAGAATGTATTTGCCATTGAACCCCTTTTTATTCACCTGACTGATCCAGTTGACTTAGTCAAAGCCTATATTGAACCAGGATGGACCTTTATTCCATCAGATCCTGAGAAAACTCATAGTTTCTATCAGGATATCATGTTCTTTACCAGGTCCATCTTTGTCAAACCTATTAATGATAAGAATAACCCAAACAAGGTTATCTATCATTCCCTTATTATTTTGAAGATTATTTCTGTCAGTGAATGGGGATCTCACCCTTTTTCTCTCAGAGATTTACCATTTCACAATAGACAATTCAATTACTATGATTATAAAGAATCATGGTTCAAAATCCTACTCCACCAGAATGAGGATTACTCCCATTCATGGTTCCTTAACTTCCATAAAGATTTCAAGAGCCAGATTCCTGCCTGGTTCGCACAGTGGTGGTTTATGCACGGCCCCATTCCTGAAATCTTTCCTACTGATCTTCAAGATCAAATTACTGTCTTCTCATCTATTTACCGTCCTAATAAACATGAGAGTCAGTTTCCTTTTTTACTAATATTTTTATGCAGGTATAAAGTCCCATGGATACTCAAGTGGAAATGGGAAATTGCTGGTTTCAATGTCATCAGGCAATTCTATGTCAAATGGTGGCCCAGGTTCCAGCAGAGTGACATTATCGCTCTGGTTAAGCAGGAGTTCCCAGTCAAGGTTCCAACCCCAGTAGTGGTACCAGCAACCTTGCCCCCAGCAACTCCAGCCAAGGACACAGGTAGTCCATCCACAGTCCCATTGAAGTTGGAAACACCCTCTGTTAAGGATTCCAGCAAACAGAAAGAATCCTCCTCTAAGGATTCAAGCAAGAAGAAGTCATCCAAGAAGAAGAAGACTGCCAAAATGTTATTAAAGCTTCTTCAAGGATCTGATAGTGACAGTGACTCATCTGTATCTTCACAAGGTTCTGTTAATGCATCAGATACCATCCAGGATGCCCAAGACCCTTATGCTGGATATGATGATCTCACCCCTGATCTGGCTTCTCCTTGATTCTTTTCTTTACCCGTGATAGCTTCAATCACTACTTCCCCACTAGTGGAAGAAAAGCTGTCTGTCACGTGTAATGTTAGGACATCAATCAGTAGTCTGGCTCTTTCCCCTAGTAAAGCAGCCAACAGTCATTATTCAAATCTGTTTTCCACCGAAAGTAGATTCTCCAGACAAACAGCAGGGCCCATTAGTCCCTATAGTCAATATTCACCCTGAGTAAAAGTCATTTACTCCGCCTTTTCCACCGAAAGTAGAAGGTGAAAGACTTTACCCAGAGTTAAAGCAAAAGGGAAATCATTACAACGATTCCCTCTGAAGTCCTTACCTCTATATAAGGTCTTCTCCATTTCTTTTATTCGCAAGTCTCATTAGACATCACTACAAGCCTTGAAAAACACTCTCCTACCCTCTCTCATATTTTGTATCTGCCTTCATAATGATGCAAATGAAGAGCCAGAGTTTTTACTCCGCTTATTTCCACTAGACCTTTAGTTCTAGTGTTGTAAGTATTTATCTTTATTTTGTAAATTGTATTGCAAGATTTTCTTCAGTAAAGAAAATTATTTTGCCATTTATATTTACAGCTTGTGATTCTCCCATGACTATAGCTGTTAGAAAATTTAATTGTGAATTTGCTATGCCTTCCGCAGACTATTCTATAGTCAGTATTAAATTGGTATATATATATAACGGCTATACGGGGGCGGGGGTAAGTGTCAGTCAATCCCCGCACGGGTTTATACGGATATTCCCGTATACGTTCACCGTCTAATACGTATGGTTCATCCCCGGTCCAAACAGGGTGGGTTTGGACGAATACCTGTTTTTCTCCGATCCACTGTCATCCCTATATCTGAATTTCAATTACCATAGTAATTATCTCATATTTAGTGTTTGGTTATTGTTAGTAATCTAGTGTAAGAATTAATGTCTTTACCAAATTGTTTTAGGAAATAATTTAATTTTAGAAATGAGATTGTTTTAGACGGAGAATTTAATTTTTGGAATGAATTTAATTTTAGGAAGGAGTTTCATTTTGGGATTTTTATTCTTTTTATAGAATACCCAATCAATGTAGGTATGAGATTATCACAATTGACCATGGGTTTAGGCTACCTAACATTATTTGGAAATAAATTATGATAGTAATCTTATTCCCGAATTAGATTACTGAATAATTGACTCTTTAAATATGGTAATTTAGAATTTAGAAATGAGAATCTCATTCACAATTAAGATTACTGTCATCCAAACAGAGTCTAAGAGTTTACATTTGGTGCACAACCCGGACCAATAACCCGGTGGCCCATTATAAGGAATACGATATATTTAACATTTTGATCAAGAAAACTTTATCTTAGATCATCAATTTTGTTTTCTTGCTATGCTGTTTGTTAGATTTACTTTATTCAGAGTGGTTCTATTAGGAGTCAAACCACAAAGCTCTAATATTCCTATTTGGAACTCAAACTAACCTAAAAATTTAAATTTGTTGGTACTGAGATCAAGTTTGGAGTCCCTTTTGATCATCCTTCTTTGAACTTGAAATGGTCAAGAAGATCTATCTTTGTAGTATTAGGACACCGTTACTTCTTCTTTTTTTGTATCTGATAGTGTAAAATACCGAGAAGTATGAGTGAGTGATATGTTATTTTACTTGGTCGAACAACTTGCTAAGTGGATTGAGCTATGAACTAAAGTGAATGGCAATGCAAAACAATAAAGTGATTTGTCCTTTTGAAGAACAGAATTAGTCCATGTAAGAGAGACTCTTACTTCTGATTTTTTGCATTGCTTGCGGAAGCAGATGATTACAATAGGCCTGGATAGGAGGCCTCTTACCCAAGGTATGACGTGGTCATCTAGATACGGTGACCCCTTGTCTTAGGTAGGGTTTGATGATAAAATTACTCCTTTTCCCTTCCAGGTAGGCCCCAGGTTGTGGGCCAGTCTTAATTGGTGGTGTAGCCTCAGAGTTGCGTGGTGTATCTAGGTCAGCTCACCTAGATGATGTGGACACCCTTCCTGACTCGATCTATCCATTTTATTTTTGGCATCATCAGTATCGTTGTTGGTGGTGTTTTCTACGCGGCTGAGCAGAGGTGAATTTGGGGATCTTGTTGTGGATGTTTAAAGGGAATTACTGAGATATACAGTCAGATTTTCTAGACTCTTTGGGGTTGAACAATCAAATAACAACAAATAAAGATCAGTAGACAGAGGGTTTATAGTGGTTTACCAGCTCGGAAGCTAGGTTAGTCCACTCTAATGGAGTTTCTTGCTCCTTGGGAGTTTTCTATTTCTTGGAGGAAGGAGATTACAGAATTACACGGAGTAAAGCACAGATGCTTGCTTGATTACAAATGGGAGGAATTTGACCCCTATTTATAGTATACAGTTGCTTGCGTGATTGCCTTGCGTGATCTCTGTGATCTTCCCGTAACCAATGTCATCCTTGCGTAATCAATGTGATCGTATTGAGGTAGTTGCGACCCATGTGCCAAAATATTGATCATTGAGGGTTACATTCTCTAGACATGATGTAGCCTTCTAGAAGGTGCCAACTATCATTGTGATTGTGTGTATGAGGATCACGTCAGTGATGATTCCCGACTTGCGCCTCCTAGGCTAAAGTTCATGGATTGAGATGTCCAAAGTAAGAGATCTGAGCATAGCCTTAGCTAATTTTTAGTATCATAAGTTGTAATGATACTTTGATATCTCAACACTGTTCGACTTGCACCGTAATGAACCAACTCCATCTTCTTTGAAAAGTGCGGTTGATGTTGGTTTGTGCAAGCTTATATGGATATGGTAGTCCTATGGACTGCACTTTTAGAGGTGGAGATAGGGGGAAAATGTTGTCTTTGAACGATAATGGTTGCACCTCTGGCTGTCCTTGGTGTTATCTGCGAAACTTCTTTATATGCTACATCTTTAAATTGTTAATTGGCCTTCAGTCCACAAAGCGAGGTCCACTATGTACCACCTATTCAAACAACAGTTGAGAAAAAAACTATATAGTCAACACCCCCACAGATTTTATTAAGACAATGGAGTAGCCGTACCTAACCCATATATCAATCACATGCCTAAAGGTGTCTAGGCTGGCCATGTATTTGTATAGTACTTATTTCCCATTATAAAAAAAAAAAAAAGTTTTTATTTTTGCTGAAAAAAACTCCCCAAGTTCTATTTACAATCTGCTTTTGAAAACAAATAAAGATAATGAGGCTGTCAAAGCATAAAATGTACCCAAAAAAAAAAGCATAAAAGGGAATTTGAAAAGCAAATCTTGTTGACTTGTGAACAAAGCAAGGGTTCAGTTCAGAACTTGATGTAATAGTGAACCATTGCCCTCCTCCAAAAATCAATGTTTTATTTTTAGTTTATAATCAATACATTATAGATGAATTTTAAGATTTAAAGTAACATCGTATTCTACTTTAGTATGTGATTGAGTTGGAATGTATTAAATATAGGTTATTTTACGATTTTTGATTAGTTTAAGTTAAATGGAAACTAATTTTATTATTTTAATAGTAATTTAATGTTTAATCCTAAAATATTTTTTCATGTTTGGAAATGTTTTTGTATAAATCGGTGAAATTTTTTCTGGTCATAATTTACCCTTCTATTGCGGAATCCTAACTCCGTCCCTGATCGACATGATACAAATTGAGTATATTAGGAATTATTAATGTATTTTATTAGAGTATGGGATGGACCATTTCGTTGCTAGGGAAAGAGTGAGGCATTCCGTATAGATTATTTCTTCGTTGGTTATTATTTTATTTGTGGTGGTCTAATGTGTAATGACTTTTTCTTTGTGCAAATTTCTTTTGGCCCGGGTGGTTTGACCGTCAAACATTTCACCCCTTATCATTTAAAAATAACCACATAATTCATATAATTTTGGACTAATATGCACTGTTGTCAACTATATTGACAAAAATACTTTAATATTCATATGCCAATTCATTTTTAATTAATGAGATAAAAATCAGCCCACCCCAGCTCCGGCAGCCGCCTATCCCACCCCCAACTCCGGCCGGTGGCCATCACCAGTGAAGATTTATGAGTTTATGTGTTAGATTTTGGAATATTGTAATCATGAGTTTGTGGGTTTAGTCTTGGCTTTTGGAGTGATAGTTAGGACGGCTTTTCATTAATAGTGGTGTGGCCATGGAGGAAGCTTCCAAATTCAAAGAGTATTGTTGCTGGTGGAGGTCTTGCTGGGTTGTTGGCTACATTGAAACATAAGAATGGTGGTTTGGAGGTTGAGCTTGAAATTAAAGTGTTTTGGATATTAAAATTGAATGAGAAGTTTGGTTCAAGGCTATAGCTCAAAATCCGAACATTCAACGCTACGACCCCCATGATGATTTTGAAGCTGTTGCGACAACACTGACCGGGAAATAGCGAGAAGTGCATCAAGAAACGGAGAAAAAGGGGATGAAGAGGAAATTTGATTCCCCCTTCGGCGATGGCCTTGGTATAGAAGGGCATCGATTTTTTCTTCTTCTTTTTTTTTTTTTACCGAAAACTATAATCTACATAAAAACGTGACTTGTCATGTAACCAAAAAAAAAAAAACTTTCTAGGTCAGTATGACCTTGTAGAAAGTTAAGAAGCACAAGTTCATCAAATCTCCCTTTGATGTTCTCTGACCTGAACAAACAAATTTCAAAACCATAGTTAGAAAAAAATGAATTGATTATATATTTATATCTATATTTTGCGCATATATGGGTATATAGACAAACACACATAGGGAGAGAGACAAAAGAGGAAATCCGTAGTGATATAAAAAGGAGGTGTAAGACATCTAATTTAAGTATCTATACGTGCAAAACTAAGAATAGGGAAGGACAAATTCATTGGAGATTGAATATTTACTCTAATTGCTAGGATCTAAAAGGTCAATCAGCTATAATTGGTGGAAGCATCCCCTAACGATTTTGGAGGAACATAAAACCATGATTCAAGATTGTGGTATCAGTCATCTACTTGGAGAGCTTTGAGATACATTTGTCGCGGTGCCACGTTGCAGTATCGGGCAATACGATCTAAAAGAAAATGTTGAACATGACGAGAAATTCAGGTCATAGTGCGGTGTCGCAGAACTGTATCGACCGAATCGGTGACAATTGATGATGCACAAATTGATATTGCGCAAGATCAACTGTCGAGTATATATAAGGATGCAATTAATGAGCAATAAGTAGGCGATCAATGGCAAAACAGTAAATATGGAGTTAACACAAAAATTTATAGTGGTTCGGTCCGAATGACCTACTCCACTCTCGGGAACGGTAGCGGTGGCCGAAGATCTTTATTGATGAATAATGTAACCGGGAGAGTACACTCCGGGAGAATTACAATGCTTTAGGAGAGGGAAGTAATGTGTGTAGGAAGGTGTAGTGTGTGTAGAGATCCCAAATTATAGATGTCTCAAGGTCATGTCTAGATGTTGTGAGGTGTTATGAGGTGCCTCTCCATGTGGAGAGAACTTACAATATATAGGTATGGTGAGGCGGTGACGTGAGGGAGATGACTCTACCACCTTGGTAAGTACAATTAAGAGAGGACTCCATTACTTTGGTAAGTACAATTAAGGTAGGATTAGATCTCCGTGGTGCGTATCACGATATTCTCTTCTCATGCTCCTATTCCATCGGGAGGAGGATCATGAGCTAGGTTGGACTTGAGTTGGAGTGGCAAAGTGAGGAGGGCGAAGGAGGACTAGGAGGGCCAGCCCTGGGTGACGCCAGGGGCTTGGGTGATCCGTTGGGCGGTGCCCCCTTTGGGTGCCTCCATTGGGCTCTGGTGACTTGGGCTCTTTCTAGGCTTGGCGATGTGGTCCCTTCTCGACTTGTTTGGGCCTGGGTCGCTTCTTACTTGACTTGGGCCTCATTGATTTATTGGGTCTAGCCCAGTTAAATTCAGGCCCGTCAACAATAACTTAGCGAGTTGTGATTGACTCATATATGACTCTGACGACTAGCTAGGCGAGACTCGGGGTTTATACATATCGTTTAACAATATCATCTCGGAAGGTGTTGAGTCGGATACGATTTAGTCGACTCGTATCGATATCGGTCGATACTTTAGACCATGCATGAAATTTCCTTATGAGGTATTTTTGAGTATTAGTTATTAGTGCATTGTTGAGGAAGAGTCATAATCTATCTTCATTAATACAATTAATTTTTTTTTTTGATGAGTTGATTAAATATAGGGATCTTCATTGGTGTGATTTATTCACTCACATGGTCATAATTAATGGGTGAACATAGGGTCTTTTTTTTTTTGTTCTTTATTATTTCTATTTTTAGGTAGGGTCTGCATGGTCAGCCAATGCAGGTTTTTATCCTTGAATTTGAGTTGAAGGGGCTATAGCCATGACCCAGTAAAATCTTTGTTGGATTCCCATCTTTTTGTGCTTATCACATTTGAATCCCTTTACCAAAATTATGAACATGAGCATCACAATTTTGAAAAACCATTGTGACTTCTCCAAATATAAATTCTATGGTCCCAAAGATTTCACTCTTCCTAAGAACTGAGTGAAAATCATTGGGACCATATAGACTTTATATGTAGGGGTGCCATGGTGACTTTCTAAAATAATGATTTTTATGTCTATAACCGTGATAAGGACACCCAAATGTAATAATCTCACAACGAATAACACGCAACAAACATTGTTACATGCATATTCATTCATAATTGCACGACTGTAATTGACTTTGACCCAAATGTCAGGGCAAAACCTGTGCTGGCCTACCATGGATGCCGTTTTCCACAGTGGTCATAATTTAATTTTTCTTAAATGGGGTAAGGATCACTAGTGTAGAGTCACCAGGATTTAAGTCTCTTACTAAATTGCTACAAGTGTATCACTACCTTTTATATTTGGATAAACTGTACTTGGATCCTTCGAATTTTGTGAAAACAACTCGGTGACCAATGCTGGTAAACTGCAGATCAATCTAAATATCCATCTATTGTGGTAGCTTAGAGCATCTCCAACATGCTTGACAAAAGCTGTTCTTTTAGTTATTTTGAAGAGCCAATCCCAAAAATTTTGCTCCAACGGACTCTCTATCCCACCGTCTATTTTACCTCCCTCCATTTTCACTTGCTACTTCTGGCGGGTGATCTCCCTAGCTATTGTTTCTTTGCGCCAAAAATCCATCTCAAAATCCACAACAACCCACAAAAAATTCACTGAAATCCCATCAAAACTCACCAAAAATCCTACGGAGAACGCAATTTGGTCGATCGTCGAACAACGGTCGGCTTGTTGGAGAAGAATCAGAAGAAGTACTGAATTGAAGAATTTCGTGTTTTTCTTTTGCGCCAGAATTTGAAGAATTTTGATCGAAGAAAATCCCTGTGCTTTAACCATCAAAGTTTTGTCGAATCATCAATCAACCGCTGCGATATTCAACTGGCCAAAATAATAGGTATTGAAACCCTAGTTTCTGTTTTACTATGTTTTTTGTTGGTTGATTACCCAAGATCAACAACTGCAACATATGTAGATATAGGGCTTTTGAGTGTAAAGATTGAATGGTGATACACACAAGCAGTGTCAACAGTTCTGGGAGGAAGAGAAATCCAGTAAAACCCCCCAAAAAATTCAAAAAAAAAACCCCCCAAAATCTAGCAAAATCCCAAAAAATTCAGTAAAATCCCCCCCCCCCCAAAAAAATCCAGCAAAATCCCCCCAAAAATCCAGCAAAATCCCCCAAAAATCCAGCAGACCCCCCCCCCAAAAAAAAATCCAATAAACCCCCCCCTCCCAAAAAAAAATCCAGTAATTGTTTTAAAATTGCTTGAGTTTTTCGTTAAAAGCTTTGTTGCCCACTTATGGACAACCAAACACAAAAGCAAAGATTGCAATGAGTGTTAAAATATAATTTTTAAATATATTATTAAAAGTTAGTTAAAATTAGTTGAAGATGTTAGCTATAATAGATAGCATGGTTGGAATGAATTTGTAAAAGTGACTAGTTAAAATAGATAATGCAATATTTAAATATATTTTGAGTAGCTATTTTGGATAGTCCCGTTGGAGATGCTCTTACAAGGTCCAAGTACCTTAGTTTTTTCAGCGTTTGGCAATGTTTTGGATGCAGTCTAATTAGGAAGTTGAGAAAAAAAATTGGAATGGTGTGTTTGTTAACCCCAATTCAGCATTTAAAATGAATGTATTCGACACTTATTAATTAAGCTTGTTTGATAACTAAAATTTAAATTCTTTTAATGTGTTAAGTGCTCCTTAAAAATAGGTTATAATATTAAGTAGGAGATTCCTTATTTAATTCTGAAAACTGAAAGCACTTAAGAAAACCATCTTTAACAATATTTACAATATGACAATTATACTCCGAAATATTTTACAATCCTATTAAAACTCTAATTAGTATTCTCTCTAAAACCCTTAACCTATCTATCCTGCTTGCCCATCTTTTCTTTAGCGAGTAATAGGAAAGTCTCCTTCCTTATCTTCTTCTTCTTCTTCTTCTTCTTCTTCTTTTCGCTTGTCTTCTGCAACAAAAACATATATACATAATTACACACATAGACACACACACTACACATACACAATTACACACATAGACACATACACTGCACACACTGTACACACACACACACACACACACCCTACACAGCCACCCCCCACACAAACTGCACACATATTGTTAATGAAATATAATTTATTGTATTTTTTTAATATTATTTGATTATTTATTAGTTATTATTTATTTTTTTTTTGATCAAATGTTATTGTTCACTTATTGTTATTTGATCATTTATTAGTTATTGTTTTTTTTTTTAATCAGATTTTTTTTATTAGATGTTTGTTAAATGTAGATTATAATATGATAATAGTGATTATGGTTTATGTTATGACATATTTAATAAATATTTTTAAATTAAAGAGTGAAGGGGTAAAATTAAAAATTAATTTATTTTTAGACATCATCTTTGTGCAGTTATCAAACAGTTTCGTTCAATTAAGTACTTAAATTTTAGTGAATACCAAATATTCTACAAATTCAACATTCAACTTTCAATTTTCAGTTTTCATTTTTATCAAGCACCACCTAAGCTTTAAACTGAAAATCTTCAGGTAAAATAACTAGAGTATTTACCTAACTTGAGTGCAAATTTATGAATATTTATATCTATAATACTTATAAATGTCAGCATCTGCGAATTATACCCACCTACATACTTTCATTTAATTTTTTTTACTTTTATTTGACTTTTAACTTCTTTTAAACTCTGTTATAAAGACTTTTAAATTTTTTTGAACTCATTTATTAGTAGTACAGTTGCATACAATCTTTTATATCTATATGAATAAATAAAGTCCTATACATGTTAAATTATTATATACATGTAGTTACTAGATTGAATTCACAGTCAAATATATGCTATATTTTATTTTTTAGTATGCAATAAAATAATAATATTATAAATGATCTAACCAATCAATTTAACAAAATAAAAATTAATAATTCTATAATATAATTAGTTGTGCAAATGTCTAAAGCAAATGACAGATTAAGTACTCAAAAAAAAAGTACTCAAAGACTTATAGAATAAACTAATAATTAAAATACGAATTAATTATTCAACATCAAATTTTTTATTTAAGTTAATTACACATATAATTCACTTTTTTTTTTATAAAAAATATTATTTAAATGGATGAAAGACGAATTTGGTTATTAGATCTGGTTAGATTTCATGAAATTATAAATTCCTCCCCAGTGTTTAGCAATTTAATTTTCAAACCCAGAACTTTTAGCTAAAGTCTACAGTATTACTTCCTAAAAGTTTCAAATGCTGGTCTGGGTCTCACCTAATTTGGAGAGATGAGCAGTCTGCGTCCTCCAGTTCTGCGATTTCTTCTCTCTACCTGAGGAAGTAACCAAACAGAATAAGAAGCTTAATTGATATCATAAATTCACAAAGTGACCACATGTTAGGCCAAGCCTTATAGATAAACAGTATGAACAGTTTATTAGAATCTCATTGAACAAGCATGTTTCTTTCTCAAAAGTCAAAACCAACCCCCCACCCCCATCACAGCCCCACCTTGAGTTGAATATTTTTTTTTTGGTGGGGGGTACCACACGTGAAGCTGATTGTGACGACGGTAATAAAGCCTACAATAGCTCCAAATTCAAATGGCAATCCCATAATTGACTCCCAAGCTCCTTCTGGTGATTTTCCAAAAGTTATTTTAGGATCTTCTCGGGAAGCAGATGAACATGGTAATGATGGAGATCCACAAAGACCCTTGTTCCCTTCAAAGCTTGAATCAGGAAATGTGAGAAACTGGCCTCCAGAAGGGATTACTCCAGATAATTGATTAAAAGCAACACTGAATTTCGAAAGAAAGCTGAGATATGTCAATGAAGGCGGTATGGTTCCGGAGAGATTGTTGTGGGACAAATCCAATGTCTCCAAGTTCCTCATCTTAGACAAAGTACTCGGAATATATCCTGATAGACTGTTATTCTTAAGATCCAACACATGAAGCAACTTCAAATTTCCCAACTCCGGCAAGATCGGACCAGTGAGCATATTAGAGCTCAGGTGTAAAGATGGTGGAAAGCTCCCAATCTGATTGTACTGCAATTCAAGTCCAGTTTGGTTTATCTTGAAGAAGAATGTGAAATCTTGAGATGAATCTGATGACAAGTTCCTAAAAATAAGGCTTTGTAGCTTTGTCAAGCCTGTTGGGATCTCCCCAGACAGTGAGTTGTTTGACAAATCCAAGTAGAAAAGAAATTTTAACTTGCCAAACAAATGTGGAATTTTTCCACTTAAACGATTCCACGACAGATCCAAGAGCTGTAGCTTGGTGCAACCACTCAACCAGGCCGGGACCGAACCAGTCAGCTGGCAATTTGCTATTACAAGAGCGTTCAGCTTGTTGAATTGCAGGTTCAAATCAACAGGGATTACTTCATTATGAAAGTTTGAGGTAAGAACTAAAATGGTCAAGTTCTTGCAGTGTTGTAGGATCTCTAGAGCTGCTGATAAATTGTGTAGTCCTGTTTTATAGAGCGTTAGGTGGGACAGAGACTTGAGGTTCTTGAAGCTATCGGGTAATTGGCCGTGAAGTTTGTTCTGGGCAAGATCTAAGCTTCTTAACTGTGGACAGTTCGCGAGGTTCTCAGGAATGGGACCATTGAATCTATTAGAATTAAGACCAAGGCTGTTCAAACCAACCATAGCAGAGCAATTGAGAACAATCGGGCCGTTGAGAGAATTATTGCTAAGGTTGAGCACGGAAATGGAGGGTGAGTTGGATAACGAGGCTGGCAACTGACCAGTAAATCTGTTTGAATCGGCGTAAAATTGTTCAAGTTTTCTAAGATTTTGGAAAACATCTGGGAGAATTCCTGAAAATCCATTGTGAGAGATATCCACTTTGATAAGAGTTGAGAGATTACCAAAATCAAGATCAAGAGGCCCAGAAATGTTATTATTCTGAAGATTTAAGTGGCTCAACCTTGGGAAACGAAAGAGATCTTCAGGCAATTTCCCTGTAAGAAGATTGGAACTGAGGGAGAGATTTTCCAGGAGTCTGCAATTCCCAAAAGTTGCTGGAATTTCTCCAGTGAAATAATTCATGGAGAGATCCAAAACTTGTAATCCTTTTGCAGTTTCACAGATACCCCCGTTGATCAAACCGTTTAACAAATTTCGAGACATGTCGAGGTACCTGAGAGAAGGTAGGTTGATCTCCATGGGTAACACTCCTGATAAACCATTAGAGCTCAAGTCAAGGACCTCCAAATTCTCCAGTTGAAACAGCTCTATTGGAAGAGAACTACTAAAGTAATTATGAGAAAGATTGAGAGTTCTCAACTGAATCAAACCAGCCAAGGACTTGGGAAGAGTACCTTGCAATCGTTTATTTCCAAGCTCTATGCTCACTACCCTTAATGAAAAGCTAGCATCATCCCTAACCGGTGTTGGAGACTCACAACTTACACCTTCCCAAGAACAACAATCAGAAGAGTTCTTGCTCCAACCATCAATCTGATATTCCAAGCCTTCTAAAAAACCTTCCAGTGCTCTTAAGTCATCAGAATCGCAGGGCAGATTGAGAGAACGTGTGTATGGTGCTAGAAAGCAAGAACCCAGAAAAATGACCACAACCAAGCTAGTCACCATTTCAGGTCTTCTACAAATGAAGCTAATGGCAATGATTAGTTTGAGAGAAATTCTGTTCTTTGGAGTGTTGAGTACTCAGGTTAACCATTAGAGAAAGGAAACAAAATGAGGATTATTATGTCTCCACGGACGAATTTAAGGACACGTTTCAATGGCAGTAATCTTAATTGAAATGGGTATCTCATTCCTAGTAATGAGATACCTAAATAGGGATGTCAGTGGATCGAAGCAGGGGCGGAGGGTGTAGTCTCCATCCCCGTACCCGCTTAAAAAAACTATGTCCATCCCCGGTCCACCCTCGTTAACGGATATAATTTTTATCCACATCCCCGTCCGCGGGTAAATTTGTAACCCCCGCCCCCGCCTTCACCCCCACCCCCGTCCCTCGTACCTGCCCAAGCCCAAGCCCAAGCCCAAACTCAAGTCAACATAATCCAAAATTCTAAATAAATCCAACATTTTAAATAATCCAACAACATTCTAAATAATCTAACATAATCTAACACAAACATAATGTAGCATACCATAATTTCGAGTGCCATTCTCCTATATGAATCAGAGACGAGAGGGAACAAATTTGAGCAATTCCCCATATCACTAATACAAAATTCCCCACAAATATAAGAAATTAAAAATCTAATTACAACTAGAATTCAAAGAGTTGTTAAGTACACTGGCAATGCATATAACCCTAACTGGCCTAGAAGTTAGAATAAACCCCTGCAATCATAAAATGCATCTAACGAGCATATCTCGCACCAAAGGAGACCATTCACCATTCGATCCCAAAAATTGATGACAATTACTTGATACACTCTAAATAATATCAGTAACACACATCACGAATTCAACAAACCAACAACAAGGCGGGATCTTCACACCTGTAATTTAATAAAAATAAATAAAACATAAAAAACTATAATAATTGCAAAAAAAAATATTTTGTATTTACTAATAAAATTGATTAGTTGAAATTGAAAAATTACCAACTCAATCATTTCTTAACACCATCGGTAGTGGAAAATGCTGGATGCAATCAGATGATAATAAAGCCTTAAGCTCGGGCGGGGACAGCTGAACCAACTCAAAGGAATAGAATTGGACAAAACATTTGCTGCGACCCGAGTTGCTCTAGTAAGAGCTCTTGGCTTGTAAAAAAACCTTAAATTAAGGGCTTTGGACAAATGCCTAACATCTTCAATGATGCTGCTGATTTTCCATGGTGGATCACATTCAGTCGAGCTTAACTTGATGACTTTGATGTTATCACTTTCAACGCAGACCTGTTGTAAACCAGAGGCCTTAACCAACCAACATTCTACACCCTCTGGTTGTCCACAACTTCACATATATTTATTTTAGGGAAAAATTCAGCCCACATCCCTTCTAATTTACCATATTTTCAAGCACCCATTTATTATCAAAAACACCATTGACACCCTACACCCTCTGCAATAAAACCACCATTTATAACAAAAATAAATTATCTCAAATATCAAAATTGCCCCTACATAAACCTCAAATAATCTTTGTACATAAAATTCGATTAAAATTCGAGCCAATTTGAGCCTATTAAAAGTCATTTTTTACATATTAAAATTCAGGTCAATTTGAGCTGTTAGCCCTGATTAAAATTTGCTTTCAATCAATTAAAATTTATATTTTTTAGGGTTAATTGCACTAGAGGTCCCTAAAGTATGGAGTTTGTCTCATTTTGGTCCCCAATGTTTTTTGGGATTAATTTTTTTTAGGCTTAATGGGTGAACATGGGTTTTTTCCCCTTCTTTTTTATCTCTATTATTTTGGTTTGGGGTGGTGCTTGGAGGGGTTGGTTAATAAGTTTAATAGACAAATGAGAGGGTTAAGCATAGCTCCCATCCAAAAAGAATAAATAAATAGATAAAGGAAACCCAGGGGTGATGCATGGAGATTTATCATAGGAAGGTGAGCACACTAGTTTAAAAGGAGTGGACTATTCTGGGACAAATTTACGATCAAATAGCAGTAGTAGTTATAAATTTTGCACTCATTGAGCACTAATTTTAGTTCTTTGCTTTTATTAATCTTTTGCAAAGTACCCTAACAAGTTCTGCTTTTCTTTGCAGAATTATAGTGTTGAATTATGACTATCCCTGTAAAGTCATCCCTTTGGGTATAGATTTTTGTTCCTGGATTTGAGTTGAAGACGTTATAGCCATGATGGTGCAGATATGAATGAATATCTCAGTAAAATCTTTATTATATGTCCTCATACTTCGATTATCACACTTTAGTCCTTTTACTGAAATCATGCATACGTATGACATATTTGGAAAATAATCATGACAAAGTGTTATGGTATCAAAGATTTCACTTTTCCCATACAACTGAGTATCACCCCCAAGACATCCTTTTCATCGACGAAGTTTTTTAGGAAGAGTAAAATCTTGGGACGATAGACTTTGTGTTTGAGGGTGCCACAGTAGTTTTGTAAGATTATGATATCTAAGTTTATAATATGTTAAGGGTATTCAAATGTGGTATCAGCATAAGAAATCACATGTAGTAGAAAACAAGAATATCCAGTCATAACTGTAATTACCCATAAAAAAATATTATTTTATTTTGGTGCATTGGTTACCTAGGAGTAATTATATATATAAGGATAAAAATAATTAAAGAAGACTAATATGTCTCTAATAAAAGTCTTGTCATAAAGAGACCTATTAAGACTCTTATACATGTGGTTTAAATATGGTAGTTTAGTTGGATAGGTCAAACTTTTCGTGTATATATATATATATATATATATATATATATATAAATATATTTAGGTTTGTAGGATCTTTTGGTGAGAAGACTTGTGGAGGAGCCTATTCGGTGAACAAAGAAAAAAAAATAATGTGAAAGAGAGAGAGAAGGAAGGAAGGAAGGAAGAAAGAAGAACGAGGAAAGAAAGAAATGGCTGGAATCCATTAAATGTATGAATTTATTACTTAATTTATGGGTTTTGTATTTTCTTTAATCAGATGGTGTTAGGTTTATCATAAGTAGTGATATATATATATGTTCATGGTGAATAATATTAATAAATAGATATATGAGTTTCATTATAGATGTTAATTATGAAGTAGTTTGTCGAAATTAGGTTGGTCAATATGTTAAGGAGAAAGAATAACAAAAAAAAAAGGGGGAGAAGGAAGTTCAGGTTCTGCCGTAGGAAGAAGATGGGAAAAGTAAAAAAAAAAAAAAAAATTATGGAAACATTCCCCTTAGTTTTAAGTAGTTTTATTTTGATCTCTATACTTTTATAAACTCAATTTTTGACTACCATGGAACTTGGTAATTTATAGAACTGATCCAATATGTTTGAAACAAATATGGTCATTTCAAAATAGCCCCCGAGTCTTGAAAATTTTCTAAAAATTTGAAACGACCCCTAAAAGTTTCGATTAAGTGTTTAAAAATCAATGGTTACTCTAATAAATCAAATTGAGGTTGTATCCTCGAAAAATGGGTCTCTAGAACCTTAAATACTATTCTGAAAAATTTATGGCAGGCTCGAAAACAGAAAATACGTTGTTTTAAAAAAATTATACTTTGACCCCAAAAGTTTCAAAAATTATGATTTGACCCCAAAACTTTAGAAACTTTTTCTAAACAGCCCAGAACACTTCTATACCCTATTACCTCGTATTAGAAAGGATATTTATATGTAAATGATATATTAGGTATATATCAATAGGTAGGAAATATAAAAAAATTAAATATAGAATCGCGAAACAACGAAGTTAAGAATAAGGATTGATTATTATATGTTATTTTGGATTAGGTGGTGATTGCATTGAGGTTGGGAAAGAGTGTTTTGAATTGGATTTTGGAAATCAAGGTGAGTAGTTTACTACTTCTTTTGGGAGGATTTTCTATATTCAATGTATGGGTGCGTGCGTGTGGATTTTTCATATATATGATATATGTGTTGATGTTTGGGGTCGCAATTAAATATTTTGCAATTGTCAACTGTTATACATATAAATTTTGGAAAATTTGTGGAATGATTTTATATCATTGTTTTGGTAATGAAAGAGAAATTTTGTGTGCGTTGAAACTAAAATTACAGTTTTGGTGTGTGTGAAAATCATGTTTATGAGATGGGGACTGGGTTACCAGGTCTAAATGGTAACGAGATTGTATTCCAGCGTGGTCGGTATAGGGATGTGCACATAGGGGCCAGTCATCAGGCTAGTGATGGCAAGAAACGGAGCCAGTTATCAGGCTAGTGGTAACAAACATGATTGACAAATGTATTTGGGTTGTAAATGTCTTTTTATCTATAAAGTTATTTGTGAAATGGGTGGTGTTTTCGGTTATAAATGTCTTTTCATTTATAAAGTTATTTTTGATCATGAAAGCATTTTGTTTTAAATGATTATGTGGGAGGGGTTGGGGTACAGTTTGTTGTACTTATGTGTGTATCAAAGTTTATTTTTGTATATAATTGTGGGATTTATTTTCACACTTCATTAGAGGTGGTTGCTATTCACGAGTCATTGTGCTCACCCAAACATATAACATTTTTCAGGAGAGGATCAGAGTGAGGAGTAAGTCTGCCAATATACAAGGGATTAGAGGACTTGAGGAATTATTTTATTGAAGGTCTTCAGGAATAAATGTCTTTTATAGTTTTGAGACAAATATTCAATTGTTTTGGAAATAATGTTGTTTTTACTTAGAGTAGTGAACCTTATGGTTATTCATTGTTTTACATGAGTTTAATAATGATGTTGGTGATGTTTAGTTTATTTCTCTGGTATTCATTAGGTCGATGAATTGGATCACTTTATTATTTGTCTTCCGCTATATTTTGCATTTATTATGCAGAATGTTGGTTGGTTAAGGCCTTGGTGGCCGGTCCGCCGCCCACCCTATGTGATTCAGGGTGGAGGTGTGACAAGTTTGGTATTAGAGCATGATTTATGAATTACCAGAGGATTAGGTTGGATCTGAATGGTTGTGTAGGCTTTAATTGGTTTTAGTTCGAGGGATACATAATGATATTAATAGTTAATAGAATGATTTGTGTAGTGACTAGGACTAATTAATTTGTTTGGTATTTTTTACAAACAAGAGATAGTTGCAAAAAGGGATGGTAAGGGTGTTATAAGAAATGTGACTGACACTAATGGAATTTTAGGGTCTCTTCCATGTCTCCGAGAGTAGCAGTGTGATTGGGTGTGGAACCCAAAACACTAAAGTTTGATTTTGACCGTGCTAACTCCTACGAGTGGTTTTGAGTTAAGTGATATTGTGTACCTAAAGTGTAAGGTCCATATTGGAGAACAATAGTTACTAGTTTATTGAGTATTTTTAGACCTTAGGGGTTTTGATATAATATTAATTATAGACTGGATAGTCACACAACATACGAAAGTTGGTTGTTTTGAAAAGTGAGTCATGTGGATTTAGTTTCGAGGGGACAAGAATTATTTAATCCACAGTCTTAAATCTAAGAGTGCAAGCTTGAAAACAAGTGAGTAAAGATTTTCAGGGAAACAATGGTAGTATTATTGATTCACAAAGCGAGTGAGTGTCTCCTGAATAGATAACAATAGAAAGAGAATTTTTGGATGTATTTCAAGACAAGTTGTCTATGCTATCATTGGAGAGAGATAAAGTTTATATTTTTTTAGTAGCCCTGAGGTACTTTACTCATATTTATTACTCCGTATTGGATGGTTCTCGCTGAACAAGAAGAATGGGAATTCAATTGAAAATATATTAGACCGAAGATTTATTCAACTTAGCAATTTGTTGTGGGGGTGCTCATGTTGGTTTTGTAAAGAAAATGATTGGACTGTGAAATGGTACGTCGATTACTACCAGCTGAATAAGACAACAACAAGTAGTAAATATCTTTTATGTGGTATTGATGATTTATTTGATCAGTCGTGAGGCGCTAGCGAATTTAGTAAGATTGATTTTAAGTTGGGTTATCTTTAGTTAAAAGAAAGAAATTGTGATGCTCTAAAAAAAAAAAATAGTCTGTCCAACTGGGATAGTCATTGTATTTTTGGTGAAGTCATTGAGGTTGACAAATAGTACATCTATTTTTATGAATTGACTAAATTGAGTATCTCAACTTTATCTATATTCATATGTTACTGTATTCATTAGTGTTACACCTGTGTATTCTAGTAGTAAAAAAGGAATTACCCTACTCACGATTTTGAGTTAGATGTAATGGTTTTTGCTTTGAAGTTATGGAGAGATTGTTTATAAGGTAAGACATGTAAGATTTATTTCGATTATCAAATGTTGAAAGATTTATTTACTGAGAAAGAGTTTAATTTAAGAAAAAAGATATGTATGGGAAGATTAGAGACTATGATTATTCTATTATTATCATGTAGGCAAATCTATTATATTGGTCAGTACACTGAGCAAGAAATCATTGAGAAGTTGTGTTGTATTCAATGTACCCAAATGAGTAATTTGGTTGATTTGAGATTGATAGAGGTACGTGTGATATTAACTGGTACATATGTATTATTAGTTCAATTGCAAGTTAAACTCATATTGGTAGATCATATCAGTTAGCTTCAAAAAAAAAAAGTGACACATGTGTAGAGTATTGGAAACGAAGTGTAACATAGTAGCAAAATAAATTTTGTACTTTTTTGTGAGATTATGTTTATATTTTGGCATTAGTTATGGGCACCAAAAGAGAATATGTTGAAGAGAGATATTATAGATACAACCTATAATTCTATGTGCATCTAAGAAGTACGAAATTATATTGATGTTGAGAAATTATGATTATGTTAAGGGTATTCAAATGTGGTTTGAGGGTGCCAGAGTAGTTTTGTAAGATTATGATATCTAAGTTTGTAATATGTTAAGGGTATTCAAATGTGGTTTGGATTCAACTTGAAATAGGCTTATTACCGATGAAGGCCAATTTTGTAATACGATCATGGCTGCAAATGACTTCAACTCAAAAATAGAGACAAAAACCTATGAAGGCCAATTTTTACCATGGTCATAATGCAATCTTTATTAAATGATAAAATAGCCAAAAAAGCATGACTTAAATTTTGTAGTGATAATTCTACACTCACCTCGCTATGCTATGGGGATTTTTGGAATCGAGGTTTTGGAGTTAACAATGCTAGATGTGACCGTCTGAAACCAAAGAATTTCAAGAAAAATTCATCATTGTGCTATGAGGCTACCTCAAACCAATATCATTGTTTGCATAGCTTTGTTATAGATGGAAAAATAACAGCTTGAACTCCCATATGTAATAGTTTATTTTTATTCTATGTTTATCATACTGTGTTCATTTTGTTAATTTAATATTTGTGCAGTAACATACAGCATGGTTGTGATCAATTTAACTTCCTTGTATAGATTCATCAGGATTTAAGTCTTGAACTTCAACCTACCACAAATACAAGAATTATAAATAACTGATATATAAATGAATACATGTAAAAAAGGCAGTCCAATCTATTGTGAAAGCTTACTAGGTCCTATTACATGATTTTTCAGCAGTTGGAAATATTTCAGACACCAAACAGTCCAATTAACATGTAGAGAGAGAACAAGATTTGGACTTTGAAAGACTAAGAATTGGGTTGGGTAATGTCTAGGTGCCAAATAGAAAAATAGAGCCCAAGAAGATCAACATCAAAAAAATTGCAGACGTTTTGGCTGACCCAACGGTGTAGACAACGTTCGCCGATGGCTTTGTCAGTTGTGCAAAACACTGGAATGATCAACCGAGGGCTCCTCCATCTAGTTGAGGAGAACGTCTGATTTGTAGACCTAACTATACCACCATAGTACGTGATTGTTCCTCTCAAACCCAAATACAACTTCTTTAAAACATTTTCACTCTTCCTTCACTATCTAAACATGTTTCTAACTCATCCTACTCAATTTTCTCATGATAACCCACTTCAAACTCATTCTATAAGATCCTAATTTGCTACTAATGCAGGTAACTCAATGTTTAATATACGATTTTGTGCCCATTTACGTGCAAAAATATTATCTATATAATAAATCAGCTATCAAGTTGAATCTTTATTCCTTATATGTTTTTTCCCTAAAAAACATCACATCATCCAATTCTATCACATGTTCAATCATTTAATATTTAGTTAATTTGTAGTTTAACACAACTTTTATTTCATACACGATGGTGTAAACATGTTGAAATTTTTTTTATCGAGTTATGTATTTTAAGAAAATTTTGACGCTATTTTTAAGAAAATAATAGATAGAAATTAATTTTAAATGATGTAAGCAAAGAAATTAATTTTAAATTTGGTATAATGGGATCAATTTTTTAAACGTTAGAATCTTATATTTCATCGTGCCTTCAAGCACGAGTTATGACCAGTATATCTATATTATTTATAAATGTCAACAAAAGTGAAAAACATTTGTTAGACCAAAATAACCTTAACAAACTAACTAATGTGTATCCTACATTTCAGTAATTGATAACATTATTATGATATAATAATTGTCACAATTATTTTAGTGTTGGCTACTATTTAAGTTTTGGATAAACAATCTTGACCGTTAGGTTACTAGTATTTTAATATCATAATGAATAATTACAATATCATTTTTTTTTTTCACATACACACTTTTAAAACCTATAATCAGTTACCTTTTATTTTTTCTCTTCCACAAGTGTCTATTTTTATCTATTCTCATTTTGCATCAATTCATTAATCGAACTCCCAAATGAAAATGAAAGTAATCTAGGGGAAATGAATCATCATTTGTTGTTTTAGCTTTCTACCCTTCATAATTTTTGACCTGGTTTACATAATTATTTTTTTATAGTAGTATATATGTATTCTCTTTTTTTCTTTTATCTGCAGCTCACATCCTTAAAAAGGACTTCCCTCCATTCCAATATGCTTAGCTTGGAGTGTCTTAAAACTGACTTGAGTGGAGATATGGATACGTGAATACATGTTTCTTGTGGTTTCCATGTGAAATCTTAAAGAATTTGTGTCATTTTTACCCATGCAAGAAGTGTGAGCACTCTTATTGAGATTTCTTGTTTTCATACGTATCAAAACTTAATAGCATATATTGCTAGTGAAATTTCAGGCGAGAACTATAAAATCCCTATAATGGTTGGCTTGGTTTTATTGTGTATTTCTAATTAAAATCGTTCATTTGGCAAGTAAATGGAATTGTGGATGTGATTAACGTAAAAACTTGTTGTGTTTTCCTTGTTGATCCTAACTATTTATTTTCTTAGTGGGTTGAGAAATCTGGGTTACAAATAAACCTCTTGGCATCATGAGCTTGTGAGGTTGTGCAAATATAATCATGGCCATAATTTGTTGAGCAATGCTATTGAGACATAATTTGGGAATATAATGAGTTATCACCAATAAAATGATAATAAATTCATTTAATACTACAATGGGATCTATGATTAAATACATTTCACTATCATTTCATTAGTTACAACTCATTATGTCTCAAAATTATGTCCCTCAATTTTGTCCTAATAGCATTAGTGTATTTTGTTAGCATGCATCATAGTGTTTATTGAGCCACTGTTGAATGCTTCTGAAACTAGGTCACTTAATCTATTTCTCCATTTTATGAAGTAATAAATCATAAAGTAGACCATTTTTTTAAACAGAGTAAAGTAGCATTGAACATATACAAAAATATATTTAGGTAAGAGAAACTTATTTTTATTGTCTGTATCTTGATTCTTTTTATTTTTTATTTTTTATTTTTTGTTATAACAGGACAGTATATTACATACATAACTTCAATAAACAACATCACATAGAGATAGTTCTAAAATAACATACTCCTATCATATTAGCTTAAAGTTTCACTTTATTACATTCCAAATGTTATGTTAAACATAAATTAGAAGTTGTATTGTAATTATATATCTTGATTCATTACCATATATTTGACAACATAGTTGTTATATAATTTTAGTAAAACTAAAATTATAAAAATAAAATTATAATTCAAAATGTTCTATGTGCAACGCACATGTACAACAACTAGTAACTTCAAAACCAATTTTCATAATTTCATCAAATCAAACTCTTTTCTTTCATTGTCACCGTTACAATTCAGCCCACGTTTTATAACCTTTGAGCTCAAACTACACAGATATTGCACTAAGAACAAAAGTTTTGGATACTATAATGAATTTCTGATTAACCAATTGAAGAAATCATAAAATTCAACGACAATGGATGATATGCATTGCTCAGTCATTCCAAATTAGGAACTTAATTCAATGCAATCGTCAGATTAGTTATGAATTTCAATGCTAAATAGAATCACTTTCAATTCAACTTGGGCGATTGATTAGGTTCTCAAATTAGATCCAAATATCATGTTTCTTTCAAAGATACTAAGTAAATATAATATGAACAATGCTCTAAAGACCTAAATGTAGCCGTTAGATTAGTTATACTATACAATGTTAGATGGAACCCATCTATGATCAAACAACTATGATTGATTAGGGCTCCAAATTATGTCTAAATAGCATTTTTCCTATAATTTTTAGACATGAATGACATCATTCGACTGTAGTACTGAATGAGCTACCATAAGCAAAAATTACAAATGTACAAATCATGGAGTTATTTTATGACAAAAAAGAAATTTGCATTGATCCAACTAGGTTAGTATCAATCCCAAACAACTATAATTTTGGAATAACCTCAACAAATTAGTACTATCCTGAACGGCAACAACAAACTGGGCAACTTCAATAGTTTATTCCTCCTCTAGCGAGAACTAGACTCTCTTTGTAAGGAAAGAAATAACCAGAGCCCTCATGAGTTGAGATATCTTTGACTTGTTTGGTGTTGGGGTCATACAAGAAAACGTCATAGCCGTATCCTATCCAAGGTCCAAAGACAATGTCCCCATTCAACCAAAACCCCAATGGTCTCCCAAACCTTGAAAGATGTTCAACTCTTAGTTCTTTAATCCAAGACACCTCCTTAGTACCACCACCACCACCACCATAGTCATTCATCACCCACATCTCACACCGAGCAGTCAATCCTGGAAACCTACTTTCTAGGTAAACAAACATGGCAAGTGATTCTTTATATACCACAAGTCTCCTATATGTTTCCAACCAAGGAGTATCAGCATATGGCACTGTTATTTGCCTAAACACCTCATTGTCCAAATCAAACGTAAGCACATAATTATAACTGCTCCGATTCCCAAATCCAGTAGCCATCCAATGCAAAAATCTACTCTTGGTGACGACTGAATGTCTGTCACTAATTGCACACGGCACCACTGCCTTAACCTCCCTCCAAGTATTAGTGCACGTTAAATACCTCAACTTTGGTGGGTCTCTGACAACCACAATGATCCTCGATTCTGACCAACTTGTAATCCTTAGATTTTTTATGAAAAGAAAATCCACAAGAGTCAAAACAATGTTTCTTGTCCGAATGCATCCGATTCGGGGTTCCGGCAATCGGGAGATGCCTGACCTCTCTTGTAGCTGGGTTCCACAAGGTGTAACATGAGGTTGAGTCTTGAACACAAACTAAGCCATTAGAAATATTTACAATGAATGAACACTGGCAATATGTATGAAAAGGGCTGGGTATCTTCATGGCCACATGAAATCTTTCATTATAAAACAAAGACATGACAACCGTATCACCCAGGTCAGGAACAAAATAGGGTAAACTGAGTAGAACAACAGTGTTACTGGTATTGCTGTTTTGATTGAGAAGATGCATGGTGATGAAAGGAGGACAGTGGGGAAGAGAACACCAAGTTTTTGATACGCACTTGAACCGCATAAGAGACTTTACGGGTAGTCTTGAAAGGATATCCAACATTAAATCTTCTGGTAAATAATTGCAGCAGAGGTCCATTGCCTCCTTTATATCTGATTCTCTGCAACCAGTAACAATCTCTCTTGCCATTGTTTCAGGTTTCCCCATCATCTTTCTTCTTCCCACCAACTGGGATATTTTTCTCTCAAAGTACTCTCTCCCTCTCTTCTGTGATCTTTCTCTCACAGTAGAGATTTTTTGTAGGATCTCAAAATAATCAAACACTCAAATATCTTACACACACAATTAAGGATCAAAGATCCAAACAAAATTTAGAAAACAAAAAAGCGAACGAAGCAATGAAAGTCACGAAGCCTTGCGACAAAACTAAAGCAAACTGTATTAAATCAAAACATGCAGCCTTTTTCAAGACCGCTACAATGAATAGCTTAAAAACATATACAAATCTTATTTCTAATCTAACTAAAATTCCTTATTGCCCTATGACTTAAAAAGATTTCTTAAACTAAAAGACAAATAACCTATTCTAAATAAACTTATTAAATAACTAATGAGAGTTTGAGTCAAACTCCAATATACTCTATCCCGGGGCCAACCGGCCACAGTAAAGTTGAACTTAGATTGTCTTACTTAACCTAGTTTCGTCTTTCACCAATCAAAACAATTGCCAGTCAAAATGGATAACCAAGACTAGACAAACACCACAAAATATTTAAAACTAAAAAAAAAAAATTATTTACACCTAAAAACCTGACATATCTATCTACTATCTATAGACAGCAATGTACTCAATTTTCTAGATTTTGGATGCTTATTGGTTATAAGTTTCAATTTCTTGACCTATCTTATATATCTTATTATACGTACATACACACTATAAATTGTTCATACACGACACGAATATAATATAACGTGACTTGTTATATACGAATTAATAAATATATCGGGTATAAGTGAAATATTTTTTAACAGGAACTCGTTAAGACTTAACATTAACTCATCTTATCCGAGACGATTGACAACCTACACATGACAGCCTGTGAAACCCCACTAAACCGATCAAATGAGCAGACCCTATGCGGTTTTTCCCCCTGAGCAGCTGGACTATCCGGCCCATTTCCTATCCTAAGCATTGGGCCATTGGCCACCATTGTGAGAATGATCACGTGAGGAAAAGACCAACAACACTTTGAAGTCCAAATACGACGTCGTATTTGGACACCCTATCTTCTTCTTCATCTTCCTTGCTTGTACAGACTTTGAGAGAAGTAAAAACAGACACTGAATTTAGGAACAGACCTCTAAATTCATCAATAGATATCGAGAATGCAATACTCGGAGGACCCTAAGGGGAAGAATTGTGAGTCTACTTGTTAGGTTAAAAGGCTGCTGATGACTATGTTGTCTAGAAAGGCTGAGTCAGTTGTATAGTGTTTAATTCACAATTCAATTATGTCGGTGACTCTCTCCACTATGCATGAAGATCTAAAATGTTAGTTTGCTGCTGTCAATGACATACCAGTTAGTATAAAATGTTATGTTCATCATGATTGAGAATTTCTGATTTGCATTGGCTTAGTGTTAGTAAGCCCACCCTTCGATTCTTGCATAACGTATTGATCGTAATGTTAAAGGTGCTTCAGGTTCTGATCAGTTTAATTTACCTTCTGCCATTGCCAGTTTTGACTGGCAATAGAACACATTGATAACAGAAAAGTTCATTGAGCAAATTGCTGATAGACACAATACTACATTTGATTCCTCTTTACTTGGGCCATATTACCAAAAGGATAGTTAAGTGACCATACTTTTACAACACATACGAAATGCAGCCCTTATATTTTGGGTTAATCTATCTCATAATGACTACAAGCAAAACTGCAGAAAAGCTAAAGAACACAGTTCAATTAAGAGGAGCTGTACATATAAATGGCGGATTATACGACATGGCACTGTTGCACAGCTGATACAGTTCACTCTAGAGCAGGATATCCTTTAGTTGGGCCACTCTGGTGATGTGCAGCATTCTTGCTTCCAATTCTTATTTCTTCTCACTTCCTATCCAGGTAATGAAAGTTGAATGTAGTTTTGGGTGGTCTCCTTTTGATACAAACCCTCCTCGACTGGGCAGGCTGTGTAAAAGGAATACATGATAGCTTGACACAGGTGTTATCTGATACAACCCTCCTCTACCGGCGCACAGCCAACTTGACACGGCTAAAGTTAACTACACAAGACGTTGTAGTTAGCTTCAAAGTGTTTCGGCAGATTGAGAATGGGACCAGTATTCCTTGACGAGCTGCCCGAAGAGTGAACTTTCTTTCTTCATCAATGTCATGGGTTCATCGTATTCCACTAGTTTCCCTGTCATAAAATCAAAACATTATTTAAGAGAATTCTAGACTTTTTTCAATTGAAAACAGTTAGTGCAACCACACTTTTGTAAAAATACAGCAGTGTAAGAAAAACACTTACCATCACTGATGGCTAGGACCATTGTGCAATCCATAACCGTTGGTATTCTATGAGCCACTGTGATCACAGTGCAATCAGCAAATTCAGTTCTGATAGTTTTCTGCAAAATCAAATCAGTTGCATTGTCAATGGATGCAGTTGCTTCGTCGAGCACCAAAATCTTGCTTCTCCTCAACAGGGCACGGCCCAGACAAAACAATTGTCGCTGCCCCATGCTCCAATTTGATCCATCTTCTAAAACTGAAATCACAGGGTGTAATTGTTACGCATGGTTGTCACATAAAACTAAGATCATAGGGCATTCCAAAATGAAGATTACCTAACGAGTCCAGCCCCTCGTCTTTCTCCTGAACAGCTTCGCTAAGCTGACACTTCCCGAGAACCTATTGAAAATGTTAAAAGAAAATCAGCATTTAATTATGATTTGCAAACAATATAGGAATGATCAACAAAGTCTTTTTCTTTATACAAGCTTTGCGCAGCAACAATAATCTTGAGAAGCCAACATGAGGAAGAAATAAAACATCACCTCCCATAATTCCTGGTCTGTGTGTTGAGATAAAGGATCCAAATTGTATCTCACAGTACCGGTAAAAAGAGTAGGATCTTGCGGTATAATCCCAAACCGTGACCTCAAATCATGAAGTCCAATTGAAGAGATGTCAATTCCATCTACAACAATCTTGCCCCCAACTGGCTCCACCAAACGGAATAGAGCACCAATGAGAGTAGTCTTCCCACTGCCTGTCCGACCAACAACACCAATCTTATGCCCTCCTTCAAATATGCAACTAATCCCACGAAGAACAAGTGGTGCGTCGGGCCTATATCTGATCTAATTTCAATGAAAATCCTTGTTAGTTTTTTTTTTTTTCCTGGCCAATCAATCCTCTTTGTATGTAAACTTCACCATTTTCAAATTAATGGTCAAAAAGTTTACCTGCAAATCTTGAATCTCCACTTTACCCATGGCTGGCCAACTAACTGGGGGACGGTTCTCTTCTATCACTTCAGGAGCTTCACTATGTAAGTGCATGTACTGGTTAAGCCTTTCTACAGAGATGATGTAATTTGCCAAAGTGCACTGATTTTGGATGGACAAAACGAGGGATATGTTTAATGATAGACCATATGACAAAGCCATTCCAATAAATCCTGCAGCGAAAGAAGTGATGATCAAGAGATCTTATTTATGTGACACGTGTGTGCATGTGTGTGTGAGAGCGAGAGCGAGAGAGAGAGATCTTATATAGAGGAATAACCAGTCTTTATATATGTTTCAATCAATTTCCAACACTGTAATTAGAAACAAAAACACAACCGCATAGTATGTAATTTTTCTAACTATAGCAATAACAATTCATTTCCGAGAGCAGCAAGGCTTACACCCATTTGCATTAGTTCATCCAAAGTTCCTTACCCTTATGCATGAATTATTGAATAAGCAATCTTCCTACCCTTATATTGATGAATAACCATGAAGTTTGACAATCTTTCGAGGGACGGGAGTTGACTGACTGCAATGGAACTTAGAGAAGGGAGAAAAGGGTGTGACACCATTTGACAGAGTTGAAAAGGACTTCACTAATCATAATAAGGATCAATAGCTAACTGCCAACACAAGATTAGACTCCAACCACTTAAATGGAGTAGAGCAGTGAGCCCATGTTATCAGAAAACACCCTCAAAAATCTCCAGGGAAACACCTCAATAAATCTTTATCTGCCTCAAATAAGGCTAGTTCCAATGTATGTTTCCCTTGGTTTAATTCCACGCCTTACAGCGAATGGGGAGTCAGCATGGCGTGAAGTAAAGATTGGGGGGTGTAGAGCGGAGCTCTACCAACTGAGCTATATCCCCCGAACCAAGAGGAGCATGCATGAAGGAGTTCCCTCCCTCCCCCCTCCCTTACGCGTCCTTTAAAAGCCGGGACAGTCGATTCGCATGGAGCCCTTCGCTCCATGTCCTGAGTCGCTCTTTTGTAAACAGATGTTTTGTCGGGCAGTTGTTTATTTCTAACACCCCCTTACTAGATCAAACATATAAAACTCCATCAAATGAATTAGCTTAAGCAGATTGGAATGTCGACCACGCGGTGAGAAAATATTCTAATTCGAGGGCGAGTGACTGGTAAAGTAATTATAGTACAGAAATGAGACAAATTCTCACCAGAACTGAAAGTTCCAGTAGGAAGCAAAACCATGCAGAGCGCTGACGAGGCAAGAACAGTTGCACTAAGTGTTTCCAGCCTTTGGATCAACCATTCATTAGCAGCAAAGTTGTGAAAGAATGGACTGGCATTTATGTCAATGAGATCAAGGTTCTTCGCAAAGAACCGGTCTTCCTCCTCAAAAGCCCTTATTGTCATTGCTCCTGCCACAGATTCAGCAAGATGGTTTGCTACCAAAGACTTGGTTGTGCCATTAAGCCGCATCAACTCTTTGGCAGAGGCAAAGTAGTATCTCTGCTCAACAATGATAAGTGCAACAGATTTAGTGATTGAAACCTATCAAAAAAAAATTCCAAACCATGCTGCAAACCATTTACTTACAGTTACATAAATATTCAGATTTACCAAACTGCTTATTAAATATGCACAAATTTTTCTTCAAGCATGCATTAGTTATACTCCTACAAACTTATATATAGTAACACACTAGATCGAAACCATTGCAATTGTCCCTTTTATTCCAATCTAAGTTTAGAAAATTCCAACTATTTTTATAACAATATTCACTTCCACCTTTCTTGTTTTGTACAAACAAGCAAGGACTTACCCTACTCAATCACTTTACTAAATTAACCTTAGATCTAATGCTATACAATTGCCAAGGGTGAGATTCATCAATTTTCTTCTCTTTTCTGTAACAGCATGACACCTAATGATGTTTAATATTTCTTTAGTGAATGTGAGCAATTTACTTTAGATGTTCTTGCAAATATCGTGTAATACAAATGTAAAAATTTCTTCTTGAAGAGGGTAAATTATAGACATCAAGATATCTTTCAAGAAACTCAATAGTTAATAAGTATACCTGTAAGCGAATTGCCAGATACACCATCGGTATGCAGACAAACAAGATTTGCCACGTAACAACAGCTAGCACTCCAAGATTAGCATAAGCAGTCATGGTTTTCCCAATAGCGAAAACCAAGGTAAATGGAACATCAAGGTCTACAATACTTAAATCAACTGCCAGCTATATAGAGAAAAAAAGATGTGGAAAAACTTGAGTTTCATGAATTATGTTGACTCCAAAAGCACAATTGTATGCCATGTGTGTTTGTGATATTTACCCGGCTTAGTATCCTTCCCAGAGGTGTGGAGTCATAAAATGACATGGGTGCACGGAAGAGAGAGAATAATAGCTGTGAGAATAAAGATTTTGATGATTGGAGACCCAGAACAACTGTGGACAGAGATCTACAGAGCAAAAATGATGTTGAAGTTAATCCAATCAACAAGTAAACCGTGATTAACCGCAACGTGCTAACTTGAGGATTGTCAACATTTGCTGCCATCCACGAGTTCTGTAATATCTGACCAATCACAAATGTCAGCTGAGAGAGAGCAGCCATGGCGAAGAACAAGAAGCCCTTATTCTGATTTAGATACTGTAGGTAAGGTGTGAAACCAGTGTCGCCTATTTCTCTTTCTTCTTGCTTGATCAACTGATCACCTCCAGATGCTTTAGATTTCTTCACAGTATAAGTCTTTCTGATCTCTCTGGCAGGAGTTTCATGCCTCTGGGAAGAAGTAACCTCTGCAAGCCTTTCAGAACCAGCGGTCTCTTTGTGTGCATTGACTAGGTCCTGAAATTCTGGGCTCGAGGCCAGTAACTGGTGATAAGGACCAGCACGCAGGATTTCCCCATCTGACATCAACTGTCAAAAAGATGTAATATATTACGACCACAGCATATTATATGATGGTTGTTTAATGTTTACTATGATTGAAGAAAATTAGAGGTTCACTCAGATATGCATATGATGTCCTCTCAATAGTGCACAGTTACCAATACATTGTGGCTGGATTGCCTTCTCCCTCTCCCTCCATAGTTCCACCAACTTGTGCTCAAAAAGACCAGGCTGATAAAATATGTAACTTTGAAGCCAAACTATAATAGTCAACTTTCTGGCTCAATGGTTTGGAGGCATTAGTACAGATTATAGAGAAATGGGGACGGCTTTAGAATACTTTCATAAAGGAGATTTTTTAGTCTTAAAATTTACCAAAGGCATAGAACCATTGATTGTTGAAAATGTGGTTTGATGATTCAACTGTATATGACATTTAGTATTGCTACTAAACACACATTTTGTGTGATTACTTCATTAAATGCATCTATCATTCGTTGTCAAACACACTGATCGAGAAAATATAGCTAACGTGAAAATGAACTCACCAGAACATTATCAAATGAAGGTAGAAAATCCACTTGGTGGGTCACAAGTAAGACTGTTTTCTCCGAAAGAGCTTCCATGACATATTCCTGCAAAAACAAGTCAACGTACACTGAGCCAAAGACCAAAATGAATAAACTGAACAGCAAAAGTGAGAGAGTAATTACATTAAATAGGCTTGAAGCAGTGTGAGCATCAACAGCACTGAATGGATCATCCAAGACATATATATCAGCATTCTGATACAATGCACGAGCTAGTTGAATCCGCTGTTTCTGACCACCACTAAGATTAACTCCTCTTTCTCCTATTTCAGTGAGATCACCATATGGTAGCAACTCGAGGTCCTTCAACAATGAACACTTCTCTAATGTTTCTTGGTATCGATGATTATCCAAAGCAGACCCGAATAGAATATTCTGTTGGATGGTTCCTGTCTGAATCCATGCTGACTGGGAAACATAGGCAATGCTCCCATGTACTTGAATCTGAGTGTATCAGATTGATATAATTAGATTAGTCATCAACTATAGAACTACTATTCATTATGGAAAAAGGAAGATAACGCCCATTTGTACATGAATCTGTAACTAGAAAACCCCCACGACAGGCTAGGAATTGAGAGTTTGATAAAGTGTGAAAAGAAACAATTCTTAAATGATAAGATTTGTACTTTAGCTATCAAAGAAAGGGAGTTAGCCATAGGAACTTACACTTCCTTGGATATTTGGTACTTCTCCAAGAATTGCTGCTAGAAGGGTTGACTTGCCTGACCCAACCTCTCCACATATGGCAACCTTTTCACCAGATCTAACCTCTAAACTAACGTTTCGAAGTGTGGGTTTCAAAAGATTTTCTTCCCATGAAAGATTGGCCGACTTGATGACAATGTTGTGGTCTGTTTTTTCTTTGTTGCTTTTCTGCCGCACTTGTGCGTTCTTCAGCTCAGGCGCCTGAAGAAACTTTGTAATCCTTACAAATGAAACTTTTGCTTGAATGACCACACCAATAACATCAGGGATAGATCTGACAGGGTCCTGAACCAGACGTAATGTTGCTACGAAGGTGAAAACATTGCTAGCGTATAATGGAACGCCAAGGAAATAGCAAGCTCCAAAAGTGGCAGCAGAGACCAATACAGGGGATGACCAAAAAAGAAAGCTATTATATGCTTTACGCAACTGAACAGCTGCTAACCATTTATGTTCCACTGACCTCAAATTTTCTATGACATTCTTGAAATGGGATTCCCAAGCATATAGTTTCAAAACTTTCATGTTCACAAGAGCCTCTGAACTTGCCTTCAGTCTCTCGTCTTGTGCAATCATGAGCTTCGACTGGAATCTATGTTGCAATTTAGCAAGCGGAGTATTACAAAGGACAGTGAGAATTATCACCACCAAGGATGCAATTGTAGCGAACCCCACTGCACGAAAGAGAATTATGAGTGCAAAACAGAGCTGGAGGCTTGTTGTCCATGTTTGATGAAACCAGAAAGGGAACTCTCCAATACGATAAGCATCCACGGTAACATAGTTCATTATCTTACCAGATGAGTGCGTTATCTTTGCAGCATTAGATAGTCTCAGTTGCTTCTTATAAATGGCCGCCGTTAGCAAAGACCTAACTTTTAGACCTATTAGTCTGCTCCGGAAGTACCATTGCCTTTGTGATAGGGACTCCAAGCACTTGCAAAAGAAAAGCAATATAGCCAACGCATATCCCTCATATTTAAAACTTTCTTTACCTTCAGCAACCTCAATGAATGCGTTAAGAAGCAGAGGACCAGTAGAAACGGTGATTATCTTCAGCAGTGCAAAGAACCCAGACACGATTATCTCTTTCCAATGGCATAGTACTATGGCCCTCAAAATTGATGGTTGGGATGATGGATCCATTTGTTTTTGCTTGTTCATTAGCTCCTCGAACTGCAAGTAACAAGCTTCTGCCCGCTCTGCCTCACGCAGCTTTGGTATATCTTCATCCTCAAGGGTTTTATCCTTACCTCTTTTCATCAATGGGTTTAACCACCAAAACGACATCTTACTGAGAAACCCAGAATTGGCAAATGGAGTGATGGAGCCAGCAGAATCAATTTTGCTGCTTCCATTGGTCTGACCATTCAATGGGGTATAAAGATCGCTCCCATCAATTATGCCATCGCCAGCTTCAGATTTGTGGTCTTTATAAGTGCATAACAACAATAAACTAGCTCCTAAAAGGGACAAGCCATCTAAGGCCATCTTAATCGATGCCTCTCTGTCAAGAATGGCAGAAACAAGGGATGCACCACAAGATACTCCAGCAAACAAGAAGGCAAGAATTGACAAAAGCCACAATGGGAATTTCACAAATTGCTTTCCCCGAAGGCTCACGGTTAATCCGACTAATGACCATGTTAATCCATGAAACAAAACTATTAACCACCCGTGCAGGGGTACAAGAGTCTTGGTTTTTCTCAATTTCTCCTCTAACAACCAAGTTCCCAAACAAAAGTACAACAATCCTAGAGAACCATTAAAAATGGCAGAAATTAACTGCAAACTTGAAATGCCACGAAATCGAGCAGCCATGCGCGTGGATTTCGACGATGTCTTATAAAACATATTGAATAACAATACGACCAATAGCAAAATATCGGAACAAAATAACAAGGTATGATTGATACATGAAGAGGGGTGTGTCACAAACACCATATCATCAGCACCACGAGGCCTCCCAATACTCCCTGAACAATTCGATTTCCCACAATACATAGTCCAGAGGTCCTCCATGTCTTCTTTTAATCCTCTTTGCCCTGCAAACTCTGAAGTGCATACATTATAAACATTGTGAGATAAGCATATACAGCTACAAAACCATTAAATAAAGCCTAGTCAAGGTGAAAATTTGTGCAATTAATAATTAATCTAAAAAAGATGATGATGGTGACGACCACGACATAAGACAATCAATTTTAAATGTTCTCGCCCTCAATGTAATAATAAGTACAAATGGTAGAAAATGTAATCAATCCTCCTTCTTCCCTATGAGAAGCTGAACTTAGATTGCTCAAAACCACCAGCACTTACATTAAAGATAGACACTAAAAGTTTAACACTCAACTGAGCATATGTGTGCAGTGAAGGTCTATTAGTGAGAGAAAACTTCTCCTCTGAAAGCTTAAAAGCTATTTCAACAATGGCACAAAGCCTGCTTGTAAGTTGCCACACTCTCCATAACCCACACACACCTATTAGTGAGAGAAAACTTCTCCTTTGAAAGCTTAAAAGCTATTTCAACAATGGCACAAAGCCTGCTTGTAAGTTGCCACACTCTCTATAACCCACACACACATACACACACACACACACAGAGACAATTACAACCCTACAAGAAGTCGTTCAAGAGAATCATAATAATAAAACGACCACATACTTTAGTCGGCCAAGAGGCTGCAGCACGTTTTTAGCTTCTCCACCTAGTCGTTTTCACATAGACTTTTGCGCAAACATTGGTCCTACAGAAGAGCCCATTTGACCATCAAAACAAGATCAGATGCATATGAACTGTTTGAGTGTATACCCAATGTTACAGACACACACACACACACACACATATATATATATATATAGAGAGAGAGAGAGAGAGATGCACGATTGAATGCAGAAAAACAATTTCGAGTGTGAAAAATCTTACAAGTCCGAGATCCAAAAAGGGTTGACAGAAAACAGAAACGCAAAGAAACCATTAAAAACAACTGGGTGTAACTACGCCTTGTATGATATTATACCCATAAACAAATACTAACCATAGACAGCAGCATGAAACACGGAACTTCGCCCAACAAGATTCTATTACTCCGCGAAAAGATTGGTATTCAGAAAACAAAAAGAAACTGATTTCGCAGTTGTCTTCTGTGCAGCTGAGAGAGAGGTATACGTAGTGTAGGTAGGCCCGTATGGGTGAGCTTTAAAAGCTATGGCGAATCAGAATAATCGTCATGGCTCACGTACGTACCTCCGCGACCGCGAGGGACATGTGTTGTCGTCTTCTGGATTTTTGCCCATCTCCCTTGCGCCTCTTCTGTCTGTTTTCCACCATCTTTGTCTTACAGAGACGTATCATTAAATACCACTGCATTAGAAAATTGAAAGTTACAGATGAGTTTTAGTCCCATTTGCCACAAAAAGATAACCAAGCCATTACTTGCAGGAGTTTAACCACGCAATTACTTGCAGGAGTAAAACCCACAACCACTTACACGCGGGGAGTGAACTTTTATCGCTGAATCACTTCCTTACCTCGAATAAATATTTTACTAATAAAGTAAATTCAGAAGAAATATATTGAAAGGAATTTTCACCCAAATTAGATCAACCGCTATCTCATCATCCCCCAAAACACTATCTGATAAAAAAAAATAATAAAAATCAATTGGTAACGTTTGTATTAAATATACATCCAAATCCAAGAACAAGATGACATGTAAAAACTTTTTTTTTTAAAAAAAAATTTATATGATTACAAAAAATTAAATTAAAATCAATGATTTAAAAATATTTGTTTACATGGTATAAAAATTTGTGTATGGTACAAAAATATTCTTGAGGTTTAGTCAAATAATAACGAGACCCTTTCACGTATGAAAAATAACACTATAGTCCCCTCTACTTTGGTTGTCGATAACAAATTCCCCCATTCGTCAGTTTGCAATTAAAAGGATATGAAAAATTTACTGATGCAAGTAATTTATTTTTTTTAAATATCAATATTACCCTTATAATGGTTATATTTAACTTATATTTGTAGTCAAACCAACCATATCCACAGTATTTATAGCTAAACCTTGTTTCCAAACAATGGAGGTGGAGTTGAGTGGCGGTGGTTTGTATATTTTTTTTTGTGTGATTAAATATTAGGTTATAATGTAATTAAGTTTATTTTGAAACTAAAATTTAAAAAAAAAAAAATTACAATTACTCTAAAGATAAATAATCAATTACAGACACTGATGATCTACCGTAAAACATACAATGTCGATCTTTATTCAAGGTTAAGAAGTATATGCTCTTTGCACCTGGGTGGACATTGAAAACGACATTACGCCTTTTCCAATAGATTTGGTGCATCATTGAACAAGGATTGTCCGGATCATGACGCCGACAGAAGGTGGGTCCTGAACTGAAAAAAAGAAAAAGAAAAAAGAAAGGAAGTGGGTCCACAAGTACGAAAATGGATGGTTGCAATGGACAATTATACCAACTGCACCATCCATCTGATTAGGGCATCGATTACATCAAAAGGGTAATTAGGGATCATGAACCCAATCAATGCTATTATTATAGCACTTTGTCTTTAGTAAGTAGGACCAGATTACTGTATCCAAATAGAATATTTCGGTACCGAATCGAAAAGTTGACGAGGGAGGACAATTACAACGTCAGTGAAAAGTTTACAATTATAATGAACAAAATTACAATATTATTGAAAAATTTACAATAGTAATAGATAAAATTACCACAATAGTAAAAAAAATTATAATATCAGTGAAAAATTTACAACAATAGTGAGAAAAATTACAACATCAATGAACAATTTATTATAGTAATGAGCAAAATTAAGTCAAGGATAGTTGTGATCGATCCCAAATAGTTGTGATCGATCCCAAACATTATTTTAACATTTTAAGGTATATTCTAAACGTTTGCGATAGATCCTAATTTATTGAGATATATCACAAAAAATATAGTACTATGATCTATCACAAAAACATAGGATCGATCACAATTTTTCTTCTTAGAAAAAAAAAATTGTCATGAAGTACTATAATCTATCGTTTCACTCTATGATCAGTCACAATCTCTCAAGAAACCACTTTTGGGAAAGACTATTGTAACTTTGTGATAGATCTCAAGTTCTTCTGATAGATCATAAATATTCATAAAATTTAATTTCACCAATTAAAAATTTTGTCAATCAAAATAAAATTTAAAATTTAACAACAAATAAACATTCAATTTCACTAATTCAAAATTGATTTTCACTAAAATTAATATAAAATTCACCTTCAATTTTATTTATTAAAATTTAATTTCATAAAATTAATATTAACCTGACCGCCAATTTTACAAATAAATATTAATTTAGTAACCAAATTTCGTCAACAGACTAACATCAAGTTATTTTTTACTTATTAAAATTTTAATACGTAAAAAATAAATTTTCATCAACTTGAATCGAATTTTAATTATAAATAATTTTATGAAGTAAAAAAATACAAATTCAATCGACTCGAATCGAATTGTAATTAGTTTTAGGCGCTAGTAACTCAAGTTGAGCTCAAAATTTTAATCGACTCGAATCTGAATTTTAATCGGCTCAATTTTTAATATGTAGAAAAATGAAATTTAATCAACTTGAATTTTAATATGTAGAAAAATATTTTTTGGTATTTTAATATTAAATATTAATTTTATATTAATTTGATGAACTATATATTAATTTCTTATTAATTTGATGAATTTAATGTTTATTGGATGATATTACATGTTAATTTGATGAATTAAATGTTAATTATTTAAAATTGAATATTAACTTGATACATTGAATGTTAATTGGATAACACTGAATATTAATTGTATGAATTAAATATAAATTGGATTCATTAAATATTAAATTTGTGTTAATTTGATGAATTAAAAATTAATCAGATTAACATCCAAATTAATCCGATATTTTAACGGACATTGACGGCATAGATCTGACTGCTACGCGCGTATAAACTTTAGGGGGTCTATATGTAATATTTTAAATCTCAGGGGTCTGAGTGATTAAGTGACAAACCTCAGGGGTCTAAGTGTAATTCTCTCTTTATTTTTTGAAGAGAGAGGGTCCTTCTCTATTGACAGACTTCTCCTCCAATGTAAAAGAGAGGAAACATAATTTTTTTTCTTTGTTTCTGGCCTTGGCTCGGAATTTGGGCCGTCTGAAACTTTTTTGGGAACTCTTTTCAAGTCCCCCGTATTTAGGGAACTCCTACCCTACTTTCCAATAAGTAAATTCTTTGGTAGTTATTTTTTGTGTCTCCTTTAGGTTCTCATATACCCTTCTTTGCAGGTAAGTCAAATCCCATATCTTCTAATTCAAGAGCGCGGATTAAGTTGGAGCTTGATTACCCTACTAAGGACTTCTCTGAGCTTGTGACTGACTCTTTCTAAGTGCCTTTTAGGGCCTCCTCTTGGTGGCCTTGTGGGATCACCTGTTGTAACTCTTCCTTCAAAAGGCACAAATTTCCTTTGGGCTGCTTGATCTTCTGTTGTTGGCTTGTTTTAACCTTGATTGATTTTTCAACTATTGCACCAAAGGCTGTTGATAAGAAGATCCTCCAGGCTGTCGCTGCCAGGAGGGCATTAGGAATCAACCCTCTCTCTCGCAAGCGGTCGAGGATGTCTTTCCCTCTAGGGAAAGAGATGCTTCCGATCTCCAGTGTTTCTCCAACATCTTTTTTAAACACTGAGGTCACCTCCGGGGATGGCTCTTCCCTAGTTGTTGTTGGATCAGCTAAGTCATCCTCTCCTATAGAGATTCCCACTATCCATCTGATGGACAAGGGGTAGGGAATAGCTCTTAGGACCATCGAGGACGAGAAGCGCACCTCGTTGCCCCTTTCTCCTCTTCCAGCAGCTTTTCCCCAATCCATGTGGGACAACGTAGAGGAGGCTATGGCCCGGCTTCATCAATTCATCCATAAAGATGAACTGCAGGCTACTATTGATTTAGGGTATCTTGGGTCACCAAGAATCTAGCCCTCACTGTTGGACAGGTAAACCTTCAATTCCTCTAAATTTGCTTCTTCCAACTCTTCGGCATCTAATTTCCTGTTCTTTTTTCCAACTCGTCATTTTGACCACAAGCCTCTCCTATTCTGTGTTGAGTGAGAAGAAGTCTTCTGAATAGAAAATTCAATCCTTCACCCAGCTTGAGATGGAGGAGGTGGAGCTGGCCTCTGCTCGTAGGGATGCTTCTCTCTCTAAGGAGGTTACTGAGAAGGCTTCCAGTTGCCTTTCCTCTATTGAGAAGAATAGGGACAAGGTTGTCAAGCTCAATAGTGATATGCAATCACTGCTTAATGGGGGCAATGGTAGAACTATCTGAGCTTTCTGTGAGGAGCAAGGACTTGAAAAATAAGAAGGAGATCCTTTCTCGGGAGGTCTCGAAGCTCTCAGCCTCTACTGGGAAAAAAGAGGCTGAGCTAAAAGCTGCTAGAGCTCTGGCCTTGTCGCATATCAATGTTTCATAGAATTTAAAGAGGACATGTTGGAGTTGGGTTTGAAGACTTTTGGAAATGGGTCAAGCAGAAATTTAGTGAATTGGATTTTTCTTCTTTCTAACCTAGATAGGATGTTACTCCAATGGCTGTGGAGAACAAAAAGATGGGTAATGGCGAAGAGGTGGATAGTCTAATCCCAACGGGAGAATAAGAGCTAGCCTTGGTTCAAGCTAGAGACCCTTCTGATGTGACTAAGGAAGCTGCTGGAGTGGTGTTGGGTCCATTAAAAAGCTGCTTTCACTGTTCTTGTTTTGCCCTCGGGGGGGTTCCACTTGATACTTTTTTCTCTTTGCTTTCCTTTGCAATCCCCGAAATATTAATAGAAGACTTTTGACCTTGATCTTTTACTTTTTTCCTTGGACTTTGACTGAGTGAGCTAACTGCCAATGTGGCCCAAAGAAATGAATGTTGTTGTTTCAAATTAACTACGCCTTGAATATCAGTCATTTCATCTCCCTAGTGCAAGTGTCTTGCATTTAAATCCATTTAAGGAATAAGAACACAACCCCTATTTAAGCCTTCAGAACCCTATACTCCTTATCATTTTTCTTTCAATTTTTTTCTCCTACTCCAAGTCATAACCTTTAGGAGGCGTGTTGTTCTATTTATGGAACCTGTCTAGGCCGATTTGCTGGTCCCTAGCATCATGACAGTAGCAAACTTGCTAACTATTCAGCAGCTCTATGGGTGCCTTGCTGGGATTCAACTTTAGGTTCCCACACTCGACTCATCATGCAACACAGTGTCCCCTACTTGAGCTTGCTTCTTTGAGCATGCCTTTGAAAACGGTCTTCGGTTCCCCTTCTCTCCCTTTGTGAGGGTTGTTCTTCACTACTTCAAGTTGTGCCCTGCTCGCGTCTCCGTGGAGGGGTGGAGCATTATTGTTGGGGTAATGATCATTTGGCGCCTGTCTGCACTAGGACATTCTCCAATAATGGAGGAGTTTACCAACCTCTTTCGTATGGTTCCTAACGATCATGACTTCTACCAGTTCCTTCAAAGGGAGGATATGTTGGAACTCGTCTCTGAGCTTCTCCATCCTCGTCCTGGCTAGGAAGAAAGATTCTCTCGCGTCTCAGGGGATGCATGGAAGTTTGATGGGCCTGCAAGAGCTGGTTCGAGGGTTTCCTTGATCTAGTATCCTCCTAATAATGTATTTAAGCCTTGTTTTTTTTTTCTGTCATATACTCTTTCCTTTTTGTCCTTTTATAACTCATGCTTGTTTGTATTTTATAGAGGAGAGACCTCCCTTGAGTCCAAATGGATGGGCAAGGATTGCCAAGGCTACTGAGGGAGGTCCCAGACCTCTCAAGAGTTTAATCACCCCTGAGAGGCTTACCTTCTTGGGCCTTGGCCCTTTTCTAGCCATTGCTGAGGTGACCCCCTATAATGGCGAGGGATCGGTAGTAGCTTCTAGGACGATGATACAGAGCCTGCTACGGAGCCAATGGTTATGGCTACAGCCATGGGGATGCGAAGCCGGGAACAGGGGTCTCCTTCAACAAAGAAGCACTTGAGGGGGCCTAACTAAACAGCAGGGAAGCGCCAGAAAGTTCCTTGCTACTCTTTTTTATCAAAAAATGTAAATTTGTACAGCTCTTTATCTTATGAAATGAAATTTGTACAACTCTTTATCTTATGAAATGAAGACTTTGAGTACTGTATGCGCATTGCTCTTTTCCCTACCCCCTGTCTTTTGAAAGAATCTTAATCTTGTAAATGACATTATTTTTTGACTATTACCACTTTCTTGGGACATTGCTTCAATTCGCAGTAAGTGAAGGGCTTGAAAGTCCCAATTTTGCTTCTGTTATGTCAATTAGACTCAATCTGTGCTAGTTGAAGGCTTGTAAGCCCTAATCGAGCTTCTATTGAGTCAAGTAGACTCAATTCGAGTTAGTTGAGGGCTTGAAAGTCCCAATCGAGCTTCTGTTGAGTCAAGTAGACTCAATCTGAGCTAGTTAAGGGCTTGTAAGTCTCTTTCTTACATTTGCTCATTGTGAAGAAGAAAAAACTTCATTCTTTATTACAAACAGTAATATTGCTTCATAAGGGTCCAATCGGGCCTTTCTCACTCTGTTTGCCATGAAAACGGACCGAGAGATATTTCTCGAGGATAGAACCTAATAGAAAAAGTGGGAATCTTGATCCGAGCCCCGAATTTATAGAGTGATCAAAAAGTACTCCTCTCTGGGTTGCTTAGCAATATCAAATACATTCAATTTCAATGTCATATTTCCAAATGAGAGGTTCATGATTCCATGCCTACAATTAATCAATGCATTTGATGTAGGTAAGAATGGTCATCCAAAATGATAAGAATTTGTGTAGAGACATGCAAGACTGGATGGGTTTCCAAAACAATAAAATCTACCGGAAAATAAAACTTGTCGACTTGAAAAAGTACATCATCAACAACTCCTCGTGGAATTTTCACAGAACGGTTAGCTAACTGTAATGTGACATTTGTGGGTTTCAACTCATCCAACCCTAACTGCTCATAAGCTGAATATGGGAGTATATTGATACTGGCTCCAAGATCAAGCAAAGATTGCTCAATTCTGAAGTTTCCAATTATGCATGAAACCATAGGACTCCCAGATCTTTGTGTTTTAGAGGAGTCTTGTGCTGAATGATAGCATTAGCTTGTTTAGTCAAAAACGCTCTTTTCTGTACATTGATTCTTTTCTTTAATGTGCAAAGGTCTTTCAAAAACTTGGCATATAATGGAACTTGCTTGATTACATCTAACAGTGGATGTTAATCTTTACTTGCTTAAATAACTCAAAGACATCATGATTGTGTAATGGTTGAAGTTTTTTTGACTTTTTGAGGAAAAGGTAAAAGAACATGATTTGATTTGTCTTTTTCATCAGGTAACTCTGTTTCCTTTTCAATCACTGATTCAGACTCAATTGGTTCACTAACATTGACTAACTCAACTATTGGCTCGAGAGTTTTGACTTTAATGGTCTTGTCAATCACCTTACCACTTCTCATAAAAATCTATTTAAGTCTCTATAAACAAAAACAATTTATTTTATTTATACTATGTCTGTTAAACGTATTTTTCGTGTCAAATTCAGGGTATTTATGTTTAACACTAACCTCATCTGTTTATTATTTATATTAACAAATTATGTTATTTTCAAGTTCGTATTAAGAATTAGTCAATCTTAACTCTCTAATTTCTTATTGATTTCAAGAGTGTTCGGATCGTGTCCAAAATTACTACTCTTATCTAAATCGACTTATCTTCAAAATTCGAAGAATATTCGATGGAGAGTTTGCAAAAAGCTTCCAACTAGCTAAACTTGCATTTTGTAAAAAGCACAAAATGTAAAACATAGCCAACAACAAATCAAATTTAATTATTTTTAAGAAATCTATATCTATATTTATATATCTATACATAATTATAAATGTCAGTTTTGGTGAAATTTTTTTGAATTTCTATTTATTTCATAATTTGATTATAAAATCAATGATACTCATATATTACTTTCATTCAATCTTTATTTCTTATACCTATTTAGGTTCTAAGTTCATTTGGATTCTTTTATTAACCATATATTTGACTTTTGAATTCTTTATTATTTTTATCCAATTTTTATTTCCTATGCTTATTTGACTTCTAATTTTTTTTTGGACGCTTTTATTAATAATATTTGATTTCTAAATTCTTTTATTAGTAATACATTTGCATACGATTTTCTAAATTTATATGAGGAAATAAAGTTCAATCTATATTCTAGTACTATATACATAAAGTTGTCAGATTAGATTTTACAGTCAAATATATGTCATATTTAAGTTTTTAGTATGCAAAAAAATCTTATTATTATAATATAAACAATAGTATTACGATTTAATCAATTTCTTTGAAAAAAAATAAAATAAATCTGAAATATAATTAGATGTATAAATACTTAATAATGACAATCTCACAATGAAGCTTCATTATATATATAAAAAAAAGAGGAACGCCTAATGGGTACTTACACAAAAAAACATATTAAATACTCAAAGAGGGGTAAAATAGATAAGCAACTAAGTTTAGCGATAATTAAAATAAGAATTAATTATTTCACACATAATTTATTATTTAGATTATATTTTTTATGAAAAATATAAATTAAATATATTCAGGTTCAACTCACGTCGTAGATTAATAGTTTATAGAAAAGATATTTCATAGACAATCTAAAGAATTAATCACATAGTTGTAAGACCCCGTATTAAGATTAAATAAGGATAATATTATCTTAAGAGTTCTCCTAAGATGAATAAAATGATAGTAGAAATTTAGAATCATTGTTGAAAGATTGATTATAAAGTTTGAGTTTCAAGTGTATTGACTTTCGGAGTAAATTGAGTTTTCAAGATGTTTAAGTTTGAGAAGGGTGATTAAGTAATTTTTATAAATATTTTTAGATCAAAAAAATATTTCCATTGAATGCAACAGGTCTAAAAACCTTGGGAGATGTTATATGAGGTGTATTAGAAGTTGGAAATGTTAGTAGTATGCTCTAAGACCAATCATATAGATGATGTTTTAGGGTTGTACTAGCAACATTCATTACTTAATTAAATAAAAGGGAAAGTTTATTTATCATGTTTCTACTTTATTTCATTTTAATATACATGATATAGTCCATAGAGTATAAGTTAAGAAGATAGTTTCTCAAAGTGTTGAGAAGAGGAGACCTATACTTCTTAGTACTTAACTCTTAAATGTTCCTAGTCATAGGATTATTATTTGGGCATTACGTAATCCGGATAGACTAGCACACACTATGTTTACTCATATTTGATATGAGGTGACTCGTCCAAGTCACTAGTGTTGGGACACTAAAGCAGGTGTGTGGGTGCTTGTTAGAGAACAAGTACAATGAACGTGACCATTGACTAACGTATGATTTTTCATATGGAGTTTTACATGCCTGTCAATGTTAAATCCTAAAGTTATAGTTATGCAACTGATCCTTAGACTTGAGACACCATAGTTGTCTTGTTCATGAACTTCTATGCTTTAACTATACAACATATTCATATACTAACCATGTAACTTGGATATGTATTGTTGGACATAGTTAGGCATGCATGAAGACTTATGAGTGTACAAAATAGAATCTATCATCCTTAGTAATTAAAGGGAGAATGTCCTATGTGATCTTCTGGGATATGACTCAAACAGTCCTTGGCCAAGGCAAAATGACAATTAGAAAAGAGTTTCTAATTGATCATTAAGAGTTATAGTCCTAAGATCGAACACATAAGATTGAATTAGGGGTTTGACAGTAATTTCATACCCTAGTAATTCAATTGAGGCATTGTGTGATAGAAGGATTGAATTGCATGACAACTATAGACTGAATGAGTTCTTTACCTACTTCGTGCTATCCGGAGGTTGATCATGATATACTGCTAGGTGTCACTCATGATTAGTAGAAGCTCGAAGAATGAAATTAATATAAATATATTAATTGTTCTTCATAAAGGGAGAATTAGAAGAGTTCTAATTCAAGCTAAATTAGAAAGAGTTCTAATTTAAGATGCTACTTGTAGTTAGTATCGAATGCCTACAACCGGGTATGCTTGAACCTATAGGGTCACACACAATAGAATTGATTGGAAACCAAAGGATAAAAGAGAGACAACCAATTAAGAGTTAATTGGGGTGAAAACCTAATTAAGAGTTAATTAGGGACTTTATTACAATTAATGTTAATAAAGGGGTTATATGTAATTATGAGATAATTGCAACTTGACCCAAACTAGGATTAGAGCCTTTAAAGCTCTATAAATACCTTTATGTAGGAGGTGGATATAGATAGATATATATAGATATGATATAACAACTCTCTTGCTAGCACAAGAAGAAACACCTCTCATTCTCTCTCTCTACTAGTTTTATCAATGGCTAAAGTAGATCCTTCAAGTTTGTCAATTCGTGTGGATACCGATAGAGGCCAAACGTTTGTGAGGCTTGGGGTAAAGATCAAATTCAGATTTGAAAATTTAAAGTTTTTGAGAATGCTTGAAGATTGCTAAAGGCACACTTCAAGAGGTAACCCTTAATCTTCTCTTTAGATCTAAGGTTTCTTGGTTTGTATTAAACATGAATAGATCTTGGTATGAGGAATCAAATTAATTTTTTTTAAATTCCGATGCGTTTATTATATGATTCCTTTCAGGAAAGTATTCTGCAGTTAAAACCTATTTTGAAGAGGATTTGGATAGAAAAGAATTTGATACTACCTTAGTATTTCAAACATAAAGTTTTACGCCAATGCCCGATTGAGCTGAATTTTTTACAACAAAAACTAGACTTCAAGGGTTACAAAAGTGTATTTCACTAAAATTTCTTGAATCAATTCTAATTAGGTCAAAATCGAGCTGGAAGTCTGGAGCAGACTTCTACCCACACTCCACACAAGAATTCTCTATTATTCAACCTATAAATACCCTAGGGCCGCGACATAAAGTGTCTTTACCTATATTTTAAACCCCAAGAACCTTAGAAAAGTTTGAGGAGAAAAAAAAGAGGAAGAGCGGGCTAAATCTTGAAGGATTAACACGTGGTAATCGCAACAAAATACATTAGGATCAAGATCTCAAGCATAAAGGCAAGAGTTCTTTCTCAGATTTATTCATTGATGATTAGGATTATATAATATATCGTTTTCGTTCTTATTATGATATAAATAATTGATATACAATGCATGTACATTCATTTGAATCCAAAATTCGTTTGTTGAATAAAATACATGATTTGGTTCCAAAATCTATCAATTCTTAATTTAGAATCTAGTTCTTTGACTCCTATTCTATATATGTAATAGATCTATAAAGTTTTTTAATATATTCTTAAATTCTTGAATAAATAGATTATTTACATATAAATAAATATTTTACATCCAAAAATCATATGTTCTTGATTGAAGAACTATGTTTCTTGATTTATAACATAATCTACACATGTTTTACATCAAAATTTACATGTCTTGATTACAAAAATCGTAGTTCTTGATTACTATCAATTCAAATATATTTTCTTGAGGATCTCTTGCACGTTTTCTTGAATTATTCTTTTGGAAAATTATGGAACTATGATTCTTGATTGTAGTTAGATTTTATGAAAAAGTTGTGGGATTTATCTGTTGTATGAGTGGGTGTGATGAACGTGAATTGCACTCGAATCTATATTGCAGAGTGTTTAGATGTTTGTTTTTACCTCGAGGGGTTTGAAGGTTTCCTATCACTCATAGTGGGGTTGGTGTCTTGCGAGAACCAAACTATTATTTGATCAAGGTGATCGAGATTGGGGGTTAATATACTAGTCCTGAAAAAGATTTGTCACTGTCGGTGCGTTAGTATATGCCCTTCCTAAAGTTTTATGGCCCTGTAGGGATTGATTTGTGGGTTTGTGATTGTGGTGTGGTGTGGTGCGGATCAGATATGTTAGTGTTGTAGTTTCATGCTAGTCTATCTATGTAGAGATCTGAAAAGTGATGATAAATTTTTCAGTTTTGCCGGTAAGGCACTATTCATGCACCATTTGCTAGTAGGGCATTACATATGCATCATTTAGGCGTAGGTCGTGTTTAGGAGAATAATTTGAGTATGCCATAGAAGAGAAACATGCTTAGAATGTTAAAATACACCTACTGTGTAAATTTGAGCCTAAATGGAAGCAGTTTCAAAAATTGGACAAAAATGGCATCTCGGGTGGCCTAGGTGGGACCGACCAAACCCGGCCACTAGCGAAAATATATTTTTTTAAAAATTTTCATTTAAAATAATTTTTAAGAACTTTGGTTAAAATAAAATGTCGAATTGAGGCGTTTCGGGACGAGTTGTAGTGTAACGGGGTCTCGGATTCATCAAGGGCAAAAATGTCATTTTGCACCTTTGCCCCTGCACTATAAATACAGCCCCCTTAGTATAAAAATATCAGTTTTTGGCCTGGGAAGGGTCAGTACACGTTCTTGGAGGAAAAAAGAAGAAAAACACTAGGTTCTTCAAGCTTCAAGCCACAAAAACTCATTCTTAGGCCAAGATTCTTGCAAGACTTCCTTCTAAGAAGTTGTTCCTCTCAACAAAAGCTATATTCTCACTGATCGGTTCGGCTATAAAGCGAACACAACTCCCTTGGTTTGAGAAAAACCTTTTTAGGTATGATATTTTACTAAGTTGGGAATAGATTTAAGTTTTATTGCCTTTCTATGTATTGATTGAATGATTTAGGTGTTTACTTGATGTTAGAAAATCATTTATTTGGTAGTTGCTTTGAAAACTTAGAGTTAGTGGTTTAAGTATTTTTGTGTTCTTTGTGTTCTTTGAGTTTCTTGACAATTTGTTGTTATGATAAAGGTGTATATTGCATATGTGTTGGATTATTATATTCTAGCTTATATTCATGTAGAGAAACTCTTGTGGTTTGAGAGTTATGATTTATTCCATGAGTTGGTAGTTTGTGTATTTGTAGTTTCTTTGAGAAATTATGAAAGTAATGAATATGAAGTTTGATCATAGGTTTAATTCATTGAATTGTGCCTCACATTCATGTAGGCAAAATGTTGTGAATTTAAAGTTATGCTTTACTTTATGAATGAGGCATATTTTAAGTTATACGCCACGTGTTTGATGAAATGTTTCATAGAATTCACATGAGAAAAATCATGGCATCTTGGCATACATAAATCCTTGGAAACATAGTGTGGGTTGAGCACTTGGTGCTATGCATTAGGAGGGTGTAGATGTTGTGGTGAAAAACCCAAAATCTGGCCAATGACAGTACTCGCGGGCTGACGGGGGCGGACCGTTAAGCGAGACATAGGTGGCATAGAGTTGCATGCGTGTGTCATGCATATTGACATTTCATAGCATTGAGGGATTACAGAGTTGTAGCTTTTAAAATGTACACTTGCACATGCCACGCCTTAAATTTGTTCCTAGCATTAGTCTTTTGTCATACCAGCAGTTGAGCTGACCCATTCGTGGGATATCATATTACAGATGAGGCTCACGGTACTTGAGACTTGAGGAAGTCTTAAAGGAAGGAGGGGAAAGAGACTTAAATGTATATTTGGCCCTTGGGGCATATTTTGTATGTATGGGCAAGCCCAAATGACTTGTATTTCAATTTGGAAAAGTAGTGGATTATAAGTCTTGGACCATTTTAAAGTGTAAGAGTGTAAACCCAATTGATATTTGAGATGTCTTTATTTAATGAGTATCATATGTGTATATTGGGACAATTAGATGTGTATGTTGAGAACAATGGATGTATGTTTAATTTACATGGGTTATGGCCACCAAGTGAGGGTGGGTTGTGATATATTTATGCATATGAAATATTGTGAACATTAGGTGGGAAAAAGGCTTGGAAAACAAAGGAGGTTATGTCAAAATTTTATGAAAAATTAAAAGACTTGTTAAGTGTGTAAAACACCTTTTAAATAGGTGGGAATGATGTCAAAAGGGGGGTTTAGAAATCTTGAAGAAATAGGCTAAAAATGGAAGGAAAGTGGCTTGACAAACTTTGGGGAAAAAAATGAAAAAATGTGGGAAATGAATGAAAAATCATTTTATCCAACCTAATGATTTTTCATTTACTTTTCTTCTTCCTTTTCACTCACTCCCCGGGCTTGTGGAAATTCAGGGCGTGACAATCTGTGTACATGAGATATAATATTTGTGAATAACTGTTGCATTGGGAATGAGTTTTACTTCTGTAAATTTTACCATTTTGTACCGTAAACTTGAGATCTCATTAAATGTCATTGTTTTACTTCAAAATTATATATATTATTTTACAAACTGTGAGTTACCTGTTTTAATGATTTGTAAACCTTGTTTGGGCTTGAGAATGTTTTCCTAATGAGCTTTATTGCTCACCCTACCATAACATTTTCAAATTTTAGTGTTAAGGAGATCCAGAGTTAGATGAGCTGGTAGATTGAGATGTTGAGGAGGATTATGACGTGGATCCACCTGTAAAAGTTTGAGAATGAATTTTAGTCTCTTGAGTTTATATTTGATGGTTTAATTATGTTAAAGATTTATTTATGTTTTCTTTGGGAATTTATCTAATCAGATGTTGGATTATGAATGGTTTTCATTATTTAATGGTACTTTAGTATGCTCTCATGGTTAGACGTTGTATATATCGTTAATGCCTTCCAGGGTGGAGTTTGTGGCGTTACAAGTTGGTATCAGAGCCTAAGAATTAGATCTTACATGTGAGTTGTAGGTTTTAGATTACCCATTAGGGATGTAGGTATTGGTTGGATAAAATTCTAGGTTTGAATTTTTTTGAAGTTATATGTTAATAAGATAAGTGTGATTTGTTGTTTAATTAGGTAAGAGATTAATATGCATTGAGATCCAGTTGTCAATTAGAATTAGATAGACTAACTCGACGATTAAGTTTCGAGAACAAAATTTTCTTTTAGGGGGTGGATTATAAGGCCCCGTATTAATATTATATAAGGACTAGTTATTACCCGTGCCTGAAGACACTATACAACAAACAAAAAAATTTTAAACAATTGTCCAAATTCCAAAGGAATAGCTTAAAAATATTTATACAAATTCTTCTTTCAAAATGACTTGAAATATATCGATCATATCCTTCATATTAATGGAACTGCCATAAAAATATATAAAAACTCTCCAAAATAACATCATATATACAAATGCCTCTAGGAATAAAAAAAAAAAAATACTAACATAACCTATTGAAATTTATAATCTTTAAGCAATTAAAAAAATAAATAAAATTTTGTTCATTTATAAGACTCACGAATATATCACATTTACTACCACTCAATCTAATAGCACAATATAATTATAAACTCAACCACCATATTTCCAATCCACCTATTCCCATGAAATAAATACCTCAAGCCAAAAAAATAAAAAAAATACTAACAAACACATTAAATTCACAATTTTTAAGCGATAAATAAAATCAACCCGAATCTTGCTCATTTATAAAACTTATGAATTTATCACCACTATCACCATTCAACCCCCAAATGATATAATATAATTATAAATTTAATCACCAAGTGTCCAATCCTTCATATATATATATATATATATATATATATATATACACAGAAACAAACTCACTCAGATTTTTTTTTTGGTTACTAACAAACCCTCCTAATCAATAACTCATGTTTTTAAGATAAAATAATAATAAAATAATATTTAATTTAGAAACAAGGTAAAAATTATGGACATCCTCTGAGTTTTAACAATATTACACAAACACCTTCTGACATTTTATAAATAATACGGAGACTCCCTGAGGTCTAAAATTTCTTACATGGAGACTCCTTACGTCTCCCTTCCGTAAATATTGCTAATGGAAATTGATAATTTCATTCCAAAAAACGTTATTATTTTTACAATTGCCCTTCTCCAAATTTAGTATCAAAAAAATTAAAAAAATAATAAAATTTGATTTAGTACCCAAAAAATTGATTCAATGAATTTCAATATTAATTTGATAACATTAAAAATTAATTTTTTATTAATTCGATGAATTTTGTTATTTTTTTTTATTAAAAGTCAACCAATTGATACTATAACACCCGATGGGCCCCCTGGTTACATGACAACTTAAACGGTACATTCACAGCATGCCCACCCTGCCATGAGAGTGGGCCACAGCCCAGGAAGGAGTCCAATGACGTCCAAATCGGTATATGCATGTTCGGTCATATCAAGCTTGGCGGAGTAGGTCAGCCCTGGAACTAAGAGTTCTGTACGCGATAGATCCCAAGCCACTCCTATCACACAACGTGTTCAGGGGACAGGGTGACAACTTCTGGTGATCTTAACGAACAAATACTCCCAGGTAAAAGGAACATTGGTACTCTTTCCGTTTTGAGGATCGTGGGCACAGCGTGCGTCAGAATGGCAGACCTCGCTACAAGACAAATGAAGATGGACAACAGAATCAGTCAAAAGAAGGAAGAATCACAGGAAACCCTAAATGGGCACATGTACAAATAGAAGACGAAATCTTCGAGAAAGTAGTTCCTAAGTCTTATTTGCAATATACTTTGTAAAAAAAGGCTCTCAGTCACGTAATCCACTATAACCACCTCAAGCAATACAAATCTCTAGGAGCAAGAACCTTCATTTTAGTGGACGTAGCCTTAGTCTTTTAGCTAGAGTGAACCAATTATATTTTATTCTTCAATCTAATATTGGCACTTATTTTCTTGTTATCCAATATCAACGGAGTCCCCACTAGGCCTCATAGAGTCATCGTTCTGCAAGTGGGTATAGTAATTTCAAATTCCATCACATCCTTTGTCACATTAATAGCTGCCCATGGCAAAGATGTTGCTAGTGATATATATATATATATTGTGCAGCTCGAGTCGAGTCTAAGAAGCAGTAGGACAGAGAGGTATAATCTCTCTCTCTCTAGCCCCTTCATAGGCGTTATCCCCACCACCGCTGCAATTCCCCTCTACAACCCATAGCCGCTGCAACTCTCCCAACCAACAGCCACTGCAACTCCCCCAAAACCCATTTCCCTAAGACCCAATTGAACAACCTTCTCTCTTTGTCTTTTTCTTCCATCTTTGATTTTGGTTTTTTTTTTGAACGGGATTGTTTTTGGTGTTTAAAAGTTTGATTTTTGTTTTATTCCAAACCTTATACTGCTTTTTTTATTTTGATTTCGATTTTATTTTTTGATTTTGCGTTCATTGGATTCTCAGAGGACGTTTAACGACACACGCGTCTTATGAATCGAAGGAGTGGGGAAGGGGCTAGACTCAATCTCCGGAGGAAGACGAGGAGGGGCGGCGGCACGTGGTGGTGGATTTGGATGCTAAAATGTTAAAACCAAATTCAAATTCCACCGGAAACAAAGAAGAATCAAAATAGTTTGGGTCACTTTCACTCTCTCCATCTTTTGGGTAAATTTCAGGATTAGTCCTTAAACTTTAACTTGTATTTTATAATAATCTCTAAAAATTCAATTATTTGAATTTAATCATTTAACTATCAATTTCGTGTTACTAAAGTCTTCCCATCAATTTCACACATTAGAATAAACAGAGGCATATGATGTGAAATGTCACATGACAAATACATGACTTACCTCTGTTTATTCTCGCCTCTATTTATTCTCATGACGGGTGAAATTGACGAAAGAATTTTACTAGCATAAAAATGGTCGTGAAGTGACTAAATTGATATAATTAAAAGTTCAATAATTATTTTTAAAAATAAAATAAAGTTTAATGACTAATTATAAAATTTACCAATTTTCTTTTCTCTACTTTTATCAAAATATGTCACTCTAATACCCACTTGGGGGATCACCCAGTTACCCCATCCTTTTTCTTTTTCTTTTTCTTTTTCTTTTTTCAATAACTATCATTGTTTACACGGGAGGGACATGGGGGGTAGAGGAGTAAATATTCATTGTAATATTTATACTCCCGTCAAATTGTCACCTAGTATAACTATTTAATAATAAATAAACAAGTAGATAAAATGGAATCACGAAATTCACCTTTTTTACAAGGAATGGTTATAATCTTAGATGGAGAGTAGTTATTTGAAGAAGTAGCTAGGGTCGGTTTTGCCTACTTATTGAATTATCATTAGGTGGTTATATCACGTGAAAATACCGAAATGATGTAACCGTTATAATTAATATTTTAAGAAGATTCTTTCGAATTAACCCCAAAAAAATATATGGGAGGCAGTGGAAGGATATTTTGTTGTTTTAGCATTTTTTTTTTCCCAGAAAGTTATATTTGTAATTTATTTACAATTGGTAGGGTTAAATGAAAATGAAATTTGGTGTATAAAACAGTATACTTGTTTCAGGGTTTGGACTTTGAAGAATGGCAGGCCATGTGTTATGTTTTGAAAAGAAACTATCAGCAACAGATGTTTCACGTAATCTAGAGATACCAAATTGAGCACTTGGCTTACCTGTTGGAAATGAGATCATGCATGTACTGGACCCAAATGGAGAGACCACCTGGGAGTTCATATGTTCGACAAGGAACAACGGCCGATGCTCAATGACATATCAATGGTGCAGTTTCACAGCGGCGAAAAGACTTATACCTGGTGACATACTCCGATTTTATCGGTCGTTGATCAAAAATGTGTACTTGATGGAGCTTGAACGCCGGAGCATCCGACTCTTTGGGGTGACCATCACCATACCATATACATACACGGGCTGAAGCTGAAGTTCCATACATATGCTAGAGCAGGCTATGGTTTTTTCAGTTCATCCATGATTTTTATTTAGGTTTTTTGCACAGATTTTAATATTCCCACTTTGTACATTATACTCTCAATGTATTGAAAATATTACAATGTAGCTATTATGTTAATTTTCGTTATTTTTTTTATTAAAAGTCAACCAATTGATAGTAACGAAAAAATTAACGGAAAACTCACAAAATTATCATATTGCAACACTTTTGATATATTGAGGGTGTAATATAAAAAAATTAATCTTTTCTAGATGTAAAGTAAGAATATTAAAATTTTTCATAATAGAAAGTGCAATTCTCCCTTTGTGTTTTGGCCTCTTCTGAATTAATTTTATCACAAAATCTATAAGAAAAAGGTAATTATACTTTGACCTGTAAATTGTGGAGTTGATTTTAATTTGTTCCTTAAACTATGGAATTTTTCACACTGCCTCCCCTCAACTACTTGAATTATTTTACACTGCCCAGTCGCAAAAGTCAACTATTTTTTTGAACGAAAATTGCCAGCGTGTCGAGGTAAAGTAAAAGTATTGCATAGTTTGAGAACAAAATAAAATAATTTTCTGCTAAATATGTAACATACGTTAATAATTAGAATAATGTAAAACTAATCACATATTTGAGAATACAATTTGAAAAATATGATAATTGAGGGGATTATAAAAAAGTCATAATGAAAGGTGTCAAAGTGTAATTTACCCTTACGAAAATTCTGCTAAAAAATCAGGAATAAAAACACTGGCTTACTCTTCCAGAAAGATTCGACTAACCTTAATTGGCATTTCCAGGAACATTCCAGTGGGAACCAGTTGACTTGAAACTCGGTCCAACTGGTTGTGGTATAGCCACTGGTCTATTTGGTAGCGTTCAATTGAGTGTTTTTTCTGTGAAGGGTGAGGTTGAATGTGATGTGTAATGTAGGGAAAAAACTGGGTTGAAGCAAAAAGCATTGGGTTTTCTCTGTGGGGTTGTTGAAGAAGTGAGAGAAGGAAGTCTACTCACAAGAGACATTCCACTTCAGAGAAAAAGAAAGAGGGTGTCTTGTATTTGGCCTTGAAAGAAATATATATGCATACATATAGATCTGCGAGTGAGTGTGTGTGTGTGTGTGAGAGAGAGAGAGAGAGAGAGAGAGAGAGGAAGAGGAAAGGTTGCAATTGAAGTCTTTCTGTGCTTTGGAGAGGATGCAAAGGCAAATTAGGCTTTGGGGGCTTTGAGAGGTATATAGATTCTTCGGTGACCTCAATGAGGGAATTGCAATTTCAACTAATTAATGGAAAATGCATATCAGAGTGACACGTACCAGATAAGAGCTGAGTGTGTAATATTTTAGTGGGACCCATTCCTTTTCACGGCATTGTCAAAAGTGGGGACAGCTAACCACTAATTTTTCTCGTACTCGCGACTATTGTCTCTTCCCACTCTTGCGTGTAGGTTGAGATATAATTTTTTAGATATATTTATAAGAAAAAATTTATAATTTTTGAGATTATATTATAATTTTTGTGGTTCAACTAGGATGACAATGCCTGACAAAAAAAAAAAATTGATGACAGTAGAAAAGGTAAAAATGGGTATTCGTTCAAACCCGTCCTGTTTGAAAGGGGATGAACCATACATGTTATACGGTGGACATATACGGAAATATCAGCCGTATAAACTCGTGCGGAGATGAAGACGAGGATGGACTGACACTTACCCCCTCCCCGCCCTGCGCCCATTTTATCCATTATTATTATTATTTTATATATACATACATATTGATGTGAATATAAATTTATATATTATTTAATGGTTTTTTCTTTTGGAAATTGATGATGTCTCGGAAATAATCGCCCAAGCCCAGCCTAGGACCTGTTGTTGGGTTTTAAGAATCGGCTTGAGGAAATTAATGTATCGAAAGTGACAAACACAGAATGTAAGTGATTCACCTTTGTCGATGGGCTTGGGCTACATCCACTGTAATGAAGACTCTTACTCCTTGGTGCAGTATATTGATCTCAAATGATAATAAGTGAGTTACAGGCACAGAGCCGTTACAAAGCCTATCGCGAATATCCGAGGATGGAGAGTGTGAGAACGAGAGAGAAGGTTAAGAAGAAGATTTAGGAGTCGAACCCCTTCCCTGCTTCTACTGTTCTATTTATACGATGCCTCTTCCTAGGGTTTCTCGTTGTTCCTTCTACCTCTTTTTCCTGATCTTGTGGGGACCTTTCGTCCTTACCCTACAAGCTCTCCTGTCTATCGGCGCTATTGCGCCCACGACCCCCCCTGGCTTGTTCGGCACCACTTCCCTCTGCCTTTTGTAGGGTGTAACTCTGAGGAATCAGAGCTGGTCCCCCTTGTCCCTGGAACACATGGCGCAACAGGACTCACCTTAGGTTACAGGCTGGGATTCGGATCAGGGTCGGACCGTTGGCTCTTTGGACCCTTTGGGCTTTGGTCCCTTAGACCTCGGCTTTCGATGTGGGCTGGTTGGGGGCATTTCCTTTGGGCTAACAAACCCACATTCTGGGCTTTCAGGGTGTATTGGGCTTGGCTGCCATGGCGGCCCATGCCTAGAATTCTATCCTTATCAGTTGTCCCCCAGCCCATGGTCACGAGAATGATGTCTTCTCTGACCTGGGGTTTGGAAGTGTCTTTTCTGAATTCTTCATTATCTCCATACGTGGCGGGGGATACACGGTTAGTCGGCTTTTGCACTGGTTTGAGCCGCTTTGGCATTTGCCAGTTATGATGGGACGGCTTGTACACGTGTCACCATCGGGTGAACCCAACGATACGGCTTCTGTGACACGTCTTGACGCCTTGACTGTCAGGACATTAAATGCTTTGTATAAAAATGGGGGAAATCCCTTCGTTTGTTTTACTTTTGCATTTTTTGAATCTCCTCCCTGCGTCTCCTTCTCTTCCTTTGGCTTCCGAGGCGTCTTGTCTCAGACTTTCGGGCGATTCTTAGGGTTTCTGCGTTCCCGGTTCCTTTCTGCATCTAGCGCCTTTACTAGGTACGTCTCTCATCTCTTCTTTATTCTTGCTCGACCTGGATCCCTTCAACCCTCCTTGGTGGGGCTTTGGGTTCCGCTTCTTGATATGGAGGTTTAGCTATTTTAGGAGCCATTCCGACGACCTTTCCCCCCCTTACGCATTTCGTGGACCATCTTACTTTGCTTAGGGTGTCTTTCCTTCGAGGTTGGTGTTTGAGACGTCCATTTATGATGGATTGTGTTTTACATTTGCCCTCCCTCCATTCTGGTTTGCGACCTGGACCTCTGATGGGGAAGTTCGTCGTTTCCTCCTCCGAGTCAGATTCCGAGAGCCAGGTAGGCGAGGAGGTCGAGGAAAGTACCTCAAGTTCTTCGAGCGATAGTTCTTTTTCTGCTGATAGGGCGGCTCCCGGGTCCGCCCTTAGGGTTTCTGCTTCAACCCCTTTAGAAGAGGCTCGTCCTCTCTCATCCCTACCTCCCGTTTCTTTTGTTCCGTCAAAGACGAGGAAATTCAGACTGGCTCCTCCCCCGACCCCTAGGAAGAGAGTCCGCCGTGACCAAGCCGACCTGGCTTGTTGTGCGGAAGCGACTCCCAGTTGCCTTACTGACGAGGATTTAGATGAGCTGAGGCGGGAGTATTGTTTTCCCGACTCCGTTCTCCTACATTCTCCTGAGGAACACGAGAGGTGTAACTCTTCCATTCCCAGACTGGTCTGTTTCTACGAATCTGCTTTCCGTGCTGGTCTGCGGTTCCCTATTCATCCTTTCATCCAAACTGTTCTTGGATTTTATAACATTTATCCCGCCGGCTTTCTCCAACTGGTTGGGGCCTCCTGATCGGGTTCCTTGTCCATTGGTTTAAGAGTGGGAACGACTCTCATCCCTCCATTAAGGAGTTTGCCTCTCTTTTCCAGCTTAAATCCTCCCCTTCCGCAGGTTTCCTGTACTTTGCGAAAAGGGTCAAGGCGAGGAACCTAGTTTCCGAGCTCCCCTCTTCCAACAAGGGGTGGAAAACCTTCCCGAGGAGCCGGAGGAAGCTGCCTTGGAGAGTACTGAGGTGGAGATCCTTAAGAGAAAGTTGGCGAATGTGGAGAAAGAGAGAGATGCTCTGATGGAGGAGAATACCCTGCTCAAGGAGGTGGCTGCTTGGCTGGAGAAACTGGAGAAAGAGAGGGATGCTCTGATGGAGGGGAACACCGCGCTCAAGGAGGCGACTACTCAACCGGGGAAAGGAGAGTGCAAGCTGAAGGAGGTTGTTGAGAAGGTCCCGGGGGGAGAGAGAGAGAGATGTGAGATGCCCTGATGTTTTTTGTGTTCCTTCTATGTACCTGTTGGCTGTTACCTCTTTTTGAAATGTGGACCTTTGCCTGTTTTGCAATGAAATCCTTCGCCGATGGCGTTTTGTTCTCGAGTTATTTATATTTTCTCTTTTTTTTTTTGTGAGAATGTAGTTATCCTTTGCGCAGGAAGGTCTGGCTGTGCTGAGCTGACAAGCTGTTGAGCTTGCGGGCTTTCAAGCCAGAAAACTCTTGTCGTTCCGAGCTTACGAGCTCTTAGGCTGGAAAGCCTGCTGCATCTGAGCTTACGAGCTCTTGAGCTTACGAACTCTTAGGCTGAAAAGCCTTGCTGCATTAGAGCTTACGAGCTCTTGAGCTTGAAGAGTCTTACTGCTTCTGAGCTTACGAGCCCTTGAGCTTACGAGCTTACGAGCTCTTATGCTGAAAAACCTTGTTGCTTCCGAGCTTACGAGCTCTTAGGCTGAAAAGCCTTGTCGCTTCTGAGTTTACGAGCTCTTAGGCTGAAAAACCTTGTTGCTTCTGAGCTTACGTGCTCTCAGGCTGAAAAGCCTTGACGCTTCTGAGCTTTCGAGCTCTTGAGCTTACGAGCTCTTAGGCTGAAAAGCCTTGTCGCTTCTGAGCTTACGAGCTCTCAGGCTGAAAAGCCTTGTTGCTTCTGAGCTTACGAGCTCTTAGGCTGAAAAGCCTTGACGCTTATGAGCTTACGAGCTCTTAGGCTAAAAAACCTTGTTGCTTCTGAGTTTACGATCTCTCAGGCTGAAAAGCCTTGACGCTTCTAAGCTTTCGAGCTCTTGGGCTTACGAGCTCTTAGGCTGAAAAGCCTTGTCGCTTCTGAGCTTACGAGCTCTCAGGCTGAAAATCCTTGTTGCTTCTGAGCTTACGAGCTCTTAGGCTGAAAAGCCTTAACGCTTCTGAGCTTACGAGCTCTTAGGCTGAAAAGCCTTGTCGCTTCTGTACGGGTCTCTTTCAGGCATTGTTTAGCGTAACACTTCAGAACTTTTATTGATAAGACATGAAGTTCTTACAATAATCCCTCTTTTTCTTTTGCGGGGAGGGGGGGTGTCCTATTGGTAATAGCGTTTCAGGTGGTCTGCGTTCCATGAATGTTGTAGGTCTCTGCCTTCCTCTGTTTGCAACTCGTAGTTGCCAGGTTGGAAAATCCTTTTTACCACGTATGAACCTTCCCAGTTCAGTCCCAGTTTGCCATAGGCTGGATCCTTCCTGGCTGGGAGTAGCTTTTTCAACACTAGATCGCCTGGTTTGAAACCCCTTCTTCTTACTCGCTTATTGTAGTACCTCGTTGTTCTCCTTTGATAGGAGGAGATTCGCTGCAGTGCCTCATCTCTCTTTTCGTCCAGGAGGTCGAGGTTTACCAGCAGGGACCTTTCATTCTGCGTTGGATTGAAAAGTTCAGCCCTTGCGGAGGATACGCCTATCTTAACGGGAGTCATGACCTCTGTCCCATATGCTAGGCTGAAAGGGGTTTCCCCAGTTGTAGTTCGAGTAGTTGTTCGGTATGCCCACAATACTGCGGGGAGGTAGTCTACCCATTGGGACTTAGACGCCTCCAACCTGGTCTTCAGCGCTAGCTTGATAGTTCTGATGGTTACCTCGGCCTGCCCATTAGACTGTGGGTGGGCAGGTGCCGAGAAGAAGTTTTTGATTCCTAGTTCATCACAAAAACTCGTGAACATCGAATTATCAAACTGTTTCCCGTTATCAGAAACCAATGCTCTGGGGACGCCGAAGCTGCAAATTATAGACTTCCAGACGAAGTTCTTGACTTTCTGTGCTGTGATTTTGGCTAGAGGCTCGGCTTTAGCCCATTTGGTGAAGTAATCCACTACGACCACGACGAATTTGCACTGTCCAACTCCTATTGGTAGGGGCCCCAAGATATCCAAGCCCTATTGTTGAAAAGGTCAAAGGCTGACCACTGGGGTGAGAAGCTCGGGTGGGCAGTGCGGCAGGTTCCCGTGGATCTGACAGGCTTGACATCTTTTCACTATTTTTTGGCGTCTTTGGACATGGTTGGCCAGAAGTATCCCTGCCGTAAGGCCTTGCTAGCCAAGGTTTTTGCACCAATGTGGTTGCCGCACATGCCTTCGTGTATTTCTCTCAGGATGTAATCAGCTTCCGCCCCTGATACACATTTCATTAATGGAAAAGAAAAACCTCTTTTGTATAGGTTACCTTGGATTAATGTGAATCTTGCCGCTCTGGCCCTTAGCTTGGATGCGTTCTTCGGGTCGCTTGGCAGGACTCCGTCTTGTAGGAAGGATAAGATGGGGTCCATCCACGAAGTGCCTTCCTCAACTGGCATTGCCTGGTTTTCTCCGATTGATTCCTCGTCCAGCTGTACGCTGGGTCGTGCTAGGACTTTGACGGGTATCCGCCCAGGCAGGTCATGGCTGGCGGTGGTAGCCAGTTTGGCAAGGGCATCGGTACGAGAATTGGCTTCACGTGGAACTTGGACCAGCTCGGCTGAGACAAACTTCCTCAGCAGTCTTTGCACTTCCGTCAGGTAGAGTGCCATCTTCTCGTCCCTGGCGGCATACTCTTCTTCGACTTGCCTAACCACCAGCTGCGAGTCGCTGTGCACCACGATCTGCTGAGCTTCCATCGACACGATCAGGTTTAGACTGGCTATAACGGCTTCATATTCGGCTTCGTTGTTGGATGCTTGGAAATCAAATCTCAAGGCATACTCCAGATCATACCCTTCTAGTGACGTTAGGATGAGCCCGGGCCCACTTCCCTGGGCGTTGGATGCGCCATCTACGCATAATTTCCAGGTCGAAACATCGGGGACATAGTCTTGGCTTTCCTCGTTCTCCTCAGGTGGAGAGGTAAACTCGACAAGAAAATCCGCTAGGATTTTTCCCTTGATTGCGGTCCTAGGTTTGAACTTGATATCAAACTCGCTAAGTTCCATCGACCACTTTACCAACCTACCTGAGGCTTCTGGTTTGTGCAGGACCTGCCTCATTGGCTGGTCCGTCGGAACCTCGATGGTGTGGGCCTGAAAGTACGGTCTCAACCTCCGAGCCGCGACCAGGAGGGCTAGCATGAGCTTCTCCATCTTCGGGTACCTCTCTTCGGCGCCTCGAAGGGATTTACTACAGAAGTAAACAGGTAATTGGACCTGGTCTTTGTCTCTGACTAGCGCTGCGCTGACCGAGAAGTCTGATACATCCAGGTAAAGGGTCAGGACTTCTCCCTCTTGAGGACTTACCAGTACTGGTGTCGATGCCAAATAGGCCTTGAGGGCTTGGAAAGCCTCTTCACATTTTTCCTCCCATCGGAAGGCTGCTTTCAGGACCTTGAAGAAAGACTGACACTTATCGCTGGAGCGTGACACGAATCGGTTGAGGGCTGCTATTCTTCCAGTCAGGCGTTGTATTTCTCGCGTGGAGGTGGGTGATTTCATTTCGAGGACCGCCCTAACCTTCTCCGGGTTCACCTCGATGCCTCTGCTGTTCACTATGAAACCCAAGAATTTTCCGGCCAACACTCCGAAGGCACATTTTGCCGGGTTCAGCTTCATCCGGTACTTCCGCATGATTTTGAACGACTCCCCCAGGTGCTGAATATGGGCCTCAGCTTTAAGTGACTTGACGAGCATGTCATCTATGTAGACCTCCATGGTCGAGCCCAGCTTTTCTCAGAACATTCTGTTGACTAACCTCTGGTAGGTGGCCCCGACGTTTTTCAGTCCGAATGGCATAACCTGATAACAAAAGATCCCCTGTTCTGTTACGAACGAGGTCTTCTCTTGATCGTTCGGGTCCATCCTGATCTGGTTATATCCCGAGAAAGCATCTATGAAGCTGAGGAGCTCATGGCCGGCTGTTGCATCGACTATGAGGTCGATCCGTGGCAGCGGGAAACTATCTTTCGGGCACGCTCGATTAAGGTCGGTGAAGTCGATACAAAGTCTCCATTTACCATTTACCTTCTTCACAAGGACGACGTTGGCTAACCAGGTGGGGTAATCAACCTCCCTGATGGCTTTGGCCCGTGATAACTTGGCCACTTCCTCGTTTATAGCTTTTTATCTGTCCGGCGCAAAGCTTCTCCTCTTTTGCCTTACAGGCTTGCATTTTGGATCCACACTAAGGCGGTGCACGATCACCGCAGGATCTATCCCTTCCATATCTTCCTGTTTCCAGGCGAAGACGTCGGCGTTCGCCTTTAGGAATGAGATGAGTTTCTCTTTGATGAGCGAGAGTTGCATGGAATCCACAAAGACTACGTGCTCTGGGTCCTCGTCCAGCTGCACCGGTTCTAGCTGTTCCGAGGGGGTAGGTCGGGTTTCCATCTCGTCCCTCATGTCTAAGTCCTCCAACTGGACTGATTCCACCTCCTTTTGCCGCATTGACGCTACGTAGCACTCCCTGGCGAGGTGTTGGTCTCCTACGGTCAGGACGAGCTGGATTGAGCCGACTGGCAACACTCTTTCTCCCGAGAAACCCAGGAGATGGGTTTTTACGGGCTCTAGTCTCGACCTTTCCATTCCGAGCTGATCGAAGGCCGTCAAGAAAATGATATCTGCCGAGCTACCGTTATCGACTAGCACCCGATGCACGGTTTTGTTTGCGATGATCGCTTTTATGACCAAAGGGTCGTCATGCGGGTGCTGACATCCTTCTAGGACTGCGTCTGAAAAGGTGATCTCCACATCCCAGCGGGGTACCTTGCTTACAGCCTGGATCGCGAGGAAGTCCTCTAATCGGGCTCTCCTAGCATGAGCCCTCCGAGCTGAGCTAGATTCGTCACCTCCAGCGAAACCTCCAGAGATGACTCGGATCTCTCCGATAGCTTACTGGTGTTGCGGAGGTTCGACGGCGGCTCGGGCCTATCGTCCTTGATCGTTCTGAGCTCTTCCGTCCCGCCACATAGCGATGCATGTGGCCTCTCTGGATCAGGTACTCGATTTCCTTTTTTAGCTGGATGCAGTCATTTGTTTCATGGCCCGTATCCTTGTGGTAGTCGCAGTATTTGGTGGCATCCCGCCTGCTGGGGTCGGACTTCATCCGGGGGGGCCACCGGACAAACCTCTCGTTCTGTACCTCGTGGAGGACCTGTGCGATCGAAGTGACGAGGGGCGGGAGTCGCGCTGGGGCGTATCGCGGTTGTAGTTCCTGAGGAGGGGGCCCCAGGCGGTCTCGGACATTGCCTCTCCTTTTAGGAGAAGGCTCCCTCCCTCTCCTTGGGGAGCAGTCTCTTCTCGGAGATCTGTCACGTCTCTTCTCTTTCTTGGGACTGTGATCCCTCTTCTTCTTGTCTCCGTCTGCTGCCCTCGTGCTTCCCTTCAGGCGGAGGGCCTCCTCGCCGTTAATATACTTCTCGGCTTTTGCCAATACTTCGGCCATAGTGGCTTCAGAATTCTTTGCGATTGAGAAGATGAGGTCCTTGGATTGAACTCCGAGCCCAGACATGAAGGTGGTCAGTGCGAACTTATCGTCCACGCTTTCCACCTTCAAGCATTTCCTGGTTGAAGCGCTGCACATAGCTTCGAAGGGATTCGTTGGGTCCCTATTTAATGCTCAGGAGGTGGTAGGACGGCTTCCTGTAAGTCCTTGCTCCGATGAAATGTGACACGAATTGTATGGACAACTCTCTAAAGGACGAGATCGACGCTGGTCGTATTTGGTTGAACCAAGCTATTGCCGACCCTTTGAGGGTGATGGCGAAAGCTCGGCAGCTAATCGGGTCCGGGTATCCCTAGAGCTCCATCTGATTTTTATATGAGTTCAGATGGTCAACTGGATCTTTGGTTCCATCGAACGCCTCTATCGATGGAGTCCGGAACTTCTGTGGAAGAGGGAAATGGAGGACCTCGGGAGTGAACGACGACTTCGTTTGCTGGACCAGGGCATCCATGGTATCGGGGGTCCGTCCCTTAACCACTTTTTTCATATTACCCAGCTCTCCCTGGAGTTCGCAGATCTCAGGCGTGGTCATTGGCATCCTGGGGATATGGTCTATCTTCTCGGTAGGCAGCTCTAGCCCGACTATGGGTTTCTTCTTCATCATGTTCCTCGGGGTGCCTTCTCCGGTGGTTTTCACCCGAGTGGCTGTGCTCATGGAGCTCGATGACTCCATTAGGCGGAGCCTGGCGCTCCTGGAGAGGAGGAGCTGCGTTGTGTTCTGCTGGGGGGGGGGGGGTAGAGGCTCTCGTTGAGCTGGGGGGAACCGAGGGAGTCGATGTGTCTGTATCCACTCCATTAGTTCCTGGTTTTGTTTCATTAGTTGCATCGTAGATCGATGGTAAGTTTCTAGTTCATTGAGTGGAGGGAGGTTCGCCGCTGGGGGATGACCCTCGATGTTTTCTTCGTGGGCCGGGCAGTTTTCCGGAAGATTTCGGTGGTCTTGGGGATTGGCAGGAGCTTTACTCATGTTTCGAGTAGAAACCATCAAATATATAAGATTCAAAGGAGAACAATGAAAACCGTTCCCACAGACGGCGCCAACTGATGATGTCTCGAAAATAATTGCCCAAGCTCAGCCTAGTACCTATTGTTGGGTTTTAAGAATCGGCTTGAGGAAATTAATGTATCGAAAGTGACAAACACAGAATGTAAGTGGTTCACCCTTGCCGATGGGCTTGGACTACATCCACTATAATGGAGACTCTTACTCCTTGGTGCAGTATATTGATCTCAAATGATAATAAGTGAGTTACAGGCACGGAGCCGTTACAAAGCCTATTGCGAATATCCGAGGATGGAGAGTGTGAGAACGAGAGAGAAGGTCAAGAAAAAGATTTAGGAGTCGATCCCCTTCCCTGCTTCTACTGTTCTATTTATACGATGCCTCTTCCTAGGGTTTCTCGCTGTTCCTTCTACATCTTTTTCCTGATTTTGTGGGGACCTTTCGTCCTTACCCTACAAGCTCTCCTGTCTGCCGCGCGCTATTGCGCCCACGACCCCCCTGGCTTGTTCGGCACCACTTCCCTCTGCCTTTTGCAGGGTGTAACGCTGAGGAATCAGAGCTGGTCCCCCCTGTCCCTGGAACACATGGCGCAACAGGACTCACCTTAGGTTACAGGTTGGGATTCGGATCAGGGCCGGACCGTTGGCTCTTTGGACCCTTTGGGCTTTGGTCCCTTAGACCTCGGCTTTCGATGTGGGCTGGTTGGGGGCATTTCCTTCGGGCTAACAAACCCATATTCTGGGCTTTCAAGGTGTATTGGGCTTGGCTGCCATGGCGGCCCTTGCCTAGAATTCTATCCTTATCAGAAATTGTTTTGTTTTTTGAATTTTTTTTATGTCTTTGGTTTGAAAAAGTGTAAATCTTTGTGTTTTTATGTTTTTTTATGTTGGATTATGTTATGTTACATTATGTTATGTTGCATGATATTGTGTTGGATTTATATGAGAGACAAACTTTTAATTATATTATGTTAGATTATGTTGTAGACCAGGTTTTAATTACATTATGTTGGATTATGTCATAGATGATAAGCTTTTAATTATGTTATGATAATTTATAATTATATTGGATTAGTTAGAATGTTAGATTTATAGTGAATTTTAGATTATGTTGGTTTGGGTTGGGCTTGGGCTTGGGTTGAGGTGGGTAAGGTGGACTGGGTGGGGGCGGGGATTACAAATTTACCCGCAGATGGGGATGAGGATGAGGATGAGGATGAAAACTATACCCGTTAACGGGGGTGGACCGATGATGGACAAAGTTTTTTTAAACGAGTACGGAGATGGAGACTACACCCCTCATCCCTGCATCGGTCAACTGTCATCCCTAGGTTCAACTTATAATTTTTGTACTCATTTATAATTTTTTAGGATTATTTATTTATTATCGATCTTATAAAATTTATAAAAAATTCCTTAAACATTTAAATGATCCTAAAAAAATTACAAAATTTATAATAACGTTACAGTTCTCAAAAAAACTTTTTCAATACATAAACTTCTCTGTTTATTTGGGCTTAGATTTACAGTATCAAAAAATTAGTATTATTTTTTTATATTTAATCAAACTATGGAGTAAAACTTGTTAAACTTTATTATTTAGTTATTTTATTTTATTATTTTTTAATTAAGTGGTCACGAAAAAATTTAAATGTAAAGTTATAATTGATTGAATTTTTATGATCAAGCTTTAAATATAGTGATCGATTATGAATAACCTTAATCAGTTATAACTTAACATTTAAAAATATAATTTGAACTTTAAAAGGTATTTTTTTCATGATTAATCATAAAATTTTGTAATGGATCATGTGTTTTAGAGTTATAACTTAAATATTAAAAAATTATAACTCGATCCTAAAATATTATAAATACGATAGCTCTCTCGGTACTATAAATGTCCTCTTTTTGTATGAAAAAACTTATAGAAAATAAAAGATATCAGAGTGATTTTCCAACTGAGTGAATTGTTTATTTGTTTAGTAAAAGAAGGAAAGGGTCCTCTTATAATCTATATCTATACTACTTCTAAATGTGAGGATGTCTAAAAAACTTTTATTTTCCTTTTTTACCCCCAAAAAATGATATTAGGTCATTTTTAGCCTTAACTTTGTTTAATTAAACTGGAATTCTGGTTCATTTATATGCAAAATATGTTACTTTTTTTTTTTCGCTGTTTCAGTTCTCAGAAAAACAGTCTTGTGCATTTTGTCAGTTTCTTCACCGCTTCAGATTCTCTTTCCATTACTTCACCCCTTTAGATTCTCTCTCAGAAATGTTTACATGTGCCTCCTCCATATTTTCCATTCATTCAGCAAGAAAACTCAATTGATTCCTCAGCTACTATGACTATGAATTGACGATAAGCCGACGTTGAACACTACGATTTCACCTCCGTTCAGACACTGGTACTGACTCTATGTGCTTAAATGGATTCTTACAGTTTGATTTGTTTTTCTTTCCCTGATTTGAGTAAATATTTTCCCCGATTTGTATGGGTTCTCTTTCTCTTTTTTTGGGTTTTAATTTTTCTTGTCGTGTGTGAGTTATGGGTGTGGGTGTGGGATACGGTGGTGCTTGCGGCTTAGTAATGTTTTGCTATAAATATTTCACTTTTAGGGTAAATTATGAATACTTTAATTTCACGGATCCCTGCTTCATGATTTTTTGATGGTCTTAAAATTTGTTTTGTCCTGTTGCCTTCATTTGTGTGAAGTTTAATTCATATTTGAGCATATTCAACGAACAAATTTTTTTATATACATGATAAGGATTGGAAACCTTACAAGTATTGTACGCAAGGGAAATCTCTTTTTTTTCCATGAGACAGTGTGATTCTTTGTTTTCATATTGGTTGGTGAAACTTCCGAATGGGTTCCATTTTGATACAAGTGAACAGTGCTACAAAAAATTGGTTTGTATCTTGTGTACTCAAATTGCATATTAGATCTGGTGCGGAAAAAATTGGTTCTATAAATTTGATTTTCAGTATTGTTTTTTTTTTATTTTAATTTCTGTTTACTTTGTAACCTAAATTGATCAATTATTAGGTTAGAGTGCTTGAAAGTTTTTGACACGTTCTTTTTGTTCGACATACGTTTACCTCTGGTTTTTCATGTATTTTAACTTTCATTTGACAATCAATTAGTAGTTTTTACATGGTTTGATATGATGTGATGTGTTCCTTGACATATTGATATTTGTTTGGTAGATTGTGCACTGGATATAAATTTTTTAAATTTCTGAAGGAAACAAGCTAGGTTGAGTCTCCAAGCAAAGGATCGATCAGTAGATTGCTTTGTGAAGTTGAAAATCGTCTAGGTTCTTGAGGGGCATAAGAAATTGTAGAGGACTAACTTGTGAGATAGTGGCTGCATTTAAGCCAGGCTTAAGATTGAAATTTTCATGAAATTCGATGAGGTAGAATATCATGAATGCTGATTTTTTAAAACATGTTGCTCGCCATTGGCTTTTGGGCGTTCCTTTCTCACTAGAGATTATAATTTGGCATCCACGTTTTACAGCAAACAACTCTTATTTTTGAAACATAGGACAATCCATTTGTGTGATGGATGTTGTATTTTTTTGCTATATTCCCCAACGATTATTGAAGCCTATGATGTATGACTTACAAATCTCATGCTATGAGCTCACATTGGAACAACAGCAGGAACCAGAAAGTTCAAAAATCAAGAAAACATGCATCAATATATTTTCATTATTTTACTAATGTTCAATTTTCTGTCGTTTTAAGCAATATTTCTTATATATATTCAGGTTATGCTTCAGGTTGATCCTTGATGCCCAAGAACTGGTACATGACATCGACGGAATGTATGTATTTTCTTGTTCCTTTTATTTTGTTTTTCTCTTATATTATATATATCTCCTAACTAAACCTGTTAGGCCACTTTAGACAAGGACTGATGGTTCCAGCAGTAACTTCAAAGAAAATAAAGCAGCTCCATTATACACCATAGAGATGCAAAAAGCTTTTGTTTCAAATAGCCTTGAGTTGTCAAGTTATCTTCTTTGTCCATCTCATCATGTTGGTTCAAAGGATTTTTACAGGAGCTTGAAGAGGACCCAATAGATGGCTTGAATGAAAATGTGATTGTTGACTTTCTTGGGACTACTACAATGTGTACTGATGAAATTCGTGAATTTGGGTTGGGGATGAGAGAAGTTCTTGAAGTTAATTTCTTTATGGCATTTAGGCAAATTTTAATGAATGTCAACGAGGTTTGATCTTCACTTAATTTCTAGAATATAAGACACTACGAATATATTGAGGTAGTGATATTGTTGTGGTCATTTTCCTCGTGGTCTTAATCAAGTTAGAGTTTCAGTTGTCAGAATTGTTTTCATGGCATGATTAGGTAGCTCTTTTTCATCATATGTTGCATGATAAATTATTAGGGTGTACCCGACCAATCTGTGATTTTGTGTAAACATGATATTTCAAGGTATGAGTTGCTAACTTTCCAACTTCGAAATCCTAATATTAGGATCTAGAATTGTTCTCTTGCATTGGAATTGGCTAAATTTTGATTCATTATCTTTACAAATGGATTACATGGTGGCAATTTTTAAAATTTTTAATGATGGTAGCTTGTTAAATCAATAAATGCTTTGGGCCCTATTACTCAAACTGGTGAATTAGGCTAAAAACACTTTTTCTTATGTTTCACGGGAGGTACTTCTGTTTTTATAGAGTTAAAGATTTATCATGTTGAAGTAGTTGAAAATCAATGTAATTGAATTTGATTGTCATCGCCTAAAACGAACATATTGTCACTGGCTAAAATGAAGATGTACCTCTAACATTTCCATGTGTTCGTTTAATACCATGATTTTTTTTTTTTTTTGGGTCATGCACATTTTTAATTTTGACTGTATGATCTACCTCAATTTCTTATGTGAAGTTATGGGATCCTCCCATGTTTGCTATATTTGTGTATATTGTGAAAGTTGCAACTGCATTGTGAAAGTTGCATCCTACAGTTGCTTCGCCTTCTCCTGTTAACTCTGTTCTTTTAGCCACATGAAGGACTGATATAGTTTCTAAAATCTTTTTTGCAGGTGGTTTGTCAATCCCTAAACAAGATTTATTGAGAAACAAAGGAAATTGTTATTGCCTTCTATCGGATATAAGTGACACACGCAAAGAGTGGAGGGCAGGTGAATTATATTCATGTGCTATACGGGATTTGAAATAATATATCAGACCACTATGTATTGGTTGACAACCATGTTTAGGTCATTGAAAATCCTATCATAGATCCTATTTCAAGGTGGGCACATTTTATCTATGGAAAATGCAACACAACCATAATGAAACTCAAAAAGTGGAACTAAAATGAGTGGGTCCTGCTGAAAAAGTTAATGACTCACTAATTTAAAGAATGAAATGCATTTGGGTTACAATTTTTTGGATTTCATTTAGGTTGTGTAACATTACACTTTATCTATATTATTAAAAGTTTGAGAGAGAGAGAGAGAGAGAAAGAGAGTATTATATTTTCATTGAGGTCACAATGAATTGAGACATTTGGACTAAGAGTTGCTATTGTGCCTTCTGTTTCAATGGATCACTATATTATACGCAACGAGTTCTTCATTTTTTATCATTATGTCATTTTTCTTCTTAAAAGAATAAAAAGAATGAGGATTTGGATATGTTGGTTGCATGCAATATGGATTGAACAGATGTGAATATGGAACTTCTACTTGGACTGATTTTATAAGGTTATATCTTGGTTTTTTTTTCTTTCTATTTTGCAATGGGTATAATCTTATTCTTGATGTTACGCATGAACCATAATTTAAGATAATTCACGCGCAACGCGCGTGTGCACCAACTAGTTAAGTCAAATGTTATTGACACTCCTAACATTTCAAAAATGATACAGAGACCCTAATCGACATTAAAATGTCACCGGTGTTAACAATTTTTCTAAAAATACTTCTTTACCCTCTTCAAACTTGGATTCTAATCCAAACCCTAACCTTAAGATCCAGACAATAAGGGCATGTTTGGTATATTTTTTTGGGAAGGGTTTGGATTGACTTGTTCAAACCCTTCCAAATCCAAATATGAGATTCAAAGATGAGATTCAATATTTAATGTTGTCTATACTCATGTTTGGTATGCGCAGGGATATATGACTATTATGATAATATATTTATATATAAATGACTATTATGCCCCTTAACTAATTTAATCTAAACATGGATATGGATATATGGGGGGTATAAATATCATTTAGATGTTAAACCCATTTACCTACATATAAACCCCCCCTCCCCCCCATAGGTTTCATAAAACCCATGAACTTGGGTTTCATGACCGGGCCATGAACGGGCTGGGTTTCCAAATCCTAGACTAAACATGAGTTACCAAACATGAGTTTAAAGAGTTTATTCCCCAACCCACAATCCAAACCCACATACCAAACAACCCCTAATGGTCCGTTTGGTAGGGTGGATGAAAATAGAAAGTGAGAGTGATACACTTTTTATTTTTTAAGGAATGAATCTTTCATTCACTCGTTTGTGTTTGGTAAGAAGGATGAAAAGTTAGAAGGATTGATTTTTTTGTGTTCGGTAAAATGAAAAAAGTATTTTTTTATTTTTTTAAAAAAATATTTAAATATATTTTGCTATTATATCTATAGATGAAATTAATGTATACATAATACGCAATTGATAAATATGATATATGTATATATCAAAGGATACATAGACAGATAACATATATTTCAACTCACATAATTAATATTCCATCAACTTTTCCTCTTAATTTTGGAGGTATTGATTTTAGTGAGTTGGAAGAAAAGCTATTCATCTATTTTTACATCCTTTCTATTTTTTTTCCTTACCAAACATGATGTTGTATCTATCACTCTAACTTCTTATCCTTTCAGCTTTTCTATCGGACCAAACGAAGCATAACACTAACATTAACTAGACCCCAATAAAAAAATGGTGGGACTATTTACACCCCACAAATATCCATTATCACCCTCATTTAAGTTACTATTATCAAATTATTAAATCCACATCTTCTATACCCAACTCATATTATATACACTCTTTTAATAAGTAAACTTACTTATTCTATGTACACCCATTTAATGACTAAACCCACCCCATTATGTATCCACCAATTAGTGACTAAACTTATTCTATTAATGACTAAGGGTATGTTTGTTTTTATTTATAAACTTGGATCAAATAGCTTGATTTAATTCAGTACTTAAATTTCTGGGTACCATACAATCCACAAATTCAGCATCCAGCATTCAGCTTTCAGTTTTCAGATTTCAGCTTTTAGTTTTATCAAACACTACCTAACTAAGTTCACCCCATTGATCTAAGTTTGTAAATAAAATTGATCAAAATTAATGGTTCTTTGACAAATAAACTATCTGGATTATTAAAATTAATAAAATTTAAGGTGGATTTAGAAATAAAATTAATTTATTAACATATTATTGAATTCATGAAGAAATTTTAATAAACAAGTTATATAATTTTGTAATTAATTTAGAGGGGACTTGATTGTCTTTTTATATGATAAATTAGCGGCATAGTTGTCTTAAAACATTAGCTCTTCTTGCTAATGAAGTGCATTTTTTAAATTATAAGAATTGTTTTTGGTTGGCATCTCTGTCACATGCAAATGTCAAGGGATTGTTGTGTTATTATTAAAATGTCAGGGGTCACCATGTTATTTGTTTAAATCTCAGGGGATGCATGTGAAATTTAAGCTTACTTATTAATAGTGGCTAAGTTTCTAAGCTCCTACTTTAAGCTTGACTTCCCCTTCACTTGACCTTTGTTTACTTGTGAACTATGAAGCACGGATACTTCGTTAAGGTTGACGTACCCGTATTGGATACTTTACGGATACGATACTCGTCGGATACTCGTCCGATACGTATCGGATACACCTTCTACGTATCCGATAATAATTAAATATTAGGATACTTCATGGATACTTTTGTAGTCGAGCAACATATATAATTTTTTAGTTGAACTTTTAACATCTCTTTTCGAATTCACATACCATACAATACATTAACAAAAAATTCATATTACTTCAAAGGTACATGAGTGTTTTTTAAGTATTATCTACAATTACATGTCAAAAGAGTATAAAATAAAGTTATTACATTATAATTTTAGCAAAATTACTTCTAAATACTAGGTAAATATTAGCTTTGATTCCTTTAATTTGTCACTTCACTTTGTGAATATACCACAGCGATACGATATATATTTTCTTGAAACTAAAAAGAATTACTAATTTTTCTTATTATATGTTAAAGAACTACCAAAATATATAAGTATTAAGTTGGTTGAAAATAATAAAAATAATAAAAATATTTTATTATAGCCGTATCTTGGCCGTACCCGTATCCTATTTTTTTAGACTTTGTCGTATCGCCGTATCCGTATCGTATCGTACCCGTATCTCGTATCCGTATCCGTGCTTCATAGCTTGTGAATCCCTCCAAAGTCATGGCAACAAGAACAAAAACTTCACTATCAATCCATCAAGAATTTAATGGGACATTAATCAAATTGGATTCAAAACAAACAAATGTTAGTGAGTTAACTTCTTCTTTATTCTTCTTTTCTAACAAAAACTTGAATCGAGTGCACTCATCTTTCTTATGACCTCGTTTCTTGCAAAAGTAACACTTGACATGTTTTTGAATGACAGCCTTAAAATCTCCCACATTCTGACCAGTACCATACCTTTTGAAATCCCGACCATTCTTTGGAACATTATGATTAGGGTTTCTATTATTTTCTTGATACCCATCTTCGAAATTAGATTTAAGTTGGGAAACAAACAAGGTAGTTTCACTCTTTTGTTTTCTAAGTTTTTCGTCCTTAGAATCACACTTAGAAATAAGGTTATTTATTGTCTAGGAATCATTTTTGGTATTGTAGGCAGTTTTGATTTGACAAAACTCAGGAGGCAAAAAGTTAAGAGTGTGATGGACAATGAAATCATCAGGAATAGTAATTTTGAAAGCTTTGAGCTTGGTTTGAACATGGACCATTCTAAGAATATATTCTCTAACACCACCTATATTGTCATATTCCATACTCGTTAATTCATTTATTAGGCATTCAGTTTCAGTCTTATTGGATACCTTGTATCTCTCTCTTACAGCGGTAAAAAACTCTTTGACATTCTTGGTTTCAAGCAAGCCACTCATAAGGTGTTCAGAGATAGACATTTTCATGGAAATCATATTCAGCCGATTAGATTTCTCCTACTTTGCATAACAAATTTTTTCTTTAGGGGAGCTCTCACTAATAGGTTTAGGAGGTTCATTCTCTTTCAAGGCAAAGTCTATATCAGCAATTCTTACGGTAAACTCAATATCTTGCTTCCATCTCTTATAATTAGAACCAGTCAAGACTTCAATGTTAGCATTATTATTATTCACAACAAAAGAGACTGTTCAAGACAACGAAAATATAAACAATTAGCAAAATTGGGCAATAAATAAATAAAATATGATTTGAACATAATAAGTCATATTTTATTAAGAGAGTCTAAATACATCACTACAAACTCCCTTTTAGACAAAAAATCTTGACAAAGACATTTTAATAATATCATTTTTATTGGCGATAATATACTTACTATCTAGCAGCAGCAAGATAGCCCATAAGTCAGCTGCTGCTAAAAAGTAAGTAAGAATAGTCTCATTTTTATTTCTTATTATATTATTAAGTCATATGAGTCTAGTTATATATCATTAAGTCAGATGAGTCTCATTTTTATGTCTTATTATATTATTAATAAGTCATATGAGACTCAATAATAGCCCTAGCCAGCTGCTGCTAAAAAGTAGATATGAGACTCAATAATAGCCCTAGCCAGCTGCTGCTAAAAAGTAGACTTTTTTATTTCTTATTATATTACTAAGTAAGAATAGTCACATTTTTAAGTCATATTATAAGAGACTATTCTTACTTAGTAATGTAATAAGAAATAAAAATGAGACTACTAAGTAAGAATAGTCTCATTTTTAAGTCATATTATAAGAGACTATTCTTACTTAGTAATATAATAAAAAATAAAAATGAGACTATTCTTACTTTTTAGCGGCAGCTGACTAGACCTATCTTGTTGATGCTTGATAGTCAGTTGTCGTTTCTCAAAGAAAAAAAGATGTCTGTGTCAAGATTTGAGTATAAATATGTATCTTGTGCAGTTCAAATTGAGTCTAACAATCAGTACGACAGAGAGGTATAATGATAAAATCTCTCTCTCTCTCTTTCCATCCCCTTCACAGGCGCTATCCCCACTACCGCTGCAATTCCCCTCTACAACCCATCGCCGCTGCAATGCAACTCTCCCAACCAAGAGCCACTACAACTCCCCCAAAACCCATTCCCCTAAGACCCAATTGAACAACCTTCTCTCTCTGTCTCTTTCTTCCATATTTGATTTTGGTGTTTTTTTTTTTTGAACGAGATTGTTTTTGGTGTTTAAAAGTTTGATTTTGGTTTTATTCCAAATCTTATACTGCTTTTTTGATTTCGATTTTATTTTTTGATTTTCACTATCATTTTCGACACGAAAATGATGGTGCCGGTGGGGTGTGCAGTGGTGCGATAGTCGTGTGTGCGTTCGTTAGATTCTCAGAGGACGTTGAACGCATGCATCTTATGAATCGAAGGAGTGGGGAAGGGGCTAGACTCGATCTCCGGAGGAAGACGAGGAGGGGCGGCGGCACCACCGGAGGTAACGACGGAGGAGATGGGGCAAGTGACGAGGGATTAGACGCTAGTAAGTGATGATGACGAGCGGTGGCGACAACCGCGACGACCATCACGATCAATGGTGGACTGAGATCGATGACCGATTCACACCACGACAGCGACGATAAATAAGTAGATAAGATGAAATCATGAAATCCATCTTTTTTATAAGGGATGGTTATTATCTTAGATGGAGAGTGGTTATTTGAAGAAGTAGCCAGGGTTCGTTTTGCCTACTTGTTGAATTGTCATACTTGTTTGGTGTATAAAATAGTATACTTGTTTCAGGGTTTGGACTTTGAAGAATGGCAGGCCATGTGTTATGTTTTGAAAAGAAACTATCAGCAACAGATGTTTCACGTAATCTGGAGATACCAAATTGGGCACTTGGCTTACCTGCTGGAAATGAGATCATGCATGTACTGGACCCAAATGGAGAGACCACCTGGGAGTTCATATGTTTGACAAGGAACAGCGGCCGACGCTCAATGACATATCAATGGTGCAGTTTCGCAGCGGCGAAAAGACTTATGCCTGGTGACATACTCCGATTTTATCGGTCGTTGATCGAAAATGTGTACTTGATGGAGCTTGAACGCCGGAGCATCTGACTCTTTGGGGTGACCATCACCATACCATATACATACACGGGCTGAAGCTGAAGTTCCATACATATGCTAGAGCAGGCTATGGTTTTTTCAGTTCATCCATGATTTTTATTTAGGTTTTTCGCACTTTACATCTTAAAAGATTTTATGATTCCCACCTTGTAATGACGGTATGGTACTCAACAAAACTTTTTCAATACATAAACTTCTCTGTTTATTTTTTAGATTTACAGTATCAAAAAAATAGTATTATATTTAGTCAAATTATGGAGTAAAACTTGTTAAACTTTATGATTTAGTTATTTTATTTTATTATTTTTTAATTAAGTGGTCACAAAAAAATTTAAATGCAAAGTTATAATTGATTGAAATTTTTATGATCAAGCTTGAAATATTGTGATCGATTATGAATAACCTTAATCAGTTATACCTCACATTTAAAAAATATAATTTGAACTTTAAAAAGATATTTTTTTCATGATTAATCATAAAATTTTGTAATGGATCATGTGTGTTAGAGTTATAACTTACATATTAACAAATTATAATTCGATCCTAAAATATTATAAATACGATAGCTCTCTCGATACTATAAATGTCCTCTTTTTGTATGAGAAACTTATAAAACATAAAAGCTATCAGAGTGATTTTGCAACGGAGTGAATTGTTTATTTGTTTGGTGAAAGAAGTTGAGGGTCCTCATATAATGAAGTCAAATGTTATTGACACTCCTAACATTCCAAAAATGACACAGAGACCCTAATCAACATTAAAATGTCACCGGTGTTAACAATTTGTCTAAAAATACTGCTTTCCCCTCATCAAACGTGGATTCTAATTCAAACCCTAACCCTAAGACCCAGACAGTAATAGTCTGTTTGGTAGAATGGATGAAAAAATAGAAAGTGAGAGTGATATACTTTTTTATTTTTGAAGGAATGAATCTTTCCTTCATTCCTTTGTATTTGGTAAGAAGGATGAAAGTTAGAAGGATTGATTTTTTTTGTGTTTGGTAAAATGAAAGAAGTATTTTTTTTTATTTTTTTAAAAAATATTTAAATACATATTTTATTATTATATCTATATATGAAATTAATATATACATAATATGTAATTGATAAATATGATATATGTATATATCAAAGGATACATAGACAGATAACATACATTTCAACACACATAATTAACTTTCCATCAACTTTTCCTCCTAAATTTGGATGTATTGATTTTGGTGAGTTAGAAGGAAAGTTCATTCATCTACTTTTTCATTCTACTTATTTTTTTTTCCTAACCAAACATCATGTTTTATCTATTCCTCTAATTTTTTATTCTTTTAACTTTCAATCATTCAACTTTTCTATCGTACCAAACGAAGCATAACACTAATACTATCCAGACCCCAATAAAAAAAGGGTGGGACTATTTTTACCCCACAAATATCCATTATTACCCCCATTTAAGTTATTATTATTAAATTATTAAGTCCACATCTTCTATGCTCAACTCATATTATATACATTCTTTTAATAAATAAGCTCACTCATTCTATGTACATCCATTTAATGACTAAATCCACCCCATTATGTATCCACCAATTAGTGACTAAACTTATTTCATTAATAACTACGTCCATCCCATTGATCTAAGTTTGTAAATAAAATTAATCAAAATTAATGGTTCTTTGACAAACAAACTGCCTGAATTATTAAGATTGATACAATTTAAAGTGGATTTAGAAATAAAATTAATTTGTTAACATATTATTGAATTCATGAAGAAATTTTAATAAACAAGTTATATAATTTTGTAATTAATTTAGAGGGGACTTGATTGTCTTTTTATATGATAAATTAGCGGCATAGTTGTCTTAAAACATTAGCTCTTCTTGCTAATGAAGTGCATTTTTAATTATAAGAATTTTTTTTGGTTGACATCTCTGTCACAACATGCAAATGTCAAGGGATTGTTGTGTTATTATTAAAATGTCAGGGGTCACCATGTTATTTGTTTAAATCTCAGGGGACGCATGTGAAATTTACCTTCTTTTTTTTTTTTCGAACTGAAACTACTTATCTTTTAACATCACGAATATTCCAATAACACATTTTCCTTTCAGTCAATCAGCAGTCGACACTCACTGAAAAAAAAATCAACGGGAACGACAAAATGTACATCATCCTTTTTATTTTTATATTTTAAAAAATGTCAATAATAGCACATCTAAGTAAAATCTATCTTAGTATTACTATATTTTCTGTTATATTACGACTTATATTTTTACCTTTTAATAACAGTAAATTTATTTTTTTATATTTAATATTTTAACCACGATAAATATTTATACCATAATTATCTTTTAAATATAGTACACATTTAAATCACTCATGTATGCAGATTTTAAATTTTAAACCAAAAAAAAATTGGGTTAATAATGCATTTTTTGTCAGTTGTGTCCTTATTATATCAATTTTATTTATTTTAGTCTCTAAAGTATTCAATCCGTATCATTTTAGTTCGTAGAAAAACGGAACGTTAAAAAAATGACACATGGTCACTCTCATCAAAAAAATTTGATGGATTATCTGATTGGAGAGCAAAGTGACACAAATTGAACACTGTAGGGATTAAATTGACAAAATTAACATAATGATTATTAAACTGACAAAAAATACATATTTTAAGAACCAAAAATACTATTAACCAAAAAAATTTCTTTCACGGGACACCCGCAACTAAGTTATATAAGTGGAAACATTATCTAATGTTTCTCTTTCAATGTCATTTTTGTCCTCCAACAAAGAACAACCTAGTGTACCAGCAAAAAAAAAAAACCACCACCTAGTAAATTTTCTATCTCCGTCACCCTTCTTCATCCTCCACTTCTGAAAAGCAACATAACCCATATATCTTAATGGCCATTTTATCACCAGAAGAGTTTGGCAAGCATGGATTTCATCCATCTTCTGTGCAACAGAATGTTCAGAAGAAAGATCCTTCCATGCCCGGTAAAATGACCTATAAAATTTTAAAAAGGAAAAATGTTACATAACTCAAATGAAAGTCAAAAATTACAACTCAAATACATATCATCTATTAGATGAGTGAGTTTTATTAAAAAAATTGATGAAACCTACTCATCCAAGAGATAATATGCATTTGAATTATAATTTCTTATATTTTATTTAAGTTGTGTAACATTCCTCTTAAAAAAAAAGGCATCAGTTTGACAGTATTGGACGGTCAGTGATATGGCAGCAGAATAGCTAGAAGGAGGGAGTTGGTTATGTGACATGGACGTCCAACCTAGCCCCTAACTCGGTCGATCGATTGATTACTTGGCCAACCTATCAGATAATGCGAATCTTGGCCGAATTTTGAGAAATCATTCTCATTTTCCAGTCAAATTTCTCATTTAAACCTCAGAAACAATAGCTTCCTTTCAGTTTTCTTTCAATATCTTTGCATACCTTGGAGGTTAAGAAAAGGGCTAAAGTCAAATAAGGTGGCTGACTGGCATACAATGTGCTCCAAGAAAGTGAGTCTTGAATTCCAAAGAGAGAGAGAGCCACAAGAGCTCCAGGAAGAGAGAGGGATGAGCTCCAACCCAAATCCGGAGCCATTAACGTGGCCAGGTTAGCAGCCAGAAGATTAATTTGTTGTTTTTTGAATTAAAGATGTAGGGTTCATGGATCTCAAATTCTAACACCATCAAAACCTCAAAGGCCCCACCCTCCTCCTAGAAATTAAATTATTTGAATGAACGGTGACTTTGGAGCTTTGATAATTGTATATTTTCTTCATCCACCATCACCATTGTACAAATTGTTCTTTCTTTTCTTTTTTCTTTTTTTAATTTTACCTTCAACACGAAATTTATTTTGTAAGTATGATTTAAATTCATTAAGTATAATTTAAATTGATAGTTGACTTAAATTCGTTACTACTGGTCGTTGTGATTTAGTGATTGAGAGAAAAGATTTGACGAAAAAGTTATGATGGTTTAACCTTTGTTGGAAACTAAACTTGTTTTAAAGTTTATTATATTATTAAGGTGTGTTCTTTTGGTGTGTATTAGTGAACAAGAAATATGCAAGTAGTAGAAAATAATATTATTATTGGGTGTTAGTTTTCTAAGTAATGATAAATTAGTATTTTAGGAGTTAAAAAGAGTTAGCGGGTGTAGTGGTATGTGAATGTAATGCTATAAGTTATATGTATGACCCATACAAATAGGACATAGTACAGTGTTAGAAGTAAGTAGAGTTGAGTAGAAGTTGAAGAGTCTGAGTTGAGTATATGCCTTGTAATCAACTTATACGAAAATTATTTTTTTTCTGAGTATCTATATCCACCTCTACTTCTTTCTATTTTATTTCTAGTCCTCTTGACTCCTAAAGTGATATTGGAGCAATTTTTCAACCGAAGTAACATTGAAGTAATTTTAACAAATTGGCATTAGAGCCAGATTCACGATCCAGAAAGTCTAGACAACTCTCAATCAGAGCCAACTTTCGATCCTAGAAATCTAGATAGCTAATTTTTAGGGACAATACGATCTTTGAATTCTTGATAGATTGTCGAGATTTTGACGAGCATGGAAGATTCACCAAATATTTATTTTTTGTGTGAAAATATGATGTTTTCTAATTACAAAAGAAGGAAGAGTAATCTTCCTTCTTATCTCAAAGCATATGATTTATGGGATGTGATTGAAAAAAAGCCAAAGAATGATTTGCCTAGAAGAATCCGAGAGAAGAAAGAGGAAAAGACACTCAGAGTTATTAATAAGGCGATTCATCCTGAGATTTGGAAACTTGTAGAAGATTCAAGTTCTCCAAATTATGTTTGGAAGTTGATTGAGAGTATTGTCTCCAAACATGAATTTGAGTTTTTATCCATTGAGTATTGACTTCAATGTTTTGAAAAAGATGAGTATGTAAAAAAAGACTGTGATTTTGAAGACACACTAATAGAGGATCAAGAAGAGCATCATCTTGATGAAGTGAAAGAAATTAAAAAAGCTAAAGTTGATGTTCAATATACTAGAGAGGAAAGTTGATGTTCAAGTAACTAGAGAGGATGAAGAAAACGATGAAGTTGAAGAAGCAACTAAAGAAATGGAAGAAAAAGAAGTTTACGACGAAGTTGAAATAAAAGTGAAAGAAATTGAAGAGATTACGAGAAATGAAGATGAAATTAAAGATCTTGTCATGGTAAAAGATGGCGAGACGAAATTCTACGAATTAGTCTCTAAAGATTCTTTTTCAATGAAGCATGAAAGTGGAGATTATCTCATCAAAATTTTCAAGAATTATGTTCAAGGTGATAAATTTCTTGAAAATTACACTAATTGTTAATTACAACTTGATGTAGAGAACATTTTTAGTAACATAGGTTGGGTGAACATGAAAGAATTTTTCGATCCAGGAGAGATAACACAAGACAAATTCAAGAAGTTTTGATCAAAAATAAGGTCTATGCACAAGGGCCAAGAAAAAAATTGGCAAAATAAAGATGATTTGCAATTGTAAGAAAATTCATCATAAACCCTACATTGCAAAGAAGATGGTTTTGAAGATTCTTGCAATTAAAAGAGGTGATACTTAATTCATGAAATTTGTAATAATTTAACGAAATCCCTCTATTATGAAGTGATTTGCACGATAAGGACTTGGAGGTGCAAAATCAAGTTTAAGAGAGAGTGTTAGAAAATAAACTTATTTTAGAGAGTTTATTATATTATTAAATTGTGTTAATTTGGTGTGTATTAGTGGGGCAAGAAATATGTAAGTACTAGAAGACAATATTATTAGTGGGTATTAATTCCCTAAATAATGGTGTCTTAATATTTTAATGAGTGTCGTAGTGTGTGAATGTAATGCTATGAATTATATGTAAGATCTATATAAATAAGACATATAGTATAATTTTAGAATTGAGTAGCTCTGGAGAAAAGATTTGACTGGTTTGTTTCTAGACTTAGGAGGGAAAAAAATTTACTTTACAAAATTTATCAAAACGTCGACGTTTAGACTAACGTGCTGTTTTTTTCTTCTTGACTGATTCAAACTTGATGTTCTCTGGCTCTCTCTCATACACATTACACACATAGGCACAAAATGGTGAGTACTTTTTTTCCCTTTGGAAGAAGTAGTGGTGAGGAACCCCTCAGAGTTATCAAATGTGTGTAAAAGACAAAGTATAGTAATGCAAGAAGTAGAGGGTCCTTTATTGAGGGGAATATATATATAAAATAATCAAATTAGGTGGGGAGGTGACTTGAGAAGCTTTCTCTCCTACACTTTTTTTCTTAGAATTTAAAATTTTTTAATTCAAAACTTAAACCTCCTTTCAATCAAACGCTTAGAGCAACTCCAACCACGCTATCTAAAATAACTACTCAAAATATATTTAATTATTATACTATCTACTTTAGCTAACCACTTTTTCAAATTCACTCCAACCACGCTATCTATTTTAGCTAACCACTTCAACTAACTTTAACTAACTTTCAATAATAAAATTAAAAAAATAGCAATTCAATATAAATTTAATCATTTATGGGTTACAAGAATAAATATAATAAAAGATGGGCTAAAAAATAAATATCATAAAAGAATAACCCATCACATGTACTTAACAAAATAATATGATATACCTCGGATCGATTTTGATCTTCCTGAAAACCCCAAATCAGGAAGATCAAAATGGTGAAGTCTGTGATTTGAGCAACCGACGTCAAGAGAGAACCCACCTCCGTTGAAGTCGAACACGCTACAATCGAGACAGATTTCGCTGGGTATTTCGTGGCTTTTTTGGTAGGTTTTTCAGTGGGTTTTTTCGGTGGGATTTCAGTGATTTTTGGTGGGATTTCGGTGGGTTTTTTTGTGGGATTTCAATGGATTTTCGTGGATTTTTGGTGGGATTTCAATTTATTTTGGTAGGTTTTTCTGTGGTTAAATACACAGAGCTTTTGTGAAGACGATGGAGCTCTGTGGATGATGAAGACCTTAAATGATGGAGATGATGAAGCTTCTATGACTGATCTGCGATGATGGAGCTTCTGTGGAGTGAAGATTTTGGCGCAAAAAATGGCATTTGTTGATGAAGTAGCTAGCCGGGGAGGTCGCCAGATGTAGCGAGCAAATATCGGGCTATGGAAAATACCTAGCGGGATACCTAGCCCGTTGGAGCCAAAAATTCTGGACTGACTATCTAAAATAGCTAAAAAACACCCTTTACATAGCCCATTGGAGTTGCTCTTACATGTGTTATTGGTAACTACCACCCACCAACTCTGCAATAACTATCATTATTTTTTAAAACTTTTCAAAATAAACACCTGTTATCACAAATTTTTTTTATATAATTATTTATTTAACTTCTCAAGCAATAAAATAGTAAAATTTAAAAAACAATTAATCATAATCTCATGCATCGCACGGGGTGGACTACTAATAATGTATATATATATGGGTAATGCTATTTAGACTTTTAGACTTAAAAATTTAATCTTATTTACTAATATGATGATATAATTTTATTAGAATCATGGGATGAAGAGCATTACTCTTGACCTGTTTGGTATGTGGGACAAAAGGGAATTTGGAAGATGGGTTGGGAATAAAAGTCCACAAAACCCATCAAACCCATGTTTGACAACTACATTTCTAACCCAAGTTATCAAATCTAGCCTGTTTTAGGCCCGCAATTTAAACTCATGTGCATGAGTGTCATGAAACCCGGTGGGGGGTGGGTTTCATATGAGGGTTAAAAGGTTGAACATATAAAATGACATTTATACCCCCATATAACCCATATACTCCAAATAATCAAATATTAAAATAATCAAATATTAATCAAATATTTATACCCCAAATAATCAAATAAGCAAATATTAAAATAATCAAATAAATCAAATATTTATACCCCAAATAATCAAATACTAAAATCATAAGGACACAAAAAAATGTACGTATACAAACATGAATTTGGATTAGATTAAGTTAAGGGGTATAATAGTTATTTATATACAAGTATATTATCATAATAGTGATATATCCGTGCGCAAACCAAGCATAGGTATGGATGACATTAAATGTTGAATCTCATCTTTATAAAGAAGAGTTTGTATTTAAAAGAATTTGGACAAACCAGTCTAAACCCTCCCCAAAAAATCAACCAAGCAAGCCCTTAAAACCAGATGTGGCGGCTGTGTCCAAAAAGGACACTCCATCACACATGCTTTGCTGTGTTTATTGGCCTCATGAAATTTATAATGATATCAGGAAAAAATAAAAAAAAAACAAATTAAGACTGTCAAGTATGGTTCACTCAATCTAAATAAAGACCCAATCAAACTTGATGGGTCAAGCCCAAATGGCCCAATCTATATAAAAAGCCCAAATCTCCATTTGAGGAGCCCAACCTCATTTAAGATCCACCAAGCCCAATCAGGCTCCATGCTTAGCCACGTCATCAAGGGGAGAGCAGAGGAGCATCACCTGCACAGCGGAAGGAAATGGTCCACCCTCACCTTATCTTTGACCGCATCTCATGGAAGCTCCTCAACCACCTCGCCCGTTGAGGATAAGTCGTGAGCTCCACCGAAATGCTTGCTAAGTTGCTGAAGAGTAGCCCAACTTGTTAGGGGACCCCTATAAATTGCACACCCCACCAACACTTAGAAAAGGACACTTACCTGAGCACGATTCTCCCTCTTCTCTCTAAAAGCTTGTAAACTCTACTCCCCGCTCCCTTGAGTTAATAAAAGCTCCCCGGCAACCAAAGCCATTCAAGAGTGGACGTAGGTCACGTTGACCGAACCACTATAAATTCTGCCTTTTCCTATTCCCTACTATTTTACTGCATTTATTAATTACACTTAACAGGTGGTGTGCAAAACCATTTTTGTGCATCATCAGTTTGGCGCCGTCTGTGGGAAGAGACAAAACTTCTTACTCCAAAATTTTCACCTCCTAAGCCAATGACGATCACTACCAGATCCATGAATCAACCTGAAGGTAATCCTCCACGAGAGGAGGGGATTGCTCCTCCACCCATCAACCCTGTCCCAAATGCTCCAGCTCCCAATCCACAACAAATGTTGGAGACCATGCAGCAGCTGGTAGCCCAAAACCAGCAGATACTGCAACTTATGCTCCCTGGACAAGGTGGAGCACAGCTTGGTGGTGCGCAGCATGGAGGACCCCAAGGAGCTCCACGCCCTGGACATCAAGGAGCTCCACACCCTGGTGTTCCACACCTAGGCGCCCATACAGGGCTGGGCGCCCCCTTTGGAGCCCCTTTGGACGCCCCACACAGGGGAGCCCAACATGAGGGAGTCCCTCACCCTCCTCCTGCTTCCCATGGTGAGGACCCCCATCTCCAAGAGGATGAGGGCGAGAACCAAAGCATGGAGCATGGGAGCCATTTCCATGACCATTCCAGAGGAGCCACCCAACCACTGGGACGAGAAAATCAAGGAGGTACAAAATCAATTGGGTGATGTCTTCAACGCTATGAAGGCACAGGGACCAGAGACCGTAGATTACCTGGTAAGGCGTACAGACACCCCATTCAAGCCTGACGTGGCGAACTATCCCCTCCCTCAGAAGTTCAAAATGCCGTCAGTAGAGACCTTTGACGGGAAGAAAGATCCATTAGACCATCTGGAGACTTACAAGACCCTAATGCAGCTGCACAGTGTCCCCGACGAAATCATGTGCAGAGCATTCTCAACCACTTTGAAGGGATCGACTCGACAGTGGTTTGCCAAGCTCGCTCCTGCCTCTATATCCTCCTTCGCTGAGCTGAGCAGGTCGTTCGTGTCACACTTCATCGGAGGGCGCCGCCACCAGAAGCCCGTCACTCACCTGCTCAGCATAAAGCAGGACAAGGACGAAAGCCTGAGGAGCTATCTCACTCGTTTCAACGAGGAGGTCCTTCAGGTAGAAGAACCCGATGACAAGGTGTCCATGACTGCATTCTTGGGAGGCCTCCGCTCTTCAAGCTTCCTATTTTCGGTGACCACCAAGGAGCATGCCGGAGCTACTAGCCAAAGCCCAAAAATACATGAATGCAGAAGACATCACGAGGGCCAGACGAGGGGAAACATCCAGAACAGGGGAGAAGAGAAAGGAGAGAGACAGAGACGACAGGAAGGAGACTAGCAATAAGCACAACAGGACAGAGAGGGTACCTGTCAGGGACCGACTTGGTCCTGCTCCTCAGAGGGACCGACTTGGTCCTGCTCCGCAGAGGGACCGACAAGCCTTTACTCCCCTCAACGCCGCTGTCGGGCACATCTTATGCCAGATCCAGGAGGACCCCGCAGTAAAGTGGCCTGGGAGGATGAAGTCTCCCCCAAACCGCAGGAACCCCAGCAAGTATTGTCGCTTCCACCGCGACCATGGTCATGACACCGACGATTGTTATGACCTTAAAAGGCAAATTGAGGACCTCATCCAACGTGGACACCTTTGTCAGTATGTAGCCGGAAGAGGACAAGCACCGCCTCTACCCCACAATCAGGGAGATCCACAGCCCATTGGGGAGATCCACACCATCTCGGGAGGACTAGCAGGAGGTGGGGAATCACTTTCTGCAATGAAGGCCCACGCCAGAAAGGTGAGGCACTTCGACGAGTCGCGTCCATCCAAGGCGTTGAAGCAGGACGACTGTGAGGTCATATCCTTCTCGGATAGGGACTTGGAAGGAATCCAACACCCCCATGATGACCCCCTGGTGCTCACCATGACCGTGGCCAATTTCCAAGTGCGCAGGATCTTGGTGGATAGTGGCAGCTCTGCAGACATTCTTTTCGCAGAGGCTTATGACAAGCTCAACCTGGGCAGGGAGAGACTGCAACCTATCAGATCACCACTCATTGGTTTCTCAGGGGAGAAGGTATATCCCCTTGGGTCCATCACTCTTCCTGTCACAGCCGGAGCAGCACCCCGAAGCTCCACCGTCATGGTCAATTTTTTGATAATAGACTGCCCGTCAGCCTACAACATCATTCTGGGCCGACCTGCTCTTAACACATTAAGAGCTGTGCCCTCCACTTATCATCTCATCCTCCGCTTTCCAACCCCACATGGAGTCGGAGAGATCAGAGGAGACCAGTTGGCGGCAAGGGAGTGCTATGTCTCCTCTATGAAGACCAGGAAACCACAAGAAGCATTGCAAGTTGAAATCCTAGATCCGAGGGATGATTCCACCATAGAAAGAGGGGAACCGGTGGAGGAGCTCACCCCCATGGTTTTGGATAAAGATCACCCAGACAGAAGAATATACGTTGGCTCTTCCCTTTCTGCAGAGCTGGTTGGCCCGCTAATATATTTTTTGAAACACAACATGGACGTCTTTGCATGGTCACATGCAGATCTTGAGGGAATCGACCCAGAAGTGGCCACGCACCGCCTCAATGTTGACCCACACCACAAGCCTGTTCGCCAAAAACTAAGGGGCGCCTCCACTGAAAGGGCCCAAGCTATGGATAAGGAGGTGGGAAAACTGATAGACAACGGGGCCGTCAGAGAAGTAGCATATCCTGAGTGGCTCTCCAACGTGGTAATGGTCACCAAAGCCAATGGAAAATGGCGCCTCTGCGTCGACTTCACAGAACTCAACAAAGCATGCCCGAAAGACAGCTACCCGCTGCCGAGAATCGACCTCCTCATCGACGCCACCGCAGGACATGAGTTGCTCACTTTCTTGGATGCGTATTCTGGATATAACCAAATTAGCATGCACCCTCCAGACCAGGAGAAGACGTCATTCATCACTCCAAAAGGGACATACTGTTACAGGGTCATGCCATTCGGATTGAAGAACGCAGGAGCAACCTACCAACGGCTGGTGAATAAGATGTTCAAGTCTCAGATTGGGCGAACAATGGAGGTATACGTGGATGATATGCTGGTGAAAAGCCTCGCAGCAGCGGACCATGTTGATCACCTTCAGGAAACTTTTAATGTCCTAAGGTCCTATCACATGAAGCTCAATCCTGAAAAGTGCGCCTTTGGCGTAGGGTCAGGCAAATTTTTGGGCTTCATGGTCAACCAGAGAGGAATTGAGGCGAATCCTGACAAGATCAAGGCTATCCTTGATATGAAGTCACCCTCCTCAACCAAGGAGCTCCAGCGCCTTAATGGGAGAATCGCAGCACTCAATAGGTTCGTCTCCAAGTCTGCAGACAAATGTCTCCCCTTCTTTAAGATTCTCCGAAAGGCATTTGAATGGGAACCTGAGGCTGAGGAGGCCTTCCAAAGGCTCAAGGCTTACCTGGCCATACCTCCCCTCCTGTCACATGCCATTCCAGGAGAAGTTCTTCACCTATATCTTTCTGCCTCTTCATCAGCAGTAAATTATGTGCTTGTCAGGAATGATAATGGAGTGCAGAGGCCAATTTATTACGTGAGCAGGGCATACCGGGGGGCAGAGATCAGATACTCGGAACTAGAAAAACTGGCGCTCGCTCTTATCACGACGGCGAGACGGCTGCGACACTACTTTCAGAGTCACTGCATAGTGGTCACCACAGACCAACCCCTAAAAAGGGTCCTGGGAAAGCCGGATGTATCCGGTAGACTTCTCAAATGGGCAGTGGAGCTGGGTGAGTTCGACATTCAGTACCAACCAAGGACAACCATCAAAGCACAAGCTTTGGCGGATTTCATTGCTGAGCTTACACCAAAGGAAGAAGGGAACTGCAAGGATACCCATATGCTCAGCGAGGATAACCAAAGCCATAACAGAGACTCCCTGACACTCAAACTGGGCGCCCAGGCTGCTCCCTCTGGCGCCCAGGACTCCTCCCCAGGCGCTCAGGACTCCACCCCAGGCACCCAGGCTGCTCCCTCTGGCGCCCAGGACTCCTCCCCAGGCGCACAGGCTGCCCCCTCTGGCGCCCAGGTTGTTCCCTCTGGCGCCCAGGCTGCTCTACCAGAAGCCCAGTCGTCCACTTTAGCCTCTAGACCCTCCTCTCCTTTGCTTTGGAAGCTTTACGTAGATGGTTCCTCAACCAGTGGTGGAGGAGGAGCGGGACTGATCTTGATCAGCCCAGATGGCACCACCATCAAATATGCAGTAAAGCTCCATTTCGCTGTTTCAAACAACGAGGCAGAGTACGAAGCCCTCCTCTCAGGACTAAGATTAGCAGTTGAAATGGAAGCCTAGCACCTCTCCACGTATAGCGACTCCCAGCTGATAGTCAATCAAGTGAAGGGGGAGTTCGAAGCCAAAGGAGCCAGGATGCAAGAGTACCATGGCATGACAAGGAGCATCATCACAAAGTTCCACTACTTCGAGATAAGCCACATTCACAGGGAAGACAACATGGCCGCGGATGCACTTGCAAGGCTTGCCTCATCCATGGAAGCCCCACCAGGAGAACCAGCATTCATCGGTCACCAGTTCGAGCCAAGCAAGTTGGACATGGAGGCCGTAAACATCAACTGTACATCGGCCGAATCAAATTGTATGACCCCAATAAGGGCATACCTCCAAGAAAGTGTGCTGCCAGATGATGCCCTAGAGGCTAGAAAGCTGAGGGTGAGAGCCTCCAAGTTTACCATCCTCCAGGACACTCTATACAAGAAAAGTTATTCCTTACCTTTGCTGCGGTGTCTATCACCCGAAGAGGCTCACTATGCACTGCGAGAGATCCACGAGGGAATATGTGGGAATCATTCTGGAGGGCACTCCCTTGCCCACAAGGCACTCAGGCAAGGCTACTTTTGGCCTACCATGGTAAGGGACGCTCAAGAATTCTCCAAAAAGTGTGACAAATGTCAACGATTTGCAACCGTGCCCAGACAACCACCAGAAGAGCTAACAACCATCTCAAGCCCGTGGCCTTTCTCCAAGTGGGGCATCGACATCCTAGGCCCTTTGCCCCTCAGCAAAAGACAGTGTAAGTTTGTGGTAGTAGCAATCGACTACTTCACCAAGTGGGCAGAGGCAGAACCCTTAGCAAGAATCACAGATGTAAAGGTCAAAGATTTTATCTGGAAGAGTCTGGTATGTCGATTCGGGATTCCCCATGCATTGGTAAGTGATAACGCCAAGCAGTTCGACAACAAGTTGCTGAACTCTTTCTGTTCCGACCTCCAAATAAAACAACCTCACTCCAGTCCAGCACATCCACAAGCAAATGGGCAAGCAGAAGTCATGGTGAGAACCGTGCTGCACAACTTGAAGACAAGGCTCGAAAGAGCAAAGGGTCTTTGGGTTGACGAGCTCCCGGGAGTGCTGTGGGCATATCGAACCATGCCAAGAGCTCCTACTGGGGAAACTCCTTTCTCCCTAGCCTTTGGAACTGAGGCAGTCATTCCTGTGGAGATAGGAGTGCACTCCCTACGAGTCCAACAACATGACCCCATCAACAACGAGGAAGGACTCCGCATCAACCTCGACTTAGTGGAGGAGGCAAGGGAAATGGCTATGGTCCGCAACGCGGAGTACAAACGACGCATGGCAAAGTACTACAATTCGAGGGTGAAGCCTCGTTCCTTCCAACCAGGGGACGTGGTCCTCAAGAAAGTTATCCTCACCACAAAAGATTCACGCGAAGGGAAGCTAGGACCGAATTGGGAAGGACCCTATCTCATAACAAAGGTGGTGAGGCCAGGTACCTACAAGATCCAGAATTTTGATGGGAAAGTATTACTCCATCCATGGAATGAGGAGCACTTAAAGAGGTATTATCAATGACACTTTGAGAGCATCAAAATAGTGGAAGTAGGGACTTGATTTTATTTTCTAGGATTATCACCCGATATTCAATGTATTTTTTTGGGAATTACTACCCAATATTGTTTTATATAAGCAATAAATCAATAAAATTTTCTACATTATTACTCCAAAAAAGATTTTTGCATTTCATTTCAAAAGAGTTTCAGTACAAAAGCGAGGCTAGAAATGGCCTTTCTTAAAAAAAATAAAATAAAATCAAAAGTCCTGAACACTCTGAGTGCTCTCATGATCGTCCTCTACCTCCTCCTCGTCATCCTCAACATCATCAGAGCCCCCCTCGCTACCATCAGCTGGTACGAAGCCTGAAAAGTCAATGTCAGGGAAAGCAGCAGAGGCCTTCCCTCGGAACTCCTCGAAGCCATCAATAAAAGCATCTGCAAGGCCATTCTCCAAGTCCTCCTCAGCACGGGAAGCTCTCTCATGAGCATTCTCCAAGACCTCCTCAGCACGGGAAGCTCTCTCATGAGCATTCTCCAAGACCTTCTCAGCACGGGAAGCTCTCTCCTGAGCTGCCTTCAACTCTGCCTCCACATCAACCTCTCTGAGCATGGCCCTCTCATGGGCCTGTGCAAGCTCAGCCTCCATGAGCGCGTTCCTCTCGCGGAGTGCCAAAAGCTCAGCCTCAAGTGTAGTTGCCCGCTTACGGGCCTCAACAAGCTCATCATCCCTGAGCGCCTCCCTCTCATGGGTCGCCGAAAGCTCAGACTCAAGCTTGGATGCCCTCTCTTGAGCCGCCACAAGCTCATCCCGAGAAGTGCTACTAGCTGCCTTAAACTCGGCAATCATCCTCTGAGCAGCAATAAGCTCCTTTAGTGCAACATCGAGATCCAGCTTCAGCTTGTCGTGTTTGAAAGCCCTTGAAAGCAAGCAGATGGATGAAGTTGAAACCTGAAAAAGATGAAAGATGGAGAAATGTTAGAAAGGCATAAGGAAGAACTGGAGAAAGGGAAGTGTCAACCCTTACCTGAGCCAGACCTTTCAAATAAGTATCGACAACCGTCTCAGTACCCAAATTGCCAAGATGATGGACCTCAGGTGCAAACACAAACCTCCCAAGTCTCTCCTGAATAATTCGAGGCCTGCCCATCATAGGAATAAAGAAATCCGGTCCCCTTATAGAAGTTTCTGTACGGGGCAAGGTCGAAGGAGGAGCAGAAGGTGAACCTGGCAAGGGAGCGTGTGGAGTGGCAACTAAAGGAGCCTCTAGTTGCGGAGGAGGCATCACCACCGGAGGAATCACTTGCTGAGAAGGCGCCACCACCGGAGAGGTGACTAGCTGAATAGGTGCCACCTCCGTAGAAGTCATTTGGGGGGCATCACCTGTCCTCGCCACCTTAGAAGAAGGAGGGCTCCTATCGGAGTAACGGGATGCCACCACCCGTTTACTTGCTGCCAAAAATGATAAGGTGTTTGGGAGGTGAAAAATACCAAGGGGAAGAGAAAAATAAAGAAGGAAATCAACTCACCCTTTTTTGAAGAAGAACCACCAGATCTTGTGAAAGAAGCAACGACCCTAGTATCCTTGGGAAGAAGATCCCCCAAATCCTTGAAAGGGCAAGCCTTGACAACCTTCAACTTCCGCTCCTGGTCTTGAGAAAGCACAAGTATATTTGCAAGAGTACAGTGAGCACACATACATGTATATATATAAAGGAGAGAGAAGAAGCAAAGGTGCAGCGTACCGGGTTTTCTGGCAGCATCCCACCGTATGGGCACCAAAGCTCTATCGGCTTCTGCAACCCACTCTCCACCAACAAAGAAGAAGCAAGATTTCTAGCCAGTACAATTAGAGCGCTGACCCGTGAGCACTGTACCAATTTTTGTGGTAAAGTAATACCACCCCCTGTTCGGTGTAGGAGTCTCGCTCAAATTATATGCTGCATGGAACTCCACAGGAGAAGCATCTTCCTGGTGCACTCTCCTCCACAACGCAAGAAAGCCCAACAGAACTCTCCAACCATTAGGCGCTAGCCGCCCCGGAGTCAAGGAAAAGTAGTGCAAAATACGACAAATGGGAGAGGACATGGGAAACCTTAGCCCAGCCTCAAGCATCTCCTCATAAATGACAATATCACCAGAGGAGTCGTCGCAAGCAAACTCGCTCGGCTCAGCCCGACGGCACAGCACGGTCGGAGGAATGCGATAAGCATAAACCAGTCTCGAGATATCCTCAGCCGAATTTAATAAGCTGGAAAGAGTGCTTACCTTAGACTCATCTTCGTCGAGTCCCACTTTACTTTTGTGTTTCTTCTTGCAGGGCAGCAGGGAGTAGTCTAAGCCACCACTTGAGAAGTCTTGAGGAGCTCGGGCTAGAGGAGTCACAGGGAGCTCCTGATCACCTAAAGTAACACCCAAAGTTTCCCTGCCACCTGAAGTGTCTAACCCAACATTGGGATGAGTGCCTGACCGTCTTTGCTCGTCCAAATGAGGCAACCCAATAGTAGGAGAGGTGCCTGATCCCCTCTGCTCGCCAAAAGGGAGCAGCCCAGCAGTTGGAGAGGCGCCTACGGTGTCCGAATTAGCGCCTGGAGTGGTGCCCATAGCTACCCATGTACCCAGGCTGCTACCCAACTCTCCCTGACGCTCCATGGACCGAAAATCAGCACTTGGTGTTGCAGAAAAGTCGCTGCCCAGCCCTCCTGAGTTGTCCGCGACACCGAAATCAGCGCTGCCCAGCGCGTTTGAGCTGTCCAGGACAGCGGGGACAGCTCCCAAGTTGCTGCCCAGCATGCCTGGGCTGTCCAGGACGCCAACCCCAGTGCCTAGGCTGCTGCCCAACGCGTTTGGGCTGTCCACAACTGCAGAACAGGCGCCCAGGCAGCTGCCCAGCGCGCAGAAACTGCCCAGGACAGCCTCCTTGTTGCTGCCCATCTCGCCTGTGGAGTCCACCATCCTTCCCCCATACATACCCAGGCTGGAGAGCTTGCCAAAAGAGCCAAAACCCATGGAAGAGGCGCCTGAACCAACGCCTGAAACAGCGCCTGCAGGCGCTTGCGCGGGCTACTGGCGCGCGCGCGCGCAGCAGCGGTTGCCGACGGCAGCTCCTCCCCACTTCCTCCATCGCTCCTTGAAACTCCAAAAGCTCCTTCAGCCCCTCCAAGGCAACCTCCTGCACTTCCCGTGGAGCAAGAAAAGTCCTTAGTTCCTCCCAAATCAGCGCCCAAAACAGCGCCTAGAGCCCCTTGCGCGGACTGCTGTGGCGCGCGCGCAGCAGCGGCTGGACGGGGACTTTCTCCTCCTCCTCCTCCTTCAACTCTTGCAACATCAAAAGTTCCAAGACCACCTTCTTCAACCCCAACTTTACCATTCCCCATGGCACCAATGGAGTTTCTTATCCTACCTCTTTCAAATCTCCAATACCCACTTCAAAAAATCCAAACCAAGAATACCCACAAAATGAGCTTGAAAGATCTCAAACCTTACCTCTCTTCTTCCAAAATCTCAATGGAATGGAAAGAACCTAGCTTACAAGAGTGGGTCTTCAAGGTTTTCAAGAATGGCCATTCAAGACTTTCAAGAAATGGGTTTTCAAGAAATGGGTAAAATGAAGGAGAAGACTACATTTATAATCTAGGGTTTTTAAAAGAAGGAAAAAGCCCAATTTGAAAGTAATGGGCTCTCCTAAAAAACTCTAGCCAAAGTGGAAAAAACTTGAGGTATGCAAAGCAAAAATGCAATGCGGAGGGAAAGAGTCATGTAGTAGAGGAACTCTCCGTCACTCAGAACTCAAGGAGCAAACTAATGCACCCTTCTCCAAGTTTCCTTGAACACGGGGCATTGGGGGGCAAATGATGGGTCAAGCCCAAATGGCCCAATCTATATAAAAAGCCCAAATCTCCATTTGAGGAGCCCAACCTCATTTAAGATCCACCAAGCCCAATCAGGCTCCATGCTTAGCCACGTCATCAAAGGGAGAGCAGAGGAGCATCACCTGCACAGCGGAAGGAAATGGTCCACCCTCACCTTATCTTTGACCGCATCTCATGGAAGCTCCTCAACCACCTCGCCCGTTGAGGATAAGTCGTGAGCTCCACCGAAATGCTTGCTAAGTTGCTGAAGAGTAGCCCAACTTGTTAGGGGACCCCTATAAATTGCACACCCCACCAACACTTAGAAAAGGACACTTACCTGAGCACGACTCTCCCTCTTCTCTCTAAAAGCTTGTAAACTCTGCTCCCCGCTCCCTTGAGTTAATAAAAGCTCCCCGGCAACCAAAGCCATTCAAGAGTGGACGTAGGTCACGTTGACCGAACCACTATAAATTCTGCATTTTCCTATTCCCTACTATTTTACTGCATTTATTAATTACACTTAACAGGTGGTGTGCAAAACCATTTTTGTGCATCATCAAAACTTTTTTATGATTCTTTTTGGGTTATGGATCCTGTTGAGAAGAAGATTTTTTTTTTTTTTATCAAATGTTGAGAAGAAGATGGAATGGACTGATTGACTCCCTGTAATAAAATTTGGATAAGTTATGATTAAAATTATATAATTTGAATAGTTCTTTGACTAAATTTTGAATAAAAAATTGGTCAAGAAGTATCAAAATTATTTTTTTACCCATATTTAATTATTATATGACAAGTTTATGATAAAGAAAAATCATTAACAATTTAGACGCTGTCTAAAATGATGTAGTTAAAATATTGAAGATCAAAATAAGATAAATCTCATACTTTAAGAATCTCAAGTGTAATTAACTCTAAAACAAATTAATTAAACTTATTCCCCAACAAATGAATAAGTTTAATAAGACGTACACTTGCAAGAGCCAAAACGTGTTCCGATGGTGTTCCTTCCATACACGCCATGTTGGCTTTGCCTCTCTCTCTCTCTCTTTTTTCTCTCTCTCACACACACACACACAGAGCTAATTGGAATTGCTCCACCACAGAAGCTCACCGCTGTCTAGCGTTGAACGACGCCACCACAAAATCTCACAAGCTTCAATTTCGGTTTGTCACTCCCAGGTTTCTCTTTCTCTCTCCGTTCTCCCTAATTCAAAAAATCTAATCTTAACCTGCCTTGTAAGTTAGGGGTTTTTCAGACATGAGTGTGATAATTTTATAACGATTGTTTTTTTTTTCTGGTTTTATTGTTTTGGATGTTGTTTGTCTTCTTCAATTGTCTGGATCATGCAAAAATTGTAGGATTAACATTTAAGATAGTTGGAAAGACTGACAGAGATATGGCGAACAAGAGACCAAATTTGACATTTTCTTCTACGTGGGGAGAGAGAGAGAAAAAAAAATAGGACATTGTTTGATTTTTTTAGGCAATTTCGAAGCGCTGTCGGCATCCCATAAAGCTCGAGTACTTTTCTTCTAAGTTTTTGAGAATTTTTTTTTTTGGTGGGTAAGTTTTTCAAACTCGAGTTATTCGTAGTTTAAGATTCTTTTGCTTCCAAAGAATGATTGATTTATTTGACTGTTTGATTGTTTTCATCTCCCCATCAGGAAATTGAACAGCTTTGTGGGTAAAATAATGTTATTAGGATCTAAATATTTGATCTAATTTGGTAACTTAATAGTGTGACTTGATTATAACTGTTAGATTAACACCAAGTTTTAATATTTGATGGAACCCACGGTTAATTCAATGCCTATAATGCATTAAGTCAGTAAATTATGTCAATAAATTAGGTCTCAATAACATTGATCTTGTGATTATGTTCTACCATTAAAATCCTAAATTTGTTTGATGTTTGATTTTAGGTAGTCGCTAATTAGTTATAAGCATTTGTTATATCATTTTTGGTCTAAGCAATTATTGATGTTGGTATTATTGTTTTGTTTTGCAATTTACTCATTACATAGTTTTTGTGAGGTTACAACCATACTGGGCATTGTTATTCAGCATGCAAATATGTCCACATTTATAGAATCTTTTATTCATTACTTTTGTTTTGTTTCTCTTTCAGATTTGTTCTTCGCCAGAGATGTTGGCTGCAGCACCCAATTGGGATTCTTTGGGGAGAGATATTTGATGCTGATACAATTATATTTTTGGATATTTTTTGAATAAGTTCTGTAGTGTGTAATCTCATCAACTTTTAATTGCAATAAACCATTATTTTTTATGATGCGCAAATCGGTATTGCGCAAAATCAACAGTAAAGTATATCAAGAGACGATTAATGAGCAGTAAATAGGCAAACAATGATAAAACAGTAAATAAAGAGCCGACACAGAAATTTATAGTGGTTCGGTCCGGATGACCTATTCCACTCTCAGGAACGACAGCAGTGGCCGGAGGTGTTTTATTGATGAACAATGTAGCCGGGAGAGTAACTTTGGGAGTATTACAGTGTTTGGGGAAAAGAGAGAGAGCAATGTATGCAGTGAAGTATGTGAGGTATTGGAGGCGTACCCTTACTGTTGAGAGGGCGTACATTATATAGTTAGGGTAAGGCGGTGACGTGAGGGAGATGACTTCTACTATTTTGGGAAGCACAGTTATGGTAGGATTGAATCTCAGTATTTCGATATTCTTTCCTCCTGCTCCTATTTCGTCGGAGGAGAATCCTGAGCTGAACTAGGAGGAGAAGCCTGAGCTTGGTCTTGACCTTGGACTTGACTTGGCTTGGATTTGCATTGGAGTCAAGAGGACAACGGAGGAGAAGTCAGGAGGGCCAGACCATGGGCGCCCAGGCCATGGGCGGCGCCTAGGCTTGGTGGCCTCCCCATGGGCGGCGCCCCCTTGATCCTTGATGGGCGTTGGCCTTTGGCTTGAGCTCCTTTTGACTCCTTGTTGATTTACGAGCGGGTCCAATTCCCTTTAGTCTCCCGTAATTTGGACTCCCGGGTTGATTCAGCTCCGATTCGACTTTCCTTTGGGCTTTATTGGTTTAATTAGATTGGGTTTGGCCTAGTCAAATTCGGGCTCATCAATTTTGATCTATAACTGTTTTATGTTATTAGTTTTAAATTGCAATAAATTATTCTTTTACATTTAATATTTGTATTTGTTATGATTGAAATGGGATGATAGAATGGCAGGAAATCACAAGCGATAAATTGAGATTAAAAAGAATAATTAATAAAAAAAATTAATTAATTTTTAGCAACAAAATAATTCATCTATGTGATTAGTTTTTTTTCTGGTAAAATTTTTGTCACTAAAATATTTATTAACAATTTTGATTGTGGTCAATTGAAAGTAATTTCATCGCCAATTGTAGGGATTTTAGGACGAATATTGTTATCTTTAAAAATGATAAATGAGCCACGAAATTTTTGTCATTAACATAAATTTTGTGTAACCAAAAAAATTTGTCACTGAACTACAAATGAGCGACAAAATTTTTTTCGTCATTAAAAGTATTTTTGTATGACAAAAAAATTATTGATGAATAGCAAATTCGTGATAAAATTTTTTATCAGCAACCAATAGTTTTGTACGACGAAAAAAAATGGTCGTTGAAAGTAAACTTTTAATATCGATTTAAATCGTTATGAAATAATTAACCACAAGAGTTCAATTTTGTCACTAAATATTTTTCTCAATTCTCATACCCCACTAATTAATGGACAATGTTTTGGTGGAGGTAGACTTTTAGTGACGAAATTTAACAATTGGACGACGAATTTATTGGTCACTGAAACAATAATTTCTTGTAGTGACTTGTGTGCCCTCATCAATATAGAAAGTTCGCCAACATCAATGATTGACTTGTGTACCTTCAGCAATAAATAAAATGATTTTTTATTTATCTTGAATGATTTTTTTGAGCTTGATCGACATCGCAATCCAAAGACAAGACCAGATCCCCATCAACATCCAATAGATGAGGTAACTGGAAACTCCATCTACGTTTTAATATTTGCTAAGCATTACGTGATATAATGTGAATGCAGTGCAGCCTCTGTATAAAGCTCAGCAAAATCCTCAGTCAGTACTTGCGAAAAATAGCACAGAAGAACAAGCACAGAAAGGTTCTCTCTCTCTCTCTCTCTCTCTCTCTCTCTCTCTCTCTCTCTCACACACACACACACATAATGTGTACTCACTACTCAGACACTTTTCGAGTGCTTCCCATGTTTCTTTTCCCAAAATCTTCACACATTATTAAGAAGAGCAGGGATCTAATATGGTGACCTAATGATGTAGCTTCAATCCAACCATTTGATTAGTTGTGAGTTCCAATGTTAGATGGAGCCCATAACCAATCCAATGGTTGTACATCATTAGGTCCCTAAATTAAGTTCAAATAACATTTTGCTATTAAGAATGATTCCGTTTTTATGTGTTTACTGTTTAGGGTCAGGTTAATGGAAGGCTATGTACTTTGTTTCAAAAAGAAACTCTCAGCAACAGACATTTCACGGAACCTGAAGATGTCAAAGTGGGCACTTGACTTACCTCCTGGAAATGAGATCATGTATGTACTGGACCCGAATGGAGAGACCACCTGGGAGTTCATATGTTCGACAAGGAACAGCGGTTGACCTCGATGACATATCAGTGGATGAATTTTGCGGAGAAGAAAAAACTTATGCCCGATGACATACTCCGATTCTTTGCGGAGAAGAAAAAACTTATGCCCGATGACATACTCCGATTCTATCGCTCGACTAATGGAGATGGGTATTTGATGGAGCTCGAACGCCATAGCATCCGACTATTTGGGGTGACCATATACATCAACTGAACTTCCATATATACATATCAGAGGAGGTGGTTAATTGGTTATATGTTGTTTCCTTTTTTTCTCGGGGCGTTATGTTTTTGTAGTGTTCTTTTCGTTAAATTTTGACCTGAAGAAAAGTGTGGTGGTTGTGTTGTATAATTAAGTGGTAGGCAGTTGTGGTGATGGTGTTGGTGGTGTACAATTCAGTGGTGCGTAATGGTGGTCAGGGTGGTGTGCAATCCAGTGGTTGGTAGTAGTGGTGGTGTACAATCCAGTGGTGGGTAGTGGTGGTGGTGGTGTACAATTCAGAGGTGGATTGTTGTGGAGGTGGTGGCGTAATTAATCCAGTGGTGATGGTGGCCTACAATCTAGTGGTGATGGTGGTGGTGATAGTGATGGTGGCGATGGTGATTGTGATAGTTAAGGTGACGATGGTGATGGGATAGTGATGGTGGGTTGAGGTGGTGGTGGTAATGGTGATGGTGGTGTACAATCCACTGGTTGATAGTGGTGGTGGTGGTGTACAATTCAGAGGTGGTAGTGGTGGACCGTGGACGAGCTGGCATACAATCCAGTGATGGTGGTGGTGGGGATATTGATGGTGGTGATGGTGATAGTGATGGTGGGTTGTGGTGGTGGTGGTGGTGGTGGTGGTGAACAATTTAGAGCTGGGTAGTGGTGGACGTGGTGGCGTACAATCCAGTGATGGTGGTGGTGGTGGTGATAGTGATAGTGATGGTGGTGATAGTGATAGTGATGGTGGGTTGTGGTGGTGGTGGTGAACAATTCAGAGCTGGGTAGTGGTGGACGTGGTGGCGTACAATCCTGATGATGGTGATGGTGATAGTCATGATGGTAGTGATAATGATGGTAGGTTGTGGTGATGGTAATGGTGGTGTACAATCCAGTGGTGGGTGGTGGTGGTGTACAGTTCAGAGGTCGACATGGTGGGGTACAATCTAGTGGTGATGATGGTGGTGATAGTGATTATGGGTTTTGGTGGTGGTGGTGGTGGCGGCGGCGGCGGTTGTGGTGGTGATAGTGATCGTGGGTTGTGGTGGTGTGCAGTGGTGGCGGTGGTGTACATTCCAGTGGAAGGAGAGAGTCAAAAAAATCAGCTGTGTGATTTTTCTTTTTTTCTTTTTCCTTTTTTTTTTGGAACAAACTGTGGATCTTTTAGTTGAATGTCGTCTATAATGTGGGGTCCACATGCCAAAATGATTTATGGATTGGCCTCAAACCCTCGCCTGTTCGGTCATCTTCTCTGACGCTGGTTGTCGTCCTCATCATCAAACACCACTTCAAAATTCTTAGCGTTCAAATCCGTTAAAGCAGTCATGGCCTCATGGGTCTTGCCCACAAATATTCTCTTCTTGTAATCTGTTCAAAACATTGTAATCAAGTATGTGTTTGTTTGGGTATGAGGAGCAATGATCTCACCAAGAACACAAAAATTTACACAAGAATACAGCAAAACCAGGGCAAACAAAAAAACCTGATACAAGTATGATTCCAATTCAATCCAAAAAACAAGTCTATTTCATCAAAATTGACTTACAATATCAAGCAATATAAGGGGATACTCATTCGAGTTTTTTTTCAGCAAGAAACAAACCAAAAAAAACAGCCTTCTAAGACCCAAGAATGGAGCTGCAGCTCCTTCCCCACACAGTACTGCACCAAATCTGTTTTTTTTTTCTGGGCAGCAACTCTCACTTTTCTCCTCTCTCTCTCTCTCTCTCTCTCTCTCTCTCTCCGGTAGAGAACTCCAACAGCTGTTTAAGACCAAACTCAAGCAAGTTGCTGGGATCCACCAATCAAAAGACACAAAAATAATCTAATTGCTACCAAGGACAAAGAAACTCATAAATAATAAAGACAACCCGAAAGAGAATATTTGTTTTGCAAGCAGGCTCTTTGCATCCGACTCTTTTGGAGTGACCATAGACATCAGCAGAAGTTGGATCTATACATACCAGCAGAGGAGGAGGTTGTGTTTTTAGCGTACGCATGAATGAATCTTGATTATATCAATAAATTTCCTTTGAAATCTTGTGTACCTGATTAGCACTCAAAAGTAGCATATTGTTACACTCTTTTTGGACTAATTATACTTTGATGGAGTTTAAATGATGATATTTTAGGTTCTAAAGTGAAGGAAAGTCCAAAGGCATCCAAGAAGTACATCTGAGGGACAAATGCCGAATTAACGCAAGACCAAGGGAGCAATGTCAGGAGAATGCAAAGAATGAAGGACAAAGTGTAATAAAAGAAGGACAAAGTGTAATAAAAGCATTTGAAAAATCAGCATTCAACAACACCACCGTTCATTCTCCACTTGCCCACTTGCCCACTTGCCCAGCCTTCCTACGCCTATAAATAGGCTGCTCCTTCTGCATTTCAAGGGGGGATCTGAGGGTGGAATTGGTGGAAAAAACGGAGAGAAAAACCAAGAGAGTTATTGTAAGGGGAGAGATTTTAGAGGAGAGTTTTTAGAGAGCAAAATTTCTTTCATCTTTTGTAGCTTCCATTTCAATTCATGTATTGAAGATTTTATGCTTATGTTCTTATGGTAAGAGTTCTTTTTTTATAATTGTCATTTCTTTATAGCTTTTATATTTACTTGCTTATATAAATATAATGGAAGGCTGAGCCTCCTCTACTAAGTGTTTTCTTTTATGTTTTAGATCTTGGTTGTGGATTAAACACTAAGAAGTTATTGTTTTCTTTTATGTTTTTATTATATCTTGGTTGTGGATTAAACACCAAGAAGTTGTTGTTTTTCTTTTATGTATTTTTATCTCTTGGTTGTGAATTAAACACCAAGTAATTATTGCTTTCTTTTAATTTAAGTATTGTTTTCTTTTACTTCCATTGCTTGAGCATCCTTCTTCTTAGAGGAGTGAAACTCTTCCACCTTTTTAGTGCTTTACCAAAGCCGTGAAGGGTGGAACGTGATTCACTCATTCTTTGTCGAAGATCGGCTCCTTGTTTAGCTATTTTATTTTAAAGCATTTCACTTCTAGTGCTTGAGCATTTTACTTTGTAACACCTTTTGGGGATGAGTACCATTCATCATTCTAGCTTTACCATAGCTATGAAGGGTGAGTAGTCCTCATTCACTCTTTGGGAAGGGATGATAGATATGTAAAAGATTAATCCGGACATTATGTTTGTGTATCACCTTTATGCTTAAATGTTCTATACTCCACTTGATTTTTGGGTGATTGAATGCACCTAGCAAAGTAAAGGTACTTTGTATAATCAACGGATCTTTCTATGATAAATGGATGACTCCTACATGGAAAGATCCATTGATTCAAGGCAAGTACCCTAACTAACTCTTCATGACAAAATTTCAATGTCCACCATTATTGCACTTCATTCCTATCTTCCGATTAATTTGCCGTTGACACGGGAGTTAATTGAGTTATAAAGCATAAACATAATGCACCGGATAATCAACTACATATTCTGATTCCCGAACCAAAGAGTGTTTGTTACATTTAATCATCTTATATTTTGTCTAGAAAAATACCCATTGGAAAGAATTTTACATTCTATCCAAAACTTCCCACAACTTCAAAATCATAATATTTCCAGTTACAAGTCTTTCTCACTATTTACTTCAAAGAACACCAACCATAGTTCCCTGAGGATTCGACTCTGGACTCAAACCAGATTATTACTACAACTTGACCGCCTGCACTTGGGTGTACACATTTCGGATCAAGTCAGTACCCTTTTTGGGTTTGGCTGTTTTAGGAGTGTTATTTTCGTTATATTTTGAATCTTTGATCTTACTACTAGTTTGTGGCGGTGGTGGTGGTGTTCAATTCAGTAGAAATTGTGGTGATAAACGATTCAGTGGTGGATGGTGGTGGTGAGTGGAGCAATTTTGCAGAGAAGGAGATGGTTTTAGCCAATTAGATACTCCGATTCTCTTTCATGAAGAAAAACTATTTCTCTCGATTCAGGATATTTTCAGCCGAAAAATTTCTTTTATTATCCTCCATTAAACTCTTGATTATCATAACGACCAAGAAAAAAACCCAATGATTTGTATCTTTTCCGTATTTTTCCCTTTGTTATGGCACACTAAGGATAAAAAAGCAGATACAGATTAATCTTGTCAAATTCCTCCTCTTAACACCACTGCTAAATCTATGAATCTTGGTCAAAACCAAAAAGTGTTTTCTCTTTTTGTTACTTGTTAAATAATTGAAGTGTGACGAGGGCGCTCCGAGTCATTTTGGAGCTTAAAGCGGCAATTAAAAAAATATTTTTAAATATAATATTTTATTTAAAATTTATATTTTTTATTTTTTGTGATGTAAAAGTACTAATTAAGTTTTTATATTCAAGTTTTGCTGTTATATGTTTTTGGATTGATAATATTGCTAATTCACTTCATCTTTCTTGTGACATAGTTGATCTTAAATCAGATTTTATCAATTTTAATTTTGAAAAATTTATTTCTACAAAAGCAACAGTTACATAAATTGTTAATAATATTCTGTAAACAATACATGCATTCAAAAAATATCAACCAAACAATCACAAATTTATCAAGAAATCTTTTTTGAGATTCTTTAATTCATCTTTTTTTTTTTTCTCTCTTTTCATATCATCCAGTTGTTTTCTACTTGCCATATTATTAAATATCAACCAAATAATGAAATAATTAGACACAATCTATATTAAAAAATATAATAAAAACTTCAAATAAAAAATTCAAAAGCATAGAATATGAGGACATGATTTGTTGTTATTTTCGATTTTTCCGCAAAATCTGATTATTACTTCAACTGCCAAGCCACCAATTGCCCACTGCCCAAGCTTAAAATGCTAATGGTAATAGAGAATAGACTTTGTGAATTTTTTAATATATAAAAATAACAAATAAACAAACAAAGGCAAATCAATTGTCATTTGTTAGTAAGAGAGAGAAGAGAGTGTGGAAGTGAGAATGTGTTGGTCTTCTAAACTCTTTTACCGTGGAGAGAGATAGATAAATTAAAAGTGAGAATTTGTACTTGACTTGATCCGAAATGTGTACACCCAAGTGCAGACGGTCAAGCTGTAGTAATAATCCGATTTGAGTCCGGAGTCGAATCTACAAGGAGTTGTTGTTAGTGTTTCAAAGTAAGCAGTGGTGGAGACCGGTTGGTTGTATCCTTTGAGATTTGAAATTGTGATGTTCAGGATTCTTTCTGGACAAAATATAAGATTCTTTTCAGGAGAGTTTTCTAAACAAAATGTGAGATAAACTTTAATATAAAAGAGTCACTCTTTAGTTCAAGGCTTTGGACATGTAGTTAATAATCCGGTTTATTATAATTGTACTTGATAACTCAATTAACCCCCATGTCAATGGCAGGTTAATCGGAAGATAAAGGTGGATTGTGAGAATTAAGAACATGATTCCGATGTCTTCCTAGAAGTTTACAAGAATTGTCTGTGCCGAGACTTAACCCGTTTGCAAACAAGCAAGTGTTTCTACAAGACCTCCAATCATGACATTAATGCTCCTAGTCCATTCTTTAATTGAAGCTCAATAATGGTGAAGATTGAAGGGTAGTCATGAAGATCTAGCTGTGGTACTTGCCTTGAATCGATGAGTCTTTCTATGCAAGAGTTATCTATGTTATAGAAAGAACTCCTGATTATACAAAGTACCCTAGCTTTGCTAGATGCAATCAATCATTCAATAAACAAGGAGAATATAAAGCATTAAGCATAATCGAAAATGCACAAATATAACTTCCAGATAATTTCTATACGTCCATCACCTCTCACTGAAGAGTGAATGAGAAACTACTCACTTTTTATGGCTTTGGTAAAGCTAGAAAAGTGAGTGATGCTCATTCCTCCAAGTAGAGAAGTTACAAGATAAGGTACAATAAACAAGGAGCCGATCTTCGACAAGAATGAGTGAATCACATTCCACCCTTCACGGCTTTGGCGAAGTGCTAGAAAAGTGGAAGAGTTTCACTCCTCTAAGGGAAGAAAGAAGCTCAAGCATTGGAAGTGAATAAAACACATATTAAAAATAGAAGAAAAGTAGTCACTTTTGGAGGGTGATCCATAACCAAAAGTAATCTATCTTTCTTCTAGACATGAAATTAAAAGAGACAAATTACAATAAAAGAAGGCAATACTTAGATTAGAAGAAAGCAATTAAAAGAAAGCAATAATACAAGAAATCAATTACTTTTGGAGGGTTTTCCACAACCAAAGAGATCTCCCTCTTACAAGCCCCAAGGGGTGGTATTTATAGGCAACCAAAAGATGTCATTTACAAGTATCAAAAGATGACATTTACAAGTCCCAAAAGATGTCATTTACAAGCCCCAAGAAGATGCTCTTTACAAGCCCAAAGAATATGCTCTTTAATTACACTTTGATCCCCCTTTGTTTTGCTTTAATAATTGGCACCATATAGTTAGTAGCTTTGATAATTGGCTCCCCAGTAATTTGTAGCTTTGACACAATTTGCTTCCCAGTAATTTGTAGTTTTGACACAATTGGCTCCCCAGTAATTTTGACGCACAAAACCCTGAAAAGAACAATAATTAATGCATTATTCCTAATTCACACACTAACCCTAATTTGACTTACTTTGACTAGTTTAACTTTGTTTTACTAACACAATTGACATATTAACTTAATTAAATTATGTATTAATTAGGGTTAATTTCACCCCCCAACCTAACCCAACCTAAATATTACTAGTCCCTAGTAATAAATAACAACATAACAAAATAAAATCATTTTCGTAGATAACACCATTGCATTTAGTATATGCAACAAGTCGTTAAACCCCTAGGTGATCCCTAGTGGACGAGTTTTGTCTCGTGAAGGTTTCCAGTGAAGCTACCTACAAACTCCAGTTAAAAAGATGTGTATAAAAGTTAGCACCATGATCGTTGAGACACCCCATCCTTTAGTTAAATTTTTTTTTTTTTAGAAGACTTATCTGTCATTGGTACGTACTATATGCAAAAATAAATACTTGTCATATTGGTATTTGAAATTCCCTATGTAGTAAGAATAATCATTCTAGCGACAAAGTTATTATATAACAAAAACTCTTCTTTTCAACCTTCCATGGATAGCTTTGATTTCACAATCCTCTCTTAGAAATTTCTCAACAAAAATTCTCTCCGATTATAGTAACTTTTCTCTCAAAAGCATGTAATTAGAAGAAGGATAATTGTAAATTTACATGCTCAATAATTACGGGAGTGAAAACCAAGGAAACAGACTAATCAGGTTTGACATAATCTCATGGAAGAATATTGATACAATTAAAGAAATACTTTTTAACATACCCCAACTTTTGTTTGACAACACACACATGTATCAGACTTGAGATCAATTAGGGCTTTGTATAGATTATAATGTGGCCAGAGGTCAGTGGTTAACGAAATGACGTCAATTTGTATTCAAAAAGCTATCCTCTGTTTATGTAGTGTAGCACACCCCTTCCGATCTTTTGCCTAGAAATGATATTTTTTTTCTTTCATTTTTCTCATTTTTCACTTTCTTGGCAATTCCCTGTTTTTCTGTCTCTTTCCTCTTTCGGTTGTTTCCATCAATCTTTTCTTTTATTGAACAATAGTCACCATTTTCTATTTTTCTTGTCTTTCTGTGTCATATTGATTTATAAAAGGGTGCAAGAAAATTAGATAGCAAGGTATGTCAAGTATATTTTCTTGTGGCTCGGTTATCATATGGGTTTTTCAAAAAAGAAATCATTCATTGAAAGCTCAAGCATAGTTAACTAGGGATATAATTTTATAAAAGAAATGGTTAAGGTTCGAAGTTAAATCAAAAGATGGCCTAAAATCCTTTCTCAAGTATGTGCATATGTATGTGTCGTATGAACATATATGCCAATAGATTGCTTTAGTTGCATCAATCAAAGTAAATTTAATGAGATTATTCAAAGATAGATAGTGAAAAACCTTACTTGAGTAAATGTTGATTTTCTCTCAAAAGCATCGCAAGGCTCAAAAACTTACCATGGTATTCTTCGTTATCTCCACTGGTTATGTCAGGTTTTCAAAGAATTTTGGTTATATATCAATTCTATTTTCGAGTCTGGTCATTCTGTACTTTAAGAATAACAAATATCAATGTACATTTGACATTTAAGCATAAAGAAAATACCATTGAACTTGGAAAACTATGGCGTCTCAGGATAAGTCCCTACCCACGCCATAGGTTGGCATTTTAGGACATTCCTTACTCGGCCCACATCTTTTTTTCAACAAAAAGACTTTGTACATCTAAAAAATATTTACACTTTTTTAAAAAAAACGTTCGGACCATTAACCTTCATCCCCAAAACACATTTTTCCACAGTTTTGTCATTTATTAGTCAAAATCTAACCTGAGTCATCACTTGTGTCTATGTCATTCGAACAACCAGTGATTCTCCCAATTTCCTTTCTCACAAATCGGTTAAGCAAAGTACCGGAATAGCATGGCGTATCAGGGTAATCCTTACTCACCCCATTCACTATCCAGTCTAATCGATCGAGTGCGCGACCGAAAATTGGTGCAGAACACTAGTTATATCTTTTCTCGTGAAAGACTCTGCCACATTGTTTACAAGCACCCAGCCTTTTGGCACGACGGCATTTGGCAAAGGTGTTTCTGCCACAGAGGGGTTTCGCTTGTTTTTCTTGGATTTCGGCCTTCCTTATCAGTCTTGCTTTTCTCATGATCACAGTATGCACATCAGATAGAAAAGTGCGTAGAACTCCTAGACTAAACCAAAAAAGTTTAACATCCATGCTTTCTAAGCTTTAAGACTCACTATCTGATTCTTTAACGTCTGCCAGTCACAAAGACGATTGAAGTTGCATTCGATATGATCATGAAATATAAGCAAAAATACTATAAAAATAGAATTGCAAATATGAAACTAGAACAAACTGGAATTGTAGATCACAACATCCTCCAACCTAAACTGAACATTGTCCCAAATGTTTCGAATTTACCAGTAACCGCAAAATGGAGTTAGGGTTGGAGAAGTAGAGACCCGTTCATCTGCCAAAGCCTACAAAGAAAATACCCAAATTAATAATCATTCTTCGAAATAAGGGTTTCGACTAGGCTGGAAACCCGTCCTCGTAAGTGCATATAGCAGAAGAAGACACATGTACAAATACAAACATATAAAGTAAATCATTAAACAAAGGATTGAGTCTTCGGGGTATATGATCATGGATTTGTAGGGGGTGGGTTCTTTTTACTGAGATCAAAGAACAATGAAGAAGAAAAGAGAAAAAGAAGAAGGAAAGGGGGGCCAACAGCGGTGAATGAGAGGGAGACAAAAGGTGAGGGCCTCATAAAGGCGTTCTCTCGGGTCGGGTTAGGATGTATTTTTCCTGACCCGATCCATTTGAGTGTCGGCAGGTGCGAATCCCGAAGGGATATTCTGGTTCCATCAAAAGAATGGTGTCCACATTTTTAACAAAGTCCTCCAAAAATGGTTTCAACCACTGACCATTAATAGTAAAGATATTATCATTCGATGGGTTTTCTACTTCAACTGCTCCATGGCCAAACACATTTTTGACAATGTAAAGCCCAGTCCATCTTGACTTCAACTTACCAGGAAAGAGGCGGAGTCTTGAATTAAACAATAGGACTTTTTGAGAAGGTTCAAAAGACTTCCGTACAATGTTCTTGTCATGAAACAATTTCATCCTGGTTTTCGCAATCTTAGCATTCTCATATGCTTCATTTCTCAATTCCTCCAATTCATTTATCTGAAGTTTCCTTGGTAGTCCGGCCTTGTCCAGGTCAAAATTCATTGTTTTAATGGCCCAGTATGCCCTATGTTCCAATTCCACAGGTAGGTGACATGGCTTTTTATAGACTAATCGATAAGGAGACATGCCCAAAATTATTTTGAAAACAGTGCGATATGCCCAGAGTGCATCAGTTAGTCTTAACGACCAATCTTTGCGGTCTGGATTTACCGTTTTTTCTAAAATTAATTTGATCTCCCGATTAGCTAATTCAGCCTGTCCACTAGTCTGTGGGTGATAAGGGGTTGCAATTTTGTGAAAGATCAAGTATTTTCTCATTAAATTCCAGAATGGACGATTGCAAAAATGAGCACCCCCATCACTTATGATTGATCTTGGAATTCCAAACCGGGACAAAATATTTTCTTTTAAAAATTTGATCACTGTGCGGTGATCGTTGTTTCGGCATGGAATTGCTTCAACCCATTTAGATACATAGTCTACGGCCACTAAAATGTATAGATAGCCAAAGGAAGGGGGAAATTGTCCCATAAAATCGATGCCCTAACAGTCAAAAATTTCAATCACCAGAATGGGGTTTAAGGGCATCATGTTTCTTTTAGAAATGCTTCCCAACCTTTGGCATCTATCGCAAGTTAAACAAAAGGCATGGACATCTTTGAAAAGTGTGGGCCAATAAAATCCACACTGCAGGATTTTTGCAACGGTTTCCTTCGATGAAAAATGGCCACCGCATGCTTCAGAAAAACCAGTTGGTTGTATCCTTTGAGATTTGAAATTGTGGTGTTCAGGATTCTTTCTGGACAAAATATAAGATTCTTTCCAGGAGAGTTTTCTAAACAAAATGTGAGATAAGCTTTAATATAAAAGAGTCACTCTTTAGTTCAAGGCTTTGGACATGTAGTTAATTATCCGGTTTATTATAATTGTGTTTGATAGCTCAATTAAACCCCATGTCAACGGCAGGTTAATCGGAAGATAAATGTGGATTGTGAGAATTAAGAACATGATTCCGATGTCTTCCTAGAAGTTTACAAGAATTGTCTGTACTGAGACTTAACCCGTCTACAAACAAGCAAGTGCTTCTACAAGACCTCCAATCATGACATTAATGCTCCTAGTCCATTCTTTAATTGAAGCTCAATAATGGTGAAGATTGAAGGGTAGTCATGAAGATCTAGCCGGGGTATTTGCCTTGAATCGATGAGTCTTTCTATGCAAGAGTTATCTATGTTATAGAAAGAACTCTTGATTATACAAAGTACCCTAGCTTTGCTAGATGCAATCAAACACTTTTACCGTGGAGAGAGAGAGAGAGAATGAGTGGTTGGGATAAAATGTTGAAAAGTTTACTTTATAACGTTACTTTTTTCTTTCTTTTTTTCTTAATTTTTTTAATGATTTTTTTAGTGTCATGGAGTGGAGAAATAGACTTTTTTTTGTTGGACTTAAGTTTTTATAAAATTATTTTTTTATTTGGACTAGTGGTTATAATTACAAATAATGAGACCTAACTAAAAAAATAATGCCTAAAACCCAAGCTTTGATCGCCTTACACTAGGGTCGGCCTTGAGTGTGACCTTGATGAGTAAATATTGGGTATAACTCTAAAGGGTTAGTCTAATGGTAACTCAGCCACCAAATAAACTTTTCAAGTGAGGTAGGTCAAGATCTCGAATATCTCACGAAGCATAATCATTTGCTACCACCGCCCCTAGATTTATGCCTTTGTGTGGAGAGACGGTTTTACATAAGGTCCAACATTAATTTGGTACGTGAGTGAGGTAGTATTTCAATAATCTACTGGGATAGCAAAAAAAAAAAAAAAAACAAGAATGGTGTAGCGGTTATATCACATTAGCATTGCCACATTATATAACTGTCCAATAAAAAAATAAAAAAATAGATAAAGTGGACCTCATTGTCTTACATGGAGGAGGTTACATATTATATTGATAGATGGTTACTTAATTTTGTAGGACTCGCTTACTTATTTATTCATTTATTAATAAACGATTACACCACATAACATTACTGATGTAGTATAACGATTTTATCCAATATTTTCCAGACATTAACGCCTAATCATAGCGTGTGTTCCATAGATTTTCAAATCGGCCATCACCATTATTTTGAAGATGGACCGTGAGCTCTGAAATCCATTATAAGATGGTATTTGCTTTCCTTCCCCATTTCTAGTTATTTATTTTATCGAAAGGGAGACTAAAGTGCTTCATAATAATTTTTTAAATATTTTTTGAGCTATACAACTAACTAAATATTATTAAGGTCACTTAGAACAATTTCAATCCAGCTCAGTAAAATGGCTAGTTAAAATATATTTAAATATTATATTCTCTACTTTAGTTAACCATTTTTTTAAGTTCACTCTATAATTTAACTAATTACTTAAACTAATTTTAACTAACTTTCAATAATATAATTCAAATAACAAAAATCAATTGATGGTAGCAATTTAACCATACATGGGGGGTGGGGGTTCTGAAATGGGGGAAGGGAAGGGAGTTTCAGCATTGGGGAGGTGGAGGGGAGATGAGGGTGGGGGTGTAGAGGGGGAGTGTAATTCTTCCTATATATATATTTTAGGTAGAAGTTATAACTCAAAATGTGATAGAAGTTATAAATTTTAAAAATAAAATTATTATTTTTTGAGGTTAAGTTACACCTATTAAATGTGAAGTTATAATTGATCAGGAACGTTAATAATCAATTATAACATTTAACAATCGATCATAAAATTACCTCACAAATAAATATAGTTTTATCTTTAAAAAGTATAACTTGATTTCCAAAAATAGTAATTTTCAGCACGATTCCAACTTCTTTTATTTTGGGTACCATAGAATTACACTTTATATAATTACAAGAACACTCCCTTGATTTTCTAAAACCTATCTAATATTATAGTTACAAAGTTGAATTATCAATTTATATAAGCACAATAACGGTTAAAATCAATCCAATTTTTATTCATTTTGATCCAAATGATACAAAATTCATCTCAAAAAATTATTTCTACTCAAAAACATCATATTCTATGCACGGTTCCAATATCAAAGTATTCAATCAACACATTCTCCAATATCAAATAACCCCACTAATATACACCTACCTCTTTATTTCTCTATGTCATCTCTCTTATTTTCTCTCTGTTCACTTTAATTTTAAATGTCATAGTTAAAAAAATATAAATAAATTATTATTTAAAAATATAAATATTACACTATCAATGCTCAATTTTGGGTATTGTAGAATGTCTTCATGTGCCCGATTAATGTTAATCTATATAATATTACAACTAGCTAGCAATTAGAATTGCACATTTATAAAAGCAGAACAACGGTTAAAATTAATTCAATTTTCATTCAATTTCATCTAACAGCACAAAATTCAATCTAAAAAAAATTCAACCCCAAAATTTAAATTATTATTTAAAATATAAATATTCCACATTCAATGCTCGATTATTGTACAACATTTTCGTCTCGATTTTATGCCCATTTAAAACATATGCCCCCCTCTACAGTTAGGGATTATGTTCAAAATCATCTGTGCAATAGCATGATTTGTATGTTTGTATATACAAACATCACTAAAGACATTATCTATAAAGTAATACTATTTGAATCTTAAAAAGACGATTCAATTTGTTGATTAAATCTATTGTTGAAGGTATGTTAAAAGTGAATTTAAATATTAGATTGGGTCCACTACCAGTGAATTGTTATGAATGCGAGTATGAGGTCCATTAATTCAACAATTTATATATAATAACCAGTTAATACTCGTGCCTAAAAAAACTTCAATTGATCATAAAAAATAATTATGAACAATTCTTGATGAAGCTATGAAGCCATAATAGAGAGATCAATAAACATGCCATCGTTAGAAACTACTATATGTTAAACAATTAATATAGAATTAATAATTAGACATTTAATCACTGTACTCAATAGCTGCATTTTTATAGGATAAATGTTATAGTGATCAAAATTACTAATAAGACTAAATTAATAATTAGACTAAATTATGGACTGATACCAAAAATTGAATTAAAATTTTGGTAAGTTTAACATTGTTAATTATAAATAAATTCATCACTGTACTCAATAGCTGCATTTTTATAGGATAAATGTTATAGTGATCAAATTTGATGGGCCAAATAAGTTGATGGGCCAACACACCAAGATTTTTGGGCCCTTATGTGTTGGATACAAGGCTGCCAGATCATTTAAGTCATCAAACTTAATCCTCCAATTTAGTCTGAGTAGCACAGTTTTTTGTGTTAATTTGCTTTACCGATGCAGCCGTACTGTACAAATGCCTTCATTTTTATAAATACAAGTAAGCTCGTGAATCATGTTAGGTGAGGCGGATTCATGTCAGAAAGTCTTTTATTTATACTTGATTATTTATTAATTTGTATTTAACGATTCGTGTCATATTGGATTCGTATAGTGTATGAAACGTGTATAATCGGTATATAAACGAATCATGTCGTGTATTTTTTGTTTATTGGCTTCATCCATGCCTGATTTATTTATTAATCATGTCGTATTGGGTCAACTCATTTACGAAACGGGTGGCTTAAAAAAAACTCAAACCTTCTAATTTTGTGTTGTATTCGTATCGTGTTAACGAATCATATCATATTTTTCTAAGTAAAACCCACCTCTTACGCAATGAAAATCGTCTAATATGTTCATTTTTGTAATCAGTATCTGTTTCTCTCTCTTTTCGTTCACCGTTGATATTCCACTCATACATGCACATTACCCACTTTAAAACTGAAAGATCCAGACAAACTAGCAAATGAGCTGGCAATGGTCTTCATGATGCTGATTGTGCGCACAGATTTTCGCACAATGATTATGGAAGGCAGATCTCTCCCTTTGTGAACTCGCACGGGTCACGCTCGTCGATGACCCCGCAATAAGGAAAGGGTTGAGAGGGCCAAAGGGCCTGATGGAGTGGTGATGAATTGTTTCTATGAGTCCCTCGATCCTCCAGGCGATTCTACAAGGGTTTCGGCCTGGGAGATGGTATCTTCTGCAGCAAGGAACAGGTTGAGAGGACCAAAGGGCTTGATGGAGTGGTGATGAATTGTTGCGATGGTCGATCGATGCCTTCAGGCGGTTCTACAAGGGTTCCTGGTACACAGAAAACGGGTCAGAAAGGGTGCCGGAGTGTTCTCCGGCGTATCCCCTCTAACGATCAAGTCAGTTCTTTGAGAGTGGGGAAGAAGAGAACACTGGTTATTCTTGAGAGTTGTTTTTGCTTACCTTTGTTATGTGTTTTTGATAGCTATTTATACTCACCCGGACTCATCATTACTGATAGTCTAGGAAGTAGGTAGCGTTCAGAGATAGGGCAATGTGCCCCCTGTTCTGCATGGGGAAGACCCAATTATTGATTGCTCGGATTCCCGAGCAATCAAAGCTCTTCCTTATGTATGAGGATATTGAACGCTCGGATTCCCGTGCATTCAATGCTCTTGTTCCAAGAACGAATCAATAAATGCTCTGGTGTTGGGACAATTAATGCTTGCCTCTTCCTGGCTCCTTACGTCAACGCAGATATCCCATCAGTAGTGGATTCATTAAATGCCAACTTGCAACTGCCGCATATTAACAGGGGCGCCCTTGCCCGCATGTCCCTAATCATGCACTTTTTGCCACGTGTCCTGCTCCCTTTGGAGGAGTGTCCCGTTAGCCTTGACACCCTGACTCCCTTGTGCAGAGCGCCCTCATGATTCCCAGGCCAGTCGAGACAGGACAGTCGTCAGTGACTTTTCCAGGAGTAGAAATCATGAGGTAGGGCCATAGCTCTAGTCAGTATCCCTTGGTGCCGAGGGCAAATGGTAACCTTGTGATGGGTGTACCCTCGGTGCCGAGGGTACATAGTTGGGTAGGAGAACTGCAGTCCCTTATTCATCGGGGGTATATCGTGTCCGAGGATACGTGTCCCAAACATGGAGGACAGTATCTTTGTCGCCGAGACCACGTGTCCTTATCGCAGAGGAAGACGCCTGTAATGCCGAGGCTACGTGTCATGATCTGCCCTAATCTCAGAAATGTCCCCTCAACTGCCCCCCAGCCCTTTGATCTTCTTACTTGGGGGTAGTCGTGTCGTCAGAAGGTGAAAGGGCTCAACCGCCCCAACTGTCAAATCAATGCTTCAGCCGTTTCCCCGCCTTTCGGAGATCGTGCGCATTCAATGCGCCTGTCCTTGTGTTTCATGCACTAATGATGACGCCAGATGGCCTATATAAACAGACTCTTTCCTTTGTTCCCACACTTTCGACTTCCTGCCTTTTGCTCAGAGTTTCCTAGAGATTTCTTTGCCGGAGTATCGTCGGAGCTGGTGCCTGAACCTCCCCTATCCACTTTTCTTTGCCTGCAAAATATCAGGTTCTTTGTCTTCAATCGTGTCTCCGAAGAAAAACGCTGCTTCCTTCGAGTTTCTCGTTCATCTTCCAAACTTTCTGGTGAGTCTGCCTATTTTCCCTCTTGTTTCCTCGTTTCTCTTTTCCTTTTTGGATGACTGGTTGTCTTTCAGACCACCATTGTGTCTCTGGTCGTTCCTGGGTTTGGTAGGGTTCTTTGGGATCTTCATTTTCAGGCATTTGGGAACTTTAGGAACCCCTTAGGGACCTTTAGGATTCCTTGACAAAACACCAAATCAAATCATGCCGAGAAGACACCAAACAGTCGCCGAGACCCAGGAGGCTGGGACCTCTTGGCCGAGGAAGTACGAGGTCATGAGTGCCCAGCAAATAGTAAACTTCAGAACCCACTACGACATTCCTCGGAATGTTGACATTGACGAGTTTGACCCACAAATCCACCATCGTAATGTCGGCGCCGAGGGCGCTATGCCCTTTTATACAAAGGCTATCATGGAGGGCGGGATTAGGTTCCCCCTCCCTTCATTACTGCTTCAGTTCCTCTCTAGATTCCGCCTCTTCCCAGGGCAATGTGTCATCAACACTTTTAGGATAATCATGGGGGTGCTGGAGCTCAACAGGCGCCTCGGGGTCAATCTGGGCCTCGAGGATGTCCTCTTCTGCTACGCCCTCATGAGGGTGATGCCCCAACAGACTTTCTACCTTAAAGCCCGGGACACAACCATGTACCTAGTCACCCACCTCCCTGACTCTGACAATGGTTTCAAGGATGATCTGCTGATCTTCGGCGGAGCTTGGGAGAGAGGGGCAGGCCCCGAGTACGACGGCTTGTCTTGCCCCAAGGAGTGGCGAACAACGAGTACGTCGGCTCCCTCTCTTCTACGCTTTTCTTGCTCCTTTTTTCTTTGCGGATTTCTTACTGTTTTTCTCGTGCAGACGTTTCTGCTCAGGAAGCTGCTCCACCCCCGAGACATCTGGTGAATTTCCTCGATCTTGTGACTGTTTGGGGATACGTCGGCGACGGGCGTGGTCGTACTGCTCACGTGTTGTTGGGATACACGCCGGGTTACAAGAATTTCTCTTAACTCCCTCAACCCTACGATCCCTCCAGGTGGGCCAACTTCTTCACAGAGGCCGCCAGGCAAGACTTGGAGCCCAATTTGGAGGACGACCCCGACAGGGCCACCGAGGCCGAAGTAGAGGGACCAGTAGCAGAAGAGGCTGAAGTCAGAGAGCCCCTTTCCACCGCCCAAGCCGAAACCAGTATGGCAGGGAGACAAACTTGGCCAGACTTCGACATCCTTCAGAACTTGGACGTGGAAGAGGCACTTGAAGTCGCCATGACGCGCCAACCACATCTGAATCTGAGTTATCTCAATCGGAGGGTCGTCCAGACTGCGGGAAGGGGTCGAGGCTCTTCCAACAGCGTGCCCCAGCCTACCGCAAGGACCTCTGCCCCCCAGCTGCGCCTCCAGCTTCATCCACTGCTCCCACCCCCCCGGTACCTCCTCGGGCCACCGGTCGGGGCCTTGTTCGCGACCGAGATCCTCCCACCAACGAGGATAAGATAAGGGTTAGGTTTCGGCCTAATGGAGCGGGCCGAGGAAGGGGTAGTCAACAAGTACTCCCCACTCCCCCTTCTGCGCCGACGTCAACTGCCGGGGAGTGGCGCCCCTGGGCTCGAGACAGGGAGGACAGGCCGATCCGGGTCGATGACTCCCTCGTCCATTCCCCCCTCGTTGCATACGTCGTGAGCGAAACGCTGCACTTCAGGGCGGACATGGACGAGCATCGGGCCCATGCGACCAACCATCATTTTCGGTCCATCATTCAGAACTCTCTGGTGGTAAGTACCCAAGTGTCTTTTCTCCTCTTTTGTTTTCCTGTTTCTTCTGCACGCATGACTGATTCCTCCCTCCTTTTACAGACCGCCCAGCAAGTTTTAGTGATTGCCGAAAGGTATCATGATCAGAGGCGAAGCCTTCAAGAGTCTGAAAGGCTGAAGGCTGAAGTCGAGATGGCCCTAACCGTTGCCCGGGAAGACGTCGTGGCCAGAGATAAGACGCTATCTTCCCAAGCGGCTCAGATCGAGCAGCTGTTGAAGGACGGCGAGGCGGCCAGGCTCAGCGCTGAAAAGCTGAGTGCAGCCCTAGCCGATGCCGAGCGGAAGATCACCGAGGCTACCCGGCGACTATCTTCGGCGGAAGCCAAGGTCGAGGAGTCAAAGCAAACTTGCTCGGCTCTCACTCAGGAGCTGGACAAGGTGCGTTCAGAGATGGAGGCCAACTATAGGACGGTGGAGCAGCTTAAGGAGGAGATTGCTGATGACGTCCTACTCGCCCTGGAGGAGAACAAGAAGGAGTTCTTTAAGAAGGGTTGGGACGGAGCGCTCCAAGCAGCGGGTGTCCCTCCTGATTCCCCTCTGTTCCAAATGCACAAGTATGTGCCGTCGGAGGACATGCTGCGTGCTATGGAGGAGATGGCAGCAGAAGATGCTTCCCGTACCCAGGCGCAAGTCACGGGGGAGCCTTCTGCCGCTGCGGCCCCGGCCCCTGTTGCAGTTGCCCCTCCTGAGGCTGGTCCTCCAGCCCTTGCTCCGCCAGAGCCCGCTGTTCATGCTCCAAATGATGCCTCTTCTCCAAGTATAGAAGAGCTCTTCAGCGAGGCCCCACTCGCCGATGGGGGTGAAGTCTTCAGCCCTCCGCCTCCAGCAGCTGGGACTTTAACGTTTTTTTTTTTGTACTTCTTTTTCTTTTCGTACTTTTCCCTCCTACTTGTAGCTTGGGGGCAAAGCCCCTTTTTTGGAATAAAAAACAGATTTGTCTTATCATTGTATCTTCCGTTTTGCAAACACTTGGTTGCAGTATCCTTGTTTTGCGTGTTTTTTTTTTTAAATAAATAACCTTCAACCCCTCTGGGAATGTTTATAGGAAGTATAAGTACCCTGGCCCAAAGCCTCCCCGATTGACTAACTTGGTGAATATTGGTGCCGAGGGAACTTGTCCGAGGTGGGCCTATGCTCAGCGCACGTAACCTTTCACTCTGGTTAGCTTCATCATCCTTATTAGGTGCCCCCTCCGCGCGCGCGCGCGCGGGGGGGGGGGGGATCCCCTTTATTTATTAACACCGAACTCGGCCTGCCTCACCCATGTACTTGTGCAAGCAAAACCCAGGGGTCGACCTCGACGCTCGCGGGGGCATCCGAATGGGTGATTTCTGCCGAGCAGTGGTCGAAACGTGCCCTTCTGCAAGGGTCATATTCCATTCAGGGGGAATGCCCCTGCATATGAACTAAAGTCAGGGATTCTCGTGTCGCGGCCTTAGTTTCAGGAGGTGTACCCTTGTCTTATTTAGAGCCTGGAGTCCCTAGAGACTGTTTTCAGGGGCATGCCCTTTCCAGGAGGCTCGCTCCTGTCCTTTTTCAGAAGTCGAAGTCCTTAGAGACTGCTTCCAGGGCCTTGCCCTGTCCAGGAGGCTGGCTCCTGTCTTTCGTTTGGAAGCCGAAGTCCTTAGAGACTGCTTCCAGGGCCTTGCCATGTCCAGGAGGCTGGCTCCTGTCTTTCGTTTGGAAGCCGAAGTCCTTAGAGACTGCTTCCAGAGTCTTGCCATGTCCAGGAGGCTGGCTCCTGTCTTTCGTTTGGAAGCCGAAGTCCTTAGAGACTGCTTTCAGGGCCTTGCCCTGTTCATCATCATTCATTCGTCATTACAGCGCTTGTTCTCAAATATAATATTTCTTCAAATTTATTACATTCCAAGGGCGAGTTACAGCGTTCCCTTCCAGGTCTTCCAGTTTATATGATCCGGAACCCCCTATCGATGTGACCTTGTATGGTCCTTCCCAGTTAGGTCCCATCTTTCCGTCTGCTGGGTCTCGGGTGTTTGCTACCACCCTCCTGAGCACGAGATCGCCAGTTTGAAATTCCCGGTGCCTGGTTCTTCGGTTGTACAATCTAGATATCCCTTCTTGGTACTTGGCCAGTCTCAAGGCTGCCACTTCTCTTCTTTCTTCCACAAGGTCCATGTCCAGGCCGAGCTGGCGGTCGTTGTCTCCAGTGTCGAAGGCTTGTGATCTTATGGTAGGGAGGCCTACCTCCAGGGGGATGACGGCCTCCACCCTGTAAGCGAGAGCGTAAGGCGTTTCCCCAGTTGATCTTCGAGGGGTCGTCCTATATGCCCAGAGAACGTTTAAGAGCTCTTCCACCCACTTTCCATTGGCCTTTTCTAACCTCTTCTTGATCCCATTGACGATAGTCTTGTTTGAGGACTCCGTCTGTCCGTTGGCCTGTGGGTACGCGAGCGTGGAGTAATAATTTCGGATCCTCAGATGCTCGCAAAAAGACTTAAAAGGCCCGCTGTTGAATTGTGTCCCGTTGTCTGATACGAGCGCACGAGGGACTCCAAACCTTGTGACTATATTCTTCCAGACGAAGTTCCTGGTATCCGTGTCTCGGATATGGGCGAGAGGCTCTGCTTCTACCCACTTGGTGAAGTAATCAGTCCCTACAATCAAGAACCTCGTGTTCCCGGGAGCCGTTGGGAGGGGTCCGACTAGGTCAAGCCCCCATTGAGCAAATGGCCAAGGGCTGGTCAATGGATGCAAGTCCCCAGCCGGTTGTCGGATGATTGGAGCAAACCTCTGGCATTGGTCGCACTTCCGGACGTAGGCTTGTGCGTCCTTTTGCATTCGCGGCCACCAATACCCTTGGGACATGATATGGTGGGCCATGGACCGTCTGCCTGAGTGTCCCCCACATATACCTTCGTGGACTTCATATAGGAGGGGTTCAATCTTATCATCGCGGACACACAAGAGATATGGTCCAGAGAACGACTTTCGATACAACATCCGATCGGGAGAGACCCAAAACCTTGGGGCCTTCAACCTTATCCTCCTGGCATCCTTGGGGCACTCAGGGAGTTCCCTGGAAAGGATGAACTTGAGCAACGGATCAGTCCAGCTGGGCGATCTCTCACCCTCTTGGATGGTTGCTACCCGATATGTCTCATCTATGCTCGAGTTGGGAAGATATTCCACTGTGATACTTCGTGTGGCATCAGAGTCCAATGATGAGGCCAAGCATGCCAAGGCATCGGCGTGGGCATTTCTGTCTCGAGGAACTTGCTTAACTTCCACTTTCCTGAATCTTTGGAGCAGAGCCATCGCCTTACCATGGTAAGCCTTCATCCGAGAGTCCCTTGCCTCAAATTCCCCTTTGACTTGGTTAACCACTAGCATGGAATCGCATTGCACAGTGAGTTTGGCCGCCCCCGCTGCGTCAGCGAACTTGAGCCCAGAGATCAGGGCTTCGTATTCTACTTCGTTGTTAGATGCCTTGAAGCCCAGTCGCACAGCTTGTTCTGTGATAAAGGCGGTCTTCTCCTAATCTTCAGGATGGAGGGGGATCTGGTGGTAACCCGCCCTAGCGTCGAGGAAAGACATGCGCCGATGCCCTGCTGTGGCGTCCACCAGTTGGTCCACTTTTGGCAGAGGGAAGTCGTCCTTGGGGCAGGCTTTGTTTAGATCAGTAAAATCCACGCAAACGCGCCATTTACCTTCCTTCTTTTTCGCATAAACCGTGTTGGATAACCATTCTGGGAACTGGACTTCTCGGATGGTGTCAGCCTCCAGGATCTTGTCCACCTCGTCATTTACCGCCTGGGCGTGGTGCGGGGCCGCCCGCCAGGGTTTTTGTTTCACCGGCTTATGAGCGGGGTCGACGTGAAGCCTATGAGTCATGACATCGGGACTTATTCCTTTTATGTCAATGGCCTTCCAGGCGAACACATCCACATTCTTCCTCAAAAACTCTGCCATGGCTTCTTGTTCAGCAACCGGCATAGAAGAGCCAATTAAGAAGTACTTGTCTTCGTCTCCGTCTGCCAGTAATATTTTGTGGAGATCCTCCACCGAGCGATCTGCCGGGTCCACCCGTGGTTCATCGACCCCTAGCCGCCCGGACTGTAATTGCTATTTGTTTAAGACCTCATCGGGGTCCTGCTCTTTCTCCTTGCTGGCGACCCCTGCTCTTACTGCAGAATAAAAACAACTTTTGGCGGACACTTGGTCTCCCCGGATTTCCTTAATCCCCTCTGGGGTGGGGAACTTCAGCTTCTGGTGATAAGTCGAGTGTACTGCCCCCAACGCATGCAACCAGGCTTGTCCCATGATGATGTTGTAGGGCGAATCGGAGTCGATCACCACAAACTCCGTGTTAATCGTAACTGGCCCGGTGATAACCGGCATCGTGATTTTCCCCAAGGGTACGGCGTATGAGCCGTTAAATCCGACAAGGGGCGTGCTGACTTTGGCAAGATCCGAGCAACTAGGTCCCATGCATTTCAGGACTTCAAGGTACATCACCTCGGAAGAACTCCCGGAATCTATCAACACCCTTTTGAAGTCAAAGTCGCCGATCTTTAAGGTCAGCACCAAGGCATCTTCGTGGGGGAGGACCACGCCGGCTAGGTCGGAGTCGGAGAATGTGATGTCCCCTTTGCTAGTCCGAGGCCTCTTGTCTGACCGTCCTCCGTCCGTTTCATCTACCTTCCTCGTAAACGCCAGCCTCTTGAGGTCGAATTTGAGGGTCCTGGATGTTGGGCGTTCCAGAGGGCAGACGTGGATGACGTCGATTACATTGCCCCGGGCGATGACTTGGTCGTTCGCCCCTTGATCCTCCATAGGAGTCGGGCCCTCGATGTATTCCTTCAAGTGCCCGTCTTGCACCAGCTTCTCCAAAAAAGACTTGTAGACCCTGCAATCTTCGGTGCGGTGCCCAAAATCCTGGTGATATGAGCACCTTGCTCTCTGGTTCCGGGTGGAGGGATCACCCTGCATCTTGGGGGGCCATTTGAAGAAAGGTTCCCCCTGAATGTTACGAAGGAGCCAGTAAATGGGCTCCTTGAACAAGGTGTGAACCCCCCTTTGAAAGATCCTCCCGTCGGGGGCCCAAGTCCCCTCTGGGGAGGGGCTGTCTCCCTCTCTCTTTCCTTCCTCTTGGGGATGGGAGCTTTTTCCTTGGTCCCCATTACTTCATCCTCTATTCGGGAATACTTGTTTATTCGGGACATAAGTTCTCTCATATCCGTTGGTGTCTTCTTGGTCAAGGACCTGTAGAGGTCGGAGTCTCGTGATAGGCCCAGCCTGAAGGAGGCTGCCGCCATTACCTCGGAACATCCTTCCACCTCGTTTACTTCCTCCCAATATCGTGTTGCGTACTGGTGGAGCGTTTCTCCTTCCCTCCGCTTCAAGGTTAGTAAAGAACCGACATCTTTGGGACGCCTACTCCCCGTGATAAACCTGGCGAAAAATTGGTCGGTTAATTCCCTCCAAGACCCTATGGTACCAGGGGGGATGGTTTCGAACCACTTCATGGTGGAGTCTCCCAAGCTCATTGAGAACACCCGGCACAGCAATCGACGATCGGTATGGTAGAGAGACATCATCTGTTTGTATTGCCTGAGGTGGGCTTCCGGGTCAGAACGCCCATCGTACACCTTGAATCTTGGCACCACGAAATTCTTTGGCACTTCCATTTCCGTAATACTTCTTGTGAAAGACGATTGAATAACCTCGTCGTCTGCATCCTTCCTTCGGATGGTTCTTTCCTTTGTGGAATGCAACCGAACCCTGAGGTCCTCATCCCGTACGGGACGCACTCCACTCTTCCGGCGGCGGTCAGCTATTTCTCCCTCTCCAGGATGTCGGGTGGAAAGGGTAGAATCCTCTTCGGATTCTTCTACGCCTCCCTGCCCGGACAGACTCCTGCGGAGGTCATCTCAAGCCAGAGACCTGGGTCTCTTGGCTGGGACTCCAGTGGCTTGCCCGCGGACCCTTGAGCGCTTTGGGGCCCTGGGGCTTCCCGCCCTACTGCTCAGGCGGTTCCTTAAATCCTTCGGTTCAACCATCCTGATGGAGGGTTCACGGGACTTCTCCAAGTCTCGGGATCCTCCGCCGGAGGGGGCAAACTCCTCAAGACGGTTGAGGACGTTTACGTTGTCTTCTTCCAACTGTCGCAGTCGGTCTCCAAATTTTTCCTCGATCACTTCAACCAGCTGGCAGGCTAATGGGGCAGATTTTCCAGATCCGATGCCCATGCTAATTGGATTAGTGTGCTCTTTCGAGTGGGTAGAAAGACTTTTGTTGACACTGTCGATAAGGTCTTCGTTCTTGACATGGTACGTGCTGGAAAATCAGCATTCTTCTGCTGGTGGCCCTTGCCTTTCTGACGAGTATTCACCATGGTCACTACGCTTCAGAAAGTTTGAATCGATTTCCTACAGACGACGCCAAATTGTGCGCACAGATTTTCGCACAATGATTATGGAAGACAGATCTCTCCCTTGGTGAACTCGCACAGGTCGCGCTCGTCGATGACCCAGCAGCAAGGAAAGGGTTGAGAGGGCCAAAGGGCTTGATGGAATTGTTTCTATGAGTCCCTCGATCCTCCAGGCGGTTCTACAAGGGTTCCGGCCTGGGAGATGGTATCTTCCGCAGCAAGGAACATGTTGAGAGGACCAAAGGGCCTAATGGAGTGGTGATGAATTGTTGCGATGGTCGATCGATGCCTTCAGGCGGTTCTACAAGGGTTCCTGGTACACAAAAAACGGGTCAAAAAGGGTTCCGGAGTGTTCTCCGGCGTATACCCTCCAACGATCAAGTCAGTTCTTTGAGAGTGGGGAAGAAGAGAACACTAGTTATTCTTGAGAGTTGTTTTTGCGTACATTTGTTATGTGTTTTTGATAGCTATTTATACTCACCCGGACTCATCATTGCTGATAGTCTAGGAAGTAGGTAGCGTTCAGAGATGGGGCAGTGTGCCCCCTGTTCTGCATGGGGAAGACCCAATTATTGATTGCTCGGATTCCCGAGCAATCAAAGTTCTTCCTTCTATATGAGGATATTGAACGCTCGGATTCCCGTGCATTCAATGCTCTTGTTCCAAGAACGAATCAATAAATGCTCTGGTGCTGGGACAATTAATGCTTGCCTCTTCCTGGCTCCTTACGTCAACGCAGATATCCCATCAGTAGTAGATTCATTAAATGCCAACTTGCAACTGCCGCATATTAACAGGGGCGCCCTTGCCTCGCCTGTCCCTAATCATGCACTTTTTGCCACGTGTCCTGCTCCCTTTGGAGGAGTGTCCCGTTAGCCTTGACGCCCTGATTCCCTTGTGCAGATCGCCCTCATGATTCCCAGACCAGTCGAGACAGGATAGTCGTCAGTGACTTTTCCAGGAGTAGAAATCATGAGGTAGGGCCATAGCTCTAGTCAGTATCCCTTGGTGCCGAAGGCAAATGGTGACCTTGTGATGGGTGTACCCTCGGTACCGAGGGTACATAGTTGGGTAGGAGAACTGCAGTCCCTTATTCATCGGGGGTATATCGTGTCCGAGGATACGTGTCCCAAACATGGAGGACAGTATCTTTGTCGCTGAGACCACGTGTCCTCATCGCAGAGGAAGACGCCTGTAATGCCGAGGCCACGTGTCATGATCTGCCCTAATCTCAGAAATGTCCCCTCACTGATAAAGAACAATCCTTTTCGCAATGGTTTTCAAGTCCGAAAACGATGCAAACAAATTCCGTCCTCCTTTCCTCCTTTGCATGATGTACCAAATACGTTTGAAGGAAAAAATATAACGTTAAGAAAAATAAATCAAACTAAAGGGAAGACCAATTTCAACATTCTTAATTGACATCACTCACAAAGTTGAAAGGTTGATTTAACTTTTTATAAGAGATCAGAAACTGTAACGCTGCGTTTGGTACGCGGTAATACTTTTTAGTAGGAATGGAATGAGTTTGAGAATGAAATGAACTTGAGAATGGAATGGAATACGCATTACCATTCTAATGTTTGACAGTTGTTTAAGATTAAGTGCTGGAATGGAATGTTCATTCCATTCTTATGTTTGGATAAAACAATTTTTTCATTAGAATGGAATCAACTTTGACCAAAATATCTATAGTGACTAAAAATAATTAATAACATTTTTTTTTTTTTTATGATTGCGATTGCCTTTAAAAGTTGTGTAAAAAAATTTATAATCAGAAAAAAATGAGAATCCATTGAAAAAAATTAAACCCCTATAAATTTTAAAAAATTAAAAAAACAAATTCCTTCAAAAATAGGTTCACAAAAAGAAATCAAAATAAAAAACTATTATTTTTTTTTTTTAAGAAAAGGAAAATTTTATTGATTGAATCAAGAAATTACAAGAATTATAAACACATTCAATACGGCTAAAAAGCTTTAATCCTTCAAAATGCTCCAAAATCACCTTCATTTCACCCATGACAGTAGCCTCTTCTCCCCCTTAAACCCAGTCACAACACAGCAAAGCAATTCAGCAACATAGGCACACATCAGCACAACAGCTAACAGAACAGCAACACAGCAGCCACATAAAACACTCCCAGCACTACAGTCTATCTAGACCCAATCAACAACAAAACTGCCTCCATCATCCCTTATCATAAAAAAACAATCACCTTCTTCTTTCTCACCACAGGTAATCCCATCTGATCTTGCAACAACATCCATTTCACTAAACAAGGCATAGTAGCAGACACAGTAAAATCAGTAGAAAAACCATTATGCAGATCTATATTGGCCAAGCTGTCAGCCACACAGTTGGCTTCTCTATACACGTCTTATCTGAAAAACCATTTTGCCAAGCCTCTCCTTAATCTGTGTCAAAGTGGACCACAAAAATCAAGCACAATCAAATTTACCCCTCACAGATTCCACAAGAACCAGAGAATCTTGTGATAAAAAAATTTATCAACAAGGCAATAACTACCCAAAATAAGACCTGATTGAAAACACATTATCCTAAAAAGAACAAACAAAAAACTAAGAATACAACATGTACCTAAAATCAGTGGTAAGTAAATTTACCCATGTTACTATTATAACCATCAGCAGAGCATATCCCACCATTAGAAGGGACAGAATGTTGGCTATGCGAGTAACCTAAGTCAGATCACAAATAAAAAATTCATTACTATTTGAACAACACTATTTGTAAAGGCACAACACTATTTGAACTAATTGAATTAAGAGAGTGGATATTATTTTTGTCAAAACTATCTGTGTATTCAGAGTTCAATTCATTGTGGATATCATTAAAAGGTCCAATCAAAGCACCATGAGATCCTTCACTAGGAGTTTCATTCTTCAATGATTTGCACTTCTTCTCCCAATGTAACCACTGACAAACAAAAAGTAGTAAAATATTGTGTAGCACCTAAAGAGGAGAACCAATGTTTCCCATTACAGAGGAAATATTTTTCAAGAGTTATATACTTAACAAATGCAATTACAATTCCAATATAATACCCCCTTGTTAATTAGCCACAAAAGAGCAAATATAACTATTTGTATGCAACATACTAATATCTATAGAAGATAGAAAGAAATTAACTTTAAATGAAATAGTAAAACAAGATACCATAACTTTCAATTTTATAAAAAAATGTATCCCCTCATAAAATTCAATAGGGAAATAGGATTGATGCAAATGATTCCAACTAGTTGACAAATATTTTGATGAATTGAGTTGGATTAGTATCTAGTTGTGGAGTAAGAGGGAGAGCACCCAGTAATTGCTGTGACAGATTAAATTTTTCAGAGAAGACAGTGACACTAGGTTCGTATTCTCTTCATGATATCCAGAGGTATGAGCAGCCAAATATCATTAATTTGTGTGCTATAGGAAAGCAAAACCTGGAAACTAGGTTTTCAATGACAATATTTTATCTTTTGTTCCCCATATATGGTGTTGCAAGGAAAAATGTCATCATTGAACAACCTTTGAATGTAGCATGCATTAAGATTGGTTTTTTAACCATGAGAATGAACACATCCTGTGTTCTGCTATGGCCACAATTATTTCCGAAAATTCTCAGCTTGCAATTCAATAGGCATTACTAGTTAAACAATTATGGGCCATAACCAACCAGATGAATAGTATGCAATATTTCCACAGAAAGCCCTTTAGATTGTTCAGATGATCCACACTTTGGTTCTCATGCTTGGCTAAGACATCAGATGCTAAAGGAGCTAAACATGTAGAAAAAACAACACACTAATCCAAAAAAGATGAATACTATACAATGCAAGAAAAATACCTTAGCCAGATCTGCCTCAGGTATACAAAGAGAATCCACACAGTCCATCCCACCACCATATTTCCATAGAAAACACTTTAAATTCTTCAAGTGATCCGCACTTGCCATATGATTAATTGAATTACCACTGACAACAAAGTTCAAATCACAAATCCAAAACACCAATAGAATAAAATTGGAAACTGATGGTGTTAATCTACCGAAGATGAACAAAGGGTACTGATGTGTGTGAAATCAAGTGTGGTGTCTGAGCTACAAGGCTCATGCAAAATGCCGATCAATGCTTAGGGAAATTGAGGAAAGGGAAATGAACACAATGAAATTACAGTGGTTCACCGGCCTGGGAGCTCGGCTAGTCCACTCATCAATGGAGATTCTTGCTTCTATTTTCTTATTGATTGCGTTGGGTGTGTTACAATGCAGTATCGAGGAAATTAGGGTTCTCCTTGACTCTGTTATTGATCTCTCCCCCTCAATGGAAGCTTACCCTGCTCTTATAGCCTCTTGCTTACCTCTAACCCGATTTTACATCCTATAATGAAAGGATCTTTTTCCCTTACTCTCCCCAATCTAGGAGTTACCTAAACTCCACATGGAGGGTTTAATGGACTTTATCCCGAGATCTTTGCCTTCTATCGTGGGATCCTCCTTAATCTTTGGAGGGGATCTTGGTTGGTTAAGGGTTTTACGCCTTGATTCCAGCTTGACTATTACTTCGGAGGTGTTCACTATCATCTTGCTGTCTCCTCACCTCTTCCCATATTATCTTGCTTGGGGGAGCTCTAACACTGGCTGGACGAGCTCTGCTTGCCTTACCTGACCTCCCGAGCTGAGTTCTGGCTGGACGAGCTCTGCGTGCCTTACTTGACCTCCCGAGCTGAGTTCATTTCCTGGGCTCGTGCTTGGGGTTTATCTTAGGTATCATCAGAAACCAATACCATAATGATCATGCCAGGTATCCACAAATCGAGAAACTTGTAGTTATCGATGATTTTGTATCAAGGATTCTAGTTCCAAACAGAATTTCATCTAATTCACAGCTCAATGGATAATATTCTTTTCTTTTCCAATGTAATTGATAAATACATAATTTCAAAGTTTTAAATTGCTCTCTTCCCCTACGTTTCCTCAGCAACCAAAAAGATCACAATGGAAATCCGTAGAAACAATAACTGAGGTACTTACCAAGCGAATGAGCTACCAACCTCGTCGATGTCAGAATCGTAGAAGACGCACCAAAATCGGTTCATAGAAGCGTGTTCGGGGCGAAGGAGGGTAGGGTCCTGATCTCCAATAGCAGCCCGTGCTTCATATAGAGATGACAGAGAGGAAGAAGCTGGTAGAGAGGCGAAGAGAGAAGGCCTGAAATGCCATGGGTGTTGACGATAGAAGAGGAGAATCGAGTGAGCGAGAAAGAGAGAGTTTGTGTGTGTTATGAAGCGGTAAGAAGAATCAGGAAGAGAAAATGCCTTTTTTTCGCGAATGGATTTTGTGTAGACTGGGGTGGGAATGGAATGAGAAATACCATGGTAAATTTAGGAATGACTAATCCATTATTTGTAAGATTAATTATTCCTTAGGAATAGGAATGAATTCTCATTCCTGCCAACCAAACGTAGGAATAACATTACCAAGGAATGCGTATTTCATTCCTAAGACTTAATCCCGCGTACCAAACACACCGTAAAGATTTATGACGGATGTAACCGTTACACTATATTATCATGTTGACATAGTATAACTATTTAATGAAAAGATAATACGGGGTAGGTAGATTTCACATATTCTAGTAACTAAATTGTTATGTCATTTAATAATTACCTAAGTGGGGTTCATCTTACTAATTTATAGATTTATTATTGAATGATGACATCATGTGTCAATGATAACGTGGTGTCACCGTTACACCCAATATTTATTCAATAAGAATATATACAAAACTTAGTACCCACATTCAAAAGATTTTTAGTTGGACTGGTCATTGTATAGGATGAGAGAGAGAGTAGCATTTTTTTTTTGTTCAGGGGTCTTTGGCATTTGGCTATTTAGATTTCAGAGTAATCTTATGCTCCGTTTGGTATAATGGAAAAATGAAAAGATAGAAAGTTTGAAGGATGGAAAGTTGGAGGGATAAATAAAACATTATATTTGGTAAAGAAAGAATATAGGAAGAATGAAAAAGTGGATGAATTAACTTTCCTTTCAACTCACCAAAATCAATTCCTTCAAAAGCGGAAGAAAAGTGGATGGAAAGTTAATTATTAGTGTTGAGATGTATCTTATTTGTCTATATATCTTTTTATATAAACATATATTATGTATATTTTTTAAAAAAAAAAATTTTAAAATATATTTAAAAATTAAAAAAAATATTTTTTCCATCTTAGTTAGAGGTGAAAATTTTCGACTCAACACGATGACACAACTCGAACTCGACACGAACTTGATTATAACTCAACACGAATTTGAAAATGACCTGACACGCGAACAAGAAATATAAATGGCTCATAATCAGTTCAACCCGTCAAACTCAAAATTGACACCATCAACCCATTTATTTTAAAATAAACACTTTCTCTATTTTCTCGTTTATATGGTAATGCGAAATTAACATGAAACTAACATATTTAACATGTATTCAATTAAGTGAAAATAGAATATTAGCGTTAATTTTTTTATTCAAAGTTTATGTGGGTCAATACGAATACAAATACGAACACGACACGAAAATAAATGAGTTTAGTAAGGTTTGACTAATGTTCGACACAAACCCACAATGATTTAATATGAACTTGATTGTCACCCCTAATTTTAGTCGGCACAAAAAAAAATTAATCATCTTTATTTTTCATCCATCCTACCAAACACAAAAGAAGGAAAGTGTATCATATTTACTTTCTATCATTCTTACTTTCCATTCTTCCTACTCAACAGACTATTAAGAAAAACTATGGAGGCCCACTCAAACATAAAACAACGTTGGGACAACATTTTCAAGTGGGCCTTCTTTGTTATGGCCATAACAATATTTTGGGAATTTTCAGTCTAGATTACTGGTCCACATAATAGACTTGAGTCAGTCTACATTGGGTTGAACTCTGGGTTTTGGAGACACCAAAAATATTTTAAAGGAGAATTTAAAAGTTGGTAAAAAAATTTGGACTTAATTGAGTTAAACTATATTAAGGAAACTTATTTAACCCTAAGTACATTTTTTTGTAAAAAAACTAAAAGGTCATTTATTACTCCATTATTCTCTCACTCTCTCTTCCCTATTTTCCCTCCATCTCTCTCTCTCTCTCATAATTTATTTTTTTCAACTATGTAAAGATTTGATTTAATTTTTTCATTTGTCTCTCCTATTTCTCTCTCTCCCTATTTTCTCTCACCATTACTCTTTCTCTCCATATTTTCTCTCTCTCTTTATATCAACGTTATAACAACACAATTACACCAATTAGTTACACAAATTAGGTACAATTACCCTATAATACACCAAACAGTTATTTATGTGTTCTAATAAACCAAACAGTTACACTAAACAATTACACAAAATTACAACACTGACCCAATTTGTCATTCAATTATTTACATAAACTAAAGAGTTATACTATTTAGTATCACGACATGGTTGTGCAAATTATATATACCAAATTAGGTTTATCATTACACAAAAGATTTTACCATTATACTAAATTTGGTATATATAATTGGTATAACCATGTCATGATACTAAATAGTGCAACTCTTTGGTTTATGTAAACAACTGAATGACAAATTGGGTTGGTGTCATATTTTTGTGTAATTGTTTGGTGTAACTGTTTGGTTTATTAGAACACATGAGTAGCTATTTGCTGTATTATATGACAATTGTAACTAATTGATATAACTGATTAATGTAATTATTTTGTTGTAACGTTGATATAAAGAGAGAGAAATGGAGAGAGTAGGAAAAGAGAGTAATAGTGAGAGAAAATAGGGGGAGAGAATGAGAGAGAGAGACAGGAAATAGGGAAGAGAGATGAAAAAATTAAATCAAATATTTGCATATTTAAAAAGAAAATAAATTATCAATGGGAAATAGAGAGAGAAAATAGGGGAGAGAGATAGAGATGGAGAGAGTACAAATTATGCATAATTTAAGGAATGGTAGTAAGTAAATAAAAAAATTCAAATGTCATTTGAATTTTGTACCTAATCACAAGATGTTTTATTAAAATTGAACCTAATCGAGTAAGACATTTATTTATACACTTCTTCTTAAATAAGTCTAAAAAAATTATACCTATACCCAAAAAACTCTATTTTAAATTAGGAATCCTAGACAGCCATGGCCTAGGCTGAGGGCCGGGTCTGGTTGCGTACGTATATAAAATATGCATGTTTACGTATGTTTATATATGTGAACGTACATACGTATCTGAAGATTAAACATCAAATGTAGACTTGGTTTATTTGAGGTCGGTGAATGAAGACAACAAATGTAGACTGGGTTTGTTGATGGTTCAATCTCAGTTGCAGTGAGTGAGCTGTGGAGTGGAGAGAGGATCAGAGCTTGAATCATTTTCCGAGTTGAATGTAAGTCTGTATGGTTAACTTATTGATTTATGCACGTAGGCATAATTACGTTATTTGGACCCAGTTTTGAGATTTAATACATTGTCATCGTTGAATTGATAATAAAACTTATAATTAAATAGCTTTTACTATTAATTTAAAGACAACAATGCATTGAGTTCCAAATAGTATTATTATTGTAATGTTCGGGTGAGATTCCCTTCATTTGTTTTTCTCTCTATTTCTCTGGTACGTAGATCACCCATCATATATATTAGTTGCTTATATATAACAAGTCTTTCTTGAATTGATGACATATAATTTATATAATTAAATAAAAGTCAATTCAAATTTCAACAGATATACAAAATAACTTTTATTTTTTACAAATAATTTTTATTTTTTGCAATTGTAATCGTTCTTAAGTTTACTTTAAAGTTAATTCGAGAGTTAATATCAACTCCTCAAATTTAATATGAAAAATAGATCCCCTAAGGGTGTGTTTGAAATGATTTTTCAAAAGTGTACTTCTACAACTTAGTTTTCATAAGTACTTTAAAAAAAAAGTAGTGTTTGGAACCGCTCCACCAACTCCCCCACCACCATTACCACCACTACCACCCCACCACCACCATTGATGTCGCCACCCCAACACCACCACTATCACTACCACTATCACCACTATCGCCACCACCGTCATCCAACTATCATCTCTGCCACAACAACCACCACCACCACCGCTGCTGCAACTCCACTGCCAACACTACCACCACCGCCGCCACCTCTGCCACCACCACCACCACCACCACCACTGCTCCACCACCATCACCCCCACCACCATCGGTACCCATCAATGCCACCGCCCTACCACTATAACACCGCAACACATCACTGTCACCGCCCACTACCACTACCACCACCACCATCAACTTTACCACCGCCGTCGCCACCTCACCACCACCACCTCTGTCACAACCATCACCACCACCAGCCACCACTATCACCACTGTCGCCACCCATCACAAATTGCTACCACTGTCGCCTACCACCACTATCCATCATTATCATCATCTCATTCTTATATTTATTACAACTATCACAATCATCCTACCACCGTCCCCCACCGCCACGACCCACCATCACCATCGTTGCCCATCATTAGGGGTGTCTACGGGCTGGGTCGGGCTAGGCGCGCAATTTTTTTTTCGGGCGGGCCCTGGGTAGTGTAAGCCCAAGTCCTTACTCAAGTGAGTTATCGGGCGGGACGAGCTTCGGGTAGGGGTAGACTATCCGCAGCCCAACCCGCAAGCCTATTGGGCGGGCTTACTGGGCGGGTTTGCTCGTGGGTTTTTTTTATATACAACTTCATTTAAAAATAATGAATATTTTTGTAACTTAATATTTGTATAAATTATATTTTTGAATCAAAAATAGAGTCAAAATGAATAAAAATAGAATGAATACATCCCAACTAGATTGACAACTACTCACTTATCTATCATTTGCATTACTCTACCATTTAAAACTTGTATGCTTAATACATGAAAAATAAAATAATGCATTATTTATAGTATCTAAATTTTTAAAACTTCAAATTCCGACATTGGGAGACTTATTTTAAAGTTTCAAATTTAATAGTCTAAAAGTATAACTTTTTTTCAAAGGAAGGGTGGGCGGGCTATGTGGGCAGGTTGGGCTTGGCGGGCGGGTTCTTGGGCTGGGCTTCGGGCCGGGTAATGGGTTTGGGGGAGAACCCAAACCCTGTTTTAAAGGATATTGGGCTTGGGGTCGGGCGGGCCAACTATCAGACCAATTTTTTTCGGGCAAGGTAACGGGACCCTTGGGTAACCCAGCCCATGGACACCCCTACCCATCACCACCCACTACCACAAACCACCACCACCCGTCGTCACCCACCATCGTCACTACTCACTGTCACCCACCCTAACCACACCTATCACCACCACCAGTTATTGCCCACCACCGTAGCCACCCACTATCACCCCACCCCCACCACCGCTATTAGTTACCAACCACTACCACCATCGTCCACAAGCTCTCGTCGTTGTCCACCACCACCATCATCGTCACTGCCAACCACCACAACCCACCACCGTCGTCACCCCAACATCACCACCACCATTAAGCATGGTTGCCACTACCACAATCGTTACCCAAAACCCACCACCACCATTACCGTTGCCACCAACGACTGTCACCACTACCATAGTCGTCGCCGCCCACCACAAGCAGCACCGTCTCCCACCACCATCCCTGCCGCTCACCACCACTACCACTGCTCACTTCTACTACAACCGGTGCTTAAATTCATTTTTCCCTCTTCTATGTTTGTGATTTGATTTTGAGTATGAATACAAATATGTTTATGATTGACAATTTTTTTTACTACTCCATGCCTTCAGGCACAAACAATAACAGGTCTATATATATGTGACGTAGCATTAAAAGAGCATTTTTACATCAAGAGTTGTAAAGGATCAGGACTCATCTGTGTCGACAGAAAATATACCAAAACAGCTCCTAATTTGCCTTTGATACTATGGTGGTTAATTGTGGAGGTTATGTAATTTGTTGATTATTTGATAAAATTAAGGTGTAAATTATTAAAATTAACTCTAATTAAGTTAATTAGATCAAATATCCAATTTTTAACAGGTTTAAGTATTGTTTGTGAAGATAGAATTCATCGGATAATTGAATCGGATTTTTAGCCATAATCCAAATAGAATATTTAAAAATCCAACATAAATCAAAGCTGATCTGCTGACAAACTTAGTTGTAAAAAAAGTTGTGAAAATGTATATCGGAAGGTGTATCGTTTTTCAAAGACAATGTATAACATATCGTAACGTATCATGTATCATAAGATACATCCAATTTTATAAAAGATATTAAAAAATACCTATACATATGACAAAATGTTATAATAATATTTTATTGCACTACAATTTTCTCACATAAAATAATTTAAAGAGACTACAACGGCCAAAAAAAATAATAATAATAATCTAAGGGTGCGTTTGGTAACGTTTTTGTTTTTATGTTTTTTTTATAAAAAAAAATAAAACAAAATTTTGTTTTTTTGGTGATAAAAATTAAAAATATAAAACATGTTTGGTAGTCATTTATATTTAAAAATTTATACAAACAAAAATATAAAATATGTTTGGTATTACTTTGAAAATTTACCACCCAAACACCTCCGCCAACCACCAGCCACCCACCACCACCGAAAACCAGCCACCCAGCCACCCACCAATCCAGCCACCACCGAAAACCAGCCACCCAGCCACCACCGAAAACCAGCCACCCCCACCCCGAAACTCACCACCACTGAAACCCACCACCATCAGCACCACCCCCTGAAACCCACCACCACCCAACCCACCCCCATCCCCGAAACCCACCACCACCCAACCCACCCCCCATCCCTGAAACCCACCACCACCCAACCCCCACCCCCATCCCCGAAACCCACAACCACCTAACCCACCCCCCAACCCCGAAACCCACAACCACCCAACCCCACCCCATCCTAGAAATCCACATCCATCCAATCCACTCCCCATCCCCGAAAACCCACCACCACCCAAACCCACCACCACCAACCAACCCCACCACCACCCAAACCCACCACCACCAACCAACCCCACCACCACTAGCGAAACCCACCACCACTCTCCAAAATCCATCACCACCACTAAAATAAAGAAGATTGAGAGAGAGAGTGAGAGCGACAGAGGGAGAGGGGGGGCTGGAGATGGCGTCTTCCTTCGGCTTCGTCTTCAGCAGAGAGAGAGATAACAGAGATGTGAGAGATGAAAAGAGGGTTGCCATTTATATACTCAAGAAAAAAATTGTTATTTTGTTGCCAAGAAAGATCGAAGCCCAGACCTCTTTAATTGACTCGCGCGTGTTTGGTTTTTTGATGTTTTCAAAAACATCATTTTAGATGTTTCTATATATGGACCTTGTTTTTGAAACAGAGCAATTAAAAAAAAAATAAAAACATTCACCAAACATGTTTTTTTTTTTTTTTGGGCCATAAAATGAAAACAAAAACAAAAAAAAACGAAAACATTGGGTTACCAAACGGGCCCTAAGTCTTAAAGTTTCTAAAATTATTCATCAATATCAAATTTAGAGAATTCAAGTTCTAACATCTACAGTAGTAAGAGGAAGACACTTTTAACCATCAAACTATTTATTCTCATAATGAAATGAATAAAAAAGAAGACTTTTAGCTTTTTAAACTATAGTGTTTGAACAAATTACTTCCAAGTGAAAAGAAGTCACTTTTCCAGTTAAAATTCAAAAGAAACAATTTTGATCTATTTTGGTCCGTATTGAATAATTCGTACGTATCGTCTTATATTAAGTGTATCATATTATATATTGTATGATACGGTACAAACCGATACACTTAAGCAATACGTATCACTTTCTTCATATATCGAAATGTATTGCATGTATAATACCTAGGGGCGAATCTACCCTTGGGCTAGTAGGGTGGGCACATGCCTCCCCTCAATTTTTTTTCTATTCATATTAGAGATTTTTAGAATAAATTTTAAACATATTTAATTGTGTCAATCCTATTATTATGTTCAGGTGATATCGATTGTGAATCTCAATATTTAATAAACTCCGTTATTTATCTAATGGTTTGTCAATGATCACAAACCATTGGATCTCCACTAATTAAATCTCAAATTAGGTACAACTAATATTATTGTTAACTTTTACACACGTTTCAAATATGTTTAAATATGTTTTGAACATATTGAAATTATTTTATAATTTTTTTTTAAATTGTAGGGTTATTTTGTCATTGTATAAAAATGTGTGTCGTTATGTAGTAAATTATAGGATCATAAATAGAAAATTGTTATCACAATTTTATATATAAAAGAAATATTGATGATAATACTGATTTGTAACTCTTTTAAATAATAAAAATATATCAGACTCTATTGAAATGCTCCGTTTGATACGATAGAAAAATAGAAGGATGGAAAGTTGGAAGGATGAAAAGTTGGAAGGATAAATAAAACATCATGTTTGGTAACGAAAGAAAATAGGAATGATGGAAAAGTGGATGGATTAACTTTCCTTCTAAGTCACCAAAATCAAAAGGAAAGTGGATGGAAAGTTAATTATTTGTGTTGAGATGTATCTTATTTGTTTATATATCATTTGATATATACATATATTATGTATACATTAATTTCATATAAAAATACAATAATAAAATATGTATTTACATATATATTTTAAAAATAAATTTTTAAATAAAAATTTTAAATTAAAAAAACATATTTTTTCCATCTTAACTAGAGGTGAAAATTTTCGAATCAACACGATGACACGACTCGAACTCGACACGAATTTTATGACACGAACTTGAAAATGACCTAACACGCGAATAAGAAATATAAAAGACTCATATTCAGTTTAACCTGTCAAACTCAACATTGACACCATCAACTCGTTTATTTAAAAATAAACACTTTCTCTATTTTCTTATTTGTATGGTAATACGAAACTATATAGACATAAAATGTTAATTATTTGTAACTATTTATTAAGCACTGACATAATTATTATATTAAAAAAATATTTTTACTTATTATTATTATTATATTTATTTAAATTAATTTTTAGTTTGTAGAAAAAATAAGAACATGGATTCAATTAAGTGAAAATATAATATTAGAGTTAAATTTTTTATTCAAAGTTTATGTGAATCAACACGAATACAAACACGAACACGACACGAAAATAAACAGGTCAACTCGACACAACATAATTAGTAAAATTAGTTGAGTTAGGTTTGACTAATGTTCCACACAAACTCGTAATGACTCAACACGAATCTGACACGACACGACTCGATTGTCACCCCTAATCTTAGCCACCACTAAAAAAAATAATTTAATCATTTTTATTTTTCATCCATCCTACCAAACACAAAGGAAGAAAAATGTATCATTCTTACTGTCTTTCCTTAAATGATAGAAAGTGTATTCCTTCTACTTTTTATCCTTCTTAGTTTCCATCTTTCCTACCAAACGGAGCATAAGTGATAATAATTAGTCTCATTCTTGATTGATAAGAAGTTTTAATTATTTTTTTGTTCATGGTATCTATATTGGTTTTATTCTTCTATGTTTACTGAATTTTTAAGTATTAAATATAATTTCAATAAATATGAATTTATGAACTTCTACGGATCAACCCAAGTCACTAAGGACTTTCCTTTGCGGGTTCCTCGTTCCCAGGGGCAAGCCCCGGCTCAAATGCCTTTGTCAATTGAAAAAATAAATAAATTTAAAACGTGCTAATATGATCACCCTAAAAAATTTTCTTGGTTCTGCCCCTAATTATATCGCATATCGTATAATATTAAGAACTATAGTTGTAACTAATCCTCGGTTACTATAAGTTTTGTTATATATGGTACCGTAGTTTTATCCATGCATGCATGTGTGTTTTCTGATCTGTAAATAACCCAGGGAAAGAATCATGCAGGTTGGAAAAGCTCAAACTTTCTTACAGTACATTTCCATTTGCCCAGTCCTGATCACTCAATCATCTATATTCTCCCTTTTTTCCTTTTTTTTTTTTCTCTCTCTCAGCTTTTAGTTTTCTCTTTTGTCCTTGCACCCCACAAAGAGAACTAAATTTCTCTCTGTCTTTTATATGGATAACTTGCATTACTACTATGCACCTGGCACACCACTTCTCACCTCAGGAATCTTCCTTTTTTTCTTTATCTTTTCTTTTTCCCCCTTTTTAATTCATCAAAAGAAGAGAGAGAGAGAGAGAGATAATGTCAAGTATGGTTCAACTCAATCTAACGGAAGACAATAAAGAGCCATCAACTTTGTTATGATTGTTTTTGGATTATGGAACCTGTTGAGAATTCCCTAGTTGCCGGGATTAAGGAATAAAGCAATTGTCACCAGAAAAGGGAGAAAGATGTGGCAGGTTTTGTTAGTTTTCACATAAAAAAGACTGATATAACCTTTAAATGGGATTGTCAATAAGTTCTGTCATGTTTATTTTTAAATCGATGTTATATTTTGTTCAACTCATACTCGATCCATTTTGTCAGGTTCATGAAGGATTTGTAAAGTATTTACTTGAATTTTTTGTTGATCCATTTCTTTGTCGTGTTTAGTGGATCCACTTATTATCATCCAAAATCATTAAAATTTAGATTTTTTTTTTTTTGTTAATCTCAGGATGACTATTTTCATGAAGTTTAATGAAACAAGCTGCCTTCAATTTATGAGAAGCTAGGTGAAAATTCTAAGGCAGGCAGAAAAAGAGTTGAGTTATTAATCTAATTTGCTCACATAATAAATTATTGTTATTTTTTTCAGAATTTAAAGTTCTATTAATAAATCATTAATCATTGTTATTGAATTAACAGTGAGTTCTAATATTAATTGGGATCCATTTTTAATTCAATGATTGTGATGCATTAACTCAACAAATAAAATCAATAAATTAGGTCAAAATAATATTTTCTAATTATAATACAACCCACTTGACATATGCCTGTTTTTTGTGCCAACTCATATAAAGAGCAATGTTGGTTGATGTACTTATTTAATGGTGTTCATCGACCAGGTTATCCACGGGTCCTGTTATCTTGCCTGAAAAAATAGGTCTGAAACTCGATAGGCCCGATAATTGGCTCGCTCGAGCCCGAGCCCGAGCCCGAGCCCAATATCTTTAAAAAGAGGGCTTGAGTTTACCCCCAAAGCCCGGCCGAAAAAAACCGTTAAAACCCGGCCCAAGAGCCTGTCCACCCTTCCTTTGAAAAAAAATTATACTTTTAGACTATTAAATTTAAAATTTTGAAATAAGTCTTCAAATGTCGGAATTTGAAATTTTAAAAATTTAGATACTATAAATAATGTATTATTTTCTTTTCCATGTATTAAGCATACAAGTTTTAAAGGGTAGAGTAATGCAAATGATAAATAAGTGAGTAGGTGTCAACCTAGTTGAGATGTATTCATTCTATTGGATGTAGTTTATCCCCTAATCAAAAATAAAATTATTCATTATTTTACTTTTATCCATTTTGACTCTACTTTTGATTCAAAAATATAATTTACACAAATATTAAGCTACAAAAATATTCATTATTTTTAAATAAAGTTGTATATAAAAAAATCCACGAGCAGGCCCGCTCAATAGGCTCGCGGGTAGCCTATCTCTACCAGAAGCCCGGCCCGGCCTGCCCGATAACTCACTTGGGTAAGAGCTTGGGCCTACACTACCCAGGTCCGGCCCGAAAAAAATTTCACAGGCCTAGTCCGGTCCGGCCCATGGACACCCCTATACTTATTAGCCAAACTAATCCCTCTTGTTAGATTTACCGTTCTACTTATTATTAATTTAATAGTTGTATGAATTAAATTAATAAATTTGGTTAATAAATTACCCTCAAATAGTATTATTACTTTGTAAAAACAGTAATATTGCCACGTGTTATTATCATGGACATCCCTCGTTTTGCAATGGAGAAGATCCATACATGCACGTAAAGGTCATAGAATTGCTCAATGATGACCTTCGATAACATTTCCCCTCCATCAACTTTAGCCTTACCAATGGACTATAGTAAAGCCAAATGGCGACCTCTTCTCTTATCCCAAGGTAGGCTATTATTTCCTCCTTAAATTATGGACCGTCTTTCCGTTAAACTTTAACATAATCATGAGACAATCCTAACTAAGTGCATGATGAAGATTGTGTTTGCCCATTGTGTTCTTGCACCTTTTAGTTATATTTAGGGGTGTTCAAATTTCTGACTAGCAGCAAGTTCCTACCCTACCCTACTGAACGGTTAGCCGCAAAAATTGGGTAGGAATGCGGAAGAGTTTTTTGTCTTCCGATTAAATCGGGTAGGAATGCGGAAGAGCTATCCATTTCCGCATTCCTACCCTACCCTACCCGCATTAATTAATTAATATGATTTTAATGTATTTCATATGGTTTAAAGTTAAATTAATTGTTATTGTATTTGTGTAATAATTATGGTGGATTGATGTTCATACTTTCTTGTGTTTTATTATAATTGTTGTTGCAGTTGTTTTAGATTTTAGTGTTATTGATTTATTGTGTTGTTAAATTAGTGCATTCAAAAATTAATAGTTACAAAAGTGTTTACCCGATTTCCTACCCGACTTCCTACCCGATTAATCGGGTAGGAAGTCGGGTAGGAATACCACACCTGTCGGGTAGGGTAGGCCAAGAAAAAATTCTTCCGCAAAGTATCGGGTAGGAAGACAGAAGAGCATATTTCCTACCCGTAGGGTAGGGTGAACACCCCTAGTTATATTTATATCAGCCATATGTATGCATGGGATTTGCACTATATATGGAGCCCTTGAGCTACCTTCACTCGTTCCCTATTTTCTATTCTCTCTCTCTTTCTCTCTCTCTCACACACACACACACACTTAACCCAAAACAAATAAAGTCTCCATTTCCCTCATAAACATGTGAGCCAAACCTCATTGTCTGTACTAGGGCCCATGCTTTCATTTTCTTCCTTATAATGACAAATGCTAATTCATCACCTTTTTTTTAGGGTTCGAAGAAATGGAGGAACATGGTGGGTTTGATCTATGCTTTGAGAAGACACTCTCATTCAATCATAGTGAAAAAAATATTATAATTATAACTAATTCATCTCCTTTTTCTCATAACGACAAAAACCCACTAATATTTTAATCATAGTGAAAAAAAAAATATTACATACTTGTCGTACATTACACAGATAACCTTAGTATATATATAGTAACCAGTGTATAAGATTTTCAAATTACTACTTGTTTGGAATCTAACACATGAAAACCTACCAAAAATTTAAATGAGAAAAAGGAACAACAATGCTTCATTCACCTAAATTTTTATCAAATTTTCTTTCCCAGATCAATTTGAACCATAGGATCAGTAAGTCCCACAAATTTTTACTAACTATCAAATGACTCTCAATCTGCCACATCATTTGAGATCTACAATTTGGTAAAAGACTTGGTAAATATAGTATATTCCAAAAAGGAGAGGCTACTTTTGACTTGGAAAATGCACTCTTGCCAACTAGAATATCTATCATCTAGAGAAAGAAAGGGAAAAAATAAACAACATCTCTAGCTCCACCCAACAAAAGGAGAAAATATTCATTACAATGGTGATACCACGTGACAAGGTGATGTTGTATCACTAACTAATAATATTAAAACAAATAAGCACATGAACCACACAAAAATCAATAACTAACATGTTATATAAGCAAATAACTTTCTACCCTCCTCCTTTGTAAGCCTAAGTGAGGTTCCCCTTTTCCATTTGGGGTTTATTATTGGTTGGGGTTACCATGTCATCAATGGTGACATGGTATCAGCGTTGCATTCAATATTTACTCCAACAAAACACCCTCCTCGCACGTGTCTTTTTCCTTGTCCAATTTTTGTGCAAAAGTTGAAAATTCCAGTCTTTTGACAAGTTATCAATCGAAGTTACCAAGTAATTCACGAGAAAGATACCAAAAATTGGCATGCTTTCACACGGCTTTCAAGATGAATTTCAGGAGCCAAATTAGAGAAAAGGATAAGGCTACGGTGCCAAAAAAAATATTGGTATTATACTGAATATATTTTATAGTCGGATAAAATTCATGGGTCGTGGACGAAAAAAACAAATATGAGACAAACAATTAACTTTGGTGCACCATAATTGGATCCTAAAAAAAACTTATTGGTGCATTAATATATGGATAAAACTACATTAACGAACAATTATTTGTTTTTGGTACAATACTCAAAATTGCGAAAAATTAGAGTGAGTGTTCAAGTCAATCTAGTAAGATTACTAGAAAATAGGGTTGTTGAGTGGTAAGCAACCTTTTTCAATTGTATTCTCGATTTGTACATGTCATCCTTGCGCATGAGTCATGCTAATATTCTCTGTATCGTTCTAATTTTATCGGATGTCCGAGACATTTTTCAATTGTAACTTGACCTTAAATGTGTCGTACCTACTCCTGTCAATGAACCAATTATTCAAATCTAAAAGCAAATTTGTTTTTTCATAGCTTATGGATTTAGGCTTAGATTTATTAAGTGTTAATAGCAGTTTTGGTCTCTAAAATATGTATTTTTTGTTAGTTTATTCCTCATTGTATCAATTTTATCAATTTAGTCCCTAAATTTTTCATTTCGTGTCATTTTGGACCCTGCATAGACGGACTTGTTAAGTATTTGACAGAACGATCATGTGGTTAACACGTTATACCGTCCAAAAAAATGACACTTGATCACTTTTGTCAAAAAACGTAACAAATTAGAGTTTTTTTTAGGAAAATACTGCATAACTCAAATAAAATTTAAAAAGTTACAACCCAAATGTATATCATTCTTTTGATGAGTGTGGGATGAGTGAATCTCACTGAAAAAATTAATGAAATCTATTCATCCACAAGATAATATGCATTTAATTATAATTTTTAAAATTTTATTTAAATTTTATAGTATTGCTTTGTTTTTTAAATCCCAAGCTAACTATTTTCATGAAGCTTATTAAACAAGCTGCTTTCAGTAATGATCGAGACAGCTGCTACTTTTCTGAGTTAGTAGGAGAAAATTCTAAAGCAATCAGAAAAGATTTGAGTCAGTGGAGCCCACTTGACATATCCGACAGCCCTCCATTTTTGGCGCCAACTCTTTATAAAAACAGTGATATTGTCATGTGCTCTCATGGATTAAAAGTGTGCACTAAATTATTTGTAGTTGTCAGTAGATTTTATTATTAATCCAACGGTTAAAGATGATTTGATGTATGTTTTTGTACAAATAATTTTATCTTGCATAAATATCCATCTTTTTGTAAATGGTGAAAATATGTTTAATTGGTTTGTTTTTTCTTGAACTTTCTAATGTACCCAAAGAAAATAGAGGAGAGAGAAATGCTCCATGATGAACAGGGAATAACTTTAGCTTTAGCAGATGTATTATAGTGGTCTGGTATAAGTTTAAAGCCTAGGGGCGACCTATGTTCAGCAAAGTTTCAATTAACATAAAAGTATTCCTATAAAGGTATTCTTATTGATAGATTATATTTTAATTTGAATATAATTTAAATCCAAAATCAATGAATCTAGTATGGATTGGTTTTTTGACCATTGATTCAAATTCGAATCCGAGTTCATTTTATTATATTTCACGGAATCAAAATTTTTTTTTTTTTGATCTGGTACAGAATCGAATCTAAATATACTAATATTCATAATAGTTATGATCCAATATGAATTGTATGTATATAAGTATATAAATACATGACAAAATGAAGTGGTTTTTTTTAATGCAATTGAGTAAAAATTTAGATGTTAATATTATATTCAACTGATTTATTTGGATCGGGTCGGACTTGAAATCCATTTTTAAGGATTTGAATATAGATTGTAAAAATAATTCCGTCAAATGTTAAGATTGAAAGGAATTTAACTTAAACGCATAAATACATGTAATCGTGTATTTAGACATAACAAAATTTAACACGACCCGATTACTCAATACGAATAGACATAAAATTAAGGGATAAGGGGTTGTAGGATGATTTTTAGGATAAGAATTGGATTGGATTTATAAAACACTTCCAAACCCAACCCTTAGGTCTTGTTCATAGGATTGAACAATGTACCATATCCAATCCGATGTTTGTAAGTGACACAAATACACATAAGACCCACAGATTAATCACAAATATCACTAGATATTTGCTATGGAATTACCTACGGGTCGATATTCAAATCCCATGCTTGAAATCTGCAACCAAACAAGGAATAAGATGATACAGTGAATTATTTTGACAAAACCTACTCTATGAATCCCACATAAACTCATGAACCAAATATAACCCAAGGGCTTGTTTGGATGAATTTTTGGGGAGGGTTTGGATTAGTTTCCACAAACCATTTCAAAGTCAAACTTCTCTTTACAAATATGGGATTCAACATTGAATCCAATTCATACTCATATTTGGTATGCAACACATGCACATATAAGTTCCACGGATATATCATAATTATTAACAATCATTAATCCTATAAATGACTATTTTGCCCCTTGATTAATCCAATTCATACACATGTTAAGGGATACAATTGTCTTTTATATCCTTAACTCCTTAACCCATCTTCCCAAACCCACCCCTTTAGGTTTGACGAAACCCATGATCATGAGTTTAATATCCGGGTCAGCTGCAAGCCGGGTTTGGGAACTCAGGATTGAATTTTTAATCAAAACATGAGATTTGGGGTTTTTTAGACTATTTTCCCCAAACTCTAGAGACCAATCCCCCCAAACCCACAAAACAAACAGCCCCTAAGAGTTTTGATTTGATTTTAACGGGAGTACACGACGTGTAGTTATACTAATTGGACATATTTCCTCCCATCCATGGACACGACAACTTTTGAAAATTGCGATGTTTAATGTCCACAACTATTGGCCGTCATCTAGTCATACAAAATAATAATGATATTTGTATTTATTTTATGGATTTAATGTATTGTGAATATTGGATTTAATAATAGGATCAAAAGGGATGCTAAAGGAGGATTGAAAAATTGATGAGATCTTTCATTTGGCCTGATCCTGAGTTAAAAACTGAACGTGTTCTGGTCCCTTGACTCAGTTGTTACAATACCAAAGGACAAAATAGTGTTTAGCTTTAGCGATTCGAACAATTTTTGTTGTTTGCTTAACATCTATGGACTAATTGGGTAAGAGCTATAAATTTGATAGGTAGAAGCCTCTATATATAGTCAAGTCTCACTCTCAGTGGTCCTATAGTAATATCATTTCTCTTCTTTTCTCCTTTTAAAAGTAGGCCACAATTATCAGTGTTGATAAATGTAAAACCCGGGAAATTTGAACTTTTTCCGGAAAGGGCAAAATAGTAATTTGCCACTATAATGCGTATTTAAAATGCTCATGTTCTAGAGCTCGGATGGGGAAACTGAGTTCGCCATTGGATTCGTATCGCAAAATCTAGTTACCCTGTCAAATTTCGTCGAATTCCAATATAGTCGGATGTTTGCACGTCGTTCGAGGCGACTGCGTGGCGAATAACATTTTAAAGGTCCGCAAAAATGTATTTTTTAAAATTTCCTTAAAATTAAGTTAAAGTTCAAATAAAATTAATTTGAACTTAAACCGGGATCAAATAAATCGTTTCGGGGCGGAAACGAACCCGGATCAGTGGGTGACGTGTGGCGCGACGTAGGCCGAGCATTTAAAATTATAAATAGGGACTTAAATGAGATATTTCAGCAGAAATATCCCATTGTTCAGCCTCTTTGGCCGGCTATAGAGAGAAAAGAGAGAAAACCTTGATTCTTCAAGCTTCTCCTTCGATTTCTCGGAGTTCCGTCGCTCGGAATTCGTCGGACCAAGACTTAAAGTTCTTCTACTCGTCAAGGGCTAAGGGTACGTACCAAGAACGAGAGATTTCACCAAAGATTCAAGTGGAGTCTTTGGAGAAATCAAGGATTTTGGAGTTTTTGTTGGTGTTCTTGAGGTGTTCTTGAAGCTTTGAAGCTCTAGTCTTCATCTCACGCTTCAAAAGGTAGGGTTCTTCCTACTTTGGTTCATTTCCCACCTAGTATGTTCATAAGGGGTGGTTAAGTAATGTTGATGTATATCACTTGTGTATTGTTAAGGAAAATGAAGAATTGAGTGTAGGAATAACTTAAGCTAAATTCTAGCTTGCAATTGATACATGGACTATTTTTGTGCATTTTCATGGACTGCTTTTGTGCACTTTCATGGGCTGAATTTGTGTCCGTTTATGGACTGTTTAAGGGGTTGCTTAGTGGCGGAATTGTGGGCTGCTTAGTGGCTGATTTATGGGCTGTTTTATGGTTGTTTTAAGGGGCTGTTTATGGCTGTTTTATGGGCTATCTTATGGCTGTTTATTGGGGCTGTTTTATGGTCGTTTAGGGACTGTTTACGGGGCTGTTTAGTGGCTGAAATTGCGGACTGTTTTTAAGTTGTTTTGGATTGAAATTGCGGACTGTTTTTGGACTGATTTGGAGCTGAAATTATGAACTATTTTGGGTTGAATTTATGGACTGTTTTAGGCTTATTCCATTCTATGATGTTCATGTGAAAGGGGTTGATGTATGAGACATTGTATAGGACTCTTACCTATTGTTGGTGACTTGATTAAATGGGTGTTGGAAGTGGAGAGAATATATTCCATCTTGAAATAGTGGAGTATAAATTACTTAGAATAAATTCTTGTGTTATGATACTTGTAGGATTCTTCCTATTTGGGATTATTCCTAACTTAGGTGGTTTATATGAAATGTTTATATGGGATGAGTAGGGTGTTAGGGACTTAACACTTACTAAATGGTTATGGAAATGGCCTAGATCACTTCCTTGTTTAATTGGATGTAGGGATCCTCCTATTTGGGATTATTCCGGTAGAAATGACTTGGAACAAATTATATCATGAGATTTGGTGTGGAAGTTCTTTGTGAAACCACTTAGGACATGGTAGTGTGTAGGCACTCTAAATGTTAATATTGTGTCTTGTGAATAAAAATAGATTGGTGACATGAATTATAGGATGACTTGTAGAGTTTTTATTCCATTTGGGTTCCTCCTATTGTGTATAGTTATGGAATTAAGGAGAAAGGGTAAAGAATTGGCTTAGGCTATCTCTTAGCTTGAGAATGATGAATGATAGTTATTTGTGAATTTTCTTGTAACTTAGTGGAATTTGGGCATGATTTGTGTTTAAGATGAAGGTTGCCTTGAAGGTGATTGATAAAACATCTTGAGTGATTGAAATCATGCGTTACATGACTATGTTTAGCATGTTGAATGTTGTGGTGAAATATGTTAATATGTTGCTAAGATATTAGTTTCATGATGTTTTATGGTAATTGTATGCTTAAGACATATATTGCCATGACATATGTTGATATGTGGTTTAAATTGTTCATAAGACATTCATTGCATCTTGAACATGTGGAAAGTGTGAAATAAGGCATTGCATTTCATGTGTATGGGAGCATCACATTCATGAGCATAAGTCATGGGTGTAGGGGTGTGAGGTGCATGTTTAATCAAACACCTTGTTTGGTGGTTGATATGTGGACTTGGAAATGTGGATCGATGGTCACATGAAGTCGCATGATTGCATGAGAAAAAAAATTGTGTCGGGTATAGCAAGCAGGGCTAGACTCTCCCTCGGGTGCAAAGCCCGGTCACATGGTTCAGGCACTTTGCCGGCGGTGAAATTCCAGAAAAGTGCTGGTGTTTATGGAACTGGAGGTTGAGATACCAAAATTCGTTGCCCAACAAAACACAAGATTTTGTTAATAAAAACATACTCTGTCAATGAGTATTATCCCATAATGATCTGATTTATAAAATGCATGACTTTTATTCAAAGCGATCATTGGATGTTTTTCCGTCAATGACGGGTTCATTACATATTGGTACTGCATTGTGTCGTGTGAGTCGGGGAGGACTCGGAGAAATCTGCATGAGTGAGTCGCATCCCATTTCATGGCATAACATAGTAGAAGTCCAGCCCTTAATGCATGTTCTTTTAAGGAATAGTGGATGTGTGTGTAAATTGTTGCATGTACACTCTTCATGTGCATCTAGGGGGAGAGTAGCCTCTGAAGGAAATTCTCTACTGGGCGTTGGCTCACCCTATACGGGAAACATTTCAGGTATGGGATTTACACCGGTGGACGGCTCTCATTCGGGGCCGCAAGGATGAAGAAAAGCCGACTTGTGGCTTTTAATGCATTGTTTTTGTAAAACAAACTTGAAAAATTATATTTTTGGACTTGTAATTTGGTTTTGGGCATGTAATGTGTAAAAGAGTTGTAATCGAACTCTTATAGACTATGTTAATGTAACATTGCATGTTATTATATGAGTAGGGATAAATGGACCCGGTGTGGTCAATGTCTTGCTTATAAATGGACCCGGTGCGGTCATTGTGTTATATTGGGCCTCAGATGGGTCATGTTAATGTATATTGTACATGTTAGGTTTTGGGTAGAGCTCCCCGTACAAAGGAGACTCTGCCCGATTTTGTTAAATTATGGATCCCGGTAAATGGGACGCAACGGTGTGATATCGAATTACACGATATCCATAGGCATTCCGCGGGTTGATGGATGATCAACGGACCCCCGGATTTTGGGGCGTCACAATATAAAGAAAATTATTTTCTCTTTAAAATATGGACCATCTTTTTGTTAAACCTTAAACTAAAGATGAGACAATGCTAAATATCATCTGCTTATAGAATTTCAGAAAACTTTAGAGATTGGACAGTGCTGGCCACTATTCTGGCACTACTCTTAGTTATATCTATATCAGCCATATGCATGCATGGGAAATGTACTATATATATGGAGCCATTGAGCTAGACATCCTTCCCTATCTTTTCTAGAGTCTCAAAATCTTAGTGACAAAGTAATCTCTCTCTCTCCCTCCCTATCTCTCTCTCTCTCTCTCTCCCTCGCTCTCCCTCTCTCTCACCCACACACTTAAAAGTTAATTTGAAAATTATATTGATTTTGTTGTGTTATTACAAAGTGCCTTCGGACATTAACTAATTATTTTATATCAACTGTTGGATTAGTAGACCTCATACTCTCATTCATTATCTGGTGATAATGAATGCATTTACATCATCATTTGGTACCAAAATTTGATAAGGGCTTTGGTAAATACAACTTGTATTCATTTACATATGATCAGCAGTAAAGTCCTTTTAGCTGTAAAGTCATTTTCATGATAAATTAATTATTATGAGGCTTTTATGTTCTATACAACTATTTGTAATTAATCATATGACATAATTTGTTGAGCTTTTCTACTATTTTGGTTAGATTAGTAGTGGACCCAATGGAATATTTAAATTCACTGTTAACATGCCATCAACAGTAGATTTAATCAACAAATTGAGTCGTCTTTTTAGATCCAAATAATATTACTTTCCGTGCAATATGTATCTGGTGATGTTTGTAGAAGTTAGGATACAAATCATGCTATTGCACAGATAATTTTGAGCATAATCCCTAACTGTATGGGGGTACGTTTTAAATGGACATAAAATTGAGACGGAGTGTAGTAATATCAGTTATAATTTTGTGCTTGAAAACACTTCACAATACCAAAAATCGAGCATTGAATGTGAAACATTTATATTGTAAATTACAATTTAAATTTTGGTGTGGGAATTTTATTTTTTTTGGATTGAACTTTGTACCGTTAGATGAAATTGAATTAAATTTAACCATTATTTTACTTGTTGATAATGTCAAGTATTCCATTTTTGGTATGTCAAATGAAAAATACCTTAATCAGATTTTTTTGTTGCCCCTGTTTTACTGTATTCTTGTGTGAATTTTTGTGTTCCTGGTGAGATCATTGCTCCTAATCCCCAAACAATTCTATCAAACAAACACCTTCTTGATTACAATGCTTGAACAGCTTGAAGTCAAGGGTTCAATCCCTCCTCCCCCTCCCCCCAAAAAAAAAAATGAAAAAAAAAAAAAATTACAATGCTTGAACAGATTACAAGAATGGGCAAGACCCAAGTACAATATCAATGTAATTCTAGTCGTTATTGTCTATAAAAAGGACAACAAACTGTTGTTTATTGGCCTCCTCCTTCCACTGAATTGTAAACTGTAACCCTGGCAGTTTTACAATGAAACATTGTGTCGCGGGTTAGAGGGAATAATTATGGTACGAAAGAATTAAGAATACGACACAAAAATATTTGGGGCTCATTTATCCCACGTTTAGTAAATAAAAAAACATTAAAAATTCTATTAGGATTTTATCCCAATCCAATTTAAAAAGTCAATTTTAACCAACTTACATAGATTAAATAAAATCCAAAGGGACTAGAATATTTTTTACACAGACCGGATAAATGGACAAAATTACATATTTGCCCAAAGCCAATCCGTTCAAAATCTCTTTGCTGGATTTCTCTCCTTCCTCTCCGTTCAAAAACTCTTTTGTCTTCGACTAGTAATGAAACTTCTTTTTGGGACTCCCACATCCCCCAAAAAAAAAAGTCACACAGCTTTTATTTTTGACTCTCTCCTTCCACTAAAATGTACTCCACCACCACCATTACCCATCACTGAATTTTACACCACCACCACCACAACCCACCATCACTATCACCAGTTCACCACCACCACAACCCACCATCACTATCACCAGTTCACCACCACCACCACCACAATTACCCAACACTGAATTGTACACCATCACCATCACCACAACTACCTACCACTGAATTGTACACCACAACCACCAAACTCTTCTTCATGTCAAAATTTAACGAAAAGAACACTAAAAAAAACAGAACGAACCGGAAAAAAAGAGGAAACAACACATAAGACATAACCTCCTCTAGTATGTATATATCGAAGTTCAGCTTATGTATATGGTCACACCAAACAGTCGGATATTATGGCGCTCAAGCTCCATCAAATACCCAAACTGGCCTACTTGCAAAACAATTATTCTATCAAACCAACACAGCACACTACAACAAATTTGTTTTTTAGCGACGAGTTTTGGCGGCGAACAATAAAATTTGTTGTAAAAAAGTGATTTTCGGCGACAATTTTAAATGTTTCTCGCGGTAAACTTTTTTGTGATATTTTTGGCGACCATGTTTTGAAAATTTTGGACATTGTTAGAAGTTTTGGATATTGTTTGATGCTATTGAAAATTTTTGGATGTTATTTTATATTTTGACTAATGTATGAATGTTTTAGTAATTGTGATGTGTTTTTATGGATTATTTATTGTTAGGGGTGTTCACCCTACCCGACGGGTAGGAAATATAGTCTTCCGCATTCCTACCCGATACTTTGCGGAAGAATTTTTTCTTACCCTACCCTACCCGATCAGGTGTAGTATTCCTACCCGCATTCCTACCTGAATAATCGGGTAGGAAGTCGGGTAAACACTTTTGTAGCTATTAATTTTTGAATCATTTTAACAATTTAATTAAATAACATGTATCAATTTAACAACATAATAAATCAATAACACTAAAATCTAAAACAATTATAATTGTTTTAGCCATCAATCCACCATAATTGTTTTAGCCATAAATCCACCATAATTGTTACAAATACAATCCACCATAAGTGTTACACAAATACAATTCACCATAATTGTTACACAAACACAATCCACCATAATTGTTACACAAACACGAATACATTAAAATCATAACTACTTGAAGTAGTCTACTTCGCCTGTGGCAGTTCACCAGTTTACCACAAATCATATAACATACACAAAAAACAAATCAATATTTTAGCAACTCAAACATCCACAACAATAACAAATACTCTTATAATTACTAAAAAAAATGTAAAAAAGTTAAATAGCACCTTTTTTGCTAGTGTCATTCACCTCTCTTCACTCGAGAGAAATTGAAATTGTCTCTGCAGTTATTTCTGAGATAAAAAAGAGTATGGAAAAAAATTAGATACGAAGAACTCATCAACAAATAATAAAAAAATAACAATAAAAGTATAAAAACCTGAATCTAGTTTATAGCTTTCTGAATCCTCCAAAACATCTTCAAAGTCATAAGCAATGGATGACGATTGAAGCCAATTTTGTGCACATATGAGACCCTCAACTGTTTTGGGTGCCAGGCAACTCCGAAAAGGATCTAAAATACGACCCCCAGTGCTAAAAGTCGATTCTGATGCCACTGTAGAAATGGGAATAGCTAACACATCACGAGCTATTTTGGCAAGGATTGGGAATTTAGAAGAATTAACCTTCCACCAATTCAAAATATCAAAATTGGCGCTAACAAATTCAACATCCTCCATCAAATATCGATCCAACTCTGATTTGTTGTCCACATTACCTTTCTCAGCCCTATACTTGCGGTACCTATTCATGAAATTTGGAGGTACTTGATCTTGAACAAACATCTCAGCCGAAGACACATTTTTCTCATGATCAACACTTGACCCCACTCCACACCCCACACTAAATTTAGTGTATTGTTGGCATAATCGGTCAATGACACTTTTGATCTTTTCAACTAGTTGAACCTTAACTACTTCATCCTCAGCCTTATAATTGTCATTGAGCCAAAATTCCAAAGCATCCAATTTATAACGTGGGTCAAGGACAATAGCAACAAACAACATCAAATTAATATTATCTAAATGACCCCAATACTTATCATACTTGCTTTTCATTCTCATAGCCATGTTACTCAAAAGATAGTCATCATCTTCACAATAACCTTGCAAATGATCATACACAGTAGAAAGTTCTTGAAAAAATAAGTTAGATGTGGTATACAATGATCCAGAAATGCGCAAAGTGACCTCATAGAAAAGTTTCAAAAACTTCATAAACACACGAACAATGTCCCAATCATCAAATGTAGGTGGCCCTAAACCACCCCCTCACTCAATTGACTTACAAATTGCTCATCATCTTCTTGCAACAAATCAAATGCACCTTGGTACTATTCAGCAACTTTGAGCATCAAATATGTAGAGTTCCATCTCGTTGGAACATCAAGGCAAAGAAGGGTAGGGTAGGGTCGGAAATTGCGGCCAATCGAAAATTTGAACACCCCTATCTATTGTTATGGGTGCATGATTGAAATTGGTCGGAATGTTTTTGAGTTGTTATAAGTGTTTTTAAACTGTTATAGGGTCAAATGGGATTTAATCATGTTTATGTTTTTGGGTGACGAAAATAAGTCGTTGCTAAAACACTGTTCATCATTTTTGGCAACGAAAAAAAGTCCTTGCTAAAATGCTGGTTGACTTTTTGGGCGACAAATATATTTGTCACCAATATTTTGTGTACTTATTTTTAGCAACGAAATAGAGACGGTCGCTGAAATTTTCGCATTTTGTGATGAATATAATCGTTGCTAAAGATTTTATGTGGTTAAAATAATTTATTTTTTGGCGACGAACAAAACATTGACGACGAAATAAGAACATGTTTGGCGACAAAATTATGGTCGCCTATTGTGTATTTTTTGCAACGAAATTTTTGTTGTCGCTGAAAACTTTCCCAGACAAGCCTAAAGCGACAAAATGGCGACGAACTCTGTTCATCGCCGAAATTTTTTTGTGACAACATTTATACATTTTGCGACAAGTAAATTCGTCGCTAAAAAGCAAATTTGTTGTAGTGACACTTCGGAGTATACTAAATATTGATTACATTTGTTTGAACAGATTACAAGAAGAGAGAATATTTTTGGGTAAGAGAAACTCAAGTACAATGCCAAACTGTAGCTTATTGACTTCTTCTTCCACTCAATTTTACACCACCACCTCCACCACCTCCAAACTCTTCTTCAAGGTCAAAATTTGACAAAGAGAAGAGAATACAAGTAAAACAGACAGACTCGAAAAAAAGAGGAAACAAACAATACATAATTTCCTCTGATAAGTACAGATCAAAGTTCAGCCGATGTATCTAGTGATATGGTCACACCAAAGAGTCGGATGCTATGGCGTTCAAGCTCCATGGAATACCCATCTCCTATAGTCGACCGATAGAATCGGAGTATGTCACCGGAACTAAGTTCCTTCTTCTTTGCAAAATTAATCCACTTGTTTGTCATCGAGCGTCGACCGCTGCTTCTTGTCGAACATATAAACTCCCAGGTGGTGTCTCCATCTGGATCCAGTACATGTATGGTGGCATTTCCAGGAGGCAAGTCAAGTGCCCACTTCGGTATCTCTAGATTACGTGAAACGTCTGTTAGTGAGAGTTTCTTTTCAAAACACAGTACATAGCCTTCCATTGTCCAAGGTCCAAACCCTAAAACATTCTTAGTATAATAACATGAAAACATTTTGGGAAACGAAAACATTAGAAGCACTTGACAAGTGTGTGTGTGTGTGAGAGAGAGGGGTAGAGATTATACCTTTCTCTGTCCTCCTGCTTCTTTGTGGGTTGAGACTTGAGACTCGCCTGGAGCTGCACATGTACATTATATACTAAAGATTGAAAGCTTTGGGACATTTCAAAAGTTTCGTTTTTGTTAGCATGAACAGTAATCAAGCAAGGTTCAAACTATTAAGATACAGTAAGTGAAGTATTATCACCAGTTGTGACACAAAACTTGTGACGAACTGTATAAAAATTAATCCTTAATATATTAATTGGGTCATTAATTATAATTCTATATATTTAAGGGTTATTTTTATAAATTTTAAATAAATAAATAAACATCAAATATGATTTTTTTACGAGAAAACGAGTCGAATGACTATAATATTGATTATATTTTGTGCAGGAATAAAAATATCATATTACATATTTAAAGTGTACAAATAATATAATAGATGTGTAAAGTTTGTTGGACCAAAATAGTTTTTTTAAGTGTAAAAATTGAATTTTGTGTTGACTTTAAGCCTAAATTAGAATGGGACCCGTTCATTGTTTCGAGTAAACTTTTGTGGGTTCGTATTCTACTCCGTGAGGAGAATAATGTAGTATATTCGGAAGAAATATAGTATATTCACTTGCTCATTTCGAGTAAGAAATGAATGAGAAAATAGACTCCAAAATAACTCTCTTAAAATGTGAAACTAAAAGTTGTGCAATGTGGGATTTGACACCAATCCCACATTGGTTGAGGAAGAAGTTCTACATGGGTATATATATGTCAAGTTTGTTCCATGGGATTGGGCCCCAAGGGGTACCACAATTTTATAAGTGGAGCGAGCGCCTACATGCCTTTGGTTCTACCGCCCGCCACGCCACGACTCAACCCGGCCGGTGGGGCTCGAGTACGGGTGTGGTTTAGACCAAACCTTATCTTTTTGGAGAAAATTCGTTTAATTAATTGGGCGTGAATTTCTTAACCCGAAATTTGATTTTGAGTATCCGTTGGTTTTGAATTCGCACTGGTTCGGATCTACATCAACTTCAATAACAGTTTCTGTTCTGCAACCGAATTAGTATTTATATTGGTTTGACAAACAGTTACCATTTCGTTAAGACTATAGTAACTGTTTATATATTCTGTGTAACTGTTTCGCATTTGATTGTTACTGATTTTACTATATTTGGAATACCACAATCAACAATCTTAATACAGATTTCTAAAATTTGTATAATTGATTGTTGTGTTTCTGATACATGTTTTAGTGTTTTAAACTGTTCTAAAATATTGCAAATTGTTAAAACCTATTTTTTACAATCTATGATATTTTGAAGATATTTGAAAAATTTTGTGAAAAATTGCATGTTCTGTTTATGTGTTTAATTCAAACAATTACAACAAACTGTTACAGTTATACCAAACAGTGACTTTGTTTATTTGTATGATTTATATAATTACACCAAACAGTAACATTGAACAGTAACATAGATTGTCTCTATTTTAATAACTTTCTTTGAAAAGTGTTACTATTTTCCTGTTTTTGAATATCTTGTAATCTTTATTTACCATTTGGAACTCGTATTAATTAATATAAGTACCTAACTCATTTATTTATGGACGAGTTGAACGAATTAATTGATAATGGGTTAAAATTATCACATTTAATTTCAAGTGTCATTTATATAGCAAGGGACTAAATATAAAAATGACAAGAGTATTACATTAAAAAAAAAAAAAAAAACAAGTCGACTAAAATATGGACAATTGTCCATGACTCCATGTGACGAAAGCAAAGTGACGCAGGCCTAGTGACGTGAGCTTAGCCAAATTTTGGCCATAAATAGCCTGTCCAGTTGTGGAGCAAACCGCATAAAGGAAAGAGGGAAAAAGAGAAACGGAGAAAAGGGAAGAAAATTGTTAAAATTTTGCCGCTCCAGGAGTTCGTTTGTATGATAAAAAATTTAAGTAAAATTTTTGCCTTATAATTCAGTAATTTTATAAGTTTAAATTACTTGAATTTAATCATCGTTAAATATTTTTAGATAAAATTCAAGTATCGTTATTTTTCGTTATTTACTCCAAAAATTATTTTTAATTTAAGCAAGTTATTTTTATTTTTTTTAAAATATTACTCCGTTTTATTTTTTCACAATACACTAGATCGATTCAAGGTAACATTGAAGGTAGGAATTTTTTTTTTATTTTTTACTGTCATTGATGCATCTCATGCATATTTGAGAGTTTCATATTAAACCTATATTGTTTATGTTATTAAATATTAGTTTGCATTACCCGTGGGGTTGAATTCAGGTTTTACAATAAATCGTAGTTCCTACAAATGTAATATTTTAGATCAAAATCTTAATTATCTTTTGAAACCAATTTATATATAAAATATTTTGAATTTTATTCTAACATATTTATTTACTATTTGACTTCTTACTTGATGTTGGAATTGAATACGATATAATTTTGCTTTATAATTTTTGATTGATTTACCTTAAATGCATACAATTGATGACAGAGAGTTAGTAGACGAGTGGTTCTTGCAATGATTCACATCATTTTTACTAGTCATTGGGTTTTTTGGTTAGTAATATCGATTGTCGTTGATAGCCTATATGGAATAGTAGAATTTCCAGTATAGGTGTTCTCAAAAAAGCGAGAAGGACATTGAATTCTCTAGTGTGCAAGATCCCAAAATTTTCTCCAGAGATAGTTCATGTGTAGACCAAAAAATTAACGAATTGTTATTGTCTATATGTGCTGCATTGCTGTTATTTTTAATTTTATATATTGTTGTGGTTATTTGTTATTTGATTATATTATGTATTATTTTAAAATTTTGATAATCATTGATAAAAGTTATCCTACTAAGCTAGTTAGCTTACCATAATTTACATTTTTTAGAAACAGGACTGAATCAAGAGGGAGGTCGCAACTAGAAGCCACTAATATTATTTTCTTTATGCTTTATTAGAACGTTTTACTTGATCATGTTGTATACATTAGTTCAGGAATATAATCATATTCAAGATATATTTTAATGGCTTAATAATAATATAAGAAACATTATTAGGCGTAATAAATAGTTTATTCATTAATCACGTCCGATTATGTTATAAAAAAAAAATCAAGCGTGACAAAACTTAACAAAAATAGCCTATATTAGTAAATCTATAACTCGAAGAGTAATCAAGAGTTCAGTGCAATGACCATAGTTGTCAAATCGCGTATCGAAAAGTGTATCATTTTTTAAAAAATAGTGTATCGTATCGTATTATTTATCGTGTATCGTAAGATACGCGCAATTTTAATTTTTAAATAATTAATAATATATATATATACTTTTGTAAAAAAATCATACACTCATAATAATATAGTATTTCATTAATATTCCACAAACTATTCAAGTTCCCAACATACTTCAACAATATCAAAATACAAAGACCTTTAATTCAAACTTTTATCATTAACTGCTTGAACAACCTTAATATTATCAAGAATTTTGAATTCAATTGAACAACATTAACAAGAGACTTTATTTTATTTTTTTTAAACCATAACCACTGAAACGACATTATTTCATTGGCTAGAGATTTAAAAATAAATCCTATGGTAAAATAATGTCATTTCAGCCCCAAAAAACAAAAAAAAATAAATAAAATAACAGAATCGTCACGTATCGTACGTATCGGATGTATCGTATCTCATTTATCGTATTGTGTATCGTACGATACGTTGTAAAAACGATACATAAACATGATACGTATCATTTTTCAGGTATATCGTGACGTATCGTACGATACGTATCGCGTATCATACGATACTAATAACTATGGCAATAACAATGAATCAAAGAACTCAAAAAATCTGATTTGCATACATTATGCCCGGTGGTTTTCGTGGAGAAGGGTGGGAGCTGAGAAGTATAGAGAGAGGGAGGGAAGGAGAGGGAAACAGAGAGGTGGGGGAAGGAGATAGAAAAACAGAAAGAGAAGGACACAAAGAGTACCTCGTTGGTGACTCTAGCTTACGCCTTACAGAGAGAGAAGATAGCGGAAAAGAAAAAGGGGTAACAGAAAAACGAGAGCGGAGAGAAAGGATAAGACAGACTGTGTAAAGAGAAAAACAGGGAGGGGGAAAAGTGAGAGAAAAAGTATTCAAAAATTTAAATTTTGATTCCTCTAGGATTACTCTAATTGTATAGATACAAAAAACTGAATTGAAATTTTGATGAGTTTAACATTGTTGTAAATAAATTCATCACTGTAATCAATAAAACATAGCCTCCTGCTTGAGTTGTTTAAATTCTTCACTTAAAAAAACACGACGGTCTAAATCTTTTAGATCCAAAATTTTATATTACGATTTAATATTTTAACCTTTTAACCACAATAACTCATTTAATTTTTTACCATTTAATCATAGTAGCTTAAATTTTAATATTGTAATTTTTTAATTATAATAACTCATTTAAATTTTAACTTTTTAACTTTCTAACAACAGTAACTCATTTAAATTTTACTCAACAGTAACTCATTTAAACCAGTGCAATTGGTAAACCACTGTATGCTGACACACTTGCTGCTAGAAAAAAGACAGAGCTATGTAAGAATATGTGTAGAGGTCAATGCAAATGAGTCGTTAATCGAGAGTTTTGATCAATGTTTTAAAACCAGACCCTTTAACCCTTTGAACTGGCCAGAACCGAACAAAATTTCTAAAATCCGTTAAAACCGGGCTGATTTTCATATTTTCTACACCAATCCTTTTTTTAATGTGAAAATTGGAAGTGAGTCCTCCTAGATGTACTTGTTTGGAGATAAGTCCTGCAAGGAAACTTATAAGAGGTTAAGTCCATGTTTAAAATTATATGTAATGACTTAAGTCCACTTTGTTTTTTTTATCTCAAAAATACCCTTCCTTGAAAGGAAGTTAAATTAATTTCCTATTTTGGAAATTGTTATCCCTTAATTCAAGATCAATTAAAATATATCAATAAAATCTTCATCATAAATTTAAAATTCAAATTCAAAGCTCTCTCTCTCTCTCTCTCTCTCTATATATATATATATATATATATATATATATATATATATATATATATTCAAATTCATGTTACTATTTTTTTTATTATGTTACTGTTCATGTTACTACTTTTGTTGAGTATGTTACTGTTCATCTTACTATTATTTTGAGCATGTTACTACTATTATTTTACTAAATATTAATATTCAATATTATTATTTGTTTTGTTTTTGAATATTTCTATTTTTTGTGTTTGAATAGTACTATTTTTTGCCTTTGAATTTGAGAGAAAATTATTGTTAAGTATGTTACAGTTTTTATTAAGCATGTTACTATTTTTGTTGAACATGTTGTTATTTTTTAAAAATATTAATATTGAATGTTTCAATTTTTTTTATGTTTAAATGTTACTATTTTTTTGTGTTTAAATGTATTATTTTTTGTGTCCAAATAATAACTTTTTTTTTGTATTTGAATGTTACTATTTTTTATTTTTAATGTTACTATATATATATACACACACCTAACCTATATATGGATATAGATAGATAAGAGAGAGGAAAAATTTTAATGTTAGTCAAACTCTTAACCTATATATGGATATAAATAGATATGAGAGAGAAAAGATTTTAATGTTAGTCAAACTCCTAAGATTTAAGAGTTTTTAATTTTTAGTTTTATTTCACTTCTAAGGGAAGGGATAGTATGGTAAAATTGACAAAAAACGGACTTCATAACAAATAAGTTTCCTTGACGGACTTAAGTCCAAACAACTCCATATAGAGGGACCGGCCTCCAAATTTCCCTTTTTTAATTTTGGACTTTCATATACATTACAACTTCGGCTAATGATCCGTTGGCCCACTTTGGACCACCTCAACCACAATAATTAGACTTGGGCTATCAAGCCCAGAGCCCTATTTGGTCAACTGAATGCAGTGTTGTATAATACTTATAAAATAGTGAAAATTGGGATTGCGTCTTCTGTCGGTCAAAAAAATTTATTTAGAAATAAGTCTATTTTTTATATTATTAATTAGTAGTTAAGTTCACCATTTTTTTAAAACTCTAAAATACTCTTCCTTAAAAGCAGCTTAAATTAATTTCCTAATTAGGAAATTGTTACCCCCTTAATTTATTGTTAATGGAGATATGTCAATAATTTTTTTTTCATAAATTTAAAATTCAAATTCCAGTTAAGAAATTAATTCAATAAATCTCTCTCTCTCTCTCTCTCTCTCTCGTTACGGTCACAGCAATAATGCTCAAATCCCTCCAATCTGAGCAACAGAGCAACCATGCCACAAGGCTCAAGTTCATGGCCTGCTAACAAAACTCAGTGGCCCATCCAGAAAATCATACCACTCAAGAACATGGGTAATTTTCCTTTTCATTTTTTTTTTCTTTTTTGCCAAATACTCCTCGAATTCAGCCAACCAACAAATTTTTCCTTTCCTTTTCATTTTTTTTTCTTTTCTGCCAAATACTTATTGAATTCAGCCAACAAATATTTCAAATCGTGCCCACCTATCTCTCTCAGATTACTCTTCAATCTCTCTAGTTTTTTCTTAGACTTCGTTATTGATCCACCAATATTGATGAATCGTTTGGATCAGGAGAAGAACATTCACGCACTATTCGGATTCAAATTGAACACACAGTAGCTACAAGTACCTAAATCAATCGAAATTGGTGCCTCTTTGTCTGTAAATGAATATCGCATTTACTAGTTTGACCCCCAATTTTATTTAATTTTTCATGTTACTATTTTTTTTTTTTTTGGTATGTTACTAATTTTTTTCATGTTACTATTTTTTGTTGATCATGTTACTATTTTTTGTGTTTGAATGTTACTATATATATATATACTAGTAATTGCCCGTGCCTGAAGACACTATATTACTTGTAAAAAATTACAAATATTTGTTCATAAATAAAGACAATGTCTAATATAATTTGAACAATACAATGATCAAATTGATCTTGTTCAATCTATATGCAGAACATATATAATCAAACTTTTATATAACGAAAGTCACTCTACAACTACTGTAACATATTAATTCAAAAATCTGAAAAAATATAATTATTATTGATCAAATATCTACGATTTTAACATTTTTAATAAACTTTATCTCAAATTTGAAAAAATTATAACTATTTGTGTTTCTACCTAAAGTTTATAACATTATCTCTGCACTATTTTTCTAATGTGAGTTTGTGTAACTTTTGTAAGGAAAACATCCAAAAGTTTTACGTGAATTCTAGTAAATGTAAAAAATTTTGTTAAGAAATTAAAATCAGTTTCTATTTCAGTTCAAATTAAATATTCGTAAAATTCAATCGAATTTGAGTTTAAGTAAGAATTTGTACTTTATACTTGACAGTCAAATTCAGTTCAATTGGAGTCTTAATCATAATTACGTCAAACCGAGAATTAAATTTAAGTTCGATTCAATTAACACTTCTATCTTAAACCTACAAACTAATTCTTATATATTCTCGTTCATAGTGACACCATAAAATTTTTTTTAATTTAATTTTTTTTTATTATTTTTACAATCAATTTCAATTTGACTTCAACTTTGAATACTCGTAAAATTCAAGCAAAGTTAAATTTAAAAATATATATATATTTTATACTCGACAATCAAATTCAACTCAATTCGAATCCTAATCATAATCACTTCGAACCGATAATCGTGTAAAATGAAATGATTCTTGTAATTTTTGCGCGGGTATTTTTTTTGGAGGAGTAGTTTTGATCATTTGATCAATAATCTTAAAACAATCTGACCCACAAAAAACTCAAGACAAACAATGATAGCTCCCTTAATATATAAATATATCACAAATTATATATATATATATATTAATACTTTATGATATATATTATTAGTTTATTATACCATTCGAATATTATAGTATTTACAAAATATGACATATATTATAGTCATTCAACTTGTTTTGACGCAAATAATCTATATTTAAGGTCCATTTATTTATTTGAAAATTTAAAAAATAATCCGTAATTATATAGAATCATAATTAACGACCTAATTAATGTGTAATATGAGATAGAGAGAGAGAGAAAGAGTTATAAGAGATATCAAAGTCTTAGAATTGTGGAAGGAATAAAGTCTTGTTCAAAATTTGGGAGAGGGAATTTAGCATTAGGATTGTCGGATCAATAATCATCAAGCGATCTGAGCCACAACGTAAGTGAGAAGTGATGGAATTGGATGGAGAGAATTCAATGTGAATGGTTTTAAGAGGGATATTGGTGGTTGCTGGATGAGTCTATTTGAGATTGTCATATGAGCTTATTGAAGTCTGTGATGTTTTATATTATAGATTATATATATAGATATAGATAGATATATGATGACATATGCTAATAAACCTATATTTTATTAGTGATAATATTTGTTATTGTATTATTATTTTGTTAATTTTAAATTACGCGTTTGAATTGCTTATTATATAGATTGGATTATATATATATAGATATAGATATAGATATCGGTATAGATATATATAGATAGATAAATAGGACGACTTATGTTAATGAACTTATATTTTATTAGAGATAATCCTTGTTATTAGAGTTTTAATAGATTTTAGATATATTTTGTTTTTATTTTATATATATATATATAACCGTCCAAGCCAATCTCTCCCATGGTTTGAATGGGAATGATGAGAGATAAAAAAGAATGTAGTAGAGTCCTGTAAGGATGTAGATATCTCTCCAATGGTTTGAATGGGGATGAGGATAAATAAAAGGAATGTAGTAGAGTCCTGTAGGAATATAGATTAATTAGGATCGTCGGATTAAAAACCTGAAAATGATCTGAGCCGTGAAAAGCTCAAGACAAACCAATCTATCTACTTTATTATATAGATGTATTAGAGAAAAAAATAAATAGTCATACTCTATATATAGATATAATAGATATGAGAAAGAGAGGATTTTAATGTTAATCAAACTTCTAAAATTTAGGAATTGTTAGTTTTCAAATTTGTGTTAATTAAACATAACTATGAGGCTATTTTGAACAATGAAGATCAAAATAGACTTAATATTAAACAAGTTTCTTTGATAGACTTATTACCAAATAAGTATACAAAGGGAGACCGGCCTCCAAATTTTCCTATAAAATAGGCAACCCTCTCCTCTCCTTCTTGTGGGTCTCCATGTGGGACAAAATGTAGTATAGTTAAATTGGCTAAGTTGTTCTTTTATTTTCTCATTGCCTTGTATATTTTTGGGCTATTTTTTTTTTTCTTTCAATTTCTTTTTGAGGGTTATCACATTGTTACTATTTATATCAAGTATTCAATGTTTATTAGTGATTTTTTTATGCTCCATCAAATCATATCAATTGTGTAAGCAAATATATGAATTGTACGTGTATAAATATATGAGCAATGCTATTGGAACCTAATTTATTGACCTAATTTACTGATCTAATTCACTATGACCTTTAGATTGACTGTGAGCTTCAACAAACATTGGAACTTAGTGTTGATCCAATGGTTCTACTGAAATCACATCATTATGTCAACAAATTAGGTTAAATTTTTAGATTCAAATGAGATTACTCTAAATATATACATACATGACAAAAAGAATTGACTTTTTTTTTTTTAACGAAATTGAGTAAAAATTTAAACGTTAATACTATATTCAATTGATTTATTTGGATCACGTCAGACCTGATATCCATTTTTAAGGATTGGAATATAGATTTTAAAAAGAATTAACACGACCCGATTAGTCGATACAAATAAACACGAAATTAAGGAGTTTGATTTGATCTTAACGGACGTGTAGTTATATTAATTGGACATACTCCCTCCCATCCAAGTACACAACAACTTTTGAAAACTGTGATGTTTAATATCCATAATTATTGGCCGTCATCTAGTCATACGTAATAATAATGATATTTGTATTTAATCTAGGGATCTAATGTGTTGTGAACATTGAATTTAATACTGGGATCAAAAGGGATGCTACAGTGGATTAAAAAATTTATGAGATCTTTCATTTGGCCTGATCCTGAGCTAAAAGCTGGAAGTGTTCTGGTCCCTTGACTCAGTTGTTACAAAACCAAAGGACAAAGGAGTGCTGTGGGGTTGAAGCAACTCTATGATGGGAATAGATCTTCTTTTGTTTTTTTGCTTAACATCTAATCTATGGACTAATTGGGTAAGAGCTATAAATTCAATGGGTAGAAGCCTCTATATATAGTCAAGTCTCACAGGTCGTATAGAAATATCAATTTTCCTTCTTTTTTCCTCTTAGAAGTAGGCCACAATTAATCGGCACGTGTTGATAAAAAGAAAATTCTTTTCTCTTTAAATGGACCATCTTTTTGTTAAACCTTAAACTAAAGATGAGACAATATATATATGGAGCCATTGAGCTAGACATCCTTCCCTATCTTTCTAGAGTCTCAAAATTAATCTCTCTCTCTCACACACACTTAACACAAGAGAAATAAATAAAGTCTCTATTTCCCTCAGAGACATGTGAGCCAAACGTTTGTCATATTGTTTGTGAACTAGGGCTCATGCTTTCATCTTCGTCCTCATAATGACAAACACGAATCTCCTTTTTTAAGGGTTTTGAAGAAATGGAGGAACATGGGTTTGATCTATGCTTTGAAAAGATACTGTCAACAACCGACATAAATCGCAACTTGGAACCGAAAGGGGCGCGTTTGTTGCCTGAGGGAGACGAGGTCACGTTTGTAAGTGACCAAGGTGGAAAAAGGTATCAATTTAGGGCTTCGGTAAGGAGTGGAGGGAGGCGTTCTATGACGCACTAGTGGCACTATTTTGCAATGGTAACGACTCTTAGAATGGATGACATTCCGAGACTTTACCGCTCAGAGTATGGGAATGAGTATGTTGTGGTGGTAAAACACCCTGTGCAACTCTTTTGAGCCACCATAGGTTGGATTTAATAAGTTATGCGTTATAATATTCCTCTTTAGGGCATGGTATGAAGTTGTTTGTGGTGTTTTTTGTTAGATGTTGTGTGCCGTTATCAATATTTAAAACTTGTTGGCCTTAGATTAGGCTTGAACCTTGATTAATTAAAGAAACAAACAAGAGACAAACAGAGAATACATGAGAAGTTCTGAAACTAGATTTTTCATTCCATATCTATTAGAAAAGTATTTTACAAACTTTATATAGACACTCCATATATATTTTAGAAAAGTCTCTAACAAGTTTTATCTAGACACACCTAAATATAGACACTCCATATATTCTAGAAAAGACTCTTACAAGTTTTATCTAGACACACCTAAATAATTCTAGAGTTTTCTATCTTTGGGCCTAATTAAATGCAACAAAGCATGACCCAAACACACACTAAAATTTTTTGGCCCAAATACAAAATAACACAAGAAAGTATTAATTTTAACACTCCCCCTTAATGTTTTGTTATGTGACACCCAACATTTCCCGAAAGTATTGAAACTTATCATTCGGAAGTGCTTTGGTGAAGATGTCCACCACTTGATCCTCCGTCTTGTAATACTTGAGTTGAATCTCATCATCCTCCACAGCCTTTCAGATAAAGTGGTGCTTGATTACAATGTGCTTGGTTCGGCTATAGTGGATGAGATTCTTTGTCATTGCTATCGCGGACTTGTTATCACACAAAATTGGAGTAGGCTCTCCTTGCTTCTCACCAACATCTTCCAAGATTCTCCTTAGCCATATTGCTTGTGATGTCGCCAATGATGCCGAAACATATTCGGCATCGGCGGATGATTGAGCTACCGTTTGCTGCTTCTTAGATTCCATGAAAAGACACCTGAGCCAAGAGAAAATGCATAACCGGAAGTGCTCTTCATATCATCCATACACCCAGCTCAATCACTATCGCAAAATTCAATCAACTTTGCATCCACATTTTTCTCAAACAAAATCTCATAATCAAGGGTACCTTGGATGTATCTCAAAACTCATTTTGCCGTTAAAGTTAATACTTTATTGTGTTATTTTGTATTTGGGGTAAAAAAATTTATGTTTGAAATTGGGTCATAAAATGTTAGTGTGTGTTTGGGTCATGTTTTGTTGTATTTAATTAGGCCTAAAGATAGAAAACTCTAGAATTATTTAGGTGTGTCTAGATAAAGCTTGTAAGAGTCTTTTCTAGAATATATGGAGTGTCTATATTTAAGTGTGTCTAGATAAAGTTTGTTAGAGACTTTTCTAGAATATATACAGAGTGTCTATATAAAGTTTGTAAGAGACTTTTCTAATAGATATTGAATGAAAAATTTAGTTCCAAAACTTCTCATGTATTCCCTGTTTATCTCTTGTTTGTTTCTTTAATTAATCAAGGTTCAAGCCTAATCTAAGGCCAACAAAACAATGGACTTGTTTGAATTGGGTTTGTGGATCAGAATAAGTCCAAGGCTCCAAGCTTGCATATATGTTAGGATTAAGTATGTTCCATATATTTGTAAAAGGTTTTGGCTGTAATGTTTCATAGGGTATATGCCCCAAGGCCTCTCTCCTGTGTGAGTCTCTCAATTGTTTGGACTTGTAGACTCCTCCCCTCTTCTCTCTTTATTGTATCTCTCTATTCTAATTCTAATCTAAAGGTGGCTTGCTTTCTCTCCATTGTTTTTTGAAAAATGTTTCTTTGAAATCAATCTTTCCATGTTGTCCTTTGGTTTTATACAAATATATGTATACATACACATATATATACCACCAATTTCACTGAGCATTGAGAAACAAATTCTATTTTCTGCAATTAGAAGAAGTGGTGGCCTGATTTGTGATTGGTTTTTAGTTTGTCATTCTGGGTGACAATGATAGAGCTTGTGATGCTGATGAACAGGCCAAAGAATTTAAGGATGATTCTAGATTATGACCCCAATGATGGAGGGAGAGGGGAATCAATATTTTGCAATATTTATCGAGATATTCTAGCAAACACAAAGCATGATGTGATTTTGATGGGGAAGGGAAAACAATGGGAGAGATGGCGAGTGATAGATTTCTCTATCAAAAGTTTAACCCCCTCCCAAGGGCCCCAACTCTGTGCGTGTGTGAGAGAGAGGGTGGTAATTAAGGGAGAGATGAATGCATGACAATGTGCTATTTTTGGTTGAGTAATGCATTTTTTTGATATGATACAGAATCGAATTTGAATACAATGATATCCATAATAGTTATGATTCAATTTGAATTGTATATATGTGTATAAATATATAAATACATGATGAAATGAAGATGTTTTTTTTAATGAAATTGAGTAAAAATTTAGACGTTAATATTATATTCAATTAATTTATTTGGATGGGGTCGGACCCAATATCCATTTTTAAGGATTTGAATATAGATTTTAAAAAGAATTCCGTCAAATATTAAGATTGAAAGGAATTTAACTTAAACGCCTAAATAAAGGTAATCGTGTATTCAGACCTGATAAAATTTAATATGACCCGATTACTTGATACAAATGGATACTAAATTAAGGGGCCGTTTGAATGATTTTTAAGATAGAGATTGGATTGGATTGGATTTATAAAACACTTTCAAACTCAGCCCTTAGGTTTTTGTTCACCTGATTGAACAACGTACCATATCCAATCCGATGTTTGTAAGTAACACAAATACACATGAGACTCACAGATTAATCACAAATATAATCAGATATTTGCTACGGAATCTGCAACCTAATGAATTGTGAATATTAGATTTAATAATGGGATCAAAAGGGAGGCATTGTATCACGCACCAGTGGCACTATTTTGCAGTGGCAACGACTCTTAAAATGCGTGACATTTTAAGACTTTAACGCTCAGACTCAGAGTATGGGAATGAGTACGTTGTGGAGGTGAAACGCCATGTGCAACTCTTTGGAGCCACCATAGGTTGGACTTAATAGGTACTGCTTTGCAATATTCATTGGAATCATCATTAATTTCTTCTGAGGGTATGGTATGAAGTTGTTTGTAGTGTTGTTTATTATATTTTGTGTGACGTTATCAATACAGAGACCGTTATCGTTATTTAAAACTATGAACTTATTTGAATTGAGTTTGTGGATCAGAAGAAGTCCAAGCTTGTATATGTATTAAGATTGAATATGTTCCATAAATTTGTAAAAGGTTTTGACTGTAATGGTTCATAGGGTATATTCTCCAAGGCCTCTCTCTGTGGGAGTCTCTCAATTGTTCTAAAGGAGCTTTTCTCTCCGTTGTTTTTTGAAAAATGTTTCTATGAAGTGAATATCTTTTCATGTGGTCCTTTGATTTTATACAAATATATGTATACATACACACATATATATACCACCAATTTCACTGATCATTGAGAAGCAATTTTGTTTTCTGCAATTAGAAGTGCTAGGCTGGTTTGTGATTTTGGGTGACAATGACATAGCTTTGTGATGTTGATGAACAAGCGAAAGAATATAAGGAGGATATCAGATCATGGCGCAACGATAAAGTTATTTCATTGTGACATGAAAGTCATAGGTTCAAGTCGAGAAAACAATCTCTCAGCATGTAGGATAAGACTGCGTACATCTAGGGGTGGCAATCGAGTCGTGTCGTGTCGAGTTCGTGTCGAGTTATTACGGGTTCATATCGTAAATTAGTCAACCCTAACCCAACCAATTTAACTAATGGTGTCATGTCGAGTTGACCTGTTTAATTTCGTGTCGTGTTCATATTCGTGTTGACCCACATAAATTTTGAATAAAAAATTTAACGCTAATATTCTATTTTCACTTAATTGAATTCATGCTCTTATTTTTTCTACAAATTAAAATTTAATTTAATAATAATAATTATTATTATTATTATTGAGGAGGATTAGGGTTACGGATCCAACAACTAAGTGCAATGAATTTAGGTGTGGTCTGGCGGTGGTCAGTGAGGGCCTACGAAAGGGAGACGAAGTTGGTGGTGACTGACAGTGAGGAGGATAGAGAGGCGAGAGAGTAGCAGAGTAAATGTGAGGTCTGAGATGTGAAATGAATTTAGGATTAGGGATCCAACAACTAAGTGCAGTTATATAGTGTCGGGTTATTCGAGTTGAAAAACGGGTTAAGCGTGTTCGTGTCAACCCGATTAAATATATGGGTTAATTGGGTCAATTTTGGGTTGAGCGGGTTGAACTCGAACACGACTCATTAACACTTCGTGTTGGCGGGTCGTGTCATACACTGGTTTATACCACAAAATAGTCAACCCAAACCCATTTATTCATATCGTGTTTGTATCGGGTTATCGTGTCGTATCAAAAATTGTCACCCCTACGCACATCTAACCCTCCTCAAATCCCGCAAAAATAAAAACCTCGTGCACCAAGTAAGCCCGGACCAGAAAATAACAAATGAGGAAAGCAACAAAGAAGCCTTTCAACACTTCTTTACTCTTGTTGGGTTGTTGTGGGAGACTACTTTTCATTCCTGCGAATCTAAGATATCTTCCTGTCCTGGAAAAGATGTGCAGTGGCACATGACCTGATTACGGCTGAGTCTACCACCTGGAATATTCCAGAAAGACTGCAAGTCTCTCTTTACACTTTACTCCCTTTATTTTCACATCATTACATAATCTTCATGCAATTATAGATTACAATACACCATTACCACCGCTAATAATATTAATAAAATACATATAAACAAATCTTACTACGTACCCCTTCTTTCCTCACTGTGATTCCAGACTCAAGAATCGTTATATTCGTAGGATCCGGCCACAATTACACACACATATATAACTCTATTACAATTATAAAAAGAAAAAAAGAAAAGAAAAGAAAGCTCATGTGTCCAGTAATGGGATCCCCATGAGTTGTTGTTACATGCTTCTCGGTATTGAGTAGGTTTCTAAAGCGATCGGAACAACTCGAGTTCGACTTTGGTTTGATCTTGATTAAGTATTAGCTCATTTAAGCATATTTAAATTATAAAATGAATCGAAATTCGATCTAATTTTTAAACTCATTGTGAATGAGTGAATTTCAGGCAATATGTTGCTCAACTCAAGTAAACACAGTTCGGTTGTAAAAGGTTCTTATATATGTACAAAATTTTTGAAGTTTATCATCATGCAACCCCTATTCTAACCATGTATTGGTACTATTCATAATAAATTTATAAATAAATTCCATAAAATTTATTAACTATCTTACACACATAAAATAATTATTATTCATATTAAAAAGTGAAATTCACTTTATCCACTTATATATTTACTATTAAACGGTGAGAAAACATGATAATTATAAGTCGCACATCTTTATGTCCGCTAAGTTGAGTTGCTTCATAAGTTGTTGATACATTTGGGTTATAACTAGCGTTGGAATCTCCTGGAGAATGTGGCTATAGTTTTTCTCCCCTTCTGACGAGAATACTCTCTGGCCAGTTGGGAATAGTTAGAGCTCTATCAATTATTTCCCTTGACATTTGTTACTCCCTTTCAGTGATTATCCCAAGTGAATTTATATCCTTTGCTTTCTAGGTCAAGCAAATTGTTGTTATCAAGAAACGTTTGTAAACCTCTCATATTATAATTAGCTTTGGCCCCAAGTCCCTTTCTTTCACTACTTGAAACTATATCATTGAAGTCCTCTATACACAACCAGGGGAGGTCAAGCCTCCTTTCATATGCACTAAGGGGTTGTTTGGTAAGTGGGTATGGGAGACTTGACAAGATGGGTTTGGGGATATAGTTCACTGAACTCCCAAAACCCTTGTTTGGATGGCTTTTTCAAGCCATGGAGACACATAAATTTTTGTCACTAATGCATAGAACTTGGGGTTGATACTAGACACATAATTCCTGGGAGCGCCTAACCCTTGACAGTTCTAACCTATGAGCTTCATGGTGGAGTTGGGGCATGTTTAGGTCCGCCTCCTCATACATATTACAAAGTTCTTCAGTCCATTCAACACATACCTCATGGCAGTCTGATGGAAGGGACCTTCTAATGGGGAGGCTCTTAAAAACATAAGCCATGCAATGGGTCTACTAAGATATTAGAACTGGCTGGAGGGAAGGAATGAGCTAACTTCTTGCAAAAAGTGAGCTTTGGAATTGGAAATGTTCTCAAAAGGTTAGTGCAGCATGGTCAAGGTTTTTACATACTGGACTTTCAAGAGTGGAGGGGTGCGTAAGCTGGATTGGGCTTACAGGTGGCATTGGCTTTGGCAGAATATGAAAAGTTGGGCTTGTGAAGGATTAGGCCTTTGGTGCCTCACTTGGGTCGATAATGGCTTGGGCCATTGGTGCCTCACATGCCTCAACTATTTTTAAATTCAGGGATGACGCATGGAGACCCCTAATATTACTTTACCAGCAGTAACATCATGCCTAGGGTTGGCAATCGAGTCGTGTTGTGTCGGGTTCGTGTCGTGTCGAACATTAGTCGTGTCGAGTATTAGTCAACCCTAACCTAACTCATTTAACTAATCGTGTCGTATCGAGTTGACCTGTTTATTTTCGTGTCGTGTTCGTGTTTGTATTTGTATTGACCCACATAAACTTTGAATAAAAAATTTAACGCTAAGATTTTATTTTCACTTAATTGAGTCTCTCCTCATACTTTTTCTATAAACTAAAAATTAACTTAATAATAATAATAATAATAATAATAATGAGTAATAATATTTTTTTTATACAATAATTATGTTAGTGCTTGATAAACAGTTACAAATAATTAATATTTTATTTCTATAATACTAATTAAATATGTTAATCGTACATCGCGCAACCAAATTAAACATCAGAAGTAATGAAAAAAACAAGTCATCAGAACATGAAAACTCATACATGTAACGAAAAGGTCAGGTCAATCTCCTTCGAGTTAAAAATTTTGTATTGACGGGTCAATTCGGGTTAAGCGGATTGAACCCGAATACGACTCATTAACACTTTGTGTTGACGGGTCGTGTCATATACGGGTTTGTACCAAAAAATAGTCAACCTAAACTCATTTATTCGTATCGAGTTATCGTATCGTGTCAAAAATTACTACCCCTAATCATGCCTAAAGACATTTTGTTATACCACAAATTTAATATTGATGGTATAACATTTAAATTTTATTCTTCCTTCTTTCTCTTTTAATCACATAATTTAAAACTAAATGAACAAAAATAAAATAAGAAAGAGGTAGATGAGAGAAAAGAGAAGTATAAGTATGAATTGGTGGAATTACGGAGTCGTGCAATGAAAATGATATTTTTGAGCGGAATTTTTTTTTTAAGATAAATGTTGTACAATTAGATTAAAGTAGATCAAAATTGGATCAAAATTGACCGTTGTGTTTTTATAAGTTAAGAATTTAACTTCGTAGCTGTAATATTAGATAGACTAGCAATAATATTATGCCTAAAGACATTCTGTAATACCAAAAATCGAACATTAATCATTCGATATTTATATTTTAAATAATAATTAATATTTACTTTTATTTTTTAAAATTAAAGTAAATAGAGAGAAAATAAAATAGAGGTATGAGATAAAAGAGAGAGGTAAGTGTGGATTAATAAATTTATTTGGCTTGGGAAGTATGTTGGCTAAATTGTCTAACATTGGAAACCGTGTAGAAAAGTTTTTTTTTTTTAATTTTTTAGTGAGAAAATAAATTTGAAGATGAATTTTGTATTATTTGATCAAAGTAGATGAAAATTAAATCTATCTTAGTCGTTATTATATTTTTATAAATTGAGAATTCAATTTTCTAACTATAGTATTAAATAGATAGACTTTTGCACTTACAAAATATTAAAGCACGAATGGGAAGCATCTGATGGGTCAGGCCCAAATGACCCAATCTATGTGGAAAGCCTAATCTTAATTAAGACCCCAAACTTCTAAAGGCCTAGCAGACCTAATATGGTCCAAGCCCAGTCAAACTCATCAGGGAGTTGCGTCATCAAAGGAGCATCCAGGAACCTCACCCTCGCCGTCTTGGAAAGAGTCAACCCTCACCTCATCCTTTGACTGAGTCTCATGGACAGCACCGCAACTGCCTCGCCCGTTAAGAAGAAGTCGTTAGCTCCACCACAATAGTTATTTAATTACTATTAAGTCGCCTCAGTCTGTTAGGAGACGGCTATAAATTGTAAGCCCCACCAACACTTAGGGGGCATATCAGATCAGATCAGACTCAGTCGAGCACAACTCTCTCCTCTACCTTTCTAAGCTTGTAACCCTCTGCTCTCCATACCCACTTAAAGTAATAAAGCACCCGGTGACTCTAGCCATTCAAAGTGAACGTAGGTCACATTGACCGAACCACTATAAATCTCTGTGTCATTCTCTCTCTCTCGATTTATTACTGCATTTATTACTGTTACTTGACAGGTGGTGTGCAAACCAATTTGTGCATCATCCGTGTGACGCCCCAAAATCCGGGGGTCCGTTGATTACCCAACAACCCGCGGAATACCCGTGGATACCGAGTAACTCGATATCGCGCCGTTATGCCCCATTTATCGGGGTCCATAATTGAACAAAAATCAGGCAGAGTCTCCTTTGTACGAGAAGCTCTACCCAAAACCCAACCTGTGCAATATACATTCACATGACACATCCGAGGCCCAATATAAAACAATGACTGCACCGGGTCCATTTATCCATACTGATATAATTATATGCAAGGTTAGATTAAAAATAGTCCATAAATATGGAGTTTTGAGAAAACCTTCCCAAACTCATATCAAACTCATACATCAGGAAATTTACATTCAAAACAGTCCATATAAGTCTCATTACGACTAATTCCAAATATTTACATGTTCAAAAATCATAATTTTTACAATGATTTTACAAGGACTCAAAATAAAGCCACATCTCGGCTTTTCTTCCTCATTAATTGCCCAAGTGAGTGCCGTCCGTCGGCGTAAAACCCGCACCTGAAATGTTTTCCCGTATATGGTAAGCAACGCTCAATAGAGTATCTCCTACAGAGGCTACTCCCCACCCTAGATGCATATGCAATGTTTACATACAACATTCATCCATAACAACATTCCAAACAAGAATATGCAACTTTATATTGGAATCTTACCATGTCATGTCATGGAATGAGATGAGACTTACTCATGCATCTTAACCCGAGTGCTCACCGACTCCCACAACACAATGCAATGCACTTGTGCAATGAAACCGTCAATTGACGAAAAATTCATCCAATGATCGTTTGAAATAAAAGTCATGTGCTTGTAAAACCAAATCACTATTGGATGTTACTCATTGAATGAGTATTTTTATAAATCAAAATCTTGTGTCTTATTGGGCAACGGATTTTGAAATTACATCGCCGGTTCCGTATGCCTAATTCACTTTTTTGGACTTGTACCGACGGAAGTGAATAAACCAATAATCGGGTTTTTCACCCGAGGGAGAGTCTAGCCCTACTTGTTATACCCGACACAAATTTTTCCATGCATGCAACCGTGCGACTCAGTAGGATCTTCAATTCCACTTTCTCGAGCCCACCCTTCAACCACCAAGTATGATGTTTGAATAAACCATGTCCACACACACACACACCCACACTCATGCCTAAGCCCATGAATGTGATACCTCTGTGCAAATGTAATGTAATGTACCATCGCATATCAATGTCATGTCTCATATGTAATGAATGTCATATGGACAACTTAAACCACATATCAACATGGGTCAAGGCAGTATATGTGTAATGCATATAATTACCACAATTTATCATGATGCTAATACATTAACAACATGTATTACTACACAACTACAACATCCTCAAGCATGTCATAACACATTTCATTCACAAAGACACATTATAAACACATATCGACATTTTATCTAACAACAACAACCAAGTATGTCGTTACATAATCAAGTAATGACACATTTAATTCTCAAGGCATAATGTAAACATATAACATGCCCACAAAACAGTTCCTAAACAGGCCACAAAACAGCCCTTAAACAGGCCACAAAACAGCCCCTAAACAGGCCACATAGCAGCCCCCAAAACAGGCCACAAAGCAGCCCTTAAACAGGCCACAAAACAGCGTGACGCCCCAAAATCCGGGGGTCCGTTGATTACCCATCAACCCGCGGAATACCCGTGGATACCGAGTAACTCGATATCACGCCGTTATGCCCCATTTATCGGGGTCCATAATTGAACAAAAATCGGGCAGAGTCTCTTTTGTACGGGGAGCTCTACCCAAAACCCAACATGTGCAATATACATTCACATGACCCATCCGAGACCCAATATAAAACAATGACCGCACCGGGTCCATTTATCCATATTCATATAATTACATGCAATGTTAGATTAAAAATAGTCCATAAATATGGAGTTTTGAGAAAACCTTCCCAAACTCATATCAAACTCATACATCAGGAAATTTACATTCAAAACAGTCCATATGAGTCCCATTACGACTATTTCCAAATATTTACATTCTAAAAAATCATAATTTTTACAATGATTTTACAAGGACTCAAAATAAAGCCACATCTCAGCTTTTCTTCCTCCTTAAGTGCCCGAGTGAGTGCCGTCCGTCAGCGTAAAACCCGCACCTGAAATGTTTTCTCGTATATGGTGAGCAACGCTCAATAGAATATCTCCTGCAGAGGCTACTCCCCACCCTAGATGCATATGCAATGTTTACATACAACATTCATCCATAACAACATTCCAAACAAGAATATGCAACTCTATATTGGAATCTTACCATGTCATGCCATGGAATGAGATGAGACTTACTCATGCATCTTAACCCGAATGCTCACCGACTCCCACAACACAATGCAATGCACTTGTACAATGAAACCGTCAATTGACGAAAAATTCATCCAATAATCGTTTGAAATAAAAGTCATGTGCTTGTAAAACCAAATCATTGTTGGATGTTACTCATTGAATGAGTATTTTTATAAATTAAAATCTTGTGTCTTATTGGGCAACTGATTTTGAAATTACATCGCCGGCTCCGTATGCCTAATTCACTTTTTTGGACTTGCACCGACGGAAATGAATAAACCAATAACCGGGTTTTTCACCCGAGGGAGAGAGTCTAGCCCTACTTGCTTTACCCGACACAAATTTTTCCATGCATGCAACCGTGCAACTCAGTAGGATCTTCAATTCCACTTTCCCGAGCCCACCCTTCAACCACCAAGTATGATGTTTGAATAAACCATGCCCACACACACACTCATGCCTAAGCCCATGAATGTGATGCCTCCGTGCAAATGTAATGTAATGTACTATCGCATATCAATGTCATATCTCATATGTAATGAATGTCATATGGACAACTTAAACCACATATCAACATGGGTCAAGGCAGTATATGTGTAATGCACATAATTACCACAATTTATCATGATGTTAATACATTAACAACATGTATTACTACACAACTACAACATCCTCATGCATGTCATAGCACATTCCATTCACAAAGACACATTATAAACACATATCGACATTTTATCTAACAACAACAACCAAGCATGTCGTTACATAATCAAGTAATGACACACTTAATTCTCAAGGCATAATGTAAACATATAACATGCCCACAAAACAGCCCCTAAACAGGCCACAAAACAGCTCCCAAAACAGGCCACAAAGCAGCCCCTAAACAGGCCACAAAACAGCGCGACGCCCCAGAATCCAGGGGTCCGTTGATTACCCATCAACCCACGGTATACCCGTGGATACCGAGTAACTCGATATCGCGCCGTTATGCCCCATTTATCGGGGTCCATAATTGAACAAAAATCGGGCAGAGTCTCCTTTGTACGGGGAGCTCTACCCAAAACCCAACATGTGCAATATACATTCACATGACCCATCCGAGGCCCAATATAAAACAATGACCGCACCGGGTCCATTTATCCATACTCATATAATTACATGCAATGTTAGATTAAAAATAGTCCAAAAATATGGAGGTTTGAGAAAACATTTCCAAACTCATATCAAACTCATACATCAGGAAATTTACATTCAAAACAGTTCATATGAGTCCCATTACGACTATTTCCAAATATTTACATGCTCAAAAATCATAATTTTTACAATGATTTTACAAGGACTCAAAATAAAGCCACATCTCGGCTTTTCTTCCTCCTTAAGTGCCCGAGTGAGTGCCGTCCGTCGGCGTAAAACCCGCACCTAAAATGTTTTCCCGTATATGGTGAGCAACGCTCAATAGAATATCTCCTACAGAGGCTACTCCCCACCCTAGATGCATATGCAATGTTTACATACAACATTCATCCATAACAACATTCCAAACAAGAATATGCAACTCTATATTGGAATCTTACCATGTCATGCCATGGAATGAGATGAGACTTACTCATGCATCTTAACCCGAGTGCTCACCGACTCCCACAACACAATGCAATGCACTTGTGCAATGAAACCGTCAATTGACGAAAAATTCATCCAATGATCATTTGAAATAAAAGTCATGTGCTTGTAAAACCAAATCACTGTTGGATGTTACTCATTGAATGAGTATTTTTATAAATCAAAATTTTGTATCTTATTGGGCAACGGATTTTGAAATTACATCGCCGGCTCCGTATGCCTAATTCACTTTTTTGGACTTGTACCGACAGAAGTGAATAAACCAATAATCGGGTTTTTCACCCGAGGGAGAGTCTAGCCCAACTTGCTATACCCGAAACAAATTTTTTCATGCATGCAACCGTGCGACTCAGTAGGATCTTCAATTCCACTTTCCCGAGCCCACCCTTCAACCACCAAGTATGATGTTTGAATAAACCATACCCACACACACACTCATGCCTAAACCCATGAATGTGATGCCTCCGTGCAAATGTAATGTAATGTACTATCGCATATCAATGTCATATCTCATAGGTAATGAATGTCACATGGACAACTTAAACCACATATCAACATGGGTCAAGGCAGTATATGTGTAATGCACATAATTACCACAATTTATCATGATGTTAATACATTAACAACATGTATTACTACACAACTACAACATCCTCAAGCATGTCACAGCTTGGTATTAAAGCATATTGATATCTTAGCTTAATTCGAGTAAATCATGGGTTATTCACGGACACCCAGATTTTAGGGTGTCACAGCTTGGTATCAGAGCATATTGATATCTTAGCTTAATTTGAGTAAATCATAAGTTATTCACGGACACCCGGATTTTGGGGTGTCACAATCAGCATCTTAGGATTATCATAAAAAAAAAATTTAAAAAAATATAATGTTATTTGAACATAATTTGTTAATCTTATTTGAAGATCTAATCATTTTATGTCATTGGATTGATAAACGCCAATATTAATTAGCACCTACTACTAATTTAATGACTAAAATTTATTAGATTAATAAATTAAATTCAAATAACATTTTTCTTAAAAAATTGGATTGACTGATTCATCTACATACATTAACATGCTTTAATTTCTACCCAAGCCGGATCAATGCAGTGCAAATAGCATAGCCTTTTTCACATTGATCAGCATCACAATGCAAATTAAAGACAAACCCACCCAACATCCCACTTAATAATAAAAAAGAACTAAACCTTCATAAACATATCTGCCAACCAAATCTTTGTTTTACCCGTTCAGCTCATAACCCAAAAACAACAAGAGTTTAGTCCAAGCTTCAAACCACCGGGGTTCGGTTTGTAAGGAAGGAATAAATGTGAACGGTAAAAACAATAGAAAGTGAAGTGAAAATTTTTTTGAAAAAAAATTATTTTTTTATACATGTAATTGGTTAAAATAAAAAATTGTAAAAAAAATAATGGTTAATTACAAATTAAGCCATCCAAATTTAGGTGATGTTACAATCAACTCCCCCTTGTTTTAATTTCAACAAATTACCCCCTCTAAGTTCTAAGTGATGTTATAATCATCTCTCTGATTTTAATTTCAACAAGTTATCCATTCTATTTTAAAAAATATATCAATCATCCCATTGCTGTTAACTTCCATCGTTAAAAAATCACAGCAATTTTTCAACTGGTCTACATTTCATTTAAATGAAAAACTTACACTTTCACCTCCCTAATCTCTAAAAAAGAAAAGAAGCAAAAACAAAAAATATCCCATCCCCACTCCCAAGTCCCAATCGCCTTTTAGCAGCATAGTCATAGACAATCCATTTTTTTTTTCCCAAATCAGCTAGCAGGAAACCCCAACCACGAGAAAATATTGGGTGTATTGGTGACAGCACGTAGTCATTGATATGTAATATCTTCATCTAATAATAAACTCATTGAGGAAAGTGAATTCTATTTAAGTGGTTATTAAATGATAAAACAAGATAGTTATTAGAATAGGGTTAATTACAATTTGGCCCCTTCAAGTTTGAGGCATATTGCAATCGACTCCCTCTGGTTTCAATTTTAACAATTTGCTCTCTTCAAGTTTTAAAGAACTAAATTATATAATTAGTTGAAGAAAATTTGTAAAATGACTTTTGTACCCTTGAGACTTTATTGACACCTAACCCATTTTCTTTTTTCTTTCTCCTTCCTTTGCCCATATCGGCGACCAGCTCCAACGCCACTGCCCCCAACAACCACCACCGCCACCAACACAGCCTTCACCAAGCAACTACCACCACCTCCGTCGCCCCCCAACATAGCCTTCTCCATGCAACCACCACTACCACCAACAACTACCAATCCAAGCAACACCCACCAGCTACCGTCACCCCCAACATAGCCTTCACCAAGTAACCACCACTACCACCAACAACTACCAAACCAAACCAAGCAACACCCACCAGCTACCAACCAACCAAAAGGAAAAGAGAAAATCAAGAAAGAAGAAGCCCACTGCAAATGTCATCTACTAACCTTATCCACCATGGTTGCTATAAAATTCCCAAGACCCATAGCAAATGGAAAAATCTTTGGAGAGAGAGAATCCATTGACATCGAAATGGGTTTGGTTCAATTGTTCGATTGGTTCGATTGTTCGATTCACGCCTTTCATTCGATATTCTTCCTCTATTGACACCGAAATGAGTTTGGTGTTCGTAACAGGGCATTTCGATCAGATGGATGGACGAGGGGAACCACCAGGGGAATAAGAAACAGAGCAGAGAGAGAGAGAGAGAGTCTGAGGAAAGCCAGAGTCGCCCTCTGTTCAATTCAAAACAGAAAGTTTTTTGATTTTTCTCTCTCAATTCATCTGATACTTCCCTATTTTGAAACCCTAGCCACGGCGTCTTCCAACGTCGCCGAAAATCAGCATTTTCGGCATAAACAATCCTTCGCAGCTCTCTCTCTCTCTCTCTCTCTCTAGCGATGGAGATTTGGTGGTTATTGAATGGGAAGGGGATTGTTTTTTTTTCCCCTATTTCTTAGAATTTTTTGAAAGTGAGGAAAAATGTGATCTAAAGATGGGTAGTTTTGTATTTTCAACAAACTTTTAGATCATTTTATTTTAACTTTGAGCTAATTATTCCTCAAATTCTAAAGATATGAGTTAATTGCAAAAATTTTAGAAGTGTGAGGGGTAAATTGTTGAAATTGAAACCAGAGGGAGTCGATTGCAACATGCCCCAAACTTGAAGGGGGCAAATTGTAATTAACCCATTAGAATATGTGAAATTTACTTGTCCACATGTTATTTTATCATTAGACAATTACATCATATCAACATGATAATATAGTATAATGGTTACACCCAATATTTTTTCACCAACGACCCCTTTTGACTCGAGTAAATATTTGGTATAATCATTACACATATGGTGTAACCATCTAATAAGAAAATAATAAAAAGATTAAAATAGATACACTTCTTATCATGGAGGTAGTTATGTATTATATGGTAAGATGGTTATGAGTTTTTGGTAGAGTTTGTTTACTGATTTATTTATTTACTAGTTATTGTCTGTGTCTGAAGACACAGAGTAATAAAAAAAATGATCAACAATAAATATATTTGTATTCACATCTAAAATTAAAACACAAATATAGAGGAGAAAAAAAAGAATTTAATCACCGGTTATAGTAGGAATAAGCGATGGTAGTGGTGATGGGTGGTAGTGGCGGTAGTGGGGTGGCGACGGTGGCGATGGCGGTGGTGGTGGTAGTAGTGATGGTCATGAGGGGGTGGTGGTGAGGTGATAGGGGTAGTGGTGGTAGGGGTGATGGTTGGACAGTAGCGGTGGTGATAGGGTGATGGTGGGGTGGAGGTGACGGTGGTGGTCGCCTCAGCTGTTCCCTTGCGTGGGTGTCGGCGTCCTCGTCTCTACTCGACGCCCAGCTTAGTACTTGGCTAAGGATTAACCTGAGACCTAGAGTCCTAGTAAAACTCGACTTCGAGAATCAAGTGAATATGGCTTCCTATGTCGCTATTCTATCGCAACCTAGAATATTCTATCGCAACCTAGAGTTCGATTCTACTTGGAACATGGCTTCCTATGTCGCTATAAATAAAGGTTATGGGTATCAGGTATGTCATTCAATCTTAGCCTATTCACCATACACTTTTTCTTCGAGAAACTTACTGACTTAAGCATCGGAGTCCCTTTGGCCGCCTCCAGCCATTGGTTCACCTAGGCGTTCTCTTATCTTGTAGGTTCACCGAGGCTTCTCCGCCACCTTCTCCGTCTATACGAGGTGGTTACTCTCTGTGTTGATTTATTCCCGTACAAATATCACAACCTTTTTCACATTGATCAACATCACAATGCAAATTAAAGACAAACCCACCCAACATCCCACTTAAATAATACAAAAGAAAAAAACCTTGGCAACCTATTCTTTGTCTAATCCGTTCAGCCCACAAACGAAAAAAACAAGAGTTTAGTCCAAGCCACCAAACCACTGGGGGTCGGTTTGTGAAGGAAGGAATAAATGTTAATCGTGAAAAGGATAGAAAGTGAAGTGAAAAAAATATTTTTTGTACATATATTTGATTAGAATGAGAATTTGTAAAAAAAAATTAGGATTAATTACAAATTATTCCCTCCAAGTTTAGGTAATGATACAATCAGATCCCTCTAATTTTAATTTCAATAAATTACCCCCTCTATTTTTAAAAATATATCAATCACCCCATTGCTGCTAACTTCCACCGTAAAAAATCACAGCAATTTTTCAACTGATCAACATTTCAATTAAATGACAAACTTACCCTTTGAATATTTTAAGAAAAATAAGGATAAAATGAAAAGTTAGATTATAGATCATAATTTTTTTATTTTTCTTTTGATGTTTACAATAAAACAAATTCATTTTTATAAAAAAAAAATTATTCTTCCCATCATTTTTTATTTCATGCAAACCAAATACATAAAAATTTTCAAAACTTTCTCTATATTCACTAAACAAACAGACCCTAGAGGTTTCAAAACCAACTAAATCGAACATTTCAGATGCTTCCTTGTCTCGTTTCCGAAGATCTTTTCACATTATTACATAATAAGAAAGTACGAATGAGGCGGTTTGGGAGTTTGGTGTTGGAGTATATATTTGGACAGGCCCCAGTTCAATATGTTTTAGGTAATTTACAATTTTTTTGATCACATAGGTAATTTACAATTTAAACTCCTAAATTTTGCATACAATTTTTATTTAATCTCCTAAATTTTGCATACAATTAGGCACCATAAATGTACATCAAAAGTATGCATTAAATTAAGGTTAAAAAATTAAATTAATTCTTAACTTATAAAAGTACTAGTTATTGCCCTGTGCCTGAAGACACAAAGTAATAAAAAAAATTGTCAACAATAAATATATTTATATTCACATCTAAAATTAAATCACAAATATAGAGAGAAAAGAATTTAAACACCGGTTATAGTGAAAGTGAGCGATGGTAGTGGCGATGGTGGGGTGGCGACGGTGGTGGTGGCGGTGGTGATAGTGGTGGCAGCGATGGCGATGACGATGGCAATGGTGGTGGTGGCGACGATGGCGGTGGTGGTGTGGTTGTGGCAGGGGCGGGGGGCGGTGGTGGTGGCGGCAATGGTGGTGTGGCAACGACAGCAACAGCGACGGCGATGGTGGTGGTGGTGGTGGCGGCGACGGCAGCGGTGGTGGTGGCGATGGTGGTGGTGGTGGTGGTTGCGGCGATGGCGGTGGTGGCGGCGGCAGTGGTGGTGGCGGCGGTGGTGGTTGCGGTGGCGGCGACAGCGACGACGATAGTGGTGGTGGTGGCGACGACGACAGTGGTGGTGGCGGCGGTGGCAGTGGTGGTGGCGACGGTGGCAGTGGTGGTGGTGGTTGAGGTAGTGGTGGGGGCGGTTTCAAACTCTATTTTTTTTTTTAAAGTACTTATGAAAAATAATTTCTAAAAGTACTTTTAAAAAGTCAATCCAAACACACCCTTAGGGGCCTATTTTTCCTATTAAATTTAGGGTGTTAATATTAGCCGTTAGATTAACTTTAAAGTAAAATTTAAAGTGATCTGAACCGCGAAAAACAAAAGTCATTTTGTTTATCTTTTGATATTTGAATTGTAAGTTACTTTATTATATAGATGATAACCATTAACATTAATTTAATTTTTATCTATTTTAATCCTCTAAAAAAATATATTCTTCTCTATACGATCCTAATGTCAAATAAATCAACCAACACATTTTACAATGTGAGACGACCACACTAAACTATATCTACATCTCCCTTCTCTCTCCCTCATTTTTTCTCTGTACACTAAAATTTTAATTTATTTAATTAAAGAAATTATTTAAAATAAAAATATTATACAAATCAGTACTGCATGATGTCTTTATCGAGTTATTACTAGTTATTTATATATATATTAAGCATGATGTGATGTGATTTTGAGTTTTAACGTAGGACAACATATGGAAGGCTATTCTTGCCAGCCCCATGGGAAATTTTCTCCCCTCCCACAATGCAATGCAGCAAAGTGGCCCCAGTTCAATATGGTTTTCTTCCTAGGGTTCGTCTGAGATGTTAATTATTAGAGAGAATTATATTCAGGCCCTCCGAACTTTGTCCCTTAATCATTCAGATCCCTTAATATTTGAAATATTATATACAGACCCCTTAAAATTTATACGCGCGTAACACATAGACCCCTGTCGTCAAATATCCGTTAGTAAATTACACCCAGACCCCATGAACTTTGTAGACATATAATACTTAGATCATTCAAATTTAAAATATTATATTTAAACAAAAAATACTTCAATTAAAAGATAGAATATCAAATTTTTAAAATTTTAAAATTTAAATTCATGTTCATTATATCATTTATTGAAATAAAATAAAAAATAAAAAGTCAATTTTTTTAAAAAAATCGTAATTAGTATACAATTATATTATTTATTATAATAAAACTAAAAAATCAAACAAGGAGTTTAAGTAATTCATAATAGAACATAAATTTTACAACCAAAATTCATATTCTATTATGTCATTTATTGAAATAAAATCAAAAATAAAAATTTAATTTTTCTTAAAAAATCATAATTATTATACAATTATATTATCCATTAGAATAAAATTAAAAAATCAAACAAGGGGTCAATCTATAATGCACACAATATATTCTAACTTTAATTGGGATAATTTGGTCATTTAAATGACCAAATTAAATTTCAATAAATAGTACAATTGTATACTAATTATAATTTTTAATAAAAAATTAGATTTTTAATTGTAATTTTATTTCAATAAATGTCATAATAGAATATGAATTTTGGTTGTAAAATTTAAAATATTAAGAATTCTATCTTTAATTGGAGTATTTTTTATCTAAGTATAATATTTTAAACTTGAGGAGTATAAGTATTACACGCTTATAAACTTTAGGGGATCTGAATATAATTTACTAACGGATATATTAACGGACATTGATGGCAGGGGTCTAAATGTTACGTGCATACAAATTTTGGGAGGTTTGTGTGTAATATTCCAAATGTCAATAGTCTTAGTGATTAAGTGACAAATTTTAAGGGATCTGAGTGTAATTCTCGCTAATTATTATTATCCCACTCCTTTCTCCCCTCAGCTGCTGTCTTTTCCGGTGTCCCCGAATCCGGCCACTGGCCCACTACAACCTGCTGTAATAAAAGGAGAAAGGCAGTTTTGCCAAGCACATCATTCTCCCAAAACTCAACCTAGTCGGGGAGAAAGGTTAGTCTCTCACTCACTCTCTCACATACACACTTGCCAAGTGCTTCTCCCAAAATCTTATTCTTATTATTACACTAAAAATGATACGGTTTTGCTGTGTTTTAGGGTTTGGACCTTGGACAATGGAAGGCTATGTACTTTGTTTCGAAAAGGAACTCTCAACAACAGACGTTTCACGTAATCTGGAGATACCAAAGTGGGCGCTTGACTTACCTCCTGGAAACGAGATCATATATGTACTGGACCCAAATGGAGAGACCACCTGGGAGTTCATATGTTCGACAAGGAACAGCGGTCGACGCTCGATGACATATCAGTGGATGAGTTTTGCAGAAAAAAAGAAACTTATGCCCAATGACATACTCCGATTCTATCGGTCCACCAATAGAGATGGGTATTTGATGGAGCTCGAACGCCATAGCATCCGACTGTTTGGGGTGACCATACAAATCAGCTGAACTTCGATATATACAATTCTTATGTGTTGTTTTTTAATTTTTTTTGGGCTCGTTCGGTTTTGGAAGTGTTCTTTTCGTTAAATTTTGGCCTGCAAAAGAGTTTGATGGTTGTGTTGTGGTGTACAATTCAGTGGTAGGTAGTTGTGGTGATGGTGGTAGTGTACTATTCAGTGTTGGTGGTGGTGGCGTACATTTCAGTGGAAGGAGAGAGTAAAAAAAAAAAAAAACGGCATGATACATCAGCTGAACTTCGATACATACTTATCAGAGGAGGTTATGTGTTATTTGTTTTCTCTTTTTTTCGAGTTTGTCTGTTTTACTTGTGTTCTCTTCGTTAAATTTTGACCTTGAAGAAGAGTTTGGTGGTGGTGTTGGTGGGATGCACATAGATTTCTATAAAAGAAGAAAGTATAAAGTGTTTGATCATAATGGTGGAGGTGCAAAATTCAGTGGAAGAAGAAGGTCAATAAGCTACAGTTTGGTTTGCATTTTTTTTTATAGAAAATGACAAAAATGAAAGCAACTATGAAATTGATATTAGTGTTGTACTTGAGTCTTACCCAAAAAAACTGGTGCCATGGGGTGTACAACAATTCTAGTGGTGGTGATGGCGGTGGTGGACAATTCGGTGGTGGTGGTGCCATGGTGGTGTACTACAGTTCAGTGGTGATGCAGTGTTCCACTACTGTTCAGGTGGACAATTCAGTGGTGTTGGTGCTGGTGCTGTCCACCGACAATTGAGTGGAAGTAGAAAGTCCAAAAAAACGACAAAATAAGTGGTCCTCAAGTCAACCTGGTGTTTTCCAACCAGAACAAGTTCTGGAAATTTTCCTACTAGAACTTGTTCTGGGTATTTTCCGACTAGAACTTGATCCATATGAGTAAAATTGGTCTAAGTTAGGGATACAAATGCAAAAATGCCTCTTTGATTTGGTCTCACATCCTCGTATGTTCCGTCATCTTCTCCCGCGCCGATCGTCCATTCTAGGATTTTTCAGATGACCCCATAAAAGATCATATATAACAAGGTTACTCCTTCTATTAGTGTATAAAAAATTAGCAATGTTATTTAATTTGGACCTAATTCACTGTGACCTTTAGATTGACTTTAGACTTAATGAAACTTTAAAACTTAGTGTTGATCCAATAATTTTAATGAAATCGCATCATTAGGTCGAACTTAGTGTTGATCCAATAGTGCACAGCAATGCTCATTCGTCTTGATAACGGGGCTTACTATGTCAACCCAACATTCAACTTAAAAATAGAGATGTCAATCGAGTCAGAGTCCAGAGTTTTTTTATCTTTACTGTGCTCCGGCTAAGCACGAGAGGACAGTCTTAGGCTCTACATCAACTGTTAATATCGATGTCTTACACAAAGTCGGCTTGGTTTTCTAGGCCATATGCTCAAGTTTGATTCAATTTGACTTCTGTTTCACACTGTGAGCTCAAATTCAATCTCAAAGTCCTACTAGACTCGAGTAAGTCCAAAACACACATGACCAATGAAATGAAACATCTTGTCCATTAAGTTAAGAGTTTTTTTATTATTTTCCCACCAAGTAAAATTTTTAAATATAATATTATAAACAAATCAAGATCGAGCTAAGGAGTAGAGATGGTGCATAATTTCAAAAAGAATATAATTGTTTTCTTCTGTCAAATTATAAATCCAATTGAAGAATGGCAGAAGGAAGCAACGTAGTCCGTTTTTCAAAAATAGCATAGTATGTATACATCTATCACTACAAGAAAAAGGGGCTTTTGTGACAAAATTTTTACGGCGGATGTGTTCGCCGTCACAAAAAACGTATTTGAGACAATTTTTTGTGGCGGCTGTGTTTGCCGTCACAAAAAGCGTGTTTGTGTTAATATTTGTGGCAGTTATTTTTTCTGCCGTAAATAGTGTCATAAACTCAAAAAAAAAAATTTATATTTGAGACAGCTGTTTTTCCTGCCTCAAATAATATTTATAAATTCAAAAGAATTATTTATGGCAGCCATTTTTCCCGTCGTATATAATATTTCATAAAATATTAAAATGTTGTTTTAGATAAAAAAAAACAGTTTATAATTTAAAAAAGAAAAACTCTAAAAAAAAATTTGTATTGACAACAACTATTTTTCATGTTACAAGTAATGTTTTTTAAAATGTTGATTATATTTACTTTTGTGTTTATCTATATATTAAATTGGGTAGTTGTATGGATATCAATGGGTCTTTGGTCTAATAGTATTTCTTACATTGTGAAAGCTTTGCCTTCTTGAGGTCAAGGGTTCAAGCCCCCTTCCTCCCTCCTTCCCCCACCCAAAAAAAAAAAAAAGTTGTATGGAGTTTATATATGCACAGGGTATATAAGATTGGTTATTAACGGTCTATAATAATTAAATTTTTTTTTTTTTGTGGCGGCATCGTTGCCGTCATAAATATAGCTTCTATTTTTTACGATAGCCAAATATGGTATTTGAGGCAGCACTTTTGCCGCCGTGATAAAAACAAAAGTGTCGGATTTTTTGTGACAACTTATTTACGACAGGGTCTTGCTGCCGTAAATATTATTTGAGACAGACTGTTGCTGCCGTAAAAACTTTTTGAAACCACACTTATTATGGCGAGGCAATGCCGCCACAATGCCGTCACAAAAAGTATTTGTGACAGCAAATAGACTTTTTATGACAGCACTTTACCGCCGTAAAAACCCATTTTTCTTGTAGTGTACAAAGCCAATTTACCCAATCATCAACCAGTAGTCCCCCTAGGCTTCATGATGCTGATAAAGAACGACCCTTTTCGCAATGGTTTTCAAGTTCGGAAACAATGCAAGCAAATTCTGTCCCCCTTTCCTCCTTTTGCATGATGTACCAAATCCATTTGAAGGAAAAATGTCGTTAGGAAAAAAAATAATGCCCTCATTTATATTTACCAGTAATTGTCAACGTCTTCAGACACGGAATAACAGAAAAATCAATATATTATATTTGACACAGACGAATCATTGCTTGTGTATATAAACAAGATGATATCTATGTTAGTAGTATGCTCTAAGACCAATCATATAGATAATGTTTTAGAGTTGTACTAGCAACATTCATTACTTAATTAAATAAAAGGGCAAGTTTATTTATCATGTTTCTACTTTATTTCATTTTATTATACATAATATAGTCCATAGAGTATAAGTTGAAAAGATAGTTTCTCAAGATGTTGAGAAGAAGAAACCTATACTTCTTAATACTTAACTCTTTAAATGTTCTTAATCATAGGATTATTATGTGGGCAATACGTAATCCGGATAGACTAACACACACTATGTTTACTCATATTTGATATGAGGTGACTCGTCCAAGTCACTAGTGTAGGGATACTGAAGCAGGTGTGTGAGTGCTTGTTAGAGAACAAGTACACTGAACGTGACCATTAACTAACATATGATTTTTCATATGGAGTTTTACATACCTGTCAATGTTAAATCCTAAAGTTATAGTTATGCAACTGATCCTTAGAGTTGAGACACCATGGTTGTCTTGTGCATGGACTTCTATACTTTAATTATACAACATATTCATATACTAACCATGTAACTTGCATATGTATTGTTGGACATAGTAAGGCATGCATGAAGACTTATGAGTGTACAAAATAGAATCTATCATCCTTAATAATTAAAGGGAGAATGTCATATGTGATCTTCTGGGATATGACTCAAAGAGTCCTTGACCAAGACATGATCATAATGAAATGGAAAAAAAATTAAGAATTAAAGCCACACGAAATACAGTTGGAGAGCGGTGGAGGTAGGAGTGAAAAGAAAAAAGGTGGAGAGAGTACATATATTGTTAGAAATATCTATGAATTTATGTTCTAACAAAAAAAAGAAGGTTCACAAATTCAATTTTTTTAGAGAGAGTTATCGTCGTTTGCCCACTAACTACCCAAGTTGTCTTTTAAAACTAAGATTCACCACCAGCATTCTATCTATAAAATAAAGTAGCTTACAATTCAAATTTCAAAAGATAAAACAAAATGATTTTTACTTTTCGCGGTTCAGATCGCTTTAAATTTTACTTTAAAGTTAATCTAACGGCTAATATTAACACCCTAAATTTAATAGGAAAAATAGGCCCCTAAGGGTGTGTTTGAAATGACTTTTTAAAAGTACTTTTAGAAATTATTTCTCATAAGCACTTTAAAAAAAAAAATAGTATTTGAAACCGCTCCACCACTACCTCTATCACCGCCGCTGCCGCCACCATAACCACCACCACCCCCACCACCGTCGTCGCCGCCGCCACCGCTGCCACCACTCCCACCACCGTCGTCGCCGCCGCCACCGCCGCCGCCACCGCCACCGCCGTCGCCACCACCACCATTGCCGCCGCCGCCACCACCATCACCGCCACTACCACCACCGTCGCCGCCGTCGCCACCACCACAACCGCCACCGCCACCACCACCACTGCCGCCACCACCACCACCACTGCCGCCACTACAGTCACCGCCCCAGCCACCGCCGTCACCGTCACCGTTGTCGCCGCCACCACTACCACTGCCATCACCACCGCCACCGCCACCACCACCGCCACCGCCACCACCACCATCGTTGCCACCACCACCGTCGTCGTCACCACCACCACCGTTGCCGCCGTCGCCCCCACCGCCGCCACCACCGCCGCCACAACCACCGTCGCCACCACTGCCACCACCACCCCTCACCCCCACTACAACCGATGTTTAAATTCATTTATCTCACCTCTATGTTTGTGATTTGATTTTGGATATGAATACAAATATGTTTATTTTTTACCATTTGTTATTATTCTGTGCCTTCAGACACAGACAATAACTAGTTCTCTTATAAACCACCATCAAACATTTTCCCAACCCTTTAAAATAAGATTTTAATCAACAATTTTACATAAACATGCTAAATTCCAGCAACCAACAAAAATTTACAACCATATTATTCAAGTATTTTAATAAGGAAGCTCTCATAGATTAAAAGAAGGGTTAATAACACTTTTAGACCTTAAACTATACATGTTTTTTATCAGTTTAGTCCTCATTGTAACAATTTTGTCAATTTAATCTCTAAAATATTCAATTCGTGTCACTTTGATCCCTACATAAATGCACTGTCAAGTTTTTTTGATTGTATCACGTGCCCAACACATGATAATTCCATCAAAAACTTAACGATTCGTCTATGTAGTGACTAAAGTGGCACAAATTAAAAATACTTTAAGGACTAAAAGTGCTACTAACCTTTGAAAAGAAATCTAACTAATTTTTAGGAAGTAAAAATCTAAAACATGCTACGTAGAGAAAAAAGATTACCTACAAAGTAGATCCTCCTCTCAACACCCACCGAGACTTCCAAGTGAAAACCCTAAATTTCTTGATAGATTTGAATCAAGCACAAAACACACCCAAAACTAAAACATAGCTGAAAGTTATGAGAGCAAAATAAAAATAGATAAGGGTTCCAAAGGTTTTAAATTTTGAAGTTGCTTGTCTGCAACACTCCAAAATACTAAACCGATAGCTGCGATGTAGGAAAGCGAAAACAAAGCCTTCAATTCCACTTTCACAGCCAACTTACACGTGAGTTGTTTCCCAACTCAAGGCAAACTTATCTCCATCTTCTCCTATTTATAATCCAGCCCTTGAGTTTCTAATTATTTCGAAGCTTGACACTATCTCCTTATAGGACTAATAAACAATTTTTACTACTTTACAATTTAGTCCTAACTTCTTTTTTCACCTCATAATTTTACCCCGATAGCTATTATTAAAAAAAAAAAAAAAAAAACACCTTAGACCCTATCATTATATAAAATATCATGTAATGCATATCTGAGTTTCACAGTGTCACTTGTTCTAGCACCGAGGCAGAATATCGTGCACTTACGAATGCCACAACTGAATTATCCTGGATATAATCTCTATTAACTGAATTGAAGATTTCCCAACCATCTTGTCCTCTCCTATGGTATGACAATATTGGGGCTACCTATCTCATAGTCAACCCCATTTTTTACAATCAGATGAAACATGTTGAAATAGCATTTCACTTTGTGCGTGAGAGAGTAACCGCCAAAGCACTTCAAGTTCGTTACATGTCTACTAAGGATCAAATTGTCGATGTATTCATGAAACACCTTTTTCAACTCCACGTTTTCTCCTGCTTTGAGACAAGCTCAACCTTATTCCAGACACACTTCGCTTGCCGGGATATATCTGAGATAAAGAATAAAATGTTATTTGCAACAAAATTTCAAATAAACACTCCAATGGTATCATATTATCTTATCAGCTACTTCGAATACTTAGAATTCTACTTGTACTCAATTACGTTGTAAATCTCTATAAATACCTCTGTAACCATACATTGCAAACATAGCAAAAACTAATTGGTTTCACGTTTTCTCATAGTATCAAAATTTTTTTTACTGAAATTCTCTTCAAAATGCATTTTAACTCCGAAATACTTTCAAACTTCTAATCACCTCTCTAAAGGTTTTTCGATCTTTCGAATTCAATGGTATCCTTATTTGACCTAAAGTCATTTATAAACTTACTTAGTCACCCTTCTCAAACTTATGCACCTTCGAAATTAAATTTGACTTGAAAGTTAATACGCGTAAAACTCAAATTTCATGATTAATCTTTCAACAATAATTCAAAATTCCTACAATTATTTTATTTATGTTATGAAAATGTTTAAGATAATATTATTCTTATTTAATTATAATATGGGGTCTTAGAGAAAAAGTGTGATTGAAGGATTGAATAAGGCAAGTTTTGGGCAGGAAGTCAACTCTTTAAGAATAAATTTTAGCCATTTAATTAAAATAGATAAAATTTTAAAACAATCTGAACTATGAAAAGTAAAAATTATTTTTTATATATTTAAGACTTTGAAATGTCATATACTTTATTATATAGATATTTATAAATTTTCATTTTTTTGGACAATATTACTCTCCAACACATGTCTAAAGACCCTTTTACCCACAATTACCTCCCTCATCTCAATAGCCGACAACTATATTTACCAAACCAGGGAGAAACTATTCAATAATATATTTTCGTAATTATTTTTTCATGTCATTTGACAATTAATTTATTTAAAAAAATAGGAAAATTTATACTAAAAATCCCTAATGTTTGTCACTTAATTTCTTTAATTAGAGTATTTTTTATCTTAATATAATATTTTAAATTTGAGAGATCAAAGTATTGTATGCTTCAAATTTCAGGAGTCTATGTGTTATATGCGTACAAATTTTAGAGGGTTTATGTGTAATATTTTAAATGTTATGATGTCTGGGTGTAATTATTTCTAAAATCTATTTTATTAAATTAATTATTTTCTATTGAATGATAATACGTAAAATTCCTCTCAACAGAAAACGAGGCTCGAAGCCGTTACAAGATATCACTCGATTCTCTCTTCGTTAGTTGAAGGTATCTTTTTTTTTTTTGTGTATTGTAGCACTCCAGCTAGGGGTTTCATATTCGTTTTCCTTGGCTGATCCGATGGTCCCCTTTATATCATTTTCTACCCTGGTACAATGGTCCCGGACATATTGCTCTTTCTAATTTCATTATGGCTGTTGTCTTTGATCCGTCTCCATTACCTGTAAATTACTGTTCATTAGAGCCGTCAAACAGTATTCCCTTGTACCCTGATCACGTGTCCCTTTGCAGCTTTTCAAGTTGACTTTGCTCCGGGTTAGGTTTCGAGCTCATTAATCCCCAGCTTCTCTTGGTCACGTCCTTGCTCCACGTTGTAGCCTAGTTCGGAGGGTCCAAAAGGGCCCAGACTTAAGACTGACCATTGTCAACCATGACTTGTGTTTTCTTTGTTTTTCATTTTGAAATGATGAAGAAATGGGAATTGGGGGTTTTTTGCTATGAGGGTTGATGATTTAGGGAATCTTAATTTGGGGAATTAGGGTTATGGGAGATGTATGGTGGTGCTCTGGTTCTGAATTAAAATGTTATTTTACATTTTTTTTTCCAGTACCTTTACTTCAATCCTCGCTAAAAGCATTTCATTTAGTTTTACTCATATGGTTACATGTTTACCACGTTGTTAGATACTTCTAACTATGATGCCATTTTTCATTTCTCAGTTATGTTGATGCTTAGAATAGTTCTGTTTTTCAGTTGCTGAGATATTAGATACTTCTAACTAGGGTGTCATATTATATGACACAATCTTTTAATACGATACGAAATTTGGATGTTTAGACCTTCTTTAAGCCACCCATTTTATAAACGAGTGGATCTGATACAACACGTTTATGAGTCAAATCAATCAAAAGATATACACGATACGGTTCGTTTATATACTAGTTATACATGATTCATACACGTCATAAACCCGATATAACACGATTTGTTAGACACGAATTAATAAATGAATCAAATATGAATATATCATTTTTTTATACGAATCTGTTAAGACCCGTCACGAACTCGTGTCCCGATACAATTGACCGGTCTAATTTTGAATTTTTAGGGATATTCATTTCGTCCTTTGTAGTTTGAATCTTACGGTTCAACTTTTAAAATTTTCAGTTTTTGGTTAGGGTTCTTGGGGACGTACGATGGTGCTCTGTTTCTGAATTAAATTCCAAGGTTAAATATGCCTCTTCATTTTGGTCAACTAATTTTACTTCAACCCTACTTGGACCTATGAATATTTCTTCTACTTCTACTAAATATTTGGTTGCCATTCTGTTTGCTTCTCGATGCCATTTTTTTGTTGTTCTTTTCTTTTGGTGTATACAAATGGTTCTCTTTCTTGGTTGCTAATATTGATGACAATGAGAATACTAGTAATTGTTCCTTTGTAGTTTGGGTCCTAACAGTCTAATTCTCTATGTTTAAATCCAATATACCCCCCCCCCCCCCCCCAAAAAAAAAAAAAAAACCAAAATCCATTGTTTTGAGTTGTGGACTGTAATTTGCAGTGCGATGTTACCTGCAGAATTCCCATTAACTTGATGACCAGAAGTGAAATTTTAAAAAATTAATTTTTTGCAAAAATAAAATTCCTACCTTTGCCTTTTTTAGGCTTGGAACTAAGTCAACCTGATTTATTTTTCGTCTAAAAAAATTTTGAGAAAAGCATTAGATTTTGATATTTTTGGCTTTTTATGATAAATTGTTAACCCCCTTAGCTGTCGCACTTCAGTGCAAAATTGTGAAGGGCGAAGAGTAGATCATTCAACAACAAGGTTTTGTGTGTATTGGACCTAAACCTCTGGGAGGAAAAATATGATTTACTCTAGGGGTGGCAATTCTTGCCTACAACCCACTAACCCGTCTAATTCGCTCATAAATTAATGGGTTGGGTACCTATTTTTATTAATTTGGGTTAAAAATGGGTTGGATATTATTATTTAGTTTAAATTTATGGGTTAAATCGGGTTTAAAATAGGTATCCATTAGATTTCCTTTTTAAAAACTAATGAATCATAAATACACATACCGCCCCACCTCTCCATACACCAGCCGTTAGACTCCCATGGAGTCTCCTAACATTAAAAGCCAAAAAAAATGTTCTTCTCTTTTCTCAATCCAATTCAATGCGACGGAGAATTTTTGCAGCGAAACGCCGGGATTCGCGTTTCTCGATGACCGGAACAACTAATTCGTCGATTTCACCATTCGTCTTAGGCTCGATCACCGATTAAATTTTTCCGTACGTTTTCCTTTCCTTTTTTCTGTTATTTTTCTTGCATTCTTTTCGTTTCTTCTTGTCTCGATCTCCAGTTCCCTCTTGAGTTCGTGTAATTATACAGCAGTCTAACGTTTTGTCCTCCTGCACTGCTTCAAATTCGTTGTTTTGGATTGTTTTGATCATTTGTTTGACCAGTTGTGAATGCCTACAACGTGTTTGATGAAATGCCCAAAAGCTAGAGATATTGGGAATGGACCGACTTATTAGCAATAACTGATTGTTTTCTATTTATATATGTGAAGCTAGCTAGCTATAGGCAGAGTAGTCTTAACATCGATTGTTTCATCCTACCCAGTATTGGATTCGGATCACTCATCAGTCATTAGCGTCCAACTGTGTGTATGCCCATATGGCCATGTGTATGCATGGTGAATCAATATTCCAATTCCAATTCCCAACCTGAATTTATCTCAGCAATCTTTAGCAAGCGATAATATTATGGTGTATCTCATACCTCCTTTTCCTTACTTAGATACCATTTGATAAGGTAGTTTTTTAATTACCTTTGTGCTTTTTTGATTTTTTAAGTGGCTTTTGTTTTAGGCATGTACTTTTTTTCAACTTTTTTCTTGACTGGGTTGGCTTGGTTTTTGTATGCTTAGATGTGTTGGGAGATGTCTTTATTATTTTTCATATGCTTCCATTCCTTTGCATTGAAGTTAGTTTAGGGAGCAGCATAGGTATAGTTTTCTTGTCTGTATCTTTTTTCCATTTTTTTCTCTCTCCCCAAGAGAATCAATATATAGCTCATATCCATCCATTGTTTGTTTGTTTGTTCATTGAAGTAGTGCTCACCTTTTCGATTAAAGATTCTTCTAAGTAAATCCGAACTTCTTCATTTCCTAAATTTTTGATGTCCTTTCGAATGTTTTATTATATATTATTTAATGCTCATTTTTGTGGGTGTAGATTCATATTGAGGCCGCCATGTCTTCAAGAGATAATATAAGGGAAGATAATGTTGATTATGGTGAAGAAAGTTCCGTTACTGGAAAACGAGGTAGAAAGTCTCGCTCTATAGTTTGGGATATTTTTGAGAAATTACCTGTTAATAGTAAGGGGAGACAAAAGGCTAGGTGTACAAAGTGTGACCAACTGTATATGGCAGACTTCAAGTCCAGAACATCGAATTTGAAGCGACATCTCAAAACTTGTTGTCCTGAACATGACACAAATGAGTTGGCGCCACAACTACCTTTTGATCAAGATGCCTATCAAAAGAAGCTTTCTGATATCATAATCAAGCATAATTACCCCTTTAAGTTTGTGGAACATGAAGGAATCAGAGAGTTGCATAATTTCTTGAATCCATATGTGAAATCAATCTCAAGAAACACCGCAAAGTTGGATATTTTGAAAGCTTATAAAAGGGAGAAAGAACAACTTAAACATGCATTGGAATTTCCAAGTAGGATTTGTTTGACTTCAGATTTATGGACTTCTCTCACCACATACGGTTATATGACTTTGACTGCTCACTATGTGGATGAGCATTGGATACTGCAGAAAAGGATATTAATCTTTCGTCATATACCCCCTCCTCATAATGGACCACTTTTAGCAGAAAAAATGATTACTTTTCTAAAAGATTGGGGAATTGAGAAAAAAAAATTGGTGTAAGTGTGTGTGTGTGTGTGTGTATTTTGGTGTAAGTGTGTGTGTGTGTATTTTGGTGTAAGTGTGTGTGTGTGTGTATTTTGGTGTAATAGTATGTGTGTGTATTTTGGTGTAATAGTATATGTGTGTGTGTATTTTAGTGTAATAGTATGTCTGTGCATGTATGCGTGTATTTTGGTGTAAGTGTGTGTGTATTTTAGTGTAATATTGTGTGTATTTTGGTGTAGTAGTGTGTGTGTTTTTTGGTGTAGTAGTGTGTGTATTTTGGTATAATAGTATGTGTGTGTGTATTTTAGTGTAATAGTATGTATGTGCATGTATGCGTGTATTTTGGTGTAAGTGTGTGTGTATTTTAGTATAATATTGTGTGTGTGTGTATTTTGGTGTAGTAGTGTGTGTATATTTTAGTGTAATAGTATGTATGTGCATGTAAGCGTGTACTTTGGTGTAGTAGTATGTATGTGCATGTAAGCGTGTACTTTGGTGTAGTAGTATGTGTATTTTGGTGTGTGTGTGTATTTTAGTGTAATATTATGTGTGTGTATTTTGGTATAGTAGTGTGTGTGTATTTTGGTGTAATAGTGTGTTTATTTTGGTGTAATTGTGTGTGTGTGATTTATGGGTTAATGGGTTTAACCCAACCCGTTATAAATCTAATCCATTATAACCCAATTATTACGTGAGTGTAAAATAGATTGGATTTATTTTAGCCCAACCCAATTTAAGCAAACCCATAACCAACCCAGTCCACCCATTTGCCACCTCTAAATTTTACTCGAGTAGTTAAGTTTTATTGTGCTGATTTTGACGGAACCATGACAGTTTTGGTAGCTCAGTCAGAAAATATGTGATTGTGGACTAATTAGGTTAAGAAATTTAATGAAGTAAAGTAAGGTTTCTGTCCTAATGAAGATAGACCTAGAATCGTCCTGAGAGTTCTCTCTTCAATAAAAGAATGATGGTGTGGATATTGCAATGTGCTTTTATGAGAAGCAACAGGATTGTGCAGTTGTTATGCTTTCATGTATTCTTTTATTTCTCAAAATGTATATGTGAGTGCTAAAAAAGAAAGAAAGAAAGAAGAGTGTATGTGCTGTGCCTTCGACCAAAGACAGTTCCCAGTGGCATGGGGTGCTACATACAGATTTGAGTCTCACTAATGTGATATGCAGCATTTCTTTCCCCTCCTCCTATGTTATTGATGATGCAAAAAATCAAGAAGCGTAAGGTGTGTTAAGTGTATGGGCTACAAGCCAAGTGTAGAAAATGTGAAAATGTGTGTAATTTTTTTTTTTTGAACTGGTGTGAAGTTAAATGAATGAGAACCCACAAAATTAGAGTGGTTCATTTAGCTAACAAGCTGGGTTAGACCATTGTAATGGAGACACTTGCTCTTGGGAGTGTATTATTTGAGGAAGAAGATGAATACATATGTTCTCTCTCTTAGGGCAGTGCATCACTAGTAATCATTGTGATCTCTAACCGAATTGTTAGTGAATATTTGAGAAATATTGAGCCGTTATAGGCTCTTCTCCCGTGGCCTTCTAAAAATGATTATGGTCTTCTAGAGGAAGTGTCTTCTTGTCTAAGGCATGGTTTACAATGAAAGTCCCCTTCTACCCTTTCTAGTAGCTCCCTTGTTGTTAAGCGTTCCTTGGGCTCATCTAACTGAGTTGGGTCCTTCCAATCCAGCCTAGCATCTGGCGATCCAGGCCGGTTGCTCGGCCTAGCTGTATGGACTGTCAGGATAGACAATTTCAGCTGATATCATCAATTATCATAGATTAATGTTTGTTCTACTTATCGGATTCTATTAGAAAAAAAAATTGTTCGCCTTGTCTCGAGATCTATCTTCCTTCTGTGTTTAGTGTTGAGGAACTTGTTTTCGAATTATGCATTACTCATCTCATTCAGTTTTTTCGTCCTAAGAAGCCGTAGAGGTAAAAACAGATATTGTGAGAAAAAGACCTCATGTTTTTGCTCTTAAAAATATTCAATATTGGTACTATTATCAGTATACAAATCTGGGCAGATTGCATTGTTTAGAGTTTTGCTGAAGAGAAGCAACATGAGCAATCTTTCCATTAACAATTTTTGCGGTAGCATTGTCCACACCTTCTTTGGTTGGTCTTTCATGGCAGAATGTTTCAGACTCCTTGAGAAGAAGTAAAGAAACTGAACAGATTTTTTATATACTCTTGACTTGCTCATTGTTGATACAATGAATTAATAGTCCCGATTGTGCTGGGATGACCTTGTCATTGCTGGGTTATTGCTTTATGGTATCTAAGATTTTTGTCGTTCTTGACTAAAGTTATTTAATTTATCATAAATATGTTGATTATTTGATATTGGAAAACTAATTAATCGGAAAATTTATATGTAATTTATAAGAGTCGAATTTTAAATACTCACCGAATTTCAAAGAGAAAAATTAATTATAACAATCTGAAAAAAAATTCATTCCATCACACAACACCCAAGCTTGAATTTAATCCATAAAAAACAATTTAATCCATTTCTAGTTTTTTATTAAACCAAAAAAATTTCGGTATTTTGTAGTGTGTGCATGTGTTCTCTCCTTTCCTAGTTTTTGATTTGTTTTAATTGGTGATATTTTTGTGACATTTAATGGTATGAAAGAAATCTATGAAAGAATTCCTTTTATTTTCTAAAATATAAAAAGCAATTCTATTAGGGTGTGTTTGGCAAATATGTGGGGGATAGGATTGGTTAGGATTTTTAATCCAAACCAATCCAATGAAAACCCAAGTACATGGGACATAGACATGATAGTAATAATGTTGTGCAATCCAATCCTTGCTTTGGAAAGTACTTTTGTATTTTATGGGTCCCACGGAAAACCATTGTATTTTGTGTAAATTCTCTTACCTTTCACATTAAATTACAATTTTACCCTTCACTCTAATCCAATCCAAAGTCAATGTTGGATGAGACAATATTATTAATTTTGTCCACCTTAAAAATTCATTCCAATTTTCATCTATGTTACCAACTGTACAAACCGAATACAATTTGGTTTTAATGTTTGGAATACCAAAAAAGATAAATGTAATTAATTAGCTCATAAAATTGTCCCACATTTGTTAAAAAAATTAAAAAAATAATCAATATACACAAATCGATAAACAGCTAAACATATTTCATTATCACATGTAGTCTTATACAAAAGACGAAGCAAAAGTAAGGCAGCGTACTACTTAATTACACGTACCCGATATGTTTATATTGTTTGTTGCCTTCAAGTATACATACAAAACGAAGGCAACACAAGAAGGTACGAAGAGTGAAGCTACATGCACACACGCTATTGTGTGTTGCATACAAAAAAATGGTAAACATACTTACCCAGCTGCTACATACACATATATATTGTAATACATACATATATTATAAGTTACCATTACAAAAGACAACTTGACCGAACATAACCAACAGTCAATCATCGAGCACTACTATATCACCGTCATAGTAAGAGTTAACTGACCGTGAACTCCCTCCACTGTCACTAAGAACATTTCTTGAGCTTGCTTCATCTTTTAGAAATATAACACCGAAATATTCAAAATTCGGGCATGGTTGAAGACAATATTGTGAAGCAAAATCATCCTCCTACAATTATTAACATGAAAGTATGTGTTAATGGACGCCCAAAAAAAAAATTTATGAAACATCCTTTCATAATTGACAATAACGTAAGGAAAATTCTAAGAATGAAGTAGCTTACCTCCAAATACTTAACAGGCCCTCTGCCTAGTCCTGTTACGACCGACTTCTTCAAAGGATCCCAAGTAAAATTGTCAGAATCAAGCATTGACGTAATAGTGAAGAATTGTCTTTCCCAAAAGAATATGATTCGAATAAGTTCGGTAAACGACAATGTAAACCCTCTACAACGTCGTTTAACGATGCGCAACAAATCATCCATCATCTTATGAGTGTAACGGCCCACAGGAAGTAACTTTCATTTATTCTTGAATTCTAATAATGTGTCGATAATGATGTCTGTTTCATCCTCCGAAATCTGTGGGATCTTCATTTTCAACTACAACATATAATTTACATATTAATTTGAGTTCAAACGTACATAAGATAAGACTAATATGATATCGACAGTACACGAATCACATGCATACATTACATAGTCATTAACTTATTACTACACAAATATAGTTGATAAAAAATGCATAAGGTACTTAGGTTTACATAGAACATATACACAAGTCATTACATATTATCTAAACATTAATAAAATATGTTTGTTGTTATGGTCACCACTTAAACAAACCCACGATAACCCATTACAGAGTAGACAATATGGGTGAGCACGATACCCACAATAAGCATGAATAGACTTATCATGCACCACATGAGATCACGGGTGTACACGTTTGTTCCAACTGAACGACCTTGTGTTTCATCGTTGTTCACAACACCATCGTCCACCACATTGTCCGTAGGTGCAGGCTGATGAAAAGGCATCGCATTGGGTACTTCAACTTCATGTCGTGCACTATGCAATGCCAATGCTGTTTCTGCCTCAGCATACAAATCATAAGATTTGTATAATGCACCTGGATACCTGTTAACATACGCATGACATTCCACCCATGACTCGTAAATACCAACTTGTCGTCCAATGAATACTACATACCAACGTTGCTTCCTGTTCATATCTACGTACACAAAAAAAGACAAGTTGTTGTTACTGATAAGACGTTGGAACATTATTACACTAAAATGCATATTTGGCCATATTAACAACGTCCCATTTAAAACTTATTTACAAAAATAAGTTCTATGAAAAACGTACACATACTCGAACCGAATATTACATATATGGCATTATATTTGTTACATACACACCCAAAAATATACCAACAAAATAGAATTTCGAACATCATCAAAGTCTTTAGCAATTGTTCATGTTCTCCAACTACATCCACATATCAGGTTACATTCAACATCACAAAAATCACAGACACATTCTTAGCAAAAAAAGATGTTAGGTGGTGGCCTAGGCAAACGATACACATGAAATTTTTTATCAATGTTGTGGTTGTTGCCACAATAGGCCACCAACCCATGCAGGTCTATCATAATCCGGCAAACTGAAGAAGATGTCAACTTTGACTGGGTCAGAACAAATCTTATAAAATGTCGCATGGCGATCAACCATAGACAAACCATTAATCTTCTCAAGTTCCGCATTCACTCTTCTTCGTGCGTCTGCAACATCATGCATGTACCCAACTCGATGTGCAATATTGTCAAGCTGCTTACGACTCTCTTGAACATATTCACCAAATACCTTGGACATGTCTCCCAAACTTTTTGCAATAGAGTCAGAAGCATTACTACTCACCTTAGTTTTCTTTCTCTTATTTGAACATGGTGATGCAACACTTGGTTCCGCAACTGGTGGATGATACCTCCATGATTTGCACTACTTGATGCCGGGACATTTGTTCCTAATGAATTTTGTGCTTCCATTGTGTCAACTTCCCTCCTTGATGTTTCGGCCTCGGCATCGCCAACCATGTCTTCAATATCGATAGCGAACTCCCCGGTTGCCCGGTCCTTGCCAAATATAACACCCCAGTCATTGAAGTAAGGCCACGATTTATCTCGCATGCCTTTTGCATTTCGGTCTTTCTACAATATATATGTACAATTATTATCAGCCTTTACAATAATTAAAACTATGTTGTTACATATTCAAATGAAACCTAGTTAAATTGTTGGTTAACGAGTTTCACCTTCAAGTAGTCTTGCCAAATGTCGTCGCCGTCAACCATGATCTTAGTATCAGTAATGTTGAACCCAAACCCTGATGTGGCCATCATGGTAAATAGAGAGTTGTTATTCTTCTTCCATATTTTCAGCTTTGACTCTATATGGGGCGAAGCGCGCAACTCACAACCTGGAATTGCTACTTTCAAGCTGTTCTCAAGTGCTTGTAAGTATCCAGGTCTGAAAGTGCCATTTTGACACTTCCAGCCATTAACGCACAGTTCCTTCAATGATTGTAACAGCTGATTCTCTTCAGTCGTACTCCATATCCTTCTAACACCCCTTTCTGACTGTGTACTTGCAATTGTGTCTGACATTGTCTATGCTATTGTAAAAAACAACAACATGATCATTGGCAATTGAAATCTATAAATCACAAAATTAGATTAAACATGAAACTTGACAATGGAAAACACTTTGTAGGAGCATACAACATTACATTGTCACACATTCAGGTCCTCGTGTCCCACAACGTCTACATTAATAAAGTCATAAAATTAGTAAACAATATAAAATACTAAGTACTCCAATTAGGTAGTTTGTCCACGACTGCTTCTCCACTCATTGTACATATCTAATGCCATCTGATTTCGAAACGTAGACCATTTCGTGGATGTCTCAACAATGTCTATGATATCCTCCGCATGTTCACCATCAACAGGAATTTCTTCTGGCAAATCCTCCTCAAATGGGTCAATGCTCATTTCATTCCTAATTAAGTTATGTAACAAACAACATGCAGCTATGATGCGGTTATGCGTGCGCACAGGGTAGTAGCAAGGTGCCCTAAGAATCGCCCATCTATTTTTTAACAAAGCAAAACATCTCTCAATGGAAGTCCTTGCAGCAGAATGGCGCAAATTAAACAATTCTTCGGGATTTCTGGGTGCTGCAGAAGCAGCCCCAAACTCTTGGATATGATATCGCTGACCTCGGAATGGTGCTAAAAAACCATCACCATTTGTATAACCCGCATCAACTAGGTAGTACGTTCTTGTGTTTTATAAAAATATATTTGTTACACGTACCAAACACATGTAAATGTGAGCATACTTATAAAATAAATATATAATATGCTACATACCACGTGCTACCTTCAACCCATTTGGCCTACTAACCGCATCACGCAATATCCTAGAATCGGCAGCTGACCCTTCCCATCCAGGAAGCATGTATATAAACTTCATGTTCGGTGCACAAACACCCAACACATTGGTTGCTATACCACCTTTACGTGTTCTATATCTAGCTTGATGGACAAGCGGTACTCGGGCAGGAACATATGTGCCATCTAATGCCCCCACACAATTCTACAAAGCCAAGTGATTAAAAAAGTTTATAAATATTTATGAAAGCAAAAAAAATCCATGTTAAATGACAATTGAAATAATCAATATTGACTTGAATGTTAAATGGTCATTACCTTAAACCACTTCCATTTAGAATCTGTACTGTTTTCGGGCACTGGTTCTGGGGACTAGAGCAATACACTGCGTAGCCTTAACACCGCAGTAAGGACATTGTTGAAATGTCTACTAACGGTTTCACCCGAGCGCAAGAAATTGAACTTAACTGGTCAATTTTTGTCGTCATGACCTAAAATACTTAAGAACATCGCCACCATCTCCTCAACACTTACGTGCCTAGTTGGTCTTAGCAGCCCAACATCACGGACCAGATTACACAGGACCAGAAACGTATGCCTATCCATCCTTAGTTGGCTTATACACGTCCTGTCACTCTCCCCAATGAGACGGTGTAAGTGTTCAATCTGTAACCTAGACCTATTGAAAGATGGTGGAACCTCGAATATTGTACTATTGTGTTCCATGTCCCATATCATTAACATTATTGAGACGACAAGATTAAACACCACTACCATCTCCCGAATAGTCCTATGCATAAAGGTAAGTAACAAACATAATTCATCGTACTCGCTATCCATGGTTACCTAATTCAATGGAAACAAAAAAAATCTAATAATGTTGTTATCACCCATCATGGATATGTAAACAAAAAACAAATCCAATATTGCAACGGAAATTGTTTGGCCAACAAAGTAATACACAGGAATATGGTATTCTAATTACAACACATGTACAACTAACCTCATTCAATGTATAAACCGGTAAATAAAATCATGTCAAAACAGTAATATACAATTTGCCACAACATTTTTAACTGTCTAATGCAACAATAAAAATAAATAAATAAAATTCAAAGATACGTACCTGAATGGTGCTTGTGAAACCCCTGATTTGAAATGTTGTTAAGAACGTAACAACTGTATTAAAAATAATAAACATACCAGATCAAATAATAAACAACTACAAATAATCCCCATGAGGTAGTTTATGTGTCTATCTATCTCTGTCTCTCTCTATCTGTTCTTGGGAAAGTAGAACACCCAGTTTTAATTAATTGGTTTCAAGATGAATAGATCAAGAAATAAACATGAAATCCTGGGTACGACTTTTTACTATCTCGTAAGCATCAATAATTCACACTCAAATTAAGAATGTATGTAAACTAAATAACACTAATACTTTAGCTTACTAGCTACAATATTTTGCAGCTTTCATACACTTGAAGTCTTGAACTACTCTAATAATTAATACCCAAAATGATAGATATTAAGCTTTCATGAATATTTTTTTTTCTTTAAACCGATTTAATATAATTAAATGTAATTTAGATAACTATAAAATAATTTCTTGTAACTTTCCTTTCTTTCAAACAATAGATTGAAATTTTTTTAAAACTTTCTCCTAACGAATACATCACCTTCTTGGTGATAAAAATATTTATAGTTGGAATGATCGTGTCAATTATTGTTATAGCAATGTCGATCATTGATTATTCAGTATCATGGACAGTTATATGAAATTTGATTACACTTTTTTGCTAGGATATATAATGGGGGACTATAATGTTATTTGGGTTAACAAAATTTGACTTAATCTGTTAACCTAATATGTAACAGTAGCATAGTCCAACACAATTATCATAGCTCTAATTGTTGAATTTTTTTCATTGGGACACATCATTACATAAATTATTTTTTCATTGGGACACATCATAATTTAATTTTCATGATTAATAAAATTTAAAAAGAGTAATATTATTTGAACATAAATTATTAATCTAGTAATTCATATTCATTTAATTGACAGTAGATCCCAATATATTTTTTAAGATCCATAACCAATCCAATAGTATTAATAGATTATGTCAATAAATTATATTAACAAATTATATCGGAATAATACTATTAAATTTAAAAAATATATAAAATCAAGATTCACCACTCAGAACAGTTGAATGAATCAAGACTTGGGCTTTCAGTCGGCTAGTTCACCTACTACAGGGAGCTTCAACAGTCGCTCTATACATGTTTTGGACTCAAACATTAATGAAGACCTCTCAGATGCTTAACCAAAATTCAACGAAATGACAAACAGCCCTTCATCAAGCATAGAAGATTTACACTTACATCCCACAAGTTACATAAAGAATGAGCAAGAAGACACCCAAGTAAAGAGGATGACAAAAGGACGGACAAGGCATGGTGCCGCCTGGAAGATTTTTATTCTTCTTTATCTTGACCAACAAAGCAAGTTGATAACTCATGCCTCTGGGATTACGAATTCTTACAGGACCCTTGCAAGCCCCAAATAAAATAAAGTTGAAGGAGGATATGGTACTGATTTTATGTACATTTAGTTTGGTTTAGTGTATATTAGATTTAATTTTGCATTTAGTAGTAGTTTTTGGCCTAGTCAAAAGAGAAGATGATTTAGGTATAGATCTACCTCCACAAACAAAATTTGAAGCCATCAATCACCAACCACCCAACACATCCATAGGCCAAAAACACCAACCCACAACTGAGATATGAACCAACAACCACAAATATACACAAAATCTGAAGTGAAGGAGGGTTTTGAGATGTAGATGGAGATTGAGTTTTGGTTTTCAAGGAGAGGGGTGCCACAGTGATAGATATATATATATAGGCGAGATTGAGAGAGAGAGAGAGTTACATATATATATATATACAGATGTAGAGAGGGAGAAAGTGACAAGGCGAAAGAGAGAGAGATATACCTTGCAATGGGGACCAGTGGGCGCCGCTTGTGGGAAGAGATGACCAATGAGGAGCTGATGAAGACAAAAAAAAAGTGGAGGAGTAAAAAAACCCTACATTTGCTACTGTATAGGGGTATTATAGTCATTCCAAGCCCAATCCAGAAATTGGGCTAACTAATCCCAAAGTTTCGGTGGGATACAACAAAGTGGGTCAGATGGGATAAAGGGGAGAAAAGTCTACGGGCCGAGGAATTCAGCCCAACGTCTATCCCATCCAAAAAAGTGGATCCAAACCAAGGATATGTGGGCCACCGGACAGTGTAACTCAATCCAACTAGTGGTTATCCCACTTTATCCCCTTTACCAAACACACCCTTAGGTGATATCATGATGTGACAGATAAAATCCCCACCACTATTATTCTAAGATTAAGTTTATGGTATTGACGAGGGGGGCAAAAAATGTGGCCTTTCAAGTACAGCTTGAATCCCACGTACGGAATCTCCCTCCATCTCATGTTTTTGGAAGTAAGGAGAGAGAGAGGCAATAGCCAAGAAGGGAGAGAGAAAGATGGGCACGTGTGAGTTGGGTTGTGCAAAAAAGAGCGTGTGGGGGTGGGGAGGAGGTTGGTTGACCGTGACTGGCATTAGTTATTACAAAGAGCAATGTTATGTAATCCAAATTTGTAACTCAAATTTGTATTTTAAATGAAAATGGATCATTGGATCAGTGGGTCTCATTTAAAAAAGTTGATGGGACCCACTCATCCAATGGTCCTCCTTCATTTGAAATGTAAATTTGAATTACAAATTTAAATTACATAATATTTTCCTATGACAAAAGGGTGGTTACCAAATGCCCTTTCAGTAGCTCAGAGGGGATGAATTTGCTGCCCGTACCATCATGTAAACTTTTCCTTTTTTTTATTAATTTTTTTTTTAACGATCAAACATGTTCGAGTCAATTTACGCGTATTTTAACTAATTCTCTTTCTAGTCTAGTTAAAGACAAATCATCTATGCCAGCACTAAAGTATTAATGAGAGAGTCTAGCCCAAAAAATTGTCAAGATTTGAATTCAAGACATTTGAGTTCACAGTTCGTCTCTGTTACCACTTGAATTACCCCTTAGACTTTACTTCCATTTTTTTTTCAAATGGTCTATAAAATCTAACTTTGCCCACCATCAACAATTTATGAATTGCATCTACAATTCTCACTTGTTTTGGGAATAAATAATGAGCAGGTGACAATTAAACACAATCTATGGAACTTGAATAGCTTAACTTTTACTCATAAATCGGTGTGTTTTGAATTCGACCCAGATTGAAATATTTTTAGCAAGTTACAAATCATTTTATATTAGAGCAAAGAATGAACCCGTCAAGATATTTCGAGTGCAAAGAGTTATGAAATTATTGTTTTTAATTCTAAGTTTGACTATCACAAAAATAAATTTATTTCGTTCGATGTATATAGTTTGTGAATTAAGAAAAGAAATATGTTCACCATTTCCATAAATGAATTGGTTTCAGAGTTAAGTTTTCCAAACTCTTACAAGTGGCATCGAATTATCATAGTATATTAATACCATAAAATTCTATTTGGTCATTGTCAATCACTTCTTTTCTTTTCCATAAATACGTCAGCAGTTTTGTATAATTGAAGACAACCTTGTTTTGATGATTCTGATTAAATATAGAAAAAAAAATGTAGAATTTTTAAAATTGAGTTACAAATATAAATTATTTCGAAAATAATATATCGACTCAAAATTTATTTTTTCTACGGTATTATCTGAAACTTTAATTTACCAGGACGGTGTTATTTTTACAAATTAATTTTTTAAAAAAATATTATTTGAACTTAATTTATTAATTTAATGTATCATAATCATTAAATTAATAATAAATCCTAGCCAGAGACAGAGCTTAAGCATGGCCTTATAGCCTGCAGCTAATGGCTGGGGGAGTTTAATTAATAGTTAAACCTGGGGCCCACATATAGATATATTTTATACACAGAGATTTGAGTATAGATGAACTATCCACAAAAAATAATAAATATTCTTTTATTCTTTCATCACTAATAGGGAAGAGTTACCAACTTCCAATTATTTCTTGGTCTTTAAAAATGGAAAGTCGATAATGATACATACATCTAAAATTGGAAGTTAATAAATAATGATACATCTTAATGAAAAGTCAGTAAACTAGTCAAACATTTCAGCCCAAATTTGTATTCTTCTGTCAGTATCTGAATTAAAGAAAAGTTGTAACCCATGAAAAACTAGAAAAATCCTAATACCCTAGAACTTAGAAACAAAGTATTCCAACCGTCTTTATATCTAAGAGCAAAATTGGTGGATTAGGGCAAAATAAATTTAGTCCTTTCTTTGTTCTCCACATACTAAGGAGTTAGTATTTCTTTTTCTTTTTTTTTTTACTACAATAAAAATTTAGATTTTAACTAGTATAGGAATAAATCATTATATTTTTTGATTAAAATTTGTTTATTGTATTTTTTACGTGCATTGTCATATTGATTAATATAAAGTGTTATTTTTAATTTTTGCGTCGGATGTTGGTCAACTATTAGTTGATTAATACTTTTTGAGTTGAATCGTATTTGCTTAAATGAACACCATAGTTTTTGTTATTCTCTAAGTGTGTAATTTGAATTTTTGTTTGTATGAGTTTTTGTTTATAAGATTTGGCCCGCCTAAGGATATCAGGAAAATGTTATTTGGACCTAAAAATTTGACATAATTTGCTGATCTAACGACGTGGCTTCATTAAAACCATTGGATTGACACCAAGTTCCAATGTTTGATGGAACCCACAGTCAATCCAAAGGTCATAGTGAATTAGGTCAGCAAATTAGGTCAGTAAATTAGGTCACAATAGCATTGCTCAAGGATATAATCTTGGCTGTGCTCCTGGGTCTTAACAAATAATAGGGTTATTATTAATCTAATAGCAGAGAATAATTTGGTCAGTAAATTATATCTAACTAGAATTACTCTAATTTTTATTATGGTGCGGGCCAATTTCTGGGTTTATGACCCAAAATAATTTTTACGATGATATTGTATAAATTAATTTTAATAAATTCTTTATAAATTGAAATTTGACAACTATAATCTTTGAATAATACTATTGCACAATTTTTTTTTGTCTATGCCATCATTTAGGCCCTCATTAACATAAAATTTTGGTTTCATTTCGAGTCACAGAAGACCATTCCATTACAATAAATTAGTAAATTTTAACACAAATTAAATTAAAATTCAATTTAAACTAACTCTAAGAACTTAATTACTGCAATTGAAACTTGGAAGACCAAAGAAGAATTAGATATATACTTTAAAGATGTAAATTATAATCTACCCATATGTTTTTCCCCCATCTCTCAGACTCCTTTCCACAGTGCATCCGTCTATTTCAGTTCAATATTATTTTTCACAAACAATGTGATGTCCACAAAAAAAATATACAGCAAAGTTCCCCTAAATATATTGATGTTAAAAATTTTTATTCTCAATTTATAAAAATAAAATAATGGTCTAGTTCAAAATTCATCTCAAATTTTTTTTTCCTCTCAAAAAACATCTTCTCAGGGGTGGCTTTAGGCAATTGGAGGCTTAAAGCAAAAATTTTTAATTAAAAAAAATTTATTATATGAGAAAAAATTTTTAAAACGAAAATTTCAATTTATTATATGAGATAGACCTAAGAAGGACGTACTAGTGTTACTGAAAAAAATGTTTTTATTTTTGTTTTTATTTTTTATCAGAAAGAGAGTTTAATTTTAACTTTTTTTAATGTTTTGTACTAATTTTTACACACAGAGAGAGAATGGGTAAATATGAGTTGATTTTTGAGTACTTTTTATTTTTTCAACTTATGATTTTTAGATTTCTAATGTTATGAATTGAATCATGGATCCAAATTATTACAATAAAAATGTTGATTGTACTTAATATTTTGGGGCCTTTTTTTAGGGTTTAAAATTTATAAAATTTAATTTTTGTATGGGTTAGTAATGTACCTAAAAATTTGGGGCCTTTTAAAAATTTGGGGCCTAAAGCCCATGCTTTTTTTTTAATGCAGTTGAGCCGGCTCTGCATCTTCTCTAGGCAGTCCTAATGCTAAATAACTCAACCAACATACTCTCCAGTGCTAAACAACCCTACTAATCTACATCTACCTCTCTTTTTTCTCTCATTTTATCTCTGTTTATTTTAATTTTAAATTGTATAATTATAAAATAATAATAAATTATTATTTAAAATAAAAATAATATACAATTAATAATCAATTTTTGATATTACAAAATATCTACATCGAGTTATTACTAATTATTATATATAGTAAGAAAAATTTGCTGTGATTTGGAGTTCTGACGTTGGACAACATATCGTTGCGTTGTATATTGTGACTTCTATATTCTAGGAAATGGTAGCATCGGTTATTGAAAGATACAACATGAAAGGTCATTGTCAATCACTTCTTTTACTTTGTGAATCATGCTAACAACTTGTTATTTCTGTCTCACAAACACACTTTATCTACTTTATCTCTCTCTACAATCTATTAAAATCAATGTTATCAGAACCAGACCGGTCATCGAACCGGTTAGGGGACTGGGTCAATGGTTCATTGGTTCAACCGGTGGTTCACTGGTCGGACCTGCCATATAATAAAAAAAATAAAAAAAAATAAATAATAATTATAGATAGCTTTACAATTCTTTTAAAAAGATCCTTTAATTAAATTACCTACCGGTGCTTTCATAGCATTCAAAAACTACTTCCAACAAGTGACCTACTGGTTTGCTAAATGCACTTAACCAACAACCAACCATTCGATGAGACCCAATCAATAATAATATATGGGAAAAGCAACATGAAAGAAACTCAACCAAATCAGCACTAAGAAAGTCATATAGCCCATAAAAAAAAATTGGAGGTATCGTTCTCCTTTATTAAAAAAAAAAAAAAACCAGAATTATTAGAGGACAGTATCCATGGAAAATTAGAAAAGGAATCATTGATTTTTTTCTTTGATCAGAAGACAGTGCAAGGAAAGACCAGAAAGTAGGACCCTGAAACATCCCACCCAAGATGTTTCAGTCAAACATTGAAAGCAGCGGTCCACAAAGGATGTTCCTTTGCCGAAGTGTTTTTGTTTCAGTCAAACATTCGAGGTTTGATCGCAAAAATATAGGCTTTGAAGCCGAAAATCTTGCCTGAGTTCGCTGATCGATGGAGTCGCCTGAGATCGCTGGAGTTCGCCTGAGGTTGAGATCGCTGGAGTCGGCTGAGATCGTTGCCGCCTGGTCGCTGATCGGTGATCATAGTGGCTGAATCGTTGCCGCCTGGTCGCTGGAAGCTTGGAGCCCTTCTTCTGGAGTTTACCGATTTAACATTTAGGGCAATAAAAATATAAAAGCTTTAGATTTTATGTTTATGTAATTTAATTTTCAACTTGGCATTAAACCGGCCGGTTTTTATAAAACCGTCGGTTCACGGTTTTTTTAAAAAACCACCCGGTTTTCCGGTTTTTAGCCGGTTCATTTCCTTAAGCGGTCCAATTACAAAACCGGACCGGTTGAGGTCCCGGTTCACTGTTGGACCGGTCCGACCGGCCGGTCCGGTCCGGTTCTGATAACACTGATTAAAATACGAATAGAGAAACGTTGTCTCTCTTACACACACTCTCTCTACTAATTATCTCTCTAAGAAACACACTTTATCTCTCACTACAACCAATTAAATATGCATAGAGAAAAGTTGTCTCTCTCACACACACATTCTCTCTCTACAACTTATTATCTCTCTCACGAACACACTATCTCTCTCTATGACCAATTAAAATATGCATATAGAAAGGTTGTCTCTCTCACAAACACACTTATCTCTCTACAACCTATTAAAATATGCATACATAGAAAAGTGGTCTCTCTCACACTTTCTCCCCTCTCTACAACTTATTATCTCTCTCTCACAAATATACTTTATCTCTCTCTACAACCTATTAAAATATGCATAGAGAAAAAATGCCTTTCTCACACACAATCTCTCCACAACTTATCATCTCTCTCACAAACAAATATTATCTCTTCCTACAACCTATTAAAATATGCATTGAGAAATGTTCTCTCTCACACACGCTCTATCTCTCTCTACAATTTATTATCGCTATCTCACAGAGAAACGTTGTCTCTCTCACACACTCTCTCTTTATTACTTATTATCTCTCTTAGCAGCACACTATCTCTCTCTACAACTTATTATGTCTCTCACAAATACACTTTATCTTTCTACAACCTATTAAAATATGCATAGAGAGAAAAGTTGTCTATCTCACTCACTCTCTCTCTGCAACTCATTATCTCTCTTCGAAACACACTTTTTCTCACTCTACAATCTATTAAAATATGCATATAAAAAAGTTTTCTCTCTCACACACACATTTTCTCTCTCTACATCTTATTATCTCTCTCAGAGCACACTTTATCTCTCTCCACAAACTATTAAAATATGCATAGAGAAAGGTTGCCACTCTCACACTCTCTCTCTACAACTTATTATCTCTCTCACAAACACACTATCTCTCCACAACCTATCAAAATATGCATAGGGAAAGGTCTCTCTCACACACTTTCTCTTTACAAATTATTATCTCTCTCACAAACACTTTATCTCTCTCACAAACACTTTAAAATATTCATAGGGAAAGGTTGTCTCTCTCACACACTCTCTCTCTACAACTTATTATCTCTCTAGAGAGAAAAGTTGTTTCTCTCACACATTCTCTCTCTACAACTTATTATCTATCTCTCACAAACACACTTTATCCCACTACAACCTCTTAAAATATGCATACAGAGAAAAGTTGTCTTTCTCACACTCTCTTGCTCTCTATACAACTTATTATCTCTCTCTTACAAATATACGTTATCTCTCTCTACAACCTATTAGAATATGCATAGGCAAAAGATGTCTTTCTCCCACACACTCTCTCTCTCTACAACTTATTATTTCTCTCACACAAACACATGTTATCTCTCTCTATAACCTATTAAAATATACATAGAGAAACGTTGTCTCTCTCACACACACTCTCTCTCTACAAGTTATTATCTCTCTCTCACAACACACTTTATTTTCTCTCTACAACCTATTAAAATACGCATAGAGAAATGTTGTCTTTGTCTCTCTCACACACACACTCTCTCTACTACTTATTATCTCTCTTAGAAACACACTTTATCTCTCTCTAAAACCTATTAAAATATACATAGAGAAAAGTTGTCTCTCTCACACAGATTTTCTCTCTCTGACTTATTATTTGTCTCACAAACACATTTTATCTCTCTCTACAGCCTATTAAAATATGCATAGAGAGAAAAGTTGTCTCTCACGCACTCTCTCTCTACAACTTATTATCTTTCTCACAAACACACTTTATCTCTTTCTACAGCCTATTAAAATATGCATAGAGAAACAATGTCTCTCTCACACACTCTTTCTCTATACAACTTATTATCTCTCTTAGAAACACACTTTATCTCTCTCTACAATCTATTAAAATAAGCATAGAAAAAAGTTGTCTCTCTCGCACACACTCTCTCGACAACTTATTATCTCTCTCGCGAACACACTTTATATCTCTCTACAACCTATTCAAATATGCATAGAGAAAGGTTGTCTCTCTCACATATACCCTCTCTCTACAACGTATTATCTCTCTCACAAACACACTGTCTACAACTTATTAAAATATGCTTATAATAGTCAGAGAGAGATTGTCTCTCTCCCACTCTCTCTCTCTACAACCTATTAAAATATGCATATTAATGGTTGTTAGAAAGAGAAAGGTTGACTCTCTCTCTATCTCACACACACACTTTCTCTCTCTACATCCTACTATAAAAGGAGAAAAGCAGTTTTGCCAAACCCAAAGCACATCAATCATTCCCCCAAGCCCAACATAGTCAAAGAGAAAGGTACTCTCTCTCTCTCTCTCTCTCTCTCTCTCTCTCTCACACACACACACACACTTGTCAAGTGAAGTATTACTCTATTATACTAAGAATGATTCGATTTTGTTGTGTTATAGGGTTTGGACCTTGGACAATGGAAGGCTATGTACTATGTTTTGAAAAGAAACTCTCACCAACAGACGTTTCACGTAATCTGGAGATACCGAAGTGGGCACTTGACTTGCCTCCTGGAAATGCCACCATACATGTATTGGACCCAGATGGAGACACCACCTGGGAGTTTATATGTTCGACAAGGAGCAGCGGTCGACGCTCGATGACAAACAAGTGGATTGATTTTGCAAAGAAGAAGGAACTTAGGTCCGGTGACATACTTCGATTCTATCAGTCGACGATAGGAGATGGGTATTCCATGGAGCTTGAACGCCATAGCATCCGACTCTTTGGTGTGACCATATACATCGGCTGAACTTCGATATGTACTTTATCAGAGGAGGTTATGTATTGTTTGTTTCCTCTTTTTTACGAGTCTATCTGTTTTACTTGTATTCTCTTCTCTTTGTCAAATTTTGACCTTAAAGAAGAGTTTGGAGGTGGTGGTGGTGGTGCAAAATTCAGTGGAAGAAGAAGTCAATAAGCTACAGTTTGGTTTTCCTTTTTCTTATAGACAATGACAAGAATAAAAGCAGCTATGAAATTGATATTGGTGTTGTACTTGAATTTGAGTCTTACCCAAAAATATTCTCTCTTCTTGTAATCTGTTCAAAAGAATGTAATTAATATTTAGTGTACTCCGAAGTGTGCTGTGTTGGTTTGATAAAATATTTGTTTTGCAAGTAGGCCAGTTTGGGTAATTGATGGAGCTTGAACGCCATAATATCTGACTGTTTGGTGTGACCATATACATCAGCTGAACTTCTATAGATACATACCAGAGAAGGTTATGTCTTCTGTGTTGTTTCCTCTTTTTTTCGGTTCGTTCTATTTTAATAGTGGTCTTTTCGTTAAATTTTGACATGAAGAAGAGTTTGGTGGTTGTGGTGTACAATTCAGTGGTAGGTAGTTGTGGTGATGGTGATGATGATGATGTACAATTCAGTGGTGGGTAAAGGTAGTCGTGATGGTGGGCTGTGATGGTGGTGGTGGAAACAGTGATGGCGGGTTGTGATGGTGGTGGTGGAAATAGTGATGGTGGTGGTGGAGTACATTTCAGTGGATGGAGAGAGTCAAAAAAAACAGCTGTGTTAATTTTTATTTTATTTTATTTTGGTTTTTTTCGTAGTGTGGGGGTCGTTTTGAAATTAACTTAGAATAAACAGAACTTTATCCACATAAGTTGGATGTCATCTATGATGTATGGGTCCACGCAGTTTACCATTCAGTGGAAGGAGGAGGTCAATAAACAACAGTTTGGTGTCCATTTTATAGACAATAACAACTAGACTGAAAGCAACTATGATTAATTATTCAATTTGTTGATTAAATCTACTGTTGATGGCAAGTTAATATTGAATTTAAATATTCCATTGGGTCCACTACCAATCTAACGGTAATAGTAGAAAAGCTCAACAAATTATGTCATATGATTAGTTACAAATAGTTGTATAGAACATAAAAGCCTCATAATAATTAATTTATCATGAAAATGACTTTACAGCTAAAAGGACTTTACTGCTGATCATATGTAAATGAATACAAGTTGTATTTACCAAAGCCCTTATCAAATTTTGGTACCAAATGATGATGTCATGCATTCATTATCACCAGATAATGAATGAGAGTATGAGGTCTACTAATCCAACAGTTGATATAAAATAATTAGTTAATGTCCGAAGGCACTTTATAAGTTGTAATAACACAACAAAATCAACCTAATTTTAAAATAACTTTTAACGGTCCATAAAAAAGGATTATGAACAATTCATGATCAAGCTATGAACCCATAATAGAGAGATCAATAAACAGGCCATCGTGAGAAACCACTATATATTAAATAATTAGAGAAAAACAATTAGCATAGAGCTAATGAGGAGACATTTAATCACATATATTTTCATCCACTTCACTGCCTGAACAGTAATCAAGCAAGGTTCAAACTATTAAGATACAATAAGTGAAGTATTGTCACCAGTTGTGACACAAAACTTGTGACGAACTGTATAAAAATTAATCCTTAATACATTAATTGGGTCATAATTATGATTTTATATACTTAAGGGTTATTTTTATAAATTTTAAATAAATAAATAGACATTAAATATGGATTTCTTAAGTGAAAATGAGTCGAATGACTATAATATTGATTATTTTGGGTAGGAATAAAAATATTATATTACACATTTAAAGTGTACGAATAATATAATAGATGTGTAAAATTTGTATCACATCTATATAATAAGATAGGAAGAAAGTTGAATTTTTATCCCCTAGCTATATATTCCCCCCCCCCCCCCCCCCAAAAAAAAATCACATTACCCAATTCTATCACATGTTCAATCATTTCATATTTGATTAATTTATAATTTAACATAATTTTTATTTCATACATTGTCCACACACGATAATGTACACGTGTTTGAAAAAATTTTGTCGAGTTATGCATTTTGAGAAATTTTGACGCTATTTTAAAAAAAAATAATAGGTAAAAATTAATTTTAAATGATGTAATCAAATAAACGAAAAAATAAAAAATTGTTATTTGGTATAGTGGGATCAATTTTTTGAATGCTCGAATCTTATGTTTTATCGTGTCTTATGACTAATATATACATAAAAATTTGTTATTTGAGATAGTGGGATCAATTTTTTGATCGCTCAAATCTTAATTATCTTTTGGAACCAATTTACATATAAAATATTTTGAATTTTATTCTAAAATATTTATTTATTATTTGACTTCTTATTTGATGTTGGAATTGAATACAATACAATTTTGCTTTATAATTTTTGATTGATTTACCGTAAATGAACACAATTGATGGCAGATAGTTAGTAGACGAGTGGTCCTTACAAGGATTCACAAAATTCTTACTAGTCGTTAGGTTTTTTGGTTAGTAATATCAATTGTCGTTGATAGCCTGTATGGTATTGTAGAATTTCCAATATAGGTGTTCCCAAAAGAGCAAGAAGGGCATTGGATTTCCTATTTTACAAGACCCCAAAATTTTCTCTCGAGATAGTTCATGTGTAGACCAAAAAATTGACGAATTGCTATTGTCTATATGTTCTGCATTGTTGTTATTTTTAATTTGACATATTATTGTACTTATTTGTTATTTGATTATATATATGTATTATTTTAAAACTTTGATAGTCATTGATAAAAGTTATCCTACTAGGCTAGTTAGCTCACCATAATTTACATTTTTCAGAAGCAGGAGTGAATCAAGAGAGAGATCACAACTAGAAATCACTAATATTATTTTCTTTATGCTTTATCAGAATGTTTTACTTGATCATGTTGTATATATTAGTTCATGAATATAATCCTATTCAAGATATATTTTAATAGTTTAATAATAATATAAGAAATGTTATTAGGCGTAATAAATAGTTTATTCATTAATCACGTCCGATTATGTTATAAAAAAAATCAAGCGTGACAAAACTTAACAAAAATAGCCTATATTATTAAATCTATAACTCGAAGAGTAATCAAGCAAGGAGTTCAGTGCAATGACATTGAATCAAAGAACTCAAAAAATCTGATTTGCATACATTATGCCTGGTGGTTTTCGTGGAGAAGGGTGGGGGCTGAGAAGTATAGAGAGAGGGAGGGAAGGAGAGGGAAACAGAGGGGTGGGGGAAGGAGATAGAAAAACAGAAAGAGAAGGACACAAAGAGCACCTCGTTGGTGGCTCTAGCTTACACAGAGAGAAGATAGGGGAAAAGAAAAATGGGTAACAGAAGAACGAGAGCAGAGAAAAAGGATAAGACAGACTGTGTAGAGAGAAAAACAGGGAGGGGGAAAAGTGAGAGAAAGGGTATTCAAAAATTTAAATTTTGATTCGTCTAGGATTCCTCTTATTACATAGATACAAAAAACTGAATTGAAATTTTGATAAGTTTAATATTGTTGTAAATAAATTCATCACTGTAATCAATAAAACAGAGCATCATGCTTGAACTGTTTAAACTCTTCACTTAAAAAAACACAACGACGGTCAAGATCTTTTAGATCCAACAGTTTATATTACGATTTAATATTTTAACCTTTTAACCACAATAACTCATTTAATTTTTTAACATTTAATCATAATAACTTAAATTTTAATCTTTTAACTACAGTAGCTCATTTAAATTTAAATTTAAATTTTTTAACAACAGTAACTCATTTAAATTTTACTCAACAACGGTCCAGATCGTTTAAATCCGACGATTTATATTACGATTTAATATTTTAAATGACCAACACACCATTATTTTTTAGCCCTCATATGTTGGAGTAAATATTCGGTGTAAATGTCATTATTGTCACGTAATGTCACCAATCAATAATAAAACAAAAAATAGAATTGTTGAACCCTCACTATATTCCAACATAGCAGAAGTTGTTATTGGTAGTTAGTAAAATAATAGAACTTACTAAATCCACTTGTTATTCTATCACTGGTTGATGACATCACATCATTAATATCGTGTTGTGTCACCGTTATATCTATTTGGTATTCTATTACTGGTCGATGATATTACATCATTAATACCATGTTGAATTACCGTTATATCCAATATTTGTTTCATGTGTTGGATACAAGGCTGCCAGATCATTTAAGTCATCAAACTTAATCCTCAAAATAGCACAGTTGTTTGTCAGTTTGCTTTACCGACGTAGCCGTACTATTTAAATTCCTTCATTTTTTAAGGAGTAGGGATTGATTTAATTTATTAACTTGATTAATCATAATTATTGAATAAATAATAAATTTTATTAAATTTTTGGACACACAATTAAATTAATTATATTAATTAATCAAATCAACATTTTAAATCGAAATAGCATTGCTGTTTTTTTAGTGCAAACGGCGCCTTACTCAATATTAATATGTTCATTTTTTAAATCACTATCTGTTGTTCTCTCTTTTCTTTCACCGTTGATTTTCCACTCATACATTGTACATTTCCAGTTGAAAACTGAAAGATCCAGACAAAATCACAAAGCAAAAGGGAATGGATCAATGGCTCTACTATGTTTTTGTCTTGTCTTGTTTTTGTTGTTTTTTGTTACCCAACTTAATCACAATTTTGTTAAGAGAACAGATCAAGTCAACCCCTGTCAAATAATGACCAAGTAACCAAAGGAGTAGCTCAGTGAAGACAGAAGCAGACTGTAAATTCAGATATTTTGATTTTAAAACTTGACAATTTTATTAGGATTAGATCATGAGAGATTTACCCCTCGTGAAATTCCTAATCCCAACATAGATGGTCTACTTTTAATCGGACCGAAGAGGAGATTATTCAAAAATTCTTCTCATTATCAAAAATTGCAAGCAATGAAATAATCAATGAATAGTATGCTTGAATGAAATGTTTTGTCAAAGCTAAAAAAAAAAAAAAGAATGATATGTTGTGTCAGTCTTTAACTCTAGGTACTTAAAAATTTTGCACTTGGTAGGGCGGGTCCTATAGTATAAAAATAAAAGCGTGGACTTTAGGCACTACATATAAAAAAGGTCACAAATTTAAAAATTAAAAATGTAATATAAATTAAAAAATAAAATTTACCACAATGTAGTCTAACAAAATAATTTTTGAAAGAGTAAACCAACAAAGAAATTAAAAATTTGGGCCTAAAAGTCCAGACTACCTCACACAATCACATTTATTAAAGGCTAAAAAAATATTAACAAAAAAAAGTGCTAACAAAATCTATCTCTTTCTCCAATCGAAAGAAGTATAATAAGCATCTCTCTTAAGTAAAAAAAAAAAAATATATATATATATATATATATATATATATATATATATATATAAAACCAAACACATTCTCTACTTCTTTTAAACTTGTTTTTTTTTTCTTATTTGAACGCAAAACACCGATTAAACCATTCATCCTCATTAAAAAATGTTTTGATAAAGTTCTTATTCATAACAAATAACATAACAAAAATTTATGTAAAAGTTGCATAGATAAATAAGTAAAATTCAAAGATAGTAAAATAATCTAAAAGAAAGATAACAATGAATTTATTTATAATAAAGTCAATCATCTAATACCACTTTTGTGATATTCCTATAATATCTATGATCAAAAGTCATATTATTAATCAAAAAAATATATTAAAAAATTTAAATAAAAAAATAATTGATAATTTTGAATCTCATCAAAAAATAAAAATAATGAATTTTAAATTAAAAATTAAATTATTATTAAAAAAATAAAAAAATCTCATTGACAGTCATTACTTTAGGCTCCAAATGTTGTTGAGCCACCCCTGACAGTTGGGTTTGCGAATTGTGAACTTTTGGAACTTTTAGAAGGACATCCTCATATAGATGCTTTATGTTTTTCATTCTTCTCTACCCATTTTGGAACCTAAATACTCTTGTTTGGTACTGTAGATAAAAAGATGGAAGAATAGAAAATAAGAGTGATAAACATTTTATATTTCAATAGAAAAATCATTACTTTTTTTCCTTTGTGATTGGTTGGAGGTATTTATGAAAAGTACAAATGAGTGATTTTTTTTATTTGGTAAGAATAAAAAAAATGGAAGAAAAGAAAAACAGTAAATAACATGTAATAAATAAATAAAATATATGCATATACTACAAGGTATAAAGAAAAATAACATACTATTCAAAATACATAATTAATTTTTCATCCATTTTTTCTTATAATTTTTTAGGGATAGATTTTAGTAACTTAAAACAAAAATTAATCCTTCAGTATTACGATTTAGGATGATCATTCTTTTGAGTTTTCAAGGACTTCTGCGGTACTAATTGTTCTTACGTCTTTTGCCAAGATTAGTTTTCCAATAGCATTTCAGATTTTTTAGCCTTCGATATTTGTCCAAAATTTTAAGGATGCAAGTTTTTGAAACAACATCAGGTACTCCATCTACAATACCTTGAGCCCCTTAAAGAGGAAAACAGAGTAGTGGTGAGCCCAACTGAGGAGGTTAGCATCAAAGATGCCCTGTAGGATATTTCCATAGAGAAGAAGTTGTCATTCTCTACTATTAACTTTCTTGTACACAAACTATGGGATAATCAGGGACTTCTGGAAGTCTTGGCTAATGACAATGGCTTTTATTTCTTTAAATTCATGAATGATGAAACAAGAAATAGGTCTTAGAAACACGACCTTGGCTATTCTCGGGTAGTCGGGTTAGCAACTAATATTGAAGAAATGGGACCCAATCTAAGCCTTGTCAAAGAGGAGCAGACACAACAGTCTCCTTCTGGATTAAAATCTTTTTGGAGTGAGGAGGGACTTAGTTACATTGCCAGTGCAATTGGTAAACTATGCTGACACACTCGCTGCTAGAAAAAAGACAGAGCTATGTAAGAATATGTGTAGAGGTCAATGCAAATGAGTCGTTAATTGAGAGTTTTGAACAATGTTTTAAAACCAGACCCGATTCGGTGGGTTAACCCGAAAAACCGTCCAACCAGTTGTTAAACTGGACCAGTTCTTAACATTGGATCGTTTAAATAATTAACCCGTTAAAGAAACCCTTTGAACTGGCCAGAACCGGACAAAATTTCTAAAATCCGTTAAAACCGGGCTGATTTTCATATTTCTAGCCCAATCTTTTTTTTTAATTTTGGACTTTCATAAACATTAGAACTTCGGCTAATGGTCCGTTGGCCCACTTTGGACCATCTCAGCCACAATAATAAGACTTAGGCTATCAAGCCCAGAGCCCTATTTGGTCAACTGAATGCAGTGTTGTACAATACTTATAAAACAGGCAACCCTCTCCTTGCCTAATGGTGTCACCCTTGTTAAATTGGCTAAGTTGTTCTTTTCTTTTCTCATTGCCTTGTATATTTTTGGGCTATTTTTTTTTCTTTCAATTTCTTTTTGGGGGTTATCACATTGTTACTATTTATATCAAATATGCAATGTTTATTAATGATTTTTTTATGCTCCGTCAAATCATATCAATTGTGTAAGCAAATTAATGAATTGGACATATTTTTTGTCATTTTTGTTCATCTATCACAACATAAAACATGTTATCTTTATAACTCTTACAAACTTTTAACATATTCATTATTATTACTAATTATTTTTTATTTTAAATTAAATGTCCAGTTCGATCGATTGACCCGCAGTTGAACCAGTGATCTGTTGACTTGGTTCCTTTGCGTGTTGATGTCAGGACCAGGACTATGGTTTTGAGCTCAAAATGGAAAGAAATGAACAAACAGAGCTAGTGGAACTTACATTGGACTACCAGTGGAGCTTCGATAATGCAACATGCTCATAGAATGCACAGACTAAAGTTTGGAAATCCAAGTCACAAGATAACCACATTCCTCAAAATCAAACACTCACTTCTCATAAGGGCAAGGCCATAGCCTCAATAGATGTAATAGTTGAGCCCTCAAGTACTGCCACAATAGTAGCCAGTTCCTCTACACAAAAGCCTGATACTTCCGTATGCCCTGGAAGTAATACAAATAACCTTGCAAATGAAGATGACACAATTGCCCACCATTATGATCCTCATCAAGAAGACTCAGTGGTTAATGCAATCAGGTTAACAGACACAACTGAACATGAAGCCAGCAAAGGTTTGCAAACCTGGACTTAGAGGGAGGTAAGTTGGTGGTGGAGCTAGCTCCAGATTCTACTGGCAAAGTATATCAACACTCCATAAACAAGGAGCCCATCTCCTTAACTTCTAGCACCCAGGATAAGCAAACATCCCAAAGAAAGAAGAAGAAAGTGAAGAAAAAGACCTCTAATCAGGACAAACCAAAAGTGACTGAGCACCCTATTCTCAGAAAAGTTTCTCTTCTTAGATGAAGCTTGCCTGCTGGAACATCAAAGGGTTGAATAAACCCTCTAGGCACGAAGAAATAAGGAAGCTAATAAATAAATAAAACCTATGCATTCTGGGAATTGTTGAAACAAAGGTTAGGCTTGTGAACAGAAATTTCACCATGCAAAGTACACATAGGGGCTGGAACTGGCTTGCAAACTATGATAGTCACCCTTTTGGAAGGATATGTGTTAAATGGGACCCTAGCTCAACTGAAGTTGAGAAACTCTTAGAGGCGGATCAAGTAATCCATTGCCATGTGCATCATATGGAGAGCAAGTATCAGTTTTTGCCTCTTTTGTCTTCATCAAATGATGACAGTGAGAGGAAGCACTTATGGAGAAATCTAAGCTACTATGCAGGCCTATTTGCAACCAAAACTTGGGTGTTTTTAGGGATTTCAATGCTGTAAGAAGCCTACAGGAGCATAAGGGATTCAATTGTAGGTGGTCTCGACCCATGGAAGATTTTGACAATTGCCTCCAGGATGCTGAACTTATGGACCTGAGGTACTTTGGTATCTACTACACATGGAGTAATAGAAGAGAAGGTGGTAGCTGTGTAACTAGGAAGCTAGATAGGCTCCTAGTGAATGAGGCATGAAACTCCAAGTTCCAACAAGCTGCTGTTGAATTCCTAACCCCAAGAATCTCATATCACTCGCCAGCAGTGGTGCAGATTTATCCTCAGATTAGAAGGAGATGTTGTCCATTCAAAATTTTCAATTTCTTAGCAGACAAGGATGATTTTCTCACACTTGTCTCCCAGGAATGGTCCCAACCAATGCAAGGTCCCTCTAGTACCAAATCTACATCAAACTCAAAAATCTCAAGGTCATCTTCAAGGGGAGTAAGTAAAGAACCAGATGAGGTCCAAATTAAGGCCAAGGAAGCTAGACTTACACTGGAGCAATGTTAGATAAGTCTAGATAGCATCCTTCAAGACACACATTTAAGGCAAGAGGAAAAAAATTATTAGCAGCCTACACCCAAGCAGCAAATAATGAAGAAGAATCATCATCAAATTGGCCTCCTTTGCAAGTATCTGGAGGTATGCTCAGTGTAGCCCTAAGGTGTTCCACCACCTTTCACACCATTCATTCCTCTATCCTTTTCGGGCGACAGTTCCAAGTCTGCCTTCTGTTTCCCTTTCTTCAAGGCTATGACCTTCCTCGGAGCCACTGTGCACTATCGAAGCAGAAAAACTCCATGCTCGGACTTGATCACTAATGACTTGGGAAATTGTCGATGAAAGGCCTCTCGCCCCTCATGGGCTTCCTAATCATCCTCCTCTTCCCATTTGCACATATCTTGAATGTGTTGCCATTGTCTCTTATGAGTTATAGTCATTGGAGGTGGATGAAGGTACTGCGGAAACTTCGGGTGCTAAGCTACATACCATCAGCCTTCTAGGGGTTCTATCGGCTTGATCATCCTTGGACGATCTCGATACCCCTCGGCCTTAATTGCTTGCCAAGGAGTCAATCTTATCAAGAAATCCTCGTATTTTAGCATAAGTCAGCCCCGTGGTGTGATTGAGCAAAAACAATCCTATTCCTAACCCTTTAACTACTATCCTTCAAATGATGCAATGTATGAGCGGAAGGAAGGATTTCTCCCCCTTTGGGATAGTGTGAAAAGAAAGGGCAATAGGAAAGGGAAATGGGATGATGTAGATATGGAATGTGTATGCACAAAAATGCTCCCCAATCGCAAGGAGACTTTCCTGAGTTGTGTTTTACTTGGAAAGTATTCCAAGGTCGATTCCACAGGGAAGGAAGTGAGCAAATGTGAAAGTGATTTAGTGCAAAAGAAAATGTAAAATTCTTGTTGTTGGAAATTGTTTGGTGAAGTGTGTTTTGGTGAACTTAGAATGAGAGAACGAGCATTGGCAATTCCAAGAGGTCCCTCCAATAGGTATACTATCTCAACTCAAATCACTCCTCCGATTGAGCAAGAATGAACGGTTGATTCACGGAAAGCCGAAGATGATGTTGGTGAATGCCTAAGCATAAACCGTGACTAGGCCTACGGTTTATCAAAGATTCACCAAATCATCCACCTTCAATCCGGTCAAACCGAACCATGGGACTCTAAAGGGAGGGTGTAGAGAGAGTTGAAATGGTATACCCAAATGAGGATTTCCCTTGGTCTTGCCAACAAAAAGTGTTTAGCTACTCATACTTGGAATGGAAATAACTATGTAATAAAAGTGCATTGCAAATCTATGAACTTCTAAAGCTACAAAGTACAATAATTCATAAGCTACAAGAAAATGCATTTAAAACCATTACATAGTTGTGAAAATGAAGAACTTTCATTCATTAATGGTAGAAAGTGGAAGAGAACATTAAACTAGTGTAAAGCATGAAATGACTTACATTAATGGCATTAAAAGAAGTTCTAAAGAGTCTTAGAGAAGAATGCAAGGCAATGTACTGGAAAAATAAGTGAAAATTATAACTTTCTCTCTCTAGAATCTACTATTCATTGTCTTCCTCGCCAGAGCTTCTCTCTCTCAAACTATCTAATGTAATACATGAATCCCTCTCTTGCAAGAGACTCTTCCTTTTCCACAAACGTGCCTGGAGAGAGAAGTGGGTCTACAGATGTGATTTTTCTTCATAGGGATGCAGCAGCCAGGGAAAGACAGGGGGTGGCAGAGCATGTCTGCACACCCAGCACATCCCATCCTCACTCTCTTCATTCAATGCCTTAACTCCACAAGTCTAGAAGGGAGTGTGAATCATGATGAACAGTAAGGTGGGCGTGTCAGAGAAAAGCATGGAGGGGTCCACAAGACAGTTGAGCAGATCTGCAGAATTTGAGCACTTCAGGAAATCAGTACCGGTACTGGGTACCGGTACCATTTGGTACCGGTACCGAGTACCGGTACTGCGATTCCAGTAGGTTTTCAGTACCGGTACTGGGTACCGGTACCGAGTACCGGTACTGTTATGCATCCTTTTCTGAATTTCTTGATTTCTTTGCTCCCGATCTATCCTCAAACTATCATTTCAACTCCTTTCATCCCAAGTGGTATGGGAGGGTCTTTAAAGGCCACATTTAGCTTCATTCAACTACAAAACAACAAAATGATGTTAAGACTTCAATCGTCATAACTTAGACAATTTAAAGCTCAAAAGTAAGTGAAATGAGTTGATTAGCATCTTAAAAATATACAAAGTTGTGTGCTAATCATGGTGGCTCTAGCATATCCCTGGCATGTTCCTTGTAGCTTAGTCTCATAAACTTTCTTGACTGATCTTTGTGGTCCTTCTTCCGCAGAAACCACTCACCCCGCCTCTCCCAATGGGTGCTCTTGTAGTGTCATCTCTTTCGCAGCGTCTCGCCTATCTTTTCTCGCTCCTCCTCCTCCAAAGTGAATCCATAGTAGGTTTTGCACCTCGAGCATAAGACTTTTTTGACCATATCAAGCTATTCGCGGGCCGCAGTCGAATAGTCAAACTTATGTTGGGCATTTTCTTTAGAAGACGCGTCCTTAGGGGAGGCGTCCTTCTCGTCACTAGGTTTTTTCTGCGCTGCTCGCACTACCGCCTAAATCAACCTTCTTTCGCAAGGTTTTTGATTGCCCAAACTCCACCATGTTAACGGTGGCAGTATTTTGAAAAAGGTCCTTGTTGACTCCCATCTTCGGCTTTGCTTTCTCTCTGAATATTGAGTGGCCCTTAGTCAGTCCGTCCTGGATGACATTGCGGAATACCACATAATTGTTAGTAGTATGGCTCCACTAGTTGTTCCATTTACAATACGTTTTACCCTTGAGTTCAACGGCCGAAGGAATATTGTGACCATAAGACAGCTTGATAACGTCGTCTACCAGAAGGTGGTCAAAGATTTGATTGGCCTTTGAAATATCAAACTCGTACTTCCGATTATTGTCTCCGACGCATTTCTTAGCGCTCGATGGGATCTGTGCCTAATGGCCCCCCTTTAACCAAATCATCTACACAATAAAGTTTGCTCCAATTTTGAGTTGGTGGGCCTATTCTCACCCCCACAAATCTCCATTCTCAACTTATTTAATTTCTCATTATCAAACTATTAAATTCACTACTTCTATACGAGAAAATATTCATTACAACGGTGATACCACGTGACAAGGTGATGTGGTATCACCAACCAATAATACTAAAACAAATAAGCAGATTGACCCCACAAAAATCAATAACTAACCTGTCATATAAGCAAATAACACCCCACATTTCTGCCATATAAGCTCAAGTGGGTTCACTTTTTCCATTTGGGGTTTTATTAATGCTACATGCACCCCATTTAATAAGTAAACCCACTTTATATTTTGTCATAATTAGGGTTTCATTCTCTATCTCATCTCATGCACTCACAAAAACATTTTTTTAGTATGAATTTTTCTAGTGAGATACAGGTTATCATTACTTCTCAATATGTTTGATTTTATGTATTAAATTTTTTATTTAATATATATATATATATGTATGTATGTAAGCTTTCAGATTATTTTTTTGGGTTAATTACAAAATGTCTCCTCCATGTTTGGGTCATGTTGCAATCGATTCTCTCAGGTTTTAAATTCGACAATTTGCCCCCTTAAAGTATTTTTTGGGACTAAATTAACTGATTGAGTGGGTGGAAAATGTGAACTTCCTAAATTAACCCAACATCAGTTTTTTTTTTTTCATTTTTGCTTTATACGCAACTCCATCCTAACTCCAACAGTGCCCCCAATCTTCTTCCCAGCTCTGGCCCTTCCTTCACCCCACATACCAGCTCCGACGAAGCTCTCAACCCCTCCCCTCTCTCTCTCTCTCTCTCCATCCAAATGGGTGTTGCCCAATAGAGAGTAGATTTCTTATATGGTTGGGACTGTTTGGGGGCTATTTCTAGGGGTGGGTTTCGGTTTCACCAGAGGAAGGAAGGAAGGGTAGTTGCTTGAGGGTGGTGTGTACGGATGTTTCAGTTTTACAGGTGTTTCGGTGTATTGGTGTTTCGGTTTCACTAGAGGGATTTCAATTGTTTGGGTGGGGGTGGGTTTCGGTTTCACTGGAGGGGTAGGGAGGTGGGTTCACTAGAGGAGGAGGGACATGGGTTTTGATTTCTGGGGTGGTGGGTTCACTGGAAGAGGAGGAAGGTGAACTCACCGGAAGGGGAGGGAGGTGGATTCATCGAAGGGGAGGAATGTTTTATTTTTATTTTTACATAAAATATTAAGATGAGGGTAGTTCTGGGCTTTTACTAAACTTCCGTTATTTTTAACGGTGGTCAACTAACGGTAAAAATTAATTGAAAATTAATCAAATTTGGAGGGGGCAAATTGTCGAATTTAAAACCTGAGGGAGTTGATTGCAACATGACCCAAACATGGAGGGGGCATTTTGTAATTAACCCTATTTTTTTAATCTTGTTTAGGTTTTGCATCTATACTGCATATTTTTTTTTCTTGTTCGATTTTTGGTCTGTGCTTGATGCTTTTTTTTTTCTCCTTCTTGTTTCAGTTTGTTTATTATGATTTTTCCTTATTTCGTTTTTTTTTCTTGTTTCGGCTAAGGCTTTACATACGTGTCCTTGACTTCTTGAAACGCGTGTTGTATTGCTCCGCAATCTCTCCAGTCATTTGATATAACCTGGCTAAGTTAACTATAGCTACTTCAGGCTTAGTGCTGTAGAATAGAGCATGGAATTTGTCCCCCCAACTATTGTCAGCCTAACACTGAGTTAGGCAGCAAGTCTATGTATCATCTAAAGATCGTTCCGATTATGGAATTCGCAAACAACCTCAATATCAAGAATTCGTCTGCCCTCGATTTGTCGCATTGCACAGTAAAGCACCCTATATGCTCCACGATCGATTGATCATCCTTGCTGGAGAACTTTGTATACATTGGGACTTTATAGCCACGAGGGTATTTGTTATCCCTGTCTACCCAGTCAGGGTATGACTTTCAATACGTCGGCCTGGTGACTTGCCTCATGGTGGGGCCGACATGCTCCTAGATATTTCATCCAGTTAGTCCACTGGAAGAACGACTGGTAGCTGCCTCTAGGGATGGCAGTGGACCGGGGAAAAACGGGTATTCGTCCAAACCCGCCCTGTTTGGACTGAGGATCTCAACGCATATTAATTCGGTATCTTATATGTTAATAAGATAAGTGTGATTTGTTGTTTAATTAGGTAAGGGATTAATATGCGTTGAGATCCAGTTGTCAATTAGAATTAGATAGACTAACTCGACGATTAAGTTTCGAGAACAAAACTTTCTTTTAGGGGGTGGATTATAAGGCCTCGTATTAATATTATATAAGGATAATATTATGTTAAGAATTCTCCTAAGATAAATGAAATGATGGTAGAAACTTAGAATCATTGTTGAAAAACTGATTATGAAGTTTGAGTTTCAAGCGTATTGACTTTCGGGGTAAATTGAGTTTTTGAGATGTTTAAGTTTGAGAAGGGTGGTTAAGTAATTTAATAAATATTTTTATATCAAAATAAGGTTTCCTTTGAATTCAAAAGGTCTAAAAAACGCCTACCTTAGGATCAACAAACAAAAAAATCGAAAGCAAAATTCATGTACATTAAGAGACTGTATGCCATAAAAAATTACCAATTAGAAAAACTAAGAAAAAACATTGATAAATATAATATGGGCCCATTATTTTTAAAAAAAAAATTGATACAATACAAATCAAAACAATCTCATACATTGTTAAATGACCGATTAATTATTGATTGATATCCAAATGGTAGTAAATTCAAAAATCATTGTGGTATGAAAACAATCAAATAAATATGAGATAGAAAACAAGGAAGGGGGATTAAGAGATGAATTGCAACAAAAAATATAATAAACAACATCAACAAAACCTAAATCAATTAAAACTAAATTTTTAACACTCTATCGAGTTAAATTACACTTTTTGCCCTCATAGTATGTTGATAGTTTAGAGAATGCTCATACCTCTAAATATAATATTTTTTTTCTATTCTTCCAAACAATTATGGCTAAATTCTCTCTAAAAATAAGACCCTACAAAAATATGAAGATGTGCAAACCTTATTAAGTAAAGATGTTTTTCATATATCATACTTAAACATATTCGTGGAGAGATAGCATGTCATCAATGGAAACTGGTCTTGATCAAATTTCCATGATTAAATCCAACTACGCTAACATTATCAAATCGAGAAACTGAATACATAAAATTTGAGTCCCATAAATAATTCAAGCAAAATCTTCTAAAAACACAACTATACAGAACTATTGCCACTACTACCACCATTACCATTATTACCACTTAGCCTAAATTTTGATAACTAATCAAATTTTGTGCTCAAATTGAAATTAAATCTAACCAAGTCAACTATTTAAATTAATTTTGCTATTCAATTCAAACCAAATTTCATCAACTAAGTTAATTTTATGTTGCACAAATTTTTCCCAAGAGCTTTACCCCACCACCACCCATCCATCACAACTTCAAGATTAACTATCATCACTAAGACCACCATCATTATCACTTTCAAACCTAAAACATATCTTCAGCAATCATCGATACCGCTTTGAGAATGCGAGCTTACTTTTAACTACAATCTAAGCCAAATAATGTATCAAATTGGCAACAAATCAAATGAACTATAAGACATATTGACAACCAATTAAGTTGAATTTCAGTATATTGTAGGAATAGTGTATAACTTGCAAAATTTATGAATGTGCACAAAGCACTAAATTGAAGTCAAGATTTGAAATTTTTTAGAGAGAAAATAATATTTAAAAATATAGACATTACAACCTAAATAACCTTGAATAGCAGTATGGAGAACTCATTAAACATCGTGCATACACTTCATAGTGGTTCCTGTCATTTTTGCTTTCTTTTGATGCAAACCATTCCCAAATGTGCCAAAAAAAAAAAAAGGATTGGCTCTTGATCAAAAGGGCTCCTTGGTTCTTTCGGAATTCTTTGCAGCTTTTGGACAAAAACAAACACCAGAAATAGATGAACTCATCCTTGTTCACAAATGACCACTTAACCTGAACCAATCTTAGGTCCTCATATCCTAGAACGTACAGAAAAATATTGTAAATAACCGAAAAATATGTAAAACTAAAAAAAAAATAACAAACTTAAACCAATAAACCATTTTTTTAGGAGATAATCGTCCCACTGGAGTTGTGCCATTGCTGATCGGTGGAGCTGCACCGTCGTGCTATAGATGGTCGCTGCAGCATACAAAATAAGTTTGCTAAAAAATAAGGATAATGTTGGCCCGCTCATTGAAACAATAATACAAACACTTGGTGTTTCGGTGACTGTGGTGGGTTTCGGTATTAATGTGTGTGTGGGGGGGTGGGGAGGCGTTTGTTGGCTAGGGAGGTTTCGGTGGCAGTGGTGGGGACTGGGGAGGAAAGGGGGTGGAGGTCCTGGTTGGCTGCAGGTAAGAGTTTGGTTTTGGATATATAGGGTGTTTGGTTGGCTGTTATGAGTTTCGATGGCAGAGAGGAGAGGGATGGAAGGGGTGGTTGCAGTAAGGGGAGACATACAGAGAGAGAGAGAGAGAGAGAGAGGAGGGATACCCGAGTGAGGCTTCAAGATTGTCGATGGCTGATCAATGTGTCTCCGATGGTGCCTCCATAGTGTTGCTGTGAAGATAGAGGATTTCAGTGAGGAGAGAAAAAAAGAGAAGAGAAAGGGGCGCTGGTGGCTATAGGGGCTGGCTTAAGCCAATTTGAGGCCTTAAGTAGAAATATTAAATGGAGGTCTTTTTTATTTTTAGTACTATTTTTTTTTAAAAAAAATTAATTTATTTTTAATTTTCTATGTGAGGGGGAGACAAAAGAAGGATGTGTTAATATTGTCGAGAAAGAGATTTCAACTTTTGTTTTTTTTTACCACAGAGAAGGAGAGAGAGTGTTTAATTTCAACTTTAATTTTTTTTTTTACTTAGATGGAGAGAGAGAGAGAGAGAGAGAGAGAGAGAGAGAAAGTGGGTGGGAGTAAATATGAGTTGACTTTTGAGTATTTTTTTTATTTTTGTAATTTCTAAGTTTTTAATGTTATGGATTGGATTATTGGCCCAAATTATTGAAATACAAATTTTGATTGGATTTAATTTTTTGGAGCTTTTTTGTAGGGCTTAAAATTTAATGAATTTAATTTTTTTTGTAGGTTAGTGATGTACCTAAAATTATGGGGCCTTCTAAAAATTTGGAGCCTAAAGCCCATACTTTTTTTTCCATACTATTGGGCCGGCCCTGGGTTGCTATTCGTTAGGGGCAAAGATCGAGATGAGGAACAAAGAGAGAAAGAGAGGGAGACAGAGGAGAAAGGGGATATCAGAAAGAATTGGGTGAAAAGATCGAGATGGATGCAGGTGATAAAGGAAAGTAGAGTAAATAATATAGTATCATCATTATATTGAATATTCTGAAGCTGTGATTTGAAAAAGTGATTTCTTTGATATGGAAAGGATATTATTTAGAGCAGCATGAGCGGGAGTCAAAATTTAAATATAGATGTTAATTTTAGATTTGGACAGAATTTTAGATTTAGATGACATTGATTTTGGGTTAGATTGAGAGGCGAATTCAATGTACAGGTGTCAATTTTGGAAACTAAAAATTTTGAGTAGCAAAAATATTTCAAAAAAGCTAATGTGGTACGTCGGATCAAAACGATCTGAGACGTCAATAGCTTGAGACAGTTTGGGATAACGTCGTCTGTTGGATGATGACTTTTTTTGTTACGAAACGATCTGGGCCGCTCTTTATCTCCAAAATTCAAAATTGTTCTAATTTATTATATAGATATCTTTTTTGTTCTTATTATGATATAGATAATTGATCTACAATGCTTGTACATTCGTTTGAATCAAAAATTCATTTTTTTGAACAAAATACATGATTTGCATCTAAAATCTATGCATTCTTGATTTAGAATCTAGTTCTTTGACTCCTATTCTATAAATGTGATAGATCTATAAAGTTTTTATATTATTTTTTAATATATTCTTAAATTTTTGAATAAATAGATTATTTAAATACAAATAAATGTTTTACATTCAAAAATCATATGTTCTTCAATGAAGAACCCTAGTTCTTGATTTATAACCTAATCTACATATGTTTTATATCAAAATTTACATGTCTTGATTACAAAAATCCTAGTTCTTGATTACTATCAATTCAAATATATTTTCTTGGGGATCTCTTGCATGTTTTCTTGAATTATTCATTTGAAAAATTATGGAACTATGATTCTTGATTGTAGTTAGATTTTATGAAAAAGTTGTGGAATTTATCTCTTGTATGGGTGGGTGTGATGAATGTGAATTGCACTCAAATCTATATTGTAGAGTGTTTAGATGTTTGTTTTTACCTCGAGGGATTTGAAGTTTTTCTATCACTCGTAGTGGGGTTTGTGCCTTGCGATGAGAAAACTACTATTCGTTCACAGTGATCGAGGTTTGGGGTTAGTACACTAGTCATGGGAATGATTCGTCACTACCGATGCAATGGTATACGCCCTTTCTAAAGTTTTATGATCCTGCGAGGATTGATTTGTTGGTCTGTGATTGTGGTGTGGTGTGGACCAGATAAGTTTGTGTCGTAGTTTCATGTTAGTCTACTTGTGTACATGAGATATAATATTTGTGAATAACTATTACATTCAGAATGATTTTTACTTCTGTAAACATTACCATTTTGTACTGTAAACTTGAGATCTCATTAAATGTCATTATTGTTTTACTTCAAAATTATATATATTATTTTACAAACTGTGAGTTACCTGTTTTAATGATTTCTAAACCTTGTTTGGCTTCGAGAAAGTTTTCGTATTGGGTTTTATTGCTCCCACTACAATAACATTTTTTTAGATTTTAGAGTTGAGGAGAATCTAGAGTTAGATGAGATGGTAGATTGGGATGCTAAGGGGAATCATGACGTGGATCCACCTCCACCTGTGAAAGTTTGAGAATGAATTTTTGTCTCTTGAATTTATATTTGATGGTTTACTTATGTTAAAGATTTATTTATTTTTTCATTGGAGATTTATCTAATCAGATGTTAGATTATGAATGATTTTATTTATTTAATGGTACTTTAGTATGCTCTCATAGTTGGATATTGTATAGATGGTTAATGCCTTCTCGGGTGAATTTTGGGGCGTTACAATAGTAGATGATTTAATATATAAAATAATAAAAGTTTAGGGAGCACTGGGAAAAAAATTCATAGTCAAAGGGGTAAAAGTGTAACATAACCCAAAAAGAAAATATTAATATTAGAAACCAACAGATAAATTGGCAACTTCCAAGTTGGGAACACAAAGTTAGGATAGAAGTGCAGTGTTAGTGCAAGTAATGAAAGCTCAGAACAACTGTTTTCATCTCAAAGATGGTTTCCAAAATCAAATAGGAAACCAGTTTGGGAGACTCCTCAGCTATATATACTATACTTGGTGCCACGAGAGCTAGGCATAAAGTTCAACACCAATTCCTTTGCTTAGGTATTGCTCATTATCTGCTCTTGTTGTTGTTGTTGTTTGGATAGATGAAGAGATTCGTGTTTGCATTAATAAACACAGTATTTGAAGAGAAGTTCAATGCCTTTGATTTGGGCTAGTTGTTCCTTGTTTTGCAGTGTTTGTTCATGATTTTTATTTGATTATGGTCCGAAAATTCGATTTTTTCAACTTCTAATTAATATTATATTTATTGAAATCTTGTTTACATAAAGAGATCATCACAGCATCAAGCAACATACTATCTGAGGGGAATTGAGCACTGGGATAGAGAAATTCAAGGCCTTTAATTTGGGCAACCTTGGTTTTCCTTTGAAACGATATGAGAAAGCTAAAAAAGAGTAAGTTTTTATTTCCTAATATTTTACTTTACGATGCTAAGAAATTAATATTCTTTTCTTACCTGAAATTTAATTGTGAGTACGTGTGTTCACACACTTGAGTGATCACCAGTTCTTCGCAATTAGTGAATATTCTAGTGGTGTATACTTTGTTGGGTTCTTTGCCAAAAGCACCTGAGCTACTGGAGTAGGAGTCGTGGTTTTTTGGTTCCTATATGACCTTTGCATTAACTTGTTTCCTTATTACTCTAGGTCCTACTCTCGGTATGGGTGATGATTCTATGAGTTCAAAGAGGGGAACTAGAATAATGCATAAATTTCAAGATGACTTATTTGAGAAAAGGTGCTTCTGTCTTAGTTAAATCAGTTAGACATTAATGGGTCATTTTGTCTTTCATGTGGAATTCTGACTACTAGCAAAGTTCGTCTGATGAGATTGACTTTTGTTGGGTGTTAATGTTTTTATAGGGGATCAAGAGGGAGACTGCATTATCTTCAATTATTGAGGGATTACCACCAACTACGAATATCAATTTGCTAAAGAAAAGTAATCAGCTCTATTCTCATTTGAAATGTCTTTGAATCTCATGTTTGTTAATAAATACTTCTACGCTATGTTTGGTACATGATATTAAGCCTTAGGAATAGAATAGACATTCAATGGGAATGTCTATTCTAATGTTTGGTTTGCAGGATTTAAAATCCATTCTCATTCCAAAGGAATACCTAATCCCACAAATTATGGGATTAGGCATTACCAAATCCAACATGGTATTCTCCATTCTCAATCCACTCGGTAATAGCCCAATACATCTGGAAAAAAAAAAACCCGATCGCTCAAATGTTTGCTCTCTCCGTCTCTCTCGTCTCCTCTCTCTCTCGCACACTCATCAGATCTACGTCTCTCTCTCGCACACTCTCATCAGATCTGCGCCTCTCTCTTTCTTTGAGATCTGAGACTCCATCTCTGTAGAGGCTCGCTGCTATCAATCTCGGAGCTTCACTCTCAACGAAACAAGGATAAGATTTGTTACAAAGAACAACTAAGACGAGCTCAAATCTAACACAATTTCAGGTAATTTTTAGATCTAACCTAGAATTGTAGAATTTTGCAATTTTCTTCGAAAAAATTTGCTTTATGCGTAATTTTTAGCTAACCTAGACCCAAAATTCTATAGCAATGTTCTTCGAATTTGTTAACTGGATAGGATACCATGGGTTTCTTCTTCATTGTGATTGTCCTCATAGGCAATTGTCAAGTGCAAATCTAATATTGTTTATTATCAGTACATCCAACAATAATGCTCTTTCTAATATCATTACACGCAAATTTGGCTTGCCTTTTCCCTGTTGCAACTTTTCAAGAAAAGGGTTAGCATTATAGTTTTTAAGCGACCTGCTGATCAAAGAATTCCTATAGTTTAGGTGTTGGGTATTTTTTCAAATGAAAGACAAAACGCACAAATATGATGTGGTTGAGTTACTACTGTAAAACTCACTCTCACAGAGAAAAAGAATTACTAATTTAATTTTTTGCTCAAAGCTTGATACTTGCTATCTTGGCCTTGTATTCAAATGCATAATACAAACTGATACACATATATATAATTCATTTTTTATTGTTGTTCTTTAGTTGGGTGTATATTCGGTTCATCCCTCTGAGCACCCTCAATGAGGGGAAATCTAACTGAGTAATGAACTTTTGTTTAGCCACTTATGTTATTTATGTGATTTTGTGATTATTCGTACCAATTTTGGTTGATACCCCCTGATAATTAGAAAGAGTAGCAGGATTGTCATTAAAGTTCATCCCTGTAACTCTTTGCTTCTTAATGGCAGTAGTTTAATAAAGATGATATTTTAATTGGTGGGAAGGTTTTGAAGAATCTTCTTGCATTGCTCTTGAATCAAGTTATACCCTAGAAAATATTTTGAAATTCCTTTGTTGCATATTCAGTGGTTTTTTGTCGCCTGTATATTGTAGTTACTATGAGTACCCTTCATCGGGTCAGATCTTCTGTTCCATTAGATGCATGCATGCTGCGAAAGAAGGGTAAACCATTTCCCCTAGCCTCTGAGGAAGATAAAAAAGATGGCACTATTAGAGTGGGGAAGGAAAAAAATGTTTTTCCCTATGGCCTGTAACCTTATGTTACTGCCTAGTTAATTTTGCTATCTTCTCTAACTCCCAACTGTTATGTTCTTCTAGTTGTTTCAATGTAATGTGGGAAATCTTCTAACCTTTGAGAGTGTAATGGAACTTTTCATACTAAACTGTATCTGATGGGATTTCTGAAAGTGATCATACTTTTCTTTGAATGTTGAGAAGACTGCATGCCTGTGTCATTGGTGATGTAAGAGAGCATTCATTAGGTTATGTTCCATGCTTGAGACAATAGGAAAGTTAAAACATTCCAAAAACATGGAGATTGATGAGCAAGTGGCTATTTTCTTGTATATCCTTGCACATCACGTGAAATATCGAGTTACAAAACAACGATTTAAGAGGTCTAGTGAGACTATTAGTAGGCACTTTCAAAATGTATTGAATGTTGTGATAAGATTGCAAGCCCATTTGCTCAAGACTCCCAAGCTAGTACTAGAAGATTCCACAGATGAGAAATGGAAATGGTTCAAGGTACTTAACCTTGTCTAAATTAATTTTATTTTCACGCATTTAAACCTGTATGGAAATATGATTCCTACTTGATTTTTGAATTTTTAGGGTTGTGTTGGAGCCTTAGATGGGACATATATAAGTGTTTATGTGTCAACTGAGGACAAGCCTAGGTATCAATCCCAGACAAGAGATATTGCTACTAATGTCTTAGGAGTATGATCACAAGACATGGGCTTCATTTATGTATTACCTGGTTGGGAAGGGTCAGCGGCAGATGGTAGGGTGCTTAGAGATGTCATGATTAGAAGGAATGGGTTGGTGGTGAATCGTGGTACCTACTACCTTGTGGATGGGGGATATACCGACGGCGAGGGATTTCTTGCCCCATTTAGAGGTCAAATGTATCACTTAAAAGAATGGAGAGATGGTCACCAACCTAGGACACCTGAAGTGTTCTTTAATATGAAGAATTCTTCTGCTAGAAATGTAATTGAAAGATGTTTTGGGCTGCTGAAGAAGCGTTGGACTATTTTAAGAAGCCCGTCTTTCTATCCCATCAAAATACAGAACCGTATAATAATAGATTGTTGTTTGCTTCACAACTACATCAGAGATCAGATGCCAATAGACCCAATTGAGGCGGAGGTAGATGCAGCAGGTCTCGTGGTGGAAAATTGTAACACCCCACCTTCCACATGGCATAATATTGTCCGCTTTGAGTCCACTGGCCCTCACGGTTTTGTTTCTCTCAGTACCCCTAGGAAAAGGTCTTATGCCATGTAAGGCAAGGGGATTACTTATAAGCCCAGCAACTTTCCCCTTCCTAACCGATGTGGGACATCAGGATCTCACAATCCACCCCCCTTAGGGCTGCACATCCCCGTGCAGCAGCTCGCCAGCTACCTGCCCGCCCACTACACGCGAGCACAGCAGGGGCCCACACTCGATCCAGGCGAGAGTCGGCTCTGATACCAACTTGTAACACCCCACCCTCCACATGACATAATATTGTCCACTTTGAGCCCACTGGCCCTCACGGTTTTGTTTCTCCCAGTACCCCTGGGAAAAGGCCTTATGCCATGTAAGGCAAGGGGCTTACTTATAAGCCCAGCAACTTTCCCCTCCCTAACCGATGTGGGACACCAGGATCTCACAAAAATGATGCACATGATGATCGTATTACCACTGTTGAAACATCCAACGAGTGGTCAACATTTAGATTGAATTTGGCAAATAAAATGTTTGATGAGTGGAGAGCAAGTAGACAAAGAGTGTAATTTTGTGTTATTTGAGAATGATTTTGTTTCTTGGAATTTTACCTCCAATGCTATTGAGATGAAATGAATGGAATTTAAGAATTTCTGTTTTTATTCAACTTGTGTTTGTTTTCTGTATATTGTTGATTATTTTTTGGACTTGCTTTTCATCGATTTATTTTTTGGCTCAACCTACATGTTCGGATGAGATTCCTAGTTGTCTTGATAGTTTTCTTTTTGGGTTGGCACATGTGCTTTATTGAATTCATAAAGAACTATAGTTGTTCATTTGAAATGAATGACCAATTTTGAATAGTTTTTTATTTTGATTTCTTTTTGTGAACCTATTTTTGAAGGAATTTGTTTTCTAATTTTTTTTTTTAAATTTATAGGGGTTTAATTTTTTTCAATGGATTCTCATTTTTTTAATTATAAATATTTTTACACAACTTTTAAAAGCAATCGCAATCATAAAAAAAAATTGTTATTAATTATTTTTAGTCACTATGAATATTTTGGTTAAAGTTGATTCCATTCCAATGAAAAATTGTTTTATCCAAACATAAGAATGAAATGAATATTCCATTCTAGCACTTAATCATAAACAACTGCCAAACATTGGAATGGTAATGCGCATTTCATTCCATTCCCAAGTTCATTCCATTCACAAACTCATTTCATTCCTTCTAAAAAGCATTACCGCGTACCAAACGCAGCGCTAGAGTTTCTGATTGCAAATTCAACTTATTTTCTTATGATCCCATTGTTTTCCTTTTGTAAAAAACATACTATCTCTTCTACAATATCATTAATTACTATTTTGACTTCTAATTGAGACCACAAAGCCGTAAGGAGGCTGCAATAAAATTCATAATAAAACAAACTTACAGTATACAAGGCAAAGATTCAAGCAACCAATTGGGTAACAAGAGTTCTTTTCCAGTTCAATTTCAAAAATAATTGTTGGTCTTTCCAATAGTCCACGTGGGCATCCATGATTATGATATTGTTGTCATATTAGAATTGCACCAAACTCGTTTACAGTAATCTATCCAATTATCACATGTGTACTTCTGTGTATGTTTGATACTAACAAGTAACATCAGCTAATCTAATAATCTAATTGTTGGTGCATGTGCCAATAGGTGTATAATTATATCTATACAAGAATGAAGTTTCATTTGTCTATAGAACATGATTGTGTTGATCTTTTTAATTGGATTTCATGTTGCATTTACTTGTTGCAGTTTTGCTACCTTACTTTATCTATGCCTAAATTCTGTTGAAAATGGGTCTTCCAAGGAGTTTGGCTCAGCTTCTCATGCCCTTGGTTAGTTTTGTTTTGTTTTTTGCCATGGATGTCACATTTTTCTCATACTCTTCCATCCAATTTAGAACAACTTATGTATCTGACATTTATGTGCAGGATTGTTGGCAATTACAATTGGTTGTGGGGAAAATGCTCATGAATTATATAGAGTGGTGATAGAACCACTTTCACAAGTTCTCAAATTTTCCCCAGAATCTATGATACCATATGTATGTATTTTACATTACTTGGTTTTGTTTTCATCGATTTATCTCTTGTTAGATTTATGTATGATGTAGCAAATCAATTTCATATCCTATATTATGATTTTCTGTGGTAGATCTTGGTATGTTTAGCGGTTGTGACTTGTGTTGGTCGAAGTAATGTTGTGGAGACTAAAAGAACTATGCAGATTATATGGCGCTTCATTCATTCAGAATTATGCTCCAGAGTATGTGCTCATGCCTCTTTGTTTATAATTTGTTTGATCTTGTAACGACTTCCTCATAATATTCCTAGTTTTTAGGTGTACTTTTGTTTAACATACATTCTTTTTATGGGCTCCTATTAAATAGTAATGCATGCAATTTCGAGTATCTCGTAAGGTTCACCAAGAGAATTCAAACAACTAAATTGAAAATGTTTGATAATAGCCGCCAAGAAATTTTTAATTTCAGGTATTTGCTCCTACCTCTTTTAGCAAATTAGCTATCAGGCTCTGGTCCAGTGACTTTTCAATTTCCTTAGTCCTCTACTTGAAACATATCGATTTTGCGATTAATATAGACTTTTAAAATGCTAAGAATTTTCAAATAGAAAAGTTATTGTAATATTATTATATTCAATAATATCTACCCATAAACTGAATGACTATCGCTTCAAGACTCTTTGATGGGAAGCTAAAATTATGTATTGCTTTTTTTTCAGATGGCTGGAAGAAAATATTCAGCTGCCATTCTAACTGTTGCAATTTCTGCTTGGTCATTTCTTTTGACAACCATGTACGGTTGGAATCTCAATTACCATCACTAGCAAGGGTAAAATACACCATTATGAATATTCTTGACACATGCATTGCAAATGATGCCCTTCTTTTTTATGATTGTCCATAACAGCAGACTATTCAAATAACAACAATTACCTGTTTAAGTCATGAATAAAATGAGACCTTTCATATAACAATACCTGTTCATATAAGCCAATAATCCATTAATCAAGTGAGAAAGCTCATTATATATTATGATCTGATTCCTCGTGTCACTAATATGTAACACTTATGGACTGTTCCCACTTTTACAGGGCAATTTCTTTCTTTTTGAATATGTTGAAGGCGAATGATGGTTCTGTCTGTTCATGCTGTTGCTGGTGAATCACTAGCTCTTATATGTGAAGTGGGAAATCTTAAGAAGTTTATGCCACTGAGGGTACTAGTGATTGTGCAAATTACAAAAGGGTGAATTTGCTAGATGGGCATTCATCTATACAAGAATTGAAAGAAAAGTTAATAATTCAATTAAAAAGTCTTTCACTACAAACTAAAGGAGAGAGTTCATAGCTACTAAAGTTATGAACAAGAAGTGCAATTACAGTTGGGATGTCTTGAAAGCTTTGGAGGCATTACTACATTATTTATGTATCTATGTGCTTATTGGGTTAGCATTGAGGTTTTTATAATGATTAGAGCATCTGACTTGTAGGATGATTATTTTCCGAAAACGTTAGTAAAGATTGATGACCAAAATGTAAAATTATGCACAATGTCTCAATTGCTACAGGTATTTTGTCTATTCTATAAAATCATTCTTTCAGTCTTTGGACTTACGTATCAAATATTACCCTTGTAATTATATCTTTCTTTGTAGCTGAACTTTGTGAAGAATTTCCTTGGAGATGGATTTGTCAATCACATGTTGGTTAGTTTTGTGCTTCTCAACTATCCTATACCTAGCCTTGTGATAAATTGTTATTTTCTGGTGTTGAAATACCATTGCTGATTGTTTAAACAGGTAAATGAACTTCTTCGCAATGTCTTTGATTTCACATCAAAACAACTGTCTGTCAATGAACCATACATATGTGAAAGAAAAAAGGCTGGTTTGATTTTGATTTTTACTAGTTCCCTTTGTTGAACAAGCAAAAAAAAAACTTTTTGCTTATCTTTTTTTTCTTATAGAGTTCTTGATGTCTATCTTATGCTTGGAATTGTAGGTCATTGTTCGTTACTATGATCCTATAATTAGAAGAAAGTTAAGGTTCGGAAAAAATCGAAAGGTACTTCTCGAAATTCTTTTGTGTTACTATATCATGTTTGTGTATTCAGCCATGATCCCCCCCCCCCCCCCAAAAAAAAAAAAAATCTATTTCAATAACTAAAGAATTTGATGTTCTGCAAAACAAGCATGAGCAAGTTGTGCTCAATTTTTATTGATAATACACCCCTAAAAAATTGTTGTGTATTGCTATTGATTTTGTTATATTTGGCTGCATTAAGTTTCTCATGTTTTTTATCTGCAGGAAATTGGCAAGGCAAGGACTATATTATTAAATAAAAAATGTGAAGTTAAAGGTATCTTCTTCTCATACCATCTTCCCGTGTATTTTTGTCTCTTTAGTGGGAGATAAATAGAGATTAATCACAGAAGTGAGAACACATTCGTCATTCAACTATACATTTAACCTTCAAATTCACTCATTGAAGCTGTTTGTAAGACCTGTTATGCCTGCCTCCTTTGTTAGATGTTTACCCTAGTGCAGTTTGATTTGAATTGAAAAACATGGGTGTGACTATGAGACTTCTTCAAATGCTATTTGAAGATATAATTAGAATTTGACTTTGTTTGTAGTTGGATTTCAAAATTATTAGCTTGATTAATGTTAAATTTATGATTCATTTATTTGCAGCTATGGAGCTTTGGCTATACCAATGGCCCTTTGGTCCAATGGTACTCCTTGTCTTGTGAATGAATTGTTTTCTCGAGGTCGAGGGTTCAAGCCCCCTTCCCCCCTCCCCACCCCCAAATTTTTTTTTTTTAAAAAAAAAATGGAGCTTTGGCTATTAGATGATTGATGGTGGAAGTGAAATGGGCATTGCATTCATAGCAGTAGTGTTTTTTATACAACTCCAGCAAGCAATCAACGACAACTTAAATTTTTATTTATTTTTTTGTCACTAAATTTTTGTTAGTGTTAGTATTTTATTTTCTTACGGACAAATTTTTTTAGTTTTTTTGTTATTCCACTTCTGATGCTCTTAATTTTTGAATATTACTAGCAGTTACTCATGCAATGCACGATATCTAGATATTATAATCATAACATTTACAGTAAATTATGTGTTGCAAAGGGGCGACACTAATAGATGTTGTGGATTAATCATTATCTTAAGGTAATGAATTTATGGCAGTGGTGGTTCTCAGAATCATCAAATAAATAAATTTTGCTTGTATGCCATGCAGTGAGAACAATGATGAATGCAAAGTCCTGATTTTAAGCTTAGTTAAAGGAAAACATGAATAGCCATAAGTTATGTGTGGACAAGATTGCTATGAAACCCCCTCGAGCTCTAGATGTACATATAAAGCTTTTTTATTTTTTTTATAGGCCAAAAAAAAAAAAAAATCCTTTTGCTACTTTTTATTTTATAAAAATGGAACTCAAACATAGGTACAAAGTCATGCATTTTTAAGGCGAAAAGTCCACTCTTGACATTTTTAAGGCGAAAGGTCCACTCTTGACATTTTTAAGGTGAAATGTTCATAAAATACACAGTTGACAAAAATATCCTTAATGAAGGAGATTATTTAAAAATTCCACCATATCCCACCACCCCACCCTCTACCCAACAGTCAACTACCGGACAGTGAATTCAATGACAGTGAACTAAAAAACTCAATGTGTTTTGGTATATATCGTAGATGGAAGAAAAGATGAATTTTTAGTTAATTGTCTTTTAGTTCACATGTAGATGCTCAACAATTATAAAATCACCCCTTATTATATACATAAACATATACATGGTGGGCGGACCCAACAATTTCCCAATGGAATCATTCAAATACTTAAGTTCTCCGGACCATAAACAATCACTTTTATGGTTACCACTATATCATGTATTTCCAATGAATCAACAAAAATGAATTAAGATTTTCAAATTATAAGTCGAAGAAGAAAAACTCAAGTAGTATGTGAAAATTATTATGAGTACCACAACCTACGGTCGATTTTCTTATTGATGACAACCATTGACAACCAAGCTGGAGACAATCCTGTCATGTTCTAATATCAAAAACAAGCTCAAAAAAACTCAACACCATCTACTGCGAGTGAAATCAAATCAACCATTTAACATATAATCCATCACTTATAAACAAGAAAACTTAGAAATCATACCACTTTTTTTCATAGAACTTTTATTGATGAAGCAATTGTATATAAGAGAAGAAAAAAGGTGGACAAGTCCTTCAACCAAAATCCAAAACAACAAAAAACAATACTGAGAAAACATAAAAAAAAAAAAAAAAATCTAAACCTGTAAATCAATAATTATCCCAAGTAAGGAACTGATCAAATTTTGTCCTTTGAAGAATTTGTAATGAGGAGGGTCAATGGTAGGAGAACAAAGATGACATTGCTCATGCGGAAGTGAGATTTTTTTCAAAGTTATATAGTTTAGAGGATCATCCTTTGAATGAAGAATTATTTGATGTTATTCCTAACTTCAGAGTTTAATGAGGTTTTGACATCACACACTATAGTGGAGGAATTGCAAATAGTTGTATTTGATATGGCATCTGATAGTGCCCCAGGTCCAAATGGTTTTTTTAAGAAATTTTTCCATATCTGCTGGTCTATTATTAAGTAGGATATTCTTTAAGCAACAAATTTTTTTCTAGATGGGGGTTGTCATTCTCAGGTCAGTAAATGCCACTCTTTTAGCTTTAATCGCAAAGAAGACTAATCCTTCGAGATTTTCAGAATTTAGGCCAATAAGTTTGTGTAATTTCCTTTATAAGGTTTTTACAAAGCTTTTAGCTACGAAATTGAGCTCGTTTTGGCCTAACATGATTTCTGAGGAACAACATGATTTTGTTAAGGGTAGAAATATTGGGGATTGTATCTTAATTGCTCAATTTATGATTAGTGAATTGGATAGGAAGGTGGATGCTGGGAATATGCTAGTGAAGCTAGACATGATGAAAGCCTATGATAGGTTAGAATGAAATTTCTTGAAGAAGACGTTATTATGTTTTGGTTTTTCAGATAAATTTGTAAAAATTATAGCAAATTGACTGAATAATCAAAATATTTCTTTGACCATTAATGGACAGAAATTTGGAATTTTTTTTTTTTTGTACGTCTAGAGGGGAATCCCCCAGTCTTTTTATTCTTGCTAAAGAGGTGTTAAGTAGAGGATTGAGGAGAATATATCAGCTTGGACGAGTAAAGGCTTTTTATACCTGACCTGATTTAAATCATACACCAAAGTAAAAGTGGTCAAATTGTAATATTACTCGGGTAAGTCTGAGGTCGAACCCACAGGGAGTTATCTGCTAGAACTCAAAATATAAAAGGTAAGATTGACTTGCTTATAGTGTGTATTACAACAGCTTGTGTTGTAAACTTAGAATTAATAAACAAATACTTAAACTGAACTTTGATTATAATAGTTAAAAAAAGGAACTCTTTAGTTCGGGGATCCAACTTGCATTCTATTACTTGACTATGCAAATGCCATCTTATAGCAATTAACTTCCATATTACTAGAAAGTTTGATGTATGAATTGAACCATATTATAGCAATTGGTTAGATTAGCTGGAAGGTTTATGCATCATACAATAACCAAATAATCCTAGTAAATCCGAAGGTGAACCATTCAAAAGGTTTACTTTAGCTATTTGATCGGCAAGTCGATGATTCAATGAAGACAGAGTTCCAATTTATGCACTGAATCAAAAACACTGGTTATGGCAAGACTTAACCCGTCTATACCAATCTTATGACCATTACATAAAGCCCAAATATGTGCATCATTGTATCATCCATGAAGTACGTAATATCATAAAGATGAACTGGTATATAGTAATGAGTTTAGTTCGGTACTCGTAACCACGAGCATATAGTAATACGACACTGAACGAAAATAATAGTAACCATTCATTATTTAAGGGAGATATAAACATTAGAGTATAGGTAAAACATTGGCATCTTCATAACTCAAATAACATTGCACATGTCTTCACCACTCACTAAAGAGTATAAACGGACTACTCACACTTCATTACTATAGATGAGCAATAAAGATGAGATAATCCCATTACAACGTAACACAAATACAAAAACCAACGCAAGAAATCCTTCCCCGAAGAATAGTTGAAACACTCTCACTCTTATTACCAGCTAGGACATAAAAGTGAGAGAGGTTTAACCTTCCAAGTAAAAAAGATGTAAAAGAAATGTAGAAGAAGATAAATTTTGGCTTATGAGAGTTTTAGGGCAGTGTTTCTTCTTCTCTGGTTTTGGCTTTCCTTACTGGTGAAGTTATCCCTTCAAAATGGCTGAACTAGGCAATTTGTTGGCTTCAAGAAGGGGTTTAGGGACGACAGACACCCAGGGCAGCCAATCAGAGGTCTTTGTTGCATTTTTGGACCAATGGAAGAGAGGAGAACTTAAGGCCGTTTAGCCACCTTCGGGACGCCGCCACCACCGCCCGGACGGTGCTAATCCACTAGATTTTGTGGGTGGAACCACCTTTGTTGACTTGTTGGCATTGGGATGGTGGTTTTACCATCCGGATGGTGAGGATTCCTACTGAAATTGCTTTTGTCTCCCGTCTTCGTTCGTCTTCCGCACTTCCGTCCTTCCAAGTTTTGATAATTACATATGAAACCCTACAAATTATACAGATTAAACATTAAATTAACGCACACTATTAACCCTAAACCCTAATTCAATTCCGCATTTTGTAGGGTTAATTACACCCCCAACCAAATATTACTAGTCCCTAGTAATAAAAATAAAATAAAATAAAATCAATTTCGTAGATTTCACAATTGCATTTAGCTTATGTAACAAGTCGTTAAACCTCTAGGTGATCCCTAGTGAGTTTTGTCTCGTGAAGGTTTCCAGTGAAGATACCTACAAACTTCAACAATTAAGATAAAATATTTCATATTTTTCACATATAAAATTAAATCATCATTCGATCTTTATGCCAGAATACCCCCTTCTTTATCACTGTAAAAGTAACAAAATCAATTGTAACACTATTTGGTATATTTCCAGAAAAATTCATGTGTGTGTATAAATTTCTTTTATCTTAAAACACTTAAGAAATATCCCAATCCGCTTCTAAGCTGTACGAAAATTAGCTTCGACATCAATCCTTTTTTGGAAATCATTCAGCAAAGAACACACTCAAGTTTTAGTGACTATCACTCAAAAATTACATGGGATAAGAATATTAAAATTAAAGCAAAGTAATCTCATGAAAGAATATTAACACCACATCAAATAACATTATCAACACTTTCCTTTTTTATAAATGGATGAAAATGATACACATGCATGACTTCTAGAATAAAAAATGACTTTATTAGGGTTATAACGTGGCTAAGGGTATTGGGCTTAAAAAGAACGTTTAAGGGATTCCAAAAACTACCCTTTTTCATTTTTGGAAGCACACGTCTCCCTTTATCTTTTCTAAACTTGTACAACATCACATTCTCCATTTTTCATTTTCGATCTCAGGCTTGTAATTTCTTGATTATTCGTTTCTTTGTAGCACTTTGTTTCTTTTTCTTTTTCTTTTTCGTTCTTTCTTTTCTTCCTTCATAAATTCTTTCCTTTTCCTTTTCCCTTTCTTTTTCTTTCCTTTCCAACCATATTTCTCCATTTTTCTTTTCCCTAAATAATTGCTTTTTTAAGGGATGAAGCAAGAAAATTAGATAGCAAGGATTAGACAAATATATTTTCATTGGTTCTGTTAACATATGGGTTTAAGAAAAGAATTTTTACCAAAACTAAAAAAAATTTACCAAAGAATTTTTACCAAAGCTCAACTAGGTATATAGTTTTGCAAAAGAAATGGTTAAGGCTCAAAATATAATCACAAATGGCCTAAGATCATTTTCCAAAACTCAGACACCTGCATGATTCTCATAAAGATTTAAAGGAGAATGCTAACACATCATTCAATAAGTGCTAATCAAGACAAGATTAATGAGATTATTTAAAAAAAAAAATCGCTGAATTGAAAGTCTTACTTGAGTAAGCTTTTAAAATCTCTCCAAGGAAGATTGGTTCAAAATCTGCATAAGGGTTTCACATCTCCACTATATATATGTAAGCTTCACAAAGTATTATGTTATTTCAAAAGTTTTCTCAAAATAAGAAATCATACGTGCTCAAAATAATGAGTTTTTTTATGAAAATATAAAGATAATGCTCAAAAAGTATATGAAAATCCCTCGTGATTTGGTTAGGGTTATACCTGCAAATTAACAGAGTGATAATATAATTCTATTGTGAGTAATATGAACTAATTATCTTGATACAACAAAATTTATGTGAAATAACACAGACTAACAGAATTAACTAAATAAAACCATAATTCAAAACATAAAAACAATCTTCCAAAAAGCATCCAAAAGTACTCAAAACAAAGTGCATAAGCTGAAATGCAAATAAAGAGTTCGATAATAGTAGAGAGAAATTAGAAGATGTAGGAGACTCCGGCTGACTAAGCTGAAGATGATAGGCCAGCACCGTATCTCCTTCCAAATAGCCTCAGAATCTCGTTTGGTTCTTGTCATACTTGGTCACTCTTTGATCAAACTGGATCATCCTAGTCTTAAGACCCAACAAAATATGTCTGTCAGTCCGATCATCAACTGGAATGTAGGGCTACTACTCCTCCTGTTGTTGGGGCTCTTCTAGTGGCTGAAAATCTGCACCTTCTGAAAATGGGTCTGCTTGTGGCTCTGACGACACTTCTTGCTATGCTTCTGCCTGAATTTCATGGCTCTTTTTCAACGAGGTTTTATCCAAAGGTGCCAAATGTTCCACTATCGACCACGATGGATCTGCTATCACTCCCTTCAATCTATATAATTCAGATACTAAGACAGCAAAAGGAAGTGATGGCTTTTTATTTTTCACATTCAATATCATTTGATCAATTATCAGCGTTGGCAGGTCAATGGTATTTCTCATTCCAAGAGAATACAAAAAATATGCTTTTATGGTGAAGACTTGATTTTTCTGAGCCTAGGGGAACAAATTGTTCACAGTAATCAAATTCAAGATTCGATATTTGTCAGTCAAATCTCCTTGCTTAATATACTTGTTTGGCCTACCACAAACATAATTCGGATTCCCAACCAACTCAATCCCAACTGTAGACATACTAGGCAATGTGGTAAGGGGATATTAGGGATGACAGTGTCTCAGTATAGGATTCAAATAATCAGCAATAATAGATATTGTGTAACACCCCCAAAACCATCCTGGACGGCATCACATTCTAAAACCATTTACATAATGAGAGCACTAAGATATTTCATCAATAAGAAATTTTTTTCATTCATCATCCATAGAATTTACAATATCATCCCAAAAGAATATGCCAAACTATGACATTTACATCCCAAAAGAATTAAACTTAACTTAGCAGCGGAATAACAAAAGATTATATTTTACATGATCCCAAAATAACCCTTCAATCTAATACAAAGAAGGACTGTCGAGATATCCCCCTCCGGATCCCCCTACTCGTCTTCTAACCGATCCTCTTTTACAGCATCACCTGAAAAATGTGTTGGTTTGTAGGGGGTGAGCACTAAGCTCTGTAGGAAAATCCTCTCAAACTCAAACAAGGTTTAGAAAACATGTAAAACAAGTCGGTCTTATTTCACAAATATCATATATAACTTTTGAAGTAAAACCAGGACATTTAAATAGATCTCAAGTTTAAGGAACGACAGTAATTGAATGAATAAGTGGGACCACTATACCATTAACAAACCATATCCAAATATAATCCAATCCACCATACACTGTTTCCACAAGTTCTCGCAAAATCCCATACTTCCCAAGACTCTTGTAGAAACCGTCTATGGTAGAGTGAACAATAACCAATATACAATAGATAATCCATCCTACCATAAACCGTTTCCAACAAGTTCTCGCGGAATCCCATACTTCCGGAAACTCTTGTCGAAACCATTTCTGGTACAATGCACGATAACCCACACTGTATGTCCGACACAACCCACGTTACTAATCCGTGATCATTAGTGATAGAAAAAGTTCGTACCCACACGGCGTACAAAGACGTCTACCCACTCCATGTGGTAGGAAAAGTTCATACCCGCGTGGCATACAAAGACGTCTACCCACTACATGATACCCGGTCAATAGTAATCCATGTTCGTATCGTACAACCATGCAAGAGATAAAATACCAACAAATATCTCACCTAACCAACAATCACACAAGTCCCCAATTCCCAACAATTCTTTCGGTAGGTGGCATACTTTGTGGTAACCTCCACCCCCCTTTAGATCATCTTTGATTCTTAAGCATCCTTACCGGGAACCTCTTGAGAAGGGATGAACATCCTTACAAGGAACCTCTCACTCATGTTCCTCCAAACAACCAAACAAGAAATACGATATCCACAATTTCCTCCATTAACAAACAATTCCATAAACTCCCAATTTTCTCAAGTAGTTGTACAAAGAGCAATATAAGAAAATGTACAAGAGATCATCATAAATACCATTTTGTTGTTCAATATGAAACACTAAAGTTTTGAAATCAAGAACCTATGAGTAATCAAACTTTGGAATCATTACAAATGAATATTAAGCTTGGAGTATAAAGAATAAAGGCGCACCAAGCTTGGAAATCATGGACAGAGGAGAAATTAAGATTTAATGGAACAATCATGTATGGAAATAAGTAACAAACGACTATCAAGGTGTGAAATCAAGAACAAATGATTATGAAGCTTAGAAATCAAGACCAAAAGAACACTCAAGTCTTGGAACCAAGAATAAAGAATATCAAGTATTGAATGTCAGGCTTAGAATTCAAAACAAAGGAACAATCATGTATGGAAATCAATAACTAAGGAGAAGTCAAGAGAAAAACACATTTCCCTTGAAGACTAGGGTTTGGTAGCAAGTAAGGAGATTTAAGGGTTACCCAACAATCACATTATTTTCTACATGGCATTAATTGCAAGAATAACAAGAATTAAGGATTGGATAGCATACATATAACATTTAGAGGGAAGAGATACATATAAATAAACCTAGCCTCAATGTAAAAGAATGGAAGAAAACCCCTACCTTTTTCTTCCTTAGTGTTCTTGAAAAACTTGAAGTTTTGATCCTCTTCAATGTGTAAATCCTCCCTTGATTCTTGTGTTTTCCCTTCTTTCCTCCTCTCTAAGTCTTCCTAGGGTTAGAAATGTTGAAATGATGCAAAGAGAGGCGTCCTTATGTATTTATAGGGTGAGAAATGGTCTCTTGTGCGCGATTTCTGAAACCCATATTCGTAACTCACGTTCGAACGTCATTGGCGTTCGAACGGTCGTTGCTCCCAGTACTTTTGTTTTTCCATCAGAAAAGAGTACTGGAACGCACTTACGTTCGAACGTTTATTCACGTTCGAACGTCGATTCACGTTCGAACGTCATTTCACGTTCGAACGGAATTCCTGTTTTTTTTTCTGAAACTTCCAGTGAAGTTTTGGCCTATTTAGAGATTGATTTGGAAAATTTTCATGAGACACACTTTTGTAGCCCTAGATGTCTAATATCTACTGTCAAAATTTAGAATCAATTGGTCATCAGGATAAAAAGTTATGACTTAAATACTAGAAGGTGTCCCAACTCCTTTTTACCCAAATTCTCTCTCTAAGTGTGTTTTTACTCCGGAATACTTCCTAGCTTCCAATACACTCCACATTACCTCTCCCAATGTTTTTCGACCTTCCAGATTCAATGGAGAACTTATTTTGACCTAACAATATTTAGAAACTTCCATAATCCATCTTCTCAAGTTTACACATTCGAAACTTAACTTCCCAATCAATTTGTATCTCTAGTTTTTGTTTTTATTCCTACCATCACTCCACATATCCACATTTTTACAACAATTATTTACTATTTATCTATATACATATATAAAAGAAAGTGCGGGGTGTTACATATTGTAACTTGAAATGTAATCCCCCTAACAAATGCACGCAATTCCCTTGGTCCAGTTACTTGAGCATTATTATAAAATTCTCGAACTAAACATTCATAAGCAAGACCCAAAAGTTTCACATAATTTAACCATCCCCGTTCCGCTAAATTTTGCCTAACCCCAATATGTTCAAAATCTTCATAAACCACAGGTCTTTTAGAAATAATAGTCTTGGTTAAAAAATGAGTATCATATCAAATCTGCTCCTCGATATTTTCAAACATAGGATTATCGAACTGATTTTAAACCTGGGGTTGTTCCTCCTCATGTGGCACTGTTGGGGGTAGTGGAGAGACTTATCGCCTCGATCGACTTGAAGAAGCGCCATCCCTTCGAGCCCTAGATTTTCTTCTTGGATCCATGAAGATGATTCTTGAATTTCTTGAGCAACATAGGATTTCATAAGATTTTAATCGTTAGAAACCTATAAAATGGGATGGGTAAGTGTTTAATCGGAGTAGAATTGAAGAAAAACTTATGGGTGAAGCAGATCTAAAGAAACAAAACATATAAGATTGTTGTTTTTCGAATTTTCTACTGTAAGGGAACTGGAAAAATGATTGATCATGAACAATCTGCTTTTATACAAGGCAGTACCGTCTGAACGCTACCAGTCCGTCCGGATGGTGCTATTCCATTGGATTTTGGACAGGGTCCTTAACTTCTGGCTCTTGATTTCCTCCTCAGTTCTAGCGTTCAGTTATGGACCTGTAGTTATAAAAGAAAAACTTATTCAAAATTCCCTCATTACTCAACTAATTACTTTAATAAAAATACATTAAACTATATCAAACTAACTTATAAACAAATTAAGCTATGTATATTCACAACAATTCCCAAATTATGTATTCTTGATCATAGTTAATTTAATCAGAATCTTCTAAGTCGAGAACATCAGTGAACCGATGAATCTCACGTCGTATATATCTTGTGAGCATTGAACTAGAATAAGATGGTGTCTCAAGGTAATCCTTACTTTGCCCATACTTAATCCAGTCAAGACAATCTAATGTTCGACTTGAAATTTGTTTGGAACATTGATTAAATTCTCTCATATGCATTAATCGACCACACTTTACATAACTACCGAGTCGATTTACTCGTCGGCATTTGGCAAATGAACTTTTTCCACACAACGGTTTTGCTTGATTACCAAAATTTTTAATTTCCTCACACAACTTTTGCTTTTGCTATGATCAAATAATGTATATCTTTTGGGAAAGTTCGTAACACTCCCAAACTAAACCAAAAAAAAATTTCATCCATTTTTAAAGAAAAAATTATTGAAAATTTTGAAAAGACTCACTATCCGATTCTATAATGTCTACTAGTCACAAAAATGATTATAGATTGTTCCCTCTCCCCAACCTAAACTTAACATTGTCTATAATTTATAGCATTATAAAACAAAATTTTAGAGACGATTGCTAATAAGGTCTGGAAATGAAATGAATCCATTGTGCGAAACCCTAATCTGCAAAACAAGCAACAAACAGTTAGTTTTATTATTTATAAGCAAATATGCACAATAACTTCTCAAGGCACATATTCTGATTCCATCAACTGAATGGAATCAATATTTTGAACAAATCCAACATGGGTATGGCTCAAGTCTTTGACCATTTACGTTAAAAATATTTTCACTTAATGGATTTTCAATTTCAACTGTCTCATGTTCAAATACTTGTTTGACAATGTATGGACCCGTTCATCTAGATCTTAACTTTCCAGGAAGTAGGCAGAGTCTTGAATTGTATAACAGGACTTTTTGAGATGGTACAAATGACTTCCGCATAATATTTTTATAATGAAAAATTTTAATTTTGGACTTGGCAATTTTTGCATTTTCATATGCTTTATTTCTCAGTTCTTCTAATTCATTGATTTGAAGTTTACGGGATGCACTTGCTTTATCTATATCAAAATTCATCATTTTGATTGTCCAATATTCTCGGTAGAGGTGTCAAACGTGTCGGGTTAAACGGGTGACGGGTGACAAATATGTAAACCCGTACACAACACGTTTTATAAACGGGTGAAAAATCTCAACACGAACACGACCCGTTTAATAAACGGGTAACACGACACGACTTGTTTAACCCGTTTAATTTTAAAAAAATTATATCAACAAATTTTAATACTTCACTTTTTTTCTACTACCAATTGTACTTACCTCAAAAAAGAGAAATTTTTAGCCAAATCTCATAAAAATCAGACTTGAAGGCTTAAAAAAAAAAAGGCAAGAGACCATTGCCTTTTATAAGCAACTCATCCCTCCCCATCTCCCCTTATTTGCCAATGTGAGACAAAAACAAAAGGCATTGGCTTGCCTTTATCTTTGAAGTGCTCCTCATCTCCCCTCATTTATCTTTGAACTACTACTTTACTTTTTTTTTTTTTTGTATTGATTTTTTTACTTCTTTTTTTCTTGCTAATTTTTTAAAATAATTATTAATTTATTATTATATTAATTTTATTTAAACGGGTAAACGTGTAATAAACGGTTTGATATGTCTCACCCGAACACGACCTATTTATTAAACGTGTTTGGGGTGTTAACCTGTTAAGATCTCACCCAAACCCGTTTAATTCGTGTCGGTTAATCGTGTCGTGTCGGATTTTGGCAGCTCTAATTCTCGGTATTCCAATTCCACAGGCAAGTGGCATAGTTTACCATAAACTAGCTGATAAGGAGACATTCCCAAAATGGTTTTATATGCAGTACGGTAAGCCCAAAGTGCATCAATCAGTCTCAAAGATCAATCCTTGCGATATGGGTTAACTGTTTTTTCTAAAATATATTTTATCTCTATATTGGCTAATTCAGCCTATCTGCTTTTTTGTGGATGATAAAGGGCAAATATTTTATGTGAAATCAAATATTTTTTCATTAAATTTTCAAAAGATTTATTGTAAAAATGTGTACCCCCGTCATTTATAATAGCTCGAAAAATTCTGAATCTAGACAAATATTTTCTTTCAAAAATCTGATCATTATGCAGTGATCATTGTTTCGACAAGAAATTGACTCAACCCATTTGGATACATAATCAACAGCAACCAAAATGTACAAATGTCCAAAAGAAAGGGGAAATGATCTCATACAATCAATACCCCAAAAATAAAAAAATTCAATAATCAAAATATGATTTAAAGGCATCATGTTTCTTTTTAAAATATTTCTCATCCTTTGACATCGGTCACAATTTTGACAAAACACATGTACATCCTTAAAAAGAGTGGGTCAATAAAATTCACACTGCAAAATTTTTACAGCTATTTTTTTAAGAGAAATGTCCACCAGAAGTTTTAGAATTGCAAAAGAAAATAACCTGAATTATTTCATGATTGGGTACAAAACACCTTATTATCTGATCTTTACAGTATTTAAACACATAAGAATATTCCCAAAAGAAATTGTGTATCTCTCTTAAAAATTTCTACTTATAAGTCCAAGTATATTGAAAGGAAATGGTACCTATGGCCAAATAATTAGCTTTGTCTACATACCATGGTACCTTTGTTATTGTAAATAATTGTTCATCAGGGAATGTTTCCTTGACTGGTACAGACCCGTCTTTTGCATCATAATTCAGCCTTGATAAGTGATCGGCTACCACGTTTTCAACTCCTTTTTTGTCTTTGATAATGAGATCAAATTCTTGAAGTAACAGTATTCATCATAGAAATCGTGGCTTAGCATCCTTCTTTGTAAGCAAATATTTCAAGACTGCATTATCAGTAAATACAACAATTGAGGATCCAACTAAATACGATCGAAATTTATGTAAAGCAAATATTACAGTAAGCAATTCTTTTTATGTGGTAGAATAGTTCATATGTGCATCATTCAAAGTTTTGCTTGCATATTAAATCACGTAGGGTCGCTTATCTTTTCTTTGGCCTAAGACAACTCGTACAACATAGTCACTAGCATTACACATTAATTCAGAATTGTAGGACCAATCAGGAGGTTGCATAATTGGTGCAGAAATAAGCATGCTCTTAAGTTTACCAAATGCTAACTGACATGCATCATTCCAATTGAATGGTACATCCTGACATAGAAGATTACACATTGGTTTGGATATCAAACTAAAATCTTTAATAAACCTTCTATAGAATCCTGCATGAACTAGAAAAAGATCAAACATCTTTTACAATCTTAAGTGGAGGGAAATTGGCTATTAAATCAATCTTTGACTTCTCAACTTTGATTCCCTTTACAGAAACAACATGTCCTAAAACAATGCCTTGTGTAACCGTGAAAGGATTTTTTTCCCAATTCAAAACAAGGTTTGTTTCATCACACTGAGTAAGGACTTTTTCAAGATTTTCTAAACACAATTCAAATGAATCACCATATACAAAAATTCATCCATAAAACTTCCAAGAATCGCTCCACCATGTCACTAAAAATACTCAACATATAACGCTGAAAGTGGCTGGAGTATTACACACACCAAATGTCATTCTTTTATAAGTAAAAGTGCCAAAGGAAATGTAAAAATGATTTTCTCCTGATCATCAATTGCTATTTTAATCTAGTTATAGCCAGAATACCCATCCAAAAAATAATAATATGCATGTGTAGGTGTTCTACATTCCAAGGATGTGGTAGCTTTGCTTATTCCATAGTTTCCAAATAATAAGTTCAGGTCTTACTATCTTTGTGACGCGATAAAGTCTTTCCTAAGCTGCTCCTAGCTTTCTTTCTCCTGGATCCTTCATGGCTTGGGTAACTTTCTTGAGTACCAAATCGTTGAGTTGGAACTGCCTTGGTGTTACCCGGGCATTGTAATACCTGGAAATCTAACTTTGGTATGCTACCACCCTTATTTAGGATTCTTCTCTCTTCTCCTTTAGCCAATCGAGGTTATTTGAGAGCAATCGATCATTCCTGCTAAGATCCAACTATTTTGTTCAATGAGTTACCATTCCTATTTCTATTGGAATGATTGCCTCTATGCCAAGGCTAATGAGAAAGCTAGTTCCCCTGTAAGTACTCTTACGGTGGTCCTGTATGCCCTTAGGGTTCTTGGAAGTTGTTCAACCCAAAGCCCCTTTGACTACCCAAGCCTCATTTTTATATTTCAAAGCAGAGTTTGATTAGTTAGCTCTGCCTGCCCATTTGCTTGCGGATGACCAGGAGAAGAGTAGTGGTTGTGGATTTTCAACTTAGAGTAAAATTCTCTAAACTTGTCGCTGTCAAACTGCTTATCATTGTCGCTGATTATAGCAACAGGTATCCCGAACCTATAAATAATTGATCTCTAACCAAAATTCTGGATTTTTTGCTCGGTTATACTTGCTAATGATTCTACTTCCACCCACTTAGTGAAGTAATCAACCGTAACTACCATAAATTTATTTTGTCCTTGTCCCATTGAGAGTGATCCCATGATGTCATTTCCCTATTTAGCTAATGGTCACGGGCTTGCAATTGGAGTGAGTTTTTCTACATGGAGCTTTGAAACTGCTGTAAATTTCTGGCCTTTTTCACATCTTCGTGCATAGTCCAGGGCATATTTCCTCAAGGTAGGCCAAAAACATCTCTGTCTAAGGATCTTCTGAGTCAATGAGTGTCCTCCGGAGTGGTTCTCACATACCTTTTTATGAATTTCCTCCATGACATAGGAGGACTCGGCTGGCGCTAAACATCTAAAATACGGAAGATAGTAGCCCCTTTTATAGAGTACTTCGTTGAGGATCACATATCTTGAAACTCTCCTATGTAGCTTTTGAGCTTGTTGGGTCTCTTGAGGTAGTATTCCGCACTAGAGGTATGCCATTAGCTCATCCATCCAGCATGACTTTTGCTAAACCAGGTTGAGGTTGATGTAAGCAATGCTCAGCTCCGGCAAGAATTCTACCGATATAGTTTTGGTAAGGCAATCAAAAAGCACAGAGGCTAGATGAGCTAAAGAATCTGCGTGAGATTTATGTGATCTTGGAACCTGGGTAATCTCCTCTCTATCACCATCCTCAAGTAGGAGCTCATTCTTGGGTCTTTAGCTTTATAATCACCTTGATGTTTTCTGACCACAAGTTATGAGTCACTATGCACCTTCAAGCTCTTTATCCCAATTTTCTTGGCAAGTTGGAGCCCTATAATCAGGGCCTCATACTTTGTCTCATTATTCAAGGCCTTGAACGCAAAGAGTAATGCATACTCGATTTTTCCCTCGGTTGGCGAGATAAGAATTAATCCAGCACCTCCTCCTAGCGAATTAGATGAACCATCTATCATTCTCCCACCTATACAGTTGCATCATCAAATTCTAGGCTTCTTGGGTAAATTCTGCTAAAAGGTCAGAAACCACTTGTCCTTTTACAACTGTTTATGAGACGTACTGAATGTCAAACTTCCCTAGCTCAATGGACCATTTTGCTGGGTGTCAAGATATTTTTGGCTTCTGTAGGACCTAGCGTAGGGGTATATCTATGAGCAGAATGATTGGATGTGCCTAGAAATATGATCTTAATTTCCTGAAGGCAATTACCAACACAAAAATGACCTTCTCCATTGTCGAATATCTTGCTTCAGTTCCTCTCAGTGTTCTACTTACATAATAGATAGGGTGCTGGATTTTTTCTGCTAGCCTACTAGAATTGCGCTGGTTGCTTCCTGTGTTACAGAAAATTAAAGGTACAAGGGTTCGCCCTCCACATGTCTCACCAAGATTGGTGTTTTACTGATGTATTCCTTGAGTGCTTGGGAGACATTTTTCCATTCTGGAGTCCACTCAAAGGCTTTCCTGAGGACTTTGAAGAACATAGGAGCCACCTACCAGTAACTAGTTAACCACATGTTTAAAGAACTCATCAGTCGTTCAATGGAGGTGTACGTCAATGACATGCTCATCAAAAGCTTCCAAGTTATAGAGCATATTAAGTAGTTAGGAAGAACCTTTGACATCCTCAAAGTGATGCAATATGAAGCTGAACCTAGCTAACTGTGCTTTTAGGGTATCTTCTGGGAAATTTTTAGAGTTCATGGTGACCCAAAGAGGGATAAAGGTCAACCCATAGAAGATAAAAACACTCATGGAGATGCGATCCCCACTGAATATTAGAGAAGTCCAGGTGCTTATTGGGAGAGTTGTAGCTCTAAACAGTTCATCGACGGCACTTTATGTACCTCCCTGATGGCCTTTCTGGATCAAATCTTCTATTTGGTCTTTCAAGACTTGACAATCGTCGGTGTTATGGTCATGATCTCGATGGAAGCGACATTATTTGTCCCTAGATCTCCTATTAGGAGGATTTTTCATCTTCTTGGGCCATTTAAGCATTCTCTCACCCTATATTTGGACGAGGATTTGCTCCACAAAGGTGTTTAAGGGGGTGTACCTATGAACTGGCCCATTGGTGCACGGACCTAATCGATCCCTCGCACTTACCCTCTCGGTGCAATTCTTCTTAGGACTACTTGTCTTTTCCTTCCTGTTTGTGGAATCTCACCTCTTTTTATCATATTTCTAGTCCTCTCGCCTATCTTCCTGATTCTTTTGAACTAGGAGAATATCTATGGTGTTTATATAGCCTTGATCTGTTGCCAAGAGCTCGGCTATGGAGGAGGATGGTTCTTTAGAAAGGGAAAAAAGGAACTGGGAAGGCTAGAGGTCTCCCATGAAGGCGATTAGAGCCACCTTGTCATCAATGTTGTCAATTTGTAATGATTCTGTTGTGAAAAGGTTTACGTACTCTCGAAGTGTTTCACTTTTAGACTGCTTGATATTGTGAAGGTAGGTCAAAAGTCACCTGTGTGCTTGGCCGCCGATGAAATGCGAGATGAAAAAGGTGCTTAACTCCCTAAATTTGTTGATCGAGTCCGGCTTCAGCTTGTTGAACTAATGTCTTGCTGTCCTATTAAGTGTGGTAGCGAAGACTCAGCACATGATTTGGTCTAGTATACTATGAAGCATCATTAGAGACCTATACGTCACAAGATGGTCTAGTGGGTCCTTGGTTCCATCAAATGCCTCAATGGTTGGCATCTTGAACCTCTCTGGGAGAGGGTAATTTGCCACATCTTGCGAGAACAGTGAGTCGATGTGTTGAACCAGAGCCTTAATGGCTTCTAGGACCCGAGCCTGCACCATATTTATGACCTTTCCTAGCTTTTCGTTTACCTCCAGGTCATCCCCCTGATTATCTGTGGCATATTCCTTGGTTTGAGATTGTTCCAAGAGCTCGAAAATATGTTGGCTTTGCTTCTTTAGATCCTCAATAGCTTTCTCTAACCTTTTAACCTTTGCGGATTCCTTTTTTGGTGGGGGACGTTCCTTCATCCCTCTAGGTGGGAGCTAGGACGTTCTTGCGTCTGATCGACTGTAAGATCCTTGGATGATCTTGTGATCGCCATGGGACTTAGATTTTGTTGCTGGAAATCAAGTCGATTCCCATAGACGGCGCCAATTGTTGTTCCCAAAAAAATAGCACCAAGGTAAAGCGATGATATGACGGTTATCGGTGAGTTCCTGCACAGAAGTCAAGGACCGGAGAAGCTCCGATGGTGAACCCTCCGATGATAAAGTCAATAAAGGAATTATAGATTTGGTGGAGTTTGGCTAGGAGGAGTTACTTACCTAGGGCATAGTTATCTTCTTCCCTTTATAGGCTAAGCTTCTGTTACCGTTGGAGCTCTTTAGCTGTTTTTCAAATTGAGTGGCAAGAAATGTGGAACCTCCTTCCCCAAGTATCTGTAACTTGCTTGAGCTAAAATGGTGGGATATGGGCGAGCAAGTCGGTTTGGGTTCTAGAGTTGCTTCCCAACACTAGATCCAACTCACGTATTTGTCTCGTGATCCCTCCAAGCACGTGATTGTGCTTGACACGTGCTTTACCCTATGACATATTTAGCTCCATCAAATCTTACCTTAATTTTTGCACTTATGTGGAGAAAATTGTTTCACTAGTATTAATTTGCGACAAATATAGTTGGTTTCAATGTTGTTGACATGTAAAATAGACAAAATGACTTAATACTCAAATAACTCGACCGAACAAGTTGAATCATAGTGTTATCACGTAAGTAAAAACATATTTTCTTCCAAAAAAAATTGCTACACAAAGTTCATTTAAAATTACAAATTAAAGATTATTTATTCAATATCATATTATATTATATTATTGTTTGACATATTTCTAAATGCGCGCATGTCAAAGTCCAAATGGACTTAACGATTCCAAATAATACGACCTTACCTACTCGAACCGGCATGAAGTTTTTGACCGTAACTAATCAGGTGACTATAGCGAAACGCAAGACTACCTCCAAATTCTTTTCTATGCCTTCAAGTTCAAGGATTTGAACTACTCTTCTAGAAAAACAAGAAATGAAAAAGGAAAGAACTGAATAAAATTGGGTAAAAATCATAATAAGCATAACCAAGTAGAACGATTTTATTGAATATTATGTGTGAAAGAAGCTAAACCTAATCACTGAAACGACGATGGAACTACCATGAACCAAAGACAAACAAAAAAAAATGAAATTAAACAACAGCAAGTCTAGTATGATGATATTAGATCCTTTTCCCTCTGACTTATCTCTCTGTATTTATAGACAGTGATTTTTAATCGTTGTAGCAATTTTTTTGGGCCACTCAGCCTGTACTTAAGGCCTTTCTCTGCAACGACTATCAACATGCCTCCAACTGTCCACAATTGACATCTCCAAGACGTCACGATCTGGCAGATCTCTCCACTTGTCGAGATCTTTGGGGATCTTTTTCTATAACTCCCTAATCGTCTAGGATCTTTCCTGATTGAACCCCATCTGTTGAATCATGTAATGTGTCCTTTTCAGATTTTTGCATATTTTTTGTGTAAACAATTATACTGTTGACATGAGGCACCAGTTGTCCGGGTCCGGCTCCTCTGCGTTTAGGACTAACCGCAAACTCTGCGGTTTAATGGAACGGCGCCGTTTCGACTGCCTTTGCAATTTTTTTTTTTAATTCCCCCTTACCCAAAACGACGTCGTTTTGGGACTTTGAATCAGACATCAGACCCCTCCCTTTTCTTTCTCCCGCTTCTTCTTCATCTGTCTGGTTCTCCCGCCTTCTTCACAGCTCAAACTTATACATCTTCTTCTTCGTCTGGTATGGTGCTCAAGCTCAAGCTCAGGTCTATTTTCGTTAATATAGTCTTCTTCGTCGGGTCCAGTTCTCTAAAATGGTGTTGTTTTGTTTTCACAGCAAAAACTGAAAGGGCATAAACATAAACCATTGAGTAGATATTAGTAGATAAATATTAAAACTGATGCTTACTATCAAGCATCAGTTTGCACGTTGCTTACTATTGAGTAGATAAATATTAGTGTGTGCACGTTGCTTGTGCAAGATCTTAGACCATCACTTACTGGACAAATATCTTTCATGAATATTTATCCACTTCCACTCTTTTAATGTTAAAATGCTTTTTTAGTCTAAAGCTAAGCACATTCAACTCCAACTTAAGCAAAATTTCTTCCACCTATTCAAGCTCAAAATTTTTGACCTTTGGTGTAAGCTCTTTATATGTTTTCTAATGGAAGAATTTCTGGCTGGTAGAGAATCCACCTTAGCTGTTCTATTAGCTAATGGACATGTTTCTCAAGTGCTCGAGATCATATGTGTCATACATCAGATGTTCCCCTTTTTTCCCTCTCAGTCTGAATTCATTTAAATGTTCCAGGTAAGTAAATAGAAAGGTATGGTGGTTCTGTTCAAACCATCTATGTATTATATGTACATCCAACTTAAAATCAATTAGCAATGAATTGAGAGGTCCGCAAAGTTCATATACTAGTCTATAAGGTGTTATTGTATTAATGAAAGGCCAAGTTTAATTACACTCCACATGTGCGACTCTTGTTCGGGTGAGAAAAATTAGACAAGGTCAGTTAACAAGGAGAACTTCATGAAACAAACAAAGGGGGCATCACTTACTGTGAAATGGATTGAAGAGATGCCGTATAGAGATCCCCACCAATTCCTGACCCCCAAGCAAAAGGGACCCATCAATGCGTTTCTTCACTTGGAGAAAAGGAAGAAGAAGGTTCAGATATCCATCTACAATAATTACTACCCTATTTTACACATCAGAACTTTCTACTCTGTGCAGAGTCCTCCCAGTGTAGGCAAAACTGCACAGTTTATGTCAAACTCAATAATCAAATCTGTTCAAGCAACTAAACAATAATGAAATTATGATTCATGCAGATATAAACTACCAAACCATGCTCAACAGAATGTTTTAGCCCAACTATTTGAGTATGCTACATAATTATGTTCCTCCATTGTGCTTTTGTCATATCCTTTGTTAAACCATTCGTTACTATTTTTTCTACTTCTGATGTGGATCAAACCATTTTCTTCACTTATGTATTACTAGGTCTTTTATAAGCATGTCCAATCCACGTAAGTCGATTCTTTCGTGATATATTTCTTATTGATGCTATTTGACAGCTTTACGATGTTGGTCATACCGTACATCCATCTTAACATTCCAGCTTTAAGCTACTCTTCGATCTTGAACATATTGTTTCTTAGTTGCCTACTATTCTGTGTGATAAAGTACTAGCGATAACCTCGATCTTGAACATGACTGCAAGTTTGTTTTGATTAGACTTGTTTGAAGTTTATAAATAAGAAATGAAACTTTAGAGTTTCTTTCTGGGTGTTTAATTTGGAAGGAGTAAATGATTGTTTTGGGTTTAGAAAAAAGAGTTCCTGCCATTACTTATGTGTATTAATCTTATTGTAGGATATTATGATGGATGATTTGGGAGTTAATGCGAAAGAGAATATACCTCATATTGGTATGCAATTTGATGCGGAGGATGATGCTTATGCGTTTTACAATAGTTATGGAGGGTCTGTGGGATTTAGCGTGAGAAAAGACTCTCAGAATAAAAGTTTGAAAGATGGCGTCGTCATTTACAGAAAATATGTTTGTTGTAAACAAGGTCAAAGGGGTCGTGATAAAAGAGACAGCCAAACAAAGAAGCCTCGAGCAGAGACACGAACAAATTGCGAAGCTCATATGTGCATATCTCTTAACAGAGATATTGGTAAATTTGTTGTGACGAAGTGGGAGGACAACCATAACCATCATTTGCACCTTGCTGAATGTATGCATATGATGCCATCTCAACGGAAGGTTACCGAAGCACAAGGCATTAATATTGATATGGCAGCGGATTGTGGATTGTCACTTAAGGCTTCCTATGAACTTTTAAGTACACAGTCTGGAGGAAAGGAAAGTCTTGGTTTTACTCGTCAAGACCAAAAGAATTACCTCCGTGAAAGGAGGTAACGAGACTTGATGTATGGTGAGGCGGGTAGTTTGTTGAAGTATTTTCAAGCGGAAGCAGCTAAAAATCCATCATTCTATTATGGAGTGCAATTGGATGCGGAGGAGCATATTACTAATATTTTTTGGGCCGATCCAGTGATGATTGTTGACTATGGCAACTTTGGAGATGTTGTCTCATTCGACACTACTTTCAGAACGAACAAGGAGTATCGACCCTTTGCATATTTTACTGGGTTCAATCATTTCAGGGAGACAGTATTATTTGGAGCTGCATTATTGTATGATGAAACCGCAGCATCATTTCAGTGGTTGTTTGAGACATTCCTACAAGTTATGTCTGGGAAATATCCTATTACCATCTTCACGGACCAAGATCAAGCGATGGCTAAGGCTATTTCTATTGTCATGCCAGAGACATACCATGGGTTATGTACTTGGCACCTTTGCCAAAATGCTCTGAAACATTTGGGGAACATTTATAAGGATGGTTCACAATTTCCTGCTCGATTTAAAGAGTGTGTGTATGGATATGAGGAAGAGCATGAACTATTTGAGGCTTGGGAATCGTTGCTTGTGGAGTATAAATTGGATGATAATATGTGGATGAAAGCCACTTGGGCATTGCGAGAGAAATGGGGACATGTGTATATGAAGAGGACTTTCACTGCAGGAATGCGAAGCACCCAATTGAGTGAGAGCTTGAATGCAGCCTTACGGAAGTACTTAAAGCCAGACCATGACATTGTTCAGTTCTTTATGCATTTTGAAAGAGTTGTGAATGATAAGGGATATAAGGAGTCAGACTCAGAATACCAAGCTAGGCAAAAATTACCTAGATTGAAGTTAAAAAGAGCTTCAATGTTAGTGCAAGCAGGGCAAGTGTACACTCCAACTATGTTTGAGCTGTTCCAAGAGGAGTATGATATATTTCAGTGTGCTATTGCTACACCATGTGATGTGTTGGATGGGTGGCATCAATTTGTGGTTCGATTATATGATGAACATAGGGAGTATTTGGTCTTGGTTAAGGCTAATGAGGAGCTAGTCAATTGTAGTTGTCGGAAGTTTGAAATGGAGGGAATATTATGTGGCCATGCACTTAAAGTCTTGGACATGATCAATATTAAGCAAATTCCCGAGCAATACATATGTAAGAGATGGAGACGAGATGCAAGAATGAGTTGTAGGACAGCCCCCATTTTAATGTCAAATAAAGAGAATCCCAAGTTGATGGTGGCGTCACGGTACAGGCAGTTTTGTCCTAGAATGGTACAACTAGCTGCTCGATGCTCTGGTCTTCAACCTGCATATGAATTGGTGTCACGTGGTGTTGAGGAATTGTTCAAAGAAGTGGATAGTATGTATGCATCAATTGGTGATGGTGGCGATGATCCAATCCATGAAAATGTTGACCCAAGTGGATTAGAAAATGTTGACCCAAAACTTCTCCAAGTTAAAGGTTTAAAAAGAAAAGAAGGTGGTTACAAGGGTTGGGGTCGGCTAAAATCTTGGCATGAGAAAGCAACAAAGAGAAAAAAAGGAGCTTCCCAACCATCACATATTGTAAAATTTTTTAATTCACTTCATATTTTTATTTACTTTATATTTTTATTCACTTCGTATTTTTATAAACATAATTGTAAATTTTTTTGTATTCCAGTTACATGGTTTGAGTCACCCTTGTACATCAACATGTGGTCATTCGATGTCTTCTCAAGCTTCAAATAGTGTACAGAGTGTTATGGTATGTTACCTTATAGTTAATATCCCTTGTTTCACATATATATCAAATTTATTTGTCTGACTCCTTCTCATTAATGTAGGGTACTCCGACTGATTCAACATATGTGCATTCTTTAAATGATGCTGAATCATTTTTCATGAATGGGGGATTCAACTTGTAATGATGTTTGGAGGATGCTTATTTGGATCATTTTGTAGTGTAAGGATGCTTGTTGTATTTATAATGAATGTGATTTTTTTTGATGAATATGATCTTCCAAGTCACAACAATATACCGAGAAGTTTTTTAGCTTTTGATCTTCCAAGTCACAATAATATACTGATGAATATCATATTTTTCCCAGCTTTTGATTGATGCTCCTGGATTAGTTGATTTCTGCTAAGCTTCTGAGTTGGATGAGTTCCTGGTCTGATGCTGACTGGTTTGCAGCTGAGCTGTTAATATTTCCTATTGGACTTTGAAGGATGGTAGTGGAGGGGTTGCTTGGAGGTTATATGAGATGCTTTTGAGCTGTGATGTGTAGCTGGTTCTCTTCAGCTGGAAGTTTTTTATCTGCACTGTCCAGTTATTTAAGCTGGACTGTTCAGCTGTTTTTTGATTTTTGTACAATGTACTGTTTTGCTTGTTAAAACAGTGACTGTTTTTTGCTTCTTGTAATTTTTGGCATTATTGTTATTTCTATTATGGTGTTGATTCAATGAGTTGTAATACTTTCCACATTCACATTCATTTCAAGCAAATCCCAAAAGAATATACAGATCTCAAGCAAATCCCAAAAACAAATAATACTTTCCAGAAATTCCAAGTCACAACAATATATATATATATATATATATATATATATATATATATATATATATTTTTTTTTAAGAAAAAGAAAATTTTATTCCATCAAAGCAATTGAATTACAAGAATCAAAGGAATTGAAAAAATTATAATTACAAAGAGTTGGCTTTAATCCTTCAACAGGATTAAAACCCATGAACTATTCCTATTCCATCTACTGAAAGCTCCTGCTCCTTTGAAAACAAATCAGCACACAGCAACAATTCTGCCAGAATAGTAGAAAGCTACTGCAACAGAAAAGGCCAAGAACCCTCTTGCATAGTACTCATGCTTCAGCTCAGTGCAGAAACATACAGTCCAGTGCAAACAAAATAACAGTTCAGTTCAGTGGAGAATCACAAGACCAACACCCTCAGCACAGCAACATCAACATACTATCTGCCATAGAATGCAATCAAGAGTTTACTCAATCCTTCAAAAAATTTGCAATTATCTGCCAAAGACTGCAACAGCCTCTCTGCACCAGATACATTCCATCTTTGCATCACCCAATCCCCTTTTCTCTCTACCATATTCCAGAAAAAACATAAACAGCCCAAGGTCATACAGAACCTATCCCATTCCAGCTGCTGACAGGGCTAAACAGATGAACCCCACCACAGTTCCTGCACCATTGCTCTATTCTTGTTTGCCTGGTGTTTGGATAAACAACCAACATTTGTGTTAAGCAGTTTGTACAAGGTAACATACAAGAACCAGTGAGCATACTGAACAAAAAATCTGGTTTCAATAAGGGCATTAGATAATTACTTGAATCAGCAAAACATACTATTAACGTCATTGTTAAGTTGCACGAGAGTACCGATGAACCCACCCTGTTCATTTGGCTGCAGCCTTCAATGCATGGCTCTAGCTTCTAGCACCTGGGCTGATCGTCTGACTAGTATATAACTATTCCATGTATAAAATGATACATCAAGCACACACCATTGATAGTCTAAGCACACAAACACTAACCTTTAAATGCTTGTCTATATGGCTGCACCATTGCTCACAGCCCAGCAAAATGGAATTAGCAAAGAAAGGCATGTTAAGGGAATTAGCAAAATGGAATTACCATACAATGCTATAATATCCAAAAATACGAGTAACAGTTATCAAAAATAGATTATAGCACAAAAAAGTTGTAGTGGGAAGAATTTTTAGCACAATTCCACGAATATAGCATTTCATCAAACAGTTAGCATACAGAAAAAAGTACCAATAGCTTATTAGACATTTGTTTAAGCAACCATAACAAAACATAACCAGACTATTTTTTTTCATCAATGCATCGTGATGAAAGAACTAAAAGAGTTTATAATGAGCTCAAACAATGGAAAACAAATGAAACCATAAAAACGAATCAATTGCATTTGGGCACAAAAAAGTTACAGCATTTTCACATAATTGAGGTTCTCGAATGTAGCACTTGCTTCGAAATGACGGGCCGACGCAATAGACACCGGAGTGAGATCGAGAGAGAGACAGCTGGTGGCGTATCGTCTTCGTGGATCAGTGGGTCTGGCTCGTCGTGGATCAGAGAGCTGAAGCCAAAGGTAGGAGAAGGGTTTCAGACGTGGAAACATAAGTCCCAAAACGACGTCGTTTTGGGTAAGGGGGAATTAAAAAAAAAATTTGCAAAGGCAGCCGAAACGGCGCCGTTCCATTAAACCGCAGAGTTTGCGGTTAGTCCTAAACGCAGAGGAGCCGGACCCCCAGTTGTCCTATCTATTTTATATTTATGTAAATTAAAATTAATAAAAAATAAGAGTAATGCTATTGAAAAATAATTTGAGAACATAATTTAAAAACTTAATGACTGTGACCATTGGATTGTCTATGGATCCTAACATTGAATGCACATCTATAATATATAATATAAAACAGGGCAGCTTCAACAAATTAATCATACGGTCTCAAATTTATTGATCTAATGGTCAAGAAATTATCATTTTTTCCTTAATATTCCCCTCTCAACCGGTCAACAATTACGGCTGATCTTGGAACACATTTTACGGTCTTAAATTCATCCAACGGTCAAGAAATTAACATTTTTTTCCTTAATATTTTTCCTCCTAACCGATCAACTATTATGGCTGATCTTGAAACACGAGATTTTCTCTGACATAATAATTAAATTGATCAAATTTGCCATAAATATCATATGTGTAGTGTAACGTTTTGAATTTGTATAAGACACGATGATAACATTTTAAATTTGTATAAGACACGATGAATTTACACCGTGCCTTCAGACACTGGTTACCTCTAGTAACTATCAATTAAATGTTTATAATATATTAAATTTTCAAATTATGTCCTAATAGCATGAATATTTGGAATTGCGAGGAGATCCATATTCACTGAAATATATCAATGAAAACTTTCTTGAAATCGGTAGCTTCTTGATACATTAATGTTATTGAGATATAATTTGAGAATTTAATGGATTATGACTATTTATAATATGACTGACAAAAATTATTAATTCTTGAAATTATTTGCTCAAAATATGTTCCCGAAAATCACAGGTAACTCCACACAGGTGTTCTAGAATGTGCCATTGAGTAGTCAACTACGTTATATTTTTGTAGAAAAAAACTACATTAATAGATGAAAAATACTATTTGAACCTAATTTGAGGACCTTATCTCTCTCCCTCTCTCTCGCTGATAATTTTTTATCCTAGTTTTGCGCTAAGATTCTAGAAGCCCATCGTATGAACCGCGTTCCCTTTTTCTCTCTCATTGGAAAATCTGCCTCCTCCGTCCTTTTTGCCTTGAAATTCTAGAAGCCTATTGTCAACAATGGACAACAGTACAAAACTTAATCTTGTATCATCACAAATCTAGAATCCAATTCTCAACAAGCAAACAGTATAAAACTATTATTCTTATATCCATCTGAATCTGGTTCCCATCACATAGGGCAACTATAAATCCTGACCATTTCTATTGTTTTCTTTCCCAAAGTAAGAGCAAACTCAACAAGAACAAAGCTCATCACCATTTCAGATGAGAAAGTCACTAAACATGGCCATCAATAGAAAGACGAACCCAGACCAAAACTATGACAGACTGCAAGAAGTGATACAATTCGATGAAACCAGAACCGGAGTCAAAGGCCTCGTTGATTCCGGCGTCACCACCATCCCTCGCTTCTTCCACCACCCACCCCAAAACGTTTCCAAACCAAAACCCGAAACCCAGAAACCTAACCTCTCAATCCCCATCATCGATCTTTCCGGCCCCCGGTCAACTGTCGTTGACCAGATTCGTCGTTCCTCCTCCACACTTGGGTTCTTCCAGATAATCAACCACAGCATACCCAAACATGTCATGAACCGCATGCTTTCGTCCATCAAGTCTTTCCATGAACTACCAGATGACATTAGAATGCAATATTATCGTAGGGACATGTCCCAAGGTATTGCCTACTCCACAAACTTCGATTTGTACCACTCCAAGGCTGCCAGCTGGAGGGACTCACTGCAGGTCCGTCTGGCCCCCTCACCGCCGAAATCGAAGCACGTTCCGGCAGTGTGCCGGGACGCAGTGGCGGAGTGGGACCGGGAGGTGGTGAAGTTGGGGGAAGAGGTGATGGGGATGCTGTGTGAGGGGTTGGGTGTGAAAACAGATAGGTTGAAGGATATGTCGTGTTTGGCGGATAGGATTATGGCAGGACATTACTATCCGTACTGTCCGCAGCCGGAGTTGACCGTCGGGCTGACGTGGCACACGGATCCCGGGGTGTTAACGGTGGTGTTGCAGAATGAGGTTACGGGATTGCAGGTGAAGTTTGGTGAGGATTGGATTGATGTTAAACCTGTCCCTGGTGGTCTGGTTATCAACATTGGTGATATGCTTCAGGTAGGCCACACCAATCTTATTTGTTTCTTGGTTATATCTCTCATTTGTATGTGTGTGTGTGTGTGTGTGTGTTGGTCATTTTTGGTGAAACTGTGATCGATGTCTAATGTAAATGTTGTATAGATTGCTCTCATTATCTCAGATTACTCCTTTTATGCCTCATTTGAATTCGAGTGTTACCATTGGGAGGGTTTTCTTGAGAATAAAACATGTGATCATTTTAAGCTCATGGCTAAGTTAGAGATGAGGTCAGCAGAATTTAAAGAAGTGGTCTTTCAACAATTGGCCTAACACATGTTGTAGTAGCTCTGCCTAGCAACTGGTACTGGTTCCAGGGAGGCTCATGATGGTTATATACAGAGTCCCCTGTTATATCCTGATTCAAACACAGAGTGGGAGTATGGAGTAATCAAATGTATTGGTAAGAGCATTCTCTTTAGGTGATCAAGATACAGGGGAGTAGAAACTCGAGGCTCGATGACTAAGGATTTTTCAATTGCAACATAGAAATAATTGATTTGTTCAACATCCCCTTTCTGGCTCGAACTGAAGATAGGTATATTAGACCAATAATTAGGCTGTAGACATAAACATTTGGGTAGCATAACTTGCAATTTTCTGCTTCTGTCTTTCGGATTTTACTTGGCTGACTCAGAATACATTATCACCATTAAAAATTCGGTCACTTAGTCATATGAAAATTGAATTATGCATTTGGGATATTTCTTGCTTGGTTCAAAAGATAACATTTGAAGTAGAAGGTCTGAGGCGAACTGTGGCTGGCGATAATTCCACGAATGAATGGATGAGAGAAGAAGATGAGGAATTATGCTTTGTTTCCTTTCAACTTGCTTTAACATTATTTACATACAGTGGTTGCTCTCGGATTCAAACTCATCACCTAGTAGTTGTTGCTTGGTAGCCCAAATATTTCGAGTTTTACATAGGTCCTTCAACGATTAATCCTAAAATATTAGGTCTAGTATGGAGCTTGACAGTAACTTGCATAGAACTTTGTGCTTTATTACTTAAATTTCTTAGAGTTTGTAACATCTACATTGATGGAATGTGATGAATTTCCATTTGCAGATCATGTCCAACGATCGATACAAAAGCGTGGAGCATCGAGTGGTGGCCAACCCATTTCACGAGCCACGAGTTTCGATTCCAGTTTTCTTCAACCCAAGCTTGATGGGGGACTTGCATGGACCATTACCAGAGCTGGTGTCACCAAATAAACCGGCTGTTTTCCGACAATTCACTCACTCAGATTTCATGACTAGATTCTTCACGAAGGATTTTGATGGCAAGTCCGTGACCAATTACTACCGAATCTAGAAGACGTAAAGGCTGACAATGGATTGACAAGTAAATAACGCATGCTTTGTTTAAAAGATGCTGAGTGGCCATGCTCACAGGAAATCAATGAAAAAAGAAAAGAAACATTGTGTCGAATTATAGTTACGATTACTAATGATATGGCCCTGTATGTGCCTTAGATGGTTTCGTAGTTTTACTTTATAGGAATGGAATAAAGGTTGGTTTGTGCAACTTGCTTCGATTCTGTGTATAATAAATGAGTGAATCAATAACTTTTATACTTCATGTCTTGTGCACAGAAATGTTAATGCAAAATCAATTAAGGATAAAGTAAATAGGGTTCAACACTAATAAACACAAAGATTAGGTGGTTCAATCTTGGTGACCTATTTCACTGGGAAGGGCGACGGTGGCCAGAGAATCTTATTACTCAAAATATGTAGTGTGTTGAGATGTGTGTAATGTCCCTTATGTATAGGCGGGATTTATAATTTATAGGCAAGTGAAGTTGGTTTCGAGGGACTTTGATTGAGGAGTCATCCTCGTAACTCATTCCATGACGGACGAGGTGATAGCTGGGTGATTCTTTGAAGCTCGTTCTATCTTGTTGCGTGCGAGATGATCTCGTAAGACTCGCGATGTGTCCTTGACGATTGTGTCCCCACGGATTCCCTCTCTTCGGATGAAGATTTCCACATGCGCTCATGATGGATTGGGTCTCTCAGGAAGGTGGGCGTGACCTAATTGAAATTGTGACTAAGCCTTTGTTAGTCTGCATCTGTGATCTGAGCTTAGTCTGGGCCGGGCCTGTCACTTTGTGCAGATGCTTAGGTGGTTGATGAATAGATAAAACAATAACAAACTGGATCGGTTTTTTGTTGATATTTTGATTGGTTATAATTAGGCTCTGATTGTAAATTCCAAAATTCCATTTCTTCTGCTGATAAATTACACTTAGTAGCCCTGAACTATAGCTCCAATCTCATTTTGCACCTTCTATTACAATATTTTCGCCACCCTTTGCCTATGTTGATTTGTTGCACATTGACCTAAAACTGAAGGGCTTTTAGATTTGGCCAGAGATGGAAAATGTGCAAGCCACATTGAGATAACAACTTGTTTCAAGTGGCTAACATCTTTAATTTATGTGGGTGTGTGGGTGTGTTTATTGGTTATTTTTGCTGAAACTGAGATAGGTGTTTGATTGACTTCAATTTTTTTTTATTGGACTATACTTGATTGCATTACTTGGGAATGTTTGATGTTTGAAAGTAAAGATGCGATGGTGAAGTAATTATTTTTATATATGATGCGGCTAATAAATGAATTGAATGAGAAAATGCAAAATTTACGCAATGGTGATATTGTATGGAGGAGGCTTATGAATCTAAACATTTTTTGTTTATCGATGGATTATGGGGATCAGACATTGTCCCAACTACAAAATTTCATAGCTACAGGCTTTGGCATTTGCAATATAGATAACTTTAGAATTTCCATAGTCTCTCTTTTGTCATAGTTGATCAAACTCGTCTTTTGAACATTGAGTTAAGTGTGCATCTGTGTGTGTGTGTGTAGGATTCTCGAACAATCTTTCCTACAGGCTTAAAAATCATTTAGTGTTGAAGAGGTGAGATTCTCGAATAAGACTTTCTGAAAAAAGAGATTCTTGAACAAGTTCCTTTCAAAAGAAACGGTGAGATTCTCAAACAAAAATAAAATTTAAAATACAAAATATGAATTGTAATTAGTCAATTTCACCTCTCAAACTTTGAAGTCATTATGTAGAAACATGCCAACTCATAAAAAAGGTTAACTTAGTTTTTAAATGCACTTTCTAGAAAAAAATTCACTTAGTTTTAATTCTTTATAAATGCACATTTTAGAAAAATTGCTAATATAGTTGAAAATGTGCAAAGAATGTTATGCTTAATGGTTGAGATTAAACAGGGAGTGACTCCTTAATGGCCTCATTTGAAAAGGAGCATTAATATAAGAAAGGTTTTCCTATGTGTTATGACTTATGAGCTATATTGAACCACATACAATGTCATGATATTAGAATCAAACAAGGTGCAGTCATTATAAGCTCATGGCTGAGTTAAAAGAGGTGAGATTGGTCAGCTGAATTTGAAGATGGTTTGATAGAAGAGTGTTTTCCTTAGTTCATAGTTTCTTAACTCTGATGGATTGATAATATCATGGATGTTCTTTAGTTAGTTGGTGAAGAATATTTACTTTAGTTTCAGGATGTAATTTTAAGAAGTTAATGATGTTTTATTGGGATTAGTTTAGTTATTTATTGAATTAATGTGTGGGTTTTATTGGTTTAATGGTTATTTTAGTATGCTCCCATGGTTTGATGGTTGATAGATAGTTAATGTCTCCATTATAGATTTTGGGGACGTTACAATAATGGATAACCAAAAATTAAGAATGAAGGTAAGCTTAAGGACTTTTAATAATTGCAGTGATGGTATAAAATGGCAGGATCATTGGTACTAAACTGAGGTGATAGTAAGAATGAAACTTATGGGAAAGATTGTTGATAACTTGAGTGAAATGGTAATAACTTACATATAAGTTATTTGGGTATAAGTTGAAGGGATGGATCAAAAAATCTTGAATGTCGAAAATATATTTGATATTGGATTTGATATTTAGAGGATGATTTGGCATTGAGACTTCATGGTGAATTGGAATTAGAAAGGTGGGGTCGACGACTAAGTTTCGAGGATGAAACTTTCTTGTAGGGGGTGGGATTCTAAGACCTCGTACTATTTTTAAATAAGGATAATATCAAGAGTCCTCAGAGGATGAATAACATGAAGATAGGAACTTTGAATCATTGTTGAAAGATTAATCAGGAAAGTTTGAGTTTCGTGCATATTGACTTTGGGGTCAATTTTATTTTCGGAGGTATTTAAACTCAAGAAGGGTGGTTATGTAAGTTTATAAATATTTTTAGGTCAAAATAAGGCTATGACTACTATTGAATATGAAAGGTCGAGAAACCTTAGAAGTGGTGATATGGGATGTATTAGAAGTTTGGAAGTATTTCGGAGTTAAAACACATTTTACAGAGAATTCGAGTAGAAAAGAATTTGGCACTTCCTTAATAGTTTGGCCACAATTTTGTTACCCGATGTTCGATTGAGTTGATTCTTACGGCACTAGAAAGTAGACTACAAAGGCTGCAAAAGTGTATTTTATGAAAATTTCATGAATTGACTTTTAACTAGGTCAAAATAGAGCTGAAAATTGGGATAAAAAGTCACCAAACGTTCGAACGCCCGTACCAGAGTTCGAACGCCTCATTAAAAAATAGCCCAATCAGATTTTAGAGTTTTCTCCATTTTCACCTTATAAATAACTTAGGGTTGCGACCTGAGATCCTTTTACCTACGTTTCACTCTAACAAACCTAGGAAACCTTGAGGAAAAGAAAAAGGGGAAGAACGGGCTAAATCACGAAGGATTAATGCAATAAAATCGTATTAAACACACGTAGAATCATATTACTCATGGATTAAAGTAGAGTTTTTTTTTTTCTGAAATTCACTCATTGAGGGACTAGGGTTATATTATGTATCTTTCAATTTGTATTCGTAATTTTATGTTAGATAAACAAGGTTTTGTATTGTTATTCAATTATATGTATCATTTTCTTGAATAGACACATGATTTACATCCCAAAAATCCATGTTTTGACTAAAAATCCTAGATTTTGATTATGGTTGAATTGGAATACATTTTTTTTACAATCTCTTGCATGTTTTGATGGATTTATTCTTCTACTTGAGAACTGTAGAATTGTGAATTATGAATTGTGAAAAATGTGGATTTTGTGAAAGTATAAAATTATTTATTGTATGAGTGGGTGTGATGAACATGAATTTCACTCGAATTTATATCACATAGTGTTTAGATTTTTTTCTTACCTCGAAGGGTGTTAAGGTTTTCTATCACTCGTAGTGGAATTGTTTAGTTCCTTGTGAAGTTTAAAATTTTACGCTATTTGTTCACTATGATCGAGGTTGTGGGTTAGTATACTAGTCATAGGAAGGTTCTGTCAATACCGATGTGTCGATATACGCACTTCCTAAATTATTGTGACCCTGCGAGGATTGATTAGATAGTTTGTGATTATGGTGTAGTGTGGACCAGATATATTCAATATGTAGATTCATATTAACCAACCTGCATACATTAGATATTGTGTTATGAGTTTTGGTTTGTGAATGATTCTATTATGATATGAACTTTCTTGTTTTGTACCGTAAACTTGAGATCGTTATAATGTCACATGTGTTAGAATGTTTTCCTACTGGACTTTATTGCTCACCCCTCCATAAAACACTTTTTAGATTTTGGTATTCAGTACAACCCAGAGCTAGGTGAGCAGATAGATTAGAATGCCGAAATGAATCATGATGTGGATCCAGAAATGGAAGCGTAGAGAATGACTCCTTAGTTTATAATTTCTGAACCTTGATGATTGCATAATGTTAATGGATGTTTCTTTTGTTAGTTTATTGGAGAATAATTACTTTGGTTTGGATGTAACCTTAATGATTGAGTTTTCTTTAGGTTTTGTTTAGTTAAGTAATGGATGGCGATTGATTCCAAATTGAAATTTCGTGGTATTTAGTATGCTCTCATGTTTTGATGGTTAATAATTAGTTCGTGTCTTCGTTGTGGAAATTGGGGTGTGACAAAATTTGTTGTCGAACGTAATTGGACTTGTCTATCCTTGCTATTTCGCTTTCTACTCGGCTGATCCCTGTGGAACTCTTTGTTGAGCTCGTCATCTACTTTAGCATACTATTCTACCCTAACCATCAATTCCTCCATATCAATGGATGGGTGTCTGGTCAAAGATTGGTACAACGAGTTTTCTTTTGGTAACCCAATCTTGAATGATGGGATGCAATCTTGGGATTTCAACTCTCTATTTCATTCATCGACTCCAGTAACGATGGACATATTGACGTAGAGTTTCATCTTGTTTCTTCTTAAAAGAAAGTAACGCCCCTATGTCCTTGGGGTGTTTGCTGCTTGTAATGAATTGAGCAGTAAATTGCTCAGCTAGTGTCACGCAACTATTAATTGAATTACTTGGGATATGATCGTATCATTTCATGGATTATTCCCCTATGCTTTTTCGGGAATATTGTGCTTCATTTTCCTATGCACTACCATGAGTTGTTTGTAGTGACAGATATGGGTGGTGAGATCCATCTTGTCATCATAGAGTTTAAAGTTTGGCACCACGAATTTACTGGGTAGCCTTTCTTCTTTAATCCATTTGGTGAAAGGAGACACCTCTACTCCCCCCGAAATATTCTCTCGTGGCTCTCCTAGCCATGTCTAGAGAAGTTTGGCACTCGGGACGTTTTAGGCGACTATCAAGTTCCTTGGTAATAAAACACTTCTAGTTGTTTTCCTAGTCTTCGACTGGAGCAAATTTCGGTCTCCCATGTCTCTATCACATGGTCAGGCTTCGCCTACAGTCGACATGATGGGATTATGCTCGGTCGTTAGTCCCCTTGTGGTAAGACCTTTTAGGGACTTCACAATCTTGGGATTTCCTCAAAGTTTCTTTCAACTCTTGGTTCTCCCCTTTCAACATTTTGTCTTCTTCTTGGGTCCTCTGGAGCATTCCAATTGGACTTGGAAAGATTGGATCATACTCATCTGAGTGTTGGTCATTGTGTGGTGATACTAGCATGCTTCGTATGTTTGACATGTAACCACAGACGGTGCCAAGTGTACAAGGGAAAATCTTACACCTCTTGATGAAGTGGAAACAAAGGCAATTTTGGTATAAATGGAACGAATCTGAATGCACCTACCACTGCAAAATGAACAAACTACCAAAGATCAGGTTTGATCGGCCGGAAGCACTCCGATGCTTAAGTTAGTAGGGTTCTAAGGTTTAAGCAAGAAAGTATGCAAGGAAAGAAGTGAGTACCATAAACTTAAGCTCATCCGGTATTTTATAGGGATCTGTCCTTACTTTTTAGGGTTTAGATTCATGGTTGTATAAGGGGTCACACCTATTTTTTAGGAAAATCTTTCGTAATTTATGTTAAATCTTTCTAGATTTTCTTTTTTCTTGATCGATTCTTTAGGTTACATATTTATTATATGCACCTATGATTTAGATAATTTTCTTATTGGATGCCTAGCACCACCTCTGCTTATTTGGGATAGCCTAGCTATTTTTCTTTCGGCCTTAGTCTTTATCAAGAGGTCTACTCGGATTCCAACTTTCATATGCTTGTTCGGCCTTTACCGATAGCTCGACTACAACATTGTTTGAGTCGTTTCGATGATGGGGATTTATTTTTGGTTGGCTAGGTCCAAAGTTTGTTTGGTTACTTCTTTTCTGGCTTAGACAGAGGCACTCTGCCTTCATCATATTGACTTTTCTTTCTTTTGCCACATGTCCTTATTTAATAGTTTAATCATACTCAGTTATATTCTGAGTTGTTGGTATATTTTAATATTATATATAATTCATTGTACTAGTGTATAATATTATATATAATTCATTATACTAATGTATGTTGTGCATACATGAGTCTTTATATACAATGTATTGTAAATTTACATGTGTCGTATTATTATATACATGTACATGAATACTATCTAATATAGGTATTCATCACTTTTAATATATGAATCATATTTATTAGATACATGGTATATATCTAATATATATATATATATATATATATATATATATATATATATATATATATATATTATATTATATTATAATACATGAATGAATTGTATACATGAACTCTAGAAGGTTCTAAGATGATCTCTAAAATGTGCATTTGATGTTTTTGAAAAACAACTATCCAATACTTAAATAATACTACACACACTTGAGAGTTGAAGCCAAAGAAATGTGTTTTTATTGGTGGAACTTTGGACTTAACCACTTGTACAGAGTTGGTTAGAATCTGTAACGCCCCAAAATCCACCTTAGACGGCATTACAATTTAAAACCATTCACATCATGAGAGCAACTAATAATTTCATAAACAAAGAAACTTTCATTCATCATCCAAAAGAATAGACCAAACCATGGCCATTACATCCAAAAGAATATGCCCAACTATGGCAACTACATTCCAAAAATCAACTATTAATTTGCAGCGGAATAACAGAATATTAATATGAACAATATTCCCAAAAGGGATCCCCTCGTCTAGCACGTAATGAGAAAGATCCTATATAGTTCCCTCCGGATCTACATGCCCCTCAGCTTGAGTTTCCCAAGGCACCTGCTCATCAACTCCGAGCCCTTCCTCTAAATCATAGCCTGAAATATGTTATTTATAGGGGGTGAGCACTAAGCTCTGTAGCAACATCCTCCCAATCTCGAACAAGGTTTAGAAAACAGATAAAACAAGTTGGTCTCATTTCACAAATATCATATATAACTTTTGAAGTAAAACATTGACATTTTAAAAACATATCTCAAGTTTAAGTAGCGACATTAAATTAAATGAGCAGTAAAAACCCAGCTCCAATAAATAACCATTTCCAAAATATACATCATTTTCCCACAAGACCTTGTAGAATCTCATACTTCCACAAGTCTTTGTAGGAAACCATTTCCACAACAATAATCGGAATCCATAACTCGAGTATTCCACAACAATATGTATATGTATCTCATACATGATGCGAGACAAACCCCATGAATCAACACATTTAGTAATATCTAGCTCACACACACACACACAAATCTTCTCAAAGATATACATCCTTTAGGAAGGGCGTATGTCATACCAATGGCAGTGACGTATCCAACCCAGACATTAGTATACTAACCCTCTGACACGGCACCCGTGAGCGAATAGTGGTTTAGTCTTACCAAAGCACTAACCCCACTACGAGTGGTAGGAAACATGCAAACCCACACGGAGCAAGCAACACGTCTACCCACTCTACGATATCTCGTCAAAGGCCACCCATGGTCATCCCACACTCATAAGAGATATAATACCAAACTCAATTTCTCAATTTATAAGCATATCTCAAAAATCCCCAAATTTATCATGTGACAATTCCAATAACCAATTAAGAAAAATGCAAGAGATCACAACACCATCATTTTATTACTCAACACAAAGCACTATAGTTTCGAAATCAATAATAAAGGAAGAATTTAAGAAGAAAATCCATCACTCTCCAAAAACTAGGGTTTTCAAGCAAGAAAAGAGATTTCATGGGTATTCAACCCTAACTTTGTTCAAAAACATGTAATCTTTGCAAAAAGACTAAGAGATGATGATTTCATATCTTAAATATAACATTTAGAGGCAAAACATATATATATATATAAATACCCTATCATCAATGAACAAGAATGAAAGAAAACTCCTACCTAAATCAAGAGTTACAAGCAAAAGCCCAAGCTCTAGAGACTTCCTTCCTCCCTTTTTTTTTTTTTTTTCCTTTTATCTTCCCCTAGGGTTCTAAGAGGTTTGGGGTGAGAGTGGAGTGAAAGAATAGAAGAAAATAGGATGAAAATGTGTTTTAAACTCAGCCCAATCCCGAATTTTACTGTTTTAAATTTTCTGATTTTTACCGACAGTACCGGTACGCTGTACCGGTACGGTTTGTCCGGATTTGCCTTTTTCACCTGTTTTTCATTTCCAATCCATTCCAAAACCAACCCAAACTTATACAACATACATTTGTATATCAAACATAGTTAGTACAAGTTCCATTACATGTGGGGGTTTATAGAATCATATGACGAAGCTATCAGACTGTTGTATCTTGGAGGGGACAAGTCATACGAGAAAGTCTACTGCATCAGTTTTGGGCTTTGTCATCTATATAAGGCTTGAATCTCCTTAAATAGAGCGAGATACTCTTGTCTTAACCTGAATTTTTTTGTATCAAGTTTATTATTTTATACTTTGGTTCTCACATTTATTGTAATATCACCAACAATTTTAAGGAGATTCAAAAATGGACCCTATACTTGAGAAGCCTACATATTACATTGGATATTTCTACAAGCCTTTCCAATTGATGTGAGCCCAATTTAAGAGATGAAGAGAATTGAAAGGGACCTTACGAAACAAGGAAAAAAGATGTCCTTGTATACATTGAATGCACATATCCAAGTAGAGGAGGAGGTAAGAGGTAAAGATGCACTCATGATTTCAAGAGAGTAATGTTATCACTATTAAGGTGCGCTTTCTCTACTCAAATAATTTGCCTACAAATAATAATTATAGAAATGTTTATTTGAAGTCTAGGGAGAAAATTTGGAAAACCAATGTAGCAGACCTCAAGACAATGATGGAAGTTCAAATCATAAGAATATGAACCAATGACCCCTTTTACGTAATAAAAATTTTAGTGCTTATTTTGTCTATGGCAAAAGTGGGCATATTGCTTGAATTTGTGAATTTCCTGAACAAGAGGCTTTACCTCAAGCTAACGTTATTGAGCAGCCACTTGTGGCGATGATTGTAGCATCAATATGGTTGAGAGCATAAAAGGGTGGTGGTTAGATTCTGGTACCAATATGGATGTCTACTATGATAAAAAAAATTTAAAAAAAAAATATTAAAATGATTAGAATTGATAGAGGCCGAGAGTATGAATCCATCCAACTCTTTTGTTCAGTCTTTGGGAATTATTTATCACATCACACCTCCATATTTTCCTGCCTCTAATGGTGTGGATAAAAGAAAAAATAAAACACTTATTGAGTTAACTAATGACATGTTAATTTATTCTAGTGCTCCTTCCAATCTTTGGGGTGAAGCAATATTAACAACTTATCATGTTTTGAATCGGGTGTCACATAAAAAGACTAAATTGACTCTTTTTGAGTTGTAGAAAAGGTATAAGTCAAATTTAAGATATTTTAAAGTATGAGGTTGTCTAGTCTATGTTAGATTATCCGATCTCAAAAGACCCAAATTGAGTGTTAGAGCAGCCACTTTTGTTTTATTGGACATGTTTTAAATAGTTTTATCTTATAGATTTTTTGATATTGAACCCAAAGTGATTTTCATGTCGGTGGAAATTATTTTTCATGAAGAAATTTTTCCTTTTAAATTAAAAAATAGTGAGAGTCAATAAATTATAGAAATTTTATCAAATGATCCTAATTCTTCTACTCTTATTTTACAAAACCTAGAAACTTTTACTCCTATTTTGCAAAATCTAGAAAAAACAAAGTGTGCAAATTGACTAAGTCTCTTTATGGCTTAAGACAAACACCCAAACAGTGCCACGAAAAATTTGATTCTTACATAATTGAAAATGACTTCAAGTGAAATGAGTGTGATAAGTATATTTACTACAAATCTTTTAAAAATTCACATGTTCTTGTTAGCCTCTACATGTTGATATTTGGCTCTAACTTGTCTATTTTTAAAGAGACCAAAAATATGCTTAGTAGCCAATTTAATATGAAAGATCTTGGGCAGGCTAATTTCATTTTGGATATAAAAATTACCAAAATATGTGACGGTATTTTTCTTGATCATTCGCACTATGTTGATAAACTACTGAAATTTTTTAACTTTATTGATTGCAAGTATGTGACTATTTCTTTTGATTCAAATGTTCACTTATATCCTGTCAAAAGTGATGTTGATATTGTTAATCAAAAGAAATATGATAGAATGATTGGTAGCTTGTGATATGAGACCGATTGTACTAGACTTGAGATCAGTGGCATGTCATGGAAAGAATAATGAGAAATTTAGTTGGTACAAAAAATAATGGCTTATTTTTCAAAAAGTACCCTGTTGTTCTTGAAGGATATTGTGATACCGATTAGAATACCTTGTCAAGTGACTCTTTCTACCAGTAGTTATATATTTACATTGGGTGGTGGTGCTATTTGTTGGAAATCTAAAAAATAAATTATTTTTGCTAAATCTACCATGGAAGCTAAGTTTATTACTTTAGTTTTAGCTAGTGAAAAACCAAATTGGTTGGGGGACTTATTATTTGAGATCCCTTGTTGGGAAAAACTAGTCCCACCTATTTTGATTCATTGTAATAGCACTATTGTAATTGGTAGAGTAAGAAACCATTATTATAATGGTAAATCCAGACCTATCAGGAGAAAACAAAGTACTGTGAGATATTTGAATAGTGACATCATTAATATGGAGTATGTTAAAGCTTCTGATAATCTTGCAGATTCATTAACCATGGCCTTGAGAAGAGAAAAATTTTGGAGCATATCGAGGGGGATAAGGTTGAAGCCCATACAATCAAGAACCACGTATGAGGATACCCAACTCGGGGACCAAAGATCCTGAGAATTGGGTTCAATGGGAGAAACAAATAATATGGTGGTCGTAAGAAATGCATTATCTTTTAAATTATTTATTGATTGAAGAATATATTCCTATTGTGTGAGTGCATTTATCCTATAATGTATGGAGGTGAAGTTGTTAAAAAACTCTTAATAAAAATTTGTAGCTCCTATGAATGGGGTATTAGAATTACAGGAGTAAACTTGACAAATTTCACCTATATGAGTGTGGGAGTGGGGTCGCTTCGTATGAGAATTGAGTTAATTCTAAAAAATGCTCACAAAAATTGGGATGGACACATGGCTGTAATGTCTTGGCTATTAAAGCTCATGTCAACACTTGAATTGTTATGTGTGAGCAGTAATTCTTTATTTCTCCTACTCAGTCAAAGTTCAAGTCTGAGACCACTCTGACTCTGGAGTAGAGGTTACTGTTTCACTAAGTGAAGGTTCAATACAGAGCACACATTCATGAGATATAATGATCCCTCTTTGGTTGGTAAACGCTCTTGTACAGTACATTTTTAATATTAAAATAATTGGGGGAATGTTGGTACATTTAATATTATATATAATTCATTGTACTAGTGTATAATATTATATATAATTCATTTTACTAATGTATGATGTACATACATAAATCTTTATATACAATGTATTGTACATTTATATGTATCATATTATTACATACATGTATAACTACATATATGTACATGAATATTATCTAATTCATGTATTCATCATATTTAATACATGAATCATATTTATTAGATATATGGTATAAGTTAGATGCATATATATTATATATACATGAATGAATTGTATACATCAACTCTAGAAGGTTCTAAGAGCCTATAAAATATAGATATGATCTCTAAAATGTACATTTGATATTTTTTAAAAACAATTATCCAACATTTAAACAATACTACACATGCTTGAAAGTTAAAAACAAAGAAAAATATTTTTATTGGTGGAGCGTTAGATTTAACCACTTGTGCAGAGTTGATTATAGTCATACGACGAAACTGTTGGGCTGATGTATCCTGGAGGGGACAAGTCATACGAGAAGGTATGCTGCACCGATTTTGGGTTTTATCATCCGTAGATGACTTGAATCTCACTAAAGAAAACGAGATACCTACGCCTCAACTTGAATTATTTCATATTAAATTTATTATTTTATACCTTACTTCTCACATTTATTGTAATATCACCAACATGAGCTCCTTCAACTAGAATCACAACTAATAACCTTACTTTACTTAAGAGCAGTTAGAACTTGATTCGGAGTACAAAAAGTTGGAAAAATTACCAAAGACGAAAACCCAGAAACTTTAGACGCCTACTAGATAGGCTTTGTATAGATTACTGTAATATTACACTATTCAGGGGTAATTATTTTGTTATCCTAAACCTAGAGGTAACATTTATCAACTAGACAAAGTAACAGTTTGAGATTGAGACAATCTCAACTCTAAATTGGGATGTAAATCGAGTCGTGTTGTGTCATTTTTGTTTTGTGTCAGTTTCGATCGTGTTATTTTTTAGCGTTTGGTCATTTTCAGTATATGTTGAATTCGTGTCAATATTCATGTCAATAAAAAAATATTTAATTTTACAACAAATCATATAATACTATTTAAAGAATTAAAAAAATTATAAAATTTTTATTTTTTGTCTACAATACTCGTTAAGTACTTATTTTTTATTTACATTTCCCATTAATCGCGTCGAACCTTAATTTGACCCATTTATTACTCGTATCAACTAATCGTATTATTTTCGAATTTTGTGTCGGGTCAAATTCATGTAGGGTTCGTGTTAATAGATAAAATTGACACTCCAACCTCTCCAGGTTAAATGGCCAAATTGAAAAAAAAAAAAAAAAAAGTCTTAAGGAATAAGTTGAAATAAATGACAGTATAAAGTCTATGATTTACGTGGGTTCTAATTAAGCTAGTACACGACACATGTAGTCTTCTATCTTTGTAATTTACCGGTAATTGATAGCAACAGACGCAACGGACAAATAACCTCTCACGTACAGTTATCATAAACGCAAATCCCTCTGTCGGGACGAAGGTGCATGAATACGTCCAGGAGAGGTTGGACATTATCTTTATGGGTAAATTATATTTTGTACCTTTTAAATTTTAAATTTTTTTATTTTATACTTTAAAAGATTAAGTTTTTCATATTTTACTAAATATATTGAAAATATTGTAATGTAATTCTTCTATTAGTTTTTGTTATTCATTTGGTCATCATCAATGAGGTGAATTTTGACAGAATAAGTAACGGAAATGTCACATTGCCATATTTTTAATACATTAAAAATATAATATGAAAAATCTCATCTTTTAATGCACAAAATAAATAAACTTAAATCTTTCGACGTGAAAAATGAAATTTCTCCTTTGTTTTATTCAATATGGCCGTAAAGGATACTCATTTAAAGGTAGAGTCGTTAAACATAATTTAAACACGACAGAAACCAATGGTTTGTAGGGGAACCCTACCTTCTCTAATTCATTCGACATGTGCAATTTCTTTTCTATCAATACGCCCTGCAATTTGTACTAGAATTCCTTTTGTATCTGCTTGTTCAGTTAATTCAATAGCTTTTTTTATTGCTTTGCGAAATAAAACTCTATTTTTTAATTGGTTAGCTATAAATTCTACAAGAATATTAGGATTTTCATAAGGTTTTGTAATTCTTGTGATAGCAATGTTAAGTTTTTGGTTCACATTATTTATTTAATAAATCTAATGAATTTATCATCCATGATAAGAAGTGAGTTATATTTTATTATTTTTTAGGTTAATTGCATTGGAGATCCCCAAAGTATGAAGTTTGTCTCATTTTGGTCTCTGAGTATTGAATATGTTTCTATATGATCTCTCAAGCAGGCAGCGTCCAGATTGCTAACATTTTTTTATCATAAACTTGTCACGTGATACTTAAATATGGACAAAAAAATAATTTAGATAATTATTGACCAAATTTTTACTTAAATTTTAGTTAAATAGCTACCTAAATTACATAATTTTGATCATGAGTTATCCAAAATTTGATTAAAAACTACTCATATTACACATTTTTTGTCAAGAGCTACTTAAATTTTGTTTAAGAGCTATCAAAATTATTTTTTATCCATATTTATGTATTACGTGACAAGTTTATGATAAAAAATCGTTAGCAATCTGGGCGTTGTCTGGTTGAGGGAGCATATAGAAATATATTCAATACTTCAAATATCAAAATGATATAATTAAAATATTGGGAATTAAAATGAGATAAATTTCATATTTTGGGGATCTCTAATGCAATTAACTCTTATTTTTTTATTGAATCGGATGACACCAAATATTTACTCATAACACGTAGTTAGTCCCACGAGAAACGCCGCGCACAAACCAAAACATTTCCCACCTGGCCAACCACTTCTTTTGCGCCGGCCGTTTTTTAAACTTTCCTTCCAATTCCGGCCAAACCCACATAAAGAACAGAAAAAAAGAAGAAGAAATAACGAGATTTACTTGACTGGCTTTGGTTTTCGAGAATTTTAGCGAGAGGTTTTTCTTTTTATCTGCCGGACATAGGGAGGATGGTGGCGTATGGGCTCAACGACACGGCCCGTTGGTGGGACCAAGTGAACGAGTCCCCTGTTTGGCAAGATCGAATATTTCACGTCCTTGCTGCGCTCTATGGAATTGTCGCCGTCGTTGCTCTGGTTAATTAATTCTCTTTTTCTTTTCTGCATTTTGGTTCATATTGATTGAATTTTTCTTTTCTCTGGGTTTTTTTTTATTTTGCATGTTTCGAGTTGATTGATGACGATTTATAAATTACGATCGCTTCATGAGGTGATGTAGGAAGCTACATTTTGGTTCATTTTGTTTGGTTTTGTTCTCGGGGGCCATTGCGTTTTCTAGTTGAATGGTTAGAATTTTATTAATTACGAGTGTTTCATGGGATTTACGTGTCCTTGGTTCTCGAATAAACGAAGAAGAAATGTTTGTGTGTGTGTGTGCATTTGCATGTGAGGGATTGGAAATTTTTGTTGATTTTGTTGAGATTAATAAGAAGTGTTTGTGTGCGCGTCTCTGTCCGTGTGTTGATTGCATGTGAGGGATCGGAAATTTTCTTTATTTTCTAGTTTAAGAGGAAATTTGTGTGTTTGTGTGTACATTTGCATGGAAGGGATTGGAAATTTTGTTGATTTTTTATATTAAGAAGAAAGATTTGTGTGCAAGTTTGTGTTAGTGTGTAGATTTGCATGGGAGGGATTGGAACTTTTGTTGATTTTTGATATTAAAAAGAAATGTGTGTGTCTTTGCATGTGAGAGATTGGAAATTTTTATTTTTGAGATTTAGAAGAAATGTGTTTGTGTTTGTGCATATGAGGGATTGATTTCTTCCTTTTTTTTTTTTTTTGTTGAGATTTTCTATATCTTGACTAGCTAACAGAAATTTGGTGGGAAAACTTGAAGTAATTCCTGGTTTTTATGTTTGAGTGTGGTTGAGTTTCTCGCTATCTTGCATATTTCTGCTTGAGAGCTGAGGAAATGAGTAGGATTTCTAATTTCGAATCTCTATAATCTATATATAATTTTTCCTTCTATTTCTGAGGAAGAAATTTTTGGAGTTAATGACAAATTGAAGTTTCAAATGATGTTTCCTTATGCTTTCTTGGAAATTGAGCAGAGGATAAACCATTAGTAGTTGTTGGGGTTTGGATCCCAGGAAAGGCTAATTCTGTGCACAGGTTCTTTTTGACATTGTTATTGCTTTCGTTGTTGTGGGGCTGGGGCTGGGGAGTATAGCAAAGAGAAATTTTAGGAAACAGAACGTAAATTTGTAGGTGAACTCCTTCTCAATGGTGAGGATCATTTCGCAATATCCAACTAAGCTATTTTTATGAATTTACTGGTGCCTGAGAATGAGAATATGGTTGCTTGTTTAACCATGTGGAATTTGATTATATTAGGTACAATTGATTCGAATACAATTGAGAGTGCCAGAGTATGGTTGGACTACACAGAAAGTGTTCCATTTTCTCAATTTCTTGGTCAATGGAGGTTTTGTATCTCTTTTTCCTGATATCTTCTGTAATTCAGGTTTGGGACTTTATACTAAGTGGAATTTGTTCCTTTTGGCAGTTAGATCATTTATTTTTGTTTTCCGCCGAGATGTTCAGAAATTGCAACCAGAGGTTAGGAACAATTTTGTAATGCATTATAGACTTGTTGATTGCTTTCAACTATTTTTAACATTGTAGCTTATCATGCTATATTTGCAGATTTTTCAACATATATTGCTTGATTTGCCAAGTCTTGCTTTCTTCACAACCTATGCGCTGCTGGTTTTGTTCTGGGCAGAAATATATTACCAGGTTAGGTTTGGTTCTGTTGACTTGTTTTCTCAGATTTGAAGATCATGAATTGGTGTAAGTATGTGGCTGGCATCCATATTTGGCAGGCACGTGCTGCACCTACTGATGGGCTCAGGCTGAGTTTCTTTACAATTAATGGGTTTGTGTATGCCACTCAGGTGAACATTCTTTTACATATTGATATCAACAAAGCAGAGAATAGCTATGTTTTTGAAAATTATATCATCATCTTCGGTTTTGTTTTTCTTTTTTTATGACATTTTTCTTCTTTTCCTTCCTTTCTGCATTAATTATTGGATGCCTTAATACAATATACAGAATAAAAAGCAATGATCCACTTAATTTCAATCACCGAGTGGCAGTTATAGTGAAAGGAACCTACTTGGCTAACATGTAAATAGGGCAGTTAAGATGGCTTGAATGGGTTCCTTTTTTTTTCCCTAGACTGAGATAACTTCCTTTTCTTCCGGAAAGGATTTGAAAGCCTCTTGTTGCAGTATAGGCTTTTATGAATCTATGTTCTTCTGTTTATGCTTTTTTTCTTGTTTGAAAAACGAACTAGTGTGAAGCACATTACCATTTTGGAAGTCACCATATGCAATGCTATCAGTTAAGAAGTCAAGAATATATGAGAAGCTTGATTCATATTCAGATTTGATGCTATTGAAGCTAGTTGAACGGTTGTGGTTGAGATTCTGCATGACCAATTAACTAATAGCTACTGTTATTGCTGAATCACGTTAGCAAGGCTCCTCCTAGGAGACCACTAACTTCCCAAAACAAAACTGTAGTGAATTACTGGAACTTTCTGATCTGCATCTACGATAGTCGATATGTCTTGTATTCATAGTGATTTATAATAAAACCAACATGAATTCACTAGGATCAAATGTTTTCTGTCATGATTTAAGATCCATAGTTGTCTGCCATATATGCTTTTGTAAAGCAAATCACCACATTACGGGCATAGATCAGTGTTACTGTGAGTGTGATAGGTGGATTAATTTTAGCAGCTTCACCACATATGCTATGAGAGTGAGCACCTTCTCTTGAGATAAATTCATGATGAATGAGGTACGATCGTGCACTAGCAGTTTGAGTAGCCACATTTAAGCAGCAGCACCAAAAGCGATGGAAGTCTTGAAAGTCTTAAGAACTTAGGGCTGAAGAAGACGAAATAGGCTTCTAGGGACAAGGTTAGACTGTGTCAAAGGAGTTGGATTGGCTAGGGGCTAATAAGAAAATAAAAAAGGAGACTTTTCCAGCATTTTGACCTATAAATGGCTGTCTGGTGGGTCTGGATCGTTTGAACTTGTTAAGAGAGACGATTGAGCTTGATGAAATAGGAAATTTGGGCTTGACACAGGAGAGGATAGCATCTGTGGTTGCAGGTTAAGGATGCAGATATTGATGAAGAAGAGAGCAAGAGAAAGGGGTGATGGAACCCTAAAGTGATACTTAGGTTCTTAGGGCTCACATGCTAGATATGATGCAGGCATAAGAAATGTTTTTAAAATATTTCATCATCCAATATGCAAAACTATGCTAATACATCACGTACATATAAGTGATAAAGGCTTGACTGCTTAGTGTACTAAGCTGACCATTTAGAACAATGTCCTGACTAAATGGACTCACACTACATAAATAACAAAGTGCACAAACGCCCATCAAGCCAATGCACTCCTACAACCCAAGACAAAATGGCCATAATTCTCTTAACATCAATATCACATGAGAAACAACTACTAACCTAGAGAATTGCTGTGGCAAGTTCTATGTTAGAATTTTACCAAATAACTATGCGGCCTTGGAATTCAGGTTTTCCATTCCCTTGTAAGGTTTTCTGAATCTTGCTTTCATTCTCATTTTTGCATTAATACTTTAGTTGATTTAGGCCTTCAAAAGCTTCCTTCAGCTTGTTTACAACCTTTTTTGGAACAATCAAGTCACTCAGGTCATACAATTTTTCTCCTTCCTCAGATCAATTGTCCCCCCAAGTCAGGGGGATACATGATATAAATAAGTCAAATTATATCCGGATATATCATATTTATTTTGAATATTAGTTTTCCTTTTTTGTAAACAATAACCAAGGGTAGACACACAGGAAGACAATTCACACATTGCGTAGGACGAGGGAAAAATTGCAACATTGAGGATTATTAAACAACCCAAAATTAAACATAGCCCAAGTGCACAAACATGAATCCATTTCAAAATTTGAACAAGTACTCGAGTCCTTAGTATCCCAGGAAAAAAATCAAATATAAAATCTAGATTTTAACAATGACTAGAGCAAAGACTTAGACTCCTGAGTGAGACAGCCAACCACTCTAAAGATCCACTCGCGTCATTATCACTCTCTTCGCTATGGCGCGTGTGGTAAATTGTGGAGGAATTTTTGTGTAGATATTTTTCTAAGTTCCCATGTGTGTAGCTTCTATAATAATATACTTAAAGGCTCGTCTAAATCGACCACGAAAGGGAGTAGAAAAAGATTGGTAATTGTCTTAGCCACTCATGAGGAATCATTTTTAGTTTATATCTTGGGAAATCTTACTTTATGTGTCATTCTGAAAATGAATATCTACTTCTTTTCAGCTGTTAGCTTGCAAGTAGGCAACCAATATGCAAAGAAAGATGGGAATTCATTATTAGAGCAGGGGAAGAATTTATTCAAGGGCTAGGTAGTTTATATGTTCAGATTTTAGCTAGTAGTTGAATTTTTTTATGTCATTACTTTTTAACTTTTTATGTTTGCAGTATTTTGGTCATTGCAATATCGTGATGACCTTCCTGATGCTTGGTGTTAGGTCCTATGACTCTTCTAGCTTAACAGTAGGATTGATTCTTTTATCTTACTTGGTTTTGTAGGTAGGACTACGAAACAATTTGAACCATTCGAGCTGGGCTCGAGCTTGACTTGTTCAAATTGCAAAATATACCAATCTGATTAGATTTTCAATCTTCTTTTGTAAGCTCGCCGAATCCAGCTACATGCAGCTCGACATGAGTAGGCTTGCCTCAGCTCTAGTAGGTTGTTAGTTATAACTAATTCTGATTTTATTGTCAAAAACAACGCCTACTCGAAGGAGGATTCCAAACTTTTCGTCAAATAATATAGACTTCTTTCTTCCTTTTTCCTCTGATAATTTTTTAGAAAGTTTGAAGTTCTAGGGTTTGATTTTACAGTTGATTATATATATTTTGGAGATTTTGTTGAAAAATTGATTGTTTCAAAATTGACTATTTAGTTCTATATAGTGTTATCAGAACCGGACCGGACCGGCTTGTCGAACCGTGAACTGGGACCTCAAACGGTCCGGTTCTCTAATTAGACCGCTTAAGGAATCAAACCGCTTAGGAACCATAAAATCGGCCGATTTTTGGACAAGAACCGTGGACCGGACGAGTTTGTAAACCGGACGGTTGGAACCACATCAGGCGTCAGACGATGAATAGGCAACTCAGGCGAGAGGCGACCACTCTGCTCGAAGCTCAGGCGACTCTCCTTCCTTCTCCTTGCTTCGATCGCCTTTTGTGAGTAGTCTCATGATCTCATCTCTGTTCTTTCTCTCTATCTCTCTGTCTCTCTCTTTCATACACACACCACCACCGGCTACTGAATAAATAGTCCTTCCCAAGGATCGAAGTTTCGTTTCGAAGTACCGTTTCGGTCGGCTAAAAAACGGAAACGTTTCGGAAACGCAGAAAAAATATGGAAACACGTGGAAACACAAATGCAATTCGTTTATTTATAAAGATAAACTAAATAATTGATTAATTCAACGTATTTATTGGGTTAATATCCATTTATACAAGAATAAATTTAAATTGGAGGCAAAAAAAAGCTTGACATAAGGCGGAAATCACTTAAATTAGTTTCAAACACTTAATTTTCATCAAATAAACAATTTTTTACATAATGTTAAGATCTCATGATACACATAAAATGCTAATGAGTACATATTTACATGGCTACATCCATCCCCCTGTGGAGTGTCGAACAGGCTCATACATCGGTGTAGGCTCGGGGTAGCTACTAATAGGTATTAAATATAATTACAGTGGGGTATTAAATGTAATTGTAATAGGTATTAAATATAATTACAGTGGGTATTAAATATAATTACAGTAAGATATTAAATATAATTAAAGTAGGGTATTAAATATAATTGTTCATATTAATAACCAAAAAAATTATAAAAAGGAGAAGGGCAGTGGGGAATTAAATTTAATTATTGTGGGTATTAAAAATAATTATAGGAGGTATTAAATGTAATTACATGAGGTATTAAGTATAATTATAATGGGGTATTATATGTAATTAGTCATAGTTATAACAAAAAAAAAAATATAAAAGCAGAGGGTCAGCAACACTCATCCACACGAACGACCAAACGGACACAGAGCGAGAGGCGAGAGGCGAGAGGCGAGAGGCGAGAGGCGAGGGCTTGCGATGGCGATCGCGATGCCGCTGCCGCGATCTGTTGCCGGAGAGAGAGAGAGAGAAAGAGAGACAGAAGAAGAAGAAGAGAAGACATACCTGGATCAGTGGGTATCTCGTGGTCGCTGCGATGAAGACCGAACAACTCCCAGCCCTAGTGCCTTTCTCTGCGATGGAGTCGAGGTAAGTTCTCCTTCAATTTTTTGTTTATCTGGACTCTGGTGTCTTTCTCTCCCTCTTCTCTGTTTTTTTTTTGCTGCTTGAAAGACTGGACTGGACTGGAGTGACAAATTCTGAAGGAATCTATTTTCTCCCTCTTCTCAGTCACTGGACATACATGTGATTTCTGAAGGAATCTACTTTCTGCCTTTTTTGTTTTTTTGGCTTGGAGCTGTGAACGAATCTGTTGACTGAGCCTCTCTCTTTTTTCTTTTGGACTGGAGTGGTGAACCGAGTATATGTTTCGTCGAAACTGTACTGTTTCGACCAAAACGGTCCGAAACAGTGCCGTTTCGACCGAAACACTGGAATTCTTTGATTCAACCACTGTTTCGTATCGTAGTGTTGAAATTCCGAAACGTTTCGGACGTTTCGAAACGAAACTTCGATCCTTGGTCCTTCCTTTTCTTTTTTTTTTTTGAACATGAACAGTAGCCTTGATTCATGTGCTTTCTGTCATTTATTTGTCTCGAGAAGGCAAAAAGGCAGATACCATTGTGTTGTCTCTTTCTAATTCCTATAAGTCTACAACAACTTGCATATAATGAAAATAATTTCCTAATGCCTTTTATTTTTGTTACTCTTGTTATTATTTTACTTTTTTTTTATTAGATAGGATTATGTGCTAATTATGTTAATTTTATAGTAAATTTTATGTATTATGGATATATTTTATATTTTTTAGCTAAATTATTATTTTTTATTATTTTTTTATTACACAACCGGTCGGACCAGTTGACCCAACGGTTGAACCAATGAACCATCGACTCGGTCCTTCTGCCGGTTCGATGTCCGGTCTGGTTCTGATAACACTGGTTCTATAGTTCAATTTTTCGAGATATTTGCTGAGAGATTGAGTTCAATTTTGCTTTGAGTTCAATTCGAATGCTGGCAAGCTTCTGGCGAGCAAAGCTTGAGCAAGAATCTAACCTCGGCAGTCGAGCTTGACTTCAACTCGAGTTTGGCCAGTTCTGAACCAGCTGAGCTTGAGCATGCTCAAGCTTGGCTTATTTAACATCCCTATTTGAAGGCATCCCTACTTGATCCTTGTCTTCAACTATTTAACTTTAAGGTTTTGAGGTCTCTCAGTAAATTTCCCTCTATGATAAGCCTAGAGCTCTTTAATGATATTTCTAAAACACAGTTCTTCTCTCCCTTATAGACCCTTTGGAGCCTATGTATACATTGAATCTTTCGTGCTCTAACAGCAGAAGAGACAGTTGCCCCAATAGTGACAAATGGTGGAACCTGTTTTCTTTTGTTTTTCCTTTCTTCTCCTATTTTTCTATGCTTTGGGATGAGTAGAGCACAATAATGATGTATCATTTAGTCTAGAGAATAAGAAGAAAAGAAAAAGGATCTCCATATAATTTCTGTAGATTTGGAAAAATGTTTAAGATAATTTTCTCGGAATATGACATGTTGTGTTTTAGATGCATAGGACAATAAAATTGTGTAGTGATGTGATATAAGACTTTTATGAGGGGGCTATGTCTACAATAAGATTAACTGCAAGTGAAATAATTGAATTTTAGTGATGATGAGAATATGATTGAATCTAGGTCAGCCTAAGTCATCTTTTATTTTTTTGTAGATGATTGACTAGATACATTCATAATGAGATTCCATTGTGTAGGCTGTCTGATTATATTATTTTAAATGATGAAAATTAACACTAGATTAGGAATAGAAGCATTAGAATCAAGACAGTCTAATATAATTAGGACTAAAGCTAGATGCATGGAATGTAATAAATAAAAGCAGGAATAGAAATGGGGAAGAAGTGATTCAAGAAAAAAGATAGAAAAGAGTAAACATTTTCATTATCTAGGCTCAATTAACAAAATTCTGTAAGGCAACCTCCGCGATAGGTGAGCCTTCAGAGTTCAGCCTCAATCGTACTATTAGGTAGCCATTTTGGCATGTGGTACATATATTATGGGATTTATTGCAGGTTGAGGACTATTCGTCTCTATTTCACCTTTCTGTTTGGCGTGTCTTGGCAATGGAATTCTGTTCTGTAATTTTTTGTTTGTTATCACACACCAATGGTTCTATACTGGATAAACTTTGCAGAGTATTAAATAGTTCTACAGTCAGTTAAGTTTATATTGTGGAAGCATATCACTACTGCATATTTTCACATAGACATTGTGGACCTGATTGACATTAACATCTACTCTTTCCATTGAATATCTCCCAGATTATTTTGTGGCTGATTATATGGTGGAAACCTACTCGAGTTTTGATCATACTGTCCAAGATGTTCTTTTCAGGTTCTTCTTTCTATGATGTTCGTTAAATTTTACTTTATTATTGGATGAATATTGTGAGCATAACTGTTGTGATGTGCTCCTATATGTGTTGGCAGGTGTATCTTTGTTTGCAGCCCTGGGGTTTCTTCTTTATGGAGGAAGGTAATTTTTCCCTCTTTGCTGATTCGGCCATTAGGGTTGAAGTCCGCAACTCTGATCAATGCAAATGCCTCACACGTCAATCCACATTTCTTTTTTGACACCCATATTAGAGCATAGTTGCCAGTTATGTTCAGGAATCTAACTATCCATAGCTCAGCATTTTATGTTGCCACCAACTCATAAGATTTCTCATAAATTGGAAGATTAAATTGCTCCTTCCGGCACGTTCCCCATGCCCAAAGCCAGTGGTTAGACCTTTATAGATTCATGATGTCTCTGGTTCTAATATAGATGCTTCTTTATTGTGCCAAGAGAAGGGGGCTGTTGTTCAATATTTGATAAACTTTACTCCTTATAGCAAAGGACGGGTTCATGATAAATTCCTTCCTTTTTTTTTTTTTGCATTTTTCTTTTTCTTTTTTTTGCAGGGGTGTGTGTGTGTGTGTGTGTGTGAAGAACTGAGAATTTTGTTCCACAGAAACACATTAGGATAATTGAGGAAAGAATGAGGCGTCCGTCTTCAAAGGGAAAAAGCTAAAAAGAAAAAGGAAAAAGGAAAAAAAAAAATCGATTCTTTTTAGGCAGGTTAACAATTTGATTCTTGGTATGGTCTTTCCTATTATTATGTAGTCCCTTTGCTAGACTGCAACAATGTCAGACACTGAAATGCCATGCAAAATTGCTGCCCATCTGTGATATCACTCAGCATTTTTGTTATTTTTTATTGTTGCATATTTTAAGTGGGTGCTTTCAATTAGTTATTTGTATGTTGCTGTGGGAGATGTTTTCAAAGGTCACTAGTTTTCTACCAAGAGGATCTAAGATTTGGAACAAAACCTTCTAAGAAAGACCTGTTCTTAGAGCATTGTGATGATGTATCCTGTTTTAAATCGTTGAGACTACGTTGTCTTTGCCTTCATTAGTAGTTTGCTGGAGCTGTACCTTCTCTGAGACTTTCAGGGAAGAACCATCTCCATGTTATGTTAAAGCTTTTTGGTGTATTTTATCATGCAAGTTCCTGTTTTAAACATTCTTCGTCTTTCCGGTAAGACATCAAAATTTGTTGGTTGATTATATATCCATTCTTGATGGACATAGCTGCTGATTTATTTGCTGTACTTGGAGGTTTTACATTCTAGATATGTTATTGTCTCTCCTCTCTCGTCTGGGCCCAGATGTGGATTTCTTGGTAGAGTAACAATTATTTTATTAACTGTTTGCTCTAGCCCTAACAACGCCTTCTCTTTTCTCCCTCCCACCCCCTCACTCCAAAAGACAACCACAACCTCATGGGGAACAAAAAGGATTTGGATGAAGCTTGGAATTGTAGCAGTTCCGAAGTGAATTAATTTGGGATTATTGTTACCATTTGGGGTCGTTGCACCCAGATCGTGAGTTGTTTGGGGTTGAGCTATTTCTTAACTGTTGGTAGAACCTGGAAATCAGTGTGATTGATTGGTTTTGTAATTTTTGAACCCATAAACTTTCTGATTTAGCTGGAATATAAAGCCAACCCATCACAATTTATTGTCGTTGGTTTAATCTGTTTTTGGTTTGAGCTATTCATTTGCATTCCTAGATGTTTTGTGTAAGCTGTGGTATCCTATAATATATATTCCTGTGAACTCACATTTTTGTGCTTCCTTACCTCTTATTGTCATCTTTATGCAGGCTCTTCTTAATGTTGCAGCGCTTTCCTGTGGAATCAAAAGGGAGGCGCAAGAAGCTACAGGAGGTATATCTTTCCTAAACTTTATTGGGTTTTTTTTTTCGCTGACTGATTTTCCATGCTTGTTTATTAATTGTTTCTTTGTATTTTGGTTTCCTCAGGTGGGCTACGTAACTACCATATGCTTTTCATGCTTCCTTGTTAGAGGCATTATGGTGAGTCCATTTGTGTTCCCCGCGAATGCTTTCTGCTGCTTGGCCTTTTGTGAACACATTTTTTAATGTATGCTAAATCTGAGTTACAAGGATGGCTGGGTTAATGCTAGTATGAATTGCAAATCTATTTTGGACTACAATATTTATTGGTGTTGGGCTGATGACATCATGCATGTTTTTGATTGCTAAGCAGTACCATGATCATGATATATTGTTACTGTTAATTGATCAGTTCCATGTCACCTTGTGCTTTTTGATTCACATTTACATTTGATAAACACATATTGCTGCTGAAGCACATGGTGAGGGTTTTGCTGCCTCGTGATGTAATTAATCTGACATTTGTCTCTATATAATGTGATCATGCTACAGATGTGCTTTAATGCATTTGATAAGGCTGCAGACCTTGATGTTTTGGATCATCCTCTTCTGAACTTTGCATATTACCTGGTATGTTTCTTTTCATCGCCGAATTTTGATGTTTATGCATGTACAATAAAATGATGGCAATAACACTGATGCTTGAGCATGTAATGACTTGAGGAAAAATGGTGGTTGAATGACAAAGTTTAGGTGTCTACATGTTAACTGATTGAAGTTCTTCTTTTAATTACATTTTTTTGAAATATGTGCCTCAGCTAATAGTGTTTTTCACGAGTATGGTTGTAAGACTGTTGACGTGGTTGTTATTTGGTAGATGGTTCGTCATGCTTTCAAGGAAGAATTCATTTTTTTCATACTCTGTTCCATGTCATGTGGTTTTTTTTGGTTATCTTCTGAAGAGGAAACAAAGGGTATATTGATGGCATACTCCTTCCTTTTGTGTGACATGGATACAAGGTGTGAAGACCAGAATTTGTGAATAACTTAAAATGCCTAGGGTAGATATCCCGTGTTCCTGGTTGTGTGAGGATGTGTTTCTTCTTGACCCTGAACAATTATTTTCCTTCTTGGTTGATGACATTCCCTAGGGGTATTCAATACTTCTGGATAGTGAGTTGGTGACATTCTATTTAGTGATATTGACAATGATCTATACTTTTCCTCTCCTCAACAGGTGGTGGAGATATTACCTTCTTCCCTTGTCCTTTTCATTTTGAGGAAGTTGCCGCCAAGGCGTGGAATCACACAATATCACCCTATTCGCTGACAGGACTAGGGATGATATATATGATGGAGAGGAAATATCCAAACATGGAGTAATCACAAGTTGGCTGTTTTGATGCTGATTTCCCAAAACAAGGGAAAAAGATAATTGCCACTTTGCATGCAGTGATGAGCTAATCTCAGGGATTCCAAAATGCCAGTTTGTTCTTGCACGGGGATTGTAGTTTTGTTGAGTTGAAGCAATTCTCAAGGATTGTGAAAAATGTTGAGATTTCAGTGTAATGGTCTGCTTTTTTTTTTTTTGGGGGTTTCTTATATGGTAATTTTTGCTTTTCTTTGGTGCAATGCTGCTGCGGAACCGAGTGACCTTTACCAGTAAAAAGAAAATAGATAGACAAGAATCTCCTAGATTCTCCTTGGCCAGTGGACTGATTTTTTTTTTTTGTTTGGTATGAATGTTGTGTTAGCAACAAGTGATGCATAACTCCCGTAGGCAACCATCAAAAAATAAATTGAAGGTGGAAAGAAAAGAGATTTTACTTGGTAATTTGATTTTCTTGGCATAAGTTTAGAGCTTAAGTTTGAGGTTCTGCATCCATGTTTATGATTCTTTTTTCCTTTTACCTCTAATACTCATCTCATTTTTTATTCACGACTTTATGTTATAGATTTTTTTTTGATTCTTGCTCGAATCTTCCACTCGTTCCTTTTCTCTTGGACTTGGAATGAAAATCAAATCAGAAAAGTTTTAGTGGTCAAAAATGTTAACGAGATAATTTCCTATAAAAGTTTCTTCCTGATGATTTACGTATCAATCTTTTACATATGAACGAAAGAATATACAACAATGACGACTGCTGCAAATTTCTCAAGTTAATAAACATTTGTATACTGTAAAGAAGGCCTGTTGACAGATTAGCAGAGGGAAGCATACCTTGTTGAAAGAACATCTTGCCACTAAGCAACTGCTTGAAAGATTTGATGAACTGATCGGGTATTGCAACATATACAGAGGAAGGGAGCTGTGTTTGAAGCGAAAATGCCGTGAGATATGGAGATGAGGGTGTGGGTGGAGAATTGTCTGGTGGTTGTGGTGGACTGGCTTGGCTGTCAATTCAATCACTCGATCAACCAGTCTTAGTGCATTTCTTTGTGGCATTTTGGACTTTTTGGTTTTGCATTTGAGGTCTCAAATATTAAGGTCGTTTGCTCCACTGCGTCATATTGGCGGGGGATTGAGCTGGTAAACTTAGGAGAACAAGCTGTTTTGATTTCGGGGTTCATGGTCACACTGTTAGTCATTGTTTTGGAGGACACCCAAAGGGAGTTGTCTATCCTACTGAAAAAAAAATGGTACCATACCTTTATTTTCTAGGTGTTTCTATCGTTGTTGTGGTTTCAAAAAAAGGGATAAAAAAATTAATATAATAGTGATAAAAACAACCACAAGTGTGGTAAATCATCTAAAAAGTGATATTTTTTTTTTGTATTAAAAGAAATTGGTAAAAATAGTTACTACAACAATGATAAAAATACACACAACAGTGATAAAAATACAAATGTAATAAATTGTCCATAAAAGTGGTAATTATTTTGGTTATAAAATGACCCACAAAAATTGTAAAAACACTAATTGAAATAGTAAATTTTAGAATTACGATACTGAATTTTTTTTGTTGGTACCATAGTCAAGTCCCTTTGAAAGAAGGTGAATATGACACATGATTCGAGGTCGCAATCACGGTGTTGCATAATGATATTGGATGATGTACACGAAATGAATTGATGGGACATTGTGCGGCTCACCAATAAAAAATAGACCACAAAACACGCTTGAGGGAGGCACCGAAGAGTTATGTCAAATGGAGCTGAGTACGCCCCTCGGAGCCTAGCATTAAATAGGATCTGACAGCTCATTAATGTGGGTCTTGAGTGATTTGACAGAGCCATTAATGAGTGTCCAGATCCTCGAAGAATGTGGAGACATTCATCATTATGAGGCATTAATGACCATCATGCCGACATGAAGACCTCGGGGCGGCCCGAGGAATGTTTATTCCTCCTAATGAAAGCTCGGGGCGTAAGTTCCAAGCGCTGATATGAGGTATTTAATGACCGGGGATTGGACCATGAATGCTCGGCAGTTCCCAAGTGAGGGTCCATTTGCCCAAGAAGATTAGCCTTAATGAGACTTAATAGAATGACACTCATTATGCTAGAAGGTGAGCACAGACCATTAAACTCTAGGATTGGTCATCATTGCGAATTCAGGTATAAATACCCCTCAGAAAGCTAGACTAAGGTATGTAATTTTAAGGGAGAAATAAACTATGCATTATGACAAACATGCTGACTGACTTGAGTTTCGGAGGAGATTAGTTGGGTACACATCCGATCACTTTCCTAATCCGTTAATTGTTTTAGGTTCACCATTCAGAATTATTTAGCGGGTCGCTATCTCAACATATTGCAGGAATTCACCCGTGCAATTTGGCACCGTCTGTGGGAAAATCCTTGGACCGGATTTCCTCGTAGCGACATCATCATGGTGAACACCCAATCTTAGGGCGAACTAGGGTGCAGTCTATGCATGAGAAACGTAGAAGTTAGTTGTCTTCCCGCCGTCACTGAATCTTGCTCCTTGAACCAATTGGATGGAGTTCAATGTAACTTGCAGTAAACAACACTGGTGGACCAGAGCTTGGGGGGACAAGACGTCCTAGCTCGAGAAATTGTCGAGTTAATGAAAAAACAGATGGGAGGCCGTTTGAGACGACTCGAAAAAGACAACGACAATGTGTAGACCCCGCTCGACAATTTCGAGTGGTCAAAGGAAACCAGTTGGCGAAGCAGCAGGCGTGAAGACTAGAGTATCCATCGGAGCTACACCCGGGATACAAGGCAAAAGGCCCTAGGACGGGGCTTGCATCAGCACCTGGGTGAGAAGCGCGGGGTTTGTAGTCACAAAGGGTGTGCCCCCGAGGATACGTCTGAAGGAAGTATGACGCACCGACAAGCAGAATCATACACGGACTAGAAGGCCAAGGGACTTAAGGACAAGGGGCCCCGAGAGGATCTACGGTCACGCCTCAACGCCAAAGAGCCTTCCGAAGGGAGGGCGACGACATAGAACATGAGCAAATCATGTTGCCATTTGTCCTAGCTATCAGAAAGGTGGAGATGTCAAAGAAGTTCACCGTCCCCCGTTTTAAGGTTTATGACGGGAGGACGGATCCCGAGGCAGTATAAGCAACTTATGTCTATCTATGACACGGACCAAAAACTACTGTGCCGAGTTTTTCCCATGAGCCTCGGGGACATTTCCATGAAATGGTATGAGAGCTTGGCTCTAGAAAGTATTAGGTCTTGGAAGCAGATGACCGAACTGTTTGTCGCTCGATTTATCACCAGCAACAAAAGGTCAAAGGATATCGGTACATTGCTGGCACTCAAACGGAGGAGTGGGGAGACCTTCCGGTAGTATGCGATCTGATATTGGGAGGAGGTAAATGAAGTTGAGGCATATTCTGAGACCATGGTGGCAGCTTCCTTTCAACTAGGGTTATCCCAAGACTTCGACTCCCCTTATAATACCATCATGGTAAGAACCTGGTTATACGCTATGAAGGTTGTGCACTCATCTTACCATCAGAAGATCAAATTCCCTACCCTAAAGGGAATTATGGAGATCCGCGGTGATCACGCTTCATCGAAAAGCTATTTTTACGTAGCGGTGAAGACCGGGGTCAACGCTAAAGCCCAAGAGCGTGATCCTGAGGCGGTGTTGACCAAATAGTAATTACAGTTTGATCGGCTGGGTTTGATGAGCCAATAATAAACCCAGCCGATCGGTTTACAGAGGCCCTAGTTAAGGTCCTTCTCAATCCCAATGACAAGGAGAGGTTTTTTCTAATAGGGGCATCATTGGGGGGCATCGAAAGGTCCGAAAATGATAGATTTCCTTCATCAGAATGCCGACGTGTTTGCCTGGACACCCGTCAAGATGATGGGGATAATTCCCTAGGTAATTTGTCATCGGCAGCACATTGATCCGACCTTCAAGCCCGTGAAGTAGAAAAGCTCGACGGTCGACACCTCACCACGCGCAGGCGATAGATGAGGAGGTGGACCGATTGCTCGGGGTGGGTTCAATCAGAGAGGTCCAATTCCCCGAGTGGATGTCCAACACGGTTAGTGGGAAGAATAAAAGTGCGAAGTGGCGGGTTTGTGTGGACTTCACAGACCTGAACAAGGCATGCCCCAAAGATGAGTACTCGTTGCCTAAGGTTGACCAGCTTGTTGATGCGATCGGGGGCCATGAATGAATTAACTTTATGGATGTCAGAGCAAGTTATCGTCTGGTCCTTTTACATGAATTTGACCAGGAGAAAATGACATTTATCATGCCCTGAGGGATTTATTGTTACACAGTAATGCTATTCGGTTTGAAGAACGCCAACTTTACATATCAGTGTTTAATGAACAAGATGTTTAAGCAACAACTCGGCACCACTATGGAAGTTTACATAGATGATATGCTAGTAAAGAGTAAGGTGAAAGTTGACCATCTTCGGGATCTCCAGGTCACTTTTGTCGTGCTCCGTGAGCATGGCCTGAAGCTTAACGCGTCGAAATGCGCATTGGGGGTAAGCTCAAGCAAATTTCTGGGCTATCTGGTTACTCACCAGGGCATAGAAGTCAATCTCGATCAAGTACAGGCCATGCAAGACATACAAAGGATGAGGACCGTCAAATATATACAGAAGCTTACCGGAACGCTGGCAGCCCTCAACCGATTCATCTCCAAATCCTCAGACAGGTGTAAGTCGTTATTCTCTATACTTAAAGGGGCAGAAAAGGGCCCCTGGGGGTGAGGAGTGGGATCAAGCCCTAGAAGGGATCAAGGAGTATTTGAAATCTCCTCCTACTTTATTTGTTCGGGTAGCCGATGAAGCCTTGATCCTCTACTTGTCAGTCTCGGAATACACAGTTAGTGGAGCTCTGGTGAGAGAACTTGACGGCGTGCAAAAACTAGTCTATTATGTTAGCAAGACCCTGCTTGATGCCACCAAGTATTTGCTGATGGATAAGCTCATACTTGCCCTAGTGGTTTCGGCGAAGAAACTAAGGCACTATTTTCAAGTCCATCCTGTTGAGGTCTTGACGGACCAACCCCTTAGGCCCATACTTCACAAAGTAGATATGTCAAGGAGAGTTACTAAGTGGGTCGTGGAGCTGAGAGAGTTCAAAATAAGGTACAAACCTCGTACTTCCATCAAGGGGAAAGTCCTTGCTGATTTCATTGTCGAATTCTCTACATTCGAGTCTCCTGCGGAGGAGAACCCAGTGTCTCCCGGCCACAATGATGTTTGGAGTTTGCACGTGGTCCTTGAACGCAAGGGGGGGCAGGAGTGGGTATAGTCTTGACCAATTCTGGAGAAGTTACAATAGAAAGATCCACCAGACTCAGATTTAAAGCATCTAAACAATGAGGCCGAGTACGAGGCGTTGTTGGTTGGACTCGGCATTGCGCTCTCGGCCGGGGTTAGGCACCTTCATGTTTTTTGCGATTCATAGTTGGTTGTAAATCAAATCAATGGGGACTTCGAGACCCGAGATGACAAGATGAAAGCCTATTGCCAAAGGACTAAATCAAGAATGCAAGAGTTCAGCAAAGTATAAGTGTCCCAAATCTCTAGGAATCATAATAGCCATGTTGATGCATTGGCTTGCCTTGCCTTAGCCCTTGCTTTAGAACTAACTCGGCATATTACCATTGATTACCTTAAAAGCCCAAGCATAAGGGACTTGGAAGCCGAGGAGGTGCTCCCGATGTGCGCCTAGGATCTGCCTCTGAGCTGGATGGACCCCATAATCAAATATTTGATGGAGGGGACACTCCTTGAGGATGTCAAAGAAGCCAAGAAGGTCAAGCTAAAGGCTCCCAGATTTTGGATGTCCCCCGATCATAAGTTATATAAGAGATCTTTCTTGGGATCATATTTGCTTTGTGTTCCTGAGGAGAAGGTTAAACCATTGTTATATGAGATTCATGAGGGGATCTGTGGAAGTCACACGGGAGGAAGGTCCCTCGCACACCGCGCGATGTCCCAAGGATATTGGTGGCCATATATGTAGAAAGACGCCAAGAGGTATGTTCAGAAATGTGATAAGTGCCAAAAGTTTGCCCCCATCATCCATCAGCTGGCGGCAGACCTAAACCCCTTGACAGGTTCGTGGTCATTCTCTTAGTAGGGCATGGATATAGTGGGAGCACTGCCAAAGAAGCCTTCGGGCAAGAAGTTCCTCCTAGTTACCATCGACTACTTTACGAAATGGATTAAAGCCGAGCCTTTAAGCCACATTCGGGATATTGAGACCAAGAAATTTGTATGACAGAATATCATTAGTCGGTTTGGAATCCCACGCGTCATTGTGTCAGACAACAACACCCAGTTTAACAACAGACCATTTAGGTAGTTCCGCTCGGGCTTCGGAATACGTAATTATTAATCCACCCTGGCGTATTCTCAGTTTAATGGGCAGGCATAAGTCTCCAATAAGACAGTCATGGTTGGGATAAAGAGGAGGTTGGAAAGGGCTAAAGGCAGATGGACCGAGGAACTGCTAAACGTACTGTTGGCGTACATGACCACCCCAAGAACTTCTATAGGGGAACTCCTTACACCTTGACGTATAGAGTTGAAGTCGTCATACCTTTGGAAGTAGGGCTCCCAACCATACAAAGCCAGGCCTTCGAGTCAGGAAATAATGATCAAACCCTAGCAAGAAATCTTGATCTGGCCGAGGAAATGAGGGAATTGGCGTCTATACAGCTAGCCAAGTATCAAGAAAATTTATCAAGGTAACATCAAAAGAAGGTCAGAATAAGGAGTTTTCAAGTGGGGACCTAGTGTTACAAAAGGTAGTAGGCAATACTTGGGAACTGACCAACGGTAAGCTCAGCCCCAACTCGGAGGGTCCACATAAAGTCACTACTGTACGGGACACGGGAGCATATTGGCTACAAGACATGGGGGGAAAAGATGTAAACCGACCGTGAAATGTATCAAATTTGAAGAAATATTATTACTAAGTTCATTTCAACGGTTGAAATCGAAGTTTAACATGAGTCTCAGGCTTGGTCGTTAGGGGTAAGGCCCCGAGAGGGGTAAGCCTCCATCCTTGGAGCACTGTCCTTTAAAAGTTTAACACGAGCCTCGGGCTCGGTCGTTAAGGGTAAGGCCTGGAAAAGGGTAAGCCTTCATCCTTGGAGTACTGCCCTCGAAAAGTTTAACAAGAGCCTCTGGCTCGGTCGTTAGGGGTAAGGCCCTGAGAGGAGCAAGTCATAAACACTTAATTTACCAAAACCAAAAAAAAAAAAAGGGAGACAAGACAATAAAGAAAAGAGATGCATTCACAAAAAGGAGGACATGCGTCCTCCAGGCATACAAAAGAAACAAAAAGAAGGAAGAGAATAAGTCCTAGTAAGGACCTAGGGGTTCTATGTCCCAACCTCATCGCCAAGGTCACCTCCGAGCTCCTCGTCGCTGAGTCCCGCTTGGTGCCTCCTTAGAGAACCTTCCCTCCGAGGCCAAGCACTTCATCAAGTTCCCCTAACTCGACCCCACTTGAGTGGATAATGGGGTGATAGGGATCGAATGATCTCGCGGGTGCATAGGGAGTGTGGGAGAAGGAAGCCGGAGAGGAGACATTTCCTCTAAGTTGCCATCGCTCACAACAATCGGCACTATCACGGCTACAGCCTTCTCAGCAGGAACCACAAGGATCGCCACATTGGTACTCGACTGGGCGTCTGGAGGTGCCGCCAACACATCAACTCCGTTTTGAGGAAGATAAGTGTGCCTTGAGAGAAGTTCAAAACCCGCGTCCACCCCTGAAGCTAGAAGCACCTCATCCCAACCCTTTTTGAAGGACTTCTTCTTCCCATCACCAAAGGCTGAGATAAACTAATCCTTACATTATTTGTAGACATCCATGTAGGCAGCATTCATCCTCCCCGCTTCCCCAGCTTTCTTCTCCTTAAGCACCTCCACTTTTGAGGTCAGCGTCACGTAGTTAGCCTTGGCTTCCAGCAACTTAGTCTCTGCAACAGAGATCTTAAGTTCAGTCTCTTCTATCCTCCTCAGGGCCTCAGCCTCAAACGCCTTACTCTTATCCAACTCGGAGGTCAAGCTTTCGACTTTTCAGATCAGGTTGGCGATGCTCTTGGATTGATCGACCACCATCTTTTCCACTTAGCCGATATGGCGATCCTTTTTCTCCAACTCAGCCTCGGACTTCTCGGCTTTGGTTTGATAGTTCCAAAAATGATCGATGATGACCCTCATTTGCTGGCAGGCCTAGAAAGAACGGAGATGAGAACATAGGCAAAGAACTTGAAGACAGAAGGGGGGAAGTTTGTAGGAGCTTACCACAAAATTATGTTGGATCATTTCTTGGAGAAGGCGGTTGTCTCCATACTCTTCTAAGATCACCATGTTGGCATCAAAGTGCATGGTCCCACTGACGACGAGGGCCACATCAGGGGAGTGGATGATGGAGTCAGACTCTAGAACAATTTTCCCCCTTCTAGTGACTTCCCGGGGGGGGGGGCCATTCAACATGGCCAGAAGGCGCCGGGATGTCATGCCAATGTTTTACTCATCACTCAGTGGATGAGTCATCTTCATGTCCACGGCGCTACCGTTGCCGATCGCCACTTCTATCCGATGGGGCTTTCGGCAATATTGTCATTGTTGTTGGATCCCCAGCGGGACTTGATGTTATTGTTGATGTCGTTGTTGTTATTGATGTCGTTGCTGCTGTTGTTGTCATTATTCTTGTTGTTGTTGTTGTTGTTGCTACCAAGGTGGCAGTGGAGGTACAGACGGTGGGATGATGGTGGACGCGGTCTTAGAAGAACCACCGGGCCCCATGGCCAGAGTCCGCCTGGCCGCAGAGGCGGCCTCCAAACTTTCCCCGGTGATGGGGGGATATGAAACATGTCTGTTTCGAATGAGAGTCATGTGCCGAGTGGGTGGCGTCAGAGTCGCGGTCTGGGTCGTTCTCGAGATTAGCCTCATCTTCCTCCTCTAAAGAATGGTCCACCCAGATTGAAGGTTCGAACGGAGGGGGAACTTGAGAAAAGCGAGTGTAGCTGGGACGGCACCTGAGAAACACGTGTGCTGCCCAAGCAAAAGGATCACCAGAGTTATAGGACCACACATTAAGGAGGTCATCAAAAAGCAACATAAGCTTTTGGAGGCTGGGCGACGTCCTTTTTGTATCCCTCTGCAAAGAAAAATAGGTCAGAAATAGGAATATCGACCGAGTGGCGGTGAACTCGGTAAAGCAACACTTGGAACCCTCGATACTTTGGGGCAATAGAGGCCATTATACTCGAATCCCTCACTTATCTCTCATCTCCCATCTACTGTCGAGCATGATGAGATCCCAAGTGTATCCTTTGTCTGAGTCAGACATGTGCGTCACCAAGTACATGGAGGGATCCCGTGACTTCAAATAGTATTTGCCATTACTGACCGGCTTCAAGTCATAGCAAAATAGTATCTCATCCACCTCGAGATTCATTCCCAGCTGAGCGTTCAGGACAACCACACCCATCACTACTCTAAAAAGGTTAATACAACACTGGAGAGGGAAGAGTCTCAAGCGCATGAGGACCTTGAGTAGAAGAGGGGGAAGAGGGAACCTAACTCCACCTTCCATAATAGCCTTGGTGTGGAAGGGCATAAGGTCAACACTGCGCAAAACAAAAATGAGGACCTCCTCGGGAATTCCGTAGGTGGACCTAAAGGCCTTTATCAAGGAGTCATTCACCTAGGTTTTCCTCAACCTGCATGTATCTCTAGGCCTGTCTGACCCACTAGGGACCCTAGTTCTTCGTATATTGGCCATTGGGATTTGTTAGAAAGAGGGAGAGGAAGATGAAGAGGAAGGTGAAGGCAAGGGAATACTTATAATCCAGTGACTTCGAAGGACTCGTAGAAAGAGATGCTCGAGAGTAAATGAAAAGGTTGCTCGGGAGAGTATTACAGCTTGAGAGTTTGAATATCCAAAGAGTCTCGAATGAGCCATAAACTCCCCTATTTATACTGAATGGAACGTGGGCAAAAATCGAGGAGACACAAGCAATCAATTGGAAATTTGAAAATAGGCACCAGACATGCGGGTAACCGTCCCTAATAACTAGGCGTGCTGAGGAAGCATCCACTCTTCGTGCACCACCTGTCCCATGTCGCGAGGAAAATGGAGGTTGGGGGCAATTGATAGGACATTATGTGGCTCACCAATAAAAAGTAGACATGTGGGCAACTACAGCAGTCAGAATGTGCAAAGTACGCTTGAGAGAGGTGCCGAGGAGTTATGTCAGACGGGGCCGAGTACTCTTCTCAGAGCCTAGCATTAAATAGGATCTGACAGCTCATTAATGTGAGTCTTGAGTGGTTTGACAGAGCCATTAATGAGTGTCCAGATCCTCGAAGAATGTGGAGACAACCATTATTAGGAGGCATTAATGACCATCATGTCGACATGAAGACCTCGGGGCATTCCGAGGAATGTTTATTCCTCCTCATGAAAGCTCGGGCATAGGTTCCAAGCGCCGATATGAGGTATTTAATGACCGGAGATTGGGCCATGAATGCTCGGCGGTTCCCGAGTGAGGGTCCATTTGCCCAGGAAGATTAGCTTTAAAGAGACTTGATAGAATAACACTCATTATGCTGGAAGGTGAGCATAGGCCATTAAACTCTAGGATGGGACTCAGGGCCAGGGCCATTATTGCGAATTCAAGTATAAATACCCCTCAAAAAGCTAGACTAAGGTACCCAATCTTGAGTGAGAAATAGACTGTGCATTATGACAAATATGCCAACTGACTTGAGTTTCGGAGGGGATTAGCTGGGTACACGTCTGACCCCTTTTCTAATCTTTTGATTGTTTCAGGTTCACCATTTAGAATCACTCAGCGGGCCGCTATCTCAACATATTGCAGGAATTAACCCGTAGATGAATGATAGAAGATTAAGTACGGCATGATATCTTAGAGGGTACAAAGATACTTTAGTAATGGTTTTCCAGAGCGGAATCGGATGATACGTTTATACAGATAAAAGAATGAGTTAAACAAAACGAAAAATTCAAGTTATATCGTAATATCCTACAACAGAACATGACTCAAATAATACGCTTTGATAATGATGACCCCTCTGAATTGTCCGTGATGTCTCTAAATTAACTGCGAGCCAAGAAAAACTTTATGTCTAAATGAAACGTGAATTGATACAATTCATTTGAGTAATATGGGTGACCTATATTGTAAACCATTCTTGACTCTTACAATGGGTAAAACTATTGTTTAAAAAATACTCCATTGATACAATTCATTTGCTTATTTTGTCCACTTCAATGGAGTATTTTTTACAGAATGAACAATAGAAACTAACAAAATAGTCATATTGCAATATTCTAAACTCTTTTAGGGTACAAAATATAACTTGCCTCAAGTTATTTAACTATATTAGTGAATTTTATTGAGTCCCTCTGAAATTTAACGAGTTTGATAAATTTAACAATAGATAAATTAATGTGATTAGAATTGATAGAATCTAGCAAATCCGCTTATGACGTTGACAATTAGAGATTTGAGTAGGAAAAACCTCTATTTTCTTTTGTTCAGATTGTTAGTCATTGGAAGTAGATCTTTGGTCCCATCCTTTCTTTGGATGTCTATACATATGAAACCCTGGAAGAGAAGCTCAAGAATTTAAACAAGAAATGAATGGTGTTTTGGAGTTCTTTCTTCGTGTGATAATTGTGTCGGCAGAAAACAGAGAAAAGGGTAAAATCATAGTAGAGAAATTTTAAATAAGCCCTATTTTATTCCTTATTTACCCATTACCTTTAAATCACCAAAATATCATTTAAGTTTGAGTCACCATTTGCTCTACCCATTACCTCTAAACATTCAATGGAATTTAAGTTCATAATTTATATCCCAATCCATTAAACAATAGAACATGATATGAATTTGTACAATTCAATTAAAGATAATTTAATAAATTACACTTGCATTTTTAAATCAATTTTATGAAATAATTATTTAGTTTCATATTTATATTTTTATATATAAATATGAATAATTTGTCTTGAATCTCACTTTGATATTTGAATTTGAATATGTGCAATATATCTATATTTACTATATATACAAAACAATCAAATTAGGTGGAAGAAGGCTTTAGAAGTATTCCCTCCCACTTTACTTTTTTCTTAGAATTTTTAATTATTTAATGATCAAACATGATTTTAACCAATTATATTTTAAAACAGGTCTCATATAACTACCGCACTACTTAACTATCACTCATTTAAAGTTTTTTTAAAAAAAAATATTAGCCATTAATTTATAATTTATTTAAAATATAGTTTTACTACCTTAATTTTTCATAATTTTCTATTTTACTTTTCAAATAGTATGACAAGGAGAGAAAAGGATGTGTGCAAATAATGTGCATTGCATGGGCTCGCCGCTATCTAAATATATATCAAATAATTTAGAGGTGAGAGATTTTGGGAAACATTTCCTCTTCATTTTCTAATTTCTTAGAATTTAAATTTTTTTAATTTAACACTTAAGGCTCCCTCCAATTAGAAGCTATCATTTGTCATTTGTAACTATCTCTTAACTCCTAAATAACTAATCACTATTTGTTTAAATTTATTCAAAGAAAATTTACTTTTTACTACCCAAAAAGTTTATATAATTGTTTATCTAACTTCTCAAGTGATACATTTTTTTTAAAAAAAAAAAAAGGATAAATAAAAAATAGAAAAACAGACAAAAATTATAATCTTGTGCATCACATGGGGCAAGCTGCTAGTAAGTTATAATGAATTCAAATTTAAAATCATAATTAGATAATTGATAAAAATAAGGATCCATTTATGATAAATTAAATTCAAATTCAGATCAAATTCAGGACAAAATTAAATTCATTGACAAACCTAATGCAGACAATTAGAATTTCTGGTATCTAGTGATTCATAGAAAATATTTTCTAACTAAACTAAAATTGGATATCTAAAATAAAAGATAAAAATGCAATCTATATTTTCTCTTGTTATTAGTTGAGTCTAGGATTTCATAGGAATAACTTTTTAGAAGTAGAACTTAATTATTCTAAAATAAATATGACAAGAATTGATTTTTTTTTCTTTTATCCTAGGGAGGGAACCTCAGATTACCTGGGCTCCCTTAAGTATCTAGTACAAGTAATATTTGCCTTCAAAAAAGGTTCAAGATATTCTAATGGGGGAGTTAAGAGCAACTCCAAGGAGAGTGGCAAGGGTGGCAACCCCATATGCCACCCCAAATTCAAAATTTGTCACTCCAAGGGGGGTGGCATCAAGGGTTGGAAAATGGCATCAAGGCTCTTGGGGTGACATTTTTGGCAACTCTGGAGAGAGAAAGTGAGAGGTTGCAAATGGGTTGATGAATATAAATCCGTTAGATGAATATAGATCCAACGATTCATATAAATTGATGAATGAAAATATGAAAATGGTACCCCATTTTGACACCTGCCATTGGAGTAGATTTATAATTCAGGGATGCCAAAACACTGTTCAAGATTACAAATGGGTGATTTGGCACCCTAAAATGGCAACTCCCTTTGGAGTTGCTCTAAAGCTCCATATAGTGCTCTGGTTGCCTAGCTCCCAGGTTGGCCAAACAGTCTGCACATTTTTTCCTCTCTCTCAGTGTGTGCATTAATTTGATATTAAAGCTCCTTGGGATATGCTTGCAGTTATTAATGAGGGTTTTGAAGGGGTGTTTCTCCTCAATGCTTGCAGATAGAAGATGGAACACTTCAGTTGAATCCGTCTCTAAGATATAACTTCCAAGGGTTTCTTGTGCCATCAGTCGTCCCATATGGGCTGCCCAAAGTTCTGCTCTCAGGCTAGTTGTTTGATTGATTTTCACATAGAATCCTTTAATCCAGATGCCTCTCTTATCCCTTAGTATTTCTCCCACTCATGTTGTTCCCGTGTTTTCTTTAGAGCATCCATCTGTATTAATTTTGTACCATCCTGCAGGTGGAAAATCCCAACCAATCAGTTTAGGTTGAACAGAAAAAGAGGTTTGATTGTGCTTTCTGAATGCTTCAAAATATTTATGGGCAGCATTCTTGCTTTCCTAGCTACAAAGTAGGCTTCATTTTTGGAATTATCAATACATTCATTGTTTCTATCCAGCAGATGTTCCAAATGATAGACAAAAACAATTGTGGCCATGTAATTCCATTCCAAAGAGTACCAGATAACCTGATACAGTATTTCTTGAGCCAATCCATTAGATTGAGAGATTTATCAATTACTCTGAACTCAAGGGGTAGGAACCTGCTCCAAACCTCTTGTGCTTTGAAACAATCCCTAATTATGTCGGGGGTTGACTTAATGTTAGAGCCACATCTTGTACATAGAGGATTGTTAACCACATTTCTCAGAAATCTAAGTTCATATGAGGCCTAAGCCTCTCATGATTGACCAACCACATAAAATGTTTTATCTTTTATGGGACTTCCAATTTCTAGTTCTAGATACAATCCCACATGCCATTTGTGGTTTTGGATTGGATTTTTGCTGCTAACAAACTCAAAAAAAAACTTTAGACGTGAACTTACCACTGTATGATGTATCTTCCTGTTCAGAATAATGGGGTTGAAGGGGATGGCTCCCATTATTACACGTGTAAAGGCATTAAATGACATTTAATGAACTCACGTGATGATGACAAGACAGAGCACGTGACAAAGACGGAAGCTGCTCAAACAAATGGTCCTAGCCGAAGTGAACAATCAGTTCGACAAAGACTCTGTTAGCTCGGCTGTACCAAGCCGAGATGATCAATTAGTTCGGCGAATACTGGAGCTATTCGTTTATGATTATAGCCGAGCTGTTTAAAAAGATACACAGAAGAATAAATATTCACCTATAGTTTCGGCATTCAGAGAATCGAATAAGCAAAATTATTGAGATTAGAAGGAATTGCTGGAGAAAGATCAGCAACTTCCCAAACTGAATGACTAAATTAAAGGAAGGTGTGCCACCTTAAAGAGAAAACTTCGGAAACCCTAATGTGGAGAGCGATCTATAAGAGGCAGAAGAAAAGGAAGAAAAAGGTACGCTGAACTCTCCTAGTCTTCTTGCAACTATTCAATTCCATTACTGACTTAAGCATCGGAGTGCCTTCGATCGAAGCACTTCGATCTTGGGCAGTTTGTTCGTTTTGCAGGAAGAAGATTGGGAAGTCAAGTTCAGAAAATACTATCAGAATTCTCGATTTATCATCCATAAAAGGTATTCTCAATTTTTACCTCTTACATTTTGGCGCCGTCTGTGGGAAACACATTCTAAATAGAACAAAAAGCTATGTCAAGATTGAAAAGTGCTATTGGATCACCCGTAGGCAGTCTTGCCTTGGGTCATTCCGATCCGGTGTCGCTTCCTTCTGATGGCGATATCAGGATTCCTGTCAACAGAAGCCCCATTAAGCCCCTCGAGGACGACGAGATATCCTCGGCAAGCTTCAGACCTTCTAAGGATCCAAACCATCAAGTTGGAAATCGCGGTGAATCCCTCCGTACCGAGAGGGAAAATCGCTCTATGATGAAGCTGGTCCAGTCCATGCAGGACTGGCTAGATGCTCATGATAAGCTATTCAAGAAATCTTATTCCAGAGAGACAGATCTGCTGAAGGAAAACGAAGAATTGAAAGCTAGATTGAAGGAGCTGACTGGAAAAGAAAAGCGTGAGAGGGAAAGCCGACGAGAAAATCCCGAAAAGAAGTTTGGCATGTCCAAAAAACCCGAAACTGACAAGTACCGACAAAAGAAACCTCGGGTTTCAGAGGAGGACTCCTGGAAGCAATACATCGCTGAAGAGTTAGACAATCGTTTGAAGAAGCCGGAACAGAGGTCGGCTAGGGATATGGCCAGGAGGGCCACTGGGGAGTATGGAGACGGTTCGGATTCATCCCCTTTTTCCTTATGGATTGAAAAGGGTCGTATCCCGAGCAAATTCACCGTTCCAAACTTCAGACTTTACGATGGAAAAACCGACCCGTCCTCCCATATCAGGCATTTCAGACAACTGATGACAATACATCGGAGGAATGAACCCCTGCTCTGCACGATTTTTCCTAGCAGTCTGGGAGAGTCGGCCATGAAGTGGTTCGACACCTTGCCGAAGCAGTCAATTGACGGTTGGTCGCAGTTAGCCGAACAATTCACTGCTCAGTTCATAACAAGTAGCAAACAGCCTAAGGACGTCGGAGCTTTGCTGACACTGAAGAAACGAAATAACGAGACTTTGCGCGAGTATGCTCATCGCTATTGGGAGACCATGAACGAGATAGAAAGTTGCAACCCGGAAATTGCGGTGGCCTCATTCAAGATTGGGTTGCCGAAGGAAAACCCTCTGTATCAGTCCTTAACAAGGAGGCCGGCCGTAAACTTGGAAGAGTTAATGGCCAGAATCGAGAAGTATGCTAAAGTCGATGATGACTTGTCCAGAGATGCGGGCAAGGAGCAGTATAACAAAAGGCCATTCGGCAGGGACAAGCAAGCCGAGCCGAACCATGAAATGGTGAGGAAGATCGAAAAGGAAGGGTTCTTCACTAAATCTCCTTTCCTGGGAGTAAACACGCTGTTCAAGGAGCCCATACATAAGATTTTGGGCCAAATCAAAGGAAAGCCATTTTTCAAATGGCCCAACAAGTTGATGGGAGACCCTTCGAGACGGAATCCTAATTTCAAATGTTCATACCATCGAGATGTCGGTCACATGACCGAAAATTGCCGAACACTAAAGCAGCACTTGGAGGAGTTGGTCTGAGAAGGGCACCTCGCCGAGTTCGTCGACAGCGAGGCTAGCCCAAACGGAGGAAGAGCCGAACCCAGAGGGGATAAGAATATACCTGCAGGGGTGATAGATGTGATCCACGCTGCGACAAATCCACAGATGTCCACAAACAACGCGGCTAGGGCGTACATTCAGAAAGCCGCGAAAGAAAGGGAAGTTTATCAGCTGCGGCTAACCCCCGAGATAAGAAGCAAAAGACTGAAGGTGGAAGAATCAATTGATTCAATCTGCTTCACCGAGCAGGATTTGGATGGGATTCATCAACCGCATAACGATGCGTTGGTGGTAACACTTCGGATAGCTAACTTTGATGTAGAAGGGTACTGATTGATCCAGGAAGCTCGTCTGAGATAATGTATATTGACCTTTTTGACAAGCTCGGACTCAAGAGAGAGGATCTCAAGCCATCTAACACCCCATTGCTCGGCTTTAGTGGAAAAACAGTCCTTCCCCGAGGAAAAATCACGCTGCCAGTAAAAACGGGACCCGTGGGTGTCATGACGGAATTTCTTGTAGTAGATACGGTCTCAGCCTACAATGCAATAATGGGGAGGTCATGGTTACACGAGATGAAGGCTGTACCATCAACCTACCACCAGATGCTTAGATTCCTTTCTTCCGAGGGAATAGTGAACATCAGAGGAGACCAAGTCAGCTCCAGGACTTGCTTGTTGGCAGTGGTCAAGACGAAAAATGAGACAGAATTTGGAGAAAAAAGTTCTGTTGAAGGTGACGAAAAATAGCAATCAAAGAACTACAGCTCGGCTGTTTCACAAAATCGAGCTGAGAAGGAAAGTCCTAAAGTACCTCTAGGCACTGAAAAGGAAGCTACTGACCGTACAGTTGAAGCACTATCTAAAGTACCTTTAGATAAAGATGGAGAGCCGGACAAATACTTTCTACTCGGAGCAGCTCTTTGCCCCAAACAGCGACAGGAACTCATCTATCTTTTAAAAGAATATGCCGACGTCTTCGCATGGAGTACTAATGAAATGCCCGGCGTACCGTCCGAGGTTTCCTGTCACCGACTGAATGTTGACCCGACCTTCAAACCAATTAAGCAGAAGCTGAGAAGGTCGGCACCACCACATCAGGAAGCAGTAAAAGAAGAGGTGACCCGACTACTTGAGTCTGGAACTATCAGGGAAGTACAATATCCGACCTGGCTATCTAACACAGTGGTTGTTAGCAAGAAGAATGGGAAGTGGAGAGTTTGTGTAGACTTCACCGACCTCAACAAAGCATGCCCGAAGGATAGCTTCCCCTTGCCCAAAATAGATCAGTTGGTAGATGTGACGGCTGGGCACGAACAAATGAGCTTCCTAGATGCCTACAGAGGATATCATCAAATCCCTCTAGCCGAAGAAGATCAAGAGAAGACTGCTTTCATAACTCCTGCAGGGACGTACTGTTACAAGGTGATGCCATTCGGATTAAAAAATGTTGGAGCAACCTATCAAAGGTTGGTAACTAAGATGTTCTCGCACATGATAGGCAACACAATGGAAGTCTACATTGACGACATGGTTGTAAAGAGCCGATTGGCCACCGATCATTGTGCCGACCTAAAAGAGACTTTTGATGTTCTTCGAAGATTCAAAATGAAGTTAAATGCCTCTAAATGCGCCTTTGGGGTGGGCTCTTGAAAATTCCTCGGCTTTCTGGTTACACACAGAGGCATTGAGGTAAACCCTGATCAGGTCAAAGCTATCGAAGAATTGCAGTCACCTCGGACCGTTAAAGAAGTACAAAGACTAACAGGAATGGCTGCTGCGCTGGGCAGGTTTATATCCCGAGCCTCTGATAAGTGTAGACCGTTTTTTCAATCTATCAAAGGAAGGAAGGGAACACTTTGGAGTCATGAGTGTGAAGAAGCGTTTCTAAATCTCAAGGCATACTTGGCCTTACCGCCGATCTTATCAACACCATTGCCCGAAGAAATTTTGTTTCTCTACCTAGCAGTATCTGACAACGCTGTGAGTGGGGCATTGATGAGAAACGACCAGGAAAGATTAAGGCCTATCTATTATGTAAGCAAAATGCTCCTAGATGCAGAATTAAGGTACTCGCCGTTGGAGAAACTCGCCCTTGCACTGCTTAGTTCGGCTAGGAAGCTCAGACACTATTTTCAGGGACATCAAATTACTATGCTCACCGACCAGCCGTTGAAATCTATTTTTCAAAAGGCCGACCTATCAGGACGCGTTGCCAAGTGGGCTGTTGAGCTCGGGGAGTTCGATATTTTATTTGAACCAAGGAAGGCAATCAAAGGACAAGTAGTTGCTGACTTTATTGCCGAATTTCAACCCAAAAATAATTCAGAACCAACTAACGAAGCAGACGACAATCAGATGATGGATCTCGGAGGCAAATGGACCCTGTCTGTTGATGGGTCTTCTAACCAAAAGGGCGCAGGAGTCGGCCTCATTCTAGTGAGTCCGGATGGTTATATCCTAGAAAAGTCCATCAGACTCGGCTTTCACGCGTCAAATAACGAAGCCGAATATGAGGCTTTAATTGCTGGAGTGAAGCTAGCAGTCGAGTTGGGGGCACCAAATCTTCAAATATTCTCCGATTCACAGCTAGTTGTAAATCAGATAATAGGGGAGTACGCGGCTAAGGATGAGAGAATGATAGCATATCAAGCTGTTGCGGAAAGAGAATTGAGCAAAATACCCGAATACACTATTCAGCAGGTCGGAAGAGCAAGAAATTCGCATGCCGATGCCCTTACCTCCTTGGCTTCTGCCATTGATCAGGATACCGAAAGAGCCCTCACAATTGAGTTCCAATCCGAGCCGAGTATCAATCATAATATTGACGAAGTTTTGTGTAGTGAAGCCGAGCCGAGCTGGATGGATCCAGTCATTGCTTATTTGAAGAATGGCATTCTCCCAGAAGACAAGAAAGGGGGTCATAAGCTACGATTGACAGCAGCTAGGTACTGGTTATCTCCAAAGGGCGAGCTTTATCGACGCTCATTCGGTGGCCCGTACTTAAAATGTGTGCACCCAAAAGAAGTCCCGGACTTCCTGTCTGAAATTCATGAAGGAAGTTGTGGAGCTCACACAGGTGGTAGATCACTAGCTCACCGAGCAATCTCACAAGGCTTTTGGTGGCCATACATGCAGAAAGACTCCCAGCAGTTTGTTAGGCGATGTGAGAAATGCCAGAAGTTCTCGGCAATTCCAAGGAAACCCTCACAAGAGCTACTTCCATTGGCAAGTCCGTGGCCCTTTGCACAGTGGGGTCTGGACATAGTTGGACCTCTGCCTCGAGCTCCTGGCAATAAGAAGTACCTTCTAGTTGCCACTGACTGTTTTACCAAGTGGGTGGAAGCCGAGCCACTAGCCAATATCAGAGACAACGATACAAGGAGGTTCGTTTGGAGGAACATTATCACAAGGTACGGAATCCCTCATACACTTATCTCTGACAATGGCACACAGTTCGATAGTAGTCCTTTCAAGGCTTTCTGTCAGCATTATGGTATTCGAAATCACTATTCCACCCCGGCCTATCCTCAAAGTAATGGGCAAGCAGAGATCTCCAACAAGACCATCTTGGATGGAGTCAAGAAAAGATTAGAGAATGCTAAGGGGAGATGGGTAGAAGAGTTGCCTAGTGTTTTGTGGACGTACCGTACCACACCTCGGCGATCTACTGGTGAAACACCCTTTTTCCCTAGCGTACGGAATGGAGGCAGTAATTCCATTAGAGATCGGCTTGCCGACCCTGAGAACCGAACTGGTGCAGAGCAAAAATAATGACGAAACTATCAGCCGGGATCTCGACCTAACAGAAGAAAAAAGAGAACGAGCAGCTATTACAATGGCCTCTTATCGGCATCAAATGGCTCGAGCCTACAACAAAAAGGTTATACCTCGGTCTTTCACGCATGGGGACCTAGTGCTCAGATGAGTGATGGGGTCGGCCAAGAATCCAACAGATGGAAAACTTGGACCGAACTGGGAAGGACCGTACAAGGTAACCCGAGTAGGGGGCAGTGGTTACTACGACCTCGAGACTATGGATGGCAGAGCTGTGCCGCGCCCCTGGAATACCGCTAATTTGAGAAAGTTCTATTTCTAAAAAGTACCTTTTTAAATAGAACTCCGAAGTACCTTCGGGAAACTAAAGGGTACCCCTTGAGTCAGTAAAATGTTTGTCGAAAATTAAAGTGATTGAATAAAGAGATTTTCTTTTCGGAAATATCTATTCGCATATTCTGTTTTTCATTTACGACCTACTGCCAAGGCAGGGAGGCAAAAATCCTGATAGAAGTAGCTACTTAAATCAGGCGCAGCCACCCGATCTTGTCCAGTCCCACAGCTAGGTATGACGATGTAAGCTGAAAAAAGGGATGGATTGGAGTCCAACAAGGTTGGCGGGTCGGTGCGTTGTAGAGACACTTACATTCCCAAGGGATTATGAGTAACTCTACGAGAGGACCGAACTCTTGGAAGAAAGGCAAATCCAATGCCATAACTTTTGAAGAGGTAAAATACTTCTTTAAGTGTTAATCCTCACTGAGGGACCGATCCCTCTGAAGCAAGGCCGAACAAAGGCCATAACTTAAAAAAAGATAAATCTTGTGAGTGATGAAGTGCAAAATCCCCACTAAGAGTCCGAACTCCTTGAAACATGGCCGAGCAAAGTACCGGACTTCGGCAGCGGAAAAGTTCTTTGCAAATGCCTGACTTCGGCCGAGGTAAAGTTCTTTGCAAGTGCCTGACTTCGGCAGAGGTAAAGTTCTTTTTAAAATATTAGACTTCACTGAAAGACCAAACTCGTTGAAGAAAGGCCGAACAAAGGCCATAACTTTAGGATGAGGAAAGAAAATTTTCTAAGTGTTGAAGCCTCCCCTGAGGGATTGAGCTCTTTAGATACAAACTTTAGTTATATTATGATTAAATTCTATAGATCCGAAAGCAAAGATACCCAAAACCAGAGTTTCTTGCATTGAAAACTTCAAAAAGTATTACATTAAAGCATTGAAAACTTCCAAAAAGTATTACATCAAAGGATCATTAAACCCAAAGAAATTGCAAAAAACTCTTTTCAAGAACTTTCAGGAGGCTGAGAGGAGCTAGGAAGGCTGTGTCTGGAATAGAGCTCGGAAGAAGGTGGAACTCCAGCAGCGATCAAAGCAGCGTGCCAGCCCTTGCTGAAATTCGCTTCTTGTAGATAAGGAAGTTGGAGGGCCAGGTCGCTTTCTGCTTTCTCAACACCTTCATTGTAAGCAACATCTTCTCGTTCTTTCTCCCCGGCCTTATATCCATCAAATTCCTCTATCAAGCTGGCATAGTCAACTTGGGCCTGGGAAAGTTCAACGTTGGCTTCGTGCTCCGACTCCTTCAACTGACCAAGCTCGGCACGAAGTTTTTGGGTCTCCTCAGCAAGGCTGTGGTTTTGAGCCTGCAGAGCCTTGACTTCCTCGCAAAGCTTGGCATACTCTTCATCTACACTCTCCTTCTTTGCCAACGCTGAAGCTCGGGCATGGATGGCGTCCCTCATGGCTTTGTCCTTCCTGGCTATCCTAGCCCCGACCTCATGAACTTTTTACAGACCCTTGTTGAAAAAAAAAAAAAAAAAACACTTAGACAAAATAAATGTTTCAAATAGGCAAACCGAGAAATAACGAACACCTACCAGCACCATATGTTGGATAGCTTGCCGAGATACTTCATCATCAGTAAGGGCCTCATTCATGGCCAAATCTCGAGGCAGAATCACTCCTCTAGCGAGCCCTACTGCAACATTGAAGTCCTCAATGACTGAGTCCTTTGAAGTAATCTCTCTCTTTTTCGACCTAAGGACAGGACGGAAAGAGGAGTCGGTTTGTTTGGGAGAAGTAATCGCCTCGGGCTCTCCAGTCCTTCGCCTTTTAGGAGCTGGGTCCTCGGCAAGCTCGAAAATCGAATCATCTTTAGGTAACGGGGACTGAACAGAATTTGGAGGCTCCAATTCCTCTGGTATCAAAGAATTTGTAGTTTTGGCTAGGTCTGCTGCTTCGCTGCTCGGACCAATCTCTTCAGTTGAAGGAACTGCTTCGGCAAGGACCTCGGTATCGGTTTCGTCCAGAACAGTTATTGGAGGTATGTCGGAGTGGTGGGTAGTCTCAGTGGTTTGGATCGGCTCGACAGTAGATAGATAGTCTAAAAAACTTTTTAATGTCCTTCGACCCGATGCAGCAAGTGATGTTTTCTTTTTTGCTCGGGGAGTCTGTTCCCGAGCCGCTTGAATCGCTTCCCGATCTGCCGCCAAACTGATGTTGGGTCGATTTGGAACAGCGATGAAGGAGGTATAGGATGGAATGTATCCTAGCAATGTGTGAGCAGCTCGGCAGAATAGGGATTCATTAAAATCCCAAACCTTTTTGAGCTCGTCCATTTTTACGGCCGATTCAGGGATTCTACCTTTTACCGTTTCACCTTCAAACAAAAAAGAACCAGTCAGAAAGTGTCAAAATACTCAGAAAAGGGGAACAAATCAAAGTTTCAAATACCTGGAGAGTCCTCTTCATAGGGGCAGCGGTAAGATGGAGTAGCATCAGCAGCATACTCCCAGTTGCCAGAAACGAACACTATATCGTTTTCGTGACCTTTGTTGGAGTCAGGAAAATGAGTCACGAGGTAACGATCCTTCTTCCTCACAGCAAGGTAGAAGTTGTCCCCTGCTGGCTTCAGGATGTAGCAGTAAAGAATTTCCCATAAACCCAGGTTAAGCTTCAGAAGCTTATTCAGCGCTGTCACCCCCATAACTATTCTGAAGAAGTTGGGGCAGCATTGGATGGGGCACAGCTTTGTTGCTGATAAAACCCAGAGAAGAAGGGGGTCAAGTGGGAAACGAACTCCCCCTTCCGTGATGGTCCTCGTATAAATGGGAATCCTCTCCCTAGTCCCAATCAACGGTTCATCCTTCTTAGCCACAGTCACTTCAACGTCGGCAGGGATGTTGTATTTTGTCTTGAAAGCTGGGATTTCAGAGGATATGAGGGGAGCCATTACAGAAAGCAGATGCAGAGAGAATGAAAGAGACGAAGTCTAAAGTTGAGAAAGCAAAGTGAAGAAGGGGAGAATGGAAATTGCATATATAGAAGGAAGCCCAAGAGACTATCATTTAAATCAACCGCCAAAGGCAAAGGGGGATGTCCCAAAAAAGGCGTGGGCAATGATGAGACTTGAAACAAAAAACGGCTGACAGACGAAAGGTGCCTGTCAGACGTGTTTTGGGGGCAAATGAAGGGGATGGCTCCCATTATTACACGTGTAAAGGCATTAAATGACATTTAATGAACTCACGTGATGATGACAAGACAGAGCACGTGACAAAGACGGAAGCTGCTCAAACAAATGGTCCTAGCCGAAGTGAACAATCAGTTCGGCAAAGACTCTGTTAGCTCGGCTGTACCAAGCCGAGATGATCAATTAGTTCGGCGAATACTGGAGCTATTCGTTTATGATTATAGCCGAGCTGTTTAAAAAGATACACAAAAGAATAAATATTCACCTATAGTTTCGGCATTCAGAGAATCGAATAAGCGAAATTATTGAGATTAGAAGGAATTGCTGGAGAAAGATCAGCAACTTCCCAAACTGAATGACTAAATTAAAGGAAGGTGTGCCACCTTAAAGAGAAAACTTCGGAAACCCTAATGTGGAGAGCGATCTATAAGAGGCAGAAGAAAAAGAAGAAAAAGGTACGCTGAACTCTCCTAGTCTTCTTGCAACTATTCAATTCCATTACTGACTTAAGCATCGGAGTGCCTTCGATCGAAGCACTTCGATCTTGGGCAGTTTGTTCGTTTTGCAGGAAGAAGATTGGGAAGTCAAGTTCAGAAAATACTATCAGAATTCTCGATTTATCATCCGTAAGAGGTATTCTCAATTTTTACCTCTTACAGGGGTAGTGGAGTAAACAAGATATCATGTGTTATGTATTCTGAAAGGGACATACTTGGGATGTTGAGATTCCATACTCCTCCTACATTAATACACTCTGCAACTTTCATATTAGTATCCAGGTTTTGTGGGTTAGCAACTGACTCTATCAGGGGTGTATCTCCTACCCACCAATCTTTTCAAAAATTAATTTTTTGTCCATTCCTAATCGCCCATTCTATTCCCTCACTTAGCACTTTTAGAAGAGCATTTCTGGTTGGGGAAGCACTCTAATTCTTTTTCCAAGATTCTGTTCCTTGAGGGATGTATTTACTTCTTATGACTTCAGTCCAGAGGGGTTTCTTATTATTTATAAGATCCCACCCAAGTTTACATAAAGTGTTGAATTATTGTCTCTATTTTTCCTAAGAGCAACTCCAACCCTATTCAGTAAAATAGCTACTCAAAATATATTTAAATATTGTATTATCTACTTTAGCTATCCAGTTTTTCAAATTCACTCCAACCACGCTCTCTATTTTAGTTGACTACTTCAACTAACTTTAACTAATTTTCAATAATATAATTCAAAAATTCAACTCAAAACATATATAATCATCAACCCAACCAAAATCATACCATAATAATAATCAATTGCACAATACGTCTCATAAATTTAAGATTTTCCCAAATACTTACATTAATATTTTATAGGAGTCTAAATATAAATATTCTATTATATATAAAACTAAGGGAGTTTTCAAAATTTGGGTGGGGGGGGGGGATTTTCAGAATTTTGGGGGGGGGGGGTGTTTCAGAATTTATTGGGCGATTTCAGAATTTTTTTTTTTTAGGGGAGGGGTGGTTTCAGAATTTGGGGGGAGGGTCGTTTCACTCATTTGGGTTCTTGCACCTCCACCCTCCATTGGAGCATACCAGTGGAAGTATCCAGCCCCTTCCACTTCAAAGACGATGAAGCCACAACGAGAGAGAGAGATCCATACCTGGTTGAAGGGCGAAGACGACGAAGCCACTGCGCAGGAAGACCAATCACAAAATTTGACGCAAATGAAATATAGCGAGAGAGCTTTGCTAGCCAGAAGTAGTGAGTGAAAATGGGAGGAGGTAAAATAGTTAGTGGGATAAAAGAGCCGGTTGGAGCACCAATTTTGTAGTTTTGCTCGCCAAAATAGCTAAAAAGGTTGTTTGCTGAGCAACCTTGGAGATGCTCTAAGACCTAGGCCACCCTCCCTTTTAGGTGAACAAACTTAGTTCCAATTAACCAGATGAACTCTACTTTTCTCCTCTGTATCCCCCCAAGCAAAATTTCTATTAAGTCTATCAATCTGGTCATAAATAGATTGGGGCAACCATTGAGTCTGCATAGTGTAGTTTGGAATGGTTGAGGAAATTGCCTGAATTAGTGTAACTCTACCTGTTATGGATAGATTTTTAGCTTTCCATCTTGAAAGTCTATCTTGGATTTTCTCTATTATAAATCTGAAATGCTCTTTAAACTTCCATCTTCTGGGTTGTCCAATTCAATAAGGCCTTATTCTGAGACCCAATCTTCTATAGCGGTTTGGCTATATTTGGAATGGCTTCCCACCTATGAAAAGCATATTGCCCAACTGTTGAGGCGTGAAAGGCGGCCACCAGCCAAGACTAAGTGGCTTACTTGTTGACCACTTGGCCTAAATTGGAGAAAATGATAAGCCGTATACACACAAAAACGAAGGTCTCCCCAGGTATATGAATAGCCCCAATAATAATCTAAAAATCTATGAAATTTATATTCAAAACAAAGATGAGAAAAATTCAATAAAATAAAAGTTATTGTATATTTAAAATATACAATGTGAAAATCTAACCACAATGTTTTATTGATTTGTATTGAAGAAGAGAAGAAGAGAAGGTTGGGCAGATTAGTCGTAGTGGAAGTGAGAGACGTGCGCATATAAGGAGATAAACACGTGGTTTATCAGGTTTTAGTGATAAAAAAAGTAATTTACAATATAATACATCTCACCTGGATTATAATATCATATCTCTTAGTGGTATTGAAATAAACTTATTTGTACGAAAAATACAGTATAAGACACTATTAAATAAATTTTAATTAAAATAATAATTTATTCCTCCATAATATGACAACCAAACGAGCCAAAAGTATTTATATTTACATGTAAAATGTTATACATTGTTAAAAAAATATACATAAAATAACATATGTTTGACAAAAAAAGTTGTCTAATAATTTTTTATTGGTTGTATAAAAAGTTGTCTAAAAAGTTGTCTAATAAAATAGTAAGAGCTGAAAATTTTCTCACTTTTGCATTTTTTTTTTTTGGTTTAACGTTCGGAATATCTAAACCAGTTTATACACATCTCGACTAATTCATTCTTCAGTTTAGTTAAAAGCAGGTTGTCATCCACGCCTGAACAGTATTCATGACTTGATCTCAAAAAATTATTAAAATTAAAATTTATAATTCATCATTTGAAATATTCTATAATTGTCAATCAATATGTCACTTTGACGTCAACGAGAGAAATCAATCTCTCTCTCTCTCTCTCCCGTTGGTCAATGAATGCCTTCCTAATTGTAAGTTGGGTAGGTGGGTGGTGCCTTTTTCAGTCCTTTTAGTTGGGCGTCCTAACACGTTACACCAAAAAAATATTAGGATGTATATCAATTGGAGAAGATTACGGTATAAAAAAAAACTTTGATACCGTATTACTAAACTTTATAAATTTTGTGACTTGAGATATAAGTTTTGGATCTTTTTTTAATAAAAAAATTATAATTTTTCGAGTTGTGTTACAACTTTTGAGTTTCAAAGTATAAATTTTTTGGGCCAATTTAAAACTTTTTAGAATCAATCCTACAATTATTAATAACGATCATAACATGTAAATTACTCCAAAAAATTATAAAAAGTATCATAAAATTTATAATAACCATACAATACTATTTTTTTTTTTTTTTTCAAGTAGTCTTCTGCATGTCAATTTTGCAATCATACGGGATATTGACCACTTTTACGCGTAAAAGGAGAATAGTAATCATTTGTATGCTAACTGTAAATAAATTTATATTTTAATTTCACGGCGTTTTTTTTTTAAAAAGATGGGTTAAAGTAGAGCGCTCAGAAATTACTCTGATCGGTCCTTACTGGAGGGTTCATGAGGTCCTTGATCACGCCTATTACTTCTCTCATAAACGAACCTAATTAAGCTAGCATAACGACCAACTACCAAGCCCCAATATGAACTTCACGGTGTTTGAGCCAGATACATTCTATCTCTTTGTAAATACACCTATACTTAATTTTTAGGGGTAATTTAATAATTTAGTCTAACGTGTGATAACTCAAATGTTCCAGATTCAATACTTTCCAATGACTAATCACTCTTATTCTTCAGGGGATATGTTTTAAATTCGTTCGGACTACAATGGTCAGTATTTAAACTCGAGAGAGTAGTCGGCGTAAATTTGAACACTATAGTAAATAAAAAACACCTACACTTCAACCCTTTAAAATTTAGGACTAAAGTGCAACACTTAACTATGCTAATAAATTAGTGTAAAAGATAATACCATCCTTCAATTTTTAAACAAAAAAACTTAGTGTTTTCCTTCTTACAAAATTAAGATAAGTAAGCAAAATCTAGTCAATGACGCAAAGATGAAACTTCAAGCATATAAAGGGGATCGAACCTTAGTTCTTGAATGTTCAAAAAAAAAAAACCTACGATTTTGTAGAATCAAAGATTTTATACCATGAATTATTCCAAAACCTTAAGTGGTTAGAGATTGAATGGGACATTTAAGACAATTTATTTTGTTGAGTCCTTGTCTCTACCTCATTTTCTAATAAAACAAAGACTTACATAGTTAATGTAATATAATATATAAGTATACAACAAGAATTGCCTTCCTTTTTACGTTGGATAGAGACTTGTTTAACATACAGAGTGTTTGATTTTACAGCTAGGTGTTTGTTTTGTGTTTTGGATAGTTTTTTTGCTCTCTGTCGTCATTGTTGACCATCTCTTCCTTTTGAATATTGCAATTATATATGCGAAGACAAAGCCACAAAACTGGTCTGAGTTTGGTGGTTTTCTGGAAAGAAAGGTTAGTTTGTTTGCTTGATTTGAGTCATCTTGTTTTGATCATGAAATGTATATCAGCATTATTTACTTGCTGTGGTCATGATTATTGGATTGGCTTTCTGGTTTCATTCAGATAAATCAACAAACATCTGTTGGCCTTTCGTGCAGTTGAAGTTGTCCTTCTCTCACTAGGAATATATTGTTGTCTTCTTCCTTAAGACCCATCACCCCATCAATCACTTTTGATCTTTTCTGAACTGGGTGTTCTATACTTCATCGATCTGGTTGGGTTTCCATATGATTTGCTTTTGTTATCGCCACTCTTGAGATATTGGGATTATATCGTTTTCCCTTAGATTTTGTTCAACGCCTGTAATTATCACAAGTTCATTGGAGTTTTCATTGGTCTTTGTCTGAATTTTTACATTTTTGTGGGTTTTGGTTTCTGGGTCAAGTACATCTTTGTTGCTCATCTTTGCTTCTCTACAAGCCTGAAAGAATGAAAGGAAAAGTTTGGACACCAGGGACTTACTTCCTGTTGAACACAGGTGCCAAAATTCCAGCTATAGGGCTTGGAACTTGGCAGAGTGGTGGTGATCTCTGTGTTGATGCCATAAAAACGGCATTGTTGGTTGGTTACCGTCAGATTGATTGTGCGCATCTTTATGGAAATGAGGCTGAAGTTGGAGAAGCACTATCTGAAGCATTTAAAGGTTCATTGAAGAGAGAGGATATTTTTTTGACTTCTAAGCTGTACTGCACTATGAATTCACTCAATAAAATTGAGAATTCTGTTAGAATGTCTCTTAAGAATCTTGGAGTGTCATACTTGGATCTTTATTTGATGCATTGGCCTGAGAGCTCGGCATTTGGGGATGCCACTGATCCTCCTACACATTTGGGGAGTGAGTACAGGCAATTTTTGAACCGGCTGAAAACTACATGGAAGGCAATGGAAGGTTTGGTTGAGTTGGGTCTTGTTCGAGCTATTGGAGTTAGCAATTTCAGCATACAGCAGATAAAAGAGTTGCTCAGATTCGCCAGAATTGTACCAGCAGTCAATCAGGTTGGTTCCACTTCCACTTTCTTCTTTAAATTTAAGTTATCTAGAGCAACTTATTTCTCGTCACAAGTTTTCCAACAGTTGATTATCAAGAACACAAGAAGGAGCCTTTTTAGACCTTCTGAAACTAATTGGATCAGACAGAATAAAAACTATCAGCAAGTTGTGTGACCATGTGTTCTGTATGCAATGATGTTTTCCTCCTAGGGTGCTCACTGTGGCAAAAAGTGTTGGACTAAGCCAAAGAACTATACAAACAGCTGACACAAAGTGTGACTTCCAGTTCTAATTTTTGTAATGGCAATTTTTGAAAAACAAGGTGTTGTTATGCTTTAAACTCGTCATCTTTCATTTTTCATTGTCAGGGTATTAGGCATCTTACAACATTTCTCACATTTTTCTCCCCTTAGGTTTGACAATTTTTTAGTTGCTTATAGGTTTTTTTTGGTAAATAGTTGGTTTTAGATACTTGGTGTTCAATGCGTATACAACTGGAATTTAGGAATAGCAAACATATCTCCTAAAGTTCAGCTGCTGATGTAACTGAGTTTTTGATTTTCCATTTAGTTGAATGGCTTCTTGACAACTGTAAACTGCAACTTTCAGATGGTTGAACTATTCGGTGCCAAAAATATCGATCACCTGCATGATAATCACTATATATGATTTTGCAGGAAATTATTGAAATGGAATTAAAACCTGTTATTACCGTGTGTATGACTTAGAGGGGGTTCAATAGGTCTGATTATTCTATCTTACACAGTAGCATATGAACACGATCAATCCAAGTTGAGGGTGGATCGATCCAGCTCCCAACATTTTAATCGCATAAACATACAGATCAATCCAACTTCCATCAAATAAATTTGGATCTATCCAGAATACCACTGGATCAATGCATTTTCCACCTGAACCTTAAACCTCTGCCTTGAGCTATTTCTTGTCATCCAAGCTTCTGATAATGCATCTTTCAACCCATTGAGAAAATACATGATGTTCATGAACTCAATTAAAATTTTGACCATGGAATATGCCAATGGAAACTAGACCTAACATGGAAATCCAGGTTAAGTGGAGTTGGAATTCAGAATCAGTATGCAGTTTTAAAGTTTAGATAAGAGATGGACCCCTATTCAAGGGGTTTCAATTTTCTAGTGCAAGGGCAGGTCAATAATGGTACCATCCAGAACAAGATTGTCTTTTTCATGTTTTTTTCCATGAGGTTTTCCTTATTCTTGGTACTTAGTGTTTTCAATATTTTTGATGCATATAAGTTTTAAAATTTCTTCTCAATTCAAAACGTTCAAATTAATGTTTGTTATTTAGAACCTTGAGAAACCCTGACACCCCTCTGTGTAATTATCCATTTTGAATTTGAAGTTTCTTCTGGGAACATATTTATTTCATCACTTTCTGTGATACTCTGGTGGGACTGGAAAGTTGATATGGCTTAATTTTTTATGGTTTTCCCTTTCGTTTATTCTTCTAAATGATCATTTAATACAGAACATGCTTAGTTGGATTGTCTTATTTTTTATCTCCCAACGAAAAGGATGCATCTTTACTTAGTCAAAGCCAGACAAGATCTCATCCAAACCTTTCCTTGGAACAATACTTGTTTTCTGATTGATGATTGATTGCTTTAACTACGTATGATGTCTTTATTATTTGGTCTATGACTACCTCTTGTCTCACCTGTATAATTTTGCAAGCTTGTCCAATTTCTTAGTTATTATTGTATTGAAACTAAATGTTGGAATGTGAGATTTAGGTGTCATCCACTCATGCAGCTAGCAATATGTTTTTTTTGCTTGGTATTGGAAACAAAATCATCCTTCTGTGATATAGGCCAGACTGAATTTTTACCTATGGAGTTCAGGTTTTCTGATTGATATATATGATTGCTTTTACTAGGTGGAGTTGCATCCTTTCTGGAGGCAAGATGAACTTGTAAAATTTTGTCAGTCAAAAGGTATACATGTATCTGCTCATACACCTTTAGGAGTACCAACTTCCAGTCCTGGACCGTCTGATGGTGGGTCAGGTGGGGAAGATGAACCTGGAACTCCTCGCATTTCATTTAGGAGGTCAAGATCAGTGCATGGGCCAATGTTGAAATTGTCGGTTGTTGCAGAAATAGCAGATAGGCATAAAAAGACTCCTGAACAGGTACTTGATATTTAACTCAGTTGTCTCGTATTTAAATTTTTGTTTAATTATTATTTATCTTAGCTTTGAGTGCTTTATATGTGGTTCAGATATATGCATTTTGAACATCAAATTTTGATTGACATTGTAATTCTCTTATTCTTTCCTTCAGTTTAAAAATATTACCAAATCTACTTTTGTTTAGTGAAGAAATCATCATGGCTTGTACTCATATAATGGAAAAATACTATGCATTTGTTTGCTTAGGAACTTTATAAAATCCAATAGTCTCGTAAGTTTTAAAAAACAATTCAAGCATAAGAAGAGATATGACATTCCAAATCTTTGGTTACATCCAATTTTTGTGAACCATAGGGGCCAATGTTGAAAATTTGGGATGAGTTATCCGTAAGTTGCAGTTATTTCAAATATGAGTCCGTCGTTGTGGGTAGAGCTTCATAATGAATGATACAAATAGTCTACAAATTGGCAACTTTAAACGAAAATATTCTTTATTCAGAAAATTAAATATCTATTGCTAATCATGTATAAATTTAATGTTGTTTATATTAATTGACTGTCATTGTCAATCTCTACCATTTAATTCTTGGTTGAGGTGAATATTTTAGCCACCTTGTAAGAATACTCACTGTCTTTATCCCTAACTAAAGCAAGAACACATATTGAGTCTGATGTTTTGCTAAATCGAAGGCCTTTTTTTTACAATCCAGTCAAATGTCTGATAGTGTTTAAATTCCACCAATGTGGTTCTGAGCTTTGTGTTTGGCAATTTCCTACCCCCTTCACCCCTACCATCTATTTATGGTTTAAAGTATCAATTGATACCGATACGATTTGGCCTAGTCAATCTGGCTCAGAACCTTCTGATCTGATACCGCCTAACATTCCACGCAAATCATAAGTCTTATGTAACTTAGCCGAGCCATTCAAGACGTCTTTGAGTCAGCCTGGAGACGTCCGGGTCATCGTCGCTGAATTGGCCAATACTGTTGTGCAATCCTACTATATGATCTTGATCTCTCATCACGTTTAACTTCTATGTAACACCTCTTGCGTACTGCCTCATAATGATCTGTGACGTTGCTAGCAATGTGTCTTAGTGCCATTCAAGTTGGTGGTTGATATCGTAACCTTGAACCATGATTACTATTATTGTTGCTTCGACTTGTTTGACTAAGTGTGGCGATTGCCAGTTCTGTCCTTTAGCTGTTTGTTTTCCCAAAACACCTTTGATAGATCTTGTACTTCATTGAAATTCACCTCCAAGACGTCTAGTAATAGATTTTCTATCACCGTAACGCCAAAACTTCTTTCAGTCATTAAGTCGTATTGTCGAGCATCTTCTAGGTTGAACAAGCTAATGGTTATCCATCATGTCTGCACTGCACTTATTCAAAACTGAGACATAATGAGACATCATTTGTTTGTCAATTCATTTAAACCAACCCAGAGTGAGAATATTGTGCTCTTCCACTGTCATATTCTGTTGCTTTAGTGAATGAAACTACTCACATAACTCAATCGCATAATCGACCTACAAAAAATTACTTCCATACCTTTGATTTCATATGCTCCTAGGAGTTGATTTTTTCCCCTGCTTCCACCACTGACGTGCAATGTTGTTTAATTTGAGCTTTAGAACCAACAGCCTCCTCTCTTCAACCATGGTTTTTTACTCAAAATAATTCTAGAAACTCGCTTCCCTGTCCAAATAATCTTCGGCCTACATTTTGCCTAAAAATTAGCAACTTTACTTGTATTCGACAATGTTTAAATCGAGTGCTCAAACCTATCTCTTCTCTAACATTCCACCACATTCTAGTTCTTCCCTAGCTGCTTGTCTGTTGAAGGTTTTGATATCTTCATCAAGATCAATCTCTTCAAGGCCACCTCCGGGTATGCCTTAAGGTCACAATTGCCCTTCCAGATCAATCTTGTATGCCTCATCTCTACCATCACTTTAATTGGGGCCTACTGCCTCTTCTTCCATATCCCTTTTGACATCGAACATCCACAGAAATGGATCGAACTCCTCTTTGATACATACTGAACTTTGATCTTGCATCAATAGCTAGAAACAAAACAAACAATAGAAGACAATTGACATGGAACAAAAGTAGAGTCATCTGCCAAGATATTGCCACATGGCTATGCTGTGGATTTTTCCCTTAAAAAACTTGAAAATTTTACTGTGTCGTGTCTCTGAATTCATTTGTTCTTTTTAATTTTAGGCATAAGAACTTTAGAATACATATGAGTAAAGTAACACTCTCACAAGTGGTTAGATACATGAACTAGCTAATAAGACAGCTAGACAATTGTCAAACCAAAATTTTTTCTTTGAACCAGCGATCTTCAATCAATAACAGTTCTTTTAGACATGTAAAGACAATCAAAAAAGGAAAGCTACCCAAACTAAAGCACTATATAGTGCTCAAATTGTCACCAGTTCTAAAAACATGTGGAAATGATATTTAAAAGTAGGCAATAACTTTGAAAAATGTTTAGGTTCGAAATTGGAACCATAGGATTTTGAGAGATGTTGGCATGGATGCGCTAAAGGAGAATAAGAAAGTAGTTCAAGAATATTACCAAATCAGAAGGATATAAATGAGAGGCAAAAGGTTTACATTGTTAAGACCTAATCTCAAATACAAGAGTTTATCACTTTTAGTGTTTTTACCTTGGTTTTTCCATGGAGAAATAATTTCTTGCTACCCAACAAGGATTTAGTTGGGAGCTCTATAGAAAGGGATTTCTTTCGGTAATCTAGATATGCCTAACAAGGATGTGGTTGGACCGGGGTGTTCCCATCCTCCCTAGTCCTCTACTTGTCAGCTTGCATGGGAGGTCATTCAGGGAACATGGTTCAAAGTATCCGTTGATACTGAAACAATTCGGTCGATTCGTACCCAACTTAGATCCGATTCAATATTGTTTCACATTCTATGTAAATTATAAGTCTCACACAACACGGTTGAGTCATCTAAGATTTCTTAAAGTCAACCCCAAGAGTCATCATCACCGAATTGGCTAGTGTTGTTCTGCGATGCTATGATACAATCTAAATCTCTAGTCACATTCATCTTTTTCTATGTAACAATTTTCATATATCGCCTGATACCGTTCCATAACTAACGACCGATGTGTCGCAGTGCTTTGAGTTAATGGCCGATACTATGATCTTGAACCATGGAATACGAGAAGGATATTGATAGAGAAATTTATGCAACTCATGTTGGGGTTTCTCTAAGGTACCAATCATCGTATCTAGTTAAGAGTATTTTTGGTCTTTAGATCTTCCACTTCTTTCATTGTGTGGATCAAATCAGGGTTCAAGATCTTGGTACCAACCATCGACTTGGAGGGAACTGAAACGCATTGGCCACGATATCGTGGAACAGTGTTAGGTAATATGCACGATAGTCTAGCTTGAGAAAGGAGTTGAGAATGGCAAGAGATTTAAGCCATTGTGGCATCGCCGAAAGGATCAATTGATTCGACGGCAATGACTTGGGTGACTCGTATGGACTTGGAGACATCTTCGACAGCTTAGCCAAGGCGTTTTTGACTTGTAGTTTACATGGAATATGGAACAGTATCACAACGAAATATGCAGGGCTGAATACGTCTAGCCAATTCTTTGAACCGTGGTTTGGATACCCCTAAGGGGGTTTTTGGGAAAAGTATCTGTTGATGAGACCTTCAGTAATCAATCAAATTGAGATGCTCATGCTTTCCTATTTTGCATGCCCTTATTTTTGGCAAACAATGCTAAGTCCTTATGTTCTGTATTTTGTTCTTTTTCATATTCTTCATCAATTTATGAACTACTTCATTCACCCGAACTCGTATTTACAGTTCCACTACAACAACAGAGGTGTCGAACTCTTGGGCCCAATTTCAGAATAAGCAAAAACCATGACCTTTGTAAAAGAAAAGCTACGTGGTTGTGATTATTAGAGATTGATGTCAAGTTCCAGCGATAGAATAACTGTTGATTGTTTTTTTGAACATTGTGGGACTATAATTTGTGTGTAAGAAGCATAAGACCAAAGACATAGGTTGTTTCTGGTTTCCTGAGCCTAGTCAATCTCTAACAAGCAGTGACAATTGTAGGATCATGAAGGCATTGACTCGAATAAGGCCTGTGTCTTGGACATATTACGGTTTGCATGCACAAACTACCAGATTGGTTGCGGAAGGGTGCATGAATTTTCAATAGTGACTATGCGTAGGGCAATGTTTGGCCAAGTTATTCATATAGAAATTAGGGAGCGAAATTTGATTGCATAGTTTAAATATCAACGAGGAGATTCCCATGTAGAGTTTGGACCCGAAGCCAGTAATTAAAAGTAGTGAAGAGGATTCAGGTCTTTCATATGGTACGTGCAAGATGAACTTCTGGATTAAGTTTGGACCTGACAAGATTAGCAATGTTTGGAGGCAGCACACCACTCAAGCTATGATATGGGCAAGATGAACTTCTGGATTAAGTGAAACACTTAAGATAATGCTTCTGCATACAAGTGCAGCTGAGTCATAGGTACGAGTCATAACCAGTGTTGTACAAGCCTGGAGGTGTCAGTCTCATTTATTAATACAATGGGGGTGGAGAAAAAAAAAAATAGCTTGTACTCTTGGCTTGGAGAGCTTGTCTAGGCCCATATAGGGTCTTATCTAGGCAATGAGTATAGTCATGTTTGTCAAGAGGACTTTGAAGTCCATGAAGTGGCACAATTTTGAGTTTAAGTTATTCGAAGACCCACTAAAGAGAAGTTCTGCAATAAGAACCGTCTTGATGGTTGCAAGCTGAACTCATGCAAATGACCCTATCAGTGTAAAGTTTCCCTATGTTGTCATTACTGTTGGCTTCGAATGAGGGGCCAGTTAAATACCCTGCTTTGGTATGAAATACTATATTCAACATTGTAATGTGCCTATATTACATATACCAAATTCTAAGAGAAAAACGAGAAAATATATGGTCAGATCTGTATCTGTAGAAAGCTGTGTTTCCCAAAGAGTGAGATAAAATCATAGGGTCATATCTATAATTTAACTTGTATACAAAGAGTACAGTGCCAGAATCCACAACTTACTTTTCACATAATGTTCTTGCACTCCTAAATTCCATTGTCTAGGGTTCTGGAACTTGTGAGTGGAAATTTGTAATCCAATAACTCGAATGTGGTGAAATTCAAAAGTTGATGCAACTCAAGTCGACAAACTTTAACATCTGCTACTTAGAAGTGAACGACATTGATCTGTGTTCACTGGTCTGCTTTATGTCATCCAGACCTAGGAATATAGGTTGCGTTTGCCATGACTTCTGAAAGTAGAAGTCTAGCTTATGAAGATGCACTTTTCATTATGGATTTTCATCAAATAAAAAAAGTGTTTGGCAAACATGCATTTTAAAAGCACATTTGAGTTTAGAAGTACTTAAGCATGCTTGGTGGCATACCTCTAAAAGTGTAAAATAACATATTCATATCAATATTGCCCTTGACCTTATCGTACTACTGGTTAATATTAAACCTAACAGACATTCAACATAAATGAGTACATGTGTTAAGTAATTAAAGAATTTATTTTAAAATTTCATAAACAATTCTCAAAATCCAAATTAAATGTTTTTTATGTGAACTATTAGATACCAAGAAATGAAATATTGCATGGGGTTCTAACCAAAGAATAGTATAATAAATATTATTTCAAGTATGAATTAATTTCAATGAATTCACTATCCGGAGTAAAAGTAAATCCCATGGTGCTAATGAATGCACCATCCAGCTGGATTGATTGGACAATTCCTCAGCCTTTGGGACTTGCATTTCTGCACTACTTTTGAAGACATTGGGAGTTTCATTTCTTCACTTCATTACCAGGTGGTGAACATGTATTGGTATAAAGAAGACGTAATTGATTGCAGTGCAGGCATCGCATTTAGAAGCTTCGTCAATGGCTCTGCTGGTGGATTCACCGCTACACTACAATGGAGATGCAATATTTATTTTGACTTGGGGATAAAATGGGTATTGAGTTAGAGGAAGCAGGGTTTAATATTGGGAACTCCTGTTGTTTCTCACTTAAATCATTATCGACTTTGTGAGAAGTAATTTTTAGGTAGTTTTGAGGAGCTCCGAATCTTAGCTTCTGTGGAATGGGCAGTTAGGAGATGGGCTTCCACTCGAAGTCCATTTCTAATCTCTCCCCAAACAAATCTGACTTTTCTAAACGGGCTTTTGTGATTCAAAAGCCCATTTACAAGTGCTGCCAATAAGGAAGCAGAGTGTTGCAATCTCTGTAAAGATTAGGAGGTTCAGTTAATAATGAGGGAAAAGGGACTACAAGTCCATAGCTACATCTTTTGAGTCATAAAGTCCAAGTTAGGAACTTTTGGGTCCAAAAAGACAATTATAGTCACAAAGACAAGATTATACGGACAATTATAGTTAATTCTTTTAAGAGATTTACTTTCTTATTTAAAAGACATTCTCTCTCTCCTCTCTCTTCTGTCGCACTCTCTCTTCCTCAAATTTCTCTGTCTCCTATCTCTTTCATGTCACTTTATCTATCTGCTCTCTCTCTCATGTCTTTCCTTAAATTGCTCTCGGTTCAGTTTCGTCCCACCATCTATCTCCTCTCCTCCTTAAATTACTCTCTCTCTTCTCTATCCGTCCATCTTATATATCTAATGTATCTTTATCTTTTCTCTCTTCTTTATATTTGTCTTTCTCTCTATTTTTCGTCCCACTATCTTTCTCTTCTCTTTCTTACTTAAATTCCTCTTTTTTTTTTCTCTCTCTTATCTATCCCTCTACAATATATAAAACGTATTTTTATCTTTCTCAAACCTTATTGTCTTTTTTTAGCAAGACATAATTGATATAATTAATGGGATTAACGAGATTAACGAGATTTCGTCTTAATTTGGAAATAAAATTAGGGGATTTTAGTTGGAATTGAGAATAAATTGTACTTAATGAATGGAGTTGATTAGATTGAGATTCAGTATCATTGGCCAAAATTGGACAGGCCCAAAATAGTGAAATTGGGCATAGTTCACTGTCTGAATCGTGACAGAGTGAATTAATTGCAATTGGATAGTTAAAGTGGCCTATGAGTGTCAAAAAATCTGTCTAATTTCATTGTCCAAACTGTGACGAGTGCAAAAATTCACTGACCAAATTTAGTGACATTGAAATTGGGCATATCTCGCTGTCCAACTGTGATAGTGAAGTATGAATTTTATTGCAATTGGACAGTAACATTGACATTAAAATTGGCCTGAGTGTCAAAATTTACTGTGCAATTTCACTGTGACTGTAAAATTGGGCGTACTTCAATGTTGAAACACTAAATTAGACCTATTTCATTCTAAATAGACATATTTCACTGTCCGGGCGGTGAAATGTATCCATTTTGACTATACTGTTAAACTGCACCATCTATACAATGAATTAGGCCTAATTCATGTAGAGAAGTTATCCAACACTTAAAAAATGTGAGAGAAGAAACCACTTGACGATGCAATACGTCCCAATGCAATAAAATTCGTGTATTTCGGTGTCTTGGATATTGAAATACCGTAATTTTGCTTACTTGGATAGTGAAATAACTCATTTCACTGTCACACCAATACAACAATTTTATCGTGATAAAAAATAAAAATAAATAGAACTTGACTCAAACACAAAATCAAAGTTGTATCGTAGTGACACTAGTCTTTTCCTTACTTTCTTATTCTTTGATGATAATAAAACTCATAGCAGAAGATTACATTGTACATAGAGAGATAGACAGAGGACTGTCAGTGTGGCAACGACATTTATTGCAACAACTCTGTCATGGAGTTCATCCTCATGAATTTGTCAACCATAGCAAGATGGGTATAACTTTAAGCAAACTGGACAGTGACTTTGTCATAGAATTTTTACAACAAGCAAGTTGTACAGTGACTTTGACTTTTGCTTTTTTGCTTCTATTTCGATTCTTACTCCTATTTGGAATGTGTCTTTTGGACTTTTGCTCACATATTTCTGACCCAATGGTGATGGAGATTTTCATTTCAATGGACAATATTGACAAAGAGCATGGTTTTGATCCACAGCGAGAATGAGAGTGGGGGAGAAGGGAGAAAGATGGAGAATAGAGAGAGTGTGTCGGGGGAGAAAAGAGAGAAAGATGGACTAGAAGAGAGTGGGGAAAAGATAGAAAACATTTTTTAAAAAAGAAAGAAACCAACGTGATATACTCAAGGGCATTCTGGTAATTAAGCAAAAGTATTCAATTAGTTTAGACTAAAAAACAAAAAAGAGTAGCTGACCTGTGCTTAATGCCTTAAAAATGCCTTGTTTAGGCTTAATGGCTTAAAAGAGCATCTGGTTAGACTTTTGGCCAAATTTCGCTCATAATAATGGGCATCCATATCCCTATTTGTAGTAGTGGGGTTTCAAGAACAGGAACTTGAGGTGAAATCTTATCATAAGGTGTTTATTGTGATGGTTACGGCTTACTTTCTTTGCAAAAGTATTTGGGGTTAGAAGAACCGTTCGAGCTGGCACTTTTTTCTTGACTGGAAGCCATTGGGTATTGGTAGTTTTGTAAAGGGAACAATTATGAAATTTGCTTGACGTGGCCTGTATCTTCTTAAGTTCTGTTGCAGTTACAGAAATAAAATGGAATTCTGTAACAGTGCCGTGTATTGGCTGATATGATGCAATTTGAGGGAAAAGAGGAGTCATTTCGAGGGGTGGAGGAGCCAATTCAAAACTTGAAGAGCATCTTGTTGGTTTTTTTGTTTCCTAGTTAAACAAGAAATGTTAATCCCCTTTTGGAAGCACTTTTGGATTTAGTAGCCAATATGCAGACCCTGGGTCATTTTTTGTATATTTAACTTTAATCGTACACAGTGTGTGCTGTGGCTATGCCCCTCTGAAGTTCCCCATGTAAGATTTTAGTTTACTCTTTTGTACAATGAAAAAACAAAAAGATAAATTTTGACCAGGTTTTTAAAATCCTGGGGTTATGGGATTTCTTTGGCCATCGGATCCAGCTGGGTGTGCACCTAGCTCGCCATACACTTACAGTCTTCGTTAAACCCATGGCTCTTGCTTATAGCCCGAACCTACATATCTGCTAGCTATCTTGTCCTTTTAATACTTGCATTGCATCACCTTTCTATCCCACTGCATTAGTTGGTTCATTGCACAAGAAAACTTAGACAACTTTCTCATCTTATCTTTTGTTGATTCCACTTCCAGTTGTCAGTGGATGCTTGTTTTTCTTCTATCATTTTTCATTCTTATATAGCTACTCATCTTTCTTAAGATCCTGATTTCAGTAAGTCGCATATTACACAAATATAGCTGCCTAACACTGTGTCATAAAGAGTGGTGGTCTTACTGCTGTTTTAAAAATCTTCCCATACCATCAGTTTTGAGTTTTCATGACACGAAAGCTTATATCAAAATTTGAACATCATTTGTTATGATGACTGATTATAATTATTGATTCGTACGAAGAATTACAAAGTAATGCAGAGGGGCATTTTTCATTTCTAGGGGACCCTTGAAAGTTTTCCAGGTCCTGACTTGAATTTCAAAATTTTTATTTTTGTTATTTAAAGTTTAAACCACCAAATCCTCAGGTTTTACATGTGGCATCAGCAGAGTTGCATAGTGGCGTATCTCTTTCTGCAGGAGGATAACATCATCTATTCTTCTGCAGTAATTTTTATGTTGATGGTTCTAGTATGTCTAAAAATGTTAATGATATCGTGTAGTTAATTGACTTATTGTTGTTTATTTCTGTCTGTCTCACTCGCTAGTACTTTGTACAATATATATTTTATTTAAGCTTAATTCTAATGAACCACTGGATTTGCTTTATGTAATTTCGTCACGTGAGTATTATGAGTAGACATGATGCATCATAGGGATTTTTGAATAGATGCAAGGGAGCAAGTTTAATTACCTAAAGGAAGAATAATATATGTAAATCGAGCAAAAGAATTTCCAAAGACACTGCCAATAAGGAAGCAAAGTGCTGTCCGGCCATGATAACCACTCACTTATCACAAGCATGTCTCTCTCATTTAGCCTTTTGAGCTTTTCAATTAATTTTATTTCGTGAACTTGATTTTTCTGAGATTCTGACGTTGATATGGTGGCAAACTCATATCTTCTTTACCATATCCTTTTAAGGAGTAGTCATTCTTCTTTTAATGACCTTTTTTGGGAAATGGCCATCAAACGATCCCCGAGTTTTGGTCAAAAAGAAAAGAAAAATGAGAAATAAGGAAAATTAAAACAACAACTACCACTAGGTTCTAGCCGAAATGACAGAATTGCTCTATTCTGATCAGATAAGGCTTCCATTGAGAGCAGGGCTAATATGTGCCTTAATAAATATTTTTCTCAGTTTTCTACAAAAGATTGCAATTTAGGGGATCCTCATAACTTCTGAGTTCTGACAGCTGACGTGCGCCTTTTAAGTGTCTCTTTAGTTTTTTTGTAAAAGAGTACAGTTTAGGGATGCTCATCGCTTTTCTGAGATGATTTGTTGCTTTGATGGAATCTGTAGGTTATTTTGCAGTGGGGTCTGCAAAGGGGAACAAGTGTCCTACCGTGTAGCGTGAAGCCTGATCGGATAAGGAAAAACATAGACATTTTCAGTTGGTCTTTGGCTAGTGATGAATGGAACCGACTGAACAAGATTGAACCACAGGTATGTCTGTTTGGAAATGGTCCTGTGAATAATCTCCTAGACAGTGGATTTGTACCTGGGAGTGGTCCCCTTCAAGCTGTGTATGAGATGGAAGATGATGTGGAATCCAATTCTTGATGCTTAATTGAAATTTGTGAGTCATATGCTGTAAGTTACAAAGATGTCTTGATGAATTATGTCATATACCTGTTGTTTGTAATATGCTCTTGTTGTGGATATTGAACCTGAAGTCAAAAGGATAGATACATCATTGTGAATTGTGAATTGTGAATTGTGAATTTTGAATTTCTGAAAATGCATCTATTTTCTATCTTCCTTGAAGGGGGTGGCTGATGCCATTAGAGAAAGGGTGACTTTAAGAAACATTTTCCTTATATAAAGCTAAAAAATATTTGTGTATATAATCCTTGCAGCTATGAATGATCCCTCCAAAATTTCCTTTACAGAGAACATCTGGAACCACAAAAAATATACAGATTTCAGTATCTGGAGAATCAAATCTGACCCATTACACTAGGTATAAACCTTCTTTACTGCCTAAAAGGGAAGATAGTTTCCAAAGATCCAATCAATACTGAACTGAAATTTTATATTCTTAAATGTTTTGTTTAGTTTCCCAAATTAAGATGCATCTGTGTCTTTTTTTCTATTTTTTTTTTCATTTGTTTTGGGTAAGATGGTCTGTCTGTTAAGATGGTGTGATAGCATGTTGCTTTGCAACCCAATGTTGAGGTCTCGTCATTCTTTCTAAGAAATTTGGTCCAACTATTCTCAATGTGAAATGTGTCGTGGTGATTAAAAAGCATACAATTACATGTAAACTACATAAATCCGTTAAAGTTGGGTTTTATGCAATCAAGGGGATCCAAACTTAGAAATTATAAATCTATGGCTAGCAATTTGTTTGGCCATTGAACCTACAATGTTTAAATTGTGCTTTTGATCAAACGGGTGACTTGCAAATCTTCTTTATTGTTCATATATTATAAATTGGTGGATGATCTTGACCTAACCACCTAACTTACCTCTTTATTTTCTGTCCATTTTTACGCCCGTCTCATAAAGGCTATCAAATCCCTTTGCCTATAAAAGGCATTTGGAGTTTGTATAAGTAGTATGTATTGAGTGAATGGAAGATAGTGAATAAAAAAGATAAAGAAAAGAAAACTATGATCTTAAAGATTAACACATTAATATATTAAGTTCTTAAATGACTTATTTTAAATATATTTTATGTATTGCTCTCTTTATATTTTATTGATAGTTTGTCGATTTCACAACATGTTATCAACATAAGTCTCTAATCATCTAAAGAAAAAGCTCTATTTTTGAATTAATTTTGAAGTAAGTAATGGTAAGTCAAGAATACTATATATTGTACTTGGAAGCTTTATTTATAATTTAATATTTATTATTTGATTTTGTAATTTTATTAAAAAAAAATTATAGAAGTCCTGAAGACTTCGGATTAGTTTTATAATTTACAGAAATCTTACAGATCTCAAAAGTTCTAATGACTTTGTTTTAATATTTTATAATTCATGAAAGTTTTGAAGACTTTGCCATAAAATTCTATTAACTTTAATTTTATGCATTGAATTATTATTGTTAAGATGAGTTTTGCTACAAGTCATATATTTATATTTTAAATTTATGTGTTAGTAGCTATGGATAAAATATTATCATTATAAACTCGTGAATTTAATTGATGCTCATTATTCATGAATATTTTAGTAGATTTCGTTAGTAGTTTTGTACAATTTATTGTCATGCTTATTAATTCATTATTTATTGAATTCTAAATGTGTTATTACATTTTGTCATTTACAGTAATGTCGAACCTCTCAAAACTCGAATTTATCCTTGACATTACTGGAAATAATTATTTGACGTGGGTCCTTGATGTTGAAACCCACCCGAATGCCATAAAAACATGAGAACATGATTATAGCAGAGAATACTGCATCCACGCAGAATCGCATGAAAGCCATGATTTTCCTTCGTCATCATATTGATGAAGGATTGGAAAATGAATATATGACGTTAAAAGATTCACTAAATCTCTGGCATAATTTGAAGGAAATATATGACCATCAAAAGATTGTTATTTTGCCATATGCTTGCAATGAATGAGCGAACCTAAGGTTTCAGATTTTAAAAGTGTAAGCGAATATAATTCAGAATTAGTTCACAACTAACATTGACTCCACGCCTCTAATTTGTTCCTACAGCAGCAGTATAAAAAACATAGGTTTGAGAAATATTTTGATATGATAGCATGTATTCTTATTGCTGAAAAAAATAGAGTTTCTAATGAAAAATCACAATGCTCGCTCGATTGGATCAAAAACATTCCCTGAAGTGAATGTCACATCGCATCATGGTCGTGATCAGGGTTGGGGTTGGGGCCATGGCTGTAGTTACAGGCAAAATACTTGGCATCATGATAGTCATACCAACCCACCTTACCATTAAAAGTGGTCAAAGAAAGAAACAAAGCCATACAATGGGAAGATTTTATAGAATAAACCTCCCAAAGTCTACGAAGAAGTTTGTTGTAGATGTGTGATGAAAGGACATTGGTTACGTATCTGTCATATGGCTAGACATCTAGTGGATCTTTACCAGTCATCTATAAATGAGAAGTGCAAGAGGATAGAAACAAATGTTAATGATTATCAAAATAAACCAATCGATATAACTCATTTTGATATTTTAAAATATCTTGTTGATCCTAGTAGTAGCACTGATTATTTTACTAGTGATGGAAATGCCCATCTTGATTAATGCTATATTGTTTGTTCTATTATTGGTAATCTATTATGAAAGCATGTTTATATATTTTGGTTTGTCAAATCTTTGCAAACTGACGGGTTTAATCGAGATGGTTAACCCCACCTCAAGGGAGTGGAAGAGCACCTTTTCGAATCTCTTATCTAGCTGTTGTACTAATATCAATAGAAAAAAGACAAATATTTTTTGCATGAGTATACTAGGAAATTGCCAAAAGAAAAAAACAAAAATTAACTATGAATTACAAACAGTTCTTTGATAAATATTGCATCAAAAATTTTTGTAATGATTATGACCACTGTGATAAAGTAATATATAAAAGAAAAAATATTATTATTACATAAAGAAATAAGAATACACAACAGATAGCAAATAAGAATTTGCGAGATATTTATTTCAGGAGTCATAGAAAATTTAGAAGAAATAATCTTGCTTTCTATGGTTTGTATCCTATAATATATATATCTAATTAAAAAGATAAATATCTTTATGTAATTTAATATTTGCATGTGCAATTAAAGGAAAGTATTGACAATTTGGTTCACGCGTGTTTAGCCGCTACTAATGAATGTGAATCCTGAAAATGCATGTTTGGTAGATTGTGGTACAACGCACACTATTCTTTGAGATAAATTTTTTTTCTCAGAATTAATGTTAGCTGAAGCTAATGTAAATATGATATTAGGTTTTGCAAATCTGATTGCAATCTCTAGAAGAGCAATAATTATGTTACCAAATGGAATAATACTCAAAATCAATGGCGCTTTATATTCAGCCAGATCCAGAAGAATTCTGCTGAGTTTTAAAGATATATGTCGAAATAGATTTCATATGAGACTACGAATAATAGTAATATAAAATATCTCTGTATTACTGGTATTATTTCCAGCCAGAAGCTGATTATAACGCCCCTAAATCCACCCTGGAAGACATTAATTATCTATACAACATCCAATATGAGAGGAATCCAATTTCCAAAACAAATATAAAGAAATTATCAGAGTTATATTCAAAACCTGAGTAAGAATATTTGTTAGATCAAATTTGTAATTGACTAATTTCATGGAGTCCATTGTAAAAGCTCAACCTATTCCATGGTCATGATGTAATCAAGTTCAAGATCCGAAAGCATCATTGAAGTTAGGGGATCAAGCATCAAAGCTACATCATTCAATCTTTGCATGCACCTTCATACTTAGGACAAAGGTAATGAATTACTCACCTAAGATGAACCCTTAGTTATTTTAACTTAGGTTAATTAGCAATCTGATTATAATTCCTAAGTGATTTTAAAAGAAAAAAATTTATAAACCATTTATGTGTTTTGAAAACATAGTTTGAGTCACAATCGGACCCCTCTTTGGACAACACCTTTTAGTGCTCAAGAGAATAAGTTTTTGCATAGTTTTATGCTTAAAAACGCGTAGGGACCGTTCTATACTCGCTAGCTTTCGCCAGAACGGTCTCTTGATGACTTAGAAAGAAAATGGAAAAGGCCATGGGGAGCAACGAATGGCTCTCTCTATGAGCTCGCTCGAGCGGTCTCCATGGTTGCTAGTGTGATGCCCATGGTCGCTCGAGCGATGCTACTCCTTGGCTAGTTTGAGACTTTATTTTTCATTCAGTGCCAACCACCTCATGATCGCCCTCCCACCGATCGAGCCTATCAATAGGGAGAGCCTTTCCTAAACCTAGGTTAAGCCTCTTGTGAGATTTCTAAGAGAGAAAACTATCTTTCTATCTTGAGAGCTTCCACTACAACCTAGATCCCTAAGGTCCAAAGACTACCACTAGTGATTCTATCTAACTTCACAACTTGGAGAAGAAGAATTTGTTGGTTGACAAACTCATTGGTGTGCATATACCGAGGATTGTTGGCATGCTCATAATTGCTTGAGGCCTAGATGAACCGTGCGGCAGAGAGGTCCAAGTGAAACTACACCAGACATCGGAGAGGGACTTTCGACGGAGAGACATAGCAAGGAAAGGAGCATCTAACCATGATATTGATTGAGGTATAAGTTTTGAGTACTTGTATGTTGACTTGGAGAGTAGTGGATTAGGTTTTAGTGAACCACGCGATTTTTCCTCGAGAAGGGTTTCAGGTTGAGCATCTAGCACACCAATTTAAAGCTTTAAATAATCAAGTTGTTAATTTTTCTAAGCTTTTAGAGAGGTCTCGTGAGTCCAAGTATATACATGCATCATCATCACATGGCTGACAAGCTAGAGTGCACAAGGCTACTTCTCTCCCAAGGTTAAAATTGATCTATACACATCCGGGCAGAAAAGAACTAGTCATCCACCCATTCTCCGACCTAACCCGAGTTTTAGGAAAGTAAAACAAGTTTGGGTGACTAGGGAGGATCTTGAGAAAGTCACCATCTCAACAGAGTGTTTTTTCCAAGGTCATAGCTCCTAAAAAGTAGGAGAGGTGAGAGTGTGGACCTAGATGATCTTTCATGCATTTCATCGAACACCCTTAGGTCATACATTTTTGTACATATTTTTTTTGTTTATTTTGTCATTTGTTTTTATATATGAAAATACAAAAACATTTAAAATTTAAAAAATCAAAAACAAAATAAATACAAAAATTCAAAAGAAGTTTTGATATCCCTTTTGACATTCATTTTTAGGATTTATGATAAATGCTTTATTTATATTTCCTTTGTTTCGTTGCATTTTTTTCTTGTACATGTGTTTATTGAAAAATTCAAAAAACATTGGAAAAGAAAAAGCCAAAAAGATTTTCTTTTATTTGTTTTTTCTTTGTTTGATGATCATGGTAATTCACACTTTGATTTTCATTGAAATTGTTCTACTTTAAAGTCAAAGTTGAAATATTCATTGTTATGAGTCATATTAGGGCATAGAGAACTTAGTGACATAAATCCAATTGTATGATTCATTAGTCAAAGTCTCTTTCATCCTAGCGTGTTTGGGTAGTGTTTAACTTTGAAAGATTCAACACCAAGTATATGCATGCCATTTACCTTCACACTTAAGAGTTTGATTTGCTTAAATTATTAATGATATTAAAGAACTCTAAGTGTTGGTGATAGATGAACACATGGTTAAAGGTTAGTTAAACCACTAATCCCTTAAAAGATGCTAAAGGTCAATTGTGAGAAAAGAGCCCAATGTGGCCAAATCTAAAAAAAAGTGAGGCATAAATAAATGGCTAAAAGCAATCGCACTTGAATTGTGAGAGTATTTATGCTTAATTGAAAATTGCTAATTTGTTAAACTCATGTTAATCATGTTTAGAAGCATACACTTAAAGTACGGAATTCACAATTGTGTTGATTGAAGACATAGAGTAGAAATGATAAAATAAAGACGGAGTTGTAAAAAAAAAAAAAAGAAGAATATTTAGGACACTCACTAGCCGGTCATGTTTTCATTTAGACAATGCATTAGGATTTCATGATGAGCTTATAAATGATTTAAATCTTATCGGAATCTTTTTGTGTTGGAGGTTGGTTTGTCAAAATTGAACAAAACTTAATCACATGTGTGTGAAATTGAACCAAGTGAGGAAAGATTGTTCTAGGATGCATGAAATTGAGTTTTATATCTTTGACTATGTCTTAGAGTAATGTATTGGGATGATGAATTTTGGATGGAGCTCTTAAAATGCAAATTTGTATAATTTTCATGATTATTTGAATTTTTAGCATTTATTGTTTATAATAAAATAAATATATAACTTTTGAATTAGAACATATGACATTGTAACGATCTTTAATTTACGATTGCTTAAACAGTAAAATTCATAGTCGAATAAAATCATTCAGAAAATCACAATTCTTAACAAAATATCTCATGTACGTAGATTGACTTGCATGAATCTACACACTAAATATATCTGGTCCACCACACCGACAAACAACCAATCAATCCCCGCAGGGTCACAACGTTTTAGGAAGTGTTTTTACCGACGTATCGGCATTGATATAACCTTTCCAGGAATAGTATACTAGCTCTCAACCTCGATCATCGTGAACGAATAATGTTATGATACCCCACAAGGAACTAACCTCACTATGAGTGATAGAAAATCTTCGAACCCCGAGGTAAGAAACACATTTAAATATTCTGCGATATAAATTCGAATGCAATCCACATTCATCACCCCCACCCATATAAGAGATAGTTATATACTTTCATAAAATTCACATATTTCACAATTCCTAATCCCACAATTTTCAAAATAGAAGAGTAATACAATCAAAACATGCAAGAGATCATAAAAAGATATATCCAAATAGACCATAATTAAGATCTAGGGTTTTTCATCAAGAACATGTAATTTTGGATGTAAATCATGTAATTTTTAAGAAATGAATAATGTAATAAAAAAGAATGTGAAAACATTCTAGATCCATCATATTATTTAGAATAGGAATCAAACGATCTAATCCTCAATGAATAAATTTGAGAAAGAAACCCTACCTGAATCCGTTGTTTGGATGCAATTTCTACATGTTAATCCTTCAAGATCTCATCCATTTTCTTCTCTCCCAACTCCTCTTGGCTTCCAAGGGTTGAAGATATGTTTAAACAGCCCAAAAACACACCCCTAGGGTATATATAGGGTGAACAACAGTTCAAGCAGGATGGATTTGATTGTGCAGAATCGTGCACACACGTTGGAATGGAAGCATTGGCATTCGAACGGTCTAGCACGCATTTGAACGTTGTCTTTGGTGTTCAAACATGCTGTACTCCCAATATCTCTTATTTTCTATTCAGGTTTTTCAAGTCAAATGTGCGTTCGAACGAAGCCTTTCCCGTTCGAACTGACTACAAAATTCTATAACCTACCCTAATTTGCCAAGCTAATTTTGACCTAGTTAGAAGTCAATTTAGGAACTTTTCATGAAATACATGTTTATAGCTGTTAAGGTCTACTCTCCAATGCCGTAAGAATTAATTCAATCGCGCATCGGGGTAAAAAGTGATGGCCAAAATACTTAGATAGTGTCAAATTCCTTCCTATTTTAATTCTCTCCAAAATGTGTTTTAACTCCGAAGTACTTCCAACCTTCTAATACACCCTATTTAACCTCTATCAAGGTTTTTTGACCTTCCGGATTCGATGGTAGGCTTATTTGCCCTTAAAATATTTAGAAACTTACCTAACTACTTTTCTTAAGCTTAAATGTCTCCAAAACTAAATTTGGCACAAAAGTAAATACGCGAAAAACTCAAACTTCATGATCAATATTTCAACAATGCTTTAAAGTTTCTACCATCATTTTATTTATCTTATAAGAACTCTTAAGATGATATCATCCTAATTTTTTGTATTTGTGTGTGTGTGTGTGTCTTGGTGTATGTGTGTGTATAGTTGTTTTGGTGCATTAGTGTGTTTGTGTGTGTGTATTTAGTGTATATGTGTGTGTGTGTGTGTGTGCGAGTTTGGTGTATCAATTAGTGTGCATGTGTAGGTGTTTATTTTGGTGTATTAATGTGTGTACATTTTCTAGTGTGTTAGAGTATGAATGTATTTTTGTGTATTAGTATATATGCATTTTTTTAATTTGGTATTTTGGTGTATTTTTTAGCATATAGTGCATGTGTGTGTGTTTTGATGTATTAGTGTGTGTATTTAGTGTAATAGCTTGTGTATGTATTTAGATTTATTACTTTTGTTATTTAATAGAAAGATAAGTATCAATCAAATGAGTACCCGTTTGTAATCCATTTTTAATCCGTTTAATTAAATTGAGTGCTATTATCCAACCCATTTAGAGCCGCATTAATTAATATAGGTATTCAACCGATTAATTTATGGGCGAATTGGGCGGATTAATGGGTAATAAGTGAAGATTGTCACCTCTAGATCTGAATTAGATTTGTGGATTGAAGAATCTCTTTGAGCAGCATCTCATTTGCCCTCTTAGATGTGATTTGATTTTTTTTTTTTTTTTTGTCTATCTATTTTTGGATTAATAAGATTATTTACCTTCCTAAAAAAAAAAAAAAACATACCAGGATAACAACTACTTCTGAGAAAATAAGATATATATTCTTAAATCACAAAGGGGAGGTGTTTTGAACTCGAACCATACCGTGCTAAAATATATGCTCTAAGGACAAAAAAAAAAAACCACCAACTAGTCCACAATTTTCAACAATAGAACAGTGTACCTTCATTTTTCTGTTTTCTAGTTGAAAATTTGTTATTCCTAGTTGGAATTATTAAAATATAACATCACAATTGGCATTATTCTCTTCAAAATTTTAAGGCCTCCCATCATTATTCTTTTGCAATTTGTAACTTAAAATGTTGAGCGCAACAAGCAACAATAGTAATGGTGAGGGCTAAACTGCATTTTAATTTATCTCGGCAAGATATCAAATTTTTTGTGGTAAGTTTAACGGTGAAAGAATCGGATCCTCTCAATTTCAAATTTTGCTAATGTCGATCAAACTCATTCATTCCTTTAAAAAAAAAAACTAGAATTCATTCATTCACTGCCCTCTACTAGTATTATGGTTCCAATAGACACACATTGGTACACAATTAATATGAGAAAAACCATGGTCAAATTTGATGAAACTTCAAATTAAAATGATCTGATTCCAACACGTAATACCAAGAGAAGAAAAAGAGAACTTAACAAAAAATGGCAGGCTATGGGTTTTACTGTTAGGTTATCATGAGGCAAATTCAAGTTGCATATGGTTAAACCTAATCATTCTCTGTCAGCCTCGCTCTACAAATGGAGATGCTGCTCATTGGGTGGCCATGACATCTAGTGCATCAATTTTACCTAGAGATTGGGTCTCAGCTTGTCCAGAGCTGTCCTCTATTTTAGTTATTGATTGTAATTGTTGAAAAACGTATACATATTGCGGAAGCATAGAATCAAAGACATACCTTGTTCACTTTAATCCTAAATATTGTTTGAGGATGTTCTACGTACTTTAGAATCTGAAAATTGTCTTTTCTTCAATTGCTCGAGCAGTATAATGTTGTTACACAATAGGAATCAACACCAAGTTTTCACAGCACAAAAGTCTTTCAACGTTATGTATGGAGAGAGAGAAATAAAGTAAAAGACTTTAACGTTTGATTATATTCCAGAGATGTCATCTATTGGATTGCCTTGGGTTTATATAGGCAACCAATAAGTGTCATTAAGAGACATATCATATAGGGACATGTCTGTTAATATTTAACAGACATGTATTTTGGGTAAATGATACATCTTGGTAAAGGATACCTCCAAAAGACATGCCCCTTTGAGCATTCTTTAATTTGGGTCAACCCACCATGGGCGCCCCGGTTTGGGTCCATGACCCAACCAATATCTAACATCTCCCACTCGCACGTGGTGGGTACGACACTGTCATCTCTCTCAATCCATTTTATACATCAACATCAATTCATACAGACTAATGGGTCTTGCAACCGCTGAGCACACTTGTAATTTGGGAGCTCTACACTAGAAACTCTACAGAGCCAGCATAGAGACATCAACCCAAAAAAAAAATTGAAAATGGTGTCTCAAGTACTCTAGACCCATTCGGATACACCGATTCAAGCATCTCTAATCCCTCACAATATAAGAGCATGCATAACCCCTCGAAACTTTCGCCTATACATTCACACTTTGTCACTATCTAAACTAGCGTCCAAAGTTGTCGACAGTGAATATATCGCGGGATGTTCCAAATGGTCTTCCTTTCACTCTCATGTCACTTAGTTCAAAATTAACCGCTTTCCCAATAATGTCCTGGAAGACCGAATCACTCATGGCCGTAAGTAACATGCCAAAGTAGTTGAGCATTAATTCTTTCACTTTATGACATAGTCAAAAGTCAGAGAGTATATAGAATGTTTGGTTAAACAAAATAACCTGGTCATGTAAAAATGACTCGGATGGCTCACACAGTGAAGAAGCAAGGATCCATTCCTTCACCTCCTTAATTGTCGCCAAGCACATGTAGTATGAAATACATGCTACGGTGGAGTGTCTCGATCCTAATGAGAGTGTATATCATACTCAAACACCATACAGATCTTAGTCTAGAAGCTCTACAAGCGTCTAACCCGAGTTCTCTATTTGCTCGCCCTCCAAAGACGCCAAATTAAGATCTCGCATCTGGCTAATCAACAAACACAGGCATAATGGACATGGAGTTGTATCTATTATCGATCCTCAAATGTCAGATCTCATTCTATATACAAAACAGAGCGATACTATATGTTAGAGTATCTCATCTTTGCTCACCATATCAAGCGCCAAAGGCGATTGCTCGTGTGAGTGAGCCAATCACGCCCGCTGACATACTTAATGTGTGTGCTTTCTCAAATATCAAGGTAATCAAGCAATATAACATTTAATTGCAATTAAAACCATGTATTAATATCCCAAAAACTGTCAATACAAATGACTGTGTGATCCATACAATCTCTAGCACATAATCAATACCTACGAAGTCCTAGAGTTCTAACATGAGCCATATATACATCTCTAGCTATAGGCTTAGTTAGGGGGTCTGCAACCATCTGAGTTGTAGGTACGTGTTTTAAGATTACTTTTTTTTTGTGCAATCATGTCTCTGATGTAATGATATCTTAGATCTATGTGTTTGGTTCTTCCATGATACTTAGGATCCTTAGCATAAGCTAATGCAGCCATGCTATCACAATGAATCGTCACTAGGCCCAAGGTATTTGTGACAACTCCTAGATGTTGAAAGAACCTTCTTAACCAAATAGCTTATTGTACAACAGCAGAACAAGCCACGTATTCTGCTTCCATGGTGGATAAGGATATGCATGATTGCTCTTTACTACTCAATGTAAAGGCCCCACCATTAAGTAAGAAAACATATCTTGATGTGGACTTGCGTTCATCTATATCACCACCCCAATCAGCATCACTACAGCCAACCATCCGTAAATCTGGAGACTGGTAGCATAACATATAATCTGAAGTCCCCTTGAGATATCTTAGTATCCTTTTGACTGCCTTCCAATGAGCTATTCCAGGATTTGATTGGAACCGACTAACTAGGCCTACTGCATAGCAAATATCGGGACGGGTACACATCATAACGTACATTAAGCTACCTACAACACTGGCATAAGGAACACGAGCCATCATTTCCTTTTCCTCAGGAGATTTAGGGCACATCTTTAGGCTTAGGCTATGGTCTTTCGCTACAGGAGTGTCTATGGGTTTGCAGTTTTGCAGCTGGAATCGTTCAAGTTTCTTCTTAATGTAAGTGTCTTGAGACAAATCAATAAGTTTAGAACGATCCCTTAAGATCTTAACTCCGAGCACATAACTTGCTTCACCCAAGTCCTTCATCTCAAATGTTGAGGACAACCACTTTTGAGTAATGATAATCATCTCCTTATTATTTCCAGCTAATAAAATATTGTCAACATACAAAGATAGAATCAAGAAGTTATCTTTAGACCGTTTAACATACACACAATGGTCCTCATCGATCATCGTAAACTCATTAGAAGTGATAGATCGATGAAATCTTAGAGACCACTGTCTGGATGACTACTTCAGGCCATAAATGGATCGTTGGAGTTTACAAACTTTGTTCTCCTGACCCACCACCACGAAGCTCTCAGGTTGATCCATGTAGATCTCCTCATCCAGTTCTCCATTAAGAAATGCAGTTTTAACGTCCATTTGATATAGTTCTAAATCCAAATGTGCGACAATAGTTAGAATCATGCGAATCGAGGCAAGCCTTACAACTGGAGAAAAAGTTTCCTCGTAGTCCACACCCTCTCTTTGGGTGTAACCTTTTGCCACTAGGCGAGCCTTATACCTTTCTATGGACTCATCCGTCTTGCGCTTAATTTTGAGAACTCATTTGTTCCCAATGGCCTTGCGCCCAGGGGGAAGGTCAACCAAGTCCCAGACTTGATTAGCCTTCATTGACTCCATCTCGTCATTCATTGCAACTATCCACTCATTACTAGCAGGTGATGATAGAGCCTCTTTAATATTTTTAGGTTCGGCATCATCATGTGGTGCAACCATGAAAGCTTCCCCTTCAATCTCAAAACGACGTCGAGGGATGATTCCACGCTTGCTTCTACGTAACTCTGTGTCGTATGGATCTACGTCCATTGGAACTGATCCACCATTGATTATATCGCTCCCACTGTCCCTAGGAGGTGACAAAACTATTTTCTTGATCTCTACTTGGTTAGTGGGTATATCTCTTTGGGGATCATCTAACTCATTGAGTTCTATTCCTTTAGACACATCTCCTCTGCTAGGGAAATCCTCTTCAAGGAAAATTGCATCCCGTGACTCAATTTCAGTTACCCTTCCATCAAACTGTTCACCTATAAACACATAGCCCTTAGAGTGCTCAGAATAGCGGATGAAGATACACTTCTTCCCTCTAGGACCTAACTTCCCATATTTATGAGAAGTATTGTGTACATAAGCCGCTGAACCCCATGGCCATAAATGATTTAAGTCAAGTTTTGTGTCTGTCCATAACTCATATGGGGTAGAAGGAACTAATTTAGAAGGAACTCAGTTAAGGATATAAGCAGCAGTCAATAAAGCATCTCCCCAATATGAAATCGAAAGATGAGTCTGTGCCATCATAGACCTAACCATATCAAACAAGGTGCGATTTCGTCTCTCCGCTACACCATTTTGTTGCGGAGTGCCAGGTATTGTCAATTGCCTGATTATTCCTTTTTCTTCACATAGCTCTTCAAACTGTTCAGATAGATACTCGCGACCTCAATCGGTTGTAAGTACCTTAATGTTATTGTCTCGTTGATTCTCAACCTCTTTAATGTAACGTTTGAAGCAATTCAATGCTTCGGACTTGTGAGAAATCAAATAGACATGACCGAAGCGTGTAAAGTCATCTATAAAAGTGATAAAATAGGATGCACCATGTCTTGCCTTCACATTCATAGGGCCACATATATCTGAGTGTATTAATTGCAATGGAATAAATGCTCTTTTGGCCTTACCAAATGATTTTCTAGTTGCCTTACCTGCGAGACAATTTTCACATGTGGGCAAGTTGATTTTACCGAGTGGGCCCAAAAGTCCCTCTCTTGCTAATCTATTCATTCTGTCTTGCCCAATATGACCTAATCTAGCATGCCATCTAATAGAATCAACACTATCCATAGATGTAACATAAGAATAAATTTCATTACTAGAATGATCAATATCTAATACAATAAAACCATATGTGATATAACCAGATCCATAGAATGTAGTTCTCCTATAAATGCCAACATACTGGCCTTCAAAACAAAAAATAAAACCTAGTCTCATTAAGCTAGTAACTGACAACAAATTTTGTCGGATTCCTGGAGCATATAATACATCATGAAGGTATAAAGTGCGTCCATGTCGCAATTCCAGTTTGTATGTGCCAATCCCAAGCACATCTATACTGGTTTCGTTCCCCATGTAAATTCGTTTGCTTCCAGCTGGAACTCGACGATACTCCACAAATCCGAATCTGTGTCTCGTTATGTGGTCTGTTGTTCCTGAGTCTACAATCCACGAATTAGGAGAGTGAGCAACAAAAACTTGACTAGTAACTAAACAGTCAATGCGAGAGATAGAACTAGAGAGTACCTTCTTCGGTTCAGTGCATTCACGAGTGAAGTGACCCTTCTTGTTGCAGTTATAGCAGACCATGTTGGCTTGATTCTTCTTACCAACTCTTTTACCCCGCTTGTGCTTGTTATAATTAGAATGACTAGCCCCCAGTTTGAGCATCAGACCTATTTCCACTGCGCTTGCGCTTGGACCAGAAGGTCTTCTGCGAGCCAACTTTAGCCACATAAGAGCTACTCTCACCTTTGGTAGCCTCTAAGCGCTCAGCCTCAAGCTCAAGGTGACGTGATACATTCTCGAATGTTTTCACATTCTCATTATGCGTCATGTTTTGTTTCATATGTTCCCATGATGGTGGAAGGGAACGAAGTACAGCTTGAACTTGTTGTTCATTGGTTAACACACAACTAGCAGCGCCTAAATCACGTATCATAGAGGTCATAGTTCTCAGATGTTGTTTCATTGTATGCTCTGGCTTCTTTTGATACGAGTCAAACTTCATGGTCAAACCACGAAGCCTAACAAGAGAAGTAATACCAAACTTCTCTTTGAGGGCCTTCCACATGGCTTGAGCTGTGGAGTAATTCTCAAATTCAAGAATAAGATCATCTTGCATGCTCGCTTGCATGATATAGCGCGCAAGTCGAACCTTATTCTGCCAAGACTGGTAATTCTCTTGTTCTTGGCGGGTCTGAGGTAGCTCAGGCTCTGGCAACATAGAGTCAAGGGTATCCAATACCTGTTGCTCATACAGGACAAATTGAATCTGACGACGCCATATGTCATAGTTATCGCCGTTAAATTTGTCGCCCTTAGTCAATTCAGTCACTATGCTTTTAGTAGTCATTATGATTTAATCTACATGCAGAGACAATGCGTATGGGATATTAGCACAACACATTCTATAATTTTATCGCAAAAATCTAAATTCAAGTATTAACAACTTTCACAAGTCGCAAAATCGAAAGTTCACTAAGTTCCCAATCATCTCCCGCGCCACATGTGATTATTATTAACACTTAATTTAATTAATGCACAAAATTTATGTTCCTAGCACTGAACAAAATAAAACTCCCACTTAATCTAGTATCTCTAGGTAATACTGATCACAACTAATTTCATATCATGCATATTCTCATTTTGAATAAAATAGACATGCAATTTAAACAACATATATGAAATTCTAATTTAAATCATGCTTGAACAATGAAACAAATGTCACTAGTCTATCAAGCATGCTAATATTATTCTATTTAAAATATTAGTAGGATGTCATATAAGATTCGGCATTTGTTTCAAATTTTCAGAATTTTAAGCGATTAAAAATTGATCTCACAAACTATTGTAAGAGTCCATAAGTATCTTAAAATAAATCCAATAATCTAGTATTTAAAATATATTTCTAGAGTCATATGGACCACCCCATGGAACCAAATAAAAATTGGATGTCAAGAGATACAAGACCAATGGAAATTATATATATATAATGGCCTAAACAGTAAACATAATTTCCAATACGAATTTCGTTTAAAACCTCTAAACATTCAGTAAAGAATCATAAAACAAGTAGGTTTTGATCTAAGTGCAATTGGTCATCTATTTGCCAGCCTTTGCACCTATTTGTATTTTATGCCTATTATATATACTATGGTAGGATTAAAAAAAAAACACAATGGCCACAAAAAGCAATGGGTCCCTTGACAATGAGCCATTATGGCAGAGACTGCCCACTACATAATTTCTCTTAGTATAATATGTCATTACCACTTTTTGAGTTCTTTATGTCATCATGGCACAAGTAGGAAACCACATCTAATTCCTACAACTGGACAACGGAAAAAAATAAATCTCAGTTTGCCGAAAGTGACGAATTCCTACCCAATTTTATCTCAAAAATTGGTATTGGCAAACCACGAGATTGTTTCTCACCAAACTTCCCAGATTGATTCATTTATCTATGTACTACAATATATTAAAACTTCAATGCATTCGGAGACCATTTATTCGATATGTCATTAAAACCCGTTCGAAGTTTTTCGTAAAATCAGTATTTCTAAACAATTAATAATTGATCCCAAAGGTATGAGAACACCCTTAAATGGCTCTGATACCAATGTTGGAAAACGTATACATATTGCGGAAGTATAGGATCAAAGACATACCTTGTTCGCTTTAATCCTAAATATCGTTTGAGGATGTTCAACGTACTATAGAATCTGAAAATTGTCTTTTTTTCGATTGTTCGAGCAGTATAATGTTGTTACACAATAGGAATCAACACCAAGTTTCTACAGCACAAAAGTCTTTCAACGTTATGTATGGAGACTTTAACGTTTGATTATATTCCAGAGATATCATCTATTGGATTGCCTTAGGTTTATATAGGCAACCAATAGGTGTCATTAAGAGACACATCATATAGGGACATGTCTGTTAATATTTAACAAACATGTATTTTGGGTAAAGGATACCTCCAAAAGACATGCCCCTTTGGGCATTCTTTAATTTGGGTCAACCCACCATGGGCGTCCCGTTTCGGGTCCATGACCCAACCAATATCTAACAGTAATTATGCTCATATGATTTGAATAAATTTTAATCTCTTTGTTGAAAAAAAAAAGATATTGGTTAATGGATCCGTTTTAGAGCAATTAAAATGTTCAATTCTAGAAAAATTGAATGTGACTAAACAAATAATTGACGATGTTATATGGTCATGGAGCCTACCATTTTGCCTTCATTGACCCACCAACTCTCAGCGCTTATATTCAATCCAGCCTCCATTTTAGGGAATCTATTACCAATGCATTGTTGTTTTAGAACATATATACAAAAATACAGTACGTTTAAACTTATTTACCAAACTACATCAGTTTTTAAAAGCGGGCGTAACAATCCCGCTTTTATTAAAAATCGGATTTACCAATCCCGCTTTTTTATTAAAAAAAAAAAAGTGGGTAGTGAAAAAAGCGTGGTTACTAACCACGTTTTTTACACTTTTTCGCACAAAAGAGTATTTCGTTTTAACTCAAACTCTGAGTAGCTCGATTCACTTTAGTGGCCATGAGCTCGTCGTCCTCCACCCAACCGAAAAAGAAAAAATAAGACATTGGGATGTAATGTGCTTTCTCGAAGGGTTCTGGGTGTGGAGATTTTGAAGGGTATTCTTACAAGGGTCTGTATTATTGGTTGGTTTTTGACAGAGGTAGTTGCCAAAATGCCTATGTTTCAGCCTTCAAAGAGGGGCTGGGGTTGTGGGGTTTGAAGGTGGTGGTGATGGGCAGGTTCTAGATCTGGAGACTGTCGTTAAAGATGGGGTTTTGGGTGGTGTTGGAGGAGGCTGTTTCGGTGTTGGGGTTGGAGAGAAATTGGATCCGAAGAAGATGATTGAAGAGCTCAATTTGCCAGAAGTTCCATCTATGTTTATTTGCCCAATTTCCCTTGAATCTATGCAAGACCCAGTGACCCTTTGCACTGGACAAACCTATGAGAGGTCCAACATTCTCAAATGGTTCAGCTTGGAGCACTACACTTGCCCCACTACTATGCAAGAGCTTTGGGATGAGTCGGTTACTCCAAATAAGACCCTGCACCATTTAATTCATACTTGGTTTTCACAGAAGTACTCGCAGATGAAAAAGAGATCAAAAGATGTGCAGGGGATAGCTTCCTGAACGAAATGATCTTTTGTGCGAAAAAGTGTAAAAAGTGTGGTTAGTAACCACGCTTTTTCCACTACCCACTTTTTTTTTTTTATAAAAAAGCGGGATTGGTAAATCCGCTTTTTAATAAAAGCGGGATTGTTACATCCGCTTTTAAAAACTGTTGTAGTTTAGTAAATAAGTTTAAAAGTGTTGTATTTTGGTATATATGTTCTAAAACAGCTGTACATTGGTAATAGATTCCATTTTAGGCTGAAATTATGATACAAGACAAAAACTTTTTCATGTAGGTGGAAATGTCAAATGGTTGAATTATTTATGTTAGAATGTTTTTATATTGGACTTTAATTAATTTATAGTTAATTTTGAATTTATGAAAAATGGACTGAATTTATGGTTCAATGATATGAGCCCAATATTATTAAATTGTCTATTTTGATGGGTTTATGTACATTCTTTTAATTGATGTGGTTGAGACAGTAAAGTGTAGGCCTTAATTTAATTGTAGTTTGTAATGAGAGATCCCATTAGATTCATTATAAATTGACAGACTAGGTCACTCTCCACTTCATAACCTAATTTGGTTTGTCCCATTAAAAGTAGTCCATTTCTTTGAAGAATGAGAGAAAGATATTGTCGTTCTGCTTCAGCGAAAGAAACTCGAAGATCGAATATCATGGCTCACACAGGTATGATCTAAATCTTGTAATTTAGGTGTTTTAAATTTCATATACCAATTATTAAAAATTCTTACATGTACTATCCAAGCCTATTTGTTTGGCATATTTTTGGATTGCGGACATGTCAAAGTTCCAAGTGGACTTAAAATCAAAACACTATGACCTTACCAACTCGAACCGACATAGGGTTCTAAAATCGTGATTGTTCAAACGACTATAGCGAGGCTTAAGGTTACCTCTAAATTCTTTTCTATGCCTTTGAGTTTCAAAGACTTTAAATAATTTACCTACTGTAAAGTAAATAGCGGGAATGCAAAGTAACAAGTAAATTAAATTCGAATCTAGAAGACGAATCGAATACTAGACTTGTTCCCGGAAGGAGAAGAGTGAATCCGTATGAAAACCTTTGACCTTTTCTACTTCGTCATCAATAAACCTTTGTTCCAAAAGAGGATGGACACGAATAAGTGAACACAGTTGATAAAATTTCAGGAACATGCCATAGAGTACACTCCTAAGTATAACACGAATTTTTCGAGGGAAAAATAGATATGTGAATAGACAGTGATATAGTGCCAATATTTGAGAAAAATTGGCATAAAGAATACGACAACATCTCCCTAAATATCATAGCAAAATGTACTTCCCTCTTAGAGCTTCAAGTCTAAGCTGAAATTTCTCAATCTTTTGATTTTTGTAGAAAGATAGACTAGTTCTATGAAGAGTTTTTGTGATTGATCATGGGATCCTTTCTCAGTGACCTAGTCTCTGCTATTTATAGAGATGACTCTCAACAATTTGATCCAACTTTTTCGGCCATGGCTGCTGATCATTGCCTTATCCCTTACGTGTGCTAAACCGTTTTCAACTGATAACTCATGATGTCATGTCTCCTTGTTTCTTAGGATTCCAAGAGTCCTATTCCTGTAACCATCCTGCCAATTGTGGACTCTCACAATCTCCCTTATGACCGTCAGATTCCTTCCACGTGTCACCCTCATATCTTACTAATTTTGGGTGTAAACATAGGCCCCCCCCCTCCCCCAAAAAAAAATATGCTTTTCGTTTCGACATGATGGATCATACAGCGTATGATATCTCTACTCTCCTCGGTCTTCCTCCATTCAGGGCCGAGGCTAATGCTCTACTTATGCATACTAAAGCGAGCTGCGTATTTTCACTTGACGTGCTCAACAAGTCAATCACTGCCTATTCTTTTTCCCTTGTGGCATGTTGTGGCCATGATGGATCTCTTGTGTCAGATTAAGAACACATCTTGTTCTTACTCTACTGGCTCAACTAGTTCTTTTTCTGCACTCCATCTTACAAGGTGACCAAGGAGTATATTCTGTTGGCCTTCTTCTTGGCCGCAGGATCTTCATACGCTTTGGCCCCTATCATGCTTATCCACCTCTATCATGAAATGTGGGAGACGGAGGCGTCGAAGATGCAAAGGGGTTTAGGTCCTCTATGGGTGCTTCAATTATGGCTTCGTGCTTATTTTTCAGAACTCTCTATCCCACCTACTGATAATGCTTCTTTTTTCTTATGGTCGTCTATTTGCCACGGCCCCTTCTAGAGAACAGTTCCTCGCTAATTGTTTTTCTTATCTGTATAATCTGAATGGCTTACAGCTTATTTGGATGTCGTTTGCCCCAAATCCAAGGTCCCGAATCGTTCCTTTATAATCCCAAGGAGGCCTCAGTCGATGCCACTACTTCTCATGAGAATGTCTGGTTCTCCTATCTCTATCCCTGAGACTTGTATTAAGGCCTAGGGCCGACTCATGGCGTTAATGCTTACTGCAGTGTTGAAGTCTAAATTCCTCAGCAGTTTGCTCGCCAATTCGGCCTGGTGTAGCAAATTCCTTATCCTTTTGCTCGCACTTTCAATGTTGATTACGTCAATCAGCCGAATGTGACCGAGCTGAATGTTCAGGAAATCAATTGACACTACTCTCTTGCCCGTCGCTCTTTTTGAATGACATTCTTTACCAAGTCATTCGACATTTCGAAGGTTGCCAAAACCTAATGGAGGCGGTACATTGCTCGGAAATTTGAACGTGACACAACCACTGCCCTTAACCATGTGAACTTCTAGTCACCAGTTCAATTATCTCCGAGGACCGGTTCATTCAGGGCTACTCTTTCTACTGTTAGTCCTCCTCGGGCAGTTGACCCTGATCCTGCAATCTCTGCGCATCTGAATTTTTCAACCATTCCCACTTCTCCAACACGGCCTCACCGGAAGGACAAGCAACGACATTCTTCTGCAACTCCTTCCACATCTGTTTTTCATGCTTAAGTTGATGAGGACCCAGATGTTGAAGACAATGCCCCCCTTATACGCCATGTTTGCTAGCGTGAAAGCACTCCTCCTTCTACGACCCTTTCGGTTGGTGTAGGGCCTTCTCAAGATGCCATCTTTGGGAATATTGAGCCCTTTGGGCCAGCCACTATTCCAATTTATATGGCCTCTTCTATGGATGTAGCTGACTTAGCTCTGTCAGCACCTTCATTCGATAATATGGCCATTGACGCGGCCGACAATTTTGAGGTTGTGGACCTTGAGAGTGAAGAAGGTCTAGCCCCTAGGTCTCGGTTCTCCAGCAGGCCAAAATACTCCTGAGGCCACTGAAACTGTTCAGGCCGTGGTTCCTGGCTTCCTCGAAAGCTCGTCTATCCTCTAGTCCTATCTTCTTCTGGCATGATGAGAGAATAATATTACATATTATAGGCCTCACATCGTTCATCTTAACTATGTTAGTTACTTAATTCTTTTGTTGTGGTTTAGTTTTGTATTTTATGGATGAAATTGGTGTTTGCAGGTGAATATATGTAAAAGCAGGGTTTTGAACATCATTTCATGATATAAAGGACTTTGGGGATGAGCTTGGAGGTTCAGGAGTCAAGCCAAGACCAATGTGAGCATAATTGAAGAAAATACACTTTCTACCGGTTGGTCTTCTACGGGTTCAACTAAAAGAAGAAGTTGGTTCTACCGGTAGGAGTTCATTCCTACCAATAGAAGTTTGAAGTAGAAAGGTGTTCTACCAGTACAAGAGAATGTCAACCAGTTCATGCAAAACAGTGAACAGTTCTATTGGTAGGTTGTTTTCTGCTTCCTACTGGTAGGTTCCTAGATTTCGGCAATAAAGAATCCTAATGAAAGTGAATCGGCTGAATTACTTAAAGGACGTGATTGGTGGATGGAATAGAAGATTTTTAACATAGAATCCCCTATAAATACCAAGGGCTAGCAGCTTGAGAGGGGGCTCCATTTCATCGTTCAATTCCCCAATTTCTTCACCAAGCATTTTTTCCCTCTTTCCTAGGGTTTAGACTTAGGTAGTGTTTTAGTTTTTTTCTATTTTTGTTTTTAATTTTTATCAAAATAAAAAATAAAAACACGTTTGGAATGTGTTTTCATTTTTTTTAGGGTACTGTGTTTTGAAAACAAGGCCCAAAAATGCAAATATGGAAAAAAGTGTTTTCATAAAAACCCAAAAACGAAAACACGCGCGTGCAAAGAAGGCCCCTTTAATGAGATCCATAATTCGAATCCCCTTAGCAACAAAATGTGGATTTTTTGTGCTAACTATAAAAAACTCATTTACTCTTCTTTTTCATCTATTTTCCTCGTCTCTCTCTTTTTCTCTTTGAAACTGAAGCTCCTCAGCTCTCTCTGTCAAACCAAAACTCATCATCATCTATCTCTCTTTGAAACCAAAGTGTTCCACGGAGACAAAGGCAGAACTGAAGCTTTCCCACAAAGACGAAATCGAGGCTTCTCATCATAGATCTCTTTCTCTCATCTCAATCAGTGGTTATGCGATGGGTTTCCTCATCTCAGATCTCTCTCTTAAGCTCAGTCGGTGGTTGGGTGTTGGGTTTTTTAGGAGTGCTGGTGGTGGGTTAGGTGGTTATGGTGGGTTTTCGAGGGTTGGGGGTGAGTTTTCGAAGGTGATTGTGGTGGGTTTTCAAGGGTTGGGGGTGAGTGTTTAATGGTGTTGGTGGTCAATTTTTGCTAATTTTGGTGGTGTATTTTTAGGAGTTTTGGTGGTGGGTTTCCAGGGGTGTTGGTGGTGGGTTTTCGGTGATTTTGGTGGTGTTTTTAGTGGTTTTGGTGATAGTTTTCCAAGGGTGTTGGTGGTGAGTAAATAGGTGGGTTGGGTAGTGGCTAAACAGGGGTGATGGTGGTGGGTTTTCGGTGGTTTGGTGGTGGCGATGGTGGCTGGGTGAAGTGGGCTTTCATTGATTTGGGTAGAGATATATTTGTGATTAAAAAATTAATCAAAATAACTACAATGAATTATGAAAACGCTATTATAATACCAAACATATTTTTTGTTTTTGTTTTCATATTTTTTTAAATATAAATGACTATCAAACATGTTTTATATTTTTAATTTTTATCACAGAAAAAATAAAAACTTGTTCTGTTTTTTTTTTTAAAAAAAAAAACATAAAAACGAAAACGTTACCAAACACACCCTTAGTCTTCTTCTTCTTTAAAGCTTTCTCTGTTGTTTTACATCTGACGCTTTGTTTAATTTCTAGTATTTCATTCCTGCAACACATTTATTTTTTATTTTTCTTGTCAACAATTACGTTACTGTTATTTAATTCAAGGTATTTACTTTTCTTACAATTTCAATTCTTGAAATTTTAAATTCAAGTTTTCTTTACTTTCAATTATGATTATGCTTTCTTTAATTACTTTCATTTTCATTTCCATAATGAGTGAGTAGTCGTACTCCGGTTTGATTGGATAACAGAGTCACATTTGTGAATTGGGGATTTTGACTCAATTAGAGTTTTTCCAATGATTAAAGTATTTTGGGTTCTTTGAATGACTAAAGTTGAAAACACTTTCGATATGTATGTCTTTTTGCTTACTCGTAGATAGTTAAGTCTAGCACTGGTAATTCTTGGAATTACTGTAATCGAAGTGGGTGTAATTCTTTCAAAATTAAATCAATTGACTTGAGTACACATTTGTTATTTACAATTAGGTATTTATCGAATATTTTCTATTTGAATGCATTTGAGTACAATCTCAAATGAGTTATAGAAATTGAGTCAAAATTCCTATTCATTATGAGATGAACTTTACTGATTAACCGGTTTTTCTTTAAATTATTATTTCTTAGTCAATAATTTATTAACTAAATCTCTCAAAAATTCAAAGTTTTTATTTTTTTTTCCTGTCACCCTTTGAACCATTCATTTTTCCTGAGGAGACGACCTTGGTAATAGACTGAGTTACAAACATGATACACTTCCTACATTTGGGAATTCTTTGTTAATTTAATACAACTCTAAGGAACAAGCACAACAATCGAGACTGATTTTAGATTTTGATTTTTAATGCCTTCGTGGGACCTTAATGACGATCCTAACTGGCCACCTTGTTGTTTTGACGAATGAGATAAACCTCCTCGAGGAGTGGCTTCACTTAATCAGAGTCCTCTCTATCTCTCATTTTCTTCTCGATGAGGACCGCCAGACACTTACTAGTTTAGCTGATGGACTTTTGACTTTCTTCGGGAAGTGGAGCTGTTGTATCAGAAGCAATAGGATTGTGTCACCATCATCCATGACCAATGGGAGCGACTAGTCAACCTGAATCGGCACATCCAAATCTGCTCCACTCGATCAAGCCGCTTTCACTCTCTTTGAGCTCGAGGCCGAACGTGCGGCGCTTTTGGAGGAAACTGCGGCCCATCAAGGGCGTTTGGAGGAACTTAAGGCCGTTACGGTAAATATAACAGCCTTTGTAGATGCGGGCTCGACCCTTACCGAGTTTGCTTTGGCCGAATTACAACCCGTGAATAGGTCACTGTACCAATTAGAAGTTCATTTTTCTGACCTTGTACAATTCCTAGAAAGATAATAAATGAAAAATAGAAATGGACTCTTTTGCCCCTTACTATCTTCATTATATCTGTCTTTTCATTTTTTTGGTGACAGTTGACATGACTGCGAATTGAATGACATTAATTACCACTAATATCACATTTTTCATCTTTTTATCCGCGTGCGTGCATTTTGGCGCTTTGACTTCCATTTTGAGTGACGCTTCATTCTCCTCATTAAACTGTCATAAATGCTAACAGTTTTCAAGGCAAGGCCATTAAAGTATTCAACAATTTTAGGGCCTATAAATACTAAAGGACTTAGGTTTTTTCCAGTGTACACCAGACCAACAAATGTCTTCTTCCTTGTGCAAAAATGGTTGTTGTTCTTTTTGAACTTCTTGACCCAGAAAGGAAAAAGTTGGACGATAACTTAGTTAGCCTCCAAACTCTTTCTTCCTTCAGTCTTAGTCATGGCCTTTGCTATGCATTTTCCCCTTCAGGTAGGGATGGCAGTGGACCGGGAAAAAATGGGTATTCGTCCAAATTCATCCCGTTTAGACCGGGAATGGACCATACGTATTGGACGGTGAACGTATACAGAAATACCCGTACGGGGATGAAGGCGGGGATGTACTAACCCTTACCTCCGCCCCGCCCCCGATTACCCGTTATATATATATATATATATGCTCAACCCTAACTTACTCCTTCCAATATCAGCCTAAGCCAGTCCACCTCCACCTACACTCAGTCTAGTCCAGGGCCTCCACTGAAGAATGAATGAACGTCTCTCTCCTCTCCTACACAGCTACGCTCAGCACTCTGTCTCTCCATCTTTCTCCCATCGTCTCTCTTCACTGTCCACTGTCAGTTGAGCAGTAAGTCTCTCTCTCTCTACCAACCAGCTACTCTGACCCATCATAACTTTGAATCTCTCTCCTCTTTCATTTTATTTTTTCCTTTATTTAGGATTTATGTTTTGGGTCTGTGCATTACGATTGATTTAAGTGTATGATTTGAATCTGGTGTGCCAGTGATGAGCGAATAATATTTGCTTCTCTTAATGGGTTTTTCTCAAATCCCATCTGATGATTCCTATCCACCAAGATCTATGAGGCCGCCTCTTGAAATTTTCTTGCTTATGTATCTGATTGTTGTTCTTATACTTATCTTTTTGTTGAGTTTTGTTTTGGTTACTCCATGTGCTTTGTGGGTTTGTGCATTTGTGCACTTTTGTGCATTTTTGTAGTTGCATCTGTTTGTAACTTATAGATGGAGTTTTTTTCCCCACAAGATTCTATGTTATTGGGCAATAGACCCTTGTCCTTCTGTTTTTAAGTTGGAGATGGGACTTCCTCCCACAAGGGACTGTGCCAATTGATCTCTGCCCTTCGCAACCTCAATGGCAACTATCAACTTTCACATATACTTATACATGTGAAATGGGAAAATAAAAATAGATTCTTGTTCCTAACACTCCTACAGTGCATCTTGGCTGAAAAATAGATGATAAAGAGGATAATGTAAAATCAGTTGGCAATAAGTCATCCTATATGGTGGTTCCAACTTCCAAATTGCACTTTTGTTGGGGGGGGGGGGGGGGGGGGGGTAAAGTATGACTAATGCATTATTATTTTTTGTTAGGTTCATCCACTTTGACGGGTCTGAAGAGCTACACATTATTAGAGGATCTTGATATTGATGATGAGGTATATCATTTTAGTTGAAAATTTCTCTTTGGAAGAATCTTTTTTTTTTTTCTTTTAATGATATAGGAAAATGATGTTGAAGAAGTGGATTGTACCACCACCGATGGTGTTAAGAGATGATTGAGTTGGTAATTTTTTGATTTCAACCAATCAATTTTATTAGTAAATACAAAATATTTTTTATGCGATTATTATAGTTTTTTATGTTTTATTTTCTTTATTAAATTACATGTGTGAAGCTACATGGCAGAAAAGTTTCTCCATTACAAATATTCAAGTAGTATTTTGGACATTTGTTATTTGTGTTATGTTGGAATGTGTTATGCTACATTATGTTGTGTTAGATTGTTTAGAATGTTGTTGGATTATTTAAAATGTTGGATTTATTTAGAATTTTGGATTATGTTGGCTTGAGCTTGGACTTGGGCTTAGGCTTGGGCTTGGGCGGGTACGGGGGAAACAGGGACGGGGGCAAGGACTAGAAATTTATCTGTGGACGGGGATAGGGATGAAAACTATACCCGTTAACGGGGGTGGACCGGGGATGGACGGAGTTTTTTTAAGCAGGTATAGGGATGGAGACTATACCCCCCGCCCTCGCTTCGGTCCACTGACATCCCTACCTTCAGGCCCACAGTTGATTTTACCAACCTACTTCATGTTCTTCCATCAAATGGACACTTCATTTTGCCTCCATCCTTGGGCCATTTTGTAGATCCTTTTTTTGGGGGTAAGACAATATGGGTTGATAGCACACACTTGTTGAAGATGGAAGAAGATACTACATTTGACTTCTGGTGCATCTAGTGGCCACATTCTGTCGTATTCCTTTGATCTTCATATTCGCCTTAAGATGAGTTTTGGGGACAATTGGTATGTTCAAGGAGATTCCGACTAGAAGGTGCTCGTGTCAAAAGTCTATACTCTGGCTCCAGCAACTCGTCAGCTTTTTTCTGCTCCTTTTTTTGTCTCCACGATTGCCAGTTGTCATCTTCAAACTTAAGACAACAAGCCTTCATAAACAAGCTTTAATGTCGTTATGCTTATGCAACACTTTATTTTTTGTGTATCTTGAATTGTATTCACTAAAATTGTACAAACTTCTATGAACAAAATTTACTTTGTTGTTCTCTCTTTTCTATTTTCTTTGTTGTATTTTACAACAGTTAAAATGGTAGAACGATTTCCTTTCTGGCCGTCAGCCTGCCCTAGGCCGTTGGCCATGACCCATACTTTCTTAAAGGTCTTACTCCGATTCTGCAGCCTCCCAAACTGTTGGTCTATAAGCCTTCAAGAACTGCTCGTTAATAGATCAAAGATGGCACTCTTCATCCAAATCTGTTAAGTGGTAAATGTTGTCTTTCTTGACCTCAACGACTTCGAATTGCCCTTCCCAGTTGGCCGACCATTTGCCAGTCCTTGGATCATTTAGTCTCAAAGGCAACTTTACTTTCCAAACTAAGTCACCTATGTCGAAGGTCCTGTTCCTGACCCTCTTGTTGTATGCCCTGGCGTCTCTGAGCTTTTGCACTTCGTCCAAATCCTCAAGCTCAATTATCATAGCCTCATTGTATTCAGCTGGACTTAACCTATTCTGAAAATCCACTCACAATGATTTCACGGTGATTGCCACAGGCAAGACCGCGTCGTGCCCATATGTTACCTTGGATGGCGTAATTCTGGTGTTGGACCGTTTGGACGTCCTGTATGCCCACAATGCCTTCAATAGTTTGTCGTGTCATCCCCTGGGGTTGTCTTCTACCATCTTTGTGATAATTCTTTTCATCACCTTGTTAGTAGATTCTACTTAGTCATTTCCTTGCGCGTAGTATGGGGTTGAGTGGATTACATTGAAATCATACTCCTCTGCAAATCCCTTAACTTCGTTACCTGCAAAGGATGTTCCTTGGTCAGACACTATGTGCTGGGGAAGTCCAAATTGGTGCACAATATTTTTCGTTATCATTTGTATGATGTCGGCCTAATTAACCGGTCTCAATGGAATTACCTCCACCCACCTTATGTAATAGTCGGTAGCTAAAATGATAAAAGCATGCTGCTTCGTAGAAAGGAGAAAAATCTTCCCTATCAAATCTATGGCCCAAGCTCTGAACGGCCATGGCTTGATTATAGGATGCATTTGTATTGTTGGCGCCCTTTGAATAGGCCCGTGACGCTGACATGCCCAACAACCTCTTGCATACTCGATGCAATCTTTTAGAATACTTGGCCAACAATAGCTATATCTTCTGATTAGCCACCGCATCTTAATACTAGCTTGATGCGCACCACATATGCCCTAATGACTCTCGGTCATTACCAAGATGGCCTTTTCCCTGCTAATACACTTTAATAAAAGGTCATTGTGCATTCATTTCTTATACAATTCCCTATCCATGAGTATGTAGTTAGCGGCCCGTCTTCTGATGGCCTACTCTACATTCTCATTTGGATATTTTAGAAACTAAATGATGTTGAATCTCCAGTCTTCTTCTTCCACTTCCACCATTAACTCCTCAAATTTCATTCCTCTGGTTTTTATGGATGGTAGAATTCTCCTTTGGACTTTGACTAATTGCTCGTCCAAGTCTCGAGGAATCCTTAGACCTAATCCCAGTTGGGCCAAGTTGCTAACCTGGCCATTCATCTCTTTTGGTAGGGGTGTTCACCCTACCCTACGGGTAGGAAATATAGTCTTCCGTCTTCCTACCCGATACTTTGCGGAAGAATTTTTTCTTGGCCTACCCTACCCGATCAGGTGTGGTATTCCTACCCGACTTCCTACCAGATTAATCGGGTAGGAAGTCGGGTAAACACTTTTGTAGTTATTAATTTTTGGATCATTTTAACAATTCAATTAAACAACGTGCACCAATTTAACAACACAATAAATCAATAATACTAAAACCTAAAACAACTATAACAACAATTACAATAAAATACAAGACAGCATGAACATCAATCCATCATAATTGTTACACAAATACAATAACAATTATTTTAAGTTTAAACCATATGAAATACATTAAAATCATAACTACTCTAATAGATCACTAGTTGACCACAAATCATGTAACCTACACAAAAAACAAGTCCATGTTTTACCAACTCAAATATCCACAACAATAATAACGTTATAATATAAATTATACCACACAAATACTCTTATAATTACTAAAAAAATATAAAAAAGTTAAATATATTTTTTACGAGTAGGGTAGGGTGGGAATGCGAAAATTGATGGGCATTCTGCATTCCTACCCGATTTAATCGGAAGACCAAAAACTCTTCCGCATTCCTACTCGATGTTTGCGGCTAGCCGTTCAATAGGATAGGGTAGGAAATTGCGGCCAATCGAAAATTTGAACACCCTTATCTTTTGGGACCGCTCGCAATGTCACGTCGTTGAAAATTGCCAATAGTGACATTGCGATAGAATGGAAAGGACATAGTTTCCAACTTTTGCATTAGAAACTACCTGCGATATGGTTAATGACTAACTAGGAATCACCGGTTATTTCAACTGTTGATGCTCCCATTCCCAACAAAACTTCAAGTCCGATGATTAACGCCTCATATTCGACTTAGTTATTAGTATATTTGACTTAGTTATTAGTGTATTCAAACTCTAGTTTAAATGACAGTTGGGTTTCGCAACATTAGGGTGATTCTATAATTATCCCGGCCCCTGCAAACTCACATGTCCTTGACCCATCGAATCTTAATTTTCACGGCGTTAATGACACCACGGGTACTCCCAACAAACCAAACAATTCCCGATAGTTCGAAATTCATTATGTATGTGTAATGAGATTCGTGTGTTTTTAAGCCTTCAAGAATTCACTACAGCAACGTTATGTGGGTTCACTACAAGAACGTTATGTGGAGTACTGGCGTGGTGAAGCTAGTTGTGAGCAAACTCATCTTTGAATGCGCGTGTCTACTCAAGAGCTTTGCACAGTATTTGTGTCGTGAAGCAAAGGACTGTGCATACCAGGTGGTGCTGTTGGATATAACTTAACAACACTCCAATCCATCCTTTAAAACTTTTAATTTGGTTTGAAAAAATGTGCTCGTTAAGCATTAGTGATTTAGTTCAAGACTCGGGATGATTAGTGCATATAACACCTTGGGTTTATTAAAACTCACCAATCTGGTGGGTTGAATCTTGATGACTTGTGGCAGCGACAAGAATATGAAATGAAATGACGTGTTTTGACCGCTTATACATATTCGGCTACTCGACCAAATATTCTGCTACTCGACCAAATATTCTGCTACAACCCTCTCTCATCAAACCTTCCACCTCCCCACCCTCTCTCCCCACTTTAGCCTCGATGATTGCCCTAGTCTATGGCACCTTCTTTGTTTTATGGGGGAGCTGGCAATTTGCTTTGTTGAATTGGGATGCCATTCTGCGATTTGGCATGATTGCTTGGATTGGAGTCCCTTGCTGAATAAGAACAATTCCAAGTTGCAACGGCTGCTGAAGGTGGTCTTTGCATTGAATTGGGCAAAGGGTAAATTAGTCAAATACGCTTAACATCCAGTCACAAAAAACCAAAAACAAATTCTGTTGGGCCCGTATGCCTTGCCGAAAAAAAGGATTTAAATAGATTTCCATCCTTATCCAACAGATAAAGTCCACAGGCGTAGATTGGATGGGAAAAGCAAATCCAATACAACACTACATGGTGTTGAAATCCAAACACACCTTCCATTGAATGACATGTTTGGATTAATAACTCAAATGGTGCAAATGAATTATTCAGCATATCGTTCACGTACAACATTGCAGCTTCCAAACAGACCAAACAAGAAAAAGGTATAAAACCCAAAGAAACAAGGCTCCGCACAGTTTGATGATAAAATCGGATACCAACACCTAGACGATACCCAAAAACATTCATGTTAAACAATTGATCTTACCTTATGCCCAAACCAACTCATCAGATCAATGATTAGCTAATCAATTAGTTGACAGCACCCGATAGTACATGGGCTTGCTCGAACTTGATCATACAACACTACTAAAAACTTTTGCGGGAATCAGATCGGTGATACAAATGCAATCAGCAATCCCATTAACCTGAGATAAGCCGCAGTCTCCCAAATTAATTCAAGTACCAAACCAAAACCTAAACTTATTCTCAGCTGCCTAGTAATGCAATGTAGTGAGCTGAGCCCCACTCCGACATATAGCCATTAAAGTCCAAGCTTCTAGATAATCGATGTGTCAGGAAAAAAAAATCATTTTTTTCTGAGGAGAAAAGAAAAATATTTGAAGGTACTATGCATCCCCAAAATCAATTACCGAAAGCAGCTTTACTTTCAGTGGGAATTGAGAGAACAGGAAACAAAGTCATAAAAAGAAAAATTCCAAACAGAAATGCATCCCCCTTGCACATGCCTGTAGCAATTTTCCCTTCATAAAAAGAAGCAATTCCCCAGACACGGATCTTCCATAATTCCAACAGGAGCGACAGTACCCCACTTGAATCTAGTGATCCATTGATTACGAGTTCAAATTGCTCCGTGTGTCCTTGAGGCTCTACAAGAATATAAATAAGTAAAAATGAGAAGTGCAATTAACAAACAAATTGTCAGTACAAAAAGTGTTAGCAGTGATATTCTTATGACACACCAGACGTTTAAAGGATCGGTTTTGTGGAGTTTTCTTTGCCTTCTCCAAATCTGGTTTTGCATGGTCCAGAGCCTGAGACACAATAAATGCAAGTTTTTAGAGGAGATATCTACAAAAGATAAGTTTAGGAAGTAGGAAAGTGAGAAGAAAGCATATATTAATAAATGGATAAATCATAACCCCAAAACTGAGAAAATTGTGGTGGAAACAACATTACTACTTTTAACCCCTTTCCCAGGCTTAGTATCAGAAACCTGTTTCTCTATAATTTCCTGAGTCAATTCTTGGATTTTTTTTTGTTTAGGTTTATAAACTTCTCACTGAACACTTTAATCGGTTTCTAAAATCCCTAGAGTCCATATTTGACTTTTTGATTTTTTATTGGGCCTGCTATAGGATCTTTAAAAGCAAGAACTTCTGGATCTTTCATCTAGAATTTGATACATTTATTAAAATGAAAAATAGAAATATTAATTTAGCAATAGAAATATTAATTAATTGGTAATCAATTAAGCTTAAAATTGAAAAACATATTCACCAAACCTCCCCTCTCTCTCTCTCTAGGTAAAGTGTCGATTACTCCACGTATATAATCGTGAGGAAAGATCCACATCGAGTTCACCCTCCCGGAACAACAAATTACATTGAAGTTAAAAGTCAAAACATGTTGAATGACTTTTATTCCCTTATATTATGTTTCGTATTTTTCTTTCTCCCTAAAATAAACAATCTATTTTCAGTCTTCCCTTTCTATGCATCAAGTAGATTTCTAATTTGTACAATTTTTTAGGAAAGAAAACACTAAAAAAGATAAAAAAAAGTATAAAAGGTATTATTGTATTTTTATAATATATTTTTGACTGTGTTAGATGTTACGTTTTAGTCTCAAACCACAGTGTTTATGTTTATATTTTTAAAGTATAGGGAGGGGAATTGTTATTGGGTCAAACTACCGGGGCACAATCTGTAATTTACCCAATAAATATTTGCAAAATAAGATGATAGTTCTTGTGTAGGAATTTTTTTTTTACCAAAATTGGCTAATCTATTTATGTTACTTACTGATGAAAACCTCAATTTGACCCATTTAGAAAGAAAAAGTAAGAGACATACTTGAATATCTCAAGACAATTTGTCATATATTTGATGTTTTGAATGAGTTGTCCATTGAATTACCTGAATAATGGAGTTTTTATTGTTTCCATTCAATTTGGATTTATGGATTGGTTAAATGTATCTTATATTTGTTATTGCAATATAAAATAAGCTTGTTTTCTTGAATAATAATTAGTTTCAGGTTCTGGTGTATTGCATTTTATGTATCATGTTGTGCCCGTTTCTCGCTTCTGGATGCATATTCATGCTTCCTAGTTGGGAGGGGATCCAAACATCTAAGCTTAGAGTAGGGCCACATGGATCCACCATCTCTCCAATTGGGATAATCTCCAAACAATCCCTTTAGCAGTTATGCTCCGAAGACATCATCCAGACACTAGAAGCATACACACAATTACATACATTGCTCCATTCAAAACCAACAAAAAAAACATAAAACAAAGAAAAGGTCCCCTTGGCGTGGGGTTGTAGAAGAATATTATAAAAGTGCATGACAAGTTCACCGAACATCATTTGGGTGCGGTAGGGTAACGACTGAGGGTGAGATTATAACATTGTCCTTACTATGATAGTGAGCTTCTGAACGATGCATCTCTGAACCTTTTCACTATACCAAGTGAGTTATGGTGATTATGTGAAAAGTTCAAACCATAAAATTGTTTAGTTGCCTATTGTTCAAAGGAACCTATCTGATGGGAAGCTAACCAATGTAGATAATCTATGAAAACAATTCATGAAGTTTTGTTTCCAACAAGGAGGATTCTTGGAGAATAATTGCCAACTAGTGATCGCAAGGCCAAGGCAATTTTTTTAGAGTGCATTAAGCAGAGGAAATTCTAATTCCTTCTTACAACAAAAGGCCAATTGGAAAGGTGAGGTATCCCCCAAAGCGGCCTTCTTTGCATAGACAACTTTGGATAGCGTTGTCACTATTGATAATGTCAAGCCAGAAGAGTAAAATTATTCCCTCTAGGTGTCACTCGAGCAAGGGAGAGCAAGGATCAATTTTTTGTTTTGAAACGGTCAAAACAATCAAAATATTCCCATTTCTAAGGGACCAATGAATTAGTGATTGAATTGAAATTCTAATATTTTGAATTGTTTCATAATGTTTTGAGTTGTTTTGAGATCTTTCAACATGTTTCCACTAATGTTTCAGAATATTTTAAAGTGTTACAAGATATTTTGGTATATTTCGACCAAAATTTTGGAGTGTTTTAGAAATAAATTCCCAAATTTTTTATTCGTTTGTATTCTATTTTTGAAATATTTCCGAAAAGTTTTTATTTTTTAGATAACAGAAACAATGCAATAAAACGAAATTTAGATCCTTCAGGGAGAGAAGTCCATTCATTATTTTCTATTGCTTTGCCCAATTGCTAGGGAATTGTGGGTGTTTATCTCTCTATTTGGAGTGTCTTGGGCCAAGCCCAAATCATTATTGGATTTGGTTCTTTGTTGAAAAAGGGGTTATAGTAGGAGTCTAGGAGAGATTTAGAAGTCTCGGCCTTCGTTTGGTTATGGTGGAGCATTTGGTTGGAGCAGAATAGGACACAATTTGAAGATACAAACAGAGCAGGTCTTGGACCTGCAAAGGAACTTCTTGACAAACGTATTTTGTTGGTTTTTAGGAAAGACACTTTCCAATGGGAGTCTGCATATATATTGGGGAGCGTATGTAGCTTTTTCAAATGTTTTGGCCTCCCTTTTTGTCACCGGGATCAAATTACACATGAATTTTTGCCTTGCAATGGCACTTACATCCAACACTCAATCTCAGTCAAACACACAATCGCTCACAGCATATGGGCAAGAAACAAACACACACAGAAGCACACAAGATTACAGGCCAAACGACCCAACCTTTTTCTTCTCAACGCTATGGGTCTGCTTACAAAAATGTGACCAAACTCTCTTGGTTCACTACAGACTCCAGCAAGTGTATATAAAGCATACAATAGCAAATAACGGTTATAAGCCTAACCTCCTAGGCAATGCTGGCACCAACTAGCTTTGATCAACTCAGTCATGCAGTTGACATCCCCAATTGCTAAGATTACAGGCATCAATCAAATTTACGCTCAAGGATTATGGGGGTTCTACCACTCCCCACAATGTGCTGAACATCTGCTAATCATGGTTGGTTCTGCTGATCATGACTGGAGTAGATGTAACTGATGTTTGACTTAGCAACAATTGCTCGTAACCGGCCTGCATGGTGTGCACATGACACTAGCAACTTCTTGGAAGTGCCCCTGATAGTGTGCACATGTCAACAACTGCACATAACCCATCAACAACTCATAACTAGGCCTGACAATTCTAGACACGAATCCGACACGGATTTAGCGGGTTTGGGTGTAGTCTTAACAGGTTCGAGTGGTTAATGGGTTAACTCGGCAGACCCATGAAATAAATGAACCGAATTCGTGTTTAACCCATAAACTAGTTTCAACCCGTTTAACCAGTTAACAGTAGTACTATAATTTTTTTTTTTTAAAAGTTAGGTCTCTCAGCCTCTACCTCATCTCACATCTTCCAATTCTCAGACTCATTCAAATTCAATAGTCATTTAATGTTTATTTTTTGTCTTTATTTTTTTTCTCAGCCATGATTTATTGTTATAGTAAACAGATGAAACATGTGTAATATGTGGCGAGTTGATGATTTTTCGTATGGACTCGAAATACTCTAACCTATTCTTTTATTTAGCGGGTGACACACGGGTTGTATCGAGTAACCCGTCTAATAAACGATTCGTGTATGGGTGTGATAGTTGAACTCATTTATATAAACGAATGGGGTATGGATTGAAGGTTTTTTGACATAAATTCGTTCCACCCGACACGAAACCGTTCCACTCGACACAATTGTCAGGTCTACTCATAACTATCTCACATGTCGTGCATATGCCTCACCAGCTTAGAACCGCCTCACATGATGTGCACCTGACATCCTTGATAGCCCACAACATCTGATTTCCCCTTACCCACGTGTCAAGTCATGCCCAGCCCATAGTTTGGTCTTCCAAGCTTGCAATGCATCACAATTCGAGCCTGCACAACTAGCCTTGATTGTTTGTTTGTGCTGCCTTCCTCAACCATACATGGGGCTTCCACCAATGACGAGTTCCACCAAACATCGGCCCCATATCTCGGGTCTCAGACTTTTGAATACCTTACCCACATCCATGGCAATCATTTGTTGAAGTCGTGCTTTACTTTGGTGTGCCAAGGCTAGGGGGCATGGGGGTACTAGGGTTGCTCGCTTGGCTGGCCTTCCCCCCCTCCCTAATAGCTTTGGTGAGCAAAACCCTAGTGATAGTAACAGACATCTTCTAAACCAAAAAGTCATAACGACGAGATATTGGGACATAGTCGCTGCATGCCACCTAGAACTTTTGTCAAACCCCTTTGATACCAAACCAAGCACACAACCAAATTCTTAGGAAGCTATCTTCACACAACGAGACTCCCCCAATTTGGCTGCTAAGGCATGGGCACCACTAGGCTAGTAACTGCATGTCATAGTCGTGCCAACGAGCTAAAGGGGTAACACTTATATATAGGAGAGGTTTTGTTCAATGTTTTTGTATTCCTCTGCTTGTGTACACATCTATGTGCATGGGTTGCACCCCCTTGGCATTTTTAATCCTACGTTTGTCTATTAAAAAAAGTGGGACTTCGTGAGAAGTCACAACACATAGATTCAAGGGTCAATTGAGGGATCTTCTAATTAGGTATAGTTAGAGAGGAGCCAAATGCAAAGCTGGGTACAAAATCAGATCACAAGCGTGACCTAGGTTTTGAATGGGAATGGAAAGTCACCTGGCCTAATTGTGCTAGTTACAAAAAAATTCAAGGTAAGGATCGAAATATCGTTTCAAGGTGCCGTTTCGATCAACTCAAAAACGAAAACGTTTCGGAAACGCAATGGAAACACGAAAAAATATGGAAACACAAATACAATCTATTTATTTATAAAGATAAACTTAATAATTGATTAATTGAGCATGTTTATTGGGTTAATGACTATACAAGATAACATCAAGTTAGAAGGAAAAAAAGGGTTTGACATGAGGCGAAAATCACTTCAATTAGTTTTAAACATTTAATTTCATAAAACAAACACATTTTTACATGTGTATATGACCATTTTAAATTAAATATGGATTGTGTCATCAAATTACTAAGTAATATTATTTCATTAATATTAAAAATATTGCATGAACAATTTTACAAACATAAATACTTAATTTCAGATATTAAATATACCATAAAATTAATTGCAGTTATTTTGATAAGTTAATTAACAATAATAAGATATTTATTAATTATAGGGGCTATTAACAATTATAAGGGAAAAGGGGGGGGGGGAATTAAACAGGTGGTGACCACACCAGACGCATGACACAGACGAGAGAGAGGAACTAGGGTAACGGGTCACGAACCCCGATCCAATCGAGAGATGCAACTCATAGGAACAAAAGGGAAGAAGATGCAGATAAGGAAGATAGAAGGAAAAAAAAAAAGAAAGGAAGAAGAAAAACCTACTTGGAGGCTGGATCTGTTCAGATCTGGGTTCGCGACCTTCGGGTAATCTGGATCATTTTTCTCTTTTCGATTTCTTCAACATTTTTCCTCCCCTCTCTCTCTTCTTTTATTTTTCTGTTCTTTTATTTTGTTTTACTGAACAAGGGGTCGAATCACTGTTTGTGTTTCAATCGAAACACCACCGTTTCGACCTAAACATTATGAAATAGTGGTGATTCGATCGAAACTCTTGATTTTTGGAATTTTTCCCTAGTTTCGTGTCGGTGTGTTGAAAAATCAAAACGTTTCGTATGTTTCGAGCGTGTCGACACGACATTTCGATCCTTGATCCAAGGTTACCATGCATTCTTGTAATAAAACTATAGACACAAGTTTAAGTGCTTAAAGTTACACTAAACATTCTGTCAAAAAAAGTTACACAAACAGATAAGGAGGGCGACATTTGTATTAATGCACCACAAAATCACGACTTCAATCTACTTTCTTTTTTAAGTTTTATTTTTTGCTGGAGTGAATAACATCTACATAGCTGCAAATTGTGCATTGTATTTGTAGTGGTGCCAATAGTGGGTATAGGAAAATCCAAATGAAATTCAAGCACAATTCAACAGACATGCTAATCCAATATACCTTCATAAAACTAGGATATTATGATGCTCTCTACACCAATCTAACTATATAGTTTGCATCTGATGCTAGATGATTTTCTAGAGAAACTACCGAGTTCGACACGTATTGTGCAGAGAAGGTGCAATTCTAATCGGTCATCTCGGCAGTCGGCATCTTCAAGGATGTAAAAACCATGTTTAACTTAATTCAAAGTCCACAAGGTCATAAAACAATTTTTTTGGCGTAATTATGGGGCATAGTTGTAGCTCCTATGTCTCAAACACGAGCGTCAATGACCATGATCTGGCCCATTATTTTCTCAATTCACAAAAGACCCTTGTTACAAAGTTTTCTTGACATAGTGGGCTCACTATGAGCTAAAAAACCTACCCTTAAAAAGGACATTTCATGTGGTATGGATTTTAGCCATGTGTTTTTTCATAGATTTGCAAATGTAGGTACTAACAATTTGTATAACTAGTCCCAATTTAATTTTTGTGAAGTCAAACATGATAAATAACACAGATGCATAACCCAATATGGGAAGGAAGTTAATAAAGAAAACCCATTGGCTACTGGAAACACTATATTAATAGCTAAATAAGAGAAATCAATTACCTGAATTAATGATTCCACACGACGTCTCATCCGAGTATGCATGAAACCTTCTGAACACTTCACATGTGCATGGAAGAGATTAAGATCAAACAAGTTAATTTAATGTTGAACATGCTACGATTAAGCATAACCATACAAATCTAAAGAACTAGGTCTTGAGAATGTATCTTAAAGGCTTTCACGAAATAAATATGGAAACTTAAATAGGATAGCATTACAATCCAAGAAGAAGCACATCAGATTGAATTAGTTTTGAGTGAAGCATGTCAAGAATCACCTTTCCCATGTGTTCATTTTTTTGTAATTTTGTTTTTCCATTATATACTTTTTTCCCAGAAGCTGGTTTTACATTATATACTTTCTTATTTCATACTAAGTAATTTGCCATCATATGTTTAAGAAAGATCAAAACATATAAAATAAACACATTATATATCACTATACATTCAGGCCATGTGCTCCCGAGCTTCATCTCGACTTTGTGATTAAGGTTATCAAAACAAAATGATTATCATTTTTCAAAAATAATCGTGTATCGCAATGTATTGTGTATCACAATACATTCAATTTGAACAATATATCGTTAATATATATATATATACGCGTATGAATATGCTAATATAGAGTGCCCCCAATAATATAAATATCATTTAAATTGGGTTATCATTTGTGTGATACATGTTCGGGGTGCCAGCCTTCCTTCTAGCTTGGTGGTTGTAGACCTAAAATTCCAACCACAAGGTTGTGGGTTCCAGGGCTAGTACAAAGAGAGAGAAAAATGTTTGGGATAGAGAATCAAATATAGCTAGGGTTTCATTTGTTTGAAAAAGAAAAAGAAGAAGAATAAAAAGTATGAGAAGCAAAAGAAGATCGCATGAGAAGAAGATGGCAATAACGGGCTTTGCCTCTATGCGATCAAATCAAGAAGGAAAAAATAACCTATAGGTAACGATGTAAATTCACTTTTTAGGAAATAATTGTCCTGCAAAACAACTTTTTTTTTCAACTATTTAGAGTTAAAAATTGATAAAAGGTCCTCCATAATGTGTAGGAGCCATCAAGCACAAATACAGGTTCTGCCCCATAACAATGCTGAAATTGCAAATTCTGCCCCATATCAGTGCAGAAATTTCAAAACCAACATCCTTCTACTTCTATCCCAATTAAGGTTTTGAAAAATTAAGGTTTGGTGTTGAAGTTAAGAGTTGTGGAAGGAAGGAAGGAAGGAAAAAAGAGTTTTCAGGACTTGCACTTTGGAAAATGAAAGTAATGTTGTATCTGTTTCATCTCCTATATGTTTGTCGTTATCAACAACTTCAGGTATATCTTAAACTTGCCAAATAAGACTAATGATACATCTTCGTTTCCTTCTACCTCATCTCCTTCCCCCCTACCACTGTTCTAACATGGGACTTTCATGTCAGTGGTAGGGGTTGGATTTGTTAAGACTTCACTTCTCTCACTTTCTAATATTTATTGTATCCCTCAACTATCTCTAAATTTGATTTCTATCCGTCAACTTTGTGTTTTTGGTTACATTGTTCAATTTTCCTCCACTAATTGTATTATGCAAGATCCGCATTCTAAGAAGTTGATTGGGATAGGCTGTAGGATTGGAGGATTATATGTGTTGGAAAAATTGCATGTTCTAGATGTGACTACTTCTTCTATTGATTTGTCTTCCTTTCGTTTGAACCCTAAGTATTTTGTGTTTTATTTATAACATTCTTGTCTTAGACATATTTCTAATTCTCGTTTGAGGGTTCCAGTTTCTACCGGTGCTTTTGAAAATTTAAGTAGCTGCGATATTATTGATTGTAGTACCTGTAAAATTGTCAAATTCACAGCTTTACCTTTTAAGAATTTTCTCTTCTTCTGCTCCTTTCGATCTTGTGAATTGTGATGTGTGGGGTCCTACCCCCATTGCCACTAAAGGGAGTTCTTGATACAATGTTTCTTTAATTGAAGATTATACTCGATATTGTTGGGTTCATCTCATGAAGCAACAATTTGAATTTTTCTCTATCTTTGCTTCTTTTCGTTCCCTGATTCATACACAATATTCTGCAATAATTAAATATTTTTGATGTGCTTTGGGTGCAAAATACATCTATACTGATTTTCTTGATTTATTGAAATTTGATGGAACTATTCAGCAATCCTCTTATGCAAACTCTCCTTAAAAAAATGGTGTGGCCAAGCAAATGCACATACACATTATGAAGACAGCTCGTTCATTACTTTTATCTACATCTATTCCCATCTCCTTTTTAGGGAGAGAGATTTCTCACATCAGTTCATCTCATTAACCAAATTCCTTCTACTTCGAGTGTTTCCCATTTTGAAAGGCTCTATGGTAAACCTCCAGAATACTTCTCATTGCGTGTGTTTGGTTGTACTTGTTTTATTCTTCTTCCTAAATGTGAACGAAATAAGTTATTTGCTCGTTCCACTATGTGTGTTTTTCTTGGTTATGGAGAGATAAAAAGGGTATTGTTGTTATAACCCTGTTGCAAAAATATTGTATGTATCTAGACACGTAGTTTTCCTTGAGCATATTCCTTTCTTTTGCGTTCATTCCGTTTCAGGCACATTTAATAAATGTAACCTGATTTATATTGATCAGTTCCCTAATAATATTTTTGGTGATTCTTATATTCATGACATGCTCACTTCTGACATTCATTGTTCGCCTCAGTCTTCCCGTTTCTTAGTTGCAGCTCCTCCGATTATCCACACTTATTCTCATAGGAATAATACTAACTCCTCTACAGGTACAATGCCTCCACCTCTTTCGGTTGTGTCTCCATCGGCTTCTGATGATGTGGATCCTCCCTCTTCTCGCTATCCTAAACAGATTCGTCAGTGTCCTCTGATCGACTTGATTTTTCTCAAACTTGTTATTCCTCTATTTTTTGTTCATTTTATCTTTTATTCACTCTTTGTCTACCTCCTATAAAGAGACTACTCTTGATCCTATTTTGCAACAAGCTATGAATGAAGAACTTTCTGCAATACATAAAACTAGGAAATGGGATCTTGTGTCTTTACTTACTGATAGGCGTGTTGTTGGTTGTCGGGGGTATACAAAATTAAAACTAATGTTAATGATTCTGTCGAAAGATATAAGACCAAATTAGTTGTCTACAAAGATGACCACTATTCGTACATTGATTGTCATATCAACTGTTCGCAATGGAAACTATCTCAAATGGATGTCAAAATATTTTTTTTGAAAGGTGATTTGATTGAAGAGGTTTTAATGTTTCCTCCCCCTATGCTTCTAGTGAGGTGTGCAAACTCAAAACTCTGTACGGTCTCAAACAGGATCCTCGAGTTTGGTTTTAGAAATTCTCTAGTATGATTTGCGACTTGGGTTTTCGTTCCATTGATCATGATTCTGCTCTTTTTCTTCGTTCTACTTTCGCTGATCAGACTGTTCTTCTGTTATATGTTGATAACATGATTATTACCGAAGATGATTATGGGCATGTCTCAGTTTTGAAGTCTCATTTACAGCAGTAGTTTGAGATGTAGGAACTTATTATCCTTCGCTATTTTTTGGACATTGAAGTGGCTTCGTCACCCAAGGGTTATCTTCTTTCTCAATCAAAATATGCAACCGATGTTATCTACAAGGCTTAATTAATAGATTCTCAGACTGGTGAGACTGCCCTCGAGCTCAATGCACATTACACTTCCGCAGATAGTATCCCTTTGGCTAATCCAACTTTGGTAGTAGCTTGGTCTATCTCATTGTTACACAACCTAATATTGCTTATGTTGTTCATGTTGTAAGCGAATTTGTCTTTTCTCTGACTACGGTTCACTAGACTACACTTCTCGTATTGTGCGTTATCTACGGGACACTTATATTAGAGTTTGTTGTTCTCTTTCACTACTTCTTTAGAGCTTTGTGCCTTTTTTGAGGCTGACTGGACAGATGGTGTGTCAAGGATTGTAAATCCACAACTGGTTTCTGTGTCTTTTGAGTGATTCTCTAATTTCTTAGAGAAGCAAGATACAGACCATTGTTGCTAGTTCCACTACTAAGACTGCATATTGTGTTATGGCTACTACTACGTCAGAGATAGTATATTTGAGATAGTTACTTGCCGATTTAGGCGTTTCTTTTTCTACCCCAACTTCTATGTATTGTGACAATAAGAGTGTCATTCAAATTTCACACAATTTTATTTTCCACGGGCAAACAAAGCATATCGAGATCGATTGTCATTTTGTGCGCTACTATCTTCAACTTAAGACTATTTCCTTGCCTTTTGTTTCTTCTGCTATGTAATTGGTCGACTTTTTCACAAAGTTGCACACCATATTGCATTTTTGTTTTCTTCTTTACAAACTCTCGATACTAACTACTATCACATCATGAGTTTGAGGGGGGTGTTAAGATTGTATCTTAATTTATGCTTATTTACTATTAGGGGTATTCTAGTCTTTCTCTTGTGGTAGGGTTTTATAGATAGTATATCTTGTACCTAGTTATTACTATTATGGAATCTTGGAGTAGCGGTCTTCTTTTCTCTCTTACTCTTCTTCGTATGTAAATTTTCAAGAGTGTAGTCAACAAAAAAAAAAAAAACAATTCAACTCAATTCAACAAAGCTTTGTCCATATAAAAACCGATCAACAATCCTTGTGATCATGTAATTCCTATGGTTAGATACATAACCGGCATTATTGGTACAAACTGATTGCACTAACTTGAACTCACAATTATTAGGCCAACACTTTTATCACTGCTCTAGACAATAACCCCCAAGTTAATTTAACTAGACTACACACAAAAAAAATTTGAGCAATGGGAAATGCAATAGGATTCCTATGTTCAAGGGTACGAAGTACAGATGACTACTTACACAACAGTAACTATTGTGAGACTCATATGATGTATCCTATTGACCTCAAGGAGAAAGTCAAAAAGATAAGACTAACATAAGTAATCGAAGAAGTGTCTGAAAATTCTTTAAAAAAAAAATCAAATGCAGAAGACTTCAATCAAAAGAAAAAATTCTTGGAACAATTAAAAGAAGAAAATAAGGTATTTATAGATTTCACAAAAGGTGGGAAAAAAAAGGAAAGAACAGATGGAAGGAAATAAGAAAGAAAGAAAATAGAGAAAGGAGTAGAAGCACAAGAATTAGTAGGAGTGAAAAGTGTAGTTTCAATAGAACTTGCACTCAACACCCTATTTTTAAATTTGTTTGATATAATTCTTTATCACCATCCTATCATGCTTTTGTCTCCTCTTTGTCCTCTGTATGTATTCCTTATGGTGGAAAGGAAGCCCTCACCGATCCTAAGTGGAAAGAAACTCTGGTAGAGAAAATGAAAGTCCTAAGAAAGAATGACATGAGAGTTGGTGTCCTTTCCTACTGGGGTAAGGATAGTCAGATGCAAATGGGTGTACATGATCAAGTAACAAGCCGATAGGACAGTCCAGAGGTACAAAGCTCAACCGGTTGCTAAGGGGTTCACTTAAACTTCCACAAACTAGACTTCGTTAGATTGAAAGATAGAAGAAAAATTAAAGCAGTTGACCAGCTATAGTCGACTGGCAAGCTTAGTTTTTGTATAGAAACCACCCGGTACTCGGTGCCTTTGAATACCCACTCATCTACTTCAAACGGTTTTGATAGATTAGGGTTTTCTTTCTCACTTACAGACTTCCACATACCTAGAAGAGATAAAAATACGATTTCTTATACTGCTCTTCCATCTAGAGAAGAAGTAGCTGAAGAAGAAGTTGCGAATCAGATACTTTTGAAGCCTCATCCCACCACATTCTTAGTCTTTCACACTTATTGGTGAGATGGGCCTAGCTCCAAGGAGAGCTTCTAAGTCCTACAGTGGGTGCATTGCATCTACCTGCAAGAAAGATAGTGGACTAGTCAAATCCAGGTGAGCCTTAGAAAACTGTATTGCATCTGATTGTGAGTAAGATATCGAAAAAGCCGGTTATAGGTGAGCCTTAGAAAACATTCAACAAAACCTAGGTAAGTGCCTAGTGAGGGACTAGTTAGATCAGTTGGTGGAGGAGGACCACAAAAAAACTCCAAAAATCCTAGATAAAATAGCTTCAAGGTTAGGATGTAGTAGGAAACCTTCACCAAATACTTTGTAAGAGCCTTGTGAGGACTTGCCTGATTGGACTAGTGGATTGGTCTAGTTGTAAGCCGCAAGCTTGTTGGGATAAGCTTATAATCCCATATAGTGGAGTAACTGACAGCTAAGTAGTGGAAGAGTGGACATATGCCAAGTGGGCCAAGCCACTATACATCATATGCTCACGTGCTTTATTGACTCTGTATAAGACTTGATTTCTATATAATGGAAATATGACCTACAATTGAACAAGTCTTTATGTATTATGTTTTCCATATTTGATATTTAATATTGATGAGCATGTATTAGACACACACAGGACCTGCATGGACCACCGTTGAGTTGAATTAGCAAACATTGATAGCAGATATAGTAGCCAACAGTTAGGGGAGTTACTATTCAAAGTAAATGATCATTCTGCTCAATTGAGCAAACAAATCCTTGGCACTTGGCCTAGGGGAATTGGGTTTAAAAGACTTAATATTGGAAATTTTGGTAATCTAATCCTCATAGCTCCACAACAGTGAAGTGAAGTGTTGTAAAATGATAAGTTAAAACTTGAATAATTGTATGTTAAGGTTGAGGAAAAAAAAGGAATAAGAACAAAGGAAGTAATAGAGTATGGAGCAATATTGTGTGTAGGGTGTCTATTGCCGGCGCCATATCACTTATTTATATTAGAATGTTATTGAAGACAATTACACTACTAAAAAAGTAGAACATAATGGAAAAGTAGAACAATTGGAAAGTGACATAATAGAAAAGTAGAACAATAGGAAAGTAACATTCTTAACACTTCCCCTCAAGCTGGAGCATAAAAATAAAAAATGCCCAGCTTGGAATAAAGGCTCCTCAAGATAGATCACGCCAATGGTTTAGTGAGACAATCATTAAGATGGTCGCAATATCTCCACATAGACAATAAGGATGATAAAACCAAGCTTTTCGGTGACTGATTCAAACTATTCAGGGACTTCTTTAATTGACACATACTACCACGATACTCCCCCTGAGTAACAAATCCAAATGCTTGTTCCGTGTGAAGTCTAAGACATTCCTTTTGTTTTCTAGAGAAGTAATTAATGACCACACCAAAACAAGCAATAGCATACGAAGATCAAGAAAGAATAGAGGAAAAGAACACGGTGATATAGCAAAGGACCAACATAACAACACCAACACCACCAACAACAATATCGGCAGAAACAAACACAACCAACACCACCATACAAACCACATGTAACAACAAATTAAACCACAACAATAATAAACAAGGTAAACCAAGCAGAATCGGAGTTGAATTAGCCAAAAGGGGTTGAACCGATGTTGAAAACCAATAACCAACACTGAACCGGGATGAAAACTTCAAAATTAGCATAGAACAAGGTTGAAAACACTAAGCCAAAACTGAACCAGGATGAAAATCACTAAACCAACACCAAGTTGTGCTGAAAACCACTAAATTGACATTAAATCGAGTTAAAAACATTGAACCAAAATTAAAATGGGATGAAAACCACTAAATTGTACCGAACATCACTGAACCGTCACCAAATCGGGTAGACAACACAGAACCCGAATTAAACCAAGTTGAGAACCACTAAAACAGCATCCAACTGTGCCAGAAACCATTGAACTGACACTAAATTGGGGAATGAAAACCGCTAAATCAACACCAAAATGAGCCGAAAACCACTGAACCGGCACTAAACCGGATTGAAAACACATAACCAAAATTGAAATGGGATGAAGACTATTAAACCAACACCAGGAATTAAACCGCGACGAAAACCACTAAACTAGCACCACACTAGGCTTCAACCACTGAACCGATAATAAACTGGGTTGAAAACAATAAACTAGAACTGATTCGGGATGAAAACCACCAAATCAACATTAAACTATGTCGAAAACTACTAAACCAACACCAGATTGGGCCAAAAACTTTTGAACCGACACAAAAACCAAACTGAAATACTAAAAATCCGCACAGATGATCAAACACCGGAGACACGAATACGAATTTAGGCACCCCACAATATAGACACACGAATTCAATCGATGAATACTGACAAACAACTACAACTTGAAATGTGCTAGGTTGGCCTATAACCCCTAAACGAGAGAGGCACTTGCCTAGGGCCGAGCACTCACCCAAATATCTTGCCCTGATACCAAGTTACAACTTGAATAATTGTATGTTAGTGTTAAGGAAAATAAAGAGGAGAAGAAGAGAGAAAGTAATAAAGTATGAAACAATATTATGTGTAGGGGTGTATGTTAAGAACACCCTATCACTTATTTGTATTAGGTTCTTTTTGAAGACAATTATAGTACTATGAAAGTAAAAGATAATAGGAAAACCACATAATAGAAAAGTAGAACAATATGAAAGTTACATAATAATAAAGTAACACAATAAGAAACAGATAATAATCCTTTTATAGGAATCAATCTTTGTGGGACTGTTGTCATAATGTTTAAGTCGAAAAGCATGGGACAAACATCAACATTGGAGCTCATTCCCCTAGTTGCTCCATCTTACCCAGAGTTTTTCAAAAGAAATGAAATGATGATTATCAATAGGAACTGAGGGACATACATACTAAACTTGAGGCTAACAAGAGGGGCTACAAATAGTTCTTAATCAAATGTAGACAGACAGTGGATGCGAGTGATTAGCATTGTGTATTGGTTTGAAAGTTTGGGGTCAATCAAGTACTAGGCCTTGAATTTTGATGATCACATTCCCATCAAAAGGTCATGTGACTCTGCGTGTTGAATTAATGTCACGAAGACATCTAAACCACATGGATGATCAATCCTAATACATAGTACCTTGGCTTAGGCAAATCATGTGAGACCTAGACATGCATAGCATGACATTTATATAATATAGGGTCTAATGTGTTTATAATATTAATTATGAGGGTTAAATTATAAATATTGAAATTATGCGAGTTAGGTGCTTTTTAAATAAATAACCCTAAGGGTTGATTTATTAGATGGCAAAAAAATTTGGAAGTAAATTAATGTGTGGAAATATTAAGTGTGTATGTGATTAAATGAAACAAAAGGGGACCCAAGTGGAATTTGGGGAACTGGGTGAGTCAGCTTAGACACCCCACCTTCCTAGCTTCACACTAATTCTTATTTGTGTTGTACCAGTAGATACATACATATGTACATATATACATATAGATGTGTGTGTGAAAGTTATATGTGAACTTCTATGAAAGAAAAAAATAGAAAGAAACTCTAAGAGAAAAAGGGAAAGAAAAGAGAGAGATGAGGAAAAAAATACAGAAAGCTAAGAGAGAAGAGGAGCTTAGCTAGGTCTTGCACTTTGGAATTCTAGTGGGTTGGATTGAATAGGTACTTTTTATAGGTAAGGAAATTATACTTTGTTAATTAGTTGTAGTTTTGATTTTTGGTTCATAAAGGTGAGTTAGTGGGTTTGTAATTGGTTAAGAATTTCCATGTAGTTTAATGGTTTAAATTATTGTTTAAGTATTTGTGAGTTATGGGGTGTGAGAGGTGCAGTTAGAAGAAGATCTGGAACTAAGTCGAGTCGCAGGTGAAAACTAGGGTTGTACTGGTACAAAGTGGTGTCGTACCGATACAACGGCATTCTATGAAGGGATGAACCAATTTGCCAACAAACACATCACTAAACCTAGGGATTTATGTACATTAAATTAAATAGATGGGGGGTTGGGAATGTGTTGTGAGTTATGGGGTGTGAGAGGTGCGGTTAGAAGAAGATCTGGAACTAAGTCGAGTCGCAGGTGAAAACTAGGGTTGTACCGGTACAAAGTGGTGTCGTACCGATACAACGGCATTCTATGAAGGGATGAACCAGTACAACGTGGTGTTGTACCGATACAAAGGCCTTCTATTTAAGGATGAATCGGTACAACGAGAATTGTACCGATACAACCACCTTCTGTCTACGATGAACCGTTGTACCGATACAAGTATATTCTATCACTATAGAACCGGTACGACTTGTACCGGTACAACCATGGTATTTTCACCATTTTTTTAAATTGTCTTTAATTCATTAACCACTCAACTTTAAAACTTTCCAAGGCATTCTAATGGGTTCAAATCAATCCTAATTGGTTTTATTTGCCAACAAACACATCACTAAACCTAGGGATTTATGTACATTAAATTAAATAGATGGGGGGTTGGGAATGTGTTGTTTCGAGTGTGATTACTCATTTATGCATGTGTATACATGAAAGAATACTCATATGCCTTGTGATAACGTATGTGTTAGGTTCAGAGGCGCCAACATCGATGCCGGTCCCACCTAAGGTGTCAAAAGGAAAGTGATTTTGGGTTTGGAATTTAACCCGAGATGAGTATATTGATTCATATTGATTGAAAATGCGACTAAATGTTTAATAGCTATACTTACGTGTAAATAGCTAGATTGTGATTTAGTAGGGTATGATTTGTGAATTGGTTTGGTATGAACTTAAGTTTAGTTATGGGTGATTATGTGCTTTCATGATGTTATGGGTTGTCGAGACTCCCGAACATAAATGTGTAGCGATGTGATTGCTGAGATATCCAGACATAAACGGTAGCGAAGTGTTTGTCGAGACTCCCAAGCGGAAACAAGAAGTCGTTAATTCTCGCCGAGACTTCCATGTGTTATTGGATAATCGGATAATGGTTTTCAACTTTCATATGTGAGATTTGTTATAACTTATATGTAGTGATATGTTTTCTTTCTTAATATCTCGAATATACTCATTGAGCGTATGGTTTACTCACCCCCCAACCGATATTTATTTTCAAGTGCTAGGAGATGGTCCACTGAACAATCTAACTTGGCTTAGAGGTGTTGACGTCAATGGTACAAGATGTCATGTATCAAATTATACATAGTATGTTAAGATATTTTAAAGAGTATGGTGCCCTAATTATGGTAATGTTGTGCTATGTAAATGTCAGCTTTTCTTATTTGAGTGAATGGCTTGATTATTATTGCACAGATTAATTACCTTGATTTTAATTATGATTAAAAGGTTAACAAATTAAGGTTACCTACACCCTATCTCTTTTCTGGGATTGGGTGTGACAAAACAAGTCTTGAATATCACTTTATTACATATACAATTCAAGTCTCGGATAAGATTAAAAATTAGTAAAACTTTGGAAGGCCCTTGAACAAAGAAGCAATGCAAAAGGCTAAAATGGACTAGGTCTGGCAACCAACTCCTCCAAGTCCAACCGGAACTCTCCACACGACCAGACCTAGTTGACTGGATGGTGCCGCTCAACCATAACACTGCATCCTAGAAAACTTGGTTTCAAATTCATAAAACTAAGTGTAAGACCCTTCCCTGCCTAATTTGTTTTAGAAATTTATGAAGGAAAAAAAAAACTTCAAAGACTAAATCAACTTAGCAGACACAGTTGAGCTTTGCAAATTCTTGGTGTTCCAAGTAAAGTGGCCTAAAATTTTTCTAAAGGCCCATCAGACTAAGGGATGAAGAGATCATAAGCCTTGACGACTAAGACACATAGTTAAAATTAAGGAAACCACAAAATGTGCTAAACTTGAAATACTTTGTCCAGTCCTTAAACTCTTCTTTATATGGATGATGGATCTTATTAAAGCATTCATTAGCTTAAAGCAGATTAGGAATCTTGGTTGCAAAGGATGGCCACTTTAGATTGAGTGCAACTAAGACATGAGAGTGTAGAAAGTAATAGAATGATTGGGTACTTCCGCATAGGGAACTACCTTAAAGGCATGAGAGAAGTAAATAAATGTTAAGTGCACTACTCAAGATTCAGAGTGACAATCCAGTCAACGAACTTCCAAGTTGGATATCCACCATTTGTTAAAGATAATGAAGTGAGCAGTGGTGAGATCATTTCCAACAATTATGTGGATATCAATGCTTAGTTTCCTTGGATGACTGAAGGTTGACCACCTTAGGAAGTTTATAGGAGCTTGTAATCTCTTCTCAGTCAACAAAGAGATTGCTTTAGGACTCCAGTTTAATTGAGAGGGCATGAGAAGCACATATGAGCTATGTGCTCAAAGGGAGAGTAATTGAGTAAAGATCCGACTAGTTGACATCCTACATGCCTTACTTTCTGTCTTCTCCAACCATTCAGTCTAGCATTTATTTTTCAGTCAATTGGTATATTTTTTATATTGCATCTCATTTGTCTGTCAAACTCTTGGGCTTACGCGCCTAGAACTAAATTTATATTTTAAGTCTTAGGTTCTAATATTTTAGATTTTTCATATTTAAATCCATGTTTTTGTTTTCATTTGTTTATTTTTAGCACTCTTAGTCAATACACCCCATGATGCTTAGGATGCATAATCAGTAGACACATCATGGATGCCCTTCAATATCCTACCCACACAAAGGTGGATTTGGAAACCTAAGGAAGGTAATTGGCTTTGCACTTCAATGTGGTATCAATTTAATAAATTGGTATCAGACACATCTTTGTGTATACCACTGATGACTAGATAATGAGTGTAAACCGTTATCCTAAATATCTATTTACTGCTGGCATACATTGATGTGTTGCATGAAATGCATTAGCATATATATTCATACCACTTGCATCACCCTCATACACCACATGGTCCTTGATTCCTTCATTGGATTTTTTGAACTTATAATCCCCGTGTACATTGTATATTTGATGTGCTTTTTTGTTATGGGGACTATGTTACTTTTCTATTTTGTTTCATTTGGTTGGATTCCTTTTGAATTTGGTGATTTCTGAAAAAAGGTAAAGAAAGGTATTTTAGTTGTTGTTTGCTCTGCTTTGCATGTGTGTTTGCAGACTGAGTTGGATTCATGGTAGTCCTTCACACAGACATTTGCTTGGACTGAAGCAACAGAGTTGGACTGAGGGGGAGATGGCAATTTCATGACTTGTATTTAGCTCTAGTGTTGTGAAGAGGACATTAGTTGAAAAGCCAAGGACAAACCTCGCTAAGTATCAGAGGATTCAAAGTGTCATGCAGTCTATTGAGCTTCGTAAAGTGGACTACATCAACATTGAATATTCCAGGATCTTGGGGATAGTTTCGTAGTATAATGATGACACAAATTAGGCATAGACACATTTCCCGAGACACTACACCACAAAATGGACTTGGTTAGAGTGAATAGTAGAAAAACAAGTATATCAACTTGCAATCGACCAGCTGTAGTCAACTGGCAAGGCTCTGTTTCTACAAAAAAAAACTAACCATTAACTAATTGTTACTCAGCCTCAAAAATATCCACTCATCTTCTTCAGATGAGTTTGATGGTTTAGCACTTTAGCGTTTTCTCTCCCACTTAGACACTTCCACATGCGCTAGGAGAGAAAAAAATTGGATTTCCTACTTTAACCTTCCATCCAGGAGAAACAATGGCTAAAAAAAAAAAAAGAAGCAATGAAGCCTATACTTCTAAAGCATCAAATTATCCAACATTGAGCAAGTAAAAAAAAAAAAATTTCCTTCATACCCTTGTGTGCTCATTCTACTACCAGTCTTCGTCTTGCACATTTATTGGTGACTAGGCTTAGTTCTAATGGGAGCTTCTAAGTTAGACAATAAGGCGCTGTTTGATAACACCACTAAAGACTTAAAACTGAATACTTTAAGCACTTAATAAATTAAACCCATTTGATAACCTAAAACTCACACTACTTAATATTTTAAGCAATTCTTAAAAATAAGATAAATTTTAAGTATCAAACCACCTTCTTATCACTTAATGCTGAAAATGTTAGTCAAGAAGAATTTTATCAATTTCTCATAATGGACAAATATACCCTCACCACCATTGTGTCATCGTCGCCGCTGCCACCACCATCACCACCACTATCACCACCACCACCACCATTGTGTCGCAATCACCACCACTATTGCGCCGCCACTACCACTGCCATTGCCACCACCACCATCGCCACTACTATTGTCGCCGCCGCCACAGTGTTGTCGCCACTGCTACCATTGTGCCACCGCCACCACTACCATCACCATCGCTGTCGCCACCACTACCATTGTGCCACCGCCACCGCCACCGCCACCGTCGCCGCCACCACTACCGTCGCCATCGCCACTATCACCACCATTGTAATGGTGGTGATAGGAATAAGGCAGTTGCAAAGAAATGGTTAAAGAGAAGGACAAAATTATAATAATAATAATTTTCAGAGTTCAACTCCTTATATTTGTCAAACAATTTAATTAAATTCAATACTTAAATTTCAGTTAATACCAAGCAGTTTGCGAATTAAAAAATTCAGCTATCAGCACTTAAAATTCAGTATTCAGTTTTCAGTGTCAGTTTTAGTTTTATCAAACACCACCTAAGTGTATTGCGTCAGATTGAGACTAAGATAGTGGACTAGCCACTTGTTGGTGAGCCATAGAAAACCTTCAACAAACCCTAGGTAGGTCCCTTGTTAGGACATAGTTAAGTTGGTTGGTGGATCATAGAAAACATCTAAAGGTTCTAGATAAAGTAGCTTCTTGGTTAGGTTATCGGTTAGCCTAGGAAACCTGAACCAAATCCTTTGTAAGGGCCTTGCAAGGACTTACTTCGGTGGACTAGTGGATTGGTTAAGTTGTAATTCACAAACTTGTTGGAATTGGCTTATGATCACATATAGTGGAGTGAATCTCACCCAGGAGGTGGATGAGTGGATGTAGCTTGAGGTGGCAGGTGGGCCAAACCACTACACATTGTGTTTTCATGTTCTTTTATTAAATATTTAGATTATAGCACGCTTTACTGTTGTCTATATTGATCCTGTATGTAAATTTCGTACAATATTAGATTTTCACGTAATGGAAATATGAACTGCAATTGAACAAGTCTTTATGCTTTGTTTGATTCCATATTAGATATTTAATGTTGATGAGCATGTATTCAGACACAAATAGAACTGTATAGTGAACTATTGAGTTGAATTAGCAAACATCGATAACAGAAAAGTAGCTAGCAATCAGGGAGAGTTACTATTCTCAGTAATTGATCATTCTCCTCAATTGAGCAAACTGATCCTTGTCACTTAGCCCCAGGGTAATTGAGTTTAAAAGAGTTAATCTTTGATATTTGTGTAATTAATCCGCACATTTACAATGATACTGAGCTTACACAACAGTGAGTGAAATGCTGTAGAATGACCAAAATACCCCTGATTGAGAATCAGGAGAAAAGTGACCAGAAACACTCGAACTGAAGTTTAGTATTCGCAAGAAATTCCAGTAGTCCTATTCACCCCACCTACCCCTCTAGGACTCATTTCACTCCAAACTGCCCCATGTAAGGGCACACCCTCAATTAAGTTCAAGGAATAACATCCTTTCTCAAGCTTCACGACTCAGTATCTACTGGTCTTCCACTTTACCTTCAGCGTAATCAGACCATTAGTCCATAGTTTAAAGCTGATGTTGCAAATTCTAATAAATAACATCATTTTTGCATAATAAAGAGACTTAAACCACTAAATAAGGAAAAGTTAACACTCCACGTTTGTTCCCTGTGGAAGCCTCAAATCCAAAAGGCATCAGTTTGATGATTTGAATGCTCCCTGTCCCAAGGCCCAAACATAGGAATAAGAAAATCTAGCTGCAGAAAAATCTCACCTTAACATGGTAACTCACATATGCATGAAATGTCAATAAACTCCAGACAGTTCTGTCCAGCTTTTTGCCTTCTACATGGCGTGGGAAAATAACTGCATTGAAAATAAGTATAAGTAATTATAGTGAGAAGAAAAAATTAACAATTAACATAAACTATCAAATTTTCTTCTATTACCAAAACTAACAAACCCAGCGTTTACAGACAATGCTTCCACGGGAGCCCCCTCCAGTTCTGAAGGAGAAGAAAGTGACCATAAACAAGGAGGGGCATTGTTAAGTCCAGTTGTACCCCTTGCTTCCACAAATTCCTAAATCATAACCCAAATGTAAAATTTAAAAAAAAAAAAAAAAAATCACCCAAATTTGCGTACTAGGAAATTTGTGCATAGAGATGATAATATACGTTTACATGTTAGGCATCAAACAAATAGTTTGGGTACCTGACAGTCAACAGGTATGTCTATTACCCACAAATCAAAGAAATTGTCCACAGAGGGGAGAAATTGGCTCACTACCTCAAAAATTCCTTAAAATACATTTTTTTTATATTCCTCAATCATGAGCATTCAGAAATCGTTTCCATGTTGCACAAGCAATATTAAATATTATTTATAAAAATGGCAAAAAAGAGTGGACAGTATGATCATTCAGTCCATCCCCATTTCCTAAATTAGGAGAGCAAACAATTATATGCACATGTATACAAGTGCCCCATTTTGTAATGTTACGATTACAAGAACATCAAACGAACATGAATCTTAACATGTTCAATTGGTGGGGTTGGGGTGTAGGTTGCATTTTTTTTGTTTTTGTTTTGTGCCCGCCCGGGGGGGGGGGGGGGGGGGGGGGGTGGGTGGGTTGTTCTACAAACTAACCAAGAAAATTATACAGTCAATCTAAGGCACTAGGTCAATATATTTTTGATATTATGCTCTAACTACCTGTAGGAAAGAAGTCGCAAGAACAGTATCTACGGAATGCTTGAATCTCATAGGAAACACCACGGTCACCTTTTCTGCCTGCCAAGAGTAATTGCAGTATGTTACTCAGCCAGCATTCAAGAAGGCTCCTCCCCTCTATTTCAATTAACATAACTACAATGAGGAGACACAAGCCCCACAAAAACTTGAGACAGAAATATACAACGTACTATGCAATTCAAAAGAAAAGGGAAGATAAAAAATAAAAAGCGCAGCCCAATGCACAATTGCTACAAACCAGAATCTGGGATGGTCAAATATATGCAGCCTTAACCTTGCATGCAGAGGGGTGGTTTTCATGGAATAAAGCACTATCAAGAAGAAAAATAACAATGGGCAGAAAGAGAAAGCTATAAAATAGAAGATGAAATAGAACTTTTTCAATCAAAGCTGAACTACTACCTGCAGAAAATAAATTCACAAGGGCAAATAAAAATTGCTGAAAGCATATTTAGAAGTTAAAAAACTTCTGTTTTTGAATGAAGGTAATCTCTTGAACAGAACTTTTACTTGAGGAACAAGGAAAAAGGACTCCCTTGGCCGATGCACAAGGGCAACAGGCTTATTAACATCCGGAACAACAGTCCTTGAAGCAAGACGTTTCAGCACTACCCTCAATGGGGCACCCAGTACCACTTCCCTCACAGATGCAATCTTTACCAGAAGAGCATGTTTGTACTCTGCATAATATTAACAAGTCGCAACATCAGAGTAGCAACATGAACACATCTCAAAGAAACACAACCAAAACTTAGTAGTGAAATTTTGGAGAGTCTGTGATGTACTAATAACCCTAGAAAATGGGACTTTAACAATCATATAAGGCACTTAGCAACTACATAGGAGATACATCTTTGTAAAATCAAATTCTGACATGAAATATCACTCAAGGTATTTAGCATACTGAGTATATAGCATAGAATAAAATGCCTGATCTATAAAGAACAGTGCAGCAATCATATCATAGAACCCATGCTCAAATATCTCAGCCTTCGTTAGAAATACTAGAAATAGAAGGTATGCCAATAATTAAGTTTGATGGTCTACATGGGCATCCCCCACAATAGAGTAAAGAAAGGGGAAGGTACAGAGCTCAACTCTTCATAGTCAAGCTATGGTGCTTCAAATAGCAGGTGAGACAGTAAAAACAAAAAGAAAAAAGATCACAGACAGTGCCACCACCTTAGGGATTTTGTTTTTGCGGTACATCACCTTAGGGATTTGTGGCAGACATTTTTCTCTTATCTTTTAATTTTCCTCTTAGTCCGTCGGGCCACTTCAATATGTCCTTGTGGTGCTTAGGTATGCCTTTTCTTTTTTCGGTTTGATTGAAAAGGGATAACTTATAGACCCTTCATATCTGATTTGAGTTGGAGGAAAGCCATGGAAGTAGACATCTCTGCTCTTCATGATAATGGCACTGGGGATCTGGTCCCTTTACCAGATAGTTCCATGGATCACTTGAAAGCTTGCCTGATCCACAGCACTACAAATGGCATTTGGCCCAAGTATGCTTTTTATAGAAGCATTGAAATTGCTTTCCGATGTGGGATGGGGTGTTAACATTGAAGTGCTTGCCTTTTTCTCCTCATACTTTGTAGTTGTCCTTTCAAACTTTTTTATCTTTTTGTTTGGTCATCATAATATTACTACTTATGCCAATCTTCAATGCCTATTTGTGGATTTGTTGAAATTCTATTAGATATTATAAATTGTCTAAGAAAATCGATGATTTTTGTGAATTATAAACCTAATCCTATCCTATATGTTTCAGCACAGCCATGTCAAGCTCATAATGACCTTAAAAAAGGAACTCGTTGAACCTTCATCTGGGGGAAGTTTTGACAAGTTTAGTTTCACTGTGAGGTTGAAGCCATCTCTTGGAGGATCAAGAATTTGTACAACCACACCATATGCCGCTTTTATAGCTTCTATGGCTCCGAGAGGAAGTCCACCAAAGAAAACAGTTTCTAGCGGTGGCGTCGGTAATGATACTGATAGTAGCAGCAGCTGGGGATTCTTCATTGCCGCCTGCAAGATATTTTGTGAATCATATACCATACATCGGTTTTATTTTATTTTTTTTGTATTTCCTAGCATGACACCAAAAGCCCAAACTACCAAGAAAACCATCTGAATCTCCCTTCCACAGAAAATGCTTGTAGGTTACCTGAACATGGTAACGAACATCATCAAATTCCACCCAGTGGCAATCAAGTTCGATTCCTTTCTCAAGACTGTAAGTAAACAGGAAAATCATCAGCATACTTTGACAGGCAACAGGTCATTCAAGTAACAAAGGATTCTTCAGTTATTGCTTGTGTGTTTATGCAGTCTTGCCAGTGGTTGGTCTGAAGGAAAATGCAACCAGCATAATACAAAGCTTTTGAGGACCTAAAACAGGCAGTGATTGATGACCCCTGCAGTGCCATGATCGGTCCGTACATCCTTCTTGAGGATATTTTTTAGTTGAGGCGTGGACACAAGATTTCTTGAAGAAACAATGGCACAGACAGACACGACAAGGACATTAATAAACATATATGTATAGATTTGCACATGTAATGTAGATATATATATATATATATATATAGGTATTGATCATAAAAGAATATTTACAGTATTGTCAATCTATCATTCAAAGCTTCATACATTACTTAACTTCACAACATTGTTACAAGACATCACAACAAAGTAAAAACTTTAATCAGAAACAATGGTACAGATACAGACACGGCAAGTACATTAATTAATATATATGTATAGATTTACATATATTTACATGTTTGTGTGTGTGTGTGTGTGAATATTAACAGAATATTAACAGTATTTAAATCAAATCACATATCAAAAAACTCAAAAATCATTATCATGTGTAACGTCAAATCTATCATTCAAAGCTTCATACATTACTTAACTTCACAACATTGCTACTAGACACCAACAAAGTAAAAACTTTAATCAAAACAAATGACTTTTCAGCATAGTGGGAATTTCATTGGCTCTCACTGGATAGGGATTGCCAGATGTCAGTATTGTGGGAAATTAAACTTCTAGTTTCCTCTCTCTCTTTGCTTCTTCCTATTTTTGGATGATAGAGTCATTGGGGATATGATATCACTTTTTTCTATACTTATCAACAGTTTATTGAATCAAGATTCATATGACAAATGAAGATGGGCTTTTTGAGTTCGGGTGTCTTTTCTAATAAATCCTTCTTTGATTCCTTGGTGAATGAATCTTCTTGTCCAATCTTTGTCCCAGCTTTGATGAAATGGAAGGCTAAAGTACCCATTAAAGTGCAAATTTTGCATGGACTGCTGCACATGATAAGATTATCACTAATGATATACTTCAAAAGAGAAGTCCACGTTCTTATCTTTCCCCCTAATGATGTGTGATGCGTAAATGTGCTTTTAAAAGCATTGATCATTTCGTTTTACATTGCCTTATTGCCTTGTCTGGCATAAATTGTTTAGCTTGGTGTGTTTGAGTTTAGGTGATTCTCGAACTAGGAAGCACGGATACGGATATGTGACACGGGTATGATACGATACGGATATAGCGATATGAAAAAAAAGGATACGGATACTATTAGGATACGTTTATAATAAAATATATTTTATATTTGACTATTATTTAACGACTTAGAAATTACAATTTTTCAATAATTCTTTAACATTAGTAAGTAAAATTAGGAATTTTTACCATGAAAATGATGTAATATCGTCTCATTATGATATGTTCATAAAATTAGCATGACCAATTGAAGGAATCATAACCACATTTAACTACAAGTATTTATTTTTAAAAGTATAGTGTAAGTGACTCATTTTTTTTATACTCTCTTAACATGTAAAAATAGATAATACTTAAAAAACACTCGTGTCATCAAAATCAGATGAAATTTTGTTGATGTTTTATATTATATGTGAACTCCAAAGAAGGGGTATAGCTTAAAATTGAAAATTGTACATTTTCCTCCATGTTTAGAAGTATTCACGAAATATCCACATATTTTATTAATTATCGGATACGGATGATGCGTATCCGATACGTATCATCGAGTATCCGACGAGTATCATATCCAATACGGGTACGTCGACATTGACGAAGTATCCGTGCTTCATAATTCTCGAGTCATCCACTTCCTTGTTTGTTGAAAATTTGAATAGTTTGGGAGGCTTGATAAAGGCATCACTCTTTAGGATTGTGCATTAATTTCTACTTTTTGGGTTATATGGCAGGCTCGGAATGCAATAATTTTTGGAGATAGTAGCGAGTGGTTGGAAAGATTGTGGGATCGTATTCATTTCTAACGTCATTTCTCGATTTGGTTTCAAAGCCCTTCAAAGGAACTCAATTTTTTGCTATTTTAGCTGAATGTAGAGCTTCATGTGATTTATAGGCCTATTATGTGTTCTAGCTCTTTTTCCGCTTTGTTATTTTCTAATTTTTGGTGGGATTTCTCATCCAACCATTGTTGATGTACTTTTCAATTTTTATTAATACAAGAGTTTCATTCCTATCCAAAATGAGTTCTTTATTATTTCAGATCTCATGGTTGTAAGATAGTAGCTTCTCCTTACCTTCTTTTTCTAATTTAGTTTTTATCCACACACAATGGTTTTTTCCATCCTTCATATTTGACCCCAAATTTCTTCCAAACTAAAAAATGCAACATGTGCTTAAACGTCACAAAGCATCCTAACCATAGCCACACGCATCCGAGATGTTCGTGCCACAGTTATACATAGCCTCGGAGACTGGTCCATGCTTCTCAATTAAGAATAAAATAGTAAACCAAAAACCCAAATTACAACCACCAGGTATAACTAAACATGAGACAAGCAATCAATAGGAACAAAAAGGCAAATGGAGGCATTATTCGTAATTATATGCTAAAAAAGTTACAAAACAAAATACCTTCTACCCAAAAGCATAGTGATTTAGACATAAATCAACCAAGTTGATGACTTTGATCATCATACAATTTTGGTGGAAGGATTTCATCAAAAAAAGAATTATAAATCCATAACTCAAAAAACAATGATCGGATTCCAATTCAGAGTCTTACTTTAGTCACCTCAAAAGGGATACTGATGTAGGACAACTTTGTAAAATAAAAATAGGGACTGCTTAGGGGCTGTGAACAGTGCCCATGAACAGTAGCGTGAATAGTAATTTTGGCCAAGAATCACTCCTAGGGTTCCGTAGGCATCACACCTAGGATTAGAATTGCATCACACAACTCAAGAAATATGTAATTGCTGAAAATTCTGAATATGTCTCTATATCTATTATTAAAAGTAACACTAACTATATATAGAGTTCTAAGTAATCATAATCCCAAAATATTAGGATTTCAAAGCCTCTAGAACTTTAAAGACACTAGGTCCCTACAAATTAAAAAACTAAAATTAACTATAACTAGAACTTTAAATTCTAGAATATTCAATTCTAGAATTTGACCCAACAATATGACCTATTCCAGAATTCTGAAAATTACAAAAATACCCTTGACACTAAAAATATTAAAAGGACATATAAAATACTAATACTAGCAAATTGACTTAAAATAAGGCTTAAAATACAATAATGCAAGGTTCTATATGAATATTTGTCTTGATGGAAAGCCAATTCCATTATCTTTCACATCTTCGAATTTGCGTTTTCTTGAACATCGTATGGATTGCATCGAGCATACGAAAGAAATTGCAAAAGATGTTGTTTTGAGAATCAAAATGCTTGGAAACAAAAAATCAGCACTATTTATGTTAAACATTGCTAAGTAATTGATTAGTTGTCTATGCTTTAGGCCTACATCCATCCACACAACACAAGACACGAGAGTGGAATTGAAGAGCCAACAAATATGTATATAAATTATAAAAATAAGGTCAAACAACTCTTTGCTGGTAAACTCGTGTCCACAAGGTACCAAAACTTTCTCATCTTGTGTTTTATTGTTTTAACCCAATGTAGTATACGACATAATGGCCATGAACCATATATATAAAACAATTAGCAATCTACAAATTTTCCAAAGGCTCTCTATGTCTTCCTCTTCTACCTCTTTCTCTTTTTTTCTGATTTGTTTCTACATCTTTCTCTTAAAGAATCCTTCTCGTAGACCTTGTACAGTTTTATAGCATTTTTGGGCTTTAGTCCTCTAATCTTCCACCTTTCTTCTTTCAAAGGTTAAGAAACGGATATTGCAATGCAAAACCTTAGTGAGTGTGCATTGCCATTGGCATCCAAAGATTTTGATATGTTTTGGCCATTGTTTGGTCAATGAATGACATGGGGTAGTAGCACGCAAGAAAGTAGTACTACTAAGGTTGGCATGTTATGTTGGTCAACTTTCAAGGGGCAGGACAATCTGGAGTTTGGGCAGCCTCCTCTGTACAAAAGCAAGTCTACCTGCCTTTGCTATATATCTACACACACACATATATAAGAGAGAGAGAGAGAGAGAGGGGGGGGGAGGGGAGATAGGCACCTCCCTCAAATATAAGCCGGTACTATCAGAAATCCCATGAAGTTTTTTGTTAGTTTCTCTCACCATAACCTTTACATGTCTTATCTTCACTCTTTCCTCTAAAAGTTCCACCTCTCCTGAATCTTCTTGTTCTCTCCCCAGTCCCCATGCTTCTATCTGTCCCCAACTTTTATCTTTCCTAATATTAGCCTCTTCCTCTCTCTATGAACCGTCCCAATTTTCTCTATGTTTCTATCAAGCACTCCAAGGTTAGCTTCCTGTTTTAATGTTCTACCTCCCCTCTTTGTATACTTGATGTCTCTCTCTCTCATTGTTTTTCTATCTCTTCATGTCTTTGTTCATCAAAAAAAATGCGGTAATCAGAAAACAATAATTTTTTGGGTCAAAAAAACTGCTTTATACAATGCCTCACTAAAGTATAAATAGTTTGCATCGTCCTTTTATGAGCTAGAACCAAGAAGTGCACAAAAAAAAACTCACAAGAGTTGTATGATAAAAACTCCAGTCTTAAATGCTTCAAATCCTTTCCTCAACACCCTATCCAATGAACCAAGAAATTCCAAAGAATGATACTTTCAACCATCAACGTAAATCGGCATGCTACACTATTTCAACTCGGATTGTCACACATTATTTTTCTTTCCATTTTTTTGTTTTTAGATAGCACCCATAGTTATATTTGTCAGCTTAATACTTTAATCATATCTACTTTGGATAATTTCACTTTGATGTAGCCAAGTGACGAGCATGAAGCCAACTATTCTTTCTCCTTTCGAGGGTGAGGGGGAGGAGTAGTAAGGTAAAGAATCATGAGTTTGTAGCTTGAAATAACAGGATCAGGCTCAAAGTATCGGTCAATCCCAATACAACTCGTTCAAGTCGTATCTGACACCTTCCGTTTCAATTCTATTCCATGTTTCGTATAAATCACTAGTCTCACAATCAACTCGGCCAAGTCGTCAGAGACGTATCCGAGTTAACTCAAGTCATCCGAGTCATTATCATCGAAACGGTTGATATCGTTCCGCAACACCACGATATGATCTTAATCTCAAGTCATGTTTGACTTTTCTTCTATCTGTATTTCGTAACTAATGTCCCATATCATTCCACGACATAGCGACTGGTAGTGCCTTCTGAGTCGATGGCTGACACTGCAACCTTGAACTATGAACAAGATAGGTCCATTACTTGGACAAGTGATCAAATGTTATGGCTACAACGAGTGGGAACGCGCATGATAAATGTTCAACCGTACAAATTATATATAGGCGAAACCAACACCAATAATTTATTTATCGTGAAATTCCAAGATTTGGGATTCAACCATTAAACATAACATACGTAAAAGAAGCGACCCCCAATGTAAAAGAGTGTCTAATCAAGGAGATGGTAAACCATGCAATCTAAATCAATCTCACTTAGCAGGTGGATTACTATTGTAATTGAGAGCATATAAAGATATGCACTATCCAAAACACTTAAACAACGGGGTTACGCTTATGTAGCATATATGGATTTTTAACAATTAACACAATGCAATCTTAAAGGCAGAGCAAGCATCATTTCTAATGCAACATTTAAGTGTCCATATTTGGTAGCACTTTGTATATAATTTGAACCTGAAGAACACAACACAAATTATCTCCAACTTGCATTGATCGGTTCATCCAATGGTAGTTGGTCCTCTCTGCCTATGTAATTTACATACATTGAGCTCATTTGACAAATCCAGTTTGCCTTGTGAAGAGATAGAGATGAGAAATAAACTTGAATTACCAAATTTAATATAGGAGCCACACATGTGAAACGAAAAAATATAGGAGCCACACTTTACAGAACACAAAATTCAAATCGCAAATCACATCGACATACCAAATCACAATTAAATTGTTTCTAATCATCTCTCACTAACTCATCAATTATTTATAAAAAGCAATGGGGTGATAAGGGTTAGGATGTCGTCCATCCCTTTTCGGATATGTAAATGACATCAATGTCATTGATTTTATCTAAAGACATAATATAGAATGCATAAGAACTTCCGCAAAAACTTGTAAAGTAAATGATGAGGGAAAAGATCTTTGGCAAGGCAATCATCTTCTATTATTTCAAAAGACGACTCAACAAAAAGAATAGTGACGGTTTTAATATAGAACCAGTAAACTACAATGAGCCTCAAGATTACTATCATGCAAGTTGCTTCCAAAACATATTTCCTGCAATAAAAAATAGTTCTACCATTCAACAAAATATTTGTGTAGCTACGAGCCAATCTTCTCATCATTCCCCAGCAACATACTCCCAAAAACAAACTGATCAACTTAGGTACTACTTCCAGATGCCCCCAACTCAGATGCATAGTTAATGGCATCTAATGGTTAACCAAATGAATACCCCCCATAATTAAAACCCAGAACTTCCAGCCACAAAGTGCAATAATTCATATTACAACTCAGTGTCAGCAGAATGAGAAAACTTTTGGTTTACTATTTTGTCCTTAATCCATGTTATAGCTAATTATATCCCAACATGTTTTTTGGTCTTACCGTTTTTCTCAAGTTTGTCCTTCATTATTTTGTAACTTCCATATTCCTTCAGTATCCTATTAGAATACAAATTCTAGCCCTCCTATTCGACTGTTTGACTTTAAAATCCTTTTGAACTCTTGGTATTCCATAAATTTCTACAAACATATCTATTTATTAGTTGCATGCAAGTTTGTAGCTCTATCCAGATATGGATAATTAATTGCACGATGTACATAATTGAATTATGTTAATAAATATCCTTTGGAACATAATCTGGTATTCTGATATTACTTACTGGCACATTGTATGTGATTAACAATGCTAAGTCACGGTTCTGCACATGTAGCCTTTTGGACTTACTATTGTTTTAGCTTCAGGTCTCTAATAGTCAAGAAAAAGTAGAGATGTATATTAGTTAGGCAAGATATATTGTAATATATAACAACTGATATAGAGATAATATGGATAAAACATAAATAATAAACATTGAAAATATAACTCAAAATGGTTCACATACAACGTATGTGTGCAACGACTATCATCCTAAAGTGTCCAATATTATTTCACTAATACCGATAGAGCTCTATACATCAAGACCAAAGATGCTTTGAAACCACCTGCTTCATAAAATATTATCCCTTTCACCACACCGAACTCAAATTTGTAATCTCAGTTCGCTGTTGAAGGAGACACAAACAACTAGAGACAAGTGTAGTTCCCTATAGCAATTAATGGGGACTTTTACCCACCAAGTGTTGATGGCCGCAGTTCATGGCAGGCCCCTCTCATGGAAAAAGTAGCCTAGCTAGCCTACAGATGATTTGGCATGAATCGCTAGGAATTTACATCAGGCATATAACCAACTATAGAATAAACTCAATGCCATGTGGAACAAGTTTGCAAACTCCACACACAGAAGGTTTAATTGAAGGCTTGAATGGTCCTTAATAAATGTATTATGTGTACTAATAACTAATTTGGAAATGTTTATCACTCCCTTACATATAAGAATTTAGTAAAGAAAAAATATGCAAGATATGCACACATTGAGCATCATATTTCACCCTTCTCTACATATCTCTCTACTCTATCCCTATTTTTATTATTTTCCAATCTCTATAGAACTTAGTGACAAGTTCAAAAAACATGACTACGTTGAAAATCAAATCATTCATCGCTAGGATTATTTTGCCCAGGTAAGATTGGATTTTGAAAAGAATATAAGAAATAACAAGACAAAAATAATGAACAATATAGGCTCATTTAATAGGAAATCTTGGCTAAACTTTAATTTGTGGAAAAAGGAAGACGTTGTTTCTTGATTAACAGTCTTCCTTTTTTCATTATCTTTTTTTTCCAAAAAATGCAGACCCTACCATTATAAAAAAGAAAATCAAACCAATAAGATTCATCTTCAGGTTGTCGCATTCCAACAATTTGATGTTGAACTCCTTTAATCTAATTGTAAGGCTAGGATAAAATTGAAGGCACGGGTGAAAGGTAGAAGGCACTATTGAGGGGTAAAGACATATGAGAGTAAAGGGATAATTAAAATGAAAAGAGGATTTAGAGTGAAAAAAGTAGAGAAAAGATATGAGAAAAAAAATAGGATGAAAAAAAATGGAAAAAAGGGATTCTTGGGAGAACGTGGGAATTTCTTAGAAGATTCTGAGTTTGTTCATTACGGCTTTTTTTTTCACTCAAGTTTTACTCAAATTTAAGTGTAAATTTGAAGGCTAAAAAGAACTTCTACAGCAACTCTATATACAAACAATATTAGTGCGGCAAAAAATTAATCAATTCAGCTGAGTAGTAACATGACATGGCGAAGCTAGGAAATTGTTGTAAGGTGGGCACATTAAGAAGTTATAATTTTTTTTCCAATTGACGGGCAAAAGTTCATATTTAATACTTAAAAGTTCTTTAAATATAAAAGGTTAAAAATTGATATACATAGCATGTACAAACAAAAAATTGAAAAGATTAATTATAACTTACCAAGAATGAGGCTAATTATTGTCATTTACAATTGACCTTTATGAGTTTTTATCTTTTGAAAGCGTTACAAATCAATGTCATCAACAAATAATTTTCTCCACATACAAAATCATAGCAACAAATTTTCATTTATGAGCCTATAGTTTATTACATAATGACACTCATCTATATACAATAACAAAATTCTCCTACAATTAAAAAATAACCCTAATATGTCTAAAATTGATTCGAACATATCTGAAACGTATCTAAAAATTAAGAATAATGTTAGTTGCGCGAGGATTTAATCGGTGGAGAACCAATGGTTTGTGGTCATTGGATAGATAGTGGAGTTTATTAAATATTGATACTTACTATTAAGTTTAATGTCACAATGCATTATTAGGTCCTTAAATTAGATCCCAATAACATTGCTTAAAAGTTAACAATCATATAGGTAGAGGTGGGCATAATTAAATATATCCTTATCGATATCACACAAGATCATATAGATAGGGTGGACACAATTAATATAAAGAATTAAGGGTGGGCACTGGTCCAATGGTGGCTTTACCCCTTGTAACAGATAATCTCAAGGAAAAAACATTTATGACACATTTCTCGGAGATCACAAACAAATAATCCTCTACAAAAAAAAATGAAATAAATAGGCAAATATAGATAAATCGAGCGGGCAGAACAGCTATACTATCTTGAAGAAGACGAAGAAGAAAGAAAAAGGCAACATAGAGCTTACTTCTGAACTCGATTGGACAGGATCTGTAAAAGGTATCTCGAGGGAGACTGTAACAGTATCATCCTCTCTCTCTCTCTCTCTTCCTCAATGGGGGAGAAACTGAAATATTTTCGTCCCTCCTGCTGCCTAAAATAGCGTACAATTGATGGGTATCAAATGTAGTATTGAGGTCAATTTCCTTTTTCAGAGTATGTAAGCTCAACCAGCCGGCCAGCCCAACTTCATGAGTAACTGTGAAACAATGAAATTAGAGATGGATCTGGACATCCCGACCATAATAACAGGACGAAAAAAAAAAAAAAGAGTACATATAAATTTGCACCTACTAGATCACATAAAGTGGGGGCAGAAGTGAGAGTGGGAGTGTAAAAACAATAAAATTTAAAAAATTTATGAGGAGTGCATACACATATTCACCCATAAAAGTTAATAAAAATTAAATTTTATTCATAGCTATGTGACAAACTATTTTAAAAAAAATTTAAACTTCATTCACAACTGTGACAAACTATTTAATTTTTAAATATATGTTAATTATCAGGTCTTAAAATGACAATTATAGTTTACAAATATCATTCTAGTTTGATATTTATCTTTAGGCATAAGTCAATACTTCCCAAATAAAAATTTGAGCAATAATAAATAAGCATATAAGTAAGAGCACCAATTAATCGAATTCGCGAATTAAAAAATTGAGTCCGCGAATTCACAGAGAATTCACTCCCGAGCGCGAATTCGAGTGTGGAGTGCCAGAGCGTTAGGTGTTTAGGCGAATTATGTGACTAAGTGTACACGTGCTTGTATACTATGTTGATTTATAATTATAATTTAACTACTTACAAGGGGCTCGAATATCATATTCAACTTTATGTTAATAGTTTTCTTAACTTCACCTCGTGTACACCTACTCCACTCTCCAAACAATTTTCAATCCCCCATCCCATCGTGCGAAATCGTGGATGGGGAGTATAGGGCTAGCATGGATTGACAAGTGGCACCGAAAATTCCCCCTAAACAAAAAGGTTTAGTCATTAATCCAACCAAGCTCCATTTTAAATGCTTACGCTGCAATGAAGTAGTTATTGTTTCTGGTTTAGAGGGAAAAAAAAAAAAGGAAGTCATTTTTGTAGCACAGAATGATTCCCAATGCATAGGAGAAGCTTAAATCATATTAACAACAAAGACATCATCTTAAAATACAAAATCTAGAATACTACTTGCATATCTCATACTACAAAAATTAAGGCCAAAAAATAAAAGACTCAAATGTTAAATTCAAATAATTCAAACTACAGTCAATTGCCTCTTATCATCATGGTAATGAGGAAAATTACCAAGTAATCGACACACACACACACACACACACACAAAACAATTATCAAATCTTAATAAAAAAAATTCAATGCTATACAGTATATATAACTGTAGCAATTGCTCATGCCTGAAGGCATTGGTGTAACATAAAAAATATAAAAATATTTGTGCAATATAAATATTTCAAGTCAGTAATTTATTTTTTCTTCGTTTTCTTAAATTACACAATTTCAAACAAATCAGGTTCCTTCATTTCCTTTTCTCTAACTTTTCATCTCAATCTAATCAAACCAAACCTAATTTAACTCAGCAGTGATCCAACAATTAGAAAAGTATTTCTTCTTTATCGCTAACTACGACCCATAATTTAATTTTCCAGTAAAAGTACCAATCTTTCATACTAATTTTGGGTTTCACTAACTAAAATTTATCATAAAGAATTCAATCCAAATAATATAAACATATATCGTAACCCAAACCACAAATGAAAAAAAATAAAAGAACATAATATCAAAACAAGAAAGTCATAACCTAACTAAATCCAATTGATTGCTCACGGTATATTAACTGGCCAAAACTGGAAAATGCAGGTTCAAATCTTAACCAAACAACACCAACCACAAACATATTAATCAAAACCAAAAATAACCACAGATTATATGCTACTGTGGAGTGCTGGAAGGAATAGATGAGCCATGACACCCAAAACCAAAACCAGCCACAAACATATTAATCAAAGCCAATCAAAACCAACAACAAACATATATGCCATCATACATATTCACACCCAAAACAAATCACAAACATATTCCATCTAATTATTCGCACCCAAAACTAACCACAAATTATAACAATTAATAAAGAAACCAATTCAAAAAAAATCAAAAAATATATAAATTCTTTATGTGGCAATGTGTGCTTATGTGTGTGAAGGTGTCCGCAAATTATAACAATTAATCAAAGAAACCAATTCAAAAAAAATCAAAATACATAATTTTTTTATGTGGCAGTGTGTGTGTGTTGGAAGAGCGTGTGTTGGAAGAGCGTGTGTGTGCCTGTGTATGAAGTGTGTGTGTGTGTGTGGCGTGACTGGGGTAGGGTGAGTTTCGATGGTGGGAGCTTGGGACAGAGAAAGAGGTAGAAGAGAGAGATAGAAACTGCTCAAAGTATATAACATAAAATTCGGATCTGCAAGTAAAGCGCCGGAGGAACCACAAAAAATCTGAGAGAGAGAGAGAGCGACCACAAATCCCATATAAATCGCATAGACAAAAGAATGAATGGTTGAATATAACAGTAGCTGAAATTTCAAGGATTCATACAAATCACATTTGATCGAAAAATCTTATATAAAACTTCGAATGTGCGAGTTCCTGCTTGATCTCAGAAAAATTGGGATATACCGGCGGATTTGATCGTATCTGGAAAAATCGCCGATCTGCCTGATGTCCCCGGAACTGCCGCGAGAGAGAGAGTTAGGGCTGCTGTCAGAGAGGAAGTTTGGGCAGAAATTTAAAATTTGGACAGAAGCCATTTGATCAATTTTTAAGGAATTTAGAGAAAAAATATTAATGGAGCAATATTATAAGGACCTAATTTGTCGACTTAATTCATTATGACTTTTGAATTAATTGTGAGCTCCATCAAATATTGAAACTTGTTGTTGATCCGTTCCATTGAAGTCATATTATTATGTCAACAAATAAGGTCAAATTTTTAGGTCCAAATAGAATTATTCATCTATAATATAAAACAGGACAAGTTTTAATAAGTCAATCTGACGGTCTCAAATAGACTCATCCAACGGTCACCAATATCTCAATCAAAGCTATTTACATTGCACCGTGCATTCAGACACGGGTTACTCAAAGTCATAACTACCCAGTCATATCATATATAATCATCTCTATGATAAAAAATGGGCCATATTTTACTTTTTTTATTCTTTGCTTATTAAATGGTTATACCATATCACCACAGCTAACATTGTATAACCCTTTCACCAAATATTTACAATGTGAAATGCAAAATGTCATTTTTTTATTTTTGGAAAAATTTCAACCACACCCCTCTAATTTACCATATCTTTAAGGACACCCCAACTATTTTCTGAATCTTCACTGATACCCCTATCAAATTAAAAATATTAACTAGAATGCAATTTTACTAAATTACCCAAGATAAGCTCGAATTTTAATATGTAAAAAAAAAAATTAATCAGCTCAAATCGAATTTTAATCAACTCAAATTTTAATATATAGAAAAATAAATTTTAATCAACTCGAATTTTAATATGTAAAAAAATAAATTTTAATTGGCTCGAATTTTAATAAAATTTTATGTAGAAAAATTATTGGAGTTTATGTAGGGGCATTTTTGGTATTTTAGATAAATTTTTTTGTTAGAAATTGTAGTTTAATGGCAGGAAGTGTTAGTGATGTTTGAATATAAACTAGAATGAGTGTCAGTGATATTTTTTATAATAGAGAGAGGTGTCCTTGAAGATATAGTAAACTAGGAGGGGTGTGGTTGAAATTTTTCCTAAATTTTTTTTTATTTTATTAATTATTATATAGATATTTAGACCATGTGGAAGAGATTCAACAATCATGAAAGAGTCTGTGATCAGAGCAATTAGGGGAGTAGAACTCTAAGAATCCCAAAAGATGGAGAGATGTGACATCATGAGTCGCCAGTTGAAGACGGTTCAGCACACGTTCATGCATCTCGAGAGAAAAATGTCATAATCATAATAATGATCGAAAAAAATGACTTCGACAGTTGGAGGTCATCCTTCTAAATAATAGAGGTCAGACCATAGAAAAATGATCCACGATCAAACCTAATAAACTATGTCTAGAGCCTACCTTATACTCTTTCATTCTTGCTCTTGAGCAACTTTATTTTTCTTGTAATTCATCACTCCGATGATCATTTACTATTTTCATTTAATGCTTAGTACAGTACTTGTTCCATTTTTTGAATTTAGTCTACTTGTTGTTTTGCATTTCAGTAGTCTTTTTTATGTTTTAGTACATTGCACTGTTAATTGGAAAATTATTTAAAGTTCTTGAATCATAAGGCATAGAAAAGAACTCGGAGGTAGTCTTATGTCTCGCTACAATCGCCTGAACAACCACGATTTTTAGAACCTCACATTGGTTTGAGTAAGGAAAGTCATACATGTTTGGATCTTAAGTCCAATCGAACTTTGGCACACTTGCAATTTGGCGACCACCCATGGAGAGGCCAAAATTGGCTCATTAGAAGTGCCTCCAAAAGCAGGTCTGACATCCTTAACCTGCAGGAACAATTGCCTCCACTCGGGGGGGGGGGGGGGGGAATAGAATCAAGAGTCTAACTTAGAGTTAAAGGCTTCAATTAAGGCTTTGTCACACGAAGTCAATCAGTAAGTCTTCAGATTTTATCAATGGTCAAGGGGATTTGATCAGGGAAGAATATGGTCGCACCAAGCAAGCATTGGAACAACTAATCGATAGCTTGAACCGTCTAAGGGGTGCAAGGCAACCGTTGTTTCCTCCTGCACAGGAAGTGCCCGTAAAAGCATCAACCAGTGGTTCTCCCGTATGTGCCGCCACAAAGGGCGCAACAGGCCAGAAATGACCACCAGAGAAATAACAATTGTCACATCCCAACCCGGAGATAGAATATTATGTCCAAATCTGATAGAGTAAACCCCACTCCTTGACTCACGCATGTACCCTACACATATATTTACTTTAAAACAATTAATTTAAATTGTCCAAGTATGATAAAATAACTTTTATTCTCGTATTATCCCAACAGACCAAGTACATGTAATAGTACTTTTCAATCGTAATTGGATACAAAGTTTATTTTTCCCAATTTACAAGACTCAACAATTATTCAAAATGATGCAACAAAGACACGAAAACCCGATTTCCTCTTTTTACCTCCTAGACTCAGTAGTGGACATTCTTTCCTCCTTGCCTACCTGAAAATACAAACTAAGGGGGGTGAGTGAGCACACACACTCAGTGAGTGAGCACACACACTCAGTGAGTGAGCACACACACTCAGTGAGTGTATACAATCAATAAATAGATAACAACAATAATGAGTATCACATACTTCAATATTCATCTTATCAAAGTAACCGAAAAATTTTATAAGTCAATATATATAAACTCTCATAATTCTTAAGTAGTCAACTCATAAGACATAAATCCATCATAGCAACCAATAAAGAATATACAAATTCCACCACTCAGGCCATTTCTGTCATACATGCAACACTCGCCACACTGGCAATATCCGTCACACAGGCTACATAAACGTCATTATAGCATTCATTGCCAATAAGGCCACTTAACATAATCACTACACTAACATATCACAGTGTCGTCATCACTGAACAACCATCCAGGGAAGGCTAATATAGTCGCAGATGCACTTAGCAAAAATTCTCGGGGAGAAATCAATGCTCTTGTTGTTAATAGGTGGAAGATAATTGATGCTTTAGAGAAATTTGATTTATTGGTGGATTGACAGGAGGATCGACCATGTTTATTTAATCTGGTAGATCAACCAATTCTCCGACAAAGGATTGTGGAGTTGCAACGATTAGATACAGAGTTGGGAACTATCCGGGGTAAATTGGAGAGGAATGAGATTGTTGAGCATTGGTCTATACATAATGATGAGTTACAGTTTTGTGAAAGACTATGTGTACCAAACAATGACCAAGTAAGGGAAGAAGTGTTGGGTGAGTGTCATCGTTCAAAATTCTCCATACATCCGGGTAGTACTAAGATGTATAGAGACATGAAGCGTCAATATTGGTGGAAAGGGATGAAACAAGACGTGGCCAAGTACGTTGCAAAGTGCGCGGTGTGTCAGCAGGTGAAGGTGGAACATCAAAAACCCGGAGGATTACTACAGTCCTTGCCTATTCCAGAGTGGAAATGGGATCACATCACCATGGATTTCGTGTCTGGTTTACCACGGACGTCACGAGAGCATAATGCCGTATGGGTCATTGTAGATAGACTCACCAAGTCAGCTCATTTCTTGAGTATGAAGACCACTGACACTTTAGAAACCTTGAGCAAACTTTATATTCGCGAGATTGTTAGATTGCATGGAGTTTCACTCTCTATTGTGTCGGATCGTGATTCTCGTTTTGTGGCGCAATTTTGGCAAAGTCTACAAAGAGCTATGGGGACATAGTTTCACTTTAGCACCGCCTTTCATCCTCCCCAAGTGGTGTACCGTTAACCACCCTAAACATTACTCATCAATTACTCACTTTATTCACTTCAATTCTAGATTTAATCCTCAATTCATGTAATTGTAAGCAAATAAACCCATAAGGAACTTATTTTAGATCCATTAGATGCCTTGATAAGTTTTTAGAAAAGTTGGGTGGAAGCCCAGAACACTACAGTAAAATAGTCAAGTACTGGATGATGTTCAACCGGTTCAACAATTCTTCAACCGGTTGATCAGTACTGAAATTTTAGAGTTCAGTCCAAACTTCACAAACTTCATCTTCTACCATCCAAACCCAATTCTAACACCATTCAACCACTACCCATACCACAATGATACATTTAGAAGCTTAAGAACATATTAATTCAAGGAAAACAACTCACATTCGATGCGCCGTTTTCCCCCCGAAATCCACTACAAGTTCCAAGCTCGAAGAACCTAGGGTTCTTTGATCTTCAACCCCACATTACACATATACTTGGATGTACTCATGGATTTGTAAGATGAATTAAAAGAAATCAAATTCACTCAAACTCAAAGAGACAATAAATTCTTCCATTCTCACCGTTTTGAAAACCGAACGTCACATTCTTTCAAAACCCTCAATTTTTTTCCCTAATGAACCAATTGGCCACAAGAAGGCTTTCATACCCACCGAAGACCCCCCTTTTTTTTAGCTGGAGATCTCCTTGCTTGTGAGGTGTTACACATGACTCACCCAAACTCCCCAATTGCACCTAATCCTCCCTAGTTCAAGGGGGGGCAAAGGAGGCAGCCTCCAATCGTTCTATCGGCGGCACCCCAGGTGGTCATGAATAGATACCAACTAGATGAGATAATCTAGGACCACAACGACCCCGTGATGAGGCGAGTGACTAGGCCAGCATATCAAAAACCATATCCTAACTGAGTGGATAGCGAATACGAGTATTCTCAAGGATACAAGATCCTAGTGTTTGCTTGCTACTTTCTCAGGAGAAGACGGTTAGTCAACCGTGAAACATATTAGTCGTTCCATTGTTCAATGGGGTGAAGCAGGGCCAACGAATTTTTGAAGTATTGGTTGTTCGTTAATTCCCTTACGAGAACGGCCTTCAGATGGTACATCGATCTGCCATCCAAGTCTGTGTTGGGTTGGAAGTAACTTAAGGATAAGTTTCATGCTCAGTTCTATAGTACTGAGGCAAAGGTAGCCATGACCGACTTGGCCAAGTTGTACCAAATGGCTGGGAAGACGACAAAACAATACATTGCACGGTTTAAGAAGGCTAGGAACTGATGTAGGTTGGCTTTGCCTGAGATGGACTATGTGTCCATCGCGCAAAATGATTTGGGTTTCGAGCTTAAAAAGAAGTTTGAGGGAATTGAGCTCAATAACTTGTTCGAGTTGGCAACGCGGGTTAGGCGAGCAAATCCTATGAGAGGAGTTGGACCGAAGGAACGCGTCCAAAGGTACGTACTACAAGGATCCCAAGATAAAGATATTCATGGTCAATCTAGGTTAAGAATTGAAGGTTAAAATGGCCGAAATCATGGCCAGACAACCACATGTGTACAAGGCCTTAACCAGGCCCTCGGAGAATCAGGCACAGGCTACGCCAAGTGCTTCTGAAGAAGCCGACAAGGGTAACGACTAGAAATATGAGTTTGACATTTCAAAGGATGATCATATCTTTGACCATCTACTAACTGATGGCACTATCAAGCTATCGTTTGGTTATAAAATCCCACCTGCCACGGAGATAAAGAACTAAACGTATTGCAAATGGCACAACCTATGAAGTTATTTAACCAATAACTATGTGGTGTTTTGGAATCCCATCCAGGATGGCCTAACAAAAGACCATTTTATCTTCGGAGATGGGGGTTGATAAGTACCATTTTTCAGAAGACAACTGCCATTAACATGGTGGAAATGGTGTAAACCCCCACATGTTTATATTACTATAGTAATGTAATTGTTTAGTAATTCTTATATATGTAATGATGTAAGAATGAACCATATAGATTGTAACAATATGAATAAATACTAGGGAGACAAAGTGATTGTGAAGTTTAAGTTTCGAATGCGTTTAAACTTGGAAAAGGTTGTTAGGTAAGTTTCTAAACATTTTTAGGTCAAAATAAGATTTCCATTGAATCCAGAAGATCGAGAAACCTTGGGAGAGGTAATGTAGGGTGTATTAGAAGTTAGGAAGTATCCCGGAGTTGAAAAACATTTTAGAAAGAATTCGGATGGGGAGGAATTTGACACTATCTTAGTATTTTAGCCATAAATTTCTACTCCTAACTCCAATTTATCTGAATTTTGGACAGTAAAAACTAGACTTTAAGGGTTACAAAAGTGTATTTTACGAAAATTTTCTGAATCGACTTCTAAATAGGTCAAAATTGATCTGGAAGTTGAGGGTATACTGTCACCCGCGTCCGGACGGAAATAGACACGCGTCCGGACTCGCCAAACCGAGGGCTTTACGTCCCAGACTTGTTTTGGGTGTTTTCTCTCCCATTTGCAACCTATTTTCATCAATGCTAACTATAGAGAGGCTTAGAGAGGAAGGAAAGAAGGGGAAAAACAAGAAATTCAATGGTTGATTCAAGTGGGAATGATCAAATCTTCTAGTTATTCACACAAAAATTAAGGAGCAAGGTAAGGGTTTCTTCCTTTTCTTGTTCATTGAGGATAGAACATTTATATATATGTATGTTTTGACTATCCATCCTATATATATGTTATGAAATCATTATTTCTTGATACTCTTGCAAATATTATCATGTGTTGAATGAAGTTATGGTTTGATAGACATAAAATACTTATTCGTGATCCCAAAACCCGAGTTTTTGAGAAATATGGAGTTTTCTTCTTAATGTTCAATTGTTCTTGATTTCAAAACTCTAGCTCTTGATTAAATACTAAAAATTATATATTTGATGATCTCTTGCTTATTTTCTTAAATTGTTCCATTGGAAAAATAAATGTGGAATTGAATGTGAAAAATTGGAGATTTATTGATTTAATTGTGATTTGAAAAATTGTTGGGTATTGTATCTCTTGTGGATGTTTGGATGACCATGGGTGGCCGTTGACCGGATATCGTAGAGTGGGTTAGATGCGTTTCTTACTCCGTTTGGGTTTGAAGGTTTCCTATCACTCGTAGTGGGGTTGGTGTCTTGCGAGGACCAAACCACTATTCGCTCACGTGTTATCGAGGCTGAGGGTTAGTATACTATTCCTGAGTTGGATTCGTCACTGCCAATGCGTTGGTATACACTCTTCCTAAAGTTGGATATCCTTGCGAGGATTGGGTGTGTGTGTGTGTGTGGGCCAGGATATTCTCGATGTGTTTATTCATGCGATGCCATACATCATACCTGATATACAAATACAAGTTGTGGCTTGACATATATTGTGGATAATAGTACAAATTGTGGGTTATTGTTTATTGTTGTGGAAATGGTTTATTACAAGAACTTGTTGGAAATGGTTTATGGTTGGAAATTGCTTATTGTTGGGAATTGGTTTTACTTATTCATTCCATATATTGCTACTGTGTAAACTTGAGATCTTATAAATGGTCCCGGTTTATTTCAAAAGTTATACATATGATATTTGTGAAATGAGACCGACTTGTTTTATATGTTTTCTAAACCTTGTTCGAGTTTGAGAGGATTTTCCTACAGAGCTTCGTGCTCACCCCCTACAAATAATATTTTTTTGCAGATTATGGTCTAGAAGAGGGGCTCAAAGTTGATGAGCCGGTACATTGAGAAGCTCCAATAGAAGGGAATGTGGATTCTGAGGTGGACGTTTAGAGCTATATTCTCTTATGTTCTAGACTAGGAAATTCATTCTGAGACCATGTGAAGTCTAATATTTTTTTGTTATTCCGCTGAAAGATAATGTTGATTTTTGGGATGTAATTGTCATAGTTGGGCATATTCTTTTGGATGATGTTGTATATATTGTGAATAATGAATGAAATTCTCTTTAGTTATGAAGTTCATTTAGTTGCTCTCATGATGTGAATGGTTTTAGATAGTAATGCCGTCCAAGGGAGATTTTGGGGCGTTACAAGTGGGGCAGTCAAAGACCCCGAAGAAAAAGGTAGACCTGGATGAGGACGAGTCCACTGATGACGATAGGCTAAGGAGAGAGAAAGACAATACTCCCCAGGATGAGTCATTAGAGGAGGACTCTAGGGGTAAGCCGTATATTTTGCCAAGTCTCCAAGAGCAACTTGACATGGACTATGCCCTAGATGCAAGGCCTTTTCTGGGATCATTCCAGACGAGGAAAAGAGAGGAAAATCACCTCAAAGGTTGCGAAAGAGGTGACATTACAAGGGTACCCATTGGAAGCAGCCACTGCCCAAGCGAGATCACGAAGTTTGACAGTGCAAGTTTATATGACCGAGCTATAGAGAGCATGATAGGGATTTACAGAAGCCACCAGGAGGACGAGAATGGTTGAGTTATGAAGAATACATCACAAGGATGGTTCCTGATCAGCCCATTTAGGCTAAGGGCTATCGGGACCAACCAAGGATGGTAAAACCAACGTAGCCACTAAAAGGCCATTGGTACGTTACCTGACATCCAAAGTTCCCACGACATCAACAACCGTGTCCACTGTCTAGAACTTAAAAGCGTTGGAAGCAGAGCGTTCAAGCAGAGCTTTGCCTGTGGGACGAATCCCAAGAGTTGGACGCCTGCGAAGGGCGAGAAATACTTTGGCGATATAACCCCAAACGAGGGAGCTTAAATCCTGAGTCATTTTTTCCCAATCTCTATAGCGCACAGTGACTTCAAAGAAGACCACGGCTAAGGAGAAGGGGAAGAATAAAGTGGGGCCTGAGTCCCCGCCCGAGGAAAGTATCGAGGAATGGATGGTAAAGAGGGTGGTACAATATATGAGGGTCGCACTCAACATCCCTCCGAAAACTTGTAAGGGGAATAAGAAAGAGGAGCCTACCGAAGAAGATGATAGTTATGGGAATGATTCCATCCAATTTGGCCCATTGGGGCATTCAGCGTCCATCAATGCCCTCGAGTTGTTGCCGATGTCATTCGAGAAATCAGGACGTCAAGCATAATCTAAGGCACTGGGGTCGACGTTCCTAGATAGAGAAGGGTCGTCTGAAGTCCAAGAGGAATAGTCTCCTAAGAGAGTCCCGACGCATGAATCGAAGGCAGATAACCTGATAGATGTCAACAGCCCAAGAGGTATGACGCAACACTTGAAGTCACTATATCCAGGCTCACCTAGAAGGGAAACCTTTCAATAGGGTCCCGGTTGATAATGGTGCGACCATCAATATTCTACCCACAGCTACCATTAAGAAGTTGGGAAGGAAAGAAGAAGACTGATCCACACCGACTTGAAAGTGAGCGAATTCAGAGGAGGAGTCAACAAGACAGTGAGAGTCTTACCAGTCGAATCGACCCTCAATAGCAAGGTTAAAATTACATCTTTCTTTGTGATCGATACGACGACTCCCTACAATGCTCTTTTGGGTCTAGAGTTGATCCATTTGAGCGAGTATGTACCATCGATTCTTCATCAGCGGTTGGTGTTGTGGAACTTTGACGATGTAGAGATGGTGGAGGCTGATTAGACTCTATTTGTGGCTGATGTTCACATGGTTGATGCTTGGCTTTATGATGAAAGGGTAGGGCCAATGAAGTTCCAAGGCCAAGATAAATATGACAAGCCTAGGAAAGTCGTGTTCCAAATCGATTTAAAGTCCACCGAGATCCATCAGGTGTAGGAAGAAGTCATTCGGCCCACTAATGTGCAGAGGCCGAATAAAGTGGGAGAAGCAAATAGCCTGTTTGTTGATGGAGCTCAACGATAGTAGACAGAGGAAACAAGCCGTCAGGGCCTGCATCGCCAGGATAAGAGCTTACTTGGCGGAAAGAAAGGTCGTAGCACCACAAGCGACCAGTAGACAATAAGGCACCATTAACAGGGGGAATGTGAGGAGGAGGAATCTAGGTAGTTCATCTCCCGAGAGTTCATCAAGTTAGATGAGATCGATGATACCCCCACCAAACTGGATGACTTGGTTGAGGTTTAGGACCCACTATTGGAAGTTAATCTTGGTGACCTAGGGGAACACCATCCAACTTTCATTAGCAAACTACTGGAGCTGAATTTCCAAGCACGACTCATTCAGTTACTGAGGGAATACCACGATTGCTTTGTTTGGGGCTACAAAGAAATGACAGGGTTAGATCCAACTTTGGTAGAGCATCGACTATTGATCAGAGAGGGGTGCAAGCCTATCAAGCAAGCCCCAAGGTTAGCGTCCCAAGAAGTAACTCTATTAGTGAAAGAGGAAATTGAGTGTCTTCTACAGGCCAAATGCATCTAGGTGGCATGGTACGTAGAATGGGTATCCAACATCGTGCCGGTTAAGAAGAAGATTGACAAGATTAGGGTTTGTTGCGATTACCGTGACCTCAATGTTGCAACTGCCAAACATGAATACATCATGCCATTAGCCGATCAACTTGTGGATGCAGGGGCCATGAACATGATCATGTCGTTCATGGATGTCAATGCAAGGTACCATCAGATCTTCATTGCGGAGGAAGACCGACACAAAACCATTTTTCGATGCCCAGGATCAATTGGGACATTCGAATGGAGGGTTATACCGTTTGGACTGAAGAACGCAGGGGCCACATACTAGAGAGCCATGAACACCATCTTCCACGACATGATCAGTAAGATTGTCAAAGTGTACATTGATGACATCATAGTCAAGACTCAAGATATAGAGAAACACCTTAGGAATTTGGGGTCGGTCTTTGAGAGGATGCATGTCCACCAGCTGAAGATGAACTCGCTGATATGTGCATTCAGAGTCACAGCTCGGAACTTCCTAGGGTTTCTGGTGCGTAGTACAAAAATTGAAGTGGACAAAAAAAAAGGCGAAGGCTATCATGGAGGTTGTGCCGCCAAAGACCAAGAAGGAGCTTCAATGCTTGATCAAACAAGTTAATTTCCTTCGACAATTCATCGCTAATTGTGGAGGAAGATCGACACAAAACCGTTTTTCGATGCCCAAGATCAATTGGGACATTCGAATGGAGGGTTATACCGTTTGGACTGAAGAACGCAGGGGCCACATACTAGAGAGCCAGAACACCATCTTCCACGACATGATTAGTAAGATTGTCAAAGTGTACATTGATGACATCATAGTCAAGACTCAAGATATAGAGAAACACCTTAGGAATTTGGGGTCGGTCTTTGAGAGGATGCATGTCCACCAGCTGAAGATGAACTCGCTGATATGTGCATTCAGAGTCACAGCTCGGAACTTCCTAGGGTTTCTGGTGCGTAGTACAAAAATTGAAGTGGACAAAAAAAAGGCGAAGGCTATCATGGAGGTCGTGCCGCCAAAGACCAAGAAGGAGCTTCAACGCTTGATCAAACAAGTTAATTTCCTTCGACAATTCATCGCTAATTGTGTAGGGAAAGTGCAAGCATTCTTGCCGCTTTTGAAGTTAAAGGGTGTAGAAGACTTTAGCTGGGAAACGCAGCATCAGGAGGCCTTCTACCGAATAAAGGAGTATTTGGCAAACCCGCCAGTCCTCATGCCACCTATCAAGGGTAGGCCACTGCTATTGTACTTATCGGCCGAACACAAGTCCATTGGATGTTTACTGACATAGAATAATAATACAGGCAAATAACATGTCGATTATTATTTAAGTAGAATTTTGACTCCAGTCGAGCAGCGTTATAAGCCGATCAAGAAACTTTGTTTTACATTGTACTTTGTATTGCAAAAGTTAAGAATTTATATGGTTTCAGTTGTTGTGTATGTGGTTGCACAAACTTATGTGATTAAATATGCGCTAACCTGGCTAATTATGAGGAGCGGAATGGGTAAATGGTCTTGGCATTAATGGAATTCTCGCTTCAATATTTGCTGCAGTGCATGGTGAAAGGTCAAGCGCTAGTCGATTTCTTAGCAGATCATCCTTGTGTGGAGATAAAGCAATATACAAAGGAATCACTTGATTTGCTAGGAGTACCTGTGGTTAGGGGTGTCAATCGTGTCGGGTTAAACGGTTATATGTCAGGTTAAACGGGTGGGTGACGGGTGAAAAACATATAAACCCATACACGACACGTTTAATAAACGGTAAAAATTTGTAATACGAACACGGACCATTTAATAAACGGGTAAAATGACACGACTCGTTTAACCCAATTAAAAAAAAAAAAAAAAATATTATTTTAATAAATTTTTACACTCCATTTCTTTGCTTCCAACTGTACTTTCCTAAATTGGAGGAATTTCAGCCAACAGCTCACGTGAAAATCACACCACAAAGGTTGGCTAAAATGAGAAGCCCACTATCTTTTTTATAGACAATTGAAGTCTCCCCTCTCCACTCCTTATCGATGTGAGATTCAAAGAAAATGGCCAAAAGACAATTCAATGCCTCAAGGCTCAAAGCTTCACTTTCCTACTACTGATGTCCTTACTTTTTTTTTTTTGAAATGTTTTCTTTACTTTTTTTTTCTTTACTCATTCATTATTTTATATGTATATAATTTATTATTATATTTAATTTATTTAAACGGGTAAACAGGTGATAAACGGGTTGACAGGTCTCATCCGAACATGACCCGTTTGTTAAACGTGTCTGGCGGGTCAACCCGTTTACCACCCAAATCCGTTAAAGTCTCACCAAAACCCATTTAATTCGTGTCGGTTAATCGTGTCGTGTCGAATTTTGACAAGTCTACCTGTGGTGTCATTAACGCCATGGAAGTTAAGGTTCGACGGATTGCGGACACAAGAATCCACAGGGGCTGGGGTGGTTATAGAGTCATATCAGGGCCATGGAACCCAACTATCATTCAAATTAGAATTTGAATACACTAACAACCAAGCTAAGTACGAAACATTGATTATTGGGCTTGAAGTTTTGTTGGGTATGGGGGCATCGACAGTCGAAGTAACTGGGAACTCCAAATTAGTCATTAACTAAATCGCAGACAGTTTTCAGTGCAAAAGCTGGGAGTTATGCCCATTCCACTCCATTGCATTGTCTTTGTTGGCAAACTTCGACAATGTGACATTACGAGTGGTCCCAAGGGAACTGAACGACCATGTTAACAACTTGGCCTTGGTAAGGTCGAGTTTGAGTATTCCTAGGGGTATGGACGAGCAGCTAATTAAAGTTCAAAGGAGAGTTTCATCGTCCATTAAAATCAGAGGAATGGACTTTGATGAGTTAATGGTGGAAGTGGAATAGGAAGATTGGAGGTTTAACATCATACAATTCCTAGGGCATCCAAATAGGGAGATAGAGTAGGCCGTTAGAAGATGGGCTGCTAATTATATACTCATTGATGGAGAGCTGTACAAGAAAGGGATGCACAATGACTTATTGTTAAGATGTATCGGTAGAGAATAGGCCATTTTGGTAATGGTCGAGAACCACAAATGTATATATGGTGTGCATCAGGCCGACATCAAGATGTGATGGCTAATTAGAAGATACGACTATTATTGATCAAATATCTTGAAGGATTACATTGAGTATGAAAAAAGTTGTCAATCATGCCAACGACATGGGCCTATCCAGAGGATGCCGACAATCTAAATGCAGCCCATAATAAAGTCATGACCGTTTAGAGCTTGGGCCATGGATTTAATAGGGAAGATCTTTCCCCCATCCACAACACAATTTTTTTTTTTTATCATCTTAGCCACCGACTATTATACAAAGTGGGTAGAGGCTACAAATATGTTGCTCTATAGACCTTGGTCGTAAAAGGCCTCTTGGTAATTTTACCTTCCAAGCAAGATTCACAGACTGTAAGTGTTTACACTTCCAATTAACTCAATAGTCCATTTTTTACGAGTCTTTAAATCCTCTTTAAGTTAATATGACCCAGGCGTAAGTGCCAAAGATACGTTTGGTTTATTTTAAAAAGTTCATTTCTCTTATATTAAGAGGTACTAGTGTTATTCAATTCAATCAATTACAGTGTGGGTAAGACATTATTAATAATATAAAGATCATTCACCAATGAACCAGAATAGATAAAATTTTTATTATACTTTATAACCACAGAGTTGCTAGAATAAACATTATATTCATCCTTAACTAATTTAGAAATCGAAACTAAGTTTCTTCTAGTATAAGGGGCAAAAATATAATCTTTCAAAATTAAAACCCTATCTCTACTAAAGCATAAATATAAATCTTCTACTGCAACTGTTGCCACTCTTGTAGCATTGCCCATATGTAGATAAATCTCCCAATCATTGAGTTGTTTGATTTCCTAGAACTCATGCAAGAATTTGCAGACATGATTAGTGGCTCTCATATCTACACATCAGGTATCAGTACATAACACCGCTAAGCATGATTCAACAACTAGTAAATGAGATTTACGTGGATTATTCACTTTGTTGAGGAAGCCCAGATATTGTTTCTTCTAGTGTCCTGACTACTTGCAATGAAAACACTTGCCTTTAGGCTTTTTCACTGCTGCCTGAGGGCCAACAACCTTCTTTTGAGCCTACTTCTACTTCTTCTTGCCTTTCGGCTTAGAATTAGAACATTTCTCGATCACATAAGCATGAGGTTTCTGCTGGAAGAGACCTTCAGCTGCCTGGAGTTCTTTCAAGAGTTTCGCCATAGAATAAGAATGCTTATTCATATTGTAATTAAGGCAAAACTACTTAAAGGACTCTAGTAGAGACTGAAGTATGATATCAATCTGGGTTTCCCCGTCAATCTCAGCTCCTAGGATCTCCAGCTCATTAAGAAAACTCATCATCTTCAGCACATGATCCCTTATTGGTGCCCCCTCAGACATGTTCGTGTTCATCAGATCTTTTATTGAAACTTACCTAGCAGCATGACTTTGATCGCCAAAACAATTCTTTGAGGTTCATAATCATGTCGTAGGCGATGGGCATAAGCTCATGCTAATTTTGCAGCACACTTGACCGCGCCATTTCATCAGCCTTTTTCCACCTCCGATGAGCTTGCACTTTTTGTTCTGTTGCCCCTTCACCGGGTTCATCCGGACAAAGATCTATGAGCACAAACTTGTACTCCTCTACAGTCAACACAATATCCAAGTTTCCTTTCCAGTCTATATATAGTTTGGTCCAATAAGTTGTGTTTTTTAAGTACGACAAAAAGAGGATTGAATGAGCCCATTTCAAAACTTGAAAATCACATAATTGAAAATTATGATGGGCAAAATAAAACATCGAATTCAAATTTAAATTTGGTTCCCTCTACCAATTTTTAAACGAATTCACCAATAGTCTGAATTACCGTAAATAGCATGCCTCGATAGGGAGGACGTCTACAATCCATCATTTGTCCAACACAGACCATTGTATATTTACTTTACTCTATAGCCACGATACCATGATAAATAAAATTAAATAGGTGGCTTAACTTGAGTCCTATAAATAACAATAATGGGTCAGATAGAAAGGATATTGCTATTTATAGCTAAGTATATATCATTATTTAATTTTGTGTCAATTGTTTTATAATGAGCTCTTTTAGATGGAGAAGTGAGCTCATATTAGCAATTATCCAAATTTATCCTTTTAGGAAGTTTATACTGGTAATTCTATAATTAATTTCATCCGATAGAGAGGAAGACACTAAATCCAACACACAAAATTAATTATATCACCTACATACTAGTAATTGAGACTGTGAGATTTATACAAAATAAATTCCCTCTCCAACTTAGTTATTCAATATTTTGTGAGGATTATTAAAGAATATTATATCCAATTTTTATTAAGATAAAATATAAGGATGTTTGACATATTTATAAAGATACCAAGGTATCCCATCTTTATATGTAGTATGTATACATGTAATAAATAAAATATCAATTCCCCCACAGCTATCCAAAAAGAAATTGAGAAATTTATTTTATTTTCTAATTACCTACATACTTTGAACATCCCTATTTTAAATTCGATACTAAGTCATGAAAGATAATCTAAGCATGTCAATTATCCATGTTGTCCACATGTTAGGGTATTGTGCTATAATTAACTATCCATATAATCAAAATATATATGAATAATAATAATAATAATAATATCAACATAAATAAGGAAACAGCTTAAACAAAGAGTTCCAACTATTATGGTCATGTCTTCAGTTTCAATGCAATAATACTTGATGAATCCAACCACCTCCATGTTGCTAGGCTATGGGAAGCTTATGCGGTTTTATCATAGTTTTAAAAGGATTACTATCAACCTACCTGATCAAATGGCAGGAGCTTAGCGCAATGCCCCCAAAACCAAAACGATTTCTAAAACAAATTTTTTTTTTTCGTGAAATCTAATTTCGTTGTGAAAAACTGTTTCTCCATAGGAAATTCCATACAAAAAATAACAGCAATAATATATGACCCTATGCCTACACGAGGGAGCTTACTTACTACCATCAATATTACAACACAAATAAATCATTGTGTAAATCTCTCCAATAATATTAACCATGAATAGACTATCGTGGGATCTAATCACATAAAATGATAAAAAAAATTGTGTGACCATAATAGCGGGACGAGAACGCTGTAAAAAAAAAGATTAGCACAGTTCTACGTTCTACCCATCAATTATGATATACATCTAATTATTTTACTTGGACAACATGGTTATATTCAATATACAAGCGGTAACAACAAAGGTTCTGATACCACTTGTTAGAACGGCAGTCACAAGATCCATTGACGATGCGTATAATCGAATACAAAAAAAAAAAAATCATGTTTATTAACCCTACAAGATGGAATTAGAGTTTACCTTTGATAAACATATCCGCACGAACGAAAAACAGATGTAAATCAAATAATAAGCTCGATAGACCTCGCGATCTTCTACCCAGGGGCAGAGCCAGGAATTTATATGTGGGGGGCACTAACTATAAGTTTAAAAATTTGTCTTCTTAAGGATTAAAGTTAAAGGCAAATAAATTTTTTAAATCACATATAATACCTAAAATTTTATTGACAAAATAGCCAAAAGCCGATATATATGGGGTACAGAAACAAAAAAAATCTGCAAAACAAGGTTCTAATTAGACCCCTTTACAAAAAATGAGACTAACTATAGTATTTTATAATTGCCCATGACGTGATTTCATATTTTGAAAGTGTTGCATGATAACATCATTATCAATGCAATCGAAAATGTCATTATCTATGTATACAATCAAGTTATCTGTCATCCATTGATCGTCATTCGATTACGCAATCGATTCTTCACAATCTTCATAGCCGAAAATGCTCTCTCTACTATGGTAGTCGCAACTGACAAGATCAATGCCAATGTCACAAGTAAGTAGACCAATGAATATACCAAGTGTTTTTTTTGTTTCTACCATTTTCTGAGTAAGATCTTAAATCCCTAACAAATTTGAAAACTCAATACTAGAGCGCATATCAATAATATAACTATCTAGCTGATCAGATAGTATCATGAGCTCTAGTGAAAAAAATTCTTTCGAATAAAATTGTGCAAGACGAACCAATTTTGTCCTTGTCAAAAGCTAAGAAGGAATCAAAAGGACTTAAACATGCCACACATAGAAGTAATTAGTGTTTGACTCAGTAAAATGACTATTTAGCTCATGAAGTTGCATATCTATGACGGTATAAAATAACTCAACTTGATAGTGATGCAAATTTGTCTTTTCTTTAGTACGTCTTGACCTCCCTCGAGCTTTAAAGATATCATCCATCTCTAGAACAACTATCTCATATTTTTCACAAAAAAGATGTGACATCATTAAGAAAATAACTCCAACCTATTTCCCTCATCATTTGAAGTCGTTGCTTGGATACTTGAACTAATGTCATGACAGTCACGATATCTTGATCTTTCCTTTGTAATGTCTGCGACAACTCATTTGTGATTGCCAATATGCTTTTCATCAAATGAAGATTGAATACAAACTCAAAAGATTGTAGCAAGTTCTAAAGAAAATTTGCCTCCCCTTTTTGTTCTGCATTTATACCATCTTCTGAAACCATATCAAGCACATCAATCACTGATGAGAACATATCAATCAAGTTGATCAAAGAATAATAATATGAACCCCAACGTGTATCACAAGCACATGTAAGATTAGTTTCCTGATTTAGGCGTCGCCCACTTGAAAGCTCCTCATTATCAAGTAATTCAATAACTCTAGTTGCTTGTTTCTCCCTAAGAATATCTCACCGTTTACATGAGGCTCTAACAACATTCAAAATATTGGCAACCAAGTTGAAAAGAGTCGCGATTTGAATATGATTCTTTGCAACGACCACAAGAGCTAATTGCAATTGATGAGAAAAACAATGGACATAATATGCATATACATTCTCCTTCATTATAAGTGTCTTGAGACCATTGAACTCATCTCACATATTACTAGCACCATCGTAACCTTGCCCGCGCAATCTTGACAAACTCAACCCATGTCTAGCAAATAAATCTTCTACAGCTGCCTTAAGTGAGAGAACACTAGTATTAGTAACATGTTCAAAACCTAAAAGGTGTTCAACTACATGTCCCTTCTTGTCCACAAATCGCAACACAACAGTCATTTGCTCCTTTGTTGATATGTCACGTGATTCATCAATAAGAACAGAAAAAAGTGCATCACCAAGACAGATCACAATAACATTACACGTTTCAATAGAAACAGCATTTACAATGTCTTTTTGAATTTTAGGCGAAGTCAACTTGAGATTCTCAGAACCATTTTTCAACACAATAGCTTTAATATCCTCATTGTGATCAACAAGAAATCTAAGAAGCTCAAAGAAGTTTCCTTGATTACTTGAATTCTCAGATTCATTGTGACCACAAAATGCGAGCCCTTGCCTTAGAAGAAATAGAATACAATCAATGGATCCATTCAACCGGGTTCTGTACTCACTTCAAGTTTGGTCTGACTGTTTGAAAAAATAACTTCAATACTTTGCGTTGGATAATAAATCTTGACATTTTCTCTAAACTTGGTTATGAGAACTATTCACGGCTCCAACATGCATTTGGAACTTCTCTATTCTCTTCCAATTTGAAAAGCCCAAGCTAACAAAGGTTTTGCCACTCGATTATTCTCCCACATCTGATTTAAAAAGATAACAGCACAGGCAAAATGTTGTATCTTTCGCTACACTATACTCAAGCCAGTTACCAAACTAAGAAAACCCAGCTTTGTTAAACAGTCATAGTTTAACACCAAATCCTTTTTGTGGAAAATTATGGTCGCGGAGTTGACAAAGACTCTTTTGTAGATAAGCTCTACGAATTTGGTCTTGATAATTAGGATTATAATCCATAATTCGAGGCCGTAGTCTGAGATCTGATGGAAGATTCGCCAAATTAATATCTACATAACTTTTCTTTGAAGAATCACCACCTTTGTTTGGAGGAGGTGATAACTCTGACTCAGACTTTCTCTTGAAGTACTTCTCAATGACTATTTCAAAAAATTATTCAACAAAATGAGTTTATACATCAACTTTTACAATTAATTAAACAAACTATTTTATCAATTTTATCGCTAGTATTCTAAAGAAGATATTGTATTCGAAAGCAAATACAATTACAAATGCATAACAGTATCCAATTCACAATTTTAATAAATTCAAGCAATATCATTCAAAGTATTAAAAATAGATTTGGATTGAGAGTTACCGAAAAATACTTTTTACTGTCGACTCAATAACTGCAACTCAAGGTCTTCAAGGCATCCTCAATTACTAATCTGGGCAACAACAAATCAAGAAAATAATTAGGACAAAATGCACAAAAAAATAAATTGGGGGAAAATGTATAAAAATTCCAATAAGGGAAAAATGCACAAAAATATAAATTAGGGTTAAAAATTAAAATGCACAAAAAATCAAAAAATTACCAAGACTAATTAATTGAAAATTTTAAAAATAAAAAAATAATTTATTTTGTGTGTGTGTTTTGTTCAATGTGCACGTGTGTGCGTGTGTTGATCAAGAGAGAGAAAGATAATTTACTTGTAGTGTTGTCGGTGGTGGCCTCGATGGGTGCAAACAACGACAAAAAACTCAAGGAAGGGAAACTTTTACTCTTTTTGCCTTTCTGGCTGGGTAGCCTAGGCGTGAGTGAGAGAGAGAGAAAAAAAAAATGAAAGATATGATAGGTGTTAGGTGATGTATGTTGTAGCTACTAGTGGGCCAAAAGTTTTATTTTTTAATGGTGGGCCAAAATTTTTGTTTTTTAAAAGGTTTGGTGGATTGTGATGGGTCAAAGATTTAATTTTTTAATAGGTTTGGGTAGATAGTGGTGGACTCAAATTTTTTGTTTTAAATGGGCTTAATTTTTTATTTTTTTTGAGTAGAAAATGTGGGCCTAACATTTTTATCTTTAGTTTTGAATAGACACAAATATATAATATATATACCTAAGTAATAATTTTTTTTTTTAGGGGGGGCACTTTCCCACCCTGGCCAATGCCTCCCTCTACCTCTGCTTCTACCGTATATCCTTCTACACCAAAATCTGAATGCAGTGTGAGCTGCAAACCTCTGAATTCCTTCCATTGCTTTCTCTCTGTCTCTTTTAAACGTAAAGGTAAATGTTATGACTGAGAGAACTAGAAAGTGTGTTTATTTATAGGCTACGATAGAGACCCTAAGGAAAAATAAAGGTTGGGCTTCCAATGAGCCTAAAAATCTATATTCAACCCAGAACAAACATCCTATGGTTCATTAATAATAAGTTAATCCACTAAAAACTTATTATTGATCTCGTGAGCCTTATCTTAAAATTATATTTCGAACTCCTTATTATTATATGCTTAATAATCTTCCCACATTTAAAATTACAGATGTTCGCCAATTAATTAAATTACTAGTAATTATATTTAATTGACTTCTTTTATTCTTGAGATCTTACCACTCAACTTATTTGTTATGTCGGATAATTAAATCCACATGTAGGATTTGACATAGATAAAAATTATGAGTTTCCTCAAGAGGACATCATCAACTCATTTAAATACCAGGACGTGGTTTGCTTTAATAATTAATTTTCATCATACAAATAATGTTATCTCCCAATTCATTGAGTTTGTTGAATCAAATATGAATCTCACTATTTGATGAATTAAAATAACAATCATTATCTGTACATGTCAATTAAATATCTTATGATTAAGAGTTTAAGCAATCATAATAACCATGAGGCATTTATTTTTTTATTTAGTCAGTAAAAAGAAAATAACCTCAACAATGGTCATACACAAAGTGTATTAGTGCAACAATTCAAGATATCAGATAGTCTCCTATAGTCAAGACAGACTATGCTAGAAGATTGCAATACAATCCTACTGATAATGTGTTCAATTCTATCCAAGACTGTGAACCTTTACTTATATTATACAAGGATCCGATAAACTTATCTTCTGTGTATAAGTCGAATTCTACACACCAGATTATCTAAAATGTAAAATAAAAGGCACACATGCATACCATATATTTAATATTATGCAAATATTTACCTACACAGATTCTCATTGAAATAAGAAACAAAGAATTTTTATTAAATAATAAATTGAGTTTCATTACAAAAAATAATTTTTTAGTATACAACTCTATCAGATTTTGGGGTAGGATAAGTGAGTTTTTGATTGCTTATGAAATGCAGAAGCAGAAATTACACTTCTGAGTGTAAAAAATGATCCACTCAATGAACTGACAAGTCAATCTACTGAACACAACCAGATGTGAATACGTTATACATGAAGTTGATTATTTATTTCCTATCATATTTGCATCACAAGAAAACAATATCACTAAACTTTTGATTATTATAACAAGCACCGCATAAAAATTCATATAAAATCAACAAAATCCTTACTGAAAAAAATTAATGAAAAAGATAATTATTGATCACAATGTCATTGGAACACAAGTAGAATAAAATAATTCCCAAAAGAGCAAAGCTGACTAGGAATGTCTTTCTGCAGCGAGGGTAGTTGAGTGTTGTAACAAGGAATTGCAAATCATCCAATAGGATGTAAACATTCTCATGATCAACAATTTAGTGGCCTTCCTTTTGCTAGTATTATGGAATTAATACCAACCAACATCTTGGACAAAATGAAGAGATTGAAGAGAGTTTTAACTACAACATAATTTTAATCGCAACCAACATGTTGGATAAAAAAAAAAGCATTGGCAACATAATGTCAACAAATATCTTGCATAATCAACAAAACCAATAAAAAAATTGCCTATACAGAAATATAATGCCCAAAAGACAATAAACAACTAATGTTAATCAAGTATATGAATAATGGAATCCCGCACGACAATCTAGTAGTATCATAACAAATGCATGGGGTAAAGTTTAATCTCCAAAAAGTAAGATATGAATTCAGTTTCTTACATGTATTAATAAGAAAACTCACTGTAAAGTTTACCCCAAAACCAAGAATTTCCGGTGTTTGATGTTCCCAAAAAGAAAAAGGAAAACATAGTGTAGATCATCATAGCCACTTGTGTTTAGCAAAATTCGATAAACTTAATTCATCATCTTCAAGTATTTGGATCCTTTATTTTTTCTACCTTTTTCTTGTTCATTTTTTTATTATTTGAAGACCTTCAATTTTTCCACTTCTTGGGCCACAAAGCGTCCCGTTCTTTGGTCGTTCGCATTGATTTTGCGCGTCCTTATGAAAAACATGAAGTATTCTCCACTGCATAGTATTAGCTTCCAATAGAATCTACATTGCATAAGTGTTGCCTTATTTCCAATACTAATATGCAGGTAGGAAAAGATTGCATCTTTTAGAGCATTAGACTCCTGTCCTTGGAAGAGAAACTTATTACATGTCCTAGTACTTTTAATTTTGCTCGTTTTAAATTGAAAATTCCAGTCTACCGAAACTTCATATATAGTCATAGAAGGAGCAGTGCATTGAGTGGATCAATTATGCAATCTGACATTCATTCAAACACGTCTTCAGGTTATTAATGTCAAACCTATAAGAATTGTTCTCAATATTGGATTAAGGGCTACACCTTTCTTCATTCAATGCAGCCAGCTTTCCAGAAGAAAGCAAGGGAAGGTTCTGCTAGGTTGACATATTGCTTAAAATCTTTTAGTTAAACTATACAAACAACAAAATGCATACGTTTATCTAGTAATATTCTTGTTATTAAAACAACAACTACATTCTTCACGCAAAGCATGAAATTGAACAAAAACAAAAGAAAGAAAAAGGCTCAACCAAATCTGTGATATAGCACTGCAAGAACGATCCATATGATTGAGATATATACAAATCATAGCAATTTTATTTGCCAATAGTTATCCAGGAGATTCCAAGACTAAACAATAAATCGACTATGAGGAGACTAGAAAACTAAACATTCACAATCACTAATTGAATGATTCAATCATCAAGCAAAAACAAACAGAAGAATAGAAATATTATAAAAAAAAAAAAAAAAGAGAAATGGAGTACCTGTTGAAGAAGAAACAGAGCAACACCAGTTCGGCAATGGTGTGTCTACGTCTGGGAGAAAAAGGAGCAGAAGAAATATGTAGTACATAGTGAAGAACATCGTGGCCGGTTCGCAATTATTCAATTCCCAATTCGTAACTGATTTCGCCATTTCTGCGGCAACCAATAATGTGTAGAATTTGTATAGTTGCGCATACCAATTGGGAGTGATTATGCACCAGCAAGCGGTACCAATAAGGAGAACTTCAGCCAACAAAGAGAGGGAGATGAAGAGGTGACAAATAGAGAGAGATGAAGGGGCGCAAGAGCTAAAGAGGTTCGATATAAGGAACTACTAATTGCTCGTGCCCGAAGGCACGTTACTTGTAAAAAATTACACATATTTGTTCATAAATAAAGGTAATGTATAATTCAATTTCAACAATATAACGATCAAATTGATATTGTTTAACCTGTATACAGAACATATATAATCAAACCATTATATAATGAAAGTCACGCTACAACTACTGCAACATATTAATTCAAAAATATAATTATTATTGATCAAACATCTACAATTTAACATTTTTAATAAACTTTATCTCTAATTTCAAAAAAATATAACTATTTTTTTTCTGCAGGTTTCTACATAAAGTTCATAACATTATCTTTGCACCATTTTTCCAATGTATGTTTGTGTAATTTTTGTGAGGAAAACATCTAAAAGTTTCACGCAATTCTCGTAAATGTACAAAATTTTGTTAAAAAATTAAGATCAGTTTCCATTTGAATTCAACTTAAATATTCGTAAAATTCAATCGAATTTATGTTTAAGCAATAATTCATATAATTCTGCTCAATTCGAATCTTAATCATAATTACGTCAAATCGAGAATTGAATTTAAGTTCGACTCAATTAACAATTCTATCTTAAGCCTACAAATAATTCTTATCTATTCCCGTGGCACCATATATTTTTTTTTTTTTGTTATTTTTTATTATTTTTACAATCAATTTTAATTTGATTTCAACTTGAATATTCGTAAAATTCAAACAAAGTTAAGTTTAAGCAATAATATATATTTTATCCTTGACATTCAAATTCAGCTCAATTTGAATTCTAATCATAATCACTTCGAACTGATAATCAAGTAAAATGAAATGACTCCTGTAATTTTTGGGCGAAAATAAAATTTGGAGGAGTTTCGATCATTTGATGAATAATCTTAAAATAATCTGAGCCGCAAAAAGTTCAAGACAAACAATGTCTACTCCCTTAGTAAATAGATATATTACAAATTACATATATATTATTCATTTATTATACCATTCTAATATTATAGTATTTTTATTTCATTATAAAATATAACTTATATTATAGTCATTCAACTCATTTTGATCCAAAAAAATATGTATTTAAGGTCCATTTGTTTATTTGATATTTTTAAAAAAATATTTAATTATATAGAATCATAATTAACGACCTAATTAATGCGCAGTATGAGAGAGAGAGTTATAAGAGAGATAAGAGTCTTAGAATTGTGAAATGAATGAAAGTCTTCTTCAAAAAATTGGGGGAGGAAATTTTGCATTAGGACCATCAGATTAATAATTTCTTCAAACGATTTGAGCCGCGAAAAGTTCAAAACAAACAATCTAGCTACTTTGTTATATAAATGGAGGTGCTTCATGGTGTAATAACACAAAGGCAAGTAGGGGTGTTCATGAGACGCCCCAAATTTCCGGGGGTCCTTTATTAACCGTTGACCATCCGTCAACCCGCGGAAATACTCGTGATAGTCGTATAACCCGACACCACGTCACTCACATGCTTTTAATCAGATTTACCATCCACAAGGTCAATTATACCTCCATTTATGTCCATTTATGTCATAGAAACCAAAGAAAACAAAGCCCAAAAGCATGGCTAAGCATTTTGAAAATTTCAAGTTTTTGGAAAAACCTTCCGGAAGGTCGACATACACCTACCGGAAGGTCACTGAAGGAACTGTTACATGAAAAAGATCAATTTCAAGAACTTCCGGAAGGTCGACATCAGTAGCAAAAACCTTCCGGAAGGTCCATTCCAGTAGCCAAAACCTTCCGGAAGGTTCATTCCAGAAAACAAAACCTTCCGGAAGAACTCGGCAGTCAAAAAGAAACCCAAGGCAAAACCTTCCGGAAGGTCCACTCCAGTAGGTTTTACTCCAGTAGCTAAAATCTTCCGGAAGGTTCATTCCAGTGGGCAAAACCTTCTGGAAGGTATTAGCTGTGAGCAAGGCAAGCTGGGGTTTTTAGCAAAACCTTCCGGAAGGCCGACACACACCTTCCGGTAGGTTTTCAGACTGTGAGCATAAAAATGGATTTCTTTCCCCTCCAAACCATCCTTAAAGCTACCCCATACACTCCAAACTCATTCAATACATGTTTAATGAGATTTTCCATATAATACCCAACTCATACAATCTCTATTACAATTCATTCCATAATATATATACATCAAAATGGAATTTTGTTAAAGGTTTTACAAAACTTAAACTAAGGCCACAAGCCGGCCCCCTTCATGCTTGATGCTCTCCAAATGAGCCATCCGCCGGAGCAAAACCCACACCTGAAATGTTTTTTCCCATAAAGGGTGAGCCACGCTCAATAGGGTATCTCCTAGAGAGGCTACTCCCCAACCTAAATGCATATGAAATGTCACATGCTATCAATCAACAATCCACAACAAGAATATATTCCATGTTGAAACATGTAATGTCATGCTATGAAATGAGGTGAGACTCACTCATGCACATCAACCGAGCCCTTCCCGGCTCCTCTACACATGCAAGTGCCAATGTGTACCAATCCGTCATTTATGTTTCACATCAAATGACATCTCATTCTAGGGTCTTTGTAGAGGTGGATGTTCATGGACTCACACCAAAGGTCACCCAACCTACACGGAATTCATGGACTTCCACCAACGGTTCCGCGTACACCGACACACTTTATGGGCTCTTATACCAACGGAGTGTGTATCCAATCACCGGGTCTCTCACCCGAGGGATTTTCTAGCCCTTCTTGCTACCCCAACCCTATCAACATATAAACCATTCGACTCGTCTAGGTCATCGACCCATATTACCCGAGCTCACTCGTCATCCACCATGTGTGGTGAAGACAAATAACCATGCACACACACCTCCTAAAATGCGATGTTCCCGTGCATATGAAATGTGGTGCTCCATTGCAACACCAATACAATGTTCGATATGATATGAGTGACATATGAACATTCTCAACACATTTCTCATATTCCATGGCAAAATCATATCAAAAGCATATAATTCCCATAATACAAATTCCAAGCATGTTATCAACATACTAAAATTTCATGGCATATATATAAACACATAACACGCCCACAATTTCATATAACACATGAATTTACATTGGGTTCATTTCACATATCCAATTCATAGAAATCACAATTAGTAACTTCTAAATATTCATCCAAGTTAGGATTTCCTTTACCCATTTCAATACCCCATTTCACCCAATTTCACAACAATAGGCAAGAGACACATAGGCTATCATCCTACCCATTCCATAAAAACATTATAGGCTTGGAATAAACCTTAGTAGGAAGAAACCCTACCTCTTGAAGCGTGAGGAACGACCAAGGGAAGTTCCAAGACTCGATTCAAGCAAAAACCCTCACTTCCCGAAAATTCCGTACCTTGACCTTCGGTAAAACTTGTGCTTTTTGGTATAGCCGCGTAGCCCTCGATGAGTAGAGCGACTTTAATTCTTGGATTGAATGGATCCGAGCTTCGTAGCCTTCTAGATCGTAGAGAGAAGTGAAGATTTTCAAGCTCTCTCCCTCTCCTCTTTTCTATCGGCTGAACGGCAAGAAGAATGGGGGAAAAATCTGATTTTCCCCCCTTTATATACCCTTGGAACACTTGGCCCACAACGCGCCACACGGCCTCTCTTTTCCGGGTCCGTTTTAACCCCGAAACGATTAAATTTCGTCCCGATTTAAGTTTAAAATATTTTTATTTCACTTGTCTCTAATATTTCCCCAAACTTGGAAATTTTCATAAAAAATTTCGTGTACGGGGTCACACGGGGCCCGTTCGTCTCGCAAAACGCGAAAAATCCGACTATCTCGGAATTCAACGAAATTTGACGTGGTAACTAGATTTCGCGAGATGAATCCAACGGTGAGGTCCGTTTCGTCATCCGAGTTCTAGAAAAATTCAGGTTTACAACCTGTACTGTAGTGGCAATTTACCGTTTTGCCCTTTTTCACAAAGGTTGAAATTTTCTCGGGTTTTACAGTTCAAATTTTCGATTACCCGCAAATTTCGATCCTATTCTACCCCACCCGACCTTACTGATCGGCTACCCGAAAGAATCGGGTAAGTCAGTGGAAGATCTTTTAGTATTCTGCAGAAAATCGAGTAGGAATGCGGAATATCTACAAAATTTTCGTATTCCTACTACCCTACCCGCATATATATGTATATATATCTGTGTGTGTGTGTGTGTTAATCCCTAAAAATTAAAATTCAAAAATCTAGAAACCCTAATGTTTTATTGATGTTTATGACTTTCTTATATATGATGTATTGATATTTATGACTTTCTTGTTGCGTTTTATTGTAATTGTTTATGTATTATTGAATTTATTGTGTGTTTCTTTAGTGTTATTGATTTAGTGCAAGTTACTTAATTAAATTGTTAAAATAATCCAAAAATTAATAACTAAAAAATATGTGTTCACCCGATTTTTTATCCGATTGTTTTGAACGTAATTCAAGTAGAAATAGTATGTTTGATCGGGTAGGGTAGGCCAATAAAATTTTTTTCCGTAAAGTATCGGGTAGAAAGATGAAATATCATAATTTCTACCCGTAGGGTAGGGTGAACACCCCTAAAGGAAAGAAGAAAAAAAAAAAATAAGCATTTTCCACCAACTCGTGCCTTGGTTAGGGAATGGGGTTACTTTGAGAGCGAGCAGCAAGGAATGGGGCAGAATAAGGGCCTCTATTCAATAACTCACAATTTATATAATAAAATAGCTAGATTGTTTGTCTTGAGTTTTTTGCGGCTCAAATCGTTTTGATCCGATGGTCCTAATTGAACTTTCATTCATTTTACAATTCTAAGGCTTTTATCTCTCATATAACTTTCTCTATCTATCTATCTATCTTATACTCTCCCTCTCTCTCTCTTACATATTATTATCTTTCACTAAATAATATTCAACACAAAATGAACTTTAGATTGTAAATTAATATATAATTTTATCAAAAATTGACATTTAATTTTGTCCAATTTATATTCAATTTTGTCAAATTAATATTGAAATTCATTTATCAGTTTTTTGGAGTACTAAATTATACCAATTTTTTGGGTTAAATAAAATTTTATTTGATTTTATTAAATTTTTAATTTTTTTCGTACTAAATTTGGAGAAGGGCAATTTTTTTTGGGATGAAATTATCAATCTTTGTTAGCAACATTGACGGAAGGAAGACAGAGGGGTCTTCGTGCAATGAATTTCAAACCTTAAGAGGTCTCCGTGTTTTTATAAAATGTCAGAAGGTGCCCGTGTAATATTGCCAAAATTTAGAGGATGTCTGTGATTTTTACCCTATTTTTAAATCGAACATTAATTTATTATTATTTTGTCTTAAAAACTTAAATTATTTTATTTATAATAAAAACAGTTATTGGTTAGAAAGATTTGTTGGTAACTAAAAAAAAAATATGTGTGGGTGTGTTTCTGTGTATATTTATATGTGGATGATTGGACATTTGATGATTAAATTTTTATAATTATATTGTGTCATTTTGAGGTTGAATGGTGATAATGGTAATAAATTCATCAGTTTTATAAATGAGCAAGATTTGGTTGATTTTATTTATCGCTTAAAGATTGTAAATTTAATTCTGTTATGTTAGTATTTTTTTTTCTTTTTGCTTGAGGTATTTATTATATGGAGATAGGGTGGATTAGAAATATGGTGGTTGAGTTTATAATTATGTTGTGTTATTAGATTGAGTGGTAGTAGAGGTGATTATTCGTGAGTTTTATAAATGAGTAAGATTTTATTTATTACTTAAAAATTAGAAATTTCAATAGGTTATGCTAATATTTATTTTTCTTTTTCCGAAAGGCATTGTATATATGATGTTGTTTTGAAATTTTTTTATATATTTTTATAACGATTCCCTTAATATGAAAGATATGGTCGTAGATATATTTCGAACTATTTTAAAAGAATAATTTGTATGAATATTTTTAAGTCATTCCTTTTGAATTTAGATAATTATTTAAGATTTTTTTTTTGTTTATTTTATAATGCCTTCAAATACGGACAATGACTAGTATTCAATAAGAAAAAAATTCAAAAGTTCTACGGTTTGTTTGTGTGTACGTGAAACAGAGGGTAAACTAAGGACTCGAAACATGAGGAGTTTTCGAATTTAATCGAGTCAACTTGGACATACCTGTTTCATAAAGCCATGTAATAACCATAACCCAATCTTATTGTGGACAAGAAAACACAAGATGAAGAGAATAATGCCATTTTTCAACTTTGTAACACTACTAGCAGGCTAGAAGGGAAGCATAACATGCGGCAGATTTGTTTTTTCATTCCCCAAACAACAATAAAACTATCCACTCTTGTCTACGAAAAACATCCTTATTCAGTATCATCTGAAACAGCTGAGTCATCCTCACAAGCAACTTCTGACAAGAAAGCTATGCTGCTTCGATTAGCAAATGCTGGGAAATCCAAGGAAGCATTGGCAATTAACTTGTCTTCTTCAAGTATTCCAATATCACCCGATTTATTTCCCTGAACATCAATGCATGAATCTGATTAGAAGAGTCTTAAGCAAACACCATTGTTAATTCAAACGTAAACTAAATCAGAAATTTCTACAAGCTAACATTGACGAAGCAGCTTAAAATTTAAAATTTTCACGGTTCAAAACTCGAGCTTTGATGAACCTGCATGAGTATATTACTTGGAAAAAGGGGACAAAAAGGGGAATAAGTAGGCTGGCTTTCTTAAGTAGAGACATTTAGCATACCAAGTAGTGCCTTCCCATAATTCAAATTGATTCCAGTTAGTACTTGAATCAGATACACCGCAATCCAGAAAAAATTTCAAATGCATTAGACACCACTAAAATGTGAGTACAATCTATGGTGGTTCGGCTGAAACAGATTATGCCTTAGAATTTTCGAATGAATCAGAAGTTTTCAAAGAATTAGAATACTTTTGACATGGCTTAATAAGTCTGTTTTACATTTTCTACCTAAGGATTTCCACATAATTACATTACCATGCTACACAATCCTCGGATGTAGCCAACAAGCAATACTTGCATCTTCTGATCAAATATGTCCTCGTTGCTTCCATCAAGTAGACATGCTTGCTAAGACAAAACAGAAAAGTCACCATCAATTATTATTGTATCAAAACAACGTACAAACATGAAAAGATCCCATTATATTTAGACAAACAAGAAGGGAGTATATGTAGAAGCAAGAACACAACCAATGCAGTGTATTGGGACTTTGTTGTAAACAGATGCCACCTTGCTTTTCCCGACATCCAGTAGTCCAGGTCCAAACCAAACTTATCAGCAGAACCTATTTGATATTTTATACTTCTTTTTTCTCTAGAACTAAATGATATGTATATCAAATTAATTGGTGTCAGATTCGAGGGAGGGGAGGTGAATAGTTGATTTGTGTTGGTTCTAGTTAAGTCCTAACCTTCTTTTCTTAATTATTCTAGCCATGTTGGCACACCTCATATGGTGTGTGAGGAAAGGATTACCGAGTGCTTAGGTTTGATCTATGAAGTTCTAGGTAGAACACCTGCTCTTCAGAAGGCTGGTCGACCAGGTCCTAAACTGGTCAACCAGAGCTGGTCAATCATGTCCAATGCTAGACGATTGGCTCCAAACACTAAGCACCTGTTTTTTGTCTAATGCTCAGCTTTGTTCTAAATTCAAATCCATCAAACCTAATAGGCACCAAACTTGAGTGTGTACATAGAAAAATGCTGGACAACATATTTTATCTTATCAGAGCTTTAGGTTTTGTTCTCTTATATTTACATATAGTTTATTCCTGTATGTAGATATATGTGTAGATCCTTGGAGAAACTTTGTAAGTAACCTTGATTGATCTAGTGAATATGCTTTTTGACCTTTACATTCCCAAAAAAACTTGGGGTTTGCTTGAATCATCACCCTACAAGAGTTCTTTTTATGTTTCCATCTAAGAAGTTAGGCTCCGATAAGGAATCAAACAATCCTTTTGCCCTTTCGCACACCTGACTGCCTAAACATCACAGTGACAGATTTTATATAGGAAAACAAATAGGGGGCTGTAAGAACTTATGGGCAAAGAAATGGACTCAAATTCAAAAACTGGAAGAAACGAAATAAAATATGCTAGTAATCCTAAAATACTGCTGTGGCATGAAATTCTATTGAAGACCAAAGTATTCAGGGATTAACTACTTACAATTTTTCTATCAATTGTACAGCAATTATGTTCCCATCCGATGTTGATCACAACCTTGAAGATCTCTTGTGTGTTGAGTTTGGCCCAACCAAAATAAAGTCCCGAAACTTGATCAGGAAGAGTAGATCGTTCATCATCTGGATTTCATATTCTTTTTCAGTAACATGTTGCTCAAACTCTCCAGCTTGAGGACTATGACCAAATGCATGAAATATGATGACCTTCTTGGTTTAATTAACAAAAGAATCCCGAGCAACAGGTTCAATCAAATGCTTATATATTGAAGTATAATTGAAATAGTGGTGAGATGCATGCTATGTTTGATACAGAACCACATGAACCTAATGCTTATATATTGAAGCATAATGTGCCTATGTGAGACAATGTGAGAATAAAGAAGGTTTGCATTTTGCAAGTCAACATGCAAACCTGCAAAATCACAGAGAAGCCCATCGTTATATAAACCTTTCAGATAAATGGGTTCAACTGGTAAGGCATTATCCACCCCTGCGACCATCAAATTTATATTCAGTTGTCTTACAAAATTAGGAAAAAGGAGTGCACATGTTCGAAAAGAAACATACAGTCTTCAAATGGTGGAAGACCCCATAGCTCCGGCTGGAACTCCAGAAGTGAATGAAGCACAGTATCAGCGATGGAATATTTATCAGTTTCAAGTTGTACTGAGGGGACAGCTACCACGTTCATTCCGGCAGCCTTTGCTGCTTTAACACCAATACTGTAGAAATAGATGTGTATGATTATATAGATCAAAAGAAATTCATGAACATAATTACGAAATAATAGAAAAGCATGGTACTGCAAGATGTAAATGTTAGCTGTGGCAATCATGTTGCATGAGAACAACACACTGTAAGTAGTCTATATAACCATAAAAACGTAGTTCCAGATAATTGCGATATGTATACATGTAATTAACACACAGAAAAGATTTGAACTCAATAACACACTTTCATATAATACTTATAAGAGATCTCGGTTGAGTTGTGTTTTCTCACACATGCACAATGAACTGTGAATGAAATCACGTAATCACTTCCTGTGTGCCTGTAACTTATAGATTTAGATCTTGATACCCCCCCTCCCCTCGTGCAGCGTCTAATGAGTGTGCTGTCCCCATGGCCGCTGTGTATGCTATTAGAGAGGCAGTGTTATTTGAGCAAAGGATTATCCTGTCCAAATACCATGGGGACGCCCTTTTCATCAAAAGCCAAGTGACAGTGATGTGGAACTATGTGTTTATGTTGTTAGCTCTGAAAAAAGTTGAGAACAAGTTTAAACCGTCTCTGGTTTAGCAATTCTAATTATCCCTTTAGTAGACTTCTGCCTCATTTCGCAGAGCTAGTTACATATTAAGATGCTTGTAGGACCTACAGAGAACAAATCTTCCTTGAAACCGGCATCTCAGAACTGGGGAAGTAAGACACAAGTACTTTTAATAGCAGTTTCTTGTTCTTTGGAACCAAGTGTGAGTCAATCTTCATTCAAATACTCAGTAATTTGAATTCTCAGGAGCAGGAATTGTCATTGAGACCCAAAATGAACTTCCTCACAATTCTCTCTGATAGATGTAATGAATGATTTTATCAGACAGACTGTTTAACTGCCTCTGCAAGGGAAATAACTGAAACAAATCGCCAACTTTCTCCTTCGTTGGCAACTAGTTGCATGTAACAGAACTTTCTTAAAGCTGGTCTGAGTTGTATTGCAATGATAGAAAACTATAAATTCAGATCTTGCAGAGCTCGATGGATAAGAAGACGTGCGTTCTATTCTTAATTATCTCATAGCATATGAAGCACTCATTGGTATGATAACTCCATGGCCCATGCTGATCAGCAATAATTGATTTGATATACATTTTACAATGACACTGCCCTAAAAAGAAGAAACAATTTCTTCTTACATTCTTTTTCCTTGTCATATTTTTTTCCTATTTAACTTTTCAAAATTACAGAACTATAGAGTTCAAGAGAAGGCACATTTTAAAAAACTATCCAACTCTTACTCTGCAAGCTTAACTCATCCCTAGAATCAATTTCACTAGTGCAGAAAGCTCATATCTGTACACTATTTACAGTCATCAATAGCTAAGTAAGCTGCGACCATGTGGCATACATGTAAAAGCTGTGCTCAGATTGATTACCAGCTTACAGTGTGCTAACTAGTAAATCAACGGAAGAATGACTGCTAATGGCCTGTAGAACCTAGAATGTTCTGCGAAAAGAATGTGAAATCATATAATTGTGCATTGTGCTTGGACATCAATGTTGGCTTCACAAATGATTTGTTAGCAGGTTGAGTAAGCAGAAGGTTTCATATAATTTACTTTCAAAATTGAAAGGGCCATTAATCTAACATTCAGAGACTCAAAACTGAAAAGATGATCAAATTTTAAACTGCTGTCAAACAAGGAATCCTCCTATGTCCTAATTCAAAAATTTTGGAAATATTTTAATTTTTAAAGCCGGCTAGACTCTAGACCAATGGCTCTATATTTCGCACACAGCAGAAATAGGTAAGGGATGTTATTGAAAATCAATTGCTTCTCTCAATGTAGTGAAAAATGAAAGTTGAGGGTAATTTGGGATATCCGCAACCCTATTCAAAATTTAACTGTTCTGTTATGGAAATATCAATGCCAAGTTGTGAGTGAGAAACACCAATTCGCTGATACAAGCGTAAAACAAAATATAAACCAATAGTTCACAGGAAGTTATTTCATGTGTGAAATTTTTTTTCAACTTGCCATATTTTTTTCTAATGCATGATGACATATTTTATATACACGTTGTCCATCTGGATTCCTAAGAAGTCACAAGATAGACTTGGATAATGTCAACTCAGAAACTAATTGTCGAGGGTGTAATTATAGGCTTACAAAAGGGATTTTCCATAGTTATGGATTGAATGGATTAAACTTATTGGATGGAGCATATATTAAGAGGTTCATTCATCTAATATGCAGAAAAATTCAAAACTACGACAATAAAGCTGAAGATTACATACAGAAAATATATTTATTATTTAACTAGAATGAGAACTAACTTACACAGAGTCTTCTATCACAAGGCAATGAACTGCATCTACACCCATTTTACTTGCAGCTTCCAGAAATCTAATGCCATTTGAAATATACATAAGAATATGGCCAAAAAGTAATTCTTTAGACAACAACAGATTGAGGTTAAATTCATCTGAACACATATTAGAGATGAAATAATCTGACAGGAATGCTGGTAGTAGACTATCTTATTTGTTTTCAAAGCACTCCAAGCACTTTTCTTGCTCCAAGAGGATTAGCAGACATTATTATGGAAAGACCTAGTGTCAGTTCTTTACTATCGTTTGTGGTCATGGCTTCATTTCAGCAGATGGTTTTGGACTTCAAAATACTATATTTTTAAGGGTCAATAGGAAAAATTGAGAAAGAAAACGAAAAAGGGTTACAGAACTATCCATTTCCATTATGGTCTGAAGAATAAATTTAAAGTTGCATTGGAATCACTAAAAGTAAAGCTCCTTGATCTCACATATCCGGGGCAGGTTTCCCTGATTTGACCTGGTCACTCCCAAGGATTACTGAAAAGTATTCTTTCCAACCTATGGAGGTTAAACAAAATGTTGAAAAGAAAGACAAATGAATTAGTACCACCCAAAATTATGTAATTGACACAAGATTGCATAGAACAGTTCAAAACGTAGACAAATCAACTCAGAGAGGAAGGAGGGGAGAGTGAGAGGGAGAGGCAGACAGAGACAGAGCGAGCTTCACAATTGAGAGTGCTACTGCTACCATTTACGTGGTTACAAGAGATACAGAAGAAACTCAGAAGTCAGTGAAAGATCACCATAATTGACCATGTAATTACTAACACATTACGCAAGAGCTAACTATGGAACCCTATTCAATAGAGTCCCCCACCAGTGTTTACATTTTACGAAAATTCAGAACATATAAATAAAGTTTCAAGTTTCAGTGTCTCTATATAACAGTTTATAGAAATTTTGTTGTTTGATTCTGACTTAAACCAGGGCTGATTGCTGAATCATTTAGCAAAAAGTAAAATATTTGCCTCTACCTTGTTTGAGATGCAAATCTATTGATGTATCCAAGCTCAAACATGAATAAACCATGATGCACAGGGAGCATTTCTTGCCCAATACATGAAGGCTATCTTTCGTATGATTTCTTTCTCGAATTTTCGATGTAGCTAATTGAAGAACAAAGAGAATGAAAATACTAGTGTAGTCAAAAAGCCAAAAACGTATGATAAGAACATATTCTCGAAATTAGTAGAGAGAGAGCCTTGCACAACATGTGATGGCGTAGCGACATAATTTTACAGCTGTACTTTAGTCGCATAAAAAGAAATCAGAGCCACCATATTCCCCAAAACATAGTGTTTTAAGAACTCCATTCATGAGTAAGAAAGTCATGAAGAGTGGGAAAGAACCATGCAGTGTCAGCTTTTTCACACACATGAAAGGGTTTAATATGGCACAGTGCAAAGGCAGCATAAATTACATTTTGTTACCCCTCTCAAGTTTCAATCATTGAAACTTTCTTACCAATTACAGCAAAACTCTTTCCACAAAATTGACTTCCAATAGCTGAATAGAAGAGAAGGGTGTGTTGAATATGAGATCCCGTTAGATGAAAAATTGAGAAGGAAAAACAATGAAGGCAAAGTGCACATTAGTTAATTATGATAGGAGTTACAAGTACACTACTAGTGAAACTTTGCTGGGTAACTTACTTCAGTACTGGATCACTTATCATAAAAGAACTAGCCGTGTTAAAAATGCGATTTATTCAAACAATATAAAGGACAATGAAAACACGTAAATTGGATGAGTAGCAAAAATAGTTCACACAATTTTGGATAATTATTTAAGCAAGCCAGGATTACAAAACCTTGTTGGAGAGAGATTTTCATATCTATGTTCTTCCGTACAGAATTTGAAGCAAGTGCCAGGGGCACTCCATGCTTATGGAGATGATTGATAACGCGATTAGCGCCAGGAAGTGCTTTGGCTTGCAGCCACCTAAGAGGAACAAATGAAGCAAATTTTATAGATAAAACATGTCTCATGTCTCATGGTAAAATATGTATTTGATAAAATAAGCATACCAACATATAAACGGACAGAACTTTAAACTAATTCACAGTGTTCATGTTTGTTATTTCATTCAATGTGTAATCATCATGATATAAATAGTAGAACATTTTGACAATATACAATTGTGCCAAAATACATATCAACTAATACCATCAAAATGAATTTAGCATATCCAAAACATGTATACACTCCTGATGCGGGAAATCCAGCCACATGGCAAGCTCGTAGAGGATTAAGGGAAACAGGAAACGGAATATTTCATAAGATGAAAACAGAGATTCAGCAAGTACTGTGTGTGTCTTTTTACACAAACACATGCATGTTTATGTACATTTTTATATAGTTTGGTCATGATACAACTGAACACCACAAAGATCATTCCCCTCGGTCAGCAACATAGACATATCCTAAATCAGATACGGGAATACCCTTACTGATTTCCTAAATATACCCTTGCGATAGTTATCAAGATTTGATGTGATAAGGTGTTGAGTTTCAATTTATAGCCTCCTTTAGAATGCAATGCTCAATGTGGGTAGAACTGTCTAACAGAGTTGCAAAGCTGAACTTTCGAAATGACATCAGATGTTGCCTAAATACAAAAAAAACATGGGATCAGAGAGAGGCGCAACACATGAGTATCTTTTTTTGATACTCCCCCTCCCATGTGGCCCCTCTTGGGTTATCAATCTTGTGTCATGCACGAAAGGAGGTATGGTTTAAACTTAGGACCTTAAAACACTCGGACAATGTTAAACACTAAATGCTCGAAGAACTGCTATGTCAAATGGTGTGAATAGGTTACACAAGAAAAGACAAAGAAGAAATGACTGCTTTTGTAAGAAACAAGTGGTAAAAGAAAGTGCTAATCAAAAGGACATGTTTTCACAGAAGAAACAACTTGAATGGTGGAAGTGGGTGTGTTGTATGGACTTGCAAGATTTCATTTATATAAATTTCACTGTATAGCCAAACAATGGATGATTTTTCAGCATAGGTAATATGAAATACCATAAATCGCTACAGAAGGCAGCAACAAGAACCTAAGAGTGTAAAACGAAGTTATCTCATAATCTTTGAACATTTCCAAGATCATGGGTATCACCTTCACACCCCCCCCCCCCCCCCCCCCCCCCCCCCCAGACGGGGTCATCCAGGGTACAATTGAAAGCACAACGCAGGTTCCGTGACCATTATTAAGACAAAGACAAATTAGCCATGACACGTTGACAATAGCAGAAAATAAAAGTTGACTGACTTACCTATATTCGAACTGTGACCACAGTAAGAAACATCCAAATTCAAGCTATAATATATATGGCAAGTACATACAAAAGTGACAACGTTTTCAGCCACTACAACCATATTCCATTGAGGAGAATCAAATGCCAGCTCTTGTCTGTGAAATATATGCCGAGAGAGAGAGAGAGAGAGAGAGAGAGAGAGAGAGAGAGAGAGACTCACTTTTCCTGATACATGGGCATGATATAGTGGGAGTATTGATCAGGTGTGATTGGAAGATCATAGTCTTTAACAATAGCAATTGTTGACTCTTTATGAGTCATCCCCAATCTCTTATTTTCCTTATCCCTATCAACCACCTTCCCATATCTTGCCAAAAATTCCTTCAAAACATCCTTTGTAGCTAGCTCTGCACACGAACCCACACAGAACTAATTTTGACATACAAGCACACACGGAAGGTTATAGTCATTGAAATTAAAAGAGAGGAATAAATGACCTGTGTTTAAAATGGTCCCATCCAAATCAAGGATAACTGCGGAAACATGGGTCGTCGGAGTAAGGAATTCAAACTGAATGTCGTTCATTGCAGCTGTTTGTGTGCCTAGGGGAAGAGAGAGAGAGAGAGGAGAGAAATGGATGGATTTGATTGTTGAAATGGGGACGGAGGCGTTTTAAAAAGAATAGGTTGATTCCCATGGTGCAATTGGCGGGGTGCTTCTTAGCGTAAAGAAATCACAAAGGGGCAACTGGGCAAACACACTAGCACGTACGATCGCACGCACGCATGCAGAGAGAGGGAGAGAGGGAGGGAGAGTTCCCGCCTTTTTCTTCTCAGGATGACCAGAATAGAATCAACAGTTGGACAACTTAGGGTGCGTTTGGTAACGTTTTCGTTTTTATGTTTTTTTTAATAAAAAAAACAGAACTAAGTTTTGTTTATTTTGTGATAAAAATTAAAAATATAAAACATGTTTGATAGTCCTTTATATTTTTTAAAATTTGTAAAAACAAAAATACAAAACCAGTTTGGTATTATATCAAAAATTCACCGCCCAAACCCCACTGACAACCCAAACACCACCGCTCAACCCCCCACTGGCCACCCAAAACCACCACCCAAAACCCATCACTCAACTCCACTGGCCACCCAAAAAATTACAAAGAATGATAATGGGGATATAGACTTTGACAGACCAAAGTCTTCTTCCTTACTATTGGCAGACCCAGCTGAACAAATTTATAACAAACCCAGCTGAACAAATCTATAACAAGTCTTCTTCCTCCTTGCTACTGGCAGACCCAATCGAAACCCACAACCGAAACAAATCTATAACAAACACAAACAAATCTCCACTGGCCACCCAAAACCTCCACTCAAACCACCACCCAAACCCACAACCCAACCCCACCACTGAAACCCACATATCTATGTATATATATGCATATATATATATATAGATCTATGAATATAACAAACACAAACAGTTTAATAAAAAAAAATTCCACAGAGGGGTTAGAGAGAGAAAGAGATCGATGGAGATGGAGATGGAAAGAGTAGAAAATCTGAAAAATCAGTGCTTCCATCGCCGGAGTTTTCGCTGGTTCGCTGGAGCTTCCTTCGCCTGGAGTGGCTTCGCAAGAGAGAGACGAATGAGAGAAGCACAAGAGAGAGACGAATGAGAGAAGCAAAAAAGGGGGAAAAAAGTATTTTTATACTTGGAACAAAAATAATAGCTTTTCTGCTGTTAATGGGGTTCGAAGACAAAACCTCATTAATTGGGGATGAGGGACGCGCGTGTTTACATTTTTTCCCTGTTTTTGAAAGCACCTAAATAGGTGTTTTAAAAAACAGGGGTTGTTTACAAAACAGACTAGCCAAAAAAAAAAAAAAAACACTCTCCAAACATGTTTTTTTTGTAAAAAATGAAAACAAAAACAAAAAAAAAAACGAAAACAGCTGGTTACCAAACGGCCCTTAGACGGTTTGAAATGGGCCAGTCTGATGTCGGCACACTATTTGGAATGTTCCGGTATTATACCATATGCTTATACAACACTCAATATTATCCCACATATATTATACGTCTGTCCTACCGAAAATTGAAAGATAAAGAGAAATGATATGTACTATTAGAGATAGTTTAGTGATTGAACCTAATCTTTAATAATTCAAAGATCTCATGTTCAATTCTTTCTCATATCTCTTAAGGGTTAGTCACTCTTGTTCCTCACGGACATGCTCTAATTCAGGTCAAGTCATGGTGACAAATGGTAAATTTGAATGAGTAGTCAATACAATCTTAGATACCTTGTAGCACCAAAAAGGAAAAAAAATACAACTTAAAAATTTCATCCGCTAAGAGTAATGGAAATTAATCACATGCCAGTCATGTGACTCCAAATCTTTTTTTTATTCCTTGAAACACCCTGCAAATTCTTAACAAATATAAAGTGATTAACAAAATTAATATCCTAAGAGCAACTCCAAGGGGCTATGTAAACTCACCCCTTTAGCTATTTTAGATAACCTCTTACCAAAATATTGTTCAAACGGACTAGCTATTGGGATATCTAAAATAGATAAGCCCATTTTCACTCGGTAGATGTAGCTAGCGCTTCTCCCTCGCTGCCCTCTCTCTCTCTCTCTCTCTCTCTCTCTCTCTCTCTCTCGCTGATCGACAAGCTTCATCGCAACCTTCATAGAGACGTAGCTTCATCGCAGATCGACACAGGTTCCACCGATATTCAGCACACAGGCTCCACCGATATTCATCACAGCTCCACCGAAGGCTCCACCGACTTCAAGGTATGGTTTCATACATACATTCAGATCTCCAAAAAATCTCCGGGTATTTGTTTGATGGGTATTGATGCTCCAACAGACATACATTGATGGGTATTTGTTTGATGCTTTGCCTGATTGGGTATTTGTTTGATGGGTTTACCTAATTTGTGATTTTTGTATTGTTGATCATTTGTTTGTATCGGTTTACCTGATTTGTTTGTAATTTTCAAGGGAGTTTAGTTTTCTATGTTTTGATTTTATTGGGCAATGCTGGTCAGATTTTGTTTTCTATGGTTTACCTCATTGTTGTTCATTGTTCAATGGGTGCATGAACCCATAGTCCTCCGGATTTGAGCTTGATGACTGTCATTCGAATGTTTGTGGAGACACTGCTAAAGCCCAATGCTTGTTCTTATTCAAACAACCATATGCAGTCTTTCACAGCCTGAGATTAGGTGTTAAAGAAAAATTTAAATGCGCAAAAACAATTCTCTACAACGTCCAACTTGAATTTTTTCTCTCTCAAAGAAACAAGAACTGCTCTGCTCCTATGAAACAAGAACTGCTCTGCTCCTATGAAACAAAATTTTCAATGCTTGATAACTTGTCAATCTACTACTTGAGGACACAAACATATATAGAAAGCTGAATATAACATTTTGCACAAAGGGAGATAGCAGCAACCTAATGTTATCATCAAAACTAAAGTATGAAGAGCCTCTACAGTACTGCATCATCAAGAACCAAGCAGCCATACCACAATGGACTTATAAAGCAAGCATCAATGCAATTATGTACCAATAAACAGAAAGTAGTCTCACAGATTTTGATAAAAGCATAAACATGGATTTGTCAGATTATCATGAGCTAACCAGCTTGCATATGGACTTGGGTAAACATGGATCTTTGATCATTATTAGTGGAAATTGATGCCTACAATATACTCGTAATAACTAGAATATGTTGATTTTTATAGAAACACAGTGTGTACTATATCTTGGATGCTATGTGTTGCCATGGAAAATCATGCCCCCTTGACTTTATATTTGCAAAACACCAGCTGCCCATACTTGATTCAACACATTGAGGGGAACCTTGCTACTTGTCTCATCTTATAGGTATTACACATGGATCCATTCCAACATGGTGCGTACTTCACCAATCTCATGCATGATGGAACAAATTTAGCTGATGAGGTTATAGGTCAATCTTCACCAATATCTCCTCAAGTAGAATCCACCACAAAAAAACAACGAGGTGGCAATTTTACATCAGAGGAAGACATTATGATAATCTCGGCGTGGCTTAATATTAGTTTGGATGCTGTACAAGGAAATGAGCAAAAATCAAAGACATATTGGCATAGGGTTTGCGAGTTCTTCCACGAATACAAACCTAAGACATGCCCTAGTCGTAGTCAAGATTCTTTGATGAATCGTTGGTCAGCAATTCAACTAGCCACCAAAAAATTTTGTGGGTGCTTTGCATAGATAGAAAGACTGAATCAAAGTGGCTTGACAGAGAAAGACAAGGTATGAGTGAATTTTAATGACAAAGACAAGGTATGAGTGTGGATACTTTTAATGACATGATAATGAGTTTTGTTGTAAATTTTTTCAGATTCGTGATGCCAAAAACTTGTACAAGGAACTCCATAACTCTTCTTTTCAGTATGAACATTGATGGAATGAGTTAAGGTATCAACCAAAATGGATGGAGGATTCTCAAGCAAAGAAGCAAAAAATAAAACATAATGCTACTCCTGGCAGCTCCGTGCCTTCTACAGCGGACTCCATAAATTTAGGAGATGACGGTGGATCCTTAGACAGGCCACCTGGAAGGAAAGCTGAGAAAACGCGACTACGAAAATCAAAGAGCAAAGAAGGTGGAGGTGATGCATAAAATTCTGAACTTGTTCATCTGTTAGCAGAGATGAAGGAAGAGAAAAAGGTAGTGAATGAGAAGAAATTTGAAATGATGGAAAAATGTTATTTTCAAGAAGAGCAACGCCTGCTGCAAGAACAACAACGTCTACTGCAAGAGAAAGAGAAAATGCAAATGGAGCAACTAAAAGAGGAAGATCGAATAATGTCGATGGATACAAGTTGCATGTCTCCGGTGCAAGCTGAATATTATCAGCGCCGCCAAATGGAAATCTTGGGGAAGAAGATGTAGTTCTTTTTTATTAATAGACAAACAACTTTAAGTAGTAGTAATGATGGTACAAGTACTGTAATAACATTTACTTAAGTAGTGCCTAGTAGTTTCCATGCATATTCCACTGATGCTCGACTAGATCAGCTTGGAGTTTGGAATGACTTTCTTTGTCTCTAATGCAATGTTGAGTATTGATAAATTGCAGCAGTTCTGAACTCTGATCAGGTATGATTGTGGTAGTGGGATTCTCATCCATTGTATCATAGCTAAAGTCCAACTCATTAGCATTCCACTCATCCTCGACAATCATGTTATGTAATATTATGCATGCCGTCATAATATCCTTAAGCACTTCAAGTGTCCAGAAACGTGCTGGTCCACGCACTATAGCAAATCGTGCTTGGAGCACTCCAAATGCTCGCTCAACATTCTTTCTTGCTGACTCTTGAGATTTTGCAAAATGTATTTGCTTATTGCCTCTTAGAGATGGAATTGTTTTGACAAATGTTGCCCATTTTGGATATATACCATCAGCAAGGTAATATCCCATTGTATAATCGTTTCCGTTGACTGAGAAATTGACTGGAGGAGTCCGACCTTCTGAAAGGAGACAAAAATAGAAGAGCGTTCTAGTACGTTGATATCATTATGAGATCCAGGTAACCCAAAAAAGGCATGCCAAATCCAGAGATCATATGAAGCCACCACCTCCAAAATAATTGTTGGTTCATGGACGTGACCAGAATACATACATTTCCATGCTGTTGGACAATTCTTCCATTTCCAATGCATACAATCAATGCTACCCAACATCCCAGGAAACCCACGATTGGTACATATTGCTAATAATCTAGCAATGTCATCATTGTTTGGTGACCTGAGGTATTCATCGGAAAAAATTGCTACTATCGCCCTCACAAATCTTTTCAAACTTTCTATTGCGTTGCTTTCGCCAATCCTCACATAATCATCAACAGCATCTGCTGCAACTCCATAAGAAAACATCTTTATGGCAGCTGTCATCTTTTGAAGGGAAGACAAGCCAGTAATTCCAGCTGCATCTTTTTTTTTGACAAAATATAGATCATAATCTTCCACCATTGATAAAATACGAAGGAAAAGGGTTCGATTCATTCGAAACCTTCTTCGAAATAAATTTGGGGGATAGATAGGCGGTTCAGCAAAATAATCACGATACAGTCTCTCGTGCCCTTGAACTCGATTGCGAAAAATAACTGAATGACTTTGAATGGAACCACGACGTACACCAGAGCTTTCTTCGTTATTGCGTTTGTTCATTTCGATAGCACAAATTGTTACCATCTCCAATTCATCATCGGAATCAGAATCGTTAAGAATCATCTTCATTACAGGATGGCGAACCATAACATAAACACAAATAATAGTGCAATGTCAATAAATAGATTTTAGGTGTATGACAATGAGAGATGGAAGATCCTATTTATACATATCCAAAAATATGACCGTTTCAAATATGACCGTTGTAATATGACCGTTACAAATATGACCTTTGAAAAATTCAAATTTTAAATTTTTGAATTTTCTGACCATTATAAATATGACCATTATTTAAAAAAAAATTAAATTTTAAAATTTTGATGACGTGGCGTAACACGTCATCATGTGTTGTCATCGATATGGTGATGACATGATATACTACATAGTATTTTATATTTTAATAATTAAGAGTTAGTTGAAGTTAATTGAAGTGGTTAGCTAAAATAGATAGCGTTGTTGGAGTGAGTTTAAAAAAGTGGGTAGCTAAAGTAGATAATGGAATAAAAAAATATATTTTGGCTAGCTAGTTTACATAGCCTCCTTGGAGTTGCTCTAACAATATGTTTCCTCGAAACCAACACCAACACCATACCGAAAAATCAACATGAATAGTAGGTAGCACCACCACCTCTGACTCCGATTCCACCTAACTCGAAAAACCATCTTTAATCTAACCCTATCAGAAAATCGAAAATCTCTTGTAATGAAATGGTTGTTTTAAAGATAGTTTTTTTGGATGATCTTCAATGGGCGAAGATTCTAAATATGTTTCAATATTTTTTCTTTAAGCTAGAGGATCTTACATTTAATCTATTTGATCTAAAATCATAGATTGATGTTTAATTATGACATTTGTTGAAATAATGGCCAGAAGTAAAGGCTTATGACCAAAGAGAGAAAGTTTTGGTAGGAAAGTCAATGATTTGATAAGGCTGTATTAAATGTAAAGAGATTTCACATGAATTCTCAGGCAATTTGTTGGACGACTATTGCGTGCGCAGGTCAAATCTAATTTGCCAAATTGGATTTAGCTTGAACACTTCCTTTCCAAGTTCCCTATATAAAGGGATGCCCATGCAATAGTTTGATGCATCGAAAATCAGGAGTCTTTTATGAGGGTAGAGAGTTGTGAGACATCTGAGAGTCAGTGAGCTCAAAGTGCATTCTCTCTAGTAGGAGTGAGTACTTGCGAGGTAAGAAACAATTGTTCTTATACTGTTATTTTACTCCATAGTGAAAACATCCGATTGTTGTTTGTCGTGGACGTAGGCAATTGCCGAACCATATAAATCTCTTGTGTCCATTTATGTGTACCTTATTTATTTCTTGTCAATTTATTGTCTATCTCGGTAATCAAATTGTGGGTCTATCACAACAAATTAGTATCAGAGCACTATTAGTGGGCCTATACACTATTAGTGGGCTAGAACACTATTGGTGGGACTAGACACTATTCATTATTAGCACTATTCACGATCGATGGGCCCAAGACTATTGGTGGGCCCAGATACTATTCACCTGACACTATGCACTAGTACTATGCACCTAATACTATTCATCAACACTGACGTTCTGATTTTGTTGGAATTTTGATTTGAGATTTTACAATTGCTATAAAGTTCGAGGTAGAAAAGTTCGACAGAACAAATGATTTTAGCATGTGATGATTAAAGATGCGTGTTTTATTGGTTCAATAAGGATTGTTGAATGCTATAGAGAAAAGAGATGCAAAAGGGAAAGATGTCTTTCCCTCAACAATGTTAGACGACAAAAATAAAGACATCTAGGCAAAGGATCACAGTCTATCACATTGAGCCGTAGCAATGAGGTGTTGAAGGAAGTTGCTGACGAAACTACGGCTGCAGGTTTGTGGCTAAAGTTAGAGAGCCAGTACATGACAAAGCCTCTCACAAACTGTTTGTATTTGTTAAAGCGGTTATTCACCCTCCAGATGCAAAAAAGTACACCAGCCAAGGACCATCTTGACGAGTATAATAAAATCATGCTAGATTTGAAGAACATCGATTTTACACTCGATGATGAAGTACAAGTCATGATTCTCATGTGTTCTTTACCATCCTTGCACGAGCATTTTTTAAATGTCATGATGTATGGTAGAGATTTTCTTTCCATGGAGGACATTAAGGCAACCTTGAACTCGAACGATTTAAAGAGAACGGTGTCTGAAAATAAAGACGGAAGCTCAGGCGAAGGTTTAGTTACAAGAGGACAATTAACAAAGAAAGGCTCAAGTAGTAGAGGCCGATCTAAATCCAGAGGTGGATCTAGAAAAGTTAAATGCTTTCACTGTTACAAGGAGGGGCATATTAGAAAAGAATGTCTGAAGCGTAAAGGCAAAGCAAAGATTGAGGACTCAAGCTCTGGAAATATTACCGGTGCTGTAGAAGAAAGTTCCATTGATACTAATGCTCTCACGTGTTCAACCAGCAGCTCAGGTGATGAGTGGATTCTTGATTCGGGTTATTCCTATCACATGTGTCCTAATCAGGACTGGCTTGCCACCTATCACTCAATCGATGGTAGTAAGGTCCTAATGGGAAACAATGTAACCAATAAGGTTGTTGGGATAGGGGCAGTACGAATCAAAATGTTTGATGGTATTGTGAGGACTCTTTCAAATATTAGGCATGTTCCAAATATGAGGAAAAATCATATTTTCTTGGATATGCTCGACTTCAACGACTGTACGTATAAAGCTAAATGTGGAGTTATGAGGATTTCTAAAGGTGCTCTTGTTATGATGAAAGGTCAGAAGTAGAATGGCCTAAATCTGCTACAGTTTAACATAGTGACAGGTGCCGCTGCCATAGTTTCATCTTTAGTTTCAAGCTCAGACGCTACCAAGTTATGGCATATGCGATTAGGGCATATGAGTGAGAGAGGAATGGATGTGCTAAGCAAACGAGGTTTGTTGTGTGGCCAGAAGACTAGAAAGTTGGACTTTTGTAAGCATTGCACATTTGGAAAGCAGTGCAGAGTGAAGTTCAGTACGACTATACATCAGACCAATGGTACTTTGGATTATATCCATTTTGACCTTTGGGGACCATCTCGTGTTCCCTCTCTTGGTAGTGGAAGGTATATATTGACATTCGTCAATGACTATTCTCAGAAGGTCTGGATATTTATTTTGAAGCACAAGAATGATGTCTTTGTATAGTTCAAACAATAGAAAACTGTGATTGAGAAGCAGACAGGTTAACAGATCAAGCTATTACGAACTGACAATGACATGTAATTCTGTGGATGTCCTTTCAATGAGTTTTGTAAGAAGGAAATAATTGTGAGACACCGCACAGTGAGAAAATTACCAAAGCAAAACGGGGTTGCAGAACAAATGAACAAAACTCTCTTGGAGAGAGCACGATGCATGCTCTCAAATGCTTGTCTATCTAAGAAGTTCTGGGCTGAAGTTGTCAATACAGCTTGTTATCATTGACAGCTATCAAGTGCAAGAGTCTTGAAAAGGTTTGGTTCAGGTCTCCTGCAAATTGCACTAGTTTGGAAGTGTTTGGCTATCCTGTTTATGCTTATGTGAATGATTATAAACTTGAGCCGAGGGCAAGAAAATGCATATTTCTAAGGTATGTATATGGGGTGACAGGTTATAGACTGTGGTGTGCAGACACTAAACCACCCAAATGTATCATCAATAGGGACGTGACATTTAATGAGTTTGCTATGCTTAAACCCAAGAAGATGAGTCTCTTGATACTGGAAAAGACCGTGGTGTTAGTAAACAAGTGGAGCTTGAAGTGGAAGTTCTAGATGACTTGCAAGATTTGCAAGATGATGTCCAAATCAGGTAAGAAGAGGAACAAGACTCTGATGCGGCTTCGCAGCAACAAGGGTACATGCTTGTCAAGGACAAAGAAATGAGGAAAATTAAGCCGCCTCAAAGATATGGTTACAAGGATCTTATTGCCTGTGCACTAGTGTGGCCAAAAGTGTTGAGGCTCATGAGTCAGTCACTTATAGTAAAGCCATCACTAGTGAGAATTTAGCAAAATGGGTTGTAGCCATGAGTGAAGAGATCGAGATCGAGTCCATACCTTAATCTCTTTGTAAAGAGTCCTTTTATTGCTATCGTCATTGTATTTCGATCCATTGTTTAACAGTTGATTTGTGAGGTTCGTTTGGACTTTCGTTTGATGAGTCTTTGTATTTGTTGTGTAAAATTTTTTTTTATTGGTAAAGTACTTGGGCCCTATTGCCACATGCATCAAGCGTACTCGGTGGCATGGTTTTGTTATTGAGATGTGATTGTGGCCTCGAGAGGCATGCGATAGAATGGGATATACCGAGTAGCACCTAGTATGTAACCGAGACGAACGTAATATGAAACCATGAATGATTTGAGAAATTGGAGAATTGGGTTTCGTATGAATTTTATGAAGGGATTTGTGTTAAATGCTCATTTTATTTGTTGATTCTGCGGTTGATTGTTGGATTATCATGTAACCTTGTGATTCTGTATGTTATAAATTGGTTACCGGCCTCCCAAGCTCACCCCTCATTTACCCCTCTCAGATGCAAGTTGAAAATTTATAGAAAGTCGAAAGATGATCGAGTCGATTGAGGAATTAGAGATTTCAAAATATTGATTCATTGGTGAAATTTTTACAATTTTGGAAGTGGTTTGAACCATTGTAATGATTTTTAGAGACTTAGTTTTTCTATTTTTTTTTGTTGATTGAGGATTTTAGTGCTCTATATGGATTGATATTGATGATAATTGAGTTCGCGCACTGAATTCTAGGGGATCGGATTCGGGGCGTGACAGAATCCAAATTCATTCATTCATTTTTTATTTTGTTTTGAATGGGAATTCATTCATTCACTACCCATTGGCAGTCTTATGGTTCAAATTGACACACATTGGTATACAATTAACATGCAAAAAATGATAGAACTTGATCAAAATTGATGAAACTCAAAAATAAAAGGAACCAATTCCAACACAAAAAATCAAGAGGAAAAAAAAAAGAGAGAACTTGGAACCAAAAATGGCAAGCTATGGGTTTTAGGCTATCCACGCGACTAACTCAAGTTTCAGATGGGTTCAGAATTCTAGAAAGCACGGACACTTTCTAAAGAGATGCCAAGACAGTGTTGGACACTTGTCCGACAGTTCTGAATAGTGAACCCATCGAACACAGCCAGGATACGACGATGAGTCTTTTTAAAAAAAAATAATTGTTGACCATTAAAAGATGTTTTATTTTTATTTTTTTTAATATAATTTTTGTTATGTAACTTATATACTATGAGTGTCAATTGAGGTAATGATGTTTGATGAAAATGATGGATATTTATTTTGATCTATTTCAATTTTAATCAAAAAATTAATATTTGTTGAGTCTTATTATTAATATTGTTATAATATATGCTTTATTTTTAATATATTATAACTCTATTATTATTTAAAAATATATATTATATTATTTTAATAGTCGTATTCTTACCGTAACCGTGTCTTATATTTTTTAACTTTGTCGTACTCCCGTGTCCGTATACGTGTTTCCTTCATTCAGATCTTGCAAAGTAAGACATAATAAGTTGGATCAAGTTAAATCATCTTATTTACTTGGTTAATAGGTCCATTTTAGAGCACTTAATATGTTTTTCACTCCAGAGAAGTTGAATGTGACTAGTCTATGTTATGGAGTCTATTTTTTCTTTAATTGACCCGCCAGTTCTTGTAATACTGATTAAAAGCCTAAGTTGTTAGAGAAAATTTAAGATTAGTAATTTTACATTTGAACACAACCTCTTTAAGATTTTATTTGTTCCAACAGTGTTTTTTGTGATAGTTTTGTAAGGCGTCCATCGACTATATTGTACAGTTATTTTTGTGAAAAAAATAAAATAAAAACTAGATAACAGAGAGTACATTGAATTAGATCTCAAATGGGACATAAACAATTTAATGTATCATAAGCAGTGTATAATAACAAGCAGCGGAAAAAGGAAAGAGCTTCAAAAACTGATCAAAAAATACCTTAACCAGCAATAAGAATGAGCCAGTACCACTATGCCTATTTAGTTCAACCACTATGCCTATTTATTATTCTCGTTGTTTTGGAAAAGAAAAAAAAATCCCTTTCATTGGCATCCGGTACCTCCATTTCAGGATCAACTTTTCTTCAACTTCTTGCCCGCAAAAGCGCTGATCACGAAAGCAAGAATAAAAGTTGTGCCAAATCCAATTCCAAAAGCCATTCTATCGATAATCACTTTCTTTTTTTTTGGTTTGATGGCTGACTGAGGAGGAAAGTGGTCACTAGTCCGACATAAGGCAACATGTTCACCACATAGACCTTGGTTTCCCTCAAAGCTTGAGTTCGGAAAGGTAGAGAATTGGCCTCCAGTAGGGATTGCCCCAGAGAGTTTATTGTAAGCAACACTGAACTTGGACATAAAAGAGAGTTTCTGCAAAGAAAGAGGTATTGATCCGGTGAGATTGTTATGGGACAAATCCAATGTCTCTATGCTTGTCATACCTGCCAAACTACTTGGAATGGTACCCGATAAATTGTTGCGTTTGAGGTCCAATATGTGTACCCTTTTCAAATTCCCAAATTCTGGCCAGATGGGTCCAGTGAGAAAGTTATTACTGAGATCCAGAGTTGGCGGAAAAGTCCATATTCCATTATACTGCAACCCTCTGCTAGTAGCCCTTTTACTGAGAAATGGAAAATCTGAGGAAGGCTCTTCCAATGACATATTCCAAGAGATGAGGCTCTGTAATGCGGTAAGGTTTTTCGGAATCTCTCCAATAAAAGAGTTGTTAGATAAGTCCATGTAAAAAAGATGCTGCAAACCACCAAACCAGGCTGGGATCGTACCCCCCAAACGATTCCAGGACAAATCCAATAACTGCAAATTTCTACAACTACTCAGCCACTGGGGAACAAAACCAGTGAGTCTACAATTGCCAATAATGAGAGCCTTCAGTGATTTAAACTGCAGAGTAGGATCCGAAGGAAATACTTCATTGTGAAAGTTCGAGTCAAGAACCAGAGTATTTAAGTTCTGACAATGTTGTAATATACCAAGGGTGGCCGAGATGTTATGGATTCTGCAATTCGAGAGGGCAAGATAAGAGAGGCTCTGAAAATTCTTAAATGTTTCTGGGATTTGGCCAGTGAAATTGTTTCTTGCAAGATTTATAGATTTCAATTGTGGACAAGAGGGAAGATTGTCAGGAATTAACCCATAGAACTGATTGGAACCCAAATTAAGTGAGACAAGACTAGTCATTGCTGAGCAATTAAGATCAACAGGACCATCCAAAGAATTATTTCTCAAACTAAGTGAAGTAATAGTCCTGGAATTGGACAATGACAGGGGTATCCGACCATTGAAATCATTGGATTGACCTGAGAAATCTCTTAACTTGCTAAAGCTATGAAAAACATCAGGTATATTACCTGAAAACCAATTCGAGGATATATCCAAACGAACAAGGTTAGAGAGGTTACCAATACTGATGCTCAATTGCCCAGAAAACCTGTTATCTTGAAGAGTCAGTAGAGCCAACTTTGGTAGCTGAAAAAGATCTTCTGGTAAACCACCAGAGAGGAAATTTGAATAAAGGGAAAGGTTTTCCAAAGAACTACAATTCCCAAATCCTAGTGGTAAATTCCCAGAGAAATAATTCAATGCCAAATCAATAGACGAAAGTTGGGCAGAGTTATTGCATATACCCACAGGAACTAAACCCTGAAAGGAATTTTTTGAAATGTCGAAAATTTGGATTGAAGCTAGATTGATGCTTATCGGAAAGAAGCCTGAGAGGTCATTGTTGCTCAAGTCCAAAACCTCTAAATGGGGCAAATGTAACAGTAAGACTGGAAGCGAGCCACGGAGGTAATTGTTAGAGAGATTGAGGGTTCTAAGCTGGCCCAAATTGCCTAAAGACTCAGAAAGTTTCCCTGTTAGTCTTCTCTGTCCAAGCTCCACCTGAACAACCCTGCTGGAGTTGAGTGGGTCATTTAGTCCAACAGGAGATGAAGAATTGCATGTGATCCCAACCCAATTGCAGCAATTGGAAGATGAATCAGTGTCCCAGCCACTAATAGGTAATTCCACAGCATTCATGAAATCCCTCAATGCATTCAAATCATTCGAACTGCATGTGAAGTTCTGAGAATTCAGAAGCTGAGCTTGTAAAGAAAAGCCAAGAACAGTCAAGACCACCCAAAACTCCAGTATACCCATTTCAGCAAACAACAAACTTCTTTACGCAGTCGAGAGGGGTTGGTAAAATCAGGTTCCAGTAAAGCCAATGAGGTAAATCAGTATTTGTGATCTGGGTTTTGTGGTAGTCACCTTTTTTCTTAATGATCAAACCACATACCAGCAAGACAACAAAAGAATTTACAAACCAAATGATGGGTTTGTTCCACAGAATTAGAATGGTTCATAGATGAACAATCAGGGCGAAAGGAAAACGAAAAGGCATACTTGTTTTCGCAAAAGAGATACTAGGGAGAGAGCAGAACATAGACAAGGAGAAATGCATTGGTGTCTTTTTTTCCAAAGGGGAGGTTGTTGCTGTCGATAGATGTACAGTGTCAGTTGACTCAATTTTCCAAGTCAACACATCCAGCATACATGATTGAGCTCGAATTTTAAAAAAATATGAATATTATTTTATTTATTTATCTACTATTACATGAATTTTTTGTAATTAAATGATTATGTACAGGCGTCAAAATATGAAACAATATGTTAACACAACACGATAGAGGATTTGAGTATTCTTTTAACCATCAGTTTCATAAACGAATGGACTTAATAAGATACATTAATAAACAAATTGAGCATGAGTGAAATCGATCAAAAAAATACATGACACAACTCATTTATATAAATGTTATATACGATTCATGCACGACACAAAATCGATATAATACGATTTATTAGATATGAATCTATTATCTATCATCTATAATATAAAATAGAACAAATTTTAATAGAGTCATTCGACGATCTCAAATAGATTCATCCAACGGCCACCAACATCTTTCTTAAAAACGTACATTGAATTCTCTCTCCTTCAAATCTATCACTTCTCACTTATCGTGCCTTCAAATATATATTACCTATAGTTAATAAATAAATCGGGTATAAGTAAAATATTTTTTACACGACCTCACTTAGACTAGACAAACCCATCTTACTTGATACGATTGAGAGACAATGATTATGATTTAGTCCTTGGAATCTGGATCACATAGATTTTAAATTTGTGGGAGACTCGTTTGTTTGGTGGATTTGACTGACAGAATATGGTACTAATTGTACCATTTCTCATTCATCATTTAACACAAATATGATCTAATTTAAAAATAATCTGATTTAAAATAATATTATTCTAATTTTGTCGGATATTGGTGAACTCATTGACATTGAGGAAAAAATTAGCGAAAATCTAACTCAAGGTTTACAATGCAACACTTTTGATACATTAAATATGCAATGTAAAAAATTTAATCTTTAAGGTGTAATGTGAAAATCTTAAAATCTTTCAAGGTGTAAAATGTAATTTATCTTTCATCCTTTCAACAACAATTCAAAATTTTTATTATCATTTTAATTATTTTAGAAGAACTCTAAGATAATATTCTATTACGAGGTTTACATAAACAAACCTCAAGAAAAACATGCAATAAACTATATTAGTAGGTGCTACAACATCTTTTGGAGAAATTCAACTATCATGCCCCACCCATGAAACTTGTCTACAAAAGTTCTATCAACAAAAATTTACATATGCTGAGAGACTATTTATTTTATTAAAATCTCAATAAGGAAAAAATTGACAATATAGACAATAATGAGATGCAAAATTGGCCTACATTCAATGAGGTTAGGAGTTCAAGCTTTTTTTTTTTAAAAGAAAACTTGTATAGTGGTGTTTACATCCAAAAATAGCTAGATCTAAGGGTGACACGTGAAAGAAATCCGACGGTCACAAGGAGTCTGTGGGAGTCCACAATTGACAGGACGTTTAGAGGAATAGAACTCTTAGAATCCCTAGAAAAGAGCAAATGTGACATCATGAGCCGCCAGTTGGAAACGGTTCAACACACATTCACGTACCTCAAGGGACGAGGCCATGGTCACGAGTAGCGGCCGAAAAAGATGGATCAACGGTTAACAATCATCTCTATAAATAACCGAGGCTGGGTTACCAAAAAAAGATCCCCACAATCAATCATAAATACTCTTCACAAAACCACCCTATCTTTTTACTTAATCCTTGCTTCCGAGCAATCTTTATTTTTGCTGTATTACATCACTTCAGTAATCTTTTACTGCTTTCAGTTAATTCTAAGTCTAGTATTCAATTCGTCTTCCATATTTGAATTTAATTTACTTGATACTTTGCATTTCCGTCATTTACTTTTTAGTAGCGTTCATACGTCTCTGACTGATGAAATTATTTAAAGTCCTTGAAGCTCCAAGGCATAGAAAAGAACCTAGAGGTAACCTCACGTCTCACTACAGTTTCATGAACAGTCACGATTTTAGAACCCCACGTTGACTTTGACACGCCTGCAATCTGAAAAATATGACAAACAAGTGGTAACAAGTTATCCTTCCTAGATTTAAAGAACCTAAATTCAATTTTCATAAATTAATTAACGCCTAATATTCATTTTCCTTGTAGGGGTAACATACACAAATCATTGTATATAATAAAAATGTAATGTCAATACTCCAAATCATCGCTCAACAATGGAAGGAAAGGTAAATGTAATCTTAATGAACAAGTAACAAGAGAACCAAAGCACATTCATATTTCATTTTTTGACAATATGGAGGTGATGTTTGGATTTGAATTTTTTGGTTTTCTTGGGTTCTTGTGGTCGCAATATGATGTTTTTGATAAAGTAGTAAAAATTATGTGTTGTATCTTTGCATGATCACCAATTAAGTATGATGATCAGGCCCAGATCACATATGTAGACTAACAAAGGCTCAATCACAATTTCAGTTGGATCAAACCCACCGTCTTGAAATGTGACGCCCATAAAATCGGGGGTCATTTGTCAACCCATTGATCACCCATCAACCCGCAGAAATACTCGTGAATGTCGCATAACCCGACACCACAACACAACATCCCTTTTACTGGAATCACAACAATACAAAGTTTGGGCATAGTCTCCCTTGTACCGGGCACTCCCAAACGCATAACATGTATACCAATCAACCACATGACCCATTTAAGGTCCAATATATATCAATTACTCCTAATATAACACCATTTACCCTCTCGAACCTCGAAGTAAGAGGACTCAAGCAACGAAAGCATAGCAAAACATTTAAAATTTTGAAGTTTGAAGAAAACCTACCGGTAGAAGATGTGCAAGTTCTACCGGTAGAAAAAGGCTACTGAAATTGTTCTACCGGTAGGAATGTCAACGTTTTACCGGTAGGAAAACTCACTGGAATTGTTCTACTGCAAAACTTGACTTTCTACCGATAGGAAATGCCTACTGGAAAAGTTCTACTGGTAGAAGAACCCATCGTTCTACCAGCAAGTCTTCCCAGTTTTTTCTCGATTCCATCCTTTTCCAATTTCAATCCATTTCGACCTTTTATAACACCAACCCAAACTCATATAACATCTATTTTAAACAAAATACAGTTCATATGAGTTCTATTACAATCTTTTACATACAATTATATGCCCAAAACTAAATAACATATTAGTTTTACAAAAACAAACTTTAAAAGCCACATTTCGGTTTTTCTTCATCAATGAGGGCCCGTGTGAGAGCCATCTACTGGCGCATGCCCTGCACCTGAAATATTATCCCCATAAAAGGTGAGTCACGCTCAATAGAGTATCTCCTAAAGAGGCTACTTCCCAACCTAGATGCATATGAAATGTTTATGTACAATTCACAAGCAACAATCACTCCATTCAAGAATATACAATTCAACAATGGAATCTTCTATGTCATGCCATGATATGAGATGAATGTGAGACCCGATCATGCATTGCATACATATTCGCATAATTTTGTGGGCTCAATTGTAATTATGTGAAACTATTAAAAGGTTAATTTAAGTAAACCCTTTATAGCTATGATGTGTGTGAGCATACATCGAGTATGTGGACCCCGTTAGTGAAGTAGTAGTGAGACCCATTTATAGCAATTTCATATGTGAAAATAGTAGTAGGTCGATTCTGAAATCACTTAAGAACTTGGGGGGAGACAAGCGTAATTACCCAATTAGAAGGAGTCAACTTTACATGTGTAGGAATATGAAATGGGTGAGTCAAACTAAAGGCCAGGTGGATGTGTGTGTGTTTGCTAAGGTGTAGTAATGTGTGTGTGTTTAAACATAAAATAAGTGTGTGTGTGTGTGTTCTTCTTGGCTGAAAACCGAGAATGAGGGAGAGTGAACAAAAAAAAGAAAAAAAATATGTGTGTGTTTCCTTTAAGCCGAGAACAAGGAGGAAGAGAGAGAGAGAGAGAAATAAGCTTGGTGGGTGCTCCTAGTCCAAGCCGAGAGGGAGAAGAAAGAAGGGAAAAGGAGGAACAACCACCATGACAAACAAAAAGTGAGAGGAAACAAGAAGAAGGTGAAGGTAAGAGTGTGTGTATGTGTGATTAAAATTTAAGCATGTGTGTGTGTTATGTGTGGGCTATTTTATTTTAATTTAATGGGCTGTTTTATTTTAATTTCAAAACAGATTTTTTTTTGAGTCTAATTAAGTGTGTTGAACATAATTTAGGGGCTGTTAAGAATGGGTTTTAAATGGGTATTCAATCAGGTAAAAAAAAAATGTGAAAAATGACTATTTGAGATGTTCGGGATGCTATTCGTGGGATAGGTTGAAACCAAAATTATGGGAGTGAAATGAGGAGTTAAAGGGTTCAATAAAGGGGATGCTTAGTGATTCAGGTCTAATATTTACATTTGTCAGAGGTAATATTGATCATTTTATTGTGAAAGTGTGATATTTATGTTGATTTAATTGAAGATTAAGGCTATGAGAATGAAAGATGAGTTGTGTTGTTTTGCAAGCTAATAGTGCAAAAATTGGAGTGAAGTTATGAGAAGAAAGGAAGCATAGCTCAGGACGGATCACACTGGAACACGCGTCCGGACGGATGAAGTGTACGCGTCCGGACGCGATTGGCAGAAAGTTGATAAACAGAGGAAGGACCATTCTGGAAGTTGCGTCCGGACGGTTGAGAGACACGCGTCCGGACGCGTGTCAAGCTTCTGCTGCCGAATTTAGAATCCTAGTGGGATGCAATCTCTTTGGAATGTAATTTATAAATACGAACCTAGGACCTTGTAAAAGGGGGTTCTTTTTCATTAGTCTGTTTTGAGATCCTTTTACCATGTCTGGCTAGAAGGCTAAGCTAGGGCTAGGGAAAAATCTCTCAACGGAGTACGGTATTCTTATTGACTTTTGTACTTAAGGATTTATGTTATTGTGTTAATTTAATCCCAAATCTTTTAGCAAAGTGTTTATGCTGTATAAACTCTTGAGTTGTTGTGCCACGTACATCAATTGCTTGATTTTCCCTGCGTGTAAATCACTGGTTATTCCACGCTGGAACGATTAACATTATTTCATAAGATAATATGATTAAATGATTATTCAGGTTCCTGGTAGTCTTTTGATTATAACCATTGGATTTATCACTTGATTTGTTAATTGGGTTAACTGACATTTAATTCCTCTTTCAAGTCAAGCTTTGAGTCTTTAACTATTATTGTATGAAGTTGAGAGGGAGTACCTGACGCTCTAGTATTTTATTTATTACTGTTTTAATTACCAAAAATCACTTTTCTCCAATCAACAACTTTCCAAACAAATCCTTTTTCGTTCAAATTACTTTTGTTGTTTGTGTGATTGTTCCTTGTTACAATTCCTCGTGGGATCGACCTTGGACTTCCGAGATTATATTACTTTGCTCAACCTGCGCTTGGGTTTACACTTTTAAAGTTGAAGCACTTAGCATGATTAAATGTGTGTGTGATTTTAAGTGTGGCTATTTTAAACGAAAAGTGCGATAGAGATTGGAAATGGGTGCCGGTAATGCCGAAACCCTGATTTATAAATGCTATTATCACATGTGTGAATTTTAATCCAAATGACCCAAAATTTTGCATGCTGCATTTTTAAGTGATGCTTGATGTGATAATGTGAATTTCGAATGTAAATGAATATAATATCCGATACGAAATGTATGAAATGCCAGAAGTACAATTTTTAGAATATAGGGTCGAAATGTGTGAAAATGAGCCCCTGGTCAATGTGTTTGACCTACTACATCCTAATTGTGATTAATGTGAGTGATTTTGGAGATTTTGGGAGAAAATGTGATCCCTAAATCTAATGTGCCAGTATGTGAGTGGACAGTGCGGTAATTGGGGTTATCAGGGCACTTTGGGTTAATCATCTTGCATGCATTAGTGCATGATTAACTATTAGATGTGATAAACATATTGATACTGTAATTACAAATGTGTTGGGTGGAACAGGTAGGACCGTTGGTGTTGAGATAGATACGGAAACACCGAAGGGATCCACCGGTAGGTCTGAAGGCCCGTAGATCTGTACCCGTAGATCTGTACACTTGAGGCGGGTATATATCTTTATATGTTTTGAAAATGCTATTATAAGACGGTAGTAGATGATAGAATTTAATAGCAACTCTTCAGGATTATGTGCTACGTGCTTTTGTGATTGAATGATGTTTTGTACCTTGTATTGTGTATTGTGGAATGTGGCACACTGTTTGAGACATGAGCGTCGATGCCTGATCACTGGGCGTGCAGTGGTGTGCTAGCACTGTGGTGTTCCCGGGAGATTCAGGAGACACGGATCCATGTGGAATCGACTACCCGATGAGGGGTAATATGGATGTGATGTGACTTATGAATTCTTTGGAATTGGATTGATTCTGTTGTTTGATACGTGTATCTACGTAGTATCTATCTACTTTGGTGTATTAATATCATTTCCATTTCATATACAACATGTATACTCACTGAGCGCGTGGTTTAGCTCACACCCCTATAAGTTCTCCTTTTCAGGTACTATAGAGGGAATTGCAGATCAATCCACCGTCCAGTCCGTTGAATATTGTCTCGTAGAATTGAGTTCAGTCCAGAGTGCGAAGTTAGTATAATATCACTCAGGTTGTATGTCTGTTAATTATGTATTTAGGTTAATGAGTTGAGTGATACAGGTGTTATTTAGGGAGTTTGTTATAGCAAGTTATAGGTATATAATTATAAACAGACTCAACAAGCATACATGTGATGTATGCTATGTGGGTGTGGGATTTTGCATTTATATATAACCTAGAAAAACAATCATATGGTACATGTGTTATATATGGTACATGTTATGAGTCAGGTATTACCATCATGCTTAATGACTAAGGTGATGGGTGGTGTTATTGCACCTGTGGGATTATTCAATGTTTTATCAATTCAGATTATATATGTAAACAGGTGTATTAAAAACCTAGTCGCGTCTCATTCTTGGGAGACCGGGATGGGGTGCGACAATGAAACTCACGCATGCAACTCAACCTGAGCCTTTACCAGTTCCCTCAACACATGCAACGCCATGCATATGAATCCGGACATTTCAAGCCCCCGCCATTGATGTTGCACATTCAATGACCAATTTAAATCCCGGACTTTCTTGGAGTGGGCATTTATGGACTGACACCAACGGGCACCCAACCGACACGACATTAATGGATTTCCACCAATGGCTCCGCGTATGCCAACACACTTTATGGACTCTACACCAACGGAGTGCGTATCCAATCACCGGGCCTTGCACCCGAGGGACATTCTAATCCTTCTTGCTAATCTCGACCCTATTTTCAATGCAAACCGTGTGACTCAGTCGAACCTCTGTCCAACTATCCCGAGCCCACGCATTATCCACCAAGAATAGTGCTTGATCAAACCATGCACACACACCCACACTCATGTCAAATGCCTACGAATGTGATGTTACTCGTGCGTATGCAATGTATATGTACAATTGCATTCTATATCATTATGCAACTAAGATCTCAATTGCAATTTCAACATCATGTTCCATATGTCATGTGCACATAATGAACAATATTTCATCTCATTCAACATTCTCAATTATCAATTATATCATAAGCATATAATTACAATTTACAACATCATCCAAGTATGTTATTCCAATTTCATCAAAACAATATACTTCGATCATTCAAGGCATTTTAATCAAACACCTTCAAGACACTAAATCATGTAATCACATAAAGTACCCAATTTTATCACATAACTCAAGAAATCACATTAAGTCATTTTTGCATACCCAATTCAAGTTAGAATTGATTTTACCCATTTTTATACCCATTTTCCACATTTCAACTATCATAGGTAAGTGTCATATATGAGATTACATCTCTAACACCCTATCCATTCCATATATAAACCCTAGGTTGGAAATGAACCTAATTACAAAAATAACCCTACCTTTTGAAGCGTAAAAATAAGTTGTAGAAACCTTCAAGAACACAAACCAAGTTCAAACCTTGATTTTCCCCAAAAATCCTGTTTTTGAATCTTCGGTGAAATCCGCGATTTTTGGTACGTAGTCGTAGCCCTCGTCGCGTAGAGGAACTTTAATTCTTGGCCCAAGTCAATTCGACCAAATGAACGCCGTATATCGTAGAAAGAAGTTGAAACACTCTTTTTTTCCCTCTCTTCCCTCTCCAACATAAAAACCCAGCTGAAATGGGGAGAAAATCTGATTTTCTCCCATATTTATACCTCTTGGAATGCTTGGGCCTCGTCGCGCCACACATCCTCTATTCCCGGGTCCGATTTTGTCTCAAAACGATTAAATTTCGTCTCGATTTAAGTTCAAAATATTTTTATATGAACTTCCTTTAAATTATTTTTTAATTTTCTAAATTTAATTCTTGGTCTTGTTTATTAGGTCACGCGACACCCGATCGCCTCGTAAAACGTGAAAAATCTGACAATCTCAGAATTCGATGAAAATTGACCGGGTAACTAGATTTCGTGAGACGAATCCAACGGTGAGGTCCATTTTATCATCCGAGTTCTAGAAAAATTTGAGTTTTCAACCCGTACCAAAGTGGCAATTTACTATTTTACCATTTTTCATAAAAAATCAAATTTACCTGGGTTTTACATGAAAGACCCAGTCTATTAATAACGCATGTGGGAATCTCCGTTTTAGGAAAGGGAATCAATGGAACACAATCATTGGGGTGCACATTACCAGCTTCAAAGAATCACATTTCCCGTTACGGGAATGACACTGACCTCACAGAACCACCCCGCTCATCGTTATGAGAATGACGCCTTGATCAGGACTCCCTTGGAGCCATTAAGAAACTTTACTTGCCTACACATGGGGGACATCACTCATCTCTCAGCATTCTACACTCGTTGAGTAATAAAACTCTCTGGCCACCGTAGTCATTCCCTATGGAGTAGGTCGCTCAGACCGAACCACCTAATCTGTGTGTTTGATTGTGTTGAGCATACCCCATCATATATTCCACCATATACTTAATTTATTTTCCATAAACCCTTTTGTGCATCATCAATTTGGTACAGTATGTGGGAACGATGTATTTTTCAACCTACTGTATTCCCGCTTCTTTTGTCTATCATAACTAGATCCATGAATCAACAAAGGGAAGATGATGATCAATCACGTCACAACGAGGTCTCTCCTTCGCCAGAAAACCCCGTTGCTGAACCACAATTACTAGAGACTATGCAGTTGTTGGTAAACCAAAACCACTCCATCAATTGATACTTGTTGGACATCCTCGAGGAGTTGTGCCCAGCAACCAGGAAGGCCAGGTGCCTTGCCTAAGATGCCAAGGCACTCTGGCTCCCCTCCTCGTGTGCCCACTCCATCCTCTCATGCTGGCGACTCTCCGTTCCAAGAGAATGAGGGGAAAACCCAACATGCGGACCATGAAAACCACTATAATAACCCTTCTAAGGGCGTCTCCAACCACTGGGATGAAAAAATCAAGGAAGTGTAGAACTAACTAGGTGACATCTTCAACGACATGAAGGCGCGAGGGTCGGAAATAGTCAAGTACCTTGTGAGGTCTACTACAAAGAATGTTGTTGTGATTTTTCTATTGCCTACTTGTAATTTTACAGGCAATATTCCTTTAGCAGAAGACTATCCTCCAGCAAAATTACTAACTGTGATGTTAGTATGAAACAATTATTCATCTCTCTCGTTTAGTACTTTTAGTATCCTCGAAGGTAGGATGTTGACAACTGACCTATTGTCAACCAGAACTTTGCTAACTGGCTGGCCATTGATGTGGGTCTGTATGTATAGTGGTCTCAGATGTTTGGCCAATTCTTTTTTTAGGGAGTGCAACACCACTCTATCTGTCCCCAGTCTCCTTGTTTATGCTGGTCTGAATTCCTCTACAGTTTTTGTGAAGACTACAACTGACTCAATATTATCTTCCACATCTCCTACCAGTTGGTTTGGTTGTCTTGACTTAGCCTTGAATGCTTCAGGCAGAGTCAATATCATATTGCATGTTGCATTATCTTTAAGGAGAGGTTTTATGTCTTCAAAGTCCACGAGTCATCGATAAATCAAAGGAATATTGCCCAAAGTTTAAGGGTGCATCCTTTTTGAATGGATGAATGAATGACATGTTCATAGGATCCACAATTTTTTTCAAGGGGTCACACATAATTGGCAACTTCCCTATGATCTATGTCACATCTATCTCAACTTCTCCATCGAAGTCTTAAAAATAAGTTCCTAGTGAACTATTTTTCCTTTGTTACTATTCCCTAAATAATATTTCATATATGGTGGCCCTGATTGAGAGTTCAAAGAGATCTATGAACTTCATTCATTCGAATTTCTTTCTTTATTCAAAGTCTAAACCATGATGGGCTAGTTTCACCAATTCAACTTTGGGAAAGTGAACATGACATTTGTTTCTTCCTTTCTTGAATCTATCGATGTATTATTCTATAGATTCATTCAATTTCTGTCTTAATCTTGACAGATCTACCATTGAAACCTCTGATTCATGTCTAAATAACTGAGCATGAAACTGCTCTTCCATTTTTTGCCAATTTTGAATTGAATTTGTAGGCAAATTTATGAATGAAGCAAAGGTTGTCTTTGTTAAAGATTGTGAGAATAGTTTTATTTTCAGATTCCCATTATTTCTAATTTCCCTACATTGGAAAGTGAATCTACCTATGTGTTCTATTGTGGATTGATTATCTTTACCAGAGTAAAGATGGAAATTTGGGATTTTATATCCCCTTGGGAATTCCTCATAGTCAATCCATAGTGGATACGATTTCCTGAACATAGGCCTCTCGATTTTTCTAGGGCCAAGGCCATACAAGTCTTGAATCATCTCTGGTAGTTGATTCCTATTAAAATCCATATTTTGGTGGCCTTCTAAATTTTCAAACTGGTCAAAGGGTTGCCCTCTGCACTTGGGTTGAATTCCTTTATGGGTGCCAATGGGGGCATAACATGTCTTTCATAACCTCTTCTAATCTTTCATTAGTCACTATTGGTGGTGGTCTTTGATTTTTTGTAGGAAGCACCATAGGGCTGGTTTTTTCTTCTTATACTATTTAATTTCGAACCACAGTAGTTGATTTCTAATTAACTGATCATGACATTGGTATCTGACCACTCGTTAACTCATGTGTGGCATTAACCAAGTCTTGCCTAATTCTAGAATTATGATTATGCAAAATCTGCTTGAAATTTTGCATAAATTCTTACATCTGTAAATTATCATGGCCTCTGGTTTGGCCATTTTCTAGATATGTAGATTCCACATGATTGGTACTCGAACTTGCTTCATGATTGCCATTAATTGGCGTTGTTTCCATATTTTCAGTGGTACAAAACACAATCTCGTATTGTTTCCTTATTCAAACCATTTTCCTTATTCAAGTTCGCTATGATGTTCCACCGGGTGTGCCAAAAGATTGTTGCTCCAAAACATATGTTGTTATCGACGAAAAGATCCCAATCGACAGACAGTTCTTATATGACTTCCTTATTTCATGACTCATTTGGATGGATTTAATAGACAAACACAGTGCAAAAAACTAATAAAAGAAAATTCTTTTATTAATTCAATCGAATGGACTTCGGCTACAAAAAAGACTGATTAGCGGATTTGAACGTAGCAGTAACTGCCTCCTAAAATTAACTTAAAACTACTCCTATAAATGCCCAGATCGTGGGTCTTTTGAGGGTTTGAATGTATCCTTCATCTTTTTCGCTACATGCCCTTTTATGACCATTGTCTTTGATGGTTTTTCTTCCATCTATGGTTACAAAAAAGTAAACTCTAGTTTATTATTTCTTTTCAGTCATAGTTGTGGCTGATCATCTCTCGCATTTCTACAGTTTTTGTCACTTGGTATCTTCTTAGTATATCTAGATTTCCATATGTCGATATATTGAATATTCATAAGTTTTATTTATTTTATGTCCGAACACTTTTGTATAAAGTATAAAGTAAAAAAGTAATATAGTAAAAGAAACATTTGATTTAGGAAATGTGACTCTATCAAGGTTGGATTACTTTTATGGCTTATTTTCAGTTTTTCCTTGGTTTCTATTATTTGTAGGAAATTTTTTTTTTATTAAATGGAGTAGGAATGTTAATTTATTTAGTGATTTTTTGAAACTTTTTTTATCTTGATTTGGCAGTTTGCAACTCCTTAAACCTATCATAGTATAGCATTGTATACTTAGGATTTGGTCCATATGGCTTTGAAACACATTACTAGGAGTATTAAAATAGTTCAATGACTGAGGGCTCCAAGTGAGTATTTTCCTTCCCTATTACAAAGGATTCTTCGACAAGTTGTCCCCATCAGAAACCAATAAAAACAAGAGGAACAAATAGAATTATACATTGAAGAGGAAATTGTCGTTAGGATGGGGATCTCTTCAACTACAGGATTTGTCCACAACATGCTTTGGGAGTGTTTGTATTACGTTTTTCAACTGTTGGATACACACCCCTTTGAAGTGAAACGCCTCTTCAATGCAACTGTTCATATTTCACTGCAATAACAATTATCATAAAATTCATGCTTTTATGAGAGGGTCTCAAATGTGAGCACTATAGCCACAGATGCCAACATCTCCCACTTGGCCATAAAGGCCAAAATACATGCATAATGAATAGTTCTAACCACGAGAATTTCCTTGCATGTTGCGATTTACACTTATGTGTTGTATATGTGGTCTTATGGTGACACATCCCAACATCTCTCACTTGACCATAAAGGCCCAAATAAATACGTAATCAATAGTTCCAATCATTATGTGTTTTTTGTATTTAGTAGATTTCACACTCATGATATATAATGAACTTGGTCACGAGGCTAAGACCCAATAACTTACAAAATTAGTACTTGTTCCCTTAGTCAAGGGATTAACAATCATTTGCTCATGGCAAATAACTTATGGTTTGGAACTCTATGTGCACCTTTATGTGCTTACCTTTGGAACTCTTTGCTTCACTATAAAACAACTTTGATGCTTAATTATCATAGAATATATGGATAGGTCTTTGATCAATTTTCATTTGATATCCTGAATGAAATGTTTTATTCAAACAAAATGAGTTGACATAAGGGTATAATGAACGAAAGGTGGATAATGAAATTAAACTGTTGATTTGCGCACAAATACCGGTGTAAAATCCTACTCAAAGCCCGTTAATTCCGCAGAATACTAGTCTTTAAAACTTCAATAAAGCTATTGGTTCATAAAAATACCAGAAGATTTAGAATAAAAGAGAAAACTCTCTCCATTGTATTCAATAATCAAAAGCTATTGAGCCCTAAGGCTTACAAGAATATAAATAGTGCAAAAAACCTTAAAAAGGAAAGTTCTAAAATAATACAAATTTTACTAGAAAAAGGAAAGATCTAAAATAATTAGACGGCTAAAAACTACTAATCACCCAGATCAACACATAACTAACGGTGATCAATTCTGACTTTAGATGGTGAAATTATTCAGCTACAAAAAAGGACAAAAACGCATTTTTCAAGTCTTAAACGAAGGAATTTGCCTGAAATCCACTATGGGTCATCACATCCCCTATTAAGAGTGCGATGAATTCATTTTTTCCCGTCATTTCTAATTGAACATGGGTGCTTGAAAACCCATGAATACGAAAGTAGCTCCAAAAAAATCAACATGTTTGACTGACCCGAACCACCCCGATATCGATCTCATCGATCCAAGTGTTGTGCTACTATCAAATTTACATCACATTGCCTTTTCGATTGGCTTCCTTTAAATCAAATAATGCAACATTGCATCTCATAATCTTTTAAATTTCAAACTAAATGCCATTGATTTTTCTGAAATGGGCGATAAATCAAAACACTGGTGATGATAGACTCAGTCAAACTATCAAAAAAATTTGAATACTAAACTATTTTGATTCCAGATTCTACTAAATTGATTCGTGAACAAAATCCGAACAGTTCTTCTTTCAAGCAATGCAACAGTTCTTTCTATTGATGTAACCCATGCAAGGGTCACTTATTCAAACAAATAACAGCCCAAAAACCCTACAACTCGTCGACACTACACTGACAACAAAATTTGATCACCCAAATGAAAATTTAGCATCCAGTTGTCTTGAAATGTGTCTCTAACTTTATGAAGATTTTTATGTGGATGAATTCAATGATTATGGGAACTAGTAGTAGAGAAAATTGGTTGTTATGAAATAGGCATGCAACCTAATTTCTTTGTAAAATTTCATATTGCCCCAATCTCTTTTTCAAACAATATTGCTGATACCAATGTTGGAAACCAATAAAAACAAGAGGAACAAATAATATTATACATAGAAGAGGAAATTTATATTAGGCTGGGTATCTCTTCAAGAGGGGAATTTGTCTACAACAAGCTCTAGGAGTATTTCTAATATGCTTTTCAAGTGTCCAACGCCTCTTCAATGCGACTGTTTATATTTAATTGTAATAACAATTATAATATATATGTTAGATTAAAACTCATGCTTTTATGAGAGAGTCTATACTTAGCCGAAAAATGGACGTGTCTTGGAGGCACCTTACACCGAGGCACTACATGAGTTTGAAGCAAGGTGATCGAGCTAAGGTTTTCGAAAAATTATGGAGACATGTAACTACAAAAGACCACACGGCTTATGATGGCATGGGCTTGATCCAACATGATTGATGGTTCAATTAAGGCAATGTTGGTGCATGGCTTCAAAATGCATGGCATAGGCTTGACCAAACATGCTTGAGGGTTCGTGGGCAAGGCTTGGCTATTGATTTTTGGGCACATAGTTGGCACATGTCTTCTCAATGCATGGGACCAGGCAATTGAGAGCGGTTGTTGTATATGACCTGATCATGAGAGATTGTTTAGGGCGGTTACAAGGCACAACCTGATTATGGGTGAGCAATTATAGGTGGTTACCAAGTTAGATGCTGAATTGGAGGAATAGCTAGCCACCTTTCAAGCAGTGATACAACCTGTCATGGCAGTTATTGCTGGAAACTGTCATGCCAATGTAACTGACTGGTTAGTAGGCCAATAAACCTAGACAATTGGGGGTGTCAACAATCATATTCTTTCTAAAAATAAGGGATACCATTTAATATATAGACAAAGAGAGTCCTTGGCCAAATTTGAGATTGATTGTGTTTGTGACCAATCAATATAAGGTTGGAGAGTGTTTTCCATGTAAATTCATGTGTTGGATTTGTGTGTGTTTGTTATTCGTGTTTGTGTGGTTGGTTGTTGAAGTAACACCTTCATAAGTAGTCTCAGTTGCGAGAAAAATTGAAAAATGAAAGTTACCCCATGAAATTTTGATATCAGAGCGAGGTGTTGACGAAAAGATCGATTCATGGCTGATGGAATGAATGCTGATTTTAGGGAAATGTGGTTCATTTGGAGGTTATAGTTGGTTCCCCTCAGTCTATTGATGTTGTGGCCATTTCTATATAGCTCAAGTTGTTATATCAGCAATTCAAAGAAATGCGGGTGTCCCAAGTACAACTCAAAAAGGCCAAAGATCATTTCAACGAGGAAAATAATGAGATCCTTGACATTCTTGCCATTCTGGTTTTTGGCAGTGAAAGCACATAGAAAACAAAGGTCCTAACCTTTTGTTGGCAGTCACAATGCCAAAGAACTTGAAAATTTCTTGTGGGATATATGACACTACTTCAAGGCAATTCTCACCCTGGATGTTGAGAAGGTAGATCTCATAAGCATGTACATAACCGGTGATGCAAGGTTGTGGTGGCGCACACAATTAGAGGACAAGTCTTATCCTCAAGTCACTATGTGTGAAACATTATCCGCTAAAATGAAGGAACAATTCCTTCCAAGCAACATGGCTTGACAAGCCCATGATGCTTTGTGAAAACTCCGGTATACAAGCACGATCCGTGAATATGTGAAGCAATTCTCGTCCCTCATGCTTAACATTAAAAACATGTCATAGGAAGACAAGCTATTCAATTTCATGTCTAGGCTTCAGACTTAGGCACAAGCTAAAATTCATTGGCAAGGGATAAAGGATTTACCAATTGTCATGGTTTTGAAAATCGATCGTTATGGTGCATGGCCTTTACATAACAGTAACGATGGCAAACAAACATGCTACACTCATTTTTTTAGTAAGATTTTATTTCATACTTGTAATGGCCATTGCGGTACTGTTACGGGTCTATAACACCTATAAGGGCTGATAAGGGTCAATTTGGACTGATACGGGCCATTACAACTCGAGAAGCCATATGAATAGCAAACCCCAAATTTGCCAGATGTTTTGCCTCCATTTCAACACAATAATCAGATTAAGCACCTACTGGAGGAATCTCACTGCACCGATGATGATGGTTGTTTTCTCCTTAGAGTGGAATCAAATTAAGGAATTCCTAAGTGTAGGAAGGGGTATCGTGTTTGCAACTCGATCAATTACTGAGGTCATCTCAAAGAAAACGAGTGGTTCAAGAGGTTATGGTCAAAAGAAAATAAAAACCTTGAATTTTGAGAATTGAATAGAGAAATTGGTCACTTAAAGAAAGAACAATTAAATGAAAGAATCGGTTGATCGACATAGATCACCTTATTGTGAATAGGTATTTTGACCCAAATTTCTATAACTCACTTGAGATTGTACTCAAACACACTTAAGTGATAGATATTATTTTAACACTCAGTTATTAATGATAAATGTGTATTCAAGACAATTGAACAATTTTGAGAGAATTCATTTCGATTGCAGTGATTCAAAGAATTATCTATGTCAAACCCAACTGTCTACGAGTAAGCAAGATGATAGACATATCGACAATGTATTCAACTTTAATCATTCAACTGACCCAAATACTTATTATTTGGAAAACCCTAATTTGAGTCAAAATCTCCAAATCCCGGATGAGACTACTCCATCCGATCAAACCGGTAAATGACTATTCACTCATGACTGATTTAAAATTGGAAGTAATTAAAGCAAGCATCATTGTAAATGAAATCAAGAAGACTTGAATTGAAATTGCAAGAATTGAAATTGATATTGAAAGTAAATACATTGTATTGAAATTGCAATTGAATGTAAACATTCGCAGAAAGAAACCAAAAGTAATTGAGTTGCAAGAATGCAATACTTGAATGTAAACAAAGCTTGTAAATTAAAACAATGGAGAAAGCTTAAAAGAAGAAGAAAGTCTAAAACCCTAGGAAAGAGAAAATAGAAGAACAGTGAATTGAACGATGGAATGGAGATCCTTTCTATCTTGCTAGACTTGGGTATTTATAGAAGATTTCCTGCTGATTTTCTCCCTTTGATCCACCAATCACAACCATTGAAATAAGCTAGTCGATTGCCTTCCTTAGGAGTCTTATTTACCGAAATACAGTAACCTACTGGTAGGTAGTACAAAATGACCTATCCGTAGGTTACTGTTCACTATTTTCCTCCTACTGATTGCCTTACTCTTCTACTGGCAAAACACCTCTCTATTTTCAACATATCAGTAGGACAGTAGTCTCCTACCGGTAGAACCATTTGCTGGCTTTAGCCATACCGGTAGAAGACCTACCGATAGAAAGGGTCTTTTTCCCAATTTTGCTTGTAGTGGCCTTGGATTCACTACTGGACCTTATATCACATCCTCCAAGTCCTCTATGACATTAAAACACATGCAAATCCTCATTTTTACAGTCGTTCACCTACAAACACACAAATTCACTATAAAATGCAAAACTCAAGTAAAATAAACAAATTAAACAACTAGCATGACTAAGATGAATGATATGAGGCCAATAATATGCAATATTATACTCTCATCACACCCCCCAACTTAGATTTTGCTAGTTCCTTAGCAAATAAAAAATAAACAAATAGAAACTTCCTAACATTACTCTATAAATTCCAAAGCATACTCCATCACATAGCAAATATCATCAAATTGAAATGCATATCCTTAAATAATAAATGGCATACTAATAGAATCAAAAGGACTTCATGTATATATCCGTTGTGCTTTTGAGTACAAAAAAAAAAAAAGTGTAATAGCCTTTTACCCATGGGTTCTTCTACTAAGGCTACTACTACCCAAAAGAAAACACCTAAGGTTCTACTAGAACCTATACACTAACTATAGACAAAAGAAAATGAAAAGGTAAGGAAGTAAATCCTAAAACCCATCACTTAGAATCAAACGTATGAGCATCCCCCAAATCTTCAACATCATCTTCATCTTCCTCAACAACATCATCCTCTACCTCAGAGTTAGCGATAATCACCGACCTCTCATAACTCTCGCCCTTGGTTGATCCCTCCCCCTTAGAAGTGGTAGCCTTGACATGAGTGTCCACTATTTTTGCTATACCCTCCACCACTTTTGAGTGCATGGAGGCATAGAGAAGCCAAGTTAAGAACCAGGTAGCCCAAGAGTGTTCATCTAGAGGGTCTGAAGATGAGATCCTCTTAGGAGCCATACCAAAAATCACAATCAAAAAATGAATCAAAGAGAGATTGGAGAGATTTTAGGGAATTGAGGACTTGAGAAGTTTGGTCTAGGGTTTTTGGAACCTAGGAAGGAGGTTTTAGGGAATGGGTCTTAAGGGTTTAAGAGAACGAAGTGATTTTGACCAGTAACAAACCTTTTTATTATTATTTCTTTTCGGATAGAATAGGAACCTATCGGTAGGAAACAACACATCTGACCTCGTGATGTGAATCAATAGAATTACCTTGACGATCTCCAAATCACCTTTGAATCACCTTGCCTTCCTTGGGAACGACACCAAAAATGTTTGCTCCTCAAAGTGGTATCAAATGAAGAAGGAATTCCCAAGCATAGGCAGGGGTATCGTGTTTATAACTTGGTCGATTACCAAGGTCGTCTCCTCAAGGAAAACTAGTGGTTCAAGAGGTGATGGTCAAAAGAAAATAAAAACCTTGAATTTTGAGAATTGATTGGAGAAATTGATTACTTAAAGAAATAACAATTAAATGAAAGAATCGGTTGATCAGTAGAGATCACCTCACTGTGAATAGGTATATTGACCCAAATTTTTATAACTCACTTGAGATTGTATTCAAATGCACTCAAGCGGTAGATATTCTTTTAACACTCAATTATGAATGACAAATGTGTATTCAAGACAATTGAACTAATTTTGATAGAATTCACTTCGATTGTAGTGATTCCAAGAGTTACCTGCGCCAGACTCAACTGTCTACGGGTAAGCAAGATGATATATATATGTATATATATATATCGACAGTGTATTCAAATTTAATCATTCAATTGAGCCAAATACTTATTCTCTGGAAAACCCTAATTTGAGTCAAAATTCCCAAATTACGGATGAGACTACTTCATCCGATCAAACCGATAAACGACTACTCACTCATGACTAAATTAAAATTGGAAGCAATTAAAGAAAGAATCATTGTAAATGATAGCAAGAAGACTTGAATTGAAATCACAAGAATTGAAATCACAAGAATTGAAATTGCTATTGAAAGTAAATAACTTGTATTGAAATTGCAATGAATATAAAATGTTCACAAAAGAAACCAAAATTAATTGCATTGCAAGAATGTAATACTTGAAATTAAACAAAGCTTGTAAAGTAAAACAATAGAGAAATCTTAAAAGAAGAAGAAGAACATCTAAAACCCAAAGAAAGAGAAAATACAAGAACTGTGAATTAAACGATGGAATGACGATCTCTTCTCTCTTGCTAGACGTGTGTATTTATAGGAGATTTCCTACTGATTTTTCTCCCTTTGAACCACCAATCACAACCCTTGAAATAAGCCAGTCGATGCCTTCCTTAGGAGTCTTAGTTACCGAAATGACCTACCGATAGGACTATTCACTATTTTCCTCCTACTGGTTACCTTACTTTTCTACTAGTAGAACACCTCTTTATCTTCAACCTACCGGTAGGACAATAGTCACATACCAGTAGAACCATCTTCTGGCTTCAACCTTACCAGTAGAAGACCTACCGGTATAAAGGGTCTTTTTCTCAATTCTACTTATAGTGGCATTGGCTTCACTCTTGGACCTTGTATCTCATTCTCCAAGTCCTCTATGACATTGAAACACGTGTAAATCCTTGTTTTTACACCCGTTCACCTGCAAACACAAAAATTCACTATAAAATACAAAACTCAATGATAATTACCTTCAATATTATACGAGGTTAAAAATATGCAATATTATACTCTCATCAATGATAATTACCTTGAAGGTCTCCAGGTTCATGTCGGCCTCACTAAAGCCGATGAAGAGCATGGTTTGCAAGGCATGTCACCAAACTCATATTGGTGCTTCCACTGTTAATGGACTTGTCATGGGAGAATGGAATTGCATAAGCTTTGCGGAGATAGTGGAGAAGAGAAAGAGGTGAGAATTAGAATTAGAATGAACCAGAGAGAAGAAGAGGGAGGTTAGTGGGTGGAGAAGATGAGGAGGCTGGGTTGTTGGATTTGGAGTAATGACTTTTATTCTTGGGTTAAAAATCTTGGAAGCTATAGGGTTCTTTTTTTTTTTTTTTTCCTCTATCACACCTAACGAGTTGCTTTATTACTAGTTTATTCAAGGCCCATCATTGATGGGTTAATTTTTTTTTGAGTAAATAGGCTAACAATATTCTTACTTTCTTAAAGTTTTAATTTTACACAGCCTATAATTATTGGTATTTCAAAGAAAAATTGATCATTTTTTATTATAATTATTGGCCACTATGATCATTTTTTAAAGATTATATAATGATACCGCCAATACAAACATGCCTATCTCATTTTGGTGATCACTAAATATTCATATTGACTTGACTTTAGAGTAGAAACATGCAAACATGCATTTTTAGGCGAGGTGTGAGTTAGACAAAAAAATCATATCTCCAATTTTTGTTACTGTTATGTAATGCTCGATATGACCCGCGCTAGTTACGTCATTATCATTATTTAGAACTATGCCTGCTACTACTGTTGTAGCAAATGCCTTGGTGGACTACAAAACAAAGGCCAACTCTTAAGAGAATGAGTCCAAAGGGAAGGCCAAGTTCAAAAATAAGGATAACAAATCCGGTACCACAGATCAACAATCCGACAAGCCCTCTATGTCAAAATGAGGAGCCAACTAGGGATGTTTCACCTGCAATGGCCCCCATTGTGCTAGAAATTGCCCCCAAGAAAGCGAAACTTTGTGGCCTAGTGACTGAGCATGTTGATCGTGCAGACGAGCCTACACAAGTCAATCCATTGCAGCTTCTTAATGCAATTCGTAAAGAGGGGCCCATAGCTGGGAGGGGACTAATGTTTGTGCAGATTCGAATGAACAACATTTCAGTCCAGGTGATGGTTGACAAATGCATGACACATAATTTTGCTTCTAGGTGAGTGTTTTAGTGTCTTGGTTTGGCCTTGACCAAAGATACCAAATCAAGGTCGTTAACTCAGAAACAAAATCAATAGGCGGTATTGCAAGAAACATGCCATTGAAAGTGGGTGATTGGCAAAGACAATGCAATTTTATAGCACCATCTCGATGATTTTCAGGTGATTATCAGGTTAAATTTTTTACAAAGGCAAGAGTGCCTGTGATGTCTCACTTGCATGGATTGTTCATGATGGTCATGCCTAGTCACTACTTTGTACTCCTCATCAAAGCCAAGAATTCGAGGCAGATGTTATATGCCTTACAAGTCAGAGATGGCCTATAAATGAAAGAGGCAACATACTTGACCATGCAAATCGAGGATGATGAGCCCAAAGCATTGCAAGTCCTTGAACCAGCACAACAGTTGCTTATAAAATTCAAGGATGTGGCAACTAATGAATTTTCAACCAAATTACCATCGAGACGGTAGATTTATCATGCAATTGAATTATTTCTAGGTGCAAAACCCCTACGCAGGTGCCATATCAGATGTCTCTATCAAAATTGGTGAAATTAAGGAGGTAGCTTGATGACCTTTGGAAGATTGGATTTGTTAGACCTTCAAAGGCTTCACACGGAGCCCCTATCTTGTTTCAAAAAAAGAAGGATGGGTTCCTTCAAACTCTGTCTACTATCGGGCCCTTGACAAGGTGATAGTCAAAAACAACTATCCAGTCTCACTCGTTGATAAGTTATTCGATTGGTTGGGGAAGGCAGTTTACTTCACCAAGATGGATCTACATCTTGGATATCACTAAGTCAGAATCTCTAAAGGAGATGAGGTAAAGACAACTTGTGTGATGAAGTATCCTGGCTTTCTTTGCTTCAAACTCCCCCTCACTTGGTTGACTATCAATTGAGAATTACTGTAGGTGATAAGGTGTTGGGCCTCCATTTCAGTTGCCAACCTTAGGCCGGATATGAGGGCTTCGTATTCTACTTCATTGTTAGAGGCTGCAAAGTGAAGTGTAACAACATATTTGATTAGAGTGTCATTGGGGCTGATTAGTATTAGGCCTGCTCCACTTCCCTTGCTGGTTGAAGAGTCATCCACGTAAAGTTTCCAGATAGATGACCCTATGGTGCAAGGAGGCGACAAGGGCGAGGAGATAGAGCGGGCCACGCTTGGAGAGGGAGCCTTAGAGGCCGTGGAGGACACCAAGGCACCTAGGCAGGGCGCCTGGGTGGTTTGGACGCCTGCCCTGGGCGTCTAGGTGGCTTGGGCGCCTACCTGGGCTGGTTGGTGATCTGTTTGGGGTGCCTGGACTTCTGGTGAGGCTTTCTGGGTGTCTTGTGGAGATTCTGAAGGTCTGCAGGGCTCCCCTTCTAGCGGAGTGAGCTCGGTAACAAATCCGCCAAGGTTTTTGGCTTGATGGCTGTCCTGAGTTGGTATTGTACATCAAACTCGTCTAGCTCTATTGCCCACTTGAGGAGTCTTCCAGAAACATCTGACTTTCCCAAAAATTCTCTTCAAAGGCTGATCTATGACGACGATGATAGTATGACTCTAGAAGTAGTGTCGGAGATGCCTTGTTGTTGAGATTAGGGCAAGCGCTAGCTTTTCTAGTCTTGAATATCTTATCTTTGCTCCCCGGTATGCCCTGCTCACGTAGTAGACGGGCCTCTGTACCCCTTCGTTATCCCTGATGAGGACGGAGCGAAGAGGTACATGTATAAGATTTCTCCCGGCATGGCATGGGAAAAGAGATGGGGCGCAGCTAGATAAGCTTTTAATTTCTGGAAAGCTTCCTCTGCTTTAGGTCCCTACTCAAAAGCCTTCCAAAGGATTCTGAAGAAGGGTAGGCACTTGTCTGTAGACTTGGAGACAAATCTATTGAGGGCTACAATTCTCCCATTTAGGCACTGAAGCTCCTAAACTGTGGTGGGCGACTTCATATCCAGGATGACTTTAATTTTATTTGGATTTTTCTCAATTCCCCTTTTGTTGACCATAAAGCCCAGGAATTTTTCTGATCCGATGCTAAAGGCGCACTTCTTGGGGTTCAGCTTTATGTGGTACGATATGATGATGTCAAAGGTTTCTTGTAGGTGGTCCACGTGATCCTCTTTGGCGAGGCTCTTTACCAGCATGTCGTCCACATATACCTCTATTGTCCTCCCAATCTGTGATCAGAACATCTTGTTCACCAATCGCTAATATGTTGCTCCCACATTCTTTAGTCCAAAAGGCATGACCCTGTAGCAGTAGGTTCTCTTTTGAGTAATGATGGATGTGTTCTCCTAGTTTGGGGGATAGATGTTGATTTGGTTATATCTAGAATATGCATCCAGGAAGGTGAGTAGCTCACGACCAACAGTGGCGTCGATAAGGATGTCAATTCGCGACAACTGGTAGCTGTCCTTAGGATATGCCTTATGCCTTATTGAGCTCAATGAAGTCGACGCAAAGGTGCCACTTTCCACCATTTTTTGTCATCATTACTACATTTGATAACCAAACCGGATATGCTACATTTTCTATCAGTTTTCCCACCTCCTTGTCCATTACTTATGCTCTTTCAGTGGAGACACTCCTTAACTTTTGGTGAATAGGCTTATAACAGGAATCGACATTGAGGCGGTGGGTGATAACCTCAGGGTTGATGCCTTCAAGATCCTCGTGTGACCATGCGAAGATGCCCATATTTCTCCTGAGGAAATCCACGAGCTAGCGGGCTAGATCCTCAGAAAGAGATGAGTCAATGTACACCGTCCTCTCTGGAAGCTCCTCGTCCAAAACCACTGGTGTGAGCTCTTCTATTGGCTCTCCTCTCTCTAGTGTGTCATCATCTCTATGGTTAAGCACCTCCACTTGTAGGGCCTCTTGTGGCTTTCTAGCCTTCATGGAGGAGACGTAGCATTCCCTTGTCGTAACTTGATCTTCTTGAATCTCTCCAATTCCAGCTAGGGTTGGAAAGCGGAGGATGAGATGATAAGTGGAGTGTACTACTCTTAGGGTGTTAAATGCAGGTCACCCTAAGATGACATTGTAGGCCGACGGGCAATCCATCACCAAGAAGTTCACCATCATCGTGGAGCTTTAAGGTGTTGTGCCACCGATGACTAGTAGGGTGATAGACCCTAGGGGATACCTCTTCTCCCCTAAGAATCCAATGAGGGGTGACCTGATGGGCTGTAGCCTCTCTCTACCAAGGTGAAACTTGTCATAGGCTTTGCAAATAGAATGTCTGCAAAGCTACCGTTGTCCACGAGAATCCTCCGTACTTTAAAATTAACAATGGTCATAGTTAGCACTAGTGGGACATCATGGGGGTGCTGAATCCCTTCCAGGTCCTTGTCTGAAAAAGAGATGACCTCATCATCTCCTTGCTTGTGTGACTTGGATGGGTGTAGGTCATCGGTGTGCCTAGCCTTTCTAGCATGGACCTTCATGGCTGATTTGGATTTTCCTCCTCCTACGAGCCCTCCGGAGATGGTCTGAATTTCTCCAAGAGGTTGCTGGTCATTCTGATTGCGAGCTGGTGGTGGCGCTTGGCCTCTACTAGCCACGTACTGGCATAGTTGGCTGCGCTGTATGGGCTCCTCAATGTGTCTTTTGAGCTTATAACAATCGTATGTGTCATGGTCGTGGTCGCGACAGAAGCGACTGTATTTGCTTGGATTCCTGTGATTCGGGGGAGACTTCATTCTTCTCCGCCATCTCACTGCAGGGTCATCCTGGATCTAAAGTACGATATACCTAACAAAGATATTGAGCGGCGTGAAGATCTGTCATTCTCTCTGAGGCGCAGGACCAAGCCAGTCTTTGGCAGACACCCTCTCCGTCCTACCTCATTTGTTTTTGGTCTCCCACTTGTCGTCCTGGTCTCTCTCTTTCCTTTTCTACTCTGTTAGTGAAGACTCACCTCGTCTAGCCCTGGTGATGTCCTCAATATTCATGTACTTTTGAGCTTTCACCAATAGCTCTGGCTTGCTCTTTGGTGAGTGCTTCATCATTGAGAAAATGAAACTCCATGAGTGAAGGCCTCTCAAGAAGGCGGTCATGGTGACCTTTTCATTAGGCTCCCCAATCTGGAGGACCTCCTCATTAAAACTAGTGAGGTAACTCCTCATGCTCTCATCCCCATCCTGCTTTATGCTGAGCAGATGGGTGGCAAGCTTTTGGTGGTGGCATCCTCCGATGAAGTGTGAAACAAAAGATCTGCTCAGTTCGGCGAAGGAACCTATGGAGGTCGAGGTGAGCTTAGCGAACCACTAACGAGCAAATCCCTTCAAGGTAGTTAGGAAGGCTTTGCATATGATTTTTTCAGAGACGTTGTGCAGCTGCATCAAGGATTTGTAGGTATCTATGTGATCTAGACTGTCTTTTGTGACATCAAAGGCCTCCACCATTGGCATTTTGAATTTCTGGGGGAGAGGGTAATTTGTCACATCGACTACGAAAGACGTGTCAGTACGCCTGACTAGGTATTCAATGGTTTCAGATCCTTGGGCCTTCATAGCATTAAAGATATCACTCAGTTGGTTCTGCACTTCCTTGATTTTCTCTTCCCAGTGATTGGTGACTCCTTTGGAGAGGTCATTGAAGTGGCTCTCGTGGTCCAAACTCTGGTTTTCCCTCTCGTCTTGTTGGAGATGAGGGTTACTAGCGTGGAAGGGCGGAACTGGTGGATGAGGAGGATGGGCCACCCCCTTGGCGCTGAGGAAGGGCTTCCTGGTGTTGCAAGGGGGCGCCTTGGCGAGCAGCCTGGCAATCGGCGCCCAATTGGGGCCCTCCTTGGCGCTCTGGGCAAGTTGCCTGAGGTGCTCCCCTGGCTAGGTGCTTTCCTCCTAGGTGCACACCTCCTTATCCAGCAAGTATCAACTATAGCATCTGTTGGTTTTGGCTCACCAGCAACTGCATCGTCTCTAGTAACATTTGTTGCGAGTCAAGAACAAGATTGGCTGAGGAGGCAATACTTCCTCCTCACGTGGTGGATCGTCCTCAGGTTAATTCATGGATCTGGTAGTGATCATCATAGATACAGAAAGAAAGGTGATTGGGTGAAAACTTAATAGGTTCCCAAAGACGGCGCCAAACTGATGATGCACAAATTATTTTTATGCACCATATGTCAAGTATTTAATGCAGCAGTAAATAATGAGAGACAACACAAGTAAAACACAATTTAAGTGGTTCGGTCAATGTGACCTACTCCACTGTGAAGGGTTAGGATAGTCTAAGTGTTTTATTGCCTCAAGGAGTGTTAGGTGCTCAAGTGTGAGTAATATGTGAGATGTGAGAGATGCCCCCCATGTGTAGGCGGAGCTTACAATTTATAGGCGCCTCTTAACAGATTGAGACACCTTATCAGTAACAGAAAGACTGATTTGGTGGAGGCGACACCATTCTTGCAACGAACGGGATAGTTGCATGGAAATAGCGTGGAGATCTCCTTATCAAATGTAGACTGGGTCTCAGAATGGCGTGGCTGAGACTCTAGAATGACGTGGCTCCAGGATGGCGTGTTTGACTGGGTTCTGGTGAGCTCGACTAGATCCGAGTCTCTTCTGGGACAGACCCATTAGACCTTGTCTGAGCTGGGCCCACTATTTGAGTTGGGGCTGATCTGGGTCGGGCCCATCAATATACATTCACAAAATTGGGTTTCCTCCATATTTGAAAACCTGGTTGTTTCAGGGGCTTGAAAAAGTTTGGAGACAAAGCTAAAGTGAGTGGTATTTCAGCTAAAAAAACTTATCTCATTCATTTTCCCTTTTCGAAAATATTTTATCAGCATTTCATGGGCATTCGGGTTTAACCTATAGATACATTATTTCTTCACCCTTTTTGTCTCTACCTGTAAAATTGAATTCTGATTGCAACATGGGTAATGGGTGTTTCTTTTTCTGTTGTTGCCCATTTTTGGATTTGGGTTGAAAAACAATCTAATAGAGTCATTTTTTTTCGTCGGATTAGAAAATCATTTGTAGCTAATTGAATTGTAGCATGTATACTGTGTGTCTAATTGTGAGAGAGCTTTATTTATCGCAGCACCAAATCAATCATCAGGAAAAAGATGTTTGCTGCATTAGAGCATCTCCAACCTTGACTCAAACGTAGACTCAAATTTAAATTTGAGTCAAAATGGCCTAAAAAGCTTCTCCAACCTTGGACTCAAACCTATACCAAATCAAGTCAGAACTTATTCTGGACCCAAATTGAAGCAAACTCAAATTCTATACCAAATTTCTAACGGTAACTTTTTAACCTATCCAAAACTAAAAGACTTCTTTGACTACTTGTTCTTTGCCTCTTCTTACCTTTCTCTACTACATTGCTTCCATCGCCGACCACCACCGAAGTTTTCACAAATCATTTGAAGGCCTATAAGTAAGTTTTTTGCTTTTCATCTTCCATCTTCTTAATTTCTTGTATTTTTCAAAACTCTAATCTCATCCATCTTTCATACTATATAAACCCTAAGCCTACCCATCATATTTTTCTTTGATTTTTTCAAGTTAAACACTATCGGTAGTACAATTTCAGACCACCGATTCTTCCTAAAATTTTAAGTTTTCGGTACCCACAAATTTAGAAAATTTGTCATTTTATTTCTTCAATCTTCCATTTTTGTTAAAAACGTATGTTTTTGTGTTCTTCAGACCATGCCCATGTTAACTATTTTTTTTCTTTATTTGGATTTATAAAAAATAATAAGGGATTAGAATAATCTTAGAATTCCTGGGTGGTTTCTTTATTTTCATGTAGTGTTGTATACTTATTTATTTATTTTTTTGAATTATTCATTTGTGGAAATATGAAAGTTTTATTTATTTTATCAAATATTATGATTTGAATGACACAAAAAAAATGAGTTTTGAGATAATAAGAGAATTTTTTAAAAGATTTGAGTAGATATTTGAGTTTGTCCATTGGAGTACTCTATACTAATTCAAGCTTTTTACTCAAATTTGAGTCTAAATTTGAGTCATGGTTGGAGATGCTCTTACTTGCTTGAATGGCCGCGCTCTTTTTGATTTTGAGTGGAGGATTTGAATTTCATGAATTTTAATTCTCAACTACGGATCATATATTGTTTTTATTGATTCTGAGTTTTTTCTAATTGATAGTAGTTTATTAATACGCTTAAAACTGGATGTCGAAAACTGTTGATGATGGTCGACAAAATCATAATCATTTGTGGTTGCACATGGCGGTCAAATTTGGTCTAATCTAATAGCAGACAGAACCTCCTGGGATTCATCTGGATCGTCATTGTTTTTAACATTTTTTTTGTCTTAGCTATTTTCTTTTTCCAAAGTTTTAATAATGATTGATATTTAATGATTCAAAAAACTTCCATAGATTTGTTCTGTTGACTGGGGATCCTTCCTGAATCTCATATACGAGGAAAACTTTACTTAATGATTTATTGTTTACTTATGTGGGGGAGATTTGGGTTCTAGCAGTGAATTTGTTCTGTTGATGATGCCACCCATAATGTCCTCTGCCATTTTGAAAATTTTATCACTCTAAGAGTCAAATTTTTTTATTTTATGATTGAATGCTAATCATTATTGAGGTTGCCCATTGTTAATTTAAATTCACAGTCTTAAACATTTGACTGCTGGACATATATTTTTTAATTGTTTGGTACCTATTCAACATGTTTGGCCCTAAGAAGCATGAACATGGATACGGGACACGGATACGACACGACACGGACACGCCGATACGACATTTCTCAAAAAGTAGGACACGGACACGGTGGGGACACGCTAAAAAAAAATTATATTTTATATATAACATTATATAATTTATTGCAAATATAGTAATAATGATATACAATTCATAAAAAAATTTGTATTTTATGATAAGAAAACTTAATGTCTAGTCATCTGTGTGAATTGTTAGACTAAAACATTCTCATTATAGTCAGTAATCATCAAATTTTTTTTTTGTAGACAACGTGTACCTAATATATAATTTAAATAATTGCTCTCATTTTCTCAATTTCTCTTTTTTAAAACTTTTATGCGTCTTTTGTTTTTATTATTATATTTGGGGTATAACTTTAATATGTTTAATATTAGTAATTATATGTTCTCAAAATTTTAAGCTTTATTAATCACATTTCAACAAATGTCTATTGTTTAGTAGTAGACATATTCTAAAGAAGTGTCAGACACGTCACCGAAAAAGTGTCCGACACGTGTCTGAAATTAAAAATTTATCATTTAATTATGGACATAGATAAAAGAGTATCAGACACGTGTCCGAAGAGTGTCCGAAGAGTGTCGGTGTCCGACACGTGTCCGACACGGATACGTCACGTTCTCGAGAGTGTCTGTGCTTCATAAGTTTGGCCCGTAAATTCAGTACCTAATTTTTAAGATAACATGATTCTTTGTTATTACTTCTATATAATTTTGTTTTTTTAAAAAAAATTTCTTGGTTCTCCATGTTCATAGCAACTCTTTCTTATTTATTGCATTAGTGGGAGTAGGTGATTAACTTTATTGGTATCTATTCAACTTTTTCTTAGCAAAGTGATGTTTGGAAGTTGTTCAATATTTTAACCTTTGGCAATGTGTTTGCATGTTTACTTTGCAGAAGAGGGATTGCAAAAGACGAACTAATTGGTTTCTATTGGCCTACAAAACAACCCAATGCAAAACCTATTTTTTTATACTCAGGTGCTTTGATATGATATTGATTGCATCAACTAGATGATGTTAAATGTCCATAGTTAGTATTAGGACGTACATTTCAATGGGCATACAACATTCTTTGATCATTAATTGATGTTCATATACAAACAGCAACCTCAATGACTATTTAGCATTGACAAACAATCATATTCGTAGAGTTCATCAATTTTTGTTAAGTTTGATTTATGATAACTTCGTGAGTCCATTATGTTTTCAATTTAAAGTCCCGAGTCCATGATCTTTGGTTGCATAGTATCAGTTTTGATCACTATTAGTATCAATCATTTGTTTATTTGCAATCAATTTATTTTTTAGACATTTTTTCTTCTTGCCCACTCTAGATTCTAATCCAATGGAGGCTGATGCACTCTCTATAGCAAAGGCTATTGTCATGCCTACAAGTGAAGTTTTATTTTTCCTTGGAATCTTGAGTCAATTTTCTATGCTCGCTCATATGTTGTTGGCATATATTGCCTTCAGGCACATGAATTAACTAGATTTAATTTTCATGTTTGTTTACATCTTGTATATGTATCCAAATGATGATGTTTGCTTGGGCATTATGAAAGTGATTTATTTTTAGCCAATGCTTTACTCGGCTTCGATAATTTTATCATCTATAAAAATGGATGTCCAACTGTGATTTGGTGTGGAGTTTTCATGTTTTGATATTTTGCTTACTTGGATAAGACCATTAAATCAATTCTGATTAGTGACATTTTTTTTTTTTGACACTTTGATTTTTTGCTTCAAGTACATGATTTCAGGTATACCTTAATTCTATTGTGATTTTGTGCTTATTGTGTAATTTTGAACAAAAAGGTTGGTTTCAGTACTTAGGGCAAAAATTGTGTTGCATCTGTAACTTTGGACAGAAGGTCCAATCACTTTTGTCAGTTGGGATAAAAAAAAACGTGTTGAATGTGAAATTTTTTGGTTCTAACTTCATAGAAATGGAAAGTCTGGATAACTAGAGGCATGGGTTTCTTTGTATTAGGTGCATAACTTAAAGAGAACAAATAGAGAATTTAAATTGTGTAGATGACTATCCTTTGAACAGGGCTAAATTGATGAAAAAAATCAAATGGGCAATAGCTTCTGGAGGAGGTAGGATCTCTCAGTATTGAGAGAAATTCTCTTCATGGTGTCTAATGTGTTTAGTTTGACTAAGTCACAGTGTCTACTATTTTTCTAATTCACCGTGTCAGACTATTATTTCTCTAAGCCATCCTATCTACTACTATTTGTCTAATGTGTTCAATTTTTGTTTTAATTTTGCATGTTGTCTTTGATTCATCACTTGCGCTATCGTCAAATTCATCAACAGTTTTTTGGTGGTGTTTCCCTTCTCATAACTAAGTATGTTTCTATCAAAATTAAATAATAGTTTTGAGTCAAACTATGTTTCAGGTTTTATCAAATGCTAATTTTTATTCGAATAGTATTTTAGGTCTCTATCAATTTGAGATTAACTTCTTAAGTTGTATTAAACCAATTTAAGTATATTTCATTTGAAATTACATAATGAGTGTCACTCTTATTTAACGGTTTGTTATCATTGAAATTAAACAGTGTGTTTGATATCAATTATGCTTAGGGGATTAAATTTAAATGTCATAATTATTTTTATTATTATGTTGGTATTTTAGTTTAGGGTGAAACTCTGATTTGTGGTGTTTATTTTGGTGGTTGTTACCCTTCGTGGTGTTTGATGATTGTGATATGCCCACTGGAATGACTTTTTGCTGTTCTTGAGTGGGGGTTCAACTTTTTTAGATAATAGAAACTATGGCGAAAAAATAACCCATTGTGTGGGGGTTTTTTTTTTTTTTTGATATGCTGTTTACTATTGGAGTGGTCCTCCAATTTGTTAAAATATTTGGGGGAATATTTAGCCGTTAGATGCCTTCTGTTCGAGGTGCCACATGGCCTTCTCAAAGTGATGACGTAGAAATGGTGTCTTCTTCCTCAAGGAATATCTTGAAATGGGCTCTCTCTTTTTACCCTTTATCGTGCTCTGCTTGCTGCTGGATCATCTTCTACACCGAAAAAAGTAAAGAGCTTAAAAAAAAATTACATTAACTAGCAATAAGAATGAGCCAATACCAGGTCCATTAACTGTTGTAGCTAGCAAGTCAAGGTTGATTAATTTCTTCCTCAAATGCTTATTTAGTTCAACCACTATGCCGAGTAGTTTTTTTGAACAGCCAAACATCGATCATATTTCATTAAGTAGGAAAGTTTTGATTACAATCAGTCAAAATAAAAGCCTTAAGCTCGGGTGGAGGGGAGCCTATCCAATCCAACGGAAGTGAATTGTTTAGTTTGGCGGCTGCCACCCAATGAGCAGCCTTGTTATAGGCCCTAGGCTTGTGTAAAAAGATAAGATTATGTACCCTAGCTAAATGTCTAATATCATTAATAACAACACTAATCTCCCACGGGGGAACGTCTTCATTGGAGCTAAGTTTGATGATGTTTAGGCAATCATTCAGAATTGTTGCATTGGCGATCGATTGGGCTTCAGCAAGGATGCATGCCTGTCTAACAGCCTCGGCTTCAGCAAGGATACTGGAACCTGCAGGAAAGGATTTTGCACTGCCAAAAACAAAGGAACCCCTCTCCTTCCAAGCCACCACCCCGCAGGCAGCCTTAGCAGACCTTAAGTTGAAGGCCCCATCGCAGCTTATAAGGGTCTCAGCATCTGCATCGTGTCTTCCTCCCTCTCGCGCCAGTGCTTCCTTCTGTTCATTCAAGACCTCCCCATTCCCAGACATAATCATATCATTCCACATCCCCTGGGCTTTGATGACAGTGGCGAAGACGTTAATCTCTTCCTTATTAAAAATAAACTGGTTCCTCGCCTTCCAAATGACCCAACCCACAGTGGCAAACTTCCCCAGAACATCAAGACCGCCATGGGCCTTCGTAACCAACTGCAGCAACGTAGAAGATCTACTAGCCGAGTAGTTGATATTAGTAAGATGTCAACAATTAAAGTTTGGGACTTTGTCTACCACTGCAGGACCACACCAACCACATTTGTCTTCATTTCCTTGTTTCATTGCGTTTTTCTAGAAAACCTCCAGACTTTTAGAAGGAATAGACCAGTTCTTCTAGCAGCCACCAATTGGTCTAGCAAATATATCAAAAGCACAAGAAGTCCTCCACATCGCATCAACAAACAAACAAAGGCCTACCTTATTTCAACAGAGAAATAAAGTATGGCAGAATTTTCTTGGTGGTCCTTTCCTCTGGATTACTTAATGTCCCTAGGAAATAGAGACACTGCCGAGCTTCCTAATTACCATTTTAGACTTTGATGTAAATTCATGCATCGACTTGCACTGATTCCTTCTTTTTGCCATTGTATTAGATCATTTATGGAGTAATGTTCATTATGTCCCCTTCAATTAGGTGTACTTTTTTCTTTTATTCTTAATAAATATCATCGCATCTTCCCAAGTTTAAAAAAAAATACCTTATTTCAACCATGTTTGTCTTAAACTTTCTACTATGTAGTAAAGGAAGAACATAGAAGAGAATGACAGAGAATAGAGAAGAGAAAGAGCAAAAAGCTTAACTTTATTGCTCCTGAAATTCTACATCTATTACAAAGCTTCTATACATATATGAATATACAAGTCACAAGAGTGGCACCCAAGAAAGGAAACAACATACTAAACATTTAAATGCTATATACACAATGAAAGCTATTCTAACAAACTTCCAGCTCAACCATATGCTTGAACATATTTTGTACTTCCATGTGTAACTTCCTTTGGTGAGCTTGGATCTTCACTGGACTGATGTTCTAATTGTTATTGCTGAGTAAGCTGCACATCAGTTGTGCATTTCAATACCCTCCTGACCCCCAGGGAAGTTGGAAAGTATATATTGGATACTCCCAACTTGAGAAGAAGAGAGAAAAAAGGGGTGATGGTAAAGCTTTAGTGAGGATGTATGTTATCTAGGAGTGTGAAGGGATATAAGTTGTGGAGATGATACCTTCCTGAATTGTATCACGAATTAGATGGCAATCTAATTTAATCTGTTTGGTGCGTTCATGAAAAATTGGATTGGATGCAATATGGAGGGCTGCTTGGTTGTCACAATAGAAAGTAACATGTTGTGAGTGCTCAATGGAAAATTTAGAAAGTAAAAATATCAACCAAGTGAGCTCACATCAAGCTACAGCCATAAAACAATATTCTACTTCAGCAAAACTTTTGGAAACAATAGCTTGTTTCTTTGATTTCCTAGAAACTAGAGAATGTCCCAGGAAAACAGAACAACCAGTAGTTGATCTGCGTGTATCAGGACATGAGGCCAAATCAGAATCACAATATGTTGTAAGCTGGAAATATGAAGAAGACAGGAAGAAAAGCCCTTGTGCTGGAGACTTCTTGATGTATTTGAGGACTTGATATGCGACATTGAGATGAGGAAGTTGAGGTGTTGCCATAAACTGACTGAGAAGATTAACTGAATGTGAGATGTCAAGCCTAGTAATTGTTAAATTAAGCAATCTTCCAATTAGCCTCCTATATGAAGCTGGATCATCAAGCAGAGTGCCTTCATCTCTTGAAAGTTTAAAGTTCTGGTCCATATGTGTTCTAGCAGGCTTGCATCCAATCATACTAGGATTAGAAAGAATGTCGAGAGCATATTTTCTTTGACAGATTTGAATTCCAAAGGATTTTTGGCCACTTCCAAACCAAGGATGTATTTGAGAGTGCCTCCATCCTTGAACTTATCATCCATAAAACTTTTGAGTTTAGATATAGCACAATCGTCATTAGAAGCAACAATTATGTGATCAACATAAACAAGTAAGATCATAAATGAAGATCATGTACCTTTGATGAAAAGACTATAGTCTGCATGAGATTGAACAAAACCATAATTAGCTAAGTAGCAAGAGAATTTTGCATACCATTGTCTAGAAGCCTGCTTAAGGCCATACAGACTCCTTTTCAATTTTTAGACTTTACATTGGCTTTTAACAGAGTATCCAAGAGGGATTTTCATATGGACTTCTTCCTTTAGCTCTCCATACAAGAAGGCATTGTTCACATCAAACTGATGTAAGTGCCATCCTTTGGAAGCAGATACTGCTAAAAGGGTTTTGACTGAAACTAGCTTAGCAACTGATGAGAATGTTTCATGGTAATCACGTCCCTCTTGTTGAGTATATCCCTTGACAACTAATCGAGCTTTGTATAACTCCATAGATATAGGTGACAAAGAAGTTTGAGTTGTGAAATTAGGAGATGAATGTGAATTTGAATGTGAAGAATCTGATTTGTATGTGAAAATGTCTTCATGGAAAACAACATCTCTTGAAAGAAACACATCATGATTTCCTATTTTTAATTGCTTGTAACCCTTGACTCCAAATGTGTAGCCTAAGAGAATGCATCTTTTGGCTCTAGGATAAAGGTTATGCCTGTTTTGTCTCAATGTAGAAGCATAGGATAAGCATCCAAAAACTCTGAAATGGTTGTAACCTGGTTTGGTTTTGAAAAGTATTTGGTGTGGGGATTGATTTTGAAGGTTAAGGGTAGGAGTTCTGTTTATAAGGTAATTGGCAGTCATCACACAATCATTCCAAAAAGAAACAGGAATGCCAAATTGAAACATGAGGGCTCTAGCTACATTCAAAATATGTTGGTGTTACCTTTCAACAATTCCATTCTGCAAGGGATTTCCTACATAGTTTTTTTGATGAATGATTCTCTTATCCATGTAGAAATCAGGCATGGCAAACTCAATGCCTTGATCTGATCTAATAGTTCTTTGGTTTGGAATTGAGTCTCTACAAGTGAGCAGCTTTGAAGATAAGCTCTAGTTTGGGATTTGCTTTTCATCAAATAGTCATATGCACCTTGTATGATCATCAATAATGATAAGAAAGTATCTAGAGCCATCATAAACATGAGTGCAGGGTCCCCATATATCACAATGGATTAAATCAAATGCATTTTGTGTATGATGTTCACTCACAGGAAATGGAAACCTATGCATCTTAGCAAGTGGACAAATATCACAAGGAATGTGTTTATTTTCAAATTTGAAATGTGGCAAATCTTCTTGTAACAAGGAAAGTCTTGAATCTTAAACATGCCCTATCCTACAATGCCCTAGGTCATGTTCAGAATAAGAAACTAAAGCTGAAATGAAATACTATTCACAAGGTAAAACTGGCAAAACTGAAGTAAGAGCTGTAGAAGGGACTCTTGTCATCTTGAGCTGGTACAAGCCAATGTGAACCTCACCCTTCCCAATTATGCTCCAAGTGAAAAGGTCTTGAATAAAGTAGTCATTATCAAAGAATAGAAAATAAAAATTAAGATCTCGAGTGAGTTTCCTAGCTGACAAAAGATTGAAGTTAAAAGACGGCATACATAACACATTTTTCAGAGTTATGGTACCACTGAGTTGAACATCTCCTGTATGAGTTACCTCTAATAAATTACCATTTGGTAATCTCACTTTCTAAGATACTTTAGTGGGAGTGCCATTATAGATGGATGTACAACACATCATATGATTTTTTGTACCTGTATCTATGATCCAAGGAATTTTGGTTATATCTAAGGGTTTGGTTTCAAAAACTAGAAAACAAGAAAAAATATCAGTCATAGCAGAGGAGTTGGGATAGTTATCTGCAGTTTTTGAAATGATCTAAACATGGTTGGTAGAAGCATGTGAAGTTTTAGATTGGAGTAAAGACACAAGGATTTGATATTGCTCTTTGGTAATACTGGTTTGTGATTCTTCAGTAGTCTGATCTTGATTGAATGAGGTAACCTAATTAGCAAATGAACCAATGACTAAGGCTTTGTGTAGCTTGTGGCCTAGTGGATAGCCATGCAATTTGTAACACTTCTCAGTAGTGTGTCCACTGATATTGCATTGAGTGCAGAATAGTTTTTCAATCTCTGGATGGACCTTGAAATATTTATCTATTGAGTGTCCAGGAATTTTTCAATAGGTACAGAAAGGCCTCTCTCTTCTCTGGAATCCAAACTGCTTATTATTCTTTTTATTTCCATAGAAATTCACCTTTCTTGCTGTACTAGAGCATAAACTTCACTCAAATCTTGGTGTTAGCTTAATCAAAATAATCTGAGCCTTGATGTTTGTAAAAGATTCATTCAACCCCATAAGAAATTTCATTATCAATCCCTCTGTTGATTTTATAGAACAATTTTCATGGCTCCACATATACAAGAGGGTATGTATTCAAATTTAAAAGCTCATCAAAAAATCTTTTTAGTTTTGAGAAGTACAGACTTACAGAATCATCCCCTTGTGAGAGGGAATGAATTGATTGCTTTAATTCATAGATCCTTGGTCCATTGTTCTGCGCAAATCTCTGTTCCAGCTAGTCCAAAGCTCACGTTCAGTCTCCACATAAACCACACTATTTTTTGATCTCCAAGGACATTTCATTCTGAAGCCAGGTGACCACGATATCATTGCTCTCAAGCCAAGTTTCATACATGGGGTCATTGGGATTAACTGGTTCGCAGAGAGACCCATCAATGAATCCTAATTTCTTCTTAATCCTATGTGACTTTCGAACTGTTCGAGCCCAAGAATGGTAATTATGAGTGGTGAGAGGATGATTGGCAAGTAAGGTTCCTGGTCCATCATTTGGATTGAGGAAATATGGACTAGTAGGATCCTTATGATTGGTATTTGTCACAACACCATTGGTACAAGTAGAGGAAGGAATATTAGGATTTTCTGGTGGTTCAGTAGCCATTATTGCTCTGATACCATCTTGAATTTTTTATTTTGTGATGAACAGAGAAGAGAAAGACAGAATAGAGGAGAGAAAGAGCAGAAATCTTGACTTCATTAATTTTGAAATTCTACATCTGTTACAAAGCTTCTATAAACATATAAAAATACAAGTCACAAGAGTGACACCCAAGAAAGGAAACAACATACTAAAAATTTAAATGCTATATACACAATGAAAGCTATTCTAACAAACTTCCAGCTCAGCACTTGAACATTCTTTGTACTTTCATGTGTAACTTCCTTTGGTGAGCTTGGATCTTCACTAGACTGCTGTGCTAAGGGTGATTGCTGAGTAGGCTGCACATCAGCTGTACATTTAAATAGGACTGCCCAAGTTGCATGCAATTGAAGTACATGGTATCTAAAAGGTAAATATAGACATTGCAGGACTACGAACAGAGTAACGTTTGTTGTTAGATCTATGACACATCAGACGGTCATCAGGGAAGAGCTCTTTATTATTCTCATTTTTTGGGAAAAGAAAAAAAACCCACTAATCAAGAGCCGAGTTCTTCAATATACCTTTCATTGGCATCGGGTACCTCCTTTTTGGGATCAACTTCTCTTCAACTTCTTGCCCGCAAAAACGCTGATCACGAAAGCAAGAATAAAAGCTGTGCCAAATCCAATTCCAAAAGCCATTCCATCGATATTCACTTTCTTTTTTTTTTTTGGTTTGATGGCTGGCTCCCGAGGAAAGTGGTCAGTAGTCTGACATAAGGCAGCTTGTTCACCACATAGACCTTGGTTTCCCTCAAAGCTTGAGTTCGGAAAGGTAGCAAATTGGCCTCTAGTAGGGATTGGCCCAGAGAGTTTATTGTAAGCAACACTGAACTTGGACATAAAAGTGAGTTTCTCCAAAGAAGGAGGTATTGATCCGGTGAGATTGTTATGGGACAAATCCAGTGTCTCTATGTTTGTCATACCTCCCAAACTACTTGGAATAGTACCCGATAAATTGTTGCTTTTGAGGTCCAATACATGTACCCTTTTCAAATTCCCAAATTCTGGCCAGATGGACCCAGTGAGAAAGTTATTACTGAGATCCAGAGTTGGGGGAAAAGTCCATATTCGATTATACTGCAACCCTCTGCTAGTACTCCTTCTAATGTGAAATACAAAACCTGAGGAAGGCTCTTCCAATGACATATTCCAAAAGATGAGGCTCTGTAACCCGGTAAGGTTTTTCGGAATCTCCCCAATAAAAGAGTTGTTAGATAAGTCCATGTAAAAAAGATGCTGAAAACTGCCGAACCAGGCTGGGATTGTCCCCCCCAAACGATTCCAGGACAAATCCAATAACTGCAAATTTTCACAACCACTCAACCACTGGGGAACAAAACCGGTGAGTCCACAATTGGCAATAATTAGAGCCTTCAGTGATTTAAACTGCAGACTTGGATTGGAAGGCAATACTTCGTTAAAAAAACTGTCTCCAAGAACCAGAGTAGTTAAGTTCTGACAATGCTGTAGTATACCAAGGGCAGCCGAGATGTTATAGATGCTGCAATTCGAGAGGGAAAGGTAAGAGAGGCTCTGAAAATTCTTGAAGGTTTCTGGGATTTGGCCAGTAAAGTTGTTCCTCCCAAGATTTATAGCTTTCAATTGTGGACAAGCGGGAAGATTGTCAGGAATTAACTCATTGAACCGATTGGAACCCAGATTAAGAGAGACAAGACTAGTCATTGCCGAGCAATTAAGATCAATAGGACTATCCAAAGAATTGTTTCTCAAATTAAGCGAAGTAATAGTCTTGGAATTGGACATTGACATGGGTATCCGACCAGTGAAATTATTGGATTGCCCTGAGAAATCTCTTAACTTCCTAAAGCTATGAAAAATATCCGGTATATTCCCTGAAAACCAATTTGAGGATATATCCAAACGAACAAGGTTAGAGAGGTTACCGATACTGCTGCTCAATTGCCCAGAAAACCGGTTATCTTGAAGAGTCAGTAGAGCCAACTTTGGTAGCTGAAAAAGATCTTCTGGTAAACCACCAGAGAGGAAATTTGAATCAAGGGAAAGGTTTTCCAATGAACTACAATTCCCAAATCCTAGTGGTAAATTCCCAGAGAAATAATTCAATGCCAAATCAATAGATGAAAGTTGGGCAGAGTTATTGCATATACCCACAGGAACCAATCCCTTAAAGGAATTTTTTGAAATGTCGAAAATTTGGATTGAAGCTAGATTGATGCTTATCGGAAAGAAGCCTGAGAGGTCATTGTTGCTCAAGTCCAAAACCTCTAAACTGGGCAAATGTAACAGTAAGACCGGAAGCGAGCCACGGAGGAAATTGTGAGAGAGATTGAGGGTTCTAAGCTGGTCCAAATTGCCTAAAGACTCTGAAAGTTTTCCCATTAGTCTTCTCTGTCCAAGCTCCACCTGAACAACCCTGCTGGAGTTGAGTGGGTCGTTTAGTCCAAGAGAAGATGAAGATTTGCATGTGATCCCAACCCAATTGCAGCAATTGGAAGATGAATCAGTGTCCCACCCACCAATAGGTGATTCCACAGCACTCACGAAATCCCTCAATGCCTTCAAGTCATTTGAACTGCACGTGAAGTTCTGAGAATTCAGAACCTGAGCTTGTAAACAAAAGCCAAGAACAGTCAAGACCACCCAAAACTCCAGTATACCCATTTCAGCAAACAACAAACTTCTTTACACAGTCGAGAGGGGTTGGAAAAGTCAGGTTCCAGTAAAGCCAATGAGGTGAACCTTTTTTCTTAATGATCAAACCACATACCAGCAAGACAACAAAAGAATTTACAAACTAAATGATGGGTTTGTTCCACAGAATTAGAATGGTTCAAAGATGAACAATCAGAGCTAAAGGGAAACGAAAATATTACCTGTTTCCACAAAGAGATATAAGGGAGAGAGAAGGATGGGAGATATTAAGGAATAACCGTTTCCAAATGGGTGATTGTTGCTGTCGATTGATGTACACTGTCAAGTGACTCAATTTTCGAAGTCAACACATCCAGCATACATGATTGAATACGAATGTAAAAAATATGAATATTATTTTATTTATTTATCTACTATTACATGATTTTTTTTAAAATTAAATAATATTGTAAAAGCGTTCAAATATGACACAATTCGTTAACACAATTAGAACACTTCACAAAAATAGAGGGTTTGGGTATTCTTTTAACCATCTATTTCGTAAATGAGTGGACCTGATTTAATACGATTAATAAATAAAAAGCAATGCTAAACATAATAAAAACAAATAAATTGTGCTTAATTAATAAAATTGATTAGATTTTAATAACTTAGTTAAAACATTTAATTTGAATTCAAAACATATATAAAAAATAGTGAACTGAAAAAATTAAAAATGATTTTCTTGAATACAGACTATTCAAATACAAGTCTAACCTCTCCCAAATACATTATATACGGATGCATAAAATCAGGTGAAAATGTTTAATAAAATCATATGAAAAATGTGTATGTAGATTGACGTAATGGGTCTACCGTACGAATCATATAGATGGAAGTGTATACTGTATCGTTGGAGATTTCCAAATGGGAAAAAATGACCTGCGGTTTTGTGAAATTTGTGAAGGAGATATAAATGAAATTTGTGAAAGAGAATTTTGTAAAATTTATGAAAGACTGTTTCATCCATGATCGTCGGAACTTCGAGGAGGTGATCCGACGACGAGGGTTCACCGGCGATCAGAACAAGAAGAGAGATATAGGTAATTGTAAGAGGAAAAAATGTGATCACCTCTGATCACAAAGAATAGATATTTCTAGTATGAGTTTTTCCGAACTTTTTCTCCTGCCTCTTTCCTGCAAAACGAACGAATTTGAATGAATTAGTGATAGACAGGGAAAGTTTAGCGTACCTTTCACCCCGGCTTCTCTTCCCTTTTATAGGTCGCTTATTCAATTAGGGTTCCCCCAATTTCCGACTCAAAGTGGCACACCTTCGTTCCATCAGGCGGCCCTAGTTGGGAAGTTGCTGATATTTCTCCAGCAATTCCTCTTGCCGTTCCTATAATCTTGCTCATTTGTGTAACCAGATTGCCTGAGTTATAGGTGTTCTTTTAGATCCTCATTTATCACTCCAACAACTCGGTTATGATGTGAGCCGGATCCTTTTATTGTTTGTCGAGCTTATAGAACAGCTCGGTTCGGTAAAGGCCGACCTTTCTCTTTAATTAGCCGATCATCTTGATTAGTTCGGCTAGGTATATTGACTGAGTGACCAAAGTCTTCATCACGTGCCTTGCCTTGTCTTGTCATCCTCACGTGGGTTCATTAAATGTTAGTACACGTGTCACTTTTAGGGACGCCCCCTTCATTTGCCCCCAGAAAACGTCTGACAGACGCTTTTCGCCTGTCAGCCGTTTTATGTCCTTTAATCTCATCATTGCTTCTCACCTTTTGATACATCTCCCTTTGCTTTGGGGTGGGTATCCATTTAAATACCGCCTTTTTGAATTCCCTCCTTTTATAAGTATTTTCTTTCATTCCTTTTATGTGCTTCATTCCTCTTGATTCTTGCCTTCTGTTCCTCAACTTCCATTTTCTTTGGCTATGGCTCCTCTTACTTCTGACGAAATTCTTGCTTTCAAAACGAAATACCTCATTCCAGACGATGCAGACATAAGAGTCGCTGGAAAAGAGGAACCCCTAATAGGCACTAGGGAGAGTATCCCCATCCATACTCGAGGAATCACAGAGGGCGGAGTTCGTTTCCCTTTAGACCCTCTCCTCCTCTGGGTGCTCTCTGCAACGAAACTTTGTCCTATCCAATGCTGCCCCAACTTCTTTAGGATCGTGATGGGAGTGGCTGCTTTGAATAAACTTCTGGGTCTGGGTCTAGGTTTATGGGAGATCCTCTACTACTACATCATCAAACCTACTGGAGACAATTACTACTTAGCGGTGAGGAAGAAGGACCATTACCTAGTAACTCATCTTCCTGATTCGAACAAAGGGCACGAGAACGACGTGGTTTTTGTTTCTGGAAACTGAGAGTATTCTGTTGGAGCCTCCCCCTCTTATCGCTGTCCCTATACAGAAGGCGCACCAGGTGATCGCACTTTTCACTCGCTCATTTTTGCTTTAAACTGCTTCCTTGTCCATTTTCTGACAAGTGATCCTCTGCTTTACAGGTGAGACTGTGAAGGGGAGGATCCCTGAGTCTGCAGTAAAAATGGATGAGTTGGGGAAAGTTTGGAACTTTAATGATTCACTCTTTTGTCGAGCCGCTCATACCCTGCTAGGGTACACTCCTAACTATACCTCCTTCATTGCCGTGCCGAACCGACCTAACACAACACTAGCCGCAGATCAGGAAGCCATACAAATGGCTCTGGAGCAGACTCCCTGAGGCCGCAAGAGAGCTTCAGCTGCTTATTCGGGTAGGAGGACGGTGACGAATTTTTTGGATTTTTTATCAACTGTTGAACCCACTCCATCAGCCAATCCTGTTCCGCAAACTTCGGTCACTTCTGTTCCTATTATTGAGGAGCTAGCTGAAGAGGTTGCTGCCGAGGCTGATATTCATGATGATGCAGATCCGCCGATCTGCGACCAACCCAACGTGGTTCCAACCCTTGAAACTTCAATCGTTGTTGACCTTGACCCTCCAGATTCTGTTTATTCTCCAATTCCTCAAGACGATTCGGTTCTTGAGCTGGACGAAGACCCTGCACCAAAAAGGCGAAAGATTGTAGAGTCCGAGGCGAGCCTCTCTCCCAAACCCATAAATCCTCCCTTCAGACCAATCCTCAGAGCAAAGAAGAAAGAGATTACTGCAAAGGATTCGACGATAGAGGATTTTAACGTCTCAGTGGGACTTGCTCGGGGAGTGATTTTGCCACGAGATCTGGCAATGAACGAGGCTCTTACTGACGATGAAGTTTCTCGTCAAGCCATTCAACACATGGTTCTGGTAAGACTTCTCACTTGCTTGTTGTAAACATTCCTTTCTTCTTCTTTTTTTTAAAAAATTCTTCTAAGTCTTTCTCATCTTTCCAAATCCGAGGGTCTGCAAAAAGTCCATGAGGTCGGGGCTAGGATAGCCAGGAAGGATAAGGCCATGAAGGATGCCATCCATGACCGAGCTTCGACCTTGGCCAAAAAAGGAATCCATGGGTGATGAGTTCTCCTAGATCTGCGAAGAGACTAAGGTTCTGCGGGCTCAGAATCAAAGCCTCACTGAAGAGAACCGAAGGCTCGAAATAGAGATTAGCAAGCTGAAGGATTTTGAGCACGAGGCAAACATAGAGCTCTCCAAATCCCAGCTTGATTACACCAGTCTTCTGGAGGAGTTTGATCTGTACAAAGCCGAGACGAATGAGAGGGAGGATGTTGCATATGATGAAGGGGTTGAGAAGGCGGAAAATGATCTTGCCTTGCAGATCCCTTAACTTAAGGATGCGTTATTCAGCAAAGGCTGGCATGCCGCCCTAGTTGCTGCAGGGGTTGCACCTTCATCCGAGCTTTTTTCTAGGCACTCTCTTCCAAGTTCTTCACAGCCTCCTGAAAACACTTAGTTTTTTTTTTTTTTTTATTGATTTCATATGTAATGATCTTTGCTGTAATCTCCTATAGCTTTGAATGAAAGTAACTTTGTTTTCAGCGATTTTGGTTTGTTCTGGGCTCGGTTTGTCAAAAAATAAAATCTTGTAGTAATGGCCTCAATTCTGTCTTTTTGAAGGTACTTGGTTTTTTAAGAGCTCGGGTCTCAACAGAAATTAAATAATTCTTTAGAAGTTATGGCCTAGCTCGGCCTTTCTTCAAAGCGCTCGTTATCAATGTCTTAGACATACTTGGATAATACCCAAGTTATGGCCTTGCTCGGCCTTTCTTCAAAGAGTTCGGTATGTCAACAAATACCTTAGATATTTTGAATAATACTTATGGCCTTAGCTCGGCCTTTATTCAAAAAGCTCGGTATCTCAGCAGATACCTTCGACGTTCTTGATAATACCTTAGTTATGCCTTAGCTCGGCCTTAGCTCGGCCTTTCTTCGAGGAGCTCGGTAGTAGAGTTATATCCTTAGATCCCATTTGGTGTCTCAAAGATTATTTCTACCTCGCACTGACCCGCCAATCTTATTGGACTCCAATCCATCCCAAATCAACTTACATCGTCATGCCTAGCTGTGGGCCTGAATCAGATCGGATGGCTACGCCTGATTTAAGTCGATGCTTCTATCAGGATTTGTCTCCCTGCCTTAACAGTAGGACATACATAATTCAGAAAAGCAACACGAGAACAGGGAGATTAATTCTCACGATCTTTATTGATAACTCCAATGTGTCAGATCATGTACACTTGCAAAAATTCTTGATTCTTAAGGGGCACCCTTAAGTTTCCGAAGGCACTTCGGAGCCCTATTAAAAAGGCACTTTTTAGAAATAACATTTCGCATTTCCGAAGGCACTTCGGAGTCCTATTTAAAAAGGCACTTTTTAGAAATAGAACTTCCTTAAATTTACTGAATTCTAAGGACGTAACACTGCTTCATGATCCAAGGTTTCGAGCTCATAGTATCTGCTGCCGCCCACTCGGGTTACTCTGTATGGACCCTCCCAATTTGCTCCAAGCTTTCCATGGGTTGGGTTATTTGCAGATCCCAATACGCGTCTGAGGACCAAGTCTCCAAGTGCGAAAGACCGAGGGTTAACTTTCTTGTTGTAAGCTCGGGACATTTGATGCCGATAAGAGGCCATCCTTATAGTCGCTTGCTCTCTTCTCTCTTCAATTATATCAAGATCTCGGGTAATCACGGCGTCGTTACTGCCGCTTTCAACCAGGTCAGTTCTAAGGGTCGGTAAGCCGATCTCCAAGGGAATTACAGCTTCCATCCCGTAAGCTAGGGCAAAGGGTGTCTCTCCAGTTGAGCGCCGAGGTGTGGTTCGGTACATCCACAAAACGCTAGGCAGTTCCTCTACCTATCTCCCTTTAGCATTCTCTAACCTTTTCTTGATTCCATCCAATATTGTTTTGTTGGAGATTTCTGCTTGGCCATTGCTCTGAGAATAAGTTGGGGTGGAATAGTGATTCTGAATCCCATGTTGCTGACAGAAAACTTTAAAGGGACCACTATCGAACTGTGTTCCGTTATCCGAAACAAGTGTGTGTGGAATTCTGAATCTGGTGATGATATTTCTCCATACGAACTTTCTTGAATCAGTATCTCTAATGTTGGCTAGGGGCTCGGCTTCAACCCACTTTGTGAAATAATCTGTTGCAACCAGAAGGTACTTCTTATTGCCAGGGGCCCGAGGTAGAGGTCCCACTATGTCCAGTCCCCATTGCACAAAGGGCTAGGGGCTTGCCAATGGAAGCAACTCCTGGGATGGGTTTTCTCGGAATTGGTGAGAATTTATGACACTTCTCACATCGCTTAACAAACTGCTGAGCATCCTTCTGCATATATGGCCACCAAAAACCCTGGGAAATGGCTCGGTGTGCCAGAGATCTTCCACCTGTATGAGCCCCGCAACTTCCTTCGTGAATTTCAGATAAAAAGTCGGGAACTATTCTGGGGTGTACGCACTTCAAATACGGGCCTCCAAATGAGCGCCGGTAAAGTTCGTCTTTTGGAGATAACCAGAATCTAGATGCTTTTAGTCGTAGCTTATGAGCTTCCTTTTTGTCCACTGGCAAATCACCATTCTTCAGGAAGCAGATTATCTGGTCCATCCAGCTCGGTTCGGTTTCACTATGCAACACTTCATCATATTTGGTCGGCAAAATACTCGGCTCAGACTGGAATTCAACGGTTACAGCTCTTTCAGTTTCTTGGTCAAGTGCCGAGGCCAATGAGGCTAAAGCATCAGCATGCGAATTCTTTGCTCTTCCAACTTGCTGGATTGAGTATTTTGGGATTTTGCCTAGTTCTTTTTCTGCAACGGTGTGATATGCCATCATTCTTTCATCCTTTGCGGCATATTCCCCTATTATCTGATTCACCACGAGTTGTGAGTCAGAGAATATCTGGAGTTTCTTTGCCCCCAGTTCGGTCGCTAGCCTTACACCAGCTATCAAAGCTTCATATTCAGCTTCGTTGTTTGAGGCTTGAAAGCCGAGCCTGATGGCTTTCTCCAATAAACATCCATCCGGACTCAAAAGAGTGAGGCCAATGTCGGCACCTTTCTGATTTGAAGACCCATCCACAGATAGGGTCCAGGATCTTCCGAACGCAGTTTTCTAATTGTCATCAGTTCGCTTTTTTGGCTCCGAACTATTTTTGGATTGAAATTCTGCGATGAAATCTGCCACTATCTGCCCTTTGATCGCCTTCCTTGGCTCGAACACAACATTGAACTCTCCGAGCTCGACGGCCCATTTCGTAACTCGTCCGGATAGGTCGGCCTTGAGAAAAAGAGATTTCAAAGGTTGATCGGTGATCACTGTGATTTGATGTGCCTGGAAGTAATGTCAGAGTTTCCTCGCCGAGCTAATAAGTGCGAGGGCGAGTTTCTCCAACGGAGTATACCTGGACTCTGCGTCTAAGAACATCTTGCTCACGTAATAAACCGGCTTCAGCTTTTCACAACTATTCCTCATCAACGCTCCACTTACTGCGTGTTCTGATACAGCTAGGTAAAGGAAGAGTCTCTCCTCGAGCAATGGGGTGGAGAAGATTGGTGGGGAGGCCAGGTAAGTCTTAAGGTTTACGAACGCCTCCTTGATGAGCACATAATATTGCATATTTGAAGGGCTCATTACATGCATTTTAACTCAACTTTTGCATTTAAGTGCTTAGAAGTTAGCCGTTTTGAACTATAATGTTGATATTTTGATGTTGCAACCTTTTATAGCTTAAGTGATTGATTTTAGGACATTGCAACCTTGATGGATGTGTGGTGAAGGCATGGACACAATACATGAAGAATTGGAGGCTTAAAAGTGAAGAAATCAAGAAGGCATTGGTGCTTGGGAACAAGGGCACCAGCTGCAGCAACAATTGGAAGCACTGCCTCTTAATTCCTCCATTTTTACCATGATCTACTCAGAATTTGGAAAAGTTCAAAACATGAAAGTTGTAGATATGGGTGTCTTCTGTTTGGTGTCAAAATTTCAGCGCAATCCAACGGTTAGATCAAGAGTTATGACGATTCTACCGAAGGTGGTCCAGTGCAGAAAAACAGTACCGGTACCTAGTACCGGTACTCCGGACCTTCTGGTCGCGAAAACAGCCTGTAACTCAACTTTGAGGCTTGGGGGTCCCACCTACACTTCTCCCACGCCTATCCCAACATTTCCTTACACATTTGCAGGTCTCTTACACATTTTGGAAGACTTTGGAGGCTTGGCATTCAAGGAGGAAGAGAGAGAAATGGGCTGCCATGTGGGTTGCAGGCTAGCCTGTCCAAGGCTTCAACTCAGCCCCTCTTTGGTGTAAGACCTGCACACACCTAGGGGGGACCCTCCATGGACGAAATTGAAGGCTCTCACTCTCCATTATACATTCAACATTCAACACACAAAAAGAGGAGTTGGCTACCTAAGCTTAGGAGTAGAGATAGAGAGCTCCAAGGAGGAAGAAGATGAATAGTGTAATGTAATTTCGTTTTTGCATTTCTTCCATCCTTTTCCATGTAATCTATTGTAAGACTTGTTTAAAGCTTTGTTTATTGTCTTTAATCTCATTTATTTCAAGTACTTTGCAAGTTTCAATACACCATTTTACATTTTACCATTGTTGCTCAAGTTCTTCATTTTCAAGCTTAAAATGGGTATTGAATGTTTTTGTTCATAGCTTTAGATTTCTTGCTTCAAGTTTAGTTTCATGCTTTAAAGCTTCATTTCTATACAATGTCTTTCATTTACATTATGCTTGTCTTTCCTTTATGCATTTTTAATATGATTAGCTAGGATTTAAGTTGGTTAATCCAAGGAAAAATTCCTCTTGGGGATTCCATTTCAACTCTTCTTCATTCCTCCCTTTAGAGTCAAATGGTTCGGTTTGACGGGGTTGGGAGTGGATGAGTTGGTGAGCCTTTGATATTCTGTAGGCCTAGTCACGGTTTATGCTTAGATTACTCACCAATCTCGTCCCTAGCTTCCCCCGAATCAATCGTTCATTCATACTCAATCGGAGGAAGGCTTTGAGTTGGCTTGACATTCCCATTAGAATGACCTCTTTGGATTAGCCAACACTTGTTTTATTGCATTTTCATTTTCAATCACAACCACAAAACTCAAACAAAGATTTTACATTTTTCTCTTTTGTTCACCAAAATCACTTTCACACAACTCCCTTTCCTTCCCTGAGGAGACGACCTTGGAATTCTTTCCAAGTAAAACACCGACAACGAAAGACTCCTTACGATTGGGGAGCACTTTTGTTCACCACATCACATTTCCATTCACATCTATTTTGTTGTTGTTTCCTATCTTATTGCATCATCCGGAGGGAGAGTGACACTCCCCCATCACTATAAGCCACATACACACATTGAGGGTGAGGGTGATGTTTAGAGGTTAGGAAACAACGACGTAGTTTCCAATCAATCACTCCTCGCATTCCTGATTCTAGAGGGGCCCATTTTTTCCCTTTGCTGATTGGAAGAAAGGTCTGCACTTATCAGATGCTCGGGAGATGAACCTCCTGAGTGTAGTTGCCATTCCAATTAGCCGCTGCACCTCCTTTACAGATCGGGGAGACTGCAGCTCGGTGATCACCTTCACCTGATCGGGGTTTACCTCTATTCCCCGGTGGGTAACCAGGAAGCCCAAGAATTTTCCCGATCCAACCCCAAACGCACATTTAGACGCATTTAATTTCATCTTGTATTCCCGCAGAACCTTAAATGTATTTTTCAAGTCGGAACAGTGACTGGTGGCCCGCCGACTCTTAACCACCATGTCGTCAATGTAGACCTCAATTGTACTGCCTATCATGTGTGAGAACATTTTGGTTACAAGCCTTTGATACGTCGCTCCTGCATTCTTCAACCCGAAGGGCATCATCCTGTAGCAGTATGTCCCTTCAGGTGTTATGAAGGCGGTTTTCTCCTGATCTTCCTCGGCAAGCGGAATTTGGTGGTATCCTCGATAGGCATCCAGAAAACTCATCTGCTCATGTCCAGCAGTTGCATCAACCAATTGATCAATCTTAGGTAGAGGGAAACTGTCTTTTGGACATGCTCTGTTGAGGTCGGTGAAATCCATACAGACTCTCCATTTTTCGTTCTTTTTCTTCACCACCACGGTGTTTGATAGCCAGGTAGGGTATTGTACTTTCCTAATTGTCTTGGATTCGAGTAATCGTGAAACTTCCTCTTTTACTGCTTCCTGATGTTGAAGGGCTGACCTCCTGAGCCTTTGCTTGACGGGCTTAAAGCTAGGATCAACGTTCAGACGATGACATGCCGCTTTGGTCGGTACGCCCGGCATATCGCTGGTGCTCCATGCGAACACATCCACATATTCTCGTAACAAGGCGACGAGCTCTTCTTGCTGTTCGGGGCTAAGGGAAGTTCCTAGCAAGAAGTACTTTTCAGGATCCCCATCCTTGTCTAAAGGTACTTTAGTCAAGTCTTCAACTATTCGGTTTGTCGCTTCTTTTTCCGTGCCTAAAGGTACTTTAGGAATTTTAGTGACAGCTTGTTCGGCGAATTCGACCGAGCTGTCAACTGTTGATTGCTATTTAGCCTCGTCAACTACATAACTTCCTTCTCGAACCTCGTTTCCATCTCGGGCTTTGACCGAGGTGAGTAAACAGGTTCTGGAGCCAACCTGGTCTCCTCGGATGTTTATTATTCCTTCAGAAGAAGGGAACCTCAGCATCTGGTGGAACGTTGAAGGTACTGCCTTCATATCGTGTAACTAAGATCGGCCCATTATTGCATTATAAGCTGAGACAGTCTCCACCACCAGGCAGTGTGATTTTTACAGGCATGATGCAAACAGGTCCAACCTTTACAGGCAGTGTGATTTTTACAGGCATGATGCAATCAACGGAGTATTTGAGGGTTTCAAATTCTCCTTCTTGAGGCCGAGCTTCTGGAAGAGATCCATGTACATGATTTCGGAGGAACTCCCCGGATCGATCAGCACTCTTTTTACGTCGAAGTTGGCAATCCTAAGTGTTATCACCAACGCATCATTATGCGGCTGATGAACCCCGATCAGATCCTGCTCAGAGAAGCAAATCATATCCGCTGAGTCTTCAAACTTCGTTCTCTTGGTTCTTGCTTCTGGGGTCAATCGTAGTTCGAACACCTCTCTTTCCTTTGCGGCCTTTTGGATATAGGCCCTAGCTGCATTGTTAGTCGCCATTTGCGGGTTTGTGGCGACATGTATTACGTCTATTACCTCTGCTGCCGTAGTTTGCTCTCCTCTCGGCTCAGCTCTTTCTATGTCAGTTCCTGATCCATTTTCAACGAACTCAGACAGATGTCCGGCCTGGACCAGCTCTTCCAAGTGCTGCTTCAAAGATCTGCAGTTTTCTATCATATGCCCTATATCCCAATGATAGGAGCATCTAAAATTGGGATTTCTTTTCGAGAGATCTCCTATTAATTTATTGGGCCATTTGAAGAAAGGCTTTGCCTTGATTTGGCTTAGTATCTTGTATATCGGCTCTTTGAACAACGTATTTACCCCGAGAAAAGGGGACTTCTGGGGATAAGCTTCTCTGTCATTCTTTCTTCTGTCTTCTCTGATCGGCTCGGTCTGCTTATCTCGACCGAACTGTCTGCTGCCCTGATGCTCTTTACCCACATCTCTGGATAAGTCGTCGTCTACTTTAGCATACTTCTCGATTCTTGCCATCAATTCTTCCAGGTCGGAGGCTGGCCTCCTGGTGAGTGATTGGTACAGAGGGTTCTCCTTTGGCAGCCCGATCTTGAAGGATGCTATCGCGATTTCGGGATTGCATCCTTCTACCTCATTCATCGTTTCCCAATAGCGATGTGCATACTCTCTCAATGTTTCACTGTTCTTCTTCTTTAATGTCAGAAGAGCCCCCACATCTTTTGGCTGCTTGCTACTCGTAATGAACCGAGCTGTGAACTGCTCGGCTAGTTGTGACCATCCGTCTACCGATCCCTTCGGCAAATTATCAAACCATTTCATTGCCGACTCCCCAAGGCTGCTAGGGAAGATGGTGCATAGCAAAGGTTCGTTTCTTCAGTGAATGGTCATCAATTGCCTGTAGTGCTTGATATGCGAGGTTGGGTCGGTTTTTCTGTAGTATAGTTTAAAATTTGGGACAGTGAACTTGCTCGGTATTCGCCCTCTTTCAATCAATGCAGAGAAAGGTGACGATTCCGAGCCGTTCCCGTATTCCCCAATTGCTCGCCTCGCTAAATCCCTAGCCGACCTTTGCTCCGGCCTTTTCAAGCTATTATCGAGTTCTTCGGTGATGAACTGCTTCCATGTATCCTCCTCCTGGACTCGAGGTTTTTTCTGCTTATGTTATTTTTCATCAACACTTTTAATTCTGTAACGCTTTACTTCGGGACTCTTTCGCCGATTTCCCCTGACATGCCCCTCATTCCTAGACATCTCTTTCTGCTTGGCTTTCAACTCTCCGTTCTCTTTTATCAGGTCTTTCTCCCTGGCATATGACTTCTTGAACAAGTTGCCATGAGCGTCAAGACGGTCCTGCAGAGACTGAACCAACTTTGTCAGGGAATGGTTTTCCCCCTCGGCACGGAGGGATTCACCAAGGGCTTCAATCTGCTGGTTCTGATTCCTAGTTCGCTTGAAGCTTGCTGAGGATACCTCATCATCCTCACGGGGCCCAAACGGGCTTTTGTTCATGCGTAACTTAAGGTTACTATCGGATGGCGGCGATGCTGGATCTGAATTTCCCATGGCGAAACTGCCCACAGGAGACCCAATAGCACTCCTTAGCCTGGACATTTTTTTGCTTTTTGTTCGAGTCATGAAAACTTTCCCACAGACGGCGCCAAAAAATGTAAGAGGAAAAAAATGTGATTACCTCTGATCACAAAGAATAGATATTTTTGGTATGAGTTTTTCTGAACCTTTTCCCCTGCCTTTTTCCTGCAAAACGAACGAACTGCCCAAGATCGAAGTGCTTCGATCGAAGGCACTCCGATGCTTAAGTCAGTAAATTATTTGAATGAATTGGTGATAGACAGGGAAAATTCAGCGTACCTTTCACCCCGGCTTCTCTTCCCTTTTATAGGTCGCTTATTCAATTAGGGTTCCCCCGATTTTTGACTCAAGGTGGCACACCTTCGTTCCATCAGGCGGCCCTAGTTGGGAAGTTGCTAATATTTCTCCAGCAATTCCTCTTGCCGTTCCTATAATCTTGCTCATTTGTGTAACCAGATTGCCTGAGTTATAGGTATTTTTTTAGATCCTCATTTATCACTCCAACATCTCGGTTATGATGTGAGCCGGATCCTTTTATTGTTTGCCGAGCTTATAGAACAGCTCGGTTCGGTAAAGGCTGACCTTTCTCTTTGATTAGCCGATCATCTTGATTAGTTCGGCTAGGTATATTGACTGAGTGACCAAAGTCTTCATCACGTGCCTTGCCTTGTCTTGTCATCCTCACGTGGATTCATTAAATGTTAGTACACGTGTCGCTTTTGGGGACGTCCCCTTCAGTAATGTATTTGAAAGAGTCTGTGACAAAATTTAAGGAGAGAGAAGTCGAATAAAAAAGGGAAAATAAATATATACATAGAGTGTGTGACAAAAATGTTTGATAAAATCAAACTTCAGTTCATAGAAAGCACAAGACGCACAACCATGGAAGTTGAAGTGAATAGACAATTACCAGACTCAGCTTCTCACCAAAGGCTCTAGAACATACTCTCACCATTCCCCAAAACTCGCGTCCAAGAAAACGTCTTCTTCGACGACATTAACTCCGAGCTCACTTTAAACCTGGTCGTACTACGTTTCAGATTCTACAACCGTGAAACCCACTGTATCGTCTCTCTCAAAGACAAACCAATAATCTCTGGCGGAATCAGCCAGGTCGAGGAAGATGAAGAGCCCATCGACGCCGCCATCGCCCGAGCCTACGTGGAATTTACTGCTATGGATGTGTTACTTATGCTTGAATGTCAAATGAGTGTACTAGGTGACAATTGAGTTGTGCCGTATCAAAATTAACTTAATAAACATAATATAATAATAATAATAAGTAAAAATATCTTTTTTATATAATAATTATGTCAGTACTTAATAAACAGTTATAAATAATTAATATTTTATTTCTATAATACTAATTAAACATGTTGATCGTGTTAATTTTGTGTTGTTCGTGTTACTATATAAACGAGAAAATAAAGAAAGTGTCAATTCTTTAATAAACGGGTTAATTGTGTCAATTTCAGGTTTGGCGGATAGAAATCGAACATGACCCGTTTATATTTCGTGTTCGCATGTCGGGTCATTTTTGAGTTCGTGTCGAATTATAATCGAGTTTGTGTCATAAAATTTATGTCGAATTTGAGTCAAAAATTACCACCCCTAGTGTATTCTCGTAAGAAATAAAAATAATATAATTAGCTTTGATTATAGGACAAAAAAGTTTACCTGAGTTGGACCTAATGATTTAAAAAGTTCATGCCTAGATTTATTGAAAAATTAGATACAAAATATATAATTTTCAACAATTTTGACTAATTTAAATCTATATTTTTTAATATAAAAATGTGAAACACATTTTTAATAAAAAAAAAATTAAACTCGTTTATATTTTCAATTCAAAAGTGAGCCTACTTTTCCTATAGGAAATGATATATAAACAAAAACTAAAAATCAAGATAAAATGAGGACAAAAATGAAGTCTATAAAAGGAGAGAACACTCTACTATCTCAAAAAATAATTTGGTGTTTTGAAATCGAGAAAATATTAACGAAATATAAAGATAATAATGCATAAAATATATTTAAAATAAGTTCTTCAGAAATTTAATATATTAATATGTTGATCTTCTGGATCACACTTTTATTTTTCTTCTTTGTTGCATTTCATTCAGACTGTCGGAATAAATACATTGATTGTATAAGTGTTGGCTTGGGGGAAGGGGGAGGGGGAGAGAAGTGTAGTAAATGCCCACTTTTCTAGTTGTGGCGGTCATCCACTTATTTAAGTTTAAAACACTCTTACTTGGATGACCACTATATAAAAAACAAGTGTTGGATGCACGAATACTGTCTCATTAAAATCTGGCCAATAAAATCAAGTGGGTAAAAACCTAGACAAAAGAAAAAAGTACAGCATACAAATTATCTTATATCTTGATGTGAATGCTCTCCCTGATAAGAGAATCAATTAAGATACCCACTTTTTGAATGTTGATGCGGGTAAAGTTTTAGTGAATAGATTTGAATGTATCTGTTTTACTTCAGTTTCACGACTCTGTTGGAGTTCATGAGTGTAGAAGAATTTTGGTGATATATGTTTGGTTCTATCATCTTTAGTAAATCCTTCTTTGATTTGTACAGTAGAAGCAGCATTATTTTCACATATCGTTGTTGGTGAATCTACAGTTGAAGAGAGTTCATATGTATTTCGAATGTTATGGACTACAAATCTCAGTCATACACATTCACGGCTTGCTTCATGGAGTGTCAATATCTCGAAATGATTAGAGGATGTAGCAATCAAAGTTTGTTTTATAGATCGTCATGAGATTGTTGTATCCCCACGTGTGAATACATACTTAGTTTATGAACAAGCCTTGTGAGAATCAAAGAGATGTCCAAAATCTACATATCCTACTAAATATGGACCATTGGCAGATTTCTTTGAATATAACAAGCTCAAATCTATAGTTTCACGGAGATAACGTATGATATATTTGATGTCATTCCAATGCCGTCGAATTGGCACTAAATCTTGCCAATAGATTAACTGCAAATGTTATATCAGGTTCAGTGCATTGTGCTAAGTATAACAAAACCCCTACTTTTCTTAGGTATGGTACTTTAGGACCAAGAAATATTTCATCGTCTTCTTTAAGATGATAAGGATCCTTATTGACATCAAGTGATCGAATGATCATTGGAATATTTAACTAATATTTCTTATCCATGTTAAACCGTTTCAGGACTTTTTCGGGTATAGGTTGTTTGATAGATAAGAATTCTATTGGTCGTATACTCGATCTGCCAAACAATGTTTTGTTTTTCCCAAATCTTTCATCTCAAATTCTCTTTTAAAATATTCAATAGCTTTTACTAACTCTTTAGGAGTTCCAATCAAATTCATATTATCAACATACACTGCAATAACAGCAAATTCAGAATCTGATTTTTTTATAAATACATACAGACATATGAGATTATTAGCATACCTTCTTTTTATCAAACACTCAATTAGATAATGATATCACATCCTTCCAGATTGCTTTAATCTATATACGGATCGTCTCAATTTAATCGAGTACATTCTTTGTGATTTTGATGTATTTTGCTTCAGGCAATTGCAGTCCTTTAAGAACTTTCATATAAATATCGATATCTAAGATTTCATACAAATACGTGGTAACTACATCCATAAGACACATGTCGAGTCTTTCTAAGACTGTTAGACTAATTAAATAACAAAATGTAATAACATTCATTGCCGGTGAGTATATTTCTATATAGTCAATCCCGAGTCTCTATAGAAACCCTCGTGCAACTCAACATTATTTATATCTTGTAATCTTGTTTTTATCATTTCATTTTCTAACAAATACTCATATATAACCAACTAGTTTTATACCATCAGGTGTTAGAATTGCATGTCTAAACACTTCACATTTTTCTAGAGAATCAAATTCTACTTGGATTGATTATTTCCACTTTGGCAAATCATGTCTAGCATTTGTCAACAGAGCGCGGTTCGAGATCATCATCATTTAAAATTTCAGTTATCATTGAAAAATAGATATATCATTAATAACAATTTATATACGATCCCATAATTCTCTGCATGCATAGTTAATAGACATTTCTTTATTTGCAGATATTGACATCTATTCAGGAGTATGTGTCTCTTTAGAGACTTTTTCCTTTTCAGGAGATTTTATTTGAGATAATGTGGATGCATCTTAGTTTATGACAACTTCTTCAGGAGTCGTATATAATTAGCTGTTTGTTCTCCTCTTCCAGCAAAATCTTTCGAACCTATGGGTCATCTACCTTTCAAGCGTGCGGCTGACAATTTATTTACTACCATAGGTTTTCCAATTGGAATATCAATCTTTGTCAGAGAATTCACAACTGGTATATATGATTTCATCACTTTTGTTGCATCAGACAACTGATTAGTAATTTTTTGTAGATGTGTAATTCTTTGTATCTCAGTTTCATATTGAGAAGTACGTGAATAAAAATGAGACATAGATTGTAAATTTCAATAATTCATGCCGATCTTTAGGCGGCAAATTCCTTCCATTAATGACAAGAAATGTGTATTAAAATGTCAATCCGCAAATCTTGAGGTAAAAACATCACCTATCAAAGGCTGAAGATAGCTGATAATTGAAGGTGAATCATAGTCAATATGTATTCCCAATCGATGTTGAGGACCCATTTTAGTACGTTATGGGGTGCAATTGGAACATGTACATCATAACTAAAAGTTTATAGATGAAAAATATTTTGGGAGGTTTGACCAAATACAAGTTCTAAAGATGAACATCGATGGTAGACACTTGGTCGGATACAAACTAATGTTGTCACATATAAAATGGCATGACAAGCAAAAAAAATAAAAAATTAAACAAGCCAAAAAAACATATAAAATGGCATGTCCCCAAGAAGAAATGGATAACTTTGTCCTCATAAGTAAAAGTCATGCAATCAATTGAATTTTTTTGATAAAAATCTTAGTTAGATCATTTTGGGTATGAGTGTAAGCAATTGGATGCTCAACATCAATCCTAACAGACATGCAATCGTCGTCAAATTTTGGGATGTAGATTTACCAGCATTATCAAGAAGAATTATCTTAATTGAATAATCTGAGAATTGGCAAGGAAACGAACAAAAGCGATGTTACGAGTAGATAGGTAAAAAGCATGTAACCACTTTATTGATGTACCTATCAAGACCATAAAATAACGAAAATTGTCCACATGATGGATGAATAGGTCCTCATATATCGCATTGAATTCATTGGAGAAAAGTTGAGAATTCAACATTGACCTTTATAGGAGATAGTCTAATAATCAATTTACCTTGTGAGCAAGCAATACATGGACAATCTCTAGGCAAAAAAATATTATGGTCGTTTTATGGATGCCCATGTGAGTTATCGATGATCCGACACATTATTATTGACCTTGGGTGACCTAGTCGGTCATGCCAATGTATACAAATTTTTGGATCGATGAGCTTCGAGCTAATCACATTATTTGATTTAATCGCTCTTATGGTTGTATGGTACACCCCAGAAGAGAAAGCGGAAAGTTTCTCTAATATCAGTTTCTTACTGAAAATAATACCAATAATATAGAAATATTTTGTATTACAATCATTCATAATCTCAATATGAAATCCATTATGAGATATATCTTTAAAACTCAGCAGATTTCTTCTGGATCTGACTAAATATAAAGTGTCGTTATTGTTCCATTTGGTAACATAATTACTGATCTTCCGGAGCATTCAATCAGATTTGCAGAACCTGATATTGTATTTACATTAGTTTTAGCTAACGTCAGTTTTGAGAAAAATCTTTTATCTCAAAGGATTGTATGTATTGTACCGCTATCTACCAAACATGAATCCTCAACAGTCATTTTAGGATTTGCAGTCATTAGTAATTAGGGATGTTCAAATTTTCGATTGCCTGCAAATTTCGACCATATTCTACCCTACCCGAAAGAATCGAGTAGGCCAACAGAAGATTTTTTGGTATTCCGCAAAAAATTGGGTAGGAATATAGAATACCTACAAAATTTTCGTATTCCTACCCTACCCTATATGTATGTATGTATGTATGTATGTATATATGTTAATCCCTAAAAATTAAAATCAAAAAATCTAGAAACCCTAATATTTTATTGATGTTTATGGCTTTCTTATATATGATGTATTAATGTTTATGGCTTTCTTGTTGTGTTTTATTGTAATTGTTTATGTATTATCGAATTTATTGTGTTTTCTTTAGTGTTATTAGCTTATTGTATTAGTTAATTGGTATCGGTTACTTAATTAAATTGCTAAAATGATCCAAAAATTAATAATTAAAAAATATGTGTTCACCCGATTTTCTACCCGACTTCCTACCCGATTGTTTTGGACAGAATTCGGGTAGAAATAGTACACTTGATCGAGTAGGGTAGGTCAAGAAAAAAATTTTCTGCAAAGTATCAGGTAGGAAGATGGAATACTAGAATTCCTATCTATAGGGTAGGGTGAATACCCCTATTAGTAATGGCTAATCACGCATGAATCAAATTGTCATTACATTTATTTAATTGTGCATGCAAATATTATATCATATAAAGATATTTATTTTTTTGATCAGGTTTATATATATATAAGATACAGTCCATAAAAAGAAATATTATTTCTTCTAAATTTTCTTTGGCTCTTGAAACAAGTAGCTTGCAGATTTTTCTTTGTTATCTCTTTGGTATTCTCATTCTTTATGTAATAATAATTTGTTAGATTATTACAAAAGTTTTTCCAAATTTCCCATTGATTAGATTTCAAAACTTCCTATTTATTAGATTTTATTTTTGGGATGTGAAATTCTAATTTTTAGATTTTATTTATTTAAGTCTTTAATTTCACATTCATTTCAACTTTTTAGGTTCATATGTTATACACTATTATAATAGAGTATAATGGGTCATCTATAAGGCATTTTAGTAGGTATGCTTAATATAGACCAATCTACAAGGAATGCTTTCATACACCAACATCCATCTATTCTTTTTTGTTGTTACAACTTCAGCTTTTTCCATGCTGTCTAACTATTTCCTAATTACCTATCATATACTCTACATTATCTTGTCATTTTTTGCAATTTGATTCAAGTATGATTCACCCCTTCCTTCCAGTGGGCATGACCATTAAGTAGGTGTTACTGCGAGTATCTAAGTTTGATCTTGGAGTCACCAATATCCGTCAGTACCCTCATGCGGGGAGACTCGGCTTCTTAAGTACAATGTTCACACGACTCTCGAACTCACAGGCTAGCTCTTTCTAATTTATAGTACTTATTTTATTTGATTCTTAAGAATCAAGGACAATGTTCACACGATTCTCGAATTCGCATGTTAGCCCTTTCTAATTTATAGTATTTATTTTATTTTATTCTAAATTGATTCTTATTTTATGTTTGTTTGTATATTCTTGTTAGTTTGTGATATTGATATTAATTTATTAATTAAAATTATGTGCAATTATGCTAATTTTTCTAACATAATTTTCTTTTTCCTTTATGTAGTACTTTATTATAACGGTCATGATTCCTACAAAATTATTTGATGTAACATTTATCAAATATCCGCTTGTAATTTATGGTTGATTTTTGTTTCTAGTAATTTACTTGTATCCTCATGCAAAAAAAAAAAAAAAAAAATCTTTATTATTATTAGTACAATCTATATAATAAAGTAGGTAGAAAAGTTTGTCTTGAACTTTTCGCAGTTCAGATTACTTTACAATTATTGATCTAACGGCCCTCATGTGAAATTTTTCTAAGTTTCCTATCTCTCATTTAACTCTCTCTAACTAATACAACTCTCTCTCCTTAATTGGACTTTCATTCCTTTTACAACTCTAAGACTCTCATATCTCATATAACTCTCTCTCTATCTCTCACACATTTTAATCACACTCTCCCTCTCTCATAACTCTCTCTTGGACGGTTATATATATCTAATAATAACAAAATACATCTAATACCCATTAAAACTCTAAGAATAAGGATTATTTCTAACAAATTATAGGATCATTAACATATGTCATCATATATATATATATTTATATCTATATGATCCTAATTAAATTTTTATTCCTTTTACACATCTCTCACACACACATATTTTAAACGCACACTTTCATCTCTTATATAACTTTGTCTCTCTATCTATCTCATACTCACACACACACATACACTCTCTCTCTATCTTAAACTCATATAATAATAAAGTAATAAGAGTTGGAGAGTTTGACTTGGACGGCTATATATATATATATATACCAACAAGGGGATTGTTGGTATATACAAGGAAAGCTTATAACAGCTGAAGATGGGAGTATAACTACTCAAGAAGATACTGTTTATACATTAATACAAACTATATTAAAACATTTTGTTGGAACAAATTTCCAAAGTACAGATAAAAGTAAAGAACTCTTAATGAATCTAAGATGTCCCACTTTAACCCATTTTAGGTGGTATAAAGATGTATTTTTAGCAAAAATTTTGCTAAGAACAGATGCTAATAATGAATTTTGGAAAGAAAAATTTATATCAGGATTGCCTAGCTTATTTGCTGAAAAAAATAAGAATTCGATTAAAATATAGACATGGTGGATTTAAAATCCCTTATGAAAATTATACTTATGGAGAACTAATTTCTGAATGTATTTCAGAAGGTTTAGCTCTCTGTAATGATTTAAATCTTAAAGCTCAACTTAAGAGACAAAGATTAACTGGTCGAAAAGAGCTTGGAGAATTTTGTAATCAGTTTGCATATAATTTGGATATCCCAAAAGATAAAGTTTCTAGTAAGAGAAAACCTTACACTAAGCCTTATAAAAAAGGTAGAAAATTCTATAAAAAGAATTATGGAAAAGAAAAGGTTGATAAAACTCTTAAAAAATCTAAAGAAAGAATAAAAAACCTATTTTAAAATGTTTTAAATGTGGCAAAGAAGGTCACATTGCCTCTAAATGTCCAATTAAGCAACAAATTAATGAACTAATTGATGATGAAGATCTTAAAGAGAAAATTTTAAAAATTGTTCTCAACTCAGAAAATGAACTAGAAGACTTTTCTACTAGTTTATCTTCTGAAGAAAAAGAATATAATATTGATGAAATAAGTTATTCGTCTTCTGAAGATGCTAATTTAAAACAAGATAAAGCTTGTTCTTCTCATTGTCAGGCTGAAACCAATTATTACAAAGCCATATTAGCTATGAATGGATTAAGTATAAATACTTTAACTAAGTCTCAAACATTAATTCTTGATCTTATAGATAAAATTCAAGATCAAGATTCTAAAAGAAAAGTTATTGAACAATACTTGCAGATAAATCCAGAAGAAAAGAGACCATCAATGTCTCAATCATATTCACTTAAGGAAGTCCTTAATAGGATAGAAAATATAACAGTTGGGGATTTTCAACTAAAATAAACCTCACCCCATGCGGTCCAAGATTTGAAGAAAGAGATTTATTATATCAAGGATGACATAAAAGTCTTAAAGGCTAGAATACTAGCATTAGAAAAATTACCTTTTAAAGAAAGTGACATAAAGGATGATAAAGTCTCCCCATTAAAGGATGATAAAGTCTCACCATCACATTCTTCCAATAGTGAATACTTAAATATATTAGAAAAAATAACTTATCAGAAATGGTATGTTAAAATTATTCTTGTAATAAATCAAGACTTTACGGTTGAAACAATTGCTCTAATTGATAGCGGAGCAAATATGAACTATATTAAAGCAGTATTAATTCCCACAAAATATTTTGAGAAAACTACTCAGTCAGTAAGCACTGCTGATGGTTCAAAATTAAATATAAACTTTAAACTATCTAATGTTTATGTTTGTAATGAAGGAGTTTGTATTCCTACAACTTTTATGCTCATTGATAATTTAAATCAATTGGTAATTTTGGGAACACCATTTTTATTTATGATTGAACCTATATAAAGAATTGATTCTAAAGGAATTTTGACTACCGTAAATGGTCAACAGATATTATTTGAGTTTATAATTCCACCTCAAATACAGATGATAAATCAACTAAAAGAAAAATTGATTTATGAAAATAATAATTTTGATTCAATTATTCCTAACTCTTTTTGGAGTACTAATCTTGTAGGAAAACAAGAAGTTCCAGAAATGAATCATGATTCATTTTCTCTTGGTCCCATTAACAAATCTCCAGAACTTCTTGATTGTATTTGTGACCATGCAGGTGAAGATATATTTAGCTTCGTCTCCACATGGAAAATTAATTATTGCAAAATGTCTCTATGGAGTCTTTATTGTCATGCTATGGAAGAACAATTAACGGATGATGTTTCTATTTTTCTGTTAAGAATTGCTCGAGCCACTAAGAATTTTCCTGAATTCCGTCTTATACTTGAGATAAATGATTGGTATTATGATTACCACTATAAACAGTGGATGGAGAATCTTACTCCAGAGGAATTCTGTTATCAGATGTTGATAAAACTTGGAGGAATATTGGTAAGAACCCAATTTTATGCTTATAAAAGAGCATATTATTCTGATGAATATAAAACTGCTTATTATGCATATAAAAGTGCATATTATTTTGATCCATATAAGGATGCTAATTATTTTAATGCATATTATCCACCCTTACCACCTTTAAGTAGGTTACCCCTTAAAGATATTATACCATATAAATATGATGAAGATTCTTCACATCAAAAGGATAACCCATTTGGTGAAGAATGTCCGTCACATAAATGTGACAATAATGAGCTATCTTTTCATAATTCAAGAGATAAATCTCTTTTGACTAATCTCATTACTTTAATTTTATCTCCATATAAGGAGAATAATTTTCTGATAGGTATAAATACCTTTTTAAATAATTACTGGATAAATTCTGAAGAGATGAGAAAATATTTAATAATCGGATAAATCCTGAAGCGATGGGAAAAATATTTCATAACTGGAATAATTATCCCACTGACTCTAAATGTCAAATTATTGAAAAATGTCTTAAAGACATGGGAAAAGAGGGAGAGAAACCTTCCACCTTAAACTCTATAATTTCCACTACCAGTATAAACACTGGCACTAATTTCAATCCTATTGAAGTTCTTAAAGAATACAACATAAAGAAAGAAAAATCTCATTTAAACACTGAGCAGCTTAAAGCCGCAGTTATGGAGGAAATGCATCTTCAGGTGATGTCTACATTTGGAATGGGCAAAACCGAGAAAATGGATCTTGCTAATACTCCAACAGTTGCCATAAAAGGCAAAGAGAAAGATAAAGTCGAGGAAGAAGATATGAAAATCCCTACTCCTATTGACTCTGATGAAGACTTTATGGATTCCCAGGGATATACGTCTCTTAAAGGTGACATTGAAATTAATGAAGATTTGTTAAAAGACGATATGGAGATAAATCTTCATGATGATAACGACGACAATATTCTGTATAATTTGTTTTACAGGAAATGATCAGATAAAGTTGACTGTTCGAATAAATCCGACCCGAAAGAAAGTGACGCATACACTGACGTCACTAAAGTTGTAAATAGTAAAAGAGAACAGTACTTGTACAGTATTGCTGACGTATGCACTGACGTCAATGTAAATTATTAAAGTCTTGTACAGTATAAAATTGTGAATAGTATAGGACAATTTTGAAATCCGGATTTCATGTCCGACTCTATATAACGAGGTGCAGGCTCAGTCTGTTGAGCACCCTCGAACACTCTAGCACCATATCTTGACCCTCGAGCACTAAACCCCCTAATCACACCCTATTTCTCTACACTCTCTCCTTCCTTCCTTTCTTACATCCTCTCTGAACCCTTCCCTCTTGTATAAAACTTCCATTTTCCACCTTCCACACTACTACTGTAAGTACACTCTTGTATATACTTTTGCATTAAATAAAAGCTTTCCTTGTACATATTTTGTACATAGATCGATCCTTCCCCTTGTTGGTATCAGAAAATTCTTCGAGTGATGTTTTGATAAAATGATAAAGTCTCACCATCACAATCTTTTAATAATGAATATTTAAATTTATTAGAAAAAATAACTTATCAGAAATGGTATGTTAAAATTATTCTTGTAATAAATCAAGACTTTACGGTTGAAACAATTGCTCTAATTGATAGCGGAGCAGATATGAACTGCATAAAAGCAGGATTAATTCCCACAAAATATTTTGAGAAAACTACTTGGTCAGTAAGCACTGCTGATGGTTCAAAATTAAATATAAACTTTAAACTCTCTAATGTTTATGTTTGTAATGAAGGAGTTTGTATTCCTACAACTTAAATTTCAATAGAATTAAAGCCATGTAGGTATCTCAAATATTGTTCTGTTGACTTATATGTTCACTATTACCTTCTTCTAGTTGCTACTGTAATTCGTCTTTTAATTCTACTATAGTTGTAACACCCCGCATTTTCTTTTATATATGTATATAGATATATAGTAAATAATTGTTGTAAAAATGTGGATATGTGTAGAAATATGTGTTGGAGAGGTTTGGGATGGATTTGGTTGGCTTAGGAATGGATTGGAAAGTTTAAGTTTCGAAGGTGTGTAAACTTGAGAAGAGGGATTATGGAAGTTTCTAAATATTTTTAGGTCAAAATAAGGTGTCCATTGAATCCGGAAGGTCGAACAACATTGGGAGAGGTAATATGAGGTGTATTGGAAGTTAGGAAGTATTTTGGAGTAAAGACACTTAGAGAGAATTTGGGTAAAAAGGAGTTGGGACACTTTCTAGTATTTTGGTCATAAATTTTTATCCTTATTCCAAATTGACTTGAAATTTGGACATTAGATAGTATACATCTAGGGCTACAAAAGTGTATCTAATGAAAATTTTCCAATTCGACCTCTAAATGGGTCAAAACTTCCCTGGAAGTCGAAGCAGCCAAAGTGTACCGGAACAACGTACCGGTACACCCGAACCAGTAGCTTAACCGTACCGGTACCGCGTACCGGTACTATACCGTACCGGTATCGCGTACCGGTACGCTTTCTCTAACACTCGCCGAACAGTTAAAAAATCGGAATTTTTGGGTTTAAAACACCACTTCAAGCCCTCATTTGCCCCATTCTTCACTCCACTCTCATCCTAAACACTTTAGAACCCTAGGAGGAGATAAAGGAGGAGAAAGAAACACAAGATCAAGAGGGAGTTACACTTCCAAAAAGATCAAAGCCCTAGATTTCAAGAATACCAAGGTAAGAGTTTTCTCTCACTCACTTACATTGAGACTAGGATATTTATATATGTATGATTTGGCTATCAATGATATATATATGTTATGAAATCATCCTCTCTTAGGCTTTTTGGCAAAGATTACATGTTTTGAACAAAGCTAGGGTTTAATACCTATGAAATCTCTTCTCTAGTTTTAAAACCCTCATTTTTGGAGAGTGATGTATTTCTTTCTTAAATGCTTTCTTTATTATGGATTTTCGAACCCTTAGTGCTTTGTGTTGGGTTGAACAATGATGTTATTGTGATCTCATGTATTTTCTTTGTTGGTTGTGGAATTATTACATGATATATTTTGGGGGATTTTGGATAGATGATTGTAAATTGAAATCAATATTGGAATTGTAAGCTTGGTTGGGTTGTTTGTGATGCACATGAGTGAGAGGTTCCTTGTAAGGATGCTCACCCCTTCCCAAGAGGTTCCTTGTAAGGATGCTTGGGAATAAAAGATGACCTAAAGGGTGGGGTGGAGGTTACCCTAAAGTATGCCACCTACCGCAAGAAACAATGATGACCTAAAGGGTGGGGTGGAGGTTACCCTAAAGTATGCCACCTACCGAGGGAAGCAATGTAGTGCTTGGTGGGAGGTTCCTTGTAAGGATGCTCACACATTCTCAAGAGGTTCCTTGTAAGGATGCTTGAGAATCAAAGATGACCTAAAGGGGGGTGGAGGTTACCCTAAAGTATGCCACCTACCGAAAGAATTGTTGGAAATTGTTTATGGCAATTAATGGTGATTATTTGTATATGGTACTCGTTTATTCATTTAAGTAATGTTTTTACATAAACTTGAGATCCTTTTTAAATGTCACTGCTTTATTTCAAATTATGTATCTATGTTATGTTAAAAATGAGACCGACCGTTTTAAATGTTTTTCTAAACCTTGTATGGGTTTGAGAGAATTTTTCTACAGAGCTTTGTATTCACCCCCTACCGCTAACATTTTTCAGATTACCTGCTTGAGGAGGACGTAAGGGTCGAGGAGCCCGCTACTTGGGAGACTCCACTTGACGGGAGTGTGGATCCCGAGGTGGACGCCTAGAGCGACCTCCTTTCTTTTTGTACTAGACTAGGACATTCTTTTGGAACATTGTGTAGTCTAGTTTCTTTAGTTTATTCTGCTGTGCTACTTTAAGAAATTTTTGAGATGTAATAGCCATAATTTGGGCTTATTCTTTTGGATCACTTTGTAAATATTTGTGGATGACAAATGGAGTCTCGTTTCTTGAGGAATTATATTAGTGCTCTCATGATATGAATGTTTTAGAATGTAATGCCGTCCAGGGTGGTTTTTTGGGTGTTACAAAGTTGGTATCAGAGCCTAGACTTTAGGTCTTACATGGGAGCTGTAGGTTATGGATTACCACTAGAGATGTAGGTTTAGGGTGAAGGAAATTGTTAAGTTAAATTTTGTATATGTCTTGTGCTTAAATTAAGACATCCTACATATCACTTTAGTTTATATCTTGCACATCAAGGGAACTAAATTATGGATTGATGTGCAGGATGGACGGTACACGGGGACGCGGACGTGGGCGTGGCCGTGGTGGTCAAGCAAATCCACCACCACCACCACCTCCGGATGCCATGCAAGGCATTTACCAATGCTTGAGGGAGCTCACCACTTTGGTACAAAGCCAAAATGGTAACAACAACCACAATGGTGGAGCTCATCCTCTCGCTCAAGTACCGGGCAATGGGAACGGAGACTGAAGGATGATAGCTCTTCGGGAATTCTTACGACAACGACCACCCAACTTCCAAGGGAGCTCCAATCCTTTGGAGGCGGATAGATGGATCCGCCGAGTGAAGAAGATCTGTGACGGCATGGGAGTTGCCGAGGAGTTGAGAGTGGGTTTGGCGACCTACCTGTTTGAGGGGGAGGCCGACTATTGGTGGGATGCCATAAATAGGAGAAGGGACACCGACACACTCACTTGGGAAGAATTCGACCAACTTTTCCAAGATAAATATTTCCCTGAATCGGTCAGAGACCGAATGAAGGCGGATTTTCTTGCATTACGACAAGGTGGTATGACCGTGGCTGAGTATGAGAGGCGGTTCGATGAGCTCTCCCATTATGCTACGGGATTTATATCTACTGAGGCCGACAGGGCCAAGCACTTCGAGCAGGGTCTGAGGCCCGTCATTAGGGAGAATTTGGTAGCCCTCAGGATCCGTGATTTTGGGGACCTGGTGGACAAAGCTGCACTGGTAGAGAGAGACATAGAGGATAGCCAGAGACGACAGGGCTTCTCGAGAAGAGGTCCGATCCGGACGGGGGCTAGCACTAGTGGGGCACAGAGACCGACACCATACCGTCGCCCAGACCAGACAGGTGGACAGCGACTTTTGACAGCCCAAGGAGAGGGAGACATTCAGACTAGAGCCGATATTACCCCACGATCTTGCTTTGCATGCGGAGGTATGGGACATTTTCGGATGCATTGCCCAGTTTTTCCACCTCCGGGGCCTATCCAGACCGCCAGACAGGTACCAGTAGCCCAACCACCACCACCTAGGCCTGCACCGTAGCGACTGATACAAGCTCACGCCCCCAGCGGCGCTAACCAAGGGCGAGTATTTGCTTTGACTCAGCCGGATAAGGACATTGCCAACGCCGTTGTGGAAGGTATCGTCCTTATTTATAATTCTTGGGCCCGAATATTATTTGACCCCGGTGCAACACACTCATTTGTACGCACGAAATATGCACTTGATTTGGGATTGAGTTTCGCGAAGCTAGAGCATGTTATGAATATTAGCTTGCCCACGGGAGGACGGTTAGATACTAGCCGAGTCTGCAAGGGTTGCGTGCTTCGCATTGGGGAGCACAAATTGATTGTGAATTTGATTGCTTTAGAGATAAAGGGGTGTGATGTGATTTTCGGGATGAACTTGTTGTCCGCTTTCCAGGCGGTAATGGATTGTTTCCGCAAGCGGATTACATTTCAGTTACCAGGATGAGTCGTTTTTAGTTTTGTGAATAACCGAGATTCTTTCCATCCATTTCCTACTACGGGTAGTAGATTCTTAAAAGCGAAAGCGGGAAGTCAATTGAGTTTCTTAGCTAGCTTGATGGGAGATAACAAGGATAAACTCCACACGGATGTGGTGTTAATTGTATCGGAGTTTTCGGATGTTTTTCCCGAGGAATTACCCGGATTACCGCCACATAGGGAAATTGAATTCAAGATCGATCTCTATCCGGGAACCGAACCCATATCTATTGCTCCCTATCGGATGGCACCTTTGGAGTTGAAGGAGCTAAGGAAGCAGTTGGATCATTTGTTGGCGATTGGGTTTATCCGTCTAAGCACTTCACCTTGGGGAGCCCCGGTCCTCTTTGTGAAGAAAACGGATGAGACTCTACGGTTGTGCATGGATTACCGGAGGTTGAATCGGGTTACCGTGAAGAATAAGTATCTGTTGCCGATAATTGATGACTTATTTGATCAGTTGAAGGGTTCGAAGTATTACTCCAAGATTGATCTTCGCACGGGGTATCATCAGCTGCGGATTAAGGAGGAGGATATTCCTAAGACTGCTTTCCGTACCCGGTATGGTCATTTCGAGTATACGGTGATGCCGTTCGGATTGACTAATGCCCCCGCAGCCTTCATGGATTTGATGCACAGAGTCTTCTGGCCTTACCTCGATCAATTTGTCATTGTATTTATTGATGACATATTGGTTTACTCACAGACTCAGGAGGAACATGCTCGTCATCTCTCTATGGTGCTACAAACATTGAGAGAACATAAGTTATATGCGAAGATGAGCAAGTGTGAGTTTTGGATGAAGGAAGTGAAGTTCCTTGGCCATGTTGTGTCCGAGCAAGGAGTAGCGGTTGATCCCGCAAAGATTGAGGCCGTGATGAAATGGGAACCACCGAAGAACGTGACGGAAGTACGGAATTTCTTGGGGTTAGCCGGCTATTATCGTAGGTTTGTGGAAGGATTCTCCAAGCTTGCGATGCCGATGACTCGCCTTACAAAGAAGGGGGAGAAATTTTCGTGGACTCAAGCGTGTGAACTAGCTTTCCGCACCTTGAAGGAGAAGTTGACGACGGCACCTATCCTCATTATTCCGAGTAGTGGGGAAGGCTACGATGTCTACACCGATGCTTCACTACGAGGCTTGGGATGCGTTCTAATGCAAGGAGGGAAGGTAGTGGCTTATGGCTCGAGGCAACTCAAGGTGCATGAGCAGAATTATCCCACACATGACTTGGAGCTAGCTGCGGTGGTGTTTGCTCTTAAGTTGTGGAGATGTTATTTATACGGGGAGAAATTTCAAGTGTTCTCGGACCATAAAAGCCTCAAGTATATCTTCACACAGAAAGACTTGAATCTCCGGCAGAGAAGGTGGATTGAGTACTTGGAAGATTATGAGTTCACGCTCAACTACCGTCCGGGGAAGGCCAATGTAGTTGCCGACGCTCTTAGCAGGAAGTCTCGAGGTGAAATCAATTCTCTTGCGGTAAATAGGTGGAAAATGATTGATGCATTGGAGGAGTACGATCTATGGGTGGATGGACCGGAGTATCAACCCTATATATTCAACCTTAGAGCTCAACCGACGCTTCTGCAACGAGTGGTGGAGTTGCAATGCCTGGATTTAGAACTCGATTTGATTAGAGTCCGATTGGAGAATGGAGAAGTGATGGAAGGATGGTCTTGGAAGAATGGAGAGTTGAGATATGGGGAGAAGCTATGTGTTCCCAATGATTCGTCCCTAAAGGAGGAAATACTTGGAGAGTGTCATCGCTCCAAGTTTGCTATCCACCCCGGTAGCACAAAGATGTATAGGGACATGAAGCGTCAATACTGGTGGAGGGGAATGAAGCGAGATGTGGCCAAGTATGTGGCAAAATGTGCAGTGTGCCAGCAAGTGAAGATTGAGCATCAAAGGCCAGGAGGAGTCCTACAGTCTTTGCCTATTCCAGAGTGGAAGTGGGATCACATCACCATGGACTTCGTGTCGGGTTTACCACGGACGTCGCGTGGGCATAATGCAGTGTGGGTCATCGTGGATAGACTCACCAAGTCCGCTCACTTTTTGGGTATGAAGACCACGGATACATTCGAGACCTTGAGCCACTGTATATCCGTGAGCTAGTGAGATTACACGGTGTTCCGCTCTCGATTGTGTCGGATCGTGACTCTAGGTTTGTGGCGAGATTCTGGCAGAGTCTACAACAAGCGATGGGGACAGAGTTACATTTTAGTACTGCTTTTCATCCCCAAACGGATGGCCAATCCGAGAGGGTGATCCAGATTGTGGAGGATATGTTACGCACTTGCGCGTTGGACTTCAAGGGGAGTTGGAGCGACCACTTACCGTTAGTGGAGTTTGCTTACAACAACAGCTATCAGGAAAGTATTGGGATGGCACCGTATGAAGCATTGTATGGAAGACCATGCCGATCACCGACGTGTTGGTTAGAAGCCGGTGAGAGTAGTTTGTTGGGACCGGACATTGTTCGAGAAACTACGGAGAAGATTCAACTCATACGAGAGAGGCTACGGACGACGCAAAGTAGACAGAAGAGCTATGCGGACTACAGACGAAGACCCTTAGAATTCAAGGTGGGAGACTACGTATTTCTCAAGGTGTCACCCAAGAAGGGCGTGTTTCGATTCGGCAAGAAGGGGAAGCTAGCGCCAAGATATACCGGACCGTTTGAGATAATCAAAGCGATAGGCAAGGCGGCATACCAACTTCGACTAACAGCCCAGCTATCCGGAGTACATGATGTGTTCCACGTGTCCATGTTGAGAAGGTGTCACTCGGATGCAACTCCAGTCGTGAACTTGGAGGAGATTGAAATCCAAGACGAAGCAACCTACGAAGAACAACCGGTAGAAATTCTCGACGCCAAGGAAAAAGTGCTTCGCAACAAAGTTATCAGATTGGTAAAGGTTTTGTGGCAACATCATGGAGTGGAGGAAGCTACATGGGAACCGGAGCAAGAAATGCGGGAGAAGTATCCATTTTTGTTCGCTACTTGAGGTAAGTTTCGAGGACGAAACTTTCTTTAAGGGGGGTGGATTGTAACACCCCGCATTTTCTTTTATATATGTATATAGATATATAGTAAATAATTGTTGTAAAAATGTGGATATGTGTAGAAATATGTGTTGGAGAGGTTTGGGATGGATTTGGTTGGCTTAGGAATGGATTGGAAAGTTTAAGTTTCGAAGGTGTGTAAACTTGAGAAGAGGGATTATGAAAGTTTCTAAATATTTTTAGGTCAAAATAAGGTGTCCATTGAATCCGGAAGGTCGAACAACCTTGGGAGAGGCAATATGAGGTGCATTGGAAGTTAGGAAGTATTTTGGAGTAAAGACACACTTAGAGAGAATTTGGGTAAAAAGGAGTTGGGACACCTTCTAGTATTTTGGTCATAACCTTTTATCCTTATGTCCAATTGACCTGAAATTTGGACAGTATATAGTAGACATCTAGGGCTACAAAAGTGTATCTCATGAAAATTTTCCAATTCGACCTCTAAATGGGTCCAAACAGCTCTGGAAGTCGAAGCAGCCAAAGTGTACCGGAACACCGTACCGGTACGGTACCGTACCGGTACGGTACCGTACCGGTACACCCGAACCAGTAGCTTAACTGTACCGGTACTATACCGTACCGGTACCGCGTACCGGTACGCTTTCTCTGACACTCACCGAACAGTTAAAAAGTCGGGATTTTTGGGTTTAAAACACCACTTCAAGCCCTCATGTGCCCCATTCTTCACTCCACTCTCATCCTAAACACTTTAGAACCCTAGGAGGAGATAAAGGAGGAGAAAGAAACACAAGATCAAGAGGGAGTTACACTTCCAAAAGATCAAAGCCCTAGATTTCAAGAATACCAAGGTAGGGGTTTTCTCTCACTCACTTACATTGAGACTAGGGTATTTATATATGTATGCTTTGGCTATCAATGATATATATATGTTATGAAATCATCATCTCTTAGGCTTTTTGGCAAAGATTACATGTTTTGAACAAAGTTAGGGTTTAATACCCATGAAATCTCTTCTCTAGTTTTAAAACCCTCATTTTTGGAGAGTGATGTATTTCTTTCTTAAATGCTTTCTTTATTATGGATTTTCGAACCCTTAGTGCTTTGTGTTGGGTTGAACAATGATGTTATTGTGATCTCATGTATTTTCTTTGTTGGTTGTGGAATTATTACATGATATATTTTGGGGGATTTTGGATAGATGATTGTAAATTGAAATCAATATTGGAATTGTAAGCTTGGTTGGGTTGTTTGTGATGCACATGAGTGAGAGGTTCCTTGTAAGGATGCTCACCCCTTCCCAAGAGGTTCCTTGTAAGGATGCTTGGGAATCAAAGATGACCTAAAGGGTGGGGTGGAGGTTACCCTAAAGTATGTCACCTACCGAAAGAATGGGGGTGGAGGTTACCCTAAAGTATGCCACCTACCGCAAGAAACAATGATGACCTAAAGGGTGGGGTGGAGGTTACCCTAAAGTATGCCACCTACCGAGGGAAGCAATGTAGTGCTTGGTGGGAGGTTCCTTGTAAGGATGCTCACCCATTCTCAAGAGGTTCCTTGTAAGGATGTTTGAGAATCAAAGATGACCTAAAGGGGGGTGGAGGTTACCCTAAAGTATGCCACCTACCGAAAGAATTGTTGAAAATTGTTTATGGCAATTAATGGTGATTATTTGTATATGGTACTCGTTTATTCATTTAAGTAATGTTTTTACATAAACTTGAGATCCTTTTTAAATGTCACTGCTTTATTTCAAATTATGTATCTACGTTATGTTAAAAATGAGACCGACCGTTTTAAATGTTTTTCTAAACCTTGTATGGGTTTGAGAGAATTTCTCTACAGAGCTTTGTGCTCACCCCCTACCGCTAACATTTTTCAGATTACCTGCTTGAGGAGGACGTAAGGGTCGAGGAGCCCGCTACTTGGGAGACTCCACTTGACGGGAGTGTGGATCCCGAGGTGGACGCCTAGAGCGACCTCCTTTCCTTTTGTACTAGACTAGGACATTCTTTTGGAACATTGTGTAGTCTAGTTTCTTTTGTTTATTCTGCTGTGCTACTTTAAGAAATTTTTGAGATGTAATAGCCATAATTTGGGTTTATTTTTTTGGATCACTTTGTAAATATTTGTGGATGACAAATGGAGTCTCGTTTCTTGAGGAATTATATTAGTGCTCTCATGATATGAATGTTTTAGAATATAATGCCGTCCAGGGTGGTTTTTGGGGTGTTACAATAGTACTGTTACCGTGACTATTGTTACAATAATTCTACTATAATGATTTCCCAACTTCTCATAGTTAGCTTCATCTTGCTATAATGATCTTCTCACAATCCTACTTACTGTCAACGTTTCTATAGGGACAACTCAACGGGCCTCACTCCTATCTCACGGAAAACGGCCAAACACCCCTTACGCCCCACAGAATCATAGGAAGCACACCAAGAACAATCATCATAACAAAATTAGACTAACCATAGAAGCACACAGAGTTATCATTATAACAAAATTAAAGTAACAATTTCATAATAACAGTAGTCTAACAGAATTAAATCACAATTACATAAGCAACGAGAATTAGTAATAGGTCTACATATAAATCAATAGAGTATACTTAAGCTACCAAAATACCAATCTCTAAATTCTTTATATTTAGGAAGATTAAACTCAGCATTAATTTCTTTTCTGTTAACAACAAATTCTTTTTGGTGTATATCCATAAAAACTATATTTGAAATCCGATTTCGGACGAAGTTGGATCAATATAATCTTCTTCTTGAGAAGATTCATTAAAAAGTTATTTATTCTGTCTATAAATTCCATGGGGAATTTGATTATGAGAGGTTTGTTACATATATAAACATTGAAAAGTTTAAAGTTTATATTTAATTTTGAACCATCAGTAGTGCTTACTGACTGAGTAGTTTTCTCAAAATATTTTGTGGGAATTAATCCTGCTTTTATGCAGTTCATATCTGCTCCGCTATCAATTAGAGCAATTGTTTCAACCGTAAAGTCTTGATTTATTACAAGAATAATTTTAACATATCATTTCTGATAAGTTATTTTTTCTAATAAATTTAAATATTCATTATTAAAAGATTGTGATGGTGACGATATTCCTACTAAAACTAGACCAATTCAAATGAATAAAGAGTATTTGGAGTTTTGTAAAAAGGAAATCGATTCCTTAAAAGATAAATCATTAATTAGAAAAAGTTATTCACCATGGAGCTGTGCAGCTTTTTATGTTAACAACGCTACAGAAAAGGAGCGAGGAGTTCCTCGATTGGTTATAAATTATAAACTTTTAAATAAGGTATTACAATGGATTAGATATCCTATCCCCAATAAAAATGATTTGTTATCTCGATTATATAATGCTAAGATCTTTTCTAAGTTTGACTTAATGTCAGGTTATTGGCATATCCAAATTGCTGAGGAAGACAGGTATAAGACTGCTTTCACAGTACCTTTTGGACATTATGAATGGAATGTTATGTCATTTGGTCTTAAAAATGCTCCATCTGAATTTCAGAATATTATGAATGATATATTTAATCTTTTTTATGCATTTTGCATTGTCTATATTGATGATATACTCATCTTTTCTGATTCTATTGATCAGCATTTTAAACATTTGAATAAATTTATTCATTTTGTTAAACAAAATGGATTGGTTCTTTCTGCTATAAAAATGAAATTATTTCAATTAAAAGTCAGACTTTTAGGACATTATATTGAACATGGAAATATAGTTCCAATTGAAAGAAGTATTGAATTTGCATCCAAATTTTCGGATGAAATTAAAGATAAAAGGCAATTGCAAAGATTTTTGGGCAGTTTAAACTATTTAACAGATTTTTATCAAAATCTTGCTAAAGATACTGCTATATTAAATTCTAGACTTACGAAAAATCCGTCTCCTTGGACAGATCTTCATACTGAAGTAGTAAGAAAAATTAAGCATAAAGCTAAGAATTTACCATGTCTTTCCTTGGTAAAACCTGAATGGTATAAAATTGTTGAAGCTGATACTTCTGATATAGGATATGGAGGCATTCTTAAACAACAAGATGCTAATACTAAAAAAGAATTACTTGTCAGATTTACCTCTGGTAAATGGGGATCTACTCAATTAAATTATTCTACTATTAAAAAGGAGATTTTATCTATTGTAAAATGTATAAGTAAATTTCAAGATGATCTCTTAAATCAAGTTAGAACATGCTTTGAGTATTGTCATGCCTACGGGAGAACGGTTGGATACAAAAAGGGTGTGTAGAGGTTGCGGGCTTCGAATTGGGGAGGAAGAATTGATTGTAGATTTGGTTGCGTTAGACATGAAGGGGTATGACGTAATATTTGGGATGGACTTGTTGTCCACTTTCCGTGCGGTAATGGATTGTTTTCGCAAGCGGATTTCATTTCAATTACCGGGAAGGGTAGTTTTCAGTTTCAGGAATGATCGAAATTCTTTCCATCCATTCCCTACTACGGGTAGTAGATTCTTAAAAGCTAAGGCGGGGAGCCATTTGAGTTTCTTAGCTCGCTTGATGGGAGATGATCGGGATAGATCCCAACCGGACGTGGTATTGATAGTGTCAGATTTTTTAGATGTCTTTCCAGATGAACTACCCGGGTTACCCCCACAGAGAAAGATCGAGTTTGCCATCGATCTATATCCGGGAACCGAACCCATATCCATTGCTCCTTATAGGATGGCACCCTTGGAGTTAAAGGAAGCAGTTGGACCATCTGTTGACAATTGGGTTTATCCGTTTAAGCACTTTACCTTGGGGAGCCCCGGTCCTCTTTGTGAAGAAGCATGACGAGACACTTCGGCTATGCACAGATTACCGAAGGTTGAATCGGGTGACAGTGAAGAATAAATATTCGTTGCCACGAATCAATTATTTATTCGATCAACTGAGGGGTTCTAAGTATTACTCCAAGATTGATCTTCGCATAGGATATCATCAACTACGGATCAAGGAGGAGGATATTCCTAAGACAGCTTTCCGTACCAGGTATGGTCATTTCGAATATACGGTTATGCCGTTCGGACTGACTAATGCTCCTGCAGCCTTTATGGATTTGATGCACAGGGTATTCGGCTGTATCTAGATCAGTTTGTTATAGTGTTTATTGATGACATATTGATTTATTCACGGACACAAGGTGAACATGAACGCTATCTCTCGATTGTGCTACAAACATTGAGAGAGCACAAGTTGTATGCTAAGATGAGCAAATGCGAGTTCTGGATGAAGGAAGTGAAATTCCTTGGCCATGTTGTGTCGGAACGAGGCGTAGCTGTTGACCCCGCAAAGATTGAAGCCGTGATGAAATGCGAACCACCCATGAATGTGACCGAAGTACGTAGTTTCCTGGGATTAGCAGGCTATTACTGGAGGTTTGTGGAATGGTTCTCAAAGCTCGCGATGCCAATGACCCGCCTCACCAAGAAGGGGGAAAGGTTCTTGTGGACTCAAGCGTGTGAACAAGCATTTCGCACCTTGAAGGAGAGGTTGACAACAACCCCTGTCCTCATTATTCCTAGCAGTGGGAAAGGATACGATGTTTACCCCGATACGTCGTTACAACGGTTAGGATGTGTGCTAATGCAGGGAGACAGGGTAGTCGCTTATGGATCGAGACAACTAAAGGTTCATGAGCAGAACTATCCCACTCACGACTTAGAGCTCGTCGCTGTGGTCCTTGCTCTTAAGTTGTGGAGGTGTTACTTGTATGGAGAAAAGTTTCAGGTGTTTTCTGATCATAAGAGTCTCAAGTATATATTCACACAGAAATATTTGAATCTCCGACAAAGAAGGGGGATCGAATATTTGGAAGATTACGATTTCACACTCAACTACCATCTGGGGAAGGCTAATGTAGTAGCAGATGCACTGAGCAAGAAGTCTCGGGGAGAAATCAGTGTTCTTGTCATTAATAGGTGGAAGATGATTGATGCTTTGGAGGACTTCGATCTATTGGTGGATAGGCAGGGGGATCGACCATGCTTACTCAATCTTGTAGCTCAACCAATTCTCCGACAACAGATTGTAGAGTTGCAACGATTAGACACAGAGTTGGAAACTATCCGAGATAGATTGAAGAGGAATGAAGTTGTTGAGAACTGGTCCATACACGATGACGAGTTAAAGTTTCGTGGAAGACTATGTGTACCAAACAATGACCAAGTAAGGGAAGAAGTGTTGGGTGAGTGTCATCGTTCAAAATTCTCCATACATCCGGGTAGTACTAAGATGTATAGAGACATGAAGCGTCAATATTGGTGGAAAGAGATAAAGTAAGACGTGGCTAAGTACATTGCAAAGTGCGCGGTGTGTCAGCAGGTGAAGATTGAGCATCAGAAACCCGGAGGATTACTACAGTCCTTACCTATCCCAGAGTGGAAATGGGATCACATCACCATGGATTTCGTGTCGGGCTTTCCACGGACTTCACGCGGGCATAATGCTGTATGGATCATTGTTGATAGACTCACCAAGTCTGCTCATTTCTTGAGTATGAAGACCACTAACACTTTAGAGACCTTGACCAAGCTTTATATTCGCGAAATTGTTAGATTGCATGGAGTTCCACTCTCTATTGTGTCGGATCGTGATTCTCGTTTGTGGCGCAATTTTGGCAAAGTCTACAACAAGCTATAGGGACAGAGTTACACTTTAGCATCGCCTTTCATCCCCAAACGGATGGCCAATCCGAGAGGGTGATACAAATTTTGGAAGACATGCTACGAGCTTGTGTGTTGGACTTCAAGGGAAGTTAGAGTGATCATTTGCCGCTGGTGGAGTTCGCATATAACAACAGCTATCAGGCAAGTATTGGAATGGCTCCTTATGAGGCATTGTATGGAAGACCATGTAGGTCCCCAACTTGTTGGTTGGAAGCTAGAGAAAGTAGTTTGTTTGGGCCAGAGATTGTTCGGGAGACTACGGAGAAAATTCAACTTATTCGAGAGAGACTACGCACGGCACAAATTAGACAGAAAAGCTATGCGGATAGAAGACGAAGACCTTTGGAATTCCACGAGGGGGACTATGTGTTCCTCAAAGTGTCACCCAAGAAGGGAGTGTTGAGATTCGGCATGAAGGGAAAATTAGCTCCAAGGTATATCGGACCATTCGAAGTGATCAAAGCGGTGGGCAAAGTGGCGTATCAACTTCGGTTAACAGCTCAGTTGTCAAGAGTACATGACATGTTCCACGTGTCAATGTTGAGAAAGTGTCGATCGGATACAACACACGTCGTAGATTTAGAGGATATTGAAGTTCAAGATGGAGCAACATATGAAGAACAACCGGTGAAGATTCTGGATACCAAAGAGAGGGTGCTCCGCAATAAAGTCATCCAATTGGTGAAAGTTTTGTGGCAACATCATGGGGTGGAGGAAGCTACTTGGGAACCAGAGCTAGAGATGCGAGAGAAATATCCTCAATTGTTCGCTACTTGAGGTAAGTTTCGAGGACGAAACTCTCTTTAAGGGGGGTGGATTGTAAACCCCTACATGTGATAGAACTTGTACCAACTATGTTTGATATACAAAATGTATGTTGTATAAGTTTGGGTTGGTTTTGGAAGGGTTTGGAATGGTGTGGAAATGTGAAATGTGAATGCACAGAGCATTTGGGCAGATCAGGCAAAGCGTACCGGTACACTGAACTCCAGTAGCCTTAGCGTACCGGTATGCGTACCGGTATGGTTTGGCTGACTTCCTGATTTTCTGATTTCCTCCTCTCCTGAGCTATCCTCAAGCTACCTTTTCATCCTCATTTGTCTCAAATGGTTTGGGAAGGCCTTAAGAAGCCTCATTTAGTACCTTTTAACTGCAAACACCAAATATCATCGTTAAGAACTCAATTAACCCAACTCCCATCATTTAATCTCCAAAAGCAATTAAAATAAGATGATTAGCACAAAAAAATATACAAAGTTTTGTGCTAATCATGTACCGGTACTCTTTCTAAAAATTTGAAATTTTAAAACTCGTTTGCTAAGCGTTTGACTATGCATTCTTTCCTTCAAAAGGTAATAAATGGACAATAATATAGTACCAATGGTGGTATGTTGGGCCTAGGAGGGGTCAATCGATTAAAAATATACATAGGTCTTGTATTTTAAAAATTTCGGTAAATTTACTTTAGTAGTATGATAAATCATAAAACTAAATTTTTTTAGGATAAAATAACATTAAAAATGAATTCGAAACGTCTAAAAACCTTAGGGTGGTCATAGAGATCAAAATGGAGATAGTTAGTGGCAAAATTGTAATTTCAGGGAAAAATGTAATTTTTGGCCCTGTGAACAGTAAAAATCGGGATTGAGCAGGCTTAAAACACCATTCTCATTCCATTTTTCTCTTATTCTTTCACTCCACTCTTAACCCACACCTCTTAGAACCCTAAAGGAAGACTAAGGGAGAAAGAAAAGGGAGGAAGGAGGTCTATAGAGCTTAGGTTTAGCTTGGAAATCTGTAAACCCCCACACTTTTATATTATATATATATATATATATATCTGTGTGTGTGTGTGTGTGTAAGGATGTATGCATGGACTAGGTAGATTGTAAACGTAGAAAAAAAAATGTTCGTATTGTGAAAATAGGGTAAATAGTAGTTGGAACTTGGTTTTGATTTGTAGATGTATGAAATGGGGTGTAATAGAACTTGTAGGTATCAAGTTTTAGGTGGAAAACCATGTTAAACATGTATGGGATGGATTTGGTTGGCTTAGGAATGGATTGGAAATGGAAAAGGGATGAAACAGGCTGTGAACAGTGCACTGGCTGCAACTTCAAGCGCGATTTCGACCTTGATGCAGTCAATATCTCTCAAAACTCAAAACATGAAAGTTGTAGAGCTCTTTCTTAGAATTCCATATAATTTTTAATCATCTCAATCGGAGCTCGGATGAGAGAGTTATGTCCAGATAATGAAGCGATGTCGAAATAGTGCAATTAGCTTCGTTTTGCATTTAATGTCTCCATTTGCATCCTAAATCAAAATATAAGAATAATGAGTACATTTAGACTTCAAATAAGTATAAAAGGCTTTAAGAAGCACCATTTATCACATTTTATTTGCAAACATCTCAAAACTTCATTAATAGCCGGTTCGGATGGGTAAAATAGAAATTTTAGTGTTTCGGGTGTACGTTGACTTTGGTTTTGAGATAAATCATAAAAATAAATATTTTTAGGTTAAAATAACATTAAAAATGAATCCGGAACGTCGAAAAACCTTAGGGTAGTCATATGGATCAAATTGGAGATTCTTAGTGGTAAAACCGTAATTTCGGAGAAGACCAAAACAGTCCATGAACAGTGAATTTCGGGGCTGATATGTTTTAAACTCATTTTCATCCCATTTTCCCTCATTTCTTTCACTCCACTCACACCCCCACACCTCTTGGAACCCTAGAGAGCATTAAAGAGGAAGAAAGGAAGGGAAAAACAAGAGATTTAAGGGTAGATTCAAGATCAAAGCTCAAGTTCTTCATACAAACTAAGGATTCAAGGTAGGGGTTTCCTTCCATTCACTTACATTGAGACTAGGGTTATTATATATGTATGATTTGGACTTCTAATCATATCTATTTGCTATGGATTCCTTGCCTCTTGGTATTATTGCAAACTTTATTATGTTTTGAGAAAAGTTACGGGTGGAGAGCCATAAAAACCTTAGTTTGTGAGAAACATGGATTTCTCTCTCTATCTTCACTCAAATTTGGCTTTGAAAACTATAGTGCTTTGTGTTGAGTATTGAAATGCTATTGTGCATGATCTCTTGTATTTTTCTTCATTGTTTATTTGAAATTGTCTCATGATGGATTTGTAGATTTTATGGAATTTGCTTGAAAAATTGGGGGCTTATGGTATTGTTGGTTATGTGAGATATTTGTTGGTATTTTATCTCTTGCGTGGTTGTACGATACGAACATGGATTACTATTGACCGGGTATCATGTAGTGGGGAGACGTCTTTGTATGCCACGCGGGTATGAACTTTTCCTACCACATGGAGTGGGTAGACGCCTTTGTACGCCGTGTGGGTATGAACTTTTCCTATCACTAATGATCACGGATTAGTAACGTGGGTTGTGTCAGACATACAGTGTGGGTTATCGTGCATTGTACCAGAAATGGTTTCGACAAGAGTTTCGGGAAGTATGGGACTCCGCGAGAACTTGTTGGAAACGGTTTATAGTAGAATGGATTACCAATGGTATATTGTCTTTATTTATCCATTTCAATTACTGTTGCTATCTAAACTTGAGATCTGTTTAAATGTCCTCGTTTTACTTCAAATGTTATATATGTTATTTGTGAAATGAGACCGACCGTTTTATATACTTTTCTAAACCTTGTTTGGGTTTGGGAGGATTTTTCTACAGAGCTTCGTGCTCACCCCCTACAGTTGAACATTTTTCAGATTTTGTGCCAGAGGATGAGCTCGGTGCTAACGAGCCGGGCCATAGAGAGGCTTCACTAGAGGGATACTTGGATCCCGAGTGGGACATCTAGAGATGTCGTTTACTTTTGTTCTAGACTAGAATATTCTTTTGAAACACTGTGTAGTCTAGATTTCTTTTGTAATTTTCGCTGCGCTATAATAGTTAATTTTTTTTTTTTGGGAATGTAAAGGCCAAAGATGGCATATTCTTTTGGGATAATGATGTAAATGTTATGAATGATTTTTATGAAGTCTTATTTATGGATGGTTTATCTTAGTGGTCTCATGATGTAAATGGTTTTAGTATGTAGTGCCGTCCAGGGTGGTTTTGGGGGCGTTACAAAATCTTGACTCAAGGTAGGGGTTTCTTCTTATTCTCTTACGTTAAGGCTAGGGCTTATATATATGTATTCTTTTGACTCTAAATCCTATATGTATGCTATGAAATCCTTGATTCTTAATATTCTCGTAAATATTACCAAGTTTTGGACAATGCTATGGTGGAATAGCTATTAAATCTCTTTTCTTGACTTAAAACCCTAGTTTTCAAGAGAAATAGATTTTTCTCTTGATTCTTCATTTGTCCTTGATTTCAAAACTTTAGCACTTTGTATTAAATAACCAAAATGGTATTGTGGATGATCTCTTGTATATTTTTCTTAAATGGTTCTATGGTAATACTCCATATGAAATTTTGGGGATTTTTTCGATTTGTTTGTGACTTGAGGAAATGGGTTGGGTATTGTATCTCTTGTGGATGTTCGGATGACCATGGGTGGCCGTTGACCGGGTATCGTAGAGTGGGTAGATGCGTTTCTTACTCCGTGCGAGTTTGAATTTTTCCTACCACTCGTAGTGGGGTTGGTGCCTTGTGAGGACCAAACCACTATTCGCTCACGGGTGCCGTGGCAGAGGGTTAGTATACTATTCCTGGGTTGGATTCGTCACTGCCAATGTGTTGGTATACGCCCTTCCTAAAGTTGTAGATCCTTGAAAGGATTGGGTGTGTGTGTGTGGGTCAGGATATTCTCGATGTGTTTATTCAGGCGATATCATACATCATACTTGAGATACATGTTGTTGTTGAGATACAAGTTGTGGTTTGAAATACATTGTGAGTTATGGTTTATTGTGCCAACGGTTGGCTATGGTTTATGATGAATTGATGAAATTGTTCGTTTTGGAAGTTGGTTGTACTTCTTCAATTACTTCATTGATATTGTTTAAACTTGAGATCGGATAAACTATCACTGTTTTCTTTCAAAAGTTATATATGATATTTGTGAAATGAGACCGAATTGTTTTATATGTTTTCCAAACCTTGTTTGAGTTTGGGAGGATTTTCCTACAGAGCTTAGTGCTCACCCCCTACAAACAATATTCATTTTCAGATGTTGGTTTAAAAGAGGAGCTGGGACTTGAGGAGCAGGTGCTCTGGGAAGCTCAAGGGGATGGGCATGTGGATCCGGAAGGGGATGTCTAGAATTGTTTCTTTTGTCCTAGACTAGGAGATTTATTTTGAAATAGTGCTCAGGTTAATATTTTCTGTTTTCGCTGCGAGATAATATTTTTTTTTTTTGGGCATATTCTTTTGGATGTAATGGCCATGGTTTGGTCTATTCTTTTGGATGATGAATGAAAGTTTCTTTGTTTATGAAATTTATTAGTTGCTCTCATGATGTGAATGGTTTTAGATAGTAATGTCGTCCAAGGGAGATTTTGGGGCGTTACAAGAATTGATTGTAGCTCTGCCAAGAATGTTCTTGAACAAAATGTTAAGAACATTGCGTCTAAACAAATTTTTGCAAGATGGCAAGCTATTTTATCAGTCTTTGATTTTAAAATAGAATATGTTAAAGGTGAATTAAATTCTCTTCCCGACTTTCTAACTAGGGAATTTTTGCAGGGTTCTCATGAATCAAGGCCAGAGTATTAATCATGTCCGAGGCCGCGGTGGAGGAAGGCCTGGCGGAAAAACCCAGGTCAATGCCTATTATCGTCCTTTATCTGAATCTCTAAAACTTAAAGTTGTTAATAAACACCTTCTTAAAGAAGGATCTTCAACTTCACTTAAAAGTGACTCTTCACATAAAGGTGAAGATAAAACTACTGACGGTTATACTGTCGTTCGATCTAAAAAATCTATTAAAGAAGCTTTAGTGGCTAAACCCCAACTAAATTATTCAGAGTTAAATACTCTGCTTGCTTATAGCAGTATAATAACTCTTGATTATGATTATATTAATTGGATGACAGATCTCTATTATATTGAAGGGAAATTTATGACATTGGATAATGCCTTTTTATTTTCCGGACCCAAAGACCGGACATATTATGAAAATATTCTCGTTGAAACTGACTCTGTTAAATTTCAGAGATTTTATAACTATGGTAACCACGTGGATCCTCAATATAGTAAAGCCCTTATATTAAGGGTAATATCTGCTAAAGACAAGGGTCTTGATCTTATTCTCTCCAGAACACTAAGAACTTCTCCATATACGGAGTATAATTATTTTGATTATATTGAAGCCTGGGATAAAGCTTTCCTCTACGAGGCACCAAATCTAAAGCACTCATGGTTCTTCCAATTTACTGAAACCTGTATGGAACTTCCAAACTGGTTTTACGATTGGTGGGACACTCATGGTGCTATTGACAGGATATACCCTGAAAGAATGAAAAATTACTTTGACTTGTATAAAGAAAAATGTCCATCCTTAAAGGATAATGATATTCTCTACAAGCCAATTATTAATTTCTCACTTGAATTCTTTGTTCCATGGATTTGGGTGTGGACTTTGGCTTGTAATTTTAATTATAATGCACAACCAAGATTAATTAGGGAATTCCATGTTCATTATTGGAATAATTATCCCACTGACTCTAAATGTCAGATTATTGAAGAATGTCAGATTATTGAAGAATGTCTTAAAGACATGGGAAAAAAGGGAGAGGAACCTTCCACCTCAAACTCTATTGTTCCCACTACCAGTATAAACACTGGCACTAATTTTATCTTATTGAAGTTCTTAAAGAACAGATAAAGAAAGAAAACTCATTTAAACATTGAGCAACTTAAAGCCGTAGTTATGGAGGAAATGTGTCTTCAGGTAATGTCTACATTTGGAATGGGCAAAACCGAGAAGATGGATCTCGCTAATACTCCAACAGTTGCCATAAAAGGCAAAGGGAAAGATAAAGTCGAGGAAGAAGATAGGAAAATCACTACTCCTATTGACTCTGATGAAGACTTTATGGATTCCAAGGGATATACCCCTCTTAAAGGTGACATTGAAATTAATGAAGAATTGTTAAAAGACAATACGGAGATAAATCTTCATGATGATAACGACGGCAATATTCTGTATAATTTACTTTACAGGAAATGATCAGATATAGCTGAATCTTCGGATAAATCCGACACGGAAGAAGTGACGCACGCCATGACGTCACTATAAAATTATTAAAGCTGTAAATAGTAAAAGAGCACAGTGCTTGTACAGTATTGCTGACGTATGCACTGACGTCAATGTAAATTATTAAAGTTTTGTACAGTATAAAGTTGTGAATAGTTTAGGACAATTTTGAAATCCGGATTTCATGTCCAACTCTATATAAAGAGGTGCAGGCTCAGTCTATTGAGTACCCTCGAACACTTTAGCACCACATCTCGACCCTCGAGCACTACACCCCCTAATCACACCCTACTTCTCTACACTCTCTCCTTCCTTCCTTTCTTTCATCCTCTCTAAACCTTTCCCTCTTGTATAAAACTTTCATCTTCCACCTTCCACACTACTACTGTAAGTGCACTCTTGTATATAATTTTGCATTAAATAAAAGCTTTCCTTGTACATATTTTGTACATAGATCGATCCTTTCCCTTGTTGGTATCTGAGCCAAGTGGTAATGGTAGCTTAAGTATACTCTGTTGATTTATATGTAGACCTATTATTAATTCTTGTTGCTTATGTAATTTTGATTTAATTATGTTAGACTACTGTTATTATGAAATTATTACTTTAATTTTGTTATAATGATAACTCTTGGTGCTTCTATGGTTAGTATAATTTTGTTATGATGATTGTTCTTTGGTTCTTCCTATGATTCTGTGGGGCGTAAGGGATGTTTGGCCGTTTTCCGTGAGATAGGAGTTTAGGCCCGTTGAGTTGTCCCTATAGAAACGTTGACAGTAAGTAGGATTGTGAGAAGATCATTATAGCAAGATGAAGCTAACTATGAGAAGTTGGGAAGTCATTATAATAGAATTCTTGTAATAATAGTCATGGTAGCAGTACTGTAGTAGAATTAAAAGACAAATTACAGTAGCAACTAGAAGAAGGTAATAGTGAAACATATAAGTCAACAGAACAACATGTGAGATACCTACATTGCGTTAAGTCTATTTAAATTTAAAAATAATCATAAAGAAGATTATGTTAAAAATATGGAAGAAATAGAATTCTCTGATATTGAAAATAAATTGCAGAACTGGGATATACCCCAGCACCCCACTAAGAAAATCTATAATATTGGTACTTTTGATTTTAAATCAAGTTTAACAATTAAAACGATTGAAAGGACTGTTCCTTTTGATTAAAATGGAGATATTTTACAACTGTTAACTGAACGAGAAATTTTAAAAGCTCAAGAAAATTATAAATTCATCCATATCAGATTATTCCAAGTTGCTTTAAAACCATTAACTCTTAAAGGGTGTGTAAAACCCGGGAAATTTTGAATTTTTTTTAAAAGGGCAAAATGGTCATTTTGCCACTATAATGCAAAATTAAAATACGTGTTCTACAGACCTCGTATGACACAACGGACTTCGCCATTGGACTCGTATCGCGGAATATAGTAACCATATCAAATTTCGTTGAATTCTGAGTTAAGTCGGATTTTTGCACGTCGTTCGAGGAGACTGGGTGGCGGATGACCTCACCGAGGTCCCTAAAAGCGATAAACTCAAAATTTAATTATTTTTGATTAAAAGTTCAAATAAAAGTTATTTGAACTTAACCCGTAATGTAATTAGTCGTTTCGGGACGAAATCAGATCTGATTAAGCGAAGGACACGTGGTGCGACGTGGGCCAAGTATTTAAAATTATAAATAAGGGTAAATATCTTAGAAAATCAGATTTTTAGCCCACTTGTGTTCTTGTTTGGCCGGCCAAGAGAGAGAGAAGAGAAAAAGAGAGAAAAACTCATTTTTCTTCAAGCTTTCTCCTTGATTTCTCGGAGTTCCGTCACTCGGAATCGCTCGAGCCAAGAATTAAAGTTGCTCTACGTGACTAGGGCTACGCGTGGGTACCAAGAACGAAGAGTTTAACCGAAGATCAAAAGGCAAAGTTTTGGAGAAATCAAAGTCTTGAGTTTTTGGGGGTGTTCTTGGTGTGTTCTTGAAGCCTACTCTTCATTTCAAGCTTCAAGAGGTAGGGTTCTTCCTACCTTGGATTAATCTTTCCTTAGATGTTGATAGTTTAAGGGTTTGATATATTTATGCATATGGATAGACTTTTATATGTATGTTTATGGAAATGGAAATGGAAAAGTGAGCATAGAAATGGCTTAAGCTAATTGCTAAGCTTGATTTTGGTATATGGAAGTTACATGTGATTGACATATGTAACTTATGTATTGATATATATGTATGTTTATGTTATGGAAATGGAAAAGTGAGCATAAAAAAAAGGCTTAAGCTAATTGCTAGCTTAATTTTGGTATATGGAAGTTACATGTGATTTATTATGTAACTTAGTGAAATTAAAGGCATGCTATGTGTTATATAAATTATGCCTTGAAGGTGTTTGGTGAAATGCCTTGAGTATTTGGAAATTGTTGTTTTGATTGAATTGAAATAACATGCTTAAGTTTAACTTGTGGAATCATATGCTTATGATATGACTTATAATTGAATGTGCTTGTTGATATATGCATGTGTTGATATATTAACATTGAGATGAATATGGTATTTATATGCTTAAGATATAAATTTACCATGGATGTGTTGAAATTGTTCATGTGTTGTTCTTGGCATATTGAGCATTAGGTTGTGTGCAATGGGACATGGCATTGCATATGCACGGAAGCATCTCATCACATGGGTGTGTGCATGGTTAATGTCAACACCACACTTGGTGATTGACGGTATGGCTTGGGAAAAGTTGGGTCGAAGACCTAGCTAAGCCGACTGATTGCATGATAAATTGGGTTGGGGTTAGCAAGAAGAGGCATGACGACCTCTCGGGTGCAAGGCCCTGTGATTTGGGAGATGCACTCCATTGGTGTAAGAGTTCATAAAATGTGCGGGTATGGATGACCCTTGGTGTAAGTTCATGAATATCCAACCCCAAGAAAGACCCTAGTTTTGAAAATGTCATTTGATGTGAACATAAATGATGGAATGAAACACTTTGGCATTGCATCGTGTAGTGGAAGTCGGCGAGGACTCGGGTTGAAGTGCATGAGTGAGTGTCATCTCATTTCATGGCATGGTATTGTTGCATTCCAACTTAGAATGCATATCCTTATAAGGAATGATTGTTTATATGTTGCAAATGAATGTTGCATGAACATGAGCATCTAGGGGGGGAGTAGCCTTTGTAGGATCTACTCTACTGGGCGTTGACTCACCCTATACGGGAAACATCTCAGGTGTGGGGTTTGCATCGGCGGATGACTCACTTGGAGAGCATCAGGCATGAAGGGGGCCGACTTGTGGCCTTATTTTGAGTTTTTGTAAAAGAGTTATGAAAACTTGATCTTTGGCATGTAAATTATGCAAATTAATTGTAATAGAACATATATGGACTAATGTTAAAGTAACCTTGCATGTTTTGATATAAGTATGGATAATTGGACCCGGTGTGGCCAATATTTACTTATAAATGGACCCGATGCGGTCATTTTTTTTTATTGGGCCTCGGATGGGTCATGTGAAGTTAAATTGCACAGGTTGGGTTTTGGGTAGAGTTCCCTGTACGAAGGAGACTCTGCCCAAAATTTTGTTAAGTTATGGACCCCCGTAAATGGGGCATAACAGTGTGATGTCGAGTTACTCGGTATCTACGGGTGTTCCGCGGGTTGATGAGTAATCAACGGACCCCCGGATTTTGGGGCATCACAGGGTGTAATGCCTCTTTTATGTTAGCATTAAGAGATGCTAGATGTCTTGATTTTCATCAATCTTTAATGTGTGTTATACAATAAAGTTTAAGTACTGGTCCAGTTTATTTTAACTGTTTTCCAGATTTATCTGTATCCTTAACTGATAAAAATATTTTGGATGTTTTAACATGTAATATTAAAACATTTGGTTACAATTATAAAGATGGAACATATATAATGACTTTTATATATAGAGTCTATTATAAGGTTATGAATACTTTGTGTCCAGAAGCTAAGCTTCATAATCATAAAGGACAAACAACTTTAATTGAAACAAATGCAATTAAAAATAAAACTGAAATTCCTAAAACCATTAAATGGTCAGAAATCCAGCTTCGAGAAACCTGGCAATTGGAATCAGTGGTTCCTAAAAAACCAGAAACAACAAGGGGAAGGATCGATCTATGTACAAAATATGTACAAGGAAAGCTTTTATTTAATGCAAAAGTATATACAAGAGTGCACTTACAGTAGTAGTGTGGAAGGTGGAAGATGGAAGTTTTATACAAGAGGGAAGGGTTCAGAGAGGATGTAAGAAAGGAAGGAAAGAGAGAGTGGAGAGAAGTAGGGTGTGATTAGGGGGTGTAGTGCTCGAGGGTCGAGATGTGGTGCTAGAGTGTTCGAGGGTACTCAATAGACTGAGTCTGCACCTCTTTATATAGAGCCGGACATGAAATCCGGATTTCAAAATTGTCCTAAACTATTCACAACTTTATACTTTACAAAACTTTAATAATTTACATTGACGTCAGTGCATACGTCAGCAATACTGTACAAGCACTTTGCTCTTTTACTATTTACAACTTTAATAATTTTATAGTGACGTCATGGCGTGCGTCACTTCTTCCGGGTCGGATTTATCCGAAAATTCAGCTATATCTGATCATTTCTTGTAAAGCAAATTATACAGAATATTGTCGTCGTTATCATCATGAAAATTTATCTCCATATTGTCTTTTAATAATTCTTCATTAATTTCAATGTCACCTTTAAGAGGGGTATATCCCTAGGAATCCATAAAGTCTTCATCAGAGTCAATAGGAGTAGGGATTTTCCTATCTTCTTCCTCGACTTTATCTTTCCCTTTGCCTTTTATGGCAACTGTTGGAGTATTAGCGAGATCCATTTTATCGGTTTTGCCCATTCCAAATGTAGACATTACCTGAAGAAGCATTTCCTCCATAACTACGGTTTTAAGCTGCTCAATGTTTAAATGAGGTTTTTCTTTCTTTATCTGTTCTTTAAGAACTTCAATAGGATTAAAATTAGTGACAGTGTTTATACTGGTAGTGGGAACAATAGAGTTTGAGGTGGAAGGTTCCTCTCCCTCTTTTCCCATGTCTTTAAGACATTCTTCAATAATCTGACATTTAGAGTCAGTGGGATAATTACTCCAATAACGAACATGGAATTCCCTAATTAATCTTGGATGTCCATTATAATTAAAATTACAAGCCAAAGTCCACACCCAAATCCATGGAACAAAGAATTCAAGTGAGAAATTAATAATTGGCTTGTAGAGAATATCATTATCCTTTAAGGATGGATTTTTTTCTTTATACAAGTCAAAGCAATTTTTCATTCTTTCAGGGTATATCCTATCAAAGGTACCATGAGTGTCCCACCAATCGTAAAACCAGTTTGGAAGTTCCATATAGGTTTCAGTAAATTGGAAGAACCATGAGTGCTTTAGATTTGGTGCCACGTAGAGGAAAGCTTTATCCCAGGCTTCAATATAATCAAAATAATTATACTCCGTATATGGAGAAGTTCTTAGTGTTCTGGAGAGAATAAGATCAAGACCCTAGTCTTTAGCAGATATTACCCTTAATATAAGGGCTTTACTATATTGAGGATCCACGCGGTTACCATAGTTATAAAATCTCTGAAATTTAACAGAGTCAGTTTCAACGAGAATATTTTCATAATATGTCCGGTCTTTGGGTCCGGAAAATAAAAAAGCATTATCCAATGTCATAAATTTCCCTGCAATATAATAGGGATCTGTCATCCAATTAATATAATCATAATCAAGATTTATTATACTGCTATAAGCAGGCAGAGTATTTAACTCTATATAATTTAGTTTGGGTTTAGCCACTAAAGCTTCTTTAATAGATTTTTTAGATCGAACGACAGTATAACTGTCAGCAGTTTTATCTTCACCTTTATGTGAAGAGTCACTTTTATGTGAAGTTGAAGATCCTTCTTTAAGAAGGTGATTATTAACAGCTTTAAGCTTTAGAGATTCAGATAAAGGAGGATAATAGGCATTGACCTGGGCTCTTCCGCCAGGCCTTCCTCTACCGCGGCCTCGGCCACGATTAATACTCTGGCCTCGATTCATGAGAACCCTGCAAAAATTCCCTAGTTAGAAAGTCAAGAAGAGAATTTAATTCACCTTTAACATATTCTATTTTAAAATCGAAGACTGATAAAATAGCCTGCCATCTTGTAAAAATTTGTTTAGACGCAATGTTCCTAACATCTTGTTCAAGAACATTCTTGGCAGAGCTACAATCAATTCTTAATAGAAATTCTTGATTTAAGAGATCATCATGAAATTTACTTATACATTTTACAATAGATAAAATCTCCTTTTTAATAGTAGAATAATTTAATTGAGTAGATCCCCATTTACCAGAGGTAAATCTGACAAGTAATTCGTTTTTAGTATTAGGATCTTGTTGTTTAAGAATGCCTCCATATCCTATATCGGAAGCATCAGTTTCAACAATTTTATACCATTCAGGTTTTACCAAGGAAAGGCATGGTAAATGCTTAGCTTTATGCTTAATTTTTTTTACTACTTCAGTATGAAGATCTGTCCAAGGAGACGGATTTTTCGTAAGTCTAGAATTTAATATAGCAGTATCTTTAGCAAGATTTTAATAAAAATTTGTTAAATAGTTTAAACTGCCCAAAAATCTTTGCAATTGTCTTTTATCTTTAATTTCATCTGGAAATTTGGATGCAAATTCAATACTTTTTTCGATTGGAACTATATTTCCATGTTCAATATAATGTCCTAAAAATCTGACTTTTAATTAAAATAATTTCATTTTTATAACAGAAAGAACCAATCCATTTTGTTTAACAACATGAATAAATTTATTCAAATGTTTAAAATGCTGATCAATAGAATCAGAAAAGATGAGTATATCATCAATATAGACAATGCAAAATGCATAAAAAATATTAAATATATCATTCATAATATTCTGAAATTCAGATGGAGCATTTTTAAGACCAAATGACACAACATTCCATTCATAATGTCCAAAAGGTACTGTGAAAGCAGTCTTATACCTGTCTTCCTCAGCAATTTGGATCTGCCAATAACCTGACTTTAAGTCAAACTTAGAAAAGATCTTAGCATTATATAATCGAGATAACAAATCCTTTTTATTGGGGATAGGATATCTAATCCATTGTAATACCTTATTTAAAGGTTTATAATTTATAACCAATCGAGGAACTCCTCGCTCCTTTTCTGTAGCGTTGTTAACATAAAAAGCTGCACAGCTCCATGGTGAATAACTTTTTCAAATTAATGATTTATCTATTAAGGAATCGATTTCCTTTTTACAAAGCTCCAAATACTCTATTCATTTGGGTTGGTCTAGCTTTAGTAGGAATATCCTCACCATCACAATCTTTTAATAATGAATATTTAAATGTATTAGAAAAAATAACTTATAAGAAATTGTATGTTAAAATTATTTTTGTAATAAATCAAGATTTTACGGTTGAAACAATTGCTCTAATTGATAGCAGAGCAGATATGAACTGCATAAAAGCAGGATTAATTCTCACAAAATATTTTGTGAAAACTACTCAGTCAGTAAGCACTGCTGATGGTTCAAAATTAAATATAAACTTTAAACTTTCCAATGTTTATATATGTAACAAACCTCTCATAATCAAATTCCCCATGTAATTTATTGACAAAATAAAGAACTTTTTAATGAATCTTCTCAAGAAGAAGATTATATTGATCCAACTCCGTCCGAAATCGGATTTCAAATATAGTTTTTATGGATATACACCAAAAAGAATTTGTTGTTAACAGAAAAGAAATTAATGTTGAGTTTAATCTTCCTAAATATAAAGAATTTAGACATTGGTATTTTGGTAGCTTAAGTATACTCTATTGATTTATATGTAGACCTATTACTAATTCTTGTTGCTTATGTAATTGTGATTTAATTCTATTAGACTACTGTTATTATGAAATTGTTACTTTAATTTTGTTATAATGATAACTCTGTGTGCTTCTATGGTTAGTCTAATTTTGTTATGATGATTGTTCTTGGTGTGCTTCATATGATTTTGTAACGCCCCAAAATCCCCCTTGGACGGCATTACTATCTAAAATCATTCACATCAGGAGAGCAACTAATAATTTTCATAAGTAAAGAAAATTTTATTTATCATGCACAATATCTATAACATCATCCAAAAGAATATGTCAAACCATGGCCATTACATCCAAAAAGAATATGTCCCACTAGGACAAGTACATCAAAAATCAACTATTATCTTGCAGCGGAATAAACAAAATATCATCTATGCATTGTCCCAAAATCCTCTCCTAGTCTAGAACATAAAGAGAACAACTTTATACGTTCCCCTCGGGATCCACGCTTCCATCCAATTGAGTTTCCCAAGCTATCTGCTCATCAACTCCGAGCACCTCTTCTAACACATAATCTGAAAAATATATTGTTTGTAGGGGGTGAGCACTAAGCTCTGTAGCAACATCCTCCCAAACTCGAACAAGGTTTTAAAACAAATAAAAGATGGCAAGTCTCTTTTGGAAAATAACATATGTAGATTTTGAGAATAAAATCATGATAGTTGTAATGACCTCATGTGTACGGAATACAGTAAATCAATGACAGGAATAAACTTACAAGAAATTAAAGCAATCCATAAATAATTCAGTAACATCATTCTATATTCTCATGTATGTTGGTTCATTCTCATTGTCATGTATGTTGGTTGCTTCTCAGGAATCTACACAACAATTATACCTCATTCACCCACCACAAACCAATCATTCCCCGCATGGCACATCTCAATCCACTTTAGGAAGGGCGTATACCGTCTCCCACGGCATTGACGAATCCTTCCCAAGAAAGGTATACCATCCCTCAGCCTCAAACCTACGTGAACAATAGTGGTTGCTCTAACAAACAACAATCCACTACAAGTTTTAGGAAACCATCTCACCCCCCACTGGGATAGACTAACCTCTAACACTCTACGGCAGTTCTCGAAGGCAATTCAAGTCCGTCACAACATTCATACAAGAGATAAAACCAACATTTTCTCAACAACCACAATTTTAATCAATCATAATTTCCATTAATAATTCAAGTATCACAATTGTATAATTCTCAATATACTACCACAATAAAGAATTACAATATTCGAGAGATCATCTCAAGAAAATATGCACAATTTCAATATCAAAATTCTAGATTTTTGCCAAAAATCATAATTTTGTTGGAACAAGAACAAGTATTGGATGAAAACATGATTTAATCAAGAATGGGACTTTAGAAATCAAGATCAAATGAAAATTTAGAGAAAACCCCATTTTTCTTGAAAACTAGGGTTTTCAAGACAATAGAAAGAGATTTCATGGCTATTCCACCATAGCTTCCTTCAAAACATGGTAATCTTTGCAAGGGCATCAAGAATTAATGAATTCATATCATATATATAGGATTGAGATTCAAAACATACATATATATAAACTCTAGCCTCAATGGACAAGAGTGAGAAGAAAACCCCTACCTTCTTCTTCCTTAGTGTTCTTGAAAAACTTGAGGTTTTGATCCTCTTCAATGTGTAAATCCTCCCTTGATCTTGTGTTTTCCCCTTCTTTCTTCCCCTCTAAGTCTTCCTAGGGTTATAAATGTTGAAATGATGCAAAGAGAGACGTTCTTATGTATTTATAGGGTGAGTAATGGTCTCCTGTGCGCGATTTCTGAAACCCAGATTCGTAACTCACATTCGAACGTTATTGGCGTTCGAACGTTCGTTGCTCCCAGTACTTTTGTTTTTCCATCAGAAAAGAGTACTGGAACAAGCTTTCGTTCGAACGTTTATTCACGTTCGAACGTCGATTCACGTTCGAACGGAATTCCTGTTTTTGCTGAAACGTCCAGTGAAGTTTTGGCCTATTTAGAGATTGAGTTGGAAACTTTTCGTGAAATACACTTTTGTAGCCTAGGAAGTATAATATCTACTGAAAAAATTTCAGATGAAAAGGACATCAGGATAAAAATTTATGATCCAAATACTAGGAAGTGTCCAAAATCCATCTTACCCAAACTATCTCTAAAATGCGATTTCACTCCAAAATACTTCCAAACTTCTACAACATACCCTATTACCTCAACTAACATTTTATTTATACTCATACAATCTAAGTAGTTCATGCATACATTATCACATACATTAGCATTTCAAAACATAGTTATATTACGACATAAAGATACGAATGTGGGGGTTTTCAATCTACCCCCCTTAAAGAAAGTTTCGTCCTCAAAACTTACCTTAAGTAGAGAACAATTGAGGGTACTTCTCTCGCATCTCCAGCTCTAGTTCCCAGGTAGCTTCCTCCACCCCATGATGTTGCCACAAGACTTTCACCAGTTGGATGACTTTATTGCGAAGCACCTTCTCCTTGGTATCAAGAATCTTCACCGATTGTTCTTCATATGTTGCTCCATCTTGAACTTCAATATCCTCTAAATCCACGACATGCGTTGTATCCGATTGACACTTTCTTAACATTGAAACATGGAACACGTCATGTACCCCTGACAACTGGGCTGGTAACCAAAGTTGATATGCCACTTTGTCCACAGCTTTGATCACTTCAAATGGTATGATATACCTTGGAGCTAATTTTCCCTTCTTGCCAAATCTAAACACTCCCTTCTTGGGTGACACCTTGAGGAACACATAGTCCCCCTCTTGGAATTTCAATGGTCTTCTTCTTCTATCCGCGTAGCTTTTCTGTCTACTTTGAGCTGTGCGTAGTCTTTCTCGGATGAGTTGAATTTTCTCCGTAGTTTCCCAAACAATTTATGGCCCAAACAGACTACTATCTCCAGCTTCTAACCAACAAATCGGGGACCTACATGGTCTCCCATACAATGCCTCATAAGGTGTCATGCCAATGCTAGATTGAAAACTATTGTTATATGCAAATTCCACCAACGACAAATGATCACTCCAACTTCCTTTAAAGTCCAACACACAAGCTCGTAACATGACCTCCAAAATTTGTATCACCCTCTCAGATTGGCCATCCGTTTGAGGATGAAAGGCGGTGCTGAAATGCAACTCTGTCCCCATAGCTCGTTGTAGACTTTGCCAAAATTGTGCCATAAAACGAGAATCACGATCCGACACAATAGAGAGTGGAACTCCATGCAATCTAACAATCTCACGAATATAAAGTTTGCTCAAGGTCTCTAAAGTATCTGTTGTCTTCATACTCAAGAAATGAGCGGACTTGGTGAGTCTATCTATAATGACCCATACGGCATTATGCCCTCGTGAAGTACGTGGAAAACCAGACACGAAATCCATAGTGATGTGATCCCACTTCCACTCTGGGATAGGCAAGCACTGTAGTAATCCTCCGGGTTTTTGATGCTCAATCTTCACCTGCTGACACACCGCGCACTTTGCAACGTATTTAGCCACGTCTCGTTTCATCCCTTTCCACCAATATTGTCGCTTCATGTCTCTATACATCTTAGTACTACCCGAATGTATGGAGAATTTTGAACTATGGCACTCACCCAACACTTCTTCCCTTACTTGGTCATTGTTTGGTATACATAGTCTTCCACAAAAATGTAGCTTACCATCATGTATAGACCAGTTCTCAACAATTTCATTCCTCTCCAATCTACCCCAGATAGTTTCCAACTCGTTATCTAATCGTTGCAACTCCAAAATCCTTTATCGGAGAATTGGTTGAGCTACAAGATTAAATAAGCATGGTCGATCCTCATGTCTACCCACCAATAAATCAAATTCCTCCAAAGCATCAATCATCTTCCACCTATTAACAGCAAGAACATTGATTTCATCCCGAGACTTTCTGCTCAGTGCATCTGCTACTACATTCGCCTTCCCCAGATGGTAGTTGAGTGTGAAATCGTAGTCTTCTAGATATTCAATCCACCTTCTTTGGCGAAGATTCAAGTCTTTCTGTGTGAATATATACTTGAGACTTTTATGATCAGAAAACACTTGAAACTTTTCTCCATACAAGTAACACATCCACAACTTAAGAGCAAAACCCACAACGGCAAGCTCCAAGTCGTGAGTGGGATAGTTCCGCTCATGAATCTTTAGTTGTCTTGAGTCATAAGCAACTACCTTACCTCCCTGCATTAGCACACATCCCAAGCCTCGTAACGAAGCATCGGTGTAGACATCGTATCCTTTCCCACTGCTCGGAATAATGAGGACAAGAGTTGTTGTCAACCTCTCCTTCAAGGTGCGAAAGGCTAGTTCACAATCTTGAGTCCACAAGAATCTTTCCCCCTTCTTCGTAAGGCGGGTCATTGGCATTGCTAGCTTTGAGAACCCTTCCACAAACTTCCGGTAGTAGCCTGCTAATCCCAGGAAACTACGTACTTCGGTCACATTCTTCGGTGGTTCCCATTTCATCACGGCTTCAATCTTTGCGGGGTCAACAGCTACACCCTATTTCGACACAACATGGCTAAGGAATTTCACTTCCTTCATCCAAAACTCGCATTTACTCATCTTAGCATATAACTTATGCTCTTTCAAGGTCTGAAGCACTACCGAAAGATGGTGCTCATGTTCCCCTTGTGTCCGTGAATAGATTAATATGTCATCAATAAACACGATGACAAACTGATCTAGATACGGCCGGAATACCCTGTGCATCAAATCCATGAAGGCTGCAGGAGCATTAGTCAGTCCGAACGGCATTACAGTGTATTCAAAATGACCATACCAGGTACGAAAAGCTGTCTTAGGAATATCCTCCTCCTTGATCCGCAGTTGATGGTAACTTCTCAGCTGATCGAATAAATCATCAATTCATAGCAATGGATATTTATTCTTCCTTGTCACCCGATTCAACCTTTCGTAATCTGTGCATAACCAAAGTGTTTTGTCATGCTTCTTCACAAAGAGAACCGGGGCTCCCCAAGGTGAAGTGCTTAAGCGGATAAACCCAATAGCCAACAGATGGTCCAACTGCTTCCTTAGCTCCTTCAACTCCCAAGGTGCCATCCGATAGGGAGCAATGGATATGGGTTCGGTTCCAGGATAGAGATCAATCATAAACTCAATCTCTCTCTGTGGGGGTAACCTGGGTAGTTCATCAGGAAAGACATCCGAAAACTCCGACACTATCAATACCACATTCGGTTGGGATCTGTCTCAATCATCTCCCATCAAGCTAGCTAAGAAACTCAAATGGCTCCCCGCCTTAGCTTTCAAGAATCTACTACCCGTAGTAGGAAATGAATGGGAAGAATTTCGATCATTAATGAAGCTGAAAACTACCCCTCCCGGTAATTGAAATGAAATCCGCTTTCGAAAACAATCCATTACCGCACGAAAAGTGGACAACAAGTTCATCCCAAATATTATGTCATACCCATTTATGTCTAATGCAACCAAATCTACAATCAATTCTTGCTCCCCAATTCGAAGCACATAACCTCTACACACCCTTTAAGTATCCAATCGTTCTCCCATAGGCATGTCAATACTCAAGGCATGTTCTAACTTCTCAAATTCCAACCCCAAATTAAGAGCATATATAGTGCGTATGAATGAATGAGTCGCACCGGGATCAAATAAAATTCGGGCCCAAGAACTATAAATAAGAACGATACCTTCCACAACTGCATTGGAAACGTTTTCCTCCGGTTGGGTCAAAACAAAAACTCTTCCTTGATTGGTACCGCCTGGGGCCGTAGCCGCTAACGGTTTCTGTTGTAGTGGCTTTTGTAGTGGTGGCCTATTGGCATTTACCTGTTCTGCTGCTTGATTGGTCTTTGGTGGAAACGATGGGCAGTTATTTCTGAAGTGCCCAAGCCCTCTACATGCGAAGCATTGATGTGCGTCAGTGCCTGTTCTATTCTGAGTAACCCTATCTCCTCGAACTGTCTGAAGTCTCTGTCCAACCACCTGGTCTGTGAGACGGTATGGTGCCACCCTCTGTACTCCACTGCTACTAGCACCAGTCCGGATCGGACCTCCCCTCGCGAAGTTCTGTCGCCGCTGGTTGTCCTCTGTGTCTCTCTCCACTAGTGCCGCTCTATCAACAAGATCCCCATAATCTCGGATCTTATGAGCCACAAGCTTCTCCCTGATAGTAGGCCTCAAGCCCTGCTCAAATCGTTTGGCCCTCCTAGCCTCAGTAGATATGAACTCCGTGGCATAGCGGGATAGCTCATCAAACTTCCTCTCATACTCTGTCACCATCATACTACCCTGTCGTAGAGTAAGAAAATCTGCACTCATCCTGTCCCTGACCGATTCAGGAAAGTACTTGTCTTAGAAGATCTGATCAAACTCCTCCCAGGTAAGAGCATCCGTGTTCTTCCTTCTCTTCACCGAGTCTCACCAATGGTCTGCCTCCCCTTCTAACAGGTATGTAGCCAAGCCAACCCGCAAATCTTCGGCAACTCCCATGCCATCACACATCTTCCTCACCCGGCGAATCCACTTATTCGCATCCAAGGGGTGAGAGCTTCCTTGAAAAGTAGGTGGGCGTTGCCTCAAAAATTCTCGAAGAACTTTCATCCTTCGGTTTTCGTCCCCGTTGCCCGGTTCCTGAGCTAAGGGATGAACCCCACCATTGTGGTTGTTGTTCCCATTTTGGTGTTGTACCAAAGTGGTTAGCTCCCTTAGGCATTGATAAATGCCATTCATGGCATCTGGAGGTGGTGGTGGTGGTGGGTTTGCTTGGCCTCCACGACCACGACCACGCCCACGACCACGACCACGCCCACGTCCACGTCCACCCTCCATCGTACACATCAATTCACAATTTAGTTTCCTTGATGTACAAGACACCTTAACTATCACTTTAATCTAAAGCATAAGACTTGGGTAAAATTTAAATCAACAACTTCATTCAACCTAGTTCTACTCCTCTAATGGTAATCCATAACCTACAGCTCTCATGTAAGACCTAAAGCTAAGCTCTGATACCAAACCTGTAACGCCCCAAAATCCCCCTTGGACGGCATTACTATCTAAAACCATTCACATCATGAGAGCAACTAATAATTTCCATAAGTAAAGATAATTTCATTCATCATGCATAATATCTATAACATCATATGTCAAACCATGGCCATTACATCCAAAAAGAATATGTTCCACTAGGACAAGTACATCAAAAATCAACTATTATCTTGCAGTGGAATAAATAAAATATCATCTATGCATTGTCCCAAAATCCTCTCCTAGTCTAGAACATACAATTTTATACGTTCCCCTCGGGATCCACGCTTCCATCCAATTGAGTTTCCCAACCTATCTGCTCATCAACTCCGAGCTCCTCCTCTAATACATAATCTGAAAAATATATTGTATGTAGGGGGTGAGCACTAAGCTCTGTAGCAACATCCTCTCAAACTCGAACAAGGTTTTAAAACAAATAAAAGATGGCAAGTCTCTTTTGGAAAATAACATATGTAGATTTTGAGAATAAAACCATGATAGTTGTAATGACCTCAAGTGTACGGAATATAGTAAATCAATGACAGGAATAAACTTACAACAAATTAAAGCAATCCATAAATAATTCAGTAACATCATTTTATATTCTCATGTATGTTGGTTCATTCTCATTGTCATGTATGTTGGTTGCTTCTCAGGAATCTACACAACGATTATACCTCGTTCACCCACCACAAACCAATCATTCCCCACAGGGCACATCTCAAACCACTTTAGGAAGGGCGTATACCGTCTCCCACGGCATTGACGAATCCTTCCCAGGAAAGGTATACCATCCCTCAGCCTCGAACTTACGTGAACAATAGTGGTTGATCTAACAAACAACAATCCACTACAAGTGTTAGGAAACCATCTCACCCCCCACTGGGATAGACTAACCTCTAACACTCTACGGCAGTTCTCGAAGGCAATTCAAGTCCGTCACAACATTCATACAAGAGATAAAACCAACATTTTCTCAACAACCACAATTTTAATCAATCATAATTTCCATTAATAATTCAAGTATCACAATTGTACAATTCTCAATATACTACTATAATAAAGAATTACAATATTCAAGAGATCAACTCAAGAAAATATGCACAATTTCAATATCAAAATTCTAGAGTTTTGCCAAAAATCATAATTTCTTGGAACAAGAACAAGTATTTGATGAAAACATGATTTAATCAAGAATGGGACTTTAGAAATCAAGATCAAATGAAAATTTAGAGAAAACCCCATTTTTCTTGAAAACTAGGGTTTTCAAGACAATAGAAAGAGATTTCATGGCTATTCCACCATAGCTTCCTTCAAAACATGGTAATCTTTGCAAGGGCATCAAGAAATAATGATTTTGTATCATATATATTGGATTGAGAGTCAAAACATACATATATATAAACCCTAGCCTCAATGGACAAGAGTGAGAAGAAAACCCCTACCTTCTTCTTCCTTAGTGTTCTTGAAAAACTTGAGGTTTTGATCCTCTTCAATGTGTAAATCCTCCATTGATCTTGTGTTTTCCCCTTATTTCTTCCTCTCTAAGTCTTCCTAGGGTTAGAAATGTTGAAATGATGCAAAGAGAGGCATCCTTATGTATTTATAGGGTGAGAAATGGTCTCCTGTGCGCAATTTCTGAAACCCAGATTCGTAACTCACGTTCGAACGTCATTGGCGTTCGAACGTTCGTTGCTCCCAGTACTTTTGTTTTTCCATCAAACAAGAGTACTGGAACGAGCTTTCGTTCGAACGTCGATTCACGTTCGAACAGAATTCCTGTTTTTGCTGAAATTTCCAGTGAAGTTTTGGCCTATTTAGAGATTGATTTGGAAACTTTTCATGAAATACTTTTTTGTAGCTCTGGAAGTATACTATCTAATTTCAAAATTTCAGATCAAAAGGACATCAGGATAAAAATTTATGATCCAAATACTAGACAATGTCCAAAATCCATCTTACCCAAACTATCTCTAAAATGCGATTTCACTCCAAAATACTTCCAAACTTCTACAACATACCCTATTACCTCAACTAAAATTTTATTTATACTCATACAATCTAATTAGTTCATGCATACATTATCACATACATTAGCATTTCAAAACATAGTTATATTATGATATAAAGATACGAATGTGGGGGTTTACAGATTCTGTGGGGCGTAAGGGATGTTTGGCCGTTTTCCGTGAGATAGGAGTGAGGCTCGTTGAGTTCTCCCTATAGAAACGTTGACAGTAAGTAGGATTGTGAGAAGATCATTATAGCAAAATGAAGCTAACTATGAGAAGTTGGGAAGTCATTATAGTAGAATTATTGTAACAATAGTCACGGTTACAGTACTGTAGTAGAATTAAAAGACGAATTACAGTAGCAACTAGAAGAAGGTAATAGTGAAACATATAAGTCAACAGAACAATCTTTGAGATACCTGCATGGCGTTAATTCTATTTAAATTTAAGTTGTAGGAATACAACTCCTTCATTACAAACATAAACATTAGAGATTTTAAAGTTTATATTTAATTTTGAACCATCAGTAGTGCTTATTGACCGAGTAGTTTTCTCAAAATATTTTGTGTGAGTTAATCCTGCTTTTATGCAGTTCATATCTGCTCCGCTATCAATTAGAGCAATTGTTTCAATCGTAAAATCTTGATTTATTACAAGAATAATTTTAACATACCATTTCTGATAAGTTATTTTTTCTAATACATTTAAATATTCATTATTAAAAGATTGTGATGGTGAGGCTTTATCATTTTATCAAAACATCACCCGAAGAAGTATCTGATACCAACAAGGGGAAGGATCAATCTATGTACAAAATATGTACAAGGAACGCTTTTATTTAATGCAAAATTATATACAAGAGTGCACTTACAGTAGTAGTGTGGAAGGTGGAAAATGGAAGTTTTATACAAGAGGGAATGGTTCAGAGAGGATGTAAGAAAGGAAGGAAGGAGAGAGTGTAGAGAAGTAGGGTGTGATTACGGGGTGTAGTGCTCGAGGGTCGAGATGTGGTGCTAGAGTGTTCGAGGCTGCTCAACAGACTGAACCTACACCTCGTTATATAGAGCCGGACATGAAAACCGGATTTCAAAATTGTCCTATACTATTCACAACTTTATATTGTACAAGACTTTAATAATTTACATTGACGTCAGTGCATACGTCAACAATATTGTACAAGTACTGTTCTCTTTTACTATTTACAACTTTAGTGACGTGAGTGCATGCGTCACTTTCTTCCGGGTAGGATTTATCCGAAGAGTCAGTTTTATCTGATCATTTCCTGTAAAGAAAATTATACAGAATATTGTTGTCGTTATCATCATGAAGATTTATCTCCATATCGTATTTTAACAAATTTTCATTAATTTCAATGTCACCTTTAAGAGGGGTATATCTCTGGGAATCCATAAAGTCTTTATCATAGTCAATAGGAGTAGGGATTTTCCTATCTTCTTCCTCGACTTTATCTTTCCCTTTGCCTTTTATGGCAACTGTTGGAGTATTAGCAAGATCCATCTTCTCGGTTTTACCCATTCCAAATGTAGACATCACCTGAAGATGCATTTCCTCAATAACTGCGGCTTTAAGCTGCTCAGTGTTTAAATGAGGTTTTTCTTTCCTTATCTGTTCTTTAAGAACTTCAATAGGATTGAAATTAGTGCCAGTGTTTATACTGGTAGTGAGAATTATAGAGTTTAAGGTGGAAGGTTCTTCTCCCTCTTTTCCCATGTCTTTAAGACATTTTTCAATAATTTGACATTTAGAGTCACTGGGATAATTATTCCAGTTATGAAATATTTTTCCCATCGTTTCAGGATTTATCCGATTATTAAATATTTTTCCCATCTCTTCAGGATTTATCCAGTAATTATTTAAAAAGATATTTATACCTATCAGAAAATTATTCTCCTTATATGGAGATAAAATTAAAGTAGTGGGATTAGTCAAAAGAGATTTATCTCTTGAATTATGAAAAGATAGCTCATTATTGTCACTTTTATGTGATGGGCATTCTTCACCAAATGGGTTATCCTTTTGATGTGAAGAATCTTCATCATATTTATATGGTATAATATCTTTAAGGGGTAACCTACTTAAAGGTGCTAAGGGTGGATAATATGCATTTTTATATGCATTAAAATAATTAGCATCCTTATATGGATCAAAATAATATGCATAATAAGCAGTTTTATATTCATCAGAATAATATGCTCTTTTATAAGCATAAAATTCGGTTCTTACCAATATTCCTCCAAGTTTTATCAACATCTGATAACAGAATTCCTCTAGAGCAAGATTCTCCATCCACTGTTTATAGTGGTAATTATAATACCAATCATTTATCTCAAGTATAAGACGGAATTTAGGAAAATTCTTAGTGGCTCGAGCAATTCTTAAGAGAAAAATAAAAACATCATCCGTTAATTGTTCTTCCATAGCATGGCAATAAAGACTCCATAGAGACATTTTACAATAAAAATTTTCCATGTGGAGACGAAGCTAAATATATCTTCACCTGCATGGTCACAAATACAGTCAAAAAGTTCTGGAGATTTGTTAATGGGACCAAGAGAAAATGAATCAGGATTCATTTCTGGAACTTCTTGTTTTCCTGCAAGATTATTACTCCAAAAAGAATTAGGAATAATTGAATCAAAATGATTCTTTTTATAAATCAATTTTTCTTTTAGTTGATTTATCATCTATATTTGAGGTGGAGTTATAAACTCAAATAATATTTGTTGACCATTTACGGTAGTCAAAATTCCTTTAGAATTAATTTTTTCTATAGGTTCAATCATAGATAAAAATGGTATTCCCAAAATTACCAATTGATTTAAATTATCAATGAGCATAAATGTTGTAGGAATACAAACTCCTTCATTACAAACATAAACATTAGAGAGTTTAAAGTTTATATTTAATTTTGAACCATCAGCAGTGCTTACTGACTGAGTAGTTTTCTCAAAATATTTTGTGGGAATTAATCCTGCTTTAATACAGTTCATATCTGCTCCGCTATCAATTAAAGCAATTGTTTCAACCGTAAAGTCTTTATTTATTACAAGAATAATTTTAACATACCATTTCTGATAAGTTATTTTTTCTAATATATTTAAGTATTCACTATTGGAAGAATGTGATGGTGAGGCTTTATCATCCTTTAATGGGGAGACTTTATCATCCTTTATGTCACTTTCTTTAAAAGGCAATTTTTCTAATGCTAGTATTCTAGCCTTTAAGACTTTTATGTCATCCTTGATATAATAAATCTCTTTCTTCAAATCTTGGACCGTAGGGGGTGAGGTTTCTTTTAGTTGAAAATCCTCAACTGTTATATTTTATGTCCTATTAAGGACTTCCTTAAGTGAATATGATTGAGACATTGATGGTCTCTTTTCTTCTGGATTTATCTGCAAGTATTGTTCAATAACTTTTCTTTTAGAATTTGGATCTTGAATTTTATCTATAAGATCAAGAATTAATGTTCGAGACTTAGTTAAAGTATTTATACTTAATCCATTCATAGCTAATATGGCTTTGTAATAATTGGTTTCAGCCTGACAATGAGAAGAACAAGATTTGTCTTGTTTTAAATTAGCATCTTCAGAAGACGAATAACTTATTTCATCAATATTATATTCTTCTTCTTCAGAAGATAAACTAGTAGAAAAGTCTTCTAGTTCATTTTCTGAGTTGAGAACAATTTTTAAAATTTTCTCTTTAAGATCTTCATCATCAATTAGTTCATTAATTTGTTGCTAAATTGGACATTTAGAGGCAATGTGACATTCTTTGCCACATTTAAAACATTTTAAAATAGGTTTTTTATTCTTTTCTTTAGATTTTTTAAGAGTTTTATCAACCTTTTCTTTTCCATAATTCTTTTTATAGAATTTTCTACCTTTTTTACAAGGCTTAGTGTAAGGTTTTCTCTTACTAGAAACTTTATCTTTTGGGATATCCAAATTATATGCAAACTGATTACAAAATTCTCCATTCTCTTTTCGACCAGTTAATGTTTGTCTCTTAAGTTGAGCTTTAAGATTTAAATCATTACAGAGAGATAAACCTTCTGAAATACATTCGGAAATTAGTTCTCCATAAGTATAATTTTCATAAGGGATTTTAAATCCACCATGTCTTTGTTTTAATCGAATTCTTATTTTTTCAGCAAATAAGCTAGGCAATCCAGATATAAATTTTTCTTTCCAAAATTCATTATTAGCATATGTTCTTAGCAAAACTTTTGCTAAAAATACATCTTTATACCACCTAAAATGGGTTAAAGTGGGACATCTTAGATTCATTAAGAGCTCTTTACTTTTATCAGTACTTTGGAAATTTGTTCCAACAAAATGTTTTAATATAGTTTGTATTAATGTATAAACAGCATCTTCTTGAGTAGTTATACTCCCATCTTCAGCTGTTATAATTTTTACTGCATTTAAGATTTCACTTTGTTGAATTGGACTTAAATAGTAATCCCACCAGCGTCTTAGTTGACCAGTAAATCCAGCAGTTATAAACTTAGTAGTAGCATAATCAGAGTTACGATTAGCTCGACATATCGAGGCATACATTAAGATTTTACGCAAAACTTGGTGAATAACATATTTAGACATACCATCAATATTCCTGTGAGATCCTGGAATCCCACATCGGTTAGGGAGAGGAAAGTTGCTGGGCTTATAAGTAAGCCTCTCGCCTTACATGGCATAAGGCCTTTTCCCAAGGGTACTGGGAGGAACAAAACCGTGAGGGCCAGTGGGCCCAAAGCGGACAATATTATGTCATGTGGAGGGTGGGGTGTTACAAGTTGGTATCAGAGCCGACTCTCGCCTGGATCGAGTGTGGATCCCTGCAGTCACGTGTACGTGGGCGGGCAGGTAGCTGGCGAACTACTGCATGGGGACGTGCAGCCCTTAAGGGGGGTGGATTGTGAGATCCTAGAATTCCACATCGGTTAGGGAGAGGAAATTTGTTGGGCTTAGAAGTAAGCCCCTCGCCTTACATGGCATAAGGCCTTTTCCCAGGGGTACTGGGAGGAACAAAACTGTGAGGGCCAGTGGACCCAAAGCGGACAATATTATGCCATGTGGAGGGTGAGGTGTTACAAGTTCCCAGGTAGCTTCGTCCACCCCATGATGTTGCCACAAGACATTCACCAATTTGATGACTTTGTGACGCCCCAAATTTCCGGGAGTCCAATAGTAACCGTTGACCACCCGTCAACCAGCTAAAATACCCGTGGATGTCACTCAACCTAACACCACGGTAGTAGCATCCCCTTAACCGGGATCTTAACTCACAATTGTTAACCGGATTCGATTATTCATTTGGGTTCAACCAATATTCAATATACCATGATTTATACTCCATTATAGTCCATTTACATCATTGGAGGGAAGGAAAACGTAGATTGAAAATAGGGCGAAGCAGTGTGAAAATCTGAAAATTTTAAAGAGAGTACCGGTACCATACCATACCGGTACACAGTACCGGTACCCCTATGTACCGGTACCCGGTACCGGTACTGTCAACCCACTGGAAAGGGAGTACCGGTACCATACAGTACCGGTACCCAGTACAGGTACTCTCTGCCCAGTTTCGCCATTTTCAACCATTTTTCAATTCCAATTCATTCAAAACCTCTCCCAATTCATCAAATACATGTTTGACAAGGATTTCCATATGAAACATCGTTTGTACAAGTTCCATTACAATTGATTCCATATATTTACATATCAAAATGGAATTCTTACAAAAACTTTACAAAACAACAATAAAAGCCACAAGTCGGCTTTCTTCAACTTTGGGGCTCGTAATGGGAGCCGTCCGCCGGTGTGAACCCCGCACCTGAAATGTTTTTCCCACAAAGGGTGAGCCACGCTCAATAGGGTATCTCCTAATGAGGCTACTCCCCAACCTATATGCATATGAAATGTTCACATACCACAAAACCACAATTCATAACATTCCAAGCAAGGAAATATATTCAATGATGGAATTTGCAATGCCATGATATGGAATGAGGTGAGACCCACTCATGCATATCAACCGAGCCCTTCCCGGCTCCTCTACACATGCAAGTGCCAATGTGTACCAATCCGTCATTTATGTTGCACATCAAATGACCTTTCATTCTAGGGTCTTTATAGGGGTGGATGTTCATGGACTCACACCAAAGGTCACCCAACCTACACGGAATTTATGGACTTCCACCAACGGTTCCGCGTACACCGACACACTTTATGGGCTCTTATACCAACGGAGTGCGTCTCCAACCACCGGGCCTCTCACCCGAGGGATTTTCTAGCCCTTCTTGCTACCCCAACCCTATCAACATATAAACCATGCTACTCGACTAGGTCATCGACCCATATTACCCGAGCCCACTCGTCATCCACCACGCGTGGTGAAGACAAATAACCATGCACACACACCCACTAAATGCGATGTTCCCGTGCATATGCAATGTGATGCTCCATTGCAACAATAATACAATGTTCGATATGGTATGAGTGACATATGAACATTCTCATCACAATTCACACACCTCATGGCAAAATCATATCATAAGCATATAATTTCCATACTTTCTTACAATGTCAATATATCACAAGCATGTATATATATCAACATTTAATCTTGATCAACACCCAAGTATGTCATCACATCATCAATAAATAACACACTTCAATTTCAAGGCATAAAATAAACACATAGCATGCCCACACTTCACATAGCCCAAGAGTCACATTGGGTTAATTTCATATACTCTATCCTAGAAATTTCATTTAGAAACTTCTAATTACCAATTCAATTAGAATTGATTTCAACCCATTTCATCCAATATCACAACCATAGGCAAATGACATACATATATATCTATATCTATTCATTTACCCATTTCACCTAAGCATTCTAAGTGTGGAATAAACCTTGGTAGGAGGGAACCCTACCTCTTGAAGCGTGGAGAACCACGTTGAGAAGCCTCCTAAACCCGATTCAAGCTCTAAGCCCTAGCTTCCAAAATCCCGTCCTCGGAATTTCGCCCAAACCCGACCTCCTTGGTATGGTTTTGTAGCTCTTGGCGAGGAGAGCAACTTTCTCTCTTGGCTCGAGTTGATTTGAGCTCCGTGGAGACGAGAATCTTAGAGAGAAGGTGGAGAAAAACCCTAGCTTCCCTCTCTTGTTTTCACGTTGGAATCGGCTGAGCAAAATGGGGAGAAAATCTGATTTTCTCCCCTTTAAATACTCTTTAAATGCTTGGCCCACAATGCGCCACACAACCCTTATTTCTCGGGTCCGTTTTAACCCCGAAACGATTAACTTTCACTCCGATTTAAATTCAAAATATTTTTATTTTAACTTGCCGTCATTATCTCCCAAAATTTATAATTTTATTCTAAATTTTCGTTTTTGGGTCTCCCGAGGTCCGACCGCCTCGTAAAACGCGAAAAATCCGACTAACTCGGAATTCAATGAAATTTGACAGGGTAACTAGATTTCGCGAGACGAATCCAACGGTGATGTCCGTTTCGTCATCCGAGCTCTAGAAAAATTCAGGTTTACAACCTGTACCATATTGGCAATTTACCGTTTTGCCCTTTTTTCTCCAAAAGTTCAAATTTTCTAGGGTTTTACAGACTTTGTTGCAAAGCACCTTCTCCTTAGCATCAAGAATCTTCACCGGTTGTTCTTCATATGTTGCTCCATCTTGAACTTCTATATCTTCCAAGTCCACGACCCGCGTTGTATCTGATTGACACTTCCTCAGCATCGACACATGGAACACATCATGTACCCCGGACAACTGAGCTGGTAACCGTAACTGATACGCCGCTTTGCCCACAACTTTGATCACTTCAAATGGCCCGGTATACCTTGGCGCTAACTTTCCCTTCTTGCCGAATCTAAACGCTCCCTTTTTGGGTGACACCTTCAGGAACACATAGTCCCCCTCTTGGAATTCCAATGGTCTTCGTCTTCAATCCGCATAGCTTTTCTGTCTACTTTGTGTCGTGCATAGCCTCTCCCGGATAAGCTGAATCTTCTTCGTAGTCTCCCGCACGATCTCCGGCCCAAATAAGCTACTCTCCCCCGCTTCAAGCCAACAGGTCGGGGACCTACATGGCCTTCCATACAGTGCCTCATACGGAGCCATTCCAATACTTGCCTGATAGTTGTTGTTATATGCAAATTCCACCAACGGAAAATGCTCACTCCAGCTTCCCTTGAAATCCAACCCGCAAGCACGTAACATGTCTTCCACAATCTGTATCACCCTCTCGGATTGGCCATCCGTTTGGGGATGAAAAGCTGTGCTGAAATGTAACTCTGTCCCCATAGCTTGTTGTAGACTTTGCCAGAACCGCGCCACAAACCGAGAATCACGATCCGACACAATAGAGGGCGTAACTCCGTGCAACCTAACAATCTCACGGATATAGAGCTTGCTCAAAGTCTCGAATGTGTCTGTGGTCTTCATACCCAAGAAATGAGCGGACTTGGTGAGTCTATCCACAATAACCCATACTGCATTATGCCCGCGCGACGTCCGTGGTAAACCCGACACGAAATCCATAATGATGTGATCCCACTTCCACTCTGGGATAGGCAAAGACTGTAGTAATCCTCCTGGCTTTTGATGTTCAATCTTCACCTGCTGGCACACCGCACATCGTGCTTTGAACCTTGCCACATCCTTCTTCATTCCCTTCCACCAAAATTGACGTTTCATGTCTCTATACATTTTTGTGCTACTAGGGTGGATAGAAAACTTAGAGCGATGACACTCTCCAAGTATCTCCTCCTTTATAGACGAATCACCTGGGACACATAGCTTCTCCCCGTATCTCAGTTCTCCATTCCTCAAAGACCAACCTTCCATCGTTTCCCCATTTTTCAATTTAGCTTGAATTGACTCTAAGTCGGGATCCAAGCATTGCAACTCCACAACCCTACGTTGGAGAGTAGGTTGGGCTACAAGGTTGAATAGGCATAGCCGAGATCTATCTTCTCCAACCCATAAATCATAGTCTCCAAGGGCATCCCTCATCTTCCATTTACTTGCAAGAGCATTGAGTTCACCCCGAGACTTCCTGCTAAGTGCATCTGCGACTACATTAGCCTTCCCCGGATGGTAGGTGAGTGTGAAATCATAATCTTCTAGATACTCAACCCACCTTCTCTGCCGAAGATTCAAGTCCTTCTGTGTGAACACATACTTGAGGCTTTTATGATCCGAGAACACTTGAAATTTCGCTCCATACAAGTAGCACCTCCACAACTTAAGAGCAAAAACCACAGCGGCTAACTCCAAGTCGTGAGTGGAATAGTTCTGCTCATGAGTCTTGAGTTGCCTCGAGCCATAAGCAACTACCTTGCCTCCTTGCATCAACACACATCCCAGGCCTCGTAGGCTCGTAGCGAAGCATCGATGTAAACATCGTATCCTTCCCCACTGCTCGGAATAATGAGAACAGGAGTTGTTGTCAACTTCTCCTTCAAAGTGCGAAAAGCAAGTTCACACTCTTGAGTCCACAAGAATTTCTCCCCCTTCTTTGTAAGGCGAGTCATCGGCATCGCAAGCTTTGAGTAGGCCTGTCAAAATCCGACACGACACGATTAACCGACACGAATCGACACAAATTAAACGGGTTTGGGTGAGACCTTAACGGGTTCGGGTAATAAACGGGTTAACCCGCCAAACACGTTTAATAAACGGGTCGTGTTCGTGTGAAACCTATCAACCCGTTTATCACCCGTTTACCCGTTTAAAAAAATAATATAATAATAAATTAATAATTATTTATATAAATATAAATAAATATATGATAAAAGAGTTAAAAAAAATCTTACTTCAGAAAAATTAAATACAGACTACTCACTTAGCCCCCTTTTGCGGCTCAATGTGGGAACCCTTCCCTTCGGCTTGTATCTGCTGCCGAAAAACATTTTACTGAAGAATCTCTCTTCGACTCTGAGATCCAATAAAAATCTCCACCTTGCTGAAGCTGAACATCAAGAACCATTCAATAACATGGCGATTCTGATCACCAAGTGTTTGATCTCGGTACTGATAGGCTGATAGCTGTGTTCTTGTTGTCTTCGTCTACAATCGCCAACTCGAAAACTCCATTCATCATGGCTCACAAGAAGGCCACCCTTAATAAACTAAAATCCGGCACTGAACAAATATTCGTCTCCATCGACATCTACAACCAAGGATCTGCGTTTGTTTCCTTCGATTCTTCTAATTTCCATCAATTTGATTATGTCAAGTTTCGGAAATGTTACTTCGAGTGGTAGATCCAAATCTCACTTTACCACCACCATCAACAACACTCACTTTACCCCCCCCCCCCCTTTGCAGTGCTTACCACCACCATCAACAACACCGGCAGCGACGAAGTGGGTCTGTAATATATGGGCATCAACAACAATGGCACTGGCAGCGACAAAGTGGGCATTGTAACACCCCAAAAATCATCGTGGACGGCATTACATTCTAAAACCATTTACATAATGAGAGCACTAAAATAATCCATCAATAAGAAAATTTTTCCATTCATCATCCATAGAATTTACAATATCATCCCAAAAGAATAAGCCAAGTTATGGCCACAATATCAAAAGAATATGTCACACTATGGCATTTACATCTCAAGGATCAAACGTAACTTAGCAGCGGAATAACAAAAGAAAACTAAACTTCACATGATTTCAAAATAAATTCTCAAGTCTAGTACAAAAGAAGCTATGTCTCTATAGGTCCTCCTCGGGATCTAGATTCCCCTCAGGTGGGGCCTCCCAATACCTGTAACACCCCGCATTTTCTTTTATATATGTATATAGATATATAATAAATATTTGTTGTAAAAATGTGGATATGTGTAGTGATGTGTGTTTGAATTTGGTAGATTGGAAAAGTAAAGATTTAAAATGTTAGTGGAAATAATAGTTGAAATTTAGTTTTAATAAGTGAAAATATGAAATTTTAGGTCTCATAACTTGTATTAAATAGGTTTGGTGTAGAAATATGTGTTGGAGAGATTTGGGATGGATTTTGTTGGCTTAGGAATGGATTGGAAATGAAAAAAAAAAAAAAGGGGATGAAACAGCTGTGAACAGTGCACGTGAACTGTGCACTGGCTGCAACTTCAAACTCGATTTCGACCTTGATGCAGTCCATATCTCTCAAAACTCAAATCATAAAAGTTGTAGAACTCTTTCTTAGCGTTCCATATCATCTTGAATCATCTCAATCGGAGCTCGGATGAGAGAGTTATGCCCAGATAACGAAACGATGTCAAAACAGCCCATGAACAGTAAAATTCGGGGCAGCTGGGTTTAAAACCCCATTTACACTACATTTTCTCTCATTTCATACATTTCACTCTCAACCCACATCTCTTAGAGCCCTAGGAGAAGGTAAAGGGAAGAAGAAAAGGGAGAAAGAGAGTCTCTAAAGCTTGGACTTTGGTTTGAAATTCTTGATTTCAAGGTAGGGGTTTTCTCTCACTCTTGTTCATTGAGGCTAGGGCTATATATATATGTGTGTGTGTGTGTGTGTGTATATGTATCTTTTGACTTAAAATCCTAGATGTATGTTAGGAAACCTTTGATTCTTGATGTCTATGCAAATATTATCATGTTTTAAACAATGTTATGGTTGGGTAACTACTAAATCTCTTGTTTTTGCTCTCAATCCTAGTTTTTGAGAAATATGGATTTTCCTCTCTATATTCACTCAATCTTGGTTTTGAAAACTCTAGTGCTTGGTGTTGGGAATTAAAATGATATTGTGAATGATCTCTCGTATGTGTTTTCTTAAATTGCTCTATCGAAATATCACTTGTGAGAATAGTGGATTTGGAGAAATTGTGATAAATTGGGGGATTTGTGGAATTGTTTGTTATTTGAGAAAATTGTTGGTATGGTATTTCTTGTATGGTGTTTGGATGAACATGAGTGAGAGGTTCCTTATAAGGATGTTCATTCCTTCTCAAGAGGTTCCTTGTAAGGATGCTTGAGAAACAAAACATTGAGGGTGAGAGGTTCCTTGTAAGGATGCTCATACCAAAGAAACAAAACATTGGTGAGAGGTTCCTTGTAAGGATGCTCATACCAAATAAACAAGACCTTGAGGGTGAGAGGTTCCTTGTAAGGATGCTCATGCCAAAAAGGACAATATTATATCCGATGTGGGTTATTGGTTTACTTTTGGAAATTGTATGGCTCATGGTTGGTAATTGGTTTCACCTCTCCGTTTAACTTTATTATTGTTCGTAAACTTGAGATCTGTTTAAAATGTCCAGGTTTTACTTCAAAAATTACATATGCTATTTGTAAAATGAGACCGACCGCTTTTCTATGTTTTTCTAAAACCTTGTTCAAGTTTGGGAGGAATGTTGCTACAGAGCCTAGTGCTCACCCCCTACAAACAACATATTTCAGGTCTTGTCTAGAGGAGGAGCTCGGAACTGACGAGTCGGGATATTGGAAAGCTCCCATAGAAGGGAACGTAGATCCCGAGGGAGATGCTTAGTGTTCTATTTTCTTTTGTGATAAACTAGGAAGTTCCTTTTGAGGCAATGTAAAGTCTAACATTATTTTTATGTTTCCGCTGCCAAGTGTAGTTTAATTCTTTTGGGATGTAGATGTCATTGTTTGGCATATTCTTTTGGATAATGTTGTAAGTATTTTTATGAATCAATGGACCCGGTGTGGTCAATGTAGTATAATTGTACAGGTTGTGTTTTGGGTAGAGCTCCCCGAACAAAGGAGACTCTGCCCAAATTTTGTTAAATTAAGGACTCCCTGTTATTTATGGGTTTTTATTAGTTGCTCTCATGGTATAAATGGTTTTAGAATGTAATGTCGTCCAGGGTGGTATTTGGGGCGTTACAATACCCCGGCTCGTCAACTCCGAGATTCTCCTCTAGCACCAAATCTGAAAATGTTTAACTGTAGGGGGTGAGCATGAAGCTCTGTAACAAAATCTTCCCAAACTCATACAAGGTTTAGAAAAACATATATAAAATGGTCGGTCTCATTTTACAACATAGCATACATAATCTTTGTAACACCCCGCATTTTATTTTATATATGCATATAGATTTATAGTAAATAATTGTTGTAAAAATGGGGATATGTGTAGTGATGTGTGTTTGAATTTGGTAGATTGAAAAAGTAGAGATTTAAAATATTAGTGGAAATAATAGTTGAAATTTAGTTTTAATAAGTGAAAATATGAAATTTTAGGTCCTAGAACTTGTATTAAATAGGTTTGGTGTAAAAATATGTGTTGGAGATGTTTGGGATGGATTTGGTTGGCTTAGGATGCATTGGAATTGGAAAAGGGGTGAAACAGTGAACAGTGCACGTAAACAGTGCACTGGCTGCAACTTCAAGCCCAATTTAGACCTTGATGCAGTCAATATCTTTCAAAACTCAAAACATGAAAGTTGTAGAGCTCTTTCTTAGCATTCCATATCATCTTGAATCATCTCAATCGGAGCTCGGATGAGAGAGTTATACCAAGATAACGAAGCGATGTCGAAACAGTCCGGCAGACTACCTTTCACCAATTTGATCATAACTCTTTGTTGGAAAGTCCAAATTGCGCACCGTTATTTTTGATAGAACCCTAACTCGTATATCTTTCCAACCATATAGGTCACACATACTAGAAATACCTGAGTCAAATCAGTTTATTCTCCAAAGTTGACCAAAATCTGCACTGTGGTGTTCCTTGGATAGTAATTTTAATGTTTCGAGTGTAAATTTATTTTAGTTATGAAATAAATCATAAAAATAAATGTTTTTAGGTTAAAATAACATTAAAAATGAATCCGGAACGTCGAAAAACCTTAGGGTAGTCATATGGATCAAAATGAAGATATTTATTGGCAAAATTGTAATTTTGGAGAAAAATGAAATTTTTGGGCCCAATAAATAGTAAAATTCGGGATTTTACTGCCCTTATAACCCCATTATCTTCTCATTTTCTTCATTTCTTCATTCCACTCTCACACCCCAACCCTTAGAACCCTAGATGAAGACTAAGGGAGGAAGAAAAGGGAAGAGGGAGGTCCCTAGAGCTTGGGTTTCACTTTCAATCTTGATTCAAGGTAGGGGTTTTCTTCCATTCTTGTTCATTGATGTTAGGGTTAATTTATATGTATGTTTTGACTCTCAATCATATGTATTTGCTATGGGTTCCTTGTTTCCTTAATATTCTTGCAACATTTATCATGTTTTGAGTAAAGTATTGGTGGGAGAACCATAAAAACCCTAGTTTTTGGAGGAATGGGGATTTCTCTCTCAATATTCACTAAATCTTGGTGTTGAAAACTCTAGATCTTTGTGTTGAGTAATATAATGATATTGATAATGATCTCTTGCATGTTTCTCTTTAAATTGCCCTATTTAAAGATATCACTTGTGAGAATTGGAGATTTTTCTTGGAAATTGCTTGTAAATAGGAGACTTGTGGAATTGTTACATTGAGGCTAGGGTATATATATATGTGTGTGTGTTTTGGCTATCAATGGTATATATATGCTATGGATTCATCCTCTCTTAGGCTTTTTGCAAATATTACATGTTTTGAACAAAGTTAGTGTTTAATACCCATGAAATCTCTTTTCTAGTTTTAAAACCCTAATTTTTGGAGAGTAATGTATTTCCTTCTTAAATGCTTTCTTTATTATGAATTTCAAAACCGTAGTGCTTTGTGTTGGGTAGAAAAATGATGTTATTGTGATCTCATGTATTTTTCTTAGTTGGTTGTGGAATTGTTACATGTTATATTTTGGGGATTTTAGATAGATGCTTGTAAATTGAGATAAATGTTGGAATTGTATACTTGGTTGGGTTGTTTGTGATGCACATGAGTGAGAGGTTCCATGTAAGGATGCTCACCCTTTCTCAAGAGGTTCCCGGTAAGGATGCTTGAGAAATAAATCCGTTATAGTGAGAGGTTCCTTGTAAGGATGCTCACCCCCTTCCCAAGAGGTTCCCGGTAAGGATGCTTGGGAAACAATGTAGTGATTGGTGAGAGGTTCCATGTAAGGATGCTCATCCATTCTCAAGAGGTTCCCGGTAAGGATGTTTGAGAATCAAAGGTGACCTAAAAGGGGGTGGAGGTTACCACAAAGTATGCCACCTACCAAAAGAATTGTTGGGAATTGTTTATGGCCATTAATGATTATTAGTTGTATGTGATGTTCGTTTATTCATTTAAGTAATGTTTTTTAAATAAACTTGAGATCCTTTTTTTAATGTCACCGCTTTATTTCAAATTATGTATCTATGTTATGTTAAAAATGAGACCGACCGTTTTAAATGATTTTCTAAACCTTGTATGGGTTTGGGAGAATTTTTCTACAGAGTTTCGTGCTCACCCCCTACCGCTAACATTTTTCAGATTACCCGCTTGAGGAGGACGTAAGGGTCGAGGAGCCCACTACTTGGGAGACTCCACTTGACGGGGGTGTGGATCCCGAGGTGGACGCATAGAGCGACCTCCTTTCCTTTTGTACTAAACTAGGAACATTGTGTAGTCTAGCTTCTTTTGTTTATTCCGCTGCGCTACTTTAATTAATTTTTTTGAGATGTAATAGCAATGACTTGGGCTTATTATTTTGGATAATGTTGTAAATATTTTATGGATAAATGGACCCGATGTGGTCAATGTAGTATAATTGCACAGGTTGTGTTTTGGGTAGAGCTCCCCGAACAAAGGAGACTCTGCCCGAATTTCGTTAAATTAAGGACCCCCGGTTATTTATGAATTTTTATTAGTTGCTCTCATGGTATAAATGGTTTTAGAATGTAATGCCGTCCAGGGTGGTATTTGGGGCGTTACAATCTTTGAAGTAAAACAGGGACATTTTAGAATGGATCTCAAGTTTAAGTAGCAACCGTAATTTAAATGAACAGTAAAAGAAACCAAGATCCATTACATATCCATTTCCCAAAATATAAACCATTTTTCCCACAAGACCTTGTGGAATCCCATACTCCCACAAGTTCTTGTAGGTAACCATTTACCACAATAATACAATAATCCATAAATTGAATATTCCACAACCATATGTATATGTATCTCAAACATGATGTAGGCAAACCCCATGAATCAACACATTGAGTAATATCTAGCCCACACACACCCACACAAATCTTATCAAAGATATTCATCCTTTAGGAAGGGCGTATGTCATACCAATGGCAGTGACGTATCCAACCCAGGTATTAGTATACTAACCCTCTGACACGGCACCCGTGAGCAATAGCGGTTTAGTCTTACCAAAGCACTAACCCCACTACGAGTGGTAGGAAAATGTCAACCCACACGGAGCAAGCAACACGCCTACCCACTCTACGATATCTCGTCAAAGGTCACCCATGGTCATCCCACACTCATAAGAGATACAATACCAAACTCAATTTCACAATTTACAAGTATATCTTAAAAACCCCCAAATTTATCACATGACAAATTCAATAAACAATTACAAAAATACAAGAGATCACCACAACATCATTTTATTACTCAACACCAAGCACTATGATTACAAAATCAATAATAAAGGAAGAATTTAAGAAGAAATCCATCACTCTCCAATAACTAGGGTTTTGAAACACAAAAAGAGATTTCATGGGTATTCAACCCTAACTTTGTTAAAAATATGTAATCTTTGCCCAAAAGACTAAGAGATGATGATTTCATATCATATATATAACATTTAGAGCAAAACATACATATATACATAATTCCTAACCTCAATGTAAGAGAAAGAGAAGAAATCTCCTACCTTCTTCTTCCTTAGTGTTCTTTTGAGGAACTTGAAGTTTTGATCCTCTTCAATGTGCAAATCCTCCTTTGATCTTGTGTTTTCCCCTTCTTTACTCCTCTCTAAGTCTTCCTAGGGTTTGAAATGTTGAAATGGGACTAATGGAGGCGTCCTTATGTATTTATGGGGTAAGAAATGGCCTCTTGTGCGCGATTCTGAAACCCAGAATTCGCAAGTCACGTTCGAACGTCATTGGCGTTCGAACGTTCGTCACTCCCAGTATTTTTGTTTTTCCATCAGACAAGAGTACTGGAACGCACTTTCGTTCGAACTTTTATTCACATTCGAACGTTTATTCACGTTCGAACGTCAATTCACGTTCGAACAGAATTCATGTTTCTGCTTCAACTTCCAGTGAAATTTTGGCCTATTTAGAGATTGATTTGGAAAATGTTCGTGAAATACACTTTTGTAGCCCTGGAAGTCTACTATCTACTGTAAAAATTTCAGATCAAACGGACATTGAAATAAAAATTTATGATCAAAATACTAGGGAGTGTCCAAAATCCTTTCTACCCAAGTCTTCTCTTAAATGTGCTTTCATTCCGAAAATCTTCCTAGCTTCTAATACATACCCTATTACACTGCCTAACATTTTTATTTCTAGTTTTCCAATCTACCAATTTCAAACATACATCACTACGCATATCCCCATTTTTACAACAATTATTTACTATATATCTATATACCTATATAAAAGAAAATGCGGGGTGTTACAGGCATCATAGTGGTTGAGTGGATCCTGGGGTGGGTTTATAGTCTATAGACATAGTTTGTGGGTTTATAGACACTGAACACACAGTAAAAAATTTTGGCTTGAATCCCTCATCGACAAATTCAAATGAAGGAGACCTTTCATGCCTATAAAATGATGCAACCCCTTCATTTAGTCATTAAACCTTTTCATTTGCTTTTTCAAGTGACAACCAATTGAAATTTTTTTAATTAAAAGAGTACAATTGGTGTGGATAAATAATGGAGTTTAAAATTTTCATAGGATATTTTAATAGAATAATTTTAATAAAATTAAACGGGTTAAACGAGTTGTGTCGTGTTACCCGTTTATTAAACGGTTTGTATTCATTTTTTAGTTTTTTACCTGTTTATTAAACGTGTCGTATACGGGTTTACATGTTTTTTACCCGTCACCCGTTTAACCTGACACGTAACCGTTTAACCCGACACGTTTGACACCCCTAGCTTTGAGAACCCTTCTACAAACCTCCGGTAATAGCCTGCCAAACCCAAGAAACTACGTACTTCGGTCACATTCTTCGGTGGTTCCCATTTCATCACGGCTTCAATCTTTGCGGGATCAACAGCTACTCCCTGCTCGGACACAATATGCCCAAGGAATTTCACTTCCTTCGTCCAAAACTCGCATTTACTCATCTTCGTATACAACTTATGCTCTCTCAGCGTCTTTAGCACAATCGAGAGGTGGCGTGCATGTTCCTCTTGGGTCTGTGAATAAATCAAGATGTCATCAATGAACACAACGACAAACTGATCGAGGTATGGCCGAAATACCCTGTGCATCAAATCCTTGAAGGCTGCTGGTGCATTAGTCAGTCCGAACGGCATCATCGTATATTCAAAATGACCATATCGGGTACAGAAATCTGTCTTAGGAATATCCTCCTCCTTAATCCGCAGTTGATGGTACCCAGTGCGAAGATCAATCTTGGAGTAATACTTAGAACCCCTCAACTGATCAAATAAGTCGTCTATTCGTGGCAATGGGTATTTATTCTTCACTGTCACCCGATTCAACCTTCGGTAGTCTGTGCATAACCGAAGAGTTTCGTCATACTTCCTCACAAAGAGAACCGGGGCTCCCCAAGGTGAAGTACTCAAACGGATAAACCCAATAGCCAACAGATGATTTAACTACTTCCTTAGCTCCTTCAACTCCAAAGGTGTCATTCTATAGGGAGCAATGGATATGGGTTCGGTTCCCGGATAGAGATCAATCTTGAACTCGATCTCTCTTTGTGGGGGTAACCCGGGTAGTTCATCGGGAAAAACATCCGAAAAATCCGATACTATCAACATCACATCCGGTTGGGATCTATCCCAATCATCTCCCATCAATCTAGCTAAGAAACTCAAGTGGCTCCTCGCCTTAGCTTTCAAGAATCTACTACCCGTAGTAGGAAATTGATGGGAAGAATTGCGATCATTCATGAAAGTAAAGACTACCCCTCCCGGTAATTGGAATGAGATCCGCTTGCGAAAATAATCCATCACTGCACGGAAAGCGGACAACAAATTCATCACAAATATAATGTCGTACCCCTTCATGTCTAACACAACCAAATCTACAATCAACTCTTGCTCCCCAATGCGAAGCACACATCCTCTACACACCCTTGTTGTATCCAACCGTTCTCCCGTCGGCATATCAATACTCAAAGCATGTTCAAGTTTCCCAAAATTCAAACCCAGAATAAGTGCATATCTCGTGCGTATGAATGAATGTGTAGCACCGGGGTCAAATAAAATTCGGGCCCAAGAATTATAAAGAAGCACGATACCTTCCACTACGGCATTGGAAGCGTCCTCCTCCGATTGAGTCAAAGCAAAAACTCTCCCTTGATTGGCGCCGCCGGGGGCTTGAGCTTGTAACGGTCGCTGCTGTGCTGGTCTTTGTAGAGGTGGCTTGTTTGCTGGTACTTGCCCGGTTGCTTGATTGCTCCTGGGTGGAAACGAGGGGCATCTATGTTTGAAGTGCCCAAACTCTCAGCATGCAAAGCATTAACGCAGGTCAGTGCTTGTTCTAGTCTGAGCCACTCCATCTCCTCGGGCTGTCAAAAGTCTCTGTCCACCTGCCTGGTCTGGACGTCGGTATGGTGCTGCCCGCTGCACTCCACTGGTGCTAGTGCCCGTCCTAATCGGACCTCCTCTCGCGAAGCTCTGTCGTCGCTGACTGTCCTCTATATCTCTCTCCACAAGTGCAGCTCGGTCAACCAGATCCCCATACTCCCAGATCTTAAGGGCCACCAACTTCTCCCGGATGACAGGCCTCAAGCCCTGCTCGAAGTGCTTGGCCCTGCTGGCCTCAGTATATATAAACTCCGTAGCATAACGGGATAGCTCATCAAACCTCCTCTCGTACTCGGCCACCGTCATGCTGCCCTGTCGGAGAGCAAGAAAATCGGCCTTCATTCTGTCTCTTACTGATTTCGGAAAGTACTTGTCATGGAAGATTTGGTCGAACTCCTCCCAAGTAAAAGCATCCGTGTTCCTTCTCCTCTTCACTGAGTCCCACCAATGGTCGGCCTCCCCCTCTAATAGATAAGTAGCCAAGCCGACCCGAATATCCTCGGCTATCCCCATTCCGTCACATATCTTCTTCACCCGGCGGATCCATTTATCAGCATCCAAGGGGTTAGAGCTCCCTTGGAAGGTAGGCGGGTGTTGCCTCAGAAATTCTCGAAGAACTACCGTCCTTCGGTTGCCGTCCCCATTGCCCGGCACTTGGGCTAGTGGATGAGCCCCTCCATTGTGATTGTTGTTCCCATTCTGGTGTTGTACCAGAGTGGTTAGCTCCCTTAGGCATTGATAAATGTCATTCATTGCATCGGGAGGTGGTGGCGGTGGTGGGTTTGCTTGACCTCCACGACCACGCCCACGTCCCCGTCCATATCCACGTACACATTCACCATCCATCCTGCACATCAATTCACAATTCAGTTTCATTGATGTACGAGACATCCTAAATATCACTTTAATCTAAAGCATAAGGTTCATATAAAATTAGACCAACAATTTCCTTCAACCTAATCCTACTTCCCTAGTGATAATCCATAACCTACAACTCCCATGTAAGACCTAAAGCATAGGCTCTGATACCAAACTTTGTAACGCCCCAAAAACCAGGGGTCATTATTTTAACATAATTCGGGCAGAGTCTCCTTTGTACGGGGAGCTCTACCCAAAACACAACCTGTGCAATTATACTACATTGACCACACCGGGTCCATTTATAAGTAAACATTGACCACACTGGGTCTATTTATCCATATTCATATAACCACATGCAATTCTTCTTTTACATTAAAACAGTCCATATCCACTTTGGACGACATTACTATCTAAAACCATTCACGATCATGAGAGCGACTAAATAACTTCTTAATCAAAAGAATTTAATACACCATTTACCATAAATACAATGTCATCCAAAAGAATGTGCCCAACTACGGCACGTCCATCCCCAAAAGAATCAGACTAATTCTGTGCAGCGGAATAAAAAAAATATTGGGTTTTACAAAGTCTCAATCTAGAACAAAAGAAGGTAATGCTCTAAGCATCCACCTCGGGATCCACACTCCCGTCGATCGGAGTCTCCCAATGTACTTGCTCCTCGACTCCCAGCTCCTCCTCAAGTGTATAATCTGAAATGTGGGTAGGTAAGGGGGTGAGCACGAAGCTCTATAGAAAAATCATTCCAAACCCGAACAAGGTTTATAAAAGCATATGAAATGGTCGGTCTCATTTTACAATTAACATATCTAATTTTTGAAGTAAAACAGGGACATTTTAAAACAGATCTTAAGTTTAAGTAGCAACATTAAATTAAATGAGCAGTAACAAAAAAACTCAGCTACAATAAATAACCATTTCCAAAATATAAACCATTTTCCCACAAGACCTTGTAGAATCCCATACTTCCACAAGTCCTTGTAGGAAACCATTTCCACAACAATAACAGTAATCCATAACTCAAATATTCCACAACAATATGTATATGTATCTCAAACATGATGCGAGGCAAACCCCATGAATCAACACATTGAGTAATATCTAGCCCACACACACACACACACAAATCTTCTCAAAGATATCCATCATTTAGGAAGGGCGTATGCCATACCAATGGCAGTGACATATCCAACTCAGGCATTAGTATACTAACCCTCTGACACGACACCCGTGAGCGAATAGTGGTTTAGTCTTATCAAAGCACTAACCCCACTACGAGTGGTAGGAAAAATGCAAACTCACACGGAGCAAGCAACACATCTACCCACTCTACGATATCTTGTCAAAGGCCACCCATGGTCATCCCACACTCATAAGAGATACAATATCAAACTCAATTTCTCAATTTACAAGCATATCTCAAAAATTCCCAAATTTATCATGTGACAATTCCAATAACTAATTAAGAAAAATACAAGATATCACAACAACATCATTTTATTACTCAACACAAAGCACTATAGTTTCGAAATCAATAATAAAGGAAGAATTTAAGAAGAAAATCCATCACTCTCCAAAAACTAGGGTTTTCAAGCAAGAAAAGAGATTTCATGGGTATTCAACCCTAACTTTGTTCAAAAACATGTAATCCTTGCAAAAAAAGAATAAGAGATGATGATTTCATATCATATATATAACATTTAGAGGCAAAACACACACACACATATATATATATAAATATACCCTAACATCAATGAATAAGAATGGAAGAAAACCCTACCTTGAATCAAAATTCCAAGTAAGAACCCAAGCTCTAGTGACCTCCTTCTTCCCTTTTCTTCCTCCCTTAATCTTCCTCTAAGGTTCCAAGAGGTGTGGGGTGAGAGTGAAGTGAAAAAAATGAGGGAAAATGGGATGAAATGGTGTTATAAGGTCAGCCAAATCCCGATTTTACTGTTCACAAGCTGTTTGGTGTTCTCCAAAATTACGGTTTTGCCACTAAGAATCTTCAATTTGATCCATATGACTATCCTAAGGTTTTTCGACGTTCCGGATTCATTTTTAATGTTATTTTAACCTAAAAACATTTATTTTTATGATTTATCTCAAAACTAAAATAAATTTATACTCGAAACACTAAAATTACTATTTTATTCCTCCGAATCGCTAGATGTGCTAAACGGCTATTCCAATTTTTATTTTTTTTCGGATCTCCCATGTTCAATGATAATATTATTTTGACCTAAAAAAATTAATATTTTTGCTTAGTTACCCTTATCAACCTTAAACACCTCCAAAAATTAAATTTCACAATCCATTTGCCTCCCTAGTATTTATTCCTACTATTACAATTTATAGGGTTCATGCATACCTCATCACCTATGTTAGTATTTTCAAAAATAATTACTTGCTATATAAAGATAAGAGTGTGGGGGTTTACAATCCACCCCCCTTAAAGAAAGTTTCGTCCTCGAAACTTACCTTAAGTAGCGAACAAATGAGGGTACTTCTCTCGCATCTCCAGCTCGGGTTCTGTGAGATCCTGGAATCCCACATCGGTTAGGGAGAGGATAGTTGCTGGGCTTATAAGTAAGCCCCTCGCCTTACATGGCATAAGGCCTTTTCCCAAGGGTACTGGGAGGAACAAAACAGTGAGGGCCAGTGGGCCCAAAGCGGACAATATTATGTCATGTGGAGGGTGGAGTGTTACAAGTTGGTATCAAAGCTGACTCTTGTCTGGATCGAGTGTGGGGCCCTACAGTCACGTGTATGTGGGCGGGCAGGTAGCTGGAGAGCTACTGCACGGGGACGTGCAGCCCTTAAGGGGGGTGGATTGTGAGATCCTGGAATCCCACATCGATTAGGAAGAGGAAAGTTGTTGGGCTTATAAGTAAGCTCCTCGCCTTACATGGCATAAGGCCTTTTCCCAGGGGTACTGGGAGGAACAAAACCGTGAGGGCCAGTGGGCCCAAAACGGACAATATTATGTCATGTGGAGGGTGGGGTGTTACAATTCCATTCATAAATGGAAGAAGCATCATATCTTTACTGGTCAATAAAAAAAATTTCTTCATATAGAAGATCTTGAGGTGTTGTTCTTTGATAGTAAGTCCTCATTGGAGGACCTTGTGAATAAGTATTATTTTGCTTTTTAGGTTTAAAAAGCCCAATTTTATTGACTTCTTCAGACTGCAGTTGATGTAAAGAATCTGCAAATTTTTGAATTTCAGATTCAGATTGCTCTACACTTTCTGCCTGGGAAATTACATTTAATGATAAATTTTATAATTTATTTTTGAGTGCATTTATGAACTCAACTTCAACTTTATTGTGAAGATTAAAAGAAGTATCCACTGGTGGTTTTATATTTACTTGTTCAAGTTTATTAGTCTTCTTTTGAATTCTTAGAAGACGAGGCTTTGGATTGTTCTTTAAATAAATTTTCAATTTTAGTCAAATGTTGTCCTACATCATGTAAGCAAACATTTGTATAATTATTCTGTCTTAATGAGACAGTTGTTCCAGTATAACAAGCATTTAATATTATTTCATCAAAATTTTTTAAAACTATCTTTACAGGTTCAATAGTGGGAGAATAAAAACTGTTTATAGTGTTTCCATCTAAAGTTTCCCATTTATGTTGAAATTTTTCAATTACATTTAAATGATCCATAGTGGGTGGAGCATAATAGGTTAAAAACCAATTAACAAAAGGAATTATCATTTTTTCCCTTTCAATATAAAGGTAAAATATTTCTTTATAATTTTGAAGTTCTTCAGAACTCATAGTTTTAAAATACCAATCTCTAAATTCTTTATACTTAGTAAGATTAAACTCAGCATTAATTTCTTTTCTGTTAACAACAAATTCTTTTTGGTGTATATCCATAAAAACTATATTTGAAATCCGATTTCGGACGGAGTTGGATCAATATAATCTTCTTCTTGAGAAGATTCATTAAAAAGTTATTTATTCTATCTATAAATTTCATGGGGAATTTGATTATGAGAGGTTTTTATACCTTCAATTATAGGTTATTTATCTCTTCTTCGATTTAAGACCGAAGAAGTAGATCTTCTAATAGGAGTATAGTAAACCGAAGAAGTTTCTGATTTATTAGAGATTTTTAAACTAGAGAAATTATTTTTAGCAAATTTTATCAAAACATCACCCTGGGATGATTGGGAATTTGAGTTATTTCTGATTTTTTAGGAACCACTGATTCCAATTGCCAGGTTTCTGGAAACTGTTCTGACCATTTAATGGTTTTAGGAATTTCAGTTTTATTTTTAATTGTATTTGTTTCAATTAAAGTTGTTTTCCCTTTATGATTATGAAGCTTAGCTTCTGGACACAAAGTATTCATAACCTTATAATAGACTCTATATATAAAAGTCATTATATCTGTTCCATCTTTATAATTGTAACCAAATGTTTTAATATTACATGTTAAAACATCCAAAATATTTTTATCAGTTAAGGATACAGATAAATCTAGAAAACAGTTAAAATAAATTGGACCAGTACTTAAACTTGATTGTATAACACCCATTAAAGATTGATGAAAATCAAGACATCTAGCATATCTTAATGCTAACATAAAAGATGCATTACACCCTTTAAGAGTTAATGGTTTTAAAACAACTTGGACTAATCCAATATGCATGAATTTATAATTTTCTTGAGCTTTTAAAATTTCTCGTTCAGTTAACAGTTGTAAAATATCTTCATTTTGATCAAAAGGAACAGTCCTTTCAATCGTTTTAATTGTTAAACTTGATTTAAAATCAAAAGTACCAATATTATAGATTTTCTTAGTGGGGTACTGGGGTATATCCCAGTTCTGCAATTTATTTTCAATATCAGAGAATTCTATTTCTTCCATATTTTTAACATAATCTTCTTTATGATTATTTTTAAATTTAAATAGACTTAACGCCATGTAGGTATCTCATAAGTTGTTCTGTTGACTTATATGTTTCATTATTACCTTCTTCTAGTTGCTACTGTAATTCGTCTTTAAATTCTACTACAGTACTATTACCATGACTATTATTACAAGAATTCTATTCTAATGACTTCCCAACTTCTCATAGTTAGCTTCATCTTGCTATAATGATCTTCTCACAATCCTACTTACTATCAACGTTTCTATAGGGACAGCTCAACGGGCCTAAACTCATATCTCACGAAAAACGGCCAAACATCCCTTACGCACCACAGAATCATAGGAAGAACCAAAGAACAATCATCATAACAAAATTAAACTAACCATAGAAGACCAAGAGTTATCATTATAACAAAATTAAAATAACAATTTCATAGTGACAGTAGTCTAACAGAATTAAATCACAATTACATAAGCAATAAAAATTAGTAATAGATCTGCATATAAATCAACAGAGTATACTTAAGCTACAAAAGGTACAAAGAAAGCTTTTATTTAATGCAAAACTATATACAAGAGTGCACTTACAGTAGTAGTGTGGAAGGTGGAAGATGAAAGTTTTATACAAGAGGGAAGGGTTCAGAGAGGATGTAAGAAATGAAGGAAGGAGAGAGTGTAGAGAAGTAGGGTGTGATTAGGGGGTGTAGTGCTCGAGGGTAGAGATGTGGTGCTAGAGTGTTCGAAGGTGCTCAACAGATAGAGCCTGCACCTCGTTATATAGAGCTGGACATGAAATCCGAATTTCAAAATTGTCCTATACTATTCACAACTTTATACTGTACAAAACTTTAATAATTTACATTGACGTCAGTGTATACGTTAGCAATACTGTACCAGCACTGTGCTCTTTTACTATTTACAGCTTCAATAATTTCGTAGTGACGTCATGTCGTGCGTCACTTTTCCAATAATTTTTTGGTGACGTCATGGCTTTCGTCACCTCTTCCGGGTCGGGGTCGGATTTATCCGAGGACTCAGTTTTATCTGATCATTTCTTGTAGAGTAAATTATACAGCATATTGCCGTCATTATCATCATGAAGATTTATCTCAATATCTTCTTTTAACAAGTCTTCATTAATTTCAATATCACCTTTAAGAGGGGTATATCCCTGGGAATCCATAAAGTCTTCATCAGAGTCAATAGGAGTAGGGATTTTCCTATCTTCTTCCTCGACTTTATCTTTCCCTTTGCCTTTTATGGCAACTGTTGGAGTATTAGCAAAATCCATCTTCTCGGTTTTGCCCATTCCAAATGTAGACATCACCTGAAGATGCATTTCCTCCATAACTGCTGCTTTAAGATGCTCAGTGTTTAAATGATGTTTTTCTTTCTTTATCTGTTCTTTAAAAACTTCAATAGAATTGAAATTAGTGCCAGTGTTTATACTGTTAGTGGGAATTATAGAGTTTATGGAAGGTTCATCTCCCTCTTTTCCCATGTCTTTAAGACATTTTTCAATAATCTGACATTTAGAGTCAGTGGGATAATTATTCCAGTTATGAAATATTTTTCCCATCGCTTCAGGATTTATCCGATTATTAAATATTTTTCCCATCTCTTCAGGATTTATCCAATAATTATTTAAAAAGGTATTTATACCTATCAGAAAATTATTCTCCTTATATGAAGATAAAATTAAAGTAGTGGAATTAGTCAAAAGAGATTTATCTCTTGAATTATGAAAAGATAGCTCATTATTGTCACTTTTATGTGACGGGCATTCTTCACCAAATGGGTTATCCTTTTGATGTGAAGAATCTTCATCATATTTATATGGTATAATATCTTTAAGGGGTAACCTACTTAAAGGTGCTAAGGGTGGATAATATGCATTTTTATATTAATTAAAATAATTAGCATCCTTATATGGATCAAAATAATATGCACTTTTATATGCATAATAAGCAGTTTTCTATTCATCAGAATAATATGCTCTTTTATAAACATAAAATTGGGTTCTTACCAATATTCATCCAAGTTCTATCAACATCTGATAACAGAATTCCTCTTGAGCAAGATTCTCCATCCACTGTTTATAGTGGTAATCATAATACCAATCATTTATCTCAAATATAAGACGGAATTCAGGAAAATTCTTAGTAGCTCGAGCAATTCTTAAGAGAAAAATAGAAACATCATCTGTTAATTGTTCTTCCATAGCATGGCAATAAAAACTCCATAGAGACATTTTACAATAATTAATTTTTCATGTGGAGACGAAGCTAAATATATCTTCACCTGCATAGTCACAAATACAGTCAAAAAGTTCTGGAGATTTCTTAATGGGACCAAGAGAAAATGAATCAGGATTCATTTCTGGAACTTCTTGTTTTCCTACAAGATTAGTACTCCAAAAAGAGTTAGGAATAATTGAATCAAAATGATTCTTTTTATAAATCAATTTTTCTTTCAGTTGATTTATCATCTATATTTGAGGTGGAGTTATAAACTCAAATAATATATGTTGACCATTTACGGTAGTCAAAATTCCTTTAGAATCAATTCATTCTATAGGTTCAATCATAGATAAAAATGGTGTTCCCAAAATTACCAATTGATTTAAATTATCAATGAGCATAAAAGTTGTAGGAATACAAACTCCTTCATTACAAACATAAACATTAGAGAGTTTAAAGTTTATATTTAATTTTGAACCATCAGTAGTGCTTACTGACTGGGTAGTTTTCTCAAAATATTTTGTGGGAATTAATCTTGCTTTAATACAGTTCATATCTGCTCCGCTATCAATTAGAGCAATTGTTTCAACTATAAAATCTTGATTTATTACAAGAATAATTTTAACATACCATTTCTGATAAGTTATTTTTTCTAAAACATTTAAGTACGTATTATCAAGAGAAGTAGAGACTTTTATGTCACTATCATTCTTTATGTCGCTTTCTTTAAGTGGCAATTTTTCTAAAACTAGTATTCTAGCCTTTAAAACTTTTATGTCATTCTTGATAAAATGAATTTCTTTCTTCAAATCTTGGACCATAAGGGGTGAGGTTTCTTTTAGTTGAAAATCCCCAACTGTTATATTTTATGTCCTATTAAGGACTTCTTTAATTGAATATGATTGAGACATTAATTGTCTCTTTTCTTCTGGGTTTATTGCAAATATTGTTCAATAGCTTTTCTTTTAGAATCTGGATCTTGAATTTTATCTATAAGATCAAGAATTAATGTTTGAGACTTAGTTAAAGTATTTATACTTAATCCATTCATAGCTAATACGGCTTTGTAATAATTGGTTTCAGCCTGACAATGAGAAGAACAAGTTTTATCTGATTCTAATATTTCTTCATCTGAAGATGAATTACTAATTTCATTAATATTATTATATTCTTCTTCAGATGATAGACCATTAGTAGAGTCTTCACTTTTTGAATTTAAAACAATTTTTAAAAATTTTTCTTTAAGATCTTCATCGTTAATTAATTCATTAATTTGTTGCTTAGTTGAGCATTTAGAAGCAATGTGACCTTCTTTGCCACATTTAAAACACTTTAGGATAGGTTTCTTTTCTTTAGATTTTTTAGGAGTTTTATCAACTTTCTTTTTTCCATAATTCTTTTTATAGAATTTTCTACCTTTTTTATAAGGCTTAGTGTAACGTTTTCTCTTACTAGAAACTTTATCTTTTGGGATATCCAAATTATATGCAAACTGATTACAAAATTCTCCAAGCTCTTTTCGACCAATTAATCTTTGTCTCTTAAGTTGAGCTTTAAGATTTAAATCATTACAGAGAGGTAAACCTTCTGAAATACATTCGGAAATTAGTTCTCCATAAGTATAATTTTCATAAGGGATTTTAAATCCACCATGTCTTTGTTTTAATCGAATTCTTATTTTTTCAACAAATAGGCTAGGCAATCCCGATATAAATTTTTCTTTCCAAAATTCATTATTAGCATCTGTTCTTAACAAAACTTTTGCTAAAAATAAATCTTTATACCACCTAAAATGGGTTAAAGTGGGACATCTTAGATTCATTAAGAGTTCTTTACTTTTATCTGTACTTTGGAAATTTGTTCCAACAAAATGTTTTAATATAGTTTGTATTAATGTATAAACAGCATTTTCTTGAGTAGTTATATTCTCATCTTCAGCTGTTATAATTTTTACTGCATTTAAGATTTCACTTTGTTGAATTGGACTTAAATAGTTATCCCACCAGCCTCTTAGTTGACCAGTAAATCCAGCAGTTATAAACTCAGCAGTAGCATGATCAGAGTTACGATTAGCTCGACATATCGAGGCATACATTAAGATTTTATGCAAAACTTGGTGAATAACATATTCAGACATACCATCAATATTCCATTCATAAATGGAAAAAGCATCCTATCCTTGTTGGTCAATAAAAAAGTTTTCTTCATATAGAAGATCTTGAGGTGTTGTTCTTTGATAGTAAGTCCTCATTGGAGGACCTTGTGAATAAGTAAAATTGGGCTTTTTAGGTTATATCTGTTCCATCTTTATAATTGTAACCAAAAGTTTTAATATTGCATGTTAAAACATCTAAAATATTTTTATCAGTTAAAGATACAGATAAATCTGAAAAACAGTTAAAATAAATTGGACTAGTACTTAAACTTGACTGCATAACACCCATTAAAGGTTGATCAAAATCAAGACATCTAGCATCTCTTAATGCTAACATAAAAGAGGTATTACACCCTTTAAGAGTTAATGGTTTTAAAGCAACTTGGACTAATCCGATATGCATGAATTTATAATTTTCTTGAGCTTTTAAAATTTCTCTTTCAGTTAACAGTTGTAAAATATCTCCATTTTGATCAAAATGAACAGTCCTTTCAATCGTTTTAATTGTTAAACTTGATTTAAAATCAAAAGTACCAATATTATAGATTTTCTTAGTGGGGTATTGGGGTATATCCCAGTTCTGCAATTTATTTAACTGATTTACATCTATTGGAGCATGATAAGATAAAAACCAAGTAACAAAAGGAATTATCTTTCTTTCCCTTTCGATATAAAGGTAAAACATTTCTTTATAATTTTGAAGCTCTTCAGAACTCATAGTTTTAAAATATCAATCTCTAAATTCTTTATATTTAGGAAGATTAAATTCAGCATTTATTTCTTTTTTGTTAACAACAAATTCTTTTTGGTGTATAACCATGAAAACTATATTTGGAATCCGATTTCGGACGGAGTTGGATCAATATAATCTTCTTCTTGAGAAGATTCATTAAAAGTTTCTTTATTCTGTCTATAAATTCCATGGGGAATTTGATTATGGGAAGTTTTTATACCTTCAATTATGGGCTCTTTATCTCTTCTTCGATTTAAGACCGAAGAAGTAGATCTTCTAAGAGGAGTATAGTAATCTGAAGAAGTTTCTGATTTATCAAAGATTTTTAAACTAGAGAAATTATTTCTAACAAATTTTATCAAAACATCACCTTGAGATGATTGGGAGATTTGAGTTATTTCTTCATTTTGATCAAAAGGAACAGTCCTTTCAATCGTTTTAATTGTTAAACTTGATTTAAAATCAAAAGTACCAATATTATAGATTTTCTTAGTGGGGTACTGGGGTATATCCCAGTTCTGCAATTTATTTTCAATATCAGAGAATTCTATCTCTTCCATATTTTTAACATAATCTTCTTTATAATTATTTTTAAATTTAAATAGACTTAACGCCATGTAGGTATCTCACAAGTTGTTCTGTTGACTTATATGTTTCACTATTACCTTCTTCTAGTTGCTACTGTAATTCGTCTTTTAATTCTACTACAGTACTGTTACCATGACTATTATCACAAGAATTCTATTATAATGACTTCCCAACTTCTCATAGTTAGCTTCATCTTGCTATAATGATCTTCTCACAATCCTACTTACTATCAACGTTTCTATAGGGACAACTCAACGGGCCAAAACTCCAATCTCACGGAAAACGGCCAAACATCCCTTACACCCCACAGAATCATAGGAAAACCAAAGAACAATCATCATAACAAAATTAGACTAACCATAGAAGCACCAAGAGTTATCATTATAACAAAATTAAAGTAACAATTTCATAGTGACAGTAGTCTAACAGAATTAAATCACAATTACATAAGCAGCAAGAATTAGTAATAGATCTGCATATAAATCAATAGAGCATACTTAAGCTACCATTACTTGGCTCTGATACCAACAAGGAGGAGGATCGATATATGTACAAAAATGTACAAGGAAACCTTTTATTTAATGCAAAAGTATATACAAGAGTGCACTTACAGTAGTAGTGTGGAAGGTGGAAGATGGAAGTTTTATACAAGAGGGAAGGGTTCAAAGAGGATGTAAGAAAGGAAGGAAGGAGAGAGTGTAGAGAAGTAGGGTGTGATTAGGGGGTGTAGTGCTCGAGGGTAGAGATGTGGTGCTAGAGTGTTCGAGGGTGCTCAACAGACTGAGCATGCACATCTTTATATAGAGCCGGACATGAAATCCGGATTTCAAAATTGTCCTAAACTATTCACAACTTTATACTGTACAAAACTTTAATAATTTACATTGACGTCAGTGCATACATCAGCAATACTGTACAAGCACTGTGCTCTTTTACTATTTACAACTTTAATAATTTTCTAGCGACGTTATGGAATGCGTCACTTCTTCCGGGTCGGATTTATCCGAAGATTCAGCTATATCTGATCATTTCCTATAAAGCAAATTATACAGAATATTGTCGTCGTTATCATCATGAAAATTTATCTTCATATTGTCTTTTAACAATTATTCATTAATTTCAATGTCATCTTTAAGAGGGGTATATCCCTGTGAATCCATAAAGTCTTCATCAGAGTCAATAGGAGTAGGAATTTTCCTATCTTCTTCCTCAACTTTATTTTTCTCTTTGCCTTTTATGGCAACTGTTGGAGTATTAGCGAGATCCATCTTCTCGGTTTTGCCCATTCCAAATGTAGACATTACCTGAAGACGCATTTCCTCCATAACTGCGGCTTTAAGCTGCTCAATGTTTAAATGAGGTTTTTCTTTCTTTATCTGTTCTTTAAGAACTTCAATAGGATTAAAATTAGTGTCAGTGTTTATACTGGTAGTGGGAACAATAGAATTTGAGGTGGAAGGTTCATCTCCCTCTTTTCCCATGTCTTTAAGACATTCTTCAATAATCTGACATTTAGAGTCAGTGGGATAATTATTCCAATAACGAACATGGAATTACCTAATTAATCTTGGATGTCCATTATAATTAAAATTACAAGTCAAAGTCTACACCCAAATCCATGGAACAAAGAATTCAAGTGAGAAATTGATAGTTGGCTTGTAGGGAATATCATTTTCCTTTAAGGATGGACTTTTTTCTTTATACAAGTCAAAGCAATTTTTCATTCTTTTAGGGTATATCCTGTCAACAGCACCATGAGTGTCCCACCAATCGTAAAACCAGTTGAAAGTTCCATACAGGTTTCAATAAATTAGAAGAACCATGAGTGCTTTCGATTTGGTGCCTCGTAGAGGAAAGCTTTATCCCAGACTTCAATATAATCAAAATAATTATACTCTGTATATGAAGAAGTTCTTAGTGTTCTGGGGAGAATAAGATCAAGACCCCAGTCTTTAGTAGATATTACCCTTAATATAAGGGCTTTAATATATTGAGGATCCACGCGGTTACCATAGTTATAAAATCTCTGAAATTTAACAGAGTCAGTTTCAACGAGAATATTTTCATAATATATCCGGTCTTTGGGTGTAAACCCCCACATATTTATATTAATATAGTAATGTACTTGTTTAGTGATTCTTATATATGTAATGACGTAAAAATAAAATAAAGTCCACTGGAATTTTCGTGCACCAGATTTTAGAATATAAACAGTGTACTAGCTGCAACTTCAAGCCCAATTTTGATCTTGATGCAATCAATATCTCTCAAAACTCAAAACATAGAAGTTGTATAAATCTTTCTTAGTGTTCCATAGCATCTTGAATCATCTCAATCGGAGCTCGGATGAGAGAGTTATGCCCAGATAACGAAGCGATGTCAAAACAGTCCAATTGTGCACGTAAACAGTGTACTAGCTGCAACTTCAAGCCCAATTTAGATATTGATGCAGTCAATATCTCTCAAAACTCAAAACATGGAAGTTGTAGAACTCTTTCTTAGCGTTCCATATCATCTTGAATCATCTCAATCGGAGCTCGGATGAGAGAGTTATGCCCAGATAACGAAGCGATGTCGAAACAGTCTAATTAGTTCCGTTTTGCATTTAACGTCTCCATTTGCATCCTAAATCAAAATATAAGAATAATGAGTACATTTAGGCTTCAAATAAGTATAAAAGGATAAATATTAAAATAGAAAAATATGATATTTTGCATTCTCATCAATATATTGAAACCGTAAGAATAAAATAGTAATTTTGGTATTTCGAGTGTAAATTTATTTTAGTTTGAAATAAATCATAAAAAAATAAATGTTTTTAGGTTAAAATAACATTAAAAATTAATCCGGAACGTCGAAAAAACCTTAGGGTAGTCATATGGATCAAATTGGAGATTTTAGTGGCAAAATCGTAATTTTGGAGAACACCAAAACAGCCTGTAAACAGTACTTCGGGACTGCTGTGTTTAAAAACACAGATTCCAGCCCCTTTACTCCCATTCTTTTCGCTCCACTCTCACCCCAAACCTCTTAGCACCCTAAGAGAAGATAGAGGAAAGGAGGAAAGGGAGAAAAGAGGTCTCTAGAGCTTGGTTTTTGGTTTGGAACTTGGATTCAAGGTAGGGATTTCTTCTCATTCTCCTACATTGAGGCTAGGGCTTATGTATATATGTACTCTTTTGACTCTAAATTCAATATGTATGTTATAAAATCTTTAATTCTTGTTATTCTTGCAATAAATGTCATGTTTTAAACAATGTGATGGTTGGGTAACCATTAAAGCTCTCTTTTTCATCTTCAAACCTTAGATTTTAAGAAAAATGGATTTTTCTCTCCATATTTCCTTTGTTCTTGATTTCCAAACTTTAGGCTTTCCATTAAACAATAAAATGTTATTGATGTTGATCTCTTGTCTATTTTTCTTACATGGGGCTATTGGATAACATATGTAACAACCCAAAATCCACCCTGGACGGCATTACCATCTAAGACCATTCACAACATGAGAGCAACTAAATAAATTCCATAAATAAAGAAATTTCATTCATCATATATCATGTCTATAGCATTATCCCAAAAGAATAAGTCAAATCATGACAATTACATCCCAAAAGAATTAAACGTAACTTAGCAACGGAATAATAAAAGATTATATTTTTACATGATTCCAAAATAACCCTCCAATCTAATACAAAGAATGACCGTCGAAATATCCACCTCCGGATCCCCCTACCCGTCTTCTAACTGATCCTCGTTTACAGCATCACCTGAAAAATGTGTTGGTTTGTAGGGGGTGTGTGACACCCCAAAATCTGGGGGTCCGTTGATTACCCATCAACCCGCGGAATACCTGTAGATACCTAGTATCTCGATATCACACTGTTATGCCCCATTTACCGGGGTCCATAACTTAACGAAATTTGGGCAGAGTCTCCTTTGTATGGGGAGCTCTACCCAATACCCAACCTGTGCAATACACAATTACCAGACCCATCCGAGGTCAAATATAAAGTAAAGGCCGCACCGGGTCCATGTATAAGTAAACATTGGTCACACTGGGTCCAATTAACCATACTTAAATCAAAACATGAAAGGCAAATCTAACAATAGTCTTTATAAGTTCTATTACAATTATTTTACGCATTACATGCCCCAAAATATAGTTTCTAACATGTAATTGCACAAAACATTAAGTAAAGCCACATGCGGCTTTCTTCAAGCATGAGGGTCCAAAATGGAGCCATCCGCCGGTGTATCTCTCCCACCTGAAATGTGTTCCCGTATAGGGTGAGCCAACGCCCAGTAGAGTATTTCCTACAGAGGCTACTCCTCAACCTATATGCATATGAAATGTTCACATGCAACATCCATAAATCCATAACCATTCCATCAAATAATATACAATTAAATGATGTAATGTTATAATGTCATGCCATGAATGAGGTGAGACCCACCCATGTGCACTCAACCCGAGTCCACTCTGACTCCCTTTACATGTCAATGCCATGTATGTTAAACCGGGCTACCTAAGCCCCATGAAATGAGATGAGACTCATGTACTCAACCCGAGCCCTTCCCGGCTCCTTTCCCCCATGCAATGCCATGAGTATAAAAACCGGACTTCTCAAGCCCCCGCCATTGGTATTACTCACCCAATAACTAATTTAAGAAAATCTCCGGGTCTTTCTTTGGGGTGGGCGTTTATGGACTTCCACCAACGGAACCCAACCGACACGGGATTTATGGACTCTTTCCACCAACGGTGCCGCGTACACCAACACACTTTATGGGCTCTTATACCAACGGAAGTGCGTATCCGAAACACCGGGCCTTGCACCCGAGAGGTCGTCTTGCCCCTTCTTGCTAACCCCGACCCAATCTTTTTCTTCTTTTTCATGCAACCATGCGACTCAGTTGAATAATCAATCCAACTTTCCCGAGCCCATCCACCAACCACCAAGCATGATGATTGATATATGCAACTACCCCCCCCCACACTCATGCAAGTTTCCCATGAATGTGACATCACCTTATGCCCAATATGTCATGAATGCCAATGAGCAATTTATCTCCATATTAGACTCCCATAATACCACATAGCTTGTGGTACAAACACTCATGCACAACATCATTATGACACAATGTCCATGTATGTGATGTTCCCGTACATATGCAATGTAATGACCCATTGCTTCTCTCATGCAAGGTTCATATGTAATGAATGTCATATGAACTGTCTCTACCACATTCCAACATATGGTATTAACAACAACCATGCACACACACACACCACTCATGATGTGAATTCCCCGTGCATATGCAATGCGATATATCATTGCAATAAAATTATGTCACATATGTAATGCATGCCATATGGACTAAATTAACATAATCAATTCCATTCCATGGAAATTTACATTATAAACGTATAAATTCCATGCTTCATCACAACAATTGATATATCAAAATATATATATCTGACATTCACAATTTCAACATAAATCATATCGTACACATATGATTTTCATTTACCACATAAGGCATAACATGTTATTTATCATATAACAATTTCAATCCATTTAGGTATTTTGTCAAACACCTTCAAGGCAAACAACATGGTAACACATATCATGCCCAATTTCCACATAATTCAAGAAATTCCAATAGGCAATTTCTACATACCAATTTAGGATAAAATTATTTTACCTAAATTCCACCAATAGGCAAGTGTAATTTTCTAACAACCTACCCACCATCTTCATTATTCCATAACCATATACATATAAATATATGTATACATAGGTCAATATATATATATATATATTCAGCCCATTTATCATAGGCATTTCTAGGTAAGAAATCAACCCAAGTAGGAGAACCCCTACCTCTTGTAGCGTGAGAATCCCGTAGGAAGCTCCCAAGACCCGAAAACCCAACTCGAAGCTTGATTTTTCCAAATCTCGATTTTTCACCTTCGGTGAAAATCTTCATTTTTGGTACCCACGCGTAGCCCTCGTCGACGTGATCACTTCTCCCTTCTAGCTCGACGGAATCCGAGCAAAGAAAAACAACTTGAATCTTGTTTTTCGTACACCCCCACCCGTTCACCTTCGGTGAAACTTGTTGTTTTTGGTACCCACGCGTAGCCCTCGTCGCGTAGATGAACTTTGCCTTTTGAATCGACGAATTCCGACGGACGGAACTCCCGGAATCGGAGCGGGAAGCTTGGAGATCAAAATTTTTCTCTTCCCTCTCCCTCTCTCTGTTTTTACGTCTGAAACCAGACTGATTTCAGCAGAAATATCTGCTGAAAATCAGAATTTTAAGCCTATTTATATTTTTCAATGTGTGGTTCAGATCGCGCCACACGCCCCCTCTTCGTTCGGGTTTATTTTCGTCCCGAAACGATTAAAATTCGTCCCGATTTAAGTTCAAATTATTTTCTATGAACTCTAATTAAATTATTTTCAATTTTCTCACATTTTGTCCAAAATTTCGTTTTTGGGGTCACCCGAGACCCGACTGTCTCGTAAAACGTGAAAAATCCGACTATTTCAGAATTTGATGAAATTTTACATGGTCACTAGATTTCGCGAGACGAATTCAACGGCGAAGTCCGTTTCGTCATCCGAGCTCTAGAAAAATTCAGGTTCGCAACCCGTTCATAGTGGCAAGTTATTGTTTTGCCCCTTTGTGAATAGTCCAAATTTTCCGGGGTTTCACATTCTTCCCCCCTTAAAAAAATTTCGTCCCCGAAATTCACACCCACAACCACGTTCAACCACTTGCCTATGCTACAATTGATACCATCCGCACTATATCGATAGTGACATCAAGTCTTCAAGGCAAAGACAATACCCCTAATCCCTAGGGTACGTTGGGTAATTCCGTTTGTGGTTCTTTAACCGTCGTGAACCATAAACCATCACTCTCCCGGACTATATTCAAATACAATCAAGTCCGTCCTTGGAGGTATCACAATATCAAGTGTACCTCTGTTCCCTTTCCGAAACCACTAGAAGATAAGGTAAGGTAACATTTCTTCATCATATGTTCATTAACACCGAACGTCCTATGGTGAAGCATTCGGTCCAACAAAACTCTTTTTCCCTAGAGTTCTCCCAACTCTACCTGCTTCATTCTATGCAGAGCCATAGAAATAGGTGACGTACCGGGGTGTGACTCAATACAACAGTCTACATCCCAATATGGAAGCAACATCCATAACTCATAACCACTGAGGTAGACCCAAAATCCTGTCTCACCTCGTTCTCTAGGGTAAAGCTTGCTAGCTAACTCATCAACTGTCCGTACTAACGGAATTCATACTTTACTTGAGGTAAAACGTCATGCGTTTCTCCTAAAACTTAAAACATACACACTCCGAGGTGTAAACAGTGACCCGTTGACGATCACAATCACTGACGACTCAGTGTGCCGTCAATCCGTCCATCCCAAGGATGATATCAAATTCTAACATGTCCGTGGAGTAGAATCCCCAAGAATCCTAGTTCACATTCCCGACATACCCATTTAGTACTCACCCTAGCTCCTAGGGGAGAACTCACCCACAATGGCTCTTCCAAGGTTTCAACCTCTAAGCCCAATTCCTTTATGCAATTTAAATTGTCATAAAACAATAACTAGTATCCCAATGTAGGGACTCAGTTCAAAACATTGTGAATTTTCTCACCGTCTACCTAGTAGAGCAAGTGTCTCACACTAGTAGACATTTAACCCATGAACTATCTCGTTCATCCCTTTTCGAACCTCCAAGATTATGTTTTCTAGCCCTAGTGTTCCTCTTTTTCCATATACATTTTACCATGTATACAATTTACACATAACACATAATCATATAGCACATAATCATGTAACAAATAAAACACATAACATGAATGCACATGGAATGCAATGGTGTAAACCCATTTCCCTCAAGCCCTAGGTAATCGTATACCTATGCTCTGATACCAAGCTGTGACACCCCAAAATCCGGGGGTCCGTTGATTACCCATCAACCCGCGGAATACCTGTAGATACCTAGTATCTCGATATCACACTGTTATGCCCCATTTACCGGGGTCCATAACTTAACAAAATTTGGGCAGAGTCTCCTTTGTATGGGGAGCTCTACCCAATACCCAATCTGTGCAATACACAATTACCAGACCCATCCAAGGTCAAATATAAAGCAAAGGCCGCACCGGGTCCATGTATAAGTAAACATTGGCCACACTGGGTCCAATTAACCGTACTTAAATCAAAACATGAAAGGCTAATCTAACAATAGTCTTTATAAGTTCTATTACAATTATTTTACGCATTACATGCCCCAAAATATAGTTTCTAACATGTAATTGCACAAAACATTAAGTAAAGCCACATGCGGCTTTCTTCAAGTATGAGGGTCCAAAATGGAGCCATCCGCCGGTGTATCTCTCCCACCTGAGATGTGTTCCCGTATAGGGTGAGCCAACGCCCAGTAGAGTATTTCCTACAGAGGCTACTCCTCAACCTATATGCATATGAAATGTTCACATGCAACATCCATAAATTCGTAACCATTCCATCAAATAATATACAATTAAATGATGTAATGTTATAATGTCATGCCATGAATGAGGTGAGACCCACCCATGTGCACTCAACCCGAGTCCACTCTGACTCCCTTTACATGTCAATGCCATGTATGTTAAATCGGGCTACCTAAGCCCCATGAAATGAGATGAGACTCATGTACTCAACCCGAGCCCTTCCCGGCTCCTTTCCCCCATGCAATGCCATGAGTATAAAAACCGGACTTCTCAAGCCCCCGCCATTGGTATTACTCACCCAATAACTAATTTAAGAAAATCTCCGGGTCTTTCTTTGGGGTGGGCGTTTATGGACTTCCACCAACGGAACCCAACCGACACGGGATTTATGGACTCTTTCCACCAACGGTGCCGCGTACACCAACACACTTTATGGGCTCTTATACCAACGGAAGTGCGTATCCGAAACACCGGGCCTTGCACCCGAGAGGTCGTCTTGCCCCTTCTTGCTAACCCCGACCCAATCTTTTTCTTCTTTTTCATGCAACCATGCGACTCAGTTGAATAATCAATCCAACTTTCCCGAGCCCATCCACCAACCACCAAGCATGATGATTGATATATGCAACTACCCCCCCCCCCACACTCATGCAAGTTTCCCATGAATGTGACATCACCTTATGCCCAATATGTCATGAATGCCAATGAGCAATTTATCTCCATATTAGACTCCCATAATACCACATAGCTTGTGGTACAAACACTCATGCACAACATCATTATGACACAATGTCCATGTATGTGATGTTCCCGTACATATGCAATGTAATGACCCATTGCTTCTCTCATGCAAGGTTCATATGTAATGAATGTCATATGAACTGTCTCTACCACATTCCAACATATGGTATTAACAACAACCATGCACACACACACACCACTCATGATGTGAATTTCCCGTGCATATGCAATGCGATGTATCATTGCAATAAAATTATGTCACATATGTAATGCATGCCATATGGACTAAATTAACATAATCAATTCTATTCCATGGAAATTTACATTATAAACGTATAAATTCCATGCTTCATCACAACAATTGATATATCAAAATATATATATCTGACATTCACAATTTCAACATAAATCATATCGTACACATATGATTTTCATTTACCACATAAGGCATAACATGTTATTTATCATATAACAATTTCAATCCATTTAGGTATTTTGTCAAACACCTTCAAGGCAAACAACATGGTAACACATATCATGCCCAATTTCCACATAATTCAAGAAATTCCAATAGGCAATTTCTACATACCAATTTAGGATAAAATTATTTTACCTAAATTCCACCAATAGGCAAGTGTAATTTTCTAACAACCTACCCACCATCTTCATTATTCCATAACCATATACATATAAATATATGTATACATAGGTCAATATATATATATATATATATATATATATATATTCAGCCCATTTATCATAGGCATTTCTAGGTAAGAAATCAACCCAAGTAGGAGAACCCCTACCTCTTGTAGCGTGAGAATCCCGTAGGAAGCTCCCAAGACCCGAAAACCCAACTCGAAGCTTGATTTTTCCAAATCCCGATTTTTCACCTTCGGTGAAAATCTTCATTTTTGGTACCCACGCGTAGCCCTCGTCGACGTGATCACTTCTCCCTTCTAGCTCGACGGAATCCGAGCAAAGAAAAATAACTCGAATCTTGTTTTTCGTACACCCCCACCCGTTCACCTTCGGTGAAACTTGTTGTTTTTGGTACCCACGCGTAGCCCTCGTCGCGTAGATGAACTTTGCCTTTTGAATCGACGAATTCCGACGGACGGAACTCCCGGAATCGGAGCGGGAAGCTTGGAGATCAAAATTTTTCTCTTCCCTCTCCCTCTCTCTGTTTTTACGTCTGAAACCAGACTGATTTCAGCAGAAATATCTGCTGAAAATCAGAATTTTAAGCCTATTTATATTTTTCAATGTGTGGTTCAGATCGCGCCACACGCCCCCTCTTCGTTCGGGTTTATTTTCGTCCCGAAACGATTAAAATTCGTCCCGATTTAAGTTCAAATTATTTTCTATGAACTCTAATTAAATTATTTTCAATTTTCTCACATTTTGTCCAAAATTTCGTTTTTGGGGTCACCCGACTGTCTCGTAAAACGTGAAAAATCCGACTATTTCGGAATTTGATGAAATTTTACATGGTCACTAGATTTCGCGAGACGAATTCAACGGCGAAGTCCTTTTCGTCATCCGATCTCTAGAAAAATTCAGGTTTGCAATCCGTTCATAGTGGCAAGTTATTGTTTTGCCCCTTTGTGAATAGTTCAAATTTTTCGGGGTTTCACAGGGTGAGCACAAAGCTCTGTAGGAAAATCCTCTCAAACTCAAACAAGGTTTAGAAAACATGTAAAGCAAGTTGTTCTCATTTCACAAATATCATATGTAACTTTTGAAGTAAAACTAGGACATTTAAATAGATCTCAAGTTTAAGGAACAACAGTAATTGAATGAATAAGTGGGACCACTATACAATTTAACAAACCATATCCAAATATAATCCAATCCACCATACAATATTTCCGACAATTCTTTCGGTAGGTGGCATACTTTGTGGTAACCTCCATCCCCCCCCCCCCTTAGGTCATCTTTGATTCTTTCGGTAGGTGGCATACTTTAGGGTAACCTCCACCCCCTTTAAATCATCTCTGATTCTTTCGGTAGGTGGCATACTTTAGGGTAACCTCCACCCCCCCCCTTTAAGTCATCTCTGATTCTTTCGGTAGGTGGCATACTTTAGGGTAACCTCCACCCCCCTTTAAGTTTGGTTTCTCAAGCATCTTTACAAGGAACCTCTTGAGAGAATCACATACTGTCCTCTTTTGGCATGAGCATCCTTACAAGGAACCTCTCACCCTCAAGGCTTGGTTTCTCAAGCATCCTTACAAGGAACCTCTTGAGAAGGAATGAGCATCCTTACAAGGAACCTCTCACCCTCTAGGTTTGGTTTCTCAAGCATCCTTACAAGGAACCTCTTGAGAAGGAATGAGCATCCTTACAAGGAACCTCTCACTCATGTTTGTCCAAAAAACCATACAAGAATACAATACTAACTATTCTCTCAAATACCCAACAATTCCACAAGTCTCCTATTTACAAGCAATTTCCAAGAAAAATCCCCAATTCTCAAAAGTGGTGGTACAAAGAGCAATATAAGAAAATGTACGAGAAACCATCATAAATACCATTTTGTTGTTCAATATGAAACACTAAAGTTTTGAAATCAAGGACCTATGAGTAATCAAACTTTGGAATCATTACAAATGAATATCAAGCTTGGAGTATAAAGAATAAAGGCGCACCAAGCTTGAAAATCATGGACAAAGGAGAAATTAAGATTTACGGAACAATCATGTATGGAAATAAATAACAAACGACTATCAAGGTGTGAAATCAAGAACAAATGATTATGAAACTTAGAAATCAAGACCAAAAGAACACTCAAGTCTTTGAACCAAGAATAAAGAATATCAAGTATTGAATATCAAGCTTAGAATTCAAAACAAAGGAACAATCATGTATTGAAAGGAATGATCATGTATTGAAATCAATAACAAAGGAGAAGTCAAGAGAAAAACACATTTCCCTTGAAGACTAGGGTTTGGTAGCAAGCAAGGAGATTTAAGGGTTACCCAACAATCACATTATTTTCCACATGGCATTAATTGCAAGAATAGCAAGAATTAAGGATTGGATAGCATACATATAACATTTAGAGTTAAGAGATACATATAAATAAACCTAGCCTCAATGTAAAAGAATGGAAGGAAACCCCTACCTTGGTGTTCTTGAAATCTAGGGTTTGGTCTTGAATCACTCTTAAATCCTTTGTTTTTCCCTTTTGATCTTGTGTTTTCTCCTTTTTATTCTTTTCTAAGACTCTCTCTAGGATTCCAAGAGGTGTGGGTAAGGGTGTAGTGAAAGTGTAGAAGAAGATAGTAGAAGAATGGTGTTCTTGAGGAATTTCAGTTTTGATCTCTATAAGGGGTAACTCTCTCAAGATCCTTGTGTTTTTCTCTCTTTTTCTCTTCTCTTAGGGCTCTAAGATGTTTGGGGTGAGAGTGGGATGGAAGAATGGGTCAAATGAGGCTTAAAAGGGTGTTTTAAAACACCAAAATCCCGATTTTTACTGTGCCAAACTTCGGGCGTACCGGTACGCTGTACCGGTACGGTTTAGCTACTGGTTCGGGCGTACCGGTACTGCGTTCCGGTATACTTCGGCTACTTCGACTTCCAGGGCAGTTTTGACCCATTTAGAGGTCGAATTGGAAAATTTTCATGAGATACACTTTTGTAGACCTAGATGTCTAATATCTACTGTCAAAATTTTAGATCAATTGGACATCAGGATCAAAAGTTATGACTTAATTACTATAAGGTGTCCCAACTCCTTTTTACCCAAATTTTCTCTAAGTGTGTTTTCACTCCGGAATACTTCCTAGCTTCCAATACACCCCACATTACCTCTCCCAATGTTTTTCGACCTTACAGATTCAATGGAGAACTTATTTTGACCTTACAATATTTAGAAACTTCCATAATCCCTCTTCTCAAGTTTACACACCTTCGAAACTTAACTTCCCAATCAATTTGTATCTCTAGTTTTTTTTTGCTTTTATTCCTACCGTCACTACACATATCCACATTTTTACAACAATTATTTACTATATATCTATATACATATATAAAATAAAATGCGGGGTGTTACAACATACGAGAAATTTTGGGGATTTTGGAAATTTATGAACTTTTGTTGAGAAATTATTGGTGATTGTATCTTGTGGAGGTGTTTGGATGACCATGGGTGGTCGTGGACCGGGTATCGTAGAGTGGGTAGATGTGTGTGGTTCTTACTCCGTGCGGGTTTGAACTTTTCCTACCACTCGTAGTGAAGTTGGTGCCTTGCGAGGACCAAACCACTATTAGCTCACGGGTGCCGAGTCAGAGGATTAGTATACTATGCCTAGGTCGGATTCGTTATTGTCGGTGCATTGGTATGGGACAATGCATCGGTAGGCGCCCTTCCCGAAGTTTGATATCCTTGCGATGATTTGTGTGTGTGTGGGCCAAGATATTCTCTTTGTGTTTATTCATGTGATTGTCTTACATCAGACTTGAGATACATTGTGGTTATTGTTTATTGCGTTATCTTTTGGATATGATGATCTTGGAAATTGTTGTGGGAATGATTACTCTTTGGAATGGTTATTTATGGTGGGATTGGTTTTACTCTTGTACTTAATTATTGTTAATGTCTAAACTTGAGATCTTTTAAAAATATCATGTTTTCTTTCAAAATTTACGTATGCTATTTGTGAAATGAGACAGACCGTTTTCTACGTTTTCCAAACCTTGTTAGAGTTTGGGAGGATTTTCCTACAGAGCTTAGTGCTCACCCTCTACCAATAATATTTTTTTTTTCAGACTTCGTGCTAGAGGAAGATCCCCGAGTTGATGAGCCGGGAAATTAGGAGGCTCCACCAGAGGGAAACCTAGATCCCAAGGTAGACGTCTAGAGCTATAGTTTATTTTTGTGCTAGACTAGGGAATTTATTTACGATCATGTATAGTCTAGTATTTTGTTGATTCCGCTGCTAAGTTGAAATGTAATTCTTTTGGAATGTAATTGCCATAGCTTGGCCTATTCTTTTGGGATGATATTGTGGGTATTACATATGGTGAATGAAATTTTATTATTTGATGGATTGATTTAGTGCTCTCATGATGTGAAGGGTTTTAGATAGTAACGTCGTCCAATGGGGATTTTGGGGTTTTACAAATCAAACTCATATGGACTGTTTTAATGTTCCCTTATGAATGGACCCGGTGTGGTCAATGTAGTATAATTACACAGGTTGTGTTTTGGGTAGAGCTCCCCGTACAAATGAGACTCTGCCTGAATTTTGTTAAATTAAGGACCCCTGATTTTTGGGGCGTTACACCAGAAAATAAAAAGGCATTATCCAATGTCATAAATTTCCCTGCAATATAATAGGGATCTTTCATCCAATTAATATAATCATAATCAAGAGTTATTATACTGCTATAAGCAGGCAGAGTATTTAACTCTGTATAATTTAGTTGTGGTTTAGCCACTAAAGCTTCTTTAATAGATTTTTTAGATCGAACGACAGTATAACCGTCAGCAATTTTATCTTCACCTTTATGTGAAGTGTGAGGTTTCTGTTAAGGATGCACAGTCCTGGAATCCCACATCGGCTGGAAAAGGGGGAGTTGGTGGGCTTATTAGTAGGCTCCTTTTCTTACATGTTAAGAGGTCTTTTCCCAAGAATACTGGGAGGAACAAAACCGTGAGGGCCAGTGGGCCCAAAGCGGACAATATCTTGACATGTTGAGGGGGGTGTTACAGAACCTGCCGTGCCGCGTGTGGGCAGGAGGTTACTGGTAAGTATGTCTGTGCTGCACAGGGACGTGCAGCCCTAAGGGGGGTGGATAGTGAGGTTCCTGTTAAGGATGCACAGTCCTGGAATCCCACATCGGCTGGAAGAGGGGGAGTTGATGGGCTTATTAGTAGGCTCCTTTCCTTACATGTTAAGAGGCCTTTTCCCAGGAATACTGGGAGGAACAAAACCATGAGGGCCAGTGGGCCCAAAACGGACAATATCTTGACATGTGGAGGGGGTGTTACAGAATGGTATCAGAGCCGACCCTTGCCCGGTCCGAGGGTGGGGCCCTGCCGTGCCGCGTGTGGGTAGGAGGTTACTGGTAAGTATGCCTGTGCTGCACAGGGACGTGCAGCCCTAAGGGGGGTGGATTGTGAGGTTCCTGTTAAGGATGCACAGTCTTGGAATCCCACATAGGCTGGAAGAGAGGGAGTTGTTGGGCTTATTAGTAGGCTCCTTTCCTTACATGTTAAGAGGCCTTTTCCCAGGAATACTGGGAGGAACAAAACCGTGAGGGCCAGTGGGCCCAAAGTGGACAATATCTTGACATGTGGAGGGGGGTGTTACAGAACCTGCCGTGCCGCGTGTGGGCAGGAGGTTACTGGTAAGTATGTCTGTGCTGCACAGGGACGTGCAACCCTAAGGGGGGTGGATAGTGAGGTTCCTGTTAAGGATGCACAGTCCTGGAATCCCACATCGGCTGGAAGAGGGGGAGTTGATGGGCTTATTAGTAGGCTCCTTTCCTTACATGTTAAGAGGCCTTTTCCCAGGAATACTGGGAGGAACAAAACCATGAGGGCCAGTGGGCCCAAAGCGGACAATATCTTGACATGTGGAGGGGGGTGTTACAGAAATTGTGAGGTTCCTGTTAAGGATGCACAGTCCTGGAATCCCACATCGGCTGGAAGAGGGGGAGTTGCTGGGCTTATTAGTAGGCTCATTTCCTTACATGTTAAGAGGCATTTTTCCAAGAATACTGGGAGGAACAAAACCGTGAGGGCCAGTGGGCCCAAAGCGGACAATATCTTGACATGTGGAGGGGGGTGTTACAGAATGGTATCAGAGCCGACCCTTGCCCGGTCCGAGGGTGGGGCCCAGCCGTGCCGCGTATGGGCAGGAGGTTACTGGTAAGTATGTCTGTGCTGCACAAGGACGTGCAGCCCTAAGGGGGGTGGATTGTGAGGTTCCTGTTAAGGATGCACAGTCCTGGAATCCCACATCGGCTGGAAGAGGGGGAGTTGTTGGGCTTATTAGTAGGCTCCTTTCCTTACATGTTAAGAGGCATTTTTCCAGGAATACTGGGAGGAACAAACCGTGAGGGCCAATGGGCCCAAAGCGGACAATATCTTGACATGTGGAGGGGGGTGTTACATGAAGAGTCACTTTTATGTGAAATTGAAGATCCTTCTTTAAGAAGGTGATTATTAACAGCTTTAAGCTTTAGAGATTCAGATAAAGGATGATAATAGGCATTGACCTAGGCTCTTCCGCCAGGCCTTCCTCTACCGCGGCCTCAGCCACGATTAATACTCTAGCCTCGATTCATGAGAACCCTGCAAAAATTCCCTAGTTAGAAATTCGGGAAGAGAATTTAATTCACCTTTAACATATTCTATTTTAAAATCGAAGACTGATAAAATAGTCTGTCATCTTGCAAAAATTTGTTTAGAAGCAATGTTCTTAACAACTTGTTCAAGAACATTCTTGGCAAAGCTACAATCAATTCTTAATAGAAATTCTTGATTTAAGAGATCATCTTGAAATTTACTTATACATTTTACAATAGATAAAATCTCATTTTTAATATTAGAATAATTTATTGAGTAGATCCCCATTTACCAGAGGTAAATCTGATAAGTAATTCTTTTTTAGTATTAGGATCTTGTTGTTTAAGAATGCCTCCATATCTTATATTGAAAGCATCAGTTTCAACAATTTTATATCATTAAGGTTTTACCAAGGAAAGGCATGGTAAATGATTAGCTTTATGCTTAATTTTTCTTACTGCTTCAGTATGAAGATCTGTCCAAGTAGACGGATTTTTCGTAAGTCTAGAATTTAATATAACAGTATCTTTAGTAAGATTTTGATAAAAATCTGTTAAATAGTTTAAACTACCCAAAAATCTTTGCAATTGCCTTTTATCTTTAATTTCATCCGGAAATTTGGATGCAAATTCAATACTTCTTTCAATTGTAACTATATTTCCATGTTCAATATAATGTCCTACAAATCTGACTTTTAATTGAAATAATTTCATTTTTATAGCAGAAATAACCAATCCATTTTGTTTAACAACATGAATAAATTTATTCAAATGTTTAAAATGCTGATCAATAGAATCAAAAAAGATGAGTATATCATCAATATAGACAATGCAAAATGCATAAAAAAGATTAAATATATCATTCATAATATTCTGAAATTCAGATGAAGTATTTTTAAGACCAAATGGCATAATATTTCATTCATAATGTCCAAAAGGTAGCAGTCTTATACCTGTCTTCCTCAACAATTTGGATCTACCAATAACCTGACTTTAAGTCAAACTTAGAAAAGATCTTAGCATTATATAATTGAGATAACAAATCTTTTTTATTGGGGATAAGATATCTAATCCATTGTAATACCTTATTTAAAGGTTTATAATTTATAACCAATCGAGGAACTCCTCGCTCCTTTTCTGCAGCGTTGTTAACATAAAAAACTGCACAGCTTCATGGTGAATAACTTTTTCTAATTAATGATTTATCTATTAAGGAATCGATTTCCTTTTTACAAAGCTCCAAATACTCTTTATTCATTTGGGTTGGCCTAGCTTTAGTAGGAATATCTTTTTCATCAAATTCTTTTATATAAGGAAGGGTTACAATATGTTTTTTCCTATTCCAGAAAGCAGTAGGAATAGTATCACATATTTCTGTAGTTATTTTATTTTCAATTTCCTTTATTCGATGTTTATTTTCAGGGGAATTGAGTTTATTGACTAAACTTAAGATTTTTATATCCTCTTTTAAGAAATTTAATTGATTTTCTTTATAAATTAAATTTTCTTTTATTTGATTTATCATCTTTATTTGAGGTGGAGTTATAAACTCAAATAATAGTTGTTGACCATTTATGGTAGTCAAAATTTCTTTAGAATCAATTCGTTCTATAGGTTTAATCATAGATAAAAATGGTGTTCCCAAAATTACTAACTGATTTAAATTGTCAATAAGCATAAAAGTGGTAGGAATACAAATTCCTTCGTTACATATATAAACATTGGAAAGTTTAAATTTTATATTTAATTTTGAACCATCAGCAGTGCTTACTAACTGAATAGTTTTCTCAAAATATTTTGTGGGAATTAATCCTACTTTTATGCAGTTCATAACTGCTCTGCTATCAATTAGACCAATTGTTTCAACCGTAAAGTCTTGATTTATTACAAGAATAATTTTAACATACTATTTCTGATAAGTTATTTTTTCTAATACATTTAAATATTCATTATTAAAAGATTGTGATGGTGAGGCTTTATCATTCTTTATGTCACTTTCTTTAAGTGGCAATTTTTCTAAAGCTAGTATTCTAGCCTTTAGGACTTTTATATCATTCTTGATAAAATTAATCTCTTTCTTCAAATCTTGGACCGTAGGGGATGAAGTTTCTTTTGGTTGAAAATCCCCAACGGTTATATTTTCGGTCCTATTAAGGACTTCCTTAATTGAATATGATTGAGACATTGATGGTCTCTTTTCTTCTGAATTTATCTGCAAGTATTGTTCAATAGTTTTTTTTTTAGAATCTGGATCTTGAATTTTATCTAAGTTCAAGAATTAATGTTTGTGACTTAGTTAAAGTATTTATACCTAATCCATTCATAGCTAGACTTAATCTATTCATAGTCTTTCTAGCATGATAATAATAGCATGTGGAAGCAACATGTCCTCTTTTGCCACATTTAAAGCATTTGATAGTCCTTTTGTCAAAATATTTGTTAGGTTTTTTGTCTTTATCTTCAAAGGACTTGACAGACCTACCTTTATCATAGCCTTTATAACTTGTGTCCTTGTCTTGATTCTTTTTATAGAAAGACTTGTCCGGATTATTTGCATTTTTATCTTGTGAATTATTATTTAATATTAATGTATTAATTTGTGGTGTGGAATACTCATCGTTAGATGACAGAGTTGTTACACCTGAATTTTCCACCTGATATGTGGAGGTTACAGGTTCCTCCTGTAATTGTATTCCACTTTTTATATCGGCTGTTTGAGATATATTATTAACAGACAAATTTTCTAATTTTTTGTTAAGTTCATTTTTAAACTCAATTTCTTCAATATCAGGAAAACAATGTTTAATTTTATTTAACTGATTTACATCTATTGGAGTATGATAAGTTAAAAACCAAATAACAAAAGGAATTATATATATATATATATATATAATAACAAAAATACATCTAATATCCATTAAAACTCTAATAACAAGGATTCTCTAACAAACAATTTAAACACACACTCTTCCATCTCTCATATAACTCTCTATCTATCTCATACTCTCATCTCTCACACGTTTATCCCATCTCTCATGTAACTTTCTCTCTCTTTATATATACACCCGCCAATATCGACTACTACCTAAAAAAAAGAAGAAATACATCTAATATCCATTAAAACTCTAATAACAAGGATTCTCTAACAAACAATTTAAACACACACTTTTTCATCTCTCATATAACTCTCTCTCTATCTCATACTCTCATCTCTCACACGTTTATCCCATCTCTCATGTAACTTTCTCTCTCTTTATATATACACCCGCCAATATCGACTACTACCTAAAAAAAAGAAGATATTTTTTAAAGTATAATGATTAAATATATAAATTGTGTATATGTTGATATTTTTTAGGGGTCGTGTTTTTAGAGGAAGTTTTGTTAAATTTTTTTTGAAAATAATATTTTCAAATTGATTTTGAATTGTGTAACTAAATAAAATAGTAAAAAATAAAGTACTGTTTGAAAATATTTATATTACATGACTAGTGTTCGAGATTTTTTAAGTTATTTAGCGCATTCAGGCACTAGTTATTACTAGTAACTAGATAAGATATTTGAATTGGGAACCTTCACTCCCTGCAGGTGGGGTTAATCATCTCTGTTAGACCTGTAAGTCTACACAGATTCGTCTAACAAAATAATATAAATATGCATTCATAATAAATTGACAATAATATAATAAACAACATAAAATTAATCGAGATGGACATTCTCATCACTAATAATTATCAGATTTGCTACCAGAATTTACAAGAAAATCTGAAATATCAAAATGAGATATATCTACTAGTTTATTTTGACATAGTTATCAGAACCGGACCTGATGTCGAACTGTCAAAGAGACTGGGTCAATGATTTATTGGTTTAACTGTTGGATCAACTGGTCGGACCAGTTGTACAATAAAAAAAAAATTTAAATATAGTAATTTAAATAAAAAAATAGAAAACATGTTCAAAATACCTATAATTTTTCATAAAATTAATGAAGTTAAATTACAAAAAAAGCAATACATGTGTCAAAAAAATTTCCAATAAATACTTTTATCCAGCAATTGACTGGTTTGTGGGTCCCATTGTTAAAAAAAATAAGTACTTTTATCAAAGTTGATGACCCATTAAAAAGGCATATTCTAAAGAATCTAAAGTGCCAAACCATGTGCAGAGCACTTAGCGGGCGGGGAAAAATCACTCAAGGCTTTAACTCTTATACACTATTCGGAAAGAATGATTTCAGGAGGGATACAGAGATGAGATCAGGATAGCGTAGAGATCTAGTGGAGAGGAGGAGAATCAAAGCCTGGACAAAGATCCGTCGCCTGAGTAGGTCGTCGTCTGCTCGTCGCCTGAGCAGGATCGAAGTGTTCGATTGACCTTTAGGGCAAAATTGCCCCAATTGTTTTCATTAAATATTGATTATAACTCCAATTGGCCGATTTTCCTAAATCGTATAGTTCACAGGCCCTATACAAAAGCGGCCAATTTAGCGGTTCGAAAGGGGTTTGATTGCATAGACAGTCTAACTCAAGAAACAAATTGGCTTAAGGTCCGGTTCAAGGGCCGACCGGCCGGTCCAGTTCTGATAATTCTGCATTTTAATGATCAATAAAATTAGTTTTTATTCCCTTCTTATTTATTGATGGCTGTAAAAATCCACTAGATATTTGGCCAAACAAGGCCAAACAACAAGTATGTGACTAATGCCCTTTCATCACACACTTATAGTAAACTTCTTCGTGAACTTTGAGAGGTTTATTATGTAAACTTTTTCCCTTGTCTAGCTTTGTTTCTTTATTTGCCCATTTTTTATGTTAAGGTGGGTTTATATGACCATCTCTATGTCAAGTATTTATTATGTAACTCCGACCAAGACCACGATACGAGGTGGCATTCACTTCAGGAAATGATTTAGATCCAATCGAGCAAGCATTGTGTTTTTTCATTAGAAGCTTGCTATTTTTCTCGGCAACAAGAGAACATGTTATCAGTTCATAATCTTTCTTGAACCTACGCTCTCTATATTGCTCTTGCATGAACAAATTAGAGGAGTGGAATATGGTGAATGTATTTTCTAACTTTTCATCTTCAGTAATAGTTTGGCCACATTATGTAAGTTGTGAACTAATTTTGAACAATACCAAATTATACTCGCTTATACTTTTAAAATCCAATAACCTTAGGTGCGCCCCATTCATTGGGAGCAGATGGAAAAATAGCAGTCTTTTGATAGAGATACCTTTCTTTCAAATTATCCCAGAGATCTAATGAATCCTTTACCGTGAAATATTCATTTTTCAATCCTTCATCTATATACTGACGAAGAAAATCAAGATTTTATCGAGATCCTGCGTGGATGTGGTACTCTTTACTACTATTGTGTTCTCAAATTTCATGGAAGTCAAGTGGATTTTCAGCATTAAGGACCCATGACAAATAATTATTTTCAGAAATGTCAAGGGAAACAGGTTCGAGGTTTGATAAAACTCAAGAGGTTTGCTATTACTATAAATGATAAAATGTAACACCACATTTAGAATCTAATAAATAATGAATTAATAAACATGCAACAATAATAACAATAAACCTCACAAAACTACTACCGGATCATTCACAAATATTAATGATTTATGATCATCAATTAAATTCATGAGTTTATTGTGATAATATTTTATCAATAGCTACTAACACATAAATTTAAAATACATATATATGACTTATAACAAAAGTCATCGTGATTTATATAGTAACTCAATAACAATTATAATTTAATGCGTAAAATTAAAGTTAAATAGAACTTTATGGCAAAGTCTTCAGGACTTTTATGAATTATTAATATTAATCCAAAGTCATCAGTACCTTTGAAATCTGCAGAGTTTCTAGAAATTATAAAATTGATCCGAAGTTTTAGAATTTCTATGATTTTTTTAATAAATTTATAAATATTAAATCGTAAAAAAAGCTTTAAGAACAATATATAATACTCAAGACTTATTGTTACTTACTTCAAAATTATTTTGAAATCAGAGTATTTTCTTTGGATGATTAAAGACTCGTGCTAATAATGTGTTGTGACCTGAGCAATGGACCAAGTCTACTTGACCCGTTAGTAAACCTTGCTAATAATGTGTTGTGACCTGAGCAATGAGTTTATGTACATCTTTTTAATTTATATGATTGAGGCGGTTAAGTATATGTCTTAATCTAATTACGGCTCGTTATAGGAAAGTCCATTAAATTCATTATAAATAGCAAGTTAAGTCTTTTCTTCAATTCATAACCTAATTTGACTTGTCCTATTAAGAACCGCCTATTGCTTTAAAGAATGAGAGGAAAATTTTACCCTTCTACGAAAGAAACTCGAAGATTGAGTATCATGTCTCATATAGGTATGATCTAAACTTTGTAATTTAAGTGTTCTAAATTTCATATACGAATTTTTAAAAATTCTTACATGTAATATTAGACTCTATCGTATATAAATTTAGAACTCCATAAAACTTATATTACAATTTTATTGCTAAATTCTATTGAGTTTAGTGTTAAGTACAATGTAGCCGTCAATGGCTTGAAACTAGAATGCATTCACACAACTGGCGGCGTGAATTCTTATCTGCAAATTGGACTTTTATATGAGAACTTTATTTTTTATTTTTTATTTTTTATCTTTATGATATTCTAAAGACTCCGATACATGCACGTGGTTGAAACAAGAGGCGTTGAACGGTCAACGGTTGTGGTTGATCACATGAGACAGATTATAAGCATACAGTTATTCTAGTTTTACAATTGGTCATTGGGCCAAAGCTTTTGCCTTTTTTTTTTTCCCGCGGCTGAATATGTTGATCCATAATGTATAGTCTATGACCTATAGAGGTACATGTTAGTTAGTATCTCATATTGATTGATCATATGATATTTAACTATGAACATTTGTTATAGTTTCTTGGTTTGAGAAATCTAAAACAAAAGAAATACAAAAATTCAAAAAGAGTTTTGATGTCCCTTTTGACATTTATTTTTAAGATTTATTATAAATTACTTTATTTGTTTTCTTTTGTTTAGTTGCTTGTTTATGCATTTTTTTTCATATACATGTTATTGAAAAATTCAAAAACATATGAAAAAAAAATTATTTTGTTAGTTTTTCTTTGTTTGAAGATCATGGTAATTCACACTTTGATTTGTATTGAAATTGCTCTATCTTAAAGTCAAAGTTGAAATGTGCATGAGATGGAGAATTTAGTGGCATAAATCCAATTGCATAATTCATTAGCCAAAGTCTTTTTCATCCTAGCGTGCTTAAGTAGTGTTTACCTTTGAAAGATTCAAAACCAAGTACACGCTTGTCATTCACCTTTACACTTAGGAGTTTAATTTGTTTAAATTATTAATGATTTTGGAGGACTTTAAGTGTTGGTAATATGTTAACACATGACTAAATGTGAATTAAACTTCAATCCCTTAAAAGATGTCGAAGACCAATTATGAGAAAACAGTCCAGTGTGACCAAATCTAAATGGTGAGGCAAAAATAAATGGCTAAAAATAATCGCACTTGAATTGTAAGAGTACTTATGCTTAATTAAAAATTGCTCATTTGTAAAGCTCATAGAGCTCATGTTAATCATGATTAGAAGCATATACTTATAGCATGGAATTTACAATCGTATTGATTGAAATCATAGAATATAATGGATAAAAGAAAGAGGGAGTTGTCAAAAATAGAATATTTAGGATACTCATTAACCAGACATGTTTTTATTTAGACAATGCATTAGGATTTCATGATGAGCTTATTAATGATTTAAATCTTATCGGAATCCTTTTTGTGTTGGTGGTTGGTTTCACACACTATGCACTTGAATTTGTCAAAGTTGAACAAAATTTAGTCATGTGTGTGTGAAATTGAACCAAGTAAGGAAACATTGATCTAGGATACATGAAATTAAGTTTTATATCTTTGAATATTACTTAAAGTAGTGTATTGAGATGATGAATTTTAGATGGAGCTTTTAAAATGCAAATTTGTGTAATTTACATGATTATTTGAATTTTTGAACATTTATTGTTTAAATTTGAAAATTACATTTGATTTTAATACAAATTCATCCATGAATTACATTGAAGTGTTCTGAGACTTAATTTACATCATGCATGCTTATTGGGGCTTGAAAGATAAATGGATGAGTGAAAGGTCAAGATAGGTGTGGAGCAAGAGGAACTGAATCTGATCAGTTTTCATAACTAAGAAAGTTCAGGAGCGCTTGATCGATCTCACTTCCGCTCGAGCGAACTTGCTTAAGTCGGAGGCCAAGGTTTTATAAATAGTGTTATGCACGTCTCTTTGCATTCCAAACCCTCTCATTCACATCCCGAGCCTCCATAAACCCTAAACCTTGTTTCTAAAGCTCTCCCAAACACCTTCTCTATAAATCTTAAATTGATTCTTGCTAGATTGAGAGAGTGATTGTCGAGATGACCCCAATAAGATAGAAAATGTATATGAGGAAATCGAGGAGAACTTCAATGAAGCTACTCAATTTTAGACACCAGAATTTGTAGAGAGATTCAGACAGGAATTCTCTCTCAGGCCAATATTGATTAAAAAGGGAGTAAATACCGCGAAGGTTAATCAGTCGATTGTTTGCAAATCTGACCAACCGCGGATGGACGTGGATGTTTACAAACCCTATGACGTGTGATGATAGCATGGTTAGAGATTTTTATGCACATATTCGTGATCCCGATCTTTAGGTTGATTATTTTGTTTCTTATACGTTTTCTGCCACTGTCATTGCCACCACACTTGGCCTGCCTAGGGTAGAGAATGACTATCTAGGTGTGACACTAGTAGATGACTTGCCTCCTCTACATGTTTTTGCTATTGAGCTATATGGTGTTGATCATCCTGAGAATTAGGTTACTCAGAAATTTCATCAAAAATATTTAACCCCAAATTATAGGATATTGAATCTAGTGGCCAACTACAACATAGAACCGAAAATGCATATCTTTGACTTTTCTACCTAAAAGACACACATGCTTTATGCTTTAGGGAAAGGGTTTGATCTTGATTTGCTAATTATGATATTTGGGTTTATTCAGCGAGCCTTTTTAGATGGGAGAGTATCATAAAATATGGCGTTTGGATCTCTGATTACTCGTATCTGCCAAGGGCAAAGAGTGGTTATCTTGAGGAGTGACCAGCTACAAAACCCCATGAGGGCCTTGAACAAGAGTTCGATGAAGCAAGGTTAAGCCCAAGCTGAGTATGTTGTAGTGGTTGAGGAGCAAGCTCCACCAATGTATCATGAGACTAGTACGTCTAGGACACCACCACTTGAGTCCGATTCTGAGATCCTTGCAGCACAGATGGCATCACTTGCTGATATGATGGCTAGGGTTGAGCACACCATGATTGAGCATCACCGGCCGACTTCTAAGAGTTTGGATGTACTAGATGGTAGGATTGTGAGCTTACAAGAGACCTAGTAGACTGTGATGGGAGCAGTTGTTTGTAGAGTTGGGTGACTCAGGAGGTTGCTGAAGGGGAAGTAGATTTCAGGTGAGCCTATGACAGATGACACGGATTTTCGAATCTAGAGATGCCCCGGCGCAACGGAGGAGATAGTGGAGATACAGCCATTTGAGCTATGACTTTTAGAGACTTAGGATAGATCATATGTGAGATTAAGAATTTTCTTATATTTATTCACGACTTGTACTAAAGTATTCCCTTTTTTTTATTGAATTAATCTTTTATTGACTTTTATTTTTTTAGCTATATTTTTGTTGTTGTGACCTACCACGACTTGTACTAAAGTATTCTTTTTTTTTATTGAATTATCTTTTATTGACTTTTATTTTTTTAGCTATATTTTTGTTGTTGTGACCTACTCTTAGTGTTGTTCTTTGATGTTTAATCATATTTTGACTTTGAGTTATTTGTCTTGTTTGTCCCTTACTTAATTTGCTTGCATAATTTGGCTAGTTGTTATGTAGTCATACCTTATGCTCATATTATGATTTTATATCATAATTGTTATAGATCGTCATTGGATTGACATTTGTAGCAAATAAGATAAGAATATAATGAGCAACTTGATTCTGTACCATTATTATTGCATGTTGTCATTGGGTTGGCATTTGTGACAAAAAAAGGAAGAATATTTTAGGTATATGGGAGAAATCACGTGTTGGGCACATAGACGGATCATTAAGTTTTTAATAAAATGATCACATGTTGGGCACGTGATACCGTCTAAAAAAGACACGTGGTCACTTCTGTCAAAAAACTTGAATTGAATTGTCTGATTAGGGACCAAAGTAATACGGATTGAATATTTTAGGGACCAAATTGACAAAATTAGTATAACAAGGACTAAACTGACAAAAAATTCTTACTTTAGGGACAAAAAATGTTATTAACCCTTTAAGAATCGACATCTCTTTAGAAGGATCATGATTTTTAAGAAAAGACAACTATTTGGAGGGTTATAACTTTAGGGGGAAAAAAAACTAAGAAGTCAACAAGTAGGGCCCAAGACTTCATTCACAAAATACACTAGAGTTCTGTATAACTCATCTCTCTCTTTCTCTCTCTCAAAATTCAAATTGTTCAATGAGATTTCTTTGGAAGTTCTTCAATATTGCTAATTGAAGTTCCTTCAATGTTGCTAATCGCAGTTCTTCATCCTATAGGCTTTGTTGCCAGAAACAGTCTAACAAATTCTCCAAGTGGGGACAAATATCACTTTTTTTTAATAGTTAAATATCACTTTTTTTTAGTAGATAAATATCACTTTTAAGAAAACGATTTTACACGCCTCAAAACCTCAATATTATTCTATTTGTCTATTGGCTTCAACACAATTTACCAACAAGGTATACCTCCTTGTGTTTCCGTGGAGCTTTATTTATAAGTGTTAAGGAATTTGAATCATATTAGGACTAGACTCTAATTTCTCTTATCTATTTGATAGGAGGATAAAGTTTATTATCCCTTATCAAATGAAAGTCTATCTCATTCTCCTCAGACTACACTACCGTGACCTAAGATGAGGAACTGCTGTGCTAGGTTCTCAAAATTTGTGCTCTATACCTGTGGTTAGGGGTGATTATGATATTTTATTTTCCTATCCGATATTTTATAAAAGAATTTTTTTTGATCTATCCTACCCGATCAAGTGTACTATTCCAGCCCGATCAAGTGTATTATTCCTGCCCGAATTTCGTCCAAAACAATCAGGTAAGAAGTCGGGTAGGAAATCAAGTGAACATATATTTTTTAGTTATTAATTTTAGATCATGTTAACAATTTAATTAAGTAACTTGCACCGATTAATTAACACAATAAACCAATAACACTAAAGAAAATACAATAATTCAATAATACATAAACAATTATAATAAAACAAGAAAAACCATAAACATCAATACATCATATATAAGAGCCATAAACATCAATAAAATTATAGGGTTTCTAGATTTTTGGATTTTAATTTTTAGGGATTAACATTTTAAAATTTATATATATATAGGTAGAGTATGATAGAAATACGAAAATTTTGTAGATATTCTGCATTCCTATCCGATTTTTTGCAAAATACCAAAAGATCTTCTGTTGGCCTACCTAATTCTTTTAGGTAGCTACCAATGGGTCTTTAGCCTAATGATACTCTTTATCTTGTGAGAGTTTTGTCTTCTTAAGGTCAAGGGTTCAAGTCTCCTTCCCCCCTCCTTCTCCCCCAAAAAAAAAAAAATTATTTTAGGTAGTCGATCAATAAGGTCGAGTAGGGGTAGGTTACAGGGCCGGCTCAACTGCATTGAAAAAAAAGCATGGGCTTTAGGCCCCAAATTTTTTGAAGGCCCCAAATTTTTAGGTACATTATTAACCCATAAAAAAATTAATTTTTTAAAATTTTAAACTCTAAAAAAGGCCCCTATTTATTTAGTACAATGAACATTTTTATTGTAATAATTTGGGTCCATGATTCAATTCATAACATTAGAAATCTAAAAATCATAAGTTGAAAAAATAAAAAATACTCAAAAGTCAACTCATATTTACTCCTTCTCTCTCTGTGTGTAAAAATTAGTACAAAATATTAAAAAAAAAAGTTAAAATTAAACTCTTTCTGATAAAAAACAAAAACAAAAGTTAAAATATTTTTTTCAGTAACACTAGCACGTCATTCTTAGGTCTCTCTCATATAATAAATTGAAGTTTTCGTTTTAAAAGTTTTTTCTGATATAATAAATTTTTTTCAGTTAAAAATTTTCGCTTTAGGCCTCCAATTGTCTAAAGCCACCCCTGGTAGGTTAAGATCGAAATTTACGAGTAATCGAAAATTTGAACACCCTACCTCAGGTTTGAATGGGTTCTACACTTGTTGCGGTCGATGTTCAAAATTTGGTTTTTGATGTGCAGTTTTGGTTTGCTCAAAAGTTGAAGTGTTTAAGAAAGGTCTGGGCATCATAATATAAACAAAGAAGAAAATTAAAATTTTGATTATAAAGCATTGAAAAATATTTTGAAACATCCCGAATCATATAAATTCTGATTTGCAATCGTTTTTGTGGAAAAAAAATGAAATTTTGGTCCTTTGTTAGTTGGAGATGAGGGCTCAAAAATAGCGTTGATATTAATGAGCATGAAGAGTCGATTTTTTTTTTTTTCGAAGGCTTGTAGGGAATGTTGCCGATTATGAAGGGGCTGACAGTATTGGAAAGGTTATGCAGTCAACATCTCAGCTTCGTTCCTTAACATTCAACCATAAAAGAAAAGAAAAACATCCAATCCAAAATAAAATATAGCATCTAAAGGTGTATTGATGAAAAAATATCTTCTTTTTTTTCCTTTCCAAAACCTCTGCTCATGGACAGGGTAACCAAGTTCCAAACTTCATGGTATTATATACAAAATTCTCATACAGATTTAGGCATTATATTTCATGACAGCCTTGGCGTAGTGGTAAAGTTGCTTCGCCATCATCTGAACGTCACCAGTTCAATCACCAAAATAATCTTTTCCGATGCAGACTGCAGGGGTAATGCTAGATATACCTGATTTTTTTCAGACCCCAGTGACAAGTTCTGGACAATTAGCTGTCCATCCACTTTGGCAGGGTAGTTAGGAATTAACAGACCAATCATAATTTTTGTAAACAATATTAATAGCTCCCCCATCACCCAAGAGATGTGTCAAAAGACCTGCCTTAGTTGCATCCAAGTAATTTATGACCCACTTTGGGATATCTTTCTCTTGTCCAAAATCCACATTGAACCTGCAGGACAAAAGATTGAGTTAAAAATTCTGCTTCTTTGCCTTCGTTTCATATGTGTTATCAAACTTAATGCAGTGGCCATATTTTTGTAAGGTATAAAGAAATGAGTACTTTTATTTAGTGACTCACCACTTGACGATCCGGGTGAGGTAGACAGTCCTCTTGGCCAGATCCACCTCTATTCCATCTCTTTGGAAAAATTCCCTTGCAGCATTCCTAAGCTCAGATTCAACTCCTTGGGGAGTGAAAAATCTAACTGTTGGGCTCGATCTTGTCCCATTACAGAGTCCAAAATGAATCAATGGATTAACTTTCAGAAAAGCTAGCTGCAAAGTGGACAATATATTAGGAGCCTTCCCATAGTTATATGTTAATATGGAACGTCATACTAAGATTTTTATCACATATACGTATTACAGTCATGTTCACTTATTTTAACCTAAGGAGAAAACAAAGATTGCTTCCACCTCATCTTGCACACCTCTCATATCTGATCAGCAAGATGGTGTTTCAAGCAATAAATGTGTCACATTGAGGAAAGCTATAGATAAAGGGGGCTCATGGGTGAGGTAGACCTCTCCCCAACATAGCAAGGAAGTGTTGAGCAAGCAGGTTGATTTTATTCAATATTGTTGCTTGCTAATGATGCTAGATAAGATTGTGGAACTAATAATAGGAATCAATATATCAGATGTTTCAAATCCTGTTTTCAACTAGGTAAGATATCTCAGTATGCACATGAAACTATAGTTACCTCTAAACGCTTGTCTCCAGCACCAAAGGGTTTGACCAATGAGTAAGGCGCCCTTCGATTGTTTCTAAGTATCCCATTTAGTATTGCAGTTAGGGAATACGGATGGCCTCCAACTACATACAGGAAATCAGAATAAAAGGATCTCCTATCAATTACTCCCCCAGGATGGCCAATCCTAATCACAGCATGGATAACCATAGCATTGTACAGGTTCAAAAAGAAGGCCAGCTTCTCGTCTGCTGAGAGTGCCAGAATGTTTACCCTATGAAGGTCTTGAACCAGATTTACATATCTGCACTTGTGAACAAGCAGACTAAGAAATTAGAAGTTTACATGACTACCTTAAATGATCAAGTTCCCCGAATAGTAGCAGTGGATTAGCATTTCATAGATATTTCAAGAAACAAGCTAAAATCCACAGACAGAATGATCAGACATGCATCTTGAAATATACCCTCAATTGTTTGTGTTCATGTGCATGTTTGCTGTCCATTGAAGGGAATGATTAGATGGCATAGTGAAGAACACAATATCAACAATCATAATTTCATTCATCCCATCTACCGTTCAAAAAGGGTTTATTTCTTAATTTGCAAGCATTTATACGTTAAACTAAGTTTTTCCTAGTTTATTAGCCATGGTAGTAATTGCGAACATCTGCAAATCTTTCGTTCTGGGAAGTGGGAATTAGTTGAACAATGGGTGAAGCAGGATAAAGGATGAATGGTGTATAAGGGACAGCAGGAAACTTCTTTCAGATCTTGTGCAATCAAAATTTTGAATGAAACTACCATCAGAATGAAGACGGCAGACAAAATTGTACATGGAGTTGTCAGCCAAAACTGCTATTTGTGGCTTGGATAGTTGATTTGGCAAAATTGGACTTATTTGAAGAATTCCCAGTTAGTATCAGAATGTAAATTGTATATAAAAAGCATAAATGAAAAGTAGAAAACAGTGGTACAAAACTATACCATATGCATAAAATAATATAATAACAAGAGAACAAGAGTAGAAGAGGAGAAGATTCATGCATATGATCTAAAGTTGTTGGAATTAAGACTTTGTTGAGTTGTTTAAGCAGCAGAAAGGAATGGGAATGTTTATTGCTTTATTACAATAAGATGTACTAACCTTAATGTAGACGTTTACTAGGCAGTTTTCCTAGAAAATGTATAATGGATGATAAAATGCAGTTTGAACTTTCAACTAAATATAAGGTTGAAAAATACCTCCGAAATTCTTCGCTGTTGCTGATGCCCACATAATCAAGACGGCGCCTGTCATCAGAGGCATAACACTCGAGTATTGCGGACATTATCTTGGCAAGCCTTTCACTTACCAGAGCAGCAGCCTTGGGCTCACTGTCATTTGTGGAGCCTCGGAAATTAAAGCATCGGGGAATGAAGGGCTCATGCTCAAGGAATCGATAGAAGTGGTTGCCATCCTCAAATTCATTTTCCCTGATTATAAAGGTTGGGAAATGATTTATTACATGATTGAAATTGCTCTGAAGGATGATAATAGTTTCAATTATCTTCTCATGAAAAGAAAAGATAAGCAGCAAAAAATTCCTTCGTATGAACAGGAGTTCTTACCCAAAGACGTGATGGAGAAAATGTTTTCTTGCCAGCTGCTGCCCAATCTCGACGGCCTAAACATGTCATAACACAGAACAAGAAGTCATAAACCAGGAATGTACAAGGCCAGACAGATTCAATTGACAAGCAAATAGAGCATTTCAAAGATTCAAAGTTTGACAAATATGGGTGGCCTGAAATTCGAAAAATTGTAAAGTAGGATGAGTACGACAAAATTCTCGTAATTAAAGTAACAACAATTGATGGAGGCCGATGGGTGTAAGGTGATGCTCAGGTGCTGGTTATTGTTGGTTTATGTGGCTAGGGTGCTACGGGATATATAGGTATAAGTGTTTTTAAGAGGTGCAGGGAAGGACTAAATCAGTGAAGGTTTTGAGACTGTGTTGGCACGGTTAATTATTGTGGATAATGACATTGAGAGTTCCGATTTCCTTACTATCAATCAATCTTTGAGATATTAGTTGAAAGGTGTGGTGAGCTGTCCAGAGATACAAGGGAAACATATTTGAATGGCCTTCGAGAGAAATGCAATGAGAAAATTTTGAAAGTCAAAGAGAGAGGAAAGAGGGAAGAAATTTTGAGCATAATAACTATCGTGGCTTTGTGACAGACGACTTCGAAAGAAACCAATGTCACACTTAGTTAAGTACTTGTTTGAAGAAGAGTGACGAATCAAACACAAGCAATTCTTATATAATTCCCAAATACTCTGTGTAGTTCCAGAGAGAATCATGAGCAAATGAAAAGAAAACTCGAAACACAAATTTCAAACTCCAGTCATCATACACATTTCTTCAAAGGTATTTCTTTCTTTTTATAAATTTTCTGAAAAGAATTAAACATTGGAAACTGTAACCAAGTCCATTCTATAGCAACTTGTATGCTGACTGTAACTAAATGTAGATCAAAACAGTTTGTTATGCTTCTCTATTTCTTCGATTCCTGTAAGATTATTCTTTAACTCATTTATGCTTCTATAATAGTTTTCTTACATGTGCACGAGAGGTAATGACAGAAAGGGAAAAGTAAGAAAGAAACAAAGGAATGAACCAGCCTAAGCTTTATTTTTCACCCAAAAATTTGTACAAGAAATGAACAGGAAAAAGCATTTAATAAAACAAGCTAAGAAGTTTTTATGACTCTTAGAGCATGTTTGGCACGTGGGTTTGGGGGGTTTTGGAACGTGGGTTGGGGATAAACCCCCTCAAACCCATGTTTGACAAATACACATCTAGTTCAGGGTTCAAAATCCAACCCGATTTAGGCCCGGTCATGAAACCCATGGAGAGTGGGTTTCATATGTGGGTTAATGGGTTTAATATCCAAATGACATTTATACCCTCCATATATCCTACATGGGTTTGGATTAAATTAGTTAAGGGACACAATAGTTATTTATATACAAATATATTATCATAATAGTCATATATCCCTGCGCATACCAAACATGGTCATGGACAATATTAAATGTTGAATCCCATCTTTTGGTTTGAAAGGATTTGAACAAGTTAATTCAAACCCCTCCCAAAAAACATACCAAACAGGCCTTAAGGTTTAATAACTCGGGTTTGAAATATTAGAAATAAGTTTCTACTGGCCCATGCTTTACTCCATTGCCTGGGACACGAATGATCCATATTGACCTTCAGGATTTAATTTTGATCCACTAAGTTTTATGAAGGGTCCACTATCAACAAGCTGAAAAGCTCATGAGCTCCACTTCATCATTATGATGTTTTGGTACGACAAAAAGACCATCAGAAAAAGAAATGACAAAAAACTGAAAATAGGGAAAGCAACCCGCTGATCGACAGAGTAAATTAAGCTTCAAAAATTCAAACTACGGCTTGAGTTGATCAATGAACAAGTATGAAACCTACTAAATGCATGGGATATAAACAATTCCAAACCGTGTGGGGCAACCAGAGGCTGGCTTTTTCTCTAAGACAGGATTGTTTACCCAAGCATCATAATGGTGGGAGAGAGCCAAACGTCTTGAAAAAAAAAACTCTCTCTTTCTCCCTATTGACTTGGAGAGATGGGACCACTCAAACAAACATCATCTGCAGTTGGCTTTGAATTTTTCTAAGTTTTACTGTCTGTTTGGTAAGAAAGATAGGGAATATGGGTATAAAAATGTAGAAGGGACAGAGACTATCCATTCCCCGTGGAAAGAAAAGCTAATTTACAAGAGGGAGGAAATAGTAATAGAAATGATTTTTTTGATAATTTGTTGGCGAGAGGAGGACAATATTATATATTAGAATACAAAAAAATGCCCCACCAATAAAAAGAGTAATTGTGTATGAAAAATAGCAAATAAAATAAATGTCAACATTCATAGATGAAGTACTTAGTAGAAAAATCATAATTGCTCTTGATCCCACTCTAATCTTTTTTGTGAATTGCATCGCATGTGATGATGTGAAAATAGGAAAATGGGTGGTGGAGCATGACCAGGAAGATGCACAATGGACTTATAAACATACGTGCATAAAGAAGTAAATCACTCAACCTCTTGTTGACTTGTCTAATCTTCTCTTTATTTTTTGTTCTAAATTATAAAGATTGTAAATACCTTGGATTAGTGGGTTGATTTTCTTCCCTAACATTTTTACTTTTTAACCAATCAAAGGAAACCTCTCATTTTCCATCTTCCTTTTTGCATCATTCATACCAAACAACCCGTTAAGGAAACACTGCAGATTTGGGAATTTCTTAATTCTTACTTTTCTAACAAATATTAAAGTAAACTCAGGCACATGTAAAAACCAAAGCTAACGTGCTCCAACGGTTGCCTCGATTTAAATTTTCTAAACTAGAAGAGCACGGGCTTGAAAAGTGGCCTAGACAACTGGAGCATAGCAAACAAATGTCTGGGTTGGAAATTGACAAATTGTACGGTTTAGATGCCTCCATTTAAAGTATAAAAATATTATTTTTGTTTCTAGATAATTTTGAATCAAATTTGAGAATCAAATTCTTTAAATTGAAATTATTAAAATTAATTAATAAACTATTACACGGGTCCCATCATTAAGCTACTGCTGGCAATATTGGGATTTCACCATCATCACTGCATTGGGATTTCGAAGAACGACAAAAGGTAATTTGTTTACCAGAGCCATCATACGAGCCTCATGGTTGTAATTATTAATGTTGGCTCTACACAAAGTGTCTTACGAGGAAAGCAACTAAATTTACTAATTAAAAATTATTAAAAAATTAAACTTTATCATTGTTTAAATTCGATTGTTTATAATTATACTTAAATTTTTAATAATTATAAATATATCAATTATAGTTTAATCTTTTAACCACTGTATCCACTCACAGGAACCCAGGATTGCCAATCAAAATACTCTAACAAACTACTAGTCATTGTCTTTAAGTTATTTATCTAATCAAAAAGCTTCAGTTTGGTCAACACCTTCTAACCGTCTAGATTTGAAACTGATTCAATTACCAGAACAATATCCAACAGAATATAATAAACAAAGAGGGGATCCAACGGCAGATATCAAACTACTAATCATCATGATTGCTAATAAATAGAACTCAATACGCCGCGACACACTGAATCAGAGATAGTGAACGTACCTTCTTCCTCCCACAGTCCATGTACTGTATCATGACCTCCACCATCTCAGCGCCAGAGAAGCAATTCTTCACGATCTTCATCTTCATCAACCGGTCCTGTATCGGCAATCTCTGCCGCAAAACCCTAGCAACCTGAACCATCTCGTCGATCTTTTCCTCCTCTGGATCATCAAACCCATAAACCGGCGGCGACGGAGCATCGTCCGGACACTTGGTCCCCAACAATTCCTTCATTCTCTGCTCGAGCATCCCACTATTCCTCATCGAATTCAATGCCACAAGCCCTCCGAACAATTTCTCGTTGAAAAATATCTGGGGTACAGCAGAACTACCAGTTCTCAACTTCAATTCTTTCTCTCTCATTGGAAAAACGTCGATGTTTATCTCTACGTATCGTAAGTTCTTTTCCCTCAGAAACGATCGAACTGCAGTACAGTCCCTACAGTTTGATCTTGAGAAGAAGCTAATTCGCCCTTTGAATTCGGAGGTTTTGAGCTTTACGATCACTTTGAGTCCGGATAGGTTGAACTCGGTCACGTTCGATTTCTGATCGTCGCCGTTTTGGGTGTTTTCTTTTAAAGATGATAAGCGCTTTGTGATCGCGGCCGATAGGCTATTGCTCTTTTCCCGAAAGAATTTTCCGATTGCCGGCATGTCAACGGCGGGGATATTTTCCGGCAAGGACTTAGATCGGTTCATTGTAGGAGAATCACGTGGAGAACTCACGATCGTCACGCCTGGTGGTGCCTCCGGCTTCGGAAGCTGCGAATGAGGAATCGTCACCGATACGTTGCCGTTGATTTTTGAACCAACAACGTCTATGTTTTCAACGGCCACATCATTTTCCGGTGAACCTTTTCGAATTTCCTCGTCGTCTTTCCCTGAGGCGGGGGATTCGTTGTCAGATTCTCTGACGTGAGCTTCTTCTCTTTTCTCAATTTCTATATCAGAAAATTCTGATGAAATCCCGATATCTCCGTGATCTTCGAAATTTGAATTTTCAACAGAATCCGAGAAATTCTCGTGAGCGAATCCGTTTGAAACCTCCTCTTCTTCCTCGTTCAGTTTTCCATTTGCAATTTTCTCACCTTTTCTCTCGTTTTCCCGAGAAAGTTCTTCACCGGAATCTCCATTTTCAAGTGGATGGATTTTCCGGGGATTGGACAGAACGTCCTTCATTGGTTCTTCTCCGTCGTTGAGCTGGGCGATTACTCTTGGGTCACGGGAGGTAGGACCGAGATTTCCGTTCTCCCCTCCATTCGATATATCAGCGCCGGCAACTCCATTTTGAAGGTGATTCTTTTCCCGGGGAATGGAAACCTCTTCCTTCATCGGAAGTTCTCCACCGTTGAGCTCGGTGATTAATCTTGCGTCACCGGAGGTAGGACCAAGATTTCCGTGCTCCCCTCCATTCGATAACTCCATTATACTCTCTTAGGGAAAACGAATGAAAGTATCTGAGCGAGAGAAGAGGGGGTTTTCAAATTCTAGGCGGACAAAACCATGAAGAGAGAGAGAAACCCAAATGAATACGAGTATGGAATCTAGGGAGAAAGAGAAGGTGCGGAGATACCGGAGACCGTTACAATGGAGGGAATATATATATAGGGAGAGACGTAGTGTGATATAATGCTGGGCTGTTGTGTTGAAGAGATGAGAGAGAATAGGTCAAGATAGGTGGTCATGACATATGGACGTCGTTGGCTCAGTCAGCTTTTACTGAACCGGCGATTTCTTTTAACGTTTCTCGCCGGCGAAAAATATCATATCTTGGCACCCTATGACAAAGATGAGTAATGAATCGAATTTCGTCTCTATACATTATTTTTATCGCTTAAAAAATAGAAACATTTTAAAATTATTTTAAAAATATTTTAAAATAAAATAAAAAATTTAAAATATTAGTTTAAATAAACTAGAATATCTTAAAATACGTCAAAATATTTCAAAACAGTAGTGAAAATATCTATATAATAAGACTAGTTATTTCTTGTGCCTGAAGGTACAGAGTAATAAAAAAAATGGTCAACATATTTGTATTTACACCTAAAATTAAATCACAAACATAGATGAGAGATAAAAAAATTTAAACACTGATTATAATGGGGTGAGCGGTGGTAGTGGTGGTGATGGGAGATGGTGATGGTTGTGGTGAGTAAGGTGACAACCGTTGTGGTCGTAACAGTCGTGGGTGACAATGGTGATGGTGGGTTTTGAGTGACGATGATGGTAGTGGCAGCCGTGCGTGACAATAGTGGTGGTGGTGGGTGTGGGTGATGGTGGACAACGGTAATGGTGGTTGGCAGTGGTGGTGGTGGGATGACGACGGTGGTGGTGGGCAGTGATGATGGTGGTGGTGGGGTGACGATAGGTGCTTCTAGGTGACAACGTGATGGGTGGTGGCGAATGGCGGCGGTGGTAAGCATGGTGGAGGTAGGCGACAATGGCTGGTGGCGATGGGTGGTTGTGGGTGCTAAGGGTGGACGACGATGGTAGTGGGATGATGATGGTAATGATAATAAATATAAGAATAAAATGACGATGGTGGTGAATGGTGGCTATGGACGACGATGGTAGCAATTGGTGGTGGTGGTGGCGATGAGGCAGTGAGGGTGGGCGTGGGGGTAGAGGTGGGGCATTGGCAATGGTGGGGGTGACGGTGGTGGGTTGGCGATGGTGGTGGTAGTTGTGAAGGTCATGGGGGTGATGGTGGGCGGTGGAGGTGGTAGGGGTGATGGTGGGACAATAGGGATGGTTGTAAGGTGCAACAACGGTGGTGATGATGGTAGGGTGCGACAGAGTGGTGGTGGGACGGTGGAAGTGATGGTGGTGGTGGTGGTAGTGGTAGTGATGATGGTGGGGTGGTGGTGGTAGTGATGGGCGGTGGTGATAGTGGTTATGGTGGTGGTGGGGCAATAGAAGTGGTAAGGTGGTGGCAATGGCGATGGTGGTGTGATGGGTATGGTAGGGTGGCAATAGTGATAGTGGTGGGGTGGTGGATATGGTAGGGTGGCGATAATGATGGTTGCGGGGTGGTGGCGGTGGTGGCAGTGGTGGAACAATGGGGGTGGTTGTGTTAGAACATCTCCAACCTTGACTCAAATGTAGACTCAAATTTAAATTTGAGTCAAAATGGCCTAAAAAAATTCTCCAACCTTGGATTCAAACCTATATCAAATCAAGACAGAACTTATTCTGGACCCAAATTGAAGCAGACTCAAATTCTATATCAAATTTCTAACAGTAACTTTTTAACCTATTCAAAATTAAAAGACTTCTTTGACTACTTGTTCTCTGCCTCTTCTTACCTTTCTCTACTACACTGCTTCCATCGCCGACCACCACCGAAATTTTCACAAATCATTTGAAGGCCTATAGATAAGTTTTTTGTTTTTCATCTTCCATCTTCTTAATTTCTTGTATTTTTCAAAACTCTAATCTCACTCATCTTTCATACTATATAAACTCTAAGCCTACCCATCATATTTTTCTTTGATTTTTTCAAGTTAAACACTATCGGAAGTACAATTTCAGACCACCGATTCTTCCTGAAATTTTAAGCCTTCGGTACCCACAAATTTAGAAAATTTGTCATTTTATTTATTCAATCTTTCATTTTTGTTAAAAACGTATGTTTTTGTGTTCTTCAGACCATGCCCATGTTAACTATTTTTTTTTCTTTATTTGGATTTATAAAAAATGATAAGTGATTAGAATAATCTTAGAATTCGTAGATGGTTTCTGTATTTTCATGTAATGTTGTATACATATTTATTTATTTTTTTTTGAATTATTCATTTGTGCAGAGATGAAAGTTTCATTTATTTTATCAAATATTATGATTTGAATGACGCAAAAGAAAAAAAAAAAAAAGAGTTTTGGGATAATAAGAGAATTTTTTAAAAAATTTGAGACCCATTGGAGTACTCTATACCAAATCAAGTTTTTTACTCAAATTTAGACTAAAATTTGAGTCTAAATTTGAGTCATGGTTGGAGATGCTCTTAGAGGTAGTGGTGGGGCGATTCCAAACACTATTTTTTTTTTTTAAAGTATTCATAAGTAGTTATAAGTTCTATAAGTACTTTTAAAAAGTCATCCCAAACACACATTTAGGGGCCTAGTTTTCATATTAAATTTGGAGTATTTATATTAACCGTTAGATTAACTTTAAAATAAAATTTAAAGCGATCTCAACCGCGAAAAACAAAATTCATTTTGTTTATCTTTTGAAATTTGAATTGTAAATTACTTTATTATATAGATAGTTCACAAGTTGAATTTTATCCCCTACACATTTTCCCCCCAAAAATATAACATCACATATTTCTATCACATGTTCAATTATTTTCATATTTAATTAATTTATAGTTTAATATAATTTTTATTTCAAACATTATCTACACACGATAATATACATATATTAAAAAAAATTATTAAATTACGTATTTTTAAAAAATTGCCGATATTTTTAAGAAAATAATGGATAAATTTTAAATGATGTAATCAAATAAATGAAGGATAGAAAAATTATTATTTAATATAATGGAATAGATTTTTTTAGGTGTTCGAATTTTATGTTTCATCGTGCCTGAAAACACGGGTTATGACTAGTGTAAAAATAAATCAGAACACTTCGAAATATTAAAATTTTAATTCGATCAATAATTAGTTGCGATCTCCTTAAAAACAAAAATGGTTCGACCATTTTGATATATTATAACTAAAGATATGAGATTTGTAGGTGGATATTGTTGGGGATATGGTTTGGCACTGTCGAAAATCATGGCTACAACTTAAGCTATTGATTCTGGGAAAAACTCTTAAAGTAGTGATTTTAAAGCATAAATTTAGAACAACATAACATCTCAAAGGAAGGGGTCAGGGTTCAAAATTGAATATTAAAAAAAAGAAAAAAAAAGCACGAGAATTCAATCAAAAATTCCCAAAACTCAAAGTCATCCGTGTCATATCTAATACTAGGGTAACCCGGGACCCGGCTCCTCTGCTGTGCGGCAGGAACAGCAGCGCCTGCTGTTCCTTAAAACGGCACAGTTTTGTGCCTTTTTTTTAAAAACCAATAAAACCCAAATAGATAGATCAATGATTCATGTAGTATAATTTTTTTTTAAAATTTTTGTATGTATTAAAATTCGAACCGATTAAATTTAATCCGAACTAATTAAAATTTAACTCGATTAAAAATTATATTTTTACGTATTAAAATTTGAACCGATTAAAATTCTATTCGAGGCTCAAATCAAATTTTAATCGATCCAATTTTTTATACATTAAAAAATATAAATTTTCATTGACTCAAATTTAATACGTAAAAAATAAATTTTATCGAATAGAATTTTAATCGGTTAAAATTTGATCGAATAGAATTTTAATCGGTTCAAATTTTAATACGTAAAAATATAATTTTTAATCGAGTTAAATTTTAATTAGTTCGGATTAAATTTAATCGGTTCGAATTTTAATACATACAAAAATTTAAAAAAAAAATTATACTACATGAATCATTGATCTATCTATTTGGTTTTATTGGTTTTTAAAAAAAAGGCACAAAACTGTGCCGTTTTAAGGAACAGCAGGCGCTGCTGTTCCTGCCGCACAGCAGAGGAGCCGGATCCGGTAACCCGTATCTTAATGTATAGTGTTATGTAAGTGAGAAGTGATGAATTTAGGAATAGAGAATTCAATGTGAATGGTTTTGAGAGGGATATTGGTAACCGTTGGATGAATCTATTTGATACTGTCGAATAAACTTATTGAAATTTACCTGTTTTATATTATAGATATTTGATAATCTTTGTGTCGTTTGCCAAAGTACAAAAATATGGATAAGAGCAAAATAAGTTTGGCTAGTACTATGTATGTGTTTTTTCTACCTTGCCATCAACTCTCTTTCTTCTAATTTCTCTGACCACAAAAAGTATGGATAAAATTTATCCTAATGTGCATATTCACACTTACACATTTATCAAGTTATGTAAGGATGAGCCTTTGCTAATTCATTTTGCATATTAATGACATAATTAAATGTGAATATCAATGTTTGATAAATTAATGAAATGGTAATCTTGCTAATTAATTTTGATGTTTGGGGGTTGTTTTTATCATTAATAATTTGGTTCATTTCAACTAAGTTTTAGTTATTATTTGACTCATGTAATCAGATCTCGGCCAAATTAATTAAAAGACAAGATTCATTAATGGTCCCTAAATTTACACCATTTTTTTTTTCTGATAAGTACCTAAACCTAAATTCTCATATGTGATATTATTCTTTTATTATTAGTGCCTGATATTGACTAGAGAAAATTGTAATTTTTTTTTTTTTGAGGTTATGTATTCCTTCGCAAAAATGTAAGATTAAAATCAGATTCACTAAAAAATAGTAAGAAAAATGACAAATATGTCTTACTTTCCATAATTCATTCAAAATTAGTTCAAAACTCCACTAAGTTATTTAAATTTTGCTCTATCTCATTAGACCATTAATTACACTATTGTTCACAATTTCTTTATTAAATAACTACATTTTTGTTCATAAATTGATTGTAATAGGATTAACTTGACACTATTTATCTAATATTATAGATAACAAGTTGAATTTTTAATTTATAAAAATAAAAGAATGGTCAAGATTGATCCAATTTTCATCTACGTTAATCTAATGATACAAAATTCATGCTAAAGTTTTTTGAGTAATGCTACATAAACTTAAAAATTAGACTTGATAATCACAACAATTGAATAGATAGTGAGTTCTAATTAATGTTAGGACCTACAGTGAAATCAATGATTGTAATTATTAAGTCTACTTTTTAAATTCGTGTAACATTGTCCAATTTCTTTTTTTCCACTCAAAAACATCATATTTTTTACACGGTTCTTAATGTCAAATAATTCAGTCAACACATTTCTCAATGTTAAACAATCTTATTAATTTATATTTATCTCTCATAATTTTAATTTTAATTTACATAATTAAAAAAATTAAATTATTTTTTAAAATATAAATATTACAAAATTAATATTTAATATTTAATATAATATAGTGTCTTCCATACCGATTATTAATATGAGCAATGTTACAAAATCCAAATAAAACCTAAAAAGTTACACTAAATGTATATCATTTCTTGAATGAATAAGTCTCATCAATTTTTTCAGTGAGGCTCATTCATTTCACACTCATTCAATCAATGATATGCAATTAATTTTTAACTTTTAAATTTCATTTGAGTTATATAACATTTTTATTATTACTATTATGTTATATGGGGAGTCACCGAAACTGGCGGTGATCAAGGGACTGATTAGTACCAAACTTACCGAGTAGTCTGCTGATTGGACGTGGCTTAGTACCGGACTTTTAGGAAGTAGTCCGCTGACTGGTTGGATTGATTCAGTTGACGCGGCATGGTCAAACAAGGCCATTATGTGGTATGATCACAACACCACACTCTGTGGCATTTTGATTGGTAATCTTAGACATTTGTGTTCGACAAAGACTATGCCAACGACCCACGAGTAGTTTACACAGAAATGTATTGAACGGGTATAAATTGGCGACCATGTCCATCCACTGATTAGAGTTTGATTTTTCTCATCAATTAATTAGGTATTGATTTACATACAAGAAATGCATGACTATGAGATAATGATACGATGATGCACAAAATAGTTTCATGCAAAATCAGCAGTCGAGTGTGCGATAAAATATAATTAATGGATAATTAATAGAACAATCAATGACAATAATATAAATATCGAATCAACACACATATATATAATAGTTCGGTCCGAGTGACCTACTCTACTTGAGGAAACGGTAACAGTGACGGGGGGACCTTTATTGATAAACTAAGGTGAACGAGAGAGAATAATGGTTAGCTCCGGGTGGGATACAATAACTAGGAGAGAGAAAAGTTATATGCGAGGGTGTGTAGAGAGATGTAGAGATACTACTCTCAATGAAGAGAGCTTACAATTATAGGCACAAAGCCTTAGTTGAGTTGAGGCGGTGACTTGAGGGGGAAGACACTAATTCTTCGGAGATGTTAGCTACAAAAAGTAAGTACAATTAGAGGGTGTCTTGATCTTGAAGAGTGAGTATTTTGATAATTGCTCTCCACGTGTTTTAATTCTTCTTGGACTCTTTAGACTTTGAATTAGGTCGAATTCACGAATTGGACTTGACATGCCTTTTAACTGACTTGAGTTTACTTAATTTATTAGGTTTGACTTAGTTGAATTTGGACTCATCATGATATATGTGTTAAAAAATATCAATAGCTCTGAACATCCAAACTAACAAATTAAGGACAAGAACAATAACAATAACGTTTGATTCAAACAAAGACAGAACAATTTTTAGTATTAATTCTAGTTGAACTCACTAATATTTGAGCTTTTGTATGCCATTTAATATTTTAAAATATTTATTATAAATGTCTCATTTCTATTTAGACTCATCATCCACCTATGACTTAATCAATAGTTAGTTAATTATGCATTGCGTGTAATAATTAGCAATGCGACTTGATAAAAAATGAGATTTTTACAATGGGCGGAGTCAAGAAAAGGTTCTAGATGAGCACATCAGTAGGATTTAATTATTTTTTTAACTGATCGTAGGAATTTATAAATTTATATTTATTAAAATAATATTTAATATTAAAAAAATTTTAAACATAAAAAATTAAAAATTAATATAAATAGCATGAACAAAAAAAAAACAATTAATTTTTTTTTATCAAGAATGAAATTAATTATTGTCACTTATAATTGACTATGATATATATTTTTTTTATTATTTAAAAGAATTACAAATCAATCCTATCGACAAATATATTTTTTATATATAAAATGTGATAACAATATCTCATTTATGACTCTCTAGTTTATGAAAAAATGACACTCATTTCTATACAATAACAAAATAATCTTTTAATTTTAAATAAAATTATAAAATGACCCCAATATGGCCAAAATTTATTTCGATGCGTTTAAAGAGTGTCTAAAAGTTTAGATTCAATATTATAATACATTAGATCTTTAAATTAGGTCTCAATAATATTATTCAAAATTTAATATTCATTAGGTAAAGATTTAACTTAATCGATATCACAAAAATACAATAATAAAGTGGAGATAATTAAATATATATAAATTTTATTTCAAAAAATATATATTTAATGTCAAAAAAAATTTGAAGGTGGGCACTAGTCCATTGGTGGCACCGCCCCTGACTTTAATCATCAAGAAGTAGAAACGTGGATGCAAGACGACAAGCGGCCTCCAGTCAGTGGAGAAGCCATAATCGCCAAAAAATGAAAAACCATTACAACACGTATTAAGACTCATGGAAACAAGAACTAAGTGATAACAAATAGTCCCTATGAATACCAGTATATGTACTGAAACTCAAAGAACTCAATGTTACTTACCAAATTAGTCTTGATGGTGTCCTATGCGCGATTGAGTAGAGATGAACGATTTGCAAATCTTGTTGACAATGTAGATGGAAATTATTGGAATATTTAGTCGACTTAGAGTTTCTGGGTTCTTAGGATTTGAACAATGGATCTTGAAGTTAACTAGCTACAAACAAAGATCAATAGACATGAAATTTATAATGGTTCATCAGCTCAGGAGTTTGGCTAGTTCAGTTTAATGAAGTCTCTTAATCCTGAGAGAATTTTTTATTAATCGGGGAAGAAGATTACAGAATTACACAGTATCAGAGACATAGATGCTTGATTGATTACAATGCGATGTATTTGATTATATGTTATGTGCCAGAATATTTGACTATTAGAGGTTATATTCATTAAATGTGACGTGACTTTCTAGAAGATGCCAGTCGTCGCTATCACCGTGTGTATGAGGGTCACGTCGATAAATTATTTCCGACCTGCACACCCCAATTTGAGAGATCCGAACTTAGATGTCTGAGCTAAGAGATCCGAGCTCAATCTTAACTAATTTTTTGTATCATCGAGCTTCTTCAAGCAGTATAAATTTATCTTTTTTTTTTTTTTTTAAAAACATGGAAATAAAATTTATAAGTTAGTCGGTACGGATTCATATTCAAATTTATGAAAAATTGATTAAAATCTGATTGATTGACATATCTCCACAAAGAAGTGAAAGGGAGTATGTTTGGCGCTAGTCGTCGATGGATTTTTCGGGTCGAAAAGTCCATTTACAACATTTTTGGATGTCTAATATTGAGCTCCATTTTGAATTTTGCCATGGATCAACCCGGCCCAACATATATTTTCCCTCCTACCCTTCCCGCCAAAACTCAGCACAATCCCAAATAATAACACACCCACTTCAGGAAAAAAATCAATCAGATACATTCCCAAACATCACCGAAAAATCAGAACTCTGAAACCCCAAAGAAATGGAGAAGGGTGGCGGTGGTGGTGGTGCAGCCCCCACTGGGTGCTACAAGTGTGGCCGTCCAGGCCATTGGTCCCGGGACTGCCCTTCCAACCCTAACTCCAACCCCAATTCATCTTCTAATAGCAATTCTAAAACCACAGGGAATGCTTTCAAGACCGGTGGTGGTGGCGGTGCTTCGATTTCAAAGCCAGCCGAGAAGCCCAAGAAAGTTCCTAGATCAAGACCAAAGCTCACTCCGGAGCTTCTTCTCTCCGACGATGGACTCGGTTACGTCCTTCGCCACTTTCCTCGCGCTTTCAAATATCGTGGCCGCGGACATGAGGTATTTATTCTCACTCCTACTAGCCCTTCAATTTGCATATTGATTGTTTGTATTATATTTCACACACCCATCGTCAGATTAGGGATACTTACAAATCTGTATTTATATATAAGTATATATAATACTATAGGCGGTTCATCAAGGGCTTCTCGGGTGATTGCTTTTACATTTTTATATATCTCAGTAATGACTAGAGGAAAAAGTATCTGGCCACTTCGTGCACAGTAATGACAAAGGTTAGGTATTTATTCAATACACCCTGACTCGGGTCCTATTCTATACTATATTCCCTCAATTTTAGATTACCCATTTTGAATCAGGTGGACTTCATTTTATTCAACTGGGTATATCATCAATACAATGTCGGTGATCTAGAACTGACGCAATTGAAGGAAGGAAGAATCCTATTCCAGTCAACCCATCCTATGTAATTGTGGGATTCGTGGTACTGCGTGTAAACTAGCTCCATGCAACAATTTAAATGATCATATTAAACCGAACTCCATATACAAGCAATTATAAAATCAGTTTGGCTATAAGAAGTGCTTTTTGTTACTTGATTCGCCCATTTCTACTACAGAAAATTTTAATGACTTCTCAGAACATCAATTTCTGCATATAAATATTTATGAAGAAAATTCGTCTTATGTGGAGAATGTTCTAAAGTTTTTACCTTTCTGGAATTTTTAAGGTGATGATTATTGAATTATTCTTTGGGTGGAACGATAATTAATTTGATTTATAAACTATTTCAAGAAATGACATACACTGAGAAATCATTAGTCATTTCCTATGCCATAACAGCTCCTCATCCTGCTATGTGATTTGTTAGTGGCCTACTCTGTAAATTTTCCCCCGAATATGTGGATTATAATGGATCAGCTTCTCAGTTAACATTGTTTATAAGTTTGAAAGTAGTATGTGACTCCGTGTGTGTGGTTGCCCAAGTCTTGCGGCATGAAGTCGCAATGTGTATATTTGATGGTCATGGGATTAGAACCATGTTGCCCCACCCAACACTATAGATGCCAGTTTTCTGTGTATTGGGGATGCCAAGTATATTTCTTTATCCACGAGAAAATTACATTTTCAAACCTTCATATCTCTTAAAGCATTAGCACGGGTGTCTATACACTCATTTAGCCAATTTTACAAGATTGCACATCTAGTATCCTAACCAATATGTGAGCTGCAGAAAGTTTTATGCCCTTTCCCCTTCAAGAAACTCATGATATGCTTATTTTTTTACTCTCTGTAGTCATTTTGTATATATCTTTGAGGTTGTGCATACTCTCATGAATTCCCTAAGGAAAAAACCATCACATCCTTACTTCCACTGGATCTGGGGTGGCACCTGCATCGACAAGTGAATCAATACAGTGTATCAACGAAACAAATATTTTCCATATCCAGCATTCTGCAACATGCTTTTTTATGCTGTGGCTGTGAAAAGTCTTGCATGTGCAATGCAGTTTTGCACTTATTTATCTCTTACTCATGCTATTGATTGGAAAAAAACTGGATTTTTTAAAATTGCTAAAGCTGCTGAATTATTTTCTTGTTTGGTTAAGTATTTTGTGTTAATGATATTTGATCTTTCACTGATTTCTGGACATGGATTCCAGAGTCTATGTGTCATATCTTGGATCAATGTTCTTTGAGTTTTATCTGGAGTCATGGATGTTCTAAGTAATATTGGTCTCAAGGAGTCATGGCCCATGGGTTTCCTATTTGTGGAATGATAATCCTAATAGAATTAGCCAGGTTATGTCTCTCTATCTTACTCTTTAAATTCAATAGTGATGAAGAGATGAATTCAGTTTTGAGAATTAGAATAATTTTGGCCTAAGGTTCAATTTCTAGGGAATTGTCAGGGGAATTTCTAGATGCTGCTTTGTCCTCTTCTCCATCTCTTCTTTGCTCGTAGTTTGGACTTTGGGATCAGAGTCATCAGACCTTTAAGTCCTCTCAACCCTCAACCAGCTTTACAAGCCTCAATCTTACCCTCAACAAAGATGTAATTAGCAACCAAATCATTCAAAGAAACCAATTTAATCTTACTTGATACTGTTCAGGTTCCTAGAAAAGTCCCTCAAGCTACTCCCTGCAGTTGTTCTGTTAATCCCTATTCCTTTCTTCCCCCTTGCCCTATCCCTGGGCCTTTAAATCAGCACCAAAATCCCTTGAATTATTTGCTGTTGAGAGAATTTCAGCACATTTTCTGGAACTGAACACTTCCTAAATCATGTCGGTTTCGATCATCTTCCAGCCTAGAACCCTAAAACAGCTCTTCGATCTTGTAATACCCCAACCATAGAGCCGTCCTACCAAACCCCACTTATAAAACCCTAAGTTTTCTAAAGCCCTTCTGCCAACTTGCCACTAATTACTTGTCAAATGTAGGACACTCCTATTGTAATAAATCTTCAAGAAATGTTTTAGAAAATATTTTGATATTTCATGAAATGCTGACTATAGTTCGGTCACTGTATTCTATCTTTCATTTTTGATTAAAGGCAAAAAACTAGCAAATAATGTAACATTCCCACCTGTAAGTGTTGCTGGTTGATTAAATATCATATTGTCCACGAATGATGGAGCTGCATGTTGTTCGCTTTTACCTAGTTGAAACTGATTGTTTAAAAAGTTTAGTTGTTGTTTTTATCTAATTAATTATAAGGTTACAATACATCAGCAGGCATATTTATTTTTGCTTATTGTTCCCGTCTGTCATTGCCACTGAATGACTTGATTTGCTACCTCTATTATTAAAGAAGTATTGTTAATTATCTTCAGGTTAGCGATTTGGGGAATCTACTTGGCTTGTATGCCGAATGGCATTCACATTTGCTTCCATACTACTCATTTGATCAGTTTGTCCACAAGGTTGAACAAGTTGGTGCCACAAAACGTGTCCGGGTAAACATTATTTTGCCAGTCCCTGATTACTAAGTTTTTATACTATGAGCAAGGGAAATGATGTATGGATAACAAACCAAAGTTTCATTCTTTTCTCATTTGTTGTCAGAAAGAAACATAAATATAGGCACACCCTGTACAAATGCTGAAATCTATGGGAAATTGGATACTGGCCAAAAAAAATAAGCAGACTGCCGTTTTGTGTATTGGATGGCCAACAATTGCGGTAATCTCATTTTTGGGTTGTCATGGCTTAGTTTTGGCTGGCACTTCATTGAATTTTTTGGGATTTAACAATATATTGGCTATATATAAAAATTGGGATTCTAAACTAGAATAACCCAGTGGCTGCTGAAGAATCTATTATTTATTCATTTTTGCCTTGCTTATCCTTCAAAGTTTGCTTACATTTTAACCTGCAAATACGATATGATGTATTAGGTAACCCTTCGGATCTGTACATCTTTAAGTGTTTACATGTCAGAAATGTGTTTAGCCTTTTGTTTTTATTCTTATTATTATGAATGGTATTATCGTTAGTATAATGTTTAAATCTATAAATATAAATGACGAAGGGAGAGAACCCTAACTCTTATCTTACCTCTTTCTCAGCAGCCTCCTTAATTTTTTCCTCTCTTTAATGATTTATACTTATTCAACATTATATTCCCACATAATTGCTTATTGTGCATTGACAGTTAACACATTTCTTGGTTTTTGGCTTTCCAATCATTTGAAGAACACATTGAATTAGCTTTATCTGTTACTATGCTGGAATTGGGGAGGTAAAAAGGAATGTTGTATACAATTGACTGAATATTGTGTAAAGGTTATCACTATGTCATTGAATTGGATAAGTTATATCCACTTTTTAAGAACTTTTTTTTTTCATTTTCTGCTTGCTTTTCCTTGGCATATTCAATTTTAGCAATGCTACAACTTTATTTATCTATAGGTGAATTAGAAGGCATATGAAGAATAGGAGGTGAACAATATACAGCTGTATGTTTGTGAGTTGATATATTCTACTTGCATGCAGTATAAATATCACCATCCGAATGTAATTGTCAAATCGTGTATCGGAAGCTGTATCGTTTTTTAAAAATAGTTTATCGTATTGTAAGACACGCGCAATTTTAAATAATTATTAATAAAATATATACATACATTTGTAAAAAAGTCATAGACTCATAATAACATTTCATTAATATTCTATCAACTATTCAAGTTCCCAACATAGTTTAGTAATATCAAAATGCAAAGACCTCTAATTCAAATTTCTAATATCAACTGTTTGAACAACCTTAATATTAATTAGAATTTTGAATTCAATTGAACAACATTAATAGCAGATTTTTTTTTTTATATTCATAACCATTGAAACGATGTTATTTCATTGGTTAGTAATTTAAAAATAAATTTTGGGGTGAAATGATTTCATTTCAGCCCCCCCAAAAAAAAGAAAAAACAGAATCTTCACGTAACATACGTATTGTGTATCGTACGATACAGTGCAAAACGATACAGAAACACGATACGTATTGTTTTTCAGGTTTATCGTGACGTATCGTACGATACGTATCGCGTATCATACGATACTAATAACTATGTACCCGAATAAACAAAATAGCTTTGAGAATTCTAAATACTCCAGTTTGGTAGTTTCTTTAATAATTGATTTCATAATCTTTGTATCTGTAATAAAACATTCTAAGGATGTCTTGATTAATAACAGTCTTAAACCTAAATCTTAGTTCTGTACTTGAGTTGTCCGAAAATTGACGAACTACGTCTTCATGAAGCTTTACCTTTTTAATGCCATGTGTGGTGAACCATAGATATATGAGGAGACAAAACAAAAATATCGAATGCAACCCCTCAAACTATGGGGAAAACAACGAATGAGTCCCTTTCTCCCTTTCAATACCATCTAGTTCTACCAAATTGTATTATGACAATGCAATCCTACATTTTGAAGATACTTTCACAAAATTTATATTTTTGTTATTTTTTCTATTTGATGTATTATTTTCATATCAATAAAATCGACTTGTTCCTATCAAAAAAAGTTTAATTGGTTAACTAATAAGGGGAAAAATGAAGAACTAAAAAAAGTAAGTGTTGGAATATAATATCTTCACAACACATGGTTTTGGGATTTTGGTTCTACTGAGAGAAGTTTTGATTGGCACAATTGTTGTCAATCATGTTAAGTCGAGAGAGAAACCCTAGAACGAGAAGGAAAGAGAAAGAGAAAGAGATTAAATTATAAGAGAGTGGTTTTTTGTTGGAGGCTTTGTGCGTAAAGTGCTTTGATCGGTATGTTCATTCAATATTTTGTTTGATCAAAGAGGACATTGAAAACTTCTCTTCTTTATTTCAATAGAAAAAAATTATATTTTAATTTTGTACTAGGATTTGTTGTGGTTGGCTATTGAATTTTTTTTTAAATTTTTTGTTGATAGAAACTATTGGTTTGTAATTTTTAGATTTTGTGTGAAATGGAGTTTTCATTTTTCCCTTGATGTGTAGATTGCTTTTTGTATCGATGTCCGTATCCTAGCTTATCCCTCTCTTATCTTAACATATCCTTGATTTATCCACTCTTGAAAAATATTTAATTAATTTATTGATACACCAGATACATATCGGATACGTATCTAACAGTATCAGACGCGTACCCTAACTGGCGTATCCGTGCTGCATAGATCTCTTGTTAAAGTGGCAATAGAACTTAAAAAAGACATTTAAGCAACACCCTTATACATCAATTTACGAAGGAAAAACTACACAACTCATAGTCTACTATGACATGATTTTGTCTACAATTATTCCATTTCCAACATGTTAACCTGATAATTCAGGTATTACTTAGACCCCTCAAGAATCCACTCATTTACCATTAGAAACTCCAATTAGAGATCCTCTGTTGATAATTTTGCATTTGTTAACATTGTTATGCATTTGATCTGCGTATTGATTATTACTTTTTCAAGCAGCTGTGTATCAACGAATTGCGAGAGAAAGTTGCGAACGGTGGGGATCCAACCAAGCTACATGAACCTCCAGTTCAACATGATGTTTCAAATCATGAACAAGGTACCTCATATGTTGGTTACTTTGTAATGTTTGCAAGGCTCTGCTGAATGTCTATCGGCACAGGTTCTGACAAACTTTCTAAAGATAAACATAATATTTTTTGGATCTATGGTTTAATTACTCAAGGAATTGCAATATATAGCATACCAGCCACATGACAGCCATTTGTCACTCTGGTTGTGTATGCGCTGCAGTATATTGGATTTGTCAAGTATTGCTACTTGCATACTCTTAGTGCAGGACATGTCATAGTATTGATCTCATCTTATAGTCTGGAAAGCTAGCTTGGAAGCCCTTTCTTTTGGTAGCTTTGCTTGAAAACTTAAGTATGTGAGCATGACAAACTACGACGTAGTTGTGTTGATGTGATAAAAGATCAGTAACTTAAGTTTATAAGCCACTGCAACATGATTAATATGGAGCACTCTAACAAGAAAGAAGCTAGTTAGAAATTTGATATGGGGATTCTAGGGAATTTGCCACCGATTTTATTACGTTAGGTTGCCTTATGTTTTAGCTAGTCAGAGGTTTTTTCTTGATGAAGCTTATATTTGTGACCCTCCTTGTAGCTATAGTCCTTGGTTTCTATTTGTTAGTAGACGGTTGACTATGTTGATGGTGTTAGATACAACATGGTTGGTAGCCGATGGCTATGTGCAAAAGGAAAAGGACGGACTACAATGAGGTATTTTCACTAGTGGTAAAGTACACTTCAATTTGTGTGTTATTGGCAATCGTAGCATAATTTGATCTTGAGTTAGAGTAGTTGGATGTCAAGATTATATTTCTCCATGGGGATTTGGAGGAGAAAATCTTCATGATTTAGCTAGAAGGTTTGAAAATTGTTGGTAAAGAATCTCATGTGTGCAAATTGAGGAAATCATTGTACGGATTGAAGTAATCGTCAAGACAGTGGTACTAGAGGTTTGGCAGATTCATGTTAAAAACAAAATTACACCGCAAGTGAGTATGACCATTGTGTGTACTTTAAGAAGTTATTAGATGGTTCATTTGTCTACTTGTTTTGGTAAGTTGATGACATGCTCATTGTTGCTAAGAGTATGGATGAAATCAACAAGTCAAAGCTTAACTCAACATAGAGTTTGAGATGAAGGATGTGAAGTTTAGAAAATTCTTGGTATGAAAATTCTAAGATATAGAAAAAAGGGTAGATTGTGCTTGTTATTGTGAAAGTGCTTGGAGAAGGTTTGATATGGAGAACTCAAAGATGGCCACTTTAGACTTTCAGCAGCTGTGTCTCCAAGTAATAGGGAAGAGCGTGAGTATGTCTCATTTTCATATACAAGTGCAGTTGGAAGCCTGATGTATACTATGATATGCACTCGTTTAGATATTTCACATGCAGTCAATATGGTAAGTAGGTACATGTTAGATCCTAGTAAAAAACATTAGCAGGCTGTGAAATGGTTATTAAGATATCTACGTGGTACTCTGATGTAGGATTGCTGTATCAATGAGACAATAGTTCAGAGTCTCATATTACTAGTTATTTATGTGGATTCTGATTGTGTGGTGACCTGGACAAGCGAAGGTCTACAATAGGCTATATTTTCACATTAGCTCGTGGTTTAGTTAGTTGGAGGTCTATGTTACAACCAACAATAGCTCCATTAATGACTGAGGCAGAGAACATTGCAGTGACCAAGGTCATCGAGGAAGCTTTATGGCTTCGCGGTTTGATCGGTGATTTTGGAATATCACAAAAGCATGTTAACATCTTTTGTGACTGTCACAACGTCATTCATTTTGCGAAACACAATGTTCATCATGCAAAGATCAAGCATATTGATGTTCGGTTTTACTTTGTTCGTGAGATTATAGATCATAGAGAGATTTCTCTACAAAAGGTTAGCACCAAAGATAATCTAGCTAATATGTTGACCAAGGTGGTTCCCACAATCGAGTTTGAGTATTGTTTGAACTTAATCAACATCCTACAAGTTTGAGCGCCTTGCGAGGCGCATCTAAAACAACAATCGGAAAAGAGTTTTCAAATTGCTTGAGGGGCTTCAAGCAAAGGTGGAGAATTGTTGACTTTTTTGGTAGGCAAGAAAGTCAATTATTGATGGCTGCATGGGCTTATCTATTGTGTGGGATTTGAGCATATCAGCTTTTAGGACTTTTGCAGCTCTGGTAATACCATGCACATATCTTCCTTCTTCTCCATTTCTTCCCTAAAATTCCTATATAAAGGGAGGTCCAGACAATATTTCAAGCATCAAGACAAACCAGAGATTGAGTGTATTCAAGCAACAAGAGGTCTTTTCTTAAGTGATATCAGGTGTTAATCTGAGTGTTATTAGATCTGTGAGTGGCACCAGTGAGATATCAGAGTGATCTTCTTTTGTTGAGGTAAGTACTTGTGAGATTTGGAACAATTGTTCTTGTGCTCTTGTTTTCCTCAATAGTGGAAAATTTCAATCGTTATTGTCATGAACTTAGGCAATAGTCGAACCACGTAAATTGCTTTGTTTTGTGTGATTGTTTTTTTATTTTTTCCTTGCTTGTGAGTGTCAAAAATTGATCCCGATCCAATTCTTTGGGTAATTTCTGCAACATTCAGGTCATCACATTTTGCCCTTTATATATTTCATTAGTTTTCCTATAAGTCTTGGTCTTTCTTAGCTGGTCTTTTGATTTATAGAGAAGGTACGATTGAGAGTTCCCATTATCTTTATTGTGCCAAGTCTAGTTAGATTGCCTCAGTAGCTAAGTGGCCGATCGACACATCTAAGCAGCCACCTATGTCACTTGTCTACTTGTTGCCTTGGTAATGCATAGGCATTGCTGAGGTATTGTGCAGCTACTGAAGTTCAGTAATGGTTAATGTTTATTTGGCAACAAAATGCCACGGTGATAACTTGGGTCATGCCTCGACTATGCTACCTTGTAGATATTGATGATTGGCTGGCCCCTTATTTATGGGACTAGCTGCCCTCAATGGAGTTTGGCTACTGAGAGTATCCACGATTAGCTGCCTACAAGAGTTTGAGGAATGCCATGGCGTATGCATCTTAGTAGACAGATTTTATGCCTTATGAACATGAATGTCGGCATCACATTGCTAGGTGGCCGCATGAGAATACTTCACACATCCTCTTGATGATGCCACCAGCTCATATGCATATTTATTTTCTTCGCCATGCTTAGTTTTTGTTTTGATTAGAAACTTCTATAAGAGCTTATTTCAAAAAAATTTGTTGGTCATATGGGTAAGGAAAGAGAGAATTAGAATAAATAAATACATTTGTGAGATGGTAGGAGCAACACCCACTGAAAATAGTTTGCGAGCTAACAAATTAACATGGTTTCTACATGTCCAATGAAGATCAATAGATGCACCCATAACGAAGAGTGACATGATCATGGTTATTGGAAATGCCAGAGGAAGGAGAAGACAACAAATTGCATGGAATATTGTAGTGAAGAAAAAGGTGTTTGTAATTTAACTGAACATATAGCCCTTGACAGAGTAGGTGGTCAGGAAAAGATTCATGCATCTGACCCCTATTAATAGTGACAATGCTTGGTTTGTTTTGGTTCAGTTATCTAAGGAAGGAGAGATTGGACATATACTGATCATTTCCTTCAGCCCATAATACCTTTACCATTGTTTGACCTTTAGACAGCTAATTTAATAGAAACATCATAGTTGCATTGTGCTTGTTTGTAAATTTTTAATGATCATTGCGGAGTTCTGTCCTAAGTTTTTTTAACTGCTGCAGATGCCATCAATTTAGAGGAGCCAATTCTTTTCCAGGAAGATACATCATTTAGTAAACATGATACTAATGATTTACAGGACGATATGCTTCGTGAGATTTATCAGAATGCCACTGAAGTAAGTATTTAGAAGTTCCACAAAAGTTAACTTATAGAGTTGAGCATATCTCATATGAAAGTAAGCCAAAGCACTATTGATTTGTCTCATGTAAATATAGCAAAATGGTATATTTAACTGTGAATATGGTTCTCGTTCAAACAAAAAAATGGTCAACGTGGTTAATATTTTCCAGAAGCATTTGTTTTTGCCTATTTTCTGCTTTAAGTGATGTGGAAAAGTATCCTTAAAGTGGGGGATTTTGAACCATATATTGATATGTGAGACTTTAGGAAAAGCTCAAATAATATGACACCAACACATGCTGCTGACCCATTATATGATGTTATACTTTTCTAATTATTTAATTTTCAAATTTGTGTCATTAGGTAGATGTATCTGCTCTCTTCTAACTCTTAGGGGCTGTGAATTGTATCCCAACCCCTCAAATGAAGTCCTTGAGCCCTTACCACACACTATATGATCAGCTTATCATTCATACTTAAGATCTGAGCTGTCAAAGATAATGTATTTCAGGATGAAACTGTAAATTTACACCAGTGAGTTTCAGAACTAGGTGAGGTCTACATATTTAATAAGAGAACCTGTGACTTTTCAGATAAGTAGTTCAAGTATTGATTTGAAATAAACTACAGTTTATGGTCCTGATGTAAACTCGTACGTGATGTAGTAAATTGGTTTGAAAAAGCGAGAGTAGAAGGGTGCACATTTTAGATGGCTTACAGGGAAGTTTAGTGATACACTTATAAAATGGGACCATGTCTATATGGGAGATGTTGAACAATTTTATGTTGAGGATTCAATTGAACCAAGTCTAGGCATATATTATATTGAAAGTATGTGTTATGATTTGATTGACGTGGTTTGATTGCCAGCATTAATGAGGCTATAAGCATGCTAAAGCCCATGTATAAGCATGATTTTAAGCATGTTTGGATTTTGGGTTCCAGTAGCCATACATGTGGACAATGAGTGCTCCATGAGAAGCTGTTGGAGTACTACATCGTTTCGGATTGATAAATCTTCTTTCGATTCTCATATTAGATTTCTGTTTTCTATTTATTGGGTTTAACTTGGTCAAATGAGAGGATTTTACTTGTCTCTTTCTAAGAATTGTTGAACTATATGTTGGGAGTGGGATTGGATGGTTTGAGCAAAATTTAGAGCTGGTTGCTTTAACTCAATAGCTTGTGATATAGTGTTGAGCTAAGCATTTACAAAATATGCACTAGGTTTTTATATGAGAGTTGAGGCTTTGGATGGTGCGTGCATATATCTAACATGTATAGCTGAAGTTCATGGCTTGGACAATCAATTTTTTGTGTTTTGATGTCTTTTCAAATTTCAATGGAATGGGAAATCCAAGAGAGAACTGCCATAGTATTGTGTGGTCATTGCATTTCTACAAGGTAAGCATCCAATTTACCCCCATGTGCTATATCCCCATTACAATTCACCTTCGTTTGGTTAAACAGTCACATTAACCTTGTGGTTTTGGACTAAATTGATTCATTAATTCTTTGAAAGATACGGGCTAGATGGCTTTAATAACTGTGGCCAACATATTTTTCACTAAAAAAAGTCTATGGCGGCTCTAATCATCATCCTTGCAGCCTCACCACCACCTTCGGTAGGAACGCTTAATCCCCAGTAGAACCCCCTTGGGGGGCAAAACCGTCGCAACCCCCTTTTGAACCACGTCCTATCTGCCATCCATGGTGACCTCCCATTTCCCATCCACTTGCCAACTCATCTCATTCTTGTCCCATCATCTATGAACCCACTGCAAACCCATCACCAACCAATGCCAACCCGTCGAAACCACATGTGCCACCCACCCTAAACCTAGAAGAACCAAACAATGAGGATATGTGCACAAGAGGAGGACCATGAACTGACAAGAGATTCCAACTAGCCATCCTTGTGCCTATTTCTCTGCAGAAAGCTTATGTTATGTGAGAGAGGGAGAAGGAAACCTTGTTTATCTAGGAAGGTTATGTTTGAGAGAGATAGAGAGAGGTAGATAGAAGAAAACTTACTAGCATGAACGCTGGCTGAAATGAAACTTTTGAAAATAGAAAAATTGGTTCTGTATTGTATATAAATTCTACATATGGATAAAATGAAATAAATGTCATGTTTTGGAGAGATTGGGTCTTAGTTGGGCTGAATGTATTTCAACTTGAACTCGGCCTAAATTTCAATTCGGGCTTTTAATTGTGCCCGAACTCAGCCTGGATCAAAGTCAATTTGACCCAGACCCAAAATTTAGCTGGCTTTGGGCCACCCTACTGACAGTCCTAGTTGAACTAGATGGATGTAGATGCTGCCCCCCAGACAAAACTAATCTGGGAGATACTGTGTTTGAGTCTATTACAGAAATACTAAATGAACCTTAGGAGTCTCACAGTAGATATATGCATCCGTAAGATGTATGGTAAAATTGAATTTATGTCATGTTGAGCCTGATATCTAGAACATTTGCAAGAAAACAGAAGTGTTGTGTTTTAACGCTGCTTTGGGTTGGTGCTGCTGGGCTGTTTTACTTATTGTTTTGCTTCTATGTGTGAGATATCTTAGTAGGAGTGATTCTATTATAGAACTTCTATGCATGGTAGATCTAATTAATACTCGGTAGTCAAATCTTTTCTGCTTGTTTTCAGCTCAGGTATCTCTACACACTAGCCCTTCTCCCCACTCACCTTTACTGTCTTAGTCTGTTAGGTGATTATTACCTGGTTTCCTTGTACCTTGGTCGTCGTGCCCCTACAATACCAACCCCAAGGTCACGGGTTCAAAGGTTGGTAGAGAGAGAAGAGATTATAGATGAGAATTATGACATATAGTGAGAAACAATGTAAGAAACCTGAACAGTAATCTGATAGGACAAAGTGATTAATATGCCTAAGGTAAAGCTACATTACTGCCGTGGATTGCCTTTAAAGTTTGAGTTTCACTGTTCTCCTTTTTCCATATCCCCAAATTTATTAAAAGGTTCCTGTGCAGGAGCCATCTCAGGCCTTGCAGGATGAGAATGTTGCTGCTGATATATCCAGTGATTGTAATTCCATCAAAGAATTACCAAATGAAGCACAGGTTCGTATGCCTAGCAGCTCTACTGAAATTCATGTCTCGGAAGAACAGAAAGGTCGTATCGAAGCCAACAGGTTGAAGGCATTGGAGAGAGCTGCTGCTCGGGCCCGGTCTTTACAAGCAGCTTGAAGGTTGTTAGATTTGGGCGTTCATTCTCAATTCTCATAATGGTACGAGTGCGATACTTGAGTGAGTCTAATTGTGAACTCATTGAAGTCTCTTTTTTCTTTCAACCAAATATGTATTGGAAATGGAGGCAGAACCGGTCTTGCAATACTTCAACTTAATTGCATGTTGAGCAACAAAGCTTAATGGACCAAATACTATTCATGGTTACATCCCAAAGTCCCTGAAATTCAATAATGGATCAAAAGAAAACAATTGTTTTACTGCCCCCTCTTGGCACCCATGTCATGTGGCATGTCATCTAAGATAGCCTTGTAGTACAACAAATGGATCGGTATGCAGTAGAGCGGATTTTTTTATTCATTCTTCCGCAATTAATGCTTTGGGATAAAGTTGGAAATGATGAAATGTGTTCAATCTATCAAGTTCAATTACTAAAAGTATCATCTGACAAATTGCATTAGTAATGTATATAAGGAGGTTCAGACCACGTAGGCTATTTTTTGTTCTTTTACTCAAATTCAAATTTGGGTAAAAAAAGTTTAAAAATTTTCTTTAATCTTTGACTTAAATTTATACTAAAACAAAGAAAATTCATTTCTTGATTCAAATCGCGGAAGAACTAAGTTTTTTACTCAATATTTTTTGAACCAAAAAGTCCTATTTTTCACTACAGATATGTGAACTGGACTCCCCCGGTCATCCATTTTCATTGCAGATCTTCGAACCAGACTTCGCCATGAAAGATCTGATTTGCAAACCAAATCTTCACCATGGAAGCTAAATATCTGCTCCTTCTTGTGAAACTAGAGAGCACTATTTCAACATATAAAATTTTAAAAAATGAGTTTTGGGATAATATGGAATTTTTTGAAAAATATTTTAGTATAAATTTAGTTTTACCCGTTGGAGAAGGCCATACCAAATCAAGCTTTTTATTTATTTTTTTACTCAAATTTGAGTTTGAGTTTGGGTCAACATTGGAGATGTCCTTATACTACCTCCCCCATAAATAATTATTTTCATCTTATTTAATTCTTTAATGTAAAATTACTAAAATCATCTCATTCTATACTCACTCCACCCTATTTCATATTAGCGAAAATTGTCCATAAATCCATTTGTGGTATCTATTTTGTCAATTAGTCCAAGCAAAAGGCTTTTGTCATTAAATCCATTGCAACTGAATTTTTTTGTCATGTATTTCAAACTAATTTGTTTTTTTTTAATATTACAATGTTACCCTTGTAGTGTAACACACATTATGTGATATTCTCGTTATTTTTTTCGCTTATATTTCTTTCTAATATTTCATATTTTAAACTAAGTTTCTTATTTTGAATTTGGCAGTTGCATTCATTTGTATGCATTCTCTGTAAACACAGTTGCATTTGATTTAAAGAAAAGATTTTCATATCAATATTTCAATTCATAATTTGAAACTTTCTACTAGTCGTGCACATAATTTTAGAAAAAAACAATTGTTCTAGTTTACATTCATCATTAAAGAATCGTTTTTATATAAGAGAAGTCATATTTTTTTTGAAGAAAGGAGTGCTTATCGCAGCGATTATTTGATCAAGGTAATTTGTTACACTGATTCGCATAACTTGTGTTTCTGCTGTTTAAATAAACGTAAATATGTATTCGTGAATTTTTACTGTTCATGTTTTTGTTTTTTTTCAATGATTCATGTCTATAATTGATTGTTTTTTGTTGATTATAGTTTGTTGTTCACTGTGATGATTTTATTGTTTAATTTGTTTATTTATTTTTGAATTTTTTGAACGTAACTTTGTTTAATCTTTCAATTCAATGTCATTTTGTTTACACCTAAAAATATTAAAATATGAGGGTAACACGTGGAAGAGATCCAACGGTTATGAAATAGTTTGTGAGAGTCCATCATTGACATAGCGGTTAAGGAAGTGGGATTCTGAGAATCCCGAGAAGTGGGGAGACGTGGCATCATGAGCCGTCAATTGGAATCAGTTTGCTTGCCCTAAAATGGGTAGATTTTCACGTAGCTCCCAAGCATAAGAGTAGGGGTGCAACTTGGGTTGGGCAACCCGATTTCAACCCGAGTCCAACCCGAAAAAATTAGGACTTGGGCTAGGGTTTTTAATACTTGAGTTGGACTTGGGTCAAAAAATATCAACCCGAATTCAATTTGGGCCGGGCTTGGGTTGAGGTATCGGCAACCCGATTTCAACTCGAACCCGACAAATTAAAAAATAATTATATATATATAAAGTATTAGCACTTTTTTTCATTTTTACTCCATCGTCCTCTGTTTCTTGTTGCTTGCTACTTTGTTATGCGTGATTAGTGGTGATAGTGTGATGTTTTAAGTTTAATGTTTTTATGGGTCTAATTTCTATGTTTTATGGGATTGTGCTTTGAGATCACAAGTTTTTTGGTGTGAAAGCAGATGATCAATAATCGTGCACTGTTATGAATGAAATATATAGATTGTTTTATGAATTTGTAATTATTCCCCCCTCTTTCTGTCTCTCTTGCAGTGAACCCGAATTCAACCCGAGCCCGCCCGAATTAAACTCGGGCAGTGCTCGGGTTGAGTTCCTCAACCCGAGGTAGGGTTAGGATTAGGGTTAGAGTTGAAGATTATATACCTAGGGTTGGACTAGGGTTGACTGTCTAACCCGTCCAACCCGCCCGAGTTGCACCCCTACATAAGAGAAGTTATCGTGTAGTAACTTGGAACAAAATTCCAAGGTCATCTCCTCGGGGAAATCTTTGGCAACCAAGGATGATGAAAGAAAATAAAAGTAAAAAGTTCTTTGAAGTTGAAAGTTTTAGGGTAACTAACTAAACTAAGAGAAAATTCAATTAAGAGAGAGAACCGGATAATTTTCGGATTTCATCCCACCTATGAATATAAATTTATACTCTAAATTTATAACTTATCCGAGTTTGGAATCAAACTCTCTTAGACAGATGATATTCAATAAAATCTTAATTAGTGAAAATAGTGATTTTGGTGACAAATATATTGATGGAAGAATTTGTATTCAATTGATTGCAGGGACTCCAATAATTATTCATACAAAAATCAATTGTCTATAAATGATAAAGGATATGTCCAATCAATTTGGATTCCGAAAATAATTATTTAATCATTAAATCACGTACATTGTAAAAACCTTAGTTTAGAATATAACCCCTAGTTTATAGGTTGGGAATCCCTCCTGGATTATCCGGAAGAGAAACTACCCACTCATGACTATGAAATTAAAACAAAGTATTGAAAAATACATAATTGAATTCAAGAAATAAAGATTGACTGACAAGTAAATAAAAACTTGCATGTAAAAATACATTGTATTGAATTAACTGTAAGAACGCCAATTACACTGAATTGAATAGAAGAACAATACCCTTAAACCAAAAACAGAGGAATAATACTGAAGTATGATTGCTAGAGAACTAAGAAGAAAATTAGAGAGAAGAAAATTAAAACAACCTAGAACAAAACTAAGCAGGCAAGGAATGATTTTCACTACAAGAAAAAATGGCTTTTACGGCGGTAAAGTGCTGTCATAAAAGATCTATTTGCCGTCACAAATATTTTTTGTGGCGGCATTGCCTCGCCATAATAAGTGTGGTTTCAAAAGGTTTTTACGACAGCAACGATCTGTCTCAAATAGTATTTACGACAGGAAGATCCTGTCGTAAATAAGTTGTCACAAAAAAATCGACACTTTTACTTTTATCACGACGGCAAAAGTGCTGTCTCAAATACCACATTTGACTATCGTAAAAAATAGAAGATATATTTATGACGGCAACGATGCCGCCACAAAAAAAAAAAATTAATTATTATTGACCGTTGGTAACTAATGTTATATACCATGTGCATATATATGCTCCACACAATTTTTTTTTTTGAGGGGGAGGGGAGAGAGGGGAAGGGAGTTTGAACCATTGACCTCAAGAAGGCAAAGGTTTCACAATGTAAGGAGTACCATTAGATCAATGGCCCATTGGTATCCATACAACTACACAATTCAATATATAGATAAACACAAAAGTAAATATAACCAACATTTCCAAAAACATGACAATATTTTCATATAAAAAAAAATAATTTCATGAGTTAAACAAAATGTAAAATTTGTACTTTTATAAAACATAACGATCTATGAATACAAGAAATTAATGCAAAAAATTGAACATCATTCCCGAGCCATCTACTCTCTCAGTGACATCTGGAAAAAAAAATATAAAATTATTGTTACTATACTGAAATGATATTTATATACATATATACAATAAATAATTAAAAGAAGTTAGAATATACATCAACAGAGGGCTACGCAATATTTCTCTGAACGGCTTGTCCAATTATTTAAATGGTATATAAACCAGACATATCGTATACATTTCTTCTAATTGGTTTCACCAATACCTGATTCGTTTATAATCATATCGTGTTAGGTCCACTCGTTTACTAAACAGGTGGCTTAAGGAAGACTCAAACCCACTAATTTTATGTCGTGTTAACGGGTCGTGTCATATTTTGACACCCCTAATTTTGATATAAACAATTGACTTTGTAGAGTTTAATTTTTTTTTTGTTTGAACTAGAAATTGAATTTTGATGTAAAACTAAGTAATTTTATAAAATATTACTTGTAACTTGAGAAAAATAGTTGTGGTCAATACAATTTTTTTTTTAGAGTTTTTCTTCTTTAAACTATAAACTGTTTTTTAATCTAAAACAACATTTTAATGTTTTATGAAATATTATATACGACGGGAAAAATAGCTGCCATAAATATAAAAAATTCTTTTAAATTTATGAAATATTATTTGAGGTAGGAAAAACAGTTGCCTCAAATACAAAAATTTCTTTTGAGTTTATCACACTATTTACGGCAGAAAAAATAGCTGCTACAAATATTAGCAAAATATTAATACAAACACGCTTTTTGTGACGGCAAACACAGCCGCCACAAAAAATTGTCTTAAACACATCTTTTGTGATGGGGAACACAGCCGCCGTAAAAAAAATTGTCACAAAAGGCCCTTATTCTTGTAGTGTTTCGAACTCCCTTCCTCTCCCAACATCTTTTACTTATTGTGTATGGAAGGTAGGTAGAACATTGATATCTACCAGTAGAACCACATTCTGTCACACGACCTATTGTTAGAACATTGATTAATTATCGATAGAACCTTGATCTTCAAACCCTCGTAGCTGCTTCTACCGGTAGAATCCTAGATCACCTGTCGGTATAACATATTCTAGAGAGTTCTGCTACGGTTGGAAACTCATTCTACCTACAAGTAGAACCTATTCCAAAGAGCCTTGATACTGGTAGAACTTAGCTTATCCTACCCGTATCTTACATACTATCTTCTTTTCTACCGGTAAAACCCAACTTCTACCGATAGATTCTTCATTTTAGTACCCTCATACCGGTAGGTTTACTATTGGTAGAACCTATCTTTTTTGAATTTCTTCTCTAAGGCCTTCGACTTCACTTCTAATGGATCATCCTTTACTCTAACTTGTCCAAAAACATTATCATCATGCTCTACATCTACCTTTACACATAGACTACATGCTAACACAAAATCAACGCATTAATCGCAAAACAAGCTAAGCAAAACGAGTTAGTCTACTAGTAAGCCTAAAATGAATATGTTAGCTATAAAATAATGCAAGATTGAACACTCAACACACCCCCAACTTAAGTTTTGCTAGTCCCTAGCAAACATCAAACTAAGGAACAAAAACAATGAAAATAGAATCTTAAACATCCAAAGCAATAATCAACAAACACAATTAGATAACTGAATTACAAAGCACAAATTTAAATGAACTCAAGGCACTTAAATTCCAAAAGCTGTATTCATTCATATTCCCATCATCCTTCGAGTACAAACTGAATCCAAAAATAAAATAAAGCCTAAACTTCTAAAGGTTCTTCTACCTAGGCTACCTAGGCTTTAACAAAACAAATACTAAAACCTTAAACTAGAAATCCTAAAGCAAACAGACTCAACTAAGAAATCAACTCGCAACATCATCACCCCATCAATTGCATCCTCATCATCCTCATGTCCACTCTCATCTTCACTATCCCCTTCCTTTTCATCCTCAATGTAAACCACAGTGCTTGAAGGAGGAATAGTAGCCGGCTGGGCAGATGAAGTAGCTCAGGAAGAAGTCTACGACGTTGGAGATGGTACCACAGGTGGAGTAACCACAGACAAAGACTCACCAGGGAAACATGCTCAAATAGTTGACCCATGATTAGAGTAAGTAGGTCAACCTTCCCCTCAACCCTAGCAGTAGCTTGATAGCTCTCAGAACTCTCTCTCTCCACACCACTCATCCTCTCCTCTAAGCTAGAAACTATCTCAGTCAAAGTAGTCTGAGAAGCGGAAGATGGAAGTGATGGTTCAGTAACAGCAACAGTCTGTGGAGCCTATGTAGCTTGTCTCGCTCTAGATGCTCGAGACATGGTCGTACTCTTACTTAAACTCCAACTACCAATAGGACCAGTCTTGGCAGGCTAAAGTACATCAGTCGCCGTCTTCTTCACCATGGCGTTGATGCACATCCTACTGACCATAAGAGCGAAAGACATATTTGCCTTTGGCTTTACCGTGGCGGCAAACTCCCTCATAACAATCCAAATCAATAATGCTATATCGATCCAGGAGCCAGCCATAAACTCATATAACAAAGCCAACTTCTCCACACCCGACTCCTTCTTTGACCCCATCAAATAAACATTGTAATGAAGGATTTTATTCACCAGCCTATACTCATCTGTCAATCCTCCAACCCTAAACTTCCCAGAAAAAGTATTGGGCCTCTTATACATCAAGTTGGTGAAATGAATTAAAGTCTTGCCTTGAAAATTAGGGTAAGGATAGTCAATCTTATCAGACTTAGTCCTGAGATAGTTTATCATCTTAGCCACCACAGCAGGAGTCACCTCAATGATTTTCCCTCGCAATGTAGTCCTAAGAATCCGAAGATCATTATCAACCACACTCAATTCCCTATATAATTCTTTGCAAAAATTCAAACAATAGCCCTTGACTTCACCAAACCAAGATGTCAACCCTCTAGTCGTAATCTGGTCCATAATCTCAGAATCCTTCAAGGTCAGCCTATCCACTTGACGCTCACAGGTGACTTTCTTAGCATCAATGGAGACTGAGTGATCGAGCTTTTGCTTCTTCTTCTTGGCTTTTTTGAACCCTTCTTAGGTGAACTCGAACTTAAGGCCTTTGGTTTCCATGTTCCATACTGTTTCTGAACAGTGACAATAGGTGTCTTTGTATGAGCCATTGCCCACAACACTCAAGGAAGAAATCAAGAACCAAACCCATGCAATAAAATCGAAAGGAGAGGGTTTAATCATACATTGGTAAGCCATTGACTCAAAATCAACCCAGTAGATCTTGATAATAGAAGAAATTGATTGATGCCCAAGCTTTCGAGGTAGATTTCTAAGGTTTCTAGAGAGAATGAGGAGTGTCTAGAGTGAAAGAGAAATTTTAGATTTAAAGAAAACCTATATTTAATGCCTCAGATCTCAGACCTGCCGGTAGGTGATGCACAATCTATCGATAACACAACCCTCTATTTTAACACCTATCAATAGAACATTCACGATCTACCGGTAAAACTCCAAATTTTCTGGAAAATTCCTATTTTCTACCTATTTTTTATTTTTTTAATTTCTTCCTTTTCCTTTAAAAAAACAACTTCAAAACTAATTCTAGACTCAACTAATACCTAATCCTAGTTAATCAAAAACCAAAACCCTAAATACTCAAAAGATAATGATCTGATTTTGTGCCGAATTCTAAAAACTTATGCAATATATCTCAATCCAATAAAAGTTCAAGTTAAATTGCTATGGAGTTTAAAACATCACAAAAATAAAAACTAAATAACTAAAATACAAAACCACTTTTGTACACACTCACGATTACATTTTGCTTATGCAATAAGCCTTTAAACCCCTAGATGATTCCTATTGGATGAGTTTTGTCTGATGAAGGTTTTCAGCAAATATACCTACAAACTTCTCCACTTTTACTATTTCAAATGCATTATTCTCACCTAGTCATTAATATAAACATCAATATGCCAATTAAACTCAAACCAATCCACACAGTTATTTTTAGCCTAAATGCTGTGCAAGAGTATTCAAACATACTTTATCATAAAAAACTTGTGTGTGCGTGATATTAATTAATTCAAGAAATCTACCAAACCAAATTCCCATCCTTATAAGCTATCCAAAACTAGCTTTGATGCAATTCTCAACAAGATGTCACTTCGAATAGAATTCTTCAATTATAATGATTGTTTCATTCAAGGTACATGTGAGCAGAATTTATGTTAACAAAATAAATATATCTCACATATTTCCATACAATGAAATACATTATGAAACGAATCAACTTAATCTCACGAAGGAATGTTAAAGCAATAAGAACAATGCAATCAGTGTATCCCTTCATCAAATCCAACATATTACTTACCATCATTCTCGAAATTAATTAGGACTTCATTAAGGTTGTAATGGGGCCAAGGGTAAGAGGTAAAAGAAATGAAGGATTAAGGAATTCGAAAGAGTTATCCCAAGACAATTTGCTTTATTTGGGCACATGACTTCTCCTTTTGAATCTTTTCTTTTCTATTGTTATCACTTCACTCACTTTTTTTCTCTTCACAACCTTTGGCTTTTCCATTTTTTTCGTTTACAACTTCCAATTTTCAAGCATTTTCCTGCTTCTTTCATCCTTTTGTTTTCAATTCCATGCGTTTGAGCTTTTTTTTTTTTTTCAAACTCCATCCACTTGAGCATATGTCACAAATATCCCAACTTCCTTGATAAAAGCATAGCAATTCTAGGGATAACCAAGGTAAGATATTTTTCTTTTATGACTAGCTTGGATATTATTCATGGCTAAGAATTGAGCATTCATTTTTGGCTCAATCACGGTTTCTAAGGAAAAAATTATAAGAAAAAGACAAGCTAAGGCTCAAAAATTAATCAACAGATAGCCTGAAATTAAATTTCCAATTACAAATATGATCTAATTCGATTATACGGTGCATCAACGGATCTTGGGACTATCGTTCCAACAATGTAATCGCCAAAGATTATTTGAATTCTTTTTGCTCATCACTATAGTCATTACTTCGTCTTCTTTACTTCAAAGGGAAAAGCCAAAGAGAGTCTTCTCCGTTTTTCATTGTATCCTTGCTAGTCTGCTACAGATGAAGAGCTGCGTCAAGCTCACAGTAGTTTGGCTGAGCTGGCAGAATTGTTGACCGAGCTGACAGTTCCAAAGATGTTGAGCATAAGGAGGATGAAAGCTCAGAAACGCTAAGGAGCCAGAATCCGTTATTGAGGCTGAGCAGCCTAAACTTTGTGTTTTTGAGTAAGCCTTGGGCTTATTGTTGGACTGGATAAGTCTAAGATGCCATTGCCGATGTCGAGCTTGATTGGATACGAGTTTGAGATGCCGATGCCAAGCCTGATAACGTTGAGATTGAAGATCTTGTCGGGGATGAAGATCCTGGTGAGGTTGGAAAGCTTGGTAACCTGATAAGGTTGAAGAGTCTGTTAATGCTGAAGAGCTTCATCAGGATGATGACTGAAGAGCTTGGTCACACTGAGGTTGAAGAGCTTGGTCATGCTAAGGTTGAAGAGCCTGATAATACCTAGGTTGAAGAGTCTGATCATACTGTTTGGCATATTTTTGAATTGCAGGCGTGCCAAAGTTCAATTGGACTTAAGATCCAAATACGTACGATCTCACCTATTCGAACCGATGTAAGGTTCTAAAATCGTGACTACTCAGGTAATTATAGCGAGACATAAGATTACCTCTGAATTCTTTTCTATGCCTTCGGGTTCAAGGACTTTAAAGGATTTTCCAACTAGCAGTGTAATGGACTGGAATATACAAAAAAAAACTAGAATGCAAAGCAACAGATAAACTAAGTTTGAAAGATGAAACAAGTATCGTACTTAACATTAAATGAAAGCAGTAAAGATCACAGAAGTGATGGATTATAGGAAAAAATAAAATTGCTCAGAAGTAAAAACAACTAGAAGAGAGGTTGGCTTTGTATAGATTTTGTTGTGTCTAATTGTGGATCATCTCTCCGTAGCCTTGCCTTTATTATTTATAGGGATGACCTTCAACTATCGAAGCCATCCTTTCCGAACATGACTGTAATCATTGCCTTTCCCTCGAGATGTGTAGATGTGCGCTGAACCTTCTCCAACTAACAGCTCATAATGTCACGTCTCCCCGTTTCTGAGAATTCTTAGAGTCTCACTTCCTCAACCGCTCTGTTAAGTATGGACTCTCACAGAATCTTTCATGATCGTTGAATCTCTTCCACTTATCACCCTCAAATCTTGCTATTTTTGGGTGTAAACACATACCAAGGCTAAAAGAGACTAGTCTTACCTAAGCTGAAGAGTTTGGTCACATTGAGGCTGAAGAGCCTGAGGCTAAGGCTAAAGAGCTAGGTAATACCTAGGTTGAAGAACTTGGTCCTACCGAGGCTGAAGAGTCTAGTCTTACTGAAGCTGAAGAGGCTGATGCTAAGGCTGAAGAGCCAGGTTATACCTATGCTGAAGAGCATAGTCTTACTGAAGCGGAAGAACCTGATTATGCTGAGGAGGTCATGCATGCGCAAATGTGCTCATTATCCTTGACTGAATAGTTTAAGGATCTAGGTCGGGCTGAATAGTCCTATAGCTAAAAAAGCCTTGGTGTGCCTTGAGTACCATTCATTAGAATATCCTCGAAAATGGAATATGTTTGATAAACACCAATGGTAATAATACTCAAAAATTGTTTTTTCATACCCACTTTAGGCACTAAATGGGCTAAGATCTGAATCATTGAGACTGAAAGAGCTACAAAATTTGGAGCAACATCTCGATAATGGTCTCAAGCACTTAAGATCAAGAAAAGTAAGCTAGCTACATTGTTGTTCAAATGTTACAATAGGTTTACTAGTGGTTAGCTTTGGTTTGCTAATCCACAAAACAATTCTTCTATTGCAGAACCAGCTCCTGTATGAGTTGATATCGGAGCTTCAGAGAAAGGTGAGGCCATTTGTATTTCATGGCTTGAAAATTAGAGTGCCTCTCTCTACAAATTAGTCTGCCATAAAAATATGTTACTCTACATGGTTAAAACAAAGATCTTATCTGGTCAGCACGCCGAAGATCCGATATCCTAGACACACAACACTTCACTTTGTCATTTAAGCAGTTACTATGAAGGGAGACTGTGTTGAACTTCTTTGCCTTCAAAAGTTCAGTGAAATTTTTAGGTTGGTTTTCCTTAAAGGGGGAATAGCTTGCACAAACTAATATGCCACTTGTGCTTGTTAGTCTTTTCATTAAGTGACTCACTATCAAAGTATCAATTCTCGTAAACTTAGAAAATCAAATTGCAGTTAGGAACCTTGTTCTGCATAAGGTGTGGTGGATGAGATTTAAAGATGAATTTTCCAAATCAGTCCAAAAATTCTTCACAATATAGAAAAATTGATAAAGAAATAACATCGTGTTTGGTGTAGTATTGGTCCCAATTAAAAAATCGTGCACCAGTCCAAGGGGGAGCATGGAAAGCTCTTTTAACTTTAAGTTTTCTAAAACTTCCAAGTGTTTGAAATGACTCAACTCTTGTAACAAGTTCAGATTGATAACCCAAAAGAGGAGAAAATCTGATTATGAATATACAAGCATTTAACTTAACCAGAGCCTATTAAGTGCAAAGCATCATTAACTAGAAGAAGGAAGAGTTCTGTAAGTGCATTGTATTCAGCTTGCTATGTGCTAGACAGGTGATAGTGTTCCCTTATAAACTGCAATTCACATACTTTTTCTGGACAAACTAGAGTGACTTAGCCAGTTCATCCAGGTAACCTTATCTTTCTTCTTTCAATGTAACTCTTCATGTATATTTTAGATATGTTCTTCAGCCCTTGTATGTTTAAGCACCCTTGATTTGCTACTTATATGCATTTCTTGTGTGATAAAGCTTTGTTATGAAGTTATAGAAAAGGTGGTTGGCAGAGGACGGAAGAGGTGTCAAGAAACAACATCCTTTTATTATTTTTCCTTGTGGTTTCTCTGTGGATTTCAAGCTATTGAATTTGTGATCATGATGCTAAATTTGTTTGAAAATATTCATCGGAAGAGAATGTGTTTTTATTCAAAATCACAACCCATTGTTTATTTGGTTCTTATGAGTATGTGCCCTTGTGTCGCGTCTGATTGAAGTTCTTGATTGATGGTTTGTGTATAACGGTGGGGCAGCATATAAGAGATTGAGCTAATAAGATTCACATTTAATCAAACTATAACATTGGGATAGTGAATAACAGGAGGAAATTTTACAACAGACTGAGAACAATTGTTTCAAGAATGTTACAAGGCTCCCATTGAATTACTCTTCCCAAAAAGCATGGGCTTTAAAACCCCACACATAAAAAAGACTCCAAATTTTGGAGTTCAATAATCAAGTATAAATTAAAGTAAGTCACGTGATAAATCTCTTATGAGAAGTAAGGGGTTTGAATATATAGTTTTTTTGGGACCACCATCTATAGATTTATCATTTTGTATGGAGAGATAGTTTTAAACAAGAGTAAGGTATATAAGCAGAGAATTTTGTGATGATCTACTAGGACTATTGGAATATAAAAAAAAAAAAATAATAAAGACAAGAAAAGCATCTCAATGCAAGCAAATCAGAGAAGTTTGAAGACCAGAGCCAATCATCAAAAACAAATTTATAATTATTAAATTCAGGAAAATAACACATACTAAAGTAAAAAAAACTCAATTCAACGAATTGTTGCCTCAATCTGTTCCGGATCGACTACATGAGAAATCAACCTTCTAGAAATCAACCCATAATCACTACCCATACTAACTTGTTAAATTAGCATTCAGAGCACAACCCTCCATAACAACGGAGTTCAACAACCAGAATACCTATCACAACCCATCATCCATTCGTTACTATACATGAATCCACCATGTCCATAAAAACAACTCATCATCCGGTCATCATCGATGGGTCCAAGTCCAACACAACCCTCGAGGACAGTAGAGTTTAGCAAACCACAATAATTATCACAACCCATCATACTGTTGTTGCTTTCCATGAGACCACGATGACTATGGAAACTAGTTAAATTAGCATCAGGAGCACAACCCTCAAGAACAATGGAATCTAGCAAACCAGAATAGCTATCAAAACCCATCATACTGCCACGGCTTTCCATGAGACCATCATGTCCATGCAAACTTGCTAAATTAGCATCAAGAGCATCACCGTCAAGAATAATAGAATTTAGCATACCAGAATAACTACTAGTACCCATCATCCAGTCTTGGTTTGGACCTTTCTTCTCACCTTGATTTTCTTGTTTCTTCATGTCTTGCAAAACCAGAGTCTCTTCTTCTCTGTCTATGACCTTATTCTGATGAGTCATCGTCAAGAAGCGTATTCGTTCCTCCACATCAAACTTTACCTGATCAATACGAGATAGTAATTCTTGCAGCTCATCTACTCCAACCCCCATTCCAATATTCACAAAATCTGTAGTCGTAGCACCATAAATTGTGCTGTGTTCTTCACCTTTTTCCGCTTTCTTGGAGGAACCCATATGCGATTCTTCACTTTCTTTCAGTTTCTTGCCCAAATCAATCTTGAATTCTTCACTATCTTGAACTTTCTTTTGCAAACCCACATTAAATCTTTCACATTCTTGCGCTTTCTTGGACGAACGAGACGAACAACCATTGCACTGTTTTATAGTGGCCAAGTTTTTCTTGTATTTCTGAATAAGTGAGAGGCAAGCCTTTGGGTCCTCAGGCCATGTGTAGCAGCAAGAAGACGACGAAGTATCATCTCCATCATAGCAAACAAGGAATGCATCAATGTCACACAGTATACTGAGTTCTTTGATCTTCTTTGATAAACCCTCTAATCTTTTCGTACCTTTCGCTTTCTTGAACATGAATCTCTTCACACTTGTACCCATCTTCTCTCTCATTCCTTTTCTGTTTCTTGAAGATTTAGTTGTGTGTAAATATAGATACCATGGCCGGCTGTGGAAAAAGCATGGGCTTTAGGCCCACACAAAAACAAAGTCCGAAATTTTAAGGGAAATTTGGAGGCCGGTCCCCCTATATGGACTTGTTTGGACTTAAGTCCGTCAAGGAAACTTATTTGTTATGAAGTCCGTTTTTTGTAAATTTTACCATATTATCCCTTCCCTTTAGAAGTGAAATAAAACTAAAAATTAAAAACTCCTAAATCTTAGGAGTTTGACTAACATTAAAATCTTTTCTCTCTCATATCTATCTATATCCAAATATAGGTTAAGAGTTTGACTAACATTAAAATTTTCCCTCTCTCTTATCTATATATATCCATATATAGGTTAGGTGCATATATATATAGTAACATTAAAAATAAAAAATAGTAACATTCAAATACAAAAAAAAGTTATGATTTGGATACAAAAAATAATACATTTAAACACAAAAAAATAGTAACATTTAAACATAAAAAAAAAAAATTGAAACATTCAATATTAATATTTTTAAAAAATAACAACAGTAACATGTTCAACAAAAATTGTAACATACTTAACAATAATTATTTCTCTCAAATTCAAACGCAAAAAATAGTACCATTCAAATACAAAAAATAGTAATATTCAAAAACAAAACAAATAGTAACATTTAATATTAATATTTAGTAAAATAATGGTAGTAACATGCTCAACAAAAACAGTAACATGCTCAAAATAATAGGAACATGAACAGTAACATACTCAACAAAAGTAGTAACATGAACAGTAACATAATAAAAAAAATAGTAACATGAATTTGATATATATATATATATACAGAGAGAGAGAGAGAGAGGGAGAGAGAGAGTTTTGAATTTGATATATATATATATATATAGAGAGAGAGAGAGAGAGAGAGAAAGAGAGAGAGCTTTGAATTTGAATTTTAAATTTATGATGGAGATTTTATATATATATATATAGAGAGAGAGAGAGAGTTTTGAATTTGATATATATATATATATATATAGAGAGGAGAGAGAGAAAGAGAGAGAGTTTTGAATTTGAATTTTAAATTTATGATGGAGATTTTATATATATATATATATATAGAGAGAGAGAGAGAGAGAGAGAGAGAGAGAGAGAGAGATCTTTGAATTTGAATTTTAAATTTATGATGTAGATTTTATTAGCATATTTTAATTGACCTTGAATTAAGGGATAACAATTTCCAAAATAGGAAATTAATTTAACTTCCTTTCAAGGAAGGGTATTTTTGAGATAAAAAAAAAAAGTGGACTTAAGTCATTACATATAATTTTAAATATGGACTTAGCCCCTTATAAGTTTCCTTGCCGGACTCATCTCCAAACAAGTACATTTAGGGGGACTCACTTCCAATTTTCACTAAAATTTGTGAATAGTGTCACGGTACTGTAGCATGAATAGTACCGTGCTACAGTACTTATTCTAAACCCTAGTCCAAATAAAATAATAAGACATATGTGGGCTAAGCATCCTCAAACCCACTTATTCTAAACTAAAAAATAAAAATTCTTTAAACAAATTGAAAGTCTTAACAACAAAAGGCCCTATCTCTAAGTCATGTCTTCATGTCTCATCTTGGCTGTTGATCTTGTAATTGGCCCATCTGGACTTGCAAAGCCTTTGGGTCCTCAGGCCATGTGTAGCAGCAAGAAGACGACGAAGTATCATCTCCATCATAGCAAACAAGGAATGCATCAATGTCACACAGTATACTGAGTTCTTTGATCTTCTTTGATAAACCCTCTAATCTTTTCGTACCTTTCGCTTTCTTGAACATGAATCTCTTCACACTTGTACCCATCTTCTCTCTCATTCCTTTTCTGTTTCTTGAAGATTTAGTTGTGTGTAAATATAGATACCATGGCCGGCTGTGGAAAAAGCATGGGCTTTAGGCCCACACAAAAACAAAGTCCGAAATTTTAATGTTGAATAATTAAGAATAGATAAAAATTAAAACTCATTAGTTTAACTAAATTTTTTTTTTCAAAAGATTAAATCAAAATAAAATTTAGAATTTAGGTGTAAAAGTGTAGTCCATCTCACAAATATACATTACACATACATATTTATTAAATGACAAAAAAAGGTTAACACTTTAATAAAAAAATATAATAAGTATCTCTCTCTTCCACAAATAAAAATAAATCAAACATATTTTCTACTTATCTCAAATTCGATTTTGTTCTCATATAAATACAAAAACACCAACTAATTAAATTGTTCATTCTCAGAAAGGATCCACAATAAAAAATAATTAATATAAATTTTTTTTTGATAAAGTTATTATCAAAGAAAATAAAACACAACAAAACAATAGGTGAACGTTACATATATAAACAAGTTATGGATCATAAAAAAATTAAAAAATTAAAAAATAATTCAATAACAAGATAACAAAAAATTATGAATATATACTGATAGTCGATGATCTAATACCACAATTTTCATGAAGAATATATAAAACAAATAAGAAGAACATAAAAATAGTAAGGAAATCATATATTATGTTGCGAAAAGTACGGTTCAAGCAAGAGATGAGAGAGACAAACAGATGTGCGGATATGTTTGCTAAAAAATATGTACTTAGTCATGATGATCTATGCATATTTATAATTCCTATGGATTTTACTATTGAACAATTGCACTCATATAGTATGAGTATAAAATAACACATATTTAATGTTTATTATATATTAAATGCCTAAATTACTAAAAATAAAAATTATGCGACACCACGTTGTAACATTGAACATCTTTACTATGACAGTACCCCTTGTAACGGTCCACGCATTATTTTTGAAAAATTTTAAAAATACATAAAATATGGAGTAACACATTATCTTTAATCCTTACGCATCAGTAATTAATTAATTTGTCTCACTTAATCGGTTGTGTAGATAAAGACTCGATAATGAGGAGCAAATAGAGACTACAATTGTTATGAGATGCACAAATATTTCGATCATTTGAATGGGAGGAGACATAGCAGGCCTAACCATATTAAAATAGTCTCCTAGGACCCTAATTTAATTTTCAGCCCTTAAGTCAGCTTCATGTTCTGAGACCCTTTTGAAAAGACCAAGTTAAAGGCCCAATATATTTCAAAAATCTATTTAAAACTTTATAAAAAGTCCTAAAATATAACAATACTAGCAATCGCCCGTGCCTGAAGGCACGACGTAACAAACAAAAAAATCGAAAGCAAATACATGTGCATTAAGAGACTGTATGCCATAAAAAATTACAAATTAGCAAAACTAAGAAAAAACATTGATAAATATAATATGGGCCCATTATTTTTTTTTTTAAAAAATTGATAGAATACAAATCAAAACAATCTCAAACATTGTTCGATTACCGTTTAATTATTGATTGATATCCATATGGTAGTAAATTCAAAAATCATTGTTGTATGAAAATAATCAAATAAATATGAGATAGAAAGCAAGGAAGGGGGATTAAGAGATGAATTGCACCAAAAAATATAATAAACAACATCAACAAAACCTAAATCAATTAAAACTAAAATTTTAAAACTCTATCGGGTTAAATTACACTTTTTGTCCTCATAGTATGTTGATAGTTTAGAGAATACTCGTGCTTCTAAATATAATATTTTTTTTTCTATTCTTCCAAACAATTACAACTAAATTCTCTCTAAAAATAAGACCTTACAAAAATATGAAAATGTGCAAACCTTATTAAGTAAAGATGTTTTTCATATATCATACTTAAACATATTCGTGGAGAGATAACATGTCATCAATGGAAACTGGTATTGATCAAATTTTCATGATTAAATCCAACTACGCAAACATTATCAAATTGAGAAACTGAATACATAAAATTTGAATCCCATAAAGAATTCAAGCAAAATCTTCTAAAAACACAATTATACAAAACTATTACCACTAATACCACCATTACCATTATTACCACTTAGCCTAAATTTTGATAACTAATCAAATTTTGTGCTCAAATTGAAATTAAATATAACCAAGTCAACTATTTAAATTAATTTTGCTATTCAATTCAAACCAATTTTCATCAACTAAGTTAATTTTATATTGCACAAATTTATTCCAAGAGCTTTACCCCACCACCACCCATTCACCATAACTTCGAGATTAACTATCATCACTAAGACCACCGTCATTATCACTTACAAACCTAAAACATATCTTCAGCAACCATCAGTACCGCTTCGAGAAGGCGAACTTACTTTTAATTCAATCCAAGCCAAATAATGTATCAAATTGGCAACAAATCAAATGAACTATAAGACATATTGACAACAAATCAAGTTGAATTGCAGTATACTGTAGGAATAGTGTATAACTTGCAAAATTTATAAACGTGCACAAAGCATTAAATTGAAGTCAAGATTTGAAATTTTTTAGAGAGAAAAAAATATTTAAAAATATAGACATTACAACCTAAAGAACCTTGAATAGCAGTATGGAGAACTCATTAAACATCGTGCATACACCTCACAGTGGTTCCTGTCATTTTTGCTTTCTTTTGATGCAAACCATTCCCAAATGTGCCAAAAAAATAAAAGTCTTGGCTCTTGATCAAAAGAGCTCATTGGTTCTTCCGGAATGCTTTGTAGTTTTTGGACAAAACAAACACCAGAAATAGATGAACTCATCCTTGTTCACAAAGGACCACTTAGCCTGAACCAATCTTAGGTCCTCATATCCTAGAACGTACAAAAAAAGATTGTAAATAACCTAAAAATATGTAAAACTAAAAAAAATAACAAACCCAAACCAATAAACCATTTTTTAAGGAGATCATTGTCCCGCTGGAGTTGTGTCATTGCTGATTGCTGGAGCTGCGTCGTTATGCTATAGATAGTCGTTGCAGCAGACAAAGTAAGTTCGTTAAAAAATAAGGATAATGTTGGCCCGCTCATTGAAGCAATAATACAAACACTTGGTGTTTCGGTGACTGTGGTGGGTTTCAGTAACAATGTGTGCGTGTGGGGGTGAGGAGGCGTTTGTTGGCTAGGGAGGTTTCAGTAGTAGTGGTAGGGGACTGGGGAGGAAAGGGGGTGGAGGTGCTGGTTGGCTGCAGGTAAGAGTTTGGCTTTGGATATATAGGGTGTTTGGTGAGCTGTTATGAGTTTCGGTGGCAGAGGAGAGAGAGAAGAAATGGGTGGTTGCAGTAAGGGAGACATACCCAGAGAGAAAGAGGGATAGAGAGGGGAGGGATACCCGGGTGAGGCTTCAAGATTGTCGATGGTTGATCATTGTGTCTCTGATGGTGCCTCCATAGTGTTGCTGTGAAGAGAGAGGGTTTCAGTGAGGAGAGAAAAAAAGAGAAGAGAAATGGGTGCCGGTGGCTACAGGAGCGGCTCAAGCCAATTTGAGGCCTAAAGTAGAAATATTAAATGGAGGCATTTTTATTTTTAGTATTATTTTTTTAAAAAAATTTAATTTATTTTTAATTTTATATGTGAGAGGGAGACAAAAGAAGGATGTGTTAATATTGTCGAGAAAGAGATTTCAACTTTTGTTTTTGTTTTTTACCATAGAGAAGGAGAGATAGTGTTTAATTTCAACTTTTGTTTTTGTTTTTTATTTTTTTTACTGGATGGAGAGAGAGAGAGAGAGAGAGAGAGAGAGAGAGAGAGAGAGAGAGAGAGTAAATATGAGTTGATTTTTGAGTATTTTTTAAATTTTTTAAATTTCTAAGTTTTTAATGTTATGAATTGGATTATAGACCCAAATTATTGTAATAAAAATTTTGATTAGATTTAATTTTTTGGAGCTTTTTTGTAGTGCTTAAAATTTAATGGATTTATTTTTTTTTGTGGGCTAGTGATGTACCTAAAATTATGGGGTCTTCTAAAAAATTTGGGGCCTAAAACCCATGCTTTTTTTTTTCCATACTGTTGACCCCGTCCTGGGTGGCTATTCGTTGGGGGCAAAGATCGAGAGGAGGAACAAAGAGAGAAAGAAAGTGAGACAGAGGATATTAGAAATAATTGGGTGAAAAGATCGAGATGGATACAAGTGATAAAGGAAAGCAGAGTAAATAATATAATATCGTTATTATATTGAATATTTTGAAGTTGTGATGTGAAAAAGTGATTTCTTTGATATGAAAAGGATATTATTTAGAGCAGCATGAGCGGAGGTTAAAATTTGAATATGGACGTTAATTTTAGATTTGGACAGAATTTTAGATTTAGATGACATCGATTTTGGGTGAGATTGAGAGGTGAATTCAATGTAGGGGTGTCAATTCATTTCCTATGACAAAGTAGTATGGTACATGGAATGTTCCGTATCTCACCTTATAGGTGCTAAAAAAACTATAAGCTTTGCAAAGAAACGAGTATCCCTAGGAAGTAAGAACGAGCAAGTTCTCAAGTTTTAAAAAAGTTATGTCAAAGGCCACGCGAATCAACACTTTTCTTCGCTTTACTGCGGCCTCTTTGAATCACACCTCAATGCGAATGGGCGGATCGAAGACTTAGGCAGCAACCATGCTGATCCGACCTGAAGACATCGGATGGACGCCGATTGTGTCGACTTCGTCACTGGACTTAACAGTCGTTTATCTGGTGACTCTTGAATCACAACTATTGGCTAGTCGACAACAACGACTGTACAAGACCCAGAAGTCAGACCCGTCGAACTTAAGTTGCAACTCCACTTCACTTAAGGCAGGATTCCGCTTTGAGAAATCCTCTGCCTTTATCGGTTAAGCAAGATTTAGCAAAAATAGATTGTTCTGAAGACTTAGCCACCATACTCTGGGGTTTTAACCAACCGTCGGTGATTAATGAAAAAAATGGCAAACCGGCGCATACAGAAAAAAAAGCTTTCTTTTTTTAAGACGGGGATTTCAAAATCAGTTAAGAGAGGGCGACTCGAAGCAAGTGGCGCCATTCACTAACCCAGACCCATTTTGTCAGGCGCGCACAACCGAAGATAATGACACCCACTTTTTGATGACCAACAAGCACGATGAAGTAAGCGCCCCGGGTTGAAGCTATAATTGTAATAGGGAGCCAAAAAACGTGAGCGCAGGGGTGCTCATTTTGGCTCCCTTTGCTCTCCTACACGCAGAAACCACGATCGTCGAACACCTTGACCAGCAAGTCTCTCCTGCACCATTTGGAATGGATTGAAAAAAGTATGGTGGCCTCATATATGCCTCGATAACAAACATCTCTGAAATGACCTATCCGATCTCTGTCTCCGAACGCTTCTGCTGCAAGCAACTCTGACCTCATCAGAAACTGGAAACCTCAGATCCTATGACTGCTAAACTGAGAGCGAATTAGAACTATCCTCAACATCTGCTGAAATAAGTGGACATTTACTATGAGTCGCTCCCCCTGGAGCTAAACCGGGCTGTCCTACGACGAACCAAGTGACACCACTATCTGTCCAACCAGGAGAAAACCGCTGTGGAAATCTACACTCCTTTGATAAACCACATCAGGTACTGAACAACTACCCTGCTGTCCCTGTGAAGAAATTGAAGACCCGACCTCAGTGAAAAATGCGTAATCGTGTGTACCGAAGTCAAACACCGCATCGCGGGCTCTCTTCACTTCCGAAAACTTAGTATGCTTGTGTCGCGCCCCCTGTCTCCCTCTCCTCATTATCTTCCTTAACAAGAAGCATTTTTGCTGTGCACTCTATCACGTAGTGCCCCATATGCCCGCACCTAAGGTATGCACCCCAACTTCCACTTATTGTTCTTGGAAGAGCTCCCTAATGCTGCTTTTGCCTTCCCTTTAAATTTCATTTGGACATAGAGGTGAACAAAAGTATATCCCTAGGATTAAGATCTACACTTTGTCTAGATAGGTTCAGCCTGTTCATCCTCTATACGTAAACGTCTTATCATGTACCTTTGCATTAAGAAAATAAGGAAGGGTTATGCTGATGCAGTAGCAAAGAGTGCCTTATCCCATCATCTTTTGAAATTGATACCATTCATGATCTGACTAAGATTATCGGCATCATAGTTTTTCATACCAAAAGCCTCCAGCTGATCACAAAGGTTCTTCACCTTAATACAGTAATAAGAAAGAGCCCCAACTAGCCCCTATTTGAGTAAGGCCATGTTGTTCAGTCTCCAGGCACTAACGCTTACTTGCGGTCGCATGTTCATTAACTTCCCTTAAAGTAAGGCATGCCTTTCTTGGGTCTGTAATGCCCCCATATATGGAGGCGCATCTTATCAGCTACAGACACTATGATCGCACGCATAGCCCCCTAAGACCAGAACAACATGAAAATAGCTTCTTATTCGCCACATCCTTTGGTTCACCTTCCGCACCACTCCAAATTATCCAACATTCCTGGCCCATCAAGAAGCACTTTACTTCTTCACTCCAATTTATATCATTTTTGCCATGTTGGAGTGAACGGCACACAATCGACAAGTTAGACATTATTTCCAATGCAAAAAAAAAAAAGAATTTGATGATCTAATTCTGGAGGAGAATACATGTCCACAAAATTTTCTCAATATCTTATTTCCAGAGGCACTGTTCATCAGAGATCTTGTGCGTATACTCCTGGAATAGCTGAGAGGAAAAACAGGGACTTATTGGAAATGATTAGAGCTATGATGTTTGGAATGAATGTACCTCGTTTGGGCAGAAGCTGTGTTGACCGCAACATACTTGATCAATCGCATATCGTCTAAGTTCTTGCTGGAAGCATCCCTGATTACCCTCATTTAAAAGTCTTTGACTGCTGTTCATATTCTCTTTTTTTGAGTTTCTTTAAAGCGCTGGAAGCTAATGAAAGAAAGCGAGCTCAACGAAACAAACGAAGCGAGTAGCAGGAGAAGATCGGTAGTAGAAGGTAACGAACTAGAGACTCAGAGAGAGATCAGAAGCCAAACTCGACAAGGAGAAGGCTGAACCCAAGTGCTACAGTACAATAGGGGTCACCTGGGGCCGCACGACTCAGGCAGACTCTCTACCCGTGGGCGTGCCTATTTCGCTTTAGAAGGTATCAGAGCAGAGTTTTGGGGAAATCCCTTTCGATTTCTGCTAATTGTCTTCTTGTTGCACCATGTCCAAGCTTGACGATAGCAGTGGAGCGCTGTCTGTGGCGGCTGTTGTTAAGGAAACACTCAAGGATCGAGTGACCCAACTTGATGGCAAGGTCAACCATTTGGGCGAACAAGTGTAGACTATGGTAGAAAGGCAGGAGAATCATGAATTGTTGGTCACCAGACGCTCGCTAATGAGTACAGCGTCTTCCCAACGAAGGAGAGCCGTCTTCATGGGGCCTTAACGATCCTGGTAGCGATGTCCAAAATGTGACGAACCGGGTCAAATTGAGGAGCTTGCTGTGGAGATAGGTCTCTGGTTCGTGAACCAAATGTCTCACCTGGCGACTCCAGACACATTTGAGTCCCGGAACCACAGCCATTCAATGGGATTCGACCAAGGCTCGAAGACCTCTAGGACATGGAACAATACTTTAAGGCGGCTGTTTGTGCCCCTGTTGACGACCAAGTCACAATGGCAACAATGTATCTCTCTGGGGATACGAAGAATATTTAAAACCACTCTCGAACCATCACACGGATTCCGACCCAACTGCCCATGATATGGTAAGAACAGAATGGAAGGAAAAAAAAAGACGATTCTATGCACAGACGTGAAAGCTCTATCAATAGAAGCATTCTAGCATATCCTATTTTGATTTAGAGAGGAACGATTCCCTTATCTGAGAACCGCCATTCCCGCAATATTCCTCCCCACTAAAAAGAGCGATTGAGAATCTCGAGAACCTAAACAAAAATGCAGAAGTGATTGTACCCTTCGATTGAAGCTCTCATCTCTCCTCATTTTTTACCCAACACCATTTTTCTTATTATTATCAAAATTGGTCAAAGCCAAAAATCTGATGAATAGAAGGAAAGGAGATCAGAAAGATACGCGGACGACTTTACTATAGTATAGGTTGGATGTTTCCGTGAGCAATAAGCAGCATATCTCCCCTTATTTTGGGAAAGCTGTTGGCCGCTTGTGAATTCTTTCAAGGCAAGGGACGACCTGATTCAACATTGTTGTTTACTCTGATCCGGTCGAGGTGGTTTTCGTTTACCAGTGCGTAGGTGGTCTAAGTTCCTATGACCGAGTCTTTTTGGCCCCTGTGAACATCTTTTATAAATGTATTAAAGAGGGCCTCTCTAAGCTGTGAAAAGTGGTGGGTGTCCATTAACGGCCATTCCTGGCTCGGCTCCGATAATGCAATTCCGGGAGGAGTCTGTAGTTAGGCACTGGATTCCTTCGAACCTGGAGAATGTGTGACGCTGGGTTGGTGTTTGGTGAACCAACTGGTCGCTCCTCTAGTTGAAGTATCGGACCCCTTTTTTGTTGCCTAGGTTACACCTTCGGAATATCCCAGAAGGGAATTTTGCTCTACTCCCCCAATCTTCACTTTATGCCACGCTGACTCCCCTTTCGTCGTAAGGCGTAGAATTAGACCAAGGGGAATCCCCATAGGAACTAGTCCCTTAGATTTCGCACATAGGAGATTAAGACACAGCCCCAGGGCTATGGGGAAAGATGTAGATCGATCGCCCTAGATAGACAACTAAATAGAGAGTCTCTACAAGTCTATATATTATTTTCTTTCATTCCCCCCGTAAGATCAATATCACAACCAATGAGGTCTGCAAGTTTCACATCTAAGTAATACATGATCCGATAGTTGACGATATAGATAGATATCAATTTAACAACAACATTCTAAGAAAAGATATTAATAGATATCGGTAGTTGTCCGGTCGTACCCAAACAATAATATTCCAGAGGGAAATGCACCTAAGATCAAATATTTCGAGCCGGCTTCCGTGAAAAATTCAGACTTTCTTTTTGATGCTGCGATTACATAAAAACATAAACTTTGAGGCTCAATAGCTAAATACATGGCAATTGAATCATAAGCCGATATCATAAAGAGCATACTACGAGTAGGAAGTGGAATTAATACAATGAATTCAAAAGCATCAAACCTCTCTTGTTCGGAAGAATCGAAACACATCGAAATGGTACCAGCCGTACTTAATAATAGAAGGATTTGGTAGAAATATGTAAAATTGTCCCTCCTAAAAAGATTGTTCTAGAATAAATGGGCAATAGTTAGGAGAGGTGTGCCAGCGGCGAGCAGAAGCAAGGTTATTAGATACCTCAGGAAAGCCCAGCCAGAACCACACGTGCAAGTTTCCCTGCATGTGGCTCGTCCGTGATAACTTCTTCGGATTTGCGTGAACTAGCGAATTGATCACTAAGTGGGGATGCTCCCTTCAGTATGAGCGAACCTTTTCGGAACTGGTTAGGAATGGGCGCCACTATCCCAGCCCGGATCCAGCCAGGTTCTATTGATCATGCCCCCTTACCAACAGTTGTACCTTGTTGTGGGGCCTCTTTGGCTTTACGAGAGAAAGCTCGCTGGAGAAAAAAGTCTTTATCTTCCCGTCCCGGGTCATACTCTGGTGCGTCTACAGAAGAGGAAATTGCAATGCATCTTGCTCAGCAGGCGTAGCTTGGAGTGAGAGTGTAGCGAGGGTAAGGTAAGAAAAGTGGCCGCTAGAGAGGAAGCCAAAGCGACCTATTAAGCGCAGCTAAGCTAATATGCGTTGGAGAAAGCTGGGTGCCGTAGGTAAGCTCTATTCGGCCCAGAGCATTGATTCCCCATAACGAATAGGCTATCTTTATCTCTCACTTACCTATCCTGTGCTCGAGAAGGTCCCTCAGTTCCTTAGCAGCACCTCGAGGTGCATTTTTTTGTCTTACATGAGACTCGGGATATTCCCCACTCCATGGCATGACATCTTTCGCTCATCCAGTCCGCCCGCCCGTCCAGACGTGGCACCCTTGCTCATTATCATCTACCGCCCTTTCTTTCCTCCCGACTATTCACGCATAAAGATCGTCGTTTGTATGCTTGACTTCGGTTGCCGGTGCTATAGGTAGGAGTACATTATGGCGGGATCAGTCACCCGGGCAAACCAACCCTCCTCCAAGAAGAATTGTGCTATGCCCTCCCCGATCCCTATAGAGCGAAAGAGCTGCCTGGTGATCCCTAGGTTGTAGCACGTCCGGTAGTTAACTCCTCGCGTCGCTGCCGCCGTTTCTAGGATCGATTGACGCCTCACCTGCACAGGTACCTACATAGTGTAGTGTCGGTCGCACATTCAACATAGTGTTCAGACTCACGTGCCTTCTAGAACCAGGGGTCTTCGAGCCTGCTGCGTACGATTAGCCAGCCTTGCGGCGGCAAAAAGATTAGATGTCCCCATGCTACAGTTCCCTGCGGTCTGAACTCGGTGCCGCATTAGGTTAGGGAGCTGGGCGATAATAGCTCCTCCGCATCCCAAAGCGCGTTGCCCTCCTAGGTGCGCAACACTCAGTAATCTAACCCAACCCACATTACTGACTAGCGGTGGATAATCGTATTTCTTAGAGGTACTAAATACAACTCCATGAATGAGCAAAATGAAAGAGCTAATGTGGTACGTCGGATCAAAACGATCTGAAACGTCAATAGCTTGAGACAGTTTGGGATAACGCCGTCCGTTGAATGATGACTTTTTTGGTTACGAAACGATTTGAGCTGCTCTTTATCTCCAAAATTCAAAATCGTTCTACTTTATTATATAGATGTTCACTGGTCTATGTAAAGCCATATATATATAAAATCCTAAAATATAACAAAACCTTCAAAAAAAATCTAAAAGTAACGATTTCTTGCTTTAAAAATAGCAATCTCTTTCAAATTTTTTTTTTCACTATTTTTTCCTCTACTCTCACCACCTATTTCCAACTTTTTCTCTCCCTCAAACTCTCATTGCTCCGGTTCTTTGTTTTTATCTCTAACTCTCTTGTTGTCTATTTAAAATTTCATTTAATTTATTTATCTATAAGATCATGACTTCACAATTGAACCCAATTTATTATTTGATCCTGTCCAATCCCAAAAGTACTAAAATATTAAAAATAAATCATATTGCAACTCTATGTAAAATGACAAATAATAGTTAAAAAAAATTATTATCTTTTTAAAATATTAAATGAGTTCTCATGTAAAATTTTCGCTTTAGGCCTCAATTTGCGTTGGCCGCTATTAGCATCTGATTACGCAGATACAGAGAGCATTACTTTCCAAAATTTCTGTTTTGATTACGCATATCTATTTTACCGTTGCAATTATGACCCGCTTCCAATATTACCCTCTGCATATCGAGAGTTCTTGCCAATTTTGCCCATGCCATTTTGACTATGTGTTTAATTGACGGTGGTTTCGTGGAAAAACTCTAGTAGGTGATCACATCTCTTGTGGAAGTATTCTTGACAATAAATAAATTGGTTTGGACATTCTTATCATTGAACCAAAAAAAAAAGAACAAAAAAAAAAAAGAAAAAAAATAGTACGTGTACTATACCCAATTTCTAATTTCTTATTGGTGATACATTTTTTCTTAGTTTGTTTATAGTAAAAATAATAATATAATAAAATAACAAAATGTAAGAATTTTTTATGCTTCTTATTTTGATTAGTAGAGAGTAATAGGGACAATATATAAAAAAAAAAATGTGGTTGGAACCAACACAAAATAGGCAACAATTTTTTTTTTTTTAAATAAAATAACTAAGAGTTGGAAGTAACGGAAAAATGTTGACCATGGATAAATTATGATCACCCAGAATTTCTTTGGGTGGGACTATTTCCACCCAACAAATATCCATTCCCACCTTATTTAATTTTTTTTTATCAAGTTACTAAGTACATTCTTTTTATACTTACCCCATTAGTAACTAAGTTCAGCTTATGCTATACACACCCTTTTAATAAGGAACAAACTAAGACAAAACAAGAAAAAGAAAAAAAAAAGAAACAATTAAAACTGAAACAAGAAAAAAAAACAAGGAACAGGCAAAAATGAAACAAGAAAAAAAAAAAAAAAGCAAACCGTGACAAGAAAAAAAAGAAACAAGCAAACCGAAACAAAAGAAAAAAAGAACAAGGCGATAAGAACAAGCAAAAACAAAAAGACGTACAATTGAAACAAAGAAAAAAGCGAACAAGCAAAGAAGAAATAAGAAAAAAACAACAACTTAATAGCAATTACAAAAACAAAACAAGAATTTTTTTTTGAAAGAAGACAATTAGTGGTCGCACGAGATACCAAAACACTAATCTAAATGCATATATATATATATATATATACATACACACACATATAAATTTTAAATAAAAAATTATTAAACTTGAGAGAGATACCAAAACACACAAAAAATAATAAAAATCTACACAACACACATAAAATCAAATATAGAATTAAATCGAGAAGTGTTTTTGTGGAAAAATTCATATTGAAAAAAAGTATTTTTGTGGGTATATGAGATGAGATAGTGAATGAAACCCTAATTGTGAGAAAATATAAGGTGGGCTTACTTATTAAAAAGGTGTGTATAGCATGAGATAGACTTTATTATTAATGGGGTGTATATAGAAAGAATGATCTTAGTAGTTTGGTAATAAGAAATTAAATAGGGTGGGAATGAATATTTGTAAAGTAGGAATATCCTCTATTTCTTTTCTTTTCTTTTCTTTTTTTTTTTTTTTCTTTTTGTGGGAGTGGTGGATAACTAAAAAGGTTCCTACTATAAGAAGCAGCTATCATTTGGATTACTAGCTGAGGTAGTAGATTTTACATTTTATATGCGACAATGGGTACCATTTTTTTATACCATATCAATGTAGGCTGCTAAATTATTGGATCCTACTAAGTTTGATAGATATTCAATAATTTTGATTCTATTACATCACGTAGTAAAAATAAGGTGATGCACAAGGTACATGAGCAACATTATTCATTTGCCTTAGAAGAAGGTGAGTCCATCACAACCGGAAAAAAAATGATCATTAGTATTGTTTCTCCTTAATACTTAATTTAGTCTTTATTAACAAGGTATGAGAGGGGCGACTTGTGTGCAAAAATATCATTAGAAACAACATCATGGCTACTGAATCCAATGTAACCAATAAACAATAGGCTGAATTAAACACCATCTAAACTCATAAACTTCATCAAAAAACTCAAGATAAGAATAATTTTTTTGTTAAAAATATAAATGCATGAGTTTTTTTTTTATCATTATAGGATCAATAATGATCAAATGTACCCAGTCTTTTCTTTTAATATAAAAAAGTTATTTTCATAACTTGAATCTACGCTGCACATGTCATAATAGAACATTTATCATTGTCTCATATTTGTTAGATCATATTTTGTAATTGGTTAATTTCGTGGAGTTCATTGTAAATCTCAACCTAATCCATGGTCATGATGCTATAAAGATTGAAAATTCAAAAGGGTCATTGAAGAGAGGAGATCAAACATCAAAGCTATATCATTCACACTCCAAATGCACCTTCAAATTTAGGATAAAAGGTAATGACCTAGATACTTTAGATGAACCCTTAGTTATTTAACTTAGGAGGATTAGGGTTAAATGGATTTGGAAGCAATCCGTGTATGGCTCCTAGATGTTCTTCAAAGAAAAAAATTTCTATAACCATTTTGTGTTTTCAAAAACATAGATTGAGCTATTAGCAGACCCCTCTTGAGCAATACCCTTTAGTGCTTAAGATGACAAGTTTTTTGGTTGGTTTTATGCTTAAAAACTAGTAGGAACCCATCTATACTCGCTAGCTTTCGCTAGAGCGGTCTCTTCATGACTTAGAGAAGTCAAGAGGGAAAAGGCAACAAAGGACTGAAAGGTGATTTCATTCTAGTGACAACCGCCTTAGGACCGCCCTCCCACAGAATTGAGTGGTCGTTTGTGAATTTAAGTGTTTTTGTTGACTAAGATTACCCTTATTCTGGACCTATAAATAGGGAGTGTCTTTCCTTCAACTAGGGTAAGCCACTTGTAAGCCTTTTGAGAGAGAAACCTCATATTCTACCCATAGAGCTTCCACCATAACCCTAGATCCCTAAGACCCAAGGTTACCACTAGATATTCTACCAAAGCTCACAACTTGGTGTTGAAGGCCTTGAAGGTTTGAACCACACTAGGGAACTTAGCTGATTCATCTTAATCTTAGCTTGGTTCTTTTCTTTCATTCCTTTCCGGCTTTAGTGTGTGCATACCCAAAATCGTTGGCATGCCCATGATTGCTCGAGGCCTAAACGAATTGTGCGGCGGGGAGTTTAAGTGAAGATACACAAGACGTTGAAGGAGAGTATTTGGGGAAGAGATCTACGAAGGAAATGAGTATCTAACCATGATATTAGTTGATGTATAAGACTCGAGTACTCGTAGATTGACCGACTGGTTCCCCAAAATTTTTTTGAGGAGTGTTTTTCGTGTCAATAAATCACTTGTGTTATTTATTGCTTATGCTTGTACACTTGTGATTATTTGCACACACGCATACTATGTGTTTTTATGAATGATTGATTGACATCTTTTCATCCATAGTTGCATTTGGGTATTGGGTTTTGGGATCCCCGTGAGATCGAGTGTTTGAGTGAATTCATTGAATATTAATCAACATCAATCTTCATTGGTATAAGGGATCATGGTGATTAAAAGGGGTTTTCACTAATCAATTGATCAATCTTTGTGAGAAGAGGTAATTGTGGTATATTAGGTTTTAATTTGTAATCAATTGTGCTTAAAATTGAAAATCCTATTTACCCTCTCTAGGTAGTGTCATGTGCTCCATGTGTATAATCGTGAGGGAAGATCCACATAGTTTCTCTCGCTCTTGGAACAAAAATTGGTATCAAAGTGTGGTTGCCCTGAGTTGCATTGACACTTGTAGGCATATTTGGTTGTTGCTACCGTACCTAGTAGAAAATGGCTACATCATCAAGTCATGAGTTGTCTTTTGTAGTGCACACTGCCTGGGAAGCCCAAGTGGGTAATAAATGGTACTTCGATAGTGGTTGTTCTAGGCACATGACTGGAGAGAAGTCCCACTTTTGTGTATTGGAAAAGAGTAGTGGTGGGATCGTTACATTTGGAGATGGTAGTATCTCCAAGGTTGTTGGGAAGGGTTCCATTCAACCATTGGGCATGCCAAAGTTGGATAATGTCCTCTATGTGGAAGGGTAGCTAACCTGATCAGTATTAGCCAATTGTGTGATGATGATAATGTTGTACACTTCACGAGAGACAAATGCACTGTATTGAATGATAAAGTGGATGATTTTTTGGAACGGGTTAGGTCGGGAGATAATGATTATTGCATATCTCTAAGTCATTCACTAGTATGTCACAGGGCAAGTGTTGATGAAGTCACACTATGGCTCAAAAGGTTAGATCACATGAATTACAAGGACCTGAACCAAATCACGAGCAATGAGCTTGTGAGGGGAGTACCTTAGTTGAGTAAGTCTTCTACCAAAGTGTGTGGTTAGAAAATGTGTCAATTACGGAAACAAACCAAAGTCTCTCACAAGAAATTGAAGACCATCACAACAAAGAGGCCCCTAGAGCTCATTCACATGGATCTCATGGGTCCTACACAGATTGAGAGCATAGGTGGTAAGAGGTACATCTTAGTAATAGTGGACGATTACTCTAGGTACACTTGGGTTGCATTTTTGAAAGAAAAATCTGATACTTTTGGTAGCTCTAGAAATATTTGCAAGAAAGCTCAAAATGAACAAGGTGAAGCCATAGGTAAAGTTGTTAGAATTCAAAGTGATCACGGTAGGGAATTTGATAATTCTGACTTCTTTCCTTACTGTGATAAACATGGCATCAACCACGAGTTTTCAGCACCCAAGACCCCACAACAAAATGGCATGAGAGAGAAAAGAACAAAGTCATTCACAAAATGGCACGTGTCATGATTCATAATGAGGGATTGCTTTAGATATTTTGGACCGAGACTATGAAAACTACATATTACAGTGTTAATAAAGTATTCCTTAGGCTAGGCACATTTCAAACCTCCTATTAGATTTGCAAAGGTAAGAAGCCTAATTTGAAATATTTTTGAGTTTTTGGAATTAAGTGCTACATTTTGAAAGATAGAGAGAACTTAGAAAAATTTGACTCCCGGAGCGCTAAAGGAATATTTCTTGGATACTCCACTAATAGTAGAACATTTAAAGTGCTTAATTTGAGAGCATCTACTGTTATGGAATTCATTAATGTTGTCATTGATGACACAGGAGAGGACCTTGTGTTTGAGAAAGAGAAGGATGAGAGAACTATTAATTCAATAGGAGATAAAGGTGAACCGAAATCTACTTCTACCCCTCAAAGAGATAATGAACCAACACCTTTGTCGGTTCGGGCTAGGCACACACCTAGTAATATTCTAGGAAACCCGAACAAAGGCCTGAGGACTAGTAGACAACTTGAAGATGAGTTGAATCAAATTACTACGTCTTCATGTTTGAACCTAAGAATGTGAGTGAGGCTTCTGAAGATGATAATTGGCTTATTTCCATACAAGAAGAGCTAAACCAATTCATACGAAGTGATGTTTGTGACTTGGTACCTAAGCCTAAAGACACCAATGTAATTGGAACAAAATGGATTTTTAAAAATAAATCCGATTAAAATGGTGTAATTGTTAGGAACAAGGCTAGGTTAGTGATTAGCCATTAAAAGTGATGTTTTATTATAGTTTATTAATGGCTAATTGCATATTATTTGAGTCTTTATGTGTTTGACTAATGGGTTTTCAATTTAACTCTTATTTTTAGTGGTTGATTTATTTTTCAGGTAAAACAAGTGATATGGGTCGAGATTTAGATCGAAGCGGATATCCGTGGATTATCAAAACTCATTCCCACATTATTGGAGTCTAGAACCCGAGGCAAGCCAGATAAGTAGCACCGTCCGGATGCATCAAACTCTAAAATTATATATTAATTTGAATGACTATTAGTAAAGTTTAAAGCTCAATACCACTGTTTGACTTAACATGATTGATTTCTTTGTATAAATAGTACTTATAATTTCCTACGAGTTTCTTAGAACTAGCTTTTAAATTCTTACTTTCAAAGTGATCACCTATTATTTTCAAAGCTAAATATTTCAATTAACTACACTAACGTTTGAAATCAACTGAGAGAATTATAATTTGCATGAACATGCTTTAATTGATGATCATGAATAAATCTGGATCCCAAAAATAAAGAGTCCTTTTTTCCAATTAATAAATCCTTTTAAATTTCTTTGCATTATTTTATAAAACAATTTTTACTTCAAAATAAATTCTACTTGTTCTATCTTTTGATTTTAATTGATCCATGAGGTTCGACTTCGGACTTCACAAGTATTATTACTTCTTGACCACCTGCACTTGGGTGCACTCTTTTGAGGATCAAGTAAGTTTTTGGCACCATTGTCGGGGATCGACAATTAATTCAAAAGTTGGAAAGAAGGAATTCGCCTTCATCCGCGAGCAACTTGGAGAATTACGTTTTTTGGGTAACTGTCATTATAATCCTTAGTTTTTCTTGTTAGTTTTTATTTTAGTATAGTTGCAATCATCTTTTTATTGCATGTCTAGTGGTGATAACTCGGACTCTGAAATCGAATCCCCATTCCACAAGTTGGTAGGGTTTGTAGGTCTGTCTAGTTCATATGACTCTCACCAATCAGTCTTTCCCCCCACTTTTGACCTAAATAGAACTGGAAGTAACATGGGAGACCAAAATAATAATCATGAACAAGAGGTTGACCACTAGGTTAGAACTTTTAGGGAACTCTATACCCTACCAGGAGTAGTGTCCCGTCTTGTTTTGTCTTCATTACGGATGCTCAAAATTTCATAGTAAAACCTGACACTATTCAGCTTTTACCACAATTCCATGGCTTCGATTATGAGAACCCTTATTTACATATGAAGGAATTCAAGAAGGTATGTGGGACTTTCTAAAACGGCTCAGAATTAGTCAAGCTAAAGCTTTTCCCCTTCTAACTGAAGGACAAAGCCAAGCAATTGCTAAATATTTTGAAGTCCCATTCTATACCTGACTGGCATGTATTACAAAAATAATTTTTCAAATTTTTTTTCTCTATCCATCTTACAAATACTATAAAATGTCAAATCATAAATTTTGTTGTAAAAGAAGAGAATTTTTTTTACCAATGTTGGGAGAGATTCAAAGATCTTCTCCATGCTTGCCCCCACCATGGTTTTGAAAGTTGGACCCCAGTAGGATTTTTCTATAATGCTCTCCCTACCTCTTTACGTCTGTTTGTTGAGATGATGTCTCAAAGGGAGTTCATAGGAAAAAGTCATGATGAGGCTTTTGAATTTTTTGATACATTATCTGAGAGTTCCCACATGTGGGACTCGACCTCACTTGCCAGTTTGGAGAGTAAGACTACCACTTCCCATGGGGAAAATATCTTTTGAAAGAGGATAATAACCTTCAGGCCAAGATGTCTGCCTTGTCTCGAAAGCTTGAAGTCTTGGAGATGAGGAAGGTTAATGAGGTTACTATTGTGCCTCCAGCAAAATAAGCCTGTGGGATATATGCTTTGATAGAAAGCCTATCTAAGTCTCCCTAGATGAGACCTAGTCTAGGGAAATAAAGGAACCATCATGTACCATACCTACTACTTTCCCCAAAGACTCAAGAAGCCCCAAAAAATCAATAATTATGTTGACATTTTTGAGCTTTTTAAGCAAGTAACTATCAACATACCACTCTTAGATGCCATAAAGAAAATCCATTCTTATGCCAAGTTCCTAAAGGATTTGTGTACAGTCAAAACGAGTCAAAATATTCAAAAAAGGGCCTTCTTAACTGAACAAGCTAGTGAAATAATTCAATATAAGGCTCCTCTCAAGTATAAAGATCTCAGGTGTCATATTGTGTCTTGTGTTATCGGGAACTTCAAGATAGAGTAAGCTTTTCTTGATCTTTGGGCAAGTGTCAACTTACTCCCTTTCACAGTCTACCAACAATTAGGGTTGGGTGAGCTTAAGCCTACCTGCATTACACTCTAATTGGAAGACCGATCTGTGAAAGTACCTAGGGGGATAGATGAAAATGTTATTGTCCAAGTGGATAAATTCTATTTCTCGATAAACTTTATTGTTTTGGACACCCAACTAGTTGTTCATTAAGGGAGTCAAATTGTTGTTATTCTTGGTTAACCATTCCTTGCTACTTCAAATGCTTTAATCAATTACAAGAATGGTGTCATGAAATTAAACTTTGGGAATATGGTTCTTGAGTTGAATATTTTTAACATTGCTAAACAACCGGGGGAATTAGATGAGATCAGGGAGGTAAATTATATTAAATCCTTGGCACAGGATCACTTGAATATGGCATTACATGGGGATTCTTTGGAGACTTGCATGTTTGAGTCTGATATTCCAGAATTAGATTTCTTACCCAAAAAGGGATAGCCTGAGTCTAGCTAGGGAGCTAGAAACTATCCCTGTTCATGCTGTCGGGCCATTGGTGCCCAAGTTTGAGAAGTTAGCTCCTAGTGGTGAGAAACCCCTTTCTTCCAGTGTCAAACCAGTAAAACTAGAACTGAAACCCCTCCCATTGGCTTTATAATATGCTTTTCTTAGGGAGGATGAATCTTACCCGGTAGTAATTTCATCTAAGTTTATGTCTTTGCAGGAGTCTGCACTTTTAGACGTCTTATCATGGCATAAGAGTGCTATACGTTGGATCATTGCTAATCTGAAAGGTATAAGCCCTTTAGTTTTTAATCATGCCATATACTTAGAGGAGGATTCAAAACCTTCTCGTCAGATGCAGTGACGATTGAACTCCCATATGAAAGAGGTTGTACAGGTTGAAGTTCTTAAATTGTTAGATGCGGGAAACATTTTTCCCATCTCTGATAGTAAGTGGGTCAGCCCAACTTAAGTAGTCCCTAAAAAATATAGGGTTACAATACTCAAGAATGAGAATAATGAATTGGCATTTACTCAAGTTGTCACGGGATGACACATGTACATTGAGTACCGTAAACTTAATTTGGTGACTAGGAAAGACCACTTCCTTCTTCCATTCATTGACCAAGTTTTAGAGAGGATAGTTGTTCATGCTTTTTATTGTTTCTTAGATAGCTACTCGGGGTACAACCAAATTGAAATAACACTTGATGACCAAAAAAAAAATGACATTCATGTGCTCTTTTGGTACGTTTATATATAAAAGAATGTCATTTGGATTATGTAATGTTCTTGCTACTTTTCAAAGATGTTTGATTAGCTTGTTTAGTGACATGGTAGAAAGGTGCTTGGAAGTATTTATGGATGATTTCTCCATATATGGAGATTCTTTTGATTTTTGCTTGAATAACTTGGAAATTTTTTTTAATCAGATGTGAAAAGGCCAACCTAGTGTTTAATTGAGAAAAATATCACTTCATGGTGGTACAAAGCATAGTCCTAGGTCATATTGTCTCATGAGATGGGAAAAAAGTAGACAAGACAAAAATAGATCTAATAGGAAATTTACCTGCTCCTAACGGTTAAAGAGATCATATCATTCTTAGGACATACGAGCTTTTATAGGAGATTCATTAAAGACTTTAGTGCTATATCTAAACCTATGTGTCATCTCCAAAGTCAGAATGTACTCTTTGAGTGGGATTGTAACCCCCCACACTCTTATCTTATATATAGTAAGTAATTATTTTTGAAATGCTAATATAGGTGATGAGGTATGAATGAAACCTATAGATTGTAATAGTAGGAATAAATACCAGGGAGGCAAATTGATTGTGAAATTTAATTTTTTGGAGGTGTTTAAAATTGATAAAAGCAACTAAGTAAAAATATTAATTTTTTTTAGGTCAAAATAATATTATCATTGAACCTGAGAGATCCGAAAAACTTGGAATAGCCGTTTAGCACATATAGCGGTTCAGAGGAATAAAATAGTAATTTTAGTGTTTCGAGTGTAAATTTACTTTAATTTTGAAATAAATCATAAAAATAAATATTTTTAGGTTAAAATAACATTAAAAATGAATCCGGAACGTCGAAAAACCTTAAGAAAGTCATATAGATCAAATTGGAGATTCTTAGTGGCAAAACCGTAATTTCGGAGAAGACCAAAACAGTCCATGAACAGTGAATTTCAGGGCTGATGTGTTTAAAACCCCATTTTCATCCCATTTTCCCTAATTTCTTTCACTCCACTCTCACCCCACACCTCTTGGAACCCTAGAGGAAGATTAAGGGAGGAAGAAAAGGGAAGAAGGAGGTCACTAGAGCTTGGGTTCTTACTTGGAATTTTGATTCAAGGTAGGGGTTTTCTTCCATTCTCTTGCATTGAGGCTAGGGCATACATATATATACATTCTTTTGACTCTAAATCTTATATACTTGCTATGAAATTGTTGATTCTTGATATTTATGCAAATGTGGTCATGTTTAAACAATGCTATGGTGGAATCACCATTAAAACTCTTTTCTTGGTCTCAAACCCTAGTTCTCAAGGAAAAGGGGTTTTTCTCTTGATTTTTCCTTGATTCTTGAATTCAAAAAACTTTAGTGCTTGAAATTGAACCACAAAATGATATTTATGAGGATCTCTTGTATATTTTCTCACATTGTCTCTATTGTGCTATTTTATGAGAAATTTGGAGATATTGTATTTCTTGTATGGTTGTTCTGATGAACATGAGTGAGATGTTCCTTGTAAGGATGCTCATGCCAAAGAAACAAGACCTTGAGGGTGATAGGTTCCTTGTAAGGATGCTTGAGAAACCAAATCTTGAGAGTAAAAGGTTCCTTGTAAGGATGCTCATGTCAAAGAAACAAAACCTTGAGGGTGAGAGGTTTCTTGTAAGGATGCTCATGCCAAAGAGAACAATATTATATCATGTGTGGGTTTTTTGGTTTACTTTTGGGAAATTGTATGGCTCCATGTTGGTAATTGGTTTCACCTCTCCGTTTAACTTTATTGTTGTTCGTAAACTAGTGATCTATTAAAATGTCATGATTTTCCTTCAAAAGTTATATATATGATATTTGTGAAACGAGACCGACTTGTTTTATATGTTTCTAAACCTTGTTTGAGTTTGGAAGGATTTTCCTACAGAGCTTAGTACTCACCCCCTACAAACAATACCCCTTTTCAGATTATGGCCTAGAGGAGGAGCTTAGAGTTGATGAGCCGGCACAATGGGAAGCTCCAATAGACGGGAACGTGGATCCCGAGATTGATGCCTAGAGCTACATGCTCTTAGGTTTTACCCTAGGAAGTTTATTTTGAGACAATGTAATGTCTAATATTTTTGGTTATTCCGCTGTAAGACAAGTTTGATTCCTTTGGATGTAATTGCCATAGTTTGGCATATTCTTTTGGATACAATGACCATGATTTGACATAATCTTTTGAGATGATGTTGTAGATATCATGTATGATGAATGAAATTTCTTTATGGATGGAATTTATTAGTTGCTCTCATGATGTGAAGGGTTTTAGATAGTAATGTCGTCCAAAGTGGATATGGACTGTTTTAATGTAAAAGAAAAATTGCATGTGGTTATATGAATATGGATAAATGGACCCGGTGTGGTCAATGTAGTATAATTGCACATGTTGTATTTTGGGTAGAGCTCCCCGAACAAAGGAGACTCTGCTCGAATTTTGTTAAATTAAGGACCCCCAGTTTTTGGGGCGTTACAATGAGGATTTCCAAAAAGCTTTTGACAAGCTTAAAGACTTGTTGATTTCTAGTTTGATTATGCAGCCTCCTGATTGGTCCCTGCCTTTTGAATTGATATGTGATGTCAATGATTATGCAGTAGAAGCGGTGTTAGGCCAAACAAAGGATAAAAATTTGATCTATTATGCATTTATGCTAACAAAACTCTTAGTGATGCTCAAATGAACTATTCTACTATTGAAAAAAGTAACTTGCTGTTGTTTTTGCCTTAGATAAATTTCGTTCGTATTTGGTTGGTTCTTCAATTACTGTTTTTACTGACCATGCAGCCTTGAAGTATTTGCTGACTAAGAAAGACGCCAAACCACGATTGCTTAGATGAATACTCATACTTTAGAAATTTGACTTGAGCATCAAGGATAAAAAAAGGAGTGGAGAATGTGGTGGAAGATCATCTTTCGAGGCTGACCTATTATTTTCTTGAGGAGTACCTACCAATTAATCAAAGCGTCCCCGATGAGCAATTGTTTGGGGTTTTAGAGCTACTATGATATGCTGATATTGTAAATTATTTAACCACATGTACGCTCCCTTCTTCTTTTAGTTCTTTAGATAAATTTTTTTTGGTTTAAGGTACATAATTTCTTTTGGAGTGATCCATATTTGTTTAAGTATTATAAGGATCAAGTCAATTAGGAGATATCTAACCAATGAAGAGATGCTTAATGTAATTACATTTTGTCATAATGAAGCATGTGGGGGCCGTTTTTCTTCAAATAAAACCATTGCAAAAATTTTGCAGTGTGGATTTTATTGGCCCACACTTTTTTAAGATACCCATGCCTTTTGGTTAGCATGTGATAGATGCCAAAGGTTGGAGGTATTTCAAGAAGAAAATTTGATGCCCTTAAACCCAATACTTGTAATTAAAATATTTGATTATTTGGGCATAGATTTTGTGGGACCTTTCCCCCCATCATTTGGCTATCTCTATATTTTAGTTGTTGTTGATTATGTCTCTAAATGAGTTGATGTCATTCCTTGCCATAATAATGATCATCACACGGTGATGAAGTTTTTAAAAGAAAATATTTTATCATGGTTTAGAATACCTCGAGCAATTATTAGTGATAGATGATCTCATTTTTGCAACCGATTTTTTGAAAATTTAATGAGAAAATATTTCATACCTCATAAGGTTGTAGATCCCTACCATCCCCAGACAAGTGGTCAAGCTGAATTGACCAATAGGGAGATAAGACAAATTTTAGAAAAAAAATAGTTAACCCTGACCACAAAGATTGATCTTTAAGACTGACAGATGCGTTATGGGCAGCTTTTAAAACAATTTTGAGGATGTCTCCTTATAAGCTGGTATATGGAAAACCATGTCACTTGCCTGTTGAGCTAGAATGTAGAGCATATTGGGTAATTAAAATCATGAATTTTGATTTAGAAGTGATAGGGGTATCTAGAAGGCTTCAAAAAATGTTGATCACACAGTGTATTGTAGCATGATAGGTAGTCTACTCTATCTCACTACAAGTCGATCTGACATTGACTTTAGTGTAGATGTATGTGCACAATATCAATCTTGCCCCAAAGTGTCATACTTGCTTGCAGTTAAGCACATGATTCGTTACGTGAGTGGTATTTTAGGGTATGGTATTTGGTATACCTTTGAGACTAATGCCGAGATTGCTGGTTATTCTAATGCTGATTGAGTAGGGAATGTAGATGACTGTAAGAGCACTTTCGGTGTGTGTTTTTACATTGGGAAAAACTTGGTATCTGACCTGATTTAAATCATACACTCAAGTATATGTGATTAAATTGTAGTATTATTCGGTTAAGTCCGAGGTCGAACCCACAGAGAGTTATCTGTTGGGATTCAAATTAGGAAAGGTAAGACTTTCGTGCACGTAGTGTGCTTTACAAAAGCATGCGGTGTAAGCTTAGAATTGATGAACAAATAATTAAACTAAACTTTGGGTAACAATAACTGAAAAGTTACCCTTTAGTTTGGGGATTCAACATGCATTTTATTGTTTGACTATAAAAATGCTACCTTACAACAGTTAACTCCCATATTACTAGAAAGTTAATCGGTATGTTTGATGTATAAACTGAACCATATCATAGCAACTTATTAAGTTAGCCGGAAGGTCTATGCACCGTACAACAACTAAATTACCCTAGTAAACCTGAAGGTGAACCATTCAAAAGATTTACTTTAGCTATTCGATTGGCAGATCAATGATTGAATGAAGATAGAGTTTCGGTTTATGCATTGAATCAGAAACATTAGCTATGATGAGATTTGACCTATCTATAACCAATCTCCTGATTATTACACAAAGCCCAACTACATGCATCATTGTATCATGCATGAAGTACGTAATAACATAAAGATGAAATGGTAAATAGCAATAGGTTTAGCTCGGTCTTGATAACCATGATCATATAGTAATATGACATCGAGCGAAAATAGTAATAACCATCCATTAATTAAGGGAGGTATAAACATTAACGCATAAGCAAAACATCGGTATTCCAAAACACAAGCAATATTATACATGTCTTCACCCTTCACTAAAGAGTATAAACAGACTACTCACACTTCATTGCGATAGACGAGCAAGAAGGGTGATATAATCTCATTACAACGTAAAACAAATGCCAAAAATCAACGCAAGAGATCCTTCCCCGAGGAATAGTTGAAACACCCTCACTCTTATTACCGGCTAGGGCACAAAAGTGGGAGAGTTTCAATCCTCGAAGTAAAAATGATGTAAAAGAAATATAGAAGAAGAGAGTTTCTGGCTTAAAGAGTGTTTAGGGTAGGGTTTCTTCTTCTCTGGCTCTGACTTTCTTCTCTGGCGAAGTCTCCCTCTGAAATGACTGAACTCGGATATTTATAAGCACCAGGGAGGAGGTCAGGGATGACAGACACCCAGGGCAGCCAATCACAGCCTTTTGTTACACTTTTGGACCAATAGGAGGAGATGAGGGCTTAAGGGGCCATCGTCCGGACACCGCCACCACCGTCCAGATGGTGCTAAACCTCTAGTTTTTATGGTGGAGCCTCCTTTACTGACTTTGTGGACTTTGGCCAGTGTTGGGATGGTGCTTCACCATCCGGATGGTGAGCATTTTGCTGAATTATTTTTCCTCCCACTTCTACTTGTCTTTCGCACTGTCCTTCCAAGTTCTGATAATTATATGTGAAACCCTATAAAATATACAAATTAAACATTAGGCATAATATTATTCAAGTTAATCATTTTAATTTAATTAACGCACACTACTTACCCTAAATCCTAATTCATTGCCGCACTTTTTAGGGTTAATCACACCTTCCAACCAAACATTACTAGCCCTTAGTAATAAATAAAATCACTTTCATAGATTTAATGATTGCATTTAGCTTATGCAACAAGCCATTAAACCTCTAGGTGATCCCTAATGGACGAGTTTTGTCTCATGAAGGTTTCCAGAGAAGGTACCTACAAACTTGAACAATTAAGATAAAATAATCCATATTTTTCACATATAAAACTAAATCATCATTCTATCTTTATGCCAGAATACCTCCCCCTTCCTTATCACAGTAAGAGTAACATACACAAATTGTAACACTATTCTATATATTTTCAGAAAAAAACTTGTGTATGTGTGCGGGGATTTCTTTATTTCAAAAACACTTAAGAAATATCGCAATCCTTTACTAAGTTGTACAAGATTTATCTTCGACATCAATCTTTTCCTGGGAATCACTTAGCAAAGAACACACTCAAATTTTAGTGACTAGCACTCAATAATTACATGTGATAAAAATATTGAAATCAAAGCAAAGTAATGGTAAATGTAATATTTCAAAAGAAGGTTATTTGAATAAAATTGGAATTTGGCATAATCTCATGAATGAATATTACTAACATTATATTAAACAACATTATCAACATTCTCCTTGTTAATAAATAGATGAAAATGATACATGTGCATGATTCCTGGAATAAAAAAGGACTTTATTAGGGTTATAGCGTGGCTAAAGGATATTGGGTTTAAGAAACGACGTCTAAGGGATTCAAAAGCTATCCTTTTCAATTTGTGTAGCACACATCCCCCTTTAACTTTCCAGGCTCTTGTAGAACATCATACTTTTCATTTTTCATTTTCAATCTCATGCTTATAATTTCTTGGCTATTTTCTTTCTTTGCATACTTTCCTTTCCTTTCCTTTTCTTTTTTTCTATTTCTTTTCTTCTCTTTTTCCTTTCTTTTCCAACCGCATTTCTCTATTTTTCTTTTTTCCTGTATAATGCCTTTTTCAAGAGAGGATACAAGAAAATTAGATAACAAGAGTTGGACAAATATACTTGCATAGGCTCGGTTAACATATGGGTTTAAGAAAATAATTCTTACCAAGGCTCAATCACAGCTTACTATGTATACAGTTTTGCAAAAGAAATGGATAAGACTCAAAATAAAATTACAAATGGCCTTAAGATCATTTTCCAGAACTCATATACCTGCATGATTCTCATAAAGATTTAAAAGAGAATGTTAACATGTCATTTAACGAGTTCTAATCAAAACAAGATTAATGAGATTATTCAAATAAATTTTCTGCTGAACTAAAATTCTTACTTGAGTAAACGTTAAAACTTCCTCCAAGAAAGATTGGTTCAAAATCAGCATAAGGGTTTTACATCTCCACTATATATATAAGCTTCATAAAGGATGATGTTATTTTGAAAGTTTTACAAAATAAGAAATTATTTCGTGCTCAAAATGATGAGTTTTCTATAAAAGTATAGAGATAATGCACAAACAGTGTACGAAAATCCCCCGTGATTTGGTTAGGGTTATACTTGCAAATTAATAGAATGATAATATAACTTTACCGTGATTAATATGAACTAATTATCTTAACACAAAAAAATTTATATGCAACATCACAACCAACTAAACAACTGAAATAAAACCATAATTTAAAACATAAAAACAACTAAGAGTACTCAAAACCAAGTGCATAAACTGAAATGTAAATAAAGAGTTCGATTAAAGTAAAAAGAGAAAAAGAATAGAAGATGCAGGAGACTCTGGCTAGCTAGGCTGATGATGATGGACCACCATTGTATCTCCTTCCAAGCAGCCTTAGAATCTCGTTCTAGTTCTCCTCACACTTGGTCATTCTCTGATCAAATTGGGTCATCCTGGTCTCTAAACCCAACAAAATCTGTTTGTTTGTCGGATCATCAACTGGAATGTAGAGTTGCGGCTCCAATCTCATGCCGCACATATCTTGTAAGCATTGGACTGGAATAAGATGGTCTCTCAAAGTAATCATTGCTCTGTCCATACTTAATCCAATTGAGACGATCAAGTGAACAACTTGAAATTGGTTCAGAACATTGATTGAATTCTTTCATATGCATTAATCGACCACCCTTCACACAACTAAGACTAAACCTAAAGAGTTTTTTTTTTAGGTAAAATTTTGAAATTTTTTATAAATAGACTCACTAACCAATTCTTTATCGTCTGCCAGTTACAAAGGCGAATATAGATTGTCCCCCCCCCCCCCCCCCCCCCCCCGCAAAAAAAAACTTAAACTTAACATTGTCCTCAATATATAACATCATAGGATAAAATTTAAAGACAAATAATAATAAGGTTTGGAAATGAAACACATCTATAGTGCAAAACCCTAATCTACAAAACAAACAAAGAAACTACACAAAAGAAAAATTCTAGCTACTATAGACAAGAAGAGCTTAGGAGATAGATCAATCAGACTTAAGTTCCCTATTAGAGTTAGTGCTCAGTTTCAGTCGAGGTATGTTTCCTCCAACGAACTTCTTCTTGCTTAAGTTTCTTGCATCTCTTGATAATTTCTGTGAAAAATTTAATAAATTAGCATAAAACTCCACATCGGGATTTCCACTATCATTAACAGAATTAATCAAACAGACTTGTAGAGGGTCAGAACAAGAAGACGTGATGAATTTTTCCTCTACAATCTCATCAATTACATCTACCTCACAAATTTCTCCCTCCTCACCTAGGTGCTTTGTCAAATAAAAAACATTTAACTTTCTGGTCATATTTCCAAATAAAAGTTTCATGATTCCATTCCTACAATTAATTAATGCATTTGATGTAGCTAAGAATGGTCGCCCTAGAATGACAGGAATTTGTGTGGATACATGCAAGACTGGTTGTGTATCCAAAATAATAAAATCCACTGGAAAATAAAACTTGTCGACTTGAAAAAGTACATCTTCAAGAATTCCTCGTGGAATTTTTACAGAACGATCAGCCAACTGTAATGTAACATTTGTGGGTTTCAACTCATCCAATCCTAATTGCTCATAAACTGAATATGGGAGTAAATTGACATTGGTTCCAAGATAAAGCAAAGCTTGCATAATTATGAAATTCCCGATTATACATGAAATTTTAGGACTCCGAAGATCTTTGTACTTTAGAGGGGCCTTGTGCTGAATGATAGCACTGACCTGTTCGGTCAAAAATGCTCTTTTCTGTACATTGATCATTCTCTTTACTGTGCAAAGGTCTTTCAAAAATTTAGCATACGATAAGACTTTCTTGATTTCATCCAACAGGGAGATGTTAATCTTCACTTGCTTAAACAACTCAAAGATTTTAGCATGATTGTTCAATGGTTGAGATTTCTTGACTCTTTGAGGAAAAGGTAAAGGAATAGGATTTGATTTTTCTTTTTCCATCAGGCAACTCTGTTTCCTTTTCATTGGTTGATTCAGATTCAATTGCTTCATTCACCGGGGTTGACTCAGCTGCTGGCTCGAGAGTTTTGGCTTTGATGGTCTTGTCAATCACTCTACCACTTCTCAATGTGGTAATTGCTTGAACTTGACTCGGAGAAGGTTTAGAAGACACGACATTGAACTGAGTTTGACCTTGTAGAGGTTTAGGTTGAGATGAAAATTTTTCCTTCTCCGTTATGCTCAAGGACTGGGTCAAATTGGCTAGATGAGTCTTGATATCCTCAATATTTTGTGAAGTTTTGATCTTTAAAATCATCAAATGCATGGGTAGACGGAGTATTAAAACTCATTTGACTTTGAATGAACTGATTCATGGTGTCTTCTAGACTTCTCTTATGTTGAGTCCGAGATTGCGTTAGAGGTGGAGACTTGGTTGCTGAATCATAGGCTGTGTATTTTTTCAACTGAAATTCGAGTGATTCCGCCACCCTAGATTGTAAGTTTGAAATGACATTGGTTTGTTCCATCAAAACCTCCTTGAAGGTTGGAATGACTTAGTTTTAACAATATTTGGTGAGGCCGAGTCCCACATTTGGTAACTCTTCAAAGTGGTGTCAAAAAATTCAAATGCCTCATCTGGATTCTTGCCCATGAATTCTCTATGGGCCATCATTTCAACAAATTGACGCATTGTGGAAGGAAGGGCATCATAAAAGAAACCAACTCTCAAATGCATGATATGGGCAAACTTGGAGAAGATCCTTAAATCTCTTTCAACATTGATAAAAAATTTCTCCCTCTTTCATACAAAAATTCATGATTTGACGTCTCAATGCATTAGTGTGATGCACAGGAAAAAATTTCTTGAAAAATTTAGTTTGCAAAACTTGCCAACTTGTAATGGATTGAGCTTTCAAAGAATTTAGCCACTGTTTAGCTTTATCCTTCAAAGAAAAAGGAAAAAGTTTCAACCAGGCCATTTTAGAATTATCTTGTAATGGACCACATACTTCTTCAAATTCTTTCATATGTAAATAAGAATTTTTAGACTCAAGACCATGAAACTGAGGTAAAAACTATATTGTCCCTGCTTTAATATTAAAATTTGGAGCATTTGTGGGGAAAACAAAGCATGAGGAGACACTAGTGCGTGAAGGATGCAAATATTATCTCAAAGGTCTGGCATTCTGAATCACCTCTTGTTCTCTTTGATTATTATTAGCCATACTTAACTTAAAAGAGTTTGAAGATGCTTGTGATGATGAAGACAATGAAGATGAAAGAATAGATTGATTTACAGACCCTACTGATGACTTAACATACATAAATAATAAAAATAAAACAAACAGTATTTACACATATAATACAGGCTAGACAACTTCTCTATTCTTTTTCAAATCACCATAACTCCCCAGCAATGGTGCCAAAAGCTTGACCTGATTTAAATCATATACCCAAGTATAAGTGGTTAAATTGTAGTATTATTCAGTTAAGTTCGAGATCAAACCCACAGGGAGCTATCTGTTGGGATTCAAAATAGGAAAAGTAAGATTTTCGTGCACGTAGTGTCCTTTACAAAAGCTTGTGGTGTAAGCTTAGAACTGATAAACAAATGCTTAAACTAAACTTTTGGTAACAATAACTGAAAATCTACTCTTTAGTTCGGGGATTCAACATGCATTTTATTTCTTGACTATGAAAATGCTACTTTACAACAATTGACTCTCATATTACTGGAAAGTTAACCGGTAGGTTTGATGTATAAACTGAACCATATCGCAGCAACTGATTAAGTTAGCCGGAAGGTCTATGCACCGTACAATAACCAAATAACCCTAGTAAATCCAAGGGTGAATCATTCAAAAGGTTTACTTTAGTTATTCGATCGACAGGTCAATGATTCACTGAAGACGAAGTTCCGTTTTATGTATTGAATCAGAAGCATTAGCTATGACAAGATTTAACCAGTCTATAACCAATCTCCTGATTATTACACAAAGCCCAACTATGTGCATCATTGTATTATGCATGAAGTACGTAATAACATAAAGATGAATTGGCAAATAGCAATAGGTTTATCTCGGTCTTCATAACTATGAGCATATAGTAATATGACACCGAACGAAAATAGTAATAACCATCCATCAATTAAGGGAGGTATAAACATTAACGCATAAGTAAAACATCTGTATTTTCATAACAAAAGCAATATTATACATGTCTTTACCCTTCATTAAAGAGTATAAACGGACTACTCACAGTCCATTGCTAAAGACGAGCAAGAAGGGTGAGATAATCTCATTACAACGTAACACAAATACCAAAAATCAACGCAAGAGATCCTTCCTCAAGGAATAGTTGAAACACCTTCACTCTTATTATCGGCTAGGGCACAAAAGTGGAAAAGGTTCTATCCTCTAAGTAAAAAGGATGTAAAAGAAATGTAGAAGAAGATAGTTTTTGGCTTAGGGAGTATTTAGGGCAGGATTTCTTCTTCTCTGGCTCTGGTTTTCTTCTCTAGCAAAGTCTCCCTAAAAAAATGACTGAAGTCGACTATTTATAGGCACCAGGGAGGAGGTTAGGGGCAGCAGACACCTAGGGCAGCCAATCACAGCCTTTTGTTACACTTTTGGACTAATAGGAGGAGATGAGGGCTTAAGGCGGTTTAGCCACCGTCCGAATGGTGCTAAACCTCTGGTTTTTATGGCGGGGCCTCCTTTGCTGACCTTGTGGACTTTGGCAACCATTGGGATGGTGCTTCACCATCCGGATGATGAGCCTTTTGCTGAATTATCTTTTTCCCCCTTTTCTATTCGCCTTTCGCACTTCCATACTTCCAAGTTATGATAATTATATGTTAAACCCTACAAAATATACAAATTAAACATTAGGCATAATATTATTCAAATTAATCATTTTAATTCTATTAACGCACACTATTAACCCTAAACCCTAATTCATTACCACACTTTTTAGGGTTAATCAATATCATGGAAAAGTAAGAAACAAAATTCCATATCACTTTCTAAACTGAGTACAATGCAGTAGGGAGTTGTTGCACACAATTGCTTTGTCTAAAGCAAATAATATTTGATTACGGGTTTTCTCATGATGCATTAACTATGTATTGTAATAATTCTAGTGCTATCAGCATCTTAAAGAATCTCGTTCAGCACTCTAGGACTAAGCATATAGATATAAGTCACCACTTCATCTGTGAGCTAGTTGAAAACTAGGTGGTATCTTTAGAATATATCTAAACTCAAGATCAACTAGCCGATCTTCTCAATATGCACCTGAATTCGAAGATCTTAGGAAATTCCTAGGTATTTGTGCACTTGAGTGAGTGTCTGAGGAACTTATCCCTAGGAGCTGTAATGGAATTTCATGCAATATGGACTAAGTTGGTGGATAATTTTTATTTATTTATTTTTGGTTTATTTTCTAGATAAAAATCCAAAAATAATAGAAATTTGAAAAATCTAAAAAAAAAAAGAAATTAAAAAATCTAAAAATAGTTTTGAAGTCAAGTTTGACATTCATTTTTTTAGGATTTATGTAATTGCTTTGTTTGTTCTTTTCTTTGTTTTATTTGCATGGTTATGGATATTTTTCTTTGTATTTGTCTATTTGAAAAAATACAAAAATATTGGAAAAAAAAAAGTAAAAAGTTTCTCTTTTGTTTATTTTTTCTTTGTTAATGATCATGGTAATTTATACTTTGGTTGGTATTATAATAATTACATCCTTAAATCAAAGTTGAAATGTACATTGCTATGAGTCATATTGGGGAATAGAGAACTTAGAGACATAAATCTTATTTATGCTTCATTAGCCAAAATCTCTTTCACCCTTGAGTGCTTGGATAGTATTTACTTTTGAAAAATTTAAATCCAAGTACACGCCTACCATTCACTTTCATACTTAGGAGTTTTATTAGTTTCAACGTTAATGATCTTAAGTGACTCTAAGTGTTGGTGATAGATGAACACATGACTAAAGATTAATTAAACTCCAATCCCTTAAAAGATGCCGAAAGCCAATTGTGTAAAAAGAGCCCAATCTGACCAATCATTGAAAATGTGAGTGCTTGATTGTTTCCGTTGTAGTATAGCCTAACCTCCTAACATCATCCCTAAATGTATGTGGTATGTGTGTGACGGGAAGTGTCACTCTCCCTTAGGAATGATGTCAAAAGAAAGGGCAACGAAATGGTGGTGGATGAAATGAATGAAATGTGTGTGTGGGTGAACAAAAGTGCTCCCCAAGCGCAGGGAGTCTTTTGAGTATCGTGTTTTACTTGGAAAGTACTCCAATGTCGTCTCCTCAGGAAAGGAGGTGAATCGTGTTGAAGGTGATTTTGGTAAAAAGGGGAAAAGGTAAAAATTCTTTTGAGTTTGTGTTTTGTGTGTGTGATTGTATCTTGATGGAAAATGAGATGGGAAAAGTGTTGGCTAATCCGAAGGGTTCACTCTAATGGGAATGCCAAATCAACTCGAAAGCTTTCCTACAATGGTGCCTAGATGCACGATTGATTCATGGGAAGCTAGGGACGAGGTGGAAGTGAGTATCCAAGCATAACCCGTGACAAGTCTACGGGATATCAAAGACTCACAACCATGTCCACACCCAACCCAATCAAACCAAACCATCATACACCGAGAGGAGGAAAGAAAATAAGTTGAAATGGCATAACCAAGAGGTGGTCTCCCTTGGATTAGCCAACTTGAAAGCTTAGCTACTCATACTTAATGCAAAGACAATAATGAAATATAAGGTCATTGTAAAGGAATGAAGATGTGAGCTAAGTAAATGCAAGAAAACATAAACTAAAAGAGAGTGCATTGAATACCCATTTTAAAACTAAGAAATGAAGAACAATAAGTGCATTAATGGTGGAAGCTTGAATGAAGACTAAACTTGAAAGAAACTTGCAATAAATGACATTCAAGACTTAAAACAAAGCTTAGAAGATCCTTACAAGGTATTACAAGAAAATGTATGGAAGAAAATGCAAAAATATTAACTTCTCTCTCTAGCACTATTCATCTCCTTCCTTGGACACTCTCTCTCTATATTATAATGTATATCGAATAATGCTGAAAAAATGGTGTATTGAGCTTCCAAAAACGTCCATGGAGTGTCCCCTAGCTGTGTGATGTGATTTCCATCCATAGGGGCTGCAAGGGATGGGCTGGTGCAGGTAAGTGCAGGCTGTGCCTGCACACCCAGCATCTTCTCTCTCCTCATTCCTCATTAAATGCCCAAAGCTCCAAAAGTCCAATGTAGGTTGAGGAAGGGATGTCCAGTGTGTAAGGAGTGTCAGGGACAAGTGGGAGTGTGCTTGGTGGGACCCTCAAGGTTGTAGAGCTTGACATGCAGAATCTGACACTTTTCAGTAAAACCTATCGGTAGGTCGATGGAAACCTACCGGTAGGTTCCACTCTAGTGGGCTCAACCTATCGGTAGGTTTGGCGGTAGGTGCAGGTCCAGTAGCTAAACCTACCCGTAGGTTTTCCCTTGTTTTGCTGATTTCTTGGTTCCTTCACCTCTTGAGCTATCATCAAGCCATCCCTTCATCCTTATTCATCTTAAACACCATGAGAAGGCTTAGCAAGCATTATTTATCACCTTTTATCTACAAACATACCGAAATTCCATAAATAGCACAAACGATGCATATCCACTCATATTAACCATAAAAGCTAGCACAAAACGGATGCAAATGCACTTGGAAAGTGCAATATTTTTTGCTAATCACACCCCCCAACTTTAGTTTTGCTAGTCCCTAGCAAAATTTATTTTCAAAACAACATAACCAAGTATAATACTGCAACAAACCATGTCCAAAAATTATCCATCAAACACTCAAAATATCAAAATCATAATTCAATTAACATAATGAACTTGGCACAAATGGAACAAAAACTGTGGTATTTCATTAATGTGTTTCAAGATTGGAGTACATGGAGTCAGACATCAAAAAGAGACAAAATGGTCTACGACCTAAGGACTCTTCTACAAGGCTAGCTACTCCACTCCAAGGTATGTACAATCCAAAACAAAAAGAAAAGATAGAAACTACAACACCCTACTCCTGATCTCCCTCTCCATCATCATTACTCTCAGCAAAGTCGCTCTCTACCTCCTCATCCTCAGTGTCTTCATCATCATCATCTCCCACCTCAACTACTGTGGAGGCAGAGGGGACAGAGGCAGGAGGTGGAGGTCCAGTAGCTGGATGTGGTGGTCCACCTGGGACGGGCCTCCCTGGGAATGTATACATGAATAGCTCCATCATCATCACCGAAATACCATGCACAGTTACCTCAAATGCATCGAGGCGCTGGGATACTGAGCGCTTAGGTGCAGAGGTCGATGGGACTGTAGACGGTCCAGAAGATGGCACAGAAGGTGGAGGTCCCGAGAAGACAGGCTCAGTGGATGGTGCAGAAGATGAAGGCCCAGCAGCCTCAGACTCTGGCCTCGAAGCCCTAGCTCGCTCCCCCCGGCTCATCGCCGACCTCTTTTCACTGCTGGCCTTTCCTATAGCCCCGGTCCCGGGGGGAGTGAGTTTGTCAAACGCATAGGCCTTGCACTTGAAGTGCTGACACATCCGAGTTACCAAATTTCTGAAAGGTAAATTGGCCTTAGGTTTTTGTGTCTCAGCAAAATCTTTCATCACTTCCCACACGAAAAGAGCAAAGTCCACTATCTTCCCTGCCATGACTGCATCCAAAAGAGCCAACTTTTCAATGTTCGGCGTCTTTTCTGTGCCCCTCGGAAGTAGATTGTAATGAAGAAGTTTATTTAAAATTCCATAAGAGTGTTTTAACCCTCCAACCTGAACCGTCCCCTTGAACTGACTAGGTTCATCATACATCAAAGCTACAAACTCAGCAATAGTCTTGACTCGGGTGATGTTATGACAATAAACCGGCGTGGAGGAAGGTGGTCGCTCATAGTGCAGGAGGGTAGCAGTGATGGCGGGGGTCACATCAAACATCTTTCCCCATACGTTCGCCCTCAGAATCTCAGCCTCATTCACCTCCACCACATTGAGCTTCTGATAAAATTCCTTGCATAGAGACAAGTTATACCCATCCACAGGCTCGAACCAGAATGCCATCCCATGGGCAGCAATGAGCTGAACAACCTCGTTCCTCGGGTCAAGAGAAATGTGGTCGAGGTGTCGCTCGCATGTGATATTCTTTTCTTGGATCAACTGGTTCCTCGCCTCGTTTCTGGCCTTCTTCCTTCGTTCATTCCGGTCCCCGCTTGACCCCTCCGCACTCCTCTTGCGACCACTAGGATCCTCGGGTTGAGAAGAGTCGGGTCCGATTCGCTTGGTTCGGGCCATGCAAAGCAACAGTGCTTGGACAAGTTGAACACGTTGAGATCCATAGTCATGTTCCCAAATGCTAGCTTCATAAGACCGTTCCTACAATTAATCACAGCATTATATGTGGCAAGAAAAGGTCTTCCAAGTATTACAGGGATTTGGGAGCTAAGATTTGCAACCGGGTGAGTGTCAAGCACAATAAAATCAACGGGAAAGTAAAATTTATTGACTTGCACTAAAACATCCTCAACTACTCCCCTTGGTGTTCGGAAACTACAGTCCGCCAGTTGAAGCGTGATTGGAGTAGGCTTCAATTCTTCGAGCTGAAGTTGTTGGTACACCGAGTACGGAAGGAGGTTCACACTAGCACCCAAATCAAGCAATGCTTGCTCCACCCGACAATTCCCGATTGTTATGGCAATGGTGGGGCAGCCGGGGTCTTTAAACTTCGGTGGGGTGTTCGTCCTCAAGATTGAGCTCACTTGCTCGGTGTAGAATGCCTTTTTGTGGACATTGAGCCTCCTCTTTACCGTGCATAAGTCTTTCAAGATCTTTGCACATGATGGAATTTGCTTTATGGCATCAAGAAGTGGGATGTTGATCTTCACCTGCTTAAACATTTCAAGTATATCAGCATAATTAGCCACCTTGACGGGTGGCTTCAAACGATTAGGAAAAGGAGCAGGGATGGGGAAACATGCACATTGTTATCACTTAAATTTTCTTTCTCAACTACCTCATCACTCACTTCACCACTCACCTCATCACTTTTTGTGTCACCCTTAGTCTCCTTCTCTAATGGCAATGTGGCATGGGTAGAGACTTTTGGCACAATGGTCTTATCGACTTGTTTGCCACTTTGAAGGGTGGTAACCGCCTTGAGTTGCTCACAAATTTCTCTTAAGAGCTCCGATGACTCAATGACATGTTGACCTCTTGGGTTCTCTTGGGGTTGAGCGGAGAATTTCCCCTTTTCTTGTTGTGATGCTCCCATGGAGTTTGCCAACTTAGTGAGTTGGGTCCTAATGTCATTAAAAGTTATGGCATTTTGATTGTTAATGGCGGTTTGGCTTTGAATGAAAGCATGAACCACATCCTCCAAATTCCTTTTGTGGGGAGGTTGGTAGGTGGGAGGATTAGATGTCCCTTGTTGGGGAGAATTTTGGAGAGGTGGACTTGGTGAAAAATTCAGTGGTGGTGGGTTTGACGAATACCCTTCCGGATTGGACCGAGAGTATTGAGAGCTAGACGCTTGACCTTGAGATTGAAATTGATTTTGCCTAGGGGGCACGGGAGGTGTGTATGCATTTGAACCATGAGGAGTGGGGTTATCATTTCTCCAACTAAAGTTCGGTGATTACTCCAACCCGGATTATACGTGTTTGAATGTGGAGAGAATGATTGCCTTGTTTGGTTAAAGGCATTGACTTGCTCGTGATACACTTCCTTAAGTGCCAGAATGTTGGGGCACTCCGATATGGAATGCTCAACACTCTCACAAATCGAGCAAAACTCATTGATCTTTGAAAAATTAGACACCTCGTGCCTCTTGTTGACTTCAAGACTCTCAACCTTCCTTGACAATTTAGCAATTTTGGAAAGCAAGTCTTCCTGGTCTCTCAAGTCGTAAATCCCTCCCCCGTGAGTTTGACTACTCCCTGGAGGAGAAGACCTTGGTACATCGGTGGGATCCGTAATGTTCCAAGATTGTGCATTCTGTGCCAATGTATCAAAGTAATCCCCATTGGGGTCTTTGTTCAAAAACTCGCAATTGCACATCATGTCAATGAATTGTCTATGGGTCGGTGTGATTTCTTCATAGAAGAAACTTACCAATTTCCACGATTCAAAGCCATGATGTGGAATGGATGGTAGTAATTCCTTGTGCCGATCCCAACATTGGTAGAATTGCTCATTAGGCTTCTCCAAAAAGTTTTGAATTTCTTTTTTCAAAGTGGTGGTTTTATGAACAGGGAAAAATTTGTTTAAAAACTCGGAGAACATTTGCTTCCATGATGTTATGGATCGAGGTCTCAAGGAGTTAAGCCATGTTTTTGCCTTATCTCTCAGGGAAAAAGGGAAACAATTTCAGCCTCGCTATGTCCTCCATACCCTGATTGGTGAGGAAGGTCGCAACTATTTCCTCGAAATCTCTTATGTGCAAATAGGGTTCTCCTTTTTGATTCCGTGAAACGTGGGAAGTAGTTGCAATATCCCCGGCTTAACTAGGAAGAGACGAGCTTGGACCGGAAGGAGGATACATGAGGGTGTGGTGCTTCGTGTGGGTTGAAGGAAATTCCTTATTGACCTTGCCGGAGGTTCAATGTGGATGTTGTTCCCTTCATTAACGGGAGGGGGAAATTGTATTCTTGGATTGGGCATTCTAGGTTCTTGTCCTCCCCCACCCCGTTGCATGTTTGGATTGACACCTACATTCTCAAAATTATCACCCGCATCCTCGGGTGGGTCTTGATCAATGTTCATATTGGGGCCCAAGGGTTGTCTAACTAGTCGGTTTTGTTCATCCCGTCCCCACATATAACAAAACTATCTACAAATAACAATGTAAACAACAAAAGTATATACAAGGAGCAACGTATCTCAGCCCATGATGAACATCACGGGAATTACCTCCATTGTCCGAAAATCACCTTCTCAATTCAACGTTTTGCCTTCCCGGCAACGGTACCAAAAAATGCTTGATTGTTTCCGTTGTAGTATAGCCTAACCTCCTAACATCATCCCTCCTAAGGGAGAGTGACACTCCCCTTTATCCCTAAATGTATGTGGTATGTGTATGAAAGGGAGTGTCACTCTCCCTTAGGAATGATGTCAAAAGAAAGGGCAACATAATGGTGGTGGATGAAATGAATGAAATGTGTGTGGATGAACAAAAGTGATCCCCCAGCACAGGGAGTCTTCGGAGTATTGTGTTTTACTTAGAAAGTACTCCAATGTCGTCTCCTCAAGGAAGGAAGTGAATCGTGTTGAAGGTGATTTTGGTAAAAAAGGGGAAAAGGTAAAAATTCTTTTGAGTTTGTGTTTTGTGTATGTGATTGTATCTTGATGGAAAATGAGATGGGAAAAATTTTGGCTAATCCGAAGGGTTCACTCTAATGGGAATGCCAAGGCAACTAGAAAGCTTTCCTACAATGGTGCCTAGATGCACGATTGATTCATGGGAAGCTAGAGACGAGGTGGAAGTGAGTATCCAAGCATAACCCATAACAAGTCTATGGCATATCAAAGACTCACAACCATGTCCACACCCAACCCAGCCAAATCGAACCATCGTACACCGAGAGGAGGAAAGAAAATGAGTTGAAATGCCATACCCAAGATGAGGTCTCCCTTGGATTAGCCAACTTGAAAGCTTAGCTACTCATACTTAATGCAAAGACAATAATGAAATATAAGGTCATTGTAAAGGAATGAAGATGTGAGCTAAGTAAATGCAAGAAAACATAAACTAAAAGAGAGTGCATTGAATACCCATTTTAAAACTAAGAAATGAAGAACAATAAGTGCATTAATGGTGGAAGCTTGAATGAAAGACTAAACTTGAAAGCAACTTGCAATAAATGACATTCAAGACTTAAAACAAAGCTTAGAAGATCCTTACAAGGTATTACAAGACAATGTATGGAAGAAAATACAAAAATATTAACTTCTCTCTCTATCACTATTCATCTTCTTCCTTGGACTCTCTCTCTCTCTATATATATATATATATATATATATTACAATGTATATCGAATAATGCTGAAAAAATGGTGTATTGAGCTTCCAAAAACGTCCATGGAGTGTCCCCTAGCTGTGTGATGTGATTTCCATCCATAGGGGCTGCAAGGGATGGGTTGGTGTAGGCAAGTGCAGGCTTTGCCTGCACACCCAGCATCTTCTCTCTCCTCATTCCTCAAATGTAGGTTGAGGAAGGGATGTCCAGTGTGTAAGGAGTGTCAGGGACAAGTGGGAGTGTGCTTGGTGGGACCCCCAAGGTTGTAGAGCTTGACATACAGAATCTGAGACTTTTTAGTAAAACCTACCGGTAGGTGGATGGAAACCTACCGGTAGGTTCCACTCCAGTGGACTCAACCTATCGGTAGGTTTGGCGGTAGGTGCAGGTCCAGTAGCTAAAACCTACCTGTATGGCCTACCGGTAGGTTTTCACTTGTTTTGCTGATTTCTTGGTTCCTTCACCTCTTGAGCTATCATCAAACCATCCCTTCATCCTTATTCATCTTAAACACCATGAGAAGGCTTAGAAAGCATTATTTATCACCTTTTATCTACAAACATACCGAAATTCCATAAATAGCACAAACGATGCATATCCACTCATATTGACCACAAAAGCTAGCACAAAAGGGATGCAAATGCACTTGGAAAGTGCAATATTTTGTGCTAATCACACCCCCCAACTTGAGTTTTGCTAGTCCCTAGCAAAATTTATTTTCAAAACAACATAAACAAGTATAATACTGCAACAAACCATGTCCACAAATTATCCATCAAACACTCAAAATATCAAAATCATAATGCAATTAAAATAATGAACTTGGCACAAATGGAACAAAAACTGTGGTATTTCATTAATGTGTTGCAAGATTGGAGTACATGGAGTTAGACATCAAAAAGAGACAAAATGGCCTACGACCTAAGGACTCTTCTACAAGGCTAGCTACTCCACTCCAAGGTATGTACAATCCAAAACAAAAAGAAAAGATAGAAACTACAACACCCTACTCCTGATCTCCCTCTCCATCATCATCACTCTCATCAAAGTCACTCTCTACCTCCTCATCCTCAGTGTCTTCATCATCATCATCTCCCACCTCAACCACTGTGGAGGCAGAGGGGACAGAGGCAGGAGGTGGAGGTCCAGTAGCTGGATGTGGTGGTCCACCTGGGATGGGCCTCCTTGGGAATGTATACATGAATAGCTCCATCATCATCACCGAAATACCATGCACAGTTACCTCTAATGCATCGAGGCGCTGGGATACTAAGCGCTCAGGTGCACAGGTCGATGGGACTGACAAAGATGGTCATGTAGACGGTCCAGAAGATGGCACAGAAGGTGGAGGTCTCAAGAAGACAGGCTCAGTGGATGGTGCAGAAGATGAAGGCCCAACAGCCTCAGACTCTGGCCTCGAAGCCCTAGCTCGCTCCTCCCGGCTCATCGCCGACCTCTTTTCATTGTTGGCCATTCCTATAGCCTCAATCCCAGGGGGAGTGAGTTTGTTAAACGCATAGGCCTTGCACTTGAAGTGCTGACACATCCGAGTCACCAAATTTCTGAAAGGTAAATTGGCCTTAGGTTTTTGTGTCTCAGCAAAATCTTTCATCACTTCCCACACGAAAAGAGCAAAGTCCACTATCTTCCCTGCCACGACTGCATCCAAAAGAGCCAACTTTTCAATGTTCGGCGTCTTTTCTGCGCCCTTTGGAAGTAGATTGTAATGAAGAAGTTTATTTAAAATTCCATAAGAGTGTTTTAAACCTCCAACCTGAACCGTCCCCTTGAACTGACTAGGGTCATCATACATCAAAGCTACAAACTCAGCAATAGTCTTGACTCGGGTGATGATATGACGATAAACCGGCGTGAAGGAAAGCGGTTGCTCATAGTGGAGGAGGGTAGTAATGATGGCGGGGGTCACATCAAACGTCTTTCCCCGTACGTTCGCCCTCAGAATCTCAACATCATTCACCTCCACCACCTTGCACTTCTGATAAAATTCCCTGCATAGAGGCTTCAACAGGCTCGAACCAGAATGTCATCCCATGGGCAACAATGAACTGAACAACCTCGTTCCTCGGGCCAAGAGAAATGTGGTCGAGGTGTCGCGCGCATGTGACATTCTTTTCTTTGATCAACTGGTTCCTCGCCTCATTTCTAGCCTTCTTCCTTTGTTCTTTCCGGTCCCCGCTTGACCGCTCTGCACTCCTCTTGCGACCACTAGGATCCTCGGGTTGAGAAGAGTCGGGTCTGGTTCGCTTGGTTCGGGCCATGCACAGCAACAGTGCTTGGACAAGTTGAACACGTTGAGATCCATAGTCATGTTCCCAAATGCTAGCTTCATAAGACCGTTCCTACAATTAATCACAGCATTATATGTGGCAAGAAAAATTCTTCCAAGTATTACATGGATTTGGGAGCTAAGATTTGCAACCAGGTGAGTGTCAAGCACAATAAAATCAACGGGAAAGTAAAATTTATCGACTTGCACTAAAACATCCTCAACTACTCCCCTTGGTGTTCGGACACTACAGTCCGCCAGTTGAAGCGTGATTGGGGTAGGCTTCAATTCTTCGAGCTGAAGTTGTTGGTACACCGAGTACGGAAGGAGGTTCACACTAGCACCCAAATCAAGCAATGCTTGCTCCACCCGGCAATTCCTGATTGTTATGGCAATGGTGGGGCAGCCGGGGTCTTTAAACTTCGGTGGGGGTGTTCGTCCTTAAGATTGGGCTCACTTGCTCGGTGAGGAATGCCTTCTTGTGGACATTGAGCCTCCTCTTTACCGTGCATAAGTCTTTCAAGATCTTTGCACATGATGGAATTTGCTTTATGGCATCAAGAAGTGGGATGTTGATCTTCACCTGCTTAAACATTTCAAGTATATTAGCATAATTAGCCACCTTGACGGGTGGCTTCAAACGATTAGGAAAAGGAGTAGGGATAGGGGAAACATGCACATTGTTATCACTTAAATTTTCTTTCTCAACTACCTCATCACTCACTTCACCACTCACCTCATCACTTTTGGTGTCACCCTTAGTCTCCTTCTCTAATGGCAATGTGGCATGGGTAGGGACTTTTGGCACAATGGTCTTATCGACTTGTTTGCCACTTCAAAGGGTGGTAACCGCCTTGAGTTGCTCACAACTTTCTCTTAAGGGCTCCGATGACTCAATGACATGTTGACCTCTAGGGTTCTCTTGGGGTTGAGGGGGGAATTTCCCCTTTTCTTGTTGTGATGCTCCCATAGAGTTTGCCAACTTAGTGAGTTGGGTCCTAATGTCATTAAAAGATGTGGCATTTTGATTGTTAATGGCGGTTTGGCTTTGAATGAAAGCATGAACCACATCCTCCAAATTCCTTTTGTGGGGAGGTTGGTAAGTGGGAGGATTGGATGTCCCTTGTTGGGGAGAATTTTGGAGAGGTGGACTTGGTGAAAAATTCTGTTTTGGTGGGTTTGATGAATACCCTTGCGGATTGGACAGGGGGTATTGGGAGCTAGACGCTTGACCTTGACCTTGGGATTGAAATTGATTTTGCCTAGGGGGCACGGGAGGTGTGTATGCATTTGAACCATGAGGAGTGGAGTTATCATTTCTCCAACTAAAGTTCGGTGATTACTCCAACCTGAATTATAAGTGTTTGAATGTGGAGAGAATGATTGTCTTGTTTGGTTAAAGGCATTGACTTGCTCGTGATACACTTCCTTAAGTGCCGGAATGTTGGGGCACTCCGATATGAAATGCTCCACACTCTCACAAATCGAGCAAAACTCATTGAACTTTGAAACATTAGACACCTTGTGCCTCTTGTTGACTTCAAGACTCTCAACCTTCCTTGACAATTTAGCAATTTTGGAAAGCAAGTCTTCCCGGTCTCTCAAGTCGTAAATCCCTCTCCCATGAGTTTGACTACTCCCTTGAGGAGAAGACCTTGGTACATCGGTGGGATCCGTAATGTTCCATGATTGTGTATTCTGTGCCAATGTATCAAAGTAATCTAAGGCCTCATCGGGGTCTTTGTTCAAAAACTCGCCATTGCACATCATGTCAATGAATTGTCTATGGCTCGGTGTGATTCATTCATAGAAGAAACTTACCAATTGCCACGATTCAAAGCCATGATGTGGAATGGATTGTAGTAATTCATTGCATCGATCCCAACATTGGTAGAATTGCTCATTGGGCTTCTCCGAAAAGTTTTGAATTTCTTTTTTCAAAGTGGTGGTTCTATGAACAGGGACAAATTTGTTTAAAAACTCGGAGAACATTTGCTTCCATGATGTTATGGATCGAGGTCTCAAGGAGTTAAGCCATGTTTTTGCCTTATCTCTCAGGAAAAAAGGAAACAATTTCAGCCTCGCTATGTCCTCCATACCCTGATTGGTGAGGAAGGTCGCAATTATTTCCTCGAAATCCCTTATGTGCAAATAGGGTTCTCCTTTTTGATTTCGTGAAATGTGGGAAGTAGTTGCAACATCCTCGGCTTAACTAGGAAGAGATGAGCTTGGATCGGAAGGAGGATGCATGAGGGTGTGGTGCTTCGTGTGGGTTTAAGGAAATCCCTCATTGACCTTGCCGGAGGATGTTGTTCCCTTCATTAACGAGAGGGGGAAATTGCATTCGTGGATTGCGCATTCTAGGTTCTTGTCCTCCCCCACCCCATTGCATGTTTGGATTGGCACCTACATTCTCAAAATTATCACCCGCATCTTCGGGTGGGTCTTGGTCAATGTTCATATTGGGGCCCAAGGGTTATCTAACTAGTCGATTTTGTTCGTCCCGTCCCCACATAGAACAAAACTATCTACAAATAATAATGTAAACAACAAAAGTATATACAAGGAGCAACGCACCTCAGCCCATGATGAACATCATGGGACTAACCTCCGTTGTTCGAAAATCACCTTCTCAATTCAACGCTTTGCCTTTCCCGGCAACGGTGCCAAAAATACTTGATTGTTACCGTTGTAGTATAGCCCAAACTCCTCACATCATCCCTAAATGTATGTGGTATGTGTGTGAAGGGGAGTGTCACTCTCCCTTAGGAATGATGTCAAAAGAAAGGGCAACGGAATGGTGGTGGATGAAATGAATGAAATGTGTGTGTGGGTGAACAAAAGGGCTCCCCAAGCGTAGGGAGTCTTCGGAGTATCGTGTTTTACTTGGAAAGTACTCCAAGGTCGTCTCCTCAGGGAAGGAGGTGAATCGTGTTGAAGGTGATTTTGGTAAAAATGGGAAAAGGTAAAAATTCTTTTGAGTTTGTGTTTTGTGTGTGTGATTGTATCTAGATGGAAAATGAGATGGGAAAAGTGTTGGCTAATCCGAATGGTTATCTCTAATGGGAATGCCAAGTCAACTCGAAAGCTTTCCTATAATGGTGCCTAGATACACGATTGATTCATGGGAAGCTAGGGAAGAGGTGGAAGTGAGTATCCAAGCATAACCCGTGACAAGTCTACGGGATATCAAAGACTCACAACCATGTCCACACCCAACCCTGTCAAACCGAACCATCGTACACCGAGAGGAGGAAAGAAAATGAGTTGAAATGGCATACCCAAGAGGTGGTCTCCCTTGGATTAGCCAATTTGAAAGCTTAGCTACTCATACTTAATGCAAAGACAATAATGAAATATAAGGTCATTGTAAAGGAATGAAGATGTGAGCTAAGTAAATGCAAGAAAACATAAACTAAAATAGAGTGCATTGAATACCCATTTTAAAACTAAGAAATGAAGAACAATGAGTGCAATAATGGTGGAAGCTTGAATGAAAGACTAAACTTGAAAGCAACTTGCAATAAATGACATTCAAGACTTAAAACAAAGCTTAGAATATCCTTACAAGGTATTACAAGACAATGTATGGAAGAAAATGCAAAAATATTAACTTCTCTCTCTAGCACTATTCATCATCTTCCTGGGATTCTTTCTCTCTATATTACAATGTATATCGAATAATGCTGAAAAATGGTGTATTGAGCTTCCAAAAACGTCCATGGAGTGTCCCCTAACTGTGTGATGTGATTTCCATCCATAGGGGCTGCAAGGGATGGGTTGGTGCAAGCAAGTTCAGGCTTTGCCTGCACACCCAGCATCTTCTCTCTCCTCACTCCTCATTAAATGCCCAAAGCTCCAAAAGTCCAATGTAGGTCGAGGAAGGGATGTCCAGTGTGTAAGGAGTGTCAGGGACAAGTGGGAGTGTGCTTGGTGGGACCCCCAAGGTTGCAGAGCTTGACATGCAGAATCTGACACTTTTCAGTAAAACCTACCGGTAGGTTCCACTCCAGTGGGCTCAACCTATCGGTAGGTTCGGCGGTAGGTGCAGGTCCAGTAGCTAAAACCTACCGGTATGGCCTACCGGTAGGTTTTCCCTTGTTTTGCTGATTTCTTGGTTCCTTCACCTCCTGAGCTATCATCAAGCCATCCCTTCATCCTTATTCATCTTAAACACCATGAGAAGGCTTAGCAAGCATCATGTATCACCTTTTATCTACAAACATACCGAAATTCCATAAATAGCATAAACGATGCATATCCACTCATATTAACCACAAAAGCTAGCACAAAAGGGATGCAAATGCACTTGGAAAATGTAATATTTTGTGCTAATCAGTGAGGCATAATTAGATTGCTAAAAATAATTGCAATTGAATTGTTGAGAGCACTTATGCTTAAAAGACATTGCTCATGTGTAAAGCTCAAAGAACTCCTGCTAATCATGTTTATAAGAATACTTTAAAAGTACAGAATTCACAATCGTGTTAATTGAAGCCATAGAGTAGAAATGATAAAATAAAGGGGGAGTTGTCCAAAAGAAAAATCATTAGGACACTCACAAACTGGTCATGTATTCACTTAGACAATGTATTAGGATTTCATGTTAAGTTTATTAATGATTTGAACTAAGTGGAATCCTAATTGTGTTGGTGTTTGATTTCACACATGTTGCACTTGAATTAGTGCAACTTGAACAAAATTTGAACACGTATGAGTGGAATTGAACTAAGTGAGGAAACATTACTTTTTCTTTTTTGCACCAAGAAAACATTGTTTTAGGATGCATAAAATTAAGTAAAAAAATCCTTGAATATGGCTTAGAGTAATGTAATGAGATGATAAAATTTGGATGGAGCTATTATAATCTGAACTTGTGTAATTTTCATGATTTTTGACATTGAGAATTTATTGTTTAATTTGAAAATTGCATCACATTTAGATCTAAATGCATTCATGTATGTGCATATAGTTGTATATAGGTTGTACATACACCTTTGCATGGTTTTGAGGTTATAAAAGTAGTTGAGAGCCATTGAGAACATGAGATTAAATCCCTAAGGCTATTTGGTCACTACTTTTGATCCAGTGCACGCCTAAGAAAGAGCCCGAATCACCCCAATTTGGGTTTTTGGATCGATCCTGCAACCACTTTAGTTGTTTTAGAGATTTTTAGTTTAGGCCATATGGAAGATCTGAGTTTTTTTTTAATTTATTCATGGTTTGTACTAAAGTGCTCTATTTTATTTTGTTGACTTTTCATTTTTTTTTTACTTTTATTTTTTTAGTTAATTTTTGTTTGTTGTGACAATACTCTTAGTCCTATTTAGTGATGCTTTATCATATTTGACTTAGAGTTATATGTCTTATTTGTCCGTTTCTTACTTTATGTGCATGATTTAGCTTGTTGACCTGTGTTTATATGTGACACCCCAAAATCCGGGGGTCCCGTTGACAACCCGTCAACTCGCGGAATGGCCGTGAGTGCCGTTAGGTTCGACATCTCACGAGAAGTATCCCATTTACCGGGTTTATAACTCATTCCATATTCATCCCAAACGTTTCAACCATGTTTGGGAAGATATGAACATGTTACACGAAGATTGGGAGGCTTAGAAGTGACGAAATTAAGGAGGTGTTGATGTTTGGTAACGAAGGCACCAACACTAGCACCAATCTGGTGGAAACCCCTCTGTTTTCCTCTATTTTGACCATGATCGCTTCATAATCTGGAAAAGTTCAAAACATGAAAGTTGTAGATCTAGATGTCTAATATGTTGTTGCAAAATTTCAGCTCAATCCAACGGTTGGATCAAAAGTTATGACAGTTCTACGAAGACTGGTCCGGGCAGACAGTTGACTACCGGTAGCCAATACACACTGGACAGTCGACTACCGGTAGTTACCCATTGACTACCGGTAGTTGCTGCCCAGATTTGCTTTCTTGCTCCATTTTTCATTTCCAATTCATCCTAACTCAATTCCACATCATCCAAGACATGTACAACTATATTTTTACATTTTGCACAAGATCCATACACGACCATTACAATCTATCCCATACAAATATAATTCAAAAAGGGAATGAAATAAGTTTGCTTATACAAAATTTACATGTCATAAACCATTGTAAAACAAAGGTTTACAAAATCTTGAGATAAAGCCGCACTTAGGCCCCCTTCACCCTTGATGCTCTCCATGGGAGCCAATCGCCGGTGTAAACCCGACACCTGAAATTGTTTCCCGTATAGGGTGAGCACAACGCCCAGTAGAGATAAACCTATAGAGGTTACTCTTCCCCTAGATGCACATGCTCATGTAATCATCACATAAACATATAATTAATCATTTCTCATACTTATGCATTCTATGATGGAATGCAACAATGCTATGCCATGGAATGAAGTGACACTCACCCATGCATTTCAACCCGAGTCCTCACCGACTCACACAACACAATGCAACGCCAAAGTGTAATGCAACCCGTCTATTGACGGAAAAATCCTTCCAATGATCGTTATGAAATTCGATCATTATTGGAATCTACCCATTGAATGGGTGTTTTTATAACCAAATCCTTGTGTTTTTTTTGGGCAACGGATTTTCGGAATCACACCGCCGGTTCCGTACACCGTGTCACTTTTCTGGAATCTCACCGCCGGCCAAGTGACTCAACCAAGTGGTTTAGGGTTTTGCACCAAAGGAAGTCGACGTGCCCCTTCTTGCTATACCCAACACAAGTTTTCCTTATGCAACATGCGACTCAAAAAGGATCGTCGATCCAATTTCTCCCGAGCCCACATATCAAGCACCAAACAAGGTGTCGATTAAATCTATGCATCTCCCACACACCAACACTCATGCAATTGTCCCATGAATGTGATGCCATGATCATGCCCAATATGTAATGTATACTACATGAGCAATAATCAACACATATCCTCACATTCCATGGAATTTAAATCATAAGCATGTAAATTCCATAAACCATCATAAACAACATATCAATGAGCATATGTCAACACATCCATAACACATTCAAACATGTGATTCCAATGGCATCAAATAACCATTTAAACAATCAAGGCATTTTATCAAACACCTTATAGGCACAATGTATAAACTCATAGCATGCTTATCCAACACTTTCAAGGCACATTTCATAACACATAGCATGCCTCCAATAGCCATAAGTCATATGATGAATTACATGTAACATCCTTATATCAAAATTAAACTAGGATCTAGCCTAAACCAATTTCATGCTCACCTTTTCATACTCATAACCATAAACACATATATACATCATTACACATGCATGTATATATATATATATATATATCCTTAACCTAGCTACACCTAGGGTAGAATGATCCAAGATAGGAATAACCCCTACCTCAATAGAGATGTAGGCAATCTCTATACACCAAAATCACTCAAAAACCAAGACTTTCCCCAAACTTCACCCTTGGATATTCGGTGAAACGCCTTGTTTTTGGTACGTAGTCGAAGCCCTCACCGCGTAGAGCAACTTTAATTCTTGGTTCTTGTCGATCCGAGCGACGGAGCTCCGGGAATCCAAGAGAGAAGACTTGAAGAATTGATTTTCTCTCTTTCTCTCTTCTCACGCCTGAACCAGCCGGCCAAATGGGTATAAAATATCTGATTTTTCAGATATTTTGCCCCTTTTATACTTTTTAAGACTTGACCCGAGTCGCGCCACATGTCCCCCACTTAATCGGGTCCGATTTTATCCCGAAACGATTTATTTGATCTCGGTTTAACTTCAATTTAATTTTATTTGAACTTTAACTTAATTTTAAGGAAATTTAATATTTCTCGTTTTTGGGGACCTTTAAAAGGTCAATCGCCACGCAGTCGTCTCGAACTACGTGCAAAATCCGACTATCTCGGAATTCAACGAAATTTCTGGTGGTCACTAGATTTCGCGTTGCGAATCCAACGACGCACTCCGTTTCCTCATCCGAGGTCTAGAACATATGTATTTCAAATACGTGCAGTAATGGCAAATTACCATTTTGCCCTTTTTCAGAAAAATTTCAAATTTTCCCGGGTTTCACATTATATCTTCTTATTATACCATGATTCTATGTCATGCTTGTTATATTTTGTCATTGGGTTGTGTGACGCCCCAAAATCCGGGGGTCCTTTCTCAACTCGTTGATCACCCATCAATCCGTGGAAGTACCCGTGAATGCCACATAACCCGATACCACGTCATCACATCCCCTTCACCGGGATCATAACCAACACAGAGTTTGGGTAGAGTCTCCCTTGTACCCGAACACTCCCAAATGCATAACCTGTACACATATCAATTACTTGACAATTCCAATGTCCAATCCCTATCAATTTACACTAAATATTGAACAAATTACATCTTTTAAGCAAGAAGGCTCAAGTCCTAAAGGCTTGACAAGTTATATTTAAATTTTTGAAAATTTAGGAAGAGGTACCAGTACCTGAGCCTTCTGCCTGCTAGGTATCGATACCTGAGCAACGGGGTACCAGTACCTGGACCTTTATTTTTCAGGTTTCTTTCAGTTGCCAGGTACCGGTACCTAGGTGATGAGGTACCAGTACCTGAGCCCACTAGAATCTAGGAACTGGTATCCACTAGTCTAGGTACCGGTACCTAGGCCTTCTGACAGCGTAGTACCGGTACCTGGGCCAAGAATTTCCCAATTCTTTTCAATCTTCAACTTTAACTCATCTAATCTCATAGAAAATTCACCCAAACTCATATAACAACTAATTTTACACAAAATATAGTCCATATGAGTTCATTACACAACCCTTTATACCACATTATATGTTCAAAACCAATTACACAATTGTTTACTAAATGTAATTGGAAAGCCACATCTCGATCTCTTCTCAACAAGGACCCAAGTGAGGGTTGTCCACCTGCGTTTGTCCCGCACCTAAAATATTGTCCCCATAAGGGAGAGTCACACTTAATAGGGTATCTCCTAAAGAGGTTATTCCCCAACCCAAATGCATATGAAATATTCACATGCAATTCAATAATTAACCATTCACTCAAGAATATATAATTCAACAATGAATTCCACAATTTCATGCCATGTCATGAGGTGAGACTCACATATAAAATGCAACCCGAGCTTTCCATCGGCTCTAGTTCCCATACCACATGCAATGTCATGCGTATGTAACCGGGCATTCCAAACCCCCGCCATTGATGTTACACATCCAATGATCATTTATAAATTCTGGGTTTTTCTTGGGGTGGGTATTTATGGACTTCCACCAATGGGTACCCAACCGACACGGCATCTATGGACTTCCACCAATGGCTCCGCGTACGCTGACACACTTTATGGACTCGAAAACCAACGGAGTGGGTATACAAATCACCGGGTCTTGCACCCAAGGGAGAATCTAGCATTTTTTGCTCACCCCGACCCTTTTTTTTCAATGCAACCCGTGTGACTTAGTCGAACCTAAGTCCAACCTTCCCGAGCCCACGTACCAACCACCAAGAATGACGTTTTATCAAATCATGCACACACCGACACTCATGTCACATGCCCACGAATGTAATGCTTTTCGTGCATATGCAAATGTAATGAACAATTGCATTCCATATCATTATGCAACCAAGTTTTCAATTGGACTTACAACATCATATTCAACATGTCATGAGCACAATATGAACAATTCCAATTCCTCAACGTAACTTATATCATAAAGCATATAATTACATTTCAACATCTTCACAAAGTATGTTATATTAATTTCATTAAATTAACATGCTCATTTCGTTCAAGGCATTTATCAAACACTCAAAAGAAACAAAATCATGTAAACACATAACATGCCCAATTTATCACATTCCTCATGAAGTCATATACAAGCAATTTCAACAAACCCCATTTCATGCAAAAATTGGTTTTACCCATTCTTGTACCATTTTCTATACTCTAGTTACACTATGAGTATATTTAGACAAGAGATTTCATATCTATCATGTTACCCATTTCATATACTAATCCTAGGTTGAAAATAAACCTAGATAGGAAAAGAACCCTACATCCTGAAACGTAATACACGTGATAAGGACTCCAAGAAAATCCAAATCAAGCTTCAAACCTTGATTTCTAAAATTTTTGATCTTGAGACTTCAGTGAAATCCGCAATTTTTGGTACGTTGACGTAACTCTCGTCGCGTAGAATAACTTTCGTTCTTGGCCCGAAGCAATCCGACGAACGAATAGTCGTAGATCGCAAGAAGACGTTGAAGAAAATGTTGAATTTCTCTCTTTTTTCCCTTTCTCTCTCTATCAAAAATCAGTTGAGTATTGGGGAGAAAAATCTAATTTTGTCCCCTATTTATACTCCCAAATACTTAGCTCTTATTAAGCCACACGTGTCTCCTTTTTCTGATCCGATTTCGTCACAAATCAGTTAAATCTCGTCTCGTTTTAAGTTCAGTATAATTTATTTGAACTAAATTTAAATTATTTTTTGTGTTTCACAATTAAATTCAGATCGCGTTTATTTTAGTCACGCGGCTCCCGATCACATTGCAAAACGCGAAAAATCTGACTATCTCAAAATTCAACGAAAATTGACTGAGTAACTAGATTTCGTGAGGGGAATCTAATGGTGAGGTTTGTTTTGTTATCCGAGTTCTAAAAAAGTTTGATTTTTCAATCCATACCGCAATGGCTATTTACTATTTTTACCCTTCTTAATAAAATTTTAAAATTTCTCGGGTTTTATAGGTTGACATTTATAGAAAATAAGGAAAAATTATTTTTGGTAACTTAATTTTGCACCCTGCTTGTCATATGTTGTCATTGGGTTGACATTTGTGACAAAAAAGGGAGAATATTTTATTTACTTATGAGAAAAATTGGAGAGATTTACTCTTGACTAGGTTAGATATGTTGCATGTGAGCATAATAAGGGGGAGTTTATTCAAATACTTAGGGGGTAAAGTTGGCATGAAGTTAGCTACTTTACACTAGTTATTTTACTCGTGAACACCAACTAAGGGGGAGAACTTGATGTGATTGACATTGCTATATTAATAGGTTCTCAAGCATATGGGGCGAAGTAGTTCATAATATGTTATATATTTTCACTTGCATAATGTCGATATAAGTATGTCCTATGCTTAACTTGGTGGTCAATTCACAAACATATATATGACGCTTTTCACGAGGTTTTGATTTGTGTAGTGATGTGCAGGACTATGATCTTCAAGCTACATTTTAAGAAGTAGATCTTGAACTTAGATAGATATTTAGGGAGATTAGATTTACAATCCTTTTATTCAATGGTTTTTGGGTTATAATCTTAATTTCTTGCTTATGTATGTTGTCATGAAATTGTCATAATGGGAGATTGTGAGATCACATTTTGTAATTGGTTAATTTCATGGAGTCCATTTTGAATTTCAACCTATTTCATGGTCATGATGCTATAAAGTTTGACAATCCGAAAGCGTAATTGAAGGGAGGAGATCAAGCATCAAAGCTATATCATTCACATTTCGGATGCATCTTTAAATTTAGGACAAAGGTAATGACCTAGACACCTCCCTTAGTTATTTAGCTTAGGAGGATTAGGGTTAATTAGAATTTGAAGCATTCCGTGTATGGCTCCTAAATGTTTTTTTAAAAAAAAAAATTTTTTAAAACCATTTTTTTTTCGAAAACATAGATTGAACAATTATCCGACCCCTTTTGAGCAACACCCTTTAGTGCTCAAGAGGACAAGTTTTTTTCTTGATTTTATGTTTAAAAACCAGTAGGGACCAGTCTATGCTCCCTAACCTTCTCTAAAGTAGCCTCTTCATGACATAAGGAAGTCGAGAGGGAAAAGACCATAGGTGAGGATAGGGCTCGCTCTATAAGCTCACTCGAGTGGTCCCATGACCTTGCTCGAGCGGTCTCATAGTAACTTGAGTGGTCTGCATCTCCTAATTAGGATTGAAACATGATTTTCATTCTAGTAACAACCGCCCTCCCACTGATCAAGTGGTTGTTCGCGAATCTGAATTTTCTTGTTGACCAAGATTAAACTTATTCCAAACCTATAAATAGGGAGTTCCTTTCCTTCAACTAGAGTAAGTCTCTTATAAGCCTTTTGAAAGAGAAAACTCATATTCTACCAAGAGAGATTCAACAACAACTCTAGATCTTGAAGACCCAAGGCTACCACTAGAGATTTTATCCAACCACACAACTTGATGTTGAAGATCTTGATGGTCTGAACCAAACCCATTGGTGTGTGCATACCGAGAATCATTGGTGTGCCCATGATTGATCAAGGCCAAAACGAACAGTGTGGCGGGGAGTTCAAGTGAAACTACATAAGACGTCGAAGGATGACCTTTGGTGGAGAGATATACATAGGAAAGGAACATCTAACCAAGATATTAGTTAATATATATAAGACTCGAGTACTTGTAGATTGACTTTGAGAGTAGTGGATTAGGTTTTGGTGAACCCCCAAATGGTTCCTCGTGGTTTTTTACGAAGAAGGTTTTCCGCGTCAACAAATCACTTGTGTTATTTATTGCTTGTGCTTATACACTTGGGTTTGGGATCCCCACAAGATTGAGTGTTTGAGTGAGATAATTGACTATTAATTAACATCAATCTTCATGGGTGTAAGTGATCGTGGTGATTAAAAGGGGTTCTCACTAATTAATTGACCAATCTTTGTGAGAATATGTAATTGTAGTAGATTAGGTTTTAATTTATAATCAATTGTGCTTAAAATTAAAAAACCTATTCACCCCCTTCTAGGTAGTATTGTACACTCCATGTGTATAATCGTGAGGGAAGATCCACATAATTTCTATCCCCTCCCAGAACAACAAGATTCGCCCTCAAATTTCAATCTTTTTGTTTGACAAAATTGTTATATGATTTGGATTTTGTGTGGTAGTACCCAAACTAACCTCATAGGATTTTCCAGTCACTTGAATGTAAAAAATGTTTTCTACTTTTCTTTTCTTTATAAAGGAGAAGAGTATAACTCAATCTGGTCTCCCAATCTTGAGTACAATGAATTAGCATTGTCTCCTAAACATGTTATGATTGGTTAATCTAACTCAATAGAAGTATTCAAATGTTATAAAACTAAGAGCATATATAAAACATAGAATTGCAAAGAGAAGGGAATATAAAACTCTAAAGAATTTGTTTTTTTTTTCAAGCTTGTATTTTTTAATGTACCGAATACCTCCTTTTATAGGCCTTCAAATATAATGGCCATGTATATCAATGGAGAAGGGTTACTTTCCATGCTAACCCCAAGAAGTTTCTTAATGCCAATATTTTTTGTTTCGTCGAGCCCCAATCTTGTGGTCCTCCATTGAGTGTGGGTTCAATTGGATGAATATGTCAAGTCAAGGTCAACGTACATAGAAGCAAGGATGGTGCATCGCCTATTTCTCGTACTCACTTGGGAGCTAAAATGAACACACCTGCTACCTTTACAACATTCCCCCTTGGATGATTGCAATGCTAAAATAATTTTCCATGTTAAAAATTTGTTAGGAAACCATGTGAGGCAAAACCCTGTGAAGAAAAAAGAGTACATATTTTGATGAATCTTAGAATAGTGTTGGACGAACTAATGTTGTCTCATTAAATCTTGCCAGGAAAACCCAATGGGTCAAAACCTAGATGAAGGAAAAAGAGTAAAATTTTCTTGTATCTTCATATGGATACTCCATTGATGAAATTCTCCCATTGACTAGAAATCAACTGTATTGGTCACACACCAAACACGTTCCTATGTCGTATACAAATTTATTGAATATCGATGATGGTAAAACTTTATTAAATAGATCTACAAGATTTTCACTAGATCATTTCTGTTTTACTTTAATTTCATGACTCTGCTAGACTTCATAAACATATATGAGTTTTGGTGAAACATTCTTAGATTCTATCGCCTTTGATAAATTCTCATTTGATTTGTGCAATAAAAGTAGGGTTATCTTCCTACAACCTTGTTTGTGAACACATACCCAGTTTGTGAATGAGCCTTGTTGGATCTGATAGGTATTTAGAATCTGCATATCCTACTAAATGTGGACCATTGATTGATTTTTTTTGGTGTAATAAACTCAAATCTGTAGTTCTACAGAAATAGTGAAGACATTTTTTATGTCATTCCAATGTCGTCGAGTTGGCATAGAACTAAATCTTGCCAACAAGTTGACTACAAATGCTATATCAAACCTTACATTGTACTAAGTATAACAAAATATGTATTGCAGTTAGGTATGGTACTTCAGGAGCAAGAAACATTTTTTTTTATCCTTTTTAGGACTAAAGGGATCCTTATCGGCATTAAGGGATCAGATGACCATTGAAGTACTCAACGGATATGTTCCATTCATGTTAAACCGCTTCAGGATCTTTTTGGTATAGATTGTTTTATGGATAAGAATTTCATTTGACGTATGATCGATCTGTAGGCAGAGAAAATACTTTATTTTTATGAGATCTTTCATCTAAAATTCTTTTTTCAAATATTTACCTGGAAAAGAACACATGGATAGGATCATCCCTCACAATTATACACATGAAATTGCTAGAAATAACCAAGAGGTTGGGTGAAAAGATTTATCAAAATTATCGCTCAAACAATCACTAATTTTAGACTTGATCTACCACAATTACTAATTTTCAAGTTAATTATGCAATTAAGTATGTTAACCCCTTTTTAAATAACCCGAACACCCCATCTTGTGAATTCTTGCAATAAAACAATTAAAGTGGCAATTCATTAAATAGAGTGTGTGTGTATGTGTGAAATTAAAACTATCAACAAGGGCATCCACAACACATGCAATTTGTTGAGATGGAAACCCTTCTCGAGAAAAACCATAGAACCAATCCCAATTCACCTAGAGCCTGATCCACTAAACCCAAAATCAATTTACATGTACTCGAGTCTTATAACTCAACCACTTTCTATGTCTAGATGCTCCTTTCTGTATTAAATCTCTTCTCTGGATATCATGCAAAGTCTTGAGTCGCTTCACTTGGACACGCTCACCACAATAAACTGTCTAGGGCCCTTGAGCAATCTTCAAAGCTTCACGCCCAAAACTCTCGGAATGCACACATCAAAGTGGGTTTTGTTGATTACCAAGCTATATCTTCTTCTCCAATGTGTGAAGTTGAATAGGAAGAATCAAGATTGTTTGACCTTTGGATCTTAGGAATCTAAGATTGTTCATGAAGGACTCTGGAAAGTATTAGAATATTTTATAGATCATAGAGGCTTTCCCTAGCTCAGGAAGGCTTACCCTTTATATAGGCACGAAATATGGTTTGTCTTGGGGACCAAGTAAACACAATTCACAAACCTATGCTCAAGTCGTTAGAGAGCAGTTGTCACTGGAAAGAAAAAAAAATCCAAACTAGATTTGGCAAGCAGAGACCACTTGAGCTGTCTCAAGACCACCTGAGTGGCCTGAGAGTGACCTTTATTGCGCAACTCGTCAGCCTTTCTCGATTTTATCCCTAAGTGCTTAGAGGTTACTCTAGTCAAAGGCAAGCGAGCAGAAGACGGTGCCTATTGGTTTTTAAGCTAGAAACCCAACAAAAACTTATCATATTGATCACTAAAGGGTGTTGCTCAAATAGGGTCTGATGAATGACTCAATCTATGTTTTGAAAACACATTTAAGGTTCATAAAATCTTTTTCAATGAAGAGCCTAGGATTCATTATCCGTTATTCCTTATTCCAATTACAATTACCTAAACACCGTAAGTCTATAAATAAACTGAGGGTTTTAGTTCTCCAAGTCATTACTTTTATCCTAAACATTAAAGGTGCATCGGAAATCTTCTTGATTTATCTTTGTAGCTTGAACCCCATCCTTTCATGTGGCCTTTAGAGTTTTGATCTTTGGAGCATTTTTGACCATGGAAATAGGTGGGAATTTATAAAGACTTCATGAAATTAGCCAATTACTATAAAATTCTTAGCATTAGTTGCTTTCATTAACTCGTTAGGAGGTCCAATCAAATTCACAGTATTAACATATACTGCAATGATAGCAAATCCAAATTTTAATTTCTTTATAAATACAAATGGGCATATTGGATTGTTAACACCCTTCCTTTACCAAGTACTAATTGAGATGGTTATGCAACATCTTCCAAATTGCTTCAATTCATACAAGGATCGTCTTACCTTAATTAAGTACATATTTCGTGGTTTGATGTGTTTGCTTCAGGTAATATTCGGGTACTTTCATATAAATATCAATATCCAACATGTCATACATATATCCAATAACTACATCCATAAGACTAATGTTATATTAGTAACAAGTCAACCCTATGTGGATGTGAAACCTCTCCAAATATTTTGGAGATAAACACCAATCGTAAGGTCTGAGACAACCCAGAAAGCACTTCGATCATATCAGGATCAACTTTGTAAGCCTACTTGGGTATTGAGTATTTATTTGGAATAACTGAATTCTTTGCACTGGATAGTTGCAACTCTGGAAAAAAGAATCCAGTAAAACATAGAACCATTCATATATGGGTGTATATAGATAAGATATATATTTTATTTTATATGGATTCATTTGATTCTGTTGATTCTTACTCGAGCCGGATGATGAAAAATTATCATGTCCGGTTCCTTCGGGGGATGGATCTATACGAATTCACCTATCCCAATAACAAAAAAACCTGACTTGAATGATCCTGTATTAAGAGCTAAATTGGCTAAAGGTATGGGTCATAATTATTACGGAGAACCCGCATGGCCCAACGATCTTTTATATATTTTTCCAGTAGTAATTCTAGGTACTATTGCATGTAACGTAGGCTTAGCGGTTCTAGAACCATCAATGATTGGTGAACTGGCAGATCCATTAACAAGATATCGAAAATATAATTGCATCTATTATAGATGATCATGTTTCTTCATAATCGGTCCTAGATTTCTACAAGAACCTTTGTGCCACTAAACATGCTGGATGTCACATATTTACATGTTGTTTTCATATAGATACCCACTTATATTCTACAGGTTTTACATCTTCAAGTGTTTGGACTACGGGTTCAGTTTGACAATTTCCAGTGTCTAGGACTACATGTTCATATTTACATCTTCATGTGTATTGTACTATGAATCCAAATATATTATAAGATTCCTTTCACTTTAGCCAATCATTTCTATGTCGACATTCATCTATTATGCATGGTTCAAGATCATCATCTTTCAAGATTTCAGAGTTACTGCAAATTTGTGTGTGATTCCACATCTCTCCCATACATGCATAGGTTAAAGAAATTTCTTCATTTGTAAATCTGTAGTTCTGCAAGAGTTTTTATTTTTAGGAACTTTTTCCTCTTTAGGGGTTATTGTTTGAGATGATGTGGGTGCATATGTATTTTCTAATTTAACAATTTCTTCTCAAGTTGTATCTGATTTTCCTTCTCTAAGGAGCTAAATCTTTTTGAACCTTAGGTCGACCATGCTTTGAGCATGTACTGCAAGAAAGCACACATCATTCTTCAAGCGCTTACGTTGTTCTTCAGGTGGCAAATGCCCTCCGCCTAATAGAGATAAGATTGTCTCATTATTCTTTTGTACGTGCATACAATATTGAGATTTAATTATTTTTAGGTACCTTTGCTTCTGTAGGGGACACCTCTTTAGGGGATGTTAGTTTACTAATTTGGTATTAATTAGTATTTCTATTCCCTGTTTTTTGAGTGTGGCCTCTTCGAGAGTGTCAACTTCTTTATACAAATTTTATTATGTCTTATTCTTTGGTCTTTTTAGGAGTGCCAAATTTTTAATTATTTTTTCGAATTTCTTCCTCTGTTGTGCAATCTTGTTTTTTGTTATGACAAGTCTTTCATGCTCGTAGATAAATTCATTGTTGAATGTTTTATAAACAAAAGAAAAAGATATATATCTAGTATATTGATGAGCATGTAATATTGCATATTTAACGGCCTCATTACATGCATTTTAACTTAACTTTGCATTTAATTACTTAGAGTTAGTCGAAGTTATGAATAATGTGAAAATTTTGATGTTGCAAGTAATCATAGGGTAAATGATAGCTTTTGGAACCTTGCAACTAAGTGTGGATGAGTGGTGAAGAGATGGACACATTACATGATGATTGAGAGGCTTTAAAGTGAAAGAAATTAAGGAGGTAGAGGTACTTAGTATCATAGGTACCGGTATCTAAGCTTACTTGAATTTTGGTACCTCGAATCTGAAAAAGTGCAAAACATCAAAGTTGTAGACCTAGACGTCCTCTGTATTGTGTCAAAATTTTAGCTCAATCGGACGGTTAGATCAAAAGTTATGACAAATTTACAAAAAATGGTCCTAAGCTTGTATCTCATTTATGACCTACCGGTAGAAGGAAATCAAAACCTACCAGTAGGTTATTCCTACTGGACAAAAACCTACCAGAAACCTACTGATAGGTTTTTCCTACTGGACAAAAACCTACCGGTATATTTTGTCATCGACCTACCGGTAGGTTTTGCTGAAAAATGCTAGATTCTGCAACTCAAGCTCCACTTGCTTGGGGGGCCCACCAAAGCTTCTCCCACACATCTCCTGACATTGTCTACGTACAACCATGCCTACAAGACCCTAAAATCTGAGTTTGGAGGATTTAGGATGGGAAAGGAAGAGAGAGAAGGAGGGAGGCATGGTGGGTGCAGGCTATGCTTGTCCTAGTCTGTCCAAGCCATCATCTCACCTCCCATTGATGGGAGGCCTGCACACACATGCTAGAGGAGCCCTATGGATGAAAATGCAGAGGTCTCTACACCATATATTCAGCATTCACACAAGCTTTGGGGAGGAAGAGGCTACCTAAGCTTAGGAGTAGTTTTAGAGATAGAAAGCTCAAGGAAGAAGATGAAGTTAGAGAGAGAAAGCTAGGTTTTCATATTTCTTTATCATTTTCAGTGTTGTAAGCCTTAAATTACTGGTAATCTTCCCCATTTCCACTTTGAACTCTTTCATTTAAGTTGTATGCAAGTTTAGCTAGTTGTTTTAGCATTTCAAGTTTTACATTTGGGTATTTGCCTTCAAACTTTGTATTTTGGTTATGAATGTTATTTCTCTTGTAGTTTAACTATTTTCTTGCATTAATACTAGTTCCATGTTTTATTTCTTCATCACGTCTCTTTACATTATGCATGTCTTTTCTTTTATTATGAGTAGCTAGATTTTTAGTTGGCTAATTCAAGGGAGATTTCCCCTTGGGTATGTGAAATCGACTCTCGTTCATTCTTCCTTGTAGTGAAAGGTGGTTTGGTTTGACTAGGTTGAGTGCAGACGTGGTTGTGAGTTATTGATACACCATAGACTTGTCATGGGGTATGCTTGAGCCCCCACTTCCATTTTGGTCCCTCACTTCCTACCAATCAATCGAACACCTATGCACCATTGGAGGAATATTTTGAGTTGATTTGGCATTCTCATTTGGAATGAATTCTTTGGATTAGCCAACATTGTTTCCATTGCATCTTTATCAAAATCTCACTCACCAAAACACAAACTCAAAGATTTTACACTTTTTCATTTTTTCACAAAATCACCTTCAACACAATTCACCTTCCTTCCCTGAGGAGATGACCTTGGAATACCCATTCCAAGTAAAACATGACATTGCAAGACTCTCTCTACGCTTGGGGAGCAATTTTGCGCATACACACATTTTGTTCATTCACACACGTTTTTCCCATTTCTTGCATCGAACCCGAGTGAGAGTGACACTCACCTATCCATATAAGTCATATACACATGACCGGGTGATGTTCGGAGATTAGGGTGACGAAATAAATCAATCATATATTCACATGGTAGAAAATAATAATCAACTTTACTTTTTAATAAGGTCTAATGTATTGCAAAACCCTATTAAGAAGTTCAAGCTAGAATTTTTCAAATTAAAAGTACACATGAAAAGTAATGCTAGCATAAATTTCATATAATTTATACTTAAGGTTGGGACTTAGGAGAGCAGGACCGCTCGAGCGGCCCAGAGGGCGGACCCCTAAACCCTATGCCTCTTTGTTCGATGGGTCAAATTATGCGTATTGGAAGGCTCAATGAGGGCTTTTCTAAAGTCAAGACACAGGCGAGTGTGATTGTTAGTATTAGAAGGTTAGAGCCCTCCTATTGTCACTATTATCGAGGGTCGTAATTCGGTTATTTGACCAAACCCCCTAAAAACTTGGTCCAAGATTGAGTATAATTCTGTGGGGTGGAACTCAAAAGGCTTGAATGTGATAGTCAATGTCGTGACACCAAATGGGTTTAAGAGGATCTCCACTTGTGAGACATCCAGAGAGGCATGGGATATCTTTGAAGTTTTCCATGAAGGGCCACCCTTAGTGAAGATGTTTCGTCTTCAAAGGTACACCTCTCAGTTCAAGACAATGAGGATCTAAGAGGATGAAACATTTAGCAATTTTTATACTAGATTGAGTGATATTGTAAACTTATCCTTTGCATTGGGTACCAAGCATGATGAGTCCATGATCAAAGGAAAAATCTTACGATCTCTACTAGAGAGATTTCATGCTAATGTGATGGTCATAGAAATGAGATTTAATTTAGAGCAGGTGTTGATAGAAGACCTAGTTAGGTATATTTTAATTTTTGAGATGAATCTCTAACCGCCCAAGAAGTTGAAGGTCGTGGCTTGGAGCTCTATTTGGGAATAGAGGACCTCGTCTACTTTGTGATAAAGTTTAGGGAGTATGTCAAGGATATAGGAGTTGAGTCCTCTGAGTCGAAATGCAAGTCAAGTAGACCTAAATTTTCCAAGGAAGGAAGAGAAAATAAAGGGGGAAAGAAAATTCAGAAAATGGCTGAGAAAAAAGGACAAGGACTTTAATGCTACAAGTGTCAAGGGTTTGAACACACAGCTTGGGAATGTACTAATAGAAAGAAGAAATATTTTCCCAAAGGAATGAGAAATTCCATGTAGACCAAATAGAGCGAAAGGGAGTGAGTTCACAATGAGTGAAAAATCTTCTTGGGTTGAGAAAAATTTCACAACTTCTGTAGGCTCACACTCCCCCCCCCCCCCCCCCCCCCATGGAGAAACTTCAAGAAGTGAAGTTGAGAGAGGGAAAAAGAACAGGAATCAAGACCTAACACGAGGGTAGATGACTTGGATGTTGAAGTTACCTCAAGTGAGGATGACATGGAGAGTATTGAGGACATTCATGATGCTTATGATTAATTATGTGAAGATTTCTTCAAGTAAAAAAGGAGAGTGCTATCATCGAGTGCGAGGCTCAACACAAGTAATGAATAGAAAAAGCAATTCATGTGGACTTGAAAATAAGTCCTTGAAGGAAAATTTGAGCTTTTTAGAGAAGGTGTGTCATGGGCCAGTTAAGACTAAGAAGTGTCTTGGGTCTAGACTGATAAAACTTGACAAAGACCTTCATGAATCTGATGAACTCTCAAAAAGGTTTTCCCTAGGTTCAATAAAATGTTGTCTATAGGAAAGAGTGTTGGTGATAAACGAGGGTTATGTTATACCAATGATCACACAACCTCCATTCCTTCCAATACCATATTTGTGAAGAAAATGCAAATCAATCAACATTGGCTAAGTCATGAATCTTAGCAAATTTATTGTTCGGCCTAGTGAGTCCAAGACTAGGAATGAATCACTACCTAAAGGCTCACTAGCTAGGATGAATAAGGCTCTTTATACTCCAAATGTTAGAATTGATTTAGAAACTTCCAAAGAGAAGAAAGTGAGTCCTCTACCCATTCTCTGAGCTAATCCAAGAGATTTGAAGGGAAAAATAAGTGTGGGTGAGAAGTGTAAGTGTGGGTGAGAAGTGCTTGAGAAGCTCACTACCTCAATTAAGTTAGAAGTCCTGAGGGCAACCAAAGTGGTTGCCTCATATAAGGAATAGGTGAGGTTAGAGTGTGGACCTAGGTGCATAATCATGCATTGCATCACACATCCTGGGTTTATATATTGTAAATATGTTTCTTTGTCTATTTACTTTAATCTTTATACATAAAAAACACACAAAAAAAATTAGAAATAGAAAATCCAAAAAAAAGTTTTGAAGTTTAGTCGGACATTCTTTTAGGATTTTATGGGTGATTGCTTTATTTTCCTTTGTGATTGCATTGTTATGCATATTTTTCTATTTTCATGATAGTTGAGAAAAATATAGAAACATTAGAAAGAGAAAAAGTAAAAAAGATTTTCTTTTGTTATTTTTATATTGTTAATCATGGTGATCACACTTCGATTCGTATTGTAGATTTTTCATCCTTAAATCAAAGTTGAAGTGCACTACTGTGAGTCATATTAGTGAATAGAGACCTTAGTGGTTATAAGTTTTAGTGCATGATCCTTAAACCAAGTATGTTTCACCCTAGAGTGCTTGGATAGTGTATAGTCTTTGTAAAAATTCATAAAATCAAGTGCACACCTAACCAATCACCTTCATACCTAGGAGACTCATTAGTTTGAATGATTAATAACCTTGCATGACTCTAGGTTCTTGTGATAAGTGAACACATAACTTAAGGTTGGTAAAGCACCAAATCCCTTAAAAGATGCCAAAGTGCCAAATGTGAATAAAGAGTCTAATGTGGCCAAATATAAAAAGATGAGGTATAAAAATAAATAGCTAGTGTCAATTGCATTTGAATTGTTGAGAGTACTATATTTTTAATGTCATTGCTCACATGTAAAGCTCAAAGAACTAAGCTACACACGTTTAGAAGCATAATTTGTAAAGTACAGAATTCACAATCATGCTAATTAAGGTCATTAAGAGTAGAAGGGATGTAAGATATATGGGGAGTGCCTGAAAAGAAGAGAAAATAAAATTTTGAATAGGACACTCATTAACTGGTCATATATTCACTTACATGATGCAATAGAAATTCATGTAGAGCTTTATTAGTGAATTGATCTAGACCAATTCCTAATTGTGTCGAAGTTTAGTTTCACATATGTTACACATGAATTGATCAAATATAGAAAAAAAAAATTAAACACATGTAAGTGAAATCGGACTAAGTGGAAAAAAATTGCTCTAGGATGTATGAAAATTGAATTCTAAATTCAATATATGTCTTAGAGCAATGTATGGAGATGATGAAATGAGTATGAATATATTATTTGATGAATAAGTGTGATTTTCATAATTACTGGGTGGTTGTTGTTCTGTCATTTGGACAGAAAACCTATAGGGACTTCTCAAGTGACCTCAACATGGTTGGAGCGATCTCCCTGCAGGTCAGGCGATAGGACTTAGACTCGAGTTTTTTGTTCCTCTTCCTTATAACATGAGCCTGCTTTTGTTTTCATAACTTTATCCATATGAAGTTCCCCATTATGTTAACGATGGAGATGATGCAACTACAGGAGTTGTTAATTTTGGAGACCCAAATCTTGGACTTTATGGGAGATTGAGAGCTTTTATATTTATTCATTGTCCATGATTAAGTAATATGTTTTTATTTTGTTTTGATTTTTATTTTGTTATGTGACACACTTTTAGTCTTGTGCTTTGATTTGGATATTTCACTTTAATTATGCAGTTATGTGTCATGTTTACCTTTCTTTATTCTATTATGCTTATTCTTGCTAGATGCTTTCTCTTCATATCTCTTTGTTATGACATCTTTCTCTACTTTACTTGTTATGTTTGCGTGGTTGGCACTTCGTTACAAAAAGGGGAGAATTTTAGGGCAATTTTAGGAAAATTTCTTGTTGCTAGCTAGGAATTAGTTGCATGAGAAAATAATAATGGAGGTTTGTTGAAATACTCAGAGGGAGTACATTTAAAAACTTGCCATGAATTCACTCATTTTTGTTTGTTATTTTACGCTTGTTCTTTGCTTATGTGAACACCAACTGAGGGGGAGAACTTATCTTGCATTGTTTTTGCTAAATCTATAGGTTCTCAAGCATAATGGGCTAAGAATTTCTTTCATAATTCTAAAATGAACATGACCTATGCTTCTCTTGGTGATTTTCATACTTGTGATTATATTATGTCATTTACACATATGATGCTTTTCACGAGGTATTGCTTGAGCTGTTCTATGCAGGACTATGATCTTCAAAGCATTCATCTGAAGATAGTTTTGTACCTAGTTTTTGAGATTGTGAGACTTGTACAATGAGTGTTGAGATTCTTTATAATCTTGTTCTTCATGGTTTTCGAGTTGTAATATTAAATTTCTTACTCTTATATTTTGTAACGAAATTTTCCAAAGGAAGATTCTTAGGAAATAGATTATAATTGTCAAATTTCGTGAAGTCTTGATATAAATCTCAACCTAATTTCATGGTCAAGATACTTCACAGATCAAGTTCTGAACGCAATAAAGAAGCACGGAGTTCAAGCTACAAAGCCACACCAAGAGATCTCTGATGCACCTTCAATGCTTAGGACAAAGATAATAGCCTAAATACCTAAGAACTTTTGATTTATTTATAGACTTAGGCTAATTAGGATAATGGAGTTAAAATTAGGAATATTCGTGAATGACTTTTAGGATTTTCACGAAAAATATTTTCTAAACCTTAAATGTGTTTTGAAAATATAGAATGAGTCATGCATCAGATCCTATTTGAGCAACACTCTTTAGTGCTTAATATGTCAAGTTTTTGTTGGGTTTTTAGCTTAAAAACTAGTAGGACTGCCCTTTGCTCACTTACCTTCAGCTAGAGCAGTATTCTGAATACTTGGTGATACAATGGGAAGGCTAACAAGTTAGGAAGTTGAGACTGCCCTCTGGCCGCTCAAGCAGTCTCTACTCCACTGATCTGGTTTGAACCAATTTTTCATTCCAATGAAACCCGTCGTCTCGCCACTCTTTGAAGGCTCAAATGGTGTTTCTTGAATTTGTGTTTACTTGGACCTCAAGTCAAACCTAATTTTGGACCTATATAAAGGGTAAGTCTTCCAAAGTTAGGATAACTCTCTTGTAAGCCTACTTTTTGCATCTTAAACGTCTAGAGAGCGAAGAACAACCCTAGATCCCTAAGATCCAAAAGAAAAAACCATATTGATCCTTCTTATTCAACTCCATGCATTAGAGAAGAAGATCTAGTTTGGTGATCAACGAAACCCACATTGGTGTGTGCATACTGAGAATCTTGTGTGCATTTTAGAAGATTGCTCGACGGGCCTAAACGGTTCATTGCAGTGAGTGCATCCAAGTGAAGCTACTCAATACTTCATTGGTGAATATGGATTAGAGATTTATGATGGAAATGAGCATCTAATCATAGAAATTGGTTAAAGTATAAGACTCGAGTATTTTTAAATTGACTTTGAGTTTAGTGAATAAGACTCTAAGTGAACTAAGATCGGTTCGATGGTTTTTTTCAAGAAGGGTTTTCGGGTCAAGAAATTGCTTGTGGTGTGGATGACTTTTATCCCTTTGCTTTTCATACATAGTTACAATAGTACACACACACACACACACAATGTGTTTAATGGAATGATTGTTTAAAGTCTTTATTTTACATATTCATTGATTAGGTTTTGGGGGTTGTTAGCTTATTGGTGGCATCTAAGTATTGAATGATTGGATAGATGAATTAATTGATTTCATATATTAATCATCCATTCATTTATATGTTGGGTTTTTCTTGTGGATTCAAATGACTAATCGATTAATTAGTAATTGTGGTCGATTAGGTTTAAATTGGTGATTGTTCGAGCCTTAATTTTTTAATTAATCTATTCACCCCTATGGGTTGTGTGTGCAACTCCTCATTTATAATCGAGTGAAAAGATCCTTCATGTAAAGTAATTTTTTTCTCTTCCTCTTGTTTAACTCAATTTTTCTTACCGAAAAAGATGGCTTATCGAGGAAAATGTTAGAAATGGAGAAAGAGAGATTATGGGCATGTGAGAGAGAGAGAGAGAGAGAGAGAGAAAGGAAATTGTCCATGGCAGCAATAAAGAATGTGGACGACTGAAGTGATTGGCATGTAGTATAGAGAAAAAAATTGGAGGAGAGAGAAAATAAAGACTTTATTTTCGTCAACTAAATTAGATCATTTAGATGATGTGGCATTTTCTTGACCTTAGCTGACACTTTATTGAAGTGACCATTTCTGATTGACTACAAGATATGCATGCTAGTTTTGTTCCCCGAGCATGAAAATTTTCATAAACACACTTATTACATTTGTTCTTTGCCTGTGACTAAATGAAGTCGAGATTCTTCTCTATTGTACTCTAAATATAGAGTAATGTTACACTGATCAAATTTTGGGATTAAATTTAGAGCTCAAATGATATGACAACATGTTATTTAGAGTCTTTATTGAGGCCCAAATGACATGGCACTAAATAAAGATGCTCAAATCAGTTGTCATGTCATTTAAACTCCAAATTTGATTCCAAAATTAGGTGAGTGTAACATTATTGCCAACTATATGTGTGCTTGTCGTATGTGCTAAGTCTACATTGCAAGCCCACTAGAATATCAATTGGGCTTGAATTGGTACTGATTCCTCTCACTATAGGGGTGTGTTTGGATCAAGGATTAAAGGAGGTTAGCAGATGTAGGATTGGATAATAAGCAAAGAAAAAAAAGGCATGAAAAATCCAACTCTGGTATAATTCCGCTGTGAATAGCAGATTTTAGCCTGCTCATTTGGGTTAAATGAAACCCATGGGAAGGCGGGTTAACTTGGCCTCCAATAGGATAGGATATCTCAGCTTAATTACCATTCTAACCTTTTCATTTGTTATGCGATGCTTGCATTCTCTCACAACGACGACGAACGAGTTCGCCGGAGAAGGTTGCTGATTCATGACACAAATCTCTCCATTTCATGACTCTTTCTTTCATGTCTCTTCCTTTCTCTCCATTTACCCTCTCTTTAATTTAATTTATTGCTTTGCATTTTGTCGTCCCCCAAACTCCAGATGACGATGACAACCTCGCCGGAGAAACTAGCTGTTATAGGTAGCTTTGTTCATGGATTTTTATTTAATTTTTCTCTTTCATTTTATACCCGATTGTTGAAGAATGATCTGTTTTTTTTTGTACCACGCCAGTTGTTAGATTTATTGAGCGAAGCGTCTCCCTCTCTCATCTCGTCTCCAACGATTGTCATGATAATAGCAACAATATGTACTTTTTTTAAGATGGGTTAATCATAACTTACACCCTGAAAGATTATTCGAATCTCAATTTACACTTTCAAAGTTTAAAAATGTTAATTTACACCTTCAAAAATATAAATACGTATCAATGTGCACATGAAACTAACTGTCATCTATTTTGCCGTTAAAAAAGTTTGGGTAAATTAGAAATTGCACTCCTCAAAAATTTAAATATTTCACATTTATCATCAAAAAAGAATTTCATCAATTAATGCTCATTAAATAGTTCTCAATTGTATCGTATCATAATACTAGGGATAACCCGTGCTTGAAGGCACGGAGAAACTAAAAAAAATCAAACATTGAATTTGAACGCGAAATAATCAAGTATTGAACTCGGTGTGAATAGAATTTTTAAATTGAGTTTATGTGATTTTTCTAAAAAATAGGTGGTGATAGCATTTTTCAGGTATTCAGTGGGCTTTTTATGACTCTGTTATTGATATATATATATATTTTTAACTTCCTTGAAATTGACCCAGATTTGTGATTATTTGATTTTATTGAAAACAACTATTCGAGTTGTTTCATGCTGACGTTGGAAAAATCAGTTTGTCAAACTCGTCTTAACTTAGAAGACAACAAAGACCCAAGTTATATAATGAATACTTACACTTCAACCACCACTCAAACATCATGCCACTTTGGAGACCACATAAAATCACAAACTAAACAGTCCCCACACAAAACAAATTCCAAAAAGCAACCAAACTTATGAATTAAACAAAATCAAGTAACTTCAACAACATGGATCATTACATAGATTCATAAGTGAATTACTGATTAGCTATTTTACTCAATTTTCAGGCCATTTTGAAACCTGTATTAGACAATCAAAATCCAAGAAATTATGCAAAAATCAAACAACCCATTACCCACATAAAACCAAGAAACCAAACCATGTCGGTCATTTTTTCAAACATCTTGCGACCAAGCCCAAAAAATGAAAATTATCAAAACTGTGAGCATACTCAAATGAAAAAAAGAGCAAACTGAATTGGAAATTGGAATCGGGACACAATAGCAAACAAAAATCAATGTGTGTTGTGGTTTGGTCTGTGTGAGTGTGGGCTAGGCAGAGAGGGAAGAGTGTGTGCAGGTGTTTACTCTCTGTATGTGTGTGTGTGAATTTTTTTAGGGGGTCATGGGCAAGCAAAGAAGGGGGGGGGGGGGGTAATTAGATCAAAGCAGAACACAGTGTCTTTTCAAATATTTGAAAAATAGAAAACACAATTTTGGGGGTTTTTTTTTTTTTTTTTTAGCTTTTTTCAACTAATCGTTTTTCCTGAGTTTAGACTTGTTAACTTAATGAAAAAAAATCAGGGGCAATTTTATAATTTTTTTGGTTCAAAATAGGTGCAATGTATTAAATAAAAAAGATTTATTATTTTTGGCCAAAATATAAAAGACTTAGGGCAGGGGTCATTATATCTATACATAAAAGTGAAGGGGAACAATGAGTTCTTCAACTAGGCTTGTCAGAGTCTGACACAATACGATTAACCGACACGAATTAAGCGGGTTTGGGTGAGACCTTAACGGGTTTGGGTGGTAAACGGGTTGACACGTCAGACACGTTTAATAAACGAGTCGTGTTCGGGTGAGACCTGTCAATTAGTTTATCACCCATTTACCCGTTTAAATAAATTTAATATAATAATAAATTATATATATATATATATAAAATAATGAATGAGTAAAGAAACAAAAAAAAAAAAAGACATTTCAAAAAAAAAAAAAAAATGTAAGGAAATCAATAAGAAAGAGAAGCTTTGAGACATTGAATTGTTTTTTCTTTGAATCCCACATTGACAGAGGAGTGGAGAGGGGAGACTTTAGTTGCCTATAAAAAAGGTAGTGGGTCTTCTCATTTTGGCTAACCTTTGTGGTGTAGCTTTCACATGGGTTTTTGGCTAGAATTCCTTTAATTGAGGAAAGTATAACTGGAAGTAAAATGAAGTGTAAAAATTTGTTAAAATAATATTTTTTTTGCTATTTTTTTTGTTGTTTTTAAACAGGTTAAACGAGTCGTGTCGTGTTACCCGTTTATTAAACGGTTCGTATCGTGTTAAATTTTTTTACCTGTTTATTAAACGTGTCGTTTATAAGTTTATATGTTTTTCACCCGTCACCTATTTAATCCGACACTTAACCGTTTAATCCGACACGATTGACACCCCTACCTTTAACCCCCCCGGGGGGTCCCACTACAATCTGTGTAGATTGTAATAGTAGCCTTAACTTGTTTCTTGAACTTTGTTTTTTAACTATGAAAATTGTAAATATCAATTTATTTTGTTCAAAATTTTATTAAGAAATTCAAAACACCAAAAAAATTCCAATTGTCGGATCAAATTAAAATTAATGCTAAAGTTCGGGGTCATTTGTGATGTTCCAACAGGTGATGAGATTTGAGCTCTTAGTATTGACTCTCTCTCTCACTCTTTTTCCAACAGGTGACGAGAGTTGCCCTTGAACTCGAACTGAGGGTGTTTCTGCACTCGAAATTGTGTTTTCTAGGGAAGTAATGGGGGGTGTTTGCGCAGAGGGGGAAGAAGGGTGGGTGGTGGGGGGGGGGGGGGGGGGGGTTGTGTTCTGTTGGGTCTTTGGAGGGTGGGTTCAGCAAACAAAGAAATGTGGGGGGGTCTTTGCGTAGAAAATGTATGGGGGGAGGGTGTTTGCGCACAGGGGGAAGAAGTGGTGAGGGTCTGCTAGGTTGCTGAGTCTTTGCGCAGAAGAGGGATGAGTGTGGGAGGGGGGGGGGGGGATACCTGGCTATAGCGGTGGCAGTGGCGGTGATTGTGATTGCAGTGAACTCGGTGGCGGGTGGCAGTGGCTCTGGTTGCAGCGAAGTCGATGGGTGTGGCTGTGGCTTTGATGGTGGTAACAGAGAGAGAGAGAGAGAGAGAGAGAGAGAGGAGTGAAGAGGAAGGTAAAAAAAACCGAAGGCATGGATGTAGCCATTGTGTAGCCGCCTGACAATACTGTGTAGCTATGTAGCCGTGACCATATTGTGTAGTTGTCTGTTGTCTGACAACGATAATGATGTTGGTGGTGGAGTGTATGAGAAGTGATAAGTTTGGAGCGAAAATGTATGGGGTATAAAATTCAAACATACTCCTATTTTATTATATAAATTTCCGTATCGTGTTTGAATTAATAAAAAAATATTTTTAACAAAATTCTGTCCAAAATTTATGCATGAAATTGAAACATTACGTAATGAGCACCTTTGTATTGCTTAAGACTGTCGTCACTCGTCAGCAGTCGCCCACCCACCAGATCTGACTGTTCTCCGACCGATCTATAAGTAAATCTAATACAGACAGCTGGCACGACTTGCTGGCCACATCACTTTAACGTGAACGCAACTACATTGTAACCTTTATTCCCATGTTTTGCCATCTCCTATTAAAATGTTTTACCAAGAACTTGAATGCTCACTTTCTCAAAGTTCGTAAATTTTGGTAAAGCTTAAAGATCGGTCAATATATTTAATGAGTCCTATTCGATAAAAGTAGAATGCAACAAATTTAGTTCCTGTTTTAATAATATTTTTAAAATACCATCAATTATAATTTTAGTTTTTTGTTCTATTTTCCTCCGTGACAAAGCATTTGTAATACATGAAGTATAACATACTCAATAACTCAACTCAATATAGTTGGTTAGAGCCTCTGGCTTTCCAGTGGGAGGTCAAGAATTCAAAGTCCCCTAGACGTAAAACGTGACTGTTTGATAAGATAAGATCTCAGTTGTTTGGACGAACCGTATCCAAGTCTCTGGTGTGGGTCTTGAGTCTCCGGCGAAATGCAAGTCCTGATTTAATTGGTGTATGAGTTGAGAGACTGGTTCATACACATGGGTTTGCCCGTGGTTCTACTTAGAGTTACGAGCCTGAGCAATATAAGTGCGTTTCTACTCGCTGAGGACAAGTTATAGGATTTCCCTGTTACCAAAAAAAAAAAAAAACATAATTTTATCTTAAAATTTAAGTAAAATACATTATAGATAAATTGGACTCCTACAAATACCCAATTAGTGATTGGCCATTAGGTAATAATCATTTTCATATTGACACTATAATGGGGGATGATGAGTATAAAACCAATTGCAAGAGTTCATCACTAATCGTTTTTTTTTTGGTAAGCATCAACTAATAGTTACGATAACAATTTTTGTCATTAACAGTGTTTGATCTATTTTATCCTCTCGAGATGTAAAATTTTGTTGTCTTATGCTCCGTTTGGTACGATGGAAAAATGGAAGGATGGAAAGTTGGAAGGATGGAAAGTGGAAGAAATAGATAAAACATCATGTTTGGTAAGGAAGGAAAATATGAATGATAGAAAAGTGGATGTATTAACTTTTCTTCCAACTCACCAAAATCAATTCCTCCAAAATCGGAAAGAAAATGGATGGAAAGTTAATTATTTGTTTTGAGATATATCTTATTTGTCTATATATCTTTTAATATATACATATATTATATATACATTAATTTCATATAAAAATATAATGATAAAATATGTATTTATATATATATATTTTTAAAAATTTTAAAAATAAAAAATAAAAATAAAAAAAAATAAAAAAAATAAATGGATCAACTCGACACGACACAATTAGTTAAATGAGTTGAGTTAGGTTTGACTAATGTTCGACACAAACCCGTAATGACTCAACATGAATCTGATACGACACGATTCGATTGTCACCCATAATCTTAGCCAGCACAAAAAAAAAATAGTTATTTTTATTTTCTATCCATCCAACCAAACACAAAAGAAAAAAAATGTATCGTTCCTACTTTCCTTCCTTGAATGATAGAAAGTGTATCCTTCCTACTTTTCATCCTTCCTACCAAATGGAGCATTAGATTTTTTTGGCCTATTTCATATGTTGTCCTACTCCATTCATAATTAATTGAAATTGAAATGAAATGTGTTTTTTAACCTTATTCTTTTATTTGTACTATAGTTTTATTGGATTACAATAATAATATACCAACATATATAAAAAAATGGTGGAATCTAACTAAAATTCAGTTAAAAAGAAAATGAAATGATGGGATCCGATCCAACTACATAATAGTATATTTATTAGTGCCACGTGTAACAATCTAGATTACAAACACGTGTAAGCTACCACCTTCATTATTTTCTTTCTTTTTCATTTTCTAATTTCTGTGGTGGGCTAACTGTAAACTTCAATGCTTCACATTAATTACTGGCTACTATCGTCTTCAATTTCTTCATCCATTTCCTGAGACCATTCTCAGGGTGAAAAACAAACCTATACTGTTCTGTCCTTTTGATCTCTCCCTCTCCCTCTCCCTCTCTCTCTCCCATGAATTATTACATCCACATTAAACAACAGTGAGCCTCTCCTTTATTGTTCGAGGGTAAACGAAATGAAATTTCTTCTTAACTCCGTTGATCAGATCAGAAATCATGGAGAAACGGGAAGCCCATTGAGTTTCAGTAAGAGTTGGTTGGTGGGTGTTGGATCCAATGCTTTTCAAGCTTCAAAAACAGCTAAAAAATTACTTTGAGAAGCCCAAGGAGTATTTTTTTAAGTTTCAGCGTTCATCTATATCCAGCTATTTTATACGCAAAAATCATAGTATGGAGAGAGAAGATAAAAGAAAGGTATTTTTGGGTCAGTCTGCAAGCTCTGAGATGAGCTCACGTGAAGCAAAAGCAGAGTGTCTGTGAGTTTTGCGAGCAAGAAGTTCGAGAAACGAAGTGCCCAGAATCAGTGGCCCATACTCACTCAATTTGATCAACTTGAAGAGAGAGACAGAGTGAATTCACCGAGTGGGTGAGTTCCATCTCTCAATTTTCAAAGCTTAAATGCTCTCTCACTCTGTGTTTTCCTTCCAATTCCATTTCTGTGAAGCCAATGTGAGTAGATGAACTTCCATTATTGTGTTTTTGACTTGGGTTTTTTGTTTGAAGCTGTCACGTTGATCAGTCAAAACTCCAGCGCTGATAGAGACACTAATTGGCGGCCTTTCCTTGGGGTTTAAAGGACCAAAATGGTCCACTATTCTCTTATGCTATTCCATTCAAAGTCGTAGATCTGGAGATTTGGGTTTTGAAAGCGATTAGATTAAAAGCGAAAGACAGAAAAGAAAAAGATTTTTGGATCTTTCCGATGTGAAGATTCAGTAAAATTTGAAGATTTTTTACATTTATGTTTCACCCAACAATGTCACTCTTCATTCAAACTCGATCAGAACTTTTATCCAAGTAGAAAGAAAGATTGATGGCTTCTCCAAGGTACTCGGTTCTGTTCTTTTTACTCTCTGTTATTGTTTCTTTGGCAAGATCAGAGGACGCCCAAGCTCTTTTAGAGTTGAAAGCTTCGGTAGATCCATCAAACTCGCTTCAATGGCGAGGAGTAGATGTGTGTAAATGGCAAGGAATCAAAGAATGCCAGCAAGGAAGGGTCACAAAGCTTGTTTTAGAGCACTTAAACTTGAGCGGTACATTGAATGAGCAAAGCCTAAACCAATTAGATCAGCTTCGAGTTCTGAGCTTCAAAGACAACACAATCTCCGGCCAAATCCCAAATCTCTCCGGCCTCACCAATCTCAAATCTCTCTACCTCAACAACAACAACTTCTCCGGCGATTTCCCAGCTTCCGTTTCGCTTCTCCACCGGTTAAAAGTCATTAATCTCTCCGGAAACCAAATATCCGGCCACATTCCCGACACATTAATTAAGCTCCCGCGACTCTACGTTCTCTACTTGCAGGACAACCGGTTGACCGGTGAAATCCCGACGTTGAACCAAACTAGTCTGAGATTCTTCAATGTCTCCAACAATCAACTCTCCGGGGAAATCCCACTCACTCCGGCATTGGTAAGATTCAATGGGTCCTCATTTTTTGGCAATATCAACCTCTGTGGCCACCAAATTCAGATTCCCTGTAATAGATTGACTCCATCTATCAGTCCTTCTTACCCGATTCTTCCCACCAAAAAATCAAAAAGAAATCACCATAGAAATCGGAAAGTCATAGCTATAATCCTAGGAAGTGTTGGTGGGTTTTTGTTACTCTGTATTTTAGCAGCATTAATGGCGTTTTGTGTGAGAAAAAGGAAGAAAATAAGCAAAGCAGGGGAGGTGAGGAACAAAGGGGTGGTTGTTGAAGGAGATGGAGAAGAAGGGACCAGCAATGGAGCTTGTGGCAGGGGAGGTAATAATGGTGGAAAACAAGGGGGATTTTCGTGGGAAGGGGAGGGACTAGGGAGTCTGTTGTTCTGCGGACCAGGGGATCAGAAAATGAATTACAGCTTGGAGGATCTGTTGAAGGCTTCGGCGGAGACGCTGGGGAGGGGCATAATAGGAAGTACGTATAAGGCGGTCATGGAGTCGGGATTTATAGTGACGGTGAAGAGGCTGAAGGAGCCGAAGTACCCGAGGGTTGAAGAGTTCAGGAGACACGTGGAGGTGCTTGGTTGGTTGAGGCATCCCAACCTGGTCCCACTCAGAGCTTATTTCCAAGCTAAGGAGGAACGCCTTCTTGTTTACGATTACTTCCCCAACGGCAGTCTCTTCTCTCTCATCCACGGTATGTCACTCAATAAACCCCCCCCCCCACCATACATTCCTCATTTTCTCTATTTTGGAATTTTATTATTAAATTATTATATTTAAATAATAATTTTTTTTATAAAATATTAAATTATGTGTAATTAAATTGATTAATAAAATATATGTTGGATAATTAAATTTTATTTAACTATTGCTAAACTTAATTATTTAATTTGTGAGTACTTAATATTAAATTGCATGTTAGATTAAAATGAGTAGTATTTTTTTCCTATATTTAATCTTGTGTTTTATCTATTTATATAGAATTAATCTGTTTTACTTAATATATTCATTTCTTTTAAAGTACGGTAACCAAACTAGTCCCGATATGTAAGTGAACTACTAATAAATTAGTTTAAAAGAATTTAGAAATAAAATACTACTAACAAAAGAGTTCAAAGAACTTGAAAGTCAAAAGGTATACAAAATAAAAATTATAATAATAATTAGGGATAAAATAAAACATTAAAAGTTTTTTTTTATAAATTCTAACATTTATATAAATGATATATAGTTGACAAAGCTGACAATCATTGGATTGCTTATATATGTCATTCATAACCCTATTGCAAGTTAAAGCTCAAGATTGAGATTGCATCTAAACATATAGTGACAAAATACAGATATTATCAAAACATAATTGGATCTGTCTATACTACAAGAAAATAGAGAAGACACCATTGAATGGAATTACTGGACCTGGTGTAGTGGCTTCCAATAGTCATCTGAATGGTTAAGCAAATTTAACTTCAACCAAATCCTAAATTGAACAAAGATTTTCACTATGCAGGATAACTTGGACAGAAAATCACAATACTATTTAAATTTGGATAATGCTCAAGTTGTGGTCTCGAGTTCATAAAAAACAACCTGAATCAAACTCAAATAGCACACATTGTTATGCTAAAGAAAATCAAAATTAGAAGTGTAAGAGGCAAAATCTCTTACCTTCGGTATTCGATTTGATCTGGTTTGGGGAGGGAACAGGAATCAAAGCATTGGTCTTGCAAAACAAGTAAATTGTCAGAGATCGGGGATAGGCCGGTTGGAGGTACTTCGATGCCTAAATCAGTAATGATTCTGAAAGAAAGTAAAGAAATTTGCAAGAATTTTTGTGTGTACTTTGACTTAGGCTTAACCTGGTTTTTATAAGATTATACGGCAAGGTCTATGCCATGATTTTAGTTTTCGGATATGTTAGGTGGCACACCTAAGGTTTGGCAGAATCCTTTCTAGATGTTACCTTATGTCCATGTATAAGGGTGTGATGAATACTCTCCTATGATTAAGGCAACGTTCCCGTCAATCCGGCCTTGTCTTTCTCTCTTGTTTGTCGAAGGGTCTCCGTAAAATGCTGTATTTGCATTGTGCTCAGTCATGCTGTTGAATTGGCTATTTCGACTGCTCGGCCTAACGAGGCATACACTAGTCATCTGCTCGGTTTGATTACAGTGGATATTGCTTTCCTCACGCGTTTCTTCGCATGTGTTCTTGATCACTTGTCTCAAAGCACGTGAGCTTATTAATTTTTTTAATTATGTGTAGTCGTTTTGTATCCCTTTGAAAACTATATTCAAAGTGGTCAACTTTAAATTTATTCTGAAGTTTAATATGAATTGAACGAGATTTCTAGTCCAAATTAGTAATCTCAAAGTTAAATTCAAATTATAACATTATCCCAAATTCAAAGCTTTAAGTAAAAAATTCAAAATTTTATAATTGAATCCGCTGAGTTGCACCCTTAGAGCATCTCCGAGGGGAGTTGCTATTTTTTGGGTGCCAAATGCTATTTTGTAATCTTGAACAGTGTTTTGACATCTCTAAATTATAAATCTGCTCCGATGGTAGGTGCCAAAATGGGGTGCCATTTTAATATTTTAATATTTTTTATTAAAAAATATAATTAAATTTAAATTTCAAAATTCAAAATTCAAATTTTTGTCAATTTTTATTAAAAAATAAATAAAATTATCCTTAATTAAAACAAATAAATCTGCCATAAATTATAAACAAATTATAAATTATAAATTGAATTACAAATTATAAATTAAAACAAGAACAGGGGTGGCAGATGTAATTATAAATTACAACGCCTACCCCTTCCCCTAAATAAAACGCTTCCTACCCCTTCCCCTTTCCCAGATCGTCTGCTTCCCTTTCCTCCCCTTCCCCTGCGTCCTCTGTAACTTACAACGGCAACGGCAGTACACCAACGGATTGATAGGGAGCAGTACACCAACGACTAGAGTTCAGGGAAGCTTGGAGATTTGGGGATTCAGTACACCAACGGCAACGATTTGGGGATTTTCAGGCAAGCCTCCTTCCCCTTTCATCTCTATTTTTATAGAAATTTTGGGTTGAATGTAGTCGTTGAGAGGAACAATAACACCAACAGCTCTTTTGTACCCTCTCAATTCTCTCTCCAAAGTTGCCAAATATGACATCCCAAAACTCTTAATGCCATTTTGCCATTTCTTATGTCACCTTATTGGAGTCTGAATTTTTGAAATTAGGGTGACATTTTAACGGTTATGGAGATGCCACCTGTGATGACAACTCCAGTTGGAGATGCTCTTATTAGTTAATAGTCATTGCATGCTGACTGGCGGAAGGCTCGTACCCATGGGACTGTGTGTACCCCCTGTCCTGTCTTGGAAAACTCATCTATCATGCGCCAACTGTATAATCCATTTCGTGTCCCATAATAATTGGTTAGATTTATGTTTGTATCTAAAACATACAAGTTTTTTCTTTAGACGGCACGTAAGTTATTGCTTTAGAGAGTGTTAGACAAATAGGAGGAGCACCCTGATGGCAACTCACAACCACTAATATCAACAGTGTTTTTCCGGAAGGTAAGCAAAACCCATGTATCTTCAACTACGCTGTGCTGTTCATATTTCATTATTGATTAGAGAGACTAGAAATCATATGCGTCGGTGCTTTAATTGATTAGTATTAAGCTTTCTGCATCAACCCGTCACTCTTGTGGAGATTTAGGTGGAAGGCGACAAACACCTTTTACGGTTGAAATCTTTAATCTCGTAAAGATTCGTACTTCTATATATGAGTTGTCATTTTCAACTCTGCTTTCTTTCCAACTGGTGCTGTCCCCTTTTTATTCCATGATTTTTTTTTTCTTTTGGGTAACTTACATTCGCACCCCTTGACATTTGACTAAATAATACGGAGACCTCCTAACATTTCTAAAATTACACAGAGACCCCTTATCGGCGTCAATAGATGACCGGCATTAACATAAATAATAAATGACTATTTTAACCCTTTAACTTAATTTAAAATAAATATATAATAAATAAAATATATTACAAAAAACTAAAGGGTAAATTACATCTGGACCCCCTAAATTTTGTCACTAAAACACATAGACCCCTCAGCTATGGCATATTACATTGACACCCCCTTTCAGTAACAGTCAACTAACACACCTAACAGAAATTCTAAAATGACTATTTTACCCTTATTTAAAATAAATAAAACCAGCCTAAGTCAACCTGTATTATACCATAGTCAGACCCGACCCGTATGCTTCTCCATCACTTTTAGACATCCAGCGATGCCTCCAAAATGCACAAAACATATGTTCTCTCTTTCTCCACTGCCGACCACCGACCCCCTCCACCCACAACACCTTACTTCCCATACCGGTCACCATTATCCTCCACACCTAAGCCCATAACTCACCCACACCCATATCTCTTCCTACTATCATCATCCTTCTCTCTCTTTGTGTTATATTGCTAACCGTCGCTACACCACCATGGCCACCATCAAACCCACCACTACACCATAAAATTCATATCACCGAATAGTGATGGCTACAACTAGACCCACCACTTGCACAACCAGACCAATCAAAGCCCAATTTGTGTGCATTCCATGACGGTGATGACAAAAATTTAGCAAGGCGGGGGAGAGAGAAACAAAGGAAAATTGAAGTGGATTAGCCCCTTAATAGTGTTCTTCTCCTTGAATTTCGAGGTATCAATTTTTGCCACTCCTCTCCCCGTCAAATCTCTCAAATATAGCCCTCTAGTTTTGTAAACTGTAAAAAATTGAAGTGAATTCCGTATGGTGCCGACAGAGGAGGATACCCAAAAGCCGATAGTGGAGCACCATATGCGGTGGAAGGTTTGTTTATTCGGATTGCCACCGTATGAGACTAAGGGGGTGGCATATGGGGTGGGGCTGGGACGTATAGGGTGACTGGCCTAAGGCGGTGGTGGGGCAATGTATGGTTTGATGTGAAAAAAGAGAGAAGGGCATAGGGTATAGAATTAAGTGGGTTGGTTTAAATTATTTCTATAAGGGTATTTTGGAAATTAAAATTTTAAAATACAGTAACTTATCAAAGTTTGACAATGTTTCAAACGGTTTTTAACGGTAGAGATCTATGTGTTACACGCGTACAAACTTTGGAGGTGTCGATGTAATATATCATACCTGAGGGGGGTCTGTATGTTTTAGTGACAAAGTTCAGGGGGTCTTGATGTAATTTACCCAAAATTAAATTAATAAGTCAAAAAAAAAAAAAATCTCTCTCCTATTCTTACTCATCCCTTCCCTCACCCGACCGTCGTCGCCGCCACCACTCCTCTTCCTCTCATCTCTCTCACAGATCCCCCAAGCCCCCAACCCCATTTCTCACTCATCCCTTATCCCACCCGACTGCCGCCGCCACCACTCCTCCTCTCCTTTCCCCTCTCTCTCTCTACCAACCTGCAACTCCTCTCTTTTTCTCTATTTCGCACAAATCCCCCAGACCCCCAACCCCCATTCTCTATCTCTATCTCAGATCCCCTTGGTCTTCGCCCCAACCCACCCAACCCAGCTGCCACCATCACTCCCAAACCCCCTATCTCACAGATCCTCATGGACCCCGCCCCTCCCTGCAACCCATCCAACCCCAGCTGCCACCATCACCACTCCCAACCCCTTTCTTTCTCTCTCTACCTCTCTTTTCTTTCTCCCTCTACCTCTCTTTTCTTTCTCCCTCTCAGATCCCCCTGGCCCCGCCCCCTCCCTACAACAAACCCTACCACACCCAACCCACTTCTTTTTCTCTCTACCTCTTTTTTTTTTCTCTCCCTTTCAGATCCCCCAGGCCCCACGTCCCCTCCCTGCAACAAACCCCACCACACCCAACCCACCTGCCACCATCACCACCACTCCTAACCCCTTTCTTTCTCTCTCCCTCTTAGATGGTATTTTTGATTAATCAAAATCTTGTCCACTAATTATCGTAGATGATGGTATTTTTTATTAATCATGTAATGGTTTAATGTTAATTTTTGATTAATTTTTATAATTGCATAATTAATGTTGACTGATAATTAGTGGACAAGATTGTCTTAGAAAATGTTGGGCATGTTATAAAGGTGGTAATTTTGGAAATAGATAAATTTTTTTCCTTGACATCACTATTTTCTGTTAGTCAAACTAACGGCAAGAAGACAGAAGGGGTGTTTGTGTCATGATTTTTAAATCTCAGGGGGTCATCATGCAATTTTAGAAATGTCAGGGGGTCGTCGTATTATTTGATCAAATGTCAGAGGGTGTGAATGTAATTTACCCTTTTCTTTTTTAGGTGAACATTACTTGGGAGGCCTCCTAAGTGAATTTTTTATTTAGGTAGAGTTACACCAGGACCTCCTGAAGTTTGTCACTTAATTATTCAAATTTTCTAACATTTGAAATATTATACACAAACCCTATGAAATTTTTATGCGCGTAACATTTAGATCTCTGTCGTTAATGTCCGTTAGTGTATTCATTAGTAAATTATACACAGATCCCTTAAAGTTTGTAGACGTATAATACTTAAATTTGTCAAGTTTAAAATGTTATACTTAGACCAAAAAAATATCAATTATTTTAAATTTTACAACCAAAATTCATGTTATATTATATCATTTATTGAAATAAAAATAAAAATAAAAATTCAAATTTTTCATAAAAAATCGTAATTAATATACAATTATACTATTTATTAGAATAATCTTTTAATATTTTTTTTTTTTTTTGGGAAGGGAAGGGAAAGGGCACTTAAACCCTTAACCTTAAGAAGACAAAACTTTTACAAGACAAATAGTATTATTGAACCAAAGCCCTATTGATATCTATTAGAATAGTCAAATTATACTTTTTAAAAAGCAAGTTATAATTGAAATTAATTATAATTTAATGTTTACAAATTGTAACTTGTTCTTTAGAAAGTATAAATTTCATAGTAGGTCATAATATTTTATTATCAATTATATTTATTAAAATTTTAATTCATACTCTGAAAAAATTATAATTTAATTTTAACAAATCATACCTTTCAATACATAAGTACTAATCGTGCTCTCCAAAATTTTGAACTTTAAGTCGAATGGGATAGATCTGCAACCCTTTTGGTAATGGACCCACCGCCATTGTGTCAGTGGTCGTCATTGAATTGAGGTGGGTCCATGACAACCTTGCCACCCCCAAAAAAGATAGACAGCGTGACTCACACAAAAGGGTCATCCTTCTGCCTGCGTGCAACCATTACATCCACGTATGCTGTTTACCACGATGTTTAGGCTCTTAATCAAAACTAAGGGTGTCCATGGGCAGGGCTACTTGCGGATTTTATTATTCGATCTGAAAAAAATAGTCTTAAAATTCGATAGATCCTAATAGTTGGTCCGCCCGAGCCGGAGCCTAATATCTTTAAAAAGAGGGCTTGAGTTTGTCCTCAAATCCATTATCCGGCCCAAAACCTCACCCAAGAGCCCTCCCCAACCCGTGCACATAGTCCGTCTACCATTCCTTTGAAAAAAAGTTATACTTTTAGATTATTAAATTTAAAATTTTGAAATAAGTCTCCTAATGTCGGAATTTGAAGTTTTAAAAATTTATATACTATAAATAATGTATTATTTTATTTTCCATGTATTAAGCATACAAGTTTTAAAGAGTAGAGTAATGCAAATGATAGATACGTAAGTAAATGTCAACCTAGTTGTGATGTATTCATTCTATTGGATGTAGTTCATCCCTTAATTAAAAATAAAATTATTCATTATTTTATTTTATCCATTTTCACTCTATTTTTTATTCAAAAATATAATTTACACAAATATTAAGTTATAAAAATATTCATTACTTTTAAATGAAGTTGTATATAAAAAAGTCCGCGAGTAGGCTCGTCCAATAGGCTCGCGGGTTGGGCTGCGGGTAGCTTACTCCTACTCGAAGCCTGGTCCGGCCTATTCAACAAGTCACTTGGATAAAGGCTTGGGCCTACACTACCCAAGTCCGGCCCTAAAAAAATTTTACAGGCTTAGCCCGGCCCGGCCCATGGACACCCCTAATCAAAACTATGTCCGAATAAAGTGGACTTTTTCTCAATAAAAAAAAAGGTGGGGCTAGAGTAATGCTCAAATTATTATCCAAATTTTGTATTCAAAATTAATGTAGGTGGTTAGATTAGTGGGATTTACTAACTCCATCAAATATTCAATGCATAAGTTTTTTTTTTTTTTTTTTTTTTTTGGCGACAGATTTCTTCAATTATTTTCTTGATTTTGTCTTAATTTTTTTTTTTTGTTTTTTTTTTGGGTTTTGATAGATTTATATTTCTTGTTTTCTTTTCTTACTTATTAAATGGGTGTTTATAGCATGTGGTGGACTTAATTACTAATGGGGTGGGTATAGAAGGAGTGAAATTAGTAATTTGATAATAAGATATTAAATGGAATGGAAATGAATATTTTTGAAGTGAGAGTAGTCTCACCCTAAACAAAAATTAAAAACTTATCATGTGATTGGAGCCAAGTCTCACTAGTTGTATAATATTATTTGGATTTATCTATGGTATCGAAAAGTAAAATTTTAGTACGATAGCTTCATTTATTATATTTGTTGTTATTTTTATCACTATTGTAGTATCCAAAAAAGGTGTAAAAATAATTACAAAATAGTGGTAAAAACACTTACAAATATAATAAATCACTCACAAAAGTGATAATTTTTTTTTGTATAAAAAAAAAGTGGTGAAAATAGCTATCACAACAGTGGTAAAAACGCCAACAACAGTAGTAAAAACACTCACAAAAGTGGTAAATCACCCACAAAAGTGATAAAATTTTTAGTTGTAAAATGATCAACAAAAGTTATAAAATCACTCATTAAAGTAATAAATTTTAGAGGTATGGTACCAATTTTTTTTTTTGTCGGTACCGTAGTCAAATCTAGTATTATTTTATTAGTAAACTTGTCTGTTAAAAAAATGATTAATCTTTTGTGTGCTTTCATAATTAGTCAATTATTACTAAGCAATCTGCTTATTTCTCTCTAATTGGTCATTTTCAACTCTGCTTTCTCTTTTCTAAAGAATAATTACATAACCTTCACTTATTCTATTAACCCAATGCATTATTACCTTGACTGTTAATGATACTGAAAAAATGACCTGAATACATCTCTCTTCCCCTTCTTTTTTTTTTTTCTCTCTCTCTCTCTCTCATTCATCATCTAAATCTATTTTTAACCGATTATCCAAATCTGATTACATGAGATTATGCTTTACGAATTTGGATTCGGATTCGGATTCGGATATATCACTATCTGATTCAATTATTATTCAATACAGATTAAATATACATATATAACTATGTTATGAAATCTAATGATTATTTTATGAAGCTTAAATTAAGATATAATCTGCTCAAATTTAGGTCTGATTGACCTATTTAGATTGAACCAGATTTTTTTTATCTTTGATAAACTTGGATATGGTTCAAGAAAATGAAATCCGTTAAATAATCATATCGGAATTTTCAAATTGACATTTGATTTTGATGGATCTAAGTCCGATCCAAATCCAACACATGACTCACACGACCAATTAAGTTGATGGACATTGTAAGGGTACTGGGTGAACTGCAACTTCGCCCGACAACAGGGTTAAAGTAAAATATTATTATAATTATAATTAATATTTTAATTGTAATAAAAGCATTTATCTTGTTTATCAGAGCATTCTAATCATATTAGTCTTCTGTCCCACATAGCCTGGACAAATTAGCATGATACATCCTGATCCTGGGGTGACTCCAAAAGTTTTAGTATTACCTGAGCTTTGAGAGAGATGACGCCCAGTGGAACTCTACTTCTTAGATAGTGTTGTCAAGCCACCGGAAGATAGTCCCGGTGCTAAGGATTCCTTAACATCACTAAGAGGTTCTGAGTTCGAGTCTTGGTAGATTTACTTAATTTACCCTGGACAATTGCTTTATTTACTGCCTATAACAGCCTTTGCAAATTGGATGCTCATCCTAATCTTCAACAGTGTGGAGACTAGCATCCTCATGTGCATCATCTTGCATGATCTATTTCTTGCTTTGAATTGTGGGTGTGGAAGCTTTCTGACTAACCTACCTCTTTCCTCGGTAAGTGAATTTGTGTCTGTTATTTTGCAGGAACAAGAGCTTCAGGTGGTGGGAAGCCTCTTCACTGGACATCCTGCCTTAAAATAGCAGAGGATTTGGCTACTGGACTGCTTTATATCCATCAGAACCCTGGTTTAACACATGGCAACTTGAAATCCTCCAATGTACTATTGGGGTCCGACTTCGAGTCCTGTCTCACTGACTACGGCCTCACCTCATTCAGAAATCCGGAACATGAGGAGTCCAGTGCTTCTTCCCTCTTCTACAGAGCCCCTGAATGTCGTGATCTGCGAAAGCCCGTCACGCAGCAAGCCGATGTCTACAGTTTTGGTGTTCTTCTCTTGGAGCTCCTGACTGGCAAGACTCCTTTCCAAGACCTTGTTCAAGAACACGGTTCAGATATCCCTCGATGGGTACGATCAGTCAGAGAAGAAGAGACCGAGTCTGGTGATGACCCTGCCTCGAGTAATGAGGTCTCGGAGGAAAAGCTTGGTGCTCTTTTGAACATCGCAATGGCTTGTGTCTCGCTTGCACCTGAGAACCGCCCGGTCATGAGGGAAGTTTTGAGGATGGTCAGAGAAGCAAGAGCAGAAGCTCAAGTGTCTTCCAATAGCAGTGACCATTCACCAGGAAGATGGTCAGATACTGTTCAGAGCTTACCTAGAGATGAACATTTAAGCATTTGAGTGGTAGATTAATTAGGCAGCTCAAAATTATGTATTCCGAGTTTTGAATTTTAGATTTGATTCTTCAATGAGGCATTGTAGAGTTTCTTTTTTTCCATGCATTGCAGAGCCTATTGGTGTAAAGACTGTTCATTCATGTTCTTTTACAGTTTTAGCTACTTCTGAGTTTGTTGAAACAAGTTTGGATGAAGTACTTACATGCCCGTTTTATAATTCATGGGAGGGTTTAATTTGGTGGCCTTTCTGTCTTGACAAATAGAATGTAATCATGATCTTTTGTTCCAAGATATGTGTGCCCTCTTCAAGCCAGCTGCTTCAATAATGAGACAATTCAGGCTCTAAATGATATTAGAAACACCCTCACGAAGTTGACCATTACCCTGTGCTATCAGGAAATATTTAAGTTTCTAGCACAATCACAACTTAATTTGTAGGGTCAATTTAATGTGGGTGAGTCTAGATCATCTAGTAATGGACATGAGCAGGTCAAGTCTATTACAACTCTATAGTGGAAACCAATTGATAATTGATAAAACAATTCCCACAAAGGCTCAAAAGCCTGAGGAATCTTCAAAACCTACAGAGGAAAGTGATAAACTTGACCAGCCTGATTCTATAGAGCCCTTGAGATGTCTGTTTCCCACCCCCTTCCCGCAGAGATTACTACCCCATCTAAGCCCAACTTGAAACATGAGATTTTAGAGATCTTTAAGCAAGTCAAAATTAACATACATTTGTTGGATGCAATAAAACAAATACCTTTTTATGCAAATTTTTTGAAAGATTTGTCCACCATTAAGCATAGGCTAAATAAAAGGAGGCATTCTTAACTAAACAAGTATCTTTCACATTCGACACAATAATCCCTCGAAGTATAAGGATCTTGGTTGCTCTACTATTTCTTGAGTTATAGGTAAATTGAGAATTGAATAAGATTTACTTGACTTGAGTGCTAGTGTGAATTTGCTTCTTTACTCAGCGTATAAGCAGCTTGGTCTTGGTGAGTTGAAGCCCACCACTGTAAACCTTCAACTTGCTGACTGTTATGTCCAGATACCGAGGGGGGATTGTGGAAGATGTGCTAGTCCAAGTGAATAATTTTTATTTGCCTATTGATTTTATTATCTTGGACATGCACCCTGTGCTGAATGCTAATGCTCAAATTCCAGTCATATTAGGTCGGCTATTCTTAGCTATTTCCAGTGTTTTGACAAATTGTAGAAATGGTGTTATGAAGTTATTTTTTGGGTAATATGACATTGGAGTTAAATATTTTCAATGTTTGCAAACAACCGAATGATGTTGATGATGACTTGCATGAAATGGACTTGATTGACTTTGTTGTACAAAAAAAAAATTTGATGCATCAATGTTTACGGATCCTCTTGATGCTTGTTTAAATACTTTTGTTGGGGTAGGATATAGTGAAAATTATGAGTCTGCATATTTTGATAATTTATTTTATTCTTTGCAAGACTTAGAGGTGAATGGAGAAACTGTGTAATCAAAGAAAGTGCTACCACCTGACAGGATAAAGCCATTTGGTGTGTAGTGGTAAGACGATCAATTCTGCGTTAAAGTCAAATTGATCCACTTGACATGGATGTGTTGTACATTAGTAGTTAGATTTTACTTTGTTCTCTTTCAGTTTATTTTTTAATTTTTTTTATTATTTTCCTTTTCATAATTTTTTATTTTTGTTGAACTTTAATTTTTTTAGGTCGATGCAATTCTGCATGAGATATGTTCCCTTCCCAAACTTATGCATTTTATTTTTGATTTAACTGTTTGATCATACATTGGGGACAATAAAATGTTTAGGTTGGGGGGTGGATCACATTGCATTTGTTGTATGCATCAATTTTTTTGTTTAGGTTGCAGTAATTTTTTTAGGGTAGTAGATTTTTTTTTTTTTGGTAGACTAGTTTCAAAAATCATAGCAAAAATTTCAAAGTCTAGGGACACAATTTTTACATATCCAAAATTTTCTTAAGTGTAAAAACATGGATTGACATTCTGCTATATGCATCCGGACGGAAATCTCACGCGTCCGGACATAGGTGATGCATCAGAAGAGGCTTGCCACACTATTATGAAAGGTTAGAGAACGTGAGCCGACATTGTGCGATGTGGCAGACATCCTCTAAGGGGCAAGTGAAGGTACATTGAATGACTGCGCATGATTAGACCAATTAATAAAGCCATGTGTCCCAAGGCACGTGAGAAAATCTCACACATGAAAGGCACGTGAAGGACGTAGAACGCTCATCCCTTAAGCTGGTAACTTTCCAATCAAACCAACTCCACAATCAACCAAGCAGAGCTCAAAAGTGCTCGGTTAAGGAGGCTGAGCTGTCAGCATGACCGACCTATAGCCAAGGCCGAGCAATGAGAATAGTTAGGACTCTATTCAGAATAAACTTACAATAAAGATAGCTAGGCTATCCCAACGAATCATAGGCGGTGACAAACCGATAAGGAAGTTGCCGAGGTATAAAAACTCTAATCCTAACCCAACCCTAACTTGAGCTACTCAGCTTGAGTACTGCCCGCTCAAGCTTGGGTTGAATTCGAGTTGAGCCCAAGTTACTAAATCGGGTTCAATTTTTGGTTAAATTCGGGTTAAGTATAGCAGAAAATTATTCAATTAATATAGTGAAATTGAATCAGAGAAAGATGTAGAAATCCAAACAAAAAAAATGCAAATCTAGAAAAAAGAAACAGAAATCTAAACTTAGTGTTTAATGCAGTGGCATAAACTTATTCAATTAACACAAAAAATTGAACCAAAAAATGCACCAAAAATCAAGTATTTGAAGTTGAGGGCCAAGAATTTTACCAATGCAAAAGAATTTTATCAGCAAAGATCCAAACAATATAGTTGTAGCACAAAAAAATGAAAAAAACCCAGGGCGTGTTTGGTTAGGTTTTCAAAAACTGTTTTTTGTTCTCAAAATTTCAAAAACACTCAAAACTTGTTTGTTAAGGCCTCGTTTGGTAACGTTTCCGTTTTTCGTTTTTCAAAAACGAAAAACGAAAACCGAAAACGACTTTTTTTGGTTTTTGAAAATCGCCCCTGGTTTACAAAACGGTGGCAGAAAAAAAAAAAAAATCGGTTACCAAACGAGTTTTTTTTTCTTGTTTATTCTAAAAATAAAAAAAAAACGAAAAACGAAAAACGAAAACGTTACCAAACGGGGCCTTAGCTTTTTTGTTCTCCAATTTTTTGAAAATTTTGAGAATTGAGATATGATTTTAGAGAACAACAAAATGATGTTCTCATTGTTTTCTAAGGCAAAATGAAAACAAGGAAAACAATTATCTCCAAATTAATGAGGTCTCCCCTTCGAGTTTCATTGGAGACAAAAAAAGAGAGACTGCCTCCACCCCTCACTGAGCTCCCTCCACCGCCTCACTGCCTCCACCGCCTCCACCTCCTCACTCACTGTGCTTCTCCACCACCTAACAGTGCGTCTCCACTTTGCCTATCTCTCCTCTCTCTCCACTACAACTCCGACGACTGTGTATCGATCTGGGTTGCTTCAGATCTAGGTAGCTTCAGATCTGAGTTGCTCGATTTGGGTTGCTTCAAATTTGCTTCAATCGTCTATGTCTCGTTTGGTCTGTGTCTCGTCTTCTCCGGCGAATGACTATGTGTGTTGTGTGGGTTTGTGTTATGGTTTCCCCTTGAATTCTCCGGCGAATGACAGTAATTTCCCCATGAATTTCATTCTTCCCCCCTCTCTCTAGTTTGGGTTCGGTGGTTGTTTTTTGGGTGGTTGTGGGTGGTTTTGGGTGGTCTTGGGTGGTGGTTTTTTGGGTGGTTGTGGGTTTTTGGGTGGTGAAAGAGAGATAGACAGAGAGGTGGAAATATTGGGTGGTTCTCGGTTTGGGTGGTGGTCTTGGTGGTGGGTGTTGGGTGGTTCTCAGCTTGGGTTGGTGGTGGTTGTGGGTGTTGGGTTGATGGTGGTTCTCGGTTGTGGGTGTTGGGTGATACATAGTGAGAGAGAGATACAGAGAGATGAAGAGACATGGGAATTGTGGAGTATTGTCCAAATAGATTTTATAATTTTTTGTTCTTTAAAACTATTTTCAAAAATATATAACCAAACAGGTTTTACAATCTAAAAATTTTCAAAAACACTTTCTTAAAACTCTTCTCAAAAACTGTTTTCGGATACTATTTTTTGAGACGCAAACCAAACAGGCCCCCAAATTTTACCAACTCCCATAAGACAAAAAACGTACAAGAGATTTAGTATGTGAAAATATGTTAATTGAACCCAGTTTATATGTGATGGTGTTAATCTACCGAAGATGAGCAAAAGGTATGGGCGTGCACAAAATCAAATGTGGTATCTGAGCTACAAGGCTCATGCGAATATGCTTATAGATGCTTTGGAAAATTGAGGAAGGGGAAATAAACACAATGACATTACAGTGGTTCACCAGCCTGAGAGCTCGGTTAGTCCATTCTTTAATGGAGTCTCTTGCTCCAATTTTCTTATTGATCACGATGAGTTTGTTACAATGCAATGTGTAGGAAATTAGGGTTCCTCGTGACTCTATCGCCTGTTTTGCTTGATGGAAGCTTATCTTCCTCTTATAACCTCTTGCTTACCTCTAACTCGATTTTTCTTCCTATAATGAAGGGATATTTCCCCCTTTCTCTCCCCAATCCCAGAATTACCTAAACTCCATATGGCTGGCTTGACGGACTGTATCCCGAGATCTTTTCCTTCTACCATGGGATCCTCCTTAATCTTAGGAGAGGATCTTGGTTGGTTAAGGGTTTTATACCTTAATTCCAGTTTGGCTACTACTTCAGAGGTGTTCGCTATCATCTTGCTGCCTCCTCACCTCTTCTTCTATTATCTTGCTTGGGGGAGCTCCAACACTGGCTGGACGAGCTCTGACCATGGCTTGGATGAGCTCTGCTTATTTTACTTGACCTCCCTCACTGTGCTCATTCCTGAGCTCGTGCTTAGGGTTTTTTTTAGGTATCATCAATATGTAATGATATCAGATTTTAGAAAGAAACAAGAAGGTATTTTGATCTTCTCTAAGATGAAGAGGAAGAACCAAAGAGAACTAGCGTGGATCTTCTCAAAGACGAAGAGAGAATTAGGCGATGCCTTCTGATCTTCTCAAATAGGAAGAGTGGAGGTCTTTTTCTCTAGATCTGCAATAGACTTCTCCAGATTTGTGGTAGGCTTCTCCAAATATAACTTGGACTAGTGGAGAGGGGATGGAGAAGGAGAGGAGAAGAAGAATGGAAGACAAAGTGACAAAGAGAACTGAGAACTTCTCAATGAGAAGAGAAAGATGTGAGAGAGGTAAGAGGCTAGAGGTGATAAACTTGGACAAAGAATTAGAAACCCTAGTCTATGTCTCATCTCTCTCTATCTCTATCTCTCTCTCTATATATATATACTATAAGCATATTTGCATTTACGTCCAAAATCAAATTACAAATATAGAGGAGAGAGAAATGAATTTAAGCACCAATTATAGTGGGGGCGAGTGATGAGAGTGGTGATATTGGTGGTGGGCGGCAGTGGTTGTGGTGGCAGACGACGATGGTTGTGATGGGTGACGACGATCGGTTGCGATGGTGGCAGTCGTGGGTGGCAATGATGATGGTGGTGGTGGGGCGGTGGGGGTGGTGGTAGGAGTGATGGTGAGATAGTGACGGTGGTGGTAAGGTGATGACAGCGGTGATGGTGGTGGGGGTGGTGGTGATTATTATGGAAGAGGTGGTGGTGGTGGTGAGGCGGTGGGGGTGGGGGTGGGGGTAGGATGACGACAACGGTGGTGATGGTGGTGGGGGGCGATGAGGGTGGTGGTAGTGGGGTGGCAACAGTGGTGGTTGTTGTTGTGGCAGAGTCGATGGTGGCGACGGTAGTGATGGTGGTGGTGGTGGTGGTGGCGATAATGGTGATCGTGGTGGTGGCGGTGAGGGTGGTGGGGCAGTGGGGATGGTGGTGGTGATGGTTGTTGTTGTTGTTGTGGTAGAGGTGGTGGTGGTGGTTGTTGTTGTGGCCGAGGTGGTGGCAGTAGTAGTGGTGGTGGTGGTGGTGGTGGTGGCAGTAGTGGAGGTGGTGGTTGTGGCGGTGGTAGTGGTGGTGGTGGGACAGTGAGAATAGTGATGGTCGTGGGGCAGTGGGGATGTTGGTGGTAGTTGTGGTGGTGGGTTGACAGTGGTGGTAATGGTGATGGTGGTGGGGCGGTAGGGGGGTGGTGGTAAAGGTGATGGTGGGATAGTTCTAAACACTACTTTTTTTTTAAAAATACTTATGAAAAGTTATAAGTTGTAGAAGTACTTTTAAAAAGTTATCTCAAACACACCTTTAGGAGTTTATTTTCCTTATTAATTTTAGAATGTTAATATTAGTCGTCGTATTAATTTTAAAATAAAATTTAAAGAAATGTCAACCGCGAAAATATATATAGCATTCATTTCATCCAATTTATATTCAAATTCATTCAATTAATGCCCTATTCATCAAATTAATATCTACAAATCATCCAATAATAACACTTTTATCCATAGAGTATGAAAGTTTTCAGTTTTATCCCTAAAGTATCAATTTGGCCCCTAAACTATTCAATTTGTATTTAGAACATTCATTTTTTCAAATCAACACTAAACTAACAAACAATTTTATCTAATAACCATTTAATTCATCAAATCCACATAAAATTAGCATTAAATTCAATAAATTAACATTCAATTTTATCTAATAAGTATTCAATTAATCAAATTAACATTAAATTTCAACTATTTAACACTAAATTTATCAAATTAACATATAATTTCATCAAACTAATATTAAATTTATCAAATTAATATTTAATTTCATTCGATCCAGATTTTCTAAAATAGGTTAACACAATTTTATCCCTAAATTATGGATATTTTATCAGTTTCGTATCTAAAGTATCAATTTTGTCAATTTTATCTCTAAAGTATTTAATTAACAGACAATTAGCAAAATTAACATCACATTAACACATTCAATTCATCAAATTAAAATTAAAATTTACCATATTAACATTATATTCATCAAATTAATATCCAATATCATCCAATTAACACCCAATACATTAAATTAACACTAAATTAATATCCAATTTATATTCAAATTCATCCAATTAATACTCAATTCATCAAATTAACATCCAAAATTATCCAATAAAGATTTAATTTTTTTAAATTAACATGCAATTTTATTCAACTAAAATTCAATTCATTAAATTAATATCAAATTGACATTCAATTTCATCTAATAAACATTCATTTTATCAAATTAACATTTAAATTCAATTAGTAAACATTCAAATTTATCAAATTAATATTCAATTTCATAAGCTTAACACCCAATTTATCAAATTAATATCTAAAATCATCCAATAATACACTTTTATCCATAAAAGTATGGGCGTTTGTCAGTTTTGTCCTTAAGTATCAATTTTATCAATTTGACCCCTAAAATATTTATTTTGTATTTAGAAAATTCAATTTATCAAATCAACACTAAATTAACATGCAACTCTATCTAATAACCATTTAATTCATCAAATCAACACAAAATTAACATTCAATTCATCAAATTAAAATTCAATTTTATCTAATAAACATTCATAAAATTAATATCTAATTTTATTCAATAAACATTCAATTCATCAAATTAACATTCCAATTTATTTTAAAATTTATCCAATTAATACTCAATTCATCAAATTAACTCTCAAATTATCCAATAAAGATTTAATTTATCAAATCAACACCAAAGTAACATGCAATATCATCTAATTTATATTTAATTTATCAAATTAACATCAAATTAACATTCAATTTCATCTAATAAACATTCAATCTATCAAATTAGCATTCATATTCAACTAGTTATCATTAAATTCATCAAATTAACACTCAATTCATTAGATTATTATCCAAAATCATCAAATAAAGATTCAACTTATCAAATCAATACTAAAGTAACATTAAATTTATCCAATTACTATTCAATTTTATCAATTTAACACCAAATTAACATTTATTTCATCCAATTTATATCCAAAATCATCCAATAAAGATTCATTTTATCTAATCAACATTGAAATAACATGCAATTTTATCCAATTAATATTTAATTAATTAAATTAACATAAAATTAACAATCAATTAATCAAATTAACATTCAATTTTATCTAATAAATATTCAACTCATCAAATTAATATTCAATTTTGTCTAATAAACATTCAAGTCATCAAATTAACATTTAAATTCAATTAGTTAACATTAAATTCATCAAATTAACAATTAATTTCATCCAACTAATATTTAATTCATAAAATTATCACTAAATTAACATTTAATTCATCCAATGTATATTCAAAGTTCATCCAATTAAACATTTCATTCATCAAATTATCATTCAATTGCATCTAATTAATATTCAATTCATAAAATTAACGCCAAATTAACATTCAATTCATCTAATTTATATTCAAATCCATTCAATTAATACTCAATTAATCAAATTAACATCCAAAATTATTTAATAAATATTCAATTTATCAAATCAACATTAAAGTAACATGTAATTTCATCCAATTAAAATTTAATATATCAAACTAACACCAAATTAATATTCAATTGATCAAATTAACATTCAATTTCATCTAATAAACATTCAATTCATCAAATTAACATTCAAATTCAACTAGTTAAAATTAAATTAACAGTCAATTTCATCAAATTAATATTCAATTCATAAAATTAATAGCAAATTAACATTCATTTCGTCCAATTTTATTTTTAAATTCATCCAATTTTATTTTTAAATTCATCCAATTAACACTCAATTTAAAAAATTAACTTCCAAAATCATCAAATAAAGATTCAATTTATCAAATTAACATTTATTTTCATCCAATTAATATTAAATTTTATATAATAAACATTCAATTAATCAAATTAACATTCAAATTCAACCAGTTAAGATTAAATTCATCAAATTAACATTCAATTTCATCCAATTAACAACTAATTTATCAAATTATATTCAATTCTAGAGGGGATGTGGGTGAAGTTTTTCCTAAAATATATCTGGACCTTTAGTAAAATTGCATTTAGTGAAGATTTAGAAAATAGAGGGGGTGTCCTTGAAAGTATTGTAAACTAGAAGGAGTGTGACTCAAATTTTCGCAATAAAATAAAAACTTTAATAAGATCGGTAACAAAAGAATAAGATTAGTCATGACTGATTCTGATTGGTATAAGATTAAAATAAGAACTTTTACAATATCGATAATGACCATTGGTACAAACCTTAATAAGATCGGTCATGATAAAGTAGGAATCCTGTTAAAGTTGTAACTCATCTAAAAAAAATGGTAACTTCCCAGAAAAAGTGTTATCCTTACTCCTAAAAAATGCTATTACACGTTTTTTTACACCCAAAAAAATGCAATTTTATCCAACTAGTGTCATCCTTGCGCCTTCTAAGTGCTAACTACACCCAAAAACTAGAAGATGTTTATCGACTTTACTCATAACACAAATTAAAATTAGTTTTAAAAAATAATAACACTTTTTGGAGGTAAGGTTAGCATTATTGGGAGTAAGGTTAGCACTTTTTGATAGGGGTGTTTAAATTTTCGATTGCCCGTAATTTTCTACCATATCCGACCCTACCCTACTCTATTGAACGGCGCCGCAAAAATCGGGTAGGAATACGGAAGAGTTTTTGGTCTTCTGATTAAATCGGGTAGGAATGCGGAATACCCATCAATTTTCGCATTCCTACCCTCATTAATATATATATATATAATCTTAAAAAACCCTAATTGCTAACCAACCTTATCGTCTACTGACTAAGCGAGGGCATCACTCCACTCCTCTCATCTTGTCTCTATCGGCTTTCATCGCTCAAGCCTCTGCCTCCATAGCTCAAGCCTTCATCGTTCAGCCTCGACCTCCCCTGGTATTCTCCCTCTCTCTCTCTCTCTCTGTTTGCGCGCAGTCTGGTGGCCTTCATCATTCAGGCCTTCATCTACAGATTTGAATTTTTTTTTTAAGTATCAAGTTAATGAACCTCAAAACCCTAGCTTTCAAGCATCGTTCATGCCTTCTCTGTTTTTTTTTTCTTTAAGCTTTCAAAACTTATCCAGTTAACATCAAACATGAAAAACCCCAAATTTCAAGTCTTAAATCGGAATCCAAAACAACTGAAGCCAGTGCATGCGATTTGCATTGTACCTAATGGTGTTGTCGGTCCTTATGCGAAAGTGTTTACCTGACTTCCTACCCGATTAATCAGGTAAGAAGTCGGATAAGAATTCCATACCTGATCGAGTAGGGTAGACTAAGAAAAAATTCTTACGCAAAGTATCGGGTAGGAAGACGAAAGACTATATTTCCTACCCGTAGGGTAGAGTAAACACACTTACTTTTTTAGTATAAGTTAAAGCTTTTTTGGTTAAGATTAATGCTTTTTAGGGGTAAAATTAGCATTTTTTTGAAGTAAGGTTAGCATTTTATCGGATAAGGAATCTGTGATAACTTACCACCCAAAATGTGATAACTTACCCCTAAGAGGTGGTGAAATTATCAAAAATATATAATTTATCTTAAAACAGTGATTTTGTACCTCTAAAAATGATAACATTATCCCTAAAAAGCGGTAACATACTACAAAACATGCACACTAGGTTTTAGTATTTTTTCCTCACAGTAGGTGAATAACCGATTTATTCAACAACCCGTAAAAGAGAAAGTATGTAATCAACGGTTTAAAATCATTTATAATAAATCAATAGTCCTTATTAATTTAACGGTATCAAACTAAAAAAATATTTTCAATACCATAGACGACCCTTTGGATAAGAATTGACAGCTCATGTATTGAATCACAGATTCAAAGTGATTTGACGGTCTGAGTAGTTGGGACCTTTAAACTTTCAGCAACTCACCTCATCCCGTTTAGAATTTCGATATCTACTTTCCGACATATCATTTGAACTAGCAATTCACTGGTTACGGTGCACGTGAATAATTTTTATATATAAAAATTAATAAAATATATTAAATATAAATGTATTTAAATTAAATATTATATTAAATATATTAAATTAAATTTTTTATTATTTATATTCTATTATTTGATTATAAAAATTTTATATGTTCACAAAATTCTTTGTTCTAACTAAAAAAAATTAATTTTTTAGAATTTTGGTAATTGAGATTAATTTTTTAGTAATGTTTGAAAAATTAAATTTTTTGAAATTCATTTGATTAAAATTCAACTTATAATTCATTGAATAAATTAAAAGTAATTGTCATTATACTAATAACATTGGAACCTTAATGTAATTAAGAATTAGTTAGGTCAATTGTGATAAGATTTAATATAATACTCTTAAATATATATTCTCAAGTATATTAAAATTATAAAAAATTTAAGTTTTACTTAAAAATACGCTACAATATCTATATTTACATAAAATTTTAGTGTAACTTAGAAAGTTTATTGTGACTAAAGAATGATACTGATGTAACATAAATTAATTTTAAAAAACTATATATACGATTATTTTTTATCTTAGAAATGAAATGGTTAAACTTTTTGATAAAAAAAAAAATACACGTACGTAGGTATAATGATATCTTTATATATAAAATGAGTAATATTAGATTGATGGAGTTTTTGAAAGTTTTTTAAACACTTTATTGAAAATATAATGATGCATATTTGTTTAAGGGTAATATAATCAATCAATTTTTTTATAGAAATTGATTAAATAATTAAAAGAGATGTTATAGATAATTTGGAGATTTAAAGATATAATGATATGATGGTATTTTAAATATTTAATTGTGAAAGGATATAATAGTTTTTGTAATTTTTTATAAGGGTAAAATAGAGTTTATCATCTTAATTACTTTTATTAGTGTATATATATACTGTCATTTGGCTGTAGTAGTACTTATGTACTAATAATAATATTTTGTCTGAAAGCACTCTGTAATAATAAAAATTAAGTATTGATTGTGTAATATTTATATTTAGTATTGAAGAGTGTGTTGATTGAGTTGTCTAATATTTGAGAGGCTTTTCGCACTTTGCACTCGGAAAAGGTATCTCGATTCCTACTTTGCGCCCTGAAAAATTATTTTTTTCACATTTCACCCTGAATGTCATAAATTTGTTCCAAACTTCCAATGTAGCTCTCTGACTAACATGTGCTTCAAATTCTGCTAAAATTTGATGCACATGTCACCCACGTATGTTGCTATTGGACAAAAATATAAAATTATCATTCGTATTCTTGGGTGGCATGTGCATTAATTTTTAATGAAATCTGAAATGAATGTTAGTTCGAGGGCTATATTGAAATTAATTTATGACATTCAGGGTACAAAGTGGAAAAAATAATCTTTCAAGGTGTAAAGTGAGAATCGAGACATGTTTCGGGGTGTAAAGTGCAAAAAATCCTATATGGGGTCGTACATAAAAGATGATCTTTTTGAGCGGGAAAAACTTTTTGAGATAAATTTTGTGCCTTTTCATCAAAGTAGATGAAAATTAAATCAATCTTGATTGTTCTTATACTTTTATAAATTCAGAATTCAACTTTTTAGCAGTAGTACTATATATATAGCCATCATATAAATATAGTTTAAATAGCCATCTCTTATGCTTGGAAATGTATTATTAGATCTTCAGCCATGGTGATCTAGAATGAGTTGATATTCATGGAGGCAGAAGATCATCCCATGCTCAAAATGCAACGAAAATCGCAGAAGCAATAGTAGAGACGTAGTGATTCAGAACGCAACGATCTTCTCCCCTCCAACAAAATGATCAATAGAGCTGGAATGGAACGAGATGAAAATGTAATTTGATTAGAAAATGACCCAATGATCATAAAAAAATAGTTTTGTTGTGACAGAACGATCAATTTTCGGCAATTCCTGCAAAATGCAGATGAAATACTGTTTTAGTTTATTGGGTGTTGCTATTCCCGCCTCTTAAATCTCATTTCTCATCCCATTTAATTATTTTACTTCAAACAACTAAGTTCACCCCATCTATACTACACCCATTAGTTACTAAATTTATCCCGTCTATATTCACTAATTAAAAATTAAATTTGTTCAATTTTATTTCAACCTACTGTATAGGCAATGAAAAAAAAATTCGTTTCGATGTATAATTTTGGTATGAAAATATTTTAGAAGCAGAATAATAATTAATAATTATTTTTAAAATATTAGTCAAAATATATTAAAACACCTCAAAATATTCAAAGACACTAGTAAAAATATTTTAAAATACTTCGAAATAATATAGATCACCTCAGAATATTGAAATTTCGCTTCAATTACTATTTTTGTTTCAGTTTCTTCAACATATATTTAATAGTTTCATTGAATATATATAAATGGGGTGAACTTAATAACTAATGGGGTGGGTATAGATAAAGTAAAATTAGTAATTTAAAGTAAGATGATTAAATGAGGTGAAAAAAAAGATTTAAGGGGTGGGAATACCCCCACCCTAATTTATTAGACTAACTCCAATTTTTATTTTTAAGATTTTGTTTATAATAATATTATTTGAACATAATTTATTTACCTAATTTATGTTAATTATTGAATTGGTAATGAATCTTAATAAATACTGGGGATTACTATCAACCAAATGATTATAACTGATTTGGTGAAAATAACATTGCTGTTTGGTTTAATAAAGTTTTGGTTATCCTTAAATTGTTTATCAATAATAGTTTCCGAGTTTTTTTTTATATTTTTTATGAATGTTAATTTTTTTTTTTGATAATTAAAAAAAGGGGTGGGTGCAAATGAGAGTACTCAGAGACCACCCCGATAGACCTGCTTTGGTGGAATCATGAGGCTCCTAACAACGTCCGTTACTCCTCTCGAAAACTAATCTAATTAAATTAGTATAATAGTTAACCACCAAACTCCAATATGAACTCTAAAATTCGAACTTCTGACCTCGATACCCCATTGGACCGATCCACTCGGTGGCTATTAAAAAAGTTGTTGCTATCGCAACCAAAGTCACATGCTGCCTTGAGTAGAAGTCAAACATCCATTATGAATCCTACTTTGTTCTTTTGCATGTCTGATTTTAGAAATGAAGTCAACTCAAATCTTATTGACCTACGAGATTTCTCTTTTGGAGGTTCTCCTGCTGTACCCCATCCACTCAAAGTAAACCCGTCAACAAACGCGTTGGAAGCAGCAAAGTTTGAAACTAGTTAACACCATGCACAAACAGTACACATTGTCTCCCTCTCTCTTTCTCTCTCTCATGCACACCCCTACTGAGAAACTAGTTTACTTGTCTATAAATGGAGAATTCAGTAGGAGAAATGTCACCCAATCCAGTTTTTTAGAATTTTAGCAAGCTCATTAGGATTCTACGCTCCTTAATGGCCTCCCTTAGAAACCTCTTGGTTACCCTCTCCATGGTGTCACTTCTGGCATGTTTTGCCAATGCGCAGCTTTCACCGAATTTTTATGCCTCTGCGTGCCCTAATCTCCAACTCATTGTGCGTAACGCAATGAGGGAAGCGATTAACAGAGAGCTGCGCCTTGGAGCCTCTATCCTCCGCTTGTTCTTCCACGACTGCTTCGTAAATGTAAGATTGTAGTTGCATTTTTGACGTTCGTTCGAGTCTAGTTTCTTCTCTAAAGAAGTTCAAAAGTTTATGAAAAATTATATAATTATAAGTTATTGTACTCTAAGACCTGTATAGTACAATATTTTTTGCTTACACTAAGGTTGTACAACATTAAAACCAATTGTAATGTCTCCGACTATATGATTTAGAATATTATACAAGGTATATCCAAATATAACCCATATATACAATTTTACACACATATCTATAGAGATTTGGAAGCGGGTCAGCAGAATGCAAAAAGTTCTTAAATAAATTGTAGCTCCATAGCTTCTCCTATCATGTGTAATATTGTTAATCATTTTCTTTTGAGAGCTGCAGGGTTGTGATGCATCGATACTTCTGGACGACACCGCAACTTTCACAGGCGAGAAAAATGCAGGCCCAAACCGAAATTCAGCAAGAGGTTTTGATGTGATTGACACCATTAAAACTCGGGTTGAAGTCGCTTGTAATGGCACAGTATCTTGTGCAGACATCCTGGCGCTTGCAGCACGAGATGGAGTCGTCTTGGTGAGTAACAGATCAAGTTTCTACTTTATTAGTAGCTATAATCCACGCATGCATGTTTGTCTATACCACATATATTATAATATATATATATATATACACACATACATACATACTAGTCATAACCTGCCTCAAGACACGATTTAACGTAAAATTGAAGAGATCAAAAAATCGATCCGTCTATATCAAGTTTCAATTTTTCATTCTTTCTCTTTCATTAATTACAAAACTGCACACAAAGACAGAATGATTTTTTTATTATGATGTATTGGATTGTACTTGGCATGTATGAAAAATAAATATCTTTATCCTTAATCTTTGGATTAGCTGGGAGGACCAACATGGGCAGTCCCGTTGGGCCGCAGAGACGCAAGAACAGCGAGCCAGAGTGCCGCTAATAGCCAAATTCCATCACCATTCTCTAGCCTCTCAACCCTAATCTCCAATTTTGCTGCTAAAGGCCTAAATGCTCGTGATATGACCGCGCTCTCTGGTGGCCACACCATCGGCTTCGCACAGTGTTTTACGTTCAGAAGCCGTATATATAATGACACGAACATTGCCCCAATGTTTGCTGCCAATCGCAGGGGCGTCTGCCCAGCTTCAGGTGGGAATTCGAACTTGGCCCCCCTTGATATACAAAGCCCTAACCGGTTCGGCAACACCTACTACCAGAACCTTGTGAGTCAACGTGGGCTTCTCCATTCAGATCAAGAGCTTTTCAATGGTGGATCACAAGATGCATTGGTTAGGCTTTACAGCAATAACCCCACTGCTTTTTCTAATGACTTTGCTGCTGCCATGGTAAGAATGGGCAATATAAGCCCCCTTACTGGAACAAATGGAGAGATAAGAAGAAGATGCAGTGTGGTTAACTGATTTACTTTGGGGTTTTATTCGGATCATCGTGTTGGCTCTAGTTTCATTCTTCATGTTTTCGATTACTGAATTGTAATAATAAGTGGCAAATTGAACCGAATAGTCCTTTCCTTTGGCTCAATATTGCATTTGCATTGGTCTCTCCCCCCTACCCCACGTGTGGGACATAAGCCCTCGTCTAACACAAAAACATTGCAATAGTCTTAAGTCACATCTTTGTCCAAAAAAAAGTCTTAAGTCACATTAACTCATGCACTTTGTAATACAAAAATATCGCAATAGTCCAAGTTGCATCAAAGAAAAAATGAGAGATTCTTCACACTAAGTCAAACAATGTATCAATAAAAAAAAAATGGTACAATCACTTCCTTTCAGCTGTTTCCCCATCCTCAAATCAATCCGCGAATTCAAAACCTCCACTTCTTCATTCCTTCCTCTTCCATTTGCAGCATCCTCTTCCTTTTGTCACTTCCTAGACGGTAGTGTTCTTCACTCCCAGAATGGACAAAAACGTAATTAGAATATGGATGAAAAGGAACATTAGACATAACACACATGGAACTCAATTCAAACTCGAGACTAAGAGTAGACAACTCTTACAAGATTTTAGCATTACTATACAAAGAAAAAATAAACAGAAAATCAACCGAAATGATGTAATACTTCACTTAGAAAATTATACATGAGAACACTCTCCGATCTAATATACTTTAGTGTTCCCATATTTTCAACCGTGGCAAAAGAGCATAAGGATTAATTCAAGTGCCTTTTACTCTATTGCATACGCTTTCCACCTCATTTTTTCTCAACAGGAAGGTATGTTAAACTAACTATGATAAAATAAAACGTTCTATAAACTATAGTAGCTACTCAATTCTTCCCACAGCTTGAACCAGCCGTAGGGCAGTGGCAAAGGTGAACAGTGGGGTGGCTATTGTGGAATGTGGTGGTGGTTTTTATTCGGAGAAAGTAGATGATCAATTTGGAAAACTATCTTTTTAAGCCGGCCGATATGGTACACCTTGCATAAAATAATTTGGATAACCCACTTTTGCATGCTTGTACACCTTGCCTCCCCCTAGAATTTGAAGACCTTATAAAGAAGTTAAATGCATTTGCATGCTTATACGCCTTGGCTCCCACTTGCCAAAAAATAATAGCCCAATAATGTCTTCTATTTTTATGTCTCGCAACAAACAAATCAATGGTATCCTCAAAAGCTTTGGGATCAAAAAGCAACATCCTTATATCTTGAAACATAATCACAGCCCAAAGCCAATCACAAATCAATTCACATAGTCCAAGCTTTACTCGATTTAGCATTAGCAACAGGTTTTAACACACCCTTGCATCAAATAATGAATTACGGATTGAATTGTGAATATAATGGAGATAATTTCTAAAAAAAACAAAACACGAACCATTCTCCCATAGGTTGCTAAAAACACTGGAAGTTACGACAATAGTTATTTAAGGTGCCTAGCTTTTGAATTGTGAATATAATGGAGATAATTTCTATAAAAAAAAAAAACAGGAACCATTCTACCATAGGTTGCTAAAAACACTGGAAGTTACGACAATAATTATTTAAGGTGCCTAGCTTTCAATAGAAAGTTAAACAATATACACAAAAGAAACCTCAATTTCCCAAAATCTCATATACACGTAATGCTTTAGAGGACACTATTACGAACATCATCATCATTAGTTGCAATCTCAATTTGTAAAAAAGAGAACAGCCAAAACTCATTAAGAAAAGTCACTTGAAAAATTATAGAATGAGCAAAATAAAAATAATTGAAAAATTAAATTGTCGAGTTTAGCCTAATAACAATCACTTGGAAATATATGCACTATAAAGAACATTTTGTGACGATTGAGTCTTGACTCGAACTAGATTAAATAATTAAGATTTTATGAGTCTCATGATATTTTAAGAAATTATACGAGCGTTACTCGAGGTCAAATTATATGTTAGATTTTAATTATGGAACATTTGATTATTACAAATTTTATCGGGCTCAAAATGAGATAGTGATTTTAGTCCTAACTTTTATGAAATTAGGATATATTGTTTTTAATACAGTGGGAATTAGATTTATCAGAATCTCTTGGTGATTTGAGGTACGAGGTTGTATATAATATACTCCTTTTATATGCTCTTTGCAAAGAATATTTTCTTAATTATCATTTGATTTGTATTCCATCTTGTGATATCATTATTCTTGGAATTTCGATTTAATATAGTTGAATATATTAATCTCATTGATCGTGTTTTGTGTGGATTGAGACGGGATCGTGGTAGCCAATAATCCGATGCATTGCCAGCCAATAGACCCGGGGAATCTGGTTAAGGTACGATGATTGGTAAGGTGTCAAATCTTCGTTTAGATCTTGCATGACGTGTGATATGCGAATATGATATTTATATATGTTGATTGAGATACTTTGTGGTATTTAATGTATTCGGTATTTAATGTCATTGAACGTATTATTTCTCATCATATTGTATATTTTTCTGCTTTATTTAACATTTTTCAGGTTGACCATGGAGAAAAGATCGGATTGAGATATTTGGAAAAGTTAAAGATGATCTTGTTTTGATATAATTTTGTGATAGTGAAATTGAAAGATGTATTTATATTTAGAGATTATATTGATAATTTTAATTTTATTGGGATAATTAGTACCCTGTTATTTTTATTCAGGTGTATATTTGTATCAAATAATGTCTTCGAGATATCATAGCGTCACAATTTGGTATTAGAGCATATGTTTGAGATTTTGTAGACTGTCTTAGTTTAATTACTTAGGATGACGACCTGAGGGTAATAGAGGAGCTGATTTTAGGTGCATAAAATTATATTGAAGTGCTCGGTCGAAGTTAGTATGTGATTTATCACTTGTAAATTTCGAGGACAATTTTTTTTTAAGGTGGGTGGATTGTGACGATCGAGTCTTGACTCGAACTAGATTAAATAATTAAGATTTTATGGGTCTCATGATATATTAAGAAATTATATAAACATTACTCGAGGTAAAATTATATGTTAGATTTTAATAATGGAATATTTGATTATTACAAATTTTATTGGTTCAAAATGAGATAGCAATTTTAGTCCTAAATTTTATGAAATTGAGATATATTGTTCTTAATACAATGGGAATCAAGGCCATATATTGGCCTGCAGTGAGTCTATGAGGTCGGGGCGAGGACCGTGAGGAAGCACAAGGCCATGAAGCAAGCCATTTACGATCGCTTGGTTGCCCTAGAGAAAAATGAGACCTTTTATGCCAAAGTCTACAAGCTTTGTGAAGAGGTGCTCGTTCTCCCGGCCCAGATAATCAAGCTTGAGGAGCAAAGAAAGCATCTGAAATCTTTGAATGATTATTTGAAGTCTTCAAAGGCGGTGGTTTCCTGCGGGCTCTCCCAAACCCAAGAGGAACATGCTGCTCTCCTTGAAGAATTTAAGGCCTTCAAGCCAAATCCAGAGCTAGGGAAGATGATGAAGATTGGATGGAGAAGGTCGATTCGTGCCTCCGGTGTTCCCTTATCCTCTGAGCTCTTTTCTCGTCATAATGCTTGGTGTACTTCTTCTGCAACGATTCTAACAACCAATCTCCCTTAAAGTATGCACTTTTTTTTTTACAATAAACCCTCTTTTGATCATGAATGAAATACATTTTTTTTACGAAATTTTTTGTTCTCCCCCACCCTTTTGAAATTCTTGGGCATCTTTGATACTTAGAAAAGTTTTTGAGTAATGCCCCCTTTTCCCCTAACAAAGAGGCTTGGTTTCAATAAAGGGCTAGGGCGTCTTAGATACTTGGACAAATTTTTGAGTAATGCTCCCTTCCCTTGGCAAAGAAGCTCGGCCTCAATAAAGGGTTAGGACCACCTCATATAGAAGAATTTTTCGAGTAATACCCCTTTCCCCTAGCAAAGAGGCTCGGCCTCAACGAAGGGCTAAGGCCTCCTTATACTTAGATTTTTTTTTTAGTAATTCCTCCTTTGCCTAATAAAGATGCTAGGCCTCAACGACGGGCTAGGGCCTTTTCATACAAATTTTTTTTTTTCAAGTAATGCCCACTTCACCTAGTAAAGAGATTCGACCTCAATGAAGGGTTAGGGCATCTTGATACTTAGAAATTTTTTTTGAGTAATGTCTCCTTCTCCTAGCAAAGAGGCTTGGTCTCAATGAAGGGATATGATCTTTTCATATAGAAGAATTTTTTGAGTAATGGCCCCTTCCCCTAGCAAAGAGCGTTGACCTCAACGAAGGACTAGGGCCTCCTGATACTTAGAATTTTTTTTAGCAATGGCCCCTTCCCCTAGCAAAGAGGACCGATCTCAATGAAGGGCTCAGGCCTTGTTTATTGCAACCGTTGTAGTGACCGGTCAAAGCAATTGGTCTAAAATCTTATCCCTCGACTTACACCGTCGTGCCTAGCCTTGGGCCTAAGTTTGATCTGGTGGCCGCACCTAAGCTAGGTCACTGTCCTTGTCAGGAATTTTTCCTTCCCTACCTTGGTAGTAGGTTGAATCGTGTCTAGGTCTTCCTTGATCTTTTGCCCAGAATTTCATTCTTGGGACTTTTTTCTTTGTCGTGGCAAATGCTCATTGTATAATTTTGAAGCAAGTTCATAAAGGTACTTTGCAATGGAATTCTTATTCATTGAAACGAGTACTTCAAAATTTTCCAAACTTAAAACTACATGACTTTAAGTCAATTACAATTTTGCTGGAGGTACTCTAGTCTAATGATTGAAGGTACTTCAATCTTTACCTATTTCTGGAAGCACTTCAAAAGTAGTATTTTCGGAGGTTTTCAGCATTGCATGGTCGTGGAATCGATTTTTCTTCCAATGTTTCAAGCTCATACGATCCGGTCCCTCCAATCGATATGACCTTATATGGTCCTTCCCCATTGGCTTGACCGGTTACTTGGTATCTTTGCTGAATGAACAACCAAATAACCAGTTTGGCTCAGATTTGTCAGGTAGGTCGGCCCAATGCTTGATTAACTGAACTGCTGGCTTAGCCAAGGCTTTCTATTCATTAATACCTTTTTGCCTTTATGTCATGTGTTTGTGTCAATTGGAATCATTAAATGGTCTAATCATTCACAGTCAATTTGCGCCCCTTCACCATCCTTGAAGGTACTAGTAGAACCAGTTTATATACTACAAATTCTATCAGATCTCTTCTTTAAAAACAGTAATTAGTATTGATGATGCACAAAACTGTCTTCGTGCAAGATCAACAGTCAAGAATATCAACGGGTGTAATTGATGAGCAATTAATAAGTAATTAATGGCAATCAAGAGTAAAACAGTAAATAACGGATCGACACAAGAGATTTATAGTGGTTCGGTCTCGGATGACCTACGTCCACTCTCTGGAATGGCAGCGATGGCCGGCGTTCTTTATTGATGAATAAGAGTACTCCGGAGAGTTACAGTGCTTCTAGAAAGAGAGCAGTGTGTATGAGGGTAAGTGCAGGGGTTCAAGGCCGGTCAGTACATAGGTTCTTCGATGTGTCCTTCATATGGAGAGGACTTACATTTATATAGGTTGAGAGAGGCGGTGAGGCGGTCACTACAATTTAGTAAGTACAGTTATGGTAGGACTCTACCATTTTGGAAGGTTCTATTTAGGTAGGACTCGATCTTCTCAATCTTCATCCCGATATTCTCTTCCTCGTGCTCCTATTCAGTCGGAAGAGGTCCTGAGCTGGACTGGGCCCTTCCCTGATCTTGAGATTGGACCCGGAGTTCATTTGGGCTCATACTGAAGCGAAAGAGGACGAACCAGGGGGCTTTGCACTGGGCGGCGCCCAAGAGGGGCTAGGTGGGCGGCGCCCACTTGAGGCAAGGTGGGCGGCGCCCATTCGGAGCTAAGGTGGGCGGCGCCCACTTTGGTCCTTGGTGTCCTGGAACTTGCCTCCTAGTGTTTTGGTGCATTGGGCTTGCAATGGGTTGACCCATCTCTGATTTGGGAGTCTCTTTGGGCTTCCTCGGTTCACTTGAGCTGGGCTTTGGCCCAGTGGAATTCGGACTCGTCATTTGCCCCCCATGCCCCGAGCCTTTGATTTTTTCGAAAGGCAAGGGTCGAGGGCATGTGTTCATCTCCGTTCGGGTGAGACGGGATTTTCCTTGCCATTCACGGTATCCTTTGACCCCCGTGGTCTCGTTGTTTTGGGACTTTGCTGAATTTCTCGGTACCGGAAAACATGTACATATATATTTTTTTGTTTCTCTATAAATAGAGATTACTATTTCATCGTCTTCATCCTTGACTATCTCCTGAAATTTTTTTTTTCAAAGGGTGTTCTTCCGAATTTATCCAAAGAGCTAAACCAACTTGGCTTCCTCAAGAAGCTTTGTTAGGCTTCCTCAAGAAGCTTTGTGAAGCTTCCTCTAGAAGTCTTGTAAGGCTTCCTCTAGAAGTTTGGCAAGGCTTCCTCTAGAAGCTCCAAGGCACTCCCTCTCTATTTAAGGACCTCAAAAACACTGTTCACCTCACTTCTCCTTCATTCCCTTACTCTCTTCTTTCATTACTTGAAAACATGAGGACTAGGGGCTCATTCATACGTAAGGGTCCTCACGTTGAAGGTGGCTCCCATGAGGGAGGCATGGTGGGCGGCACCCATGAGGAAGACATGGTGGGCGGCGCCCATGGCGAAAGAGGCTTGCTTGGTGATTTTGTTGGCGACAGAGACGAAGTGGGCGGCGCCCATGGGGAGCCTGGCCTGGGCGGCGCCCATGGTGCTGCGGCAGGCGGCGCCTATGGTGCTACAGCAGGTGGTGCGCATGGGGCTACAGCAGGCGGTTCGCGCTCAAATCTCGGAAAGGACACCGAAGGAGGCGGTGCCTGGCCTGGGCGGCGCCCATGGGGGCCCTGAACTGGGCGGCGCCCATGGTGCTGCGACAGGCGGCGCCCATGGTGCTGCTATAGGAGGCGATCATGAGGCTGTCTTGAAGAACTTTGGGACGACGTGGGCTGGCAGTGCTCCTCTCGGTTCAGGCAGCAGAAAAGGTGGAGATGGAGAGTCCTCCATGGGCGGCACCCATGCTCTGGGCAATGCCACGGGTTTGGGCGGCTCCTCTTTGGGTTTCGGAGGTTTGGGTTCTATCCCTCGCAGTGGTTTTGGTGCAGCGCCGGTGACCCATGAGAGACCCTTTGGTACCATTTGTGGGGGGTCAGGCGTGAGTACGAGGATTTCAAATAATCCTTTTGGCGTATCTAAAGGGACCCTACGCCTGGGCAAGCAGCGGGGTGTATCTCCCAGTGACGCCGAGGATGTCCGTTTTGGACTGGGTGGTGCCACAGATACTTCAGGAGGCGCCCAGGATGCATTGGACGGCGCCCCAGGCATGGTTCAGTCTCCTTCTCTCAAGTCCAGGAAGCAGCGACCGATCAACGCCGCGGATGGTCCTGGCTCTCAAGGTAGGTTCCCGATACTTCCTTTACTCTTTCATTGGTACGGGTATTTTCTTTAATCTGAACATAATTTTATCTCTTCATGAATCTTTACCCAGATGAGCGGGAGACTGCGGGGGGCCCTGAGGAAGGTCCGACTAATGACGGAGGCAGTCGTTCTAAGGTAGCCTCTCTCTTTAGCTTCTTTAAGTATGACGAGGATATTTTGGAGTTGGTTTCCTTGTACCGTATCCCTCCCTCGGTACTGTGCCGTCATGCGGAGGCTGATGAGTCAGCTTGCTGCGATTCTCCGGATGATATAGTACTTTATGAGGGGGCCTTGGAGGCGGGTCTGAGGTTCTCGATTCCCGGGCCCATATGTCGGGTCTTGGAGCGTCTTTCCTTAGTTCCTGGGAAGCTGGCTCCGAATGGTTGGAGAGTTTTACTAGCTTTCTTTGCACTGTGGCGGTTGACACACGGAGCTAGTGCCCCTCCACCGTTCGAGGAGTTCTTGGTTACTTATATACTTCTGGAGAACCCCATTCCACACCAGGGGTGGTACCGATTTTCCCCGAGGTTAGGGAAGAGGAAGTTTATCACTGGGCTCACCTCCAACCATCATAATTGGAAGAAGAAGTTCTTTTTTGTTGGGGGTGAGTGGGCCTCTGAGTCCGATCGTGCTAGGGTGCCTACCAGTTGGAGTACGATTCCAAAAACTAAACAGGGTAAGGATTCTAACTTTTGGCTTCTGCTTTGATTGTCAAGTATAACCATGTGCTTATTCTTACGATGACTGTTCTCTTGCAGCTCCGCCAACCCTCACCGATGACCAGAAGAGTCTACTTGAGATGGTCATGAACAATCCAACTAGGGAGCATTCTGAGATCATGTTAGCAGTTGGTCGTTCCACAGCTTCCCTGAGACCGAAGAAGAAAGGTATTTGACCATCGACTAGTCCCTTTGAATAGACTGTGTAGTAGGATCCATTGGCTTACACTGGTTTTTTCTAGGCCCTCCACTTATCAGGTCTTTTGTGGAAGAAGTGTGTGTCTCCAGGACAGTTCCCTCTCCTTCTCCTCCTTCTCCCAAGAGGGCGAGGACCGATGCCCCTAGCTTGGGTGGCCTTACGGAGGCGGAGCCCGGCGATGCTCTTCCTCCTCCTCTGGCTGATATTCCGTCACCTTCGAGGGGCGGTCCTAGCGCCGTTGAGGCCGAGGTTCCGGCGCCATGCTCTACTAGGGCGAAAGGTCCGCTTATTTCTCAGGGCGCTGCCTCGTCGTCCATGCTTCGTAATGTGGAGTTGGCAAAGGAAAGATTCTGTACCTTTGTGACCGGCGCTGAGGCTCGAGAGATAGCCTCCCTAGGTCCACAGGGAGTGGTCAACGCCGCCGTGGAAGGCTTTGCTCTGGTATGTCTTGCATTCCTGCTTTGTATATGGCTTTTTTCGGTATACCTGGGCCTAGTTCTTCATCTCTCTTCGTTCTGCCTTTGAATGTCAACAGGTGGCTGCTACCTTGCCTTACCTCTTCAACCACACTCTGATTATCGGGGATGCAGTCCAAGGTCAAGCGATGGAGAGGCAGGCATGTGAGACTACCGAGGATCAGCTTCGGCATGAGCGGCAGGCACGGGAGAATGCCGTGGAGCTAGCTCGACAAACGCGAGAGGATGTCGAGAAACAATTAGAGCTCGAGCGGCAGACACGAGAGAGTGCTGCTGAGCAGTTGAGGCTGTCACAGGCGAAGGTTACTCAGCTTGAGACTGACCTTCGAGTAGCACTTGAGAGAGCTGTCAGAGCGGAGGCTCAGAGGGATGTCGCTGAGAGGGCTAGGGCTAGCGCTTTTGTTGACGGCTACGAGGAGCCCAGGAGGAAAGCATTAGTAGCATATCCTTATAATGATTTTTCTGAGCTCAAGCCTTATGAGGCCCCTGAGTCTGATGACGAGGGTGATTATGTGAGTGGAGACAGTGAGGGCCAGTAGGGGTGCGACTCTTTGTATTTTTTGCTTGACAGACTATGTTTTAACTCTTTTGTAGAAGCTTCTAGAATACTCTTTTGTAAAAGCTTCTAGAATTTTGAATGAAACACAACCTTTTGAAAAAATACTAAGAAATTTTATTTCATAATCCAAAGTGGATACTCGGAGAAAACTAACTAACATGAGAAACTGACTAAGGTAAAAAAGGCAAATAGTCTAAACAGTGGACACCACCTCATGACCTACTGCCCCCAGCTACTGATAGTACTTCTTTAAATGTTCTGCATTCCAGGGGTGGCCCAGGACCTTTCCTTCAAAATTCTGGATTCTGTAGGTACCTGGTCTCACTACTTGTGACCGTGTAAGGTCCTTCCCAGTTGGGTCCTAGCTTTCCATCCCTGGAGTCCTTGGTAGCCATGATGACCTTCTTTAGGACCAAGTCCCCGGGTAAGAAGGAGCGAGGCTTCACCCTCGAGTTGTAGTACTTGGTCATGCGACGCTTGTACTCTGCATTCCTGAGCATGGCTATTTCCCTTTCCTCCTCTACCAAGTCGAGGTTGATGCGGAGACCTTCTTCGTTACTGGTAGGGCCGTGGAATTGAACCCTAAGGGAGTGTACCTCGATTTCAACGGGTATCACAGCCTCTGTCCCATAGGATAGGGAGAATGGTGTCTCGCCTGTAGGACTTCTTGGTGTCGTCCGATAGGCCCATAGCACTCCTGGGAGTTCGTCTACCCACTTCCCTTTCGCGGCTTCGAGTCTGGCTTTCAAATTGCGGAGTATGGTCCTGACAGTGACCTCCGCTTGGCCGTTTGCCTGTGGATGGGCGGGGCTGGAGTGGGGTTGCTTGATTTGGAGATCAGCACAGAAACTGTTGAGTAGTCTGTTATCAAACTGCTTGGCGTTGTCGCTCACAATGGCGCGTGGTACTCCAAATCGACAGACCAGACTTCTCCATATAAAATCCTTTATTTTCTGGTCTGTGATCCTGGCTAGGGCTTCAGCTTCAGCCCACTTAGTGAAGTAGTCTATAGCGATGACCACGAATTTGCATTGGCCTCGGCTTACCGGGAGGGGACCCAGGATGTCGATCCCCCACATGGAGAAGGGCCATGGGCTCTGAATGGTGGTGAGCTCTTCGGGTGGTTGTCTGGACACAGTGGCGAAGCGTTGGCACTTGTCACACTTCCTGACAAAGTCTTTAGACTCCCTGATCATGGTGGGCCAATAGTACCCTTGCCTGACTGCTTTATGGGCCAATGCTTGCCCTCCTGAATGGTTTCCACATATTCCCTCGTGAATCTCTCTCATGGCATAGTCTGCCTCCTCTGGTGTGAGACAGCGGAGTAGTGGGAGAGAATGACTTTTCTTGTAGAGGGTATTCTGTAGGATGACATACCTAAATGATCTAGTTCTCAACTTCTTGGCTTCCATAGGGTTGTCTGGGAGTGTGCCCTCCTCAAGGTAGGTTCGGATGGGGGTCATCCAGTTGGACTCCGAGGATGTGCAGTGGACATCACCCTCTTGAGTTTTGAGGGTGCTGGGCTCGTACTGGTGACCTGTCAGTGCCGGGCCCATAAGCAGATTCGCAGAGGCGAACTTGGCGATGGCGTCGGCCATGACGTTTTCTTCTCGAGGTACATGATTGATATGGAAACATGCGAACTTTGTGAGCAGAGCTTGTACCACTGAGAGGTACTCCTGCATCCTTTCTTCCTTTGCTTCGAAATCTCCTCTTACTTGGTTGACTATGAGTTGAGAGTCACTGAAAACCGTGAGGTTGAGGGCTTCCATCTCCAATGCCAGTCTCAAGCCTGATATGAGGGCCTCGTACTCCGCCTGATTGTTAGACGTGGCAAAATGGAGAGAGACGGCGTACTTCAACGGAGTACCATGAGGGCTGATCAGTACTAGTCCAGCTCCCCCACCCTCGTTGGTGGATGACCCATCTACATAAAGCTTCCAGAAGGTTGTAGTGGGTGATGGGGAGGGAACCAACTTTGTAGGCGAAGAGGTTGGTGGCAATAGGCTAATGGATGACTCCTGATGAGAAAGGGGCAAGACAGGAGGAGGGGACATCGCCCTGGGCAAGGTGGGTTGCGCCCTAGGTGTGGGGGGCGGCGCCCAGGCCATGGTGGGCTGCGCCCTGGTCATGGTGGGCGGCGCCCTGGGCTGCTTGGCCCGCTGCTGCTCCTTCGAGCTGTTATGTCCTCCCAGGGCCGCGTCTGATTCAGTCTCCTGGTAGGTGGAGTTAGTGTGCACTGAGCGTATGAACGTAGGGACTTCTAGAACCTCTCCTTCAGATTCTTGGGATGGTGTAGACTCCGCAACGAAATCTGCGAGTGCTTGTGCTTTTATGGCTGATCGTGGTTGATACTGTACATCGAACTCGCTCAACTCGACGGCCCATTTGAGTAACCGGCCGGATACATCTGGCTTTCCTAATATGCCCTTGAGTGGTTGATTCGTGACCATCCTGATGGTGTGGCTCTGAAAGTAATGGCGCAAACGTCTTGCGGCGGTGATAAGGGCGAGGGCCAACTTTTCCAACTCCGAGTACCTTACCTCTGCCCCTCGATATGCCCTGCTTACATAGTATATGGGCTTCTGGATGCCTCCTTCTTCTTTGATAAGGACAGAGCTGACAGCAGAGGGCGAGGATGAGAGGTAAAGGTAGAGGACCTCCCCTGGAACGGCGTGGGAGAGTAGTGGTGGTGTGGCCAGGTAGGCTTTGAGCTTCTGGAAGGCTTCCTCAGCGTCTGGGCCCCACTGGAAAGACCTGCGGAGTATCTTAAAGAAAGGGAGACATTTATCAGCGGACTTAGAAACGAACCTGTTAAGGGCTGCTATTCTCCCATTAAGGCGTTGGACCTCCTTGGTGGATGTGGGAGACTTCATCTCCAATACAACTCTGATTTTGTCCGGGTTTGCCTCTATCCCCCTCTTATGGACCATGAAGCCCAAGAACTTTCCTGAGCTGACACCGAAGGCACACTTTTCTGGGTTCAGCTTCATTCTGAAGGCTCTCAACACTTTGAAAGTCTCCTGGAGGTGTGCTACATGGTCTACTGCTACTATACTCTTCACTAGCATGTCGTCAACATAAACTTCCATGGTCTTCCCAATCTGGCTCTCGAACATTCTGTTAACGAGGCGCTGGTATGTAGCCCCGGCGTTTTTGAGCCCGAAAGGCATCACCCTGTAACAGTAAGTGCCTCTCGGGGTGATGAACGAGGTCTTCTCCTGATCAGGGGGGAACATGCTGATCTGGTTATACCCGGAGTAGGCATCCAGAAAACTTAGTAACTCGTGTCCCGCAGTGGCGTCAATGAGGAGGTCGATGCGGGGGAGAGGGTAGCTGTCTTTGGGACAGGCCTTGTTAAGCTCTGTGAAGTCCACGCACAGGCGCCACTTCCCATTGGTCTTGGTGACCATGACCACATTGGATAGCCAGTCTGGGTAGGCTACTTCTCTTACTGATCCACTCACCAGCAACTTGTCTACTTCTTTTTCCATAGCTTGCCCCCTTTCAGTGCTTATACTTCTCAATTTTTGGCAGATAGGCTTATACCTGGGGTCAACGTTGAGTCGGTGAGAGGTCACCTCGGGGTCAATGCCCTCCAAGTCCTCGTGGGACCAGGCAAAGACGTCTATGTTCTGCTTGAGGAAGTTTACTAAGGCAGATGCCAGCTCCTGGGTGAGTGAGGAGCCTATGTAGACCTTCCTTTCCGGAAGGCTGTCGTCGAGTACTACTGGTCGGAGTTCTTCTGCAGGTTCACCCCTTTCCAAGGTGCTATCATCTCTGGGGTCGAGTACTTCGATCTGGAGAGTCTCGTGCGGTCTCTTAGCCCTCATAGAGGCCACATAGCATTCTCTGGCTGAGACCTGATCTCCTCTTATTTCCCCAATCCCATTGCTGGTTGGGAATCGAAGGAGGAGGTGGTAGGTAGAGGGTACTGCCCTTAAAGCATTGAGAGCAGGACGTCCAAGAATAACATTATAAGCAGAAGGACAATCAAGTACAAGGAAATTTACCATTATGGTAGAGCTTCTAGAAGCAGTCCCTGCTGTGACAGGCAAAGTGATGGATCCTAGAGGATGAACTCTCTCTCCCGAAAAACCCACCAAAGGAGTACGGACTGGCTGTAGCCTCTCCCTGCCGAGGTGAAGGCTGTCATAGGCAGTGACGAATAAGATGTCGGCTGAGCTACCACTGTCAACCAGGACTCTCTTGACTTGGTAGTTGGCAATCATCAGAGTCAAGACTAGAGGGTCATCGTGTGGGACCTGGACTCCTTCAAGGTCTCTGTCTGAGAAGGTGATGACATCCTCCTCCCCGTGTCGGAGGGTCTTCAACGGGCGAGAGTCATAAGGCTCTGCATGTCTGGCTTTACGGGTGTGCACCTTTCTGGCAGATTTGGAGTCACCTTCTCCTCCTAACCCTCCGGCGATGGTCTGAATCTCACCGAGGGGCTGTTGTCGCTCACGTTCTTCGTTCGGGGGAACTGGTCCTCGACCAGCTACGTACTGTCTGAGATGACCCCGCTGGATAAGTTCCTCAATCTGCTTTTTCAGTTGGAAACAGTCATCCGTGTCATGTCCATGGTCGCGGTGGAAGCGACAATATTTACTGGGGTTCCTACGCTTGGGGTCAGATTTCATCTTTCCGGGCCAACGGACGGTCGGGTCATCCTGAATCTGAAGCAGGATGTGCTCCACTGAGGCGTTGAGTGGAGTGAATGGTTGTCGGTCTCTCGGGGGCAATGGCCCTAGACGGTCTTTTACTGAAACTCTATCGGCCTTCTTTCTCTTGTTCTCGGCCTCCCTTCTATCTTCTCGGCTGTCCTTTCTTTTCTCCCCTCCTCGTGAGGACTCACCTCGGCGGGCTTTAGTGACGTCCTCGGCATTCATATACTTCTGTGCTCTGGTCAGCAGCTCGGGCATGCTGGAGGGTGGTTTCTTGAGGACTGAGAACATGAAGCTGAAGGTGCGGAGGCCGGCGATAAAGGCAGCTAAGGTTACCTTATCGTCTGGCTCCTCGACCTGGAGGACCTCGTCATTGAAACGGGCGAGGTAGCTTCTGAGGCTTTCGTCCCTGTCCTGCTTCATAGTGAGCAGGTGGGTAACTGGCTTCTGATGACGGCGCCCCCCAATGAAGTGGGAGACGAAAGACCTGCTAAGCTCTGCGAAAGAATGGACGGAGGAGGGCTTCATCTTGGAGAACCACTGACAGGCAGACCCCTTCAGAGTGGTAGGAAAAGCTCTGCACATGATCTCCTCAGGCACGTTGTGTAGCTGCATGAGGGACTTATAGGTGTCCAAGTGGTCTAGAGGGTCTTTGGTGCCGTCGAAGATCTCGATGTTTGGCATCTTGAACTTCGAGGGCAGTGGGTAATTCACTATATCGGCAGTAAAAGGAAAGTCGGTACGTCTTACCAAGTAGTCCAAGGTCTCCAGCGCCTGTGCCTTGATAGCATTGAGGGCATCACCCAATTGGTTTTGCACCTCTCTGATCTTTTCGTCCCACTGATTAGGGGCATCCTTGGTCAGGTACTGGCTTTCGTGGTCTCCATATTGGCTTTCCCCTGCGTCCTCCTGAGCAGGCGCATGCAAAGGGGGAACGCGTGAACTCCCTGCATGTTGAGGAGGGACTGCCGGAAGAGGGGCTCCTTGGCGTGGCCCTGGAGCATCATGGTGAGGAACCCCATGGTGGGGGGCAGTCTGGCGTCCAGAAGGGACAGGCGGTTCTTCTCGTGGTGGAGGGAGTGTGACTCCTCCTTGAGAGAGCATGAGTTGGATGATCTGCTGGTTCTGGCTCACCAGCAGCTGCATGGTCTAGAGGAGTTGTTGTTGTCCGGTGGCGGGAGTAACAGTGGAAGGTTCCCCAGGCACGATGGGAGGGGGCACCTCCTCCCGGTGAGTCTGGTTGTTTTCTCCCGGTTGCTGGCTCATTGATCGGGTAGTGATTGCCATGGATTGGATGAGAGTAGGAAAACTAATCGGTTCCCACAGACGGCGCCAAACTGATGATGCACAAAACTGTCTTCGTGCAAGATCAACAGTCAAGAATATCAACGGGTGTAATTGATGAGCAATTAATAAGTAATTAATGACAATCAAGAGTAAAACAGTAAATAACGGATCGACACAAGAGATTTATAGTGGTTCGGTCTCGGATGACCTACGTCCACTCTCTGGAATGGCAGCGATGGCCGGCGTTCTTTATTGATGAATAAGGGTACTCCAGAGAGTTACAGTGCTTCTAGAAAGAGAGCAGTGTGTATGAGGGTAAGTGCAGGGGTTCAAGGCCGGTCAGTACAGAGGTTCTTCGATGTGTCCTTCATATGGAGAGGACTTACATTTATATAGGTTGAGAGAGGCGGTGAGGCGGTCACTACAATTTAGTAAGTACAGTTATGGTAGGACTCTACCATTTTGGAAGGTTCTATTTAGGTAGGACTCGATCTTCTCAATCTTCATCCCGATATTCTCTTCCTCGTGCTCCTATTCAGTCGGAGGAGGTCCTGAGCTGGACTGGGCCCTTCCCTGATCTTGAGATTGGACCCGGAGTTCATTTGGGCTCGTACTGAAGCGAAAGAGGACGAAGCAGGACGAACCAGGGGGCTTTGCACTGGGCGGCGCCCAAGAGGGGCTAGGTGGGCGGCGCCCACTTGAGGCAAGGTGGGCGGCGCCCATTCGGAGCTAAGGTGGGCGGCGCCCACTTTGGTCCTTGGTGTCCTGGAACTTGCCTCCTAGTGTTTTGGTGCATTGGGCTTGCAATGGGTTGACCCATCTCTGATTTGGGAGTCTCTTTGGGCTTCCTCGGTTCACTTAAGCTGGGCTTTGGCCCAGTGGAATTCGGACTCGTCAAGTATCCTTAAATTTTCATGGGCCAAACCAAAAAAAAAATGGTTCCCTTCACTTTAGTACTCACGTAGTATAAACAATATGTACATTCTCTTAAGATTTCTATTTATATCTCTAAAGAATTGTTGACAACTGAAAATGAATTACTCCTTTTTGGATATTACACCTTATTGTCTCAGAGTCTTCAAATTCCTCCATTATACTCTCTCTCACTCCCTCACTCTCTGTGTGTGTGTTTCTAGAGGCACGTGACTCATACTAAGCATGTCTAGTTTGATTAGATTATCATATAATCAAGATCTATAAGTTGAATCGAAGTATAAACTAAATTGAATTGCTATTTTGTTGTCAAGTTAATAGAAAGAAAATAAAAGATTAAAAAGAAACAAGTGTTAGATCATGTATTTGTAATTGACTAATTTTGTGGCGTCCATTGTAAAATCTTAACCATTTCCATGGTTATGATGTTATCAAGTTCAAGATCCAAAAACGTTATTGAAGGGAGGAGATCAAGTGTCAAAGCTACATCATTCAACCTCCATATGCACCTTCTTGCTTAGGATAAAGGTGAAGGCACAGACATCAAAGATGAACACTCAGTTATTTTAACTTCGGTTGATTAGGATGAAAATTGAATAGGAAGCGATCCGATTATGACTTATAGGTGATTTTAAAAGAAATTTTTTTCTAAACTATTTATGATTTTTGAAAATATAGTTTAAGTCACAATCAGAGCCCTCTTTGAACAACACCTTTTAGTGCTCAAGAGAATAAGTTTTGCATGGTTTTAGGCTTACAAAACCTGTAGGGATTGCCATATACTCACTAGCCTTTACTAGAGCGGTCTCTTAATGACTTTGAATAAAAGGGAAAAGGCCATAGGGGATCAACACATGGCTTGCTCTATGAGCTCGCTCGAGCGGTCTTAGTCCTTGGCTGGTTTGAGACGCTGTTTTTCTCTCTAGTACCAACTGCCTTATGATCAACCTCCCACCGATAGAGCGGTCGTTCTCAAAATAGGGATTGCCTTTCCTAGACCTAGGTTTAGCCTCTTGTGAGTTTTTGAAGAGAGAAAACTATCTTTCAACATTGACAGCTTCCACCACAACCTAAATCCTTAAGATCCAAAGGCTAGCACTAGTGATTCTACTCAACCTCACAAATTGATATTGAACAACTTGTTGGTTAAACAAACTCATTGGTGTGTGCATACTGAGGATTGTTGGTGTGCCCATAATCGTTCGAGGCCTAGACAAACCGTGCGATGAAGAGGTCCAAGTGAAGCTACACCAGATGTCAGAGAGGGAGTTTCGGGAGAGATGCATAGCAAATAAATGAGCATCTAACAATGGTATAAATCTTGAGTACTTGTATGTTGACTTGGAGATTAGTGTATTAGGCTTTGGTGAATCCCGAGTGGTTCCCTACGATTTTTTTCGAGAAGAGTTTTTCGCATCAACAAATTTCTAGTGTTATTTACTTTCTATCGTATACACTTGTGATTTGTTAGCACACACATGCGCTATGTGTTCGTTGATTTGATTGTGTGAATATCTTTCAACCATAGTTGTGCAATTGGGTTTGATGGGATCACCGTGATATTGATTTTGGAGTGAATTAATTTAAGATTAATTAAAATCAATCGTTCTGATTTAAAGGGTTGATGGTTTTTAAAAGGGGTTCACATCGTTAATTTTCGCATTCTATTTGAGAAGAGGTAATTAATGTAGACATAGGTTTTAATTGATAATTGATTTGAGATAAAATCGAAAAACCTATTCACCTTCTCTAGGTATAATGTCTTGGTCTCCAAGTGTATAATCGTGAGAGAAGATCTATATCAGGTTCTCCCTCCCATAACAACAATTGGTATCAGAGCGTGTTTTCCCTGAGATCATAAGACACCAAAAGTAGGCATATTTTATTTTTTCTTACTTGCCTAGTTTACCTTCAAGAAATCTATCATTAGTATTAGTTAATTTTGAATAGATTTTCAAAAGGAAGGTGGTTCAATTGCATGACCGTCTCTCTTTGACGGTTCTAACTTTTGTAAGACCCTTTACTAGAATTAAGTCTCTCTCTCTCTCTCTCTATATATATATATATATATATGCATGTGTGTGTATATATGTATTCGACTCAACTCAACAAAACTTTGTCCTAACATTTTTGGGGTTGACTACATAAATCTTGTTTTACTATTGTGATCTATGAAGGGCCATTTTTTCTCTTAAACATTAAGTTATCATATATTTCTTTACTATTTCATTTAAAGTTAATTTAGGTTTTCCTCATCAATAGCTATTATATTACTTTTTCTCACCGATGTCGTAGTACGAACATCAATAAATATGTCCAGTCCTCCTAAGTCGATTGAGTGGGTCTTATGACCATTCTGTAAAACATTCCTTTTAGATTAAGGGGTATACGTCTGTCACACAATACACCAAATGCATTTCTCCATTTTGTCCGTCCTACATACATTCTATAAGTAACATTGTCACCAATCTCACACTCTCTATGAATAATATACCTCGTTCTACTAAAATTACATTCCATTTTAGCCTATTAATCCTAAATTTTTTTGATTCAAGAGCTTCTTGCCATATTGCTTGTTTATTACTAATTCTTTTTTTACTTTCATCTATGTGCCTAGTCAATTCAATCATAATCAATGGAAAAATATATGGATTCAAATAAGAATTCTGATGTAAGCCTACAGTGCTTGGGAATTCATTAGGTTTGCCTAATGTTGTTCTCACTACCTTAATCACACCAACACCTGACAGTAACATTTTTCGCCTCTAAAATTGTCCATAATATATCTCTAGGAACTCTATCATATACTCTCTCTAAGCTAAAAAATCATATGAATGCCCTTATTTTTCTCTCTATACATCTCCATTAGTCTCTGAAGTAAATATATAGTTTCCATTGTTGATCTCGCAAACATAAATCCAAATTGATTTCATTGTTGAATGATAAAATGTATTTTCTCTAATCTCCCAATGATTTATATAGTCTCCAATGGCTAAGCTCCCCATATAATCTTCATTTTAGCAACTTTTCATAGTAATTCTTTCATCTTTCTCTAATTTTTCCTCGTTTTGTACCAAAACCCTAAATTCATCATTCTTAATATATTTAATATGATTAAAATTTCAAGTTTTTCTTTCTCTTGATTTAACAAGTTTATATATACTTTTTTCGCCATCATTTGTAGCATGTGACTTGAAAGTATAAAAATAATAAAAGAATAATGATCTACGGATGATCTCTCTACACATGAGAGCATCCTATTTATACAAAATAACCTAGGTGTAGGTAGGACTAAGTTTCCCAATAAAATCGGACCTCTAAAAGACCTGACACCAACTTTTTAAAGAGGCGCGTCTGGACAGAAAAAAGGGTGTCCGAACAATAAAAATTTACTGGAATTCCTTGCTTCAGGGCTACATCCAAACAGTGATGGCCGCGTCTAGACGATCACAGTGGTGTTCTATCAGTTACTCTTGCGTTCGAACAGTTAGTGTACATATCATCAATTTTTGAGTCCAAACGGGAATGACGATGTCCGGATAATAAAAACTCTCTAGAATCTCATCTTTGCCACTCGCGTCCGGACAGTGATAATGGCGTCCGGATGGTGCTATTAGTAATCGATTTTGACTATTGTCCTGAGAAGTCAATGTTTTCTAATTCAATGATTGCGTCCAGGCGGTGCCATTGGCTTCTGGACGGTACTGTTTATCTGGCTTCCCTCGGATTCTGAGCTCCAAACTTCTAGGAATTGGGTTGGATCTTTCACAGGTATCCACTTTGACTCTAATATCGACCAATGTTTCAACTTATGATTTTACCCTCTTGAATCCAATTTCCTCCTCCTTAGCAATTAATTCACTAGATGTATCCAATTGTGATCCAATTCACCTATTTTACCTGAAAAATAAATCAACCACTAAAAACAAATGTTGAACTGAAAATCCAATAGGTAATCGTCTATAAGCTCAAATAATATGTAATAAGTCATCTATTTAATATAATAAACATATAATAAAACATTACTTTTAATAGCTAATCACATCTCAGGCACATGCTACAGAATACAGGTTTTCTTGGCACGAATGAGCCTGAGACATAGGGAGAAGATGGTGGAGCCAATGGAGTTTGATGTAGCCGTTGGAGCTAGTTTAGAGACTTTTAGTTTAGGTCATATGGGAGTTTCAGTGTTTATTATTCATTCATTGTTTTTTGTTGACTTTTCCATTTTTTTTTTACTTTTATTTGTTTAGTTAATTTTGTAATTTATTGTGACGATAATTTATTGATTTTTTGTCATCTATGACTATGAGTTATATGTCTTGTTTGTCATTTTCTTAATTTATGTGTATGATTTAGCTAGTTGATCTTTATTTACACCTTCTTGTTATATCATGGTTTTATGTCATGATTGTTATATTTGGTCATTGGGTTGACATTTATAGCAAATAAAAAAAATAATATGTTTGGTAATTTGATTATGTACCGCGCTTGTCATATGTTTTCATTAGGTTGCCATTTGTAACAAAAATGGGGAGAATATTTTAGCTACTTATGAGAGGAATCGGAAAGATTTACTCTTGAATAGGCTAGATATGTTGCATATGAATAGAGTAAGGGGGAGTTTGTTCAAATATTCAGGGGGAGTACATTTACAAACTTGGCATGAAATCACCTATTTTACACTTGTTATTTACTTGTGAACACTAACTGAAGGGGAGAACTTGATATAATTGGCATTGATATATCATTAAGTTCTCAAACATATGGGACAATTTAGTTTTTGACATGTTACATATTTACACTTGCATGATGTATATATAAATATGCCCTTTTTCTTAACTTAGTGCTTACCATACCTATGATTGTGTTATTTAATTCTCTAACATATGATACTTTTCACAAGATTTTAGTTTGAGTGGTGATTTGCAGGATTATGATCTTCAAACAATATCTTAAGATGTTGATCTTACTCTAAGATAGAGATTTAGGACGTGTGCATGAGCGTTAAAATTAGATTTTTTATTCGTTTTATTCAATGATTTGTGAGGTGTAATCATAATTTTTTACTTGTATATTTTGTCACAAAATTGCTAAAGGGGGATGTTGTTAGATATACATTTGTAATTGGATAATTTCATGGAATCCATTGTAAATCTCAACCTATTTCATGGTCATGATACTATCAAGATTGAAGATCCAACATCGTCATTCGAGGGAAGAGATTATACGTCAAACCTACATCATTCACACTTTGGTAGCATCTTCAAGCTTAAGACAAAGATAATGACCTAGATACCTAAGATGATACCTTGCTTTATTTAACTTAGAAATATTAGAGTTAAAATGGAATTAGGGTTTAACTTATGTGGTTCCTAGGTGATTTTAAAAGAAAATAGTTTCTATATTGTTTGGTGTTTTCAAAATATAGATTGAGCCATTAGCGGACCCCTCTTGAGTAACACCCTTTAATGTTCAAGATGACAAGTTGTTTTCTTGGTTTTAGGCTTAAAAAATCAGTAGGGACTACTCTATACTCGCTAACCTTCACTAGAACGGTCTCTTTATGACTTAGGGAAGAAAATGAGAAAAGACAACGGAGAGAGAATAGGACTTGCTTTATAAGCTTGCTTGAGTGGTCCCTTGACCTCACTCGAGCGGTCTACTCTCCCAATCAGGATTAGAATCTCATTTTCATTTTAGTGACAATCGTCCTATGACCTCTCTCCCATCGATCGAGTGGTCGTTCGCGAATTTGAGTTTTCTTGTTGACCAATATCACCCTTATTCCGGACTTATAAATAGTGAGAGCTTTTCCCACAGTTAGGTTAAGTCTCTTATGAGATTTCTAAGAGAGAAAAATTACTTTCTATCTTGAGAGCTTCCACCACTAAGCTAGATCCCTAAAATCCAAGGCTACCACTAGCGACTATAACCAACCTCACAAATTGGAGTTAAAGATCTTGATGGTTGGACAAATCCATTGGTGTGTGCATACTAGGAATCGTTGATGTGTCCATGGTTGCTCGAGGCCTAAACAAACCATACGGCGGGGAGTTCAAGTGAAGCTATGTAAAACGTCATAGAATGATTTTCGGCGGACAGATCTACGAAGGAAGTGAACATCTAGGCATCGTATTGGTTGAGATATAAGACTCGAGCACTTGTAGATTTAATTTGTGAATAGTGGATTAGATTTTGGTGAATCCCGAGTGGTTTTCTATTGTTTTTCCTGAGGAGGGTTTTCTGTGTCAACAAATTGTTTATATTCATCTGGCTATTTACATATACACTTGCATTTATTAGCACACACACACACACTATGTGTTTGATGATTTGAATGCTTGACATATGAATCAACCATAGTTGCAATTGGGTTTGGCTTTTGGGATCGCTGTGAGATTGATTATTTAAGTGAATTAATTCAAGATTAATTAACATCAATCGTCATGAGGTTAAGAGTTTGTGGTGATTAAAGGGGTTCTCATTATTCATTATTCAATTCAAGTGAGAAGAGGTAATTATTGTTAAATTAGATTTTAATCGATGATCAATTGAGCTAAAATTGAAAAATCTATTCACCTCTCTCTAGGTAGTGTCGTGTGCTCAATGTGTATAATCGTGAGGGAAGATCCACGACATTTCTCCCCTTCCCGGAACAAAAAATTTAAATCTAAAGAAAATGATAAGTATATATATTATATTTGCATATATTTTCACTAGCAATAGTCATGTGTTTGAAGACACTGTAATATTCAAAATCGAATATTGGTCGTGCAATATTTATTTTTGACCAGAGAGAAAATAAGAGAGGCTGGAGAAACAGAGGTATGTGAGGAGTAATTATGTTTTTTTGGTATTGGAAAGTGTGCTGGTTAAGTTGTCTGACATTGGAGTCGTGCAGAGAAAATGATGCTTTTAAGCAAGAAAAAAAATCATATGAATTTTGTACACTGGATCAAAGTAGATAAGAATTGAATCAATCTTGACAGTTATTATGCTTTTATAAGTTAAGAATTCAACTTCTTAACTATAATATTGTATAGATATGTCTTTAATTGGATAATATTTTAATCTTTGGCACCAACTTAGAAGTAATTGAAGCAACTAATTAGCCATTGAATAAAAACTTTGATATGAAAGACATGAGTGAAGCAAATGTATTACTTGGTATAAGAATTACTTGAACCTCCAATAGAATCTTACTTGATCAATCCCATTATATTGATTTAAGACTTACGAAATATAAATTCTTTGATTTTAAACTCATGCAAAACACTTTTGATTCGAGTTTTCATTTGTATCTTGCTGAAAATCAGTAGGATGTTATAAATCAAATTGAATATGCTCCTATCATTGGAAGTTTGTGGGATTCTACTGATTGTACTAGGTCTGGTATAGCATAAGTCATTGGTGTTGAAAGTAGATATACTAGTAGACCTTGTTAGGAGGATGTGTATGAAATATAGTTGTATATACTTCTTGTGATTCTGAAATTAAACAAGTAATGCAAAAATAGTAATTATAAAATTGACCCAAATACAAAAACTTAATTGATCAAGGCTGGTGTTTAACACTATGTACTTACTACAAAACCCTAGTACTTATGGATTTTCTAAGTGATGCCTCTCAGGATACAATGATATGATCACACACAGAATAAGCACCACAATCTAAATTCCCGATGAACCAAAAGTTGTATTTTGTCTCCCTGATGAACACTCTAATGACGGGATTAATGAATACTATACTGACAAAATTTTCAATTGTTGAATGCACATTCAGTCAGGAATTTATAGATGTAAAAGTGACCATTTAGAGCAATCACTGATGATGCACAAATCGGTTTCCGTGCAAGTTTAACAGTCAAGAAGGTGAATAGGTATAATCAATGTGCAGTAAACAAACAATCAATGACCAAAATAACAAATAAAGGATCAACACAGAGGTTTATAGTGGTTCGGCCGTGGCCTACGTCCACTTTGAATGGCAGTGGTGGCCTTGGTGTTCTTTATTTATGAATAATCGTCACCGAAGGGTTTACACCGGAGAGCTACAGTGCTCTGAGGGAGAGAGGAACAACAATGTTGTGCAAGGTAGGAGAGGAGGTTTTTTGGGAGGCGTGCCCTAGATGATGAGAGGGCTTACATTTATAGAGTTAGGGTTTGGAGATGAGGCGGTGACGTGAGGAAGGAGTTTCCTACTTGTTTTGGTAATTACAAATTTGGTAGGGTTTCCCCGTGCACCACATTTCTCTCCCTCGTACTCCAATTCCTTCGGAGGAGGGCCCCAGCTGGATTGGACTTGAACTTGGACTTGGTGGGTCTTTGCATGGCTGGGCTCTTCAATTGAGGTTGGGTTTTTTCACATAAATTGGGCTATTTGGGCTTGACCCATCAATCACCATGTGAATAAATACAACCCAAAAGGTACATGAACAAACATGAAATTCAAATTTGGACATTCACAAAACTCAAATCCGAAAAGACAAGAATTTGAATTTTAGGGGAAAAAAATTATATCAGGTAATGGACTTAAGGCCCTAGTTGACAAATGAATTTTGTCCAAAAAGATAAGTTTAAATTTAACCCATACCAACACCAATACCAATACCAACACCAACACCCACACCCACACCCACACCCAATACCCAAGCATGGCCTAACCCGAGTGGGTGGCAACACACATGTGTGGTTGAACCCAAGCTTGTCTAGGTCTTCTCCTGTCCACAAAAGTGGGATGCCCTTGGGGCCCAACCAAAGAAGCAAACTAGTGTTGTATAAACTCAACATAGCTTTCTTATTCAATCTTACACCATTTACATGGGTCACTTTGGAGCCAATTTTCTCATTCACGTCTTACTCTATTTGAGCAATTGAAAATATACATTATTACACTACTTGAGGAGGAAAGCGTGTTCGAACGACCCAAAATGATGAGTGAGTCACTTAAATTTTGGCTCAAAGTTGACCAAAAATTAGATTTGGGTCCAAACCCTAGAGTCCGCCCCTCAATTAATTAAAAATTGGCTAGAAGAATGCAAATAACAATGCTGACACACTAAAGTTAGTATATCTTGGAAAGATGCTTCATTGATAGAGGTAGCATTTGGTCTTCAACATTTTCTAGTGAAAGACTATTGAATTTATCGACTAAATAGTAAACATGATGTCTTGAACTATTCAGTTATTTGAGTAAATCAAATCAAATAGAATTCACATAGTCTCTTTCTTTATCCAATTGGTTCTCACATTTATGTTTATTTGGGCCTTAAGCAATTCCTAGTTTTCATAAGTGCTTTAGAGAATTCAATCTTCCAATTCATGGATTACCCTACTAAACGTTGTAGGCAACACCAGTCAATCATAGAAATGGGTAGGAGATCTTGTCTACTTAGCGCTTCCGTAGAACCACACACAATTCGATTGTTCCTTTAAACCTAGATTTTGGGATCTCTAATTAGCTAGGTTAGATTGCCTTTATGGTGACTCTTACTTTTAATTAATTGGTTTTTAGACTTATTCCTCGCGACGTGTAATTTACTTTGTCTCTCGCCAAACCTTTAGTAAATAGATCCACAAGATTTTCCTTTGAGTTTATGCAATCAATAGAAATAATCTCTTATATGAGAACAATTACTCCACGGTTTTTCTCAACGACGAATATGACTAGACTTACCATGTTGCATATTACTTTATGCCCTAAAATGGTTGAAGCCAATATAACATGGAAAGGGTCGCTACTCCTTTATTCATAATTTTATGTGAAATGAGACAACATCCCCAAAGTGGATATAATCAATAATCATTCATGGGTTAGCCCAAAAAAGGCTTTGTGATATGCTCCTTAAAATCCAAGTCAATTACATAATAACAGAATGATGGATTTTTAATTGCTTTAGTATGTCAATATTTCAACAAACTCTCTCGCTTCAACGTATCTCAACTCTCATCGACTCTTTTCACGGATGTAAATATTTTGGTCTTGTTGAGTGAGCCATAAGCTTTCTCTAGCACTAGCTTGGATAATAATATGTTTATTTGATGGGTGAATTGATATCCCTCGACCCTCTGCCACATTCAGTGGAAATTTTCCTTTGGAAGGGCATCGTATGCACACACTCGGTGCAAATGGTGATTGTATTTGTCATCGCATTTGACCAAAAAAAATTTTCCAATATTTTGATTAAGGAATATGCACAAGTGATATAGGACAATTCGTTCACTTCTCTGCATATGATGGCATTGTTGTCCAATTATTTGATCCACATTTATTTGCCCTTCTTTACAATAGATATATTTTCTATAACTTAATACACGATCTTTTTCGTACTTTTGTTGTGATAGTTTTTTCTCGCAAGAAATCCCACATACCTACTGTTAGGATAAGTGGTTCATATTCAGAGTATGGAGAGCTACACTAGGTCCAAAGGGGATAATTGGTCAATTGTCGGTGCGTGAGTGGATCCGAATTACTATTGGGTCGATGGTAAGGAGTAGCACGTGCCTTCGGGATTACCCTAATTACGGTAGTAACATATATAAGTTTAGTTGTAACCCTAATTTAGTGTGAAAATAAAAGCAAGGTAGCCGCTCTAGGATCGTGGATGTAGGCAAGTTGTCAAACCACGTAAATTCTTGTGTTCTTCTTCTATTATTCTGTTTCATTGATTGTTCATCGCACACACGAATCACAAGACCTACCATATTTATCATATAACACATATGCATCTTTATTTGAGTCAAATTGTATACCAATACGTGGAGTGTCATATGTTATATTAACTCAAGCACACACCATCTTAGGGGTTAGGACAGGAAAACAAACCAACAAGTTAGAGTGAGACGGCCTAATAAATTGTAGCTAGGAAGATCAAGAAAATAGGAATAGAAAGTTATATTGGAATATTTACAAATAACGCTTAAAATGAAAATAAATCATGACAGGCCACACAAAGCAAGCAGTTGGACAAAACATTTGTTGGAACAAAATGAATTTACACCATATGAATATTAATTTCTGACAAAGTAAGCTTGGAGTGAATGAAATCAAGGTTAAAAATATTAAATAAAAACAAAACCAATTACTAAGGTGAAAAACCAAATGAAATAAGTGTGTTTGTGTATATCAGCTACTATAGACAAACAACTCCAAATAGATACTAAACTAAAATTAGATCAAATAAAAGGCATACTTTTTTCAATTTGTAGCTCAAGGTGTGAAGATAGGAACCATCAAATTGCAATTCACCATCTACTTCTATCAATCTCCCTTCGTGTGCACGAAGAGTGGGAAATATTTTACTAAGCAAAACTAAGTTCACGGGTTGGAATTTGGGTCTATTGGTTGGTTTGTTTATTGTAGAGAAGTGACACCGTTCGTGTAATTTTTTTTTAAAATTGGGGTTAAGTCTTTCTTAAGGAACTTTTAATGAATTAAGGTGGTGTTTGATAAAACTGAAAACTGAAGTCTGAAAGCTGAATTCTGAAAGCTGAATGCTGAATTTGTGGACTGTTTGGTATTCACTGAAATTTAAGTACTGAATTGAACTAAATTGTTTGATAACTACACAGAGCTGACGTCTGAAAATAAATTAATTTTCAGTGTTACCCTTCCACTCTTTAATTTGAAAAAATCTATAAAATATGTCATAATATAAATCATAATCACTATTATTATATTGTAGTCTACATTTAACAAATATTTGATCAAAATAAATAAATAAATAAAATATGAATAACACAATAAGTGAACAATAACAAATTGAATAACATAATAAGTGAACAATAACATCTGATAAAAAAAGAATAATAACTAAGAAATAATCAAATAATATTGAAAAAATACAATTAATTAGATTTCATTAACAATATGTGTGTGTGTGTGTATGTGCAGTCCATGTGTGTAAGTATGTGTGTGTGCAGTGCGTTCATTTGTGTGTGTAATTATAATTATGTATTTATATTTTTGTTACATAAGACAAGGGAAAGAAAAAAAAAAAAAAAAATCGACAAGGAGAATATATATAGGTTATGAGTTTTGGAGAGAAGACTAATTAGCATTTTAATAGGATTGTAAAATATTTCGGGGTATAATTGTCATATTGTAAATATTATTAAAGATGGTTTTGCTGAGCGCTTTCAGTTTTCAGAATTAAGTAAGAGATCTCCTACTTAATATTGTAGCCTATTTTTAAGGAGCACTTAACATATTAAGAGAGTTTAAATTTTGGTTATCAAACGAACTTAATTAATAAGTGCTGAATACATTTATTTTAAGTGCTTAATTTGAGTTAACAAACACACCCGAAGTCTATCACTTAAACTTCTTTTGGAATAAGTCCTATTTTAATCTTTTAGTAAGTAGTAAGTCCAATTTTTTTTAATATCTCTAAAATAACATTCGTATGACGTTGAAAGCAGTTTTCAATGTTAAATCACATTCCTAAGATTTTTTTCTATAAAATTTGAAATTTAAACTCTTCAAATTTAAACTTTTCCATATAATTTGAAATTCAAATTCATGCTTCCCCCAAATTGAACATCTCTCTCTCTCTCTCGCGATTGAGTGATCAATGAGAAAAACTCTAAAATCAATAAACTCATTTGTTCTCAGAATCCTAACCTCTCATAACCGCTACCTCGGCTCCCTCGCCACTACCGGATAACCCGAACCCGACAACACATCTTTGTCCTTCTCTATTTCATCCAACGACAGACTTCAAGATGGTCAAAAAAAAAGATGATAATATCTATGTTAAAACCCACAAAAAGACGTCGTCGTCATCATCATTAGTGACCACCCATAGCGTTCATGACTGGATCGATCATAGGCAAAATGTTCTACAAGCTAACGATGTGTGTGTTTTATGTAATGATTTTGAGGTTTTTCTGGGAAGTGTTAGATATGTATTTCTTGGGTTCATGTTCTTGCATAAAGTATGATAAAAAAAAAAGGTAGTATGCATTATCAACCATCTAAAAAACACAGTAACATGTTCAACGTGTCACTAGTTTGACCCCCAAAAAATTAAAAAAAAAAACTAGTTGGACCCCCAATTTTGTTTAATATTTCATGTTACTACTTTTTTTTTTTAAACATGTTACTGTTAATATTGAATATTACTATTTTTTATTTTATTTTCCTAAATATTAATATGCAATATTACTATTTTTTGTTTGAGTGTTACTATTTTATCTTATATATATATGTGTGTGTGTGTGTGTGTGTGTGAGAGAGAGAGAGAGAGAGAGAGAGAGAGATAAAATAGTCATAATCTATATACCTATACTATTTCTAAATGTACACATCTTGAAAAAACTTTTGATTCACTTTTTTACCCTCTAACATTTCTTGAATATCTAAACTGCACTTGAATAAACTACCATAACTCAAATTTTTACTCAAATTTAAATTAACATTTGAGTAAAAAGCATGATTTGATACAAAGGGCTCCAATGGACAAACTCAAATTTAAGAATGAGAAATCCAAATTTAAATGAAGGCAAACACAAATTTAAAAGAGAGAAAAGATGACCATTGAATTTTTAAAAGATGATGAAATCTCACCATTAAAGATTTGGGTAAGGATTTGAGTCTCCCTTAATTTGAGTAAAAAAATGAGTCCCCTTGATTTGGTATAAGTTTGAATCAAATGTTGGAATAAGTTTTTTGAGTTTTTTTACTCAAATTTAAATTTGAGTCTAAATTTGAGTCAAGGTTGGAGATGCTATTGTACAACTACATCTAATCTAATCTCCCTTTCATATTTCATACTCTTCCTGTTAGGCAATTAGAAGTTGAGGACTTTTATCCTTCCCAATCGATAGTCTCTTCATATTCAACAAACTTTCCATCTTATTGGAATGGAATTTTTCCCCATGTTAATGGTTGTTACCTGTTGTTATTTAAAATAGTGATTTTAATTTCTCAACATTCATCACATACACCGTTAGGTCTAATCATCTGGAAGAAGCCCAAAGAAAGATTCTTAGAATGCATCAAAATGGCACAACCAAGCTTGAGCTGATCTGTATCAACGAACGGCAGCATCCCCACATAGTATTCTGGGCCTACTGACAGCACAATGGCGTGGTTCTCATCGATCAACTCCTCTGAATTCCCCATGCTTATGCTTATTAGTTTACACGATACTTTGGCATGCCGAAAGATTTGAATTAGAAGTTTGGGTTTATCTTTTGTCTAAAACTTTCCAAGACAAATCTTTATGGCAGATAATTTATGTTTGGACTTTTATTTCAAATTGCTCGATAGTGCCTATAAACATTGATTAGGGGGATGCTTATGTTTGAACAGTTGATAGGTTGCTGGTAATTGCCTGTGTTTTAGTTTATTTGTTTTGATGTTCATATTTTTAGATTTTTTTTTCCCACTTCACTTATGATTAGATTTCTTGTCCACCATTTTGTACTTTTTTTTCGTGATTTAATGAAAGTTTTGGTGGAAGTGCACCTATGTTTTTTGTTGTGGTCATGTTACTTCTAAACCTAAGCGACATCAACTTGCATTGAGGATTAGTAATATTTTTGTTCCTACTCATGTATGTAGTTGACTTTGCTTACTTGCATTGGTCCTTTTATTTCCATTTGTTTTAGTTGCTATGTTCTGTAGAAAGTTGTGGTGGGCAATGCATGTTGAAAATTTGAAATTTCACTTTGGCATCTATTTTTTTTCTATATCTAACTATAACCTATTTGGTTGATTGGTTGTTGCAATATTCTTTTCAGGCAGCAAACTGCCTGAACATTTTTTTTCAGCGAGTACAAACTGCCTGAACATGAAGAGCCTACTACTAAATCTGACTTGTCAAATAGTGGCCAACATGATTGAGGGTGGAGATCTGCATGGCCTTTAACATCAAGATTGACTTCAGATATGGAAGTTCACTTGGACGTTTAGCAGCACTTGCTCATTATGTGAAATTTTTTTTCTCTCATTAGTCTTGCTTTAGCTGTAATTTTCTTTAAATATTTTTTGGTATTTTGTGAAATAGGCAATTAGATTGTCCTCGAGTGCCTGGAGGTTTTTTTTTAAGCATTCGAATGATTTACTGTGTTCTTCTAAGTTCTTTGAGTTGTGTAGTTATTTTGTAGTTGTCTTTTTATTTTAGTCCAATATATAACTTGACGATTGTTCCAATGAATTTTGAATTTTGAATTTTGAAGAAAATATTGAAATCTTTTTGTTTGTTGATCTTCTTTCTTCTTGTTTTTATACATCATCACTATGGAAACTCAAATGGTAACCCAAAATTTGTGTGAAGAAAATTGAGATCTTCTTTGAACAAATGGCTTTTGATGTTTTTAATTCAAAGATTATGTCACACCCCCACTCCGGATCACATAAGGTGGGCAGCGGACTGGCCACCAAGGCCTTAACCAACCAACTATGTGCATAATAAATGCAAAATACAGTGAAAGACAACTAATAAAGTGATTCAATCCATCGACCTAATGAATACTAGAGGAATAAACTAAGCATCACCAACATCATTACTAACCTCATGTAAAACAATAATTAAACCATAAGGTACATTACTCTAAGCATAAGCAACATTGTTTCCAAAACAATGAAATATTTGTCTCAAAACTATAAAAAACATTTATTCATGAAGATTTACGATAAAATAAATCTTCAATTTCTCTAATCCCTTGTCTATCCGAGGACTTACTCCTCCCCCCGATCCTCACCTGAAAATGTTAAATGTTTGTATGAGTACAAAGACTCGTGAATAGCAACCACCTTTAATGAGGTGTGAAAATAAATCTCACAACTTATAAACAAAAATAAAATTTGATACATATATAAGTACAACAAATCGTACCCCAACCCCTGTCACATAATCATTTAAACAAAATGATCTCATAATCAAAAATAACTTTATAAATGAAAAGACATTTATAACCCAAAACACCTACTCATTTTCATAAAATAACTTTATAAATGAAAAGACATTTATAACTCAAAACACTCACACACACATTCAATCACAAATACCTTAGTCAAATCATGTTTGTTACCACTAGCTTGGTAATTGGCTCCGTCTCTTGTTATCACTAGCCTGGTAACTAGCCTCATCTCTTGTCATCAGTAGCCTGATGACTAGCCCCCTATGTGCACATCCCTATACCAATCACACCAGAATACAATCTCGTTACTATTTAGACCTGGTAACCCAGTCTCCGTCCCATAAAACATGATTTTCACACACATCAAAACTGTCATTTTAGTCCCAACGCACACAAAAAAAGTTTATAAAAAGTTCCTAAAGTTTTGGAGTCAAATCATAATTTTTGAAACTTTTGGGGCCAAAGTGTAATTTCTTTGAAAAATGAATTTTCTATTTTCGGGGCTGCCATAAATTTTTCAGAGTAGTATTTTCCATAAATTTGTGAATACAACCTCAATTTTGATTTATTAGAGTAACTTTTGCTTTTTTTTTTAGAAACTAAATCGAAACTTTTAGGGATCGTTTCAAAATTTTAGAAATTTTTCAAGAATCGGGGGCTGTTTTGAAATGAAAATACTTGTTTCAAACATATTGGGTCAGTTCTATACATTACCAAGTTCCATGGTGGTCAAAATTGGGTTTATAAAAGTGTAAGGGCCAAAATAAAGCTATTTAAAACTAAAAGGGAGGTTTCCATAATTTCAAAATTTTCATCTTCTTCAACCCTACGAATTCCAGAATCTATAATCTGCACCTTTTTTTTTTTCTTACTTCCCCTTTTTCCCAATATCTTCTGATGATACCTAGAAAAATTCTAAGTTTGAGCTCGGAAGGGAAGGTCAGGAAACGAGTTCAACCAAGGATCCTGAGCTCGATAATCCAGATCTTGGAACCACCCAATCTGCACCCCGAAGAAGATGAGTCAAAGACAGCTGGCAATCACAGCACAACCCTCCAATAGTAGCAAACGCCAATCTAGGTGCAAGATCCTTAAACCCCCACAACCGCTGCCTAGAATCAAGCAATGTGTTACGGGAGGAAGGCGTAGGTCTCTCTATGGATCCCATGGAACTAGGGAAAACGCTATAAATATAGTACAGTATCCTCGTTACAAGGGGGCATATACTTTTTGAAGTAGAAACAGAGAATCATGGTGTAATTCTTTAATCACCGTCGATATAGATTACAGGAGCAAGAGACTCCATTAAAGAGTGGATTAGCCGAGCTCCCGAGCCGGTGAACGACTATACTTTCTCTTTGTCACCTCAAGCCTAGAAGCTCAGATTCAACTTTACACATAAAACTTCACTTCACTGCTCATCCACGTTTTGGCACACCATCAGTTTGGCACCGTTTGTGGGAACAATTGTTCCTGATGCAAAGTTACTGATCTCCTTCAGTGATTGATGGTCTCCACTCGTAATATGAGCAGAAGCCAGTTGAATCCTCAACGAATGTAGAACCAGCAGGAAGCCACCAGCGGAAGGCAGCCGAAAAACCCTCAAGACTTTGTGCCCACCACCGAGAGCAATCCTCCTATGGTGGATCCTCCCCAAAATAACGAACTGGAAGTTCTTCGCCTCGTTAACCAGTGACTGCTTTGACAAAATGAAGAGCTTTTGAAGCTCTTGCAAGGTCCACAAGAGACATGACCAGCCCAGAATGAACCCCCGCAAGGGGAACGTCAACGTCTCAATCCTTTTAGGGAGGGCAATGAAGGGGGTGAGAATAGCCAAGACATAGGCCATTCTCCCCGCCCACCCCCCCCCCCCCCCCAGGAAAATGGATAACGAGGAAGTTCAGAACCAGAATGTGGGAACTGGGAGAAACGAGTATCTCCCTTTCCCGCAAGAAAGAAGAGAACAATACTGGGAACAATGTTTCAGGGACATCCATCAAGAGCTCAGCCACATGAAGAAGGCAGTGAGGGGGAAGACCCCAGTTACCATGGACGCTTTGGTGCAACAGATCGAGTCCCCATTCACCGCTGGTGTGCTACATTTTCCTCTCCCATCGAAATTCCAAATGCCTCAAGTGGAGGCCTTCGACGAGACGAAAGATCCCATGGACCACCTCAATATCTACAAGAACCAGATAGAGTTGCACAGGTACCAAGACCCTGTGCGATGTAGGGCCTTCGCCATCACATTGAACTGCTTGGCCTTAGCTTGGTTCAATAGGCTAACCCCGATATCTATCTCCTCCTTTAAGGAGCTCTCCATATCTTTTGTGTCGCATTTCATTGGGGCTCGGACCTACAGAAAGCCGAGCTATCACTTGTTAAAATTAAAACAGGGCTCGATGAAAACTTACGATCTTATGTCCAAAGGTTCAACTCAGAATCCCTGAATGTGGATGTTCTAGATGAGAAATTCGCCATCATTGCTTTCATTGCTAGTCTAGGAGCGCAGTCAAATGAATTGATGTTCTCCATCTCAAAAAACCCACAAACAAGCATGGAAGAAGTGCTAGCCAAGGCAGAAAAATATATTAATGGCGAGGAAGCCCTCCTTTCAAAGGTAGGGAGCTCATCATTGCAGAAAGAAAAAGGGAAGGAAGAGAAGAAGAGGGACTGAAGTCTCAGGAAAGAAAGAGAAAGAGATAGGTCTCTAAGAAGAGACAGAGAACGTTCCCCCAAGAGAAGGGGGAATGTCAGAGATCGCCTAGGCCCTTCGTAGCCAGAGTTGCAACCAAGGTACGCAGCTCGGCCGCTCACTCCTCTTACCGCGACAGTGTCTCAAATCCTGTACGAAGTGCAAAATGAGAAATTCCTAAGGTGGCCATCCCGGATGAAGGCGGACCCAGCGAAAAGAGATGCAACAAAGTATTGTGAATATCACAAGAACCACGGCCACCTCACAAATGATTACATCCAGTTGAAAAAGGAAATCGAGTTTCTGATTCAGCGAGGGCAGCTGCGCCGTTTTGTGGCCCGGGATAATCAGAACCGAGCTCCACCACCTCCAGCACCTCAGCAGCAAGCCCCTGCGCAACATCAACAGCCTCTGGGGGGAGGTTAGAGTGATATCCAAAGGATTTGCAGGAGGCGACGAGTCTAACTCAGCTAGGAAGGCTCACTTGCGTAGAGTCAGAACTGGAAAAACATTGGAAGTACACTCTGTGTCCAAAACACCTCACCTAGATACATACATTACCTTCTTAGATTCAGATTAGGAGGGATACCAACACCCCCACGATGACCCTCTTGTAGTGAGGGCCATCATGACCAACAAGACTATCCACCGGGTCCTGGTAGACAATGGGAGCTCGATAGACATTATTTTTGCATCTGCCTTCAACAAGATGGATATAGGCAGAGATAAACTCGAACCAATAAACACCCACCTATTAGGATTCTTAGGGGAGAGGGTTCTACCCCTGAGATCAATCCAACTCGTACTCATTATGGGAGACCCACCCTGCCAGACCACCACTACTGTGAGGTTCTTGGTAGTCGATGCCCCTTCGGCATACAACATCCTGCTAGGGAGACCTTCCCTCAACTCCATGAGGGCCATCTCGTCCGCTTATCATCTTGTCATGAAGTTCCCAACAGAAAATAGAGTCGGAGTGGTCCGAGGAGATGAGCGTATAGCACGAGAATGCTATATGGCTTCAGTGAAAAAGAAAGAGGTCGAGAAGATCCAGTTAGATGAGCTCTACATGAGGGAAGAACTGGATACCAGACCAACCCCATCGGAAGAGATGGAGCCAATTCAGCTTAACGAGGATCCAAAGCATCTAGTTTACATAGGGTCCAAGCTGAGCAGAGAAATCAAAGACCTCCTGATCCAATTCCTGAAAAGGAATATGAAAGTGTTTGCCTGGAAACAGGAAGACATGAAGGAAATTGACTCCTCAGTCATCACACATAAGCTTATTGTGAATCCGGCCTATAAACCTATCAAGTAGAAACGAAGAAGTTTTGCACCAGAAAGCCATCAATGAGGAAGTCAACAAACTCCTCCATGCCAAAACTATTAGGGAAGTAGATTACCTGACCTGGTTGGCAAATGTGGTCCTTGTCAAAAAACCCAATGGTAAATGGCGACTTTGCATCGACTTTATCGACCTCAACCGAGCTTGTCCCAAAGACAGCTTCCTCTTACCACGAATTGACTTGATTGTGGATGGCACAACTGGGCACGAGCTCCTCAGCTTTATGGACGCCTTCTCTGGCTACAATCAGATCATAATGGATCTCAGCGACCAAGAGAATACATCCTTTGTGACTGAGCAGGAGACGTACTGCTACCAGGTCATGCCTTTTAGACTGAAGAATGCTGGAGCCACTTACCAGCGCTTGGTAAACCGAATGTTCCAAAGACAAATTGGAACATCTATGGAGGTCTATATAGATGACATGCTAGTGAAATCACTGAAGGCAGAGCTCCACATCGGACATCTAGCAGAGTCGTTCCAGGTCCTTAATGAATACAAGATGAAGCTCAACCCTGCCAAATGTGCCTTTGGAGTGTCTGCAGGAAAATTTCTGGGCTTTATAGTCAACAGCAAAGGAATTGAAGCTAATCCAGAAAAAGTTAAGGCAGTAATGGATATGCAGCCACCTTCCAATACAAGGAAGATCCAAAGTTTAACAGGAAGAATAGCTGCTTTGAGTCGTTTTGTGTCTAGATTAAGCGACAAATGTCAACCTTTCTTTCAAGTCCTAAAAAAGGCATTCCAATGGGATACCCAATGTGAAGAAGCGTTCAAAGCCTTGAAGGATTATCTGAGCTCACCCCTTGTTTTGGTGAGTCCCTTGGAAGGAGAAGTGCTTACTCTCTACCTCGTCGTCTCGGATTTCTCAACTAATGCAGCATTAGTAAGGGAGCGAGACAGAGCTCAACATCCAGTCTATTATTGTAGTGGAGCTCTGAGGGGGGCAGATGAGAGGTATCCAAAAATGGAGAAGCTTGTCTTAGCCCTAGTAACAGCTGTGAGAAGGCTCAGACCGTACTTCCAGGCTCACACCATTGAAGTCCCGACAGACCAGCCAATGAAGTAGGTGCTTTATAAACCAGAATCTTCAGGGAGGTTGGTCAAATGGGCCATAGAGCTCAGCGAATTTGATATCAGGTACAAACCTAGAGTTACAATCAAATGACAAATTTTGGAAGATTTGATCGCAGAGTTCACTATGGAAGTACCTACGGAGGTAACCTAGCTAGTGCTTGACCTCCCCACATGGAAGTTGTCAGTAGATGGAGCCGCCAATGCTGAAGGAAGCGGTACAGGGTTAATTCTAACCTCCTCAGAAGGAATAAATGTCGAATATATGCCCTTAAATTCGGGTTTAAGGCCTCAAATAATGAAGCAGAGTATGAAGCGGTAATCGCTGAGCTCAACCTTGCTCACTCAATGGAGGCACAACAACTCGAGATTTGTAGTGATTCTCAGCTCGTGGTGAAACAGATAGAGGAGTCTTATGAGGCCAAGGGCGAAAAAATAATCCTATACCTTAAAAAGGTACAGGAATTGATCAAGAAATTTGTACAAGTTAAAATCAGACATGTTCCCAGAACCGAGAATTCACGAGCAGACGCTTTGGCAAGGTTGGCGACAGCTTCGCAGGAAAACCTGGTTAGGCTAATCCCAATAAAGCACCTAACAGAACCATCTGTAAGTGTCGAGGATGAAGAAGTGCTTCCTGTACTAGTTACGCCGAGCTGGATGGACCCCATCAGAAGATATCTTCAGAATGGAACGTTGCCAGAAGACCCCAAGGAGGCTGCCAAGCTAAGAACCAGGTTAACCAAATTCTCTATCCTGCAAGGGAACTTGTATAAACGAGGTTTCTCGACACCTCTCCTTAAATGCATGGGAAGTGAGGACGCTGACTACATACTCAGAGAAATCCACGAGGGAGTCTGCAGTAACCATATCGGAGCCCGAGCTCTGGCAGGAAAAACATTGATGCAGGGGTACTACTGGCCCACCATGCTCAAAGATGCCACTAATTGTAACACCCCAAAACACACCCTAGACGAAATTACTATCCAAGACCATTCACAACATGAGAGCGACTAAATAAATTCCATAAATAAAGAAATTTCATTCATCATATATCATGTCCATAGCATTATCCCAAAAGAATAAGCCAAATCATGGCAATTACATCCCAAAAGAATTAAACATAACTTAGCAGCGGAATAACAAAAGATTATATTTTACATGATCCCAAAATAACCCTTCAATCTAATACAACGAAGGACCGTCGAGATATCCCCCTCCGGATCTCCCTCCTCGTCTTCTAACTAATCCTCTTTTACAGCATCACCTGAAAAATGTGTTGGTTTGTAGGGGGTGAGCACTAAGCTTTGTAGGAAAATCCTCCCAAACTCAAACAAGGTTTAGAAAACATGTAAAACATGTCGGTCTCATTTCACAAATATCATATATAACTTTTGAAGTAAAACAAGAACATTTAATAGATCTCAAGTTTAAGGAACAACAGTCATTGAATGAATAAGTGAAACCAATATACAGTTAGCAAACCATTTTCAAATATAATCCAGTCCACCATACACAATTTCCACAATTCTTTCGGTAGGTGGCATACTTTAGGGTAACCTCCACCCCCGTTCTTTCGGTAGGTGGCATACTTTAGGGTAACCTCCACCCCCCGTTAGATCATCTTTGCTTCCCAAGCATCCTTACAAGGAACCTCTTGGGAAGGGTTGAGCATCCTTACAAGGAACCTCTCACACTTCTTTCGGTAGGTGGCATACTTTAGGGTAACCTCCACCCCCATTCTTTCGGTAGGTGGCATACTTTAGGGTAACCTCCACCCCCCGTTAGATCATCTTTGCTTCCCAAGCATCCTTACAAGGAACCTCTCACACTTCTTTTGTAGGTGGCATACTTTAGGGTAACCTCCACCCCCATTCTTTCGGTAGGTGGCATACTTTAGGGTAACCTCCACCCCCCGTTAGATCATCTTTGCTTCCCAAGCATCCTTACAAGGAACCTTTTGGGAAGGGGTGAGCATCCTTACAAGGAACCTCTCACACTTCTTTCGGTAGGTGGCATACTTTAGGGTAACCTCCACCCCCATTCTTTCGGTAGGTGGCATACTTTAGGGTAACCTCCACCCCCAAAATATAACATGTAACAATTCCACAACCAACTAAGAAAAATACATGAGATCAACATAAATACCATTTTGTTGTTCAATATGAAACACTAAAGTTTTGAAATCAAGAACATATGAGTAATCAAACCTTGGAATCATTACAAATGAATATTAAGTTTGGAGTATAAAGAATAAAGGCGCACCAAGCTTGAAAGTCATGAACAACGGAGAAATTAGGATTTAACGGAACAATCATGTATGAAAATAAATAACAAACGACTATCAAGGTGTGAAATCAAGAACAAATGATTTTGAAGCTTAGAAATCAAGACCAAAAGAACACTCAAGTCTTGGAACCAATAATAAAGAGTATCAAGTATCGAATATCAAGCTTAGAATTCAAAACAAAGGAACAATCATGTATTGAAATTAATAACAAAGGAGAAGTCAAGAGACAAACACATTTCCCTTGAAGACTAGGGTTTGGTAGCAAGCAAGAAGATTCAAGGGTTACCCAACAATCACAATATTTTTCACATGACATCAATTGCAAGAATAGCAAGAATTAAGGATGGGATAGCATACATATAACATTTAGAGTGAAAAGATACATATAATTAAACCTAGCCTCAATGTAAAAGAATGGAAGAAAACCCCTACCTTGGTGTTCTTGAAATCTAGGGTTTGATCTTGAATCACTCTTAAATCCTTTGTTTCTCCCTTTTGATCTTGTGTTTTCTCCTTCTTTATTCTTTTCTAAGACTCTCTCTAGGATTCCAAGAGGTGTGGGTAAAGGTGTAGTGAAAGTGTAGAAGAGGGGAGTAGAAGAATGGTGTTCTTGAGGAATTTTGGTTTTGATCTCTATAAGGGTTAACTCTCTCAAGATCTTTGTGTTTTTCTCTCATTTTCTCTTCTCTTAGGGCTCTAAGATGTTTAGGGTGAGAGTGGGATGGAAGAATGGTTCAAATGAGGCTTAAAAGGGTGTTTTAAAACACCAAAATCCCGATTTTTATCGGGCGTACCGGTACACTGTACCGGTACGGTTTAGCTACTGGTTCGGGCGTACCGGTACTGTGTACCGGTACACTTCGGCTGCTCCGACTTCCAGGGAAGTTTTGACCCATTTAAAGGTCGAATTGGAAAATTTTCATGAGATACACTTTTGTAGCCCTAGATGTCTATTATCTACTGTAAAAATTTCAGATCAATTAGACATCAGGATCAAAAGTTATGACTTAAATACTAGAAGGTGTCCCAACTCCTTTTTACCCAAATTTTCTCTAAGTGTGTTTTCACTCCGGAATACTTCCTAGCTTCCAATACACCCCATATTACCTCTCCCAATGTTTTTCGACCTTCCGGATTCAATGGAGAACTTATTTTGACCTAAAAATATTTAGAAACTTCCATAATCCCTCTCCTCAAGTTTACACACCTTCGAAACTTAACTTCTCAATCAATTTGTATCTCTAATTTTTGCTTTTATTCCTACCGTCACTACACATATCCACATTTTTACAACAATTATTTACTATATATCTATATACCTATATAAAATAAAATGCGGGGTGTTACACTAATCTAGTCAAAAAATGCAAGGTCTGCCAGATACACGCCAACATCCCCCATTGTCCGCCTGAGCTCTTAACCTCAGTGGTGAGTCCTTGACCTTTCCAGCAATGGGATTTGGACATACTTAGACCCCTTCCCACCAGTATTGGGCAATGCAAGTTCACCATCATTGGGGTTGATTACTTCACTAAATTGGCAGAAGTGGAACCTTTGGCAACAATCACAGAGCAGAAGGTTCAAAACTTTGCGTGGAAATCAATAATCTGCAGGTTTGGGATCCCTAGAGTAATCATGTCCGATAATGGAAAGCAATTCGACAACCCTAAGTTCAAAAAGTTCAGTGCTGAGCTAGGGATAAAGAACTACTTTTCAGCTCCGGCCCATCCTTAATCTAACGGACAAGCAGATGTCACCATCCGGACCATAAAGGCAGACCTAAAAACCAAGCTGGAAGTCCTGAAAGGAAAATGAGTAGAATACCTCCTAGAAGTACTGTGGGCTTACAGGACAACTGCCAGATTGGCAACTCAGGAAACACCATTTGCTTTGGCTTTCGGAACCGAAGTAGTGGTGCCTGTAGAAGTTGGCATCCCATCCCCCAGGACTGAATTCACAGAGTCCGAGCACAATGATGAGTCACTTTTGCTGAATCTCGATCTCTTGGATGAAAAGAGAGATAGAGCTCTACACCGTATCAAGAATTACCAGAGAAAGACAGCGAGATACTACGACAGAAGGGTCAAACACAGGGGTTTCAAGGTCGGAGATCTAGTACTTAGAAAGCTCCTACTTGCGAGAAAGGACCCAACTCATGAAAAATTGGGTCCTAATTGGGAAGGTCCTTACATCAGCTCAAAGGTGATCAGACATGGGAACTACGAGTTGCAAACAGAAGAGGGAAAAATCCTACCTCACTCATGGAACGCAGATCATCTTAATTGTATATATATATATATATTAATTGTGTATCTGTTTTTTTTGGTGTACCTATCTTACAATTTTTATTTATGGAGAAAAATGTACATTATGATGACGTAACTTTTTAGAATAGGTGTTTAAATTAGGTGATGACATTGTCGTTATTTTTTACAATTTTAAAAGGTGTTAATTATGTCCATTGCTTTGAATTTTCAACAGAGACCTAATCCAAAAGAAAATTAGTGAGTGAGTTTTTTTTTTTAAAATCCTATTGAGCTTAGGGACCGGCATCCAAATTCCTCATTTATTAATCTAATTTACTATGATCTTTAGATTGACTATGGGTCCCATAAAATATTAGACCTTGATGTTGATTCATGGTTTCAATGAAAATCACATCATTAAGTCAACAAATTAAGACAATTTTTTAGGTCGAAATAGCATTACTCAAACAACAATTGTTCAATAGTCTACTTGAATCAGTAGTTTGAGTAAACCAGTTAACTGCGTCAATTATTAAATGCATATGGGGTTCATAAATTCATGGAATCCAAAAGATAATAGTCTTAAAATTTATTCCCACCAGTTATAGACTTCCTAGAGTTTATAACTACTAAACAGACAAGCAGGACGAGAATTAGGAGGAAGAAAGATTTTTTAGGTCATAGAGTTTTAAGGAGCTTGGAATGCCAACATGTGCTTCACACTCAAAGAAGTAAATATGGAGGGTGGGTGGTAAAGGAGCAAGCTTCAAAGAAGCAAACAAATATAATAGAAAGTAAAGGCTCTTCTTCTGTTCTACGAATCTAATTAATCTATACTACTAATTATAGTCAGATTAAGTCTTCTAGAGTGAACTAGCATAGTAGAGTTTCTATATTTTTTGCAACTAGAACCATAAACCGCACTATACTATACTTGACTGAACCTCTGAGTGGTATGAAATCATTCAGCTTCTTAAACAGTCTTGTCATCGAAAGATGTTCCGTATGGCACTTTAGTTGTTTCAAGATGACATCTTTGAATATGATCTTGTGCTTTGTCTCTTCTCTAAATAGAGAGAGAAAATTTGGAGATTCTTTAGAGGTCTTAGGCTATCCATTTTTCTCAGTCAACGGTGTTTCAATTTTTTCTGTGGCCTTTCACCTTTCCTTAATAATTTTAGAATCTTAAATACTCAATTGAAAGATTTTCACGATAAATCTAATGGCAGACATTTTGCTAATTTAACACTCCAAACCGAACAGCGCTGCTCGACGGACCTCCAGGAATCCCCGGAGACGAAGAAAAAATGTTGGGACCACCCTTCAGGAGAGGAGGGAAGGTTAAGAACCAGAGGGCGCATGCAGAAGTGCCTCCAACGGAAGCAGCTGAAACAAGGGACCTCGTCTTCTTCGAGCTCATAACAATAAAGAAACTCAGCAACAATGAGGAACTCATTGCCCTACAAGCGCCAGAAGAAGAAGAAGCTAATCGTAGCGGCCCATCCTCTGGGAGATATACGAGCAAGGCACAAACCATAGTAAGCTAGGACCCACCCAAAGGAAGGGTGAATAGGGAGACGAAGGCCCATCTCCAAGGCGCCTTCAAAGGAACAGACTTCTCCTCGAGGAAGAAAATTACAAGGCTCATCAAAGGTTGGGACTCGCTGGGATAAGTCCGTAGGAAGACGAAATTGTCTTCTGATTTCTTCCAGGCCAAAATGAGTGATCACAGAAGGAGCTAAGTTGTGGGATTTCCATCTCAAATCAATCCCAATGGAAGCACGTTGCTGGAATAGAGAAGAAAGTGGGGTAGACATTAGAAACGCAGAAGAAAAGAACACAAGGAAGGAGGAGTCGAGGGAAAGCAAAAACGTGATCTCCAAGATTCAAGAAAAGGCTCCAAGGTTTGTAGGCAATAAAGAAAGTCCAAGAAGTTATGAAAACTTCAAGGAATCCCGAATTTAAAGGGACAAGAAACATAAGGAAACGTAAGGAGATGAAAGGACGCCCCCTCTGCTTTTCCGTAATCATTGCAGCAGTTACGAATATGGAAAGTAGGTGGGCGCGCGCAACATTGATGAAAGATTCAATATCCAGTTCGGCTGGTCTAGCTAACCCAGGTCAGCTCTATGAGCTCAAGGAAAGCCTCGAAGCATAACTAACATAGTTCTATGCATACTGAAAGCTCAAGGAAAGATCATCGGCTTAGCCTAAATAGAGCTCAACCACAGCCTTCCCTTGCTTATAAGTGAGCTCATATAGGTTATACCTCCTGTGCTCCTTTGAAGTCTTCTCGGATTTCTTTGGGCTGAGGTCAGCTCGTATGGCTACATGGACCTTCTGGTACATCTGCTCAAGGCAAGTTGCCTCAAGACCCTTCTTGATATTTGGGTTAAAATGGGATTGGTATTTCTCAGAATCGTCTTCCATCAAAATCTCATGTATGCAGTGACATGGCCTCCATAAATGAACCTGTGATGAACCTCAGCACCAAGGGACTTACTCTCTTTGCCAAACCCATAAAACCTCTTGTCACTGTAAGGAATGTCAAGTCCACCACTCAATACTCCCTTGAGGGCACCAAGCAGCAAGAATGAGCTCTCCAAGGGTAAAACCTCAGCAATCCAACAATTCTCTAGCTCCTCAGCTCTTTAAAAGTTCTTGGAAAGTCTACTTCAAGAAGAACTAAGTCCTTCTCGAAGTATGGGGGCAAAGGGAGTAAGAGCTTATTAGCAGAGCAAAAACACAGCAGGAAAACGAAACAAGGAACAACAATGATACAACAATTCAAAAAAAAGAAAGATATATTCACATTTCACAAAATGCAACAATCCAGCTTACAAAATGCAGCAATCCAGCATACACCCTTTAAAAAAAAAGGAAAGAAGTAACTTAGATCTCTGCAGGAGCAAGAGCAGGAGAGCCTGGCAGTTCAATATTTGTAGTTTTCAGAGGAGAGGAGCTTGGTTGTTCAGCTGTTGAAGTTTCTACGGGTTCAGGAACAGGCAAAGGACCAGGGACCTCAACTCCAGCTGGGGATAGGGTCGCTGCAAGGTCGGAAGAAGAAGGTATTTCAGCAGAAACATCAGAAGCAATGACAGGGAGCACGACAGGTATAAGAATAGAAGTTGGGTCAGGGGCTGTAGGAGTAACTAGAACAGAAGGAGCCTCCTGGGCCAGGACCTCAACAATGAGGGCAACTACTCCAGCACCACCGGAGGCAAGATCAGAAGAAGAGGAAACTAAAACCTCAGTTTCTCTTTCAACATTGGGTGCCTCTGCCTCATCCTCAAACGGGATCTCAAAGTCAAAATCCAAGTCTGGGTAGATTTGCTTAGCCCGGTCTTGGAAGACAAGCCATCCAGTGGCCCATTTTGTAGTAACATCATCTGCCAGTTTAGCAACTAGGGTTTCTTTCTGCTTAACAACAGCTCTCTGCACCTCAAGCTTCTTCCGAATAGTGTCATTTGCCTCAGCCAGCACATCATATTCCCTCTTCATGCCTGAATAAGAATCCAGAGCTTCGAGGGTCTCCTTGCGAGCTTTAACCAAGTTAGCGGTTCTCTGCCTGAGCTCTTCCTTGATTTTTCGGAGCTCTTCTTTTGTCACACCCCCACCCCAGATCACATAGGGTGGGCGGTGAACCGGCCACTAAGGCCTTAACCAACCAATCATGTGCATAGCAAATGCAAAATACAGCGGAAGACAAATAATAAAGTGATCCAATTCACCGACCTAATGAATACGAGAGGAATAAACTAAACATCACCAACATCATTATTAAACTCATGTAAAACAATGAATAACTATAAGGTTCACTACTCTAAGTAAAAACAATATTATTCCCAAAACAATTGAATGTTTGTCTCAAAAACTATAAAAGACATTTATTCCTGAAGACCTACAATAAAATAAATCTTCAAGTCCTCTAATCCCTTGTATATCAGCAGACTTAATCCTCACCCTGATCCTCTCCTGAAAAATGTTATATGTTTGGGTGAGCACAATGGCCCGTGAATAGCAACCACCTCTAATGAGGTGTGAAAATAAATCCACAGTTTATATACAAAAATAAATTTGATACATACATAAGTACAACAAATTGTAACATAATCCTTCCCACATAATCATGTAAACAAAATGATCTCATGATCACAAATAACTTTATAAATGAAAATACATTTATAACCCAAAACACTCACACACAAATTCAGTCTCAAATACATTTGTCAAATCATGTTTGTTACAACTAACCTAGTAACTGGCCCCGTCTCTTGTCATCACTAGCCTGATGACTAGCCCCGTATCTTGTTACCACTAGCCTGGTAACTGGCCCCTATGTGCACATCCTTATATCGACCACGCCGGTATACAATCTCGTTACCATTTAGACCTGGTAACCCAGTCCCCGTCTCATAAACATGATTTTCACACACACCAAAACTGTAGTTTTAGTCCCAACGCACACAAAATTTTCCTTTCATCACCAAAGCAATGATATAAAATCATCCCACAAATTTTCCAAAATTCCAATATATAACAATTCACAATTGCAAAATATTTAATTGCAACCCCAAACATCAACACATATATCATATATATGAAAAATCTACACACACGCACCCACACATTTAATATAGAAAATTCTCCCAAAAGAAGTAGTAAACTACTCACCTTGATTCCCAAAATCCAATTCAAAGCCCTCTTTCTCAACCTCAATGCAATCATCACTTAATCCAAAATAACATATAATAATCAATCCATATTCCTAACTTTGTTATTTCGCGATTTTATATTTAATTTTTATACTTCCTACCCATTGATATATACTTAATATATATTTTACATATAAATATCATTTCTAATACGAGGTAATAGGGTGTGGAAGTATTATGGCTGTTTAGAAAAAGTTTCTAAAGTTTTGGGGTCAAATCATAATTTTTTGAAACTTTTGGGGTCAAAGTGTAATTTTCTTAAAAACGAATTTTCTGTTTTCAGGCCTGCCATAAATTTTCCAGAATAGTATTTAAGGTTCTAGAGACCCATTTTTCGAGAATACAACATCAATTTGATTTATTAGAGTAACCATTGATTTTTAAACACTTAATCGAAACTTTTAGGGGCTGTTTCAAAATTTCAGAAATTTTCCAAAACTCGGGGGCTGTTTTGAAATGACCACATTTGTTTCAAACATATTTAGTCAGTTCTATAAATTACCAAGTTCCATGGTAATCAAAAATTAAGTTTATAAAAGTATAGGGATCAAAATAAAACTACTTAAAACTAAGGGGGAGGTTTCCATAATTTCCAAAACTTTCATCTTCTTCAACCTTACGAACCAGAAGCTTGGTCAGCATCTTTTCTTTCTTTGTTCTTACTTCTTTGTTTTTTTCTTCTTCTTTTTAACACATAATTAAATTATCTACAAGCCTCAAAATCAACCAATCTAAATTAGGTCTAATAATACATAAAATTAATAACTTATAATAAAATTTATTTATATATTCATCTTTATTTCCCATCATGAACACACACACACACACACACACACACATAGATTATGATAAAACTAGCACTATGTGATTTAATATAAAACTCATAAACTAAATGATTGATTCATACCTTCAATAGATCCAAATCCCTTCTTTCTTTTTGTTTGCCCTATTTTGACTGCCTACAATGTATATATACAAAATAAAAAAAAAACCTACAGTAACCCTACAATTCCTCATTCTTTAATTACACTAACATCCCTTTTCCAAAATAATATCACAAATTGACCTAAACTAAGTTAGGTATATATTTCAAAATTTTGGGGTTTTACATCTTTGCTCTGCTTATCCCCATCCTCGGCTCTCCCTTTCTCGGCTTCCAGTCCCTTATGACAGAAGTTTGCCTCTCCACCTGAGCTTACAGTTCCTCAACTTGGGCTCTAAGATCGTTGTTGGCAAAGGTCAGTTCGACCGCTTTGAGCTCGAAAGCCTTCGATGCCTTGGCAGAGCTCTCCAGAGCTTGAATCCATTTCTGAAAACCACTCACATGAATGGCCAGCTAGAAGCAAGGCTAAAGTTAGTATGAGGTAATGATGTGAGTCAAGTATGGAGTTCAAAAAAGCAGAAGCTTACCAAAGTAGCACCGTACAAGACAGTAGAGATGGAAGATCCAAGGGGCATAGTTGCATCCCTTTGGATATCAGACTCTGGAATAATGGTGGCGATGGCTTCTACAACATGCCCTACATTGGTGATAAGGGAATCCCCACCTGTCTCAACCTTGGGGAGTTTTCCCTTTTCGTTCTTGAGGTCCTTCAGATGTGGCTGAGAGGACTTCTCAACTGAACCAACAGAAATAGACCCGGGCAGAATGCGGGTGACCATCTCCAAGGCTCTCTCAACCTCGGCCGAAGAGGGAGAATTCGGAACTACACTTTGCTCAGGAACCCCTCTGGAAAAGGAAAGCACGGTCTCCTGAGGAAGGGAGGTCTGTGCGATCTTCGGAGAGCTCGACGGTGGGACAAGTGCCAATTGAGGTGAAGTGGGAGAAGTAGATCGCACATTCAATCTCGGTACCTTGGCTAAGTGAGCTGAACCACTCCCAGAGCCAACCTTAGCCTTGCGCTTGCTTCCACTCCTATTTTTCTTTAACACAACAACCTTAGCCCTGAGTTCTCTTGGAGTTGGCTCCATAGTGGAAGAACCTGAAAATTCAAAACAAGCAAATCATAAAAGAAGAAATGGAGAATGACAAGAGTCAGAGATAGGAAGGGGAAGTATTACCTGTCGCATCTTCCACTCCAGCCACAGAAAGAGGAATAGGGGTCTCAATCCTCACCTCAGGAGGGCTAAAACCTAGCCTGGTGACCTCAAAATGTTTGATCAAGACAGAATATTTCTCTGGACTCAAATCCCTGAACCCAGTCAGAGCTAGCCTATCCTCAGCTCCCAGCTCGGGGCGAACCCCTGAGGCAACCCAAAGAAACAATGTTAGTGTATGAAACAATAAGAGGGGGCAAGGGGGGCCTGCCCAAGATGAGAACTCACTCAGGTTATCAGGACCTGCCTAGGAACGTGGGACAAGGAGAGTATCAGTAGCATCGTTCGGGTTGAATTCCCACTCTTTTTCAGACACAAAAAAGAACAGCTTCTTCCAGTTCTTATGAGAACTGGGCAGGTCAGTAATCAGGGCCGGGGTATTCAGTCGTTTGGAGATATACAGAAAGTTGTCAGGCTGGAACTTAACATTAAATAATTTCATAAGTAAAGGAACAAAAGGGGTCTCGATTTCCTTTTTCTTGAAAAAGACGAGAAGGCCAACCAAGACACCCCAACAATTAGGAGAGATCTGAGCATGGAAGACATTGAAGTGTTGAAGCACGGACTTGATAAAGGGATGAATAGGGAACCTGAGCCCATTCTCAAGAGAAGCTACGAAGAAGCAGGTTTTCTCAGGGACCTCGGAATCATACCTAATATTGGTGGAGGGAATCCAGTAGCGCATCCCCTTAAGAAACCCAAACCTAGTAGATAGGACTTTCATAAGAGATGTGGTGACCTCACTAGGACCAATGAGGTCGGAAGAACGAGGAGCGGACCCAGAATCCTCAGCACTTCCCGAGCTCATTTTGGATTTTCCTTTTTTAGACCGCATGGGATTAGAAGGAGACCCTGGAGAAGCCTGAGGGACCTCAGCCATCTCAATGGCCTCTACCCTAGGGAAATTATCTATTTCTTCACCTACCTCTCCCAATTCATCCTCCTCTATCTCTGGAGACTTATCTCCCATAAGGGAAACCGACGAGGCTGTAGCTTCAGAGGAAGCAGACATGATGGGACAAGAGAAGGGAAGCCTGAAAGAGCAATAAAGAGGGGGTACATGAGCAAAACACTCCCTAAGAGTCCAAGGGTCGAGACAACAGCAGCCAATCAGGAAAATTTTAGCAGTTGAGTAAGGATCCAAGAAGAGGGGAAAAGAGGACAATGAACGGTCTCAATTCCTAAAATAGCAGAAGCGGAAAGCCCAAAAATGTAACAACCACCTCGGGTTCGAGGGATCCAGAACGAAGAAATGAACAAAAAGAAAAAAGCATACCTAATCGAGGTTGAATGGCGAATCGAAACTTAGTACGAAATCAGAGAACAGGTCTCGCGGAACCTTTGAATCGAATCAGTGGAAAACAACTTTTAGCGAAACCCTAAGAGCATTAGCAAATTTGGGGAAGCCAAAGTCGTGAGGAAGAAAGAGGGAAAGCTTAGAGAGAGAAATCGAGGAAAACAGTAAGGCGATTCCCCCCTCTTCAGAGATATTTAAAGCTTGTGGTACGTGGGTCTTCGAAGTGGGGAATGTGTGCGAAAATCGAGGAAAAAATGATTACACGTAACCGTCTAAAAAGCCTCTTTCCGCGAAAACCGAGGTCGTTGTATGGAGCTCTGTAGGTCGCTGTATGGAGCTCTACCTCTACTTAGCCTTAACTCAGCCCCTGCCCAAACCCACTTTGACCAGGGACTGGGGGGCTACTGATGATACCTAGAAAAATTCTAAGTTTGAGCTCGGAAGGGGAGGTCAAGAAGCAAGTTCAGCCAAGGATCCTAAGCTCGGTAATCCAGATCTTGGAACCACCTGATCTGCACCCCGAAGAAGATGAGTGAAAGCCAGCTGGCAATCACAGCACACCCCTCCAATGGCAGCAAATGCCAACCTAGGCGCAAGATCCTCAAACCCCCATAACCGCTGCCTAGAATCAAGTAATGTGTTACGGGAGGAAGGCTTAGATCTCTCTACAGATCCCATGGAACATGGGAAAACGCTATAAATACAGTACAATATCCTCGTTACAAGGGGGGATATACTTTCTGAAGTAGAAACGGAGAATCATGGTGTAATTCTTTAATCACCGTCAATATAGATTACAAGAGCAAGAGACTCCATTAAAGAGTGGATTAGCCGAGCTCCCGAGCCGGTGAACCATTATACTTTCTCTGTGTCACCTCGAGCCTAGAAGCTCAGATTCAACTTTACACATAAAACTATACTTCACTGCTCATCCACGTTTTGGCACACCATCATCTTTTTAACACAATTACCCACCACATTATGTTTGAATTTACATATTTTAACCCTATAAACCTATCCATATGGATTACTTGCAAGATATAACATGCTACAAACTTGTATATGTGTACATATAATGATTAAATACACAACTTAATCTCAATATGAAGACTAACTTTGATGATCAAATCTTCTAGTTTTCTTCCTTCTTCTCTAAATCCCTTTCTTTCTTTCTTTTCCTTTTTCTTTACTTAAAACCCTAGCCTCTCCTCTTCTTTCTCTTATTCTAACATGTATTTAGGTGTGATTATGGGAAGAGAATATATATATATATATATCTATACATATATATGAAGAGTTTGACCTATCCCACAATAATATCATATTTAAAACACATGTAAAACAGTCTTATTAGGTTTCTCTAAGACAAGACTTTTATTAGAGACACATTAGTCTTCTTTTAATTATTTTTATCCTTATTTATATATAGTTACTCCTAAGCAGCCAATGTACCAAAATAAATTTTTTTTTTTTTTTTTTTCGTATGAATTATTACAGATTATTTACAGAAAATAAATCGAAAATTGTTCGAAGGGCCACAAAGTGAACACCAAACGATTCTACGGTGTCATCATCGTCATCGCTTTTTCATTTTTATTTATATATCATTGATCTGACCCTTCAAGGCCACGTCCCCTAGATCACTGCAACTTTGGTTCAATACTTGGTATGAGTGTTGACTGTGCATTCCTCAATGTCAAATGGGGTTGCTATTGGCAATGCTTTTAGTATAGGTAATATTATTAACTTTAACCAGTGGAAATGTGCTTGGAGCTGATAGTAAAGTATTCTACACTGCTTCTAATGTTTTGATTGACCATAACATCCCTAGAAAATATCAAAAGGACAATAATAAGCTTCTTAGCAATTCTTTGTTGGCCTATAAACAACACGAACAATGTTATTGAAACATAATTTATTAGTAGTAAATTAAGTTAGGATCTCTCCTTTAGTGTATAAATTAATTTTAGTCTTACCGAATTTTTAGTATAAAAAATGGTCCTGCAGTTTTTGAAAAAACTTGAATGCAGTCTATGTGTTGGTGTGAATGTTAAGGGATTGGTTAGTTACTGGTTTTCATTACCCATTTTGCCATCATCACATGATTTCAGCCTAAAACATAGTTAGTTTTTTTTTTTTTTTTTTGCTTTGTTATTGAGGTTTTTGCGGTGTTGTATATTAGTTTTGAAATTTAAACTCGTGAATCAAACTATTTAGACATTATGATGACGTCTGACGATCTGTGTTTTAGTTTACATGTCTGACGATCTGTGTTTTTATTGTAATATGTGTTTATGGAGAAGAATGTACATTAACGATCTGTATGTTAGTGTATCTGTCTGACGATTACTGCATGCATGTTATTTTTTATATTTTGTCATTGCGTACCTTTTATTTTTTACTTTTTTATTGCGTACCTGCTATTTTTGCTCGAAGGTGTGTGTGTGGGTGTGTATTAATTGTGTATCTGTTTTTTTTGGTGTACCTATCTTACGATTTGTATTTATGGAGAAAAATGTACATTATGATGACGTAACTTTTTAGAATAAGTGTTTAAATTAGGTGATGACATTGTCGTTATTTTTTACAATTGTAAAAGGTGTTAATTATGTCCATTGTTTTGACTTTTAAACAGAGACCTAATCCAAAAGAAAATTAGTGAGTGAGTTTTTTTTTTAAAATCCTATTGAGCTTAGGGACTGGCATCCAAATTCCTCATTTATTAATCTAATTTACTATGATCTTTAGATTGACTATGAGTCCCATAAAATATTAGACCTTGATGTTGATTCATGGTTTCAATAAAAATCACATCATTAAGTCAACAAATTAAGACAATTTTTTAGGTCGAAATAACATTACTCAAACAACAATTGTTCAATAGTCTACGTGAATCAATAGTTTGAGTAAACCAGTTAAATGCATCAATCTATAAAAGCATATGGGGTTCATAAATTCAAGGCACCCAAAAGATAAAAGTCTTAAAATTTATTCCCACCAGTTATAGACTTCCTAGAGTTTATAACTTAGAAGGAAGAAAGATTTTTTTAAGGAGCTTGGAATGCCAACATGTGCTTCACACTCAAAGAAGTAAAGATGGAGGGTGGGTGGGAAAGGAACAAGCTTCAAAGAAGCAAACAAATATAATCGAAAGTAAAGGCCCTTCTTCTGTTTTACGAATCTAACTAATTTATACTACTAATTATAGTCAAACTAAGTCTTCTAGAGTGAACTAGCATAATAGAGTTTCTATATTTTATGCTACTAGAACTATAAACCGCACAATACTATACTTGACTGAACCTCTGAGTGGTATGAAATCATTCAGCTTCTTAAACAGTCTTGTCATCGAAAGATGTTCCGCATGGCACTTTAGTTGTTTCAAGATGACATCTTTGAATATGATCTTGTGCTTTGTCTCTTCTCTAAATAGAGAGAGAAAATTTGGAGACACTTTAGAGGCCTTAGGCTGTCCATTTTTCTCAGTCAACGGTGTTTCAATTTTTTCTGTGGCCTTTCACCTTCCCTTAATAATTTTAGAATCTTAAATACTCAATTGAAAGATTTTCACGATAAATCTAATGGGAGACCTTTTGCTACACTTGAAATATTTAGAAGAAAGAAAGGGATACAAAGTAATTGTAGAGCCCCCGTATATATAGTCAAAAATACAGGTATAATAAGAGTAAAATAAGGAAAACTCTAACAAACTAGGAAATAACTCCAAACTAAGAAATAAATAGAGAGGTAAAATAAGGGAGAACAATATACCTCCAGTCGACCAATAGCGACAAATAAAGAAGGTCCAAAAAAGCTCTCAAATAATTAGGTCACGGTGCCCAGAAATCCAAGAAATATAAATAAATGATCTACTGCATCAAGAGCAGATCAACGAAGAAATCCAGTCACGGTGCCCAAATAATCAAGTCACGGTGCCCAGAAATTCAGAAAATATAAAAGTGATCTACTGCATCAAAAGCAGATCAACGAAGAGTGCGAAGAACGAAGCCCACTCAACAAAAAACGCGACCCAACAGCAGGCTGATGAGTGGGCTGGTCAGTGACCCATCACCGACTGCCTTACAATCAGACCAGTCCAGCAAACAGCATCACCGACTCAACAAACTTTGCAAATCAAATACCCATAACAGTCAAATTCGACACTGTTCACAGCGCGTGAACAATACTTTGGCACTATTCACAGCGCGTGAACAGTATTCGGTACTGTTTACAGCGCGTGAACAGTACTTTGGCACTGTTCACAGCCCTTTGGAACCGCAAAAAAATAACAATCCACCAAAAAATCTAGAAACAGTGTGGTGGCTGGTGGCTGCAACGTGGAGGAGGGGCTAGGATTAGAGTTAGGCTCTGATACCAACTTGAAATATTTAGAAGAAAGAAAGGGATACAAACCAATTGTAGAGCCCCCGTATATATAGTCAAAAATACAGGTACAATAAGGATAATAAGAAAAACCCTAACAAACTAGGAAATAACTTCAAACTAAGAAATAACTCCATCAGCTACTTTAACACTCCAGACCACAACGGCCTTTTCTTATTTCTTAACTTCATCACTCCTATTTATATACTCCAATATATCTATAACGTGCTATATATATAAGGGTAAGCAACCAACCACTCACTTGCAAATACAAAACACTAGCTTTGTAATAGTTAGCAGTGCTGCCAGTGCATAGAGATACACAGTATCTCTTTGTAGAGGGAAAAAATAATGGTTAGCTCAAAAGAAGAAATATTGTCTTAAATGGTCATGGACTTTATTGAATCTAAAACACGACTACTTTTCATACCACAAAACCTTTAGGGTATGTTTGGTTTAGGTATTAACGGGGTGAATTGGATTAATTTAATCCAGTAATAATATTTAGGAGTTTAGTCTCAAATTCTATTTTTCTTTTGGTTAATGTTGAATTTGATTATTTGTTGCATCTGATTATGGCCACTTATTATAGTTTTCAAGAGATCCTTGAGAGTAGGGGCATCAATTTTATCTATTAACACGAATCCGACCTAACACAAAACTTAAAAATAACACAATTAGTTGACACGAGTAATAAATTGGTCAAATTAAAGTTCGACACGAATAACACGATTAATGGGTATTGTAGATAGAAAATAAATATTTAACGAGTATTGTAGACAGAAAATACGAATTTTACAATTTTTTTTAAAATTTTTAAATAGTATTATTATATGAGTTGTTGTGAAATAAAATATTTTTTATTGACACGAATATTGACACGTACTGAAAGTGACCTGACACAAAAATAATACGACCAAAAGTGACACAACACGACACGATTGACACCCCAACTTTAGAGTTTCATAGATGTCGGGACTGAAACAAATATGGAAGCTATGAGGACGCAGAAAAATCTAAGAAAATGTGTCCGATTAAAATTATTATCTCTCTACAAAACTCCTTGAAATCAAGTCATGAAGTTCGCACTGGAGTAGTATTCACACAAGAAAAAGTTCTAGCCAGTCATTAGTTATAAAGGCATTCCGAAAATGTCTGGGTCAAAATGTAACTTTTAAATTAAATTCTGAATTGGTAGATATTGACATACACAACTATGAAGAGACTCATAAACAGATAGAGGCATGTGTCCAAAGCCTTTGAATTTACTAGTGATTATGAATATACCGATCTAAAGTTTCCAGTCACACAGATCAATTTAGTCATTTTCATCACCTCAGCAACCTCTTTCTAAAAATGAGAGTTTGGATTGCTTTATATTTAGTTTCATTGTTCTAATTTGTAACTACAATTATCTCTACATCATTCTCTTTATTCGTAGAGTATTTGGGATAAAAGAACTTGCACTGTAGCATAACTCATCTTATTTTTTGTCTGCAAATGTTTTTAATTGATGTTGAAATATTTACAAATTAATACCATGCAAAATTATTATACTTATTGGGATAACCCACTGTAAGTTTTCCAATCTATAGGTATACCAATTGATTGCACAGTTTTGTATCCTTTAGCTGACTAGATTCTTGTTGGTTCAATGTACTTTGATTTGCTAAGAAATTTGAGATTTCTCAAGTATAATAGTTCATTCTAAAATATGTCAGTTCCATCTATTTCTATGAAAGACATCAGAATGTTATACTTTATTAGCTCAATTAAAAACAAGTCCTATTTTTTCAAGTAAAACAAAAATTCAAATTTTAATGATCGCTTTCAATTTCACCAAAGATGATAGCATTGTAAAATTCGTCAATCCATCTATTTCTATGAAAGCCATCAGGACATACTCTTTTTTTTTTTTTTTGCTCAATTAAAAAAAATCCTAGATTATTCTAAGCAGAACAAAAGATTCAAATTTTAGGGTTCACTTCAATTTTACCAAAGACAATGGCATTCCAACATTTCATAAAAATAAAGATTAATAGAGGGTTTCCTTGGATTTGAAGCATTAACATGATCCATTATTGTATCGTACATTTTTTTTCATACTTGCTAATATTTTTTAATTATTTTGCGATTGGGTACTACATTTCTTCCCCCCTTATGTGCGCAGAAAATAATAAAATTAAACTGTAACTCAAAATGGTTCACGTGCAATGCACGTGGGTATCAACTAGTATATATCGATAGATATAAGAGAGAATCAATTTTGATGGGCCAGACCCAAATAATCCAATTCGGGTGGAAAGCCCAAAACTATTTAAGAGCCCAAGCTCCAGGAGACCAAGCAGACCCAAAGTGGTCCAGACCGGTCAAGCTCATTAGGGAGCTACACCACTAAGGGAGCATCCGGGCCGCTTAGAGAAAGTCAAATTCCCTCATCATTTGGCCAAGACCTTTGGAGAGCACTCCCCTGCCAGTTGAGGAGAGGAGAGGTCGCCAAGGAGAGGAGGGGTCGCCAAGCTGTTTAAAGCTATTAAGTTGTTACAATCCGTTATGACCGTCAAACTACCCATTCAATTACTACACAGACGACTATAAATTGTAAGCTTCCCCATCACTTGGGGGGCATCTCACAAAGATCAAGCCCATCTCTCTTCCCTCTTGTAATTCTCTACTCTCCTAACATACCGGAGTTAATAAAATTCCCGGCGAACTTAGCCATTGCAAGTGGACGTAGGTCATGTTGACCGAACCACTATAAACCTTGTCTTCTCTTTCTCTACTTACTTTATTGCATTTTATACTATTTACTTGACTGTGGTGTGCAAACCAATTTTTGCATCATCAGTTTGGCGCTGTCTGTGGGAAAATCGACAAAATTCTCACTTCTAAAAAATCTTCTCTGTCAAATCCATGAATCCCCCTGAAGACAATCCTGTGCGAGAAGAGGAGGTTGCTCCTCCTCCACCCGCTAATCCGGTCCCAAATACGCAACAGATGCTGGACACCATGCAACAACTTATAGCCCAGAACCAACAGATTCTGCAGTTGATGCTCGGGCAACAAGGAGGAGCGCAACCCGGACCTCAAGCTAGGGGAGCTCCACTCCCTGGTCATCAAGAAGCTCCCCCTCCGGGCGCCCCCTTAGGCGCCCCACCCTTGGGCGCCCAGCCAAGGGGGGCCCACCATGAGGGACCTCCTCTTCCAGCCCCTACTCCTGCTCCCCATGGTGGAGACCCTCCTCTCCAAGAGGATGAGGGTGAAAACCAAAGCACGGAGCATGGGAGTCATTTCCGTGGTAATTCCAGAGGACCTCCTCCCAATCAGTGGAATGAAAAAATTAAAGAGGTACAAAATCAATTGGGTGACGTCTTCAACGCCATGAAGGCACGGGGACCCGAGACAGTGGACTACCTCGTAAGTCGAACCGACACACCTTTCAAACCTGACGTGGCAAACTATCAACTTCCTCAGAAATTCAAGATGCCATCCGTCGAGACCTTTGATGGTAGGAAGGATCCACTGGACCACCTCGAAACTTTTAAGACCTTGATGCAACTGCACAACGTCCCCGACGAAATCATGTGTAGAGCGTTCCCAACCACCTTGAAGGGATCTGCTCGACAATGGTTCTCCAAGCTCTCCCCAGCCTCCATTGGCTCATTTGTTGAGTTGAACAGGTCTTTCGTATCACACTTTATTGGAGGACGCCGCCACCAGAAGCCTGCCACCCACCTGCTCAGCATAAAGCAGGACCGAGATGAGAGCTTAAGGAGTTACCTCACTCGTTTTAACGAGGAGGTCCTTCAGGTCGAGGAGCCCGATGAAAAGGTCAGCATGACCGCCTTCTTGGGAGGCCTCCGGTCATCAAGCTTCCTCTTTTCAGTAACGAAGCGACCTCCAAAGAGCATGTCAGAACTATTGACAAAAGCTCAAAAATATATGAATGCTGAGGAAATCAACAGGTCTAGTCGAGGTGAATCATCTCGCGGATCGCCAAAAGATTGACCTGCCTCTGTACTGTTCTCAAACAGGCAGCCTAACTCCAGCTTAGCAACTCTCTCGCGGGTCGCCAAAAAAGCTTGGCCTCTGCACTGTTCTCAAACAGGTAGCCTATCTCCAGCTTAGCGGCTCTCTCGCGGGTCGCCAAAAAGCTTGGCCTCTGCACTGTTCTCAAACAGGCAGCCTATCTCCAGCTTAGTGGCTCTCTCGCGGGTCGCCAAAAAAGCTTGGCCTCTGCACTGTTCTCAAACAGGCAGCCTATCTCCAACTGAGCAGGCTCTCTCGCGGGACGCCAAAAGCTTAGTCTCTACACTGCGCTTAAGCAGGCAGCCTGTCTCCAACTTAGCGGCTCTTTCACGGGTCGCCAAAAAATCTTAGTCTATCTCTGCTCTGCTCTCAAGCAGACAGTCTATCTCCAGCTTAGCGACTCCCTCGCGGGTCGCCAAAAAAGCTTGGACTAACTCTGTCTTTGCTCTCACGCAGGCAGTCTGCCTCTCTCTCCAGGTAAACATGTTAGATATTTTAATATTAGAATAACATTATTTTTGCCATCTCTAGGCACACTTTTGAAACTCAGGTCGTCCACAACTCGCGGGACTACATTAGATCCGGGCGCCCAGCACCATAGGCGCCTCTCTAGCGGTGCCCAGCATAGGCACGCAAAGACAAGTCAGCGGTCTACACTGCTCACCCAACAATGGTGTCAAAAGCCGCCTCCTCGCCCAGATCTATGCGCACAGTAGCCACTTCGTGCCAAATCTTCTCAGCATTTCGCACCAAGTCAGCGGTCTGAACCGCTCGCCTGGCCACATGGGCTACTCGCCCAACCCCAGCGTGGACAGCCTCCCTAGCTGTTGGGTCTGCTCGCCTCTCAAATGGCGCCCCCGCAACACTGGATAGCAACCAAGCTTGCTTGCCAAACGAAGACGGTTGGGCGCCCAGGTCTGCTCGCCCTTTTGTGCACAAGGGCAGCTCGCCCAAATCATCTCCACCATGAGCAAAGGGCAGCTCGTCCAAATCACCTCCACCATGAGCAAAGTGCACGCCCAAGTCACCTCCACTATCTAGTGCCCTTCAAGAATCCAAGAAAGGGAGTGAAAGAAAGAGTTTATATAGCTAATGGAGTCTCACAGGCGAGAGGAGCCTACTGAAAGGAAGAAAATTGCCAATCAAAAGGAGTTTCAAAAAATTCACTTGGAGGAGTCGGATCATCACCGCCAAAAGTGTTCGGCGTACTCTGTATTTTGACTCCAGAACCAGGCTCGCCCAAGGCAGCCCAGGCTCTCCCAAGACACCCAAGGAAGCCTCAGGCTCGCCCAAGACGCCCAGGCTCGCCCAAGGCAGCCCCAGCTCGCCCAAGACGCCCAGGCTCGCCCAAAACCGCGCGCCTAGCTGCCTGCTCGACATTTTGACCGTAACTTTCGCTCCGTTACTCAAAATAGGGCTTATAATATATCAAATCGAAGCTCTCGGCGAGCCCTACAAAACGAACTACCTTTGGCAGTGATTGATGCTGTAAAAAGTCCAAAAAAGGCCCAGAAACAATTGTTTTGGCCTCCCGAAGTTTTTTCGAAAAAAAAAAAAAAAAATTCCTTCTCGCCCAGGACCCTATCTGCTCGCCCAAGACACAGTGTGCTCGCCCAAAAGCTGCCTGGACGCCCAAAACTGTGCACCCAGCTCTCTGCTCGAAGTTTTGACCGCAACTTTTGCTCCGTTACTCGAAATGAGGCTTATAATATATCAAATCAAAGTTCTCGACGAGCTCTACAAGACTCACAGCCTTTGGCTGTGATTGATGCTGTAAAAAGTCCAAAAAAAACTCAGAAACAGATGTTTTGGTCTCCCGAAGTTTTTTGAAAAAAAAAAAAAAAAATCTGCTCGCCCAGATCAGCACCTTCAGCGCCTCAGCAGGCTGCACACCCAGGACCGCGCCTTTCAGCGCCTGCTCGCCCAAATCAGCTCCGCGCTAGGCTGCACGCCCAAGGGATGCTCCGCCTCTACTGCACGCCCAAGGGGCTGCTCCGCCTCGGCTGCACGCCCAAGGGGCTGCTCCGCCTAGGCTGCACCCCCAAGGGGCTGCTCCGCCTCGGCTGCACCCCCAAGGGGCTGTCTCTGCTACACGCCCACGGGCTGCTCCGCCTCTGCTGCACGCCCAAGGGGCTGCTCCGCATTTCCTGCACGCCCACTTGGGTTGGAGACCTTGTCAAAACTGCCCAAAAGCAAAAATGCATCGTGCAAGGGAAAAGTCATCTAGCAAAGGAAGTCTCCACCACCTAAAACTCAAGATGTAAACTAATGCCTTCTTTTCCAAGTTTCCTTGGACACAGGGGCATTGGGGGGCAAATGATGGGCCAGACCCAAATAATCCAATTCAGGTGGAAAACCCAAAACTATTTAAGAGTCCAAGCTCCAGGAGACCAAGCAGGCCCAAAGTGGTCCAGACCGGTCAAGCTCATTAGGGAGCTACACCACTAAGGGAGCATCCGGGCCGCTTAGAGAAATTCAACATTCCCTCATCGTTTGGCCAAGACCTTTGGAGAGCACTCCCCTGCCGGTTGAGGAGATGAGAGGTCGCCAAGGAGAGGAGGGGTCGCCAAGCTGTTTAAAGCTATTAAGTTGCTACAATCCGTTATGACCGTCAAACTACCCATTCAATTACTACACAGACGACTATAAATTGTAAGCTTCCCCATCACTTGGGGGGCATCTCACAAAGATCAAGCTCATCTCTCTTCCCTCTTGTAATTCTCTACTCTCCTAACACACCGGAGTTAATAAAATTCCCGGCGAACTTAGCCATTGAAAGTGGACGTAGGTCATGTTGACCGAACCACTATAAACCTTGTCTTCTCTTTCTCTACTTATTTTATTGCATTATATACTATTTACTTGACTGTAGTGTGCAAACCAATTTTTGCATCATCAAATTTTAATACTAGTAAAACTCTTAAATTTTTGGAGTTGTTAGAGCATCTCCAACTCTTACTCAAATGTAGACTCAAATTTAAATTTGAGTCAAAATGAACTAAACAACTTTTCCAACCTTAGACAAAACTTATATTAAATCAAGATAAAATTTATTTTGAACCCAAATTGAGGGGAACTCAAATCCTAAATCAATTTTTTTAACGGTAACTTTTTATCCTATTCAAACCCAAAAGACTCTTTCGACGAAACAAGTTCTTGTCTTTCCTGCCTCTATCTTCAAAGCCGTTGCCATCACCACCAACCACATTGCCACCAACCACATCGCCTCTCCCTGCATCTATTTTTTGAGGTAATGTTTTACTCTCTCTTGATTTGTTTTTTGCAAATTGAGAAATTTGCTTGAACTTGAGAAGAAGAATCATGTTTAAGGAGGGAGTGTTGAGAAAAATAATATACATGACTTTTTATTTTCTAGAAGTTATTTTTGCATAGTTTTTTTTATTAGTGAGTTATCAATTTGCTAGTAGTGGGGGACAAAGTAATTGTGCTATTTTAATTTTCTAAGTAATGGAGGAGTGCGGTTTTATTATTTTTATTATTGCATTATTTAGTGGAGTTATTTTGTATGTATATGTGTTATATATGAGAGTTTATATATATCATATATAATTCACCTATTTGGGTCTCTCTCTCTCTACCCTTTTTCTCTCTCATAAACTTTCATTCTCAAAAACTCTCTCTCTCTCTCTTTCTCTCCCATATGAAAATGCTTTAGATGGAAGTTGCTTTAGACGGAATGGAAGACAAGAAATATTTTTAGTTGATATTGAGTAGATATTTTAAAAAATTCCTTTACTTTAGACGGTAAGAAACTCACAAATCTACCAGTCAAAGAAGTTGATATTCCTTCTTTTTCTTTTGGTTAATATTGGTAAAGTTTGTAAAAAACAAGTTTGGTGAAGTATGTAAAAAACAAGTTTTAATATTAGGGAGCCTTTTCTTTTCTGTTTTAATATTGGGAAGGGAATGAAGACAGGAAAATGAGAGAGGATAAAATGATTTGGTGGAAAAATTTTAAAAAAGAGCATTGGGACAGTAAGTAATTTTTTTTTTTAAATTTGAGTAGATATTTGAGTTTGTCCATTGTAGTATTCTATATCAAATCAAGTTTTTTACTCAAATTTGAGTCATGGTTGGAGATGCTCTTATGTGTGTGTGTGTGTGTGTGTGTGATGAAATAGTCCTAATCTATCTATGTATATAAATAGATATGAGAGAGAAACAATTTTAATGCAAATAAAACTCCTAAAACTTAGGAGTTGTTAGTTTTCAAATTTGTTTTAATTAGATATAAGTATTGGAGGTATTTTGCACAATGGAGATCAAAATAGAGTTATTCACAAACAAGTTTTTTGAGTAAACTTAAGTCCAAATAAATCCACAAAAAGGTATCGGCCTCCAAATTTTCCTTTTTTTTAGTGAAAAGTATAATTTTTGGAACTTTTTTTGCCATAGGTCGTAGGCATAAATTTTTAAAGGCATAAATGACGCACTTTTGAAAAGATCACACATGTGGTTCAAAATTATTAGAGCAACTCCAACCGAGTTGTCAAATCTCAGCTGGACAACTCCAACAGTTTTTTTAGCATCCCTTCCTCCTCCAACAGCTATGTCAAATGTTGACTGTGCTATGACAAATGCTGGTCAAATTTTAGCATGTTGCCAAATTTGGTATACTGCCAAATATCTCATCTCCCCATATCAAATCGTAGCATATCTCAACTTCCTACTCATGCATAATATAAATTTGGCATATAATATTTGACATATCGGTTGGAGTGTGAAATGAAAACGTTATATGTTAAATTGCCACATAGACCTTTAAATTTAAATTTAACATATAACATTTGACATCACTCTTTGAGATGCTCTTATATTTAGCATTTTATTACAAAAATATCCCTATTCGACACTACTTTCACCACCTCAATCATTATTTCAAACACTAAGGCAACCAAATGACAAATGCCTCTCTCCCCCTCTGCACGTCGTCTTCAATCAAGATACAAAAAGCTTGGATTTCGGCCTATTATTGGCACAAAACTAGATATCCTCTCTTTATATCTTTTTCTTTCTCTCTCCTCATCTTCCCCTTCACCATTAAGATGTCCCTAACGTGTTTTTTTTTTGGTCAGGAGATGTCCCTAATGTGTTAGAACCACGTTTATTAATTCCTTGTTTATATCAACCATAGAAGTGGATTGGTACTGAAATGGTTTTTTTACTCAAGAACTAGTCAAACCTTTTTTGTAGAATTATCCAATGGTGCACTTTCATTCTCAGTTGATGTATTGAAACTAGTTCTCTAAACAATATTTTTTTTCATTAAACTATCCAGGTTCTGCAATGGGTCATTGGGGTTTCCCTGATCAGTCTTTGAGAGTGAGCAAACAGGACAGTGAAATCGTCGTATTTCACTATCACTATTCATTTTCAGTAAGCTATACATTGAATGTGGATTGTGAATAACATTTTACTGTCCAAAACCAACCCTTTTCTTCCACTCTCCATCTCTGTCTATAATTTTCTTTTAACTATAATGAGTTATCATTGTCGGTGAAATTTACCCTTTATTTTACTATTCAATTTCAGTGTCATTGGACAATGAAATTGCCTGAGGATCCATAACATGTTAGCACCACCACCATTCAAACCAATTGAGCAACATAGTTATAAATTGAATAATTAAATCTTACCTAATTCAATTGAAAATCATAAAATTATAAACAACTTTAAGGATTATATCACCAGTGGGTTTGGGTCTTCCTCTGGTGGACATAGAGTATGAGTGTCAATCGTGTCGGGTTAAACGGATAACAGATAAAAAAATATATAAATTCATACACGACACGTTTAATAGACGGGTAAAATACTTTAACACGAATACGAACCGTTTAATAAATGAATAACACGACACGACTCATTTGACCCATTTAACTCAAAATTTAGACACTGGCCCAAGATAAAAGCCCAAAGCCCAAAAAACACTAAAAGTGATTCTCTTGGCTTTTGAGCTGAGGCAGTCTCACGTAAGAGCATAAGAAACTATAACAATTTATAGACATGAGATGCTACTAGCATCTCCTGCCTATTTGATGTGGGATACGATTCAAAGACAAAAAAATGCCTTCCAAAGAGCTCTATGTTGCTGCCTTCCCAAGAGCTGTGTTCAAGTTGAATTAACAGTGAAATAAATTTAAATATTTTATCATGTATTTGTGTATAAAGTTTATTTTTTAAATTATATTTTTTAATAACTTTTATATATGTAAACTTTATAAAACTAACAATCTAACAATTTTAAATGGCTTATATATATTTTTTGTGGCTGTTACTAAAAATAAAAAAATTATGGCTAATTTTTTAAAATAATTATTAATTTATTATTATATTAAATTTATTTAAACGGGTTGACATATCTCACCCGAACACGACCCGTTTATTAAACGTGTATAACGGGTCAATCCATTTACCACCCAAATCTATTAAGGTCTCACCCAAACCTGCTTAATTTGTGTCGATTAATCGAGTCGTGTCGAACTTTGACAAGCCTAACGTAGAGGCATCAATCGACAGGGTGCTAATAAGGGCTGGAATAAAAACCTCATCCTCATTGCATAATAAAGTCAGTATAATAGCACAAACTGTTCCATAATAAAGTCAGTATCCCTCATTGCACTCTATACTACTTCCTTCAGCTCACCAACTGTAGCATAGGGTGGAACCACAATAAGCTCACCAAGCGGCAATTCCCTCGTCAACTCATATTTGAGCTCTCTTGAACTTGGCTGTGAAGAGAAAAACTTCCAAATTTTACTAGAAATCAAAACAAAAAACAAATTCAACCCAATTCCACCATGAACACCGGTTTCGACTTCAGAATAGCCGAAACCAAAGCCATCAATCGAGTCTATCAAAATACTAATCGATAGTATTGTTGTTGCTTTCATTAATCGGAACATTTCCAAAATTTGTCGCATGATTGATCCCTTTAATCCATCCGATTGATTTAAGATTAATTGCATTGGAGGTCCCTAAAGAATGATATTTGTCTCATTTTGATCTCTAATATTTTAATTACATCATTTTAGTTCCTAAAGTTTTGAATATATTTTTATGCAGTACCTCAAGTAAATAGTGTCCAAATTGCTAATAATTTTTTATTATAAACTTGTTAAATAATACCTAAATATGAGAAAAAAATTAATTTGAATAACTCTTGACTAAATTTTTACCTAAATTTTGGTGAAATAGTTACTCAAATTATATAGTTTTGATCATAAGTTATCTAAATTTTGAACAAGAGCTACCCAAATTATTTTTTTGCTCATATTGAGGTATCATATGACAAGTTTATGATCAAAAAATATTAGCAATTTAGATATTTTCTACTTGAGAGACCACCACATAGAAATATATTTAATATTTCAGACATCAAAATGATGCAATTAAAATATTAGAGACCAAAATAAGAGAAACTCTATACTTTGGGGAGGTCCAGTACAATTAACTCAACTATATATTACCTCGTTATAGAAGTACTAATGTTGCCGATTTTGGGAGGACAGAGGAGTTTCTCTGTAGTATTACTGGCGGTGATGGTCTCGACATTGGTGAAGAGGAGAAACCCTAGTTTTGTTGTCACCTCCATCACTTATTGAGGGAGTTTGGTTCAGGTGGGTCAAGCTTTGAGAGGTGGTAGGTTCGCTGGAAAAAAGTGGTGGTGGGCCTCTGGTTTTGTGGGTGGTGCTATCATGGTTATGGCTGTGAAGAGGGGCCCGGAGTGATTAGGTGGAAGCCGACGTTTGAAAAAGGAGAGATGGAGAGGGGGGTTCAGATCGTCTGCAGTTGGGAAGAAACCGCATGACATGCGGTTTAATGAAACGTCGGCGTTTCAATTGGTTTTTGGAATTTTTTTTTTTTATTTCCCCTTACCAAAACGACGTCGTTTTGGTCCTTTAAATCAGACATCAGAAACCCTTCTCCTCTCTTCTGCTTTGGCATACTCAGGCGCTCATATCTCTCTCTCTCTCTCTCTCTCTCTCTTCTCCTACCTCCGGCAGACTCAGGTGCTCATCTCTCTCTCTCTCTCTCTTCTCCTACCTTCGGCAGACTCAGGCGCCCAGGTTTGTGCTGCTATTTTGGGTTATTGATTTTGCGAAAATGGAACTAATTTTAGATTTTGTGGACTGAATGCATATGAGATTTGGTTTGTGCTGTTTTTATTTTTTTTTAAAATGCTATTGTATAGCACTAGTCAGGGTGAAAATTTAATTGCTTGTGAGAGTCCCTGATCTTTGTGCAGTTGAATTTGTATACTTTCTTGAACCGTTTTGTAATCACATCATTGTGAGCCATTCTGCCACTGTGCACTGGGATCTGATTATGGTTTCTGTCAATGGGATCTGTTAGTCTGCCTTCTGATTTTTTTATTGTTGGTTCTTATTACGAATTTTAATTTCAATTTTTTTAATCAATTTGTCATTAGTTTCAAACCTATCAATTTTATTCTCTTGCATATCATATGTTTGGCTGTTTTTGCACCTTTTGCTTCACTGTTTTGTTGGTATTGAGATTTGTAGCATCAATAGTTATCAATCACTGCCATGTTTCTTGCATCTGGGTAGTAACTCAATGTCCTGTTCTTTCAATAATACATAACAACCATTGATGCCCTCTAATGTGTCCCTTTAAATTTATTTACAATCTGCATTTCTTCTTTAAACTTTCCATTGGCCAGCCTTTACTGTCCATGAAAAAAGAATAAGATCACAACATTATATAGTAATGTGTTGTATGATAACCCGAGGCATAAATTGTAATGAACGTTGAAAGGTTCCTCATTAAATTTTTCATACATATGGAATCAATCATTTTATGTTTGAAAGAAAGCATTTGTCTTAATATCCTCAACAAGCAGTGGAACCCTATGCAAACAACCATCTCTAACATTTATATTTTACTCCTACTGATTTTATTGTGTATAAAGCAAATAGAATAGTTTTGGCAATCTCATAAGCCAACAAACATAGCAATATACATTGGCTATTACATAAAGTGAATATGCCTTCTGATTTGCTATAAGAATACAACACTCCACTATGAGAATATTGTAGATGCATCTCTACTGGGCTTGAACTCAATCCCATTCAACTAGTTAAGTCAAATATCCCAAAAACAAATAAAAAATCATTCACTTGCATAATTCCAGCCAATGTTTATGTGTTGCTGCTATGCTACAATGTTTACTGGCTTTTGTTTTGCTGCTGTGCTGCAATGTTTGTTGCAGCCTCATCAAGGTTGCTACTATGTGTGCTGCTATGTGTGTTGAATATCATTATGCTATAATGTTGAGTTTTAATACCATTGTCCTTTCATGTTTGTAGTGTTGAAAAATGGCATCTTCAAGCACGGCAACAAGCAACGACGAGTTAAGATTTCGCAATATGCATTGCCCCATTTGTAACAAAAGAGCGATTATCAAATTGTCTGAATCTGAAAAAAATCCTGGGAAGCTATACTGCAAATGTCAAGATGATTCCCATCACTTTTTTAAGTGGATGACTCCTATTACTCTCCCCTCTTCGGAAATTACAAATGAGAGGATGGATGTACGACGAATTGAAGACAATGTACTACGAATTGAAGAACTTTGTAATGTAGTTCAACGTGTTGTGGCTAAAGAAGGTTCAATGAAGTCAAATATGTTTGTAGTCACTTTTGTAGTGGTGATGCTTATATTTGTGATTGTAGTAAAGTAGAGCAATGGTGTAGTGATGAAACTTGTGTTGTAAATGAACTTGTGCGTTTAATTTGAATGAAATTATGGATTTTGTATATTGTTGTGACTTGGAAGATCATATTCATCAAAAAAGATCACAGATGGGAAGAAGATCACATTCATTAAAGAAGATCTCATTCATTAAAAAGATCACATTCATTAAGAATATCACCTTCATTAAAAAGACCACATTCATTAAAAAAAGATCAGATTCATTAAAAATACAACAAACATCCTTACAACAGCTAGTAGTCTCATTAAAAATAAAAAGTTTTCAACAAAATGAGAATTTGAGTAGTCTCCATCTGCATCCTTATAACTGCTAATTCTCCAACCATCCTTACAAGTTGTATCTCCCATTCACGAAAAATGATTCAGCGTCATTTAAAGAATGCACATGTGTTGAATCAGTCGGAGTACTCTACATTAATGAGAAGGGGTCAGACAAAGAAACTTGATAAATATGTGAAACAATAAAATTAACAATAAGGTAACATACCATAACACTTTGTACACTATTTGAAGCTTGAGAAGACATCGAATGACCATATGCTGATGTACACGGGTGACTGAAACCTTGTACCTGGAATACAAAAATACTTACAATTATGTTTATAAAAATAGGAAGTGAATAAAATATGAAGTGAATTAAAAAAAATCTACAATTATATTTATACGATACCATAGACATATGTGATGGTTGGGAAGCTCCTTTTTTTCTCTTTGTTGCTTTCTCATGCCAAGATTTTAGTCGACCCCAACCCTTGTAACCACCTTCTTTTCTTTTTAAACCTTTAACTTGGAGAAGTTTTGGGTCAACATTTTCTATTCCACTTGGGTCAACATTTTCATGGATTAAATCATCGCCACTATCTCCAATTGATGCATACATACTATCCCCTTCTTTGAATAATTCCTCAACACCACGTGACACCAATTCATATGCAGGTTGAAGATTAGAGCATCGAGCAGCTAGTTGTACCATTCTAGGACAAAGCTGCCTGTAACGTGACGCCACCATCAACTTGGGATTCTCTTCAGTTGACATTAAAATGGGGGTTGTCCTACAACTCTTTCTTGCATCTCGTCTCCATCTCTTACATATGTATTGCTCGGAAATTTGCTTAATATTCATCATGTCCAAGACTTTAAGTGCATGGCCACATAATATTCCCACCATTTCAAACTTCCGACAACTGCAATTGACTATCTCCTCATTAGCCTTAACCAAGACCAAAAACTCTTTATGTTCATCATATAATCGAACCACAAATTGATGTCACCCATCCAACAAATCACATGGTGTCGCAATAGCACACTGAAAGATATCATACTCCTCTTGGAACAACTCAAACATAGTAGGAGTGTACACTTGCCCTGCTTGCACTAACATTGGAGCTCGTTTTAACTTCAATCTAGGTAATTCCCACAGACCCTCCATAACATATTTTCTGTAAATGACGATGCCATCTTTCAAACTTTTATTCTGAAAATCTTTCCTCACGCTAAATCCCATAGACCCTCCATAACTATTGTAAAACACATAAGCATCTTCCTCCGCATCAAAATGCATACCAATATGAGGTATATTATCAGTCACATTAACTCCCAAATCATCCATTATAGTATCCTACAATAAGATTAATACACATAATTTTTGTAAAAAAAACCATGTCCAAGAGAACACTTCTTTCCAAATAGAATAAGTAGTTTTGCAATAGCACAGAAGATACTTGCAAAGGAGGAATCCCTTACAATCACACAGAACCCAGAAAAACTAGTGTTTTTTGCCAGAACAAAACAAACTTGCAGTCATTTGAGTAGTTACACACATTAAAAATCACATCTTATTTATAAACTTCAAACAAGTCTAATCAAAACAAACTTGCAGTCATTTGAGTAGTTACACACATTAAAAATCACATCTTTACATGTAAATCCAGAAAGAAAAATTACAACTATTTGAAGTTACACTTATGAAATGAAAATGATTATATAGCAAAACTGACTGAGAAAGAGCAACAGAAACAACATACCCACTAAAGCTTTGTGTCTCAGTAAAGGGAAAAACAGTCAGAATAACCCATTAATGGACTTAAAACTCCATGTTTTCAAAGGATCTCCTTCAAGCAGTGGCGCATCAGCGGGAATAATGTCACCTAGTTTGATACTAACAATATCTCCGGGGACCAACACAGAGGCATCTTCTTCACTCCATCTTCCATCACGTAAGACCTGATGAGAACAATCAGAATTCAGAATAAAGAGATATAAAATTTGTCAAATTAGGACAAAAAATGGATGAAATCTGATGCAAGAGGTGGATTTGCAAGAGAAAGGGTAATGAGAACCGGACCCGACGAAGAAGACAACTCTATATTAAGGAAAAGTGCTCTGAGCTTGAGCTGGAGAACCAAACCAGACAAAGAAGAAGATGGAGAAGTTTGAGCTGTGAAGAAACAGGAGAACTAGACCCGATGAAGAACAAGCGGGAGAAAGAAAAGGGAGGGGATTGATGCTGGTTTAAAGGTCCAAAACGACGTCGTTTTTGGACAGGGTCAGTTAAAAAAAAAATCCAAAAACCAATTGAAACGCCGACGTTTCATTAAACTGCATGTCATGCGGTTCCTTCCCAACCGCAGACGATCTTCACCCTGGAGAGGGAGAAATAAAATAGAAGGGTGGATATGATCGTTGAGGGTAAATTCGTAAAAAGATACTTTTCATCCACTTTTCATTACTCTTTTAGTATAAATATTTTAAAAAATATGTCTCGGAGGTTATGCATGCATAAGGGTGTCGGTGAAATTTATCCTAAAATAAATATTTTAATGTCCAAATTCACTCTTTATTGTTACTCCCTATCTCTCTCCACAAATTTTTTACTATAGTGAATTTTCATTGTCATATGTCAACTTTAATGTCTAATAACAGTAAAATTCCTATTTTATTGTCCAAAAGTGTCTCTTGTCTTCCGAGTCTATATCTCTCTCTACAAAATTGTTTCTATAGTGAATTTACAGTGTAATAAGAAATTGGAGTGTGAAATTGGACAGGGAAATTCCTATCTCATACCCAATTCCAATAAATCTCATTGTTCAAAACAACTAGTTTTCTTCTCACTCTTTTTCTCTGCATTTTTTCACTATAGTGAAATTTCACCGCCCACAAAAATATAGACTATGAAATCCCTATTATCAAGTTTAATGTTGAAGATAAGCAAAAATGAAGATTATTCTGTTATTTCTTTGCATTGATTTATTCTTAGAATTTTTAAATAGATTTTCTTCGGGAAAAATCTTAAAACTCTAAGTTTTAAGATTATTTATTTGGTTTTTTTTTTTGTGTGAGTAAATTTTTTAAGATTTATTTGAGAGAAAGTGTATTGATAAGTTTGTCACTCTATTAAGTTCATTTTAACTTAAATTTCTTGTTAATGTATACAATTTAGTTTACCTTTTATTTATATTACTTGTTTACCATTTCTTAAATTATGCATAATTTTTATTCTTTCACTCTCTATCTTCCCTATTTTCTCACACCATTACTCTATCTCCCCTATTTCTCTCTATCTCTCTCCGTTACTCTCTTTCCCCCTATTTTCTCTCTCTCTCCCATTGATAATTTATTTTCTTTTCAAATATGTAAAGATTTGATTTAATTTTTTCATCTCTCTCCCCCTATTTTCTCTCACTATTACTCTGTTTCTCTCCCTCCTTATATTAACGTTATAACAAACAATTATATCAATCAGTTACAATTGCACTACAATACATCAAACAGTTATACCAAACAATTACACAAAATTACGACATCAACCCAATTTGTCATTCAGTTGTTTACATAAACCAAAGAGTTATATCATTAAGTATCACGACATAGTTACGCCAATTACATACACCAAATTTGGTCGTCCAAACTTTCCGGTGAACGAAGTTGAGATTTTTCCTCCATCAACTAAGAAAAAGTCTGGCAAAAAATGTAAAATAAGGTTAAGGGGGAACTTATTAGGCGAATTCGATGTGGTCGTTGTGGACGGTTAGGGAGCCACAGAGTAATGAGCCTAAGTGATTGGATTACTATTTTAAATTAATAAATTTTCATTACCTTTTTATTTATTAATATCATGTTATTTCTTCGTCATTGTTGTATTATTTTTAGTCATTCTATGTGAACATGTTACTGTGGAGCTTATAATTTGTGGAACCACACGATATGGTGTAACTCTTTTCATAGTGAAGTATATTGGCTGTGGAAACATTGCAGCAAAACAAAAACATAAAGATGTTCCCTTTTTTTTTTTACAATTGGGGAGAAAAAAAGGAGAGTTGTAATGATAAACTCTTTTGTGTACTAGTAGGTCTTGCAAAATGCCATATTAATGCCATGGTCGATACAGCAAAGAGTTACACCAAACAGTTACTTAGAGATAATGTGATATCAACGTTATAACAAACAATTATACCAATTAGTTACACCAATTAGTTAATACACCAAACAATTACTCATATGTTCTGATAAACCCAACAGTTACACTAAACAATTACACGAAATTATGAAACCAACTCAATTTGTCATTTAGTTGTTTAAATAAATTAAAGAGTTACACAATTTAGTATCATGACATGGTTACGCAAATTATATACACCAAATTGGGTGAACCAAGAAATCACACCAAAGAGGTTTCATACAGGAACACCAATGAATCAATGTATGTTGGGATGACGTTTCATATCAGAATATTCTGTCACTTGTAAGAATCCGAAGCCCAAAACAGATTATGACTCAAAAACAATGAATCTCAATAGAGTTACTCCAAACTATTACAATAAACCAACAATTAGTGTAACTATTTATTATTTATTTTTTTTAGGAATTGCAATCTTACATATATACATTCATCATAAAATATTTGAGGTCTCTTATTTTCTTGTTACAAAACATGGATTTTTCAATTTTTCATTTGGATTTTATCAAGAGGAAAAACTGAACCAAAAAAAAAATCGTACTATTAAGTGATTCTGACGAGAGGGAAGACGTTTCAGACGATTCTGGCGACAGCTTTACTAAAAATCCCAAAACTTCGGCGATTTTGTTTCAGTTTTCATCCTCCAAAACCCTCTGTTTCGTTATAGTGGAGTGATTTTTTGATTTGTTCTTCTTGAAAGGAAGGTAAATCCCAAATTTTTAGTTATAGTGGAACAATAGATGGTAATTTTCAAATTCAAAACCCACTTTTGAAGTAGAAGATCGTGCGCTGGATTCCTCCTCCTAAATTGACGCTTCGTGTTCTACTGTACTTATTTTATTTTATTTTTTTAATATATATTTTTTTTTTTTTGGGGGAAGAGGACTTGTACCCTTAACCCCAAGAAGGCAAAGCCTTCACAAGCCAAGGAGTATCATTGAACCAAAGGCTCATTGGTATGTTCTACTGTACTTAGGGCCAAATAAGTTTCCTTAATGTATTTTATCTCAAGTAAGTCTAAATTTTTGTACCAGCTTCTGTTTTTTCCTATTTATTTTGTTGGTGCTCATTTTGAGAACCCTAGTTTTTCACTGTAGAAATTTGCAGAACTTTGTTTCTGGATTTTTAGATTTGGATATGGATGATTCAAGTTCTTGGGTGATTTGAATTTGAAATTTTTTATCAGTTAGGGCCTTTTGATTTTGATATTTTTGATTCCTGATTTTTTTTTTTTTTTTTTGTGGAAGATCATCGACTTTAGGTTCATGTAGGCGACAATTTTTCGATCATGTTAGTTTAAATAATTGTTTCTTTATAAGGGCAATTTTGTCTTTTTAATAAAAAGTGTTCTTCTAAACCCAAAAACTGTCAACTTGGATCTATTGACCTATGAATTCTTTTTTGTGGACTTCTAATCACATTTCTTCTATTTTTGTTTAAAATAGAGAAGTTACAAGCGACGTCCTCATGCGATGCACATAATTTATAATTTCTTTTCACTACCCTCGCTCCGATCCCACCTCTACCCTACTATTGCTGGACAATTACTTATTAATGTGTTAAAATAATTTTCTTAAAAAATTTAAATGTGAAATAAGCAAGAAAGATGGTGAGAATAGTTAAATGGGCCTCATGGAATGATTTAATTGGAGAATAACTATGTATTTCTATTAATTAATTCAAAATTAAGAGAATTTAATATTTGTGGAGGAAAGATTTGTCAAACACTTTCTCTTATAAATTGATTGTTATAGTATATGATATAAAAATATAGATTTAATTAGTACCATTTTTTGTGAGAATAACACTGCATGTTGTTTAGGGAGAGCTACAGAGGAGTTGTGTTTTGAGTAAAAAACAACACCATATGTTGTTAGTTAAAACCGTCACATTTGAATAAGTTTGCATAGTAAATTTTTTTACCTTAAAACAAGTCATTCAGTAGAAACTGAAGAAGTTAAACCGGCAAAAAAACTTCCTAGAAAACAAACACTATGTGCAACTAAACAAAACCTGTTTGCAACCCCATACTATCTTGTACAAAACCCTAGTTCTCAACGCTATCTTGCACAATGAAGACCTAGAACATCAAGACTCATGGACTACGACATTGGCAATGGCGAACATCGACTTCGACAGAAATCTCTCTTTCAACATCAAGACTTTTTTTGAACATCAAAGACTTTGGAAGACTCCGGAACGGCAACCCAACCTCGAACAGCATGACAACGAATGTAGAAGAGGAAGGTCTACACCATTTGGAATTAACCACATCCAGGCCTCCTCGACAAATAAGTACATTCAGACCGACAAGTGTAATAACTATAGCTCGTGCGTTGTTATTAAAGGTTTAATCCTCTTGAGAAGCATCACTCTGCCATGTCAGTGCACTTCTAGAAGAACCTACCTCGTCACCCCTAGGGAATGTAGTCTCTAACGGCTCGATATTCCCTCAACAACATCCCCAATATTCTCCCCACACAAATCGTAACAAATTGGGAGGGTCACATGATGATGAGCGGGGGACCACCCCCTTGTGAATATATATATATATATATATATATATATATATATATATATTCATAGGCCTTCTCCAAAAATAGCATGAGAAAATACTATAGCAAATCTTATTCCCCAAGTAATACAGAGACCCCCAAGGAGCAAGAGACTCCATTAGAGTGGACTAGTCAAGCTTCAACGCTGGTGAACCACTACGATCTGTGTGACTCCCATCATTTATTTATCTGCTTTTCAATACTCACCATCTTATTCTAAAGCCCTAAGCTCTTCAGCTTAAGCATCACTCACTCAATTACTTCTCTAATTCAGAATCCTCTTGCTTACAAATTCAAAAATCATCAGTTGGTGCCGTCTGTGGGAACTGATTTCTTCGTTTCCCTTAAAATGATATATTCTATTACTTGATTGTTAGAACTCGAAGCATGAGTTAGATTCCAGAGAACAATCAGAGGCTACCTCCTCCCCCATCGCCAATGAACTACCGGTAGAGAATCTAGAAACTGTGAATGATCAAGAGACCTACCAGGAGACTCTCCTCCTGTGAAACCCGGGAAAATTAAAACTGAATTAAAAAGGATAAAACGGTAATTAGACGTTAAATACGGGTGAAAAATCCAAAATTTTCTACAACCCGGATAATGAAATGGGTCTCACCGTTGGATTCGTCTCATGAAATCTAGCTAACCAGTCAATTTTTATCGAATTCTGAGACATTTAGATTTTTTGGGTGTTATAATGTGATCGGGTATCGCACGGTTAAAATCTGTGATAAAATTTAATTGTGGAACCTGTAATATAATTTAAAGTAAATATTATAAACTTATACTAAATATCACATGTGTTAGGACGGGATTGGTTGGGATTAAAATCGGACCAATCAAAAGATGACATGTAGCCCATTCTAGGCCAAGTATATAAAGAAAGAAAAAGGGGAGACTTAGTCTCCACCGCACACCAAAGCCTTAGCCGAGAGAGAGAGAGAGAGAGAGAGAGAAAATGAAAAGGAAAAAAAAAAGCTAATTCTTCAATCTACTTCATTTTCTTCCTGCGATCTAGCAAGATCCGGGCGATGACTCGCCGAGGAGTAAGAACTAAAGTTGCTCACAATGACGAGGGTTACATGTGGATACCATCCACACTCAATTATGACACATTTTAGAAATCAGAGTTTTGGCTCGAGATTGAACCAAGGCTTGTAAAGGCTTCATCTAGCTTCTTCCAAGGTTGTTCTACCACGTACGCACGCTACAAGAGGTAGGGTTCCCTCATATCTAGATTTGCTTTCAACCTAGAGTTGCTATATGAAATGGGTATAGCCCTAAGGATGAAATCTTTTAGGCTAGACCACACGAGTTGATTTTGGTGATGTAGGAAGATGTTTGGTTTAATGAGATGGATTATTTGGGTGTACTATGTATTTACATCTTATGCACCTTAGGTGTTTGATAAAATGCCTAAATGAATCAAGCATGTTAATCGAGTTAATCAATGTATATAACATGTGTGGGTGATATGGTAGAATATTGTTATATGTTTCCATGATATGATTGACATTATGATGAAGCTTATGTGGCTTTGTTGTGGGTATTCTATGTTTTTACATTCAAGCCTTCTAAATGTTTTGATAAAATGCTTAGGTAAGTTCAAGTATGTTTGTTGGATTGTAACCATATATGACAAGTTTGGGAATGTTTTTGGTAATGGATATGTTTAGTATATGTTTTATGATATGATGAGCATGATGATATGAATTGTATTTGCACAAGCAAGGGTAACATCGCATTCGTAGGCATCCTACATAAGTGTGGGTGTGTGTGCATATTGTTTTATCAAGCACCATTCTTGATGGGTTGAGACGTGGGCTCAGGAAAGTTGAGCCTAAGTCTGGCTGAGTCGCATGGGTTCGCATTAAAAATGTGTTGGAGTTAGCAAGAAGGGCTAAATTCTCCCTCTAGTGCAAGACCTGGCAATTTTGGATTCGCACTTTCGTTGGTATTGAGTCCATAAAGTGTGTCAGTGTATGCGGAACCATTGGTGGAAGTCCATAAATTCCATGTCGGTTTTGTAACCGCTTGTGTAAGTCCATAGAACACCTACCTTAGAAAGACGTAGATTTTTTTTATAAAATATTCATTGGATGTCTAACATCAATGGCGGGGGATTGGAATGTCCGGATTCACATGCATGGCATTGCATGTGTTATGGGAGTTAGTGGGGCTCAGTGTTGCATTGCATGCGTGAGTTCTAATCTCATAACATGACATGGAATTGTAGCATTCGTTTGTGGAATATATATATATATATATATATATATATATATATATATATATATATATATATATATTTGAACGGATGCTTAACATGATGTTTGCATGTGACATTTCATATACATGTGGGTTGGGAGGTGATCTCTATAGGATATACCCTATTGAGCATGACTCACCCTATATGAGGATATATTTTAGGTATTGGACGGGCGTCCGCTGACGGCCCTCACTTGGGCCCGCTTTAAGGACAAAGCAAGGTTGTGGCTCTTGATATGGATCCTCGTAGTCCCTTGTTTATGATCACATTTTGGCCTTGTATATTTTTAAGTACAAAACTTGTATTTTATTAAAGGCATGTAATGAGACTATTATGGAAATTATTCTTTTGTAAATGAATGTATGTCATGGATGTTGATATTCAATACTATATTGACTAGATATCGATGTTGTACCTTGTGTGGCCATGTGGTTATATAATGCATAGCTCTATGTGTGTTGGATAGAGCTTTCCGTACAAGGGAGACTCTGCCCGGATTTTTGTTAAGTTAAGGATCCCGGTGAATGGGGCATCTTAACGTGTTATCGAGATCAAATATGATGCCACTAAGATAAGGCTGGCAACGTTCCAGCTTGAGGGAGAGGCCCATCTATGGTTGACTTGGGCAAGAACCTCAAGAGACATTGAGGCAATAACTTGGGAAGAGTATCGTGAGCTCTTCATGAGCAAGTATTTTTCATCGACTCTTTGGCTAGGCAAGGCCCCAGAGTTTTTGGATCTAAAACAAGGCATGATGATGGTCATGCAATACGTGGTATGTTTTGCTGATGATTATATGGCCATAGATTTTACAAAGGCACAACGGTTCGAGGATAGCTTGAAGATGTCCATCCAGGGGAAGATCATTGGCCATAGGTTACACGACCTTGATGAGATGGTCGAGACAGCCATGACCATCGAGAGAGAGGTCGACGATGCCTAGAGCATCCGGGAGGCCACAACCAAGGACAAGAAAAAAAAAGGGTCAGCCCTCCACTACTAGTTCGGGGAAGAAGTATAGGACATCTGCCCCACAGGGATCGCAGGGGTAGGGCCGAAGCTATCAAGGCCAAGGTCAAGGTCCATCCTCCCAAGGTAGGAGAAATTTCAGGACTCCCAATCAGGTGGGCTAAAAGACATGTTTCATATGTCACCAGCTCGGCCACTTGAAGTAGGATTGTCCTCAGAGACAGGGATCACAAAGTTATGGGATATTTCAGTCACAGTCATCGATGGGGCCTCCATAGAAATTTTGTATTCTTCCTTATCCCACCATGGGCCAGGGGAACCAGTATTAGTTTCAAGCTGTGGGCCAAGTTCCCACCACTTCAGCAGGGACAAATGGGTTAGGGAGTGGGCTAAGGCTGGGGACAGGGCTTTTAGGCAGGTACTTCAGGGACTTAGGGGCGAGTCTTCGCCATCACATCACAGACTATGTCAGTAGGTCAATCGGTGATTCAGGGTATTTCCTTTTCTCTAGATTATGGACTAGAGTATTGTTTGATTCTGGTGCATCACACTCTTTTATTGCTACATCATGCGTATGGGACTTCGGCTTAGAGGTCGAGACTCTAGAGGATCCCATGTATGTGAGTTCACCTCTATGAGCCAAAGTTTGTAAAGACTGGGTATGTCACGGTTATGAGTTAGAGGTCGATGAGATCTAACTCACGGTTGACCTTAGGGTCATGGATATGACGAAGTTCAACGTTATCCACGGGATGGATTGGTTAGCGGCACATCGAGTCACCATCGACTATGGTCAGAAGGTCACAGCTTATACATTAGAGGGTGTATGTTTCAAGTTTTAGGATGAGAAACACAATGTTCTACCCCAGGCGGTGTATGACTTTTGTTGGCACAGGCAGTTGATGGGTTGGCTTACTAGCCTTATCCTGGAGGACGAGGCAAGATAGGAGCTAGGTTTGCCTTGAGTTGTGTGTGACTATACATATATCTTTTCGAATGAGTTATCGGGGTTGCCACTGTATTGGGATGTAGATTTCACCATTGACTTACAGCCCAGTGCATCCCCTATGTCTATGAGACTGCATAGGATGGCGCCAACGAAGTTACAAGAGCTAAAGGTCCAGTTATAGGAGCTATTGGATAGAGGCTTCATTAGGCCGAGTACCTCATCTTGGGGTACTCTGGTGCTATTTGCCAAGAAGAAGGATATGACCCATAAGCTCTACATTGACTATCGATAGTTGAATCGGGTCACTATCAAGAACAAGTACCCACTACCAATGATCGATAATCTTTTTTACCAACTGAGAGAGGCACATGTCTACTCCAGATATATCTACGCACGGGATACCACCAGTTGAGGATTAAGGAGGTTATTATCCCTAAGATGACATTTAGGACGTGGTATGTGTATTTTAAGTTTACGGTGATGCCTTTTGGGTTGACGAATGCCCCAGCGGCATTCATGGATCACATGCATAGGTTGTTCCAACCCCATCTAGATCAGTTTGTCATAGTCTTTGTTGATGACATTCTGGTCTACTCCAAGTCTGAGGAGGAGCATGAGGATCACTTGAGGATTGTTTTACAAGCATTGAGAGATCACCAGTTGTATGCCAAATTCAGCAAGTGTTAGTCTTGGCTAAAGGAGGTTAAGTTTTTGGGTCACGATGTGTCCGTTTTGGGTGTGTCAGCTGACCCGTACAAGGTAGATGCAATAATGATTTGGGAAAGGAAAAAGTTAGTCTTCGAGATACGCAATTTCTTATGATTTGCGGGGTATTACCGAAGATTCAGCGAGGACTTCTCCCGTCCAGCAGCACCTATGACACGACTGACTAGGAAGAATGTCATATTTCAGTGGGATGACTCTTACAATAGGGCATTCTAGGAGTTAAATAGGAGGTTGGTTTTAGTTCTTATTCTGATTGTTCCGAAGGGGGGATAGAGGTACACAGTTTATTGTGATGCCTCTAAAGACAGACTAGGTTGTGTTTTGATGCAGTTCGAGAGGGTGATAGCTTATGGTTCACGATAGTTGAAGAATCACAAGCAAAACTACCCTATACACGACATGGAGTTGGCGGTCATTGTCATTGCCTTAAAGGTATGGCTCTAGCCTTTGGAGGTGGCTGAGTAGAAATGGGAGCACATCACTATGAATTTTGTGGCTCACTAGCCATGGACTACGCGTGGGCACGACGCGGTATGGGTGATAGTGGACCGGTTCACCAAGTCAGAACACCTTTTGGCGGTACAGATGACCTTCCACTAAGGGAATTCTACAGGTTGTACATACAGGAGATAGTCCGGCTATATGGGATACCTATATCTATAGTCTCGGATCAGGATCCCAGGTCCACGACTCTTTTCTGGGAGAGCTTTTAACAAACTATGGGGACGTAATTGATGATGAATACAATATTTCATTCTCACATGGACGGTCAGTCGGAGAGGACCATCTAGATTTTAGAGGACATGCTTCAGGCATACGTCCTAGATCTCAAGAGTAGTTGGGAAGACCACCTACCACTAGTAAAGTTCGCCTACAACAATAGTTATCATACAAGTATCCATATGGCACCCTATGAGGCACTTTGTGGGAGGTCATGCCGCTCTCCAGTCTATTGGACAAAGGTTGGAGAGGGACTTTCTACAGGTTCGAATTTGATCAAGGACACCTCAGAAAAGGTGGACATGATATGAAAGCATCTTTTTACGGCTCAGAGCTGATAGAAGAGCTACGTCGACAAGCTTGCTGAGACCTCTGGAGTTTGAGGTTGAAAATCACGTCTTCTTGAAGGTCATGCCTAAGAGGGGAGTGGTCAAGTTTGGTAGTGGGGAAAACTATTGCCGAGGTATATCAGGCCCTTTGAGGTACTCGAGAGGGTTAGTACAATTGCTTACCGACTAACATTACCGCCAAATCTATCAGGTGTTCAAGCAGTGTTCCATGTATCTATACTCCAGAAGTACACCTCTGATCTTACACATGTAGTGGATTGGGGTGAGCTGGTTGTTGATACAGATGGGACTTTCGAGGAGGGACCAGTGCGTATCATGGAAAACTAAGACTAGGTTTTTTAATGGTAAGACTGTGAGGCTGGTGAAGATGATGTGGCAGCACCGTGGTATGGAAGAGGCGACATGGGAGCGCGAGAACACTATCTGCATTACCTATTTGTTCCTATTTGAGGATGAAAGTACATTTCTTGTAGTCATAGTGTATTGTATGACTTATTGCATATGCATCCATGTTACATATTGCATGTGTGTAATTTCGGGGATGAAATTTCCTTTAGGGGGTAGATTGCGAAACCCGGGAAATTAAAACTTAATTAAAAGTGGTAAAATGGTAATTAGTCGTTGAAATACGGGTTAAAAACTCAAATTTTTTAAGAACTCATATGAAGAAATGGACTTCACCGTTAGATTCGTCTCGCGAAATCTAGCTAACCGGTCAATTTTTATCGAATTTCAAGACAGTCAGATTTTTTAAGCGTTGTAACGTGATCAGGTATCAAATTTAATGGCAAAACCCGTAATAAAATTTAAAGTAAATACTATAAAATTATATTAAATATTACATGTGTTGGGACGGGATTGGTTGGGATTAAAATTAGACCAATCAAAAGATAACACGTGGCCCATTTTGGGCCAAGTATATAAAGAAAGAAAAAGGGGAGACTTAGTCTTGACCACACACCAAAAGCATCAACCAAGAGCGAAAGAGATAAAAGAGAGAGAGAGAGAGAGAGAGCGAAAAAGAAAAAGAAAAAGAAAAACTAATTCTTTAATCTTTTTCATCTTCTTCCTGCGATTTAGCAAGATCCGAGCGATGACTCGCCTACGAGTAAGAAATAAAGTTGCTCACAACGGCGAGGACTATGTGTGGGTACCATCCACGCTCAATTACGACACAATGTCCTAAATAAGATTTTTGGCTCGGGATTGAACCAAGGGTTGTAAAGGCTTTGTCTAGCTTCTTCCAAGGTTGCGCTATCGTGTATGCATGCTACAAGAGGTAGGATTCCATCATATCTAGGTTTACTTTCAACCTAGGGTTTCTATATGAAATGGGTATAGCCCTAAGGATGAAATCTTTTAGGCTAGACCACACCTAGTGCAACTAGGGGCTTGAAAATGAGGATGAGAACTTGTAAAACCCATTTCTAGTTTTATTTTGGTGATGTAGGAAGATGTTTGGTTTAACGAGATGGATTACTTGGGTGTACTATTTGTTTCCATCTTATGTACCCTAGGTGTTTGATAAAATACCTAAATGAATCAAGCATGTTAATTGAGTTAATCAATGTATTTAACATGTGTTAGGTGATATGGTAGAATGTTGTTGTATGTTTCCATGATATAATTGACATTATGATGAAACTTATGTGGCTTTGTTGTGGATATGTTATGTGTTTACATTTCATGCCTTCTAAGTGTTTTGATAAAATGCTTAGGTAAGTTTAAGTATGTTTTTTTAGATTGTAACCATATATGACATGCTTGGGAATGTTTATGGTAATGGACATGTTTATTATATGTTTTATGATATGATGAGCATGATGATATGAATTGCATTTGCACAAGCAAGGGTAACATTGCATTCGTGGGCATCCGACATGAGTGTGGGTATGTGTGCTTGTTTTTTTATCAAACACCATTCTTGATGGTTTAATACGTGGGCTCGAAAAAGTTGGACCTACGTCTGGCTGAGTCACACGGATTTGCATTGAAAGACGTTTCAAAGTTAGCAAGAAGGGCTAGATTCTACCTTGGGTGCAAGACCCGACAATTTTGGATACGCACTTCTGTTGGTATTGAGTCCTTAAAGTGTGTCAGTATACGCGGAACCATTGGTGGAAGTCCATAAATTCTGTGTCAGTTTGGTAACCGTTGGTGTAAGTCCATAGTATACCTACCCTAGAAAGACATAGATTTTTTTATAAAATAGTCATTGGATGTCTAACATCAATGACGGGGAGTTGGAATGCCCGAATTCATATGCATGACATTGCATGTGTTATGGGAACTGGTGGGGCTCGGTGTTGCATAGCATGCATAAGTTCTCATGTCATAGCATGACATGGAATTGTAACGTTCGTTTTTGGAATATATATATTTGAATGGATGCTTGACATGATGTTTGCATGTGACATTTCATTTGCATGTGGGTTGAGAGGTGATCTCCATAAGAGATACCCTATTGAGCGTGGCTCACCCTTTATGGGGATATATTTCAGGTGTTGGACAGGCATCCGTTGACGGCCCTCACTTGGGCCCACTTTGAGGACACAGTCTGGTTGTGTCTCTTGATATGGATCCTCGTAATCCCTTGTATATGATCACATTTTGGCCTTGTATATTTTTAAGTACAAAACTTGTATTTTATTAAACGCATTTAATGAGACTCTTATTGACATTATTCTTTTGTAAATGAATATACATCGTGAATGTTGGTATTCAATACTGTATTGACTAGATATCGATGTTGGACCCTATGTGGTCATGTGGTTATATAATGCACAGGTGTGTGTGTGTGTGTGTGTGTGTGTGTGTGTGTGTGTGTGTGTGTGTGTTGGGTAGAGCTCCCTGTACAAGGGAGACTCTGCCTGGATTTTTGTTAAGGACCCCGGTGAATGGGCCATCTCAATGTGTTATCGGGTTATGCGGTATCACGGATTATTTCGTAGGTTGATGGATAATCAATGGGTTGAGTAATAGCACCCGAGAATCAGGGCGTCACACCTCCGCCTTATCAGGTAGAATGAAGAGTTAGTCTCTTTCATACAAGCCCAAAACCCTCAGCTGGTTCAGCAAAATTCACATCCCCAAAATCAGCAAAATCCTCTAAACCCCCAGAATCCACAAAATCCTATGGATCGAATTTCTTCATCGTGGAGGCCCCCTCAGCCTATAATGTCATCTTGGATAAACCCTCCTTGTATCTACTCAAAGCCATTCCCTCTGCCTATCACCTTGTAATGAAATTCCCCACCAAGAATGGGGCAAGAGTGGTAAGAGGAGATTAGCGCACAACCAGGGAATGTTACCTGACGTCCATGAAGCAGAAAGAAATAGGCTCGGTTCAGATAGAAGACTTGGATATGAGGGACGAAATAGACACGAGACCGACCCCTTCTGAGGAGTTGGACCCAATACAGATTGACAAGAATCCAGACCACTTAGTCTTCATTGGATCCAAACTCGCGGACAACTTCAAGCGAAAACTCGTATAATTTTTGAAAGACAACATAGACGTGTTCACATGGGGGCTAGAGGACATGAAGGGAATCGATCCAAAGGTGATCTTTCACAAACTAAGCATAGACCTAAACTATAAACCAATTAAGCAGAAGAGAAGAAGCTTTGCCCAGAGAGGCAAAAAGGCAACAAACGAAGAAATAACAAAGCTCCCGCATGTCAAAGCCATCAAAGAGGTCGACTACCCGGTGTGGCTAGCCAACGTAGTACTTGTAAAGAAGACCTTCGGGAAGTGGCGTTTGTGCATTGACTTTATAGACCTCAAAAAAGCTGCCCCAATGATAGTTTTTCTCTGCCCAGGATCGACCTTATAATTGATTCCACAGTAGGGTATGAGTTGCTGAGCTTTATGGATGCTTTCTCAGGGTACAATCAGATAAGGATGTATCCAAATGACCAAAAGAAGACCTTGTTCATCACCAAACAAGGAACCTATTGCTACCAGGTCATGCCATTCAAACTCCAGAATACTGGAGCTACGTATCAGAGGTTAGTAAATAGAATGTTCATGGAGAAGCTAGGAAAAACTATGGAGGTCTATATTGACGACATGATGATAAAGTCTCTAAAAGCAGACCTCCATATCCAGCACCTCAAGGAATCTTTCCAGATCTTAAGAACGTACAACATGAAGCTCAACCCTGCAAAGTGTGCCTTCGGGGTAGCAACTGGAAAATTCCTAGGCTTCATCGTAAACAGAAGAGGGATCGAGGCAAATCTCGAGAAGGTGAAGGTCGTACTCAACATGAAATCACATACCAACGTCAAGGAAGTGCAACGTTTGACAGGTCGAATAGCAACTGTTAACCGCTTCATGTCAAGGTCCAATGACAGATGCCAGCCATTCTTTAAAGTTCTAAAAGCAGCGTTCCAATGAAACAGTCAATGTGAGGAGGCGTTCTAAGGCCTAAAAAATTATCTGAGTTCCCCACCAATCTTGGTTAGTCCAAAGGAGGGTGAGGTCTTAACTTTGTACCTCGTAGTCTCTAATTTTTGGTAAGTGTAGCCATTGTAAGAGAGAAGGAAAGAAGGCAACAACCCATTTATTTTTGTAGTAGAGCTTTGAGGGGAACTAAAGAAAGGTACCTGAAAATGGAGAAGTTGATATTGGCATTGGTGACAATAGCAAGAAGATTAAGGCCTTATTTTCAAGCCCATACTATAGAGGTCCCAACCTATCAGCCATTGAAGCAGGTGCTCAGTAAACTTGAATCTTCAGTTCGACCACTCAAGTGGGCAATCGAACTCGAGGAATTTGATATACGGTTTAAGTCGAGAAATGCCATTAAGGGGCAAGTCTTGGCCGACTCCATAACTGAATTTACCTCGGCCCCAGAAGAAGAAGGTGTCCGTAGAGAGCAAGAATTTGTACCCTGATCTCCCAGTTAGGAAGCTCTTCGTTGATGGGGCCTCAAGTGCACAGGGAAGTGGAGCAGGATTGATCCTGACCTCCCCCGATGGTATCGAGCTGGAGTATGCCCTCAGGTTCGACTTCAAAGCCTCAAACAACGAAGCTGAGTATGAGGCCCTCTTAGTTTGGCTTAAGTTGGCACACTCCATGGATGCATAACAACTATAGATCTACAGCGATTCACAACTCATGGTTAGACAAGTGGAGTCAGAGTATGAGACACGAGAGGATAGAATGGCCTAATATTTTAAGGTAGTGCATGAGTGGCTAAGGAAGTTTGTGAACACAAAGGTTGTACAGGTGCCCAGAGCTGAGAATGTCAGAGCTGACGCCTTAGCTAAGTTAGCATTTGCAGATCAAGGGAAGCTAAAAAGGACTATACCCATAAAACTTCTGAAAGAGCCAAGCATATGTCATGACCAGAACGACGAAGAGATGTTGCCAATAGAATTCACGATAAGCTGGATGGATCCTCTCATCTCTTATCTCCGAGATGGGATTCTTCCCCAAGATTCTGAGGAAGCAGCTAAGCTGAGGAGTAGAGCATCAAGGTTTACCATGATTTAAGGAAAGTTATACAAGAGGGGGTTCTCTATACCCCTTATGAAGTGTATCGCAGGCGAGGAGGCAAACTATGTACTGAGAGAGATCCATGAAGGTATCTATAGAAACCACACTAGAGCTCGCACATTGGCATACAAGGCATTAAGAAAGGGCAACTTTTGGCCCACAATGGGGAAGGACTCTAAAGAGTTAGTCAAAAGATGTAAGACTTGTCAACTACATGCCAACATCCCCCACTGCCCACCTGAGCAGCTCACTCCAATTCTGAGCCCATGGTCATTCCAACAGTAAGGGATAGACATTATGAGGCCTCTTCCTGTAAGAGTAGGACAATGTAAGTTTGTCGTTGTAGCAATTGACTACTTCACCAAATGGACCAAGGTGGACCCTCTAGCAACCATCACCGAGCAAAGGATTAGGGGCTTCATCTGGAAATCTATTGTGTGCAGGTTCGGGATTCCCAGAGCAATAGTGTCAGTCAATGGCTAGCAGTTCGAAAACGCAGCCTTCAAGAATTTATGCTCAGAACTCGACATAAAGCATTTCTTCTCAGCACCAGTCCATCCATAGTCTAATGCCCAAGCCGAGGTGACCATACAAACTGTTATCAACGCTATCAAGATAAGACTAGAAGCATCAAAAGGACAGTGGATTGATCACCTTCCCAATGTGTTGTGGGCCTATAGGACTACAACTCCAACTGCTACAAATGAAACTATTTTCAGCTTAGCTTTCGGAGCAGAAACGGTTGCCCTTGTGCAGATGGGGCTGCACTCACTGCTTCGTCTTAGAAGATGTAAACCCAAGCATAAGTTATCAAACAAGTAATAATTCTTGGTGAGATCCAAGGTCGATTCAGAGGGAGTTAGGAATTGATGGAATGTATAAAAGATCAAAGAAATAAAATATGAAGATATTTGAGAGTTTGGTTTGATAATTGGAATTTAGTCAAAATTAAATGAAAATTGTTTATGAAAAACTAGTTTGGGAAAAAAACTAAGGCAATGGGTACTATTTCAGTACACTTGGGTAGCAATTAACTCATAATTTCCAATCTCAACTAGGAAGTGATCCCAATTGGAGGATTTGGCAAGGATTACTTGGGAAATTCACTATTGTATAATCAAAAACTTTATCCAAATGATTTTGAACATCTAATTGTCAATTACAAACATTCACCACGCCTGGAGTCTATGATAAATCAAGCAATTGAACAATCAAATACCCAATTTTATAAAGAGCAACCAATCAATTGATTAAAGGCAATCTCTAATAATTCAAACTTGCATTGAAATCTAGCTATTCAACTCACATGGAATTTCAAGATTTCATCACATATATATGATAATAATTCAAGAGATTATATAGAGAGAAAGCTTTGCTAAAACAATAGGAATTGAATTAATAGAGTAAACCTTAATTAAGAACTAAGGAGTTAGATTACATACCCAAAGTATACCAAAATCTCCCCTAGCCTTAGTGGAGAGACTTGGCCAGCCATTAAAGGTAAAGCAACCTTTTCTAAATATAGAATTTAACATAAACTGGTAAAAAAAACCCTAAAAGATACCCATAAAGTACTAGGGTACTTTTCCGAAAGAAGAAGGTGCCTCTCTCTTGCGTCATTGGGGTTCTCCTGATTGGTTGGGAGCAAAAACATGCGTCCGGACATGAATTTAACAACGTCCGGATGTGATAGTGCTTAAACACGCGTCCAGACATGACAAAAGTATTTTCCGGACGTGGCCTTCTGTAAGTCTGGCCTATTTCTGCCTCTGTTACAGCACCTCACGTCCGGACATGGGTAAATGAAGTTCGAATGTGGCCTTCTAAAGCTCAAACTCCAATTTTTTTCTCCTTTCTTTGTGTGCTCCACTTCCATGTTTGCCTAATTGCCTCTAAGTCTTGCCGTTTTACCTACAAAATAGACAAACTTCAATTAAATCATGATAAACTCAAATATGACATTAAACATATACAATTAAGTCCATACTAGTGACAATTATCCCAAAAATGATAGGAAAAATATACACTATTTAGGCTTAATCACACCCCCCAACCTGGCTCTTACTAGTCCCTAGGAAGAAGAAAAGTTAAGAAAACAAGCTACACTATATACATATCCACTTTCTTAGGACTCATGATTTTATTTAACCCATGCAACAAGTCATTAAACCCTAGGTGATCCTTAGTGGACGAGTGTAGTCTCATGAGGGTTTATAGTGATGTTACCCACAAACATCAAATGTCAATGAAAATCAAAATAATAATTTCATAGTACAAATGAGAATCACAATTTAAAAACTTAGAGTTCTATGTAATCAACGAGCATTTGCAAAGCAAGATATAGAATCACATCGCTATATGACAGTATCCATCTATTAAATTACTATGAAAACTCATGAGTAATGTGAAATAATTGTACCAAATATGCAATTCATCAAGTGCTCTCCCCTATAACTATCAATCCATTCGCTTTAATGCCAATACTTACAAGGTATGCCCTCTAAAAGAATCTCTCAGATTATAGTAGTTCATCACTCATACTCCACATGTGAGTAGAGAATATTTAATTCAAAACAAAGTGATGCCCATATGTTGGATACAATAAACAGTAACTAAAATAAATGACTTTGGCATGGTCTTATGAAAGGAAATCAACATCAATATGCAACAACTCCTATCTCTATCCTTACTCACAAATGATGTATCACTCTTGGGATCAAAAAAAACTTTAATAAGTTGTAATGGGGCTTTGAGATTTGGTTTAATGAAATGAAGGATACACAAGGATTCAAAGAGCTATCCCAAAATAAAACATTACATTACACAACCATTTCCATGTAACTCATAACCATTCACCCCTTTACTCCTGGAAGCACAATGCATAAGTTTGGCTCAAATCTCCAAAAAAAAAATTCAACACATTTTTTATTTTCTAAGGTAGACATTTTGTCTCTTTTTATATATATATATATAGAGATATACACATCACCAATATGTACAATTTTATCATTTTCATTTCATTTCTCTTAACCAACATCTTTTCCACAATGTATGAATAATGAATGCTCTATCTTGGGATAGCCAAGGATGAGTGATATACAACCTATGCTAAGCTCGGTTACATGATGTGGCTTAAGAAATGAATGTATTATTTGGCTCAATCGCGGCTTCTACGGATAATGATATGCAATGAATAGGGTTAAGGCTCAAATGATAACAAAAATGGCCTAAGATCATTTCCCAAGAGTTTCTTAGCAACACAATTTCCTATGCATGTAATTCAAGATCAAAAAGTCATTTAACACATCAATGTTTGATCAATTCAATAAAAAATTAGGCAACCATTCAAGGAAATAGCCGAAAGAATAATTAATCAATGAGTAAATGCCATAAACACTCAAACAATGATAGACTCAAAACTCTATAAGGCATTTGCATCTTCACTATTTGTCTTTAGTCTTCGGGGCAAAACAACTAATGAACTATCAATCTAGTACAATGAAAATGTGCACAAGGATTGAGTTTTCAAAGCAACACAACATGAGATACCAATATATATAGCAATGGATTCCATCTAATACTTAAACATTTACAAATCTCAAGCTTAATTCATTATTCTCTAATAATGATTTCCATTTACACATAAAATTATTATTAAGATATTCAATGATCAACACATAAAGTAAAAAAAGCGTTAAAACTAAATAGTAACCATCCATATATATCATAAAATGTGGCTACAAAATAACAAAAGATGGTTTGATCAAGCCTACACATCACTATCCTAATGCTTTGATCAACCATTCCTAACATAGACTAAAACATTAAAAAAAAACATACATAAATAAAGGAAAAAAAAACTTAAAAATGAAACTCCTCAAACTCCAGCTCCAGGCCCTCCTCTAGCTCGGCCTCTACCCTGACCTCTGTTTATCAGAAGCTTCCTGATCTCAGCTATCTTCGCATCCTACCTCTCTATCCTCCTCAAGATCTCAAAGAGTAGCTAGCGGTCAATATGAGGGTTGGCCTCCTCATCAAAAGGATCCAGCTGAGGCTACTGGTCAAAGAACTCTCCGTTGTCTCCCACCTCTGGTGTAGCCTCAGCTGTTGTGCTCCTCTAGCGGTATCACTCGTTGTCCGACTCTTGAGGATCATCCCAAAGTTGATCTTTGTAACTTTGGGAGTCCTCAAATAGTTGGGGTCAATCACCATCCCAGCACGTCAGCACAAGGCAGTGATCAACCTAGGGAATGGTAATGACCTCATGTTGGTCCACTCTACTCAAAGCCTAATATCTGGTAAAAGGTAAGAGAGGAGATCGATAGTCAAACCTATAGCAATGGCATGAATGATTCAGGCTCAGTCTAGTTACACCTCGTTGTTGCACATTTGTGGCAACCAAAGAGATGTAGATATCAGATTGAGTATCTGATATCTCTCCAGAAGGGACCCTGGTTCAGGAACCTGTCTGCCTCTGGGTTCTAGACATAGTCTGGATCACCCAATAATAAATGCGCTAGCTCAGACAAGTATGCTAATGTTGCCAAGAACTGGGGCTGTTGTACTCTGGCCTGCTGAAGATATGCCACCTCAGCTCTATTAGTAGTCTGCATCGTGAATCCCTGTCCTCAAACCCGTGTGCTCAGACCCTCAACCTGGGGGTCCCACTGCACATTGCAATAAAACTCTCGCACAATCACTAGGGCCCCCTCCTTGCTCATCTCCATAAACTGTGCCCATCGTCTGGACACCATCATCACTTGGAGACCCATCCTCTCGAACTTCTCTAATCGGTCTGGTCTCTCTGCAGGCATGGGCTTCGACTCGAAATGGTCAAAGCATCGACGACTAGAATCATATGAGATAAATAGGGCACTATTAAACTCAAGGTCAGGCTGTGATGTGGATGTGGAGGTGCGGGGCCTCTTGGGTGGTTCCACAATAGTAGTAGAATAAAACTATGGGGCTCAAGTGTAAATGAGAGGGAAATATGAGAGAGAGAAAGAAACTCTGTCATTTGCAAATGGAGTTCTGACGTCCTCCTTATATAGGCAAATTTGGAAACTTGCGTCCGGACGTGGATTTAATGACGTCTGGATGTCATTAAAAATTAGACCGTTGGGAAGTTGTTAATTAAGGATTATGCTTCCGGACGTCCTCCTTATATAGGAAAATTTGGAAACTTGCATCCAAATGTGGATTTAATGACGTCTGCACATCATTAAAAATCAGACCATTGGGATGTTGGTAATTAAGGATTTCGCTTCCGGACGTGGTTAATAGTGACACCCAAATGTAGTTCACCTTTAAGCTCGTCTGGACGTGATCAATAGTGATGTTCGGACGCGAGCTTCTGAATATTTTGCTCTTTTTTCTGATACCATGACGTTTGGACTTAAGTTCAAACTTGGTGTTCTAAGAGCCATGTTTTCAAAACTTGGAAAAATATTGATCCCCAATAACACACTCCCAACACTTATAAATTTTTCTTCTCTCCAAATTCCTCAAAATGACTCAGACCTTCACACTTAACTAAAAATCATCAATTTTTTTTTCTTTTATTTTTAAACACATCAAAACAATAAAAACAATCATCTAAAAGTCTAAAATCTAAAAATTCATGCAATAAACTAGCTAACACAATATCACATAAAGAGTGATCTCACCCCCAACCTAAACATGACATTGTCCTCAATGTATGATCAAGCAAAGAGAAATTCACATAAAAATGCTCAATTATAAGGGAAATATTATACCTCATGCTCCATTGTGCCAATCTAAAGACAACAAAACTAAAACAAGAAGTTAGAGATAAAACACATATGTACAAGAATTGAGGTTTTTGACAAGATTACTTATAGTGGGGATCCACAAACTCAATGGATTCCACTTCTTGAATCACAACTCCAAAAATGGTTTCAACTTTGGTCCATTCACTTTAAAAACATTCTCATTCTTGGGAATTTCAATCTCAATAGCCCCATAGGAAAACATTTCTTTCACAATAAAAGAACCAGACCATCTTGACCTTAATTTTCTGGGAAATAGATGTAACCTAGAATTGTAAAGGAGGACTTTCTGAGATGGTTTAAAATATTTTCTCAAGATATGTTTGTCATGAAAAATTTTCATCCTCGTTTTACTAATTATAAAATTGTCATATGCTTCATTCTGGAGTTCCTCAAGTTCATTCAATTGCAATTTTCTTAATGAGCTCGCATTATCAAGGCTAAAATTAAAGGACTTAATGGCCCAGAAAGCTCTATGTTCTAACTCCAGAAGCAAATGACAAGCTTTACCATATACCAATTTGTAAAGAGACATGCCAAGGAAAGTCTTATAAGCAGTCCTATAGGCCCATAGATCATCGGTTAACCTCAAAGACCAATCCTTTCAGTCCGGGTTTATCATTTTCTCAAGAATATGGGAGATTTCAAGAATATGTTTTACTTCCCTATTAGCAAGCTCTGCTTTCCCACTTGTTTATGGGTGATACGGGGTCACAACCTTAGGCGTGACACCATATTTATGCATCAACATTGCAAAAGGTTAGTTACAAAAATGTGACCCTCCATCACTTATCATGACACGAGAGATACTAAATCGTGAAAAGATATTTTCCTTCAAAAACTTCAAAATCGTTTTGTTATCATTGTTTCGACATGGTATAGCATCCACCCATTTAGAGACATAGTCTACCGCCACTAAGATATATTCATGTCCAAATGAGGTGGGGGAAAGGATCCATAAAATCTATCCCCCAACAATCAAAGATTTCAATTACAAAAATTGGGTTTAGGGGCATCATATTGCTCTGGGTTATTCTCCCAAGCCTTTGACAATGCTCACAACATTGAATAAAGTAGGCCAGTAAAATCCGCATTGCAAAATCTTTGCAGTAGTTTTTTGATGTGAAAAATGACCACCACAAGCTTCCGTATGACAAAATGTAATGACACTTGTCACCTCATGATTAGGAACACATTGTCGGAAGATTTGATCTGGATAATATTTGAACAAGTATAGATCATCCCAAAAGAAGTTTTGAGCTTCCAGTAAGAATTTTCTCCTCTCTTGAGCACTCCAATGCTTAGGTATTTCACTTATCACAAGGAAATTTACAAGGTCAGCATACCAAGGTAAGGAATATGTAACAAACAATTGCTCATCCAAAAAAGTGTCTTTGATGGGGATTGATTCAATGACTACGCCGCTCACAAGCCTTGATAAATGGACCGCTACCACATTTTTCACCCTTTTTTTGTCCTTGATGGTGAGATCAAACCCTTGCAACAATAAAATCCATCATAACAAAAAGGATTTGACATCCTTCTTAGTCAATAAGTACTTAAGAGCGGCATGATATGTGAAAACAACAATTGGTGAGCCAACAAGATAAGAACGGAATTTATCTAATGCAAACATAACCGCTAACAATTCTTTTTTAGTAGTAGAGTACTTTATTTTAGCATCATTCAATGCATGACTAACATAATAAATCACATGGGACATTTTATCTTTTCTTTGGCCTAGCACCGCCCCTACGGCATAATCTAGCATCACACATCAACTCAAATGGAAGACTCCAATCTGGTGGTTGCATTATTGGGGCGGAAGTGAGCATACCCTTTAGTTTCTCAAATGCCACTTGACATTGCTCACTCCACTCAAACGCAACATCTTTTCCAAGAAAATTACAAAAGGACTGTGAAATGAGACTAAAATCCTTGATAAACCTTCTATAAAACCCGGCATGTCCTAAAAATGATCTAACATCCATAAGGGATTTGGGAATGGGCAAATTAGAAATCAAATCAATCTTGTAAAACCCGGGTAAATTTGAACTTTTTATGAAAAAGGGCAAAACGGTAAATTGCCAATTCGGTACGGGTCGAAAACCTGAAATTTTCTAGAACTCGGATGATGAAATGGAATTCATCGTTGGATTCATCTCGCGAAATCTAGTTACCCTGTCAAATTTCGTCGAATTCTGAGATAGTCAGATTTTTTGCGTTTTACGAGACGGTCGGATCTCGGGTGACCCAAAAACGAAAATTTTAACAAAATTTTGAAAGTTGGAAAATAATTTAAAGCAAGTTGAAATAAAAATATCTTAAACTTGAATCGGGGCGAAATTTAATCGTTTCGGTGCGAAAACGAATCCGGGAAAAGATGGTCGTGTGGCGCATTGTGGACCAAGTGTTGGAGACTATAAGAAGGGGAAGAAATCAGATTTCTTCCCCTATTCTCTCCTGGGTTCATGTTGGAGAAGGAAGAGAGGGAAAAAGGAAGAAACTCCACCTTCTCTCTACGATCTACGCCTCCTTGTCGCTCAAATCAACTCGAGCCAAGTATTAAAGTCGTTCTTCTCGGCGAGGGCTACGCGGCTATACCAAAAAGCGCGGGTTTTACCGAAGTTCAAGAAACGGGATTTGGGGAAAGTGAAGATTCTAACTTGAATCGGGTTCTTGAAGCTTCTCAACGTCGTTTTACGCTTCAAGATGTAGGGTTTTCATCCTAACTAGGTTTATTTCCAACCTATGTTTGAAATATGGAATGGGTAGGTTGATAGAAGTTGTATCACTTGCCTATTGTTGCTAAAATTGAGGAAATGGGTATTGAGAATGAGTAGAATAATTTCTATCAGGAATTAGGTATGTGAAAATTACCTAATGTGATTCTTAAGTTGTGTGATTAATTGGGCAAAATATGTTATGACATGATTGGATGCCTTGAAGGTGTTTGAAGTAAATGCAAGTGTGAAATTTAGTATGTTTGCATAGATAATGTGATAACATGCTAGAAAATTATTATGGGTGTGATGTTAATATATGTTTTATGATATGTTAGTATTATGATAAGTGTGGAAATCATATGATTATGATATATTGGCGTTGTGATGATTTATGGAGATTATATGCTTAAGATGTAATTATCCATGATATGTGTTAAAATGTGGTAGAAATAATCCATATGGCATCCATTACATATGAATATGATATTGGTGTAGCAATTGTTCATTACATTGCATATGCATGGAGGCATCACATTCATGGGTATGAGGCATGAGTGTGGGTGTGTGTGTGCATGGTTGATCAAACACCATTCTTGGTGGTTGATAAGTGGACTCGGGAAGGTTGGATCAAAGATCCGGCTGAGTTGCATAGTTACATGAAAAACTTGTGTCGGGTATAGCAAGTAGGGCTAGATTCTCCCTCGGGTGCAAGACCCGGCTACCTGGTTCATACACTCTCCTGTGGTGCAATTCTGAAAAAGTGTATCGGTGTGCGAAACCGGCGGTGCGACACCAAAACTCTGCTACCCAACAAAGACTCATGATTTTGTTCTATAAAATAGTCATTCGATGTGTAACATCCAATAAAGATACATGATTTTGTTTTATAATAAAGATATATGATTTTTATTTCAAAAAGATCATTGGATGTATTTCATTAATGAAAGATTTATACACATTGGCATTGCATTGTGTTGTAGGAGCCGGAGTGGGCTCGGGTTAAAGTGCATGAGTGAGTCTCATCTCATTTCATGGCATGACATGGTAGAATTCCAACATTGAATTGCATATTCTAAATTAGAATGGATGATGCTTGTTGATTGATTGTTGCATATGCACATTTCATATGCACTTAGGTTGGGGAGTAGCCTCTTTAGGAGATACCCTATTGAGCGTGGCTCACCCTTTATGAGACAACATTTCAGGTACGGGATATACGCCGGTGGACGGCTCTCATTCGGGCCCTTAAGAAGGAGGAAAAGCCAAGATGTGACTTTATTTTGAGTTTTTGTAAAATTATTATGAAAACTTAGTTTTGGCATGTAAATATATGGAATTACTTGTAATAGAACTTGTTGTATCATGTTTCATGTGAAAAACTTCATTAAACATGTATTGAATGGTTGTGGGATGGATTTGATGGGATTGGAAATTAAAAACAGGTGCAATAGGCAAATCTGGACAAAACCTACCGGTAGAACCTTTTCCAGCAGGCAAAACCTACCGGTAGAACATTAACCTACCGGTAGGTTTTCCAAAAATCTCAAATTTTAAGAATGTTGTGCCATACTTTTAGACTTTGGGTTCTTTTGTTCAAATGATATAAATGGACATTAAATGAGGATAAATTGTAGCGTATTGGACCTTGGATAGGTCATGTGAATGTCGTGTACACAGGTTATGCATCGGGAGTTCCCGGTATAAGGGAGACTCCGTCCAAATTTAGGGTTTTGGGATCCCGGTTAAGGGGTGGCTATTGACGTGATGTCGGGTTGTGCGATAATCACGGGTATTTTCGCGGGTTGATGGTTGGTCAATGAGTTGACAAAGGACCCCCGGTTTTAGGGGCGTCACAGCTTGGTATCAGAGCATATTGATATCTTAGCTTAATTCGAGTTAATCATGGGTTAATTACGGACACCTGAATTTTGGGGTGTCACAAATCTTAGCCCGATCCACTTGGATGCCTTCAGATGAGATGATATGCCCATGACATGACACTTCTTCCAATTAAGGACATGGTTTTTCTCTTCACATCTAATCAACACTTGCTCAAGATTAGTCAAACAATCATCAAATGAATCACCAAATATAGTGAAATCATCCATAAATACCTCAAGAAATCGTTCTACCATGTCACTAAAGATACTTAGCATACATTGTTGAAAGGCCGCAGTTGCATTGCATAAACCAAAGGGCATTCTCCTATAGGCAAATGTGTCAAAGGGACATGTGAAAGTAGTTTTCTCTTGATCCTCAAGAGCAATTTATATTTGGTTGTATCCAGAATAACCATCAAGAAAGCAATAGTAAAGATGAGATGCGACTCTTTCAAGAATTTGATCAAAGAATAGAAGTGGAAAATGGTTTTTTTTAGTGACTGTGTTAAGCATCCTATAGTCAATGCACATCCTCCATCTAGTAATGACTCTAGTGGGCACAAGTTTATTATTTTCATTAGAGACTACCGTTACACCGGACTTCTTAGGAACCACTTGTGTGAGACTTACCCATTTGTTATCCGCAATAGGGTAAATGATTTCCACATTCAACAACTTAACACCTCTTTCCTAACCACCTTCTTTATGTTTGGATTCAAACACCTTTGTATTTCCCTTGTGGGTTTTGCATCCTCCTCTAGATAAATCTTATGAGTGCAAACAAGAGGGTTAATCCCTTTTATATCATCAATGGTCCATCCAATGGCCGTTTTATGCTTAAAAAGAAGTTGAAGAAGCTTAACATCTTGAGGCTCAAGAAGATGAGATTAAATGATTACCGAAAATGTGTTATCTTCTCCAAGGAAAGCGTACTTCAAGTCCATTAGCAAAGGCTTCAATTTCAACTTGGGTGTTTGAATGCTTGAAGGAATTGGAGGGGTATTCTCTGGTGAAAGCTCTGCAAACTTGGATTTCCATTCTCTTGCCTCAAAAACTTGTGAAGAATTTAACAAATTAGTAAGCTCATTAACATCATCATTATCCTCATCAAATTCTAGAAAGGATTTGGCCTTGTCAACTAAACAAGCTTCAAGAATTGAATCAATTAAGTTAACTTCATGCAAGTCATCACTCACATCACCCGGTTGCTTACACACATTGAAGATGTTCAATTCTAATGTCATATTCTCAAAAGATAATTTCATCACTCCATTTCGACAATTAATCAAAGTATTAAATGTCACAAGAAATGGGCAACCTAAAATAACGGGAATTTGTGCATTTGTGTTCACAATGAGTTGAGTGTCTAGGATAATAAACTCAACCAAAAAGTAGAAATTGTCAACTTGTACCAAAACATCCTCCACCATACCCCTTAGAACCTTAACCAACCTATCCGCCAATTGAAGTGTGACGGAGATAGGTTTTCAACTCCCCAAGTTCCAATTGTTGATAAACTGAATGAGGAAGCGAATTCACACTAGCTCCTAAGTCAAGTAATGCTTGCTCTATTTTGCATTTCCCTATGACACATGAAATAGTGGGACAACTGGGATCCTTGTATTTTGGAGGGGTATTATGTTGGATGATGGAAAACACTTATTCAGTCAAAAAGGCTTTCTTTTGAACATTCAACTTCCTCATTATGGTACACAAGTCTTTCAAGAATTTAGCATATGATGGGATATGCTTAATGGCATCTGGTAATGGGATGTTAATCTTGACTTGTTTGAACACCTCCAAAATTCCGAAATTCATATTATGGTAAAACCAACATTTAAGGAAAAGGTGCGGGTATAGGACACTTAGGTGGTTCACTAGGCACATCCTCAACTATGGGCTCAACATGATCAAGACTATCACCCTCCCTAGTATCTTTTTTCACTCTCTTTAGGATCTTGAGTCTTTGTGGAAATGGTTTTATCAACCACTTTACCACTCCTAAGGGTGGTGATAGCTTGAACTTGTTCTTGGGTGATTTCCGGTGTAGAAGAAAAAACTCTCACTTGGAGTTGTCCTTGTGGATTTGGTTGAGTTTGAGCCAAAAAATTTCCTTTTTCTTGATGACAAGGGGTTGTGGTCAACTTGGTAAGTGTATTCCGAATATCATTGATGGCTTGTTGTTGTTGAGTGAAATTTTGGGTCAATTGGCTAAGGGTTTGAGCGATTTGAGTATTGATTGTGGCTTGGCTAGAAATGAATTGTTGCATAGTATCCTCCAAAGTCTTCTTGGGTGGTGGAGTATAAGGAACAAAACTAGATGTCCCTTGAGATGGTTGGGAAGAAGGTTGTTATATGGGATTGTCATTCCTCCAACTAAAATTGGGGTGTACCTTCCACCCCGGATTGTAAGTGTTTAAGTAGGGGTTTGATTAACCCTAATTAATGCAAAATGTAATTAAATTAAAAGGTCAATTGTGTAATTAAATAAAGTTAAACTAGTCAAAATAAATCTAATTAGGGTTAATGTGTGAATTAAGGATAATGCATTGAATGTTGTTCTTTTCAGGTTTTTATGCGTCAAAACGACGGGAGCCAATTATCAAAGCATGGAGAGCAACTTATCAAAGCATAGGGTGTAAATTATTAAAGCTCAAAACAAAGGGAGATCAAAGTGTAAATCAAGATCTTCTTGATATTTGTAATTAAATATCTTTTAGGATAAATATCTTTTAGGATATTTGTAATTAAATATCTTTTAGGATAAATATCTTTTAGGATATTTGTAATTAAATATCTTTTAGGATAAATATCTTTTAGGATATTTGTAATTAAATATATTTTAGGATAAATATCTTTTAGGATATTTGTAATTTGGATGCCTATAAATACCCCCCTTGGGGGCTTGTAATGGGCATCCTTCTCTTGTTTCATTTTTCTTGTAAAGAACATTTCTTCCTAGTGGAAAACACTCCAAAGGTCTTGAATCTTTTTCTTGAATCATCTTTCAAGTATTATTGCTTTATTTACTTTCTTGAGTTATTGTTTTAGATCTTGGTTGTGAATTAAACACCAAGAAGTTGTTGTTTTCTTTTTATTAGATCTTGGTTGTGAATTAAACACCAAGAAGTTGTTGTTTTCTTTTTATTAGATCTTGGTTGTGAATTAAACACCAAGAAGTTATTGTTTTCTTTTATGTTTTTATTATATCTTGGTTGTGAATTAAACACCAAGAAGTTATTGTTTTCTTTTATGTTTTTATTATATCTTGGTTGTGGATTAAACACCAAGAAGTTGTTGTTTTCTTTTATGTATTATCATCTCTTGGTTGTGGATTAAACACCAAGTATTTATTGCTTTCTTTTAATTTAAGTATTGTTTTCTTTTACTTCCATTGTTGGAGCTTCCTTCTTCCCCTTAGAGGAGTGAAACTCTTCCACTTTTCTAGAGCTTTACCAAAGCCGTGAAGGGTGGAACGTGATTCACTCATTCTTTGTCGAAGATCGGCTCCTTGTTTAGCTATTTTACTTTAAAGCATTTCACTTTTAGTGCTTGAGCATTTTACTTTGTAACACCTTTTGGGGATGAGTACCATTCATCATTCTAGCTTTACCATAGCTATGAAGGGTGAGTAGTCCTCATTCACTCTTTGGGAAGGGATGATAGATATGTAAAAGATTAATCCGGACATTATGTTTGTGTATCACCTTTATGCTTAAATGTTCTATACTCCACTTGATTTTTGGGTGATTGAATGCACCTAGCAAAGTAAAGGTACTTTGTATAATCAACGGATCTTTCTATGATAAATGGATGACTCCTACATGGAAAGATCCATTGATTCAAGGCAAGTACCCTAACTAACTCTTCATGACAAACTTTCAATGTCCACCATTATTGCACTTCATTCCTATCTTCCGATTAATTTGCCGTTGACACGGGAGTTAATTGAGTTATAAAGCATAAACATAATGCACCGGATAATCAACTACATATTCTGATTCCCGAACCAAAGAGTGTTTGTTACATTTAATCATCTTATATTTTGTCTAGAAAAATACCCATTGGAAAGAATTTTACATTCTATCCAAAACTTCCCACAACTTCAAAATCATAATATTTCCAGTTACAAGTCTTTCTCACTATTTACTTCAAAGAACACCAACCATAGTTCCCTGAGGATTCGACTCTGGACTCAAACCAGATTATTACTACAACTTGACCGCCTGCACTTGGGTGTACACATTTCGGATCAAGTCAAGTTTTTGGCGCCGTTGCCGGGGAACTATAAAAGGTGCTCTTTTTAGAAAAAGGTGAAAAAAAAAAAAAAAAAAAAAAAACCTCTCTTTTTGTTTATATTTTTGCCTTATTGTGAATAATTTTGTTTTATGACTGACACCAAACGCCTCTTTCAAAATTTGCCTGTTGAATCTTCTGGGTCTGTAAATCAACTTGAACCACATTCACCCAAATCAGAAGCCGATTCTTGTAACTTCAATATGGCAAATATTGACAGGCAGGGTGAAGATCATGTGAGAGAGGGGGAAGTACCCAACATTCGAACATTGCGGGATTACTTACATCCCACAAGGAATAGTGTCCCCTCTTGTTTTGTTTTTCCGGAGAATGCACCCCACTTCACTGTGAAGCCGGGGACAGTGCATTTATTGCCCGTGTTTCAGGGATTGGATACAGAAAATCCGTATCTGCATATCAAATACTTCGAAGAAGTGTGTGGAACATTTCAAGACAATTCTGAATTGACAAAAATGAAATTGTTTTCTTTCTCTTTGAGGGATAAAGCCAAACAATGGTTACATTCTTTAAAATCTCTTTCAATCCCTAATTGGCAGGCTCTACAGAATGAATTTTTCAGAAAATTCTTTCCTCTGCACCGCACTAATGCACTCAAAAGACAAATCATGAATTTTTCGATCAAAGAAGGGGAAACTTTTTATCAAAGCTGGGAGAGATTCAAAGATCTTCTCCAATCTTGTCCACACCATGCTTTTGAAGATTGGACTTTGGTAGGATTTTTCTATGACTCCTTGCCCACTAGGTTACGACAGTTTGTCGAAATGATGGCTCAAGGAGAGTTCATGGGAAAAAGTCCGGAGGAGGCATTCAATTTTTTTGATACCATATCTGACAGTTCTCAAATGTGGGACTCAGCCTCTCCTACCACTGTAGAAGCCAAACCACCTACTTTCCAAGGGGGTAAGTATGTCTTGAGAGAAGATGATGATCTTAGAGCAAAAATGTCCACTTTGTCTCGAAAGCTTGAAGCTTTAGAGATGAAAAAGGTCCATCAAGTTGATGTTGTCCCTCCCACAGAACAAGTGTGTGGGATTTGTGCACTAACAGGGCATCCTACTGGGGAATGTCCGACCATTCCGGCATTCAAAGAAGTTTTGTTGGAACAAACAAATGCCATTTCCAATTTCAACAAGCCTTACTCCAACCCATACTCTGAAACATACAATCCAGGGTGGCGGAACCACCCAAATTTCAGTTGGAGAAACACACAACCAACCCCCATGAATCAGCAACAAGGTCCACAACAACCACCTCAAGGACCTCCACAATATCCTCATCAACAAGGGCCACCACATCCACCTCAAGTACCCCCACAATATCCTCCATATCAACCACCACACAAAAGGAGCCTTGAAGATACATTGAATCAATTCATGCAAACCCAAATGAGCTATAACAATAGTTCTACTCAGGCTTTTATTGATTTCAAGGCCCAGACCACACAATCTTTTGAGGATCTCAAAGGCCACATTCAAAAGCTGACCCAGTCCATGAGCACACATGAGAAGGGAAAATTTCCTGCCCAACCAAAGCCTCCACAAGGCCAATTTCAGGTGGGAAATCCATCAACTATGGAAACTCCACAAGACCAAGCCAAAACTGTCACCACATTGAGAAGTGGCAAAAAGATTGACAAGTCCATCAGAAACATGCTGATTCCAGACCCAAAACCAGTCTCAATTCCAGCCAACCCATTAAGTGAGCCAGAACTTGAAAAAAAAAATGACTGTGATCCCATGATTGAACAAGAACCAGAGCCATCAAGGGAAGAAGAACCCTCGTGTTCTATTCCTGCTCCTTTCCCTCATAGACTCAAGAGCATACAGAAAGCAAACAATCAGTCTGAAATTTACGAGCTTTTCAAGCAAGTAAAAATCAACATCCCACTTCTGGATGCAATCCAACAGGTTCCAGCTTATGCCAAGTTTCTAAAAGACTTGTGCACAGTCAAAAGAAGCCAAAATGTTCAAAAAAGAGCCTTCCTCACAGAGCAAGCCAGTGCCCTACTTCAACACAAAATCCCTTCAAAGTGCGAAGATCCAGGGTGTCCCACTGTGTCATGTGTCATTGGAAATTTCAAAATTGAGCAAGCATTGTTAGACCTTGGAGCTAGTGTCAACTTGCTTCCTTTCTCTGTCTACCAGCAGTTGGGTTTAGGTGAACTGAAACCCACTTGCACCACACTCCAATTGGCAGATAGATCTGTAAAAATTCCTAGGGGTATTGTTGAAGATGTACTTGTCCAAATGGATAATTTTGTCTTCCCTGTAGACTTCATTGTTCTAGATACTCATCCAGAAGTTCATTCAGAAACTCCAATTCCTGTCATTCTTGGTCGACCTTTTCTAGCAACCTCCAATGCACTAATCAATTGCAGGAATGGTATTATGAAATTGACTTTTGGGGATATGACTCTCGAAATGAACGTCTTTGACATTGCAAAACACCCAAGAGAGTACGAGGAGGTAGGAGAAATAAATTCCATTGAGTCATTGATACAAGCACATCTGACTCATTCTGTGAGGATCTTAGTGAATCAACTTTGTCAAAATCTGACTCATCTGACTCTCTGGAACAAAACTCCATTGAGTGTCCTACCTTCAATGTGGGGACATGGGCTCCTAAATTTGAAGAAATTTCATCAAGTGGTACAAAACCACTATCTTCAAGTGACAGGCCACCAAAGCCTGAACTGAAACCGCTCCCATCTGATCTCAAGTATGCATTTTTAGGTGAGGATAAATCTTACCCAGTGGTAATTTCTTCAAAAATCACAGACTTGCAAGAAGCTCAATTAATTGAAGTTCTTAAAAGTCATAAAAGCACCATTGGGTGGACCATCGCTGATTTGAAAGGTATAAGCCTGTTAATTTGTAATCATGCCATATACCTTGAAGAGGACTCAAAACCCTCTCGTCAAATGCAGCGACGATTGAATCCTCACATGAAAGAGGTTGTGAGACTGGAAGTGCTCAAACTCCTGGATGCAGGGATAATTTTTCCTATCTCCGATAGCAAATGGGTTAGTCCAACCCAAGTTGTACCAAAGAAATCTGGAGTCACAGTAGTCAAAAATGATGCAAATGAACTCGTGCCAACACGAGTCGTCACAGGATGGCGAATGTGCATTGACTATCGAAAACTCAATCTGGTGACTAGAAAAGACCATTTTCCTCTTCCCTTCCTTGACCAAGTCCTCGAGAGAATAGCAGGCCATGAATTTTACTGTTTCCTGGATGGGTATTCCGGATACAATCAAATTGAGATAGCTCTGAATGACCAAGAAAAGACCACATTCACATGTCCATTTGGCACCTTTGCATTCAAAAGGATGCCATTCGGACTTTGTAACGCTCCTGCAACATTTCAAAGATGTATGATGAGCTTGTTCAGTGACATGGTCGAAAAAATTTTGGAAATCTTCATGGATGATTTCTCGGTATATGGTGACTCATTTGATTTGTGTCTAGCTAACCTAGAAAAAGTTTTGATGAGATGCAAAGAGGCAAATCTGGTGCTTAACTGGGAGAAATGTCATTTCATGGTGAATCAAGGCATTGTCTTGGGTCACATTGTGTCGTCTGAAGGCATGAAAGTTGATAAAGCAAAAATTGATTTGATAAGGAATCTTCCTGCTCCTAGGGTTGTGAAGGATGTTCGATCATTCTTAGGTCATGCAGGATTCTACAGAAGGTTCATAAAAGACTTCAGCACCATAGCAAAACCTATGTGTCATCTTTTGAGTCAGGATGTCATTTTTGACTGGAATGAAGCGTGCCAAAAATCCTTTGACAAACTCAAAGGCATGTTAATTTCTGCCCCAATAATGCAACCTCCTGACTGGACTCTACCCTTTGAATTGATGTGTGATGCTAGTGACTATGCTGTAGGTGCTGTTTTGGGACAAAGAAAAGATAAGAAGCCACATGTGATTTACTATGCAAGTAAAACTTTAAATGATGCCCAAATGAATTACTCAACAACTGAAAAGGAATTACTTGCTGTAGTATTTGCATTGGAAAAATTTCGATCTTATCTTGTTGGTTCTTCTGTTACTATATTTACTGACCATGCAGCACTGAAATTTTTGCTTACAAAAAAAGATGCCAAACCAAGGCTCTTGAGATGGATCCTCTTGCTCCAAGAATTTGATTTAGTCATTAAGGACAAAAAGGGTGTGGAAAATGTGGTGGCAGATCATCTGTCGAGATTAACTTATGAATTTCATGAGGATGGACTGCCAATTAATGAAAAATTCCCTGATGAACAACTATTCAGGATTGATGAGACCCCATGGTACGCTGATATTGCTAATTTCCTTGCTACCGGAACACTTCCTCCATTTTTCACTCCCATGGACAAAAAGAAGTTTCTGAGGGAGGTCCGCAATTTCTTTTGGGAAGATCCCTACGTATTCAAGTACTGTAAGGATCAGATCATAAGGCGTTGCATCCCCGCTCAGGAAAGTAGACAGGTAATTACATTTTGTCATTCAGAAGCATGCGGTGGTCATTTTTCATCTCGAAAAACCGCTGCAAAAATCTTGCAGTGTGGATTTTACTGGCCCACACTTTTCCAAGATGTCCATGCTTTTTGCGTAACTTGCGATAGATGTCAAAGGTTGGGAAACATTTCAAAAAGAAACATGATGCCCTTAAACCCAATTTTGGTGATCGAAATTTTTGACTGTTGGGGTATCGATTTTATGGGACCATTTCCCCCCTCCTTTGGCTATCTATACATTTTAGTAGCCGTAGACTATGTATCCAAATGGGTTGAAGCAATTCCATGCCGAAATAATGATCATCAAACAGTGATCAAGTTTTTAAAAGAAAATATTTTATCTCGGTTTGGAATTCCAAAATCCATTATAAGTGATGGGGGTTCTCATTTTTGCAATCGTCCCTTCTGGAATTTAATGAAAAAATATTTGATTTTTCACAAAATTGCAACCCCTTATCATCCACAGACCAGTGGACAAGCTGAGTTAGCTAATCGGGAGATCAAATTAATTTTGGAAAAAACGGTGAACCCAGATCGCAAAGATTGGTCATTAAGACTAACTGATGCGCTCTGGGCATACCGAACTGCTTTTAAAACAATTTTGGGCATGTCTCCCTATCGATTAGTCTATGGAAAGCCATGTCACTTGCCTGTGGAATTGGAACATAGGGCATACTGGGCTATTAAAGCAATGAATTTTGACTTAGACAAGGTTGGACTGTCACGGAAGCTTCAGATTAATGAATTGGAGGAATTGAGAAATGAAGCATATGAAAATGCTAAGATTGCAAAAACCAGGATGAAAATTTTTCATGACAAGAACATAGTGCGAAAATCTTTTGAACCTGATCAAAAGGTTCTACTTTTCAATTCGAGACTTCGCCTATTTCCTGGTAAGTTGAAATCAAGATGGACTGGACCATACATTGTTAAAAAGGTATTTGAACATGGGGTAGTGAAAGTGGAGAACCCATCAAACGGTAACATTTTTACCGTCAATGGTCAGCGATTAAAACCCTTTGTGGAGAATTTTGTCCAAAATGTGGAGACCATTTTTTTTATTGATCCAGAAAGTATCTCCGGATATCACTCCGGAGATTACGCTTGCCGACACAAAAAAGGGTCGGGTCAGTCAGACACCCGACACGATGGACTGCCTTTATAAGGCTCCCATCGCTTTTTTTTTTTTTTTTTTTTTTTCTTTTCCTCACCACACCTTTACTCTTTTCTTTTCTTTTTCTTCTTCTGCTTCTTCTCTTTTCTTCTTCTTCTCCACTGCATCTGGTCTTCTGTACCACGATCCAACCCATAACAGTACCATGTCTGCATTTTTCGATGACCCTATCCTCCTTCTCATGATCTACATTTGTTTGTATTATTTACTTATGGCTGTTCTTCTTCGGGCCGCACTGATGATCAAGGGTTTTTGTCCCAATGAAAACCCAGACCACCCCAAAGATGCTTAATCTCTGTTTTTTTTTGGTATAGGTCATCGGCGATTGATCTGCGCAGGTTGAACCCGTAAAATTTTCTGTAAATTTTTTTTGTTTTTATTGTTGTATCTGTTCATATTATGTACCTTGTATTAATGATAATATCTGTGGGTCAGTTTTGATCGTCTTTGTGACTGGAAGACGTAAAAAAACCAGATAATGGGTCATAGAGTATCAATCATGGATGTAAATCTTTTTTGGTTTAGTCTAGGAGTCCTACGTACTTTTCCATCTGATGTACATACCATGATCATGAGAAAAGCAAGATTAGTAAGGAAGGCTGAAATCAAAGAAAAACAAGCGAAACCCCTCTGTGGCCGAAGCAGTTATTCTAAACGTCGTCGTGCTACACGACTTGGTGCCTGTAAACAGTGTGGCAGATACTTTCATGAGAAAAGATACAACAAATGTTCTGAACCAATTTCCGGTCGCGCAACCGATCGATTAAACTGGATAAAACATGGGCTGAGTAAGGATTACCCTGATACGCCATGCTATTCCGGTACTGTGCTTAACCGATTTGTGAGAGAGGAAGTTGGGAGAGTTACTAGTTGTCCATTTTACACAGATACGGAGGGGGAATCGGATTGACCTCTGTGGAAAAGTGTACTGAGGTTGGGAATGAGAGCTGAAGATATTGGTGCATGAGTCAAAGCTCAAGTGCGAGGTGTTCTCTTACCCTACTCATTTTTATTACTATGCACCATTATTGCGCCTGCTGCTATTATTGCGCCTGCCGACACTGCCGAAAGTAAAGTTAGAAAAAAAAAAGGGGGGGGGGGCCTCCCACTGCCTTTCTTCTTCTTTTTTTTCTTTTCTTCTGCCTGCCAGCTCCTGCCGACACTTTCTTATATTAAAAAACAAAAATCTGAGGAATGCCTTTATTAGGCCTTCCACCTTTTTCTTTTTCTTCCACCATCACCGGTGTTGGTTCCCCCCTTTTCTCTTTCCCTTATCTTCTTCTCTTTCTTTTTCTTCTCTTCTTCTTCGTCGTCGTTCTTTCTGTTCTCTGTAAAAACAACTCACCCCCTGTAAATCCATGACCATATACGCCGACGATCCAGTCTTTTGTTTAATAATTTGTCTTATATGTTTGTATGTGTACCTGGGTGCTCTTTGTGTTCTCACACTTAGGATGAGGAGTTTCCAGAGAAACCCAGATATTCCTTGAGTTGAGTAATTGTTGTATTTTGTTTGTAGGTTTCGGCAAATGAACAGATCTGTACCTTACAACCTTATCTCCACTAGCCCACTAGTGCTAGTGTTGTAAGTATTGCTTGTTTGTAATTTCATTTATATATATATTTGAAATTTGATATCTACAGCTTGTGATTCTCATGGCTATTTGTCTTTATAAGATTCCTTGTGAATTTGCTATGCCCTCCAATGACTATGTTGTAATTGCTGTTACAGTAAGATCTGATAATTTGCCAAATAATCCTCCTCAATCCTATGTATTCTGGGTTTATTCCTTCTTCGTTAATTTGTTTGTTTCATCCTAAATCTTCTTCCTTCCGCTTGTATTTTGGTATACTTTCTCTAGTTTCGTATTTGTAATTTTAGTTTTAGATCTGAAAAAAAAAAAAAAAAAAAAAAATTTATTTTTTTTGGATCGCGTTTTTTTTTTAGTATTTGTACCTGTATTTCATGATCACATCGGATGCAGCTTCAACTGTCTTTGTGACTGGCAGACGTTAAAGAACCAGATAGAATGTCTTTAGTCTTAGCAAGCATGGATCCTAAACTTTTTTGGTTTAGTCTAGGAGTTTTACGCATTTTCCCATCTGATGTGCATGCTGTGATAATGAGAAAAGCAAGGGATGTGAGAAAAATTGAGATCCGAGAGAAACAACAACAACCATTGTGTGGCAGAAGCAATTTTGCTAAACATCGTCGTTCCAAACGACTGGGTGCTTGTTACCATTGTGGCAGGATATTTCATATGAAAAAACATAATCAGTGTTCTGAACCAATTTCGGGTCGTGCAACCGATCGATTAAACTGGATAGTGTATGGGCTGAGTAAGGATTATCCTGACACACCATCTTATGCCAGTCCGGGACTTACAAGTTATGTGCGACAAGAAGTTGGAAGGGTCACTGATAATGACATAGATCCAAGCGATGACTCGGATTAGATTTTGACTATAAAAACAAAGCTGTGGAAAAATGTGTTTTGGAATGAAGGTTAAGGGTCTGAACTCTTTTGTAAAATATTTTTGTACAAAGTCTGGTTGTTGAAATAAAAATATGGGCCGAGTAAGGAACGTCCCGAACTACCAACTAACAGTGTAGGTAGGGATTTGATCCTGAGACGCCATAAATTTCCAAGTTCAATTTGTGCATTTTATCTTCTTTCAATTCTCATAGATAAATGAGTATGTGGGCGGAGTAAGGAATGTCCTAAAATGCCAACCTGTAGTGTGGGTAGGGACTTATCCTGAGACGCCATAGTTTTTCAAGTTTAATTGGTGCATCTAGTCTTCTTTCAATTTTCATAGATAAATGAGTATGTTTATAATTTTGAATTTTATTTTTCTTGTTTTCTAAAAAAAAAAAAAAAAAAAAACCACTTCCTTGAAAAATGGTATTTTCTCTATGCTTAAATGTCAAATGTATATTGCTATTTGTTATTCTTAAGGTACAGAATGACCAGACTCAAAAATAGAATCGGTATATAACCGACATTCCATGAAAAACCTGACATTACCAGTAGAGATGATAAAGAATACCATGGTAAGTTTTGAGCCTTACCATACTTTTGAGAGATAATTAACATTTATTCAAGTAAGGTCTTTCATTCTCTATTTTTGAATAATCTCATTAAATTTGCTTTGATTGACGCAACTAAGGTAATCTGTTGACATATCCCCAAGAAATCTGTTCATACGACACATACATGTTCACATACTTGAGAAAGGATTTTAGGCCATCTTTGATTTGATATTGAGCCTTAGCCATTTTTTCTGCAAAATTATTTCCCTAGTCAGCCATGTTTGAGCCCTCAATGTATGATTTCTTCTTTGATAAACCCAAATTTTTACCAAGCCACAAGAAAACATACTGGACACACCATTGCTATCTAATTTTCTTGCACACTCTTATTAATCAATATGACACAGAAATGCAAAGAAATGGGAAAACTCTGGAGATTACTTTTCGATGATAAGGAGAATCAATGGGAACAAATGAAAAAAAAAAAAAAAGAAATCATTTCTGGGCAAAATGTCGAAAAGCTAGAAAGAAGTGTGCTACATTACAGAATGAAAAGATAGCTTTTGAAAACCTCTGACGTCATTTCATTAGCCACTGACCTCTGGCCACGCTACAACCTATGAAAAGCCCTAATTGATCTCAAGTCTGTTACATGTGTGTGTTGTTAATCAAAATTGGGGTATGGTAAATAGTATTTCTTTAAATTGCATCAATATTCTTTCATGAGATTATGCCAAACATGATTAGTTTGTTTCCGTAAACTTCACTTCCTTCCTAATTGTGCATGTGATTTTTCGATTGGCCACCTTCTGATCACATGCCCCGTGAGAGACAAGTCACTATAATCGGAGTGAATTTTTGCTGAGAGCATTCTACGAGAGGTTTGTGAAATCGAAGCTATCCATGGAAGGTAGTAAAGTGGAGTGTTTGTTATATAACAATTCTTGTTGCTAGAATGATCATTCTTACTACATAGGGAATTTCAAATACCAATATAACAAGTGTTTATTTTTGCATATATTACGTACCAATGACATAGAAGTGTTTTATTTTGCTAAAAAAAAAATTCGGCGTCTCAGCTATCATGGTGCTAATGCATATACACATTTTTTCAAATGGAGTTTGTAGGTAGCTTCACTGAAAACCTTCACGAGACAAAACTCGTCCACTAGGAATCACCTAGGGGTTTAACGGCTTATTGCATATGCTAAATGCAATCGTGTTATCTACGAAAGTGATTTTGTTATGCTGTTATTTATTACTAGGGACTAGTAATGTTTAGGTTGGGGGGTGTGATTAACCCTAATTAATGCAAAATGTAATTAAATTAAAAGGTCAATTGTGTAATTAAATAAAGTTAAACTAGTCAAAATAAATCTAATTAGGGTTAATGTGTGAATTAAGGATAATGCATTGAATGTTGTTCTTTTCAGGTTTTTATGCGTCAAAACGACGGGAGCCAATTATCAAAGCATGGAGAGCAACTTATCAAAGCATAGGGTGTAAATTATTAAAGCTCAAAACAAAGGGAGATCAAAGTGTAAATCAAGATCTTCTTGATATTTGTAATTAAATATCTTTTAGGATAAATATCTTTTAGGATATTTGTAATTAAATATCTTTTAGGATAAATATCTTTTAGGATATTTGTAATTAAATATCTTTTAGGATAAATATCTTTTAGGATATTTGTAATTAAATATATTTTAGGATAAATATCTTTTAGGATATTTGTAATTTGGATGCCTATAAATACCCCCCTTGGGGGCTTGTAATGGGCATCCTTCTCTTGTTTCATTTTTCTTGTAAAGAACATTTCTTCCTAGTGGAAAACACTCCAAAGGTCTTGAATCTTTTTCTTGAATCGTTTTCTTGAATCATCTTTCAAGTATTATTACTTTATTTACTTTCTTGAGTTATTGTTTTCTTTTTATTAGATCTTGGTTGTGAATTAAACACCAAGAAGTTGTTGTTTTCTTTTTATTAGATCTTGGTTGTGAATTAAACACCAAGAAGTTATTGTTTTCTTTTATGTTTTTATTATATCTTGGTTGTGAATTAAACACCAAGAAGTTGTTGTTTTCTTTTTATTAGATCTTGGTTGTGAATTAAACACCAAGAAGTTGTTGTTTTCTTTTATGTATTATCATCTCTTGGTTGTGGATTAAACACCAAGTATTTATTGCTTTCTTTTAATTTAAGTATTGTTTTCTTTTACTTCCATTGTTGGAGCTTCCTTCTTCCCCTTAGAGGAGTGAAACTCTTCCACTTTTCTAGAGCTTTACCAAAGCCGTGAAGGGTGGAACGTGATTCACTCATTCTTTGTCGAAGATCGGCTCCTTGTTTAGCTATTTTACTTTAAAGCATTTCACTTTTAGTGCTTGAGCATTTTACTTTGTAACACCTTTTGGGGATGAGTACCATTCATCATTCTAGCTTTACCATAGCTATGAAGGGTGAGTAGTCCTCATTCACTCTTTGGGAAGGGATGATAGATATGTAAAAGATTAATCCGGACATTATGTTTGTGTATCACCTTTATGCTTAAATGTTCTATACTCCACTTGATTTTTGGGTGATTGAATGCACCTAGCAAAGTAAAGGTACTTTGTATAATCAACGGATCTTTCTATGATAAATGGATGACTCCTACATGGAAAGATCCATTGATTCAAGGCAAGTACCCTAACTAACTCTTCATGACAAAATTTCAATGTCCACCATTATTGCACTTCATTCCTATCTTCCGATTAATTTGCCGTTGACACGGGAGTTAATTGAGTTATAAAGCATAAACATAATGCACCGGATAATCAACTACATATTCTGATTCCCGAACCAAAGAGTGTTTGTTACATTTAATCATCTTATATTTTGTTACCCAAGTGCAGGCGGTCAAGTTGTAGTAATAATCTGGTTTGAGTCCAGAGTCGAATCCTCAGGGAACTATGGTTGGTGTTCTTTGAAGTAAATAGTGAGAAAGACTTGTAACTGGAAATATTATGATTTTGAAGTTGTGGGAAGTTTTGGATAGAATGTAAAATTCTTTCCAATGGGTATTTTTCTAGACAAAATATAAGATGATTAAATGTAACAAACACTCTTTGGTTCGGGAATCAGAATATGTAGTTGATTATCCGGTGCATTATGTTTATGCTTTATAACTCAATTAACTCCCGTGTCAACGGCAAATTAATCGGAAGATAGGAATGAAGTGCAATAATGGTGGACATTGAAAGTTTGTCATGAAGAGTTAGTTAGAGTACTTGCCTTGAATCAATGGATCTTTCCATGTAGGAGTCATCCATTTATCATAGAAAGATCCGTTGATTATAGGCAAGTACCCTAACTAACTCTTCATGACAAACTTTCAATGTCCACCATTATTGCACTTCATTCCTATCTTCCGATTAATTTGCCGTTGACACGGGAGTTAATTGAGTTATAAAGCATAAACATAATGCACCGGATAATCAACTACATATTCTGATTCCCGAACCAAAGAGTGTTTGTTACATTTAATCATCTTATATTTTGTCTAGAAAAATACCCATTGGAAAGAATTTTACATTCTATCCAAAACTTCCCACAACTTCAAAATCATAATATTTCCAGTTACAAGTCTTTCTCACTATTTACTTCAAAGAACACCAACCATAGTTCCCTGAGGATTCGACTCTGGACTCAAACCAGATTATTACTACAACTTGACCGCCTGCACTTGGGTGTACACATTTCGGATCAAGTCAAGTTTTTGGCGCCGTTGCCGGGGAACTATAAAAGGTGCTCTTTTTAGAAAAAGGTGAAAAAAAAAAAAAAAAAAAAAAAACCTCTCTTTTTGTTTATATTTTTGCCTTATTGTGAATAATTTTGTTTTATGACTGACACCAAACGCCTCTTTCAAAATTTGCCTGTTGAATCTTCTGGGTCTGTAAATCAACTTGAACCACATTCACCCAAATCAGAAGCCGATTCTTGTAACTTCAATATGGCAAATATTGACAGGCAGGGTGAAGATCATGTGAGAGAGGGGGAAGTACCCAACATTCGAACATTGCGGGATTACTTACATCCCACAAGGAATAGTGTCCCCTCTTGTTTTGTTTTTCCGGAGAATGCACCCCACTTCACTGTGAAGCCGGGGACAGTGCATTTATTGCCCGTGTTTCAGGGATTGGATACAGAAAATCCGTATCTGCATATCAAATACTTCGAAGAAGTGTGTGGAACATTTCAAGACAATTCTGAATTGACAAAAATGAAATTGTTTTCTTTCTCTTTGAGGGATAAAGCCAAACAATGGTTACATTCTTTAAAATCTCTTTCAATCCCTAATTGGCAGGCTCTACAGAATGAATTTTTCAGAAAATTCTTTCCTCTGCACCGCACTAATGCACTCAAAAGACAAATCATGAATTTTTCGATCAAAGAAGGGGAAACTTTTTATCAAAGCTGGGAGAGATTCAAAGATCTTCTCCAATCTTGTCCACACCATGCTTTTGAAGATTGGACTTTGGTAGGATTTTTCTATGACTCCTTGCCCACTAGGTTACGACAGTTTGTCGAAATGATGGCTCAAGGAGAGTTCATGGGAAAAAGTCCGGAGGAGGCATTCAATTTTTTTGATACCATATCTGACAGTTCTCAAATGTGGGACTCAGCCTCTCCTACCACTGTAGAAGCCAAACCACCTACTTTCCAAGGGGGTAAGTATGTCTTGAGAGAAGATGATGATCTTAGAGCAAAAATGTCCACTTTGTCTCGAAAGCTTGAAGCTTTAGAGATGAAAAAGGTCCATCAAGTTGATGTTGTCCCTCCCACAGAACAAGTGTGTGGGATTTGTGCACTAACAGGGCATCCTACTGGGGAATGTCCGACCATTCCGGCATTCAAAGAAGTTTTGTTGGAACAAACAAATGTCATTTCCAATTTCAACAAGCCTTACTCCAACCCATACTCTGAAACATACAATCCAGGGTGGCGGAACCACCCAAATTTCAGTTGGAGAAACACACAACCAACCCCCATGAATCAGCAACAAGGTCCACAACAACCACCTCAAGGACCTCCACAATATCCTCATCAACAAGGGCCACCACATCCACCTCAAGTACCCCCACAATATCCTCCATATCAACCACCACACAAAAGGAGCCTTGAAGATACATTGAATCAATTCATGCAAACCCAAATGAGCTATAACAATAGTTCTACTCAGGCTTTTATTGATTTCAAGGCCCAGACCACACAATCTTTTGAGGATCTCAAAGGCCACATTCAAAAGCTGACCCAGTCCATGAGCACACATGAGAAGGGAAAATTTCCTGCCCAACCAAAGCCTCCACAAGGCCAATTTCAGGTGGGAAATCCATCAACTATGGAAACTCCACAAGACCAAGCCAAAACTGTCACCACATTGAGAAGTGGCAAAAAGATTGACAAGTCCATCAGAAACATGCTGATTCCAGACCCAAAACCAGTCTCAATTCCAGCCAACCCATTAAGTGAGCCAGAACTTGAAAAAAAAAATGACTGTGATCCCATGATTGAACAAGAACCAGAGCCATCAAGGGAAGAAGAACCCTCGTGTTCTATTCCTGCTCCTTTCCCTCATAGACTCAAGAGCATACAGAAAGCAAACAATCAGTCTGAAATTTACGAGCTTTTCAAGCAAGTAAAAATCAACATCCCACTTCTGGATGCAATCCAACAGGTTCCAGCTTATGCCAAGTTTCTAAAAGACTTGTGCACAGTCAAAAGAAGCCAAAATGTTCAAAAAAGAGCCTGCCTCACAGAGCAAGCCAGTGCCCTACTTCAACACAAAATCCCTTCAAAGTGCGAAGATCCAGGGTGTCCCACTGTGTCATGTGTCATTGGAAATTTCAAAATTGAGCAAGCATTGTTAGACCTTGGAGCTAGTGTCAACTTGCTTCCTTTCTCTGTCTACCAGCAGTTGGGTTTAGGTGAACTGAAACCCACTTGCACCACACTCCAATTGGCAGATAGATCTGTAAAAATTCCTAGGGGTATTGTTGAAGATGTACTTGTCCAAGTGGATAATTTTGTCTTCCCTGTAGACTTCATTGTTCTAGATACTCATCCAGAAGTTCATTCAGAAACTCCAATTCCTGTCATTCTTGGTCGACCTTTTCTAGCAACCTCCAATGCACTAATCAATTGCAGGAATGGTATTATGAAATTGACTTTTAAGGATATGACTCTCGAAATGAACGTCTTTGACATTGCAAAACACCCAAGAGAGTACGAGGAGGTAGGAGAAATAAATTCCATTGAGTCATTGATACAAGCACATCTGAATGACTCATTCTGTGAGGATCTTAGTGAATCAACTTTGTCAAAATCTGACTCATCTGACTCTCTGGAACAAAACTCCATTGAGTGTCCTACCTTCAATGTGGGGACATGGGCTCCTAAATTTGAAGAAATTTCATCAAGTGGTACAAAACCACTATCTTCAAGTGACAGGCCACCAAAGCCTGAACTGAAACCGCTCCCATCTGATCTCAAGTATGCATTTTTAGGTGAGGATAAATCTTACCCAGTGGTAATTTCTTCAAAAATCACAGACTTGCAAGAAGCTCAATTAATTGAAGTTCTTAAAAGTCTTAAAAGCACCATTGGGTGGACCATCGCTGATTTGAAAGGTATAAGCCCGTTAATTTGTAATCATGCCATATACCTTGAAGAGGACTCAAAACCCTCTCGTCAAATGCAGCGACGATTGAATCCTCACATGAAAGAGGTTGTGAGACTGGAAGTGCTCAAACTCCTGGATGCAGGGATAATTTTTCCTATCTCCGATAGCAAATGGGTTAGTCCAACCCAAGTTGTACCAAAGAAATCTGGAGTCACAGTAGTCAAAAATGATGCAAATGAACTCGTGCCAACACGAGTCGTCACAGGATGGCGAATGTGCATTGACTATCGAAAACTCAATCTGGTGACTAGAAAAGACCATTTTCCTCTTCCCTTCCTTGACCAAGTCCTCGAGAGAATAGCAGGCCATGAATTTTACTGTTTCCTGGATGGGTATTCCGGATACAATCAAATTGAGATAGCTCTGAATGACCAAGAAAAGACCACATTCACATGTCCATTTGGCACCTTTGCATTCAAAAGGATGCCATTCGGACTTTGTAACGCTCCTGCAACATTTCAAAGATGTATGATGAGCTTGTTCAGTGACATGGTCGAAAAAATTTTGGAAATCTTCATGGATGATTTCTCGGTATATGGTGACTCATTTGATTTGTGTCTAGCTAACCTAGAAAAAGTTTTGATGAGATGCAAAGAGGCAAATCTGGTGCTTAACTGGGAGAAATGTCATTTCATGGTGAATCAAGGCATTGTCTTGGGTCACATTGTGTCGTCTGAAGGCATGAAAGTTGATAAAGCAAAAATTGATTTGATAAGGAATCTTCCTGCTCCTAGGGTTGTGAAGGATGTTCGATCATTCTTAGGTCATGCAGGATTCTACAGAAGGTTCATAAAAGACTTCAGCACCATAGCAAAACCTATGTGTCATCTTTTGAGTCAGGATGTCATTTTTGACTGGAATGAAGCGTGCCAAAAATCCTTTGACAAACTCAAAGGCATGTTAATTTCTGCCCCAATAATGCAACCTCCTGACTGGACTCTACCCTTTGAATTGATGTGTGATGCTAGTGACTATGCTGTAGGTGCTGTTTTGGGACAAAGAAAAGATAAGAAGCCACATGTGATTTACTATGCAAGTAAAACTTTAAATGATGCCCAAATGAATTACTCAACAACTGAAAAGGAATTACTTGCTGTAGTATTTGCATTGGAAAAATTTCGATCTTATCTTGTTGGTTCTTCTGTTACTATATTTACTGACCATGCAGCACTGAAATTTTTGCTTACAAAAAAAGATGCCAAACCAAGGCTCTTGAGATGGATCCTCTTGCTCCAAGAATTTGATTTAGTCATTAAGGACAAAAAGGGTGTGGAAAATGTGGTGGCAGATCATCTGTCGAGATTAACTTATGAATTTCATGAGGATGGACTGCCAATTAATGAAAAATTCCCTGATGAACAACTATTCAGGATTGATGAGACCCCATGGTACGCTGATATTGCTAATTTCCTTGCTACCGGAACACTTCCTCCATTTTTCACTCCCATGGACAAAAAGAAGTTTCTGAGGGAGGTCCGCAATTTCTTTTGGGAAGATCCCTACGTATTCAAGTACTGTAAGGATCAGATCATAAGACGTTGCATCCCCGCTCAGGAAAGTAGACAGGTAATTACATTTTGTCATTCAGAAGCATGCGGTGGTCATTTTTCATCTCGAAAAACCGCTGCAAAAATCTTGCAGTGTGGATTTTACTGGCCCACACTTTTCCAAGATGTCCATGCTTTTTGCGTAACTTGCGATAGATGTCAAAGGTTGGGAAACATTTCAAAAAGAAACATGATGCCCTTAAACCCAATTTTGGTGATCGAAATTTTTGACTGTTGGGGTATCGATTTTATGGGACCATTTCCCCCCTCCTTTGGCTATCTATACATTTTAGTAGCCGTAGACTATGTATCCAAATGGGTTGAAGCAATTCCATGCCGAAATAATGATCATCAAACAGTGATCAAGTTTTTAAAAGAAAATATTTTATCTCGGTTTGGAATTCCAAAATCCATTATAAGTGATGGGGGTTCTCATTTTTGCAATCGTCCCTTCTGGAATTTAATGAAAAAATACTTGATTTTTCACAAAATTGCAACCCCTTATCATCCACAGACCAGTGGACAAGCTGAGTTAGCTAATCGGGAGATCAAATTAATTTTGGAAAAAACGGTGAACCCAGATCGCAAAGATTGGTCATTAAGACTAACTGATGCGCTCTGGGCATACCGAACTGCTTTTAAAACAATTTTGGGCATGTCTCCCTATCGATTAGTCTATGGAAAGCCATGTCACTTGCCTGTGGAATTGGAACATAGGGCATACTGGGCTATTAAAGCAATGAATTTTGACTTAGACAAGGCTGGACTGTCACGGAAGCTTCAGATTAATGAATTGGAGGAATTGAGAAATGAAGCATATGAAAATGCTAAGATTGTAAAAACCAGGATGAAAATTTTTCATGACAAGAACATAGTGCGAAAATCTTTTGAACCTGATCAAAAGGTTCTACTTTTCAATTCGAGACTTCGCCTATTTCCTGGTAAGTTGAAATCAAGATGGACTGGACCATACATTGTTAAAAAGGTATTTGAACATGGGGCAGTGAAAGTGGAGAACCCATCAAACGGTAACATTTTTACCGTCAATGGTCAGCGATTAAAACCCTTTGTGGAGAATTTTGTCCAAAATGTGGAGACCATTTTTTTTATTGATCCAGAAAGTATCTCCGGAAATCACTCCGGAGATTACGCTTGCCGACACAAAAAAGGGTCGGGTCAATCAGACACCCGACACGATGGACTGCCTTTATAAGGCCCCCATCGTTTTTTTTTTCCTTTTTCTTTTCCCCACCGCCTTTACTCTTTTCTTTTCTTTTTCTTCTTCTTTTTCTTCTCTTTTCTTCTTCTTCTCCACTGCATCTGGTCTTCTGTACCACGATCCAACCCATAACAGTACCATGTCTGCATTTTTCGATGACCCTATCCTCCTTCTCATGATCTACATTTGTTTGTATTATTTACTTATGGCTGTTCTTCTTCGGGCCGCACTGATGATCAAGGGTTTTTGTCCCAATGAAAACCCAGACCACCCCAAAGATGCTTAATCTCTGTTTTTTTTGGTATAGGTCATCGGCGATTGAACAGATCTCCACAGTTAACTGCGTATTCAAGCTCTACAAACCGAAAAACTCGAAACATTGGGGACAATGTTCAGTCTAGGTTGGGGGGTGAGATCTACAGTTTACAGTAGTTGATCTGCAGTTTACAGTAGTTGATCTGCGCAGGTTGAACCCGTAAAATTTTCTGTAAATTTTTTTTGTTTTTATTATTGTATCTGTTCAGATTATGTACCTTGTATTAATGATAATATCTGTGAGTCAGTTTTGATTGTCTTTGTGACTGGAAGACGTAAAAGAACCAGATAATGGGTCATAGAGTATCAATCATGGATGTAAATCTTTTTTGGTTTAGTCTAGGAGTCCTACGTACTTTTCCATCTGATGTACATACCATGATCATGAGAAAAGCAAGATTAGTAAGGAAGGCTGAAATCAAAGAAAAACAAGCGAAACCCCTCTGTGGCCGAAGCAGTTATTCTAAACGTCGTCGTGCTACACGACTTGGTGCCTGTAAACAGTGTGGCAGATACTTTCATGAGAAAAGATACAACAAATGTTCTGAACCAATTTCCGGTCGCGCAACTGATCGATTAAACTGGATAAAACATGGGCTGAGTAAGGATTACCCTGATACGCCATGCTATTCCGGTACTGTGCTTAACCGATTTGTGAGAGAGGAAGTTGGGAGAGTTATTGGTTGTCCATTTTACACAGATACGGAGGGGGAATCGGATTGACCTCTGTGGAAAAGTGTACTGAGGTTGGGAATGAGAGCTGAAGGTCCGAGTCTGTAAATTTTATTTTATTTTATTTTATTTTATTTTTTTATGTTCTGTACAAACTCTTTTGCATATCACTTTCTTTTGTTGTATAATTTTGTTGTTCCTAGTTTCAGATATTGGTGCATGAGTCAAAGCTCAAGTGCGAGGTGTTCTCTTACCCTACTCATTTTTATTACTATGCACCATTATTGCGCCTGCTGCTATTATTGCGCCTGCCGACACTGCCGAAAGTAAAGTTAGAAAAAAAAAGGGGGGGGGCCTCCCACTGCCTTTCTTCTTCTTTTTTTTCTTTTCTTCTGCCTGCCAGCTCCTGCCGACACTTTCTTATATTAAAAAAAAAAAAAAAAAAAAAAAACAAAAATCTGAGGAATGCCTTTATTAGGCCTTCCACTTTTTTCTTTTTCTTCCACCATCACCGGTGTTGGTTCCCCCCTTTTCTCTTTCCCTTATCTTCTTCTCTTTCTTTTTCTTCTCTTCTTCTTCGTCGTCGTTCTTTCTGTTCTCTGTAAAAACAACTCACCCCCTGTAAATCCATGACCATATACGCCGACGATCCAGTCTTTTGTTTAATAATTTGTCTTATATGTTTGTATGTGTACCTGGGTGCTCTTTGTGTTCTCACACTTAGGATGAGGAGTTTCCAGAGAAACCCAGATATTCCTTGAGTTGAGTAATTGTTGTATTTTGTTTGTAGGTTTCGGCAAATGAACAGATCTGTACCTTACAACCTTATCTCCACTAGCCCACTAGTGCTAGTGTTGTAAGTATTGCTTGTTTGTAATTTCATTTATATATATATTTGAAATTTGATATCTACAGCTTGTGATTCTCATGGCTATTTGTCTTTATAAGATTCCTTGTGAATTTGCTATGCCCTCCAATGACTATGTTGTAATTGCTGTTACAGTAAGATCTGATAATTTGCCAAATAATCCTCCTCAATCCTATGTATTCTGGGTTTATTCCTTCTTCGTTAATTTGTTTGTTTCATCCTAAATCTTCTTCCTTCCGCTTGTATTTTGGTATACTTTCTCTAGTTTCGTATTTGTAATTTTAGTTTTAGATCTGAAAAAAAAAAAAAAAAAAAAAAATTTATTTTTTTTGGATCGCGTTTTTTTTTTAGTATTTGTACCTGTATTTCATGATCACATCGGATGCAGCTTCAACTGTCTTTGTGACTGGCAGACGTTAAAGAACCAGATAGAATGTCTTTAGTCTTAGCAAGCATGGATCCTAAACTTTTTTGGTTTAGTCTAGGAGTTTTACGCATTTTCCCATCTGATGTGCATGCTGTGATAATGAGAAAAGCAAGGGATGTGAGAAAAATTGAGATCCGAGAGAAACAACAACAACCATTGTGTGGCAGAAGCAATTTTGCTAAACATCGTCGTTCCAAACGACTGGGTGCTTGTTACCATTGTGGCAGGATATTTCATATGAAAAAACATAATCAGTGTTCTGAACCAATTTCGGGTCGTGCAACCGATCGATTAAACTGGATAGTGTATGGGCTGAGTAAGGATTATCCTGACACACCATCTTATGCCAGTCCGGGACTTACAAGTTATGTGCGACAAGAAGTTGGAAGGGTCACTGATAATGACATAGATCCAAGCGATGACTCGGATTAGATTTTGACTATAAAAACAAAGCTGTGGAAAAATGTGTTTTGGAATGAAGGTTAAGGGTCTGAACTCTTTTGTAAAATATTTTTGTACAAAGTCTGGTTGTTGAAATAAAAATATGGGCCGAGTAAGGAACGTCCCGAACTACCAACTAACAGTGTAGGTAGGGATTTGATCCTGAGACGCCATAAATTTCCAAGTTCAATTTGTGCATTTTATCTTCTTTCAATTCTCATAGATAAATGAGTATGTGGGCGGAGTAAGGAATGTCCTAAAATGCCAACCTGTAGTGTGGGTAGGGACTTATCCTGAGACGCCATAGTTTTTCAAGTTTAATTGGTGCATCTAGTCTTCTTTCAATTTTCATAGATAAATGAGTATGTTTATAATTTTGAATTTTATTTTTCTTGTTTTCTAAAAAAAAAAAAAAAAAAAAAAAAAAAAAAAAAAAACCACTTCCTTGAAAAATGGTATTTTCTCTATGCTTAAATGTCAAATGTATATTGCTATTTGTTATTCTTAAGGTAAAGAATGACCAGACTCAAAAATAGAATCGGTATATAACCGACATTCCATGAAAAACCTGACATTACCAGTGGAGATGATAAAGAATACCATGGTAAGTTTTGAGCCTTATCATACTTTTGAGAGATAATTAACATTTATTCAAGTAAGGTCTTTCATTCTCTATTTTTGAATAATCTCATTAAATTTGCTTTGATTGACGCAACTAAGGTAATCTGTTGACATATCCCCAAGAAATCTGTTCATACGACACATACATGTTCACATACTTGAGAAAGGATTTTAGGCCATCTTTGATTTGATATTGAGCCTTAGCCATTTTTTCTGCAAAATTATTTCCCTAGTCAGCCATGTTTGAGCCCTCAATGTATGATTTCTTCTTTGATAAACCCAAATATTTACCAAGCCACAAGAAAACATACTGGACACACCATTGCTATCTAATTTTCTTGCACACTCTTATTAATTAATATGACACAGAAATGCAAAGAAATGGGAAAACTGTGGAGATTACTTTTCGATGATAAGGATAATCAATGAAAAAAAAAAAAAAAAAGAAATCATTTCTGGGCAAAATGTCGAAAAGCTAGAAAGAAGTGTGCTACATTACAGAATGAAAAGATAGCTTTTGAAAACCTCTGACGTCATTTCATTAGCCACTGACCTCTGGCCACGCTACAACCTATGAAAAGCCCTAATTGATCTCAAGTCTGTTACATGTGTGTGTTGTTAATCAAAATTGGGGTATGGAAAATAGTATTTCTTTAAATTGCATCAATATTCTTTCATGAGATTATGCCAAACATGATTAGTTTGTTTCCGTAAACTTCACTTCCTTCCTAATTGTGCATGTGATTTTTCGATTGGCCACCTTCTGATCACATGCCCCGTGAGAGACAAGTCACTATAATCGGAGTGAATTTTTGCTGAGAGCATTCTACGAGAGGTTTGTGAAATCGAAGCTATCCATGGAAGGTAGTAAAGTGGAGTGTTTGTTATATAACAATTCTTGTTGCTAGAATGATCATTCTTACTACATAGGGAATTTCAAATACCAATATAACAAGTGTTTATTTTTGCATATATTACGTACCAATGACAGAGAAGTGTTTTATTTTGCTAAAAAAAAAAAAAAATTCGGCGTCTCAGCTATCATGGTGCTAATGCATATACACATTTTTTTCAAATGGAGTTTGTAGGTAGCTTCACTGAAAACCTTCACGAGACAAAACTCGTCCACTAGGAATCACCTAGGGGTTTAATGGCTTATTGCATATGCTAAATGCAATCGTGTTATCTACGAAAGTGATTTTGTTATGCTGTTATTTATTACTAGGGACTAGTAATGTTTAGGTTGGGGGGTGTGATTAACCCTAATTAATGCAAAATGTAATTAAATTAAAAGGTCAATTGTGTAATTAAATAAAGTTAAACTAGTCAAAATAAATCTAATTAGGGTTAATGTGTGAATTAAGGATAATGCATTGAATGTTGTTCTTTTCAGGTTTTTATGCGTCAAAACGACGGGAGCCAATTATCAAAGCATGGAGAGCAACTTATCAAAGCATAGGGTGTAAATTATTAAAGCTCAAAACAAAGGGAGATCAAAGTGTAAATCAAGATCTTCTTGATATTTGTAATTAAATATCTTTTAGGATAAATATCTTTTAGGATATTTGTAATTAAATATCTTTTAGGATAAATATCTTTTAGGATATTTGTAATTAAATATATTTTAGGATAAATATCTTTTAGGATATTTGTAATTTGGATGCCTATAAATACCCCCCTTGGGGGCTTGTAATGGGCATCCTTCTCTTGTTTCATTTTTCTTGTAAAGAACATTTCTTCCTAGTGGAAAACACTCCAAAGGTCTTGAATCTTTTTCTTGAATCATCTTTCAAGTATTATTGCTTTATTTACTTTCTTGAGTTATTGTTTTAGATCTTGGTTGTGAATTAAACACCAAGAAGTTGTTGTTTTCTTTTTATTAGATCTTGGTTGTGAATTAAACACCAAGAAGTTGTTGTTTTCTTTTTATTAGATCTTGGTTGTGAATTAAACACCAAGAAGTTATTGTTTTCTTTTATGTTTTTATTATATCTTGGTTGTGAATTAAACACCAAGAAGTTATTGTTTTCTTTTATGTTTTTATTATATCTTGGTTGTGGATTAAACACCAAGAAGTTGTTGTTTTCTTTTATGTATTATCATCTCTTGGTTGTGGATTAAACACCAAGTATTTATTGCTTTCTTTTAATTTAAGTATTGTTTTCTTTTACTTCCATTGTTGGAGCTTCCTTCTTCCCCTTAGAGGAGTGAAACTCTTCCACTTTTCTAGAGCTTTACCAAAGCCGTGAAGGGTGGAACGTGATTCACTCATTCTTTGTCGAAGATCGGCTCCTTGTTTAGCTATTTTACTTTAAAGCATTTCACTTTTAGTGCTTGAGCATTTTACTTTGTAACACCTTTTGGGGATGAGTACCATTCATCATTCTAGCTTTACCATAGCTATGAAGGGTGAGTAGTCCTCATTCACTCTTTGGGAAGGGATGATAGATATGTAAAAGATTAATCCGGACATTATGTTTGTGTATCACCTTTATGCTTAAATGTTCTATACTCCACTTGATTTTTGGGTGATTGAATGCACCTAGCAAAGTAAAGGTACTTTGTATAATCAACGGATCTTTCTATGATAAATGGATGACTCCTACATGGAAAGATCCATTGATTCAAGGCAAGTACCCTAACTAACTCTTCATGACAAACTTTCAATGTCCACCATTATTGCACTTCATTCCTATCTTCCGATTAATTTGCCGTTGACACGGGAGTTAATTGAGTTATAAAGCATAAACATAATGCACCGGATAATCAACTACATATTCTGATTCCCGAACCAAAGAGTGTTTGTTACATTTAATCATCTTATATTTTGTCTAGAAAAATACCCATTGGAAAGAATTTTACATTCTATCCAAAACTTCCCACAACTTCAAAATCATAATATTTCCAGTTACAAGTCTTTCTCACTATTTACTTCAAAGAACACCAACCATAGTTCCCTGAGGATTCGACTCTGGACTCAAACCAGATTATTACTACAACTTGACCGCCTGCACTTGGGTGTACACATTTCGGATCAAGTCAGGGTTGTTATAGGGATTGTAAAAGGCATTCACCGCATTGACTGGGTCACTCAACGCCTTCTTCAAAGTGGGGATTGTAGGGCAATCACTAGTTGAATGCCCTTTGATCTCATAAATTGAACATAACTCATCTAGTGAGACGGTTTGAACCTCATTCACCTTTTTCATCTCCATGGCCTCAATTTTCTTAGCAAAAATTGTAATTCTTGCATTCAAGTCATCCTCCTCCTTCAATTGATATTTTTCCCCTCCTAATAGTACATTTGAGGTCTTAGACTTAGAATCAGGGGATTGAGTCTCCCAAGCTTAGGCCCTCTCGGCTAAGGAATCAAAGTAGCCAAAAGCCTCTTCTGGTTCTTTAGCCATGAACTCCCCATTACACATCATTTTCACTAATTGCCTCTTTTGGGAAGACAAAACCTCATAGAAAAAACTTATAATCCACCAACTTTCATATCCATGGTGAGGGCATGATGCAAGTAGTTCCTTGAACCTCTCCTAACATTGGCAAAACGTTTCATCGTCCCTTTGAGAAAAATTCATGATTTGTCGCTTCAAAGTGTTTGTTTTCTGAGTTTGAATTTTTTTTTAAGGAACTCTTCTTGCATTTCCCGCCATGTTCCAATAGATCTTAGCCTAAAGGAGTTTAACTGCGTTTTAGCCTTATCCTTTAGAGAGAAGGGAAAAAAACTTCAAACGAATTATACCTTCTGTAGCTGCCAAGTCTTGAAATATGGTACAAACCTCCTCAAAGTCACGAATATGAAGGTAGGAATTTGCATAATCTAAACCACGAAATTTAGGCAACAATACAATCATACCCAGTTTAAAGACAAAATGATGAGCTTGCATGGGATAAATGATGCATGAAGGTGTAGTGTGATGGGCGGGATTCAAATAATCTCTCAATGTTCTAGCATTATTGAAATTCACATTAGCACGCCTATTGTTTACTTCCTCAAAGCGTCATTGTCACCATGAATACTCCTAGCATCATCCCCTGGTGGGTCCGCTTGTGGCATGAAATGATTACGAACCCCTTGTGGGTTTTGAGATACCCTGGGGTTTTGAGCTAATTGGGGATGTGGAGGTAGCAAAGGGTTTTGACCTATCGGATAATTTTGTGCCATCCTAGGATGTGTATGTGCTTATGGGGGTGTGTCAAACTAATCTCCAAATTGTGAGTCAAAATCCTCCCTAATCAACCTTCCACCAATTTCTCTATTCTAAGAGGTCATGGAACAATAACCAACACAAGTAGCAAAACAAAATAAAATGCAAGAAAATTAAATAACAAATACATAAAAGTGGAAAGAGTTTACCCAATCTTCGCCTATGCAAAAACTGAGCAAACCTCAAATGATGATGGATCACTCCTCAATCGCACCTTCTCCCTAACAACGGCGCCAAAAATTGGTTTTGTCTTAGAAGATGTAAACTCAAGTGTAGGTTATCGAACAAGTAATAATTCTTAGTGATATCCAAGGTCGATCCATAGGGAGTTGGGAATTGATGGAGTGTATAAAAGATCAAAGAAATAAAATATGAAAATATTTGAGAGTTTGGTTTGTTAATTGGAATTTAGTCAAAATTAAATAAAAATTGTTTATGAAAAACTAGTTTGGGAAAACACTAAGGCACTAGGTACTATTTCAATACACTTGGGTAGCAATTAACTCCTAATTTCCAATCTCAAAAGGATTTGGAATGGATTACTTAGGAAATTCACTATTGTATAATCAAAAAGTTTATCCAAATGATTTTGAGCATCTAATTGTCAATTACAAGCATTCACCATGCAGTCTATGATAAATCAAGCAATTGAACAATCAAATACCCAATTTCATAAAGAGTAACCAATCAATTAACTAAAGATAATCTCTAATAATTCAACCTAAGTATGGAAATCTAGTTATTCAACTCACATGGAATCTCAAGATTTCATCTCATATAGCATAATAATTCAAGAGATTATATAGAGAGAAAGCTTTGCTAAAACAATGAGAATTGAATTAATAGAGCAAACCTTAATTAAGAACTAAGGAGTCAGAATTTAACCTAAACTGGCAAAAAAAACCTAAAAGATACCCAGAAAAGTACTAGGGTAATTTTTCTAAAGAAGAAGGTGCCTATTTCTCACATCATCGAGGCTCTCCTGATTGGTTGGGAGCACGAACACACGTCCGAATTTTAACAACATCCGGAAGTGACAGTGCTTAAACACATGTCTGGACATGACAAAAATGACATCCGGACACGGCCTTCTATAATTCTGGCATGTTTGTACCTCTGTTATAGCACCTCACGTCTAGACATGGGTAAATGAAGTTCGAACTTGGCCTTCTGAAGCTCAAACTCCAATTTTTTTATGTTTTCTTTGTGTGCTCCACTTCCTATGTTTGCCTATTTGCCTCTAATTCTTGCCATTTTACCTGCAAAATAGACAAACACCAATTAAATCATGATAAACTAAAATATGACATTAAACATATACAATTAAGTCCATACTCGTGACAATTATCCCAAAAATGATAGGAAAAATATACACTATTTTGGCTTAATCACTCAACTAGAACTGAGCTTTTCAATCCCGAGGAGAATGATCGTGCTCTCCTTATGAATCTCAATCTCCTAGATGAAAAAAGGAATGAAGCACTACAAAGAATTGCAGTTTATCAAAAGAGGACAGCCCAATATTACAACCAACAGGTCAAGGGAAGAAGTTTCAAGGTGGGGGACCTCGTCTTGAAGAAACTCTTACCTACAAGAAAAGACCCCAAACACGGAAAGTTTGGCCCAAACTGGGAAGGGCCTTATATTGTCAAGAGGATAGTCCGACCTAGTAATTACGAGCTACAGGAAGACGAGGGAAAATATTTAGCACACTCATGAATGCATATCACCTCAAAAAGTACTATCAATAGTAGCCAGGGGTATCAAAACATCTGTTATTTTGCAAAACTTATGGATTATTCTTTTCAAAAGTCAGATCAATGAATAAATAGCTAAGTTTAGAAGTCAAAAAATCTTGAGTACACAAAATTTTTCCAAGAGTAAAAGCTGAGCACCATCACTTGAACTCGTCAAACGAGGATGAGCTCTTTAGCTCATATTTATAGTAAACTTTTCAACTTATAGAGCACTTCAGCTCACAATAAGCATCTTCAAATGCTTATAAATTCAAACAACGATAAGCTTTTCAGCTCATGCTTACGATAAGCTTGTCAACTTATAGAGCATCTCAGCTTGCGATAAGCATGGGTGCGCTCTTCAACTCATACTCACGATAAAATTTTGAGCCTATCGATCATCTTAGCTCACAATGAGCTTTCCAGCTCATACCATGAAAAGCTCCTAAGCTCGAAGAAAGACGTGCTATTCAGCTCGAGCTTCTGACAAACTTTCCAACCTGGAAGAGTTTCTCAACTCCTAAGAGATGAGTTTTGATCACTAAAGTCCAGAATTAGGCTTAGTCATCAAAAATAAATCACCACAGATAGAAGGGGGCATACATGCGACAAGGGAACTAGTATTCAGCACAGAAAGAGAAAGGATTTGTACATTCTACTTCTGAAGCAAATTACAAAAAAGAATATTACAACTTGTCGGCTTAAGGCCCAGTTCTTTTTTTATCTAGTTCCTCCAACCGTATCTTCAACAAGGCACTCTCCCTAGCAAGCTCACAAGAAGAAGCTCTCCCTTCTTCAAAACCAGCTCATGTCTCAAGATGAGCTTAGAAAGAGAGAAGTCTCCAAAAGATTCGGGACGAGCAGATGAGGAGGGGGACCCCATAAGACTTTTTCTAAAGGAAGAAGTAGCAATATCCTTTCCAGTCCTCTTCTTACCAGGAGCTTCCTCTGTAACCTCCGAGACGGGCTCAACAACCTCTAGAGTAGGGGCTGGTCCCAGCCCAAACTTAAAGAGTTTTTGGGCTATAACCAACCTCCTAAAGGACATTGGTCGATGAGCTGATAAACTGAGAATCCTATAGAGCTCAGACAGGGACTTCCATAAGGTATCCTTTGTGTTAATCAAGAAAACAATTTGTTAAAAATAACACAAGAAGAAAACTAAATATTTATGGGAAAAAATGCTCATGGGTCTTACCCATATTAATGGGGTTCCTCCAGATTCGAGGAACCCGAAGGGCCTCTACGACCTCTCCTCCAAATTCCCAAACATTCCTCAAAACGAAGAAAAAATGATGCTACCACCCTTCTGAAGGGACAGAAAAGACAATCACTAGCTCATGCACTTGAGCTCTCTAGGAAAAACAGTAAAAATAAAGGGGAAAAGCAAGAACTAGGTAAAAATAGTGCAAAAATTTAGCAAAGGAAGGAAAACTTTCATTATCCTCCATACGGAAAAGGAAGAAAAATCCCAATAAAAGGCTCCACCCCTCCGGTGAAAGTTTAGAGGGACACAAGCCAAAGTAAATGAAGATCCACTTAATATGCGGAGACATGGGACACTTGAGCCTAGCCTTAAAAGTGAATTCAAAGAAACATACCTTCCTCGATGAAAGCATGCTGCAAGGCTCATTGGTGGAAAGAACGTGGACAGAGACACCAATAGGGAATTGGTATCGTCTCTTTGTAGCTTTAACCTTATCCTTACAAATGTTGTTGGGAACTAGTAGAGCACCCCAACTCGGGTTTTCTAAGTGAAGCTGCACATCTCCTAAACACTGAGGAAATAGGGGCATCCATATCGTGAGAAAAAGAGAGAAACCTTGCTTAAAAGTAGTTTCCTTTTTAAACAGATTATAGAGGGAGAACTAACTTAAGGGTGATCACATTTTTATTGTCAGAAGTGACAAACGATTGGCCTTCCCAAAGGCATTCAGCATGATGAGGCACAATTAATAGGGAATAATTGAAGCAGGCCAACCATTAAGGGGGTGTATCTAGCCGTCTTTTTTAACTTCATGACATTTTAATGGCACGAGTAAGTACAATCATCTTAATCTTGTCTTATAAATAACCATCGTGATACCACCTAACAACTTGTGTTAAAGGTGAGTTTCTTAGCCGATGATAAGGTTTCTTCAGTTCATATCTTAAGGAAGCTGCTGAGTTTAGGCTTAGGGGTAGACTTTTCAGCCCATGCCTCCAATTCAAGACTTAGCAATAGGATTTACAACCATCAAGACTCAGGGGGCCACTCGAAACTAGAGCCTGGTGATTGAAATCCTATAAAAAAAAGAGAGAGAGATCACCACCACAAGGCATTCATCTTTTAACAAGTGAAAGGGGGCAGGAGCATACAGGAAAAAGATGAACAAATAAACACAAATTACATTGCAAAAGGAGAAAAATCCAAAGTTTTCATTCCAAAAGAAGGAAGGACCGAGGAGTCACATTTAAAAAAATAAATAAAGAGAAATGCAAATAGTCATTGGTGATCAGTAGGGATCAACTCTTCCCCTCCTCTGGCTAGAGCTCTGACCTCTACATCTCTAATCACAACCATTTCCTCATCAAAAACAGGCAGAAAGGAGTGAAAGCCCAGTTCAAGAAATTTAGCCTGAGCTTGTTTCTAAAAGTTTTCAAAGCCATCTACAAAGCTGTTGGTCGACTCCAAATTCAGAACATCAAATTTTTTCTTCCTAACCACCGCGGTCAAACCTCAATCGAGTACTTCACTGTATCACATTGCATCACTCCTCAATCTTCTGGGCCAATTGATCCCTTTGAACAATCTTAGTAGTGATGGAGGCAATTAGATGTTGAGACAGCACCGTGCATTGTTTCTTAACAGAAGACAGTTCGGCTTCCCTTTCATCTAAAGACGCCTTGATACGTTGGTTTTTAGGGGCAAGGGTATTGGCGTGGGTAGCGGCCTGTATAAAAGAATAATACGATGAAAAAGATGAAAAAGTTTCAAAGGAAGGCGAGAACAAAAGGATAAAGGACTTATCGCCATCAAACCATGAAGGGTGTTTCCCACCCTATTAGCATAACTCAAAGTTGAGGAGCGGTGGAGGTCAACAGAAGGTATAATCCCCATTAACTTGAGACTCACCAGCTGCATGTTGCATAAAAGGCTGGGCTGAGCAGGAGGCAGAGTAGAAGAGCTTGGAGTAAAGGATCTCCTCGAATCACCAAGGATAATTTTCGCTTCAGAGTCATCATCTCCAGTCACAAGAACGTCATGCTCGCCTCCTCGGGGGCTGGTTGGGATAAGAGGCGGTTCAGGGATCACAGGGGCCAACCTGGGCCTCTTATCACTCTTATCAATAGGAGTCCCATCCTGAGCCCGCCGACAGTTCTCTAACGTGCTTATGACCAGAACTCGATCGCGAGTCATACTATTAACACATGCGAAAAGGAAAAATAAGAGTTTACGAAGCTATAACAACAACCACAACTATAGGTACCACAAGTGATGAACTCACTGGGAAATACCTTCCCCGACACAAGGGTAAACTCTAGTCGGGACACGAGAGGATCTACGGCTCAGACCAAATCCCAGAAAGACTTGGCATCACAAGCTCTAGCTCATGCAATCAAGACCTGTTTAGAGGCCGTCAAGGGAGGCTTCTAATCTAACACTCCAAACAAAGGGAGAAATTAAGGAGTTAAAAAAAAAAAAAAAAAGAGAAGAAAGATGAGAAAGGGAATTGAGCTCAACAAAACCAACTCACCCAGATTCCTGAGCATTGCCAACATAAGTGGAACTCGGATAATTGAGGTAATCTCATCTGCGAATTCCCAACCTTACCCCGACACAACGAAAAAGCAATTCTGCCAGCCCTCAAGTGGCGTAGGGAGCTTAGATATCAACTTGGGGGCAACCTCTCTCTGTGCGAAGCAATAACAACCACAAAGAGAAGAAGGAAACAAAGAAAAAAAGGAAAGAAATTCAGGGACACTAGGAGAAGACTCTACTGCAAATTGACACTAGAAGACGGGAAAAAAACCTAACAAGCCCCATCCATCCACTGTTAATCTTGTATGACAAAGTTTAAAGAAATGAAGAATCGACCTAATAAAGGATGACATAGGGAATCGAAGCCCAACTTGGAAAGTAGATTCGAAAAACATACTCTGTCAAGAGAAACGCTATTATAACGAGCCATTGAAAATGGGGCATCAGCAAAGACCCCACTAGGAAACCTATAGCATTCCCGAATTTCTGCAACGTCTGTCGCTGTTAGCTCACCGGGTTCCGACGAAAGGAAAAACTCAGGATCTATGGTCCCGAGAGAAGCACTTTTACCCATCACAAAAGCCCTAGTGGCTGCCAAGCCAGCCTCGATATCCATAAATGATTATGGAGCTCAAAGAGGAATAGGAAGTTGAACTTCTCAATAGACGAAGGATTTCACAACAAAGCACAAAAAGGACAATGGCGAAAAAGAAATCCACTAGAGGGAAAATTTAAATAGTTTTCCTAATTTTGGCTCTTCAATTCTTAGAAATGCATTTAATATGGGCATTAAATATGAATGAAAATTTGAGACATGTGTTGCAAAAGAGAAAGAAGTGGCACGCAAATCCAGCGCACATTGTACCCTATAGCTGCCCACTTGCACTATGAAGGCATAACCGTCACAATCACGTCTCCTCAATCTCTTTGAAAAACAAAAAACATGCTTCGAAAGCCAAGTTAAGTTTTTCAACAACACCTAGAGACTTCCCAAATCGTTCAAAAGGTGAGCTCTTAAGCTCGTGTCTCCGACGAGTTTGCTCAACTTATAAGAGCTTCTCAGCTAGGACCAAAGGATGAGCTTTTCAGTTCATACCTTGGATAAACTTTTTAGTTTATATCTGGGCTACCTATCTCGTTCAAAAAAAGACCGCCAAATCTCTCGAAAAAATGATCAAAATACTAAGTCGCCCAAACCTATCAGCTCGATCAAGGAAAAAAGTTCATCATTGCTACAAGGCTAAAACGCCTTCCAGCAAATAATGGGGGCACATGCTCGAAAATAGTCATATAAAGGAAACAAGAGAGTCATATTTTATCACGAAATAAAGTTTTTACAAAGAACGCTAGTACAAAAGAAAGTTTTACAAGAACTCTTTTCAGCTCAGCTCAGCTCCTATTTCTTCCCTGGAAGTTCAATGGTATCCGTAGATAGAACATCAGGAGCCCCCTCAGTAGAAATCTCGAGATTCCCTTCAGCATGAGCTTCAGGTACCCCACCATCCTTCCTCTTCTCCTCAGTCTCAGGAAAGACGGGCTCGATTGAATCAAAGTCCAACTTTGGGAACAACGTCTTAGCCTATCCCTGAAAATTTTTGAAGTCATCCAAAAAACTACTCGCGGCCTCTTTGCGAGCTTCTTCATTTTTGCTTCCTGGGCTTTCAGGAGGTCAGTCAGCTCAAGTTGAGCCCTCAGAGCCTCTTCGTGATTAGTCTTCAGCCACTTTGCATCTACCTCAGCCTTCGCCTCGGCAGAGAGGGGCGATCTAAGGGCATAGTCAACTTAGTGATCTGAGAATCCTTCGTGGATGACACCCCAATCAGTTCAACAATCTTAAGGTCCTTAGAAGATGATTCCTTCTAAAGAAACCCTTGTGAAATTCAGAGCTAGTCCACCTAGTGGCGAAGATTTTCCATATTTTCTTTGTAGGAGACTAACTCAAGCGTTTGAGCTTTGTTACGGGTGAATAGCTTTTTCCCTTCAACATTGAGGGCTTTGATAAAGGCAATATACGGCAGACAAATGAACAAATTTCAAAAAAAAAAAAAAAAGGAGAGAGAGACCTAGGAGAAATGAAGAAAAGAGAATTCTTGAGGGAATCATACAGCGGCAAGGCCATGAACGGCTTGGGCGATTTTATAGTTGTAAGGAGTTGTCACTAGCCTGCTTAGCTTGTCATTTGAAACCACGCTGAAAAGAGCCTTCATAGCCTCTAAAGGCTGGCTAAGAAATGGAAACTCATTTTTGGACTCCCCCAAGGGGATTTAAGTTGGTCTCACTTTTTTATTCTTTAATCCCACTCTCTACTTTCTTAGTAACAGTAGGAAGAGTGAGCTTAGGGATAATAGGGGAAAGAGGAAGAAGTATGACGTTTCCAAAAGGAGGAAGAGTGCAGCCGGCTGAAACATCGACAACCTCCTTGGTCAGCTTTTACTCCCCAACTAAGGTCCGAGCTGTAGGGCTTACGCTGGGGCTCTATAAAGTCTTTGGGAGAGAACTCGACATGACCTTAGAGGCGGGAGGAGGATCGAACCTAGGCTTCTTGGGAGGAGGAAGGTCGGTCTTCTTAAGTTGTTTACTCTGTTTACACTCCTCCATGTTCGTCCTGATCAGTTCTTGGTTGGGAGCCATCTCAGCAATATCAGTGGGAGGAAGCTCTTTAACAGGAGGGTCGAAACTGTATTTGGCCAAATTCTTAGCTGTAACGAGCTCCTCAAAGGACCTCAAACCGTGGGCCTCAGCCTAGGAAGTTCGAATTATCTCTTCAGTAGAAACGAAAGCTAAATATTTTGCAAACATAATTCGGATCAGAAAAAAATTCAAGGAGAACGTTGAAACAAAATAATGATAGGAATACTATCTAAACAAAACATACGAGTGTTACGAGGAACGTCCCAAATACGAGGAACTCGAGAGGTGTTATTGGAATCCCTTATCAGCTCTCAAGTGTCCCCGGAGACAAAGAATAAGCTCTTTTTCCAACCCTTATAAGAAGTAGAGAGGTCATAAATCATTGCCTTGGTGAAATACAAGAAGTCTGGAGCTGGAGAAGACTTGAGATGGTAGTAATATGCAAATTTGGATAAAGTGGGAGGCAACTCAATACAACACTCTTGCCAATAAACCAGTAGGCCTACTAGAAGGCCCCATCTATTGGGAGACAACCGAGTTGTACAAACATTATAATGACAAAGTACCTCACAAATAAAAGGGTGAATAAAAAACCTAAGCCCAGCCTCAAAGGCTGTCACAAAAAAAACAAGTCTTCCTAGGAATATTGAAATTGCATATTTCCTCGACCTCAAGGACATGAAACATTACTTCTAGAGGGAAACTGTACTGCTCTATAAGCTCTTGAGCCTAACTAGCAGTCATACTACTTCGAGTTGAGGCTGCACTGCAGGTCAGGTGAGAAAGATCCTAGAGCGCCTTTTTCTTTTCGAAACTATTGAAGAAGACGAGCTTCCCTTCTTCCCCCTTTTCCTTTTTCTTGATCTATCGGATGGTCCAGCTTGAAGTACCTCATTCCGACAACCTGAAATTGAGGCTTTAAGGTCTAAAACAGAAATAGGGGAGCCTAAAGGTTGTTCTGAGGGGTTATCCCTTGTCTCAACCAGCGCCAAAGGGAATTCCTCTTCTTGAACCTCCTCCACCAAAAGATTCTCTTCCTCCTCAGAAGAACAAAAACCATCACCCTTAGAACCGTCCATTTGTGTTTAAGAATTCGAAGGAGTCGACTCAAAGGAAGTGTCTAAAACAACTCTCACCATTGGAACCCCACACCGCAAATCACGGTAAATTTTGGGAAGATGAGAGCGATAATCTGTAATCGCTCTAAGGTCGAGGCTCCAGAACCTCACTAAAGACAACCTAAACAGTAAGGGGAGACTAACGAAGAGAGGTAAATGTGCGAAAGACTTCGAAGAATACCTAAAATAGCAAAACCTAATAACCACAAATCGGAACCCAATAGACCACCACCAAGGGTTAATTCTATCTAGGATGAAGAGAGAAGAAAGAAACACACCTAACAAGAAGGTGAATTAAGTAAAGTTAGAAGATCAAGTGGTACAACTTCGGTGACTCTTGAAGCTCCTCTTCTCTCTCAACGGAAAGGGTTGAATACTTTTCTAAAGTGCATTGTAAGTTCAAATATCTTCTGGGTTTTGGCAGTTTAAATTTATATGACTTTCATAGCGTTTAGCAGTTGTAGGGATAGGGAGCTACAAGTAGTGCTTGAATGGGAAGACTCTTTTGAGTTGTTTTCTTTCAAAAAGGAGTGCTTGAAAAGAAAGCTACAAAGGCCGATAGAAGCACTCACATGTCAAATACAGTTGATGGTTGAAGACAGGAACCTCCAGAAGCAGACGACAGCATGCGTGTATGATGACATCTTCGACGAAGACTCCTTTTCTTTTTACATAAAGCAATACATTGTTCCACTTGAGAAGATGAAGGCCAGAAATGCACCATCAACCACAGTACAATCTCCACCGCCATCAACATAATTTGGTGAATCCGGCCTCCAAGATAACAGAGGGGTGCAAAAGTTTCCTTGGCCCGGACGGAGATTGGCCCTCGAGTGCAAAGGCAGAAGGGAGCTTGACTGCGAGACCCACCCGTCGAGTAGGGACGAAAGTCGGTCTCGCAATGGATGCCCCAACCTTCCTCCCTTTACCTTAAAACGCGACGTCAATGACATATAGACTTTAGGACCTAGCTTCCCAGAAAGCACTCCGTGTTGATAGACCCAAGGTATGGACTTTCAGTTCACATGCACTACTTCGGATTTTTGGGGTAGTTACCTAAACCGTCAAAGGATATAGCTTCAAATATGCTGCATTACGAGCATTAAATGCACTAGGAAGTCACTAAAAAGGTGTCCAAGGTCCACTGCTTGTAAAGGCCACATGTACGCACGGGAAGAGAACTTCCCATCAATTCAGGAAATGGGGAGTAAACTTCGATTCAAACCCCCGAATTGAAGACAGAGATGATACTATTCGAGCTCGGGTTGGGAGGCAACTGATCGTATTTCGATAAAATAATTTTCATTAGTTATAGCTCAACCTCGAACAACATGATAATGAAGGTAGAAAAGGAAGGTTGGCACCATTTGGAATTAAACATGTCCGGGCCTCCTCGACAGAGAAAGGTATTTAGATCGACAAGCATAATAACCCATAGCTCGTGCATTGTTATTAGAGGTTTAACCCTCTTGAGAAGCATCACTCCGTCACGTCAGTGTACTTCTAGAAGAACCTGCCATGTCACTTCTAGGGAATGTAGCCTCTAACGACTCGATATTCCCTCAACAACATCTCTTAATATTCTCCCCACAAAATCGTAACAAACTAGGAGGGTCACATGATGATGACCGGGGGACCCACCCCTCGTGAATGTATATATATATATATATATATATATATATATATATATATATATATATATATATATATTCATAGGCCTTCTCCGGAAATGGTATGAGAAAATATTGTAGCAATCTTCTTTCCTAAGTAATATAGAGACCCCCAAGGAGTAAGATACTCCATTAGAGTGGACTAGTCAAGTTTCAATGCTAGTGAACCATTACAATTTGTGTGACCCCCATCGTTTATTATCTGCTTTTCAATACTCACAATCTCACTCTAAAGCCTTAAGCTTTTCAGCTAAAGCATCACTCCCTCAATTACTTCTCTAATTCGGAATCCTCACGCTTACAAATTCATACATCATCAGATATAAAGAAATTTCCGTTGTGAATTGCGAATTAGTATATAGACCAAGACATTGTGTTTCAAGATAATTGGCCGTGCTCGATTTCTATGGAAATCATTGTCCGTTGCGATTAAGAAGAGCAGAGCGAATTGGGTGCTAGTTGGAATTTTTTTTTAATTGTGCAAAGCAATTGATTTTCAAGAAAAAATTTGATTGTCCAAACTGTACCAAAATGGTGCCGTTTTTGGCTCATGGACAATGTTATCTATGTACACTAAATTTGTGCACCAAAAGAATACACTAAATCATTGCCAGTCATTGGATCAACGAGATCAATTATTATCCAACGACTACCAATAATTTGGTACACATTTTTGATGCAAATGGAAGTACTCTCACCTTACAGCAGAGAAGCTCCACCCACACGGAAAAGGTGAAGTGTGCACAATAATTAAAATTAAATGCTTATAGGGATTCGCACTGTCACTGAATCCAAGATCTGCTCAACCAAAAAAAAAAAAAGAAAAGAAAATCATTCAGTTCTTTAATTTTAGTTGATGTACCGGCTGTAATGTTAGTTGATGCCTAATGGGGAGGTAGAGGAGAATAAATATAATATATAAACTTTCTGACAGGTATTTTTTTTTTTTGTCTTTTAGGGGGAAAGAGGGAGAGCTAAACACCAAAAAGCTGAAGGAATGGTGATGGCAGAAAAAGGCAACAGAGGAACCAACTAAGGCACTGTCCGTGAAAAAAATAAAATAAAAAAGTTTTGCATTTGCTAAAGTTATCTCCGTTCCCCTTTCTCTCCCTCTGTTTCTTTACCACTACTCGGCTTGTTTGACTTGGTGTCATCAGAATTTCTGCTCTCTGTCTCCATGATTCACTCTTTTTGGAGGTTCAGTGATGGGGTGATTCTATTATATGAAAAATTGATTGCTCTATGTGAGGTTAGGAAATGTGCTGACTGTAATATGGTGAACTGGAGATGAAGCTTGTGGGGTACTTGTTCTTCGATTTCCGGGTTTGTTGTTCGGAAGTTTGGGTTCTAATTGGAATTTAGGGCTTGGAATTACTCCAGATTCTGAACTTTTCAGAAGGTAAAGTGTTTCAGGTTTTAGAATCCTAAGCAGTGCAGTGCTCACTCAGTTTCCTGATAAGGCGGTGGATTTACGCTATGTAAATTCAAGCACCCTTTCCGTTGGGATTTTCGATTAATGTTTTAGGGCTTGAAGAAAAATGGCAGCTGAATCGAACAATGGGTTTCACCCCGGCCAGACTTTGGGCTCTGCACTTAATCGACATGCTATATCGTTTCAATCGGGTGCGATAAACAGCACTTCTGAAATGATTCCTATGGGAAATTACTATGGGCATGGGGTAAATAGTATGGGGGGCATGATGTTTTCTGGGAATTCCAGTATTATGAAGAACAATTCAGGAATTGCGACACAAGCTGGGAATTCCTCTCCTCCTCTTCTGCTGGATTCCATGCCAGGGCTCAAGCACGATAGGGGTTTCGCTGTGGAGTGGTCTGTTGAGGAACAGTACAAGTTGGAGGAAGACCTTGTCAAGTATGTAGCTTGTTCCTGGTCTTTATGTTTATGACTTGGTCATATCTTTGATTGAGAAAATGCTTTTAGTTGCTCATTAGCTTATAAATGCTCTTCATGGCCAGCTCTTACATTTTTCTTTGGTTAAATCCAATTATGAACTGTTGAGGTAAGTGAATTTTTAAGCGTGTGATGACTGAATGTGACAAAGCAAAGATGATATAGCTCAATTAAAATTTTGTTATTGTTTTCTAGCTGAAAAAGAAAAAAGGACACTGAAGTAGCATTGTTGATTGGATATTCTGTCAGTTTCTCTACAGGAATCCAAAAACACAATAGAAAAATGAACCATACCCAGTTCATCTGATAACTCAAAAATACCATTGCTTAGTCTTCCTGGAATTGAGCGCCCCATACTAAAAAACCTTAAGTCAGTGATGTTTCTGATCTTCCTTCTTGAGTTGATGCTCCTCCTTCATCTTTTCCTATCCATTCTTTTGTTCTCTCTCTCTCTCTCTCTCTCTATATATATATATATATATAGCCTTTAGTCAATACTAGGAGAAAACATCATCTTTGACATTCTCTGGGTATTAGCTTTGACGATCCCAGTTCTGAACCCATGGACTCCACTCAACTTGAAGAACGGTATCCTATTCGCACTTTCAATCCACTTGTGAGACTTGGTTTTGTTGATACTTGTTTTCCTCCTCCTTATTGTGCTTTTCTTATTCCTTTTTTTTTTTTTTAACTCTGTGCAGTTCATCTTAGGTTTAGCTATTAGGGCCTTTTTCATAGATTTCTTACTCCTTCCTGACGACTGTATACTCGTCATCATCCTGGATTGACCTTCTTTAATAAGTTGTTGATTTACAGCTTTAAGCTGTTTGGACTCTTTTAAATGTGGATAATAGGCATTAGCCTGGGATCTACCCCTAGATCTGCATCCTCCGCGACCTCCACCACGGAAATTACCTCGTCCCCTATGAACCCTGCAAAAATTCCCTATTTAGAAAATCAGGGAGAAAATTTAATTATCTCTTAACATATTCAATTTTAAAATCGAAAACCGATAAAATAGTTTGCCATCTGGCAAATATTTGTTTAGAAGCAATGTTCTTTATATCTTGTTCTAAAACATTCTTAGCAGAACTACAGTCAATTCTTAATAGAAACTCTTGATTTAACAAGTTATCTTTAAATTTACTAATACATTTTACAATAGATAAAATTTCTTTTTTAATTGTAGAATAATTTAATGGAGCAGTTCCCCATTTACTTGAGGTAAATCTAATATGTAATTCGTTATTACTATTAGGATCATTTTGCTTAAGAATACTTCCATAACTTGTATCTGAGGCATCAGTCTCTACTATCTTATATCAGTCAGGATTTACCAATGACAGGCATGGTAATCTTTTAGCTTTAAGCTTTATTTTTTCTTACTGTTCCAGCGTGAAGATCTGTTCAGAGCGACGGATTCTTCTAAAATCTAGAATATAAAATAGCAGTATCTTGGGCAAGATTTTTATAAAAATCTGTTAAATAATTTAAACTTCCCAAAAATCGTTGTAATTGCTTCTTATCTTTAATTTCATCAGGAAATTTTGAAGCGAATTCAATACTCCTTTCAATTGGGACCATATTCTCTTGTTCAGTATAATGTCCTAAAAATTGAACTTTAAGTTGGAACAATTTCATTTTAATAGTAGAAATTACTAAACCATTTCTTCTTACAACTTGAATAAATGTATGTATTTAAATGTTTAAAATGACGATCAATAGAATCAGAAAAGATGAGTATAACATCTATGTAAATAATACAAAATCCATAATAAGGATAAAATATATCATTCATTATATTTTGAAATTTTGAAAGGGCATTTTTAAGCCCAAATGACATTACATTCCATTCATAATGACCAAATGGTACTGTGAAAACAGTTTTATACCTGTCTTTCTAGCGATTTGAATCTATCAATATCCTGATTTTAAATCAAATTTAGAGAAAATCTTATCATTATACAAACGAGATAATAAATCCTTCTTATTTGGAATTGAATATCTAATCCACTACAAAACCTTGTTTAAAGGTTTGTAATTAATAACTAGTCTAGGAATCCCTCTCTCCTTTACTGCAATGTTATTTACATAAAATGCTGCACAACTCCAAGGAGAGTAACTTTTACGAATTAATGATTTCTCTAATAAAGAATCAATCTTTTTTTACAGAGTTCCAGATATTCTCTCATTTTCTGTATTGTTATTTACATAAAATGCTGCACAACTCCAAGGAGAGTAACTTTTACGAATTAATGATTTCTCTAATAAAGAATCAATCTCTTTTATACAGAGTTTAAGATATTCTTTATTCATTTGGGTAGGTCTTGCCTTAGTAGGAATGTCTTTTTCATTAAATTCCTTGATATAAGGAAGTGTTACTACATGTTTTTTCCTATCCCAAAAGGCAGAATGAATTATATCACAAATTTCTTGAATCATTTTATGTTCTAGTTTTTTTTTTTGAATTTTATTTTAAACTCATTAGTTTCCATTTTATCAGATATGCTTAAAATTTTAACGTCTTCTTTTAGAAAATATAGTTGATTTTCTTTATGAATCAAGTTTTCTTTTATCTGATCTATTATTTTTTATTTGAGGCAGAGTTATGAACTCAAACAGTATTTGTTGACCCTTTAAAGTAGTTAAAATTCCTTTAGAATCTATTCTTTCTATGGGTTCAATCATAGATAAGAATTGTGTTCCCAAAATTACTAATTGATTTTAATTTGCTATAAGCATAAATGTAGTGGGAATGCAAATTGTTTAATTACAGATATAAACATTTGAAAGTTTAAATTTTATATTTAATTTTGAACCATCAGCCGTACTTAATGACTAAGTTATTTTTTCAAAGTATTTTGTAGGAATTAATCATTCTTTAATGTAGTTCATGTCTGCTCCACTGTCAATTAATGCAATTGTTTCAACATCGAATTCTTGGTTAATCACAAGTATGATTTTAACATACAATTTTTGATAAATTATTTTTTTTAATACATTTAAGTATTCATTAGAAGAATTTAACTCTTTTGTATTCTCAATTTCTTCCTTGATTACTGGCATTCTTTCCGGTGCTAAGAGCATTTGCTTTATCATCTTTATTTCAACTTAAGTTGATTAATTTCTTCTTTAAGGTCTTGCATTGCGGTTTCATTTTCTTTAATTACCATAGTTTCAGATCTATTTAAAACATCTTTTAAAGAATAAGGTTGCGATAGAGAAGACTTCTTCTCTTCTGGAGTTATTTCCAGATTATGTTCTATAGCTTTTCTTTTAGATATATGATCTGAATTTGGTCTATAATATCCAGAATCAAAGTCTGTGACTTAGTTAAAGTATATATACTTAATTCATTCATGTATAATAGTTAGTTTGTACTTTATAATGTGATGAACAAGCTTTATCCTATTCTAATTTATCTTCATCAGATGAAGAATTACTTATTTCATCTTTTATATTACATAGTTCTTCTTCAGAAAATGAATTGTTAGAGGACTCCTCTTCGCCACTTTCTGAATTAATTATGGTCTTTAAAATTTTATCTTTAAGATCTTCATCGAAAATTAACTCATTTATTTTTTGTTTAGTTAGACACTTGGGAGTAATGTGTCCTAGTTTTCCACATTTTTCACACTTAATAGGTTTTTTACCATTTGCCTTACCTCTTTTAATAGGTTTGTTAGTTTTGTCTTCATTATAATTCCTTTTATAGCATTTTCTCATTTTCTTCTAAGGTTTAGAAATATGTTTTTCGTTTTGTTTGAGATTTTTCTTTTGGAATCTCAATATTATAGGCGAATTGATTACAAAATTCTCTTAATTCTTTACGACCTATTAATCTTTGTCTTTTAAGATGAACTTTAAGACTTAGATCATTATAGAGAGTTAAACCTTGTGATAAACATTCAAAAATTAATTCTCCGTAAGTATAATTTTCATAAGGGATTTTAAATCTACCATATCTCTGTTTTAAACGAATTCTTATTTTTTCAGCAAATAGGCTGGGTAATCCCGATATGAATTTTTATTTCCAAAATTCATTGTTAGCATTAGTTTTTAATAGGATTTTAGCCAAAAATACATCTTTATACCACCTAAATTGCGTTAAAGTGGGGCATCTTAGATTCATTAAGAGTTCTTTACTCTTATCTGTATTTTGTTGGCTTGTCGCTACAAAGTATTTTAAAATTGTTTGTATTAAGGTATATACAACGTCTTCTTGAGTTGTTATACTTCCATCAACAACTGTTATTATTTTTACTGCATTTAATATTTCAGATCTTTGGGTTAAACTTAAGTAATTATCCCACCAGTTTCTTAATTGACCAATAAATCCGGCTATAATAAATTTAGAAGTGTTATGATATGTATTTTGATTGGCTTTACATACAGATGTATACATAAGGATTTTATATAAAACTTGATGAATTATATATTCAGACATACCGTCAATATTCCACTCATAAATGGATGAAGCATCATATCCAGTTTGTTCAATAAAGAAATTTTCCTCATATAAAACATTTTGAGGTGTGGATCTTTGATAATAAGCCCTCATTGGAGGTGCTTGAGAATAAGTGTTAGTTTGTTTTTTAGGTTTAGAATACCCAATCTTATTTACTTCAGATTGCATTTGATGCAAAGATTCTTCAAACAGTTGAATTTCAGTTTCAGATTGCTCTAAACTCTCAGTTTGAGAAATTACATTTAAGGATAAAATTTTCAATTTATTTTTTAGTTCAGTTATGAACTCATCTTCAACCTTGTTATGAAGATTAAATTTAGATGTGTCAACTGGAGGTTTAATATTTACTTTCTCAATTTCAATTTCCTTTTCCTTCGAGGATTGAGAAGTAGATCCTTCTTGTTTTTGTTGATCTTTAATCAAATTTTCAATTCTTGTCAAATGCTGTCCTACAACTTGTAAGCAAACATTTATATAATTACTTTGTTTAATTGAAATATTACTACTAATATCATTATCTTTTAATGCATAGCAAACATTCATTACTATTTCTCCTGCTCCGTTTAAATCCAATTTAATTTGTTCAGAAGTTGGAGTGTAATTACTAGTTATATTTTTTCCCTTTAAAGTTTCCCATTTTTGTTGAAACTTTTCAATTGCATTTAATTGCTCAACTGTGGGTGGTGCATAATACATTAAAAACCATTTAACAAAAGGAATTATCCTTTTTTTTCTCTCAATAAAAGAGTAAAATATTTCTTTATATTTTGATAAATCTTCTTTGGTCATATTTTTAAAATACCAAGTTCTAAATTCCTCATATTTAGGAAGATAAAATTCTTGGTTTATTTCTTTTCTATTTACTACTAAATTTATCTGGTTTTAAATCCATAAAGTTTCTAGTTGAAATTCAATTTCGGATACAGTTGGGTCTCTAAGGAAATTTCATTATCTTGCCTATAGATTCCATGTAAAATCTAGTTATGCGAGGTGTGGATTCCTTCAATTATGGGTTCTTTTCCCCTTTTTCTGTTAGGAATAGAAGAAGTGAACCTCCATCAAGGAGTATTGTATACTGACGAAGTGCTTGATTTATTAGAGATTTTTAATCTTGAAAAACTCTCTCTTGCAAACCTTATTAACACATCACCCTGAGATGATTGGTTGATCTGTGTTACTTCTTTATTTACTTCAGGTTTCCTAGGGACAACAACATCTAACTGCCATGTTTCTAGAAACTGAATTTCTGACCATTTAATAGTTTTAGGAATTTCAATTTTATTCTTTATCATATTTGTTTCAATCAGAGTTGTTTGACCTCTAAGATTATGAAGCTTAGCTTCTGGTGATAAAATATTCATTACTTTATAATAGACTTTATATGTGAAGATCATTATTTAAGCTATGAACTGCCTGACACGTACATTATTATTTTTTCAAAAAAATTGTAAGGAACTTAATTTTAAAAGCCTAAGCAATTTATATACCTAGAAGGGAACTAAAGCAAAACAAAAAAAATAAGGGATATAGGAAAATTTAGGTATTTCCTTCTATAAGTATCCGCTCTCACTGTTATCACTGTCCTTGGCCAGTATTTTTTTCTTCTAGCTTTTAGGATTCAGATTATTGTATTTCAATGGCATCTCAGCATATTTTCAAATCTGTTTAAGATTTTCAATTTGTTGTTTTTGGATTTTCATTGGGCAATTTTGATATTGTTTGATTTTCCTATTGTCAGTTTTAAAAGGGTAAATTTCATATGCTTTTTGTATTCGATCAGGTGATCACATTAATATTTTCATTTTTGTGTATGGAATTTGTAGATTTGCTGGTGAACCTAGTATTATGAAGTATATTAAGATTGCAGCATCGTTGCGTGACAAAACTGTTCGTGATGTGGCACTGCGATGCAGGTGGACGACGGTGAGTGTCATGCCCAGATTTTTCTGCCTAATCGAGTAGTTTGAAAATTTATTTATAAGTTCAATGCCAAATATGGTTCAAGTTACCGATTTTTTTTTCTTTCTTTTGACCAAGGCATCACAGAACTGTTGAAATCAATCCAAACATAATCTCAGACATACTAGCATTCTTGGATTCAAATATTACATAATGATTCATAGGTCTTCAAAACACACTAAGCAATTAAATTTAAGCTACATAACGTATAATTATCCAATTAGCTTTGTATTACATTCAACTTGAGCTACTATTCCTTTATAACTCTAGATCAAATCCTCATATACCAACTTCGGACCATCCATCTTAAGTCCAACAACTCAGGGAGCATAGGATGACTTTAAGGGCTCACACCTAGGGTGTGTCCCACTCCCTCGTTTTTAAATGCTTTCAATCAAGGATAAGAGTAACCTGCACACCTCTCGGGTGCTACAACGCTTGGCCAAGACTTGGCTTAGGGCCTAACACCCAAGGGAGACACAATCCCTACTTGCTTATCCCCATTATGTCACCATCGCCACCATGGCATCTAATCCGCTTAATTCCATGGATTAATCCCAAGAATTTCACAGTACACATCACAATGATGTAACATAATATGCATAAAATAATCTTACCATGGAAACTTTACATCTTAACATGTAAAATACTCGATCCCATATCGTGTGATATAATCGTTTTGCACTAACATCAATATTCCAATCCATAAAAAGTACATTGCACAGGTTGACTCAAAATAAATTATTTATAAAGAATTCTCAACCATTCTTGGGTGGCCAGGTGCCAATTATAGGTCAGATTTCACTAGATATAAAGTTTGACTACATTTTAATTTAACGAGTTACTTTTACTTATGATTTTCTAAAATAGGGCATTGGTTTTGAAGAATTTCTAAAAAATTACAGTCTGAATTAAACCATGAAATATTTTGTGTACAATTCACATAGTTACACAATCTACGGAAAAATTGGGGTATTAATGTACTATCAAAAGGTTGGTCAAAAACCTACTCAAAGTTACTGCCTGTGTTGATTTTCTGGGCAACATCGATGGCCTCTGAGATTTTCTAAAAATTCTATAACTTGAATCTTGTGCCAAAATTTATACTATAGCAAAGAGACACATATAATTCCTTACTGTAAAAAATTGATATCATTTACACCTCGGGAGGTCAATCAAACAAGGTTCACAAGTGATATTGCAGGGACAGAAATTTCTGTTACAACAGTGAAGTTTTGGAAAATTGTATAAAATTCTAACAATAATATTTTCGCGGGAAAATTTTTCTGAGACTTCATTTACATGTCTTCTTTGTTCCCCTAAAGTGTCGTAGCAAAATTATAAATCCGTGATTTTTAATAAATCACGAACCACACTGCTGTAATTTAGATATTCACAGTCAAAGTCTTTAATCATAATCTTCATACAGTACGTATACATCTATTCATATATGTGTAAACATTACAGCAAATGATTACCATAATCATTCCATATTAATGAGAATGAAAGTAGAGAACCAAGAAGTTACTTCCCCTACCTCAAATTAGAGCTTGAACACCAATTGCCTATCTTTTGGTTCCTTAATCCTCCCCTCCTCCTTTCTTTATCTCTTTCCTCTCTTTCTTCCTCTCCTTTTTTTTTTTAATTTTTTATTTTTCTAGATGTTGCTCTAGATAGTGCAGACTTCCCACGGTTTTGCTACGCTATTTACGCTTGAGCTTTGGTCATCCTATCTTCCACCTATGTACCCCATCATTATTATTTTTTCTTTCACCTCCATGCCTCGTTACTCCATCTTACACCTTATCTCCCACCTCCCTATGCCTTTACTTGCCAAAGAGTTGGCAGAGATAAGATTTTTACCAATCCATACTCCATTATTTCCTTCAGCCAAGCACATGGCTGGTTGCACTCACTCTATTGCACAAAGTTTTCTTTAATTACACTTTCTTCTCCCCAAGTTTGGTTAAATCACCATATAACCCTAATAACTATTCTTTCACTCACTTTGATGTTAATTAACTCGATTATAAAATTATATGCTAGTTATGCACACAAGTATTAATTACAATAATTTTAATGTTTTACGCTTTGTACCCCATAGGTTTTTTGTAAGTTACACTTTGACCCCAAAACTATATATATATTGATTAACACCAAATAGCTAGTTAGTAGAGGAAAAATAAACCGATGTACGAAATTTCAAATTCTCACAGTGAGCTTTTTACTCACTGCATTCATATACTTTCTCGTGATATCAGTCGCTGGAGAAACTATAAATATCAACAGAAGGAAAAAGATAAATATTCAAATACATGTGTTTCTTTCTTGTTTGCTAACACATGTATTTGAATTGATTGAGGTCTGCCTGTTTGAGTGAAAATGCTTATCTTGGTACAAAATGTTTGCAGAGAAAACGAAGGAAACTGGAAGACCATAATCTGGGGAAAAAACTGAAAGATATGAAGGTATGTGAACTCAATTATCTTTGGGTTTCTGTTGTCAATGACTGTCACAACCATGTGACAACTTGTTGACATGATCAAGTCTGGTAAATCCACTATAAGTCACTTGGGACATTGAGCATCAACGTCTGTGATAACAATGTCAGTAGACAGTAACAACCACCATGGCGCCTTGCCCAAAAGGTTTTGAATTTGTGGTTTAAGTTACACTCTGTCATTCTTGTCTAGAACGTTCTCTTTCAGTATACCACTAGACTGCGATACTACTTAGGTTCAAACGCCCTTTAGAACTTGTTTATCCTGTCATCTTCTTGGCCAATAATGACAAAAATAGATTTTTAATGTGGTCATTTCTTTTTCTAGGTTGTGATACTACTACCTACATTCAAGTCCCGTCTAGAACTTGTTTATCTTGTCATTTCTTTTCCCATTTGATTGATTTTGACATTATTCGTACTTGTGGCTCCGACCTGCTTGCTGGTTCAGCCGATAAGAATATATGCTATCGATGTACTTTGCAAACATCAATTGTCATGATGTTTGGAAGAGTATAGTTATAGTTAGCAATACCACCGTCAGATGAGTACTGTTCTTTCACTTGTTTCCAACAAATTCAAACATGGATTTACTATTGAAAGCAAGTCATTTCAACTGAACTTAGTGCTTACCATTCCACTAGCAGGATTTTTTTTTTTGAATTTAATGAGTCATTAATGTTGTAAGGATCTAATGTTGATTGAAGAACCATCATTATAAGGATCTCGCTTCTTCAGGATAAATTGGTGGAATCATCCTTGAAGACAAATATTTCTTCAGTTTCGCCATTCAAAGCAGCCGCATATTCTTTTGTTAGGAATCACCGAGACCAGAATGACCGTGTGCCTTGGGGAGGTTAGTGACTTCTATTATTTGTTGAGAAAGTTTCTTTTTTCTACTCCCTTTTTCCTTCTAAACCTGCAAAATAGATTGTGTAATTTCTTGCAATTGCCAAATGATTACTTCGATCTCCCCTTATATTTCAGTTTTGTCCCCCCCTCCCCGCTTTTTTCTCCCTTTTCTTCTCCAAGCAACATGAAGAAAGTGGATGGAAAAATTTCAAGGTCTACCAGAGGATGCATTCTAGTCCTGTATTGCACGGAGACAAAAAAAAAAAAAAAAATGACATGTTGACTTGGAAATGGTTAGGAGACGATAACAATAATCATATATTTGTGTGTGAACATAACAATGAAATTATACTTGGTCAAGGAGATGATGTATCTTCTCTTCTTGTCTGCAATTCTTTTGATTAGACCTCTGTATCTGGTACTTTTTTAAAATTGATTATCTTACTTTATTGCCAAATTTGGTCAGTTTTTTAATTTTTTTCTAGATTTATTCAGTTTATGATTAAAGTTGGCATGATCTTTACTTCAATGCACCCATCATCTCCAGATACTAGTTTAGTTTCCGCTCGTTTTATGCATTACTGTCATACATACATTCACATAAAGTCTGTTCCTAATTAGGTGTATTTGACATTTTTCCTCACCTTTTACTGAAGGTTCACATGATTCAGAAGCAATGAAACTTGACAAGCTTGTATATCGTAAGAATGATGGGAAGAAATTCATATGCATTTGACTGATGGGAGAGTGGAATATGATAAATTTAGATTTACTTGTAGTTTAAGATTTTGATGATCCTAAGGAAACCCCACCAGAAACAAAAAACAAAAAGAATGTTTTCTATGAAGTTTACGTTGCTTGTTTCATCTTGTTGTTAATGTTTTAAGTTAGACACACATATCTACTGCAGAGATGAACCACTATTGGTTGTCATTTTACTTTTGTGGTTTGTTGATTCCAGCACTAAGTGACACAACAACGCATCTCTTGGAACAGAACAACCAAGTTCTTGGTCAAATCTCAAATAATCTCTCTACATTGAAGGTAAAAGTGTTATTGGGTCATATAACGCAAACCCTGCATTTTCAATTTGATACTCTAAATTTATTGTTGTTTATAACTAAGTAAATTGATGAGGAAAGTGTCACATATAGTTGCAATAGCAATAATTCTGTGTTTGAAGATATTTTGCAATATCAAAAATCGAACATTGATCGTACAACATTTAAAATTTATTTTTTATTTTTTCTCTTTAAGCACAATTTAAAATTAAATGAAAAAAAAAAAAATAAGATAGAGATAAGGGAGAGAGAACAGAGGTATATGTGTGAATTGGTAGGGTTGTCTAGCATTGGGGGTTGTGCAATGAAAATGATATTTTTTAGCGACAAAAAAAAAATTTGGGATGAATTTTATACAATTGAATCAAAGTAGATGAAAATTAGATCAATCTTTAACAGTGTTTTGCTTTTATAAGTTGGTAATTCAACTTACTAGCTATAATTTTAGATAGATAACAAAATAATGTGTTCTATTTCCGCTTTTGGCATACTTGCTAATTAACCAACACAACCACTTACTTGACGGAGAAAAAGAAAAGGCAATATGGGCCGTTTGATTTATAACTCATGTTTCACAACTCTTTTTTATCATGTACATGCCTAGATTCTGATAGATAGTAAATTGTTAATATTTTTAGTTAAAAGCAATTAATGGGAATGTATTTCAATAAGCCTCTGTCTCTTGACTTCAATAACAAACATAAAATGAAGAAGTTACTATTTTGACATGCGTACTTTGTATTTTTTTTTTTTTTTTTTTAATTTCACGAAATATTGCGGGCTATTGCTTGGTGTTGTGCTAGGCTCCTCAGGCTCCCTAGCGAGAACATGGGTTTGGGTCCGATGATTTGTACTTTGTGCAAATGATGCTAAACAAAGGGTTGTACCCAATACACCTTTTCCCATGCCTTTGGTTAATAGGGACCACTTTTGGGTAGTGTTTTTGTGGCTTCCCATAGCAGAATATTGTGTGATCAAATTGACTGGAATTGGAAGCATTTTTTTTGGGTTTCATCGGATGTATATTATTGAAAGCTAGGCTGGAGAATTTTAGATGGCTAGGTTCGGTTTGGTACTGAGGATGTTGCTGTTGTCGTTTGAGAATAATGTGAATCTAGATGCGCTGGTTCTTGCTAGCAAAATGAGTGGTACTTTTCAGTTTAGCCAAAAAAGGCTCAACAAATATAGCCAATGTCATACCTGGAACAGCAACGAATTTCGTCAGAGTTTTGGATGAATTTTATGAGGTAAGCCCTTGAGTTGTTGATCTGAGTCATTTGACCAGGAGCCGCATGCTTATAACTAGCCTGGACGAATGGTAGTTTAGTGGGTAATATTTTAGCATCCAAATTGCCTGGATTTAAACAATTTAGGCGAACCACCTATCTTTGTAGGCTGTAATACTTTGATTACTCTAAATAGTAGGAACCTTAGTAAACTAAAGTTTGTGGTTTTCCTCTTTTCTGGTTTTCTCTATTGTGGTGTCATCTGAAATTTTACCTTTATGGCTTTCTTTGTGTCTCACAAAGACTGGTAGTAGAATAGTAATCCCACATATGAGAGAGTAAAGCTTTCTTAGACTTAATCTCCACTCTAGTCTGTGTATAAATGTCCCTCATTCAAGATTCATTGAGCTTTAGGAAATGAATATTGCTCATCATCAAACTTTGGGGCACCTTTCTCATATGTAACCATTCTTTTTGCTTTCCTGACTACATTTGGTTGCCTTCTTATTGATGTCTTCATGAATTATGTTGTGCCAGTTCTTGGTGCATTTTCAAGTAATATCACTGTAAGCATTTTTGGTGGATTGCGTTGTTAGAGTTGTTATTTTATGTAGTAGTCATATTTAATGAATATAGGGTAATATTGTAACTACCCTAATTGTTTCTTGCCTATAGATAAGAAAGTGTAAGGCAGCACAACCCGTACACATTATTTCTCTTAATCTCTCCTCTTTTCTACTCTTTATGCTAACCCTAATCTCAAGTTTACAATTCAATTTGGTAGCAGAGCATATTTTTCAAAAAATAATCACAAGAACAACACAACAGAAGTAATCTGGAGATTGCTAGTGTGCTGATGTCAGCATCAGAGCAGTGATGTCATGCTGATGTCAGCAATTTCTGGCGACCAAATCCATTGCCAGAACCGACTTGATGCCCTAGTAATTATGGTGATTTTTACAAAATTTTTTGAGACCATCTTAATGGACTTCCAATTTTTTGAATGTTTTCTTAGATTTTTGGTGCCGGTTTGCGATCTCTTCACTGGGAGCCTTTGGGATGTTTTCTCTGGTTGATTCCAGTCTAGATGTGTTCGATTAAGACTCCAGAGGGAGTTTGTGATTGATCCATTGCGGTTTGGGTCATTTTTTTGGTGTCTTCTATGGTGTAGACAGTGTTGACAGTGTGTAGAAGCTCTGCCCAGCCATCATCCAGTGCACTGTGAGTTCCCTTGTTGTTTCTAAGTGTGTTTTTGGGAAGAATCTGTGGTGGATAGTGTTAGAGTATTTATATTATGGGTAGTTTAGGCATTTTACATTATTTTGTTGCCTTAATATATAAGGGTCTAAATTGTTTATTCTAGGTTAAGGTTGTATTACTGATTAGATTAGTCTTAATAATATTATTTACTCATCTCTCTTCTTCTCCCCTTCTTTTCTTGCCTTTGATCAATGTTAACATGGTATCAGAGCTTTGTTCGATCCTAGCATACTTAAAAAAATTTGAAGAACACAGCACAAAAAAAAAAAAAAAAAATTATTCTTGCCAAAAACAAGGGCTAACGTCATCAAATTAGGGGTGACGTCATTGTCGACGTCATTAGTCTGTAGTCGGGGAGAGCACTACCATATTCGATTCTTCATGGGCTTTCCAATGGTATGTTTCATTTTTCATTTTGAGGCCATCAGATAGGGTTTTCCAAATTTTGAATGTTTTTCAAAAATTTCGGCTCTATTTTTCAATATGTGATTTAGGGTTGTTTTTCTCGAATTTTTTGATTCCAATTGAGTCTAAAGGGTACGATTAAGAGTGTTGGCTGGCTGGTTGTGTGATTGGAAGGCATTTGGTTGAGTTTTGGTTGGATTTTGGCTGTTTGGGACTATTGGCCTACTGTTCACTGTAAGAACAATAGCCGAAGTCTTTGGTCTGGGCTCCTGTTTCTGTTCTTGGCCTCTGTTGCCGGTTGGTTTCTGTTCTTGGCTCCTATTGCTGGTTGTTTTCTGTTCTGGTGAGACCTCCCTTGGCTTCGCTGGTGGCTTCACTGGTGGTGTATCACGTTTGCTTCCCAGGTTGGCTTCACAGGTGGTGTATCACATTTGTTCTCTTGGACAACTTGCTTTCTTGTTTGGTTGTTGGACTCCCACTATTCTGACTTGGTTTGGGTATTGTTTTGTTGTGAGCATTGACCTTTTGTTTAACATTATGACAAGTGAAAATTTTGATTCTCTTCAGGCTATTAGTGTAAGATTAAATGGTGCAAATTATTTTTATTAGGCTTATGTTATGAATAATTTTTTGTTGGGTAAGGAGATGTGGTGTTATGCTAGTGGTGGTGTGCAAGCTCCAACAGATCCGAAGGTAGAGAAATATGTTGACTTAAATAACAATTGAGAAATTTACAATGCTAAAATCATCACTTGGATTAACAACTCAGTTGATTAGACCATTGGTGTTCATTTGACTAAGTTTAACACAACCAAGGAGATTTGAGATTTAGTTACATTATTTGTTCAGTCCAATTTTGCAAAGAGATATCAGCTTGAGCATGACATTTGAGTTGCATGTCAGGGTGATAAGACCATACATGAGTTCTACTCAGTTATGACTGGATATTGGGATCAGTTAGTACCTGCTGAACTGAGTACTCATATGGTTTATCGCACGTTTAGGGAGGAGTAGCGGTTGATGTAGTTTTTGATGACTCTTAGAGAGGACTTCGAGGGACTTAGTGATTCTATTTTTCATCGTCTTCCCCTTCCCATAGTTGATGCAATAGTGAATGAGTTTCTGGTTGAAGAAGTCCGTCTTAAGACTCTTTCTGGGAAGGGTCTTCTTCCATTGCCTAATCAGACTGTATTGGCTATACCGCCTAAGGTGACTTCTCATTCACATAATAAATATCGGGGTCGAGTTGCTTCAAATGAGTGTAATTTCTGTCATAAGAAGGGCCACTGGAAGGCCCAATGTCCTAAATTGGTGAACAAGAATGCTAAATGGGTATTAAATCAGCCATTTAAGTCCAAAGACCGTCATACAACAACAACATCACCAGTAGACGAGTCACTCCCATCAGCTCCCAGCATGACTATCGTAGTTGATCAGTTGCAGAAGCTTCTATTTCTTCATCAACCAGGTGCCCAGTCAGTTTCTCCCTTAGCAGGTTCATTCACTTCAGGTATATCTCGGACTGCCTGGGTCTTTGACTCAGGAGCCACCCATCACATGACTAGTAATTCTTCCTTATTTGCTTCTATTGTTTCTCCTCCCTCTATATCTGTTCTTGCAGCCAATGACACCCAAATGTGTTTGACTAGTGTTGGAACAATTGTGTCTTCCCAACTTACACTTCTTGATGTCTACTATATTCTTCAGCTTACTTTAAATTTAATCTCAGTTAGTCAGTTGTTTGATTCGGGATTTTTAGTTCACTTTTCCTCTATTGGTTGTGTTGTGCAGGATCCATGGTCCAAGAAATTGATTGGGACATGCCATAGAAATGGAGGGTTGTATGTGTTAGACGAGCTTCATGTTCCCGAAATTGCTACATCTACTGTTGATTTATATTCTTTTCAATTAAGTCCACAATCGTCTAGTTTTTATTTATGACATTCTCGCTTGGGGTCATGTTTCTCATTTTCGTTTAAAATTTTTAGCTTCTATTGTAGTTTGGGTAGTTTAGAGTGTCATAATATTTCCGATTGTAGTGGATACAAATTGACAAAATTTACTACAATACCTTTCAATAAAAGTACTTCTAGTTCTTTTGTTCCTTTTGATTTAGTACATTATGATATTTGGGGACCAGCTCTTATTGTTACTAAATGGGGGTCTAGATATTGTCTCTTTTATTGATGATCATACTAGATATTGTTGGATCTATCTAATGAAATGTAGGTCTGAATTCTTTTCTGTCTTCACCACTTTTCGTGCTATGATACCCAATATTCTTCTATAATCAAATGCTTCTGATGTGATCAAGATGGAGAATATTCTTTTAATTTTTTTCGTGATTTGTTGAAATCTGATAGTACCATTTATCAGTTCTCTTGTACTGACACCCTTGAGCAGAATAGAGTAGTCAAGCGGAAACATCGCCATATTATTGAGATTGCTCGTTCTCTTTTATTGTCAGCCAGTGTTCCTAGCTCTTTTTGGGGTGAAACGGTCCTTCCATCAGTTCACCTGATTAATTACATTCTCACAACCCTCTATTCTGGTATCTCACCATTTGAAAAATTGTGGTAAGACACCTAATTATTTCTCTTTCCGTGTGTTTGGCTATACATGTTTTGTTTTGTTACCTAGTGCTAATCGTACCAAACTCTCTTCTCGCTCAGCCTTATGTGTTTTTCTTGGATATGGTGAGGGACAAAAAGGATATCGTTGTTATGATCCTTGTACAGAAAAATTCTATGTTTCTCGCCATGTTTTTATGGAGCATATTCCCTTTTTCTCTATTCCATTTAGTCCTTCGTCTGTGCATAAATCTGATCTTATTTATCTTGATCCCTTTCCATCTAATGTTCCCACTGATATATATGTTGGTGATATGACTATGTCTGATCTTTCCTCTACTTCTTCTTCTTCTCCCTATTTGCCTGATTTGTCTGTTACTCGCCCCCCAATTGTCAATACTTATGTTCGCAGGACTCCTACTGTCTCCTCCACAGATGATGTGCCTTCATCCGAATTTCCTGTCTCCTAATCAAATTCTAATACCGTGGATCACACTCCTCGCTACCCTTAACGCACTCGGAAGTGTCCTGACAGGTTTGGTTGGTCTAACTCTTGTTATTCTTCTGATTTTTGTTCTTTCCTGACTTCTATACACTTTCTGTCTGAACCAACCTTCTATAAAGAGGCTATACTTGATCCTCTTTGGCAACAAACTATAGATGAGGAACTTTCTATTTTACATAAGGCTCGTGCTTTGGAGTTGGTGCCTTTTTATCTCCTGGTAAACGCACAATTGGTTGTAAGTGGGTTTACAAAATCAAAACCCAATCTGATGGTTCTGTGGAAAGGTAGAAGGCTAGATTAGTAGCCAAAGGATTTGCTCAAAAGTATGGGCTTGACTACGATGAGACCTTTGCTCCAGTGGCTAAGATGACTACGATTCGCACAGTAATTGCTGTGGCAGTTATTCGTCAGTGGATCTTCTCTTAGATGGATGTGAAAAATGTTTTTCTTTGTGGTGATTTTTCTGAAGAGGTCTATATGACTCCTCCTCTTGGGTTGCCTCATAGTCCTGGTCATGTGTGCAGACTTCACAAGGCTTTATATGACCTTAAACAGGCCCCGAGGGCATGGTTTGTAAAATTTTCTTCAGTCATATGTGACTTAGGCTTCTGTGTTAGTGATCATGATTCTGCTCTCTTCCTTTGATCCAATTCTTCTGGTTTCATTCTTCTATTACTTTATGTGGATAACATGATTATAACAGGTGATGACAATGCTGAAATTCAGCGTATTTTTTGGGAATTCAGGGGTTGCGAGGTAATATAGTCCTTTTCATATATTTTTCTAAACAAACATCTCGTTAATTATTGCACAAATAGTGTTGTATAATCAACGTCACTATTGTTCACCAAGATAGAGGATTTGTGTTTACAAGGGTGCTGATAAAGGTTAATACTGGTGATAGGGATCGTGTAGGAATTGAATAAATATTTTAGATTAATCATGAGAGTAATTTAGTATTTATCTTTTAAGTATTTTCTTTTAACTTTTAAGGGTTTAGTTGTCATTTTGATTATTTATTTATTTTAGGGTTTGTGATCTCCTTATATATATAGGATTTGTGAACTCTTTATATATATAGGGGATACATATTTGTTGTGAGACTAGACTTTTGATTATTATTGATTATTGATAATGAATCATTCTTCCTCAAATTCTCTCTGTGTTCTCATCCCCTTCTTCTTCTTTTCTCATCTCCTTCTTCTTCCCTTCTCATCCCTAATTCTTCCTTACTACGATCTACATCAATTTGGTATCAGAGCCCAACTTTGATTCATACAAATTACAAAAATCTTAGCAACACTGTTCATCGAAAAACAAACTGTTCGTCGAAATCACTGTTCACGCGCACTGCTCATCGTAGACTCGGGATCGATTTCATCGCTGACCGCTGCCTCTTGTTTAACAAAAACACCCCAGAAAAATTACAAAAACACTCCAGGAAGTTTCAGAATTGCAGGAACATCCCAAAAAATTCAGAAAATTACAGAAGTATCACCCCAGAAGATATAAAAAAATTGTAGTAACATCCCAGCAGTTCTAGAAATTACAGAAAACCCCAGAAAGTTCTAGAAGTTGCAGAACCACCACCAAAAGTTCTAAAATTTGTAGAATCTTCCCCCCAGAAGTTCCAGAATTGCAGAAACATCCCCAACAGATCTATAAAATTGTAGAATCATCCCCATAAAGTTTCAAAATTTTCTCTTGATTATGGTATGCATACTCTTATAGAAATTTGAAACTAATATTTTTATTCATTGAAAAATTAAAAAAATTTACAAAGGGTCCAAATCATTTGTCAATTACATTCTTGAACTTGTTTTGATGTCATTCCCTTGTTCCAAGACTCAATCATGAGTATGTATGATGCCTCTAATCCACATATTTACTCTAGTTTAAGAGTTCCTCCTCGAGGTCATCATCATAGCAACTCTAGGTATGTCTACCAGGATTCAACACCTATTGCCAAATCAATTAAAGATCCTTCTACATTTTGTGGTACTCCAGATCCTAATCAATTCTTGAATTGGTTAGCTAATTTAGAAGAATATTTTGATTGGCATGGCATGTCGGATTCCCATTCCCATGACATCAATTTAGCAAAACGGACGCAATGGAATTGATGTTGGAGGGTTCCGCCAAGCAGTATTGGCAAGCAATCCAAAGAAGTCTAGACCCCTTAGGAGAATCACCTATCACTTGGATAGAAATGAGATATAAATTGAAAGAGAAGTATTTGCCCACTTCCTACATGAATCAATTTTATGACCAATGGCTCAATCTTAGACAACATTCTTCTAGTGTTTCTGACTACTTTGTCCAGTTCGATTAGTTCATGTACTTGTGTGATATTGTTGAAGAACCTTGGACAATTGATCAGTTTATTCTTGGGTTGAGACAAAAAATTAGTAGGGAGGTCAAGCAATATACTTTTAATACGTTAGTTGCAACATATCGATATGCTCTAAAGGTTGAGAGATTTCATAAGAAATTCAACTATAGTTTGATGGGTTCTCAATCACAGTCTGCTGAACAGCGTGACATGACATCTTCCAATTTTAATTCCACCACATATGAGTATTATGATTACTTGAATGATGTCCATGTTGTTTCTGCATGTTTTTCAGATTCCAGGGTGATGTGAATCCCCGCCAAAATAACTAGATTCAACACGAAAAAGGAATCCAAGATCGTTCTATGATCAGATTTGAATGATAGATCTCGACCCGTTGTTTTCGACAAACAAGAACCTTGGTATATATGATCTCAACCTGTTGTTTGATGCGAAACAAGAACCTTGGTATAAGGAAGACGCCACAAACGGTGGTGGAATTTCGTTTGATAAGTCGCTGGTGAACGCCACGGGAAATCCCGATAAGTTCGTATAGTTCTTAATGATGCAATCCATAAGATGCTCAAGAAAACACAAATTCGAAGATGTGAAAGGTAATGAAATTGGCTATCCATCAAGACAAATATCCATATGGAACCTTGCATTATTGTATTTTGATTCTTATTTTAATTCAATTTGCTAGTATTAGTATTTTATATGTCCTTTTAATATTTTTTAGAGTTGGGTATTTTTGTAATTTCCAGAATTTCTGGAACAGTTCATATTTTTGGATTGTCAAAATATAAACTCCTATTAGGATTTGTTTCCTTGAGCATCTTATGGATTGCATCATTAGAATCAAAATACAATAATGCAAGGTTCCATATGGATCTTTGTCTTGATGGACAGCCAATTCCATTATCTTTCACATCTTCGAATTTGTGTTTCCTTGAGCATCTTATGGATTGCATCACAGGGTGACCATGGATTTGGATGACACACTCTCACATACAAAAAAAGATGTTACTCATGTCGACTATCAATCCCCTTGTCCGATTTTATCAGATCAAAGCTCACCTCCTTCGTACCAACAAAAGTCAATACCTGAAGAAAGTGAGTTTGAGCATTTGCCGGAGTCAAATGTTGAGTCACCACTTGTAATAGAACTTGCTGAAAAGTCTATCGGGTCCACACTTATGAAAGATGTCAAGCATATTGAGTTACCTATTTCAGAATCTTTTGGTGATTGTTTTGTGTCTCCTATTTCAAGTCAATCTAACTTTGTTCCCAAATCTTTCCCCTCTGAAATAGTTGACTTTATTCCTACTATCAAGATTTTATTTGAGTTGGTACTTAATTATTTTCATCACCAAGGCGTTATTGTTACTCCTTTGTCATCGATGTCTTGTCCCATTGAATACTTTTTGTTGAAACCTAATGAGAATTATTTTGTTATTCTCGAGTTTGGATCTAATGCTTATTTGCTTAATTTTCCATTGAATGTTAGTATTAGTCCAGATTTTTATTTAAAGGACATGCTACTTAATCGAGGTACTCCAGAGCCTCCTATTTTGTTATCAGGAGTTTCTATAGGTGGAATTGCTTCTACCTCAACATTAGTTTAAGTTCTTATCTTTCCACTTCCATTGCGTATTTCGGGGCAAATAGATGAGGTGCTACGTGATCAGATTTACATTGCTATAGATGAAAATTCTTGCATTTATTCTGATCGATGGAAAGATATTGATGGTTCTTTCATTCTAGATGAAGTATTCTGTCATCTTCGTTCTGCTCTCGTAGGGTACTTTTACTTTGAAGACTCTCCGCTGGAGAGTTTTTTTCAACCGGAGGAGAATGATGGAGATCGTGTAGGAATTGAATAAATATTTTAGATTAATCATGAGAGTAATTTAGTATTTATCTTTTAAGTATTTTCTTTTAACTTTTAAGGGTTTAGTTGTCATTTTGATTATTTATTTATTTTAGGGTTTGTGATCTCCTTATATATATAGGATTTGTGAACTCCTTATATATATAGGGGATACATATTTGTTGTGAGACTAGACTTTTGATTATTATTGATTATTGATATTGAATCCTTCTTCCTCAAATTATCTCTCTGTTCTCATCCCCTTCTTCTTTTTTTCTCATCTCCTTCTTCTTCCCTTCTCATCCCTAATTCTTCCTTACTACGATCTACATCAACTGGTCTATCGGCTTCAGTGAATTGCTATAGTAAACCCCAAGATAAGTACGTTCGAGTTTAAATCACTGCCCCTTTAAAGTCATCTTCTCCTAGTTAAAGTTTACAATGGCAGATGTTACTGCTCTCACTATGTTGCCTTTATGAATTCTAAGAGCTTATAAGTTGTAAACTATTGAGTAGGAGCATGTGGGCATTATAGTTGAGAGTGTTTTGTTTTTCCAACACAAAATGTAAGGAATAGAAGCTTAAAACGATGGAATCATTTTGTCTAGTTGGTCTTGAAAGAGGAGTTATTGGGATCAGTGTTATTAACAGCGCGCCAAGGCAAGAGGCGAGCTTAGGCAAGTCCGGGTTGCCTGGGATACTCCAGGCAAAGTGAGCTTTGAATGAGCGAGGCTTAAGCGACCCGGACGAGTGTTTTTCGCTTAAGCGACAAAGCAAGCGCCTTAGTGAATTTTTTAAATTGTTTTCTATATCTATTATGTGCCGTTAGATTTGATCAATTGGATCAAAAATTGGATATGCCATAACAGCCAATCACCCCTTTGATCCATGTATGTAAGTATATGTACGTCTAACCCTAAATTATATCGACATAATTGATTTGAGAATTAGGGAAGCTAGAGACTGGAGGGCTAAAGGCATAACATTCACCCCTTTTTTTTCTCATCTTCTCTCCTCCTCCTCCTTTTGCTTCTTCTTTTTTAGTGACAAACGATTTACTGAGGCACATTCATTCGACTCTGAAAGTACTTCCAGAACAAACGATCTGCTAAGGTGCTAGGCTAAGACTCACCGGACAGTAATAAAAGTGCTTCCAGATTTGCTGCTGCTTCTTTTTTTTCTTACCAGGTGAGTGCACTTGTCTTCTTCTCCTCTTTTTCTTTTTCTGTGATGGAGCTGAAGCTGCTTTTGCTGGAACTCTGTTTTGCTGGCTCAACAATCACTGTCGTTGGTCGAACTCTTTTTTTTTTTTGCTGGAACTGTTTCTTTCTGGTTTTTTATGTGTCTATATTTTTTTACTGGTCATTATATTCTGAAACAGCAAAACAAAATGTCTATTTATATTATGTTATTTTGCTGTTTTTCTGTGTTTATAGTTTGATTTTTTATGTCTTGGTTTTATTCAGTTTTTATGTCACTGCAATTTTATTTTTTTTCTGTCAACTACCTATGAAACACAAATATGGATACGAAATATGGGTATAATACGATACGGATACGGCGACACGACAAAATCTAAAAAAGTAGGATACGGGTACGGTTAGGACATATCTATAATAAAATGTATTTCATATTTTTACTATTATATACCGACTTAATAATTATATATTTTGATCATTCTTAACATAAAAAGCAAAATTGACACTTTTTCTTTAGTTTCAAAAAAGTATATATCATATCATTGTGGTATATTCATAAAGTGAAGTCACTAATTAAAAGTTTCAAAACTAATATATTAGTTGGTTTGCTTGGAAGTATTTGTTGCTAAAAGTATAAATAGATTTATTTTATGCTATTTTAATATATCATAGTAGATATAACGTAAAAAAACTCGTGTCTTCAAAGTCGTATGAATTTTTTGTTGATGTTTTGTGTGGTATGTGAATTCGAAAGGAGATGTTTAAATATTAAATTCAAAATTTACACATATTACTCCGTTACAAAAGTATCCGTAAAATATCATAATATTTTATTTTTATCGGATACGTAGGAGGTATATTTGATATGTATTCTCGAGTAACTGACGAATATCGTATCCGATACTTGTATGTTGGCCTCAATGAAGTGTCCATGCTTCATGGGTCACTACATTTGAATATTTAGAAGTAACTAAACTAAAATATTTGCTTGGTTTTTATGTCGTTCACTTTGTTTTGATGAAGCTCTCACTTCGCCTAGGCGTGCTTCGGTTCGCTTTATGCCTTAAATATCACTGATTGTGATTGTTTTTGTGAAAAGTGCTAAACGTGTAGAAGAAACTTTCCAAATTTAAGACCTATACATGCAGGTGGATTTTCTTCCTTGCTAGAATGGATTTGTATGGACATTTGACATTAGATCTTTAGACAAAGAATTTCCTAGTAAATAATCGATATTTCGAGGTTAGTGAATGATGTCTTCCCTACACGTTTGGCGAGAAGTGTAGGTCAGACCAGCCTGCTTACCTAAGCTATTTGATAGGCGATGTGATTTTATTGTTGATGCAAGATTAATGTCAAAATCAGACTCTAAGGTTGAAAGTCTTCTTGTTTGTTTGTATTTTGCGTACATGTCATTCTCATTGGAGTATAGCCTTCCAATATGTTCTTCATGTGTGCATTGAATGGTGTACATGAGCTCATATATGGTGTGGATGACTTTTACATGTTACTTCTATAATTTGAAGTTCTAATTTTGTTTCACCAAAATCTTGAGATCTTACATTGTTGCCCTTCCCCCCTTCCCCTTTCTCCCTCTCTTTTCTCACCATATTGATGTTGACGTAAAGTTTGATAGTTAGGAATTTGGACAAATCAATTACATACATATTCATGAAGTTATTTTATTTTATTTTGTATCTGGTCCTTTTTTTTTTAATATTAAAAAACACGTACTTAGCTGTTCGAAACACATTTTGAAAATGGGTTTTTAAGCTATCCATTTGGTGATTTAGTTGCTGATTTAACTTAGCTTGTTTATGTATGATATCTTTTTTAGTGCGCCACCATAAATGGGGTATTGGATGATCTGATTGTGTTCTAGCAGCTTGTAATTGAAGAAATAGCTTCATTTCCTTGTTTCTGAATTTCAGTTTCTTCTTCCCTATCTTACTTTTCGTTTTCTCTCCCTTTTAAGCTGATCGTTTATCAATTTACCATTGGTTGACATCATGTTTCATATTTCTCAAAAACAGTTACAGGACAACATCGATCTCTTTTTCCGCATGAGGAACAATTTAACTGCAATCGTACAGGAGTATGTGGATGTTTTTACATATTAGTAATGTTGATTGGATTATGATCCGTATTGATCTTTACTAATAATTGGTTTCATAAAAATGCTATATCGATTTTCGTAGCTTCAGAAATATGCCTGGTGTAATGAGCCACATGCCACCGCTGCCTGTTGTAAATGAGGAACTTGCAAATAGTATTTTGCCTGACACAAGTCAGGTAATCTCTCTTGCAGAGTCATCATGTATGCATTTTTTTCTAGCCAGCAGTGATACATAAGAAAATCACTGCATTTCTTCACTTGAGCTCTTACCCATTGACCTTTCGTCAATAATTTCCATATATCCAATGCATAAATTTTGTACTGTAGAGAGGCCATATTTTGCTGCATTGCTTGAATGGGTGATTTAACCATCTTACTTTGTTGTCTCTTTATTGGATGTGCTGTCATATAATGGTCAGTCCAAATAGACCTCCCCTTCCGCAGTGCAGATTCTTTTCTGTTGTCAACTTCTGAAACTAAATAAACTGTCGCGATCTGAAGGAAGATTTACATTTTGTAGGGAAGTTTTTTTTTGTTGTTGGGGGGAGGGGGGAGGGGGGGGGGGGGGGGGGGGGGGGGGGGGGTAGGCACGGGCGGAGCTAAGAAATTACCTTAATGATATCAAAAACCTATAATAATAAGTACAAAAGACTTCAATACCAATTTGTCACGCTTTTGTTAAGTACTTCAGTACTTTTTTTGATTTTTTAAATGATTTTAAGGTACCATTTGTTTTTATATATTTCTTTTATTTCCTTGATTGGACTTATCTCATTCTTCTAAGTTTTATCACATGTGTAATATGTTGAAGTATAAATACTTAAGTTACACCCTCTGTAACAGTTTAAACTTTTGGAGTAGATGGTTGATTAGCATAGTATCAGAGCAGGAGGTCCTGTATTCGAATCTCGCCGCTACCTTAATTATTAAAAGATTTCCATATGCTAGACTCAAAATCTAGCCTGCACGTGAGGGGGCGTGTTGAAGTATAAATATTTAAGTTACAACAGTTTAAACTTTTGGAATAGATAGTTGTTTAACATAATAGTATACAATGCACATTATATAAGTGTATTTTTCATGTGTTTTTACTTTTAAAAGGAAATTATGTTTTTACTTAAAAAAAAGCTTTACCAAAGTTAGTTAAATGTTTATCATTAAGTTTTTAATCAAATATTTTTGCAGTCGTTCCTACTAATTTTCACAATTTGAAAAAATTGTGATCTCAATATCGATGCCATTATATATTTTTTCTTAATATATTGGAATTAACAGCAGTGAGAAAGAGGAGATGATTTGTAGGGAAGGAGAATAAATAGCTTTACGCTGATATCTCGAAAATATGTGAAGGATATTCACCTAAATAAATAGTAGTTAAGTTTACTTAATTGTGAGTTCAGAGATTTATTATCAATATGAAAGATGATTAAGCGGAATAAGGTGCGTGCATCAAAACTTTTTTAAGGGGACAAATTCAAAGATATAGTACATGTATAGAAAAATTTGTTGCAAAAAAAATTTGAGTGGTATAGCATTATTACCTATACATTTGGAATCAAGTGAATTTTCCAATATCTTATCACTTATCAAATGAGTTAAATTGTATACTTTATGTTAAGATTTAGTAGAGAGAGAGAGAAAAAGAGGAAGAGAAGAAGAAAGATTGAGAGGAATAATTGGTGTGTGGTTTTATTGCCTTGCACCCTTTTATTTATAGTAGAGAAACAATTAGGCTAATTATAATATTACCCTATACTAATTTAAACATGACTAATACAAAAACTAAGAACTCTAACATTTCCCCTCAAACTAGAGCATAAAGATAAAAAATATCAAACTTGGAACATAAACTACTAAATGCGGACCGAGTTAATGGCTTGGTAAAAATGTTACCCAATTGATCACCAGACTTAATATATGGGGGTGATGATCTCCTTCCGTATCAAGAGATCTCGAATAAACTGACAATCCACGTCAATGTGTTTGGTATGCTCATGAAAGACTGGATTACTTGCAATGAATGAAAATAGCTGCTTGATTATCACAGTGTATCTTCATAAGGGAAGGCACGTTCAAGTCTCATATCACAGAGTAGAGAACGGACCCATAGCATCTCACAAGTAGTATATGCCATAACACGTTATTTAGCCTCTGCACTAGAACGACCAACCGCATTTTGCTTCTTACTATGCTAGGTAACCAAATTACTGCCAACAAATGTGCAATACCTAGACGTAGATCGTCTATCACCATGACAACCTGCCCAATCGGCATTAGAAAATCATCAACAATTATGGATGATGATGAACGATACTCCCGGAGCCCCTTTCAGATAGCGAAGTATACGACAAACAGCCTCCCAATGAGACTCACGAGGGGCATGCATGTACTAACTAACCACCCCAAATAAATCAGTTTACCAATCAATCGTCGATATCGTCCTATATCATCAAAGATTTCACCACTCAAATGATCTAATTTAACTGTAGGGTCCATGGGTGTATCAATCGGACGTGCACCAAGGGTACCTGTTTCAGACAGTAAGTCTAGTACATACTTTCGTTGGCCCAAATTGATGTCCTCTTTCGAACGGGCAATCTCAATTCCTAGGAAGTACCAAAGAAAACCTAAATCTTTAGTATGAAATTATTTTCTCAAATAGGCCTTGAAGTGAACAATACCATTTGAGTCATTCCCACTAATGATGATGTCATCGACATACACAATAACAATAATAATACTTGCAGAAGGCCGAGAAAACTGAATTATTTGAGGTAGAGCGCTAAAAACCAAACTGAAGTACTACGGTACTAACCTTATCAAACCAAACACATTGTGACTGTTTCAAGCCATACAATGCCTTCTTCAAATGACACACTAATTATTCTTGGCCTGAAATAACATAGCCTGGTGGTTGGGTCATAAATGCCTCCTCTTGTAGATCTCCATGTAAGAATGCATTCTTTATGTCCAGTTGATACAAGGGCTAGTTAGGATTTACTACAATAGAAATAAGAACTCTAACAGAATTAAGGAGAGCAACAGGGGAGAATGTTTCACTGTAATCCACACCATAGATTTGAGTATAACCTTTAGCAATCAACCGTGTCTTCAACCGCTCAACAGAACCATCAGGATGATATTTCACAGTATATACCCAGCGACAACTAACATGTTGTTTACCAGATGGAAGAGAAGTAAGGTCCTAAGTATTATTTTCATGAAGTGTCTTAATTTGTTCATCCATAGCCAGTTTCCATTTTAGAGATGTTAATGTCTGTTTCAAAGAGCTAGGAACAAGAACATAAGACAAGGCAGATGCAAAACAAAAAAATGAAGAGGAAAGTCGTTGTAAAGAGACAAAATAAGAAAAGGGATGTTGGGTACAAGTACGAGTATCTTTCTGTAATGCAATAGGCAAATCAGGCGACTCAAGAGAGAGGACCTCAATAGAATCAGACATTGGTTGGGGAGCTGGAGCATATGGAACATGTCTATTCGTGGAATGATGGTAAACCCGCAAAGAAGGGTTAGTAGCTGGAGAGGGAGAAGATACATCGTCAGGTAAAAGAGACAATATTAGCTCCCCTGACTAGTAGAGATCAAATCTGCTGAAAGAGTAGTTCATGTATTAGAAAAGAAAGAAGTTGACTCAAAAAAGGTGACATCGACACTGACATAATACCTACGAGAGAAAGGATCATAACAACGATAACCTTTATGAATACGAGAATATCCTAGAAAGATGTACTTAACTGAACGAGGTGAATGTTTATCGTGACTAGGGCCAAGAAGGTGAAAAAATGTAACACAACAAAATACCCAATGATTTAGACCAAAAGGAGATGTATCAGAATATAGCAAGGAAAATGGAGATTTGTTACTTAAGATAGGAGAAGATATTCGATTAATAAGATAGACTGCAATGAGAACATCAATCCAATATGGTTTTGGCATATGCATGTTAAACATCAATGTGCGGGCAACAACTAACAAATAGCGATGCTTACATTTGACAACACCATTTTGTTGGGAGGTATGATGACATGTGGTTTGATGTATAATGTCATGGATAACACAAAAGATTTTCATAAAAGATCGAGTATACTCAAGGGCATTATCAGACCGAAGAACTTTAATACGAACATCAAACTGGATCAGAATTTCATTATAAAAAGTGGTAAAGACTTTGGGTAATTCAAATAGATCTTTTATAAGAAATAATCAAGTCATACGAGAGAAATTATCAACAAATATCACGAAATACTGAAACTCAGAAATACTTTTGACTCTTGTAGGACCCCAAATGTTTGTATGAACAATATGAAACGGACTTGACTGACGACTTGAAGAACTAGGAGGAAAGGAACTACAGTGATGCTTGCCTAATTGACAAGCTTTACATTTTAACATAGAAGGAGGACTTAAACCAGGAATAACTTGTTGTAACTTTTGTAATAAAGGATGACCCAGTCGGAAGTGCCATTAAAGAGGAGACATGGTAGCACTCAAGACAGGAACTTTTGTTCTAGAATCCAAATAGTAAAGTCCATCTTGCTCATGCATCAAACCAATTACCTTCTTCGTCTGGAGGTCTTGAAAAATACAAGAAGATGGAGAAAAAGTCATTGAGCAATGTAAAAACTTGGTTAACTGTCTCACAGATAACAAGTTAACGGGAAACTGAGGGACAAATAAACCAGATGTTTATGACATAGATTCGGTAGGATGAAGATCGCCGTACTGGTCTAAAAGAATCATTAGTTAACACAACATGAGAGTTAGAAGAACGAAAGTTAGAAAATAAGGAAGAAACACTAGATACGTGGCTACTCGCTCTTGAATCAATAATCCAAGATGGTGAAGCTGATTGTGCTGCCACATGTGCAGAATTACCTTCAGTAGCCAAACCAGTAGCTGAAGTCGATAACTGGGGAGAAAATGAGGATAACTGCTGAAGAAGCTGACAAAGCTGAGAAGTAAGGGCATCAGGCGAGCCAGGTGTAGGTCCAGTAAATGCAGTAGCAGAGATCAGAGTTACAGGTGGAGCTGAGTCATCAAATGCCTAAATAGCATAGGTTGGCTGCCCATGCTTGTCCCAATAGTAATCCTAAGTGTGGCTAGTAAATCCACAATAAGAACATTTCCACGCGGAGCGATGTCCACGTCCACTACAACCACCTCGACCCCCCACAACTAGGGCCTTTACCACCATTACGTCCACCCCACAAAACACCATAGCCCAGACCACCCAGATCGATCATATCTGAAGCAAATCGAACACACCCAGACCAGATCCAGTCAAAACGGACCAAATCCAGCAAACTCAAATCAGTCGACAACCTGTCCAGCACCAAAAAAACAATGGTTTCAGTAAGATAATAGTCCAATAAGCTACTAAATCCAAGAATCCAGCCAATAATTAAAAAAAAAAAAAAACAAATTGTCCAACAAGTCAGCAAACAGCTCAACAAAAGTCCAGCCCAATAATTTCTGAAGCAAAGCAAGCTTTTCAAGAGCAACCCAAAACAAGGTCCACCACAAACCAACCAACAACAACAACCAATTTCTGCATCTGTTGAATAGCCAAAGGTCGACGCACTGTTGAACAGCGAACCACAAGAAATAGCAGACACACAACGAAAACCAACGGTGTTCAAGTGGAAAAATAGTGTTATCGGCACTGTTTTGCTCCTGGGGCACCTCCAAATCAACCCAAAAACAAGTATGCAACTCACAGATCAACCAACACACCTAATCGAGCCACAAATCAAAATTGCTGCAGAAACCTAAGCCTGGACAACCTCTCACAGAGCTGCCGAGACCACAAGAACCACCAAAAAAACAATCGAAATTCACTGGGCAACCTCCAACACCATACCCAAGGTAGATTCGCACATATCTGGTGCAGATCGAACCAAAAGAAAACCCAAAGCTGGCCGAAATCAGCAGATTTGGCCTAATTTTTTAGAAAATCATTCAAAAATAGCAAAACCCAATTCAGGTGGCTTCAAAAAAATAAATAAAAATTACCACAATTATGACCATGGAAAATCGAGCCTGGGTTTGAGTTTTGGTGTCCATACGATGATGACGACAGCATGACATCATCTCTGTTGGCGAGAGAACAGGAAATCAATAGGAAGTCTTCTATGATGTCCTTCGTGAATATTTTAGTTGTCGGATTAGTGCTTTGATACCAAGTTAAATTGTATAGTTTATGTTAGGGTTTAGTAGAGAGAGAAAAAGAGGAAGAGATGAAGAAAGATTGAGAGGAATAATTGGTGTATATGTTGTATTGCCTTACTCCCTGTTATTTATAATATAGAAATAATAGGGTAATTACAATATTACCCTATACTAATTTAGACATGACTAATACAAAAACTAAGAACTCTAACAAAATGATCATAATGTTTAATTGTTGTACTGTCAGGGTCAGTTCTGCCATTTAATCTAGTTGCCAGATTGCCAGAGAGTCAGATATGTCGCTAATGTGTGAAATAAATCATTGTAAGGTCGGGTTCTATAATTGTGTTGTCTCTTACAAGCCCTTCGCAGCAATATGAGGAATAAACAGAAAAGGTTTTGTCAGTAGTTGTTTGGGGCTAGTTTAATTTGTTAATATGCTAGTATAGCCTATTATTTACTGCAGAGTCTGCACAAATAATACTTGTGTCTTAACTCGGTTAAGCCTCATTTACTCATTGTAATTATTTGGGATCAGCAAGCAATTCTTCTTTTACAGGATATTATGTTTCAGGCTTTAGTTGCAATCAAAGGTCCCTTTTACCGCAGTTCACGGCGTTCTTTTTTATATTATTATTATTTTTCTGGCAATCATGTCTTACATCTTAAATTGTATTCTTTTGTGTCCTTCCATTGTCATAGATAAGGGTTTCTCAACTGATAATTTTCTTCATTGATCCTGATCACAATTGCCCTTACCGTATGCATTGCAGAGATTAAAATCTTTAAAGGCCATCTGCGTTGTCATCATTGCCCATCATCATGGATTATGTCAGGTGAAATAGTGTAATTGAAAATGAGAAGAATATTGCCTTGGACACAAACAAATCGAAACACATGTATTTTTCAAACAATTTGATCTTGGAATTTTATTTGGCCCCAAACGAGTTAAAAATCATTCAGCTTGAAAAGATACCTTGGCGCAGAAAATGATATATTTGGCAAGCAATGTGGCACATTTTGGATGACATATGCAGACGTGATCCTTTGAGGATGTTCCTGACTGAATTCTAAAACGAATTGAATTTCCCACATCATGCAATTTGTGCAACTTTAAAGCTTTGTTGATTGAATTTCCAAGATCATTCTATCCTTTTGACCAGTACTTCCATTTCATTTTTGTATTCTGGCCATTCCTATTTACTCAAATATTTGTCTTTGCATTACTAGAAACTTCATGTGAAGAAGAAAGTTCATCCATTGAATACGAAGTATAAACTTCTCTTATTATCCAATCTGAAAGTATTAGTAGTAGTGGACCTACTGGTGTTAGGACTGACCCTTCATTTCTGCCGCATTGTCTTTTGAAATACTACGCTCATTGAAAAAAACCCTCAAAAAAGCACCTTTCCACCTAATTTCAATGAATATCTTTCTCAGAATATTTTTGTTTCTTTCCATTCTCATGGTTATTCTTTTTCTTCCTTGAAATTTGATCGGTTCATTCTAGACCGTAGTGTCTTGCACCTCATTATTCTAAATTCCATATGTTTACATTTGATATTCGTGATCTTTAACAGTAGATAATTTAAATTCCTAAAGCATTTTAAATGAGTCTAACTCTCACAATTGTCATGCTTACAGTCTCACTCGTAGACTGTCTTTACTGGAAATAGCATAAGTGGCATACTACTTACAGCCCCAAGTTAAGTTTGGAGAATGAGAATACTTAACACAATATGAGAGAGGCTGAGAGTAGTATCAAATTGACCTAGCTCTCACTCTTAAATTGTATTTATAGTTAATAAAATACCAAAGACTAGTATACCTTAGAGTGGTACACTTATTACAATCGTAACAATATAATAATAAAACTCTCAATACTCCCTCTCAAGTTGGAGTATATATATTATATAATATAAGCTTGAAATAGATGGTTGTAAGACAAGTGTGACTCAATGCCTTGGTGAACATATCTGCAAGCTGGTTCTCTAATTTCACAAATAGTGTTGCAATATCTCCATCAAGTATCTTGTCTTGAATAAAATGACAATAAACTTCAATATGTTTGGTCCTCTCATGGAATCCGGGATTAGAAGCAATACGAAGAGCTGTCTGATTATCACAAAACATCTGTGAGGGAAGTTGAATTGGGAAACCAATTTTCCGAAGAAAATATAGTAACCATGTCAACTCATTAGTTGTATGTGTCATTGCTCTATGCTCAGTCTCGGCACTGAATCGTGCTACCATTGTTTGTTTCTTACTTTTTCATATAACAACATTACCTCCCAAGAAAGTACAATAATCAATAGTTGATCTTTGATCCGAGAGAGAACCGATCCAATCAACATCTGTATAACCTTCCACTCTAAGATGCCCATTAGCCCGATACAACAAGTCTAGGAGCACGTTTGAGGTATCGAAGAATGCGAATGACTGCATCCCAATGTGGCACTCTAGGGTATTCTATAAATTGACTCACAACACTAACCGCATAAGTAAGATCTGGTCGGATAATGGTAAGATAATTTAGCTTTCCAACCAACCTGCGATACTGACTTGAATTTTTAAACAGTGCACCATTATCCATCAAAAACTTTTGATTCGAATCCATAGGAGTATCGACTGGCCTACCACCCCGCAAACCAGCTTCCTCCAGCATGTCAAGTACATATTTTCTTTGACGCAAATAGATGCCCTTCTTAGATCTGGCAACTTCAATACCTAAGAAGTGCCTAAGCTTGCCTAGGTCTTTAGCATGAAACTGATCCTGAAGAAAGATTTTTAATTTTGCAATACTCTCAGAATCATTACCAATAATTACGATATCATCCACATAAATAACCAATATAATATACCCTGCATTAGTCTGTCAATGGAAAACGGAATGGTCAGCCTGACATCTGAGAAGACCAAAATCTGACACTGCATCTGAGAATTTACCAAACTACGCCCTTAGTGATTGCTTTAAACCATCCAGAGATTTTCTTATTCGACACATACTCTTATGATACTCTCCTGAGCATCAAATTTATGTGGTTGCACCATGTAGACTTCTTCAGCCAAGTCACCATGTAAGAAGACGTTTTTGACATCGAGTTGAAATATGGGCCAATCAAGGTTAGCAGCAAAAGAAATCAATACACGGATAGAAGAGATTTTTGCCATAGGAGAGAAGGTCTTCTCATAATCAACACCATAGGTTTGAGTAAAGCCCTTGACAACAAGTCAGGCTTTGAGGCACTCAACAAAACCATCAGAATTAAATTTAACTGTATACACCCATTGGCAACCACCAGTCCGTTTACTTGGGGTAAAGGAACTAAATCCCAAGTGCCATTATGATGTAAGACATCCACCTCCACTTCCATAGCTTTCCTCCGACACGTATCAGACAATGCATCATGTAATGTCTTAGGAATAGAAATAGTAGACAACTAAGAGGTAAATCAAGAGAAAGCAAGAGATAATGTATCATAAGAAACAAAATTACTAAGAGGATGGTTAGTAACACACGACCGAGTGCTTTTACTTACGAAGAACAATTGGTAAAGAATCAGTAGGAACTGAGGGATAAGGATCAGAAGACGACAAGGAAGATGGGAGTGGCACCGCTGTCGATGATCTCGAACGACAAGAATATACCTGGAGCGGGGCCAAGGAGGGAGCGGGTGGAATCACAGTATGTAGTGGAGGAATAGAGGGTAAAGGAAGAGAGGAATTGACTGCCCAAAGTCAAGGTCCAGAGAATGAGCAGGAGCTGGAGCTGGGAAATATGAGTCCGATTCAGTGAAGGTGACATGAACACTGGTGAAGTATCGATTAAGGATGGGACTATAGCAATGATACCCCTTCTGTGAGCGAGAATAACCAAGAACGACACATTTTGCAGCACGGGGGGTAAGTTTATCAAAATCGAGACTAAGTTGTGAACATAATAGATACATCCAAAGACCTTAAGGGGTAAGGAAAATAGAGGAGAATTAGGGAAGATGATAGAATATGGACTTTGCCCATTTAACACTGAAAAGGGTATACGATTAATGAAGATGATAAGCTATAAGAATTGCATGCCTCCAAAAATGTTGAGGACCATTCATCTGAAATAGAAGTGCGTGAGTCACTTCCAACAAATGACGATTATTACTTTCAGCTACACTATTTTGTTGGGATGTGTAGGCATATGAAGTTTGATGAATAATGTCAGTCTTACGAAGATAATTAGAAAAAGGGTTAGAATCATATAAACGAGCATTATCAGAATGCAAAATTCGAATACGACAACCATACTGAGTTTTGATTTCAGTACGAAATGTCTCAAATATAGAAAACAATTTGGACGAGCTTTTATAAAAAATAACCAAGTTACATGAGAATAATCATCTACAAATGAAACAAAATAAAAAAATTTGTTAAATGAAATATTATTTATTAGACCCTTTACATTAGAATGTACTAACTTAAGTGGACTAGATATATGATTATTGATTTTGGACGAAAAGGTTATACGGTGATGCTTGCTAAGTTGACAAGCTTCATAAGACACAGATGACACATTACTAAGGTTAGGAACTTGACGCTTCAGGTTCTGGAGAGAGGGACGACCAAGTCGGCAATGCCACTAAAATGGAGATGAGGATGAGATCTAAAGTGCATGGGGAGATGGAGCAAGGTCAAAATAATAGAGGTCACCAGCTTCATGCCCCATACCAATCTTCCTCTTCGTCTAGAGATCCTGAAAAGCACAGTAAAAAGGATAAAAGGTTACGAAACAATTAAGCCAGTGGGTAATCTTGCTAATAGAAAGTAAACTGAAGGGAAATTAAGAAACAAATAAAACAGATGATAAGGACATATCTGGACTCAATTGAGTGGTTCCCAAATCTGAAGCCTTAGAAGAGGTACCATTAACAAGAATAACACTGCGAGGGGAAATAAGGGATAATAAGTAGAGAAGACACTAGACGAACCAGTCATATGGTCAGAAGTGCTAGAGTCTATGATCTAGGAACTCTTGGTGGAGGGTAGTAAACAAGCAGAAGCAGTACCTGACTAGGCAAAAGTAGCAGTTGAATTGTATTGCATGTTGTTGAGACATGAACCGAGTATACTCCTCCCGTGTAAAGATAACTAACTCAGAGTTAGGAGGGGCTGAATGTGCTGATAATGCAGGTAAGGAGGAAACATCTTCCTGATATGAGACCTGATTGGCAACACCAGAGGGCTTGCCATGTAGATCCCAACAATAAGCAACTGTATGGTTAGTACAACCATAATGAGTACATAAATGAGTGCCACCACAACCACCATTGTTGCCATTAGAGACAACTAAAGTTGAACGATCAGTAGACGGACCATGATTAATGCTGAAAATAGAATGAGCCTAAGATAAAGTAGCTGTAAGCGGGAAAATACCTCAGGAAGGGATGGAAGGCTAAGACCACCCAAGATCTGGACACGAATAGGTTCATACTCCAACTTCAAACCAACCAGGAAATGAACAACATTTGAATCCTCACGTTGTTGTTGCAAAACTTGAGCATCAGTGGCAAAAGGGAGATAAATTTGTAATTCCTCACAAACTCCCCTAACCCGAGAGTAATAGTCCTCTAAGCTCAGAGTACCTTGATCAAATCAAAAATAGTTCTTGCAGACTTCATAAGTACGTGTAAAATTACCAGTACCATCATACATGATTGTCAAATTATCTCAGATTTCCTTGGCAGTATCAAGATAAAGTAAGGTAGAGCTAATATGAGGGTCAATGCTGGTCAACAGTAATGAAATAATCTGGGCATCCTTTTGTTCCCACTTATCAAAATCGAGGTCACTTTCCTTGGGGGTTTTTTCACCAAGTACTTTTTAAGGCCTTTCTTTTAAGAAATACTTGAACAGAATGAGACCATAAAATGTAGTTACTCCCATTGAGTTTCACTGAAGTCATAGGGGCATTAAAAAGAATCAGTCGGGGAAAGTGTGGATGGCATGATGGTAGCAAGAGGTGAAGTATCAATCTTCGGGTCCATAGTAATATCACAAATGTCGAGACAAATGTAAGATAAGTAGACAAATTAGTGCAAAAACCATCACCTGAATAGTGCAAAATCAGAGAACAAGAAGAAGACCCAAGACTAAAGGGGCACTGAACGTTGCAAAAGAAGCTGAAACGGTCAGAAACTGGGCTGCTAGACCAGCTGGAACACGTTGTCCCATGAGAATACCTTCTGAACCAGGCTGAACCAGTGAAGAAAGCAGCTGAACCGGTGAAGAAAGGAGCTGAACTGGTTCTAAGATAGTCTCCGTAGTGGCTGAAAATGGAGAAGCTGGCTAGAAACCCCCAGAAACAGTGAGAACCGGTTACGGAATTACCTGAACTGTACTGAACCGGTCTGATTTAGAGTTGAACCGGTCTGAATGTAGCTGAACCGGCTGAGCAAACCTGGTTTTGGCTAACCGGGTTAGGCTAGCTGGTCTGGACTGACTTGGTTGGGCTTTGGAAGGACTTGGGCCGGAGTGCATCTAGCTAGACCTGGTTTTGCTGGGTTGGTTGGAACCCTACCCGTTCACTGCACACGGCAACGCCACTACACCAGACCTTCGACAACAGCAACAACTCTACCCCAAGCCTCTGGCGACCACCACGACGAACCCAACACAGTCGTCGATCACAGAATATCATGCTGACACGTGAGTCGACTTTGACTTCGGTATCAACAATGGCACACCCGATCACCGGCGACTACCACGACACAACCAACAGAGTTCGAGCAAACACACAAACAACACAGCAGCAATCAACACACATCGATCATAGCACAACAGCAAACACTCGAACGACTGCACAAAGGAATTTCATCACAACAGCCACCACCCACGACCCTAGACCATGGTCGTGGGGTGCACAGTTACAGGATAGAGGAGGGGAGAAAAGAAAAAAAAAAAGAAAGAAAAGAAAGAATGAGGAGCAATTTCAAATCAAGATTTTCTTGGATCAACACTGCTCTGATACTATGTTAAGTTTGGAGAATGAGAATACTTTAACACAATATGAGAGAGGCTGAGAGTAGTATCAAATTGACCTATCTCTCACTCTCAACTTGTATTTATATTTACTTAATGTTATACCAAAAGGCCAGTATACCCTTAGAGTAGTACACTTCTTACAATAATAACAATAGAATAATAAAACTCTCAGCACTTCGTAACCCATCGGAATAGATAGATCTGACAACTCTTGTACACCTGTTGTGGTGGGAAGTTGCTTATTGTCACTACAAATGCTAAATGCTAAACTACATAGTACAAACCATGATTGTAACTAATGATGTATATTTGGGTGTTTTGTGACATTGTTGAAACAATTTTACAGTGAGTAGCAGTCTTAGGAACATGACTTCAGCTGTTGTCTGATGGATTAATTAAATTTGAAGTGCTCCCCTTTCTTATTGAAGCTGTTTTTAATAGAGAAGATGTAGAGGTCTATAAAGATGCAGTGATTCTTAATTAACGCCTTTTGTTTTTGTCTGCAGAAAATAATGTTTAGCTCATCAAGTGGGATCTATCCGAAGCAGGAACCAGGATGTTGATGCAGAATTTTTGAAGTTGAGTTTGGAAGCACTTGGCGTGTGTAAGTACAGAAATGCTTCCACTGTAAACACGTAAAAAGCCAGCAGGAGCTCGTTCTTACTTTTGTGTACAAACATAGTCCTTACACATTGGATCGCACCATAAGCATCTCTGTATAGATCCCGTTTTTGGAAGCTGGATTGTTTTACCTCTCCGGATACTGACGCCATGCACCAGTGATTTTAATGAGAAGACTTATCATCAGTCGAGCACCAGGCAGACAGTCTATTGTCATTTGTCAGACAATCTTTGTCACACTAAATGTGGAGGTACAGCCTTGTGTATATAGTTTTATTAGACAAGAAATCTTGTAACGGATTCTTATTTGGTGCTTGATGTATTCCAAGTTGTATAATGGTATGGTATTTGCTGCTTCTTTTTGTTTTTATCAGCTACATGCGTAGATTTGGCAAGGTTGAGTTTTTAAAATCTTCATATTGACGATAATAATCGGCGCTTTTCCCAAATAATCCATGATTCTTAATTCAAATCCCATGATTTTCTCTGCAGAAAATTTTCTTTTGAAAACTAGTCAAGCTGTAGTGTGTTTCTTTTAAAACTGCAGTAAGACCAAGAGCATGGGTGTAGCCCGGGCAAAGTCCTTGACCTCAAAGTTCAACTTGTGTTCATCATTTTGTTTAGTAGATTTTATAGTTTTCTTGAATTGTAAATCCTGATACTCACTGGCAGCCTATACGCAGGTTGAGGTTGTCCAAGGAACAAAACCACATTACTGGAAATCGCTACTATGGAGCCTTTGGAAGTTGTTGGCATGGACGTAGGCTTTGGTTAGCCGAACCACGAAATGTTGCGTACCTAGTCCAGTGTTTGAACTTTTATTCTTGTGATTGTTATGGTTGTTGAACAACTGGTGGGTTTTTTTCACAAGGTTTTGCAAAAATCACAATTCTCAAACTTGATAAATGACCAAAATTCCACATTTTGTAAAAATAGGCATTACTTGGTAATGTAAATGGAGAAAGGGCATTTTTGTCCCATGGAAAATTTGGGTCATTACCGTAGTTTTAGTAATGACTCGATCCAAGGACACAATTGATTTCAAGCTTTTACTTCCGTTTTATTACTGTTTACTTTCCGATGGCTGAGGTCCATGTGGATCACCAAAAGTCCTTGGAAGAAAAGGACCATATGCAAAGAAGTACTAAGAAGATCAAAGATAGTCATCCATCTGAAACAGATGACCATTTGATGAACGAGGATCCTACGTCTGGTTCTGAGGATTCCGATGAGAGCACGAAACCAGAGCAGGGTTCACAGCCTACACAGGTGGAGCTTCCAAAGAGAAACTACCGAGATGCTCTTATGGTGGAGAGTTCTGACATCTACTTTGACCCGTCGGTTTACGAGGAAGCCTCCGATGATGAAGTTATGAGAGATGATGGTTCAGAATCTAAAAGCAAGGAGGAGCAAACCATTATTGATACCTCAGATGAGATCTGCCCTAAGATTTGTCTGGGAAAGAAAATCCTTGATAAAATAAGAAGAAGGTGGAGGGATGACCTGATTGTGAAACTTTTGGGTAGGAACATTGGGTATAAGATGTTGTGTAACAGGGTTAGGAATATCTGGGGGTTAATGGAGGATTTTGAGGCAATTGATCTTGATTTTGGATATTACCTATTAAAGTTTGAGTTGAGAGACGACTGTAACAAGGTAGCCACAGAAGGTCCATGGATAATTCTGAATCACTACCTCACAGTCCGTAAATGGGAACCGGACTTCATTCCATCAAGAGCCTAATGCTCCGTTTGGTACGATGGAAAAGTGGGAGGATGAAAAGTTAGAAGGATGGAAAGTGAGATGGATAAATAAAACATCATGTTTGGTAAGGAAGGAAAGTAGGAAGGATGGAAAAGTGGATGAATTAACTTTCCTTCCAACTCACCAAAATCAATCCCTCCAAAATCGGAAGGAAAGTGAATGAAAAGTTAATTATTTGTGTTGAGATGTATCTTATTTGCCTATATATCTTTTAATATATACATATATATACATTAATTTCATATAAAAATATAATGATAAAATATGTATTTATATATATATATATATATATATATATATATTTTAAAAAAAATTTAAAATTAAAAAAAATTAAAAAAATTAAAAAATTAAAAAAATTAAAAAAATTAAAAAAATTAAAAAAATTAAAAAAATTAAAAAAATTAAAAAAATTAAAAAATTAAAAAAATAAAAAATAAAAATAATAAACAGTCCAACTCGTAACTTGACACAACACAATTAATTAAATGAGTTGAGTTAGATTTTAGTAATGTTCGACATAAATCCGCAATGACTCAACACGAATCTGCCACGATATGACTTGATTGTCACCCCTAATCTTATTCTGCACAAAAAAAAAAAAAAAAAATTTAGTCATTTTTATTTTCCATCCATCCAACCAAACACGAAGGAAAGAAAGTGTATCCATCCTACTTTCCTTCCTTGAAGGATAGAAAGTGTATCCCTCCTACTTTCCATCCTTCATACTTTCCATCATTCCTACCAAACGGAGCATAAGAGATTTCCACGGCGTTACGGCTTCCGGAGCTACCTTTAGAATACTATGAGGAGAGTACCTTGTTTAAGATTGCGAAGGCATTAAAGTGGACATTAGGACAGCCATAGCAGAGAGAAGGAAGTTTGCTAGAGTGCACGTGGGAAGGGATTTATCTAAACCATTGATTTCCCATTATAGATTGGGGGAGAAATTGTTTAGAGTAATCTTATTTAGACCTAAAAATTTGACCTAATTTGTTGACATAATGATGTGTGTTTAGAGTAATCTTATTTAGACCTAAAAATTTGACCTAATTTGTTGACATAATGATGTGGGTTTAGTAGAATTATTGGATCAACACTAAATTCTAATATTTGATGGAGTTCACAGTCAATCCAAAGATCATAATAAATTAGGTCAACAAATTAGATCAGTAAATTAGATTCCAATAGCATTGTTCAATTGTTTATGGTTGAATATGAATGCCTCCCTGCTGTGTGTTTCACTTGTGGAAGGGTGGGGCATATGAGCCAGTATTGTCCTCACCCACAGAAGCTAGCTCATTCTCTGAACAAGTTCGCCGAAGAGGAGAATTCCACCGGAATAGCCGTTTCCACTAGAGCAGCTGTCATTTCAAATGCAATGGATAGCCCTACTGCAATGACAGATCATGTTTCAAATTCAAAAGAGAATGGGCCAGTGAGCCGTGAGGCAAATAAAGAGGACCATGAGGTTAGGGATTTTGGGCCTTGGATGATAGCCTAGAATAAGAGAAGAAAGTCTATGTCAAAAACCAAATGGGGAGTGGACCAACCCAAAAATAGGGGAATAGATTTCAGGTGTTAGAAGTGGGCCCATTAGCCCATGAAGAGCCCACTAATACCAGGAGAGCTAGTAAGCAGAACGAGTCCAAAGAACAAGCTAGTAAAAGGCCCAACCCAGGCCAGAAGAGGCAGTGGAATCCGGAGGCCCAGAAGGAATTTTTACAGAGTCAAGGTAACAAGTTAAAAAAATCTATTCGAATTCCCGTTGGGGGTTAGAGATCCAAATATAAAGAGATTGCCTGGGAAAGTGAACCCCATCCTATGGCTATTAGATCGTCAAAGGTAATTCCAAATGTTGCATCGGCTTAGTCGTCAGAGTCAAATTTTCATCACCAAAGCTCTGGTTCCAATGGGTTAACCCTAATTAGGGGTGATAATCGAGTTGAATTCGAGCCTAATTCAAGTCTAATTTACACATAAACGAGCTGGCTCGTTTAACTATTTACAGATAAACGAGCTTAAAAAAATGTTTAAACTTGACTTGTTTAACAGCCCTAACCCTAACCCCAATATGTCCAGTCATTTTCCCTTACCCTAACATCTCTCCAGAAATCTCTTCCCCTTCTCTAGTTAACCAAAACCTAAACCCCTCATCGAAGCTCACAGTAACTAAGAACCATGAATCAAATAGGGAACCAAGTCCTTCAAAACCACTAGATCCAGGCGATGGAGGAAAGGATAGAGGAGATCCAGTTGTTGAGGCAGGTACAACTGAAGTCGGTCTCCGTGGGTCTCATCTTCAACCCGAATGAGGAAGACAAATGGTTTACGAACGTCAACTATGTGATTAGAGAAGTGAGCATTGTGATAAAGGACTCCTACCTCGCCGTAGCAGAAGTCCACGCAACCGCAGTTACTATAGCTGTAGTGGACCCGCTAGAGGAGAAAGAAGAGCCCAAGTGCTTTTGAACCGTGAGAACAGTTATCCTTTACCCCATATGTCATCTATGTCTTCCATGAAAATTATGACTTGGAATTGTAAGGGAGCAAGAAACCAGAATTTCAGGCGAGCTTTTAGAGACCTCTTTCACTCTCACTCACCCGATGTGGTGGTCTTGATGGAGACAAGAGTCCCTAGTGTCCAACTAGGGAATTTCTTTGAACAATTTGGACTGACTATGGCAGCTAAAATTGAACCAGATGGTATATCTGGAGGTATTTGGTTGTTATGGGATCCCTGTAGGGTTACAATTACAGTGCATGAGGTGAATTTCCAAGTTATTCACGCAATGGTGTCCAGAAATGACTTTGAGGAATGGATTTTTTCTGTTGTGTATGGTAGCCCTAATCCATCGAATAGGGAGGTCCTATGGAATAATCTGACCCCTATAGGCAATAACTTTCAAAACTCATGAATGGTGGCAGGGGATTTCAATGATTTCTCTAGTAATATTGAAAGAAGAGGGACATACTCTGATCATTATAGAAGAACTGCCAGGTTTATGGAGAGGATAAACCAGTATGGCCTCATGGATCTAGGGTGTAGTGTGACTTGATCCGAAATGTGTACACCCAAGTGCAGGCGGTTAATAATCCGGTTTGAGTCTGGAGTCGAATTCACAGGGAACTATTGTTGGTGTTTCAAAGTAAGCAGTGGTGGAGAACAAATGATTGTAAATCTTGAGTTTTGAAGTTGTGTGGTGTATGAGATTTCCTGGACAGAATATAGGATTCCTTTCAAGAAGGTTTTCTAGACAAAATATAAGATAAGCTTAAATGCAAAATGGTCACTCTTTAGTTCAAGGATCTGGACATGTAGTTAATCATCCGGTTTATTATACTTGTGCTTGATAACTCAATTAACCCCCGTGTCAACAGCAAGTTAATCGGAAGATAAAGGTGGATTGTGAGAATTAAGAACATGATTCCGATGTCTTTTTAGAAGTTTACAAGAATTGTCTGTGCCGAGACTTTACCCGTCTACAAACAAGCAAGTGTTTCTACAAGACATCCAACCATGACATTAATGTTCCATTTCCATTCTTTAATTGAAGCACAATAATGGTGAAGATTGAAGGGTAGTCATGAAGATCTAGCCGGGGTACTTGCCTTGAACCGATGAGTCTTTCTATGCAAGAGTTATCTATGTTATAGAAAGTACTCACGGTTATACAAAGTACCTTAGCTTTGCTAGATGCAATCAATCATTCAATAAGCAAGGGGAATATAAAGCATTAAGCATAATCGAAAATGCACATATATAACTTCCGGATAATTTATACATGTCCATCACTTCTTACTAAAGAGTGAATGAGAAACTACTCACTCTTCATGGCTTTGGTAAAGCTAGAAAAGTGAGTGATGCTCATTCTTCCAAGTAGAGGAGTTACAAGGTAAGACACAATAAACAAGGAGCCGATCTTCAACAAAGAATGAGTGAATCACGTTCCACCCTTCACGGTTGGCGAAGCTCTAGAAAAGTGGAAGAGTTTCACTCATCTAAGGAAAGAAGCTCATGCAATGGAAGTGAATGAAACAAGTATTGAAAGTAGAAGAAAACTAGTCATTTTTGGAGGGTTTCTTCCTCAACCAAAAGTAATCTATCTCCCTCTATGCATGTAATTAAAAACCTAAGTCTAAAACTAATAACAAACCAAGAAAATGTTGGTCTAGTACCAATCCAACTCTAAGCTCTCTTTGAAGCTTCCACAATGGGAGTATTTATAGGCAAGGAGGAAGGGGGGCAAGGTAGTGTGGAGGAATAGTACAAGGCCTTGAAAATCCAAGTGAAAGTTCTAATGTCCGGAGAGAATATCAACCACTCTACAGCCTGTCTGGGGACAACGTTCGAACATTGTCTAACGTTCGAACGTTGTTTCTGTCTTTGCTATATGGGCGTTCGAACGCCAGATGGGGTCTAATCTTCCCACTCAAGTAGCCTGTGGTCTTCTGGAGATCTACTTCAACACGCTTTGAACCACTGCCTGTGCACTCATTAGCCTGGTCCTTAATAGTGGAGGAGAACGTTCGAATGTGAGTGGACGTTCGAACGTGGTACTCAAGTACTTCAATGTTTTTCTTCTCATCTGCAACATGCCATGTCTTAGCAGTATAGTCTTCAAATAATTCAAGGGAACGTTCGTACGTGAGTTGGCGTTCGAACGTTTTTGCTTTGTTCCAAGCTTTTCTAATTTTGTCCCCCAATATGCTGGTGTTACATTCAAGTTTGATATTTATTGCCCTTGAGCCCTTGTTCACTTTAGGACCTAAAATGTCATCATTTAAACTCCATCAAAGTATAATTAGTCTTAAAAAGGTATAGTGATATGCTAATTTTAACTACTAATCACACCCCCTAACCTAAATATTGCTAGTCTCTAGTAATACAACAACAATTGAATAAAAATCTATTTATAATGCCTTTTTCGTTGGTCATCCGATTGCATTTAGCGTTTGCAACAAGCCGTTAAACCACTAGGTTTACCATAGCGGACAAGTGTTGTCTCGTGAGGGTTTTCAGTGAAGCTACTCACAAACTTTAGTCGAACAGATGTGTATGTGGGATTGCTGGTTAAATTAAGGTAGCATCATGGTCGTTGGGACACCCAACTCTTAATTTCGACTTATATCCTGCACATTTCTTTTCCATAGGTATTTATTCTATAAAAAAATTAGCATCTGTCACATTGGTATTTGAAATTCCCTGTGTAGCAGGAATGATCATTCTAGCAACAAGAATTGTTATATAACAAACATTCCACGTTACCACCTTTCATGGATAGCTTTGATTTCACAAACCTCTCTTAGAATGTTCTCAAAAAAAATTCGCTCCGATTATAGTGACTTGTCTCTCAAGGGACATGTGATCAGAAGATGGTCAATCGAAAAATCACATGCCCAATTAGTAAGGGAGTGAAGTTTAAGGAAACAAACTAATCATGTTTTGGAATAATCTCATGGAGGAATAGTGTTGCAAATAAAGAAATACTATTTACCATACCCCACTTTTAGTTGACGACACATACATGCATCAGACTTGAGATCAATTAGGGCTTTTTATAGGTTGTAATGTGGCAAGAGGTCAGTGGCAAACGAAATGACGTCAATGATATTCAAAAGCTATCCTTTCATTCTGTAATGTAGCACACCTAGCTTTTCGACATTTTACCCAGAAATGGTATTTCTTTCTTTCATTTTTCTCATTTTTCACTTTCTTGGCAATTTCCTGCCTTTATGTTTTTTTTTCTTTTTCAATTGTTTCCACCAATTTTTCTTTTCATTGAATAGCATCCACCATAGTCTTTTTCTTTTCCCTTGCATTTCTATATCATATTGATTTATAAGATGGTGTAAGAAAATTAGATAGCAAAGGTATGTCAAGTACATTATCTTGTGACTTGGTTATCATACGGGCTATTTGGAAAAAGATCGTACATTAAAGGCTCAATCACGGTTAACTAGGGATATCTATAATATAAAACAGAGCGGCTCAAATCTCAAGGCTTCAACATCCAACGGCCTCAAATCAATTTAGGCTTCAACATCCAACGGTCTGAAATCATTTGAGGCTTCAACATCCGACGGCCAATAAAACAGCTACCACTTTAAATTTTATCCCCACTATATTTTTTCCCCCTCAAATTAACTCAACCCAACTATCACATCCAACCCAACCCAACCCAACCCAGAGCAACGGCTCCCTGCAGCACGCCATACCGAGCAGCACGCCTCTTAATGTTACACTTTCCCTCACCTGCACACAGCCGCCTGACACACCGAGCAGCACGCCTGTCAGCATTTTAATTTTTTTTTCCTTCTTTTCCTCTACTCCTTTCTCTCTCTCTTCTCTGAGTCCCTTTTTGTGCCCTCATACCTCTCTCTTTTCTTTCCAGCCAACGCAACCCACTGCCAAAGAGCCACCAGCGCGACCCACCACCATTGGTAACTCCAGTCCAGTGCAGGTATCTCCCCCCTCTCTTTGTTCTCTCACTCGCCTCCACCTCTCTCTTGCTGGCTCTCACCAGCCGATGCCACGACGGCCAAAAGCCCCAGATCTACCATCTTCACCACCATTTTTTTTGATTTTTTACATGCCTTCCTCAACTGGGTTTTGGTCATTTTTCACCATGGAATGGTCTAAGGCACCTGGGTATCTCAATCTCTGGTATTTTTTCTCATCTGGGTTTATGCAGTTATCATATGTAATGGTTTTTGTTTTTGTGTGTAACTTTGGAATTTAAAATATAATGGTTTTGCAGAAAGGGTGTGTTTGCGTCTCTGTTTAGAGTGGTTGCTTTGTTGGTTTTTGGTCCCAAAGGTCTTGCCGAGGTGAGTTGGTTTGCTTCTAACTCAGATCTGTTGAACATTTTTATTATCAGTTTTGAGAGATGCCATTGCACATGCCAGTTGGATCCTTGGTTTATGCTGCTGGACTGAATGCACTTCATTTGTAGAAAGTGTCTTCTAATGCTTCATTTGATTATTGACTTAGGTTCCGAGCTGCTATGATCGAAAAAAGGTTCTGAGCTGCTGAAATTGGCAGTTACAGGAACATACATATTTGGAGGTCTCTCAAATGGGTTTTGTATCTCCTAAAGAAATTAAAAAAAAAAAATAATTTTAAGAAATGAAATCAGGTAGAAGAAGCTGAAAAAAAATTTTTATGGCAAACAAAAAAAAAAAAAAAAAAGAAGAAGAAGAGCAGAACTGGGTGTTAGATAGAAGAAGATGGAGATGTTGGCGTAAATTCACAAACTCCCCCCTTTAGTTTTGGATACAGCATATACCAAATTATTGAAATTATAAAGTTAAGTTCAAGGTTTTGTTAAGTTATAGAAAGCCCCCTTTTGTGTTTCATGAGTAATAGATAAGTGTACCTGTTGAAATTACACAATGACCCCAAAAGATCATAAAATGTTACTAAAACACTAAATCAGTATTTTTAATAATTAGGAAAATGAAATGTTTCTGAAATTATATATTGACCCCGAACAGTTATAGTTTTGCTTCCAAGTTCATGCAATTAATTGGTTTTCTGGCAGAATAAAGTATATCACTACCAGTTTTACACTTTTTCTCACATTCATGATTTATATAGGAAGCATTTGCAATTCTAGATGGATTTCTTTTATATAGTTAGAGACAACCAATTTGAGGATTGTGCTTTGGGATTGCAAAGCTGAGATGGGTATCACTGGGGAGCTGGTTAGGAGTGTCTTTTCCAAAAGCCGGTCCGTCGGAGCCCATGAGAGCAATGTGAGTTGATTTAATTATTTGAAATTTTGGATTTTTAGTAAATTCGGAGTAGTTTTTGCCCAATTCAAATGTGAATTCGAATTTCCATTTTTTGAAATTTTGGATTTTTATAATAAATTTGAATTTAAATAATTGGTTCAAAAAAAAAATCAATAGATTTCGATGATGAATATGATTCATGTAAACTCCATTGGGGGGTTGGGGGGTGGGTGTTAATTAGTCCCCATTAATACCTTTCTCACCATCCAATAATGGTTCACATGAAGGAGATTATTATAAGTGAGTTAGTGCATGCCAGAACCTTTTTTGTGGGTTGGGTTTGGGCATTCTTAGTCATAGTGGAGTTGCTTGGTTTTGAAGTCTGCTTTTTTCTTATCCTATTATTTAATTTGTTAGTGCACGCCATTATTTAATTTGTTTCTCCATTATTAAAGTTGTGTATGCACGTGCTTATGTCTACTAGCGGATGTTCCAACGTTTTTTCTACTAGCGGATGTTCCAACGTTTTTTCAACAGAATTTTTTGTGTAAGCACCCACCATCTTCTGCGCAAACACCAACAGAGGAATTGTAGGACCATTGAGTTTATACCATCCTTTGACTGTTTCCTAAGACAGTGCCTAAACATTGAGTCTGTGTTTCATACCCATCACCTCTCTCCCAACGTTACACTGCCTCCTCAGTCCTCACCTGCACACAGCCGCCTGACACACGCATGGAGCACCACGCCTGTCAGCCACTCACCATGTTTTTCCTTCTTTTCCTCTGCCTTCCCTTCACGCCCTCCCTTCCCAACAAAAAGAAGCAGCACGCCTGTCAGCCTTTAGACATTTTTATTTTTTTTCCCTACTTTTCCTCCACTCATTTCTCTCTCTCACCGGCGTCTCTGTCAGATGGGACTTTGTTTGGTTAATGGGAAAACAGAGGATAGTATCTATCATAAAAGTTTGATTGCAGATTTTCAATTAATAGTCTTTGGACTGATTTTATTTTATAGTTACTTTTATTTATCTTAGTCTTTGCTTTTGTAGCTATTTTATGTTGTTTTGAATGAGATTTTTTGTTATGTAATTTCCATGGAACATTTGGGAAGTGGACTCGCTGTGTTTGAATTTTGTTAAGTGCACTCTAATTATTTGTGTTTTTGCTCATTATCACTAAGAAACACTAATTGGAGGTGTTTTAATTTTTTAAGTGCACTTCTGATGGTTATTTTTTTGGTGTTTTGGTTGGCATAATTTATTACCATCGGCATTGTGTTGGTTTGACCCCACCTTCCACTGCCACATCTACGAATTCTTTCTCTCAAACTAGCGTGATGCACCAAAAAGGTACTTGACTTAAGGTGGGGTCTTATATATGTTCAAGAAATGTTATTTTCTAACAAAGCCCAATTTCTGGAAGTGTTATTGTACATTAATCATAGTCTTTTTACTTAGTTTGGGTGCTCATTGGTGGTTGTAGGTAGCAAAAAGTTAACAATTATAATCAACAAGTTGCAAGAAAAAGATACTTGACTTAAGGTGTTGTGGTTGGCTGATATGTTATTAATGTAATTGTGATCTATTGTTTGTTTTAGGGATTTGAGTGGCAACAACATCTATGATTCAATTCCATACCAGTTACCACCAAATCTTGCAAGCCTGTAATATTTAAAAGCATTAAATGATGTTTTGTTTGAAAAACCATTTAATTCAAGGCTTGATGTACATTACTTATCCATTTGTCTGATGCAGAAATCTAGCAAACAACAATTTAAGCGGGAATCTTCCTTATTCCATTGCCAGCATGGTTTCTCTTAGTTATTTGTGAGTGGCACATCCTGAATTGTGAGTGACACAGTGATATGAATTGTGGGACTCATTCGTTTGCTATTATGAATTTCGAACTAGACTCTAATTTGATAGCTTTTTGGGGTATGGTAATGAATTGTATGTGCAAGTTAAAAAAATTTTGAGGTCCTATTTTTAGAGGAATTGTAAATTGTAAGAATTTGAGCCTTGATGAAGGTTCAATTTTTTCCAATGGATGCATATTTTTCTAATTATCTTTTTTTTTTGGTTATATAGTGTCTTCAGGCATGGTTATATAGGGTACCACAAGAACGGTTGATATCAATCTAAGTTGTTATGTTTGATTGTTTATTTCTTGCTGGACTGCAGTAATAGACTCAGAAGCCACATTTCATGTGGTGTGTGTTTTTAGGATATTGATTGCTGAAGCCTCTTTCTTTTGGTTTGGCATAAATGTATTCTCATTATATTTCTATTTGCAATTGAATATTTGATAGTAGTAGGTAGTTGAATAATAGTAGTTTGGTTGGATTTAGTTTAACAAATTTGGTTTCATTTTCCATTTGTTGAACTCCCATCAATTTTATATGCTTCACACACATAATGCACACCAACAGACACACAACTCACACTCAGCCTGCACACGTAGCCCATACATCACAGCCACTTAACAAACACACACCGCCCACCATATGTTTGACAGAAGTTAGAATTAGACGTGAAATATTTGTTAAGGTAGAATTAGATTTTTAGTTTAGTACGTGTCCGAGTTCAGTGTTTGATTATTTTGCGTTCAAATTTAATATTTGATTTTTTTTAATTGCACCGTGCCTTCAGGCACGGGTTATCCCTAGTAATTTTATAAAAGAAATGGCTTAAGGCTCAAAAATTAAATCAAAGATGGCCTAAGATCCTTTCTTAAATATGTGCATATGTGTCGTATGAACAGATTTCTTGTGGGATATGTCAATAGATCACCTTAGTTGCGTCAATCAAAGCAATTTTAATGAGATTATTCAAAAATTGGAATTGAAAGACCTTACTTGAGTAAATGTTGATTATCTCTCAGAAGTATCGCAAGGCTCGAAACTTACCATGGTACTTTTCGTCATCTCCACTGGTTATGTCAGGTTTCTCAAGGGATGTCGGTTATATATCAATTCCTTTTTCAAGTTTGGTCATCTTGTACCTTAAGAATAACAAATGCCAATGTACATTTGATATTTTAAGCATAGAGAAAATACAATTTTTCAAGGATCTGTGGTTTTAAGTCTAGATTGCTAAGTTATGTGTCAAACTGATCATGTGATTAGTCACTTTAACAAACAGTCTCAAAATCTACATTTGTTTCATCATTTATTAACAAATAAAAATATCATGCTAATTCTAGACATGCATTTACAAAGATAAAAGTGATAAACTGAACCATTCGTTTCACAAAATATGATTGTTTAACACAAACACCAAGGATTCAATTCATCCAACCAAAGAAGTAACAAAACACACAAAAACTTTTAAACATCCACAACAACCAACAACAAAAGAAGCTCATCCATGAAAAGAAGAAACAAATATTCCACTCAAGAACAGAAATCTCTCTCTCACTCTCCTCCAGCTCCACCTCTCAGAAGGCGAAGAATTTCATCCTGCTTAGCTTCGATGCTAAGCATGATATCTCTAAGTGAGCGTCGGGTGATGGTGCTGGGTCCTGCCTCCTCTGGCTACCCCTGGGCTCTCTCAGCATCTAACTCTCTCTCCTCCTCCTCCTCATCGAGCTCATCCTGCACCTCGTCGACTCCTCAGGTAGGGGGCTCCTCCTGTCTAGCTGCAGGGGCACCACTATGTCCTTGGCTCCTCCGGAAAAAAGCCTTGTTCAGTGGCCCCATTGGCTTTTGGATAGTCATCTCAGGCCTCACCCTGATCCCATGGTCCTTGCACATCTCTGTGACTAAGGTGTCGAAGTGTAGCGAACTCCTCTTCACGTCGCATCCTTTCTTCATCTCAGTCAAAATCAGAGAGGGGAGGTCTATGCTTTGGCCCTTCCCAAGTGCGTAAAGCAACTGGGCCATCTCGGGGAGGATTTTGCTCTTTCGTCCGATTGGGGCGAAGTTTGAAACCCCAATTAAATTCAACATTTTATATTTATCGGTTGGCTCCCCTTGTCAGAGAAATCTCTGCCCTGCCCAAGCAAAATTAGCGATCCCTGTTAGCTCTGCCCCAACTACATTCATTGCCACGTTCTTCCTCGGGGCATAGGCTGGCCTTGGCACCCAAGGCATCTCCTGTCTCAACTCCCGGATATACTCTTCATACATATCAATATAGGCTCCCCTCACATACGTTCTAATTGCCCCATTAATGATCTCAGTGTTGGTGTAGAACTCCCGCACCAAGTCAACCACGACTTCTCCGCCGTTTCTTATGTATAACATCTACCCCCTTCTCTCAAAATTCTCCAAAATACGCAATTCAGCAAAATCAACCAATACCACATCACGTTCACACACTACAGCTTGGTTTTGGTAAACATTCTCATACCTGTCTGCCTTGAGGGTGGTGGGGAAGCGGGTTCGATCATATCTCTGTGTAATGGGCCTTCCTTCTTTCTCCTCGATGACTTCTTCCACCATATTAGGCTCTTGACTCAGTGGGTTGTGCCTAGCAAGGAGCTTGAATCTTGGAGGCATGGTTTTTCGGGTTTGGGAATGTTAGGGCTTGAAAGACTTGATTTTCTTGTGAGAATGAGGATTTTTGATGTGGGAATGGCTTTGGGATGGTTGATTTTAGGTAGAAATGGAGAATTGGTTTTGAGTGTTGAGTAGTGAAGAATCGCCCTTGGGTTTTGAGTTTTCTCAAGGGTTTTGGGGTTTTTGAAATGGAGAAGACGAACCAGGCTTTTATAGCCTGAGAGTTGACGTTCAAACGACAATGAAGTTCGAACGACAATGACGTTCGAACGTGTGTAGAAGGATTTTAAACAGATCGTTCGAACGTTAGTGACGTTCGAACGTGGTGAGCTCCCAGTACTTTTGAGTTCTGTCAGAGACCAAAGTACTATAAGCTCTTCTCGTTCGAACGTTCTATTGGTGTTCGAACGTGATGAGCTCCTAGTACTTTTTGTTCTATCAGAGGCTTCATCAGAGACTGAGTACTGCAAGCAAGCAACGTTCGAACGTCACTTGGAGTTCAAACGTCAGATCAAAAATCAAAAGTTTTTCTACACATTAATATACACAATAAGAGAGGGCTATATACACAAGTTTGAACCAAAAATTCATGGCGTCTCAGGATAAGTCCCTACCCACGCTTTAGGTTGGTATTCTGGGACATTTCTTACTCGGCCCATGTTTTCATTTCAGTCAAAAGAGTTTGTACTATTAACAAAAAAAAGATTTTTACACTTTTTACAAAAATTCGGACCATTGGCTTTCATCCCTAAAACACAATTTTTCACAGTTTTGTTAGAAATCAATCTAATCCGAGTCATCCTCTGTCTCCGTGTCATTTGAACCATCAGTGACTCTTCTAATTTCCTGTCGCACAAACCGGTTAAGCAAAGTACCGGAATAGGATGGCGTGTCAGGATAATTCTTACTCTGCTCATTCATTATCCAATCTAATCGATCGAGTGCGCGACCGGAAATTGGTTTAGAACACTGATTATATCTCTTCTCGTGAAAGACTCTGCCACACTGTTTACAGGCAATGGTTTCAAACGCTGGCCATTGACAGTAAAAATATTACCGTTTGATGGGTTTTCTACTTCCACTGCTCCATGAACAAATACCTGTTTGACAATGTAAGGCCCGGTCCATCTTGATCTCAACTTATCAGGAAAAAGATGAAGCCTTGAGTTATATAACAGGACTTTTTGAGATGGTTCAAAAGACTTTCGCACAATGTTCTTGTCATGAAAAATTTTCATCCTAGACTTAGCAATCTTAGCATTCTCATATGTTTCATTCCTCAGCTCTTCTAATTCATTAATCTGAAATTTTCTTGAGAGTCCAGCCTTGTCTAGGTCCAAGTTCATTGCTTTAATGGCCCAGTATGCTCTGTGCTCCAATTCCACAAGTAGGTGACAAGGCTTGCCATAGACTAATCAATAGGGAGACATGCCCAAAATTATTTTGAAAGCAGTGCGATAAGCCAGAGTGCATCAGTTAGTCTTAACAACCAATCTTTGCGGTCTAGATTCACTGTTTTTTCTAAAATCAGTTTGATCACTCGATTAGTCAATTCTGCCTGTCCACTAGTCTGCGGGTGATAAGGAGTTGCAATTTTATGAAAAATTAAGTACTTTTTCATCAAATTCTAGAAGGGACGATTGCAAAAATGAGCACCCCCATCACTTATGATTGATTTCGGAATTCCAAACCGGGACAAAATATTTTCTTTTAAAAACTTGATCACTGTGCGGTGATCATTATTTCGGCATGGAATTACTTCAACCCATTTTGACACATAGTCTACGACCACTAAAATGCATAGATAGCCAAAAGAAGGGGGAAATTGTCCCATAAAATCGATGCCCCAATAATAAAAAATTTCAATTATCAGAATTGGGCGCAAGGACATCATGTTTCTTTTAGAAATACTTCCCAACTTTTGGCACCTATCACATGTCAGACAAAAGACATGGACATCTTTAAAAAATGTGGGCTAATAAAATCCACACTGCAAGATTTTTACAGCGGTTTTCTTTGATGAGAAATGGCCACCACATGCTTCAAAATGACAAAATGATACTGCTTGCCTGCTCTCACTCTCGGGGATGCAACGCCTTATGATCTGATCCTTATAGTATTTAAATACGTATGGATCTTCTCAAAAGAAATTACGAACCTCCCTCAGAAATTTCTTTCTATCCATTAATGTAAAGGAAGATGGAAACATACCAGTAGCAAGGAAATTAGTAATATCAGCGTACCACGGTGTTTCTATGACTGTGAACAGTTGTTCATTAGGAAAATTCTCATTGATTGGCAGTCCATCCTCATGAAATTCATACGTTAATCTGGATAGATGGTCTGCCACCACATTTTCAACACATTTCTTGTCCTTAATGATCAGATCAAATTCTTGGAGCAAGGGTATCCATCTTAAGAGCCTTGGGTTGGCATCCTTTTTTGTGAGCAAAAATTTTAACGCTGCATGGTCAGTGAATACAATAACAGAAGAACCAACAAGATAAGATCGAATTTTTCCCAGAGCAAAAATTACAGCAAACAATTCTTTTTCAGTTGTTGAATAATTCATTTGAGCATCATTCAAAGTCTTGCTTGCATAGTAAATCACATATGGTTTCTTATCTTTTCTTTGTCCCAACACAACACCGACAGTGTAATCACTAGCATCACACATTAATTCAAATGGCAGAGTCCAGTCAGGGGCTTGCATGATTGGGGCAGAAATTAACATACCTTTAAGCCTTTCAAAAGCTTTCTGGCATGCTTCACTCCACACAAAAATTACGTTATGACTTAGGAGATGACACATAGGTTTAGCTATGGTACTAAAGTCTTTTATGAATCTCCTGTAAAACCCTGCATGTCCTAGAAATGATCGGACATCCTTTACAATCTTGGGAGCGGGCAAATTTCCAATCATATCTATTTTTGCCTTGTCAACTTTCATGTCCTCAGACGACACAATGTGACCAAGGACAATGCCTTGTGTTACCATGAAATGACATTTCTACCAATTGAGTACCAGATTGGCTTCCTTACATCTTATCAATACCTTTTCTAGGTTGACCAGACATAAATAAAACGAGTCACCATATACAGAGAAATCATTCATGAACACTTCCAAAAATTTTTCAACCATGTCACTGAACAAGCTTAGCATGCATCTTTGGAATGTTGCAGGAGTGTTACAAAGTCCAAATGACATCCTTTTGAATGCAAAGGTGCCAAATGGGTATGTGAACGTTGTCTTTTCCTGGTCATTTAGTGCTATCTCGATTTGATTGTATCCAGAATACCCATCTAGGAAACAGTAGAATGCATGGCCGGCAATTCTCTCTAGGACTTGGTCAAGAAATGGAAGAGGGAAATGGTTTTTTCTAGTTACCAGATTGAGTTTTCGATAGTCTATGCACATCTGCCATCCTGTGATGACTCTAGTTGGTACTAGTTCATTGGCATCATTTTTGACCACTGTGACCCCAGACTTCTTGGGCACAACTTGGGTTGGACTAACCCACTTGCTATCAGAGATGGGAAAGATTATCCCTACATCTAATAGTTTAAGCACCTTAGTTCTCACAACTTCCTTCATGTGAGGGTTCAGTCGTCGCTGCATTTGACGAGAGGGTTTTGAATCCTCTTCAAGGTATATAGCATGATTGCAAATTAACAGGCTTATACTTTTCAAGTTAACGATGGTCCACCCAATGGTGTTTTTATGGCTTTTAAGAATTTCAATCAGTTTAGACTCTTGCAAGTTTGTGAGCTTAGATGAAATTACCACTGGGTATGACTCATCCATTCCTAAGAATGCATATTTGAGTTCGGATGAGAGAGGTTTCAATTCAGGCTTTGGTGGCCTAACACTTGATGAGAGTGGCTTTGTACCACTCGATGAAAGTTCCTCAAATTTGGGTGCCCATGTCTCAACAGCATGAGTAAGGCAACTTTGTGGATTTGGGTCATCATCTGTTGACTCAGATGTGCTGGGTTCCAACAGATATGATTCAGCAGAGGTTTTGCAAAAGGTATCATTCACATGTTCGTGAACCAATGACTCAATGAAATTTATTTCTCTCACTTCTTTGTCCTCTCCTAGGTGTTTGGCAATATTGAAAATATTCAGCTCAAGAGTCATATTCCCAAAATTCAATTTCATAACTCCATTCCTGCAATTGATCAATGCATTGGAGGTTTCTAGGAAAGGTCGACCAAGAATAACGGGAATTTGGTTCTCTGAATGCATTGCTGGCTGAGTGTCTAGAACAATGAAGTCCACAAGGAAGACAAAGTTGTCCACTTGGACAAGTACATCTTCAACAATAACCCTAGGAATTTTGACAGATCTGTCTGCCAATTGGAGTGTGACACAAGTGGGTTTGAGTTCACCCAGACCCAATTGCTGGTAGATAGAGAAAGGAAGTAAATTGACACTTGCTCCAAGGTCAAGCAAAGCTTGTTCTATTCTGAAGTCTCCAATGACACACGACACGGTTGGACACCCAGGGTCCTTGTATTTTGGAGGGGTTTTGTGTTGAAGTAAGACACTGGCTTGTTCCGTCAAGAAGGCTCTTTTTTGGATATTTTGGCTTCTCTTGATCGTGCACAAGTCTTTCAGAAACTTGGAATAAGACGGAACTTGTTTGATTGCATCCAAAAATGGGATGTTGATCTTTACTTGCTTAAAAAACTCGTAAATTTCTGGCTGGTTGCTCACCTTCTGGACTGTTTTGAGTCTATGAGGGAAAGGAGTAGGAATAAGGCATGAAGGTTCTTTTTCCTTTGATGATTCTGGGTCCTGTTCAATCATAGGCTCAGGCTCAACTGGTTCAGACTCAATCATAGGTTCAGGCTCAAATGGTTTAGGGCATGAAATTGACTTGGCCTTGGAATCAGCATGTTTCTGATTGTTTTGTCAATCACCTTGCCACTTCTTAGTGTAGTGATGACTTGGGCTTGGTCTTGCTGGGTTTCCATGATTGAAGGATTTTCCACATGAAATTGGCCTTGTGGAGGTTTTGGTTGGGCAAGAAATTTGCCCTTCTCGTGTGTGCTCATGGATTGGGTCAATTTTTGAATGTGACTTTTGATATCCTCGAAAGAATGGGTGGTATGTGCTTTGAAATTGGTGAAAACCTGTGTGGAATGGGTGTTGTAGTTCATTTGAGTTTGCATGAACTGGTTCAGTGTCTCCTCAAGACTCTTTTTGTGTGGTGGTTGGTATGGTTGATACGTAGGAGGTCCTTGAGGTGGTGGTTATGAACTTTGTTGTTAGTTCATGGGAGTTGGTTGTGTGTTCCTCCAGCTGAAGTTCGGGTGATTCCGCCACCTTGGATTGTATTTTTTAGAATATGGGTTGGAGTAGGGCTTATTGAAGTTGGAAATTGCATTTGTTTGTTCCAACAAGACCTCTTTGAACGCCAGAATGGTAGGACACTCCCCAGTAGGGTGTCCTGTCAGGGCACAAATCCCACACACTTGTTCTGTTGGAGGGCCAACATCAACTTGATGGACCTTTTTCATCTCTAAAGCTTCAAGCTTTCGAGATAGGGTGGACATATTTGCTCTTAGGTCATCATCTTCTTTCAAGACATACTTACTCCTTTGGGAAGTAGGTGGTTTGACTTCAACAGTGGTAGGAGAGGCTGAGTCCCACATATGAGAACTATCAGATATGGTGTCAAAAAAATTGAATGCCTCCTCCGGACTCTTACCCATAAACTCTCCTTGGGCCATCATTTCGACAAACTGATGTAGTCTAGTGGGCAAGGAGTCATAGAAAAATCCTATCAAAGTCCAATTCTCAAAAGCATAGTGTGGGCAGGATTGGAGCAGATCTTTGAATCTCTCCCAACTTTAGTAAAATGTTTCTCCTTCTTTGACCGAAAAATTCATGATTTGTCTTTTGAGTGCATTAGTGCGGTGTAGAGGAAAAAACTTTTTTGAAAAATTCATTCTGTAATGCCTGTCAGTATGGTATTGAAAGAGCTTTTAAAGAATTTAGCAATTATTTAGCTTTATCCTTTACAGAGAAAGGAAAAAGTTTCATCTTGGCCAGTTCAGAATTGTCTTGAAATGTTCCACATACTTCCTCAAAATCTTTTATGTGCAGATATGAATTTTCAGATTCGAGTCCATGAAATTGAGGAAGTAGTTGAACTGTCCCCGCCTTTACGTTAAAGAGGGGTGCATTTGCAGGAAAGATAAAACAAGATGGACACTATTTCTTGTGGGATGTAAGTAATCCCACAACGTTCGAATGTTAGGCACTTCCCCCTCTCTCACAGGGACATCTCCTTGTCTCTCATTATTTGTCATACTATTTTCACAAGAGTCTACTACTGATCTAGGTGAAGATGGTTTAGGCTCATTCACAGACCCAAAAGATTCTGCCGACAAATTTTGATAGTGAGGAGCGTCCTCAGACATAAAAACAAAGAAAATAAAATTATTCACAGTAAACCAAAGAATAAATACAAAAAAGGAAGGTCTTTTTACTTTTTACCTTAAAATAACTTTTATGGTTCCCCGGCAACGGCGCCAAAAACTTGGCTTGATCCGAAATGTGTACACCCAAGTGCAGGCGGTCAAGTTGTAGTAATAATCCGGTTTGAGTCCGGAGTCGAATTCACAGGGAACTATTGTTGGTGTTTCAAAGTAAGCAGTGGTGGAGAACAAATGATTGTAAATCTTGAGTTTTGAAGTTGTGTGGTGTATGAGATTTCCTGGACAGAATATAGGATTCCTTCCAAGAAGGTTTTCTAGACAAAATATAAGATAAACTTAAATGCAAAAGGGTCACTCTTTAGTTCAAGGATCTGGACATGTAGTTAATCATCCGGTTTATTATACTTGTGCTTGATAACTCAATTAACCCCCGTGTCAACAGCAAGTTAATCGGAAGATAAAGGTGGATTGTGAGTATTAAGAACATGATTCCGATGTCTTTCTAGAAGTTTACAAGAATTGTCTGTGCCGAGACTTTACCCGTCTACAAACAAGCAAGTGTTTCTACAAGACATCCAACCATGACATTAATGTTCCATTTCCATTCTTTAATTGAAGCACAATAATGGTGAAGATTGAAGGGTAGTCATGAAGATCTAGCCGGGGTACTTGCCTTGAACCGATGAGTCTTTCTATGCAAGAGTTATCTATGTTATAGAAAGTACTCATGGTTATACAAAGTACCTTAGCTTTGCTAGATGCAATCAATCATTCAATAAGCAAGGGGAATATAAAGCATTAAGCATAATAAAAAATGCACAGATATAACTTCCGGATAATTTATACATGTCCATCACTTCTTATTAAAGAGTGAATGAGAAACTACTCACTCTTCATGGCTTTGGTAAAGCTAGAAAAGTGAGTGATGCTCATTCTTCCAAGTAGAGGAGTTACAAGGTAAGACACAATAAACAAGGAGCCGATCTTCGACAAAGAATGAGTGAATCACGTTCCACCCTTCACGGCTTTGGCGAAGCTCTAGAAAAGTGAAAGAGTTTCACTCCTCTAAGGAAAGAAGCTCAAGTAATGGAAGTGAATGAAACAAGTATTGAAAGTAGAAGAAAGTTAGTCACTTTTGGAGGGTTTCTTCCTCAACCAAAAGTAATCTATCTCCCTCTATGCATGTAATTAAAAACCTAAGTCAAACTAATAACAAACCAAGAAAATGTTGGTCTAGTACCAATCCAACTCTAAGCTCTCTTTGAAGCTTCCACAATGGGAGTATTTATAGGCAAGGAGGAAGGGGGGCAAGGTAGTGTGGAAGAATAGTACAACGCCTTGAAAATCCAAGTGAAAGTCCCAATGTCCAGAGAGAAGATCAAGCACTCTACAACCTGTCTGGGGACAACGTTCGAACGTTGTTTCTGTCTTTGCTAGATGGGCGTTCGAACGCTAGATGGGGTTTGATCTTCCCACTCAAGTAACCTGTGGTCTTCTGGAGATCTACTTCCACACGCTTTGAACCACTGTCTGTGCACTCATTAGCCTGGTCCTTAATAGTGGAGGAGAACGTTTGAACGTGAGTGGGCGTTCAAACGTGGTACTCAAGTACTTCAATGTTTTTCTTCTCATCTGCAACACGCCATGTCTCAGCAGTATGGTCTTCAAATAATTCAAGGGAATGTTCGAACGTGAGTTGGCGTTCGAACGTTCTTGCTTTGTTCCAAGCTTTTCCAAATTTGTCCCCCAATATGTTGGTGTTACATTCAAGTTTGATTTTTGTTGCCCTTGTTCACTTTAGGACCTGAAATGTCATCATTTAAACTCCATCAAAGTATAATTAGTCTTAAAAATGCATAGTGATATGCTAATTTTAACTACTAATCATAGTGAACCCAGGTTAACATGGACCAACAAGAGGAAGGACCTTGCTAATACACTGATTAGGCTGGACAGAGCTCTTGCCAATACGAATTGGAGGTTGCAATTTCCTGAAACATCTATTAGTAATCTCCCTCGTACGTACTTGGACCACTGCCCTATTCTCATCCAGCTCACATGTAACATCTCAACCGCCCCTCAGTCTAGACCTTTCAGACTTGAGGCGGCCTGGCTTACGCATGATTCTTTTATTAATGTTGTTTATGATACTTGGGTAAGTCATGGTTACTCCTTGCATGAAGCCACATTGGCTTTTTGCAATAAATGCCCAAGAATGGAATCGTAACACTTTTGGAAATATTTTTCATAGAAAAAGAAATCTTAAGGCTAGGCTAGAGGGTATACAAAAATCCCAGGAAAGACATTACTCTCACAATCTTGAAAGGTTAGAAGAAGTGTTACTTAAAGAATATCAAGACACATTATACCAAGAGAAAATTCTGTGGTTCCAGAAATCAAGAGTTAATTGGATTACACTTGGGGATCGAAATACCAAAATTTTCCATGTTTCAACTTTAGTGAGAAGAGAGCGTAATAGACCAACGACTCTTAAAAACGCCTAGGGAGTTTGGATGACAGAACAAGATGATATAAAAACTGAAATTCTAAGATATTTTAAAGAGTTGTTTGAGAAAGACTCAATGTATTGCCCTAACCATAGACCTTACGGTTTCAAGCTAAATTTTCTCAAACTGATAAAAATCTTTTGGAAACTCCAGTGGAGGATGAAGAAATCAAAAGAACTATTTTCATGATTAAAGGTCTTAAATCCCCTGGACCAGATGGTCTACATGCTAACTTCTACCAAAAATATTGGGGAATAGTTGGCCCTTCAGTTTGTCATTTGATTAAAAATGCTCTCAGTAATAGAACATTCCCAAAGGAATTGAATAATACCTGGATCACTCTTATTCCTAAGATTGAGAACCCTACCTTGGTTTCCCAATTTAGGCCAATTAGCCTTTGCAATGTGTCTTATAAAATCCTTACTAAGTTGCTTGCTAATAGATTAAGACCATTCATGGATAACTTGGTAAGCCCTCATCAGAGTAGCTTCAAACCTGGAAGACAGACGATTGATAATGTAGTGATTACTCAAGAAATTGTCACTTCAATAATAAGGAAGAAAGGTAGGGGTGGGGAAATGATACTCAAGATTGATCTTGAGAAAACCTATGATAGCAAAAGTTGGCCTTTTTTGCATCAAACTTTAATTGATTTTAATTTTCCTGATTCTTGTGTTGATTCAATCATGAGTTGTGTGACTGGAACATCTCTGATTGTGCTATGGAATGGTGCCCCCTTGACCCAATCACCCCTAGGAGGGGATTGAGACAAGGGGACCCCCTCTCCCCCCATTTGTTTGTGCTTTGTATGGAAAAGCTTGGGCGGATGATTAACCAAAAAGTTAGCCAAGGCTTATGGAAAGGACTCAAGGCATCTAGAAATGGTCCTGAAATCACACATCTTTTTTTTTTTTTTTTGCTGACGATATCATTCTGTTTTCTGAAGGATTAGAAAAGGATTGTGTGATGATCAGGGAGGTTCTTGATAGCTTTTGTAGTCTTTCAGGCCATAAAGTAAGCCTAAATAAATCTAGGTTGTTCGTTTCACCTAACATTGAGCATTGGAAGAGCTCAAGCTTCACGATTAAGTAGGAAAATGGGACTGAATATTACTGATGACTTAGGCAAATATCTAGGAACCCCCATTGTCCATAGGAGATCTTCTAAGCATCATTTTCAGTATATTGTTGAAAAGGTCCAAAGTAGACTGAGTGGTTGGAAAAAAAAAACTTTGACAATGGCCGGAAGGGCCACTTTAATTCAAAGTGTTTCATCAGCCTTACCTAATTATGTTATTCAAACAAATTGGATTCCACATAGTACATGTGAACAACTGGACACGTTGAATAGGGATTTCATTTGGGGTGATACTGAGGAAAGGAAAAGAGTTCACCTTGTTAACTGAAATCAAGTTTGTACTCCAAAGAAGTTAGGAGGTTTGGGAATAAGAAAAAGTAGAGACAATAATATGGCCTTAGTATCTAAATTAGGATGGAAAGTGAAATCTAATATTAAAGCACTCTGGGTTGATGTATTCAAAAGTAAATACCAAAAAGAGAATCAAAACTCCTAGCATAAGAAAAGTAATTTTTCTCCTACTTGGAGAGCCATCCTTAAAACTCATGATATAATTGATAAAGGAACCAAGTGGATTATTGGAAATGGACAAAGTATTTCTTTTTGGACAGATTGGTGGATGGGAGACTCTTCTCTGCAGCAGAGAATCCAAATACCTACTTCAGCTAACCTAGGAAGCACTGTGACAGACTTCATAGATCACCAAGGTAAATGGAAGCTTCAGCAGGAAGGTATGGTTCTCACTCAAAATATTTTGGATGAGTTGATATATACCCCTCTGCCTCCCCCTAATTCCCATCAGGATACACCCTGTTGGGGTCCTGCTAATAATGGTAAATTTTCTTCGAAATCTGCTTGCGAGATGTTAATCTGTGAGGATAACTCTCTAGTCCCAAGTGGTAATTGGGATTGGATTTGGAACTTGAAAATCCCTCATAAAATTAAGTACTTCCTCTGGCTGATACAAAATGATAGAGTCCTCTCTAATCATTTAAGAGCAACAAGGAATATGGTTGCATATGGTACTTGTACTAGATGCAATGCTTCCATAGAAACAACTTCACATATTTTGAGGGATTGCAATAAAGCCCAGAGGATCTAGAGGAATTTCTTGGGGCATCATGAATTTCTCTTAGACCAAGACTTAAATCTGAATAACTGGATGAGGAGAAACATTAAGGAGAGAGGGAATGCCTCATGGAAGGACAAGGAATGGCCTTTGCTGTTTATTTGTCTCACATGGAGCATCTGGAAGGATAGAAACAAAGAGTGCATTGATAATCTGATTACTGCACCTGAAGTAGTAATTAGAAATGCTATTAAACTTACATTTGAGATCAGGAATGCTTTCCAAGCAAGTGAGATCAATAAGCCAAATAGGGAAATTAGACTAATTGCTTGGTCTTTTTCACGTGCAGGTAAGGTGTGGGAGGTCTCATTAGGGATGACCAAGGGCATTGGGTTGCAGGATTTTATGGTAGACTTATCCCAACTTCCAGTATCAAAGCTGAATTGTGGTCTCTATTCAAAGGTCTAGAGCTGATCAAGGAGCATGGCCTATCTGGAGTTGAGGTGGAAACTGATTCTGATGAAGCCTTCACACTGTTGGAGCTTCAAAGGGAGGATACTAACCCAAATAGGGTGTTGATTGCCAATTGTAAGAGACTGCTTGGGGAGTCTAATAGCTTTGTAAGGCATATCCTTCGGGAAGGAAATCAATGTGCGGATGCACTTGCTAACTTGGGGGTTCAGCAAGAGGAGTAGTTTGTACATTTAAGGGGACCTCCGCCTGAGATCTTGATGATGTTTGAGGTGGATATAGCCAGTATTGTTTTTGTTAGGGAGCCTTAGAGGTTCATTTTAATTTTTTATTGTACCAAAAAAAAAATCCTCCAAAATATGGGAATATGCACAATTTGGTAATAATGGATCTCCATTTACATCTACCAAACATTAGAATATGTGTAATAATGAATTTTTCATTATTTTCTACCAAATATCAGAATGCACATTTAATGTGCAATCAATTGCCACGTCCATTACCCTGTAGCAAACAATGCATAAGATATATGGTAGATTATTAGGTAAAGAAAAGCGTTGTGTGCATTAGATATATGGTAAATTATTACATAAAGAAAAGCGTTGTATGAAGGTTTAGTCTTCTTCAATGGTGTGAATTGAAGAAGGCTACAACAAGGGTGGAGACTTTTTGTTTTCTTACCACTACCTATCTTAAAGGGAGCTATGACTTGGTCCGAATCTCAATCTAAGTTGTGTCCATTGGTTTGGTATGATATCTACCATGATGTCAAGTTAATCAATTTTCCATGGAAGTGCATAGTGAGGGTCAGAGTTAAAACTTGTCAGTAGTGAGGGCTGAACTATGAGGACCCCCCCCCCCCCCCCCCCCCCCCAAATCAAAATTTCCATTATCCTCCTATATTTTTAAAAAAAATTTGTTCTTAACCTCTACTTTTTTAAAACACCGAATATGTAAGTATCTCATTTAGTGTATTTAAAAATATCAATGACTTAATATTTAGTAACCATTTAGGATGTAATCACATGGATGAGTGCTGCTTGTACTGACGAAGACACTCGTTGGATTATTTTGATGATATAGAGAAAAAATAAGTGACTTGTTTTATAAAAAAAAATGTTACAAATATGGTTTATATCAAAAATAGTTAGTTGACTTATAATTCATTTTTATTATGGTATCATATAAAATTATTATTTGCGACCTTAATTTACATTATAAACAAGAAATAAAGAGGATATTATCACAAATGAATTTTTATGATGGCATGAACCATTTTTTGAGTTTTGTGCTCAAAAATATTTTTTTTTATGTAATTGCATAAAAATTAAATTTAATAGGTTATTTATAAATAAAAATTTACCATTGACAATAGCCGCTGAATAGCCCTATTGAATTAAATTTTTGTATATGTTATTTTTGGCCCCCCTCAAGATAAAATTCTCTCTCTGTCCCTGAATGAGTGTAAATTAAAACTCGTGAATAAATTAAAAATATAATGCTAAAGTTACATTTACAAAAATATTAATATAATGTGAGACAAACACACTGGATAATGTGGAAATAATTAAATGTGGAGTTAGTTTCCAAAATCGTTTTTGGGAAACTTATTTACAATAAAAGGGTAATTCAAATCTTTCTATGTCTTAAGTGGATTTTTTTACAAAACATTTTTTCTTTTGTACTTTTTGACAATTAAGTCCAATTTCGTATACCGACTTTCAAAGAACCCAAAGATAAAATATTTGGGGGCTTTAGGCAGCCACCTTAGTGGCCTATGCCTAGAGTCGGCCCTGAAAAGATTTCGTTGGAGTTATCGAGAGGTAACTTATACCCATTAAAGATTTTTCAATTTTTCATAGATTTAGCCAATTGTTCAATCATTTTTGGGAACAAGATGTTTGGCATATGAGAAAACACAATTATTTTCGGGAAGAAAATAATTGTGTCTATTAAGTGTTCGTTGAAAAGACACAGACAAAAACTATGTCTAATAAATTAGGCACCGCACAAGATCAAATGAACAATTTACATTGACCTTGCTTATCTACTCTTTTATTTTATTACTGTTACTCTTCAAGCAAGCTTCATTATTCCTCTCGAATATAATCATTGCGAAAAAATATTATCCCTGCAACGGAGCGACTCACGGTGATGAAAATCTCTTTGAAGGATTTTTTATGTGGGTTTTTTTAATTATGTTTTTTGGGCACATTGCTTGTGTACACATATTGCATCTCCAAATGGTGTTATTTGAATGAAACTGTATTTTTAGAAAATTATATAGAATTAATATTTTTGTAAAAGTAATTTTAGCATTATATTTTTAATTTATTCACCAGTTTTAGTTTGCCCCACTGCCGACAAGTTTTGGATCCACCCTTGGTTGATTCTATAAAGAAGAATGATTTAATTGGTGATTTTTTTTTTGAGCAGCGATTTAATTGGTGATTGAAGTGGGAAAAAAGTTGAGAAAGATACATCACATCACCTCTCCATGAACTTTCTTTTCAGAGGTAAATCATTGATTCAATTTCTAAATTATAGAACTAACCCGGAGTGTTTCACAAATTTCCAATGGGGGCAAGTATTCAAAATTTCAAAATGTTTACTAGGCCCCAAAAGTTTTTGTGCATAGTCCTCTCTATATATCTTATCATGTAATTTAATTTCAAATTAGGTCAAAGGAATATTTTTTTATTACAAATATGTGACCCCCTATTTTTAAATTGTTTGTTTTCATTGTGAATGATGTCTTTTAATTGTTCACCCCACATAAATAAAATATCGTGAATTCTCTTCCCTTTTGCATTTTTGCAAATTTCTACAACGACGAGGGGCCACAATGGAAGGGATCCACACAGTATCAGTCACTCTCATGCAAATTGAATCTTGTCCAATTTGATAACGCCAAAACTAGTGAATCCTAATCAAACCCCACCACATTTCTCCTCCCCCAATTATTTTTCTTCCCGAAAAGACAAGTAGATTCCCATTTTGAGAAAGTGATGTTTTTGTCCCTTTTGTGACCCCATAATTCTAATAGCAATGCTATAGGAGTATTATTTGGCCAGTAATGTTACATTGATCAAATTTTGAGATCAAATTTAGAGCCTAAATAACATGACAGTTGACTTGGGATTATTTATTTGGTGTCATGTTATTTGGGCCCCAATAAAGACTCCAAATGACATGTTGTCATGTCATTTGAGCTCCAAATTTGACCAGTGTAGCATTACTCTTATTTGAGGACTTTATTTAGGGATTTAATGATGTAACTTCAATGCAACTATTGGATTAATTGTGAGTTCCAATGTTAAATGGATCCTACAACCAATCCAATAGTTGTACATCATTAAGTTTATAAATAAGGTCTAAATTACATTTCTCTAATTCTAATTCTTACGATTTAGCTATAAGTTATAAAGTAAGGTGTTCCTCTATTAAAATTAGATAAATGCACGCATGGGGACCGTATTAAATAGGGAAAATAATATTTGGATCCCCTCAACTATGTCATTGTCTAACGTTTCCCTTTCTACCGTAAATTACTCTAATAGGATTACTAGTTTCGTATTGCCCCAGTTGCATACGTTAGTTACAAGTTAAATAAAAAATTATGTTACTTTGCCCCAAAATTATGCAATTTGTTTCACTTTAAGATAGAATGACATGCTTGGGATGTTTCCAAAGCAGATGTTTAGTTTTAAAATAATGTGAAATTAATTGAACTAGTTGAAAGAGTAATATGAGAAATTCAAGAATAAAGGGGCTAAAATGAGATGGAGAACATCATTCAACTCTATCTATCTATTTATCTATATTGCTATACCAATCAAATTAAAGAGAAAGGGACTTGAGAAGTGTTCCCTTCCTCCTTTCCTAATTTTTTAGAATTTTGATTTATTTAAATTTTTTAATCCAATTTATACTCAACATTTAGCTCATGCAAGTTATAAATACCTTTTCACTGTTTTACTAACTAACCACTACTCATGTAAATTTTTTAAAACTTAGTTTTAACCTCCAATAACTTTCCATAATTCTTTGAATTGCCAAATAGCCTATCATTTCTCATAATTCTGTAATTTCCTAAATGGCGGGTGAAAGAAAGGGGAGGGAGGGAGTTTACAGATCTTGTGCATCACAAGGGTTGTCACTCGCTGTTGTGGATTTATGTATACTAGCAATCCAGCATATTCATTACACCAGAATAAAATTAAATAATAATTTTTTTGTTAAACTTATAAAAAATATAAATTATATGTTTAATTAAATTGATTAAATAAATTATGTGTCGGAGCAGCCTAAATCGTGAAAACGGAGTTGTGGGAGAGCAATACAAGCGTCGTGCTGAACCGTGATTGGAGGTATTAAAGTTACTATTATAATTAAAGGCCTAAAACTATAAGAATAAGTACAATGAATGGCTAGAAGCTTAATGCTATGTGATAATAAGAGTTTTGATAAGACATGGAAGAAAAAATAATGACATTAAGAAAGATATGTAAGGTATGATTCACTTAACATTATTATGTAGGAATAAAATAAAAAATCAAATTTTTTTATATCTATATAATAAAATAGAACGATTTTGAATTCAAGAGACAAAGAGCGGCTCATATTGTTTCGAGATCAAAAAAGGCATCATACGACGACCGACGATATTTCAAACTGTCTCAAGCTATTGACGTATCAGATCGTTTCGATCCGACGTACCATATTAGCTCTTGAAAAATTTTGCCGCTCAAAACTTTTAGTTTTCAAAACTAACATCCCTAAATTTAATTCCCCAACCCAATCAAATCCGGCAATTAAGCGATATCTCATTCCTCAACTATGTCTTTCTCTCCCTAAAATACAGATTACAACTCTTATCATTATTTCCCTGATTTTATTTCCTATGTTAAGAGATCACTTTTTATACTAAGACATTGACTGTCTCTCACACTCTCATGTTTCATGATTCTCTTTCCAAACTGAGACACATGTCTCCCCAAAATTCTGTCCTAATGCAGCTGCTCTCCATCTTTACTTTCATATCACACACACATCTTTACTGTACATATATATAGTACAAAGATCGAAGACATACTATATCTACATGTTATATCTAGGGAAAGTTTCATCTAGACACCATGTAGTTGAGTCTAAATTCAATGACAACCCCTATAATAATAACTTTTGTCTCTATCAGTAGATAAAATAATGATTTAACTAAATATTTTGTGAAAATACTAAAATTACCTTTTATTATGTAAATAGACTAAAATGTCATCAATTCTTTCCCCATTATATATGCGTTAGCTAGCCAACAAACGTAATTTCAATCATTATATCATCCCAATGATTTTTTTATTTTAAAACGTTGTATTATAACTTTGTTATAATATTAGTCATCATATTATCACTCATTTTGTTACATAATCAAGTTTTTATAATTTTTATATTTTTTTATCATAATAATTTTTATAGTTAAAAATAATTTTTCTATAATAAAAATTACAATTGATAAAGTCAATGTCAAAATCTCATCTATTTCTAATTCCTCTACTATCATATGTCCTCCACAAACATCGTCCCACCGCTCCTCACACATCATACTTCATATATAAAATTTAAATTATTTGATAAAATTTAATATTAATTGAATAAATTTGATCTTAATTTTGATAAATTTAAATATTAATTTAGTTTTAATTTGATAAAATTAAATATTAATTTAATATTAATTTGATTGAATTTAATGTTAATTGAATAAATTTGAATGTTGTTTTAATAAAATTGAATGTTCATTTGGTGTTAAATTAAAGAAATGACATTAATTTGATAAGGTTAAATTTTAAATTAATGAAATTTAATATTCTATTTAATAAATTAAATAGTTTAATTTAATAAAATTGAATGTCAATTTGATGTTGATTTGATAAAAATAAATAATAACTTAATATTAAATTAAAAAAATAATATTAATTTGATGAAATGAAATATTAAATTAATATAACTAAATGCTAATTTGATAAAATTAAATATCAATTTTGTGTAGATTTGATGAGATGAAATGTTAATTTAGTTTAAATTAAATAAAAAAAATTAATTTGATATTATTGAATATTAAATTGATCAAAATAAATGCTAATATAATAGAACTAAAAATGAGTGCATTGAAATTTCAGAATTAAGAGAAGGTGTTGTTAAAGTTAGGTTTATTTACAGGGGGTGTTGTTAAAGTTATGTTTATTTATAAGGGGTGTGGATAAAATTTACCCTATAAAATACTCGGGGATATTTTTATAAATCAACCATCGCCATTAACGGTGTAACCCGACAATCACTAATAGGGAGTGACAGTGAAATTTCAAAATCGAAAGGAGGTGTCATTGAATTTAGACCTAACTACAGGGAATTTGGATGAAATTTTCCCTTATATCTATACAAATCTATATAATAAAACACATAGGAAGTTGAATTTTATCCCGTATACATTCCCCCTCCCCAAAAAACCATCACATCACTCATTTCTATCACATGCTAAACCATTTAATATTTGATTAATTTGTAATTTAACATAATTTTTATTTCAAATATTATCCACACACGATAGTATAGATCTGTTAAAAAAATTTATCGAATTACATATTTTGAGAAAATTTTGTCAATATCTTTAAGAAAATAATGGGTAAAAATAAATTTTGAATGATTTAATCAAATAAATGAAAGAAAAAAAAATTATTATTTAATATAGTGATATCGATTTTTTAGAACTCAATTTTTTTGTTTTATGGTGCCAGATAATGACTAGTATACTAACATTTATAAATGGTGTATATTGCAGATTTTCAGTAGGTCTTGAAGATTTTCAGTAGGTCAAATGCCCGTTGATATATTGCAAAAAGAAAAGCATTAGTTATATAAACATCGAGCATCCGATACTTTCCGAGAGAGAGAGAGAGAGAGAGAGAGAGAGAGAGAGAGAGTTTCTTATTTGATTGTGGTCGGTATTTGTTTATTTAGGGTGAGATTGAAACACGTAGTGTAACTTGGTCTGCCACGTCCAATGATTCTTTGTTCTTGTCCAAAAACTACCCTTTTTCTTATATTTGGATTGGTAAGGACATTTATGCTTGTCTCAGGACGGCAACACGTTAAATCATGTTCAAATTCAGGCCCAGGGTCTTCTGGGCGGCAGCATCGCTAATTGCGAATAATTCAGGCAGGCCACTTGGCATGTGCTTGGAGAGGAAGTGCCTGCGAAGGCCTGGGGTTTACGCGGTTGTCCCGTCTGAGGCTCGACTCTTGAAACTCAAGTCACAATAGAGTTCCAAATCAAATAGCATATGAAGAGTTTTAGAGTCTATTACCAATGTAGGGCTGATTTAAAACTTAATTACCAGAATACAGTCGTTTTGAACTTATTTATCATTCTACGGCAGTTTTGAAAAGCGGACTCAACAAATCCGATTTCTCATGAAAGCGGAATCAGCATATACGTTTTCACATTGAAAGCGTAGTTGTTGAATACGAATTCATCCTAAAAGCGGACTCAATGATATCGCTTTCTGGTGTAGGCGTAATCCTCAAACCCGCTTTCTTATGTAGGCTAACCAGTGTGGCGCCCATTGAAATCGGAGTCAGTACCTCCGCTTTTATTAAAAAGCGGAATTAACAGAACCGCTTTTTAATAAAAGCGGAGGTAATGATTCCGCTTTCTGATGTTTCTTCTAACCACTGTGCGCCCATTGAAATCGGAGTCAATACCTCCGCTTTTATTAAAAAGCGGAATTAACAGAACCGCTTTTTAGTAAAAGCGGAGGTAATGATTCCGCTTTTTGGTGCTTCTTCTAACCACTGCACGCCCATTGAAATTGGAATCAGTAACTCCGCTTTTATTAAAAAGCGGAATTAACAGAACCGCTTTTTAATAAAAGCGGAGGTATTGAATCCAAATTACATTGAAGTCTTATTTAATACATCCGTTTATATACTGCTCCACTCAATATGAAAAAAAAAACATTAAAAATGAGTTAACTACCGCTTGAGCTTGAGAGTATTTATTTGTATACGTTAGCCCCAAAAGTGAAAATGTCCTTACCTCCCCATATTAAACAAAAATTAATAAAACTAATTAGTTCACCTTTTTTAATTTACAAATAGGATACCCATCGTATCCCTTCCAAAAAAAAGAGAATATCAATCGTACCCCCTAAATCCAAGCAAGAAACCCTAATTTCGGGGGAAAGAATTTTTTTTTTTTTTTGCGATAAAACATTAAAAAATAAACATTCAAAGTGATTTTTATTTAAGTCTTATACTGAAATTGAACTGTAAGATTTTATTTAAAACGAAAGAATACTGACATTTTAGTTAGAATATTTCTAACAATGATAATATTGCCGACAACATAGTGGTGTGCCATGTAAGCAAAGAGTAACAGGAAGAAATTTTTCATAATGATCATCATCAGTTGATTCTTCAAAATCAGAAAGTCCATTGTCAGATGTCAAGGATGGATCAGACAGTATTGTATTAATAGTCTCTTCAGGGTGTGAATGTTCAATCTTTGTCTTTGTAATAAGGTGGAATCTATTTAGACGTCATTCCATCTGATCATTCTCAAGAGTTAGTCTTTCATTTATACCATTGTAGTTATCCGTGCACCATTCCACATACATTTCAGCTGAACGTGCCTGTGGCACTCGTAATCCATGCCAACGACAGTATACTTCAAGCTCACAGCGCTTGAAATAAGATTTCAACCAACTTGGCCCCGGTAGGTGATAATAAAACTCTAGAGGCGGAACAAAGGTTGCAGGTCCAATCATCACATGACCGACTTCGGTAAATGGGTTATGAATATTGATTGGTTCATTCTTAAAGAAACGCAAGTTGCCCTACCATGTTACTCCATGGGGATCTGTGTAATTACCGGGTTCTGGTGAACTGAATGAAGAAAATGTATCATGATGGCAGTGGTTGAATGGGAATGAGTCATCGTTTGTTTGGCTTGGAGACCCAATTGTTGATGACATTGATGTGGGTATGTAGGGTTTACACTGCAGTTATGTATCTGTATGTAAACATAAATGTAACTTATTTATATATTCGAGTAATTGAACTGAGTAATAAAATATTGCAGTGCACATACATTGAGAGGTAAATAATGATAGCGACTAGACAATGAAACAGTGTTGTGTAAAATATTTCAGTGTACATACATTAAGAAGTAAACAATGATAGCGACTAGACAATAATACAGTGTTCTGACAAATCTGACACTGATGACATAACACTGTTAGTACGTTAAAGTAGTTTTGTGTGAAATCAGAACTGACGACTTAACACTGATAGACATGTGCATCGTTCAGTGATGTGACAAATCAAAACTGTCGAACATTTAATTAAATCATCCTTTTTTGTTTTTCCCAAAGTTGGCAAAACAATGACCAAGACTACCGTTACAATAGCACTATAAATTCATTGTTTGTGTTGCCCTATTCACATACTTACCAAGTGCAAGCATGAGTTACAGTCCACGTATGATGTTTGAAAGTATGGGTTATCATTGGGCATTAGAGGATGAATTCTTCTATCCAGTAAATCTTCGTTTACATTTCTCACAGAGGTCAGTGACAAGAATGAGGGAGGAATGACAATATCGTTTGAATGAGAGAGAAGTTCTAAGTGAAGATTTAGGCATTTCCAACATAAGGAGGCCGCAACAAATTGCCATTAATATGCCCATTGACACACCACAAAAGTTGGAAGCTGCATTGTGGCGTATGCGAGGTGAAAACAACCGTATGGCAATACGTCAATCTCGGTACAACCTCCGCCGCATCGCAGGCGACCGTGCTGCAGAAGGTTTGATTGACGAAGCACGTTTGTGCTTACAGTTGGCAACAGAAGCAGGATGTGTTTCGGACGTTGAAATGTCGGACGAAGAAAGTTTCCCATGATGAATATGCATTCATGAATATCCAGTTATGCATATGTTTGATTATCATCATCGGCTTATAATAATGTGTGTCGTTTGTTATAGACATGCTTATATGTTTGTAGTATTGTGTTGTTCTTGTTTAGCTGTACTGTCAATGTGCAGTTATACAATATAATGTATTATTTTTTATCTTATGTTATCATAACAATTGAAGTGTTGAACAATAGAAAGTAAAGATATTTTTAAAAAAATTCGGCAGAGTTTCCCTTAAATCTATGTCATACCAAAATTAAAATTGCCCTGTATGCACAATATCAATACAACAACAAAGTCAACCACAATCTCATACGCACCATAACCACCACAACCACCACCACTAACACCCAAGCACAACAACACAGACAGTGCATTGCACAACCAGAAACACTCCACCAAACAACCAACAATGATAGATACAAAATACTAAATTTACATACATGTGATTATAGAATTCAAAAAATGATACAACAGGCCGTTTCGACCGCCGTTCTTCTAAATGTGAAGGCTCCCCATCAATGACCTGTGACACCGGATCTCCGACTGGCTCGACCACCCCGTCCTCTACCAACCCGGCCTCTAACACCTCGAAATCTACCACCTCGAGCTCGAACTAGTGAAATAATATGGGCAAGTGGAGTCGTAGCTCGATGATGTGACCTATGTACAACTGCATGAGTCGTAGCATCACCCTGCGAGACATCATCTAATGGCTGTGAAATATGCACATGTGTCGGAGGTGATGTCATCACTGTATCGTGACAGATAGACTGGCTGGGCAATGTACCTCCAGAACCACCTGATGTGTATGTGGCTGGTCCTGCTAAAGGTGAAACATGCACTGGGGTATACTCAGATGGCACGGATGTATCGATCAATGGTGGTGGATAGGGTGCAGTATGTGGTGATGTATGGGGGAGACTCGACGTGGACGGTGGCTCTGCAAGTAATATGGACGGTGTATGTGGATGATGAGGTGCAGTAGGTGCTGCTATAGGCTCTGGTACACTCGTGTCTAGTCCAGTGTCGAGACCAGCATCTACACGTACTTCTGGTCGGTGACGTGTAGGTCTGGGTCGTCGTATAACAATACTCTGAGGCCGCGTAGGTACATCCGCTGGTGCTCGTGGTGCAGTATGGGGTATAGGTGGAGGCTGGGGCTGGACGGTACTCTGGAGACGATGGTCTTCACGAACCGCCTCGAGACTAGTGAAGCTAAGAGATTGGGCGACCCTCAGTGCCTGTACATGTGCTGCGTCTGTACCATCCGTAAGGGCATCCTCTGTTATCCGGTGAATCTGTACAAATGTATGCTCCTGTAAATGTAAATAGCAGTTACATTAGCACAATATCAGAATTGAAAATGTAAATAATGCTTATATTCACAGATGCAGTTAGCTATTATCTTACCAATATCTCAACAATGCTAGCCATAGGCTGAAATCCAATACGTGGCCTATCTAATGGTGGTCCTATCAATCGTCTAGTGATACGACCATACCAATCCATGTACGTGCGAATACTCAAATCAGTCTCAGATGCATGTGCCTCCCCCATAATGAGATGATCTCGCAGATGGATCCAGACATCAACACTAGTCTGATGGACGTGTCTCCAATCATAACCACCCCTGCCACGGTGATCTGTAGCATGCAGAACAGATCCAGTGTCGCATGGCTCCGGTATGATCTGTCGCAATCCGAACTGTCGCATGACACGATCAGGAAAATGCCACTCCACAACTGCAAAACATATTAGTGGGGCACGCGTCATCCATACATCTCTCCCAACAAAGCAGTAATCTGGTAAGTCTGCTATGACCTCTACAATATATGGCATCCACACCATCTACAACAAAAAAAAAAAATGTAATATAAATTTTAGTGTAAACTTGTTTGCCATTATATTGTAATCGACGTTTGTGTACAGTTTCAACCTGCTCATCGCGCATCTGGTCTAGCTGATCTCTGTAATGTCTGAGGACGTGTCTAGGGCTGTGTACATAAGATGTCATACGCACATTCCACCTACAAATTAAAACATTTCATTTCGATCAATGATTAAAAATTACTTAAGTACGGGCAACTTGTAATTCGACATTACACACCTACAATCCAACGGTCCCCTAGGTAATGGCTCATGATGCTCAGCAATCTCCTCAGCCGCAGCGGGTACATCTGGCGGGGCATCTGGTATATCTGCTGCGGCTGCCTGATGCGGAAGTACTATCTTTGGACGGATATGCGTAAGCCGCTCCCATGCCCATAACTATTCAATGTAATGTAACATAATTTTTAATAGTCCTCCACCGTAACATTAATTTTTCTTGCATGTAAATGTAACAATACTTGTAAGATAAGTAGCGGTCCTCCAATGTCGGATGTGTCTGGGGCAGTGGCACGACACATCTCACGATATAAGCACGCTAGCGCAGCACTACCCCAACTCAGCCTCCCAGCAGCATCTAGATCCTCAAGATGCTGTAAGTACATAAGCCCAACTTTGTTCATGGACTTGTCTGAAAAAATGTAAGCCCTTATGAGAAGCAAAATGTAGGCACGAGCATATCGATCAATGGTGATCGCATCAGCATCTGCTCGAAGTGGCTCGGCTAAAATAGCAGCCAAAGCGGTAATCTTGAGTCGAGATCCAGAGAAAGCAGTGTCTGGTGGTCTAATGCCTAGATGCAGGTCACAATAATCCTGTCACTCTAGCACGGTACGATGTGTGTCAACACCTGTCACTGCATCACCGTCAATCGGGAGTCCAGAAAGTAGTGTCATGTCCTGCAACGTCACCGTCGCCCCGCCAATGGGTAAGTGAAATGTATGCGTCTCTACCCTCCATCGCTCCACTAGCGCAGTGATCAAATGGTGGTCAAGCTGTATATACCCAATACTGTGTATCCCATAAAAGCTGGCAGTGAATACACACCTCAAGACCCTATCATCGGGACGTCGCAAGCGTCGCATAGTCGCCTCAGCACGACAACACTTCAAAGGTGCTAATTCCTTTAACAATTACATAACGTCATATACAAAAAAAAAAAATTAGTTAAAAGTTGAATATAAGTTTTGTAGGCAGTAAATTACGTGTCTGTCCATCCCATATTTGTGTGGAATGATGTCGTGACTGGAAGTATAATACTGCGGGGTCAACTGGTCCCGGGTTGTCAACAATTCCTCATATGTTATTCAGTGTTTTAACTTTACACAATGTTGAGGCTTTCCATTATATGATATATATCATTCATTGTATACAATATGACCTCCCCAATAGCACATTACTGTGGCGCGTCTCCTCGACATTTTATACCTTCAATATAAAATATGATATCAAATAATTTTCATATTTAATTTACTAGATTGGCTTGCATGACATTGTGTACTTTTAAACCTATTTACATCAGTATAAAGTTAAAACATTTCATGGGAAATCCAATAGTGGGTACTCATTCGATGTAATATACCTATCAGTTATCAAACCATTTCATATTCCATATTTCTTTGTTTACTTCACACCTATTTAACAAATATATTCAACGAGGTCTTTTATGTGTTGTTCTCTCATGAGAAGTATTTATTTGTTGATTTTTTAACACATATATTCCACAAAAATATATTCCGTTTCATACAATGTGTTGTTTTTATCTTGGACATATATTCATTTTTTAGGTCTAATTTTGACAACAATTTCAAAGCATTCAAGTTTGATTAAAAAACCCACCAAAGTTTCAAAACTATAAGTATACTACGTTTCACATTACCTAAAGTAACGGTGATGGTCGCCTCTTTCGTCATTGATTGGGCAGCTGCTCTACAAGTAATTCCATGTAAGAGCAAGTGTTCAAGCTTTTTTAGAAGTATGAGTTTTTCATGAAATTATAGGGATTTATGTGTGTTTTTGAATGATGTGAATGCAGGGGCACATGATGTGCTTGCATAGACAAGACTCCTTCAAGCATAAGTTTGGAAATTTAAACGAAGACGGCGATCATGTATATTTATTTTACCATAAAACAATAATCTACTTGCAAAAAGCTTGTGCAATTGTTTTGGGAATTACACAATGATATTTACAAAGAAATTGTTTTCATTGCTTTTCTTTTTGTCTTTTAGCATTCACTATTAACTCGTGAATACATAGATGAAAACATTTATTGAGCAACCAAAAAAGTTTTTTATTTTAAAGTCACATGTATATTTATTTTACCATAAAACAATAATCTACTTGCAAAAAGCTTGTGCAATTGTTTTGGGAATTACACAATGATATTTACAAAGAAATTGTTTTCATTGCTTTTCTTTTTGTCTTTTAGCATTCACTATTAACTCGTGAATGCATAGATGAAAACATTTATTCAGAAACCAAAGAAGTTTTTTCCAGGGTTTTGGATGATATGTAACTAGCATCATATCGTTAAATTGTGGCACACATAACAGCCATACGACTATTAAGGGTTTGGGTGGAGGCACTTCTTAGACACTTGCTTTCTATTAAAATAAGTTATAACACAAGCTTCTAAGAAGTTCATGTAGTTTTATTTCTTCCTTTTGATCAACCCTGTATTTTCATTATGAAACAGGAAAAAGAGAATGAACTTGGCCTACAAGGCTTAGATAGCATTCATAGTATAAATCAGTCCATTAGGATACGTAATAAGAGCAAAACCCCCGTTTCTTATAACTATTTACTTGTTGATGCTAATATATATTCTACATCGTGGACCCTATTTTAGGAGGGATGCAATTTTGCAGGAATAAACTTTGAAATTTTGTCAACAGTTGAAATTAATTTGTTATGCAGAGTGCCTATTCAATTGTTAAGACTTGTTTTACACTCTAAACGATACATGTCCTGTTAAGAATGACCAGGAGACGTAATCTATTTAGAACTAGAATTACCAATGTTCATGAGCTCTTGTACTCATCATTGTTGTTAGTTCTCAATTCAGTTCTCTATTATGGTTGCAACTGCACATGCTGCCATCATTTTTATGCAGTAAAACTTGCATAGAGTGGCAATTTGGTTTCGAAGAATATGCACATACCTAAAATTCATGGCTATCACAATACTTAAAATCCAGTTACTTGAATGGATGAAACTTCAGGAGTTGCTTTGTACAGGTGATATGACATAAGGTGCTGCAGGGGTGTATAAGGTTATGGGTGCTGCAGGGGTGAATAAGGTGCTGCAGGGGTGAAAAAATTGTTTGGCTGCAGGGGTGTATAAGGTTATGGGTGTTGCAGGGGTGAATAAGGTGCTGCAGGGGTGAAATTTGTGCTGCAGGGGTGTATAATGTTATGGGTGCTGCAGGTCAGGTTATAGGTCCTGCAGGTCAGGTTATGAATTGGAGATGATTGCTACCTGGTTGCTATGAAGGTCTTTTATACACTGATCAAAGGAGCTGTTGCTATGAAGGTCTTTTATGCACTGATCAAAGGAGCTGGAAAAAATGTAGTAGCTGTACAACATTTTTTTGTAAAAAACAGTTCCTGCAAATCAAAGAAGGTATGATTTGTTCTTCCCTGCTATGCTGGATTTGATTGGAGGTGGAGGTGGATTTGATTGCAGGTGGATTTGACTGAATTGCAGTATAAAATAAATGGAAGGTGATATATTTTCAAGCATGAGTCTAAAAGAAGACATAAGAAGATGGAGATCTGTCAAGCTCTTTTGCCAGATCAATGGAAGCTTCATCATAAGGGGAATCAGGTGGGACTGCTAAGTCTGATGATAAAGGTAGTCAGAAGAGAACTCGGTCCAATTAATCGATCGTGTGAGCTCTTTGTTGGATTCTGTTCTCAGTCTATGGAGAAACAAGAGAATTTCAATGTTTGTGTTGGTAAAAATTCACCCAAAAATTAAAACTTTTTTAAGTGTTACTGATCATTTTGCCTTAGCTTCTTCATTTTTATTCTCACTATTTTCTCCAGAGCTGTTCACCATAAACCAGGACATGTTATGTTTTTCCAAGCAAATCCACAAGCACCAACTTTGTATGCTGCCTAAAAAAAATATTCTGACCCTCACTAACCACAACCATTCATCTCATCACATCACATCCACCCCTCATCCATACAGCACAAACAAGCGTCCAGTTTGAAACCACAAGCCCAGTTTTAAAATCCAAACACAATTTACTCAACTTCTAATAACAAATATATAAAAGACAACTTCTAACAGAAATTCCAAACACAATTTACTCAAAACAAAGATCAATTTTCCTAATGCACACACCAATATTCATAATTTAATCCAAACATAGCAATCAGTATACACTAGAATATTGTGAATATAATTCAAAATTTTAAATTTACCTTCACACTGTAATTTTCTGAAGTAAGTTCAAATTACTCGAAGAAGTAATGGGGATTGCACATTTAATAAAATTGTGGATTTTCGGAATCACACAGAGCTAGGACATGGGCAATGAGGATGGAAATTTTGTGTTGAAGTTGGGGAATTCTGAACTTGGCATGGGGAATGGGCAATGGGGAATGGGCAATGGGGATATAGAAAGCTTGAAGTTGGGGATTTCTGAACTTGGGATGGGGAATGGGCAATGGGGATATAGAAAGCTTACCTGGTTATATAGAAACCTTTCTGTTCAACACGTGAAGCCCCTGTCTTCTCCTAGCTTCAGACCTAGCCCACGGGTGTGTACCACTCCACTGCGCCATTTGACAAAACACTGAGTAAGCTACCCTATTTAGAATCTCATAGCTGGAATTAGGGCTCAGAAGGTACCTCAGCCGAATCTCACAGCCGAATATTGCAGAAGGCTTCAGTTGGCTTCTTCGAACAACCTTAGGGCTACGCTCAGTTAGGGCTGAGATTAGGGGATGGCCAAAGCAAAACAAAAATCAATGAAACAAGAATATGATTCACACAGAGAAGAGAGAGGAGGTGCCTTCCACATAGGGAGAAGAATATAAGAAGATGGGAGATAGAGTTTTAACGTTTAGAAATAACAGTGGTGCCTGGTGGGAGTTCTATATTCGAATGAAAGTGGATTTGGGTTATCCGATTCATTTGATAAAGCGGCATTGTAGAATACGCTTTAGTTTAAAAACGTAATTGTAGAATCCGATTATTTTAGTAAAATCGGATTTTAGGAATACGCTTTTTATAATAAAAACGTGTTTGATAATTCCGCTTTTAGTGATGCATTCGTACTCAACAACTCCGCTTTCAATGTGAAAACGTATATTCTGATTCCGCTTTCATAAGAAGTCGGATTTGTTGAGTCCGCTTTTCAAAATTGTCGTAGAATAGTAAATAAGTTCAAAACGGCTGTATTTTGGTAATTAAGTTTTAAATCAACCCTACATTGGTAATAGACTCAAGAGTTCTACATATTAGTGAGGTTGAGAGAAGTTATCAGACAGATGTCGATCTTATCGGAATATAACAAGGTGCATTCAAAACATAGGAGGTGAGTAAATTAATATGAACTAGAGAGCCTTGTTTTAGGGTCTTTTGCTTACTGATTTTGATGTCATGTTAAATATCTAACTCAAAATTAATTTATTAAATGGAAGAAGTGTTAGAGTATTTTAAACAAAAGAGTGTTTTTTATGTGGAAACTCAATCCCACGTCGACTAAATTTTTAAAAGTACTTGAGTATATATATATATGCTAGTGTTATCTAGCCTATGAGTTAAAGTGAAACCTTATAATTCTCACGTGCGCAGGGGTGGGGCAAGCGGAAGAGATACAAATTTCACACTGACGAGCCTAGTCCATTAAAACTCTTAAACCCATTAAAGCTCTAATTCTAAATTTACCAATTAAATAAGGAATAAAACACTTGGAGAGTTATCTTTAATTAAACTACTCAAAACTAACTAGAATACTTTATAGGTCAAAACTCTTAAACCCATTAAAACTCTAATTGTAAATTAATACCAAATAAAATAAGGAATAAAACATTTGGAGAGTTTGGATCAAACTCCAACAATCTCCCTTGAACCAAAATCTTCAATCTTGATTATTCCCATCATCCGATTCAATTTCACGAATGCATCGAATTTAGGTGGCTTGGTAAAAATATCTGCAATCTGATCTTCAGATCGACAATACAAGATTTCAATCTCACTATCAATAACCAAGTCACAAATATAATGCTACTTCACATGAATATGATTGGTCCTTCCATGAAAAATAAGATTCTTTGACAAAGCAATTGTTGTCTTGCTATCGCAAAAATCTTTGAAGGAATTTTCTGTGCATGCTGCAAAAATCCAAGCATACGACGCAACCAGACTGCTTGGGTAGCACAACTGATGGCTGCATTATACTCTGCTTCAATGGTAGAAAGAGTAACAACTTGTTGTTTTTTCGAAGACTAGGAAAAAAATCCTGAACCGATTTGAAAACAATACCCTGAAGTGCTTTTGGCTTTTTCCACATCACCTCCCCAATCACTATCTGTATACCCTACAAGTTCACAAGAACCTACCTCAAAATCCTTTTAGCAGCTTGCAAGTGGGATTGACGTGGAGACTCCATGTATTTACTGAAAAGATCAACTCCAAAAACAATATCAGGTCTAGCGGAAGTTGACTTGATCCGAAATGTGTACACCAAAGTGCAGGCGGTCAAGCTGTAGTAATAATCCGGTTTGAGTCCGGAGTCGAATCCACAGGGAACTCTTCTTGGTGTTTTGGGGTAAGCAGTGGTAGAGACCTATTGATTGTAACCCTTGAGATTTCAAGTTGTGTGAGGTGTGAGATTTCCTGGACAGAATATAAGATTCTTTCCAAGAGATTTTTCTAAACAAAATATGAGATAAGCTTTAATGTAAAAGAGTCGCTCTTTAGTTCAAGGATCTGGACATGTAGTTAATTATCCGGTATGTTACATTTGTACTTGATAACTCAATTAACCCCCTTGTCAACAGCAGGTTAATCGGAAGATAAAGGTGGATTAAGAGAATTAAGAACATGATTTTGATGTCTTTCTAGAAGTTTACAAGAATTGTCTGTGCCGAGACTTAACCCGTCTACAAACAAGCAAGTGTTTCTACAAGACATCCAATCATGACGTTAATGTTCCATTTCCATTCTTTAATTGAAGCTCAATAATGGTGAAGATTGAAGGGTAGTCATGAATATCTAGCCAGGGTACTTGCCTTGAACCAATGAGTCTTTCTATACAAGAGTTATCTATGTTATAGAAAGAACTCATGGTTATACAAAGTACCTTAGCTTTGCTAGATGCAATCAATCATTCAATAAGCATGGGGAATATAAAGCATTAAGCATAATCGAAATTGCACAAATATAACATTCGGATAATTTATACATGTCATTCTCCTCTTACTAAAGAGTGAATGAGAAACTACTCACTCTTCATGGCTTCGGTAAAGCTAAAAAAGTGAGTGATGCTCATTCCTCCAAGTAGAGGGTTCACAAAACAAAGCACAATAAACAAGGAGCCGATCTTCGACAAAGAATGAGTGAATCACGTTCCACCCTTCACGGCTTTGGCGAAGCTCTAGAAAGGTGGAAGAGTTTCACTCCTCTAAGGGAAGAAAGAAGCTTAAGCAATGGAAGTGAATGAAACACAAATTAAAGGTAGAAGAAAGATAGTCACTTTTGGAGGGTGATCCACAACCAAAGGTAAGCTATCTCCCTCTATGCATGTAAATGAAAGCATAAGCATAAAACTACTTTTATAACAAGCTAAGAGATGTTGGACTAATGCCAAACCAATCTCTAGAACAACTCCTTCATACAAAGAAATATAAGATTACTCTACAACAATATTGGTGGGAGTCTAAGCCTCCATCAACCTCTCTACTTGGTCCCCCCTGAGCTCTTGAACAATGGGAGTATTTATAGGCAAGAGGAGGAGACAAGAGGGGGTGAAGGAATAGTGTATGCTGCCCAAGTGAAAAACCAACTACTCTGTAGCCAGTCTGTGGAGAACGTGAGTTGGCGTTCGAACGTTGTCTCTGTTTCTGCTTTATGGGCGTTCGAACGTTGTCTGGCATTCAAACGTTTCTTTTGTCTTTGTTGTATGGGCGTTCGAACGCCAGATGTGGTCTGACCTTCTCACTCAAGTGGCCTGTGGTCTTCTGTGAAGTTCATTTCCACACTCTATGCAGTAGTCTGGTCTTAAATCAACTCAAGTGGACGTTCGAACGTTAGATGGCGTTCGAACGTGATACTCAAGTGCCTCAGAGCCTCAGAGTCTTCCTTCTTGGCTGCAACATGCCTTCTCTTAGTAGTCAGGTCTGCTCACAGTTCAAGTGGACGTTCGAATGTGAGTTGGCGTTCGAACGTTCTTGGTGTGCTCCAAGCTTCTCCAATTTTGTTCCCTAATGTGCTGGTGTTACACTCAAGTGTCATACTTATTGTTCTTTGAGTTCTTGTTCACTTTAAGACCTGAAATGACATCACTTAAACTCCATCAAAGTACAGTTAGTCTTAAAAAGGCATAGTAAAATGCTAATTTTAAGTACTAATCACACCCCCTAACCTAAATATTGCTAGTTTCTAGTAATAAAATAATTGAAAATCTACTCCTAATGCTATTTTCGTAGGTCATCCGATTGCATTTAACTTATGCAACAAGCCATTGAATCCCTAGGTTTACCCTAGTGGACAAGTGTTATCTCGTGAGGGTTTCCAGTGAAGCTACCCATAAACTTCAGTCGAACAAATATATATGTGAGATTGCTGGTTAAAGTAAATTAGCATCATGGTCGTTGGGACACCCAACCCTCAATTTCGACTTTTATTCCGCTTGTCCCTCTTTCGTAGGTATTGATTCTATGCAAAAATTAGCATCTGTTACATTGGTATTTGGAATTCCCTGTGTAGTAGGAATGATCATTTTAGCAACAAGAATTGTTATATAACAAACACTCCATTTTACCACCTTCCATGGATAGCTTCGATTTCTCTAACCTCTCATAGAATGCTCTCAGCAAAAGTTCGCTCTGATTATAGTGGCTTGTCTCTCACGGGGCATGTGATCAGAAGATGGCCAGTCGAAAAATCATATGAACAATTTTAGTAAGGGAGTGAAGTTTAAGAAAAAAAACTAATCATGTTTGGCATAATCTCATGGAAGAATATTGATGCAATTTAAAGAAATACCATTTACCATACCCCACTTTTGGTTGACGACACATGCATGCAACAGACTTGAGATCAACAAGGGTTTTTCATAGGTTGTAATGTGGCCAGAGGTCAGTGGCTAACGAAATGACGTCAATAGTATTCAAAAGTTATCCTCTGTAGTGTAGCACACCTCTTTCTAGCTTTTCGACATTTTGCCCAGAAATGATATTTCTTTCTTTCATTTTTTTCATTTTTCAGTTTCTTGGCAATTTCCTTCCTTTTTGCTTCTTTTCTGTCTCAATTGTTCCCATCGAATTTTCTTGTCATTGAATAGTAGCCTTCATAGCTTTTTCCCTTTTCCTTGCATTTCTGTATCATCTTGATTTATAAGAGGGTGCAAGAAAATTAGATAGCATAGGTATGTCAAGTATATTCTCTTGTGGCTTGGTAATCATACGGGTTTAACAAACACTCCATTTTACCACCTTCCATGGATAGCTTCGATTTCACAAACCTCTCATAGAATGCTCTCAGCAAAAGTTCGCTCTGATTATAGTGGCTTGTCTCTCACGGGGCATGTGATCAGAAGATGGCCAGTCGAAAAATCACATGAACAATTTTAGTAAGGGAGTGAAGTTTAAGAAAAAAAACTAATCATGTTTGGCATAATCTCATGGAAGAATATTGATGCAATTTAAAGAAATACCATTTACCATACCCCACTTTTGGTTGACGACACATGCATGCAACAGACTTGAGATCAACAAGGGTTTTTCATAGGTTGTAATGTGGCCAGAGGTCAGTGGCTAACGAAATGACGTCAATAGTATTCAAAAGTTATCCTCTGTAGTGTAGCACACCTCTTTCTAGCTTTTCGACATTTTGCCCAGAAATGATATTTCTTTCTTTCATTTTTTTCATTTTTCAGTTTCTTGGCAATTTCCTTCCTTTTTGCTTCTTTTCTGTCTCAATTGTTCCCATCGAATTTTCTTGTCATTGAATAGTAGCCTTCATAGCTTTTTCCCTTTTCCTTGCATTTCTGTATCATCTTGATTTATAAGAGGGTGCAAGAAAATTAGATAGCATAGGTATGTCAAGTATATTCTCTTGTGGCTTGGTAATCATACGGGTTTAACAAACACTCCATTTTACCACCTTCCATGGATAGCTTCGATTTCACAAACCTCTCATAGAATGCTCTCAGTAAAAGTTCGCTCTGATTATAGTGGCTTGTCTCTCACGGGGCATGTGATCAGAAGATGACCAGTCGAAAAATCACATGAACAATTTTAGTAAGGGAGTGAAGTTTAAGAAAAAAAACTAATCATGTTTGGCATAATCTCATGGAAGATTATTGATGCAATTTAAAGAAATACCATTTACCATACCCCACTTTTGGTTGACGACACATGCATGCAACAGACTTGAGATCAACTAGGGTTTTTCATAGGTTGTAATGTGGCCAGAGGTCAGTGGCTAACGAAATGACGTCAATAGTATTCAAAAGTTATCCTCTGTAGTGTAGCACACCTCTTTCTAGCTTTTCGACATTTTGCCCAGAAATGATATTTCTTTCTTTCATTTTTTTCATTTTTCACTTTCTTGGCAATTTCCTTCCTTTTTGCTTCTTTTCTGTCTCAATTGTTCCCATCGATTTTTCTTGTCATTGAATAGTAGCCTTCATAGCTGTTTCCTTTTTCCTTGCATTTCTGTATCATCTTGATTTATAAGAGGGTGCAAGAAAATTAGATGGCATAGGTATGTCAAGTATATTCTCTTGTGGCTTGGTAATCATACGGGTTTATCGAAGAAGAGATCATACATTGATGGCTCAAGCATGGCTAACTAGGGATATAATTTTGTAAAAGAAATGGCTAAGGCTCAAAATTAAATCAAAGATGGCCTAAGATCATTTCTCGAACATGTGCACATGTATGTGTCGTATGCGAATGTTCCTTGTGGGATATGTCAATAGATCACTTTTAATTGCGTCAATCAAAGCAAGGTTAATGAGATTATTCAAAAATTGAGAGTGAAAGACCTTACTTGAGTAAACGTTAATTGTCTCTCAAAAGTAAAGCAAGGCTCAAAACTTACCATGATATTCTTTATCATCTCCACTGGTTATGTCAGGTTTCTCGTGGAATGTTGGTTATATATCAGTTCCTTTTTCGAGTTTGGTCATCTTGTACCTTAGGAATATCAAATACCAATATACAGTTGACAATTTAAGCATAGAGAGAATACCAGTTTTCCAAGAAATGTGGTTTTAAGTCTCGGTTGATAAGTTGAGGTGTCAAACCAATCATGTGCTTAGTCACTTTAACAAACATTCTTAGCATCCACATTCGTTCCATCATATATCAACAGTAAGCTAAATCTACCTATGCATTTAAAATAGATAAAAGTGATAAATTGAATCATGCATTTCATAGAATATGATTTGTTCACATCAAAGATCAATAATCCAATTCATCCAAAAAAAAGTAACCAATCACACAAAAACTTACAATATCCTTAACAACTACCAAAGAAGAAACTCATAAAAAGAAGCAATAAACACACAAAAATCATAATCAAGAACAGGAATCCCTCTCTCTCACTCTCCACCAGGTCCACCAGATCCACCATGTCCACCCCTCAGAAGTCCAAGGATCTCATCCTACTTAGCTTCAATGCTAAGCATGATGTCTCGTAAAGAGCGTCGGGTGCTAGTGCTAGGTCCTGCCTCCTGTGGCTGCTCCTGGCCCCTCTCAGTCTCTAGCTCTCTCTCCTCTTCCGCATCAAGCTCTTCCTGCACCTCATCAATTCCATGGGTAGGGGGCATCTCCTATCTAGCTGCCGAGGTGCCATTGTGACCTTGGCTCCTCCGGAAGGAAGCCTTGTTCAGTGGCCCCATTGGCTTTTGGATCTCCATTTCTAGCCTTACCTTAATCCCATGATCTTTGCATAGCTCAGTTACTAGGGTGCCAAACTGAAGTGAATTTCGCTTCCCATCACACCCTTTCTTTATTTCTGTTAAAACTAGAGAGGAGAGGTCGATGCTTTGGCCTTTCCCAATTGCATATAATAGTCGGGCCATGTCGGGGAGGATTTCATTTTTTCGTCCTATCGGGGTGAAGTTCGAGACCGCAATTAGGTTCAACATCTTATATTTATCAATCAACTCTCCTTGTCTAAAGAATTTCTTCCCACCCCAAGAAAAAGTAGCCACCCCGGTCAATTCGGCCCCCACCACATCCATGTCCACTTTCTTCCTCGGGGGATAGGTGGGCCTAGACACTCGAGGCACTTCTTGCCTCAATTCCAGAATGTAATCCTCATCCACGTCCAATGGACTCCCCTTACGTATGTTCGAATTGCCCCGTCGATGATCTCGGCGTTGGAGTAAAACTCCCGCACCAAGTTAACTACGGCCTCTCCGCCGTTTCTCAAATAAAACAACCACCCCCTCCTCTCCATATCCGCAAAGATCCCCAACTCCGCAAAGTCAGCCAAGATCACATCCCGTTCACAAACTATGGCTTTGTTTTGGTAGAAGTTTTCATACCTGTCAACTTTTAGAGCCGTAGGGAATCGGGTTTTGTCATACCTCCTCACAATGGGTCTTCCTTCTATGACTTTTTCCACCATGTTGGGTTCCTGAGTTGGTGGAGTACGCCTGGCAGGTAGCTTGACCCTTGGCATAGTGTTTTCGGTTTTGAGTTTATGAGGGTGTTGAAAGTTTTGATTTCTTGGTGAAAATGGAGATTCTTGATGTGAGAATGGTCTTGGGAGGGGTCGATTTGAGGTAAAACTAGGGAATGCGGAGTGTTTTGAGGGATGGGTAACGAAGGGACAGCGGGTTTGGGGGATTTTGAAGGATTTTGGGGTTTTTGAAATGGGGAAGACGATCCAGGCTTTTATAGTCTGAGAAGTGACGTTCGAACATGTGTAACGTTCGAACGTGTCTAGAAGGATTTTGGGGTTTTTGAAATGGGGAAGACGATCCAGGCTTTTATAGTCTGAGAAGTGACGTTCGAACATGGGTAACGTTCGAACGTGTCTAGAAGGATTTTAAACAGATCGTTCGAATGTGGTTGTCGTTCGAACGTGGTGAGCTCCCAGTACTTTTGAGTTCTGTCAGAGACCAAAGTACTGTAAGTTCTCTTCGTTCGAACGGTCTATTGGCGTTCGAACGTCAATCTCGTTCGAACGTTCTATTGGCGTTCGAACGGGCTGAGCTCCCAGTACTTTTGAGTTTCATCAGGAGCTTCATCAGAGGTTGAGTACTGCAAGCAGCTGATGTTCGAACGTTACTTAATGTTCGAACGTTGAGTCAAAAACAAAAATAATTTCTGCACTACACTGTACACAATCAGAGAGGGCTAAACACACAAGTTAAACCAAAAACCTATAGCGTCTCAGGATAAGTCCCTACCTACGCTTCAGGTTGGTATTCTGGGACATTCCTTACTCGGCCCATATTTTCATTTTCAGTCAAAAGAGTTTGTACAAGAAGATTTTTACATTTTTTACAAAAATTCGGACCTTTGGCTTTCATCCCAACAAAAGTACAATTTCCTACATAAAATAATCTAATCCGAGTCTCCCTCTGTGTCTGTGTAGTTCGGACAACCAGTGACTCTCCCAATTTCCTCTCTCACAAACCGGTTAAGCAAAGTACCGGAATAGCATGGCGTATCAGGGTAATCCTTACTCAGCCCATTCACTATCCAGTCTAATCGATCGAGTGCGCGACCGAAAATTGGTTCAGAACACTAGTTATATCTTTTCTCGTGAAAGACTCTGCCACACTGTTTACAAGCACCAAGTCTTTTGGCACGACGACATTTAGCAAAGGTGCTTCTGCCACAGAGAGGGGTTTCGCTTGTTTTTCTTGAATTTTGGCCTTCCTTACCAGTCTTCCTTTTCTCATGATCACAGTATACACATCAGATAGAAAAGTGCGTAGAACTCCTAAACTAAACCAAAAAAGTTTAATATCCATACTTTCTAAGCTTTAAGACTCACTATCTGGTTCTTTAACGTCTGCCAGTCACAAAGACGATTGAAGCTGACTCACATACATAATCATCAATTTATACAAGGCAAGGTATAAAATATGATCAGAACAACAACAACAAAAACAACAACAAAAAATTTAAAAATTTACGAAATTTTAAAAATTTACGGGCACATGGTGGCAAATATGAACTGTAGTTCTCACCCCCAACCTAAACATAACATTGTCCCCAATGTTTCGAATTTACCAGTTTACGGATCTTGGAGATGAGGTTGAATGGTAGAGATCTGTTCATCTGCCGAAACCTACAAATAAGAATACACAAATTACTCATCTTTTCGCAGATTTGGGTTTCGGGTAGGCTGAAAATCCTTGTGTGTGAGTGCGAACAAAAGTAGAACACCCGTGAGCACATATAAGATAAAAATGCAAAACATGAAGCAAAAGATTGTGTTTGTAGAATGTGTGGTCATGTGTTGTTTATCAGATAACAGAGAAAAGGAAGAAGAAGAAGGGATTGGGGGCCAACAGCGGCGGCTGGGAAAAAAGAGTGGGAGCCTTATAAAGGCGCCCCATCGGATCGGGTTGAGTTGGATATTTCCTGACCTGATCCAATTGAGTGTCGGCAGGCACGAATCTCAGAGGAGTATTCTGGTTCCATTAAAAGAATGGTTTCCACATTTTTAACAAAGTCCTCCAAAACTGGTTTCAACCGCTGACCATTAACAGTAAAGATATTACCGTTCGAGGGATTTTTCACTTCAGCTGCTTCATGTCCAAACACCTTTTTGACAATGTAAGTCCCAGTCCATCTTGACTTCAACTTACCAGGAAATAGGCGGAGTCTTGAATTAAATAACAGGACTTTTTGAGAAGGCTTAAAAGATTTCTGCACAATATTTTTGTCATGAAAAATTTTCATCCTGGTTTTAACAATCTTAGCATTCTCATATACTTCATTTCTCAATTCCTCCAATTCATTTATCTGAAGTTTCCTTGCTAGTTCGGCCTTGTCTAGGTCAACGTTCATTGCTTTAATAGCCCAGTATGCCCTATGTTCCAATTCCACAGGTAGGTGACACAACTTTTCATAGACTAATCGATAAGGAAACATGCCCAAAATTGTTTTAAAAGCAGTGCGGTATGTCCAGAGTGAATCAGTTAGTCTTAATGACCAATTTTGCGGTCTGGATTCATTGTTTTTTCTAAAATTAATTTGATCTCTCGATTAGCTAGTTCAGCCTGTCCACTGGTCTGTGGGTGATAAGGGGTTACAATTTTGTGAAAGATCAAGTATTTTTTCATCAAATTCCAGAAGGGACGATTGCAAAAATGAGCACCCCCATCACTTATGATTGATTTCGGAATTCCAAACTGGGACAAAATATTTTCTTTTAAAAACTTGATCACTGTTCGGTGATCATTGTTTCGGCATGGAATTGCTTCAACCCATTTGGATACATAGTCTACAGCCACTAAAATGTATAGATAGCCAAAGGAAGGGGGAAACGGTCTCATAAAATCGATGCCCCAACAGTCAAAAATTTCAATTACTAGAATAGGGTTTAAGGGCATCATGTTTCTTTTAAAAATGCTTCTCAACCTTTGGCATCTATCGCAAGTTAAACAAAAGGCATGGACATCTTTGAAAAGTATGGGCCAGTAAAATCCACACTGTAATATTTTTGTAGCGGTTTTCCTTGATGAAAAATGACCACCGCATGCTTCAGAATGACAAAATGTTATTACCTGGCTGTTTTCATGAGCGGGGATGCAACGCCTTATGATTTGATCTTTACAGTACTTGAATACGTAGGGATCCTCCCAAAAGAAGTTACGAACCTCCCTCAGAAATTTCTTTTTGTCCATCATGGTAAAGGACGAGGGTAACGTACCAGTAGCAAAGAAGTTAGCAATATCTGCGTACCATGGTGTCTTATGAATCATGAACAGTTGTTCATCGGGGAATTTCTCGTTAATTGGCAGTCCATCTTCACGAAATTCATATGTTAATCTGGACCGATGATCTGCCACCACATTCTCGACACTTTTCTTGTCTTTGATGACAAGATCAAACTCTTGGAGCAAGAGTATCTATCTCAAGAGTCTTGGCTTGGCGTCCTTCTTTGTGAGCAAGAATTTTAGGGTTACATGGTCAGTGAATATAGTAATAGAAGAACCAACAAGATAAGAACGGAATTTTTCCAGAGCAAAAACTACAGCAAGCAATTCTTTTTCAGTTGTTGAATAAGTCATTTGAGTATCATTCAAAGTTTTGCTTGCATAGTAAATCACATGGAGTTTCTTATCTTTCCTTTGTCCCAATACAATACCTACAACATAATCACTTGTATCACACATTAGTTCAAAGGGTAGAGTCCAATCAGGGGGTTGCATTATTGGAGCCGAAATTAACATACCTTTAAGCTTTTCAAAAGCTTTCTGGCGTGCTTCATTCCACAATAATATTACGTCCTGACTCAGAAGATGACACATGGGTTTGGCTATGGTACTAAAATCTTTTATGAATCTCCTGTAAAAACCTGCATGCCCTAGGAATGATCGGACATCCTTTACAGTCTTAGGGGCAGGCAAATTTCTAATCAGATCTATTTTTTGCCTTGTCAACTTTCATGCCCTCAGACGACACAATGTGACCAAGGACAATGTTTTGTGTTACCATGAAATGGCATTTTTCCCAATTAGGCACTAGATTGGCTTCCTTACATCTGATTAGCACTTTCTCTAGATTGGTCAGACACAAATCAAAGGAATCACCATATACAGAGAAGTCATCCATGAATACCTCTAAAAAATTTTCAACCATGTCACTGAACAAGCTTAGCATACATCTTTGGAATGTTGCAGGAGCGTTACAAAGTCCAAATGACATCCTTTTGAATGCAAAGGTGCCAAAGGGGTATGTGAAGGTTGTTTTCTCCTGATCATCTAGTGCTATCTCAATTTGATTGTATCCTAAATACCCATCTAGGAAACAGTAGAATGCGTGGCCTGCAATTCTCTCTAGGACTTGGTCAAGAAATGGAAGAGGAAAATGATATTTTCTAGTGACCAAATTGAGTTTTTGATAGTCAATACACATTCGCCATCCTGTGACGGCTCGAGTTGGTACTAGTTCATTTGCATCATTTTTTACCACTGTGACCCCAGACTTTTTGAGCACAACTTGGGTTGGACTAACCCACTTGCTGTCAGAGATGGGGAAGATTATCCCTGCATCTAAGAGCTTGAGTACCTCAGTTCTCACAATTTCCTTCATGTGAGGGTTTAGTCGTCGCTGCATTTGACGAGAGGGTTTTGAACCTTCTTCAAGGTATATAACATGATTGCAGATTAACAGGTTTATACCTTTCAAGTCAGCGATGGTCCACCCAATGGTGCTTTTATGGCTTTGAAGAACTTCAATCAGTTTGGACTCTTGCAAGCCTGTGAGCTTAGATGAAATTACCACTGGGTATGAATCGTCCTCTCCTAAGAATGCATATTTGAGGTCAGATGGGAGAGGTTTCAATTCAGGCTTTGGTGGCTTGATACTTGATGAGAGTGGCTTTGTGCCACTTGGTGAAATCTCTTCGAATTTGGGGGCCTATGTCTCAACAGCATGAGTAGGGCAACTTTGTGGATTTGGGCCATCATCTGTTGTTTCAGATGAGATGAACTCTAGCAGAGAAGATTCAGTAGATTTCTCACAGAATGTGTCATTCAGATGTTCCTGTATCAAAGATTCAATGGAGTTTATTTCCCTTTCTTCCTTGTCTTCTTCTAGATGCTTAGCAATATTGAAAATGTTCAGTTCGAGAGTCATATTCTCAAAAGTTAATTTCATGACTCCATTCCTGTAATTGATTAGTGCATTAGAAGTTACTAGGAAAGGTCGACCAAGAATGACGAAAATTTGGTTCTCCGAATGTATTGCTGGCTGAGTATCCAGAACAATGAAGTCAACAGGGAAGACAAAGTTGTCCACTTAGACAAGTACATTTTCAACAATGCCTCTAGGGGTTTTGACAGATCTGTCGGCCAACTGGAGTGTGACACAAGTGGATTTGAGTTCACCCAGACCCAATTGCTGGTAGATAGAGTAGGATAGCAAATTAACACTGACTCCAAGGTCTAACAGTGCTTGTTCAATTCTGAAGTTTCCAATGACACACGACACAGTCGGACACCCTGGGTCTTTGTATTTTGGAAAGGTTTTGTGTTGAAGAAGGGCACTAGCTTGTTCTGTTAGGAAAGCTTTTTTTTGGACATTCTGGCTTCTCTTGACTGTGCACAAGTCTTTTAGAAACTTGGCATAAGACGAAACTTGTTTGATTACATCCAGAAGTGGGATGTTGATGTTTACTTGCTTAAAAAGCTCGTAAATTTCAGACTGATTTTTCAACTTCTGTTTGGTTTTGAGTCTATGAGGAAAAGGAGCAGGAATGGAACACGAAGGCTCTCTTTCCTCAGAAGGTTCTGACTCTTGTTCAATCATAGGCTCAGGTTCTTCCTCAAGTTCAGTCTCAATTGGTTCATGCTCAAATGATGAGTTGACTGGGATTGACTCAGGTTTTGTCTTTGGAATGAGCATGTCTCTGATGGTCTTGTCAATCACCTTGCCACTTCTTAGTGTAGTGACAACTTGGGCTTGGTCTTGGGGGTTTCGTGTGGTTGAAAGGTTCCCCACATGGAATTCTCCTTGTGGTTGCTTTGGTTAGGCAAGGAACTTGCCCTTTTTGTGTGTGGCCATGGATTGGGTCAACTTTTGGATGTGGCTTTTAAGATCCTCGAAAGATTGAGTGGTCTGGGTTTTGAAATCAGTGAAAGCATGTGTGGAATTATTGTTATAGTTCATTTGGCTTTGCATGAACTGATTCAGTGTGTCCTCAAGCCTCCTCTTTTGTGGTGGTTGGTATGGTTGATATGTGGGAGTTCCTTGAGGTGGTGGGTATGAACCTTGTTGTTGGTTCATGGGTATTGGTTGTGTGTTCCTCCAACTGAAGTTCAGGTGGTTCCGCTACCTTGGATTGTATGTTTCAGAGTATGGGTTGGAGTAAGGCTTGTTGAAGTTGAAAATTGTATTTGTTTGTTCCAACAAGACCTCTTTGAACACTGGGATGGTAGGACACTCCCCAGTAGGGTGTCCTGTTAGTGCACAGATTCCACACACTTGTTCTGTGGAAGAGCTAACATCAACTTGATGGACCTTCTTTATCTCTAAAGCTTCAAGCTTTCGAGACAACGCAAATATTTTTGCTCTCAAGTCATCATCATCTCTTAAGACATACTTACCTCCTTGGGAAGTAGATGGTCTGGCTTCTACAGTGGTAGGAGAGGCTGAGTCCCACATCTGAGAACTGTCAGATATGGTGTCAAAAAAAATGAATGCCTCCTCCAAACTTTTTCCCATAAATTCTCCTTGAGCCATCATTTCGACAAACTGATGTAGTCTAGAGGGTAAGGAGTCATAGAAAATCCTACCAAAGTCCAATTCTCAAAAGCGTGATGTGGGCAGGATTGGAGCAGATCTTTGAATCTCTCTCAACTTTGGTAAAAAGTTTCTCCTTCTTTAACCGCAAAATTCATGATTTGCCTTTTTAATGCATTTGTGCGGTGTAGAGGAAAAAACTTTCTGAAAAATTCATTTTGCAATGCCTGCCAGTTTGGTATTGAAAAAGCTTTTAAAGAATTTAGCAATTTTTTAGCTTTATCCCTTAAAGAGAAAGGGAAAAGTTTCATTTTGGCTAGTTCAGAATTGTCTTGAAATGTTCCACATACTTCCTCAAAATCTTTTATATGCAGATATGGATTTTTTGCATCCAATCCATGAAACACGGGTAATAACTACACTGTCCCTGTCTTTACAGTAAAGAGGGGAGCATTTTCAGGAAATATAAAACAAGAGGGGACACTATTTCTTGTGGGATTTAAGTAATCCCGCAAAGTTCGAATGTTAGGCACTTCCTCCTCTCTCATAGGGACTTCTCCGTTTCTCTCATTATTTGTCATATTACTCTCACAAGAGTCTGCTACTGATCTAGGTGAATTTGGTTCAGGCTGATTCACAGACTCACAAGATTCTGCCGGCAAATTTTGATAGTGAGGAGTGCCATCAGACATAAAGAAAATAAAACAAAGTTATTCACAGTTAACCAAAGAATATATACAAAAATGAAGGCCTTTTTACGTTTTACCTTAAAACACCTTTTATAGTTCCCCGACAACGGCGCCAAAAACTTGACTTGATCCGAAATGTGTACACCCAAGTGCAGACGGTCAAGCTGTTGTAATAATCCAGTTTGAGTCCGGAGTCGAATCCACAGGAAACTCTTCTTGGTGTTTTGGGGTAAGCAGTGGTAAAGACCTATTGATTGTAACCCTTGAGATTTGAAGTTGTGTGAGGTGTGAGATTTCCTGGACAGAATATAAGATTCTTTCCAAGAGATTTTTCTAAACAAATTATGAGATAAGCTCTAATGTAAAAGAGTCACTCTTTAGTTCAAGGATCTGGACATGTAGTTAATTATCCGGTATGTTATATTTGTGCTTGATAACTCAATTAACCCCCGTGTCAACAGCAGGTTAATCGGAAGATAAAGGTGGATTAAGAGAATTAAGAACATGATTCCGATGTCTTTCTAGAAGTTTACAAGAATTGTCTGTGCCGAGACTTAACCCGTCTACAAACAAGCAAGTGTTTCTACAAGACATCCAATCATGACGTTAATGTTCCATTTTCATTCTTTAATTGAAGCTCAATAATGGTGAAAATTGAAGGGTAGTCATGAATATCTAGCAAGGGTACTTGCCTTGAACCAATGAGTATTTCTATACAAGAGTTATCTATGTTATAGAAAGAACTCCTAGTTATACAAAGTACCTTATCTCTGCTAGATGCAATCAATCATTCAATAAGCATGGGGAATATAAAGTATTAAGCATAATTGAAATTGCACAAATATAACATTCGGATAATTTATACATGTCATTCTCCTCTTACTAAAGAGTGAATGAGAAACTACTCACTCTTAAGCTATAAAAGTGAGTGATGCTCATTCCTCCAAGTAGAGGGTTCACAAAACAAAGCACAATAAACAAGGAGCCGATCTTCGACAAAGAGTGAGTGAATCACGTTCCACCCTTCACGGCTTTGGCGAAGCTCTAGAAAGGTAGAAGAGTTTCACTCCTCTAAGGGAAGAAAGAAGCTTAAGCAATGGAAGTGAATGAAACACAAATTAAAGGTAGAAGAAAGATAGTCACTTTTGGAGGGTGATCCACAACCAAAGGTAAGCTATCTCCCTTTATGCATGTAAATGAAAGCATAAGCATAAAACTACTTTTATAACAATCTAAGAGATATTGGACTAATGTCAAACCAATCTCTAGAACAACTGCTTCATACAAAGAACTATAAGATTACTCTACAACAATATTGGTGGGAGTCTAAGCCTCCATCAACCTCTCTACTTGTTCCCCCCTGAGCTCTCGAACAATGGGAGTATTTATAGGCAAGAAGAGGAGACAAGAGGGGGTGAAGGAATAGTGTATGCCGCCCAAGTCCAAGTGAAAAACCAACTACTCTGCAGCCAGTCTGTGGAGAACGTTCGAACTTGAGTTGGCGTTCGAATGTTGTCTCTGTTTATGCTTTATGAGCGTTCAAACGTTTCTTCTGTCTTTGCTGTATGGGCATTCGAACGCCAGATGTGGTCTGACCTTCTCACTCAAGTGGTTTGTGGTCTTCTGCGAAGTTCATTTCCACACTCTATGCAGTAGTCTAGTCTTAAATCAAATCAAGTGGACGTTCGAACGTTAGATGGCGTTCGAACGTGATATTCAAGTGCCTCAGAGCCTCAGAGTCTTCCTTCTTGGCTGCAACACGCATTCTCTCAGTAGTCAGGTCTACTCACAGTTCAGGTGGAAGTTCGAACATGAGTTGGCGTTCAAACGTTCTTGGTGTGCTCCAAGCTTCTCCAATTTTGTTCCTTAATGTGCTGGTGTTACACTCAAGTGTCATACTTATTGTTCTTTGAGTCCTTGTTCACTTTAAGACCTGAAATGACATCACTTAAACTCCATCAAAGTACAGTTAGTCTTAAAAAGGCATAGTAAAATGCTAATTTTAAGTACTAATCAGTAGTGTAGATAAGAACATATTTGTTAAGAGTGAAGATGGTGAACTTGTGCTTGCCCAAGTTTATGTTTATGATATTGTGTTTGGTTCCACATCTGATTCTCTTGCTCATGATTTTAGTGATTTGATGGAATCTAAATTTGAAATGACCATGATGGGTAAATTAACTTTCTTTCTAGGCTTGTAGGTTAAACAATTAGAGAATGGGATATTTGTCTCAGAGTTGAAATATGAAAGAAATCTAGTTAAGAAGTTTGGGTCAGAGTCAGTCAAGCACAAGCCTACTACCATGAGTACAAGCACAAATTCAAGTAAGGATACTCTAGGCAAAGATGTTGATCACACACTGTATCGTAGAATGATAGGTAGTCTGATCTTCCTGATTGCTAGTCGACTGGACATCACGTTTAGTGTAGGTGTATGTGTACAACACCAGTCTTGGTCATAAAGAGTCACATTTGCTTGCTGTCAAAAGAATCATTAGATATGTGAGTGGTACTTTAGGGTATGGTATTTGGTATACCTTTGAGATTAATGCTAACATTGCTAGCTATTTCGATGTCGAAATGTGGATGATTGTAAGAGCATTTTCGGTGAGTGTTTTTACATTGGCAACCACTTAGTATCTTGGCAAAGTAGGAAGAAAAATTCTATCTCAGTTTCCAGTGTCGAGGCTGAGAACATTGCAGCAGGAAGTTGCTGGTCACAATTGCTTTGATTAAAGCAAATGTTTTTTTATTACGGGATTTCACAAGACACTTTAACTATATATTGTGATAATTTTAGTGCAATAAATATCTCTAAGAATCCCGTTCAAAACTCGAGGACTAAACATATTGATATACGTCATCACTTCATTCATGAGCTTATAGAAAACGAGGTGATATCATTAAAATGAGATTTTTGTTCATGGCTTATGTATATTTGATGTGTTGAAATATACAAGTTCTTGTGTAGCATATTTTTTAAGAGCTTCAGATTTTCGATCATATATAGATTTAATAGTGTATTAGAGTATGAGATGTTATATTCAAATCTCGCCACCACCCTAACAGACATAATAGTTACAAATGCTTCACCCAAAATCTAGCTTGCAACTGGCAAGTAAGGGTGCAAGTCCAAGTATACAAATATTTATTTACACTATCTATACAACTTAAACTTTTAAATGAGTTGATAATTTAATATCGTACAAGAGTAGGGGTGCAACTCGGGCGAGTTGAGAGGTCAAATCTAACCCAACCCTAGGTATATAATCTCCAACCCTAACACTAACCCTTACCCTACCTCAACCAAAGGTACTCAACCCGAGTACTGCCCGAGTTTAATTCGGGTGGGCTCGGGTTACTTAATTCGGGCTAATTTCAGGTTAAAAATCGGGTTGGGCTCGGGTTACTTAATTCGGGTTGATAAAAGAGGGAGGAGTGATGAGTGAGAGAGGGAGGCTGAGAGTCTGAGACGACTCAGACGAGTGACGAGTGAGAGAGAGAGGCTGAGAGTCTGAGACAAGATGAGAGACGAGTAAGAGGGATTTGAGAGTGATGGAGGCACAGAGGTGAAGATTTGAAGTGAAGTGAAAGTCTGAACTCTGAAGAGTGAAGATAAATACTAATTCTAGTTAAATATATTTATATATTTATGTATATTCGGGTTCAACCCGAGGCCTCAACTCGAGGCTTGCCCGAATTCAATTCGGGTTCAACCCGAGGCCTCAACTCGAGGCTTGCCCGAATTCAATTCGGGTTGGGGTTTTTTTGCCCAGACCCAACCCAAGTATCAAAAATTCTAACCCAAGCCCTATTTTTTTTCGGGTTGGGCTTGGGTTGAATTCGGGTTGGCTCGCCCAAGTTGCACCCCTATACAAGAGTGGAAGATATGCCTCATTCAAATTTCGACGGTACGCCAGGTAATAGTTACAAGACTTAGCACATGAATGACCCTAATCTAGCCCGCAAGTTTAGAGGATGTGTTAAATATTTAATAAATTTTTAGATAATTGGTTTGTGAACATTAGTTACCGTTGAGATTGTTGAGCCCAGATTTTACTGGGTCAGACCTAATTAATTAAGTAAGCCCAAATTAGTTACAAGACAGATCAAGCCCAGCTCGTGGATTCGGCCTAATTCAAGAAGATTAACACACGTGGGAAGCAATCATTGGGATAGTCACTCTCCAAGATCAAGACTATTTCTAATTGTATCTATCCTAGTTGTATTTATCATCCCTGAAGGATTAGGTACATACCTATCACGTCACTGCCTCAACTAAGACTCTGTGCCTATAAATTGTAAGCACTCTCTCAACAAGAGAGGGGCATCTCGCTACACACATTGCACAACTATCTCTCTCATAGCTACAAATAGCATACCCTTGCTCTCTCTCTCTCTCTCTCCTACACCCTACTACTTTATCAATAAAGACCATCGACCACCGTTGTCGTCTTCAAAGTGGAGTAGGTCACCCTGACCGAACCACTATACATCTATGTGTTGCTTGTGTGAATCTCACTTTTATATTTACTGTATTCATTACCTATATAAATTACTCGACTGTTGATTGTGTATAAATCCACTTTTGTGCAACATCAGTTTGGCACCGTCTGTGGGAAGCGATTTGATTCTCTCCTTATAGTCTTCCTACCTCCAATGACAAGAACAATTAGATCCATGAACCACCAAGAAGAAGACAACCCGCCACATCATGACGAGGTCTCGCCATCACCGGTGAAAATTAGACACATGCAAAATCTAAATTTTCACTTATTTGGGGTTAAAAACTCAAATTTTGTGAGAAATAAACATTTTTTGGAGAAATTTGGTGTCCAAACTGCCTTTGGCGGTTTGTATGTTGTAGATCTTGAAAAAATACCCGAATTCCAAAAAAAAAAATTCGCCTCAAACTGACAACCGAGCACAAAGTTATAGTCGTTCGAAGTTTCGCTGTATCTTCATCATTATCTAGTACTCCACCCAGCGCTCCTCAGCGTCCGTGCCCAGTGGCACCCAACACCCCTCGGCGTCCATGCCCAGCGGCTCCCAGCACCCCTTGGCGTCCAGCGCCCCTCGACGTCCGTGCTCAATGGCTCCAAACGCCCATCAGCGTCCATGCCCAGTGGCGCCTAGCGGCGTCCATGCCCAGCGATTCCCAGTGCCCCTCGGCGTCCATGCCCAGCGGTGCCTGGCGCCCCTCGGTGTTTGTGCCCAGCAGCTCCCAGCGCCCCTCGACATCCGTCCCCAGTGGCTCCCCGTGGCCCTCGGCGTCCATGCCCAGCACCTCTAGGCGTCCGTGCCCAACAGCGCCCCTCGGGGTCCATACCCAGCAGCGCCCAACGCCCCTCGTCGTCCTCGCTCAGCGGTAGCTGCAGTTCTCCTTTTTCTTCTAATTAGTGAGATGAGATTCTATATCTTACTGGGGAAAGGGTGGTTGACCCCGAATGCACCTTCCTCGGAATTGAGATTTTTTTGATATTCCACTAACGAGCTTTCTCGCAAGCTCTTTTTTGGAACTATGGGACATGAGCTTCGCCAGTACAGCCGAGGCGTCGCCAGCTAGAGCAGCGCCAAGGCATCGTTGTAGAGCCAAGGCATCGCCGTAGAGCCAAGGTGCTGCCCACACAGCCAGCTCCGGCGTTGCTTGCCCCAACCTCTAGGCATCGCTGCCCAGCCTCCAGGCATCGCTTGCCCTACCTTCTTGCGCCTGGCACCGCCACGCCTCCGACTTCGCCTGCCCCTGCCCGACACCCACTTATTACTTGGCTAAGGATTGACCCGGGACCTAGAGCCCTATTGAAACTCTACTCCAAGTATCAAGGGACTATTGATAAACAATGCCTCCTAGGGATTGGTGATGAGGTCTATCCTATCTCAACCTGAAATTCGAGTCTGTGTGGAACACCGCTTCCTATACCATTATAAATAAAGGTTTTGGGTACCAGGCTTACCAAGAATTCCCCACCATCATCTTTGTTCGTACAAGGTGGTGATCCTTTTCGTGAATTTTTCCTCGCACAGGAACATTTCGAAATTGAGCGGGCAACAAGAATAAGAATCAACCTATAAAACATCTCTTCTCTTTGAAGATTTGGCCTTGCATGGATTACAGTGTTGAATTGATTCTAATCTTTGAGCTAATTGAAATTCTTGAATTCGACCAGGGAAGACCCAGCGGCGCCCGCACCTATGTCTCCAGCTTAGCGGCTCTCACGAGAGTTGCCAGAAAGTTTGGCCTCACTCTGCCTCTACTCTCACGTAGGCAGCCTCAATCTCCAGTTTAGCATCTATCTCACGAGTCGCCAGAAAGCTTGTCCTAATTCTGTATCTGCTCTCACGCAGGCAACCTCAATCTCTAGCTTAGCGTCTCTCTCACGAGTCGCCACAAACTCGATCTAACTCTACCTTTGCCCTCAAGTAGGTAGCCTATGTCTCCAGCTTAGCGGCTCTCACGAGAGTCACCAGAAAGCTTGGCCTAACTCTGCCTCTACTCTCAAACAGGCAACCTATGTTTCCAACTTGGCGGTTCTCACAAGAATTGCCAAAAGCTCGGCCTCACTTTGCCTCTACTCTCAAGCAGACTATGTCTCTAAGTTAGCGGCTCTCACGAGAGTTGCCAAAAACTCGGCCTCATTCTACTTCTGCTCTCACGCAAGCAACCTCAATCTCCAGCTTAGCAGCTCTCTCACGAGCCACCAAAAGCTTGGCCTAATCCTATCTCTATTCTGAAGTAGCCTTGGTCTCCCAGATGCTCAGCCTAACTCTACATGTGCTTACACGCAAGCAACCTCGTTCTCCAGAAGCTTGGCCTCAAGAGTTATTGCTCTCTCTTGAGCCATCCTCAACTGCACATCTGTAGCCTTTTGCCTGGGTCTCTCTTCTACCAAAGCTCTCGACACCTCATCGAGTTTGAGCGTCCTCAAAAGTATGGAAAAGTCGCAGCCATCTGTAAATTTTCAAAAGCAAGAATGTCAGCATGACCAAGCATATAGAAGACTGGGTTCTACATAACAATGAGGTACCATAGCAAAGCCCTCTATCGCGGTATCGATGATACCCTCAAGACCTCGAGAGCTGACATCCAAGGGTGTGACAAACCTCCAAAGCCTCTTCTTAGCCAAAATTTACATCCTGCAGCAGGGACACCAGGCCACTACTAGAAGTAGGATAATTATGTGAAGCGCTGGGGGCATCAAACCCCGCCTTTTGAGAAACAACAGGACTATCAAACCTCAGCTGGGAAGAACTGGGGGCATTAGATCTCACCCTTTCTAGGAGGAGGGAAAGTCATAATCCTAGTGACATAGAGAGCCTTCGTCGTTGATCCATCAACCACGGGATCACCTGTGAAAGAGAAAATTTTCATAAACCAAAGACATCATCAATTTGCCTAGGTCCTCCATGGTGTTGACCATGACACCGCCTAGCCTCGCGCCTTCCCTGGTGTTGCCCAGGCTCATATCCATAGCGCCACCCAAGCTTCTCTCCCTTTCCAAGGCGTCACTAGCTAAAACATCTTCATCTCCACACCCCGAAGCGTCCATGATTCTCTTCATCCTCTCTCCAACAATGGCGTTACCAAATAGAGAAATAAGCTTAAAAAATGCAATGGAGTGGAAAGCTGAAGAAGTCACCGTATGGAACAAGATATCTGTTCTACCCAAAGGAAGGAACTCACTCATGTTCTCAACCCCCAATCACTACCAGGGCTTGGGGCATGGGAGGCAAATGATGAGCCCAGATTTTACTGGGTCAGGCTCAATTAATTAAGTAAGCCAAAATTAGCTACAAGGCAGGTCAAGACCAGCTCGTGGATTCGACCTAATCCAAAAAGATTAGTGCACGTGAGAATCAATCATCGGGATAGCCACTCTTCAAGATCAAGATTATTTCTAATTGTACCTATCCTAGTTGTACTTATCCTCCCCGAAGGATTAGGCACATACCCATCACGTCACCGCCTCAACTAAGGCTCTTTGCCTATAAATTGTAAGTCTTCTCTACATGAGAGGGACATCTCGCTACACACCTTACACAACTATCTCTCTCATAGCTACAAAGAGTATACACTTGCTCTCTCTCTCTCTCTCTCTCTCTCTCTCTCTCTGTCCTACTACTTCATCAATAAAGACTATGGGCCATCGTTGCTGTCTTCAAAGTTGAGTAGGTCACCCTGATTAAATCACTATACATCTGTGTGGTTCTTGTATGAATCTCACCTTTATATTTACCGCATTCATTACCTATATAAATTACTCGACTGTTGATTGTGCGTTTTTCTTGCCAATTCCAATAATTTAGCTTACGGTGAGAGAGTGGTAAGAGTGAAATCTATTATAGGCCATTTCACAAGTCCCATGGTAATGGGACAGCAAACTCTTTTCCATTTCACTAAGAACGGTCCTGACCAATTGCATCAACCTTTTCATCCTATCAAAGTCAAAATGAAGTTAGGTTTGCATCAACATTTTCCCACTACTTTTGCTCTGTTTCTTTTCTGCGTCCAATAATTTAAAGTATCTGTGTAGACTTGCTCTCTAGTGGACAAGGTCCCACAGAAACCCTCTCTTTGCGACAATTGTCGCAATTTAGGAGTTTCCCTCATATTTTCTTGATAAATGTTGTGTTTTTCAAAAATTTTATCAAATTTTATATTTGAAGTGACGTGGCGTATTAACAGTCATTAGTTAATTAAAATTGGATTAATAATATTTTTACCCCTAATATATATATTTTTTTGTCAATTTAATCCTCGTTGTATCAATTTTATCAATTTAGTTCTTAAAATATTCAATGTGTATCACTTTGATCCCTAATCAGACAATCCATCAAATTTTTTAACGGAAGTGACTATATGTCATTTTTTTAAAAGGTATCACGTGTCCAGCACATAATCATTCTTTCAAAAACTTAATAGTTTATCTATATAGGGACCAAATTGACATGAATTGAATATTTTAGGAATCAAATTTGATAAAATTGATATAATAAGAACTAAATTGATAAAAAAATGTATATTTTAAAAAACAAAAATACTATAAACCCATTAAAATTTGTGAGACCTAATGATAATTCACGATGATTCGGGATTCAGAACTTACAAAAATTTTGATGGATCTTGTTTTTTTTTTTCTGACATTCCCCCGCCCTTTTCCCTCCCCCTCCCCGTTCCCACCAGATAAATTCCCCATTCCTGTCATGCAATTCCAAGCTACGCTAGGTCATCTCTCTCTCTCTCTCTCTCTCTCTCTCTCTGCAACCTGTCTATATTACCTAAGAATAATGCTAGAATCAGATCCACCTCTCCTCCACAACTATGCAGATCTTCTACGCCACTCAGGTGAAAATTATGCAGTTCAGCAAAGTGAAATCATGGAGGAATGTGAACTCCCACTAATAGATCTCAGTGGTCTGAGAAGTGATCATGAAGAGGAGAGAGAAGCTTGTGCAGCAGCAATCTCCAGAGCTTCATCCAAATGGGGTTTCTTCCAAGTGGTGAACCATGGCATAAGCCCTGAAATCCTGGGGAAGATGAGGAGAGAGCAAGTAAAATTGTTCAAGTCACCCTTTGAGACCAAGGCTTCTTGTGGGCTCTTAAATAACTCTTATAGGTGGGGAACTCCAACAGCTACTTGTCCACAGCAGTTCTCGTGGTCTGAGGCTTTCCATATTCCCCTAACAAAGATCTCAGAGGAAGCTTGTTATGGAGACTTCACCTCCTTAAGGTATTATGCTGTTATATCTTCCAGTGCAAGCTAGTCATTTTTCTGGTTTTCTCGTATGTGCCGATGGGTTTTAACTGAACTTTAAAACTGAATTGTAAGGAAAAGACGTCCACAATTCTATGATGCCATGAAAACTTAATATTTCGCCATGATTTGGTAACCGACGTCTGCCCACTCTCTCAACGTGGAATTTTACTTTTGGCAGATCCATGATTAGTATTTAATAACTTATGCCATGGTCATTTATTATACCAATTTAGTTTAATTCAGACTATTGTTCGACCTATTTGTGATTTGAACTTGTGACGTATTGTCCGCTCCGATGCCAATTGATATAAACCCATGGCTAGTACTAACTATTGATACCAATCCCCCTCGCTAGGTGTAATTTAATTTTTAATTAATAAATCTCCCTCGCACCGTCGAGGTTCCACCAAAAAAAAAAAAAGCTATTGAAAACTGACATATAAGAGAAGGGTATTCAAAAATTCATACACCAACATCTAAATTATACTTAGCAGATATGAGATGATATCATTTTGAAAATTACCCTATTCTTCTTCTTTGGCTTATTAACTTTTGTGCAAACCAAGTTCTTTTCTCCAGTCAAATAGAAAAACAAGCATCAGTTGATAAAACGTGTCACCTATTGATATTTTGCCATCCTTTCTATTTATCACCACCCTTTTTAGAAACCAATGCTTATATTTTGATGATAATGAGACTTGTGATATCTTACCCTCTAGAGATCTTGAGTTCAAGTTGTGAAAGAGAGTATTGATGTTTGCAAGTGTTTGTATGCATCGATCCAAAGTTGGTGTTGTGTCTACGAGCCAAAAAAAATGAAAACATGGTTGGGATGGCTCGTTGTTATCGAACAAGACATACGATCACTACTTTCGTTTGCTAATTTTGTGACGGGCAAAAGAGAACAATGAAATTATAGCTCTGCAAAAGAGTGGTTAATGTTTGTTTCAAATGATGAACACAGGGAAGTAATGGTGGAATATGCGGCTGCAATGCAAGAACTGGCAAGATTACTTGCTGGAGTTCTGGTAATGAACTTGGGACACAAAAAGGGTCTGTTTGAAGAAGTTTGTGATGAAAGCACTTGTTTTCTTCGGCTGAATCGCTATCCAACCTGTCCATTATCGCCACAGATTTTCGGTTTAGTCCCCCACACTGACAGCGATTTTCTCACTATCCTTCACCAAGATGAAGTTGGAGGACTTCAACTCATGAAGGACTCCAAATGGGTAGCTGTCAAACCCAATGACAACGCTCTAATCGTCAACATCGGAGATCTTTTTCAGGTAATTTCATATACTAGGGGCATGTTACACTCGGAGTTAATTATCTATACGTATGACTAATGTTATTGGAACTTAAAATATTGACCTAATTTATTAATTTAATAATACGTCATGATAACTCTTGAACTTCTTCATTAAAACTCTATCACTTATCACATTATTAATTCAACAAATTAAGTCAATTTTTTAGATTCTAACAGCATTACTCTCTTTTAAATGCTAGAGCTTGATCCAAATGGGGCTAGCTTGTATCTTATTAACCAGTACAATCATTTTACAAAAAGTGTTTTGAAAGCACACGCTTTTCCATTAAAAGTTTGTTTTATAAGCACCATTTCCTTATAAAACATTTAAAAGCGTGTTTTAAAGCGTTTTAACGCGTTTTTGCATTCAAAAAGTGTGTTTTTAAGAACACTTTTAAAAACGACGATAATTTGGTAAATGAGTTTCAAAATTATATTTGAATTATTAATTTTGTTATATTTCTAATGCTCAATTATTCTCCTATATCTCATTGGCTTAATTTGTTTACTTTTTCATATTAAAATTAATCCGATAATTCAATTATATGTGAGTATTTCTATTAAAAACATATCATATAAGTGAAAATAAATTTAAGTATTTTAGGTGCAACGTAAGAAGCTCAAGATTGGAGGTAGTGTAAGATGGTAATTATAGTTTAAGTGAATTAAGCTCAATTTATTCATTGTATAATATTAAATGGTTTATTGCACGAATCAAAAGTGTTATGCTAACAACCGCAAAATTATAAATTTGAATTTAAAAACATTGTACAAAATATTGGAAAAAGTTATCAATATGTACTCCGCCTAGTACTCCAAATTAACGTGAATCATATCAGATAGGGACCCTTTATTATTAGTTGAATTGGAGATAATTTACCTGCTAAAACAATACGAAATGGTCATTTTCAACAATTGTGTTGGTCGATAAATGAAGCCAAAAGTCCAGGTGTTTCGTGAGCATGCTGCCCCAAGGTCGGTGATGGTGCCGTTCTCACGTAGCAGCAATAACTATAATAAGCACAGCAACAACGACAAGTTTGTTCATTCTCTGCTGGTGAAATCATACACACCGTATATTGGCACGTTATGTTTGTCTAAACATGTCACAAGTCAAACCTAGCTTGTCTTTGGTTATTAAAAAAGTAAATATATTTTGCTATTGCCAAAGTTATGAGTCAGATGTCCTTTGATTATATCTATTATCTCTTCAATAATGTTATTTGGGTCACATTATTCCGAAATCTAATAAACATTTAGATTTTGAATAGAATGAGACAAACATATCGATGACATTGTCCCTCAACTACATCAATTGAGTTTTAAGACAATGTGAGAAAAGTTAAAAGAAAAATCAAAAGTAAATAAAGCCGATGATACTCGGTGGTTGTGATGCGTGCCCTTCTTTTGTATAAGCACTGTATATATGAAAATTAAGGGTAATTCGTGTTTGAAGGCACAGTACAATGTGAATGATTTTGAGAGGGATGTTGGTGACAATTAAATTAGTCTATTTGAGACCGTCGGATAAACTTATTTAAACCTCTCTTATTTTATATTATAAATATTTTTTTGTTTAATTTAACACAATACTCCCTTGATATTTTGAACTTAAAAAAAAAATTCTAAATTGTTGAAATATTTTGGAGGTGCTAAATGTAATTTCCTCCGTCATAAAATCATTTGATAACAATTTCTTTTTTGTTGTGGCAATATTTGAAAATGGCAGGCGTGGAGCAATGATGTATACAAGAGTGTGGAGCATAGGGTGATTCCTAATGGGAAGGTGGAGAGATACTCAATAGCCTATTTCCTCTGCCCTTCGTATGACTCTTTGATTGGGAGTTGCAAAGAGCCTTCTATTTACAGGAAATTCACATTCGGAGAGTACAGACGCCAAATTCAACAAGACGTCAAAATGGCCGGCCACAAAGTGGGTCTTCCAAGATTTCTACTCCATGTGCACAATTAACGAGGACCATTTTTGTCTCGCATCAACATCCAAATTGTCTCGAATGTGATGCATTTCGACGGATTTATGCCAATTTCTTCGAAGAATAGTTCATTTACTGTATATTAGTTACCATCCACTTACCTTATAGTGAGTCTTATTTGAATTTTTATCAGCTAATCTACCATTAAAAGAAAATAGCAAACAACTAGAATTCAAGTTGAATAAAGATTTAAGATCATACGCTCCCACTTGAATTCATCGCGGGTGATCAATTATGTTATTTACTCATTTTTAATATATTTTTATGTAATATTTGAGGTAGTTATTTTAGTAAGTGGACTAGTGATAGAATATTTTGTTGATAATTTCCTAGGTGATTACTAAGATAGTGGAGTCATGGATCAAGTTAGTTATTAAGGTAGTTTTATTATCTTGTATTTAAAGATCTTCCTATTAATTAAATGAATATGTTGAACATTGTATTGAACTTTCTTGTGAAGTTTTGAAGATAGGTTTTTCTCGAATTGAAACATTGGAGGTTTACACCCCCTTGAATCGGGTTTTCTTCTCTGATTCTATTTTTTCTTTGTTTTACAAATCACCCAAAATCGTGCACGTAACAATTGGTATCAGAGCTAGGCATGGAAGATCGGGTTGATTGACTTGAAGCGAAAGTTTATTTATTAATTGTCGAACAAGAGAGGATGATGAAAAAGATTCATGAGGTATTTCTCACCATTAACAACCGTTTTGAAGAATTAGGGGCCAGTCGAGATCACTGTCTTGAGCAAGGGAAAGGCTCAACCGAACACCATAGAGTAGGGAAGAGTATTGACCACCCATATGTCACTTCAAGCGGATCAAGTCCCGCTAGGAAGATGGCCTTACTTGGGTTGGTCTAGTTGAACAATTCTTTATGTTCCAATGAACCATTATTGATGAAAAAGTCCCGCTAGCACCATACTATCAAGAAAGAGTTGCACTGTTGAGTTATGAACTTCTCAAAAAAAAAAAAAAGATAATGAGTTTCACGTGTGTTTTTACCCAATTGAAGCACATGGGCTTGGATCAAGACTATTACACTCATTTTGCAAGATTGCATATCGGATGCCGCAAGATGCCTCAACAACAAGATGTGGGGTGCTTTGAAAATGGATTCAAGCATATCATTAGCTTTGATGTTGAAGCTACAATTCAGTCATCATAACTTTTAGCAGCAGCATTGCAGTGATTAATAAAGATTGGAATGCTTTGAAGTTTAACACTGCAATCTGTGAAAATATAAATAAAGTGGATTACTACGAGAATAAGGAAGTGAGTTGACTGCCTCTTTTTGTATATGATAAATCAAACTTTGAGGATAAAATTTGTTTTGAAGGGGAATGGAATGTTATGTCACTACAACAAAAAAACATTTTTTGCGATGATTTTTTTCGCCACTAAAATAATAAAAATCGTCACAATTGTTTTTTTGCGACGTTTTTTTTTCGTCGCATGTTCGTCGTAATAGCCTCGTCGTGGAAAGTATTCTACGACGCATTTTTATTTTCATCGCCAAAAAATAGTTTTGGCGACGAAAAAAAAAGACGCTAAAATTAAAAAAAACGTAGCTAAAATCTGTTCCACCGTCGTGCAAAAAATAAAAAATAATAATTTAATTAATTTTCTACAACGCATAAAAATCATCGCAAATAAATTTTTACATAAATAAAAAATGTAAACACATTCGCGACGCAAAAATAAACGTCGCAAAAATTTTTATATTGGCGACGTAAATATAAAACGTCGCTAAAATGTTCAATCAAAAAAATGTGAATAGCCTTGTGACATTAAACAACGTCGCTAAGTAAACACATTTACGACGTAAAAATTAATCGTCGCTAAAATGTTTGAACCAAAAAACTTGTAAACGTATTTGTGACGCTTAAAAAACGTCGCAAAAAAGACATGTTCATATAATATTTCGCGACGATTTAAATTTCGTAGCAAAAAAAGTTAATTTTTTTTTAAAATAACCATTCTTAAAAAACAGTATTCTTATAAAAATTTTCACCTATACACCACTAATACCTGTGTTCAATAAAAAACTAATACAATTAATACATTTCACATGTTTTCCATTCAACAACCAACACAAACTAACATCAAATACCATACTAACAAAAACACAAAATAGAATACGCTTAATAAAATTTATACAAGTCATCAAAATATCCAACAACTTAATCTACATACAAGTTTTCCAAAATATTTAGATACATAACAAAGTTAATTCGTCAGTCACTTTGATGCAGAAATCCAGAATTCATCTGTTACAAAAAAGAAAAAAATACATTAGCAAATTATCAATCAAATTTTTGAAAAACATACAGTTTTCAAACTCTTAAGTGTTGACCTATTTTGTTTTTCCTTAAACTCTCAACCTGAGTCTCGAAATGAGATTTCGTCTTTTCCTACAAGTTTATATACCCAAATAGTTGTTCTTCATCCGTTTTCACGGTGAACATAGTTGAAATAGGCTCATTGACACCATTAGCTCCAAGTTTTAAGTTTTCTAATTCTTAAGTATTGAACTTTCTAGTTTTTCGTCAAAATCTCAACTCGGGCCCGAGAATGAGAAGTCGTCTTTTCCTCCAAGTTTCTATGCCCAAATAGTTGCTCTCCGTTTGCTTTCACGGCAAACGGAGTGGAAGCGGGCCAATTGGCACACTTAGCTCCAAGTTTCAGTTTTTATACTTCTTAAGTGTTGAACTTAATACGATAGTAAAAAGATACTAACTAAGACTCAGATGACATGTCTTCATTAATTGAGGTGCACTGCAGACCACGTTGCATTTGAAGTTGCATCTGCAAAATTTGTTGCATCATCTGCTGCTGCGCGTCTTCAAACTTGTCTAGATTCACCTTCGTTTCATCACGTTCCTTCTGAAGAGAATCTTGAAGAGAATCAACAACTGCTTGCAACTCTTTTATCTTATCAGCTTGTTCTCGAGACTCAACAGTGGTTCTTGATGACTTACTACAGGATAAAGGCTTCGGGCCGTGTCCAAATCCTTTCTTATATCCAGGTCGGCTGCCAAGGATTGTGCATGCAATTTTATCTTGTGTCAATGGTTCTAAACCCTCTTCTGAGTTCTATGTGGACAATTCTTTCATCTGCTCGTACAATTTAATGTATTTAAACCCAATTAATGAGTGTATCATAAAAATTTATTTTAAAAAAACATAATTTTCTATAAGTTGAAAAACTTACATATCTTGACTCTGCCTCAGGAGAAATCCACTCACCCTTCTTGTTCACGTGAGAATCGCGAAAAAAATCAACAATGTGGGGTGACTCATTAGTCGTAGGGTCCCTCTGTTACAGTTAATCAAAATATCAACATTCAAATTTATGAATTTCCTATATATTAAAATTTAGGAAGCAACCATTATATGCTAAAGTGTAGCACCCTTTCAAATAGGGAAAACTGAAAGGACTTTGAACACATCGAGTGGTTGTATGACAGTTTGACACGGTTTTTCGCATTTTTCTTAGATTTTGCCTATATACAAAGAATATAATTAGTAAAACATTGAGAATATAAAGTGGATATTAATTTGCATAGCCTATAAAGGTTACCTGAAATTTTGGATCCTTGTAAGGTGTACATGTACTCCCAATCCTCCTGACTCACATCACCATATGGCTTGCTCTTTGGGTCAACACTGGACTCAACCAAATCCTTGTAGTGCATATGCAGATAATATCGGTGGTCCCTGTATCTCGCAGCAAACTTTTTGTCGATGACCTTCCTAACACTAACATTTTCACGATACTCTTTTATGTTAAACTTTGTCTGCAACAAAATATAAATATACAAATTAATTACAAAATGTTGTAACACTCTACAAAAAAAAACATATTGTTGAAACCAAACAAATATGTCCACTAACCAACAACCGTGCAATGAGTGGTGCCTTCTCCTCTTCTGTTATTTGCTTCAATTTGTGGACATTTCTAATAGGGGCAAACATCCTCGCCAGGGAGCCAATCTCTGCCATCACCTTCGAACAATGTACACCCACTGAAACGCCGACTCCATCAAGAATCAAAACATCAAGCGGGGCATGAGCTGCACGCAAACACTCAACATTTTTCCCTCTAGACGGTCTTAGTAAATAAATTATACATCAAAAGTTACAACATCTTCCCACAATTCTTTCAACTCATCAATTAACGGGTCCAAGTATACGTCAATCTCCTTCCCGGGTGCCTGTGGTCCTGGAATAAGTAATGACATCATGAAGAATGGATCGCTCATACATTTCTAGGGAGGCATGTTGTAAGACATCAATATCACATGCCACATACTATAAGAGTTGTTCATGTTCCCAAAAGGGTTAAAACCATCAGTGGGTAGTCCAAGCCTAACATTATGAGCGTTCCGAGCAAAATTAGACTATTGCTTATCAAAGTCTTTCCATTCTTCAGAATAACCAGGATGCCTTGAAAAATTCTCGTCATCCACTCACTTCTCTTTGTGCCACCTCAAATCTATAGCCGTCTTCCTCGACATAAACAATCTCTGTAACCTCGATTTCAAGGGAAAGTATCGCAAGATCTTATGAGGTATTTTCTTACTCTTACCATCATTGAGCTGATTTCTTGACTCCCCACATACTGTACACTTATCCAATTTTTCATTCTCCTTCCAAAAAAAAGCATACAATCATACCTACATGCATGAATGAACACGTATCCCAATCCCAAAGCACGCAAGATTTTTTTAGCATCATAGATAGACGTTAGAAGAATATGACCTTCAGGTAAAAAGTCTGTCAATAGCTCTAACATCAATGTTAATGACTTATTGCTCCGCATATTCAATACCTTCAAATGAAGCAACTTAACCAAGAACGACAACAGTGTATATTTTTTGCAACCAGGATACATAACACGTTGAGCATCATTCAGTAATGTTTCAAAATTTTGAACTTCCTTACTATCAACACCTTCACATGTTTCTCCAGCACGAACACCCCCTAAATCATTATCCATGAACATTCCCCCACCAACATCTTCCAACATTTCAGGTATTTCATCTCGATCATCATCTTCATTGTCGGTCATATCATATTCGACACTATCATCATCATCATCTTCAAAGAATTGGATGACATTTATAGGAATGGGTTCCCATGGTATACCCACGTCGTGTAAGAGGTCATGATCCCTTTCACGTGCAAATGATTTTTCACAATCTCATCATTATGTCATTATGCATTCATGCAATTCCTACATGGACAACGAATTTTTCCATCTTGACTCGAATGTTCCATGGAAAAATTGACAAAATATTTGACCCCATCAATGTATTTTGCATTCAACCTATGCCTAATCGTCATCCAACTCTTGTCCATAACTGATGCCCAACAAAATCACATAGTTATCAATGTCATGTAGTAAACATCATGCAAACTATGTCGTCGACTCCATCCTATTTTGGTAGGTGGTCCTATCCCATTCAGGAATACACATTCTATATAGTAGGAAGCATCTCTTATTGCTTTCGTACATCTCTAATGGAAATCCGGCAGCATCTCCCCATAGTTCTCCAAGTACACGACATAGACTAGGTGTTGTTACTACACCCGTCTAGTATGTACACAGAGAACAATGGGATCTGCCACACAGAATATCCAAGAGATGTAACAAATTAAGCGAAGAGATATTAACTACAATATAAACTTGTGCATTCCCAAACTGTCAGAAATTGGGCAATTCAAGAAATCTCCACCGACAAAGAATACTCTATGTCCGATATGGATTCTTGAACGGGTACTAAGGTTTCATGCAGGCATGTATAGAATTGAAACCTTAATTTATATTAAGGTTTCAATAAATCACCGAAATGCATAACTCGCCCATTCTCAGAAATAAAACAAAGCATCAAAGAAACTAGACATATATGATAAGTGATCAAGCTGCCTTACCAATCAAGGTGTGAATGAGGATAATCTAAGGTTGATAACAAGAATCTTAACATTGCAATGCATTTGGATACAAGTATTTTTCTAAAGTTTCAAACTCTGCTTTTTATGGTAGTTGGATACTAAAAGGTGTCCATGTGGTGTGGTGTCCATTTGATACTCTGCTTTGCACTCGGTTGTCCATTTGATACTAACAGCAAACAACCACCATCATATGGTTTAAGTCTGATTCTTGCATTTTGGTACTAACGGTGTTGTTTCAAACCATGACATGTTCTATCCAAAAAACTTTGCAGTGTGACCACTTTATGTCTTTAATTAAAATATATTGGCACTACCACAAATAGAGAATTACAGTCTAAAAAAATCTTAGAATGGTTGTGCAATAAAAATATTTCAAATCGGCAATTTCTTTTTTCTTCGTTTTCTCCAATTACACAATTGTAAATAAATTAGGTTCCTTTCTTTCATTTTCTCTAATTTTCCATCTCAGTCTAATCAAACCAAATTCAACTCAACAATAAATTAGAAAAGTATGTCTTTATGGCTATCTATGATCCATAATCTAATTTTTCAGGTCATACTAAACCCAATCCATATGTCTACACTAAGCAAAGACATTTACTGCTCTACTAGTTAGTCCCTAAAAGCTGAATTTCATTTATGCAAATAAAGAAAGACAAAAAAAGTCTCACAATTGAAAGTCTAAAAAACTAAAAGAGGACTAACAGTATAAATCCAATCTCCCAATGAAGAACCATACATAAGATAAGTAATTAAGCAACACAATAAAGTAATGGTACATCAAAGTACTATTTCCTCCCAAAATAACGCAAGTTGGGTGAAATTTTTTGACTTTTTCTGCCCACCAATAAAGCGATGTTTTATGCCTACTTCCTTGACTCTTGTTATTAGAGATCAAGTACGAATAGGAAACTAAAAATTATGAGTTTTTTTTAACAGAACCATACATCCATTTCATGCTCCAAGTCTCCAAGAAAATTGGACATGACCACCATCTTGCATATAGTCAAACTTTTACTCATTAAAAGAAAACCATTTACAAAGTTTAAACTAATTATTATGATACATATCAAATGACTAGAAAATTTCCTTGTGTTTTATGATAATTTGCAAAAGATAGAAAATGAAAGAAAGAACAAAGCAAATGGACTGAAAGGGGTTAAATGCATATATAGTAAATGCATTAGATTATTAAAGGGTTGAAAGTCTTTCCAAGATATGCAATGTAGATTATTTCGGATTTGGGGATAAGTGACTATAATTTTATTATAGAATAAGATTCTAAAATCCTTGTAGATATGTTAAATAAATGCATATTTCCTAATTGGAAATTATGGTATTTTTGGCTAAAAATTAGGGATTTTCTTCAAAGAGAGAACATTGTGGTTAATCGTGTTACTTGTAAAGGGAATATGGTGGCTGATTTTTTTGCTAATAAAGGGGTTATGGATGGAAACTTGTGGAAGACTTTCAACTTAAAGGATATTCCTTTCTTTGGAAGGACTCTTATTCTTCAATGTGGGCAATTACGTAAAGGAAGGTGATTCAATGAATTTCAAGTAAGTGGGAACAAGGGGGCCCACCACTTTGAGCAATTGAAGGATGTTTACCATGTAATTATCAGTAGAAGTATTTCCAAGATATGCAAGACTCCAAACTTTGCCTCTTGGAGTTTATCTTTTAGAAGACTCCAACATGATACATGGGATTGCTGGAGAGATTTCTTGAATCATGGGCCAAAGCATAATCATTGCAAGCATGCAATGTGATCATTATAAGGGACCCACAATGAAGTTAAGCATGCAAGCATGGAGCCTTTTCTAAAAATAGTAGCCATTTTTCTTTAAATGGTTTTATGGGTATTGTGATTTTGGTGACCTAATTTGCTTCCAATACTCAACATAATGGGTGGTATCATTTTGTTGGTGGTCTTTGAGGAATTTTGTCGAATACGTGGTGGGTATGATGGATGGTAAGTGTGTGTGATGAGAGACAGAAGGGGTTGTGGTTGATAACGCTCATGGATCAAAGTCTGATGATAATGGATCAAAGTCTAATGATAGCCACAAATAATTCTAGTAGATAGTTGATAGGTGTGCGCGGTGATTTTTGCACAATACATGTAAAAGACAGATCTCTCCCTTGGTGAACTCGTATCGGGCTCGAACATTGAAGACCCCGCAGCGAGAAAAGGGTTGAGAGGGCCAAAGGGCCTGATGGAGTGGTGATGAATTGTTTCTATGGGTTTCTCGATCCTTCCGATGGGTCGACAAGGATTCCGGCCTCGAACGTTGGAGACCCCGCAGCAAGGAAAGGGTTGAGAGGGCCAAAGGGCCTTAAGGAGTGCTGATGAATTGTTTCTATGGGCCTCTCGATCCTTCCGACAGGTTGATAAGGATACCTGATACACAAAAAACGGGTTAGAAAAAGAGCCGGAGTGTTTTCCGGCGTATCCCCTCCAACGATCAAGTTAGTTCTTTGAGAGAGGGGAAGAAGAAAGCACTGTTTGTTCTTGAGGGTTGTTTTTTTGCGTACCTTTGCAAGGTATTTTTGAGAGTTATTTATACCCATCCGGACTCATCATTGCTGATAGTCTAGAGGGTAGGTAGTGTTCAGAGATGGGGCAGTGTGCCCCCTATTCCGTATGGGGAAGGCCCCATTATTAATTGCTCGGACTCCCGAGCAATTAAAGCTCTTCCTTCTATGGAAGGACATTGAATGCTCGGATCCCGGAACATTCAATGCTCTTCCTTCAAGGATGTGTCATTAAATTTCCTGGTGCTGGAGCATTTAATACCCATCCCTTTCTGACTTCTTGCGTCAAGGCAGGTATCTCATCAGCCACGGATTCATTAAATGTTTGCCTGTACTAGCCGTATGTCAGCAGGGGCACTCCCGTTCGCCTGCCCCTAATCATGCAATTTATGCCACGTGTCCTGCTCCCCTTGGATGGGTGTCGAGTTAAGCCTGACACCCTGACTCCCTTGTGCAGAGTGCTCTCATGATTCCTAGTCTAGCCAATGCAGAACTGTTGTTAGTGACTTTTCCAGGAGTAGGAGTCCTGTGGCAAGGCCACAACTCTAGCTACTATCCCTCGGCACCGGGGACAAATGATGATCTTGGGATGAGCGTACCCTCGGCACCGAGGGTACGTGGTTGGAGGACTTCTGGAGCCGAGGAGACATGGCTTGAGTGCAATGCCCCTCACCTCTTGTGGGTACTTTGCGTCTGAGGACACATCTTAAACATGGAGGCTAGTATCCTTGGCGCCGAGGCCATGAGTCTTCATCGCAGAGAAGGTCACTTGATATGCCGAGGCCACGTGTCTTCATCGTAGAGAAGGTCCCTTGATATGCCGAGGCCATGTGTCTTCATCGCAGAGAAGGTCCCTTGATATGCCGAGGCCACGTGTCTTCATTGCAGAGAAGGTCCCTTGATATGTCGAGGCCACGTGTCTCCATCCGCTCTGATCTCAGAAATGTCCCATCAACTGCCCCCCAGCCCTTTGATCTTCTTACTAGGGGTAGTCGTGTCGTCAGAAGGTGAAAGGGCTCAACTGTCAACTGTCACATCAATGCCCCTTCAGTCGTTTCTCCGCCTTTCGGAGATCATGCGCATTCAATGCGTCTATCTTCGTGCTTCGTGCACTAATGATGGCGCCAGAGGCCCTATATAAACAGGCCTTCATCCTCACTTCGTCACTTTCGAATTCCTGATTTCTGCACAGAGCTTCCCTGAGATTGCGCCGGAGAATCATCGGAGTTGGTGCCCGAACTACTGTAATCTTCTCTCCTTAGCTTGAAGAATCCTAGAATCCTGCCCTTGATCATATTTCTGAAGGAAAAAAGCTGCTCCCTTCGAGTTTCCTACTCGTCTTTCCAGCAGCCTGGTGAGTGTGTCTCTTTCTTTTTTTGTTTCTTCGTCTTCTCTGGCGTCTGGTCATTTATTTGACCACCGTTCTCTCTTTCGTTGCTTCCAAGCCTGGTAGGACCCTTTAGGATCTTCATTTTTAGACGTTTGGAATTCAGTAGTCGACTAGGGCTTTTTTCGAAAGGGTATTAGGAACCCCCATTCTTTTTTCCCTAAGCCATGCCGAGAAGACGCCAACCTGCTGCCGAGGCCCAAGAGGCTGGGACCTCTTAGCCGAGGAAGTATGAGGTCAAGGGTGTTCAACAAATAACAAATTTCAAAACTCACTACGATATTCCTCGAAATGTCGATGTTGATGAATTCGACCCCCAAGTCCATCGTCGTAACGCTGGTTCTGAGGGCGCCATGCCCTTTTATACCAAGGCCATCATGGAGGGTGGGATTAGATTCCCCCTTGCTCCTTTATTGCTTCGATTTCTTTTCAGATTCCGTCTCTTCCCAGGGCAATGCGCCCTTAAAACCCTTAGGATAATCATGGGGGTGCTAGAGCTCAATAGGCGTCTCGGGGTCAACCTGTGTCTCGAGGACGTCCTCTTTTGTTACGCCCTTATGAGGGTGATGCCCCAGCAGATCTTCTATCTTAAAGCCCGGGACCCTTCATTGTACCTGGTCACTCACCTCCCTGATTCCGACAAGGGATTCAAGGACGACCTGCTAGTCTTCAGTGGAGCCTGGGAGAGGGGGATCGGCCCCGAGTACGACGACTTGTCTTGCCCCAAGGAGTGGCGAACAACGAGTACGTCAGCTCCCTCTCTTGGCTTTTCTCCCTTTTTCTTTAACTTTTACATTGATTTGCACCTTATAGTCTTCTCCTTATGCAGACGTTTCTACTCGTGAAGCCGCTCCACCACCGCGACACTTAGTGAATTTTCCCGACCTCGTAACCGTCTGGGGATACGTCGGCGACGGTCGTAGTCGTGCTGCCCACATACTCCTGGACTACACGCCAGGATACAAAAAATTTTCCCAGCTTCCTCAGCCTTACAACCCCTCCAGGTGGTCCAATTTTTTCACGGAGGCCCCCGAACAAGACTTAGAGCAGAATTTAGAGAACGACCCTGACAGGGCTACTGAGGCTGAGGTAGAGGGGGTGGCCAGAGTTGAGAGAGGAAGAACCGAGGTCAGAGAGCCCCTTTCCGTAGTTCAAGCCGAGGCCAGCACGGCAGGGAGGGATACTTGGTCTGATTTTGACATACTCCAGAACTTGGACGTGGAAGAAGCGCTCGAAGTTGCAATGACGCGCCAGCCCCATCTCAACCTGAGTTATCTGGACCGGAGGGCCGTCATTACCGCTGGGAGGGGTTGGGGATCCTCCAGCGCCGCGCCCCCATCTTCTGGAAGGACCAACGCTCCTTCGTCATTGACTACTGCTCCGCCACCAACTACTACTTCCACCCCGTCGGTACCTCCACGGGCCACTGGTCGGGGTCTTGTTCGTGATACAGACCCTCCTCAAGAGGAGGAGAGAAAGGTCAGACATCGGCCCGATGGAACGGGCCGGGGGAAGGGCGTCCAGCAACAACAACAACCAGCAACTCCCACTCTTCCTCCTGCGCCGTCATCCACCACGAAGGAGTGGGGCCCCCGAGCTCGGGATAGGGAGGACAGACCAATCCGGGTCGACGACTCCATCGTCCGCTCCCCTCTAGTTGCCTATGCTGTGAGCGAAACGCTCCACTTTAAGGCAGACATGGACGAGCATCATGCCCGTCAGACCAACCACCTCTTCTGTTCTATTGTCCAAAGCTCCCTGGTGGTAAGTCGATTACTTAGTGCCTTGTCGCTATCTTCCCTTTTAAACCTGATTCTTACCCCTATTATTTTCAGACTGCCCAGCAGGTCTCGGTTATCGCCGAGCGGTACCATGATCAGAGGCGGAGCCTCCAAGACTCTGAGAGGCTGAAGGCCGAAGCCAAGGCTGCCTTAGCCGTTGCTCGGGGGGATGTCGCGGCCAGAGACAAGACGCTCTCTTCCTAAGTAGCTCAGATCGAGCAACTGCTGAATGATGGTGAGGCGGCTAGGGTTAGCGCTGAAAAGCTAAGTGCAGCCCTAGCCGACGCCGAGCGGAAGATCACCGCGGCTACCCAGCGACTATCTTCGGCGGAAGTCAAGGTTGAGGAGTCGGAGCAAACTTGCTCGGCTCTCACTCAAGAGCTGGACAAGGTCCGATTGGAGATGGAGGCCAACTACAGGACGGTGGAGCAGCTTAAGGAGGAATTTGCTGATGACGTGTTGCCCGCCCTCGAGGAAAACAAGAGGGAGTTCTTCAAGAAGGGCTGGGATGAGGCGCTCCAAGCGGCAGGTGTTCATCCTGACTCCCCTTTGTTTCAAATGCACAAGTACGTGCCGTCGGAGGATATGTTGCGCGCTATGTGCAGCCGAGGATGCCTCTGCCTAAGCTCAAGGCACGGGGGAGCCTTCTGCTGCTGTTGCTCCGGCCCCTGTTGCCGTTGTCCCTCCTGAGGCCGATTCTCCAGTTCCTGTCCCGCCAGAGCCCGCTGTCGAAGCTCTAAATGCTGTCTCTTCTCCAAGAATAGAAGAGCTCTTCAGCGAGGCCCCTTTTGCCGATGGGGGTGAAGTCTTCAGCCCACCACCTCCAGCAGTCGGGACTTGACTTCTTTTTCCTTTTTGTACTTCTCTTTTTTCTGTAGCTTGGGGACGCAAGGCCCCTTCTGCTTGTAGCTCAGGGACGCAAAGCCCCTTTCTTTGAATGAAAAACAGATTTTTGTTTTGTCAATGTATCTGTGTTTTGCGTTTTTTTTTATTATAAATAACCTCCAAACCCTTTGAATGTTTATAGAAAGAAGGTTAAGTCCTCCGGAGGGCATCCCGGGTAAAAATAAGGTTACAAGTACTTCGGACCAAAGCTTCCTCGATCGACTAACTTGGTGAGTACTGGTGCCGAGGGCACTCGTTGGAGGGGATCCCCTCTTTATTAGCACCGACCTTGGCTTGCCTCACCCATGTACTTGTGCATGCATACCCTAGGGGTCGATCTCGATGCTCGCGGGGGTTCCTGGGGGCTGATCCGTGCCCTTGCTTAAGGGTCATATTCCATTCAGGGGGCATGCCCCTGCATATTGAATGTAAGCTGGGTTCCCCGAGTCTCGGCTCCTAGTTGGGAGCTGGAGTTCTCAGATTGCTTTGAGGGCCATGCCCTTTTTTAGGAGGCTTGCTCCCGTCTTGATTCGGAAGCTGGAGTCCTTAGGGAATGCTTCCGGGGCCATGCCCTCTCCAAGAGGCTTGCTCATGTCCTTATTTGGAAGACGAAGTCCTTAGAGACTGCTTCCGGGGCCATGTCCTTTCCGTGACCATTCATTCGTCATGTCAGCGCTTATTCTCAAAGGTAGTATTTCTTTAAATCTATTACATTCCAAAGGCGAATTACAGCTTTTCCTTCTAGGTCTTCTAGTTTATATGATCCGGAGCCTCCTACTGATATGACCCTGTATGGTCATTCTCAGTTAGGTCCCATCTTTCCGTCTGCCAGATCCCGGGTGTTCGCAACCACCCTCCTGAGCACGAGATCGCCCGTTTGGAATTCCCGAGACCTGATTCTTCTGTTGTAGAGTTTGGATATCCCTTCTTGGTACTTGGCCAGTCTCAAGGCTGTCACTTCTCTTCTTTCCTCCACAAGGTCCATGTCCAAGCCAAGCTGGCGGTCGTTGTCTCCAGTATCGAAGGTTTGCGTTCTTATGGTAGGGAGGCCTACCTCCAGAAGGATGACAACCTCTACCCCGTAAGCGAGAGCATAAGGCGTCTCCCCAGGTGATCTTCGAGGGGTAGTCATGTACGCCCAGAGGACGTTGAGGAGCTCTTCCACCCACTTTCCCTTCGCCTTTTCTAACCTCTTCTTGATTCCATTGATGATAGTCTTGTTTGAGGACTCCGCCTGTCCGTTGGCCTGTGGATACGCGGGTGTGGAGTAGTAATTCCGGATCCCCAGATGCTCGCAAAACGACTTCAAAGGCCCACTATTAAATTGCGTCCCGTTGTCTGACACGAGCGCACGGGGGACTCCAAACCTTGTGACTATATTCTTCCATACGAACTTCTTGGTATCTGTGTCTCGGATATGGGCGAGAGGCTCTGCTTTCACCCATTTGGTGAAGTAATCAGTTCCCCCAATCAAGAATCTTGTGTTCCCGGGAGCTGTGGGGAGGGGTCCGACTAGGTCAAGGACTAGTCAACGGATGTAAGTTCCCGGCCGGTTGTCGGATGATTGGAGCAAACCGCTGGCATTGGTCGCATTTTCGGACGTAGGCTTGTGCGTCCTTCTGCATTCGCGGCCACCAATACCCTTGAGACATTATCCGGCGGGCCATGGACCGTCCACCTGAGTGCCCCCCACATATACCTTCGTGGACTTCATACATGAGGGGTTCAATCTTATCCTCGCAGACGCACAGGAGATAGGGTCCAAAGAACGACTTTCAATACAACATTCGATCGGGAGAGACCCAAAACCTCGGGGCCTTCAACATTATCTTTCTGGCATCTTTGGGGCATTCAGGGAGTTCCCCGGAAATGATGAACTTGAGCAACGGATCAGTCTAGCTGGGTGATCCCTCACCCTCCTGGATGGTTGCTACCCGACATGTCTCATCTATGCTCGAGTTGGGAAGATATTCCACTGTGATCCTTCATGTGGCATCAGAGTCCAGTGCTGAGGCCAAGCATGCCAGGGCATCGGCGTGGGCGTTCCTGTCTCGAGGGACTTGCTTAACCTCCACTTTCCTGAACTTTTGGAGCAGAGCCATCGCCTTACCGTGGTAAGCCTTCATCCGAGAGTCCCTTGCCTCAAATTCCCCATTGACTTGGTTAACCACTAGCATGAAATCGCATTGCACAGTGAGTTCGGCCGCCCCTGCTGCACCAGCGAGCTTGAGCCCGGAGATTAGGGCCTCGTATTCCGCTTCGTTGTTAGATGCTTTGAAACCCAGTCGCACAGCCTGTTCTGTGATCCTCCCTTCTGGGGAAACCAGCACAACTCCGATTCCGGAACCTCGACTGTTAGAGGACTCGTCCACACACAGGCTCCAAGAGTCTTGACCATCCGTCGAGGGTACCTTTTCGAGGGGGGAATGTTCCTCCAGCAGACGTGGTTCCCCGAAAAACTCGGCTATGAAGTCAGCCAGTACTTGTCCCCTGATGACAGTAAGAGGTTTGAAATGTACTTCGTGCTCTCCCAGCTCCACCGCCCATTTGGCTATTCTTCTTGAGAGGTCCGCCCTTCTCAAAATCGCTTTTAGTGGCTGATCGGTCAAGACTGTAACCGGGTGTGCTTGGAAGTAATGCCTCAACTTCCTTGCGGCCGTGATTAATGCCAACACCAACTTCTCCAGGGGGAGGTAGCTGGTCTCAGCGCTCAGCAGCACCTTGCTCACGTAGTACACCGATTTCTGTCTCCGCTCGTGTTCATGGATCAACACCCTACTAACCGCGAACTCAGACACGGCTAAATACAAGAACAACACTTCTCCTCTCGTCGGGACAGACAAAGTCGGGAGGACCCGGAGGTACTCCTTGATTCCGCCAAGTGCATCCTCGCATTCTTGATCCCAAATGTCATTTCCAGACCTCTTGATGGCTTCAAAGAAGGGCCTGCATTTTTTCGACGAGCAGGAGATGAATCGGTTCAACGCGGCCAACATCCCTGTAAGTTTTTGGACTTCGTGGACCGTTCAGGGGCTTCGTACATTCATGATGGCTTGTATTTGTTATGGATTTGCCTCCGCCCCACGATGGCTAACGAGGTACCCAAGGAATTTTCCAGATCCTACTCCGAAGACTCACTTAGCTGCGTTCAGTTTCAGCCCGTATGTTCGGAGGGTAGTGAAGGTGTCCTCTAGGTCCGTGAGGTGATCTTTCTCATTCCTGCTTTTTACCAACATGTCGTCAATATATATCTCCATGGTGTCCCCTATTTGCCCTTTGAACATTCGGTTCATGAGCCTCTGATACGTGGCTCCTGCGTTCTTTAGGCCAAAGGGCATGACTTTGTAGCAGTAGACCCCTCTCGAGGTGATGAAGGCAGTCTTCTCCTGGTCGTCGGGATGGAGGGGGATCTGGTGATAACCCGCCCTGGCATCGAGGAAAGACATGCGCTGATGCCCGGCTGTGGCGTCCACCAGCTGGTCTACTTTTGGGAGAGGGAAGTCATCCTTGGGACAAGCTTTATTTAGGTCAGTAAAATCCACACAAATGCGCCATTTACCTTCCTTCTTTTTTGCACAAACCGTGTTTGATAACCACTCCGGGAATTGGACCTCTCGGATGGTGTCGGCTTCCAAGAGCTTGTCCATCTCGTCATTTACCGCCTGAGCGTGGTGCGGGGCCGTCCGCCGGGGTTTCTGTTTCACAGGCTTATAAACGGGGTCAACATAGAGCTTATGGGTCATGACGTCGGGGCTTATTCCTTTCATGTCAGTGGTCTTCCAGGCAAATACATCCACATTTTTTCTCAGAAAATCCGCCATCTCTTATTGTTCAGCGGCGGGCATAGAGGAGCCGATCAAGAAGTACTTGTCCTTGTCCTCGTCCCCGTCTGCCAGGAATATTTTCTGGAGATCTTCCACCGAGCGTTCCGCCGAATCCACCCGCGATTCATCGACCCCCAGCCGCCCAGACTGTAATTGCTATTTGTTCAGGACATCCTCGGGGTCCCGCTCTTTTTCCTTGCCGGCGACGCCCGCCCTTACCGCAGAATAAAAACAGCTTTTGGCGGACGCTTGGTCCCCACGAATTTCCTTAACTCCCTCTGGGGTGGGGAATTTCAGTTTCTGGTGATAAGTTGAGTGCACTGCCCCCAACGCGTGCAACCAGGCTTGTCCCATAATGATGTCGTAAGGCGAATCGGAATCGATCACCACAAACTCTGTGTTGATTGTGACTAGCTCGGTGATAACTGGATTGTGATTTTTCCCAAGGGTACGGCGTATGAGTCGTTAAATCCAACAAGAGGCGTATTGACTTTGGTAAGATCCGAGCAACCTAGTCCCATGCGCTTCAAGACTTCAAGGTACATCACCTCGGAGGAACTCCCGGAGTCTATCAACACTCTTTTGACGTCGAAGTTGCCGATCTTTAAGGTCAGCACCAAGGCATCTTCGTGGGGGAGGACCACGCCGGCAAGGTCAGTGTCGGAGAACGCGATGTCCCCCTTGCTGGTCCGGGGTCTCTTGTCCGACCGTCCCCCTTTCGTCTCATCTACCCTCCTTGTAAATGCCACCCTTTTGAGGTCGGATTTGAGGGTTCTGGATGTTGGGCGTTCGAGAGGACAAACGTGGATAACGTCGATCACATTGCCCCGGACAACGATCCGGTCGTCTGTACCCTGAACTTCCGCGGGTACCACTTCAACATATTCCTTCAAGTGCCCCTCCTGCACCAGCTTCTCTAGGAAAGACTTATAGACCCTACAATCTTCGGTGCGTTGTCCGAAGTCTTGGTGGTAGGAGCATTTCACTTTTTGGTTTCGGGTGGAGGGATCACCTTGCATCTTAGACGGCCATTTGAAGAAAGGTTCCCTTTTGATCTTGTGAAGAAGCTTATAAATGGGCTCCTTGAATAGGGTGTGGACCCCTTTGAAAGATCCTCCTGATGGAGGCATCAGTCCCTTCTGGGAGGGGGCTGCCTCTGCTTCCCTTTCTTTCCTCTTAGGGGCGGGAATTTTTTCCTTGCCCCCCGTCACTTCATCCTCTATCCGAGAATATTTTTTGATTCTAGACATCAGTTCTCCCATATCAGCCGGTGTCTTCTTAGTCAGGGACCGGTAGAGGTCGGTGTCTCGCGATAGGCCTAGTCTGAACGAGGCGGCTGCCATGACCTCGGAGCATCCTTCCACTTCATTCACCTCCTCCCAGTATCGGGCTGCGTACTGTCAGAGGGTTTCTCCTTCTCTCTGCCTTAGGGTTAGCAGAGACCCAACGTCCTTGGGGCGCTTACTTCTTGTGATAAACCTGGCTGAAAACTGTCTGGTCAGCTCTTTCCAGGATCCTATGCGGCCGGGTGGAAGGGTTTCAAACCATTTCATGGCGGAATCCCCTATGCTCATTGAGAACACTCGGCATAACAATCGCTGATCGGTATGGTAAAGGGACATCATCTGCTTGTACTGCTTGAGGTGAGCTTCTGGATCTGAACATCCGTCGTACAGTTTGAACCATGGCACCGCGAACTTTTCTGGTATCTCCATGTCCGCAATATTTTTTGTGAAAGGAGATTGAATTACTTCGTCGTCCGTGTCTTGCTCTTGAATGACCCGTTCTCTCCTAGTGGAATACAACCGGATCCTGAGGTCTTCTTTCTGCGAGGGGCGTATTCCTCCTCCTTCTCAGCGTCGGTCAACCAGCTCCCCTACCCCAGGATGCCGGATGGAGAGGTTCGAATCCTCTTCGGACTCCTCGGCGCCCCCTCGCCCTGACAGACCCCTACGGAGGTCGTTCCAAGCTAGAAGCTTTGGCCTCTTTGCTGGGACCTCAAGGGGCTGCTCACGGGCCCTCGGGCGCTTTGGAGCCCCGGAACTCCCCGCCTTGCTACTTAGGCGGTTTCTCAAGTCTTCTGGTCCAACTTCCCTAACGGAGGGTCCACGGGACCGCATCAAATCTCGGGATCCTCCGTCGGTGAGAGCAAATTCCTCAAGCCGGTTAAGGACGTTCACGTTGTCTTCTTCCAGCTGCCGCAATCGATCTCTGAATTTTTCCTCTATCACCTCAGCCAGTTGGCGGGCTAACGGGGCGGATTTTCTAGACCCGATACCCATACTGGTCTGATGTGTGTGTTTTTTTGTATGAACAGAAAGACTTTTGTTGACATTTCCGGTATGGCCTTTCGTTTTTGACGTAGAGGGTAGCGGCAAATCGACAGTCCTCGGTTGATGGCCCTTACCTCTTTGATGAGTATTCACCACGGTGAATCGATTTCCCACAGACGGTGCCAAATTGTGTGCGGTGATTTTTGCATAATAGATGTAAAAGACAGATCTATCCCTTGGTGAACTCGTATCGGGCTCGAACGTTGAAGACCCCGCAGCGAGAAAAGGGTTGAAAGGGCCAAAGGGCCTGATAGAGTGGTGATGAATTGTTTCCATGGGTCTCTCGATCCTTCTGATGGGTCGACAAGGATTCCGGTCTCGAACGTTGGAGACCCCGCAACAAGGAAAGGGTTGAGAGGGCCAAAGGGCCTTAAGGAGTGGTGATGAATTGTTTCTATGGGCCTCTCGATCCTTCCGAAAGGTTGATAAGGATACCTGATACACAAAAAACGGGTTAGAAAAGGAGCCGGAGTGTTTTCCGGCGTATCCCCTCCAACGATCAAGTTAGTTCTTTAAGAGAGGGGAAGAAGAAAGCACTGTTTGTTCTTGAGGGTTGGTTTTTTGCGTACCTTTGCAAGGTATTTTTGAGAGCTATTTATACCCACCCGGACTCATCATTGTTGATAGTCTAGAGGGTAGGTAGTGTTCAGAGATGGGGCAGTGTGCCCCCTATTCCGTATGGGGAAGGCCCCATTATTAATTGCTCGGACTCCCGAGCAATTAAAGCTCTTCCTTCTATGCAAGGACATTGAATGCTCAGATCCCGAAACATTCAATGCTCTTCCTTCAAGGATGTGTCATTAAATGTCCTGGTGCTGGAGCATTTAATACCCATCCCTTTCTGACTTCTTGCGTCAAGGCATGTATCCCATCAGCCACGGATTCATTAAATGTTTGCCTGTACAAGCCGTATGTCAGCAGGGGCACTCCCGTTCGCTTGCCCCTAATCATGCAATTTATGCCACGTGTCCTGCTCCCCTTGGATGGGTGTCGTGTTAAGCCTGACACCCTGACTCCCTTGTGCAGAGTGCCCTCATGATTCCTAGTCTAGCCAAGACAGAACTGTTGTTAGTGACTTTTCCAAGAGTAGGAGTCCTGTGGCCCTAGCTACTATCCCTCGGCACCGGGGACAAATGATGATCTTGGGATGAGCGTACCCTCGGCACCGAGGGTACATGGTTGGAGGACTTTTGGAGCCGAGGAGACATGGCTTAAGTGCAATGCCCCTCACCTCTTGTGGGTACTTTGCGTCTGAGCACACATCTTAAACATGGAGGCTAGTATCCTTGGCGCCGAGGCCACGTGTCTTCATCGCAGAGAAGGTCACTTGATATGCCGAGGCCACGTGTCTTCATCGCAGAGAAGGTCCCTTGATATGCCGAGGCCACGTGTCTCCATCCGCTCTGATCTCAGAAATGTCCCATCAATAGGCATTATCTAGTAGATAGTTGATAGGCATTATCTTAACTTTTTATTTATCTTGTACTTACCCATTTAGTTGGGTCACATTCACTTTGTAATCTTTTTATATAAACTGAATACAAACTCCTCTCATCTCATCGTGAGATAGAGTTCTCAAAAATCAAAAACTCTTTAGTGGTGTGGGGATCTTAGGTGGGGACGGAGTCGATGACAAGGAGTGGATGGGGCTGAGAAGCATAGAGAGAGGGAAACAGAGAGGTGGGGTAATAACATAGAAAAACGAAGAGAGAGGGAGACGGAGAGTACCTCGATGGTGGCAATTCGTGGGTCTTGCTAGTAGTTCGTCGCTGGAGGCTTCGGCTGACGAATAGGAGGTGGCTATGGTTGTAAGCAAGAGATGGGTGGGGCTGAGAAGTATAAAGAGAGGGAAACAAAGATGTGGGGGAATGAGATAGAAAAACAGAGAAAGAGGGAGACGGAGAGTACCTCGATCGTGGGTGTTGCTGACTGACGAAGAGGAGGCGGCTATGGCAGTAAGTGAAAGTGAGTGAGAGAGAGAGAGTGTGTGTGTGTGTGGAAAGGGGAGTGGTGAAGAAGAAGGGGTTGCTAGGGCCAAAACGACAAAGCATGGGTTTGATGCTATTAAATACTCAAAACGACGTCGTTTTGGGTATAAAGGAATTTTTTTAGAGCCCAAAAAAGATGTTGTTTTGGTTGTTTTGTTTTTTAAAAAATATATTCTGCTACAAAAAATAAAGCGTCACAATTAATATTTTAATTCTGATTTAAAATTACAAAATTTAAATTCTGCGACGAATATAGAAATGTCGTGAAATAATAATTTTATTTAATACAAAAATAAATTTTATATTCTGCGACAAAATTGGAAAAACGTCGCTAAAAAATATTATCAAAATAAATATTCCCGACAAACTTATAAAAAACGTCGCGAATTAATATTTTTATTTTATTTTTACTTTAATTTTGGTTTAAAAACTAAAATTTATATTCTGCGACGAAAACATGAAACGTCGCGAATTAAATATTTTGATTTTATTTTAATTTTAATTTTAGATTATTTATTTTTGCGACGAGTTAAAACTATCTGTGATAAAAAAAAAATTGTCGTAAAAAATTATCAATTCCCGCCATTTCTCGCGCCAACAAAAATTGGGAGGGAATCACTTCTTCTCGATGCACTTAAAAAAAGCATCGCAAAAAAAAATTGCCAAAATAGAAATTTGCGACAAAATTATAAAATCATCGTGGATAGTATACTTTTAAATTCGTCGCCAAAAAAACGTCGCAAAAAATGATTTTTCTTGTAGTGATGTACTCGTTTTTAATATATTTTTATGTAGTATTTGAAGTAGTTATTAGAGAGTTATTTTAGTAAGTGGGCTAGTGGTAGAGTATTTTGTGGGTAATTTCCTAGGTGGTTACTAAGATAGTAGAGTCATGGATCAAATTAGTTATTAAAGTAGTTTATTATTTTGTATTTAAAGATCTTCCTATCAGTGAAATGAATATGTTTAATATTTTATTAAACTTTCTTGTGATGTTTTGGAGATAGGTTCTTCTCGAATTGAACCATTTGAGGTTTCCACCCTCTCGAAGCAGGTTTTCTTCTCCGATTCTATTTTTTCTTTGTTTTACAAATCACCCAAAATCGTGTACATAACAAATTATTGATAAAAATTAAAGATAAATGCATTGGAAGAGATCTATATCTCATTTGCATGAAGGTATGAGACTACAGGCTCAAAGGTTTATTGAGAATCTATTGCTTTGATTTAAAACTCCAAAGGGCATCTTAAGTGGTAACAAAGACAAGTTGTAAATCAAGACGTCCTGAGTTTGAATCTTGACAACTCCTTTGGATCAGATTATTACGGATTTATTCATCATGAATACCCAAGTCCCCGGGTAAATGATTTGTTTTTGACCGGACTCGGGAAGAGATTAGTCGTAGTACGCATAAACTGACCCAAACACCCATAACCATTGAAAAGATAAAAAACTCATATGAAGAGAGAACAGAGTCATTGTATGTTTGACATGTATAAGTGAAGCTCTATGCTCATGAAGCTCAAACATGAATGTTGTTTTTGGCTCATTTGACTTGCAACTCGGTCTCAGGTAAACCACTAAACGAGTTGGATGCCATTCCGGTCTTGAGTAGTTTACTTTATAAATTAGAGAGCTTATCGAGTCAAGTTTGAGGTCAATCAATTGACCAGCTTCAAATGCTTGTAGAAGCTTAACTTGGTTATTTCGTTGTATGAATCCTAGGTTGGGGGAGTAAAAATTTCAATGTTATAGTGAAACTATTTATTACTAATGGATATAGTCCAGACCTTGAACCACGTAGATCAAACCTCACGTCAACATCCACATGCACACATGTATGGAGGAAACATGCCACTTGGCATTTCATATCTTGACACTACCCATGAGTTTCTGAATTATCTACAGACACACATCTAGTACTAAGGCACATGCACAGGTTAGCTTAATACACACTCAATAGTACATAATTAGCAACAATGATGACCCCTTAAACCAAAATATCAGTCAACCTCAGCTATAAAAACCCTCATTAATGAAGGGTAAAAGTAAGTCATTTCCAAGAAAACAAAGACACGCAAACAAAATCAGTGATCCATTTACTACATTCCACCCAATAAAACCTATTTACTGACTTAGGAATCGGAGGTGGTTCGGTTGGGATCACACTAGTTTCCTACTTGAAGTTTTCCTTGATAGACTTCCGGATTTCTTAGCTAGCTGAAGTGGACAACGACCTCCGAGCACCGGTCTCTGATCAACGACCTCTTCACTAAAGTCCTCTAAAGTCAAGAACAAAGTTATTGATTGGTCCATCAGTTGGCGCCGTCAGTGGGAACCTACAGTTTCCTACTCTCTTACAAACACTTAGTCATGGCCCCTCCTAAAGGCCAAAACAAGAATGTCCAAATCGGCAAGGACGTTGAAATTGCTAATCCTTCTGAAAATCGACCGAAGGATCAAGCCTTTGTGTCGAACGCATACAAGGCAAGGTCGCCGCGTTGGGCCAACAAGTCCGACAAATGGCAGAGGCCCTCCAGGCGGTTCTCTAGCAACAACAAGTGGCTGCTCCACCCAATCCCCCAAACGTTTTGAGACTTGTAACATTCTGACCCATTTCTATAATAATATTCAGAGCGCTAATAGCCTCCATAGTTACTAAATAATACAGTTCCCAAATAATAAGTAAACTCTGATACCGATTCCATAAACATATCAATTGTTTGCCATTAACCTCAACAAATAAATATACTATTCACAGGTATGATACGACTCAGTCGTAGACTTATTACATTCCACATACATACGTGAAGCTTATTACTAATTACGTGTCTCAACAACATTAATCAACACTTAGAATGAAAATCCTGAGAACTAGCAGTTCAAACTTTCACGAACTTTCCTGTCACCTGCTAATCTGAAAAGGGAGAAATAATGTAAGGTAAGCATCAACAACTCAGTAGAGAAACTCAATTTCCAAACAAACAAGTTTGAAAATAACATAATTTGACATGATTAGGCAATATCAAAACAGTTCATTTCATATATAAGTAATAAAGCAGAAAACATTGAACGAAAGCATTTAAGTTGAAAATAATAATACGATCATAACATCAATATAGTGTTGCATCGGTGGGTGATCATCCTAATATACCACTTAGGGTCCATACGTACATACGATCCAACCTTTTGGGGGACTTTCACCCCGAGAAAGATACACTCCCTAGTAACAATTCGGTACCCAAGTCCAGAGACCAACAAGACCACCTAGGCATTTACGAACTTAATGAGAAACCCTATACAGCCTCAACCCAGAATGTAAACCCTTTTCCACTCAACCGTTGCGCACTTACATTTAATTCCAAAAGGATCTCAGAGTTCAAATTAGTGCAAGTAATACAATCAATACGTTCATTTCAAACATTAGTGCGAACTGCACTTAGAGACCCTAATCTGGGTCCGTATCCAAGTAAATATTTAAAAAACCCAATCATATATTTCAAAACATGCTAAAGCATCATAAATAACATATGAAATAATTTAGAAACAAGTTTGAAAGCATCGCCAGCTTCGGAGTTGAGAAACCCTACCAGTCTCAGTATTTTGATTTGAAATAGCCAAATATGAAACAATGTTATTTTTCAATGAAATTTCATACGCATACTCAATTAACCTACATAAGAATAAATATAAAATTTATTTAGTGAAAATCACCCAAAAATTGGGTCGAATTTCCCCTGGAGGGAAAAACAAACATTTTATACCACATATTGATTCGGGTATTGGATTGACCTTACATTTTACCGAGAGCTCCGCAGGAACGTTACGGAACTTTTGGCACCGACCAAAATTCATTTGGATCTTGGACGTGCCCTCACTTGCCATCAGGGTGGACAGTGGTCCCCCCCTCCTCCTCCCTCTTCTCTTCTTCTTCTTCCTTTGGTCGTTGACTTTGATACCCTAAACTCTACAACTCAGTCCAACCACCTAACTTTAACCCCTTCATTCTCACTCCATATTCCACCTTTCCCATAAATTTCAAAGCCCAAAAAAAGTCCTTGCTTCCGAGTTTTAAACCATACATACCAAACCTCTTAAGGTTCCCTCAAACTCCACGAATCTGTGGTCAAAGTAAGGTGAATATTTGATTTTTTAGAAACGACCAGACCTACAAATGGAATTTTGACCCCTTAAATGACCTCTGAATTAAATTCCAAGGCCAAAAATGGATTCCTTGGGTCCAAATTAGCTAGGAACAAGACCCCTTTCGAAGCTTAAACAAGAATTCAAAGAGATCAAATTTCAAGTTAAACTCAAACCCTAGTTTCTTATCCCACCACCATAGACCATGGACGACCTTCTCACCACCACCAAACACTATCCATCCAAGAATACAACTCAAGTGATTAATTAGAAAAGAAAAGTAAGCTAGATGGATAACCTGTTTGAAAAATTGAAACACATCTACACCTTCAAACACAAATTCAAGCATATACACTAAATTAACTCAAAATCTAAGCTTACCAGTGAATTCCTCTCATCAAAAGGAAGAGTTTGATATTGATCTCCACCCTCGAATCAAGTCCTAGCTCAAACCCAAAAATTTCTCTTTACTCCCCTGTCTTTTCTATTTCCCTCTTTTCTCTGTCTCTCTCTCCTCAAATCTGATCCTTTCACTGTTTTATACCCCCATCAAGAAAATATCTGCAAACCTTGCACATTAGAGGCTTGCATGAGTCCCTTGTACCACCGGCTACCACTTCCAGCTTCCTCCATGTGAGGTGCTTTGAGGGGCAGTTTGGTAATTCCACCAAATCTAAAAAATAATTTTTAAAAATATATATAATTTTATTTTTTTTATAATTACATACATATTAAAACAAGCCTTAGAAAATTGTACATTAAATTTTTGAAGTTCAAATTAACCTCCGATTTCATCCTCAAACCTCACTCCCGCGCCCCTAACTGTCCGCTACTTGTTAACCTTAACTCGTCCGAATCCGCACCCCTACTTACTCTCTCTTTACCCGTAACACTTCTACCCCAATATAACACCTTATTCATGACTAGAACACCTACGCACACTCCAGATTCATCAATTCATATTTCGACTATTCGTACTCCAAACCCCTAATCACACTTGCACTTGTTCTTGTCCCAATTTTCGTTCTCCAAAAACTAGGTCTTTACAAGACCAGCCAGCCTGACACACATCAGCATCAACCATGATCCTCCTCATTCTCCTCCTCCTTGGAACGAAGAGACCTAGCAAGATCCGAACGACGACAGACGAATCCACCGAATCCGGGACTAGGAAGAAGTTACAAATAACTCCTCGATTGGGGAGACCAGATGAGGGATTTTCATGCCTAGTTGGGAGACCTCAAGTATGCCCTAAACAACAGAGTTGAACCAGCCGCTAAGAAGGAAGGAACTCCATTTATTCCAGCTTTGGTGGCATGTCCATTACCAGTAGGTTTTAGGATGCAATAGATTGATAGCTTTGAAGGTGTCAAAGATCCAATTGACCACCTCCAGAGATTCAAAGGCCTCATGACACTTTATGCATTTCTAGATGAGATCATGTGTCGAGATTTCCCAACCAATATGACAAGGAATGCTCGCACATGGTTCAGCAAGCTACACCCAGCCACAATTTCTATTTTCTCATAGTTAACTCATTGCTTTGTGTCATACTTTGCAAGAGGCCAGAAGCATCAGAAATCGGCCACCTACCTGCTGAATATAAAACAACAGAAAGATGAATCCCTTAGAAACTATGTCACTCGGTTCGTAAATGAGGCCTTGTAGGTGGAGGACCTCGATGATCGGGTCTCTCTCACTGCTTTTATGGGAGGTGTTATCACCCCCACCTTCCTCTATTCCCTATCAAAGTCACCCCCGACAATGATGATAGACCTTTTAAGAAGAGCCCATAAACGTATGAATGTTGAAGATACCATCAGCGCTCAACAATAATCTTTCTCTATTAGTCAACCCGAGAAAAAGGAGGATTGAACTGGCTAAGATGGCCAGCGCCAAAAAAGAAAAAGGCTGGAAATCAAGTGGAACAGGAGGACCGATTGTTTGATCCCCAAATGTGGTAAAATACAAAACTAACTCTCAAGCATAGGAAAATTTTTTGAATAGTAACTCGATCGATTATAGAGGTCTTCTCCTCAGGAAAACAAAGATAAATTTGAAGAGTGATATAATCAAACAAAAATAAAAATGTTTTAATTCAAAAGTTTGGTAATGATCAGTAAAAATTAAGAAACGATATTAAAAAGAACCGGATAATTATCAGAGTTCATCTTACCGTGAATAGTAATTTTGACCTAATTTATAACTCATCCAATATCGTAATCAAAGTCACTTTGATGGTAAATATTCAACTAAAAATATGTATTTTAATTGATTGAATTAATTCAGGAAAGAATTAATGTCATGTTGATTGCAATGATTCTAAGAATTACTCGTGTCAAACTTAATTGTCTACAAATAAGCAAAGATATTTACAAATCAACTATGTTTCTGAAAGCAATCATTTCAAACAATGAAAATAACTTTGAACATTGAAACCCTAGTTAGATCAAACTACCCATTCACGGATGAAAATCCCTCACCCGATCATACTGGAATTGAACTACTCACTAGTATTTAAAGTAAAATCATAAACACATATAGAAAACAATAATAAAACCAAAATATAAACTAAATACCTTGTATTGAAAAGTTTAGAACGATTAGAAGAACTAGAAATCAAATGTACTTTACTTGCAGTAAATAAATAAACGTAGTAAAGACAATACCTTCAAATCACTCAAAACAAGAAAATAATGAAGAACATTAAAAACAATCAAAACCCTAGCTAAAAATTGGTAAGAAAGAGAAAGAGAGAGAGACGTTGGAAGGGAGCCCCCCCCCCCCATCTCTCTTCAATTTCGATATTTAAATGCCTATGTCCAGCTGAATTCCTTCCTTTTTTTCTCTCTCTCTTGATCACCAATTAAACTTGTGAAAGGCCTCAGCTGATAGACTTCAAAAAGAGTTCTGATTGCATTTTAACTCTGATGAATTGGTAGAAAGCAATCCTGACCTACCAGTAGGTTAATGTTCTGTTTAGGATGAACTAGTAGGTGAACAACAACGAACCAGTAGAACTGCTCTTTGTTTTAGATAAACCGGTAGGTAAAACAGTGATGAACTGGTAACAAAGATTTTGTTTTGATATGAACTGGTACAACATCACTACTACTAGTAGAAAACTTTCTACTGCTTGATGAACTGGTAGAAAACCTACCGGTAGAACCAATATTTTTTTAAATTTCCAATGCAACGCTCCTGGTTTCATCTTTGACTCATCTAGCTTATTATATAACCACTAAAAAAAGTTAAAGCGAAAGGTTTAAGATAATAAATCATGCAAGATTATGCACTCAACATCGATCATTGGAACAGGTACTCCTCCGAGAATGACCAAATTCTCAAATGGCCCCGAAAAATGAGATCACCCCCGAAAAAGAGATCCTAGGAGAAATATTATCATTTTCCCTAGGATCATGGCCATACCACTGAAGAATGCAAAGAACTCAAGGAGCATATCGAGTCCCTAGTCCGAAGAGGGAGATTATCCCGATTCATCTCAAATGATCGCAAGGACAAGTAAAAGATGGACGAGGAGGAGCCTACTAATATCGAAAATCGAGCACATCAAGAGCCCATAGGCGAAATCCGAGTCATTGTAGAAGGATTCGCTGTGGGAGACAAGTCATCCTCTGTTCGAAAAATCCATATTCGCAGGATTTGAACGTCCTTTGAAGTCTATGGAATCCAGACGGTGGACCGATATTCGAAGCATCCCAAGTTAGAAGAAGAACCAATTTGTTTCTCTAACCATGACCTCGAAGGTATCCAGATCCCCCACGACTACCCTTTGGTGGTGACTCTAATCATAGCCAACTTCAAAGTCCGAAGGGTTCTTGTTGATAGCGGTAGTTCGGCCAACATCCTATACCTGGATGTGTTCGAATAGCTCAACATCGAGAAGGAGACACCGTTGGCAACTAAATCCCCACTTATCGGCTGCACAAGTGAGAAAGCCTTCCCGCTGGGATCCATCCTCCTCCTAGTCACCGCTAGGGAACCACCACGACAGTCCATTATCATGGTCAACTTCCTCGTCTATGGACTCCCCCTCGTTCTATAATGTGATCATGGGATGACCATCCATCAATGGACTCCGAGTAGTCCCATCAACTTACCACCTGATGTTATCATTCCCCTCATCGGGGGCGTAGGTCAGGTTAAGGGAGACCAGTTGATGATAAAAGAGTGCTATGATGCTTCAATGAAGAAAAAGGCCTCGAAGGAAGCTCTCCAAATTGAAATCCTTATTGTGCGAAAAGATGAAGGCATGAGATCCCCATTAGAAGACCTCAAGGAGGTAGCAATATATCCAACAACTCTAGAAAGGACAGTTAAGGTGGGCACTTTGTTCACCCTTGACCTCAGAGTTTGTTTGCTGATGTGATTGGTTGAGGCCAGATATGTCTTCACCTGGGACCACTTTGACATAACAGAAATAGATCTAGAAGTTATTACACACCAACTCGGTGTCAATCCTGAGAACAAGCCAGTCCGACAGAAGAAGTGCCCTAGAAAGGAGCCAGGCAATCAACGAGGAAGTATCAAAACTCTTGAAGATCGACCTTGTCTGGGAATCCAAATACCCCGAATGGCTAGCTAACGTTGTTTTGGTGAAAAAAACCAACAGGAAATAGAGGCTCTGTGTCGATTTCACTGATCTTAATAAAGCATGCCCGAAGGACAACCATCCTTTGCCTATGATCGATATCCTGATAGATTCCACTGCCGTTCATGAACTTCTCAGTTTCTTAGATGCCTACTCGAGATACAACCAAATCATTATGGAGCCCCCCGATGAGGAAAAGACGTCATTCATCACCAATAGAGGAACATTCTATTATCGCGTGATGCCTTTTGGGATGTAAATGAAAGAACGACCTATCAACGACTGGTGAATCGAATGTTCGAAGCACAGATAGGACAAACCATGGAGGTTTATGAAGATTACATACTAGTGAAAAGTCTGTAGGCTAACCTCCATATCCACCATCTTTCCAAGTCCTTAGGAGGTACAAGATGAAACTGAATCCTGTGAAGTGTGCTTTTGGTGTTACCTCGGGAAAATTCCTAGGGTTCATGGTCACCAAGCAAGGAATCGAAGCCAATCTAGAAAAAATTGCTGCCCTGACGAAGATGAAGTCCCCCAGCCAAGAAAAGAGGTCTAACAGCTAGCAACACGAGTCACGGCCCTCAACAGGTTGTCTCTGAGTTGTCGACAAATGCCTCTCACTCTTTAAGACTTATAAAATGCTTTGAATGGACAGAGAAGTGCGAAAAATATTTTACATAATTGAAGCAGTACCTAGCCTCGCCTCCTCTTCTATCAGTTGTAGTCCCAAGGGAAGATTTGTACCTTTACCTGGTTGTATCCACTACGACTATTAGCTCAGTCTTGATAAGAGAGGAGGAATGAATTTAGAAGCCAATTTATTATATGGGGCACCCTCCGAGGAGTTGAGGAACGATATCCTACTACATAAAAGCTTGCGTTTTCTCTCATAATTGCAGCCAACAGATTGAGGTTATGCTTCTAAGCCTATCGAATTATCATCCTCACCAACCACCCCTTTTGGCAGGTGCTTCACAAACTAGAGACATCAGGTTGTTTGAGAAAGTGGGCCATTGAGTTTGGAGAGTTTGATATCCAATTCTAGCCCCATCGGACCATCAAAGGACAATCTACAGCGGATTTTGTTGCCGAGTTGACCATGCACACAACCGACGAAGCTACACTTGTCATGGCAGAACTTGAGGTCAAATTGGCCGAATGGTCACTATTTGTCGACTGATCATCAAACAAGCTTGGAAGCAGAGCAGGACTGATACTGATATCACCAGAAGAGCACAAGTTGGGATATGCCCTTAAACTCGATTTCAAAACTTCAAACAATGAAGCCGAGTGCGAGGCACTCCTCATTGGGCTCCGACTTGCTGCTAACCTCGGTGTCGAACACATCCAAGTGTGAAAAAACTCATAAATCATAGTCAACCAAGTCAATGGGAAATATGCAGCCAAGGACGAGAAGATGGTGGCATATCTAAGTAAATAGTGTTCCCTCATTGCCAAGTTTCAAACATTTTCCATTGAACAAGTGTCAAGAGCAAACAATAGCCATGTTGATTAGTTAGTGAGGCTAGCTTCATCGGGGGAAGACCATAGAGCAGAGCAAAGGATATGGAGTATCCCTTTAAAATATCTGACCAGACCCAGCATTCTAGCAGAAATACCAATCGAAAAAACGCTTCAAGTCCAAGCAGAATAAACATGGATGGATCCATATATATCATACCTAAATAATGGTGACCTCCCACCAGAACGTCTGGAAGCCAAAATAGTAGCCCTGAAGTCGGCCAAGTACATACTCATCTAGGACGTCCTATATAGAATAAACTTATCACTCCTATGCCTTCGCTGTCTAGGAGCAGAAGAAGTCAATTATATCTTGAGGGAAATTTGGGAAGGCATTTGCAAAAACCACTCATGGGGGCTAGTACTCTTTCACAAGGCCCTCCGACAAGGAAACTACTGGCCCACGATGGCAAAAGATGCAATGGCATTTGTCAAAAACTATGACAAGTGTCAGGTTTACCAATGTGCAACACACTCCTTCACAAGAGCTCAATCCCATCACAAGTCCATGGTCGTTTGCTCAGTAGGGCATTGACATAGTAGGACCCCTACCTCAGGGTAAAATCCAAAATCGTTCTGTTGTGATAACAATTGATTAATTCACCGAATGGGCAGAGGCTGAGGCATTCGTTACAATCTCTAAAAAGAAAATTGTGGATTTTTTATTGAGATTCATTGTATGTTGATTCGGGATTCCACAAGCCATTGTCTTAGATAATGGAAAACAGTTCGACTCTAATGGCTTTTGGGGGTTCTGTTCAAGGCTCGACATCAAAAATCAATTTTCATCCCCCGACCACCCATAAGCATACGACCAAGCCGAAGTCAAAAAATGAACCTTGCTCCAGAACATCAAGACGAAGCTAGAAGAGAACAAGGGCCTATGGGTAAAACTCCTTCCCAAGGTCCTTTGGGCGTACTGAACTACCCCTAGAAAGGCAATAGGAGAAACCCCCTTTCATGCTGGATTCTGAACAAAAGCTATCATACCAGCAGAGGTCGAGCTCCCCTCACATATGATGGGGCATCATGATCTGCTGAAAAATGAAGATGAACTAAGGGTGAATCTTGACTCACTTGAAGAAATTAGATATAGAGCCGCTCTCCAAGTAGCTTCAACAAATCGCTCGCTATTACAATAGGCAGGTTAGAGAATGAAAGCTATTGGAAGGAGATCTAGTATTAAAGAAAGAAACTACCACGGAGAAGGGCAAGCTTTCCCTGAGCTAGGAAGGTCCTTACATCATCATGAAAGAAGTTCAACCAAGAACTTACCAGCTGAAGACCTCTCAAGGGAAAGAACTACCACACCCGTCGAACATCGAACATCTAAAGAAGTAATACCATTGATGGTCAAAATTATACTCACGAGATGGGAATAAAAATTGACTCTTTTTATACCAGTTACTCTTGTAGCCTATAGACTAAAACTAGTCTACCAAGGCGAAAGCCCCCACCGAGGCAAAAGCCCGCTGTGGCAAAAACCCACTGAAGCAAGGACAGGGAAGATGCATCTCTTGTCCTTTTAGAAAAGGAAGCCTCTACCTCTATGATCTAACAACTGAGGTCAGGATCACTTATAGAAAATTTAAGGCTTTTTCCTCCCAATCTCTCGAAGAAAAGGAAGGGACCTCTAATGTATTTTTAGAGGAGCAAGCCTCTACCTCTGTGATTCGACAACCAAGGTTAGTATCACTTAGATAAGTGATGAATTTTTCTAAGATCCGACAACCGAGGTCAGGACCACTCAAATAAAAATTAAGGCAAAGGCCCCAATAAACTAAAATAGGTTGATACCCTATCTTTTCTCCAACACCCAAGGTCATCTCAACTCAAAAAATAAACCAAGGCAAAAACCACGAGAATCCAAGATCACAAAACCAATATCAGAATAATAAATTGGGAACTTAAGCATTGATATTAAAATTAAATATCCAATAAAGGTTTTTACAAAATCCCCAAAATCTTTAAAACAACATAACAAAAAAGAAAACCTAGAGGCCTTCACTCTTTCTTAGCACCCTCGGCCTCAACCTGGATAACGCTGAAGTCAATGTTTAGGAACTTGGCAGCCACTTGAGCATGAAAAGTCTCGTACCTTGCAGAGTAGCATTGACCCATATTGCCCAGAAAAGTCTTACCCATCCTTGTACTTGGCAACCATATTCTCTTCCCTAGCCACAATCTCTTTCTTTTCCTCGCCAAGGGAAAAGGTTAGCTCAAAGACTTTCTTCTCTAGCTCAGTAGCACGTTCCATCTACTTTAGCATAGACTCCATAGATTTGCAAGCTTGACTGTCAGCATTGGTAGCCTTCTTCGAAAGGGCATCCCGCTCCTTCATCACCTTCTCCATAAGAGCCTTCTACTTATTAAGATCAGCCATCAAAGAGGCCTCAAACTTACGAAGTTTGGAGACAAGGGCCACCGCTGCTTGATCTCCCACACAGAGTGACACCATCAGCTCATCCAGCTATGAAGGAAGAACAAAAGAGTTTAGATAAAATACCTAAGTACGTATATACAAAATGAAGGACGAACCTCGTTCATCTTTTCACATGCATGAGTGTGAATCTCAATAGGCCCCATTTCTTGCAATTTTTCCATGGCTTCCTTAGTCACCGTATTCTGAACCCAAGCCATTGGGCTCTCTGACAGCATCGAAGTAAGTGACACCCTGAGTTTTGTTGGAGCCTTCAGGTGACGAACTAAGCCGAAAGCCACTAAGGGAGGAACTGTTCCCCCAGTCTTCTCTACAAGGTCCACTATTGGAGGAATCACCTTTCCCCTAACTAGAATTACCTCAATAGAACTATAGAAGCCACCTTGGCAACGAACTCACCAGAAACGTTGGTACCAACACAAGTAAGAATGCCCCTTGCGGCATTTTTAACTTCTTAGAAAGGGTGAGATCACCCCTAGCAAGGGCATACTTGGATTTTAGAGCCATCATAGCCTTCTTCTCCAAAGACTAAACCGTAGATCCTAAACAAAATAACCCTAATTATTGCTAGTACTTTAGGAAACGAGAAGGAAAAAGGACATAGAAGGAAAAAACAAGAAGGAAAAAGGACTTAGAAGAAAAAAACTTACTCTTTTCCTCAGTTATCAGAATCCTAAAGTCGCGGCAAGAGAACTTTGCAACATGCTCCACCTTCTTCAATAACTCTTCGCTGGAATCTGTCCTCACCACTACGTAAAAAGGAAAAGTGCCCAAAGAATGGCTAACGAAATTGCAAATGAAAACACCCCAAAAGAGGGAACTCACAAGAAAGAACTAAGACACCCCAAACTCTGGGCGCCGAAGCACGACCTCCGGACTACCCTCCTCTAAGCCAAACTCGTAATCCCCTGATGGATAGAAAAAGTAGGGCTTCTAGTTCTTATTTGAGTCAGGGAGCCCCAACACAAGTTTGAGAACCCCCTGCTGAGTGCTAAGGTAGAAATAGCCCTTTGGGTGCACTCTTTCACTTTATAATAGTAGATGAACTCGTCTAAGGAAATAGAATAGTGGCCCCCACCGCTAAGCCTCAATAGCGCCATCACACCTATAAGGGTCTTCCAATCATTAGGCACCAGCTGACAAGGGGACAAACCTAGCCAAGAAAGTACGAACCTAATAAAAGCAGGGAGGAGAAACCAAAGCTTGGCCTATAAGGTAGACTCCAGGAAACACACTTCTCCGTACGAAGGAGTACAAGCTCGCTTGTGCATCGAAGGTAGTCGCACTCGAACAAAATCTAGAATACCGTATCGCGATTTTAGGGACTCTAAACTATTTTATGTATAACAACACTCTATGTTGTGGGTTTCCCGCAAAAAGGACCTATCAAGAGAGGGAGAAAAAGAGTGTTCAGAACCCTCATCCCACATACCTGTAGACTCATTTCGTTCTGAGTCTGCATTAAGGTCAGATGAACCCACAAGAACATCCCTAGTAATTTCACCCGACATTGTTGGTGGAACGAAAGGATAAACAAAACCATGACGTTTGGAGATCGCCTTTAAAATTTTCATAGAAAGACCTTCTAAGAACAATTGCCTAAAACTAGGGGTCTCAAAAATAGAACTTATCAGGAAATCAGGAGGTTTATAAGGACTAGTGACTCTATCCGGATCACTATCATTATAAATCGTGATGGGATCAATGCTTATAAAAAGGACAAAGAAAATGGAAGATAAATTCTTCTAAGAAAGGCTTTTCACACCGAAAATCTGGGAACCACAAAGACACAAAGAAACTGTAATGGAAGAAGTGAAAAAAAGAAATAGAAAAATGTACATATATCCATAACCAACGAACCAAATTCGTTCAATCCAATGGAGGGGAGTATAAACGGTCGAAGAATGTCAAGAGTCGTGACACATGGTAGCTTAATTGAAGCCAACAGACATAACATGAAAAGACAACACATAAATGTGTCACCCTCAAAATTCAAAAAGGTTCCAAAATGACTATTCGAAATCCAAGAAAATTGGAAAGGTCAAACCACAATAACTGTCAAATACGATCTTTGAAGGAACGAGCCCGACCATACAAATTCCTAATAACCCACTTCTATAAGGGATCATAAGAAATAAGGGGCCAACTTATGGTTATAGTCCAGACCTCGTAGATGAAACCTCAGTGGTTTGAGGTTGGCTAAACATAATTGACACGTCAGCATCCACATGCACGCATGTATCATGGGAAACATGCCACTTGGAATTTTCGTATCTGACACTACCCATGGGTTTCTGAATTATCTACTGACACGCGTTTGGTACTGGGGCACATGCATAGGTTAGCTTAATACACACAACAATGCATAATTATTAGTAATGATGACCCCTTAAACCAAAATATCACTCAACCTCAATAAAAATCCTCATTAATGAAGGGTAAAGTCATTTCCAAGAAAACAAACACACACACAAACAAAATCAGCGATCCCTTTATTGCATTCCATGACATAGGCATCGTAGGTGGTTTGGTTGGGACCACACCGGTTTCCTACTTGAAGTTTTCCTTGACAGGCTTCTAGATTTCTTAGCTGGCCGAATTGGACAACGACCTCCGAGCACCGGTCTCTGATCAATAGCCTCTCCATAAAGTCCTCTAAAGTCTAGAACATAGTTACTGATTGATCCATCAATTACTATCAGATAGTGTTACTATCCAATAATAAATTTATAAGTGGACAAGGTAATCCATTTTTTACATGGATAGTTATTATCTTATGTGGATAGGGTAGTTACTAAATCATGTATGGTTTTTATTTTCTACTTGTAAGTTTACTATTGAAATGTGAAAACAACAATGATGATGAAGTATAACCGTCACTTTTAATATTTTGGGTAAAAATCATAGTTGGTCTCTGAACTTTGCCTTCAGTTTCACATTGGTCTTTGAACTTTCAATTGTCTCATCATTAGATCCATGGGAGACTAGTTCAATCTGATCTATTTCAGCGTTGATCTAGTGGTGGAAATGGACGGAATGACTTAATTGAGACAAAACTGATAGTTGATGGACTAACTTGAGGCAATTAAAAATTCAAGGACCAAACTGAAAACAAAGAAAAAATTTAAGGACTAGTAATAATTTTTACCCTAATATTTTCTTCAAAGTGAGCTTGTCATTCCCTTTTGAACAATTTGACTCATTTTTATATCCTTATACAAGTTGTTACTAGTAAAAAGTCAATCATAAAGGCCAAAAAATAAGGGTGTACAGCGAAAAATACTAAAAGATGCATCGAGTAATGCCTAGCGTATGATTATAGTTAGCTGTAATAATAGATCTAGGAATGAAAGGGGCATTGTGGAAGTAAGGGTGAAGGCATGAAAATTCCTCAAGACGATATAACATTCACTAAGTAATGCTTACAACCATTTAGATTACCCCACCCACACCCCTTCCCCCGAACCTGAAAAGAAAAAAAACTTCACTTCACACCTGTTGTCCTGGATCTGTACTGGTTCGTTGATGATGTAGAAATTAGCAATTATTATATTTTTATTTTTATTTTTTATTTAAATTATTTATTTAGAATGAGAGATAAATTATGAGTATTCTAGAGTGATTCGCTATCTAAACCATACCAATTTTTGTAATTTCATTAGATATGTGTTTTATTTGTTTTTAGTAACTTTCCTAAAATTATGGATTTAAGTCTGTTTTGGAAACCTTTAAGGATTTAGGGATGCCTATAATTACCCTATGTACTACAGGTTTTAAACAATCTATTGAATACCGAATACAGAATGAGTTGGAATCAACAGGAAGATATTAAGCATACTATGAATATTCAGTATGTGGTGAAAAAAACCACTAGAATATAATCTGAGAGAAGAGAGTCGAACATAGAATGTCAAGTGAACATGGCCCCTGCAGGTTGCAAGCAGAAATGTGACATTGTCATCACCTTTTGTACTTCATTTGGCAAGTGACATTTACTTGCTCCATGACCACATTTCACAAAGCAAACAATTAATCGATTCACCGCATTGTTTGAACATCTCGTCTCGGATTGATACCTTCTTTTCCTCGGTTCGTGAGACTCCGATAAATGACATAAGGTAAGGTCGTTCTATCCAACACATCCTTTCTTTCCATTTCAACATTTCACCCATTGTGGATGGATGGAAATAGCATGCATTGGGAATGCCATCCTAGTTTGATCCTTGCCAAGGGTTCCTTCTACAATAAGCATTGACATGTTTTGTACAATGTGGAAAATGTAGAAGCCTGTTTGAGCCAAAGTCAACCCCACCATCAGTCCTCATGAAGTCCCACGTAGTCATTTCAAGAACGAAGAAATGGCCCATTCCATTGTTTTTTTTCCCACCATGGTTGGCGAAGAATATATTCAAATAATTCGAGGGCTAAAGCGCAGTGTATTGCATGATTAGGCTTGCAAAACTTCCATGAAACGTGGAGGCCGTTATAGAAAGGGACATAGAGCAAGTCAGCTTTTAGGGGGTACCACATGCGACAATGATGGTTTTCCGTGTGAGCATGTATGAAGTCGAAAGGTCACCTCTAAAGTTCATGAAACAAGGGATACAGAAACCAAGTACATTATTAACATACATGTTCATGAACCAAGAGAATGTTTAAGGAGAAATTGTGTTCATAGAATTAGGGTACTAATGTGGTCATTAAGACCATGTTTTTTAATAGAGAGCCCTTACCAATCTTGATTGAGAATCCAATATATAAAAAGGAACATACAGAGCGCTCTCTCTCTCTCTCTCTCTCTCTCTCTCTCTCTCTCCCCCAAAGATATAACACAACCTACCCTCCAAATGAGATTCTGTGTGTTTTTAGTCCCCATCTTGACGCTCAGGTTTCTCCTTCTCTTAGAGAGATTCCACTGGCGAAACCAAATTCATTTCATGATTCCAAATAAAACCCCTCTCTCAATTCAACGCTACCTCATTCTCAAGACAATGTTTTTGTGTACGAATTGCTAGAGAAATTCAACCTCAACCTCCTTCGACACTGCTAGCATTTGAACGTGTATACCAACATGTGTCCATACATAGCAAACTACGGACTTGGCCAACCCCTGCCAAAAATGGGATCAAAGAGTTGGTTCGCCACCCTTCTAAGGAAGTCCATTAGTGTTTGTGCACTTAAGTAGATGCAAGTGGAACTTAGCCTAAGAGCACACATGCCATATCATGCATTTAGAGACTAAGTCAATGGTAGCTTAGAATTTTCTTTTTAATTTATTGTATTTTTCAAAAATACAAAAACAAAAAAACAAAAAACAAAAAAAAAGTTAAAACAAAAATTCCAAAAAGTAGTTTTGGATGTCTAGTTGGACATCCTTTTAGGATTTATGGGCAGATATTTTATTTTTTCCTTTGTTATTGCATATTATGCATATTTTCTGTTTTTAGGCATTTATGTAAAATCCAAAAACATTAGAAAAGGAAAACTCAAAAAGATTTTTGTTTGTTATTTTTGTTGTTAACCATGGTAATTGCACTTTGGTTTGCATTGTAGCTTATCCCTCATTAAATCAAAGTTTAAGTGCATTATTGTGAGTCATATTAGGAGGTAGAGAACTTAATGATTGTAAGTTTTAGTGCATGACCCTTAAATCAAGTCTCTTTCACCCTAGGGAACTTGGATGGTGTTAGTCTTTGTGAAAACTCATAAAACCAAGTGCACATCTAACCAATCACATCATATACTTAAGTGTCTTGCTAGTTTAAAAGATTAATGACCTTACGTGACTTTAAACGTTGGGTATAGGCGAACACATAACTAAATGTTAGTAAAGCCCAAATTCTTTAAAAGATGCTAAAGAACCAACTATAAGAAAAGAGCCCAATCTAGCCAAATTTGAAAATGTGAGGCATAAAACTGAATGACTAGTGTCAAATGTACTTTAATTATTGAGAGTACTATTTGCTTAATAGTAAATGCTCACATGTAAAGCTCAAAGAGTTAAGCTACACACGTTTAGGAGCATAATTTATAAAGTAAAAAATTCACAATCGTGCTAATTGAGGTCAATAAGAGTAGAAGGGATGTAAAAATAGGGGAGTGCGTAGAAAAGATGTGAAAAGAAAATTTTGAATCGGACACTCACTAACTAAATATAACATATAATCACTTAGACAATGCCTTAGGAATCATGTAGGGCTTTTTTAGTGAATTGATCTAGATGGATTTCTAATTGTGTCAGAGTTTGGTTTCATACATGTTACACATGAGTTGATCAACGATAGATAAAATTGGAACACGTGTGATTGAAATCAAACCTAGTGAGAGAGGAGGAGTGCATTTAGTTCAATTTTAATGTCCACATACATTCATGCATGATTTGGAGACTTATGAAGTTGAAAGGAGGAGGAGAGGAGAAGTCCAGCTAGTTGTCACTTTATCAGCTGGACAAAAAACCTATAGAGACCACTTGAGCGACCTCACCACGACTCAAGCGATCTCCCCTACAAGTAGGTGACTTTTTGGTCCCTTTTTCTTATTTGTGTGCCCAATATTTTTTATCCTACATCCTTTAAGTTTTTTCAAAGGATAAGAAAAAGACTCTTGAGTCACCTCAATTAGGACATGAGGACCTAGCCTAGTTCGTGAGACAATTTAGATCGAAGGCTAGGGATGATGGCTTAACTTTTGCCACAGATGATGCAGCCACTAATGCTGCTTGATTAGGAAACTTAGTATAGGACTTTATGGGAGCTTAACAGTGTTTTCATTCATTCATTGTCCTATACTTAAGTACTCTGTTTTATTTTGTTATGTTTTCATTTTTCTCTTATTGTGTGAGACATTTTTGGCCCTTATGCTTCACGGTTAGATATTTGTTTTGGACTTGAAGTTATATGTGATGTGTGTCACTTTCCTTATTCTACTTTACCTATCCTTGTTGATGCTAGATGCTATGTTTGATTATCTCTTTTATACTATACTAGTTGGTGCACACGTGTGTTGCACGTGGACCATTTTGAGCATTAAATATTACTCATAATTGATGTGAAAAATCATGACACTGCAAGAAAAAAGACTTTTACCGGCGTTTAATAAACGCCGCTAAAATGTAAATAAACGCCGCAAAATATTATTATTGACGTTTATTGTTAACGTCGTCGAAACCTCCGTCGGAAAAATTAATGGCGTTTATTTAAACGCCACAAAAATTAACGGCGTTTATTTAAACGCCAGTAATTATTATTTCTGAACAATTTTTTTTCCGGCATTTAAATAAACGCCAGTAATAATAATTAATATATATTTTTTTTTTTTAAAAAAGGAATTTTATTGAATGAATTTCAGAATTTACAAGAAACAAAAAACAGAATATTCTATGTGAACAGAAGGCAAAAAACTGCTACAAGAACTAAATTTTCTATTCCTATTTACATAGAATAGACAAACATGTTGGTCTGCCATCTTCAGTTTTAGCTCTTGCAATAGACAACAACCATTTCCATCCCAGCATATCAGTTTTAGCTTCCATCTGACTCATTTGCTTCTCCATTTGTGCCTGCTGAGCCTCCATCTCTAACTGCTTAGCCTCCATCTCTACCATATGTCTACTCAATTGCTCATCTAGTTACAAACAAGTCACAAAAATCAAATTATTTGAGAAGTACATAAATCATATCATAAGTTCATAATAGCTATCTGTACATATTCCTTTCATGCAACACCTCGAGTGATTGAGACTAGGATAATACTGCAATATTTGAAACCAATAAAAATAATTAAAAAACCTCAAAACATACTTTTCTAGTTAGCATAACAGTATCCTGACCCTAAGCCAACAAAATTAATTACAACATTCCCATATTCAAATAAGGTAAAGAATTACAAATAAAAAATTTTGCGGCCGTAGATTGTGTGTGAAATTGTTAATGTCAACCACCATATCAGCTCTTTAACATTTCTAGAGGTTCCTCTTCCATTATGCCCAAACCTTTTGTAGCCAAGTACTTACGAATGGTTGTCTTTCTGTCACCAAGGAAAGTATGATCCAGAAAATTGTCATAGGCTGTGTCGCCAAGGTTCTTTGCTGCCAGTACACTACAGAGAATTTCATCTTCAGTCATGAGCCGAATAATTGGTATAACAAAGAAAGAAATCTTCGAGTGTATAAAAATTCAATTGTCTTCTGGTAAAGTCTGGTATGAATAGATGGTTTCATTTAATTTATTACTAGAGAAGCAGTTTTAGAAGGAAGTAAATCAGATATCCGAAAACTGTCATTAGGAGTTATTATAAGCATCTTTTTAGGCAAGAATGTCTGAAAGCTCAACCTTTCAGTGTTTTGATTCAAAGGAAGTTTTCAAAACCACTGCCACAAGTCAAAAAAATTAGCATATACAGATACTTTCCTTACATTACATTTCATCCTACGAAAGTAGAGAATTTCAGTTCAGTTTCCCTGACCAGAGGAAAGATCTCTCGCTTTTGTTTCTCAACGAAACAAAATTCAATATCAAATCAAACGGCAAGTGATTAAATAAATTAAGGATTTTTTTTTCTAATCCCATATCAGCAATGTAAGAAGTCTAAAAGTCACAAGTATACCATATTTAGGTAATTTAATAAGTCACATGAAAGATAACAAGCTTACATGTAAACTTGACATTCAAAAATTTACATGCAGTTCATGGTTCATATCTGAATCAACTATCATCTTGATTTAATGATTGCAAACCAACATTGTACTGAACACTAACCAGGAAGATCTATGAATAACCTATACTTATCGTTAGATATTGAACTTATAAGTGAAACTCCGGAGGGAAACCATGTAATTACCTTTGCATCTATTTTGAAAGTATTCTTCATCACTATAACGTGTACAAAGCACCTGCATCAATATCCAAATGAACAATCTTTTGTTAAAGTATACCATATTCTACCAATCCAATTCAATAACAAAAACCCTAATTTTCACATAAGAATGTGGAAATTAGTATCAGACAAAAAAACTTGCAAATGCACTCACCAAATAAGCAGTTCTACAGATGTATACCCCTAATCCATCAATTGTAACAGTTAGCCCCAGGCCATGGAACAAGCATAATTGACCACCAGTTTACCATCAAAACCAAAATTCTGCCAATGTTAAAGTAGCAACAATAAATATCAGGGGAAGAACAAAAACAGGAACGACAATAAATGCAGAAGTACAATAACAAAAACCAACTATACAATGCTAAAAGTTAATGATCTAATCCAACTGAAGTAATGCACTCTCACCTACCAATAAAAACTAACGGCTCCCTATGTTATTCCAAAATCAGGACAGAGCAAGTAATCTAAATAAGCAGTTCCAGAATCTGCACAAGTGGTCAGTGGTACATTATGAGAATTTGCACAAAATGACCAGGGATCCAACTGCTTTTCTGACAAAACAAAGAGAATCATCAAGGAAGGTGCATGAACAAATTTCATCCAAAGAAAATCTCCATGTTCACATTCAAAAGTAACCAGATCATTCAATTCTTTAGTGTATATAATCATACACTAACATGTGCTGCAGACAGAGCAGAAAACACCACTCTCATACTGTGAGCAGACAGAGCAGAAAACACCAAGGCAACAGTGTTTTTATCAGGGGATAAAATTGCTGGAACTGTGGTAAATAAATTAATCACATAAGCAAAAAATGGAATCACATAAGCAATAAATTAATCATATATTTTATGCTGATTTTGTTCTCAAATGTTAATGCAATAATCCAATCAACTAATTAAAAAAATGATCTCACTAAGCTTAATGGAGTGGTGGGGATCAATGTGTGAACAAAAATCTATAGCCCAAAAAAAAAAAAAAAATTGAACACCATCAATGAACGAACCAGTGTTCATATGAGCCTCAACCGAATCCTTTAGTTCATATGTGCAGAAATATGGGACCGAAAAATTTCTAATCGGAGATATAATCCTTTGTCAGCAGATCTACATCGCAATACAGTGGGAAAAAAAAAAAGAAATATGAATCAATGTGTGATTGTATGATTGTGTTTGTGAGTGACTGTGATTCGGTGGACCTTGGACCTTTTAGATACAAAATCAACAATAACAAACTAATTACCGGACTCACTATCACGCCGTAGTGGTGGCTGTGATTCGGTGGAGATGTGGTGGAGGGGATTTCGTTGGTGGAGAGGGGTTTTCGCCCGAAGAGAGGGATGAATGAGGGGTTTTGGATTGAGAGACCTGTCTGAGACACAATTGAAGTCGCCGGAGACTTTGGAGCTGCCTGAGGTAGTCGGAATTGCCTGTCGCCTGAGGTAGTCTTGAACACTCGGAGAGGAGGAGGAGTTCGTCCGAGAGAGAGAGAGAGAAGTCGACAGAATCAATTGGGGAAAAATTTAGGTTTATGTTGGTGGAGAAAAAAAAAGTTTTTTATTATTTTAATTAAAAATTTGTGACGTTTAATTCAAACGCCGGAAATTAAGCGGAAAAAAATATTTTTATTATTTTTATTAATAATTTGTGGCGTTTGATTTAAACGCCGGAAATTAAGCCAAAATTTTTTTTTTATTATTATTTTTTATTAATAATTTCTGGCGTGTATAAATAAACGCCAGTTTTAATGGCGTTTCGGTTAAACGCCGAAAATTAAATGTCGAATTTTCCCATAATTCTTGTAGTGTGAATTACCATACACCATACAGATTCATCGTTTCTTTGTCAGCTTTCATAGACAAGTTTTTGAACCATCAAAGCTATTAGATGTCCACAATGAGTTAGGTGGTATGCATTGTTTAGTGTTCACCAAAAAAAAAAATAGATAGTTAATAACCAAGAATTAAAATTAGCTTTTCATCAACTATACTCACCTGATTCAAAAAAGTAATTACACAACACAACCACTATACTCACTTGATTCATAATTCTTCATGGTCTTCAGAGCTCTCACAAGTAGGAGACTCTTAAACATTGGACTCTTGAGACGCCTTAGAGCTCCTATACACAAGACTTTCAGAAGCCTCAAAACTTTCAAAAGCAGAGGTCTCCTAAATATTTTCGTCTAACGGAGTGTCAAAAACTTATGTGTTCTCATCAGGAGCTTCAGAACTATAAAAAGAAAAAGTCTCCCACGCTCTTACATCCAATAGAGTTTCGAAGACCGTAGTTTCTTCTGATTGAGCAAATTGAAGCAAGTTCTTCACCCCATTGACCACATCATACACCATTAGCCCAACCTTCCTCCAACCCAACTGCCCAAATGGCATCCCCCCAGATAGCCGAACCTCCCAAATCTTTCATCTCCTAGGAACCCAACAACATAGACTATTTGAAACAAAAGAAATCAATCAGGATAGTCTTCCCTCGTAGTAGTTGTTTGAGACCAATCTTAGCTTTTTTTTGTCATAGTTTGACCTCATTAGTCATAACCTGCACAAAAAAAAAAAGTTTAATTTTTGGTTTTAATGCCTATTTCAGTACCATAGGATTACCCTAATATAATACACTCTAAAATTTTTGACCTGAATAGAATGAAAGAAGATGCAGACCTCTTTGGCTTGTTAGGATCAGCATTCTTCTTCTCTTCCTTCTACTTCTTCTTCTTCTTCTTCTTCTAGCGATTCACTTTTGTTTTCTGCACATAACAAACAAGCATACATGACTCAATTAGCTGACGTAAAAACCTCAAAGGCAACAATTAGCATCCATAATCCTCAAGGACGGATCTATTAGTGGGCTAAGGTGGGCTGAAGCCTAGAGTAAAAAAAAAAAAAAATTTACCACTAAGTACCAGCCCACCCCCACTCCAAAAAAAAATCCCATCCAACCCAGCCCACCTGCAAAGCTTCCCCAAAATCAGTCGAGTCCCATCCAACCCACCTGCAAAGCTTCTCTCTCACGCGAGTCCCTTCCCCAAATCTCCGGACAAGCAACGGCGCAACACCCAGGCGGCTCCTGCTCTTGGTCTAATCCTTCCATCAAATCTCTCTCTCTAGACTCTAGTCTCTACAGATATATCACACAGGCCACAGCTATGAGGATCAGGAAACATTTTCCACCATCTCCTCTCTCTTCAGTCCTGACTTAGATCCACAATTAGCGGCAGCAAGCCCTCATAATTTTTCCGGCAGATTCCCGAAGAAGAATGAAGAGGGTAAGTCAGACCAAAAAAAAGCAATGAAAAATCGAGATGGACTAAAGCTTCTTCCATTTGAGTTTGTTCCTGGTTTTTATGCTTCTCGATCTCAATCTGTAGGTTCCGCTACTGGATATGCACCTGGAATTGGATCTGGAACTATACATAAGGCCCACGCACATCGAATTCGATCATTTTAGCATGCCCTCTTATCACTCCATCCCAGCATCTTACATCTTGCTACTAAAATATCTGTATGTATGCGTGCCTTGAGGCTGCTTGTAGTTCCTTGGATAATGAAGTAAATGAAACTACACTTTGTTACTGCTCAATTTGAGTATTTTTCAATTTCCTTTTTCTAATTTCTTTTTTTGTTTTTTGGGTTATTTTGAAATAGGCAAGGACATTGGAGCAAGAAGCTCATCCAACATTAGACAAGCTGACTTCCAAGATTAGTACTCTCAATTTGGAAAGAGTTCGCCAAATTAAAAGCCGCTTGGTAGCGATTTCTGGACGTGTTCAAAAGGTTTCCTTCATTAAGCTTGTAACTCTGTTTAGAATGCATGGTTTAATTTTTGCTTGTGGATTATTTTGCTTTTAACCATTAGTTTTTTTGAAATTTTGTTTATAAACAAGCGAATAACGGAATAAGTAAAGGTCGAGCAACAAAATTTAGGCATTATCATGAGTTCATATGATTCTATTGTAAGTCCTAGCTTTTAAATGCAAAGTATAATATGAACCACCAGCTTTCACTCCAATATGAAATTTTGAAGCTTGCATTGAAACATTAATGGAGCATTGACAACTTTATGCATATGAATTTTATGAGTGTTGACTGAGGAAGTTATGCTATAGGTGATTTAGTTCATTATCTTTATTTTATTTTATTTTTTGGGTGCAAATTAAGTGCAAATTAATTATGTATCAATTGAATTTGTACTGGTATTACTATGCAGAATTCACAAATTTTTTTTTGCTTTGTATCATGTTTTTCTGATTTGCGGGCTTATTGAATTTTTTTTGCTTTGTATTATGTTGGAATGCTTAGTCATATGAATGCTTAGCTTAGCCCGGGATAAACAAAAATCCTGGCTCCGCCCTTGATAATCCTAGTCACCAAATGCAAGAACCTTGATTATGTTTTCTATTTTCTCTTTTTTCTTGAGCAATTGGAGAGCTTTAGGCTTCTAAAGTTTCATCAGTTCCTCCTCTTCCCTTTCGAGGTTAACAACTTCTTCATCTTTCTTCTGCTTGTAAATCTCCATTTCTTGCATAAGAGTAGAATTTTAGTTATGTTTCTAGGAATAAATTGGAGGTCGTAATATAAACACATATTTGAGGGTATCAATATTGTGTTGGCAGTATTAATTGTTTAGAAAGGTCATCAACATGATACTCATTAAGGACACTATATGTAGGTAATCTTAGTTCGTTGTGGACTTAGTTTACTTAACTTAGACTATCTAAAGTTCTTAACAATTGGGAATCCCTTGCTTAAGTGTAGGGAATTGACATTTGACTTATACTCACAAATTTTAATTGAAAATTGAGGTCGAGGTATGGGAATGAACTTATGTTGTGTTTGGTACTGTAACACCCCGCATTTTCTTTTATATATGCATATAGATATATAGATATAGCAAATAATGGTTGTAAAGATGTGAATAGGGGAATTGAAGTGGGTTTGAACTTTGAAAAATTGAAAAGTATAGATTTAAAATGTTATTGAAAATCATAGTGGAAATTTAGTTTTAGTGAGTGAAAATATAAAATGTTAGGTCCTATAACTTGTATTAGATAGGTTTGGTGTATAAATATGTGTTGGAGAGGTTTGTGATGGCTTTGGTTAGTTTTGGAATGGATTGGAAATGGAAAACAAAAGAAATAGGCAAAACTGGGTAATTGGTACCGGTACTGAATGGTACCGGTACTGAGTACCGGTACCCCCGATTCCAGAAGGTTTCTTGTACCGGTACTGGGTACCGGTACTGAATGGTACCGGTACCATCTGTCTGACGTCCGCCGAACAGTAAAAGTCGGGATTTTGGTGTTTTAAAACACCCCTTTTAGCCTCATTTGCCCCATTTTTCGTTTCCACTCTCACACTAAACACCTTAGAACCCTAGGAGAGAAAGAGAGGAAAAGAGAAACTCAAGACCCAAGGGAAGAACACAAGATTAAGAGTGAGTCAAGATTCAAGCCTTAGATTTCAAGAACACTAAGGTAGGGGATTTCTTCCTATTCTCTTACATTGATGTTAGGGTTAACTTATATGTATTCTTGTGGTTTGAAATCATATATACTTGCTATTAATTACTTGATTCTTGGTCTTCTTGCATTTATTGCCATGTTTTAAACATTGTGATGGTTGGGTAGCCATTAAAGCTCTCTTTTACTTCTTCAAACCCTAGTTTTGAGAAAAATAGATCTCCTCTTTATATTTCTTTTGCTCTCACCATCAAATCCTTAGTGCTTGATATTGTATAACAAAATGATGATTATGATGATCTCTTGCTCTTTTCCTTCAATTATCTTATGGTACAAATTGTGAAATTTGGGGAATTGTGGAGTTAATTGTTAATTGAGGAAATTGTGGATATCGTATGTCTTGTTTGGTTGTTTGGAGGAACAAGGGTGAGAGGTTCCTTGTAAGGATGCTTGAGAAGTAAGGCTTTGAGGGTGAATTGGGGACTTGTGTAATTGTTGGTTATGTGAGATAGTTATTGGTATTTTACTTCTTATGTGGTTGTACGATACGAATATGGATTACTAAGGACCGGATATCATGTTGTGGGTATACGTCTTTATAGGCCACGCGGGTATGAACTTTTCCTACCACATGGAGTGGGTAGACGCCTTTGTACGCCGTGTGGGTATAAACTTTTCATATCGCTAATGATCACGGTTTAGTAACGTGGGTTGTATCGGGCACACCGTGTGGGTCATCGTGCATTGTACCAAATACGATTTCTGCAAGAGTTTTGGGGTAGTATGGGATGCCACAAGAACTTGTGGAAATGGTGTATGGTGGGATGGATTATGTTTTGGGAATTGATTCTTATTGGTATCTTGTGTTCATTTATTCTTTTAATTACCGTGGTTCCTTAAACTTGAGATTTATGTAAAATGTCCTGTTTTTACTTCAAAATTCATATATGCTATTTGTAAAAATGAGACCGAACTGTTTTAATATAATTTCTAAACCTTGTTTGAGTTTGGGAGGATTTTGCTACAGAGCTTCTTGCTCATCCCCTACAATTAACATTTTTCAGATTATGCTATAGAGGAGGAGCTTGGCGCTAATGAGCCGGGCCTTGGGGACGCCTCATTGGAGGGGTACCTAGATCCCGAGTGGGACATCTAGAGATGTAGCTTATTTTTGTTCTAGACTAGGAGATTTATTTCTGAACAATGTAAAGTCTAGATTCTTTTGAATTTCCGCTGCGATATATTCATGTAATTCTTTTGGGAATGTAATTGCCATACTTGGCCTATTCTTTTGGGATAACATTATGGATGGTATAGATGGTAAATGGAAGTTTATTGTTATTGGATGATTAAATGGACCCTGTGTGGTCAAGTTAATATAATTGCACAGGTTGTGTTTTTGGGTAGAGCTTCCCTTACAAAGGAGACTCTGCCCAAATTTTGTTAAATCTAGGATGTTTCTTATTGTGATGGATATATAATTAGTTGCTCTCATGCTATGAATGGTTTTAGAATGTAATGCCGTCCAGGGTGGTATTTGGGGTGTTACAGGTACGCAAGATTAAGTCTTAGGAATGGAACTTATAGAGACATATAGAAAGGAAATCTAGGAAGTTTGATTAAATTTTAGTAGTTACCTTTGACCCTCCATATTATTGGACTAAAGATTATAGATGTTCAAAAGTTCGAGGTCAAATATAGTGGACAATTATTGAAACAAGGATGATGCTCAATGTTTGGTGTGAACTTCTTTCATTGTGTGGGATCTTTTAATGTAATTGGAGTTGTGTTGTGGAAATACGGAGTTCTCTTTCCTATCTCTCTTTAATCTCTCCTAAAGATACATCTTCATAGGTTGGATTTGAGGATTATGGGTATAATGAGTATCAAAGATTACAATTTTTGAAAAGTAAATCTTTACAGTTAATTGTGATTATTGGAATAAGGTAATCTGATTGAATGTCGATAATTGTGCAGATTGATTTTGACATGAGTGGAAAAACTATTAAGCGAATGTGGGATAAAAGATTAAGGTTAACCTAGTAACTAGCGGATCATTATTATTTCGGGGATCATGAATAATTGTTAAGGCTATGATGACTAATATGGTTAAATTAAGGAACATTGGGAGCCTTGTTTTGGTTATGATTATATTACAAGAAATCTTGTGGCATTGATTTAAAAGAGATTATTGTAATTCTTGACAGTCTTTCTTCACTTCTTATTATAGTACAAGACATATATTTGTACCAGATTGAATCAAGGGAATTGAAGATTATATGTATCATTAACAAAATGGAGAGTTTAATGAAAACCACTCATGATCGATTACATGACTTATTGATTCTAGCTCAAGGTTAGAGATTGAGAACAAATACTTGGGAGATAGATAAAATATTAGTATTAATCGAGTTGGTGAATAATGTGGAGATATTAAAATTGAACTAAAAATATGAATCCAGATGCGTGTGAGTTGTGAAGGGAATTATAAGACTTATTGATTTGATTTCAAGATTGGGAACTGAAAATAAATATCTTAGAGATATAACTTGACCCTTAACCCAAGTATTATATTGGCTTATTTACTAGAGTCCCATTTGGTGGGAATAGATGGATCGTTAGTATACACAATTTGGATGATATAGTTAGGTTTCAATTGTATATTTTTGTTGGAATCCGACATATATTCACAAACCCTTCGAAAGAATGGGAATCCTTATCTTATGACTAGTGTCGACTTGGGGTTGGTGACTTGGGGGTTGGTGAATTATAATTTATATCAGAGTGCGCAATGAACTATTTGATTAGTTTTAATATTTTGGGGTTAGTCGTTAGTTATGGTTACAATGGTGAATGTAAAGAGTATAAGCTTGAAAAGTGAGAATCCATCTCTTGGACAACTATGAGTTTGGTTTGATGATTATCACTATGGGGAACATCGTGGTGTTCACCTGGCCATTGTGAATCATGATTGTCCATAAGATTGGAGAGTACAAGTGGAATCTATTTTCATAGAACTATGGTAGGATTCTCTAATTGTGTGGAATGTTGCTAACGTTAAATGCTAGTGTCTGAATTGACATGAGAAGGTTGTTAAATCATATTTATAATTGGGTAATTTCATGAAGTCCATTGTAAAATCTCAACCTATTCTATAGTCATGACGTTATCAAGTTCAAGATCCGAAAAGTGTCATTGAAGGGAGGAAATCAAGCGTCAAAGCTACATCATTCAACCTCCGTATGCACCTTCATGCTTAGGACAAAGGTAATGACCTCGACACCTATGATGAACCCTTAGTTAATTTTAATTTAGGTTGATTAGGATAAAAATAGAATTGGAAGTGATTCAATTATGACTCCTAGGTCATTTTAAAACAAAAATTTTTCTAAACCATTTATGAGTTTTAAAAACATAGTTTGAGTCACAATCAGACCCCTCTTTGAGCAATACCCTTAAAAACCTATAGGTACAGATCTATGCTCGCTAGCCTTTGCTAGAGTGGTCTCTTTATGACTTAGGGAAGGAAATGAGAAAAGTCCATTGAAGGCAGCACATGGCTCATTCTATGAGCTCGCTCGAGTGGTCTCATGGTCGCTCGAGTGGTGCTCATGGTCGCTCGAGCGGTGTCTGCCTTAGTCATGTTTGAAATGTTGTTTTCATTCCAGCGATAACTGCCCTATGACTACCATTCCACTGCTTGAATCTGAGTTTTCCTTTTTACTAAGACTATCCATATTCCAAACCTATAAATAGGGAGAGCATTTCTCACATCTAGGTTAAGCCACTTAAGCCTCTAAAGATATTTCAAAGAAAGAAATTCTTTCCTCTACCTTGAGAGCTTCCACCATAACCTAGATCCCCAAGATCCAAAGACTACCACTAAAGATTCTACCCAACCTCACAAATTAGAGTTGAAGATCTTGTTGGTTTGATAAACTCATTGGTTACCGAGGATTGTTGGTGTGCCCATAATCACTCTAGGCCTAGTCGAACCATGCGGCGGGGAGGTCCAAGTGAAGCTACACTAGATGTCGAAGAGGGACTTTAGGCGGAGAGACATAGCAAGGAAAAGAGCATCTAACCATGGTATTGGTTGATGTATAAGTCTCGAGTACTCGTATGTTGACTTACCAAGTAGTGAATTAGGCTTTGATGAACCAAGAAGGTTCCCTACAGTTTTTTCCAATGAGTGTTTTCCATGTCAACAAATTGCTTGTGTTCTCTATTATTTATTTTATACACTTGCATTTGTTAGCACACACGTGCACTATGTTTTTTGTGGATTTGATTGAGTGACTATTCATCCATACATAGTTGTGCAATTAGGTTTGGAGATTGAGGACCGATGTGAGATTGATTTTGAACGAATTAATTGAAGATTAATCTAAATTTATCATCATATGTGACATGAGTTGTGGTGTGTAAAAGGGGTTCTCACATTCTTTGCTCAATCTTTGTGAGAAGACGTAATTGTGGTAGACATAGGTTTTAATTGGTTATCAATTTGTGCTAAAATTAAAAAACCTATTCACCTCTGCCCCTCTCTAGGTGAACTGTCTTGGTCTCCACGTGTATAATCATGAGGGAAGATACATACTGGGTTCCCCCTCCATGCACAACACACCTGGCCATCATGAATCATGATTGTCCATAAGATTGGATAGTACAAGTGGAATCTATTAGAGGATATTGTTTGTCAGAATGGAAATGAGAATTAATAGAATTGTGGTACGATTTTGTAATTGTGTAGAATGTTGCTAACGTTAAATGCTAATGCCTGAATTGACATGGGAAGGTTGTGATTTTACATTAATGAGATTATGATGAATATTATTGGGCTCACCGGTGGAACTTGGGTGAACTACGTCATGCACGGCTTAAGACACATCATGTCAGGAGCCGTGCCATGTTTTTTTTTCGGAAGGAGCCGTGCCATGTTAGGAGCTATGTAATCTATGAGTTGATTCTAGAATATTAATTGTGGGGAGTGTGTAGTTGAGATTCGAGCTATTACAGATGGTAATGGTTAGGAGTTTCTCTTGTTAGGGAAAAGATTGGTGAATTAAAAAGAAATGTGTTATTTGGTGGATAGACAATTAAGTTGATGATCTAGTAGTTATGTAGGATAAGAAATTAGTTCGGACAATCGCATAGGGTTATTGCGGATAATGAAAAAAAATTGATAATGAAGATAAGCTTGGGGACTTTTAATAATTGCAATGATGGTATAAACATGGCGGGACGTTGGTACTACAATGAGGTGATAGTAAGAATGAAATTTAGGGGAAAGAATGTCAATAACTTACATATAATATCTATTTGGGTACAAGTTGTCTTGGCTTGGTTATAATATTTGGTATGATAATCAAATTTAAATTCAAAAAGGCTCAATCACGATTTCTAGAGATAAAATTATATAAGGAATAAGGCTAAGGCTCAAATTATATCAAAGATGGCCTAAAATCATATCTCAAGAGTTCTTGGTACTACACTTACTATGCAAATAATTCAGAGTCAAACAATCATTCTCAATAGCAATATTGACCAAAACAAGCATAATGAGACTTTTCAAAGAAAAAAAGCTAAATACAATTATTCTTATTGAGTAAATGTCAATATCACTCAAAAAAGTATAGCTATAAGACATTAAAAATCATTTAAAATTCAACAATATGCTTAAAAGAAGTGCAATAATACTTACCTAAACCAACAGAAGAATGCGATTTTTAATCATTATCAGAACCCTTTGTACCAGTCATTCACCATACACCCTATACTCGATATGGAGGATTGTCACGCCCCAATTTTCACAATTATAGGCATGAAATAAACTACAACCATCAACTATGAGAGCATAACTAAAAACACCATAAAATAAATCAATAACAATCACCAAAATCATCTAACTTAACGAAAATCCCAAATCAAACATAAATGAATCCTTGAGTTTACATGCAAAACCAAAGTAATTATTTTCTAACTAACTAAGGAAATGAAAATTCATAAACATTGTTCAATCAACAAAATTAAAAAATTTAAAGTTTTTCCCAATGAAACAACTCTCTATTCTTCCAATGCCGAATCCACATCCTGATCCGCTTCAACCCCTTAGTCCTTATGCTCACCTAAGATATTATCTTCTCCAAACTCAAATTTTGATAAATGATAAAGGAAGGGATGAGCGATAAAGCGCAGTATGAAAACCTTCTCAAACCCAAACAAAGATTAGAAATCATGAAAACGTGTGAGTCTCAGTTAACAAAATATCATGTATAGTTTTGAAGTAAAACAGAGACATTTAATAAGATCTTAAGTTTCAGCGTATCAACAACAAGAATCCATAATCATGAGTAAGTAGAACCAATTTCAAAAGAAAATCATCATAAACATATCTCATGTACGTAAGTTGAATAATATGCATTCACACAACGAGTATATCTGGCCCACATAGACACACCAAAATTATCTAACCAATCACCGCAAGGATACATCGTTTTCAAGAAGCGGATATACTAATGCATCGATATTGACGTAACTTCCCAAAAATAACATACTAACCCTCTACCTCGATCACCATGAGTGAATAGTGTGAATTTTTAAACCTCGCAAGGAACCAAGCAATTCCACTACAACTTATAAGGAACCTTCAAACTCCTGAAGGTAAGAAGCTCATCTAAGCACTCTGAGATATAAGTTCAAGTTTGAAAAACATTCATCACACCCACCAATACAAGAGATAATTCCATAATTTTCCATCAAATCAACTTATAACACGAATCATGGTTCTACAATTATCCAAATAGAATAAATTCAAGAAAACATGCAAGAGATTGCCAAGAAACGTATTTAGTTTGACCATAATCAAGAACTAGGATTTTTAAATCAAGAATATGAGATTTTTTATGTAAATCATATGTTTATTCATAAAAAATGATACATGTAACCGATTAGAAATCCAAATCATTGATTATCTACATATAATTATGAAAAATAATGAAAAAAATGCATAGTATAAATCTAATTCCTCAATGAATGAGTTTGACAAAAAAAAAAACCCTACCTTAATCTGTAGTTAATTGATCCAAAAGCGTTTTCATGCGATTCCTACGTGTTAATCTTCCAATATTTAGCACGTTCTTCCTCTTTTTCTTTTCCTCAAAGTTTTATAGGCATGTTGGGGGTGAAAAATAGGTAAAGGGACTTCAAATCTATCCCTAGGGTATTTATAGGGTAAAAAACGAAGAAAACTCTAAAAACTGACCAGAGCTGTTTTTAGCGAGACGTCCAGACAGTTCTGGGGGTGTCTGAACGCAACCAACTCTCTATTTTTTCTTTATTCTGATGAAACACATATTTTATTTCTGGACAGCTGTCCGGACGATTCTTGGGGAGTACGAACACCGGTGACTTTTTGTTCTAGAGTTTTGGCTCGATTTTGACCTAACAAGAAGCTGATTCACAAACATTCCATGAAATACACTTTTGTAGCCCTAAAAGTCTACTTTCTAATGCCACAAGAATCTTGTATATCAGACATTGGGGTAAAAATTTATGTCCCAAATACTAAGGTAGTAACAAATTCTTTTCTATCTGAATTCTCCCAAAAATGCATTTTAACTCTGGAATACTTCCACACTTCCAATAGACCTCATATCACCTCTACCAAGGTTTCTCGATCTTTCAGATTCAATGGTAGCATTATTTTGACCTAAAATCATTTAGACACTTACCTAGCCACCCTTTTCAAGCTTAAACACTTATGAAACTAAATTTGACCTAAAAGTCAATACGCGCAAAATTCAATCTTCATGATCAATCTTTCAACAATGATTCAAAGTTTCTACCATCATTTTATTCATCTTAGGAGAACCCTTAAAATAATATTATCCTTATTTAATTATAGTACATGATCTTATAATCCACCTCCTAAAAGAAAGTTTCGTCTTCGAAACGTAGTTGTCGACCCTGCCTTCCTAATTCCAATTGACCACGAAGTCTCAATTCCAAATTGCCCTCTAAACATAAAATTTAATATCAAATATATTTATGGCATTCAAGATTTTTTGATTCGTCCCTGATTTGATTTAATTGGTAAAAAACATACTTATTGTGGTATTCTCTTTTGTAGGGGATTTAAGCCCAACCAATTCATTCGGAAGCCTAGAGGATTGAAGGATTAAGATTAAAAGATGGAGATTTGAAGATAAGTCATCAATTTAAGCCTTGTGGGAGTCCAAATTAGTAGGAAATTCATTTAGAATTTGATTAAGAAAAATATTCAAAAAAATAAGATTTTGACACATTTTCAGTATTTTGGTTACAACTTTTGACTTTGGTGTCCGAGTGATCTGATTTGTACGTCATTGGAAAGATGACTTCAAGAGCTTCCAAATGTATCTGAAAATTTTGTGAATTAGTCCCTAACTATGTCAAATTCGAGTTCAAAATTTGGGCAGATATGGTACCTGCGCTAGGACCCGCCTCCGGAATATGATGTACGAGTTTTGATCTAAATGCATTCTTTTTTTGGCAATGACTCGTTCCAAGGCAACCCTAGTCTACCTAGTGTAAATATATGACATCCCATCTTCTACATCATTTTTTATGATATCTACTCATGACCAGTGAGTAGTTCCCTTTGTACTCTTTAGCCTAGGATTTGTGATTGTTTATTCAGATATTTATATGTGCAATTATTTTATTGATTTTAATGTTAAATCTTTATTTTTCTAAGATTGGTTAAATATTTTAGCAAAGTTTTAAGCTCTGTATAATTATTTGATTCTCTATTAATAAGATTGAGTTCTTGGTATATTCATTGTTTATAATTCTCTGCGAGTTTTATAAAACTAGTTCTTCAATTCTTATGTTCATATCAATCATATTAATTGTGCTCTAAATTTATATTTTCTGGTAGATCATATTGACTTGGAAATCAACTAAGATAATTACGAATTCCATAAATGTAATTATCCGATGAACATGAACATGAACAGATCCAGATCCTGAAGCTGAAATGTCATTCTTCCAATAGATATTTTCATTTACTTTATTTACTATTACTTTCCAACCAATTAAAATTTGGCCCAAAATCAATCCTATTCTTCCTTTACATTTTTCCTAAATCCCCTTTTAATTCCTATGGTTCGACCTCGGAATTCATCAAGTATATTTACTATTTCTTGATTGCCTACACTTGGGTGTACCCTTTGGGGATCAAGCAAGTTTTTGGCGTCATTGTCGGGTATCTAAAAGGAGCAATTTGAAAAGAAAAAGGAAGAATACACCTTCACCAGACAAACTACTTGGAGATAGCTATTTTCGAGTAAATTCGTTCCATCTTGTAATTGTTCTTAGATTCTTTGCATGCCATTATACTTTCTAGTTTTAGGTTCAATTTTTCATAATTTATTCTTTTATTTTCGTAGCATTGCATGTCTAGTGGTCATTCCTCTGATTCAGACCAAGGCCCATCCCCATTGAAAGAATCATCAGGTTTCGTAAGGTCATCAGGTCCTTCAAGTTCTTCACGTGACTAGCCAATTACTTTCCCCACTTTTGATTGGAGTCAAACGGGTTGTGAGATAGGTGATCGGATAGAAGAATTTAATTAGTAGGGCAGAACCCTAAAGAATTACTTACATCCCACCTAGAGTATTGTCTCATCTAAATTTGTACTTCTTGCAAATGCCCAAAATTTCACTGTTAAACCAGGTGCTATTTAGTTACTACCCTAGTATCATGGTCTGGAGTCTGACAATACATACACGCACATAAAATAATTCGAGGATGTGTATGGGACTTTTCAGGACAATTTTGATGTAGCCCGACTAAAACTTTTTCCCTTCTCACTGAAGGATAAAGCTAAGTTGTGGCTTAATACTTTAAAGCTAAGTTATGGCTTAATTATTTAAATCCCTTGTCCATTCCCAATTGGCAAGCCCTCCAAAAAAATATATGTAGTTTCAACACATTTTCCCCTCCTCATCACACAAATACTTTGAAACGTCAAATTATGAATTTTTCTATCAAGGAGGGGGAAACTTTTTACAAATGTTGGGAGAGATTTAAGGATCTTCTCTAAGCTTGCCCATATCATGCTTTTGAAAACTGGAGGTTAGTAGGGTTTTTCTATGACTTTGTGTCATTTTTTCGAGATGATGTCAAATGAGAATTTTATGAGTAAGAGCCCCAATGAGACTTTTGATTACTTTGATACATTAGCAGAGAATGCCAAGATATGGGACTCAGCCTTATCGACCCAAGTAGAATCTAGAGCCAGATCTGAGGACCAAGATGGCTACCGTGTCTAAAAAATTAGAGGCATTGGAGATGAGAAAAGTGAATGAGGTGCCCAGTGTTCATCTTATAGAGCAGGTGTGTGAGATTTGTGTTTTGTTAGAGCATCCTACTATGGAGTTCCCTACCATTTCAACGTTCCAAGAGGTCCTGTTAGAGCAATGCAATGCGATCAGTAGATTTAATAATCCATATTCCAACTCCTACTCTGAGACATATAACATAGGGTGGAAAAACCAATCGAACGTCATTCGGAGGAACCAACAACCACCACCTGTTAATGCACCATAATTGGGTCATCTACAATATCCATCATACCAACCACCAAATATAAGGAGTCTAGAGGATACCTTGAATCAGTTCATGCAAGGCCAAATTCAATTCAATACTTAATCCACTCAAGCCTTTAATGAGTTAAAAACCCAAACCACCAGTTCATGAACACAAGGCTCAAACCACACAATCAATTGATGATATCAATTGTCAGCTTCAAAAACTGATCCAGTCGTTGACTACCTACACTTGGGCGTACCCTTTGAAATCAAGCAAGTTTTTGGTACTGTCGGGGGCTAGTAAGGTTGTAGACAAGACCATAGATCCCCAAGAGTCTAATTCCACAATCAAGTCTACACCAGTTTTTTATGATGAGACTGCACCAGAGGGGTATATGAGAGGATATTTTTCGCGGCTTGAATCCTTAACACCTAGGTTAGAATAGAATAACTTTACCTTTACAATTGTCCCCGACTAATTTGTATAAGAGAAACATATTATATGATAATTTCATTATTCAATATGTCAAAATTAAGAATGGTGAAAGAGAAGGGACTAGATATAGGAAAAGAGTACATAGAGTGTGGGCTAAACATTTATAAGGTCACCTAATTGAAAGTTAAAAAATTTAATTCAAATTATAGTTTATGAGAGTTTTTGTGTGGGGAGAAATCTAAAATATATTAGAATCTATCTAAAAAAGATTTTGCAAAAAATAATTGAGTGGGGTAACTGCCCCCACACAAGCCTATGTGGCTCCCACCCTGGTAAAAGAGGTGACATATTTACGAAAGTCCATGAAGAGGAGAACAAACACAGCCAACTATCACTCCACATTGTTTGGTTCAAGGTGTGAAATGCTTAATAAGTATGAATTTTGAAAGTTCATTTTGCAACACATTTGAAAGCCTTTTGGGCCTAGGTCACAGCAATAAATATTGTTGACTTATAATAACACATGATATATAATTGATTTTTGATATACTTCTTGAAGAATCTATTAGGAAATTGACTGTTATTAGCTAATTTTGTGAAGTTTTGATGTAAATCTCAACCAAATTTCATAGTCAATATATTTGAAAGATCAAGTTCAGAAAGCAACACGGAAGGACGAAGTTTAAGCGACAATACTTAGGAAAAATGTAATGACCTAGATATGTGATGCCCCAAAATCTGGGGGTCCTTTTCTCAACCCGTTGATCACCCATTAAACCGCGAAATTACCCGTGAGTATCGTATAACCCGATACCATGTCGTTACACCCCATTTACCGGAGTCATAACCAAAATGGAGTTTGGGCAGAGTCTCATTTGCAACGGAGCACTACCCAACATATAATATGTACACATATTAACCACATGACCATTCCAAGGTCCAAACCCCAAAAATTAGGTCATATTATTCTCCATTTACATCGTCCAAGGAGAGCGTTCAAGAAGTGAAGGCCCCTCAGTGTTTTATTCTAAAATTTCAAGTTTTAGGAAGAGGTTCCAATACCTTTGATACGTGGTATTGGTACCAAGGCCTTTTGTTTGCCAGGTACAGATACCTATGGAGCTTTGTACTGGTACCTGAGCGCACTGTTTGCTACCGATACCGGATAGTCTAGGTACCAATACCTAAGCCGACTGAAATCCAAGTACTGGTACGTGGGTCATCCGATAGCGTGGTACCGATACTTAATTGCTTAGTTACTGGTACCTCAGCCCAGATCTTCCCCAAATCTTTCCAATCTTCAATTCATCTCTTCCAAACTCGTACCATATTCATCCATTCATTCATTTACATTAAAAACATTGTCAAATAGAGTCTCATTACATGCTCTATTACCAATATACAAGTTCAAAACAAATTTTCATATTTAATTTACAAAATGCAATTCAAAAGCCACATTCCGACTACGTCATCACCAAGGACCCAAATGAGGGTCGTCCACTAGCGCTTATCTAACACCTGAAATATGTTCCCATAAAGGGTGAGCCACGCTCAATAGGGTATCTACTAAATAGGCTACTCCCCAACCCAGATGCATATGAAATGTCACATATAATTCAACAAATAAAGCATCCATTCAAATAAATTCATTTCTCAAATAAATGCTACTAATCCATGCCATGCCTTGAGATGAAACTCACGCATGCAATGCAAACCTCAACCCTCCACCAACTCCCATAACACATATCATGTCATACGTATGCATCCGGGTATTCCAAGCTCCCACTATTGGTGTTATGTACACTCAATGACTAATTAATTCATTTTTTGTATCTTTGTGGGGCGATGATTTATGGTATTTCACCAATGGGACACCACACCACCAACAGATTTTCAGGACATCCCACATGTGGCTCCGTTTTCGCCATTACACTTTTCTAGAATTTCACCGCCGAAAAGTGTATAAACCAAGTAACCGAGTCTTGCACCCGAAGGAGAATCTAGTCCTTTTTACTACACCCCGACACGTTTATCCATTTAATCTCCTGTGCAACTCAATCGGACCTTAGTACGACTTTCCCGAGCCCACGAATCAACCCACATAGGTGGTGATTGATTAAAATCATGCACACACACACCCACACTCATGTCGAATGCCCACGAATGCAATGGTACCCGTGCATATGCAAATATAAAGTATAATTACAATTCACAATATCATGTACATCATATCATGAGCATATTATGAACACATTCAATCTCCACAAAGCATGTTACATCTTTTTTCATTCAAATAACATACTTAGTCATTTATAGACATTTTATCGAACACCTATAAGGCACAAAAATTATGTAAACACATAGCATGCTCAAAATATCACATTCTTTGATGAAATTCACAACCAAGCAATTTCATCAAAACCCAATCATGCAAGATTTGATTTAATCATGTTCCATATACCCATTTTCAATTTCTAACACCCTAGGCATGTGTTATAGCGTATATACATGTGTTAGAAGCCCCAAAAGCCCGAAATTAAGCCTCCCAAGCTCGATCCCAGAAATTCCGTCTTTGAGATTTTGGCGAAACTCACGATGTTTGGTATGTCTGCGTAACTCTCTTCGTCAAGAGCAACGTTACTTCTTGGCTCGAAGAAATCCAACGGTCGGATCGTCGTAGATCGAAGGAAGAAGGTGAGAGACTTGTACTTCTCTCTTCTCTCTCTCTCTCTCTTCCGGAAAATGTAGCAACTCAATGGGGGAAAAATCTGATTTTCTCCTCTTTTTATACTCTCTATTGCATGGCTCATAATGCGCCACACGTCCCTTTTCGTTTGGTCCAATTTTATCCCGAAACAATTAAATCTCGTCTCGAGTTAGGTTCAGTATATTTTAATTGAACTAACTTTAAATTATTTCTTCAGTTTCGCGAATAAAATCTAATCACGTTTATTTTAGTCGCGCGATTCTCGATCGCATCGCAAAACGCAAAAAAAAAAAATTCTTACTACCTCGGTATCCAACGAAAATTGACTGTATAGCTAGATTTCTCGAGACGAATCCAACGGTGAGGTCTGTTTCATTATCCGAGTTCTAGAAAAAAATTAGATTTTAAACCCGCATTGTAATGGCTAATTACCATTTTGCCCTTTTTAATAAAATTTTAATTTTTTTCCGGGTTTTACAAGATACCTAAGAACCCTTAATTTATTTATAGACTTAGGTTAATTACCATAATGAAATTGGAATTAAGAATATCCGTGAATGACTATTAAGCTTTTCATGAAAAATATTTTGTAAATCTTAATTGTGTTTTGAAAATATAGAATAAGTCATGTATCAGATCTTATTTGAGCAATATTCCTTAGTGCTCAATGATTAGCCATGAAAAATATTAAATTTCATATATTATTAATAATGATTTACACCAATTCCTATTAATAATGTCAATTATAACATCATTATTTATTTTATGATCGTTGGATTTTTTTGGTATTTTGCAGGTAAATAACAAAAAATTGCGGAGCATTCTACATGCATGAAAATTATGTGAATGGCAAGAAATCAATTCCTTACATTGAAGGATTGATGTGGAAAGCAGAAAAAAATGAATTATAGAGAATTGAAGGTATCGATCCTATGAAAGTGGATTGATCCGGAGCATATCAAAAGTGGACAGAGAGTTTAGGTGGATCGGTCCACATTAAGAGGGATCAATTCATATTGGCTGGTTATTAAAGGATCTATTAAAAAGGATCGATCCATTTGGTTGCTTGGAGTCCAATCCATGAGCCAAGAATCCATAGCCACTAAGCCAAGCCGAAACCAATTCCACAAAGCCACCAAACCAAGTAAAACCATGGAATCAAGCCATCTAGCCAAGCCATTAAACAAATTAAGCCATCAAGCCGTAAAACAATAAAGTAGGGATTGATCCTCTTTAAAGGGGATCGATCCATTTTTTCATGCCTTTTGTCCTTTATTACTTTTTGGGACTGTTTGGTAAGTGGGTATGGGAGGGCTTGACAAGATGAGTTGGGGAAAAATAGTCCAATAGACCCTAAGGGGCTGTTTGGATGGTTTTTTGGGAAGGGTTTGGATTGGCTTTCCCAAACCCTTCCAAACTCAAACCTCTCTTTCCAAAGATGGGATTCAACATTGAATCTAATTCATACCCATGTTTGGTATGCACACGGATATATCACTATTATGATAATATATTTGTTTTAAAATGACTATTTTGCTCCTTCATCAATCTAATCCAACCCCATGTTTGTATACATATATTTTCTTGTGTCCTCATGGTTTTCATATTTGATTATTTTTTCTTCCTAACTTTTGAAATAAAACATGAATGTTGATAAAATATAACTATTATTCATAACCATAATAAAGCGCAATAAAGTATTAACCATACAAGACATTGTAACATTCTAACATTTTGATATACGAGGATACACACAAGACTTGTCCATTCTCAAATAAAGCAAACCGGACGGACATATTCCTGTTACACCATATTAAACGTCATTATACTGGTTACAAACATCTCACATCTATTGATGACATTAATCATTAATGATAACCAAGTCCACAGTAGCCCTATATGGAGACGTGACTGAGTGGAGCCAGCACTGGAAATTGTTGATATATTTCTGCCTTCCCCATATGGCCCAAATATTTCCGTGAAGATCTCGTAATTGGGACAAATCCGCACACACGCTCGAGATGCAAATGTGTCATCCAACAAAAAATGACATATTGGATTTATGCACACATGTACATAATGATTCGTATACTAATATACATATGTAGAAAACTAACAAAAATAAACCTCTAAGAAAGACACTCCGGCTGGATTGATTGGGAAAAGAACTCGGTGTTTATTGTTCCACCAGAACAACCCCGAAGCCTCCATATCTTTCATCTTGAAATGACTACACTTCCAAAAAATAACTAATTCCATCACTAGGCCCAAAGTTAATTGCGATGCTTGCTGACATTCACTTATCATCTCCCACAAACGACTCCAGCCTCCTTCGAGGAATTCACCCGTGTTGACAATAAGCCTCTCCAACTTAAGGTCCATAAGGCAATCCAACATAACACTTCCTCATCTTGTGTTAGCCTCAATCGCCATATTACTTTTAACCATGTTCCGATAATAATACACATTACAAAATCAATGCGCAAGGAATAAGTTAATAACGTAACAAAAATTGGTACATTAGTTTAGTGATACCAATCCATAAAAGTCAATACACAAATTACAAACATAGAATAATTTGATGAGGACAATTTTAGGAAACTTCATCATCATACATGATCGTTCGGTCAAACAAATTTTCCCACAAATGAGCTCAAAATATTGCAAATTATGAAACCCAATATGAACGCTACTACAACAATCATAATTCCATTTTGTGGGACTGGTCCAATTTCTGGAAAGGGTTTTCTTCCAAATATTTTGTATGGCATTAGAATGCGTTCATGTGCTCCAATGGGCCATGGTTCATTCACAGTGTTGACTTCATGTCTTTGCACTGGATTGTTATTTTGGCCCATCACTACAGCGGAAACGTGTTCTGCTAAGGCCTCCTCTGCAGCTTTGTATGACAAAAACGATTTGTATAATGCGCCAGGGTATCCAGTGACAAGCCCGTGGCATTCTGACCAAGTATCAACAATTCCAACCCTTCGGCCACAACATACCATTTCTTCTTCAACCCCATTTTTATTCTTGTTATTGCAGTCATAACTATTGTGAAATGTGAATAACAGAAGAACCATCACTACAGTTTTAAAACACAAACATTAAATACCCAAAACACAATAATCATAAAGTAGTACATTATGATAACATAAAACGCTTATAGATACTTCTACATTGTCTACATACCCACTTTCACACACAACATAAGAACAACACCGAATAAGAGAAAACTTAACATCCCTAAGAAGATTCCATAACACGCGAGTAAGGATAAGTATTAATTATCCATCACAGATGCATTACCCCATAGCACATCAAGAAGTCATGCTGGTCTCTCACTTTTTAGCAAGCTCATGAAGAGGTCCACCTTAATCGGTTCACTAGCAATCTTGTAAGCCGTCTTGTGTCGGTGATCCATCATTAGGCCATCGATTTTTGCCAATTTTGTGTTCAGTTGATGCCTAACCTCAGCAGCATCTTGCTCGTAACCAACCCTCTAAGAAATGTCTAAGAGTTGTTTTCCACAACTTAACACATAGTCACCAAGTATGTCGGTCATTTTACTTATGCTGCGTGCAATTCCATCAGATGATTCACCAGTTTTCTTCTTCCGTTGTTTACGGCTTGTAGGTGTGTCGCCCTGACCAACCACACCATGTTGAGGCTTGATTTTGGACATCCCAATGTCTGCCATGTTTACGTCAGTGTCAACGGCATCCTCAGTATCATACAGTTGAACTCCCGCATCATCAACCCCAACCATCTCTTCCAAATCTTTAGCATACTCCTCCATTGCACAGTCTTTGCCAAAAATTATGCTCCAGTCATTGTAGTAAGGCCAGCTTTTCTCACGCATCCCTTTTGCATTTCGGTCTTTCTGGAAAATAACAGGTCGTTAGTGAATGACTTAAGGCGGATAGTAGTGGGGTTAGGAAATAAGTACCTTCATGTACTTAGCCCAAATGTCATCCCCTTCAACATCTATCTTTTGTTCTGACTCGTTCCACCCAAACCATGACGTGCTAAGCATGGTGAAGAGTGTGGTGTAGGTTTTCTTCTAGTTTTTAATCTTCGACTCAATGTGTGGAGTGGCACGTAGGCCAGTTCCGCCAAGTGCATCAGATAAAGCCTTCTCCAAGTGGTGCAAATATACTGATCTGAACGCGTCGTTTTGTGATTTTCACCCCTGATTGCAAATGTCTTTAAGGGCATTTAAAAGCAAAGATTCTTCGGATGCTATCCACATTCATCTAGGTCCCTTATCAAACTGGGAAATTTCCCTAAAGTGGGAATTACCGACACTTGTCATGACACCACTGCAAATAGCATTGAATCCACAATAGGCCTATAATTAAGTTATTTGCCAAAAATATGTTTTAAAGAAGCGTTAAAAACTTTTACATACACGCAAAACATCTACTAATACCATAACTTGCATGGAATAGAACTTAACAAAAAAAACATTAGGCAAAACAAATCTCATGAACACGCAACAATCTATTGCGACTAACTTCAAGCTACCCTATTAGACCTCTAGTCCTTGTACATGTCAGATGCTAGTTGATCATGCCACACAGTCCAACCATGAGAAGATTCAACGCTATCGATTATGTTATTATCATTCACATTCTCATCTTCCAACGGATGGTCATCCAACTCTTCCTCCACTGGATCATATTTCTTCTCGTTCCTAATAAGATTATGTAGTAAACAACAAGCAGCAATGATTTTGTTGTGCATTGGTACAGGGTAAAAACACGTCATCCTAAGGATAACCCATCTCGTTTTAAGTAGACCAAAGCACCTTTCTATTACATTTCTCACTGTTGCGTGCCTCAAATTGAAATACTTGTGCGCGTTTCTAGGTGTTGCGGCACTATTGGCAAACTCCTGCAAGTGGTATCGCTAGCCACGAAATGGAGCCAAAAAACCTTCTCCATTTGTTTACCCAGTATCCACAAGGCAATATGTACCTACAAGTGCACATAATTGAATAAATCTAAATTCTTCAAGAAACTTAGCAAATAACCAATTCTCTTAAAAATAGTTTTTGTGACCTTACCATGTTCCCACCTTCAACCCATTCCTTCTAGTGATGGCATCTCGCAATACCCTAGAATCAATGGCAAACCCCTCCCACACGGGCAATACATAGATAAATTTCATGTCTTGCCCACAAACGCCCAACACGTTAGTTGTTGTCCACCCCTTCCTGTTCCTATGTCTACCTTGGTGTAGGAGGGGCACTTTGGCCCTAACATGGGTGTCATCTAGTGCCTCTACACATCCCTATAAGCACCAATTACGATGAAAAAAATTGAGTACAAAGGTGTAGTTTAAATTTTATTAGGAAATAATGACAACCACGTTGCTCGTAACTAACTACCTTGAACCACCGTCAATTGGGATCACTGCACCCATTTGAAACCTGTTCAGGCCTCTTCAAGAGTAATCGTCTCAATTTTAGAATAGCTTGTAGAACCATGTTGAAACATCTGCTCACTATATCCCCAGACCTAATAAAGTTGAACTTAACTGGGCGATTCTTGTCATCGTGTCCTATGACACTCAAGAACATCGCAACCATCTTCGACACGCACATTTTTTGTCTTGGTAAGCCCACCGACTTCCCTAACTAAGCAGCACAACACGTGGAATGTATGTTTATCCATCCTAAGTTTTTCTACACATATTCTATCACTTTCTCCGATAAGCCTATGGAGATGCTCACTTTGTACACGGAACCTATCGACTGACCTAGTCAATACACGTGTCTTTTGCTTTTCATTGTCCCATAATGCTATCAAAACCATCAAAATACAAGTACAAACAATAACGAACTCTCTGACTAAATTATTAAGACCAACAACCACAGCTGCTCATGTTTACGAGCCATACTCATTGAAATAATACCACAAAAACTCCAACATATTAATATTAATAATTACAAAAAAATTTTGCAAAAAAATTAACTACATAGTTTCTCTATGTATGTCTGTGTGTTTGAACAATCAAAGTCCCATATTTAATGAAGAAAAAATACTATTCCTACCTCAGTTGTCCAAATGACCACCACATCCATGAAACTCCTCATAGAAATACCTATCTTGTAATAACAATAAAACACACGAATCTGAAAACATTTCAAGTCTACTTGTAGCTTTACAAATAAAAGCCAATTCTTAAATTAACGTGTTGGGACAAAGGGGGTAAAAGGATTTGAGTTAAACAACCTATTAGATAGAATAAAACACAATATATGAAATAGAATGTATCCATGATAATTGAACAATCAACTATTGATCTTATAAATTTTGTATCCCACTAGGCTACATGCACATTTCACGGCCATAACTTTTTCATCTAGTGCACCTGACACATATTGATTACTAACCAAGATTTTATTCCGATTGGACATGATATGCCTATTGATCTCTTGCCCAAGCCTAATTCCTCTCTAGTTTTTGCCTTTTTCATTCACCCATTGTTTTCCTTTCTTCTATGAACTATTGATATTGATTCTATTTTACATCTCTATCAAAATTTCCATATAGCCTCTCCTAATTACCTTTCAGTCACTGTCCTCTTCTCTGCCAATTCGAGAATTTATTGCATTCTATACACCCATTTTTTGGTAAAATATTTCAAAACAATAATCAAATCATGAATGCAGAATTAAGGCTGGGGTTTTTTCATTTTCATATGGGTTATTGATGATCATAGAGAGATGTCGACATGAAGAAAAACCATATTTCACAAATTTTTTCCACTAACCTCCTTTAAGACGGATTGTAGCAGGTAGTTTTCCGTTGAGTTTTGCAACTTTAAATATTATGTGAGGTGTATTTGCTTGCTTGTTATGGGGGCATGCTAAAACTAGATTCATTCATGCCTACAGAGGATGCTTGTTATGGGCATGCTAAAGCTAGATTCATTCATGCCTACAGAGGATGGAGACATTTCAACCATGGAGCAGCAGGTGGAGTTGTAAGAAATTGATGTGTCTGAAGCTTGATAAACAGACATGCATGAAGAGATAGACACAAAACTTGAAATTAACAGAGGGCATTTTTGGTGAAATATTTCAAAAGAATAATCAAAACATGAATGCAAAATTTGAAGGCTAGGGTTTTTTCACAAAACATTAATGCAGAATAATCAAAACATGTCGATATGAAGCTATGAACAAAAACCATATATCACAATTTTTTTCCACTAACCTCCAGATCTCCGATGGCCTGCTCAGTACAGACAACCACCCCCAACCCAGCCCTCAGATGCTCAAATTAAATGTCAAACTACAACATACATTTTCAGGTGAAATGAAAAAATGGAGAAAAAAATAACGTCGAAGATATTACCAAAAATAAAAACAAAAACAAATTTTAGACCATTCCAGACAACCACCCCCAACCCAGCCCTCGGATTGTGCGAAGAAGAAAAGAATTGAATACCCAGACAGATGAATCAAAAATAGGGAATTACCCCGGCTTAGATGTGTTTCTGTCGAAGAACAGGAGGGCTTTATATAGCCCAACCGAAGCATCTCCGAACAATGATTGAGTTGAAAGGGCGAGAAATCTCTCTGCAACTTCATCCCTCACCATTGTTTTTCTTCCATCGGTGGCAGAGAAGAGGACAACCTTCTTCCATTCCCCAGAAATGTCAATCTTGCGCAAATCTCTCTGCAACGAAGCTTCCCAGTTGATTTCTTTCATCGTTGCCAGTGAAGAGGACAAACGTCTTCCCTCTCCCCACATTTCGGTCTTTCCCACAAATTTCATAGAGATTTTGTTGCTCAGTGGATATCTCAGAGAAGATTGTGTTGATCAGTCGATCTTTCCCACCACAGATTGTGTTGATAGGGTTATAGGGTATATTTATCATTTTGTATCCTGAACCCTTTAACCCTCATCCGAAACCCACCCCCCACCGGGTTTGATGAAACCCATGATTTGGGGTTTAAAGTTCAGGCCAATAGCGGGCTGGGCTTGGTAACCCAAGCTTTAAATTTTGGGATTTCAGGGGGTCGGTACCTTTTTTTGTAAATATAGAACAAAAAGTACTACATTTAAAAATATCAGTCAAAAAGTACACAATACATAGCAAATGTCTAAACGACTCCCTTCTGTAGAAGGGAACAGATTCCTAAATATTTGCCTACACAACCGAAACATCAGGGATATCAACTGATACCCATAAACTCCTTCAATATCGCCGGAAAACCTCCATTCTTCAAAGATTGATGAGAAAACTTCCCTAAAACTTCCATTCTTTTCAAAACGACATGTTGATCGCTGAAGAAGAAGTGAAAATCACTATGAATAAGTGATGGGTTTTTTGATGGGTTCACTGTGAATAAGTGAAAATCTCTATAACAGACGGTGATGACTACACCGAAGTTCATCACCAAAGAAGAAGGTTTACATTGTGGTAAAGAATGACGGTTGAGATTGTTGAAGTTTTTGAAAAAGAAGTTGATAACTCAAGAAAAATGTTGTTTCTCCCAACATATTTATTTTATCTACTTTTTTTCCCTCAACTACATTTTTGCTTCTGGTGCTTGGTACTACATGCACACCAAGTGTTCGATCATTTGCCAAAAAAAAAAAAATTAAAGAGGCCATGTACAACTGCATTCTCATGATAGACCTTACCCGTCATCACCACCTCCTCACAACTCTAATTCCACCCACAAACATAATTCACCCTCTTTTGTTTGTTTGTGATACTATGTAATCTTATTTACATTGGATTTAGTTATTCATGATGTGCATTGTGCCCTGTGTCATGTCAATGTATGCAGTGTGACATTGGTTTGTAGTAGTGTGACATTGGCTGGTATCAGTGTGACATTGACTTGTATCAGTGTGACATTGTCGTATACCACTGTGTCAATGTGACATGTATCACTGTGTCAATGTGACATCTATCATTGCTACTTATAAAACATCAAATAATATATATATATATAAATTTAAATTTAAAATATCCATGGAAAAAAAACACTCATAACAACCAATGATATTATATAAGGTGAAAACATATATTCCTCATTACAATTTATAAAAAAAATAAAAATAAAAATAAAATAAATTATACAAATGTAGGGAAGACATGAATGTTTGAATAACTTTAGTTGAATGAAAGAGGAAGATATAATTTAAAATTCAAAAAAAATATAGCATAAAATTAGGAAACTGAATATCTAATATAACTGTCATATTTGTTTCCCATTAATAAAGGAAAATGGCAATTTCGTAAGAGAAAAATTACAATTCAACAAAAGTGTACTTCTTCACCAAACATTTACGCATAAAGGTATTTATACACATATATTTTATATTGAGGTACTTTTACACAAATAAGTAAAAATAGTGTACCTTTTCACAATTTTCCCTTAAATTTTTTGTCAAACATGGGTTTGCTATGTCATTTGGACTATTTTTTCCCAACCCATCTTCCAAAGCCTCCCCCCCCCCCCCAATCCCACTTACCAAACAGCCCCTAAAACTCTTGTTTGGATGACTTTTTTAAGCCATGGACAGTAGTCCCGGGCCGTAGGTGGCCCGACACCTTAAACCCTTAAATATGGGTTTCATCAAACCCATGGGGGGTAGGTTTCGGTCAAGCCATACATGGATTTGTGAGGCAAATATCATTTGTACCCCAAAATTAAACAAAGATTAACCAATGGACAATATAGCCATTTATAGGACAAATATATTATGATAATAGTGATATATCTGTGAGTCATACATGTGTATGTGTTGCAAATCAAACATGGGTATGAACTGGATTTAACATTGAATCTCATCTTTATAAGGAAGAGTTTGGGTTTGGAAGAGTTTGGGGAAGTCAATCCAAGCTCTCCCCAAAAATCTATCCAAACAAGTCATTTAAGGATTGATCCGAGTGGAGAGTGTCAGCCGGTCAATAATCCTAATCCATCTTTACTGTACCAATATTACCCTATTATAAATACACTCTTATGTTATTGAGGAAGTTCGTTCTTCTTTCTACCTTTTGATTTATTTTATTATTTTATTTTTCATCATAATTCTTAGGGATTCAATCATAAATTATTAGTAATCTTTTTGTATTTTCTAGTTAGGGTTAATGGACCATCTGTAATTATTTATTTGAATTTGTATATTTATGAAATTTTATATTTTGATCTCACTGTTAAATCTTGTATTTATTCGATTGATTGAATGTTCTTAGTAAAATTTGATACTTTGTACAATTGTTTGATTATTCATCAATAAGATTAAATTCTTGATATGAATAATACTTATAATTCCTTGTAACTATTTTAATTAATTCTTCAAAAATTATTTTTAAATCAATCAAACTAATTGTTCGTTCATCAAAATATTTTTTGGTTGACAACATTGATGTTAAAAATCAACCGAGATAATTAATATTACATAAAGATAATTTTCTGATAAATATAAGTAAATCTAGATCTCAAAACTAGAAAGTCGTTTTTCAAATTATTGTTTACCCTAAATTTATTTTTACAATTGTTTTTTAATCAGTTCTACTTGTTACGAAACTTGTTCTTTCTTACACTTTATTTAATTTACTCATCCCCTAAGGATCAATCTCGAACACCACCGAATTATTACTACAGCTTGACCGCCTACACTTGTGTGTACCATATTTGGATTCAAACATTGTAGGATTTCTGGCTTAAAAACAAGTAGTGATTGCCCTCTACTCGCTCGCATTTGGTTAGAGCGGTTTGAACACTTAAGGAGACTGAACTGGAGAACCAATGGAAACGACTCTTGAGGCCGCTATTTGACTATTCGAGCAGTATGGGAGACGGCTCGAGCGGTTTGCTCCCTAGAGGTATAGAATGACTTATTTTTCTCTACAAAAACCACCACACTCATGGCTTGAGCAATCGCCGAGAATCTGAGTTCTTCTTGGGATTAAATATACTATATTTTCAGGACCTATATATAGGGGGTTGTAGTTCCTACATAAGGTAAGCTTTTATGAACTAGAAAAGACCCAAAATTTTCTAAAGAGCTCCAAGAACAATCCTAGATCCTTAAGTCCTAAAGGCTAAATTCCTCCATTTCAACTTCACACGTTGGAGAAGAAGATATATCTTGGTGATCTACCATAAACCCACATTGGTATGTGCATACCGAGAATTTTGGGTGCATACTAAAAGATTGCTTGAAAAATCTAGACGATTCATCGTAGTGAGAGTGTTCAAGTAAAGCTACTCACAACTTTGGTGGGGTACATCAGGAGGAGAGATTTACAACATAAAGGAGCATTTAATCATGGGGATTGGTTAAGGTATACGATTCAAGTACTTATAAATTGATTTTGAATTTAGTGGATTATGCTCTAGGTGAACTAGGTATCGATTCTGCGTTTTTTTTTCCAAGAGGGTTTCCATGTCAACAAATTGCTTGTATTGTGGATGACTTTTATTGCTTTACTTTTCATACATACTTGCAATAGCACACACAAATACAATGTGTTCGATGAAAAAGCTTATTTGGTTGTGTTTTGAAAAATTGAGTTTGGAAGGATTTGATTGATTGATTAGAGTGTTGAGCTTGGCGTATACATACATTGCATCTACTTATTCATAAGAGGTTATTTTTATGGGTAAAAGGGGTTCAATGGTCCAATTGACAAATTTATTGTTTAATTTGATATTTGAGGTTGATTAGGGTTTAAATTAGTAACTGTCCGAGCGATAATTTTAATTAACATATTCATCAGCCTCTAGTTTATGTCAAACAATTCTACGTTTATAATCGTGAGGAAAAGTCCACTAGAATCTCCCCCTCTCCTAGAACCCAAATTAGACCAAATCGTCACTTATTGTTACGAGCTCTACAATACCAAACTTGAACTTGTCCAAACTTTCTCACACAACTAGATCTTGTATTAGGTTAAAACTCCCTTCTTGAATTTTTAAGCTCACAAATTCAAGGTTTATTTTTATCACTAAATGCAAGTAATATTCTGTACAGAATCTTTTCCAAAGTTTTAATAATTTCAAAAACTGAATGTGCGTCTACCTCTATTGGGGTTATCACAGAAAATAAACTGCTTAGAACATCTCCAAACATGACTCAAATTTAAGTTAGTATTTGAGTAAAAAGCTTGTTTTGATACAAATGGCTCCAATGGACAAACTCAAATTTAAAAGAGAAACTTAAATTTAAATGAGGACAAACCCAAAATTAAATGAGAGTAAATATGGTAATTGGATCTTTAAAAGAGGGTGAAATCTCACCATTAAAAATTTGGGTAAGGATTTGAGTCTCCCTTAATTTGAGTAAAAAAAAATCTCCCTTGATTTAGTATAAGTTTGAATAAAGATTGAAACAATTTTTTTAGATTTTTTTACTCAAATTTAAATTTAAATCAGGGTTGAAGATGCCCTTACGAATCAAGTAATCGTCTCAAACGCAAAATTGGGGTTCAAATAGTCATAAAGCTTTGAAATTAGATGAGTTATGATACGACAGGCTGGAGTGGATTTTTTTAAGAAAAAATGTAGTCAATTGAGTTCCACAATAAAAGGATTTTTTTTTTATCATGCAATGCAACAATGCAGATTCTTATTTCATCATTTTCAACAACGAAACCAGTGGTTAAGCATGTCCTTTAGTAACTGGTTTAATTCATTCTCACACCCCTTAAGAGCTAACCATCCTTGTCCCTTTGGATATATGGTTTAGACTAGTTCAAGCCACGACGGTAAGCCGTCGAGCTCGATGAAATAGTCAGCACAAACCTGAATACACTGCAACAAAAAAAAAAAAAAAAAGAACTAGGCTTTTTCTACCCTAAAAGTGGTATCCGTCAAATCCTCTACCTTCTTACCTTCCTATATGAGCAAAATGGATAAAATCATCAGTGAGATGTTAATAGGTAGAGGAGCCCTAAATTAGGAAGAGTCTTTTTTTTCTTTGATGATGCTAGACTGACTAAAAAAAAAGATAGAAAATAATCATGCTTTTGGCTTACTTTTATTCATTTATAATTCAAGTTTTACTTACCAGATTGACTATCACATCATTTAGTTCCTATTTTTTATTCTATTTTTTTGTCAATCTCACATTGCCATTTTTTCCCCACTTTTTTTTTTTTTTTTGCGGGGGGGGGGGGGGGGGTGTTAAGTTGGAGGTGACTAACTAGTATCTAACAAGACCTCACAATTTATTTTGCAATAAGAATTTAGCACCAAAATGCTAATACTAAATCTAGTATACTGCACAATTTAACAAAAATATTAATTGAAAAATTAAACAACGCCATAAATTTATTGTGTTTGTCAATCATCAAGCAGAGTTCCAGCCAACTGCCTCCACAATGAAAGGGTTCATTTCCCATATCTAGACACGAGGAACAAATAGTAGTGATTACTCGGGCTTCACCTTCATGTTTGCCAAAGTTTGCAAGTGTTTGCCTCAAATTGGCTTATAAAGGGGTCAATAGAAAACTGCTCTCTTGCTCCAATGTCCAGTGCACAGGTGAAGCTCGAGAGCTCACTTCTCCACCAGGAATAAACATTGGATGCCATCATAAATGAAACGATCTGCAATGGAGAAACAACAAATATTATATAACAGAGGATTACACTCGAAATACAATAAATTTTGATTTTGTCTCATTCTTAACTCTTCCAAAACAAGATACAACAATTGTAGCCCCTTCATTGAATTCCACTACATGGTCCTTTGAAACCAACTGTTCCTCATTTTGTTGACCCTCGCTACTGTCACAGGGTCCATGCTCCATGTTCTTATTAACGAATGTGCTTTGAGGTTTGTAGGCTCAATTAATGATGTGAACAATTGCATGGTCCAGAGTATCTAGCCAGTACAGTAGTTTCACTCGTAGATCTCTTTGTTGCTGGGATGTAAAGCATGTGATGTCCTCCAGTTCCAATTCAAGTCTGAATGGGCCACCATATGAAATAGTTGGTTCTAATGTAGTAAGGGTATCCAAATTTTCATGATAACTCCACCCCCCCCCCCCCCCCCCCCCCCCCCCCCCACACACACACACACAAACCAACACCAACAAAAAAAGTACACACACAAAAACAAGATCCGAATGAGAGTAGAGCTGGCCAACATTCTAAAAGCATACATCGCAAATAACTGAGAGTGGTAAGCAAGGCAGAAGCATGTGCAGGTAAGGGTTTGGAGACCATGATAATGCTCCTACGTGAAATTAGTGATGGTGTGGCAATGGCAGTAATTATGTTCAATTTCATGGGACTATGTTTCCCTCACTTGTTGGAAACCAAACAAAAAATGCGGGTAAGACGTAATTAGGTGAAAAACGGATGGGGCAAAAGGTTTTCCAAGAATTTGAAGTTTCTTCGACATACATGGACCAAAGTATCAGACAATAACTAACGGCTCGGCCAAGTTATATCCAACTCAACACCTTCCTTTTTTATATCATTGTAAAATACGAGCCCCACACGATTCAGTTGAGTCGGACGGAATGTCTTTGAGTAATCCTTAGTTAGCTGAGTCATCGTCGTTGAATCGACCAAAGCCATCCAGCAATGCCGCGATATGGAATGAATCTCTTATCAAATTCAAATTCAAATTCTTCTATCTAGCAAGTTGTGCATATCAATAGGTGAAGCCATGACCTAAGTGTGTCAGTGCCTCCAAGTTGATGGCAGAGATCGTGTCCTTCAACCATACCAGCATATCACATTTTGCACCAGATACTTTCTACTTATTTTGCTTTTTCTCCTGCCTCCTGAGTTTCTTATAGGCATTACAGATTAGCTTTTCTTCTAATCATAGTCCGTATTAACTCAATTGCTTTACTTACTAATATTCCTACATTCTAAGTTTCTTATCTATGCCTACTACCTTGGGCTTGCTCCATTATCTGTTCTATTAGTAACTCATAAGTACTGTCTTGATCCTTGCCCACTTTTCAATCCATCAAAGTACCCTTGCCCATTTTTATGAACACTCAGAGGCAGGCGCTATGCTCACCTATGGGAACATTCCAGCCCATACTCATATATTTGCAAGTGAACTCATCTTCATAAGGGATCTAACAAAGGTTTTACATCGGCTGTCAAGTTACCTAATGCAACCCCCCCCCCCCCCCCCCCCCCCCCCCCCCCCCCTTCTCTTAACGGAGACCAATTGTTTAAAAAGATAAGACCCAAGGACAGCAGAGGTGTTATTTCCTTTTCCAATAAAAGTTTTCTGACATTCCCTTTACCGAGAAAGAGATAAACTTCAAAATTTCAGAACTAGCTGACCTCACCCAATATATTGTGTCAAAAAGTTCATACTTGGAAAACTTGTATACATTTGTCCTACGTAGACTGAGGCACACCAGCAATGGAATAACAATCCTATCTAAAAAAACAGTAATCCTCACACAACCGAGAAGTGAACAGCATCGGTCCAAGAATAAGAACATCTATAATCCTGAGATACTAGCAAATAAAGAATAAAAGGCCAGCAGGTACAATACTGCAAAACCAATAAGCAGAATGATAATGATGATAAAAATAACAGCATAGCAGGTAGCTCTTGTTCAGGCTTCTTGATCTATCCTCTGCACCAGAAACTTGTACTCCAATACTTATTAAGAGAGATGTGTGTCTAATGCAGGTAACAAGTGGTGGCAGGTTTTAACTGAGTAGACATCCAACCAGACTCCCAAAAAGGGAAAAGTTGGTAACTCAGATTAAGATTGACTTGATGATGTAAATAACTATGACCCTTCAAATGACTAGCACAAATTACGAAGTTACAATTTACGTGCAATTAAGATATTTTAAAGCATATAAAAGAAAACAATATTCCTTGGTTTCCACTATCTTAAAATGAAATGCGAAATCCAAATTCACCCAATAAACGATGATAAAGTGCGGACGGAAAAAATAGTGAAACTGATGGATTTAAATAGGCTCATGCAAGCAGTACCTGCTAGTCTACTCGCACCCAGCAAGTAAGATAAAAAGCTCTTCATCAGTTATTGCTCCCAGCTCCATAGCCCTTTCCAGAGCACCTAGGCCCCCACCATCTTTAATTGATGCCCGTGCACCTCTGAACAGCATATGTTTGGCGCATGGCATAAAAAGGAAATTATCAGTACACCATAGAGCTACTTATAACATAGTTACCCAAACCAACTGTCAAGGCTTCAAATTCATTTTGAAATTAACTGGCACAGGGGGCGTCTCTCAGTGACTCGCGCTCAGAGGGTTGTTTTACACAAATAGTTGTTTTTAGTGCTTCAAATTACAGATTTAACTACTGCATCCTTTTCCTCCGTTAACTCTTCAACAATACAAATAGAACAACAGTAACACCATAATCTCAAGAAAAGTAATGACTTCTAACAAACTTTCAAACAATAACTTATATTAGACAACCATGAAGTATGGACGAAGGTATGTTGCACGGCATGACCAAGTCAACACAAAAACTCCAGAAAAAAGCAGGCCAGATGTACACAAGTAGATGGCAATGACTAAATATATTTGTTTGATATATGAAAACAATCATTCCTTCGACAAAACCTGCATGTTTCTATAATCTTTAGATAAAACCAGACATTTTAATAGTTCCTCTAATTTGATCAATTTCAAAACTGCTCCTTATTGTGCTAAAAGAAAGCGATACCCAGTTTTCAAGCTTTATTGGATCACAAATTGCCATTTGTTAAAGAAGGGTAGGAGATGTGTTTAGAAATAGCTTTTGAATTGTGAACAGGGCAAAGAGGTATCATACCTTGTCTATGAGTGTCCAAGAAAGTATCAAAGTTCGACATGTGTCTGACAAGGTCATGAAACTTCTTCCTCAGTAGTGTTAAGTTTAGGATTAGAAAGAATTGGTAGAGAATTGTGTTATGTGTTATGTATTGTGTGTTATTTCTAGACAAAGGGTAGTTTAGTACTTTGTGATTATATATAAAAGGCGAGTATAGTTGTGTAACCTAATATACTACCCTTTTCCCATTATCTTGTCTCTCTTTCTCTTCTCTTCTCTTCTCTTCTCCTAAACCCTAATTACTCCATAATCTAAGTTGGTATTAGAGCATTGATCCAAAATTCGAAACCGCAAAGTTATTGGAAATCATCGAAATTTTTCTGACCTAAACTTAATAGTGTCAAAATTTTCTAAAATTTCATGAGCAGATTCGAAATCTTTTTCTAAGATTTATGGTTATTTTCTTGCAACTTTTTGAAGCCATCTTATGGGTGTTTCCAATTTTTGAATGTTTTTCGGTTCCAAAGGATTTCGACTTCATATCTAACTGTTTTGGGCAATTGTCGGGCTATTTTTTGGTCGAATCTCTTTGGTATGGTGCTACTAGGGCTACGATGGAGTACCCATGTATATTTGTTGCGATTAGAATGGATCTCAGAGGTTTATTTGGCTAGATCTGCTGTGTTTTTGGGCCTCAGGTCGGTTTTTAGCCACTGTTTGGCTACTGGATTGTATTCTAACAGCTATTTGGATTGTGTTTGACTACTGGTGGAGGTATTTTCTAGTTTATGGTCAATCCTTGGGCTGAGTTTTTTCCCGTGATTTCTTGTTGTTTGCATTAATCCGATTTTGGGGACATGTCAGAAGGTAGTGTGCTTTCTACCAACACCGGAGGAAATGAAATAAGCCATTTTTAAGTGCTCTAGCAAACAACCCTTCTCTTCAAATTCGTCCAGAAGTTCTATTTCATTTTTAAGTGCTCTAGCAAACAGCCCTTCTCTTCAAATTCGTCCAGAAGTTAGATAGAAGCAACTATTTGTCATGGTCACAGGCTTGTTTGTTATCGGTTCAAACTATTTCCTTAGATGGATATTTGACTGGAGAAACTATGAGGCCTAATGAGTCAAACTCTTCCTTGAAGCAGTGGGCATCCAAAAATGTCTTAATTATGTCTTGGTTACTTAATTCAATGCAACCCTCCACCAGTCGTGACTTTCTATTGCTATATACAGCCTGTAAGATTTGGACTGTTATGGCTCACATATTCTCGAAGAGGAAAAGATGCCAAGGCATATGATCTTCAGAAGAAAGTTTGTGAAACTAATTACAAGGACAATACCTTGTAGTCTACTATGCACAGTTGACTACCTTGTGGCAGGATACTCCTACTATTGATAATCCAGTTGTTGATGACTCTGAGCTTCTTATTGCAATGTGAAAGGGTGTTCGAGCTTGTGTTCAACATCCTATCTGTAACTTTGTCTCTCATGTTTCGTTGTCTCCATCCTATCACTCTTCTGATTCCTCCTTTTCTTCTGTGTCTAATTCTCAAGTTTGGAAAAAAATTCTCATTGATCCTAAGTGGAGAGAAGCTATAGTAGAAGAAATGAAAGCCTTGACGAAAGGTGACACATGGAAGTTAGTTTCTACTCCTCCCCGAATAAGGGCAATAGGGTGCTGAGGGGTGTTTACCATCAAACAACAAGCTGATGGGACTGTTGAGAGGTACAAAGTTAAGCTGTTTACTAAGGAATTTACTCAGATATATGGTATTGGTTATCTAGAGACTTTTGCTCTTGTGGTAAAGATGAATTTCATACGTGCTCTTATCTTTTGTGCAGCAAATTTGGGGTGGAATTTGCCGCAGCTAGATGAAAAAAATATCTTTCTCCACAAAGACTTGGAGGAGGAGGTGTACATGGAGATTCCTCCATGTTTTTCATCTCAGATAACTGAGGGAAGGTGTGTAAGTTAAAGAAGTCTCTCAACGGGTTTAAGCAATCTCCCAAAGCTTGGTTTGATAGGTTTCTTAAAGTTATGCTAAAATTTGGATATAAACATAGTGGAGAGGAAACTTACACAAAACCCCATGTGCCCAATATGTGGAAAGGAAAAAGAAACAATTGAACACCTTTTTCTATTATGTCCCTGGGCCTCCAATGTATGGCAGGATTGCCCCTTTAACATAGTCATAAATAGGTATGAAATTACAAGGATAGAAGTTTGGTTGATGAAACACCTAGAACAATTGGCAAGGACAAGAACTATAGATTTGCTAAGCCAACCCCTATTAGCACATTTGTAATGGTCCATTTGGAAGGCTTGCAACCAATGGGTATATCAAAGTCAATACCCTAACTGCAAAGGTGTAATCAATCAGGCAATCCATCCAGTGTAGAACTCTAACAAATTGAAGCTGTATCAGGTAGCCAGCCAGATTCACAGCATATGGAGACTACATGCCCCCCTCCCCCAAGTGGGATTTATGAAGATAAATTGTGATGGAGCCTACTTGACTACAACCAGAAGAGGAGCTTATGCGACTATGGTACACAATTATGAAGGTCGACTGATAAATGGGACTGCTGCAAACATTATAGCCACTTCACCTTTAGTGACTTAAGCTAGTGCAGTAAGAAGGGCATGCAGGATGGCTGTGGAAGAAGCTTATCATCTGATGATCATAGAATCCAATTCAAAAGAGCTCATTGATTGTCTCAAGCAAGGGCCAACAGCAACCGGTAGATTGAATTAATCCAACGAGATATTTGGTATTATGCAAATTAACTGCCTGACATTAGATACAGCTAATGCAACTCAGCAGCCCACACAGTGACCAAACAAATCAGTCAAGGAGCCATACCTACACATTAGATAGCCTACCCTCCACTGCAGCTGATGGAAATCATTCACAGGAAGGCAAGAGTAGGAAAAAGATGAAACTAAGACTGTACACATGATTATCTATTTTAATGAATGTTTATATTTTGACCAAAAAATAAATAAAAAATTTCATGCATGATCCTCGAACTCTCCACCTCGAAGTTGTTTATCATATTTTGAGGTATCTCAAGTCAACTCCAGAAAAAGGGATCGTATTCTCCAATAATAGTCACTTGAAACTGGAAGCATTTAGTGATACAAATTGGGTAGGTTCAATGGAAAATAGATGGTCTACTTCAGGTTATTGAACCTTTATTGGAGGAAATCTTATTACATGGCAAAGCAAGAAGCAAGTAGTGGTGGCAAGGTCTAGTGCGGAGGCTGAATACAGAACCAAACATGTTGAAATTGATTGACACTTCATTAAAAAGAAGTTAAACAAGGATTTGATTTGAATGCCTTTTGTGAACTCAGAAAATCAGTTAGCTGATGTTTTCACAAAGGGGCTTAATAGTAAGGTTTTTCATCCCATTGTTTGCAAGTTGGACAAGAGGGATATTTATACACCAACTTGAGGGGGAGTGTTATGTTATATGTTAGTTATGTTACACAACTCTCTTCCCATTATCTTGTCTCTCTTAATCTTTTTATCTCATCTCTTCTTCTAAACCATAATTACTCCATAATCTAACTAATTGTGTGAGAGATCCATTGTAATGAGTGGTGCACTTATTCCAGAAAGTAAAGTTGAATGGTGCACTTATTACAACCACAAAAATCATGAAGTAAAACACCGCCCAATCTGGATTGTATATTTATATAACTCAAGCTTGTAGTAAATGATAGTCAAACTGCTATGATTCAAAGCCTTACTGAACATATCCAGAAGATGATCCTCAAATTTCACAAATGGTGTAGATGCTTCCCCTTAGTATCTTTCAATATGTTTAGTTCTCTCATGAAACACTACATTAGAAGCTATCCAACATGTTTTGTACAAAACAACTAATGTGTGTTTCAATAGGAAATTTCCTGCAATGCTAGCTTACTCACAATGAGTGTTGTTACCTACATTTAGCTTCTACGCTTGATCTTGATTCCACAACTTGTTTATTGCTCTTCTAGAACCAAAACCCCCCCAATAAAGTATAGCATCTCATATTGATCTTTGATTTGAGAGAGATCCAACTAAATTAGCTTCTGTAAAACCTTCCATTCCAAGATGTCCACTATATCGATACAACAATCTAGGTCCAGGGCTCGTAAAAAGTATCAAAGGATTTGACTAAAAACATCTCAATGTGATATTCTAAGTGCACCCATAAACTAACTCACAACACTTACATCATGTGCAATATCATAACACTTACTACGTACATGGAATTTCAAAAGTGCATCGTTATCCACCAAAAGTTCTAGATTTGAATATAGAGGAACATCAATTGGCCAGTCATCATCAAGTAAACCTATTTCTCCTAGCATATCAAAAAAAAAATTCATCTAAGATAAACTAATCTCCATCTTAGGCCTAGCAACTTAGATATCCAAAAAGCAACTAAATTTGCGACATACTTTAGTATAAAACAGATGCCTAAAAAACATTGAACTTAGCAATACCATTAAAATCATCACCAGCAATTATAATCATATCAACATAAAGAAGTATGACATGTTTCAGTATTTCAGTCAAATAAAGGAAGACTAATATGATTGAAACCTAGAGAGACCGAAATCTAAAAGTGCCAATGAAGATATATCAAATAGTACTCTTAGTGGATTCTTAATTAACTCTATAGAGTGACTTCTTTAATCAAGATGTGGTTGCTCAAAATAAACAACCTCGGCCAAGTGACCGGGGCAACAAGGCATTTTCAACATTTAACTAAAACAAGGACCACTCGAGATTAGCAACAAATAAATCAACACACAAGGAGAGAAATATTAGCAATCCTAGTGGCATTATGCCCTATTCATTGTATCTTTCAAAAACCGGATAAGGGAAAAAATGATTTCACAAATCACAGTGGTAGATCATATGGTGGTAAGTACCTTTTGGACACTGAAGCTTCTTATTTTACTGATCAAGCTCTTCGGCATGATAATGTTTTAACTCTTCAGCTTTTGCATAAGTGGCGTAGACCTTTGGGCCATCTCTTTTTTGGTGTTTTAGAGAAACTTTTCCTTAGTAAATGTTAGAGTTCTTATTTTCTTATTTTATATATTGAGTCATATGTTAATTAGTGTAGGGTAATATTGTAATTACTCAAAACATTGCTTGGTTATAAATAAGGTGTAGGGCAACAGAGCTAACACACAAGATTATTCTTTCATACCTTTCTTTCTCTTCTCTTTCTCTATTTCTCAACATCTTCCTAACCCTAATATTGACTTTTCTATTTCAACTAAGTATCAGAGCAATTCATCTAAGACAAAGCAAGAGAGGAAAACACAACGTACTAGTCATTGCTGACGTCATCATCGGCGATGATAACGTCATGCTAACGTCAAACTTTTTCAGCGACAAAAGCTACTGCTAGAATCGACCCTTCTCACTGGTATTTTATGGTGATTTGAGACAGTTTTTGAGGTTGTTTGGATGATGTTTTCTATTTTTAAATGATTTTCGAAAAAGTGTTTTTTTTTTTGCAATTTGCTTCCCAGGACCCATCAGTACTGTTTCGATCTCTCGCATCACACTTGAAAGGTGCGACTAGGGCATAGGGGTTAGTGGTGAACGACCCATGCCTTGTTGAGTTGGTTTTGTGGTGTAGAGGGTGTCGGCAGTGAGTTTTTTGGCTTTAGACGTGGTCGAACTCCACTATGAGGCCTGGCTTGATTGGTGTGTTGTGCAAGCGCCGAATTGAACCAGTTAGTACCTTCCTGAGTTGCTCTGCCCTCTTGGCTGTTTATGATGGTGTTTTTGGCTGAGTTCCAAACCTGTCGGCATTCCAGACCCTGCTAATTTGCCGAAACAGTGTCGAGCTGTTTAGGATTTTTTTTTTTCTAGCCCTAATTGGTTTTGGTTGAAGCTTTGGCAGTCTTTTTTTTCCTGGCATTCTAGTCCTTGATTCTACATCACTGGTGTTTAGGTTGTTGTGGAGCTTAATATGGCTACTTCTACGGATCAAAATGATACGTCAGTGGATGGCTCAGTTCGACATGTCTATTCTAGGGATGATCAGGTTCGGCAGATTACTTCTGTGAAGTTAAATGGAACCAACTATCATTCTTGGTCTCATGATATTAAGGTGTTTTTGCGAGCAAAAAGAAAAGTCAAGTATTTGACTGAAAGTCCTCCTGCTGAGAAATCCACGGGTGAAGAAGATTGGTGGAGTGAAAATTCCTTGATGATGACCTGGTTATGGCTTAGTGTGGAACCATTAGTGGCTTCTAATGTCCAACTTCTTGATACTGCTAAGAAGATTTGGGACTCTTTTGAGGAGATCTATTCACAAGAACACAATGTATCCCGGATCTATGAACTGTTTGAGCAAATGTTGAATACCAAACAAGGCAATAAATCCCTGACTGAGCATTATGGCACTTTGACAGAGTTGTGGGAGGAGCTTCTACTTTATCAGTCATTGAGTGTGGATCTAGAAGTACAGCGACGGCAGCGTGAAGAGTTTCAGGTTGTATTATTTTTATCTAGTCTTAATTCTGAATATAGGGTGTTCAAAGATAATATTTTGGCTAATGAGAAACTTCCTACTGCTGTCAATGCTTATTCTTGCCTTCAGCGAGCCTCTCTGACTCGTGGGACTTCTTCATCCTCCCCGGATTCCTCTGCATTACTTTCTAGCAATGATCGAAATTTCTTTTCGAAGTACCGTTTCGGTCAGCTCGAAAACATAATCGTTTTGGAAACGCAATGAAAACGCGGAAAAAATATGGAAACACGTGAAAACACAAATACAATCTATTTATTTGTAAAGAGAAGCTTAATAATTGATTAATTGAGCATGTTTATTGGGTTAATGTCCATTTATATAAGATAACATCAAGTCTGAGGCAAAAAAAAAAAAAAAAGGGTTTGACACGAGGCGAAAATTACTTCAATTAGTTTTAAACATTAATTTTTATAAAACAAACACATTTTTACATGTATATATGACCATTTTAAATTAAATATGACATGTATAACAATTTTAAATTAAAATGAGAACAAATTTATTATTTGCATGTTATTATAATACTAAATTACTAATTTAAATTGTGTCATCAAATTACTAAGTAATTATTTCATTAATATTAAAAATATTACATGAATAATTTTTACAAACATAAATACTTAATTTTAGATATTAAATATACCATAAAATTAATTGCAGTTATTTTGATAAGTTAATTAACAATAATAAGTTATTTATTAATTATAAGGGCTATTAACAACTATAAAGGAAAAAATGAGGGGCTGAAATGACAATTATGTTAATTAAAACAAAATAAAAAGGGCAAACAGTGAGTCAGTGACCCCTTCATTCCAATCGCACAGACCACAGAGAGAGAAAGAGAAGATCAGAGACTCCGATCAACTGCGAGAGAGAGAAGATCTGAGACTCCGATTGATGAAGATTTCGATTGATGAAGACTCCGATCGATGAAGAGAGAGAAGACAGATCGATGAAGAGAGAGAAGACAGATTGATGAAGACCCAGCACTAGTTATCGACAGAGAAGAATAAGAGAAAAGAAGAAAATTGTACCTGAGGAGGTTGGAGTTGGATGTGAGGACGACTCCTGGTAAGCCGCTAACTCATCTCCTTTCGATTTCTGAGCTTGTCTCTTCTGTCTATCTCTCTCTCTCTTCAGTTTTGCTGGAGAAGCTGTCACAGGAGAAGAAGTTCTCCCCTTTTTGGCTGCAGGAGTCTAGAGTCTGGACACTGCAAGTCGAATCAAATCCCTGTTTCGACCAAAACAATCCGAAACAGTAACATTTCGCTTGAAACGCAGGAATTTTAATTTTTCACCCTTGTTTCGTGTCGGTGTATTAAAAATTCGAAACATTTCGGACGTTTTGACACGATATTTCAATCCTTGCTTTCTAGTCATGGAAGCCATGGTGGTTGTAGTAGTGGTCGCAGTGGTGGTCGCAGTTGTGGACGACCTCCAGCTCAAGGTGGTGGTCGTGGTGCTAGAGGTACTAGTAGAGGAGGACATGGTAGTCGTAGTGGTCGTGGTAATCGTTCTAAGTAGAAATGTTCTTATTATGGTGCTACTGGACACACTGAGGATTATTGATGGGATAATTATGGGAGACCAGCATATGTTAATCAGGTTTCTGATGAGCCGACACCACCTGTATCTCAGCCATCACTTGTATCTCAGCCATCGATTGGTGATCATGCTCCATCTACATCTGGCTCTCATGATGAACTTACTTCTCATTTGTACCCAAAAAAAAAGAACTTACTTCTCACTCAGCCAGCTCATCCAACAATTATCTTCCCATATGCCTACTTCAGCTGTTGGTTTGACCGCTACAATTAATTTTGCACATGTGGCAGTTTAATCAGCTTCACCATCTTAAATTATTGATTCGGGAGCTGGTGCACACATGTCTGATATTTCCTCCTTATTTTCTAATTTTCACCCTTTTAACTCTCGTATTGTGTTAGCAGATGGTTCCTTTAGACCAGTGCGTGGGACTGGTGATCTTCATTCTACTAAATCCATGTATTTACCATCTAGTTTATTTGTCCCTCAATTTTCTTTTAACCTATTATCTGTTAGCCAATTGACCAAGTCTTTACAATGTTCGGTGACCTTTTCTCCCTCCACTTGTGTTTTTCAGGACCTCCAGACGAAGAAGGTGATTGGTTCGGGGCATGAGCAAAATAGACTTTACTATTTGGATTCCAGAGATGCAGTCCCTGCCTTGAGTGTTATCGTATCTCCACTTCAATGACATTTTCGATTGGGTCATCCTTCACTACAGAAGCTTCGTCAAGTCATTCCTAGTTTGAGTCATTCTGTTTTGTTAGAATGTAAAACTTGTTAATTAGGCAAGCATCACCGTAGTTCTTTTCTTATTAGTAGTACGAATCGTCAATCTAGTCCTTTTGATATTGTTCATTTTGACATTTGGGGTCCTTCAAGAATAAAGAGTATCTCTAGATTTCATTATTTTGTAATCTTTGTAGACAATCATTCTCGTATGACTTGGTTGTTTCTTATGAAGAATCATTCTGAATTGTCTAAAATTTTTTACACCTTCTATAATGAGATTCTAGTACAGTTCAAGAAACGTATTAAGATATTTCGTTCTGATAATGCCCTTCGGTATGTACAATCATTTATGCATACATTTTGTACTGATCATGGTATCATTCATCAGAATACCTGTCCACACACATCCCAACAAAATGGTATTACATAACGAAAACATCGTCATTTATTGGATGTTGCTCATACTCTCATGTTTAACATGCATGTACCAAAGCCTTACTGGGTAGATGTTATTCTCACAGCAGTTTATCTTATTAATCGGATGTCTTCTTTCGTCTTAAGTAATAAATCTCCATTCTCATTACTCTACCATAATACGTCACCCTTCGGTCTTACCCCTCGAGTCTTTGGTTGTGTTGCATTTGTTCATCTTCTGGGTTCAAGACGAGATAAGTTTTCCCCTTGATCGGTTAAGTGTGTCTTTCTAGGATATTCCTGTACTCAAAAAGGCTATCGTTATTATGACCCCATCTCTTATCAGTAGTATGTCAGTGTCGATGTTACATTTTTTGAGTCATCTTTTTTTTCTAGTTCTGGGAATACCTTTTTCCCTCAATTTGATATCTACTACTCGGGGGAGCTCGTATTGCCCCTTGTACCAAATGTTATATCTTCTTCTTTTCAGATTCCTGACCCCTCATTGCAGGTTTATCGTCGCTCTCTAGACAGACAGGTTGTTCCATATGCTCCAGCTTCCCAGCTAATGCCTGCTTCTACTGAGGTCACTTCTCCTGAGTTGTCTACTGTATTACCTTCGTCTGATTTGCCTATTGCATTACAGAAAGGTACTCGTACTTGTACTCAACACCCTATTTCCAACTTTGTCTCTTTGCATTGACTTTCCTCATCTTTTCGATGTTTTGCATCCGCCCTGTCTTTTGTATTTGTTCCTAATTCTTTACAACAGACCTTAATATCCACCGGATGAAAACTTGCTATGGATGAGAAAATTCAAGCACTCTGTGACAATCATACTTGGGATCTCACATCACTTCCTTCTGGTAAGCAACCTGTCAATTGTCGATGGATCTACTGTGAAATATCACCCTGATGGGTTTGTTGAACCCTTGAAGGCACGGTTGGTTGCTAAAGACTATATCCAAACTTATGGTGTGGATTACTGTGAGACTTTCTCCCCAGTTGCTCGTCTTAACTCTATCAGAATTCTTATTTCTGTTACAATCAATTTTGACTGACCCTTGTATCAATTGGACATAAAGAATGCTTTTTACATGGAAATTTGTAGGAGGTGTATGAGTCGGCCCCCAGGTTATGTTGTTTCACGCTAAGAACAATTAGTCTGTCGGTAGAAGAAAGCACTTAGCGACTTGAAACAGTCACCACGTGCTTGATTTGATAAATACTACTGTACTTTAGTTTGGCTTTCAGCATTCTACCTCATATCATTCAGTCTTCATTCTTCGGTCTACTGCAGGCATTATTATTGTCATTGTGTATGTCGACGACATCATCATTAGTGGTAATGACTCAAATGGTATTGTTTGCTTCAAGGTCTATTTGGAAAAGCAGTTTCACACTAAAAATTTGGGTCTCTTTCAGTTCTTCCTAAGGATTGAGGTTTTGCCTAGTCAAAGGAGGGCATCAGTCTATGCCAACGGAAGTACGTATTGGACTTACTATCTGAGACGGGCACTCTTGGTGCGCGTCCGATTGATACACCTATGAATCTTACAATTAAGTTAGACTCTGAGAGTGGTGAGGTGTTTGATGATATAGGGTGCTACCGAAGGCTAGTTGAAAAATTGATTTATCTCACAGTTACACGCCATGATATTACATATTCTGTTGGTACAGTTAGTCAGTACATGTATGCTCATCGTCAGCCTCATTGAGAAGCTGTCTGCTGCATTCTTCGATACCTGAAAGGAGCTCCAAGAAAAGGACTATTATATCGTTCTTCATCATCCATAGTTGCTATTGGTTTTTCTGATGCTGACTGGGTAAGGAGTCGTGGTGATAGACGGTCTACATCTGGTTATTGTACGTTTGTAGGAGGTAAACTTGTTACTTGGCACAGTAAGAAGCAGAATGTTGTTGCCTGCTCTAGTGTAGTGGCTGAATATCGTGCTATGGTTCATACTGCTTGTGAGATATTATGGGTTTGTTCATTACTTTGTAATATGGAACTTGGTGTGTCTTTCTCTATGAAGATGCATTGTGACAATCAAGTAGTTATTTTCATTGCAAGTAATCTAGTATTCCATGAGCATACCAAACACATTGAGATGGATTGTTATTTCGTCTAAGACATATTGATGCGGAAGGAGATCATCACTCCATATATTAAGTCTGTTGATTAGCTGAGTGATATTCTTACCAAACCATTGGCTCAGTCTGCATTCAGTAGTTTATGTTCCAAGCTGGGCATTTTTTATCTTTATGCTCCAGCTTTAGTGGAAGTGTTAAGAGTTTTTATTTTATATATCGAGTCATATGTTAATTAGTGTAGGGTAATATTGTAATTACTCAAAATATTGCTTGGTTATAAATAAGAAGGTGTAGGACAACAGAGCTGACACACAAGATTATTCTTTCATACCTTTCTTTCTCTTCTCTCACTATTTCTCTACATCTTCCTAACCCTAATATTGACTTTTCTATTTCAACTGTAAACAATGTAGTAGGGCCATTTTTTGTTTGTGATGATTGCAGATTTGCCAACTATAAACGAACATCTTATCCTAGCTATAATAGAAGCACTACTACTTTTATGGTTACTCACTCTAATGTGCGAGAAGCACCCCCTCAATTAGTCTATTTTTGGTTATCATTGATTTGTCAAGTTTTTGATTGTCATTCACGCTTTACTCGGGTTCTACAAAGGACGACTACAAGTAAGTGTGACGAATACGACATAGTCTGGATACGACAATACACTAAAATATTAAAAAGTAGGATAAAGATACAGTTAGAATACATTAATCTTGTAATATATATTTTCTTGATGAAAATAATATATACAACAAATTCATTAGATTTTATCATAATATTCGGGGTTTAGGAGATAAAACATGTTCCAAACTAAAATGACACATGTTGCCAACATAGGGACTGCACAATGGTGTATTTAATCCAATGTTCTATGTAAGCATAAAACTAAACATGTGTCGTTCTTCCAGAGTCCTTTCACTCTAAGTTAGCATCTAACTACAAAAGACTCCATTCATTTTGTCACAAGCCACAAAAGGTGATAATTCAGCTTAAGCAAGTTGTAAATCATTCTCAAAATTTCATTCCAACACAACTCTCCCTAAGGTGTGTGCGCCCACTCATCTTCTTCATCAAAACAATTCCTTGTGAGAGGTATGTAAGGAGCTTTAAATCAGATAATCTTCCCTATATTTGTAATCACCACAAATTTATACTACTGGACTACTAAGCACATCGATCAATCCAGATCAACATAAACCATCTCACTTGGTACAAGGAACATGTGTCTAACACGGATATATGTATATTCGAGGCGTATCCACCAAGTATTCAACAACGATAAATATTTTATTAATTAATTGATTCGTGTGGAGGTATCCAATACATATCCGCGAGTCTCCAACAAAGTATCAATGCTTCAGAGCATGGGTTTACTTACTTCATACTAAAAGTGAGGTTTTTTCTAGCTTCAACCCTTTCCATAAAATAGTGAGTACTCAGTTTGATGCTAAAATCATGATTCTTCGCAACAATACTGGAACTAAGCAAACTAATAGAGAACTTTTGTGGGCCCTGAACAAAATAGTGTAGGCGAGCAAAATATAATTGACATCTTCTCAACGTCACTTACTCCTTGATATTTACTATGGATATCCCTAAAACTGTTTGAGGAGATGCATTTCTTTGCTTACCTTTCAGTGTACTTTCAATTTAAGTCACCTATTGAGTTTTCTATCAGGGATTTTTTTTGTACCTTTTGTTGCTTCCGTTTCTCCTAAAGTTTTTAGTTGTGTTTGTTTTTTACATGGTTAAAGATCATCTAGGGGAAGTCAATCTTCGTTAGTTATACTGATACACATAATGGTGCTGGAGATGTTCATAAAGAAAGGTTGTAGAAACTTGTGGGAAGACTAATATATTTGTTTCATACTCAACCACATACTGCTTTTGCAGTTTGCGTTGTCAGTCAGTTGATACATGATTCTCACACCTCTCACATTTAAACTGTTTACTATATCTTGAAATACATGAAGTCAGACTTGGAAAATGATATCTTGCTCTCCAATCATGGTCACTTAAGGCTAAAAGCTTTTTCCAATGTAGACTAGGCAACTTTAGTGGATGACAAAAGATCTACTTTAGGCTAATGTACCATGATATGAGGGAACCTTGTCACTTGACGATGCAATAAACAAGTTGTGGTAGCTGGCCTCATGGAGTTTGTAAGCTAATGTGGCTCTAAATCTTACTCTTTTTTTTTTTTTTTTTGAGATAGGCTCTAAATCTTACTGGTAAGTGGGTTTCCATGATAATGGAAATATGAGACTGTATTAGGATGATAAAACAGCTATGACATTGCTCTTAATCTAGTTCAACATGATATAACCAAATATATTGAGATTGACAGGAATTTCATCAAAGAAGAGTAAGGAATTTCTGAAATTGAAAGATCTGTTGGCAGAAATTTTCACCAAGGGGCTTAGTAGCACAATTGTTCAGCCCATTCTCTACATGTTGGCAGAAAGCTTGGGTTTCTTCAGATGAGCAAGTATACTACATTCCATCTATACCATTAGATTGCTCATGCTAATACCACACACTTTGTTTACAGTTTACTTAAGAGGATGTTAAGTTATGGGGGCTGCTCATAAGACCTCAATGTGCATTTAACATAAGTGTAGAATTGTGGTAGTGGACTCATGTTGTAAGTTAGCTAATGTAGGCAACCTTCATTAGAATCCTAGATATAGGTCCTTACGAGGACTTGCCAGGGTGAACTAGTAGATTGCAGACATCAGAAGAAACAGAATCTGGCATTTACCGGAAGGTACTGGTCACAGAAACTGCACGATCTGTTCACTTGAGCAGACCGTTTAGTCACATAGCCTTTGCACAGTTGAGCTTGACTGACTTAATCTCGAATGTCTTTGGTAATCCAAATCCTCACAACTGAATAAATTGAGCTTAAATGATTAGTGAGTGAAATGGACAAATGACCAAAATGCCCTAGTCCAGAAACTCTGAATCAGTGATCAAAAGGACTTGAGCTTAAATTCAGATTCATGAGAAATAGTAGATAGTCTTATTCACCCCCAACCTCCAGGACTCATTTAAAGTTGAGAATGAGAGATATTTATACACCAACTTGAAAGAAGTGTTATAAAATGCCTTATTTTAGTTTCGGGTATTTCATTACTGTGGATAACTGCTTATGTTTGTATGCATAATATGGAGTGTAGTCTTGTGGCCTAACACACTCAATGCTTGACATACTAGTCTCTCTTTTCCTTCTCTCAATCTGTTTTCGTCAAACCCTAGGACTTCACGATTCAAGCAAAAGAAACCAGAAGATGCATATTTTGCAATAAACATGAAAAATATTCTGTGGTCTAATGTAGAAATAATGCCAATCATTAAAGAAGGTTTTAAATAAACCAATAAGCGGATGATAGAATTTGTATCACTTGTACGGCAAACACGCAGCCAGATGCTACCTTAGGTAATGTTCAGAATCTGTTATCACATACTTGGAACTCATGGACACTTTTTAATATGTCACCTCCCTGTTATGCAAGATTTCGGATCATTAGGCCTGGATTGTATCTCTTAACCTTGACCAGTATATCCAGGCTTCAAAACTGAGACAATAAGTCATTGACAAATTTAAATTATTGTAAATGGGGCATAAAGAAACATGATTATCTCACCACAATCACTTCCGGTTGGTCAGTACGATTCTTGTAGCGAGAGGTTCTTCTCATCACAGAAGGAATAGAAATTAAAAAACCCATACTTCACCAACAAAACAAACTAGTATCAAGTTTTACACCATTTACCTTCTAAGTAGAAATTTTGCCAATTGGTTGTTTCCTTTGGCGATACAATGGTGCAGCGGAGTTCTTCCATGGAAGTCGCACTTGTTTATATCAGCACCGAACTGCAGTAATAACTCAAGCATTACTTGGTTACCACAGTGACATGCCAGATGCAGCAGAGAACAACCTTGAAGACAATTTTCAGGCTCGATAGGACAGGCTGCTGGATCACACTGTTGCTTTTCCAAACTATGAAAGCCACTATTTGAGTCATGCTCATAGACATCATGACACAAATTGGAACTATCCACCTCATTGTAGGTTGTATTGACAATATTAACATCTGATACCACAATAAGGTGGTACACTTCCCGCAGATCGTTAGTCTTAACTGCTTCCCAAATGCTGGTGGAAAGAGAAGGAATGCCAGATTCAGTTGCTTTTTTGCTCACCAGCAGTTTCTCGGCATACTGGATTAGAGCAACCAAAGTAAGGTTAATTTTCAGTATTTTAAGTTTTCCAATGGAATAATGGAAAGACTGATAACATAGCAGATTGCACGATGTACTTGACTAGAGGTGGCAATCTTAACCCATTTCTTATTAATGCACCCATAAATGAATGAGTTGGGTACCTATATTAATTAGTGCGGGTTCTAAATGAGTTGGGTAATATAATTCATTTTAATTAAACGGGTTAAGATGTATTACAAATGGGTACCATGTGAGATCCCAAATTTTTAGAAGTAGTTTAAGCATAATTATGTGGGCTAAATTGTAATTGTGTGAAAATATTAGTGGGTCGATTTTGAAATCACTTAAAAAACTTGGGGGAGGCAAGCATAATTACTCAATTTAATAAGTTATCTTTACATGTGTAGCATTAGTAAAGTGCATGTGTTAATTCAAAGCCAAGTGTATGTGTGTGTTTGCCGGGTGTGTGTGTGTGTACTTTAAAGTGTGGACTATGTGTGTGTGTGTACTTCATGGTGTAGAAGTGTGTGTGTTTAAAAGAAAAACAGTGTGTGTGTGTTCTTGCTGGAAACCGAGAGAGTGAGGGAGAGTAAACAAAGGAAGAAAAATATATGCCTTTGTGGGTGTTAAGCCGAGAGCAAAGGAGGGAGAGAAAGGGAGATAAATCAAGTCTTGGTGGGTGTTTTTAGTTCAAACCGAGATGAAGAAGAAGAATGAAACGGAAGTCAGAGTTATCGAATAATGATTCTGAGGTACGGGGTGGTATGCAATATGCTCTCCTTAAATCTCTTTGCAAAGAGTATTTATTTGATTATCCTCTGATTTGCATTCCAACTTGTGATATCGTTATTTTAGAATTTCGATTGAATATCGTTGAATATTTTGATCTCATTGATCGTGTTATGCGGATATTGAGACGGGATCATGGCAGCCAATAGCCGATGCATCGCCAACCAAGAGACCCGTGAGATCGGGTTGAGGTGGGATGATTGGTGAGGTGTCAGATCTGTGTTAAGATTCTGCATGACGTGCGATATCCAAATATGATATTTGTATCTGTTGATTGAGATACTTTGTGATACTCGATTATTTGGTATTTAATGTCCTTGAACATATTTTTCCTCGTCATATTGTATACTTCCCCGCTTTATTTAACATTTTCAGGTTGATTTTAAAAAAAAAGATCGGAACGAGATAATCAGAGTATTAAAGACGAAGAGATGTCGATGTAATTGTCGTTTTAATAGTATTGGGAGATTTATTTATATTGACTGATTTATTTGTATTGGGAGATAATTTTGATAAATGAAATTTTATTGGGACAATTAGCGCTCTGTTATTTTTTTTATTTGGGTATTTTTATGTCAATTAACGTCTCCCAAGAGAAGAGAAAAAAAATCGGGGCGTCACATACCAATTGTGTTGAGTATTTATCTTTCTATTAAATAATACAAGTAATAAATTCAAATAAATATACTAATATATCAAAAAATACTTACACACTAATACACCAAAAAATTTACACATATACACTAATACATCAAAACACACACTAGCACACCTAAAAATCGCGCACTAATACACCTCGCTCATGACACGTGAACCAACCCGTGACTACGGGTCGACCGTGACCCAACCCGCGAGGGTCAACCCGTGACCTATGGACCATGTGTCAACCCACGACCATGGCCCGCGGACCGATCCATGACCAGTTGACCGACCCACGATCCATGGCCCACAGTCAGCCGACCAATTATGTGTGTGTATTTTGATTTTTTATTAAACGTGTTTTTGTTTTTTTGTGTTAGTATTAGTGTGTGTATTTTTGGTGTTTTAGTGTGTATGTTTTAGTGTATTAGTATGTGTATTTTTAGTGTATTAGTGTGTGTGTTTGTATTTTGGTGTACTAATGTATGTATGTGTTTTGGTGTACTAGTGTGTCTATTAAGATTTAAGAATTTTAATTATTTTATGGGTTAATGGGTTTAACCCAACCCATTATAACCCATTTAATACGTGAGTAAAAAATAAATTGAATTTATTTTAACCCAACCTAATTTAACCTAGCTCATAACCAACCCAACCCACTCATTTGCCACCTCTATATTATTTAGTCTTGCCTATCAAGAAATTTGTTCCAGAATTAATAACGGAACCTTATATTTAAAAAAAAAAATCTAATTAGAAGGGATGAAGATCTTTTCATATACAAACCATAAAATAATAAACCTGACAGACCTATACACAAAAAACTGAAGTATGACAAGGAGTTATGTCACCAGTTATCAGCAACATTATTCCCAATTTTCTAAAATCCAAGGAAAATGATGTAGACCAACATAGCTTTCATACCAACTGATGTAGACTGTGAAGAGGAATTTAAGAAATAGAATAAAAAGAAGGGGAAGAAATTAGAGAGAGAAGCAATTCTAAATATTGAATTAGTTCTCAAAAATATGGTAGAACAACAGCGTATTTTCGGAGTCTCAACTGGTCTGAATGGGAGTACAATCCGATTCAAATGCAGATTACAGGACACAATCTGTTACCTTCTATCAATCTAGTGTTTGCCAATGTTAAAAGTGAAGACAACATAAGGATATTGTGCTTTAATTATAGACCCATGAAAGATTTGCCCTTACTTTTGTTTCTCGGCCGGAAAGTAAAGGGATAGCTAGGGTTTGTGATGGTGGACTGATTGGCGCTATTACATTTCACAACAAGGATATGCTTGTCTGATGCAATGAAGAGTTGTTGAAGACTACATAGTCATCCTACCGAGGTAGAGGGGGTTGTGCTGAAGGAGTGAGTAGGTCTCATGCTCATCTTACTTCTAATGACTATCCAGTGGTTTTTTTAGTTTCCACTTCAGAAACTCCAGTTATTTCCTGGAAAGAAATTGAGGTAGATGATCCTTCTTCCCTATCTAGTATTCTCTGTCGGATGATTGATTCTGGAGCGTTGTACTACATGATATATTAGTCCAAATTTGTTTCCTTATAATAGAAGCTGGATATTCTCCATCTTAAAAAAATGCCCCATTTCAGTTTTCTCATCATTGTCTCTATCATATGTTCTACATGTTGGACTGAAGTGTTTAACGTTGCACCAAAAACTATAGTTGTTAGTGAAAACACAACTTCTTTCTTCTAACTAGCTCAACAATAAGCGTCTACCGGTCAGGTTGGTTAAACCCTTCCAACGAGCCTTAGGGAGACTTGCTGCACCTCCAACCTTTCCCCCTAGCAACTACCATGTGACTCGAGCATGTGACCTTACTCTAATACCAAATTATTAGACCGAAATGCTTACCGTTGCACCAAAAGCTATAGCAGTTAGTAAATGCGCAACAATCACAAATATTCACCAAACAGCCGAAGAACTAATCCCAAGCACAACCCAGAAGCAAAAACTCATCGACACAAAACTCTGAGGCAAAACTGAAGCAAAATGAAGTTGAAATGGCTAGAAAGGCTACTTTTCAGGCTTTGTTTATTCAAAAAAAAAAACTTAAAACAGATTACCCACAACTCAGTCTGCCCACAATGAACTCAGGAGTCAAAAACACAAGCAAACTCGAAGTCGAAGCATCAACACAAGCCAATTTGGTCACTGCAGTTCTCAAGCCAAAAATATCAAAAATTTACCAAAATAGGACTAGGTAGCTCACCAACTATGAAGCACGGATACTTCAAAAGAGGCGAAGTATCCATATCAAATACTTGCAAGAAACCGATACGTGCCCGATATGCTGGGATACGTATCGAATACGGCTGGGAAGTATACGTTATTAAAAATAAAAAAAAATTAATTTTGGATACGTTGGGATACGTCAAGATACGCTAGGATACGGGATAGGATACAACGGGGTGTTATGCATATTTTTAGAAAAGACAAGGGTACCGGAGCAAAACAAATTATGCCCTTATTTGCAAAAAAAATAAGAAATAAAAACACTAAGCCTACTGATCCAAATTGATTAGTCAAATTCAACAGCCCTCTTCTCTTGTCTCTCTCCTCTTTGATGAACGACAACAACTCTCAAGCATCTTGCTCACGTCTGACGACATCCGCTGGGCTTGACGACTCTCTCGACTCCTCTATCCAGGTAGGCAGATACCCTATTGTTCCAGAGATTTCTCCTCTCTCTCTTGACTTTTCTACTCTCTCTAGATCATTCTTCTACATTTCTACCAATGATTACCACTCCTAATTTGCAATTGAGTTTGCACAGAAACTTAAGCCTAGAACTAGGGTTTGGAATTAGGGCTTTTTCGCAAGGCTTCTTTTTTTTTTTTTGTGTGTGTGTGTGGTGTATTATATAGGAACTATGAAACAATGAAATTTGAATATTGTAGAGAAACTAAGGAACTATTTTGTTGCTTCTTGACTTATTTTTGGATTGATTCTTTTGTTTATGCATGAACATGATATCTCTTTTCTTTGGGTAAGCAAACATTTTGGTTTTGGATATTATGCAATTTACATGTGTATTGTGTAGAATGTATGATTTATGAATGATTGAATGGTTAGTTATTATTATGTATCTTTGATAGATGTGTGATTCACTAATTACTTTATAAATTATAATTATTACATTAAATATAATAATAAAATTTTATAAAAAATATAATTGTATGGACGTATCTTAGTCGTACTCGTATCCTATTTTTTTAAGTTTTGACGTATCATCGTATCCGTATCGTATCATATCGTATCCGTATCCGTTTTCATAGCTCACCAACAAACTTCAATCATCTAGTCACACACCTCAGGTTGGGATTTGAAGCATCAAAAACTCACGCAAGGGCTGAATCAATAGATCGCAAAATTAGGTCATATTTTCACGAAAATCACTCAAAACTACCAAACATTGCCTAGATGGCTTCAAAAGAAATTTCCAAAAATCACCATAAAGAAGAGGGCAAAAAATTGACCATAGCAGTACGTTTCCTTCGCCTGAGAGTCACCGGAAAGCCACTGGCTCTAACGTCAGCAACGAACAACTGTTGAATTTTTTTTCTTCCTTTTTCTCTTTTTTTTTGTGTTATTTTTTTTTACGGGTCTTTACCTACAAAAAAAATTTGCTCTGATACCAAGTTGAAATTATAGAAACGGAATTAAGGTTTGTAAGAAAATGAGAAGAAAAAAAGAGAAGAGAAAAAGAATAATCTGTTATGTAGGTTATGTTGCCCCACACTCTCTTATTTATAGTAAACTGATATTATGAAAATTACAATATTATCTTACACTACTAATAATATAAATAAGAACAACAAAAGACTTCACTTGTTCCTATTATAATTCATCTGGATATTGAAGGTCTGCTACATTTATTTATGATTGTTCTGGTGTTACCTAGGTACATCTACTTCATGACAAAAGTGAGGTCTTCACCTACATTAAAAACTTCCTTTTCATGATTTTTAATCAGTTTGATGAAGTCTTATAATGGTAGTGAATGTGTTGATGTTAGATTTAATTCATATCTAGATACAAATGGAGGACCGATTATCAACTATTAGAGGTTACTCGTGCATTTTTCATCAATATGTATGTTTGCAAAACCTTTTGGGGCAATTCCCTTCTTACAGCAACATACCTCATTGATCAGATCAACTCTTTTGTTTTATCTTTCAAGTCTCCTCTGGAGATCTTAAGTTTTCCATCCTTTGTGTTCCCCATTTCATCCTATATTTTGGTTGCCCGCTTTGTGCACGTTCAAGGTCAGTCTCGGGGTAAACAAAATCTCAAGGTCCTAAAATATGTTTGCTTGGGTTATTTTGTCACCCAGAAAAGATATGATTGTCATCCTCCAACTCACCCACACTTTGTCACTATTTAAGTTACCATTGCCAAATCCACATCCAATTTTGCTACTCCAAAGACTACCCTACCTGGTGAGCCTAATAGTGAAGAGTTGCATTTTGGTTCTCATACAACTTTTCTAATTCCACAAGCTTTTCATCAACTTTTTATCTTTTTTTGATAGTATACTGCAGTTTAAGACCATAGTTTGTGAACCCATGCTTGTGAGATGGAGAACGAGAACTATGGTGGAATGGATTAAGAAGATGTTGACTTACTCGAGGAGAAACAATGGTAAGACTATCACTCTCACCCTAACAGCCAGTGGACTCTTCAAATCTAAGGGTTCAATTGAAGCCCATGGCATCAATTATCAAAAAACCTATACACCCATGGTTAAGAAATTCATTAGCATGTTTCTTTCCTTTGCAGCAGATTTCGGATGGTCTCCACAGCATGTCGATGCAAAAAAATGTACTTTCATGGAGATTCAGAAGAGGATGTGCAAATGGAGGCGTCTCCTGGCGATCCATCTCTTGAACGGACAGTTTGTAAGACGAAGAAATCTCTTTGTCTTGAAGCAACTTCCTAAAACTTGGTTCGTGAGATTTAGTAAAGTTAGTATGGGTAAAAGCAGAGTTACATTGATAACTCTCTTCATCCAACATAACCAGGAGAAAGTTATCATGTTTATATTCTATAGTGCCATAAATGGTCAAGATACTAAAGAGGTGTCAACTTTGAAATAGTCTTCGACAAAGCAATTTGAGATAACTTAGGCTACTAAAAATATTTCTTGTGATAAAAGTTTCAAGATGGGGGACATTTTATTGCTCAGTGACAGTATGTTTTAAACTTGATGAGTGAGACGGAAATGCTTAGTTGCAAGTCTTGTGATACTCCAATGGATCCAAACCAGAGGCTAGGAGAGAATAGTGATGTATAAAGAATATAGGCATGCACCAAATGTAAAAAGAATTATAACCCACGTTGATTGATTATGACCACTCAAGAATGATTTATATGACTAAGAAGTCTCTTCATTCATTGTCATTTGGTTCTGGACGATAAGATATCACAGCTGGGCCTTAGGTGCTTACAGTTGAAATTAAGATTTAGGGTTTAGAGTGAAGAGAAGGCAAGAGAAAGAGAAGACTAGGAAATAGGGTTAAGGTGAATGAGAGTAATCAGTCTCTCCTCTCATTACCCATACTTATATTAACTCATAATAAAAGAACGATTACAATAATGCCCTTGATTGAAATAATCTAATATCCTACACTCCCCCTTAAGTTAGAGCATAGGTATCTCTCATGCCCAACTTGCATACATCGGAATGAAAGATTCTAGTACCAAGTCTCTTAATAAACATATCAGCAAGCTGTTCCTTGGACATCACAACTGGCATACAAATCAACCCATCATTGAGATTCACCTTACTGAAGTGTCGATCAATCTCAATATGATTTATTTTGTCATGCTGAACCGGGTTGTAAGTCACATTGATGGAAGCCTTACTATCACAATACAGCCGCATAGGTTCAAAATTAGAGACCCTTAAGTCTTCCATTAAGGTTTTCAACCGCATAAGCTCACAAATAGCATGAGTCATGACCCAATATTTAGCCTCTACACTACATCTAGCCACCATTTCTTGGCTTTTTGCTCCAACAAGTTACTAGATTTCCTCCTACAAAGGTATAATAACCTGTAGTGGACTTCATATCCTCGATTGAGTCTGCCTAGTTTGCGTATGTGAAAGCCTCTATTTTCAAATAATCTTGCTTTGAGAATAATATTCTTTTATCCGAAGATGATTTGAGATACCTCAGTACACAATGAACTGCCTCTTGATGAAAAACCCGAAGAGTATACATGAATTGACTAACAACACCCACTGCATATGGTATGTCTGGCCGAGTATGAGAGAGGTATATAAGTCTCCCAACAAGCCTCTGATACCTTCCTCTATCAACTTGATCACCTTCATCACTTCTTAATTTGTGGTTTGCCTCAATAAGAGAGTCAGCAGGTCTACAACCTAGCATGCCAGTTTCCTTCAAGAGGTCAAGGATATATTTCCGTTGTGAGATGAAAATGCCTTTATCTGACCTAGTCACTTCAATCCCTAGGAAAAGGCGTAGCCGCCCAAAATCTTTGGTCACAAATTCTCTAGCAAAATGGACCTTCAGTTTGGACACTTCCTCTACATCATCACCGGTAAGTATTATGTCATCAACATCTACTATAAGAATTGAGATCTTACCACCCCCTTATTTGATGAATATTGTGTGATCTGTATGATTTTGCCTATACCCAAACTTGACCATTGCCTTATGAAATCTGTCAAACCATGTTCTTGGAGACTATTTTAGTCCATAAAGAGTAATTTTGCTTACATACTTTTCCCTCAGTGGCTGACAAAGAAAAACCTGGAGGGATATTCATGTACACTTCCTCCTTTTAAGTTCCTATGAAGAAATGCATTTTTAACGTCAAGTTGTTGTAAATCCTATCCCAGATTGGTAACACAAGAAGGGATAACACGAATAGAATTCATCTTTACTACTGGAGCAAATGTCTCCTGATAGTTAATGTCGTACGTCTAGGTGAACCCCTTAGTTACCAGCCTTACTTTGTATCTATCCACTGTACCATCTGCATTCTGCTTGACAGTGAATACCCATCTATAGCCTACTGATTTTTTTCTTGCTGCAAGCGACACAAGCTCCCAAGTTTCATTCCCAAGGCTCTCATTTCTTCTACAATAACTGCTTTCCACTTGGATTCTACAAGGACTTCCTGCCAATTCTAAGGAAGAGATACAAGACAAAGATGAAACAAAAACACGATGAGAGGAAGACAAATAATTATAAGCAAAAAATTCAGAAATAAGATGTTGAGTACAAGTCCGAACTCCTTTTCGAACAGGAATAGGTAAAGAGCTATCATTAATAGGATTACTACAAGGAGAATCATTACCTTAAAAAGGGGAAGAGATCTCAAGAACTAAGTTTGGAGATAACGATTGACTTGGTGGCTCATGAGTGGTGATCTGCTTAGCTTGTAGTCGAGTGTAGTATCGCAAATCCTCCCTATCCAATCTTACATACGTAGTCTGCTCCCCCATAATTGGTGTTTCTCCTTGAGGCACCTCGTGACTCAAGTCCTGATTAGGAGGTAAGAGTAGGAATCCATCCTCTCGCATCTCTTATTCTTCAATACACTGCTCCCCTTGAAAAGATGATGGAGGAGTGGAGAAATATGACTTTATCCCATGGAATATGACATCTATACTAACATACACCATTCTAGACTGCACAACGTAACACCTTTGGATTTAATTTCCCTCTGGTCTTTCGGTAATCATGGACAAAACACAAACAACCAAACACTTTTGGAGGAATAAAGAGACACTGGCCCTTGAAGCAACCCTATAGGAGTAGAAAAATCAAGAACCCTCGAAAGATGGAGGTACACCCATAGTGAACATCAAGGAGCAATGTCGATTCTTCCTCTTGGCTGCATCATTTTGCTTAGGTGTATCAACACAACTAGATTGATGAAGAATCTCATATTCCATAAGGTAAGTCCCATATTCGCCCTTAAAATACTCAGTCTCATTATCAGTCTTGAGAACTTTAATCTTGGCATTAAACTGAGTATTAACTAGTTTATGAAAGTTCTTGAAACAAGAAAATACTTCATCTTTGTTGTGCAACAAATAAGCCCCAAGTTATCGGAGTATAGCAGTCAATGAAAGTAACAGACCATCGATATCCAGCAAGAGAAACAACACGAGATGGTCCCCAAATATCAAAATGAACAATCATAAATGGAGCAGTACTTCTATTATTATTGCTAGGATAAAAAGTTCTTGTATGCTTGGCAAATTCACAAGCATCACAAAGAAAATTAACTTTATTACATTATTTCATCAAAAATAGAAAAACTTTGTCTAATACTCCCACTAATAGATGACAAAGTCTTCGATGCCATTAATGTAACTGTTGGAGGGCCATAAAACTAGAAGCTTGAAGTGTGAGAAGGTTGTTCCTCCGGCAGCTATAAACCACTATGAGCTTTACCATTGCCAATCGTTCTCCTCGTTCCCAGTTTCTGAAAGACACAATGAGAAGTGAAGAATGTTACAGAGCAACTTAGAGACTTTGTAATGCTACTAACTGAGAGTAAATTAATAGAAAAATTAGAAACATGAAGAATTGAAGATAGAGACATAGATGGAGAACATTGGATGAACCTTTCCTTGATACACATGACAATGAACCATCTACTACCCTAACTTTGTCTCTACCGCAACATGTTGAATAAGAGAAGAAAAGACTCGAGGAACTTGTCATCTGGTCAGTGGCTCCGGAATCGATGATCCAAGGATTAGAAGAACAGGTGGCAGTAAAAACAGTAGCATGTATACCTGTGTGACAAAGTTGGAAAGAGTAGAAGTGGAAGCAGATACATGTGAAGCATCAAGTCGGGCCATCAGGCGCTTGAGAACTTGCATCTCGTCTACAGTGAAACTCGCATTATCAGAACCAATAGATAAAGATGGGCCTATGGTAGAGGATATAGGTTCAGCATTCTCAGTCAAATAAGCATGTGAGCACACAGGACCAGCCCTATTACTACCATGCCGTCTTGATGGACGACCGTGTAGCTTCCAACAATGCTCTTTGGTGTGCCCCGTCTTCCCACAGTAGTCACACTTTAACAGATACTTCTCCATGCCTCCATTCTTACCATCACCACGAGGTTGAGATAATATGTTCTCTATCTGTGGTATAGCTGCTAGAGCAGATCTATCATGAGCAGAAGTATGAAACATGGCATTACTCCTACTCTCCTCCTGCTGCACATAAGAATAAACTTGCCTCAAGGAGAGAAAAGAATCTCTATCCAAAACTTGTATATGAATTTAATCATACTCCATATTGAGACATGCAAGAAAGTCATATACTCATTCTTTTTCAATCAACTTCTAAAACTTTGCAATATCTCCAACATAATCTGCCTGAAAATCCTGGTAATAATCTAGCTCCTACCATAGACTACTCAATTCTGCATAGTACTCTGCGAGAGTCATATACTTATGCTTGGTTTTATGAATCTTCTTTCGGAGTTCATAAATCTTAGTATCATTCCCAACCTGTGAATATGTCTAAGCTACTGCTGACCAAATCTCACAAGCTTTCTCAAGAAACAGAAAACTCCACCTAATATTAGGTTGCATCGAGTTGAGTAACCATGCAATCACCAACGAATTCTCAGAGATCCACTAATTAAGATTAGGTTTAGATTTGGGATTCCTACTTGCTCCTATCACGTATCCATTTAACCCACTTGTCCACACTAATAACACAGGCACGATTGAGACCATGCCAAGTAGTTCCCTATATCCAATTTTACTGGACTGATCTAGAGAGAAGGGTTGCATCTAAGAGTACCCACATGACTCACTACACCCTTCTCACTATTGCATGTTTCTCCACTAACTTCTGGCATGGCTTCTTAGCAATTTAAAAATAACTCAAAACAAAAAACAGAAACCTATCAAAAGAATCTTCACATAGGCCACAAGTAGCAAATAAATAGGAGACCAAACCTGAGGGACAAACTAGCAACTGCCCAACACCAAAGAGGATCCCCCGATGAATATCAAGCACACAGGAAACCATTATGGGACTACCCAACACAAAGAAAGCCACTGGTGGGTCACCAGAATCTACAACCCAACAAACGAAGTGCCGAACGGACCTCTTACAATGCCAAACTGCCACCAGAATCCTCTCTGGCCAATAGAGTTCACAAACAAGTACTAGACACAAGAAGAAGCTCAGCTACAACCTCGGAACACAGTGGGAAGAAGTCTATCAATGCTGTCAGACACAACTGGTGACTGCCAAAGCCAAGAAACCACTTGAAAATGCCCAAAACCAACTGAGATTTGTACAAAACTCTCCCTGAGTTCCCAACAGTCGAAATCGGCACCCACCGATTTATTTAAAGTAGATATTGCAATCTCAAACTCATCCAAATCGCAGATCCCAAGATTTAACCCAAAAACTCCAAAAATCATTCAAAAATAAGAAATATACCTCAGATGGCTTCAAACAAATCTAGAAAAATCACAATCATACTCAGGAGGAAAAACCGAGCCATACCATGTCGGTTTCGATCAACTCTGGTGATGACATCATCACTCCAGCGATGACTTCAGCAGTCCTCCAGATCCTCTGAGTCTTCCTAGAGTGATCTAGTGGCTTCAAAAGTTTAGATAAATTACTCTGATTCCAAGTTGAAATTAAGATTTAGGGTTTAGAGTAGAGAAAAGGCAAGAGAAAGAAAAAGAAAAAGAGAAGACTAGGAATTAGTAGGGGTGCAACTTGGGTAAGCCAACCCGAATTCAACCCGAGCCCAACCCGAAAAAAATAAGGCTTGGGTTAAAATTTTTAATACTTGAGTTGGGCCTGGGCCAAAAAACCCCAACCCGAATTAAATTCATGCATGCCTCGAGTTACGGGGTTCAACCCGAACATTAAAATCGAGTTCAACCGGGATATACATAAATATATAAATATATTTTAACTACGAGGGTTAGCTCTTCAAAGTTCAGACTCTCTCACTTTTGCGCCTCCCTCACTCTCAGTTCCCTCTCTCACTCTTAGATCACTCTCAGTTCCCTTTCTCACTCTCGTCTCACTCTCAGATACTAGGGTTTCTAATTCTTCTCCATCTCCTCTCCACTTGTCCAAGTAGATATGGAGAAGTCTACCATGGATTTGCAAAAGTCTATCGCAGTAGATCTGAAGAAGTCTACTGAAGAAATGGGGAAAAAGACCTTCACTTTTTTTATTTGAGAAAATCAGCGCCTGATTCTGTCTTCGACTTTAAGAAGATCCATCCTATTTCTGTCTTCATCTTTGGGAAGATCCACGTGGTTCTCTCTGATTCTTCCTCTTCGTCTTAGAGAAGATCAAAATACCCTTGTTTCTTTCTAAAATTTGAATTTTGTCTTATGGGTGTTGGTAAAATTTGGGTTTCTTTAATCTTCTATGTTGTAAAATTCTTGACCCTCAAAATTCACATGCTAGATCTTTCAATTTTGTGTTAATTGAATAAATTTATGCCATTAAATTAAACACTATGTTTAGATATCTCTTTCTTTTTTTGGATTTGCGTTTTTTTGTTTAGATTTCTGCTTCATTCTCTGGTTCAATTTCTCTGTATTAATTGAATAAGTTGCTGTCATAATTAATCTGAATTTAACCCAAAATTGAACCCGATTTAATAACTTGGGCCCAACCCGAATTCAACTTGGGCAAAACTCGGGTTGAGTACCTCGGGTTAAAGTCGGGTTAGAGTTAGGGTTAGGGTTGCAGATTATATATCTAGGGTTGGTCTAGGGTTGACCCTTCAACCCGCCCGAGTTGCACCCCTAGGAATTAGGGTTAAGGAGAATGAGAATTATCAGTCTCTCCTCTCATTACCCATACTTAATTAACTCATAATAAAGGAACGATTACAATAATGCCCTTAATCGAAATAACCTAATATCCTATAGTGTTACTAAGCCTAGTTTCTCACTATTTAGATAGCTTAGGATGCATGTTTGTAGATTTCTTTGTTTGATAGCCCCAAAAACGAGCCCAAACCCCATGTGAGTGAGAGTGTATAGAGAGCTTTTTATCCACCATAAACTAGTCAAGACCCCTAAGGTTAGTTTATATATAGTTAAGAGGTCTGTCCACTCATTGCTTGTTCATTTTAATTGAATATCTCTAACACCAGATACTGGTGGGTAAGCATATATATCACTTACATACCCAACCAATGTTGTTGGCTTTGTAAGCGTGATGAGTCAATTTATACATTCGCCACAATCGTCCAATTTAGGGAAATTTTTTGGAATTCTTTGATATCTAAAGTAAGCACCAGAAGAGGTAGTTTCCTTCCGGACATAATCATTTGACACTAGATTCATATATAGAACCATATTAGGTAGGTTCAATCATGGATACTCAGTCCACTTCTAGTTATTTTAAATTTGTTGTAGACAACCTGGTGACTTCAAATCGCAAAAAATTGCTAGTTGTTACAAGATCTATGGTCGAGACTGAGTTTAGAGCTTTGGGAAATGGATGCTTTAGTTTTTATGGTACCGAATGATGCTGATATACTGGAGCTAATTCATCTAGCCCAAATGAGACTATTGTGACCACAAAACGGTCATCAACTCACACATAACCAGTTCAATACGATTTCACCAAGCATATTGAAGTTGAAAGAATTGAAGTTGAGAGAATTTCATTAAAGAGAACTTAAACTCTAGTATTATTTGAACTCGTTTTGTGAAGAGTGATGAGCAGCTAGCATGGGCTTGGAATGTTTGGATTCATACGCATGGCATTGCATGTGTTTTGAGGGCCCGAGATGGGGCTCGATGTTGGCATCGCATGCATGAGTTCCCACTTCATGGCATGGCACGGTGTATAGCATTATTCACGTTATACATATGTGAATAAATGTTTGAAAAAGATTATGATTGTGAGACATTATGCATATGGATGAGGAGGTGATCTCCATAGGAGATACCCTATTGAGCGTTGGCTCACCCTTTACAGGAACATTTTTTATGTATCGCACGTGTTTCCGCTGAAAGTCCTTCTACGGGCCTGCTTTGACAATGAAGACGAAGTTTGGCTCACATTTTGGAATTGTAGTCCCATTGTATTTATTTTTGGTCTTGTAATTATTTATAGAAAGATTTGTATATTTTGGGGCTATGTATCTATTCTTTTCGATAATGAATGTGTGTTGTACATAAATGGTTGTTAGTTAATATTCAATATTTTGGATGTTGATATTGGACCCGGTGTAGTCATTGAGATTCCTTAGGTTCAGGTTGTGTTTTGGGTAGAGCTCCCCGTACAAAGGAGACTCCACCCGGATTTTGTTAAAATTATAGACCCTGGTTAATGGGGTCTCACTACGTGTTATCGAGTTAAGCGGTATCACAGGTTATTCCGAGGGTTGATGGGTGATCAACTGGCTAATTACGGGCACTCGGATTTTGGGACGTCACACATTAAATATAATAAAATAGTTTTTTTTATAGTTAATCAAACCCACCAACCTAAATTTTACTAGTACCTAGTATATGGATCCCATAATCTAAAAACTAAAAACAAAACAATCTAATCAAAAATTCACTTTCGTAAAACACAAGATTGCATTTAGCATATGCAATAAGCCTTTAAACCCTAGGTTACCCTTAGTGGATGAGTATATATGGTGTGACGTGTAGGTAAAGATTAAAATTTCATTGTGGACTTTCGATGCACAATTTCAGTCAACTCCGAAATAGAAACGTTTCAAGAATATTTTGGACACATAATGGAAACAAAGAAAAATTCAAAAACTTGTTTTGGAACTTTGGTTGAAACACCTCGAAATATTCTTAAATACCTCAAAACATAAATGTTTTGGTATTCAATCATTAATTCATTTTGATTTCCACGAAAACCAAAAAGTTCCGATCCTCTCAGTAGAAAAGAAACTGGAATTTCATTCATGTGTGTGTGAATAATGCAGCGAAAGTGAAGAACACCTCTTAATCAATTGTCCGGTGGCTTTGAATTTTTGTGGTATATAGCTTACAAGGAGTTTAGCTTGAGTTAGGTAATTCCAAGAGATTGTATATCATCATTTGAGACAAATTAGGGCATTTTTTAGAATAGATGTAAAGGTTCAATCTTGGGACAATATGGGGTTATGACAATTCTTTGGGTGGTATTGATGAAAAGGAATAGGAGATTTTTTTATAATAAGAAGAATCTGTGGAGTTTTTATAAGAAAGTAAAGTTTGCATGTAGTTAGACGATTACTTTGTAATGTCCAAAGTGTGTATAATTTTTTTTTTCCAACACTTTTTGTTTTTCCTTTATGTGGATTTCTTGTCAACCATATTGTGATCTTTTTCTTTACTTGAGAGAAATGCTTCTTACCAAAATCTTGGCTAAATGGGTGTCAAGTAGGGTGTTTCATAGAATATTTGGCAAGTTCGGCATGTGTAATATCTATTTACCAACTTCAGGGAGACGCGTGTTAGAATCTATGAAAATTATAATAATTATCACGAGTCCAAGAATGAAATTTATTATGCAACTCTAGTCCACCAATAGAAAAATTCTTTTCTCCTTGTCTTCTCTTCTCTTTTTGTGTTTTTTGATAATTGCTTATCTTCTTAAATTGAGGTGATTGGATTTGCACCAATGGAAACCAACCATAAATTTCATACACAATAGAGGAATAGGGATATGATAGATTTTTTTTATTTTGAGATAGTGAATGGAGTTTGTTTTTCCATTCTATCCTATTCATCGGTATTGATCATGGATACTAGAAAAATGTTTTCTTTATTTTGGGCCAACTCATGATCTGAACGAGTCTCACATACACCCTAGTCCGACTAAGAAAACATCTATTTCTCTTATATGGATCCTACACTCCTAGTTAGTAGTTACACAGTGTATGTCAATAGAGATCATCAGTACTACTCACAAAACAAAATATAAAAGACAAAAGAAAAAGTGTTCCAAAAAATTACAATTTTATGGTATTTGACATGGTGCAAGATTATAATTTCCATACATGCATGACAGATCTTATATGTACCTTTGCTTGAATGTACTTCTCCTTCTGCTGAATGGTAGCTGTGGAGCTAGGTTTTGTGATTGATAAGAAAGCATTAGATCCATCCATTCTGGGATATTATTCCATTCAACTTAAGTCAAAAAGGATAAAAATATTTCTCAAATTATTACCAGAAAAAAAAAAAACAGAAAAGAAAGAGAGAGAAGCCATAAACAACAGTCACCATCAACCAATAACCAATTTAATAGGAAAATATTCAACAAGAAGATTATTTGTGATGCTATACATGAGTTCTTGATCACTTCATTGGTTGAGATGCAGGAAATTTAACCTATAGTTTGCATATCAATGGTGCAGTTAAGCATGGAGGAATTGAACAAAGAATATGCTTTTTCTTTCCCTTCCAAGTATCTATTAGCATACATTTTTCTTTTTTAGCTCCACATTCTCATTTTGAGCTACAAGTCAATATGTAATAAGAACCTATAGACCTTGAGAGGAATGAGCCATACTTGACGGTAGAATGCCAAGCATGCTATTCTTAACATACACAAACACTAGAGATACTACCGACAAAATAACCCCATTACCATGTACCATATACTCATATCAAAGTGAAAACTCCAGAGTTTTAACCCTCCATTCACTGTCACAATGTACTTTCCACTGCAATGAAAATCGTAGCTAGTGGATAACATTGGTGTTGGCTTTGTGCAGTTGGCTTAATTTGAGCACAGAAGTAGAAGAGATAGGAAGAAACCAAAGACGGGAATAATCATAAGAAAGGGAATTGGTGGACAATGTAAAAGCTTAGGAATCTGTGACACGATGTATCTATCACAAGGCCTGTTTTTCGTTATTTCAGAATAGTCGCATCAGATCCATAAGATCAAGCACTTAACTGAATAATTCCTACAGCCAAATAAGGTCACATTCTTTAAATGACAGAGCCTTGAACTTTGCTGCCTGTCTAATATGTTTTGTTTTTTGTTTAGCCAACTTATTTCCTCTTACCTATAAAGTACAAACATGGACACAGAACACATATGTGACACAACATAGACACTTTGACACGGAAAATCCACCTGACTGGGCAAGCGAAGAACAATTGTTTTGTAATTCCTGTTGTTTTTCGGTGCTGCTTCTCTACTGGTACAGTTGCCACCTAAACTTTATCAAACAGACAAATCTAGGTGGCCTCCAGATATAGCTGTCACTGCCACCCATTCCGTACTACTTGTCCAGGGGTGCTATTACCTAAGGTACTGCTGCAAACCTGCCCCAGTGAACGAAATTTTGAATAGCTTATGCTTCAGTGACAGTGCACACTGTTTCCAATGCACATGAGCTCCTGTGGAGTAAATTTTGCTTGCAGGGGATGTCTTATTAAGTCAGAGACAGCTTACAACAAAATTGTACACCAATTACAGTTGTTGATAGGTTCTATTTCAACAATAATAGGGACAAATTTTAAACACTTAATCATTGTTCTACTAGCATTCAGGGGATTCCCCTTCATCCTTTTACATCTTAGCTTTTTAATCCATTAGGCTTAGCTCCGCTCTGCACACCCCTCCCACAAAAAAGTAAAAATAAACATAGGTGAAATCGCTAGGTGTCAAGCACGATATTGCCAGACAACCAATATGACAGTAATGTAACCAACCTCTGACTACTAGATCGGACACATAGCATGCAATTTAGGTGTCACGCCAACAATAAAAGAAACGTTGGTGCTGCTGACTATATTTATCAAATGATTTGTTCTAAAATTGATTGTAAATATATCTTGATAAGAACTGAAGTAGCTTGTGAGTTCACCAAGAACTTTCATCATGTGGGCAGTATGTAAGCTGATGCAATCTGGACCTCTTAAACAAGCCAAGCATGTGGTGGGCTAAGTAATCAGCTGAAGCTCAAGAGATTGTCTTTGAACAATTTTGGGGCACAGGATAGGGACGAGAAGAAGAGGGATAGGTTCAGAAACTCTTGAAAAGAGGGAAAAATATGGGGAAACCCTTGAATCCACTAGGGACCTTGCAAAAATACGGTGAAGAAAGGGGAGAAGAATTTTGGCAAGGATAGATGAAAAGGAGATGACAGAAAGGATAGTAAATCAAATTGTAAATAGTGGACTAGAAGCATGAAAAATTAAAGCAAGATGAAGGAGAACAAGGATGAGGGAAAAAAGGGGACAGAGAAGAGGAAAGTAACTAGAGAAAGAGTGAGCCAAGCTCTGTCCAGATACCCAGAGAATTCTCAAGTTGTAGGATTTTTTTTCGTATGGCGGCCCCCTAAGTCTTTATGAATTATGATACCACATAAAACCGTCAAACTCATTCATAGATACTGAAATGTACTCTAAAAGTTAAAAACACAACAGACTACTATTAGACTACTAACTAACTCAAGATGCCATTATTTGTTTTCTCTTGTGGAACCAAATCACATCAGACAGTCAAATATTGAAAACTAGGGTGTACAATGCTAGAACCAAACTTGTACATGTTCTGCATAGACAAATGGGAGATCAACAGGGGATACATCATTGTAGGAAATATACATGAACACAAACATGGGAACTTGTATCGAGAGTAAATAATTGGTAAAAACCGATCAAACTATAATGATCATGCAGCTCAGTATGATTAGAGGATGCCACAGCCTAAACTGTAATATTGGCAGATGGTGATGAACTATCATATTTTAGCACATAACTTTGCTTGACAACTCCCAGACAGATGACAACATGTATACAGCTAACCAAAAGCCACTGGAACATATTTGAGAGCTGTCATCACTCTATGGAGCATAATATTTGTCCACTCTATCATATAGACCTACTAGGACTGCTAATTCTTTGACTCTGCCTCTGCCTCTGCCTCTGACTTCGAACTTAAAAGACAAAAAATTTAAAAAATAAACTGAAGAAGGCAAATCAAAAAAGGAATAAGAAAAATGATAATTAAAAGGAGGAAGATTTTGGTTTCTTTGTTAGCAGGGATCTTTGTCTAGAACCAGGTAGATTGTTTTCGCGTGGAAAGAGAAGAAGGGGACAAAAGAACGAAGAAAAATGTCCGAGTTAAACCCAGACAAATTCAGATCCTTTATTCAAATTATTATAAGAATAAACATATTTTCTCTCATGTTCACAACAAGATCAAGCAACATATTTACTCCTCATAAATCAAGAGCTTGAATGGTGGGGACTGAAATAGTCAATAATCCTAAAGTATTTAGAAATGATGATAAAATGTTTGATGATTCCTAGAGATACAATCTTAGTTCCAAGATTTAGATTTTATACCATGACATCCAATATGCTGAAGCCAAATTAACAATGTCAGGGTGTGGTATGCCACAATCAAAGTTACCTTAATGGAGGTTTTGAAAAGGATTTACCATTAATACCATGCAATTTTCTTGATGTTGTAAGCTTACCAAGAGCAATTGAGCAGAATGTCATTTGACAGAAGAAAATTTCAGGCTAATGCGTAACATGCCTCACAAACACCTCTCTACGATTCAGAACCTCAACAAACTTATACTACCTTAAGAGGCTAAAACGAACAAAAGGAGAGACAAACTTATGGATAGATTCATCCTCAATAGTATGATCATCATCATAGTTAAGAGGTATCAAAGCCATCCTCATCCCTATTTCCCTCGGAATTTTTTTCCGGCCACTAATATGATAGATCCTTAAAAAAAAAAAAAAAAAAAACCATTTCCAGTGTACCAACTTCAATCTATGATCATTCTAGGGACTACTTCTAATAAGCATAGTGGTTCTCATCTCTGTACTAAAGCTATTGACTTTAATATACATCAGGCCAAGAGTTTCAAAACTTCCATCGAACCATAATACATCCAAGGATTATGCTGTAACCTGAAAGCAGCATTTCGCGTGTGATTAGGAGTTTAAAAATTCCGCAAGCAAATTTCACTCCGAAGAACAACGTTCTATAGTGATGGGTGAAAAACTATAGAATGTATGGTTATTTTAATTTAGGGTATTATTGTAATTTGTAGCTTATTATGAATTAATATAAATATGGGTGCTGAGAGGAGAGAATAATTAACTCTCATTCTCCTTAACCCTAATATTGATCATTTCTCTTCTCCTTCTTCTCTTGCCTCTTCTCAACTCTAAACCCTAAAACCTAACACTTTAAGATTGGGTAATACCATGTGTACCAAATTTGTGCACCAAATCCTTGCACCAAATGATGTTGGCTATTCGATTGGTAGATCCCAGTGACACTCACTACAAATTCAATGAATGTGATGTTGCCACATTATTTGATGCACAAATTTAATGCATATAGCATTACTCTTAAAGATTTCAACTTGGTATCCGAGCACTCTATTGGCGCCTGGGAGTCTTCAAAATACTCGGGAGAACTTCAAAAGCTGTTCGCGACGAAGCTGCTTGGGCTCGAGATGGGTAGGCTTGATTCTTCTTCCTGAGCATGATGGTATTTTTTTGGAAATTTTGAACCCATCTAATGTGTTTTTTCGATTTTTTAATTTTTTTAGAATTTATGGGTCATATTTTGCGATCTACTATTTAGCTAAGATTGTGACCAATCTAACTGCACTAAGCAGCGTTATCAGAACCAGATAGGGCCGGTTGGTCGAACTGGTTGGACCGTGAACCGGGCCCTAGACCAGTCCGATTTATTAATTGGACCGCCCAAGCAATTTAACCGGTGATAAACCACTAAACCAATCGGCTTTAAATAAAACCGCTCAATCATACAGACTGGTAAAAACCAGCGGTTCGGCTTTTAATTGGGAAAAAAAAAATTCAAAATCCATTCTTTGAGCAATTTTGCCCTAGACCAGTCGTATTCTCCACTATGCAGATTCACTAAGTCTTATCCTCTCTCTCTGTCTCTCTCTCTCTCTCTCTCCACTTCTTCATTGTGCAGCTTCGCTATGTGTCTCGAAAAGTCTAAGTCTTCTCCTACTCTCTCTCTCTCCCCCTCAGATTAACAGAGGCTTTGAAGACTGGTTTTGCTCTGACGCTGACCATTGCCTAGTAGAAGGTTACGCCTACAATTACTCTGATGTTGTTGTCTTGTGACTCTTGTCTCTATAGTCCATTGAATCTAGGCTTGATACTTTGATATTTGTTTGAACTTGAACTTTCGACCACCCTAAAATTTGAACCCTTTAGATATGCCGAAAGTTTGACCATTAATGGCTTTCAGATGATTTATAGAACCAATCTGCATGTATTTTTATCTTGCCCATGTCCACAACTTTTTACTCCCATTATCATCCGTCTCCAATGGGTTGAAAATAAGATGACTCAAAGCTTTCTTGGTTACATTTTTTTGAAAATTCAAACCAAAATGGATCACCATAGGAGGAGTGAAAACTATAACCATCTGTAGTTGAAAAACTATATGAGCCTGGATCACACCTTGGCTTAGAAAACGGATCTCCCATGCTTGATCCAAGAGCCTTAATATTAGAAAGAGCTAATGAAAATTTGATGAAAACTTCTTTCCCACCATTATTCGAGTCAATAGTCCCACCAATATCACTACAATCTCCCTCCACATCTTTTAACTCTATGTCTTCCTCTTGCTGGTATTCTGTCAGGCTCCAATCATTCAAGGTCTCATATAACGGCATTACTTCAACAGTAATTTTATCTTCATGAACCTCTATTATCTTATCCTTTATATTATCAATGGAAACAATGTCTCAAATATGGGTTTTGATGTTAACACTGTCATTTGTCGTCATTAGATAACATTCCTCCACATCCTCAACTTGAGCAGTCAAGCATGCTCACCGAACCACAAGTAATGGCCCCTGATCTCCTTCCACTTGCCCTTCTAGAAGACTCTCATCTTGAGCATCATCATATACAGTTGTCTAATCATATTCCAAGTAAGGCTCCTCTTAGATGTCATCGCCATTTATGAATAGATTTTTTCCAGGCCTATCTCCTTTCCTACAATCCGCCATCCCCTATGGCCTACCTCACCACACTTGAAGCACTTCATACTACTGGTTGCCCCTGTGGGTCATATGACTGGCCCACCCCACCCCAGTCTACCTACCACTAGGTACTGGTGGGTTGGGTGGGCAATTGGACAATACAAAATTATCTTCTCCACAACCAGTGGCAATACTCCCAAACCAACTATTGTTTCCGCCCACTCTTCAACTCAACTATTTTTCCAACTACAGGGCACGTTGATAAGCCTCGGACACAAAATAAGGTTCGAATAGATTCAAGGTCTCCTGAATTTGAGGCCGTAAACCTCCAATATAATATGAAACCAATTGGTCCTCGTCTCTATCAAGTCATTACGTGCTACTAATTGATGAAACTCAATAGTGTACTCAGTGACAGATCGATTACCTTGCCATAAATTCTACAAGCTCTAGTATAACACCCTCATGTAATTATACAATCCTGCATATGTTTCTTTAGTTTGTACCACATGTCTATCTTCTTTTTCCCTTACCTCTGGCGAGTTTTCTTAGTGCTGCAACCATACGGCGACTCCTCTGCGAAATCTTGTTGCCACCAGTGGGACTTTCTTGTTCTCAGACACCTCCTTGAACTCCAAAATTTCCTCAACGACGTGGAGGAATTCTTTAGGCTATAGACTGCCTTCAAAATTCGGCTGGTCAATCTTCAATCCGACTCCCATTGCCGAGAATCAGTCTCTGGCATGGTGGCTCACCTTTCCCTAACCCTGGGTGGATGCTCAGTGAAAGGATTATCATCATCCTCTACCAGACTCTATGTCTCCTACTCCACTCATCGTGGATTCTAGGGTTGTCATTGTGGTTGTGCTTAGAGTTATTGTTGAACAACGGAAGATAGGGCTACCATCTGTTGGGCTAAAGCATCAATATGTTGTTGCATCCTCGCGTTTCTCGCGTTGATCTCGGCTTCATAGAGTTCCTCCACTAGTCGTCTTCTTGGCGGCATAGTGACAAGAACGTAATTAGGATCTAATACCAACTGACGTAGGGAAGCGGGTAAAAAAATAATATAAGGAACGAAAGGGAATAATGAAAATAAACCGTTGATTTGCACACAAATACTGATTTAGATTTTTACTATAAGTCTGTTGATTCTGCAGAATACCAGTCTTAAAAGGCTTCAATTGATACTAGAATAATTGAGAAAAAAAGAGAAACCTCCCTCAATTATATTTAATAATCAAATGTCGTTTAGCCCTAAGGCTTACAAGAGTATAAATAGTACTGAAACCCTAAACCAACTAGGAAACTAAAATCCTAATTAAATTAGGAAACCAAATAAATAAAAATCCTAATTAAATCAGAAAAAAAAATAATATAATTTCCTACTTAAATTCGGAAATAAAATAAAATCGTCTAGAATTCCATAATAGAATGGCATTGACCACGTTCAATAAAATTCTAAAAATCTCGCCACCAATACTGCATCAAAACCTTAATGGGAGACTTGGGCTTCTCAATTGGTGTACCTATGTGCTTGTATTGTGACAATAACGTTGTCATAACCCAGTTCAACATGATAGAACGAAACATATTGAGATTGACAATAACTTCATTAAAGAGAAGTTGAATGGTAGGTTAGTTTGCATGCCATTTGTAACATCTAAGAAACAATTAGCCGATGTGTTTACTAAGGGGCTTAGTAGTAGAATTTCTCATTCAGATGTATGCAAGTTGGGCATGAAAGATATCTATACTCTAACTTGAGAGGAAGTGCAGAATGTCAGGTCAATTTAACTAAGAGGATTATTGTAATTTGCAGCTTTAATATAAATATAGGTGATGAGAGGAGAGAGTAATTAACTCTCATTCTCCTTAACCCTAATTCTGATTGTTTCTCCTCCTTCTTCTCTTGCCTCTTCTCAACTCTAAACCCTAAAACCTAAAACAAAAGCAATTTCAATACCAACCCAGAAATTCAACCAAACATCAAGCAAAATGTTATTCCTTAATCCATGTTGTACAATTATCCAAATCACAAAGTTCCTGATAATTCGCAATAGATTACATGAAATCTCAACTAATCAGATCAGATTCTTCATTAAAACCATGTTTATCTCAATGGGATTCCAAGCCAGATATTTCACATGTGAACTATATTAGAACAATCGATCATTACAACAACAAATCTAACGCTATATGGTCCACTGACATGCAAACTTAATGACAGTTCATGTCCCCGGAAGAAAATCTCTTTAGAAGACTTACTTATCATTTTGACGTAGAAGCAATTCCTCCCAGATAGAGTTACAATAAGTATTACCCAATGTGCAAAATAAATCCAAGACCGTAGGTTCCCAAACCTTGACGTCTAATGTTATAGACCTCACCTGCATTTAGCGGGACAAAATATGTCATTCTTCTGAGTTCCCAGAAGCAATAAATAACCAAATATGTGTTCTACCAGATTATCTTATCTTTTGAAACTAGGGGGAAGTGAACCCAAAAGGTTATAATTTGAAGTAAATTTACAGCTAATCATCATGCATCTTCTTCACTTTGATTCTAAAATATATCTCATAAAAACAATACAGTAAGAGAAGTTACAGCATCCAAATTTTCTAAGCATGCTACCACCCAGAAAAGTGAAAGAAAGGAGAACAACCATGCTGGAGTGAACAAGATAAAACAAGCTGTTTAATCCTCCGAAATTTTACTTGAAAATTGAACCAAATTTGACAATGAGAATTTATACAAACTGGTTCCAGATTTTTTAGGCTGATGTGAGCACTTCATATCCCCAGGAGAAAGTATTATTCTGTTGATCGACTCCAAATGATTTCATAAATATACGTGCCAACTTGGGAGTCTTGAACATGGTGTCGTGCTAAAGCAATCACCCAACAAGGCAACAACATTAATTTTTGACTGGTGTTGGTACTTCTTTCTATGTTCCGTAATAGGTAGCAGAACTTAGGCACTACACCAATGTTTTGAGAATGGGAAAAGCCAGACTTACCAAGTGGTAGGTGCCATGTCCTTTGTAAACCATGGCACAGGAGGGAGCACGGTGGATGTGAAAGTGATGCAATCTGATATCGTCCGGTTAGGAAGAAGTGTTTGTTTTCCTTGGAAGTCAGACTAATCCTTCAGGGTGGTGGTGTTGATTTCTACATTGCTATATTATTGCTTTAATACCTCTTAGTCTGGCATATTGTGATTTATTCAATTCTGGGCTGTCAAACTCACTCCACATATTAACCATGTCAAATGCTCATTTACTAAGGAGTAAAAGTCAACTATGCAATCAAATATTCTAAGAATTAGAGATTGTCAATTTTTCAAGAAGAAACTACAATTTTTAATAATAAAAAAACCAATCACAGGGTGACAAGTCGTCTACCCAAGTGATGGTTAAAACCGAAATTATAAAAGTATAAACTATGCTATGACAGTAAACTACAATCCACATGATGCTATTCGACTTACCGCAATACTAAAAAGAAAAAAAAATGTCAAACTCCTTGGTCATGGATGCCCAAAAAGAAGCCCAAAAAAAAAAAACGGTTCCATAAGTGTTCAACATCCCCCTCCCCCTCCAAGCGGGTATCTACAAAGATTCTCGCATTTCTATCCATTCCGAAGACCCAAATAGTAACAAAGAAAACACATTGTTAAAAGATCTTTCCTCCTCTATTTCCTCCCAATCCCATAAAATCAAAACAAATCATAGATAACATAAATCTCGGAGACACCCAACAAAGACCAACTAAGTTGAACAATTTATGTCATAGTGATAGGACAATGCAAAAATAATTGATTCACACTTCCACGATCTCTTTTACACATTACACACCATGAGTATTAATCTTACCATAAGCAATCATCCACGCACAAACTTGCATCTTTAAAGGAACTTTGGCTTTCCAAATCTTGAATGACGGTTGAAATAATCGTAGTGAAGAGTCATCAATTAAAGATTCAAAGTAGGATTTTCCAAAAGAAGATACTCAAAGGATCACTAATCCAAAATCTTTTATATAAAGAATTTTGCGGTAAGGAAACACTACTGAACATAGAAAAAAAGTACCAACAATTTCGATCATTCTCTATCATTAAGATTCCTACGAAATTCAAAATCAGAAGAGACAAGAAACGATTGAAGATGCAATACTTTTCCTTAGGTAACAAAAAATAAGGTCAATACGAGGAAATTAACTAGAAAATGAAGACTTTCCCCTCTCAAATATCCTCCCAAAAAAAACCCTCGACTCTCTTCCACAATGAAATTCACCCTCTAAAAAAAGCTGGGTAATCTCAGAAAAATGAATTTTCATGAGACTCCAAAAGGTCACGTTTCAATCCCGCATCCCACTCATTAGCCTACAACCCATATTACAAGGAATGACATCCTTGTAATAAGTATATCCCTTTAAGGGATATATAGGTCTTTTCTTATTATTTGCATATATATATATATATATATATAGTGAGGGAAAGACGTGAATATTGATTCACTCCTACTCTGCCTCCTTCTCTTTGTTCTCTCCAAAACTCTAAATACAATATTCACAAGAATAATGGATGATATCAAGTCAAAAAAGATATTTACTTAGCATTCCAAAAATCAGTGCACCTTTGATATATGAACACCAAGATTCCTGTGAACACCAGAACATTCAATGCACATCAAAATGCCAAGATTTAGAGACGCCCAATCAGGTTCAGGAGCACAGCATTCAGCACAAAGATCATTTCCAGGAATTTCTCTGAGAATCCTAGACACACCATTAGCTGAATTGACTTTCATGTCAGCTGGTGTACTTTCATGGTTATCAGGTGGCCGAAGATCAAGGGAAATATCACTCGAAGGAGTGCTATTCTCCACCACATTATGTTTCCCTGGATGCAGCTGCAGAAGATACAATGAGTTCTTTTCAACCAATGATAAATTAGTTGCATTTTATTCACAGAACAAAAGTTACAACACAAGCAGCAAAAAGGATAAAACAAAACTTTTTAGAGAAGGGAACAAAGTTTCAGATAGTCTCACTTGCTGCAGTTGAGAATTCAAGAGGGATGCAATAACTCCTGTGATCTTGTTCATCCAGTCAATCCTATCTGCTTCATTTTCTGCCTGCGCAAACCAGGAAAAGAAAAACCTCAATACTCAACTCTCAAAGCATCAAATACGAAAATACACATATTTGCAAAATCTATTGAAAAAGAAAATCACTTTGCCCCCAAACCGCTTTAAGGGGGCAATAAAATTTCCAAATATAAGAAGACTAATTTGAAAAAAAAAAAAAAAAAAAAGAACAAGATAAAAAGCAACGACTAAGGACCAATTATAACTGCCGATTACTAGTATGATCATACTAGCAAGTCTGTTCGGAACTTCGACAGAATTAAATCGAAAAGAGAACTACTGAGAGAACAAATGTAGGGTTGCACAAAGCCAAACATCAAACTCATCAACCCTATTATTACCCCAAGACGCACGAGAATCAACTTATTAGACAAAGTGGTAGTTCCATAAGAGTAATGTCTTCTAGCGATAGACCAGAGCATATGCACAACAAAGCACTCCAATTAATGAAGCAGAAACAGTTTATTTCCTTTTTTGTTACTATGTGCCCCTTCTTCATATTAATGCATGTTACCAAGGTGCCCTATGTAGCCAATGCTCCAACAGTCATGAGCATGATCAGAAACTGAAAGCCTGAGCCAACAAAATTATTTACCTGCAATGTGTAAGTTTTTAAGGGAGAAATCAGTCTGAAGCATAGCCGCAGATCAGTATCTTCAGCATCAAGCTTTATTGTTGAGGTATGAAGATCAACAGTACGACAGCCTAAGTTTTCCTCGCCAAGGGATACCGCCCGATGGTGCCTTGATCGAAATCTGCCAAATACACGACTATTGTGGTCTACAGAAGTAGTTGAATGAAATGATGGAGTGCCCTGCAAATATGTGGACATATAGAGAATAGAAAAATAGGATCAGTTAAAGCACAATACTCGCTTGAAGAAGTAAAAATGTTCTTAAAATGCAGATGTACATTTAGATCACCTTAGTGGTGTAGGAGAAAAAGGAGATATCAGGTGTCAACATCTTCTTGAAGCAGACATAAGATTTATTTATTAGATAATCATCTCTTTATTTCAAAAGAACATGGATACATCTTCTAGAAGCAGACAAAAGATTTAGTCATTAGATAATCATCTCTTTATTTCAAAAGAACATGGATCCGGCGCTGGTCTCACTTTTCATACAATTATGGTAGAAGAATTCAGTAGCTTCAGAAAAAAGTTAACTAGCTTCTGCAAAAAGTTAATGCAGAAAGCAGGAAAGCAGTAGTAATAGAATGGTGACCTGCAATTGATACGCTCCAAATGGCTCTGGTTCTATTTGCTCTACAATTTTTAACATGTGAAACTATGAAGACAATAATTATCAGTGTGTGGACATGAATTATGGCTTAGAATGGTTCCAATCTATGAAACACAACCACTATCCAGAAAAGGAGCATCTATACTACAGATGAGATTTTAGGTGACATGAAATATATAATCAATTGTCTCACATTGCATTAGTGAAAATGCTGTGGAAATAAACCAGAAAATATGGTAACAATCTATGTGACAACAAAGAGTGTGATCTACTGAAGAGAATTTACTCCGTAGCACCAAAACATCTCGGACTACTTATCAAAGGAAGGCTGATTGACTTTTGACACCTTATCCAAATTGCTTACATATTCCACATCCCTTTTTCCTACTGCAGCACTACTAAGCTTGAAAGGACTTTTTCCAAAGTGCAATGGGAGATTATAGGTATCATCCAGTAGACTAGGAGGGCTATGCACACAATTAAGGGGGTGGTTACTAGGGAGGAAGGTATCCTATTGACGCAAGATTTCTCAAAGGACATGAGGTCGAGTAGACTGGGAGGGCTATGCACACAATTAATCATAGTTATTAGAAATGGCTAGATAGTAAGGTTTTGGCTCAATGAATGGTGTGGAGACTGGCTTTTGGTAGTCAAATCATTTGGCTGTTTGATAAGGAGGCATGTGCTGTTGATTATGTAACCATCCTGTGTGCAATGAGCGTAGATTCCTACAAACCAGGCAGTTTCATGATTAGTAGTTGGAATCTGGTGATTCTTTTCTGGTGCTCCTTGATGAGGTCGGGCTATGACAACCATGATCAGTTTGGTGGCCGAGTTGGATACGACTCGGCCGATATTTTGAACCATGATCACAAGGCTTGGTGATACTTTTCAGATAGGATTGTAACACAATGAGATGTTTTATGTGCGATTAATTAATCTATCATTAAGTGGGGGTGGCAATCCTAGCTTTCCTCGAAGATCCATTAAGGAGATCATAGCCGCACTCATGGTTGCTTTCAATCCATAACTACAGCATTAGAGTATTTCTTAACATTGGCACTTAAAAAAATGCTGTCGCCCCCTTATCAATTAGTGGTTTGCAATACTCGAAGAGAGCAAGACATTTAAACAACTTCACTCCAGTTGATGTTCTGCCCCTTGTTGATGAGGATGGCCTGTATTTATAACGGGATAGGTGGGTAGCCAAGTCATAAGGCCAGAACATGCGATCGCAGACTATGTCAATTCAACCTACTGGGTTGGCTAGCCCTCAAGTCACGAAATCCCAGTGTTCCAGTAGGTCCAACGTGCAAGGGCCTGGACTGTAGGGAAGAATGTGCTGAGCTTAAAGGAGCTGCTTGACTCTACTCTAGGAATGACAGTGGACCGGGAAAAAACGGGTATTCGTCCAAACTCGCCCCGTTTGGACCGGGGATGGACTATATATATTGGACGGTGGACGTATACGGGGATACCCGTATAAACCCGTACGGGAATGAAGGCGGGGATGGACTTACCCTTACCCCCGCCCCCGCCCCCGCCCCCGCCCCCGCCCCCGCCCCCTCCCCCTCTCTATCCGTTAAAACATATAATTTTTTATGTTTTATTTTCTTTATTAAATTACGGGTGTGAAGCTACATGGCAGAAAAGTTTTTCCATTACAAATATTCAAGTAGTATTTTGGACATTTGTTGTTTGTGTTATGTTGAGATGGTCTGGGGAACCCTTTTCTTAGTTCTTTTATGCTTTTGTCCTTTTTCCTGTGCTTGGGTGGGAGTTTGATTGTGACGTTTGAGAATAATATCTAATTTTTGAATGAAGTTGAAAAGCAAACTCTGTTATATTATCAAAATTAAGGCATGGTTAGTTGTTTGCATGTTGTTCTTTATGGATTCTAATTTAGATATCTGTTCATGATTGGAGACAGTAGAGTAGTGGTTGGCCTTGTACAAATGATGGTGAAGAATCTTAAAGAGTTGCAAAGTTTTGAAAGAGCATGGAAGTGTATAAGTAGTCGGGGACCCTTCTTGTATTTTTTATCAATTGGGTTTTTTTGTATGTTTGGGGTTGTTATTCTACATTATGTTGTGTTAGATTATATTAGATTATTTAGAATGTTGTTGGATTATTTAAAATGTTGGATTTATTTAGAATTTTGGATTATGTTGACTTGGGCTTGGGCTTGGACTTGGGCTTTGGCGGGTACGGTGGAAACGGGGATGGGGGCGGGAATTAGAAATTTACCAGTGGACGGGGACGGGGATGGGAATGAAAACTATACCCGTTAACGGGGGTGGACCGGGGATGGACAGAGTTTTTTTTAGCGGGTACGGGGATGGAGACTACACCCCCCGCCCCCGCTTCGGTCCACTGACATCCCTACTCTACCCTCAACCAAAGCAAGCATCAACCTACCAGAAAAGTGCAGCATGAGGTTGGAACACCGACTGTTTCCAGCATTGAGGTCCACCACAAGGGTACCATATGCTTTTGAATAAGGAACTGTTGTCAATATGCATCTTGGTAGGGGTGTTCAAATTTCCGACTGACCGCAAGTTCCTACCCTACCCGACCCTACCCTACGCTACTGAACGGTTAGCCGCAAAAATCGGGTAGGAATGCGGAAGAGTTTTTGGTCTTCCGATTAAATCGGGTAGGAATGCGGAATAACCATCCATTTCCGCATTCCTACCCTACCCTACCCTACCCGCATTAATTAAATAATTAATATATATATATATATAAACTAAAAAAACCCTAATCTACTAATTATACCATCTCCATATTTTGTTTTTGTTCACAGATCATTTCTTAATGGATGAAATGACTCCACAATCATCTGCTCAAGCTGATTCTAACAGTAACATCCAAGTTATTTCATATGGTTTAAACTTAAATTAATTGTTATTGTATTTGTGTAACAATTATTGTGGATTGATGTTCATACTTCCTTGTATTTTATTATAATTGTTGTTGTAGTTGTTTTAGATTTTAGTGTTATTGATTTATTGTGTTGTTAAATTGGTGCATGTTATTTAATTAAATTGTTAAAATGATTCAAAAATTAATAGTTATAAAAGTGTTTACCCGACTTCCTACCCGACTTTCTACCCGATTAATCGGGTAGGAAGTCGGGTAGGAATACCACACCTGTCGGGTAGGGTAGGCCAAGAAAAAATTCTTTCGTAAAGTATCGGATAGGAAGACGGAAGAGCATATTTCCTACCCCTAGGGTAGGGTGAACACCCCTACATCTTGGGTTGCTAATAGGGTGCAACCACATGAAAAAGGGATCTCTCTTATTGTTGACAAGGTAAGCAAAAGCATCAAAACATAGGCTTAAAGCCTTGGGTTGGCTCTTACTTCAATGGCCCTATATTTCATTCATTAGCTCATCAAGCCCAATACATCTCTAGCCGTTTAAGCTAATTCTAGTAAGGCTAACATACTCCTTCTATGAGCTTGTTGCATTCTTGGTATGACTTCAATGAGAAACAAGTACCACAAATTAATTGATATATTTTGAAGCTTGTCCTGTTCTTTGTAAGCATTCAACGATGGAGTAACTAATAGAGAGTCCCAAATATTTATGCTTACAATAGAACACATCATTTTTATTCGTATATTATTAGAAAAAAATGATCCCTAATTTATTAAACACAAAATCCAAAAAAATGCCATTATGCACCGACAAGGGATGGTTTGATCCTACACTTGTGATTTGACATTTTATGATAAGATCATTCATTAAACTAGGGTTCACAAAGCTATTGAGATGCTTAGTTGTGTATTAAATTAGCATGGCACACATTTGAGCTTTTATGCCAGCACCTGTCTACCATTTCCTCAATCCCTAGTTCAACAGTATTTAAAATATGAAGGCTCAGAAGTCATAGGAGGGTGATCCTAGTCTGACATATACAAATCTGCCTAGGACTCTCCTATAGCTGAGTTAACATACTCACAAGAGTCATGGATATCACAAAGAACAATTACTCAACCTTATAGCAGTAATAGGATATGTGAACATGTATATGTATATGTATATGTATATGGACTTAAAACTTACGCAATTGGATGTGTTGGAGTTCTGAGCAGTGGGGCTGTTGGTTGGGTCGCTGGTGACTTGGGTCGCTGGGTGGCTGGTTGGTTTATTGCTGTCTGTGGAGTGGGCTGGGTATTGTTGGGATTTGTTGGCTGCTGTCGGTGGAGTGGGGATTTGTTGACTGCTGTCGGTGGAGTGGGAGTATGCAGGGTATAGTTGGGATTTGTTGGCTGCTGTCCGTGGAGTGGGGGTTTCGCTGGGGCAGTGGGTGGTTTCAGGCAGTGGCTGGGGCAGTGGGCTTGTTCTGTGGGTGGCTGTCGGTGGTAAGTTTTGGCTGTTGATGGAGAAGGTGTGTGGCTGTTTGGAGGTTTGGTTAGCAGAAGCTAGGGTTAGGGTTAGGTTTAGGGTTGGTGGCTCTGATACCAACTAGAGATATCTGTGAGTGAAAGGGATACCTAAACTAAAAGTAGAGCCCCATATATATAGTCAAACAATAGTATAAAGTGACCTGAGCATCCCTCTGGTCTAGGCAAAACATAAAAGTCATAGTAAGGATAAAAAAAGAAAAAAAAACTCTAATAAACTAGACTATAACTCCAACAGGATGTTTAGATTCAACTTAAAACTTTGCCAACTTTTGTTTTTTTTTTTCCAACTTGAAAACTTAGGCAACTAGATGTCTAGATTACAGTAGAGCGTATCTCTTTTAAACTAACAGAAGACTCCATCCTGTATTGAAAATAGTTTGTGGCACCTCTTGTCCCTAAGTTGTGATGCTCAATCACAATTTATAATCCAACCAGCTTTAGTCACATTTCCTTTGGTATACTCCAAAACCATTCCCAGGCTAAAGCATTTGTTGATCAATCAGCAATGTTATTCATATACTATCATATCAAATTGTAAGGTATTTTATAAGTTGTCAACAACATGCCTAAGTATGTGAAAAATGATATCTGCATATTCCCGACTGAAATGGTTTCAACTTGGGTCTTGGTTAAATTCTCTTTCCCCTCCATATCATCAAATATATAGCATAACAACTTACGTAAATAATAGAAAACCGTGGCAACATTTCAGGCTGGTCGAAACAATAATTTAGACAGAATCGAATCACAATGAAAAAGGAGGGTTATACATATCAATAGCACCTGATAACTAAACTGTTTAATCAACTACGGCTGAAAAACAATAACATACCACAGGTTTGGTACCCTTATGTCTATAATAAAATAAAGTCCCATAACTGTCGAGTACAAAGAATCGCCTCTTCCAGTCTGCCCTCAAACTTGAAGATCGTTTTAAGAGATATCCTTGTTTGATTGTCTGGACCTGGAAAGAATTGAACAGCCTATCAAACTACCCAATTAGAAAATATATGTCCACACATACTATCTTTATTTTATAATATTAGCATGTTGAGTTGAGATGAGTACACAGATATTTAAATACATATATGTTATATGTATATATCCAACTCATAATGGGGAAAGAATTTACTGCCAAACATCGAATAGAAAAACATCTGAAACAAATCTTGTACCCCTCCTTTTGTAGCGGACTGCATAATTGCCTCTATATTTTTGCAGGAGCTCATCCCAACACCATTCATACCAACAGCACTTATCGAGATTCCCACATTACTAGATGCTTGCAAATGGTCCAGCTCTGCTTGTGTCCTGAACTCCTGAATTCTCTTTGCAAGCTTGTCATGCTCAATATTTGCCATTTCCTTGGATTGTTGTGCATAAGTCAACACCTGATTTAAGCAACAGTAACTTTTTTAGACATGAACTATATTTTCTGAAGCAGCGTGAGTCTGGGACAAAATTATTAGATAGGAAAGGACTGAAGGACACTGACAAGCATAATCAAAGATCGACATTGCATACATGTACGCCAGTGCCTGTCCAAACATTGCATATTACAAACACAAAAAGGCGGCTAATGCACGAAGCTCCTGGCACTGCGGATGGAGGATCAGACTGCGTACAATGTTTCCTAGATCATGGGTCAGTTTGGTACACTTTACGATGCTTCCGATGGGAGTAGGCAATAGGCTTAGTCGGTATACTATTTTGGATCGCAGTTCGTTTTAAAAATATTATCTGGGTTGCTTTCACAAATATAAGAAATTATATACAGGTATAAATCTAAACACATTTAATCAATTAATATTTACTTAATAATTATGATAGTTGTCATTGTGATGTGAAATTTCAGATTTGTATACCCATATAAATTTAGTATTTATTGTATACTTTTATATTATTTTATATTTTTGTGACGATACCTAAAAATAGAGTGAGCGAGAGGACGGGTATGAGCTAGGGTTTGAGAAGAATACATATCTAAACTCATATGGATGCATGCGTAGGCAGGCTGGTTGTCTGCTGAATCAATTACAGCAAGGGGTGGTTTTGATGCTTTTATCCTAAACTTGTTTTCACATATAACAGCTCGTTGGGGATATTTTTGACTTTTCAACTGCACAAATGCTTTTTTCTGGTTGTTTACACCCACGAAGTAACTTTGCATCGTTGCAAACACGATCCTTACTCCTTACTAAACACCAGAATCTTACACATACACGACAATCTTCACTCGGGTTATCAAAAAAGAAATCTTCGCTGACACAAAATGTAATCGATCCAAATTAAAGAGTGGAAATGGGAGAATGATGACTATCGATACAGAAAGATTCAACACTTATTTCGATGGATCAATCCAGGTATCTTACTTCACCTTTTCGTGATTTAGCCTCTTATGGAAATTATCCAGATCACGAACGTGCCCCGTTTGGAGACATGCGACCAAGATTGGGGGTCGAAGGATGTCGAGTGAATTTTCGTAACACTGGTCTTATCCCCAGCATGCGGAGAGGTTATTTCGCATATTACAAACATAGGCATATCAAAAATGTAAAGATTGCACTGATAAACAACAAAGTGACATGAATTTCCTAACATGAAAGCAAGCATATCAGAAAATATTTTTCTTGCAGAAGGACTGCTAATTGAGAAATCGAGAGAGGCTTTAAGAACACAAATGTTTATTGCTTGATAATAGCATATGAAATTGGATCTTTTCAGCATATGTGAAATCATAGCAAAGACAACATAAAGCAATAACAAGTATGTCGTGACAAGACAAAATAGAATAATAAAGTTCTAGGGTTTCAGGGGAAAGGAGAAGTTTGGGAGAGAAGAAAGAAGGAAGAAAAATGCTATGGGAAGGATAGTTCTTCACCCAACTGTACGCCAAGTTATATAAATACAAGGATAGAAATACCCTTAAGCTGAAAAATAAAGCATAACATAATGTTCTCTCTCAAGTTGTTACATAAATATCCCTCATGTCCAACTTGCAAACAATGGGACCAAAAATATTGTTACTAAGACCCTTAGAGAAAACATAGACCAACTATTTTCTGATGTCATTAGGGGCATGCGAATCAAACTCTTGTTTAGCTTTTCTTGGATGAAATCCCAGTCAATTACAACATGTTTGGTTCTATCATATTAAACTGAATTATGAGCAATATTGATGGCGGCCTATTGCCACGGTATAGTCTCATATGTCTATCATCATGATTTCCTAGCATTCCCATTAAGATGTGGAGTCACATAAGCTCATAAATTCCATGAGTCGTTGCCCCGTATTCAACTTCTACATTAGAACTAGCAACCACTCTTGTTTTTGCTCTACCAAGTGACAAGATTCCCTCATATAAAGGTGCAATAGCTCAAAGTAGATCGCCATGATCCATTATACTTGCCAAGTCTGCATGAGTAAATGTTTCTAACTTCAAGTGGCCATGATCGAAGAACACAATTCCTTTTCCAGGAACTGACTTGATATATCCAAAATAAGAAAAAACAAGTTCAAGATGAGGAGCTTGAGGATCAAGCATAAGCAAACTGACAATAACCAGTACATACCCAATATCTCGTCGAGTAGAAGAGAGATTTACCAATCTCCCCACCCATCCCCGCCACGTCTCCTTATCTACTACATCGCCAATATCTTCAATAGGAAAATTTATAGGTCTACACCCAACATGGCTATTTTTTCAAGAAGGTTAAGTTCATACTTCCATTAGGAGACAAAAATGCGCTTATTTGATCTCACAACTTTAATCCCAAGAAAGTGTCTCAAAGAACACAAGTCTTCAATTTCAAACGCTAAGATTTCAGTTTGGTGATTTATGTCATTCACATATTCGATGAGAACAAATATCTTACAATTATCTTGTTTGATGAACAAACTATGATCAACATGACTTTGTTTACATCTAAATTTCACCATAGTTTTGAGAAACCTACCAAATCAAGATCTGGCAGACTATTCTAACCCATAAATAAACTTATTCAACTTACACAACTTTTCTTTAGTTAACAGCGATGAAACACCTAGAACACCTAGTGGGATCTCCACATACACCTCCTCCTCTAAATCTCTACAAAGAAAAGCATTCTTCATGTACAACAACTGCAAACTCCAACCTAGATTAGCTACCCAAGATAGAAGATCATGTATGGAGTTCATCTTTGACATAGCTACAAGGTCTCCAGATAATCAGTGCTGATATTCTAAGTGAATACCTTAGCAACCAATCTACCTTTGTACCTCCCGCTTGTCAAGTTTGCTTGTTGCTTGACATCGAACATCCATTTGCACCTTACTGTCCTTGCTCCAACAGAAGGAAAAATCAACTCTCATATGTCATTCTTTCTCAAGGCTTTTATTTCCTCTAACATAGGTTTTCCCTTGGGATTAGTGAGAACTTATTTCCAACTCTGAGAATAAATAAAGAAGACAATGAAGAAACAAAAGCACAATAGGATAAAGATAATGAATTATATAAGACAAAGTTAGACATGGGTGTTGATTGCAAGCTCTAACACATTTTCTAACTGCAATAGGAAGTTCAAAATCATCAACAACTAGATTTTCAACAACGCGAGTAATAGCATGAAGCACATTACTAAATAACTCAATGGAAGATCCCTAAACCGGAGTTGAGAATGCAATTACTTGATAGTACATGGGTAATCTGTACATTTTAATGCTAAGAATAGGTTTTCAGATTATCCTTGTCAATGTCAAAACCAAGTCGACCACTAGTATAACTTCTTTTCTCAATAAGTTGTTGCTAACCCTTACTGATACCCTACTAAATAGGCAACTAAAGCCAAGGCTCCTCACATACAATCTTTCTCTCAATAGTGGTATTCTCCCCCAGAAAAGACTGAGAAGTAGGAAAAAATGACTCAGATTCCCAAAAGAGTACATCACGCTAACATACACCTTTTAAGACTGTGAATGATAGCATTTATACCCTTTATGGGTAATAGAATAACCAATGAAAACATAATGCAAAGCATTGGGGTCAAGTTTCTCATCGGATAAAATATAGAATCATGTACGTAAAAAAAACACACAAAAATTTAGGAAGAAGGGAATAAATAATATGAATAGAAAAAAAACACATAGTACATTAACAGGTGACTCAAAACTGAAGGACACTCAGAGATAAATGATTAATAACACATGCAGTTAGAACAAACAACCTCACGAAGATGGCCGCTTTTTGTTCAGCAACACCATTCTATTTAGAAGAACTCACACAAGTGGTTTCATGCAGAATGTCATTCTCATTGAGATATGAACAAAATTCTCATTAGTATACTCAGTCCTATTATTATTTCGAAGAATTTTTTAAGTTTTGCATCAAATCGGTACTCAACATTTTATGAGAAGATCTAAAGTGAGAGAAAGCTTCACTTTTCGTGCAGAGTAAGCCCACCCAATTAAGATGAAAATGGCAATCAATAAAAGTAAGAAAACAACAATAACCAGGGATAGACACCACACGAAAAGATCACCACACATCAAAGTGAATAACTATGAAAGAAGCAGCCCTTCTATTATTATTACTACGATAAGGTGAACATTTTTGTTTTGCAAAAATTAACAAGCATCACAAACAAAAAAATGTCTATTACAATGTTTCACTACACTAGGAAAAATAATTTCCAAGACACTAATCAAAGGATATCCTAAATGTCTATGCCACTGTTTTAAGAGCTGAAAAGCCAAAACACCTTCTGCCAGTATGGCTTGGAGGGTAGAATGAGAAGAGGCTTCAACATCCAACAAATATAGGCCACCATATTCTCCACCATTGCTAATCATTTTTCCAACTCTAGTTCCTAAAAGATATAATGAGTGGGGAAGAATATCATTAAAGAATTCAAATATTTTGAACTAAAACAAATAGTAGATTTGTAGAAAATTTGGTGACATGAAGAACTAATGAAAGGGATATAGATGAAAAGCAATCCCAAAAACAGAGAACAAAGATCTATTTGTCGCTCTTACTTTATCCTAACCAAAGCATGCTGAGTAGGAGGTGAAAAACTAGAGGAACCTATCACGTGGTTAACGGCTCCAAAATATATTATCCAAGGAGTATATGAGGACGAGACACTGAATACACCGGCAGATATACATGTGTGACCAAAGTCGGAAGAAAACGCAGGGTTAGAAATTGTAGTAGATGAAACATCAATCTAAGCCACTAGATGCCTATTAGTCTGCATCTCATCTTGAGAAAAAATAATAGAAGTGTTGTTATTTGACTGAGATAGAATCTTGGCAGACTCAGACATCTTGTGTGTCTAGTCTTCCGTTAATGTCACACTTCAGTGTATCCTTGTCAGTAGTTCCACCCCCGTTAGTAGACTAGGATTAGGATAATTTAAGATCATATGAGGAACAACAACTAAAGCAAATTGCTCCTGAGTGATAGTGTGAACCATAATAATCCTCTTGCTCTCCTCCTGTTGAACATAGGCATAAGCCTCTCTTATAGTAGAAAAAGGACTATGGCCAAAAACTTAAATCCAAATCTAATCATACTGCATGTCGACACCAGCAAAGAAATCATAAACACATTCCTTTTCCACCATATGCTAAAACTTTGTTGCATTGTTAGCACGTATTTCTTGAAAACTCTGGTACCAATCAAGTTCCTGCCCTAAGGTGGTAAACCTTCCACAATAGACAGCAAACGACTTATACCTTTGTTTGATTTCACAAACTCTCTTTCGAATAACATAAGCTTCGGCATCATTATCCTTCTGAGAATATGTTTGGACAACAACAATCCCATGTCTTATACGCTGTATCAAGCAAGAGAAAGTAATGACTCATGGAAGGTTGCATTGAATTATGCAGATAAGACATAATTAGGGCATTTTTAGATGTCCATTGCTTAAGGGAACAGCCCGACTCAATAGGCATCTTAGTCTCCCCACCCGAGTCAAATACTCATCCAAAGAAATAGCTTGGATTGATGACAAACAAGCCCATGACTATGTCAAGTAATTGCTTCCATCTAACTTCTCTTGACTAATTTGAACATAAGGATTGTTCGTAGGAGCTCCAGAACGGCTCAAATCACGCCCTCCAGTCCTACAAGTCACACTACCTTCAGTCATGTCCACACAACAAAAATAGCACTGACCAGGGCAATACATATAGAAAACAACTGCACAAGAAAATTCCACGCAGTTGCTAACCAAAAGAATATAATCAATCAACCCAAATGTAGCCAAGTACAAAATACAAATCCCAAAACCTGTAGCTGTCACCATAGTAGTAAAGTCCCACAAAAGACACCCAAATAGTAGTAGAGTCCAAAAACAATTGCCAAGTCTCAACGTCGACTCCTAAACAATAGCTAAATCCCAAAAATCGTAGCACAAACAGGTCTGCCAAGTCGCAAATCTGAACAAAAACATGTGCAACGCAATCCAATCGGCAACAAAACCTATTAGGCATTTGGTTGTTAAGTTGAGGTGCACATAATAGTGAAGTATCAGACCAAAATGAAAGGGCTCAAAACCTTCAAATTTCAACCCCGACAAGCTCAGTTCCGAAAAAATTTCAAAACTAGAAAAATCACCTCAAATAATTTCAAAGAAATATGAAAAAATGAGCATAATTCCTAAAAAAAAATACAAGCAATTCAAACCATGTGATTTTGAACAAAATCAAGCCAGATTGGTACTAACTTCAGCATGATATGCTGATGTCACAAGCTGTAAAATGTGTCCAGTTGATTCCAATTGCTTCCGATGAGTCCTAAGGGCTTAGATTTTGATCGAATGTTTGATACAAAGTTGAATAATGAAGTTTTAGGGTTCCACGGGAAAGGAGAAGTTTGGGAGAGAAGAAAAGAGAGAAGGTAGAAAAATATTATGTGAAGGGTAGTGCATTAGGTCACCAAAAAAAAAAAAAAAATTGTCTCTAATCAATGGGATCGAGATCTTTTTTCTAACTGGTTACGATTTTGAATCCCATGGAAAAGCATGTTATCCTCATTATTTTAATTTATAATCCTTAGGACTAAATTTCAATTTTTGGAAAATTTATGTCCCAACTACTTTGTTCTAGTGAATTTATTGTAACTAAAGTGCCATGTAACTGATTGGTCTTGGTACAAAGTGAACCAGACAAAGTCCAACAAGGCAAGATGCTAGAGGTTGAAAGAGGTTGTAAGGCTATTATTGAGAAGATGAACATTTTTACTTGGCTTTGTATTTTCGGAGGTTCTACTACCATATTAATCATTTATACTCCTTGCCATATGTCATAAAATTGAGTGTAGAAATCATATGTGATACAGATTTCAGAGTACGTTTAAAGGCATTAAGATCGTTATTTTCACTGGTTTGGATTTTGAATTATTATGTTCAAGTGAGTTTGTTCTAACTGAAGTGCCATGGAACTGATTGGTTTTGGTAGATATTGAACAACAAACGGTCCAACAGGCCAAGACTTCTGAGACCGACAGAGGCTGTAAGGCTATTATTGAGATGTTGAACTTCTTTATTTGACTCGTGTTGTAGTTGATTCAATTGCATTTTCAAATGTTCTACTACCATGTTATTCGTTTACACCCCTCGTCATATTTTGTACGCTCCATGTGTAATTAAGATTTCAGAGTATGGTTAATGGCATTGAGGTCTTTTCTTTTCACTTATTTCGATTTTGGATTAGGTAAGTATAATTCATAATATGTTTCCATTTTCAATCTTTTGACAAAGAGTATTATCCTGATTATCGTAAATTTTTAATTCATCGTGATTAAATTTTGATTGTCGTGGAATTTATGTCATTATTATATTATAGTGAGTTTGTTCTAACTAAAGTGCCACAGAACTGATTGGTCTTGGTACAAAGTGAACCAGCCAAAAGTCAAACATTGAAGAAAACAGAGTAAATTTTGGGGTTTATGTGATCAGAAAGTTTTCCAGTCCACATCAAACTAGATCATCCCATTAGGACCGTTAAGACCAGTAATATGCTCAGTAGCTACAGGCGGGATCGGTGTTGCTGCCGATCGTGTTAGTAAAGGACATTCGGTTGTGCATTACATTACGTAACACCCATTCTTTGGACCTGTGATTCTTACTCGAAGAAAAAAAAATATGAGGAACAGAAAAACAATTGACAGTCAGCTCAGTGTTCAGGTTTCATCCATATGCATGGCTAGACGTATCCATATAATGCTGCAATATAATATAAAAACAAAATGAATCATGTGTATACCTAGTGACTGCATTGCTAAGTGGATTATGGTTATACCTGGTGAATGAATGGCTCCATTTGGCTCAACAAGTCATATCCCTAAAAAGAGAATTAATCAACTCTTAAGTTTACCCAAAAAAAACAACTCTTAAGTTTGCATAGCAATTCACTTGTAAAGAAGCTAATGTCCAATGATTTCCAATACATACCAGCTTAAAGTATCTCAGATGAGCATACATTATTGCACTAAAAGATTCTAGAAACTCGTACTTCTTTTTTGCTTCTATATTCACGAGGGCATTTACCTGAATTCCTTGGGACCAATAAGCAAACATAATTAGAACCCACATGATGGAAGATGAATAACGATCAGAGATGAAAAATTAAAAAAAGAAGTACAAATAAAAAACCACAGATGTACCAGACTTACTAGATTGAAACGGCTTCTCTCAAATGCGGACTTTGAATTGTGTAGATCCTGTCATAATGAAAGCACATAAGCTCCACAATATTTCCAATTAGAGTGTGCATTACCATGTATAAGTTTTTATAAAGCTGCGCTTGCTGATTAAACCAAAATAAGATTTAAAAGTTACTAAATTGAAATTCAAACAATCCTATGTACCATAAATTAACACTATTGGGAAATCCAATTGATTAAGTTAGTCACAAGGTCAATGTCACCTTCAAAAGATATCAAACAATGTAATTTCAGAATGACTTACCACATAATCTAAAGGAGAAGATGTCACTATTAAAACAAACTACATGGACCTCAATGGAAAGCCTCAAATGTTAAGGCACTTTCCAGCCAGGAATCGCACTTTGTACAAGATTTGTGCTGATCAACATGTTGCAGGTACAATTTAATAAGCAATTAAAACCTGCCTCCCTTCTTTCAAATCACTTAGTATAATTTAGTTAAAGGGTGTTCTATGGCATATTGGATCTTTTCCATTTATTCTTTTCTTTCTAAGTCGCACTTTTAGAGGACTCCTAGTCCTATCTTATATTCCTTTTCCCCCTTCTAACTTATTACATCTTTTGCTTTACTATTAAAAAATTAGTCTGAGGGAACTCCTATGTGGCAATTCAGTAACTAAAACATCAATTTTGTTCCATAAAAGTACAGAAGCAGAAAAGCCACTTGGAAGCAAGTATAGTCGTGAGTGGCAGAAGAGAAGTGGAACACGCCTCTTCAAAGAATGTAGTCTTTTGCTGTTTTGCGTCCATTTTTGTGCCTTTGTGTGAACTGCATTTCCAATTCATGTTCAAGTAAATCTAGTCTCCATTTGGGTAGAAATAACATGAAATACAGGGTATTCTAAGCAAATGCAGAGTCCTAAAAGCAAGAATAGCCCTGAAGTAAACAAATAGAAGTTAATTTTCAGTGATAGAAAAATTCTGGACATGGCCCCTTTTTTTGTTCACTCTGGTTGTGGGTGGGCTGAGTAGACTTACAAAGAGAGTGAAGAGATGTAATTTAGTTAATGGCTTTGAGATTGGTAGGGACAAGATTATAGTGTCTCACTTGTAATTTTCTGATGATACTAATTTTTTCTCTTTTGGGGATGAGGTGAACGTAAAGAATTTGGAGAAGATTGTTGAAGTTTTTTGGATTATCTCAAGCCTTAGGGTTAATATGGAGAATAGTATTGTTGTGGGTAATTAACACAAGGCACAATAAGATTGACATGAAGGCTTTTGATATATACTATGTGGCTGATTGCCCTTTGAAGTATTTAGGGCTTCACAAGGAAGTAATCCGATGTCTAGGTCTTTTGGGATCTAGTCATTGAGAAGGTTTAAAAGTGGTTAGATAGGGGGAAGAAAGCTTTTATTTCTAGGAAAGGTAGGTTAATGTTAGTTCAGCCTATTTGGGCTAGCATTCCTACTTACTTTGTCTCCAGTTAAGTTACCTATTTTGTTAGCAAGTAAGATTGAAAAGATAATAAGGGTTTTCTTATGAGAATGAAGGGGAGATGGTAGGAATGATCACTTGATAGCTTGGGAGGTGGTGCCTAGATATAATGCAAAAAGGGTCTTTCAGTTGGGAATTTGTACAAGATGAATGAAGGTTTGGTTGGAAAATAGCTTTGGAGGTTCTCTTTGAAACAAATTCATTGTGGTGTTCCATTATTAGGAGCAAATATGGGTGTTACAGGCTAAGGAGTGGAATGCAAATGGGGTCAAAAGGGATAGTTTTCAAGTCCAAGGAAGTTTATTTCTCAAGGGTTACCTCTCCTTTCTTAGAGGATTAAGCTCCTTGTGGGTGATGGTATTAGAGTTCGTTTTTGGGAAAGGATATGGGTTAGGGAGTCTTCTTTTTCTACTATGCTTCCTCATCTTTATCGACTCTCTGGGTTTCATAATCACAATTTTGCTTCTTTCATTCGGTCCTATTCAAATCCTATGTCATGAGATTTTGGTTTTCATAGGAACTTAATGATAGGCAATGTTTAGAGTTAGTAGACCTTCTTTCTTTAGTTAATAATGTTTCGTTAACCAAACACTGTGTGGATGTGGATAAAAAGTGTTGGGCTTTTGACTATGCTAGGATATTCTCAGTAAATCCTTCTTTGAGTCTTTAACTGATGATCACTTTATTCCCTTGTTTCTTCCATCAAAGGTGATTTGGGAAGATAAAGTATCTTTAAAGATTCAAATTTGTATATGGATAATTTTAACATTCAATACTTACGATGTGCTTCAAAGAAGACGACTTATGGTGTGTCCCTTACCGCAACTATGTGTCAAAGGTGATAGTGGAAGTGTGAATCATTTATTCTTACATTGTCCTATAGGAGTTTCACTACGAAATAAATTGTTTATTAATGTGGGTATCAGTTGGGTGGACCTGAGAACTATGTTATCCATGATATGTTTGGATGTTATGGGAGAAGGGATGCAATAGAAGATGGAGTAACTCTTTGGACTTGTGTTTTTTTTTGCTACCATATAGGTTATTTGGCTGAAAAGGAACGAGAGAATTTTTTAGGAACTTGAAGGTTTTTCGAAACAGATTTACTTTTTGGCCTCCTTTTGGACCTCCGTGCCTAAGAAATTAGAGAATGTCCCTCTTTTTTGCATTACATTGAATTGGACAATTTCATGCGGAATGTAGTTTTGTTTCTTTCTTATATGTATTTTTTGGTTTAATTTGTCTTTGGTTTGGACTGCTTGTCCACCTTTGACTACTTTTTGTAACCTCTTGTTACCCTTTATGATTAACAACATTTTTGTTTCTCATCAAAAAAAAATTCAAACATATTAAAGTTCATGAATGCCCGATGGCTAGATTGCGACCCACTAAAGTACTTCTAATTACAGCCAATATAAACTCTTTTGTCCCACTAAAAGGGCTTTTCCATAACCTAACTATTAAAAGTATTTAAGAAATTAATGGCTGAAATCTAATAATTACCCACAAATATCTGATCAACTTTAGCAAAACTTGTGACATATTGGAACTTTTGAAATTTCCTGCCATATATAAACGATAAATTTGGAATGTAATAGAATAGAACACATAATTTGTCAAAGTGGATATGGAATTTGGGACATCCCAGGAAGGAAAGAGGTCTCTTTTATGGGACAGAAGAGAAACTCTTACCAAATAAAAACAAAAAAAGGAATTTCCCCATAAGAATAAAAAAATAAGAAAAACATCCAACAAAAAATGGCTCTCTAACCTCTTTCAAGGATTAGGCTAAAATCTAGCTTCAATGTCACCTAGAAAGCCTAGCACAACAATAAATTAACAAAACAAAAGAGCACTATTGACCCAAAAACATCCAAGTAACGGATGCCTTGTACTAGTATCATATGTTAACATTGATGAAAGAAGAAAGAAAGAGAATAACATTTGGAAAATACTATTGCGGCACGCATAATCTGTATTACACCATTATCAGAAAAATATACAATAGAGACCCTTATATTATCAATAATACTAAATATACTAGACTACTGAAACACCCCTACCCCCCCCCCCCTCTCTCAAACTCATGATGTGGTAGAAGAGAACATCAAGAGTTTACCACGAAAAAATAAATCGAAATACGCAAGAGTATGAGACATCAGAAGGAAGAAAGGGGAGAGAGATAGTGTGTAGCTGAAGATGATGGCTCACAAAGTAGCAGTCAATCTCTATATACTTTTTATGCTCATAGAATATCGAGTTGTGAACAATCTGAATAGAACTGGTGTAATCACAATACAGTGGGTTGCAAGTGACCATCGTAACGAGACTATCTTACTCATGATAGATGTCATAACACGATACTTAGTTTTAGTTGAGGAACGAGCAACAATAGTTTGCTTCCTACTTTTCCAGGAAATAAAAGAACATCAACGAAAAGATAGAAATCAGTAGTGGACTTACAATCTATAGAGTCACCAGTCCAATCAGCATATGAGTGAGCCTTGAGTTCCATAGAAGAAGAGAAAGAGAATAGTAGATTTTGATGCAGAGTACTTACACGATATTGAAGAATACGGAGAATAGTAGAACTATAAGATATATCAGACTCCTAACAATAGTGCGATAAAGGATAGGATTAGCCAAGAAAGTAACATCAGAAGAACAATAACGAACATTGAGCTCTAAAAGTGCCTCAATTGTCCAATTATCACATAAACGAGCTCGTTGAATAACATCTGAGGCATACTTGGGCTGAGAAAGAAAATAACATTTGAGAGAGGAAGCAACCTCAATCCCCAAAAAAAATCGAAGTTGACCTAAATATTTCGTCTCAAAATGAGTCTACAACTGATTTTTCAATAGTCATATGCTAGGAGTGTAATCACTTGTGAGAATCAAATCATCAAACAAAAACTAGAGACCTATAGAACCTGAGGAAGTGAACCGCAAAAGAGAGCAAAACCATGATCACCGGTATGAAAACCTATATTACAGACGATTGAAGAAAACTGGCAACCTATGCCTTAGAAGCCTGTTTAAGGCCATATACAACTTTGTGAAGTCTGCATACTTGACCGAGATTATGAAACAATCCAGGAGCGGTCACAATAACCTATTTAAATAAATCTCCATAAAGAAAAGCATTTTTCACATCCATCTGAGACAAGCTCAATTAACAAATGGTTACTGTTGAAATCTCAGCATGAACAGTGATCATCTTAGCAACAGGGGCCAAAGTCTCATCATAGTGTAGGCCATACTCTTGAGCAAATCCTTAGACTACTAACCGAGCTTTGTACTTTTTCAGAGAACAATCAAATTTGTTTTTGTTAGAGTTCTTATTGTTTATATTTTATATTTATGTAAAGTAATATTGTAATTACCTAAGATAGGGTTCAATATAAATAAGAGAGTATAGGACAACACAACTCACACACATATTATTCTCTCATTCTATTTCTCTCTCTCTCTCTTTCTCTCTTCTTCTCATTTTCTCCTAACATAATATTGTACTCTTTACTTTTTAACTTGATATCAGAGCAGCAATTCAAGTTTTTTTATTCAACTGATGAATAGTGTCGCATGAACAATAATTTTGTGAATAGTGATCGATGAACAATACCTCAGCGGAGTGTGATTTCAGCCCTTGCAAGTGTTTTTGATGCTTCAATCCCTACCAGAGAGGTGCAACTAGAGTATTGGAGGTTGTTGCTGGACTGTCTAATTAGTTGTGGGTGAATTTTTGCTTTTTTTTGGCTAAGTTGTCAGTAGTGACCAAATTCACCAGGCCAACTCGTGTTGTAGGTAATCTTTTTGTGCTATGGATAATTTGCTACTTGGGTTTTTGGGTCATTTTTGCTTGATGTGATTTTTTGATCAGATATTCTCCTGGGCTTTTTTTATTCGATTCTATTACTTCAAACCAATATTATGGAGTGTGACTAAGGTGCATGTGTACTCAGTTAGGTAATTCATGGCATTTGGGTTGATTTGTAAAGAAGTTTTGGTGAGTCAACAATCTGGTTTCTGCCCACTGGTGATGTCTTTCTAGCTGATTCTACATGTTACTGTTATGTTGTTAGTTTTTTTGGGTAACCTATGATGAATTATGGTGGTTTTAGTGAGTGAACAGTCTTATTTTGTGCAAAGGTGATGAGATTTTAGGTGTTTTTAGCTTCATTTTGTACCCTGCTACTGTTTCACTGTAGATTGTTTTCAGTGTCCTTATGGCGCCTTTGAATGGTGGTCGTGGTCACCAATCTGGATGGAAGTGTACTTATTGTGGTAGTACCAGACACATTGAGAATTATTGTTGGGATAAGTATAAGAGATCAACATATACTCATCGGGCTTTTAATGATACTTCTTGAGTACATCAGACTTCTACCAATTGTCCAGTTGCTCCTACTGACTCTTATGATGATCTTTCATCTCAGTTTTGTCAACTCATCCAACAAATATCTTTACTTTCTACACATTTATCTGTTCTTCCTATCGGCCTTACTAATGGAGGTAACCCTGCATATATGGTTGCTCAACTTTTTTTATCAACTTGGATCATTGATTCAGGAGCTAGTGCTCATATGTCTAGTAAGTCTTCTCTGTTTTCTAATTTTCATTTGTGTAACTCACGTATTGTATTGGCTGATGGTTCCTTTCAACCAGTACATGGGACTGGTGATCTCCGTCCTACTCAGTCCATGCCCTTAACTTCTGGTTTGTTTGTTCCTAATTTTCTTTTTAACTTTGTATCTGTGAGTTAGTTAACTAAATCCTTACAGTGTTCTGTGATATTCTATCCTTCTTCTTGTGTTTTTCAGGACCTCAAAACAAAGGTGTTTGGTGTGGGGCGTGAGCGCAATGGCCTTTACTACTTAGATCCTAATGATTCTGTTTCTGCCTTGAGTGCAGCTGTGTCTCCTCTTCAGTGGCACTTTCGACAAGGTCATCCCTCCTTACAAAAGTTACATCAAGTTATCCCTAGTTTGAGTTTTTCTTCTGTGTTAGAATGTGAGGCTTGTCTCCTCCTAGTTCTTCCAGTAGTGAACCCAGTCCGTTTCATGTTGTTCGTACAGACATTTGGAGTCCTGCAAAAGTCAAAAGTATTTCTGGCTTTCAATATATTGTCATCTTTATTGATGATTTCTCTCGTATGGCTTGGTTATTTCTTATGAAAGACCGATCTGAATTGCCTAAGGTCTTTACCATCTTTTATAATGAAATTCTGATTCAGTTCGATACCCATATTAAGGTTTTTCGATCTTATAATGCTCTTGAATATATTCAATCATTTATGAAAGATTTTTGTGCAAACCGTGGTCTTATCCATCAAACTACATATCCTCATACCTCCCAACAAAATGGCGTTACTGAACGTAAATATCGTCATTTATTAAATGTTGCCAGCACCTTGATGTTTAACATGCATTTGTCAAAACCATATTGGGCCGATGACGTTCTTACTTCAGTTTATCTTATTCATTGCATGTCTTCTCCCACTTTGGACAACAAATCTCCCTTCTCATTGCTTTATCCTGATAGACCGCCATTTGAACTCACTCCTCGTGTCTTTGGTTATATTGCATTTATGCATCTTCTTAGTTCGGGTCGGGATAAACTTTCACCTCGCTCAATTAAGTGTCCTTTTAGAATATTCTCGTACTTAGAAAGGTTATCGATGCTATGACCCTGTCTCTCGCCGATACCACGACAATGCTGATGTTACCTTTTTCGAGTTATCGTCTTTCTTTTCTACACTAGGACATACACTTTCACCAGATTTAGTCTTTCCTAATCAGGAGAACCCTTGTTGCCTGTTATACCAGACTATGTATCTTCTTTCTCCTCGACTACTACACCTCCCTTATAAGTTTCTCGTCATTCCAAAGACAGACAGGTTATTCCATATGCTCCATCTCCTCAGGTATTACCTGATTCTACTGAGGTCATGCATTCTGAGCCGTCAGCTAGTTCATCCTCTTCCCATTTGCCTATTACTCTAAGGAAAGGTACTCGTAACTATACTAGGCATCCAATTTCTAATTTTGATTCCTTGCATCAGCTTTCCTTATCATTCTGTTGTTTTGCATCTACTTTGTCATATGTGGTTGTTCCTAGTTCCATGACACAGGCTTTGACATCTCCTAGATGGAAACTAACTATGGATGAGGAAATGAAAACTCTTCATGAAAATCAGACTTGGGATCTCACTTCACTTCCTCCTGGGAAGCAACCCGTTAGTTATCGTTAGGTCTACACTGTGAAATATCTTCTTGATGGCTCTATCGAGCATTTAAAGGCTCGGTTGGTTGCCAAAGGATACTGGATATACCTAGACATATGGTGTTGATTATTGTGAGACATTTTCCCCTATTGCTCGACTTAACTCTATTAGAGTTCTTACTTCGATGGCAGCTTGTCGTGATTGGCCCTTGTACCAACTGGACACAAAGAATGTCTTTTTACATAGAAATTTATAAGAGGAGGTATACATGGTTCAGCCCCTAGGTTACATTACTTCTAGTAAGGAACAATTAATATGTCGCCTAAAGAAAGCGGTATATGGTCTAAAACAGTCACCACGTGCTTGGTTTGATAAGTTCAGTACTGTGGTCCTTCAGTATGGTTTTTAGCGTTCTATTTTAGATCATTCAGTGTTTATTCGTCGTTCTATCCGAGGGGTTATCATTCTCATCGTATATCTTGATGACATTACCATTAGTGATGATGATTCTGATGGTATTGTCAATTTTAAGCTCTATTTGGGGAAGCAGCTTCACACTAAAGACCTGGGTCTTCTTCAATACTTCCGGTTTGAGGTTGCTCGGTCAAAGCAAGGTATCAATCTATGCCAACAAATGTACGTATTGCATTTGTTATCTAAAACTCGTACTCTTGGTGCTCGTCTTGTAAATTTTATTGTCATTTTATTCGGGATCTCTTGATGCGAAAGGAGACTATCACTCCATATATCAAGTCTGGTGATCAATTTGGTGATATTTTTATCAAACCATTGTCTCGTGGTACCTTCAACAATCTTTGTTTCAAGCTAGGCATTTTTTATCTTTATGCTCCAGCTTGAGGGGGTGTTAGAGTTCTTATTTTTTATATTTTATATTTATGTAGGGTAATATTGTAATTGCCCAAGATAGGGTTCAATATAAATAAGAGAGTATAGGACAACATAGCTCACACACATATTATTCTCTCATTCTCTTTCTCTCTTCTTCTCCTTTTCTCCTAATATAATAGTGTACTCTTTACTTGTTAATTGTTTTAATCTTATAAACCCACTTATAGCCAATGGTGCGTTTGTCAGGTGATAAAGACACTAACTCCCAACCTCGAGTCTTCTGGGAGATAGATAATTCCTCATCCATAGCCTAATGCCAAAGAGGATCAAGAATAACATCCTTATATGAGGTGGGTTCAGACAGAGAGCGAATAAGAGTGAGAAAGGAACGAAAATCAAAAGAATAGCAAGAGTCAGAGAAACCAAACCTATCTGGACACTCTCGAGAGCATTGAGGATAGTGAGGAGGAGCATAATCCACAATGTCAGAACCTGAAGGGGAGACAAGAGCAGAAGAAAGAGGCATTCCATCCATAGAAGAGACTGTGAGAGTCCTGCAAACAGTAGTATGCACAAAAAAAGGACGAGTAACAGATAAATCAGAAGAGGAAGAAGATGAGGATGGTAAATTAAACATAGTTAAATCACTAACATATGTATCACGGGAACAGCAGCGGAAAAATAATCAATGTAAAGGAGATCAAATTTATCTGGGGATGAAGAACTCGATGGAACTGGAAAAAAAATGAGATATGCTCCATAAAGACAATATGGCGAGGGATATAAAATTTGTGGGTAATAGGATCATAGGTACGATACCCCTTTTGACCCTTAACATAACAAAAAAAAAAACATAAATTTGAGCATGCAGAAAATTTGGTACAAAGAACACTAAGGAGCAAGACAAAGCAAGTATAGCCAAAACAAACATAAAGACAAATAATTAGGTGGTTAACCACACCATTTTTCAAATGCGGAGACACTAGAGGTGAGAATAGTATGAAGGCATTTGATCAAATGAACTGTTATAAGCACTGTTTGCCCACAAAAGGAGCTAGGAACGTTTGTTGACAGCAAAAGAGAGCTTGATGTCTCCACAATGTTATGGTCCTTGCGCTCGACAACACCATTCTGTTCAAGTGTTGCAATACAAGAGGATTAATAAAGGATACCATTAGATTTTAACAAATCACGCAATTAAGTAAGAGTGTATTCACCACTTTGATCACATCGAAAACATTTAATACCAGAAGAATATGGAGTGTGTACCATGGCACGAAAAGCAACGAATATAGAAAAGAATTCAGATCGACATTTCATCAAATATACCGAATAGTACCTGGTATAATCATTATAAAAGAGACATAAAATTTAACCCTCATTGTGTAGGAATAGACGCAGGTCCCCATACATCAGAATGAACAGATCAAATGGTGCAAGAAAACTAGCAAAACTCTTATTGAAAGGTAAATAGTTAATTAAGCTAACTTGCATCCAATAAAATTGAAAATGTCATAACACTCTAAACTTCAACGAGAATAAGATACATGGGCAATGCGACAATATCGCAAGTAAAAACTAGATGGATGTGGACTCAAACAAAAAGAAAACAATCAACAGGAGAAGCAACAACTTCTGGAATATGGAGCTCCTCCAACACATGCAGCCCTCCCTTTCTATGGTCTGCCCTAATCAGCTTCTTGGATTGTGAATGCTACATATCACAACCAGAATAGGAGAAATGTACTAAAAATCCGAAGTCAAATAGTTCACTGCATAGTTGTTAGTATCGTACGATACGTTCCGATACAAGCCTAAAACGATACGGATCGTAGTTATGTATCGTTTTTGCGTTGTATCGTCCGATACACGATACGTTTTTACGATACGATACGTGTAAATTCTGTTTTTTTTTTTTTTTTTTTTTTTTTTTATGGAACGACGTCGTTTTATGCCAAGAGGCTGATTTTTTTATCCCTATAACCACTGAAACGACGTCGTTTCAGTGGCTAGGGTTACAAAAAAAATAAAAATCCCTATTTTCCTTTCTTCTTTGTTCGCTTCGCTGGTCTTCGACTCTAGGTCTCTGGGTGTTCTTCAGCCTTCGACGACGTTCGCTGGTCTTCGACTGTGGGTGTTCTTCAGCCTTCGACGACGTTCGTTGGTCTTCGACTGTAGGTGTTCTTCAGTCTTCGACGACGACTCGTGGGTGTTCGCTGGTCTTCGACTATGGGTGCTCTCTGTTCTTCCATCGAAGCTGCCTTCTCTTTCCTTCTCCAAGTACTCCATCGAAGCTGATTTCTTCTTCTTCTTCCTGTGGTCCTGTGCAGTGAAAGATTTGATGTTAATTTATTTACAAAACCAAATATATATATATATATATAGTTGTATAAAAATTTGGATGTTAGAAATTTGGATTAGAAGTCTCTTTGGTGTTTGAAGTTTGAATTAGTGAACTATGGTTGTGAACTTTGCATTATAATATTAGTGAATTATGTTGATGACTTGAATAGTTGGTGGAGTATTAATGAAATGCTATGTTTTTATGAGTGTATGATTTTTTTTCAAAGGTATATATATTTTATTATTATTTATTTAAATTTGCACCGTATCTTACGATACACGATACGATACACGATACGATACGCCTTCCGATACACGATTTGATAACTATGGTTCACTGATTGAGCTTAAATTTAAAGTGGATTGAGGGATGTAATAAACTTCCGAAAGTATCAGTTGGGAAAAGATAGCCTTCCCAACACCAGCCAAAGACATTTAAATGTCATTGGCAACAGTACAGATACAGATGGAAGAAAGATAATAGATGCAAATAAAGAAAAATCATTGGTCATGTGATGTGTGGCACCAGGGTTAAAGACATAGTGGTTCAAGATATACCTGAAGGACCTAAGGTGAACGAACCTACTAAGAGAGAGATTGTTAGAGCACCAAGTGAGCCAAAATATAGTACAAAGCACCTTTCCGAAAAAGTCCATTTTAAGGCTTCAAGCAAAGGGAGGACAGCAATCATAGGCAGCTTGGGAGCCGATGAGGGTGACTAATCCACTGAAGGTGCAACTACTATTGTATGATGATCTTTGGGCTTAAATGGCTAACCTAGTGAGTCGCTAGCACTCTTATTCACCAATTTAGGGCACTACGCCTTTCTGTCCGCCTTCTCGTGACAGAAACTACACTCATATGAAGCAGCTCGACATCGATACTTATTCTGTAAATGGAAGTCACCTTACAGCCAGTATAGTCTGAGTAGGCAAAGGACTTCACCCTTCCCAAAAAGAGTCTTAAGACGGGCTTCTTTAGCCAAAAACTCATTGACCATTGCATCAACTGTGGGAAGTGGGTGTCAATAGAGAATTGAACCACAAAGTCACTCGAAGTTATCTCTGAGTGCCACCAACAATTGCACCAACTGTTGCTCTTCTCTATAAGAGTGGTATACCATTAGTACTCAATTAAAAAGGTTTGGTAAGTGCTAACTGATCTCAATATCCAGTTATAATTGGGTAGAACTCCTGTACATTCTTATAACCTTGACATGCATGTCGAATTTCATGCTCGGGCTGATAGCTCCTTGCAAAGTTAGACTGAACAAATAATGTAGCTAAATAATCTCAAATCTCCTAAATTGTGTTAAACTTAAAATAGTCTGATCAACTAAGTTGTTAATCCTGGTAATGATTTTAGTGTTGTTGATTTCTGAGTGTTCTTCAAGCCAACGTACATCTCGGCCTAAGGATCTGCTGGAGCTTGCGAAACACCAACATAACTTCAGATATCCTTACCAAACAAACATAATTTTCACCATTTAGTCGTACACTAATAGCCTGAAGCACTTACCATAATTCCAACAGAAGAGAATCAGCACCCAAACAAAGTCCAAAAGACATAATAGAACTGTAACCAATCAAACAGCCCCAAATAGCAAACAATCCAAAAGTGAATCAGATAAGGAACGAGCAACTGCCCCGCCCAAATAGCAGACTTCCAGCAACTGCCCAGTCCAAATAAAAAGCTTGCAGCAACTTCCCATCCCAAATAACAAGCTTCGAGCAATTGCCCACCCCAAATAGCAAAGGCACAAGTCCAGCCAGCAAGCCAGAGAGGTGTCGGCAGTGAAGAACAAAAAAGTGATGCCTAGTTTTGATCAAATCTTAAACAAAAATCCACTCCCAAAGTATCAAATCACACAATACGTCATCAATAACCCCAAATTGCAGCCCTTATGAAGGAACTCGAGCATCAGATTCAAAGAAGGGTGAATCCCACTTTACACCCCAAAAGATTTCAAAATTCTTAATTAGCACTTAATTTTCTACATTGCACCCTCAATGTCATAAAATAGTTGCAATGTGACCCACACACTAACTTTCGTTATCATTTCCATTAAATCTCATTTCATTTAGTGTGAGGGCCACATAGTAGATTTGACAAAAATTGCAACGGAAGTTAGTGTGAAGGTCACATTGCAACCATTTTATGAGGATGCAAATTGAGAACTTTAAAATCTTTCAGGGAACCTTTATGATTCGTCCTTCAAAGAAATTCCGTAGAATTTGCAAATCAAAGAAATTTGGCACAATTTCGTCAAAAAATCAAATTTACTATCACATGGCCACAAAATCATAAGTGAAGCATACCAATGTAAAGCCCGCAAAAAAAAGACCAAAATAATGGTCTTGACTAGTCATATTTCATGATGTCGTCAGAAGAAATGATGACCATGGCCCTTGAAATTTTTCAGATATTCTCGCAAGTTAACATTGATTAAAGAAGAAAGAAAAGAGAATAGAAATAAAGAGAAAATATTATTGCAGCACGCATTACCTGTATTAGAGCAAATGATCAAACTTTCACTAAGAAACGGTTAAAACGGCTGACGAAACGTCTCCGTTTGCAAGAAGACCAAAGCGAATTAGCAATTGAATAGAAATTCAAATACTTCGCGATCTTTTAAGGTGTCTCGAAATGTTTTGAGGTGTTTCGAGGTGTTTCAACATGTTCCCACCAATATTTTAGAATGTTTCAGATGTTTTAGCATATTCGACCAATATTTTGGAATGCTTTTGAAATAAATTCTTTAATTTTTTATCCATTTTCAAACATTTTCGTTTCCGATATGAACGAATTGAAATTTTGACCCTTGATTACAACATAATCATAAAAATACACAATAGAAGCCCCTATATTGTAGGGCAACATAAAAGAAAGGAAAGACTAAACTACCCCTAATACAAAATATACTAGACATCATAAACATTTCAATTTCAGATGAAAGAATTCTTGAGTAGAGCACAAGGGCCAAGACCAAAGCTTTACGCTTCTGCATAGAATGTTAATGCTCGCTAACCAAATATATGCTATTGTATCATCATGCCAACTCAATCAAATCAAAACCATTTCACAGGAAGAAACATGATTGCTATGGACACGAGAAAATTAAACTAACTGAAAGACATAACATGAATAGGTTCCACCCAAAATAAGAAAATACAAAATCCTGCATGCTGCATATAGTTCATATAATGCCAATCTTTAAACAGCAACAACAAAGAATATGCGTAACAACAAGAAGGAACTAAAATTATCCAAATGACAATTAATAACCTAATCTCCATCCTCTGATTTAAAGATAATCACACCAGTAAAATGTAAGGAAATGGCATACTTCTTCTTGTTCAGCAACAATTTCATCCCGTGTACTCTTCTTCAAAGAAGCAAATTTTTCACGAGCCTGGCAATCATTGACAACCAACATGTTGAAGCTCTAATAATACATCAAAAATAAAGTACTAACATAAAGAAACCACAAAACCAAATGATCAGATTCCCAAATCAAGAGTACTAGAAAATGATTTTCAAAGGATTGTACTCAATAATTCATTATCCAACGCTTTAGCCTGAAACTTTACAAAAAGACGAATTTTATGTGAAATATGAAGCCCATTTCAAACAAAAAATAAAAAAGAAAGCTAAGAAAATATAAAAAACAAAAACGAAAAATATTCAAGAAGAGAAAACCTATTACTATTCAAATCCTTATCCATCATGCCAACTGTGGACAGACTCCATCCCTTCGGTCTGTATTCCTCCACCTCATTTGTGTATGCCAGCCCCACTTATATTTGGAGCAAAAAGGCCCTTAACTGGGTTCATGAGACTCAAGGCCTGAAACAGACTCCAATGAAGTGATACGAACATCTAGACACTTCATTACTGAGTATGACTGCTATCGCAATCTGATTGTGGAGTTCACTACAGGAAACTCCCTAGCTAGTCATAAATCTACTTCCCAATATATGTTGATGACAAGATTTGTGTAGAGAATGGCATCAATTTATATCACAGCATTTGGTTAGGGAGGTGACACAGCACATCAAAGGAAACTCCATTCCCAGGTAGGGAGGAGAAATCAGGGATATTTCAAACAACAGATGATGTCGGGTTGGTGTTCGACTAACCAATTGTTGAACAGAAAGGACAGGATGTTAACTATGCTGAGCAGGTCCACTAATTATGCATAAATCATTTACGTGCTACACCCCCTTTGTTTATATGGCACCTTTTAATGAATACTACTGTAGCAACTCAAAAAGGAAAAAACCAACTCAACTTCTGTCAATTGCTAGATTAATGTTACAATTGTCAATTGCTTTCTCCACCTTAGAAGCATAGTACATTGCATTGATTGAGGCAGTCCCAAAAGTTATATAGTTGAATATGTGGTCCTTACACCAAGTATACAGCAGGTTATGAAAACTTCATACTACAGACTGCTAGTTTCTTTCAGCATAGCAGATTATTATGAGGAACCAACCTCATGCAGTCAGATACCATGACTTGGGAGACCACATCTATGGGGGTTATTAAATTGAGGGGTAAATTACAGTGACATCCCCTGAGTTTTAATAGCATGGGGACCCTTTGACATTTTGAGAAATAAAATGGACACCCCTTTTGCGAATCCTCATCAATGAAATAACCATTCTACCCTTATTGGACTAAGTTGGAAAAATTACAAAATAAAATAAAATAAGGGGACATATGGAATTTGAACTCTTAATTTTTCTCAATATCAGCTCGAAATGAGTGTCTCCCTTACTACACATAAGTTGTGAATGGGTGAGTGCATGTATCAGGACTTGTGTTGTATCAATGGCAAGTACAACGAAGCTGTTCAGAGCACAGATCCAACTGTCCAAGTATGGGATGCATTCTATCAGAGGTCGGGTTGGTGTTATTGGATGACAAAAAGATCATTACAATTAGGAAGTCCGGTGACCACACACAGGTTCTAGCACTGACTAAATTCTATTAATATTATAGTTGTTTAATTGGTGTCTGAAGGAATTCAAAAAAGCAGAAGGCCACCACCTTTAGTAAGGCTTGAATGAACTCATACCAAAGCTGAGACTTATATAAGAGTGTGGTGATCTATTTACTCCTCAACTGTTCGTCAAATGTTTAAACAATAAAAAATCTATGGCAAGAAAAATAAACACCAAGTTAGATATCAGTAAATTGGTACAAGATTCATAGTGGGGTTATTACAGTTTAACCAAAAAAGATAAGATTTTCACACCAGACAATCCAATGTGATAACCAAGAGGCTGTTTGGTAGTGCTGTGTGACAGCTTGGAATCAGTTCATAACTGCTACAATCCTTCATTTTCTACGTGAGTATGCCTTATTTCAAGACAAAAATGGGAACAGTTAAAAGCTCTCTGGGATGAAATAGCATGCAGGTTGCTCTTGCAGAAGTTATCCTTGAGAGATTTTGGAAGAAGAAATAAAGTCTTCACAGGAGCTTACCGTGACAATGAATAGGATCTGAGTTGTTCCCAAGAACCATTTCATGCATTATTGGAATTTATCAATGTTGTTAGTGCATAATGTTTGATTAGGACTTAGCACACCTGACAGTGTTGTGAAGAAAGCTGTGGGGCTTGAAAGCATGCAGTCCTAGTCCAGATTTTTATTGCTAATAATGCAGACCATAAGAGACCTTAGGAAAAAAAAAAAGAGGCCTTAGGAATAAGAATTTACAGCAAAAGGGAAATTAGAAATACCAATTCAATTATATGTATGAACCAGCAAGACCCTATACCGGAGGTTTAGGATATCATAGATTATTGAATCTAATCTCTTTATATTTTGTGCTACTGTATTTTTGGCAGATGTAAGCTACCAAGCATTCCACAAGTTTATTCAATCAGGGTGTCTGACATCTTATCGAAAAATCAGGGTGTCAGACAGATTGGATCGTAATAAAATAAATTGGCAAGCTGTAAGAATGTTTCTTACAGTAGGCATAAGTTTTTTTTTTTCTAGAGCCACATATTACGACAAAAAAGCTTTAGAAAATTATCCAAGTAACTACAGACTTTCTTTATGTTCGAACATAAAAGAATTGCGATGATAATGGATGTATCTAATATACTGTTTCTTCATATCAAAACAAAGAGCGGCGTTTAGCACTGTTCTATTTATCATCAGTTTAAATGGTCAGGCCTATTATTGCCTCATTGATTTTGTCTTTTCCCAGATGTAGAATTATTTTCATAAACAGCACATACTGCGTTGCACCATGACGAAGACTGCATTAAGGCGTATAATACAAATGAAGAGAGCTATATAAATTTAAGTCGTGCTTTGTTGATTTATTTATTCTTATTACGAATGCCTTAATTAAATCTTAAGCTTTCGCACTAGTAGCTACATATATAACGATCATGGATGCATCCCATATAGTAATATTACATGGAACCATTCACATTGCGCACTGAGTTTATCGATTTATAGGCAGAAACCCAAGATTGCACTAGTTTCATGAAGTCCCCCTTACTTCAAGAATTCACAACGACAATAAGACCACTCATCTGAGTCCTTGGAAATTCATTTGACAGCTATATCACTTTTTATCCCATTCATTCATTATAAAGTTGGAGATTGGTTTAGAATTCACTTTTGAGAGGATACTTGGAAGGTATGGTTATTTTTCCACATCTTTATTGCCTTTCCTCCCTCCGAGAGCCTCGACCTTGGAAATTCATTTGACAGCTATATCACTTTTTATCCCATTCATTCATTATAAAGTTGGAGATTGGTTTAGAATTCACTTTTGAGATGATACTTGGAAGGTATGGTTATTTTTCCACGTATTTATTGCCTTTCCTCCCTCTGAGAGCCTCGACTTTCTAGGTTTCTTGTTGTATGGGAGCATTTGTTGTGGGTGAGCATTCTTATTCTTCGGATTTTCTTTTCTTGAGGTTCCTCAATAATAGAAAGACAGGATTTAACCTTTTTGCTCAATATTCTTCAGAATCCTACGATTTCTTGAGGTTCCTCAATAATAGAAAGACATGATTTAAATCTTCAGAATTCTCATCCAAGTTGTTATGTGGATCATAAGCACGGGATTTTTCTTGTATATCTTTCTATTTTTACCTCAGTAAGTTTTCAGAACACTCGTTTTTTTCCCTTTACATAAATATATATATGGAAAGCAAAAGTGTGCTCAAAAGTCCAGATTTATGCTTTGCTCTATTGTCCTCAAAATTGTCAAAAGGTACTTAAAAAAAAAGGACAGGTAAGCAGGCCTCACAAAGTTTTAATTCCTAATATTTGCTCAACTTGTTTCAAGTATGGAGAGTCAAATGACATTGATTTGCTCATTACTCTTTTACTTGGCGTTTGTGGAATCATTTGTTCAGTGTGCTTGGAGAGTCTTGAGTTTGTCCTGCCACAGGTATAAAGTTGTTGCAACTTAGTTCCAAGGTTTTGGGAAGACTTAGGAAGCTAAGATTCTTTGGAACTGTAATTCAATGGCAGCTCTGTGGTGTATTTGGTTAGAGAGCAATGAAAGAATTTTCCATTATCATTACCAACCTTTACAATTCGTCCCGGATAGAATTATATTTTCTGCTTCTTGAAGGACCTAATCCACTAGCATTTTCAATGGGGTGTCTTTGTCAAATTTTCAACGGGATTGGAAGTCAGCTCTCCTATAGTTCTCCTGTATTTTCTTCTTCGTAGATTATATTGTTATTCTTCTAGTAGTAAAATATCTAGTCATCCAGACTGTACCTCTTTTCTCTCTTCTTTTCCTTATTAAAGTTCTTCTATCAAAAATAAATTAAGAACATTCTTACCAAAAAAAATTGTGGAATATATCAACCCAAATCTGAATTCAGCAATTAATGTTCAGAGGTGAATAGCTATTTTTCTTTCCTTTTTTATTGGGCAGGATAACCAATACCTGGTCATAAGCATATATATCTTTGTCGAACCGCCGACGGGACTCCTGCACAACAAAGAGCCCACAAATTAGACACATGAGAGAATATTCAAGAACATTTCATCTCCCAACCCAGCACTTGTCAAGACTCAGGAGGAAGAAGACAAAAATACATAAAGTTCTTCTCATTGTAAGAGTATTTTAGTATTAGAGATAGGTTAGTCATTTTCTAGAATTGTTTTGCCCTACTATAAAGGGGTTTCTCTTTGCATCTTTTATTATCGTGTTGGGAGCAAACTATTAATCGTAGTAATATTCTCTCTCGTTTTCTCTCTTCTTCTTTCTTTGATCATAGTTTTCATGGTATCAACGCATGTTACAATTTCTAAATACGAACAACACATTATAGAAGTTAGCAGGAAATTTTCTGACAAAAAACAGTGGATGACCTCATCATCGTATATGATGACGTCATCTAGTCTGCTACAGTGGACACCACCATCTTGATCGACTCTTCCTGGGCTCTTCAATGGTGTATTTTGTTTTTTATTTCAATTTCATCCGGTAGCTGTAATGATTTTTTGAATATTTTTGAAGAAAATATGTCGAAATTCTTCGATCTTCAAATTCTAGGGTTTTTCTTCGAAATTGCTGGTTCAAATCTTGTCTAAGGGATGCGACTAAGCATCATTGATGACTTATTATGTGATTCGAAGCAATTAGAGGTGATATGGGTTGATTTTTGGCAAATTGAGGGCTTGATTGAATAGATTTTGGCCCTCCTCTGTTTCGGCTATTGCTGGTTCTTCCAGATTCCTCATCCTGACATCCTTTCTTGCTTACTGTTATTTTTGGCATATTTACAAGCTGGGTTGTTGGTTTCTTGGTTGATTACTGTTGTGTTGCTAATTTGTGATGATTTTTTGGTGATTCTGGTGTGTGGGCAGCCCTGATTTGTAGTTGATTTTGTCTACTGCTACTGTTTCGCTGCTGTTTTGCTACCTCGTTGGTTTTCTTCACAAATTTGTTGTTTTGCTTCTTCAATCTTCAAGGCTGGGCACTGGGCTTTCTATTCTGCATTGTTCCTGTTAAGGTTTGCCTTGCTTTGTTGAATTCTGCATGTTTTGCAGTGGGAGGAGGAGTGTTTGGCTGAATTTGCTTAACAATAGATCTAGTTGTTTGATATTCCGCACCTGCTCAAATGATGTGATTTAGTACTGTTGGTGCTTTGATTGAAGGATTTGAAGACTCTTGAATTGATCTGTGCCAAAAGTCAATGCTTCTCTCTGTGTTGGCTACTCTTTCTGGCCACTGTGGCTCGGGTTCTTGCTTGAAACTGCTGGTTGACTTACTTGATTTGATAAGTTTGTGCTTTGCTAGGTTGTTGATTGTGCATTGTGACGTGTTGCTGCTCCTACTGTGCTTTGTTACTCTTCTACTGCTTTTGGTGTGGGCTGCTTGCTGGTTTTTTTGAACACTTCGTACTTCTTGCTGATTTTGGAATTTGTTATAATTATGGCAAGTGGAAAAAAACCAATGACTCTTCTTTATTTACATCTACTTTCTCTTCATTTATATTTGTACTTACAGTTAATAATACTCAAATGTCACCTAGTTGGCGTCGCGACTATTACTTCTCCTCACCTCACTCTTTTAGACATATATTATATTCCTCAACTTACTTTAAACTTGATTTCAAAAAGTTAACTATTTGATCCTGGATTTTGAATTCACTTTTCTTCTTCTAGTTGTATTGTGCAGGATCCACATTCCAAGAAGCAAATTCAGACATGCAGTAGAAAGGAATGATTGTATGTGTTGGATGAGCTACATGTTCCAAATATTGCTACTACAAGTATTGAATTGTCTTCTTTTCAATAGTGTCCACAGTTTTCGAGTGTTTATTTGTCGCATTCTGGCCTTGATCATATTTCTCATTCTCATTTGAATTGTTAGTCTCTACTCGTAGTTTGAGTGTCTTCCTCCACGTACCGGTCTCATTTGAAATTGTTGTTCTCATGCGGTGCCTACCTCCTCCTCTTCTACTATCATTCAATCAAGTACTAACAATGTGGATCATGTTCCTCACTATCCTCAACAAGCTGTTAAGTATCCAAATCGGTTTGGTTTCTCCAAGTCTTGTTATTCTACAGATTTTCGTTGTTTCTTAACTTCTATTTACTCTCTTTGTGAACTTACCTCCTATAAGTAGGTTCTTCTTGATCCTCTTTTGGCAACACGCTATAGATGAGGAACTTGTTGCTTTACTTAAGACTGGTACCAAGGGGTTCCTGTGATTACCCTTTATCGAACACATAGTTGGTTATAAGTGGGTTTATAAAATTAAGACTAAGTCTGATGGTTCTATAAAATGGTACAAGGGCAGATTGGTAGCCAAGGAATTTGCTCTAGAGTACTGTGAAGGTTATGAAAAGACATTTTCTCATGTTGCTAAGATGACCACTATTTGCACTATGATTGTTGTGGTTGTTATTCACCAATGGAGTCTCTTTCAGATTGATGTGAAAAATATGTGTTAAAGATATTTGACTAAAGAAGTATGTATGGCTCCTCCTCCTAAATTGTCTCATAGTCTAGCTGTCTAGGTTAAGTGTCAAACTTCACAAGGCATTTTTGTTCTAATGACCCATAACTCTGTTATCTTTTTGCAACACTCTCCCACAGGTTTTATCGTACTTCTATTATACATTAATGATATGATAATTACAAGTGATACTCTGCTGGTATTTTGTTGTTGAAGAATGTAGAGCTAGTTGCAAAATTATTTTGAAATGACGAATTTGGGTCAACTCCAATATTTCTTGGATATTGAGGTCGCCTCTTCTCCTAAGGGTTATATGCTTTCTCAATCCAAGTATCCCTCGAATGTTATACAGCGAGCTCGCTTATCAAACACTCAGACAGTGGAGACGCCCTTAGAGCTTAAGCTCTTATTCTTCCTTTGACGGCACCCCATTATTTAATCCTATGCTATATTGCACTATTGTCGGCAGTCTGGTGTATATAACAGTTACTCGTCCGTACATCTCCTATGCAATTCACATTGTTAGTCAATTTATCCTATGCAGTTCACATTGTTACTCAATTTATTGTCTCACATACCTCTATTCACTGGGATGCTGTTCTCCGTATTCTTTGCTATCTTCGAGGCACCGTACATCAAAGTAAATTATTTTTTTCTTTGCCTTCATCGTTAAACCTCAAGACTTATTCTGATGTTGACTAGGCTAACGACTATACAGATTGTAAGTCCATCACTGGATTTTGTCTCTTTTTTTTATGATTCTCTTATTTCTTGGTAGAGCAAAAAACAAACTATAGTTGGTTGTTTTTCTGCTAAGGTCGAGTGCCACAACAGAGAGAGTTTGGTTGCAATGGTTACCTGCACACAATTCAATGTTTCATGAGCATATAAAACATATTGAGATTGATTGTCATTTTGTGCATCCTCATCTTCAGCTAGGCACTATTTCTCTTCCCTTCCTTCCTTTTACTATGCAATTGGCAAATTTCTTTATGAAGTCTCAAACCATTATGCGCTTCTGTTTGTTCTTTGGCAAAAACATGATGTTTTTTACTATCACATCATTAGTTTGAGGAGAGGTGCTAAAGTGTTTTAGTATTAGAAGTAGTTTAGTCATTTTCCAATATTGTTTTGCCCTATTACAAAAAGGTTTCTCTTTGCATATTTTATTATCATGTTGTAAGCAAACTATTAGTCGTAATAATATTCTCTCTCATTTCTCTCTTCTTTCTTTGATCTTAGTTTTCACTTATAACTACCAAAATTAAAATAGCTCAAAAACTGAGAATCGTGAGCTTGGTTTATTCCCACAGGTTAGAAGAGTTAAGCTTTGTCTAAAATTCTAAAAAATGAAGAAAAATAATATATGCGCATGCGTGAGAGAGATAGAGAGCACACACGGACACACGCATGTTCTTGTTGCATTAAATTGTTTGTCATGGATACTATGATCATTGTCATGTCAATGCTTTATGACTCTTAGTAATTAATTATTGTCCAATATCCCTCTTCTAGTTTAAGTAGTCAATTTCAAAAAAGAGAACCTAAAACCCAATTTTGTATGTTCATTACTGTGATGAAAAGTCTCTACCCTTTGGCTAAGACCCATTTGAGGTTTTGGAGGAGATTGGGCCATCTTGCCTTGTATAGGATCGATACCATAAAAAGACGCAGTTATCCTAGTCCTTGCCATTGAGAAAAGCCGGCGCCACAAGTCAAAGGCCTCCAAAATTTTTGGGGGCATTCTTCTCCATTAGGCCTTAGTGACGACACTGACCAAGCATAACGGATAGCTTGAGTCTAAGCTCAAGACTGTTGAAACTTGTTGTGGTGAATCTAAAGGGCAAGATTAAAGGAGGAAAGTGTCTAACCATGGACTTGGTTGATGTATAAGTTTCTGAACCTTGTAATCGAATTTGAGTATAATAGATTATGTTAGGTGGACTACGATTCCCTGGGTTTTCCCGAAAGGATTTCCACGTTAAATTGTTTTGTGTTAATTATTGTCTAATATCTTTTTTTTTTTTTTAGAAAACCAATTCCAATCATCAAGACATTAAGCATACTTTCTTTCTTAGAACTCTTAGTTTCCTAGCATCTTGAAGCATTAAGAGTCTTGTTGAGGTAGGTAGTAGATCCGAGGAGGAATAAACAGAAGAGGCTTGATCAGAGACTCCTTTATTCGCCAAAGAGTCGGCCACAGAATTACCCTCTCTGTAGATATGTTGAATTTGAAAATCAAACTTGGAAAGGAGAGAGACTAATTTGTACAATAGAGACCAAAATTTTCAAGAGGTGTTGCAAGATTGATTGACTATATTCACCAAAATCTGTGAATCAGTTTCAATAAAGATTTGATAAACCTCCAAGCCAAATTGCAGTAATAATTCCAAGCCATCAATCAACGCCCTTAGCTCTGCCTCCATATTTGTGCAGAATCCATAATAAAAAGAACCACCCAAAACAAACTGACCCCATTGATTTCTGAAAACAGCACCTCCACCTGACTGGCCAGGATTTCCTTTAGAGGCTCCATCAGTGTTTAGCTTGAGTGAGACATGAATGGGGGTAGTCCACCTAATCTATCTCACCTTTACTGTGGGTGTCCTTGCTGGGGATACATTGAGAGAGTGAAGTAGAGCAATACCTGTAGGAGAGTCCACTACCTTTGGTCTAACTCTATATGCCTTCAATCTACAGAGATTCATGATCGTATGAAAAACCTTAGATGAGTGAAGTCTTTGGCCCTCAAACTGCCTCCTGCATCTTTCTTTCCAGAGCTGCCAATAAACAAGTAAAGAAATACCCCTTATCAAAGAATGACTAAGAGAGGGACGCTTATAGATTCTAACTAGACGCATAAATCTAGTTATTGGCTCCTCATCTACAATAATCTGGAATCCCATGACTTGGGAAATCCTTGACCAAACCTCACGAGCATAACTGCAGCTAATGAATACATGCTTGACGTTTTCAGAGGCTGCACAGCATAATGCACATCTACTGACCATAGAGATCCCAATCTTTTGAAAAGTAGAGTCCATAGGCAGTATGTTATGAAGTATTTTCCAACCCACTAATTGAGCACTGGGCGGAGATACCTGCTTCCAAATAGTATCAGCTTGAACATTAGTCATACCCAAAGTTCTAATGAGTTCCCATGCAGTTTTAACTGTAAAGTTCCCCGTTGTAGAAAGCTGTCAGACGAGTTTATCCTCTCTACCAGTCAGTTGTAACTGGGTAGAGAGGATTTCTTGGAGTGAGGAAGCATCCATAAATTGCAATAGCCTTTCTAATTCCCAGCAATGATTAACCAAAACCTCAGAGAGCTTAGGATATTCAGAAGGAGCAGAAGTGGCTCTCAAGATAAGTGGACCTTTACCTGTCCAATTATCACACCAAAAGTCTACTGCACTACCTGACCCCACCAAGAACTTGGAATTCATAACAGTTACTTCAAAATAGCGAACCAAGGAGTTAAAGGATCTGGAAAATCCCTTCTTCAAGTTCCTGAGAATATGCTTATCATGTAGATACTTAGCTGTAAAGTAAGAGGACCATAAGGAGTTACCATGCAAGAGTTGCCAGACCTGTTTGATTCTGAAAGTTTGATGCACTTCTTCAAATTTTCTTATGCCCAAACCCCCTTCTCCTTTAGGCATAGAAATATTCTTCCAAGAGCGTCAGTGCCTCTTCTTCACCCCCTGTTGACCAGACCAGAAAAAGGAGGCCATAATGGCATTTAATCTTGCAATGATCCCTTTGGGCAGATTTAAAACTGATAGGAGATGAACTGGAATAGAACTCAGCACTGATTGAATAAGAACAGCTCTTCCCATGATAGAGCGCAACTTCGCATACCACCCCACCAATCTAGATTGGAATTTGTTCAACAAATTCTCGAAATGGATTAATTTAACTCTACCTCTGATTATTGGACACCCCAGATAAGTCAGTGGACTAGCCTTGAGGGGAATCTGAGCAATACGATATAACTTGTTTTTCCTGGCAAGAGGCATTTTGGAGGAGCAATAAAGAGAGCTTTTCTGCCTGTTCACCTTTTGCCCAGAAGATACTTCATACTTGTCAACAAACTGTAGGAGATTTTTCATAGATTTTTTATTTCATTTGAGAAATATGAGTGTGTCATCAGCAAAAAGAAGATGGCTGATTAGAATGGAACCTCTTCTTGTGTGATGAAAAGTTTGTACCCTACGGCTTAGGCCATTTGACGTTTTAGAGGATATGGCGCCATCTTGGTTTGTATAGCTCTTGATCACATTGAAATTTAGAGATGCTTCCTTGGAGTCCATTGGAGAGATTTTGCTTTTACATTGTAAAGGTTGAGAGAGAGAGACGTAAGAAAGAATTGGAAGAAGTTCCCCAACCTTCCCTTTCAACTCACACACACACACACACATATATATATATATCAATCTGACTAAAGACTACTATATCCCTCTTAGGATATACTTATTACATAAATGTCATTCTGTATATTCTAACACTCCCCCTCAAGCTGGTGAATATATATCATATAATCCCATCTTGGAACAAATATTTTTCAATCGAGAACTACTCAATGACTTAGTAAATATATCAGCAAGTTGATCCTTAGATTTGACAAAAGGTGTGACAATGTCTCCACGCAACACTTTCTCTCAAACAAAATGATAATCAACTTCAATGTGCTTTGTTCGCTCATGAAACACAGGATTAGAGGCAATATGAATAACAGTTTGATTATCACAAAACAACTCAATCAGAGTCTTGACTGGGAAACCAATTTCCTCAAGAAAGTGTTTTAACCATGTTAACTTACTGCTCGTGTGAGTCATTGCTCGATACTCAGCTTCTGCACTAAATCGTGTCACCACTATCTGCTTCTTGCTCTTCCATGCAATCAAATTACCTCCCAAGAAGGTACAGTACCCTGTAATAGCTCGTATATCTGAGGAGGAACCTGCCCAATCAGCATCTGTGAACCCTTCCAACCTAAGATGTCCATGAGATTTATACAACAATCCAAGTCCGAGAGCTCGTTTGAAATATCTGAGAATGCGGATATCTGCATCCCAATGTGATCCTCGAAGAGCTTCCATAAATTGACTTACTACACTCACTGCAGATGATATATCTACCCGAGGTGCTAAAGTGGTTCTCAGAAGTAAACTCACAGTGGATGAAAATGAATGTTTCTCAGAAGTACTAGGCTAATACAACTTACGTTCTTCATAGATGCCCATAACCTTAGAAAACTACTCTTCCAAAGTCAAGTTACCCTGCTCAAGGCTAAAATATTGTCGGCATACCTCATAAATACGAGTGACATTACTAGTACCGGAGTACATGTGAGTCAGACAATCCCAAATCTCTTTGGTAGTATCCAAATAAAGTAAAGAAGAACTTATGTAAGACTCAATACTAGTCAATAAGAGAGAAATAATCTGTGTTTCTGCCTGTTTCCATTGGTTAAAACTAGAATCACTATATGCGGGCTTATTGTCTACCAAGTGGCTACGAAGCCCACAATACATAATGACTCCCATTTAATTTGACTGAGGTCATAGGAGTATTAAAGACGGTAGTAGAAAAATTGGACGGAGGAACAGAGATTATGGGAGCAGGACTAGTAGTGAGAGGCGCAGTATCTAGCTTAGGATCCAAGATGGGAGAAAGAAATAAGGCAAGAATACCAGAGGCTGCCAAAAGAGTTGGCAGGTAGAAATAAAGTCCATGAGGGACTGAACCGGAGCTGGATATCTGCCTGAACCGAAGGAGAGGCTGCTGAACTACCTGGAACTGAAACAGAACTGGCCTCAGGATGGTTGAATCGGTGGTAAACGAAGTAGAATCAGCCTGAGGATGGCTGAACAACCTGAAACCGAAGCAGAACCGGCTGGGACACTGCTGAACCTATGGTAAACGAAGCAGAACCAGCTTGGAGATGCCTGAACCAGTTGGGAAACTGCCTAAACCGGTTGGGAAGCTGCCTGAACTAGACCAGAGAACACAGTTGAGATGAACCAGTTTGAGTGGGCTGGATCGACTGGGTCTGCTGGATTGGACCCGGACGCCTAATTGGGCTGCTTGATGAACCGATTTGGGTGGGCTTCGCTGGTTTGAGAGGGCTGGACCGACTGGATCTACTAGACTGGACCCGGACGCCTAATTGGGCTACTTGACTGGGCCTCGTCTAACTGGGCTTAGTTGGATATGGACCTAACCCAGTTGCCTTATCCAAGGGAGGAATAGGGATGGCTGGACTTGAGTTAGTGCAAACAAGTAGCCAAATGGGGGCCTTGCCCTTCACACCGACTACAATTAGGGCAACGAACACCACTGCCGCCAGCGACGCCAGAACAAGAACAACTCCGGCAACAACACCACTCAACGAAGCCAACGACACCACCAAAGCAACACCGAGACCACAACGATCAGACCAACACCATCGGCACAGAGGCACACCCAAATCCAACCAACGCCAATACCATGATCAACAACAACGCGCAACAGGCATCAATACCACTCGAATCACAGCGAGAACCAGTTGAACACCGCCAACTTCATCAACAGAAGAGTCAACACGACACAAGAACAGGCGACATAGCCATCGACAACACACTGACGGGAAAATTATATATATATATATTTATATATATATATTATTATACGTAAGGGAGAAGAAAGGAGAGACAAGAACAAACCTTAAGAACCTTGCTCTGATACCATGTAAAGGTTGAGAGAGAGAGACGTAAAAAAGAATTGGAAGAAGGTAACCTACCTTCCCTTTCAACTCATATATACATGTATCTCAATATGACTAAAGACTATTATATCCCTCTTGGGATATACTTATTACATAACATACATATCGCCGCCAACAAATGTCACATGCCACCTTTCGTGACCAGCTATGCCCGAGAATGATGAATTGTGATATAGAGCCGAATAAGCCACTGGTTTATTCTAGATTCAAAATCCAAAAGGACTTTAAGAGAGAGAAAATAGGGGACCCTATTCCATATATCCTATTGCCTCAAGACAATTGCACATTACATCAATAACAACACAACCAAATGGAGGCAGGACCCCTTTAATAGGCTGAGCGCCAACGCTTTATACTAATTAATATAATATTAATTAATGGTTTTTCCCAAAAAAATGAGAATATAATCTCGAAGATCTAGTCGAATGGTAGAAGAATCTATAGGTTCATTAGGAATCGATAGTCGTCTAAACAAACGAGTCACAGCTGACTGAGAAGAGGAGACATCAACAACGGATCTACTAGCTACTAGTTGGAAAAGAAAGGACAAGACCTATCGTACATTTCTATCCAGATATTCGAAGAGCAAACGAAAGACCAAGAGATTGGATCTAGAAAGCACTTTCAGCAAGGTTGACGGCATGTGGCCCTCATTCAGCTAGAAGTAGGAAACCAATCCCGACACAACCGATGACTTAGTCTCCTTCTCCGTGGCCCCTCCGTTAACTAAATCTTCTTATAGCTTGCTTTTATTATTTTGTATAGACCTCAATCGAATTATTCTTAACAATTTTACTCCCAGTTTCTAGGGTCAGAAGTGTCAAACATGGGTTAAAATTATGATTTTTATTTTCAAATTGAAAAGAGAAAAGAAGGGTTGGAAATGTGCTCAGGAGTGGTATGATGTGTCAATGTCCAACGTGTGCTCGACAAGGACACTTGGCCATTTAAGAACTGTTTGTGCTTCTTAGCCTGTCACTACTCAAACAGTTACAGTATAAGCCTCATACAAGTTTCCAATTGTATTGCTCAATTTTTGCAGAGTTAACACAATGAAGCTTTCCAGGGAATGATGAACGATAGTTAACGTTATTGATGGAATTCAGGGTTTGCATCTGTTTAGGAGCAATTCATCACTTCTTTTTTTAGCATACAAAACTATGCTCTCTACTGTAATAACTAACCTAGGAAACAAAATGCCCTCTATATCAAGGATTGGTATTTAAAACATACTTGTACCTATGTACAGAAGAGTCATTATTATGACATCATCCAATGAAGCAAAAAAAATAAAGTCTCCATAAATTCTGAAGAAAATTAGAGCACAGGAATACCTTTGCATCTAGCATATCAACGGACAAAAACTGAGTCAAGCGATCAATCAGCACGTGCTCCACCTGTAGATATGATATCCAGTCATTTCCCAGAGTCACAAAAATGTGTATTCAATAAAGCTTACCATAAGAGAAATGGTCTTAAAGTTCCCCTCCAAAAGAATCAAAATTTTGTTTTGAAATGTTCGGAACGGCCGAAACATTTCAGTTTCCAAGGAGGCCAAAACAAACAAGTGATTGAATCAAAATTTCAATGCTTCGATGTGTTTCGGAATATTTCAAGACATTTCGGCATGTTTCCATTAATGTTTCGAATTGTTTTGATGTGTTTCAACATGTTTTAGTATATGTCAACCAATGTTCAGAATATTTTGAAAATAAAATCCAAAAATTTTATCGGTTTTCATTCTCTTTCCGAAACGTTTTCATTACCTAGGTGACCGGAACAATACAGCGAAACGAAATTTTGATCCTTGCCCCTCTATCAGATGCGGCCACATTATCATGCATGTGTTATAAGTTATAACGGCCAAAGATTATCAAAGACCTTCCTCTTGTTTCATTTGAAAATTATAGAGATAGAAAGCCTTTCTTGCCTAGTTTATTTCCTGATAAGTAAGACCACCCCAGTAATCTGACTATTTCTTTTGAGGAGCTTGCAACCATTAAAATGGTGATACAAAGACTATAAGATTAAAAGATAGAAAGTGTTCCAGATAGTTTTTTCAGTCAGAAGGTGCCTATTCATCGAAATTCAAGAATTTAGTTTGTGGAAACTAAACAATAGGTTTCATAACCCTAAATCCAAAGTAGGCTGCAACCCGTGCAGGCTCAACAACCAATTTACCCCAGCCCAGCCAGCAATTTGATTAGTATTGCACTGCAATTTTGCCCATGTCTTGGTCGAGAAAGTCAACCCGAACTGAAACTAGGTTGGGCTTGGGCAGGACTCTCAAGCAATGCAAACCGAGCCAAAACAAATGTCTTAAATATACTATTAAGAGTCTTCTTTAGGTCGGAATATTATAGTGTGCAGCATTATCGTAAATATGGAATTGCTGCCTTCCTAACATAGTGTAGTGCAAACTATCGTAGACTAATTGTTTTCATAATCTCCCTCACTTCTTCTCCTTTTTTTCTCTCAAACCCTAATATCCGACTATCTTACTTTATAACTTAGCATTCTAGCGACAACCTACAGCAAGAAATCATACAAAAAATCTCGTATTCCTTTCCAACCAAATTATCCAAAGAGTAGCGAAGCAAGCAGACCGCCAAATAGTCTTCCAACGTCTATTTCCCTCGTCCCTAATATCTTCCAAGCATAACATGGAAAACAAGGTTCTCGGTGCCACCCAACATATACCTATAAGACTATAAAACCTGTTCCACAATGAGAATGTTGAAGGACGATGTAAGAATAAATGGTTCACACTCTCAGTGACACCTTTACACAAACCACACCATTGCGGTAATAAAGAAGCCATGGATCTCCTTATTTGAAGCACATCACAAGTGTTAATTGTTCCACGAGCAATTATCCAAACACAGATTTGCACCTTTAAATGCAAATGATAAATATTCTTACCCAAAAGTATTTTTATATTCCTTCAAAGAAATCAATTCCTTAACAAGATGTAAGGTGATCGGAACTAGGATTCGTAATAAAATGAAGGATGAATTGCTGAGAAATTTAAAAGTTAACTAATCAAGTATAGACAGTTTTTAGGATTTGAAAGAACGTCATGTTCCACTTTAATCCACTTTAATATGACTGAGTGAAAATATAAAAAATTCTAGTTATTTTGTGCCTTCTTTGTCCCTAGGTTGTTAAGAATATTCCATTTAGTACTTTAGTCTCGAATCTCCATATATTTCTCATGCTTGAACTTTAAATTTTTTTATTTATATTTTGCCCCCTCTCATATGAAATCCTGTTCCGCCCTTGGATCCACATTACCTAAGATATTTCTACTTTAACTTGTACAATTATTTGTATAAATGGTATCATATAGACTTTCAACTACATTTAATACAATCATTACTTTGGGCCATAGAATGCCTATCATTCATCCTAAGCCTTAGATTAAAACAAGAAACAAACCTAAGCCCTAATCAAACAAACAGCTTATCCATCTCTTTATCACCATATCCAAAACTAGACAAATTGACTGACAATATGAAACAACAGATGGTTGTTTCGTTGTTGCAAAGGCAAAAATGCTACTGCCTTGGATCTATGCAAGAGTCAAACGAGTTTCCTTCTATCTTAACAAAACTATACGCCCTCTCTTCCCTCTTTCCCTTTCTCTCTGGAATTATATATGAACTAGAACTTGTAGCTATATACATATACATTGGAGATCCAATCTTGTGCTTTGGTTTAGTACTAATTTGTGAGAGAACAGGTATATACTTCGGGCTACCCAAACTCCATCCGGATTCTTGAAATCAAATGCATGTTGAGCTAGGGTTTAGGTAGTCAGGTCCAATCGATCAGTCTCAATGAACCAATATTAATATATTAATATGAACTTAACGGTGAAAATGCAGTGAATTAAAGTAAACAATGACCACAGCTCTGAGAATTGTCAAAGATGATTTCACCAAAACCTCTACTCTAAGCACACAAAACTCATAACATTACCATCATAAGAATTAAAGGTATCAACTACACACAGGCATATTGTGCGCATTTAGAAGTCAAGATGCCAAGTGAAGTTGTTAATGGATATCAAAGAAAAAAGTACTAGTCTTGCAACTTAACCTCACATGGTAGATCCTTCACATGGAATGCAATTCGCTGACTTACTTGGGAACGAAGAAGCTCCTTATATGTAGCAAGCTCCCTGAATGTAGTAATGAACTTTGACATGATTGGACCTGGTGTGAAAGAAGTAAATAAGAACAAAAGGAACTGCAGCTATCTCACTCTGGGTATTGTAAGCTTCACATGATATGCTAGTTGGACTGTGTGTCGAGGCATTAACAAGCTTACTTTTTGCATGTCTTTTAGTTCAATTTTACAATGAATTAAGCAAGCACTCATCAACTTAGACAGGCAACCACAAGCTACATGTTTGACCATTTCACATATGAACATCAACATTGCTACCAAAATTAGCACACATGTTATCATAGTAAAAAATTAATGTCCATATTCCATGAAGTCAAAAACAATAAACAATACTGGTTAGTCTGGTTTATAACTATAAACCAAGGAGTGGAACGTTTTAAATGATCAAAGAGCAACAGGTCAACTGCATAACTCTTGCAAATTAATTACAGAAAACCTCATGAAAAATATGGTAAAATGATTTACATCCAGTTAGATTGGAGATAGATGCTAAAGAAACCCTTGGCAAGAACCTGTTACGTGCACATTTTTATATTTAATTGCATATGAAAATTAGAGTTAGTTTTAAGAAGTTATTTGTTAAGTGGGTTAGTGGTGTGAGCAAGGATTAAAATTTCGTTTCGGTGTATTATTTCAGTCATCAATAAAACGGAAATGTTTCAACTCGTTTCAAAAACAAAATAAAAAAAATAAAAATTTTAAGAATTAGTTTTTCAAAACATTGGTCGAAATATACTAAAGTATCTTAAAACACCTTGAAATATTCTGAAACAATTGTGCAAATGCATTGAAGTATTACAAAATATTTCAAAACATTATGGAACACCTCGAAATATTAGAATTTCGATTCCATCATTGATTCGTTTCGGTCTCCTTGAAAACAGAAACGTTTCGACCGTTTCGAAACGAAATTTTGATCCATGTGTGCGAGGTTAATGATTAGTACTTAAAATTAGCATTTTACTATACCTTTTTAATACTAACTGTACTTTGATGGAATTTAAGTGATGTCATTTCAGGTTTTAAAGTGAACAAGGACTCACAGAACAATAAGTATGACACTTGAGTGTAACACCAGCACATTAGAGAACAAAATTGGAGAAGCTTGGAGCACACCAAGGACGTTCGAAAGCCAACTCACGTTCGAACGTCCACTTGAACAGTGAGCAGACCTGACTAGTGAGAGAAGGCGTGTTGCAGCCAAGAAGGAAGACTCTGAGGCTCTGTGGCACTTGAGTATCACGTTCGAACGCCATCTAACGTTCGAACGTCCACTTGAGTTGATTTAAGACCAGACTACTGCATAGAGTGTGGAAATGAACTTCACAGAAGACCACAGGCCACTTGAGTGAGAAGGTCAGACCACATCTGGCGTTCGAACGCCCATACAGCAAAGACAGAAGAAACGTTCGAACGTCAAATAATGTTCGAACGCCCATAAAGCAGAAACAGAGACAATGTTCGAACGCCAACTCACGTTCGAACGTTCTCCACAGACTGGCTACAGAGTAGTTGGTTTTTCACTTGGACTTGGGCGGCATACACTATTCTTTCACCCCCTCTTGTCTCCTCCTCTTGCCTATAAATACTCTCATTGTTGGAGAGCTCAGGGGGACTAAGTAGAGAGATTGATGGAGGCTTAGACTCCCACTCATATTGTAGAATTAGCTTATATTTCCTTGTATGAAGTAGTTGTTCTAGAGATTAGTTTGGCTTTAGTCCAACATGTCTTAGCTTGTTATAAAAGTAGTTTTATGTTTATGCCTTCACTTACATGCATAGAGGGAGATAGCTTACCTTTGGTTGTGGATCACCCTCCAAAAGTGACTATCTTTTTTCTACTTTTAATTTGTGGATCATTCACTTCCATTGCTTGAGCTTCTTTCTTCCCTTAGAGGAGTGAAACTCTTCTACTTTTCTAGAGCTTCGCCAAAGCCGTGAAGGGTGAAACGTGATTCACTCATTCTTTGTTGAAGATCGGCTCCCTGTTTAGTGTGCTTTGCTTTGAGATCCCTCTACTTGGAGGAATGAGCATCACTCACTTTTCTAACTTTACCAAAGCCATGAAGAGTGAGTAGTTTCTCATTCACTCTTTAGTAAGAGGAGAAGGGCATGTATAAATTATTCGGAAGTTATATTTGTGTAATTTTAATTATGCTTAATGCTTTATATTCTCCATGCTTATTGAATGATTGATTGCATCTAGCAAAGCTAAGGTACTTTGTATAACCAGGAGTTCTTTCTATAACATAGATAACTCTTGTATAGAAAGACTCATTGGTTCAAGGCAAGTACCCCGGCTAGATCTTCATGACTACCCTTCAATCTTCATCATTATTGTGCTTCAATTAAAGAATGGAAACGGAACATTAATGTCATGGTTGGATGTCTTGCAGAAACACTTGCTTGTTTGTAGACGGATTAAGTCTCGGCACAGACAATTCTTGTAAACTTCTAGAAAGACATCAGAATCATGTTCTTAATTCTCTTAATCCACCTTTATCTTCCGATTAACCTACTGTTGACACGGGGGTTAATTGAGTTATCAAGCACAAGTGTAACAAACCGGATAATTAACTACATGTCCAGATCCTTGAACTAAAGAGTGACTCTTTTACATTAGAGTTTATTTCATTTTTTGTTTAGAAAATTCTCTTGGAAAGAATCTTATATTCTGTCCAGGAAATCTCACACCTCACACAACTTCAAATCTCAAAGGGTTACAATCAATAGGTCTCTACCACTGCTTACCCCAAAACACCAAAAAGAGTTCCCTGAGGATTCGACTCCGGACTCAAACCGGATTATTACTACAGCTTGACCGCCTGCACTTGGATGTACACATTTCGGATCAAGCCAGTTAATGAGTAGTTTTTAGGTAGTTAATTACATTATTGAGTGATGGATTAGGTTAATTATCAATGTAGTTTTATCATCTTGTATATAAAGGCATCCTTATCAATGAAATATTGTGTTGGATTTTATATTGAACTTTTTTTTGGAAGTTTTGGAGATCTGATTCCTCTCGAAGTAAACCAACGGAGGATTATACCCCCTTGAAGCGAGTTTTCTATCCCTTAATTTTATTTTTATTTTGTTTTATAAATCTCCCAAAATCATGCATGTAACAATTGGTATCAGAGCCAGATATGGAATGTTGAGTTAGTCGACTTAAAGCGAAAGTTCACGTATTAAGTGTCGGGCAAAAAAAGACAATAGGCGGGATGCAAAAGTTATTTCTTGCCATGAATGCTCGCTTTGATCAATTACCGGTCGACCAAGGCCACTGTCATGAGCAAGGCAAAGGGTCAACCAAGCGCAATGGAAGTGGCAAAAATATTGACTACTCATATTCTGCTCTAGGTGGATCAACTAACTCGATAATCTCCAAAATTACAAAGACGGATTTTCTGCGATGCAACAAGGAGGAAGATACCATCACTTGGGTTTGTCAAGCCGAACAATTCTTGAAGTTTCAACAAACCATCACAGATGAAAAAGCCCCGTTAGCACCAATTCATCCCAAGGGAGTTGCACCATTACAGTGTGAACTCATGGAAAACACTGAAGTGTTTACGTGGGTCCTTACCAAATTAAAACATGTGGTCTTCATTCAAGACTATCATATCCATTTTGTGAAGTTGTTTGCAATTTGCATCAAAGTAAATGAGAAAGAACAGGTGGGGTGTTTTCACGTCTAGAATTCTTATCCATTGTCAAGGTCTCATTAAAACCAATGCAGCCAAACACTATCGTGATTGTTATGAGGACATGGAAGTGGGTTGACCGCCTCTTTTTATACAAGATAAATCAAACTTTGGGGACAAAATTTGTTTAAAAGGAGAATGAAATGTTACGTGCACATTTTTATATTTAATTGCATATTTAAATTAAAGTTAGTTTTAAGAAGTTATTTGTTAAGTGGGTTAGTGGTGTGAGGTTCATGGGTAGTTTTTAGGTAGTTAATTACATTATGGAGTGATGGATTAGGTTAGTTATCAAAGTAGTTTTATCATCCCTATCAATGAAACAGTATGTTGGATTTTTACTGCACGTTCTTGTGGAAGTCTTGGAGACCCGGTTCTTCTCGAAGTGAACCAACAGAGGTATACCCCCCTCAATGCGTGTTTTCTATCCCTCAATTCTATTTTTATTTTGTTTTACAAATCTTCGGAAATCGTGCACGTAATAGAACCCTTCAACTGCTAGGAACAACTAAATGCATGAATCCTGCTTGATGTACGCTATAATATTAATTAGTGTTTCAGATACTAAGGATGCTTTTTCCCAGATAATGCTCTATCCCATGTGAATGCTTCAGCATCATTTATAAGGTCCTACGTTCACTATGAATAAAGCAGACTATGGTTGTGGAAGCTTTCAATAACCTCCTACGGATAGGCTGACAGGATCATCTTGGCTACCACCAAATGCTTCTAAAGCTTCTGCGAATATACTGTCACCATTACAGGATTCTCCAAGAGCTTCCCTGGAGAGAGAGAGAGAGAGATTAGCATCCTCCGAGAATGAATTCACCATAGGCTCTGATTATTGCATAACACAAAATAACTGAAAAAAGAAACTGACCAAAAACGAAAAATTAAACACAAAGAACAGACATGCAATGCAAGAGAAAAGCTGCAAGATCAAGGGATAAGCATCTACAGAGATATATTTCCCCTTTTTCAAAAGATCATGTTTTCTATCATTTTTTATTTCCACCTATGAATATACTTTCCTATTTCTGTGAGGTAAGAAAATACTGCTTCAAAAAAAGGGGAGAGAGAGGAGTTACATATCCTTGAGCTTTTAAAAATTCCAAATTTAGAAAAGCGAAGAACACAAGTGAATTTCAAGGCTAAATATAAGACCCTGAAAACAAGATTACCCTCGTTGATGTACAAACAACTTTTTTTCTTGTCAGTTGAACATTTTTAAGGCCAACATCCAAATGAAAAAACACATGAAACGCTCTTATACCACTTCCCTTTGATGATATGACTGTCATATATTTCTGCAGTCATTTTCCCCCCAAAATCTTTGCTAAACCACTGGATATTACCAGTGAATCAAATCCATTTATCATAAGTTACAGAAAAACCAGCCAGCAATAGCCACTTGCCGCTGAGACAAGACTATAGGGCTTTCAAGAGGCCATGGATACCTTCATATGCAGACGGTCTGAAAATTAACAAAAATTTGCCAAGAGAAAAGGCAACAAGTGCATGTCAATATGTTTCTAAATAAATCTGACAAAAGCTGTTACTTCTCATAAATGATCGAAAACCCTGAAACCCTACAGATAACAGTATCCATCATACACTAACTCATAAGCAAAATGCTGCTACAGTTTGACTGGCAGAGAACCCCATACATCAACCTGATAATTAAGAAATCCAAGTGTGTGGGGAAAGTATACGGAAAGACAACTAAAGTAAGTTATAGCAATTCACGACATTCGACAATAAAACAAACATCAATATGATATCAGGCAAGAAATTCACAGCCAATAGGACACAAAAGAGGTCCAAGACCAACCTCCCTATAAGAATGGTGTTGAACCCAACAGCACATTCAAAGAATTTCAACAAACCCAAAAATTATGTTCTTGTAAGAGATGATTTCACTACAAAGAAACTCCACTCACTTGGGTACAAGCCCTCTTTTTGTCTTAGACAGACTAATTCTTCTGAATCTGGCATAATCATTAGAGTGATGGGAAACCTTTGAGATTAAGATTCCCGAACCTATTAAAATAGTGGACAATAAGGAGGCATCAGCAGCAGCTTACAAAAGGGCTTCATCAGATGGTGTGCTCTGGGATCCCAATTTCAAAGATGATTTCATGCCTGGGAGGTTGAATCAATGGATAAATTTAAAGACCTGCTTCATAATGTCCAGTTAGGGCAGAGAGGATGACCGTCAATATGGGTAGCTTCAAAGGGTTGAACTTTGAAGTTATCTTATAAGGTACACTCAGGAGGCTCATCAAAACTGTTCCCTTGAAAAGCTATCTGGAAACTTAAATCCCTCAAAGGTAGCCCCTTTTTTTGCTGGTGTGCAGATTTGGTGATGATAATATTAGGTATAGTAAGGAGGTTCAACAAATATGTTCGATTGAAAAGCTATCTGGACAACAAAAATCCCCAAAAGGTTGCTTCTCTATAGGCTTTTGCGCAGAATTGGTGAAGATCATGATGATTGGCAACCTATGGAAGAGGCAAAAGATCATTCCTTATTGTGTTGCATTTGAGGGTATTGTCAATCGTTTGTTGTTATATTATCCAGTAATTGGCGCGTCGTGGTTGTTAAGATTGTATTTATATTTATTTTCTTTTTTTCTTTTTTGGTATTTCTGTCTTTCTCTTGTAGTATGGTTTAACTAGTTATTTATTATTGTGGAATATTAGAGAATAGTAGCATGTTTTCTTTCTCTTCCTTTTCAACACGTGTTATTTTCTTTACATGATTTGATCTAGGTTTTCAGTAGTCTAGTTTTCGCTTTAGGTGCAGTGTGTTGGGGTGATTGATACCCAGGCTGTATCGGAATTATGACACTGTTGGAGGATGGATTGTCTGAGGAGAAGGTGGATTGAGGTTTCAGTGGCTACCGACTGCTTGTACAATATATTGTAGTTACTCATTACTAAGGGTTTCTATTTTGTTAGAAAGAACAATTCAGCTAACAGTATGTACAACGTACTTTTTGCTGGTTAATCAATAAGGATACGTGTGGAACCTACAGAGAAATACCCATCAATTGGAGAGGTGAGTATAGCAAGTAAACCAATCAAGAAATCCTGCCAGAGTGCACAGTAGCAGGACAGAGTGTCCACTCAGTTGAATGCAAATGCAATAAGGGACCAATTTAATGAGTTGGACTGATATCACGCTTGAGAAGGTTTATAATTTCTGACAACCAGAGGTGGCCCGGAATGCAATGAGAGTAAAATGAAAAATTCGATTAGAGAATGAACAAAGATACAAAGAACAATTGATATTAAAGAACATGACAATCAAAGATATAGGCCAAACAACCTAGTTGTAGCTATGACTGAAGATGATCTAGTTATTTTCACAGACAAATGAAGAATAAGTAACAAATACAGAATCCTGCAGCACTCACATAAACTTCTTACACCCTCCATATAATTTTTGACATCGATCTTTTAGCTCCTCTGTTGTCTGCTCGAGAGAACGTATCTGTTCAACAGCAAAAAAAAGGTTTTTAAAGATATGGAAGTCAAGTAATAACAATGACAACAAAGGCTGCTTGGATTAAAAACTAATGAAACATACTTCAGGAGCATCCAAACAATTTTACAACGAATGTGTCTACCCTTTTCTAACAGGAAACAAAACATTCATCAACTAATGATAAGAGTACCAAATAGTGGACGAGTAAGCCACTCAGTGAAAAAAAAGAAAGGAAAAGTACATCACAGAAGCTACATGACTATAGAGTTAAAAGAGGTGTTCATCTAGAAAAATGCGGTCAGCCAATCAAGTTTCAGGGGGAAAAATGGGAGAGCCTAAGTTCATTAGCAATCGATGCACAGAAAGAAGCCAAAATTTTGCTCTATCCCAAAGAAACTCCATATGTACTTCTTTTTTGTCCAAAAATGTTATTATTCCTTTCAGCTACACAACCCAAAAGATTATAGATGGACATTTCCACAAAATTGAAACTACACACTTCTCAAAAACATTATGATTAGTGTCAAACTCAGAGACACAGCCCCTTGGAATAACCCAAACCAAACTAAACTCGCTATAAACTTAATACCACATTTTAAAAACCACTGGGCAATAGGGGAAGAGATGATCCACACTTCCACTTAATTTTTGCACATTATGCACCATTGACATTGTGGAGAAAGACAAGAAGTTCGCATTCTCCTCCACAACAAATCGCAAGTGTCAAGCCCAGTCCAACATCTCATGAAGTTCAAAAATTAGGGAAGATTGATCATCAATCAAGATGTGAAGCACGGATACTTCGTTAAGGTCGACGTATCCATATCGATTATGATACTCGTCGAATACTCGAAAATATGTATCGGATACTCACTAAACGACTAAATGTATCCAATAATAAATAAAATATATGGATACTTCTATATGCAGAGAAGTGTGTGCAATTTTTAGTTTTAATCTTTACCCCTTCATTTTGATTTCACATACAATGCAAATATCAACAAAAATCCATATGACTTGGAAGATACATGGGTGTTTTCTAAATATTATCCTTATCACATGTTCAAAGAGCATAAATGAGTTGATTACTCCATAATCTTAGCAACAAATAACTTCTAAGCAAATAATATAGTTAAATGTTATTTCTTATTTCTTTAATTAATCATATTTACTTTGTAGATGTACCATAGTAAGACGATAGGCAACTTTTTGAAAATATAAAATTATTCATGTTGTTTATTATTGTAAAAGAATTACAAAAAATTATAACTATAAAGTCATTACATAATAGTACAAATATAATATATATATATATAGACGTATCCTGACCGTAATTATATCCTATTTTTTGGAGTTTTGTCATATCACCGTATTCGTATCGTATCGTACCCGTATCTCGTATTCGTGCTTCCTAGGTTCACTCTTTTATCCTCCACCCCTGGCAATAAGGCGATTGAGTGAAGTAAAGACAACAAAGAGTAAAGTTCCAACACTTCCCTATCATTCAAATCCCTGAAAAAATTAAAGTTCTACCCCTCTTAAGATGAAGCAGCACATTACACGGTGGCGATAGAAGTCTCTTGAGACCAAGATAACTAAAAAAAACAAGGTAAAGACCACGCAAAAGAGTAATCACTCACCCATAAATCTTTCCAAAATCGTATCCTCTCACCATTCCTCAAACCCAATCTAACATACTCCATGAAGCCATTTAAACCCAGGGAAATGAATTTTCAAGTAGACATAAAAGAACCCCTAACCACCACATTCGAGTCCCAACTGCTAGGAATTTGCTAGTGATAATGACATACCACAAAGCCCCAAGGTCAATTGGAAACCTTCATAACCACTTACCTAGCAAAGCAATGTTTCTCTTCACCAAGTTTCCCACCCCTAAGCCTCCCTCGCATCTAGATCTTGAAACCACCTCCCACCCAACAAGGTAGTCTTTTTTTCCTTCCCGTGAAAAGTTTCTCATCAATTTCTCAGTTATGGCCAGTCTTCCAAGGAGTTTGTTTGGCATTATGTGGGAGTGCAAACAAGTTAGCAGTAGATTCCTTACCTTGGTCGAAAGTAAGTCAAGGTTGGGAGCTCCAATGGAGGCACAACACATATAGTAGCCAACAAGAATACCATAATGAGTAAAAAATAAGAGGGGGTTAAGAACAAAAAGGACTACTTAGAGTTGCTACAAATAGAACAAAAGATAGTCCCTGCCTAAAGGTCTAATCAATCAACGAGTTCAATAGCACTTCTTTCAACTTAGAGATGGGAGGCTCCACATGTCCAGAAAAATAAAAAGAACTCATCTTATGTGATGTTGTTTTCCATACCTCACTCCTACCCATTTTTACCACCTTGCCCACAATTCAAGATCTCCAACATTTACCTAGAAAAAAGCCCAAATCATTTCAAACTCTCTAGTAGTCTGCAATGATGCAATGGATACATTATAATCATTTATTTCACCCTTTTACTCATAAAACACAAATGTGTAGAGTAATCCAACCCAAAACTAATTGGTTATGGGTGGAGAGACCTCTTAATCATATAAACCAACCATGGGTGGCCATAACCTTTCAATATATGCTATAAACTCTTTGACACCCTCCCTCATGTTGGGGACCCGAGCTTCCTCATAGGCTAAAAAATTAATAGAAAAACATGTTCACATGAGATTCAAATAGATAAGAGACTCGACCCACTAACCACCCAAAAGTCAAGAGCTCACCGTGATACTATATTAGAGGTATCCAACAAAACTAATTTTCGATAGGTGGCGCAACCACTCAACCATAAAATAGACCTTGGTGGCCCTAGTCCTTTGATGTGTACTAAAAACTCTCTTTACCTATTGTACCTTTCTATTATGAGCTAAATTATTCAATTTTGCACAGAGTCCAGAATATCTCTTACGTCTCTGATGGATGATAAGATTTTTTTCCATTTTCCCTCTGATTGTATTAGGGCGTCATTTTACTATCAATAAATTATCCAATCTTAGGATCTTCCGAGTTCTCCCATCTTTGCAAAGGGAACAACCTTCTGAGGAGGTATCATGCCTCAAATGCTTCAAGGGAAGAAAACTAAGAGTTACCTACAAACACCTTGTAAAACAACATTTCCTCAAACATCCCAACAGCCTCCATCTCATCACAATGTTCCCATCCCTAGTAATACTGCATCTATGAAGTAACTCTTGTACCATCTTTACCTTTTGGGGATTCAACTCTTTTAACTTGCATGAATTGCTTATGAAGAAATTAAAATGTGATAGTAGAATTACTTTGAATAGAGATCTTTCCCACTCACTTTAAAGATGCTTGATATGCATTAGCACATCTTTGATAAATCCTATTTTTGTTGATCATTAGATGCAATTGGATCATTGCTCGTTCTACCCCATCCTTCATCTTATTTGGCATTGCGTTGCGCAAGTAAGGATAATTTGATAGGAAACCGGATTTTTTTGGCCTCGGTCATTCGTCTATGAAATATCGATTCTATCAATCATTCCATTTCAGAATCAAGTCCCCAATGAATATAAGTAAGGCCCGTGATTGCCCAAACCAGAGCTCCTGGCCCTAAGGAATTGTAAAACCAACCACATCAAGATGGAAAAAACTTCCTCTGATACTTACCCAAAGAAAGATATGGAAAAGCTTGCAGATGTTATCAGTTCAACTTGCCAATAGCGTCTAAAAACTTGGATTTTAATGTCATTAATATCCTATTTAATCCAAAGGAATCTGATTTATTGTATCGTGAAGAAAATGATGAAAATTAGTTTCTACATCTGCAGTGTACTGATTGAAGTATTCATTGGAATACAAGTCCAACCGTTATGTGAGTATATCATTACATCAAACAAAATTCATTAGCAATATTCCAAATGGAGAAATGTCTTACCGAATTGTGATCCTCAGAATAACACCAAATGGGCAAATCAATACTAAACATCATCATATCACGTACATCGCACAAAGGAAATGAAATTCTAAATTTATTTTTTAAAAAAGGAAAGTATCAGAACAAATCGAAGAGTCACCTGCTTCTGAAACATCGGGGAATCCTCCAGCTTGATAAATGCCGCCATTGCTCCCTCTCTCTCTCTCTCTCTCTCGCTTTTGCGTTCAGGGAAGCTGACCCAAAATGTGAATCCTCCCTCTAAGTTCAGAGTTTAGATGTATACTGGGTTATGTGGTACTGCTGAGGAATTTGGTAGATCATCAACACTCGGGAGAACTTTGCATTTTGGTCAATTATAGACGCAGTGATATGAAACTCGGCCCCGCTGGTTGGGTCAACTCGAAAACCAGATGAATCGATGCTTACACTTGATCGGTTTTAACATTCGGATTATTTTAGCATAAAATTAAGCAAACCAATTTGATTTGTCAGATTTGGGCGAAATTTATTAAACTCCGTGTGAACCAGACAATTCGTTTAAACCCCTATGACCTGGGCAATTTTATTATACTCATAAAATAGAGATAATTGGGACTGAGTGAGAAGTTTTAATGAGTTAATTTCGTCACTTAAATATATTTGGAAATAAGTCATATTATAATCTTTTAGTAAGTAGTTAAATTCATAATTTTTTAATAATTTCAAATACCCTTAATATATCAGTCAATGCAATCTTCAACTTTAAGCTTGTTTCCTTACCAAGAAGCGCTCTCATAATTCACGCTCAAAACTACCGATAAGATTTGTCCATAAAATTTGAAATTCAAATCCATATTCATTATTCTTTTATTAAAATCTGTTCCATTATTCCTAGTATTTAAATGGGATGAGAATGTCCTCTTGAGGAAACTCATAAGTTTTGTCAATGTTAAACTATGCAGGTAGATTTAATTATCCGACATGACAAATAAGTTAAGTAGTAAGATCTCAAGGAATAAAAAAAGTAAATTAAATATAATTGTCAGTGATTTATTTAATTGATGGACATGTGTAATCTTAAATGTGGGGAGATTATTAAGCATTTAATAATAAGGAGCTCGAATATAATTTTGAGATAAGACCTAGGAGATCAATGATAAGTCTTTAGTGGACTGACTTATTATTAATGAGTTGTAGGATATTTGTTCTGGGTTGAATATAGGAATCATAAGCCCATTGGGAGCCCGGTCCTTATTTCTCCTTATAGTCTCTGTCGTAGCCTATAGATTCTCTCATTCAGCATCCTATCTTTACTCACGTTTTTTAGAGAGGCTGAAAGAGAAAGCAAAGATTCGGAAATCTTGGCAGCCCACACCACATCCGAATTCTAACGTTAGGGAATATACGACAGAAGGCCGCGAGGTTCGTTGAGTTGTAGTCCTTGTTCTGTTCTGCATTCATGTTGAGACGAGATCAATGTCGAGGGATCTCGAAGGTAAACCTTAATTCCGCCTTGTAGGTTTTTAAAGGAAATTTTTTTATATTCGATACATACGCGCTGTCAACGCCTCTTGGGATTTCCGTTCCAACATTCATTTGTCCGGTTATGGAATCCAAACTTCAAGATGCTTTTTCTGAGTGTCATTCCTGGTTTGTGAGGGCGTCGTCAAGTCATGTATTTTAAGTTAATTAACATCCTTCCGTGACAGTCAACCTTGAGAGTTGCACGTGCTCATACTACCAATGGCAGATTAACAGTTTACCTTGTGCATATGCAGTGGTTGCTATTCAAAAGAGTTGAAAAAAAACATCAATGAGTTTGTGGATTACTTTTATAAGGTTAACACTTGTCGGATGTGTTGTTCTGAGCCTATACACCCCATTCCAACTCTTGGTCGTCCTGACTTTTCAGCGGGTGATGTTGATATGTTGTCGACATTGTCTAAAAAACAATTAGGTCGACCTCGTTAAGAAAATTTATTGTGGGCGTTGTGACCGTTTAGGTAATCATAATAAGAAGACTTGTAATGAGCCTTTGTAAAATCACGTTCAATAAGTTTTAGAACATTGTCGTTATATCTCGAACTTTATTTAAATGTACGTTAAACATGTTTTTGGAGTATGTTACTTTTTTTTTATGGTCATGTTATTATATTCAATCAGGTTTGTGAATTTTTAGTGTTTTAAGAATAAGCTTATTGGAAAAATCATGCGCATCAAGTGGCGTAAGTCATCAAACTAGTATTGCGCTCTTATGGAACAAATTTGAGTCATGTTGTTGTTTATGTTACTATTTTTCATTTCAACACAGTGAAGGTTTCGTTTATTTTTCAATACAACCAATACCCAACCCTGCAACAATAGTACAAGCTCACTTCCACATATAGCACCATACCAGCCTTCTAAAAGCAAGTGATTCCCTAAATTGAAACAAATTTGAACATGTTATTATTCATGTTACTATTTTTTCATGACAACCAAGATAAAGTTTCGTCTATTTTTCAAAAAACCCAATACAACCAAATATCAACCCTACAACAATAGTACAATCTCACTTCCACATATAACAACAAAACAGCATTCTAAAAGCAAGTAATTCACTAAATTGGAACAAATAACATGTTACTGTTCATGTTACTATTTGTTCCATAACAACCCGGACAAAATTCCATTTGTTTTACAAACAACCCAATACAACTAAACAACCCCTCAACAATAGTACAATCTCATTTCCACATATAACACCAAAATAGCCTTCTAAAAGTAAGTAATTCGCTAAATTGAAATAAATAACATGTTACTATTTGTTCCATGACAACCTGGACAAAGTTCCGTCTGTTTTACAAATAAACCAATATAAGCAAACCAACCCTGCCAAAATAACGTTCTAAAAGCAAGTGATTCGCTAAATTGAAACAAATAATATGTTACTGTTCATGTTACTATTTGTTCCATGATAACCCGGACAAGGTTCCATCTGTTTCACAAATAAACCAATACAACCAAATACTCTACCCTACAATAACATATCATATTCATCTCAACATATAAGTACAAGTGTCAATTGCAATTCATTTTTGTTAAATACTGTCATTTTGTCCAAATATCAACAAACTAATAGCTTTAGAAAATTACAAATCTCCCTTTTTTTGGTACTTTTTTCTCAACTTTGATTTTGTCTTGAAGTCTTCAAAAGTCCATGCATTTCTATGGTTTAGGAATTTAGAAACCATCTCTGCCCATAGAGATGTTATTTGTTTCTGTTTAAGTTTCTACTATATTTGTAATGTTAATAAAGAAGTATCCTCTCTGGAGGGAGAAAGAAAAAGATTCCTATAAGAACCTTAAGTAGAGAAAAAAACTCAGTTCAGCACATCAATCCTAACATGTTAGGTACTACAAAAGTGATAAAAACAACTACCACAAAGTGGTAAAAGTACTCATAAAAATTATAAAAATACGACAAAAGTTGTAAAAGTACTCACAAATTTTGTAATTTTTTTTGTTATAAAAACACTCACAAAAGTTTTAAAAATACTCACAAAAATGATAAAAAAAATTAGAGCTATGGTAGAATTTTTTTTTTCGTACCATAGTATTCTCCATAAATAATGATTGGATCCTCTTAATTTAAATTTTGTTGCTTTCGATCAGATTTACTCAAGTATCATCAATTCATTGACTTTCATTAGGTATATATGATTAACGTTCCTTTTCATGGTCTACCTGGTTTTTTATTCATTTGTTCCTTTCTCCGTTTGTTTGCATCCACAGCTTCACCTAATAATTAATTAATGTTTTTCCCAACTATGGGGTATCTACAAATTTCATTTTACTTTAATTTTTATTAATAATGGATCATTTATCATGTATCATTAAAAAAATAACTTAAATATAGTTAGTCCTAAATCAATTCACATGTGTTTAACGGGTGATTTACTCTAAAGGAAAGTGTATTAGTGACAATCCGACTCTCCAAATGTTATTGGATGAGCCCAAATCCATCAAGGTGAACTATTTTTCTCTATTTTTGTCTTGGAAAACATTTGGATATTAGACCATTATGGCTGTAGGATTTTATTAAAATGTGTGAAAATTAATTAATCATGGATCTAACTTGCTAAACACGACAGATGTCATATTAGCTCACAGAATTACATACTGGACTATAAATATCTTGTATAATTTGAAATTATTAAATCTAATTTATATTTGTTACCATTTATGAAGATAGTAGGAGTAATTCGTGTCTAAAGGCACGGTATAATGTGAATGGTTTTGAGAGAAATGTTGGTGGCCATTGGATGAGTCTATTTGAAACCGTCGAATAAATTTATTGAAATCTGTCATATTTTATATTATAGATGTATGCTTACCATTGTACGCAGTACGCATATCTTTTTAATATTGGAAAACAAAGCAAAAAAGGTAGTATAGAATGAGCTCAAATAGGAGATTATTTCCTCTTGCTGTATCACACAACAATCAAACTTAGATGTAAGTTGTAAACTCAGATATTCTGAGTTGGAATCTTAAAAAAAAAATTGGGTCAGGCTATGAGGAATTTATATTTTATGAATACGCTAGTCCTAACGTGAATGTTCTGCCTTTGACCAGACCGAAAAAAGAATTAATCGAGGTGCGTGTAAGTTGATTCGGATACCTCTGATTGTTAAACGAAAAAAGAAAAAAAACAAACAATCAAACTCAAACATAAGCACATCGGTTGGTCCAATGGTTGAACATGTTTGTATCCCTAGCTACAGAAAACTCATGTGAAACTAACATGTATGATTTGTAAGTGATTATGTGACTACCAAATTTGTATTGCAATATTGAATTCAAAAACCCGTGGTCGGGACTTTTCTTGGATGACAAAAAAAAACACAAGCCTATTATAGCTTTATTATGGAAAGCAACAATAAGGAAATCTAGGATTCACAAAGCCCAAACGGAAATCTCTAGGACCATTCTTCACGTGTTATGCATTCTTCATATATTTCCTTTTTAGCATATTGCTGTTCGGAGAACTCTTACCATTCTTGATAGAAAAGCCTCCGTATAAAAAGAAGCTTGTGGCCCTATCACATTTCATTTCTCAAATATAACATCAAGTATTTTGTAAATGAGATTCTCTGCTTTTCTAGTTATCTTCTTGACCTTCTGGTTTCTCATTCTCTTCTACTGGTTTCCGCCTACGAAACCAACTTCTTTTCAAGATGACCAAGACGACAATCCCTCTCTCAATCCTGCACAATCTCGTTGCAAAGAGAGTGTTTATGTGTATGAATTGCCGGATAAATTCAACCTCGGACTCCTCCGTGATTGCCAACATTTGAACGTGTACACAAACATGTGTCCACATGTCGCAAACTACGGTCTTGGCCAACCACTCCCAAAAATGGGATCAACTAGTTGGTTTGGCACCCACCAATACACGGCGGAGATGATCTTCCACGCACGTGCCGAGAACCACCCTTGTCGCACGTGGGATCCCCTAAAAGCCAACTTGTTTTACGTCCCTTTCTATGGGGGCCTCCATTGTTCAAGCAATTTTCGCGAGCCTAATCATGCAGTACGCGATGCTTTAACCTTTGAGTTGTCAGAATTTATTCATCACCAACCGTGGTGGCAAAGAAACAATGGAATGGACCATTTCTTGGTTCTTGGGAGGACTGCGTGGGACTTCATGAGAACTGATGGTGGGGTTGACTTTGGGGCGAACAAACTTCTACTTTTACCTCCGATAAAAAACATGTCAGTGCTGATAGTAGAAAGGAACCCTTGGGTTGGGTCAAATCAACATGGTATTCCCTATGCATCTTATTTCCATCCATCCACGGTGGGTGAAATGCTGGCATGGCAAAAAAGCATGCGGGAGATAGAGCGGCCATACCTTTTCTCATTCATCGGCGCCCCACGAACCGGCATAGAAAAGGCGGCAATCCGAGATGAGATCATAAAGCAATGTGACAAATCAACTCGATGTTTACTCGTGAAATGTGGTCATGGAGCAAGTAAATGTCACCTTCCCAGTGAAGTGCTAAAGGTGATGGCAAGCTCTCATTTTTGCTTACAACCGGCTGGCGACATGTTCACCCGACGATCCACGTTCGACTCGATTCTTGCGGGTTGTATTCCCGTGTTTTTCTCTCCCCACACAGCCTATTCACAATATGCATGGTATCTTCCTGCTGATCCAAACGCCTACTCGGTTTTCATAGATGGAGAGGGAGATGTTGGGAAGCGTATAGAAGATCATCTTGTAAAAATTCCAATAGACAAAATAGAGAGGATGCGGAGGACAATAATAGATTTGATACCTTCATTGACCTATATGCACCCCAATTCAACCGGTTATGGATTTCGGGACGCGGTTGACGTTGGCCTTGCTTCACTGGCGAAGCACGTAAAATCAAAATTACCTTTGGCAAAGGGGAGTTATTAACACTTTTATGTGTTTCTTGCTTTTTTTCAATGGCTCAACTGTTTATAGTCAGAGCTAGTTCAGAATCCTCCTGCAATCCTTGCGAAACAAATTACCATTGCCCAAGAACACGATCGAAGTTTCATATCTTTTAGTCACTACAGAGTGTAGACTATGAAAATGTTTCTTAGCGCAATTCATTTTTGTGCATGATTTCATTGCGATGCTTCTTATTATTAAAAGCAATGATATTGAATCTAATTTATTGACCTAATTAAATGTGACATTTAGATTGAGTGTAGATCCCAACAAATTATGTCAAATTTTTAGGTCAAAATAATATTATTCTTTTATTAATGTTGTAAGTCATGACACTAAAATACTTAGTTTTTTTTTTTTTGGATTCAACAGTCATTGATGTTCAAATCAATTTATACACATCTCGACTAATCTCTTTCCCGATCTGATCAAAGACAGGTCATTCATGTCGGGACTAAAGTATTCATGAGGTATAAATTTCTCATCACCTACCCCAAAATATTGTCAAGATTTGAATTTAGAACATCTAAATTTATTGTTCATCCCTAAACCACTTAATTTGTCCATCGTTTTGGAGTTCAACTAGCAAATTCTGCTTCGATTTGTGGAATCGATCATTATTATCTAGTAAATGTACAGGAATTTATATCTCTTCCTTCATTTCATTTTAAGATTTTACTTTATGGTTGTAAATTCTCATTGGTGATGAATCTTTTGCCGTATGTTATAAACAATCATTAATAGTAATAATAAACCTTTGGAGTTTGGACTCATGATTTGTTTTACCTGAGAGTAATTTTATTGTGACCTAAAAAATTGATTTAATTTATTAAGATAATGATGTGATAAGTGACAGAGTCTCAATGAAGAAGTCCAAAAGATACAATCATAACAATACTATTGAATCACATCACTACCACATTATTAAATCAACAAATTAAATTAATTTTTTAAATTAAAATAATATTACGCATTTACCTAAGGCATAATTAGATCAATAATTCTAACTAGAAAAACTTAGTGACACCCATTCATCCAACGATCTGCAAGATTTTTGTACGAGATTAAATTAGGAAAGAAACTCCACTAGTGCTGAGACATAATGTTGATTTCAATGACAATTACTGACACTCAAAAGTGGACACCGTTGTAGACTTTGTGGGATCTCCAAAGGATACAAGAAATATGTATGTAGGGAAGCTAAAAGATTCGAGCGTTGGATTTGACTCGTTTTGAGTTCAACTCGAACTCGTTCGTTTAGAAAATGAGATCAATAAATTCGGTTCGAACGTGCCAAGATCAGCTTATTTATATGTAAAATAGTGGAACTAGTCGGACTCAATTTGGGTTTGATTAGTTTTAGACTCGATTCGACTTTGTTTTTTTTTTTTTAAAAATGAGTCAAGCATGAACACTTTTTTAGGATTGTTTTAAAAAATAAGCTCGACGGATTTAGGCTCGAACTTATTCGATCGGCTCGTTTACCACCGCTATATGGAGGTAATGGGATGTCGGTGCGATACCGGTCAAGTACTATTTGACTCTCAAGTCAAATTCTGTGAACAATTAGAAAAAACCCATCCATCAAAATGTTAATGACAATCATCCATCATAAACCCAATGAGCTAAAGCCTCGAAAACGATCCACATCTTGATCCGTCTTCCACTCCAGTTCCACATGCTCACCTATAGAGGTGTCTTCCTCCGTAACAAAAGATGAAAAATGTAAGGAATGGGTGAGCAAATTAGCCCATTAAAGAAACTCTTCTAAACCTATACAAGGTTTAGAAAAATGATAAAACATGTAAGTCTTGATTTTTAACAAAATAATGTAAAAAACTTTTGAAATAAAATATGTGACTGTAACGATAAATTTCGTGTGTAATATAACACAGAAGTAATGTCAAAATTACAATAGTCAATTTGATTGACTCACTACAAGAAATAAGAATTTTAGTTGGCGATATTTGTGTTGGCGCTAATTTATTATACCTAGTGGTGATAATGTCATTTTGCCACAGAAACGTACCATTCAATGGCGACCTCTAACTTATGGAAACTTAGGTATAATCTATGACAAATTTTACTTTGTCACTAATAATTTTTCCACAAATAGTAAGGAGGGAAATTTCTGGCTCTAGCGGGAAGTTATTCGGTGGCATACTCAATTTACTTATTCAAGTGTTATTCTGGAGCATAACCAAACTAGTTGGCATGATGTATTTAGTTTGAATAAGTGGTTGATTATACTCGTTTTTACTTTAAGTGTGAAAAACAAATATATCTTAATAATTTAAATGTTTTCATTTTTATAGATGCATCTCAAGTTCCCCTCCAAAACGTTAACTGAGGTATGAATTTTTTTTTTTCATTATTTTTCTAGCTTCTCTTCCTTGATGTTATTTTTAAATGAATGGTTGAGATAATAATGATAGTTCTTAATGTCTGACAGGGGTTCTTACTACAATGACGTGTTGTTGACATTAAAGGATTATGCTAACAGTATTGGATGGAGAATGCAAGTAGCAGTAGATGACTTCATAAATGTTTTTTTTTTCTTTTGGCTAGTAGGATGTCAAATTTACTTTGGATTTTGTTATAGTTATGGAAGATGCAATGACAGAAATTTCGTTTTTTTGGAGGGACAACAGTTTATGTGTTTTATTTTCGTTGCGTGGGATGACTCACTTTTTTTGTACTACCCTTTGTTGGAAGATTTTTGGATCTTATGCAATTTTATGAAGGCAGTATTGGATTTTAATTTTGTGTGTGATGAGGATTATAAATTTTGATATTTTTGTTGTTTGTCAAATGATTTATTTTTACAGAAATTATAAATTATTAAAAATACTATTGAAATGTTATACATCCAGTGGCAAAATAAAAGTTTTCACTAAAAAATACTATAAAATTTTAGTGACATCTAAAAAATCGTCATTGATTGATAAAAATTGTAGTGGCAATAACAACTCGCCACTAGTCCTGTTGACAAAAATAATAGTGGCGAAATATTTCACCACTATATAACATATTAATTAATTTAATCCAATGGATTGTGGTAAATATACTATCTTTAATGGCGAAATGTTCAATAAACAGTGACAATTTATTTTATCACTAATGCACATGAATTAGTGACGAATTAGTGTTCGTCACTAAATAGTTAGTATTTTGTGGCGATATTTTCATGGCGTCACTAGTAACCTTTAGTGGCACAACTACACTGGCGAGATTGTGGCGACTTTTTAATCGCCACTAAAAATTTTAGTGGCGACGTTTATAGTATTAGTGGCGACATTTTGCGCAGCTAAAAGTCCCGATTCTTGTAGTGATTTTAAGTAAAAGATGTAATGTGACTCTCTTTGGCATGCTTCTCACGTGTACGGTCCTCTGATTCTCGGTGGATTTGGTAATGACAAGGGCCAGATTGACGTGTTTCTCGATCTTTGATTTGGTGACTTCAGTGGATTTGTTGAAGACAAGGGCTTGACCAGCGTATTCCTTAATCTTCGATATGGTGATGATTTGGTAGATTTGTTGAAGATGAGAGTCGGATTGACGTGGTTCTTGTTCTTTGATCTATGATTTGGTGGATTTGTTGAAGACGATGGTCAAATTGACGTGAATCTCGCTCTTCGATCTTTGACTTGACTTTGTCGAATCTTCTCCGTTCATTGTGTTGGATGGATTGAAGATGATTTGGATCTCTTGAAGAAGGACCTTGACGGTGTTTCTTCTCCTTAGAGATGAATTTACAAGAACTCAGTTGGGGGTAGACTCCGACAGAACTTTGTTGCTGATCTTCCCTTCTTTTCCTGAAAGCTTTCTTGATCTTCCCTCCTCCTTAGCTTCCCTTGTTCTTCCTTCTTTTGGCCTACCTCAAACCTCTATTTATAGTGGTAGGAGTAATTATCCATATAAGGGTATTTTTACCTGAATACCCTTATGTGGGCTTTAGGTAGTGGGCTACCCATAAATTTGTGGGTTTTAGTTAATTTGTGGAATTTAAGTCCAATCATCTTTACCTTTTAAAAGTTTGTTTAATTTCGCTTTTGAAATTTACGTCAATTTTAATTTAATTTAACAAGTATGGTTAATTACATTTGGGCTTATATTATTTGGGCTGTGGAATTTAGGTCTAACTTAAACCTATTTAATTAAATTTAGACTTATATCATTTAGGCTAGTAAAATTTAGATTCAACCCAATTTTATTTATCTAATTGATTCGAGCTCATTATAGACATTAATTTATTAATTTTTAATGTCTACAGTGACATTGTAACGATCTCAACTGTGCGATATGAGAACTATAAATTCATAGCAAAATATAATTATTTTAGAAAACATCAGCTCTTAGCAAAAATATATCAAATAAACAAAAAGTCATAACAAAGATATTTCATAACAAAAGAACCAAAACAAACATATCTCATGCATGTAGGTTGATTAACTGGAATTCACACATCGATTATATCTGGCCCACATTCACACCCAAATCATCAAATCTATTCCCCGTTGGGCCACAACATTTTAGGTAGTATGTATACCGATGCATCAGCATTGACGAAACCTTCGTAAGACTATTATACTAATCCTCAACCTCGACCTCGACCACCATGAGTGAATTGTTCAAATTCTTGGAACCTTGCAAGAAATCAAGCAACTCCGTTACGAGTGATAGGGAACCTTCAAACCCCTCGGAGTAAGAAACTATTCTAAACACTCTGCAATATACATTCGAGCATAATCCATATTCATCACACCCACCCATAAAACATATAATATGCGAACTTGAGTAATCCAATCAAAACATTCAATAGATCGTATATATTCAAGTTGACCATAATCAAGATCTAGGGTTTTTCATTAAGAACATGTAATTTCGATGGTAAATCATGTATTTATTTAGGAAAATGATACATATGATTGAATAAAAATCAAAACTGTTTTTTATCTTCCATATAATTACGAAATGTAATCAAAAGATACATATGCATAACCCTAATCCTCAATGAAAAGATCTCAATAAAAAACCCCACCTTAATCCGCAATTAATTGATCCTAATGTGTTCTGATGCGATTCTTACACATTAATCCTTCAAGATCTCGCCCTTTTTCTTCTCCCCAACCCCTCTTGGCTTCCTAGGGTTGAAAAATTGCTTAAACAACCCTAAAATACGTCCTTATGGTATTTATAGGGTTAAAATCTGTTTAGGCGGCGTAGGTCAAATCGAGCAGAATCGTGCACTAGGAAAATCCTTTAGAAGTATCAATATATCCTTTTTTTCTGTTGAAAATCCACCAGCCTGTCTTGCGTTCGAATGTGACATGGGGAGTTCGAACGAACTCCAAGATACTGTAAGCTATTCCAATTTTCCAAGCCAGTTTGACTTAGTTAGGTCAATTGCACACTTTTGTAGTTCTTGAAATCTACTTTCGAGTGCTATAATAATTAGGTCAATTGGACATTGGGTAAAAATTTATGACCTACGTTGAGAAGTATCAAATTCCTTACAAACCAAGCTTCCTGCAATATACGTTTCAACTCCAAAACACCTAATATCACCTATCCCAAGGCTTTTCAATGCTCCCAATTCATTTTTGAGGTTATTTTCATCTAATTATGTTCAGGATTTCACTAAGTCCATTCCTCCAAAAGATTATTACCCCGCAATCGTAATTCGTTGACATCTCAACAACTCCTAGAATAACCATTTAATAATCACATACTTATCAAAACTCCACAATATATAATAATCTAATATAATTTTAAAATAAATATATGAGAGCTTACAATCTACCCCTCTAAAAGAAAGTTTCGTCCTTGAAACTGACCTCAAGTAGTGAACAAGTGAGGATATTATGCTCGCATCTCCAACTTCGGTTCCCATCTAGTTTCTTCCACTCCATGATATTACCAAAGCACATTCACTAAGGAGATAACCTTATTGAGGAGTACTTACTCTTTGATATCCAGAATCTTCACTAGTTGTTCTTCATAAGTTACCCCCTCTTGTATTCCAATTCCCTCTAAGTCCACCACATGTGATGTGTCTTGTTCACACTTTTATAGCATCGACACATCAAGAACATTTTGCACCCCTGACAATTGAGATGGAAAATTAAGAAGATATGTCACCTTTCCAACAACACGAATCACCTTAAAGAGTCCAGCATACATTGCGGCTAGCTTCCCCTTCTTGCCAAACCGCATTACGGCTTTTTGAGGCGACACCTTCAAAAACACATAACCCCTACCTTAAAATCCAAAGGCCTCATTTTTCTATTAGCATAACTATTTTGCTAGCTTTGAGTTGCACATAATATTTCGTGTATCAATTGAATTTTCTCCATGGTCTCCCTCACAATCTCGGGCCTAAACAAATTGTTTTCTCTGGTTTACACCTAACACATTGGTGATTTGAAAGGCCTCTTATACAATGCTTCATAGGCAGCCATCCCAATACTAGTTTGGAAGTTATTATTGTAACCAAACTCTACCAAAGGTAGATATTCACTCCAACACCCTTTGAAATCCAAAGCACATGCCTTAGCATATCTTCCACAATTTGAATTACCCTCTTGGATTGTGTAACGCCCCAAAAACCACCTGGGAAGGCATTAAATTCTAACACCATTCATACCATGAGAGCAACTAATAAAATCCATAATTAACCGGGGTTCCTTAATTTAACAAAATTTGGGCAAAGTCTCCTTTGTTCGGGGAGCTCTACCCAAAACACAACATGTGCAATTATACTACATTGACCACACCGGATTCATTGATCCATAAAATATTTACAACATTATCCAAAAGAATAAGCCCAAACCATGGCTACTACATCAAAAGAATTACATTTGAACTTAGCAGCGAAATAAACAAAATACTAGACTTACATGATTGTACATAATCGTTCCTAGTCTAGCCCAAAAATAAACGACATCTCTAGATGTCCCACTCGGGATCCAAGTACCCCTCTAATAAAACTTCTCCATGTCCCGGCTCGTTAGCACCAAGCTCCTCCTCCGGTCCATAATCTGTAAAATGTTTAACTGTAGGGGGTGAGCACGAAGCTCTGCAGAAAAATCCTCCCCAAACTCGAACAAGGTTTAGAAAACAGATAAGAACCGGTCGGTCTCATTTCGTAAATAACATATATCAATTTTGAAGGAAAAACATGACATTTTAAATAGATCTCAAGTTTAAGCCATAACAATAATCAAGTGAAAGGTTAAGGTAAATTTCATAACAATATACCATTTCCAACTTTAAGCCATTTAGGAAGGGCGCCTTCTGATGCATTGTCTCATACCAATGCACCGGCCAAGACGATCCAACCCATCATCTCATGTATATTAGTTCATCCTCGTACCATGTATGTTGATTGCTTCTCATGAATCTACCCAACGATTATACCTAGTCCACCAATCACCATCACAATCACAAACACTTTAGGAAAGGGCGTCTACCATCCCAATGACAGTGACGAGTCCCTTCCCAGGGAAAGTATATCATCCCTTATTCGAACTCCGGTGAACGATAGTGATCGCATTACCAATTGACAATCCACTACAAGTGTTAAGAAACCATCCCACTCCCACTGGGATAGACTAACCTCTAACACTCTACGGCATCTCTCGATGACAATCCAAGTCCATCATAACAACCATACAAATGAGGAAACCAAAATATTCTCAATTCACCAACAATTCCAAATAATACAAAATCCACAATTTCTTATTTTACGAGCATACCTCAAAAATTCCCAAATTTATCATATAACAATTCCAATGACCAATTAAGGAAAAATACAAGAGATCACAACAACATCATTTATTACTCAACGCAAAGCACTAAAGTTTTAGAAATCAAGAACAAATGAATATTGAGAGAAAAATCCACCTCTCATGAGAACAAGGGTTTTCAAAATAAGAAATTAGAGGTTTCATGGAAATCTAACAATAACCTTGTTTTAAACATGATAATATTTGTAAGAATATCAAAAATCAAAGATTTCTTAACACATATCTAAGATTTAGAGTTAAAAACATATATATATATATATAGCCCTAGCCTCAATGAACAAGAGTGAGAGAAACTCCTACCTTGAATCAAAGATTCCAAGTGAAAGCCCAAGCCCTATAGACCTCCTTCTTCCCTTTTCTTCCTCCCTTAATCTTCATCTAAGGTTTCAAGAGGTGTGGGGTGAGAGTGGAGTGAAAGAAATGGGAGTAAAGGGCTGAAATCAGTGTTTTAAACACAGCCAACCCCGAAAAACACTGTTCACAGTCTGTTTTTGTTTTCTCCAAAATTACGGTTTTGCCACTAAAATCTCCAATTTGATCCATATGACTACCCTAAGATTTTTCGACGTTCCGGATTCATTTTTAATGTTATTTTAACCTAAAAACATTTATTTTTATGATTTATTTCAAAACTAAAAATTAAATTTCACAATCAATTTGCCTCCCTAGTATTTATTCTTACGGTTTCAATATATATATTGTTTATTCTTGCGTCATTACATATATAAGAATCACTAAACAAGTACATTACTATATTAATATAAACATGTAGGGGTTTACAATCCACCCCCCTTAAAGAAAGTTTCGTCCTCGAAACTTACCTCAAGTAGCGAATAAGTGCGGGTACTTCTCTCGCATTTCCAGCTCCGGTTCCCAAGTAGCTTCTTCCACTCCATGGTGTTGCCACAAAACTTTCACTAGTCGGATGACTTTGTTACGGAGCACCTTCTCTTTGGCGTCGAGAATCTTCACCGGTTGTTCTTCATAGGTTGCTACATCTTGAATTTCAATATCTTCCAAGTCTACGACCGGCGTTGCATCCGATTGACACTTTTTCAACATCGACACGTGGAACACGTCATGTATCCCAGACAACTGAGCTGGTAACCGCAACTGATACGCCGCTTTGCCCACAACTTTGATCACTTCAAATGGCCCGGTATATCTTGGCGCTAACTTTCCCTTCTTGCCGAATCTAATACTCCTTTCTTGGGCGACACTTTGAGGAACACGTAGTCTCTCACTTTGAATTCCAAGGGTCTTCGTCTTTGATCCGCATAGCTTTTCTGTCGACTTTGTGCCGTGCGTAGCCTCTCTCGGATGAGTTGAATTTTCTCGGTAGTTTTCGAACAATCTCCGGTCCAAACAAACTACACTCGCCGGCTTCCAACCAACACGTCGGGGATCTACACGGTCTTCCATACAATGCTTCATACGGTGTCATCTCAATGCTTGCCTGATAGCTGTTGTTATACGCAAACTCCACCAACGGTAAATGATCACTCCAGCTTCCTTTGAAGTCCAACACGCAAGCACGTAACATGTCTTCCACAATCTGTATCACCCTATCGGATTGGCCGTCCGTTTGGGGATGAAAAGCTGTGCTGAAATGTAACTCTGTCCCTATGGCTTGTTGTAGACTTTGCCAGAACCGCGCCACAAACTGAGAATCACGATCCGACACGATAGAAAGCGGAACTCCATGCAATCGCACAATCTCACGGATATACACCTGGCTCAAAGTCTCAAACGTGTCCGTGGTCTTCATACCCAAAAAATGAGCGGACTTGGTGAGTCTATCCACAATAACCCATACTGCATTATGCCCGCACAACGTTCGTGGTAAACCCGACACGAAATCCATGGTGATGTGATCCCACTTCCACTCTGGGATAGGCAAAGACTGTAGTAATCCTTCTTGCTTTTGATGTTCGATCTTCACCTGCTGGCACACCGCACATCGTGCTATGAACCTTGCCACATACTTCTTCATTCTCTTCCACCAATATTGGCGTTTCATGTCCCTATACATTTTTGTGCTACCGGGGTGGATAGCAAACTTAGAGCGATGACACTCACCAAGTATCTCCTCCTTTAGGGACGAATCATCGGGAACGCATAGCTTCTCCCCATATATCAATTCTCCGTTTCTCAAAGACCAACCCTCCATAGTTTCTCCATTTTCCAATTTAGCTCGAATCGACGCTAATTCAGGATCCAAGCATTGCAATTCCACAACCCTATGTTGGAGAGTAGGTTGAGCCACAAGGTTGAACAAACATGGTCGGGATCCATCTTCTCCAACCCATAGATCAAAATCTCCAAGGGCATCCTTCAACTTCCATTCACCTATGGAAACATTGAGTTCACCCCGAGACTTCCTACTAAGTGCATTGGCAACTACATTCGCCTTCCCCGGATGGTAGTTGAGTGTGAAATCGTAGTCTTCTAGGTACTCAATCCACCTTCTTTGCCGGAGATTCAAGTCTTTTTGTGTGAAGATATACTTGAGGCTCTTATGATCAGAGAACACTTGGAATTGCTCTCCATACAAATAACACCTCCACAACTTAAGAGCAAAGACCACAACGGCAAGCTCTAAGTCATGGGTGAGATAGTTCTGTTCATGAAACTTGAGTTTCCTAGAGCCATAGGCAACCACCTTTCCTCCTTGCATTAGCACACATCCCAAGCCTCGTAGTGAAGCATCGGTGTAGACTTCGTATCCTTCCCCACTAATCGGTATAATGAGGATAGGCGCCGTTGTCAACTTCTCCTTCAAAGTGCGAAAGGCTAGCTCACACGCTTGAGTCCACACGAATTTTTCTCCCTTCCTTGTGAGGCGAGTCATCGGCATCGCAAGCTTTGAGAATCCTTCCACAAACCTACGATAATAGCCGTCTAACCCCAAGAAACTGCGTACTTCCGTCACATTCTTCGGTGGTTCCCATTTCATCACGGCCTCAATCTTTGCAGGATCAACGACTACCCCTTCTTCTGACACAACATGACCAAGGAATTTCTCTTCCTTTATCCAAAACTCGCACTTACTCATCTTCGCATACAATTTATGCTCTCTCAATGTTTGTAACACAATCGAGAGATGACGTTCATGCTCCTTTTGGGTCTGTGAATAAATTAAGATGTCATCAATAAACACAATGACAAACTGATCTAAATATGGCCGGAATACCCTATGCATCAAATCCATGAAGGCTGTTGGAGCATTAGTCAATCCGAACGGCATCACCGTATACTCGAAATGACCATACCGGGTACGGAAAGCAGTCTTAAGAATATCTTCCTCCTTTATCCACAATTGATGATACCCTGTGCGAAGATCAATCTTGGAGTAATACTTCGAACCCTTCAACTGATCAAATAAGTTATCAATTCGTGGCAAAGGGTATTTATTCTTCACAGTAACCCGATTCAACCTCCGGTAATCCGTGCACAACTGTAGTGTCTCATCCGTTTTCTTCACAAAGAGGACCGGGGCTCCCCAAGGTGAAGTACTTAAACGGATAAACCCAATCGCCAACAAATGATCCAACTGCTTCCTCAGCTCCTTCAACTCCAAAGGTGTCATCCGGTAGGGAGCAATGAATATGGGTTCGGTTCCCGGATATAGATCAATTTTGAACTCAATCTCTCTTTGTGGGGGTAACCCTAGTAATTCGTCTGGGAAGACATCCAGAAAATTCGATACTATCAACACCACGTCCGTAGGGAATTTATCCCGATCATCTCCCATCAAGCTAGCTAAGAAACTCAAATGGCTCCCCGCCTTAGCTTTCAAGAATTTACTACCCGTAGTAGGAAATGGATTGGAAGAACTTGGGTCATTGATAAAACTGAAAACTACCCCTCCTGGTAACTGAAATGTAATCCGCTTGCGAAAACAATCCATTACCGCCCGGAAAGCGGACAACAAGTTCATCCTGAATATAACGTCATACCCCTTCATATCTAGAGCAACCAAATCCACAATCAATTCGTGTTCCCCAACATGAAGCACGCAACCCTTGCAGACCCGGGTGGTACCCAATTGTTCTCCCGTAGACAAGTCAACATTCAATGCATGTTCTAGCTTCTCGAAACCCAATCCCAAATTAATAGCATACGCCGTACGTATAAAAGAATGAGTCGCACCGGGATCAAATAAAATTCGGGCCCAATAATTGTAGAGAAGAACGATACCTTCCACAACGGCATTGGAGGCATCTTCCTCCGGTTGGGTCAAGGCAAATACTCTCCCCTGAGTGGCGCCGCCTGGGGCTAGAGCTCCCAACGGCCTCTCCTCATCCACATTCCTCATCCTCTTCATTGAGTCCCACCAATGATCTACTTCTCTTTCCAATAGGAAAGTTGTCAAACTGACCCGGAGATCCCTAGAAATCCTCATGTTGTTACTCATCTTCTTTACCCTTTCGATTCACTTGTCAGTGTCCATCGGGTTCGAGCTTCCCTAAAAAGTAGGCGGGTGTTGCCTTAGAAACTCTCTTACCACCATTATCCTCTGGTTCTCTTGGCCATTCTCCTGCCCGAGAGCCAATGGTTGAATAACCCCACTGTGATTTTTCTTATTTCTCGTTTGGTGCTACGCCAGAGTATTTAGCTCTCGTAAGCACTGGTAGATGCCACTCATGGCATCTGGAGTGGTGTGGTGGTTGGTTCCCAATTGGTATAAATGGTCATCCACAGGTTCTTCTTATATCCATTCTACACAAATAGACATAGTTTAGTTCTCTTGAACTCATATAGGCACCAACTCACACTTCACCTAGAACAACATTGTTCTCGAAATACTCAAGTACTTGTAAGCTGACCTCAGGATAGTGGATTACGGTTTGGTGAACTAGCAGATGTGAAACCCGGGTAAATTTGAATTTTTGTGAATAAGGGTAAAATGGTCATTTGTCATCCTAATGCTTATTTGAAATACTCATACTCTAGACCTCGGATGAGGAAACGGAGTTCGCCATTGGATTCGTATCACGAAATCTAGTCTCCTTGTCAAATTTCGTCGAATTCCGAGAGAGTCAGATTTTTGTACGTCGTTCGAGGCGATTGCGTGGCGAATGACCTCACGAACGTCCCCATAAATATATTTTATAAAATTTCCTTAAAATTAAGTTAAAGTTCAAATAAAATTAATTTGAACTTAATCCGAGGTATAATGAATCGTTTCGGGACGAAAAATGGACCCGAAAGTCAAAAATATGCGGTGCGATGTGGACCACACATTTTTGCCTATAAATATCCAAAAAAAAATCAGCTTTTTGGACAGAATATCAGCGGAACCTCAGCCTTGTTCAGCCGCCAAAGACCAAAGAGAAAAAAAAAAAACTTCAAGCTTCCCGCTCCGATTCCAGAAGTTCTGTCGGTCGGAATTCGTCGATCCAAGAGGCAAAGTTCATCTCCTCGACGAGGGCTACGCGTACGTACCAAGAACGAGGGATTTCACCGAAGATTCAAGTGGAGTCTTTAGAGAAATCAAGGATTTTGGGATTTTTCTTGGTGTTCTTGGTGTATTCTTGAAGCCTAATCTTCATTTCAAGCTTCAAGAGGTAGGGTTCTTCCTACCTTGGATTAATCTTTCCTTAGATGTTGATAGTTTAAGGGTTTGATATATTTATGCATATGGATAGACTTTTATATGTATGTTTATGTTTATGGAAACGAAAAAGTGAGCATAGAAATGACTTAAACTAATTGCTAGCTTGATTTTGGTATATGGAAGTTACATGTGATTTATTATGTAACTTAGTGAAATTAAAGGCATGCTATATGTTATATAAATTATGCCTTGAAGGTGTTTGGTGAAATGCCTTGAATATTTGGAAGTTGTTGTTTTGATTGAATTGAAATAACATGCTTAAGTTTAACTTGTGGAATCATATGCGTATGATATGATTTATAATTGAATGTACTTGTTGATATATGCATGTGTTGATATATTAACATTGAGATGAATATGGTATTTATATGCTTAGGATATAAATTTACCATGGATGTGTTGAAATTGTTCATGTGTTGTTCTTGGTATATTGAGCATTATGTTTCATGCAATGGGACATGGCATTGCATATGCACGGGAGCATCTCATTACATGGGTGTGTGTGCATGGTGGATGTCAACACCACACTTGGTGATTGACGGTATGACTTGAGAAAGGTTGGGTCGAAGACCTACCTAAGCCGCTTGGTTGCATGATAAATTGGGTTGGGGTTAGCAAGAAGAGGCATGACGACCTCTCGGGTGCAAGGTCTGGTGATTTGGGTAGTGCACTCCATTGGTGTAAGAGTCCATAAAGTGTACGGGTATGAGAGACCCTTGGTGCAAGTCCATGAATAACCAACCCCAAGAAAGACCCTAGTTTTGAAAATGTCATTTGATGTAAACATAAATGATGGAATGAAACACTTTGGCATTGCATCGTGTAGTAGGAGTCGGTGAGGACTCGGGTTGAAGTGCATGAGTGAGTGTCATCTCATTTCATGGCATGGTATTGTTGCATTCTAACTTAGAATGCATATCCTTATAAGGAATGATTGTTTATATGTTGCAAATGAATGTTGCATGAGCATGAGCATCTAGGGGAAGAGTAGTCTTTGTAGGATCTACTCTATTGGGCGTTGGCTCACCCTGTACGGGAAACATTTCAGGTGTTGGGTTTGCACCGGTGGATGGCTCACTTGGAGAGCATCATGCGTGAAGGGGGCCGACTTGTGGCCTTATTTTGAGTTTTTGTAAAAGAGTTATGAAAACTTGGTCTTTGGCATGTAAATTATGCAAATTAATTGTAATAGACATTATATAGACTAATGTTAAAGTAATCTTGCATGTTTTGATATAAGTATGGATAATTGGACTCGGTGTGGCCAATGTTTACTTATAAATGGACCCGGTGCGGTCATTTTTTTTATATTGGGCCTCGGATGGGTCATGTGAAGTTAAATTGCACAGGTTGGGTTTTGGGTAGAGCTCCCTGTACGAAGGAGACTCTGCCCAAATTTTGTTAAATTATGGACCCCGGTAAATGGGGCATAACCGTGTGATATCGAGTTACTCGATATCTACGGGTGTTCCGCGGGTTGATGGGTAATCAACGGACCCTCGGATTTTGGGGTGTCACAGCTTGGTATCAGAGCATAGGTATACGATTTACCTAGGGCTTGATGGGCATGAGTCTAGACCATTGCATGCATTGTGCATTTCATCTTATGTGTTTAAATGCTACATGTTATGTGCTATGTGCTATGTGGATTATATGCATTGTAGAATGTATATGGAAAGGAGGAACACTAGGGTTAGAAAACATAACCTTGGGTTTGGAAAAGGGATGAACGGGATGGTTCAAGGGTTAAACGTCTACTAGTATGCGACACATGTTCTACTAGGGGAGACAATGAGAGAATTCTCAACGTTTGTGTTTGATCCCTAACTTTGGGGTACTAAATTTTTAGTCTATTGCTATCTAATGTGTGTGTAGATGGAAAATAGAGGAAGAGGAAGAGGACGCGGCCGAGGCCGAGGCCGAGTCGACAGGTGGAACAACCAACCACCTCCCGCCTTTGATCACCAAGCCTTTGCAGAGGCTATTGGTGAGGCGGCGGCGACTATTGCACAGGCTAGTTCTACAGCCGCTACCATTGCACAGACTGGTGCAAATATGGGACACAGAGGCTCGAGTAACCTCCAGAGGTTCAAAGCCCATCATCCTCCTGTTTTTCTGGGAGGGGCGGATCCAATGGTAGCCGATCGTTGGATTCGGCAAGTGGAGAAGATCTTGAGAGCTATGGAGATCACTTCTGATGCCACCAAGATAACTCTGGCGACTTTTCAGCTGGAGGGAGAGTCCCAGCTATGGTGGGATTGGGTGAAGGACTCCAGAAATTTGGAGGCCATGACTTGGGCAGAGTTCCGAGAGCTCTATATGGGAAAGTATTTCCCAGCAGCTGCTCGACATGCTAAGGCCAAGGAGTTCCAAGAATTGAAGCAGGGAACTATGAGTGTGCTAGAATACGTGGCCAAATTCACGGAGTTGGCCCGTTTTGCTAATGATTATGTGGCCTCAGACATGGCCAAGGTACGTAAGTTCGAGGATGGACTGAAGTTGTCCATTCGAGGTAAGATTGTGGGACATCTCCTGCAAGACCTTGATTCGATGGTCAAGACTGCAATGGCTATCGAGAGAGAGGTGGAGGACGTGCGTAACATCCCGGAAGCGGGTATCAAGGACAAAAAGAAGGAGGGTCAATCCTCTTCTTCTGGTGCGGGAAAGAGGCAAAGGCCTTCTGTTCCGCAAGGATCTCAAGGGCAGAGTCGCGGCTATCAAGGCCAGGGTAGATTCTCCCAAGACGGGGGAAACTTCAGGACCGCCTTCCAGACGGGCCAGAAGACTTTCTATTTTTGTCACCAGCCGGGTCACATGAGGAATGAGTGTCCTCAACGGCAGGGATCCCAGAGCTATGGGACATCTCAATCCCAGTCTTCTGTGGGACAGTCGCAGACACAGTTTGTTCCTCTTTACCCCACCATGGGTCAAAGGAGCCAGTACCAGTCTCAAGGTGCTGCACCAGCGCCTACTACTTTTCGAGCGGGAACTCCGCAAGCAGGCCAGATGGGCCAGGGCATGGGTAGAGGGCGAGGCCAGGGTTCACAGGCCGGGACTTTAGGGACCCAGGGGCGTGTCTACGCCATTATGCCACAGACCGAGCCGGCAGATCAGTCGGTGATACAGGGTACATTTCTACTCTCTCGTTTATGGGCAAGAGTATTATTTGACTCTGGTGCATCACATTCATTCATTTCTGCATCTTGTGTGAAAGATTTGGGTTTAGAGGTTGAGACCTTAGAAGAACCATTGCATGTGAGTTCTCCCTTGGGAGCTAGGGTGAGAGTTGATCATATATGTCGGGGTTGTGAGCTAGAGATCTCAGGGATTCTACTCACTGTGGACCTTCGGGTCATAGACATGTCGGAGTTCGATGTAATCCTGGGAATGGATTGGTTGGCGGCACACCGAGTCATCATTGATTGTGACCGGAAGCGGGTCACTGTTTACACACCGGATGGGGTTTGTTTCATGTTTCAGGGGGATAAGCACGATGCTTTTCCTCAAGCCGTGTACGACTCTAGATGGCACGGACAGTTGATGGGTTGGCTAGCAAGCCTTACCCTGGAGGACGAGGTGAGGCATGAGTTGGATCTACCTCGGGTTGTGAGTGATTATGAGGATGTTTTTTCAGATGAACTACCGGGATTACCTCCACATAGGGATGTAGACTTCACTATAGAGTTGCATCCTGGTACGTCGCCCATTTCTATGACTCCACATAGGATGGCGCCTGCTGAGTTGCAAGAACTCAAGGTCCAATTGCAGGAATTGTTGGACAGGGGGTTCATTAGACCGAGTACCTCACCTTGGGGCGCTCCGGTGTTATTTGCAAAGAAGAAGGACAAAACCCTTCGACTATGCATAGACTACCGGTAGTTGAATAGGGTTACTATCAAGAATAGGTACCCTTTGCCGAGGATTGATGACTTGTTTGATCAGCTGAGAGGGGCGCGGGTCTACTCCAAGATAGATCTCTGCACCGGTTACCATCAGTTGAGAGTTAGGGAGGCAGATATCCCTAAGACGGCGTTTCGGACGCGGTATGGGCATTTCGAGTTCACAGTGATGCCATTCGGATTGACGAACGCCCCAGCGGCATTCATGGATCTCATGCATAGGGTGTTCCAACCCTACCTTGATCAGTTCGTCGTGATTTTTGTTGACGACATCTTGATCTACTCCAAGTCTGAGGAGGAGCATGAGGGTCACTTGAGGATTGTTCTCCAGACCTTGATAGACCATCAGTTGTATGCCAAGTTCAGCAAGTGTGAATTTTGGCTTACTGAGGTGAAATTTTTGGGACATGTGGTGTCGACTTCGGGTGTATCCATGGTATAACAGGATAACTCAGCAAATTTGTCTTCATATTGAGCCACAATCATATTGTGTTGTCGCAGCACTAGAAAGTCAACGCTCATCTTATCCTTCATAGTCTCCAAAAAGTATTTACCTTAAAATACATGGTAAAAGTGCTTCCAAGTCATATCATCCACATTCCTCATCCTCTTCATTGAGTCCCACCAATGATCTACTTCTCTTTCCAATAGGAAAGTTGTCAAACTGACCCGGAGATCCCTAGAAATCCCCATGTTGTTACTCATTTTCTTTACCCTTTCGATTCACTTGTCAGTGTCCATCAGGTTCGAGCTTCCCTAAAAAGTAGGCGGGTGTTGCCTTAGAAACTCTCTTACCACCATTATCCTCTGGTTCTCTTGGCCATTCACCTGCCCGAGAGCCAATGGTTGAATAACCCCACTGTGATTTTTCTTATTTCTCGTTTGGTGCTATGCCAGAGTATTTAGCTCTCGTAAGCACTGGTAGATGCCACTCATGGAATCTGGAGTGGTGTGGTGGTTGGTTCCCAATTGGTATAAATGGTCATCCACAGGTTCTTCTTATGTCCATTCTACACAAATAGACATAGTTTAGTTCTCTTGAACTCATATAGGCACCAACTCACACTTCACCTAGAACAACATTGTTCTCGAAATACTCAAGTACTTGTAAGCTGACCTCAGGATAGTGGATTACACTTTGGTGAACTAGCAGAGGTTCCCTGCGATTTTTCCTAAGGAGAGTTTCCACGTTAACAAATTGAATGTGTTAATATTTATTATTTTTATGTACACTATCAATTTTAACACACACGTGCACTATGCATTTGTATGAATGATTGAATATTTATATCATCATAGTTGTGTAGTAAGGTTTGGATCTTTGGGATTTGGGTTTTCCATATGAGATTGAGTGTTCGAGATTAATTGATAAAATTAACAACATCAATCGACATGGATTCATGGGGTCATGGTGGTTGAAAATGGGTTCTCGTGTTTAACTATTAAATATTTGTGAGAAAAGGTAATTGAGGTAGAATTAGATTTTTAGTTGGTGGTTGTTCAAGCTTAAAGTTGAAAAACCTATTCACCCCCTCTAGGTAGTATCGTATGCACCACGTGTATAATCTCGTGAGGGAAGATCCACTTCATTTCTCCCCCACTCAGATCAACAATTCGTATCAGAGCATGGTTTCCCTAAGTTGCGTAGACACTTGTAGGCATATCATGTTTTTTTCTCACACACCTAGTTTTGCTTGCCAAAGATCTACCGATTACTATGAGTTAGTATCGAATGGAGTCTCAAAAGGAAGAAGGTTCAATTCCATGACCATCATTTTTCAATGGGTCTAATTTTGCATATTGAAAAGCTCGCATGAGAGCGTTTCTTAAATCTATAGATGAGGGAGTATGATTGTGTGCAAGAGGGTTAGAGCCCTCCCATTACCACCACATCAGTTGAAGGTGGTGAAGCGTTGATTGAAGTGAAATCCTTGAAGACTTGGACAAAAGTCAAAATCTAGCAAGGGCGGTGGAACTCAAACGGCTTGAATGTGATATTCAATGTCATGACACCTAATGGTTTCCAAAGAATCGCAAATTATGAGACTTCCAAAGAAGCATGAGACATCTTGGTAGGTTCCCATGAAGGGACCACCATGGTGAAGATGTCCAGACTCCAAAGGTACACCTCTCAATTCGAGACTTTGAGGATGCAAGATGATGAAATGTTTAGTGGATTTTACGCTAAATTGTATGACATTATAAATTCATCTTTTGCATTAGGTGCCAAAGTGACGACGTATCCATTAAATAGAAAATATTGAGATCTCTCCCGAGAGATTGAATGCAAAAGTTATGTCCTTAGAGACAAGCTTTGACATGGAATCAGTGTCGATTGAAGACCTAGTTGGGTTGATATTGACTTTTGAGATGAACATTCCTTCACTAAAGAGAGCAAAAGTTTTTGCTTTGTACTCAACAAGAGAAGAGTGGGGGAAATCCGGGTAACCTTACTAGGAGAGGAGAACCTAGCCTTCATTGCGAGGAAGTTCAAAAAGTACTTCAAGGCTAGTAATATTTAGTCCTCAAGATCGAAAGGAAAGCCTAGGCAACCTAGAACTCCTAAGGAGGAAAGAGAGAAAGGCGAAGAGACTCATGACATGAGGTTGAGAGAAAAGGGTGTAAACCCCCACATTCTTATCTTTATATGGCAACGTAATTATTTTTGAAATGCTAATATATGTGATGATGTATGCATGAACTATGTGGATTGTAAGAGCAGAAATAAAAATGTTAGGCGAGGTAATAGGGTATGAATTGGAAGTTAGGAAGTATTCCGGAGTTCAAACACATTTTGGATAAAATTTCAGTAGAAAGGATTTTGGACACTGCCTAGTATTTGGACCATAACTTTTTACTACTAACTCCGATTGATCTGGTTTTTGGACAGTTGAAACTATACTTCAAGGGCTACAAAAATGTATTTAACGAAAATTTTCTGAATCGTCTTATAAATAGGTAAAATTTGATCTGGAAGTTGAGGGTATGCTGTCACCCGCGTCCGGACGGGAATAGACACGCGTCCGGACGCGTTTGGCAGAAAATTGGGCGAAGAAACACGCGTCCGGACACAAAGAAACACGCGTCCGGACGCACCAACCCGGGGGATTCACGTCCCAGACTTATTTTGGGTGTTTTCTCCAATTGTCGCCCCGTTTCATACATTCTAATCACTAGAGAGCCTTGGAGAGTAAGAAGGAATGAGAAAAATAAGAGATTAAAGTGTTGATTCAAGTTGGGAAAGATCAAATCTTCTAGTGCTCACACAAAAGCTAAGGAAGCAAGGTAGGAGTTTCTTCCTATTCTCTTCCATTGAGACTAAGGTTTAGATATATGTATGTTTTGACTCTAAATCTTATTGATATGTTAGGAAATCCTTGATTCTTCATATTCTTGCAAATATTACCATGTTTTAAATAAAGCTATGGTTGGATAGCCATGAAATCTTTTTTTCTTGTCTTAAAACCCTAGTTTTCAAGAGAAATTGATTTTTCTCTTGAATTTTCCTTTGTTCTTCATTTCAAAACTCTAGTGCTTGGTATTGAACAATAAAATGGTATTTTTGATGATCTCTTGCATATTTTCTGAAATTGTTCTATTGGAATAATACATGTGAAATTTGGGGGATTTTAGATTTTACTTGTGATTGGAGAAATTGGTTGGGTATTGTATCTTTTGTGGATGTTTGGATGACCATGGGTGGCCGTTGACCGGGTATCGTAGAGTGGGTAGATGCGTTTCTTACTCCATGCGGGTTTGAATTTTTTCAACTACTCGTAGTGGGGTTGGTGTCTTGCGATAACCAAACCACTATTCGCTCACGTGGTATCGAGGCTGAGAGTTAGTATACTATTCCTGAGTTGGATTCGTCATTGCCGATGCGTCGGAATGCGCCCTTCCTAAAGTTATATATCCTTGCGAGGATTTGGGTGTGCGTGTGTGGGCCAGGATATTCTCGATGTGTTTATTCATGCGATATCTTACATTATACCTGAGATACATTGTGGGCTATTGTTTATTGTGCAAATGGTTGGTTATGGTTTATTGTGCAAATGGTAACTTGTTGGAATTGTTATTTTTTGGAATTGGTTTTACTTTTTCATTTAATTATTGCTATTGTGTAAACTTGAGATCCACTGAAATGTCTCTGTTTTCCTTCAAAAGCTATATATGATATTTGTAAAATGAGACCGACTGTTTTATATGTTTTCGAAACCTTGTTCGAGTTTGGGAGGATTTTCCTACAGAGTTTAGTGCTCACCCCCTACAAACAATATCTTTTTCAGATTATGGTCTAGAGGAGGAGCTCGGAGTTTGATGAGCCGGTACATTGGGAAGCTCCAATAGATGGGAACGTGGATCCCGAGGTGGACGTTTAGAGCTATATTCTCATTTGTTCTAGACTAGGAAATTCTTTTTGAGACAATGTGAAGTCTAATATTTGCGTTATTCCGCTACAAGATAATATCTGGTTTTGGGATGTAATTGCCATAGTTTGACATATTCTTTTGGATGATGTTGTATATATTGTGGATGTTGAATAAAATTCTCTTTAGTTATGAAGTTCATTTAGTTTCTCTCATGATGTGAATGGTTTTAGGTAGTAATGTCGTCCAATGGAGATTTTGGGGTGTTACAAAGGGCAAGGCTTCTAATGCGTTGAGTGTCAAGGATTTGGACACATGGTTTTGAAATTCTTGAATCGAACAAAGAAAAACTTGCCCAAAGAAAAGAGTAGTGTATGAAGGCCAAGTGGAGCGTCAGTGAAACTAAGTCTACATTGAGTGATGACTCCTCTTCTCAAGATGATAAAGAGAATTTTGCGGCCTTTTTAGGTCCACTCTCCTCTCCCCCTAGAGAAACTTTGGCTAGTGAAATTGAAGTAAGTACTACCACAATGGTAGAAGATTTGGAAGAAGAAATTCCCACATGTGTGGAGGATGAAGAGTGTTTTGAGGATATACATGATGTGTATGATCAGTTGAATGAGCTATTCCTCGAACAACAAGAGAAAGTGCTTGTCTTGAGTGGTCGGGTAAATTCGAGTGAATTAGAGAGAAAAACACTACATATGGACTTTGTGAAGTCCAAACCTCAAATTTGTTTGCTTGAAGAGGAGAAGAAGTCTCTTCTTGATAGAACTAGCTTCCTTGAGAGAGAGTTTCACGAACTTATGATGTCAAGAAGAATCTTGAGTCAAAATGAGCTAAACTTGATGAAGATCTTCATGAATCAAATAAAATCTATAAAAGACTTCCCGAAAGTAATGAAAAGTTTGATAGACTATTATCTATGAGAAAAAGTGTGTGTGACAAGCGTGGTCTTGGCTACACACATGAACACACCACCAACATTTCTTCCAATACCATATTTGTGAAGGGTAATCCCAACCCATCACCCCCAAGATTGAGCACTACTCCACCAAAGAATAAAAATGGTAAGGGTAAGAACTTAAAAGAGCCGATTATTAAGAAACCCCAAGCCAATCATGATTTGTATTTCACTTGTGGAGAACATGACCATCATAGTAGACATTGCATAAAAGATAGGGATGTCTTAAATAAGAAGCTCTTCCATCTAGCTAACCAATCTAAGGCTTTGAACATCCAAGTTCTAAATTTTTCTCTTGATTTTTCCTAGGTCAAGTGAGTCAAAGCATATGCATGCATCAACTTCTAAAGTCTCACATGCTAGAGTGCACAAAACTCCTTTTACCCGCAAAGTCAAGATTGATCTACACACTTCTGGGGAGAAGAGAGTTAGTCCTCCACCCATTCTCTGACCAAACCCGAGAACTTGGAAACAAAAATAAGTATGAGTGACTATGAAGGACTTTGAGAGGCTCACCATCTCTACCATGTTGGATGCCCTGAGTGTTTTAAACAAGGTTATGGCAGCTAAGAGGTAGGTGAGGTGAGCAAGTATGAACCTAGGTGATCATTCATGTATTGCATCAAACACCCTAGAGTCATACTTTGTATATACTTTTTCGTTGTTTATTTTTGATTTTTTTCCTTAAATGAAAAAACCCAAAAACAAAAGAAAATTAAAAAAAAAACAAAAAAATTTGAAAAATCCAAAAAAAAATTTGATGTCAAGTTTGACATTCTTTTTACGATTTATTGTAATTGTTTTATTTTTCCATTGTTTATTGCATGCTTATGCATATTTTTTCCTTGTATATGTTTATTTGAAAAATTAAAAAATATTGCAAAAGAAAGAGCCAAAAAAAAAAAATATATATATATATATATATTTATTTATTTATTTATATATTTTTTAAAATTTTCCTTTGCTATTGATCACGGTAATTCACACATTGGTTTGTTTTATAATGATTTCATCCTTAAATCAAAATTGAAATATGCATTGCTATGAGTCATATTAGGGAACTAAGAACTAAATGGCTTTTTATGGCGTGATTCATGAGCCAAAGTTGTCCTGCCCCAAATTTCACAAAAGCATGACTTAAATAAAACATTATTTTTTATCTAAGATGCTTGTCGGTTTACAATTAGATTGAACACAAAAAATCAGTTGATTTTAATAAAATATGTTTATTTTTCAAAAATCCGGCACATGTTTGTTTGAAAATTGAGCATTCCAAACATTGGCAAGAGCGACCTGCGAGAGCATTATATATAATAAACTAAATCCAACTAACAATCCACATCATACGAACCGTAAACGACTAACTGACATCCGCATCATTCATTCATCACAACATAATCCAATATAAAGTCAGGGTGACAAATGGAGACCCACGAAGTCCTTCCAAACCCAGTATGTTGGAAATAATTTGATTTATAATGTTGGTAAAGAGTTATTTGGCCTTATGTTTCACAAGAAGATTTTAATATCATATAAACAAACAAATAAATAACAACAAACATAACAGAAATTCATATCAAGGTAAGTTTAGAATAGCCTGGATTGAGGCACGCCAAAAGCGTTGTCATAAAAAGAGATACACCCCCTCCGCACAGAGTATTCTGGAGTTTTTTTCTCAAGATACAACAATCCCAGAGAAACTACGGTGCAGGCGTGAACCTCTCTATTGGAACGATCACAACACAAGTTGCCCAGAAAAGCACATATAAATCATACAACAAATAGACGAATATTTTGTATGGAGAAATATAGAAAATAGTGTATCTCCTTCATCAAGGATCCTCCAAAATGAGTTCTAGTGATAGCCTTATATAGGCTGATCTCAAACGGCTAGTTTGGAGCCATTATTCCCAACTTCAATACACATTAAAAATATTAATAATGCTTGATGATGACACACACACACACACACACACAGATATATATATATATATATATATTAAACTATTATATATATACACATATGTATATAAAAAATCCTATGAAATATAAATAATGAAAACATTATTGTTGTAGGGTATACATAATAATTATTCAAAACTTTTCTTTTAATATTAAATTACTCTAACAATCCCCCACATAATTTAAAATTAAAATTAAATTAAATTTGGGCAATAATATCATGCAATGGGTGATAGGTGTCTTTCGGACTTGTACCTTCACTTAGCCTAACAAGCTTCCATCTGAAAGAATCATAGTGAACAAGTCTTGAACTAGATTCTTTGGTTCAGTTTTCTACTTGTCAAACACATGGTACAGGTATTAGATCAAGTTCTAATCAATTTTGCACTCTTATGACCATGCGCATGTATCTTGATTTTCATGTATGTTCTAATAGGGATTAGCCTATATGTCGTAGTAGCGGTCTCACTACAAACATACATATAGGTGAGTCCTCCAAGAGTATTCTGTGATCAATACCCAGCAGAATCCTGCTTTGGCCTCATTCAGAGATTTACTCTTCCTTTTATTATCATCACAGTTTTAAGCACTGTCACCTTAGAAATGGGATTAGGGAATTTTCCTATTATAATTTCAGTGCTCACCATAGTCATTCTACAGCTTCGTTCTTACATATTGAACCTCCTTCATAGGATCTCAAATCACAGAGGTTAGGTGTCCACTTTGATGACTAACTTATAGGCTTCAGTCTCATTTCCCTCGATAAATCTTGAACTAGCTTTTGCTAGCCTTTTAACAAGATGGTCTACCCTTATAGTTCTCAATCTCATAAGACCTCTCGGGTCAGCTGTCCAACAATATATATTTCTTTCTAGTCTCACATAACCATATATTCATGGACCCATCATATAAAATAGTCCTTTTATTTGAATCGAGGCAACAAATTAATAGTTAGGACAAGAGGGTCCAATATTTCTTTTAACGAAGCCAACATATTCGAGTCCCAACAATTATAGTCAGTAGTATTACTTTTAGGAATCACAAAAGTGACCAATAGACTAGTACTAGGAACTATTTTTAAATTGCGGCTAGTAATCTCTCACTTACTAGGAACCATTTTCAACTATGGTCGGTAGTTCTCAAACTACTAGGAACCACTTCGTAATTGTGGCTAGTAGTCTTCTATATACTAGGAACCACTTTTTAGTTTGGCCAGTAGTCTTCAATCTAATAGGAGCCACTCTCTAAAATTTCATTGTGTATCACTTAGAACATTTTATCTTGCACCCCCTCATTTCGAATTTCTCCATATTTGCAATTTTTTTTTCCCGACATTGAATTTTACTGCACTTCATATACCTCCACATTTGGAATCCTTTCAGTATCAACCCCACATTTATCAAGTTTCTCAAAATGATATGGAACTTCACCATAATTTATTAATCCCCACAATCTGAAAATTAACAACAGGTTTAGTAAACCTAACAATTAAATATAATGAAATTTTAACTCTTTCTCAAAATATACAAAGGCATCATGTTTTATGCATTATTGTTGTGGCACATATAAATATTTCATATTCAAAATCAAATTTCAACGCAAATTATAAGTGGATTGCTCGTTTCTAAACACGTGAGAGCATTGTGTAAACATCTTATAGTCTTACTCAAACAAGTGTTGTCAAATACTTAAAGACTGCCTTCAAAATAATTTCACAAAAGCATACTTATTATGGCAATCAATTTGTCCTAAAATATCACTCCAGCTATAGAAGAGATTTAACTGTTCCAATACCAGGAAGAGTTCAAAATATTGTACCATTCCATTTCCTTCAAGAGTTGGAAATGCCCAAGTATGAATTCTAGAAACTTAAAAACTCAGCAGTATAAAATAATTGCTAACAGAGATTTAAGAATCTTATTATATTAAAGTTACCAAAGGTCAAGAATCTCTTCGTTATTTTAATTTCATTAACAAGTGTCCAACGGTCATATACATGGTCACATACATTTATATAATAAAAGCTCCTCAAGTAACTTTATGAAGAAGAAGCACCAGTCCAAAAGTAAATAATTAGTAGTTAATTCGTAACAGTCAAAAACTTAAAAATCTCCCAAATTCTTTTAAGTTTTAATAGCCCGTAACTTTTTCTTTTCTTTTTTTAGCCCATAACTTTTTTCCCTTTCTTTTCCCTTCCTTTTTCTTGTTTTCTTTCTTTTTCTTCACCTAACTGATGACCTTCGGTAATTATCAGTAATTATATTTTTAATTACACTTTACTCCTCTTTGTTTCATACATTATAAATCAACCACAATACTTCAATATTTCTTATAATTTATCCTCAAAGCTCTTAATTTTTCCATACCTAAAATAGAATACTTCTAAAAATTCAGGGTTTTCTTTTTATATTCTCTATGATTTAAACAAATATATAACACATTTAAAATTAAGGAGATCTATCTGTAAGTATTCAAAAACTACCTTCATCTTCTCCAAATGTCCCCTGTACCACCCATCTTTACAGTGTTATCATTGAATTCTACAGTACTCATATTTCAAAATAAAAATATATGTAAGATCCAAGTAAATGAAGAAGAAGAATTTTCTATACTACTCTAAACCAACAATATTTATATCTCGTCTTAGATTGTTGGAAATAATTTCATTTATAATGTTGGTAAAGAGTTATTTGGACTTATGTTTCACAAGAAGATTTTAATATCATATAAACAAACTAATAAATAACAATGAACATAATAGAAATTCATATCAAGATAAGTTTAGAATAGCCTGGATTGAGTCACGCCAAAAGCGTTGTCCTAAGAAGAGATACGACCCCTCCGCATAGAGTATTTTGCGTTCTTTTCCCAAGATACAATAATCTCAGAGAACCTACGGTGCAGACGTGAACTTCTCTATTGCGAACGATCACAACCCAAGTTACCCAGAAAAGCACATATAAATCATACAACAAATAGACGAATATTTTGTATGAAAAAATATAGAAAATAGTATATCTCTTTCATCAAGAATCCTCCAAAATGAGTTGTAGTGATAGCCTTATATAGGCTGATCTCAAACGGCTAGTTTGGAGCCATTACTCCCAACTTCAATACACATTAAAAATATTAATAATGTTTGATGATGACACACACACAGATATGTATATATATATACATATATACACATATGTAACCGTTTTTAAAGAATCCTATGAAATATAAATAATGAAAACATTATTATGGTAGGGTATACATAATAATTATTCAAAACTTTTCTTTTAATATTAAATTATTCTAACAAAGTATTCCTACATAAGTTTCATCTACCAAAGCTTAACACAAAAGACATAACTCTATATTACAATACCCAAAAGAATAATCTCTCATGAGGTAACTAAGTTTACATCAAAAGCTCCTCAAAATATCCTTCAAATAAAAGTTTGTGTATAATCACATTTCTATACAACATTCTAAGAGTAAAAACAAAAAAGTTTCCAAAAGGAGTCTCTTCTAGACCAAAGCTCTCACAAGTCTTCATCAACTAAGTCCCTAGATGCACGTTAGTCTCTGAATATGTTAATAGGTGATGAGCAACCATAGCTCAATAGGATAATCATTTTCCCAAGGTTTTAAATACCAACAGTTCACAACCATAATAATAGGTAATGAAACAATTCATCAATAAGTCTAGGTACACGATAAGTAGTAAGTATTTTTGAAAGAACATTACGTACAATCATTTGAAATACATAAGTGAAACATCAAAGAATTTACCACATCGGAACCAAATCTAAAGGTTATACTATAAAACATTCCTTCTTAAATCATAATACAACACAATTGATTTTATAAAGCACAAAGTGAGAAATATTTATACAAGTATATGGATAATAAATCTGGTAAAGTAATTATTTCTTGTTTTGAACACAAGTTCGTAAATTTATTATTTCCAGGTTAATTTTCAAAAATATTAACTCCACGTACTTTCGCCTCAACCTCACCTCACCCCACTCAAGAGGTTTGTTGGAATATTGGTCTATTGGTTTCTTGGTACCCAAAATCCATGTATGCTATCTACACGGACAAATATCATCAAACCAACACCAATTTACGAATGAAGCATCCCCAGGGAACCTTTTGAGACTTGCACCCTAGGGTCTCATCACCTTTGTTGCTTTTTAGGAGGGACGTGTAGGGCACAACTTATGATGTCACACAAGCTGTCACCGAAAACACTACCATCACCAATCCCACAAGGACTAGTAGCCGCCTTAGCAACCACCTTTAAAGGCCATAACCGTCGATAAAACATACAAGTTTCAAACCATAATTCCGTAATCACTTTCCATTCCCAATACCGACCACAATTTTGCACTTTTTAAACAAAATACATAGTTTTTCAAAATCTCACATTTCTATTTTCAACATAACACATTTTCAAAATAATTCACACACACACCAAAACTATATTTGTACCCTTTTATAGCAAAATTCGTAAATTAAAGGATTGAGAAGTTATATACATCAACACCACCTTTTCCATACTTTAGAATAACTCAATAATACCCAAAATCATAGTAAATAACTCAATCATATCATAACAATCAATACCTCTTTCCATAATTCATTATTTCAATACTTATATTCCCTTGGTATTTTATCAAACAGATGATAGACATAAAATCTCCAAATACACATTTACAAAGTAACATAACAATTTTTAAGAGGCAAATTAAATACATTATATACAAAATCACATATACTCTAAAGAACCCAAAATCTTAAATTCAATCAAACACCCATAACAAAAATCAAGTTAGGGTTTCAAATCCATAACACCCAAATTCATTTAATGCATGTAGGTTTACAAATGCATAGTAAACTCATTATTTAATTAAGACCCATAGCATAAAAACATATATTTAGCTCATATTTAACAAATAGATATAGAACATACATGAGATGCATCAATGTATATGCAAGAGAAAGGAGAACCCTACCTCAAAACCCAAGCTCCATCTTCAAATCTCCAAGTGAATTCAAGAATCCCAAATAATGTTCCTAGGTTTCCAAGCAAAAGCCCAAGCTCTAATGACCTTCTTCTCTCTTATTCTCTCCTTATCTCTCTAGTTTTAAGGTTTATGGAGTAGTATTGGGTGAGTGGGGTGAGAGAAAATGAGAGAAATGCAGTTGAAATGGGGTCTTATGAGTAGAAAATTCCCGTCTTTTACTGTTCACTTGGCAAAAAAATGCATTTTTCTCCAAAATTATGATTTTACCCCTAAACATTTTCAATTTGATCACCATAATTACCCTAAGGTTTTTTGACATTCCAAATTCATTTTTAATGTTATTTTAACCTAAAAAATTTAGTTTTATGATTTATCTCAAAACCAAAGTCAATTTACACTCAAAATATCAAAATTACTATTCTACCCCTCCAAACTACTATATGAGATAAATGTCTATCTTAAGGTGTCTTGACCTCCCTGATTCAATGGTAATGTTATTTTGACCTAAAAAAATTAATAATTTTATTTTGTTACCCTTATCAACATTAAAGACCTCAAAAATTAAAATTGACCCGAAACTCAAACTTACGCGATTATTCATTTAACAACGATTCGAAGTTTCTCTCATCATTTTAATCATTTTAAAAATACTAGCAATTTAATATCATTTATATTTAAATAAAATACGGGATCTCACAAAAGTCTCTTTCATCCTCGCTTGCTTGGATAGTGTTTACCTTTGAAAAATGTGTAATCAAGTGACATCAATCATTCACCTTCATACTTAGGATTCTTGTTAGTTAAACTATTAATTGCCTTACGCGATTCCAAGTGTTGGTGATGGGTGAATACATGGCTAAAGGTTAGTTTTGCACTTGAATTATTGAGAGTACTTATGCTTAATTCTAATTGCTCATTCGTAAAGTTCATAGAACTTATGCTAAACAAGCTTAAAAACATATTGATAAAGTTCGGAATTCATAATTGTGTTAATTGAAGCTATAAGAGAATATGAGATAAAAGAAAAGGGGAGTTATCTAAAAAAATGATTAGGACCGTCACTAACCAGTCATGTAATCACTTAGAACGGAATCCTAATTATGCTGGAGTTTTGTTTCACACACATTACACTTGAATTAGTCAAAGTTGAACAAAATTTGAACATGCATGAATGTAATTGAACTAAGTGAGGGAACATTGTTGTATGATGCATAAAATTGAGTTCAATATTTTTGAATATGCCTCAGAGTAATGTAATGAGATGAAGAAATTTGGATGGATCTATTATAATGTGAACATATGTAATGATATTGTGAATTGTAATGTTAAATTGAAAATTATATTACATTTAATTCCAATTTCATCCATGCATGTGCAATTAATTGTATTTTGGTTGTACATACATCTATGCATGCATTTGAGTCTTGAAGGATGGCCTATAGGAGTGAATAAAGGGTCAGATTCATCTGTGGAAGCGTTGAGATTAAGCTATCAAAAATTGGCAGTTTCAGGGACCGCTCGAGCGGCCCTGAGCAGCCTTGTGATCAGTCGGCCCCCTAAGGTTTTAAATTGATTTGATGGCCCTTTTTCATTCCAAACACTCCTAGACGCATCCCAGGCCTCCCAAATTCCAAAACTCTCAAACCTAGACATTCACAAACACAATGATAAAATAAAGAAATGAAGACAAAGCTCAAACTCGAGAACTCATGTCATGGGTTTTCCCAAATTCCTTGAGAAACTTATAGAATTTCCGAAAGAGTTTTAATAATGACATACTTAAATTAAAGATTGATTCACTACTTAATTTGTCAAACCTTTATGTTGAGACCTAGATTTATAGAGTGTTTGACAAGATGCCTCCACGCGAAGATAAAAGGCCTAGGGTTAAGGAAGTTCCATAGGAATTCAAGAAGTATATTGATGAGAGCACTCGATTTTAGGATCAGGGTTTTGTAAAGAGATACATGTAAGAGTTTTCTCTCAGGCCAGTTATGGTTGAGCGAGGGGTTGATTTTACAAAGGTAGATTCTAGCATCCCTACCAATTTTCCCAACTGATGCTGAACTAGATTGTTTGAGGCATCGAGGCCATCAAATGATGATATAGTGAGAGATTTCTACACACACATACAAGATGCCCATGTTAATTCTAACCACTTTGTCATATATGTCTGAGGGATGGAGATAATATTTTCAGCTACTCTCATAGCCACCATTTTAGGCTTACTTAGGGAAGATAATGATTGTCTGAGTGCGAGATCTAAGGAACAGTTGCCTCCTGCTTATGTCTTGGCTACTAATTGTACAGTATTTCTCATCCTCATCATTGGACTACACAGAGATTTTATCAAAAATACTTGATTCCAGATTATAGGATGTTGAATCTAATAGCCAATTATAACCTTGACCTGAAATCCCATATTTCTGATTTTCCTGTCCATAGAACATGTGTTTCATGCTATAGGGACTGGATTAGATCTTGACCTACCCTTAATGATATTGGGATTGATTTGGCGAGCCTTTGAGGAAGGGAGAGTGCTTGATTGCCTACCTTTTGAGTCACTGATTACTCGTATCTGTAGAGCCAAAGGCATAGTAGTTTTGTTAAGGGATAAGAAGCAGTACCCTAAGAGGCCTTTGAATAAGAGCACATTAAAGCTAAGCAAGGTCTAGGCTGAGTATGTTATAGTTGTTGAGCATAGAGGAGACGAAATGAGGACTCCACATATGAAGACTAGACCTCATGCTCCACTACCAGTTCACCTAAAGGCTAGTTATTCTAGGCCACCACAAACTTGAGTCAGTTTCAGACATCCTAACATCCCAATTGGCATCAATAGTTGACATGCTTAAGAGGGTAGAGCGTACTATTGTAGAGCATTAACGCCTTACTTCTCAGAGGTAGGATGCATTGGATGTAAGGATCGTGAGCCTTAAAAAAGACCCAGCAGTCTGTGATGGGATCAGTTGCACGCAGAGTTGAGAGATTCAGGAGATTGCAGAAAGGCAAGAAAATTGAAGGCGAGCTAGTGCCATATGACACGAATTTAGATCTGGAGTTAACCTTCCAAGATGGTGGAGATGATGCTGCCATTAGAGCTACCTAAAGACTTCAGCAGTATACAACCATTTGGGAGTTTGAATATTTTTATTCAATTCATGGTTGTACTTAAAGTACTATATTTTTTGTTGACTTTTTTATTTTGTTAACTTTTACTTGTTTTGATTATTTTTTTATTTTTGTGACATACTCTTAGTCTTTGTTATTTGATGCTTTGTCATTTAGACTTTGAATTATATGCATTGTTTGTCCTTTGCTTACTTTACATGCATAATTTGACTAGTTGATTTGTATTTTTACCTTCTTGTTATACCATGATTCTATGCCACGCTTGTTATGAGTCTTTATTGGATTGACATTTATAACAAATAAGGAAAGAATATTTTGGGATGGCTTGATTATGTACCTTGATTGTCATGGGTCGTTATTGGATTGACATTTGTGACAAAAAGGGGGGAGGGAGAATATTTTATGTACGTATGGGAAAAATTGGGGAGATTTACTCTTGACTAACCTAGGTAAATTGCATATGAATAGAGTGAGGATAGTTTGTTCTAATATTCAGGGGGAGTACATTTACAAAATTTTCGTGAAGTCACTTATTTTGCTTTGTTTATTTTACATTTTTTATTTTAATTGTGAACACCAACTAAGGGAGAAAACTTGATGTAATTAACATTGTTATATTAATGGGTTCTCAAGTATATTGGGAAAAGTGGTTCTTACATGTGTCACATATTTGCACTTGCATGATATTAACATGAATATGCCCTATGCTTATCATGGTGCGTACTATACCTGTGATTATATTGTGTATTTCTATAACATATGATGTTTTTCATGAGATTTTGGTTTGAGTGGTGATGTGCATTACTATGATCTTCAAGCTACATCTAAACAAGTAAAACTTGTACTTAGATAGAGATTTAGGACGTGTATATGAGTGTTGAGATTAGATTTACAATTCGTTTTCTTCAAATGTTTGTGAGTTGTAATCTTAGTTTCTTACTTGTGTATTTTGTCACCAAAATTTTTGAAGGGAGAGATTGTTTAATCATATGTTTATAATTGGTTAATTTCATGGAATACATGTAAATCTCAACCTATTCTATGGTCATGATGCTACAACGATGAAGATCCAAAAACGTCATTCAATGAAGGAGATCATGCGTCAAAGCTACATCAAAATTACTCTGATTGCACTTTAAGCTTAGGACAAAAGTAATGACCTAGATACCTAAGATTATCCCTTAATTTAATAGATTAAGGATGATTAGTGTTAAAATGGAATCGGTTTTAATCCGTGTGTGGCTCACAGGTGTTTTTCAACGAAAAGATTTTCTAAAACCTTTGGTGTTTTTGAAAATATAGTTTGAGCCATTAGCGGACCCCTATTGAGCAACACCTTTTAGTGCTCAAAAGGACAAGTTTTTTACTTAGTTTTAGGCTTAAGAAAACCAATAAAGACCGCCCTATGTCCGCTAGCTTTAGCTAGAACGGTCTCTTTATGACTTAGAAAAAAAAAAGGGAAAAGGTCAAATGGAGGAGAAAAGGGCACATCCTTTGGGGTCGCTAGAGGGGTCCCCATGGTCATTCGAGCGGTCTACTCTCCTAGGCCGGATTGAAACAAGTTTTTCATTTCAATGACCACCACCCTATGACCGCCTTCCCATCGATCGAACGGTCGTTCGCGAATTTGAATTTTTCTTGTTGACCAAGATTACCCTTATTCTGAGCCTAGAAATAGGAAGTTCCTTTCCCAAGCAAGGGTATCTCTGTTGTGAGATGAATTCTTGCCTCTTATACCTTAGCGATCACACCACAACCCTAGATCCCTAAATCCAAAGGCTACCATCTAGAGATTCTACCCAACCTCACTACTTGGTGTTGAAGATCTTGATTGGTTGAAGACCAAATCCATTGGTGTGTGCATTTCAAGGATAATTGGCGCGCCTAAGATTGCTCAAGGCCTAGAGGATCCTCGCAGAGGTGAATCGACGTGAAGTTATCCAAGACGTTGAAGAGGCCTTTGGCGGAAAGGCTTATTGAAAGAAGGAACATTTAACCATAGTATTAGTTAAGGTATAAGACACACACACTTGTAAGCTGACTTCGGGATAGTGAATTAGGCTTTGGTGAACTAGTAAAGGTTTCCCGCGGTTTTTGCCAAGGAAGATTTCCATGTCAAAAATTACATGTGTTAATCTTTTTTATTTTCATATAAACTTGCAATTTAAGCGCACACACAGACTATGTGTTTGTATGATTGATTGATTGATTCAATATCCATATCATCGTAATTGCGTTAGTAAGGTTTGGGTTTCTCGTGTGAGATTGAGTGTTTGAGAGTTGAATTAATAAAATTAACAATATCAATCTATATGGTTTCATGGGGTCGGGGTAGTTGAAAAGGGGTTTTCATATTTAATTGTTAAATATTTGTAAGAAGAGGTAATTAATGTAGAATTGGGTTTTTAATTGATAACCCCGCCTCTAGGTAGTGTTGTGTACTCCACGTGTATAATCATGAGGGAATATCCTATTTATTTCTCCCTTCCCGGATCAATAATAGGGAACCTTCAAATCCCTCAGGGTAAAAAACTTATGTAAACACTCTATGATATACATTAGAATGTAAACCACGTTCATCACTCCTATCCATATAAGAGATGATATATGAACTTTCAATAACACCCACGAATCTCAAAATTCGTAATTCCACAACTTTTAAAATAGAAGAATAATCCAATCAAAACATGCAAGAAATCGTAAAAATATATATATGCAAGTTGACCATAATCAAGATCTAGGGCTTTTCATCAAGAACATGTAATTTCTATAGTAAACCATGTATTTATTCAAGAAAACAATACATATGATTGAATAGAAACCATAACCGTTGTTTATCTACCAAATAATTAGAATTGAAATCAAAATATGCATATACATAACCCTTATCCTCAATGAATAGATATGAGGAAGAAACTCCATTGTAATTTGTAGTTAATTGATCCTAATGCATTTTGATGCAATTTGTACGCATTAATACTTCTTGATCTCGCCCTTTTTCTTATTTTCCAACTATTTTGTGGCTTCCTAGGTAGGGGTGTCAATCGTGCCAGATTAAATGATTACGTGTCGGATTAAACGGCTGACGAGTGAAAAATATATAAACTTATATACGACACGTTTAATAAACGGGTAAAAAATTTTAACACGAACCGTTTAATAAACGGGTAACACGACACGACTCGTTTAACTTGTTTAAAAACAGCAAAAAAAATATTGTTTTAACAAATTTTTACACTCCATTTTGCTTCTAACTGTACTTTCCTCAATTGAAGGAGTTCTAGCCAAAAACCCATGTGAAAGCTACACCACAAAGGTTAGCCAAAATGAGAAGGCCCACTACCTTTTTTATAGTCAACTAAAGCCTCCCCTCTCCACTCCTCTGTCAATGTGGGATTCAAAGAAAAAGGCAATTCAATGTCTTAAAGGCTCAAAACTTCTCTTTCCTACTGATTTCCTTGCATTTTTTTTTTTTTTGAAATGTTTTCTTTACTTTTTTTTTTTTTACTCATTCATTATTTTATTTATATATATATATATATATATTATTTAAACGGGTGATAAACGGGTTGACATGTCTCACCCAAACACGACCCGTTTATTAAATATCTCTGGCGTGTCAACCCGTTTACCACCCAAACCCGTTAAGGTTTCATTCAAACCCGCTTAATTCGTGTCGGTTAATCGTGTCGTGTCGGACTTTGACAGGCCTATTCCTAGGGCTAAAAAATTGGTAAAACTGCCTAGAAACATGTCCCTAGGGTATTTATGGGGTCAAAAAATTATTCAGCGACGTGTATCTAATTGGCCTGAATCATGCACTCGCGTTCAAACGGAGCATTTTGCATTCGAAATTTCTTACTCGTAGCATCCTCGACAAGATACTTAGCCTCCAACTTGTCCCATAACTCCTTGGTAGATTCCACTCCTTGATAAAGATCTAATAGGGAGTCAAACATTGCATAGATAGTCATCTTACTCCCAATTTGACTGATTTAGTGCATGTGCCACTATTTCATTCTCTTCTTCTACAGGTTTTGTGTGGTCAACACATAAGCAATCTTCAATGTAGTAAGTAGGAATTGCAATTTCCTTTGCCAATGAAGGAAATTCCCTCTATCAAATTGATCCAACTTGACGAAACTTTTCCGTCATGTGATGGAGTGATTTTGCAGACGAAGAAGAATTCATGAATAAATACTATTTTCAGATTATTGAATAAAAACTTTGGGGTCGTTACTCTGTACTTGATTGTAGGGACTGCACTGCAATACTGGAAATTGCTTTAACTCATGTACGAGAACACTTTCCTAAAAATAGTATTTGCCCTCACTAGTTGTTTAGAAAGGTGTGTACCAAAAATTTTGCAAATCTTTCCTTAATATATAACGAAGATTTTTAAATTTGTCTGCATATTGCACTTACGAAGACAGTACTCAAATACATTAAAGAAATCAAATAGCCAACTTCAAGTATTCTAACTATGCAGAAATACTAGATTGAATAGAAAAAAAAAATAGATGTATTAGAATTAGGGGGAATGAAAATAAAAAGAATGAAAGAGCAATTCTAGTAGGAAGTATATAATTGTTCAATTGTATATTTTTGGAGTGTAAGGTATTACTTATTTATAGAATCACTAGTGGATTTTCAAAATAAAAAAGGTGCAACCATTTGGATTGGTATCTTTAGCCAAAAGTAACTAACTTTGAATTAGTAGCTTGTCATGTCATTTTTATTTCAAACCTTTTGAATTTCTCTCAAAAGTCACAAAGAGTTTTTCAAAAATAAACCCACCCAAAATGCTTTTATTAGGAAAATAGTTTAATATATCGGGTTTAAATCCATCATTATTGCTTATCAATCAAAAAATATAAGTAAGCTGAGTTGTATTACTAGTTATCTAGAAACTGTCCGTGTCTAAAGGTACTTTACACCACAAAAAAAAAATTTGTAGTAAAAAATGGAATTGGATATATAAATCTAAACCCTAATTTTTTTTGAAAAAATATTAAACTTTTTTAAGCGAGAAAAACTTTATTTATAAGCAAAAAAATAATTGGGGGACCTAGAGTCTTACCTCGATATTTTAAGTTTATTCCAAAGGTAACAATATTCAAAAATTTAATTTGGCATATGCCACTAAACTAATCTCCAAAAAACCGCAGATAGTTGATCCATCCTGATTCTTCTCCTAAAATTTTGACAAAATTTGTTGAGGTTTGCCATTTTAAAAGGTTGAAATTAATATTTTCGGTAAGGTATAGAAAATGAATTTGAATTCTAAAATATTTCATGCTATTAGAATCTCATTCAATATACATATTCAATGAAAAAATAAATGAATCCCTTTGATAGCATACCAGAATTCTCCAGTTTCCAAAACCATCTTGATTCGACAAGATCATGATTCTTGATTCTCAAAAGCTCATTGGCACTAGCAGCAAAGCTGGTGATAGGACCTCTCCCTCTAAGCTACACACATATATTGCAAAGTTGTGACTTATATACAATCTGAAATTCTCTTATTTTTTTTATATGGATTCCTGATTTATGGTAATTTTGGTTTTTGGGTATTATTGTTTGAATAATTTTAGAGCTCAATTCACGGAGTATATATAGAAAAATGTGGCGTTGTATCAGTTCCATAATGGAATTTCATTGATTATTGCAGCTGCTGCAAATTTCACCCCAGGCAAACTCGCCACTACCTGCCTTGCGAAAAGTCATAACTAAGGATTTATGTTTTTGGGCTTTGCATTTTTTACTGTTACTTTAGTTCACTATCTTTGAGTTCACTATCTTTGTTCTGGAGAAATAGGAAGTCTTTCATCATATTGGACATATTGAAATACTAAATTTGGACGAGTTCACTATCTTTGATTTCACTAGTGGTGCCTGATCGAAGCTAGCCATTTTTAAATTGCACAAACAAGACCTTAAAGTTCAAAGAATTCAGAGTTTGGATTGAGAACAACAACGGGCTTTCTAGGGTTTTCTATTTGTTGTGAGAGAGGTAGGGGGTTTCTTTTCATGTAAAAGGAAAGTGAGTTTGAGGCGAAATGAAAAATATGGCCCTATCCTTTTTGTTTATGACTAAAATTATAGGTGGTATTAAACCTGAATTAGGAGTTTCATTCTATTAAAGTTCACTGTTTGCGATATATATTCTCAATTCAAAATTTCAATTCTTTTGTAGTTCACTGTTTGTAATTTACTGTCTTAAATTCACTGTCTTTGAGTTCACTGTCTTGAGTTCGCTGTCTTCGGGTTAACTGTCTTTAAGTTCATTGTCTTTTTATTCACTTTTTTTAATTCACTGTCTTAGGTGATGGTGGGCAACAATGGTGTTGGTGTTGGGTGATTGTGGTGTGTTTGAGAGGTGGATGATGACAATGGATTTTGGGTAATGCATGTTTAGGTAATGATGATTGGCGGCAATGGTGGCAGTGGTGGGTGGCGATGGTGTGTGGTGGTGGTGGTGGCAGTGGGTGGTGGCGTAAATGGTGGCAACAAGTAAGTGTAGTGGCGGTGGTGGTTTTTGGCGTCAGTGGCGGTGGTGGGTGGCGACGATGTGTGGTGGTGGCGGTGGTGGGTGGCGACGGCGTGTGGTAGTGGCAGTTGTGGGTGGTGGTGTTGTGTGGCGGGTAATAGTGGCAACAGGTGTTCGTGGGTGGTGCTGGTGGATTTTGGGTGATGATGGTTGGCGGCAGTGGGATAGTGGTGGTGGGTGGGTCGCTGCAGATAATGGTGAGCGACGATGGTGTTTTGTGGTGGTGGTGGTGGTGGTGGGGAGTGATGGGCGACGACAGTGGTAGTGGTGGTAGGGGTGGCGAATGGCGGTGACGACGGTGGGATGATGATGGTAGTTGTAATAAACATAAGAATGTGATATGGTGGAAGTTTTTAAATAATCTCATTCATTAAGGGTATTTTTGTCAACTATGTATTTTATATACCTTTTGCCTTAAAAGTATTCAAGTTGAACCTCTTGTCTAGAAAGTGCACGACTGTATAATTCTTGCCAAATCTCCCCAATTTTTCACTATCAAATAGATTTTGGATTAACCTGAAACGTTAGTGTTTTATAGCAGATTTACATTCAAAAAACACTCTTTATTATATAGATTTGGACCTCAAACCTCCTTGTTAGAAGTGAGGTACTAGCTATCCAAACTTACCCAAGATGCATTTGATCATAGAACAATTAGACTTCAATTTCACGGAAGACACCCGTTGATGTGGTTTTTAGGGGTTCAACCCAAGTTGCATTTGTAGCACCTAAATAATCTTAATTGTAAGTGATCTTAATTGTAAGTGGTGCCTGAATATCGGGTTTAAATTCATCACCATTTGAAAATCAATCAAAAAAATATAAGTAAGCTGAGTTGTATTAATAGTTAATAATAGGAATGATAACTCAAAAAATATACTATTGACTCATAATTTGATAACTTAATAATTGTGGCCATTTAATTATTAGTGGGTTCCAGCATTAAATGAAATACACTATTAATCTAATGATCTCAATGTATTAATAATTTTTTAAATTATGTTATCAAATTATATCCCAATAGTATTAGTATAACTAGAATCTATATCCCTATAATACTTCTTTTATTCAATTCTCTTCATAGCGGATCATCCGTCATTGATAAGTGAGGGACTCATTTGTATACAATGTACCCCACTTAAATACATAATAAAAAGAAAAAAAATCGAAGAAAAAATGTATCCAAAAAGATTCTTAATCCCTATAACTCAAAAGCCGATCCACTATAAATTGTCGAATTGCCATATACCCAAGAATACGATAATTTTAAAATATTGCAAATTGCCTTCTAATAAGAGGATGCGGATCCAATTATGTCATATGCGCGCCATAAAGCACATTGAAAGAATGGAGTGAAAATCATTCTACACGAAAAACAAAAGTCAAGTGCAAAGAAAGAGAGAGGTAAAAAAAAAAGGGTTAATCGTAAATTACACCCTGATAAATTTTTTAAATTTTAATTTGTACCCTTAAAGATCAAAAATTCCAATTTACACTTTTAAAGATATAAATTTGGATCAATGTGAACCTGAGTTTAACAGCCGTCAGTTTGTCGTCTAAAACTAAATAGGTAAATTACACCTAGACCCTCTCAGATTTGTGACTTAATTATTAGACCCCCTCATATTTAGAATATTACACTTACACCTCCTAACGTTTGTGCGTGTGTAACACAACCCCCTGTCGTCAATATTCATTAATGTAACCGTTAAAAAACGTGATGTCATCCTAATAAACAATTATAATTTTTATACTACCATTTATTTTGTGGGTCCATTGTATTCTAAAATTCAAAATCAAGCTTACCCTTTGAATGTCCAATACAATATATGTATTATATAATGTTCATGAGTATTGGTATTATATAATGTTCTTTATATCCAATGTAATACATCACTTGAATATAATTATTTGGATGTCCAATTAGGGGAACACCTTTAGTCATTTTTGGATTCTCAGGGGGTGTAATTTACCCATTTAATTTTAGACCGCAAACTAAACGACTGTTAGTTTCAGGTACACATTGATACAAATTTATATCTTTAAGGGTACAAATTGAGATTTTTTATCTTTGAGGGTACAAATTAAAATTCGAGTGATCTCTTGGGGTTCAATCTATGACTAACCCAAATAAAAAGTGCAAAGAGAGAGGAACGACTACCATACTGAATTTGAATGCCAAAAGTTACTACCAAATAGGTGTCATCTACAACACAATTTGCGTCAAGTTAAAATCCTAATGGTCTAAGTTACCAATAAAAAAAATTGGGATCAATCTTTGAAAAAATTGAAACAGATCCCAAAATGTAGTAGCAGAATTGCATACTGATACTCTGTTCTGGTGGATAACTATATCTGTTTTCAAATTAAGTCTAGAGTGGCTCCCTATGAAGATGGTTCCCCCTGAACTAAAGTGAAGATTGTCCTTTTGGCCCCTCAAATTACTTGTATCCAGTTTTTTATTTTTTAAAATACGTGTCTGATGTATAAAAGGAATAAAAAAAAAAGGGTGACTCAGTAATGTTAATTTGCTATTGAAGTGAAAGAACAGCCTCAGTCTAAGGTGATAAAAAATAGTATACTTTCAGACTGAAATTGTTAGATTCTCTCCCACAGGTTAAAAAAATTATTATTGCTTAGCGGATGCCCTAATCATCGTAAACTGACTATGCCTTCATTAATCAAAGCAAATAAGAGAAAAATAAATCAAATCATCATCTAAATATATAGGTATGGATGATCACCGTATATTTCAGCGAATATCATTCAGAATAATGCAATCATGTGCCAATCCAAATGATTGAAAAATAGGTTTACTTTGCATTAACTAATCTTAATCTTAACTATGTACATTAGCACACATAAATGGTGAAGCCTTTTCTACAACCCAACACCAAACAAGTCTCAGGATATTCACATCTAAGATGCAGCAGCCAGATCCAACTTCTTCTCATTTCCTCCAAAAAAATTTGCCACAATTAAGCCCACATCCTCCAAACCAACACCAATGTAGAGAGGATTAGTTGGAGTCCTGACAGAGTCGGCTTGAACCCCCTCATCATTAAAGACCCTCACATTAGGACCATCCCTGCACTTGCCCATGCACTTGCACCCAGAAACAGCAGCTTCAACACCAACCACCTTCTGAAATTCCTCCAGTAGTGCTGGTGCACCAGATTTCTTACATTTACCACCCATGCAGACTTCAATTGCCTTCATTGATGCTCCTGTAACTAAGCTATTTCCATCATCACTACCAACACTGCCTAAATTGCTACAAATGGTACTTATTCGACTGCAGCATTCTTGCTCAAAATCATTTAAACCGCGAACTTCAGGATACCTTCCTTCAGCCAAGTTTCCGCCTCGGATCAGTGTGCTAGGAAGCATTAACACTGCTTCTTCACTAACTGATTGCATCTGTGTCAAACCGCAAACATCAAGAACCCCTTGGGTCGGAGTGCTTGGAAGCGTTAACAGTGCTTCTTGACTAACTGATTTCATCTCTGTCGTGCTTCCTTCTAAGGTGAATGTACTAGAAAAGATTGATGTTGCTTCTTGTTGTAATGCATTTGGAATTGGTTGTGGTAGGCCTCCACTTCTCAGGCGGCTCATGTCAACCACCTCGCCACATTCACTGTCACTTGATTCTGAAGAAGAGTTCGACGATTCTTCACATTCAAGCCTGGTTTGCATACGCATAGACTTCAATTTGGCATTTTCTTCTTTCTTCTTCCTCTTCAATTCTTTCTCCTCTGCTCTTATACGTTCCAGTTGTCCAAGCAATAGATCTGCTGCTTCCTATAAAAGACATAATGTGGGCAACGTTAAATATGGTGCTTGAAGTACTATGAATAACTCAAACGACCAATTCTAATAGAGCTCTATTCAGAACAAAATAAAGACAAAGTAGTAAAAAAAATAAAAAATGCAGATCCTACCAAATTTAGCAAACAGAATCCTCATCAAAGTTATTGAAATCGATAAATCGCATCCAGTGTCAAGTTTGTCAGGTAATAATTCAATATCAGGATAACATCAAATCATAACTTTTAAATACAATTCGTCAAGGTGATCAACCCTGATTAAAAATCTTGGAACTAAAAGCCACCACCAAAATTGTTTTAAATATCAATTCCATGAAACATAACCAACAACTTGGGAGCTCTAAAAGACTAGAATACGGTTGTAAATCAATTGAAATCCAAACATAAAATTCCCAATCCAACATGGATATAGAAACTTCACCTTTTTTTCCTATTTAGGATGCTCGTATATTTTAAATAATTACAATGCAAAGATTAATCACTGAATCCAATGATTAAAGAAACAACTTAACAATGATGCAGAGAAGTAGAAGAACGCAAAAGTCAAGATTCAAAGCTCCTAAGTCTTACCGATATCATCTTCCCCTTCACTTGATCAACCAAACCATGATCAGGATCCAAGCCAAAACCCATCTCAGAGAAACTGGACAGGTCCCTCCGCAACCCCTTCAGCAATTTCAATCTCTTCTTCATCTCCTTCGCCGTGGTATCCTTTACCTTTTCCTTCTCCTTTGCTTTCTCTCTCTTCCCACCACTGCACCTGATCGTAGACGTCGACCCAGAGTAATACTGTACATGATCGTCATCACAAAACCCCGAACTCGAAAACCCAGAAAACTTTCTGGATTTCACAGAAACCCTCGAGTCTCGATGAACCAATGACCGAAGTTCGCCGGAAAACCTAGCTCCGACGTCGACAGACATGCTGGTGAAAGAGGGTTTTGAAGAAGAGTAGTGACCGTTGGCATCGACTCCGGCGCCTGAAAAGCATGGAAGTCGCCTTAAAACAACCCCGGAAACCTCCATTGTTCGAATTCGGACGCTGAAAATCAAAACCACCGACCCCTAAGAATATAAGAATTCGCAGTGTTACATAAGGATTGTAATGCTTTGTGATCGGGAAGGAATGTAGGATGCTTCAAATTAACTGCTTTGGCCACGTGGGTGTCTTTGATTGGTTATTAGTGGGGTCTATCCGACGTGGCAGATGAGTTTGGTAAGCAGACGCGCGCCTGTGACGGTTATCGGTTTTCCATGCGCTTCCTTCATCCATACACACGTATTATGTCAATCCCGACGGTTGGTTTTTACGGGGGGACTTTGACGGTTCAGATTAAGCCATGCGGTGACACGTAGGTTGCCACGTAGGCAATAATGCTTTTTCTCCGAGCCGCTTTGGAGTGCCAAGACAATCACTTCGAATATCCGCGGTATTATGCTTAGAATACAAAGTTGGACTTTCGAACCATAAGACACTTGGGGTCAGGCTTTGAGTATAAGGGTGGTATTAGGAAAATAGTAAGTGGGGCTTACTTTATATCTTGTTTGTTTGTCATTTTTCGTTCGGTATTAATTTTCGGGTCGTAATATCGATCCGGTATGAACAGTAGCTATAATGCCTTATAGATGGTATTATTAAATACCACCTCCCCCCTGGTATTATATGCTCGGTACAAATGACATGGAGGTATAATAGAGTAAAAAGACCCAACTGTCTTTATGTACAATTGTCTTTTTAAGGTTACAAGGTTACAATTGTCTTTTTACGGGTCATAGTCGCAATTGTTGACTTTTTTAAGTAGGTATTATTTGTGACAAACAAACAAAGGGAATGATAGGATAAAAGTTTAAGACCAGGTATAGTATATCATTGGATAGAAGTGGAATGGAAATGATATCTAATACCACCCAAATCTAATACTCGAAGCGAACAGGCCCTTGGGGTTAATCTCAAATTACACCTTAAAAAATTATTCGAATTTTAATTTATACTCTTAAAGATTAAAAATTTTAATTTATATTCTCAAAAATAGAAATTTGTATCAATGTTTAATGTTTAAAGCTAAATAGATAAATTACACCTGGACCCCTCATACTTGTCACTTAATCACACAGACCCCTCACATTTAAAATTGATACCTACATTCCTTAAGAATTCAAATATCACTAAAAATATTCCCCAATTGGGCATTTAAATAATTATGTTTAAGTGATATATTGCATTGGATATAAAGATCATTATATAAATACCTGCATTATATTGAGTATTCAAATGGTAAGCTTGATTTTAAATTCTAGAGTATAGCGGGGCCACAAAATAAATGATACTATGAAATTATAATTTTTTATTATTATGAAATCATATTTTTTAACGGTTATATTAACAGATGTCAACGATAAGAGATTATGTGTTACACGTGCACAAACATCAAGAGGTGTATGAGTAATATTCTAAATGTGAGGGAGTCCAAATGATTAAGTGACAAACATGATGGGATCTAAGTGTAATTTATCTATTTAGTTTTAGACGACAAAATGACGGCTGTTAGTTTCAGGTGCATATTGATACAAATTTTTATCTTTGAAGGTGCTAAGATTTTTAATCTTTGAGGGTGTAAATTGATATTCGAATGATCTTTCAGAGTATAATTTGCAATTAACCCTTAACACTTTAACTCTTACGATGATTTTCAAGCTTGCTCTTCATTTTCTCTTTAGTAATTTTAATAAGGTTTTCTGAAACGATAATCTCAGCTTATTTGGTAAATTTGTTAGACACAAAACTCATGAATATCACTCAAAAGTAAGAAGCTCGAGATTTATGATGGAAATAAAATATATTCCTCATTAGCTCCGCTTTCATCCTCTTCTACCTTAAAAGTGAATTAGACCTGTCACAATGTATTAGAAAAACTCACTTTGGAAAGGAAAATCTAGTAATTGTATGTAAGTTACAACCATGGAAGAGGGAAAAAAAACATTTTCTTTTGTAGTTTTTACAAGTTATTATATTATATGCAGGACTCATGATCCAAATAAATATATATATAACAATAAGAAACTATTTTTAGAAGGTATTTCACTATACCCTTTAGTGTTTTTTTCTGTTGGCATTTTGTTTTTAAAAGAAAAAGGTATTGCTTTTATTTTAGTTCTTTTTTGTTTTTTTGTTGGCTTAGAGGTTAAAAGGTTAATTTTAGACAAAAAAACCATGTATGACTGGATCTGTAACACCCCAACCCGGGGTACAATATCTGTAATCTCTGCTTATATTTGTCATACACCTTTCTTTTAAGTAAAAATAAGCATATAAAAAAAAATCATATAATCCCTTAATGGGACGGCTTGCCATGAGCCCTGTAACAGACCGTAATATTGATCTCAAGAATATGACATAGAATAATACAATTTAAAATTTAAAGGTCATATAAAAATGAACCCCATGATGACATCCCAATCAACCCTCTAGACTCGGCAGTGGATCGCTATTAATATTTTAAGTATTTAAATTATTTTTACGTTAATTATATAAAGAGACTAACTTCACTATTATAGAGTAATTTCCTAACTAGAAATAAATCATAATATGTTCTACAAATCCTTGATAATTGCCTTAAAATCTCAATTAAAATAATCAACTCGAACTAATTAAAATAATCAACTCGAACCAATTGAAGTAATCTACTTAAAATAATCTACTCGCCTAGAGTATAACAACCTATTCAACCCGGTAAATTAATCCATTCGATTCGATTAAATATGTCTACTTGTGCCGAATAAAATAATCTACTCGACCCAAATTTTCCTACAACATAAAATTCATTAATTTTAGAGATTATCCACTAATATTTCTTTTTACCAGAATTCCATTGAAATCTTTGACTACATAACTAACAATTCAATACTTCAGTGAATTAAAATCACTCGTACACTAGTATAGTTTAATCTTATGAAATGCATAGTTTAAAAATTATTCTTGCATTTAATTTATTCCCATATAGCTATGGAAATGTAACAAAAGACATGCTATTTCTTACCTTACATGGGGATGCATATCCAAACCCCCAAATTTTCCAACATTGAATTCTTTCCGACCCTTTCTTTTGCTTCTTCTTTTCCCTTCCTTCTTCTTTTACTCTCCCTCACTCTCTGTTTCACGCAAGCAGGAACACACACACTATTTTATCTTTTACACACACACGGCTACACTCAAGTTACACACACACACACTTCTTCACTCTAAAACACACACACTCACACTCGGCACTCACACACATAGCCACTTAACAGCCCACATGACTCACCAACTTCATATGCTAACAAATGTAAAAATGGTGCATGCAAAGTTAATAATTATGCTTGCCTCCCCCTAAATTCTTAAGTGATTTCAAAATCAACCCAATACTATTTTCATACACAAAATTTCATCTAATAACTAATTTCACATAACTGCAATTAGTCCACATGATTATACTAATATGTATGCAATGTATGATTGGGTCTCACAGGATCCAAGTACAATAATTTCGCAGCATTAGTGTTGTTTTTTTGTTGTTCTATCAAAATTTATTTTGAGGCTCAAATCAAACATATATGTGAAAAAAAATTGCATAAACTCTCACTCAAACTCTAGATAATAAATATCCTCAAAAAAACTTAATATTAAGACAACGGATGACAAGAAGTGGGCACAAGAATGGGACTAGTGTTGACCCTAGGCATACACGACTAAAGTGGTTGATTAGCCCCAAAAATGTCTTGCAAGTTAAATTGGTTGACTAATCCATTGGCTACCACCTTTTTTACAAGGGTTGGATTTTTGGATTAATTATTTTTTAACAAGTACTAAATGGCCACAAAATAGAGTGAACAATAATACCTTGATATCCAAAAATTAACAATCAATATTGATCTAGCTAAATATTCTCATTTAAACATGACTCTATTTCTCTATGATTTTTGACCATTTACAAAATCGTGCTTACATTTGTTCAAAAATAATTATTTACCTACGGAATGACGGTTCGACCCCGTCCTTGGCCTCGAGGAGTGGTGAGCAGTACAGAACTTGAATCAATCAAATGGCATATAGGGGGCTTTCCTTTGTTAGAAATCTATAGACAACATTATGGAACTTCCAAACCAAAGAAATGCAACATGAGAAAGAGCTTTTTACGTTACGCTTCAATAGAATGAATTCGGTAAGGGTAGAATATGCCCTATGGTCGATTGAAGGTCTTGTGGCAATTGAACTCAAATCTATCTTACCTTCAATCCATCTCAAAATAAAATTTAATTCTCTTTTTCTATATCTTACTAATTTCAAACTTAATTACATTTGCATTTGAATTCAAGTTTGATTAATGGAGATTTTAAAAAACTTATTATTATTTTTCATGGTAAAAAATAAGAAAAAAATTTCTAATGAAAATATTATGATATAATAATAATTATTATTTAGTACTTTCTATATTATTGTAGCAAATCCTTTTAAGATCTCATTTAATGTTTTCACTTAAGGTTTCTATTTGTTTCGGCCGCCCCTTCATGGGAATAACAAGATTTTTTATGCTAAAAAGGGATAAGATAAAGATAAAGCATACGATGGAGATTCAGCAATATAAAAAGTTTTACAAAATAAAACATAGACAATGTCATGATACATCTATTATAATGGAATTTTTATATTTTCATTATTATCTGAAAATTTATAACTATAATTAATAAGTTTATTTAAATAACATAGAACTAGCATTTAACTAGAAAAAAAAAATTAATTGGCAAGATGTACGATGTAAGAAGGCCTTTTTATGTCCTTTGATTGTGGTAATAAGTAAATCTAGCCCAGGGTTCGGCAAAAATTAAACAAAAAAAAAGTAATGCTGAAAAAACTATCATGTATCTTCAAAAGTAAAATGAGTTTTTTAAATGAAAAGTACAGGGAAGAAAAGTGTTTATTGATCACTGTATATATATATATATATATATATATATATATATATATACACACACACTCGGGGTAACCCGTGTCTGAAGGTACAGTACAATGTGAATGATTTTAAGAGGAATATTGGTGGCAGTTGAATAAGTCTATTTAAGACTGTCGGATGGACTTATTGAAATCTGTCATGTTTTATATTATAATGGGTAAAACGGAAGTCGGTACAATTTTTTAGACTTAATTGAGCAAAAATACAACACTAAATCTTATTTGGCATAAAGTTCAATTTTTTTTAAAATGAAGAGAATGTCATTCAGTAAAAAGGAAAGGGATGAAACCTATTTGTCTGCCAACTGTCTTCTTTGCCAATGGTGAAGTAATGGGGATGTAATTACGGGTGCAGTAATTATCATGACCCTTCTTCTTCGAAAATTTTAAAAGTGTGATAGATTTTGTATAGAATCTCCACAAAGTAGATAAGATTAACAGTGATTTTTTTCCAAAAAAAAAAAAAAGAGGAAGAAGACGATTAAAATTCCGGAGCTTTAGTGTCCAGTAACTGTTCGTCATCGGTGGCCAAATCTTCACTGGAAAATGCAAGTTGCCTTCAAATTTCATATATAAAATTTATTATTTAGTTTTCATTTTTTTTTTTCAAAACTCTATAATTTCTGTTCAAAAAATAAAATTTTAAAACCCTAATTTCAGAGATGAAAATCACAAAGTATAATTCTTTTATATTGAATGAATAATTCCAAAATTGAAGGTATTTGAATACAAAATCTAAACATTTTGAAAAAAAAATTGTTTGATCTAACAATGTTGAGTAACTATTTTAGGATTCAAAAGATTTCATTTTTATCTCTATTGTTGGTAACTGTTTTGGAATTACGATTTTCATTTGAATCGCACAACGGTAAGAGATTGTTTATTTAATTTTTTTTTTTTTTTGTTTCATAAAATCCCAACCCATTTTTTGTTAAAAGAAAATAATAAAATGTCAATTCTTCAATCTAAATGAGTTGAGTTCTACTTATCAAAATTATGTGTATATGATATGAATAACTATAATAAATAACTGTATAGTTAATGTACATATTCATGGTATGAAACTGAGTTACACCCCACAGTGATACATAGCAACACTTGTGTACACAATGTAGTTATTGTATGCAACTAAGTTACACCCAAAAGGTATAATGCTCCTAAAAACCTAGCTCAAAGCCATTGTAAAAATTTAAATAGTTACCAATGTGTGGGATAATGGTTAGGTTAATATAGATGCACCGTATAGTTACTGTATGATACCCTAACATAGTTGTTTAATTTTGGATGTTGTCTGTTTCAATAAAAAGTATAATATCAATTTTGGGTAATCTGTATAAATTAAGTATAAATTATAAAATTTTATTGTGTTATGTTTTGAATAACTCTATTAAATAACTGTATGTTGTACCTCTATTCAAGTTTTTGTAACATAATTCATGTTTGCATAAAAATAAGACATTATACATCTTTGGACTTTATCCAATTAGAAATACTTCATGCCTTAACAATTGTATGAGACTGTAATTGTTATACACATTAAAAAACAGTTACACCCATTAAAAAAATAGTTACACCCATTAAAAAAAACAAAGAAGTTCTTTTTTCTTTACATTCCAACAACGAACAACACATAATATCTAACAAAACATCTTGGCTAAATCGAAATTGCGATTTCCCAGTAAAAATGGCCGAATAAAAGAAAAAACTTGATTATTAAAAACTTATCTTCAAGCCGATGATGGTGATCAGTATTTTCAATTCCTTTTTTCGGAGAAATAATCAATTGATTAAGAAAAATAGACTTCGAAATCAAACGAAAATAAACCAAAAATATACCGCAACCGGAGAAGTGAAATCGCTAAGTCAGACGTTGAACGAAATTGCAAAGAAGCCGGTCGTTGAAGAACACGTTTTAAGGCAGAGATAATACAAAATTGCAATTAAAAATTCAAAAAAGAATGATAATGTCTAATGAAATCTTTACATATTTGATTAGATACATAATTGCCAATCAAGAATCCATAATTTAAAGGAGAGTATTTAGGTAAAAAAAAATTGATTTGATTTGAATTTTGTACTTAAACACAATATGTTTTATTAAATTGAACTTAATAGAATAAAGAACTTATACATACATCTTTCCTCAAATAAGTCTAAAAAGTTGTACTCACACCCAAAAAATCCTATTATAATTAGGGATAACCCGTACCTAATGGCACGGTGTAATGTGAATGATTTTGAGAGGGATATTAGTGGCCGTTGAATGAGTTTATTTGAGACCGTCGGATGGATTTATTGAAGTCTGTCATATTTTATATTACAGATTATAATATAATATATATTTACTAGTTATTGTCTGTGCCTGAAGGCACAGAGTAATAAAAAATGGTAAACAATAAACATATTTGTATTCATATTCAAAATCAAAATCAAATCACAAACATAGAGGAGAGATAAATGAATTTAAGCATCGGTTGTAGTGGGGGTGAGAGGTGGTGGTGGTAGGAAACGGTGATGGTTGTGGTGGCGATCGTGGTGGTGGTGGCAGCGATGGCGATGACGATGGTGGTGGCGGTGGTGGCGATGATGGTGGTAGTGGCGGCGGCGGTGGTGGAGGCGACGACGATGGTGGCGACGGCGGTGGCAAAGGTGGTAGTGGTGACGGCGGCGGTGGTGGTGGTGGTAGAGGTAGTGGTGAGACGGTTTCAAACACTACTTTTTTTTTTTTTAAGTATTTATGGGAAATAATTTCTAGAAGTACTTTTAAAAAGTCACTCCAAACACACCCTTAGTGGCCTATTTTTCCTATTAAATTTAGGGTGTTAATATTAGCCGTTAGATTAACTTTAAAGTAAAATTTAAAGCGATCTGAACCGTGAAAAGCAAAAATCATTTTGTTTATCTTTTGAAATTTGAATTGTAAGTTACTTTATTATATAGATATTTGAGTATTTACATGTGTCTTATCACGGAATACCAATATATAACAGTATGCGATGGTTATGTGTAGGTTGCCAACAAATAAAAAGTGGAAAAAGATGCTTATGCGTTTGGAATATCCGCGGATGAGGACGACTCCTAGGACCACATTTAAATGGTCGAAGTCGCGTTCGTTGAAACTTAGGTCTAGTTTGATTGAATAATTTGACAATAATGTTGAAGGTTGCGTGTTTGGAAAAAAGACAATGTTTGGACGGTTGCCATTGTTGAGAAAAAGCATCTATTCCAAGTAATTGTGATCCTTGGAAAAAGACATCTGGTCCTGAGAGGTGTTTCAGGCGCGGTCAGGAGCCTTATGATCCCACCGGTGAGGGCCTAACGGAGTGGTCGCTGGGAGCTTTTCCTTGCCCCCACCCCTTTTTTTTAACCAGCAAAAAAAAAAAACATATACAAGAATTCACTCCGACTCTCTTAAAATAATTGTTTTGAAATTTCTTTTTTGAAAGTTCTACAATATCGTTAACTACAATTTTTTATCCAGTAACTTTGATTGTATCATGTAGACGATTTTTTCTGCCACTCATTAGCAAACTTTGATGAGTGGGGTAATTAATGTACCAAAACAAATGTCTTTAGATATGACTCAAAAACCTTACTTATCATTATGTTCAGTCTACAACTTATGAGGCAACTAAAATTACATTTTAATAAATTACATTTTAATTTCAATTAAGTTTTACCAAACAACACTTAATCTATCATATACCTATTCATACGGATGTATCAATCGGACTGAATCACATTCTTATCGAATTTTGCTAAGTCCAAATTTAAATTCGTGAAAATTATGCAATCAACTCGAACTAGATTCTGATCAAAAATATAATTTGTTCTTACTAATCGTATTTAGAATCGGACAAATTCATATCAAAATTTGATCAATTGACAAAACTAAAATTTTGATGCATACCTCAAATTTTTTTCAAATATTTCAGTGGGGGGCAAATTTCTAAAACTCATAGATTTCTTAAATTTTTAAATGGACCCCAAATTTTTTTTGGAAATACAATGGGGGCAAATGCCTTCATTGCCCCCACCCTCTCTCCGTCCCTGCCGACATGCCTTTGCAAAGAACCAAGCTGATTTTTTTTTTTGGAAAAGCAGGCAAAAGGTCCACATTGAGGATTTTTTTGACTTTAGGTCCGGTTGGAACACTTTTAAGATCAAAAATCTATAAAACCAACACTTGACAAAAATATCATTAATGAATAAAGTTATTTAAAAATTTTCACTATCATTACATTCTTATATTTCTATGATGCGACTTGATATAAACTTATTGGTGTTCCAATTAGATATGTTCCTAATTTAAGTTTGGTTAAAATCATATGTTTAATTCAAGTGACCAATAAATTAATAGAAGTTTGTCGATATCTTCACTAGAAACCTTCATGAGACTATAACTCGTCCACTAGGGGAATCTAGGAGTTTAAAAACTTGTTGCATGTGCAAAATACAATCGTGAGTTTTACGAAAATATATTTATGTTTATTTGACTAAGTTGTTTTATTTATTTTTTTTAATTTCTCTGGATCCATATATTACTAGAGACTAGTAATATTTAGTTTGAGGAGCTTGATTAAACATCAAAAGTGTTAGATTTTTTTGTTTAATGGATGGTTAATTGCATAATATATGCGCTTATAGGTGATACATCCTTGAATTTTTTGAAATTTCTACTTGGATCCTTGTTCCAGTGATTTGTTCATTTTTGAAGTAAAGAAGTTGAGTTAGAGCACTATTAGAGGAGAATGGTGAAACAAGCATTTGAGAATAGGTCAAAGAGAATTCATGAGTATTCAATTAGCAATTTGGAGTGTTGGATATTGATTTGAAGCAATTTGGATACCAAGGAGATACCCAGATTCGTCCTAGCTTGGAGGAGCACGCAAAACGAAAGAAGTCCAAATATATAGAATCGTTCGGACGTAGATTTGGATTCCGGACGCAATGATTGGATTGACAATGATTGATGATACAACATCATAAATCCTAAAGCATGAAGACCGTTCGGACGATAGTTTGGCGTCTCGGACGTAACTCTGAAAATTGAAATTCCAGTGAATTTGAGATGTTCGGACACTAATGCAACTATTTGGAAGCACCCATGACGATATGAAGATACCGTTCGGTCGCGAGTCTAGCGTCCAGACGCATTTGTTGATGTGATTTTTCAGAGGATATAAATTGTTCGGACGTGATCCTACCGTCCGGACACGCCTTCTCAATCCGTACTTTGGGAGTTGACCTACAAGACTTCGAACCCGACAAGGACACCTCCTAAGCTAGCTCTAGAGTTTGAGTATAAATACCTTCCTTCTTGCTTTTTCCACTCTATTTTTCAGAATTTTTGTGATCTGTCATGACTTTTGAGTAGATTTTTTTGTACTCTTTAACGTAGGGTATAGATCTATATGTGTGATTTGCAAATTATATTTATGCAATTTTTTCTTTTGGATTAAATGCTATATTTTTATTATTATTTCAAGATTGATGGAATGTTTTAAGAAAAGTTTTATACTCTATAATCTGTATAATTCTTTGATTATTCATTAACTTGATTAAGATCTTGGTATGAAAAATCCTATATACTCTATATAATCCTTTGATTATTTTCTAATCAATCAAATTATTTGTTCTTCAAAGTTATATTTTTCGGTTGACTATACTGACGTTGGAATTCAACTGAGATGATTTTGAATTGCATGAATATAAATATCTAATGAATATAAATGTATCCAAATCCTCAAGCTAGAGGGTCACCTTTTCTAATTGAAATTTCCGTTTATTAAATTGTGATTTCTTCTAAATCAAATCCAATCTTTAGTTTTTCTTTTATAGTTCTTCCCTTACTTTCTTCTAAATTATCTTTGATTTCTATGGTATGCTATGACATCGGACTCAACCAAGTTTATTTATTACTTCTTGACCACCTACACTTTGGTGTACTCTTTTGAGGATCAAACAGTGTTGTGTTGCAGCTTCCACTCCCACTTTTCCTCCACTAGTTTTTGGCATTTTGAGGACCAAGGGAATTGAGCTGATCAGCAGAGATGATGACATTGACGACTGTTTGCAAATCTGAATCCAAAACGATTTTCCAATGCCCTCTAACCACCCAGCCAAGCCACAAACCTTCCTGATGGCCCACAGTTCAACCACAATAACATTTAATGCTTGGCACAGCCTAGGTTGCAGGTGAATTCTGTTCAAACCAAACCCCCCCCCCCCCCCCCCCCCCCTCATTTTAATTCAACTACTTATCTTAAGATTTACATTTTAATTTTATAAGCACAATGAATATTTTAATTCAACTACTTACATTTTAACCACCTACTAGAGAGAGAGAGAATACACTTGCCATGCAATCCTCACTTGAAAGCAGAACATACTAATCTAATATCATGAGATAAAAATAAGTTAAGAGAATGCCATGTCAAGAGATTACAAATAGAGGATATAGAAGTGCAACAAGAGCTGATTATAACTGACATTATCACTTCAGGAGCAATAGAAATCGAATAATCTGTACATGAATTTCTCAAAATAAAAGTTGTCTAGCGGAATCAATCACATCTATACATGTTCAAAGCCCAGGTCACAAGGTTAACTGTCTGTTTCCCTTCCTTTTTCTAGTACATCCATTCCACTCCACCCCCCCCCCCCCCCTTTTTTTTTTTTTCAACCCACAACAAAAAAAAAACCCAAGCTTCCTCTCTATTTCAGCCTCGAGGGATACACACGACTGATTTTTTTTAAAAAAATTACACACAACTACAGTGCCTACAACTAGAAATTGCACAAGAGCAAAACCATTATGGCCCATTCCATAAAACATGGCACCCAAAAATGAATTGCAAATGCAGGAAACAAAGCACGAGCTAGCACCAAAACAACTTCCATAAATAAGAAAAGACACGAGATCTCAGCTGATGATCATAATAATTGGCGGAGTTGCTGGGTTTCTTTGCGGAGTGACTGAACTTCTTTCATCAGCTCAGCTTGGTTATCCAAGATCATGCTCATCACACTTGACATTTCCATCTGCGCTATGATTCTACAAGTTAGCAAACAAACTGATAAAGCAACAAAAATACCAAGGATTATACCATACATATACCTCCTGGATATGGAATTGTCTCAAAATTTCTATATGTAGATTTCTCATGTCCGCATGAATGGATTTCTGAAAGGAAGAAAGAGTTTCTTCAAGGGTTCGTTGAAACAGCTGAAGAGTAAAGGAAGATCCCTGCTGTGCGTCAGGCTGTGTTGTTGTCTTCTGAGGCTGTGTGATTCCACCCTGACATAAAATTAGATGTCAATTGGCAACCACCAAATAACAAAGATGATACAATTCATCACCAAGGACACAGTCACCAGCTTGCATTAGACAGTAACAATCTATCAATGCTGGCCCATCAAATGGACCTACGCACAATAATTTCTCTTCAAGAAAAAAATATGGTGGAAGTTCCTACAATAACGAGTCATCACAAACGATCTGTGAAGCTCACGTCTGCAAGCAAACACCTCAATAGTAGGATGCAGCAGAGGGAAAATTAAAAAATAGAAAGCATACAGCAATCTGATTAATTCATACATTCATGGCCGGAAGAATCCCAGCTTCTGCAGCAGATGATACATCAGACCTTGACAACAAGCTATTCAAAAGTTGTTCCCTTGTTTCCGCTCCTGTTTTCTTAGTTTTTGGTGAACTCACTGACAGAGATGTTCCGTCACTAAAGGATGGAGTGGCGCTTATTCTCTCGGCATAACTGGAAAATCTTCGGGGGAGGGTCAATGCTGGTCCCACAGATTCCAGGTTAGCCTGCCCTGTAATGCCTTTTGTACCTAGAGAAAGAGAAGTGGGACTGAAGGGAATATGATCTGAAAATCCAATTGAAGTCTCTGGATTGGAGGAGGTGTCTTTGGAATGCAAATTTGCCAAACCCACGCTTGAACTTGTTGCAAAGCTCGTATTTATCTGGCTAGTAGAAAAATCTTGCAATCCAGAAAACATTGATCCTGATGTCAGACTACTAGATGTCAACATTGCCAAACGAGAAGGCATTGTAACCGACTGATGGTGGTACGTGAATTTATCGGGCAATCCTGCACCACCCCAAGCCTCTGGAGGAGTTATGGAGGAAGAGTCATCAATCTTCAAAGGTGCCGTAGGAGTTGATACCAACTGCAAGAATGAAGAACAGGTGTCATTCTGCATTGAGTGCGGACAAATAAAACATGTTTGCATCGAAAGAACGAGTCTTAAAAAATCAAATACAAGTCATGCATTATTTATATAATTTTTATTTTTGGAAACTTCAATACAAAACAGGTGCGACTGTATAAAGCCAACACTATAACATGCATATATACAGGCAACATTATAACAGGCATTTTCCATTACGATAGTTTCTTCTCCCCCTTCTTTATCTTCTTCCTCTCTGTCTCATCTTTTTCTTTTCTTTTCTTTTTTTCTTTTTGACAAAGATTCGACCTGATTAGGTAACCAACAACTCTAACAACAAAATGAATTTTCCTATATGCACAAAACTTCCATAAAATCACGTAATTAGGTATCTTTTGCTTGATTTTATTTTACAGCTTAGCCTCACAAAAAATACCTGTCATATGGAGTCTCACTATGCAGAATGAATTCTTTAGTGTTTAGACTGTTTCATTAAATCACTTGACCCAACAACAGCATTCCAAAAGTACTAATAACGAGTAAATGTAGGCTATTCAATATGCTAGTATCTTGTGATTTTGACAAGGAATGGTCCGTTAAGACTTAGCTCACATCCAAATTGACATACATGTGTGGTGCTGATAAACAAAATCAAAATTTAGATGTACTTCACGTTGAAAAGTACAAATAAAGCAGTAAAAAATTAGTCCCATACTAATCATCATACTTGGAATCCCAATGCATTTTCTGATTTGAAATTGAAGGATGAAATGCAAAACCTTGTACGTAAAAACAATGTTTACATTATTAACACAACTGTTCCTTTGTGTGTTCCTCCGTTATGATGTGTCCTTCAACTGGTTTTTATATTGCTTTCCTTTTCTTTTTCACGTGTCATATGTTTTCCAAACTCCTCTCTTTTAAATTTTCACATGTCATATATTTTTTGGAAATGTCAACTGTGGACAATCTCTTATCAGCACACCTGTCTGGAAGTTGAAGTAGATTTCCAATCGAATATTGGATTAGAATCATTGGCCCCTTCCTCTGAAAGCGGGAATCTCCTAGACGAAGGAAACAGCAGAGAAGATTTCTTATCATGATCTTTTCTTGCTCCCCCTTGGTCATCCCACAGCTTATCAAGCGAGGGTGTAATTGGCTGAACTTCCACAAGTGGCGAAAACACCTCCATATCATCCTTATAACTACGAGGTGCATGTAATCTTGTTAAAGTTCCACCTGTCCAAATACTGCTTTGAAGTGGTGTCACCTCTCCAGTAGATAAATTGAGTGTGCTTGATATAGATCCACCACTGGCGGCTGGAAAGGAAGATAACTCTGCAGAGACACCTAAACGACCAGGATTGCGAAAACCAGATACTGTGGTGGATGTTGAAAGGGTTGATGATGTTACAGAGGGAAGCGGGTCAGGCATAAGAATTGAATCCTCTACAGCACCTCCCAGGAGAGCAGTCTCAGATGTGCAATTGTTTTCATTTACAACGAGAGGTTTTGATCTTTGCCAGCATAGATTTGTGACAGCCTGATGTATGTAAGAATACATTATTATCCACAAGATAAGGTTAATTACCGTAAAAAAAATCAAATGTGAATCAGCAAAGTTGCATCATCAATAAAAAAAAAAAAGCATTTTAAAAGTTAAAACCCTTGGATAGACATTGATAAGCAGAACGTAGTGTAACGGCGCATGAAATGAGCATATAGACAAACATCAGTCGTCATAACTATTCAGGTAAAAGTTTTGAGGCTATCTTCCGGCAACCCAACATGTTTCAAAATGCACTAGCCTCCTTGTCCGCAAGGATTGTTTCACACCATTAACGATTTAAGCATAATACATTTATCGGGAACAAAGCAATGACAAGCTTCTTCCCCAGTGAACATAAAAAATTTAAAACGAAAAACCCTCTTTGTGGCATCATTTATTTTACCACGACAGTATTTTGCGATCCAGTGCACTCCACACTAGGAGATATTTACCAAAAAACAGAAAAACGTAAGGAATCAAAAATGCTTGCAGAAAAATTCTGAACCTAAACCAAGAACTTACATTTTTAGCTCTCTCTCAGACACACACATGCACGCAGTTTCTTTCTCTCAAGAGTTGGATTCATATGGCACAGGGGATATGTGAATCAAGTTCTGGACTGAGCGGTATGGAAATTGGTTTTGGAAGAAATTACTGCCATGATTGAATTGGAGATTTTGGTGGTTGGATGTATGGTTTTGTGTGGTCATTATGATGTACAAAAACGGTAGATTTGTGATGCTTGGATGACGAAAAAAAAGTTAGAAAAAGAATTTGCCGAAAAGGAGGATATGAAGCAGGAGGTGCGGGTAGAATGATGGTGGGTGGTAGTTATGGTGGGGAAAAGGACTGATGTGCCAACGGATTAAGTTCGAGAAAGAAAAGCGCGAGGGAACGGAAAAGAAGAACAATAGCGTGAAATTTTGAGACTGAGGGAATGATAGAGGAAGGTGGTGGTTACGAGTATATTACATTTAATCCGAAAGAAGGAGAAGGGTGAAAAAACCAAGGAGGAGGTGGTAGTGGAATGAAAACATGTGAATAGCTATGACAAACAAAAGTAAGAGTGGTGGTCGGCAAATGACGGGTGATGGCTACATTAGACAATGTGGTGATTTCTGATAGTCTAGACAAGGTTTTAAATAAATTGTGATAGTCATCATAACAGAAACTCCGCTGTAGCATGCTGAAAATCTGGCTAATATATTTACCGTAACAGAAACAGACACTGACAGAACAAGTCTGGAACAACCGTAAATGGGAAAAATAGCTCAAAATTGGAAGCCACAAAGTCCCACCTCAAGTTTGCTTGTATTATGTAGCTACATCTTGGTTGGGATAAAGGCTCTCGAGTTAAGTATGTTGGTAGACGTAAAATGTTTTCTGCCATTTTCAACAGTATTTGATGGTTTTTATACCCAGCAAATTGTTCGGGCCCTTACGTGTGAGAAATTAATAATAACAGGCATTCACATTACGTAACGCCCATTTTTTACAACCGTGATTCAGACATGAAGAAGAAAGAAGAGAAAAGGTGGAGGAAGAAGATTGTTGGGGAGTAGGGGGACGGAAGTTATGAGAGACAAAGGTGATGAGTAGGAGGTGTGGGATCATGGAGACTAAATGAGAGTCAGAGAAAAAGATGACGTTGGTACGAACTTAGCAAATGGTGAAAACAATGGAAAGTAGTGATTATAGCTGCATCACAATTGGTGCAAGTAATAGCGGACAAAGTGGTGGAAGAAGTGAGTAGAAGTTATATTCAATCAGTTGGTGGTGGAAGTAGGAAAGTTGTATAGTACAATAGGTACCATAAAGGGGCAATTGTAAAGACATTATGCACATTTCATTTTCTCAACACAACCAGTTAGTTACCTTGTGGTGTTGCTCTGGAGGGATGGGTAGGTTGGTTTGTGTAATTTATAAAAAAAGCTCAATTGATACCTATATTGGATCAGTTAACCTCTGAAGTCTTTAAGAGAGACTTCCAGCATATCATGTTTCAAACCTGTGAAAGAATTATTTGGCCTAATATAATCGATCTTTTTCAAATATACTAGTCTGTCAGTTCTAATAATATATTCATTCTGGGATAACATAACTATTGCCTGCTTTTCAATTGGTGGGCCACTTGTAGAAGTTAAATAGTATTATAGGATGAAGATTTATATTTAATATCGGTACCAGATAACAGATTCTTGTTTTTAATCAGTACAAAAAGACTAATTGAGTTTGAGAAATGGGGAAACTATTATCTACCTCTTTAGAGGTTATTCCGAATTCCATGTTTCAAAATGGGAACTAATTTTGTTAATTATAAAAAAATATGTCACCAAACTCCCTCTCGATAAGTAGCCATTAGAGTTGGCAAGTGAAACACTAATAAATGGAAACATAAGAACAGACATGAAAAAGTTAAAAACATATGAAGTAAGATATATTGCTAAAATAGAAGCATGGATTTCCCAGCGGAAAGCAATAAATCATGCCACTCGCCCCCTAATATAACATGAGGCAGAGGATAATTTAGTTGTTCTGAATTAAAAGAGAGAGAGGGATAAGGAATGAATGTAGTGTTCATCTTACGAAGCAACAGATTGTGTTATTGTCGCTTTTTCTTTTTTCTGTGCAAGATTGTTGTGTTTTTTGGTAGTATGAAAAAAAGACCAACTAATTTAAGTCACTGTTTGCCACATAGAATAGGCACTCTTGGGGCCTGTTTGGTATGTGGGTTTGGGGGGGTTTTAGAACATGGGTTGAGGAATAAAACCCAACAATTGCATGTTTGGTAAATGCATAGTTAGTCCAGAGTTTGAAACCCAGCCCGCATTAGGCCCGTGAATTAAACCCAAGTTCATGGGTTTCATGAAACCCACCAGGGGGGGTGGGTTTCATATGTGGGTTAATGGGTTTAAGCTAATAAATGACATTTATACATCCATATATCCCATATACGTAAACAAACAGGGGTTTTGATTAAATTGGTTAAAGGGCACAATAGTCATTTATATACAAATATATTATCATAATAGTCATATATCCGTGCACATACCAATCATGAGTATGGACGGCATTGAATGTTGAATCCCATCTTTGAATCCCATCTTTGGCTTTGGAAGGGTTTGGACAAGCCAATCCAAATCCCTCCCAAAAAACATACCAAACAGGCCCTTAATGTAGAATACACTAGCAACACATGCTTTTTCACAAAAGCGTAAAAGGATATGCCAAATGATTATCAAGAAAACACAGACATCCTAACTAAGAGATTGAAATTGAATGAAAGAAAATCACCTCAGAATTGCCATAAGCACGAAGAACAGTTAAAGGTTGTGGCTTTCCACGGACATCATAAAATACAATTCGTCCATTGCTCGTTCCTGCTGCCAGTACCAATCCATCGTCTCTAAATGCGAGGGAAGAGAAAGGAGCCTCATAAGGAATACAAAATGAGGGTTTCCGAGTTCCCGAGTCAAAAGTGTGCAACTTCTTATCCAGACCAACACTAGCAATTATCTGCCACAGTTCATTGGAGTAAAGTAAGGAACAGCAGGATGCAACCCAAATATTGACCTTGGAGAAAAATATCTTCTCTCTTTTGAATAAACGACATCAAAAAATAACATTTTTCATTGGCGTTTTCAAGATTTTTATTTTACGCAAAAATATGAAGTAGAACTGCATAATCAACAAGAAACCTTATCATTTGACGGTGAAAAACTAACACCAGAAGTTGGTGCAGAATGCTGCTTCAACCAAGAAACCTGCGAAGTGAAGAAATGGCCATTAAAACTTATTGCATCTTTTGTTGTTCAAATACATGAAACAAACTGCAGACACGTATCATATCAACCTAAAGAGTAAATAAAGGTGGTGCATGAAAAGTGGGTCACTTCGTTCTATAATTCAACCCTGGTCTCCAAATTAAGGCTGGCATGCTAAACAGAACAAAACCCCAAGAAATGGTTCAGAACGTGGTGCACTAATTTGCCTAGCACCGAACTAGAATCAGTGAGTTGAGTGTGAATCTGAATTAAAATAATGGGTTAGTGTGATCAAAAGCATGGATTTTGAAAGATCTCTAAACCTGCCAATGTCATGTTAATGATTGAAGATCTAAGCTATCACAGTGCAGTTGGATAGACTAAAACTTATCCCTATATCCAAATGAATTCGTAGGTTGCGGTACTTGAACAAGCAGCCAAGTTAAATCAAACAAAAGTGCTTTCCACTGAACCACCCCACTTTTCATGCGTGCAAAAAAGCTGTTAATTTATATTTTTTAGGGAAGTTAGTTAAGACCAATATCATTGAACTGATAAATTATTAAGAAATTAAGTAAAATTATTTAAGAAAATTCCAATATCATATATGTAAAAGAATCAAATACTATATATCAAATAAATGTTCTTAAGGCTATTCTAAAATTGACTCTTAAAATATATCCATTTTTATAAAATCTAACTTCTCAAGAGCAAAAAAAAATAAGTTTTTTATTCCATATCTAAAATATAGCCTAGCGCCAGCCAAGCTTCGACCGCAACTGCTCGTCGCTTCTGGCCGGGAAACAAGCCACCTGTTGCCTATCTCACACCCTTTCTTATTATTAGTAAGATAGGTTGCCCCTTTCCCTTTTTAACAAGACTGTAAGCTTCTAAAGCTCCTTCCTTCAGCTGGGTGCGCCTTCACATTTTGGATCGTCTTCTGCCCAATGCAGTATAACCCAAACATAAATGTTTTATGTATATCATATTTTATATACACCACATAATCCATGTATACGTATATATATTATAGTGTAACACACTTGATGACATGCATTTCCAAACCCAACACTATCACCCTCTTGCATCTGCACCGGCAGTAAGGTTCAAAATACTCCTACCAATTTCTTCTACACATACGAGAATTGAGCCAAGTCAAAAATAAGTAAAATATATCATCAAAATCATGAGAAATCCCTTTGCACATTGCTTGCAGAAGTATTTGAACAATAGGCTGGCTATACACCTATAGTTCATCTCATAGTTTGCAATTAATGGGAATAACCACACTATGTTTGGTGAGAAATAGTTTCTGGTGATATCATATTTAGTCATCTAAAGGCAGTCAAATATTAAATATCAAACCTTTGGGCTGCGACCGGTCGTATCCCACAGATGAACGGACCCATCATCACCAGCAGTCACCAAAAGGTGTCTGCTAATCCGAGAATAATCAAGCACTCTCAACACCTGGTCCCATAACCATCAGACAAACATCTAGCATATGAGAGAGTGAAAGTAAACAAATAGCCAATGCCAAAAAAGGATTACAATTATTAGTGGCTTTCCAGAATAGTTGGTCCCAAAACAAAATAAACCACCTGTCCATTAGGATCCTTGAGTTCAGTAGCCCTTGCACTAGAAGCAAGGTTGTGAAGAATAAGATCCCCATTAAGACTGACAGAAGCCAAGTGCTCGTCTTTGCAGTTGTACATTGCACCGGTTATCGTATCAGTATGACCTCTCAGCCATTTGATACAGCGTTTTCGCTGCAAATCCCATATTCTTACAACTCGACCACTTCCTCCAGAACAAATGTATCTGGATCCTTTGTTGCTAAAGTTGATAGTGTATATAGACTCCTGCAAACATTATGGAGTAAAAAGTACAGACAGATCAAAAACAAATTAACACGTATGTCACAGAGGAATTCCAATAATTTGGATATATTTCTCACCACAGCTCTTCCTGGTGACCAATCGTGGCCCATTGGATCCATTACACAGATCCAATTAAATGGTAAAAGTTCTAACTTGAAAAACCTGGTCAAGATTACCATTACCTTCTTAAAGATATCATTCAGACATCGTAGCCAATGCAATGGTACTATTGTCCACAGTTCGGAGTCTAATGGAACTTTAAGTCCAACGGATATGCTTGTTAAAAAACTTTTTGTCTTTGCTATTACCCATATATTCTTGATTTAAAAGTTCAATTGTGCAGGCAGGTATGAGGATTTTTAAGTAACATAAATATTCCAGACAACCTTTTTTTTTTTAATTGGTGTTTCTGTTCATCTTCATAGCTTAAAGAGGGAAAATTTAACTCAAGTATGGAATTGAGGTTCTAGTTAAGTCGCAGTAAGACTCAACTTGTCCCATTGATATTTACAGGTGAAGTTCGGAGAATATACGTCATGTCTACTAAATTAGATCCAACATAAAAACACATACACTAACAAAAAGTTTTTTGCACTTCCCAAGAACATATTTTTTCTAAGCAAAATACAGTCCTAAACCATCAAAATGCAGCCATTCCCCTTACCATTAGTGTTCTTCAATGTATCTTTACCTACGAAGCATGGATACGGATACGGGATATGATTACGATACGATATAGGTACGGCGATACGACAACACCTTAAAAAATAGGATACGAATATGGCTAGGATACATCTATAATAAAATATATTTTATATTTTACTATTATTTAACAAGTTAAAAATTATAATTTTTAGTAATTCTTTAACAATAATAACAAAATTAGCAATTTTTACCTTGAAAAAAAATTGTAATATTGTCTTCTTATAATATATTCATCTGGTGAACAAAACCATGTAAACGAATTAGAACCAACATTTAACTAATTGATTTGCTTACAAGTATTTGTTTCTAAAGTTATAGTGCAACTAGTTCATTTGTTTATACTCTTTTGACATATAATAGTAGATAATACTTTTAGAAACACTCATGTCTTCAAAATCAAATCGAATTTTGTTGATATTTTGCATTGTATGTAAACTCGAAAGGAAAAGGTATAGATTAAAATTAAAAATTGTAGATCTTCCTCTGTGTTGAAATATCCACATATTTTATTAATTATTGGATACGTATGATGTGTAACCGATACGGATACATCGACATTGACGAGTATCCGTGCATCATAGATCCTTGATGACAATTTCATTATCCTCCCCATTGTAATATAAAGTAAACATACAAAAAACAGATTCATATACCCATTAGGCTTCCCGAACCAGACGATTACCTCAATGTTATCACCGCTATCACTGCCTGCCACTGGAATGGTCCCTATACTCTGCCCATTTTCCCGCCACAGTGATATCTTCTTATCGTCTCCGGCACTTGCCACCACCAAATCTACAACAACCATAAATCCCAATTGAGACCCCCTTAGCCCAAAAATTGAACATACAAAACAAAAACGACTATAACAACCAAAATTATTATCAACTTGAGTGTTCTATACAACTAATCTGCAATGTCGACACATCCCCTTGGAGACCCACTAAGCAAAAATTCAAAATATTGAATATTAAACTCAAAACCCATTATAATCAATCAAGCAAATTTATCAAATTAAGAGTAACATATAGTAAGTTTGAACCCTCACTTGTGTGGTTCCACTTGACTGAGTTGACTTGGTAACCCGGCGAGGGAGTGTAACTTAGTGTACAAGGATCGCGTGGCTCGACAGAAATGTCGAAGAGCTTCACAGTGTCGCCGCCGCTCGCAGCTAGCAATGCCATCGATGGATCAGCGAAGCTCATGGTAATAATTTAGAGAGAGGAAGTTGGGTTTCACATAGACACTTTGGTCACAGCAATTTAGAAAACGTGTCGAATTCTTGTTCAAATGAAAATGGGGAAATTAAAAGAAGGAAAACAATAAATTTTGAGGGAAAAAAGAGGGTTGGTGTATTTCTTCTTTTGAAGTTCGAAACCCTAATCTCATAGATATCTTAAGTTCAAAAAAACCTGAGAGAGAGAGAGAGAAGATGTATCGTGTGCGGACTCGTGTGCGGACTAAAAATTCTTCTCTTTCTTTTCTCTTCATTCGAACCATTTAGTTTTGGGTTAATAACCTAAATAACCCTCCTACTATATTCTTTGTTTTACTTTGGCCCCTAAATTTTATATTATTTCAATTTGGCTATTTATTGTCTCACCCTCATTCATTTGTCCAGTTGATATATTAGACAATTTACCCCTAGCTTAAGATAATACAATAACTACTCCAAGTAATGTATTATTACACTAACTTATACAAAGTCTATCTAAAAAGTTTCTAGGTTTTCTTCTTTTGATTATTTATCTTAGTTTTTTAGTACTCTAAGTCGAAGACTTATTACTCTCAAGTAAAATAAGGTTATTGGTTGTGATTCTAGTTCACAGTTTTGCTGCTTTAATGCTTTAATCCCTCTTTCCAATAATAGTCAAATTAGGATAATATTCACGTGTAATATTTAAATTAGAATTTATCATGCCACTAATTGAACAGTTTTCAGGTATATTTACCTTTCAAGGTCCACCTTGTTTTGTCCTCTTTCGCCATTGATTTTTGAAGAATGCTTCTTGTTCCTCAAAATGACATTGTTTTACACATAAAATGACGACGTTTTGTGTGTAAAACGTTGTCGTTTTGGGAACAGCATCCTTGTTATATCCCAAGCTAGTTTTTAAGTACTAATATTCGTCTTCGAACTACTGAAAAAACACACGGCATCTTCTGGCATTCATCAATTCTTTCTACTATCATTATAAGTTTATAACCAAATAACCTTTATCTCTTTTGATAAAGAGAAAAGATAAACTAAGATTGTAGGAAATGACAGTTTGAGAGAAATTTTAACAAATATATAGTATTAAACAATTTTATTCAATATATAGAAGATTACAAGGACCTTACTAACTTTCCAAAGGGAAGTTTCACTCACACATAACACTCAAAATAAACATCCAAAACTCTCAACAGATACTAAAAATAGAATATTTAGCTAAACTCTTATGAACTCAATGAACTCTGATGACTTGATGTCAATTATAATGTCGATAACCTCCTTTTATAGAGGACTTGAACTGGTTCCCAAATTGTGATTCGAATTTTAAAGAATTTTTTAAGCGGTCCCTTCTAGGGCCATCTTTTTAGAAAGTAACAAATGGTTTCTTAAAGTTTCTTGGATGTTAATATGAGACATGTCCTTTCCCACTAACCCTTATCGGGGAATCTATCCTTCAATTGCACTTTTCGAGATTTTGATATCTGTTGTTGTCAAATGTGTCATTGCCTATGGCATCTCCATCGCCTCATCCTACCAATTCTTTGATGATTTCTTCAATGTCTTCTAAGACTTAACTAGTTCCTGGTAAGTTTCTTATTAAACCATTTGCAAGGGTGTTGAACATATAGGTGTGCTTAGTTATACTATAAAATGCACACAGAACTATAATCCTCTTATTTTCTTCTAATAAAATAAAGTTTTGTTGAGGATCAATGATATGTTTGAATATTTATTTGTAATTTCTTTTATCTCAAATGCTAGTGATGCTTCAATGGATTCCTTTTGAATTTTGTTAGATTTATTCAGATTTCTTTGAACATCAAATTGGTCCACTTTACAAGTTCCTGCTCCTCTTGCCATAAATTTTCAAGGATTAATTTGATTTAATGAATTCCGGGGAATAACTATTCCTTGTGCCATTTTGGCCTAACATGCAAATTCATATAGATATAGACTAATCTTCGTGCTTTATGGCCTTAGCCTTGAAGAGGCATTCAGACATTTACTCTAGATATTTGGATGATCTAGTGTTCATGGCTTCTAGAAATTCATTTTCAAAACACCATAACTTATTTTCTTGGTTGAATTATACCAAACTCTTAGCTTGAGGTGATCATTGACCAGTCCCTTAATGATTTTTCCTCTACTTGGGATTTTGAACTCCCAAAGTTTCTATAAAAACTATTATTATTCCTTTTATGGTAGATGTTTTTGTAGTTTTTATTCGTAAACTTTGTATTTTGGAAGAACTCACTCATTCTATGTTTTGTAACAACTCTTGGCCATTTAGAGAAGATGCAATCTTCTCTAGTAGATTCTTTCATCATTAATTTGTTTCTTTTGCTTAGTAATACAAAGTATTCTTTCAATATCTTTATTGTTTCGAGAATTTTTTTTGTTTACAACTTGTTGATTCATTCATTATTTCCTTGAGGCTAATGGAGCCCCAAATTGAGCAGTCTTTATCTATTTCTTTAGATCCGAGGAACCAATTTCGAGTATCTTTAACTTATTTTTTGTTCTTTAGATCATAGTCAATTTTTTTTGGTAAGGCTTTTTGCAAAACTTCGTACTATAATTAAATATGGATAATATTATTTCAAGTGGCTTTCTAAAATAACCAAAATAATGATAGAAACTTTGAATCGTTGTTAAAAGAATAGTCGTGAAGTTTGAGTTTCATGTGTATTAACTTTTGGGCTAAATTTAGTTTTGGAAGCGTTTAAGCTTGAGAATGATAGGTAATTTTTTACAAATCTTTAGGTCAAAATAATATTACCATTGAATTCGGAAGGTAAAGAAAACTTGTATATTGGGTTGGATGGGTGATATGGTAATTTTGGTGTTTTGGATACTTTATTTTGTAGAAGATCAATAATGGTTATTGATTGAGATATTGGTGATTCAAGGTGAATCTCAAGTGTTCCAAAATCACTTAAGATAGTTTTAGAGGTTAGAAGTTAAAGAAAATAAGTTTGGAGGTGTTCCGAGGCTTGAACCCATTTTGAAGAGAATTTGATAAGGAAAGAATTTGATACTACCTTAGTATTTTGACCATAATTTTTTACCTCGATCTTCAATTGAGCTGATTTTTTTGGCAGTGAAAAAAAGACTTCAAGCTCTATAAAAAGTGCATTTCATGAAGAAAAAAAATTGAATTGACCTCTAATTAGGTCAAAATCACGTTGGAAGTTTGGAATGGAAAAAGAGCGCGTTAAGATGTGCATGCAAACTCGGCTCGAGTAATTTTGCATCGTTAACCTATTTTGGCACTATTTAAACCCTAGTGGTCAGTTTTAGGGAATTTTTACACGAGTTCCACATATAGGAAATTCCATAAAGCATTTTAAGATTAATTTCCTACAGAATCAAGGTAGGGTTTCTTTCCCCTTCCTATTCATAGAGGCTATGGCTATCATATGCACTTTTGACTCCTAGTTGTATAAGTAATATAGATCGACAATTATTTTTTAGATTTCTAGTTGTAAAAGTATTTGTTTTTGATTTCATGTACATTTTGAATTCACAAACCTTAAATCTTGAATAATGTCAAATTGAGAATGTGTATTTCGCGATCTCATGTGTTTTTGCTTAAAATTCTCATTGCTTTATGACTTGTCAACAATGTTGTGATACAAGTGATCAATTTGAAAAGTGTGAATAAATCTCTTGTATTGGTGAGATTAATGAACTTGAATACACTCGAACTTGTATTGCAAAGTATTTAGATGAGTTTCTTACCTCGAGGGGTTTGAAGGTTCTCTATCACTCGTACTAGGGTGTTGGTTTTTTGTAGGGTTTCAATTCAAATATGTTTGAGACTGAGGGTTAGTATACTACTCCTGAGAAGATTTCATTAAATATGGTTGCATCAATATACACACTTCCTAAAATATTGTAGCCCTGCGGCGATTGATTAAATGGTTTGTGTTTATGATGGGGTGGACCATATATATTGATGTATGAATTCTTTCTAATCAACCAACGTACATAAGATAATCCCGTTATAAGTTGTTGTTCTTTAAATGATCCATTCTATGATGAATTTTATGTACATGTATCGAAACTTGAGACCATTATTTGTTAGATCATATTTGTAATTGGTAAATTTCGTAGAGTCCATTGTAAAATCTCAACCTATTCCATGGTCATGATGCTATCAAGTTCAAAGTCTGAAAGCAACATTGAAAGGACGAGATCATGTGTCAAATCTACATAATTGAACCTCTGCATGCACCTTCATGCTTAGAACAAAGGTAATGACTTAGACACCTAAGATGAACCCTTAGTTATTTTAACTTAGGATGATTAGGATGAAAATAGAATTAGAAAGTGATACGATTATGACTCATAGGTGATTTTAAAAGAAAAAAGTTTCTAAACCACTTTTTTTTTTTGAAAAAATAGTTTGAGTCATAATCGGAACCCTCTTGGAGCAGTACTCTTTAATGCTTAATAGAACAAGTTTTTGCATGGTTTTAGGCTTAAAAACCTACAGGGATCGATCTACGCTCATTAGTCTTCGCTAAAGCGGTTTCTTTATGACTTGAGGAAGGAAATAAAAAAATGCCACAAAAGGCAGCACAGGACTCGCTCTATGAGCTCACTCGAGCAGTCTCATGGTCGCACAAGTGGTGCCCATGGTTGCTCGAGCGATGCTTGCCTTAGTCGTGTTTGAAACGTTGTTTTCATTCCAGCGACAAACACCCTTCCACCGATTGAGCGGTCATTCGTAAATCTATGTTTTTTTTATCTACTAAGATTACCCTTATTCCAGACCTATAAGTAGGGAGAATCTTTCCCATATCTGGGTTAAGCCTCTAAATCCTTTAGAGAGATTTCAAATAAAGAAATCCATTTCTCTATCTTGAGAGCTTTCATCACAACTTGAATCTCTTAGATTCAAAAGCTACTACTAGTGATTCTATCAAACCTCACAAATTGGTGTTGAAGAACTTGTTGGTTGAAAAAATCATTGGTGTGTGCATACCGAGGATTGTTGACGTGCCCATAATCGCTCAAGGCCTAGAAGAATTGTGCGGCAGGGAAGTCCAAGTGAAACTACACTAGACGTTGGAGAGGGACTTTCGGCAAAGAGACATAGCAAGAAAATGAGCATCTTACCATGATATTGGTTGAGGTATAAGTTTCGAGTGCTTGTATGTTGATTTGAAGAGTAGTGGATTAGGCTTTGGTGAACATAGCGAGGTTCCCCACGGTTTTTCTCGAGTAGGATTTTTTGTGTCAATAAATTGTTAGTGTTCTTTACTTTATATCGTATACACTTGTGATTTGTTAGCACACATGGGCACTATGTGCTTGTGGAATTGATTGATTGAATAATCATTCATACATAATTGTGCATTGGGTTTGGAGATTTGGGATCGTCATAAGATTGATTGAGAGTGAATTAATTGCATATTAATTAAAATCAATCGTCATGAGCAAAGGTGGTTATGGAGTTTAAAAGGGGTTCTCATCGTTTAATTTCGCACCTGATCGATAAGAGATAATTGTGGTAGACATAAGTTTTAATTGATAAGCAATTTGGGCTCAATTGAAAAACCTATTCACCCCCTCTAGGTAGAGTGTCTTGGTCTCCACATGTATAATCGTGAGGGAAGATCCACATCGAGTTCAACAATAAGCTTCTTCCAAAAACTTTTCAAGTAAAATGCATAATATTTCTCATCATACAATCATCATGCAACCAAACGAAACACATCACTGACCAGATATCCATGAGGCACCAATTCGGAGCTAAATAAATCAGCAAAATAAGAGACATCAACCCATAAAATATATCTAAAAAACTATTTCTAATAAAAAGTTATACATGCCTCCATCAACTACACTGCTTAGATGTTCTTTCGTCTGAGTGTTAAAATGTAATACCTTATGGTATTATGACAACTTGAAAATTGGTGGATTTTTACTCGTTGAATTATGGAAATTATCATGTTCTTTTATCTTCTTGAATGTTTGAGATGACCTATAACCAGAGAACCCATTAGCATTGGTAATGGCAACACCGACCTGGTGGATATAGACCACTTTATTAGCATTGTTTACATAGCAAAAGCCTACCTTTTTGCATTCTTCATAATTCTGGTAGCCCATGCATTTACAATTCTAAAAACAGAGGATATTAACATGGAAACACTGCTGAAAGATGGGATAATGACATACATCCCAACTATGGACATGGTATATATATCATAAAAATTCTTCTGAATCATTGAATGACTACATAAAGTAAAATTAACTTTTTTTTTTACGGGCATTGAGGCTGGAGTTGTAATATCATCCTCTAATGTTGCTCTAAATATTTAGTTGCTAAATGCCTCTATTAGTTCTAATTGTCTCTGTTTTTAATTCTTAGCCTTATTGTAGTTCATTTGATTTTATGTTGCATAAAGTGGTGCAATGAAAACTCAAGAATGTAAGTCAAATGATTTTTGTTAAATATCCCATAAGTTTCATCCAAAGGTCTAATAAGAGTGTGGTGGGTATGACTCATCAATGGTTGTTCAATATGATACGAAAGATGTTCAGCACATTAATGCATTTTCAATTTTGTTCATATTGACTGCATTCCAAATTATTTGAATAAATGCAAAAATAAGGCAAAAATTGTTGTGATAATGGCAAAACACAAAAGAAGATCCCATTGCAAGAGATCATGGTGACTCTAAACTTTGAATATCGTATGTTATACAAAATGTTGCTTAGTAAGTGTATATTAAAGAAGAAAATATAAGAAAAATAAAAGGAAAAACTCGGATAATAAAGCCATTTGCCAATGAAGTTTTGCACTTCATAAGAAGCTAGGAAAACCATCATTCCATTACAGGGACAGTCTATTAGAAATTATTGTGACGCCCCAAAATCCAGGGGTTCTTTCTCAACCCTTTGATCACCCATCAACCCATGAAAATATTCGTGGGTCGTGAGTACCATATAACCCGATATCATGTCGTTACACTTCATTCACCAGGATCATATCAAAACAGAATTTGGGCAAATCTCATTTGCACGGAAGCATTACCCAACACATAACCTGTTCACATATTATTATATGACTATTCCAAGGTCCACATACCAAAGTTAAGGACTAAAAATTTAATCATTTACATCATCCAAGGAAAAGAGCTCAAGATGTGAAAATTCGACAATGTCACAGTTCAAATTTCAATTTTTAAGAAGAGTTATTGATACCTGAGCTCTCTGGTTGCCAGGTACCGGTACTTGCAAGATGTGGTACCGATACTTGGGCCCACGACAGGTGTGGTACCAATATCTGTGAGCATAGGTACCGATACTTGAGCCCACTGCCAACGAAATACCAATACTTGTAAGCCTAGATACTGGTACTTGAGCCCACTAAAAGTTATGTACATGTAAGGTACCGGTACCTAGGGCCCAGATTTCCCAAATTTTTCAGATTTCAACTTTTAACCTTACAACTCATATAACACCAATTACATTCATTTCTTTACAAAATCATAATATCCAAGAGTATCTCATTACATGCCTTTGTATATAAGTTATACAAAATCAAAATAGAAATGTACAAGGGACTACAAGATCCAAGTCAAAGACTACAACTCGACTCTATCCTCAAAGTGGGCCCGTAGGAGGGCCTTCAGCGCGAGCACATCGAATACCTGAAAAATGTTCCCACACGGGGTGAGCCGAAGCCTGGTAGGGTATCTCATATGGAGAATACCTGCCAATCCCAATGCATATGATATGAATATACATCAACACATCAAACATATATCCTAAGCAACATATATATACATGATGCCAAGCGTACCAATCATGAATGATTTCTCATGAATGCATGTTCAAACTCCGAACCCCTTCCCGGGTTCCCTTACACGACATATGATATTATGTCATGACATGAACCAGGCATTCCAATCCCTTGTCATTGATGCTACGCATTCAAAGACCATATGACATGAACTAGGCATTCTAAACCCTTGCCATTGATGCTACGCATCCAATGACCATTCATCACTTTTGTGTCTTTGTTGGGCTGATAATTTTTGGACATCACATCAACGGTCTACCAAACCGGCACGACAATTGAGGGCATCACACCTCCGGCTCCGAGTACGCCCTTCTTGTTATACTCGACATAAGTTTTCTATGCAATGTACCATGCGAATCAATTTGACCTTGATCCAAACTTTTCGAGCTCACCCATCAACTCACCATGTGGCGATTGACCAACCCATGCACCCACACACTCACACTCATGCTAATGCCCATGAATGTAGTGCAACCCGTGCATATGCAATTTAATGTACATTTACCATTTTCAAGTCATTATAAAGCTAACAATGACATGTGAGCATATGACAATACTTCATAAACATCAAATGTCCATTATATCATGAGACATATAACAACATTTCGTAACATCACTAAGTATGCTATAACATTTTCCATTCAAATAACATATTTGAACATCCGTAGGCATTTTATCAAACACCTTTAAGGTACAATTGTAAACATATAGCATGCCAACACATTTTACCACAATTCACATATTCAAGCCCAAATCAAGTTGACATAAGCCTAAAATGTCCATCAAATCACCCAAACATCTAACTAGTTCCACTAGTTACATATTACCTATGTAAATATTCTACATAGACATACTCATACCATATACATAATTGAAATTGAAAGTAATCCTAAATAGGAGGAAACTCTCACCTCATGAACTTAATCAAGGAAGAATTTCTTCAAGAATACCCAAGAAAATCTCATCCAAGCTCTAGCTTCCAACAACTTGATTTTCAAAAATGGTAGAAAGTGGGCTTTGTTGGTGTTAATGCGTAGGCCACGTCAAGTAGAACAACTTTTGTGCTTGGCCCAAAGAGATTCGACAGTTGGATCTTCGTAGATCGGAGGAAAAAGATGAAGAAGGAATAGAGTTTTTTTCTCTCTCTCTCTCTTCCAGAAAATGCAAGGAGAAGAATGGGGGGGGGGGGGGAATCTGATTTCCCCCCCTTTAAATACTCCTTGAAGGCTTAGCTCACAATGCGCCACATGTCTCGATTTTTCTGATATGATTTTTTATTCCGAATCAATTAAATCTCGTCTCGCGTTAAGTTCAGTACATTTTTATTCAACTAATTTAAATTATTTCCTGGGTTTCGCGAATAAAATCTGATTGTGTTTACTTTAGTCGCGCGACGCCTGATTGCCTTATAAAACACGAAAATTGATTGGGCAGCTACATTTCGCAATATGAATCCAACGGTGATGTACGTTTCGTCATTCGAGTTCTAGAAAAATTTATGTTTTTAACCTGTACCGTAATAACTAATTACCGTTTTGCCCTTTTTAATTAAATTTTAATTTTTTCAGGTTTTACAACTTTGCATAGCCACAACAAAGATGGCAAATAATTCTCAATTTGTAATAGAAGATTTCTATAGTAAATTCAATACAAGACAATCGGTACAAAATGCCCCGTTCTTTATAAGGTAAGATTAGATAAATAAACTAAATTCTCTTCAAAATTGATAGATTGGGGATGTGGAAGATGATTAGAGCATCCCGACCTCACTTTTTATATAATTTAGTTTAAAATAAATATAGGGACGACTATCATTAAACCACCCAATTCAACTAAAATAATAAATTACTTCAGCACAGGATGTTACAGTGCACAGGTCGACCCAATTGAATAGTGGATGCAATCGACCAAATTGAACAGTGGATGCTACAGTGCACAGGTCGACCGTGTCCATGTTTGTAGTTATAGAAGTAATTTTCTATACTTTCTCCATAATTTATGTTTCCCAATTCTATGAATGGGTTTGTGAATTCATAGGTGTTTCAATGATGGAAAGCAAAATTTAGGAATTATAATTGAACGACAAATGGAATCAAACCAAAAAATTTAACAAATGGAATAAAACCAAAAAAGCTACCCTAGAGGCCAGTTATAAAAATGCGCACATATTGCAATCACCCTAACTCTGTTCAAAAATAAAAGTTCAATCAATTTTCCAAATTGAAGAAGAGTTTCATACATGAAACTCAGTGACATTAACTAAAAATAATGAAGTAAATAAAACATGCATAACTATGGGAAAAAAAAATAAAACAGTGGTGGATTGACAAAAAATAAAATAAAAAGGAACTTACACAATGACAAATTAATGATCTTTTATTCAATTGGTTGGAGGGGTTTTTGGGTAAAATGGGTGTGTCCTCCTTGTGGAGTTTTGAAATTAAATTCTGATGGGGCCTCAAGAAGAAACTCTTTGGTGGTAGGAGGGGGTGCAGTTGTGAGGAGTGAATGTGGTAAAATAATTTTGGCTGCATCTTATTTCTATGGGGAAGGCTCGAATATGTTTGCTGAGTTTAAAGCTTTATGCGATGGACTACAGCTGATCATACAGTATGGCTTATCTTGTTATGAGTTTGAGATCGAATGTGATTCTCAGATTCTGGTAAAAATTGTTTTGGGTTCGTGTAAATGTCCTTGACAGTATATTGGCTTATTGAGGAAGATTAAAATTCTTTTGGGAAGTTTGAAGTTTAAATTGGTTCATATTTTTTGGGAAGCAAATTCGGTGGCGGACAGACTTGCGAACCATGCTGTTTTGACCAGTTCTACAGTTGATTATTTTGTAAATTTGAGACTTCCATGTGAGGTTGCTGCTGCATTGGTGAATGACCAGAAGGGCTTACCTGTTTTGCGTAAGAAAAGGTTTGTGGTATTTGATGATAAAGGCTAATGAGTGATTCCGAGTTTGTTTTACTAATGTGATTGAAGTGTGGAGGTTGTTCAATCATGGAATGGTGGAAGATGGCTATGATGTCTTGCTGATAAGGAAGGTTTAAATATGTCTGGGTTGGAAGTTTTTGTGTGTCTTTTGCTTTTAAGGCGTCTGTGCCTTGTTTTATGTTGATGGTTTTGTTAGGCGTTGGTTCTTGCCTTTGCTTCTTGTAATTCATAGTTTTTTGAATAAATAAAACCCCCTACTTCTACCAAAAAAAAAATGTCCCAAGATTGAGTAAAAACAAAGAGGACACTGCTCCAAATGTGGCACCTATATGAAAATGGCACCAAGTATCAGTATTTCATAAATTGCATGAATATTGTCGCTTGTCAATGGGGTGGGGCAGTAACCCACTTTAACATAAATACCAAACTCAAAGCAACCAATGGTGGTAGTGTCACCGTAGCTCTTTAATAAATTTTATCGAATACTTGGTAGCTACAATTGGTAAACAATGATAGTTAAGCACACACACAGATAAAACCTTGTATCAGTGAACTCGCTCATAACTTATAACCATTGAAACTAAGATGCACTCAAATGCTCGTCCAAAGAAATTTGAAAATCACAACATCAATTGCATTGACAGCCCTACAACCAAAATGAAACAAAAATATAAATCATTCAAAATTAAGGAAATGGAAAATTTGATGTTCATTGGCATACATATCAAACCCAAAAAAAGAAGAAGCCAATTAAGGAACCTAGAAACACAATTCACCGAAAATTCAGTCAAAATAACAAACAAACATCAGTGACTTATTAAATTCGCCAAGACAATCAAAAATAAAAACGAGAATAGACCATTTAACGAACACCAAAATTAAATTCACTAAAACAGTCAAAAACAATTCTCTGTTCTCTCATAGATTCACTCATTCTATGCCATGCTTCGAAGCTTAGGCGAGATTCACTAATTCGAAAACTACAATCAAACGTGCATAATGGTAATAGGAAGTGATTTGCCAGATTCGAGACTTTGAAGCTCTTTGAGGAATTTTGTCGAACATGTGGTCGTCATACTTAGTAGCTGATGGCTTTGTGTTCTGTGGGTGTGTGTGTGTGTTTTTTTTCTATGTCTGTGTTTTTTTGTCTTATGTGTGTGTACGTTTTTTTGTGTGTGTGGGAAGCAGAGAGGAGGAAGAGAGGATATGAAAGTGATGAAAAGTACCTGGAGGTGGTGGTGTTTGTGAGAGAGAGAGGTATATAAGAGAGTGACAGATAGAGACGTGGGAGAACCCTGGAACAGTCACACATAACACACACAGAGAAACACAAACGCAAACACAACACAAATAAAACATGATTGAGATAGAGGGAATACTGTGATTGAGGCAGTGACCGGCGTTAGCAGAGAGAGAAAGGAAGGGAGAGAGGGAGAGATATCAGAGAGCTAAGTGAGAGAGGTATGTGAGATGGAAAGAGGGCTGATTGAGAGAGACGCGTGAGCTGCATGAGCATCAGATAGTATGACACAGAAAGGGAGTTATAAGAGAGATAAAAATCTTAGAGTTGTGGAAGAAATAAAATCTTGTTCAAAAAATTGGGGGAAAAATTATTGCATTAGGACCATCGTATCAAATCTCCTCAAACGATTTTAGCTGCAAAAAGCTCAAGACAAATAATCTATCTACTTTATTATATATGTGTGTGTGTGGGGGGGGGGGGGGGGAGGTTAAAAAAAGAACGACAGAGAGAGAGAGAGATCGGAAAGGAAACGAAAGAAAAAGAAAAAAGAGAATATAGGTTGTGGTTGAGGGTTTCAATTGAATTTGGAGTAGATTGTAGTAGGTTTTGGTTCATGGGTAGAAGAATAGAGATGGTTTTAAAAATCCCGTTTTTGTTGGACAGACTATGCACATGGTAGAAAAATGGCAATAACTTCTTCTAGAAAACTCGGATTCGCGCACCGTTATAAGCATATGAAACTAGAATCAAAGCCCATTACAACGACTTAGGATAGAACACCAAATTATGCTCGAGGAAATACAGTTTTTAATTTAAACAAGGGTAAAAAATTTGGACTAATAAACATTTTTTCAAAATTTGACATCCTAGATAAAATTAGTCAAAAACATGGTCAATCAGATGACGATTAGAGGCCAAAATCTATGGTTAGAAAATATAGGAAGTCTACTTTACTATTAATTTGGGTGCATGTTGATTTAGTAAGGATAAAAATTGATTTTTAGTAAAGTCGCTCAAAGAATTCAAATGTTACTTTAACGCTTCTCAAGTGTTCGATGAAATGTTCAAAAGAGGAAAATTAGAAGAAATTAGCTTGAGTTAAATTGAGTTGAGTGTGATATGAAATAAAAAGTTAACAGGTTGAAGCTTCTCAAGTGTTCGATGAAATGTTCAAAAGAGGAAAATTATAAGAAATTAGCTCGAGCTAAATTGAGTTGATTGTAATATGAAATAAAAAATTAACAGGTTGAAGAGTAACGACCAACCGGTTCATTAAAGCCAATTTTGACAAATTTGATGTGATGTTCTAGACTCTTATGCAATTAATCTAAAACCTTATTAAGGTATTTAAAGGATCTTAAATAAATTCCTTATGAGTTTATTGGCTTACAAATACATGGAATGAGGATTTAAACTATAATTTAGGTGAGTAAAGTGGATAAAAGATGAATAAAATTTAGGGTGATTAAGAGTGCACCATTTGGAAGAGAATTTAGAAATACACTAACATGGGCATGAATACATAGCTACATATGCATAATTCAGAGTAACTACATATATAAGTGATATTTATATGTGGTAATTATGATGTATGGTAGGAACGAAAGTGTCGACTCCTTCGACAAGTATGCTTAAAATCTCATTTGAGGACAGAGTTTATGCGACATCTGGACTTAAGGTATGTGTATCTTTTTTGTATGCCTGAGATTAATATGTACATGCTTTAAATGCTATAAAATGTGTATTGATATGATTTGTTGTTTATGGTTAGTACTATGGATGAACTATATCACATTAATAGAAATAGCAAGAGAACGATTGAGCTTATTGGTTTATAAGCATGTGAGTAAAGGTGTTGTGAATGCTATACGATTATATTATATAATCGCTAATTAATAGAGATAGCGTTAAAGACTAATGTTACTTATTGTTAATAGGTGACTGTATGAATTATTATTTGATGTTAGCAACATTTAGTTATGTTTGGTGTTGTGGTTATCATAAGTGGTCTTACTGGGAAATATAGCCTTAGAGGCAATTGTATTGCTTTAGAGGTAAATGTATGGTTTGTGTGACAGATATTGATTAATTGATAATCAGATAGGCTACGTGGCAAATGTTACCTGCATGACATATACTATCGATATGATAAGCATAGCTAATGTGGCGTTTTTAGCCTGAGCCTATGTAGCGGTTTTAACCTGAGTGGTGGTAATGGTATACTCCTATTGGAGACTATGGTGTTTGGTGTATTATGTGATGATTGCTAAAGAATTATGAGAGCTTATATGTATTGGCTTATAAAATTGTTCAATTGTACTGATGAGACGATTATAGAAGTATGTGTTACTTGTTTTTGTCGTCAACTGTATATTGTTTATATACACTCACTGCGCGTGTGTGCTGACTCCCCTTAGTTTGTATTTATAGGTAGATAAGGAGGAAGGAATGTCCACTACTGAGTTTAGGCGGTATAAGAGGGAATTGAGTTCCTGTGTCTCACTGTGACATTTTGTATAATTAATTGAGCCTTGTAATTGGGGAAATAAACATTGTAGTATTTTACAGTTGTAAAAAAAATATTACTTTATGTAGAAGGTATGTTGGAATATAAAAGAAACATAAAAGTTATTTTGTCATATCTGACCGGTATGAGTTATTATTTTAAAATAAATATTTAAATATGGTACAATTTTGGACATACTGTTCTAACTTCGGGTTGGGGTGTGACAATAATATTATTTGGCTGATCTCAAATGGAAACCCAAATTCTTACTTAAATTTTAATAGAAAAAAAGTAAAAAGTTTGATTTGGTATAGACTTCTCCAATGGAGAAACTCAAATTTCAATGAAGATAAGCCTAAATTTAAAAGAGGGTAAAATATGACCATTAAATTTTTAAAAGAGGATGAAATCTCATCATAAGGGATACCATTTTTTAAACCCAAATTTAAATTTGGGTAAAAAACTCCTAAAAATGTTCACCAATTTTAGACCTATACCCATATCAAATGAAGGGAGACTCATTTTTTTATTCAAATAAATGGAGACTCAAATTTACACTTAAATCTTTAATGGCGAGATTACGCCATCATTTAAAGATCTAATGCTCTTATTTACTATTTTTTAAATTTGAATTTCTCTTCTTTTAAATTTAAATTTCTCAATTGGAGAGATTTATATACTAAATCAAGTTTTTTACTATTTTTTTTTAAAATTTAAATAAAGATTTGAGTTTTTATCGGAGGTGTTACAAAATATATTTTGCGGAAAAAAAAAAAAGAGTTGAAATGGAAAACTCAAAAACAATTTTTTTATAAATAACCAGTTGCCTCGTATCTCCTGCTAGCGCGTGTTCCACTGCTCAATCAAACCTCAACCAAAACTGCTTGTGATTCCCTCATTCCATTCTATTCTATTCACAGATAGTGAAAAGCTTAACCCGTCAGTTCTTCGCAGCCGCTACGTTGCCATTCAATCAGCTTCACGAAACTTCACTTCGACTATTCTCTATCAGGGTTCGTTTCTCCTCCTTTATTTCTATTTCCGTTTTCCGTGCACTTTCTTATATTTGATTTATCGGATTTATTTCCAGGTTTTGATTCCGATTGAGATGTTATATTTGAGAAAATAATTATTTTTTCTACATTATGAGTTTTAATTTTCTCATGAATTATCTTGTGTCGGAACGACCGTAGCTTTCTAGGTGTTTGGAAGCATGAGATTTTAGCATTAGGTTTGAAAATTGATGGAAGATTTGATTCAGAATTTGAACTAATGAGGTCATTGGTTCCATTATGAAGCCACAAATTCCACTCTCCCTAACGCAGCAGCATTAGGGTTGTTGCATACGCGGCATTTTTTTTATGGATTTGGGAATCAGTTTTCTACGAATGTGTTATTAAAATTGGGAACTGCAGGCAAATGTCATTTGTTGAAAATGCGTTGGTTTTTTTTGGGAAAAAGTGAAGCAGTGGATTACCAACTAATTACTTGCTCAAAGTAATTAGAGTGTGTTAGATTGTTATTGTGTATGTTCAGGGGCGGAGCTAGAAAATCGGTTGACACTTTATTAAGTTTTAATCAATTGATAAAAGGTTAGATGACACATTTATATCTTATTAAATTTTATTTGATACTCAAAAATAAAATAGATACGAAAGGACCAAAAACTAGAATACATCCTTTAAACTAACAAAGGGACGCTCTTCTCTCTCAATCTCTCTTTCTTAGGTGGTGACCCCGTTTTGGTTAGATTAAAGTAGTCTCATTAGATAAATATTTTCATATTTGGATTTTTCTAACTCCAATTCGTTTTGAAATTATAAGTTGTGACCCTAATTTTCATATCCTTTCAATTATATTTATACAATAACAAATTAATCATATAATTTTTTGATAAATCACAAAATAACTCTAATATGTTTAAAACTTATTTAGGAATGTCTGTAATATGTCGGAAGCATGGCCAAAAGTTATTACCATTTAGTTATGATTCTATCCTAATTGGTATGATAAAATATAATAGGGTGGACATACTTAAGTATACTCAATAAATACTTTGAATTTATATAGGTAATATTAATAAAAAAAATTTGAGGGTGGGCACATGCCCACTAGTCCCCACCTAGCTCCGCCCATGTGTACGTTTTTAGATCAGGGGCAATTGCCGTTTCAGTGGCCAAATGCTTACACTAAAAACCACAAGTTGTTGATTTGAATACAACGGTATCCACTTTGTATAAGTAATGTCAAAGATTAGGTGCAGTACCCCTTTAATAGGCCCTGGTTTATTGGGGGACAAACTGTATAGCTTCGTGCAAGGTCTTGAGGAAGAAAAACAGAGTTCTTTTATGAGCGTGCCAAAAAAATGGGAAATCTAAGCGTCATGGAGATGATAAATGTGATATGTCTTGAGAAAGGGATATTACAACAGGAGGGGGAGAGAGAGATGGTGGGAACTAGAAACTGCTATTTTTTTAAAAAAAAAAGGTGCATTACCTATATCAGCATCCCTTAATTGAAAATGCTAGTAGGGGTAGACTTGTTACCTACCTAATCTTTGATTTATTTTCACAAACTGGTTGTCTTAGAATTGAGCCCATGGAGCCCAACATGGTTATTGCTGTACTGGGTAATGGCCTGGGGGCAATAATTTGTGATAGTAATTGGTTTTGCAAATTATGCAAATGGTTGGAGAACTTCAGCATTTGATTTTGTAGTATGAGTTGTAGTGAAGGTTGCCAGTATTTGTAAGCTACAATTCCATCTATAAATACGACACTATTTTCCATGTTCTGGAAAGCTGCTGACAAGCTTCTTGTCATTAAGGTTAGGGAAAGAAAACCTCTGCTATTGATGGATCTGCACTATATTCATTTTGAAGGTGAACATATCAAGCTTCCAATATAACTTTTAGCTTGATGGCATGATCGTGAACAAAACATCTTCACATTAAGAGAAACATGTTAATGACTTCCTTTACTACAATTGAGCATAAAACATAGGCCGCGTGAATTGACAACCTTGAAGGTTCATTGCATTAGGGCTCACATGCATTGGTGGAAGGTTTCCTGGGGAAGCAACCTAGTTATTGGTAACTATTCCCAAATTATTGTCGAGTGAGTGGCAGGTTATTGGATTTTTTTTTTTTTTTTTGTCATTGTGAATTCTTGGTTAATTCTCATTGTATGTCATTCAGTCTTATAAATTGATGCTTAGTAATTGTTAATGCGTGCAAATTTATGGACTGATGCCATTTATATGCAGCTGGTTGGATCTTTGAAGAACAAACTTTTAGTTTTGGAAATAGACATGGATTCATGCTAAATATTACTGTAACATATAAAACCTTTTATTTTTTAAGTATGATTTCGTGAGTAACATTGGCGAACAACTAGGGAAGATTGTTAGGTCTTGGATTTTAGATTGACAACTTCATGACTTGTATTTAGCTCTAGGTTGTGCCTGATGACTTCAATGAAGGAAGAACAAAGTACAAGCCTTAGACAGTACTAGAGGATTCAAAGTTTTAAAAAATTTGCTGAGTTTTGGAAAGTGGACTAGATCAAATTGAAGACTCCAGGCTCAACAGGACAGTGCTTTAGTGTATTTAGGACACATTTTAGTTGTAGGCACATTCTCCGAGACAGCTCCACAAACTGGACTTAAGCATTGAATAACAGAAGGAAAAAGGCTAGCAGCATTGGAGTCAACTGGCCAGTTGACCAGGTGGAGTCAACTGGCAGCTTGTCAATTGGCTAGCAAGCTTGTCTTCTTTTGACAACTAGCCGTTATTCTCACCCCTATATGTATCAAGTGATATTCCTTAGATGTGTTTGATGTATTAGGGTTCTCTGTCACTCCTATACAGATCCATGTACATTAAAAGAGATAAAAAATAGTATTTATCACTTTGCCCTTCCATTCTAGAAGAACTTGTAGCCGTAGGAAAGAAGCTGGGAAGCTGACTTCTTTAGATGTTTGGGTTTCTTCAAATGATCATGTATACTACTTTCCATTTATACCATTAGGTTGCTCATACGAGTATTACACACTTTTTATGAGGAGGCAAAGTTCCAGGGGCGCTTGTTAGACTTCACTGTGCATTTACCGTGAATCTACATTTTGTTGTGGTGGACATAATTGTAGGTTAGCTAAAGTAGCAAACCTTCACCAAATTCTTGGTAAAGGGCCTTGTGGGGACGTGTCGCGTAGGTTAGATGATTGACCTTCTTGTAATCCTCTAATTTGTTGGATTGACTTTGACAATTCCTAATTAGTGGAGGAACTCCACAGTGGATAATTGGATATGCAAAGAGTGGATGTAGGTCGACTAAGCGGAACAACTATCATGATGTGTTCATTTGGTTCGATTGATTTCAATATTGTGATCATGTATGCAATTTATATGTTAAGAGTTGAATCTGTTGACTGAAGAATTGAGCTTATTATATACAAGTCTTTCGTGCTATGAACTGATTCCCTATCTTGATATATGTTTGTTAAAGCATGTTAATGGCACACAAATGCTGCAAAGTGCATTGTTGATCTTTGTTAGAAAACATCAGGAGAAAAACAGTAGCTGACAGTTAGGAAAAGTTACTTTTCACAGTAACCACACAATCTGTCACTGGAGCATACTGTTTCCTCTTTTCGCTTTCAGCCTATTGAGCTTAATTAGACTTCTCCTTGGCAATCCGATTCTCACATTGAGAAAATTGGGCCTACATAATTAGTTTGTGAAAAGCGTAAAATAACCAAAATGCCCCTAGATGAAAACCTAGTAGAAAGTTATCACAAGGTCTCGAGCTTAAAAAGAGAATGTGCTAGAAAAATTCGGTAGTTCTATTGACCTCCAGGGACTCATTTCAAAGGAAAGGAAGGGCCTGAATTCTATCGGGAGTTTTTGATAGCTTAGCAGAGAGCATAACTAGCTATAGATAAAGTTAGATGAACATCACTGGATGGGACAATCTTAGCAATAACCAAAAACTTAGGCTTTTAAAAGCATGAGAATGCCAGTTTGAGTTTAATAGGTTCCACTTGTGTAAAGATCAAGGAAGCAAAGAGATTTCATTTTGGTTAAGAGTGTCGGTGTCGGACAAGTCTGGACATGGACACGCTAAAATTGGATACATTTTGGACACATGACCGACATGTTAGGGATACGTTGAGGACATGCGACCGACACTTTGAAGGACACGTTTTGAGATTTTTTTTAAAATTTTTAAAAACTTGTCAAATTACTTTATAATTAAGGAATTTTTTTTTGTGATTTTGGAGAGATATGGGTCAAATGCATAATATAAAAAGAGTTATATTCATTATATGAATGTAGGACATGGATATAAGATAATTTCGGACACAATTACGAAATTATATACTATTGGAATAAACTTTCCATACGAAAGTAATATGATAAAAAATGGGGTTATAAAATTGGGGCTCTTTCAAATTAATGACAATTAGGGTTACGAAGTGGAATATTTTTCAAAATGAAAATTGTATTAGTCATTGATTGACTAATCATGGATGTTTACGATGTATGTATATCGATATATGTGATATTGTATATAATATATTTTATTCTATCATATCATGATTTGAGTTATTAGAATTGAGAAAATGATAAATTAAATGATTATTATGAAAATATATTTATTTTATCACATGATTATGTATATACTAGGGCTAATCCATGCCTTTAGGCACGGTGCAAAGTGAATGGTTTTGAGAGGGGTGTTGGTGGCCGTTGGATAAGTCTATTTGAGACCGTCGGATGGACTTATTGAAGCCTATCCTATTTTATATTTTATATATATATATATATATAGCACACAACGAATCTGTGCTCTACTTTTTTGAAAATGTTCGTGTTAGCGTGTCCCGTGTTGTTTTATATCCGTGTTCCATGTTCATGTTCGTGCTTCTTAGGTAAAGATGTGCTAAAGTATATTTATATTTAGTCAATCCCTAGGTTCCTTGCTCTAAGCAATAAACAAATCTTCCTAGCACAGGTAGCAGGACTAACATTAGGAAATGGCCTTCAGATGCATATCTTTGGACCACATTGATAAAGTTTTTGGGATTGGATGCTCTGAATGTCTTTTCCATTTTTTCCTCAGTTTTGCAGGGGGTCTAGTTTTGCAGCGGTTATCCCATACATCAATTAAGTTAAACTGGGAAAGTAAATGTAGTTTTAGTTGGAGTTTCTGAATATTTCAAGTTTGTTCTTGGACTTCCTTAAGCTTATCAAACATCTGTGGTATTTATTAACCACCCTAAGCAGCCAAATTATCATGTGGCTTAAGTTTTAGTTCCCCTGTGATAGCTTACCTCTAGTTCTTCTTTGTACTGAAAGATATCGTAGGGACATGTAAATGTGACCTGATCTTCTCACTTGCAGTTTCTGAGGTTAAAGCATTCAAAGAGTATCCATTTCGAAACTAAAGTGCCAAGCTGACCATCCTTTCCTAAGTAGTTTTGTCTACTGACCCAGAAAATTATATTTAAGCCATTTCATGGAAATAGAAGAACACAAATATGTTCCTTCTGTTATAGTTTTTACTGAAATCTAAATTTTGTCCATTTCCATGTTTTGCAGCTATGTAATGGAATCTCCAGCTTGGATACCACAGGAAGTGCAGTCTTCAACATCTCAAGCCTCTGCTTGTAGTCCACCTGTTGGAACAGCAGGTATGGGCCCTTCGACCCCAACTGCTGCTCCTGTTATGAGTACTCCTACTTCAAAGGGTGAAAGTGGTACTGCAAGTGACTCTATGCCAGAATCTGCCCAAGCAAAATTTGCTAATGCATCTGGCATTGGCATCCCACTGCCTTCATTTTCATACAATGTGCTTACAAATGCTTACTCTAGTTCTGGACACACTCAGCAATCATCATCCAGTCCTGTTAGTCAACAGCGTACATTTTTCACCCGATTTATGGAGGTATTATTTCAAGTCTAGTTTATTAATGGCTTGGATGTGAATGCAGGTTATAAAGTCAAACTCACCAGGTTCTTTAGCGTTTCTCCAACCCCCTGTTCCTGGCCTGTCTTCAAGTGTTGGTCCCTCATTTTCATATAACGTTTCACATGCTGGTGCTGGTTCAGCTAGTGGCCAGCAATTACAGTCTAGCATGGTAAGGGTCACTTCCTGACGAAACTATTTATTGTCGGTTAAAGTAAGGAATAGCAGAACACAATCAGGGTGGTTACTGTCACTTGATGGGTCCACCTGGATATCTCAGGTTAATTGTGCACTAGGAAGCACAGATACTTCTCGAAGGAGTGTCGTGGTAGTGTCGGACACGCGTCGGACACAGACACGGACACACGTCGGACATGTGTCGGGCATGGCTGGACATGTCTTGAATAGTGACCCCAGTAGTACACGGCTAGGATACGATCATTATATGTCTAGGACATGGTAAGGATACGGCTAAGATCCTGCGAGAAATTTATTTATTTTTTTAAAAAATTGTTGACTATTAAGAGAGGTGTTATTTCTATTATTTTTGATATAATTTTTTTTATGTAACTTATATACTATGAATCTCAATGGATGTAATGATATTTGATGAAAATGATGGATATTAATTTTGATCTATTTCAATTTTAATCAAAATTAATATTTACTAGGTCTTATTATTAATATTGTTACAATATATTATAACTCTATTATTATTTGAAAAATATATTATATTATTTTAATATCTGTATCCTCGTCATACACATGTCCTATATTTTTGAACTTTGTTGTACCCCGTGTCCGTATCTGTGCTTCTTAGATTGTGCATCTCAAGAGATATTGTGGTTGATCAAATTATTACATGCATATGTTGACCCAAATGTATTATGTGCAACTGAGGCTAATAAACAAATTGATAATAATGTAATTGTAGTAGATCTTCTAGGTGATTGTGTTTATCGGTGGGTCCACATTTTGCTTAAAAATTGACGTGATTGTAGGACTTGGGTTGACCGGCAGAGTTTTGACCAGGGACTAATTCAAGAATTGCTGGATTGGTGGGGGACTCTTTAGACAAGTCTTTTTTTTTTTTTTGGGGTGGTGGCAATTGTCAAAGTGACACTTAACCAATGGTATATGATTTTAAAATACTTTTTTCCAGCCTTGGGGAGGCCCTTGCGCCCGCTTGCTCCCCCTAGATCCATTGTTGGTGTAGATGGAGGGTGAAAGGTTTGATTTCAATCGGTGGTGGAGTGGCTATGTACATGCACTTGTCTATATATATATGTATAAACAAATTATGAAGTCCAACAAGTCAAGGGAAGCTACTGTCACATGTTGGTCCTTTAAGTGAGAGTGTAAACAATTGTGTTTGTCTTGGTAAAACAGGTTCTAGAGAGGTAGTGCAGTTCAAAAGTATGTACAACTTCTCATAATTCGGAAAGAGTTGAGGTAAAAGTTGCCAACAGTGAAATTTGTCTTCCAAACTGAATTTTGCACTTCACTTGTTTAAATCTCGTCATTGTTATGAGTTCTGAAATCGGAAGCAAACCTTCCATCCATTGGATTAGGTATTGTAGTGTTTGACGGTTGGACCTTCCTAATGGCGGGTGATTTCAATGGATATGCATAGGGTGCACAATTTGTTGGTTGTAGGGGCGGAGCCAGACCATTTCTTCAGTGGGGGCAACATAAAATTACTTAATAACTTTAAATATTTTTAAAAAAAAAAAATTTATCCTAGCTAATTCAATAATCAATTCAATAGTTAGACCCTAACTCAATACCCATCATTGTGTTTTTAACAAATAAATTACAAGAAAACCATAAGTAACAAAATCAATGGAGAAATTTTAATAGCAGTAATTTAGAAAAATTAACTCTATTACAACTCTATTAAGTCGAACTTAGATATAAGAACAATCTGAGCTATAATAATCAAATTCTTCAAGTCCAATTAATCAAAATAACTTAATCCAAAAGATAATGCTTAACAACCAAATTATATATAGAGCAATCCAATTAAATATAAAAAATTCAAACCCCAGTTTTAATTCCAACATCTAAAAATAACAAAGAGGGGACTGACTGCTTCTAAATCGTAATAAGATAAACTTCAACCATATCTATAATTCACAAACAGATGACTGCCACACACCGAAACCATCGATAAGTTCATTACGCAAAACCAAACTCCTTTATACCCTCACCACCGTCTAATATCCAAAGAAATCAACACTACACTAATATTTCGAAGAGATAAAAAATCAACTGTTTGAATCATCATTGTTCAATTCAAATATAGATAATTGCAGTTCTATCATCCAATGTTAGGTAAAAAATGAAATGGGTAAAAAAAATCAAATGGGTAGAAGCCCTTATCGCCGTGCCAAAAAATACAAAAATTTTTGAAATCAAAGAAATCGTGTATGAGTTACCTCTTGCACGATAGCTCTCATAGAATTTTCTAAGCTTTCAACAATTTTCACAATCGACTGGTTAAATAATGATCGAATCGATAACAAAAAAAGGAATGACTGAAGATAAGGAAAACATAAAAAGGGAACAGAGGTACACTAAAGAGAGCAAAACTCAGTTGAAAAGAGGAACTTTCAATTCACAACAGGAACGACATGAGGGGCCAAAGAAAGAAAAGAAGGAAGTCTGAAGAGATGAATGAAAAGTCGGGACCAGGAGGCAAGAAGTGTTCTCCTAATCTAATGTTATATTTATGAAACACACTCACATGTTCTCCGAATATATAAAACTATACCTATAACTTTTCAGTGGGGGCAATTTGTAAAAATATTCAAAAATTTTAAAATATTACCTAGGCCTCAAAATTTTCTAAAATTCCAGTGGGGGCAGCTGCCCCCACTGTAAATCCACCGCTGGTTGGTTGTATATTGATGGGCATCAGCTTTTGTCCAGGCTCACTCCACAAGTGTTTCTGGTGTGTCACTTGTTTACTTTGCATTAATAAACAACAATTTCTGAATAGGGGATCTTGAACTGCATAAAGTCTTTTGGGAAAATTTCGGCCACACCCATATCACACTTGATGACTTGAGGGTAAAACTGGCATTATGGAAAGAATTTTTTATTTTTAAGATACATCATGATAGAGGTGGCATTTGACACAAGTTATGAACTAAAAGGGAGTTTTGTAAAATTTTAGATAATGTAAGTGGTGTTCCTGCATTTGCACCAATCTATAGGTGGTGTGTTTGACATCTTTCCTAGTGGGTGATAAAAGATTTAGTTGATGTCCAAGTGAGAATTTTGGGTCCTTGAACATATTTGTTGGCTGCTCATTTAATTGGACTATGTGCCTTTGAGGTAGGTTTCAGCCTTGACTAGTTACATCTAATAGTCATATTCAACTTAGAACATGTTAAAAGAACTTACGAAAATTTGTGCCTGGTGTTATATGTATCATGTAGTACAAAACCTTTCAATGTTTCGTTGTTGAGATATTGTTAAAACCTTGATTTGTTTTTATTACCTTTATTTCTGGTGCTAGTTCATGTGATAGTATTAATAGCTTTCTTCTGGTTGTTTGTGGTGTTATTTTCCTGAAGCAATTCTGCTTCAACTTACTCGCCCTAGAAATGTAGTTGGCCATAGGTCTGTTCGACAAGGCATACTTTTGAAATCATAGCCGAGGAAACACAGTCACTTTTTGCAGGCCTGTGCATCAGTGTTTAATACGAATGGGACTCGAACCATGAAAAGTGTTCATTCTTTATTTTGGACCTGTTGTGAGGACATGTTTAGGATGCTCTACAATTTTTATCTTGGAAGAACTCGGGGCAAAATGTGAACTATTAAAAAATTATTTATTGAAATAAAAAAGAAGGAAATAAGGGAAGACGTATCACTTCATAACCGTCACATTAAAAAAGTTAAAAAAAAATAAAATAGGAAGGACTCTTACAAACATGACGTGAAGATCTTTCTCATCTTCTAACAGCTACTAGTGATTGCCAAGGACATACCCATGATGCTAAAAGTTCTTATTCTTTTTGTTTTGATAGGTCTAAAGTTTGTATTCCATCTCGTTGGATATTTTTATTATATTTGAATTCGTGATTTGTTATGTTGCAATTGCATGTATTGGTGTTGAGTAATGTTTGAATTTAGGGAAAATTTCATCCACACACCCCGTAGTTAGTTCTAAATTCAATGACACCCCCTACCGATTCTGAAACTTCACTGCACACCCTGTTGATTTATACTTTCAAATCAATGACACTCCCTTAACGATAACTTTTGTCTCTGCCAGTTGATAAAGTAACGATTTGACTAAATATTTTGTGACAATGCCAAAATTACCCTTTGTTATTTGTTATGTAAATAGACTAAAATGCTCACAATCCTTTCCCTATTATATATGCCTTAGCCAGCCAGCAAGCTTGATTTTTATCATTATATTATCCCAATAAATTTTTATCATTTTAAAGCGTAGCATGATAACTTTGTTATAATATTAGTCATCATGTTATCACTCATTTGGTTACATAATCGAGTTTTTATAATTTTTATAATTTAAAGTAATTTTTCTATAATAAAAATTACAATCGATAAAGTCAATGTCAAAATCCCATCAATTTCTAACTTCTTTGTTATTGTCTGTTCTCCACAATGTCACCCGATCACTCTTCACATATCACCCTTTATATATAAAATTTAAATATTATTTGATAAAATTTAATATTAATTGAATAAATTTGGTCTTAATTTGATAAATTTAAATATTAATTTGGTGCATTGAAATTTCGAAATTGGAAGGGGGTGTTATCAAAGTTAGGTCTATGTACGGGGCTGTTGTTAAAGTTAAGTCTATTTACAAGGGGTGTGAATAAAATTTATCCTATAAAATACTTAGGTGTATTTCTGTAAATCAGCAATCTCCGTTAACGTTGTAACCCAACAAACACTGACAGGGGGTGACAGTGAAGTTTCAGAATCGGGAGGGGGTGTAATTGAATTTAGACCTAATTATGGGGGGTGGATGAAATTTTCCTTTGAATTTGTCGGTGATAGATTTGATTTGGTAACTTATTTTGATTTATGAGATTTTTTATATGTGGTTTGAGTTAAACGGTGTTAGTCTTCTATTTTATGATCATGTATGCAAAGGAATATATTTAATGTATTTATGCTTTTTCTTGGTCCTATTATTTGAGAAATTTTGTGTAGTGTGTCCGTAACCCAAAAGTTTGTATCCATGCTTTGTCCATGTCATAGCAAGTCATAATTTGACATATGAATATTGCTTTCGGAGTTTCTGTAGTCATATTTTCTGTGGGTGCTTCACAATTGATTAAAATCTCTTGGTGCATGCTAGCCCATTGCTTCAGGTCATTCTCAAGGGGGAAAGAACACTCCATCTTCTGCAGCATCCTTACAACCTCCTGTTCCGGGGCATTTTGCTCGTTCTAATTCATTTGTACCTGGAACAGCTGCACAGATCATGCCATCCCTGGTTCCAGCACCTGCTGCTGTCCCTCACGGAGTTCCATCAAATTGTGCGAACTTTTCTTTTAGTGGAAATCCTCAGTCTATGCAGAAAGATCAGTCCTTGAAATCCGTATGTGTAATACACAGATTCCTATCCTGCATAGCGTATGGTACTATGTTGTAAATGATGGTCCTTGGGTGCATATTGTGACTGGACTGGTTCTGGGCAGAACAAGTTGCTGTACTGGTTCTCAGTTCTCATAGTGAGGCCCAGTCCAGCGGGACCATTGTAGAAATTATTCATAAGTTAGAATCACTTCTTTATTTCGTTCAAATGTGGCTTTAGTTTATCACAGGATTTCATATGTCGTTCTTTCTTTCCTCAATAAAGCTATTGGTTAAAAATGTGTTTGCTATGGTATATCGAATAAGTTGAAGCAGTTCTTTATTGTCTGATGACTATGGTCCTTGGACGTGAACATGAAGTGCCACTGTGTGACATGTGCATGCACATCACACTTAACAACTTCATAAAATTTAGACTTGGAGACATGGTTAAGTGTACTTGTAGTTGTTGTGAACTTACTATACCGAAACCTGTGTTAGAACTCTTGAGTTTTATAGATGGCAAAAATATTAACTTTGAAAAGGCATAATCAACTTGTTCGTATGCATATTATTAAAGTGCAGATGGACTCTAATTAAAGTCAAATAATTGAAGGTCAATTGTATATGGTCTTATAGCTAATGAAATTTATGAAACAGTCTGATGCTGACTAGTATACTCAATTGAACGTGTCTGAACTTCTAATTGTTCTGATTCGTTTATTGGTAGCAGAACATGACAGCTGGAATTCCACAAGAAACCTGCAGCATATTATCTGCAACATCTACTTCTCAGTCTGTTTCTCAGACTGCTCATACAAGTTCAAGTTCTGCAACAACTGTGTCTACGCGTCCGGAAACTTTATGGATGCCTACTGCCTCTTCATTTCAAGTGCCTCCCGGAATCTCTGGAACTCCTGTAACGCCTGGCCCCCCTGGAATAGCCCCTCCTTCTATACCTTTTCCATCCAATGTCACTTTCCCATCGGCATTGATGGATTCTTCATCTTCTGCAGTCGTAAGACCCATCATGCCAACTGCTCCTGTTTCATCCAATTCAGCTGTTCAGCAGCAAGCTTATCCTCCCTATCCTTCTGTACCTCCTTTGGCTGCTCCCCCTCAGGGACTATGGTTACAGCCCCCCCTGATTGGTGGCTTGCAAAGACCAGCATATTTACCATATCCTGCTTCTTTTCCCGGCCCATTTCACTCACCAGCTCATGGCACGCCACTTCCTTCTGTTGCATTGCCTGATTCTCAACCTCCTGGTGTCAATTCTGTGGGGCCTCCTGGTGGTACCCCCACTTCTTCTGCAGCTTCTAATATAATTAATTCAGGGACACAGCCAGACTTATTCCGTGGTGCTGGTATGCTCAATATTCTTGTTAATGATTTGATGCACTTAAAATGTCAGAATTTTTGATTATCTGCTCAACATTGCATCTTGACCTGGGGTTCTGCAGGTAATAGTACACTTGTCAATGATGGCATCAATGATGGGGTGGCGGTTGGTGAACAATTGGATGCCTGGACAGCCCACAGGTCTGAAACAGGAGCTGTATACTATTATAATGCTTTGACGGGAGAATCTACTTATGAGAAACCTGCTGGGTTTAAGAGAGAGGTATTTACAGCTGTGATTACCGTCCTGTGATTTTTAAGCATGTAATTGAGCGTTTTAAATAATTTTTTTCTGCTGTTAAAGAGTACGTTACCGTGTTGAACATGTTGTGGAAATCATTTGTAATGCCTTTGATACTTATGCTACAATTGTGTCTTGTACGATTTTTACTTGTCCTTCTCTTCTTTTATTTCTTCCTTTTCTTCTTTTTTTAAGGAATCTCCTAAGCAGCGCAGTTATATTGATGTTAAGTGCCGTAGTTATTGCTGCATCAGTGGTAAAACAAACCTTCTGATAGTTTAGAAGTAACCATGATGGTTTTGGGTCTTGTAAAACCTTGATTTGTTTCCCATGACACTTTGTAGTTTATTTCTGAAAGCCTCATCTTTGATCTATGTTATATTTCAAGAGTTTCCATTTTCTCCAATAAGAATGGAGAAGAATAGTTGGAAAATTTGTGGCCAATGGTAACTTTAATTAGCTATCATAAGCGAGACTACAGAAAGATCTGAGCAGAATGATATTAAATGTCTCAATTAGTTGTTAAAATTGAGTGATTTTGTTTTATCCAAACGAAGTCCAGCTTTTGCGTGAGTAACTACACTTTTGTTTTTTCAGAAACTCATTTTTTGAAGCCCATATTAATGGATCAGAAAGAGGATACTTCTTGGATGATGTTTCATCCAAGCAACCAACATAGAACTGAACCAAATTAATTTGTTACAAAATTCTTTAAGCTTGGACTAGACCAATTTTTGCAAGTATTGATCTAAACCAATGGAAGGGTGTTGGGGTAGTGTGTATTGGTTATATTGCATCTCAGCAAGTTGTTGATTATTTAGTCTATGTACTTATGCACCTTGAGTGCACTAATGATATGGCAAATTCCATAGCAAAGTGGTGGTCTGTGCAGTTCTTGTGTACGATAATCCTTCTTTTTCCCCAAAATTCCTTTATAGAAAACATAAATTGGGCATTCAGAGAATGAAATAAAACTAAGTAGAGAAGTTATAAAGCAGGTCTCTTTGGGTTTAGTACTGTCACTCTTGTATTCTTTCTAAGCTTACATCAACCTTGGGAAACGATCAATTTAATTTCTCTTTCGGGTGTTTTTCAGTTTCCATCTACCTCAAAAGTACATTTAAGCTATACTTGGCTCACCTAGTTCCCACCAAAATTGTCCCCCTCTCTACACTCACATTCTCTCATGTAGGACCTCAGGTTAGGTGTATAGCCCATGATGAATTAGATCTCCTGTTTTTTGTGTACTGCCTTACTAATTATCTATTTTCTGTTTTGATGTTTTTGTTGGTGGATGGGTGCAGCCTGATAAAGTAACTGCTCAGCCAACTCCAGTTTCATGGTGAGTTCTCTATTTTTGGGTCTTTGCCTATTTTTCAGTTATCTGACATTAATGTTTTGAGCTGAATATTGCTATACTTTTCTGTGGTTTGGTCACAAGCAGCAAGCTTGTTACAACTGCAAGTGATACTTCGTGGGACTATTGAACTCTGTTTACTTTTACATATATTTATTTTTATGGGGGATGGGGAGTAGGTTGCATTATTTATTTTTCTTTTTTGTTTGAAGAGAACTACATTTCTGTCATACGAATGATTGTAGGGTTGATGTGATGGTCTGTATCTGCCATGTGTTTTAGTGGTCTTATCATAAATTGAACATCACTTTTCTCTGTATTAATAAAGATGCTGTTCAGAATGAAAGATAAGGGAGCGTGGCTATTCCCGAATGTTGCCTACAAAGCAGAAGCTGCAGAATAAAAGCAGCACACAGAAAGAAAGGACCAAAACAGAACACAAAGCATGCAAATCCTAATTACTTCTTCCTAGTTATTGTGCTTAGGTTCTTTGAGAAGTCCTCTGTCACAAATGATGAGGCATCTTTTAAATCTGTTGGATGCATCATTTTTGCATTCAGAAGGAATCTTAGCACCCAAAATTGCTTGCATGTTTATCTTTCCATATAAACCACAAAACAACAGATGCTAAGTTTTGTAACCAACAGCGGTAATATCCTGACCAATGAAATATTGCTCAATGATTGGGTGGCCAATGTACCAAACTGCAATCAAGCAGTGGCCAACAAGGTTGGAACACCCTGTAGATTTATTAGAAGATGGTCCACTGATTCCTTTGCGCGGCATTAGCATTTAATCTATGATGGTGTACAATGCTAATAGTTCTTATAGACAAGGATCAAAATTTCGTTTCGGTGCATTGTTTCGGTCACCTAAGAAATGGAAACGCTTCGACATGTTTCGGAAACATTTCGACCTGTTTCGGAAACAAAATGAAAAAAATAAAAATTGAAGAATTATTTTTTCAAAACATTGGTTGAAATATACTAAAGTATCTTGAAATACCTTGAAACATTCCGAAACAATTATGCAAATGCATTGTAACATTACAAAACACCTCGGAATATTAGAATTTCGATTCCATCACAGATTCATTTCGGTCTCCTTGGAAACGGAAACGTTTCGAACATTTTGACCGTTTCGAAACGAAATTTTGATCCTTGCTTATAGAGAAATAAGATGTCTAATCTTGTAAACTGGAAATGATGGACCAGTTCTGGTTTTAGTTGGTGGTTGCGGGAGATTACCTGGAGTTTCATAAGTTGGTTAAACTTCAAGTTGAGCCACTTACCATAAAGAAACAAACTTTTAGTTGGTATCAACTATAGAGCTCAATTTCTCTGAAGTTCTGTTTTGATACTTAGAGATTATAATTTTTGAAAAGAAGGGTTTTAGTATACGTTAATGGAATTTTGTTGCCAGACTTAGGTTTTTATTTGGAAGGTTGCTAAACTTAGGTTAGGTAAGACTTTATATATGTTGTTATGTTGGGATCAGGATGTTATTAGTCTTTGGCTTAAGAGTGAGCTTCTGTTTTGGCTTAAGTGCGGGCTTAGTTTTAGATGAGTTTATGAGACTGAATATGACTGTAGATCAGCTAGGGTCGGAGTGCATGGAGTTGAGGCTCTAAGGGGGTGATGTGTCCCCAGGGGTTTGGAAGCACATAATGACAATAGGGCTACTATACTCATAAGTAAATCTATTGAAGAGATGCAATATTACCAAAGTATATCGTTTTGATTAGAGGTTGAATCGATCATCAAAAGAATAATTAGGCCAGAAAATTAAGATACCTGAGTAAATTAAAGGTTGTAATAAAACCGCCACCGGAGAGAAGCAAGTCAAAGGCTTTGATAAAGTTCTTTCAGAATTGAGGATGCTAGGGGATTTCTAATCATATTGAGGTAATTTTAGGACATGCACCGAGGGTTAGATCTTGCGATGAAAGTGGTTGGAGGACCTTTATTTAGACCTCTTTTAGTATTGCAGCAGGTGGCAAGGCTTGGGTAGCGGACTATGTGACTTCTTGGGTGCGAGTAGTGTTGACTTTTTTATTTATGTCAGATATCTTCAGGACTTGGAGTAAAAGACGGTTCATGTTCTTTCTAAGAATGTTTTATGGCTTATAAATTTGGGGTCGAGGGTGTTGAGCTGTGATGGAGACAACTTTTCAGTGCAAATCGGTCTACATGGAGCTTTGTTGCAAGGTTGTTGCTTCCTTCTGTGAAAAGGAAGGCTCCTTTGGAGGTGGCCTTTTTTGCTTGGATTACGGCTTTGGTTTTTACTTCTCCTAGAGTAGGGCAGGATTATACTAGACTGGTGTCACATGTGTAAGAGGGTGGAAGAAAATATTATCATGTTGCTTTATTGAGAGGCAGCCAGGGAGCTTTGATGCCCCCTTTTCTCTTTAGGTTATTCTGAGCTCGTTTGGCTGTTCCTTTTGAAGTTGAGGAAGTTGGGTGTGCTCGAAGAAGGACGTGGGAAGTCCTGGATGTTGCCCTTTGTCAGATCTGGAGCATTTGGAAGGAGTACTGGAAAAGAAGACAAAGCTTAACTTGCAGTTCTATGTAGACACCTTTCTTGATCATTAAATGGTGCCTCATTAGTGTGAAACACCCCTCCCTACCAACAAAAAAAAAAAAAAAGGAAAAGAAATAAAAGGGAAAGTTTTGGAAGCCAAAATTGTTGAAACTATTTTTTTTAGTTTGTTGCAAGAGTTTGGCTGTCACCGCTTGTCATCGGAAAAACAAGGAAATTCTACAATAAATTTCAGAGCTTTGGTTCCCACAATCACATAATTGTCTTGGATGACTTCATTTTACAAATGACAACTTGTAGATACATATCACTTCCAAAGTTGCTTCAGCACTTAAAAGAAATATTATTAAGATTAAGAAGAGATATAAATGGCAAAATATAGAGGACAAGATATCCTCACAAAGAAATAAAGAGAAACCAAAAAAGATAACAAAAAGCCACAGAAAAAAGAACATTAAGCAAGAGTCTCCTTCTAGTCCCTTTTGAAGGTTCGAGTCGTTCGACAAAGATACACCTCTTAAATTCCCTGCGGATTTAGTCCATAAAGAGGTGAGAAACACACTTCTGTCCCAAATTCATCACCGTCAAAGAACAACTCCACAAAACTTTTGCTTTGTTTTTCCCAAAACCCTAAAATTTGATCAGCAACTATTCCTCCATTGTAGATGCACAAATCCATACCTGTCCAATCACATTAAATAATTATTCCATGACCCCCAAGCAAATGAACAATGAATAAATAGATGGGCATTAGACTTTTCATGTCTCATACAAGTTGAACGCACATCAGGATTCAAAGCTTTATAAAGTTGTTTGGCTTGCAACATGTCATTAGTATTCACCCAGTTAACAACAAAAGACCAAACAAAAGTCTTTGACTTTTGAGGGGCGCTTTACCTTCCAAATGAATTTATCAAAGGATAAAAAATTGGATAGTGTGGGAACTAAAGATAGCAACAAGATTTTTAAAATCGGGATCCTACCTTAGATCGATGGGGGTGGCTGTAGTCGGATCGAGAATCGTAAGATCCTACTTATTAAAGAACATAGAACTAAAAATACGTTCAACAATAAAGATTTCAATGAACCAAACATTGTCTATGTACTTAATGTAAATATTTGATGATAAACATATATATAATATGTGTATCACAAGTTAACTCAAATAAAATTGAGAATGTAGCTCAAAAGGTAGAGCTCTCACATCAATATTGTAACATTCAAGTTATAAAACAGGGGGGGAGCCAAATACAACAGGTCTGTAATAGCAAAGTCTAGAAATTACAGAGCAAAGTTAAGGCTGTAATAGGGTAATAGGGTAATAGGGAAGAAAGACATACCCTTAAAGTTCAAAGTGAGAAAGTTACGAGTCTTGTGATCGAAGAACTGCAAATCGCCACTGCGATGGGAACAAAAAAATAGAGGAAGACATGATCACTGAAACGACAAAGAAAAAAATACAGAGGAGGAGAAGCTGTTAAAATAGACAGAGTATAAGACAACCTCTTAGAATGAGAAATCCCAGTGAGAATATAGCCCAACTTGCCGCTTGAAGGATGCAGACTTAACAAGATTTTCATGAGAGAGAGGAAAAGGAACATACGTGAAGGGGACCAAATAGGAAATGCCACCCTAATTATAATAATTTGAGATGAATCTGGGCTTATGGGTTTTTTAAATCCAAAGATCACCCGGGCTCTCTCCAAAACTAAAAGAAAGGCTCAAGTCATAATCAAAAATTAGGATTGGTGGAAATCGTATTTGGATTGGGATCCTACGATTTTTAAGGATCTAGATCTCAATCCACATTGATTCTATTGCCCAGCTATTTTGTTTTACGATCCAGATCAATTTGTTAATTTCAGATTGTAGGATCATGGGATTGTAGGGGTTGGATCTCGATTTTAATAACCATGGATAGCAATAGAAAGATTTACACGAGACGTTACCTGAATTATCCTTGGTCCAAATTCTACAATTCTAATAATCCCAAGAATAGGAACCTCCCACCTAACAATAAAACTAGAAATAGATGTATCATGGAAAGAAGAAAGACGGTAAATTTGTGGAAATCCGATCCTTAAAGTTGACAGACCTCCCATGTATCCTCTTAAAATAGAACTTTAGATTCACTCCCACTTATAACGAATCAATGGAAAGAAAAAGGGAGACACTCGTGGGATGAATCTCCAATGACTCATATGAGTTGCATTATAACCAGATTTAGCATCCCAACTATTCTGATGTAGACCATACATTACTTACTCCTTAGGGTAAATTACACCTGAACCTCTTGAGATTTGTTACTTAATCACCTAGACCCCTCACATTTGGAATATTACACCCAAACACCTTGCTACTAACGATTCATTGACGGAGCCAACAAAGTGAAGCAAAAGACTAAAATACCCCCAAAAAGACATGAAAGATATTTTGTGAATTGATATAAAATTATTGAAATACCTTTTTGGCCCTCCTCTCAGTTCCTCACTCAGTGTATACCTCTTCTAACTTTGAAGAACTTAGGATTCTTTCACATGGAGATTTTCATCCCCTTCCATTACTGTTGAGTCTGAACATCGCTGACTAGTTCGAGACAATGATTAAGAGGTGTAAGACTTCACAAGCTGGTGGAAGGTATTTGCTTCGATTAGGGTTTTCTTCATCAAAACTAGGGCTTTGTTTCTTTTTCGTTTTAGTACAAATTGTACAATAACTGGCTTACACAGAATACAAATAGCTCCAGATTAAGATTTATTTTATGTATTTTAGAAAAATATTTGGGGTTTTATATTATTTTGTAGTTTAATCGCACCCTATGTGTGTGTGTGCATGTGCACGCGCTATTAAATGTGTGTGTGTGATTCTGTGTCACGTTGTATTGGCTAAAATGGTATGGTCTTTATGGATCCTTTTTAAGTTGCTTCATGTGTCAGCGAGCTTGGTCTCGAAAGATTTTAACGTAGGTTCTGGTTACTATTTTATAGGAGTTGTGCACCTGAGCATCACATCTTTTTTAGTGGGTATTCTAATGCATTTGAGCTATGCTACTAGCAGCATAAAGGCTTACTGCAACCAGTATTATTTTGGTTTTCAATACAATTTGACTTGTTTCTATGTAGTTAAAGCATCTCTACTCTAGCAGATGCTTTGGGAATTTACGTCCATGATCTTATATGTTTCAAAGGATCACCTTTTCTCTCCATTAGTTGTTCGTAATAGAGGGCTGCTCATCTTTGTATTATCCTAAATGGTTATGTTTGTTATTCTTTATGACCATTAATGTGATTGGAGATCTATATGTGTTGGCACAAAGGCTTGTTTAAACTGAGAACTAGATTATGTTCTCATCTTTTTGTGTTCAAACCTTGGTCAGGCTTCGAGTGGTTTGCATTTGGTAAACTAGTATGGAATATCCCTCCAAGTCCTTCACCGTTGGAGAATGACAACTATGTGGAGTTTTTGCTGGCTTGTTTAAACTGGGAACTAGATTATGTTCTCATCTTTCTGTGTTCAAACCTAGGTCAGGCATCGAGTGGTTTGCATTTGGTAAACTAGTATGGAATATCCCTCCAAGTCCTTCACCGTTTGAGAATGACAACTATGTGGAGTTTTTGTTAGTTTGTTTGCTTGTGGATTTTTTTTTAGATCACCATTTTGTTTTTCTGGTTTCGTCATTTCGCTATTTATAGTGAAACTTTCTGTGTTCGTACCTAGGTTTAGGGTGTTTGTTTCATTTTTGAAACCTACATATGCGCAGAAAAAAAACAAATTATAACTTAGTAAAACTTGAATTGTGAACAACAAATTTAGAAATAGCCAAAAAAAAAAAAAAAAATCAACAGTTACCCAATTTCTCTTGACCACTTTGCTTCTAGCATGGTAGATGTGGTTTTTATACACTAATGCTCTAACAGTACTTTAGTTTTGCAACGTTAGGATAGTGTTCAGCATATTGACGGTGGGCCTCTCCAAAGAAAGGGTAATTTGAGGATTGTTTCTACATATTATGATGACATCATGCAATCCAAACGGTTATATTAAAGGATACTGATGATGAGGGTTTATTTGTTACACGTTCACAAATTTTAGGGGGTTTGGGTGTATTTTTTCAAATGTGAAGGGGTCTAGGTGATTAAGTGGCAAACTTCAGGGGTCTGAGTGTAATGTACCCTACTTATTATCTAATACCAAATGGAATTAGGTTCCAATGGAAATCTCCATAATCACTTCCCAACCAGAGAAATATTTTTAGACACCAAAGTACCAAGTCCCAAACCCTCCTCATTAACACGCTTGCAGATTACCTCCCAACTCATTAAATGATCTCTTTCATCATACCAAAGAAAGTCCCTCATCATCTTCTCTAATCTTTTAGCAACACCCACCTTTTCTACCTTGTCAAACATTCTACTCAAAGCATCAATCACCAAAATAAAAAGAAAAGGGGATAATGGACCCCCTTTCCTTAATCCACTGGAAGCATTAAACCACTCCTTAGTTTCACTATTCACCAACATTGAGAAGGTAGAAGAAAAGAAACATCCTCTGGTCCACTTTCTCCATCTCTCTTCAAAACTTTTTTGTCTCATTAGACAATCCACAAAATTTCCAGTTACCCGATGATATGCTTTCTCAAAATCCACGTTGAACACAATTCCTTTATTTCCTTTCCTCCTAACATCATCCACCACCTCATTCGCCACTAAAATTGCATTAAAATCTGTTTGCCCTTAACAAATGGACTTTGAGCCATTGTAGTCATTTCACCAAAAGCCTCACTAAGTCTTTCAGACAACACATTAGAAATTATTTTATACAAACTAGTCATCAAGCTAATAGGCCTATAATCATTAACCTTCATTGAACGATCTTTTTAGGGACCAAAGTCATAAACGTAGAATTTACACTTCTCCCTACCATCCCATTAGCAAACAATTCATGAAAAACACACATAATACCATCCTTTATGGTGTTCCAACTATTTTGATAAAATGCTATAGAAAACCATCAAGGCCTGGGGCTTTCATATCAAACACTACACTTTTCACCACCTCCTCCTCAAATGGTCTCTTGGACCAACTTGCCCATTCAGAGTTCAAACATATAGGTCACCAATCAATGCCTTCAATTCTATGCCTAAAAGGAAGATCTTGCATATACAACCTTTTTTAGAACCCATTTATCTCATTAGTTATCAACACATGATCTCTCTCAATTTGACTAGACTCAATTTCTATCTCTCGAAAAAAATTCTTCCTCTTTTGTCCATTTGCGATCCCATGGAAGAACTTAGTGGTACAATCACGTTTCTTTACCCTTTGAACTCTTGTTTTCAGCCTCTAACTAACCTCTTCCCTCATTTTAATATCTTCTAGCTTATTCTTCAACAAAACCTTCCTCTTAATTTGATCAATTGACAAAGTACCCCTCTCCTCCAAACTATCTAAAACCTCAATTTCCCTTAATATCTCATTTTTCCTAATTCTAACATCACCAAAAATCTCCTCGTTCCATACTTTCAATTTGTCCTTCATCTCCCTCAATTTCTTTATAAATTTAAAGTTCTCCCACCCATCCCCTTACAACTCCTCCACCATTCCCTTCACAAACCAACAAAAGACTCATAAGTTAACCACATATTTCAAATCTGAATAGTGTATCCCCACTTCATCAGGTTGGACTCAAGAACAACTGGGAAATTATCAAACCCAGGTCTAGACATGACTTTCTGTACCTAATTTGGAAAACAATCTTCTCATTCATTAGTAAAAAGGAACCTATCAATCCTAATTGTAATTATTTTATCACTTATCAGAGCACTTGGACCATGTGAACTGAGCATTGGAAAGAGGAATATCCCACAACCCACTCAAAAATAAAAATATGGAACCTCCTCATGCTAGTAGTAACCCTAGAACCACCCAGCTTCTCCCCTGAATTCCTAATGACATTAAAATACCCCCATACATCGCTTTGGGTACATAAACAATACACGTCATACAACTCACTCCATAAAGAGGATCTAATCCTAGGACAGTTTGGACCATACACAGAAGTAACCCACCCTTGCCCCTTACTGTGTGAAAGGGACTGACACAAAAGACTCACCAACAACACAATCAAATCTAGTAACACTCCTTGGTATCCCAAATGACAATAATAACCCCAGAGGAACCACATGAAGGAAGGAACACCCAATCCGTATGCCTAGACTCCCACACGCTCCTAGTCAAATTCCCATCAACTAATTCTAACTTAGAGTCTATATCATAACTAAATCTGTTGAGCCCCTTAACATCACCTCTTTAATCAGCTTTCTCCAGCTTCCTTGACCCTTCACATTCCAAGTTTCCAACTAATGAACTTCATCCCGAAACTTTAGCACTGAGCCTTCTACCACCACTGCTCCTATCATTAATTTATCCTATATTGTAAACTGCTCAACTCTCTCTCACCCTTCTTCTTTCTCCTACTGTGAATTCAAGAAGGGTCTATACGACTCGATTGTTTCTCTCATTTCCCAATAGGTAAATAGATTTGGGCTCCCCTCTCCACTTATTCCCCCTTGGCACAAGGAAAACTGAATTTCTGTCCTATACTTCCCTCCAATAAGTAGAACCCCTTCACCGGATGTAATGCTTCCTAAGAAAATCCTTGGACTTTTATTTTTGTTAAGTTATGAGTCAAAAACGAATTATGAACGAAAGAAACAAAATTAAAATTGGGGCTGGAACAAGAGACGAACTAGAAGATTTGATACCCCCAGAATCACACTTTTGCGTGTCTATTATCCCCTCTCAAGGAACATCACTACTTGTATTGTCATTCTCTCTTTAAATGGACTTGTCAACATTTTCCTTATCCTTTCCATCTTCAAACAGTCCCATGCCTGCAATTGTTTTCACAGGAGATTCTGACAAATAGGATACATGATCGTATTCGTGAAGCTCCTCCAAGAATGGTCTCCTTCAGATTTATAAAAACTTTGTAAACCATCTGAATCAGAGATAGATTCTGACCCTATCTTTGATTTTCCTTTCAAACATTGTGTAGAAGTCTGATTTAGTGTTCCAGCTACAACCCTCTGAGAAAAATGCCCCACTTGACCATTCTATAATTCACAATCCTCAATTTCCTTCTATTTAGGCGTAGAGTTGACGGCTAAAAGGGGGGGGGGGGGACCCAAAATAGATCACAACCTCTCTCCTCTAGCATCATAGACATTAACTTTCTTTGGAGCTTCCCTCACTAAGCTTTCTTGTCATTCCTCTTTACTCTTTACCACAAATAAACGAACCATTTTGTGATGAAAAAACGTCCAACCCTTTTGTTCACCTAACAATCTGAATCTCTCTAGCCGCCTCCATCAAGGTCGCAGAGTGTCGAATAGATTTATTCGTCTGATTTGCAGAGGATAGAGGACTATTGCATGGATGATACTGAGAAGAACCAATGTCGGGATTTAGAGAAATAGGGCTAGAACAGGTCGAACCCTTTTTTCCGATCCAAACTTTCACATTTGGATCATGCTTTTGGATCTCCACTTTAGAAGCTGTGACCTGATAATTAATACTGTTTGAATATCCCATTACTGCCCTTTAGCCCACAAGGTAAAAGAGACCCACTAAGCCCATATGTTCCTACCTGCCTTCCTAAAAAACGATGCCCACAATCAGGTTAAAAAAGCCCACTAGGCCACTGCTAACTGGAATCCCATCTGATTCTTCTTGCATTTGTAAAAAATGAGGCCCACTTTCAATATGTGGCCCTTTATTTTAAAACCAGCTTTTTGTAATTTAAAATTCTGGTCAGCTCTTAATTTTGGAAATCTCCTATCATTAATCCCCATATTTCTCCCTCTGTTACCAAAATCTCTCCCCTTATCTCTCCTTCTGTTCCCTTATCTTTTCTCCTCTAACCTCTATGGCTGATCATCTTGAACTCCCATCCTCCATGGTTGACCCCTTTTAGTCTTCATCTTGCTAAAAACGAAATTTTGTTTAGTTTTACGACCAATGAACTGTTTCTGAATCACATTATTTTTGGTTGACACCATGATCGGTTTCATCTCAGACCATACTGGAAAGACAAAATCATCATTTATGGCTTGCACAATGATCGTTGTTGGAATGGAATGAACCGAAGCTTTAATGAAAATTCTCGCACTTGTGGTATCATCACACTTCTCTGGTAGAATCAATATTCACAAACTCTCCAACAAAATTACCGAGTGCAACAAACTACTCATGACACTAGAGATGTGCCGGGATACCAATCACTCGAATCCAAATAATCTTGGCTCCCAGATTTGTAATACATGCTTTCTCCAGTCCTACCCAATGCACACATCTATCAAGGTACAATCGGCTAACCTCTAAAAACCAATCTTGCATATGCAAGATCCTATGTGCTTCAGTTACCGATTGAAAAAAAAACATGAAAAGTGAGATCACAATTGGAATAACTCTCAAGCCAACTGATCCTTATTTTGAATTTGCCCAATGAACAACTTTCTCAATTGCGCATGCTTTTGAATCAAGTGTGCCAAATCTCCCGGCTAAACTTCACACTAACCAAACAAGATTCCACATCCATTCTAAACACTCCATTTTTATCAACAAAAATGGATGAATGAACTGCAGATCTCCCTCCAATCTTAGTAACCTCCAGATACGATTTCTACTCCATCTCAATGCACAAAACTGTAGAGACAGTTCAACATAGAAAAATCGATATAAACTTCAAAAAATTAAGTAATGAACACCATGATGGCACAGTTCCCTCCGAATCATTTTCATGAGCTTTGATCTTGTGTGAATTGATGTGTATTCAATGATCAACTCTTTGTAACTCAGATGAAATACTGCTACCAGTCAAATTTTAGCTGATCAGCATCACGGTAGATACTTGATTAGTGGGCTATGGTACACGTAGGTTGAACCTTAAAGGGCTATGGTGCACATAGGTTGTTGAACCTTAAACCCTAAAGGAAAGAGAAGAACATTTAGCTGTGTGAGGTGAAGGTAGTTGATATCATTTATAGTTGATTTGATAGCGATATATTCCTAATATTGCAATGCAATGACCCCTGCGTTTTTGATAGTTATACTTTGCTTGAGAGAGATTTCTCAGAGGGTGTCTTAGGGAGAAATTCAATGCGACCTGGTTGATGGGTTATTTGCTCTTCCATGAAGTAATGGGGAAAGAAGCTGGGGGTCCTCAATCTGGTGTCTTGGGGAAGTGGCTGTGGAGATCTGTTACAGAAAGGGATAGCTTGTGGAATAGGTGGTGCAAGTTTGATTTGGAGTGCGTGTGTTTGGAGGGCCTTGGGGGAGGTGGTGATTTCAGATGTAGCTGGCCTTTGGAAGAACTTATGAGGACATGGGAGAGGGCTTCTTTAAATACCCTGGCCTACTGGTAGAGAATGGGGAGAATATCAGGTTCTGGCACAATGGTTGCTATGGGTGGCCTTGAAGGAGTGCATCCTGACCTTTTTAGGACTTTTCACTGAAGAGGAGCTTTCTAGAATTGAGAATAAGAGCTGGACTATGGTTATGACATATGAGGAAAGGTGGACTTGTTGCATTGGAGGATGGAATAGGATGGATTTTTTCAGTGTTGGATAGTATTATATGGCTGTTCCTAAAGGGGACTCTACACCTTACCCTTGAAAGTTAATTTGGGGGATTAAGGCCCCGCTTTTTTTCAGAGTTGCCGCACCTCGCGCACTTATGCTGTATTTAATACATCCAGAAAGAAAGTAACAGGAGGTCATTTCAGGGGGTAGAATTTCCAGTTCACAACTTTAAGCACTTGGAAGATACTTCTTAGATCTCTTCCTCTTCTGGTGAGTGAGTCCCTTTTTTGTCTTTAAAATCTTTGAAGAGTTCTGTGGTTGCATAAATTATATTTCTTGATTTTTGTAGGTCTCCTCTTCTAGACTCTCTTTGGTTCCTTTTCGTGGATCATTTTATCAAGAAAAACGAATTGCGTGCAACTGGGAAATTGACACTTGAATTTGGGGAAACCGAGGAAGTAGAATATTAGCAGTTGTTTTAACTTTTAACTGGGTGAAAGTTTAGGGAGTGAAACATTTTTAAGCTTGTGGTTGGAATATTTATTTCATATCATGACAATAGTTGGATGGATGGGAAGTTGCTCCTGTGATTTTTCTCTATAACTCAATACCAGCCTTAAAGATTTCCCATCTTTCCCAGGAATTCTTGTGAAAATCTACAACATAGTGTCAACATATTTCCAAGCGCAGCTTTGCTGATGCTGAAATGTAACACAACTTATCATTTGACCATTTTTTTCCTTTTGCCTATTCCTTAACATTGTTTTGGGTTGTCTATCGTTTGTGATGGATTGAAATTTATTTTTGCTATCTTCTTAATAGAAGCTTTGAAATTTCAGTTTTCTAATAACTTCATGTTTTCATGCTTAGTGAGAAGTTGGCTGGCACAGAGTGGGAGGTGGTGACCACAAATGATGGCAAAAGATATTACCACAATGCTAAAACCAAGGTTTGTTCAATCCACTGAAACCTTCTTATTCTTCTACTTTTTGGACTTTGGCTTTAGTATTCTTAATGGCCAGGCTATGAATTTTATTTTACTTTTATGCATTGGATCTCATTGAATTTTGGGCAGCTTCTATGGAATCCGTTTCACTTGTGTGTATTGGATCTGTGATTGACCTATTGAGCATCTTTTATGAAATTCGTTTCAGCTTTATGTTCTTGCTTGTTACAAGCTTTTCAAATATGTGAAGGTTGTATATGTTGCAGGAGACTCGATCATTTCCTTGTTTGTGCCTTGGAAAAATAGAGTTTCTTTTGCTGTGATAAGAAGTTGGCTACATACTTTTATGTTCCTTTATGAAGGGTTTGTTTTCTTGTTTTGGAGTCAGGTTGCTATTATAACTAATGTGATTTCTCTGTTTAGGATAAATGTTACTTTTTTGGAGTCCAAGGTTTATTTGCCTTTGCAATTTTTTATTGTTGTTATCCTTCTATTCATCAAGTATGTACCAAAGGTGCGATCATCATCACCATAATTTGAATATTCAAACATAACAATGTTCAATTATTTATGAGGGAGTATGCAGGAGAAGAGCTTTTATATCGTTGTTTCAATTAATGATTCTTATGTGCTAGTTGTTGCTGCATTCAATCTCAAACTTGAGTTTTGATGCTTGGCAGTCTGATCTTTTATCAATTGACTGCACAATATTCCCTTATGCATGCATAATGCATACTCTGTCATGTTTTATACAAGTAATCTCTTTCTAGTTCAACCATTGCCTTGAGAACATTAGATCCAACCAATGAATGATTTTATCATGATATTAACTATAGAATCTGTGTGTTGGCCATCGTAGTGAAGTTTAAAGGATTGACTTTGTTGTGCTGTAACCCACTACCTCCATTCTTTCTAACGCATCTGATCAGGTTGCCAATTTATACCTCTCTACTTATTTCAGGCATTTTTTATGCATATTTACGAGAAGTTTTTTTCTTTAGGATCTAATGGTATACATATTGAGGTTTGCACGTGTTTAGGGGGGTGTTGGGCTACCGTTGTTAACTAAAGTATTTAATAATATTATTATGACTACGAAGATGCTGGATGAGTGGAGGAAGGGTATCTTACTACCTATATATAAGAATAAGAGGGACATACAAAGTTGCACAAACTATTGAGGTTTTAAACTAATGAGTCAATAAGGAAACTTTGGGAGGGAGTGATCCAACAAAGATTAAGGTTTGAGACAACATTATCTGAGAATTAGTTTGGATCTATGCTTGGAAGATTAAAAATGGAAGCTATATACTTGTTTTGGACATTAATGGAGAGGTATAAAGAGATTCATGTAGTTTTTATAGACTTAGAACATGGGATATTGTGAAGTCCCTAAAGATATATTATGGAGGATTTTAGATAAGGAAAAAGTTAGTATTTTGGTATATTCATATTGAGTTGATTAGGATATGTATAAAAATGTGGTGACTTTAGTGAGAACAACGACATGACAGACCAATGAATTTTCAACCACTGTGGCCTTGCATCAGGGTTTTGCTTTGAGCCTATATCTTTTTTCCTTGAGTATGGATGATCTAACTAGACATATTCAGGATGCGTACATGTTATTTGTCGATGATATAATATTAATTGGTGAAATTAAAGGAGAAACAAATAATAAACTAGAAATTTGGTGAGGGGCTCTAGAATTAAAAGCATTTAAGATTAGTATGACTAAAACTAAATATATGGAATGCACTTTAATAAAAAGAGGAATCCAAACCGGGAAGTAGCAAAAATTAACAATCAAGAGGCTGCGAAGAGTGAATATTTTCGATATTCAGGGTCAATTTTCAATAGGGAAAATGAGATTGGTGACGATGTTACTCATTGAATTAAAGCAAGATAGACTAAATGGAAGAATGCATCCGTTGTATTGTGTGCTAGATGCATACCCCTTTAAGTTAAAAGGGAAATTCTATAAAACGACCATAAGACCCATTATGCTTTATGGTTCTTAGTGTTGGACAACTAAAAAACATGTTTCAAATTGAGCCCGACAAAATTTTCTTCTTTCTGGTTACTATGGAATTAAAGATTGAACATAAAATCTTTTCTATTAAGTTTGTGGTGCTGAATAATGGGTGGTTTCAGATTACAGAATGGAATAGTTTTGGTTCCTTTCCTTTAGTTTTAAATCAAGCAGGTATTTCTTGGTTGAGGAGATTCATGGATGATGTGGTGAAGTGGGATCAGAAGGGAGTGTTTCTGCACAAGTACAGGGAAGCAGGGTTTTGTATTTTGTTGGAAATGGAGGCTAGTAGATATGGTGTGTTTCTGAGGATTACAAAGTCAATGAATAATGGAAGGAGACCGGGACTTATTATCCCTAAAGGTGTTAATGCAAAAGGATGGATTGAATTTGGTAGATTATTGGATATTTCAAGGGGGAAGCTAGGTGGAATGAACGGGAGAATTAGTATAATGATAGGTAACAAAGTGGAGGAAAAGAAGCAAATGAATAACCTGTTTGCTTTGGGGGATTAGAACTCAACCCAACAAACCTTTTTCAGCCATCTCTTGGACTGGGGCCCAAGTCAGCTGCTTTTCAAAATAGCCTATAGCTGTCTTATTTAATGCTGTCTTCCCAAAGAATTTGTTGATACACTACCGATGTGGGATCAAAAAGTTGTTCTTAATTTTCAAAACAGCCAACAGTCCTCTTAATGGCCGTCTTTCCACAGAACATTTTGGTGCTTTACCGATGTGGGATAAAAAAATTGTTCTAAAATGCCTATTATGCTTTCCTTATTTCTTTGACATTATCTTTTCCAATGTGTATTACAATGCCATATATATAAACTTGATGCTCTCAATGATGCTCCCACTCACTTTTTTTTGAAATTTCTCGCTCTCTCCCGCTCTCGTTCCCGTTTGCACTCTATGTGATCTAGGGTAAACCTTCCCTTCTTCTTCTCTTCTTATTCTCTTTTCTTTATATTCTTTGATTTCTTTCCCTTACCGTCCTACATCAACCGCCCTCTGCTTCGCACAAGTGATGGAGAAATATATGCTTTGCTGCCTTCAATTAGAGTCCTATGAAGTCTGGAGTTTGAACATTTGATGCCTTGATGGCAAAGAGAAAAGACAAGTGAAGAGGTTGAGATCGCACAGGGGAGTGACAGATGACGAGTGGCTCAAAGTGGAGTGAGAAGATATCTGCTTGATCTGTAGATGTAGATTTAGGACAAAATTTGTGTTTTTTTTATATCAGACCATGACCAGCCTGGTTTGCATTACTTGCTAGTCTTCCATTTCCTCTGGGTTTTATAAAAACCGCCTGGTTTACTCAGTCTTTGGCTGGTTCAGTGCACAAATGACCATTAACAAGCAGCACTAGTTCCCCTGTTTTCTGGGTTGATCCGCCGGGCTGGGCCGAATTTAGTAGCACTGAATTAAAGACCTACATGAACCCATTAGCAAGCTTTTACCATAAGATAAACTAAAAGTTGGACATGTTATGACTTCATTGAAGGAGAGGGCATGGGTGGATTGAAGGAATCATCGTAATCATCTATCCTTGTTATGCTTTATGTATACAATATGGGTGATTGTTGACTTTTCTGATTCTCATAGTAGGTCAGTGTTATGACATAGATGTCACAAAATTCTTGTAAATAAGCAGTCATCTGATATGTGTATTTATATCTAAAAGCTATAAAATCTTATCTACAAAAAGGTATCTCTATGTTGACTTGTCCTCGTGTTGTGTGTGTCCTAATGTTGCGGGATTTGCTAGGTCAGCTCATCCTTGTAGTGTCATGTGTCTCTTCCCTGCTTCCGTGATTCATATATGGCTCCAAGAGAGCAACTGTCATACTTGAATTTTGCGCTCTCCACAGGTGGTGACTTCTTTGTACTAGGGATGAAAGGAGGACAAATTAGTGCTTATGAGAATACTCGGGGGAACCTCCCTTGAGGTTTTGCAGCTGGAAACTGATGACCACAATCAAAGCACCTTTCCCTTAGATTCTCTTCCCAGGAAAGCACCCTAGGAAAGTCCTAAATTTCGTTTCCGAGGAGACCTTGCTAATGTGAGAATTCTTAATTCATGAGTTTTAGGGAGGGATTTATGTCACCACAAACAGAAACTAGAGCAAGTGTTGGAGTCAAAGCTGGTGCTATTGAGATTTTGCATTGCCATCATTGATCAACCATAAAGGGTTTTACTTTTGGCTTTCTCATTGGTGCAGAATTCTCTCTAAACTGTTGTATATTTTTACGGTGTTTTCAATTACTTTGTGATTCAACGATGTGTCAAAAAATAAAAGATGGTAAAGAAAGAGAAAAAGGTAAGAAATACCTGGATATGATCATTTTTTTGTCCCCTTTACTGAGTTGAGCCAACAGATTTCAACTTCAGATATTAAGTAGATCTATTTTAGTCGTTATTGAAACAAACATCAATTTCTTGTCTGGATTGATCTTTGTATTTTGTTGTCATTATTAAAACATAGTCATCTCTTCCGTGGTTGTTTGTCTTCTTGTTTAGATGAGCAGCTGGCAAATTCCGATGGAGGTAACAGAGTTGAAAAAGAGGCAGAATGCTGATGCTTTGAAAGAACAAGTAATGTCAGTGCCAAATACAAATCAATTAACTGAAAAAGGATCTGCTCCTATTAGTTTGAGTGCCCCTGCTGTTAACACTGGTGGTCGTGATGCCACAGCTCTAAGAGCCGTGGTTCTCCCGGGATCTTCATCTGCACTGGATCTGATAAAAAAAAAGTTGCAGGATTCTGGATCTCCTGCTGCTGCCTCACCAGTTCCAGCTTTGCCAGGAGCAGCGGCATCAGAATTAAATGGTTCAAGAGCAATTGAGTCTACTGTTAAGGGCTCACAAAGTGAGAACAGCAATGATAAGCCTAACGATGCAAACGGTGATGGTAATTTGTCCGACTCCTCTTCAGATTCAGAGGATGTGGAAAGCGGACCTACTAAGGAAGAGTGTACCATTCAATTCAAGGTTTTTCTTGTCCTCAGCTCTTTAAGATTCTTCTAATTTGTGACTTCTAAATTTGGTCCGACTTTTTCTATACTTTCGCATGAAACTCAGTTATTTCGTTTTTATTCTAGTCAGAGCATACAATTTGTTTTAGATTTTCCCTTTAATTCACTGTTCCAAACTTGGCTCTCCCCTCCCCCTCTCCCTCTCCCCTATTTCCTCTCCCAATTCGTAGGTACTTGTTATCTTCTGAATTATGTGATATGTATTCACTATATAAATGTGCACAAAAATATTTTAGCACATAAGACTTCTATATTGTTGGACAGATGTGGCACTGCAACAATATAGGCCTTGAGACACACAGATTGAGAAATCGAGCAATTAGCAATTGGTGGGCTCTTAATTTCAGTTCCCGATTTCTGTTCCTCACGTTGGTTAAGTGCTTACTAATTTTGGTTAATGCGTTAGTGCAATATATAGCTTTATTTTGTCACTTCGATGGTTCACTTGGCTCTAAAATATCTGCAACTTGAACTGGGATTTGTTATGCAATCAACTTGGGAAGAGTGCAGGTAATTTGGTCTGGTCAGTTGCATATTGGTTGACACATTCTTTCAATAAATAAATGGAAAGGTTTGATCTAAAAGTTTGGAGGATGGAGACAAATAGATATTTAGCCTTGTCTTTGTGGGTCCATATATTAGGTTGTTATGAGGGTGTCCTTATAGCTAAACACGATGGATCCATCGAGGGAGTTTTTATTCTAAGCAATAATCATCCTCCTTGAGTGGTGTTGAGAGTCTACGGTTCCAAATATAGCGTTCTGTCATTACCTATTTCATGTAAGGCCTACTTTGTTGTTTTCCTCCTCGTTTATTCGGGATGAGAGTAATATAGTTGTGGAAGATTCTATAGGGTGAATTTTCAATTTCTGTCAAGATTAGACATAGGAATGAGAATGAATGGTGGTTGACAGGGTTGAATGGGCTAAATAATCCTTGGGTTAGATCAAGGTTATGATCGGAATTGACAGGTTTGTTTGGAATGTGTTTGGGGGGTGGGGAACTTAATGTCATTAGAAATCCATTGGAAAAATTAAATTAGGGTAGAATGACCAAAAGTTTGTGGGATTTTGATATGTTCATTAGAGACTGAGCTTAGGGATTCTCATCTAGCTAATGGAATGTTTACATGGTTCAATCTTAGAATTGAGTCAGTTTGTAAAAAGTTGGATAGATTCTTGTAGTCGGATAGGTGGGAGGATTGTTTTCCCGATGTTTGGTCGGAGGCTTTAACTTGAATAACGTTAGACGATTGCCCTATGTTCTTGGGAATTCAAAGTTTAGGTAGGGTTTGTGTCCATTCAATTTGAGAATATGTGGGTGGAACATTGAGGATTTAGAGAGAATATAGGGAATGGTGGTTGGAGTGTGAAATGCAAGGGTGAGAAGGATATGAGTTTATGAAAAAATTTGAGTTTGTGAAACAAAAAATTAAAAATATGGAATAGGGAGCAGTTTTGGGATGTTTGTGAAGCCAAGAGGATAATATTGTATAGGATAGATGATATTGATAAGAAGGTAGAAGAAGGGGAGATTGATTATGAGGTGAGAAGGGAGAGAAGGGATCTTACGAATAGACTTGAGGAAGTGGTATTTAATGAAGAAACAAGCATGAGACAAAAATCTAGAGTTCAGTTCCTTAAGAAAGGTGATAATAATTCTAATTTTGTTCACAATGACAAATGATAAAATAAAGAGGAAAATTATTGATAAATTGAAGAAGGATAATGGTTTGATAGGAGATGAGGAAGATTTGAGTGAGAGGGAGATTGTTGATTCTTTGCTAATATAAGCTATGCTTGTGATAGTTATAGACGTAATTTGGTGGGGCTTGAGTGGTGTGCTATTGATGGAGTGAAGACATGACTGGAAATACCTTTTGAGAGGAGATTAAGAAAGTAGGTTTCGGGTGTTCTAAAGAAAAGGCCCCAAGTCTGGATGGTTTCACTATGGCTATTTTTTAGGTTTATTGGGAGGACATAAATGATGGCTTGATGAGGATTTTTGAAGAGTTTTTATTTAATGGTTTGGTTAATGAAGTTACAAATGCTACATTTATTTGTCCTATTCTGAAAAAAGTCAATTCTTTGAAATTGAAAGATTTTGGGCCTATTAGTCTTGTTACATGTCTATAAGATTATAGCTAAAGTCCTCTCAGTTAAGCTTAGGGAGTGTTTGAGCAATACTATCTCTAGCTTTCAAGGGATTTTTGTGAAAGAGAAATTTTGGTTGTGGTTTTGGGAGCTAATAAGGCTGTTGAAGAATATAGACTATGAGGGAAGGAGGGGATTGCATTAAAGATTGACTTTGAAAAAACATATGACCATGTAGATTGGTCTTATTCAGATTCTGTTATGAGAGCGAAAGGTTTTGGGGATAGATGGAGGACATGGATTAAGGGATGACTGGGATCAATGAATTTCTATGTTATGTTCAATTGATAACCCCGGGGTAGGTTGAAAACTCCTAGGGGGCATAGGCACGAGGGATCCTTTATTTCCTTTTTTGTTCACTTTGGTGTTGGATGGATGAGTAGGTTATGGGAGAGTGCGGAGAGATATAACTTGGTTGATGGTTTTGCCATAGGAAGGGAGTGTATTTTGGTGTCTCACTTATTGTTTGCTGATGACACAATTTTTTTTTCTTCGGTAGACATGGGAAAATTTAGAAATGTAGAGAAGATTGTGGATGTTTTTGGGATGATTTATGGTCTGAAGATTAATATGGAAAAAAATCATGATTATAGGAATCAATTCAAATCAAGAGAAAATAGAGAGGTTGGCTAGTGACTTAGGATGCATGGTGGGTAGTTGGCCTTTAAAATACTTCAGTCCCCCCTTTAGGTGATTACTATATGTCTATTACTTTTTGGGATCTTGTTATTGAGAGGATAGGGAAAAAAATAGATGAATGGAAGAAATGTTTCATTTCCAAAGGGGATTAGTACAGTCTGTGCCGAAAAGTATCCCTATTTTACTACTTGTTTCTATCTAAGGTGCCTTGCTTGGTGCCTAAGAGAATTGAAGGGATAATGAGGAATTTCTTATGGGAAGCATGTGGGGAAGGAAATATCATTTGGTTTGTGGGGATGTTGTCTCTAGACCAAAAGCTAAGGGAGGACTTTTGGTGGGAAATTTGGTAAAAAGGAATATAACTTTAGTTGGAAAGTGGCTTTAGAGATTTCCAATTGAGCAAGAGTCAATGTGGCATACGAGTGGGATGCTAAAGGGGTTTTGAGGGACCTTCCAAAGTCCATGGAAGTTTATTCATCAGGAGTTATCTAGCCTTAGAGGGTGAGTTTCATTGTGGGAGATAGGTTGAGGAATCACTTTTGAGAGGATATTTGGAGGGCAAAGTCTTAATTTGTTTCCTGACCTTTATCGTATTTTTTGCTATCTTGGGAAATTTATTGCCTATTTTGTCAAATCTTATCCTTTTCCAAGTTGGGATTTGGATTCCGTAGAAATCTTAACGGTAGGGAACATTCGAAGTTGTTGATATTACTTACAATGCTTAATAATGTCTCTTTGTCCCAAAATTATTTGTATAAGAGAGTTTGGATTAGTGATCCTTCGAGTGTATTTTCTTATAAGTTGTAAATCCTACTTTGAGGCATTAATTGATGAGCCTTCACTTTCATTCTTCTCTCCATCTTCTAGATTTGGACTGCAAGTGTTCCTCTAATGGTATAAGTTTATTCATGGATAATTTCTAATGGTGAGATTAATACTAATGATGTGCTTCAAAGAAGGAGACCTATGACTTGTCTTTCAGGTCAATGGTGTGTGATGTGTAGAGAGGAGGGTGAGAGGGTGGATCATTTATTCTTGCACTGTACTATGGCTTTATCATTATGAAATAATTTTTTGACTTAGTTGGCCTTTGTTCTGTGGCTTAGAGATCTATATTATCTATGATTTGTTTGGACTGTGGGTCTGAGTAGAAGTAGAAAAGGGAAAATTCTTTGGCATTGTGTTCTCTTTGCAACAATTTGGGTTTTATGTGAACGGGCTTATTTCTTGGCTTTTTTTGGGACATCCGTGAGAAAGGATTTTGATAATACTTCTCTTTTTAGTATTGCGGCAAGTTGGACAGCATCGTGTGGATTGTAACGTGACTTCAGTGTTCTATTTTTTTTTTGTTTTTTTTACTTTATTTTCTACCAATCATTAGGTTGTACAACTTGTCCACTTTTGATTGGTTCTTGTTCCACTGTTTTTATATCAATTATTAATAAAATTGTTGTCTCTTATCGAGAAAAAAAAATTCTGCACTGCGTCAACACCCTCCAATAGAATAAAAAAAAAGAAAAAGAGTAAATAAGAGGAAACAGGTTGGGCATTATTGAAAGTCAAATCTAGCTTACAGCTCTGATGGACTTCAGTCAATCACCAAACGAATGTTCAGAGAAGGAAAATGACTAGTAAAGTAAGTTAGCTAGCCCACCTTGCTTCTGCTTTGATGCTTTCAGTACACACGTTAGTCAAATTTTCCCTTACAGCGTTGATATTTTCCTTACAATAATCCTCAAATGGAACAATGAGATGGTGTTTGTGGTCTTGCTAAATTAAATCTGAGAAATAAGAAAGTTAGAGGGAAGCAGATGGATGGATAAACTATGCTATCATTAGGAACTGGATGATTGCAAGTCAGAACGTAAAGCAATTTGCAATAGAACCGGAGCTTTCTCCTTTCAGATGTATGTTACTAGAGGCCGAAACTGTCCTCACATCATGGATTTGGGAATACTTCTTGTTACAGGAGCATTTCATATTGTAGTAGAAAAGGAAGTTTGATGCAATAGATTTTAAAGTTTAATTGTTTCTCTGTGGATTTCATTATTACAATCTCTGGCTTCTGAAATGTAGGAACTTCAAATTTGTAATGCATCTGTATCTGATATTCCTTGTACAATTAGTTGCCTACATAGGAGTGGATTGCAGTTTGTTGCTTAGCCTCCCATTGTTGTCTTGATGCTATCCTCCACCTTGTCATCCAACCGGACATCATTGTCATAGTAACGTGTTGTCATCAGGAAATTTTGAGGGACAGTGTGGTCACTTTCATACATGTAGATTGCTAAGGTATTTTTGATTAATTGATGGAGCTGCTTTAGCTTTTTCATCTGTGGACGAAAAATGGTTTCCGTTAGTACATCTGAAATTGAAACCTAACAATTCCAAGGGTGATAGTTCCGATATGAAGAAAACTGGAAAAAATATGCACTTTAAAGAGAGAGATTTATGTAAATTCTCTTGTAGAACAAGTAACATTTTTGTAGAGGGAGAAGAGTTTCAATAACTTGTTTTCATCCTCCCCCAAAGAAGGATGAAAAGATAAACCTAAGGAACGACAGGGGGAAAAGTTTTTGTTATGTTATGCTTTAACTAGGGGCCTGTTTAGTATGTGGGTATGGATGAGATTTAAAAAATGGGTTTTGTGAAAATAATCCAATTCACCTTCTAAACCCATGTTTGATTCAAGACTTGAGGTCTGGGGTTTGTAGAGTAAATGAATCCCGACCCGCAATGAATAGTGAGTTAAAACTTAAAACCCTGTATGGGGGTTTGATGAAACCCGGGGGGGGGGGGGGGGGTGTTTAAAAAATGAGAGATGACATTTGTAAATAAAAAGACTATTTTATCCAAAAATTCTTTCTTCTATTCGCATAATAATGGACATTTTAGTCAATTTTTTTTTGTCAGACATTTTAATTAATTGAGTAACATGATTTGACGTGAATCCATAGACCCTACATGTATTTATGTCACTAAACATGAGATTGAATAGGGTTTTTGTTTGAATCCCATAGACAGATCCTTGGGGTTGGTTTTGGAAAGGCTTCATAAATCCAATCCAATCCCCCCAAAAAAACCATCCAAACAAGGCCTAAGGGTATTTCTGTACTTCGTATACATGTTTGTGCTTATATGTAGCCTTGGGAGTAGTTGTGTGACTGTGACCAAAGACACATTACCCTTCAGATAAAAGCATTTCTAATGCTTACTCTTTTTTAAATCCAAATTTAAATTTCGATAAAAAACTCCTAAAAACCTTCTCCAATGATAGACCCATACCCATATCAAATGAAGGGAGATTTTTTTTTTTACTCAAATCCATACACAAATATTTAATGGTGAGATTACACCCTTCTTTAAAGATCCAATGATTATATTTTATCATCTTTTAAATTTGGATTTGTCCTCATTTAAATTTGAGTTTCTCTTCCTTTAAATTTGGGTTTCTCCATTTGAGAGGTTTATACCAAATTATTGGAGATGGTCTAATACTCTCTTATTTTTGTTATTCTTCTCTAATTCTTCTCTTCTTTCCAAAACCCTAAAATTTTACATTTTAATTTGATTTCAAAGCATTGGTCACAAATCTACGCCTTGACAACTCGTTGGAATCAGTTTGGGGGAGGGGTGTGTGTCAGTGTGTGTGTGTCATGCGTTTATCACTCTTCAAACCCAATGATCGAAATATCGTTTTGAAGTACCGTTTCAGTCAGCTCAAAAACGGAAACGTTTCGGAAACGCAATGGAAACGCAGAAAAAATATGGAAACATGTAGAAATACAAAATATAATCCATTTATTTATAAAGATAAGCTAAATAATTGTTTAATTTAACATATTTATTCGGTTAACATTCATTTATATAAGAATAAATTTAAATTGGTGGGAAAAAAAGGTTTGACATGAGGCGGAAATCATTTAAATTAGAATATTATTCAATTAATAATACAATTTTATTATAACACTAATTTACTAATTAATAATACTAAGTGCATCATATTATTATAATACTAATTTGTGCAACATATTATTATAATACTAATTTATTAATTTAAATTGTGTCTTCAAATTAATAAATAATATTATTTCATTAATATTAAAATCACTGTGTACACAATGATTAAAACACATAAATACTTAATTCTAGATATTTAACAAATAAGTTATAATTAATAAAATGACTTACAGTTATTTAATATGTCAATTTAACAAATAATAATAACATAAAACAATAATTATAAAAAAGAAAAAAAATAATGAAGGGTATCAAATTAAATTAATGGTAGTTATGTATAGTTAAAAGTAAAAAATTATAATGCAATGGGGTATTAAATGTAATTGTTCATACTTATAACAAAAAAAAAAATATAAAAGGCAGCACAGGTGTTTCGATCGAAACGGTACTGTTTCGACCGAAACGGTATTGTTTCGACCGAAACGGTCCGACACAGTGACGTTTCGACCGAAACTTTGGAATTTTGGGATTCAACCCATGTTTCGTGTCGGTGCGTTGAAATTCCGAAACGTTTCGGACGTATCGACACGACATTTTGATCCTTGTTCAAACCAAAGGAGAGACTGGGGCAACACACACTCTCTCTTTCCATCTTTACGAAATACGTTTAGGGTTTTGAAAGGCATCGGTTTCAATAGAGAGATGCCCATGCGAGGTGGTTTCGAATTGAGCAAGATGACTGTCAATCGATGGAGGGAGTATTGCCGATGGTGGAATTGAGCACCACCTATTCTACGCACTTTGTTAGAACGATTCCGATAAGTTTTGATTTTTTTGACTTCGTCTCTTTGGAAATTTAATTATTTTATTTCTTGATATCTCCTTTTTACCCCTTTAGTTTGTTCTATATGTTTTTCAGTATTGTTGGACCATTTTTGTTGGCCCGGGTTTAGAGTTTTGATTAGGAGTTAGGGTTTGATTTTGGGCTGTTCCTTTTGGTAATCCAAGTCGTTAATGTACCTTGTTTGGGGTCGTGCAACCTAGATTGGGGGTTGGTGCTTTCTCTGCGAATTCTTGTAACATTGGTTGCAACTAAGGCTTCCTAGCATTACCCATGAAAGTTTGATGAGACTTGATGGGGTTTTCCATAGTTTTTTGAGTTAATTTGAGCTTCGCGAGTCTCTATTTGGTTATTTCGGTTACTGTTTAGTGTTGTGTGCCAGACGGCTATTTGAATATATTCCTTGTAATTCTGATTCTTGGGTTGTTATTCCGTGTGATAATTTTCGTATTTTGGGCTATTCTTGTTGTGAGGACATGTCAGACGGCAATGTAACTTCAACTAGTACTAGAGGGAGTTGATTGAGCCATCTAAGGGCTTTCGCAAATAATCGGTCTCTTTAAACTGGTTCAAAGAAGTTAAGATGGAGTCAATCATTTGGAATGATCACGAACTTGCTTGTTATCGATCCCACCTATTTTTTTGGATAGGTATTTGACAGGAGATTAATATGCCTAGTGAATCGGGCCCTTCCCTTAAGTAGTGGACATCTTAAAATAACCTAGTTATATCTTCGTTGGTTAATTCACTGCAACTGTCTATTAGTCGTAGTTTCAGTTATTTGGTACAACTTATTATATTCGGATTATAATGGCCTAAATATATTCCCGGAGGGCTAATGATGTATGCATATGATCATTGAAAGATGGTCCAGGAGTCTAAACGTGAGTATTAGTCCCTGGATGTCTATTATGTAGAGTTGACCACTTCATGTCAAAAATTTGACAAGTACCTGAGTTTTTAGTATACGCTCCCAAGCCCATTTGAATAAGTCTTTAGAGACTCCTCTGTGTAGTGGCATCACTTGTACAACTTTTATTTAAGATTAAGACCTAAACTCGCAGGCATTCAGCTTGATGTTTCCTTAACTGTTGTGTCTAATCATGCTTTTTCTTCTAGCTTTACTCAAAAGTGTACCTATTAGTGTTTTTAGTGTCTCGTCTTCATAGAATCTTTACCTTCTGTTTCTGGGAAAGGTTTAATTTATTGCTCTTCATCCATATCCCTCTCATCTATTTCCATATTCCTAATTTCTCTACTAATTTACTATACGTTAGTAGTATTACAAATTCCTTTAAATCTTCAGGGACATTCTTCCCTTTTACTGTACCTTTCAAGATTTGGAAGCGGGGAGAACGAGTGGCAGTGGTACAGTATATCGTGGTCTATATTTTTTTGGACAATGAAGTTTCATCCCATTCTATTCGCTAGACTTTTTAGGCAGGTGGTGATTTAGCTCTTCATCTAATACATCAATGACAACCATTTAGGACATCTCTGCTTTAGTGGTTTAGCAAAACTTTGTGTTAGTCTAAGTAGTGTAGTAGGAACCTTTTTGTTTGTGAGGCTTATGAATTTGCTGAGGATAAATGCTCATCTTATTCTAGTAACAATAATAGAAGCATTGCTCTATGGTTATTCATTCTGATGTATGAGGACTTTTGGGTTGTCATTTTTTTTATTGTTACTCTCGTCTTATTTGAGTTTATTTACTTCACACTAAAAGTGGAATGTTCTCTTGTTTCAAAACTTTTCACAAAATGGTGAATACCTAATTTGATCATTAAAGTCAAGATTCTTCGGAGCGATGGGCGGACTGAATACACCGATGAGAAATTTCATGTTTAGTTAAATGACAATGACATCAAACCACTTTTGTGAGTATCCCATAGTAGAATGGCGATGCAGAGCGTGAAAATTATTGCCTTCTTGAGGTTACTTGTTTTTTGATGTTTGTTATGAATGTACCTAAATCATTTCGGGGAGATGCAATTCTGACTTTTGCTTAACTTATTAATTGCTTATCCTAAGGAGTACTTCGGTTTAAGTCACCTATTAAGATTCTATCAGGGACATTGTCGATTCCTTTTGTTTCTCCCTTCCTTCCTAAAATTTTTGGTTGTGTATGTTGTGTCACGCCCTGATTTTTTTTTTCTCAAAACAAAATATACGAGCGTGAATAAACCATCTATAGCACATAATAACCTCTCTTATATTATCATTAGATTACAGCGTGATAGGGTTACATTCTTGAACATAACATGATCAGATAAACATCCTGAGTAGTAGTAATAGCTTCTAACTACAGTCTCTCCAGCTTACTCCCCCGGATTCCTTCTTGCTTCTGAAAAATGTTAAATTAAGGATGAGCTCACTAGCCAGTAGGATAATTTTTATCGATGACTATCAAGGTTTTAGAACAATATATAATTATAATCAAGTAACAAGTAAGTGCGGCAATAGATCAAATTAAAATTATAGGAATGCAACACATATCAATAATCACAAGTCGTCAATTTTGTGGTCCATGCATGAACCGTAGTCGAAGAAAACTTTGGGGTCTTGCACCCTAGGGAACTTATGCCTTTTTGCTTTTCTGGGAACACCAATACTGAGAATTCTGTGGTGCCACACATGTTACCAACGACAACCGATATTATTGGCCAGTGAATCCAATGACAAGTAGAAATTCTGTGAATCCTTGCAAAGATCTACCAACTCTCTGCCATCAATTGTGTGTACCAATGTAAATTCAGCAAAACCATAAAACAAAATCATATCAAGTCCAGATCCAACATCAAGTAGGAAGTCAAACATTAAGTAAATATGTCATAATAAAATTCAAAACATTTTATATGACAATTGGTTCCAAAGAATAATTAGGGTTTCAGTTCAAAAATATCATATGTGCAGAAATCACAGTTTATTGATAGAACCCAAATCCAACCCCATAGATAATGCAAACTAATTTTTAATATTATATAATCAATATAGGTTTGATATGGAACCTCCAAATATGCATGAGATGCATATATGTCAGTAAAAGACAAAAAAAAACCTACCTTTGACGCTACTTCAATTTGGTACTGTATACTGTGTACTGTCTTAAAACAAACGGAGTAATATTTTAGAATAAAACTAAGTAATAAGGACTTAATAAAACCAAAGTTAATTTTTAGAATAAATAACGGAAAATAACGATGCTCGAATTTGATCCAAAAATATTTAATGAGGATCAAATTCAAGTAATTTTAATCTATAAAAATTTTAAATTGAATTTAGATCGCAAGATCGAACTTTTAGGTCGACAGAACTCCGACCCTTTCCTTCCTTTCTCCTTTCTTCCTTTTTTCCTTTTTCTTCCTACGTGTTGCTCTCTACAGGAGGTGGCTATTTATAGCCAAATTTTTGGCAAGCTTATGCTTGCATAACCAAGCCATCTGCTGCCTTCTACCTTTTCTCTCTTTTTTTTTTTTCCCTTGATACACTTGTCATACCCTCCCTTGGCCACCCCCCGCCATGCAATACTTGTCACGACCCTACCATGCAACACTCCAAGCCTTGACACTTATAGCACATACATGCATACACACACACACACACACACACACATTCTCTATTTATCATAGCATTTGGATACCATGACATTTTTATTTCTACATAAAATATGATTTATATTATAGTCATTTCACTCGTTTTCACATAAGGAATCCATATTTGAGGTCTATTCATTTATTTGAAATTTCTAAAAATAACTTTTAATTATATAGAAACATAATTAATGACCTAATTTGCCATTAAATTTTTTATATGGGTTGTCACATGTTTTGTCCATGATTCTAGGTCATTGATAGGGAAACTTAATACCAAAGCTTTGCGGCGTATTTTGATCGGTTACTCTGACGGTTAGAAATGCTATAATTGTTATCATCTACAGTCTCAAAAGGTGTATGTTAACATGGATATTACCTTCGAGAATCTCAATCTTTTTTTAGTTCTTAATCATCTCTTTAAGATAGAGCACCATTATTAAGGAAGAGATGTCGTGTTAGGAGCCTTATTTTTACAGTTGCGTATTCAATAGGCTACTAAATGTTGTGAGAGACAGCAACAGACTGTCAATGAACAACGACATGTTGGTGATCGTTTGCATAGGGATGATATGCAAACTTATTCTCAGTGCCAAAATATATAGATTGCGTATGAGTTACTAAGCCATTTGCATTCTCCAACTCAGATTCCATCATCTTCTATTTATTTATGAGGCAATGAGCCTTCCTTCTATTATTCTTTTTGCTGATAATCCAACTGTTGATGACCCAGAGCTTCCTATTGTCGCCAGGAATGGTGTTAGAGCTTGTATTCAACATTTCATCTCCAACTCGGTCTCTTGAACTTGTCTAGCTCCATGTTACTATTTCCTATTTGTCTTATGTATTTATTTTCCAAGAAAGAAACTCTGATTGATCCCAAGTTAAAGGAAGCGAGGGTAGTGAGATAAAGCTGTTAGACAGAATGACACATGGGACTTGGTTTTCATGCCTATTTTGAATAAGGCGGGAGGTGCAATTGTGTTTTCACTGTTAAGCAATATGTAGATGGGACAATTGAGAGGTACAAAGCTAGATTAGTTGCCGAGGGCATTACACAAACATATGGTATTGATTATTAGGAGGCCTGTGCCCCTATGAAAAAATGAACTCCAATGTGTTCTTCGCTTTTGTGATGCTAATCTAGGTTGGATTCCGCTAAAGTTAAATGTGAAAACTGTATTTCTTCATGGTGATTTGGAGGAGGAGGTGTATATAGAGATTCTACCTGATGTGTCATCATATTCAAATGATGTGTTATCATATTCAAATGAAGGGAAAACGCGTAAGTTGAAGAATATGACTGAAACAATTTCATAAAACTTGGTTTGATAGGTTTTGTCGAAATTTCAACATAATTTTGGTACAAACTGAGCCATGTTGTCATTACTATGTTCTTCATCAAGTAGGTTGATGACAAGATTACTTTTCTCATTGTATACATCAATGACATATTGATTGATAATAGGAAATGATGCACAGTATGTCACCAAATTTACAACCCACTTGGCTATGGAGCTTGAAAACAAAAACTTGGGTCTGTGAAGGTATATTGTTGGGAGCGGTTGCCTGATGGAATAAAGGTGGAAAGTATGTTCTCGACTTGTTTAAAGAAACAAGCATATTGGGTTATAGACCTATAGATTCTCCTATTGAAGCCATAGACATCAACGTGGTGGTAGTGCTAATGTTGTTGATAAGGAGAGGTGCCATAGACTTGTAGTGAGATTTATACATCTTTCCCATACTCGGCTAGATATTGTTTACGCAGCGGATGTTGTCCGTAAGTTAATGCGGATCCTTGAATTTCTCACCTTGAAACAGTTTATCGTATTTTAAGGTTTCTCATTTCAACCCCAGGAAAGGAGTTTGTTCTCCAATCAAGATCATTTAGAGTTAGAAGCTATTATTGAGTGGGTAGGTTGCTACAACTTGATTGGAAGGAACCTTGTCACTTGGGGTTGCTTTGGGTAGCAAAAAGCAAGTTGTGGTAGCTAGGTTTAATACAAAGGCTGAACGCAAAATAATGGCTAAGGGAGTTTGTGGTGGCTCCAAATTTTACTGGGAGAGTTAAGAATCCATGATTATAGACATGTGGAATGTATTGTGACAATAAGACAGCTATTAACAGTGCTCGTAATCCATTTTAGCATGATGGAACCAAAAATGTTGAGATTGGTCGGAACTTCATCAAAGAAAAGTTGAACAATGGTTTGATTTGCATGCCCTTTGTGAAATCAAAAGACTAGTTGACTGATGTTACACCAAGGGACTCAATTCCAAGATATTTCACCCTATTGTTTGCAAGTTTAATATAAGGGATATCTATGCACCAACTTGAGAGGAGTGTTATGTTATGCTTTAGTTTACTTTGGGCATATTTATGTACTTTTTGTATAAATACTCATGCTTGTATGTAGTCTTGGGAGCAGTTGTGTAACCTAAGACATGCTACCCTTAACATAATACTCTCTCATATTTTGTTCTTCTTCTCTCATTGTTCTCTTTTCTTCAAACCCTAGAATTTTACCTACTGTTTCGGTTTCTATTTTGATGATTGACGTAGAAGGAAAAAATATTTTTAAAAACATGTAGTTTATCAAACACAAATATTCTAGAACTGCTGTTTCGGTTTCTAGAGAAAAAATTGAAGGTTAGAGAAAAAAGAGAACGGTATGTTTTTTCATAGTTAAATGTAATCTGAGATAAAATAGCCTGTTGAGTCTCGTATGATATATTCCATATGTGGACCTTCATTTCTTTGTTCTTATAAGGATTCCAGCATGGGCATTTATCTACAACATCCATACTTCATTTTCCCTATCCAATTCGAAGCTCAAAAGTTTGTGGTGGTTCTAAGATACTGGTTTATTTTAAGGAAAGGGTTATCAAATAGAATCTCTTTGCTCCCTGTCTTCCCTTTCCAAACTTGGAGAATTTTACTCTAGTACCTCGACTAGAACTGTTCTTCCTTCCCCTTCCCCTTCCCCTCCCTCTCTCTCTCTCTCTCAATGTTCTGTGTGTGTTATATAAACGCATGATAGATGTGCAGATATAATGAGTTTACCCTTGGTTAACATGAGTTTTCGTACTTTTTTTGCTCTGAAATATTGAATAATAGCAATGCTAATTCTGCAGTTTTTAGTATGTGATACTCATTTCCATTCTTGAACTTTTTAGTTTCCATTAGAACTGCACCAAATAAGCATTAGCTGATAATTTTATCTTATTTCTTTCTTTAGGTTTACAATTGTGCCTATATGGTCTGGCATGTAATGCTTCTCATGTATGTTTAATGTATAGGTGATGCTTAAGGAACGTGGAGTGGCACCTTTCTCGAAATGGGAGAAGGAACTTCCAAAGATTGTGTTTGATCCGCGCTTTAAGGTTTGTTGAGTTATTCAGATTCAGAATTTCTTTGTGCGGAATTTAAGGGCCTTTACTACAACTGGTACTCCTTTAAACATGTTTGTTGGACTCATATGTATCTGCTTCTGACACTTGTAGGCTACTGTCCATGCTAAATTTGTTTTTTGTATTTGACTATCATGCTTATAGTGTGAGCTTAGCTTTTCTAGGGTTTTGGTACAAAATGAAGAAATTAAAAGTTGCTAAAGAATTACTTTGAAAAGTTGCTATATAAAACTCATTTAGAGAGCCTAGTTATTGAGGATAGTAGAAAGCATAGGGAGTTTAGGGAAAACACATTTTTTCATAGGATTAGGATGTCGAAGGTAAATGATGCATTAAAGTAAATGAAGATGGAAAAGTTTTAGGACTTGATGGTATACCTATTGAGGTTTGAAAGTGTCTAGGGGATGTTGGAGAGTCATGGTTAACTAAATTATTTAATAAAATTATAATGACCAAGAAAATGTCCTTTGAGTGTAAGTATTTTAGTACCTATATACAAGAATAAGAGAGACATACAAAGTTGCATAAACTATCGAGGTATTAAATTAATGGGTCATACAATAAAACTTTTGGAGAGGGTGACCGAACAAAGATTAAGGTTGCAAACAACGGTTTCTGAGAATCAATTGGATCAACAATGGAGGCTATATATTTGTTTAGAAGACTAATGGAGAGGTATAGGGGGAAAAAAAGACCTTCATATAGTTTTTATAGACTTATGGAGGGTCTTGGAGAAGAAAAATATTACTGTTAGGTATATTAATGGTACTAAGGGTATGAAGATGGAATCATTTTAGTGAGAACAACGGTGGGTGAGATTAAGGAATCTCGAATTACTGTAGGTTTGCATAAGGGTTGTGCTTTAAGTCCATATCTTTTGCGTTTATTATGGATGAATTGACTAGGCACATTCAGGATGAGCTCCCATGGTGTATGTTATTTGCAGACGATATTGTACTAGTTGATAGAAGTAAAGAAGGAATTAATAATAAACTAGAAATATGACGAGAAACCCTAAAATCAAAAGGATTTAAGGATAAATAGGACTAAAACTGAGTATATGGAATGTAACTTTAGTAAAAAAAGAAATCGAAACCAAAAAGTAATAAAAATTGTAGATCAAGAAATATTAAAGGTGAAACACTTTAAATATTTAGGGTCTATTATTCATAGAGAGAGTGAGATTGACAACGACGTTATGCATAGAATTAATGCTAGATGGACTAAATGGAGGAATGCATATGGTATATTGTGTGATAAGCACATACCCCTAAAGCTAAAGGAAAATTCTATAGAACGACTATATTACCCGTTGTGCTTTATGGTATCGAGGGTTGGGCAATTAAGAAATAACATATTCAAAAGTTGTGTGACAGAAATGAGAATATTAAGATAGATGTGTGGTAAAATTACGAAAGATAGAATTCGGAACGAATATATCTAGGAAAAAGTAGAGGTAGCACATATAAGAGATAAGTTAAGGGAGAATCGACTTAGGTGGTTTGAACATATTTATAGACGGTTTACTATGACACCGGTGAGAAAGAGTGATATGATAGGTATTGAAGGTAAATGTAGGGGTAAAGGAAGACCAAAATTAACTTTAAATGAAATAGTAAAGAAAGATATGATAACTTATGGTTTAACTGAAAACTTTGCAAAAAATATGATAATATGATTCATGTAGCAAGTACTAGATTCATGGAGTTGACCCCAAAAACGTTGTGATAGATTTTTGTTGACTTGAGTTGAGTTGAGTATACTTAGCTATGAAAATATGGTTTTTCATTGTAAAATAAGGCTCAAGTATAGACTGCATTCAAGCAAAACCTTAGGAATCTTTCTTGAGGTCATTTAGATAAGTTTCAAATGGTTTTTAATAGTTGTTGCTTGCCTAGCGTGGGCTTCTAGTTCGAGGTAGCACTTCTCGCTCGGGCTGGCATAGGATTTAATAAATTGCTATGACTTGCTCTCGCCACTCGCTTGACGCTCGAGCAAGCTGAGGAGCACTTGAGCAAGAATGTGCATACTCGAGCAACTGTAGCGTATCAGAAGTCTGCTTGAATTAGGATAGCTTCCCAAGCTCAGTTTAATAGGTTTTCACTATAAATCTGAAACCCTATAACGTTTCTTTAGAGAGAAAATAGAGCTTTTGGAAAGAACATTCAGATCAAAAATCATAGGAGCCTTTGGGAGATCAAACCCGAAGCACACTTTTTTTCCTTGATTTTAAAATCAACAAAAGTGTTCAAATATTTTGACTAGATATTTAGTGTTAAAATTTGGTGAGTGTTGGTGAAACCATAATTATCAGATTCGAACTGGCCCGACGAGTCAACCTGAAAAACTGGCCAACTAGTTCCTTAGCCGGGTCGGTTCATAAGTTGGATTGTCTATGCAGTTCACTCATCCAATACCCATTTAAACCGGATGATTTTTGTTAAACTTGGCTGAATCGGATGGTTTTTATGAATCCAGTTCATTATTACAATAAAATATTATAACTACTCTTAAGCACATGGCTGCCGCAGTCCCTATTATCAAGGCCGGCACAATTAGCTGTAATGCCTATTTTCAAGGCCTCCACGTAGACTGCTTTCACAAAGGGCTGCCATAATTTTTATAGGCTACACATGTTGCTTTGTTTTCTCATGAGAAGTCGATATGGGATAGTGTCGTGGGTCTTCTTATGCCTTTTTTTTTTTTGGGGGGGGGGGGGGGAGTTCTTTTGCCTTTCTTCTTTTGGCGTTTTCTTCCTATCTTTTAATACTTTGGAGTATACTTATTAGGGTTTGTTACTCAATACTTGTTGATGTAATTTTTGGATGCTAGTTTAAATTTTGTAAATTATCTAAGAAATTAATAAAGTGTGATTTTTTTTTGGTACTTTTATTTGATCTACTATTATATTAATCAAGTTATCTTTATAATAATTATAATTTCTTAGCATATTCATTTAATTTTTTAATTTTTTATTTATACAACCCACCAATTGACCCAACAGTTAAACCAGTAACCATTGATCCTGTCCCTCTATCGTGTTGATGTTTGGTCGGGTTTTGATAACTATGGGTGACACCCTAGTCAACCAAAAGTTTAGAGATACAAGTTTTCTCTAACTCATTCAAATCTAGAGAAAGTCTTAAAGATCCGAGGAGGAAGATCAAAATTCAAAGGAGGACGAGTCAATAGTGTTTCGGGGGAGCGTGATCTAATCTCTACTGGAAGGAGCCGATGATCTACGAGTTGAATGACAAGAGTGAGTTTGTCTAGAGGAGTATAAGAGAACATGATACGTGACAAGGGGTTGTAAGTATTTGAGTTTGTGCTGTTAATTTTAATAGTGGAGGGTTAGGCTCGACTAGATCCCGTGGTTCTTTCCGCAAGAGTTTCCTTGTAAAAAAATCGCGCGCCTTATATTTGTGTGATTGATTGTTATTTGATCGTCATAGACACTAGATTGATGTTTGACTTATAATTCGAGTTGTTTTAATGAACCAGGTCATTAAATTTTTAATTTTTGATTTTGATTAATTCCTCACAAGACCTATTCACCCCCATCTCTAGGTCCATTTAAGGTTTACCAGTCATTGATCCGCGCAACCTCAAATGTACTTTGTTCAGGATGTTGTTTGTTGCTGCATGTCTCACTGTGATTTAGTTACGCTTTGCAGGCTATTCAAGGTTATAGTGCTAGGAGAGCCCTGTTTGAGAACTATGTTCGGACACGTGCGGAAGAAGAACGTAAGGAAAAACGGGGTGCTAAGAAAGCTGCAATGGAGGAGTTCAAACAGTTACTGGAAGAAGCAAAGGAGGTTTGATGGAATTGTCTTTTACCAAATTCTCATCTGATCCTGTTAAAATTCCATTGGTACAGTACATGGCTTTTAAACTGAGGAGACTGACGATTTCTTTCTGAGTCTGACTAATTCTCTATGTTTCAGGACATTGACCAAAGCACTGATTATCATACATTCAAAAAGAAATGGGGCCATGATCCACGGTTTGAGGCCTTAGATCGAAAAGAGCGTGAGATTTTACTGAATGAAAGGTATCATTTAACGACTAACCTTTTGCTTTGAATAGTCAGTGCTGTCCATTTCATCTTCAGCAGTTGGGATGGCTCCACTTAGGATGTTGTGGTATATTGATAGTATTGCAGAGCATCGTCACACGGGATGTTACATTAGGCAATTATGGTGCTTGTCTTGGATCCTTCCTGCAAATATACTGATGAGTACTGTGCTACTTAAAGCACTTCTAGGAATGAGGAAAGTTAGGCTGCATTAGTAGGAATAGAGTATTAGCTTTCAAATATCACCACAACTTTAACTATAACACATGGCTCACTTTGCACTCTCCAGCACATAGCATTATGGACATTTAAAATACTGGCAGGGGTGATCACCCTGAATTGACTAGTATGTGTAAAGTTTGGAGAAAAAAGGTGAAACATAGTGCTGGTAAACTACATATTAAACCCTCGGAGTTTTATTGTCAATAGGGGCATAACTCCAACAACTTTGTGATATTACATTTTGAGAAGTCACATGCCTCTACTCCATCATCAGCATGCTCGCAGTCAATAGCACATTTGTACTCAAACAGGTGGCATGAGATAAGTGGCAATGTGCAGGTTCGGGACTGGACAAGCTTTGCCTGTGACGCATTACCTTACCTAGTTTATTATCACCTTGATTCCTTACGGGCACGGGTGTCATATCCGATACAATTGGACACGGGGATATGGCAAAGTTAGAAAATATAAGACACGGGTACGGCAAGGATATACCTATTAAAATAATATAATATATTTTTTAGATAATAATAGAGTTATAATATATTAAAAATAAAGCACATATTATAATAATAATATTAATAAGACCTAGCAAATATTAATTTTTTTGATTAAAATTGTAATAGATCAAAATAAATATCCACCATTTTCATCAAACATCATTACATCCATCAACATTTATAGTATATAAGTTACATAACAAAAAAAATATATTAAAAAAAATAGGAATCACACCCCTTTTATTCGACTGAGTTCACTATTCATGACACTTCCAGCCGTGTTTGACACTGCCATGCTTCCTAGCTTACAACCAAACGGATCCAGGAACTTAGTCTGGTGTCTTTTTAAATTTTTGAATTAAGTCTTGGGGAAAAACTTATATATTTGAGAGAACTCATTGCCAATCACACTATAATAAGAGGCATTTTCCAAAACTTGCGGACTGGTCACCCCCTGCCTGCCTCCTGAGATCCATCCAGGTGAACCTTTCTTAATAACTAAGTTTCCACCTTTGTTACTTGACATGCATGGGAAGCTGGGTGACTCTGGGAAACCCAAGCAATATGGCTGGAGGTGCATGGTTGTCTTACTGTGTTGGTGTTCGGTTGAATGCATCTGTTAGTATTTCAGCTTCTCATGTGACCCATCTAAAGTGTAGACTTGTACTTGATATATTAGCATTCCTGCATGCTAACAGCAAAATCAACTTACTTATTGAAGAACAACTTTCAGGCCAAGTGAGTAGGAAAAAATATTAGATGGTCAAATTCTTTTGAAAGATTGCTTGCACTTTGGTCACCACTTTTGCCTTTGATAGCAACTTTATACAAGATAATGCTCTATGAATTGAGACGATAGTTAAAATGGGTCAAAAGTAGATTCTTTTGTTAATTAATTTTGGACCATTCATTAAACAATATGAACTCTATAAGCATGAAAACTAGAAGTATCTGGTCTATTTATTCCTATGATATATGGCACATTTTACATCATGGTGAGTCAAAAGATTGGAGATAGGTTATCACAATATATGGCTTGAAACTGGGATTTATGTTGTTTCCGTATCCTCTGTTCTCTTTTCCCCTTTCCTTTTTATTTCCCCATCTTTCCTCTTGTGCCCCAACCCTCCCCAGTATGTGGGTACCAGCCAAGGGTGGATGTGGAAAGAGGTCAAGTTTTGTGTGGGTAAAACATAAGTTGACTTTTGTTCAATCACGTGTCATGTGTGTATGAAGTCAACTTTTTCCTGCCGAGTGTTTTTTGTTAGTGGTTGGTTACAAGCTTGGCCTGGTTATATTAGATTCATTTAATCCCTTGATGAGTTGGTTTTGTCCATTGAATTTTTCATTTACGTTTTTGTTCTTGATACCATTGCCGTTTATAATCCCACTCGTGTGTTCCTAGTAAGAGGCCGAGAAGCTAATTAAGAAGTGAACATCTTTCTTAGTAGCAGGGGTAAAGAATAGGAAAGGTGATTTCACTTTTTGACCAAGAACAGGGAGTAGGGACTACAGTGAATATCTTTTTAATTGGGGCGATAGCTTTGAAAAGATAAATGGCTATCTTTTCTTCATCTCTGAAGAAATACCATCTTGAGGGGCTAATTCAAACCCCTCCAGTAAAATAAGAACAACCCCTGTTTCTTTGGTATACCATATACCTTTCCTTGTCTATGGTTGTTGTGTAAAATATTGAGACTTCATTGTTCACTGTTGAAGCAATGGGTCAAATTCAAGCTGATCAAGTCTTGTAGTTGAGTTTTTACCTTCACGTCAAAATTTTCTGTCTTGGATTTCAGGTAAAATTTATACCTTGCTTCCGACACAAAAGTGATTTTTTTAGTAATCCATTAGGCAATAGGATTCAAGTAGTAGGCTTGTTATTGAGATTCTCTGTACACTTTGGATATGTGCTTGAACTCTTAAATAATTTTGCTTTATGTGATGAATATGCTACATCTGCTTTTATGCTTCAATATACTGGTTAGACAATGATTCTGGTTCACTTGCAGGATCCTTCCTCTAAAGAGGGCTGCTGAAGAAAAGGCTCAAGCAGAGCGTGCAGCTACTGCGTCCAGTTTCAGGTCCATGCTTCAGGAAAGAGGAGATATTGTTACAAGTTCTCGTTGGTCAAAGGTAGGTGCCTATGGTAAATTATCTTGTGAAGTTAAACAAATAACCTGTGTCGCATTAAGATACAATGCATCAGGAAAATTTCATATGTCATGGTGCATGCATATCAAGATGTAGTAGTTCATATGTTTAAGTGAATCAGGTGATTGGATGCTTATTCTGTACATAATTCCTGTTTTTGCTTGTGGTTTGTTTCTCTTCTTTGTCTGCACTTTTCTTGATCCATTGCATGTGATTTCTGGGAATCTAAATGCAGTTTACTATAATAAAGATACTAGTTTAGTTTGAAAACGTACTTTTTATTACTTCCTTGTCTGCTTAATGAGCCTAAAATCTTGTGGTATTTCATCTTGCAAGAACAGTTTCAAATCAGCCATCAAGGTTCAAACATCCACTTGCAATATATCTCTGGAACTGGATAATGGGTGCATGTTTATACCACTTTAGTACAACTGTAGCCTGCAAATTGAGAATATTCGGATGAATTGCGAAAAACGGATTTTTGATTAATAGCTCTTTTATTTCATTTTGGTTCCTTTTCCTTTTTCCTGTGTTTGGGTGATGCATTTGTTTTGTTCAACCCCATCAAGGAAAATAATTCATTCTTTAATAAACTCCTGATCCTTGGAGTCCCCTTGATAGAACAAACATTTGTTGACAACTCATGAGGGGGAACCAATTCTCGCTGTAGCTTATTTGATGGGAATCATGGGACACCCTAGAATATTCATCATTGTAATGAACCTGGCACCTTGAGCTATTCTGACCACTGAAACCAGGGGATACCTGTAGTATTCTGATACCTACCATACATATCAGTGCATATTTGAAAGCAGAGATATGTAAGGGTTATTTGGAACAAGAATTCATTCTCTATCATTTCAAATTTACATTTAAGAAGAGCCTAAATGTGTAATGAGAGCAGGAAATCTTCACTGGCCGATGACACATGGGCCCTTCTGAGGAAATTCCATCTCCAGTCTAAAGCTGAAGAAAATAGAATTTAAGTAAATTTAAATGAACTAAATTGCATTTCAAATAAACTTGAGTTCAAGTAGAGCGAATGCATTCCAGAATAACCATTGTGGATGGATCTTAATATTTGATATCTCGATGAATATTGAAATCATCTACAGAAAACTGTCACATGGTAGCAAACCCTAATAATTATAAGGTTAAAGTTTCATATAGAGCCATGCAAATCTTTGAAAAGGATTATGTTGTGTCACACATTGGATGTACGCATAGGGATGATTTTATTTCTCGAGTCTTCCAATTCTCATCATACCTTTCCCCATGAATAGTTCTAATATTTTTGACTGTGGTAGGTGAAGGATAGCCTAAGGAATGACCCTCGGTACAAATCTGTTAAGCATGAGGAAAGGGAGGCTTTATTTAATGAATACATATCTTCACTAAAGGCTGCCGCAGAGGAAGCAGGACGAACAGCTAAAGCCAAACAGGACGAGGAGGTAAAGAAGATTTTTTCCAATTCTTTGTCATTTTCTTTTGTTTTTACTCATAATGATGCAATCAAAGTTGAAAACTAGTTTTTAATATGAAAGTCAGACGTCTCAAGAAAAAATATTAAGAAGCTGAATTTAATCACCTTTGATAATTACCTATAGCATAGTTTTAAAATCTGGGCCGAACATCAACTCGGAAAAGAGATTGGGTCAATGGGTTATTGGTTCAACCGTTGAGTCACTGGTCGAACCGGTAATATAATAAAAAAATAAAAAATTAATTATAAATAGGCTAAAAATCATAATAATTATGAAAATAATATACTTAATGTATATTAGATCAAACAAAAAATCCCAAAATCATCATCAAAAAAAATATATTCAATACATTCAATTTCCGATATAAAAATTTACATGCTGCAGAAATTGTAGAGAGGGGAGCAAATTTACATACCACATAAATTTGGTGATTCTATAATGAACATTGGCGACTAAAATACCCATCCATTAAAAAAAAAAAAAACTACAAAGTCCAACTGAAGTGCAAAGGTTCTACCACCGAGTTTGGTCACAAAGAACAACAATAACTAAAGAGATCGAGATCCAAATTTATACGTAGATCCAGATTTATGCTATGTCTTACTTGAGGAAAGGAAATCCATAGAGAATGAAGGAAGGATATCCTTTGACTTCGACTGTGAAGCAGCAGGTACATCAATAAATCTTGATCTCTTTGACGAAATCCATAGAGAACGTCATACCTGCTGCCTTTGACTTCGACTGTTCAACTGTGTAAGGCCTTTGACTGTTCAGCACTTCGATTGAGTCGCAGCACAGAGAGAGAGAGCAGTGAGGTGTGAGGCTGTCGTACCTCAGACGTTCGCGAAAGGTAGAGAGCACAAAAAGATTTAGGGCAAAAAATGCCTAAAAGGGTCAAAACCCTGGTATTTATACCCTTTTTATTGATCCGGCCGGTTTATTACAAACCGTCCGGGTTGACCGAATTGCTCACGAACTGGGCGGTTCGGCGGGTTTCTTCCGGGTTTTGTGTCTAAACGATCCAATACAAGAACCGGCCTGGTTTAGGCTCCAATTCGCCGGTTTATTGGGTCAACCCGTTGGGCCAGGCCGGGTTTTAAAACACTGGCCTATAGTTGTTAGAATTATGTTATTAAATTTTTTTTTAAAGATTTTCTTATAAGGTAGTCATCTTGTCTTAGTTTATTAGTCAAAGTAGGTGGCTGCTTGTAAGCTGGCAGTTTGTCATCAGCTTGATATGACTTTCGGGGTTTTCTTAATCATGAAACACTTCACGTTTAATTAACGTCCTTAGGTTTGCTGTCTAGTGCTGTAACATTAATTTTGGGGCAGTTTCCGAACGGTTCTTGTTTTAGACTCGAGTTCAGTCCCATAGTCATGGTATTCAAGCCTTCCCTTGCTGCAAGTTAATCTCTGGCCTTTTGTGGCTAGAAACTACAGCTTCTGGCCTCCGTTCTTGCCAGAATTGTGGTTCACAACTCTGTTCCTATATTACTTCCTCCCTCGCCCTCCCAAAAAAAATGAAGAATTTTGATCTAGTACTTCGTTAATTTTGTGAGATGCATAAAAACTCTGCAGCACTTGTACAGACTATATCTTGAGTCTTGACATAAATTTGTTCCTTTTTCCTGAGTTCGCTACTCTTGGTGCTTGCGTTCTTGTGATTTTTTGAAGCCTTATTCATATTGATTAGTGTTAAAGTTTTCCTTTTGATTGACCAGATTAGTGTTGTGATTATTTTTCATGCCAAGGAAACAGGAAAACAAAAGAAGCTTCCTAGATGCTACATCTTCTAATTTTTTAAGCATCCTTGAAGTCTCCATATTGCTCATGCTGTGGAAACTGCATTTATTGTTGTAAGAACACTCGGTTCTTTAAGTTTAGCACATAACTGGTGGTTGCAATGGCAGGTTTTGCAGCCCATCGATGTTGGACTTGCCTCTTTAGTTGTTGCATTATATATGAACAATTTCTTTTGTTATGTCGCGAACAACAATTAAATGTGTATTTCATTCACTACGTGAAACTTAATGACCTACAATTTACCAAAATTGCTTAATCAATCACCTTAATGATTGCTAAATAGCATCATCAGGATCAGGTAAGTTTCAACCATATGCCCTTTAAGGTGACCTCGCTAGCATGGGCACTTATAGTGTTGATTGATTTCCATGTCAGACACGATGTTTTGAGGCATACTTGGTTTGTGGAGAGAGCATATAAAAGTGAATTTTGGACTAACATACTTAATTCCATTATCTTAATGTTAGCATCCCCAATTATTTGAAGATTAAGTGTTCGCCCAATTTTTGTTTTTGAAAAATGCGTTATAATATAGTGTTAATAATCATGTAATGTCAAGAATGATTTAGAAGTTTGCCTTTTGTTCCTACTAGTGCCTCTCATAGGATTGACTACCACTTTTATGCGGACAATAAGTCCATAATCCCTGACTCTCTCTCTACCTCTTTCACTCTGTTCCCGCACCTGAAAAATACTTCAGATTGCCTTACTGTTATTTCTCTGAACAGGTTATGGCCCTGGCGCATTTTTAGCCACTCTATGTATTTCCCTGCCGGAATATTGGAGTGCAACTACAATCATTGCACTTCTATTGTGTAGTAGTGAAGATTACAAGTAACCCATCATCCCATCATTTATGTTTCCTTTCCCACTCCCACCCAGAAAATAGAAAAGAAACAACACTCTTTCGTCCATTTAGTGCAAACCACGTTAATCATGCATAAATAATCAATTACATTGTGGTTTTTGAAAAGTGAGCACATTATCTTCCATGGTTCAGAGGGACCAAAGAGAAATGAAATTTTATGATTTTTTTGCCGATGACATAAGTTGGTTGCTTATGAACTCTAGTGTTGCCCTAGGAGAATTTTTAGTCCTTACTCAAACCCTTGCTTCAATTTAAATTCGAGTAAAAATAGGCTAAAAACAAGTTCGAGCAAATGAAGGGTGACTCAAATTTTTACTCAAATCTTCAATGGTTATATTTCACGATTTCTTAAAGATCCCATGATCAGATTATTTTAAATTTGGGTTTATCCTCATTTCTCATTTAAATTTTAGTTTTTCCTCTCCTTTAAATTTGACTTTTGCCATTTGAGTGTTTTGTATCAAATCAAGATTTTTAAACAAATGTGATGTAGATCGTAATAGCTCTGATACCAAATTGATGTAGATCGTAGTAAGGAAGAATTATGGATGAGAAGGGAAGAAGAAGGAGATGAGAAAAGAAGAAGAAGAGGATGAAAACAGAGAGAGAATTTGAGGAAGAAAGATTCAATATCAATAATCAATAATAATCAAAAGTCCAGGCTCACAACAAATATGTATCCCCTATATATATAAGGAGTTCACAAATCCTATATATATAAGGAGATCACAAACCCTAAAATAAATAAATAATCAAAATGACAACTAAGCCCTTAAAAGTTAAAAGAAAATACTTAAAAGATAAATATTAAAAGTATCTAAATAACTATCATAATTAATCTATAATATCTATCCAATTCCTACACGATCCTCATCATTCTCCTCTGGTTGAAAAAAACTCTCCTCCGGAGAGTCTTCAAAGTAGTACCCTAAGAGAGCAGCATGAAGATGACAAAACGCCTCATTTAGAATGAAAGAACCATCATCTTTCCATCGATCAGGATAAATGCAAGAATCTCCATCTGTAGAAACACCTGATAACAAAATAGGAGGCTCTAGAGTACCTCGATTAAGTAGGATGTTCTCCAAATAAAAATCCGGACTAATACTAACATTCAATGGAAAATTAAGTAAATAAGTATTAGATCCAAACTCAAGAATAACAAAACAATTCCCATTAGATTTGAACAAAAGACATTCAGTGGGACAAGACATCAATGACAAAGGAGTAACTATAACACCCTGGTGCTGAAAATAAGAAAGTATAGACTCAATTGAACACTTGACAGTAGGCAAAGAATCAAAGTTAACACTCTCAAGTGGGGCAGAATCCAGAACAATGTCAACAATCTTAGGTTGGGAAGAATCCGTAACAAAGTCATGATGACTTGGACAAGTAGACACAGAATAGTCACTAGTAGATTCTGCAATGAATGATTCGATTGGCTTAATATCTTGCATAGGTGTAGACTCAACAGACTTTTCCACAATTTTCAAGACCAATGATGGTTCAAGAATTGACACAAGCAAAGACTCACACACTTTTTTTCGATATGAACTCTTGTGGGTGCAAAGAAGGACTCTGATCTGATGAAATTGAATGAGGGAGTTGGAAGTCAATATGAGTAATATTTTTTTCTTTATCCGATACTAGCATATCTAAATCCTTTGTCACATTCGGATTAGGAAAGCATGTAGAAACAACATGGACATCGTTCAAGTAATCATGATACTCATATGTGGTTGAATTAAAATTGGAAGATGTCCTGTCACGCTGTTTAACAGACTGTGATTGAGAACCCATCAAGCTATAGTTGGATTTCTTATGAAATCTCTCAACCTTTAGAGCATATTGATAGGCTGCGACTAACATATTAAAAGTGTATTGCTGGACCTCTTTATTAATTTTTTGTCTCAACCCAAGAATAAACTGATCAATTGTCTTAGGCTCTTCAACAATGTCACACAGGTACATGAGATAATCGAACTGGACAAAGTAATCAGAGACACTAGAAGAATGTTGTCTAAGATTGAGCCATTGGTCATAAACTTGATCCATGTAGGAAGTAGGTAAATACTTCTCTTTCAATTTATATCTCATTTCAACCCAAGTGATAGGTGATTCTCCTAAGGGGTCTAGGCTTCTTTGGATTGTTTGCCAATACTTCTTGGCGGAACCCTCCAACATCAATTTTGCAAAACGGACGCAATGGGAATCCGACATGCCATGCCAATCAAAATATTCTTCTAAATTAGCTAACCAATCTAGGAATTCAAAAGGATTTAAAGTGCCACTAAATATAGAAGGATCTTTGACTAGTGTGGTCATATGGGTTGACTCCATGTAAACATCCCTAGAATTCCTATGATGATGACCTTGACGAGAGATTCTTGAAACATGCACATTAGAGGAAGTCATGAGTGACTCTTGAAAGATGAGAATGTTATAAGAACAAATTCAAGAATGCAATTGACAATTTCAAGAAAGTTTAAATAGAAGAAAATTTGTTTTGGACCTTTTACAAATTCTCTAATTTCCCAATGAATAAAAATATTAGTCTCAAATTTCTATAAGAGTATGCATACCATAATTAAGTTTTGTTGTGATGAAATTCTGAAATTTGCTGGAAGATTCTGCCAAGAGGATACTTGCCAATTTAGAGGATGACCCTACAAATTCTGGAACTTTTTGGGGTGTTTCTGCAATTTCTGGGGTGATGAACAGTGTCGATGAATAGTACCCTGCGATGAACAGTACCCCCGATGAACAGTGTTGATGTATTTTTTTTTTTTTTGGTGATTTATACGAATCGAAGTTAGGCTCTAATACCAAATTGATGTAAATCGTAATAACTCTGATATCAAATTGATGTAGATCGTAATAGCTCAGATACCAAATTGATGTAGATCGTAGGAAGGAAGAATTAGGGATGAGAAGGGAAGAAGAAGGAGATGAGAAAAGAAGAAGAATGGGATGAGAACAGAGAGAGAATTTGAGGAAGAAGTGATGGCGCAGCCATTGGTTGGTTGGACCAATACAATCGACTTTGGAAGCCTAGGCGAAAGACTAGAAATTTTTGGTCCAAAGGGAAGTGTAATTGGTAGTTTTATTATTATTATTTGATTTATGAGTATTTATTTGACTAGGAGTATTAATTAGAGTTTAACTAGGAAATTATTATAGAGTTTTAGTAGGATAGGGATTTGAGAGTTTGATTATGAAACTCTTTTAGTATTTTAGTAGAAAAGTAGTTTTTATTTTAGTAGGGGACTTGGCCTATAAAAAATGGTGTAATCTCAACTATTTTGATTAGATAGAGTGATATAATAAAAAGTAATTCTCCGTGGAGAGTGATATAATAAAAAGTAATTCTCCGTGGAGAATTTGTGTGTTTCTTCACCAATTCCTTGCGAGGATGAGGTAAACCCCTACCACCCCTTCTTATTCTTCTTCTCTTTCTATTTTGTGATTTCTAGTCCTTCCCGTCCTACATCAGTTGGTATCAGAGCCCAACTTCGATCAATCTTGATTGTCGTGGTGTTTCTAGAGATCCGTCAACATCTTCTTGATTGCTTTTGCTGCTAACACCGCCTGGAAAAAAAAAAACAGCCATTGTTTTTTTTGTTTTCTTCTCTTTCATCATCGTCAAGTTTTAGCCCTTGTTGCTACTGCCTTCTGAGAAAATTAGGTGAAAGTCTCAATTGTTGAGTTGGTGTACTGTTATAGTTCTTTTTGGAGAGCTATTTACGGAGCAAAAAGTTTTTACCTGGGTGTTGAAGTTTGGATCTTTACCCAAAACCAATCCAAGCAAAAAAAAAAAAAAAACACACAGCACACAAGTGACCCAAGCCAAGACCAAATTCTGTCCAACCCAAAAGCCTTCACCAACCCAAATACTGTCCAGCCCAAAAAAAAAAAAAATACATATATCCCAAACCAAGTCCAACCCAAAACAAAATTACCCACTGCCCTCCTAACACAAAAACCCAGTACGCAACCCCACCAAATTACACGAACATCCCTAAACCTTTTCAAAATTACAGATCTGACCCTTAGAATTTTTGAAATTATACTTTCACGCCGAATTTTTCTAAAATTACAATTTTTACCCCCAAAATTTTTGAAATTTCAGTTCGGTCCTAAAGCTTTCTAAAATTACAATTTAACCCCAGAATTTTTAAAAATCCCTGAAACCTCTTCCATTAAGATGGTTTCCAACGCCGAATTAAATGCTAAAGTGGAGGCTTTATCTCAAGCACAAATTGATTCACAAAAGGCCATGAATGAGAGGATGGATTCACTAGAGGCGTCTATAACATCACTAAAGGAGATCATGAAAGCTTATCTCTTAGATAAGAAGGGCAAAGGAGTTGAGAAAAACGCCGATAATAGTCTATCATATTCAGTCCCCAATCCTCCACAGGTACTTCTACAAACCCCTCCACCACAAGCTCAAGTTCAAGCATAACCGAGATTGTTTGATATTGATAGGGGAGTTAGCTAGAAGTTGGAGATTTTTATGGAGATAATAATCCCGAGATATTCCTTGATTGGTTACATAGTGTTGAAAGTTTCTTCAGATGGCATCGTTTGATTGATGGGAGGAAGGTATTCTTTGCAGAATCAAAATTGAAGGGTATAGCAAGACTTTGGTGGGAAAAATACCAACAAACTCACTTTAATAGATCATGGGATGATATGAAGACTGCTATGACTTGTTACTTTGTGCCTGCTAATTATAAACAACGAGCTCATCTACAGTTTACACAATTGAATCAAGGGAGTATGTCTGTCGAGGAGTACACATGAAAGTTCTATAGCTTGGCCACCCGATCAGAGTTCCAATGGATTGAGGATGTGATTATTGCCATGTATAGGCAAGGACTTAATTCTCAGATTTCTACGGGTTTAGCTGCAAGTAGACTTTACACCATGGCAGATGTAGTTTAGGTTGCCTATCAGATGGAAGATGAGTTGAAAAAGAGATCTTGTATGAGATCTTCTATGGCACCTCCAACCCGGATCGAGAGAACTGCCATAGATGCAAGTCAAGGTAAGCACCGATAAACCCCAAGAGAATACTTTTACTCCAAATAAGTCATCTCAGACTAGTGCTAATTATTCCTCTCAAGGAAGTACTAATTTTAAGACGAGGTGTTTTAATTGCCATGGTTTTGGTCATCTCTCTTTTCAATGCCCTTCAAAATCTGTTGCTGTGATTGAAAAGAAAAAGTCGAAGGTGCATAATGATTCTGATGAACCAGAATTTGAAACAGAGATTGTAGAACCTCTTGATATAGGTGAGGTTAATTTTGATGATTTGGATGATGATCATTTGTTGGGTGTTATCCGTCCTTTACTTATTGCTAATAAAGAAGCTGCTAGTGGTGAGTTTATTCACCGAGAAAAAATCTTTCAGACAAGAGTTTGTTGTGAATGACAGATATGTTCATTAGTGATTGATACGGGAAGTTGCACAAATATGGTATCAGAAGAGGTTGTGAAGAAACTAAATTTGAAAGTTGAACCACATCCAAAACCATATCATGTAGCATGGATTACTAATACCAAGCTGAAAGTTGATAAGAGATGTCCAGTTACATTCACCATTGGAAGACTTAAGGAGACCGTCATGTGTGATGTATTGCCTCTCAAGCTTTGTCATATACTTTTAGGGCGTACCTGGATATGGGATCGTGATGCACAACATGCGGGGCGAGCTAATACCTATTCTTTTGTAATTGGAAGAAAGAAATATACTCTTACTTGTGCTACTGATGCACGTACACTACAATTAAAAAAGAGTTCGTTATTGATTCAGAGAGCTTCTCCATCAGATGGTATTTTTTGCCCTTCTCCTGACTCGCCGGAGTCGAGTTCTTTTCAGCAGGGGAGAATTGATGGCGCAATCATTGGTTGGTTGGACCAATACAATCGACTTTGGAAGCCTAGGCGAAATATTAGGAATTTTTGGTCCAAAGGGAAGTGTAATTGGTAGTTTTATTATTATTATTTGATTTATGAGTATTTGTTTGACTAGGAGTATTAATTAGAGTTTAACTAGGAAATTATTATAGAGTTTTAGTAGGATAGGAATTTGAGACTTTGATTATGAAACTCTTTTAGTATTTTAGTAGGAAAGTAGTTTTTATTTTAGTAGGGGACTTGACCTATAAATAATGATGTAATCACAACTATTTTGATTAGATAGAGTGATATAATAAAAAATAATTCTCCATGGAGAATTTGTGTGTTTCTTCACCAATTCCTTGCGAGGATGAGGTAAACCCCTACCACCCCTTCTTATTCTTCTTCTCTTTCTATTATGTGATTTCTAGTCCTTCCCGTCCTACATCAGGAAAGATTCATTATCAATAATCAATAATAATTAAAAGTCCAGTCTCACAATAAATATGTATCCCCTATATATATAAGGAGTTCACAAATCCTATATATATAAGGAGATCACAAACCCTAAAATAAATAAATAATCAAAATGACAACTAAACCCTTAAAAGTTAAAAGAAAATACTTAAAAGATAAATATTAAAAGTATCTAAATAACTATCATAATTAATCTATAATATCTATCCAATTCCTACACAATCCCCGTCAAAATGTTAACTTTAATTTGAGTCAAGGCTGCAGATAGCCCAATGAAAGATGACTCTAATACCCTAACTTGAGTAACCCACATGTCTAGCACATACTTCACTTAAATGACTCCTATGTGAACCACTTTGACTTCTGAATAAAACAAGACAAGGATACCACTTAAAACAAATACATATCACGCAACAACGGACTAAGCATAGATTCAACAAGGATAAGGGGATTTGCTTAGAGGGCCTGGACAGCCTTGCTAGGTTTCTTTAACGCTTCTGAGTCGTTCTCGAGTTTTGTTTCCACATACTAACTCACTCGTCCACCGCGATCATCTATATGACGTACTTCATGTCGTACAAAGTCCTTCAGTAGATGCTCCATTAGAACACTTCGAAATAGGAAAATCTACTACCCAAAGAGAGTACATTGTCATGGACATATTCATCGTGAACCTTGTGTTGATATACTTAGTCCTTAATCTAGGAAGCAATAAATCTTTGTTTTGAGGAATTTCATGAATTTCAATTGTCAATTGGGCATTATGTTCATTATATGACTACTGTTCTTCTTGGTAACAGTAATTGAAAACGAGAGGCAAAGTGGTAAATTTAAGTTGGATGATGTAGGACCGAAGGGAAAGTAGAACAGAATATGGAAGAAGAAAACAAGAGGAGATTACCAAAGGATTAGGTCAAGAAACAAAATTCTCCTCATAGAATAATTAAACAAATTCCATTATATTTCTCTAATCAAAAGGGTAGAGATGAAATAATTATTTATTGGCCAAGTCTCCCACTAAAAACTATCTTCCTAATTGTTAGACTATGAGGAATGGTAGTCTTGTAATAAGGATACCCTAAAGGGGTATATTGGTCTTTTGATTATTTTTCACATACATGTTTATATTCACATGGGGGAGAGGGGTGTGCAACTCAACTCCCCCCCCCCCCCCCCTCCCCTCTCTCTCTCTCTCTCCCTCACCCTCTTCCTAACTCTAACTCTCTCACAGTTACATGGTATCAGAGCCTTCTCTTTAATTGGCTCACTCCTTCCTCATCTTTCTCTTTTCTTTCTCTAGTATTTCCTTCTTTGTTGGTGTATTACATTGATTCAGTTGTTGGTTGAGGTCGATTAACAATTGTCGTCTGTGTTCCCTTTGTTCGTCACCAGTGACATGCCTCGTTGAGGTTTCTTGGTTTGTTTCTCGTTGGTAATTGAAGAATGGTTGTTGTCGGATGGAGTCGGATTGTGTATACCATTGACATTGTTGGATGTTGTTGCTAAGGTTGATGTTGATGCATTTTTTATTGGGTTTATGTGTTGCGATTGGGATTAGCTGTAGTATCGTTATTGAGTGCCGCCGTTATCTAGTCAAAGTTTTTGGTTTGTACACTGGAGAAGAATTGTGTTCTAGGGTTTGTTTTTTTTGCAAAGGACCCAGTTTGGCTTTGGGCGTAGAGTATATTTGACTGGGTCATTGAGTTATTCTAGGTTGGGTTATTCCGGGTCAAATTTTGTCTTTATCCAGTACCCAGCTTAGTAGTTGGACCCAATTAGGCCCACAGTTTCCGGTTCGAACTCAGCCCAACCCATTCTGATCCAGTTCAGCTCATTTTTTGACTGGTTCAACCAATTTCAGGTCAGTTCAACTTTTAGGCCGGTTCAGCCCATTGTCAGGCCGGTTCAACTATTTTCAGATTGTTTTAGTAGCTAACAGTGAACTTTAGTCCTGGTTCAGTGTCTTTACATACTGGTTCAGTTAGTTGCAGCCTAGTTCGGTGTGTTTGGTGGTGTTTCTGCTTGTCTGCCTGTTTTAGGACCGAATCCGGTGAGTTTGAACTTGGTTCAGCATAAGCCTTTTGCTTTTCTTGGTGATATAGTGTTCTTTTGTCTCAGATAGACTAGATCTCTCTTCTCCTTCACAATTCAGTTCTTTAGGTTCTTATTTGTGGTGGCACTATGGGTTCTAAGACTTCACTGAATCAGTTTCAGTCCCTAAAACTGACCCAGTTTCTTCTGCTGCATTTTTTAATGCACCCACGACTAATATCAAACTTAATGTCACTAATTATGTATTCTGGTCTAAATCATTGGAGTTATTTCTAAAGGCAAAGGGCATACACAGTCATTTAGTGGAAGATAAGCCTAAGGAGACGGACTCTAATTTTCGTATATGGGAACATAGTTGTCAATTCGCGTATTGGAAAGCGTATCGTTTTTCAAAAATAATGTATCGTTTCGTATATCGTGTATCGTAAGATACGTGCAGTTTTAAATAATTATTAATAAAATATAGACATACCTTTGTAAAAAAGTCATACTCATAATAACATAGCATTTCATTAATATTTCACCAACTATTCAAGTTCCCAACATAGTTCAATAATATCAACTTGTAAAGACCTCTAATTCAAACTTGCTTGAACAAACTTAATATTAATCAGAAATTTTGAATTCAACTGAATAACATTAACAATAGACTTTATTTATTTATTTTTTTAAAATCATAACCACTGAAACGACGTTGTTTCACTGGCTAGTGATTTAAAAATAATTCCTGGGGTGAAATGATATCATTTCAGGCCCAAAAAAAAAAAAAAAACAGAATCTTCACGTATCGTATCGTGTATCGTACGATACGGTGCAAAAACGATACAGAGACGATACGTATCATTTTTTAAGTGTATCGTGACGTATCGTACGATATGTATCGCGTATCGTACAATACTAATAATTAGGTATGAGAATAGGAAGATGCTCAAATCATGTTGCTATTATTGAACTGTATTGAGCCCAATATCAGTTGTACCTTGCGGGACTAAGATACTGTCAGGGAAATATGGGCCGATAGTCACACATGTATTCAGGGACTGCTAATATCACGCGTATTTATTAGTTATGTAGACAATATTTTGGACTTGAGCAGGGTAACTTGAGCCTTGAGGATAATTTCTCCAAGGTTATACTTGTGAGAGTTTGTGAAGAACTCAAGATGTATCAACCCATTTCTTCTGACGTTTTACGTATGCAGCATCAACGTGACGACTTTGATGTTGTTCGTTTCGTACTTGGGTTGACACTAAAGTATGAGTCTATCCGTGCACAAATACTGGGTAGCCCCACGTGCCCCTCTCTTCCTTGTGTGTTTTCCCGTCTTTAGCAAGCTACCTTGTTAGATCATAGCTCTACAACAAGTATTGATCATTGTAGTGATCGTTCAACTTTAGTCGTCTCCAAGAGTGGATTTAGTGGTTCTCATAGAGGTCATGGTGGTAGAGGAGGTCGTGGCACTCGTGGTAGTTCTAGTGGTTCTTGTGGAGGTCGTGGTGGTAGAGGAGACTGCGATACTCACAAATGTACTCATTGTGGTCAGAATAATCATATTGTGAATTATTGTTGGGACTTACCATGGTAAACAATCAGTCTCTGCTTATTAGACTTCTTATCAGGATGTTGTTCTTACTTCAGTTCCATCATCTAGACCTGTTCATTCCTCTGCTACCGACCGTATTACTATTTTCCAGGATGAGTATACTCGGTCAATGTCTCAGAAAGAAGCCCTAGCTTCCTCTACTGCTACTATTGCTCAATCAGGTATGACATCTACTAGTCTATTGTCTTCTACTTTGAGCCCGTGGATCACCGATTCTGGAGCTTCAGACCACATGATTGGTTCTTCTGGTCACTTATCTCATTTTCAACATATAGCCCCATCTTGTAGATCTTGTCCCATTACCTCCTGACGGGCAGACTGTTGGGTGTCGTTGGGTATATACAATTAAATTTCATCCAGATGGTTCTGTGGATTGTCTCAAAGCTCGTTTGGTTGCTAAAGGCTATACCCAAACATATGGTGTTGATTATACGGAGACCTTCTTCACGGTTGCTAATATTTCTTCTATTAGGGTTCTGATTTCTCTTGCTGTAATCTTGACTAGCCATTGTTCTAGGCTTCCAGCTAGATGTCAATAATGTTTTTCTACATGATGATTTGGTGGAAGAAGTTTATATGGAGCAACTGCATGAGGTTGTTGCTTAGGGGGAGTATTATGGAAGTGTATACAAATTGAAGAAAGCGTTGTGTGGCTTGAAACAATTCTCGCGAGCACGGTTTGAGAAGTTTTTAGCAATGTTTTAAAACTTGGCCTGGCCCGGTTGACCTGGTGAACCAGACCCTAAATCGGGTCGGTTTTTAAGTTGGATAGTTTTGACATCAAACCTGTCCATGACCCATTAAACCGGACGTTTTTTTAACATACCGTTCAAACTGGACGATTTTAGAAAAACTAGATGGGTCACTTAAAAAGGGATATAAAAATGAGATTTTTTGGGCAAAAATGCCCTAATCGCTACATGGCCCCGACTTTCTCAGTCTCTTATCTTAGTCCCCTCCCCCCTCTCTTCAATCTCAAACTCCCTTCGTCTCTTGATTCATCGATCGTCGCTGCTGCGATCACCCTTCTCTTCATGGCCTCATGCAACTAATCATTCCTTGATTTCCTTCTCTGATTGCATTTCCTTAGTAGAAGGGTTAAGGATTTGGCTTAAATCGAAGATGGGTTAATAATTCCTTTTTAGTATGTTCAGATCCGCTTGAATCAAAGAAGGGCTCTTAGGTTGTCATTTTGTGATGGTCTTTCTTTCTTCCTCGTCTAATTTTTGTCCACTTTTTGTTTTTTTCATTTGTGTTTGTTGTTGATGAATCTTGAGATCATTTTGGTGTTAAATTGAGTTAAACATTAATCTGTACTCTGTAGCATGGATTTTTAATTATTTTTGTATGTGAATGTTTGAGCTTTGTAAGTTTGAATCTTGAAAATTCGATGCATTGCATTTCCAATAATTTTTAAATTTTATTTGATGTAAAATACATTAAACATGCCATTTTTTTAATTTTATTATGTTTTTTCATTAATAATAATTTTTATTTTTTATTATATGACCGGTTTGACCAAAGACTCAATGTTTGAACCAGTGACCCATTGAACCGATCTTTTTGTCGAGTTGATGTCCTGGCTAAGTTTAAAACCACGATTTTCAGAGGCTGTTAGATTTTGGTCTTCATAGATGCCAAACAGATCATTCAGTATTTCATTTACGGACTAGTGTAGGTAATATCATTCGGTGGGTATTGCCAAGTTAAAAAAGTTTTTGTAGCATTAGTTTCATACCAAAGGTTTGGACAAACTTAGATACTTTCTTGGTATTGACGTTGTTAGATCTAAAGAAGGCATCAATCTATCTCAAAGAAAATATGTAATTGATCATCTAGAGGAAATATGGCTTCTAGCTGGTCAATTGGTTGATATCCTTATGGATCCAAATCATAAACTCTCGGTGACTGAAAGTGGATGTTTCTCAGATCCTAGATGATACTGTCGTGTCGTTGGGATGTTGAATTACTTCACTATTATCTGACTAGATATCTCATATGCAGTGAGTGTAGTGAGTCAATTTATGGAAGCTTCCCGAGTACTGCATTGTGATGATGTTATTCATATTATCCGATACCTTAAACGAGCTCCAAGACTTGGGAGTACTGTACAAATCACATGGGTGCCTTCGGTTGGAAGGATTCACAGATATAGATTGGGTAGGTTCTCCTTTTGATAAACGGTCTACTATAGGATATTTTACCTTTTTGGGAGGTAATCTAGTTACATGGAGGAGTAAGAAGCAGACAGTGGTGACACGATCTAGTACACTAAAAGCTGAGTACAACACAATGACTCATACATGTAGTGAGTTAACATGGTTACAACACTTCAAAAAATTGGTTTCCTAGCTCAAAATTCACTTCTGCTGTTTTGTGATAATCAAGTTGCTGTACATATAGCTTCTAATCACGTGTTTCATGAACAAATGAAACACATTGAGGTTGATTATCATTTTATTCAAGAAAAGGTGTTGTGTGGAGATATTGTCATATCTGAAAATCAACTTGCGGATATATTTACTAAGTTTTTGAGTAATTTTCGATTAGGAGATATTTATTCCAAGCTGGGATTATCTAGATAATCCCAGTTGGAGGGGGAGTGTTGGAATATGAGGAGTGGTAGTCTTGTAATAAGGATATCCCTAAAGGGGTATATTGGTCTTTTGATTGTTTTTCACATACGTAGGTATATTCACATGGGGAGAGTGGCGTGCAACAAAACTTCTCTCTCTCTCTCCCCCTAAATCTCACACAATTACACTAATAAAGTGCTACCAATATCCCAGTAATACACACCGATAAACACTCCCTAATTAAATAGTCTTAATAATAAATGATAAAACTGTGAGTGTAAAATAAGGAACAACCATAGAACATTGAAGCAATGCAAATTGACCTTTGGGGGGTGGGGGGTTTGAATAAATCTTATGCACTCTAATGCGAAATTATGCTCAAAGAAAATCTAACTCACGCAGTTACAAAACTAAACCTCTATAAGGTATCGACCTTTGACCTAACACATGAATCTGTATGTTAATTGGATTTTCATGTGTATGCCCATGCCATGTTTTACAAAATTTCATCGATATTTGTGTCTGTTTTGTCATGTGAACGTCCTTTGTCAGCCTCCGTGCAACCTTGTGGAGTCTGCCAAAAATTATTGATTATCTGAAATACTTGTTAGAATTTGGTAATTCACAACTAAGTATTCACGTGCAACAGTCAGCACTAAATAATAAGGATTGCTTCTTTGATGAAACTATTTTAGTGGAAATGGCTGATAATGTTGAAATACTGTCCACTGGAAATTAATGGAATTAAAGGTTTGGTGATTTTTTGTTACCTAATGTTTTTTTGGAGAGAGACATATAGTATCAAGATGCCAATAATAAAATGTACAGCATTGAACTGTACACAGTTTCTGAATATATCATCACCACTGCAATTGTTCTCATGAATGCTCAAGCATTTTATTGATATATATATTGATTGTCTAAAATGATTTGTCGTCCTACTAGCTAAAAGACTTTTTTGACAATGTGAGAATGTACACTGATGATCTTCGTATTCCAGCTGTTTTTTTTCTTAAAGAATGGATTAAGTTTTCGGCATGTGATCATTCAGGAGAAATTGAAGGAAAGAGAGCGAGCATTGCGTAAGCGGAAAGAAAGAGAAGAACAAGAAGTAGAGAGAGTGCGATCTAAAGCTCGGAGGAAGGTGGCTGTTGAGTCTTATCAAGCTTTACTTGTGGAAACTATCAAGGATCCCCAGGTAGTCTTATTAATGTCTGATTTTACCACTGTTGTTTATTTATGTAGTAATGGATTGTTCATTGGCTTGCTCAGGCTAACACGAGTTATTTCCTTTCAAATAGTCATTGAGTGCATAATAACAGTATTCTGTTGCAATCGAGATTGCAGATCAATTTCTGGCGAAAAGAAAATAATCTAAACTTCATAAAGATGGTCTCTAAGGGCAGTTGCCTGAATTTCACAATTATTATTAACAATGGTATTAACTTCATTTAAAGAAGTTAGGAGTTGGTTGGGTCAATGGGTTTGTATGTGTTAAACAATCATTTACTCCAAAAGCTTAAGCTATTGGAGATGGTGTAACTTAAATATTTATATTTCGACACACTTTTTCGCGTGCACGTTAGATTTTGGGCCTAGCACATGAATATTTTTTAATAATTGGGGTGGCGGCGAAACTCGAACATAGGACCTCTTGTTCTGATACCATTTTAAACAACCATCTATTCCAAAAGCTTAAGCTGTTGGAGAGGGTGTAGTTTAAGTATTTATACTTCATATGAAATGGATCTTTATCTTCACTTTGGATTTTGTGTAAGTATTCTAGTCAATTACAAATTTTAATCTTTATATTGGACTTGTAGTTTGGAGACAAGTTCCTTGGTGAGTGCCGTAATGAAGAAGCTGGTGCTAATTTTGAGAAGAAAATATCCTGTTTTGCAAGTTTTTCTTTAATTTTGTGAATTCTCTTCTGTGGGTGCAACTTTTCAGCTCCAGAGCTTGTGGTTGTCGAGCCAGAGTGGCTGGAAATTGCATGATTCTTGCCCTTCTTAGCTGGTGATTTCAAAAAATCGTATGTGCAAGCTTGGCCTGGTCTGAGAGTCAATTTGGGTCTACCACTTCTTGCAGTTCTTGAATCTCTACCTAGGTTACATCATAGTCGTATATCATTCAATGATTTTGAGATTTTTGTGGAAGATTGTTCCAAAAAAGTGGTACATTTGTAGTGGGGAAAGGTACTACTGAGATTGTACTTCTGAGGTAGTAAGGGAAGGCTGAATGTGCCCCTCAGATTCACAATTTAGGGCATTGCTCTATGAAGTAGCATATGTGCATAAAGTCACTATTTAGATCTAAGATAGACAGAAATATGGGCCATGATACCTCTAGTTTGCATTAGAAAGCCAACTTTTTTTTTTTGTTGTTGGGGGGGGAGGGGATTTGCGTGTTTTGTTATTTAAAAATTTTGCAAATTAACTTTCTTTATCAAATATTAAATATTATTAATTAGAAGTAGGATGACACTCACCATTATTCGGGATAGCCATAATAGATAGAACTCATAAATGGTTAGTTGAAACAGGAAGATTGTGAAGGTTAAGGCACCAATTTGATGGGTATTACACAAGCCATATTCGGTTTGTGTTTGATTTTACTACCTTACATCTCTTATCTAGAAGATAATAGAATGCTTGGAAAGGTGAAGTGATCTTACTTTGGTTGCTTGTAAAAGCCGGGGAGAGGGAGAATCTTAAATTTTCAATAACCGGAATCCATCAGTTACTATATATGGATGAAATATTAGTAAGGAAGAATTTCAACTTCTAGAGATGGCATGACGCAGGTATTTACTCTTTGACAGATTAAGGTTTGAATTTATGGAGTTTCTGAATCACTTGTCAAGCTTTCAACCAGTAAAGTAATGAAAAAATAATGATTCCTTGGTTAGTATAACTTCATTGATGCAGGCAACTGCTGAGAAACTCATAAAGCAAGAATAGGTACCTCCTGCTTAGCAGGAAACAAATAACAGTGGCAGAGCAGTCAGTAAACTAAGGTAATACAGGAAATGAAATAATTAAGTGGATTTGTTATTTACTCGCTACAGTTCGCTAAGGAATGTTTTATAGGAATTCTATGAATGGTTGGTTATCATAGTTTTTTGGGGTGGCCATTTTGGTTTTATTCTCTTTTTACTTGTTGAAGATTTTTAATATTTTTTTTTGGTTTATAGACGTAATAAGTATACATCTGTAGGGGTGTACTCGTCTTTTCTATTTCCTTCTATAACTATACCTATAAGCTGAGAGAGAGAAAGGGGAACAATTGTTGCTCTTGCACCGTTCTTCTAGAATTCTCTATTAGAACCCTAAACTTGACATGGTGTTAGAGCAGGTTCTTCGGATTTACACTGGATATATCCTGTTTTGTTTCCCATTTTATAGGTTTGGACTAGTGGGAAGAAAATTCGTTTTTGGAAAGATATTTGGAAGGGAGAGTCTTCTTTCTTGTGGCTAGTCTAATCGGCTCTTCTTCTTCTCAATGGGGATGAAACTTCATTTTTTTTAGAAGTTTAAATGGCCAGGATTTTTTGGAGTTTTCACCCCCCATTATCATTGCTTGAGTCAATTTCCTTGGAACCGCTGGTTTCCGGTAAGATATTTTGTAACTTGAATTTTCAAAATTCTTTTCTCGCAATTCATTCATCCATTGGTAATTGATTATCCAATTTTTCCCTATTTATAACCTCATTTGATGATTTGAAAGGCTAGAGTGCCTACTAAGGCAGGGCTTGTTTGGATTGTGGCTCATCAGAAGGTTAATACTTGTAACTTGGGAGGAGGCCTTATGCTCGCCTTTCTCCTAAATGGTGTGTGGTGTGTAGGGCATGTGGGGAGAGTATTGGTCATTTATTTCTTCATTTTTCCTGTAGTTGTGTTCTTATGTCATTCAGTGTTTAGGGAGGTGGGATTTGCTAGGGTTATTCTGTGGGATTACGTTTCTTTACTTGTGGAATGCTTTGTATTTCGAGAAAATTTAAAGGGTTTTAACATAATACTACTTTGATTGGGAATGTCCAAGCTGCACATCACTCTCTCTGTCTCTCTCTCACACACACACACACACACACCCACCACACAGACACCCCACACACACACATGACACACCTCACTCACTCACACTCACACTCACACACACACACACACACACACACACACACACACACACACACACACACCACACAGAGATGCCCTACGCGCACACACCTCACACACACGCTCCTTTTTTAGTGGCTTCATTTAGGTTTTCAAAGCCGATGGAATCATGAAGTTTGGAGCAGTGATTTGTTGTCTTCTGATTCTCCTGATGCGTAACTCTCTTCCCTTCACACTTCCAATGTGAGCGTGTGTGCTTGTACACTTTTCATGCAGATGTACAGTAGACATTTAACTGATTGAGCATCCCTGCTTAATTGTCTCTTTTTTCTGTGGCTCTGTCCTAGGGTGTGGCTGGTTTCACATGTACCTCTAGTTATTCACTGCATTGTTTATAATTGTGTGCATAGGCTTCTTGGGCGGAATCGAAGTCTAAATTGGAGAAGGATCCTCAAGGACGTGCAGCCAATCCTCATTTAGATCAATCTGACTTAGAAAAGTTTTTCCGAGAACATGTTAAGATACTGCATGAGGTACGCTGACACTTACCCTACCTCTTCCATTTTGAATGATGCACATGGTTACTGATCTCTTCGATAATGCATTTTCGCTCCTGTGTTCCTGAACATAATCTAGTCGTATCATTGAAAATAAATGTTCCTAGATTTTATCTATTGTTTTCAGTTCTCCTTCCAAAATTATTGTTTCTTTTGGGATTAAGATATTTGCACATTGCAATCTGAAAAGAAAAAAACAGCATTAAATTAGAAGTTAGTTTCACTACTTCATTCGTTCATTTGTATTCCGTGGCTCGATTTTGTTTTCGATTGTTGAAGCCTAATTAAATTTAGCTTCTCATTTCATTTCCAAACAGCATATCTATGTGTTCCTTTGCAGTCTTCTTGCCTTTCATCAAGATTTCTGTGTTAGCTTTGTTGATGAAGAGCATACTAACAAGGGAGAGGGTTTGAGAATTATTTTGTATTCAGTTTTGTGTGATACGATCATCCACAACTCCAATTGTGGATCCTCTGGAACCATGATCACTTTCCCTCTAAAGCTTTTAAGCTGACATCAATCAGGTGATTGTTGTGTGAACTTGAACTAGAATGTACCTACCTCTTTCGGTGATTGATGATGATGAGAATTTGACTTGCAACTGATTTAACCTCTGTTACACAATAGACAGATAAGTTTTGGGATATTTTATCTATTCTTGAGATCTTTGGAAGTAAAACCATGAAAATTTCATTCATTATTGGCGGGTCTGTCTGACAATGGTTTTCCACGAAGAATAAAATATACGGGATAATTATTTGATTCCACCGATTGTCTTTGGTATTGCTTGAATGTCTAAATTGTTATTCTTAATCAGCCAGGAGAAAATAATCATTAAAAGAAGAAATAAAATGACAATGCTACTCGAATTTACTCTCAGGAAAAAAGAAGTTGACTCGACGATAACAAGGTAGAATAACTGATGGGCAACCCCAGGAACCATAAACCCTAATGTTGCTGGGGCATCTGATGTACACTGGGAATTCTTTTTATTAGTCGAATTTTGTCTTCACATCCTCAATTCTTCTTTCCGATCTGCATGTGCATCTCTGACTTAGGGCAACCTTTAGCAGAAAGAGTTTGATTTAGGAAGCTGACGGAAAAAAGGTGGGATGAAGAGCTATGCATGAGCTGGGTGAAGGATAGTAGAAATGGAGAAAATATGGGAGAAATAGGGGTAGGTGGAGAAGTTAATGGAGCAAGGTGAAAAAATAAATAGGAATAGTAAGTGGGTGAAAGCAAATGGAGGAGAGAGAGACAGTGGTATGGAAAGGAGGATAACGATGAGACAAACATGTTTGGAAAATATTACAAGGTAAGGGGAAATTAAATTCACGGGTTTAATATAGTTCTTTGGCAAGAATTTTATCTGGAGCTTCATGATGGGCTCTTTATGGTGCAGCGCTTATTTGTGTATTTTTTGTGCTGGATGGGTTTTGATAGGTCCAAACAGTTGTCCAAACTTTAACCTGGCGATGGTACCATAAGCATGCGGTTTGTATGCATATCGGGAGGCATGAACCAAAATTTGCATAAAATAATATGTCCACCTGTTGATGGTTTAGGCTCCGTGTCGTGATGGCACGATGTGATTACATCAATCATATTGAACCTTATACTATGTGATTTCCATACTATCCTTGATCTGGCACTCCATATGGATAACAGTTTTTATACTAGAATATTTTGGTTCTAGTCAATACGAATTCCAAGTCTTCTGTTTTCTAGTGTTGGTTGCTTCGAAGTGTACTTACCTACCAAGTCATAGAGTTCTATATAATTTTTGAATTAGCTTTGTTTTAGGGGAATGAATGGACAGATATTTGAACTTCCTCCTTTGTCATGTGAGAGGCATCATCTCTTACATTTGAGGCCTAAGAATGCAGTGGTGACCCCGAGGCTTCTTTCTCCTATTCTTCCATAATTTCCACCGTTTATTTCTTTGCCCTTTTCAAGCCTAGGTCTATCTTTTTCTAAAATAAAACTTATTAAGCCCATATGGTTGAAGGTCGTTATGCATCAGATGAGATAAGGAGTCACATCTCTCTATATTATGATGGCTTAACATTTCTTTAATTTGAATAAAAGCAATAGAGAAAATAGTCTGAGGCTTCTTGGAAAGAAACTTTGTACTCATAAGCCTTCAAATATCACACTTCCGTACGTATGGAAGGATTATATCCTGACTTGAACAGAGAGACCTTTTACCCAGGTTTTAAGATCAATGAAATGCATTGGATTCAGAAACAGTTGATTTGGATTACCAAATTCTGGAAAACCATGATAAGGATGGAAACGTAGAAAAAGTAAGATTCTAAAAATAATTTTGAACTGTAAACATCATCCAGAAATGTGATGTAGCATATTCAGTAATGATACCGCAACACCCCCCATCTGCTCTAAGTTGCTCATGGTATCACTTGTCTCCAATGTCCGATGGTGTGCACCATACTAAAATCTGATGGTTCCCGATCTCTCTAGTATTATATTGGTAGTTGATGGGCCAATATATTATTTCATATCGGTTGGGGCAAGTACCCATTCCATTACAATTCGTTTTTTATTCTCAAAATTGGCTGTTACCTAAGCCAAAATTTGATTTGGCATATTCAGCATTAGTAAGCCAAAATGTGATGTGGCATATTCAGCAATGACTAATGATACCGCAACACCCCCCATCCGCTGTAATCTGATGGTATCTCTTGTCTCCAAGTTCCGATGGTGTGGACCATACTAAAATCTGATGGTTCCCAATCTCTACTGATAGTTGATGGGCCAATATATTTATGTAATAGAGGAGATAGGAGTTTGAATCTTATCCCCATATATTTTTTCCATTCATTTCTATCCTATCACCCATTTCTATCACATGTTAAATTATTTTATTTTTGATTAATTTGTGGCTTAATACAATTTTTATTTCAGACATTGTTCTACACATGATATTTTTTTGAGGTAAATTATTTTGAGAAAATTCACTTTTTTAAAAAAAACTAATGGCCAAAAATTAATTTCAAATTATGTAATTAAAGAAAGGGAAGGAAAGAAAAATTATTAGTTCATATAGTAGGATCGATTTTTTGGTTGCTCAGATTTTATGTTGCATCGTGCCTTCAGGTACGGGTTATGGCTAGTTATTTCATATCGGTTGGGGTGGGGTATCATTTTTTGTTCTCAAAATTGGCTGTTCCCTAAGCCCATGTACTAATTGAATGTGCTGCTGCAATATAGTATATGAATTTTTTCTTGCTTTGACAGGACATTTGATGTTATGCCCCTGTGAAGGTAATACTCGTTATATAATATCTCTAAATTCTACTTTTTCATCTGTTGTGTTTGTTGTAGCGGTGTGCACATGAGTTCAGAGGTTTGTTATCTGAGGTCATTACTGCAGAAGCAGCTGAACAAGGAAAAGATGGTAAAACAGTTCTCACTTCTTGGTCAACCACCAAACGTCTTCTAAAGGCTGATCCAAGGTATACAAAGATGCCGAGGAAAGATAGGGAATCTATGTGGCGCCGATTTGTTGAGGAGATGCAGCGGAGGCAAAAGGTAGCACTTGATCAAGAGACGGAGAAGCATACAGAATCAAGAAAGAGAAGTTCTGTTGACTCTGGGAAGTATTTATCAGGATCAAGGAGAACCCGTGAGCGAAGATAGTTTTTTTCTGTGAAATACTGGAACCGCAATCTTTACATGGAGAGGCGTATGGATCTCACCACAAGAGGCGTAGATGTTGTTCTACTTTTAGTGACGTATCGTATTGCCTGATCTTCCTTTGCGGAAAAAGCTCAGAGATCTCTTTTGTACTGGTAATTATTTTAATGATGTATTGAGACTGTAATTAAGTTGAATCTGGTTTAACCATCACCATGCCTTGTACTAATTTGAATGTGCATGCGTTGCTACTAATATGAGTTCAGCCATTTAATTTTAAGAAAAGAAGTAGCTTTTATAGCGATTCTGCTCACTGTAATATTTAGCCATGCCTTCTAATATTTCGCCTCTATACTTTAAATTCTATATATATATATATATTACCATATTGTCGCCTATCTTTATTACATCCAGGACACAATTGATCGTTTCCTGATTTACATCTGACAACCTTGAGTTCTACCTGATCATTCTCAGATTCTCCTTTGGTTTTTGTTGCTTCAAATTTGTCGAATTTCCTCCACAAATCGATCTCCTTCCCGAGAGTTGGTTCACGTCGTAAAAATGGATGTATTGGTTCACGTAAGAGTGCACATAGAATAGTAAAAGAAGTTATTCATGTTCAAGCAAATTTTAATAATATCGTTGTGATTGTTACATATGTAAGGGGTCGGGTGGTTTCTTGGTCCTTGGCTAGTACTTGTGCATTCAGGGGTACAAGAAGAGGGATACTGCTCAAACTGCAGTAGGAAATGTTATTTTTGCGGAAGTGGATATGCAACGAGTAGAAGTCATGATAAAAGACTCCGGTCTCAGAAGAGGCGTAGCATTATGAGCTATTCGTAGTTGTTTAGACTTAAAGTGCAACAATTAACGGAACTAATAATTTGATATATAAAAAGGGAATAAAATTGATTTATTTGAGAAAGAGAAAAAACAAGAAACATTTCATGTAAAAGTTATTTTGACAATTTTTTTTATTAAAATTATTGAATTTTGATATTTGACCATTATTTTCAACAGAATTCCTAATAGTTTCAGTTTAATCCGAACTAAGTAGATTCTTATAGTTCATGAACAAAATATGTTACTATGTGGTCAAAGTAATTTTACAACTGTCTCTTTTTTTATTTTTGAACAGACCTACAACTGTCTTTAAAATATCCAAATTTACAATAGATGTGCCAAACATTCGAGTTGAAGGCAAACTACAATGTTAGAATCATGTCGGTTAAAACAAGCTATTTAATTGAGATATGTGACATTTTCTCTATAGGTCTCGTTTGATTGCCGTATTATAAAGAAAATATTAGATTACGTAACTTCTGTATAAGTGGATACAATAAAAGATTAAATGAGTAACAAGAATAATTTATGTTAGATTACATTTTGTAATTACTAATTTTGTGAGGGCCATTGTAAATCTCAACATTTTTCATGGTCATGATGCTATCAAGTTGAAGATCCAAAAGCGTTGTTGAAGGGAGAAGATCAATCCTTAATGCAACATCATTCAACTATCGTATGTACCTTCATACTCAGGATAAAAAGAATGACTTAGATACCTAAAATAAACCCTTAGTTACTTTTAAATTAGAAGGATTAGGATGAAAATGGAAATGTAAGCAATCTATGTACGGCTCTTAGGTGATTTCAAAAGAAAATATTTTCTAAATAATTTTGCTTTTGAAAACATAGATTGAGCTATTACCGGACCCCTCTTGAGCAACACCCTTTAGTGTTCAGGATGGCTAGTTTTTGCTTGATTTTTTGCTTCAAAAACCGGTAGAGATGGAGTTATGCTCACTAGCCTTGGCTAGATCGGTCCCTTGATGACTTAGGGAAGGGGGAACAACACAGAACTCGCTCAAGCGGTCCCTCAAGGTTGCTCGAGCGGGTGCTCATGGTCGCTCGAATAGTGTTGCTTCTGGACAAGATGAAAACGTATTTTTCATTTCAGTGCCAACTGCCCTATGACCGCCCTCCCACTGATCGAGCGGTTGTTTGCGAATATGAGTTTTCTTATTTAATAAGACTATCCTTAGTCGGGACCTATAAATAGGGAGAGCCTTTCCCACAACTGGGTTAAACCTCTTGTGAGATTTCTAAGAGATAAAACACTCGTTCTACCTTGAGAGCTTCCACCACTAACTTAGATCTCTAAATCTAAATGCTACCACTAGAGATTTTACCCAACCTCACAACTTAGTGTTGAAGATCTTGATGGTGTAAACCAAACCCATTGGTGTGTGCATATTGGGGATTGTTCGCGTGCCCATAATTGCTCGAGACCTAGACGAACCGTGTAGTAGGGAGGTCCAAGTGAAGCTACACTAGACGTTGAAAGAAGGCCTTCAGCGAAAAGACAACAAGGAAAAGAGCATCTAACCATGGTATTGGTTGAGGTATAAAACTCGAGTACTTGTATGTTGACTTAGCGAGTAGTAAATTATCTTATGGTTCGAGAAGGTTCCTTGCAGTGTTTTTCGATGAGCCTTTCTGCGTCAACAAATCACTTGTGTTAATATTACATATTTCATATACACTTGCGATTGTAAGCACACATACGCACTATGTGTTTTTTGGAATGATTATTTGATATCTATTCAACCATAGTATGCAAATTGGGGTTTGAGATTTGGGATCGACATGAGATTGATTACGAGCGAGTTAATTGAAGATTAATTTAATCAATCGTCATGTGCAAAATGGGTTGTGGTGACTAAAAGGGTTCTCACATTATTTGCTATATCTTTGTGAGAAGAGGTAATTGTGGTAGATTAGGTTTTTATTAGTAATCAGTTGGGTTAAAATTGAAAAATCTATTCACCCCCTCTAGGTAAAGTGTCTATTGGTCCATGTATATAATTGTGAGGGAAGATTCACATCGGATTCTCCTTCTGGAACAACAATTGGTATTAGAGCGTGGTTGCCCTAAGATCATAAACACTAGTAGGCATTTCGTGTTTTTGTTTACTTATCTAGTTTTCCTTCTACATATCTATCATTACCACTTGTTAATCTTAAATAGATTCTAAAAAAGAAGGCGGGTCAATTGCATGACCACCTCTCTTTGATGGTTTTAACTTTGCTTATTGGAAAACTCACATTAGAGCATTTCTAAAATCAATTGATGGGAGAATATGGTTGATTGTGCAAGCGGGTTGGAGCCCTCCCACCACCACCACACAAGTCGAGGGTGGTGAAGTGGTGGTTGAATTGAAATTCCCAAGGACTTGGTCAAAAATCGAGATAGAGTCAGTGGGGTGGAACTTGAAAGACTTGACTGCGATATTCAATTCCGTGACACAAAAAGAGTTCCAGAGAATCACAAATTGCGAGACCTCCAAAGAGGCATGGAACATCTTGATTGTTTCCCACGAAGGGACTTCCATGGTGAAGATGTCTAAACTCCAAACGTACACCTCTCAGTTTGAGACTTTGAGGATACAAGATAATGAAACATTTAGTGAGTTTTACGCTAAATTGTGTGATATTGTAAATTCATCATTTGCATTAGGTTCCAAGGTTGATGATGTGGTCATCAAGTGAAAAATCTTGAGATCTCTACCCGAGAGGTTTCATGCTAAAGTCACATCCTTGGAAATGAGTGTCAACATGGAGTTAGTGTCGATTGAAGACCTAGTTGGGTTGATATTGACTTTTGAGATAAACCTTCCATCCCTAAAGAAAAAGAAGGGCATTGCCTTGAGCTCAATGTAACAAGAAGGGCGTAAATTCGAGTCACCCTGAATAGGAGAGGAGGACCTAACTTTGATTGCAAAGAAGTTTAAAAGATTTTTCAACACTAGAAATTTTGAGTCATCAAAGTTGAAAGGAAAATCAAGTAGACCTAGAACTCCTAAGGAGTGAAGAGAGAAAGGGGGTAGAGACTCTTGACAAGATGTTGAGATAAAGGGACAAGGCTTCCAATGCTTTGAATGTCAAGGATTTGGACATATTACATCAGAATGCCCAAATAGAACCAAGGAAGATATGCCCAAGGAAAAGAGAGAGCTATGAAGGCCACATAAAGTGACAATGAAAGTGAGTCAACCCCGAGTGATGACTCCTCTTCGAATGATGAAGATAACTTTACGGCCTTTGCAAGCTCACACTTTTCTCCCCTAGAAAAACTTTAATAAATGAAGTTGAGGCAAATCCTATCACGACGATAGACTTGGAAGGAGAAATCCCCACATGTGTAGAGGATGAAGATTGTTTTGAGGATATACAAGATGTATACGATCAATTATATATACAATTCCTCAAACAAAAAGAGAAAGTGATATCATTGAGTGGTCAGGTTAACTCAAGTGAAGCAGATACAAGAGTACTTCAAATGGACTTGTTGAAGTCCAAGACTCAAATATGTGGCCTAGAGGATGCAAAAAAATCTCTCCTTGATCGAGTGAGCTTTCTTGAGAGAGAGTGTCATGAGCTTACTAAGTCCAAGAAGAATCCTGAGTCAAAGTGTGCCAAACTTGATAAAGATCTTTATGAATCAAATGAACTATAAAAAAGACTCCCTCATAAGCAATGAAATGTTCTGTAAGGGAGATTTCTCGTACAACACTTGACGTAGCAGCTGCTTGGCTTGCACTAGAAGAAAGACTTTGGGATCCTGGATCGAATAACCTGTCACTCACAAATAGAGGTTAGAAGGGATGCCAGAGGTGTCTCCGGCGTTTCCCCTCCAATGTTAAAGTCAATTTCTCAGGAGGGAGATGAGTTGCATACCTTTGCTTCTTAGATTAGTCTCCCATTTATACCTTCAAGGGGAGATATTTGAGTCATACCAGGTCATCAAGCTCATCCTATTCGTGGGAAGGCTTCCGATTGGTTTGTACCCAAGATAATTGGAACCTTCCTTTGACCTGATTAGATGGGCATGTCTCAAACAAAGCACCGCTCCGCCTCAATCCTCGACCTTCCGTATGCATAAGCTTATGAGGTTGCATTAATGACTTTAAATGCTCGGTGTCTTGACTTACGCCAGACACTTATTGCAGATTCAATGCCCTTTGTCTTCGCTTCCTCGAGAGCTAACTGTTTCCTAGATACAAGCACGCAGTTATGAGGAACAATCATTGATCATTGAATCCTCGGGGTCGAGCTTTTATTAAGCATTTAAGAACAATTCTCATAATTGGTCACATTGTACTTTTATGATCTTTTTGACCTTCTGGGGAGACAAGTCCGCACCTGCTGGTCCTCGAGTACAAATCTTCATCAAACATTCCTTTGATAACTCCCAGGTAGACACATCTCCCAAGGTCATCTCGATGGGTGAGTTTATATATGATCGTAAGTCAAGAGTATCTCCTCGGCTCTTGTCATTGTTGTTTCCCTAATGTCATTATTCTCGGGACTGAGCTACACCGAGATAGTAGCGTCAAGTCACCCTAAAGGTGCTCGCCACCGATATCCCAAGGTGTGCTAACCCGTTTCTTGCCCTCTGCTCAGCATAGGTAGACTTTTGCAAGTCATTAAAGCATTCGGCAGCTCTCTATGAGGCCGAGCATGGCCCCCCCTCGTTCGAGATGCCATACCTCGTACAATCATCACTCCTTTAATGGAATGGGGCAGTATGTGCCATGTGTCCTTGACCGATTGGTCCCATAGACCATGTCCCGTTAACTGCCCCCTCCTTTAATTTTCGTACGAAAGGCGACACACGTCGTGCGAAGATGAAAGGTTTTTTTTGACATTTTTTTGGGAACTACCATGCCACTTTCTTACCATCGATTCGAATCTCGCATTAAATGCCTCCTCTTCGTGCATAACCATTTCCTTCCTTACTATATATGAGGGTATTGTCTCTCTTTCTCTCTCTCTCTCTCTCTCTCTCTCTCTGTGGTTCCATTTACTAGCCATTCGAGTCCTTAGAGTCTTCGTGAGACCTTAAAAAATCCTCGAGTCATCATCGATGAACTTGTAAGTCTTTCTTTCTACTTCTTTTTTCTTGCATTTCCTTTTGCCTTCCTTCTTTCATCCCTTTCCTGTGCCTTTAGCTTCCTTTAGCATTACCATCACCTTTAGAGGCCCCTAATGGCTAGCATTCATAAAACCACATGTTCTGGTGACCATAAACCTAGGGATGTTGATGGGCCCAGGGAGTCTAGGCTAAGGAAGACTCAGGTGAAGGGGTCCCAACAGATAGCTAACTTCAAGGCTAAGTACTTCATTCCTTTCGGCGTCACTATGATCGAACTGATGGGCTTTATCAAACTGATGCCCTTCTACACCAAGGCTATCACAGAAGGGGGATCATGTTCCCTCTTCATCCTCTTCTCCTTTGGTTCCTTATGCATTTCTAGCTTTTTCTGGGTCAATGTTGTCTTAATACCTTTAGAATCATCATGTGAGTCATAGCATTAAATGCTCGGCTTCAAATAAACGTCGGCCTAGAGGAAATCCTCTTCTATTATACCCTCATGAAGGCTCATTCCAAGAAATACTACCACAAGCCCGGGATCCCTCCATGTATCTAGTAATGCATCTTCCCGACTCTGATAAAGGGTACATGCAGGAATCGATCATGGCCGGGGGACGTTGGGAAAGAGGAGATGGACCTGAGTACGATGGCCTTTGGTGTCCCAAATAGTGGAGGCCCACAGGTAATTCGAACTTATCCCAGGGTCGTCAGTTGTGTTTTTACTTGTCTTTTCACTTTTATTCTGAGGCTCATCCCTCTAATCTCCTACAGATATCGGGGACAGTAAAGTTGCATAGCCTCCTCATGTGACATGGATTTTGACGCCATTCTGAAGGTTTGATGGTTCTTGGGATCCAACGGGCTAGCCTGGATAGGACACGTGCTCTTAAAATATGTTCTTGGCTATCGAAAGTTTTCTCAAGTCCCTGAGGAATCCAACCCATTAGCGTGGGGGGTTGACATCGAGGAGAATTTGGAATAAGACCCCGATCACGCCACTGAAGAGGAAACAGAGAAGCCTCGCGGTGTTATCGAGCTTGATCTCGAACTAAGCTTATCAGAGTAGGATGTCTGACCCGACTTTCACATCCTCCAAACCCTCGATGAACCTGAACCCTTGAGATAGCCCTGTCCCATCGATAACGCATCTCTCTCAGCTGCCTTTGGCTGCTAAGAATTTGGGCCTTGGCGGCTCATCTGTTCAGTTGGCAGTAGGTACGTTGAGGGTGCCTTCATGCCAACAGCCTCAACGCACTCCACCATGGATTCCTCTAGCACCACCTACTCATCATGGTTGGGATCAAGGGGTAGTCCATCCTCAGGAGGACCTTGAGCAAGAGAGAAGGGTGAAGGGCCGCCATGACACGATGATTGTTCCCCATACTCAACCTCCAATTCAGCTTCAAACTTATCCACCTCACCCCCATAGCCCCCTCGGGAGTGGTGTCCCTGGGATGATACGCGAAAAGACAAAGTGGTGCTGACCTCTGACTCAATCCTGGATTCCTTGGACGTCCCATACAACGTTAGCAACACCCTACTCTTTGATGCCGACATGGTGCACCTGTAAAACCCAGAAAAATTAAAATTTTATGAAAAAGTGCAAAATGGTAATTAGCCATTACTGTACGATTTGAAAACCCAAATTTTTCTAGAACTCGGATGATGAAACAGACCTCACCGTTGGATTCGTTTCGCGAAATCTAGCTGCCCAATGTTGGATTCGTCACGAGACTAAAATGAATACAATCAAATTTTATTCACGGAACCCAGGAAATAATTTAAAGTTTGTTCAATAAAAATGTACTATACTTAAATGTGACGAGATTTAATTGATTCAGAATAAAATCGGACCAGAAAAGGATGGGATGTGTGGCTTAATGAGAGCCAAGTATTGGGGGGGTATAAATAGGGGAGAAAATCAGATTTTCTTCCCACTTTACACCTGAAATTTCTGAAAAAAGGAGAGAGGAAGAAGAGAGAGAAAGCCAAGGATTCTTCCAACTTCTACCTCCGATTTACAGCGATCAAACCGTCAAATTTTTTCGAGTCAAGAACTAAAGTTGTTCTACGCGACGAGAGCTACGCGTACATAACAAAGATTGCGGGTTTTGCCACAATCTCGAATGTGAGATTTTTGGGATCAAAGCTTGGAAGCTTGATTTGGGTCATTTGGAGCTTCTTCAACACAAATATACGCTACAAGAAGTAGGGTTCCTTTCCTAATTAGGTTTATTTTCTACCTAGGGTTGAAATATGAAATGGGTAGGGTGTTAGAGATGAAATCTCATGTATAACACATGCCTAGGGTATTAGAAAATGGAAATAGGTATGTGGAACATGGTTAAACCAAATCTTGCGTGATTGGGTTTTGGTGAAATTGTTTGGTTGTAGATTTCATGAAGAATGTAATGTTTTGGGCATGCTATGTGTTTACATAATCTTTGTGCCTTATACATATTCGATAAAATACCTATAAATGATTGAGTATGTTATTTGAATGAAAAAGATATAACATGCTTTGTGAAGATTTTGGAATGTAATTATATGCTTTATGATACAATTTACATTGAGAAATTAAAAATGTTTATGGAGATTGAATGTGTTCATAATATGCTCATGATATGATGAACATGATATTATAATTGCAATTCTACATTACATTTGCATATACATGGGTTGCATCGTATTCGTGGGCATTAGCATGTGTGTGGGTGTGTGTGCATGATTTTGATCAAACACCATCCTTGATGGGTTGATACGTGGGCTCGGGAAGGTTGGACCTAGGTTTGACTGAATCGCACGGGTTGCATTGAAATCAAGGGTCAAGGTTAGCAAGATGGGCTAGATTCTCCCTCGGGTGTAATACCCGGTAATTTCGAATACGCACTCCCGTTGGTATTGAGCCCATAAAGTGTGTTGGCATACAAATTTCCGTTGGTGGAAGTCCATAGATACCGTGTCGGTTAGGTACCAGTTGGTGGAAGTCCATAAATATCCACCCAAAAAAGATCCAAGATTTTACAAAATGATCATTGGATGTTTAATATCAATGGCGGGGGCTTGGAATTCTAGATGCATACGTATGATATTGCATGTGTTATGGGAGCCGATGGAGGGCTCAGGTTGCATTGCATGTGTGAGTTTCACCTGATGACATGGCATGACATTGTGGCATTCATTTGTGAAATGTATATTCTTGAATGAATAATTATGTGATGAATTGCATGTGACATTTCATATGCATCTGAGTTTGAGAGTAGGCTCCTTAGGAGATACTCTATTGAGCGTGACTCACCCTTTATGGGAACATATTTCAGGTGTTAAACAAGCACCGGTGGATGACCCTCACTTAGGCCCTTGTTGACGAAGGAGCCGGAATGTGGCTTTAGAATTGCATTTTGTAAATCAATTTTGTAAATTGTTAAAAAGGGATATGTAATGAACTCTTTTGGACATTATTTTGATGTAAATGAATGAATGATGTACATGGTATGAGTTTGGAAGAGATGAGTTAAATATTGGAAAGATTTGGAGAAAATTTGAGCTCAGGTACCAGTACCTAGGTTCACAGGTATCGATACCACACGTCGGATGACTATGGTACCGGTACCTAGGCTTATAGGTACCAGTACCTGAATTTCAGTAGGCTTAGGTACCAGTACTTAGTTCTCAGGTATCGGTACCCTGATGGACAGTGAGCTCAGGTACCGGTACAAGGACACATAGGTACCGGTACCTAGTAAACAATGGGCCCAAATACCGGTTCCAAGTTCCATAGGTACCAGTACTTGAAAAATAAAAGGCTCAGGTACTGGCACCATGTATCAGAGGTACCGGTACCTCTTTCTAAAACTTGAAATTTTAAAAATGAAACACTGAGGGGCCCTCACATCTTTAGCGCACTTTTATGGATGATGCAAATGGATAATAATAAGCTTATATTATGGGGTTTGGACCTTGGAATGGTCATGTGATTAATATGTGCACATGTTATTTGTTTAGTAGTGCTTTGGTACAAATGAAATTTTACCCAAACTCTGTTTTGGTTATGATTCCAGAAAATGAGGTGTAACGACGTGGTATCGGGTTATACGGTACTCATAGTTGCTTCCGCGGGTTGATTGGTGATCAACGGGTTGAAAAAAAACCCACGAATTTTGGGGCATCACAACTTGGTATCAGATCCGAGGTTCCCAATTACCTTGGACTTGAGAGTAGATTGGGTTAAGCCATTGCATTCATTATGTATTACATGTTATGTGCACTAAATGTTACGTGCTATGTGATATGTGATTATACGCATGATTAAATGTGTATGAAAATGAGACACTAGGGTTAGAAAACATAAACTTATGGTTGAAAAAAAAACGAATTGGAAAGTTTACGGTTTGGGCGTGTACTAGTGGGTGGCATACCTCCTACCAGTGCGACCAGGGTAAGTTAAATTCCCAACATTTTAACTTTATCCCTAACTTTGGGGGTACTAAGTTAGTAGTCTATTGTTATCTTACCTTATTGTAGATGAAAAATAGAGGAAGATGACACCAGAAAGGCTGAGGGGGTGGACGAAACAATCAACCACCCCTATCGGCCTTTGATCAACAAGCCTTCATGGAGGCTATGGGCACAATGGTTGCCACCTTTATGCAAGCCAGTGCTAATATGGGCCAAGGAGGTTTGAACAACCTCTAGAGGTTTAAGGCACACAAACCACCAACATTCATGGGAGGGGACAGATTCGATGGTGGCCGACCATTAGTTTCAACAAGTTGATAAGATCTTAGAGGCTATGAAGATCACATCCAGCGTCACTAAGATAAGGTTGGCAATGTTCTAGCTTGAGGGAGAGGCCCATCTGTGGTGGAATTGGGCAAAGACCTGGAATTTTGAGGCAATGACATGGAAAGAGTTCCATGAGCTCTTCATGGGCAAGTATTTCCCATCAGCTGTTCAGCAATTGAAAGCTTGAGAATTCTTGGATTTAAAGCAAAGGAACATGACAGTGACGGAATACGTGGTGAAGTTCACCGAGCTACCCCATTTTTCCGATGCCTACGTAGCCACTGACTTGGCCAAAGTAAGGAGGTTCGAGGATGGCTTGAAGTTGTCCATCCGGGATAATATTGTGGGCCACCGCCTACAAGACCTAGACTCTTTGGTCGAGACGGCTATGGCCATTGAGAGGGAAGTGGAAGATGCTATAAGCATCCGGGAGGCTGGTGCTAAAGACAAGAAGAAGGAGGGTCAACCTCTTCTTCTAGTTCGGGGAAGAGGCAAAGGACATCCACCTCACAAGGGTATTAAGGGCAGGGCTGATGTTATCAAGGCCAAGGTCAATCCTCCCAAGGTGGGAGAAATTTCAGGGCCACCTATTAGATTGGTCAGAGAACTTGCTTCATATGTCACCAGCCGGGCCACTTGAAGCGGGATTGTCCCTAGAGGCAAGGATCCCAGAGTTATAGGACATCTTAGTCCCAGTCATCGGTGGGGCATCTACAGACATTCTTCACACAACCTTATCCCACCATGGGATACGGAAGCCAGTTCCAGTTCCAGGGTGCTACACAGGACCTTACTACTTCACGAGCGGGGACTCCGTAATCAGGCCAGATGGGCCAGGGTTTGGGCTGAGGCCGAGGATAGGGCTTACCGGCAGGGACCCAAGGGCAAGTCTATGCCATTACACATCATACTGAGCCAGTGGATCATTCGGTGATTCAGGGTACATTTATACTCTCTCACTTATAGGCAAGGGTGTTATTTGATTCGGGTGCATCTCATTCATTCATAGCTGGATAATGTGTAAAGGATTTGGGCTTAGAGGTTGAGATCTTAGAAAAATCATTGCATGTGAGTTCTCTCTTAGGAGCTAGGGTTCATATTGATCAGATATGTTATGGATATGACTTAGAGATCTAGACGATTCTACTCACTGTGGACCTTAGGGTCATGGACATGTTGGAGTTTGACGTTATCATCGGGATGGATTGGTTGGTAGCACACCGAGTTGTCATCGATTGTGATTGGAAGAGGGTCACTGCCTATACACCAGAGGGTGTTTGTTTCAAATTTCAAGGAGAAAAACACGATATTTTACCCCAAGCCACCGTATATGATTCCTGTTGGCCCAGGTAGTTGATGGGTTGGCTTGCAAGCCTTACACTTGAAGATGAGGTGAGATACGAGTTGGGTCTACCTCGGGTAGTTTGTGAGTATGCGGATGTTTTCCCAGACAAGTTATCAGGATTGCCTCCACATCGGGCTATAGACTTCACTATTGAGTTACAACCCAATGCATCCCCTATTTCTATGACGCCGCATAGGATGACACCTGCAGTGTTGCAAGAACTCAAGGTCCAGTTGCAAGAATTGTTGGACAAGGGCTTTATTAGACCAAGTACCTTACCTTGAGGTGCTTCGGTATTATTTGTCAAGAAGAAAGATAAGACCCTTAGGCTATGTATTGACTACTGACAATTAAATCAAGTCACTATCAAGAATAGGCACCCACTACCGAGGATCGATGATCTCTTTGATCAACTGAAAAGGGCACGGTGATTGATCAAAAACAATCCTATTCCTAACCCTTTAACTACTATCCTTCAAATGATGCAATGTATGAGCGGAAGGAAGGATTTCTCCCCCTTTGGGATAGTGTGAAAAGAAAGGGCAATAGGAAAGGGAAATGGGATGATGTAGATATGGAATGTGTATGCACAAAAATGCTCCCCAATCGCAAGGAGACTTTCGTGAGTTGTGTTTTACTTGGAAAGTATTCCAAGATCGATTCCACAGGGAAGGAAGTGAGCAAATGTGAAAGTGATTTAGTGCAAAAGAAAGTGTAAAATTCTTGTTGTTGGAAATTGTTTGGTGAAGTGTGTGTTGGTGAAATTAGAATGAGAAAACAAGTGTTGGCAATTCCAAGAGATCCCTCCAATAGGTATACTATCTCAACTCAAATCACTCCTCCGATTGAGCAAGAATGAACGGTTGATTCACGGAAAGCCGAGGATGATGTTGGTGAATGCCTAAGCATAAACCGTGACTAGGCCTACGGATTATCAAAGATTCACCAATTCATCCACCTTCAATCCGGTCAAACCGAACCATGGGACTCTAAAGGGAGGGTGTAGAAAGAGTTGAAATGGTATACCCCAATGAGGGTTCCCCTTGGTCTTGCCAACAAAAAGTGCTTAGCTACTCATACTTGAACTAGACATGATAATGTAAAGGTAATGCATTCTAAGGCTATGGAGCTTTGAAGTAACTAAGTGTAAGAAATCCTAGACTAGAAGTGAATGAAATGAGAAGCTATTTTATATCTATGAACATGAATAACCTTCAAAGCATTAATGGTGGAACATAAATGGAAGCATTCAACTAACCAAACATGAAGGGAAAACAACATTTATGGCATTCAATGAACTACTAAGATTCTTACTCAAGATTACAAGACAAATGCAGTAGGAGAAATGGTAAAATCGTCACTTTCTCTCTCTAAAAACCACTATTCATCCTCTTCTCTGCCTAGAGCTCCTCTCTCTAAAAACTATCTCTAATGTAATACATGATGAATCAATATCCCCCCCAAGGAGACTTTTGCTTTCCCCCCAAAACGTGCCTGGAGAGAGAGGGAGGTCTACAGAGTTGATCTCCATCACTAGGGGTGCAGCAACATGGGCTGGACAGGGGGTGAGGCAGAGCTGTCTGCCCACCCAGCTTCCTTCTTCTTCTCTCTCTTCATTAATTATCAAGACTCATCCCAATCAATGCAGGGGTAAGGGAGGCTCCAGGATGTGTAAGGGATGTCAGGAAGCATGTAGGAGAAGTGCATGTGGGACCCTCCAAGCCGCAAAGTTGAGTTACAGGCTGTCTGGAGAAAAGTGCAAAAACCTTCCGGAAGGTCGACATACACCTACCGGAAGGTCGCTGAAAGAACAGTTAAATGAAAAGAATCAAATGCAAGAACTTCCGGAAGGTTGACATCAGTAGCAAAAATCTTCCGGAAGGTTCATTCCAGAAGACAAAACCTTCCGGAAGATTTTGGCAGTCAAAAAGAAACCCAAGGCAAAACCTTCCGGAAGGTCCATTCCAGTAGACAAGTCCTTCCGGAAGGTTTTACTCCAGTAGCTAAAATCTTCCGGAAGGTTCATTCCAGAAGACAAAACCTTCCGGAAGATTTTGGCAGTCAAAAAGAAACCCAAGGCAAAACCTTCCGGAAGGTCCATTCCAGTAGACAAGTCCTTCCGGAAGGTTTTACTCTAGTAGCTAAAATCTTCCGGAAGGTTCATTCCAGTGGACAAAACCTTCCGGAAGGTATTAGCTGTGAACAAGGCATCCAGGGTTTTTAGCAAAACCTTCCGGAAGGACGACATACACCTTCCGGAAGGTTTTCAGACTGTGAGCAAAAATTGGATTTCTTTCCCCTCCAGACCATCCTTAAAGCTACCCCATACACTCCATTAGCCTCATAAAACACCATGGGGGTTTAAATCATGTCATTTACATCATTTTACATGCATTCACCCAAAATTCCATCAAGCCACAAACAAAACCAAAACACTCCCATTTATTGACAAAAAAGGTGAAACAAAAGCACATTAGCACACCATACATGTCATTGTTATGTGCTAATCACACAGGTCTACTCCAAAATAGACCAGTGCACAGGATACCGTCAGTTGAGGATTCGGGAGGTCGATATCCCTAAGACGGCGTTTAGAACACGATATGGGCATTTTGAGTTCACGGTTATGCCACTCCATTTTGATGAATGCCCTAGTGGCATTCATGGATCTCATGCATATGGTGTTTCAACCCTACTTAGATCTGTTTGTCGTGGTCTTTCCTGACGACATCCTGATCTACTCCAAGTCTGAGGAGGAGCACGATGGTCACTTGAGGATTATTCTCCAAACCTTAAGAGACCATCAATTGTATGCCAAATTCAGCAAGTGTAAATTTTGGCTGACAGAGGTAAAATTTCTAGGACACGTGGTGTCGGCTTCGGGTGTGTCAGTGGACCTGGAGAAGGTTGAGGCAGTCATGAGCTGGAAGAGGCCGAGATCAGTCTTCGAGATACATGATTTCTTGGGATTGGCAGGATATTATCAGAGGTTCATCGAGGACTTCTCACGGCTAGTTGCACCTATGACTAGACTAATCAGGAAAGAGGTCAAATTCTAGTGGAATGACTCATGTGAGAGGGCATTCTAGGAGTTGAAGAGGAGGCTTACTTCAGCTCTTATCCTTATAGTTCTAGAAAGAGGGCAGAGGTACACAGTCTACTATGATGCCTCAAAGGACAGACTTGGATGTGTTTTGATGCAGTCCGGAAGTGTGGTACCTTATGGTTCATGGCAGTGGAAGAACGACGATCAGAACTACCCCACGCACAATATGGAGTTGGCAGCCGTTGTCTTTGCCTTGAAGGCATGACACCACTATCTGTATGGAGAGTAGTTCGAGGTATTTTTAGACCACAAGAGTCTAAAGTACATCTTCACACAACGGGACCTCAACATGACGCAATGCAGGTGGATGGAGTACTTGGAGGATTACGACTTCACTTTGCATTAACACCATGGTAAGGAAAATGTGGTGGTTGATACACTAAACCAGAAGTCACGGGGAGTCTTGGCTATTATAGTTTCCCAAAAGTGGCTGATGCTCGTGACTATGAGACAGTTTGGTCTACATTATAGGGATCAGACTCAGGGTATTTTGGAAAGTCTGGTAACTACCCCTTCCTTATTGAGCAGAATGATCGAATCCTAGGAGCAGGATACAGAGATATTGTCCATCAAGGACTAGGTATAGTCAGGTACAGGTGACGAGGGTTGGGTCATTCACGCCGATGGTAGTCTTCGATTCAGGGGAATGGTTTTGGTTCTCCAGTCTACGGATCTGAGAGAAGAGATCTTCAGGGAGTTTCATTGTTTCCGTTTTGTTGTACACCAAGGTGGTACGAAGATGTACCACGATCTTCACCGCCAGTATTATTGGAGTGGGATTAAGAGACACGTTGCAGACTTTATTAGCAGATGTTTCACATGCTAGCAAGTCAAGGCGGAGCACCAAAGACCAGCAGGGTTGCTCCAGCTATTGAAGGTGGTTGAGTGGAAGTGAGAACATATCACTACAGATTTTGTGACCCACTTATCACGAACTTCGCGTGGGCATGATGTGATGTGGGTGATCTTGACCAACTTACGAAGTCGGCACACTTTTTGGTTGTGCGGATGACCTTCACCCCTGGAGGAATTCTGCAAGCTGTACATGCAGGAGATAGTCTGGTTGCACGGATTAACCGTATCTATTATATCGGATTGGGATCCTAGGTTCACAACTCACTTCTGGAAAAGTTTTCGGTGAGACATGGGGACACAGTTGATGATGAGCACAACTTTTCATCCCCAAACAGACGGTCATTCGGAGAGGACCATCCAGACTTTAGAGGACATGCTTCGGACATGCTTCAGACATGCGTCCTTGATGTCAAGGTTAGCTGGGAGAAGCACTTACCCTTAGTGAAATTCGCCTACAAATAATTACCAGGTGTGCATACATATGGCACCCTATGAGGCACTTTATGGGAGGTCGTTTCGTTCTCCAGTTTGTTAGACGGAGGTTGGAGAAAGACCCTCCATGGGTCCGGACTTGATCAGAGACACCTCAGAGAAGGTGGATCTGATACGAAAACGTCTTCTTACGGCACAGAGCCGGTAGAAGAGTTACGTCGACAGACGGCAGAGACTTCTGGAGTTCGAGGCTGGAGATCACTTCTTCTTGAAGGTTATGCCTAAGAGGGGAGTGGTCAGGTTCAGGAAGTGGGAAAAGCTGTCACCGAGGTATATCGGTCCCTTCGAGGTACTCGAGAGGGTTGGTACAGTTATTTATCAGTTGGCGTTATCGCTAAATCTATCTGGTGTTCACATGGTGTTCCATGTCTCAATGCTCCGAAAATACACTCCAGATCGTACACATGTGATGGATTGGGGTGAGCTAGTTGTTGATGCAGATGAGACATTCGAGGAGGGATTGGTGCATATCATGGATAACCGAGAGTAATTTTTGTGAGGCAAGACTGTGAGGCTAGTAAAGATGTTGTGGCAACACCGTTGTATGGGGGAGGCGATATGGGAGCATGAGGACACTATCCGTGCTACTTATCCTTTCTTGTTTGAGGATAAATGTACATTTCTTGTAGTCATAGAGTGTTATATGACTTTTTGCATATGCATGTTGTTATATGTGCATGTGTATGTAATTTCGGGGATGAAATTGTTTTAAGGGGAGAAAATTAAAATTTCATGAAAAAGGAAAAAAAATGGTAATTAGTCGTTACTGTACGGGTTGAAAACCCTAATATTTCTAGAGCTCAGATGACGAAACGAACCTCACCGTTGAATTCGTCTCGCGAAATCTAGCTGTCCAGTCAATTTTCGTTAAATTCTGAGACAATCAGATTTTTTTGCGTTCTACGAGGCTATCGGGTGTCGTGCAACTAAATGAACGCGATCAGATTTTATTTGTGGAACCCGGGAAATAATTTAAAGTTAGTTCAATAAAAATGTACTAAACTTAAAACGTGACTAGATTTAATTGATTCGGAATAAAATTCGATCAGAAAAGACGGGACGTGTGGCTTAATGAGAGCCAAGTATTGGGGGGTATAAATAGGGGAGAAAATCAGATTTGCTCCCCACTTTACACCTGAAATTTCCAAAAAAATGAGAGAGAGAAAGAAGAGAGAGAAAGCCAAGGATTCTTCCAACTTTGAATTTTTTCGAGCCAAGAACTAAAGTTGTTCTATGCGACGAGAGCTACGCATACATACAAAAAATTACGGGTTTCGCCACAATCTCGAATGTGAGACTTTTGGGATCAAAGTTTGGAAGCTTGATTTGGGTCTTTTGGCGCATCTTCTACGCAAATATACACTATAAGAGGTAGGGTTCCTTTCCTAACTAGGTTTATTTCTAACCAGGTTGAAATATGAAATGGGTATGGTGTTAGAGATGAAATATCATGTATAACACATGCCTAGAGTGTTAGAAAATGGAAATGGGTATATGGAACATGGTTAAACCAAATCTTACATGATTTGGTTTTGGTGAAATTGCTTGGTTGTGGATTTTATGAAGAATGTGATGTTTTGGGCATGCTATGTGTTTACATAATCTTTGTGCCTTATAGGTATTCGATAAAATGCCCATAAATGATTATGTTATTTGAATGAAAAAGATATAACATGCTTTGTGGAAATTTTGGAATGTAATTATATGCTTTATGATACAATTTACATTGAGAAATTGAAAATATTTATGGAGATTGAATGTGTTCATAATATGCTCAAGATATGATGAACATGATATTGTCATTGTAATTGTACATTACATTTGCATATACACGGATAGTATCGCATTCGTGGGCATTGACATGAGTGTGAGTGTGTGTGCATGATTTTGATCAAACACCATCCTCGGTGGGTTGATACGTGGGCTCGGGAAGGTTGGACCTAAGTTTGACTGAGTTGCACGGGTTGCATTGAAATCAAGGGTCAGGGTTAACAAGAAAGACGAGATTCTCCCTTGGGTACAATACTCGGTAATTTTGAAAACACACTCCCATTGGTATTGAGTCCATAAAATGTGTCGGCGTACGCGGAACCGTTGGTAGAAGTCAATAGATACCGTGTCGGTTGGGTACCCGTTGGTGAAAGTCCATAAATACCCACCCAAGAAAGACCCAAGATTTTACAAAATGGTCATTGGATGTCTAAGTCAAGATTTTACCCAAGATGCATACGTATGACATTGCATGTATTATGGGAGCCGGTGGAGGTCTCGGGTTGCATTACATATGTGAATTTCACCTCATGACATGGCATGGCGTTGTGGCATTCATTTGTGAAATGTACATTCTTGAATGAATGATTATGTGATGAATTGCATGTGACATTTCATATGCATCTGGGGTTTGGGAGTAGTCTCCTTAGGAGATACTCTATTGAGCGTGGCGAACCTTTTATGCGAACATATTTCAGGTGTTGGACAAGCGCCGATGGACGCTCTCACTTGGGCCCTTGTTGATGAAGGAGCCGGAATGTGGCTTTAGAATTGCACTTTGTAAATTAATTATGTAATTTATTTTGAACTTGTAAATTGTTAAAAAAGGATATGTAATGAACTCTTTTGGAGATTATTTTGATGTAAATGAATGAATGATGAACATGGTATGAGTTTGTAAAAGATGAGTTGAATATTGGAAAGATCTGGGGAAAGTTTGGCCTTTGGTACCTAGGTTCACAGGTATCGGTACCACGCTGTTAGATGATCGAGGTACCGGTACTTAGGCTTACAAGTACCAGTACATGGGTTCTGGTGAGCTCAGGTACCGGTGCCCCGATGGACAGTGGACTCAGATACCGGTACCATGACACATAGGTACTGGTACCTAGCAAACAATGTGCCTAGGTACCAGTACCAAGTTCCATAGGTACCGGTATCTGAGCCCACTGTCCATCGGGGTACTGGTACCTGAAACCTAGGTACCGATACCTCTTCTTAAACTTGAAATTTTAAAAAAGAAACACTGAGGGGCCCTCACATCTTGAGCGCACTTTTTTGGAAGATGCAAATGAATAATAATAAGCTTATATTATGGGGTTTGGACCTTGGAGTAGTCATATGGTTAATATGTGCACATGTTATGTGTTGGGTAGTGCTCCGATACAAAAGATACTCTGTCCAAACTCCGTTTTGGTTATGATCCCGGTGAATGGGGTGTAAAGATGTGGTATCGGGTTATGTGGTACTCACGGGTGCTTCTGCGGGTTGATGAGTGATCAATGGGTTGAGAAAGGACCCCCGGATTTTGGGGCGCCATAGCAGCATCGTGACCACTCTAACAATAGGCTGCTACAGAATGTGATCTAGAACTCCTTTGTGGTAAGTATCTTAGTTTCCTTCTTGGTATCACAATTTTCGGTGTTTGATCCTTGTATCATTGTAGTCGGAATAACAAATGTCAATTATCGTCGGTCACTTCTAGGCATAACAGCTTATGAGCGAGAAAGCTGGAAAAGACTTCGATGATTTGAGGGAAGAGGTCATTTCTCAGGATAGGACACTGGAAACCCAGGCCGCGTAGATCACTCAGTTTCTAAGGGAGGGTGAAGGGCTATCCAAACGGCTAGACAAAAGTAAAGAGCTCGTTGCCTATGCCGAGAAAAGGATGACGGAGGTGAAGCTGAAGATGTTCTCAACCAAGGAGAAGCTTTTCGAGACCGAGAAGAACTACGCCCTTGTAATTGAGGAGGTTGAGAAGTTTAGGGCTGAGCTGGAGAAGGTATCCAAGAGGGAGGAAGAGGATGTTCTGGCGGTCTTTGAGGAGGTTAAGAAGAAGACCCTCAAAGAAGGGTGGGATGTTGCTCTTAAGGGCGCAGGGGTCGCTCTTGAATCCCCCTTATTCCAACAGCACAAGTACACTCTTGCTCTCGAGAAGGTGGGGGTAGAAGGAGGTGATGTGGCTGCCGACCTTCCCCCGACGCCTCAGACCCTGTCGCCTACTGAAAGCTCTGCTACTCTCCCCTAGACGACTCCATTGTTCCAAATGACGGCAATGTCATGCAACTCGATCCGGTCGACAACCTCTCGATCGACATCGAGGTTCTACTTGGGGACGATGCTGAAACTTGATAAAACTCTTACTGTCTTCTAGGTCTTCTATCTTGTAGGATCCTACTTTGTCGACCGTAACTACTCGGTAAGGCCTTCCTAGTTGGGTCCCAGCTTACCATCAGTTGGGTCGAATGTATTTCCGACCACCTTCCTAAGTACCATATCACCCACTTGGAACTCTCGGGGAAGAACTTTCTTGTTGTGATGCCTGGTGAAGTCACCTTGGTATTGCGCGAGTCGCATACTGAACATTTCTCTCTTTTCCTCGAAGAGATCAAGGTCCCTGGTTAGTTGTTGATCATTCATCCCCATATCAAAGGCTTGGGTCTTTTATGGTTGGGAGGACAATCTTGAGTGGTATCACTACCTCCACCCCGTATGCCAGAGCATACGGGGTTTCTCCTATGGAAGATCGCGGGTAGTTCGATAAGCCTATAAAATGTTGAGTAGTTCCTCCGTCCATCTTCCCTTTGCCTTTTCCAACCTCTCCTTGATCTCTGTGACTATTATTCTGTTGGATGCCTTGGCCTGTCCATTGCACTGAGGGAAGGTAGAATTCGAGTAGTAGTTCCTGATCCCTAAATTTTCATAAAATGACTTAAAGGGCCGACTGTTGAATTGGGTCCCATTATCTGAGATTATGGCTCGGGGTATCTCGAACTGTGTTACTATGTTCCTCCATACAAACTTCTTGATGTCGGTATCTCGAATGTGTGTGAGGGGTTCAACCTCCACCCACTTTGTGAAATAGTCGGTGTTGGTGAGGAGGAATCTCTTATTAGCCAGAGCCTTTGGCAGAGGGCCAACTATGTCGAGCCTCCACTAGGTGAACGACCAAGGGCTAGTTAGTGGATTTAGGTCTTGGGCAGGTTTCCTGAAGATGGGTGCATGTGGTAGTTGGTGGATTTAGGTCTCGGGCAGGTTTCCTGACGATGGATGCATGTCTCTGGCACTTATCACAAGTTTTTATTCCAATAGAACTGCCGTCGCTCTACTTCTTCTTCCTCTTAAAATTTCTCTCTTCATTGATTGATTTCGGTCCCACTAAAAGTTTCTTGTACATCTCTTTGAATATGTGACCACCAATATCCTTGCGACATTGTCCGATGAGCCATATATCTACTGTCCATGTGCCCCCTCTCGTATATGCCTTCCTGGATCTCATATAACAAGGGTTGGGTCTTATCCTCTGGTGCGCAGTGCAGGTAAGGTCTGGAGAATGACTTCTGATAGAGCTGCCGGTTTAGTGATACCCAAAACCTTGGTGCCTTCAACTTACTCTTTTGGGCCTCTTTCTTACAACTCGGGAGTTCCACGACCATTAAATATTTGATAATGGGGTCCATCCAATTGGGGTTGCCCCCCTCTGAACTAACTGAGAGTGCCTCCGAGGGTTCCAGGATACTTCGCATTGGGAGATAGTCCACTACAATTCTCCTCGTCACTTCAAAGTTGAGAGCCGAGGCCAGGCAAGGCAAAGCATCAATGTGACAATTCTTATCTCGGGGGACCTAGATGACTTCCACCTTCTAAAACTCTCGGATCATTGCGACTGCCTTTTGGTGGTATGCCTTTATTCTGAGGTCTTGGGACTCGAATTCACCATTTACTTTATTCATAGCCAACTATGAATCGTAAGATACCACTGGATTGCTTTTCGGTGGCATGGGCTAGTCCAAGCCCTGAAAGAAGAGCTTCATACTCTACTTCATGTTTAAGGATCCAAAGCTGAGGCCCATAGCTTGCTCTATAGCATATCCATCATGGGAGATTAGTATCATCCAGATCCCTGGTTCGAAGATCCGTCAACATATAGATTCCATAGCTTGACTTTGGTGTCCTCCGTGGCAGGTAGCTCACCGAGATGAGTTTCTCCGGGAGTAAATTCGACAATGAAATCTACGAGGATCTGACCATTGATCGTCGTCCTATGTTTGTAATGATCATATTCTCCTAGCTCAATAGCCCATTTAGCGATTTTTCCAAATAGGCTGGCTTTTCTGAGGATGGATTTCAGTAGCTGACTAGTTAAAACCACGATCGGATGGGCTTGGAAATAGTGTCTTAGTTTCCTTGTCGTGGTGATCAATGCCAACACTGCCTTCTCCAATGGAAGGTACCTCGTCTCAGGGTCCAACAGTGCCTTACTGACATAGTAGAAGGGTTTTTTATCAGACTCACATTCTCGAACCAGGGCTCCACTAACCGCGAATTCTAAGACTGACAAGTAGAGGAACAAGGTTTCCCTGATCTCTAGGACAGAGAGGGTGGGAGAGATAATGAGATATTTTTTTATCGCCAGTAATGCCTTATCGCACGTCCACACGTCCTTCCATGCCTTTTTGAGGGCACTGAAGAAGGGCTTACACTTGTCCGAGGAATGAGAGATGAAATGGTTGAGCACGACGAACATCCCTGCCAGCTTATGTACGTTTTTGACGGTCTTCGACCTTGTAACGTTTAAGATGGCCTATATTTGCTAGGGATTAGCTTCAATGCCACGCCGAGTGACCAAATATCCTAGAAACTTCCCCGAGCTAATTTTGAAGGAACACTTAGTCGCATTCAGCTTTAACCCGTATTCTTGAAGTGTTTGGAAGGTGGCTTCCAAATCCTTCAGGTGATCCTCTCGACGCCTGCTCTTGACGAGCATCTTGTCGATGTAAACTTCCATGGTCGACCTTATCTGTCACTTGAACATCCTGTTCATCAATTTTTGGTAGGTTGCTCCCGCATTTTTTAATGTGAATGACATGGCTTTATAACAGAATACCCCCTAAGGGGTGATGAATATCGTTTTCTCTTAATTCGAGGGATGCCGTGGGATCTAATGGTATCCTTCTGGGCATCCATGAATGCATGCGCTCGTGTCCCACTGTCGCATCCACCAGTTGATCCATCTTCAGGAATAGATAGTCGTCCTTTGGGCAAACCTTGTTTAGATCTGTGAAGTCAACGCAAATGAACCACTTCTTATTATTTTTCTTTGCACATATTATATTTGATAGCCATTCGGGGAACTGCACCTCTCGAATTGTGTCAACCTCCAAGAGCTGGTCTATTTCCTCATTCACGGATTGGATGTGGTGCAAAGCCAAGCGAAATTATTTTTATTTGATAGTTTTGAAGGTCGGGTCCACGTGTAATCAATGGCTGATAATCTCGGGGCTTATGCCCTTCATTTCAGAGGGGACCCATACAAACACGTTTATGTTCTTCCATAGGAAGGCTACCACTTCACCCTGCTCTTCTGGGGTCATCAAGGAGCTGATCGGGAAAAATCGCTCTTCATCGCCTGGATTCACGTACACTATTCTCTAGTGCTCAGTTGAGCAGTCAGTTGGGAGGTTCGTCAACGCCCCACCACCCAAACTTTGATTGCTATTTATTTAGAACAGTCTTGGGGTCGGTCTTCTTTCCCTTCGAGGCAACCCCAACTTTCACTGCAGCATAGATCCAATTTTTCGATGAGGCTTGATACCCAAAGATCTCCATAACCCCCTCCGGGGTTGGAAACTTTAGTTTCTGATGGCAGGGTAAGTGCATTGCCTTTAGTGTGTGCAACCACATCCGTGCCATGATCGCGTTATATAGAGAGTTGGAGTCAATGACCACGAACTCCATCTGGAGAGTGACTGGCAGAGTAATTTTCTCTAGTAGGAGTGCATATGACTCGTTGAAACCAACAAGGGGGTCTTCACCCGAGTGAGGTCTTTGGGATCGAGCCCCATCTTGTGCAACATATTCTGACACATGACCTCCGATGAGCTTCCAGAATCAATCAAGATACGTCTAACGTCGAAGTTCGATATTTTTAGAGTGACGATCAATGCGTCGTCATGTAGAAATACGACCCCAGCAAGATCGGCGTCCGAGAAGGTGATGTTGGTTGCTTTGATTTGAGATTTCTTAGCTGGTTGTACCTTCATCTTGTTTTCTTCCACCTTTTGGGCGAGGGCCACCATTTTCAGATCAGGTCTAAGCATGTTGGTGGTGGGTCTCTCCAGAGGGCAAGTCTGGATGACATCTATCATTATCGTGGAGTTTCCTGTCGTATCTGTCGCTTGACCCTCCTCCTTAGAGGTTTCACCGTCAATGAACTTGCCAAGATTCCCTCCTTTCACAAGTCTTTCTAAGAAATATTTATAGACTTGACAATCTTTTATGAGATGATCAGTATCTCTGTGGTAAGAACACTGAGCATTCTGATTTCTTAACGTCGGGTCACCCTACATCTTGGGTGGTCATTTGAAGAATGACTCTTTTTTTATTTTGTGCAAGAGCTTGTAGATTGGTTCCTTAAAAACCGTATGCACCCCTCGCAATGAGGCTTGATTTGGGGACAACACAGATCCTCCTTTCTTTCTTTGGTTTCTCTCATTTTCCTTCTTCTTTGGGACTGAGACATTTTCCCAAGATATCACCAAGTCATCTTCCACCTTGGCATATTTATCGATGCAAGATATTAATTTACCTATGGAAGAGGGAGTTCACTTCGTGAGGGAGCGATAAAGATCCGTCTCTCGTACTAGACTGAGTCGGAAAGAAGCAATGACCATTATTTTGAAACATCCTTCCACTTCATTCACCTCTGTCTAATAACGTGTAGCATATTGTCTTAGGGTTTCATTCTCCCTCCATCGGAGAGTGAGCAATGAGCAATATCCTTCTGGCGCTTACTTCTCATAATGAACTGGGTAGTTAACTGTTTCCATGACCTAATGCTCTCGAAAAACAGACTATCATACCACTTCATAGCCATATCCCCGAGGTTCATTGAGAACACTTGGTACAATAACTTATGATTGGTATCGTAGAATGACATGAGCTTCCGGTATTGTCGGAGGTGAGCCACTAGGTCAGATCGACCTTCGTAAACCTTGAACCTCGACATGGACCTCCCTGATGCTCCGAATGAAAAGAGAATGTACGGGTTCGCCATCAGTGTCATTATCATGTTGTTGGGTGAGTTGCCCGAGCTTCTTTAAGTTGAGGTGGGACCTTAGGTCATCATCTCCCTTTCATTGTCGGAGAGGCACAACATCCAGTCTAATACCGACATCTTTAACGGAAAGGGTGGAACCCTTCTCGAATCCTTCCCTCTCTTCCCTTCGAGAAAGACATTGGCGAAGGTCATCATCAGCTAATGGCCTGGTTCTTTTCTCGGCACCGTCGGGGTCTCCACCCTAAGGACGCGCGCGTTTGGGGGCCTTGGAACCTTCTGCCTTTTGAGTAAGGTGATTCTCAGGTCACTATACTACTACATTTCCCTGTAGGACACGTCCCTGGCGGAACAAATGGTGCACTTTGAAGCCTCAAAACACCCGAACTCATCTAATATGTTCAGCACGTTCACGTTGTTTTCTTCGATTTGTTTCAAACGATCTCCCAATCGTTCCTCTATGAGATCTACTAGCCCATAGGTGAGGGGTCCTCCCCTCCTTCTTGAGAGACTCGAATTGGTGTTCTGTGATCATTGTTTCGAATGATCAGATTGATCCCAACCCACATTCTCCCTCTCGATTGGGTCCACAGACCTGGACATCGAAGGTATCGGGAGTGGTGTGGTCTTCTTCAGGTGACGTAGGTTTTTATCTACATATTCTTGTGGGCAAGTGTTCACCATGCTTGCTACGAGGGAATGGTTCCTATTTTCCCATAGACGGCGCCAAATTGTATGGGAGATTTCTCATGCAACACTTGAGATAACGCAGCCTGTCTTGCACTCGAAGAAAGACTTTAGGTTCTTAGATTGAATAACCTATTACTCCCAAAGAAAGGTTAGAAGGGATGTTAGAGGTGTCTCCGACGTTTCCGCTCCGATGCTAAAGTAAGTTTCTAAGGAGGGAGATGAGACACAAGGCTATTGTTGGGTTCAAGGATCGTACCTTTGCTTCTTAGATTAGACTCCTATTTATACCTTCTAGGGGAGATAGTTGAGTCATACCAGCTCATCATGTTCGCGAAAAGGCTTTCGATTGGTCCGTACCCAAGATAACTGGAACCTTTCTTTAACCTGATCAGATGGCCATGTCTCAAACAAAGCACCTGCTCTACCTCGATCCTCAACCTTCCGCATGCATGAGCTTATGAGGCTGCATTAATGAATTTAAATGCTCGGTGTCCTAACTTACGCTAAGCACTTATTGCGCATTCAATGCCCTCTACCTTCACTTCCCCAAGATGTTTCCCAGATACAGACACGTGCTTATGAGGAACATTCATTGATCATTGAATCCTCGGGGCTGAGAGTTTATTAAGCATTTAAGAACATTTCTCATGATTGGTGGCAGTGTACTTTTTTTTATCTTTCTGACCTTCTAGGGGGACGGGCCCACGCCTATTTGTCGTCGAGTACGAATCTTCAGCAGACATTCCTTCGATTACTCCTAGGTAGACACATCTCTCAAGGTCATCTCGATGGGTGAGTCTATACATGATCGTAAGTCGATAGTATCTCCTCAACTCTTGTCATCGTTATTCCCTTGATGTCATTGTACTCGGGACCGAGCTACATTGAGACAGGAGTGCCGAGCCACCCCAGAGGTCCTCGCCACCGAGCCAACCTAGTTCTTGCCCTATGCTCGACATGGGTAGACTTCTGCAAGTCGTTATAGCATTAAGTGGCTCTCTACAAGGCTGAGCATGTCCCCCCTCCCCCTGCGTTCGAGACACCATACCTCGTACAATCATCACTTATCTAACGAAATCGGGCATTAGATGCCACGTGTCCCTGACTGATTGGTCCCACATACCACATCCCATCAAGTGAGAAAATGTTATCTATTGGAAAGAGCGTGGGTGATAAGCATGGTTTATGCTACACAAGTGAATACACTAAGGTCGTGTTTATGAAGGGTAACACCAACCCATTACCTCCACAAGGAAGTACAAGTCCTGAAATGACTAAAAATGGTAAGGGTAAGAATTCAAAGAAGAGTGTGATTTATAAAACCCAAATCAATCATGATTTGTGTTATACTTGTGGAGAACATGATCATCATAGTAGACATTGCATGAAAAATATAGATGTCTTAAATAAGAAGCTTGTGCATCTAGCTAATCAAACTAAAGTCTTAAACAACCAAGTTGTAAATCTTTCCAAGCTTTTAGAAAGGTCAAGTGTGTCCAAGCATAATCATGCATTATCTTCACATGGATCACATGCTAGAGTGTTAGAGCTCCTTCTACCCCTAAGATCAAAATTAATCTACATGCATTTGGGGAGAAGAGAATTAGTCCTCCACCCATTCCCCGACTTAACCCGAGCTTTAGGAAGGGAAAACAAGTATGGGTAACTAGGGAGGATCTTGAGAAACTCACCATCTAAACCAAGTTGAAAGCCTCGAGTGCTTCTTGTAAGGTCATGATTCCTAAGAAATAGGAAAGATGAGTGTATGGACCTAGGTGATCTTTAATGCATTTCATTGAACATCCTAGGGTCATACTTCATACATACTTTTATTTATTTATTTATTTTTCTATATGAAAATACAAAAACATTAGAAAAATAAAAATAAAAAGACAAGAGAAGTATGAAAAACCAAAACAACAGAAATAGAAAAATTCTAAAAAGAGTTTTGATGTCAATTTTGACATTTATTTTTAGGATTTATGATAATCACTTTATTTGCTTTTCCTTGTTAAATGCATCTTCATCCATATTTTTTTTCTGTATATGTTTATTTTGAAAAATTCAAAAATATTAGAAAAGAAAAAGTCAAAAATATTTGTTTTGTTAGTTTTTCTTTGTTCATAATTGTGGTAGTTCACACTTTAGTTTGCATTATAATTATTTCATCCTTAAATCAAAGTCAAAATGTGCATTGCTATGAGTCATATTAGGGGATAGAGAATTTAGTGGCATAAATCTTATTGCATGATTCATTAGTCAAAGTCTCTTTCACCCTAACGTGCTTAGATAGTGTTTACTTTTGAAAAATTCATAAGCCAAGTACACGCATGTCATTCACCTTCATACTTATGAGTTTGATTAGTTTGAAGTATTAACGATCCTAACAGACTCTAAGTGTTGGTGATAAGTGAACACATGGTTTAAGGTTAGTTAATCCTCAATCCCTTAAAAGGTGTCAAAGGCCAATTGTGAGAACAGAGCCCAATGTGGCCAAATCTAAAAAGGTAAGGCCTAAATAAATAGCTAAAAAAAAGTGTACTTGAATTGTGTGAGTACTTGTGCTTGAATGAAATTTGCTCATTTGTAAAACTCATAGGGCTCCTGAAAATCTTGATTAGAAGCATACATTAAGAGTGCGGAATTTACAATTGTGTTAATTGGAGCCAAAGAATAGAAGGGATAAAAGAAATGGGGGGTTTTCAAAAACAACATTATTAGGACACTCACTAACAGGTCATGTATTCACTTAGACAATGCATTAGGATTTCATGTTGAGCTTATTAATGATTTAAACTAAGCGAAATCCTTTTTTGTGTTGGAATTTCGTTTCACACACGTCACACTTGAATTTGTCTAAGTTGAACAAAATTTGAACATGTGTGAGTGAACTCGAACTAAGTGAGGAAACATTGCTCTAGGATACATGAAATTGAGTTTCAGATCCTTAAATATGTCTTAGAGTAATGTATTGAGATGATGAATTTTGGATGGATCAATAAAAATGTGAACTTGTGTAATTTTCATAATTATGAACTTTGAGCATTTAATGTTTAAAATTGAAAATTGCATTATTTTTTTTTTATCAAAATTCATCCTTGCATGTGCATTGATTTGCATTTACACTAGATACATCATGCATACAAGTAAGGACTCATTGGAGAATGGTTGAAGTGGACTGGACTGCAAAAAGCACAAGTGCTCTATTTTAGGGCTCGCTCAAGCGGTCCATGACCTCACACGAGTGGTCTGCATCAAGAGTCGCTCCAACAAGCTTTTAAAGCTAGATTTCAGCAGGAATTTCTCATTTCTTCCTTTTCCAAGCTTAAACCCACTTACTTTCTAGCCTACTCATTGCATTTCCAAGTACTAAAACTTCATATTGAGTGAGATTAAGTATTAGTTGAGTTTAGATCTTAGTTTATCATACTCATGTATACATTTTCACTGATTACTTTTGGAAAATGTCTGTGAGAATTGAGAGCTCGAGTCCAAGGAGCTAGAGGGAGAGGTCGATTCCAAACTCCATAGTATTGAGATCTATATAGGAGACAGTTCTCATCCAAACCTGTGTTGGTCAAGAGAGGAGTGGACACCATTGGGGTAAGTCATACTATTATCCCTTCGAGCTTCAAGTCTAGAAGATGGAGTGAGCTATTTGCAGCACCTATGCTTGCAAATATGGATATGGTCAAGGAGTTTTACGCACACATTCGTGACACTACTGAGGATAGTGAGTACTTTATGACCTATATCTGAGGTGCGCTATTCAAGTTCTCCACAAACCTTATTGCCACCACTTTACATGTTCCCCGAGTAGCTCGAGATGCTTACCATTTGAGACTAGAGAGTGATTTACTGACTATGTCTATTGTAGCATCTGTGTTGTATTGGGTTCCTTATCCCGATGGTTGGAACCGTTGGTTGTGGTATAAGAAGGATTTGACTAGGGATTATAGGTTTATCAATCTGATTGTCAACTACAACATCGATCCTAAGACACATATCTCTACTTTTCCTATGACCCGAGCTTACCTGTTACATGTTATTGGTACGGGGTTAGAGATTGATTTGCCACGTGTGATCTTTAGAGTGATCCGAAGAGAATTCGATGAGGGGAGAATATCTTATAGTCTTCCATTTGGGTCTCTTATCACCCGAGTATGTTTCGATCAGGGTTTTGAGGCATTAGAGACCAATCAATTAATTGCTGAGACCCAAAAGACCTCTAGGGAAGGAGTGTTTGAGATAGAGCGAGACACATGCTCGATATACTTTTGACCCTATGGAGGTTGAGGCAGAGGGTGACGAGATAGAGGCTGAGCTTTATGGTCCTACTACTGATCTTGGATCATTGAGTCATACACCATCATCGAGGCACACTAGAGCTAGCACCTCGCTGACACCACTCCCTAGGACTCCTCCTCCTTCTTCGTCAGATCAGTGGACAGTTTTTAGTAGAGCCTTCGGCCACCTACAACTTAGTGTGGATGAGAAACACATTCTCACAACACTTAGACTTAATGCTATTAACCGAGGGATGACTTCTATTGTAAGAGGTCAGAGGGAATTCGGACGAAGATACGACGGCTAAGGCAGACGCTCCAGGATGCAAGATTCATTGATGAGGACGAGCTTGAGACCTAGCTGCAACCGGATTGGTGGAAATGTAACCATTGGAGCTGTTGTTTTGTAGAGACTTAGTCTAGGTCATATTTGAGCTTGAGAGTGTTTATATTCATTCATGGTCTGTACTAAAGTGCTCTTTATTTTATTTTATTTTATTTTTATTGACTTTTTTAGTTTATTTACTTTTGGTTGTTTAATTAATTTTTTGTTGTTGTGACATTCTCTTAGTCCTAATCTTTATGGGTTTATTATATTTTACTCTGAGTTATATGCCTCATTTGTCTCTTGCTTATTTTACTTGTATAATTTGGCTAGTTGATGTGCATTCATACCTTTTTGTTATACTATGATTCTATGTTATGATTGTTATAGGTCATCAATGGATTGACATTTATAGCAAATAAGATAAGAATGTGTTGGGTAACTTGATTCTGCACCGTGCTTGTTGCATGTTCCCATTGGGTTGACATTTGTGACAAAAAAAGGGAGAATATTTTAGGTACATATGAGAGGAATCAGGGAGATTTACTCTTGACTAGGCTAGATTTGTTGCATGAGAAAATAGAAAGGGGGAGTTTGTTCAAATACTCAGGGGGAGTAAATTTACAAACTTGGCGTGAAGTCAACTATCTTACATTTATTTATTTTTCACTTGTTATTTTACTTGTGAACTCCAACTAAGGGGGAGAACTTAAAGTATTTCGTATTGATAGATCAATAGGTTCTCAAGCATATTGGGCAAGTTAGTTTCTAACATGTTACATATTTGCACTTGTATTATGTATACATACTTATGCCCTATGGTTATCTTGGTGCTTTCAAAACCTGTGATTATGTTATGTATTTCTATAACATATGATGATTTTCAAGAGGTTTTGGTTTGAGTGGTGATGTGCAGGACTACGATCTTCAAGCTTCATCCAAAAAAGTAGATCTTGTACTTAGATAGAGATTTAGGACATGTACATGAGTGTTGAGATTAGATTTACAATTCGTTTTGTTCAATGGTTTGTGGGTTGTAATCTTAATTTCTAACTTGTGTATTTTGTCACGAAATTGCCAAATGGGAAGATTGTTAGATCACATTTTATAATGTACTAATTTTGTGGATTCCATTGTAAATCTCAATCTTTCTCATGGCTATGATAATATCAAGTTGAAGATTCGAAAGCGTGATTGAAGGGAGGAGATCAAGCCTTAATGCAATATCATTCAACTTCCATATGCACCTTCATGCTTAGGACAAAGGTAATGACCTAGACACCTAATTTGAAATCTTAGTTACTTTTAACTTAGGAGGATTAGGATGAAAATGAAAGCAATCTGTGTATGAATCCAAGATGATTTAAAAAAAAAAAAGATTTTCAAAATAATTTTTGTGTTTTAAAAACATAGATTGAGCCATTATTAGACCCCTACACCCTTTAATGTTTAAGAGAACTACTTTTTACTTGGTTTTGTGCTTCAAAAATCGGTAAGGACCGAGCTATTCTCACTAGCCTTAGCTAGATCGATCTCTTGATGAGTTAGGGAATTAGACGGGAAAGGCCACAAGGAAACAACATAGAGCTTGCTCAAGCGGTCCTTGAAGGTCGCTTGAGCGGGGCTTATGGTTGCTCGATCGGTGTTGCTCCTAGACATGATGGAAACGTGTTTTTCATTTCAGTGCCAACTACCCTATGACCGCCCTTCCATTGATCGAACAATCATTTGCAAATCTGAGTTTTTTTATTTACAAAGTCTATCCTTATTCTGTACTTATAAATAGGGAGAGTCTTTCCCACAGTTAGGTTAAGTCTCTTATGAGATTTCTAAAAGAGAAAATACTCATTCTACCATGAGAGCTTACACCACTAACCTAGATCCCTAAATCCAAAGGCTACCACTAGAGATTCTATCAAACCTCACAACTTGGTGTTGAAGATCTTGATGGTATAAACCAAACTCATTGGTGCATGCATACTTGGGATCGTTTGCATGCACATGATTGCTCGAGGCCTAGACGAACCGTGCACCGGAGAAATCCAAGTGAAGCTACACTAGATGTTGAAGGTGGGTCTTCGGCGGAGAGACAATAATGAAAGGAGTATCTAACCATGGTATTAATTGATGTATAAAACTCGAGTACTTGTATGTTGACTTAGTGAGTAGTGGATTAGGCATTGGTGAACTGAGAAGGTTCCTCGCGATTTCAGGGAGAGTTAGGATATGGTGAAGAAAGAGAGATTGAATTGTGGTGAATAAATAATGGAAGCCTTGAACATATTTACAGACTTTTTGGGTGAGGGAGGTTTGTATAATTTTTTAAATGAAGAATTAACTGTTGCTGACTTGAGAGGAGGGAGAATCTATAATTTTATTTAAAAAATAACCGTTACACTAAAGGCAATTAGTCGTTGGGATTGGGGGAGGGGAAATTGTATTTATTTTGAATACAAAGAACGTCTTTAAAGGAGGAGAAATCTATAAATTTTCAAAATAAAAAAAAGATGTCAGGTTGTCAAGTCTCAAGTGTCAGCATGCTCATCAAGATTCAAGAGACTAATTGTCTCAAGTGGCTAGTTGTTAGGCTAAAAGAAAGTTGACAGTGTCAAGTATGTCAGCAACGACTATATTCCATTTTCAACGGGTATATTTTATTGGGCTAACGAGCAGACTTTTTAATGGGCTTCTTAACAGCCCTACCCGCTGGGCTAACGGGTTACCCAAGCCCTGCCACGTGTATCAGCCGGGCAGCCCGTTGGGCTTTGGGCTTTTTGGTGAGGCCTAGTAGTGGAGTTGTTCATGCACAAATGAAGAGCTATGGTTGATGTTAATAGTGTTAGTTGTGCACATTAGTCAAAAATCATAAGGGGTCATCTATTGATTTTCAAACCATAAGGGGAGTCATGTACAAAAGCCCCAAATCACAGAGGAGTATATTGGATTTTTTCCTTATTTTTTTAATTGAAATTAACGTATTTTTTCTTATTTATTAGGAAAAATAATAAATTTATAACCTAATATAATTGAACCAGATTATAATACCACCTTGTCAGGTGGTGTTAAAATTTGCTCATAAAATTATAAGTATTTTATACGTATATAAAATAAGTCTATACATAATACAAATTGTTTTTGGCAATCAAAAAAATTATAAGGGAATTAAAGAGTTTTAGTCAGACGACCCCTAAGATTATTGGGTGGGGCTATTTCCACCCCATAAATCTCCGTTCTCACCCCGTTAAACTATAAATAATAAAACTACTAAATTCATCCTTTTTATACCCACCTCACAAGTAATTAAGCCCACCACATTCTATGTCCACCCAATTAATAACAAAACTTATCTCAATCTTCACTTTTAGGGTTTCTTTCTATATCCATCTCACATAGTCTATACACAAAATATACTCAACTGGATTCCACTATGGGTTTCTTTCATCCAAATTGCTTCAATAGTCATCGTCCAATCTCTATAATACTCTGATTCCTCTATGCGCTTCTCTTTCTTGTTTCCTTAATCGTCGGTTGAAGGAATTCGCAGAGAAAAAGATCTTCTTCACACGCAATTTCTCAATATACAGAAAAAAATCTCTTAGAATCTTCGTTGTAGGTCGCATCTAAAACTAAGTTTCTTGAAAAGGAAAAAAAAAAAGATCATCAAGTCTTTTTCCTTGAATCACATAGTCTAACATAATTGTTTGTTCAATTTTAGTAGATAATCCAGTTGAGTAAATTTTGTATAGACTATGTGAGATGGGGTATAGAAAGAAACCCAAAAATAAAGATTGCGATAAGTTTAGTTATTAATTGGATAGGTATAGAATGAGGTGAACTTAGTTATTAGTGGGGTGAGTATAGATAGGGTGAACTTAATAGTTTTATGATTTATTGTTTAATGGGGTGGGAACGGAGATTTGTGGGGTAGGAATAGCCCCACCCAAGATTATTAGTTGGTACACACATGCATTGCATGTGATCCATTTTGAATATAATTATAAGTACTTTATACATATATGAAATAAGTCATTACGTAGTGGGCTCGTTTGGTTGCCATATTAGAAATGGATGGATTAAATATAATAATCCAGTCTAATACAATACAGATGGACAAAAGACAAGATTAAACAGGGTATTAGAATAATCCGTAATTTTATCTAGCGTTTGACAATGCACAATATAAACGTTGGATAATAGTTATTTAATTCAATCGTTTGTTTGGTTAGATAATTATTTCATCGTATTAGTGTTGAATTAACAAAAATACTCTCTATTAGTGTTTGTAACATTGATGACAACTTGATTTTATCAGTTAGAGAGTTATAACAGTAAATGTGTAGAATAATACGTTTGAGTTGGATTATAATACTATCTCTCTTGGTGGTATTAAAATACCTCCATAATACATGTCTATTGTATAAAAAATATATGATAAGTATACGATTAGTATACGTTTTTTAAATTAATACGTATCAAATTTGTTTACCAAACAAAGTATTAGGCCCTATTAAATAAAAAATAGTACAATCTAATATTTAATCCCCTCATAATACGTCTACCAAACGAGCCCAGTATGAATTATTTTTGGCAACCAAATATACAATAATGAAAATTGGCCAAAAGTCCAACCGGACAATCTTGTAAGTCATTAAATCCAAGCAGACTATTTTTAAGGCATTAAGGTCATGTTTAGATGTTCTTTTTTGGAACGTAGTCCAATCTAATCTAATCTTTTTTTGTAATGACCAACATACTCTTTTACTCACTCACGTCGATTTCGTTTAAAGCCATTTCCTGTTCTAGAAACACAACTTCTATTTTTCTTCTTCTCTCTCTCAGGCTTCTTCACTCAGAGCATATCTGGAACTCACAGAACTAGAAGTCGCAGATCTGAACATTAGCCCATTGATCTTAAAGATTAATCTCATAGATCTACAAAATTCAAAAAAAAATATTTCATTGCTACGCATATATTTCCTCGCATATATGAGAAGCCCATAGATCTGAATTCAGTGTTTCTCGCATATATTTCCTCCTAATTATCAAAGGAAACGACAAGAGTTATATCCCACATTGCTTCTCGCATATATTTTCTATTAATTATCTTCCAAATTCCTATTTTCAGGTAATTTAATTGCAAATACTATCCCATAATTTCCAGTGTTTATTGGCTGAAACTATGAATTTAAATGCAACAGGGCCAAAAACCATGTGGTCTTTGAATTTAAAAACAATAGGACCATCACGTGGTCTCTGAATTTGGTTATTTGTCCTTCCACCTATCTGAGAGTGTTCCCCCTCTTAATGTTACTCTGATTAATAAACCTTCTCACTCTCTCTTTATTGAGCTCAAATATGTGGTTCAATGCAAAAGGGCCAAAAACCAGTTTAAAAAAACCTTGATTCTTGTGGAAAATCAAAGAATCATGTGATAAATTGGTATTGTTTAATAAGTCAATGAAATACTATTGCTTTTCTCAACATACCCACTTTGTGAAAGCATTATAGTGTAGTACGGACTTGATCAACATGGCAAGAATTTGGTCGATATAAAGTGAAATATGTTTTTTTCACTCTCTAAGGATGTTGAATTTAAATAGGATAATTTTTTGTTGTTTTGATTGAATTTAGAATGTATGTTGTGGTCAACTATTTTTAAGTTCACTGTTTTTCACTATTTTTTAGTTTAATAATTTTTCACTATTTTTAAAATCAGTAATTTTTCACTATTTTTGAATTTAGTAAATTTTCACTATTTTTTAGTTCATTGCTTTTTATTTTTTTTTACTATTTTTGAGTTCATTATTTTTTTCATTATTTTTGAGTTTACTGTTTTCACTAACTTTGAGTTCACTATTTTTGGTATATACAATTTTCATGTCATTAATTATATTTTAGTAAATAAGCATAATTTTTACTGTCTAAGACATTAAAATTAGATAAAATTTACTATTTTTAAATTTTGTATATTGCAACACCAAGTAAATGAGATAAAATTAAGTCCCGATTTCAATGACCGAAAGAGTGAAATAAGTTAAATTTTTACTATCTGAGACATTAGAATTAGATGAAATTAACTGTTTTAAAATTTTGCATATTTCAACATGAAGGTAATGGCATGAATTATTGCCAACAGTATTATTGTGATATAGAACTTTAAAAAAGACAAGTATTGAAACCATTCCTTTTGAGTTGGTTTATGGACATGATATTGTGTTGCCAATGGAAGTTACTGTTAGGTATAATAGGTTGACAAGGCATCATAACTTGTCTGCCGATGAGTATAATCAGGCTATGTTTATTGAGTTAGAAGACTTGGAGGAAGCTAGGTTGAGAGCTTTAGACCAAATCCAAGTCCGAAAAAAGAAGGTAGAAAAAGTATACAACAAAAAGGTGAAGTGTAAAAGCTTTGCTGAAGAAGATCTGGTATGGAAAATCATTCTACCTCTTAGAGCAACTCCAAGAACCTCAATAAAATGCCTTTCTTAGCTATTTTACATAGACAGTCCTTAAATCTTGTCTCCAACAGACTAGCTATCACACTAGCTATTTCTCATAACCTTCATTTGGCTGGCTATTCCTGGCGAGGCAAAGGAGCTCGCTATTGTGTTTTTGCTCCCACTGGTTTTCTGTCTCAACTGGTTTTCTCTGTCTCAAATGAGCTCTCTCTAGTTTTCTCTGTCTCAACCCACCAAAAATCCCACCAAAAAACCCCCCACCGACTGAATTTGTGAAATTAGAAGTAGATGCAACCTCACGCATCTCAATCCCACCTTCGACTGTTACCTTCTCTCCCAAATCAACCTTCTCATCGACCTTCAATTCTTCCTTCCATGGCGTTCGAATCGCTCCAGTCTGCCCCAAGCACAGTCTGCCCCAAGCACCGTTAGACTGTTCTTCCTCCTCTTCGGTGGAGATGGTAGCTAATTTTTTTTATGATATTTAATCTTGTAGCCCATCTTTTATGATATTTACTCTTGTAACCCATAATTGATTAAATTTATATAATGTATAGTTGAATTGCTATTTTTTAAATTTTATTTTTGAAAGTTAGTTAAAGTTAGTTGAAGTGGTTAACTAAAATATAGAGCGTTGTTGGAGTGAATTTGAAAAAGTGGTTAGTTAAAGTAGATAGTATAATATTTAAATATATTTTGAGTAGCTATTTTAGATAGCATTGTTGGAGTTGCTCTTAGAAGTAAAGACAAAGATTATGAGAAATGGTCCCTGAATTGGGAAGTCCATTTTAGAATTGATAAAGTCCTAAAAGGTGGTGCCTACCAATTAAAATCCTTGGAAGGAGAACTTCACAGGAAACATATAAATGGGAGATATTTGAAAAAGTATTATCCCACTATGTGGGAATCCTGCAATACAACCTAACAAGATACTATACAAAGGCCACTAGAGATGGTTACACAGGCATAGTGGCTTCATTCAAAAGATATAAAGGAAAAGACAATAGCCAAATGTACATAAACTTTTCATTGATGAGTAAGGGAATATTTACAAGAAATAAAGGCCTTATAAAATGGCCTATAAAAAGAAAAGAGAATCACAAAAACTTGGGAAAGTAAAGCCTAAAAGCGTCTCATTAACTAGAAAGAGTCTTAACTTATATTGGGCATGCTTCAGGATTTCAACAGTAGCCACCAGTTGACCTCTACTTTCCCTATTTTGAGCCAACAAATCCTTAGCGCTAGAGAGCTCTTTCTTCTCCAATTGCCAAAATTCTAGCCTTAATTCCACTTTCTTCCTTGGCCAGCTCAATATCTTCTTGCCTCAATTTCGAATCTTTGCCTTTGTTTGATAGAATGAGAGGAGCAATATTCTCAGCGGCAGTTATGAATCCTATTTTAGTTGACACTTCATTCTGGAGAAGATGAGCCTGGGAGATCCTATCTTGAAGTTGTTGGCTCATTTCATGCAATTATTATTGTGCCTAGTTAGTAAAGTAACTACTCTTAACAGGCTCTTCAAAAGAATAGTTAAGCATGTCGAAAAAGCGAAGGAATTCTGGCCTCAGGAATCATTGATAGGTGACATGGAGATACTAGAAGAGAAAGTGAAATTGATTGCTTCTATAAATTCATCTGCCATTTTGTAGGCAGCTTCAATCTCATAATCAGTGGTGATGGTGTGGGTAGTAGAAACAGACATCGACTGAAATAAAGAATATATAAATATTGGTCAACATAAGTAAATAAAAGGAAAGGCTCGGTGGATAAAACAAAACCGACTACTTGATTCACAAAAGATGTTGAAGGAAAGAATTTAAGTGATCAGGATGGTCATCAAAATTGGAGTGGCTAACATCAGTAGGCGCAGACAAAGGAACCTCGAGAGCAATTTCACGAGGTGCAAGAGTAATTTGGATTGGGGATTCAAGAACATGAATTTGAGGTGAATATCCCATTCTCTGATCATAAGGAGGGGGGATCCTCAGGAATGGCAACCTCACCAGTCACCACCACAATGTCCAAAGATGAACTACTAGTGAGTATATCATCTTTCCTAGCTAGGAGATATCTACGAGGGGGAATGTTCAGAGCTACCTTCTCCCGAGGAAGGAGTAGGTTGCTTAGTACTTTTCTAGAATTAAAAACAAGCAACATTTAAGAAGATTGGGATTAGAGAACACAAAGTGCAAGTGAAAGAAAAACACAAGTACCCTTGCTCCTATTTTGTAGTGTTTCCCATAAGAGGGAAGCAAGCTTCTGAGTGGAACATCTTCATTCTGAGGAGAAAGAGATGTTTTGATTTCATTCCTTGTGGACTCCATGGTTGCCTCGGTAGGCTTTTTGGAAGAGGTTGTGCCCTGCTCCTTAACATGAGGTGCGACCGCCTGTTTCTTCATTTTCCTCTTCAAAAGAGGAGTTTCTTTAACCATAGGTTCCTCAACAGGTTCCACTTCTTCTCTTGGCCTTTTCTTTGGGATGGTAGAATCATCCTTGATTTTAGCTCCTTTCTCCTTTTCGTCTACATTATGAGTGGTAGAAGAATAGTACATGGATTGGGGAGAATAGGTGCTTTTGATAGTTTTTCCTTTTTGGAGGCAGAACCTGCTACAAGCTTGCCTTTGTCAATAATAGGGCTTGATGGAAGACTAGCAATGGGTAACCTCACTTGAATTGGCTTGTAGAAGTTCATTGAGAAAGAAGAAAGAACTCAAAAGTGAGCACTAGAAGAACAAAGAGGTTCAAAATAAAGCCAGAAACAAAGGAAGAATAAGGTTGCCTGGAGAAGAAGTCACATTGTTTGATTGTCAATTGACAAAGCACAACCTGGAAGCATAATCTTCCAATTGATTGACAATAACCAGGGCTGAGATATTTTGCCACCACTCAGTCAACTTATTTCATACTAAACCTGACTTCTCACCCGGTAAGGTGGTCCACCCACACTTGAGTGAGCTATCAAGCTCCACACATTTGTCATTGTCACTACTAGCAACCACTTCATTCGGAAACTCAATCAAAAAGGCGAACATTCTCTGGCTTCATTGAATGTCACACTTTTGAAAGCGAGTCGACAAAGAAAGGGGAAGTGAATGGCTTCTTACGGAAATATTCAAAACAAAAAGTTTCCAAGGATTTCTCATAGGCTCAAGAAATTTGGTAGATTAAGGAAGAATCCTTAATCTTGAACCTTTGTCCTGCAAGCTCGTCAAAGAAAGGGTGCATATAGAGCACTGGAATACACTGGGTAAGGCCAAATTGCCTAGCTATTTGGCTGGGGGAGTAGTTTTCAAAACTACAACTTGAATATTTTGAGGCAGAAACTGGGCCACTCACATGGATATAGCGGGGAAGGAGAATGTTACCCTCGATTTGTTCATCAAACAAAATGCTGATGTCATTAAAGAATGGCTTAATATGGGATGAGGAATAAAGACATTTAGAAAAAGACAAGAAAAGAAAAGGGTCTAGGAAATAGGAGTTAAAATCCTGATGTAAATATGGAGGAATCAACATAAGGAAAAAATGTGCATAGTTAATAGGCTTGAATTTGGGATCAAAAAGATATCCAGTGAACCAGATTTTGAGGAAATAAGTATAAAGTCAAGCCTAAAAGAGTCAGAAAGGACCTCCATAACTCACATCGATCCTTTTCTCAGCCATAACGAAGAGGCCTGTATACAGAGCTCCTAAGACAAAAAGAGCCAAAGCAAGTCTTTTGGTTGGCTAAGTATACGGTTACATTTAGGTTATTTCTGGTGATTTTAAGACCAGGGACACATAAGACGGCAAAGCCAATGGAGAAGGAAAGCAACATGTTCTTCAAATTAAGGAGGAGTGGACTCTAACTTGAAGAAACAAGAAATTTGCTCAAAATAACTTAAGTTTGAAGGAAAGCAAATGGCGCACCAATGAGCCATTGATTCATATGCAAGGTAGGTTGAAAGCTTTATCAAATCATATATTCTTTGTTGTTTTCATTGAGGAGAGAAGTGTTCTCCAATCGCTCTACCCAATCAACCCATTGCTAATCAGGATCAATCCAGGCAAGGGCGGAGCCAGGATTTTTGTTTATCCCGGGCTAAGCTAAGCATTCATACGACTAACAAAATACAAATGTAAACTCATAAACATATATACAATAATACAAATGTAAACTCATAAACACTTACTAATGAAATTGGACTCTTCGATCCTTCCTAGAACAAAAGGCATCTATTATTGAATCTGTATCGATTGCTTCCGTTATTTCTCTTTCAATGTAGACAACTAATGAATCAGTCAAATACTCATCTTCCATCTTGTTACGAAGAGTACTTTTGACATGTTTCATGGTTGAAAATGCTCTTTCTGAAGTTGCCGTAGAAACGGGAAGAGTTAAAATAAAACGAATCAACCTATCAATCAAATTGTAGGACTCTGCCTTATTTGTTTCTACTAAACCACGACATAATTCTGAAATTGTAGACATACTTTGAAACCTCTCATGGCGAACCACATCAAATCGATAATGATCCAGTTGACAATTCAAATAATGCATGTCTTGTCTGTCAAAATCAGCTGCATAAAACTTCTCAAAAAGTAAACAAATGCGATCAGGATTGAAATATTTAAAGTTGTCCCGAGGATCTAAAGCAGAGCTGAGCATAAGCAATTCCATTGTCTCTTCATTGAATCTACTATGTAACTCTTCTAACTGATGATCAATCGTAGCATTAAATATGTCCATGTGATAGTGATGATCAACTGTAATGTTATCATTCTGTTGACATGAACGTCTTGCCCCTTTGTACTGAGTGCTCATATCAGGTATATCGACATCAAATTTCATGCAAACTGATTTCACATGGTCAAGGAGATAATCAAAATCTTCTGCTCGCAAGGTTTGAAGTAATGATTTTGTCGATGAGACTAAATTCATTGCATTCAAAATATCTAATGATTTATGCTGCAATGCCCGACAAAGCATATCTGTAATCCCCATAATCTTGTGCATAAGATGCAATATGAATATGAAATCAAAGGACTTCATTGTCATTAAAGAACCATCAGCTTCCCCACGAATTGTATTTGAAGATCCTTCGTTAACCATACATTCAAACACACTAATGATAGCATCATACATATCTATCAGACCACAAATGGATTCAAAATGTGAGCTCCAACGAGTAGTACCAGCTCGATGCAAAGTACCCATCTAATTAGCCCCTTTACCAGTCTCTCGTTCACCACTAGCTATCCCCCTTTCAATCTCAGTAGCTTGGGCATATCGCAGCTCTGTATGACGCTTAGGAGAAGCACTAATAAGATTGACAATGCATGTCAATTTGGAAAAGAATTGCCATATTGAAATCTCATCTTCAGCAGTTGCAACTAATGCAAGTTGGAAACGATGAGCAAAACAATGAACATAGTATGCATACTCACAATCATTGCGGACAAAGCTTGCAATCCATTAAATGCACCACGCATGTTGCTAGCACCATCATATCCCCGACCTCGTAAATCTCGAATGTGCAAATTGTGTCGAGTAAGAACTTTTGATATTTTCTTCTTAAGAGTTAAAGAAGTGGTATTTTTAACATGCACAATCTCAAAAAATACTCTAGCCATGGAAATTTTTTGTACCAACTTTCCTGAAATCTTCGATTTTGAACTCCAGTTTTAGTCCTCGGATACTCAGCCAAGATAGGTTGATTTGGTCCCCACTTTATATAAGCACGTCTAACTTCATCTTGATTATAAGCAGGATGTTTTCAAATCGGAATACGCAATGCGGGATCTCATTCAAGTTCATTCTCATCAAAAGGAATTCTTGAAACTTTTGTTTGAGGTTAAGGACCTTGAGGTTCAACAGCTGCAGGAATCATAGGAACATCAACACTTGTTGATGTTTCTACTAGACTCAAAGGTTCAAGAGTAGAATTTGATATTTCTTCTCCACTTTTCTTTTTGAAGAACGAAAAAATTATTTTTACTCTTTTTCGTTCTTGATTTTCCATCCTAATAAAGTAGAGAATGACTGAAAATTAGAGAAACAAACCAGAGAAACAAATCAACAAGACAACAATGATTCTACTATTCTAGTTAAAAAATAAACAACAGAAAATCAGAGAAAACAACTCAAATAACGTCTGAATATATGATCAAGGAGACAAGGTATTAAAGTATTAAAAATACAAGTACAAATGCATTAGGAAACAAATATTGTATTAGGAAACAAATACAAGTACAAATGCATAAAAGTATTCAATTCATAATTTTAATAAATCCAAGCAATATCATTCAAAGTATTAAAAATAGATTCAGATTGAGAGTTACCAAAAAATATTTTTCACTGTCGACTCAATAACCGCAACTCAAGGTCTTCAAAGCATCCCCAATTACTAATTCGAGCTATAACAAATCAAGAAAATAACTAGGGCAAAATGCACAAAAAAATAAATTATGAAAAAATGCATAAAAATTCAAATAAGGGCAAAATGCACAAAAATATAAATTAGGGTTAAAAATTAAAATGCACAGATTGTGTATTGTGTGCACAGTGCACAGACTGTGTATTGTTGTTCAAAATGCACAGACTGTGTTGTTAAAAATTAATTTATTTTATGTGTGTGCACAGACTGTGATGTGCGCGTGTGTGTTGATCGAGAGAGAGAGTGAGAGAGTATTTACTTTTGTTTTGTCGGTGCTCGCCTGCTCGGTCGGTGGTGGTCCTGCTGTGTTGATGCAAGGAACGACAAGAAGAACCTTTACTCTTTAGTTTAGTCTCTGTTCATCGGCTAAGCAAGTGGCCAAGTGAAAGTGAGTGAGTTGTGACTGTGAGACAAAGAAAAAAAAAAGCTTTCTATATAATAGGTGTTATTATGTTGGGCCAAAAATTTTGTTTTTTAATTGTGGCCCAAAAAATTTGTTTTTAATGTTGGGCTGGTACTGGTAGCCTTGTATGAAAGTGGTAATTTTTTTTTTCTCTGGGCTTCAGCCCACTGTAGCCCACTAATGGCTCCGTCCTTGAATCCAGGACCTCAAAGAGTTGTTACCTCGATCCCAAGATTTCCACTAAAGGTGGGATGGATGCAACATTAGTGTTTCTCCTTCAGAAATAGGGTAAAAGTCTAACAACCCTTCAGAGATAAACGACTTGAAAGCAGAACCCACTGCAAAGTTTGAACTCAAATTTGAAGAGGGGATCAAAACCCTACGATCTAATGATTCTTTGACAGCATGCCTAACACCAACAGGAAAACGAGGAGTAAAAGGTATGTCCGAAGTAGAAGAAGAAGAGGTCGGTTGGTTCATCCTTTGTTTGGGCACCATGCGAGAGTTCAAAAGAAGTTAGTGAAGGAGATGTAGAAGAAGACAGAAACAAAGGGAAAAGGTGTGAAATAAAGTGAATGGTGGGACCCATCAAAACATTATATTTATTTGGGTTATTAATTAACCCAAATAAATGGAGGGGGCACTATTTGGACCGTATTCTAATTTTTAGTGAACAAATGATGAATGACATTTGTCTAGCCAAAAGACAGTACGTGACATTTATTTAATAAAAAGAGAAAATGCAGCCAATCGACTTGGCCTTTTCAAATCCAAGGGCAGTTATAGCCCCTATAATTGATGAAATGAGACGGCTATTTTGGAATGCAAAAAGACAACAGTTACCAAGGGTGAATGGGCCCCAAAAATCTAAGAAACATCAGTTAAAACAAGAGAGAAGCATGGGGAGAATTGCTTGAAAAATCCAGTGCAACCATCGATGAAGATGTGCCTATAAAAAAGGCATTAATTGCAAGGAAGAGACACAGTCAAACTCATCAAAAACTCACGAATGGTACATTTCTAAGAGTAGTTTTAGATTATTTTTAAAAGTAAAATTAGTTTCAAATACTATTTCGTCATTATGTTGTAACCCAAAAACCATTCAAGATTAATAAAATTGTATTTTCTTTTGTTAATCTCTTAGATTATCATTTTGCTTTTTTTGAATCTGTCGATTGTGAGAATGTCCTGAAACAAGATAACTGAACTCAACATCCAACAGTCGCCTACGATCACTCTATGAGAGGATTAAGTCTATCAATCACAGGAGAAATCTTTTGTGGAAACCAACAGTTTTTTTTTTACAGTCAACACTTCATATAAGTACAACATGCATGTCAGTCAATATATTGCATCTCCACTTTGTATTTTGCATAATTAAGGTGTCGTTTGGTAACTATGTGTTTGTGTTTTTTTTTTTTTTTTTGTTCACTTTTTGCTAAAAAAAAAAAAAAACATGATGTTTGGAGAGTGTGTTTTTTTTTTTTTGGGTTGGTCTGCTTTGTAAACAACCCCAAATTTTAAAAACATCAAAATAGGTGTTTTTTAAAACACGAAAAAACGGAAACACGTGCGCCCCTTGGAACCATTTAATGAGGTCTAGCCTTTGAACTCTATTAGCGGCAAAAAAAGGGTTTTTTTTTTTTTATTCCCACTATAAAAGCATTGTTTACCCCTTTTTGCCTCATCTCTCTCACGAGCCTAGCGACAAAAGAGCAACGAAGGAGCTCTCAGATCTCAAGCTAGCACTCCATCTCCATCAATATCTCTTTCAAAGACAGATTTCACTCTCTCTCTTTGTAACTCCTTTCTATGGAATCAAATTTTTAAGTTTGGGTTTGTTATATACATAGTATATACGTAGATCTATATATATTATAAATAATATATATATATATATATGTATATTTAGCCCTAGATCTATGAATATATTGTTATATTTGGTTAGATTTGGGTGTGAATGTATGTGTGTTCAACAGGTGTATGTGTTTTCGTGTGTGTGTGTAACAGAGAACTCTGTGTAAAATTGGATTTTCATCTGCACTGTGTGTGTGTAACAAAGAACTTTGTGTGTGTGTGTGTGTCTATATGTATATGGGTATAGATCTACATATCTTCATACATATATTCATAGATATATTAATCAATTTTTTCTTGTTATTTGATAAATTTGCATATACCTATATTCGACATATATGACAGTGTGTGTGGATTGAGGGATTTGGGATCTGGAATTAAATATTAACCAAAATAACACTAATAAAATATTACCCAAAATATATAATACCAAACATATTTTTTATTTTTGTTTGTATACTTTTTTAAATATAAATAACTACTAAACATGTTTTATATTTTTAATTTTTATCACAAAAAAAAAACAGATCACAAAAAAAAAACATAAAAACAAAAACATTACCAAACACACCCGTCTCATGCCTGTCAAGTGTTTTTTTTTTTTACAGTCAACACTTACTTCATATAACTACAACATGCATGTCAGTCAACATATTGCATCTCCACTTTGTATTTTGCATAATTAAGTCTCATGCCTGTCAAGTAAGTTTAGACAGTCAAAAGCACCCCTTATGACATGAAATCTAGAAATGCCAAGATACAACTACTACAGAGCTGAGGTGAAAGAGACTTCACATCACCCCCAAAGAAGTTAAATTTAGACATTGTTGAGTTTTAAGCATAGCACCTCCATATCCAAATCTACCCACCCTTTCATAATGTTGCCAAAGTCGAAAACCAGCAATGAACAGTTAAGAAAACACAGTGTCATCCAGATTAAACAGATAAGAATGGCTTGAATCATTCAGAAGTCAAAGCCAAGTGATTGCAAACACAAACATTATTAACTTCCGACCTGCAGCCAATTTTATAAATTGCCAGGGCAAGTGAAAAATGCTCCGGCAAAAGAATACATTTCTGATACACTATCAGAAGTATTTACAGTAATCACAGCTTGAGCACCACAATTGTCACTGCCTGTGTAGGAAACAACAGATGAAACTATTTATAGGTGATAAAAATGGATTCATGCAAAAAACAAAGCTTCCAGATAGTCATCAATATAAGCTAGGCATGGCCAGTGATCAGTTCTAATTCTAACTAGTGTTGAAAGATCACATACTTCCATTTGAAAGAGTAGATGGAACCTTGGTGGGAGGAATATCAAAATGTGAAAGAAACCAATGTTCTTATTACTGGTGTGGCTGTGAGTCGCTTGCTCATCTTCGTCATCAGTGTACTTGAGATAAAGTGGCCCACTATAGAAGCTAGTGTCTAATGCAGTAACATCATGGGCAGAATCTGAAGTCAAATCCTTCCATATTATGTCACTGATGATTCCCCTTTCCCTCACAATATTAACAAGTGGTTCATCATTAACACTAACAACAAAAGGTGCCAAGTATCGCTCAACAGCTTGAATTAAAGAGGTTGCAGGAACTTCGAGGAGCTTGACTGATCGTGTCCCATTGATAGCCGAAATCCCTTTGCCTCCTTTCAGGGGGAAGGTCTCCCGTCCAGTGCTGGAAGTAGTACCACATGCCTCCCAAAGAGCACTGAACAAGTCTGCATAATAGCCAGGTACTGCATCTCCTCCAACATCGTCAGGGACAATAGCTTTGAGAAACATGTCTTCAATGCCAACAGTAATACTCTGAAGCTGCCCACTGATGATCTGGCCATTTTCTGCATTTGTTTCAATGAAAACATCAACAAGACCAGGTGTTGGTTCCCGTGGCTCCAATTCAATCATTACAGGAGCTTTGAAGCTTTCCTCTTCTCCAGAAACATTTTCCACAGGAACTATATCTAAGCAATTAGTTCCACTGAAAAAATTATTTTCAGGAGGTTCACCAAGAAGAAAAGGTATGTGATATGATGGAATGGACCCATAAGGTGCTGAAGAAGAATATTTGAGCACAGTTGCATATATGGCAGGAAGTGCATCTACCCCATCCAAACCATTAGCAGGCAAATCGACTCCCCATATGCGATTGAAAGGCTCTGATTTAAATCTCAGAGTGCAGGATATTCTAATCTTGAGCCCTGGCATGTGTCTGAAATCAGGAATGGATGAAAAATGCCTCCTCAATATTCCCACAATCTCCGAAATCTTTGAATCCATCACACGTAATGGCTCTTGTGGCTGATCAATTCTTTCAGTTTCAGAGCTAAGTTGGATATTGGTACTACTGTCAAGCTCAGTTTGCTCGGATGTGAGTTCATTGTCCCAGATGCCTTCTAAATAACCAGGTTTGTTACCATCAATACCCAGAGAAGATAATGACAAGGACCAAGAATGTTTGACCAGCAGTGGCACCACCCGCTCAACGTGGATGTAGGATGAAATATTCCTAGATTTTTTAGGATCACGAGAAGGCCGAGGAGACTGAACACTGAAGAACGAGCTGGAATGAGGAGAAGGTGAAATTCCAGGGAGTTGCTCCCCTATGTTTAGTATGTGCCTAAGCTTCCTTCCTGGCACACAGATCAGCATCCGCAGGTAGATCCTGTGAAATGTCATGATCAATTAGAATATAGTGCCATGAATCAGATGTCAATGGGTGACTCTTCTGATGCAATGTTGTTTTATGAGTTAATTAATCACCTTTAAATCATTTTCTAGGAAGAAGAGAGCTCACAAACTGTACACATACTAATATAAACTAAATACCAAAGGCTAAATCCAAAGAAAAGAAACTCCTTTAATATAAACTGAATACTAAAGGTTGTACCTTGCATTGTCTCGAACCTCCAAGTCAGGAAAATAAAGACAAGTGAATGCAAGGAGATGAGATAATCCAAGGAATAATCTAGAACTATGGTGATGCATCAACATCGTTCGACAAATACCAAGAACTTTACTTCCATGAGACCAAGATTTCAACCCAGTGTCTGGACCATGTTTATCAACAAGGATAATCATGAACTTGGTAAGAAGTTCTAACAATCCAACAGGCGGAATTGTATCATTCTCAGCAATTCTTTCAAATACTAGGAAGTAAGATTCCAATCTATACTCTATCTTGAGCTTCGGAAGCAAGTACTCATCAAATGCCTGAAGTAGGCGCTCCCCCAACCAGCAGTGCTTAGAACAGCCTAGCAAGCGGTCAATAAAGGCAACAGTCACCGGAACCAATCCCTGAAACTCTAACGTCAAATCCACCAGCATCCTCTGCACATGAAAATTGGAAATATCAATACTAATGCAGACACCACATCAAATGAAAACAAACACTCTTTCATCTCTACTTGAGCAGAAAGATGGGATTCAAAAGTATCAATCGCAAGCTATAAACGAAAAGTTCGCTGATGAGAAAATATAGTGTGATGACTCTACTATAGTAGGTGAAAAATAGTGCTCTCAGGTGATCTAGCCTACTCTGTCGACCACCTAGGAATGTGTTTGCTGATGAAACATTGCTGGTGTGCCAAGACCAAAGAACGCCACGAAAGACTGTAGGTAATGGACATTCAGTGAGTGGGGGTAACCATTGGCTGCCAATGTTAATGGGTCTATACTGTGTCATCTCTAGCCCCCTGTTGTTGGGGGCTACTCATTTCACCACTAAGGAAGAAGGAGGTTCATGTGATGTTTAGGTCGATATTCAATGCAACAGAAAATTCTTTAGTGGGGATGAAACACTCATTGGTGGTGCAAAGGTATACAAGATTTCAACACCAACACCTCCATTTATCACAAAACAGAAAAAAAAAATTTTACACCAATGCAGCCAGTGGCAAGCTAGGTTTCACTTGATACCTTCCAATAAGTTGACAGAAAAAATCCTGAATAAAACTTGACCACTCATGATTGTAACAAGAATCTTATAAAACACTATCTTAACAGGGCTTTACTTGTTAGCTGTTATAACAAGTCAGGCCACCATCTTTAAATTCACCAAAAACCAAAATTAAAAAGAAAAAATCATAAACTTATGACAAATTTCACTCATTCTGCTAAACATTTTAATGAACAATACCCAATGATGTAGAACTGCAGGCACACCAAGCCGTTCATGAACAACTCAGACATGGATTGTATGCAGCTCACTCAACCATCCTTTTTTTGGTAAATCATCAAGCTTAAGCAAGGCCAAGAGGCTTGATACTTAAAAAGAGCCAAGTTCCTGCTTGAGCTCTGTCTGGCTCGTGATCGTAGAACAGTGGCAACTACTATAATTTTAGTTTTTTCTATGGCAATTTATTAATGTCACAGTTGTACATTATTTTAAGTCTGTATACATATGTGGCATGATGTTCAGAGAAATGTAGAGTATGTGATGAAAAGAGGTGGACTAACTAGAGTGGATAATGTAGAGTTCAAGGTATAAATATAATACAGTCGGTAAAACAAGAACAAGCTGAATTCCAGTTTATAATAACAGTGGACACACAAATAAAGCCACAAAAATCAAGTACGTAACAGTCCAAACATTGAAACAAAGAAGAACAGCGGCCTTTTGCCAAACTCACATGCATACAACAGCGACAAAGAGATCAATAAGGCACCGTGGAGTTGAATCCTCCAAACCCAAGTTTCCTACTCATGAAACCCTAGATGGTTTAGGAGTTGTAGCTCTTTGCAGGGAATTCTCCTCTTGACTTCTTCAAAAAATTATGGAAAACAAATTTGACCCTTCGATTTATACCAAGCCCAAGGCTTTTAAAGGAAGCCACTATAATACGTCATGGAAAACCTCCAAATCTACATTTTCCCAAATACCCTAAACCATTAATTTTTAACAAGGGCAGCCAAAAACCCAAAAATCCCTCAGTTAGGTTCAGCTAGGCAAGTCTAGGATTAAAAACTGGATTACAAAAGATCCTTAATTAGATTTTTATAAACTCACAAAAGACACAAATTTATTACTCTGTATACATATAAACAACTTGCATCATTCTTCCCTCGTTACAAAGAACTCGTCTTCAAGCAAGGTGTCATTTTTTTCTATTAACACATATCAGGACAGACACTTAGACATTCGGCTTCACTTATCCATGAATTCTCATAATCTGGTTTTCCAACCCATTTGATAAGGGATTGCAAGTAGGCACTGACTCGCCTTGATTTCCCATACTTGATTCACTTTTGCAACCTGATCTCTCTCTTAAAGTGGAAGTATGGTTTCATGTTTCATTAAGAGCTTCTTCTTTTTCAACCTTCGAATCACAATGAAAACTTAAAGATCCACCACATCAAAGATCAGAGATATTTCTGGGCCATGAAAAAGCTCAACTTAGTATGTGTTCTCACCAAATTCGCGCGAAGTTCCACAAGGGCCAATCTTTTTGCTCGTGATCTGCTGGAAACCTTTTTTTTCAAAGGAATATCATAGCCCAATTCTCAAATTTGTACTTTTTATACCTCCATTGGCGATTAGTAAACTCGCTGTGGTGTTGGTTCACTTCCATCAACGACTCTTAAATATCTTCTTAAATCTCCTTTAAATTTTCTACATAAGAAACAACATCATCACTAGCTCGCGAATGAATTGATACGTCCACAAGGTTAACAGCCTGGTTTGATTATTTGAAAACGATTCTTTCCAATAGACTTATTCACAATAACTAAACTAATTTAGCTTGCGTTGAAATCAAATCCCATTGCCTAATGTTGTCTTGTGCAAGGTATCACAACAAAATTCCCACGCTTCGACTTACCTCGTCTGTCTGGTCATCTGTTTGGGGTAAGAGGTTTTTTTTTTTTCTTTTTTTTTAATAAAAGAAGAATTTTATTGTAGAATGGAAGAAGGAGAAAACAAATTACAATATGGAGGACAAGATATCTTCTAAAATAAAAAGAAAACGCAAAAAACATATCAATGAAACATTTACAATGAAAGCTAAGATAACGCCGCCTTCCAATTCCGTTGGAGATTGGACAAAGGCAAGCCTCCAAAGCTCCCGGAAGCTTTGGACCAAAGTGAAGCCATGTAAACAATTCTTTCCCACACTAATTCTGAAGGAAGATAACGATTATTGAAAATTCTGTCATTTCTTTCCATCCAAATACACCAAAGAGTTACCAAGATCGCACAATTCTATAATACCTTCGCTTCCCTCTTATTCCCCAAACCCCAAAACTTGATTTGCAACATCTTTTTTACTATAGGAGGACAAACCCAAGCCTCACCAGCCACCTGGAACAAAGTATTTCACAAACCCCATGCAAATGAACACACAATGAAAAGATGAGCATTAGACTCTCCACTTCTAAAACAAATAAGACAAATATTAGGGCTCAAAGCTTTGTAAGGTCTCCGCACCTGCAACAAATCATTAGTATTAACCCGATTTAGGACAGTAGACCAAACAAAAGCTTTTATTATCAAGGGGACCTTAGCTTTCCAAATGAAGTTAGCTAAGGAGAATGACTCTTCATACTAAGGGCTAACAAGATATGAATAAAATGATCTACAAGAAAAAATACCAAAATTTTCAACAGTCAAATTCTTTGATCATAAGAAAGACTGGGGTGGAAATCATGAAGAAGATGAAGCAAAGAAGTGAAATCAACTGCTTCCCTATCATTAATATGTCTGAAGAAATAGAAGTCCTAACAGTGATAATCTGTCCCCACAACAATAAAAGAAGATATAGCAACCTCAAGTACCAAGGACAAACGATAGAGCCGTGAAAAAATGTGAATAAAAGATGAATCCCCAACCCATATATCTTCCTAAAATAGAACTTTAGAACCATCTCCAACTTTATACCAAGTCAAAGGAAGAAAGGAAGGGTAAACTTGTGAAATGAATTTCCAATGACTCATATGGATTATAGTATGTACTAATTTAATATCCCACCCATTCCTCTGAAGGTCATACTTACTCCTGATTACCTTATGCCAAAGGGAGTTAGATTCTAAAGGGAACCTCCATAACCATTTACCTACCAAAGAAATTTTTTTAGACACCAAATTACTAGGTCTCAATCCCCTTTTGTCTATAGGCTTACAAACTGTCTCCCAACACACTAAGTGATCATGCAACATCTCTCATTCCCGACCACATAAAAACCCTTATTATCTTTTCTAACTTCCTAGCTACTGCTACAGAAATTCTAAATAGAGACAAATAGTATAAAGGGATGCTAGTCAAACAAGCTTTTATCAAAGTAATCCTTCCTCCAAGAGTAAAATATGTCATCTTCCAACCATCCAATCTTTTACTCATTCTTTCTACCACTGAATCCCAGAAAGATATTGTCCTTGAGTTCCCCTCAATGGTAATCCTAAATAAAGCAAAAGCCACACATTAACAGCATAACCTGTCTCTACAACAAAATCTTTGACAACATACTTATCCACATTAATGCCTGTGACTCCTCTTTTAGACATATTCACTCTTAAAACAGTAATTATACCAAAAATTTCAATTAGAGATAAAATATTTTGAAAACACTCTTTTTTCTCAGATAGAAAAAAGATAGTGTCATCAACAAATTGTAAATGTGACACAAGAACCTCCTCATTACCCACTCTCAACCCCTCTACCAATCTTACCTCTTCTACTCTAATAATCATCCTACTCAAAAAATTCACCACCATAGTGAAAATAAAAAGAGATAAAGGATCCCCTTACCTTAAGCCCCTCGAAGCATTAAATCACTCCTTAGGCTCATCATTCACCATCACAAAGAAAGTAAAAAAGGAGAAACAACCTCTTATCCACCTTCTCCACCTTTCTATAAAACCTTTCTTACCAAATACATCATCCACAAAATTCCAATTTATCCGATCATAAGCCTTCTCAAAATCCAGTTTAAACACCACTCCCTTTTTCCTTCTTCTCATAACATCCTATACCACTTCATTTACCACTAAAGCTATATCTAAAATTTTTCTTCCCTGAACAAAAGTACTCTAAGCCATGGCTATTGTGTCTCCCAACACCTCACTAAGTCTTCTAGACAGCACTTTAGTAATAACCTTATACAGACTAATCACTAAAATGATAGGCCTAAAATCCTTAACTTTAATTAAGCTGTCTTTTTTGGGGACCAATGTAATGAAGGTAGAATTAACACTTATTCCTACAATCCCATTTGCAAAAAACTCATTGAATACACACATAAGATCACCTTTAATAGTATCCCAACTATTCTGATAGAAAGTCATAGGAAAACCATAAGGACCTGGAGTTTTTCCTCATCCATATCAAAAACAGCTTTTCTAACCTCCTCCTGCTCAAAAGATCTCTCAATCCAACTCAGACAATATAGGACTCCAATCAATACCTTCAATAGTTGGCTTAACAAGGTAATCCTCAGTATATAATCTTTTATAAAACTATGTTATCTCCTTAACAATCAGCAGTGGATCTGTTACAACATCCCCCGACTCAATTTCTAATTCTCTAATGACATTCCTTCTCCTCCTACTAGCTGCCATTTTATGGAAAAACCTAATATTACAGTCACCTTCGTTAACTCATTTGATTTTCGTCTTCTGCCTCCAACTAGTCTCTTCCCTCATTAACACTTCCTCCAACTCATTTAATTTAGTTGTCAGTAATTTCCAGTCCAAAAATGGCTGAGAAACTTTGCATGTCGCTCAGGTGTAATAGTATTTGGCACACCATGTAGTCCAACCACTTCCCAAAAGAAAGGACTTGTTATGTGAGTTGCATCCAAGTCTTCGTACATGCAATAAAATGAGTCATCTTCAATCAAATAATAACAAAAATGGAATCAACTCGGCTCGACGTCTGAAGTAAAACTCAACACAAAATTCATACTAACATCAACCCATGGAGCTATAGCCTATAGGAGTTGGTAAAAGAGTGGATAAACCTATGTTTTGTTGTTGCCCTTTGACCTGTACCACCCCGATCAACATTCGACCAGTTGAATAAAGAAAAGTAGGCTCGTCAAGAAGACAAGCTCCACGCTCAAGCTCAAGCTGTATCTCCTTCCTTCCCAACCTGCTACACATACGTCACATGCATGGCCAAAAGTACCTTCCCGCTGTCATATTTAGCATTTTAACCAAAATGATCTCCTACATGCAGTTTGGCAATTAAAAATTCTCTTAAGGAACCTTTAGAACTGCATAAATTGAAACCCTTAAACAAACCCTACCATTTAAAACAATTCTGCACATATTATGCTAGCTCGAGCAGTATGTTTTTTCAGTATTTCTCGAAAATATACACCTTCCTTATATTGCTGCTTGATCAATTCTAGCCAACTACACTAGTAGACATGGCCTTGAACAAATAAATTCTCATACTTAAAACATTAACCACTGTGCCACAAACCAATTTTGCGTCACAGAGAAAATGAGTACTCTTATTGGAAAATCACCCATTTTGCATGTCTTCTGTGAGTTGAGACACCGCAAGGCTTCATGATCTCAATACAAAACAAACTACCTTTGGATCAGATAATGGCGCCAAAACTTAAGGTCTGAAGGATACATAAAACTCAGGTCATGATTGGAGTAATTTTGCCAATCTCCATTGAATTTTTTGCTAAAATATACAACCGGACACCCTTCTTTGCCTAAAACAACCTCAATTCAAATCATAACAATCCACTTGAAAAACCTTATTTTGATTTGGTAGTATTAGTTTTGGAGCTTGCATTATTATTATTATCAATTAGAAACTTTTTTCGGCCACTAAATTCTGAGTAAAATTTCCACATTTGAGACTCTCCGTGATCAAAGCCATAATGGTGCTAAAATTCTAGATTAATATTCGATAAAACAAGGCCAAACCATAAACAATTCTAATTTCTCTCAATGTCTTTGGAGTAGGCCAATGCGTGGTAGCCTGAATCTTTATCAGATCTACCTCCACAGCTTTAGCCGACACAATAAGCCCTAAGAAATCTAAAATGTAAATTGTAAATCTGCACTTTTTAGTGTTTGCACTTTGCATACCGTTGGTTTTGTCCCAAAAGTTGCAAAAGAGATTCTAGATATTCAACGTACGCCTATTTATCTTCACAATACACCAAGATATCAACAAATTGCACAACAACAAACTTCATAGTGAATGGTTTCGTCTTATGAATATCATGAATTTCCTAGGCACATTAGATAACTCTAATGGCATAACCAACCATTCATACGATCCCTCCTTTGTTTTGAATGATGTTTTCCACTTATCTCCTTCTCGGATGGTGGTTCTTATTTGGTGATAGACATTCTTCAAGTCAATTTGGGAAAAGACTAGAGCATCCAGAGCATATCGAATATATCATCCAATATTGATATTGCAAACCAATACATTATGGTTATCCTGTTAATAACCACATTGTCCATACATATTCTCCAAGTCCCATCTTTCTTTAGAGTGAATAGAGCTGGCACAACAAATGGACTAAAAGATTCTCAAATGACCTTTTGTCTTTTTTTCTTTAAAGGAATTTTTCATTAAATAAAAGAAAAGGTACAATGTAGTGGACAAGAAATCCACCTAATTGAGAAAGTATAACCCAAAAAAAAGGGAAAAATAGAGAAAAGAAGAAATATTAAAACAAGTTACATCAACATGAAGCTATGAGATTATTCATCGAACTACATGCCGCCATCCAATCAAGATTAAGAGAGAAGAAAGACACATCCTCAAACTCTTTTGAAGTCGACACCCAAAGTAGCCAAAAACTTATTTTATCCTAAAAAAAAATTCCAGATATTCTTCTTTATCTTCCAAAATTCTGTTATTACATTCCAGCCACACCACCCAAAATTGTCATAACAATACATTCCCACAAAATAGACGCAAATGTACCTCTTTCACATTGCCAGGATCATCAAAGTAGAATATGACATCCATCTATGGGTACCACATCACAATATATAAATCTTTTAAAACTCCAATAAAGAAATCAACAAGCATCTTAAAGAAATAATTAGCTCATTTGTTTTGTTAAACCAAAGATTGCGATATGGTTGTGGATGCCTCTCGGTTTAGAGCTTCAACCTATTAACCATATCTTGAGAACCCTATCCTCACTACTATCACTATCAATAATAAGGTTACAAAGCTTTCTTCCTACTACACAACATGTTCTAAAGACATTCTTATGCAGCCAATCATCTTTGTTGTTGGAACGTGTTGCAAGCATCAATTGCCAAATGACAAGTGTCTCGCAACCACATCACCTTCAATTCTTTTTCCCTTCACACAACTTATTTCACAAGCTTCCAGCTGCTTGTTCACATCTTTAATATCTGCAAACTACTCCTCAAACTCCAATTATCGATCATCAGCATGATTAGCATGAGCTTCAGCTCTCTTCGGACATTGAATGGATTTATGTCCAACTTAAAAACATCTATAGCACTTACTACTCATCTGTCCCGACTATTTTTCTGTGTTTGGACTGCTTTCCCAAGAATGGTGTTTGATAGCTGGTTATGAGGAGCAGGTGTTGTGTCCATCCACCTTGAGTGATGTTAGTTGTCCTACTAATTGATGCACTACTATTGCAATCATTTCGGGGCTTTTTAGAGGACCCACAAGTGACATGTGCCTCAACTTTTGCTGCAAGCTAATAAGCACCATTGACTTTTTAAGGATGTTGTAACTAGTTGCACATCGGCCAACCGTTTGACTCTATTTATCAGCAAGATTGCTTCTCAAGGTCCACCGCCCATGCTTCACCATAGAGTTAGGTAGGCCCCCACAAGCTGCTAAAAGATTTCCGTTTCAAACCAGGAGCCCTTCTTTTTTTAGGAAAAACAGCTTTCGTGCGGTCTCTTAGTCAACTACCTAAACAACAGTTTGATAAGTCACTCAACCAAATTATACAGCATTTGATACAAAGTATTCATAGTCTTGAGGCAAACATTGAGTTTTCAGCTTCTCTTTATCCCATTCCATCTCCTACCCTTTCTTTTTCCCCTTACTTCTCAATCATTTTGATAACGCTTCAACCAAATAGAAGCTGGACCTCTCAGCTTTCCCCCTAACAAGTTTCACCTACATTTCGTCAGGTACTTCCTTCCAATTGCAATAACTTTCGATATTATCTATCCAATCCAAAAATTCTCCTGGCACCATCTCACATCAAATTCACGAATATGAATTTCTACACTGTACTCCTAGATTTCTTTAAATAACCTACCATGTGATTTTCCCATTGTTGAGGCCTTATATAGTGTCACACAAGATTTCGCTAGAACTCTCACTTTTTCCTCCAGACAAGTGATTAGATTCATTCTCAACCTCCATAATACGAATAAGTTCATGGAGCTCTAATCATGACCATCGCGGTTGTTAGTTGCTTTCATGACTAGTTAAGATTTTAAATTTGTTTCTGCAATGCTTCAAACATTTCAACGGCTGCATATAGACCTACAACCACGATTTCCTCTTCCACCTCTTCAATCTCTTGCAGTCATGGTTTCATTACTTCTTAAAACACAATACAACAAGCACTCTAAGCAAAAGACTTGCTCCGAAACCAATTTGATGCAAAGTGATGGAGCAAATAGAGCAAGTAATTTAGATTACACAGTTTGATAGCCTCAGTATAAGAAGAAGTAGCTGAGTACCAGCTTATAATTAGAGTGGACACAAAAATGAAGCCACAAAGATAAAGTTCGTTCCACAAAATCTAAAGAAATTCCTGACTTTGGCAATGTCTAGACTTGGAAACTGAGAAGAACATCAACCTTTTGCTAGCCTTACGCGCATACAGAAGTGAAAAATAGATCGATAGGCACTATATGGAGTCAAATCCTCAAAACCCAATCCTTGAAATCATGAAACCCAAGTTGGCTTAGGAGTTGTAGCTCTCTACATTGAATTCTCCTCTTGACCAACCCCAAAGCTTCTAGATAAAGCTATTACAATACTTTAGACAAAAATCATCTAAATACATAATTCCAAAATACCATAAACACTAGGGGCCTGTTTGGATTGTATCTGCAAAACACGTTTTTTGTTTTGTGATACAAAAAACAAGTGAATACATGTTTGGTCAACCTATTTTTCAAAACAATTTCGAAAAAATTGGAGAACAAAGAACAAATTTTAAGAAACAATCAAAAGATGTTTTGGGATTTTTTGTGGGAGAAAAATGAAACCACGAGAAAAGGTTAATGTGCACTTAAACTCCCCAAGTATAAAAGCTTTTTTTTTTTAGCTTTCTCTTTCTCCCTAACACTCTCCATTTCGGTTCTCAAATGGAACAAAGCTCCACACACACAACGTCTTCTCTAGCAAAAGCGTCCTCTCCGGCGACTGGAGGTCGTATTCTCTCACACAACAGATGTCTTCTCTGGTGAGAGTGTCTGATCTATGAAGGCTTCAAGATCCAGTGGCCTTGGTCTATTTGTGTTAGATCCGGCGGCTTCAAGGCTTCAAGGTGTCATCTCAGATCTATTTATTGCTTGGACTGTTGTGAATTTTTTAGTTTAACTTGACATCTATTTTTTTTTTTGGGTTTTCTTAGTTAATGTTTTTTTCAGGTTACTTTAGATCTGTGAACACAAAAGCATCTATAACAGAAGTGTTTTTTTTTTTTTTTGTGATTATTTACAACATAGTATACACATGTTGATGTTCTTTACATTTTGTGAAGTAGGAGTGAAATCTTTGGATGTGGACTAAACGGGTATTGGGTATGTCGAGGCCACTGTGACGATGAAATCTCAATGGATTTTCGGTTGGAGTGAATTTTTTCTTTGTTTTGGCATTTTATCAAGTTTAATATATTGAAAAAAATTTATACGAAACATTCAAATCCAATCAAGTTTTACTATTTTCTAAAAAAATATCAAAACACATTTTTCTAAAACTCTTTCCAAAAACATGTTTTCGTACACTGTTTTCTGAGATGTAATCCAAACACGCCCTATGTTATTACAATAATAACCAAAAGACCTAAATCCATCGCCTTAGCTAAGTAAATTAAGGATTAAAATCTGAAATGACAAAATACTCTCAAGTGGACAGACCTACTTGTTACTTTATATACATACACACAATTTGCAATAGTATAATACATAGATGATGTCACCCATATCAACCTTTGAGTTTTTAGTCTTTGAATTGAATGTTCGTCATTGTAAGTTGTCACGACAGAAAATGGCAATTGGCCCAATTTCAAAAAATTATCACATGGTTGAGCTGCTGGATAGCCTAGTGAAAAACAAATCAGGATGAGGTTTTATAGAGGCTATTGGATTGACTTCATGCTCAACCCGAGCTTCAGCAGGCAAAGATTTAGCTTTGACTTCATGTCGAAGTACTCTACAAAGTTACCAGTGGCAATTGCATTATCTATGGTGCAACCGCTACGTTTTAGTATGAACATAGCATCTACATTGTATCTACACGAGATTCATACACCCCAAACTCATATGAATTACAAACCAATTTTGTTAAACAGAAAAAAGGTAAGATACAACCATTGTTGACATGTCATCATAACGAGATGGAAAAGCTCCCAAAGAAGTTGGTGTAAGTGTTCTCTGTGTTTGTTGCAATTGGCTAGTGTAGACACATTTTCCTTTATTTCAAACGTTTTAGCCTTTTAGGTACCTCCCTACATATCATTTTACTTAATACTCAAACAAGCTAAAGACATACAACTCATGGGCCAAGAACTGCATAAATACAACCTTCGCTAGTGAATAACTAAAACTGAGGCATATAAGGACTTCTCCTGTGATCTTCTGACCTTCAGAATTAACCAATAAATGGGAGGAGAGAAAAAAAATAAAGTGAAAAAATCCATCATGTACCTGTAAAGCGTGGAAGATGGTGGACTCCATGAGAATTCTAGTGGAAGAAGAATCAGTATCAGAATGAGACGACGCACCTATCAAAAACTTATGGAAGGTGCGGAATGCCACTGCAGTTTCTGTGCTCCAAGGAGGCAACCATTTGAAAGCCGATACAGAGACAAGACCATCCTCAAATAGCTTCACCGCCGATCCTCCTGTACCCACCTCCGAACCCAATACAGCATTTGAATTCCCCAGCCTAGAATCATAGAGTAACATCGAGCAATACGCAAGCAAGTCAAGCTTCAAGGCTTTCAAAGCAAGCGGATCAAAAAGAGAGGGATAAAAGCTCAAACTCATTTCAACCATTGCATTCTTTTTCCCCACTTGTCGTTTCGATAACAATATAACAAATCCCAACAGCCAATGAAGAGCAAGCAATCTGAAGACCAAATAATGCTGGGCTTCTCTTGAGATCAACACAAGCCGATGTGCAATCTCACTCTCTTGCCCCTCAAACGTATCCAAAAACCGCAAATACATTCCCAGAAAAGCATGACATAACAATGGATCGTATGTGTAAAGCAGTCCCGAAAACTGTACCTTCAACAAAGAGGCCTGCAACTCCAGTGCGACCGCCACCGGGATAATCATAGACATAAACACCGTCAACCCACATGGAGTCAAATACTGCGGCCACTCAAGCAAGAAGGCCATTGCCCTCCTCAATTCCTTATAACTCGAATCTGAAATCTCTTTCTCCAAAAATCCATCAGCACCACCACCAGCACCATTCCCATCAATCAAAAATCTCGGAATGTTGAAGGGAATCATAGGAATCCAGGTATTAAGAATCGAAACATCGGGTTTTCGCATCATAATTCCTTGAATCACACTCGCAAATAACAGAACATAACTCTGCGCGCAATGGGTCCTTTCACTCTGACACAATCCCCACAAATGCCCAGCAATCTCTGATAACAAACAAGGGCAAGCTATCTCCAATTCCCTCAAGCACTCACAGGCCACTCCTCGGGTCTGCCGATCGATGCCATGGTTCGGGCGGTTTATAATGCTCAACAAAAGCTCGATCAAACTCTCGAGTTGGCGTAAATACTCCGAATTCAGCGACCCATCAAGATCAATTGTGCATGTTACGAATATAGAGGTGGTGGAGACCATTAACTGTTCTTTGAGAGAGTAAGTGGCGACCATGTTATCTACTGGTGGAGCTTGGATTAGCGAACGGAGGGTTTCGAGGAGAAGGGTGAGAGAATGTTGGGTTGGGGTTTCGAAGAAGGAGAAGGAATGTTCTTCGAGGAAGATGAGGAGGTGGAGCTTGAGATTGAGAGGGAGGTCTCTGCGGAGGAGAGAGGAAAGAGAGAGTTCGAGGAGAGGAAGGCCGGTGTAGTTTGATGAGATCCAGCGCTCGAGCCGTGGCGGTCCGTATTGGTAGTCGTCGATGAGGGTCTCCCATTCTTGGGGTGACAGAGGTTTCAGTGACGGCGGTGATGGTGCTGGTCCTGCTGCTGGTGGTGCTGTCTTCTCCATTGTCTTGGAGTTTTTCAAAGCTTCTAGTTTTATACTGTAAAATTCACAAGGAAACTAAAAAAAAAAAAATAATGTATAACTTTATTGGTAGTAGAAACAAATTATGGGTTTTATATTAAAAAATCCAAAAGTTAAAACGAAAATAACCATCAAACAGTTCTTTAACAGATCGGGGAAAGTCTACGGTACCGAATGCGATATGATACTGAAAATTATAATAATTTTAGGTTAAATTATAAATTTTTTAAGACTAAATTATAATTTTTAAAAGTCAAAATATAACTCAAAAAGCAGAAGTTATAACTGCTCAAGAGAAGTCTATGATCAATTATGTGTGTCTGTGATCGATCATGGACCCTTGATCGATCATAAATTTCTCTTGAGCAATTGTAACTTCTCTTTTTTGAATTATAATTTTACTGAAAAATAATAATCGATGGTATGATATCCCAGTCGGTACCGTAGAATTTCCCAACAGATTGTTCATAACATTTGGATATATGCAAACACTGTTTTTTGTGCAAGAAACCTTTTCTATTTTGTTTCCACGCATTTATTTGCATAGAAATGCATCTTCAATTGTATTTTAATTTTCATTTGTTGGATTGATACATACGGGTAGGCCTGGTAATTCTAGACACGACTCATGAAATCGACACGAACCCGACACGGATTTAGCGGGTTTGGGTGTAATCTTAACGGGTTCGGGTGATTAACGGGTTAACTCGGTAGACCCGTGAAATAAATGAACCGGTTTCGTGTTTAATCCATAAACTCGTTTCAACCCGTTTAACCCGTTAACAGTGGTGTTATAATTTTTTTTTAAAAAAGTTAGGTCTCTCAACTTTTGTCTCATCTCCCACCTCTCATTTCTTAAACTCATTCAAATTTAATATTTATTTTTTGTCTTTATTTTTTTGTTCAACCATGATTTATTGTTATAGTAAACAGGTCAAACATGTGTAATATGTAGCAAGTTGGTGTGGACTCGAAATACTCTAATTTATTCTCTTATTTAGCGGGTGACATACGTGTTGTATCGGGTAACCCGTCTAATAAACGATTCGTGTATGGGTGTGATAGTTGAACTCGTTTGTATAAACGAATGGGGTATGGATGAAGGGTTTTTTTGACACAAACTCATTCCACCCGATACGAAACCGTTCCACTCGACACGATTGCCAGGCCTACATACTGGGTGTGTAGATAAACAAAAAATTAAAAAAATATGGCAACGTTGTACGTTAAGGTGTTGTAGTATATCATTATGAGTTGTACTGGACCACAAACGGGTCATTGAAGTTTCATGTGGTTGTTAAATTTTCTTGGAAAACCCAAAACATTTTTTTTAATCCTAATGCGAAAAAAATTCTCTTTTATGAGATACACAATTATTGAAATTATCAAATGAATATATATATATATATACTACTTTAAAATATCAGTATACATAAAAAACATTTTTTTCTACTTTTACCCTCAAACTTTATAACTATGTCATGCTTAACCTTCAAATTTAATGTCACAATCTATAAAATAACCTCAATAAAAAATTAACTACTCTTATATCCTGTCTGTTCACATTCTGAAATTGTAATGCCTACGTTATTCTTTCTTTTATAGTAGATCGATTATCTTGAGAGACCAAGAGTCCTGAGAAATACAGTTCCACACCCGCATCTAGAATAGAGAAGCAATTTGCTTCCTCAATGGCGACCAATCGCAAGAAGGGCTCTGAGCGGCTTCTAGCAAGGTTTGATCATCTTGCAAGAAGAGAATTCTCTTTTTATGTATTTTGGGTTTCGTATTTTGGGTTTCTTGTTAAATGATGTGGTATTTTTTTTTTAATTTGTCATTCTCCTTCATATATTCAGTTGCTTCAACCAGGTACATGTATTGAAGCCATTATTTTTGTGTTTTGTGAAATTGATCCTAAAATATTTCTTTAGGGTTTATCAATTACATAGTGCAAATCTACACCAAAGTAAGCATGGCTACTGTGTGTTGGCTTACTCAATGCATTGTGGGTGCCATCAGGTATTCTTGGGATACTTTCTTGGAAGATCATTTATATTGTCATTGAGTGATCACTTTTTTTTGTTGCTTCTAATTAATTTTTTAATTGATGAACTACAATTTGGTTAATCTTTGGACTAATTTTTAGACATCATTGATGTTTTAATTAATTTCTTAGCTCTGAATACATGTGTTTTTTCCCCAATAATTTATTTTCCTAAACTCATGTAATTTACCTAATAATTTGTACATCAGTTTGCTGGTTGATTGAGCTCTCACTTTTGATTATAATAATTTCTTGTGTCTACTTATTGAATGTGGTACATTTCTTTGTCTACATGATTCAACCAATTTTTAGAACAGCACTTTGCAAGTATGAGAAATGAATTAGTTTTTCAACCGTCTAACTCAAAATAATTCTTCCCAGGTACAAGCAACCTTCATTCTTTGTGAATTTTATTGATTTTCGTATGTTTCAGTTGCGAATTTGGTTTTGAAGTTTTTTTTCTCCTTGAAGGCAATTGTTTTGGTTGTTTAATGGTGTATTGATTTTGCAACTATACATGTTCGCTGTATTTTTTTGATAAGTTGCATGTTTGTGATATGTCACACCTGTATTTTGAAGAAAATATTTTGCACAGGATTGGCCAGTTTATTTTTCCCCCACTTCAATTTCGAATACATCACTAGAAATAAACTTGGTTTGATATGACTTATGTATTGGTATTTTGAGCACAGGGCCAAGTATTTACTGTAGATTGGAAATTTTCAAGTTGATAGGTTTTATGGAAGTGCAATTTCTAATCCCAGGTGCTTTTTGTGTAAATTAGTTCTTCGATTCAATTTCCTTTCATTTTTTTTTTTTTTTTTGCTTTAATAGGTGTTTAGTGAACTTATATGGGATTCTCTTTTTTTGAAAAAAGAAAAACTTATGTGGGATTCAATTTTTCACCACGACATGCACACATTCACCTTTTGCCAATTCCACTCAGAACCTTCATTGGGTTTGGACATAGTTATTGTAGCCAATTTGGACTGTGGTGTTCATACATGACCTTTGCAAAGTGACATTTCTGATTGCAAAGTTTAAATGTATCAAGCTAACCTATTTGAAATCTTAGGAGGGTACATAATGGAAACAACCACCCCGCATATTGCAAAATTAGGTGTAGTGGGGAAGACTTGACTTGACTAACCTAGAGTGCCCTTTTGATCCTCTTTATTTGTGGATATGAAAGAGGACAAGGCAAAGTTTGTGAGCAAGACGTGTGCGCTGGTACACATGGTTCCCGTTCATAACACAGATCGTCTGAAAATATGGAAGGGTAGATGATTAAGCTTACCAAGTACAAATCATCAATGAACGACTCTGGAGTTATTGGTGTTCCAAAAATAGTAAAATCTTAAAAGAATGAGCTAAGTTCCAATTATTTCATTGTTAAACTAATTTGATTGTCTTTCACTGCATGCATAGTTGGGGAGAGGTGCTTAGTTGACTCAAAACTTCAATGACAATGACACCAAGTTTACTAGCTTTATAGACCAACTCTAGCATAATATTCATTGCCTCTCTCCTAGATACTTCAACCCTACCGGTTGAAGTTTATCGTATTAGTCCATACTCGAATTTCTTATTTCTTTCTTCTTTATGAATTTTCGGAAAAAAAATTGGAAACAACAGAAATCCAATTGTTATACCTTTAGTTTTCAAATTCTTATTGTGGTATATATGTATGTGCATACACATATGTGGGTACATGTGTCTGTATGATTTCATCTTCTATTTCTATCCTTATTATTTTTTATATCCATTCAAAGGTTCACTCTCTTTGGTTTAATGTTGGATGAATATTTTTGATTGCTAATTTTTGTAGGTGCACATTATATATGATGTGGAGAGCGCAGTGGATATACCCAAGAGATTGTTACGTCTCGTGAAAGACCCTGCGAATGAACTTGGATTTGTTTTTCACGTTGTGAAGGTTAAAAGAATTACTTCTACTATCAGTACAAAATTAGTTTTTTTTTCCTGCCACCACAGAGAAAGAAGAACATTAGGGTGGTGATTGAAATTGAATTTTCTCGTAGTCCAAATGATTATTTGTTAATAAGCATTGCGATTAGGTTCCTAGTAAAGTACGCACATGTGGATTGGGATAATACTTGTTAACCTTACAAGATAATGCAATTAGGGTGAGTGACTTAGAATTAGGCGCCTGCAAGCTACTTGGTCATATCTAAGCAAAAGTCTGTTCAATGGAAAAGTCATTGCATCAGTAAGTCATGATGATGCACAAAATTGTATTTGGCAAGATCAACAGTCAAGTATGAGTTATGATGCAATTAATGAGCAATAAACAATCAATCAATGGCAATCAAGTAAATAAGGCAGCAAACAACAGATCGACACGGGGAATTATAGTGGTTCGGTCTCGGATGACCTACTCCACTTTCGGGAATGGCAGCGGTGGCCTGGTGTTCTTTATTGATGAATAAGAGTCGCCGGAGAGTTACAGTGCTTTGAGAGAGAGAGAGAGAGAGCAATGTGTAGAGGTATTGGAGGTGTGGTGTGTGTAGATTATCGGATGCCTCTCCAAGTGGAGAGAGCTTACATTATATAGGTTTACTAAGGCGGTGAGTTGAGGCGGTCACCCTTGTTTTGTTGAGTATAGTTATGGTAGGATTCTACCACTTTGGTAGGATTAGATCTCCGGTGTGTATCCCGATATTTTCTCCCCCGTGTCCCTATTCCGTTGGAGGAGGTCCTGAGCTGGACTAGGCTTGGAGTGGGCTAGGCTTGAGTCGGAGGAGGCCTTCATGGAGTCAAGAGACAAAGGAAGAGGAGGAGACCAGGGCTAGGCAGGCGCCCTCATGGGCGTGGCCAGCCTCCATAGGCGGCGCCCCCTTGGGCGTGGCCAAGGTGCCTCCTATGGGCGCTGTCCCTTGGTCCATGGGCTTGGGTTCTTTGTACTCCGTATCGATTTGCAGCCGTAATTTTGGTTTCCTTTATGCACTCTGTAATTTGGGCTATTCAACTCCACACGGGATTTTCTTTGGGCTTTCTTGGTCCGTTTAAATTGGGCTCAGCCCAGTCAATTTTGGACTCGTCATTTGCCCCCCATGCTCCAAGCTTCTGACTTCCGTGGAAGGAAAAGGTGGTGGGCATGTACCCTGTCTTCGCTTGGATAGGCATTTCCTTGCTCCCTACGGAACTCCTTCGTCTTCGGGAGCCGACGAATTTACTGGTGTCGAACAATTCTTTTTTTTTTTTTATAGTTTCCTCGTTTATAAATAGAGGTCACTGTTCATATCATCATCTCTTCATTTCTGGAGGTTTTTCTTTTACAAGGTTGTTCTTCCGAGCTTCCTCAAGAAGCTAGATCACCAAGCTTCTTCAAGAAGCTAGATCACCAAGCTTCTTCAAGAAGCTTTGTCAAGGCTTCTTCAAGAAGCTTGTCTTCTCCTATTTAAAGGCCCTTCAAGTTACTGTTCATCACCACTCCCTTCATTTCTCCCTTGTTCATTTCTTCCATTTTTCCCAAATCAAAAAATCATGAAGACTCAGGGTTCGAAGAGTCGTAAAGGCGAGGAACACAAAGGAGGCGGCGCCCATAGCCAAGGAGGCAAGGTGGGCGACGCCCCAGGTGAGGGAGGCATTGTGGGCGACGCCCAAGGTGGCCCCAAAGTAGGCGGCGCCCATGGAGGCATTTCGGCCGGCGCCCATGGGGGCATTTCAGTCGGCGCCCATGGAGGCAGTCCAGGCGGTGCCCATGACTTGAGTGGAGCTGGGCGCGATGCAGGCAGCAAGGCTCATAAACCTGATGAAGAACGGGGAGAAAGAGGCGTGCCAGAGGTCCCTATAGACAGCGCCCAGGCCCTGGGCGGCGCCCCCTTGGGCAGTGCCAGGGGCAAGGGTGCTTCGCCTTCGGGCTTCGGTTTTCTAGGTGTATCTCCTCGTGGTGGTTTTGGGGTGGCCTTGACAGCTGGTGAGAAACCATTCAGCACTATTAGTTCTCGCCTGGGTTCAAGCAAGAAGCCTTCGACCAATCCTTTCAGCGCAGCGGGAGTGACTCAAGGTGTCGGAGAGCAACAAAGGGGGTCTCCAAAAAAGCCAATGGGATCCTCAGGGGATATAGGAGGCGCCCGTGTTGCACTAGGCGGCGCCCCAGGCGGGGCCCAATCCCTTCTTCGTGGTGCCGGGAAGCGGCCACTCAGTGATTTGGACAACACGAGCTCTCGAGGTACACTTTTTCATCGCTCTTTTCACTCTCATGTTCATATAGTTAATTTCATTAGCAATGACTTGAACTTGCTTTCACGAGTGTTTATTCAGTCGAGAGGGAGGCTGCTGAGGACTCAGACAGAGATCCGGGCGCTGAGACAGACAAGGCTTCCAAGGTAGCTTCTATACTCAGCTTGTATAATCGTGGGGATGATATAGCTGCCATAGTGTTTTCATATCGCATCCCGCCTTGTGTGACTTGCCGTAGTGCCGAGGCCGATGAGTCTGTGTGCTGTGACTCCCTGGGCGAGATAGTTGTTTACGAGGGCATGCTGGAGGCGGGCTTACGGTTTCCTATCCCGGGGCCAATATGTCGGGCTCTTGAGCATTTGTAGCTGGTTCCGGGGAGACTGGCTCCCAACGGTTGGAGGGTGATTTGCGCATTCTTTGCCTTGTGGCGGTTGGTGCATCCTGACTCCGTCCCCCCTCCGTTTGAAGAGTTTTTATCTGTATATGCCCTTCATGAGAATCTGGTGCCCCACCGGGGGTGGTACCGCTTTGCCCCAAGATCGGGGAAGTTTATCACCGGGCTTATATCCAATCATCACAAGTGGAAGAACAGGTTCTTCTTTGCTGGAGGCGAGTGGGCTTTTGAGTTCGATCGCGGCAAGGTCCCCACCCGATGGGATACAGTCCCCAAGACCAGGCAAGGTGAGAGTTTTACCTTTAACTTTTGTCTTGATCGCCACACATATTCTTCTTATACGGTGCACTGTCTTTTTACAGCTCCGCCGACCCTATCCCTGGAACAAGAGAGATTGCTCGAGACGGTTCGTGGCAATCCCACGACGAATTTTTCGGAGATTATGTCGGTGGCTGGTGTTTCTACGGCTCCTTCCAAGCCAGGGAAAAGAGGTACGTGACTTCTTTTGTTAAAAACATGATGTTGTAGACGTTTATCTTATACTGTGTCTGCAGGTTCATCCATTGATAGGTCCCTAGTAGTGGAAGTCTCCTCTTCTAGGGTGGCGCCTTCTCCTGTTCCTCCTTCCAAGAGAGCGAGGACTAATGCCCCCTGCTCTCCTCGACCGGGGTCCATTGGACAGGTTGGTCCCCTGGAGGCCGAGGTTGACGATGCTCCTCCTTCTTCTCTTGATGGCTTTTCGCCCCTGAGGGGTAGCTCTAGTGCTGGGGCCGAGGTTCCGGCGCCATCTTCAGCCAGGACTGAGAGCTTGCCGAGTCGCCCTGCTTCGGGTGGTGCCCCGGTGTCCATGCTGCGGGACGTAGCTCTGGCGAGAGAGAGATTTTGTGACTTTGTGAGTTTCTCAGATGCTGAAGAGGTTGCTTCTCGAGGTCCAGTTGGTGTAGTCAACGCTACTGTGGAGAGCTTCACATTGGTAAGTCATGTATCCCTTCTTTGTATCTTGGCTTTCTTTGCATATTCTTTAACTTAGTCTCTGACCTCTACCTTTGACTGTTTGTAGGTGGCCGCTGCCTTGCCCTGCTTATTTGATAATACCCTGAAGATTGGGGAAGCTATCAGTGGCCAAGTAAAAGAGAGGCAGGCGCGCGAGGCTGCTGAGGTGCAACTTGGGATTGAACGGCAGGCACGAGAGGATGCCGCGGAGCTAGCACGGCAGGCACTAGAGGGTGTCGTGAAGCAGCTAAGGCTCGAGCGGCAGGCACGAGAGGATGCCGCTGAGGAGTTGAGGCAGGCGCGTGAGAGGACTGCTCAACTTGAGGCTGACCTCCGTGTAGCACTTGAGAGGGCTACCCAGGCAGAGGCTCAGAGGGATGCCGCTGAGAGAGGCAGGGCTGGTGCCTTCATTGACGGCTATGAGGAGCTTAGGAGGAAGGTCACAGTAGCATATCCTTATAATGACTTCACTATCTTTCAACCTCATGAGGCCCCCGATAGTGATGATGAAGATTATGCGAGTGGAGGCAGTGAGAGCCGGTTGGAGTGTGGTGCCTTTGCTTTTTTGTTCCGTTGGCAGGATATGTGTCACCTTTTGTAAAAAGTTCATGGATTTGAATGGAATACAACTCTTTTTTTGAGAAAACATGGAAAATTTTATTTCATTGTTCAAAGTAAATGCTTGAAGGAAATCGCCTAACACAAAAAATCAACAAACAAGGTAAAATATCCTTAGATGGTGGTCACCAACTCATGACTCACTGCCCCCAGCTACTGATAGTATTTCTTTAGGTGTTCCGCATTCCACGGGTGGGCCAGGACTTTTCCTTCGAAATTTCAGATTTTATAGGTACCCGACCTTACTACGTCCTTGACCGTGTAAGGTCCTTCCCAGTTTGGTCCTACCTTTCCTTCTCGGGAGTCTTTGGTAGATAGGATGACCTTTTTTAGGACAAGGTCCCCGGGTAAGAAGGACCGAGGCTTCACCCTTGAGTTGTAGTACCTGGTCATGCGACGCTTGTACTCTGCGTTTCTGAGCATGACTATCTCCCTCTCCTCCTCCACCAAGTCGAGGTTGATGCAGAGGTCCTCTTCATTACTGGTAGGGTCATGATGCTGGACTCTAAGGGAGTGTACCCCGATTTCAACGGGTATCACTGCCTCTGTCCCATAGGTTAGAGAAAAAGGGGTCTCACCCGTAGGACTTCTTGGTGTGGTCCGATATGCCTATAGTACTCCTGGGAGTTCATCTACCCACTTCCCTTTTGCAATCTCCAGTCTGGCTTTCAAGTTACGGAGTATGGTTCTGACAGTGACCTCTGCTTGCCCGTTTGCCTGTGGATGGGCGGGGCTGGAGTGGGGCTGTTTGATCTGCAGGTCCACACAGAAACTGTTTAGGAGCTTGTTATCAAACTGCTTGGCATTGTCACTTACGATGGCGTGCGGTATCCCAAAGCGACAGACTAGACTCCTCCATATGAAGTCCTTTATTTTTTGGTCTGTGATTCTGGCTAAGGCTTCAGCCTCTGCCCACTTAGTGAAGTAGTCGATGGCCACGACTATAAACTTGCACTGGCCTCTACTCATAGGGAGGGGACCTAAGATGTCGATCCCCCACATGGAGAAAGGCCATGGGCTCTGGATGGTGGTGAGCTCTTCGGGTGGCTGTCTGGGCACAGTCGCAAAACGTTGGCACTTGTCGCATCTCCTGACAAAATCTCGGGTGTCTCGGATCATGGTAGGCTAATAGTATCCCTGTCTAACTGCTTTTTGAGCCAAGGCACATCCTCCTGAATGATTTCTGCATATTCCCTCATGTATCTCCCTTATGACGTAGTCTGCTTCCTCGGGAGTGAGACATCGAAGCAGTGGGAGAGAATGACTTTTCTTGTAGAGGGTGTCCTGTAGGATGACATATCTGGATGCTCTCATCCTGATCTTTCTGGCTTCCATCGGGCTGTCTGGGAGAGCACCCTCCTCTAGGTAAGCTCAGATAGGAGTCATCCAGTTGGGCTCCAAGGATACGCAGTGGACCTTGTTCTCTTCTGTCTTTGTGGTACTAGGCTCAAACTGATGGCCTGTCAATGCTGGGCCCATGAGAATATTAGCAGAGGCAAACTTGGCGAGGGCGTCCGCCATAGCGTTCTCTTCTCGAGGCAGGTGGTGGATGTCGAAATAAGCAAATTTTGTGAGAAGGGCCTGGACCATTGAGAGGTACTCTTGCATTCTTTCCTCCTTTGCTTCGAAGTGCCCCCTCACCTGGTTGACTACGAGCTGAGAGTCATTGTAGGCTGTCAAGTAAAGGACCTCCATCTCCAATGCCAACTTCAAGCCTGATACGAGGGTCTCGTACTCAGCCTGATTATTTGAGGTGACAAAGTGGAGGGAGACAGCGTACTTCAATGGAGTGCCCTGTGGACTGATTAATACTAGCCCCGCTCCGCCACCCTCGTTGGTGGAGGACCCATCAACATAGAGCTTCCAGCATGTGGTGGGCAATGAAGGCGACGTCTTAGGCAGGCTGGGCGGCGCCCCAGGCCAGGTGGGCGGCACCTTAGGCAAGGTGGGCGGCGCCCAAGGTGAGGGAGGCAAGGTGGGCGGCGCCCCGGGCTGGTCAAGCTGTGGGGTCACGTCCAGCTTCGCCTCTGGTGCATGGATTTCTTCGTGAAATACATTTAAACTAGTCTCTTGGAGAATGGAGTCAGTGTGCACCATGCAGGTGGGCGCTGAGGCGTCGGATGCCCCCTCTTCAGGCTTATGTGATGGAGTGGACTTGGCAATGAAGTCTGCAAGTGCCTGTGCTTTGATGACAGCCCTCGGCTGGTACTACACATCAAATTCACTCAACTCAACAGCCCACTTGAGTAATCGGCCGGATACATCAAGCTTTCCTAATATCCTTTTAAGGGGTTGCTTCGTGACCACCCTGATGGTGTGGCTCTAAAAGTAATGGCGCAGGCGTCTTGCGGCAGTGATAAAGGCAAGAGCCAACTTTTCCAATTCCGAGTATCTCACATCTGCCCCTCGATACGCCCTGCTTACATAGTATATGGGCTTCTTGATGCCTCCGTCCTCTCTGATAAGGACAGAGCTGACAGTAGAGGGCGAGGCGGAGAGGTAAAGGTAGAGGACCTCTCCTAGAACAGCATGGGAGAGTAGTGGTGGTGTGGCCAGGTAGGCCTTGAGCTTCTGGAAAGCTTCCTCAGCGTCTGGGCCCCATTGGAAGGACATGCGGAGTATCTTAAAGAAGGGAAGACACTTATCAGCGGACTTAGAAACGAACCTGTTAAGGGCTGCTATTCTCCCATTAAGGCGTTGGATCTCCTTGGTGGATGCAGGAGACTTCATCTCCAATACAGCTCTAATTTTGTCCGGGTTTGCCTCTATTCCCTTCTTGTGGACCATGAAGCCCAAGAACTTTCCTGAGCTGACGCCAAATGCACACTTTTCAGGGTTCAGCTTCATTCTGTAGGCTCTCAGCACTTTGAAGGTCTCCTGGAGATGTGCTACATGGTCTACTGCAGCTATGCTCTTCACTAGCATGTCGTCAACATAAACCTCCATGGTCTTTCCAATCTGGTCCTCGAACATCCTGTTAACGAGGCGTTGGTACGTGGCTCCGGCGTTCTTGAGCCCGAAAGACATCACTCTGTAACAGTAAGTGCCTCTCGGGGTGATGAATGAGGTCTTCTCCTGATTAGGAGGGAACATGCTGATCTGGTTGTACCTGGAGTAGGCATCCAGAAAACTTAGTAGCTCGTGCCCCGTAGTGGCATCGATGAGGAAGTCGATGCGGGGGAGAGGGTAGCTGTCTTTGGGACAGGCCTTGTTGAGTTCTGTGAAGTCCACGCACAGGCGCCACTTCCCATTGGTCTTTGTGACCATGACCACATTAGATAGCCAGTCTGGGTAGGCTACCTCCCTCACTGATCCATTCACCAGCAATTTTTCTACTTCTTTTTCCATAGCTTGCCCCATTTCAGTGCTCATACTTCTCAATTTTTGGCGGATAGGCTTGTATTTGGGGTCAACGTTGAGTCGGTGGGAGGCCACCTCAGGGTCGATGCCCTCCAAGTCTTCGTGGGACCAGACGAAGACGTCTATGTTCTGCTTGAGAAAGTCTACTAAGGCAGACGCCAGCTCCTGGGAGAGCGAGGAGCCTATGTAGACCTTCCTTTCTGGAAGGCTGTCGTCGAGTATTACTGGCTGGAGTTCTTCTGCAGGTTCACCTCTTTCCAAGGTGTTGTCATCACTGGGGTCGAGCACTTCGACTTGGAGAGTCTCGTGCGGTCTCTTAGCCCTCATAGAGGTCACATAGCACTCTCTGGCTGAGACCTGATCTCCTCTTATCTCCCCAATCCCACTAGAGGTTGGGAAAAGGAGGAGAATGTGGTAGGTAGATGGCACTGCCCTTAGAGCATTGAGGGCAGGGCATCCAAGAATGATATTATATGCAGAAGGGCAATCAAGTACAATAAAATTTACCATGATAGTAGAACTCCTTGGAGCAGTCCCTGCTGTGACAGGCAGGGTGATAGATCCCAAGGGTTGGACTCTCTCTCCTGAGAAGCCAACCAAAGGAGTCCTGACTGGTTGTAGTCTCTCTCTGCCAAGGTGAAGGCTGTCGTAGGCTGTGGCAAACAGGATGTCGGCGGAGCTGCCACTATCAACAAGGACTCTTCTTACCTGGTAGTTGGCCACCATCAAGGTTAGGACCAGAGGGTCATCATGCGGAGCTTGGATCCCTTCAAGGTCTCTGTCTGAGAAAGTGATGACCTCTTCTTCCCCATGTCGGGGTGTCTTCATTGGGCGGGAGTCATGTGACTCTGCCTGCCTGGCTTTCCTGGCGTACGCCTTCCTGGCGAAGTTGGAGTCACCTCCCCCTCCTAACCCCCCTGCGATGGTCTGAATCTCACCGAGGGGCTGTTGGCGCTCGTGTCCCTCGTGTGGTGGAGCTAGTCTCGCTGAATAAGTTCCTCAATCTGTTTCTTCAACTGGAAGCAGTCATCTGTGTCATGGCCATGGTCGCGGTGGAAGCGACAGTACTTGCTGGGATTCCGACGCTTGGGGTCGGACTTCATTTTTCCGGGCCAACGGACGGCGGTGTCATCCTGTATTTGGAACAAGATGTGCTCCACTGAGGCATTGAGCGGTGTGAAAGGCTGTCGGTCTCTCGGAGGTAGTGGACCAAGACGGTCCTTCACAGGCACTCTGTCGATCTTCTTCCTCTTGTTTTCAGTCTCCCTCCTGTCTTCGCGAGTTTCCTTCCTCTTCTCCCCCCCTCGGGAGGACTCTCCTCGACGAGCCTTGGTGACATCCTCTGCATTCATGTACTTCTGTGCCCTGGAGAGCAGCTCGGGCATGCTAGATGGTGGTTTCTTGAGGACTGAGAACATGAAGCTAGAAGTGCGGAGGCCGGCGATAAAGGCGGCTAGAGCTACTTTGTCATTTGGCTCCTCCACCTGGAGAATTTCTTCATTGAAACGGGCAAGGTAGTCTCTGAGGCTTTCATCCCTATCCTGCTTGATGGTGAGCAGGTGGGTCACTGGTTTCTGATGCCGTCGTCCCCCAATGAAGTGGGAGACGAAGGCTCTGCTAAGCTCTGCGAAGGAGCGGACAGAGGAGGGCCTGAGTTTAGAGAACCACTGGCGAGCAGATCCCTTCAGGGTGGTCGGGAAGGCTCTGCACATAATCTCCTCAGGCACGTTGTGGAGTTGCATGAGGGACTTGTACGTGTCGAGATGGTCAAGGGGGTCTTTGGTACCATCGAAAATCTCGATGTTGGACATCTTGAATTTTGAAGGCAGAGGATAATTCACTATATCAGCAGTAAAATGAGTATCAGTGCGTCTTACCAGGTAGTCCACGGTTTCAGGCGCCTGGGCTTTGATGGCGTTGAGTGCATCGCCAAGTTGGTTTTGCACCTCCTTAATCTTTTCATCCCAATGGTTGGGAACCTCCTCAGCCGGATGGTGGTACTGGTTTTCATGGTCTCCATATTGGCTTTCTTCGTCTTCGTACTCTTGTGCAGGTACGTGTGGAGGGGGTACACGTGAACTCCCCGCGCGCTGAGGCGGGACTGCTGGGCGAGGTGCGCCCTGGTATGGCCTTGGGGCATTCTGGCGAGGGCCCTCCTGGCGAGGAGCTGCCTGATGCCCAGAAGGAAGAGGTTGCTGGTCCTCTATCGTTGGAGGGAGTGGTGCTCCTCCTGCAGGGTGAGGGGCGACGCCCCCTTGAGTGAGCATCAGTTGGATGATCTGCTGGTTCTGTTCCACCAGCAGCTGCATGGTCTGCAAGAGTTGTTGCTGTTGTCCGACGGCGGGAGTCGCCGTGGTAGAAGGTCCCGAATGTGCGGGGGGAGGCGGAGCCTCTTCCCGGTGAGCCGAGTTGTTGAGACCTTGATCTCGTGGTGATTGCCATGGATTCAATGAGCAAAGAAGTAGAGTAATAGAAACTTAGTCGTTCCCATAGACGGCGCCAAACTGATGATGCACAAAATTGTATTTAGCAAGATCAACAGTCAAGTATGAGTTATGATGCAATTAATGAGCAATAAACAATCAATCAATGGCAATCAAGGAAATAAGGCAGCAAACAACAGATCGACACGGGGAATTATAGTGGTTCGGTCTCGGATGACCTACTCCACTTTCGGGAATGGCAGCGGTGGTCTGGTGTTCTTTATTGATGAATAAGAGTCGCCGGAGAGTTACAGTGCTTTGAGAGAGAGAGAGAGAGGAATGTGTAGAGGTATTGGAGGTGTGGTGTGTGTAGATTATCAGATGCCTCTCCAAGTGGAGAGAGCTTACATTATATAGGTTTACTAAGGCGGTGAGTTGAGGCGGTCACCCTTGTTTTGGTGAGTATAGTTATGGTAGGATTCTACCACTTTGGTAGGTACAGTTATGGTAGGATTAGATCTCCAGTGTGTATCCCGATATTTTCTCCCTCGTGTCCCTATTCCGTCGGAGGAGGTCCTGAGCTGGACTAGGCTTGGAGTGGGCTAGGCTTGAGTCGGAGGAGGCCTTCATGGAGTCAGGAGACAAAGGAGGAGGAGGAGACCAGGGCTAGGCAGGCGCCCCCATGGGCGGCGCCTACTTGGGCGTGGCCAGCCTCCATAGGCGGCGCCCCCTTGGGTGTGGTCAAGGTGCCTCCCATGGGCGCCGCCCCTTGGTCCATGGGCTTGGGTTCTTTGTACTCCGTATCGATTTGCAGCCGTAATTTTGGTTTCCTTTATGCACTCTTTAATTTGGGCTATTCAACTCCACACGGGATTTTCTTTGGGCTTTCTTGGTCCGTTTAAATTGAGCTCAACCCAGTCAATTTTGGACTCGTCAGGTCATACAGTTGGGAATTGAAAAACTTATTTTCTTGAGGGGTTCCTGGCAGCTCTGTCTCACATCACCAGTTCCCAACATAATTAAGATGCTTATTTTCTTTACCACCTTTCTTTGTTGCTATGGAGACTGCCTGCCTAATGATGTGCTTTTTTTGGCGAGTTGAACAATATGATTTCTCTTTTGCTTTAGTGCATTCCTTTTTTGGTGAAAATTTGGGGTTAATCTGGTTAGATGATTTAGGTAACATATTTACTGTATTTTTTAAATCATTTTTTGTTTTCATTATTTGGGTACAATCAAAATTTAGTTAGCAATATATATATTTTTTTATGTCTAGAATAATTGGTTGTTTATTTCATGTTGAATTTTGTTTTTTAATTTTTCTATGTCTCTTTTATTATTAAATAAAGTAGTAGTACGTAAGGAACATGGATCTATTGAATTTTTTAGATTTATCATTACCTCCACATCAATGACCTTGTGTATGAAGTTATGTTATAGACAGGTGCAAGTAAATAGAGTTATATTTATATAAGAAACTAGCGATCACCTTGTACGATACAAGGAACTTATAAAATTCTCCGATGTTATTTCTACCCCCACCGCCATCTCTACCTCTACTCCATCCTGATCTCAATCATAAAATTATTGAAAAATAATCCATGACTTTGCTAAAGTGAGGAATGAAATTCTATCAATGGGTCTTTGGTCCAATAATACTCCTTCTCTTGTGAAGGGTTCAAGCATCTTTCCCCCCTCCCCCTCCCCCTCCCAAAAAATAAAAAAAGGAAGGAAATTCAAATGTGGGTAGTTATAGTTCCATCCATTGAGTAGTTATATATAGATAATGATAGTTTTTTTTATAAAAAAAAAAATTAAATGGGTTGTTACAAAGAAATAGAGAGCGAAAATTTTATTTCTTAGAATGAATTATTTGTAAATTTAGGAGTTCAAATATGCTTTTTATTATTTTTCTCTTTTGATGAAATCCACATCTAGAAACTCTCAAATCATCTAATATTGAACAATTAAACTAACAAAATAAAATTGAAACAAATAAAATTAAAAATTATAATACAAAATTATTCACGTGCAACACACGTGTGCAAATAACTAATATATATATCTATATAATAAAGTAGCTTACAATTCAAATCTTAAAAGATAAACAAAATGACTTTTGCTATTCGCGGTTGAGATCGCTTTAAATTTTACTTTAAAGTTAATCTAACGGCTAATATTAACACCCTAAATTTAATAGGAAAAATATGGTCCTAAGGGTGTGTTTGGAGTGATTTTTTAAAAGTACTTCTAGAAATTATTTCTCATAAATACTTTTAAAAAAATAATAGTGTTTGAAACCGCCCCACCACTACCTCTACCCCCACCACCACTGCCACCACCGCCACCGCCACCCCCCACCACCGCCACCACCACCGCCACCACCACTACCACCATCGCCGCCACCCTCGTCGCCATCACCGCCACCACAGTCATTGCCACCCACCATAACCATCACTGTCTCTTACCACCACCACCACCACCACCCACCACCTCTCACCCCCACTACAAACCGATGCTTAAATTCTTTTATTTCTTCTCTATGTTTGTGATTTGATTTTGGATATGAATATAAATATGTTTATTGTTTACCATTTTTTATTACACTGTACCTTCAGGCACATGCAATAACTAGTACTACTATAAAATATTAGTAAAAAACTTTTGATTGACCTAAATAACCTTAGTAAAAGAACTAATATCTCTTATATCCTACTCTTTCATATTCTTCTCTTTAATTTTCTTTTAATATTAATTTTAAATTAAATTCATAAATTCATATATATCTATATTAATGTGCAAAATAATAAAGACTGCACCAAATCTGAAAAATCCTCCCACTTCATATTTTGCATCGTCAACCAGTACACACACTTCTCTGATAGACGGCGGATCCGCTCAAGGACCTACCAGTTTAGGTAAATATTTAATGCGTTCCCCCACTGAAGAAGACATTTTTTGAGGAGAAACCATGCGTTTTTGGAGTAAATATTGAATACAACGGTGATACCATGTCACCATTGATGACATGGTATCACCAACCAATAATAAAACTCAAAATGGGAAAGATGAACCCCATTTGGGCTTACATGGTAGAAGTGTGAGAAATTATTTGCTTACATAGCAGGTTAATTATGAATTTTTATGGGGTCCATTTACTTATTTATTTTAGTATTATTAGTTGGTGATACTACATCATTTTACCACGTGGTATCACCATTGTAACGAATATTTTCTCGCGTTTTTGGGATCTGCGTGCTCCGTGGTTAGAACCTCTAAGGGATCCAAATGGGTTGGACTTTTTTTTTTGATCAAAAAATGGGTTGGACTTGAGTAGATTAAAAAAAGACATACAACCTTGACAAAAACGGCATTCTACATAATATATGACTCATGAGGTTCTTTAAACAAGAATTTAACTCGAAATGTGCTTTATTCGTTCGCTCGCCAAAGCGCGAACCCGCCTGTAGAGGCAAAAAATAAGGTCTACCTCTAGCGATATGAATTTAAGAACAATGATTGTAGATAAATCTCTGAACTTGATCTCCAGACCCTTCTCCTGCAAAACGAGCAAACTGCCCAAGATCGAAGTGCTTCGATCGAAAGCACTCCGATGCTTAAGTCAGTAACTGTGTGATCTGAATTGCACGAAGACAAGGAGAGTTCAGCGTACCTTTCACCTTGGTCTCCTGTTCTTTTTATAGTCTCTATTCCCCTTAGGGTTTTCGTTAATTCAGAGGTAAAGTGGCACACCTTTCTTTCTTTCAGTGTTTGAGTTTGGGAAGTCTCTGACTCTTCTCCCATAATCTCTCCGAATATCCGTATTCTCATAGATTTCGTTTATCTAATTGCCTGAATTGTAGGCATCTTTTTAGCACCACGTTTATTGTGTTTAAACAACTCGGTCGTAACAGTTCGGTCATGACGAACACCTAGCTCATTCCTTCCTTTCTGAGCTTTCTGATCAGCTCGGTTGCTATTTGTTTTCAGCTCGGTCGGATCTACCTAGCTGTCTGTTCGGCCGAGTTTTATCCTCTACTAGGTCGGACGAATTTAGCTCGGCCGGATAGCCTAGCTACTTGCTCTGCTCTGCTCTGCCGAATAGCCTAGCTGCTTGATCTGCTAGGCTGAACTAACTTTAGCTCGGTCCCACTAGCCTAGCTGCTTATTCAGTCATGGTAGTGTCATTGCAAATAATTCCAGCACGTGCAACCTGCCACGTGTCCAAGTCTAATTTGTCAGATGATGATCAGATTTTATCGACCCCTTCATTTGCCCCCAGAGAATATTTTTCATGTGGCACACTGAAGGATATTCTCTGTTTTCAATCCTTTCTCATTGCCTTGTATTATTCCTTTTTATTCTTCGAAGAATTTGAGGCTCTTGAAGTTATAGCCTGCTCGGCACTTTCTTCCTAGAGCTCGGTTCCCTAGTAGGAACAATTTTCTTAGATGAGTCTCTTGAAGTTATGGCCTGCTCGGCACTTTCTTCCTAGAGCTCGGTTCCCTAGCAGGAACAATTTTCTTAGATGAGTCTCTTGAAGTTATGGCCTGCTCGGCACTTTCTTCCTAGAGCTCGGTTCCCTAGCAGGAACAATTTTCTTAGATGAGTCTCTTGAAGATATGGCCTGCTCGGCACTTTCTTCCTAGAGCTCGGTTCCCTAGCAGGAACAATTTTCTTAGATGAGTCTCTTGAAGTTATGGCCTGTTCGGCACTTTCTTCCTAGAGCTCATCTCAGTAGTTATACTTAGTCCACTGTGGTGTCTAAGTGTCTCTACTCCGTACCGACCCGCCAATCTACTTGGACTCTCACCCATCCCTATCAGCTTACATCGTCATGCCTAGCTGAGGGCCTGGGTTAGATCGGGTGGCTACGCCTGATTTAAGTTCATGACTTCTATCAGGATTTTTGCCTCCCTGCCTTAGCAGTAGGACGTAAAATAAAGAGTTTTTATTGATTTCCAAATGGCACATTTGGTGCCGTGTTCCAGGGGCGTGGTACAGCCTCCTGGTCAGGCGTTTCGAGCTCGTAGTATCCGCTGCTAGATGTCTTTCATGTAGCAGGTACTCCACGAAAAGATTAGCTTTGAATCTCAATCTTATCAATTTGCGAGAGGTACTCCGCTGAAGGCGAAACTTAGAAACTCAATCATGTCTGTATATGGGAGGCACTCCCTTGAGGTGATATAGCATCAATAATCCCAGTTTATGAGCTCAGGCATTTTCACTTATAGGACGACGCTGATTCTTATTTCAGCTAGTATCATCAGTGTCAGATCTTCCTGCTTATGAGCAGATCCTCTATTTCTTTTTTGTAAGTAATAAGAATTTCTCTCATAGAATGAATGGGTAGACTCTAAACCTCTTAGGTCAACACTTACTGCGCATAGTGGCACACTATGTTGGAGATGGTCATTTTTCTTTCCCGCTTAATAGGAACTCATTCAAGTCGATGTACCAATTGTCGTTGCTAGTCCCAGAGAAAAAGCCTCTTGTAGAAAGAGTTTCTCGATGAGGGATTTAATAAAGAGACCCTGAACACATTTGTCCCTGGAGGCCGAATAATAATGAAGTCCTTTACCGAGCGGCTCAAGGAATACCGAAGATAATTATTTAATGTCTGCTAGAGAGGTTTGAATCCCAAATGAAATAACCATAGGTGCTCCATATCCAACTCCAACGAAGATAACAATATCAGAACCCCGAGAAGGGTTTCTATTATGGAACGTCGGGCATGAACGAGCCTTGTCTGACTGAATCTTGAAAATACCAAACCCGTGGTTAGACAATTCAAGGTTCCCTCGGTGTGATTCTTCTTTAGAGGGTCTTCATGTTTGACCTCCGAACATGAATGTTGACACTGGGTCAAGCTCTCCCTTGTAACTGTATTGCACTGTGTCTAGGGTTTTACCCAGTCTCGTGTCACCTCCTTCAACAAGGAGTACTCTTGAGTCCAAGTCCTTAGAACTTGCCCCCAAGAGGTTTGATGCCTACATTAGGACTTTTGGCGCTTTGCCCCGAGTGATTACCCAGTTTTGTACATGTTCCAACTTTGCAGCTCTGCTTGGAAGCACAACTAGACGAGAATAAAGTGAGAAGGGCCAAGCTCCCGATACCTCAATGTTTTCTATCATTGAGCAATTCAAAGTAAATTATTGCTGGTGCTTGGAATCATATCATGGGGTCATCGTCATATCCGGAGGAGCTGGGTAGAATTAGGAAGTCATTCGGCTTTGCCTTTTTCCGAGTAATCTCATACGGCATCAGTTTGTGATGAATGATATAAAGGAGCCCACGCTCCGTTACTTGATCGAGACGAAAGGCCATCATCGTGGCTTTCCTGGGTGATTTTAAACCCATCAATTCGTTGCATGAACGACGTTCTTTAGTCTGAGACCCCCCTTTTTCCTTACGTAGTGGTTCTGAGGCTAGACCAATTATATTTGTTGGCCGCTTTGATGCTAATTTCAAGGTGGTTGATAATCCGAAGGCTTCAGAAGTAGATCTCAGTGTAGTGGATGGTAGTTCAGAAACTTTTGGAGCTCTTGTGATGTTCAATCAAATGCCCGAAGGAACAATTCTTCTTCGTGGGCGAGCTGTGTCATTGTTTTGGGTGATTATAAAGACCCAACTGTAGAATCACTTCGCATATATAAGAAAATTGAGCTTTAGATGGTGTAGTGAAGTTCCTTGAGTGATTTAGGATGTCCCAAGGCAGCTAGTTGCTGGGTGGTGTTCCATGTAATTAAATAACTGCGCTGAACACTTTCGGAGAGCTTAAGTTTTTGTACAAGGACATGCTGAGACTATCATTTGTATAATGGATTGAGTAGGCGCTGCTCGTGGTTTTGCCTCCACTCCATTGCCCATGGTTAGATGCATTTCAATGCTTCATGTCGTAGTTACTGCTGATCATTAATATGTTCGAGCTTCCATCGATAGGTTCGTCAAAGAACCCCTTCGCGCCGTGTTCGGCATGTCAAAGTTGTCTGGGCTTAGCATCAAGATCATTTTGAAGGACTTCTGTGAATTTCGGTTGGTGTTGAGACCAATCTCCACCCCTTAATCCATTTGAGTTTTTCAATTTTAAACCCAGAAGTAAGTCCTGCAACACTCAGAAGCAACATGAGCTATATTTTTCTTTAATAGAAAGTTTATTTCTTGTTAGTCATCATGCTTACTGAGGCGTCAAGAACTAAAAGAATTATTTCCTGGTGGGCCATGCAAACATTCTTGTGTTCTAGTTGTTTCAAGGTGCTTTTGTTTGCTTATCTAAGCTCGTATACGAGCGTAGCTATTGTCAAGTGACCGGAGCAACTAGTCAGCCCGACTTACCCTTGCTAATTTTCTTAAAGGTTTAATCTCTACTCGTGTAGGTCTTTCTTGTTTGAAATTGAGTGGTACATTCTCATTTGTCTCGAATGCCTATCATGTAATTCATATTCATTGTCCTTTCAAGTCGAACATCAGACAATTGACCCTTAAATAGTTTCCAATCATTTCGATAATTGAATTTGCATAGAAATATCAAGTTTTATGGAAATAGCTTATTTTCTTTGATATTGAACCCGAGTCAATACAAATAGTTTTTCTTTTCTCGATAAAATGTCATAAACAAGTGTATGTCAAGAGAGTGAAGAAGCTCTGTACTTCTATGATCTGTCTACATAAATTCAGTAATACAAACCCTCAAGTATATGGTGGAGAGCATAATTTCTGACCAACCATAATAACACATAGTTTGTTTCATTTCTTTTAATTCATTGGCCAAGTGCCCCATTGCTATTGTTTCATGTTTCATCTAATATAAAATTGGTGATGACATGTATGAGGAGGTTGATGTGAGTATCTTTGTAATAATTCATTGTATTCGCTCTATAGTGTATGAAATAATTCTACTTTGTTTCATAAAATTCAAAGATGGTCAAACAATTAACCCAAGAAGATATGGAAGATAAGGCAATGTGTCTTATGATTAGATGGTCGCTACTAATGGGCATAAGGGCACTTTAATAGCAGACCTAGGTTGTGGCTGGTCCCACTATTTTCAACATGTCTCTAGTAGAGTCACTTATGACTAAACAAAATAAGCAACAAATATTATTTAAAAGAAGGAACGAAGTTACCCGATTGATGATTCCTCCAAATGAGGAAAAATGTGTGAGAATATGCCAATGAGATCATGTCCAATTGGATTCTTAGAGAGTTTATCTCTATTCATGTAGGTCTTGCCTACCGTGAATTAAGTGGTACACTTTGATTCGTTTCGGATTTATATCGTCCAATTCTCGCTGGCTGACCTCTATGGTCGAATCTTTCATCACTTGGTGTTGACTGCATGGGACCCAAATAAAGGGTATGTGGTTTCTTCAATTGACGTATATGACTAATATTACTCATTGCTCCATGAGCCTTTAGAGTATTCTTTGGCATCTAGACATACCAGAAAGTTCCAGATTTGTTTCTGTGTTGGTCACATGGAGCCCAAATAAAGGGCAGCAGACTCTGTTCTAAAAACAAATTCCATGGAAGAAAAATACCATAACCAGCAATTTATGCTTCTAGAAGATGAATAATTCTTCTTGCTTCATGAAATAGCGTCCATCTTGCAAGGCAGAAATACGGAAAACCATGACAAGTGTTCCAGATGCACGTCCTCCTCGCTCTTATACGCAATCCTCTGTACGGCCGGACAGAGTTTAGGTTGGCCAGGATAGCCTAGCTATTTGCTCAGTAATACCAATTTTAGCTCGGCCCGGATAGCCTAGCTACTGTTTGGTCCGGACGACCTAGCTGTCTGTTCGGTCCGTATGACCTAGCTGTCTGTTCGGTCCGACCTAGCTTCCTGTTCGGTCCGGACGACCTAGCTGTCTGTTCGGTCTGCCTGTTCGGTCCGGACGACCTAGTTGTCTGTTCGGTCCGTATGACCTAGCTGTCTGTTCGGTCCGACCTAGCTGTCTGTTCGGTCCGGACGACCTAGCTGTCTGTTCGGTCGTAGTATAGTCGTTCCAAATAGCTATTTTCAAGGCATGCAACCTTTGTACTGGTTGCATAGGTCCCAAATAAAAGGCAACTAACTTTGTTCTGAAAATAAATTCCATGGAAGGGAAATACCCCAACCAGCAGTTTGTGCTTCTCTTTTCTGGTCAACTCCTTCAGTTTAACTTTCAATTCTTTGTTTTTTTTTATCATGTCTCTCTGGCATAAGATTTCTTGAACAGCTTGTCGTGAGCATCAAGCAGGTCCTGCAAAGATTGGACCAGCTTTGCTAGGGAATGGTTTTCCCCCTCGGCATGAAGGGGTTTACCATGATCTTCGATTTGATGATTCTGGTTCTTGGAGGGCCTGAGACTGGTAGAGGACACCTCATCACCTTCACGGGGTCTAGATGGATTTCTGTTTGCGTGCAACCGTGCGTTGCCGTCAGACGGAAGAGACCAAATCAGAATTACCCGAGGCAAAGCTGCCTACCGGTGATTTGATCGCGCTCCCGAGTCTAGACATCGTAGCTTCTTGTTCGAAAGATGAGAAATTTATTCCCACAGACGGCGCCAAAATGTAGAGGCAAAAAATAAGGTCTACCTCTAGCGATATGAATTTAAGAACAATGATTGTAGATAAATCTCTGAACTTGATCTCCAGACCCTTCTCCTGCAAAACGAGCAAACTGCCCAAGATCGAAGTGCTTCGATCGAAGGCACTCCGATGCTTAAGTCAGTAACTGTGTGATCTGAATTGCACGAAGACAAGGAGAGTTCAGCGTACCTTTCACCTTGGTCTCCTGTTCTTTTTATAGTCTCTATTCCCCTTAGGGTTTTCGTTAATTCAGAGGTAAAGTGGCACACCTTTCTTTCTTTCAGTGTTTGAGTTTGGGAAGTCTCTGACTCTTCTCCCATAATCTCTCCGAATATCCGTATTCTCATAGATTTCGTTTATCTAATTGCCTGAATTGTAGGCATCTTTTTAGCACCACGTTTATTGTGTTTAAACAACTCGGTCGTAACAGTTCGGTCATGACGAACACCTAGCTCATTCCTTCCTTTCTGAGCTTTCTGATCAGCTCGGTTGCTATTTGTTTTCAGCTCGGTCGGATCTACCTAGCTGTCTGTTCGGCCGAGTTTTATCCTCTACTAGGTCGGACGAATTTAGCTCGGCCGGATAGCCTAGCTACTTGCTCTGCTCTGCTCTGCCGAATAGCCTAGCTGCTTGATCTGCTAGGCTGAACTAACTTTAGCTCGGTCCCACTAGCCTAGCTGCTTATTCAGTCATGGTAGTGTCATTGCAAATAATTCCAGCACGTGCAACCTGCCACGTGTCCAAGTCTAATTTGTCAGATGATGATCAGATTTTATCGACCCCTTCACCGCCGATCGATCCACCGACCGTAAAGTCCAGCAGTAGCCCTATGAGGTACTGCTCAAGCTAAGTAGCGTGGTCTTCGGGAACAGGATTTCTCTCTCCGAAGAAAAGCTTTTTTCATTCATCCCTGCGGGCGAACTGATCAAGTTGAAACGTAAACTATATTTCTACCCCATTCCTTCCCTAAAAATCAACCTTGATGCAGCATCTAGGTAGTTCTCATCAGGAACCATTGTAACGAAGTAGGTAGACTGGCTGAATTTTGCGTCTTTGCATTCTCCAAATGTCAGTGTCCTGCTTCATCAGGTAATATTTATAATTGTCTGCAGATTGCTGATAGACGTGATTAAGAGAAAAATGCTTACTCAAGAATGTTCCAGTAAAGTTCAGGTTGTCAAGTGCTATGTTGCTACCTCTAATATTTCTTTATTTTCATCAAAATTTGATAATTGTTTTTCAATTGTAATCCTGAATGCAGACTGCTTGCTGCATGACCACATGCTAGCTTATGCAATAATTGGTGAAGTTTTTTAGTTTGCTAACCGATTTAGGAAGCATCAGGTAGCGAGCTCAATTCTCTTTTCTTCATAGATCAAACTTACTCTATAGAATTATGTTGCAACTAATTATGTTTGGGAGATACTAATTTTCTATTTCTTCTTATTTTACCATAGAATGTTATCTAATAATTTAAAGTATATCATCCAGCACAGGTACTTCAATGAAATGCTCTATCTAATAAGGGTTAGGAATGAAAGATTTCATTAGCCTCCTTGGCCAATCTATGGCCAACAGATGCAGCATCCCTACAATGAATCTAAGATTATTCATGTTGTAGTAAGATGCTTCTTATTTTAATTTTATGAATCTGTCTAAAAAAACGTAAATCATATTAATTACTGACATAGATTTTAAGATGATGGAGAATCACTAGCAAAATTAGTAAGATTTCTTGATTTGTTGAGGCAAAATTAGTAAGATGCTTAAAGTATGGTTTATTTTTTTGGTTTAGAGTATTTATAACTTCTCTTGAGAATATTGATCCATTTGGTCTATCAAAGTGCAAAAGTTTAATATTTGAGATATTTTGATACCAACTTGAATCTGGAGCTCATGTTTAGGATGTCTAGATGTATAGAGTAATTTTCAATGGCATGGGATCTCAATTGTGTTGATATGAAAATGGTAATTAAAGGAAGGAATACAATTGAATAGTTGGGAAAATGTTGGTAAACAAACATTTTTTTTTAAAATTCATACAGGCATTTTAAGTTTTAAGGCATGTCCATCTCATGTTCAAGAGAATGTGAAAATGATATAGTTGGAAGATAGGATAATACATAAATAATTTGATTCATATCGAAGTTTAAGTTGCTTGGAGAAAGCCGTGTTAAGCCATGACGTGTTCATTGTAATTTTGTTTATTATCAAATTATTTATTTTTTGAAACATGTCAATTTATTCCTTGTTGTTTCATCTATTCACCCACTTAATCAATATGATTTTTTTTCTTTCTAGCAACTCGTTTTTTGCTAATAACAAAAAGAAAAAGGGCAGAAAGAAAAAAAACCTCTCCAAGCGAGACTTTTAACCTCCAAATCCTATAGAACAAGCAAAATAACTCTCTCTCTCTCTCTCTCTCTCTCTATGGGCTTCAAGTGTTTGTAAGCAATTTTGCTAGATTGACTTATTCGATTGATTTCCTCTATATGTGTTTGTGTGTGTGTGAAGATCTATATGAGATTCTGAGCTAGATTTTATTGCAGATTTGTGACTTGTTTCTGTTTTAAAATGGTTGCTTTTGTGCTTAATCGATGTCCATCTCATGTTCCACATTTAAGCTGTACTATATGTTTTTTTTTTTATTGTGTTTGATTGTTTGCTGTACTGCAAGCCATGAATGTGCATGTGTGGTATATTTTTTGGGAGAGATTTTTGGGATTGTGATTGTATAAATAATCATGTGAACTGTTTATCTGTGCTTGTGATTGTATATTCGAGAATGAGTTCAAATCTGATAAAAATATCATTTTAAATTTTGATTTGTCGTGTGTTTTTTCAAAGATTTCCCTTTAGCTCTGGAAAATTGGGAATAATCATGTAGTTCGGGTAGTTAGGATCTGACCATAATTTTGGAGTGGACATCCGAATTATCAAAGCTATATTGTGTTTGATTGTTGGGAACTCGTGTGCAAAAAAATAATAACCAGATTAAGAAGGGTGTCTCAGACGTATAACAATGGCAAGTGCCTCCCCTGAAAGATTATAGCTGGGAAAAATCATGTGTTGATTAGTTCTTCTCCTTTATGGCAGGAAAGTCATCAATGAATAATCATTGAGATAAGCTACTTTCCACCCTTGATGTATGGATGTTGCCCGCACAACTATTTTGGTGTTTCCGAAGCCATTTACCGTTTAACAGGTATGAGAGATTCCAAGGTCATTGTTGCAGTAAATAAAGATGTGGATGTACACACTAAATAAGCTTATCTCATTATATTTCAGAAGTTGATGTGCTGTTGTTTGGTTGGTTTGGCCATGAAAATTAGACAACTTTCATTTATAATGTTGAAATGGCCTCAATATCTGATGACTATGAAGCCTCCTGAGATATGTTATTTATTGAATTGAACGTGAGAACAAGTCTTTTGTCCTAATGATTTTTCCATCTTGAAGACAAAATTATATTGAGACACATCTATCCTTTATTTTTGTTCTGATCTCTATAAAGAAAGATAGTGAATAACATACATGTTTTCCTAAATTTTCAACTTATAGCTCCCTTAATTCTCAACTGCATTTTTTCATGTTTCAACACACATTATCTATTTCAATATTTTTCTTGATTTGAGAGACTAAATGCAAGATTTCTTTGACTGATTAATGATTGTTTGCTAAAGATAGGGGTTTTGGGGAAATTGGTCAATGACTTTCATTCATAATAGTTTAACCCAAACGGGTCCGCGTGCAACGCACGTGTGCCCAACTAATATCTATATAATAAAGTAGCTAATTTGGTTTGTCTTTAGCTTTTCGCGGCTCAGATCATTTTTAGGTTTTTGATCCGACGATCATAATTGGACTTAACTTTAGCACTCATATCTCTCATATAACTTTTTCTCTCTCTTATCTCTTAGACGTTTTAAATGCACACTATCTCATCTTCTCTCTCTCTCTCTATGTATATATATATATATATATATATATATAATAAAGCAGCTAGATCTATTTGCCTTTAGCTTTTCGCGGTTCAGATCTCTAGGCGATTATTGATCCGCGGTCCTCATGCCAATTTTTTTTAAGATTTCTATCTTTTATTTAACTCTCTCTCCCTATCTCATTTATACTAATAAGATAGAGGTGATTTCAAATTTCCCAAATTGAAATCAATCTTCTCAATTAGGATTTGATTGAAGTTTAAATATATAGTTCAGATCTCATCTAAACCTATCTAATTAAATCCAATGACTCACAATCTATCCCATTCAAAACCCAAATCCCGCCCATTTTAGCTGCGCACACACGGCACCCCAAGCACTCCAGCCCAAGCCAAACTCTCTCTCTCTCTCCTCTGCCGATAAAGACCCAACTCAGGCCCCTTGTCTCCTTCTCTCTCACCGATCGCTCCTCTGTCATGGCTCAATCTGCAGATGTCACCCAGGTACCTCTCTCTCTCTTTCTCTCTCTCTCCAATCACACCTTTTCTGTCTCACGACACACACACACACACACACATATCGAACCCCTACAAGCAATCCAACCCCACTCTCTGTTTGCCCTCTTCTCTCTTTCTCTCTATGTATTGTCTTCTCTCCCAAAGACCCATCGTCACCCCCCCCCACCGATTGTCCATCTTCAGAGAGCCATTTAGACTACCACCATCGACCGCCACCCTCCTTCTCTCTATGTATTGTCTTCTCTCTCAAAGACCCACCGCCACCCTCCCTCACTGACTGTCCATCTTCAGAGAGCCATTTAGACCACCATCATCGACTACCACCCACTCTCTGTAACGCTCACTTTGTCTCTCAATAATGCCAAAGCAAAAGATAAGTTGAACACCAGGTGTTTGTAGTATTGCTTCAACGAGGTGGATTTGTCTATCTATTTGATTCTTCGCTAATTGTTCATCTCTCTAATTTTTTATTTCCTATCCATGTTTATTTTCCTGTTTTCAGTCTTGAGCTTCTGTTTTATTTTTTCATTTTTTCTGTTGTGTGTTTGTGCAATCTGAAAATTTCATATTTATTTTGGTTATTCTTTTAGGGCATACTCCAAAGTAAGTGCAGTTGCATGCTTGTTCATTAGTAGTAATTTCTTCTTCTTCTTCTTTTTAATGTCATTGTCTTTTGAAAGGTTTGGCGCATAGTAACTAATAAAAAAGATGAGCAATGAAAGCAGGAACCACCATCTTACATACGTAATGTTGTCCTTTCTTGATATTATTTTTGAGCATGTTTATTTGGAGGACTATATAGTTTGAACAAAATTAAAAAAATTGAAAGTTTTCATTAAATTAGCTCTTCTTTTTTGATATTTGTTTAAAAGAATTGTTTTGTTGTGTGCTTGGCTGCCTATAATAACATATCAATTACTTTAGTTGTTTATTTGAATTTTTTTTTCAAATTGAGTGTTAACTTGGGTGTTTTGTAGGAAATTATATGTTATAGTTTCAAATTGATTGTTAAGTTTTGAGCAATTGATGCTAGGGTTTTCAATTTGGGATTTTTTATGAAACCGTGTTTGTCACATTTTCAAATTTGGGTTACTTTCATGAAATAGAATTGTAGGGTATTGATTGAATGTTATAGTTGTTTGTGGTATTTTGAATGAATGTTAGAGTAGTTATGGAAATGAACTTGAATGTTAGGTTTATTTTGATTGTGATTGGGGTTTAATTTCATAATTGTTTTTTTTTTATGAAATTGGATGTTGGGGTTTTGTTGGGTGTTACTTTAATAACATAGGGTTTTGCTATTTTGAATTGTTTTAGTTGAATATGACTCTTTTTGTTTGCTTAAAATTCTAATGCTTAAAGTTAATTGTTATGATATTAATCTTGGGTATTTTCAAAGAAATTTGCTCATTGGCCTATTATTTGAACTATGCTAGGGATAGAACAAGTGGCATGGAACGACATACCTAAACAAACTGGCAAACCTGACTAGGTTCATGGCCTTATGTCCTTAATTTAACAACCTGAAAGGCATGCATTAAATTTTGAATATAACTTAAGGCTTTGTTTTTATTATATGGTACGTTCTTTTTTGCTAACAATGTGGTTTGCTGTCAACTAATATTATTAAAATAATAAGGTTGGACATTGTTTTGACAACTTTACAGGTAGTATTCTGAAGGAAATGGGTGTTCTTGAACATGTGGAAGAATCAAGTGTACCAAGTGGTTCTCTAACATGCTAGGTGTAGAATGAGTTGTGGGAAAAAATTGTAATTACATAAGATAATTTTGGTGATCATTTATTTATTTTCATGTTTACTGCTATTAAATTGTATTGGAAAGATTGCTTTGTGAGTAATGCGATTGGGATCTTAGAGGGATTGATAAGACCACAAGTTGTAGTGGGTTACATGGAGGGATCGATGATAAGAGTTATTGGAAGGGTTGCAATTTCATTATTGGTCGATGCTTCAAAATATGGAATGTTCAAACCAAATGATTTTTATTTATGTGGATTTAGTTCTTTGGTTGGACTTGCATGTATAATATGTCTATAACTTTTGTTATTATCATATAAATGAGATTTTAGCTTCTATTATGTAGTGATTAAACTTTGATGTTGTTTTTGAGTTGGGGTTGAATAATTTATTCTTGAGATTGGTTATGCAATGGTTTGTGTTGAGAGATTGAATGATTTGTGTTGGGCAATGATGTAATTGATGTCACTGTAGACATGTTGAGATTTTCATGGGTTACTATTTACAAAAAAAAATTTACAAAAAAATTTTAAAAAAATAGGAAGGATTATATTGATTTCAATTTCTTTAATTAAAACAAATGAAGAAAAAAAAACTATTTTAAATTGAAGGATTTTTTTAAATTACAAAGTGTCTTTAGGCATGAGTTATTACTAGTCTATATAATAAAGTAGCTAGCTTTGTTTGTCTTGGGCTTTTCGCGGCTCAGATCGTTTGATGATTATTGATCCGACGATCCTAATTGGACTTTCATTCCTTTTAAAACTCTAAGACTCTTATCTCTTATATAACTCTCTCACTATCTCATACACCCAACTCTCATACGTATATAACTCTCTCTCTCCCATAGACATTTTAAACACACACTCTCTCTCTTGAGTTAGGTGTATGAGAGAGAGAGAAAGAGAGTTATATGAGAGATAGAAGTCTTAGAGTTTTAAAAAGAATGAAAGTCCAATTAAGATCGTCGGATCAATAATCATTAAATGATTTGAGTCATGAAATCCTAATTAAACTTTCATTCTCTCTCTCTCTCCTCTCTCTATCTCTCTATATTTATATACTAGTCATTATCCGTGCCTGAAGGCACTATATAACAAACAAAAAATTCTTACACAATTGTCCAAATTCAAAAAGAATTGGCCAAAAATATTCATACCAATTCTTCTTTTAAAATGACTCGAAATATATCGCCGATCATATCCTCCATATTAATAGAACTGTCGTAAAAATATATACAACTCTTCAAAACAACACCATATATACAAATGCCTCCGAAAAAAAAACAAATATTAACATAATCCATTGAAATTTACAATCTTTAAGTAATAAATAAAATTTTTCTCATTTATAAGACTCAAGAATTTATCACATTTACCACCACTCAATCCAATAATAGAATGTAATTATAAACTTAATCACCATATTTTCAATCCACTCTATCTCCATGTAATATATATCTCAAGCAAAAAAAAAAAAATTACTAACATAACACAATTAAATTCACAATCGTTAAGCGATAAATAAAATCAACCAAATCTTACTCATTTATAAAACTCATGAATTTATCACCACTATCACCATTCAACCCCAAATGGCACAACAAAATTATAAATTTAATTACCAAATTTTCAATCCTTCACATATAAATATACACAGAAACATACTCTCACACATTTTTTTTTTGGTTACCAACAAACCTTCCTAATTAATAACTGCTTTTATTAAAAATATAATAATTCAAGTTTTTATGATAAAATAATAATAAATTAATATCTAATTAAAAAATAGGCAAAAAAAATACGGACTTCCCCTGAGTTTTGACAATATTATGAAGACACCCCTTGATATTTTATAAATAACACGGAAATCCCCAAAATTTAAAATTTATTACACAGAGACCCCTTTGTCTCCCTTCCTTCAATATTGCTAACGTAAAGTGATGATTTTATCCCAAAAAAATTATTATTTTTATAATTGCCTTTCTCCAACTTGAGTATCCAAAAAAATTAAAAATTTAATAAAATAAAATAAGATTTGATTTAGTACCCAAAAAATTGATATAATTTAATACCCCCAAAAAATTGATTGAATGAATTTTAATATTAATTTGATATTAATTTGACAAAGTTGAATATAAATTGGACAATTTCTGATAAAAATATATATTAATTTACAATTTAAGGTTCATTTCGTGTTTAATATTATTTGTTGTTGATTAAACCAACATGAAATTGACCTTAAATTCTAAATTTTTTTGTTGTATATAAACTTAAAAATTTGTATTTTAACCCATATAATTTAAATATAGATTTTTTCATAGCATAGCGTATTCTCACTTACTATATAATTTAATTATTTTTTATTATTTTTACAATCAATTTCAATTTTGACTTCAACTTTGAATATTCGTAAAATTCAAGCAAAGTTAAGTTTAAACAAAAATATATATTTTATACTTGACAATCAAATTCAGCTAAATTCGAATTCTAATCATAATCACGTCAAACCGATAATTGAGTAAACCGGTAAAAAATTTTAAAAAAATTTAACACGAACCATTTAATAAACAGGTAACACGGCACGACTCGTTTAACCCATTTACAAAAAAATAAAAAAAAAATATTATTTTAATAAATTTTTACACTCCATTTATTTGCTTCCAACTGTATTTTCCTCAATTGAAGGAATTCCAGCCAACAGCTCACGTAAAAATCACACCACAAAGGTTGGTTAAAATGAGAAGTTCACTACCCTTTTTATAGGCAACTGAAGTCTCCCATCTCCACTCCTTGTCGATGTGGGATTCAAAGAAAAGGGCCAAAAGGCAATTCAATGCCTCAAGGCTCAAAACTTCACTTTCCTACTATTGATATGCTTATTTTTTTTTTTTGAAATGTTTTCTTTATTTTTTTTTTCTTTACTCATTCATTATTTTATATATATATATAATTTATTATTATATTAAATTTATTTAAACGGGTTGACATGTCTCACCCGAATATGACCCGTTTATTAAATATATGTTAATAAACCTATACTTTGTTAGCGATAATCCTTGTTATTGTACTATTATTTTGTTAATTTTAAATTACGCGTGTGAACTTTTTATTATATAAATTGAATTATATATATAGATATAAATATCAATATAAATCTATAAATATGACGGCATATGTTAATGAACTTATATTTTTTTTAGAGATAATCCTTATTGTTAGAGTTTTAATAGATTTTAGATATATTTTATTTTTATTATATATATATATATATATGTGTGTGTGTGTGTGTGTGTGTGTGTGTGTGTGTGTGTGTGTGGGTGTGTGTGTGTGTGTGTATAACCGTCCAAGTCAATCTCTCCCATGGTTTGAATGGAAATGAGGAGAGATAAAAAAGAATGTAGTAGAGTCCAGTAAGGATGTAGATATCTCTCCAATGGTTTGAATGGGGATGAGGAGAGATAAAATGAATGTAGTAGAGTCCTGTAGGAATGTAGATTAATTAGAATCGTTGGATCAAAAACTTAAAAATGATCTGAGCCGCGAAAAGCTAAAGACAAAGAAATCTAGCTACTTTATTATATAGATAGATAGAGATAAAATGAAAGTCTAATTAGAATCGTCAAGACAAACAATGTTATCTCACACTCTCTCTCTCTTAGCATTGTTTGTCTTGACGATCCTGATTGGACTTATTTACTCAAAATATTTGTATGATTTTATAGATGAGAAAATATTTAAATGTTAAAAAAAATTTCTCAGTTATAGACATTCAAAGCCAAGTTAATTACAAATAAAAAATAACAAATGATACCAATTGCACCAAAAAAAATAAAAAAATTCAAAACCAAGTTAAATCACCAATACAAAATAACAAGTGATACCAACTGCACCAAAAAAACTAAAAAAATCAAAGTCAAGCTAATTATCATAAAAAAATAACAATGACCAATAAAAAAATAAGTGAAACCAATTGTACAAAAAAAAAAAAAAACAATATTCAAAACCAACTATAATTTTTTTTTCCTTATTTGCATTGCTTTCCCCTTACTAATGTTCATATTTTTTTTGAATACTTAAATAGTGCAAAATACACACCGAGACGACAAAAAGGTCAGTTACATCAATTTTTTTTTTAAAGTGGTAAAATTTTGATTTTGTTGATTTGGTTTAATTGCAGTGTGAGAATATTTTTGTAGCATTCGAGAAGTCACAGCAGTAGAGAATTTAAATCAATTATCCTCGCAGTTACAAGTAGATCCGCCGGACAATATTAATTAAGTTGAGTTTTTTTTCTATTTTTTAGAAATTTGATTTGTAGTTCAATGCGAACTAGACAACCTATTCATTAGATTTAGCCAGAGGTTGAAAAAATGAACATTCATTCTAAAGAAGAGTCACCATGAAGAAATGTATGGCATAATAATTTTGTAATCGTGTTAATTTAATTTCATGGGGATTCTCGGATTGTGTTAATGTGATAT